>OY728146.1:266419511-275662011 GCA_963277665.1 Viscum album
TCGCACACTGAGAGCAAGCATCAGAGCATATTTTCAGCGGCGCGGTGGTTTGATTCGGGTGCGGCGTCAGCAACTGCACGGACCGGAGCGATGGTTATTGTTTTGCGATCGTTGACGACATATCGCGGTGAACAAAACAACGACACGAGCACGGTGACATCTTCTGTTTATTATTTTATGTGCTGCGTCGTCGTCGTGATGGCGGGGTAATTCATTTGTGTCAGAGTTGTGATAAATGTGATGGTGAATGCATGTCTTTAATTTATTTCTATGTTTGATTTCCTTTTAAATTAATTTTAATTGGATGTTTATTTAATTAATTATATCTGCGTTTAAATTAATTATCATTTGGGGCCTACACACATGCTTTGGTGCCCATTCGTGTGATACCTAATAAGTAATCACGAACGGGAGTTCATCCGAGAATTTATTTATCCGGAATTTGATCAAGCACGCAATCGAATTTTGAATAAATAAATATATTAATTGGAAAGTTAATATTTTGTGTGCGCTCTCCTTCAAACTGACATGAGTGATACTTAATAAGTAATCTCATGTGAGAGAACCCAACGTAGGTAGATACTTAGACTTTTTGAGAAACGGGTCATTGTATTTCACCAAGTGATTCAGTGCTATAAGGACGCACAAATTATTTGTCCGGACAGAGAACGAAATGATAAATAATTTGTGTGAAAATTAGAAAGTTTTCTAACATCAGAGAACGAGACCAGATGACATTTTGATTAAATTTGGAATCGGTGATAATTGAATAAATAAATATTTAAATGTGGGAATTAAATAATTGACATTGCATGCACTTGAACGGACATCACGACTCTGACACTTCCATCTCTGCCAGTTTCTTTCATAGCTAAGTTCACTTAGATAGTTTTAGTTAATTTAATTAGTCATTTTTAAAATAGTCATTTAGTTTTTAGAACTTAGTTGTTAATCACACAATTAAAGCCCATCCTCCTGAACATTCCTCCAAAAGGACATTTCTAGTGTCTACTCACATTCTCTCTGTGGTTCGACCCTGCTCGCCACTTCTACAGTAGTTAGTAGGTAAATAAATATTGCAAATTTGCACGCGTTGCGACGCGCGTGTCAAATTTCTGGCGCCGTTGCCGGGGAGAATAGTAGCATTAGGAGTTCCTTTAAAAGAGTGATTTAGGTCAAAAAAAAAATTAAAATTAAAAAAAAAAATTAAAAAAAAAACCAAAAACCAAACCAACAAAAAAAACAACAGTTTACTACTCTGGGAATTTTTCATTGCAGGAATTTTCAAGACACCCAGAAGCTCGGAATGACGTGGGCCGCACCACACAATTACAACCAGTACCCGCCCTATGCAGCCCCGACTCAAGGTATGACGTATAACGATTCACCGCACATGATCTATCCGGGTAATCTCGTTTATTTCAATGATCTTTATTCAAGTCCATGCTATGATCCATATGAGAACATTTCACCATGCTATGAAACAAGTCCTTATACATCTGTTGATCATTTTCAATGTCAATGCATTCCTGAAAATTTAGAACATGACAATTCATGTCAAACAAATGATTCAATAATTGAACACATGTTGCATTGTGCTATCACTGAGACCAATCGGAGGTTTGAACTTCAAGATGAATGCAATGGAAAGTTGTTTTCCTCAACAAAAGATCTAGAAAATCAATTAAATAATTTAAGAAATCAAATGAATCATATTTCCGAACTAGATGCTTCATTACCCCTTGATGATCTAATTAAAAACAATTATTTTGAGGAGAGTGCAATAGAGGTTCCATTTGAACAACATCTATGTCCCGAGTCTGATAATGGGATTAATCTGCCTTCTTATCATAAAATTGATGACTCCCCTCCATCACAAGATAATTCTTCCAATCTAATCACATTTCAAGAATATGAGAGCTTGGTCTTCCGCCCTGTTGAACATAATGGTCCCTCAGAAAATGTAATTTCATGTCCTTCTTCTGTGAATTCACAACCTAGTCATCCCAAAGTTAAAAAGGACACATTCAATGTCTATCAAATTGCACCTTTTGAGGATGAAGAGAACATTGAACTAGGACCATTCTTTACCATGATAGATTTAGAATTGAACCAAGAGACATTGGATTGCCACACTCAAGAGGACATCACTTCAAATGACATCGAATCACCTCTTTATGAAAATCTTTGTGAGTCTGAAACTTTTTCTAAAATGGAGACATCTAATACTTTTCTGGAGTCGGATAATCAATCAGCATTGGTGGTAGATAACACTCATAATTTTCTAGAAACAATGGAAGAATGGGATTGCTTGGAGGATCCTGATTTCGTGGTGACACATGCACCAACAGAGAAAAATGATGAGGGTGATATAGAAGAAAATATTGAAAAAGATGTCATTCTTGACACAATGGAGTCATCTGCTCCAATTGATCCTACGCAACTTACTCTATGCGTCGAGGTTAAAAACACTTCACTTGAAATACCCACATATTCTAACAATATTTTTGACCTTGGCACAATCAATGAAACCATCAAGCATGAATTGAGTTGGAAACCAGTGGATTTTTCTATGCTAGTAGTTGGGTGTGAAAACGAATTGGGATACATCATCAACCCAGATACTGCATTCAATAATGTGATAGATATAAGTGAACCACTGAACGATTCTAGTAATGGCACTTTTTCACCTGTGTATGTTCAAGGAGGTAATCTTCTTGATCTTTCCATTGACAACCTTTTCCCAAAATTCAACAATTCGATGAGTCTTTCTTCAGGTGAGGTATATTCATTCCCTTGTGAGTTGGCCTATTTTCATTTCATTCCACACATCCATTATTCTAACAAGATTCCGTTGAGATTTTGTGCAGCTTGCAGGATAAACTCTTCTTCAACGAATGGATTCCGCGCTCCTACTGAAAAAGAAGCAGATGCATGGTTTACATTTCCGGTCGATCCTGGTGGAGTTTCAATAACGTCTGGCTGAAGACGAAGTAAACTTAGCGCTCAATGGGAGGCAACCCATCATTTGTTTGTTTTCTTTTCACTGCATTTCATTTCATTTCATTTAGTTTTATTTTAAATAAAATGGCATGCATTTACAACAATCTGTTTTCTCCCGGCACAGTAGTGGATTTAAATTCATCATAAATATTTTTATCATCCACATTTTTTTTATTATGGTGTGACTTCTTTGATATGATGCGAGTATTTGGTGTCAATGTGTAGGTTTTACAGGTATACCATTTCTGGAGCTTCATCAGATACAAATAGCCTCTCCGCGTCAATCTGCACTTACACAGGGAAGTGTTTTATTTTTGTCATATTTTATGCTTCCAACAACACCATGTAAAAAAAAAATTAAAAAAAACTAACATTCTTGTCATTGATGAACCCACATAAAAGCCATTGTATTCTTTTCGCAACCCAGTCGGGAACATAACACTTGTGTCCCTAGGCAGTTTGAGCACCTGATTCTTGTTTTGGAATTATCTGATCCTTTCTCTCATGACTTAGATGATTGCTGATATTATTTCATGCTTAAAAAATGTTTTTCAAAAACTTGTATTTTGTTTGAGACACTTATTTGCACTCATGCTCACCTGTGCTGTCCAGTATTATATTTCCATACCCGTGAGGACTCTGAGCCATTTTACAATCATCTCTTATTTCTCTTATCTCTTGAGGGAATCTCAACCATGTTTTGTCTTCTAGAACTTGCCATGTTTTTTCATCAAAGCGATAGGAATTTTTGAAAGTTGCACTAAAATGATCGAGGCATCTGTTTGATATTTTAGCCCCATTGACCCACTGAGCCACCCAAACATTTTCTCCTTCGTATAGCCCTTAGAAGCCATGTAGGAGCCTTTTAGGATGAGCCCAAGCCGATACCCTTCCCTACCAATTTCTTTAATTTTTGCATGATGATTTCAATCTAAGTGTGGGGGAGAGAGACTTACTCATGGAGAGGGTTCTTCGAGGGGCAGTGAGTCATTTGATGTACATGGATTGACATTATCCCATCCTGGTCATATGAGTTCTTTTTCACAGTAGCCACATTCATTTCATATTATTTTGATATAGGAATATAGAATCCTTTTCAGTTCCAACAATGAGTACATTGGTGGTCATTACGCGGTAACCCTCGACTTTGGGGATACCTATTAAAGTGATGATCCATTACTCCAGGAACTAGAGAGTTTTCTATATGACCTACCTTCATTGAGATGTTACAGCATATGTGCTGCTTGTGTACCATTCTTTGGGATTATTGTCTGACACATATTTCATGGGGTTTTGGAACTGATACTAACTTGTTTTTCCTACTCATCTTATTTGAGTGAGTTGTGTAAAAAAAAGAGTGAAACATTGGATTATCAAATGCTTGGGGACATGCAGTGTTTTAAGTGTGGGGGAGCGAGAGTTTGAGGGAGACATTTAGATTGACTTATCATGCATTTATTTCAAGATTCAACCCTCCTTTTTACCAAAAAGATGTCAATTTTTTTTTACCCACCGTCCCACAGCTTCAGAAACATTTGAACCTCATATAAAGTCCTTGAGATTAGTGCATTCTTTTGATTTCCACTAGTGGAGATGCGAAATTCATGGCAAGCCTATAGTAAGCCTGCATGTGTATGAGAGCTGAGAAAAACTTTGATCAATTTTTTTTTTCGAGCGATGAGTGTAATGGCAAGGTAGGTCACATGATTGATGAGTGCACATACTTGTTTTGAAAAAAATGCAAGTGAAAGAAAAATTGTTTTTGAAACTAAAGTTTTAAATGAAGCATGATATATTATGAGGAAAGAGATTGGAAAATTTTGAACTTATAACTTGGATGTTTTGGATTTGTCTACGGGTCCACTTGTGTTTTATTTCAGATTGTTTTTCCCAGGAGTGAAAAAGTTTAAGTGTGGGGGATTTGATGTACATGGATTTTACATGTATTTTTATAATTTTTTAACTTAGTTTTCATTAATTAGTTTAACCAATTTTATATTTTTAGTTTATTTTCGTAGTTTTGTATTAGTTTAGATATTTCGATATTTTTTAGTTAATTTATTACTTATATTAGTAATTTAGTATTTTTATTATTTATATTAATTTTATATATTATATTCAATAGTATATTATTATTATTAGTTTCACTAATTTTAGTTTATTTTATTTTATTAATTCTTATTAATATGTATATATTTTATTTTAGTTCATTATTTTTTATAGTATTAATAAAATAGTTTTTTTATTAGTTATTATTATATTTAATAGTAGTGTTATATTTAATTTGCATGTGCATAAATAAATAAATAAATATATGTATGCATGTATATGTATATGTATTTTAATTCTTATTACTTTTTATTATTATTATTATTATTACTATTATTATTATTATTGTTTAACTTTTAAATAATAAGATTTAATTTGAAAATTTGAATTTGAATTTAACTTCTTTTTATTTTTTCCTCTCCACTATCTAACCAACCCCTTCCCCTTTGACCATTTCCCCTCTTCCACGTCATCCCCTCCCCATTCCCTTTTATTTTCTCTCACCAATCAGCCACCCCCTCTTTCTTTTGCTCTCCATTCCGAACCCGCCGGCCCCCCTTTTCACTCCCGCTGGACCCGCCTCCCTCCTCTCCTTTTCCTCCCCTTACCCTACCCGCCGGCCCCTTTTTCTCCCTTTCCATTCCCAGCGCCCACGGCCCTCTCCCCTATCTCACCCGCTGGAACCCAGACCTGCGCCCCCTCTATCCCACTCCCCATCCCGCTGGAACCGCCGCCCTCCTTCACTTCCCTTCACCCCGCGCGGCCTCCCCTCACTCTCCCTGCATCCGCCGCCCCCCTACCGCTCGCCCTCACCCCCGCGCATCCAGCCGGCCACCCCCGCCGGCCCTCACTCTCCCTTCTCCCACTGCATCCGCGCCCCCTTATTTCCCCTGCCTCCCCTCTCATCCACTTGAAGTGCAGCAGGTACACAACCCACAGCGGCGAACCATCACCAAGAGCGCAGCGGAGGTTTGGACAAGTCATCGACGCAGCGGAGGATTGGAACGTTCTCTTGACTTTTGAAGATTCACGTCGCACACTGAGAGAAAGCATCAGAGCATATTTTCAGCGGCGCGGTGGTTTGATTCGGGTGCGGCGTCAGCAACTGCACGGACCAGAGCGATGGTTATTGTTTTGCGATCGTTGACGACGTCTCGCGGTGACCAAAACAATGACACGAGCACGGCGATATCTTCTGTTTATTATTTTATGTGCTGCGTCATCGTCGTGATGGCGGGGTAATTCATTTGTGTCAGAGTTGTGATAAATGTGATGGTTAATGCATGTCTTTAATTTATTTCTATGTTTGATTGCCTTTTAAATTAATTTTAATTGGATGTTTATTTAATTAATTATATCTGCGTTTAAATTAATTATCATTTGGGGCCTGAACACATGCTTTGGTGCCCGTTCGTGTGATACCTAATAAGTAATCACGAACGGGAGTTCATCCGAGAATTTATTTATCCGGAATTTGATCAAGCACGCAATCGAATTTTGAATAAATAAATATATTAATTGGAAATTTAATATTTTGTGTGCGCTCTCCTTCAAACTGACATGAGTGATACTTAATAAGTAATCTCATGTGAGCGAACCCAACGTAGGTAGATACTTAGACTTTGTGAGAAACGGGTCATTGTATTTCACCAAGTGATTCAGTGCTATAAGGACGCGCAAATTATTTGTCAGGACAGAGAATGAAATGATAAATAATTTGTGTGAAAATTAGAATGTTTTCTAACATCAGAGAACGAGACCAGATGACATTTTGATTAAATTTGGAATCGGTGATAATTGAATAAATAAATATTCAAATGTGGGAATTAAATAATTGACATTGCATGCACTTGAACGGACATCACGACTCTGACACTTCCATCTCTGCCAGTTTCTTTCATAGCTAAGTTCACTTCGACAGTTTTAGTTAATTTAATTAGTCATTTTTAAAATAGTCATTTAGTTTTTAGAACTTAGTTGTTAATCACACAATTAAAGCCCATCCGCCTGAACATTCCTCCAAAAGGACATTTCTAGTGTCTACTCACATTCTCTCTGTGGTTCGACCCTGCTCGCCACTTCTACAGTAGTTAGTAGGTAAATAAATATTGCAAATTTGCACGCGTTGCGACGCGCGTGCCAATGATAGAGGAATATGGAAGTGGATGGAAGATCACAAAACATTATTATCATGTCATTATCTGAGAAATTATACACTAAATTCGTTGTTCTACAAACTTTAAAAGAAATTTGGGACATGTTATAGAGCAGTTATGAAGGCAATGTGAAGGTCAAAGAGAAAAGGATAAAAATATGGATAATTAAATTTAAATATATAAAAATATAATTGGATGAATACGTTGATGATTTATTTACTCAGTTAAATGAAAATTTTAATAATATATTAGGCTTTAGAGAGAAACCTAATGATTCCCCAATTTTTAAGAAGTTGATGATAATTTTTTTGAATAGATTTTATCTCAAAATTTTAGATCTTAAAGAAAGATAAGATATTTATCTTGATGAGTTACATAATATTAAAATCACTTATGAAATATGAAATATTTCAAAATTAAAAAATAAGTGAATATGAAATGGGTTTTGATACCATGAGTAATATGAAGATTTTTAAAGATGAATATGTTGTAGACTCTAGTGATTCTGAGAATGAAGAAAAATATAAAAGTGTTATCAAATTCATTTCTAAAAGATGTTAAAAGGGTGAAATAAAAAACAAAGGTAAATTATGTAGTATATTTTATAAATGTAGTGGTCTTAGACACTATGTAATTAATTTTACATAGAAGAAATGAGCAGATTACGAATCTAAAAATGATAAAAACACTTAAGTAAAGAAGTGGAGATAAAATTCTAAAGATGCTTAAAAGGAAGGTGGTAGTAAGAAGAGATTTTAATAGAATAAATTTTATGAGAAAATGAGAGAAAAATGTTCTTATTTCATTTATATTATCTTAAAGATAAATAATAATTTTTTTCAAATGTTATAGATCATGTTCAAAAACCCATTGATTCATCTAGCAGTGATGAATACAATTCAGAACTAATAGATTATGAATACATGCACAAAGATGAACTTTATGATTTTTTTGTGAAATATACCATGATCAAGAAATTAATAAGAAGTTAGTAAAATAGAAAATGAAACTATTCGATGAAAAAGGTTAGTAAGCTAAAATAGAGACATCTATTTTAGAAGAAAATAAGAATCTCATGTTGAAAGTTGCTGAATATGAGAAGTTGGTAAAATATCATTAATAAAAACACACTTCTAAGGATGAAGAACTATCAATGATGCAATAAAAATTTCTTAAATTCGAGGTACTTTAAAATATCTAAAAAAGTCAAGAAATAATATTCCAAAGATATTAGAAAATTATAGTAAATTTTTCATCTAGAAAATATGTCTCCAAAATTATTGACACTAACAATGTAGGTTTAAAAATTAATTCTGTTCAAATATATCCCAATAAAAAATTCAGGAAAATTTCCTAAAAGATCACGTTATGAAATAATAAGATTAAATGAAACCTATATTCCAATTTATAGATGAAAAAAAAAATTGGATAGTTCAATGGATTCCAAATTTTGGATAATAATATTCTAGATAAAACTCTAGTTTTCAAAAAAAATTAGATTACGAGGTTATTGTTGGTGTTGTGTTATGTTAGGACGTAAATTTTATACATATATTTACCTAATAGAAGACAATAATCTAGGGAGAGTTTTTATAATGATAAAGAAACTATTTTAAGAAGAAAGTATATAGATATAGAGACTATCTATAAGATGAAAACAACAAAATAGATTTTATTTTCTTAAAGAGATATATAGAATATGTGATTAAAAGGGATATATAGTATAAAAATGAATGATAAGATTACTTGGTTGGTTCACTTTGAAAGATAATAGGAATGAAATTCAAGTGTAAAATGAAGAAAATATATGTTTGGAAGAAGTTTTTGTTAAAGTGAGAAAGAATGAAAAGGCATGGATACTTGATATTGGGCATTCCTCCCACATGATAGGTGATGATAAAATTATAAAGAAAATTGAGAAATATAAAGGAGGTTCAGTATCATTTTTTAATGAATCTTCCTTAAAATTTTAAGGTATTGATACAACTCTTATTGATAATTATAGTTCAACCTTATATGATGTTATCTATATAGAGGGGATAAAACAAAACTTGTTGAGTGTTATAAAACATTTTGATAATGGGAATGAGGAAACATACAAGATAAACACATGCATCATTAAAATCACAAGTGATGAAAAAATGATCTCTCATGGTAGTGGAACAAATGTTCATTTATTCTTGATTGGTGATCCTTACAATACATGTTACTTGAGAATAAATGATGTGAACATGTTATGGAATCTATGTCTTGGTAATATTGGCCAAATAATTATAAGAAATATTGTGAAATGTGAATTGGTAAGAGAATTAGTCATACTAAAAAGAGACCAGGATAGAATCTATGGAACATGTGAGAAGGGAAAGATAACTTAGAAAACTCATAAAAAGGTGGATATTACTTCAATAAGACCATTAAAATTACACCACGTAGATATTTGTGGTCCTATGATATATAAATAATCTCATGGTGATTCTTATTTCATACCCTTTATATAGATGACTTTACTTGGATGGACAAAGTTCTCTTTATCAAGCACAAGTACAAGATAGTTAGGACGTTTAAAATATATAGAAGGAAGGTTGAAAAAGTTAATGGGTTATATATCAAAAAACTAAGACCTGATAATGGGAAATAATTTAGGAGTGATGCATTTTATTTTTATCTTAGTAAACATGTTATAACGAATCAGTATAGAAACACATTATACACCACAATGGAATGGTGTTATGGAGATGAATAATAGGAGTACTATGGAAATATACAGAATAATAATGGATGAGAATAATGTTTCAAAGTTCATCTAGAGAGAAGTAGTGTGTAATATAGTGCATATTCAAAATATGTGTCTTTTGAAACCCAAGACATGTACTACGTGGTACCAAAATAATCCTATAGTAAAATATTTCAATGTCTTTGAGATTCCTTGTTATATTAAAATCAAAGGAAGTGGGTGGGGAAAGTTAGAATAAAAGGATAATGATGATGGAATATTTATGGTCTATTTATATAATGGTAATGGATAAAGAATATGGAATAAAATATTACATAAAATTGTTGAGTGTTTAGATTTAAATATTGATGAAAATCTTGGCAAAACAAGTCTGCAAATTTAAGCAGATTTTGAGTACCCTGTAGAAAACAACCTATATATTTCAAAAAATATGGTTTAATATTTTGTTAAAATTATACCATAAACTATTTATTATTTTATAATGTTATAATAATTATTAATTAGGTTCTAGTGCTGATAGAAATAATTTTTAGAGGATAAAGAAACATGTAGAAAGCAATAATATCATCAGGAATCAAAATTCACAAGTTAAGACTAGAAGGAGGCTAAGATATGAGAACCAAATAGCTCTTGTGTAATAATTTGAACCTAGAATGGTGTATGATCCTATTGATCATGATGAATGTAAAACATATAGGAATGAATAACTCAATCAAATTTAGGGGAACACTATATGGGAACATATTACTATTCCCAAAACTAAAAATGAAATCAGTAAAAGATATATTTTTAGAAAAAAATGTATGATAAAGGAAAAGTAAAATGGAACTATAATGACACATAATTTTCATACATAAATATTAATTCTTATTATATTAATATTCATTACATAACATTATGATCCATGCTAGAATAATAATGGTTTGGTGTCTTTGGAAACTTGGATACATAAAAAACAAGTTCAAAAATATCTACATAGTCCCCCACTTATTTCTTCATAAACAGAATCCTTCTTATACATATCATTATTAAATTTATTTATAACATGAGGAATGGAAACATAAGAAAGGGTAAGCTCATATGTCCAAGAATTTTAAACAAGGTAGATATCAATTATCAATTAATTATAACATACACATAAGAGTATGATAACATGATATTAATACTTGAAAATCATACCTAGCATATCATAGATCATAATATTAAATCATGGAATAAATCATGGCAGTTTTTTAGACACATATCATAAAGTATTCAAAGAACATGTGCCATGAAAATATAACATTCAAATAATATCATGTCATAAAATAGTGGAATAAAGTGTATCACAATCATAATAATAGAAATATTATGTCAAGGATACCCACTAAAAAATTCATAACATGTTAGGATTTGGATAACTTCATGTGTACCTGTTTTAGTCTTGGAATAACCTCTAGTGTACCCTCTTATTTTAGGCTTGGGATAACCACCCGTGTACCCTATTATTTTAGGTTTGGGAAAAATCCTCTATAACCTTTGTATTCATATGACATTAATATTTACTCAATTCATTATAGGGATATATAATTACAGACGCACCCATCACATAATCATGAAACCATTCATATTTATGATAGAAGATCATAAAAATAATTATCATAACTTAAACTATAGAAAAGAAAATGTGTTCCATAGATATTTCGACATCATAACCATAAAACATATAGAGAAATAATAAATATGGTTTCATTGGATCATATCCCTATTAAATAATATGTATAATTAAAGGATGTTATCATAGATGAAATTTTCCATTAAAAGATCATAGGAATATTTCTTAATGAAAATACCCATTTTATTTTTAAATCACATATTAAAATATAAAAACTTTCCATTTATTAAGGGAAATAATTTCTTTTAAAATAAACATGGAATGTTTTAACGGAATATTCAATGAATTTATAAATCATGATTGTGGGAAATTTTGTTCATTCTATGTATGATAAAACAAATATTTTTTTCACATTTTTTGATAAAATTAAAAAGTAACTCATTTAGAAAATGATAAGAAGATTAATTTAAAAAAATTAAAAAGTAAAACATGGGTAAAAATGACTTCAAAATATCACATTTTAGTCATAAAAATATTATTGATAACATTTTTTAGAAAACATTTATATGGAAGAAAACCCATTTTCAACCGAAGAGATAAATAAAGAATATTTTCTATAAAACATTATTTTATTATCTTGAGTTCTTAAAGAGAGGAAAATTAAAGGAATAAATTTAATATATATACATATATAATTAGAGTATAAGAAAATTAATGATAATTCTTGAGATTTGTTTTGTGAAATTTTGTCATTGGAAACTTAGTCATAAAAAAATGTAGAAAAAAATGAGACTCTAACATAAAACCCTTAAATCAAGTTTGACTTTCTTCAAAAGCACTTTAACCTCTAGTATAAAAAATAATATTTATTATAACTCTACAAAATATTTATTTAAAAACTTATAATATCATATATGATCCACTTATGACCTTTTAACACCCATGTATTAATAATTCTGCATTAAAATCATTATTTATGGGTGTTAAATATTATGTTTTTCTTGAGAATTTCAATTTGGTAGTTTTTATAATAGTACTTTGTTAATGGTTACATCATATAACTAATTTTAATCATGATAAAAATATAATATATATTCATCATATATATATATATATTTAGAGTCATCGATAAAGTATAGGGATAGAAAAATGAATTTCATTGTTCATGGAGAGGATAGGTCGTACGTACTCATGGATGTTGTTTTCATTATTCAACAGATGAAATAAAAGAAAGGTAAATAATAGTTATAAATTACATAATAATTATTATATAATATATATTTATCAAACCTATCCTTATTTCTATCCATGAAAAATAGAAATTAAAAATGAATCACATCACTCTATGTAGATGGTAGGAAACACATAAAAATGAGTGACGTTATCATTTTTCAATTAATGGACAAAATTAATGATAATGGTGGTTTCATAATGATAATAAAGTTTTATTATATTTAGGATAATGAATTTATTATTTTATGATAAATAACACATATTTATATGTGGTAAAAGAATAATTAAAAATAAAGTTTTCTGTTAAGGCAGTTACCTCTTATTTGAAATAACTCCTTTATATCTCCACTTAGGGACCCAAGGGTTGGTATTTTGGGAATACCAACACCTTTATTACTTAGATAAGGATGTTTAGAAGAGAAATGGGTATATTTTTGTAGAGATATATGAGAAAATTGGTGTAAAGAAAATAGATAGAGGGTCCTTTTATAAGTGTGGAAAAAGACTCACTTGGAATTACAAAAAAGATTAAAATATAATTAATTCATTATCAAGAAAAATGCATCCAAATGGATACATATTTAAATAAAAATATTATATGGTCAAAATATTATCATAAAATTAAATTTATATATGTTTTAGTTTCATTTTAAACCTTAACTTTTGGTTTAACCCCTTTGTTAACCAATTTAAATCTTAATTGTGGTAATCACTTTTTAATATTAAAGGGTTATAATTTTACTTATAATGTAAAAATTGGCTAAAAAATGACCAAGGGTTGAAATTTTAGACTATTTATTAAAATAAATTTGATATTTAAATATATTTTTTTTGTTTTTTAAATAATTTAATAAAATATTTTGATCATAAAATAGTATTAATATCATTTTATGGACTATTCACATAATTTGAATTTGAAAAAAACATGTCAGAAAAGGAATTTGAATATAAAACTTTCAAACATCTATAATATTTATTTTTATATAATTTTTTTTTGGATCGCAATAATTCACCCAATTTGTATTAATTTAAATATTTTTAAAATCATTTATTATACTTTTTATTAATTGAATAAATACTTTATCAGCATTTTGTAAGAATTTAAGGTGATAATTTAATAAATCAAAATAATAAATAAATTAACATAATAAAAAATAATAATTTATATTTTAAATAAATATTTAGAATTGAACTCATCCTATTTAATCCTTACATATTTTTTTGATATATTAAATTAAATAGAGTGACATTTTTAATTTATTCTTTCATTAAATTAATATAAATGACATAATCAAAGAAATATGGATCCAGGTAGAAATATATTTGATAATTTTAGGGAAATTTATAAAACCCACTCATTAAATATGATGATGTTATGTGTTATAAGAATTTTAAATCCTTAACCCAAAGTGTTAAACCCATTTTACCTATATTAACTTTAATGAGATGACAAAAATTTAACAAGCCCGCTATTCATAATGACAAATAATATATGTGACCTATTTAAAAAAATTACCCTCTTCATTCAAAATATAGAATCCATTTTTCAAGATTCAATTTTTATAAGTGTTAAAAATTCATTTTAAAATAAGTGTGTAAAATGAAATGGAAACTATTTTTTATAAAAATACATTTTTAACCATAAAACTAGATATTCATTATTGTATCAAGAATATATTGAATATATCATATATAAATTTCATCAAAATGATCCACCAATAGTTATTAATTTAATCTATTAAGACTAAAATACATTTCACTCATAGATATTTTTTAGAAAAAATTTTTGTTTTACGTTAAAATTATTTGTGTTTTCACTTATAATTAATTGATAAATAATGAATCCATTTTATACATGTGGAAACAATGCATTTTTCATAATTTATTTAACACCATTCATACCCACCAATCCAATAGCTAGGAAATAACTATAACATTAAATAATAATATTTTAATAGTATATCAGAGTTCATTTAGAATCAGTGTTGTCTATATGAGAAGATATCTAAGAAATTAAATTTTTATGACAAGCAATATATTATAAAATTTCAAGGAGTTACATTCTACTGCTCTTAAAATGAATTTCACTTTCGAAATTCTGTCTTTATCATACACAAAAATGAGTATCTCTTTATTTCATCACATCCTCAGGTTTTAATGTAGCTTCTTTGAATTTATTACTCCTCCAGAGAACTTTAACCAGATGATTAGTCTTGTTTTGTAGCACATTATCTCTATGATCCAAGATTTTTACTATTTTTTCTGTATAGTTACGATCATTTTTTAGTGGTATGGACTCTTATTTCTTTACATGTGATGGATCAAGTATGTACTTCCTTAGGAGAGATAGATAGAATACAATATTAACGTGAGAGAGGTTTAGTGGAAGTTCCAAGAGATAAGTTATTATCCCTACTTGACCAAGACTATAAAAGGGGAGAATATACCTAGGCCTTTAATTTCATTTATTTTTTAATATCATAAACTTATTACATTAATAAATTCATAAAAATTCTTTCGATCCAACTTCAAATCCCATATGTCATCAGTGATTGTCAGTTCAACTTTTCTGTCATCTTTGAGTTTCCTTGATATGTTGTGAAATGGATCTGAATTTCTCTACCATTTACTCACCCAACTCATGACACAATATATTTATTTCCCCAAATTCATACCTTTATGTGGGATTTCTAAACTTCCTTCTATGTAGGGATTCATAATAATCCATCTGAATTCTTTAGAAAAAGTTATTTTTGTAAGAAAACTCAAATAGTGGAATGTGTTGATCCCAAAAACCATTAAAATCCATAGAAAAATATCTTGGAATATCATGTAGGGTTATAATGGTTACATCAAAATGAACATCAATATTTGGATGATAAATATTACTGAAACTCAACTCTGCATCCAGATTCTTCTGAAGAATTTTCCAAGACTTTGATGTAAACCTTGGATCTCGACCATATATAATAGAATGAGGCACTCCATGAAGCATTAACACATATTTAATATATATTCTAGTAAGTTATCAATAGATAAATCTTCTCTAATAAAAATTAAGTGTGATGAATTTTTAAGTTGATCGACTAAAACCGAAATGACTTTATGGACTTTAGATGTTTTGAGGAGTCTAATAAAAAAATCCATGGTGATTTTTTTCTATTTACATTCTAGTATAGGTAGTAATTATAATATCCACTTTAACTTATGTATCTCAGCCTTAACTTTCTAACATACTAAGAACTAAGATTCATACTCTGCAATATCTATCTTCATGTTGACCCATAAAAAATACTCTTTCAGGTCTCTAAACATGCTTGTACTTCTAGAATAAATAATTAATGATGAACTATGATCCTTAACCAACAGTTCTTAAAATATTATTTTTAAAGAACACATACAAGATTCCTAAACCTTATCATTTAATCACAATCAATGTTGAACATAGAATTTCTTTTAACCTTCTATAGATCCATATCTTTCTTCTGTATCTCTTTAATCCTTACATGGATAGATAGTTGAACAATAATATGAGAAAGATAAGATTTATCCCCTTTCTTTAAGATTTATACATCCATCCATTTAGAATGAAAAAAATATTGGATCTTTTTTATCCTATTTATTGATAATATAGAATGATTCTTTTGAATCAAGGCATCGACCAACATGTTTACTTTCCTAGGGTGGTAATGTAATGAGTAGTAAAAATCTTTAATAAACTCTAAAAATGAATATATAATTTAATGTTTTATGATATATATATATATATCACACCTTTCTCCATAAATATAATGCCTTCATATTTTTAATGAAAAAAAGTACCACACCTAACTCTAAATTAGGATTAGGGTAATTTTTCTCATGAACCTTAAATTTTCATGACCCATAGACTATCACCATATAATTTTTCATGATAAAACATCCTGATCCCTTCTTCGATGCGTCACTATAGATCAAAACATCTATCCATTATAGGGTAGTGTAAGCATAGGTTAACCAAATATACTTATCTAAATTACTTGAAATTTTACTCACATTCATCTATATAATGGAACTTGTATTCGTTCCAAGTTAACTTGGTGAGTGGAATAGAAAACAATGAGAAAATCTCCACAAATAGTTAATAATATCTAACCAAACTGAGAAAACTACGGATCTTAGTCATAGTGATTAGTCTAAGTCGCCATTAAATATCATTCATCTTTGATGGATCCAAAAATACACCCATTCTTGATATTATATGACCTAAAAATGAAAAACAAATTGTCCAAAATTTACACTTTGTAAATTAGTCATATTGCTTCTCCTTTATTAGGGTATTTAGTGCAATAATCAAGTGATCTTAATAATATTCCTTCTAAAATACCAAGATTTTATGAATTTTTTTTAAAATAATTTATTCTTTTTTATATTTTGTGTTACATAAAACATTGAGTTTATCTTACATCACACGCAACACTGAGTTTAATTGAAACATGTTATATTATTAAAATATAATTATTTAATACGATAATAATCACCTTGCTGATGGAATGGTGGGTATGAATCAGATTAAATAAATTATAGAAATATGGGTTACATATGTATATATAATTAATTAATTAGGGAAAAATTAATTATAAATGAAAATAAAAACCCTTCGAAAATAAAAGGAAATATTTTTTTTGAAAAACTATTTTTTGCAAACAAGTGTGTTTTGCATCAACAAATTAAACAAATAAATTTAAGTTAATTACATTAATTAAATGTATATATTATGTATTTAATCTATTGTTTAAAATTTATTATATGTGTTTTCTTATACAAGAGATAATAATAAATCCAATTTTACGCCTAAAAGAGTATTTTTCCAAAAATAGTTTTGTCAACTTTAGCGCACATATTTTAAAATTAATTTTTACCCCTATTTGAAAATTAATATGATTAAATAAAATTAATTTTTTAATTCATATTTTCAAAATTATATTAGGGCCATTTTTTGTAATTTTTCTAAAAAGCTTCATTTTTTGATGAATAGTGAAAAATATTGAATTTTAATTGAAAAAATGCTTTTTCATTTATTTTATTTATAAAGTTAAATTTTATTTTAATTTTATTTTAAAGTATAATAAGTTAAATTATACATATATTAATCTATTTTAGGTTATTTGAGTCAATTTCATATTGAATTTCGATATAAAAACTTTGTAATCCTTTGAACATTTTCTCTTTAAAAACCCATGTTCATGTCACATCAATGAGATTAATTTTACATTAAAATTTTCCAATTATTTTAATTTAATTTGAAAAAATTGATTATATATTTTTAATAATTTAATTTTATAATTTATAATAATTTCAACTTAATTTTTGACCAAAATTAATAGTGAAAACAGTAAAAATTAATTACCACGGTTAAGGTAAAAATGGTTTTAATATTGGTTAAACTAAAAATATGAGTCCAAATGATCCAAAAATTTTCCAAAACCCCTTTTATGGACATATTTAGACCTTATAACTTATATTATCTATAATTTTATATTATTGGATCCCTGTGACACGAAATAATATGTGTGTGGAATTCTTACTTTAAAACATTTATAAGAGTGCCACTCACCTCACTTATAAAAGGCCACACATTCTCCTCTCATATTCACTCCTTAAAACCAAATTTTCAGACAATAACCACCCAAATAACTTAAAAAATTCCATCCTATCATACTACAATCCGTATTTTGGATATAAATCCAACCTTGTAAGGATTTTGGTGCAAACCTAAGGGGGATACTCGAAGAAGAGGTAACGTTCATCAACGAGCATTTTTTGTTTTATTTTACCCTCCACCTACTTGAATTATTATTATAAAATTATGATATAATAAAATAGTTATATTACATATATTGAGTTGTTTTAATTTTATTTTCATGACCTAAAACGATCTACACTTTCATCAAATGGTTTATGAAATCATCGTTCATATGTACACCAAACTACCGCCTCACGAACTGATGTCATTCGTTTTTTCCGCTACCACCTCTCACATTTGGAAATAATGATTTATTTATTGTTTATATATGATATTTAGTATATTATTATTCTTATATAATTACTATATAACACGTACATTCATTTTTTTTCCATTTTGTGGGAATATGATAATGTCATTAGTGTTTACGGAGGATTACCGCCCCGCGAAGCGATGCGATTCATTCATTCTTTACATGGAAGTTATAAATGATGAGATTAATTAAAATATATGATATATATGAAATAAAAATTATTATTTTATTTTAATATATCATTTAACTTTATTTCTTTCAATTCGATAAGAAAATGGAAACAATGTTCATGTGTACGTACGACCTACCGTCTCAATGAATGATGAATTTCATTTTCCATCACTAAATTTTATGGATTACTCTAAATACATATATAATGGATATATATTATATTTATATCGTTGTTAAAATTATTTATATTATGAAATTATGATCAAATTAAGAGGAACAAAAATAAAAAATCCAAAAATATATGAAAAACAAAGCAGTTATTACCTAAAATATAACGTTAACACGGAATTTTTAATAAATGGGTAATAAAAGGTCATAATAAAATCATATATGGTATGATATATATAAATATTTTTCTTTAATAGATTTATAATAAACTTATATTCATTACAAATAATGTTTTAGCATGTATGATGAAATTTAATACTTAAACTAAGGGATTTATGTCTCACTTTTATTTTTCTATGAGACACATTCCATATTCATCATGTGTTTCTTTTATGTGGTGTATATACTGACCTTGAATGTATTTTATGATTATTATAGGGGATAATATTGTGTTTTACATACCCATTTGAGTATTTCTCTCTCATGGGGTTTATTATTCTAATGTTAACAAAATGGTAAGGTATTTTTGTCTCAATTTTCCTTCTTTTAGGGAATAAGTTATGTTGTGAACCTATATTATTATATTAGGTTTATATAATACCAATTTTACATGTTATATCATGAATAAATTATTTTTGTGATATTTTATGTTTCATTTAAAATTATTCTTACATTTAAATTATAATTCAATTTTACTAAAGTTGGAAGAGTTGTATGTTATAATCTCATCATTTATCAACATTTTTTATGATTATACTTCCAATAATGAAATATTATGACCTATCACCCAAAAAAGTAATTAATTTATTATTATATGGTTATTTTATGAGAACACATTTTTTAATTTATTTTCACCTCTAATTTACTCAATATTTTAAAATAATTTTTTTTAGAAAAATCGCATTTTCGGTCAAAAAGCATTTTTCATCCGAAATAATGTTTTCTAAAAATGTATTCAAAAATATTTTTAGAAATTTTTAAAATTATTTTTTCAAGATATTTTTACCATTGTTTTAATTTTAAAAAAAATAAAAATAATCAATATGTCATTTTGAAAAACCATTCTTATTTAGATTTTAATAGAAATAATAAAAAAAATCAACATGTACAAAATGAATGGAATTCCTTTCCATAATGTCCTTTATTTTCTTTGAATATTCCTTTTTATGTTCTAATGTTATTTTCAAAGAAAGGGATTTTGAAATTTTTTTATGTTTTAAAAATTTATATTCAAATAAAGATTATTTTTTATAAAGAAATGTTCCAAGTGATATTTCAAAATCCTTCTCTATATAAGATGATATTATTCTATGTAAATTATGATTTGATGGGGATATGAACCAAAGATACCATTCTTATTCATTATCTAAATGGTTTACCATAAGAAGAATTTTATAAAACTTGATTCTCTTCCATGGGTTATACCATGATAAAATACTTATTAATCATGTTTCTTTTTTCCATGGGTTGTGCTATGAAGAAATGGTGAAATGATTATGCAACCTATATATTTTCAAATGGTTAAGATATGCTGAAATGTTTATGGAAACCATTTCATTTCATGGGTTATGATATGATGAATGCTTTATGATCCCATGGAATATATATGTATGACTTTCTTTATGTGGTGGTGGTTATGTTATAACCAGAGATGACTGGGACCTATATCTCCCTTTAATTCATTGGATAAATATTTATATCTCATGAGATATACATGACTAGAATATGGAGTGAACCGGTTTAGTAAGGGACTTTATTCTCCATGATGGTATTGGGATTGAATATTGATCACTATGATAGTTTGGGGAGTGAACCCATTCCATTAAGATGAATGGGATACCACTGGGGATGTTTGTGCATCCTACCCAAGAGGATTATCCACCCATGGAGTTCCCTGATAAGTCTTTCAAATGATCCATGACTACTTAGGAAAGGATTTCCTATGCTCATTGGTATTCCACAATTCTATTTCTTATGACAATGTTATGATATAATGACTAATGTTCCTTGACTTCCTTATGAATATTGTCTTATAAACTTCCAATATTTATTTAATGACTCAAGATTTTTATATTTGATATTTAGGGTATAGTTTTCATATGTTATTCTGATGTTCTCATACCATTATTTTCATGTTATGATTATGTATTTCTATTTTTACCCTTACTGAGCATCTGGTCTCTCCCTTTATTATGTTTCCTTTCCCCAAGTTATGAAGAAAAGTTTTATATAGAATATGTCTATAAAGATTACTAAATGGTACGATCTTTGTGGAAAAGATTGAATATCTTTCATTAGACTATAATATTTTATTCCATGTTTCCAAAACACTAAACTATTATAGTTCTCAAATATGTGTTTTTGTAATGTATTAAATATTCATCTAAAAAGATTTATCGTCTATGTATGAGAAGCATGGATCTCAATATTTGGTATCATAGGAAAGTTTTAGTTGAAATGTGTAAATAGGTATGGGGAAAATTTAGTGATATCCCTTGGAAAATTTATAAGGATATGTCTAGGTATGAATCTAAGAATAAGTGTAAGGATGATTCAAAGTATTGGAAAACGTCCTATAAATTTGTAAAGGATAAATAAATTTTTTTCCAAGAAACTAAATCCATGTTTGGATTACATAAGTGGATTTTTCTCTCATATTGAGGTGCTTAGGGGTAATAACTTCAAAAAGGGAATATTGGGTTATAATTGATCATCAACTGGTGCATGAAAATGGGCCTTTCTTCACACCTGGTTTGATACTCCTGAGGGATATTCTTTGGAAATCCAAAAAATCTTTGCAAACCATAATGAAGGATTTAAATTGAAGATGGTTATGAATAAACAAAGATAAACATATGGTGTCATAGATTAAATAATAAAGTGTAATGACTTAGGTATCCTATAAGTGATTATCATGATTATTTGATTCCCCATTATTATTAGTGTTTCTCACACTATACTTTTTGGTTTTAGTTATTGTTGGGAACCTGAAGGAACTTGGATAAAATTGAATGTGAAAAAAGCAATTTTGATGAGCTGTCAAATGGGATGATGAATGGAGTGATGGATATTTTGATTATACCTAATCAATTATCATGGAACATTATTAACAATGTGCAATTTAACTAAATCTCAAACTCACCAATGAAGAGAAGGATATAGTTCTCTAAGAGTTTGGGAAGTGGAGACCATGGTGAAAGGAAGATTCAATTTTATATATGTTGATAATGTGGGAAGAAACACTCGAGGGAATGTCTCAAAGGAATGTGAAGATATTTTATGTATGGAGAAGAAAGGAACTGAGTTTTCACTTTAAGAGGGAAAATTGAAACTTCAGTAAATGAATTGTATGGGAATATTGGTCTCCCTAAGGTATTATAAATGGATGAATGTTTTAAATTTTAAATGAATGGGAAGTATTAAAATAAATGTTCCATGGGGAAATATCATGAACAATTTTGTTTGAGTAATGGTTATATTATTGATGATGAAAAGACTAAAAATGACATATGAAATTAAGGATTTATTAAGGAATAAGATTATGGATCATAGTTAATGATTTTATAAGTAAGTGGTATTATTGAAGAGTTTATGTATTTGAAATCAAGAAATTAATCATGAAATATATAAGGATTGTTCAGGATATTTTTTTAATTAAGTACATTCAAGAATATGTTGAATTGTTCTAATGACCTAGAAAATTTATTTAATGTAAAGCTGATATTTTATGAAAAACATATTATTATGGGAATATAACACTTAATATATTCTTGATGTTGAGAGGATGATGCTAGGATAAAGGGATGATTGATATGGATAAATTAAATTGGATAGTATTCATTACCTTGGAATTGATTAAGGATTTGTTGAAAAAGTGTTTTATGCTATCATTGTAGAAGTTTAAAACATTTTTGATTTATGTAATATACCCAAGAATATATGTAATTAATGAGGAATCATTTATATTTTCAATAATGTTTTATAGTAATTTAGGCTATTACTATGTTTTAAGAGAACACATAATAAAGTTATGCACATGTTTGGTATTTGACAATCAAGATATACTTTATGATATATAGGGGATCAATGGTAAGCTGATTTTGAGAAATTTAGGGACCTTATTTCTCATGTTTTGTATTTTAACCTTTCAGAAGGGTCTTAATGAGGACTATTTATAGAGTGTTTTAAGTTGAACTTTGGATGATGTTTTTGAGATTAATGTATTACTTCAATATATGAAGATTTATCCATATTGGATAATAGGTGTTAATTTTGTTGATAGAGATATAAGGAGTGACTTATCATTATTTTATGTATTTTATTTAGTTCTTTATACATGATAAATTCATCTCTTAGAGTAATATATGAAGTGGAAATTGATCAACGCGCAACCAAAGGGTGAGATTGTTCTTTAAGAAATGGAATGAAGTCAAGTATATCCTATCATGAAAATTATTCCAATTTAGTAAAAGGATCTTAAAAATAAATTTTTCCCTATTTTCATCATTTTTATGATATCAATAACATTTTTTATTCTACTTCAGTTTATGGATTTGTGTTCATCAACTTTCTACTGACCATGTTCTTTGTCACTTCCCATCAGTATTTAGGTGTTAGTTTTCTCTTATATTTCCTTGTTTTAAATTACCACATATGTTCTCATACTAGGAAACCTGGATTGTTTTTTTCAAGAAGATTTTATAAAATACCTTTATTGTTTTCAATAGGATGTTTTATTGACCCTTTTTATGATGTGGGTTTCTATAAAGGATTTTTCAAATGTTAAACCTTTAATAAATAAGAAGAATATTGAGGGAGGAATTCATTTTAAGGGGAGTGGAATGTAACAACAAAATATTTTATGAAATATTTTTTAAAATTAATTCATTCTTTTCAATATTTCAATTACATTAAACACTATGTTTAACTTGTATTACATGAAACACTGAGTTTAAATGAAACATAACATATTATTAAAATACTATTATTTAATAAGATAGTTATCACCAAGATGATAGAATGGTGGGTATGAATAGGATTAACTAAATTATAAAAATATGTTTTATACTTCTATATATAATTAATTTTATGGTGAACAATTGATTATAAATAAAAAATAAAAACCATTTAAAAATAAAAGTAAATATTTTTATGAAAAACTATTTATGCCCATATGTGTGTTTTACGTCAAAAATTTAAAAAAACAAATTTTAGTGAATAATATTAATTAAATTTATATGTTATATATTAAATATAATTTTCACCATTCATCTTATGTGATTTCAATAAAAGAGATAATAATAAATCCAACTTTACACTTAAAACTATATTTTTCAAAAAAAGTAGTTTTATCACCTTTGGCGCACCTATTATAAAATTAATTTTTTCCAATTTTAGAAAATTAATATGATAAAATAAAAATATTTTTTTAAATAATCATTAATAATTATATTAGGGTGAGTTTTTGGTATTTCTCTGAAATGTTTTATTTTTTGATGAATAATGAAAAATACTGAATTTTAATTGAAAAATTCCTTTTCATTTACTTTATTTATAAATTTAAAATATATTTTAAATTAGTTTTAAAGAAACATTAGTTCAATTATAAATCCATTAATCCAATTTATTTCATTTTAATCAATTTAATATTGAATTTAGTTATTATAACTTTTTAAACTTTTGAATATTTTCTCTTAAAAACTCGTGTTTTCATTACATCGGCGAGATTAATTTTAAATTAAATTTTGACACTTCTCTGAATTGGGTTTGGAAAAATTGATTCCATATTTATAATAATCATAACTTATAATCTCTAATAAGGTAGAATTATGTTTTCACAAAAATGAATAGTGAGAATAGTAAAAATTAATTACTGTGATTAAGGGAAAAATGGTTTTACTGAAGGGTTAAACTAAATAGATAAGGGTAAAAAATTACCCCAAAGTTGTCCAATACCAATTTTATGGAAATATTTATAAATTATACCTCATAGGGTTTAGAATGATCTATTATTGGATCCTTTTTACATGAAAACAAACATGGGTGTAATTCTATCTTTCAAAAAATTACAGTGTACCACTCACCTAACTTATAAAAGACCACCACTTCTACTATCGTAAACACACATTAAAATACATTTTTTCAGAAACTAACTACCAACATAACTTTCAAACTTCCCTCTTATTATCCTATAAGCCCTATTTTGGATATAATTCCAATCAAGGAAGGGTTTTGGTGAAGATCTGAGGAGGATACCTGAAGAAGAGGTAATTTTTATCAACGAGCATTTTTGTTTTATTTATTCCTTCACATATTTATATTATTAATATACCCATATGATATAATTACCTAATTATAATTGATATAATGATATTTTGTAATGTTATGTTAATAAATTATAACTTTATCCACTTCCATCAAATGTGTTATGAAATCATCATCCATGTGTATGGTGAACTACTGGCTCGCAAACTGATGCCATTATTTTTTCCATTACCTTCTCTAACGGTTGAAAATAATGATGGTTATATTATATATATATATATATATATGATATTTATGATATTATTATGCTTATTTAATTATTATATCACACAGAACATCTTGATTTCTATTTTTTGGAATACGATAACGTCGCTGGTGTGTACGGAGGACTACCGCATCGTGAAGCGGTGCGCTTTGTTCATGCATTACATGGAAGGTATTTATAAAGGTTTTAATTAAAATATGTGATATACATGTAATTAAATGATTCTATAATTTTAATATATTATTTAACTTTATTTATTTAAACCTGACTAGAAAATGGAAACAACATTCATGCGTTCGTACGACCTACAATTTTCATTAACAACATATTTCATTTTAAATCACAATATTTAATGGATTTATATAAATAAATTTATAGTAAATATATACGATATTTATATCATAGTTTACGTTTTTTATATGATTAAACCATGATCAAATTAATAGGAACAGAAATAAAAAAATGAAAATATATATGAAAAACCAAGCGGTTCTTACCCGAAATGAAAAATTAACATGTTATTGTTAATAAACGTGTAATAAAAGGTCATAAGAAAATAATATATGGAATTAAATAAATAAATATTATTATTTAATATATGGATAATAAACTTATATTTTTTATACATGATTTTTGAATGTGTACGATGGAATTCAAGACATAAGGTAAGGGATTTCCGTCTCACTTTTTTTTCTATGAGACACATACCATATTTACCACATGTTTCTTTTATGTTATGTATATACTACCCATGAATTTATTTTATGATTACTATATTGGATATTATTGGTTTTTACATATCCATTTTATGATCACTATCTCATTGTGCTTATTTTTCAAAATTTGACCAATCTATAAGGGATTTTTTTTCTCAATTGGCCTTCATTGGGACATAAGTTATATTATGAACCTATATTCTTCTATGAGAAGTATATACTACAAATTTTACATTTTATATAATTAATATCCTTATTTTCATGATATTATCAATTTCATTTAATGTTATTATTACATGGGTATTATGATTCAGTGTCACCAAAGATGGAAGAGTTTTATGTTACAATATCATTGTTTATGAAGATTGTCTATGATTATGATTCCAATAATGAAATATTATGATATATATATCAAAAAAATCATTAAATTTATTATTATATGATTATTTCATGAGAAAACATTTTCCCCCTTCATTTTCACCTCTTATGTACTGAAGAGTTCAAAATAATGTTTTCAATAAAAATCGTCGTTTTGATCAAAAACCCTTTTTCTTCTAAAAAAATATTTTCTAAAAAAATTAAAAATGTATTTAAAAAATTATTTAAATTTTTTTATTAAAGAAATTTGTATTTATTTTTATATTTTTACGAAATTTTTTAAAGGAAATCTTCATGTAATTTTAAAAAATAACACCCATTTAGATTTTACCCAAAATAAGAAATGAATATTTATTTTAACAAGGACGAAATGAACTGAATTTCCCACTACCATAACTATTGTTTTATTTGAAGATTACTTTACAATTTCTCAATGTTATTTTCAAATAAAATAAATTTTGGAAAAAATTTATGTTTTAAAAAGTTATTTTCACATAAAGGCTATATTATTTAATAAATGATCCAAATGATCTTTCAAAATCCTTCTCCATATAAGATGATATCTTTTTATGTAACATAATATATTTAGTGTATATGAACTATGAATACCGTTATTATTATTTCTCTAAATAGTTTATAATGAAAATATGGTTATGAACCCTACTTCTCTTCCACGGGTTATACCATGATAAAATTATTGCGAAAACCTCTTCTTTTCCCACAGGTTATGCTATGATAAAAGGATAAAATGATTATGAAGCCTAACTATTTTATATAGGTTAAGATATAATTAAATATTTATAGAACCCATTTCATTTCCTATGTTATGATATGATGAGTGTTTTATGATCTTATGGTGCACATATTTATGATTTTCTTTATGTGATAGTGGTTATGTTATAACTAAAGATGATGGTTATGTTATAACCAAAGATAGTTGGGACCTATATCTCCCTAAAATGCATTGGGTAAAGATTTATATCTCATGAGACATATAGGACTAGAATGGGTAGTGCACCTGATTCAGTAAGTGACTTTGTCTGTTCTTATGGTCTTTAAAGTGAACCTTGACTACTATAATGGTTTGGGGAGTGAACCCATTCCACCATGAGGAAAGGTATGCCATTGAGAATGGTGGTGCATCCTTCCCATTAGGTATAGATATCCATGTTGGTCCCAAATATGTTTTGGAAATGAGAATTTACTACTAAAGAAAATATTTTCAATTCTTATATGTATGCCAAAACTCTATGTCTTATGCCAATGTTATACTCTCATGACTCACGTTCTTTGATTCCTTGTGATTAATTTCATATTAACATTAAATCTATATGTAATGAATCAAGATTTTTATCTTCCATATTTAGGGTATGGGTTTCATATGTTATTCTCATTTTATCATACCCTTATACTCACATTTTGTTTATGTATTTCCCTTTTTTATCCTTATTGAGCATCTGATATCACCCTTTATTATGTTTTCTTTACCCAAGTGATGAATAAAGGTTTTATATATGGTATGTTTATGAAGAGTTATAAATGGGAAGATCTTGTATGAAACATTGATGATCATTCAACATATTCTAAGATAATGTTCCAAGTTTCCAAAGAAACTAAACTATTATGGTCCTCATACATGTGTTTGTTTAATTTATTAAATATTCATCTAAAAAGATGTAATATCTCGTTATGAGAATCATGGGTCTCTATATTCATTAATAAAAAAATATATAATAATATATTCTAAAAAGACTACCAAAAAATGATCATAGAAATATATAAAGACTCTATCATTAAATCCATGAAGATAACAGGGGAATTAGTAAGACCAAATTGAATCACTATAAAATCATAGTGTCCATACCTTGTATCAAATGTTGTTTTGGGTGTACCCACTTTCTTGAACCTCAATTTTTGACATCTAAAATGATATTAAATCTTGTAAAATTATTAAAATCCATGTAGCTAATCAAAATATTCATCAATATGGGTTATATGATATGTGTTCTTCATAGTGATCTTGTTAAGTTCTTGATAATAAATGAAGAGTCACGTTGACCCATATTTATTCTTAAAAAAGAACAAGTGCACTATAAGGTGATACAATTGTCCAAATAAATCCCTTATCAATATTCCACAGAGTTACTTCTTCAATTCCTACAGCTCAATCAGATCCATTCTATATAGATTCTTTAAAATAAGTGTAGTATCACGTATGAATTCAATTGAAAACTAAACTTTAGGATTTGGTGGAATACTAGGTAACTCTTCTATAAATACATAAAAAAACTCATGTAAAATATGTATATCCTCGATGGTGAGTTTCTCTCCAACCATCTAGGATAAACACCCATTTCAAATAGGAATCATGACCCAAATAATGGATTTTATTTCTATTGGAAGTTCATATTTACAATCACACTGATATAAGATCATAGTTTAGTTTAGAATATCAAACTTGACTTCCCTTCCTCGACAATTGATGTGGTATTTTTGTAAATAAATATCATCAATTCCTAATAAAACATCAAATTTAACTCGAGTGAGAATAATGATATTTGGAGAATAAATATTCCCACAAAATTCAATCAGATAAAAATCATAGACCTGATATGTGATTATCCAACTGTTATGGTTATTAGTTATAAATTCAAAAAAAAATCATTGAGGAATTATTGTGATACCTTAGAAAATTCTTCAGACATAAAAGAGTTTGTATATATAAGATAAAATAATACATTAGTAGTTCTAGAGTGTTTGGTGAGTGTACCTTTTAACACATCATTATCATACCCCTAAACAGTAATAGTGATCATATGATATTTACCTTTTTATCTATTCTTAAGAGGTTGTTGTTTCCAATCATCATAATTAGCCTTAATATTTTATCACTGGTTATCATAATTACCATATTCCATTTATTTAAAATAATGTAGTGTGGGAGGGGCATTCTATGGTGTTTTACCTCCATCATTGGCTAATTTCTTCCCATTACTTCAATATTCGATTGCTCGATGAACTTAATTTACGCACTTAAAGAATTTACTAGACCCCTTAAATAAATTTCCTACATGTATCTTTCCACACACAAATAAAAATATAAGTCTCACCTTATTCCCATCATGTTTATTATTATTATAATTTAATTTTAATTCCAAAACCATTAAATTTATGGGTAATTCCAATCTCTATTTCTAACTTGTCAGCACATAAAATTATTTCTTCATAACTACTAAAGTATCTTACTAATAATTATATTTAAAGACTTTATTTTAAGCCACTAAATAATCAATAAATATTAATTTCTAGTTAGATTATAATACTATAAGCATACTTCAATTGTATTGTAAAATTTTCACCATAACCAGTAATATATTCATCACCATTTTTCCTTAGCTCAAGGAATTTCTTCTCTATTTTCATAAGAAGAATAAAAGTAAATTACTTTTTGAAAAATAAACTTTTGAACTCATCCCACTCCATGGATTAAATTTCTTCACATTACCTCATGTTCTTGATGAGAGTACACTATTGTTATTCTTTGCCTTCCAAATGATACATAAGAAAAATGATATTTTAATGCACTGAATATTGGAGAATGGAAAATATATTTTCAAATATACAAATTAATTTCTAAAAAACTAGTAGATCAATTGATCCACTAAAATAAGGTTGATGTTTCATATTGAAGGAATCAACATAACATTGTTCCCTACTTTTCTAATTTGTAAGATCAACATAATTCATTAATTAATCCTTTAAAAAATCATAGATTGAGAAGTTTTCGTAAGAATAATAATGATATTTTTCATTATATATCCCATAACATTTGGTTTATTATAAGTAAAATCATTTCATTTTATATCTTACTTAACATTAACATGGTTTATTTGGGTTCTAACAATTAACTAAGACCAAAAAACATAGTATGATCAATAATAATCATAGTGGGAAACCACATAATCATGAAAAATAATTTATAGTATTTCTAAATCATTTCACATTATTTTCGAACTATAAAACCTTTGGTTTAACATATGTCATCCATGATCATTATATATTCAAATATTTTATAAATTTTTATAAATAAAATATGAATTACCTTAGGAGTGTCAAACCAGGTCTGAGTAAAGGAACACTCACCATGCACCATAATAATGGATGAGATATTCTTGACTAGCTCTTTTAGGTGGTTTTCCCCCTAGATGCATATATTATAGAACTGCATTAACTTGTAGTGTCCCTATATTGATGTTTTTTTAGTAAAACCATAATCCTTTATTTACATTAACTTAGGTCATTCTAATATAAATAATATTATCTTAAGGTTTATCACTAAACTTTTCTCATCCATGTTTCCAATGGTAACTAAACCTTTCTCGTATACCAACTATAGTGACCCATAATTTTCATATATAAATATTAAATCTAATTATTTGAATTTATATTAAATAAAATAACGATCTATTCCATAATCATACAGGTTTAGTGTATTTGGAAACATGGATACATAAAAAATTTGTTTATAAAATATGTATATCCTCTATGATTTAGTTCTTCATAACTATAACTATTATTAAACATATCATACTTATTACCTTTCTTCATGACCTAGGGAAATGAAACATAAAAATGTTGATTTCAGATTCTCGGTATGGGTAAAAAAGGTAGATATCTGTGATAAATTAAGAATAACAGGAGAATAAGTATATAATAACATGATATTGACACTTGAAAATCATACATAACATATCAAATATCATACTCTTGAATCATGGAATAAGTCTTGGAAGTTCATAAGAGATGAATCATAAAGTAACTATAGAACATGATCTATGAAAATATAACATTGGAATATGATAATTCCATTAATTATTGGAATAAATATTGGAATAATCATAAAAATATAAATATTATATAAAGTCTACCCACTAAGACATTCATAACATGTTAGGCTTGGGTTGACTTCTCATGTTCTATTTTGGTACTGGGATAGCCTCTCATGTACCCTCTTATATCGGTCTTGAGATAACCTCATGTATACCATCTTGTTTTGGGATTGGGATAACCTAACATTTGAGTTCATAGGACATTAATATTTACCCAATTAATTGGAGGGATATATAATTCTAGTCCAACCTATTACATAATCATAAATTCATTCATAGGTTTGCATAAAATCATAAAAACATTCATTATAACATACCCCGTGAGAAGGAAAATGGGTTCCATTGATATTTCATCAGTAAAACCATAAAAAATTAGATAAAGAATAAATATGGTATCATTATATCATATCCCTAGTAAATCATTAGTAACATAAAAGGATGTTTTCATAGATGAAATTTTCTTTAAAATGTCACTAGAATATTTCTTGAGGAAAATAATCTTTTTTTAAATCATATACTAAAATCTAAAAAACTACAAAATATTAAAGAATAAAATTCTTTCAAAATGACCTTGTAATCTTATAATTTAATCTTCAAATAATTATGCAGGAATGATAGTGGGAAATCCTATTCATTCAATGTATTTTAAAATAAATATTTCTTTCAAATTTTCAATAAAATTAAAAAGTACCTCATTCAAAAAAATAGAAAGAATATTTATTTTAAATAATTTTTTAAAAAGTAAAAATGAGAGAAAATGAATTTAAAAAATAATTGGATAATAATGAAAATGTTTTTTACAAAATATGAACATGTAAAAATAATGATTCTTAACCGAAAAGGGATATAAAGTCAATTTTACTTAAAAACATTCTTTCAGTGTCTTTAGTTATTAAAGAGAAAAAAATTGAAAGGAATACATGTAATATCCATCTATAACTAGAGTATAATGAAATTCACGAAAATTATTAGTTTATATCATGATATTTCATTATCAGAAACATAATCATAAACAATCTTAATAAATAATGAGAATGTTACATTAAACCATTACCTTAAGTTCAACACTGTTCAAAAGAAATTTAACCTCATGTATAATAATTTTAAATATATTATAATTCTATATAATATTCCTACACATCACTATAATATCATATACTATCCACTTGTGACATTTCAATGCCCATTTATTAATAAATTCGTATTAAAATCTTCATTTAAGGGTGTTAACAGTTTCATTCTTCATGAGAAATTCAATTTAGTTGTTCCAGTCCTTATAATTTGATCCTGGTTACAACATATACAGGATTTTTTCATGATATAAATATAATATATAAATTTATATTCATCTCTAAAGGATAGAAATATAAAAATGAATTACACCGTTCATGGAGACGGTAGGTCGTATATATGAATAAATGTTGTTTTCATTTTTCAATGGACGGAATGGAATAAATATAAATAACAGTACATATTTAGAGTATAATTATTATATAATATATATCATACATATTTATTAAATCTGTCCTTGTTTTCATCGATGTAAAATAGACATGAAAAATGAATCACATCACTTTGTGGCGGTGGTAGGCCACACGTACGAAAAGATAGCGTTATTATTTTTCATTGGATGGAAAAAATGGAGGATAATGAGGATTTCATAATCATAATAACATTTAATTATATTTTTAACACTGACATTAATATTTTATAATAAATACCACATATTTAGAGGAGGTAAAAGAATAAGTAAAAAAAGAAATTTTCCAATTAAAGAAACTACCTCTTCTTTGAAAGAACTCATTTAGATCTCCTTCTAATGTACTTACGGTTGGTATTTTGGGAATAAAATCACCTATATTAATTATATAAGAATTTTTATAAGATTAATATTTAGGTTTTGGTTGAGATATATGGCTAAAATTGGTGTAAAGAAAATAGAGAAAGGGTGCCTTTTATAAGGGATGGAAATTACACACTTTGAATTGCTAAAAAGATTAAAATATAATTAATTAATTATCAAGAAAAATACCTAAAAATGGAAATATATTTAAATTTTAATAGTATAAGGTCTAAATATCATCATCAAATGAAATTTATAAATATTTTTTGATTCATTTTAAACCTTATATTTTGTTTTAACCCCTAGGTTAACTAAATATAATCTTGACCATAGAAATGAAGTGTTAATATTAAAGAGTTTTAATTTTCCTTATAAGGTAAAAATTTGCTCATAAATGACTAAGGGATCAAATTTTTTTTATAAAATTATCTAACTTGACCTATTTTAATATTTTTATTATTTTTAAATAATTTAATAAAATATTTTTATCATAAAATAATATTAATGTCATTTTAAAAACTATTCATATAATTTGACTTTGAAAATAAAATGATAGTAATGGAATTTTAATATATTAATTTAATATATATTATATGTTATTTTTATCTAAAATAATCTTGGATCACAATAATTCTCTAAAATTGTATTACTTTTAATATTGATAAAATCATTTATTTTATTTTTTGTTAATTGAATTAATACTGTATTAGCATTGTGTAATCATTTAAAGAAGTGTTTAATCATAATGAATTAGAAATAAATTTCCATGATAAAAAATTAATTTATATTTCAAATAAAAATTTATAACCATACTTAACCTCTTTTTATCCTTATATAAAAAAATTAGAGGCATTAAATTTAAGTGAGTGACATTTTGTAATTATTCTTTACTTAAATTAATATAAAGGTTTTAATACAATTAATATAGCACCAAGTGGACTTATATTTTATAATTGGATGGAAATATATGAAATACACTCATCTAATATCATAAAGTATATTTTTTATATGAATTTTAAAGCCTTATCAGAATGTTTTAATCTAGTTTTACCAGTTTTACCCTTACTAAGTGACAAAAATTTTCTAACATTAATATTCATAATGACCAAAAATAAAATAGACCTATTGAAAAAATTATATTTTCTTAAACTAAAATATTTAATCTATTTTTGAATATTTTATATCTATAAGTGGTATAAATTTATCTTAAAATAATTTCTCAAAACGTAAAGAAAACCATTTTTAGAAAAATACCATATTAGGCATAGACTAGATATATATTCTTCTCTCATGACTATATTGAGTATATACTATATAAATTTTTTTAACATAATTCAGAAATAGTTATTCATTAATTTTATTAATATAAAAACACAATGGTCGCATAAAAATGTTTTTCATTTAAAAAAAATCTTTTAATTTCAAATGATTTTTATTTTTATTTCTAATTAGTTTATAACTAATGAATTAATTTTGTATATGTGTAAACCATAAATTTTTAATAATTTATATACTCTTATTCATACACATCGATCCAACACCAAGGTGACAACTATCACATTAAATAATAATATTTTATTTTTATATCATGGTTCGTTTAAACCTGGTGCTGCATGTATTGCAAAATATAAAAGAAAATAAACTTATTTTTAAAGAAATATATCATAAAATATAGGGGTGTTATAGAAAAAGGATTGTTTTTTTATGAAGAATGTTCTTGAATATAATGCATATAATTTTAATAGACATTCACTCTAGTTACTAGACTAGAGACAATAATAATATTCTTGGTTGTGGTAGCTCATAAGAATTACTGGGTCTACCAAACGGATGTAAAGTCTATGTTACTGAATGGTAACCTTGAATAAGAAGTATTTATTGAGAAACTAGAAGTTTTAATTACTAAATATGATTCAAGTATGGACTTTATATTTAATAAAGTGTTGTATGGAATGAAATAGGCTCAGAGGGAATATTATTCTAAACATGAGGAATGTTTGAGAAAAATGGGGTTTGTTAAAGAAACTCTTGATAAAAAATTATACTTGAAGAAAGATTTATTATAATAACTAATGGTGATTTTATATGTGGATGTCATAATTTTTTATAATAATTACACTTTCTTATGTAGATAATTCGCAAAAAAAATATGGAGAAGTAGTTTGAGATATCTATGTTATGGTAACTAAGCTATTTTATGGGGTTTCAAATTGATAAGAATTCAGATTATGTATTTATTTTACAAGAAAAGTATGTCAAACAAATATTAATAATGTTTTCAATGGAAGATTAAAAAGAGGTTCATACACCAATATCAGTTGGAAAAAAATTAAAAGATATGATCAAGGAATAAATTTTGATTAGATTAAATTTAGAAGTATGATTGGTAGCCTTTTGTATCTCACAACATCTAGACCTAACATTTCCTATGTGGTGACACTATGTAAAAGGTATCAAAGTGAACTAAAGTTATCAAACATGATTGAAATTAAATGAATTTTGATATATTTAAAATAAATAAATAATTATATAATTATCTACATATGTAGTGAGGATAAAAACTTTCTTGGTTATACTAATGAAAATTGGGATGGTGACTATACAAATCATAGATCTATATAAGGTGGAGTGTTTTTTATTGGCGGTGGTTGTGTTATCTAGTATTGAAGAAATAAGAGTTTACTGACCCTAATTATAGATAAATAAGAGTGTGTGGTAGCTACTCATGTAGTCACACATGCTTTATAGATGTTAGTTCAGCTATAAAATTTTTGGTTGATGTTAAGAAATTGTTGAATATTATTTATTAAAACCAAAGTGTTATTTATCTTTCAAAAAAACATGTTTCAGCACACTCATTCTGAAATTATTGACATTCAATGTCAATTAATCAAAGTGAAGGTGGATTAGGTTAAACAAAACTCTTCTTTATTAGAACAAAGGAGTAACTTGCATATATCTTTAAAAAATCTATTCCATGTGAGATATTTTTAGAGTTAAAGATGAAATTTCATGTCCATAATTCCCTGAACACTTAATTTTTTTATTTCCTTAATACCCCCATGATCCTTTGGATTATAATTAAAAAGGATAATATAAGTATCTGGTGATGGAAAGGTATGAGTTTAAGAATAAGATTAATTTGAGTCATTCGGCCTAAGTATTCTTGTCACTGAGGGATGAAGATCTCTAAAAAATACTACACAATACTACAATGTGGTGTAAGAATACATATCTTTGCGATTGGATGTGATTTGATGATTAATTTGTTTAGGAATGGTAATTTAGTGGTTTTATGATTGTTTTCAACAAATATATAAGGGTATATTAAATAACCCTATAGATTTGTGGCCTAGTTTGTGAAATATTGAAGACCCCATGGTTCCTAGTGAGTTTGGGTTATTATATTTGTTAAAAAAATCATGAGATTCTCATTAACTATGATGGTTCTTTTTTTCATGGATTTATATATCATGGAAGAAAGTTTTGTGATGCTAACAAGTATTTTTGAGAAGGGATGGAGGTTGGATGAAGTGTTTATGAATGAGTTTGAGTGAATTCTTATATATATTTATATATCATGGAAGAAAGTTTATTACTGGTTGAAAATATTTTTAAGAAGTATTTAAGGTAGGCTGAAGTGGTATTGACTGATTTTGAGTGAATTTTGGAATTTCCAAAATTATCAAAGATGAATATGTGAAGTGTATATTCACATAGCTAATTCACATAGTAGTTTATACTATATAGAAAATTATTATATCCAATTTAGTGATATACTAAATTTACATAGCTGATGTAGATATGTAGTTTAATTTACATAGATGATTTTTCCATGAAAAAAATCATGTATTTGAATGCTACTACATAGAAAAATGATTCACATAGCTGATTATTCAGGTAAATGATTGTGAAATTTATCTAAATTGATTCACATATCTGATTATGTGATAGAGATTAATTGATTAATATAGCTTATTGTGTGACGTATCTAATCTAGTAAATCATGTAGTTGATTTGGATTTTCAGTTACGCATGAGTTAAAATTAAGTAGGTTTTAAGAATTCAAACATTATAAGAATAAAGATTATTATGGTGATTCTTTGAAGGTTTTGAATGCTTCTATAATCATATGATTTGGTTATAATCCATGATTCTATAATTTGTTAAAGGAGTATGCAGTAGTTTTTCTAGAAGAATTAAATAGTGATTTAACTATGCTATAAAAATTATAATGTATTCCATGATAGAGTTATAGTTTTTTACTATTGGTATGAAGATCATTGGGTAATTATGAATACATGTTATTTCTTCAATGTAGAATATTTGAGAGTATTTTTTGGTGTAGTTGTGAGACAATGATTGATGATTTTATTCTAGTTCTTGATAAAGAGGACGAAGAAGAGGGGCTCAAAAACTGAGGTTAGATATTCATTGATCAACATCTAATGAATCTCATGCTTTCATAAATTTTTATTTGAGTTAGAGATTATTTGTATAGAAAAATTCAATTCCTAACAAGGGTAAATTATTTATTGTATATTTTCAACACCTATGGAAGTTGATATTTATCTATTGTTGTTGAAGAAACCTGGTTTATTTTGTAATCTTATTCATATTGTAATCATCTTTTTTACTGGAGCACAAAGATAAGATATTGGTTTTCACTCCTGACATGTGTGGTGGGGTGTTGAAAGAATCCTTGTAAGTGGAACTCACATGGGATTATTGTGAATAGAATCTATGTTTGGGGAGGATAACCAGCCATAAAAAGGAGTAGTATTCCATATTAGATCTAAAACTTGTAAAAATTATGTATTACTTTCTCTATAACTTTCTATATGATCATGTGAGACTGATTTATTTCTATTTTTAGTGGATAATACCCTAACAGGTTACATAGTTTTATATTTTTTGAAATAAATATAAAATATTCCATCCGCTAATTCACCCCAACCTAATGGAGGGAACTAATATTTTTAGGAACTTAAATAGACTGGGAAATAGCTTCATAGAATCTATCTCATGTTATTCTTCTTATTTTTATCATTATAACTATTTTTTAAATGCCTTATTATATTTTATTCAAATCAAATTGAAATTATTATTTGACCATAATGAAATATTTTTCATTGGATAAGGAAACCATATAGATTAATTAAGTCATATAAATATACTTTTTCTCTATTAATAAACATATGAAAAAAAATATTTATATTTAAATTACCCATTTAATCAACCAGATAAGGTTTGAAATATTTTATAAATCTCCTATTTTAGTCACCCTTTAATTTTCATAACTAAATCAATGAAATCACTTAACTTTGAATATGTGAGAGGATTGAATAATAATTTTATTTCCATGAACTCAAATAATCTCTAGTTAAATTTTCATGCGTTGAGTACCACAATTGATTATTCCCCACGTAATAACGTGAATTCATCCTTATAGTTCCTACTCACTGGAAATCTAGTTTTATACTCATCATATTAATTTTCTATGCTCAAAATAATTTCTTTTACTCTTAATATACTCATCAATACTTTTAATCATGGTATACTTAGATCACAGTTATTTTAGCTCATGGTTAGTAACTTGTTCCATGATCACATATTTTAATTGATGTTACTATAACTAATGTTCATGGTCACTTCCCTATGCATTTTACATTTTCCCTATAATTTTCACCATTATTTAATGGACCTTACTATGATTCATGTTCATGGTTAAATCTGCATGCCTTTGTTATTTTCTCATTCAAATCCATTTTCAGTTTCTATTAATGTTAGTTTGGGTTACTTTTAGTGTTCACTAAATTTTCCTCCATGGTTTTCAATTTGATATAAACACCTCTAAAACATCAACATATCTTCTTCAGGCTTCATTCAAAGCTTTAATAAGAAATTCAACATTATCCTCCATCATAGAATATATCTTTACTTTATAATATCTACAATCTACTTCATATGATGCATTGATAAAAATCTAGTATACAATAATCCTATGGGTCCAACAATCACCCAATTTTAATTTAATTATAAAAACTACCATGAATCTATAATATATGTCCCCAATCCAGTTAAACATATTATTATTGATTTTGAGGATACCTAATCTAAACATGAAAATATTTTACATACATCTCCAAATTGAAAGACTACCTCTTAAAAATAATCTCATAACCCTAGAACCTAAATGTTTAGAGCCTATATAGATTAGATACATAAAAATATTATTAAACATTATTGCTTCAAAATCTCCCACAACCGTATTTATATAAAAGTTACTTTTACACATAGTCCAACATATCATTTCTTAGGTAACGATAAAATACAATTAGTGAGATCAAATTCATAGTAATGAAAAACTTATCTGGGATTCATAAAGTGGTAAATCATAATCATGTGAGTAAACATAACTCATGGGAAAATACATGATAAAAATATCATAGAATCAAAAGGAATAATCACAATAAATTATAAAACATAAAAGATTGTTGAATGAGATCATACGATCATAAAAATACCATTATAGAATTATAAAACATATACCATGGCTTGGATAAATGTGGAAATAATCATAAAACATGGAGGATTAACCTTGGAATGTGTCTCAACATAGAAATGCGGCATAATAGTATTTCACAAACATAAACATGGGAAAAATAACCTATTAGAGCATGCATCACTATTATTTTTCCATAACATAATGGATTTGGCATCACTACTTGATTTCTATAGTTGTGTGAGCATCAATACTCTTTTCTCATAACTATATAATGAGATATAAAACCTTTTCCAATGTATTGGAGGGTAGTATAGGAACCCACCTATCAACATCAATACATATGAGTACCACAATAACTTTGAAACAATAATAATTTTCATAATATCTAAGTTAACCAATGAAAAAAATGGCTTTTATGAAAAATTCCTTAAAAGATCATCATAAGTCATCTAGAGAAGAACATTTCCAAATATTACAAGGAATATGGATACGGTGGTAAAATATTTGGGTAAAATATTTCAAAACAATTAAAGCAATGATTTTAAATAAAACCCCTTACAACTTTTAAGATAAAAACCCCCTTGAAAGAAAAAATTGATAAGAAACTTAAATTATCATTATTATAAATAGATTCATGATATAATATATCAAAGTGGTAGTATATATAAAATATAAATGAATATGGTTCCATGACATGAAACATGACTCAATGAAGTAAATTTTAGATGAAAAACCCTTACCTTAAGTGTTTAAATGCTTGGTGAAGGAGTTTATCTTCCTTAATAACAAAATTATGTTTATAAAATACTTTCCCCAAAAACTTTTTAAATTTTATGTTTCATTTAGTTTCATATTTAATTCATCTATTGTATATCTTTTCTCTCCTTGACCCCTTAGGGGTGTTTGGTCAATTCCTCCAAAAACTAATTCAATATGCTGACCATGGTTATAGGGGTTATAAAATAGTTTCATCATCTCAAGAATGTATAGAAATACTTTATTTATCATTAAATTGGTAATACATCAATACAAATCAATAGGTTTTTAATAATATATTCAAATTAAGAAAAGTATCTGGATAATCTTTTTTTAAGTGATCAGATTTACTATGGGAATTTATTATAAATATTATTAATAAAATATAAAAATTATATTTATATAACCTTAATAATGTTATATATTTCATATTTATTCATGAAATCCATCTTTATTACCATCTATGTATGGTGGTGATGAATAATTAAATTCATTGTTTCATAAAGGTGGTGGTTCATGTGTAACACGAGCGTCATTTCCATTTTTCTAAGGAATGATAGGATATTAGATAATGGTTATTACAAGAATATAATAAAATTTAAATATATTAATTGTAAAAATTTCATTATGTTGTGATTATTATATAATATTTGGAGGAGTTATATGATTAAATAAACATGAAATAACTGGATAAAAATAAATACTAGATCCATATATATCTTCCCTTAGGCCTCTCCTTAAGCCTTCTTATATTGGAATTTTTGTGATAACAGAACCTATAGAACATGGGAAAGAGGGTTGGGTAGAGGTTTTTATATATTTGGTTCAATATAGGAAGGTTTTGTTTTGAGTATAAGTGGGGTGGTTAAGGGGTCCTTTTATAGATGAGAGGAGTGGCACTTTTGTAAATACTCAATTATTAAAATAAAATTAAGGTCACACTCAAGTAACGTTTCCCCAAAATTGAAAAAATTGTATTATAGTATGATTTATTTCTTCAATAAACTCATAAAATCAATTATAAATAAGTTTTTGTGATATTTTTTACCTTAACCTTTAATTTAACCCTTGTTAATCATTTTAACATTTACTAGGGTGATAAAATTTTATTACGGTAAATTATTTTTTATGAATAAAAAATAAATTGACATTACAACATAATTTGAACATGAATATTAAAATTTTCAAAACCATTCTCAAAAATTCAATTTTTAGTTTCAGTAAAAATTAATTTTCATAAAGGTATTTTTAATACAATAAAAATAGTTTTTAGAAATATTCTCTTTTAAGAATAAAACTGAATTTACAAAAAAAATATTGTATAGTATTTATTATAATGAAATTTAACAGTGTATAATTAAAAAATAATTTTTTTGACGTTAAAATAATGTAAAAACCGAATGGATCATTAGGAATACTTAATTAAAGGAAAAGGACCAAAAACATTTATTAGAATAAAATGTAACTTAGGATCAAAAAAGTAAATCATAGATTTCTGAGTCCAACATATTAGTTTTAGATTAATTATATAACTCTATAAATACATTATTTTTTAATTAAAATGTTTTATTTTTTTTAAATTTATTCTTATATCGTAATTATTTCACAAAAGTTGTAGTGTCTATAAAACTGTATTTTCACAATTCACATCAAAATAAACTATTTTATAACCTAAGATAATTTTGACATGATAAATCTAAAAATGATGTAAATTTTATAAAATTTAAATTAAAAAAACTGATAAAAATTAAATTTAATATAATAAAACATAATACAAAAAAAATATTTTTTAGAAAAACATTTTTTAAACATAAAATGAATTAAAATGATTAATATTGAAAATAATAATTTATTAAATTAATAATTACATATTTATATCATTCTAACTTCTACTTACAAATCCCCTTGATTCCTCCTTGTAATATTGAAGTGTAAGATAAGTAATGGTGGTAGTTCTGGATAATGATTTGGTTAGAATGGTTCTCGTAGTGATTTCCATGATCTTAGACATCTCTCACATGAGTTTTTGATCAAGGTATACTTTTTGAAGTTTATCTTGGGATTGGTATAGGGAAAACCCTAGTGATTCCACCTCCTTTAAAATTTTAAATAAATGATCCTCTTAAGGACGAATTTTACTACTTGATTTCATTACTTAGACTTATTATATATATTTCATAACAATTTTTCTTCTATTTATACCCAACAATTCAACTGTTATGTTTTAACTATAACATTTAATAATACTATTTCATTAATATGTCATGGTTCGTTTTAGATCAATATTATATGTGAAACAAACTATTTGAAAAAATATATTTAAGAATAAATATATGATAAAATCATGGGTTATTACAATATACAACCCTTAAAATATTTTTTCCTCGAAATCTCATTACTCAGATAAAAAAATGAGGCTACTTTTCCTCATTTCATCCTTAGGTCCCCACATATCTTTCTCATGTATATAATTTCACCATAAAACTTTAACTATGTTAGTGGTATTTTTTCACAACACTTCATCTCTTCAATCCAATATCTCCACAATTTGTTCCTAATAATATATATAATGTTTTCATTGTAAAAATTCAAAGTTTAGTAAATGTGGTGGATCTAATAAGTAATTCCTCAAAATTGATACATGGAATACATCATGTACTTGTGAGAGATGTTGGGAGAGTTTTAAGAGATAATATAGATCCCATACAAAATCAATAATCTCTAAGGGACCAGTGTATCTAGGTTCAGCTTCTCCTTCTTCCTAAATTTCATAACCTTATTCTAAGGAGATATTTAAAAAAATACAATATTTAAAAAAAATACATTTTCACTAGCTTTTAATTATATATCTTGTTCAATATTATCAACATATATCTTATATTTACATTTTGATTTTTTCATATATCACTAAATAGTTTAAACCTTATTCATTATTTATTAGTAAATATCATGTCTAGATAGATTCCTTTCCCTAACTTTATCCCAGCGTATCAGACTTCTATTTATCTTCCTATATAGAGCCTCATATGGTTCCATTTGGATACTATAGTGTAAAATGTTATTATATGAAAACTTAACCATAAGAAGATTTAATCCCAAAGTTATTTTAATTACATTGATTAGGATATTAGAATATCCTTTAATATATGAATTTTCCTTTTATATTGACCATCTATTTAGGAGAGTTAATCCATGTTAAAGTTTACTTTTCTATCTAGTGCTTATTGTAGACTCTTCAAATGTGAACCTTGGATCTCAATAAAATATAATTGAAAGTTGTACACCAAGAATCCTTACTACTTTATTTATATATATCTTATAAAGTTGATTGAGTGATAAGTCCTCTCTAATATAAATTAATTGTTTTAACTTTTTGAGTCAACATATGACTACCGAGTTGTAATTATTCCCTTTTGAATTCTTAGGGGTTCGATGATAAAATCCACAGTGATTTTCTCCCACTTCCATACAAGTATACGAAATGGTTTGATCATTAATTTTGATTTCTAACATTTATCCTTTACTTGTTGACATAACAAGCATCAAGATACATAATCTACAATCTCCATCTTCATGTTGTCCCACAATAAGTGTTCCTTAGGATTTATACACATCTTAATGCTTCCTAGATGAATTGAAGGGTGAGTTGTGAGCATCATCCAAAATTCCCATATTTAATTTTGGGTTTTATGGGAGACATACCTTGATTCTAAACCATATAAATTCTTTTTTATCATGGTTGAAATTTGAAATATTTTGTTCCTTTTTTAAGTTTCATATCAGCTTTCTGATTTTCTTTAATCTTTTCATAAATGGTTGGTTGAATAATCATTTGAGAATGGATGGATTCATCACATAATTTATGATTTCTATATCTATCCTCTAGATATCCAATAATATTGGGTCCCTTTAAATCCAAATCAAGGAAGAATTGTCCTTAATATATATATCACACTTTTCACTATAGATACAATGTCATCAAATCTTTAATTAAAAGATAATTTCTTCCAATTCTTGATTATACATCGGGTAGTTTTTCTAATGGTCCTTTAATTGATTCTAGAAATAAGTTATTACCTTATCATTTTTCCTGAGGATGCATCCCAATACCTTATTTGAATCATTACTCTATATTAAAAATACTTCCACACTATAGGTTAATACAAGTATAGGTGCAATGACCGACCTATGATTAAGTTTTTTGAAAAATTATTTACATTATTCTATCTATAGGTAATTTATTACCTTAATCATTAACATTATTAGTGGATTTGATATCCATGAGAAATGTCTATAAAAATTCCCATAGTATCTAGATAACCTATGAAAAATATGTACCTTAGTTTCATTGGTTGGTTTTGGACATTGTTTAATAACTTTCATATTTGAAGGATCTATAGATATGCCCTCACCTATGATTTCATGACCTAATAATGATACTTTTTTCAGCCAAAATTTACACCTTCCAAATTCGGCATATAGTTTCCCTTTTTCTCAATATTTTCAACACAATCCTAAAATGACCTCTATTATTTATCTTTAAATTAAATTATAAAATAATATAATATATAATGACTACCAAAAATCAATCAGGGTAGTTTATAAATACTATATTCATCATATTCATGAATATCAAATGGGGATTTAAAAATATAAAAGTCATCACTATGAATTCATAGTGTTCATACCTCATATTCAAGATTTTGATGGGTATATCCCCACTTTGACCATTAATTAATGATATCTATATCAGAGGTCAATATTAGATAAGTACCGATCCCCTATGATTTAATTTAATGGTTCATCAATATGGGATAGAGGATATGTTTTCTTGATCATGATATCATTAATTTCATGATAATAAGTGAAAAAATGCATTCATCAATTCTTTGTCTTAACAAATCGGACCAGAGAACCCTATAGTGAAATACTAGGGCATATAAAATCCTTAAACAATTTATCTTGAATTTTATTATTAAACTATTATAATTATATGGGAAAATTTTTATAAGTACTCTTCTATATAGGCATAGAACCTGATATGTGTTCAATTGAAAACCCAACCTGACATTTGGGGTCAAGACTAGGAAGTTCATCATGAAATACATCAAAATAATCCCATAAAAAAATTTCATCCAAAATTTTGATCTCTTTACCATCCATTTGATCCAATAATCCCTAATTACTAGGTATCATGGCCCATATTATATAATTTACTTTCAAAACGAGTTTATAATTATCCTTGCATCATTATTTGTTAATGAAACGATTCCAGATATAAAATAATAATTATTTTTCCTAAAAAATGATGTAAATTTTATATAAATAGATCCAATACATTCCCAATATCACTGATAAGAACCATCATGGGTTATATCCAATGATGTGTGGTTTTTTGGTACTTAGGTGCATCAGAGTGGTTGGGCAAGGTTGACTCTCAAATAGGTAGTAATTAAAACAACTTTTTAAATGTATTATGAAAATATAGATAAAATAAATACAAAAATTATAATGATGGGTTTTTTTATGTTTATAAATAAAGAATAATTATTCTAGAAGAATATTGTATTTTTTATAAATGATATTGAGAAAACACAATGAAAAGATGTTATTTAGAAACAATTTTTTAAACGATTAACCGATATAACTATACCTATTCAATTAATTATTAATAATTATAATTTAGATAAAATAAAAATAATTTTTATCCACTAATTTTTTAATCCTTGAAACCTATGGGAGTTAATCTAACCATAAATATGAAATTAATTAAACCCTAGGCTAGCTTTGGAACATGCAATAATATCACCCTACTTTAATTGTCATTATAAGGATAACTTATGGTAAGTGATAAATTAGGGAACAAATTAATTATATAAATTAGTATGGATTTTATTTTTTGGATTTTATTTTAACTCTACAAATTGAGCCCATATTTTTTTGTTTTGCCGATTGAGATCGCAATCTCATAATTGACACATTACTCGACCTTATAGGTTTCGTGTTAATTGGTCAATTTCTTGATTAGATTATTTTATGTTAAAACTCAATTAATGGATCATATTATTTTAGTTATAGTATATCATTTTTTTAAAACAAATAATTTAATAAGTTGATAATTATATCAATTACTAAGAAAAACTACAATTCCATGGGTGGTGTAGTCATCGTAGAAACATTTTACTGGTGAAAATATTTAGAAAGGGTATAACCCAATCATGTTTCTACTCTCGATTTCCATCCCAAAGATAATGAGTATAGAATAATTAAATTTAATAAAAAATAATAAATATAATAGAAACTAAAATTTTTATTATGAAAATACAGAAATTACAATGTGAAGAAGAAGAAGACTTTGATAAAGGGATCCTTGCTTCAAGAGATACCCCTCTTTCAATTATTAAAGATTTGGAGTATAACCACTTATCCTCTTCCCTAAAATTCTTAATTCACATCCTAAAACCAAAAAATTTGAAAAAAACACATTTATAGTGTTTAGGGTAGGCTTGGGTTACAATAGGTTACAAGGGTGAATGTGGAAATTCTTCCAAATATTTTAATCCAACTTAATCCACTATGTTTACCCTGAAAACATGTGAACCTAATGTTATAAAAACCCTTCCCTTTATTACATATTAATAAATGAATTAATTAAATAAAATTACACTTAAGACAACCCGAATGATTGATAAGTCTAGTGTCTTTGAGAATTAGGTACATTACCTTACAAATTTAAACCTGAATTGCAACATATTTATTAAAAACTTCTTTAACATGCTTGATCTTAAAACTGCATTGGATAACCTAGGGAAATATATAAGAAATGGGTGATCCATAAAACCCAGTAAGGTAATAAACAAGGAATAACATTAAGATAATAATAAATGATAGACAAGGCATGTCAATGGGGAATAAAGGAACACAAATAATAGGGTATGACATTCCATGATAATCATAACATGGGAAATGTTAAAAAAACATAAAACAATGCATCATAGGTTAAAGCTAAACCAATAATAATTCATGGTGGAAAAAGTAAAATAATTTAATAAGGTACACCCCTTTCCAAACATTACGTACCATGATACTAAACATTACCCAATGTATTGGAGTGCTATATAATTTCAGGTTCACCTGTCACTTTCATTTCATCCTCATGCTAAAGTGTTCCACATAGATCATAAAACACAGATTAATTCATCATTATAATTTATTCCATGATCAAGTATTCTGGAATAGATACATTTAAGTCCCCAATAAAATGGTATATATGCATAAAAGTGAAAACCCTTGATAGGAAATGGGTACGACATTCACTATATAAATGGTTTAGTATGGAAAAGCGCAGTGAAAATTCAGTAGCATAATGACGTCACTTAAAAATTAATAAAATGGGTTGATGAGAGAGAAATGGGTCTATCATAATTTTTAATTTAATTGGATAGTAATAGGAACATTTTATTAAATTCCCACACATTTATAATTATAAAAAAGAATGTACATGATAATAAATAAGCTTGAATAAAAAGAAAAAATAAATGATTCTTATGAAATTTTAGTATGGTAACAGGTGTAGAAGGGAGAGATTAATGAGTGATAAATATTTAACTAATCATTTATACAAAATAAGGGAATTATGGGGAAGGTGAAAAAACACACCCCATCATTATTAATTGAAAAAGGACATAACAAGATAAAGAAACTTGGATAAAGATGAGAAAGGAAATAACCCTTACTTGAATATGTGGATCCACAAGCTTTAAAATGGAATTATTTAGAGATTTGGGAACCTTGGGAGTATTATAGGGATGGTAGGGAAGATTAAGGACATTCTCCATGTATTTTTAGTGAAGATAATTGGGGGAAGGGTTTATATAGGAAATGAGAGGGGAATTCATTAATATTTTGCAAACATTGGTTTTTGACTCTATATAATAAAATATTCAAAACCAAAAACCTTCCCATGGTTTTTTCCAAAGTGGTGAGGTTTTTAATTATTTTATTATTCAAATTTATGAACTTATTAAAATAATTACCTTTATTATGTGGAGGTTAGTCACACTTTTAAATAAATGAATTTAAAACCCTAAAATATATTAAATGTTTTGGAGGATTCATAAAGGATTAAAAAAATTAATAAATTAAACATAAAAACACATTATTTTAAGAGTAAACATATATTTGTCCAAGTATACCCATTATAGAATTTATTACTTCAGTTTTGGGTCATTATCATGTCATAAAACACACCGTATATTTATACGGTATTTAATTTTTACCCTAAAATTCGACTAGAATAGAAAATTATGAAAAAATAACCATTATATAATTTCATTTTTTTATTCAAAATATAATATTCATTTTTTCTAAATAATTTTTATAAAATTTATTTTTTCACTTTTAAATTTATATTCGACATTTGTTGAAAAAATGTATGGTTTTTTTTTACAATAACTGTTTTTTGAGCCCTGATAAAAAGCACATTTCACTTCATAGAAAATTATATGAAAATTTATAATTAATAAAACTTATTTAATAATAACATTTTATTAAAATACTATTTAATTAAAAAATCCATTAATTTGTAAAAATAAATTTTATAATTGAATTTGAATATAATCTGAAAATACAATTTGTGTTTAATTGAATCAAAATCAATATCATTTATAAAGTTAAAATAAAAATGAAAATAAATTCATTATTCTATACATTATAAATATTCAAATTATTAAGTTCATGATACATATCACTTTATTAAACTATCATATGGATTAAGAGTAAGGTGCATGATGGTGAGACATTCATGGGGTCGTTCGGCAAACATGGTTTGGGTCATGACATTTTTGAACTTGAAATTCTCCCGTAAATAGTTTATATCATGCTTTAGCTGTTGGATATCATCTTGATTTTAGTCAAACGAAAATACCAATGATTTTATCTCCATAAGAAGCTCTGATAAATGGGATTCATTGGGTACAATCCTACTGGATGAGGCCATCACTTCCTTTGTGCCAATTGGATTTGTTAAATCCATATATTTATATTGGTCACATGATCGATGTTTAATAGATATATTAACAATGGTAATATTCTAAATGGTCTTTTAAATCCAAATATATAACCATGTATGTGCATGTGTTTTATATAACCATATTACATAACAATACAAATAATTAAATCACAAAGGGAAACATCAATTATAATAGTTTGGGTCGTTACAATCTTCCACTGTGAGGAATTTCACCCATCAAATTTTCATTTCACCCCCCTTAAAATAGATGAGGGGAATTATATCTCATCACTTCCTCTAGTTCCCATGTTTCTTCTTTAAACTTTCAGTTTCTCCATACAACTTTTACAAGGTTCATTGTCTTATTTCATAGAACTTTGTCTCTATGATCTAAGATCTTCACTGGCTGCTCCTCATGGGAAATATCATTACCCAATGGTGGATTGAGTACATGTGATGGGTTAGGTATGTACTTCAAAAATAGTGATACATGGAATACATCATGAACTCGAGATAGGTTAGGTGGGAGTTCAAGTCGATAGGCCACCACTCTGATGCGATCATGGATCTCAAAGGGGTCAATGTATATTGGATTATGATTTTCCTTCCCAAATCTCATGACCTTCTTCCATGGAGATATGTAGAGGAATAATATGCCTCCAACATCAAAATCTAGGTCTCTTAGATGATTGTCAGTATAGATATTTTTTTACTCTGAGCAGCCTCAATGTGATGTTGAATAGTATTAACCTTTTCCACCATTTCCTTGACCATTTTAGGACCCAACTGTTTTAATTCCCCTAATTTATCCCATCATAAATGTATCCTTAACCTCTCCCCATAAAGGGATTCATAGGGATCCATTTAGTTGCTCATGTGGAAACTGTTGTTGTAAGAGAACTCGACTAGAGGAAGATGTTGATCTCATCCTCCTTTGAAGTCCATTGAGTATTCTCTCAACATGTCCTCATGTTTCTGGATAGTCTACCCATATTGTTCACCATTTTGATGGTTATAGGTTGTGATAAAGTTAAACTCATTATTAATAGCATGTTAGAGACTCTTCTAGAACATATAGGTGAATCTTGTATCTTAGCATGATACAATTGAAAGTGGTACTCTATGCAGCCTGACCACTTCCCTAATGTATATCCATGCAAGTAGATCCGGTGATAATTACTCTCATATCTCAATAAAGTGTGCAGTCTTTTTAAAACAAACCACAAAAAATCATATAGCATTATTCTCTCTTTATTTCATTAAAAGATCAGTGACAAATATCATGGTTATGTTTTCTAATTTCTATGCAGACATGGGTAATGGTTTAATCATCCCTTGGATTTTTTCCTTTCTTATTTCACTTGCTGACATTAAATAATTCATGATGTATATTCTATGATCTCCTTCTTCATATTGTCCCACAAATATTGTTATTGTAGATCTCGATACATGTTTCTTCTTACTGGGTGTATAGAGAAGGTTGAGTTATGTGAATCATCCAACACCTCCTTCTTTAACTCAAGATTTTATAGTACACATAGTCTTGACCAAAATCTCACAACACCTCACTACTAGAAATTTGTCTTATAGACACAGATTTATATCCACAATTCATTTAAACAGTGTCTATATGAAATATATATCCATGAGAAAAAATATCATGTGGGGGTACCCCTCTTCACATCGAAATTACTCCCCATCCCCATCTTCCTCCCTCTTGATATCCTCCCCCACGTTTCTTCCACCTCCAACCATTGTGATTACTCCTCCCATATTTCCCTTCCTCCCCCTCTACCTCTACCCTTGGGATTCCTCCTCACTGTGACCTTCCTCCTCAGACGCGACATCCAGTCCACCTCCCCGCCGACGCAACTCTGATGTGGTGTCCCCACTTCCCTGCTGACACAGCTCCGGTGTAGCCATCCCACTTCCCCACCAACACGGCCTCCTCACGACCCAACCGATGTGGCTCTGACACCCCCACCTCACCACGACCATCCTCCATGAACATGGCTTATTACCACTTGACATGGATCCGACGCAACAACACCACCATCCGTGATTCTCCTCTTATGTGGCCACCCCACCTTCCCAAGGTCCTTCTCCTGGGACATGGCCACCCCACCTCACAAATTTCTCTCTCGAACCTAGCCCTACCCTAGATACCCACTTTATAATGTGATTTATCACTAAACCCATTCACCAAAACTATATATATCTACCCTTCTTCCATTTCTCATGAGAAATACCTACCTCATACTCTTCTACTAAATTGCATCTGCGTAACTGGAGAAGGTTCCTAGTGCATTTTTATGGGATTATAGGTAACATGCTATTTTTAATTATATTTCCTCTAATTTTTCACTAAAAATGTACTTCTATTTATGAATTTATATTTCCCTAATCTCATCTCCCATATAAACTAATTTTTATTCAGTTAGAATATGTGTTTAGTTAGATAGTCAACAATATTTCTTTTATAAACATACAATTTTATGATTTTATCCCTATAACAATTACTTATTTGGATAACACTATATTCTTGTTGAATAATGTGATTTGTAAACTATTTATACATGCTTAGAATGTGTCATAGGTATGATTTGGTTATATTTCATTTTTTTTGTTTTTTTCTAAATATATAATTTTTTCAATATTGTTTTGAGTGTTTTGTATAGTTTAATTAATTTTTTCATGTATTAATGGTGGATAATTTTTAGTGCCCCTTAACATTAAATTACCAAAGATAATCTATCCTAATGCCATTTCACATTAAATTACAATATCTGGAGGACATCTCTTCATTTTTTCATATTGATTGGTCTTTAATTTTATGGATTTTATATCTTAGTAATGCAAGTTCAGTAGGGAACATGTTGCATAGATCAACAAGAACAAGTTGTGTTCTAGGGCCCTTAATGGTTATGATTATCTTCTCAGAGGGGTACCTTAATTAGTCTCTAGAATATGTATCATTTATAACATGATTTCACTTATTTTAGTAATTTATGATTATATTTTATGAAAAAAATTCAGGTTAGGCTGAATAATATTAAAATACTGATTTTTTGAATTTCATAATACAATATTTAATACCAATAACCCCCTTAATGGATTTCATTATTATCCATGAAAACTATCAGCATTTCAAGTCTGTACTCGTTCATCGGTTTGGATAACTCACTAGAAAAATTTGGCAGGCACAAAACATCAAGTTCTAGATTTGGCTTGGGACAAGTCTGGTTATTTTTAGTTTTTCAACATGATTTTATAAGTCTTGATCATATCTTTAGGTTAGTCTGCATGACTTTTTTGCAGACAGTTATGAAAGCTAGTAAGTATCTATCTCAGATAGGTGTAAAATCTGACCCAGTTGAGTTCATTTCATGGATTCTTAATACGTTTCATAACAATCTCAAGGCCTCAAAAACCAGTAGAAGTGTTATTTACAAGTCCTTTTAGGTTTTTCTCTTACCTCTTTAATGATTTATTGTCAATATTTTTACTAATTGACTACTACTATTCACCTTGATGATGTGCTTATTAAATAGTTTGTACAAAAATGGGGAACTAGAGGTTGCTAAGGATACCCATTCCAAAACTGTCACAAATAAAATAGTTGATGACCATGTTAATGGAACTATTTTTGATGGTGGAATTGATCATGATGGTATTGTTACTGAGACTTCCAAAATTCTATTCTTGATTATTGGATTAGATTTACCACCACTACCTATTTTCAAAGATGTGATGGAGAAAAATATCATCCCTCATATGTTTTTCTTCAATTCCTTTATAGTGTTTCTTTCTTATTTTTAAAATTATTAATTTCATATTTAATTTTTCATCTGTTTGTTGCTTGTTTTACTGGTATGAAAAGAATTGAATTGTCTATAAAACTTGATGAGTTAATGAAAATACTTGTATGATTTCAAAGAACATGATTGATGTGTCCCGTAATGTATAAATGTTAATTTAGAAAGAAATTATAGGATTTTGTAGGTTAAGAATGACCTAGGTATCCAGTTGATGAGACTTATTACAATTAGGGAACAAGAATCATGAGTTCTATACCCAATGGAATAAAATATAGTGGAAAAAATATTTATTTTCATCAAATCAAAAGCTATGAGCCTCCTAAGTCCTCATTGAAAACTAATAGCTCAATAACACTTGAATAAGATTGATCTAGTTTTTTAATCCCCTTTCTTTTTAATGCATATCAAGTTATCTTTATTCATTCCCACCTTTAGATTCTATGAGTCCCGAGTCCCATATCATTTACCTGAAGCTATGAGATAGTTTTTTAACATTTCCTCTTCTTTACTTTTGTTCCTTCTATTCTCATAGTAGTTTACTTCCAAATTATGAATTGTTTTCATTTGATTGGCTTGGTGGTTGTTATCCAAATTGATATAATTTACAAATGATAAAATTAGGATACTTTGGATGGGTTATGTTGAAGTTATGATCTGTGATTTTGTGTTTCTTTATCTTATTTAGTTTTTTTTTGCTTCAGTACTCATAATAACATCCAAAAAAATTAGTGCTTTTATTGTCATTATTGGGATATTTATGCAATGATTTCACCATCCACCTATAAGTTAATTCATTATCTACTTCTAATATGATTTGATTGATAACTAGATGTAATTTTTTTTCATCTATATTCATGTAAATGAGTAAATTGACCATATTCATGTATTTCATATATGTTAAAAACTTGGTGGCTTCCTAATGAGTATTATATAATCAAACTCTGTAGGTTTACTTTTGGGGATATGTATTTATGTGTTCTAACATGCAGGTTCCAATAGGTACTAATAGATATTCTGATGATCTAATATTTTTGAACATATTCATTGTTGGTATGAGTCGTGTTCCTCCTTATTGAAACATTTTATATTTAATACATGTTTCTCATTGGTTATTTTTATTCCATATTTTTAACTTTATAGAATGTTATTTTTTTGGCCAAGGAGTTTTTAAGTGCTAATGATGATTAGAAGAGGGTTGTGTTCCATCGGATGGAAAATATATCTGATTTATAAAAATGAACAGCCTGGATAAAGACACAGACTACATCAAGAATGAATTTTAGAGGATTTAACGCATGCTTGGGAAGTCGATCAACCTGGATAAAGCAAATGAGTTCATTATTTAAATGTCATCCATTCTTGAAATGAATTAAGAAATATTATTTTGGTTTTTTTGTTATTGACTGAGCTTATTCAATTGTAGTTGGTATCTATGGTTATTTTTGTGGGTTTTTGGTTCCTTAATGTTTCTAGTAAGCTTATTATTTCTTTCATGCATGATTATATTTATTAATTTTTTCTCACTCTGTATCCCTCACACATGGATGTACCCATGTTTTTTAATTTAATATTCCTAAAAATAATTCAATTTCTTGTTTTAACTATAATAATATTTGTCCTAGTTATGTGAGCGTATCATGGGTCTACATTTCAAACCTAAAACTGTTATGATTATGTATTATATGGTCTCTCATCTTCACATGTTAAGTCTTATAGTTCATTTGAAAACATTTTTTGAAAACTGCTTATAGAATTTATCACTTAGGATAAGGAGTTAGAAAAAAAATTCATTTGTTCTATTCATGCAAAAATACTTGCACTTAAATGAAAAATTAAATTGGGGGAGAACAATAGAGTAGTGAAGAGGATGAATTTTAAAACAAAACATATAACTTGTTCCAATTTTTCTATATATGTATGTGTGATAAATCCTAGTGAATATACCAAATATCAAATTTAGTTGCTTCTCAAGGTCAAAAAAATCTTATATTACTCTAGTAGAATTGTGTGCCAATGGGAAATGTTGGTTATCTATTCCTTTGGGTATACTTTCTAATGAGATATTTAAAGTGTTTGAGCAATCTAATGGGGGTTCAGGTGGGTGTGGGTGAAGGGGGGAGTGGGGTTTTGGGGGTGGGTGTGGGTGTGGGTGTCGGGCTAGTGTGGGGGGAGCAAGGGGAAGTGGGGATGAAGGGTGGGTGGGGTGAAGGGGATAGTGGGTGTGAAGGGAGGGGGAGAGTGGGGTGCCAGGGGAAGTGTGTGTGTGTGTGGGGGGGGGGGGGGGGGTTGTGCTAGTGTTGTGTAAGGGGGGGAAGAGGGGGTGATAGTTGGGGTGGGGTGGTGGGGTACTAGATGGGGAAGAGGGGTGTAGGTTTGGGTAGTGGGAATGAAGAGGGGGTTCAGGTTTGGGGTGCGATGTTAGAGGGGGTAGAGGGGTTGTAGGGCTGGGGGTACAGAGGTGAGGGGGTTCTGGGGTGAGGTGTTTTTTTATGGAATGAAAATAATATAGCCATAGTTTTAAACTGTGGATATATACATCCATTCTATATAATAACTTTGTCTCTAACTTTATTTCTTGTGTTAAATATCTTGAAAAATGAAAGTTCATTATAGTAGTCTTATATGCAAAAAAATTGTGTGTGATGGACATGTGTTCTGAATAAAATTGATATCCCTATTTCAAAACACTATTCTTCAAAGAGGGCTTACATGACTACAGTCATGCTATCATGTATATGAAAACTCTCTTTTAATCAAAATTTTATAGTCATTTTACCATATCATAATCACAGGTAAAACTGATCTCTATAAATTTATTTCTTATTGCATGGTACAATATAGATATAACCTTTGCCTCTTCGCTCACTAACACCCAATGTTGTACAAAGAAGGCCTGACCATTGTTTTATTTTCTCTTTTTTCTGATGTATGTACTACCAAATTCCATATAAATAGAGCATGGCCTTGGTTCTCTAAGCTAACATTCCACTGTTTTTTTTCAATAAAAATAATAGAATTCAAAAACGCATCCTTTTCATATGTTTCCTCGTATTTTCTGAATTCTTTTAGTACTTGTATATCTAACATTTTTCTACACATATTATTCTCTTGTAAGTTCATCATTTATCCTTTTTTTATCCATGCGATGGTTCTTGCTATATATGTGAGTAAAAGGATGTTAGCATTGGGGCATGAAAATGGGAGGGGGATGGTGAAGGGGGGCATTGGGTGTACAGGGGGTAGGGGGTGCAAGGGGGTGCAAGGGGTGGGGGTGCATGGGGTGTGCAGGGAGAAGGGGGTATAGGTAGGGGTGTAGGTGTTGTGCAGGGGGTAGGGGCAGGGCAGGGGTAGGGGTGTGCATGGAAGGGGGTCGGGGGGAGGTGGCCAGGGGTGTGTAGGGGAGGGGGAAACATTGCAACAGGAAATTCAATTGCGGTATTTTATTCAATATAACGTAAATTTTTTTATTTTACAGTTAATGATGTCAATTTCATTTTCATGAGATGCACATTGCAGATAGATGTTATTAAACATGTTTAGAAAAATTAAGATAACTTTCCATTTGTTTCTCACTGTTCAAATAGCCGATTAATAATTAGTTATTTCTAAATTCACTGTATAATCTATATTTATTCTAGGGTTGATCATTACAATTCATTTGTAGTATTTTCTTATTGTTTTTTCACTGTGACTATGATACAACATAGGATCCATTTGATGTTACTCATTGAAAAATGATAATAGAACTCATCATTTTTTATAAATTCTTTTGTATGTGTGCTTTAATATTTATTACTGAAAAAGTTATTTTATGACACCTTTTTAAGTGTTTGTCTTCTGGAATTAATGTGGAGGTTTTTATATTAATTGTTGGACTTTTTATGAAATGATTTCACCATACATCTTGATATTGTCCTACAGTAAGTATTTATTAATAATTTCCCTATTAAGAATTTTTTCCCTGTGAATTTTTCTTTTAATTTTATTTTTATTCAATATAAATCACTAAGTATATTTTCCCATCAATAATTTTTTTCATTAGGGTTGATTAAATGTATGAGTTAGTTTTCACGTAAAAAAAATTCATTATTATTTACCTTAAGATGATATTGGGTTGGGTGAGTGTAATCCACTAATACTGGATATGAATTAACTTAAGGTGATATTTTAGCTTTTGTGACTCGAAGACCTCAAGATGGGTGGTGGGGATGGTTATAATGTTATCCTTATGAGGGTTGGAACTAATTTGTTCTTTTACAGGTTTATTAGATCTAGAAGCGTAGATATATTTGTCCCAAGGTGTAGAGTTTCATGGGTTAGACAGGGTAGGAACCATATGGTACACTAGTTCATATCTCTATTGACTATACCCACCTACATTTATCTTGAATTTATGTTCAAGATCTCCCACCTCGATCTTGGGTAGTTGGAAGAAGAGGGGAGACTTTTCAGCTGTGAAAAGTTACAGTCCCCTCAAACATCTCCCTGTGCCATCCACTATTTGATGATTATTTTGATGTCTAACATTTTGTAACCCTTGATATCCTTTGGAAAAGCATCCATTCTAGTGTATATTTTGGTTTTTGGATTATCCAAATACCAGACAATGGGATAAACTATTCCCTTTCCCTTATTGATTTGTAAAAAATCAGATAGAATCATCTCTATGGGACTCTCATGAACCAAATTCTCTATCTATTTTTTAGTGAGGGGACCTATTGGAAGGAAAAATTAATGATTAACCTCTCTTTATAGTGGATTTTCTTCCCCTAATCCCCATCTCCAACTTAACACCTATGAACTTTCAGATTATTGACCACAGTGGAATTCATGATGGAAGTGTTTGGGGGTGTCTAAGAGGGAAGTAGATCTCCAATAGGGGGTGGGGGTGGGGGTGTTCAGGAGGGAGGGGGTGCCCAAGAGTGGGGGTGGTCTCTAGGAGGGAGGGGGTTCAAGGGGGGAGTGGGGGTCAAGGGGATCTGTAGGGGTGCAAGGGGGTCTACAGGGAAAGGGGTGAAGAGGTTGTCTGTAGGGGGATGGGTGTGGGGGTGTGTAGGGGGGGTTCAAGGGGACATATACAAGGGGATGGGGTGCAGTGGGGGTCTGGAGGGAGAGGGGTGAGAAAGGGGGTCTATCGGGGGGGAGGGGTGTGTAGGTGGGGTTTGTCCAGGGAGGGGGTGTCTGGTGGGGGGATTTTTCTAGGAAGGGAGGTCAAACTAGGAAAGAGGGGGGTGGATGGGGTGCAAGGGGGTCTGCAGGGTGAGGGTGAAAGGGGGTCTCTAGGGGGGAGGGGGTGTGCATGGGGGATTTTAGGGGGGATGGGGTGTTCACGAGGGTGGGGTTGTGCAAGGGGATTCTTTCTAGGGAGGGGGTGTAGGGTGGGGGTATGTCCATGAAGGAGGGTGGGGGTTCAAGGGGGGTTTGTAGGGGGAGGGGTGTGCTGGGGGGGTCTTTCCAATGAGGGGGACTATCTAGGAAGGGGTTATATCCAGGACGGAGGGGGGATATATAGGGGGAGTAGAGGGGGGCTTTGCAGGGGGAAGTGGTTTTAGGGGGGAGTGGGGGTGCAGGGGGAGGTTGGGGGAGTTTTTTTATAGAATGGGAAGGACTATATCCATGGTTTGAACTATGGATAAATCCCTATAGACATGTTTTCAAACTGTGGCTATAAACCCTATGTGGCTAGAACTTATTCCATGGCTTCAAACTGTGTCTATAGGGATTTAGCCACGGTTGGAACCGTGGATACAGATCTATATCCATGGTTGGAACTGTGGATATAGTTCTGTAGCCACGATTGGAAATTGTGGCTATAGGCCTTACTCTATAGCCACACCAATACTAACCACAGTTCATTAAACCGTGTCTATAACCTATTTTCATGGTTTTTGAGCTTACAGCCACGGTTCCAAACCATGGATATGACCTAAATTTCTAGTACTTCGTTCATCATTAACATTTAACTCGGAGGATTTCCATTTCACTATATCTTACACTTTCTTCTGAATTCCCACATAAATTTTTTGAGCAACCTTTAACCTCTCTAGAAGAGATGATTGAGAAATAATTTGTGAGAGGATTGATGATGTTCCTTAATTTATTATTCCCATGTCCATTGTTTCTAAATCTAAGAAGATTGGATCCCTCTCAATTCACATCAATGACATAATTGACATATCCTTTCTACTTAGAGTGTCTTCCACTTTATTATCTTTCCTAAGATGGTTGTGGATTGAGAATACATAGTATTTGATCAGATCTAACCATCTTTGTTGGTTTATATTCATCTCTTTCCATGTGAATATATACTTGAGAATTTTTTGATCCGTATATATTTCAAACTTCTCCACAAAGAGATAATTCTGCCAAATTTTTAAATAAAAAATCACCATAGAAAACTCTATATCATGTGTTGGGTAGTTCTATTCATGAAATTTCAACTTCCTTGAAGCATAGGTAATGACTTTATTATTTTTCATCAACACACATCACATTCCCTTCTTCAAACCATCATTAAATACCATTAAAATCTCTCCACTTGTGGGTAGTGTGAGTACATGCACAATGATAAGCTTCCTTTTCAACTCCTAGAATATTTCTTTTCATTTTTCATTCCAAGAAAACTTAACTCCATTTTGAGTAAGTTTGGTGAGAGGGTTTACAATCATGATAAATTTCTCATGAATCAATGATAATACCTAGAAAAGCCAAGAAAACTATGGATATCTATCACATATGATTTCCTCATCCATCCTTAAATTGCGGCTACTTTTGAATGGTCTAAAAATGTCCCATTACTTGTGATGATATTCCTCATTAAAGAGACTTCCTTCAACCAGAACTCACATTTTTTGTACTTGGCATAAAGATTTTCCTTTTTCAAGGTCTTTGGCATAGTATACAAATGCTCTTCATACTCCTCTTTACTTTTAGAGTGTATTATAATATCATCTATAAATACTTCAACAAATTTTTCAAGTTAATATCTAAATACTCCATTCATCATGTACATTAATATTTTTGGAGCATTAGTGAGTCTGAAAGGCATTGATATTAATTCATAGTGCCCATACCTTGTATGAAAAGAATTCTCGGGGATATCCTTCTTCACCCTAACATGGTAATATCTTGACTACAGATTCATCCTGTAAAGGTATTATGACTCACATATATGATCAAATAAGACATCAATCTGAGGTAGAGGATACTTTTTATTTATCATGATCTTTTTGAGCTCATGATAATTGATGCAAAGGCGCATTGACCCATCAATATTCTTGATAAAGAGGACTAGTGAGCCCCATGGTGAAGCACTTGGGTATATGAAACCTTTATCTAGATTATCCTATAGTTCTTTCATCAACTCCTCAAGTTCCATAATATCAATTCTATATAGAGTCTGGTATAATGTTAATGCCCCGAGAATATGCTCGATCAAAAATTCAACATCTCATCTTGGAGGAAGATCATAATATTCCTCAAGGAAAACATCACTGTATTCCGTAATAATGGGAATGTATTCAAAGATGATTCTTTCCTTAGACTCAATCATTTGGGCTAGATATTATTGTTCATAGGGAAATAATATCCATGCTTGACATGATGGTGATAAAGAATATTCATACTTCCCCTTGAATTTGTATAGAATCTGAGGACGATTTGTAATACAAGATTGATTTCCTTATCATGGAAATTTATATTGGCTCTATATAAGGAAACCATTCCTAGTGTAATGACCCATTATTTACATACATTGTTAATACTTCAAAATTGAAGTACACTTATTAAAACATATAACAAAACCATGAAAGGACCGTATAGGTATAGTGTCTTTAGAAACTGGGAAACATAAACAACTGGTTCATAAAGAATCTATATTGTCTCCAATTTATTTCATCATATCTAGAGTCCCTTTTGGAATATCCTACTTAATAACCTTCTTCCTGACCTGGGGAAAGAAAACATACAAAAGGGTGAGCTCAAATTCCCAGTAAGGGTAAACAAAAGAAAAATCAATCACATCATATTCATAAGAACATAACATTTTGGAAATCTTACCCGGTAAAAGAAATCATAATTTCATAACATGGGATAAATCATAGTAGTTAAATTTAATCCCAATAATAATAACTTAAAACATGAAACTTTGTGGCATACACACATAATCATAGAGAATCATTTCTTATTAGTCAAGACTCATAGCCAAGACTATCTTAGCGGACAAAGTCCATTTCTGAACCGAGTTCACTCCTCGTTTCAATCCTGTTTCACTGGACCGGATTAACCTGCCATTCCATCCATGTCTATCTCATGAGATATAACTCTTTACCCAATGCATTGGATGGAGATATAGGTCCCACCCATCTCATAATGAAACTATTCTTATGTGTTCCACAAAATCATAAATCATACATCATAGCATAACCCATGTAATAAAAATGGGATTCTTAAACATCATGCCATCATAAGATAAAAGGAAATCATAAAAATAATTCCTTCATAACATAATCAAATCAATGTAAAAATAGGGATAAAAACAGAACCCTATATTATCTTAGATGGAAAATAATTTTTATAAAACGCTTGAACTCCATTCTTGAGTAAAATATCCTTTCTACTTCAAAAACATTTTCCTTTCTTAACATGTCATATAATTTTAAACTAAAAGAATTTGATTAAAAATAAACTTGAAAAATTTTAAAGGAAGCTTCATGGAAATAATTTTCTAAAAATCCATTCATGTCGTATAAGTTAAAAAAACATTCTTCTCGTACTTTGCCCGGAAAAGTCAAAAAGTACCTCGTATGAAATACGACAAAAGATTCCTTTCATATATTTTACTAAAAACCCACCGAAGAGTAAAATCGGATTTGAAATTTTTTAGGAGGATGGAAATAATATTACATATTGATGAACCATGGATTTTGAGGATAAATATACCCCTGTAAATACCAAAGTATAAACAATCTCGGATAAAAATGAGATTGTGATATTTTCCCTTACCTTAGGTCCGATTTTCTTCGTAAGTGTCCAAACCTCATGTATAATGATTTAAATAATTTTATTTACTTATTCCAGAATCATAATTATTTTTATGATATCATATATGGTTATATTCTTAGTTTCTTATTAGTAATATTTCATTGCTACTTGTTATTCGGGTGTTTATTACTTTTTGTTCCTATACGTGTTTTGTCGAATAAATTCTTATTCTTCTTTTTAGGTTATATATACCTCATTTATAGAATGATATTAGTGTAATATATATCATATTCATTCATTAAATTCATTTATATAATCATTATGCAATGAAGATCATGTAGAATGAGTCGCATCACATCGTGGAGATGGTATTCCGTACGTACGCACGAGCGAGGATATCGTTCCCATGATTGTGGAATTTTATTGAAGTGTATTTATACTATTTCATAATCAATATCACATTAAAATAATCATATATAGTTATTCTTTACACCCTTATACCCATCCAAGTAAGGCGGTGGTGGAAAATAGATTACACCACGGCGTGGAGACGGCATTCCGTACGTACGCACGCGCGGTGATTTCGTTTTTCGTAGGATGGATAAATGGTGAAATAGGGTTTTTTAATAATTATAATAACATATCAGTATATTATTGATACTGATGTTATTAATTCATAATGAAACAACTAAAGAAGAAGAAGTGGAAGAAGAAATAAAGTTGAAAGAATCGGTAACGGACATTACCTCTTCTTTGAAGTGCCTCTTTGAGAACTCATTTTAGGGCACTAAAATTGGTCTTTGAAGAGAACCAGGACCTATAGGATGTTTCTATGGAAGTGTAGAAGATACTTTTTCAGGGGTTGGACGATCTTGAAGGCTCAAATTGGTGTGAGAAAGATAGGGAGGAGGTTCAGTTTTATAAGGGAGGAGAGGGGCACCTTAGGAAAAACTAAAAATATTATTTTATTATAAAGTCATATTCGGTTTTTAATAGCTCCAAATTGATTTATTTAGAAGCTAAGGTGGGGATGGGTCTAAATACTCTCATCCAATAGAATTTAGACAAGTTTAGGTTTCTATTTTAACCTTATAATTTAGATTTAACTTTAAGTTAAATAATTTTACTTTTACCGTGTCTTCTTGTTTTCTTACACTATAAGATTAATAAACTTACTATAACAAGCCAAAAGAACTCCAAGTTGTTTATTATTAATATATATAACCGTATCTAAGTCATTTGTCTGAACCTTAGATTTTTAGGAATAAAATAACAATTAATAATATAATATTTGTTTTAAAAACTATTTTATGTCAATTTTGACACTATTTGGTAATTGGTTTTTGTGAAAATCATAACAGAAATATTAGTTCCAAAAAAGTTAATAAAATCAATAATAACATGTCATATTAACCTAAAAATTATTGGAATTTATAAAAAGTCTCAAATTACATTTATTTGGGTATTTATAACATCAATTATGTTAATATTTCATTAATAATATAATTACTGCATCATCATTGTGTCATAAATAAATTAAATTATTTAAGGTCTAAAAATTACAAATAAAATAATATTATGTAGTAAATATTTTATCTTTATAATGAATATTTATAGTTTAATTTATCTTATGTATAACCTTATATTAAAAAATTTTTAGTTATTAAACATGGATTTTAACTATTTTAACTATTCTTTAAATAAAATAATATTAAATGTCCTAATCTAATCCAAGTGGGCCTAAATGGTCATATATTATTCCTAAGGTTGTTTTTTGTCGAATTACACTTATCCAATAGAATTAGGACATGTGTTAGGGTAATAATAATATCATTTTTACCCTTAATTACCCTATTTACTTTTAACTGTGGTAAAAAAATTAAAAAGTTACTATTCAACAAAAATTATTTTCATCTCATTGAACCACATTTTAATCCTTGATATTAACCGTGTCTCTTGGATTTTAGAAATTCCACTCAGAGAAGCTGTAAAATTATGTTTTATGTGAATTTGGAAATTCTCCTAGGAGGTGGGTAAAAGACGGTGAAAAGTTCAATAAAATTTTTATATATCAAAAAATATTATAAAATGACTCAAATAATTACTTTGAACTTATATAGGTATTATGTATCAATTTTTAACTAAAATAAATTTAAATAAAATAAATAATTATTTAAATAAAAAGTCAGTTTTTAAATAGTAACCCAGTGTTTTCACAATTCATCAAAATTTGAAAGTTTTCTGAAAAATACCAAAATTTCACCTTAGGCTAACTTCGATACTCCGAATCCAAAAATGAAGTCCATTTTGAAAAATAAAATTTATAAAATTTCAAAAAGTGGGTATTACTATTCATAATGGCTAGTTTTAATAATATTTTAACAGCATATCGTTGTTTAGTGAAACTCGATATTGCGTACAACGCAAGCTATCGAGGAAGGTCGTGATTGCGTGTATAGCAAGCCAAGCTAGTGTTGTGTGTAGTAATAGATTACTTTGATGATTTAAATAACATAAAAACAAAATATTTCTCATAAAAGTCACGGGTGTTACATTCTACCCCCCTTAAAATGAATTTCACCCTCGAAATTTGTCACTTTGTAACAAACAGATGAGGATACCTCTCCCTCATCATATCCTCAAGCTCTCATGTAGCTTCTTCTAGTTGGTGGTTCCTCCATAAAACTTTAACCAATCGAGTCGTCTTCTTCCGTAGGACTTTTTCACTATGATCGAGAATCTCTATCGATTGTTCTTCATAAGAATGATATTGTTCCAACGGTACAACTTCTGAGCTGAGTACATGTGAAAGATCAGGTATGTACTTTATTAGGAGAGATACATGGAACACATCATAAACATGAGAGATATTTGGTGGAAGCTCCAATCAGTAAGCTACCTTCCCAACACGATCCAGTATTTCGAAAGGATCGATATACCTAGGGCCCAGCTTTCCCTTCTTTCTAAATCTCATTACTCTCTTCCAAGGAGATATTCGTAAGAACACTTTATCACCCACTTCAAACTCTAGGTCTTTTATTCGGTTGTCAGCATAACTTTTTTGTCAAATCTGAGCTGCTCTTATGTGTTGTTGAATAGATTGGATCTTTTCTGGAATCTCATCAACAAGATTAGGTCCTAATAGGTTTCTTTCCCCAACTTCATCCCAGAAAGTTGGAGTCCTATATTTCTTTCCATAGAGAGCTTCATAAGGATCCATCTGAATACTGGAGTGAAAGATATTATTATAAGAAAATTCTACCAAAGGTAGGTGTTGATCCCAACCACCTTTGAAATCCATAGAGCAAGCTCTCAACATATCTTCTAGAGTTTCAATTTTCCTCTCAGACTGACCGTCTGTCTGAGGATGATAAGCAGTGATGAAACTCAACTCTGTATCCAGAGTATGCTGAAGAATTTTCCAAAACCTTGAGGTAAACCTCAGATCCTGATCAGATATAATAGAAAGTGGTACTCCATGAAATCTTACCACTTCCTTTACATATATCCTAGCAAGGTGATCCAGAGAGAAATCTTCTCTAATAGAAATGAAGTGTGCAGACTTTGTAAGACGATCAACTATGACCCAGATAGCATTATTTCCTTTGGATGTTTTAGGAAGTCCGGTGACAAAGTCCATAGTGATGTTTTCCCATTTCTATTCAGGTATGGGTAATGGTTGTAAAATCCCCTTAGACTTCTGTCTCTCATATTTAACTTGCTGACAAACCAAGCATCGAGAGACATATTCAGCAACATCTCTTTTCATGCGATCCCACCAGAAGTACTCTTTCAGGTCCCTATACATCTTCGTGCTTCCAAGATGAATAGAGAATGAAGAACTATGAGCTTCATCCAGCAGCTCCTTCTTTAATTCTGGGATGGGAGGAACACAAACCCGGTTCCTGAACCTTATTATTCCATCACAATCACGGTTGAATTCATGAACATTTCTCACCTTCATTTTTAACTCTACATCTTCTTTCTGTGCCTATTTAATCTTCACATGTATAGATGGTTGAACATTCATTTGAGAAAGATACGATTTTTCCTCTTCCATTATAATTCCAAGATCCATCCTTTGTAAATCCATAAATATTGGATCTTTTGTGATCCTCATCATGGACAAGCTAGCATGGTCTTGTCGACTTAATGCATCTTCCACCTTGTTTGATTTCCCAGGGTGGTAATGAATTGAGCAGGCGTAATCCTTAATCAGCTCCAACCATCTTCTTTGGCGCATATTCAGCTACTTTTGTGTGAAAATATACTTTAAACTTTTATGATCAGTATAAATATCACACCTTTCTCCATAAAGATAATGCCTCCAAATCATTAATGCAAAGATTACCGTAGCTAACTCCAACTCATGAGTTGGGTAATTTTTCTCATGGATTTTCAGTTGTCGTGAGGAATAAGCTATCACCATGTCGTTTTGCTTGATAACACACCCCAATCTCTTCTTGGATGCATCACTGTAGATCACAAACCTTTCTCTACTACAAGGAAGTGTGAGTACAGGTGCACTAGATAACATTCTTTTCAACTCCTTGAAATTCACTTCACATTCCTCTGTCCACACGAACATAACTCCTTTTCGAGTCAACCTGGTGAGTGGATTAGATAATCGTGAAAAATCGTTCACAAAACGTCGATAATATCCATCCAAACCAAGAAAACTTCAGATCTCAGTTACTTTTTTTGGTCTCGACCATCTTTCGATAACCTCTGTTTTTGCTGGATCCACAGATATCCCCTCTTTTGAGATTATGTGACCCAAAAATGCAACTTTTTGAAGCCAAAATTTATACTTGGTAAATTTTGCATAAAGCTTCTCCTTTCTCAGGGTCTTCAATATAATTCTCAAGTGATCTTCATTTTCTTCCTTGATCTTTGAATAGACAAGAATATCATCTATAAATACTACTAAAAACTGATCAAGATAGTCTCTAAAGACTCTATTCATCAGATCCATTAAGATATAAGGGGAATTAGTAAGACCAAATGGCATCACTATAAATTCATAGTGTCTATACCTTGTACGGAATGACATCTTTGGTATATACTCCCTTTTGACCCTTAATTGATGATACCCTAAACGAAGATCAATCTTGGAAAAGTATTGAGCTCCGTGTAGTTGGTCAAATAAGTCATCAATGCGTGAAAGAGGATATTTGTTCTTGATTGTGATCTTGTTAAGTTCTCGATAATCAATGCAGAGTCTCATTGATCCATCTTTCTTCTTAACAAACAGAACAGGTGCTCCCCAAGGTGATTCACTAGGGCGTATGAATCCTTTAACAAGAATCTCTTGGAGTTTCTTCTTCAATTCCTACAACTCAATTGGGGCCATTCTATAAGGTTTCTTTGAAATAAGCAAAGCACCCGGTACGAGTTCTATTGAAAACTCAACTTCACGATTTGGTGGAAGACCCAACAATTCCTTAGGAAAGACATCATCAAACTCTCGTACAATGGTCATATTCTTAATCGTGAGTTTCTCACCAATCATTTGAGATAAATAACCTTCATTTCGTGGAATCAAGACCCATAGGATGGATGAAATTTCCACTTGAAGGTTGTGTTCTTCCTTGCATCGATAGACGATCATAGATTGACCTAGAATATGAAATGTGACTTCCATTATTTGGAAATTGATATGAGCTCCATATAAAGAAAGTCAATCCATGCCAAGAATCACATCAAATTCCCCTATAGGAAGGATCACAAGATTTGCAGGAAGCATTTTCCACAAACCTCAATCGGAGAAGAATTATGAACTTTTGATGCGACTATTGTGCCATTAGGGGTTGTCACAGCTAACTCAACATCTAATAGTTGAGGTAATACAGTGATACCCTTAGAAAATTCTTCATAAATAAAAGAGTGGGTGGATCCAAAATCAAATAAAAAATTTTCTACTTTAGAGTGGATGGTAAGTGTACCTCCCACCACTTCTTTGTCTTACTCCACATCACCGACAGTAATTGCATGTGACATTCCTTTTTCATTAGACTTAATAGTTTGTTGACGTTGATAATCATCAACAACCCTTGGATTAGGGCATTGATTGGCATAATGCCCCATTTCCTTGCATTTGTAACATTGAAGTGTAAGAGGTGCACTCTTTGTATCCATTTCTTTGTTCGCATCACTAGACATATTCTTCCCATCATTGTGTCATTCAAATGCTCGATAACCTTCCTTTCCACATTTGAAACATTTACTTGTCCCTTTAAGACAAATCCCTCCATGTTTCTTTCCACACTTTGAGCATAAGGGAAAACTCATCTTCTTTTTAGTTTTATCTTTAAATTTTCCTTTGAATTCCATTTTTATCTTCTTATCAAACCCATATGACTGAGGGGTTACTCCAATCTCTATCTCAACCTTAAGAGGACATCGAACAATTTCCTCAAAGCTATTGAAGTCCCTTATGGCTAACGCCCTTCGAAGAATTGGTTTTAAGCCACTAATGAATCGATCGATCTTACTCTCAGGTTGGATAATAATATCATAAGCGTACCTTGCAAGTCTTGTAAAATTTTCTTCATAGGTACCAATAGATTCATCATCCTTTTGATTCAGTTCAAGAAACTCCTTCTCCATCTTTGTTCGAAGAATAAGAGGGAAGTACTTATTGAAAAATAAGTTCTTGAACCTGTCCCATTCCATGGACTCAATTTCATCTCTTTGCCTCGTATTCTTGATAAGATTCCACCATTGATCAGCATCTCCTTCCAAAAGATACACTGAGAAGATGAATCTATCATGTTCAGAACATTGAAGAACTAAAAATATCTTTTCAGTGGTACTGATCCATTGTTCATCCACTAATGGACCAGAAGACCTGCTGAATGAAGGTGGAAGCTGCCTCATGAAGGATTCAACAGAATGTTATGCCTTCTTTTGCTCATTTGGAAGTCCTGTATGATTCATAGCTTGAGAAAGTTGTGTGAGCATGGCTACAAGATTTTTCATTCCAGCTCCCATAACGTTTGGTTTCTCAGGGGGACAATCATTTCATTTCTCATCGCATTCCGCATTAACACGGTTCCTTTGGGTTCTATCCATTGACTAAAACCAAGAAGAATAGTGTGAGAAACACTAATTATAATAGGAAAACCACATAATCAAGAATAAAATTTTACACTTAAGGTCTTATCATAGGTTATTCATGGCCAATTCTAAAACACTAAGATTGTGTTCTATGCTTAGACTTATCCTTAGGGTTCTTACTAAAGCTTTCACATCCTAGTTTCCAAAGGTTGACTATACTTTTCCTCTAATACCAACTGTAACGACCCAAACTTTACATACATTGTTAATAATTCAAAATTTAATTACACTTATTACAACATATAACAAAACCATGAAAGGACCGTATAGGTATAGTGTCTTTAGAAACTGGGAAACATAAACATCTGGTTCATAAAGCATCTAAATTGTCTCCCATTTATTTCATCATATCTAGAGTCCTTTTTGGCATATCCTACTTAATAACCTTCTTCCTGACTTGGGGAAATAAAACATACAAAAGGGTGAGCTCAAATTCCCAGTAAGGGTAAACAAAAAAAATCAATCACATCATATTCATAAGAACATAACATTTTGGAAATCTTAACCTCCAAAAGAAATCATAATTTCATAACATGGGATAAATAATAGTAGTGAAATGTAATCCCAATAATCATAACTTAAAACATGAAACTTTGTGTCATACACACATAATCATATAGAATCATTTCTTAGTAGTCAAGACTCATAACCAAGACTATCTTAGCGGACAAAGTCCATTTCTGAACCGAGTTCACTCCTCGTTTCAGTCCTGTTTCACTGAACCGGATTAACCTGATGTTCCAGCCATGTCTATCTCATGAGATATAAATCTTTACCCAATGCATTGGAGGGAGATTTAGGTCCCACCCATCTCATAATGAAACCATTCTTATGTGTGCCACAAAATCATAAATCATACATCATAGCATAACCCATGTAATAAAAATGGGATTCTTAAACATCATACCATCATAAGATAAAAGGACATCATAAAAATAATTCCATCATAACATAATAAATCAATGTAAAAATAGGGATAGAAACATAACCCTATATTATCTTAGATGGAAAATAATTTTGATAAAACGCTTGAACTCCTTTCTTGAATAAAATATCATTTCTACTTAAAAGCATTTTCCTTTCTTAACATGTCATATAATTTTAAACAAAAAGAAGTTGATTAAAAATAAACTTTAAAACTTGTAAAGGAATCTTCATGGAAATAATGTTCTAAAAATCCATTCATTCCGTATAAGTTAAAAAAATATTCTTCTCGTACTTTGGCCTGAAAAGTCAAAAAGTGCCTCGTATGAAAAATGATAAAATATTCCTTTCATATATTTTACTAAAAGCTCACCGAAGGGTAAAATTGGATTTAAATTTTTTTATTAGGATGGAAATAATATTACATATTGAGGAAACATGTATTTGGAAGATAAATATACCCATGTAAATACTAAAGTATAAACAATCTCAGATAAAAATGAGATTGTGATATTTTCCCTTACCTTAGGTCTGATTTGCTTCGTAAGTGTCCGAACCTCCTGTATAATGATTTAAATAATGTTATTTACTTATTACAGAATCATAATTATTTTTATGATATCATATATGGTTATATTCTTAGCTTCTTATTAGTAATATTTCATTGCTACTTTTTATTCGGGTGTTTATTACTTTTTGTTCTTATACGTGTTTTGTTGAATAAATTCTTATTATTATTTTTAGATTATAGATACCTCATTTACAGAATGGTATTAGTGTAATATATATCATATTAATTCATTCAATTCATTTATATAATCATTATGCAATGAAGATCATGTAGAACGAGTCGCATCACATCGTGGAGATGGTATTCCGTACGTACGCACGAGCGATGATATCATTCCCATGATTGTGGAATTGTATTGGAGTGTATGTATACTATTTAAGAATAAGTATCACATTAAAATAATCATATATAGTTATTCTTTACACCATTATACCCATCCAAGTAAGGTGGTGGTGGAAAATAGATTACACCATGGCGTGGAGATGGTATTCCGTATGTACGCACGCGCGGTGATTTCATTTTCCGTAGGATGGATTGATGGTGAAATAGGGTTGTTTCATAATTATAATAACATATCAGTATATGAGTGATACTTATGTTATTACTTCATAATGAAACAACTAAAGAAGAATAAGTGGAAGAAGAAATAAATTTGAAAGAATCGGTAACAGACATTACCTCTTCTTTGAAGCGCCTCTTTGAGAACTCCTTTTAGGGCACTAAAATTGATCTTTGAAGAATACCAGGACCTATAGGATGTTTCTAGGGAAGTGGAGAAGAGAATTTGGCAGGGTTTGGCTGAGCTTGAAGACTCAAAGTGGTGTGAGGAAGAGAGGGAGGAGGTGCCCTTTTATAAGGGAGGAGAGGGGCACCTTAGGAAAAACTAAAAATATTATTTTATTATAAAGTCATATTCGGTTTTTAATAGCTTCAATTTGATTTATTTCGAAGATAAGGTGGGGATAGATCTAAATCCTCTCATCCAATTTAATTTATAAAAGTTTAGGTTTCTATTTTAACCTTATCATTTAGATTTAACTTCAAGTTAAATAATTTTACTTTTACCATGTCTTCTTGTTTTCATACACTATAAGGTTAATAAACTTACTATAACAAGAAAAAAGAACCACAAGTTGTTTATTATTAATATATATAACCTTTTATAAGTCATTTTTCTGAACCATATATTTTTAGTAATAAAATAATAATTAATAGTATAATATTTGTTTTAAAAACTATTTTATGTCAATTTTGACACTATTTGGTAATTGATTTTTGTGAAAATCATAACAGAAATATTAGTTCAAACAAAGTTAATAAAATCAATAATAACATGTAATATTAAGCTATAAAATTATTGTAATTCATAAAAAGTCTCAAATTACATTTATTTGGGTATTTATAACATCAATTATGTTAATATTTCATTAATAATATAATTACTGCATCATCATTGTGTCATAAATAAATTAAATTATTTAACGTCTAAAAATTACAAATAAGATACCATTATGTAGGAAATCTTTTTATATTTCTAATGAATATTTATAGTAGAATTTATCTTATGTATAACTATATATTAAAAATGTTTTAGTTATTAAACTTTGATTTTAACTGTTTTAAATATTCTTTAAATAAAATAATATTAAATGTCCTAATATAATCCAAGTGGGCATAAATGGTCATATTTTATTCCTAATGTTGTTTTTGGTCGAATTAAACTTATCCAATAGAATTAGGACATGTGTTAGGGTAATAATAATATCATTTTTACCCTTAATTACCCTATTTACTTTTAACTGTGGTAAAAAAAGTAAAAAGTTACTATTCACCAAAAATTATTTTCATCTCATTGAAGCACATTTTAGTCCTTGATATTAACCATGTCTCTTAGATTTTTGAAGTTTCACTCACAGAAGCGGTAAAATAAAATTTTATGTGAATTTGGAAATTCTCCTAGGATGTGGGTAAAAGACTGTGAAAAGTTCAATAAAATTTTTATATATCTAAAATTATTATAAAATTACTTCAATGAATTACTTTGAACTTATATAGGTATTATTTATCAATTTTTAACTAAAATAAATTTAAATAAAATAAATAATTATTTAAATAAAAAGTCCGTTTTTAAATAGTAACCTAGTGTTTTCACTATTCATCAAAATTTGAAAGTTTTCAGAAAAATACCAAAATTTCACCCTAGGATAACTTAGATATTCTAAATCCAAAACTGAAGTCCATTTTGAAAAATAAAAGTTACAAAATTTCAAAAAGTGGGTATTACTATTCATAACGGCTAGTTTTAATAATATTTTAATAGCATAACATTGTCTAGTGAAACTCGATATTGCGTACAATGCAAGCTATCGAGGAAGGTCGCGATTGCGTGTAAAGAAAGAAAAGATAGTGTTGTGTGTAGTGAAATATTCCTTTGATGATTTATATAACATAAAAACAAAATATTTCTCATAAAAGTCTCGGGTGTTACACCCAGAATGACATCAAATTCCACCAAAGGGAGTATGATGAGGTTTTTTGAAAAATACAGCCCAGAAACTTTGATAGGGGGAGTTATATATTTGGGATGCAATAATTTTCCTATTTTATATTTCACAAACATCTCTACTTCTATATTTTTTTGTGGTGTTTTAATAGTTTTACTAAACTTTCATGATATTAAGGATTGTGTAGAACGAGAATCAAAAATTAAGTTCGCTATTACTGAATGAATAAATAATGTACCTATCACCACTTCATTATCGGGATTCACTTCAGTGGTGGAGATGGAAAAATCTCACCCTTGTTGCCTTGGAGGTTTTTTGGTGTCTCCAAAAACCCTTATCTTAGTGCATTCTTATGAAAAGTTCAACGGTTCCTTGTATTTTTAGAAATAAACAATATGATGAGGGTTGACTGGGGAATTCCTTTCCTTCATCATAATAACAGGTTTCTCCTATCAATAATCACTGGCAAGGTGCCCTTCTTTCCAACACTTAAAGTGTTTCCTCAGCCCCTTTAGTAAATTTCTAGGGTTCTTTTTTCCACACCTTTGTCAAGTAGAATGTTGAAATTTTTTAACACCATTATATATCTCTATTGGATCACCATAATTTATATCCACTTTCTTCTTCTTATCCCTGTGATACCCTTGAGATTTTTTGACTCCATTTTGAATTTGTGGTCACATCAGAAAATTTACTCATAGCTGTCAAACTCAGAGATCGCCATTGATTTTTGTAGGCTAGGTTTTTACCCATCAAATAAGTTGTAAACCTTGCATTCAGGGGAAATGAAAAATCTAGAGGTGTGTCGTGTATGTATTGTGGAGTTTTCCTCGTATGCCCTGATAGATTCATCAAATTTTTTCTTGACCGAAATGAAATCAATTTCCATTTTAAGATGAAGAGTGTGAGGAAAATATTTATCAAAAAACATTTTCCAGAAATCCTTCCACAACAGTGAATTGATATCTTCCTTGGGTTTTGTAATTTTGATCAATTTCCACCATTGGTCAGCTTCACCATCCATACGATAAATATCCAAAATAAATTTATCTTGTTTATAATGGTGAAGGATAGAGAATATATTCTAAATGTATTTGATCCATTGTTTGATGATTAAGGTATCAGATGATCCATTGAAAGTAGGAGGCCGTTATACCATGAATCTTTTGATTTTAGCTTTTTCTCTTTGGGAGAGGTTTGGAATCTCTTCCTGATCTAGTTTTCTACTCAAAACCCAAGTTAGCTAAGAGAGTATCCTCATGAAGTGTGTGATTCCTACTCCCATCTGGTTGGGAATCTCATTGGGGTAGTCATCACATTGCTCATAACATTGATTTTTTACCCAATTCCTCTTATTTCCAACCATTGGATAGAATAAAAGGAAAATTAAGTATGATTATATTTAACTTTTAAACACATAAATGGTAATTTAATTAAATTAAAGAGATAACTTATAACATATATGTATTTCCTTAACTTTTGGGTTTTTAGGCTTCAGTATTTGTTATCCATAGTCTATATCCTAACATATAATCTTATGTGAATATTTTTTTTACTCAATTAATAATGGTTCATAATGAGATTATGAATTATGAAATCATATCCCTCAGTATTGTCAGACCAGGTGCGCAGTAAGGCCCATTTTTATGTACCAGGTTACCTCGAGTCAGGCCTGGAACACCTTTTCAGAGTTGTTAATCCTAGGTACATATGTTCCAAAACCATGTCCACATGTAGTATCTAGACTGGGATGTGTTTTCTTGATAAAACACTTACTATATACTCACCAAAATATTAGGTATGTATTCTTATACATAGTCTTATCTATATGGATTTTTCTATATTTTTCTAATCCTAATCCCAAAAATAACTAAACTATTTCTATAATACAAAATATAAAAACCTTTACCTTTATTACATATTAATACATTATTTAATTACATAAAATTACACTTAATACAGCCCAAAATATCTATATGTCTAGTGTATTTTGGAATTAGGTACATTTCATTACAACTTTAAACATGAATTAAAACTTCCTTATTGAAAATTTATTTTACATGCTTGAGATTAAAACTACATTGGATAACCTAGGGAAATACATAAGAAAGGGTTGATCCATAAAGACCAATAAGGTAATAAACATGGAATAAAATGAATATAATATTACATATTATAAAATTAATACAAAGGAGGCATAAAGGAACATGAATTATAAGGAATGATATAGCATAATAATCATAACATGGGAAATGTGGAAACAACTTAGAACACTGCATCATATGTCAAGGAAAAACCACCAAGACTTCATGGTGGAAAAAGACTCATAAAGGAATTAGGTATACCCCTTTCCCAAAATGGTGTATCATGATACTAAACATTACCCAATGCATTGGATTGATATATAATTCAAGGTGAACCCATCACTTTCATTTCATTCTTATGCTTAAGTGTTTCACATAGATCATAAAACATGGATTCATTCATCATTATAATTTATTACATGATCAAGGAGTGTGGAATAAATAAATGTATTTATACAATAAAAAGGTATATATTCATCAAAGTGAACACCCTTGATAGTAAATGAGTACAATATTCACTACATAAATGGTTTGGCATGGAAAATCACGGTGAAAATTCGGCAGCATAACGACCTCACTTAAAAATTCGTAATAGGGGTTGATGAGAGAGAAATATGTCTCTCATCATTTGGACTATAATTTTACAGTAATATGGAAATGTTAGTACATTTCCACATATTTAGAGTTATAAAAAAACTATATGATAATAAATAAGTTCGAATAAAAAGAGAAAAGAAATGATGCTTATGAAATTTCTGCATGGTAACAGGTGTACATAGGAGGGATTAATTAGACAGAAAAGGGTATCTCATCATTTATACATAATAAGGGAAGTATATGAGAGGTGTGGAAACATACCCCATCATTAGTAATTGAAAAAAATGGCATAACAAGATAAATAAGCTTTGATAAACATGAGAAAGTAAAGAACCCTTAATTAAATGTGTGGATCCAAAAGCATGAAAAGGGGATTCTGAGATCTTGGGTCACCTTGGGAGGATTCTAGCTAGGTGAGGGAATAGTAAGGACATCATTAAATGATTTTTTGTTAAGATAATTGGGAGATTGGGTGGGTTTATATAGTAAAAGAGTGGGGAATTGTTTAATATTTCACAAACTTAGGTTTTTGACTCTATATTATACAATATTGAAAACCACAAACCTTACCATGGTTTTTTACAAAGTGGGTAAGTTTTTCATTATTTTATTAGTAAAAGGTCTAAAATATTGAAATAATTCTTGTGATTATGTGGAGGTGATTCACACTTTTTAATAAATAAATTTAAAACTCTAAAATATATTTAATGTTTTAGAGAATTCATAAATGATTAATAAAATTAATAAAGTAAAATTAAAATCGTATTATTTTAATGGGAAACACATATTTTTTCTTGGATACCCATTATTGTATTTATTACATAATGTTTTGGTCATTGTGATGTCATAAAACACACCGTATATTTATACGGTATTTAATGTTTACCCAAAAATTTCACTGCCTTAGAAAATTATGAAAAATTCATTGTTGGATAATTTAGTTGTTATGATTAATAAAATAATATTCATTTTATATAAATAATTTCTTAAATATGTTCATTTTCACTTTTAAATTAACATTTTACATTTATTGGAAAATGTTGGGTTTTCCACAATAACAGTTTTTGAACCCTCATAAAAATACATTTCACTTCATAAAAAATTATATGACTATTTATAATTAATAAACCTTATTTAATAATAAAATTTTATTAAAATAATATTTATTTCAAAAATCCATTATTTAATTAAAAAAACCCATAATTTAATTTGAATGTTACCCGAAAATACAATTTTGTTTAATTGAATCAAAATCAAAATCATTTATAAAGTAAGAATAAAAATAAAAATAAATTCAATATTATATACAATATACAAAGTCATATTAATAAGGTCTTCATACAAATCCATTTATTACACTGGCATATGCTCTAAGAGAAAGGTGTGTGACGGTGAGAGTTTCATGGAGTTGTTCGACAAACATGGTTTGGGTCGTGATATCAATGAGCTTGAACTTCTCCAATAAATATTTTCTCTCATGCTTAAGTTTTTGGAAATAATATTGGGATTAGTCAAGGGAAAATCCTAGTGAGGCAATATCCATCAAAATCTCTTATAAATGGGATTCATAGTGTATAATCCTACTGGATGAGGCCATCACATCCTTTTTCTATTCCAATTGGATTTATTAAAGCCATATATTTATATTAATCATGTGATCAATATTTAAAAGCTATATTAACATTGGTAAAATTATTAATGGTCTCATAAATACAAATATATAAGAAATTAATTTCATGTGTTTTCTATAACCATATTACATAATAATACATTTTATTAAAATAATATTTATTTCAAAAATCCATTATTTAATTAAAAAACCCATAATTTAATTTGAATGTTACCCGAAAATACAATTTTGTTTAATTGAATAAAAATCAAAATCATTTATAAAGTAAGAATAAGAATAAAAATAAATTCAATATTATATACAATATACAAAGTCATATTAATAAGGTCTTCATACAAATCCATTTATTACACTGGCATATGCTCTAAGAGAAAGGTGTGTGACGGTGAGAGTTTCATGGAGTTGTTCGACAAACATGGTTTGGGTCGTGATATCAATGAGCTTGAACTTCTCCAATAAATATTTTCTCTCATGCTTAAGTTTTTGGAAATAATATTGGGATTAGTCAAGGGAAAATACTAGTGAGGCAATATCCATCAAAATCTCTTATAAATGGGATTCATAGTGTATAATCCTACTGGATGAGGCCATCACATCCTTTTTCTATTCCAATTTGATTTATTAAAGCCATATATTTATATTAATCATGTGATCAATATTTAACAACTATATTAACATTGGTAAAATTATTAATGGTCTCATAAATACAAATATATAAGAAATTAATTTCATGTGTTTTCTATAACCATATTACATAATAATACATTTAATTAAATCAGAAAGGGAAACTTCATTTATAACAATTTATGTCATTAAAATTTTCCTTCTAAAAGGGTGATTTTTGGGGAATTATTTCCTATTTCTACTATCCAAATTTGATCCCAATAAAATCTAGAATATAGAATATATCTCCAAAATAGTGAAGTGGTGACCAATATGGTGATTGCCTTCAATATTTGACTTCATGGCCCATTTACAGCAATAAAATTTATGATCCATCTCATATGGTGTGAATAAAATTTTAATCCCATTGAGTGATTAATTATATTAAAAGATTTCATGTTAAAATAATATATAGAAAATTATTTATGAGTATAATACTATAGTGAACTGTAAAGGGTAAAAAATGAAATTTTCATAAAATTTGAAAATGAGTGATATAATCCAAAATATTATATAAATAAATGTTTTTAACACATTGCGAGGAAATTGTGTCATTTTTTTCAATAAAATATTTAATTAGAATGTGTTTTATCAACTCCCCCACACTTACCCTTTTTTACACAGAGGAAAAACCTCATATCATGTAATCTAGAAAATTGTGACAAGATATGCAGGTTGAAATTTCTCAATCCATAGTGAAAATATAGGTAAAGTAAGAATATCATCAATAATTCAATATTAACAAATTATAAATTAATTGTCTCATAAATTTATCAAAGAAACAACTAAAGAGATTAATGATACTTATCATAGTGAAACAATTTGTGGATCTACTATACCATTAATTCTCCATGTGTGTGTTCCAACCATTTCCAAATCATATCAAAACCCTTAATTATGTACATTCAGGTCAAGTAAAACAATTATTCTAACCATGTATAATTCCACTAAACATGAGCTATATTCCTCTGAAATTAAATTTCATGTCCCACTCACATAATCATTTATGAAATTCAAACATTAAGCTCCTAACCTAGATATCCCCATGTGTTTTATGTTTCATCAATCCCCTATTTATTAAGATAATATTTACATATATATATTGTGTTTTTTTTGTTTTTTAGGTAGTACAGTTGTCGAATATCAGGTACAAATGCATAGTTCAATTTGGTAAAATAATGAAACTAAAAAGAAGATAAATTAATGTATGAATTAACTATTGATATGAGATATTTTTTTACCAAACTTAGAAGGAAAAATTTTAGAAGTCATGGTTTCTTGAAAAGTTGTGTGGAGAAATAAATGACACAATTTATTATAAATGAATATCACAAATAATGGTGAAAAATCTAAAAGGTTTTGTAATTAAATAACCAATAATATCATCAATGACTTATATTTTTATAAAAAAACAACCCCTGATGATGAAATATTTCTCATGCTCATATTTCAACAAATTAATTTTTAAATCATGCATTTTCCATATGTTCCACATGAAAATGAGCAAGTTACAAAATTTATTTTATTATTGTTTATTTTAATTTATTTTATTTATCTTTTTTGTAAATTTAATAGAAAACCTAATATATTACACAAAAAAATGCACAAATTAAAATCCTAAATAGCTACTCCAAAACGATTTCCCCTCCCCCACACTTAAAATATTTCATTTTCTTCAATATGAACCTATGAAATGATAAAATCACCTAAAATTTATAATTTTAAATAGGAAAAATAATATAAAAGTGAAAGATTTAGGGATATTCTGAAAATTTCAAGTGATGATGGGCTCATGTAGTGGGATGGTATCAAATGCATGGGTGGGAAGTACTTCAATCTATTACTTCAAACATTTCCCATTTACCGTAAAGAAACTTCCTATTTATTCTTGTTTTGTCTCCACTAAACCATATGGAAAAATATTATATACAATATAAGAACCTAATGGTATGGAATACAACTTTCTAGGCATCATCTCCAATCGTGAAATGTAGATAAGTACTTTCTCCCCAAAATAAAGCTCCCATTTTTGGATCATTATATAATGAGATGATTTTGATCTTTCCTTTTAGATCCTTGAGTTATCATATTATAACAATCAATTATCATAAAGATATTGAACTTACAACTTCCTTTGATATCTATCTTTGGATAAATCCATGTTTCATTTCTTTATAGCCCAAAATTTCAAATAATCGACTTCCATGGAGAGATGGCAGGCTTTCCTAAAACAATTCTAAATGCAGACATACTTATGGGAGTCTTTTTTTATGACTTATATTTCCAAAGCACATCATCCAAAAGATTTCTCTAATCCTTCATATTAGGCTACATGGTTTTCTCCAAAATTTGTTTCAAATCCCAATTTGAAACATCGGGATAACCATTTGTTTAGGGGTGGTACAACGTAGAAATTTTATTTGTTTCCACATTCTTCTGTAGGAGAAAATCAAAATTTTGGTTTCAAAAGTGTATCCCTTGGTCGCTGATGATAGGCTTTAGTACTCCAACCCTATAGAAATTTAAGCCTTGAAAAAATCCACAATAACATGATAATATTCATTACTAGTGGCCTTGGCCTCCACCTATTTACTAACATAATAAAAAGAAACAATAAAATACAAGAAACCAAATGATATTAGAAATAGACCCATAAATTCAATTCCTCATACTTAAAAAATATTACAAAATAATACAGGAAATTGGGGAATCTTATGTTTCCTAGAAATGTTTCTAGTGTTTGGTAAATGAGATAATGACTTAAAAACACATAGGCATCATGAAACAAGGTAGGACAATATAATCTAGAGTCTAATACCTTAATAGATGTTATTTGAGGTCAAAATTTTCCACCATAAGAAATTGTATGAAAAAAATTTAAAACGGACTCAAACTCATGATCAGGCACACATCTCTAAATGAGTTTGTCACTCTAAATTTGTTTTAGGTTGGGATTATCCCAAACATAAAACCTAGACATGCTCATTAATTTTTGGACATGATTTTTCATTAAATTTGTAGTAATTTTTTAGGTAACCAAGTAATTAACTAAATCTTTATACCAAGGATGTGTATCTAAGATGACATAGAGATTATCATTCAGGAAAGTGTCTTGAAGTGGTACTTGGTTTGGGGTATCATGCTCAAACATATGAATGATCTTACTCGAATGGTAAAATTCCATGTTATATTACATATTCTTATCCCTTATCTCAATTTCAAGCTGCTGAAGAAGTAACATTAATTGAATAAGTTTTGTATTTTTATGAAGCTTCTTTAGTAGGTACCACAAATATGCATGATCATAGAAAACAAAAACTTTATATCCCAATAAATAATAGAAGCTTTTTTCTAATGAAAATATAAAATAAATAAACACATTTTCCATTATGGTGTAATTTTATTTGGATAAATCCAAAGTCCTTAATTCATAATTGATCACATGGGACCTTCCTTCCACTATCTGAGACAAGACTTATCCATGTGTGAAGTTTTAAGCATCACACATAAACTCAAATGGGCAATCCCACCATGGTGGGTTTGTGATTGGTGGAGTGGTAATACTCTTATTTATCCCATAAAAAGATACCCCACATGAATCATCAAAAAATAAGTCAATGTCTTTTTGAAGTAATCGAAATAAGGGTAGAGTGATCTTACCAAAATCCCTTACAAAGTGTCGATAAAAACCAGCATTCCTAAGGAATGAACGAACATCACACACACATATAGGATATGGAAAGGATGAAATAATATCTACCTTATATCTATCAACCTCAATACTGATATATGACACTACGTCACCTATGAAAAGTCCAATATCTACAATAGAATGACATTTTTATAAGTTTAAAACCATGTTTTTTTAATGAAATGATGTTTCACATTACCAAAACTCAAGATACACTCATTAAATGATTAACTGTATATAGTAAAATCATCCATAAATACCTCCATTAAAATATCAAGTAAATCAAAAAATGGACTTATTATGCATCTCTATAAGGTAACTATGGTATTATAAAGTCTAAACATTGTCCTATAATAATAAAATGTACTCAATGTTAAGGTGAATTTCATATCCTCCAAGTACACTGCTATAATGGGAACCTAAAAATATCTAGATAAACCATCCAAAAAGAAATATGTTTCCTACCTGAAATTCTCTCAAGTATGTGTTCAATGAATGAAAGTGGTAAATAGAATTTATGAGTGGATTTATTCATTTTCCTATAATATATGTGTTCTCAACAACTAATTTTTACTCTCATAGGAACTAACTCATAATGTTCGTTCTTTATAAAAGTTAACCCAGTTTTCTTGGGTACAACCTAGGTAGGGATGACCCACTGAGAGTCAGAAATGAAGTAAATGATACCTGCCTCAAGAAATATTTCCACATATTTTTTTCACAACATCTAAAGATGTGGGGTTAAGTCTCTTTTGTTGTTTCCTAATATGTTTAGCCCCATCCTCTAAAATAATCATATGCGTACAAATGGAGGGGATAATACTTGGTATGTTTGCTAGGGTCCACCCAATTTATATAATATTGTACCTTAAAAGATTTAAAATTTTTGTTTCTTGTTCAGGTAGGAGACTATTAGAAATTATTATAGGAAATTTTCATCATTCAATAGGTAATAATATTTTTTTTTTGTAAATGGTTTGAGTTCTAGTTTGGTTGGGTTCTGTATTAATGGAAATGATATAGGAACTAAAATATGTGAACAATGAATGTCAGGGTATAAATATACATCATCTAAATCAGTGAATAGTGTATCAAATCCATTTTCAAAATCAACATCCATGTCATAATCAGAAATTACATGCTCAAAATTGGAAAAATAATCCACAAATGAATTAGAAATGGGTTTGGTTTAATCATGAGAAATATTAATTGAAGTATTTTGAAATATCAAACCAGAACCAATTTTTTATATCTCTCTAAGAATGGAATGATCCCCATTTGAAAAAATATTAGAAATTATTATTTGGATAATCATCACAAGGTGGGTCATAATGGGAGATGAAGAAAGAAGAAGAGTCCTCATTGGGTTACTTCATAGAGTCTAAAATATTAAATCACACGATATCATCTCCAAACTCGATAAAAAGTGTATCCTCGTGGACATTTATGATTATATTGGTAGTTTTAATAAAGTTTATTCCAAGAATTATGGGATCATTAGAACTTACCTAATCATACTCTATATTCATAATGTATAATTATAAAGGAAATATCATGTTCCTTACTGTGACAAGGACATCCATGATAGTTCCCATCGGGTATGATGTTGACATATTCTCTAATTTCACTCCAACCCTTCTTGGATTTAGCTCACCAACATGAAAGGATGAGATTAATGAGTGATGCATGAGATTAAATAGAGTCACCCAAATCACATAAAGCATCATATAGATGCCACTCCCCTATAGTTCATGGAATGGTGAATATCTCAGGGCCCTTTCACTTTGTATTTGTCTCCAAGTTTAGTGTGATGATTGATGATACATTCCTCTAATATTTTATTCTATCATTTCCTTTTATACATATTCTATTTATACATATTTATTTTAAAAAAATTGATTACTTATAATTTTATTGATTGATTCATGTATAGGGATGTTGATCTCAACACACTTGAAGGTGTCCAAAAACTTTTTTTTCATTTCCTCCTTTCCCAACTTATTGGTTTTGATAGCTTTATTTTGAGATAGATAAGGCCTATGGGGGAAACAATCAATATTTTTCTTACCTTTTTGTTTCTCCTTATGCTTATGATTAGTTGGTATTTAATGGGTCTTCTCCAGGGTTTAAGTGAATCCCGATGGAATGATAGCTGTAGGTGTTTCAATAATTTACTTCCACCTTATCAATGTGATGTCACAGATATTACCCTTGGGATTTGAAGTAGTTTGGGAAGGAATATTTCTAGATTTATTACATACTAGTGCAGGGAGGGAGGTGGAAATATGGTTCATTTTCATCTTTAACACCCTTAATTCTAAACCTTGACTCTTGAGATCATTCTATTGATTAAGAACACTTTGTTTCAAAAGTTCATTAGTATTAGAATGTACATTTGGTTGAGAATTATATTATCATTATTGAATTTTTGATTCTTGGGCTTCAAATATCCTTTAGGTTTGTCGAAGACCTTTTTGTTAAGGGGGAGGTTGCTATAAGTTTTTTTGAAAATGGGTCCCTTTTTGTTGTTGAAATACATACCTCATGTATGCTTGATCTTTCAACCCTTGGTTGAATATATATGAAAATGAATCATAATTATTCTGGAGATGTGATTATTATTTCTGCTAATATGGTATCCTATAGAATACAACTACATAATCCTATATCTCTTGTAATTGGGAGAAATAGTTGATTGGGTGGTCTATTTCAGTGAAAATTACATATGGCCTTGTATGTGTTGTTTAGGATGTCTTTTGTTCCAAAGCAATATATCTCACTATAGTGGTTAACTCATCCAACATTGTATCAATTAAATGATTTTCAAGAGAATATGGACTTACCTAATGTGATCCTATAATATGTGGTGTTTCTCAATCACTATATTGTTCAGAGTTTTCTATCATATTGTAGATCACACACATGTAGTTTATGGTGTTTTTTCTACCAACACCCCTACAACCACAACATCCACCATACTCCTCAACATAGGTGTGATGCCTTCATATAAGTACTATATGAGCAGTTTCTCATTGAGTTGGTGATGTGGTAATCTCGTACACAACTTCTCAAATTGCTCATCGTACTCATACATTGACTCCTCTTATGTTTTCTTGATCCCTGATATCTCTTTTTGAATGGTAGTGGTCATTTATGCTATAAAAATATTTTTAGAAAAAGATGTTTCAAATTATTACAACATGTTACGTCTTTAGGTTGTAAATAGTACATCCAATATTTTTTTAGTTTTATCAAATGAGAAAGGGAATACTCTTAGTTTGATTTGATCATCAGATAAATTTCTTGGTTTCAGGGTTGATCAAACCACATTAAATTATTTTATATGTTTGTTAGTATCCTTGCCAGATAGTCCATGAAATTATAGAATAAGTTTTATCAATGAATATTTTAATTCAAAGTTTGATTCAAGGTTTGGGTATGCAATAAATTTTTGTTGATAGTTATTTTATGGTAGAAATAATTCTTGAATGGTTCTATGAAGTTCATTTTTATTATTTGAATCCATTGGTTATGGTTTTAAGTTTTATCTAGAAGTGTTTCAAATTTAAATGTTCCAAAAATGGATGAATTCCCCAAGTGAGTGAATATTGAAACTTCCCATAGACTGAGACTGTCTAATTTGATCCTAATGATGTGTTCAATATTAAGGTCAAGATAAATGAGGTCTCTGGGATTATTTTGTGTCATAAATAAAATAAATTTAAGAAAATAAATGTATAAAAATTAACCCTAATAAAAAGATAAGAAGTTTGAATTGATGGTACAAAAAAATAAAAATAAAAAATAAAAATTGAGAAAATAGAAATCCAAAAGAACAAAAAAGACAAAACAAAAGGATAAAATAAAAGTAAATAAATACCACCAATTATTTAAATAATAATAATTTCCTTGTAATTAATTGTTCCAATTGAAATGTTGTTGTCATGGGTGATCTCAAATGATTTGTGGTTTTGGGTACTTAGGTGCAACAGATTGGTTGACCAAGGTCATCACTCAAAGAGGCAGTAATTAAAACAAGTTCTTAAAGGTATTATGAAAATATGTTTAAAATAAATAAGCAACTTATAATTATGGGTTTTTTTGTTTTATAAATCATCTATAAATATTCTAGAAGAATATTTTATTTTCTTTGGAAATGAGATTTAGAAAATGCAATGTTTTTTTAGAAACTATTTTTAAAAGGAATAATTGATCTACCTATACCTATTAAATTACTTGTTAATAATTTTCATTTAACTCCACATAATTATTATCCTAAAATATGTTAACTCTTTAAAACTATAGGAGTTAACTTAACCATAAAGATGAAATTAATTAAACCCTAGTATAGCTTTGGAACATGAAATCATAGCACCCAAATTTAATTCTTGGTCTAAGGATTGCTTATGGTCAATGGTAAATTAGGGTACATATCAATTTTAGAAATGAGTATGAGTTTAGTTTTTGGGATTTTATTTGAACTCAACAAATTTATCTCATGTTGTTTTGTTTTACCGATTAAGATCACACTCTCACAATTCACACATATCTCAACCTCGTAGGTTTTGTGTTAATTAATCAATTTCTTTCTTAGTTTATTTTAATTTAAAAAAAAATCATGGATCCTATTATTTTAATTTTATAAGCTCCTTAAATCCAAAAAAAAATAATTTAATAAGGTCATAATTAGATCAATTAATAAGAAAAACTACTCTTTCATTGCTGGTGTAGTCATTGTAGAAATGTTTTGCATGTGAAATGTTTTACAAAGAGTATAACCCAATCACATTTTCACTATTGATTTCCAGCACAAATAAAATGATTATATAAGAATATAATTGAATAAAAAATAAGAAATTAAAGATAAACTGAGATGTTTATTACTAAAACAAAAAAATTACATCGTGGATCAGAAGGAGAAGAAGAAGGATTTGATGAAGGGATCCTTACTTCAAGAGATACCCCTCTTTCAATTCTTGGATAATTAGAGTTAAACCACTTCTACTCTTCCCTAAACATTATAATTCGCATCCTAAATCCTCTAAAATGAGAAAAACAAAAAATTATATAGGGGTGGGGGCTAGTGTTACAAGATGATATAAGTGTGAATGTGGAGATTCGGCAAAATATTTTAATCCAACTTGAGACAACTTTTTTACCTCAAAAATTCATAAACTAGATGTCCTTGTAGAAGGGTTATTTTATTTAATTGTTTCAAATGTGTATTATCCAAATTTTGGCCCAATAAAATTCCTAATGTATAAGATATGGCATAAATAGTAAAGTTGTGTATAGTCTAGTGATTCTATCTAGGCTTTGATTTCAGGGTTTATTTACACCAGTTAAATGCAATATCCAAATAAGTTGGTCTAAATGAAATTTTTAACCCATTTAGTGAGACATTATATCAAAAAAAAATAAATTTAAAATAATCTATATAAAAAATTTATGACTAAACTACAATAGTGAACTTTAAAGGGTCAAAAATGGAATTGTAATCAAATTTGAAAATAAATTATCTAATCCCAAATATTGTATAAATATTAATATTTAACACAATTTAAGATAATTTTTTCATTTATTATCAATAAAATATTAAAGAAAAATGTGTTTTATCAATTTCATTGAATTCCTCCAATGGATGAAGAATGATATCTATAGGATGTATCTTCCCAAAAAACTCAATCATGGAAGACTTTAATATTTTGGATGAAATAAACACACCACTGAGTGTTTTCCCAAATAATTTAATATCCGATATTTTATGTGGTGAATAAAAATTCTTAGAAAATTTTCATGATATAAATGAAGGAGTAGAACTAGGATCAAATAATACATTCACATTTTTAGAATAGAGAATAAGTTTACCTTTCACCACTTTATTGTCCTGATTCACTTTAGTAGTAGTGATTTCATATGCTCTTCCTTCATCCCTCGTTTTTAGGATTTTTTATATATATAATTATTATTAACTCTTGGGTTTTGGGATTTATTTGTATAATGCTCAAAATTATTTCATTTGAAGAATTAACGTGTGGTTAGTGCATTTGTTGGGGGATTATTTTACTTCATTGTATTAATTGTCCTTTTTTGTGTTTCTTTAGAAGTTTTATGAAATATGGCCTACTCTAATACATTTAAAACATATTATTATCCATTTGAATAAATTTTCCAGGTGCTTCCCCCAACATGTTTTACATGTGGGTGGTTTAAATTTCTTCTCCATGTTATTTTTCATTTATTTTTCCATGAAACTCAATTTTCCTTTTCTTTTATCTAAATACATGAGAATGATGAGAGTATCTATTTCTAATTTCCCCAATAATTTCACATCGAATAATTTATTCATAGATACAGAAGTCTCTTATGGCCAATACCTTTCATATACTTTCTTTAACCCACTAAATAATTGATCAATATTTATTTCAGTGTTAGTAATAAAACAAGAGAAATACCATGTGAGTCTCGTGAATTTATACCCATAAGTTATAATTGGTTCAACCTAATTCTGTTTCAACTCAAGGAATTACTACTCCAATTTCATGAAAAGAGTTTAGGGAAAATATTTTTTGAACAATATTTTCTTGAACTCACCATATTCCATGGAGTTAACTATTCCTTTTTGTGTCATAAAATTAATAAGGATACACCATTTTTCACATTAAACTTCTAAACAATAGATTTCTATAAAAACATTATCATAGTTTGAGAACTGGATAATGTAAAATATATCCTCTATTTTATTAATCCATTTCTTGGAAATTAGTGTATTGTAAGACCAACTAAAGTAAGGTTTATGTTTCCACATGATGGAATCTATAGAAAGTTTATCTTTACTTGGTTCATTTTGGAGATCAACATGATTCATTATTTAATTCATTTCTTGAGATAGTTGAGTGGGAATTTCTATGAAGTTTTCTACACCCACTCCCATCCCATTTGGTACCTTGATGGGGGGGGGATCACATAATTTTCCTAAACACCCATTTTTGACTCATATCCTCTAGGTTAAAACCATTTTATAAAACCAAAATATTTTAACATGAGTAATAAAAAATATTATATTAAGATAATTAGATTCAACAACTATATAAATTTTAATAGTTCATATTTTTAATGTCTTCCTCTAAGAAATATTACTATTATACTAGGATACTTATAGTTCACTCTTGGAATAAGATATATCACTCTTGGTTCAATATATGTTCTTTTGAGTTGGGTTATACTATACATATAAACCTAATCCCCAAAAATAATTAAACCCAATTCTAATACCAAATATGGTGACCCAAGATAAACATCTGATATTTTACATACTTTTTATAATTGAAACATTTACTATCACAAAAAAACTCACAATCCTCCCAATGGATTAGTGTTTTTTTAGATTAGATACAAAAATATCAAATTACACATTATTTATTCAAAATCTCCAACAAAAAACTTCATAAAATACTTACTTCTATACATAGTAATGGATATCATTTACTAGGGAAGGATAAAACGAAATAAATAGTGCTCTCAAACACTCGGTAAGGGAAAAAATATCAAGGTTTCATAAATGAGTAAATCATAATAATGTGATAAAACATAAATCATGGGATAAATTTTAGATAAAATGATCATATAATCATCAGGAATAATCATAATCATTTATAGAACAACATAGATTATGGACTGAGATCATAGGATCCTAAAAAACCATTATCAAAGTATAAAACATATACCATGGAATGGATACAAGTGAAAATAATCATAAAACATGGAATAATAACCTTATAAAATGTATTCACATGGAAATGTTGCATAATAATGTGAAACAAACATAATTATATGAAAGCATAACATAATGTAGTAGGAATTATTACTTGTTTCCCATAACATTGTGAAACATGCATTACTACCTGATTCTTAGAGTGTAGAGAGAATCAATACTCATTTATAATAATTATATCATGAGATATAAAACCTTAACCAATTCATTATAGGGTAATATAAGACACCACCCATTAACATACAAACATATGAGTTCCATGAGAACTCGGAAGAAATCAGACTTTCATCATAGATTAGTCAAATCATGGAAATAAATGGATTTGATGAAAAATTCATTAAAACATAATTATAGTTCAACTAGATAAATAATTTTGAAATTTTCATGTCCCTAGTGAATCATATTAATCATTAAAATATATTAACATATATTAAAACACTTTTATAGAAGCATTAGAAATATTCTTTGAAAAGCAAGATGAAATATCTGTTTCTTTCGGAAAATTATAAAAGAATGAAAACTTCATAGAGAAATGAGAATATTATTTTCTATTAAAATATATATAAACTTGGAAATGAAGATTAATATTTAATAATTTCCATTATTAATGTAAAATTGGGTTTATTATTAAATATTATAAAAACATTTTTTTCACACCTTTGTAAAGAAAGTCCAATGTGACCCGTATGGAATACATAAAAATATTTTTTTTAAACTTTGTACAGAAAGTAAAAGATAATTTCAAATGAAATTAAAAAATAATTTAATTATAGAGAATAAAATTATTGAAACAAAATAAAGCATATGAATATAGAGGGAAAAGAGTTGGGTAAAAGACTTTAAAACTTCTAAAGCAATGATTTAAAAAACATATGAATTTTTAAATCAAAAACCCGCTTTAAATAAATAAATTTGTAATAAACATAAATTGTTATGAGTAAAAACATATTAATGATAGAAAATTTTAAAGAGTTATTATATACACCATATAAATGGATATTGGTTCATAACATTAAAAATGTATTAATTAAGTGAGTTTTAGAGGAAATACCCTTACATCAAGTCCTGAATTGCATAGTGTGTGTGTGTGTCTAACCTACTAAATAAATAAATTAAGATTATTAAATACATTATTCATAAATTTTTTAATTTTTTATGTTCCATTTGGTATCATATATCATTCATTTATTGTATAGTATTTTCAATCCTTGTTCCCTTGGGGTTGTTTGGTCAATTCCTCCAAAAAAAAATACTTTTTTATATTGACCATAGTTAAATGGGTTATATAATAGTTTCATAATCTTCATAATGTTGATGAATATTTTATTTATCATTATAATATCTCAAAAATTTTACATATCAATATGTTGTTAAAAATTGATTCAAATTAATAAAATTATCTTGATATGCTTTTTTAAGCTGTTATAATTACAATGACCATTTATTATTAACATTATAAATATAATAAAAAATGTATATTTCTATAATCATAATAATTTAATAGATATAATATTTATCTATTAAATATATTTTTATAACCATCCATTTAAGTTGGTGAATAAAAATTAAATTCTTTATTTTATGGAGGTGATAGTCCACACATAACACAAGAGACGTTTTCATTTTGATAAGGAATGAGAGGAAGGCAGAAAACAGTTGTTCCAAAAAAATAATAACATTTTAGTATGATAATTATATAAATTTTATTATATTATGATTATTATAGAATATTTTGAGGTGGTATAAGAATATATAAACTTAAAATAACTCAGTAAAAACAATTACCTATTCCTTGGATATCTTCCCTTGGGCCTCTCCTTAAGCCTTCTTAGATTAGTCTTTTGGTAAGACTAGAATATATTGTATATGGTAAATAGTTTGGGGATATTTTTTATATATTGTTCTATCTAGAAATTTATTTTTATGATGATAAGTGGGGTGGTGATGGGGTACTTTTATAAAGGATAGAAGTGGAACTTTTATAAATACTCATTTATTAAAATAAAATTATGGTCAGACTCAAGTAAAGATGCTCCAAATATAAAAATCTCAAATATAAGATCATTGAGGTTGATAATACACTAATATAATTAATTATATATATTTTTTTGTGATATTTTGACCTTATTATTTAATTTAAACCCTTATTAACCATTTAAACATTTACTGAGGTGACTAACTTTTACTATGGTAATTTCATATTTACGACTAAAACTGAAATGAAAATTATTACATAATATGAAAATTATAATTCAAAATTAAAAATAATTTCAAAATATCAAATTCATATACATGGTAAAAGTCAATTTTAATAAAAGTACTCTTAACACAACAAAAATAGTTTTTAGAAAAATGCCCCTTTTAAGAAAAAAATGAATCTATACCAAAATTGGGAACAATATTGATTATCATGATATGTATTTGTTTATATTTAAAATAGGAATATTTTTTTTTTGACTTTAATGAAAATCAAAACCGAATGGATCATTATGAATACTTAATTTAAGGCAAATGGCCAATAAAAATATTAGAATAAAATATAACTTAGGTTTCAAAAAGTAAACCATATATTTCTAAATCCAAAATATTAATTTTAAATGAATTATTTTACTCCAAATATGACATTTTAATTTATAAAAAAATAATATTTTGAGTCATTATTATATCTTAATAATGTTATAAAAGCTATGGTATTGGTAAAAACTCTATTTTCACTAGTCGCTTAAAAATAAACTTTTTTATAGGAATCCCAAAAAATAACTCTAAGTTAATTTTGACATTATAAACCAAAAAATTTGGTTTATTTTATCAAATTAAAATTCTAAATAATATAAAAAATATGTGTAATATAATGACACAAGATGAAGAAAAATTATTCTTAGAAAAATTATTTATGTAAAAATAAATGAATCAAAATGATTAATAATGAAAATAATTATTTATATCACCCTAACATAACCTTACAAACCCCCTCAATAAATTTTCATAAGATCTAATGGTATGATAAGAAATAGTGGCAGTCATAGGTTGTGATTCAGGTACTATGGATCTCATAGTGGTTTACACGAGCTTAAACTTCTCCCACAGGTGATTTCACTCAAGTTAAACTTATTGAAGTTAATCTTAGGCTTGGTCTATGGAAAACTATACTGAATCCAATTCCTTTAAAAGATCATAAATACAATCCTCATAAGTAATACTCGTACTACTTTATTTCATTTATTTTCCTTTCTATATATATTTCATCATTAGGTTACTTCCATTTATACCCACCAATCCAATGGTTGTGTTATAATGATCACATTTAATAATTTTATCATATAAATATATTATGGTTCACTTTATATTGGTGTTTCATGTGAACCAATCTATTTGAAAATGTTTATTTAATGAAAAATATATATTTATGTTTTGGGTTGTTATAGATTTATAATCTTAATTCTCACCCTTTGACATCAAATGAAAAGCTTATTTTTGGATTCATTTATTGATTTCTCAATCTCTATTTATGAATCTTTAATGAGAAGTAATTATTTATCATTATATGTAATCCCATGAAAGTTCAGAATTGGTATGAGATACAATATTGATAAGTTTGAATATAAATATTTTATTAAATTGAAAACATATACCTCAATCATCACCCCTATCTTGATACATTATGTTGAAATTTATTTCTGAAGGATTTCACAATAGCACTCATTTTGAGTTAATGCTGACCTGGTTTCCAAAGGCAGGTGGTCACTAGATCTTTACCAGCAACATTATATAAAATTATTTGGTTGAGAGGATGGGAGGATGGGCTCACCACACCCTTTTGGGTGGGTTATTTTCTACTATAGGACTCTCTTATAGACATAAGATATTCTCATGAGTCCTTCCCAAATCTCAGTACAAGGATGGTTACCCTTTTTCCAATGATATAATCAAAACCATGTGTTGATTTGAAAAACTATTGTATTTTATGTTCTATATTATTTACTTCTTAAATTTTGATATTTTGTTTCATAACAAGAATTAAACTCTCTGTATTACATCACCATCCTATGAGGCAGTTGGTGTATTGGAGTTATGATTGAACCTCAAAGAGGCTTCCTATGTATCCTGTTAGAAAAAGAATCAAAATCCATGTAGTTAGGTAAAAGTATAAGGGGGAAAATGAAATAAGGTTTAGACCTCAAAGATTCATACTTCTTATCCAACTAAGAACATGAATCATATCCCACATAGTTTGGAAGAAAAAGATATTTGTGTCATAAAAGGCACTGCCACATAAGATTTAATGGGGATTTTCATGGATTTTTTTCTAAGATACTTAATGAATTAGGTCTATCAAGTGAAGATATTTTTCTAGGATTACACCTAGGTTGAGGTCCATATATGGTAACCATGAGGGATATATCTATTTGAGGTATATTAAGGGACCAAAATGTGAATCTTTAATCAAGGTGTATTAGGGAACCAAGGAGAGTATATCAACTCAAGGTGAATGAAGGAATCAGGAAGAATATATTAGCTTGAGATAAATAATGGAATTTTAAAGTAAAATAATGAATTAAGGTAAATATGTGGTTCTTACACATATATTACACCTAAAAGTACCTAATATGGTTAGTGACTCATGTTAAGAGAAAAAGGATTTGAACTTACACCTAGTAGGAGGTCCAATTAAGATTAATCCAAGAGGATAATATTATCTCAACTCATGGTTCATGATGAATCCAAAAATAGGAATCTCAACTCAAGGAATATAATGGGAGACACATGGATAGATCTTGATATAAGACAATATGATAACAAATCCACAAGGAGGAATATAAACTTGAGTAAATATGATAAACCTAAAAGGAGGAATATCTAATTATAGAATTTGCATGCATAGTTAGGGACTACACTTTGGAGGATTACAATGTATGGACCCATTCATCAGTAGACCATGTATGAGGAATTATGATTAGACTCATGGGGGAATATGTCCTACGATATAGAAAATCTGGGGGCTTACACCAAAGTGGATTCCCTTTACATATTTTCATTCTTTTTACACTAGTGGATGATGAAAGATGAGCATGAAAGGTCTATTTTCATGTCATGGAGGCCCTTTGAAAACATGGAATAAAATATATCCATGTTTCACTATAGTTGATGGGATATTGAATGATTAAATAGGGTTTAGATGATAATGTGAACATTAGGGTTCATTTCCCTCATATGTTGGGGCTTCACATGTCATATATCGCATTAATGGAGGTTCATAACCAAGATATATAGATATTATGTTCGAATAGGTTTGCATGAACCTTTTCATAAATAGGGTTGCCTAACTAGGGCCACACGGAGGCGTTGTGTGACTAAAGGAACAATATTTTTGGGTTGCATGTGTCATGGTTGCATAACCAAGGGTGCATGGCTGAGGTAACATGAACTTCTTCCTGGATAATTGGTTTCAAGGTAGTATAATATATCATGAATACATAACCAAAGGCATATTATCAGGTTAATATGAATAATTTCCACATTAATAGGATTCATGACCAAGGGAGCATGAGTCAGGGTTTCATAAAGTCATCACATAACCAAGGGTTTTCATAATTGGGATTTCATGGAGGCATGTCATGATCGAGTCCATATGAGTCATCGTTTTATAACAATGTACATAAAACTAGGTCATATAAAGGCCTCACATAATGACTAATGAGTAATGTGATCGTATATGTGATAATAGGTCAGAATACCACATGATTACATAGAGGGTTTCTCCAAAATAAGTAGCCTTTCACTCCCTCATCTACTTCTTCAAGTGTCCTCTATGAGTGTCTTTCTAACTGTCTTTATCTCTATCTATATTCCTTAGGGGTCTTTTATATGTTAGTATATTTTTCTATTCATCTTGTAATGGTATGATTTAGGGTTTTCATAAGTGAAAGGGGCATATATCTATGATGCTTTTCATGGTTAAAAGGTCACATATGGATTATGAAGGTAGTTAAGAGGCCTGTAAATGGGTTGAGGCCTTTTTATGACTTAGTTGATCGAAATAATAGGAATATTATGTGGCTTGGGTAGTATTACATGATCATATTCCACTACTACTATTGAGATATTATCCAATTGGTCATGTGATAAATAGTGAGTGAAATTCTTTCCATCCTTGATAGATCTTTTGAGGCCCATAGAATAATAATAAATGACCACATGACTAGTCCATTATTAAAATATCTTTAAAAGTATGATGAAATATAAAGAGTGACCATGAATAACTTCTTTCATATATATAATTTTCAAATTTCATCACATGATCCAAGGAATAAATTATGATCAAATAACTGTAAATTATTGCATCATTAAGAGATATTGTATATCCCCTATCATGGAAAAACTTTAGGATATAGTTTCATGATTATTTTTTGGTTCCTTTATTACATATCTCCATAAGAATCAATCACTATGCAATAATGTTTCACGAGAATCAAATCAAAACCATGAATTCAATTGCATGAATATTTTACTACATATTCATATTTTACTCATGAAAATAACTCTTTATTCGAACAAACACATGCATGAAAGACATTGATTTCATGCATGGCGGTTTGAAAATTGATCATGCCCTGTTACCTTGGAATGATCATCGGAGATGGTAGATCAAATGGTAAGATCAATGGATTTAAAATAATGAAGTCATGTTCCATAGAAAACCCTAATCATGAGGTTGAATATGATGATCTGTTTCGATTGCATGGTGTAGATTAATTTGATTGAGTAGATAGTATTCTATCCATATCTTTAATCATATAGTAATAATGATATATCTCTCAAAATACCCATATTAAAAAGGCGAATTATTTATCGATGGTTTATTAATCAATGCATACTAGCCATAAATGAGTAACTAGTTCCACTCTATGATTTTTCCAGAAATACCCCATGTTGGAATCAACTCTATGTTGCTTCCCTATTGTGCAGCTCTACTTCCTCTATTTGTGTTCTTGTTCTTGCACTATACCCAAACTCTACGACTAGTGGGTAATACTGGTTCCCTGATGTAATATCCTGAATTAAAATAAAATATCTTGTTGATAATTTATAAGTTTTTTTATTCAGAAATTGTAATTTTTCAATAAATGGAACTTAATAAATATTTTAAAGATCTTGTGTGAGGGTAAAACCCTAGTTAACACCTTATAATATTCTATGGAATATTTTCAGAGTTAGACACTAAGTTAGTGAGAGATTTCAAGTCCCATAATTCATTGACATATATGGAATATAAATTTTAAATATATTATATTATATAATCATGATTTATTAAAAATATCTTAATAACTCTAAAACAGTGTGCTGTATAAGAAAATCGATACCACCGTTAGGTCTGGGATGTGGAGTCTACCATAGGTGAGGTATAACATTTCTAAGCATTGGAAATATGGATGAATCACTTGTGAGAATTAATTATTTAATAATTTTTATTATATTACTTTTGAAAATACTTTAATATATCTCAAATGGTGCATCATATATAAAATATGAAACCATCATTAGGTCTAAAACGTCAGATTTTCCCTAGGAAAGGTATAAATTTTATGCACGTTGGGTATTTGGAAATATCACATGTGATGAAACCCTATTTTATATTTAATTAAATATTTTTTCCTATTTTTAATTAATAAATAATTAAAATCTCCCAAAATATATGTCATATGAGAAATTTGAGACCACCATTTGGTCCGGAATATGGGTTTTACCCTAAACAAGGTATAAATTTTTTGAGCATCAGATGTTTAAGTTATTTGTAATTTGAAGTTTTTGTTGTGAAATTGAAATTTATTTGTGTTTGAGAAATTAAAATTAAAATTACATGTGTAATTAAATTCACTTAATTAATGAATGGTTTTTCTCTATGGGTGGATATTTATTTTGTGGTAATATAATAAGAGTGATATTATTAATTTTCCCACATAAATTCAATTGTGTGGTTAATATAAATTTATTAACAAATCGATATTTAATGGAAGTTTTTTTAAAATATTAATGGTGGAACTAAAGTGAGTTATTTAATAATAATAATAAATATTATTGTTATTATTATTACTAAATATGGAAAATAATATTAATGGTAGAAATGATGAAAGTAATTTAACAATATAATTTTTTTATAATTATTATTATTAATGTGTGACATTTAATAATAATAATTGTTGGTGTTGTTATTATTAAGATGTGAAAAAATATTTTATTTGTTGTCAAAACATTATTTCAGTCATAATGCATTTGTACAGTGTTGGATTGACAGACCATTATCAGCAGCATAACCCTAGAATTGAGGCGGTCATTTCAAGACCAATGTTGGATATTTAATTCAGGCTCGTGATGATGGTCCATGAAGTTTCCAATATGATGATGGGGTTGGAAAATTAAATTAATATGTTAAAGTAATAAATAAGTGGTGCAAATAATAAATGTTATTAATTGATGAAAATGTATTATAAATAGAATTTGGGGTGGTGTGTATGGCATGGTTAGGAAGCTCATTATTTCTCATGCCTCTCCCATCTCTCTTACTCTCTCTCCATATCTTCTATTTTTATTTTATTCTGCTAACTTCTCCCCTCAATATCTCTATTGATATTGATCGTATTAATGCATCGTTGGTTCTGTTGGATTCGTCTCGACTAGTAGAAATTTATTCCTAAGATTTTTTTTAAGGTGGTGAGGTAATTTGTTCATATTTAATTAATTATTTTTAATCATCAAAGACATAAATAATTCTAAATAATATTGAAACAATGATGGTTTAAGGATTTTTTGGTCTGTGATCGTATTTCAGGTTGTTGTGTGAACACAGTTCAGGTGATGAAACCTTCTAAGAACATTATCATTGATGTTGAAAACTTTGATGTAGGAGGTTTCGTTCCATTTTATGCCATGTATATATATATGATGTTATCATGATGTGATGTTTATGTTGGACTAATCCATGCTTGTGATGAATTTCATGTTGGTGTGCGAGTATCTATGGGCGTACTTGTTTTTGTGTGATTATCTTGACTTTGATTTTGGTGTGGCTCATCATTCCTTACTACGACACGTATTGTTTTGTGTTTCCAAGCCTGTAGATTTGTGTTGTAGGTACCAAGATACTCTGATGGATCATTGAGGTTGGGAGTTATGTGACTCAGTGGCCGGTTACCTAAACTAATGTAGACCTAATATCGTTAAATAAGGGTATGGTTACCCCAATAGAGGAGAAAACGGAGTAGCTATCTGGAAAATACAGGTCATGGATTTATACTGACTTTGGTCGTGGGTGTTTAAAAAGATTATGAAGGCTCATGAAGCATATTAGTTAACTAGAAGATACTGGTCATGGATTCCTAAGGACTTGGGTTATGGGTGTTTAAAAATGTTAAGAGGGTCGGGGAATCACATAATCAAGATGGAATATATCGTTCATGGCTTCGTACAGACTTGTTATGTGGGTGTTTGAAAAGTTTAAGTGGATTGGGGATGCATAGAGGTTTGATGGAAGATACCATTCATGGATTCCAATGGACTTGGGTCGTGGGTGTTTAAAAATGATAAGAAGTTCATGGATCATCTTGATAGAACATGAATTATTACTGTAACAACCACCAGTGGGGTGGGGTGAGATTTGTTACCTTATTTGAGGTATGTAACTTCATGAAATTCTTACTAGAAATGAGTTGAAGCAGGTGGGGTCGGGGTTCATGGCGGTTTGGTCATCATACGATGACTCAACACATGTATTTTTACTGAGCATTTTTTATATCATTATATATTCTTTTATATATTTTTTTGTACACTTATGGTCAGAATATATTGGTGGTGTCCTACTAAGTCTTGTACTCACACCATACTCGGTCATTTTGGTGAGCTTGTGGATTTTGTATCTAGAGATCCAGATAAGGGAAAGGGCCCTATGGTGGATGATTGAGTAGTGGAGAATAGATCTAGGGAGGACCAAGACAGACATCAGAGTACCCCCACTGATATTTGTTTATTTAATTTCCTTGCATATACCTGCTTCTTATACTATGGTTTTTCTTACCTTATTGGGAGACATTTTATTGTATGAGTTGTATACCATCTTTACATTTCCTCATATTTACTCTAAAAATTTATATTATTGTTTTTTATTATTGATACTATGACATGATATATAGGGTATAGTCTCCCCAATGTTTCACTTGAGACCCTCACTACTAGTCGACAACCACTTGCATACAGAGAGGAGTGCATGAAGTCATGTAGAATTCAACTAAGACCCAGTGGTATGGGTCTGGATGTTACAAAATGGTATCAAGGGACTGGTATTCACTAACATGTTTTAAACATGTCTAGTTTTGGGATAGGTTAGTTAGGAGATAGGACATTGAGACTTGAGCAGGGGAACTATATCAGTGTCTGGCTAACACTATATAGTGGACCTATGAGTTTGCATATTGGGAAATTTATATTCTGGTTTTAATATTGATTCAATTCACCTTGGGTGATGTGCGTGATGTTATATGTGATTTATAAGTCCTCTTGTATGTCCATGCATCATGAACAGGAACATAGTTTCACATTCCATATATATACCTATTTTTGTGCTACATAGTAGTTCATTAATTAAATTCCTTATTTTATTCTATCTGTTTGGGATAGTTTTTTCCGTGTGACATATCTATGTTTCCATGCTGTAGCATCCTCCAATCTGGAACTCTCTCACCTGGCCCAAAAGGGTTGGTTATGAGACCTTAATCAAGAATCCTCATACACGGTAGGCTACAGACTAGCAGCAGGGGTGTGGATAGTATAGTTGGGAGACGATACCCCCTTGGTATTAAGTTTTATTTTAGAAGAAAAAATTAATAATAAAATAGAAATAAATCAGAGTGAAACAATGTGGAAGAAAATAATAAAACCCAAACGAATAATACAATAAGATATAAGTAAATATGTAATTACAAGCTAGAATTTAACTATATTTCATTCTATAATAATACAAGAAAAATATTAGCATACTCAAATAAAAGACTCAATGTCCTGAGTCTTGAGCCCCATGTTGGTTCCATCTCCAAACTCCATCCCAACATTAAACCAGAAATCAATATAAAGTTCCATTTCCCTTGTCTAAACCTACATTCAAAAAGTCTTCTCAGGTGCCAATTGTTGGTCCAAATAGGGTGTGAGTAAAACTAAGTAGGTCGACAGCACCATGTCTAAACAAAACTAGTTTGATAATAAGTGTATTCAATAAAGTGATAAACAAGTGTATTAATTAATTTAACAATTAAATAAATAAATAAACTTGCTTTCGTGCCATTTCAGAATATCTATGAGCATGTCTTACATCCATTCCAACCAAAACCATATGGCCAAGTTAAATAACCTACTTCAGAACCATGTGATAATGTCTCTAAGCATGTCTTAAAACCATCCCAACACCACCATGTAACCATGGTATATTTAAAAAAACAATCTAGGTCAAAGACCTAGAAGAATTAGAGTATGGGATTGTGCATATCCTGCTATCTATAATCACTACAGCATGGGCTCGGCCAAGCTTTCTCACTATTAACATTACAATATATACGTGTGAAAGTTCATGGGCCAGGCCCATTATATAAGCATGTCAGCATAGAACTGATTACTATCATACAACATGGATATCACAATATCACATCATATATCTCAATGGTTAATTATGAGAATTACTATTCTTCTTTCATATTCCATCTGAAATTCAATTCACAATTGATTAACAAGTATATTAGTAATCAATAATCCATAATTTAAGGATTTTATAACAAGAAATCGCCCTAGGTATCATGTTATTCTAAACATACCTTAATCTATCATTCAATTACAAATCCATTTAAAACCAATGGAATTTAAGGGTTAATATAATTTTATCATTTAATTATTTTAGGGCTCACACAGCGATGGGTCCATCATGATATTTCATAAACTTGACAATAATCGAACAATAGGGTATATATTTATACCTCTACCTTTAACTGAAGATCCAAAAATGCTTCCAATGGCCAACGATCATGAGGAATAAGGTGAATATGATTTCAAATGAGGTTACTAGATCTAAATTGATCAATTTGAAAACCAATAATGCAATTCGGTAAATGATTTCACCACAACAGGTCGGAGAAGAATGAAGATAAGGAAGAAATCTAACCAAAGAAACTTACTAGTGATTGATCGCATGAAAGGGACATCCAAAAGGGGGTATGGAAATCCAAAATCCAATAGAAAATTCCCTAGGGTCAAGAGGAGAAGATATGAAGTTGATTGAAAATAAAATCATCCACATAGAAACATTAAAACTGGGGTTTAGAAATTTATATGGTGTGAAATTTAGTTACACATTGTGTAAATATTTTTCATGGTATTCACCAAAAAACTAGTCACCTATGATTTATTTTATTAAACCCCATGAAAAATTACATGATGTGAAATCCCTTTACACTGTGTGTAATACCTTTACACAACATGTAAATGTACTGTAGTTGATTTTTTTATCCCATTATTCCCTTAAAGCTTATCAACTTAACAAGAACCCATTTAACACTAAATCCCATTTATACCCAGACTCCATTAATTCAAACAAGTATACATCCATAAACATCAGATCATTTTCTCAAAAAAATTCTCTCCATATCCGAATAATACTTGTCAACTAAGGATCATTGAAAAACAAAGAGAGAAAGGTATCTGGACAAAGATAGGATCTCACAGCCTCCCCACCTTACAAGAGTTCATCCCCAAGTTACTCCAAGAATCACACTGAGGTCTCAGTGAACAGGTACGGACACTGTGTTAACATTTATGACTCCCTTTATGTGGTCTCATCCTGAAAATTACCATACTTCCATTGCACTTGGACCAATTGTATATTCTGACACTAAATATATTTCTCACTAAAATCCACAACTTGTATTGAATTCTCTATAAAGAACACATTAGCACGAATCTCAAAATCTACTATTTCTATCATATGGGAAGGTTATATATAATACCTTCTTAGTTGTGATACATGGAACACATCATTCATGTAACTATAATTCTATGAAAGTTCTAGATGGTATGCCACTGGACCATCCCTTTCCACTATTTCAAACGGTTTGCAAACCTGGGTGCTAGCTTCCCCTATTTTCCGATATGGAATTACCCCAACCTAGGCGACACCTGAAGGAAAAAATGACAACCAAACTCAAACATAATATCTGATGGTTAGCATATGATTTCTACCTACTCTATACGGTCATTAACAAATATCTGATTAACTAAACCTATTCAGATGTTTCCTATAGGAGACTAGGCCCAACAAGTGTTGACTCGCATGCCTCCATCCAACAAAGAGGTGAACAATATATCCTACCATAAAATGCCTCAAAAGGTTCCATTTAGATCAATTCCTAAAATCTATTATTATATGAAAACTCCACAATTTTCATATGTTTCTCCCATGAACCATAAAATCCAAAACACAGGCTCTAATCGTATCCTCCATAACATGAATATTCTACTCTAATTGACCCTAACTATGTGGATGATAGGTTGTTCTTAAAAGAACTTGTGATATTAGGGATTTATGAAGACCCTACCAGAAACGAGATGTGAAATGAGTATCTCTATCCGAAATGATACTCCTCGGAACACCAAACAACCGAACTACCTTATGAATGTAAAGATTTATCAGGTCCTCAACTGGGAAGGTTTCCCCGATATGTAATAAGTGGGATACCTTAGTCAGTTTATCCACAAAAAAATCATAAAACATCAATATTATGGGTCATCCTGGCTAGTCCTGTCATAAAATCCATCATGACCTCATCCCATTTCCACTCTAGGATGGGTAAAGGTTAAAAAATCCCAGTTTTTCTCTAATGCTCGGTTTTCACATGCTGACAAGTGATACATCTAGCCACGAATCTCGCCACCTCCTTTTTCATTCCTGAACACTAGTACTATCTACAATGATCATGATACGTCTTTTTTAAGATAGGATTTAAAGCCTAATTAGAAGTATGAAACTCCCTCATCAACTCCTCATGCGAGCCTGTAGAAACTCATACTCATCCACTGAAAATAAGAGAATTTCCACTACTGAGAGACTATCCCGATGTTGTCTCCCAACCATAAAATTGGTCTCTCAGGACTAAGACCTTTGGATCCAAATACTTCTCATCCTTAATCTAGTCCAAAAGCATGGGTATAACTGATGTCAAAGTCATAGTTACTCACACTTGTGATTCCTAAACATATATATGGATGCATGAAAAGATGGCCATTATCGTTCACTCATAATAAGACTCTTGTATTTATTCTGTCTATGTATCTTGACTAAAAGCATTGAAAACAACATTTCTATTTCCTGGTGTATAAGAAAATTTGAAGTCGAAAGACTACAGATACTTGACCCACCTCTTCTATCCATGGTTATGGTCTCACTGAGAAACGATGTACCTGAGGATCTTGTTATCCATGTATACCACAAACCACTCACCCATCATATAGTGCCTCCAACATATTAGGTAATTTACCACTACTAATAACTTTAGATTGTTAGTAGGGTAATTCCTCTCATGCAGTGTTAGCTACCTAGAGCCATAAGAAACCAAAAGATCCTCCTGTATTATAATTGCTATGAGTCCAACTCTAGACGCATCACAATACAAGGTATATAATTTAACCGAAACAGGTAAATTGAGGATAGGTACTGAGGTTATCCTTCCTTTCAACTATTTAAAATATCTCTCACAAGCATCAGACCAAACAAACTTCACTTCTTTCTTGGTGGGCCTCGACATTGATGCTGCCAAATGGGATAAATCCTAGATAGAACACCGGTAATAACCTAATAAAACTAGAAAACACAGAATCTCATTGATGTTATTGGGTTGTTCCCAATATATCATATCTATGACTTTATCTAGGTTCATTGACACTTCTGCCTCTAAGATGACATGGACCAAGAAGTTCACTTCATTTATCTATAAATTGTATTTAGTTAGCTTGGTGTAAAGATGATGATCCCTAAATGTTCTCAAGATAATGTCAAGATGTTTGTCATGATATTATTTTTTCTATGAGTACACTACTATATCTTTGACAAAAAACACCACAAAATAATCAAAAAAAGGATTAAATATCCTATTCATTAAGTACATGAATATTGTAGGCCTATTAGTCAACCCAAATGGCATCACTAGGAATTCATACAGGCCAAACCTGCTCCTAAAAGAAGTATGTGGTATGTCTAAAATTCTCACCCTTAATTTATGATATCATGATCTCAATTCAATATTGAATAAGATCTTATCACATCTTAATTGATCAAAAATATCATCAATGCATGGAAGATGATATCGGTTATTTCCGATCATAAGGTTAAACCTCCTATAATCAACACAAAAATGCAAAGATCCATCAGCCTTTTGGTGAAGAGAAATAGAGAACCCCAAGGAGATATAACCAACTATATGAAGCCTTTTGATTCTAGATATTCCAACAAAACCATCAACTCACAAATCTCAACTGGTTCCATTCGGTAAGGTGGGATTGAAATTGGTTCTTTCCCGATACCAACTTGATCATGAACTCAACCTCTCGCTCGAGTGGTGAGCCATAGAACTCATCCGAAAGAACATCCCTAAAATGGTCTACCACTGTAGGAAAATAATCTTGTTTCATTCCACCATTATCTAGTGAAAGACCAGCAATCTGATCCATGAGAAAATTCAATCTACACCAAATCGGTCCCACATGACTAGCCTAAAGACCCCACTCATGATGGTGGGAATATCTACTTACTTATGGATATAGGAAACTAAAACTCCTCCTATAAAAATTGATATGATCCTTATATATAACTAAACAATCCATACCAAGAATTAAGTCGAAGCATATCACTTCTAGCACGAATGGTTCCCAAAAGTAATGGTAACCACAAATCTATAGAGAACACACCTTGCAATGTTTGATATTTCTAAACTGAACTCCCAATGGTGTGTCAATGGTTAAAAAAACATCTAATCTTTCCACATATAATCCCAAACCATTTTCAAAAAAGATAAGATATAAAATTAGGTGATGCTCCTATAATAAACAAAACACAAACTAAGGTAGATGATATAAGAATCGTACCTCTTACAGTAGATGGTCCTCTATCCAAATTTTCCGAAGTAGTCTATATAAAATGTAAATGACTTATCCCTATACTACAGGATCCATTCTGACTACCCTAAGATATTTCCCTTAATTGGTATGGTTTCTTATGTACTGGGGTACCACATCCCATGGAAATCCAATTACCAGCTTGTTGTGGTGTAGCTAAGCCCCTTCTCGACTCCAGAACTTTTCTTGATCCTCTACCACTACTCTTCTGTGGAAAGTTAAAACATCACTTATGAAGATGACCCATCTTTTTGAAGATATGAAACTCGACTATGGGGTAAGGACATTGTTGTAAATTTTGACCAAACATGCCATGTTTATGGAGTTAGATTCGAAAACGATATTGTGATGGTTGTCCACTACCCTATATACTTTCCACTATTACTCTAGTGGAAATTGTCATAACTATGCTTATTACCACTCAAGGAAGAACTCCCATATTTTCCTGCTGAAATCGCCTAACTGCTTATCAGGGCCTCTTTTAGATTCCCTTACATGATGAGAACCTAATTTATCACATCTTCAAAGCTGCTTAAATGGAAAACCTTTACCTATGACATGATCTCATAATTAAGTCTATACTAGAAACGTCTCACCCTGTAGATCTCATAAGCTACCAAAGATGGTGAAAATTGTTTTAGGTCAGTAATACATCTAACATAGTCCAGTACAGATAAACTATCATATTTTAGATAAATAAAGTCACAAACTCTTTCATCCATCAAGGTTTTCGGATATAAATTTCTTAAGAACTTATTCTTGAATTTCTTCTAAGATAGATCATCCTGCTAGACAGTTTCTTCCAGAATATCCCAGAAATTCTTAATAGATCCATGAAGCACATAAATAGAAAACTTCACCCTACTATCCATGGGTTTATCGAGATTCATGAAGATTATCTGGAATGAATTGATCCAGAACTCATCTTCCTGGGGTACCCCTTTCCCAGTAAATACATGAGGATGTTGAAGTTGAAACTATCTTGTCAGCTCAGACATTGAAGGAATGGTATAAACAATGTACCTTTCTATGTATTTCATGACCTTAGGAAGCTATCACGAAGTAGAACATCCATATGATCCTTAGGAACTATAGAATGTTCTGGTTCATCTGTTTTATGAGTTTGCTAATTTCCACTCTCCTAATGCTCAAGTCGAAGATGGTGAGGAATAATTTTATCTACAAGACAAACACACACCTTAGACAACTGTATAGCAATAAGGTTAACCTAGAAGGTGAATTAAATAGATAACCACTAACTCTTGGTCTCTCTAGACATGGATTACAAGTATTTTTGCATGACATGAAGACACATTTCAGTTATCTAGTGAAACAAATATCCCATATTATAGTTTAATAGGTTAGTATATATCACATAAAAAATTAGATATGACCCTATCCTGAATAATGCATGTCAAAATATCCCAAAATTTCTATTATGATGCATGTATTCTTATTTCATGCCATATTGGGCCACATGTACAAATCTAAACAAACAATAACATCATAAAAAATAATCCTCACACAACATGTGAATCACCCAAGGTGAAATAACATCAACTATAATAAGAACACAATACAAATAGAAATCCCATCCCTGGGTACTCAGATTTCCTCTCATACATGGGTTAGCTACTCCCATTCCCAAGCTCATTACCAAGTCTTGACACATCCTATTCTCCTTTATACCTTTCCCAAATAGTAACTCAAAAATAAAATAGAACCTAATTATCCAATACAACTTTGTAACATCCACTAATATGGAACTCTCTCACGTGGCTCTAAAGGGTTGGTTACGACACCTCAAGTGCACCTCCCCATATGCCAAAGGCTTCCAAATAGTATCATGGTTGGGGAATGTATAGTGGGGAGACTATACCCCCTTGGTATGATGTTTCATTTTAGAAGAAAAAATTATAGTAAAAAATAAATAAGTTAGAGTGAAAAATGTGGAAGAAAATAATAGAAAACAACTAAATAATCCAATAAACCATAAGGAATAACATAATGACATGCTAGAATGTAAATTAATTCCATGATAGAATAATACAAGAAAAATAATAGAATACTCCAATAAAAGACTCAATGTCCTGAGTCTTGAGCCCCATGTCGGTCCCATCTTAAAACTCTGTCCCCACAGAAAACAAGAAATCAACAGCAAGGTCCATTTCCCTTGTCCAAACATATATCCAAAAAGTATTCTCAGGTGCCAAATGGTGGCTCAAATAGGGTGTGAGTAAAACTCAGTAGGTCAACACCACTGTGTCTAAAAAACAATCTGATAATAAGTGTATGAAATAAAGTGATAAACAAGTGTATTAATTAATTTAACAATTAAATAAACACAAGAACATACTTTGGATCCATGTCAGAATATCCTTGAGCATGTATTACAACCATGCTAACCTCAACCATATGACCAAGGTAAATGACCTACTTCAACACCATGCTGGAATGTCTCTAAGCATGTCTTAAAACCATTCCAGCACCATCATATAACCATGGTATAGTCACAACAAACAATCTGGTTCAAAGCCCCATATGTATTACAACATGGGATTGGGCATATCGCACTCTAAATAATAATTACTGCATGGATTGGTCCAAGCCTTGTCACTATCATCATTACAACATATATGTGTGCAAGTGTTTGGGCATATCCCGTTATATAATCATCTCATCATAGAACCAATTCCTATCATATTGCATGGATATCACAATATCACATCATATATCTCAATGGTTAATTATGTGAATTTCTCTTTTTCATTCATATCCCACATGAAATTCAATTCAAAATTGATCAACAAGTATATCAATAATAAATAAGCCATGATTTATAGATTCTATAATAAGAAATCACCCTAGGTATCATGTTATTCTAAACATACCTTAATTCATTAGTCAACTAAAAATCCATTTAAAACAAAAGTAATTTAATGGGTGATCTCATTCGATCATTTAATTAGTTTAGGGAAAACACAACAATGGTTAGATCAAGATATTTCATACACTTGGCAGTAATCAAACCATAGGGTTGAGACTTAGACCCCCTACCTTTAACTGAAGATCCAAAAACACTTATAATGGCCAACTCCCACGAGGAAGAAGGTGTGGATGATTTCAATGAGGTTCCTAGATTTAAATTGATCGAGTTTAAAACAAACAACGCAATTGGGTAAAGGATTTCTCTACAATAGGTTGGAGAAGAATAAAGAGAAGGAAGAAATCTAACCAAAGGAACTCACCAAGGATTTATCGTGTGAACAAGAAATATGTAAGGGGGTTTGGCACTCCAAAATCACTTAGATAATTCCCTAGGTTTGAGAGGAGTGGATCTGCATCCTATTTGAAAGAAAAATAGCCTTATATAAATATTAAAACTACTAGTAGGACATTTACACAGCGTGTAATTCAATTAATGTCGAGTAAATATTTTTCATGGTATCCACAAAAAAACTCATTGCATCAAATTTATTTTATTAAAACCCATGAATAGTTACACGATGTGTAATCCCTTTATACGGAGTGAAAATGTTCTAAAATTGATTTTTTAGCCCATTTCCCCCTTAAAGCTTATTAACTTACCAAGAACCCATTTAACACTTAATCCCATTTATACTTAGACTACATTAATTCAAAAAATCATAAATCCCTAACTTTTGATCATTTTCTCTAAAAAAGTTTTATCATCTCCGAACAAGACTTGGACACTAAGGCTCAAGGAAAAACTCATAGAGAAATGTACCTAAAAAAAGATGGGATCTCACACATTTTGTGTGATATATCATTATTGGAATTAATTAGTTAAACTAATAATGTTGTTGTGTTACTATATATATATATGAAAACTATGAATAATGTGCAGGGATGGATTCAACGGGTTAGGTCAATGAAGGTTATAACTTGGGTTGTATGTAGACTTATAAGGAAGCCTTTGTGTGATATCATATACTAGTTGGACTTGTTATGTTTCTAATGTCTCTCCTATTATAGATACAGGAATGTGGGAGTATGATGTTTGAGCTCAGTGTTTTGTGTTTTTCGAGCTACTCCATTAGGGATACATCTTGGGGTTGAGAAGTTGATATAGGGTGAGAATTATAATATCCTAAATTTTTTAAAAATAATAAAAACCATCTTGTTGATAATTTATAACTGTTTTACGTGAAAATGTAATTTTTATACAAAAAACACTTAATAAATGTTTTAAATATCTTATTTCAGGGTAAAAGACATGTTAATACCTTGGAATATTCTATGGAATATTTTGGGATTTTGACGCTGAGTTCGTGAAAGATTTCGAGGCCTGCAAAGCCTCAATGCAGAAAGAATAAAAATATTAAATATATTATATTATGCGTGCAATATTTCTTTAAAATAATTAAATAACTCTAAAATGGTACATTTTAAGAGAAAACTAAGACATATGTTAGGTCCCAGAAGTAGTATTTACCCTATGTGGGTATAATATTTGTAAGAATCGAACATTTGTATAGCATGCTCAAAAGAATAAATTATTTAATAATTTTTATTATAATATTTTTTAAAATTTTTATTATCTCCCAAATGGTGTGTTGTATGAGAAATTTGAGACCACCTTTGGGTATGAAACATTGTATTTAACCTCGATTAGGTATAGATTTTATGCACGTTAGATATTTGGCAACATAACACATGATAAAACCATATTTTATATTTAATTAATTATTTATTCATATTTTTAATTAAAAAATAATTAATATCTCTCAAATGGTGCATCATATGAGAAAGATGAGACCATTTTTAGGTCAAGAACGTGGGGTTTACCCTATTCGGGGTATAAATTTTGTGAGTGTTGGATGTTTAAGTTATTTGGAATTTGAATTTTTTGTTGGGAAATTAAAATAATTATAATAATTATAATAAGTTTTTAAAATAATATGATTTTTATTATTATTTGTTTTTTAGAAATTAAAATAGAAATTACATATTTAATTAAATTCATTTAATTAATGAACAACGTTTCCCCATTGGTGGATATTTATTTCAAGGTTATATAATAACAGTGATATTAGTAATTATCTCACATAAATGAAATTGTGTGGTTAATATAAATTTTAAACCACTCAGTATTTAATGGAGATTTTTATTTAAAATATTAATGGTGGAACTAAAGTGACATATTTAATAATAATAATAATAATAATAATAATAATAAATATTGTTATTATTATTATTAAATATGGAAAATAATATTAATGGTGAAAATGAAGAAAGAGATTTAATAATTTATTGTTTATAATAATTATTATTAAGGTGAGATATTTAATAATAATAGTAATTTTTGTTATTATTATTATTTAGTGAAAAAAATTATTTTATTTTTTTTCCAAAATACCATTTCGGTCATAAGTCATTCGTATGGTGTCGGATTAACGCACCTTCAATGGTAGAATGACCCTGAAATGAAGGTGTTTGTTGCAAGACCAATGTTGGATATTTAATTTGGGCTTATGATGTAGGCCCATGAAGCACCCAATATGATGATGGGGTTCACGCATGAAATTAATATGATAGAGTAATCAATAAGTAATTCAAATAATAAATGTTATTAACTAATGAAAAGTTATGATAAAAATGATTTGGGGTGGTGTGCATGGCATGGGTAGTAAGGTGACTATTTCACATGCCTCTACCCATTCTCTTACTCTCTCTCTATCTCTTCAATTTTTATTTTTATTTTCTTGTAAACTTATCTCGTTAATATCTCCATCGATATTGATTGGATTGACGCGCCATCGGTTCGGTTGGATTTGTCTCGACGAGTACAAATTTATTCATAATATTTTTTTAAGACGATGAGATAATTTTTTCAAATTTAATTAAATAATTTTAATTATCAAAGATAAAAATAATTCTAAATAATGTCAGAATGAGGTTGTTTCAAGGATTTTTTATCATTTCATCGTATTTCTAGTTGGCGTGTAAATATGATTCAGGTGATGATACCTTAGAAGAACATTGTCGTTGATGTTTATGACTTTGATGTAAGAGGTTCCTTACCATTTTGGGCCATGTATATATATGATGTTATCGTGATGTGATGTTTATGTTGTCCTAACCCATATTTTTGATACATTTCATGTCGGTGTGTGAGTATCCATGGGCGTACTTGTTTTTGTGTGATTATCCTAACTTTGATCTTGGTGTGGTTTATCATTCCTTACTATGAAATGCATTTTTTTGTGTTTCATAGCCTATGGATTTGTGTTGTAGGTACCCATATACTTAGGTGAAACGTTGAGGTTGGGAGTTATGAGACTCAATGGTTGGTTACCCAACCTGATGTAGTCTTAACATCCATAAAGGAGGGCAAGGATACCCTAGTAGAAGGGAAAACATAGTAGCAAGTTGAAACATATCAATCATGGAATCCTATGGATTTGGGTCATGGGTGTTTAAAATGGTTAAGTGGGCTAGGTAAGCATACTAGCTAGCTGGAATATTTCGGTTAGGGATTCCTAAAAACTTCATTTATGGGTGTATAAAAAGGTTAAGTGGGTTAGGTAAGCATTGTATCTATCTAGAAGATACCGATAATGGCTTCCTATAGACATGGGTTGTGGGTGTTTAGAAAAGTCAAGCGTGTTCGGAATTCATAGTGGTTAACTGGCAGATACTGATCATGGCTTATTACATACTTGGGTAAAGGGTGCTTAAAAGGGTTAAAAAGTATGGGGATCAGCTTGATATAACATGTAGTGTTCCTGTAACAACCACCAGTGGGGTGGAGTGAGCTTTGTTACCTCAGTGGAGGTATGTAACTCCATGACATTCTCACCAGTAATGAACCGATGTAGGTGGGATCAAGGTTCATGGTGGCTTGGCTAGTGCATGATGACTTGGAATATGTATGTTTACTGAGAATTTATTTATATAATTATAGGAAATGTTATATATATTTTGTTCACTTATGGTAAGGATTCATTGGTGGTTTCCTACTTAGTCTTATACTCACATCCTACTCAGGCATTTCAGTACACTTGTAGATTTCATGAACAGAGATCTGATAAAGGGAAAGGTCCTTATGCTGGATAGTTATGTGATTTAGTATGGAGCTATGATATATTGGGATAGACACTGGAGTACCCTCATTGATATTTTTTTATTTACTTTCCTTGTATTTACCTACTGCTTTTACTCTGGTTTTTCTTGCCACATTAGGATCCATTTTATTGTATGACTTGTATACCATCTTTACATTTCCTCATATTTACTCTAATTATTTATATTTTTTGATCCCCTAAGGGTATATCCTATTGGTTTAACTTTTAGGGGTCTTTCAGGAGGTATTGGGTTCAAGTCTCCCCGAGAATTTGTAGGTATCATAGATTTTCTTTATTTCTTTGTATCTCCCTCCCCTAAACTATTGTAATTTTTTTTTGGATTATCAGTCCTATTACATGATACAAATGGAATAGTCTCCCCGAGGTTTCACTTTAGACCTTCACTGCAAGTCGGAAAAATCTTGTGTATGGGGAGGCACACATGAGTTCACATTTCATCCAGCTCTGACCTAGTGGTTCGGGTTGGGATGCTACACCTGGCATCGTTGGGGTAACTCCCACGTATGTTGGGTTAATCTAGTTAGATTAGCTTTCATGGTTGGCCCCATTTTTTTAGTGAAATCCACATAATATTACTTAAGTAAAATAATAAGTGAATTACACTATATAGAATTTCCATCTTCAAATCCTTTAATCACCCTCACAAAAATCTTCTCAAATCCTCCATGGAAAAGTTCATGGAACATGTTTATGGGATCCAAAAAAATCCCCCCTTTCACTTATAATTGGATTCATTTAGAATCAAAATAGTCTGGTTCTAAGTTAAATGTAGGGACATTTTCAATATACTTGAATATATGATGGTATTTTACATGATGGACCCAATGAGAGGATTTTCCAACTGAAGTGTTTCAACATAGGGCTTTTGGGTATCACCAAGAGTAGGATCTCAAATCAATGTGTTTGGGTAGTCAGGCTGAAAAATATTCATGAGGCATGAATATTCTGAATTACTAAAGGTATGATTTCTAGGATGTAAAATAGATTTTTATAGAAAGTAATTTTTAGCTGGATCCAAGATAATAGATCTAGATGTTACTATGTATCATGTGAGAGTTGGAATCAATCCATGCATAGTTTTGATAAAGGGGATCCTATGAAGATCTAGATTATGTATAGAGGGACTAAATTTTCAACATAGGTACATAGATAAATAAACCTATGATAAAAAATCATATTTAAATATAGCTCATATATATGAGAGGGGATATCATCAATTTACCATGGAATCATGGGTAGGTACCCTTGTACTTGTGGGGGTGTTGCATGGATCTGGTTCTCATCATAAAATTTATAGCCACACAAGGTAGGACACTATGATCAGTTTAAGTTCAAAAAATATAGACCATGTTTTTTATTATTTAAATACATGAGAGGACTAAATACTCGTGTATGGGTCCTAGAGAATAAATATGTGCTCTAATTTTTTCCAAGTTCGGTGGAGCCTACAAGGATAGATTGATTTATTATAGGAATAGATATTGGTCTTTATGATATTTGTATCTTTTATTTTAACAATAATTTTTCCTAATACTTTGAGGGATAGGCTTAGAAGTCATGAGGTATTCTTTTTATTAGGTCTACCTTTATGGGTTTTTAACCTGACAAGTTTTGTTCCTTTTTATTTTTTAATACTCAATTTTTCCTACGATTATGGGTTGTATACCTAGAGAGTGGAGAATCAATATTTTACCAATTCTCCCTTTCTTTGAATTCAACTTATAGAATTTTTTGTATCTTCCATGTGGGATTTTAAGGTTTTTTAATTTGAACCAATGAGTTTACGATGTTTTAGTTCTGAAATTTTGGAACCAATAATTCTATTATTTAAGGTCATACAACTTAGACCATATGTTATTTTAGTTTAAGGTAGTATAGATTAGACCATATGTTACTATAGTTTATGGTTGTATATCTTAGACTATATGTTCCAGAACAAAGAACCACATCATGAATGATGGACTCAGGGAAATGGTAAATCATGACTCAAAGAGATTTAATCTAGGTGATGAGATGAGTCAAGAATGTCAGGGGTGATCAAGAATCACACTAGAGTGATGAGTTATGCTATAATGTTTTTAGGGAACATAGAAACTAGAGGAATTTTTTTCAAGGTGAAAATACCTTGGGTTGAAAATCCACAGTGAGATGAATATGAAGGACCCGCATTAGGTGTACATTCATAATCAATAATAGAGTCCCTTGAAGCTGAATACGCTCCTTACCTATGTCCATGAAATATTTTTGGGGATTCAAGAACTTAAGGCATGTAGTGGGTTATGGGAAATGAGCCTTCAATAAGGGTTATGGAACTCTAGAGATAGTTTATATGGAAGAGGAGTAGTGAAAACCTTTGTGAATAGATGGTATATTATCAGCATATACTACCTTGAAAAAGAATATGTATTCATTTTATGGTAATGAATCTCAAACCATGTATCATGTAGTTTCATCTTACATGATGAGGAACATCAAAAGGTTCAAGAATGAGGTATTGTATCCTTACCTTGTGAATGGGTGTGTTATATAGTGATGCAAAATCAAAGATGTTGAATTCAAAATAATATTTGGATTATGGTATATGAAAATAATTCAAAAATTACTTTGAATCAATGATGATTATATGGGATAGACATATTGGGGAGGGTCAGGAATTACACCAGGGTGGTGAGTTCCATTGTGATGTTGTTGGGGAATAAAGGGATCATAGGACCTTTTACAAGGTAAAATTCAACTCATCAATAGTCCAAACTGAGGGATCATATACAATATCCAACATGGGTATTATATACATAGTTAATCATATAGTTACTTGAATTTATATATTCTTGTTACTAATGTCCATAAAAGGTTTGTTTAAACCCGAGACACTAAGGCCATGAAGTGTGATTTATGGATTGAGGTGTTTAGGAAAGATGATGATAGTATCTCAAAACATGCTTTACTAAGGGTTGACTATTAAATTTATTTGATAATGAGTGATAATGGATGATGGTCTGTGCTGTTTAACATCATGTAATAAGGATACAATTTTTTCCCAATTTAACATCATTAGATAAGGAATCGGGTTTCCTATAATTTCGGTTCATGTGATGAGGAACATCCAAGGATAAAGTTTTAGGTCAAAAGGATTATACAAAAGTGCACTTATTTTGAGGTCATGATTCATGGTCCAATGAAAAGGGGGAGTGTTACACAACAACCCAATTAGGATTCCCAAGGTAGAGAATACCCCAACACCCTTTGAGTGGGGAATGAAGATGTTGTAAATCATGGCTCTAGGTTCTCATATCATGAGTGACAGTATGGGACATACATGTAAGGGATGGTAATGAATCACACTTAGCTGAGAGACTCTATTTCCATGTTTTAAAAGAACATGAGGACTAGAGGAACTTTTTTCAAGGAAAAATGGTATTGGTTAATAGGAAAAACTAGGCAATCATATATAGGATCCGAAATGGGGCTTACATGAATAGTCACATAGAGAGTCCCTTGAGGTTGGATGCACTTATTTCTAATGGTTGTGAAAGGTTTTTGGTAACCTGACACAGTCAGGATATGAATTTGTATTTATGGACTAAGGTTTTCAGGAATGATGATGGTGGTGTGATGAACCTCAACTAATCATGGTTGTGATATTGTGGACCTTTGATAAAGAGTGATAATGGATGATGGTTTGACTTGTTTAATTTCAAACAATAAGGATTAAACATTCATTCACTTTACCGTCATGTGAAAAGGAATTGGGTGTTTCACATTTTAGGTTTTACAATGAGTACCTCATGCTATGTGGTCTAATATCATACGACTAGGAAAAATTTCATATTATTTAAATTTTTGTGTCCATGACATTATGAATGCATGGAAAATTTTCATCATTATATATTCTTATGGATAAATATCCATAATTTTAGAGATCTAATATAGATATAGATCATATTTAAGTAAAGTGGGTCTCTAGGACTAGGCCATTCCTCAGTAGTTTAAGGTCTTCCAAGGTAAACTATTAGTGTCTCTCATATTTTGTCATGATGTTCCTAGTTATGTTGAATAGGGTGATTTTCCAAGACCTCTAAGATCTTGTGAGTCATGCTCGGTGTGAGAAACAATATGTGATTGAAAAATAACCCATATTGTGCTACCTAAGGGTGAAAGAAAAAGAGGGACATGAAATGTGGGAAATATGTTATCATAGAAAAAGTCTAAAAGTAAGTGAGAAATGATAAAAAAATTATTTCTATGCTATTTCCTTCCTCATTAAAGAAATTTGAATGCACCAGTACTAAAATCCACTTTACATAGTATAGAAGATCATTTTTGACAATTGAGCTTCTATTTAGGTCTTGGACATGAGATCCAAGTATATCTTGAGATAGTAGGAATCAATCTATGCATAGTTCTTATGAATGGAATCCCCTGTACTGATCTGACTCATATGCTATAGAATGTTGAGGTTTCTAAACATATGTATGTTAATGAATGAGATCATGATAAAGGATCATGTATAGATCCAGATCATATATAGGTGTATGCCTTTTGTATTTTCTAATTTTATAGGGATCTGATTCGTGTGTAAGGTAATAATTAGATTTTCTTCATGCTAAGAATGTGTGAGGTCCATTTAAATGATGAGTGATCTGATTAGACATCAAGAATATATGGGTAAATTTATGATATCTATAGATATACCCATATGGGCGCTGCTATATATCATATAAGAATAAAAATAAAGTGACACATTGTTCTTATATGTGAGTTCCTCTATGCAGATTTGAATCATATGTGGAGGAAATGAGACATTTTAGTTTGATTTTTATAGTTTTGCATAGGATAGAGAATCTTACCATCACTACATTTACTATTTCTAATGACTCATATTTTTCATGTATTATTTTTATATATTTCATATATTATTTTAGATACCATGCGCTGAGAGGATATGTGATTATGAGGCCCGGTGTGCCTGAAATAAATGTTTGAAATATACTAAATATATTAAATAGCACGTGTGCCCAGTTTTCCTAAAAAATTGGAATAAGTCCCAAATGGGGGCCCAGATTAGAAATATGATGGATCCATTGATTTCAGAACATTGTTTTTACCCAAGGATTGACTTAACCTTAGTCGGTGTAGGTCGTTTATAGAATATTCATCACGGGCATAAACAAATAAAATAATTAAGTAAAATTATTTTATTAATATATTGATACAGTGAACTGAATTATTCTATAATAATATGTTTATGATGAAATCTCAGGGTTTTCCACAAAACTCTAGTGCCATTGGAGATCTGTTGGAGAGAGTGTATGTGGATCTCTCTCCTACAAATAGCGAATGAATCATGGATTGACGATCGATGCACTATATAATCGAAGTATATCACCAAATACTATGGATAAACATCATTCTTCATCAATTATCAATCCAAATCGAGGTAGGAAATTTGTTTATTTGGATTTATTCAACGTTGTTTTTTTCTATGATCAACACGAATCATTCAACCAATAGATGGATTTGAGGATTAGTCATCATGTAGGATGGGTTTATTTGTGGGGTTATTTTGGGAGAATCCCTTTTTGATTTATTGATTATTAATTGTTATTATAATGGTGATGGATTGAGTCCAATAGGAACATTATCTAGGGTTCATTCCTCTAGTTTTTTGTTGTACATTTCTCTGTCGTTTCTTCATTAATCATTATTATTATTCATTTAGCATGTGGTTCTATGTATATTTATGAAATTAATCATTACGCACACATTTATTAGAGAAAAAAAAAATTCAATATTGTAGATCCGAGCTCATCATGACATAACAGAGGTGTGACAATGGTAGTGTAAGTGGATCAAATACCATAGATACCAAGTTTTTGAGTCCATCAGTGTACAAAGGATAAAACCATTTAAAACCATTTATTCATGGATCAAAGAGCTGAGAGTTTTTTTCGTTGATAGTGAGGCTCATAAAAAGCTTCACATTGAATTTTTCCAACAAGGTGATCACCAGATCGAATGCTAGAGGCATTAAATCAAACATAAATTCCAAATCTTGAATCTGTAAAAATCCACACTAAATCGCATGTAGCTCAGAGACACACACTATTTCGGGCCCCTTGTGTGGTGTATAGTATTTTGGGAGAAAGATAAGTATCATATGTCGTGTGAATAGGTCACATGGCATGTGACCTCTTCCTAGAAACTCGGTGTGTATCTCAGAGGGTACATAGGCATGAGTTGTGGTACATGGTTTGGAGCACACAATGTACTCTTATATAAGAACACGGTCTGGACCAAATTACATAGGGTAATCCATGTACTGGTAGATAGGAATGATTACATGGAATAAGTCGTGTATAGGAACATGGGTAGAGTAAACAGGCATCTGAAATTTCATGTACTTCTACATAGACACATGCTAGAGACATGGTCTATTTACCTAGGTAGGACCTAGGGTCAAGGGACATAGTGTTTAACCCTTCTACATGGCTTGGAGACCTTTTCCTATGTATCTTGGAAAAACATTTAGGGTGTGTTTCCTTTATCCTTTTCCCTAAGGATAAGTATGAAATCATCTCCTTCTCCTAGGACTATGATCCCTTCAGTGGGACTTATTGGATAAATTTTTTGGAATCATTTTTCAATTCTCTTAGTGAGATCCTCTATTCATATTCATACCCTAGGTGGAGTTCTTGTTATCATCATAACCAACACTACATGGGTGATGATCCTTTACTTCACATGTTAATCCAGATTGAGTTGTTGGTATAACCCCATGGACTTGGGTGTGATCATCATTTTTGTATTGAATCTCTTCATACCTTTAGTGTGTACATTTAATGGAGATATTCGATGATAATTATCTCTTGTATATACATCATAAGTTCTATCATACTCGGTAGTGTGTTCTCCTGGACCAGTGCTTTGTGGAATCATCGTGTTGGAATACTAGGCTAGCATACTATGGTTGTGATTTACCTTTATACTCTCATTATTTTTTTAGTATATTTAAATATTATTTCTATATGTGTTGTAGGAATATACATGTGTAGATCTGATCATATTTCTTTTTTATTTGATTTTTTGGTTTAAAGGTATTCTACTGTGTATTGTTATACTCACCCCTGCATGGGATTTTTTCACACATTTCATGTATTGTGAAAATGATCAACCTTTTGATGGTGTCCTGTGTGGACAAAGACCAAATAGTTATTAGTAAGATGAGAAATACTGAGGTGTGTTCCTATATATTTTTAACTTTAGTCCCCAAAATTACATTCAGGTTGGGATTATTTTCAGACTCTTTGTGGTGGGATAGTATTTAGAATTTTTTTACATTCCTTTACATCTTATCATACTTTGGTTGTGGGATTTAGATGTATGTACACATGTTTGTTCAGATGTTTTTTATATTTCAGCATTGTATAGGTTTGAAGATGTGTGTGTATGTATAGGTACTTAGGATAATTCCTCCCATGTTAGTGATAATCCTACTCAGTGCTAGTCACCAACCCTTATCTTATCAAAGGAGGGATTGGGGAGTCATATCAAAGGATCATTTGGGAAAAGTCATGAAATAGTGTTATTAGAGTGGATCACTTCTACTTTAGGATTGGAGTCTATGAGATTGGTTTGGGGAAATAGTGTTAAGTGTTTTGAGTTCGGGTTTTTGGCCAGGGACTCCAGTGTTGGTACAGTGGAAAATGTATCCATACACCAGGACTCGAATCACCTAATTTTTTAATCGATACATGATAACACCAGTTTCAAGGAAAGAAATGGTACAATCATCATATAATAATGGGTTTTTGTTCCTATATCCTTATTGAGTGAGATCTCTATATATACTCATTGATTAGTGTGCATCTTGTTTATTTTAGGATGCCTCTATGACTTGTGCCATATAGGATTCAGCATCATGATCACGAGGATGATTATATTAGTTATGAGGTGTCAATATAAGGATATGTTCCTGAGATGTTACCTTCAATTTGTTCTCAAACTATACCACCACTTGTAGGGCAGCACATGGTAACCATAGTACCAACGGATGAGGTGCACATAAGGAGTGAACTTCATGAGTTTTAACAATAGAGAAACCTTAGGTTATAAGGTGAGCCTAACCCATAGGCACTTGAGGACTAGATTATGGTGGTGACCAAAGTTTTCTATCTGGTCAGGACACCATCAGATCATATTGTGGTCCCATTGGTGAACCTTCTTCAGGGCCCAGAAGGACGATGGTGGGGTTTCATGACCCAGTCTTATGAGAGGGAAAATCTTGCATGAATAGAGTTTGAGTACCTTTTTAGAGATTATGTGTCACCAAATAAACTGAGGGATGTATGTATTCTAGATATTATAAGGCTCATGTATAGCAGCACGATAGTAACTGAGTATTCATCGAGGTTTACCAACCTCTCTAGGTACTGTATGGATATGGTTTGTGACCAGTTATTTAGGGTTTCAGCCTTAAAGAAAGGAATTCATAGAGATATCTGAGAAAATTTTATCCATCTATTCAATCCTACTTATTTTGGTGTGTTATAGTAATATTTTTAGGTTGAGAGTCTCTTGGATGAGAAGATACAACCATTGGTTGCTGGTAGCGGGAATACCGGAGCAAAGACCTCAACAGTAGGGATCCAAAATCAGTATTAGGGACCTAGATGTGAGATAAGTTTTAATAGGTGGTCCCATGATAGAAGTTATTCCATTGAGGGCTCTTAGGATTGGTCTAATTAGCCTAGGGAGATGCGGTGTTACTCATGTGGTGGCAGGGGACATCTTGCTCGAGATTGTCTGACCTGCCATACAACTGACACGGATATCATATATAGACCTATAAGGAAGAGATAGTGGTAGTAACAGGTAATATCTCAAGGCATAATATGTAGAATATAATCTAAGAGATTATCAGTAGGTGTTCAATGCTTTGACTTGTTACCACCACCACCCCCAAGTGGTCTATGCTGGGCTTAGGGAGTTGGAGGATAAGGGCAGGGACAGCTGCAGACAGTCGAAGATTATAACCCAAAGGATCTGGTAATGATTCAAGGGATGATATCTGTATAATATACCTTAATTTCAGTACTTATATACATAGTTTCTATTCATTCTTTTCTTTACACATACCATGTACAAGACTTAGAGATTCCAGTTGAGCCCTTAGCTTGACCCTCACACTTGGAGACTCCTACTGAAGATAACTCAATGATCACACACTCATGTGGATAGTGTGACCTGACTCTTTGAGGTGAGATTTTGAAGTGCGGATAATTCTCTACTATTTATTTTTAAAGGGTCTGGTGCTCTGCTAATTTTTATAGTGGCACTCAGGTCAAATCCTCAGTGATGGTACTTTTTTATTGTCGATTGTTTTTGTGATTTGTCTTTTTAATGGGGTGGTTGTTTGTAGAGATAAAATGAAATAATTGATTGATTTAGATTGATTTAAAAATTTAATAATGATTGGGGTGAATTCATAATTAGGTAGTTAATTTTGTGATATCCTTGATCTTTTATTTATATTTCATTAAATTAACACCCACTTCACAAGATGACTTTGATCAGAATTCCCAAGTGTTAAGGATTTAATACAAGTCTTAAATTAAAAGTGGTTCTAATATAAATCATTAATTGTTTATGTTAGTGTATTTATGGTTCCAATAATTCATTTAATCCACATGTTAAGCAAAATAATTCATTAATCTATGACATTTTTAGTTTAACATGCCCAATATTAACCTAAAGAATATTCAACGAGAAAAATCTCTCAATCACTTAACATCCCCAAATTACTGGGCACACTAATGTTAGATTTACTCATCCATTGATATTGATAGTAATATGGTTATATATGTTTTATGGTGTTAAATTATAAATATAATGAAAATAATGGGATAAGAAAAGAGTTTTGCACCGAACACACACATGAGTGGTGAAAGAAAAGGTTAAATATGAACTTTGGATTGAAATAGAAAATGAAAAAAAAGTTATTATTTTGATTGATTTAAACTTTTTTATGACCATTAATATTACAAATAAAAGTGGATTAAAATAATAGATGATGAAGAAGAAACATGACATAAAATTTTATTGAAATGAAAACAAACTTACATGATTACAAATAAAAAAGAACACAAAAGTAAATCAAAATAAGCATGAAGGAATGGTATCTAAAGTAGGAACATGAGTATAGAAGATCCTCCCAAGACTTTGTAAAATCCTTGGTCGTGCCAACATATCTTCTTTTTCTCTAAAATGCCAACTCCTTACAAGAAGAGGAGGGGGATGTATTTATAGCTCAAGGAGTTGGACTGTTTTAATTCCAAATATTCCCCTCCACTTGAATCGAAGATTGGACAATCAAGACAGAACAATATTGGGATATATTAGTCTTGAAAGATGTATATATGGATGTGTTATATATAATCTGAAAATTTGGAGGCCATTTTATTTTTTATCCAAACTTATGGCTATTTTACTAAATAATGTTTAGCTGTCCATTTTTATCATCACCTTTTCCCAGGCCGAAATGTGAATAGGTTTTTGAATAGAAATATTCCCTCAAATCTGAACCATTTATTCTAAAAATTCAGAAATATATATATTGTTTTTCAAAAAAAAATATTATATCAATTGGATGTCCATGTTCGGAGAAAAGTCTAGTATTGTGTGCTGATTTTAATTTTCGTACCGAATGTTGGGATGGATTCCAAAGAATCATTTGAGCCCCTTTTTAATAGATTTGGTCCATGAATTTTTTATCCAACATGAATTGTATTTTACCTAGAATTTTTGTGGATAACGAAAGAATTTTGAATTTTTTATTGATCCACGAAATTCTATCTTCATGGCTGGTCTATTTTCTTTACAGATTCATTGGGCCTTCTTATGTGGCTCATATGACCCTTCAAATGGATGAATTGCCTAAAGATTTCTTCTAATAGTATGTTTAAAATTGAATAAGGAACACTAAATAATAAAAATAATACATTTTGGATTAGTATGGTGAGAGTTATAATTAAAATAATAAACTTAATTGATTTGATTAATTCAAATAATGCTAAAAATCATATTTAGTAGTAAAATATGGGTATTTTACACTAATTCTGCACTTTTACAAGAGAATTACTAAAGGGAGAAGATTTTTTTTGAATAAATGAAAAACATAAAATTCCCTACATTTATTATTTTGTATTTATATATGTTCAACAAATATAAAAACATAACAAAATCATTCTCACTCACCAACGAATATTAAAATTTTGTTTCCCCAATCTGGGGAGGTTTAGACCATTTCACTCATCCGTATTGAATTCCACCACATTTTTTTACAAAAATAAATATTCAAAAAAATAAATTTTCATGATAAAATTTAGAAATGGAAAATGTGGGTACTCATAACTCCCTCCTCTCAAGATGATAAAAATTTATTTATGGAGGTTCAGTCATTCACCAACCAAAAGTGAAATTATTAGAGTTTGAAAGAGATATAAACATCCATTCCCTATCCTAAATTGAAAATAATCAAGAGGTATTTTTAGGGGTTTTCGGTGGCTATGGTACAATAAGAATTTAATGTCCAAGGGAGAGAAAAGGAGGGGTAAAACACTAACATGGAAAAATAAATGCACAATTTTAAATAAGACACAACATGTTATGGAAACACATATTTAGAAGGGAATGATTGTGTAAAGGATGACACAAAAGAGATGGATAAATTTTGATGAGGATGAAAAGTTAAAATATGTACAACTCACAAAACTTATCCCAATTACACAAGAATATATAATGCATGTTTTTTTTATTTTTTTATTTTTTTTCTAAAGTTGAACTTGAAACAAATCTCACACTCATCTCACAACCCATGTTTGATCTCTCACAACACTAATTGTAATAGTTATAATAAGACAAAAGGTTGAGGAAGAGTGGTTTTTGTCCTTACTAAGATACAACCCATTTTTTATTTGATTTTCAATTTTTTTGAACACTTTTAAATATCATATAGAAATTTACATAATTGAAATCCATTCCCAAAACACACTAAATGACAACATCTCCCCAAACTAAAATTGATGCTTTCCCTCGAGCATATGATAACACATTGAAAATCAGTAAATGGATACCAAAAATGAAATCCATTCCCCCCATACTTAAATTTAAATAAATTATGTAATATAATTCCATAAATACTTTTGGTGGGACAAGGTATTGGTCTTGTAATGTGGCTATCAAAGAAAAGGTTTTCATAGGCTCAAAGGGGATTTCAAAAAGAGGATTAATGTAAGGTTAATGGGATGATATTTGGCTATTGTGATTATCATGTGGTTTATAAAATGTCTCTATCATATTTAATCACACCAAAGTTGGAAATTCAACTCGAAGGCCCACAAATTCAAGACTCAAAATCGAGGGTTAAAAACAAACAAAATGAAAAAATGGTCATAGGTGACTGTGGCATGAAAGAAAATGTTTTTACTCATAGTTGGGGAAGAATAATTGTCCAAATCTAAAACTATGCATTAAAAATTTATTATTCTTGCCACAAATTTCTTTATCTAAATTTATGATGAAAATAAAAAAACAAGTTGAAAAAATGTCTTTCGACTCCCCAAATGGTTGGAAAAATTTTCAAAAGTGGATGGTGAGTAATTATGACTCTTCTCTCGTTTTTTATAGTTTTTTTGATTATTTTAGTTTTTTATAAAGACACACTCACACAAAAAAGAGTAATCGAAAAAAAAATTGATGAAGAAAGTGGTAAAAAAGAGAGAGAGGAAGAAGAATAAAGAGGGATAGAGTTATGGAAGGAAGAAGAGGGAAAGAGGGAGTTAAAGGGAAAGAGGTGCCCCCTGGTTTGGACTTGGTGTGTTTGCATCCCCATCTAGTGATGGGTCAGTGGAAGTTGATGTTGTTACTGGTGAATTCATCCTCTTTGGTGATGATTTAGAAAATTACCATTACCTAAAAGAGAATTAAAAATAAAAAAACATTATTTATTTAATGAAAAAAATAAAAAGAAATTAAAATTTCATAAAATTAAAATAAAACTTGGGTTTCCTCCCAAGAAGAACTGCATTTATTTTTACTATAGCTAGACCATTTATTTGGACTACCCATAGTCCAATGGTGGAAATTTTATTTTCTCAACTCCAGTGTGCTTCCATAATAACTTCTCCTATGGGATGATTGATTGTTTATTGGATAATTTCTTCCCATCCTTTTTTTGGGCTTGAAATTCAATGGGGGTTGAAAGAGAATGTGGGTATCCTTTCTTTGGTATTAAATTAATAGTATTATACAGCCCAATGAGTGTTGTTTTTATATGATTGGAAGTTCAAGAAGATGTTTCAATTCTGATGGTGTGTTTATATAGGGTTCAAATAATATGAAACCAGAGTACTAGATCCCAGTTGTTTTTAACTCATTTATTTCATCACATACTAATGTATAGTAATGAGTATAAGTGGACTCTTAAAACTAAATAGTTTTTCTAATATCCTTTATATCAATTTTTGTTGCCAGAGAATGGTCAATTTCAACCTAACCAGTGATCACTTTATTAATAAGAGAAAAAATATCACAATCTTCACTCATATTATCACAAGATAAGAACATTTGTTCAGGTTTCATCTCATAAGTAAGATAATTTTCATAATCATGGATGGGAAATGATGAATGTTGGATAATCTGATTTTAATCAAAAAAGAACATGCTTGTTTATTTTTCTCATTACCATCCAAGTTAGAGAAGTGGATATTAGAGATGATATGGGATTCCAAATAGATTTCAAGATCCTTTGTATCAATGGTGTTTACATTTGTAATGTCAACATAAACTTCTAAATTTATGACCTGGTAAATGATGATGTAGAATTCACAATCTCATTTATCATTAGAACATGAAGGATATGATGGATCAGGGTTTAACACACTCTCAAAGAGAATATCCGAAGTATGTATAGAGAATACAGAGTGATTATCTAATGTGTATTGTATAGACTTAAAAATATTGAACTTGACCAATTGGTCACCAAATTCCGCGAATAAGATTCCCTCATGGACATCGATCTTATTTATAGATGTCATGGGGAATGGTCTTCCTAGAATCGAAGGATATTATCAAGAAGTTATCTCACCTTCCATGTCAAGTACATAGAAGTTAGCTTGGAATAAACGATCGTTGACCCAGACAAGGAAATCCTCAAATATTCCCTCAAGAATAGTTGTGATTATATTAGCTAACTAGATGACAACAGTCATTGGGTTATAGGGATCTAGACCAAGCATGGAGAATATAGTTTTGGGAACAGTATTTATTTATGCTCCTAGGTCTATGATTGCATCATCAAAGTTGGATCTCCCTATTTTTCATGGAACTGTAAAGGTCCTTTTCTCTTTTCACTTCATGGGTATGGAATTTTAGGTTGAAACATTTTCAAAGGTCCTAATTTTCCTCTTAAAGGTGCATAACTCTTTAAGAAACTTTCCATACTTAGGGATTTTTATGTCATCTAAGAGGGGAATGTTCACTTCAACACATCTAAACATGTCGGGCATTTCATGATCAGGTTCGAAGTATTTCCTTGGATTAGATAAATCTTGAGGAAAAGGAATTGGGATGCATAGATGGATGGAAGGAGGTGAGGGAGTGGCTTCAGGTTTCTTTTCTAGTTTCTTTTCTTTTTCATTTTCTAGGTAAACATTTTGAGGGAATTTTGAGGACTCATCATGAGGCATAATGATTTTTCCCTATTCTAAGGGAAAGTTCACTTACATTTCCCTTGGGGTTGGGTAATGGTTGAGTTGGAAGTTAGGAAGAATTAGATGGTTGCTACTAGATGAGGTGGGATAAAAGTTGAAAAATTTGGGTTTCAATGTTTTTAAGGATATAACAAGTGGAATAGGTAGGATATTCCACAACACTTTCTCATGGTTTCATAGAATAAGATGCTTTTCCCTAATTGGGATAGACTTGATTTTGGATCTTGGGAAAGTGATTTTATTATGTCGGGAATTGGGAAGGATCATTAGGATAGTGGAATCAAGGAGGAGCAATAGGAAGATTGATCCTTTGAGGTTGAGGAACAAAAGGGTATGTTTTTTTGAAGTTACCAACACCTTTAACATATTGTAATTGGTTTGGTTTTTGAGGAGGGAATTGAGGGGGATGAGAGATGGGATTATTATAGCTCAAGAAAAGGTTATAGGTTGAAGAGAAGGGCTCAGAGTGGGTATGAATGAAATTTCTAATGAACTGACATGATTATTGAGGGTCTTTGTTCCTCTAAGCATATACTGCATTGAGATCCATTGGTCCAAATGAATCAGATGCCACCTCTTGATGTTGTAGACATGTGTTAGTTGGATGATCTAGTGAGATAAATATTCCAAAATTATTGAAAGGTCTAGGGAATATATATTGTGGATAATATGAATTTAGGGCTTTTTCAGCCACCACTAGTTGTCTCACAGGACCTATAACTTCAGTCATCCACTTGGTCATCTTGTTGGGCTCTATGAATTGATTCTCTTGGACTTGTTTTAATTTAACATGTTCTCAAGTTTTGAATTTTTGAATTTTTGAAACCATCTTGCTTATGAGATCTCATTCAGTTGTAAGAGTTTTATCAATATGATCACCACCACTTACGACATCAATGAGTGTTCTATCCATAGCTAATAACCCCTCATAGAAGTATTGGATCAAGAGTTGGTTAGAGATTTGGTGGTGTGGGAAGGTATCTACAAGCTTTTTGATTCTCTCCCAGTACTCAGGGAGTGATTTATATTGGAATTCATAGATACTACTTATTTCCTTTCAGATATAAGCAGTACGAGAAGGAAGAAATAATTTTTCTAATAAGAGTCACTTCATGTCATTCCATGTGTTTATGGAACCAGGATGGAGGTAGGAGATCCATGGATTTGTTGAGTTATCTAAGGAAAATTGGAATGCTTAAAGTTTTATTTTTTCTTCAGAAACCTCTTTAGGTTTCATGATAGAGCACACCACTTGGAACTCATTGAGATGAAGATGTGGATCATCACCATCTAGTCTGTGGAAATGAGTTAGAAGATGAATCAAACCTGATTTCAGTTCAAAGTCAACCTTGATGTTCTCATATTGAATACCAAGGGGTTTATAATTCATATTAGGTGCAGAAAGTTCATTAAGGGTTTGTTCCCTAGGATTTTCCGAATCTAGTTCAATTGGTTTGCTAATGACTGTCTCTTGAGTAATTTGATTATCCCTAATGTTCCTCCTAATTTGGTGAAGAGTTCACTCTATTTCATGGTCAAATATATCTAAAGGATTTTTTGGTAGGATATGGATAATTAAGAGATAATTTAGAAGGATGAGGAAGGTGGTTTTTTATGGTTTTTCTCATTTATGATTTTTATGAGGAATGCGGGTTTTTCTTTGTGTTTTATTTTCAGAAATTTTTTTGGTCTATTTTATTATTTTTTTTGTTTTATTTTGAAAAAATAAAAAACTACCAATTATATAATGCCCCATCCCTGGGGACAGTGCCATTTTAAGTGCGAATGATTTTCACCTATCAACCATTCAAGGGTTTGGTTCTCTGATAATGTGTACAGTAGCACTTAGGTCAAATCATTGGTCATGGTATTTTTTTATAGTTGATTGTTTTTGTGATTTCTCTTATTAATGGGGGTCTGATTTCAGAGATAAAATGAAATGATTGATTGATATAGATTGATTTAACAATTTAATAATTATTGGGGTGAGTTCATAATTATGTAGTTAATCTTGTGATATCCCTGATCTTTTCTTTATATTGTATTGAATTAACACCCACTTCACAAGATGACTTTGATCGGAATTCCCAAATGTTTGGGATTTAATACAAACCTTAAATTAAATAGGTTTATAATCTCAATCCGTAATTATTTTATGGTAGTGTATTTATGGTTCCAATAATCCATGTAATCCACATGTTAAACAAAACATGTCATTAATCCATGGAATTTTAAGTTTAACATACACAATGTTAACCTAAAGAATACTCAATGAGAAAAATCTCTGAATCACTTAACACCCTGAAATTATTACACCCCCAAATGGTAGATTTACTCATCCATTGAGATTTATAGTAATATGGTTATAGATGTTTTATGGTGTTAAATTATAAAGGGAATGAAAATAATGGGATAAGAAAAGAGTTGTGCGTCGAGCACACACATGAGTAGTGAAAAAAAGGTAAATATGGACTTTGGATTGAAATAGGGAAAAAATAAAGGAGTTTTTTTATTGATTTAAAATATGTTATTACCATTAATTTTATGAAACAAAATATGGATGAAAATAATGTATGAAGAAGAAGAAACATGCATTGAAATTCTAATCAAATGTAGACACACTTACATAATTACAAATAAAAAATAACACAATAGTAAATCAAAAGAATCATGGAAAAAATGGTATCTAAAGTATGATATTTAGTATAGACGATCCTACAAATAATTTGGAAAAGACATGGTCATTCCAAACTATCCTCATTTTCTCTGAGATTCCAAATCCTTGCAAGGTGATTGGGGGATGTATTTATAGCCCAAGGAGTTGGACTGTTTGCATTCCAAATCTTCCCCTCCACTTGGCTCGAAGATAGGACCATCAATACAGCATAATATTGATATATCTTCTTATTAAAAGTTTTAAATATAATGTTTTTTGTCTAATATGAATTTTTGGAAGCTATTTTATTTTTCTATCAAAATCTATGGCTATTTTACTAAACAATGTACAATTGTCCATTTTTATCAAGACTTTTTCACAGGCTAAAATATGAATGGGTTTTTAAAGAGGTATATTCACTCAAATCCAAAACATTTTTCATAAAAGTCATCAGAATATATCATGTATTTGAAAATGAAAAATATTAGATCAATTGGATGTCTATATCAGTAAAAATGTCAAGTATTGTGTGTTGATTGTCATTCCTAGACAGAATGTTGGGATGGACTTCAATGCATCATTTGGAACCGTTTTTGGTGGATTTGGGGCATGAAATTTTTATCCAATATAAACTATATTTTCCCATGAATTTTGGTATAAAATTAAAGATTATTAACTTCTAGATTGAGCCCACAAATTCTATCTTCATGGTTGGCCCAGTTTCTTCATAGATTCTTTAGGCCTTCTAATATGGCTCATATGATCCTTCAAATGGATGAATTTTCCAAAGATTACTTCTAATGATATGTTGTAAATTGAATAAGGAACCCTAAAAACAATAATAATACAATTTGGATAATTTGGGTGAGATTTATAATTAAAATATTAAATTGAATCGATTGAATTAATTCAAACAATGCCCAAAAATTATATTTAGTAGTAAAACATGGGTATTTCACACTAATTATGCACTTTTACAAGAAAATTTAATAAAGGTAGTAAGAAAAAAGTTATGAATAAATGAATAACAATAGATTTTCTATTAGGATCTATTTTTAGAAGAAATTAGGTCTTATGACATCATCTTAGGTATGGACTGGCTATCCATAGTTCTGGCCTAGACTAAATGATTCAAGCGTAGGATGCATTGTGTCAGAAATGATATAACCAAGTTATCCTTTCATAGTGAAAATAAAACTCATCCAGCACATAATGGAATCATTCGTAGGAGGTTGCAGCCTATTACTCGTCATTTGGATAGTCTAACCCTTGATACAGTGTATGTTTGAGTTCCTAGTTTCCTATAGTGGGGGTAGATTATGAGGATGTATTTCCCAAGGATGTTCTAGGTTTAAATCATCACCAAAATATAGGCTTATGAAATGATCTACACCCTAGTATGGAACTGATATCTTAGCCAACATATTGGATGGATCTTATGGAGCTTCATGAGATGAGGGTGAATTTGGGGGACTTGTATAGGTAGGGCTCTGTTAGACCTAATGTTTCACCATGGGAAGCCCCAGTTTTGTTTTCCAAGAAGGTGAATGGGAGCTTGAGGTTGTGTGTGGACTACATGTTCCTAAAATAGGTGATTTTGAATAATATGTATCCACTACTGATAATTGATGAACACTTTTATCATTTGAGAGAGGTTCGATGGTTCTTAAAGGTTGACCTTATGTCAGGCTATCACCAGTTGTGATTAAGTGATGAGGATATACCAAATAAAACATTTTAAGGTTTCTACAGTCACTATGAGTACTTAGTGATGACCTTTGGCATGAAGAACACCCCAAAAATGTTCATGGGACTCATGGAATAGATATTTTAGCCTTTCTTAGATTATCTCATAGTAGTATTCATCGACGATATCCTTGTGTACGTGGAATCTGAGGAGGAGCATGAAACATACTTGAGGATGGTTATAGATGTACTTCAGAAGAACCAATTTTATTGAAAGTTCTCAAAGTTACAGTCATAGAGTTTGGTATTCCACTTTTTGGTACATGTTATTTTAGTGGATAGAGTGGCAGTGGACCTAGACAATGCCAAGGAAGTGTTAGATTGGGATCCACCCAAGTGCATGATAGAAGATCATATATTCCTTGGGTTGGCATGATATTACCATAGATTCATACCTGATTTCTCCAGAATATCGGTACCCAAGATAGATTTGACCCAAAATGGATAGTCTTTAATGTCTAAAGAGAGGTTCCATTATGATTTTCAGTAGTTGAGGTAAAGTTCGATGAGAACTCCCATCTTGAGATTGTTATAGGAGGGTGCTGAGTATGTAGTGTTATGTGATTCATTAGGAACTGGTCTTGGTTGTGTTATGATGTAGAGGTAGGTGGTGATTGCTTATATTTCACATCAGTTGAGACCACATGAGTAGAACTACGTGACCCATGATATTGAGTTAGTAGCGGTACTATTTCCACTAAATATGAGGTGATAATAACTGATGGGTGAATGATTTATCTTCTATTATGATCAAAAAATTCTCAAGTATATCTTCTCTCAAAAGGATCTTAACTTCAGACATAGGTGATGCATAAAGTTCCTTCATAATTATGACTTTGAAATTTTCTATACTCCTGGGAAGGGGAACGTGGTAGAATATGCTCTCAGTATGAGGTCTGATTCCACTTCTATAAAATAGGCCTTTAACAGCGCTAAAATTTTCCTTTATCGATGCTATAGAAGCACTGAGTACCGGAGAAAGATTAAAATCCTTGGGATTTTATCAATTCTAAAAAGGGCTAATAAAGCGTTCCTTTACCAGTGATAAAAAAATTATGATAAAGGGGACCTTTATCAGTTATTTTTTAGTGCTGATAAAGGTCCCCTATATTAGTTCTTTTTAAAATTCTCATAAAGGAAACTTTTATCAACAATTGTAAAAGAGGACATAAGGGAACCATTTATCAGTGTGCAATAAAATCATTGATAAAGGTACCTGATATCATCACTAAATAAAATCACTGATAATGGGGCTTATTTTAGTGTGTAGTAACAGCACACTACATGTAACACCCTGAGCTTCCATGATACACTTCTCATTCAATAATGCAATAGCTTGCATTGTACGGAACTTAGAGTTCTAACACACCGCAACTAATCAATGTAGCCGTTATGAATAGTAATAACCACTTTCTAAATTTATAGAAATTTTATATTTCAAAATGGACTTCATTTTTGTATTCGTAATATTGAAATTATCCTAAGTTGAATTTTTTGTAACTTTCTGAGAACTTCCAATTTTTTTTATGAATAATGAAAAATACTTAAAACAACTTTTTTAATCAAAATAATTTATTGTGATAAATTATACTATTTAGTGGGTTTAAAGTATAATTAGAATATATTTTTACCATTTTATCCAATGGTGGTCATTATAATTAATTTAACATTGAAATTGGACATAAACAATTGCCAATCTTTTGATATAAATTGTTTCTTAAAAACACGCTATTTGTTGTAACAGCGGGAATTAATTATAAAATTAATTAATGCAACTTGTATGTTTGTAATTTTGTAAAATAGACATCATTTTTGAATTCGGAATATCAATTATAGCTTAGGGTGAAATTTTGGCCTTATTCTGAAAAACTTCAATTTTTGATGAATAGTGAAACCACTAAGTGGTTGTTAAAAAACTGCTTTTCGTTAAAATGAAACATTACCACTTCTGTATTTTTAATTTAAAAAATCCGACATACATGTTTTTCATTAAGAAGTAAAATGTGGTTCAATGAGATTAAAATAATTTTTTGGTGAATAGTAACTTTTAAGTTCTTAATCGCGATTAGAGGTAATTAGTGTAGTTTAAGGTAAAAATAATGTTTTAATAATATGAGATGAGCTTGACACATGTCCTACCCTCATTGGATGTGCCATGGCCGACCAAGAAAATCCATGGGTCAACTTGGGGACCCCATGGAGCCACTTTAGTTGGAAAATGACATAAATACCTTTTATTTAATGTTAAAGTAAAAAATGACACAAACATGAAATGTTTTACTAAAACAATTTTTACATGGGGTTATACAAGTCATAGTTTTTACTATAAATAGTCATTGGAAATCTAAAAATATTTCCTACATCATAGTATTTTTTTATAATTTTTAGACATTAAATAAATTAAATTATTTATGACATCATGATGATGCAGCGATGACCTCATTATTTAACGATTTAAATAAAATAAAAAGATAATGTAAAATCCAAGTCTTACACTTGTCAAAAACCTATTGGATGAGTATATTTCGAAACCTTATCACCTTATCCTAGAATTATATAAGTGTGGGACCTCTAAAATCCGAAACTCATTTTATAATAAAGTGACTTTTCTTTACTTTCCAAGTGTGCCCCTCCTCTCCACTTATAAAAGGCACCCACCTCTACCACCTTACTTACACTTTAAAAGCCTTTTGTCTCGGCCAACCTCTGCCCAAATACTCTCCCAACTTCCCTCCCTTACTCCTAGAAGCCTCACTTTGGGCAGAAGTCTTCCCAAGGAAGCCTTTGGCTCAAATCAAAAGAGTTACCCAATTTTAAGGTAATGTCTTCTCTTATTTTATTTTGTTTTATTTTGTTTATTCAAACACCTAAACTCTTTTTATTCCTTTATTTTGTAACAACAACAGTATACTAAATATACTAGGATGTTGTTATAATGATTAATCTAGCTACACTTACACACACCTACATCTAATGGTTAAAGAACATACGGTTTCTGTGGATGGCGAATTTCTGCCTCACGAAACGATGATTGTTCAACACTCATAAAACACCTTCAAAGGTGGCCATTAAGATGTCACTATATTTATAAATGATATATAATATGTTTATGTTTTACTTAAGGTTCTGTATTTTTCATTTATGGCATAACTTTATTGTTTCCATTATGGGTAAACGCGATATTTTCATTTTAGGAAGTGCGGACTACCGCCCCCTCAAAGTGATTTGAACCGTTAATGCCATATGTGGGATGTATAAAGGATGGATTAAATGATATTATATATTATGATATACTGGAATTATAATATACCTTTATATCATTATGATTTCATTCCATTAAATATGAAATAGAAATGAAAGTAGCGTTCATGCGTACGTACGGCTTACCGTCTCCATGAACGGTGCATTTCATTTCTTGCCTCTAAATGTTACGTAATATTATGAATGAATGTATATACTGGATATATATGATATATATGATATCTACATCATGAATATAATTCTGTATATAATGGATATTTCACCACATGAACGACTTGTAATTATAAGAAGTTTATTGTTGACTCAAGTACCAAAGATCGACAAAACGACCGTTATTAACTTAAATAATTACATAATGTTCATAAAATTGTAATAAGTGATATAAAAAGGATAATGAAATTGAAAATGGTTCTTAATAATGTAGATATTAACTCTAGTTTATTATTCAGGAGGTTAAAGAACGTTCGAGTCAAGACAGGACGCAAGGTAAGGGAACTTCTTAACCCAATTTCCATTCTTTGGGTTAATCGCCTACTTTCAAATTATGTCATGATATTATTATGTCCTATCTTGTATTTGTACTTTCTTTATGTGTGCTTATAGTGAATACAGTTAATAGATCTATTTTATTTTAAAAAAATGATCTTTGTGAGGGACTTCGTCTCAATCTCCTTTCATTGAGGCATATTTGGTTGTATACACAACTTTCATTTATACGGTGTATAAACCCCTTTGACTTTTACATTTATACAAAAGGAATATGTTTATACGAAGTGTTTTACTAAACGACAAAAAGTAATGTTTTTCTTGTCGTACGTATGCGGCGACAACGACTTCTCCGCCGCCATGGCCATTATTTGGGTTTCGGCTTCCTCTACAAGCCATAAATTTTTTTAAAATGAAAAATAAATTCCATGTTTTAATTTTATTTTATTTTGGTATTGAAAATGGTTTTGAAAGTGTTTTTATTATATCAATGTGTTGTATTGATATCTTGTGATTGAAATGTGGAAATGTTATGTTTCCTTTATGCATATTTTATGTGATATGATTATGTTATGGTTTATGATATGTTTAAACATGTTCATATGAGGAATCCATTGGACTTAATAAGTGACGGGTGGAGCCCGCTATAGCTCCTCGATGCATCGGTAGGTCTCATGAGACAAACTAGTGTCTTGGTACGAGTCCTTGACAAAATCTTATTTGTGGTCCTGGCACGAGGCCTTGACTACGTGGTTATGATAGTCTGGCATTATGCATTCCATCAATATGAAAGTGGTTATTGATTTTGCATGTGATTATTCGACCAGTAGAATATCTATGTGAGGAAGTAAATGGCATTATCTCATTTTACTTTTGCCATATTATGTTGATGTTCAAGTTTAAAAGGCTTTTGTTTTAGTTATACATTGCCTTAAATGTTTATGTTTATTTATGAAAGCTTCTGCAATATTGTTATCCTTACTGAGCATCTGAGCTCACCCCTTTCAATGTTTTAATATTTTCTAGGATATGAAGAAGTATTTTATGAATGACCTGCATGGATAGTTAGAAAAGGATATGAGTGTGGACTATGGAGACTTTTTATTGTTTTTTTTTTACTTTATGATGTAATGTAACGTTTATGAATGTATCTAGTGTTTCCAAGGCTACTAAACTAATCGGTCTTTCGAGACTTGATCTTTTGTGATCATGCCAATGTTACGAAGTAATGCACCGACTCCGGGTAGCTGGGGTCGGAGCGTTATAGTTGGTATTAGAGGCAGTTTAGTACTAGCCTTGGAAGCTAGATTTAGATAAACTCTGATTAGAGCACATATCCCAAAGATAGACTTTTGAGTATTAGTATAGAAGAACTTCCTAGAATTTTGGTATTATAGAGATTTTGTGAGTTTTCCGAGCAATACATCCCTGTCTAGATACGAGCAGGTAGAGGTGGCTCTGGCACAGATGTACCTAGGGGTAAAACCCGAAAACACCGCTTTGAGCTAGACTCGAACGGGAACTGGTGCACGACAACGGGCCTTGCTGCACTCTTGGTTACGACACTCCCGGGGGATATGCTTAGGATAATTCTCATTTCTTTACAAACCACTATGAAGGGTTATGAGTATATACTTCCTCAAAGAAAACTTTTTTTATGATTATGGATTATATCCATAAAATAGTTCAATTAGTGTTAAGGGTTTTACAAGTACGGAATTATGTATTTTGATTCATAAACTAATCTAGTTTATGCCATTGTTTAGAAATGGCGCCTAGTGGAAGAAATGGAAATCGTATCAATGCACGCACTCCGTGTAGGGATTTCCCTCCTACTCAAGATAATTATTGTGGATCTGGAGATACAACTGGTGATGATCAACTTATTACCATACTGGGACAACTCACTCAGGTTATGAATAATAACCTTACTCGTATGGAGAACCCTAATCCGCAACATGGAGGATCAATGATAGACCGCTTCATGAGGCAACAACCACCAACATTTAATGGGGGTATAAATCCATTAGTATCTGAGCAATGGATAAACTCCTTAGAGAAAATATTCCACTCCTTGGGGAGTAGCGAAAGGGAGAAGGTTATCATGGCAGTTTACCGCCTCACTGAAGATGTCGATCAATGGTGGTCATTGATTCAAAATAAAAAGGAAGATAATGACGTATCGAATATGGAATGGAGGGAGTTCAAAGAGCTTTCCCTAGAGAAATACTATCCTCGTGACCATCGAGCAGATATGGAAAGACAATTTTTGAGTCTGAGACAAAAGGAGTATGAGAATGTCACAAAGTATGAGGCCAACTTTACAAGGTTAGCGAGGCATGCTGAAGATTATATACGTAACCCAAGAAGTAATATTGATCGTTTCTTTGATAGGTTAATACCATTTCTCCGTCAAGCATTAGTCTCACAAACCTTCTCGTCATACGAAGATATTGTCTCGTGTTCTATCAAGACAGAAAAGGAATTCTCTAAGTCTTATGACAACAAAGTAAAGCAAGAGAAGAAGAGAACGGTGGAACAAGAGACAGATAAAGGGAAAAAGGGAAAGAAGGATTTTTCATTATGTGATAATTGTGGGAAGAATCACCCCGGTGCTTGCCTAAAAGGAATGGGAGTTTTTATAAATGTGGAGAAAAATGTCATCAGGCTCGTGATTGCAAGGGAAAGAAAGAGGCTATCAATGTTGAATGCTACAATCGTAGAGAAATGGGGCATTATGCAATTGAATGTCCTAAGCGTCAGGGAAACTTACCTCAGAAAAGGCCAAGGGATCAAGGCCAATCTTATGCTGTGACTACAGTTGAAGCGGAATAATTAATGTATTGGTGCTTTTGGACTCAAGGATTATATTCTGGTTATTAGAATAATGTGATATATATATAAGGATTGTACTGAAGTACATGTTTATTTCATTAAGGTTTTAATATGATGAAGGTAATCATATTTTTGTATGTGACAATAAGAGAAACTTTACTTTGTTTAGGGAATCTAATGTTACAATTGATTTTGGAATTTAAGGACCCTTTAGAGAAAGTCTGGACGAAGGTATTTTGGATAACTATAAAGGTTGGAATGGATTAAGTTGATCTTTGGATAGTATTGTTTAAGGTTAAAACATTTATGAAGATTATTTTTGGAATATTATAGTTTTAGGAAAAGGAAAACCTGCAGGGTGGGGCATAACCCGTCACGTCGGACAAAGCTGCCGGAATCGAACCCACAACCATAGTGCGACAGGCCTTTATTACCTACCACTAGCCTACAGGAAGTCCCTGGTTATTAAAAAATAGTTTTACTAATCTAAATGGTATGTGTTAATATTTATAACCTTATTCAATTAGGATAAATAGAATATTTTTGAGTTGTATTACCTTTTAGAGTGAAAGATGGGTTTGTGGTAAAAATTTATAAATGAATGAAAGTCTACATAACAAGTATGTATATTCCCTTACGTTCTTAGTAAATCTCCTAAATAAATTCCTCAACTTTATAAAAGGTAACTCAAAACAAAAATGTTGTTGGTTAAATTTTCCTACTGTGGAATCAATGATCGTTTAACCAATCACAAGTTTGTGATTTTCTTCTAGTTAAACTTTCTCCTAATCCTGTTTTCTATAACTCTCCATCAGACCTTGATGGTTTGTTTCTACTCCATATCCATATTTTCATAGAATCCTAGAATGGGATATCTCGGGTGACCTTTGTACTTATCTTGCTTTCTTTTAATGTTATATATTTATTAACCTTATTTTCGATGTGGGTTTTCCACAAAGGTATTTTCTATTTTCAACCTTTTGTTTTCAAAGAAAAATTTCAAATTGCGAGGACGCAATTTATTTAAGGAGGGGAGAATGTAACACCTCGAGCTTCCATGATACGCTTCTCATTCAATAATGCAATAGCTTGCATTGTACGCAACTTCGAGTTCTAACACACCGCAACTAATCAAAGTAGTCGTTATGAATAGTAATAACCACTTTCTAAATTTTTAGAAATTTTATATTTCAAAATGGACTTCATTTTTGTATTCGTAATATTGAAATTATCCTGAGTTGAATTTTTTGTAACTTTCTGAGAACTTCCAATTTTTTTTATGAATAATGAAAAATACTTAAAACAACTTTTTTAATCAAAATAATTTATTGTGATAAATTATACTATTTAGTGGTTTTAAAGTATAATTATAATATATTTTTACCATTTTATCCAATGGTGGTCATTAGAATTAATTTAACATTGAAATTGGACATAAATAATTGCCAATCTTTTGATATAAATTGTTTCTTAAAAACACGCTATTTGTTGTAATAGCGGGAATTAATTATAAAATTAATTAATGCAACTTGTATGTTTGGAATTTTTTAAAATATACATCATTTTTGAATTCGGAATATCACTTATAGCTTAGGGTGAAATTTTGGCCTTATTCTGAAAAACTTCAATTTTTTATGAATAGTGAAACCACTAAGTGGTTGTTAAAAAAATGATTTTTCGTTAAAATGAAACATTACCACTTCTGTGTTTTGAATTTCAAAAGTCCGACATACATGGTTGTCATTAAGAAGTAAAATTTGGTTCAATGAGATTAAAATAATTTTTTGGTGAATAGTAACTTTTAAGTTCTTAATCATGATTAGAGGTAATTAGTGTAGTTTAAGGTAAAAATAATGTTTTAATAATATGAGATGAGCTTGACACATGTACTAACATAATTGGATGTGCCATGGAAGACCAAGAAAATCCATGGGTCAACTTGGGGACCCCATGGAGACACTTTAGTTGGAAAATGACATAAATACCTTTTATTTAATGTTAAAGTAAAAAATGACACAAACATGAAATGTTTTACTAAAACAATTTTTACATGGGGTTATACTAGTCATATTTTTGACTATAAATAGTCATTGGAAAGCTAAAAATATTTCCTACATCATGGTATTTTTTTTATAATTTTTAGACATTAAATAAATTAAATTATTTATGACATCATGACGATACAGTGATGACCTCATTATTTAACGATTTAAATAAAATAAAAAGATAATGTAAAATCCAAGGCTTACACTTGTCAAAAACCTATTGGATGAGTATATTTCGAAACCGTATCACCTTAGCCTCGAAATATATAAGTGTGGGACCTCTAAAATCCGAAACTCAGTTTAAAATAAAGTGACTTTTCTTTACTTTCCAAGTGTGCCCCTCCTCTCCACTTATAAAAGGCACCCACCTCTACCACCTTAATCAAACTTTCAAAGCCTTTTGTCTCATCCAACCTCTGAAACAATACTCTATAAACTTCCCTCCCTTACTCCTAGAAGCCTCACTTTGGTCAGAAGTCTTCCCAAGGAAGCCTTTGGCTCAAATAAAAAGAGTTACCCAATTTTAAGGTAATGTCTTCTCTTATGTTATTTTGTTTTATTTTGCTTATCCAAACCCCTAAACTCTTTTTATTCCTTTCTTTTGCAACAACACCAGTATCCTCAATATACTAGGATGTTGTTATAATGAGTATTCAAGCTACACTTACACCCACCTACATCTAATGGTTAAAGAACATATGGTTTCTGTGGATGGCGAATTTCTGCCTCACGAAACGATGATTGTTCAACACTCATAAAACACCTTCAAAGGTGGTCATTAAGATGACACTCTATTTATAAATGATATATAATATGTTTATGTTTTACTTAAGGTTATTTATTTTTCATTTATGGCATACCTTTATTGTTTCCATTATGGGTAAACGTGATATTTTCATTTTAGGAAGTGCGGACTACCGCCCCCTCAAAGTGATTTGAATCGTTAATGCCATATGTGGGATGTATAAAGGATGAAGTAAATGATATTATATATGATGATATACTGGAATTATAATATACCTTTATATCATTATGATTTCATTCCATTAAATATGAAATAGAAATGAAAGTTGTGTTCATGCGTACGTACGGCTTACCGTCTCCATGAACGGTGCATTTCATTTCTTACCTCTAAATGTTACGTAATATTATGAATGAATGTATATACTGGATATATATGATATATATGATATCTACATCATGAATATAATTCTGGATATAATGGATATTTCACCACATGAACAACTTGTAATTATAAGAAGTTTATTGTTGACTCAAGTACCAAAGATCGACAAAACGACCGTTATTAACTTAAATAATTACATAATGTTCATAATATTGTAATAAGTGATATAAAAAGGATAATGAAATTGAAAATGGTTCTTAATAAGGTAGATATTAACTCTAGTTTATTATTCAGGAGGTTAAAGAACGGTTGAGTCAAGACAGGACGCAAGGTAAGGGAACTTCTTAACCCAATTTCCATTCTTTGGGTTAATCGCCTACTTTCAAATTATGTCATGATATTATTATGTACTATCTTGTATTTGTAATTTCTTTATGTGTTCTTATAGTGAATACACTTAATAGATCTATTTTATTTTAAAAAAAATGATCTTTGTGAGGGACTTCGTCTCAATCTCCTTTTATTGAGGCATATTTGGTTTTACACACAACTTTCCTTTATACGGTGTATAAACCCCTTTGACTTTTACGTTTATACAAAAGGAATATTTTTATACAAAGTGTTTTACTAAATGACAAAAGGGAATGTTTTTCTTGTCGTACGTATGCGGCGACAACGACTTCTCCGCCTCCATGGCCATTATTTGGGTTTCGACTTCCTCTACAAGCCATAACTTTTTTAAAAATGAAAAATAAATTCCATGTTTTAATTTTATTTTATTTTGGTATTAAAAATGGTTTTGAAAGTGTTTTTATTATATCAATGTGTTGTATTGATATCTTGTGATTGAAATGTGGAAATGTTATGTTTCCTTTATGCATATTTTATGTGATATGATTATGTTATGGTTTATGATATGTTTAAACCTGTTCATATGAGGAATGCATTGGACTTAATAAGTGACGGGTGGAGCCCGCTATAGTTCCTCGATGCATCGGTAGGTCTCATGAGACAAACTAGTGTCTTGGAATGAGTCCTTGACAAAATCTTATTTGTGGTCTTGGCACGAGGCCTTGACTATGTGGTTATGATAGTCTGGCATTATGCATTCCATCAATATGAAAGTGGTTATTGATTTTGCATGTGATTATTCGACCAGTAGAATATCCATGTGAAGAAGTAAATGACATTATCTCATTTTACTTTTTCCATATTATGTTGATGTTCAAGTTTAAAAGGATTTTGTTTTAGTTATACATTGCCTTAAATGTTTATGTTTATTTATGAAAGCTTCCGCAATATTGTTATCCTTACTGAGCATCTGAGCTCACCCCTTTCAATGTTTTAATATTTTCTAGGATGTGAAGAGGTATTTTATGAATGACCTGCAAGGATAGTCAGAAAAGGATATGAGTGTGGACTATGGAGACTTTTTATTGTTGTTTTTCACTTTATGATGTAATGTAACGTTTATGAATGTATCTAGTGTTTCCAAGGCTACTAAACTAATTGGTCTTTCGAGACTTGATCTTTTGTGATCATGTCAATGTTACGAAGTAATGCACCGACTCCGGGTAGCTGGGGTCGGGGCGTTACACTACAACACCAGTGTAGTGTGCTATAACAGCACACCGTAACACTAGAAACATCACCAGATATCGAGAAAATCAAGTACCAATATACAATTTAAATGAAATGAAATTTACAATGAAAATACAAAAAAATAATATATTATATACATTTAAAGAATTAGTTTATATAATTACATGATTGAAAATTATTACATACTTTCAAAAACATCAATATTATTTTTTATTTTGATCATGATTCCAACTCATACTATTGCTGAACAAACCACTTCTGCTTGAGCAAAAGAACTCACTCTGACTCATACAGATCACATTGTGTACTATTTTGACTCATACCTATCAAATCAGGTATCTCTTTGACGTGAGACCAATTCCTACATGTCACAAATGATTTATGAATATTTTTCCTAAATTATCAATACAATCTAAGTTTTTTTTCTAGGTTTTTAGTGAGTGACACTTTTTGAACTAAAATATCGATTTTAAACTGATAATGAATACTTTGAGTCATTTTAGAAACATAGTATATTGGATTGATGTACGAATGATTCCTACACATAAAAATGACTTATGGATCATTTTTTTAAAATTATTAAAGTCATCTGATTTTATTTTTTGGGTTTTCAGTATGTCAGTTGTCATTTTTACTAAAATTAATGTCAGTGTTAAATAAAAAAGATGAACTTGGATTCATATTTGTCATATCATGTATCAAAATGAGGTGTGTCTCATTCCAAAATGTCTCAAATGACTTATGTATAATTTTCCAAAAGTATAAAAATAGTCCAAATGTGTTTTCTCGGTTTTAAGTATGACACTTGTTTGTTTTTCTAAAATTTCATTTTAAACTGGAAACACACACTTTAACTAATACCGGTCACATCATGTGTCGTTTGTTTGTGAGAGTGATTCATGTAAGTCATAAATTATTTATAAATCATTTTCCTAAATTATCAAGATAATAAGAGTATGTTTTTTCAGTTTTTAGTGACTACCACTTTTTAAACTAAAATATCGATTTTAAACTGATAGCAGACATTTTGAGTCATATTGAGAATATCGTGTATCTAATTGAAGTTCATTTGTCTCCTAGACATAAAAATTACTTATATTTAATTTTATTAAAGAATAAAAATAATCCAAATACAATTTATCGATGTTGATTTGATAAGTTTTGTTTTTTACTAAAATTGATTTCAATTTAAAATAAAAAGATGCACTTGGAGTCATACTGGTCAAACCATGAATCATATTGAGGTGAGGATAATTACTAAATTTATAAAATGACTTATGGATCATTTTACTAAATTATAAAAACAATCTGAAATAATTTTCTTAGTTTTGAGTATGTCACTTTTCTTTTTTATTAAAATGTCATTTTAAACTGGAAACACGCACTTTGACTCATACTTGTCACATAGTGTATCAGTTTCACATGAGACAAATTACTAAATCTCACAAATTATTTATGAATCTAATTAATAAATTATCAATAAAATCCAAGTGTGTTCTCTTTGATTTTAGTGAGTGACACTTTATGAACAAAATGTCGATTTTAAATTAATAATGGACACTTTGAGTCATACCGGGCCCAACGTTTATCAGAGTGAGGTGTGGATGATTCTTAAAGATAAAAATGACATATAGATCATTTTTATAAAGTATAAGAACAATAAAAATTTGTTTTCTTGGTTTTGAGTAGGTCAGCTGTCTTTTTAACTAAAATTGATGTCAATTTTAAATAAAAATATGCACATGGAGTTATACCAGTCACACCAAGAATTGGATTGAGGTGCGGATGATTCCAACACATCTCAAATGTCTTACGGATAATTTAAATAAATAATCAAAACAACAAGAATTTTTTTTCTTGGTTTTAGTATGCCACTTGTAGTTTTTACTAAAATGTCATTTCAAACTGGAAACAATCACTTTCACTAATTCCGGTCACATCCTATATCATTTTGAATTGAGACCAATTCCTATACATCAAAAATTATTTATGAATATTTTTCCTAAATAATCAAGACAATATGAGTGATTTTTTCCAATTTTCAATGAGTGGTACTTTTTAAACTAAAATATTGATTTTAAGCTAATAACGAACACTTTGAGTCATACCAGGAACATCATGTATCTAATTGAGGTGTTGTTGATTCCTACATTTCAAAAAATGACTTATGTATCATTTTTATAAAGTATAAAAACATTATGATTTTTTTTCGAGTAGGTTAGTTTTCTTTTTAACTAAAATTTATGTCAATTTTAGATAAAAAGACTCACTTTGAGTCATACTGATCATAGCATGTGTTGGATTTAGGTGAGGATGATTCATACAAATATCAAATGACTTATGGATCATTTTACTAAAGTATAAAAACAATATGAATGTGTTTGATCAGTTTTGAGTACGTCACATATCTTTTTTACTAAAATTCCATTTTAAACAGGGAACACACACTTTGAATTATACTCATCACATCATGTATCAGTTTTATGTGATATCAATTCATACATTTCAAAAATGATTTACGAATCATTTTCCTAATTTAACAAGACAATTCAGGCATGTTTTCTTGATTTTCATTGAGTGATACCTTTTGAACTAAAAGGAATATTTTTAACTGATAACAAACACTTTGAGTCATACCAGGCACATCGTGTATCAGATTCAGGTGCGGGTGATTCCTACATATCAAAAATGACTTATGGATAGTTTTAATAAACTATAAAAATAATAAAATTTAATTTTATTGATTTTGAGTAGGTTTCTTTTTTTACTAAATTTGATGTTAATTTTAAATAAAAATATGTACTTTGAGTCATACTGGTCACACCATTCATTATATCGAGGTACATATATTTCTTACACATCCCAAAGTCTCAAAACATTCCCATATTATAATTTTCATAGTTTCATTTCAGGAAGGTTTATAATTTTTGGGTATTTCTTCATAAGGAAGTTTTTATTCATTTGATTTCATGTTTCTTTCGACACCAGCCCTCTTGGATGGCCATGATCTATCAATGCTAGTTGTCCTCCAATTGTACCCTCATACACTTTCTGGGTTTTTAGTTGATTACACACATATTTATTCAAAAATTTAAGTTGGATTATGTACCTGTTTGATGATTGGATTGGTATTGTATGACTCTCATGTGGCTATTGGCTCCACTACTAAGACCCTTTCTCTGTAGTATAGAGAAGTAACGGGAAATCAAATATATATTTTTTATTCAATTTTTTCTTGGTGAGGGGTTTATTTCACACTTTAGTAATATTTGATATTACATAGAATGTGATAATAGAAATTTTATTCTATGATAGTCAATTTGAAAATATTAGTGGTGTTTGTTTTGTTTCTGAAAAAATTCCTCCACTTAAATTCCTGCATAAAATAACTTTAACAAGTGGTGAAAAACATTTTTTCAATAAGACGCATTAAACACTTGCAAAATGGATTTATCTTAGGTGAAAATTTTAGTGATCACTTTTTAAAATATGTTATCAAACACAATCTTAGTATGATCCTCATTCTACTCCATTACCCAACTTTTTTTTTGTTTGAAAGCCAATGATTTGTCTCCTACCCAACCTTGGTCACCGCCTAGGTCTCCACCTTTGCCTCCTCCGCCACACCAGTCTCCAACTATGACACCAAATTTTCCTCTACCTCTGACTCTAACTCCCCCTCTTCTATTTCCTAAAAATTTTATTGTTTTAATGTCAATTCTTCTAAAAAATTGATTTCCTCCACTATAATTATCCTTGAGAAATAGACCAAAAATAGTATATAAGCATTAGGAAAAAAATTTCACACACCAAATAAATTTATAAGGTCATAACTCCTAATATATCACAAACATAGTAGGTTATCAACTAAATTTTTTGTCGACATACATTTTGACGGGAAGTAAGCTTCCCCCCCATCTCTAAACAAATTTATTTCTTTTTTTGATTATGAATGTTGTTAGAAATCTTGATAGTATTGAGAAAATATAGAAAAAAAATTATTATGAAATATATGTAATGAAATTTTAATTACCTTTGGAAATTACTTATTGGGGGATTGTTATATTTTCAAGCTTTATGATCTCTCACATAAATTTTCAAACATAACATCCAAAATCGAGGTCATTATATTTATTCGAACACTAAAGAAATAGTGGCCAAAATTTGTAAATTCTTTTGAAATGTTTTCATAGTTAAATATTTTTATATATTCCCTAATGTTTTTTCATTTTTAGAAATCCATTGGATTTATCTTTTCAGACACTGACTTCATGCCATGATTTATCCTATATTTAGTAACCATCGTATAATAAACAAATTCTTGTTAAAACATAGAATAAAACATATAATTCAAATTTTATCTATAAAATATTGATTATAGTGCAATAAATATTCACAATACACATCATTTGTGATTGGTTTGTTGGATATCCCTGTATTAGATACAAAAAAATAAATATTTGGGTTATCCAGATTGACTACGATCAACATCTAGTGCTACCTAAAAAAATAAGTAATGAAAAAAATAAAAATATATTTTATGTCATTAGAGTGTATATTTTTACTTCTGTATTGTAGGCATCAAAAAGATTATGTTATCTGATGTTTTTTTCTCTAACACTTTTATTAACTCATTTCTTATCTTCTGAATTTCTGTATCATCCAAAGTAATTTTGGACATAGAAATGATATAGAGATTAATGAATCCAAATCATGCTTCCCATGATTTTACCTTCATATAGTAGTAATATAAACACATGTAGAAAATATAAATAGTTATTAACTTTAATAAACATATTATCTCACTATTTGGACAAATATATTATGAAAATGTACCTCATGTATGTATTCACAACAGAGGTGGCCCAGCCATTCATGCTTGAGAATCTCATTTATAATCTTGAGACCAATTATGTCTGTCTTGGATGCCCCATATATTTATTTTTCATATGAAATGTAAGACATATTTTCATACTTAAATGTGGTCTCTCCATGAAGTTTTAATGATAATAAATGTTTCTCTAGAACTTTTGGGGATAAGGTACTCTCAGAAAGTCATTTTAGTTTCTTAGTTTATTCACTAGATTTTCTCTATCTAATCTTTCCTTTCCACATCACTTTATCCATATATAATATCATACATCACTTTAGAAATTTTATCATCAACCATTATAAGTTTTTAATATGAATTTTTTTTAAGGACATATCTCATGTATCTTTATAATATTAGATGGTCAGGCTGTGAATGATCCAATAGCATCATTAACCATTATAATATCAGGATCATCAAGTGGAATAGGCAAATCATCAGTTGGCTTATGGTCTACCACAATCTCCACTCTCATATGATCTTCTGGGGGGACATTATTATATATCTTATATCTCGAGATATTATACATTGTACTTATCGCAAGAAGACGGTGCATGGGTGTTGATAGATACAAATCACATACAACTGAACCCTGCAGAATTTTAGTAAAATAAAGTTATCAAATGTTATTTAATTCACATTTAGAAGAAATAGTGATGAAAAAAGTAAATACCTTGGGTAAGGTATGTTATTGGTGGGAATGAATAGCCTCAAATCTATTGGGATCATTTGGTTCATGTGTGGATCTTTTTTCCATAGCTAGTTCACTTTTAACTTTTCTCATACATTGGTATGCCAAACTAGAATGAACAATAATATCTTACGATGAGTCTATTTATGTATTAAATCATCTCACCATATTATATGTATCTTCATTTGGTTTTATCTTCTTGAAATATGTTTGAGGAGATACACTAAAATATAATCCTCTAACACAACCATAATGCTTTGGCCACTTCAAAGCTACTAAAAGTAGCTTTTCTTTTGGTATGATCATTGTCATTTCTTTTGTAAAAACCATATAAAAAATATGAACATAAATAGATATTTTTATGTAATACTCTTATAAATCATAAATAATTAAAATTATTTTATACTGACTCTTATTTACCATAATTTTTTTTGTTTTTTTCAACTATTTTACCCTCCTTAATTACACGAGTCTCCTTCCATAGCACATAAAGTGGGATGGAAGTGGCTTTAGAATTTGATTCTTCAATCTACCTATAAACAAATAACCATATGTTGCTTCATATAACATAATTAAACTTTTATTTTTTAGTTAAAATGCATGTCAATTTATTCTCTAATTAAGTGTACCCCATCCATGCTTTTTGATAGGGGTACATTGGTTTTGATGCATGTTATTTATTTTCATCGCTCTTTTGGTGTTTCATAAATTAATAGTTTTGAATCAAGTTAGAAAAAATAAATAATTAAAAATAATATATTATCTACTTAATTTCACTTGAAATGATTTATCATTGTTAAATTTTTTTAAATCATTCCATGTTTCCTACTTTATAATGTGTGTATAGCTAACTAGTTGGTGGGGTTTTACTGTCCCCTTAGAATTGATATTGTGAAACTTTATAAGAAGAGTCTGGAACCCTCTATGGGATTTTCCAATGGACATTAAGACAAATTTCTTCCATAAATATTATAAAATAAATGAAATCTATAAGGAATAATGAAAATTAAATCAACATCTCATTATATAAATTTTTGGTAAAATAGAGGTAGTATATCATAACATTTCCATTATATATTTCTAAAGGATTTCCTTGATTACAGGGTGGGTGTTGTTCCATGAATCAATATCAACCAGAAAATTCATCCATGTTGTGACCCCAAGATAACTAATGTACACTTACTTATTGGGTTAAATAGGTTGGTTGTGTTGATTCCAACCAACCTCAAATTTTATGCACCAATTTCTTGCCTTGATAATTTTATTCAACACTATGATATTGTGTTGTTGTTATTTTTTTCATCAAATTTTTTTATCCCCTAATAATTTTGTAGTTTCATCATCCAAAATATATTCTTCCTCGAGATTGGTAACATCTTCATGTGAAGAAGGAATTGTCTGCATGAGTAGTCAAACATCTTATTGTCTTGAATAACAACAACATAAAAACGGAGAAATGATTTGACAAGTCTATCATGCATTATCTATTGAAAACATGGTGAAATCTACTCCATATTCATACTCTTTTGTCAAAAGATTAACATGCATCAATTTTTAAGGAAATGGGTAATTGAATTTAAGAAATTAATTACCCCACTGTGGTAGGTTTCCTCTAAATTCAACCAAAGGTAAAAGTTATTGACAACTGGAATTCTCATCATCCTCATATATTGAACAGTTATTATTGAATTATGTTGCTTGATACCCATACCTCATCTCTTGTGGACATAAACCTATTTTTCATGAACTAATATAACCAAAATTAATCCCATACCAGGTACTGGTAATCATTTTTTATGACCACTACTCATAGTGGTTCAAGAAACATAGAAGAGATGGGGGATGAGTCTCAAGAAAAAAAATGCAATAATAACTGTTTGGGAGATGAATCTTGTGAGGATGAAATTTTTCTCCTTAAAACATTTTAAATTTCCACAGACTAATTTAAAATTTCTAATATCATCTCAAAATACTAAAAGGTCCTTGACCCTACCATGAGAACATCAACTCATCTCCATTGAGATGCACTGACTCTAATCTATGTTACTAGTCCTTTTACCTCACACACGTCTCAAATATAAGAGCTTTATATCCATTGAAGTTTATGTGTATGGTGTGAGTATAAAAATAAATAAGTAAATACAAACAGGGCCCAAAAAATATACAACACATATATTTGAGTATATTTTCAAAGTAGTAACACTGAAAATAGACATTTAAGTCAAGTCATTGTGTACTTACCAGGTCACCTTGATAATCAAATGTACCATCGTTATTTCATACCAATGGATTATACTAATCATAAAAAAAGTTTATAAAATGGTTGTTCTCTGAAATTAAAATCATTTCCCTAATAATAGGTTAACATTTGAATCATAGGAGTAGAAAAAATCATGTATCTCCCTCTATAAGTACCCACATCATAAGTACCATGAAGTTACACCTCAGACCCCTAGCATACAAGACTATCCCTCAGGGATAACCATCACATGTACTTATTGCATCCAAATCATGAAATGGGTATAACATATCCATTTTTTAGGAAGTGCATTTGAAATATGGGGGAGTTATAAAAAAGATTCCCTTACTAAAGAACCACAAAATGGATTTCATAATACAATAGTAAAATGTAACTTCTAAAAACTGTAAAAAAAAAAGAAAAAACAACAACACAAATGTCACATAAACCTCACCCTAGACCTTGATAAATCAATAAAATTTATATAGTAACTCACATTATAACATACCATACCTATCCCTCAAATAAAACCTAGCACTCGTTGTTTTTTAAAAATATGTTTATCCCATGTATACTCTAAACCCACTCATATTGAAAAATAACCTAAATGAAATTTTAATTATGGATTATAACATATTACATTTAACTAATTAAGGAATGAACATTAAAATAAAAATTGAAATAAATTTTGATTCACTTAATATATAAAATTATCTATTCCCTAATCCATTCATTTGTATAAATCATTGCTTTTTATCCCCAAACATAACCTAAATTCTAGCTTCTATTAGCCATTTTGAAAAACTTATTCTCTAAAATTGGAATATTTGGAGAAAAATAAAGCCAATGAAAATTTATTCATATTTCTTTTTCTCCAAATACACCAATCATGATGAAAAATTTCTCAAAAAAATTCAAAAAAGTAACTGAGTGAGTCACATAAGAAAATGCATATCAAGAAACCAAACAAATTAATTCATTATGTTTTGATTAATTTTTAGGTTTCATTTTTGGTGTTTCCAAGAAGTAGTGAATGGGGAGAATGGAATGATGAAAGAGTTGAAGAATGGGTTGGGAGATACAGTATTCAAAGCCATAGAACCAGCTTTGAAAAAGATCAATGAATACAATCTAGGCGAGGGTATGTAATCAAGGAACTTTGGAACCACAATGATGGGAGGAAGGATAGTTTGAAAGAGGGAGTCCAATCCATCATCAAGAGATGAAAGGAAAACAAGTGTATGAGGATGGATTAAATAAAGTAAATAAAGGTTAATTGTACTGAAGTATTGAAGTATTATATCTTTATTCAAGATAGTAACAATTTTCATCGAAGATGAATGAAAATGTGGACTTTTATGCATAAATTATATTTTATTGTATATCTTTCTTAGAAAATGAATCCTTATTTACACAACCTTATTTGTGAAACCCGTGGTCCTTTCTAGAATTAAAAATTAATATGAATTCTTAATCCATAATCATAATCAATGAACAATATCAAGAAAACATCATTGTTAATCACATTGCAAAGATGTATGACCTCCATAAAAAATATAATTCACTTATTTGACACTAATAATCCATTATTAATTAAAAGAAAATTCACAAATATCATTCTATGAAATTTTATCAAGTGATTTTCTCAATAGATACACATATATTAATGATTCTTATTATCATGTTAAAAATTTTTCCATCTTCATGTGTATGTCAAATTGTGGAAACTATATTCAAACAATGACAATCCACACTATCTAGGTGGTAATAAGAAATAATAAAATGGTAACAACATGAAAACCAATTTTAGTTGAAACATAGTATTGAGATACGGTTCACAGTGGTCTCATATGAAGCTTGAATGAGTTTATAGAGTAAGGGTGGTTTTGTGTTGGTATAGGTAAGTGAGTGAGTGAGAGATAGAGAGATGAGATATAGAGTTTATCATGGTTAATAACATCATAAAAATGAAAACCACGGAACCCAAATAATCAAATAATGAGAGAAGAAAATGAGAAAATCACACACCTTGGATTCTAGCCTTGATTAATTTGAGATAACGTAGAGGAGTAGTATAGACAGCAAGGGAGTTCCACAAGAGCTTCAGAATCATGACTGAATGAGTCACAATTAGGGTTCTTTTAAATAGACTAGGGAAACTTTTATCAAAGCTTTAAAAAAACACTAATAAAGAAGCCTTTTATCGATGTTAAATTGATAAGTTCTAAAGGTTTAGTGCTAATAGAGATGTCTTTTATCAACACTTTTTTAGCACTGATAAATCTTAATCTTTATCCACGTTAAAAAAACACTGATAAAGGATTTATGATTATACTTATAAATAAAAAAATTGTACACATATTTATATAATTATATATTTTTTTATTATAATTTTATAATAATTTAAATATTTAATTATTTAATTATAATTACATTAATACATTTTTTAATTATATTTTTTATTTATAATTATAAATATATAATTTTATAAATATAGTAAATATACATTTATAAATATATTTATAATTACTTATTTATTTATAATTATAAATATATGTATATCTTTGTATATATTTTTATAATTATATATATTTAATAAATAGATATAAATATAAATATAGTAAATATATTCATTATTTAAATATATTCACTATAATTTTGTATGAATTTTTATAAAGATTTATTTATTTATAAATATATGAATAATACTTTTAAAGATATTTATATACTTTTATGTGTGTATATATATATATATATTATAAATATGAATATATTATATTTGTTATTTAAATATATTTATTATAATTTTTTAATTTTTTAAATATATAACTATTTATTTATAAATATATGAATAATACTTCAAAAAAATAATATATATATATATACATATATATATTATAAATATAAATATAGTATATTCATTATTTAAATATATTTATTATAATTTTATAATTATTTAAATATAGATAATTATATATTTATAATTATATAAATACTTTTTTAAAAAATAATATTTATTTATTTTTAATAATTATAAATTTATAAATTTATAAATATAGTAAATATAGAATTATAAATATTTTTTCACAAATATATTTTTATTATTATTAATTAATATATAATCTTAAATAAATTTATTTTAAAAATTAGTGAAATTAAATAATTAAAAATGGATACACTTCAAAAATATTGGAAAAATGTATAAGTTTTATTCAAGAAATATAAATTATTAAAAAAATGTGGATATATATATTGAAGTAAAGATGAATACATATTGAAAATACCAAAACATAGTAAATAATTATATATTAAAAAATAATAGAGAATGATTAAATTAAAAAATAAAAAATAAAAAATAAAATATTAAATATTAAAAATAATTAAATAATACCTAAATGTAATGATATTAAAATTAAATAAATAATATTGAATGATTAAAAACCTGAAATATTAAATTTATCATATTATAATGAAATTCTAAAATATACTAAAATTTCAATATATTACATAAATATTAGGTGCATGTGTTCCTATATAAGATTTCACTAATTGTGTAAATAGTTGTGTGTGTGCATTGTATATATAAATGCATTAATTATGTATATGTATGTGAAATCAATGTAACACAAGTTTTCCAATGAGCCAATACCTGAGTAGTAAAGGCGCATACTTTGCATCTAAAAGACCCAAGATCGAATCCAAGCAAGCCCCTTTGGGGGATTTATGATGTGGAAACTATACAGGGATGACACAGGGAGGCATTGATGCAAGCATGATGTAGGAATGGGTGTAGTCCCTGGATATGCTAATGGGGAAGGGCCTTTGGGCCATCATAGGATTTCGGGCCACTAGGCCTCTAGGCTATAGAATGAGATCACCCCACATGGGAGCATGACCTAGAAGAGGAATCAGAGCTGTAACAGAAACCAACAGAGCTAACTAGATTGAAAGAATAAGGGGGTATGGAAACCTCCATCAGTACCAAGCACCATGAAACTTTGGACAGGCCAATTCTAGTCGATCAACCATGTGAGGTGGAGAGTTAGGCGCCATCAATGAAGAAGATGGTGGGGAGGGGCAGTTCTAGTGTGTCAGGTCTTTGGGCCTTCAGGACATGTATTGGGCCTTTTGCCTCTGGACCTATGGTCTATGTAAGGGTTTCCTCTTAACCTAGTTAAAAATGGGATTATCCAAAAATAAATAAAAATCTAAAGGACTTCAGGCTATTTAGTGTAATGTAACACACGTTCGATATATGTTAAATTGAAAAATCAAACATTAAAAATGAATAAGATGTTAATATGTTTTTAATTATTTCATTTTATTAATTTTATATATATTTATATTTAGTATATATATTATTTATTACTATTTATAATTAATATATAAATATAGATTATACCTTTTCGATTTTATTAATAATTTTTTCATTGGTAAAATTTGTTTTTAAAAAAAATCATTTTTAATATTTTATAATTATTTCAATTTATTTATTTTATATATTTTTATTTAATATATACTGTTTATTAATATTTATAATATATATATATATGTAAATTAAATTTATTCATTTTTATCAATACTTATTTAATTGACAAAATGATTAATATTTTTCTTAATTTAATTTTTATTTGTTTATTTCATTTTACATATCTACATATTTATTATATAATATTTATTAATATTTATAATTTATATATATGTATATTCAATTTATTCACTTTTATCAATAATTATTTAATTAATAAAATTGTTAATATTTTTTAATTTTTATTTGTTTCATTATTTCATGCTATTCTCAACCTTTATCAGTGCTAGAAAAGTGCTGATAAAGGGTAAACTTTATCAGTGCTATATAAAAGTGCAGATAAAGGATACCCTTTATCCATGTAAAAAAAGGCGCTGATAAAGGTTATTGTTTATCAAAGATTTTTTATTACTGATAAAAGGTAACCATTATCAGTGCTCTTTTTAGCGTTGTTAAAGGTTTGTTTTGTAGTTGTGTTCATAGTAACTGAACAAGCCATCAGAGTAGTTTTCCTCATTATAGTTATCCTTTATGGATGGAGATGAAGCATCTTGCCTCAAATCTATGGTTGTCACGCCTCCACTCTTGCAGCGAGTCAGGGAGGCACAATTTGGGGATACCAACTTTGAGAACCTATGTACTTAGATATCCACTAGACATGCCCCTAATGGATTTTCTAAAGGTGGAGAGCATGTCTTTCTTTTCATAAGACGTATGATGGTACCAGTTAAATTGTAAGAGGAGGCTTTGATAGATTTTCATACATCTCCTTTAGAAGTACATCTAGGCATGAAAAAGATGTACAATGACCTCCAATGTCATTTTTTTATCACTAGGGATGAGGAAAGGAGTTACAGAGTTTTTCTCTTAATGTCTTAATTGTCAGCAAGTTAAGTATGATCACCAAGTTCCGACGGGTTTAGCTCAACCTATTGAAGTGATAGAGTGAAAGTGGGATGTGATATCAATAGACTTCATAATGGTCTTACCACATAGGTCCAGAGGACACGATACCATATAGGTGATCTTAGGCTGACTCACAAAGTTATCCCACTTCTTAAAAATTTGGGAACAGAGTTCAGTAGAGGGATTAGGATGCCTCTACATGCTAGAGATAGTCTGATTCCTTGGATTTCCATTAAAGATCATTTCTAACCATGATGCTCGCTTCACACCCTGGTTTTAGAAGGGATTACAGGAGGAATTTTGGACTCAATTACGCTTGAGAGTAGAGTTTCACCCCAAAAATGATGTCCAGACTGAAGACTACACGGAGTGGTTAGAAGTATTATGTGGATAGGCAATGGAGGCCTTTAGATTTAAAAAAGGGAGACCATGTAATACTAAGGGTTTTAACTCAATGTGGATTACAGATATTTGGCTAGAGTGACAAACTAACTTTGAGATTCATTGACCCTTTCTAAATACTATGTAGAGTTGGTGAGGTGGAATACTACTTATCTCTACCTCCATAGTTAGACCCTATACATGATGTTTTCCATGTGTCGCAGCTGAGGAGATAGATGCATGACTCATCCTACTTTATCGACTGGTGTGAGATGGACATCAAGGACAGAGCTGCCTTTGCTGAGTATTGGAGTTGGTGCCCTACAAACCAACTTCTTGGTACTTTATGATAAAACTTTATTCATTGGATGAATATTAAATAAAATACTTATCACATCTTTATTTTTATTATGTGTGGAATAGTATGTGATAACGTCCTAAGAATATATGTCGCACTAAAAGGTCATAGTGGATCCCTGCTATAACAAGAACCCGGAAGTTCCATGAAACTATTCTTGAATATATATTCTATGGCTGGATGATATCATTTGAAGAAACACAAATTATACCGGCTATCAGGGGTGGGGAATCATGAAACCTTGAGCCACCTTTTCATGGTGTGCGTGCTTGGTAATATCCAGGAGGATATTACAAGAACAAGACCCTCCAGTAAAAATCATCATTCATAAGTGTCATTGGATGTTCCTATCTGTGGATGTGTGTATTGGTACTTAGAATTTAAGATTATTATTAATGGTTATTATGGCTCACATACTTATATGTATTGATGAAAACTGTAAAGACATATGTTCGCAGTAAGGTAGGATATTTTGGGTGTGTCACAGGTAATATTGCATTAATGAATAATGTGAGAAAGCATTTGACACTTATACAGAATTAGATATTTCAGGCCCTTTGATGGAAATGATATGTCCTAACTAAATCCATAGTCATGGTGTTCTCTAGGAAAGTTCAATTATGAGAATTCAATGAATTAGAAATCAAGCACATGGGTTGATGTCACTTTCATACAACCTGCTTGATTGGATATATCGAGACAAAGGGATTACATTACATAGTAAGAATTTGTATGAAGGTACATGTCATTACAACATCAACTTCTTTATCTTGGGTGACTTGACCCATTTCTATATAGTATTCTTGGGATTTAGGCAATCCCCCTAATGCCAATGAGAAAGAGGCCTAGAGGACCACACATTAAGTGTAGCCAGTATCTCAGTTAAATAATTTATTTATTTAACAAGTTGAATAAATATTATTCCTGGTTGTGGTTTAATAATTATTCAAGTATGCATGACCAAATTTATTTCGTTGTTAGTTATTTTAGAGAATATATTGTGAATGGAATATTTATTTATTGGAAAATAAAGAAATTTTATTTATTTAAAAAATAAATAGTCATTATTCAAGTATTAGTAAATATTGTGGAGGATTGGAAGACCAAGTTATGAGTCCAGTGAGAGATAATATTAAATATTATTTGGTTAAATAATATTTAAATATAATACTCAAGGTGAACACATGTCATGGAAATAATAGCATTGCTACTATTATTTGACATTGAGTTTTCCCATGGAATAATAAATTCAGTAATTGAACCTATGATAATTATTTATTATTACCTGGTGAATTAAATTTGTTAAGCACATTTCATGGATATAATAACATTGCTATTATTATTTGACATGGTGTTTTTACATGGAATAATAAATTAAGTAACGACACTTGTGAAAATTATTTAGTATAACCTAGTGAATTAAATTTTATATGTTATTATTATCTATATAATACAAGGGGTTATTCCATGGATAACCCATCATTGTTTTCATAACATCCTAAGAGAAAATATCTCTAGCCTAGTGAAATCTTCCCTCTATAAAAATGCTCTCAAGAATGAGAGAGATCCTCATCCACCAGATCAAGGAGAATGATTTGGAAGAGATTCTCAAGGAAATTGAAGGCAGACATTGCAAGCGCAAGGATATTTCTCGCTAACACCCATAGACTCCTTCGGCCACCTCTGGAGATATGTGGGGCACATGTGGATCATCGCTAGGGGATTCCTATACTTGGATTATATATTCCATAAAATTCGCACCTTGGACCCATGGTTGGATACATCAACGAAGAAAGAATCACCTTGGAGGTAATGTTATAATTTAATTAAATTAATTATAAAAAATATATATGATGATCCTATCTTCTTGGTTCCAGATTCTCTTCTTTTCCTTTTATCTTTGATTCAATTCTACGGATACAGGTGTTCATCGTCGTATTGATCCCAGATTAATCATCAATTATGGAAATTCAAAAAGTTGGGTACACATCCATCCTGCACTTTCGCTGCACCTATAACCTACAAGTGGTATCAGAGGGGTCATATTTTCATTTATAATTATTAAAATAATTTTTTTGATGATTTAAGTGTTAATAATTTAGTTTTTCAATTCATGTTTAATCATTATTGTAATCTGAATTTCTAGATATGTTCTTCCATTACTGTTTCTTGTAGATCTAACTGAAATGGATAATTTTATTATTAAAATTAAATAAAGGATCTCATCAGGAGGCAGAGATGGTTTTATTCAAAAAACGCAAGAATAGACGTTGTGTATTGTTGGTCAATACATCAGGCTTAATTATAAAATTACTCAAGCCATCTTCATTAATGATATGCAGTGTAGTTAATTCTTAAATAGCATGTTGACTAGGACATACTAGAATATAGTGATCTGGACTACACACTGTGTGGACCATTGGATATAGTGTGTAGTCCCTTTGGGTAATGGTCAAGTCATGTATACCATACAGAGCTTTCCCGGCTGGTTACCATGTAATGCAAAGTCTACACTGTGTGTGGCCCACTGGACACACTGTGTACTCCAAATATATCCAAATTATACCTCACATGTCATTTCCCTAGGAGTGTACATCGGATGGACAGTGAGGAGACTACATGATGTGTAGTCAGATCTACAAACTGTGTACTGTTTCCAGATTATACAGATTTAAAATTTTATTATTATATTATGTAACCCTTGATATACATATACCTTTTTGTGGGTGTAAAGATGGGGCACAACATGTGATAGTTTTTTGATATATATATATATATGTGTGTGTGTGTGTGTGTGTTTAATTAATATCTGTGTAATATTAAAATATCTACACATCATGTATGAGTTTTATTATAATTATAATTCTACGTGCATGATACATGTCACAAATAATAAAGTGTATACAAGTTTAAATGCATGTTGGGTAACTTTAGATGGGTATTCACTAGGTTTCTTCCAAGTTACAAGTTATTTACAACGTAATGGATGATAATCTCAAGGAAATTTAGAAAAGGATTATGAAAAAATGAATTGATTAATTAAATATAATGATTAATTGATTCGATCATAATTAATATTAATAATAATGATTAAAGAATTTAATGCTAGTTTTTTTAAATGTGTAATTCATTTCATGTATGTGGATGATCTTGAGCTAGACTATACCTTTGTATGTGATTGGTTCCCTTTTAATTTATATATTAAATTAAAATTTTTGACTTGCGTGTCTTCTCCTCATTAAAATGTAAGGCATGTGTGCCCATGGTTTATTTTATTTAAACCCTATTTTACCACTCACCTACATGTGAGTTAAAAGCATATGTAATGGATGGTTCTCCTAATCCAGTAGAGGTGGTTCAAGTTAGGAGTTGATGAAAAACCAATCCAAGGAGATACAAATGTGGATAGATAGAAAGATGTAAACACGAACCTTAAATGGTTCAAGGTGTTTCTCCCCTAGGTTAGGGTTATTTTATCAACCACTAGATAAACTAAACAATAGTAAATCTCATGATCATACCCTTTATTTTATTTCTGTCATTTGTATGGTTATTAATTATGGATGTTTGATACGATTACATAATTAATGAACTAAAGAACATACAAGATGGAACTAAAATAAAAAATGGATTATGCGTAAATATTATCTTTACATGGTTAATCACTGAAGTATATCCCACATAACATTAAAAAGTATGTGAAAAGATAATAAGTGGAAAATTGTGCATAAAGGATAAAATCCCACAAATAAATATTAAGTCGGTATAGCCTTCCATTACATTAGTTAGAATCGAACCATAGTTCAAGGTTCTTAACCAACCCTAGTTGGGGTGCTTTAAATTATCAAGGAATTCTAATTTTATGTTTTGGGTTGAATTAACTTATTTTACATCCAGGGTTCACTTCCCTAGTATGACTTGGTGTAACTGAGAGTCAAAGTTTAAGGAAATACAAAATTAAGGATTTTAGGATTGGGGAGTCCACTCAATAGATCAAGGATCTGTGTCTTAATGCAGTTGGAATTTGGAATGCCAGCCTAAAAAATTTCAAGTTTCTTGACCAACCCTAGTTGGGGTAATGTGAAGGTAAATATGGATCCTTTCTGCTAGAATGTCCAAGCAATAGGATATTTCTAAGCCAATGGTGAGGGTTATTGGGTTTCAAAAAAAATAGTGGGAGAGTAATAGATATTAATTTATTTATTTGTCTATATTTATAAATATAAAGTAATAAAACCTTGTTCATCTTAATTTTTTGAAACAAAAATCAAAATGAAATAAAAAATATCATTGTGATCCATACTCAAGAAGTAAAGCCTTCTCATCAGCACTAATTTCTAAGAGTGTAAAAAGTGCCTTCGAGTTATCCTTCACCATGAGAGGAAACTTTATGTGAAATAAGAGCCTTTAAAAATTGCACCTGGAAATGAGGCAAGTGATGAGGAACTCTCTATGTTTGAGAAAAATATGAATGACTCTATATATGTTCAGTGCCTCATGCTATCATCCATGACCAATGATCTCTTGAAGCAACATGAGGAAATTGAGGCTTATAGAATGATATATCACCTTTGGGATCTCTATCAAGATAAGGTGATATGGGAGAGATATGATATCTCAAATGCTTTTTTCACTAAGAAGTTTAGAAATTCTATATTAGTTAGACCACATGTAAACAAGATTACTAGCTACATTGAGCATATTTACATTTTAGGGATTAAATTCCTAGATTATTTGCATACCGATCTCATATTATCATCACTTCCTAATACCTTCTCTAGTTTTATTTTGAATTATAATATGATAAATAATGAGAATAGTCTATCGGAGATTCTTACCATGATTCTCCAAGTTGATAAGGACATGCGGTGTGAAAAAATTGTAGTCCTTGTGGTGAATAAGAAGAGGAAGGACAAGGAAAAGAGGCTTAAGATGTATAATCAATCTAAAGAATTCAAGCACTGTTCGACCAAGAAGAAGAAGATCCAAAGGCAGGGCAAGAAGAAGTAGGCAGTATGCTTTCCATGTGGAAAGTCAGACCACTAGAAGAGAAACTTCACCTAGAACAAAAGGGAAGCCAAACATGCATTTATTATTGAGTGAAATCTTTCCATTTCTATAAATTGGGTATTAGATATAGCTTTGGGGGCTCACATCTATATTCAAATTTAGGAACCAAGTAGATTCTATAAAATTGACATAGGAGAGGTAGATTTGTGATCTACCAATGGTGATAGGTTGGTTTCTCTTTCCATTAGTGACTACCACCTCGCATTACCAATGAGAATTATTTTGGTTTACATGGATGTTATTATGTACCTTGTGTTACTAAGAACATAATTTCAGTATTGAGTTTAGATATAAATGGATTTATTTTCATGTTTGTAAATTAATGTTGTTAGTTTTATAAGGATAACATATGTTATGGTATGGAACATTTAAATAATGTTCTATATTTATTAAATTATGAGAACCATTTTTTGGAAATTTATAATGAACCAATTTCACATGACTCATACAACACCCAGTTGTGGCATCACCACCTTGCTCATGTAAACGATAAGATCTTAACAAAGCTCTATCAAGATGGTTATTTAGAATCTTTCTAGATAAAACAACTTAATTGATGTCACTCTTTTTTGTAATGGAAAATAACCAAACAACCATTTAGTGGATAGAGTGAAAGGGCTATTGAGCTTCTAGGATTGGTACACACTGATGTGTGTGGACCATTTCCATTAGAATATGTAGGTGGATATTCTTACTTCATTACTTTTATTGATTAATCGAGTAGATATGGCTATGTCTACTTAATAAATTATAAGTCCAAGTCCTTTTAGAAATTCAAAGAGTTCAATAATGAATTATAGAGTCATCTTGATAAGAAGATACCGAAGCTTCGATCATATTGAGGTATAGAATATATTAACCAAGAGTTGATTGACCTTTTAGGGATTTTGGGATTCTATCTCAACTCACTCCACCTTATACACCACAGTGGAATGGTGTTAATGAAAGGATGAATTGAACCTTTTTGGACATGGAAAGGTCAATTATGTGTCATTCTGATCTCCCATCATTATTTTAGAGATATGCACTGCAAACTATGGCATACACATTAAACCAAGGACCAACTAAAGTGGAAAATGGGATTCCCTTTGAGCTAGAGAGTGGAAAGAAACCCACTTTTTCACATACACATGTATGGGGATGCAAGTCATTTGTTATGACTTTCTTTGGAAACAAACTAGAACCTTAGTGCACGAAGTGTATCTTTATAAGGTATCCCAAGGAAATAAAGGGATACTACCTATACAACCCCTTAGACAAGAAATTGATTTTTTCTAGATAATCTGTCTTTCTTGAGAGGGAGAAAATCCTCAAAAAGGATAGTGGGACCAAGATTGACTTTGATGAATTTGACGCTCAAGATACACAGGAGTTAGTATAAGTACAAGTTCCATAGGTCGCTATAGAAGAGGTAGTTCCTGAAACACAAGTGCTGCATAGGATTACAAGAGAGGTAAAGGAACCAGATAGATATGGTTTTATTTTCATCGAGGATGGTGACTCATTACTGTTGGACAATGATGAACCTATCTCCTACAAATAAGTAGTAGAAAGCTTAAAAGTTGCAAGATGGCTAGAACAAATGAATTATGAGATTGATTCCATATATTAGAACCAAGTCTGGGTTATGGTCGATGTGCCAGTTGATGTAAATTTAGTTGGTTGTAAATGGGTATTCAAGAATAAACTAGACAAGAAAGGTTAATTTAGTACCTATAAAGCATGGCTAGTGGCTACGGGTTTTAAACAGCATTAAATAATTGACTATGATGAAACCTTTTTCAAATTTCCTAGTTTAAATCCATAAGAATAATACTTTCCATAGAACATTTCCATGACTATGAGATTTTGAAAATGGATTTCAAACCTTCATTCCTTAACAAGAACCTTCAGGAAGATGTTTATATGACACAACCAGAAGGGTTTGTGACACCAGGTTAATGCTAAAAGGGTATTCAAGTTGAAAAGATCCATTTATGGATTAAATAAAGCATCCAGATTAGGGAACATTCGATTCAATGAAACCATAAGAGAATTTTATTTTATTAAGAATGAATGTGATCCATGTTTTTACAGGCGGTTTAATGGGAATGAGGTCATTATCCTAGTAGTGTATGTTAACGACATATTTCTCCTAGTAAACGACATACCGGTCTTGCTAGTAGTAAAGGACTGGTTGAACAAGAGATTTTCCATGAAGGACTTAGGCAATCAACCTACATTCTAGGGATCAAGATCATTCATGATATATCCAAGAGGATACTTGGAGTAAGTCAAAGTACATAGATTGACTAGATACTAAAGATATTTTGTATGGAACAATCAAACAAGGGATTGGTTCTAGTGTCATATGGTTTACATCTTTCCAAGAAAATGTGTCCCTAGACACACCATGATAAAGACAGGATGAGTAAGATTCCATACTCTTCAGTGATATGATCTATCATGTATGCCATGTTAGATACCAGAATTGATGTTTCCTATGCACTAAGAATGGTAGGAAGATATCAAGAAGATCTAGGAGAACAAGATTGGACTGTTATCAAGACTATCCTTAACTATCTGAGAAGAACTAAGGATATGTTCCTAGTGTATGAAGGAGATGAGGAGATTGTCATCAGAGGGTATGATAATGATGGTTTTCAGATAGATCAAAATGATCTGAAGTTGCAATCAGGATATGTTTTTTGTCTCAAAAGAGGAGATGTGTGCTGGAAGAGTTTAAAGTATCTATTTTTCGTTGATTCTACAGCGGAGTCTAAATATATAGTGGCTTCTGATGCATCCAAGGAAAATGATTGGATTCAGAACATTGTTTAGGATCTTGATGTGGTTCCTAAAAGTAAATATCCCATTACATTGTATTGTGTTTATACTGCAGTGGTGGATCTTGAAAAAGAGACAAAGCCACATCAACGGACAAAGCACATACTCCAAAAGTATCAACTATTTAGGGATTTATATAAAATTGGTGAAGTTTCAGTGAGAAGAGTGTCCAAAAAAGAGAATGTGGTGGACCCCTTGACTAAAGGCCTATCTCAGTAGAAGCATGAATGTCATGTGAGAGCTAGCAGACTAAAGTTTTTAAGCAGTTGGCTCTAGTGAAAGTTGGAGTCTGTTGGAGTTTGTTCTCTAGAAACCATCTTCTTTTTACTTTATAATAAACCTTTATTCATTGTATTAATGTTAAATAAACTACTTATCACATCATTATTTTTATTATACATGACATAGTATGTGATAATGTCCTATGAATAGATGTTTCACTAAAAGGTCATAGTGGGTCACTGCTATGATGATAACCCAAAAGTGTCATGATAATATTCTTGAATATATGTTCTATGGTCGGATGATATAATTTTAAGGGACATAAATGATAAAAGATATCAGGTGTGGGGACTCATGAAACTTTGAGGCACCTTATCATGGTGTGCAACCTTGGTAATATTCAGGAGGATATTATGAGAACAAGACCCACTAGTAGGAAATCCATATTCATAAGTGTCATTGGACTTTACTATATGTGTATGTTTGTATTGGTCCTTAGACTTTAGGATTATTATTAATGGGTATTATGAATCACACACTTAGATTTATTGATGAAAACTGTGATGACAAATTTTCACGGTGAGGTAGGATATGTTTGGTGTGTCACAACTAATATTGAATTAATGAATAATGTGCGAAAAGATTTTTCACTTCTACAGAAGTAGATATCTCAGGCTCTTTTATGGAAATGATATAACTTAACTAAATATATGTCCATGGTGTTCTCAAGGAAAGTTCAATTCTAGGAAGTCAAAGAATGATAAATCTAGCACATGGTTTGATGGCACTTGCATGCAACCCGCTTGATTGGAGATATCGGGACAAAGGGATTATATTATATGGTAAGCATTCATATGAGGTGACATCTCATTATGACATCAACTTCTTTCTCTTGGATGGCTTGACCCATTTCTAGACAGTAATCTTTAACTTTAGGTAAACCCGCCTAATGCCAACGAGAAATAGGCCTAAAGGGTCACACACTAAGTGTAGATAGTATCTCAGTTAAATAATTCATTTATTTAACATGTTCAATAAATATTATTCTCGGTTGTGGTTTAATAATTATTCATCTATGCTTGATCAAATTTATTTATTCTCTAGTTATTTGATAGAATATATTGTGGATGGAATATTTATTTATCGAAAAATAAAGTAGTTATATTTATTTAATAAATAAATAGTCATTATTCAAGGCCTGGTAAGTATTGAGGTGGATTGGCAGAACAAGTTATGGGTTTAGTGAGAAATAATATTAAATATTATTTTGGTAAATAATATTAAAATATAACATTCACGTTAAGAACATGTCCTGGAAATAATAGCATTGTTATTATTATTTGACATGGGGTTTTCACATGGAATAATAAATTATGTAATGGCACTTATGCTAATTATTTATTATTACCTGGTGAATTAAATTCGTTAAGAACAAGTCATGGAAATAATATAATTACTATTATTATTTCACATGAGGTTTTCACATAGAATAATAAATTAAGTAACGTCACTTGTGCTCATTATTTATTATTACCAAGTGAGTTAAATTCCACATTATGTTATTATACTCTATATAATTCAAGGGTTCATTCCACTGGCTAACCAATCATTGTGTGCATAAAAAATTTGGAGAAAAGATCTCGAGCCTATACAACTCTTCCCCGCCAAGAATTATCTTAGGAATGAGAGAGATCCTCCTCCACTGGATCAAGGAGAATTCTTTGGAAGCGATTCTCAAGGAGATCAAAGGCGGACATCGCAAGTGCAAGGATATTTTATGCTAGCACCCAGATACTCCTTTGGCGATTTCTGGAGATACATGTATTATGTGTGGATCATGGCTAGAGGATTCCTATCTTTGGATTCTACATCACAACGAAGTCTCACCTTGGACCTGTGGTCAAACAAATCAATAAAGAAAGAATCACCTTGGAGGTAATTCTATAATTTAAATAAATTAATTATAAAAATATATGTCGATTATCCTTTCCTAGTTCTGGGTTCTCTCCTTTTTCTTTTATCTTTGATTCAATTCTGTGGATACAAGCATTCGTCATTGTATTGATCTCATATTAATCATCAATTATGGAAATTTTCAATGTTGGGTACACGCCCATCTTATACTTCCTCTACACCTGGAACCTACACTGAGTACCTGATATAGATCGAGGATCGACGTGAGAGGATCCTTTGTGGGTGATTGATTCCTTCAGTGCATAACTAGTGGAAGTATGAGAATCTCTATGAGGGAACATGGGAGTGGGAGGCTCATATGTAACGCCCCAACCCCAGATACCCAGAGTCGGTGCATTATTACATAACATTGGCATGATAAAAAAAGATCAAGTCTCGAATGACCGATTAGTTTAGTAGACTTGGAATCACTAGATACATTCATAAATTTTACATTACATCATAAAGTGAAAAAAAACTAAAACAACATCTTGTCTCCATAGACCACACTCATATCCCCTCATACTATCCCTACAGGTCATTCATAAAATACTTCTTCACATCCTGGGAAAAAGAAAACATAGAAAGGGGTGAGCTCAGATGCCCAGTAAGGATAACAATATAGAGGAAACTTTCATAAATAATCATAAACATTTAAGGCAATGTATAAGTAAAACAAAAGCCTTTAAAACTTGAACTTAAGCATAATATGGCAGAAATAAAATGAAATAATTCTATTTACTTATTCACATGGATATTCTAAAAATTTAATAATCACATGCAATATCAATAACCACTTTCATAATGATGGAATGCATAATGCCAGACTATCATAACCACATAGTCAAGGCCTTGTTCCAAGACTACAAATAAGATTTTGTCAAGGCCTTGTGCCAAGACACTAGTTTGTCTCATGAGACCTATCGCTGCATCAAGGATCTATAGCACGCTCCACTCATCACTTAATAAGTCCAATTCATTCCTCATATGAAAATTTTGAAACATAACATAAAAATTCATATTAAAACTAGCATACGAAATGTCAATACATTACCCACAAACCATGAATGGTATAAAAATAGCACATCCACGGTAAAAAATAACTCATTCAATACAATTTGGAAAATTGTATTGTAACAGATTAAACTCAATCTAGAATAATGAAGGATATTGACCTAGATTAAAATAATCATCAAAACTATTTGAGAGAAATATCACCCTTTTTCTTGAAAACATTTAAAAGTCTCACTATTTATCAAGAATCCATTTAAAATAGATTTTTAAATAAAAGTGTCCCATACAACATTGAAACTTTGAAAATGAATTTTAATTTTAAAACATTAGTGTCCATATAAATAAATCCTTAAAACAATTTTTAAAACGTGGACATTAATGAGAAATATTTATAATAATAAATCTTTAAAACATTTTAAAATGATATTTTAGTTAGAGTTCCTAACCAAAAGAGAGACACTTGAATACAAATAATTTTGGTAATAAAAACTTTTTAATATCATGAGAGTAAAGGGATTCATGATATACTATGTCAAAGTACAATATATACACCATCTAAAAGTGATTTGTTGTATAACAACAAAGAAGTCTCAATGGAATGTAAATTGACATGAAATCTCTTATAAAGACTGTATCCTTAGGTTAAGGATAAATTGAAGATATAATTATGTGTGAAAAATATAAATACACTCAATATGATTGGATATTCAGTGTAAATCAATCAGAGGACATTCACATATAATCTTGTAAAAACAACACCAATGAATTGGATATTTAACTCAAAAAATGGAGATTGAGTTAAAATTACTCTTATCAAGTTCATATCAATGGATTGAGATTTTATAAATGGATTGATTATGTGTATCAAAATTATATCCATAGAAATGGGAGTGGAAATTATGACATAAGCAAATGAATAGTGATTCCACACATAATCTTGGAGTAAAATAATCAATGAAGTATGCGTAAAGCCGAATGAGTGGAAAATTGAAATTTCAAATTCCCTTATCGATTTGGTAACTTACGAAAAATACACCCATCGAAGAAGGATCATACAATGATGATGTAAATATCCATAAATTAAAGTATATTACACAATGAATATAATCATGGGCAGTATACACACCACATGTAATAAATAAGTGGCGAACAATGGAAATCTCACGGAATTAAAAGTGAGATAAGAAACCCATTACGTTGTACTATTCCTTGTTCAAGGGTTGGTTAAACTCCTATATAATGGTTAAATAATTGTTATTAAATTAAACAAGAATCGTATACATTAATATGATATTATATATTATCTTTTAACATTGCTTCATTAAAAATATCTTAGTATTATCGTTGTTTCGGGTGTTAACGGATTTTTCTTTTATATTCTTTGTTTTATGATTCATATTTGTTATGGATGGGATGAATATTATTCATATACATAATGATATAATGTCTTTAAATATTACATTTAATCATCAAATGAAAATTTTTCTTTAATGGATACGATGGGGAATGAATCTCATTGCGTTCGTGGAGACGGTAATCTGTATGTACGCACGAGCGACAATATTATTATTTTGATATTAATACAATATATAATTGGATGGTATATCATATATACAGAATCATTATCATATTATATTTATTATTTAAATCCATTAAACATCATTATTATACCCATCCAAATAATAATGTATTGAATAGCAGTTACACCACGACGTGGAGACGGTAAGCTGTACGTATGCACGTATGGTGACATGTCATCCAAAGGATGGATAGGATAATGAATTTGGTTGTACCATATTTATAATAACATTATAGTATATATAAGATACTTGAGTTATTATTTTATAAAGGAAACAACAAAGAAAAAGTAAGTGGAAGAAGAAAGGAACTTGAAAGAGGGTGGTGAAATCATTACCTCTTCTTCAGGTTCTTCCTTTTGATTTGATCAAAAGGGACCCTTAGGTTGGCTTTCTGATCAAACTAAAGCCTATAGGTTTAAGTTAGGGAAGTTGGGAGGATATTTGGGCAGGTTTTTCTGAGATAAATGGCTTTTAATGTGTGAATTAGAGAAAAGGGGAGTTCCCTTTTATAAGATGGGTGAGGGGCACCATAGAAAAAACTTAAAATATTATTTTATAATAAATTCATATTCGGTTTATAATGGATAAAAAGTATATTATTTAAATTTTAAGGTGGGGATAGGTCGAAAACCACTCAAAACACAGGTTTTAGATAGGTTTGGGGAACTTTATTAACCTTATTTTTAGTTTTAACTCTCAGATAATTAGTTTGACATTTACCATATCTATTTGTATTTTTATATTATATGGTTAATAAACTTACTATAAACTTCCAAGATACCCCCAAGTGGTTCATTAATGATATACCTATCATTATATAAGTCATTTTTCTAAAACCTATATTTTTACGAATATTATATCAATTAATAATATAATATTTGTTTTAAAACTCTTTTATGTCAATTTTGACACTATTTAATAATTGATTTTTGTTAAAGTCTTAACAACTTTATTAATTAAAAAAATTAATTTAAGCAATCCTAAAATGTCATATTAACCAATAAAATTCGTGTATTTCATCAAAATTTTCAAATTGTATTTTTTTAACATTTATAATAACAATTATTTGATTCTTTCATTAATAAGGAAAATATTGCATCATTATTGTGTCATAAATAAATTTACTTATTCAATGTCTAAAAATTATAAATAAAATCCCATTATGTAGGAAATATTTTTATATTTCTAATGAATATTTATAGTCTAAAATATGACATATATAACCCTATTTAAAAAAATTCTAAAAGATATATGCTTATGTCATTTTTGTATTTACTTTAACTTAATTAATATAAAGTGTCATTATCACTTACAAGTGGATCCATGGGGTTCCAAAATCGACACAAAGATTCCCATGGTTGGAAATGTATCAACCAATAGTGTTAGGATACGTTTTAGGGTAATTTAAGATTATTATAATATTATTTTTTACCCTTATTTACCGGATTTACCCTTTAACCATGGTAAATAAAATATTTATTGAAGTAATTATTCAAAATGTATAAAAATAAAAGTTACCTATTTAAAAAATTTGGACCTCCTGATTATAAATATGGAATTCATTTTTCTAAATTCAAAACACTGAAGAGGCAGAAATTAATTTAAAATTAATTCCCGTTGTCAAAACAAAAAGCGTGTTTTTAAGAAATAATTAATATCAAAAGATTGACACTTGTTTATGTCTAGTTTAAATATGAAATTATGTCCAATTACCAAAATTGGATTAAATGGTAAAAATATAATCTAATTATACTTTAAAATCACACAAATTCATAATTTATCATTATTAATTATTTCGCTTTAAAAAGTTTTTTTTAATTAAAATTTAGTAATTTTTACTATTCATCAAAATATAAAAGTTATCTGAAAAACATCAAAAATTCATTGAAACTAAATTTTTATGTCCTGATTCTAAAGACGAAGTTTATTTTGTCAAATTAAATATATAAAAGTTTCAAATATTGAATTTAGGAAGGGTTCACCATTAAATGGTGGTAAAGTGCATTTTTTGAAAAATACTTCTTTTATCTGAAAAAATGAATTAGTTCTTAAATTATGTCTAAGAAACTCATAATATGGATTCTAAAACTATAAGGACTACATAAAGTTTAAAATTCAGTTAACACTATTCATAACCGCTTTTGAATGACAAGTTTGGTAAGTTGTGATGCGCTTGAACTCGGTGTTGTGTGTAGTGCAAGTTATTGAATTACTTTGAAGAAATAAGGTACTATGAGATCTTGGGGTGTTATATTATTCCCTACTTCATTAAATTGCGTCCTCACAATTTGAAATTGTTCTTCTAAAATAAAAGGTTGAAAATAGAAAATACCTTTGGGAAAACCCACATCGGAAATTGGGTTAATAAAATTTAGTCTTAATAAGAGGGAACATGGGGAATGAAAAATTCACCACCAAATTATGATCTCGATTAGGAGAACATTGGTGGAAATTAGAGACATATAATTAGAGGGAAAACGTAAATATTTATAGAGAGTGATTGAGGTCATCATTCGCAAACAATTGTAGAATTATGGGCCTCAAAGCCACCAATCTATGATGGTTTAAAATATAATCGGTTCAACAAAACATAAGGTATTAGGATAGCACATTTTTTGTTTTAAGATACCTTACCAAAAGTTTAAGAATTAATTTCTCTATAGAATAAGAGAAGAAAAAAATATATACTTGTCAAGTAGAGTTCCATCCTTTAACTAATTTCTACCACAAACTCATCTTTCACTCAAAATGATAATAGAACTTAAAAAAATATTCTATTTATCCTATTAGTATAGGGTTCCAAAAAAATGAATTTATAATTCATCTACCAAACCTTTTAAAAAAAACTACATTATTCAATCCAGGACATCACGTGGGCCAGTGGTAGGTGATAAACCCTTATCGCCCTTCAGTTGTAGGTTCAAGTCTCGTGGCCTTGCCGGACACGACGGGTTGTCGCCCGACCTCCGGGTTGTCCTTTTATGGCAATCCAAAAATAATCTCAAACTAGATTAATCTAAAATACCTCTGTCCAAACTCACGGTCCAAAATTTATAAGGAAGGTAAACACAATGAAGATCCTTTTTGTCATGTAATAACATGTGAACACCTTCATCATGTATTCTTTTAAAACACTGAAACATCTTGAATTACAATAAAACCCTATTGATTACATTCATGCTCCCTTATTCCTTATAGAATACTGGATATACACCTTCTATCCAAAAATGTTGTAAACTTCAATAATGATGGAATATACAAATCATTAATCAGTTTCAAGGTAGTAAAGTATATCCAATATAATTTATTCAAATCAATCATGTATTATTCCAAATTCATTAACTCAGTATCAGAACCATATTATGGTTTATCTTTCTCTCAACCATAAATTTTCTAAAAATTTAACCTGTTATTGAGTCACATTTCTTGGTTCCACACAATCTCAAGTCCTTAATGAAATAGTACTATAGTACAATCCTTATATACTTCATAATTATTATAACTAGTATATTGTTGATACAACACTCAAATGAAATAATTCTTTATCAAAAAAATAAGAACTCTAATCATTCCTCCTCATCTATGGTTGTATCATAACTTGGTTTTTATCCAATAGAATCATTTGGGGCATACTCTGATGATTTGGACATTGGTTTTCATAGTTTCCCAAATCTTTGCAAATGAAGCATTGTACATTTGAAACCATTTTCTTACCCTTGCAGTCACATATTTGGTGTCATTTTTCTCCTCACATATAACAAACTCCCATTCCCTTCAGGAAAGTTCCAGGGTGTTTCTTTCCACAGTTATCACATATGGGAAAATTCTTCTTTTCCCTCTTCCCTTTATCCATCTTTCTCTATTCCATCCTTTTCTTCTATTGCTTCCCTTAAGATCCATAGGACTCAGAGAATTATTTACTTATCTTATTAACACATGATATTATTTCTTCATATGTTGAGAATACATGGGATACTATTTCCCTTATAAATGTTGGCTTAATACTGTGAAATATATGATCCTTCTTACTCTTTGGATCATACGTATTGTTGAAGTTCACATCCTTCCACTGGGCGCCATTTCTATACAATGTCATAAACTAGGTCATTTTACGAATTGAAATGAATAATTCCAAACTTGTAAAATACCTAACGTAAATTGAACAGTTTATGGATATAATCCATAATCATAAATATTTTTTCTTTGAAGAAGTACATACTCATAAACCCTTCATAATGATTTGAAAAAAAAATGATAATTATCCTAAGCATATCCCCTGGGAGTTTCGTAACCAAGAGTGCAACAAGGCCCGTTGTCATGCACTAGTTCCCATTCGAGTCTAGCTCAAAGCGGTGTTTTCGGGTTTTACCCCTAGGTACATCTGTGCCAGAACCGCCTCTACCTGCTCATATCCAGACAGGGATGTATTTCTTGGAAAACTCACAAAATCTCTACATTACCAAAATTCAAGGAAATTCTTCTATACTAATCCTAAAATTGTTTCTTAGGGTTATGTGCTCTAATCAGAGTTTATCTAAATCTAGCTTCCAAGGTTTGTACTAAACTTCCTCTAATACAAACTGTAACGCCCTGACCCTAGTTATGAAGAGTCGGTACATTATTACATAACATTGGCATGATCACAAAAGATCATGTCTCGAAAGACCGATTAGTTTAGTAGCTTTGTAATCACTAGATACATTTATAAAGTTTACATTACATCATAAAGTAAAAAAACTACAACAACATCTTGTCTCCATAGACCACACTCATATCCCCTCATACTATCCCTTCAGGTCATTCATAAAATACTTCTTCACATCCTGGGAAAAATAAAACATAGAAATAGGTGAGCTCAGATGCCCAGTAAGAATAACAATATAGCGGAATCTTTTATAAATAAGCATAAACATTTTAGGCAATGTATAACTAAAACAAAAGCTTTTAAAACTTAAACTTAGGCATAATATGGTAGAAATAAAATGAAATAATTCTATTTACTTTTTCACATGGATATTCTACTAATCGAATAATCACATGTAATATCAATAAACACTTTCATATTAATGGAATGCATAATGCCAGACTATCATAACCACATAGTCAAGGCCTTGTGCCAAGACTACAAATAAGATTTTATCAAGGCCTTGTGCCAAGACACTAGTTTGTCTCATGAGACCTATCAATGCATCTAGGAGCTATAACAGGCTCCACCCATCACTTACTAAGTCCAATGTAATCCTCATATGAAAATTTTGAAACATAACATAAACATTCATATTAAAACTAGCATACGAAATGTCAATACTTTACCCAAAAACCATGAATGGTATAAAAATAGCACATCCACAGCAAAAAATAACTCATTCAATACAATTTGAAAGATTGTATTGTAATAGATTAACCTCAATCAAGAATAATGAAGGATATTGACATAGATGAAAATAATCATCAAAACTATTTGAGAGAAATATCACCCTTTTTCTTGAAAACATTTAAAAGTCTCACTATTTATCAAGAAACCATTTAAAATAAATTTTTGAATCAAAGTGTCCCATACCAATTTGAAACTTTGAAAATTAATTTTAATTTTAAAACATTAATATCCATATAAATAAATCCTTAAAACCATTTTTAAAACATGGACACTAATGAGAAAGATGTGGAATAATAAATCTTTAAAACATTTTAAAGTGATATTTTAGTTAGAGTTCCTAACCAAAAGAGAGACACTTGAATACAAATAATTGAGGTAATAAAAAAATTGTAATATCATGATAGTAAAGGGATTCATGATATACTATGTCAATGTACATTATATACACCATATAAAAGTGATTTGGTGTATAAAAACAAAGAAGTCTCAATGGAATGTAAATTGAGATGAAATCTATTATAAAGACCGTATCTTTAGGTTAAGGATAAATAAACAACATAATTATGTGTGAAAAATATAAATAAACTCAATATTATTGTATATTCAGTGTAAATAAATCATAAAACATTCACACATAATATTGTAAAAACAACACCAATGAATTTGATATTTAACTCAACAAATGGAGATTGAGTTAAAATTATTCTTATAAAGTTCATATCGATGACTTGAGAATTTATCAATGGAGTGATTATGTGTATCAAAATTATATCCATAGAAAGGGGAGTGGAAATTATGACATAATCAAATGAATAGTGATTCCACACATAATCTTGGAGTAAAATAATCAATGAAGTATATGTAAATCCGAATGAGTGGAAATTGAAATTTAAAATTCCGTTATCAATTTGGTAACTTAAGAAACATACACCCATGGAAGAAGGATCATACAATGATGATTTAAATACCCATAAATTAAATTATATTACAAAATGGATACAATCATGGGCAGTACACACACCACATGTAATAAATAAGCTGCGAATAATGGAAATGTCACGAAATTAAAAGTGAGATAAGAAACCCCTTACCTTTTACTTTTACTTGGTCAAGGGTTGGTTAAACATCTATATAATGGTGAAAAAATTGTTATTAAATTAAACAAGAATAATATATATTAATATGATATCATATATGATCTTTTAACATTGCTTCGTTAATAATATCTTAGTATTATCGTTGTTTCGGGTGTTAACAAATTCATTTTCCTTTATATTATTTGTTTTATGAGTCATATTTGTTATGTATGGGATGTATATTATTCATATCCAGAATGATATTATGTCTTTAAATATTACATTTAATCATAAAATGAAAATTAGTCTTGAATGGATACGATGGGGAATGAATCTCATCGCGTTCATGGTGACGGTAATCCGTACGTACGCACAAGCGACAATATCATTATTTTGATATTAAAATAATAAATAATTGGATGTTATATCATATATAAAAAATAATTATCATTTTATATTTATTATTTACATCAATTACACATCATTATTATACCCATCCAAATAATAATTTATTGAATAACAATTACACCACGACCTGGAGACGGTAAGCCGTACGTACGCACATATGGTGACATGTCATCCAAAGGATGGATAGAATAATGAATTTGGCTGTACCATATTTATAATAACATAAAAGTATATATAATATGTTGGATTTATTATTTTATAAAGGAAACAACAAAGATAAATGAAGTGAATGAAAAAAGGAACTTGAAAGAGGGTGGTGAAATCATTACCTCTTCTTCGGGTTCTTCCTTTTTATTTGATCAAAAGGGCCCCTTAGGTTGGATTTATGGTCAAAATATGGACTCTAGGTTTAATTGAAGGATGTTTTTTGGATATTTGGGTAGTGTTTGGCCGAGAAAAATGGCTTTTAAGGTGTTAATTAGAGAGAAGAAGAGTTCCCTTTTATAAGAGAGGTGAGGGGCACCTTAGGAAAAACTTAAAATATTATTTTATAATGAATTCATATTCGGTTTATAATAGTTCCAAAGTGGATTATTTAACATTTAAGGTGGGGAGAGGTCCAAAACCACTCATCCAATAGGTTTCAGACAGGTTTGGGTCACTTTATTAACCTTATCTTTTAATTTTAACTCTTAGTTAATTAATTTGACATTTACCATGTCTCTTTGTATTTTTATATTATATGGCTAATAAACTTACTATAAACTTCCAAGAGACCCCCAAGTGGTTAATTAATGATATAAATATCATTATTTAAGTAGTGTGGCCAAGAATTATATTTTTAGGAATATTATATCAATTAATAATATAATATATTTTTTTAAAACTCTTTTATGTCAATTTTGACACTATTTAATAATTGATTTTTTTTAAAGTCTTAAAAACTTTATTAATTGGAAAAAAAATCCATTTAAGAAATTATAACATGTCATATTAACTAATAAAATTCTTTTATGTCATCAAAACTTTCAAATTATATTTATTTTAAAATTTATAATACTAATTATTTGATTCTTTCATTAATAAGGAAAATACTGCATCATTATTGTGTCATAAATAAATATAATTATTCAATGTCTAAAAATTATAAATAAAATACTATTATGTAGGAAATATTTTTATCTTTCTAATGAATATTTATAGTCGAAAATAACATATATATAGCCCTATGTAAAAATTGTTTTTCTAAAAGATATATGCTTATGTCATTTTGGTATTTACTTTAACTTAATTAATATAAAGTGTCATTATCACTTACAAGTGGCTCCATGGGGTCCAAATAAATACCCAAAGATTCCCATGGTCAGAAATGTATCAACAAATAGGTTTAGTACACGTTTTAGGATAATTTATTATTATTATAATATTATTTTGTTTACCCTTATTTACCGGATTTACCCTTTAACCATGGTAAATAAAATATTTATCGAAGTAATTATTCAAAATGTCTAAAAATTAAAGTTACCTATTTAAAAAATTTGGACCTACTGATTATAAATATTGAATCCATTTTTCTAAATTCAAAACACAAAAGTGGAAGAAATTGATTTAAAATTAATTCCCATTGTCAAAACAAAAATCGTGTTTTTAAGAAATAATAACTATCAAAAGATTGACACTTGTTTATGTATAGTTTAAATGTGAAATTATGTCCAATGACCAAAATTGTATTAAATGGTAAAAATATAATCTAATTATACTTTAAAATCACTCAAATTAATAATTTATGATTATTAATTATTTCGATTAAAAACGTTTTTTTTAATTAAAATTTAGTAATTTTCACTATTCATAAAAATATGAAAGTTATCAGAAAAACATCAAAAATTCATAGAAAATAATTTTTTATGTACTTATTCTAAATAAGAAGTTTATTTTGTCAAATTTAATATATAAAAGTTTCAAATATTAAATTTAAGAAGGGTTCACTATTAAAAGGCGGTAAAAGTGCATTTTTGGTAAATACTTCTTTTATCTGAAAAAAATGAATTAGTTCTTACATTATGTCTAAGAAACTCATAATATGGATTCTTAAATTATAATGATTATATAAAGTTCAAAATTCAGTTAACACTATTCATAACCGCTTTTGAATGACTAGTTTGGTAAGTCGTGATGCGCTTGAACTCGGTATTGCGTGTGGTGTAAGTTATTGAATTAATTTGAAGAAATAACATACTATGAAATCTTGGGGTGTTACATCATATTATTTCTCATAACCTACATCTCTTTATATAGGCTTTATTTTGGATTTTTAGGATTTAAATCCCAAATTTGGGGGAATATAATGACTCGAATTTTTCACATATTATTTTTGGATATTTTATGGATTATTTTTAAGACTACGTGATGAGATGGCGTGAAATTCCAAGGCCTAGTGTTCCAAGAATAAATGTTTGAAATATATTAGATATATTAAATATAAGAAAAATGTATTTCTCCTGAAAAAGTAGAATAAATTATGAATGGGGGGCAGTTCAAAAATATGAGGGCACCATTGAGTTTAGAATTCATGTTTTACCCTAGGTGCAACTTAACCTTTATCGGTATAGGTCATTTATAGAAAATCCATCATAGATATAAAACAAATAAAATAATTAAGTAAATTTATTATAATAATCCATTGAAAAAGAGAGATAAATTCTTCTATATGAATATGGTTATGACAAAATTCCAGGTATAGATGCATACTCCTAGAGATATTTGAGAGTGCATATGTGGATCTATCTCATAAATACTAAGAACAAATAGTGGATTGACAATTGACATGAAACAGAATCAAAGGATTTCGCCAACAACCATGGTGCAGCACCATTCTTCATCAGTTATTGATCCAAATCAAGGTAGCTAATTTTTTTATTTGGATTTCTTTCCTATTATTGGTTTCTATGACAAATGTAAATAAATTTACTAATGGAAAAATTCATAGATCAATCATCTTTCGGTATGGGTTTATTTGTGAGGTTATTTTTGGATAATACCATTGTTATTTATTGATTATTCATTTTTATTATAATGGTGATTGATCGAGGACAACATGAACATTGGTTGAGGTTTTTTCCTCAGGTTCGGGGTTGTGTATTTATCCTTCGTTCCTTCATTCATTGTAATCATTATTCCTTTGTTACTTAGATTGATGTATAACAATGAAATTGATCGTTTTGCACCCATTTCTCGGTGGAATAATTTGGTAATACAGTTTTGAGGTTAGCACAACATAAAAAAGGTGTGATAGTGGTAGGGGAAGTGGATCAGATGGTGTAGATATTTTTGTTTCTTATTCTTTGGTATTCAATGAATAACACTGTTTAAATCAATTTTTTGTTGGGTCAAAGGTCCGGAAGTTGTTTTTTATCAATGATAAGGCTCGAATGAGGCTTACCCTCTATTGTTTTCAGCAATTCAGTCTCCAGATCGAAGAAAAGAGGCATGGAATCGAACACAGATTTGAGATCTAGAATTCTAGAAAGAATCTTCACTAAATGGCATGTAACTCGGAGCCACAAGCCATGTGTGGCCCCCTGTGCGGCAGATAGGGTTTGGGGAGAATTATAAGTATCAAAGGATGTGTGATTGGGTCACATGGTGTGCGAACTCTCCATGGTGACTTAGCGTGTACATATGAGGGTAAATGGATACAGGTTATGATATATGGTTTGGAGCATGTCGTGTACCCTTCATGGACAAAAACTAGACCAAAGTACATGGGATAAGACGTGTGATGGTATACATGCATGGGTTCATTGACTAGTCCATGTATAGTCACACAGTTAGAGTACACGGGCATCCGACAAGCCATTTACTTCAAAATGTACATGGGAAGAAGACGTGAGCCATTTATAAGGGTAGGCCACAGGGTCAAGGGACATTGTGTGTAACCCTTGTACACATCATGTACTTTCTTAAACATGGCTTGGAGCCCTTGTAATCTGTATCGTGGACAAGTTTCATTAGGGTTGGTTCCCCTTATCATTTTCCCTGAGGGTTTCTATAGAATTTTCTCTGACTCATAATATTATTATCCATTTAGTAGGACTTCTTGGATATAGTTTTTGGAATCCTTCCCTAAGGATCAGAGTGAGATCCTTTATTCATCTTCGGGCCCTAGGTGGAGTTATTGGAATCATTGTGACCAAAAATTCATGATCTCTGAACCAATAATTAGAGGGTTAATCCATATTTATTTTTTGGTATCCCCCTATGTCCTTGGGTGTGATCCTCATATATGTATTTTATCTCTTTATAAATTTAGTGTGTGCTTCTAATTGTGAGACCTAACAAGCATTACCTCTCCGATAGACATCATCAGTGCTATCGGTCTCAAGAGTGTGTTCTCCTAGATGATTGCTTTGTGGAATCTTTGAGATGAATCCTAGCCCAGCATACTATGTTTGTGACTTACCCTTAGACTATGTTTCATTGTTGACTATATCTAGATATTCTTGTTATATTTTTTGTATACATAAACCTATGTAGAGCTGACTGTATTCCTTTGTTGTATGCTTTTTGGTTTCGTGGTGTCATGTTGGTTATTGTTATAATCACATCTACATGGGATTTTCCCATATGTGTCATGTCTTTTATAGATGATCAAACTTTTGATAGAGTCCTTGATGGACCATGACCAGGTAGTTCTTAGTGATACCAGAAAGACAGAGGTGTGTTCTTGTTTCTTTTTTATAGTAGTCCCCAATATTACTTTCAGGTTGGGCTTATTTTCAGACTCTTTGTGGTGGGATTGTATTCATATCTATTTACTTTCCTTTAATTCATTTAGTACTATATTTTTTATATTTAGATGTATGTAGTCATGTTTTTAAGTTGTTTTTAACATTTCAGCATTGTATAGGATATGATATGTGTGTGTATACATATACTTAGGCTAAGGCCCCATGTCCGTGATAAGTATACTCGGTGCTTGTCTCCATCCCCTAGACTATTGGATATGGGATTGGAGAGTTGTGTAATATTCTCATTTGGGATGGGTCATGACACTATTATAATGGGAATCAATCCACATGTAGTTCTTATAAGGAAATACCCTACATAGAGTTGACCCGTATGTAGAGGAGTGGGAATTTTTTTTATAATTTTTTGGCTGAGCTTAGGATAGGATATCTAAGAATCACTATGTATCCTCTATTTAAAGGAATCAATACATATATAGTTATTTAATATAATTTCCCTTGAACATATCTAGATCATATACATGGGAAAGGAAAATGGGTTTCACCTGATCGCATGGACATTCAATGAGGTGACAGAGGCCAACACACTGAGGTGAAAGGGGTATTATCGTACTGTACTTTATTTATGATAACATGTGTGGATAGACCCAGGATAGAAGATCTAAGAATAACTATATATCCATTTTTGACAAAAATAAATCCACATATAGTTCTTGAATAAAAGGTCCCATGTACATATTTGGATCATATATAGGGGAAAGAGGCATTTATTCCACAAAAGAGAAGCCATCCACTATAGAGAAGATATGTGGGGATAAAATTTGTGATTGGTCTCAAAGAAAAGGATTTGAGAATCACTAAATATCCTAAAATATTTATGAATCAAGTCACATTTAGTTCTTTTACTATATTCCAGGTGTATGGTCTCTATCTATTGATTATATTGTGAAAGTGAAAGGATCTTATATTGGGAAATTCCTTCACCTGTGGGAGAATCTTCACAATCTTGTAACCAAATAGGGTTGACTTCTTTTATTATGGACCAATCACTGGGGAAGGTTATTATGTTGATGAACCTATGGTTAGGTCTAGGACAATATACCCTAGTGTTTCTACATATCTTGAAAGATCAGGAATCAAGTGAAACATAGTTATTTAAAATAGAGTCCCTTTACAAATTTGACTCTTATGTAGGGGGATTTTTTTTAACATTATAGCTAGGACCAAGATATGGGATCTAGGGGTCACTATATATCATGTATTAATAGGAATAAATCTACATTTATTTCTCAAATAAAAAGTTCCCCTTTAGAGATCTAACTCATATATAGGGTAAAGGGGCATTTTATTCCAAGAAAAGGTCCATAAAAGAGACAAACTATGTCAAAATCTCCAACATAGATTTTAATAATGTATGAGAAGGGGAGATATTTAATTTTTGGATTAAGAGTATGGTGGTTGGGTCCATGGTAGAGAACTTGGATGTCACTACATAGCTCATAGTGATGGGAATAAACAATCAAAGTAGTTTTTTTGAAGGTTGATTACTTCCATAGATCTAGATCATATGTGAGAAATAGAGGGCATTAATTATCTAAGGAATAGGTTGAATATGTTCAAAATAATTATACATGGATCAATCTCTAATTCAATAGAGAAATATGATACAATTAATGGGACACTTTAATTAGTTTAGAGTCAGGAAAGATGGACTTCCTCCTCATATTTCATCATCTTATGATGGATATATTGACCAGAAATTTTAACATCATACATCGATTATATAGTTTCTATGCTGTTTAAAGTCTTCCCATCAGGACTTGGGGAACTTTTTTCTATTTTGGATTAGACAAGGTAGGTTCATTCAAACCTTTAACTAGATTGAATACATTTAGAATCAAATAAAACTCATGGTTGGGTCTATTATATGTTATCTTATCCACCACTATATATCCAAATTTTAAATGTTCAAGAAACACATAGTTCTTAAATTGATCTAGTCTCTACATTGATCAGGCTCAAACATAGGGTTCATTATTTGTTTATGGAATGTTTGGATGGGCCTATGATAGAGATCTAGGAATTATTACATATCCCATGAATATGGGAATCAAGCCACACATAGTTCTTATATTGAGATCCTAAATAGATAATCTCATATGTCGGGAGGGGGAATTTTGGTCATTGATGAGTAAAATGTGACATTATGGTCAACTAGTATAGCCATAACCATTGAATTCTTAAATAAATAAAGGGTTTCTTATTCAGGTTAATCTCTTACAGAGAGTAGTGTAATTTTCATATTTTATCCTTGAATGGGGATTGAACTAAAATAATATCCCTAGTTTTTACTTAGGATAAGAGATTCATGTTTCCTTAGAAATGGAGCACTCAAACCTATCATAGATTTAAAGATAGGGGTTACATTACATGTACTCTTAAATGGATCTAGATATCATTTAGGTAATGGGTCCCATGGGATTTCCTACTCTAAGAAGTTTAAATTCTTTCAGGAAGGATCATATTTTGTTCAGTTTAACATAACGTGATAAGGATTCATGAGGGACGATATTACTTATCATGTAGTTTTTGACAAAGGGTTCACTGATGTTTAGGTTCAGAAAACTTTAAGAGAGTCTTGGATATCATTTAGGGATGGAAATCTTTGACACAAGGATCATTGAATTTTTCGGTCAAACAACTTTTACTGAGTGGGATTCCTGAGAGGAATAAACAACTTGAGGAATTTGATCTTCAAGGGATATGCATACCCCAAAATGAAATGGTACAAGAATATGATGTTATAATATTTCATCAAAAATTGGCACAATTCACAAGTGTGTAAATTTGAGGGTTTTTGAATCCACTTGAATAGTTTGGTTATGGGACGCGTAAATCATAAACAAAGAATATATGAGTCAATGAGAAGTGGAGACTAGTGGGAGTAGGTCAACCAATAGTAATAGTGGAAAACAATGTCACACATAGTCAAGAAAATAGCTCATGGGATTAAGGGGGACTTTCCTCAAGGAAAATATCATACCAGAGGGTTTACTTTAAAATATATAAGGAATTTTTTTTCATCACCAAATCCTAACAGGGTCCCTTCAAATCAATAATTCCATGTTACCAATATTTCTATGGGGGAGAAATGATAGGAATGACTCGAGGTTTATGATTTCCAATAGATAATTTTTGAATCAAGGAAGTATTTGGTATTAACTCAGGTATCAGATACATAAAGTTAGTTCATGGAGAATGGAATATGAAAAAAAACATTTGAGAACCCCAAAGGTTTTACCAATGTTTATTGAACACGTTTTTTAGGTGACGGGGTAAAACATGAAATTATTGATTACACAACCACTAAACGGGATGATCTATTAAATGTGAAGACCTCATGTCATTAATTTTAATTTCATGCAATAAGGATTAATTTACATTCCTTTGGATAAACATCATCATGAAAATGTTATTCAAATTGACTCACTAGGTCCTATAAGATCACATGATCCATGATCAGCATGAGAAACAAGTGAAATTGGGATATTGATTGAACCACGTGATATTTCATGATAGGGATTATATGGGGGAATATACATTTTAAGTAGATCATAAATATCAACATGGATTTGGATATCATAAAGGGACATGGTTGAGAGTGATGAAATTTCATGGTTGGGCCTAAAATAGGAGATCTAGGCATCACTATATATCTCATGGTTTGAGAATGAATCCACATATAGATCTTATATATGGTCCCTATGAATATTTTAATCTTACTTAGGGATGGAGGAATTTTATTTTTTTCATAGATCTAGCTCATGTATGGTGAATTTCTAATGAAGTGTTTTCTTGGATTGGGAAGGAAGTAAACCGGATTTGGATGAGGTCTCGGTGCCAGGATGAGGTGTGATAAATTTTTCCAAGTGTATGGTTGTTAGAGAAAACTCATCATGGAATGGTAAAACCTTACACTAGAAAATATCTATGCGGATCTATATCATACATGAAAGGAAAATTAGGCCCCATAAAGTGACCACATGTCATGCAGTTTAACATTATGTGATATGGATAAAGTCACTATGAAATTTAAGGTCTTATAGCCTAGACTTGTGTATTGTGTAGTTTAGGGTCTTAAAACAAGGACCATGACAATTTATTTTAATTTCTTATGTCTTCGGATGTTAGGATAAAGTGTTTAAATTCATGCATCAAGGACTAAGATGTTTTACGTTTTAGCATCATGTAACCTCAATGTGTACCATGAAGTTTAACATCATGTTGTAAAGACATTATGGTGACATAACTCTTTAGGAAGGAGTCTTTTCCAATGTAGTGATAATGACTCACATGTATTTCACATGAATTTCGAGATTCTTTAACTCTATTGATCCTTCATATACTTTATTATGGATACAATCCTTGAAGACAAATAATAATTCAATCATATTCCCTAAGAACTGATGATAAGGAAAATAATTGAGATACTCATTCTTGACTACATCCTTGGGTCTCTTTATCCTCTAGATCTAAATAAGGTCATGCTCCAATGAACATGTAATTTATATAGCCACGTTCTCAAAATTAAAGTAATAGACCTTGTTTCATATATTTTTGAGAGATGGTTTGACCAAATTCTTGCACATAAATAGTGTATTCTCTTTAGAGTGATCACATGACTGAATTGGATATTTGGGTATGTAGGGTCCCAAAAATACCACATTCCAGAAAAATAGAATTCTATAGAAATCAGAAAAGGGTAGAAATAAAATTCTGAATAAGTTTTGAAGAAAAAATTCTAAGAAACCAAATTTGAAAAAGGGAAGGAGAGGCGTCATGAACCGTAAAACTTTTCCACAGACCACTGCTCCACATGGTAGCCCGCGACAATAAAAAACCATCTTCAAACAAAATGGATCGTAGAATGAAGAATATGACATAGTATCACACAAACCGTATCATTGGTGAAATAGAGGTGGATATTTCCACCCTCACGTACGGATTTTCCCTGCAAACTAAGTAGTTTTTGGGATGAGGTGGCATCGCCAGTACCAGAAAATGAATCCCCCTATTGAGTAAGTCCACCATGGGATTTTGCAAAAGGCACTATTCGTACCATAAATCCATTGCCTCATATCCCCTATAAATATACCCCAAAGGAGGATAGAATATGACTCTCTCTCAAGTGGTAAAAAAGGGATGAAGCACAGAGAAAGATAACAAGGGTGGGGGAGAAATCGATCACACACACAAAGCAGTTCGCGAAACTCCATCACACGAAGCATATGCGGTAGCAGTTTGTGGAACTTTATCCCAGGAATTGTTTGTGGAAGACCATCTGTAGGAGGCAGTGTCATTATCAAAAATGAGGAATCATTTGTTAACCCCACAAATGAATAAAGAGAGTATGCAGACACTCTTATGATGAAAGTGGTTCACAAATGACCCTTTCCAGAACACAGTACGCAAAAGATCCTTCATAGAAAACAGTTTGCGGATGATCATATGTGGCCAACAGTATATGAATGCTCCTACGAGGAAAATGGTCCATGGATGAACATTTATGGGAAATAGTTCACGGATGATCCTATGAGGCTGACAGTACACGGATGCTCTTATGTGACCGACAGTACGTGGGTGCTCATACATGGCTGATAGTTCGCTACTGTCACTCACCCCCATGAAAAATGGAGAGTCACACCCTGAAGTTTTCAGGTCGGGTCAAAGACATTTTATGTTTTTCCCTAATGTTTTCCCAAAATCCTTCCATTCAATACCATGAGTAGAGATACTCCTCATGAGACTCTTAAAACCCCATCACCTACCTCCAATTCTAGGTTGATCCAGAACCCCATGGAAAATCACAGTCTGATTGTTTCTTACATGTTTGGACACATCCTTTCCATTCATCAAACTCGATGTCCTAGGTGATCTTGAATATTCTTAAACTTCCATAGCCATCAAAAATGGACTTTCAGTGTCCTAAGGACACCTCTTCTTGACTATGAACACAATTCCCCCATCATATCCTCATATGTTTCCCAAAAAAAGGCATGTTAACCAGAGACATATTCATCCCCAGGAGAGGCTTTTCCTACTTTCGTACGCCCAATGGATTACATGACTCATATCATTTCTCCTGATCCAAGATCCTCCAAAATAATGGTTTACACATTCCTTCCCTCTAATATTTGGGGCATGTCAGAACATCCTAACCTGATTATCTTCTATTTAATCATGGTTTCTTTAACAAATGATCCAAACTATATGACCTTAAACTATGAGTTATCATCCTAAACACATGAAATAAAATTGTATGGTATTAGTCCCTAAAAATTAAATTAAATTTTGATTCCATCATCTAATATATATTAATTTAAACTATAGTATACTGGGAAATTTGGGATCTTCATAAACATTCCCAGCCATCAAAAATATAAGGTCGGTGTCCTAAATACACCTCTATTTAACTATACGCACAATGCCCCCAACGGCTCTACATAAATTTCCCAAAACAAATGCCTCTCAACTAGAGAAAAATTCATCCTCAAGAGAGGCCTTTCCTACCTCCATAAACCAAAATGGATTCCATGCCTTGTATCATTTCACTTGATCCTAGATCTTCCAAAATCATGGTTTACATGTTCCTTCCCTCTCATGTATGAGGCATGTCGGAATATCCTAACATGATTATCCTCTAGTTAATAATTTTACAAGCTATATGAATCTAAACTATAGTATAAGCCCATATGAAATTCAACAGGGATATCCTCCTAAGGTAAGTCTCTAAAATTTCCATGGAAGGTGGTGCTCTTTCTCCTCTCAGGCTTAGCCCAAGATATGTCTGGAAAGATTTCCAAGCATGACTATCCTGGATATCAACACAAGTGAGGAAATTGGAACATTTAAATCCCCTCCATCTCTTATTAATCCATCTCCCCGGCCTCTTCCACCATCATTCTCCTTTTCCATTAGCGGTGAAGGAAAGGTGTGTGGTCTACTGGATCTACCACATCCCCTTGTTTCTCACACCGAGCATGACTCCCATGGTATTAGAGGTTAATGATGATCAAAACATCCATAAATTCTTTAATAAACTATGATAACTCTAATTCCATCTCTAACTAGGATACTTAGGAGGCCTGTCTAAATTCCTATGCTTAAGAGTCATTCTTTTTAAAATTCATTCCCAATAATAATTCCTCCCAGCTCACAAGTGAATTCTCTTTAGGTATAAGCCTCAACGTGACTCTTCCAAAAGGAATCATATATGGTGTAATTCAAAACCATATCCCCTCAAGTGGGAGGCTTCCATGCGTAATCCCCACCCCCCAATGAACTATCAGAACTCTCATTACTTCTCTAACCAGGATACGTTGGATGCTTGTCTGAAGTCCTGAGCTCAGGTGGAAAGTTTCCACATCTCATCCCCACCCCAATGAACTATAGGAACTCTAATTCTTTATCTGACCAGGATATGTAGGATTCATGTATGAAGGATCAAGATCCAGATATATTCTCCTTGAAATTCAGTCCTTATAAGAATTTTCCCCTGACTCACTAGAGTATCCTCTTCAAGAGTAATCCCTGATATGACTCTTTCAATAAAGGCCTCCTATGTGGTGTAATACCAAACCATGTCTTCTCAAATGGGACTTATATATGGTATAATCCCCAAATTAAACCAAACTATGGGGGATTTTATTCCCAACTAACTGGGATATGTAGGAATCCTCCTCAGGGTCCAAACCAATCACCCAAATTGCCCTAATATTCATCGAGTCATATCCCCGATGGGGCCATATCCACCTAGGAGTCCATGCCTCTTCTGAGTGTACTATGATGCTTTAGTGTAATTCCCAAAAAAAATATTGACTAGGAATATTCTACCTAGACATCTTAGCTACATGACATTAAACTACATGGATGGGTCCTCATGGAATGACCTTAAAAGGTGATGTTTCCAATTAAGTGGCACCAAACTACGTGGGTTCTAATTCCTCTCATGAGGATACATAGGAAGCCCATATCATGGGCTCAATCCTGATATCGAAGCAATTTTCATCCTCCCTGGATGATGATAAACTCCATAGTGCCTCATCATAGGGTTTAAACTAGCATTATCTCAGCAATTCCAAACCCATGCGTATTTATGGTTAATCTTACAACCCAAGGGTAACCCTCAGACGCATGCTTGGGAAAAAACCAAGGATTCAGAAACATATGAACATTGCTTAAATATAAAATAGAGTCCCAGAGTAGGAAATAATTCCCCCCAAAAGGTAGTGTTGAACCTGACCTCTCTTCCTCTCAACAAATGGAGTACTTAAGTGTCGTTGTCCAAGCCGTCACCCAATGCACCCCTGCCTTTGGAAAGAAGGTCCATGAATCATGGATACCAAGTTTTTGGGTGTTTTGGCCCCACAAGTAAATATGTTGGGGTCATCTGAGGACATCGTACCTGATGTGGAACCCTTCATAATAATGGAAAACTGCTTACCGTTCATCGGGACATTTCATCCATCCCTCTGGTATGATGAAAATTGGGTAAAAAAAATGGTTAACCCAATGTAAATCCATAACCAAGGTGGCGTTATTATCCCACCACAATCCCCTTCCATCCAAAAATGAAAGAGGACCAAGCAAGATCGTCAATTATGCATGTGATCATGAGATGCTACTTTTATGAAATTTTTTTGTCTGTATATGGAATATATATATATATATATATATATATATATTGTAGGAATTTTGCAGAGCTCTCTTTGAACCAAGTGGAATCTCAAAAAATTGCTTAGACATGTGCATCAGTATCAACACAGGTGATCAGATTTCTGAAAAACAGGAATCCCCCACCTACCTAGTGTCTTCAAAGTTGGGTATCAAACAATATGATAAAAGAGTACCACCAAAATGCTACTCTTCCTACGGTGGGGGATGCAAGGCCGGACCTCTAATCAGTGAAACCTCACCAGCCACCTCTCCAATTGCGGCAAAAAATTCAGCATAGGACGGCTTCACTGGAAATCTCAAATCGTTTTAGGATCCTATCCCTAGAATGTGACAATGAATTAATCCCTTATCTTAGGGAGTTAGATGAGTTTGACACCAATGAATTCATCCTAGCTTCATAGGAACCCCGCTCAAGGGATCATTCCAAAGGATGCCACCGTCAGCAATGTACAACCTGATATCCTTACTCTGAAGAGGGTCACATTATGAGGGCACCTGCTGAAGTCTGATGGAAATGGGTCCCTTGAGCTTCTTTCTAAGGAAGGAAAATGTTTAATCAAGAGTATTTGGTTACCTTGGTTCCTAAAGAGGAGGTACTCCACAAAAATGCAGTGGAATATAATGGGCAGGAATACAATTTTCCCCTCCTACTGAAGCCCTCCATGGAAATACGGTGGAAATTTATTAGAGGATGCATATCCCAACTCACTCTTATTAATCCCACCATATAAATAGGATGGATCAATATGATAAAACACAGAATCCTTCCAATGCTCACTGGTCCCATCGTGCAGACCAAGAGGAAAATTATAGGAGAATGAAAATATATGCCAATGCACGAGAAGCCCGTCATCCAAATTGGATGGCACCCACCTATAAGAAGGCACAAATCCTTGTTGAAACACATCAATACCACCATCCAAATAGGGAAAAACCATGGGCAATTATATGACACGTCCGATGCATATGAATCCCACCAGTAAAATATGGTGGCAATCCATAGTAAGATCAAAATTCCTATCTACCACAACAAAGCCCAGTAGTCAAATATGATGGTAATCAAATAATAGAAGAGTCAAATTCATTTGGATGAAAAAAAATCTCACCATCCAAATATAGTGGCAACCAGAGAAGTCAGCTTGCGGTAAACTCGTTCCTCTTTCCTGGCATAGGAGAAATGCAAGTACCCACTAGAAACCCATGGAGGACTAGAGAAGGAATGAACTCATACTCCGACATCGGAATGGGCATTCATACCCATTCCAGCCGAAGATGCATCTCAACACATCTTGGCCATGATGGAGGATCATACTTCAATCCCAGACTATATCCTCTAGATGTTTCAATACTTCATTGTGTCAATGGATAAAGTAGGGAGTTGGGCCCATGATCCCGTCTTCTCGGGTGGGGTGATTCATCCACAAAATCAGATAGTCACCTCGGAGTAGACATGCATCCCTAATCCAGTCTAGGAGGTTCGAAATCCATATTCCTTGATATAAGGACAATTGGGTTTGGGACAAACACTCGTTCCAACTGGGGGACACTGGTCCAATGTGGTGGTCGCTCCAGGGAAGGTACATATCCCTTCCAAAACTCAATATGCTTGTTAGAATATCTTGGTTACATCATGGGAACCAATCAAATAGGGCCATGTATATGAAGGTAACTACCAACGGCAGGTGGCCCTAGTTTCCCACAAGACAAAACCTAAACATGGAAGGTGCCAAAGGAAGCCGAAAAATGAAGATCATACTCATGATTCTACTCTATGGAAAGATGGAGTTCTTAATTCCATCAAACATTTATTAATTGAGTCTCAATATCCTATAATTCCATTACCAAATTATGGAAGTGGTAGTAGTAGTTATGAAGGTCCTCCCCATAATTTCACTACCAGCATATCTGAAGGTCCTCCCCAGAGCACTTACAGGGGCTTTCTCCATGGGCCGGAAATGCCTGATCATGAGAGACTATCTCATGATGTGTGTCAGTGTAGACCTCCCCTTGACCAGAATATCAGATAGCAAGAAGGTCCTCCCCTTGATGTCGTCTACCATAGTGGTCCTCCCCAGGGTATACATTGTAGATATGTTTCTCCCTATAGTTGAACATCAATTTGTGACAATAGTCCTCACCATGACGACAGTCACTATGAAGGCCCTCCCTACAGTGAAATCAAGAAAAGAGAAGTTCCTCCCCTTGTTGAAGTACATACTAAATTCCCTCCCCATAATTAACACTACAAATACTCTCCCTGCAGCTAGATCTATGATAGTAGTCCTCACCATGATAGTAGTCATTGTGAAGGCCCTCTCCTCAATGACACCAAGCAAAAAGAAGGTCCTCCCCTTATTGCGGTCTGCCCTGAAGGTCCTCCCCAGGGTATACACCACATAAGTCCTCTATATATCTAGACATTAAGTTGTGATGGTATTTCACTCCATCATAACATCACCTATGAAGGTCCTCCCCACAGTCAAAAATTTATGCTAGCGAGATGGTCCTCCCCTTATCCGTTCAAATGAGAGAAATCTCTCATATGACAAGGTGCTTAAAAAATGAAGTACAGCATGTTGGAAACTCTCTCCATGAGAAGATATATCCTTTCTCAACTAGAGTATGGACTGGGTCCATTATCATCTTCAGATCCACCCTTGTACCATTCAAATGTCAACGAGACTCTTATTAACCCCATTACTTGGAAAGAAATCATTAAAGATTAGTCAAACTGGGTGGATCAAGCAGAAGAGTCCCTGGTTGAACAACAACAAGATATGTTTCATGTGAGAAGACAACTAGCTAGGGATGAAATGCCAGTAATTTATTGTCTCATGACTACTTCTCAATTCAACATACAAAGATAGTTGTTAGAAGAATGTATGGATAAAATTCGCTTTAAAATCTAGAAAAGTCTCCACTAGTTAAAAGAAATTTTTTTCCCTACGATGAGTATGTAGACCATGTTAATGTCCTGGGAGAGATTTTCCATCAAATCAACCTAGAATTATTTTCATCTGCATGGCAGCCACAATCTGAAAGGTGGAAGAAAGACCTTTAGTTTTCCTGCCTCCATGCACTTCACAAGTTGCGTAGACTTATCAGTAACACCATGTCTAGTGTTCATATTTGAGAATGGGGAGAACATGGATCTCTACAATTCACCCCACCACTTATCTAGAAAAAAACCACTGGAATTGAAATCATGCAATGTCATCATCCCCAGATAGCAGCCAAATGAATTCTCTACTCAGGAAAGTTGGAACGCTCGACAAGAACCGGTCCTGATTAAGTCTCAAAATAATCAGGCCCAATGGTAGAAAGCCATTAAGAATCTCCTAAACTAGGACAATGAGAACATCCGACAGGCATCCTACCTAAGGTAAGACAATATATGAGTATTTCTCATGTCTTTAGGAGGAAAAAATTCATTTGTATACCCGACACCATATCTGGATTACACATGCATGAGAATGTGTGAAATCAAGAAGGTGGATATAGCATCAATAGCCACCAAAATACAGGATCAACCCCATCTTGCAAAACTAGGGGAATTTTTAACACAAAATGCCCATGTAGACTAGCAAATCCGGCCTAAGGCATGTCAATATAGGAAAGGGAGAAACCCCATCCCATAGGGATGGGGGTATTTTTACCTCAAATTCCCACCCAACGGATGTCTACCATCTCCCAGTTGGAAAGAAAAATGGATATAGGGGTCACCCATTCTATCATGTCCCATTACTCACATACCCTAGAACACATATGTACTGCAAGGTCATATAAATACTCTCTTCAAGTCAATATTTTCCAAAAACCCAAATTGCATCACAAAATGTCTGGAAAAGATCTAACAAAGGATGAAAGAAGCTATCCTATCATTCAAAACTTGGTATTCCACCACAAATTTAGTATAAATTAGTGAACATTATGGACATAATCCTCATAGACCTTTTTGAAAATGATACAAATAATGTGGAAACGAGAGAAGAGAGTTCCCTCCTAGAGATGGTCCACATTGAGCGTGGATGTGTGCACACCAAAAACCAAAGATTTTTCTTAAATTTGGGCACCCCTTCATTCAATATTCCACCACCTCACATGAAAATCCCCAAAAAGGAGAAGAATAATAGAAATTTCTATGACCCGCCTCCTCCTTCTCCTCAGAAAATGATTCCCCCACACTTGATGAGAGATTCACTCGATAAGAGGAAAAAATGAAAGAGTTAATGTGACATAATGTTGATATACTAAGAGAAATCCATCCCAATGAGTATGTTCCTTAGGTGTAGTGTCAGCACACACTTTCATCATATTTACCTCTATCTCACAGGCTCATCCTGACGAATGAAGCAAGGCTAGAAAACTAGTTCAAGGGAGAACCAGGACCATCAGTATACCTGAACCAAATACCAGTAGGATATTAAGATTTACCTCTATTAGGGAATAAAATGGAATATATTTAGTTGAATCCACAAATAATGCCCTCATCTGGGTTTCCGCCTCAAGTTCCAGTAGTGGCGACACATTCAATCTTTCCTTCTGCTGCACCTGATCTTTCTCAAGTCCAACAAGACTTGCATCAAGGGATTATAAATACCAAAAAGTTATTGAAAAATCAAATGGAAGAAATGGAATGATGATATACTCTAATACAACAGTAATGGAAGCTCTACCCCAATTGGGTAAGCAACATTCCTCCACTACCAATTTTTTAAAACCCCGTATTCCCAGTGTTCAATGGCTCAGGGGACCCAGATAAGAATTTAATTCACTACTATTATTAATATGATCTCAGGATGGGAACCATAGAGAAACAATAGGTTGTTAATATTAGATTCATTGTGTGAACCCTATTAGTTTTATCCTTTTGTGGTACACCAGATTTTAAGCAAACTCAATAACATAATGGGAGGATCTTCGATGCCATTTCTTGTTCCAGTTCATCTCGACATTGCCAAAAAAAAAGTTAGTGATCTCATGAACTAAAAACAATGGTATAATGAGATATTTTCAAAATTCATTTCAAGATGGAAGGGTATGAATTACTCCTTGAACTGACCACTCTCCCAATATGAAATGTTTGCCCTGTGTATCAATAATCTCCTAGATGAGCTGTGAACGCCACTTATTCTGGTGAAATATACAAGTGGTTTCTGGGACTTCTACTCCATCTCTCAATGTATAGAAGATTCCTTGAAATATACTAATATCAAGTCTTGGAAAACCCCATCATCCCCAATAAAAAGAGCCAAAAGATTTGAAGCAGCTTCTGTCATGCTTAGGCCACCCCCTGCACCAGTTCTAGCTTTAAGGCCCCCACCAAATCATGTAGGGACCTCTGGATGTCAGTATCCACCCCTACCACATCAATACGAGTGGTGGGGAAAAAATAATCAATTCTAGGAATGCATAAATAAATTCTAATCATTCGGAGATGATCAAGTCTATGGTTACTTTATAGGAGCCATGAATTGCAACTTACTTTGGCTACCAGAGCCAAAGCGGGCTGATGAAGTAGGTCTTGATGACTAGCCATATTATTTTTCCTTCCACCAAATATTGGGACACAATATTCACAAGTAAGTTTTCTTCAAGGACCTCCTAAAAATATGATATATTCTAGACAAGTCAATATGGGACCACCTCTAGGGCAAGTGGAATATGTTTCCACCACTGACCCAGACGAAGAGGGGGAGTGGAAAAAAGTTTATAATAAAAAGGAGAAATATTTAGAAATATTTTTAACTCAAAAAAATCAATTGAGTCCATGGTAACCAATAGGAATAGTAGAAGAAACTGACTGCACCTCCAGTATCTCCTTAGGCAACACAGCTGACAGTGTCGGCCCCACAATCCTCTAAAGGTCAATTGCCCAAAAAGCAGTCCAATCAGAAGGGCGGAAAGTAAGTGTACAATGATGTACTTGAACCAAATACAAATTTGGATTTTACACTCGTATATTTTATGCCAATAAATCTAAAAAATTGGGCACTGCCTTGCCAAACTACACCACCGGGGGCAGATGATAAGGAAAAGTCATCATCAAAAGAGGAACTAATTTTTGGCTCTGTCAATGTCATTAACTTGATAGATCCCTTCTCAATGATGAATATGATTATCAACAAGAATTCCCTAAGCCCAATTAGGATCCTAGAGGAAGAATCCATAGAAACTAGGGATATCAAGGGAGATACATCCTTTTCCAAAATCATGATTATAGCCACACCCCCGCTCAAACTGTTCGTATTATAGAAACCCATGGAAAGTACCTCTTGTGGTTCAAAAAGGGATAGGAAAATACTCTTACCCCACAAAAATCAACCCTAGTCAAATACTTATGAAATATCCATTGGAGGAAGAACATATGTCTAATTTCCCTCGGTAGGCGAGCAGACCTTTCCAGCCCAATCCGAAAAAGACGAAATCTCCTTCGAATCTGACCCTAAAGGATGACCCATGTAACTCCCCAACCCTAGAAGGATAGAGTCAGTGCATTATTACATAATATTGGCATGATCACAAAAGATCAAGTCTTGAAAGAACAATTAGTTTAGTATCCTTGGAAGTACTAGATACATTTATAAGGTTTACATTACTTCATAAAATGGAAAACTACAACAACACTGTCTCCATAGACAGTACTGAGATCCCATAGACTATCCCTAGAGGTCAGTCATAATATAATTCTTTGCATCCTAGGAAAAGAAAACATATAAATGGGTGAGCTCAGATGCTCAGTAAGGATAACATTATAGCAGAAACTTTCATAAATAAGCATAAACATTTAAGGCAGTGTATAAGACTAAAACAAAAGCCTTTCAAACTTTAACTTCAGCATAATATGGAAAAAATAAAATCAAATAATTCCATTTACTTATTCACCTGGATATTCTACTATTCAAATGATCACTTTCAATATCAATAAAGACTTTCATAATGATGGAATGCATAATTCCAGACTATCATAACCACAGAGTCAAGTCCTTGTGCCAAGACTACAAAGAAGATTTTGTCAAGACCTTGTGACAAGTCACTAGTTTGTCTCATGAGACCTACCAATGCATCGAGGAGCTATAGCAGGCTCCACCCATCACTTAATAAGTCAAATTCATTCCTCATATAAAAAGTTTGAAACATAACATACACATTCGTATTAAAACTAGCATACGAAATATCAATACTTTATCCAACAACCATGAATGGTATAAAAATAGCACATCAACATTCAAACATAACTCATTCAATATAATATAGAATATTTTATTGTAACAGATTAACCTCAATTGAGAATAGTGAAGGATATTGACATAGATTAAAATAATCATCAAACTATTGAGAGAAATATCCTCTTTTTCATGAAAACATTTAAAAGTCACACTATTTATCAATAAGTCGTTTAAAAATAGATTTTTGAATCAAAGTATCCCATACCAATTTGAAACTTTTGAAATGAATTTTAATTTTAAAACATTAATGGCCATATAAATAAAACCATAAAACCATTTTTAAAACATGGACATTAATGAGAAAGAATAATAAATCTTTAAAACATTTAAAATGATATTTTAGTTAAAGTTCCTAACCAAAAGAGAGACACTTGATTACAAATAATTGAGGTAATAAAAACATTATAATATCATGAGAATAAATGAATTCATGATATACTATGTCAAAGTATATTATATACACCATATAAAAGTGAATTGGTGTATAACAACAAAGAAGTCTCAATGGAATGTAAATTGAGATGAAATCTCTTATAAAGACCGTATCCTTAGGTTAAGGATAAAACAACGACATAATTGTGTGTGAAAAATATAAATAAACTCAATATGATTGGATATTAAGGGTAAATCAATCAGAGTACATTCACACATATTCTTGTAAAAACAACACCAATGAATTGGATATTTAACTCAACAAATGGAGATTGAGTTAAAAATACTCTTATCAAGTTCATATCGATAACTTGAGAATTTATCAATGGAGTGATTATGTGTATCAAAAGTATATCCACAGAAAGGGGAGTGTAAATTATGACATATTAAAATGAATAGTTATTCCACACATAATATTGGGGTAAAATAATCAATAAAGTATGCGTAAAGACGAATGAGTGGAAATTGAAATTTCAAATTCCCTTATCGATTTAGTAACTTACAAAACATACACCCAAGAAATATGGATCATAAAATGATGATTTAAATATCCATAAATTAAATTATATTACACAATTAATACAATCATGGTCAATACACACACCACATGCAATAAATATGTGGTGAACAATGGAAATCTCACGGAATTAAAATTAAGATAAGAAACCCCTTAATTTTTACTTTTTCCTTGGTCGAGGGTAGGTTAACCTCCTATATAATGGTGAAATAATTGTTATTGAATTATAAAATAATTATATACATTAATATGATATCATATATGATCTTTTAACATTTATTTTTAATAATATCATAGTATTATCGTCGTTTCGGGTGTTAACGGATTCATTTTCCTTTATATTCTTTGTTATGTGAGCCATATTTTATATGGATGGGATGTATCTTATTCATATAAATAATTATATCATGTCTTTAAATATTATTTTTAATCATAAAATGAAAAGTATTCTTGAATGAATATGATGGGGAATGAATCTCATCGCGTTCGTGGAAACGGTAGTCCGTACGTACTCACGAGCAACAATATCATTGTTTTGATATTAAAATAATATATAATTGGATGGTATATAATATATACAGAATAATTATCATGTTGTATTTATTATTTACATCAATTACACATCATTATTATACCCATCCAAATAATTATGTATTGAATAACATTTACACCACGACGTGGAGACGGTAATCCGTACGTACGCACGTATGGTGACTTGTCATTCAAAGGATGGATACAATAATGAATTTGGTTGTAACATATTTATAATAACATAAAAGTATATATAATATAGTGGAGTTATTATTTTAGATTGTAAATAACAAAGAAAGAATAATTATAAGAATAAAAGAACTTGAAAGAGGGTGGTGAAATTATTACCTCTTCTTCGGGTTATTCCTTTTAATTTGATCAAAAGGGCTCCTTAAGTTGGATTTATGACCAAAGGAGTGCCTCTAGGATAAATTGATGAAATTTTAGAGGATATTTGGTCAGGGGTTTTCTATTCCAAAAGACTTTTAAGGTGTCAGTTTTCGATAAGGTGAAGTTCTCTTTTATAAGAGGGGTGAGGGGCACCTTAGGAAAAACTAGAAATATTAATTTATAATAAATTAATATTCGGTTATAATGGATCAAAAGTGGATTATTTAAAGGTTAATGTGGGTATTGGTTGAAAACCACTCAACCAATAGGTTTTAAATAGGTTTGGGTCACTATATTAACTTTATCTTTTTGATTTAACTCTTAGTTAAATAGTTTGACATTTACCATATCTCTTTGTATTTTTATATTATATAGTTAATAAACATACTATATACTTCCAAGAGACCATAAAGTGGTCCATTAATGATACAAGTATCATTATATAAGTCATTTGGCCGAACCTTAGATTTTTAGGAATAGAATATCAATTAATAATATAAAATTTGTTTTAAAAATTCATTTATGTCGATTTTGACACTATTTAAAAACTTTATTAATTCGAACCAAATTCATTTAAGAAATAATAACATGTAATATTAACCAATAAAATTCGTTTATGTCATCAAAACTTTCAAATTATATTTATTTTAAAATTTATAATACCAATTATTTGATTCTTTCATTAATAAGGAAAATATTTCATCATTATTGTGTCATAAATAAATTTAATAATTAATTGTCTAAAATTTGTAAATAAAATAACATTATTTAGGAAATATTTTTAGATTTATAATGAATATTTATATTTTAAAATATAACATATATAACCCTATGTAAAAATTGTGTTTCCAAAAGATATATGCTTATGTCATTTTTGTGTTTACTTTAACTTAATTAATATAAAGTGACATTATCATTTACAAGTGGCTCCATGGGGCCCCAAAATCGACCCAAAGATTCCCATGGTCAGACATGTATCATAAAATAGGGTTATTACATGTGTTAGGGTAATTTTAATATTATTATAATATTATTTTTTTACCCTTATTTACCAGATTTACCCTTTAACCATGGTAAATAAAATATTTACCGAAGTAATTATTCGAAATTTTTAAAAATAAAATTTACCTATTTAAACAATTTGTACCTCTTGATTCTAAATATGGAATCCATTTTCTAGATTCAAAACACATAAGTGGTAGAAATTAATTTAAAATTAATTTTCATTGTCAAAACAAAAAAAAACGTGTTTTTAAGAAATAATAACAATCAAAAGTTTGGCACTTGCTTATGTCCAGTTTAAATGTGAGATTATGTCCAATGACCAAAATTGGATTAAATGGTAAAAATATAATCTAATTATACTTTAAAATCACTCAAATTCATAATTTATCACTATTAATTATTTTGATTTAAAAAGTTGTTTTTAATTAAAATTTTGTAATTTTCACTATTCATCAAAATATAAAAGTTATAAAAAAAAGTACCAAAAATTCACCCTAAGATAATTTTGATATTATGAATCCAAAAATGAAGTCCATTTTGAAAGATAAAATTTATAAAATTTTAAAAAGTGGGTATTACTATTCATAATGGCTAGTTTGATTGGTTGTGGTGTGTTAGAACTCGAAGTTGCGTACAACACACGCTACTGTATTATTCAAAGAGAAGAGTAACATGGAAGATTGGGGTGTTACAACATGTATTCATACAATTTTCAATACCCTAATATGGGAAGCCTCAACCTTTATATCAGAAATATGAAATTTTGAAATAGTTAGCTTCAATTCCAGCTAAGCTCTCGATAATGGATGCACTTAATCTATCATCCAATTTCAAGGAATCACTCATCAAAGCATTGTTAAGTCCCTACAAGTTCAAATCCAAGGTTAATTCCATTAAAGTCTACCAGATAGAGACCAATCCTACATAATTCCATGCAATTATCTCCTTTATGGATCAAGATGAAGATGACATCATATAAGGACACATCAAACCCTTATATGTGTTTGGAAAAATAAATGGCATCGATATCTGAAAAGTATTTATCGAGAATATCTATGTGATTAATCTCCTCCCACTACAGACACTTTGTCTAATGGTCTGAAATGAGGATGATATGATTCCCTACACCACAACCCTATTTGGATACGATAAAAGTGACCATAATCCATTAGAAAAAATCATTCTCGAAACTCACTTCAATGACCTCATAGCTCACCCAGAATTTGTAGTGGTCTGAAATAATAAGGACTTCAATGCCCTACTAGGGAGGCCCTGGCTGCATAAACACACAATAATCCCCTCCTTGTACCATCAGTGCCTTAAATATATCATTAATGGAAAAAGTGGGACACTACATGCCGAAAAGGCCCCATTTGATCTCTGTGAATCACACTATATTAATGCGGGGTTATATGAACTGAATAGGATTTGCTAACTTTTTATGAGAAAGATTGTAATAAGATTCTATCTTTCATACTCATGTAATCCTCCTTTTTTCTCTATTCAATAAAGTGTTCCTTTGACAAAAAAGTGGTAAAACCCTCAGCTTATAGAATTGATTAGGTCATCGCCCCAAATGGTTTGGAAATTTTTCCTACTGATCCCCTCAAGAATATCATAGAAAAATACATAATAGCCATCAATCATGTTGAAATCAAACGTCCAATTTTGGATGCGTATTTAGAATTACTCATTATTTTAATTATGACTACTAAGCCTAATAATGTTGAAAATATCACTAACTCTCAAGATAATGGTGGGGATTCAGATGAAAATTCCCTCGAACTATCATAAAATCCCCATAAAATTTCCACCTCACCCACTAAGGTGGGGGAGAGTGTGTCATCACTCAAAGAATATGAGGAAACTCTTTTACCCCTCACTGCATCTTCTCAAGAGAATCCCCCACCAATGGTCGAGGTAGAGGATATGGCTTTACCTCTAATACACCAAAGTTGAAATTCTTCCCCCAACTATGGAGAAATCATTTTAAGGATTGTTTCCCCATCATAAGACAAATATTAAGATGATTAGGATGCAGAGGAGGAAGAAGAAAACATAAGGGATGTACCTCCATAATTTAGGGAAGGCATCTCTACCACCATTGATGAACTCAAGGAAATCAACTTGGGTATAAAATAAGATCTGTGACCCACTCTGGTTAGTGTGGCAAGGAATTTTGAAGAGAAAGAGGTATAAAACTCTTTCCTAAAGTATAATCGAGTTTTTTCCCTGTAATTATATAGAAATGATTGGTCTTGATCCATAGGTGTCCACTCACCACCTAGGCATTCTAGAAAACCACCGTGGTTACAAGCAAGCCACCAGAAGGATGCAACCGACACATGATGCCAAAATAGAAGCTAAATTCGACAATATCATCAGAGCTAACTTCATTTGAGAGTTCCAATGCAACATATGGCTAGAAAACATTAACCCTATCAAGAAGAAAATAGGGAAGATCAGGGTCTACATTGACTTCATGGACCTCAACCGACATGCCCTAAAGATGATTTCCCAGTCCCAATCATAGAATTGATGATCGATGAAACAGCTAGATATGAGGCTCTCTCTTTCATGGAAGGATATTATTGATATAACCAGATCTAAATGGCCTAATAAGATGAAGAATCTACTACCTTCAGGGCTCCCCATGGAGTTTGTTTCTACAATGTGATGCCTTCTGGTTTGAAAAATTCCGATTCCACATATCAGCGTGTCATGCCCTGCATTTTCAAACCCTTCCTGGGAAATTTTTTTGAATTATATTTTGATGATCTAGTGGTTAAATCATGAAAATTATCAGACCATATAGAAGATTTTGAAACTATATTCAATAAACTATGATATAATAGTCTAAAAATAAATCCCCTAAAATTTTCTTTTGGTGTTAACTCGTGGAAATTCCTCATCATTTTCATATTCCACTAGGGAATCAAAGTTAACCCTATGAATACAAAGGCCATCATTGGCATGTCACCTACTCGTAACCTCACTGAGTTGAGATGACTCTAATGACACACGGCCTACATTCGATGCTTCATAGCCAACCTCATAGGAAAATGCATTCCCTTCACGAGGTTGATAAAGAAAGGGGTGGAATATCAATGGAATGAAGACTAGCAGGAAGAATTAAACAATATCAAGAAATATCTCTTAATTCCACTGGTTTTAATTCCACCTCTTGAAGTAAGACCACTCATTCTATATGTAACTTCCTTAGAGCGATCCTTAGGTGTCTTTCTCACACATAATAATGATTTCGGTGGAGAGAATAGTCTCTATTAACTCATATGAACCATGATCAATGATGAGGCTCATTATTTGAATATAGAGAAGAGCTATATTTCATTAAGATTTTCATTCCAGAAGCTGAGGAATTACTTGAAGCACCACAAATTCCATTTGGTCTCACATAGAAACCTTATCAAGTATATTCTTAGTCATCAAATGTTAACTGGATTCCTGTCACAATGGGTGGTCATCCTACAATAGTTCAATATATGGTCCATACCGCATAAATCCATCAAAGGCCATGCATTATCATATTTCTTGGTAAAGAATCCCTCAAAAAAGGTGGCCTCATTAGATACTGATATACCTAATTAGGAAGCATTATCTATTCAAGATAACTCTCATATATAGGAAATTAACTTCGATGGTGCCTCCAAAATCCCAACAGGAAAAATAATGGAAGACCCCAAGTTCAATAAAGTGGGTCTAAGAGTCATACTCATATCCCCAAAATGGATATTATTCTCTATTACTTCCTACTATCATAAGAATTAACGAAGAATGAAGTAGAGTACTAGGCCCTCATTTTAATCCTAGAGTTTTCACTTCAAGCACAAGACGAACACATAAAGATTAAAGTTGATTTAGAACTGGTCATCCAAAAAGTCAATGATGACTATGATATCAAGAAAGAGGAGTTGATCCTATTTATAAACCATGTTTGAGAACTGATGGAAGAATTCCAATTAGAGTTAACATTAACTTATGTTCCCCGGTCACAAAATGTATAAGCCGACGCATTGGAAAATGAATCCACAGCTCTGGTCGACATAGATTAGAATGAAACGGTCATCAGTATTTCTCACCAACAGATGTTCTTACCATTCATCCAAGCCAACATGGAATAAATTAATGAAATCAATACCATCTATGAGTCGTATGGTCATACCACCGGCTAAATGACTCCCATTTCATATTATTTTAAAAGGGGATATCTCCCACCAGATAGGGCTAGAAGAGAGCAAATCTAGATATAGAAAATAGACTTCTTGATGTAAGATGGAACCAACCAGCAAAAGGTCATTTATAAGTGAGTCCTTGATTGAGTCCTTCTTAGGTGAATTAATAGAGAAGTGACCACCGCTGTAATAAAATAAATACATGTCGGTACTTGCAGATAACATAAATTAGTCTCCAATCTCTCACAATAGATTTGAAGACTTGGGTACTATTAGTGCACCATGATGCAGGATTGTACAACATTCACTAAGAAGTTTCATTCCAACCAAGTCCATGAAAATTTCATCCACCAACCCCAGAGTTACTTCACACGACCAAGTACTCCTTTCCATTTTCTATATGGGGAATAGAGATCATGGGAACATACCCTCCTACCATGGCCAAACAATTAAAATATATTCTTACAATAACCAACTTATTTTCCAAATGGGCATAAGTTGTACCTCTCAAAGAGGTCACGGTAAGAAACATTATCAGCTTTGTGAAATCCAACATCATCACCATGTTTGGTGTCCCTCATACAATACTAACAAACAATGGAACTAATTTATGCTATGCTGAATTGGACAAGCAATATTAGGATCATGGCATAAAGGCTAAACATTCATCCCACTATCATGTAGTGACTAATGGGCAGATAGACGCCTTCAACAAGACCATATCCAATATACTCCAAAAAATGGTAGAAAAGGATAAGAAATCATGGTCGGATGATCTCCTCCATGCTCTTTGGGCTTACCATACCATGACCCGCACTGCCACTCAAGAAAACCCTACTCATTAGTATATAGGATAGAGGCGGTTTTACCCATTGATATTCAACTATCATTGCTTCGTGTGGCTATTTTTGATCAAATGTCCATATTTGAGTACTCCCAGAAACAATTCAATGAGCTGGAGTGTTTGGTTGAGAAAATATTTCACACACTAAATCATTTTTAAGTTTACTAGAACTGGATTGCATGAGACTTCAATAAGAACGTTTGCCTTTAATCTTTCCTCGAAGGAGAAATGTAGATGGTCATCAAAACCCCAATGATAATCGAAAATAAACCTCCAAAGTTGGAGCCAAAATGGGAAAGGCCATATGTTATACACAGGGTCTACTCTAATGGAGCATATACCATAATTTCAATGGATGGACTGCTCACCGTAGCTCCCACCAATGTGAGGTTCTCAAAGAAGTACTTTGTGTAATCGTATAGAACTCATATTAGATGCATGATGATAAACTGCATAGAACCTCCTACATATATGTTATAAGACATTAAAATGTAAAAAAATGGTCATGATCGCATGACATTAAACTGCATGACAAACTCATATTAGATGAATTATGTTAAATTTCACAACACCACCTACATCTATGTTACATGATGTTAAACTGTAAAAAAATGGCCCTAAATGCATGAAATTAAACTGCATGATGAAGTCATCTTAGCTAGATGATGATAAAATGCATAGAACCACCTATATCTTTGTTATATGACATTAAACTACACATAAATGGTCTTGGTCGCATGAAATTAAACTTCACGATGAACTCCTCTTAGCTGCATGATGATAAACTACATAGTACTACCTATGTATATATTACACGACGTTAAACTATACAGAAATGGTCCGGATCACATGAAATTAAACTTCATGATGAACTCATCATAACTGATTGATGTTAAACTGTGTAGGTCCACCTACGTCTATGTTACATGAAATTAAAATATACAAAAATGGTCATGGTTGCACGAAATCAAACTGCATGATGAACCTGTCCACACTATATGATGTGAAATTTCTTATAATCTTCATCCTTACCACAAGATGTTAAACGACATGGTGATCACTATATCCTGAATGATTAATTATTACGTATGAATCTGATATATGCAAGGGAAAGATAAAAATCCCCCCTTCCTATGTATAGGTCAGACTGGCAGAGAGAGGGAATTTTTCCAGAACTACATGTGGGCTTGATTCCTACCCTCGTAAGATACGTAGTGACACCTGGATCCTACATGTTGGTCCAGCCACCAACATTAAGCACACAAAAACGGATCTCCGTCCTTTCGTATGGCCCGAGCCTATATAGGGAGGGCCTTTTATAGAAATACTTACAGCTTGATTCTTATTCATCAATGAAATATGTAAAGACACCATGACCCTAAGTCTTGGTCCATCCATAACCTGAAATGGAATTCCTCTCGTATATCCTCTATTTACCCTATACTATAAGGGAACTCCTCGTCGATCCTTTTTCATAAACTGAGTATAACTTGCGTGAGATTAGGAATGGTGGTAAGGATTCCCCCATCATGGAGAAATCATAGAGAAGTATAATAAGGTCATAATCTATAAAGCATGGTATAAAATGCCCCCCTCTTATTAAAAAGGTCAAACTGGCACAAAGAGTTTTCAACAACTATGTGTGGATTGATTTCTGCCCTCACAGGATAGATAGTGATGCTTGGATCCTACATATAGGTCCAGCCACCAATCAAGGTAAAAAATTCCCCTCTCCCTGCGTAAAGGTCAGACTAGCATAGGGGAATCCATGAAAGGTCCTAACCGTATAGTGTTAAACTACAAGGTACTTCAAGAACTATATGTGGCTTGATTCATGCCCTCACATGTTATGTAGTGATTCCTAGATCCTACATCTTGGTCCATTCACCAGTCAAGGTCAGAAATCACCCTCTCCCAACGTACAATTCAATTGCGTGCATGGGAATCCATGTAAAGTCATAATGGTATGACATTCAACTGCATGGTACCTCTGGAACTACGCATGACTTCATTCCCACCCAAATATGATATGTAGAGACACCTTGAAACTAAATTTTGGTCCAGACATCACATGATAAAAATTCCCCCCTCTTTGTGCATAGGTTAGACTAGCACAGAGAGTTTTCAATAACTACATGTGTCTTGATTCTTGCCCATGTAAGAAATGTAGTGATGCCCGGGTCCTTCATCCTAGTCCATACGCCATTCAAAAAAAACTACTCCTTTCTTATGCATGGGTTAGACTGACATAGGGAACATGTTCTCATAACTATGTGGACTTTTATTCCCAAATAACTGGGATATATAGGAAACCTCCATGAGGTTGAATCCCAAACCTTCAATCACCTTATCCTTTTCACTTTGGTTCACTCTTTTCCTTACCATATGATGTTAAACTACATAGGATACTAGAACTACATGTGGTTTGATTCCCTTCTATCAATGGGACACGTAGTGACACTTGGGTCTTCTTGGGTCCATCTTCCACGAAACAAATGCCTCCCCTTCATATAAGTCAGACTTTTGTAGGGGAATTCATGAGTCCTAACCACATGATGTTAAACTTCATGGTGAGAGAAGTCCTAACCACATGACATTAAACTATAATGTATCTCAAGAACTAAATGGGTCTTGATTCTCAGTATAACAAGATACGTAGAAAAACATGGGATGGAAATACCAGGTCCAGTCATGTAGAATAAAACGAATTAAAAAAATGCCTCCCATCCCTTACATGTAAAATGCAAATAGCTGCAGTAGATTTCAAATCTATACTCTTACATCCAGAAAGTGTCAAAATAAAATGCTTCCCTTTACATACAAATCAGATCTATATAGAGGATATCATACATCAGAACTAATAATGGTCTAGGTATCTCTCACATTCCCAGACATCCCCTTTTCATCCATTGAACTCCATGCCCTGGGAAATCATGGATCACCATAATCACCCACGACTATCAGAAATGGATGACTAGTGTGTTGAGGACACATTTGTTTGACTATGCAAACAATGTCCTGATGACTCTGCACACATACCAAACTTATGTAGGGAATATGATCTTGGCACACATGGATCATCAAAATGGGGCCCCAATCTGACAAGGGAGTCAAAATATCCCACCTTACATTCATGTCAAATCAGTGTAGAGAAACTCCCAATTCTACAAGTAATCGTATCCTAGGTGTTTCTAATTTGTCCAAACCAAATCTCTCCATTCTTCAAACTCTATGATTTGAGTGATCTTGGATTGTCATAATCCTTCATGGCCATCGGGAATGGAAGGTCATTGTCTTGCGGACACCTTTGTTTGACTATGCTTACAATTCCCTGGCGGCTCTGCATACGTTTCCCACAAAAATGGCTTGTCAACCAAAGGAAATTTCTTTCCTGTGAGAGTATTTTACTATTTTTCGTACACCTAATAGCTTCATAACCCCATGTCATTTCTCCAGATCCAAGATCCCTCAAAACCATAGTTTACAATTTCTTTCCTACTCACATCCTGGACATGTTAAAACATCCTAGCCTGATTATCCTCCAAATACTTGGGGCTTCTATATCAACATCCTAATCACATGATGTTTAAACTGAACCATACTGGATACCCATTATTCACCCTTAGTCCAGGACACATAAAAATTTATTTCCCCTCATGACCCTTCGTAAGAAATGAATCTATGCAGGAAAGTTTGACACACGCCCCATCTCATTGGTGAATCTATATCCGAAACAAAAAAATCCCCATCCATATGCACGAATCATATCCTCATGGAAATGATCCTTAAAATAACTATGTAAAGATAGAATCATTTCATCAAAATATACATAGTGACATCTGAATCTCATATGTCATATCCATCCATGAAACAATATTGTCTCATCCCCACCCGCACAAGGATCAAATATACATAAGGAAAACAACTCAAATGGATAAGATAAAAATGAATCCACCAATTCTCAGTATTCCTAGTAAAGTTCAACCTAAAATTGCCCCTTTTCATGTTCAGGTTCCCCTATTCACACACCATACTTTGTTTCTATAAAGGTATGAATCCCCATAACCATCATGGCCATCAGAAATGGATATCTAGTGTCTTGCGGACACCTTTGTTTCACTATACACCCAATTCCACGATAGCTCTTCATATTTTTCCCACAAAAATGTCTTGTCAACCAAGGGAAAACCCATCCTAAAGAGAGGCTTTTCATATCTCCATTCACCCCTATGATTTCTACGTCTCACCTCATTTCCTAGTTTCAGAAACCCCCTAGATTATAGTTCACATCTTCCCCACCATCATGCCTGAAGGTGATAGAAAATTTATATCCTAATTATCATAGAAAATGAAAATTGTTTCCCCCCTTTATTTAGAGTACCAAAAATACATTAAACCATAGGTCTCAAAAGTCCAGGTTGTACAACTTTAAACTACGCCATGCACTAGTCCTCCTTTGTATAAGTAAAATTCATGAAGGAACTATTTATAAACCCGAACCAATATAAATTCCCCCATTCTTTCAGAAATTGTTCCCTTAACAAGACACCAACTATGGCCATAAATAGTAACAAAATAGAAAATTCTATAAAAATTTTCTAGCCATTGGAAATAGATGGCTAGTGTCCTATGGACACCTTTGTTTTACTGTTCACACAATGACCCAGTGGCTCTTCATATGTTTCCCACAAAAATGGTATGCCAACCAAGGGAAAATTAATCCTCAAGAGATTCATTTTCCTACTTCTGTATTCCCCATGGATTTCATGCCCCATATCATGTACCGTATCCATAAATCACAAGTCAGGGTTAAGAAAAATCCTCCATCCATGTCTGAAAGTTTTCAGGACATTCTCGGTTAATAAGTCTGAAATTGGGTCCCTTATTCTAAAAGTCATGGTCAAAGTTTTTCAACCTAAAAAATAGTAATGATAGTCAGGTTGGAAAGACTCTAAACTTCCAATGAAATAACACACAACACTTTCTAGGGTGAAAACCCACAAAGGGCACCCTGGACAAAAGTCAAGTACCAGCTTGCTAAATCTATACTACAAACGGTTTAGGAAAAACATATAGAAATAAAAAAAATCATCAAGAGATGAAAATATTTTTAGGTCAAAACCCACAATGGATGGCCTAAGAAAAATTCAAGTTCTACCTGCTAATCCCCCACCATAATAGGCTTACGAAAAAATTAGGGTGATATTAAAAAAAGGCCCAATGTATGTAGGGTTTTCCATATAGCCCTAGTAAGAGTCAAACTACAGTTTTTGAGTCCTTTGGATCAAGAAAAAATTAGATCATTATCTAATCATTCAAATCAGGACCGCTTCTACATCGGAATAGACACTTCTTCATCCTGATCAGAGCCCATTTTGATGGGGCCCATTTGTAGGGTCTTGAAAATTCCACATTCAAGATAAAGAAAAGTACATTAACCTTATAAAATGATAGAAATAAAATACTGAAGAATATTAGAAGAAATTTTTTAAAGAAACCAAATTTGGAAAAGGGAAGTAGAGGCGCCACGAACCGTAAAAGTAGTTCGCAGACCGCCGCTCTGCATGGCAGTCTGCACCTATAAAATTCATCCATGAACCAAATGGTTTGCGGAATGAAGATAGTGTAATAGAATCTCATGAAACATGTTGTTGGTGAAATGGAGGTGGATATTTCCACCCCCACATATGAATTCCCCCCACAAACTAAGAAGTTATCAGGATGAGGTGGCATCACCAACCCCCACAAATGAATCCCCCTGATGACTAAGTCAACCATGGGATTTCGAAAAAGGCACTACGCAGCCCATCGATCCATCACCTAAGCCCCTCTATAATAAAAACCAAATGGGGGAGGAAAAGGACTCTCACTTAAGTGGGAGAAAAGGTATGAATCATAGAGAAAGATAAAAATGGTGAGAGAGAAATCTCTTCGGCACCCGAAGCAGTTTTCAAAACTCCATCCTGTGAACCATATGTAGTAGTAGTTTTCAGAACACTATCCCATGAACTGTATGTGGAAGAATATCCATAGGAGGAAGTTTCATTCGTGGAAATGATGCATCATTAATTAACCCCACGAATGAATAAAAAATTGTATGTGGATGCTCCTATGTGGAAACTGGTTCGCGGATGACCCTTTATAGAACACAATACATGGAAGCTCCTATACAAAAAAAATTTCATATATGTTCTTATACGGCTGACAGTATGAGGACGCTTCTACATAGAAAATGGTTCATGGATAACTCTTTATGGGAAACAGTTCACAGGAAATCCTATGTGGCCGACAGTATATGGATGTTCCTACATGGCCAAAAGTATGTAGGTGCTCCTACATGGCCAACGGTTCATAGCCAGCCCTATGTGGCCAACTCCTATGTGAAAAAATAGTTCACACCCACTGGTCCATATTGAATGGTTTGTGCGCCCAGACCCCCACTCAGGATCAGTGCTGAACTATGGTCCTGAACCTTAGGTTTGCAGTCCCAACCCTCCAAGCTGACCCCTTCGCTATTGTCAATCACCCCCATGAAAAATGGAGAGTCGCATTGTGAACTTTTCAGGCCGGATCAATGACATTTTCTGTTGGGCCCTAATGTCTCCCCAATACCCATCCCTTCAATACCAGGATTTGAGATACTCCTCATAAGATTCAAAAAACCCCATCACATGTATCCTATGCTAGGTTGATCCAAAACCCCATGGAAAATGATGTTATGACTGTTTATTACATGCCTGGACACATCCTTTCAATTCAAAAAACTTTGTGTCCTGGGTGATCTCAGATATTCATAAACTTCCACAGGCATCAGAAATGGATGGTCAGTGTCCTGAGGACACCTCTTCTTGATTGTGCACATAATTCCCCGTAGGCTCTGCATATGTTTCCCACAAAAAAAGTCTTATCAATGAGAGTCATATTCATCCTCAGGAGAGGATTTTCCTAATTTTGTACACCCAATGGCCTCTATGACTCATATTATTTATCCTAATCTGAGATCCTCAAAAATCATGGTTTACACATTCCTTCCCTCTCATATTCGAGTAATGTTAGAACATCCTAACCTGATTATCCTCCAGTTAATCATGGTGTCTTTAATAAAGGGTCTAAACTCTATGACCTTAAACTATAAGTTATCATCCTAACCACATGACATTAAATTGTATGGTATTAGACCCTAAAACATGACATTAAACATTAATTCCATTTTCAAAGATATATGATGATAAAATATAGTATATCAGGTGATTTCAAATCTTTATAAACATACCCGACCAATGGAAATGGAAGACTAGTTTCTTGAGGAAACCTCTATTTGACTATGTGCATAATGCCCTGGCAGCTCTGCCTAAATTTCCCACAAAAAAATGCCTATCAACCAGAGAAAAAATCATCCTCAAGATATTTTTTCCTACCTCTATAATCCATAAGGGATTTTATGCCTTGTACAATTTTCCTAATCGGAGATTCTACAGAATCATGGTTTACATGTTCCTTCCCTCTCATGTTTGAGGCATGTCAGAACATCCCAACATGATTATCCTTCAGTTAATCATCATACAAGAAATATGAATTTAAAATATAGTATAGCCCCATAATATATTAAACAAGGAACTTTTATTGAGGTAATCCCTAACCTTTCTTGGGGAGTTGGCACTCTTTCCCCTCTCAAGCTCATCACAGGACATGTCTGGATAGATTTCCAAACGTGACTATCCTGGATATCAGCACGGGTGAGGAAATTGGCACATTAAAATCCCCTCTCTATCCCATTAAGATCGTATCCCATACTCTTCTATCATCACTATCCTTTTCTATTAATGGAGAAGTAAAGGTGTGTGGTCTGCCAGATCGACCTCCTCCTCTTGTTTCTCACACTGAGCATGAATCCCATGGGATTAGAGGTTGATGATGATCACAAAATCCATACCATCTCTAAATAAACAATGAGAACTATGATTCCTAATCTAAAAAGGATACGTAGGACACCTGTAACACCCGAGACTTTTATGAGAAATATTTTGTTTTTATGTTATATAAATCATTAAAGGAATATTTCACTACACACAACACTATCTTGGCTTTCTTTACACGCAATCGCGACCTTCCTTGATAGCTTGCGTTGTACGCAATATCGAGTTTCACTAAACAATGATATGATATTAAAATATTATTAAAACTAGCCGTTATGAATAGTAATACCCAATTTTTGAAATTTTTTAAATTTTATTTTTCAAAATGGACTTCATTTTTGGATTTGGAATATCGAAATTAACCTATGGTGAAATTTTGGTATTTTTCTGAAAACTTTCAAATTTTGATGAATAGTGAAAACACTGGGTTACTATTTAAAAACCGACTTTTTATTTAAATAATTATTTATTTTATTTAAATTTATTTTAGGTCAAAATTGATACATAATACCTATATAAGTTCAAAGTAATTCATTGGAGTCATTTTATAATAATTTTATATATATATAATTTTATTGAACTTTTCACCGTCTTTTACCCACCTCCTAAGAAAATTTCCCAATTCACATAAAACTTAATTTTACCGCTTCTGTGAGTGGAATTTCAAAAATCTGAGAGACACGGTTAATATCAAGGACTAAAAATCAGTTCAATGAGATGAAAATAATTTTTGGTGAATAGTAACTTTTTACTTTTTTTACCACGGTTAAAAGTAAATAGGTTAATTAAGGGTAAAAATGATATTATTATTACCCTAACACATGTTATAATTATATTGGATAAGTTTAATTAGACCAAAAACAACCTTAGGAATAAAATATGACCATTTAGGCCCACTTGGATTAGATTATGACATTTAATATTATTTTATTTAAAGAATAGTTAAAATAGTTAAAATCATAGTTTAATAACTAAAACATTTTTAATATAAGGTTATACATAAGATAAATTCGACTATAAATATTAATTATAAAGATAAAAATATTTCCTACATAATGGTATTTTATTTTTAATTTTTAGACTTTAAATAATTTAATTTATTTATGACACAATGATGATGCAGTAATTAAATTATTAATGAAATATTAACGTAATTGATGTTATAAATACCCAAATAAATGTAATTTTAGACTTTTTATGAATTCCAATAATTTTATAGGTTAATATGACATGTTATTATTGATTTTATTAACTTTTTTTGAACTAATATTTCTGTTATTATTTTCACAAAAATCAATTACCAAATAGTGTCAAAATTGACATAAAATAGTTTTTAAAACAAATATTATATTATTAATTGTTATTTTATTCCAAAAAATATAATTTTCGGAAAATAACTTAGATAAGGTTATATATATTAATAATAAACAACTTGGGGTTCGTTTGGCTTTTTATAGTATGTTTATTAACCTTATAGTGTAAGAAAACAAGAAGACATGGTAAAAGTAAAATTATTTAACTTAAAGTTAAATCTAAATGATAAGGTTAAAATAGAAACCTAATCTTGTCTAAATTCTATTGGATGGGATTATTTCGACCCATCCCCACCATATATTTTAAATAAATTAATTTGGAGCTATTAAAAACAGAATATGACTTTATAATAAAATAATACTTTTAGTTTTTCCTAAGGTGCCCCTCTCCTCCCTTATAAAAGGGAACCTCCTCCCTCTCTTCCTCAAACCACTTTGAGCCTTCAATCTCAGCCAAACCATGCCAAATTCTCTTCTACAATTCCCTAGAAACATCCTAGAGGTCCTGGTCTTCTTTAAAGACCAATTTTAGTGCCCTAAGAGGAGGTCTCAAAGAGGCGCTTCAAAGAAGAGGTAATGTATGTTACCGATTCTTTCAACTTTATTTCTTCTTCCACTTCTTCTTCTGTAGTTGTTTCATTATGAAGTAATAACATCAGTATCACTCATATAATGATATGTTATTATAAGTATGAAACAACCCTATTTCACCATCTATCCATCTTATAGAAAACGAAATCACCGCGCGTGCGTACGTACGGAATACCGTCTCCACGTCGTGGTGTAATCTATTTTTCACCACCACCTTACTTGGATGGGTATAATGGTGTAAATAATAACTATATATGATTATTATAAATTTATATTTATCCTGAAATATTATACATACACTCCAATACAATTCCACGATCATGGGAACGATATCATCGCTCGTGCGTACGTACGGAATACCGTCTCCACGATGTGATGAGACTCGTTCTACATGATCTTCATTGCATAATAATTATATAAATAAATTGAATGAATGAATATGATATATATTACACTAATACCATTCTGGAAATTAGTTATCTATAACCTAAAGAGAATAATAAGAATTTATTTGACAAAACTCTCATAAGAACAAAAAGTAATAAACACCCGAATAACAAGTAGCAATGAAATATTACTAATAATAAGCTAATAATATGGCCATATATGATATCATAAAAATAATTATGATTCTGGAATAAGTAAATAACATTATTTAAATCATTATACAAGAGGTTCGGATACTTATAAATCAAATCGGACCTAAGGTAAGGGAAAATCTCGCAATATCATTTTTATCCGAGATTGTTTATACTTCAGAATTTACTAGGGAATATCTATCATCCACATCCATGTTTCCTAAATATTTAATATTATTTCTATCCTACTACAATTTTTTAAATCAAATTTTACCCTTCGGTGAGTTTTTAGTAAAAGATTTTAAAGGAATCTTTTGTCATTCTTCGTACGAGGTACTTTTTGACTTTTCCGGCCAAAGTACGAGAAGATTGTTTTTTTAACTTAGAGGGCATGAATGGATTTTTAGAAAATTATTTCCAAGAAGCTTCCTTTATAAGTTTTCAAGTTTATTTTTAATCAACTTCTTTTAGTTTAAAATTGTATGACATGTTAAGAAAGGAAAAATGTTTTTTAAGTAGAAAGGATATTTTCCTCAAGAATGGAGTTCAAGTGTTTTATCAAAATTATTTTCCATATAAGATAAAATAGGGTTCTGTTTCTATCCCTATTTTTACATTGATTTGATTGTTTTATGATGGAATTAATTTAATTATGTCCTTTTATCTTATATGGATTGTGTTATGATGGCATGATGATTAAGAATCCCATTTTTATTACATGGGTTATGCTATGATGTATGATTTATGATTTTGTGGAACACATAAGAATAGTTTCATTATGAGATGGTTGGGACGTATATCTTCCTCCAATTCATTGGGTAAAGATTTATATCTCATGAGATAGACATGGCTGGAATGGCAAGTTAACTCGGTTCAGTGAAACAGGACTGAAACGATGAGTGAACTCAGTTCAGAAATAGACTTTGTCTGCTAAGATAGTCTTTGCTATGAGTATTGACTACTAAGAAATGATTCTCTATGATTATGTGTGTATGCTAAAAAGTTTCATATTTTAAGTTATGATTATTGGGATTAAATTTCACTACTATGATTTATCCCATGTTATGAAATTATGATTTCTTTTGTAGGTTAATATTTCCAAAATGTTATGTTCTTATGAATATGATGTGATTTATTTTTCTTTTGTTTACCCTTACTGGGCATTTGAGATCACCATTTTGTATGTTTTCTTTCACCAGGTCAGGAAGAAGGTTATTAAGTAGGATATTCTAAAAGGGACTCTAGATATGATGAAATAAATGGGAGACAATGTAGATGCTTTATGAACCAGTTGTTTATGTTTCCCAATTTCTAAAGACACTATACCTATACGGTCCTTTCATGGTTTTGTTATATGTTGTAATAAGTGTACTTAAATTTTGAAGTATTAACAATGTATGTAAAGTATGGGTCGTTATAGTTGGTATCATAGGAAAGGAATAGTCAACCTTTGGAAACTAGGATGTGAAATCCTTTGTAAGAAACCTAAGGATATGTCTAAGCATAGAACACAATCTTAGTGTTTTAGAAATGGCCATGAACAACCTATGATAAGACCTTAAGTGTGAAATTTTATTCTTGATTATGTGGTTTTCCTATTATAATTACTGTTTCTCACACTATTCTTCTTGGTTTTAGTCAATGGCTGGAACCCAAAGGAACCGTGTTAATGAAAAATGCGACGGGAAATGCAATGATTGTCCCCCTGAGAAACAAAACGTTATGGGAGCTGGAATACAAAATCTTGTAGCCATGCTCACACAACTTTATCAAGCTATGAATCATGCAGGACTTCCAAATGAGTAAAGGAAGGAGAAACATTCTATTGAATCCTTCATGAGGCAGCATCCACCTTCATTCAGCGGGTCTTCTGATCCATTAGTGGCTGAACAATGGATCAGTACCACTGAAAATATATTTTCAGTTCTTCAATGTTCTGAACATGATAAAGTCATCTTATCAGTGTATCGTTTGGAAGGAGATGATGATCAATGGTGGAATCTTATCAAGAATACGAGGCAAAGAGATGAAATTGAGTCCATGGAATGGGATGAGTTCAAGAACTTATTTTTCAATAAGTACTTCCCTCGTATTCTTCGAACAAAGATGGAGAAGGAGTTTCTTGAACTGAAGCAAAAGGTTGATGAATCTGTTGGTACCTATGAAGCAAATTTTACAAGACTTTCAAGGTACACTTCTGGTATTATTATCCAACCAGAGAGTAAGATCGATCGATTCTTTAGTGGCTTAAAACCAAGACTTCGAAGGGTATTAGCCATAAGAGACTTCAATAGCTATGAGGAAATTGTTCGATGTGCTCTCAAGGTTGAGATGGAGATTGGAGTAACCCATCATTCATATGGGTTTGATAAGAAGAGGAAAATGGAATTCACAGGAAAATCTAAAGAGCACCCTGAAAAGAATATGAGTTTTCCCTTATGCTCAAATTGTGTAAAGAAACATGGAGGGAGTTGTCTTAATGGGACAAGTAAATGTTTCAAATGTGAAAACTAAGGTCATCGAGCATTTGAATGTCGTAATGATGGGAAGAAGATATCTAGTGATGCGAACAAAGAAAAGGCTACATAGAGTGAACATCCTACACTTCAATGTTACAAATGCAAGGAAATGGGGCATTATGCCAATCAATTCCCTAATCCAAGTGTTTTTGATGATGATATACGTCAACAAACTCTTAAGGCTAAAGACAAAGGAAAGTCACATAAAATTACTATCGGCGATGTGGAGTACGACAACGAAGTGGTGAGAGGTACACTTACCATCCACTCTAAAGTAGAAAATGTTTTATTTCATTCTGGATCCACCCAAACTTTTATTTCTGAAGAATTTTCTAAGGGTATCACCTTATTACCTCAACAATTAGATGTTGAGTTAGCTGTGACAACCCCTAATGGCACAACAGTCGCATCAAAAGTTTATAATTCTTCTCCGATTGAATTTTGTGGGAAAGTGCTTCCTGCAAATCTTGTGATCCTTGCTATAGTGTAATTTGATGTGATTCTTGGCATGGATTTTCTATCTTTATATGGAGCTCATATCAATTTCCTAATAAGGGAAGTTACATTTCATATTCCAGATCGATCTATGATCATCTATCGATGCAAGGATGAACAAAACCTTCCAGGGGAAATTTCATCCATCCTATGGGTCTTGATTCCACTAAATTAAGGTTATTTATCTCTAATGGTTTGTGAGAAACTCACGATTAAGAATATTCCCATTGTACGGGAGTTTGATGATGTCTTTCCAGAGAAATTGTTGGGTCTTCCACCAAATCGTGAAGTTGAGTTTTCAATAGAACTCGAACCGGGTGCTTCGCCTATTTCAAATACACCTTATAGAATGGCCCCAATTGAGTTAAAGGAATTGAAGAAGCAACTCCAAGAGAATCTTGATAAAGGATTCATACGCCCTAGTGCGTCACCTTGGGGATCACTTGTTCTGTTTGTTAAGAAGAAAGATGGATCAATGAGACTCTGCATTGATTATTGAGAACTTAACAAGATCACGATCAAGAACAAATATCCTCTCCCGCGCATTGATGACTTATTTGACCAACTATGCGGAGTTCAATACTTTTCCAAGATTGATCTTCGTTCAGGGTATCATCAATTAAGGTTCAAAAAGGAGGATATACCAAAGACGGCTTTTCGTACATGGTATGGACACTATGAATTTATAGTGATTCCATTTGGTCTTACTAATTCCCCTACTATCTTCATGGATCTGATGAATAGAGTATTTAGAGACTATCTTGATCAGTTTGTGGTAGTCATTATAGACGATATTCTTGTCTATTCAAAGAGAAAGGAAGAACATGAAGATCACTTGAAAATTATATTGAAGACCCTGATAAAGGAGAAGATTTATGCCAAATTTACCAAGTGTGAATTTTGGATTCAAACAGTTTCATTTTTGGGTCACATAATCTCAAAAGAGGGGATATCTGTGGATCCAGCAAAAAGAGAGGTTACTGAAAGATGGTTGAGACCAACAAAATTAACTGAGATCCGAAGTTTTCTAGTTTTGGCTGGATATTATCGACGTTTTGTGAAAGATTTTTCACGATTATCAAATCCACTCACCAGGTTGACTCGAAAAGGAGTTAGGTTTTTGTGGATGGAGGAATGTAAAGAGAATTTCAAGGAGTTGAAAAGAAGGTTATCCAGTGCACCTGTGCTCACACTTACTTGTAGTGGAGAAAGGTTTGTGATCTACAGTGATGCATCCAAGAAGGGATTGGGGTGTGTTCTCATTCAAAACGATATGGTGATAGCTTATGCCTCACGAAAATTGAAAATCCATGAGCAAAATTACCCAACTCATGATTTGGAGTTAGCTGTAGTAATATTTGCATTAATAATTTGGAGGAAGTATCTTTATGGAGAAAGGTGTGATATTTATACTGATCATAAATATTTAAAGTATATTTTCACACAAAAGAAGCTGAATATGCACCAAAGAAGATGGTTGGAGCTGATTAAGGATTATGACTGCTCAATTCATTACCACTATGGGAAAGCAAACAAGGTGGCAGATGAATTAAGTCGACAAGACCATGCTAGCTTATCCATGATGAGGATCACAAACGATCTAATATTTATGGATTTACAAAGGATGGATCTTGTAATTATAATGGAAGAAAAAAAATTGTATCTTTCTCAAATGAATGTTCAACCATATATACATGTGAAGATTAAAGAGGCACAAAAAGAAGATGTAGAGTTACAAAAGAAGGTGAGAAATGTTCCTGAATTCAACCTTGATTGTGATGGAATAATAAGGTTCAAGAATCGGGTTTGTGTTCCTCCCATCCCAGAATTAAAGAAGGAGCTGTTGGATGAGGCTCATAGTTCTTCATTCTCTATTCATCCTAGAAGCACAAAGATGTATAGGGACCTGAAAGAGTACTTCTGGTGGGATGACATGAAAAGAGATGTTGCTGAATATGTCTCTCGATGCTTGGTTTGTCAGCAAGTTAAAGCTGAGAGACAGAAGTCTAAGGGGATGTTACAACCATTACCCATACCCGAATGGAAATGGGAAAACATCACTATGGACTTTGTCACTGGACTTCCTAAAACATCCAAAGGAAATAATGTTATCTGGGTCATAGTTGATCGTCTTACAAATTCTGCACACTTCATTGCTATTAGAGAAGATTTCTCTCTGGATCACCTTGCCAGGATATATGTAAAGGAAGTGGTAAGATTGCATGGAGTACCACTGTCTATTATATCTGATCGGGATTTGAGGTTTACCTCAAAGTTCTGGAAAAGTCTTCAGCATTCTCTAGATACAGAGTTGAGTTTCAGCACTGCTTACCATCCTCAGACATACGGTCAGTTTGAGAGGACAATTCAAACTCTAGAAGATGTTTTGAGAGGTTGCTCTATGGATTTCAAAGGTGGTTGGGATCAACACCTACCTTTGGTGGAATTTTCTTATAATAATAGCTTTCACTCCAGTATTCAGATGGCTCATTATGAAGCTCTCTATAGAAAGAAATGCAAGACTCCAACTTGCTGGGATGAAGTTGGGGAAAGAAAGCTATTAGGACCTAATCTTGTTGATGAGATGGCAGAAAAGGTCAGATCTATTCAACAACACATAAGAGCAGCTCAGAGTCGAAAAAAAATTTATGCCGATAATCAAAGAAAATACCTAGAGTTTGAAGTGTGTGATAAAGTGTTATTATGAATATATCCTTGGATTAAAGTAATGAGATTTGGAAAGAAGGGAAAGCTGAGCCCTAGGTATATCGGTCCTTTCGAAATACTGGATCATGTTGGGAAGGTAGCTTACAGATTGGTGATTCCACCAAATCTCTCTCAAGTTCACGATGTGTTCCATGTATCTCTCCTGAGAAAGTACATACCTGATCCTTCACATGTACTCAGCTCAGAAGTTGTACCGCTGGAACAAGATCTTTCTTATGAAGAATAGCTGATAGAGATTCTCGATCGTAGTGAAAAAGTCCTACGGAACAAGACCACTCTCTTGGTGAAAGTTTTATGGAGGAACCACCAATTAGAAGAAGTAACATGGGAGCTTGAGGATATGATGAGGGAGAGGTATCCTCATCTGTTTGTTAAAAAGTGATGAATTTCGAGGGAAAAATTCATTTTAAGGGGGGTAGAATGTAACACCCGAGACTTTTATGAGAAATATTTGGTTTTTATGTTATATAAATCATCAAATGAATCTTTCACTACACACAACACTAGATTGGATTTCTTTACACGCAATCACGACCTTCCTCGACAGCTTGAGTTGTACGCAATATCGAGTTTCACTAAACAACGATATGCTATTAAAATATTATTAAAACTAGCCATTATGAATAGTAATACCCACTTTTTGAAATTTTGTAAATTTTATTTTTCAAAATGGACTTCATTTTTGGATTCGGAATATCGAAATTATCCTAGGGTGAAATTTTGGTATTTTTCTGAAAACTTTCAAATTTTGATGAATAGTGAAAACACTATGTTACTATTTAAAAACCGACTTTTTATTTAAATAATTATTTATTTTATTTAAATTTATTTTAGGTCAAAATTGATACATAATACCTATATAAGTTCAAATTAATTCATTGGAGACATTTTATAATAATTTTAGATATATAAAAATTTTATTGAACTTTTCACCGTCTTTTACCCACCTCCTAGGAGAATTTCCAAATTCACATAACACTTAATTTTACTGCTTCTGTGAGTGGAATTTCAAAAATCCGAGAGACACGGTTAATATCAAGGACTAAAATGTGGTTCAATGAGATGAAAATAATTTTTGGTGAATAGTAACTTTTACTTTTTTTACCACGGTTAAAAGTAAATAGGGTAATTAAGGATAAAAATGATATTATTATTACCCTAACACATGTCCTAATTCTATTGGATAAGTGTAATTCGACCAAAAACAACCTTAGGAATAAAATATGACCATTTAGGACCACTTGTATTAGATTAGGACATTTAATATTATTTTATTTAAAGAATAGTTAAAATAGTTAAAATCAAAGTTTAATAACTAAAACATTTTTAATATAGGGTTATACATAAGATAAATTCGACTATAAATATTCATTATAAAGATAAAAATATTTCCTACATAATGGTATTTTATTTTTAATTTTTAGACTTTAAATAATTTAATTTATTTATGACTCAATGATGATGCAGTAATTATATTATTAATGAAATATTAACATAATTGATGTTATAAATACCCAAATAAATGTAATTTGAGACTTATTATGAATTACAATAATTTTATAGGTTAATATAACATGTTAGTATTGATTTTATTAACTTTTTTTGAACTAATATTTTTTTTATGATTTTCACAAAAATAAATTACCAAATAGTGTCAAAATTGACATAAAATAGTTTTTAAAACAAATATTATATTATTAATTGTTATTTTATTACTAAAAATCTATGTTTCGGCCAAATGACTTAGATGATGTTATATATATTAATAATAAACAATTTGGGGTTCGTTTGGCTTGTTATAGTAAGTTTATTAACCTTATAGTGTAAGAAAACAAGAAGACACAGTAAAAGTAAAATTATTTAACTTAAAGTTAAATCTAAATGATAAGGTTAAAATAGAAACCTAAACTTGTCTAAATTCTATTTGATGAGATTATTTCGACCCATACCCACCTTATCTTCTAAATAAATCAATTTGGAGCTATTAAAAACTGAATATGACTTTATAATAAAATAATAGTTTTAGTTTTTCCTAAGGTGCCCCTCTCCTCCCTTATAAAAGGGCACCTCCTCCCTCTCTTCCTCAAACCACTTTGAGATTTCAATCTCAGACAAACCCTGAAAAATTCTCCTATAAACTTCCCTAGAAACATCCTAGAGGTCCTGGTCTTCTTCAAAGACCAATTTTAGTGCCCTAAGAGGAGGTCTCAAAGAGGCTCTTCAAAGAAGAGGTAATGTCTGTTACCGATTCTTTCAACTTTATTTCTTCTTCCACTTCTTCTTCTTTAGTTGTTTCATTATAAATTAATAACATCAGTATCACTCATATACTGATATGTTATTATAAGTATGAAACAACCCTATTTCACCATCTATCCATCTTACAGAAAACGAAATAACCGCGTGTGCGTACGTACGGAATACCGTCTCCACGTCGTGGTGTAATCTATTTTCCACCACCACCTTACTTGGATGGGTATAATGGGATAAATAATAACTATATATGATTATTGTAAAGTGATATTGATTCTGAAATAGTATACATACACTCCAATACAATTCCACGATCATGGGAATGATATCATCGCTCGTGTGTACGTACGGAATATCGTCTCCACGATGTGATGCGACTCGTTCTACATGATCTTCATTGCATAATAATTATATAAATTAATTTAATGAATTAATGTGATATATATTACACTAATACCATTCGGGAAATGAGGTATCTATAACCTAAAGAGAAGAATAAGAATTTATTTGACAAAACACCCATAAGAACAAAAAGTAATAAACACCCGAATAACAAGTAGCAATGAAATATTACTAATAAGAAGCTAAGAATATGGCCATATATAATATCATAAAAATAAGTATGATTTTGGAATAAGTCAATAACATTATTTAAATTATTATACAGCAGGTCTGGACACTTACGAAGCAAATCGGACCTAAGGTAAGGAAAAATCTCACAATCTCATTTTTATCCGAGATTGTTTATACTTCAGAATTTACTGGGGAATATTTATCATCCACATCCATGTTTCCTCAATATGTAATATTATTTCTATCCTACTACAATTGTTTAAATCAAAATTTACCCTTCGGTGAGTTTTTATTAAATGATTTTAAAGGAATCTTTTGTCATTTTTTGTACGAGGTACTTTTTGACTTTTCTGGCCAAAGTACGAGAATAAGGTTTTTTTTAACTTATAGGGCATGAATGGATTTTTAGAACATTATTTCCAAGAATCTTCCTTTACAAGTTTTCAAGTTTATTTTTAATCAACTTATTTTAGCTTAAAATTGTATGACATGTTAAGAAAGGGAAAAATTTTTTGAAGTAGAAATGATATTTTCCTCAAGAATGGAGTTCAAGTGTTTTATCAAAATTATTTTCCATCTAAGATAAAATAGGGTTCTGTTTCTATACCTATTTTTACATTGATTTGATTGTTTTATGATGGAATTAATTTTATGATGTCCTTTTATCTTATATGGATTGTGTTATGATGGCATGATGATTAAGAATCACAATTTTATTACATGGGTTATGCTATGATGTATGATTTATGATTTTGTGGAACACATAAGAAAAGTTTCATTAGAAGATGGGTGGAACCTTTATCTCCTTCCAATTCATTGGGTAAAGTTTTATATCTCATGAGATAGACATGGCTGGAAGGGCAGGTTAAACCAGTTCAGTGAAACAGGACTGAAACGAGGAGTGAACTCGGTTTAGAAATGGACTTTGTCCGCTAAGATAATCTCGGATATGAGTCTTGACTACTAAGAAATGATTATCTATGATTATGTGTGTATGCCACAAAGTTTCATGTTTTAAGTTATGATTATTAGGATTACATTTCACTACTATGATTTATCCCATGTTATGAAATTATGATTTCTTTTGTAGGTTAAGATTTCCAAAATGTTATGTTCTTATGAATATGATGTGATTGATTTTTATTTTGTTTACCCTTACTGGGAATTTGAGCTCACCCTTTTGTATGTTTTCATTCCCCAGGTCAGTAAGAAGGTTATTAAGTAGGATATGCCAAAAGGGACTCTAGATATGATGAAATAAATGGGAGACAATGTAGATGCGTTATGAACCAGTTGTTTATGTTTCCCAGTTTCTAAAGACACTATACCTATATGGTCCTTTCATGGTTTTGTTATATGTTGTAATAAGTGTACTTAAATTTTTAAGTATTAACAATGTATGTAAAGTATGGGTCGTTAAAACACCTATCTGAAGTCCCAATATCAAGATACATTCTTCTTAAAAGTCAGTCCCAATAATAATTCCCCCCGACTCACTAGGTTATCCTATTTAGGTATAAACCCCGACATGAATCTTCCATAAAGTCGTCCTCTACGATGTAAGTCCCAACCATATCCCCTCAAGTGGGAATATTCAACACATAACCCCATCCCCCAATGAATTACGAGAACTCTGATTCTTGGTCTAACTAGGATATGTAGGATGCATGTCCAAATGCTCGAGCTCAAGTGGACAACTTCCACACATAATCCCCACTCCAATGAACTATGAGAACTATGATTCCTACTCTAAACAGGATATATAGGTTTCCTGTCTAATGGCCCAAGCTCAAGATACATTCTACATGAAATTTAGTCCCAATAATAATTTCCCCCGACTCATTAGGGTATCATCTTCAAGAATAAGCCCTGATGTGAATCTTTCAAGAAAGGACTCATTTACGGTGTAAGCCCCAACCATGTCTTCTCAAATGGTCCTCCTCTATGGTATAGGGCCCATGTTAAACCAAACTATGAGGGATTTGATACCCAATTAACTGGGATATATAGGAAGCCGCCTTGAGTTCCAAACCTAGCACCCAAATCACCCTAGTGTTCACTAGGCCATATCCCCGGTGGGGCCATATCCACCCAAGAGACCATGCCAATTTTTAGCATCCTAGGCCACTTTGATGTAAGTCCCACATGAAATATTGACTAGGCATATTATTCCTAGATTTCTTAGATACATGATGTTAAACTACATGGATGGGTCCTCGTCGCATGACCATAAAAGGTGATGTGTCTAGTTAAGTGGCACCAAACTACGTGGGTTCTGATTCCTCTCATGAGGATACATAATAATCCCATATCATGGGTTTTATACTGATATCGAAGGAACTTCCATCATCCTTTGATGATAATAATCTCTAGAGAACCTCATCATAGGGATTAACCTAGATTTGTCTCATTAATTCCTAACCATGTCATATATATGGTTAATCTTGCAACCCGGGGGTATCTCACGGACAAATGATTGGAAAAAAAAGGACTCATGAACATATGAGCATTTCTTAAATCTATAAGAGAGTCTTTTAATAGGAAATAATTCCCCCCAAAAGGTTGTAATGAGCTCTACCTCCCATCCTCTTGACAAATGGAGTCCTTAAGTATCATTGTCCAAACTGCCAACCAATGAGCACCTTCCTTTGGAAAGAAGGTCCATGAATCATGGATACCAAGTTCGATGGGTGTTTATGGCTCCACGAATAAACCCGTTGGAGACCATATGATAAAATAATACCCAATGTGGAACCCTTCATAATAATGTACAACCGGTTAATGTTTGTTGATCCATTTTGTCTGCCCCTCTGGTACGATGTGAATCAGGTCGAAATAGGGTCTTTGTGGCTCCAACATCCCCTCATCTATATACTTCTAAATCATTCCCATAAAGTTAATGAAACTCTTGATTATATGGCTAAGAAATATATGGTAGGGGATGTAATTGGAATGGCCTCCCAAATCTGCCTCTTCTAGTTTTTTTATTCTTGGGAACTTGTTCAAATAATTCTCTATAGTATAGGAAAAATATTTGGACACATGTTACAATTCGAATGAATATACATTTATTCATATGATATCAAGATATGGATATCAATGTTTATTCCCTATCATGTTTTATATTCCATTAGTGTAATGGTAACATGGTTTAATTTAGGATTTGATAGTAAGTTCCCTAATATTGATCAATTATGGGGTAGATATTGAAGCACCAGAGGCCCCAGACATTGATAATGCCTCCCATAGATTGAATAACTCTGAATCTCCAAGAAAGTTTTTGGAAACTACTGAGGTTGGATAGCATTTATAATTCACTAGAGGATGGGGTGGAAATATATAAATTCCCCCTACCCTAAGTGCTAGGGGACTTGAAAATATGAAAAATATCCCCAATACTATGGGCTAGGTTGAGCTGTAATGATTTCTAGAATTTCGTTAATGAGGGGGTGAAGAATATAAAAATTACCCTAGACCTATGGGATGTGGTACTTCACTGCAAGGAGGAACTCTATATGAATTTTTAATTATGTCATCATGGGGAAAATATCTATGAATCATTCCCATAATTATTTCTCAGATATCGTCATTATCTTGATGGATCTAAGAGATTTATCCTCTAATAGATATTACCTTTTCATTCTCAAGGGGGTGACTATAAGATTACATGAAAACACCCTTTTATATTTCCAAGGTAGGATGGTTGAATGATGATGGGAGTCTCAGAATAGACCTGAGAGACTGGATATTTTGTTAATATTGAACCTATTATTCATCAATATTGCACATTGAAACATCAGCAGGTTCAATAAAGTTTTCTATAGAGGTAGGATGGGAATCACTGAGCCCCTTTTAACCAATTCTTAGAGATATGATGATACAATCTATTGGGGATAAAAATATTTTAGGAGTTTATAATAATCCTCATCAATAATATGCTCATTAAAACTAGGTGGAATGTCTTTAAACCTATTTGAAACTATATTTGAATTGATGCTCCTCATTAGTGGAGTATCCCATTTTTTATACACATTATACTATTTGGTGGGATGAATCTTGCATTACCGTTTGGTTGGTTGGAACATGTGGTACCGTTTGGTGGGATGATTCATGTAACCATTATTTTTATTCATTAGGGAGAATTATAAGGACTTCACCCCAGTTGCCCGGAGCTGGTGCCTTATTTGATTACATTGGCATACATACAAGGAATAAAAATCTAGAAGTACCAATTAGTTTAGTAGCTTTTGGAAACAAGATACATAAATAAGTTCAAATTTTCATTATGAAGGGAAATACAACACTAATTTATTCCATTAGAAACATCCATGCCTCCTAGATTATGCTTGCAATTCATTCATAATTTACTTCTTTATATCCTGGTAAAAATGAAACATAAGAAAGGGGTGAGCTAAAACTCTCAATAAGAGTAAGCAATACAGAAGAAGATAATATAAACTTTAGACATGGTGAATAATTGAAAACACTTTCCTTTAATAATAAACTTGAACACATTATGGCAGGAATATGAGCTGAGTAAATAATGCCATAATAAAACATAATAATGGGTATTATACTAGTCTAATAACCACATGAACTTTCAATTACTAGCTTTATAATGATGGAAGTGTGTATGCCATACATTCTGAAACATTCTGTCAAGGCCTTGGCCAAGAGGTCTAATGATTAAGGCCTCGGCCAAAATCCATATCACATTGGGAAAGGCCTCGACCAATTCCACATCTAGTTGTCTCATGAGACCTACCTATGCATCGAGGGGCTATATAGGTCCCCACCCATCACATAATAAGTCCAATTCATTCCTCATATGAGCGGGGATTAACATAAAAAACATATACATTCATATTGAAACTATCATATGAAATGTAACTATCTTCCCCAATCATTAAACATAAAACACTAACCATTCTGAGTAATATGGTGAATGGTTTTAGGATAGATCATCCACAATAGAGTTAGTAATAAAACATTAAATCAAATATGGTAGATGACTTCATAAATGATTAAACCCAATAATACCATGGAATCAAAAAGAGTATTAAATTATATGAAAACACTCTTATAAAATCATTAAGCAATTCTGGAGATAAATACTCTTTTATTTTGAAAAGAATAGTTCTTTTGGAAAAATCATTGTATAAAACCAGAAGTGAAGTAAGATAGTATTTTAATAATAAAATGTGTGATTTAATAAAGATAATGGTTTCAAAAAGATATTATATAGTGCCCTTGAAAATAGGTAAGAATTTGAGAAATTCCCTTGAATCGGGCTTGTAATTCTGAAAACAAAATTGAAAGTTCCTTTTAAAACGTGTAAATATACATAAAATAAGGAAGGGTTAGGGTTTTTAAACATATATATAATACCTACACAGAATATATGATGAGTAAATAAAAATAAATAATAATTTCATTGAGGTAATTATACAATTAAAGTATCCTGAATGAAAATGGAAGTTCGGGTGGAAAAACACTTACCTTAACTCAAAACATGTTCCGCTCTTGAACTTATGCTCCTAGAATATGAAATTATAATTATTTATAGCATATTTAAGAAACTATTAGACATGTATTTAGTTTATCATAATTCTTTTTAGTTCATTTATACCCTTATTTCTAAGTTATTATATTGAATTTCGTTGTCCTAGGGTGTTCGTTTTCTTTATTTTCATAATTGGTTCACTTGTTTTTAAGTAATGGAGTTCATGTGGAATGGTTATAAATCTCATGAATTGAAATTATATATTATTTATGAACATAATTAATTTATAATGTTCATTTAAGTCATTTGTTTACATGGAATGAGGATGAATCATTTGATGACAACCACTTCGATTATTCGGTGGGATTTGGATTATTATGAACTAGTTTTGTCATATAACATAATTATATGTACATATTCTGGTTACTGAATATTAATTAGGTTATAATACATATATTATAGTCTTTTTCAACCATAAATATGGTTTCATGATTAGTAATCAAGAAGAAATTAAAGAACAAAACTTTGTTATCCATGAAGGTTATAAATTGGAACCTCATGGACGTTGATTTCGTTTATAAAAATAAAAGGGAGGGAGTAAGAATATTTATTATGGTTCTTACATTCACATGATATAATTCTAGTATATAGATGATACTAGAGTTATCATGGTCATTTGGAAAAAATGGGTGAGTATAGGATAGCTAATGAAGATAAATTAAAATGAAACCAAAAGAAAAAGAAGGGTGCTTTACCTCATGAATAGACCTCCTTGAGAATCTCCTTAAGGGAAGGGGTTTTGGTCTTTTGGAAAGACCAAAAGCTTCATGTACGTGAGGAGAGACTAGGGAAGGGTAATTGGGAAAAACTTTGAGGAGATTCAAGGATTATAGGAGTGAAGAGAAGAGGGAGTGGTGATGGGTTTTTATAGTGGATGAGAGAGGTAAATTTTGAATATTTAATTCATTATTTTATTATTTCCCTCAAGACAACCAATACTTTTGTTTCATGTGACCCCTAATAGTAATAAGTGCTTTTGAGTTCGAACCAAGTGGCCTTGCATCACTTGTGATGTCATAAATAGTGTATTTAACTGATAATTTGTATATACGGTATTTTATCGAATTTCATTATTCATCAAAAATTCAAGAATTCCAAAACAAATCCCAAAAATTCACCCCTACCATTTTTTGATGTGTAGAATTCAGAAGTGAAATCCATTTTTCAAAAATAATTTTCTAAATATTATTAATTTAAATTTTAAATAAGGTCATAGTTAATTCGAAAAATAACAATCTTAAAGTGCAATTAGTTTTATGTGACATTGAAAAATTAATTAAGATCTCATTATCATATTTACTTAAGAAAATAAAATAATATTATTATTTACTATTCATAAGGGTCATATTACTATTCATATTACTATTCATAAGGGTATGTTACTATTCACCAAAAATCAAGTTTGTTCCATCAGACTCCAAATGACTTACTTAACACAACTCTAGATGACCATTTTTCGAAATTCAAAACATAGAAGAGGCAAAGTTGTGTTTAATGGTTAGATTATAAAATTGCATTCTATATTTATTTTCAAAACCATGGGGTGTTACATTCTCTCCTCCTTACAAAAATTTCTTCCTCAAAATTCACAGAATATTACTTAAAAAGATTCGGGTATGTCTTTAACATAAGCTCCTCATGTTCCCATGTTGCTTCCTCCATCTTATGGTTCCTCCATAGAACATTTACCAAACAAGTCATCCGATTTCTCAATAATTGTTCTCTAGTATCAAGAATCTTGATAGGCTCTTCACAGTAAGATATATCGGGCTCAAGTTCCACTTCTTCATAAGTGAGTACATGTGTTGGGTCTGACATGTAATTTCTTAACATTGACATGTGGAACACATTGTGAACCTTGGAGAGACTTGGCGGCATTGCCAAACAGTAAGCTACGGCTCCAATTCGGTCTAGAATTTCAAAAGGTCCGATGTACCTGGGACTTAATTTTCCCTTCTTACCGAATCGTATAATACCCTTCTATGGATATACCTTTAAGAAAACATGATCACCTTCTTGAAATTCCAAATCCTTCCTTCGGTTATCAGCATAGCTCTTTTGCCTACTTTGAGATATTTTGATATGGTTCTGGATAATATTCACCTTTTTTGTTGTTTCTTCAACAAGTTCTGGGCCCATGAGCTTTCTTTCACCAACATCATCCGAGCAAGTTGGTGTATGACATCACATCCCATATAATTCTTCATAGGGTACCATATGTATACTTGAATGGAAGCTATTGTTGTAGGAAAATTCTACGAGAGGTAAATACTGATCCTAAATGCCTTGAAAATCAAGTGAACAAGACCTCAACATGTCTTCCAATGTTTGAATAGTCTGTTTTTATTGTCCATCAGTTTATGGGTGGTAGGCAGTGCTCAAAAGAAGATCAGTATCTGGGGCCTTCTGAAGACTTTTCTAGAATCTTGATGTAAAATGCAGATCATGATCAGAAACAATCGATATGGGTACTCCATGAAGTCTCAAAACTTCATAAATATATAGTCTTTCTAGAAGTTCAAGTGGTAGATCTTCTCTTATAGCAAGAAAATGTGCTGACTTGGTAAGATGATCAATAATGACTCATATTGCATCGTTCCTTCTAGGAGTCTTCGGTAGTCCCATGACAAAGTCTATCATGATATTATCCCATTTCCACTCAGATATGGGAAGAGGTTTCAATACTCCTCCAGGTTGTTGCCTTCTAGCTTTCACTTATTGACAAACCATAAATCTTGATACAAAATCAGCAATCTCCCTCTTCATGTTGTCCCACCAAAAATGTTTCTTCAAATATCTATACATCTTAGTGCTACCAGGGTGTATAGAGAAATTGAAAATATGAGCATCATCCAAAAATTCCCTTTTTAGATCAGGTATATCGGGAACACAAAGTCTCTTCCCAAATTTCAAAATTCCATCTTCATATACGAAGTCACTCAATCTCCCATCATTCATAGAATTAATCTTATTTTGAAACCCATCCTCATCAGCCTGAGAACTTTTTATCCTTTCTAGTAAAGATGTTTTGGCAACCATTTAAAAAACAATTGATGTTTCACCTTCCATGGTTATTCCCATATCCATCTTTACTAGATCCATGAAAATAGGATCCCTTTCAACTCTCATCTTGTTAAAAACACCATGATCCTTTCTGCTCAAGGAATCTGCCACCTTATTTTCCTTCCTTGGGTGGTAGTGTATTGTGAAATTATAATCCTTGAGTAGTTCAAGCCATCTCCTTTGCCTCATGTTGAGTTCTTTCTGTGAGAAAATATACTTCAAACTCTTATGATCAGTATGAATCTCACATTTTTCACCATAGAGATAATGTCTCCATATCTTAAAAGAATAGATTACAACAGCTAACTCGAGATCATGAGTAGGATAGTTTTGATCATGAATTTTTAGTTTTCATGATGCATAAGCAATAACCCTATCATTTTTCATAAGGATGCAACCCAGTCCATTCTTTGATTCATTGATGTATATTAAAAATCCATCAATTCTAGATGGAAGAGTCAAAATAGGATCACTGAACAATATTCATTTCAATTCATCGAAGCATTTTGTACATTCTTTTTTCCACAAAAACTTAACTCTTGTACGTTTGATCTTGGTTAGCGGGTTATCCAGTCGGGAAAAATTCTGAATGAAACGCCGATAATAACCTTCTAATCCAATAAAATTGCGTACCTCAGTTATGTTTGTTGGCATGGGCCAATATTGGATTGCCTTTTTCTTCATAGGATCAACTAGGATTCCATACTTAGAGACAATATGGCCAAGAAAATAAATCTCCTGAAGCCAGAATTCACACTTGCTAAACTTTCTATATAATTCATGTCTTCTAAGAGTCTTCAGGATAATGCGCAAGTGATTTTCATGATCTTCGTAGATTCTAGAGTATACAAAGATATCATAAATAAATTCCACAAAAAAATCATTGAGATATTGCTTGAAAACTCTGTTCATTAGATCCATGAAGATAGAGGGTGCATTAGTCAATCCAAAAGGAATCGCTGTAAACTCGTAATGCATGTACCTAGTTCAAAATGTTGTTTTCGGAATGTATTCCTTCTTCACACACAACTGATGATATCCAGATCGAATTTCAATCTTTTAAAAGTATTGAGCTCCATGTATTTGGTCAAATAAATCATCAATGCGAGGTAGGGGATACTTATTCTTTATTTTTATAGAACTGACCTCCCTGTAGTCAACACATAACCTCATAGATTCATCTTTCTTTTTAACAAAAGGATAGGGGCTCCCAATGGAGAAACACTAGGGAAAATAAATCCCTTATTACTCAATTACTCTAGTTGTTTCTTTAGTTCCACTAATTCCACATTTTCCATTCTATAAGGGGTCTTCGATATGGGCTTTGAACCAGGAATTAAATCAATGGAAAACTCAATTTCTAGTTCTGGAGAATGTCCAGGTAAATCTTCTAGAAACACATCAACATATTCTCTCACAATAGGTACATCATCTATTTGAACATCCCTTTACTCACCCACAGTTATTTCATTCTCTTCCTCCCCAATAATTGAATTTAGTTGAGCTATTGGGGGTCAATTTAGATAAGAATTAGGTGGTGATGATTCTGCTCTAAAGATAAGGTGTTCTTTATCATCATCGTCAAAAATCATAACCTCATTCTTCTTATAATAAATTTTTTCATCATGGTCTAAAATCCAATCCATACTGAGGATTATATCAAATTCAATAATGGGTATGACGATGAGATCAGCAGGTAAAGAAAATTTATATTTCCTAATGGGAACTGATTCATAGAACTTTGTAGCAATGATACTTCCCCTAGGAGTTTTGACTGACAACTCCTTTATTAAATCAAATTGGACATATATAATTTTCTTGGAAAACTAGGAAGATATAAATGAATGTGATGATCTATAATCAAATAAAGTGTTGGCTAAGTTTGAGGAAACAATTAAAGTTCCTGGCACCACTTCATTAGGAACTTCAAACTCTGCAGTTGTGATTGCATAAGCTTGTCCCTGATCCCTTTCCTTTTCTGTTGCTTATTTCCTTGACTATTTGGAAAATCATTAGCATATTTTCCCATCTCCCAACAATTATAGCATTAAACATCATTATATTCCTTCTTCTATTTGCAAACACTAGCAAGATGGCCTTTCTGACCACATTTTTAGCATACTCCTTTTCCTTTTAAGCATGTACTAGGGTGTTTCCTTCAACAATTGTCACATGGTAGAAATTAAAATCTTCCCTTCTTCATTGTTTCCTTATTTCCTTTCCCAGGGTTTTCAGTATCCCTCTTATTTTCTTGCTTTCCCTTAAAGTCATAAGACTTAAAGAATTATTTTTTTGTCATGATATCACATGAGACTATATCCTCATATGATGAAAAACTTTGGGAGACCAGTGCTCGTTGGAGGAATGGATTAAGCCATCAAAGAATCGATCAATTTTGATCCTTGGATTTTGTATGTAGTCCACAACATGTCTTGCTAACCTTGTGAAGTTAGCTTCGTACTTTGAAACATTCTCATCTTCATTCTGCATCAAATTCAAGAATTGCCTCTCCATATCTGCTCTTTGTTCATGAGGAAAGTATTTCTCCAGGAAGATTTCCATAAAGTCCCTCCACTCCATCTCCTCTATTTCTTCCTCCTCCTTTGTGTTTTAGATTAAGGACCACCACTGATCCACATCTCCTAATAGATGAAAGACTGCCATGACAACCTCCTCTCTTTAATTACATCCCAAGGTGAGAAATATCTTCTCAAGGGAACATACCCACTGCTTTGCTACAAAATGGTTTGTAGTCTCATTGAATTATGGAGGTTGTTGTCGCATAAAGAGATCTAACATAGCTCCTCCACGTGGTGGATCCGGATGCTCTACATGGGTAAGCTTATTATTCATAACCTGAGTAAGTTGTCCCAGTATAGTTATGGGTTTCTTAGCACCAGTCACAACACCATATCCAACATCATTATCTTGCATCAGATGAAAATCCCTATAGGGGACACGTGCATTAGTGTGATTTCCATTCTGTCCACTAGGCACCATATATAGATAACGACATACACTATATTAGTTTATGAATCATAATGTATAATCTTAACTTAAAAATACTCAGAAAAATTGAGATCGTACACATGGCTGATCCCATATTCACAAAAATGGTTTCTTTGAGTAATATTTTACATTTCAATCCTTCATAATTGATTGTAAAGAAAATATGAATTATCCTAAGCATATCCCCCGGGAGTGTCATAACAAAGAGTGCAACAAGGCCCATTGTTGTGCACCAGTTCCAGTTTGAGTCTATCTCAAAGTGAGGTTTTTGGATTTTACCCCTATATACATTTGTGTCAGAGCTGCCTCTACCTGCTCGTATCTAGACAGGGATGTATTGCTTGAAAGATCCACATAATCTATTCCTTACCCAAATACCAGAACATTATTGTATGTATTTCCTCAAAGAATAACTTAGGGACTCTTCCCTAATTCTACATTTTCTAAATCATGTTTCCAAGTATTCTACTAAACTTCCTCTGATACCAACTACAAGGACCCAACCCCAGTTGCCTGGAGTCGGTGTCGTATTTGATTACATTGGTATACATACAAAGAATACAAATATAGAAGGACCAAGTAGTTTAGTAGATTTTGGAAATAAGATACATAAATAAGTTCAACTTTACATTATGAATGGAAATAAAACACTAATTTATTCCATTAGAAACATCCATGCCTCCTAGATTATGCTTGAAAGTCATTCATAATTTACTTCTTCATATCCAGGGAAAAATGAAACATAAGAAAGGGGTGATCTCAAATGCTCAGTAAGAGTAAGCAATACAGCAGAAGATAATATAAACTTTAGACATGGTGAATAATTGAAAACACATGCCTTGAATAATAAACTTGAATACATTATGGTAGGAATATGAGCTGAGTAAATAATGCCATAATAAAACATAATCATGGGTATTCTACTAGTCGAATAACCACATGAACTTTCAATTACTATCTTTATAATGAGGGAAGTGCATATTCTGGACATTCTGAAACATTTTTTCATGTCCTCGTCCAAGATGTCTAATGATTAAGGCCTCGGCCAAAATCCATATCACATTGGGAAAGGCCTCGACCAATTCCACATCTAGTTGTCTCATGAGACCTACAGATGCATCGAGGGGCTATAGAGGGCCCCAACCATCCCATAATAAGTCCAATGCATTCATTATATGAGTGGGTATTAACATAAACAACACATACATTCATATTAAAACTATCATATGAAATGTAACTATCTTCCCCAATCATTAAACATAAAACACTAACCATTCTGAGTAATATGGTGAATGGTTTTAGGATAGATCATCCACAATATAGTTAGTCATAAACCATTAAATAAAATATGGTAGATGACTTCATAAATGATTAAACCCAATAATACCATGGAATCAACAAGAGTGTTAAATTAGATGAAAATACTCTTATAAAATCATTAAGCAATTCTGGAGATAAATACTCTTTTATTTTGAAAATAAGAGTTCTTTTGGAAAAATAATTGTATAAAACCAGAAGTGAAGTAAGATAGTATTTTCATAATAAAATGAGTGATTTTATAAGGATAATGATTTCAAAAACAGATTATATAGTTCCCTTGAAAATATGTAAGAATTTGAGAAATTCCCTTGAATCGGGCTTGTATTTTTGAAACAATTTTGAAAGTTCCTTTTAAAATGTGTAAATATCCATAAAATAAGGAAGGTTTATGGTTTGTAAACATATATATAATACTCAAACAGAATTTATGAGTAGTACATAACAATACATAATAATTTCACTGAGATAATTAGACAATGAAAGAATCCTGAATGAAAATGGAGGTTCGGGTGGAAAAACCTTTACATTAACTCCGAACGTGTTCCACTCTTGAACTTAAGATCCTAGAATATGAAATTATAATTATTAATAACTTATTTAAGAACCTATTAGACATGTATTTAGTTTATCATAATTCTCTTTAGTTCATTTATACCCTTATTTCTAAGTTATTATATTGAATTTCATTGTTCCGGGGTGTTCATTTTCTTTATTTTCAGAATCGGTTCACTAGTTTTTAAGTAATGGAGTTCATGTGGAATGGTTTTAAATCTCATGAATTGAAATTATATATTATTTATAAACATATAGAGTTTATAATGGTCATTTAAATCATTTGGTTACTTGGAATGAGGATGAATCATTTGATCACAACCACTTCGATTATTTGGCGGTATTTGGATTATTATGAACTAGTTTTGTCATATAACTTAATTATATGTACATATTCTGGTTCCTGAATATTAATTATGTTATAATAAATATATTATAGTCTTTTTAAACCATAAATATGGTTTCATGACTAGTAATGAAGAAGAAATTGAATAACAAAACTTCGTCATCCACGAAGGCTATAAATTGGAACCTCATGGTCGTTGATTTCGTTTATAAAAATAAAAGGGAGGGAGTAAGAATATTTATTATGGTTCTTCCATTCACATGATATAATTCCAGTATATAGATGATACTGAATTTATCATGATCATTTGGAAATAGGAGGTGAGGAGAGGATAGATAAAGAAGATAAATTGAAATGAAACCAAAAGAAAAAGAAGGGTGCTTTACCTCATGAAATAACCTCCTTGAGAATCTCCTTAAGGGAAGGGGTTTTGGTCTTTTAGAAAGACCAATAGCTTTGTGGACATTAAGAGAGACTAGTGAAGGGTAATTGGGCAGAACTTTGAGGAGATTCAAGTCTTAGAGGAGTGAAGAGAAGAGGGAGTGGTGAGGGGTTTTTATAGTGGAGGATAGGGGTAAATTTTGAATATTTAATTAATTATTTTATTATTTCCCTCAAGACAACAAATAGTGTTATTTAATGTGACCCCTAATAGTAATAAGTGTATGTGAGTTCAAATAAAGTGTCCTTGCATCACTTATGATGTCATAAATAGTGTATTTAACTGATAATTTGTATATACGGTATTTTATCATATTTCATTATTCATAAAAAATTCATGAATTTCATAAAAATCCCAAAAATTCACCCCAACCATTTTTCAACCTGTAGAATTAAAAAGTGAAATACATTTTTCAAAAATAATTTTCTAAATATTATTAATTTAATTTTTAAATAAGGTCATAGTTAATTCGAAAAATAAAAATCTTAAAGTGCAATTACTTTTATGTGACATTGAAAAATTAATTAAGATCTTATTATCATATTTCCTTAAGAAAATAAAATAATATTATTATTTACAATTCATAAGGGTCATATTACTATTTATATTACTATTCATAAGGGTATGTTACTATTCACCAAAAATCAAGTTTGTTCTATCAGACTCCAAATGACTTACTGAACACAACTCTAGATGACCATTTTTTGAAATTCAAAACATAGAAGAGGCAAATTTGTGTTTGATGGTTAGATTATAAAATTGCATTCTATATTTATTCTCAAAACCTTGGGGTGTTACAAGAATGGTTGATGCATATTCAACATGTGCCTTGGGATCATCAAATAACACCTAACCATAATCAATCATATTTTTTCATAGATCTTTGATGAAAAATAATTCTTAGATCATATAACCCAACATAATATGGTAGGTGAAGTAATTTGGGTGATTGTTCGACCCTGCTTCATCAATATTCTTAACCTATAGCAACATGGTCAGGTTATTATTAAAGCACTACGAAAAAATAGGGAGATTATAGGGGGGTATAGGGGGTGTTATTCACAACCCCTAAAAAATTAACATTATTTTTTAAATAATTTGTTGATTTTAGAGGTGGTTGTGTCAAAACATCTGCTATTTTAATAATTAGTGGTACTATATGTTATGAAGGATTTTATAGGCTCTCTCTTTTTATATATATATATCTGTGTGTGTGTGTGTGTGTCTGTATTTATTTATTTATTTTATTTAAAATACTCATTTGGATTTTAGAGGCTATATATATAATATTCATTTGGATTTTAGAGGCTATATATATAATGAAATTTGTTTTTTTAAAGGAAGTAGTGGGGGTTCACAACCCCTGCTAATCTCTTAAATTTAAGGGGGTTTTGAACCCCCAATAATTTAGGATATTAGATGGTGTTTTAAATCCCCTATAATTTATGAAATTAGATGGGGTTTATGAAATCTTGTTAATCCCTTAGATTAGAGGGCGTTTTGAACCCCCCCCCCCCCCCCCTCTAATTTATGACTTTATATGGTGTTTCCAACCCCCTATAATTCAAAAAATTAGATATGGTTCATGAGGCACCGCTAATCTCTTTGATTAAAGGACGTTTTGAACCCCGTGTAATTTATGAAATTAGAGGTGTTCATGAACCACCGCTAATCCCTTAGATTAGATGGGGTTTTAACCCCCCACATTTTTTTTGTTTTTTTTAAATAAATATCTTATACATTGAAATTTTATAATATATATGTGTGCATGTGTGTGTGTGTGTGTATTAAAAAAACACCTTATATAAATGTATTTAGATACATTATAAACATATATATATAAATACATTATATAAATACTTTAAATAAATACTTATACATATAAAAAATGTATTCATATTTAAATATCGGCATACAAAATATAAATGTAATTATAAATATATTAATTCAAATATATAAAATTTATATATGGTATTATAAATATTATACATGTATATTATGATTTATAATATACATATATTATATTAAATACATTTTTATTGTATATTTATGTATAAATACATTTATATTATATTATGCATACAAATATATATAATATTGACAATGTATATATATATTATAAATATATTATAATTTATAAATTTATATATATTATGTAATTATTTTATATATATATATTGTATTATACCATATTAATTATAAATTAATTTAGTATATATATATATATATATCATTTAATTATATCATATATTTCCTATTATATGAATGTATTCAATTTTGTGTCTATATATATATGTGTGTATACATGATATAATATAAATGTATTTAATATATTATATGTATAATATAAATCATCAAAAATATAAATATGGTATTTATAAAACCAACATATACTTTTTATAGTTTAAAAGATATATGTAATAATAATAATAATTAATATTATTATATAACACACACACACACATATATATAAGTATATAAAAATAATTATATAAATATATATATTATAATTATATTATATCTATAAATATTATATAAATACATAAATATAAACAGACACACAAAAATATAAATGTATTTTTAAATATATGTATAAATATATTAAATAAATATTTGTATACATAATATAATTATAGATATATAAGTATAAATATATTAATATGTAAAATATATTTATATATAAATATACATAAAATTTCATCAATATTGAAATATAATATTATATTATATGAATATATGTAATATAATATAATATATATATATAATAATTATTAAATCAAACATATATTATATTAATTGTTTGTATATTATATATAATATAGTACAAATATATTAAATTGTATACATATATAAATATATAATATATATATTTGTATACATATAAATGTATTTATAAAATATATAATTTATACTTGTATTCATATAAATATGTAATATATATATTATTATTATTTTAACTATGTATGTATAAATATAATATATATATATATACATATATGTATAATATATTTGAGTAATATATAAATATATAATATAGAAAATATATAATTGTATATACATATAAATATAGTAAATATTATATATATATATATATATATTTGAGTTGAATACGTATAAATATATATGTATATATATATATATATTGTCAAAAAAATGTGTATATATATATATTTATATTTATTTGAATATATAGTGTAATATATATATTGACTTATGAGATATAAATATATTATAAATTAATAAATAATAAAAACATTAATAGATTAATTTATATAAATGTATATATAGGTTATATATTTAAATGTATTTAAATATAGTATACAAATAACAGTTATTTGAATAAAAATAAAATATATATAAATACACTCTTGGGTATAATATAACTTGGAAACAAATTTGGAGAAGTGGTAAGGGGCGATCACCATGCGGGTGTTTGTTATGGATCGACTGGGGTTTGATTCCCATTGAGGTGAATTTTATATGGGGCAGGGGGGATTATGTGAAGTCACACATAGGTGAGGGACTATGGGACTAGAGGGAACGTGTAGGGATTGTTGTACAGGAGGAGGGCGGTTCTTAGGGGTGTATGGGAGGGGGCTCTCGGAGTGTGGGAGTGTTGGATAGGATGGGATAGGGTCTCGGGGGTGTACGAGGCGTTATGGGAGGGGGCTATCATAGTGTATAGGAGGGGTGGGGGTACAGTAAGGGGTGGGGGTATCTATGGGGCTAGTTCTTGGGGTGTGTAATGGAGGGGCTCTCGTGGTGTATAGGAGGGGGTCAGGGGTACTGGAGGGTCCAGTTCTTGTAGGGCTATAGTATGGGTCAAATGGATTTCTAAGAAAAACCTAAAATGAGAAATTTAGGGTTGGTTATCTCTAACCACCCCTAAAATTGTGCTAATTTATAGAACTACCTCTAAATTGTCACATTATGAAATTTTTATCCAAAATTAGAGGGGGTTTTAAACCCCTCTAAAATGGTACACAGATTATAGTCAGTTCAAACCACCTCTAATTGTTCTTTCTCTGTCATTTTTATGCAAAATTAAAGGGGGTTATAACCCCCTATAAAATAAATGCCTCTAAAATTACACATACCTTACCATCAATTCACTACAACTAACTCTAACAAGATGTCATGAGCACATTATAATTAGTTTTTTACAACTACTTATAATGTATTTATAGGTGGTTATAACCCCCTCTAATCTAGAAAATTACCCCTTATAATCTATTTCTTTTTATAGTGAAGTAATAGATGAAGTATCATATGACCTAATAATTATGGAAGGAATAAATTTTATTCTTCATTCCTTCAAGGACATGTCACCTCAACGTTTTTGGGTTTGAGGGTAACAATGGTTTTTTCTAATTTCCCAAGATTCCATATCTATGTTGGTGGTGCTTGGTAATCTCTTTCCTTGGTTATATGAATAACATCCTTCGTATATTGTTCTATATATATAACCTCCTGTAAACCATAAAAATTCCTCAAGGGGATAATAATATAATATAAATCATATTCTAGTTCTCAAAAAATATCTCTAGTAAAGATTTATATCCAAAAAGCATATCAGACCCTTCCATCTTGCAATGAAATCCATGAATCTCTCATTATTTTTCTAATTTAATATAGAGAGGTTATAGATTTTTGTTTTCCTCAGTGTTGAGTTGAATTAAAAGAGGAACTATTGATGGAGGTCTTCCCACCTGATAATAGACCCATTTCTGATGTTATTATACCAAGAAAAGGACAGTACATCCATGTTCTACATAAATCATCTGAGTTTGGAAGGCTCTTGTTGTTTTGTATTTCACAACATTGGGCAGCAGTTGGAGGATAAATGGATGGGGTATTTCTTGGGGTCTCTCAATCCATCAAATTTTAAGAAACTTGGGTTCCTAAAGTTGTGTGGGGTATAAGTCAAATCAACCCACTTAGGATATCACCGCCTCTTTAGTTTTACCGGTGCATTTAATACTTCAAGAGAATCTATATTGGAAATGGTGGAATCCATTAATTCTTGGGATACCTATGTATCATTTAACTTTGGATGTATTTCCCGAGCTAGTAGTCGAGATCCTCCTAGTAGTGGGAACACTTGGTAATGAATCATCATTTTAGTAAAATGTGTTGACTGATGTGATCTCAATTTGATGGGGTGGCTCAATTCTGCCTTTTTGACTTCATAATTCTCCTCCCGTTCAATAGGGTTAGCTAAAGGATGCATGGAGGCTTCAAACTATTGATGACACTCAGTGGGTTTAATTGCCATTACCAACTAATCATTCATCTGATCAATTTTTATTATTCTAGATTTGATATGATCAATAATCTCTTATACTGACATGGATTCACCATGGTTGGGTGGTGGGTAGGTGGTGAATGTGCACACACCTATCTTTTTTTAAATATTATCATGTTTTTTATTTTTATTTGGACAACTAGTGATGAAATTTACTGATGTAAAACCCACAATAGGAAGTAAGGATTATATTAGAGAAGAATTTGAAATCATGGTGTGTTCCTACTCACTTGATGGAATCAGAGATGAATCTAGGGTTAAAAATGTTAAAAATTCTTCCAAACATGTTGGTTGGGGTTCAATCTATGATTCCATGGTCATTAAGGATAACTTTGATGAATTCTAACTCTTCTATCTAGTAATTATGTGGGATTGGTCATGGAGTACTATCAAGATATACTGATGGGCCTCAGGGGTATTGGTAATAGTGGGGGAATAGACCTGATCTAGAGTCATATTGGATGTATACCCCTAGGGATCTCTCCCAATAGGTTCCCTAGTTTAGACGATTAGGGAAAGCGTATCTTCCTCTATAGATTCCCAGGGAGTTTGGGTCACACACTTAGGTGTTGATCACAATGGATAGGAGCCCTCCTAGGTAACCCTTACTAAGATTCCTTAACATGGTGGGTTTCCTCCTCCACCTCCCTAATATATGGAAGTTATATGTTGTTGTTCTCTAGGTATAGGCTCCCAAAGTGTTTAGATATATAAATAGTTCCCACCTTCTTCTTTGTGGTCTATCACGGGTAAGACGGTCTGTGGGCTTCATCCTATGGAGGATTTTGTGATCTACCTCTAAATAAGGGATTGATCCATTGAGACGGTGCTCATATACTAGGATGTTAACCAACTAAAATTTGAAGCTCTAGTTTGGTGACAATGTGCATCAGAGATATAATCAGTGTATTAGCTATTTGTGTGCAGAAACATAAGGTGTCCCATAAGAACCATCATTTCCAATGGTATTGGAATTTATTCATGAATTTGGTGATTCTATTTGTAATATAGGGAGTCATAAAAGTTCTATAAAGAAAACACAAACAAGAAACCCATCAGTTTAGCTTCATCACTAAGAGTACAAGGTCGATTGATTGATTTTATAGCTGAAGGTTTCATGTCAGTTTTACCATTTTATTTACATGGAATATATGGATCAAAATGGCCTAATATGAAATTCTTAGTCGTTCCCTTCTTATATGTTAAATTCTTAGCATCTTTGAAAGATTAACATCAGTTTCACCATTTTGTTTCTGACATATTTCATGTTTGCACTCATTTTGAGTCAATGCAGACCTGCATTCAAATACCAGGGGTTATTTTGACTTTACAAGATAAATATTATAAAACATGTTGGTAGATAGGATTGTAGGTTGGTCTCACCGCACCCATTTGAGTGGGATTATTTCCTACTCCATGAATATATTTATATTTAAGATATAACCATGAATCCTTCTCAAATCATGGTAAGTAACTGGTCACCATTGTTCCAATGATCTGATCAAAACCTTGTGTTTATGTGAACAACTACATGTATTAAAGGTTCTTCATTATTCTATTATTAAAATTTTATGATTTGGTTCATATATACAATTGGTAACTATAGTGTTTTTCTATATCTTGTCTTGTTCTTGGTGTATTGGACTTAGGATTACACCTCAAAGAGGTTCCCTATGTATCATGTGTTAATAAGAATCAAAACCCATGTAGTTCGGTGAATGTATAAGGGGTAAAGTAATTACATTGGGTTATGACCTCAAATAGGAATATTATGTATCCTATTAAGAATAGGAATTATATCCTGCATAGTTCAGAATATGAAGACGTTGGTTTCATAAAAGGAAAAAATAAATGATTGAATGGGGATTACGCATTGAGGCTTCCCTAAGATACCTAATACAGTAGGTGGGTCAGGTGAAGATATGTTTTGGGACTGACACCTAGGTTAATAACCATATATGGTAACTAAGAAAAGTTTATTAACTCATGGTATATTTAGTGGATAAAAAGATAATCTCAACTCAAGGTGTATTAGGTCACTAAGGGTAGTATATCAACTCTAGTTGAATGTAAGTACAATAAGTTATTACACCTAGAGGGGATGCCAAAGATGATAAATAAGAAGAATATATCAACTCGAGGAATTATGGAACCAAGGGGAATATATCAAGTCAAGGTAATTGAGGATGCCTATATATATTAACTAGGAGGAGTATATCAACATGATGTATTATGTAACTAAAAGAATATATCAACTAAAGGTAAATAAATAAACTAGAATGAATATATATACTTGAAGTAAATAATGAAATCCAAACAAATAATGTTTAATTAAGGTAAATTTTTGGGGCTTATGCATAGATGTCTCCCAGAAGTACCTAACTTGTTCAGTGAATCAGGTGAAAGAAAAAACGATTGGGGATTATACCTAGTTGGAGGCATGAATAAGATTAATCAAAGAATATAATCTTATCATGAATCATGGTCCATGATGAAGCTAAAATAAGTCATATCGACTAAAGGAATATGAGGGAACCCACACTGAGAGATATCAAAATGAATTAATATGATAATAAATAAACAAGTATGAATATCAACATGGGGAACTATGATAAAACTGAAAGGATATATCTCAACATAAGGTGCTTGAAGGCATGGTTAGGGATTACACCTAGAATTATGATCATGTATGGACCCATTAATCAACCTTTGATGGATGAAGAAGGATGACCAAAATCATGGGGAGATATGGACATGTGAGATTGAAAATTATAGGGATTACACAAAAGTGGATACCCAAGTCATGTTTTCATTCTTTTTTATCTAATGGATGATGAAAGGTGACCAGAAAAGGTCTATTTTCATGGCATGGAGTCCCTTTAAGAACATGGTACAAGAGAACTACATGATTCTACCAAAGGGATAGGCGATCACATTATTAAATAGGGGTCAGGTGATCTCATGGCCATCATGGTTCATGCACTCATAAGTAGGGGATTAATATTTAATATATTACATTACCAAAGAAACACAACCAATCCACATAGATAGGTCTCATGAATAGGAAGTTTTAACCTTCTTCATTAATAGCGTCACATAAACAGGGTCTTATGGAGGCATTCCATGACTAAGAGTGTATGAATTATGATACATGATTTATGGTCGCATAAACAAGGGAACATGAATTAGGGAACATGACCTTCTGCATAATACCTTCTTCATAAATAAGTGGTCACAATGTAGAGTCACATAAATCATGGGCATATAAATAAAGTCTTATGACCTAGACCACATGAATGCTTTCCACAAGAAGAGGGATGACAAATAAGGGTGCATGATTCATGGTAGAATAAATCCATCACATAACCAAAGATTCACATAATAGAGACTGCATGAAGGCATCACGTGATCAAGGCCACATGATTCATGGTCACATAACTATATACACAATACATGGTCCACATGAAGGTGTCTCATGATAAATAAGGAGTCATGTGATCATGTAATGGATAGGAGGTCACACAATCATGTGATTACCTATATAGTTTCTCTAAAAGGGGTGTTCTTTCTCTTTCTAATCTCTTTCTTCAAGTATATTCTATGCATGTCTTCATATTTCTTTCTAACCATCTTTGTCTCTCTTCCTCAAGTGTCTACTTTGTTTCAGTCTCTCTATATATCTATATTGAAAAGGGAGGCTTAAGGTTTTTTAGAATAAAAGGCCATGTATGGATTGTAAATGTGGTGGAGATACCTATACATGGGTTAGAGTATTTTTAGGACTTAGTATATTTTCATAATATGAAGACCATGTGACCAAGGTAGTATCATACAATTGTATGTTTCTGCCAATGTTGAGAGCATATCCAAGGTATCATGTTACTAAAAACGAATACAAGACATCCCATACTTGATAGCTCTTATGAGGACCATCACATAATAATCAATGAGTTCATGAGTAGTCCATCATTGACATCCATTTCCAAGAATTTCTCATGATTAATAGGGATCGGCGAATCATTTCCATTAAATATTTCCTTTTCGAAGTCTTACATATGATCTAAGGAGTATATTTTGAATCCATAATTGGGGAGTGTTTCATGATTAAAAGAGATTGTATATCCCCCATCATGGACAGACTTTAGAATAGTGTCATGTGATTCTGTTTTGTTCACATGATCACATATCTCTATAGGAACCACACTTTTCACATGAAATCCTTATAAGAATACAAACTCAACCATGCATTCAAATGAATGGATGTTTTATTACATCTTCATATTTCACTTGTCTAAATATATCATTCATTGAATAAACACATACATGAAATATTTGGATTACATGCATGTATTTTTGATAATTGATCACGCCTTGTTCCCCTGTAATGATCATCAAAGATGGATCGATGGATGTCTAACACTAAAGTTGAGTGCCATAGTAAACCCACAACAAGAGTTTTAAGATAATGATATTATTTGATCCAATGGTTTGGATTATTTTTATTGAGTTCCTAGAATTATATGTTTATATTTAATGATTGATAAATAGTGATACATCTCCCATGAGTCCCACATCAAAGCGGTGAGTAACTTAGTAGTGGTTTATTAATCAAGACATAGTGCATACCATCCATAAGAAAGTAATTGTGTATAATATAGGATTTCATAAGCACCAACCCTTACTGGAATCTTCTCTGCATTTCTTCCCTATAGTTTAATTCTACTTCCTCTATCTCTCTATTCACATGCTTGAACTATACCCTTATTTCATGCCTAACCAGTCGTGTTGGTTAACTAACATGGTCAAGGAAACTCCCACATATTCTTGGTCAAGATAGCTGGCATGGCATGCATCTTCAGGCCCATTTTTTAGTGGAAGTCAACATAATATTACTTATGTAAAATAATAAGTAAATTCCACCATATAGAATAGCCATATTTGAAAACATTAATCACACTCTCAATAATCTTCTCAAATATTTCATGTAAAAGTGCATGGAACACGTTTATGAGTGACAAAAATATTAAATCTTGATAATAGGTGAAGCTTGACACCAATAAATAGTGTAAAACAATTAACCATATTAGACTATACTACTTTTTCGAAACAATTTTATTAACATAAAACACATGTATTAACCACATCGGTTCCTCCTTTCTTTAGTCACTATAGCCTTGAATTTTAAAATAATACTCAAATTTTTTAAACTTCATCAAGCACATTTTTTAATACAAGGAACTTAACCCCTTGTTCATTTAATCATATAAGTATCCTAAAATATAAATACAATGGATAATACCTATTTTTGTTAATATTAGAATTAGAATCATAAATTTTAATGATGTTTTTGTTTTCCAAACAACTTCTTCTCTTTAAATCATTCTCACCTCTGTATGTGATGATAAATTCTCTTAAAATACTTCAATTCATAGAAATCAAAATTAGTCATTTATCTTTATATAATGTTTCACATGGATCATTTCTCCCCTAAATATTTTTTTTCTACTTTATAAAAACCAATGGTAGTAAATACAATTAGAATAGAGTTCATCCTTAAATTTTCTTAAATAGAGGAAGGTGGTTAGCCTCCTACGCTGAAACCTTTTTCATTATACTTGGAGTTTATAACTGGTTCCTAAACAACCTTCATAGTTTCTTTCCATTGACTAATTCCATTTTTATAAAACTCTTTATTCCTTATATTTGATTTTTCAATTATTATCCTAATCATATTTCATTTCCACTTCTCTTTATAATTTTTGTTCATTAAATTAAACTCTTTATTCTTCATTCATACCTCCCTATTATCCATATAATTGGATGATTTCTTGATTCACAATATATTTCCCATGAAAACTAAAATCTTGAATTGTAATTACAGCTCTTTTTTTCATCCAAGTATTCTTCTTCTATTTCCAGGAATCTTTTTTAGTGGATGATATAGAATTCATCTAATTTCTTATTCAAGATTCATAATATGAAATGTGTTTCATGAAATAAATTATTTTTATAATTGTATTTTGATTTTATATGTACATAAAAGAATAATTTCATCTGAAAGATTAATCATACAATTTCTCCCTATAGACATGGTTAGTATGTATAAAACTATTAGTATAAGAACCATACCTTCTTTTTTGTGATTTATAATGAGATTTTAAATTAAATCTTATAAATTTTCAACTTGAGATAAATTTTAGGGAATCCTAATAAAAACTTATGTTATATTCATGAATTCTATATTAAAATCACATAGATTCATACTTTCTAATCTAATATCCTTTGTTAGTTTCAATAGGCATATTTTTATTTTTATTTAAAGTACATTATTTAATCCTTTTATTCTCATGTTTCACATTTGAGGGACCCTTATCCTAATTTTCCATCTCAGTATTGTCTTCCCCAATTAACTTATTCACTAACCTTAATAGACCATCATCATAATAGAATAAATATTTTACCATGTTTCACTACTAGAAAAGGCACTTATACCTATGGTTTTGAATCATGGGTATAGCCCCCAAAACCGTGGTTATAGGATATACCCAAGGTTCTGGGGACTGTGGGGGATCTTATCCATTGGTATAGCTCTAAGATATACCCACAGTTTAAAAATTCTATACACATGGTTTCAAAACCGTGGGAATAGGTGTATGTCGTTGTTCCATTAACCTTATAATCACGGTTTCAAAACCATGGGTATAGGTTTTAAAAATTCTCCGACTGTGGGTTTCGATCCCTAGACCACCTGTATAGAATTCACACACATAACTTCTACACCACATTAAATTATAGGTATATAAACATATATTTACATATATATTTATCTAAACCATGGCTATAGGTGGAAAATCGTGGCAATCGGTGGTCCCATGACAAAACAATTTCTCACAGAAATATTCTTTTCGAACCATAATGTGGGAAAGATATAACCATGGTTTTGGAAAACTGTGGGTATATACATGACCTATACCCATGATTTTTAGAGAAATGTGGGTATATGGCTTCAAAATAACCTTATACCCATATTTTTTTCATAACCATGTGTATAGGTCTTGAAAAAAACCCTATACCCATAGTTTTTCAAAAACCGTGGGTATAGGTGACAATTTAAAACATATACCCACAATTTTCCAAAACCGTGGGTATAGGTTCCCATCCAATATATATACCCAGAATTTTGTAAACATTGTGGGTATAGGGTCATTTTCCAGTACTATTGTATGGACCTTGGACCATAAGAAAATCATTTATATTTTTTTATGATTAAATATATTTGTCTCTAATCACTTTATACACTACCATAGATTGATCATAAATAGAATTTAAGGAATATTTTATGATAAATACACCAACATATTTTGATTAAATATTCACTTTCTTTTTTAAATATATTTCCTCTTCGTGTTGTAAAAAAAATTCTTTTCACTTCAAATTAATCACCCATGACTTTTATCATGATGTTAATTTCATTAGAAATATATTTCAATTATTCTATTTATTTTTCATAGAGATAGTGTAAGATTCAAGTTTCATATCAATTTTGATTTTATCTTACATCTTTAATTATTGATCTATATACTTCAATTTATAATGGATATCATTTTCATCTTTAGTATATCCAATTTAATCATTGGTAAAAATTTATATATCTTCAAATAATCATTAATTGTCATCATATGAATTTAAATAATAAAGGTTTGAATTTAAATCATTCATAATTTTACTTCATGGTTTCATAGATATTTTCTTGGAATCTCAATATCTCTATTTAAATTTCAAGTATAAATAATTTTTTCAGACTTGGATTTTCCTTTATAACATTTCTTACTCATAAGAGGCCAAGGATAATCCAAATAAAATATCAAATAAAATATTTTAAAAAGATAAAAATTTTCTGAACAACTATATATGTTTTAATAACTCTCAAAGTCAACAAATAAATGTATATGACTTTGAATGTATAATATCAATAAATGAAATATTTAAATATAATTATATCTATAAAGTAATTTTAATCTTATAGGACAAACTTGAGCTCTGATATTAGTTTTAAGGACTATGAGCCTAATGTAAGAGACCTTAAGTTGGGTTTGAATCAGGGTGTGACCACTTATTCCAATTTCATAACTTTTAATCAATTATATCTCAACAAATTAATTTTATATTGATCTCATGGTTACTAGGGTCTTCTTTAAGCTCTTCTTTAATAATTAACTGGTCAATTGTCTCTTTTCATCCTACCATTTATTATGATAGCTTCAGTATCTCTTTATACCCACACACTACCTTTAAAAATAGTAAATCAAACACACTAGGACAAAAGCATTTACTTGGTTCAACTCAAATGTGGAGTCTAATCCAAGTAACATGGACATATTACTGCTACCATGAATAAATCTATTAGATCCCTTCTTATGGTGGGTTTTTTGGAAGGGGTAGTCCTCACCAAGGCTTACTAAATTTATAATTATTTATAGATGTATCATTACTTCCTAAGGGATAATTTAACCATATAATATGTAGCTCACTATTAATACAAATAATATGAATTATTTCACCAAAACATGCTCCAAACTCTAGATAGGTTCTTCATTGAAAATATTATTACTCTATTGATAGATTTATATAAACCAATTATTTCTATTTAAATATTCTTTTTAAATAAAAAATTATTTGAAATATTTCATAAATCACATCCTTAAGGAACCTTTTAATTTACATAACAAAATCCATTAAATCCCAGGACTTTGAATCTATATAATAAAGATAAAATAATATATTTCCATTCACTAAAATAATATTTCATTAAATATGCATGCATTGATTACCCTATTATATTTTATCACACAAAATAATACATATTCTTTCACATGGTCCTACTCAGTGAAACTGTAGTTATCTACTCAATATAGTGAGATTTTTATTCTATACAGCTCTATTTACTCACAATTATACTCAATGCATTTTTTTACAATGAATAGTCATATACAATTCTTAAAATAATTATGAATACTTCTAATTACAAGAAATTTGGTTTATTATCATTACATATCATGGTTAATTTAGTTCCTTTATAATACTTCCACTAGTAAAGAAATAGGTTTTTTATGTTAGTTTTTTTATATTTTTAACATTAGTTATTGAGGTGGCATATTTCAATGAAATATTGTAAATATATTTTTTAACATATATTATTAAGAATGACCATAAATATGTATTTTTTTGAATATTTTTCATGTTTTTTTAAACTAAAAAATATATTTTTTCCAAAAAATATTATTTGAGATCCTACAAAATTACACAGTTTTTTACAGAATCAATAAGAAAAAATATTATTCCACATGTTCAAATAATTATTTTACAATTATAGAGTTTAAGAAAATAAGAATCATCCAATTATATAAGGATAATAATCAAAAAATATTTATTATAATTTTGATTACTCCATTTTAGGGAAAAAGAGATCGATAAACAACAAAATATCATAGAAACTAGATGAAATCTAGAAAAACAAACTTAAATCATTGAATTAATTTTCAATCTTGTCGAAGTATTTGTCGATATAATTTTCTTCCAAGGAAATATATCATGAGGAAACCAAAGTTATGGATTATAATTCATTTTATACTCTTAAATATTCTTTGTATTATTAACGTGATCTGAATAATCATTCTTCATTATAAGAAAAAATGAATCATTAACTGGTATATCAATTGAGAAAGCAAATAATAAAAAATTAAATTATGGAAAATTAATTATAAATACCATGATTAAAACATTGAAATAAGAATCAGTTTAATGATGATGAAGATCAAAATATTAGAATAATTAGAATGATGAAGATCTAAAAACTTGATCATAAAATTAATACATGTGGTGGATGAAAAAAAATGAATTTGAAAACGTAAAAACCAAATCATATATTTTAGGTGGAAATTGAAATTTTTGAAGGTGCATTGTAAAAAAATTTGAATTACACATTGGTGGGATATTAAATTTTTACTTTAACATCAGTTTTAAAATAACCATCATGAAAAAATAATTTTTTACATGAGTTATCCTAAACCAATATTAAACATTTATTTTTTTTTCACATTGGTTTTAGGATAACATACCTGAAAACCCCAATAATATTGTTTTTAACATTGTTTTGTTAAATAAATGATGTTAAGATTCCAATGTAAAAACTATTTTTTATACTAGTGTTTAGTTAATCATGGTCACTTACTTTAGTTGATATTTCCATGAAGAACAATCATTGACAGTTCCTTTAAATACATGGTCATTTCTTTCACCATCACTTCCTTTGACAGACCTTATTGTGACTATTGTTTTTGGTCACTTACCAATGTATTTTCTATTTTCTCCTTCACGATCACTTATCTTGAATGGACCTTAAAATGACTAATGTTCATCATCACTGACCTATGATATTTCAATTTTCTCCATCATGTGTAGTTCAAATGATTATGAAAGGAATAAATTTTCTCTTTTATACTTTTCTATATTTTCCTCCTCAATTACTACTTCGATCCAAACACCTCCAAAACTTCAATAGATCTTCTCCCAAATTCTTCAAAATATTCTTCACACCATTAAATATTACCATCAAGCACAAAACAAATTGTATTTAATTATTTATCATAAAAATTTATGAAATATAATTTATATAATGTTTTGAAAATAAATATAATACACTATAATATTATAAGTATGCCATTTTACATGGAATAATCCAAGAATAAATTTTTTTAATGTTTCAAGTAAAAAATATGAAGGTTTCATGTTCCTTCTCAAATATAAAATAGAAACACATGGGTAAGATATAATATTCTTCTATAATCTAGAAAATCATATATATATATATATATATAATGTTCTAAACTTAGTAAAGTATTTAATATGTTTTAAACATGAAATGAAACTATAAATCTGAATTAGGTGAATGTCATTAGATAACTATAAAAAAAATTAAGTACTTAAGATGTCCTAAAGATACTTTCTTGATTTATATAGGTGATGAGAAATATGATATAAATTGTTACATTGATTTTATTTTCTAAATTAAAAAATATGTATTCATTAAAAATATATATATGAGTTTTGTCTTTATTTTAGTGTTTTGAGTTAGAAATGATTGATAAAAACATTTATATCAAGATTTATGAAAAAAGTATAGTACATCATGACCTCTAATAGGAAAAATGATTACTTGGATAAAAAATGTTTATTTTTTATTCTAGGATAGTCACTAATAATATCAACCTCATTGAGCTATGTTACAAACACAACAAAGTAATTACACAATCTCAAAAAAACATTATCCTTCAAGAGATGTAAACATTAATTCATTAATATCATCTCATTGGATATATTATTAATACAGACAAATCCAATATATATTATATTGTTATAAAATATAAAATAATCGATTTATTAAAAAAATCAACGTCATAATAAAAACATGAAAGTCTTGTTAGGGATATAAATATTGAATTCATGTTAAATTGAATTTTGTGTAATTGGGTGATTTTTTTAATGATCCATAAAACTAACCATTTTTTAGATTTATTGGGAATTATTTTGTTTCATATATTAGTTATTTAGTAATGAAAAATAAATTATTATTCATTTATATAATTTTTTTAAAATTGTGATCTCTCGACCCTGGTGTCACACACCGGTTCCCTAAGTCGGTTGGTCACATGACCTCAGGTGCTCCTCCCCATATGCCATAGGATACCAAATAATAGTGATGGTCTAATACCGATTATAGGGAGACTATACCCTCTTTATCAGAGTAATATTCTAGACTAAATAAATAAACAACAACCGAATGATATAGCCAATATCCAATAAAACCAGTAATATATGATGACCAAAATGGGAAATACAATATCTAAAACTAAAGAGTATATATTTCATTTCAAATTTATTTCAAGTGTCAATATGAAAAACCCAAAATAAATAGACTATGAAAACTCCCAAGTGGGCCCCAAACCAAGTTTGGTTCTCTCATCCATGCTCTATATTGACTTGTCCATATACTATATGATTTTTTCCCTTATATTATCCTACAAACATGAAGTCTATTCGAGTATCGATCAGGAAGACCGAGTAGGGTGTGAGTACAACTTATTAGGCCACCACCAGTGGATTCTAAAACAATATCTGGTCAATAATAGTGTATGTAATTATATAAAGAATAAAATACGATCAATAAATTAAATAGTTTATATTTATTAAATTACTCTATATTTGACCACATAAATTCAATGGGTTCTTGAGGACACCCAAACCTCAATACCTACTTTGGGCCATGTCAGATTATGAATCCTATCACATATTCAATTCACAATTCATTATAACAAATGGGATTTCATTATCCATTTCATTTCAATTCATATTATGTCTAATTGCAACCATGGTCCAATGCCAATATTTTGGGCCTATATCACAATGACTAGGAACCCGAGGGTATTTGAAGCAGTACTTCATAACCCATAACTCATTTATAACTATGGGTTTTGATGTAATAGATCATGTCCCACACATGAATATCAATTTATCACTACTGGATTTTGATGCAGCAGACCATTTCCCACACATGAATATCATATATATCACAAAAACACATATATCACAATATCCCATATATCACATCAATCAAGGTTAATCAACATTAAACCTCTTATCGTAATTTCATAAACATCAATTTTAAACCAACCATCTCATAATTCACATTTTCAAATAATTATAAAACACATTAATTTACCAATTACAGAATACATTAATTAATTCATAAATTAATTAATTAATTCCATATATCACACATTCCTTCAATTAATTAACCAATTAATTAATTCAACTCCATAATTTCACAATCACAAAAATTCCCATTAATTAATTAACTAATTAATTAATCCCAATCAATCAATTTCATAACCACAACAATATCCATTAATTAATTTACCAATTATTTAATCAATTCCAAAATCCCAATTGATTTATTAAATTCATGATTTAATTATCAAACATACCAATTGAAATTTTACAACACATACACACAATTGGGATTTAATACTATGGAAATTAGATTTAGACCACCTACCTCTTGTCATTTATGAGCGACCACCCATTGGAAATTCCCCAAAATGAAATAGAAAGGTCAAAACCATGATGAAGAATGAGATATTGAATCAAATTCTAATGATAAAATCAAATGGATCATGATCCATCAAACCTAGATCCAGATCTAAAACCAATAGGGGAAAACATCCCTTCAAATGATGGGAGAAGAATGGGAAAGAGGGAGGAAACCACACGGTGTAAGATTCACTTGCTAGTAGAGGTGTGAATCTTCAATCCAAGATTTGAATCATCTATAATAGAGATTGTAAGGGCTTTGAATCCACCAAAGATCCTTTAAAAATGATAGAAAATGATTTGGGACAAGTTAAGGGTTTTTGGGATATAAAACGGGGGTTTGGTAAATTTTAAATCTAATTTTCATGATAATTAAAACCATGTGCACTGTTTCTTGGGAAAGGGAACATGACTTTAAAAACTATGCACCTTAACTGTGTGCCGATTCTTGGGATGGGGGTCATGGTTACTCCTAATAGGATGTATATTTAACTAAATCGTTCACCAAATATGAGTACCATCTCTATCTAGGGTTTCACAGTTTGTTGGTGCGGGGTGCATGGTTTGGGAAAAGTGTGCGCCAACCATGAACTACCCATATTCCTTAAAAAATTATATGATTCAACCTATAAAATCACCAAGTTAAAACCCAAACAAGATATACTCAAAACAAGGAAAAGTATTACCTATAAACATGCTTGAGACCTCTCCAAAAAAGGTTAATATCATACAATAATATAATAATAACCCATTAGAATATAGTATTTCATATAATACATTGCTAATGATCATTATGCAATATTAAGGGTAATTATGATATATTCAAACTAGCATTGAATAGGATCTCATATGGAGATATAATGTTCACTAAATGAGGAACAAGTTATAAACTTTCAAAATGGATCAATATGCATTAGAAACATAACATGAATCTTTATATGTTTCATTATTATAACAAAAGTCAAATTTAATAATGGGTTATTGGAATAAATATTAACAAAGTTCTTTTTATGAAAATTTTAATATTTTGACATTCAAATTACCTTATTTTAGAATTTGGTTATAATAAAGATGGTTAAATATGTTATTTTGCATGGATCTTGTTCCATAATATTGATTTTAATGATAAAAAATGTGTTCCAAAATTTCTACCATTTTATCTTATATTTTTTCTATTAAAACATATATTAAGTTTAAATAAGTGGTCATTGGACCAAACACAGACAAAATAATCATCCTACGATCAAAAAAATAATTTCACGTTTTAGTGTAAATCACCAAGGTTAGTGGAGAATGAAGTATATACTACCTTCACCAATAGAACTATGGTTCCTAACATTGATTGTTCAGAGGTTATATTAGGGGTTTTATAACCCCCTCAAATTAGTATATGGTTCCTAGAATACACAAACATCTCCTGGTGTTTCCATTGGACCTCTCGTATTATGATTCCAGTAATTTGGTGGACCTTTATAGAAACTAAACTACTTAAAATGAAATACTATAATATGTATATTTTTATCCCATTAGCTCTAATATATCTTTAATGGAACAAAACTATAAAAAAAATTAGGATGTTATAAATAATCCACTCTTAAGTCATAACAACTATTGGTTACCAAGATCATTCACAATTGATCCTCTTTGAACATTCTAGCTCACTATTTTTTTTCTTAAAACAAATATCACTCATTTGTACTATATTAATCATTATTTTTGTGTGATATTTTAGTGTGTGTATCATTAGGTTTATATTAAACAAATTATATTCATCTTCATTTGTATTTGTCACGTTTTCACTACTATTAAAATGAGGGAGTGTGGGTTTCTTTATATGACCATTAAAATAAAGTGTATTTATTTATTTTATAAGTTACTTAGATACCATTAGTTATAATGGATTAAATGAAACCTCAAGTTATTGATTATATGATAAATAGGCACTTGTATAAATGCGTTTCTTTTTTATCTTCTTTATCAAATATTATTTTCTTTTTATTTATACTGTATACACAATTTTAATTATGTTTTTTAGTTTTTTTACTATTTAAATTTATAAAATGAAATTAACTCCTCACCATTTCCATCCCTCAATCCAAAAAATAGTATTATATCTATATTTAGTTTCTAATACTTAATCAATTTTAAGGAACAATCATAAATTATGGACATTACCTTTAACATCTAAGGTTCTATAAAGGGACACTCAATGGATCATGATCTATTATTTTATGGCATGAAATATGGATATTGGAAAACCCTCAGGTTTATATTTATTAGATTTATTAGATATACCATTTGAAAATAATCATGCATGGTTACAGAATCACTAAGGAATCAGAGGAAAAATGAACTTCCAATGATATTTCCACTTTTTGAGAATGATGGAAAATCCCTAAATACTATGAATTTTGGATTATATCATAATGATTTTAATCATATTTATACTTTAAAACTACTCATGTAACTTGAAAACATATTAAGTTCACAAGTAAAGTCACAGAGTTAAGGTCACTATAATTAAAATTTATTGGTAATATTTTGAAATTTATAACATGCATTCTAAAAAATCAATCACTGAAATATTTTATTTTTTTACTAATATTATCAATGGAATAAAATATATTAGTTATTTAATTTCTATGAAAAAAGTATGAATAATATACTTTGGGTATTTCCATCTTCTTAGTCACCTAATTTTACAACAATCCTAGAAGCGAAGGAGTGGTTGGGCGCTACTCAAGTGGTAAAGAATCCTCATAATCCTTCAAGAAACACAGTTTCAAACTGGGTGGAGGTGAATTTATGAGGTATTATAGTAGGTACGATAGTAGTAGTGATATTCACCCAAATTAGTCTTACAAGACATTTATTGGGCCTTTGGTCCATTAGGCCTCTAGTACATCAATATAGGGTCGTTTGAATATATTGGAGAAGCCTTAAGATGATTGATTGGATTGTAAGAAGACAGTAGGATGAGGTAACCAGGAATGGAAAAAGGAGGGACATAACATACACTCCACTAGGTTTAGGCCATGTGTATCTCTCCACGGGGATAAGATAGCTGACTACATTAGTAGGTGATGAGATAGGCATATACATTAAAGGGAGGTGGCAAGGGGTTATTTCTGTGCATTTGGGCCAAATTTGTAAGGAATTTGTGCTTTTTGGTCTTCAGGTCATGTATTCTAGGACTCTAGATTATGTAAGGGTTTCCATATTAACCCAAATAAAAAGGAGGGTTATTTTAAAATAAAAAATATGGAATTGGATTGAGAAGAAAAGTATATCAAAAATATAGTCTTTATAACAATCCAATATTATCATACACAAATATCACATGTTTTTATGTGAATATTCAATACATTTCACAAATACATTCTGAAGGACCATAATGGTTTAGTTCCTTTGAAGACCAGGTACACAATATTCTTATTTAGTGAATGATCTTAAACATATCCCATAAATATATTCCCCTTTTTTACTCTTCATAAACATACCCTACTTAAAAACATTCTTCATAACCTTGGGAAAGGAGACATAATAAAGGGTGAGATCAGATGCTCAGTAAGGGTAAAAAATAGATATAACAACATAACATAAGCATAAGGTTATGATAACATGAGAATAACATTTGAAAAATCATACCTTTCATATCATAGATCATACACTTGAGTTATGGCATAAATATTGACAATTCATAAAACATGAATAATAAAGGAATCAAAGAAAATAGGCTATAAGAGAATAAAATTGGTATAAGACATAGATTTGTGGAAAAAACATAAACATATAAAAGCTTATGTTGAGACTACCCACCAAGACATTCATAACATGTTGGGCTTGGGATAACCACCCATATACTTACTTGGGTTTTAGATAACCTTCCATGTACCCACTTTTTGGGCATGGGATAACCTCCCATATACCCTCTAAGCTCGTAGAGAATTAATCATTATCCAATTCATTTGGGGGAGATATAGTTCTGACCCATCTTTTCTTATAATGTAGACACCATCCTTGTTTATAACGTAACCACTGTCACATAATTAAAACCATACAGAAGTGTTCCACAAGATAATAAAAAAATCATCATATTAAAATACATGAAAATAAATGGGCTTCATAAATCATCCACCCATGAAAATAAATGGGTTTCATAAAACATTTCATTGTAGCATAACTCATGGAAAAGAAACAGGTTTCATAAACATATGTTTATCATAAATATAAACCATCCAGAGAAATAATAATAATTTTATCCTTAGATCATATCCCCAGTAAAGAATAAGTAACATCAAATGATTTTATCTTAGGTTTAAAATTATTTTGAAAGATCACTTGGAACATTTTTGAGGAAAATAGTATTTCCTCTTTGAAAATAACTTTCTAAAACATAAAAAAATTCAAAATTATTTTCTTTGAAAATAACATTAGAACCTTATAAAGTAAGATTTAAAAATAATTTAAAACATGTATTTAGGAAAATATCTATAATAACCGGGACTCGGATGCCACTGAAAGGTTCCCTGAGCCCAGTGGGTCACATAGCCTCAAGCGCATCATTCCAAATACTAGAGGCTGCTGACTAGTAGTAAGGGCCTGGGTGAATCCAAGGGGAGACTATTCCCTCCTTAGTAGAGTGTAACATAGTGTAATATCAATAATAGTTACAAATAGTGGAAGTATTAAACCATAGAACAGAAGTAAATAGAAGAATACTGATAGTATAAACAACCCAAAAATCATATCATATACAAGATGATAATATATGTCACATGTTTCTAATAAATAATCCAAAACAATATTACAAGGATGATGTACAATCCATATAATAAAAGTAAAAAAAGTCCAAAAGAAACTCAGTAGCATCAGAGGCCACAACCTGGTCTCATGCTCTCCTACTCCTAAGAAGCACATCAAGTCCCTGAAGTATGGTTCTTTTCATTATCATTACCTTAAACCATATAATCTTTTAAAGTCCCCAAAATATGAACCAAATCAGGTGTGATACTAAATCCCAATAGGAAACCACCCAAGGTATATTCCAATAATTTAGAGAATATATATAATAGGAAATGTGTAATGAGAAAAGTAGTAATCAAGGAAGTACTCAGAAGTAAACATCCAACATGCACTAGTTTTCATTTACATTCATTTCATATTCATTTAACAATTCAATTTCATTTAATTTATAAGTCTCGAGATCCAAATCGAACCTAGAATCCCCCATGTAATTAATATCACAACAGATGCCTTATAAGGCCATCTAATTATGTACATGTGAATACCGAATCCAAGATTGTGTTTGTCTTGTAAAATGCATCATAAGTCAACTCATTTCTTCTTCCACTTATAACCTAGTTCCTTTATTGACATTCCTAAATTGAAATTCAAGTACCACTCTAGGTGATATCTCAACCACCACCCTACAATCCCATCCCTGGTAAACCTCTCAGGAACCTGGTATCTCTCTAGGTGACGTATAAGTCCAATTCATATGTGTCTATCCTTGGTAGTCCTATAAAGAATACCCATGTATCACCTGTGATATAAAATCAAATTACCCTTGAGTCCATCCATGGAAACCCCCAATTGTAACCATGTATCACTTAGCATATAAGTCCATCCCCAATGAGTCCATCCATGGCATCCCTCACTGAATCCATCTATCACCCATGGTGTAATCACATTAATCGTAGATTCTGTCCATAGAATCCTACAGTGGATCCATGTATCACCCCATGTATAAATATCAATAGTCACATGAGTCCTTACATGGAACTATAAGGTGACTCCATGTGTCACTCAAATCTATGTATCATATAACCCTTTTAATATCATTTTAAATTTCATTTAACATGCCATGATCAAAACCAAGAGAATCTAATATCAAACTCACCTCAAGGGGTGACTAAAGCATAGGCCAACCTCATAAGGATTGGACTTTCATTTACTCATGTGGGAAATTTTTTATAACATAGTTTAAAGGCATAACAAGCTACTACCTGGCTTTTCAATCCTATAACTTGCATGGGAGAAGATTTAAAAGGTGCAATTCATTCCTATTAAGGAAATTGAAAATAAGGCCAAGTTCAAGGGTTTTCCTTCAAATAATCACATGGGAGATTTTATTATAACAATACTAACTATCCTATCAATATATCACATGGATTAATTATAATAAATCTCATGTAGGAAAGGAAAAAATTAATCAATTTTATCCAATTTCATCGGGTCAAGTCTTGGCCTCTATTTTACTCACATGGTCAAGGAAAACATGATTTAATAACAAAGTCATACATGGGTCAAGAAGCTATCATCCATACCATACCCTTAATTTAATTTGATTACAATCTATCATTATTTAAATCCCAATAACAAGTAATTCTATTTTTAACATCCCATGAAATGGGTAAAAGAAACACCCCAAGGTGGTGTCCAAATCAAAAATCCAAAAAAGTCAATTCAAGGAAACTCACCCATGGGGTTTTCCTTATTCAAGTAATAAAAACTATCACATACATAAACATGCCTATTCAGTTACCTAAACCATGATAGGTAATAATAGGGTTCAATTTTAATTTTATTTCAATGCCACAAAATTGGGCGTGCGACACCCCAACATATATAAACATATTAGCATTTAGAGAAAGTCACAAGACCACCTACCTTAGGCTTGTGGTTGACATCTCATCCAGTATCAATCTCTTATTCATCTTGGTTTGGAAGAAATATGAAGAATGTATGATGAATGAAAAATTAAGGCATATGATACTAAAACAAAATAGCACAGTTGATATCCAGAATAATTGAGAAAGGATAAAAAGGAATTAAGGCCTTACCATTAAAGATCCAAAGAGATGAACCGTGTTAAAATTAGAGATCATATGGTGAGTAGATCTGAAAACCAAGAATAGTCAATGTTAGGGCTTTCCAAATGGGGGAAGGCTATTTTCCATTTGAAGAAAACCCAAAATAGGTTTAATATAATATTTTTATTTTTATTTAAAATTATTAAAAATATTACACAGAAGGTCTCGCACAATTTACCCACATGGTTTTTTAAATCATTCATAAATTGTTCATGAATTCATATAGCCTTGGGTCATAGCACACGGTTACCCCACATGATTTATAAAACATTTGAAAAGCATGCTAAAAGCCTCTATCAAATTCTAGTAAAAATGCAGACCTAGATACATAGCCATGTGGATCAACCCGCATGGTTTACCCAAACCGTGCAGCCTATAATCCCCCACTATCCAGCCTCGCATGTTTTAGTCAAACCATACGGCCTACCCCACATTTTTTTAACTAATCATGCTCTAGGTTAAAAACACCCAAACGTTGGGTTCCAAGCTTCGGACTAGCCCCGAACACCCCAGAGACCTTCATGACCCCAAAAAGCATTCATATTATGCCATATTTAAGAATCTAAACTGATAATTGACAGAAAACACAAGATTTTTACCTCAAAGAAGAATTGAGTTCTTACAAACTTCCCCCCTTAAAGCAATATTTCCTTGAATTTCCCTTCCAAGGGTGGTGAAATAATATCTGAGAAAAAATCCAGCCATTGTGATCATACATCAGCCTCCCTCTCCTAAGTCCTATCCTGCACTCGATCATGCTTCCATAGTACCCATACTAAAGGAATGGAACATTCTCATATAACCTTCATGCTACAATCCACAATTCATATGGGATGATCCTCAAAGGATGAATCTTCCTGAAGCTCAACCTCTTTAGGATTAAAAGCATGAGATGGGTCTAAATAGTAACATTACAGTTGAGAAACATAGAAGAATATGTGTATAGCCCAATACCTCTGAGGTAACTACAACTAATAGGCTCAGCCCGACTCTCTTTAGAATCTCAAACAACCTAATGTATTTAGGTGAAATCTTACCATGTCTCCAGATCCTCTTGTGTCCCATCCTCAGTGAAACGCATAGAAAAATCCAATCCTCAGCCTCAAACTCTAGAGGTTGTCTATGGATATCAATGTAATATTTTTGATGAGACTGCATAGTGTACATATACTTCGGAATCAACTGCACCTATTTTGTGGTCTCCTAGACAAGAAGAGATCCCATAATAGATTCCTCTCCTACCTCCAACCAACATAGGGGTGATCGGAAAGGCCTACCATAAAAATACTCATATGGTTCCATCTGAATAGTATCCTAAAATATATTGTTGTAGGAGAACTCAATCAGGGGTATATGCCTCTCCCAAGATCCCAAGAAATCCATGATGCATGCCCACAGCATTTCCTAAAGCACCTAAATTCTGCTCTTTGATTGGCCATCTATCTAGGGGTGGTATGTCGTGATTAGAATAACCTGTGTACCCAATAACCTTTATACACCTTTCTAGAAACAAGAAGTAAACTGGGAATCCCTATTTGAAATGATAGAATGCTGGACCCCATGTAGTCTTACTATCTCATAGATATAAAACCTCCCAAAGTAATCAACATTTAAGGTTTCGTTGATTGTAAAGAAAATGAGAAACCTTCATGATCCTGTCGACAATAACCCATACAACATCATTACCTTGAGGTGACCTCAGTAAACCTTTCACAAAATCCATCATGATTTCATTCCATTTCCACTTGGGAATAGGTAGCTGCTGTAAAATTCCATTCAATCGCTGGTGTTCTATATTTACCTAACATCTCATGAAAAAACTAGCTACATATCTTTTCAGGCCTAGCCACCAATACTGATGATGTAAATACTGACACATCTAGGTGACACTAGGATGCACTACCCAATCTGAAGCATGAAAATCCTACAATAGCTACTTGCGCATGTCTAAATAAACCCACATGCACAATGTACTTATAGTATTTCATCCTCACCTATGGTCCATCTAAAAGGAGGTTCCTCACCCTCCACACCCTCCCATAGAACTAGGATTTCAGAGTTTGATGGATACCTCTTACTCACTCTATCCATAAGGTTATAGGTAATAGATAAGTATTATATAAATGACTACCCCTAACTATCATGAACCTCTAAGTGCATCTTATAGAACAATTCAATAAGCTTCCACTCGCTACTGGCCTGTTGCACTGCCTGTATCCGAGTCCTCATGCTCAGTGCATCAGCCACTGTATTTCCTTTACTAGACATGTAGGCAATCTCAAAATCAAAATACTTAAGATATTCCACCCATCTTCGTTTTCTCAAGTTCATATCACACTTTGTAAATATTTACTTCAGGTTTTTGTGGTTTGTGTACACCAAAAAATTCTCTCTCAGTCAGTAATGTCTCCAACAGCACAAAGTATGAACAATCGTAGCTAACTCAAGGTCATGTGTCAGGTAGTTCCTCTTGTGTGGCCTCAACTATCGAGACCCATATGTGACGACTTAATCCCCCTGTATAAGAACTTCTCCCATACTGATACATAATTCATCATAGTTTATAGTGTAACCCTTCCCAGCTTTGGAAAAATCAGTATCGGTGCCAAATTCAATCTCCCTTTCAACTCCTGAAAGGTCATTTCATAAAAATCTGACCACACATACTTCACACCTTTCTTAGTCAAGCACTAAAATGGAATTGCAATGTGTGAGAAGTATTGTATGAAAAAAATTTAGTAACCAGCCAACCCTAATAAACTCCACATCTCAATGACATTATTGGACTGCTCCAAGGTAACTACCACTCTCACCTTTTCTGGGTCCACTGATACTCTTGTCTCTAAAATTATATGACCCAAGAAGTGAATTTTATCCATCTAGAAGTTGAAATTTGTGATCTTAGAATATAATTTATTCTCTCTAAGTGTATTCAAAATGATCTCAATATATTTAACATGGTCATGTAAATTATGAGAATACTCCAAGATATCATTGACAAAGACTAAAACAAACAAATTGAGGTAAGGATGGAACACTTGGTTCATCAGTTCCATGAATATTGATGGCATGTTCGTGAGACCAAACTGCATAACCAAATACTCATATATACTATGCCTTCTCCTAAAGGTTGTGGGAGGTATGTGTGATGGTCTAACATGCACCTGATGATAACTGTATATCAAATAAATCTTTGAGAAGACCTGATCTCCTCGGAGCTGGTTGAAGAGATCATCTATTTGTGGTATATGGTATCGGGTCTTAACCATCAACTGGTTTAATTTCTATTAATCCACACATATAATAGGGGTATCATCTTCCTTTTTCACAAAAAGGACTATCAAACCCCATGGAGAAGTATTGTGTCAGATGAAACCCTTTTCCACTAAATCCTATAGTTGCCTCTTATGCTCTTGAAAATCTGTCATCACTATCTTGTAAAGAGGAATAAATAACTATGTAGCTACTAGAACTATCTCGATAGAGAACTATACCTCTCTCACCAAAGGCAACCTGAGAATTAATCTAGAAAGGAATTCCTTAAATGATCAACCACTGGAGAGAAATTGGTCTGACATGTTCCTAGATCATCTAGATATAAACTCGTAATCTGTGTTATCATCCCACCCAGACCACGATACTCAGGTCCATCTCGGCTCTCCTGGATATCCCATTAACCCTTGTGAATAAACTCTCCAACCTCTCGTGATATAAAACTCACCATGTGGCAATAGAAATTAATAAATTCTCGAAAGAGAACCAACCATTCCATCCTGATAATGACATCAAAGCTTGTCATCTTAAGGATATATAAGTCCCATATGAAGTGACACACACTGAACTCAAGGGGGCACTCCCTGCACTAACACACACCTTCTATCCTGATCCCTAATAGAGTTTCCAGTTTCATCATGCCAACAGAAGTATAAACATAGAGCTCAAGGATCTCCAAAATGGGTATAGATATAAATCTATGTGAAGGCCCTATTATCAAAAGGTGAAGAATATAAAATGAAGGTTATAGAATAGTACCTATTAAATTTGAAGTTTTAGGATCCTACTTCTACTAGGTCTGTACCACTCCATATATTTGGAATGTATTGAGGTCCAATGATACTACATGGCTACCCTAAGATGATCCACTCTACTATCATTATGAACTTGGGATCTAGCTACCATGACCACGACCACCACCTCGGTTTGAACGGCCTGACATACCTCAGATCCCTATCTAGTGAGAAGATGTTGACCCTGATCCTGAATGTGGAGTTGGTGAATACCCTCTATCATTGGCTACTAGTGGAATTTTTTTGCAGAAGTGTTGTATATGACCCATCTTTATGCAAGATCGGCACTCGACTGGGTCCTTCGTACACTATGGCCTCATATTCCCCAACCCACCACACTGGTAACACCTCAAATGACTACCTGAATAGGTTTTCAAACTACTAATATCATAGTGTGGAAGCTCCAGACAATTCTTCTTACTACCTGTCGATACAGTACCAGACCTAGGTGTCAAACCTCCCTAGATTATACCACCATATTCCCTTATGATGAGCTTTGTGATCAGCATCTGGTTCATTATCCTAGATATAGTAGTCAGCCAAAATAAATATACCTATGTTTGGATTTCATACCTAAGATCATCCTAAAATCTATTAGCTTTTGATAAATTTTCACCCATAAAAATAGGTGTGAAATTCTGGAGCTCGGTAAAACGAGTCGAGTACACCATAACTGATAGTCAACCCTACTCAAGTTGTAGAAACTCCCAGGCTCAATTTTCCCTAAATGTCTCAAGAAAAAAGTAATCATAGAAGTTTGTATGAAACTTCATCCAAGCCATCTCCCAATTACAATCATTATAAGAGATAAAATCCAACCATATCTGGGTGAAATCACGAAACATGTACATAGAGAGATTTACCCTCCTCTTAGGAGGTGTCTCTAAGTTCTCAAAGATAGATATCATGGCCTCGATCCATGACTTTGTGGCCTATTCTCCTCCACCCCCTGAAAACATGGGTTGATGCTGCTGCTAAAACTCGTACGTCAACTCTTCCATATTCGGGGTAAGTCGCGGTGCTCACTAAACAGTCCACATGAACCGCAAAAATCATTCACAGAACTATGCCTCTACCCCTGCATCTGGTATAATAGCTAGTGATTCACCTGGAACTACTGGAGGATCCAATGGTACCCTATTTCCTACCAAAACCATAGTATGATCATCACCACCCACCTGATGTATAGTTGGAGGTCTTCGTGGTGGCATACCTCTACAATTCTAAACACAAGCCTTAGTTTACAATCATTAAGGAGTTCATAGATCAAAATTTCAAAACAAAACAGGATAGATAAAAACCTTCCTCTATAAGACCTCAACTCTCTGCCTTTCCCATGGGTCAGGTCAAGGTTTCAAACAAATGAGATACACTACCAAAATCCCACTACTATAGTCGTCTCTGGTCAAGTTCTCTATCATAAACCATTTCAATTTAAATTTCTTTCATGTTCATTTTATTTCAAACCAAGTTCACATTCACATTCACTGAATTGATACTCATTTCATAATTATAAAATTAATTTTAAAAGGGTAAACTAATGGAACACTGAATCCCGATTCGTGAGGTCCTATACTCCCTAAGAATCAAATATTGGCATCCATATATGACACATCATAACACAATCCACCTTAAGCCTCAAGTATGATCTGTCAGATTTTGATTCAATAGGGCCCATCTACCTCAGGGACCAAAGCATTGTGTTCATCTATTTCACACCATAACATATTTCAAATACACCTATCAAACTAGTAGGAATTTCTATCAAGGAATCTATCACAAGAACATGCAATCGGTAATGTTTCCTAAATGGCATGGCATAATTCATGGCATGTGAAATCTAGCAGGTGCCTATATGATTCTTGATATGGAATACCCTCATCTCATCGGTTTGCAACACAATAGAACCCAAAACCATGCCAATAATAACAACATAAATCAAGTGCATCACCCAACAGTGTAATAAAATCAACTATAATTTTCAAAATATAGAAAATAGAAATTAAAACCAAGGAGATTGGATTTTTCCTATACAAGGGGTATCTACACCCAGGCATAGCTCATTACCAAATTGTAATGACTCAAACCTGGATTCCACTAAAAGTTTCCCTGAGCCCGGTGGGTTTCACAGCCTCAAGCACATATCCCCAAATACTAGAGGATACTGACTAGTAGTGAGAGAGTGGATGAGTCTATGGGGAGACTATTACGTCATTAGTAGAGTGTAACGTAGCGAAATATCAACAATAACTACAAATAGAGGAAGCAGTAAACCATACAACAGAAGTAAACAATTGAAGGCGGATAGTATATACAAGCCATAAATCATATCATATACAAGATTATGAAATATGTCACATGTTTTTAATAAATTATCCAAAACAAGAATACAAGGTAGATGTACAATCCATATAACAAAATAACAAAAAGGCCAAAAGAAGCCTAGGAGCATCACAAGCCTCATCTTGGTCCCACACTCTCCTACTTCTAATAATAATATCAAGTCCCTAAAGGAGGGTACTTTCCCTTATCATTACCTACAATCATATAATATATTTGGGCTCAAAAACATGACCCAAATAGGATGTGAGACTAAATCCCAATATGAAACCACCCAAGGTTTGTTCCAATAAGTCATTGAATATATACGATAGGAAATGTGCAATAAGAAAAGAATTAATAAAGAAAGTACTCAAAAGTAAAAATCCTACAGGCATTAGTTTTTATTTACATTTATTTGATATTAATTTGAAAATTTAATTACATTTAATTTATAATTCTTGAGATCTGGATCAAACATGGCATCCCCTGTGTAATTGGTAGCACAACAAATGCCTCAGAAGGGCATTTAATCAGGTACAAGTGAATACTAAAACCAAGATTGTGTTTTGGATTGACAAACACATCATAAGTCAATTCATTTCATTTTCCACTAATAACCCGATCTTGTCCTTGGCATCCCAAAATTGGAATTCAAGTATCACTCTGGGTGCTATCTGAACTAACACCCTACAAGCTTGTCCGTGGAGAACCTACAGGAACCTGATATTTCTCTAGGTGAGGAATAAATCCAAGTCATCTAAGTCCATCCTTGGAAGTTATATAAGGAAGCCCCAAGTATCACCACAGATATATAATCAAATTCCCCTTGATTCCATCCATGGAATCCCTCACTACTTTCCATGTATCACATAGACTATAAGTCTATCCCCAATGAGCCTATCTATGGAATCCATCATTGGATCCATGTATCATCAATGGCTTAATCACACTAACCATAGAGTATGTCCATGGAATCCTAAGGTGAGTCCATATATCACCTCATGTATATAGATCAATAGTCACATGAGTCCATCTATGGAACTCTAAGGTGAATCCATGTGTCACTCAAAGATATTTATCATCTAACTCTTTCAATTTAATTTAGCATTTCATTTAACATTCCATGGTCAAAACCAATAGCATATAATATCAAACTCACCTCAAGGGGGTGACTAAAGCATTGGTCAACCTCATAAGTCTTGGCCTTTCATTTAATCACATGGGAATATTTTTTATAACATGGTTCAAAGTCATAAAAATCTACTACCTAGCTTGGTTATCCTATAACACACATGGGAAAAGCATTAAAATGTGAAATTCATTCATATTAAGGAAATTAAAAATAGAGCCAAGCTCAAGGGATCGCCTTAAAATACTCACATGGGAATTTTTATCATAACAAGACTAAATAGCTTATCAATCTATCACATGGATTAATTATAATATATCTCACATGGGCAAGGAAACAATTTAAGAAATTTGATCCAATTGCATCGGTTCAAGTCATGACCTCTATTTGACTCACATGGGTAGGCAAACATGATTTAACAACAAAGGCATGCATGGGTCAAGGGGTAATCATCCATACCATACCCTTAATTCAATTTGATTAAAATCTATCATTATTTCAATCCAAATAATAAGAAATTATATTTTTAACATCCCATGAATGAGGTAAAAAGCACACCCCAAGGGGGTGTCCAAAGCATAAAGTCGAAAAAGGGTCATTCACAGAAACTCACCCATAAGGTGGTACTTATTCAAGGTATAAAACCTATCACATGCATAAACACGCCTATTCAATTACCTAAACCATGATAGGAAATAACATGGATAAATTCTAATTTATGGTGATGCCCCAAAAATGGGTGTGCGGTACCCCAGCATATATAAACAACTCAAAATTCAGATAAAGGCATGAGACCACATACCTTAGTCTTGTGCTTGATAGCTCAACTAGTATCAAGCTCTGATTCATCCTGGTTTGGAAGAAATCTAAAGAACATATAAATAATGATAAATTATGGCATATGATCCTAAATCCAAATAACAATGTTATTATCTAGAATAATCAACCTAGGATAAAAAGGAATTAAGGCCTTACCATTAGGGATATAAGGAGACGAACCGCGTTCAAGCCGGATATCGTATGGCGAGTAGATCTAAAAACCAAGAATAGTTGAAGTGAGATTTTTCCAAAGGGGGGAAGGCCACTATCCATTTGAAGAAAACCCAAAACAATTTTAATATATTATTTTAATTTTAATATAAAATTATTAAAATTGATATATAGAAGGTCTCATATATTTTTCCCACACAGTTTGTTAAACCATGTGGAAACTATGCATGACTTTATTTAGCTTTGGGGCATAGTGCATGGTTACCCCCACACAGTTTATAAACAATGAACAAACCATGATAAAAGCATCTGTCAAAGTCTGTTAAAAATGATTATCTGGTCATACGACTGTGTCGATCAATCCACATGGTTTACCCAAATCATGCAGATTATAATCCCCCATTATCCATCCATGCACAGTTTAGTCAAACCATGCAGACTTCCCCATATGGTATTCACTAAATGTGTGCCAGGATAAAAACACCCAAACTTTTGGTTTCAGGCTCCGAACCAGCTCCGAACACCCCAGAGACCTTCATAACCCCAATGAACATTCATATTAGGCCATATTTAAGCATTTAAAATGAGATTTGATGGAAAACACAAGATTCATACCTCAAATTAGAACTAGTTTCTTACAATATCCTTTTCACTTTGAAAATACATTTTTAAAAAATAAAACATTTTCAAAATAATTTTCGATGAAAAAAACCGTGTAAAATTATAATGGAAGAATTAAAATGATTTAAAAAATTTCTTGAGTAAATTATCCTTTCCGCTTTGAATTTTTTTTTAAACCTAAAATTTTCAAAATCCTTTCCTTTGAAAATAACCTTGGAAACTTATAAAGGAATCTTTAAAATAATTTTAAACATTTCATAGTTAAAATAAAATTTCTTTTAAAATGTCCTTTAAAAATTATAAATTCATAAAATATTTTGGAAATACATTTCATTGAAAATATAATTGTAATATTATAGATTAATATTTAAAACAATGAGTGGTCATGATGGTAAAAAATACCATTCATTACATACACTTTAAAACAAATATTCCATTCACATTTTCATAAAATCCAAATGGGCCATATTTTCAAAACATCATAAAGATTCCTTTTAAAACATTTTTTAAAATTTAAAAAAAAAAGTAAAAATTAATTTAAACAATATTAAAGAAGCATTAAAAAATGAATTTTTTTTAGAAAATGTGGATATCGAATAAATAAGGGTTTTCAACCAAAGAGAGAAATAAAGTCAGTTTTCTTTAGAAACATTATTTTGGAATCATGAGTATATGAAGAGAATAAAATGAAGGGAAAATGTGTATTCTGAATAAATAACCAGATTTAAATAAAATTAATGAGTTTTTAGAGAGTTAATTCATAATATTTCCTCATTGGAAGCATAAACATATACAATCCCAATAAACCATATGATTGTATCATAAAACAATTACAGCTTTGGTAACATTGAATTGTAAGTCCCATGAAGGAAAAAATTAAATGAAACTTAAAATATCATGAGAATAAATAAATTCATGATATTAAATGTCAAAGTGGATGTATATACACCTTATAAAATAATATATGTGCATAATATAATGTATATCCCAAAGAAGACAAATAGAGACAAAAATCTCTTACTTTAAGGATCGAATTCCTTCATACACATTCAAACCTTATATATGATAAATTTAATTTTATTATAAATATATTAAAGAACCATAATTTTATATATCATACCATATATTATTTACTTATGACTTTTTATTACCTGTTAATTAACAATTCAATGTTAAAATCGTGTTTTGGGAAATAACTTCTTTGTTTTTCATGTATTTTTTGATTTGTAATTTTTGGTCCTCTTACTTAGATAAAGATTCCATAATTTTAACCATGATATAAATATCATATATATTCATTATATAAGTATTTATATTAATCCCTAAATGTTATATATAGAAAATTAAATACATCATTCATGGAGATGGTAGGTCATACGTACGCATGAACGTTGTATCCAATTTATCGATGGACGAAATGAAATAAATTAAAATAGTATATTACCATTAAAAAATAATTTTTATTCTATATATATCAAATATATTCATTAAATTTCTCCTAATTACCTTCTATTGAAAGTGTTAGTGAAAAAAATAGCATCGCTTCGCGAGGCGGTAGTCTATCGTACACACGAAAGATGCTATCATATCCCCCATGGAATTGAAAGTAACAAGGTATATGTGATATAATAATTATATAATTATAATTATGTTACAAAGATTTTATATAATTATTTAATCTAACCTTATTACCATCCAAGTAAAACATAATTTAAAAACACACCAAATCGGTTTGCAAGGCGACAGTCTAACGTATACATGATCGACGATTTCATTTCTCATTTGATGGAAGATGATATGGATATAAGTTAGGAAATTTAACATAATAAAATATAAATATATGATATATTAGTTTCTTATTATATTTCCATAAGTTAATAATATTTTATGGAGTTAGAATAATTAAAACAAAAACATATAGTTTAAAACTTTACCTCTACTTCTAACAACCTCTTTGGTTTAACCAAAATCCTTCCTATATTGAAATTATGATCTCACCAAGGAATATATTATGTGGGTATGTATATAAGGAATATATTTAGGTAGGTATTTTCTGAACCAAAGGGTTTTTAAATTATGAAGAGAAGAGGAGGGGGTGGCCTATTATAAATGGGGGAGAGGACGCACATGGAATTTTTTTGGAAATAATAAAGTGTACCCAATTTTTTCACATGAGAAAAGATAAAAAATGGTCATTATTGAACCTTATAGGTGATAATTTTTAAATATTTCTATAAAATGGGTTTTATATGAGTTTCTAGGTTATTTTACCCCTTACCTTTTTAGTTTAACCTCTCGGTAAACATGTTTTAATCTTAACAACAGTAATTAATTTTTAATGGCTTACAAATAATTTTGACCAAAAATTAAGTTGAACTTATTATGTAGTATAAATTATTATGATTAAAAATATGGAATATATTTTTCCAAATTCTATTCACAAAAGTGAAAAATTTTAATTTAAAATTAAACCCACAAACACAACGAGAAAGCGATTTTCCAAAGAGGAATTGTTCAAAAGTTTAAAACTTGTTTATATCAAAATTCAATACAAAATTGATTAAAAGTACATAATTTTATTAAAATATACATAATTTAACAAATTTTACTTTTAAATCAATATTAAAATAAAATGTAACTTTTAAATTCTTTGAATGAAAAGGAATTTTTTAATAAAAAACAGTATTTTCAATATTCACAATAAAATTTATCTTTTTAGAAAATTATTTAAAAAATAAATCTAAGATAATTTTCACATTATGATTTTTAAAATTAAATTATTTTTTTCATATAAAGTTTCTAAAATTGAAAAAACTTATTCTTAAAATAAGTGTTCAAAATGAGAAAAAATAGTTTTTTATAAAAATACAATTTGTAAGCATAAAATTGGATTTATTGTCTTATCATGCCTAGAAAAAAAAGACGAATTTTAAACATTTGATTCAATATATAATATAGAATTCTAATTAAAATAATTCACCAAAAATTATTTACTTAATTTATTGAGATAAAACACAGTTGTGCATATAAAAATAGTTTTTCAGAAAATGATTTCCTTTGTTTTTAATGGTTTTTAATTTCTATTTCTATAATTGGTTTCCAAATAATTCATTTTATATACTTGTATAAACCATATATTTTCATAATTTTGTTAATCCTATTCCTACCCACCATTATGATGGCTAGGTTCTAAATATCATATTAAATAATGATATTTTAGTAGTGTGTCGCATTTTGTTAAGACTCAATGTTGTGTGTAATACAAGCTATCGGAGAATTTAAATTTATTAGATAAAATATTTCATAAAATCTTGGAGCGTTACATTCTATCCTCCTTAAAATGAATTTATCCATTGAAATTATGTCACTTTGTTACTAAAAACTGAGGATATCTCTACCTCATCACACACTCAAGTTCCCACATAGCTTCCTTAAGGTTGTGGTATCATAATAAAACCTTGACCAGGGGAGTGGTCATGTTTCATAGATCTTTATCTGTATGATCCAAAATCTCTACTGGTTGTTCCTCATAAGAAATATCATTCTCCAATGAAATGACATCCAATTTTAGTACATATTATTGATCAGGTATGTACCTCCTCAGGATAGATACATGGAATACATCATGGACTAAGGAGTGGTTTAGTGGAAGTGCTAAATGATAAGCTACCATCCTAATATAATCAATAATTTCAAAGATAATAATATACCTAGGGATTATTTTTCCCTTATTTCTTATATTTAGGAATTTATATAAATGTATTCTCACTAACTTCAAATTCCAGATTACATTGGAAATTGTCATCATATATTTTCTACTGAATTTTTGTTGTTTTTGGGTCCTAAAAACTCTGCAAAAAAAGAGAAAATAATTCTATGATTTTGGTAAAGAGGAAAATAAACCTGAATCCATGATTTTTCTGAAGAAATGTTCAAAGGATGGGAAAATGCAAAGGAGGGTGAGGTTTAGCATAGAAAACCTTGCTACAAATATCGTCACTTTATATAGAATTTTTCTACTCCACGAGGTGTCCCATTAAAGAAATCATTCACAGGATGAGATAATACTGTCGATGCCTGCAAATGAATCCAAATCGTTTATGGGGTCATAAAATGATTTCTATCCCCCACGAATAACCACCCACCATGAATGATAAATCGTTTGTAGGAAAGGTATGTCTTTTCTATCCCCTATAAATGAAATAATCTTCAAACCTCGGCATTATTCCTAGAAACCCACAAACAGAGGCCTTGTATCCCCCAACAACTAGCCAACCCAGTAGTCAGTTGTGCCACTCATCTACATATATCTTCACTTTATATGGTATTTTTTCCACTCCACGAGGTGTCCAATTAATGAAATCATTCACGGGAAGAGATGGTATTTTCAATTCCTGCAAATGAATCCAAATCGTTTGTGGGGTCATACAATGATTTTTGTCCCCCATGAATAACCACCCCCCATGAATGATAAATCATTTGTAGGAAAGGGAAATATTTTCCATCCCCCACAAATGAAATAGTCTAAAAACCTAGGCATTCTTCTTGGGAACCTAGAAACAGATACCCTGTAGCCCCCAATGACTATCCAACCCAGTAGTCAGTTCTGCCACTCATCTATAAAAATCTAATAGGGGGTCTGAGGGTATGATATATGAAAAATTTCAAGGGAAGGTTCTATAGAATTAATTCTCAATATTAAAATCACTTGACCATATAAAAACATAAAATCCGTCATGAATTACATCTCATAAACCATGGGTGGATGACCCTTTAAAGATCCCTTGTTCATTTATGATGTAAATAATAACTATTCCCTCCCACATAGAGAAGTAAATTGCTTCGTGGAAACCCTTTGTGGCCAACCCTATGAAGACTCTCATTCATGAACAGTCCTTCATGGATATTCCTTTGCATCCCCCTTTGCAGAAAATGATATGTGGAAATACCTTTGCATACTACCCTTTTTAGACCCCCTTCATAGGAAACCCTTTGTGGCCAAACCTATGAGAATGCTCTTTTATGAACAGTCATTCACCGATGGTTCTTCACAGACATTTCTTAGTGTCCAACCCTATATGGACATTTAAAAAATTGTTCACTCCCACTGGTTCATACTGATCCACCCCCACTCGGGCTCAGTGATAGGTTGTGGTCATGTAAATCACATTTGGTCCCTTCTCTACCATCATTGACCCCCATGGAAAATGGAGAATCACACCATATAATTTTCAGGGTAGGCTGAGGACATTATGGGTTCTACCTTATATGGCCTTAAAATCCACCCCATATAAAGACATGAGTTGATAAATTCATCATGAACCTCATACAATCCCATAACCTGAATCTTATGCCAGGATGAACTAGAAATGGTCTCTCTTGCATAAGTACCACACCATCCATTTCTAGTCATATTCCTCCTAGCCATCCTGACCACATGACATTAAACTGTATAGAACTCATCCTAACCAAATTACATTAAACTATACGGATCTTGTCCAAACCACATGACATTAAACTATGTGAAACTCATCCCTACAACTGGACATTAAATTGTACTATTGTCATCCCCACAACATGATGTTGAACTGTGTTGTCGTTGTCCCCGCAACATGACGTTAAATTGTGCTTCCATCATCCTAGCTATATGAATTTAAAATCTAATATACCCTATATGAAAAACATAAGATTCCCCATTAAATGAACATGAGATGAATTCCAAACATTCAAATGGGCCTCCTTCTAAGAGTAAGCCTTTACTAGCCAAGGTAATCCCTCCTAGAGTAAACCTCTAGTCTTTCTTCTGGGAGGAAGCACTCTTGATCCTCTTCTCCATATCAAGACGTAGTCATATGGATCACTAAATGTGGATATCCTAGTTACCATAATAAAACATGATATAGAAAAACTCAAATCTCTCTTTATCTCCCTTTGGGATCTAGTATCTATCCACCAGTAGACAAGAGTGGATTTTTTAATCTTCAGATCTACTACTTCCTCTTGTTTCTCACACCAAGCATGACTCACATGGGATTAGAGGTTAGTGGTGATCATGAAATCTTCATGATCCCAAACATCCAATGGGCCTCCTATATGGTATAAGCCCCAATCATGCTCAATGGGCATCCTTATGAGTGTAAGTCCCAATCATGTCACCTAAAATGGGCCTCCTTCTAGGTGTAATCCCTGACACTTACCAAACAATGTGGGATTTGATTTCTAACTAGTTAGGATACATAAGAAGCTCCCCTAAAGTCCAAAACCAACACCAAAATTCACCCTAATGTTTTTAGGCCACATCCCTAGTAGTTTCATATCCACCTAGAATACCACATCTCTTTCATGTCCCTTGGGCTACATCGGTGTAAGTCCCACACCAAACTTTGACTAGGAACCTTTCACTTAGACATCATTACCGCATGATATTAAACTAAATGATTTTTCACTAGTCACATGTCCTTAAAAGTAGATGTTTCCTATTAAGTGGAACCAAACTACAAGGGCTCTAATTCCTCTCAAGATGATATGTAGGAATCATGTCTTATGGGTTCGATCCCGAAATCAAAACAACTTTTGTATCCCTAGATAAAAATAAACTCCAGAGTGCACCAAGTGGATTAAAACCAAAATAATCCTAATGAATGTAAAAATAATATATAATTTTCCAATAAAAGGGTACCATTTATGGAAAACCTCAGATACATAAATATATCCCTATCAATGGAGATCCTTGGATACATACAGATGATTCTGAACCCATGCATGTTTGTAATTGATCATTACCTCAGGGTGATTCATATTATACATACTTGAGAATAAATAAAGTATTAATGAACATATATTAAATATATAATAGAGTCTTTAAATAGGCAATGGTCCCCCCAAAAAGGGTGTGGTGAGCCTGAATTCCCATCCTCTCGACCAATGTGAGTTTCTAAGTGTTGTTGTCCAAGTTCCCCAATGAAATATTTCCTTTGGAAATTAGTTCCATGATTCATCATGGATATGATATCTATTGGGTGTTTTCGGATCCATGAAAAAAAACTTTGGAGATAATTCTAAGATGGTGCACTAGATGTGAATAATTGAACATAATTCAACCCACTACAATCAACTGTCAGGTTCATCAATATTCTATCAGAAATAGTTGTCTTTATTTATTGTTAAATTAATCTACCCTTCTCTTCTTTTAATTCAGAAAAATATTGTCCTAATATCTTTCTTTCTCTAACTTCATCCCAGTACATTGGATTTATACACTTTTTCCCATAAATTACTTCATAATTATCCATATGAATGCTTGAGTAAAATCTATTGTTAACAGAAAACTCAACTAAAGGAAGTTACTGATCCCAACCACCTTTGAAATCCATCCATAGAATAAGATATCAGTATATAATCTATAGTTTGAGTTGTTCTCTCAGAATGACCATACTAAAACCCAACTATATATAAAGATCATACTAAATACTGTTCAATAACTTTGAGGTAAATATCATATCCCAATAAGATATAATTAAATGTGGTACTTCATGTAGCCTTACCACTTCCTTAATGTATATCCTGGTAAGATGGTATGGAGATAAATCTTCTATAATAGTTATTAATTGTGCTAAAGTTTTAAGGAAATTTACCATAAAACATATAGAATTATTCCATTTAGATGTTTTGGGGAGTCTCATGACAAAATTCATGGTGATGTTTTCCCATTTCAATTATGGTATGGATAATGGATGGAGCATCCCCTTAAACATTTGTCTCTCATCCTTACCTTTATGACATATCAAACACCAAGATACATACTTAGAAAAATTTATCTTCATGCTGTTCCACCAGAAATAATCTTTGACATAGGCTGGTGCATGGTATTATACCCTTGTTTCCCTTCGGTTATATGTTCAATCCCAGGGGCCTTTCCGAATGTGATAGTTTTTCACTTGGAATGTGGGTTATCTATTTTTTTCAAAACAATATTAATATAATTCCTATAAAATTTCCAAATTGAAATAACCCATAATTACCTCAACATGAAAGATTGGATAAACCCTAAAGGTTTCTAATATATTTAATCTTATATCCAAAAATTTTAAATTCATTTCTTCTTATATAATTTTTTCACTAAAATATCTTCAAAGGGTTGTATTGACATAAATATTTCCTAAAATATATTTAATCTTAAAAAACATTCATCATAAAAAAAACCTTAAAATGGGGTTCTAGGAATTTGAACTTATAATCAACGTTAAACGTATAAACCCATAATAGTATGCATAACTCTTAAGTTAATATTACATGGAGTCATATATTATTCCAAAATATAATTCACCCTTTATTCCTTAAATAAGGTATTATCTTAGATAAAAATATTTCCATTGGAAGTATGGGTTCATTCTTGCACCGATAGAATATAAAATGTGATTTCATTACTCAAAAATACATATATAGGGAGATAATAAATTCTTAGTATCACAATAAGTTCTACTAAGGGATGAACAATAATATTTTCATAGGGATCCTTCATACAAAATCAAACATGAAATTCCCATCCAAGGAGTGAAGGATAAGTGTTCCCTAATTATCAAAATTCACTTTATCCAGTATGATTGCATAATATTTCCTTATTCCCCTTTTCTTCAGAGGTTATTGTGGATTATCATCCTCATTAGAACTTTGATTATGGAATTGATTTTCATAATTCCCTAACTCATTACACTTGAAGCAATGGGTTGTGGGTGGTGCAATCTATAGAGATTTATCTCTATTTACCTTGTCATATAAATTATTCTTGTCACTTTATAATTCATCCACTCAATGACCTTCCTTTCCACACACAAAGCATTCAGTAGTATCCTTAAGACAATTTTATCCATGTTTCCTTCCAAACTTTGAGCATAAAGGAAATATTATCTTCTTTTCTATATTATTTTAAGAGTTTCCCTTGAGTTCTGTATTTCTTTTCTTATCAAAACCATGTGATCAATGGGTCAATCCAATCACCATTTCCACATTGATATCATAATGAATTATTTATTCATAGATTTCTAAATACCTTATGGATAACAACCTTCAGTGTCTTTGTTTTAATCCCTTGAAGAATCGATCAACCTTACTTTCAGGTTTGATAATAATACCATAAGTGTATCTCACAAGTCTGGTAAAAATTTTCTCATAGGTACCAAAAACTTCATCATCGTTCTTCTTTATCACCAATAATTACTTCTCCATTTTTTTATGAATAATATGGGAGAATTAATTACTAAAAAATAATCAGTTAAACTCTTCCCACTCCATAGTGTGAATTTAATTTTGTTTTCTTGTATTCTTGATAAGATTTCACCATTGATCTGCTTCACCTTGAAAATAATAGATGGCCAAAATTACTTATTCATGCTCTAAATACTATATAATGGAAAAAATATTTTCAATGGTACTGATCCATTACTCAAAAAATAGTAGATCATCTAAGCTACTAAAAAAATGTGGATGGTGCCTCATAAAGGACACAATAAAATTTTATTCCTTCCTTTTCTCATTCGAAAGATCAACATGATTCATAGGATAATAAATGTGTGTAAGCATAGAAGAAATATTTTTTTATTCCATCTCCCATAAAATTTGGTTTCTTACAAGGATAATCATTTCATTATCTATTTCATTTAGTAATAACATGATTCCTTCAGGCTTCGGCCATTAACTAAAACCAAAATGCATAGTGTTAGAAACACAAATCATAGTGGGACATAATCATAAAAATAACTTATAAGATGTCTAAATCATGAAACCATATTTTCAATCTATGACACCTTAGGTTTAAACTAGGTCACTCCTATTCATTATTCAAATACTTCATGATGGTTCATAAATAGTTTATGAATTTCAAAAATATATTCCCTGGGAGTGTAAAACCAGGTATCCAGTAAGACCCATTTTCATTCACAAGGTTATGATCAAGTCCGGATCAATGTTCCCTTTTCAGAGTTATTACCCCAAGGTACTTCTTTGATAGAGTCGCAACCATATATAGTATCTAGATAGGGATATAATTACTTGGAAACTACTCACTTTATCCTTTACCAAAATTCTTATAAATTTTCCTATAATTTGAATCATCCTTAGACTTATCCTAATACATATACCTAAACATGTCTATAGAAATAACCCTAGGTATCTCACTAAAGGTTTCTCGTCATAGATTCCAAAGGTTAACTAAACCTTTCCTTTCATACCAATTGTAACGACCCAATATTCTCATACATAAATATCACATATTTTTAAATGAATATTTAATAGATTTCACAAATACAAACCCAAGGACTATAATGGTTTAGTGAAATTGAAGACTAGGTACACAATCCTATTATTTAGTGAAAGATATTAAATATCTCTCCTGAAAATATACCCCTTTATTACTCTTCATAAACATACCCTACTTAAAAACATTATTCAAAAATTGGTGAAAGGAAACATAAGAAAGGGTGAGCTAAGATTATAAATAAGGGTAAATAAGAGAGATATCAACATAAAATGAGAATAAGGGTATGATAACATGAGAATAAAATTTTAAAAACCATACCCTATATATCATAGATCATAAACTTGAGTTGTGGAATAAATTTTTGTAGTTCATAAGACACAAATATAAAATAAATCAACAAAAATAGGTTATGATAGTATAACATTAGAATAAGATATCTGTTTTTATAAAATACATAATCATATAAAACCTTATGTCAAGGATAAACACCAATACATTAAAAACATGTTAGGGTTGGGCTAACCACCCATGTACCTACTTCAGTCTTGGGATAACCTCCCATGTACCCTATTTTCGTGCTTGGGATAACCTCCTATGTACCCTCTGAGATCATAGAACGATAATCACTACCCAGTACATTGAAGGGATATATAGTTCCTACCTGTATGTGGTTATAACGTAACCACCATACTTAGTTATAATGTAAACACCATTACATAATGAATACCATACATAAGTGTGACCCAAATCATAAAAAATTCATCAAATCTGAAACCATGAAAAGAAAAGAGCTTCAAAACATGTTAATCATAACAAAAACTAAGAAAATAAATTAACATCAAAAATCATTTAGCATATCATAACCAATGAAAATAAATGGGTTTCATAAAACATCTCATCATAGCATAACCTGGGAAAAAGAAATGGGTTTAAAAAATATTACTTTATCAAAAAAATAAAGCATCCATAGAAATAATAATAATGGTATCCTTGGATCATATCACCAGAAAATCCTAATTAATATCAAAGTATGTCATATTATATGGAAAATGATTTTGAAATATCACTTGGAACATTTCTTGTGGAAAATAGTCATTCCAACTTGAAAAATAAATTAAAGATAAAAAATTTTCAAAATCCTTTTCATTTAAAATTTCCATAGAAACATATAAATAAATCTTTAAAAATCATTTAGATCATTTCATTAGTAAAATAATCTTTCTAATTTTAAAAACAACTTTTTAAAATATAAATCATTCTCAAAATCCATTTCTTTGCAAATAACATTGGAAGATTATAAAAGAGGATTAAAAAATAATTTAATACATTTATTGATGAAAATATCCTTTAAATTTTAAAAAATACTTTTTAAGACATAAATAATTTTGAAAATACTTTTATTTGAAAATAACCTTGTAAACTTATAAAGTAATCTTTAAAACTTATTTAAATCATTTTTAAGGAAAATAAACTTTCTTTAAAAATCCATTTTTTAAAATTATAAATTCATAAAATATTTTGGAAATACATTTATTTTAAAATTTCCTTGGATAATTATATAATAAATTTTAAAACAATGATGGGTCATTATGGTATAAAATACCATTCATGTTATACATTTTAAAACAAATATTTCTTTCACATTTTAGGTAAAAGCCAAATGGGTCTTGAAAACAACATGAAGATTCCTTTTGAATTTTTTTGTAAAAATTAAAACAAGGGTAAAAATGAATTTAGACAATACTATAGGAACAATAAAATATATTTTAAAATATTTTTAGAAAACATGGATATGATAGAAAAAAAAAGGGTATTAGGATGAAGAGAGAAATAAAGTCAATTTTCTTTAAAAAAATATTTTGGAATCATGAGTACATAAAGAGAGTAAAATGAAGTAATAAAAATTTATTCAAAATAAATAAACATAATAGAATAAATTTATTGAGTTTTTTGAGATTAATTTCATAATATTTTATCATCATAAGCATAAACATAAATAATCCTGATAAACGATGAGATTTTATCATAAAACCCTTACCACTTGGATAACTTTGATTCGTAAAACTCATGACGGAATAAAATTAAATGAAACTAAAAATATCATGAGAATAAATAAATTCACAATATTATATTTAAAATGGGATGTATATAAAAATCATAAAATATTATAGGTTCATAATATAACATATTTCCCAAACAAGACAAATTGAGACAAAAATCTTTTACCCTAAGTCTTGAATTCCTTCGTACACATTCAAAACTACAATATAATAAATTTAGGTTTATTATAAATCTATTAAATAAACATAAATATGTATATCACACCATATATTATTTACTTATGACCTTTTATAAACTATTTATTAACAATTCCATGTTAAAATCATGTTTCGGTCAATAACTACTTTTTTCTTATACATTTTGATTTGTTATTTTCAGTCCTCTTAGTTTGATCATGGTTCTATAATCTAAATAATTTTTACCATGATATAAATTTAATATATATTCATTACATATTTATTTCAAGTAATCCATAAAAGTTATAGATAGAAAATGAAATACACTATTCATGGAGATGGTAGGCCATACGTACGCATGAACGTTGTTTCCATTTTCTAGACAGATAAATTAAAATAAAAAATTATAATATATTAAATATATATATGATCGTTTTTATTTCATATATATCATATATATTCATTAAATTTACCCTAATTACCTTCCATTTAATGTGTTAGTTAAAAAATGAATCACATCTCTTCGTGCGGTGGTACTTCACCGTACACATGAGCAACGTTGTTGTATCCCCTATAGAATAAAAAGTAAGAAGTAATATATGATATAATAATTAAATAAATATAATTATGTTAAAAATATCATATATATTCATTTAATATATTTTTATTACCATCCAAGTAAAAAATAAATGAAAAACACATCGCATCGATTCGTGAGGCGGTAGTCCGCCATACAGACAAGTGACGTTATTGTTTTCCAACAGGTAGAGAGGTAAGAAGGTATATGTGGTATTATAATTTCATAGGTATAATAATATCATAAATATAATATATAAACATTAAATCTATCATTATATCCATATGTGGTATTTTTTATGGAAAACAGATAACATCAGTTCGTGAAGCAGTAATCCATCGTACATACAATCGATAGTTTCATTTCTCATTTGATGGAAGAGTATATGGATATAATTTATTCCATTAAAATATTAACATATAATTATATTTCAGATAATATTCTTATTATATCCTCATAATTTAATAATAATTTAAGGATTTATAAGTAGAAGTAAAATAAAAATGCAGAGTTTAAAACGTTACCTCTTCTTCAGAAAACCTTTTTAGATTAAACCTAAAGATTTCCTAATTTATATTTATGAAATTAAAAAGGAATATAGGATATAGATATTGATTTAAGAAAGATATTTGGGTATTTATTTTCTGAACCAAATGGTTTTGGAAGTGTGAAGAGAAGAGGATATGGGGTGACCTTTTATAATTGGGGGAGAGGACACACATGGATTTTTTTAAAAGAATAAAGTGTACCCATGTTTTTCACATGAAAAAAGGTCCAAAATGGTATATTATCTAAAATTATAGGTTATAAGGTCAAAATATCTCTATTATATGGGGTTTTTATAATTTAATATATTACTTTACATCTCCTCTTTTTAGTTTAACCCCGGGTAAACCAAATTTAACCTTAACCACGATAATCAATTTTTACGGTTTTTAATATTAATTTTGACAAAAAATTAAGTTGAAATTATTATGAAATATAAATTTTAATTATTCAAAATATAGAATAAATTTTTCAAAATTTAATTCATATAATTTTCAAATTTTAATTTAAAAATAAACTCACAGATGCGATGAGATAGTGGTTTTCCAAAGAAAAATTGTTCAGAAGTTTAAAAAGTTTTTATATCAAAATACGATATGAAATTTATTATAATGACCTAAATTTTATAAAAATATATAAAATTTAACTAATTTTAATTTAGAACCATATTAAAATAAAATTTATCTTGTAAATTTTTTGAATCAAAATGCAGTTTAAAAAAAACCAATATTTTTCACTATTTACTGAAAAAATTTATCTTTTTTGAAAATTCTAAAAAAATAACTATAATATATTTTTGAAATGATGATTTAAAAAATAATTACATTTTTAAAAAATAAATTTTATAAAATTGGGAAAAATTAATTTTAAAATAAGTGTGTAAAATGCGACAAATCTATTTTTTAGAAAAATAATGTTTTTAAGCGTAAAATAGGATGTTTTCTAATCTCGTTCACAGAAAAATTATAAGGTAAATATTAAAAAAATTATTGAATATATAGTATATAATTCACAAAAAGTGATTTATTTAATTTATTTAGATAAAATATGTTTATACGCATAAAAATAGATTTTCAGAAAAAACATTTCCTTTATTTTTAAATGGTTTTTAATCTCCATTTAAAAATAATTGGTCACCAAATAATTAATTTTATATAAATTTGTAAAACATATATTTTTATAATTTATTTAATCATATTAATATATTCCATTTTGTTGGCTAGATTATAACTATCATATTAAATAATAATAATTTAGTAGTGTGTCACATTTCTGTAAGACTCGGTGTTACGTGTAATGCAAGATGTTGAATAATTTAAATTTTTTTGAAAAAAAATATCTTATAAAATATTAATGTGTTACACTCATAGAAGAAATATTTATGTCTCTCATAACCTATGATATTAATATGAAATGAAAATAAAAAATGGCTAAAGAAGTTAAGGGGAAGAAGAAAAATTCCAATAAGGAAATAAAAGGATTCTCTTCTAAGTGTGATACTGAAATTGCACACTTGATGAAGAAGATAGAAAATTTCAGGATAATGAACAATTCCTTTCATCAATACAGAAATTAATATCAATATAGTTTATATTAATCCAACAAGAAGTGTAATATCAAACTAAATTTTCCCATTTTCAAGATATAAGAATAAGGGAAAGAAAGCTTTCAATGTTTCAACTTGGAGTACTAGTGATATTCAATGTACTTAATCAATTCCAGTGATGATATCACCAAATGTCGTATAGATGGAATAGAGGTACATTTTTTACTTTATCTTTTCCTTTAATTAATTTAAATTATAAAGATCATAAAACTAATAAAGATCAAGTTGTACATAGATATTATAAACTTAACACAAAATTCAAAGAGCGTAAAAAATAAATATTATCAATTTAATAATTAATAGGATAAACTCTTCATGGAAAATTTTGAATTGATCTTGAAATTAAATGATCATACAAGTTTTAATCAATTAAATTCCACTATATAATATCTTAGGAAGGATCTCTATAAATAAACACAAGGTGAAGAATATCTAGATGAAATTTTCTATTTTAAAGGTCATGGGAAGAGACTCTTTGGGTTTCGTTTGACTAATCAAGATATTTCTTCAAAAACTACTTAATTTTTAAGAGGAAACTATCAAAATAAATTTAGTAATTTTTATTATAAAACCAATAATCATATTTATGAATTTAATTCTAAAAATTAAAGTCATGTTTCACCAAGGAGGGTTTATTTTTATTCTAAATATTCTATGTGTTACCCTTATACAAATAAAATATGGGTTTAAAAATCTTTTTTGGCTAACATTGGTGGAAAAACATTTATTTGGTTACTAAAATATTTAGTCTATCAATTCATTTTTAGGGAAAATTTCTAAATTTAAAAATCTTAATGAGGTTCATGGTATATGTAAATTGGGTGATTAAGAAATATGTTAAGTGAATACTCCAAGTTCAACAACATAGAAAATTTATCGTATGCCATACCACTTTTTATGATAACTCGAGTAAAATCATTTGTATAGGTACCATTGATTTTTTTAATTATATAATTATTAAAAAAAATATATGTTTATGGATTAAAACATAACTATATTATTATTATTAAATTATTTGATGATGTTTTAAAAGTTTATTTTGAGAATAATTTTTTCAAAGTATTTGATTCCAAGGTAATACTTTTTTTCTTCAAGTTTTCAAAATATTTATTTTATTGATTTAAAATATCCTTCAAGAAAATATACCAATTTATTAAGTGTACAAGATATTTATTCTTGGATATAACATAAACACCTTGGTCATTGTAGCACACACACACTTTAAAAACTCAACAAGAACTGACCATTATGATATTTTCCTAAATTGAATTTCCAAAAGGACATTATTTGTGATCCTTTACAACTTGTCAAGAAACAAAAATATTTATTAAAATCAAAAAGGTAAATTTCCACTTCAAAATAGATTAATATTGTTTACATTTATATATTTATTCAACCCCAAGTTTTTAGTATTAGACGTAATCCTTAAACTTTTTTAAATGTAAATTATTATATAATATTTTATTGGGTATATTTCTTAGTAAATAAAAATGTGTCTTGAAAAATTTTCATTAAATTTAACAGGAAATATAAAATTGAAAAGGGTATAAGATTATATCCATTTTAAGTGATCATGGGGGGAGATCAAAAATAATAAATTTGATGAAATTTTTAATTTGTAAGGTTATAATTGTTATTTTTTCACTCCTAGAACTCACCAAAAAGGCCGGTTTAGTAAAAGATGAAATCAAAATCTATAATTTATTTTCATAACTCAATTGAATGAACTTAAAATACCTCTTTATTTTTAAGATATGGCAGTCAATACTAAATTTTTTACTCTTACTCGCATTCATGTAATACCCTTACTTAATAATCCTTCCTAAAAAAATTAAATTTAAGAGGCCTAAGGTTGGATATTTTAAGGATTTTGGATGAAAATTATATATTTTTAACACTAAATAAAATTTAGGAAAACTTTACCCTAAATAGAATGAATTTTTTTTCTTGGAAACTCCAACTCAGGTAATTCCTACCGGATCTTCAATAATAGGATCAAGACTATATAAGAATCAATTAAAGTAAAATTGGATAAAAATATTACTGAACCTAAACCCCAATTTTATTATTTTGATTAAGTCATAAAATAGGACCATTAGTATTCTTCCACCTTCTAAATATGTGGAAGTTTGGGAAGAAACCCCTTCAGGTACATTACTAAAGTAATGGATTAAAGTTAAATACCATTCCTTAGAAAATGTCATCAATTATTTTCAATATGATACTCATAGTTTTAAATGAGTTTGAAAATAGATATTTTACCTCACATCTAGAATCCCAAAATATTAATAATTCTATTAAGGTTGAAAATTGGGTATTTTTATATAATAAGAATGAAACCAAATCATAAGGAATAAAATTTATACACTTAATAATTAACTTGATGATATTCCCATTATTAGTACTAAATGGTTTTTTAAGAATAAACATAAAATGAAGGTAACACATTTACAAAAAAGGATAGACTTATGGAAAAATTATACAATTAAGAAGAAGATATTGATTATAGTGAAAAATTTGTACCTGTTACATGACTTGAATCCATTAAAATATTTTTATCATTCATTTTTCATTTAAATTATAAGCTTTTTCATATAAATATTTAATTTTTTTTTAAATGGATTTATTTCCAAGAATGTATTTATTTGGAAACATTTTGTTTTTAAATATTCAGAATTTTTAAATCATGTATATGCATTAAAAATAGATTTGTATGGGTTAAAACAAGCCTATGAGGTTTGGTATGTGTGTTTAACCAAATATATTTTGAATAGTGAATTCAAAATGAGAAAATTCAATTTTAATTTGTTTTTAAAACATTTTTCAAATGATTTATTAGTTATTCAAATTTATTTTTAGGAAATTATTTTTTGTTCAACTAATGAATCCATTTTCAATGAATTTAATAATTTATTGAGAAAATAAGTTTAAATGAGATTTGTGGGAGACTTAAAGTTTTGTATTTGTTTTAAAATTAATAAAAATAATTATGGAATTATTATAATCCAAATAAAATAAAAAATGAACTTTTAAAGAATTCAATCATGGGTCTCATTATAGAAATTAGTACACTTATGAGTAGTTATTGTAAGATAACATTGGATGAAGTCAGTAAAATATTGTATAATAATATATTTAGAGGTATGATTGAGAGAATTATTTAATTTACTATGATTCATATAGACATTATGGTTATTATCTATCTTTATACTCATTTTCAAGATAATACAAAGGAATCCCATTTAAAATCTATCAAGATTGTTTTTAAATATGTGAAAGGGACCAAAAATATTGGATTATTTTATCCAAAAGATATATATTTTTAATATAAAATTTATTTAGATGCTTATTTTATAGTATGGTAGTTAGATTGGAAAATTAAAAGAGGTAATTTTTTCACTAACTTGTTTAATGCTTAGTCTCTTATAGTATTACGAATAAAAATTCAATTTATCCCTCTATCACTGATGAAGAAAACATAGTTACGAGAAGTTATTCACCCAAATTTTTCAATGAAAAACACTAAACTAAAGTAAAAACTTGTGGTCTCATTCCTATAAAGTGTAAATACACTGGTTCCATTTTTATTTCTAGTAATCTCATTCAAAATTCACAAACTAAGTATACTGACCTTTGGAATTAATTTTTGAGAGACTACTTTTAAAAGGGTAATATCTTTATTTAATTCATAAGAAAGGATCACTGATTGGTCTATATCTTCAAAAATACCATAAATAAGAACATTTTTATTTTATTATAGGTGAATTATGAATATCTCAGTTTCCATTTTTTCTTTGAAATAAGTTATATTCAATTTTATATTAATATATATTTTTCGAGTTTGATTTCAGTTTATTTAAATTTATATTTATTCTTGTTCTTTGAAATTAAAGTTTATGTTTTATTTGTTGACTTTTATATCTTTTGGATTTAAATTTAATTTAATAATTATGAATTTGTTTAATCTATATTTAAATATTAAATATTTTATTATGATTACTAGTGTATAAATTAAATTTTAAAATTTTTACTTCATAAATTTTTTGATTAAACTTTTTGATTCAAGATTAAATTATAACATTCATTTATCTTGAGAATAAAATCCTTTAATAATTTCTTTACTAAATTTGTGGATTTAATGGTTTAAATTAATTTTATTTCAATTAAATTTTTCATGTTTTCCCTTAAATTATATGATTCTAAGCTAATTTTAATGTAGTTTGAAGTAAGTTTTATTAATCATTCATTTAAATTTATTTTGACTTTTATACTTATAATATAAGAAAATCATCGGAATTTTGGTGTATAATCACCATAGTTCTGGTGGATATGATAGTGGCCTCCATCTCTACTACCTGGCATCCAGTGGAATATATCATACTTTTGGAGGGTAACTTTACTCCCCAATAAATAGGTTCCCCCTATTTTAATTTCATTTCACACATATCTCTCCCACTAATTTGGACCTTATATTGACCCTATATCATTATTCCGTTGTTATTCCCTATTAAACATCATATTTTAGTTATTTTGGCTAATATCTAAACACATTTATTTCTTAATTTCATCATTTATTCCCCCTTTATCTAGTTTTTTCTCTTCCATCATCACTATAAAAACCTAGTTCTTCCATATGATAAAATAACCTCTTATAAGCATTATAATTATAGTATTAACATCTATGTTTACTCATAAATCATGAAATGTAAAGAAAAAAATTTATTGAACCATCTCAACTACCACCAATGCCTCCTCTTGGCCCAATTTGGCTTGAAAAACAATTAATGGGTTGAATCAACACTTAAAGAGGATCAATTTTCAATGAGGAGGGGTTGATAACAAACTTTTCATCAAGACAGAGAAAACAAAATGGTTTTTTGTGCTTATTTATTTTCTTGAAATCATTTTTTGAGGTTCATATGACACCCAATACAATTAGTTTTCAAAAATTATGATGTGTGAATTAAAAATGTAATTATTGGTGAATTGTCATTTTTTGTTGGATTATTAGTGATTCAAAGAAAAGTTGGGACATTTATTTCAAAAAAAATATTCTAAGGAGGAACTAAAAAGGTTCCAAATAAATTAATCAAACCCATGGAAAACTGTGGCCACCACCCATATGAAGTTATTAAAGGACGAGTAAGGCAAGGAGGTCAATACTATATTTTGTAGGCAGATCATTGGTAGTTTTTTGTACTTAATATCCACTTTAATGGACATTTTATTTATCACATGTAAAGTTTCCCACTATTATATTTTTTCCAAGTAAGTAAAAATTATTTCTATGGAGATAATTATTTGTTATATCAATAATACAATGGATTTTGGGATATTTTTTATAGAAAATCAAAACATAAATCATTTAACTTTACTTATAAATAATGGGTAGGTTCATTGGATAACTAGAAGTCAACTAAAGGTGGTGATTTCTATCTCATTAGCTCTTGTATTTCATGGATATGTAAAAAGTGTTATTTCATCACATTAATCATGATAGAAACTAAATATATAGAAACCACTTAATCTTCAACCTAATTGATATGGATGAAAAAAAAACTCCAATATATTTGAATTGCAGTTGAACCTATTATTCCTATCAAGTGTGATAACTCAAGTTCTATTAATCTTATAAAAAACTTATTCATAATTCAAGAAAAAAACCACATTTTGATAAATTGTCCTTTTATAAAGTAGAATATTGAGTAAGTGATCTTGAATTTGGAGTATGTTTCCACAAAAAAATAGATTGCAGATATTCCAACAAATGCACTGCCCAAGATAGAGTTGAAAAGGCATTGGTTGGATCTTATAGTCTAACCAAATACATATACATTGATGGTTTATATATGTAACCCCCACTCCCCTAGTGGGATTTGTTTCCATAAGTAATGTAATGGTAATTATCTCTCACTTTTCATGTTTAAATATCTTACTCTCTTATTTTGAATTCCAAATATGTAATTTTTGGATTTGTTGACAAAGGGGGAGAAGGATTTTATGTGTAAAAATGGAAATAGGTTCATTGAGAGGTTCTTCCTATTAAAAAGGGGGTAACAATGTTTTTTTGGAATGAGTTATAGTTCTTTGATGCATTATTAAGGGGTTATTTTTTGTTCACATTATTTGGAATTAAGTTCAAAGTGTTATCATGAGAATTATCTTATTTAACTGTTATTTCTAACACCAATATTTTATTATCTAGTATTAGATTTAGTGATTGATGAGTCATTTATACACTTCTTTTTGTGTTAAATTTGTATTATAATTTTCAACAATCCCATAGGGATAGATTATTAGAAAAATCCATCTGGTGTTTTTTTATGGATTGTGTTTGCTAACAATAACATGAAAATGGTATATTTAATTATCCCAAAGGAACATACAACATCATAAAGAGGTATGGAGAAGGTTGGAAGCATCTAGAGATAAATATTTTTATGTTATAGAATCCACATCATATCATCCAAGGTTTCATTGTGAGATTAATTGAATAGAGTTTAGTCACTCTATCATATTAAGGGTGTCCACACCATAATACCTAGATTGTGTCATGGGGAAGATTTGTGTTTGAGAAAAAAAATGTGTCCAAATAAAGGCTAGATCCATCCAAGTAACTAGCCATCATAGAGGTAGTCTTTCAATCTTAAAGGTTTACTTTACTAAGCTAATGGAGAGGTGTGAAAGAGCCTATTCACAAGTTAATTCTATGGGTTTTAAGTAGAGAAATGGTAGGTTGGGGTGTTATATGGAGAATATAATCACTATATAGGGAATCATGATAGACTCGTCGAGAAGTGTGTCCCGAATGGATTTTTTTAGAGTGTTGTTTCTACATAAAATCTGATAATTGTGAGTTCTTTGGAGTAGAAGTTAGATGTGGGAAAGTAGCAGATACATACTACACTACAAGACAAGTGTCCATACCACAGAATGTAGAGGATGGAATTTGTGAAGAATGTTTAAGACACACATTTTATAATGACTAACCACACCATATAGGTTATCAACTGAAATTCAATGTCAAATATTTTTTAGGGTCCTTATGTTGTGGAGTATATTCTATGAAAAAATCATGTTTGATCTAAATTTTTCTATTTCATATAATGGTTTTTTTCATAGATGGTGAATTTCTAGGAGAGCAATGGTAAGTGAGATTTCTAAGTCTACAAAAACTTGTATCATGGAGTAACAGACCACACTGTAGCCAATTTGAAGGGTGATGAGGTATGAAAAACTATGTAGTGATCTTTGGGAGGATAAAATGGGATTTATTTACCTAAACTTATGTGTGTTGACTCGAAAAATAGTGTAGTTAAGGATATAGAACCAAAAAAATGTATAAAGTTGTGTAGACCACACTGTAATTAGGGATATTGTTCTATAAAGAGTTGGTTTCTATAAAACCTGGAAGATTTTGTTTGGAAATTTATGGGGTAGTTATAACACAAGATTTTAAGTATCAATGTGGGTTAAAAATAACATAATCGCTAAATTAAATTGTGGGTGATACCTAGCATGATTTCAGAAGAATAGAGAAAGTAGATTTGATCCTAACCCTTGGATAAAATAGGTTGGTTTCTAGAAATCCATAAAACTACTTATATTAGTTATATAGAAAAAATATATAGATGAAACATTTAGTGAGAGATTTATATCTTAGAGAGAACATAGAAGATAAAAGGTTTTTCTAGTCAATCTCTAGAAAACTAAGGATGAAAAAGAAATTGTTCCTGAATTCATTCACTCTAAAAGTTCATAAAGCAATGAAAAAGTGATACACTATTTCAAGTACCTTTTCTCATCATACATTTTAAGAGGTTAATATCATAACATATGGAGTATTAAACACCTATCTTTTATAAAGATCAGTTATTTCTTCAAAAACAGTATATGGATAGTGAATCTAGAGTGTTAGTGTGGCCACTCCATTTTGTAAAAATAACTAAAAGTATTGATCTTAATGTCTTGGGTGCATTGGTATACTACTTATTTCATACTCCTTGTATTATCCCAGTTTTTTATGAACTAAAAAATATTTCATGTGTATTATTTTTCTCTTTCATCACTCCAAAGTGTTAGTGTGGGAGAGAGAAGAGTGTTCTTCTTAAAGAGAGAACAAGATCATGATCATGTCTAAAGTTTAAAAGAATAATACCTTGATTCACCCCCTCCCCTAGGGTATATTCCTTGATTAATAAAAACACGTGTCATTTACTATATTTTTTAACATAGAAATAGATCAAAAATCCTTCCCTTTTTTCATTTCCATACTTGAATTTTCATGTATGTTTAACTTGATATCTCTTCCTCTCACTTTGAAACCCTACATAGATAAGATCGTATTAACAAATTCACAATAATATGAATATTAATTCACTGATTCTCTTGGTGAAAATAATGGATAAATGGCCTAAAAGGTGTGTTGAGGGATTACTCACCTCACCAACATCAAGTGATCCCTGATAAGGAAATTCCTTTAGCCATAGAGGAGGATTTTCCCATTGTGGATGATTAGGAAGAAGAGGCTTATGAGGAGGAGACTTTTGAAGATGATGTTGGAAAAGATTATAAGAAGGAAGAGGTAATCCAAGTGTAAGTAGTTGTAGAGGAACTATATATAGGATAGTAACCTAAAAAATATGTGTTATCACTAGAGTGGAAAGCCTTTATCAAGGACATGGGCCCATTTAGAGAGGATATTGATTATTGTTCTTTTTATTTTGAGACATTAGTAGATCAATGTATCTCCCAAATGGAGAGAGAAATAAATGTGAATTATGATTACATAGATCTTTTATTATAGGAGACTCATGAGCTTACTCGGTCTATTTAGTGATATTCTTATAGGGGGTGAGATCACATTCATTTAGCTCGTATCTCTTAGTTTTTTATGTGTTTTTTTGTTATTTATATTGACTATTATTCTATTTATTTGTTGTTTTATGTTTAATAATGAATTTTTAATTTTTTTCATGATTTGTATTTTAATGTTTTTTATAGATTAAAATTTGGTTTTTCTTATACTTATTATGGTTCATGTTTGTCTCTATTTTTTTATTTACAAAAAAATTGTAAATCTATTTTATCTATTTTACCCTTTTTAAAAATCACAGAGGGGGACAAATATAAATAATTTTTTCTTGATTATGGAATGATCATATACTTATCCTTATTTGATTTAATTTCATTTAATTATTAATTTATTTAATTCTTTTTTTTGTTCTATAAAGATAGTTTTATTATCTAAATTCTTCAAACTACTTTAAATTCTCGTTTCTCATACTGATTTTATTAGTGTGATTGTTTTTTACTTCTGCAACTTAATTTTTTTAATTCTTACTTAATATAAGCTTGATTAAAATTATTAATCACTCTAACTTAATAATTTAAAAACTATTTTTTTAGGTTTATTCTTATTGGTTTATTTGTCTGTATAGTTTTAAGTTTATTAAATTCATTATCCTTAGTTTCTAAATTAATTAAATCATTCTTTTTAAATGTGTTCATTTAATTTAATTTTAAAAACTCTTTAAAATTGTATTTAAAGTAAATTTTGGACACTATTTGAAACCCTTAACTTAATATATGGTATTTTTATTTTATTAATTATTTAAATTCATTTATGTTTCTCAATTGGTTTATTTTCAAGTTAATTCACTTAAATCATATTATCATTTTTATCATCAAAAAATGGTGAGATTTTTGTGCATGGATCTCGTACTGCCATATTAATTCAAATAATCACCAATGTATTGTGTGTTTGTGTGTTTTTGAATGTGCATGTTTGTGTGGGTGTGAATGTTTCCATGTATGGGTGAGGGTGTGGGTACTGGTTAGAAGTCATGCATGCGTGTGTGGGAGAGTGTGTGCATGGGTGAGTGGGTGGGTGTGTTGCTGTGAGCATGGGGATGGGAATGTGTGGGTGCCGGAAGGCTTGGGTATGTTCATGCATGGGTGGGTGGGTGGGTTCATGGATGTGGTCATGCATACGAGAAGGGATGGGTGTGGAAAAGTGGGAGGAAGGGTGTGGGGATGCGTGCAAATTCTTATGTCCATCATTAGTTTGATAGTTGTCTAGACGTAAGGGAAACCCCAAGGCATGGTGGAATCATGAGGGAAAATTTTTAAAATGGGTTTAATTTTTTTTCTCTCTAGGTTTTAAATATTTAGGGATATGTGTTTTGTGATCATTAAATGGTTTCATGATATTCCATCTCATGTAATAATGTCAAACAATATAATTTTATTGCTCCTATGATAAGGGTGTCAAACAGTTAGACTCCCTTTCAGTGTTTTGTTATTTTAATTTTTGGAATGGTTTGATATATACATATATAACAAAATTTTAAACATAATTTTAAATATTTTTATTTAATTTGGAATTACTAACATTAATGTAATTCCAAAATATGACTAACCCCCCCCCCCCCCCGAGACTCTTTTATAAGGGAATGAGCCTTAACATCCCTTAAGGATGTGGGATTCAATTTTACTTTACTATCATCAAAATGATAATAAATTATTAATATATATTAATAAGGGAATAATAATATATATTTGAAAATATTACTAATTAAAATAAAAAATGATTAATATAAATAATAATTAATATTATAAAAAATAAAGAGTAATTATATATTTAATATAAGTAATAATAAGTAATAATATTGTTAATAATCAATAATATAATTTACCAATTGATAATTAATAATTAACCATCCTCTAAAGAGGTACTGGCCTGTTGGCACCAATCAATAATCCTTCTATCCTCATGTGGGATAGAGGGGTGTCCTATAACATGACTATCTACACAGTGGGACTATTCTGATGATGTAGTGTGATAAGCAAGCGATGTTGTGGGGCACCACATAGGCATCATCAGGTAGGTGGATCGAAATAGAGATGGGTGTATTGACAATGACCATTAACACCTATTACCACATGTATTTCTGATGTGGGGTAGAGGGGTACCCTTCCATGGTACATCAGAGAGAATCATGACACAAGGAATCTTAGTAGGGGTGAAAAACTTTCAAAATGGTACACAGTGTGATTACTACTAATAAGGGGTGGAATGGTGTAAGACTAGTGACACAGTATGATACAAGTTTCTCTTTTGGGCCTTTATTCTATCACCTTTAGATTCATTTGGGGTCACATTTAGCTGGTTATTTGGGCCATTTGTGGTCACTTGATGTAGGAAACTGATTCATGGAATAATGAAATATTTTTGTTGTAGTGTGGAGGTTCCTAAGGTGAAGGATGACAACCCAAATCGCAAAATGGTGCAGCTTTTAGGTGCTACAGTTCAAGTTCATATATCCACAGTGTGGTGAAGGTTCAGGTTTTTTGGGACTTTAGGCTTTAATAATTAAATGGAATTCATGTATATATTCAAGGATTGTGTTGTATCTGTACCTCTAGGTCATGTAATGTAACTAACCAACCTAGAGTACCATATAAACCAGCATTCGAGCCAATTCGCCACTAACCCGAAGAGGGTTCCCAATCCCCACAGGATAGAGAAAATCACTTGAGAATATAGGAACAATCATTGGGAACAATTTCACCCACAATAAAAGATAAAAATTATCAAATTACACGTTAGAAACATCAAATGATAAATAAATCCATACAACCACCTCAGGTACTTAGAGATGATACAAAAAAAATGTAATAAATAAATATAAAAACTCATCTCCTTCTGGTCCATAACCACCCACCATGTATCAATTCATCTAACCTTGACCAACTAAGAATGAACCCATAAAGGATGATAATGAGGATATGATCACCTTTTATAAGAACATAAAGTTTGTAACAACCAAATGATACAAGCAGTTTGTAAGCTATATATCCCAAAGAGATTTCTCCAAACAGTCTATGAAATTACATCATAAGTTAATCAAAATATACTAAAATAGCAGTAAAATAAAGTGAGTATAATATTTTACATTTCAATATAGGAAAATAAATCCATCGGGATTAGTTTACAACAATATCAGGTTTTACAAATAGAACTTTAAAAATTTCAAAATCATATATCAAATCATAGTTTAAAAACATATCCTTTCATCATTTGAAACCCAAATATTTTCTTGTAAATAATTAAAAACCATTTCAAATTATAAAATTAGATCAATTAAGAAGATTAAGAACATGAACCTAATATAAAAACTTTTAAAAGAGTCAATACAATAGACTCAATCTATAACATCTCAAAAAATATATAATCAAAGGGAAGTAATCAATCAATTAAATAAAGTACAGTGCTAAGTAGTGGAAAAAAAATTTCATTTATCGAGTATAAAGTATAGGTATGTCATGGGTACAACCAAGATATTATAGTGATACCACCATAAAAAAGTTAATAATTAAATAATCATAACTAGTTATCAGTCTTACATCTAATCTCATGGGTTTCAAGCAGACCACCTCCTCACACACTCACTTTCCTGGTTGCATGTCCATTGCATGAACCTATCATATTCTCTATGGATCCACTAGATGGGGTGTGAGTCCACTAGAAAAGAATAAATATAGTTCATCTCATCTAACTACCCTAGTTCCTATGACTAATTAAAATAGGTGAGTGTGATAATAAAGTCATGTGGATTACAAAGGAAATACACATAAGCATCAGTATGGGATAAAACCATTAAAATTTCAGTTAAAATCAGTTCACATCTCACTCTCTCCCCCAAAAATCCTTCAATTGAAAAATCCCTTTTGCAACACCCATCAATGGTAAGTACAAGAATCAATTAAGTCATATCGACAAACTATCATAAGAGAGGATTATCACAAAGTGCCAAATGGACCATCAATTAACATCAAATTGAGTTCAAATACTTTACTTTAAATCAAAATTCAAAAGGGGTAATTGTCCCTGATTCCTTTAAAAATTCATCACCAAAATTCTAAACGAGCCTTTAAACCATGAATTTCTTTTAAAATAACCCTATGACATTCAAAGTAAGTTTCAGAATTTAAGTGGCTCAAATTCATTTCAAAACATGGGTTTACACCCCTTTTTTATTAGAATATTCACTCATTTAAAATCACCCAAGGATGCCAATTTTAACAACATGGATAAAATAATTTGAATAGGTCACTTGGCCATTTAAAAAATTCAGGAATTTTAATTCTTACAGAAATCATTACACATATAAACCAATTTCATTCAAATCAATCATTTAACTTTAGAAATAAAAACTAGACCTAAAACCTCACTTTCCAAAAAACATTCTTAAAAATATCTTTGAAAGGAAATAAAAATAAACATGGCCTTCATCAATTTATAAATCTATGAAAGAATCAAGATCACGATCACATCAATACATGCCATGTTTGATTCTTAGATATTAAAGATAATTTCATGAGGAAATTCAAGATCAATATACATATAACATATATTAATAATAAGAAATGCATTTATATAAATTCTCAAGAAACAATGAATTATAAGATGAAGTAAAATAATAGAAAAATCTACTTGTGATGTATAGAAAATCCAACCATAATGAAAATATATGTGTGTTTTATCTGATGATGATCACTGAATAAAGGAATATGTATCTTGATATAAGCGAGAGGAGATCCTAGATTCACAATTCCACATCAATCATCAATGATCCAATGAATCAAAAGTCCAATATAGCATATAGGAAGAACAAATCAAGAGAAGATGAGATATTTAAGTCCAAGAGGTGAATACTTATTGGGATAGGATCACCACTTCAATCAGCACTTTGATCTACAAAGAGAATAGGTTGGGAGATCCAAAACACCTCTATAGGGATCCCAAAATCTAAAGGTTCTAAATAGAATCAAAAATAAGGAATTTTTAATTAAATAGGGGGTCTCGGGTTTTTTAATTATGGGAAAAAAACACTGCGCTATAGCCCCCATGACTACAATACAATAAAATGAAAAAGAGGGAGACAACGGTGCAGTGCACAAGGATGCATCGTAGCCACCTATAGTCTAACCTGATCCTTGATCCATGGTAGAGTTCGCTACCATATCCTATTTCCCTAGGGTAGGACTATGGTACACCCCAAAACCATGCTGAAACCACCCTTAAATTGGAAAAGGCACAGAAAAAGGAACAATGATCATCCAAGCCATATCCACATATCCTAAGTTGTAGTTGTGCATTAAAAGTAAGAACCACTCAAAATCTCCACACCACAACCCCTATCAACCACGGTGTAGCATGCACTGAAATTCTAAAAAAAATCCAAAACCCCCCAAAACTTTCCAAAAACTCTAGAAAGACACCTAAAAATAGGAGATTAAATATAAGGGATAAAAAATACATGAAAACTGGTTACAGGATATTACATTCTCCCCACCATAGTGCTTTCTATCCTTATAATGATTCCAGTATGAAAGATAAAAAATACAATGAAAAAGAACTCTATCACCCATCTTGTGAGGTTTAAGGTTATTAAATAAATTAAATACTCACCCACAAAGATTTAACACAACACAACACTAATATTAGCACATCTTAAAATATTAAACTAAACAACACCAAGAGGAATCAAAAAGCAATCAGAAAGAACTAAAGACATATAATAGGTCTCCCCACCATTTAAATATTCACCAAAATGGTGTAACATGATAACAACACATCCCTTCAACCCTAATAAATAGAATCAACTACTAGCCATAAAGAGACATGAAAGGGCTAAAATTGAACTCTCAAATGAATGGAACAATGAAACACCTAAATGATACCAAAAGAAATATTACTCTAAATATCTATTTACGATTCGACATACACAAGTAAGGAAAAAAATGAATAGTATTTCTACCTTTGTAAAGTACTCAATGTTAACCAAGTATTTTCAACACCAAGCCTCATGCCTTGATGATCACATAAAATCATCCAACAGCACCTTCGGGTTCCAAGTCCATCAAGAGTCCACATCCTCTAAGTTACCTGAGTAAAACTATAAGATCTATCAAGTATAACTAGAATGAGCTCAGAATAACATGGTCAATGCACAAATAGGGCACTACACTCTTACAAGGGAGATCATCCATCACATCAAGATCGAGCTCTAACCATCAAGGAAAAACAAGATAATATCAAGGAACAACAATTAACCTAGCAGTATCCAACACCAACCATAGGGAGACACCCATAGAAAGAATCAATATGAGGGATTTCAAATAACAAAAACCCCATCACCTAAAGGTTCTAAACTCAAGATTCTAATCCATCACTAGGATCACAACAAACCTAAATGAAATAAAATTGTTCAAGATTGTGCATCCACAAACCATATACATAGAGATCTCAAGAAAATAAAACCATTATCAAGATCACAAATAAGGTCCACATGATATCATCCAAAAATATCCCAAAACAAGCCACCAATATCTCTAAAACAAAAAGGTTTCTAAAAATAGATAGTTCACAACAAGGAAAACTCAAACGATTTCTACTTTGACATTGAAAAACAATAAGTTGGGTCAATATTCAATACATATGGAAGATCCTCCACTATGTTAAAAGCTTTTGTAGAGACCCAAAGCTTGACGTACATGGACATTACATTACTTTTGCAAAATACTTAATACATAACAAAAACAGACACCAAAGGACTGTAACAGTTTAGTTCCTTTGGAAACTTGAAACATAATCTTCTAATCTTGGTGAAAGATACTCAACATCTCCCATAAAGATCTTCCCTTTTTTTCTTACCTAAAACCTTTCCTTATATCCTGGGGAAAAGAAAAAATAAAAATGGTGAGATCAAATGCTTAGTAAGGGCAAACATAGTGAACATAAAACAATCCATAAACATTTGAAATCAAAAATTTGAACATGAAATTTAAACATCAAAATATTGATCAAAGACATAAATCATGGAAGTACGTAAGGCATATATCATAATGGAATATCAATCATGATAAAATATAATGGGAATAAAACATGTAATTGTGGAAACCATTCAGCACATGTCACGATTTCCGTAGTAGCCAAGGAATTGTTATCAAGACCATCTTAGTGGACAAAGTCCCTTTCTGAATCGAGTTCACTCCTCATTTCAGTCTTGTAACACTAAAACGGATTAACTTACCATTCCAGCCATGTCTATCTCATGAGATATAAATCTTTACCCAATTCATTGGAGGGAGATATAGGTCCCACCCATCTCATAATGAAATCATTCTTACTTGTGCCCCAAAATAAACATACATTCTTCATAATAACCCAACAAATTAAATGGGTTTCATAAACATCATCTCATCATCACATAATCCATATAAAATAAATAGATATAATTTCATAATAAGAGATTTGAAACCATGTAAATCATATAGACATGATACTTAAAACATACACATATGAAATAATTTCATTTTAGATGGAAAATGGTTTTGATAAAACACTTGAAATGAATTCCTGAGGAAAATATCCTTTCTTCTTCAAAATCAATTTCTTTTCACAAAATGTCATGAAATTTTAAAAGAAAAAGATTTTGTTTAAAATAGTCATGAAATATTTTGGAGGAATCTTCATGAAAATAATTCTTTATAAAACCATAAAAATAATTTCATACCGTATAAGTTAAAAAAATATTCTTCTCGTACTTTTGCCGAAAAATTCAAAAAGTACCTTGTAAAAGAAAGATTCCTTCCATACGATGTGGTAAAATTAGAAAAGGGTAAAAATGAATTTAAACATACATGGATGAAAATTAAACATTTTATGAAAACATTTTTAGAACATATGGACATGGATAATAATCATAACCTCAGTAAATACTTACGAATAAACAATCTCAGATAAGAATGAGATTGGAATAATTATCCCTTACCTTAGGTATGATATGCTTCGTATTGGTCCGGACCTCTTGTATAATGATTTAAATAATATAATTGACTTATTAAATAATCATATTCATTGTTATGATATCATATATGTTTCACTTATGACTTTATATTACCCGTTCTTTTGTAAATTCCATGTTAAAGCAGCATTTTGGGTAAAATCATTTCATTTATCGTATGTGTTTCGACTTGTCGTTCTTGATATTATTACTTATATCCTGATTTATATAATTCCATAATGTAAAAAATGATTTAAATATAATATATATTCATCATATACATATATATTATTGATCGATAAAAGGAATGAAATACACCATTCATGGAGACGGTAGGTCGTACGTACACATGAACGATGTTTTCGTTTCCTTATTGAATTGAATGGAAGTAAGTAGATGAAATATATATATATATATATATACATAAATCCAGTAGCTTCATTATGTCATATATTTCATTATTATTCATTATATATAGTTTATAATCATTCTTGAATGGTTAATCATGAAAAATGAATCTCATCGCGTTCGTGGAAACGGTATTCCGTACGTACGCACGAGCGATGATATCATTCCCATGATCGTGGAATTGTATTGGAGTGTATGTATACTATTTAAGAATAAATACCACTTTAAAATAATCATATATATTTATTTATTATTACCATTATACCCATCCAAGTAAGGTGGTGGTGGAAAATAGATTACACCACGGCGTGGAAACGGTATTCCGTACGTACGCACACGCGGTGATTTCATTTTCTGTAGGATGGATAGATGGTGAAATAGGGTTGTTTCATACTTATAATAACATATCAGTATATGAGTGATACTTATTTTATTACTTCATAATGAAACAACAAAATAAGAAGAAGTGGAAGAAGAAATAAAGTTGAAAGAATCGGTAACGGACATTACCTCTTCTCTGAAGCGCCGCTTTGAGACCTCCTTTTAGGGAACTAAAATTGGTCTTTGAAGAAGACCAAGACCTCTAGGATGTTTATAGGGAAGTTTAGAATAGAATTTGGCAGGGTTCTTCCGAGCTTGAAGGCTCAAAGTGGTGTGAGGAAGAGAGGGAGGTGGTACCCTTTTATAAGGGAGGAGAGGGGCACCTTAAGAAAAACTAAAAATATTATTTTATTATAAAGTCATATTTGGTTTTTAATAGCTCAAAATTGATTTATTTAAAAGATAAGGTGGGGATGGGTCTCAATCCTCTCATCCAATAGAATTTAGACAAGTTTAGGGTTCTATTTTAACCTTATTATTTAGATTTAACTTTAAGTTAGATAATTTAACTTTTACCGCGTCTTCTTTTTTTTTTACACTATAAGGTTAATAAACTTACTATAACAAGCCAAAAGAACCCCAAGTTGTTTATTATTAATATATATGACCTTATCTAAGTCATTTGGCCGAACCTTAGATTTTTAGGAATAAAATAACAATTAATAATATAATATTTGTTTTAAAAACTATTTTATGTCAATTTTGACACTATTTGGTAATTGATTTTTGTGAAAATCATAACAACCTGATTAGTTAGAAAATTTTTAATTAAATCAATACTAACATGTTATATTAACCTAGAAAATTAGTGTAACAAAGTCTCAAATTACATTTATTTTGGTATTTATAACATCAATTATGTCAATATTTCATTAATAATATAACTACTACATCATCATTGTGTCATAAATAAATTAAATTATTTAAAGTCTAAAAATTAAAAATAAAATACCATTATGTATAAAATCTTTTTAGATTTATAATTAATATTTATAGTCGAATTTATCTTATGTATAACCCTATATTAAAAAAATTTTAGTTATTAAACATTGATTTTAACTATTTTAACTATTCTTTAAATAAAATAATATTAAATGTCCTAATCTAATCCAAGTGGACCTAAATGGTAATATTTTATCCCTGATGTTTTTTCTGGTCGAATTACACTTATCCAATAGAATTTGGACATGTGTTAGGTTAATAATAATATCACATTTACCCTTAATTACCCTATTTACTTTTAACCATGGTAAATAAAAGTAAAAAGTTACTATTCACCAAAAATTATTTTCATCTCATTGAACCACATTTTACTTACTGACATCAACCGTGTCTCTCGGAATTTTGAAATTCCACTCACAGAAGTGGTAAAATTATGTTTTATGTAAATTTGAAAATTCTCCTAGGATGTGGGTAAAAAACGGTGAAAAGTTCAATAAAATTTTTATATATCTAAAATTATTATAAAATGACTCCAATGAATTACATTGAACTTATATAGGTATTATGTATCAATTTTGGCCTAAAATAAATTTAAATAAAATAAATAATTATTTAAATAAAAAGTCGGTTTTTAAATAGTAACCCAGTGTTTTCACTATTCGTCAAGAATAGAAAGTTTTCAGAAAAATACCAAAACTTCACCCTAGGCTAATTTCGATATTATGAATCCAAAAATGAAGTCCATTTTGAAAAATAAAATTTATAAAATTTCAAAAAAGTGGTTATTACTATTTATAACGGCTAGTTTTGGTAATATTTTAATAGCCTATCGTTGTTTAGTGAAACTCGGTATTGCGTACAATGCAAGATATCGAGGAAGGTCGTGATTACATGTAAAGCAAGCCAAGTCAGGGTTGCATGTTGTGAAAGACTCCTTCATTTTTTTGTATAACAGAATCCAACCATATTTCATTTATACATTGAATATATATATATATACACTCAATGTTGCGTAGATTGACTTCTATCAAACGAACTTGAAATTTTGTGTCACACGATCCAAGAATAGTGTTGCGTATACTGCAAGCTAATACGGTGTATAGAACAAGATAATCTTAGTGTATTGTATAATAGAACACATCACATAAATTAAAAATAATATATCTCATAAAATCTCGGGTTGTTACAGCTTTACTATAAGGAATATGACTAAATATCTTTCATATTGAAGTGTCCACTGCCCCACAATAATTATATGGTGATCATTGAACAAAACTTCTTCTTTTAGTGCCCCAACTTACAGAACCTCTTAAGGTGGCCCAAGCAGTCACAATATTTACAAACATTCAGATCCTTTAAACAAGAATTTTTAGAATGACGAGGTGTTCTATACTAGAAACATAGGACATGCCTCCTCTTCCCCTAAGAATATTTTACCTTCTTATCCAACTCCTTCGGTCCACCAGGTGGAAATTATTCTCCTAAACCCACTAAAAATGAGGCATTTACCACTTTTCATCGCTCTTATAGCTCCATATCAACTGGCAAGGACCTTTCAAGCATTATCAGATATAAGATCAAACAGACCATTGAAATGACATTTCCGAGGTCTGGGTGAATACCCTTTATGAAATAGGTAACCATGAGGGAGTCATTACCAACTATATTAGGTATTAAACATACCAAACTTGATAATTTCTTGGAAAAATTTACAATTAATAGTGTATCTTGACTAAAACCCAAGAGCTCAAAAAATCTCTCCTTCTTCACTTCCACGGGATATTGCCACTGAATGAAGACTGACTTGAAGAATTCCCAATTGATTTTTTCATTCATATGGGAGGGAATCACAACTTCCCACCACTCTTGGGGTCCCTTAAAAAATGAGTTCATATACTTGACCTTTAGAGCATCAATAGTTTTGAGAGGAACAAAAAAGTATTAAACTTATCCAAGCTACACCATTTCTATAAGGTAACCCTACTCACTTCCTCAAGAAGGAGGATGACAATCCAATAAGACCTGGTTGGGGTCCAAAGACTAGAAAGGATCTGGATCCACCACTCAATTCAAAGTATGGGTAGAGTATTCAATTGGAAATGTAACTTCTATAGAATGATAAGGACTACTCCAAAGACTATATCAACAAATTAAATTTCTATCATTCGTTGAAAACTTTCTAGGAGACATTTTTGGTCATCATTAAATAGGCTCATTGAATCATGCACAAAGAAACACTAAAAAATAGCACAAATAAAATCTAAAATTTTTCAAACCATGTTCAATACCACTTTCATAAAAAATTACTACTTTAAAACACACAAGATTTACCCATTTATAAAACAATTCAGTTTCCTCTCCAAAATGAAAAATCTTGATATAAATCCATTACAAATTCAAAATTCATTTACCAATTCATGAAACCACTTCCATGGTTTTAAAAGAATTAATTCCATTTTCCAATTTTCAAAAGAAAATTTCATTTCAAACCCATTACAAACCAGAATTTCCTCTTAAAACATTTCTTTAGCACATCACCCAAGAGTCTTTAAAATCAATTTTACAAACCAAAAAATCCATAAAACTCACATTTTGGTAATTGAAAACATTTATAAAAGAACTCAACAAAACTTGTTTTAATCCATATTTTGTTCTTAAAAATGATTTAAAATCATAAAAAATGGTATTAAAGATGAAAAAACCAAAAAAATATCATTTAACAAACCATATCCATATCCCTCCAAACTAAACTCACATGAGTGAATTCATTTAGGAAACAAATGGATATGACAAAATGTTTTGGTTAGATTATAACTATATATTTCTTGGTCACATGGGTTGGTAAACTATGCACCAACCATATAAAAATTCTTGGATTGACTTTTTGATCAGTCACACTGATTACTCATAGTTTTCCAAACTGTGAATACATAGTGAGGCTCTAGTCATATTTTTGTTCCAATTCCAAAACTCATATGATATTCCCTAAATAAAAGATAGAATAGTTAGGAATATAAATATCATTTATCATCAGGAAACCAATTACTCAAAATAATGACTCAAGTCCCCACTTTTCCTGGTAAATCAAGTCACGTCCTGAAGATGTGGTGATCAAGAACCCACCACTAGGGGAAAACCTTATTAAAATCGAGTTTTCTTGATTTTTTATATTTCTTTTTAGCCTACATTAATAATGGTGACATTATAAATATTGTCTTTAACATTGGGCAAAAAATCCGATATTGTAAATCATTAATGGAATAGATTTTTTTACATCAATTATTTAATAACTGATGTAAAAAACATTCATTTGAAGCATTTTTTACATCAGTTATTTAATAAATGATGTAATATATAATATATTACATTGTTTATTTAATAACTGATGTGAAAAATGATTCGGATGAAGGTTTTTTACAAGGGTTATTAAATAACCAACATGAAGAAACCTTCAGTATAAAGGTTTTTAACATTGGTTATTTAATAACTGATGTAAAAAAACCTTCACCCGAAGCATTTTTCAGGTCAGTTATTTAATAACAAAAATAATATATTATATTTTATGTTGGTTATTAAATAATCGATGTGAAAGGTCTTTGCGATGAAGTTTTTTTACGTCGGTTATTTTATAACTGATATTATAAACCTATAAAATATATTTTTAACATCGGTTATATAATAACCAATTTAAAAACTATTTTTAAAAAATCATCTTAGCCTTCCTCTCCACTGCCGACCAAACCAGAAACAATCAGAACTAGTAGTAGAGCAGTAGAAAAATTAAAGAAACATAAAAAATCATAATCAGTAGCAAAATTACACATTCATAGTTAAAACATTCAAAAATTACAATATTAACTAAATTCAAACATAAATCCTACCAAAACAAGTAAAAAATACACATTTACAATTACAATATTCCAAAAAAAAACTAAAATCCAATCAAACTTGTAAAATAATTTGACCATTCCACTTATAAGTGTGTGACCACTTGTAAACTATAAGGTTTAGGGTCATAAAATAGCTACAAATTAAAAGGAAAGTAGTTAACATGTATAATGAATAAAACAAATGAAATATAAAGTAATAGTTTATAAGGAAATATAACCTCGTCGAAGTTTTTAACAGTTCCAGTTTTAATTATTTCATACATAAATCTAAACATATAATATCCACATTTTATGATGCCTTGTTGTGTATGAAAATTCTGTTTAAATGAGTTTTCAAATTCAAAATATCATTTTTATGTAATACATCCAAAATATACTAATTATAAATGGATATTCACCTTTACTTTAACATATTTTATCTTGGAACTCTTTTTATTTGTGGGTTTTTGAAAGAAATATTATCCCCTATTAGATAATAATATGAATAAAATAAATTTAAAATTCATTATAATATAAACTACTAAGAAATTAAAACTTACTTTCGTAACATGTTCTTAGAATTCCCTCACACATCACCATGGATAGAGCATATCCAGTAAAGTGTCTTCTCCCTTGGATAAAAAACACCTAACATCCAATGATCACTGATATAAAAGAAAATTTAATTTTAGTGGTTGTTATGTTAAAAGATAAATAACACTTTATGAGATAAATGTTCCATACCTCTCAATATAAGGAAACATCCAGCACTGCGTAATTACATTCTGCTCAAAACTTTTAGCAATATAAACTATTCTTTATTCCTCAATCAATTCCTACGCTTAAGGTGAAATCAACTATGAGTCCATCAATCCATATACATCTATCTTTTCATTTTCCTCATACACTTTATAATGATACCTAATACAAAACAAACATAAGTATAAATTTTCAATAAATTTAAAGTAGGGAAATATTTATGTTAAGACTTACATGGAAAAAACTTGAATCAAGTTGATGCCCAAATTATCTTTGGTAATAAGCTCCATGATATTATATTTCAGAATCCCCGCATCTATTTAAATCCCACAAACTTGAGCTTCCATTGGAAACGTATAATTTTCCACCAACAAATTTGAATGTATTGAAAATCTATCAAGACTACTAGAATCTGTATTTGATATCATATCCATTTGTCTTTGTTGTTACCTATATAGTATTTCTTTACCTTTAAATTATTCCTGTAAATAAATACATAAATATATTAACTTTCAAATGTGAAAACAAATTTAATACAAAAATAAAATAAAAAATAAAATATACACATACCTCTATGGTAATGTGTCTCAGTAGTCTAGATGAAAAAACTTAAAAGTGGTTGATACTTCATCCAAATATCCTCACCTCATCTGTAGGTAATGGTTCTCCAGCTGATATATCTATAATATCTTGTATAGTGACCCTATTATACTCTACCTCTAACTTTTGATGATGAATTTTATCTCCTATATAATATATCATCCCATATGAAACTATATGATAGTGAGTATCATCAACATACAACTCATAATAAATATGAATATATGGAGGAGGAGTGTAGAATTAGGATAAAAAATGGGGTCTACAGGTGGAGGTAGAGGATTAATAATGGGGTCTATAGGCAGAGGTGGGGGAGCGGGAGCTGCTGGTGGAGGTGGAGGAGTGGGAGTTACAGTCTAAAATTGTCTTAGAATGTCTAAAAAAATTGACTGTACCGACACTCTGATCTTTTCCTCCATCATTGCATTAATATTTTGAACTTCAGCCACTAAATATTCTTTTTTTATAAAACCCCTCCATGTAAGAAGATGAAGAATGTGGTAACACTTTTCTCACTGATAGATCCATTGAGTATCCTCGTACACACCCCAGGTGTTCAGGATTTCCCAATGTTATGGATAAAATATCTTGCCTCCCATAATCTTTAAATACCCCATGTGTGCTCTTCTCCTCAATAGAATCATGTATGAATTATTTGAAAAAATTTGTAATGATTCAAAGTATATAAATAATTTAATTAACTTAAATAAATAAAATAAACTTCTTACAATCCTCTCAGGTAAAACTCTCAATTCTTCTATAATATATTTCCCCTTTTTACTCATCTAATCCCTCTTCCATTTTTCATGTCTAGATGAAGGCGATGGTGGGGAAACCTCTCAATATCTTGAAGGATCTCCTTTAAGTTTTTTTAATTTTTCATCCATCATTTGTTCTTCCAATAAATTATACTCTCCCTGACATAAACTATGAGGGTATACATTTCTATATTCTATCTCCTGATGATATCTATATGATTCCTGTAAATTAAGAATAAGAAATAATTAAGAAGTCATTAATAAGATCATTAATATAAAAAAACTTCTAAAAGTTTACATTGCACTTACCAAAAATTCTTCTTGTCTTATACTTTCAAAAAATTGTTTCCATGTGTATTCAACTATAAAAGGATATATATAAAATGATTTTTATGTTTCCTATTCTCAAAAATGAAATCAAATATTATTGTTGATTTTAAATCCCTCCATCTCCTAGCATCCATCGATAAAAATTTCCCCCTAACTCCTCCAGTGTCAGGTATATCAGATTTCATCTGATTAAGAAGAGGGAAAACATATTATACTATAAAAATTTCAAGATTAGTCAAACAATAAAAAATGATCTTATTAAAATGGTCTCCCACAGCTGAGCTAGTGTTGTTCTATCAATACTTCTCCAATCATTAAACAAAATTCTTACTTTTATTTTACCCTAAGTTGATAAAAAACCTTTGAATTGTTTTTCATTAGCACTTCTTGGAATATCATTCTCATCAAAGTCTGCCACTATCCTCTAGTCCAAGATATGATAAAGTGATAGTTTTGGTAAATGTGTGAAGTCGCATTTACCAACCCTCAAACTTCTCTTTTACATTGTGTGAGTACATGAAGAAGATTGGGGGACATCAAGAAGAGAATGTGGGTGTTCCTCCCCATAGGTATGATCATGAGTCACATCTCTAGAAGTATGTGTTTAATCAACTAATTGATCTTTCATTATCCTTAAAATCAAAGAAACAAACATTTAGTACAAAAATATACAAATTCACATATTAAAATTCTAATGTATACAAAAAATTAAAAATTATGAAACATAAAAGTAAAATAAAACCTAACACATTATTATTATTCATATTTGTTATAGTTAACTAAAATTCTAACAATAGTAATGATATATTAAATTTTATGTAAATGAATGAAAACAAATCCAAAATTTGTATAGGAATATTAAAAATGGTCCAACATAATAAATCATTTTTTACATAAAAAAAGAACATTTTTTAACATATTAGATTTAAAATAATTTTCATTAAACAAAATAAATAAATATATAAGTTAAAAAATTGTAAACATGGTAAACTAAACAAAAATAAACTAAAATAAACAAAAATTTATACTTATTAGTTTTAATACGTGTTTTAATAAAGAAAAAATTGCAATATCTAACATTTCATGAAATTAATAAAAGTAAACGAGAAATAAACATATGTTACCTATAATATTAAGAATGTACTAATGGATTGATTTCCCATATTTCTTCATCCTTATGGAATAAACCATGTCTACAACATGCTCATCATTATTATATGTTAATCTTTCCATAGAAGTGGATATATCACATAAATAAACATCTTCATCAAGTAGATCATCACCAATATATTGTTTTCTTCCTAGTAATAAAATTGACCATTACATATCAGATTGATCAAGAACATAGAAAAATTGTTTTTCATGTGTTTCCATTATAAAATAATCAGTTGTGTCTTCCAATCTATTCATATTAACAAGTTTCATTCCAAATTCATCGTCTCTAAAAATGTTTTTACGGATAAACCATTTGCAATTAAACATTGTAACTTTAATTTTAATGAAATAAACCTCCCATATTTCTTTAATTACTCCATAATATGCACTTGATGCATAAATTGGGTTTTGTCTTTAGAACTCTAAAAATTAATTACTTCTACAAACACCAATACACCACTATTATGAACTATACTTCTATTGTCCTGGGATTTCGTACGAAATTTATAGCCATTTATGTCACACCCAGACCATGTTATCACATTTAAACTTGGACCACCCACTAACCATCTTAATGTATCTGATGCATCTAATCTACCAAGCATGGTCTTTTAAAACCATGGAAAAAAAGCTTTCTTATGCTCATTTAAAATCTACATTTCTTTATTATTTGGATGAAATTATTTCAACTCCTTAATATGAAATGTTATATATTGTTGAGCATCAGCTATGTTATTCAAGATTTATAAATATACCTTCTTCATCTATTAACCTAACAAATATTTGACTTTCAAAACATGAATCCTCTTTCCCCTATTATTAACTCATTCATGGAGAGATGGAGTCTAACCAATGTGCTCCTCTATAGACAAGTAGCTCATACAAAACTCCAAACCCTCCTCAAAAATATACTTTTCAACAATTAAGGCTTCAGGTCGATATGGATTCTTAACATACACCTTCAATATCTTCATATACCTTTCAAAAGGATACATCCAACGTACATTTATAGGTCCACAAATCTTTATTTCTCAAACCAGATGAACTATTAAATGCACCATTATATCAAAAAAAGATGGAGGAAAATACATTTCCAATTGAAAATGTATAGAAATTTCTTTGTTTTCAAAACTTTCTAAAGAATCCAGATCAATCACCTTATTAAAAATTGAATTGAAAAAATAACACACCTTCATGATAGTATTTTTGACATGAATGGAAAATATTCCACGCAATGAAACTGGTAGAAGTTGTTGCATCATGATGTGGAAATCATGATATTCCATACCTGTCAACTTCAAATCCTTCAAAGAGACAAAAAACATTACATTTGATGAATAAACATGTGGCACTCTGATATCATGAAGCCACTAAAAAAAATCTAATTTTCTCCCTATTGGATAATGTATGAAAATATGGGAGAATAAATGTCTGTCTTCCATCAGGAGTGGGAGATAACCCAAAATGTCTTCCCATTAATATTAAGTCTAATCTTGCATTCAACCCATATTTAGTATTTCCTTTAATATATAACAATGTTAGAATCAAACTATCACAGATATTCTTCTCCACGTGCATGAAATCAATTTTATGTTTCACTTCATGATATCTCCAATATGGTAGTTCAAAAAATATTGACCGTTTCTTCCAAATATGTCTATCATTACCAGATTTATGTATCTTTCCCAATTTCATATCAAGGTTTTTTACCCTCTCAAAATACTCATCAATGGATAAATGTTTTGGAGAAATATCAAATTGTTATGATCCATTGAATGACTTTTTAATATTCTATAAGAGTGATCCATAGGAAAAAACTTTTGATGACCCATGTATATTATTTTCCTCCCATGATGCAATTGAAAATATGATGTCTTTTGTTCATAATTTTGACAAACTTTATTCCCCTTAACACATTATCAAGAAAAATTTACATACGTTGGGAAGTCATTTATAGTGAACATAATCACTACATGTAGTTGAAAATATTCCATTTTATAAGAATCATACACCCTAATACCATCTTCCCATAAGAGTTTTAAATCATCAATTAATGGAAATAAGAAAACATCAATATCATTTTTGGGTTGCTTTTGTCCACAGATCATTAAAGTCAACATGACATATTTGTGATTCATACAAAATTTAGGAGATAGGTTGAAAATTACCAATAACACAGGCCATGAACTATGTATGCTACTGAGGCTTCAATATGGATTCATTCCATCTGTGCATAACCCATGTTTGAGATTTCTAACTTCATTTCTAAATGTTGGATATTTTTCATCAATTTTCTTCCACTATAGGAAATCAGTTGGATGACATATTTTTCCATCATATATTTTCTCATCAGCATGCCATCTTAACATTTTTTGAATCATGTGAATTATAAAATAAACATTTCAAACAAAGAATTATAGGAAAATACCAAAATACCTTGGTAGGGATCTCTATAATCTCTACATCAGCCTGTGATTTTTCTTTCAACTTATACCATGATGTCCTGTATTTAGGACACTCCGAAATAAATTCATATTCCTTCTTATATATCACACAGTCATTCAGGAAGGCATGTATTTTCTTTTATCCCAATCCCATTAGGCATAATATTTTCTTGGCCTTATAATGTGAATATGAAATATCACTAACTTTAGGAAGAATTTATTTCAACAATTATAGTATCTCTGTAAAAATATTGTCACTCCATCCATTTTTGGACTTCAAGTTAATCAATATTAACATAGATGATAAAACTATAAAATTATTACAACCAAGATACAATGGTTTTCATAATCACTATATAGAAACTCAATTTTTGGTTCTTTCTCAATTTGTTCTGCTTCAATATCACTAATCATTTCTTAAATTTCATCAGAGTTACCATCTTGCAAAGCATCATCATCAGTGGATCTGAAATTCCGCCTAGTTTCACCATGCCAAATCCAAGGGTTGTAACTCAGATTAAAACCATGACAGATTAAATGATCTTTTATATTTCAACTTCTTTATATTTAAAAATTTTAGGTATGGATAGAAAAACATGTCGTTGTTTGGAACATTTCATTTAGAAAATTCCAAAAAAGCATCAACACCTTCCTCATATTCATCACTCATTCTATGTGTTATAATCCAAATTCAACTCATTATTACCTATAAAAAATATAAAAATTATACATCTTATTAATATAAGCTAATTTTATATTAATATTAAATATTTCATAATTTTAAAGTAACACAATTTTGAAATATAATACAAATATATGCATATTTGAAAAATATAACTATAAATTCTACACAATAATGGAAGATAAGTTTAAATATAAATCATAAATTATAAAAATATATGCATGGAAATAATTTTAAAAAGAAAATATAGTTAGATAATCCAGTTTTATATTTATATTAAATATTCCATAATTTGAAAGTAACAAAATTTTGAAATAAAAAACAAATATATGAGTATTTTAAAATTATAATGATATTATTTTTTAGAAATAAGATAGAAAACCACTATGTAAAAAATAAAAAGTCATTCCCTGGTGTTATATATTATTAACCCGTCATAGAATGAGTTTTTTTACATAATTTTTTATCCGAATTATCTAAAATATTAACCTAACGGGTCTTAGGATTGTATTGAATTGAAATATTTTCTTTATTTCATGTAATTTTGTTGGTCACATTTATGGGTTTTAACATTCTTATTGGATTTTTTGTGGAAAATGGTCTTGTATATAGGCCTTGATAGGAACCTAGATTGTCTTGGGAAGGTGGTAAAAATATCCTATTCAAGGTATGTTGAATGGTTGTTTTTAGGGCTACTTAGCTAACATGGAATGCCTTGAAATAGTTCACTTTAAAAATAGTAACCAGACTGGTTGGTGGTTAAGGACTCAAATGAGCCTCCCCATATTCTAGAGGTTGAAGACTAGAAGTAATAGTTTAATGGTTGCATGGTTGGAGGAATTTACACTCTCGAACAGTACTAAATATAGTATAATAATAGTAAATGAAAAGTAGTGGAATGTACCAAAAACTAAGATATAATAATAAATAATTAACCAATGCACAAATGATATCATCTATATATATCCCTTAAGCATAATAAGTTCTAATAACTTCATTATCAAGATGTAAAAGTGTCTTCAAGTATCCCAATGATAGTCTCATCCATTTATAACACATCATAATACATCAAAAATGTAGATTGGATGTAATGGTATTCATATCTACATGAAAATCCATATTGAATTTTATCTCCCAATAGTACTCATTAGAAATAAGGTAAGTAACTAAAGGGAAAACATCATTGAAAAAAAAATATAGGATACCAATGATAAAATAATATGAGGATACTAAACCACCTTCAACAACTAATAGTAAAATACACAATGAACGAAATTTCAAAACGCAGATTTAGAATCTGTGAATGACCAATGATAAAAAAATCAGTATACTAAACAACCTTCAATAATTAATAGTGAAATAAATCATGTAAAAAACACAAAAAGTAGATTTATGGTATCTATGAATGACCAAAATCAAAGCGTGTGAGGCTTACTTGAAAGTTTTAAGTTGAGTAGATAAATGCACCAATGAAAAACATGATGAATAAATCTAGAAAAATGAGATTGGAGGCCACAAGATTAAATAATTGATTCCAAGGTTTCCGTGAGAGAGAGACTAAGTCGTTGTCTCCTGAAAAAAAAAAGCAGAATGACTTAAAATAGGAGTTCATAAAATTTTTAAATGATTTATCACATTGGTTATTTAATAACCGATGTGACAAATAGTTTTTATCTCATTGGTTATTTTATAACCGATGTGATAAAATGATTTATAATGTCGGTTATATAATAACTGATGTGATAAAGAAATGATGTTTTCTTTATGATGTCAGTTATTATATAACCAATGAAAAAATGGATTTATCATTTTAGTTATTATATAACCTACATGATAAAATGATTTTTAACATTGATTATTATATAACCTATATGATAAATCAATGATGTTTTCTTTATCACGTCGGTTATATAATAACCGACATAAAAAATCGGCTTTATCACATAAGTAATTTTATAACTGACAAGATAAAGTGAGATACTTGATTTATCACATTGATTATAAAATAACTGACATGAAAAATCAAGATAATTTAATTTTGACGTTGGTTATAATATAACCGACGTGATAAATAATTTTTTTACTAGTGCACTCATGGACTACCTCTTGATTCCTAACACATTCTTAATCACCTTTATACCTTGACTCATCCCAAATAATATAAGGTCTTTCAAGTAAAAGTACTTTATTTTAATGAAATGCCTTCATTGATACCATTTGTAATGAACCAGCCTACAGTACCATATAAACCATTATTCGAGATGAATCACCAATAACCCAGAGAGCATTCCCAATCCCCACAGTCTGGTGACAATCACCTGGGCATCCATAAAAAATCTTTGAGAATGGTTTTTTCCAAAATAAAATATTATTATAATAAAAGTACATTTTTTAAACATCAACTGATAAATAAATCGATACATCCACCTCATGTTTGAGGAGCTGATACTAAAACTAAATGTAAGAAATAACTATAATAACCCATCTCTTAGTGGTCCATGACCACCCACTATGTCCCAAGTCACCGTCCCTCAACAAACCAAGCATGAACCCACAAAGGATTATGACAAGGACATCAGCACCTACTCTATGAGAATAAAGGTTTTAAATACTAAACAGTACATGCACGGTGTGAGATATGGATCCCAGTATGATTTCAACAAAGATTCTATGATGTTACTTTATAAGGTAATACAAATATAATAAAAGTGGAGTAAAATAAATTGAGTACAAGAATTTAAATTTTATGATAGGAAAATAAATCCATTATAATAATTTGATAACAAGATTAGGTTTTATAAACAAAACTTTAAATATTTTAAAATCATTTATCAAACCAGAGTTAGAAAACATGCCATTTCAAAATTTGAAAACCAAACCTTTTCTTGAAAAGTTTTGAAAACCATTTCATGAGATAAATTAAAATCAATAAATAATATTATGATCATGAACCTGGTATAAAATTTTGTACAATAGTCAATACAATAGAGTAAAGGTGCAACACCTCAATAAACAGATCAATCAAGATCTATAATCAGTCAATCATGGAAACTTTAGTACCTAGTAGTGATATAGAAAATGGTCATGTATTAAGTATCAAGTATAAGGATTTCATGGGTTCAACCATTAAAAAATATTTAGTCTACCATATAAAATATAATCAATAAATCATCATGACTGATTTTCGATCATAAATCTAGTCTTATAGGTCTCAAACAAACTAGTTTCATGCACACCCACCTTTGGTGTTGCACGTCCATTGCATAAAAATATCATTTTCTTTACGAATCCACTATATTCCATGTGATTCTGCTAGAAAAACATAATTATAGCTCATCTCATCTAACTTCTTAGGTTCTCATGAATAGTCAAATGATGTGAGTGAGATAATAAAGTCACATGGATTCCAAAGGAAATACATATTAGTATCATTATGGGATCAAGCCCTCAAAGTTTCATTCAAACTTGGTTCATATCTCACTCTCACCCCTAGAACTACCTCAAGTGAATAATACCTTTTTCAACACCCATAAATGGGAAGTACAAGAATCAATTAAGTCATACTAAGAGACTATCACAGGATAGGATCATCAAAAAGTTCCAACCATGTTGTCAAGCAACATCAATTTCAGTTCAAAACCTTTTCTTCAAATCAAAATTCAAAAAGGGTTATCATTCATGATTCCTTTCAAGAATCACCACTAAAATTACAAATGGTACTTTAAACTAGGTATTTCATTGAAAACATTCCTAAGGATTTCAAATGATGTTTCATAATTTAAGAGGCTCAAATTCATTTTGAAACATGGGTTTAAATTGATTTTTCCATGTGAACAATCACTCATTTCAAATCACCCAAGAATACCAATTTTAAAAACAAGGAGAAAATAATTCAAAGAGATATCTTGATCATTTCACAAATTTAACCATTTTAAATCCTATGGAAATCATTACATATATCAACCCATTTCATTAAAATAAATAATTTCACTTTAAAAGTCAAAATAGGGCTTAATCCCTCACTTTATACAAAAAAAAATATTAAAACGATATTTCAAAGGAAATAAAAATAAACATGGGATTCATTTATTTATAAATATGTGATAATAATCAAGATCATGATCAAATTTATCCCTTCCATGTTCAATTCATAGAGATCAAAGAGACTTTTATGAAGAATTTAAATATCAACATATATATAAAATATATTAATAAGAATAAATACATATTTATAAATTATAAAGAAACAATTAATTACAATATGAAGTAAAACCATAGATACCCATACTTGAAATATTCAGAAAATCCAATTGTAATGAAAACCGAGATGTGTCGCCTTCGATGGGGATCACTAAATCGAGGAACAGGGATCACGATAGAAGTAAGAGAAGATACTAGATCCATAATTCCACATCAATAATCCATGATCCAATAAATCACAAGGCCATAATATTCTCTATGAAGGAAAAATCAAGAGAATATGAGAGATTAAAGGCCAATAAGAGAAAATTTTATCAGGATATGATCACCACTTCAATCGAAACTTAAATCCAAAAATAGAAGAGTTTTGGAGAGCCAAACCTCCTGTAGAGGGTTCCTAAAATCCAAAAGGTTCAAATGGAATCAAAAAGGAGGTATTTGGAATTAAATATGGGGATCTTAGGATTTTTAAGTCAAGGAAAACAAAATAAAACACCATAATCTTCCATGAACATGATGTAAAAAGGATGAAAAATAGGTGGACCACACCTCTATGAAAAAGGCATCACCGTATCCATCCTCGATCCAACCTATTCCTAGATCCATAGTGAAGTTCAGCCCATATCTTATTTCCCCAAGTAATGACTATGGAACAACACACACCATATCCACAAAATCAATAAATTTTAAAAGGCGTAGAAAAATGGACCTCAAGCCTCCATGCCACAGCCACATAGCCTACATCATAGTTGTTCCTGAAAAGGAATAACCACCAAAAACCTCCACACCAAAACCCCTATCAACCACAACACAACCTCTTATAAAAATCCCAAAAAAATCCAAAAAACCAAAAACTTTCCAGAAACTCTAAAAATACACCCAAACAATAAGATATTAGAGATAAGGGATAAAAAATACCTGAAAGATGTTAATGGTATTTTACATGTAAGGGTTCACTCTCAACCCATTTAAAAAAGATTCTTTACTTAACAATAGGGGATTAACCCCAAATCATTTCAATTAATAAGGTGTAATGTAATTAATAATTAATAATATAATTAATAATTGAGTGTAATTAATAATAAATAATTAAGAATATAATTAAAGAGTAATTACTATAATTAAGAATACAATTAATTTTATTATTATTTTTTATTTATATTATTAAATAATCTAATTTATAAAAAATGGAATGAACCATGAACCTGGATTACCAAGTTTATGGTCCCTGTATTCAATAAAATAAACTATAAAAGGTGTCATGAACCGAATCTGGTCGCCTTCAAAATCGGCACCCGACCCGGTCCATGGGAAGACCCAAAGGGTGTTCCAAATCCCCACGGGCTGGCACAAGTTCCCAGGTATCATAAAATTAAGTTTGGGAACGATTTACCAGAATTTGTAAATATAAAACAACAAATGAAACCAAGGAACCCAAACTGGATTTTTCAAAAAAAACATCTTTTACTAAAATTCAGAACTGAATTACACAAATTTAAATAATGTATTAAGACCATTACAAAGGTAAAAAACCAAGAGAAGATAGCCCAAGAAACTCCACATGGCAAGAGGCACCTCCCTCAAGCCATCCCCACAAGACTTCACCACCAAGGACCTGCTAGAAACTCGAACCAATTGTACTAAAAACTGTACCCAACCAGCGACAACAAAAATAACCAAGTCTACTTACACCCAAGGGTGTAAGTAGGGTGTGATCCAAATCCTAGTATGATACCACCACTAAGATATTCCATGTAATAAACATTTAAAGACGAAAATCATGCAAGTTTTCAAAAACATAAAAAAAGTTAGTTATAATTTCTAAAAGATGCGACTTTGAATAAAAATAGTTTTCAAGTGGGATATTTTAACAGGTTAACACTTTTAAAATAAACACCAAATCTACTTAATTTTCTAGAAAAATGTACCATATGCCGACGGTAAGTATAAAGTAACTAATGAGCACAAGCAATAGGAAATAACTCCTAGGCACTAGCTAGCTGTGGGTCACAGGTACCTCGTATCTCAGTGAAAGTAACCATCACAAATATCCATTCTCATGCACGAGCCACTAGTAGGGAACATACCCATAACCTAGTGGTCCCCAATCATCATCATAATAGTTTATTTAGAGTTGTAAGCGTCAATCTTGCTAAGTGAAACTGAGGCCAAACCCCACGGATTCACTAGCATACTAGTACACGTCCACCCACCTAGATACCCAGGTTTTCCCCTTGTGCTCAAACAAGTTCAACAAGTAAAGAAATATATATTGAACATAAAAATATCATTTAAACTTCACAAATTCACCAAAAATCCCATATGTATACCACACAAGTCACAAAAATCCATTTTTCATTCAAAATGATTTTGAAGTCCGACTCACACCAAAATATCCCATAACACATTTCACATTTCTTAAAAACTTCCACAAAACCATTAAAAAAATTTATAAAACAATTATAAGATATTTAAACTCATATAACAGCCCACACACATGGAAAATAACACTTCTTTCATAATCAAAAATTCAATTTTTCACATCACACTCACACAAAACACTCCACATCAATTTCACATCACTTTCACACCTCAATATCTCCTTCAAACAATTTAATAAAATATTTCCAAGATGATACATATCACATAACAGAATTTTCACAAATTAAATGGACATTTTAAAAATATACTCCTACCAAAATAGTTTGCTGATATAGTTTCACCTACTACACAACTCAATAAACCATTTAAAACTTTCATAAAACAATTATAAAGAGTATACCCAAACTTTGCACATAAAACCCATTTCAAAAACCTCTTTTTAAGCCAAAAGCACACCAAGACCCTACCAAAACAGAATTTTCAGCCCAATAAACATGTAATAATCCACTTTCAAATGTTATATAATCCCCTTGAACAATATCACAAAAGATACCCATGAGAACACACAAATCCATAAAACACTTTCAAGGAGTATAACAAGGTTATACACATAAAACCATTCAAAGAAATCACCTTTTTAGGTCCAAATGGCACTATATCATTACCCAAACAAAATTGGCATCCCCTTTCAACAACTAATAAATCACTTCCACATTTTACAAAACTACCACAAGAGATAACACATGAAATACATTTGAAAAATACACACTTCAAGCAAAAAATGTAACTTTAATACCAAATGCTTTACTATTACTACCGAAAATGGTTTTCTCATAAGGCAAAGCATATAAGTAACATGAAAAATTATTTAATCAAGCAAACTATCTCATCATTAACTGGTTACCCACGGAAACACCTACTGAAATTGTCAAATCCCTCAAAACATGCTGTGAAACATCAACTGCACCACCCCAGCCCCACAAGGATGATAAATCTAGCCCTAGACCACAAATTTTCACCAAAAAGACCCATGTTTAAACCCTATATACGAACCCTAGATTCTGTACACTTTGGAACATTAAGAAAGAGGGATGAAACCCTAAGAAAATGGAAGAAGTGGAAGGGAGGAACACTCACCTTGAAAAATCTTGAAGCAATTACCCCGAATTAAGCAAATGTTGAAACTAAAAGTAGAAAAACCTGATAGTTAGGATAGACTGATGAGAAGGAGGTAATGTGGGGACTGAAATATGGGAAAAAGAGTAAATATTGAAGGATATATGAATGAATGAATTTACCTCTTCAAATATTCCCGATTTTAGAAACCCTAATAAGTTCAGTACTCAATCGTGATGAAGAAGAGTTCCAAAGAGAGGATAGAGAGCTTGGGCGCGCGACTGGGTTCACGAGGTGAGTTTGAGGCTTCGAATCACTGAAAAATCCTTAAAAATGAATAAGTTATTAACTAATAAAATATTATTTTTAAAACTGGAATTGGGCTTTCGGGCAGACCCAATCCCTTAAATAAAAACCCATATACACCTTGGTTATGGATTTATAAAGGCTCCAAACTAGAATGGTGGTGTTAATATGTCAGGGTATACCATTTAGGAATTTGAATGGGTGAAAAATATTAAAAAATGAAAAGGTTATAAACGAAAAAAAAAATATTTTTAAATCTGGAATTGGGCTCACGGTTTGACCCAATTCACGAAAACTCACACATTCCACCATAAAAGCTTGAGAAACCCAAAAAAAGGATAAATGGAAATTAAATTAAATTTAACTTTAAAATAAGTCATGTATGTGAAAATTGTCTCCACCATGAAAACTTTCCGCCCCGGAAAGTCACATCAAGTCCAAAGAAACAACCAAACCCAACTGAGAAACCAAGAGGTACTCCCTTGTCAGGTTTCACCCCCAAAGGCCAAAACACCTCCAATGATCAATTAATGAAAGATTACTCTCAAAAAAAAAGCTCACACCACTTTCCTGAAATGATCAATCACATTCATAATTGATCCCAAAATAAAACTCATTAAACACTATCCGAACAAGACTCAAGAAATTCACCCCAATGAACAACAACATTGAAGAAGGTTACACTTACCTTACTTTAACTAGACCATTGGGTACTCCCCAATCCCAAAATTTACTAAAGGAAGATGTAGGTAGCTTTATAGCTCTGAATGATACTACCTATCGCCAAGCCATGACCATGGATAAGTCTGAGTTACTGTTATGGGGGAAAAAAATAACCTCCCCACCATAAGAGACAACCTATATATATTTTTTCCCGAGAAAGAATCAGGACACTAACATGGGGAGGCCTGAATGGACTCCCCAATACAAAGGGTATACTTCCATCAGAAATTTACAATAGAACTTATATAAGACTCATAGTGTGTCTCCCCACCATAAAAACCAACCATCTTAACCAACCAGCATGGGTCGGTACAGAAAGCCCCAAGAATTTAAAGAGTTGGGACCACTACATGGTTAGTCTGTACGGTTTGGGAAACCATGAACTAATAGTGGGGATCCTTCTATCTAAAAGGTTTTCTAGGGCATGGTCACTACTAACCAAGTGCAAATCATGTGCCCAACCAGTCTATCCAAACTTCAAACCTTTCTCCAAAGACTCAATGGAAACCAAAGGGGGATGGAATAACATTGGGAGATGACATATTCACAAGGCCCTTTACCTATTTCCAATGAACATGAACAACAGAAGAACGATAATGAGACAATAGGTTTAAAATTTTCCTATCTTTCATACTGAGGATAGGAAATTGTACAAGGGTTTAAATAACCCTGGGATTTCCCCTGACTACGAGTCAGCTTCTATCCGAGACCTATGGCTGGAGCTCAAATGATTGAAGCATCTTCGACCTCGCAGTTAGGCTTTGGAAACCCCCCCCCCCCCTGAATGATAATTCCTCTTTCGATGCAACCAACAACTACACTGCAATCCCCGATAAGTTTTCCAAGATATAACAAATTCCAAACTCACTTTACCTTAACCCGATATTTCACTGAAATAAGGGCTTATAAGATGCACAAACATCACACCTTGTTTGATTGGGTGAGAAACAATAGAACTAAAGATCACCTATACTCAACTTCCTCTGAAATGGAATATTTTTTTCCCAAGGGAGACATTCTCACAACATAACAGAGACTCTCATATGATTTCCCAACTTTCACCTTTACCGTCAATTGATCACATGACATCATAAGGCATCACCGAACATGACCATTACGACTGATATAAACAATTCATGGAGTGGGGCCTTATACAACATCCCCAAACAACAGACAATTCTAGATAGTGGCCACAATATCCTATTGTGACCATATTTCCCACACTTGTGGTTTAACATAAACTCATGCTTTAAAGAAACTGTGAAGAACCCAAAGGCCCTCTTAGACGATATCGAGACACTCATCCCCACTAACAACCCTAGACCACTTCCATCTTCGACAAATAAGGAGACTTAAGAGGCTAAGGTCTCTTTCAACCTTACATGATCACTCTCCCAATAAAAGAGGATACACAAAACCAAGAAAGGAAAGGGTGTAGAATCAATCTAAAAATCTCGAGAAAAATATTCCTTATATTGATCAACTGGAGGGTCATCAAATGGAGAAACAATCCGGGTTGCACTTTAGTTGTGCACTAACCTTTAATGGGGTGTACCTTATCCAACGATTGAACCTAAGGACCCAACCAAGATGGTCCATTAGTCCAGATATACCACAAACCAGATCCAAACACATGAAGGGAACCTCCATAAAGGCGTCTCAAAACATTTTTCAAAAGATACCACTAACCATCCCTACAACACAACTTACTGACCAAACCCAAACCAAAAACACAGTTCAATTGTGAGGGGTTCTTGGACTCAAATCATCCCACAACATCAACTTTTTCAAAAACACATAATATAATCCATCAAAAACAATTCATCAATACATCATGTTTTTCTTTAAAAACATTTCTTGAAAACAAACGGTTCAGCGGTTAGCGTATCCACCAATGGTACCCCATGGGCCATACACATGCATGTTTCTGTGCCACACTGGGCACCCTCCTCATATCCATCCTGACACTCATCCAGTCATGAAATCAATAATCCATCGTCCCATATAACCCCATGCATGTGGTTTCCCATGGAAATACTAAAGGTTAAAACAAAACATTCTTTCAACATTTCAAAACCAAAAAAGTCAACAAACACATCCTTTTTTCTCAAAACCACTAACCAGGAGATCAAAATCCCAATTCAAATCTTACTAAACGTTTCATAAAGACACAACCATTTGGACAAGACCTCACTTTCATGTTATTCACATCAATTTCATATCATCTTATCCCATTAAAACACCCTTTGATTGTTTGGAAAACTCTATTGGAAACACTTTTTCAAAACCAACTTCAGTATAGTTTCTACTTTTAAAAAGAGGTATAAGCACACCATTTTACATTTGAATATAATTCTAAAAATTCAGTTCCACCATTTCATAAATCAAAAAATTCCATATTTATTTTAAAATCATTTAACAACAACTTTACACTTCTTAAAACCAAGTCACTTTAAAACCAAAGTTCCAAGATTTCAAAATTAAGGAACACAAGACAATGCGAGAGGAAACTAGTTTCAGTGGGTGACTTGGACATATGGTTAGCGGCCATATTATAATCAATTCACTATAACAGAGAGTTTTCTAGGGAATATCCCTGGCTCCACATGGCTTTCCAGACCTTGTGAGCTCACTAAGACCATTAACCCAACTCTCATTTCATTTCCCCTAATCATCATTAAACCAAGAAAACCAAGGGACTCTAAAAGGTCCCAACTTCCCTTAGATACCTGAATCACGTCATGAGGTGTGTTGATCAGCCACACGACCCATAACCAAAACTCCAAGTCCCAACATTCCTAACTCCAGACTATCCCGACTGTTCCCCAAATAACATGACCCAAAGAGAGCAAACCTGCTCTAATACCATTTTGTCACGAACCGAATCTGGTCGCCTTCAAAATCGGCACTCGACCCGGTCCATGGAAAGACCCTAAGGGCGTTCCTGATCCACACGGGCTGGTACAAGTGCCCAATTATCATAAAATGAAGTTTGGGAATGATTTACCAGAATTTGTAAACATAAAACAACAAACGAAACCAAGGAACCAAAACTGGATTTTTCAAACAAAAACATATTTTACTAAAATTCAGAACTGAATTACACAAATTTAAACAATGTATTAATACCATTAAAAAGGTAAAAAACCATGAAAATATAGCCCAAGAACCTCTACATGGCAAGAGGCACCTCCCTCAAGCCATCCCCACAAGACTTCACCACCAAGGACATGCTAGAAACTCGAACCAATGGTACTAAAAACTGTACCCAACCTGCGACAACAAAAATAACCAAGTCTACTTACACCGAAGGGTGTAAGTAGGGTGTGAGACAAATCCAAGTAGGATACCACCACTAAGAGATTCCATGTGATAAACATTTAAAGACAAAAATCATGCAAGTTTTCAAAAACATAAAAAAAGCTAGTTACAATTTCTAAAAGATGTGACTTTGAATAAAAACAGTTTTCAAGTGGGCTATTTTAACAGGTTAACACTTTTAAAATAAACACCAAATCTAATTAATTTTCCAGCCAAATGTACCATATGCCAACGGTAAGTATAAATTAACTAATGAGCACAAGTAATATGAAATAACCCCTAGGCACTAGCTAGCTGTGGGTCCCAGGTACCTCGTATCACGGTGAGAGTAACCATCACAAATATCCATTATTGTGCATGAGCCACTAGTAGGGAACATACCCATAACCTAGTGGTCCCCAATCATCATCATCATAGTTTAGTTATAGTTTTAAGCGTCAATCTTGCTAAGCGAAACTGAGGCCAAACCCCACGGAATCACTGGCATACTAGTACACGTCCACCCACCTAGATACCCAGGTTTTCCCCTTGTGATCAAACAAGTTCAACAAGTCAAGAAATATACATTGAACATAAAAATATCATTTACACTTCACAAATTCACCAAAAATCCCATATGTATACCACACAAGTCACAAAAATCCATTTCTCATTCAAAATGATTTTGAAGTCCGACTCACACCAAAATAGCCCACAACACATTTCACATTTCTTCAAAACTTCCACAAAACCATTAAAAAATTTTATAAAACAATTATAAGATATTTAAACTCATATAACAGCCCACACACATGGAAAATAACACTTCTTTCATAATCAAAAATTCAATTTTTCACATCACACTCACACAAAACACTCCACATCAATTTCACATCACTTTCACACCTCAATATCTCCTTCAAAAAATTTAATAAAATATTTCCAAGATGATACATATCACCTTAACAACCTTTTAACAAATGAAATGGACCTTTTAAAAATATACTCCTACCAAAACAGTTTGCTGATATAGTTTCACCTACTACACAACTCAATAAACCATTCAAAACTTTCATAAAACAATTATAAGGAGTATACCCAAACTTTTCACATAAAACCCATTTCAAAAACCTCTTTTTAAGCCAAAATCACACCAAGACCCTACCAAAAGAGAATTGGAATCTCAATCAACATGTAATAATCCACTTTCAAATTTTATATAATCACCTTGAACAATATCACAAAACATACCCATGAGAACACACAAATCCATAAAACACTTTCAAGGAGCATAACAAGGTTATACACATAAAACCATTCAAAGACATCACATATTTAGGACCACATGGCACTATATCATTACCCAACCAAAATTGGCATCCCCTTTCAACAACTAATAGATCACTTCCACATTTTACAAAACTACCACAAGAGATAACACATGAAATACATTTGAAAAATACACACTTCAAGAAAAAATGTAACTTTAATACCAAATGCTTTACTATTGCTACCAAAAATGGTTTTCTCATAATTCAAAGCATATAAGGAACATTCAAAATTATTTAATCAAGAAAAATAACTCATCATTAAATGTTTACCCACAGAATCACCTACTGAAATTGTCGAATCCCTCAAAACATGCTTTGAAACATCAACCGCACCACCCCGACCCCTCAAGGATGATAAATCCAACCCTAGACCACAAATTTTCAACAAAAAGACCCATGTTTAAATCCTAGATACGAACCCTAGGTTCTGGAAACTTTGGAACATCAAGAAAGAGGGATTAAACCCTAAGGAAATGGAAGAAGTGTAAGGGAGGAACACTCACCTTGAAAAATCTTGAAGCAATTACCACAAATTAACGAAATATTGAAACTCAAAGCAGAAAAACCTGATAGTTAGGATCGAATAATGAGAAGGAGGTCATGTGGGGACTGAAATGGTGGAAAAGAGTAAATATTGAAGGAGATATGAATGAATGAATTTACCTCTTCAAATCTTCCCGATTTTAGAAATCCTAATACGTTCATCACTCAATCGCGATGAAGAAGAGCTCCAAAGAGAGGAGAGAGAGCTTGGGCATGCGACTGGGTTCAAGGGGCACGTTTGAGAAGTTATTAACTAATCAAATATTATTTTTAAAACTGGAATTGGGCTTTCGGGCAGGCCCAATCCCTTAAATAAAAACCCATATACACCTTGGTTATGGATTTATAAAGGATCCAAACTAGAATGGTGGTGTTAATATGTCAGGGTATACCATTTAGGAATTAGAATGGGTGAAAAATATTCAAAAATGAAAAATTTATAAAAGAAACAAAATTTATTTTTAAATCTGGAATTGGGCTCACGGTTTGGCCCAATTCACGAAGACTCGCCCATTCCACCATAAAAGTTTGAGAAACCCAAAAAAAAAGGATAAATGGAAATTAAATTAAATTTAACTTTAAAATAAGTCATTTATGTGACAAAAGGGGTTGCAATGTTGAAGGAAGCAGCATAAAAGACCAGAAAATATGAAAAATCTGCATCTCTAAAAATAGAGTGATAAAACTTTCCAAGGGTTGGTCAGGTCAACAATATCCAGAGTTTCTGGATCCTCCTTTTAATAGGATTTATTTTCTTCCTTGGTGGATTAAACACTTCTCTTGGAAGATATAAACTCCAATAATGTAAGGTATTATTTATATATAAAGAAAATAGGTTCCATTTTTAAAAATATATATTCAACTTATGAGTCAAACCAGTCTTTGAAAGCATCATTGATTCATTGAGGCAACTTTTCATGCACAAAATTATCTAGTGGGAAATATGATTTTTTAACCTTATCCTCCTCACATTCCATACTGACATACTTACTAAAGTTTTCATAAATAACATCCACTAATTTAGAAAAATGAAGGGGTAAGAGATATTAATCTCCTCATATACGACCAATGTAGTGGAAACCATTTTGTCTTGTGTTTTTGGAGAATTCCCTTTGCTTGGAATAACTTCTTATTTTCCTGGTCTAACAGCATCTGACCCATTACCAATATTTCTAGCCATATTAGAATCCACTACATTATCCAAGATTATATGACTCTATGGGACCTTTCCATAAACAAGTGTTTTAACCCCATAATAGTCATAAAATGGGAAAGATGACTTAGTAGTAGTGTGAATAGGTTTCCCACTACCACCATCCTTATCCAGAATAGTAGTAGTGAGAATATTCACTACTTCCTTCTGAACTAGTATTGTAGAACCTTCAGGAGCATGCCCCTAATTCCTTTCTCCTAGTTCAGAAACATAATCATCAGTCCTCCCCTATTTAGACCCACTTTGGGAATTGGCCTCTACCACAAGATGAACATCTTCAACACATTCCCTGAGATGGTTCACATCACCTGACACCCTCTGGTCAAGTTGTTCCTTTTTTATACCTATCTTAGAGGCTATAGTAATAATTACCAAAGCCTCAATAGTATTTATAGAGACATCAACAACCACATAAGGAGGACCTTAGATGTATAACATGTATACTTATAGAAGAATTTCCCCCAGCACTTTCATTCATTTGAATCACCTCCCTTAAATCTATTAGCTAATTCTATATCCCCTTAATAGGTTCCATTGAGAGATCCTAAACTAAAGATAGAACATGTAAATACTCTTATTTTTTCTTGGTCTTTTGCATGTCCTGAATAAAATTCTCATCCGGGTCTGCCCCCTGACCATCCGAAGTATAATTACCACTAGCCTGATCATCAGAAACTAGAAGAAAAAGTGAGGACTTTAGGGGATGTATTTTTAGGATTCACATATTAATCACTACATTCATGAGATTTTATAATATTCCATGATGGACCTACAGAGGGTGTTTCTTTTTCCTTTTTAAAATAAAATTATGGAGTCAAGTAGACAAATTTTTTATAGAAAACACAATTCATGATCCATTAAAATTTATCAAAATGATTTCCAATGTAGTTTCACTTATTATAGAAAATATGAATATTCTCAAAAATTATGTTTAGTTCTATATGATTTTCAACATCATAGAAAATTACAGTCTCAATAAGTAGAGAAAAGAGATCAAGTTCAACTATGGCTTGAGAAATGTGTTCATACCTCGCATGTTCTATTTCTGCATCAAAATCGATATGGACCTCCTCCGCTAAGGAAAAATCCCAAAGAATTTTAGGATTCCAAGAAAAGTAATTGGGGACTTGAATATGAATCCACTCTTAAGTAATCGAGTTTATAACCTTTCTGAGATCAATGAAGGGATCCCATCCAGGATCCCTAGGACTCCCGATTTAAGGGAAATGGTCCAAGGATCCAAGCCTTTAACTTAATATCATATAAAGTAAATATGATATGAAAATAGACCTTAAAGAGAAATGCTAACCACCAACCATCAAATCCCAAAATATACATAAAACAATTGTGAAGATCATTGACCTTACATGATAAATCCTTCAAATATAGTGTAACTTGAACAATAATTCAGTTCTTACACTTTTCAATACATTATGTGATGGTTTTTTGATCTTCCTAAAAAAATAAAAAGATAAATTCTTTGAAATAAGTTTATAAATGAGGCTCAACACATCCTTAAAATCCAAGAAGAATCCATTCTCATCTTCTTTAACAGATGGGAATTGAACTTCATCCAACCCCTTAGGAGATTTTGCGGCATAATTTCCAGTTAAGGAACCACCAAAATCCAAATCCAAATTGTACTAATAAGCACCAAAATTATTTTATTTGCGATATTCCATTGAATTGATGGAACATTTGAGAAGGAGTGTTATCATCACATATGAAAACCCTTGTGTCCATGGAACCATTGAGATAACACTCCCCCTGCATCACAGCCCTCATATCCTAATTTATGATATAATTATTAATATAATTAATAATATATTTAACATTAATTAATATAATTAATAATATTATTAATAGTATTATTAGAACTTAATTCCAATGGAAATCGCAAATGGTCATCTTTGGGAAAACCAAATCCATCATCTGACTTGATGAAGCATTCTGAGAACACTAAGGGAGGTGCGTGCAAGATTCAAGATGTTCTAAAAAGATAAAAACCCATACACAATATACTTGCATTCCAAATATGATGAAAATACATGCCCCTTCCATGAAGGCCACTCAACTGGATAAGGCATCCACATGTAAGATGTCTACATTGTGGGCAAGGAATCTGATCCATGCATAACCCTGTTGTGCACTATATAACATGTAAATCGGCTCCTTGCATGATCATTCCCCATGGATAAGGATGAGGATTTTTGGAAGGCATATTTTATGACCAAAATCTTCCTTGCAATTGTCAAAAATATCAGTTATAAATAGAAGTTCACCCCCATTGTTTAGGGTGATATTCCAGGATTCAAACCATCACTCTGCTATGCATAAGACCGATATTTCGAGATATCATGAAAGCATAGAACACTAAAGGTATAACATCTTGCATGATAGGTTACCTATGGGTACTTCCTTTATTGGGACTATATTTTTTTAATCCTCTCCCAACCTCTTTCAACCTAAGTTAGGTGTGCACAAAGTATCATCTAGTGCACAACCTTGAAATTCCATGTAATCCTAAAATCTATTGCAAAAACCTTATTTGAAACTATATGGGTAGCCCCTATTTCAAATAACCATGTTTGAGAACCATTTTTATACAACCCTCGTTCCTTTATTGTAACCCACCAAACTTGTGTGCAACAATTTCTTGGCCCCTCACGAGTTTTCCCCTATACCCCGAGTGCATGTGTTTCCCTACCATTTACTTCTCAGCATAGGTATGCTAATACTTTTTATTTTCATTAAATACTTGCTAACGTGGACCTCGTGATCAAACACTCCTTTACACCATTACACCTTGTCATTTCTAATGTCACTCCCCACCCAAGGGTGTATGATCTATGTTTATATAACCCCAAGGGGTAAGGAGTGAGTCCCCTACGTCTGTGCTGCACAGCATAAAACTATCTATCACCAAATTCATCAGCACATGATGTAAAACTATAATCTTACCCCATGAAATGCACACAGGATTTCCCATGTATGATCGTCATGGGATGTCACCTCTTTCTCCACCACTGGATGGGAAACCCATAGAGGGAAGCTTTCATACTTAAGCCACACACACCCAGTGACACAAGAATAGGATCCTCTATGTATAAATGACATGGAATAAGATACTACCCACATAGAATGATATCCTAATCACATGGAATGACATCCTTATCAGTCATCTTCCTTGAGTAATCCCCACACTTTCTCTCATTGGTGCATCTTTCATGATGCGAGTGTCAGGTCTACTACTTCCTCTTGTTTCTCACACCCATCATGATTCACATGGGATTAGAGGTTATTAGAGACCATGAAATCCAACCTCCAACTAAATGGTCTACCTCCTTTGATATAATCCCCAATCATACATGCTCCATGGGAATCCCTCCTAGAGTAAGCCCTAGTTTCCACTTTCTGATGGGCCTCCTCTTTAGGTGTAAGCCTAAACCGTACATGCTCTATAGGCCTCTCATATGAATAAGACCCAATTATGTCCCCTAAAATGGGTTGTTCCTACACATAAGAACCAACCATTCTGAACTACATGGGCATTGATTACCAATTAACTATGATATATAGAAAGCCTCACCATGGTCCAAGCCCAATGCACCCAACACTACAAACACTCCATCCAGTTCATCCACCCAACACTCCATCTAATACATCAACCCAACACTTTTTCCACTCCATCCACATCCATAATAATTTTACCTAGGCCACCACATCCCATCATGTTCATACCCCAACCTGGATACCACATCTCCTTTGGCTCCCTTTCACACATAATTCTCATCCACATCATCACTGCTCCTATAATCACCCTGGAAGCTCAATGAAAAATCCCCACATCATCTAACCAAGTTAAATCCTCTTGAGAAGAGAATTTTCCACCTATAATCCCCATATTATCCCTTTTTTATGCTCTTTTTATGACGCAGGAATCCTCACCACATGATGTTAAACTACATGGACCGATCCCATCACACATCCTTAAATTGTAGCATTGAACTACATGGGTTTTGATACCTTTACCCTAATCAAGGTGTGTAGGATGCCTATCTGAGGTTCAATCCCGACCAATGGTAAACCCAGGTTCCCCCTCCTAGGGGTGTACCTCACAGATACGCCTCCAACAGTGTTCCGATCAACCATCAAGGTGTGAAATCTTCCATTTATGGGACACACCTCCCAGGTCCTCCTCTATAGGTGTTCGGATCCATCCATCATTAAACATTCCAAGTGTTCCCTCCCAGAGATACACCTCATCGATTCACCTCCATGGAAATTTTTGATCAATCTCATTCCATCTCCACAATAAGTTAAACTTGTGACCCCAAACAGCTACTTCATGTTAAACATGGGATGACTGAGGTGAAATCCTTGGAATATATGTTCCTATAGTGTTAGATACCTCATACTAAACATGGGATGAATGAGGTTAAATCCTTGAAAGATATGCTCCTTCATCATCAGATACCTCATGATCGACACAGGATGCATTGGGTTATGCACCCAAGATGCCTCCATGAGATGACCTCCTATGGGAAAAAATACATATGACCAATGTTCGTAGAGTCTATACATGCTAGAGATTCCCAACATGACTAATATCTTAACCAAAGGTTCCTGCCCTATCAAGACTCATTGGAATGTCCAGACAGAAGTAGTGTAATTAACCAGCCTCCAAAAAATATGGAACCAGGAATGAGTTTTGTGAACATGACTTAACTCTATGATGGAGATACAGACTAGGAAAAAAGTTCCAAGGAGGAATCCATGGAAGGAGGAACTAACATCCCATTATCCTGTTTTGATCAAAGAGCATACATCGCTATTGAAAGAGATTAAAGTCACCCACCTTTGTAAAGTGAGAATGTGATGCAACAAAATGTGATTCCAGTGCACGTCAAACACATGATGATAGTACGCCCCAATGAAAGCCTCAAAAATAGCAATGGTGAACCTGAGGTGAAATTATTCTCCTCAAAATGGGTACTAGTACTGTTAGAGACATCAGAATATTAACATGTCACTGGTTCCATCTATTTGGTGCCTAGACCCACCAAGAAAATAGTGGTCCCAACATGGAACTCACCAGAAATTGGGGCAGTTAAAAATTGGGCATTCCGGTCTATGACATCATTAGTGCAGATCTCTCTCTATGGTCACAAAATATTGGATGATGTTGGGAATTTGGGAATTTTTTCCCTTATATCTATACTAATAGTTGAATCCTCCTACTTTGTAGGAACCAAGCTACAGGAAACCAACCACCCAACACCCACAGGCATAAGGGTAGGAGAAATTTCAATGCGTCAATCCCACATGACACCATCACCTCCATGAAATCCACTAACCCATCAGTTACTAGGAACCTACACCCCATGTCACCTTCTAAAATGTTCAAGAGAAGGGTGATGGACACCCTCATATGATGGAACAAGCAAGAGGGGTCATTCCCAAAAGGGATATAGACTGAAAGGACCTGCAGGATTCAATGCCTCACTGACACTGCCACCCACAAGGGCTGTGTAGGGAGCTGCTACTCCCCACTCCAAAAACAAGTTATTTCAGAAGAATCTCTCTGAAATGATCCTATGACTCATTCACCTATGCCGAGGAGGTGGGGGATGCTCGAGTCGCCCGGATAGTGACTACTTTTTGGGAGCTTCCAAGGATGGATCCCACCAGGCCTCATCACCACCAACAATAATAGGTCCTCCAAGATGATGAATATGTGGACTATATGTATACTCTTTCAATCCTGGTCTGCACCACCCAATGTCAACATTGAGAACAAGACCAGGAGAATGCCTGATAAGGGGTATCATCTTCCATGGATCCAGTGTCTCCTTCCACCATTAGCACATTACACTAGATCCCTACCACTCCTGAGTAGAGACCCATTTATGCTTGGTTGGGATTGAAACCTTAGCTACCTTCTATGAAGGTTGGGTTGACTCTGCAATTGCTGGCATCACCAGAATCTATTACCGGGCGACATATGATAATGAGATTTAGTACGGAGGTCCTCCTTGTATAATATCCAACCAAAGAAGAGGTACTCCCCAATATCACAATTATAATGTAGGTCCTACCCATGTTCCCATTGATCAAAGTGGATCCCTCCCCATTTTATCTATAATTAGTATAGAGTTCCTCCTCGTGCCACTACCACCAACCAACACGGAGTCCATCCCCATGTCAGAACAAATCATCAGGAAGGTCATCCTCATGCCATTCCCAGCTAAAGTAGAGGTCCTCCACACTAAATCATTTATCCAATAGGAGGTCCTCCTCACTTCATCAGTAATCAATGTGATGGTCCTCTCCATGCTGCTACCACCAGAAAACACGAAGGTCCTCTTCCTGCCACAACTGACCAGAGTGTAGGTCTTGCCCGCTCCTTCAATGGTCAACATGGAGTCCTCCCCATGTTCCCACCTATCCAAGAGGAGGTCATCCCTGCACCATAAACATTCAACATGGAGGTCCTCCTTATGTCCATTTCAATCAAATTGGAGGCCCTCCCCACTCTCACAATAAATGTGGGGGTCCTCCCCATGTTCTCGCTGACCAGAGAAAAGGTCCTCCCTACTTCATCATCAACCAGAGTGGAGGTCCTCCCTACTCCTATAATAGTCAAAGTTGATGTCCTCCATACTCTGATGGAATTCGATATCGAGGTCCTCCCCATATCCCAACTGACCAAAGTGGAGGTCCTCCTCACACTATCACTCACTGGCTAGGAGGTCCTTTTCATGAAGAAAAACTTCCCTGTCCTAAAATACCATCTCGGGCCAGAAGGGAGAACTGTTGATGCCGAAGGTAACATTTTGGGAAGCACCAAGTCATCTTCAATCATGTTCACCTCTCAAATTATGAGTTGTATTTCAATTCAATAATGGAATATTTACCCCAGTCAATAGCATGATAGTCTGGGGAAGGATCTTGGTAGGTTAATTTCATCATACCAGGAGATGATATTCACAAAATTACCAAATCCCTCTGTAGTTTCATGTAGGTGGAGGAAGACTTAGCTTCCTTATATGGGGATTATGGTATAACCCTATTTATCATCTCTAGTTTCCCTCTCTACCTCTACTTGAGATCATTGAGTGATATTCTGGAATGGGATAAATGATGAGTATCCAGTTTTGTCACCACCAAGCACCACTACCCTTGAAAATGAGGTAGTTATGAACACTCAGTCCTATAACGACGTAATGATTTAGTTGGTACCACACCCAAGAGATGACCCAATATGCAGTGAATAATAAACTCATACAGCAGCTCCTCTACTGGCTATCCAACCACCACACCGATCCACATCAGTGCCAATGCCAATGTCCTGTCAATATCCAATCAAATCCTAGGCTAACCAAGAGTAGGGTGATATTTTTAAATAGGAAATCCTATGAGATACTCTAGCTACTGATCAGTTTTCAAATGGTATTTTGGTTGAATTTTACTTCCAACTTCGACATCCCTGAATCCCTCACCATGGATCAGGTTGTGTTATTTTTCCAAACTACCTAGATGATGTGTTTTCACCTTCATGGACATTATTTGGTCTATCCCAGAATCCAGGAGCATTTCGAAAAAATTGATCGGATGTGCTGCATGGTTGAGTTGGCATCACTCACAGTGGCTCAAAATCCTGCATCACCCAGATACCATTAAACCCTCCAATATATATGTGTCAATATATTAACAATTATCTACAGAATCATGGAAGATACATCTTCACATGTGAATATTCAGGGTTAGGGACAGTATGATGCTCTCCACTTTATCTCTATCATGCTTCAGTCGAACCTACCCATTGATATTGAGGATGTTCCTTTGGGTATCATTATGGTGAATATGTTTTTACTAGAGATTTCCAAGGATGGGGTCACCAAGCAGGATCCGATAGAGAAAACTCGCCCCTTGGGGTAGCATGGTATCAAAGGAACCCTTATACAGGTGTCCACACTATCCTACAGAGGCAGGAACTCATCCTCGAGGGTCCCTCAACATCATTTCCTTCCGTTTGAATAATCAATATGAGTAAAGAGAAGATTGGTACCTATAATCCCTCTGATCCATATGATGTTTCACAGAAAACAAAGGTTGATCCTGCGATCACCGCCTTGCTTCAGCAGGTCGCAGATCAGAATATGATCACTGATGAGATCCATACTAAGTAGTGCCTAGACTACAACACTTCTAAAAAGGATCATATTCATCCTCTATTGGGGAATCAAGGGAATACACAAGTCCTTTTCTTCTAGTTTCTCCTAATCAAGCCTGATGATCCCACATATCCCGAAAATGAAGAGGTGAGAGATTATGGCAAGCGACCATGATATGAGTCGTCGAACCCGACTGAGTAGCATGAAAATATTCCTCAGAACCCGAATCAAGCCACTTAAAAATATAATCCATGATCCACTAAGCATTCTTACCATGTTTTTGATCATATCAATGCATTGTTGGTTAAGGATCCTCATCAAGATAGGGACCCTCACCCAGACGAGTTGATATCCTCTCTCATTGCTCGCCTCGAATCCATTGAGACACAACTGGTGGAAATACCACCTAAAGGTAAGTCATATCCGGTATTGGTGGATGAAATGTGAGCACTCACCCAGATTTTGGAGACCCTTGCTTCACCCATTTTGAGGTAGTGGATGACTTATTGAATTATCTAGATCACTTCATCTCAAGATATGGGCCCATGTTGAGGACCTCAGCGCATCAAGAGGCCACAAATATCTAATGTTTTATTCATATATTTGAAGGGATTGTGTTTTTCTGGTACATCTAGTTACCCATAAGGTTCATCATTGGTTGGGAAGACCTGTGTAGGTAGGTTCACTACCAGTTCAGCTCTACCACATGCAAGACAATCATTTTTTACCTCTTTAATCATAAGAAAATGTCATATGAGCATGTTATGGACTTCGTTGCTAAGTGGAAGGGCCTTACACAATCACTCAATATTCCATTGAAACAAGATCAACTTTTGATTATGTGTGTGAAAAACATAAAGACTAAACTGGTACCCACCCTCATCACTCATAATTTCCTAGGTGGGTTTTGGGATTTTTCTGACAAGGCTCAGCACCTAGAGGAAACCTTGCAACAATCCAACCAGGCACATTCATTACCTCTTAAATATCCTGTAATAAGATCTGTTGATGTATATGCTACTTTAGTTTTATACGTAGAGGACCCCAAGTCACTATAATTTTTAATTATAGAGCCTTACCATGCATAGCCTTGCTAAGAGCAGTAGCCTCACCCAGCTCATCCTTTCCTGGTGAAAAATAAGCAAGCACCGCCCCACCAAACACAGTCACCTAGGTAGTATAATGTGACTCTGACCCCTCATTAGGATCCATCCCCTTTTCCAAGGCCAAGATCCTAGAGTATGCTTCAAAGATAGGAGAAACCTGATCTACTCCTTCAAAGATGCACATGATCCTAGTTATTTCCACGGTGCCTTGGAACAATGGATTATGAATCTTCCAAAGTGATAGAGGCCCCATGAAATAGAACTCACTAATTTCCCTAAACACTCCCCTTGCCATAGGATCCTTGTACATACTATAAAGAAATGATATGTGTTAAAGGATTGGAATTAGGACCAAGTGTAAAATGGTATGGTCAAGTTATAAAATGTCCCAACACAGGTGGAACACATCTTTATTAATCCCGATAGCAACAATGAAAGTTATAGTGAATATACGTAGGTTTCCAACCACAGGACATAGAATTATGATGATTGATTGGCCCACTGAGCAGTTAATCTCTCCCACAGCATCATCTTTTCCTACTTAGACCAGCTCAAATCCCTTGAAGTCGCTATGCCTTCCCTAGATGATGCTTACGTATCCACCTTGCAGCCTTCTACATCTCATAAGAGTATCCTCCAATGGCACAAGGAAAAGAAAAGTCTATCACCAGTGCCAAAGTCATATCACACCCTCAGTGATTTCATGCCTTTGGAGATGGGAAACTCCCCCAAGGTCTTCCCAGCATTAGAAGACTCCTCTAACAATGAGAAGGAGTATTAATTTATGAATATCATGGAGTTGGTAGATCATTTTATGGTTCTTAATGATGAGGAGTATCAGGAAAGTCCCTTGAGTACCCCCCAACCAACGTCATTAAAGGAGTATAAAAGATGAAAACTATTGGAATACATAGGCTAGTGCTCCAAGCCAAACCATATATGCTACTGAGACCAGATAATATGTGTTGTGTAGATTCCAATTAGTACATCTCTTCTAGATTTCTCTATTAGATATGCTACCATAGATGGTAAAGCTAACTGACTAGAAAGAATACCCATAGTTGCATCGCGATGAACTACACCCAGCTAAAGTCAAGCCTTAGATGTTAGCCATTACTGGTTTTTGAAAGTTATCTAATGAGTATAAGGATATTTCCATCACTAGACAGAATACAGTGGTTCATCCAGCAGTGTTAGTCATACCTCCTTCTAAAGAGTGACCCCCTATCAGTAGAAATGTGTTTCTGGAACTAAAGTACAATGTGTTCAATCATCTATCTAGAATACCTGCAAAACTCTTAATCCTATATTCCCTCTATATGTTAGAATAGATGTGTGAGGCCCTCATAGAATCTTTGAAAATACCCCTCAAGTTTGAAGTAGAGGTATCATCCACAAAGGCCTTCTATATCAAAGTGGTTGAGAAAGTATAATTCCAATACATCATCTCATTCTTTGGGGAAGATGAGGGCTCCCTCATACAAGCTCACATTCACCCTCTATAAATCACAGGTAAGTTCAATATCATGGATATATATCACTATCTTATCAATAAAGGCTCCATAATTAATCTCATCCTGACCCATATGCTCCATGGGTTGGGAATGACTGAAGAAGACTTAAGCCCCCTTGACCTGAAGATTCATGGTTATGATAGGATCAAGTAGAGATCATGTAGAAAGATTAATTTGAAGACCCATTTAGGTGTCTTGTCAGAAAGAACTGAGTTCATGGTTGTCTCATAGGTTATTGCCTACAACACATTAATGGATAGGCTCTGAATCCATCTACATGCATCAGTTCCTTCCTTGTATCACTAATGCCTCATGTACTCTTTTAATGGTCAAGTAGGCGTTCTTAAAGGTGACGAATATCCCTTAGAATCTAGTGAAGCATTCTATCTGGATTACATATATTATAAGATTAAAGACAAGAAGGTTCAAACAAACAAGGTTGAGTACATCACTATTGCATCCAACCCGTGGATAGGTTTGGAAGATGATTTCATACTCCTGATTCACCAATTGGAATCCATGACCCCAAACTTGGGAAGTTTATTTGTCATTTTCTGATGGAAGAGGTGTTGTGTCCCTAAGTGCAAGGAGTGTTGAAATATTACCTTGTACACCTACACAATCCAGGCTTGGGTGATATCTAAAACCCCTACCCCTGTGAGGTGCCAAGATATTCATCCCATGCCTACCATTGTACGTCATACTTTCCTGTTCCACCGAGATGAGTTGAATAGATAGAATCTGACCTGCCGCCATTTATTTGACATCAAGCATGGAACCAAAAGTTAAAGTCCTAATGGAATTGGTTTGATGACCTCTATCTTCATGGTTTCAATAGAGCATTAATTCCCCAGAAAGGATTCCACATCCACCCAGGTAGGTAACAACCCTAACTTTTTAAATGATATTTGTTTCATGAAAATGTGTGTTATATTATTTTATACAAAAAAACTATATCTCTTTAATAATGAAGTGAATATAAAGGGAAATTTAACCATTTGTATTCGACCATTATATGATCATTGGTCAATTATGACCATTGTTCTATATGACTGTTGGAAACTATACTCCTGATAATAATTGTAACATTATAAATAGTGTTTATAAGAAGAAATGACAAAGGATAAGGTATGCCCTCAACCAGTTGAGTCAAGTTGTACGAAGTCCATTTTTCAGAGCTTGGGAGGTAAGTAGGGTCACTATGGTTCACCCTTGACCATGCCCAAGTCGATCATCAACAAGTGATTATAGAACTAAATCTCCTTCTAAATAAGTTCAAGTTATTCAAAATTACCACTCGAGTGATGTTAGCCAAACCACCCCATTAATCTATCACAATCGCACACCTTACCCTTAGGTCGTATAAGGGTGTTATAAGGGGTTATTTTTCAAGGCCCTAATTATTTAAATTATAATTCCAATCTATAAAGAAAATTTATATTCCATCAATTTTGTTTTAAGAATAGTTTTTCTTAATAAAATTGAGATGGAATTTGATAAATTGATTTTTTGGACAGAAATTATATTTTCCAGAAAAGATATAAATATATATAATAAACTAATATATTATGAATAATACTTATTTTAATGAAATATTATGATAAAAATACTCTTATTTAAATATAAATGATAAAATATTTTTTTTTCAAGTGTCAGAAATTTTACTATGCACTTTCAATCCCCTGTTATTTTTAATAAATAAGGTTTTTTATATTTAAAAGCCATAATTATCATATTTAGATAATTATTCTGATAAAATAAATATCATTTTTTAAATTATCAAATAAAAATTAGGTTATGGTAAATTTATGAGAATTTTCTAAAATACTTTATGTTTTCTTGAATATAAAAAATACAGTTTGAGTTTTCTGTATGTTTAATGAATTCCTAATATGTCATAATTATGTAATAACTAATTAACCACAATTCATGACCTAAAATATATAATTTTATTAACATAAATTATTTTAATAGATTTTAATCAATTTCCAAAGAAATAATTTACTTTCCAAAGTCTAAAATGAAAACTTTAATAATAAAAACATTATTTTTGTGAAATATTTACTTTTCCATGCCAACATAAGTAACATAAAATGATGATAAAATCTTATGGATTAAATATATAACACATGTGTCAAAAACTATTGTAAAATACCATGGGAAAGCCTATGGTTTTTCATTTTCCATAGCCAAGATTTCTAAGGCCTGTATTTAGAAATTAATAAACAAATCCTTCACTTTTTCTATAAATACCCACCCATTTATCCATTTACTTTCACTCCAAATCCATAATACATGAAGATATGGTATTTTTACCTCCCAAGGAGTCCTATAAAGGTTTTATAATTCCTTAAAGTTCCCAATACTCAATTTTTATGAGTAACTCTTTATGGTAATGGAATTATCCTTCTTTTATTTTTGATTCAAGAACCTATTTTCATATATGTGTTATAAATGTTATGATAAATCTCTTATATTACAATTTAGATCACAAAATTAATTCCAAATTATGTTTTATTGAATGTCACACCCTTGTATCTTCTCTTTTTACCCTTTTCTAAAACTGAATTTTATACCCGTTATGCAGCTGAATTTACTTCTCAAAATGTCTCTCTTCTCCTCAATAAATTACAATTTATTTTATTATTTTTAATACCCAAGGATTTTAATTTTCCAATGGTATTCACCTAAATGTAAAAATTATTTATTTTATTCTAGGATTAATATGCATGAAACCCACATTCCTTTTATGTGGGTTGAAAATGACATAATATTCACGTTTTTAAGCACTTCTGAAACACTGTGATTTTGATATGAAACCCATTTATTTTATTCTCAATGGGTTATTTATGAAATTTATGATTATGATATATGTGAATCACATTAAATAATACATATTAATTTTGTTCCCTGATAGTTAACTAATGCATTGGGTAAATAATTTAATCTCTAGAGATGACATGTTTTACGATACCTGGGTGAATATCCTTGTTAATTTTTATGACACCTCAGTGAAAAAACTTGGTGATATACTTATTAATGTATCATTTAAATTTTGTATCCATATTTCCATGGTATGATACATGTTATTATTTTTATGATATTCTTATTTCTCATGCCTTATTATTATTTCTCATGTTTTTTAAGATCACATGTATATTGTTTCCCTTGCTTTCCCTTACTGAGACTTATGCTCACCCTTTCCTTGGATGTATGTATCAAGGTTATTAGATGAAGTAAATTTACTTAGGGTGAACCAATGAATAATCATATCAAGTGTATTAGAATAATGTTTAAAATTTTCATGTATTATGTACCTTTTTTCCAAGAAACAAAATTTTAAAATATCCTCTATTTGTTCAATATAATGAAAAGTTATGTAATAAAAAGGAGGGATTGAATAGTTGGTATCAAATTATGGTTTAGTTATTTGTGGATATTAGGATTTGAAAACTTTAGGAAGAACCCTTTATAAATTTTTAAATATAGGAAAAAATTCTATAACTTTGCTAAAATATTAAGTATGTGGTTTCTGAGAAAAAAAGTCTCTATGGGGATGAGAATAAGTGGATGTGGCTCTAACATAGATGTATGTAGGGGTAACACCCCAAAAACCTCTTTTAGTTATACTCGAATGGGAACTAGTGCATAAAACTGGCCTTGTTACACTCCTTATTTTACACTCTTAGGGTATATGTTTGGTTAATCACAAGATTTTTATGAACTGTTATGAAGGATTTATAGAAAATGTAATGGTAGTTAAATAATAACATATTTAAGCATTATGTTTTAATACATAAAGATTTATTTAGAATTATAACATTATTAAAATAAAAAATCTCACTAAGGTTTTCTTCTAATAGAAAATGGAGAAAATAGGAGGAACCATGTAAATGGTGAGCGCAACGGACCATGCACTGACAACCCTCCAATGAAAGGAGGAATGGAAGACTTCATGAGAATGATGAATCAACAAACATGATTTATGAATAATAACTTAAATCAAGTTGAGATACTGGATTCATATCGAAGGGAAAAAATTTCAATTAAGTCCTTCATGTGTTAACAAACACCTTCTTTCAGTGGATCTACCAACCCATTGATTGGTGAACAATGGATAATCTCTATAGAAAAGATATTTTCTATACTATATTGTTTAGAATAAGAGAAATCAACCCTAGTTGTTTACCACTCATAGGGAGAATATGATTATTGTTGGACACTGATTTAAAACACAAGTCCAGGAAGATAGATTGATATTATGGAGTGGAAATAGTTTAGGGGGTCCTTTTTCAATAAACAAATTCCCTCGTTTGATGAAAAAAATGTATAATGAATTCCTAGAGCAAAATAAAAAGGAAAATTAATCTGTGGGAAGCTATGAGATGAACTTTACAAGACTTTATTTTTACACATATAGCTTTTTCATGGATCCTAATGGAAAGGTTGATATATTCTTTAGAGTACTAACTCCCCATATATGGAAGAATATATCCAATCAATACTATGGAAATTATGAGGAGATAGTGTGAAATTATATAAAGGTTTAAATGGAGTTTAGAGATATGCATTGGTCCCATAGATCGGATGAAAATAAGAGATAAATAGATCCATTCTTAGGGAGGAACATTGGTCATGGAAGAGGAGAAAAGAAACTAAAACTTCCCACATTAAATAAATATGGGAAGAAGCATTTAGGTAACTACATTCTTAGTAGTAGGGAATGTTAAAAGTGTGGAAGAGATGGCCATATTTCTCAGAACTATCGCAGTGAGGTGAAGCCTAATCTTTTCAACACTAACGAAAAAGGGAATATGGTTTGGGCCCAACCTAAAGTCCAATTCTTCAATTATATATAGCTTGGTAAATTTTCTAATCACTGTTCAAATCATAAGATAATGGAGGGGGAAATCACAATCAATCTCATCATAAGAAAAGAGAGAAAGGTAAATATTTTTCTATCGTAGTGGCTAAAGTAGAGACTCCAAATGATTTGGTGGTAGGTATTATCATTGTTCTCTCAAAGCTAGCAAGTACTTTGTTTTATTCGTGTTTTACACATTATTTTATTTTTTACAATTTTGTAAAGAATAAAAAATAAATCCCTAAATTCCAAGAAGTAGAGTTATCAGTAAAGACTCCTCGAGGGATTATCCAAGCATAAATAGTGTATAGAAACTCAAGTATTAACATTGGATAGAACAATCTCATTGAAAATCAATTAGTCATTCCCATGATATAATTCAATATTATACTAGAGATAGACTATCTCTCAACGTATAATGCTAAGATAAACTATAGAATCAAGAAAGTATAAGTATTATTGAATGTAAAACCTGTATTTATTTTCATGGTAGAGATATCTAGACCTGATATTTTTCAAGAATCACCTCCCATAGAATTCTTTATGGAAATGATCATTGAATATGAAGAAGGAAATAAAAGTATAATAATAGAAAATTTCCCCATCATTTAGGAATACATTGATGTATTTACTGAGGATTTACATGGACCTCCCCCAAAAATAGAGGTAGAGTTATCCATTGAACTCATTCCTGCATCCAAGCCGATATCAAATACCCCGTATAGAATGTAAAACATAGAGTTTGAGTAATTAATTAAATAGATTCCAGATATTTTGTAGAAGGGGTTTATCCAACCAAGTGTGTATCTTTGGGGAGCACATGTTCTCATTATGAAGAATAAGGATATATTAATTCATCTATGCATTGATTATATAGAACTTAATGGGATCACAATAAAGAACAAGTACCCTAGGATTGATGATTTATTTAACCAGCTTTGTGGGGATCAATTCTTCTCTAAGATTGATCTTCGATTTGGTTATAATTAATTGAGGGTGAATAAATAAGATATTTTAAAGAATGACTTCCAATCAATATATGGTAATTATGAGTTTGATTTTATTCCCTTAGGCTTGACTAATTCACCTGCTATATTTATGTATTGTATAAATAGAGTCTTTAATGAGTAGCTTTATAAATTTTTGGTAGTTCTTGTTGATTATATTTTGATATATTCCAAAATTTTCAATGAGCATAAGGATCATATAATGGTATACTAATAACTCTGAGGAATACGGGGCTATTTGAAAATTTCAGAAAATGTAAATTTTGGTTGCAAATTGTTTCTTTCTTAGGGAACATTATCACCAATGAAGGAATATCAGTTGATCCTGTAAAGATAAAGGTTGTGGAAAATTTTCCTCATCCTACAACAGTAACTGATATTCATAGTTTATTTGGTTTAATAGGATATTATAGGATGTTTGTGAAAAAAAATCATGACTTTATAATCTGCTAACCAAGTTAACTTGAAAAGGGGCCAAGTTCACCTGGAAAAAGATGTTTGAATAAAGTTTCCAAGATCTGAAGAAGAGATTGGTTACTGCACCCATGTTAACTCAACCCTTTATCGGAGAAGGATTCATTATTTTTATTGATGCATCTATGAAATGGATTGGGTGTGTCCTCATGAAAAATGAAAAGGAGATTTTTTATGTATCTCGATATTTAAAGTCCCGTGAGAAGAATTATCCAACTCATGACCTGGATCTAGCTACAATTACTTTTTCTCTAAAGATATGGAGGCACTATATTTATGGGGAGAAATGTGATATATACATATACCACCAATGTTTGAAGTATATTTTCATGCAAAAGGAATTGAACATGCAGTAGAGGAGATGGTTGTAACATCTTAAAGACTATAATTTTTCAATTCATTATCATATCAAAAGATAAGATCAAGAAATATCAAATATAATATCCCTTATTACAAAATAATATAGAGGGTATGAATATTGGGTAGTTTCCTGAGATTAATATTGATCAATAAGGTTTACTAAAATTTCATAAAAGGTTATGTGTTTCATCTATTCCAAAAATAAATAAGGATCTGATGGATGAAGCTCATATCTCTACTTTCTCTATGCATTCTGGAAGCATGAAAATGTATAGGTACCATGGTGATCATTATCAGTGGGATAACACGAAAAGGGAGATTGTCGACTACACTTCAAGGTTATTGGTATGTCAGTAGGTGAAGGTAGAGAGAAAAATTCCTAAAGGGGTATTGAAACCACTATCCATAACAACATGGAAGTCGGACAATATCCCTATATATTTTTTCACGGGTCTCCCTAGAACATAAAAATGAAACAATGTGATATGTGTTATAGTATACTAACTCAATAATAATTCCCATATCATCATTGTTTTGGGATATTTCTTTCTTGACCAACTTACCAAGATTTATGTAAAGTAAGTGGCGAGGTTGCATGGAGTGACACTTTCTATCATTTCCGATTGTGATCCAAGGTTCACATCAAAATTCTGGAGAATTATTCAACATAGACTAAGTACCGAATTGAATTTCAATATGTCCTATTACCCCCAAACTGGTGGCCAATTTGAAATTACTATTCAAACACTTGAGGACATTGTGAGAACATGCTCAATGTAATTTATAGGTGTAGGGCTCAACATCTCCCATTAGTTGAGCTCTCATACAAAAATATATTCCATTAAAGTATTGAAATGGAACCCTATGAATATCTATGTGTGAAGTGATGTACAACTCCTACTTGTTGGGATGAAGTTGGTAAGAGAAATATACTTGCGCCTAATCTTGTGAAAGAGATGACAGAAAAGGTTAATTCCATTTAACAGAACATAAAGGATTATTACATTCGGTAGAAGAGCTATACTAACAACCATCAAAGGGACTTGGAGTTTGATGTTGGTGACAAATTTTTCCTTTTAATATTACTATGTAAGAGAGTCATGCGGTTTGGGAAGAAATAGAAGCTTATCCTTAGGTACATTGGCCCCTATAAAATCCTTGATCATGTAGGATAAATATCTTATTGTCTTGTTCTTCCACAAAATCTAGCTCAATTTCATGATATATTCCAAGTATCACTCTTGAGTATGTACATACATAACCCTTCACATGTACTAAATCTGGAGGTGGTACAACTGGAACATAACCTCTCTTAGGAGGAGTAGCCATTGGAGATCTTGAACCATAGAGACAAGGTTCTACGTAATAAGACTACCCACCTTGTCAAATTATTTTCAAGAACCATATATAGAAGAAGTGACGTGGGGACTAGAGGATGAAATGAGATAGAAGTACTCACACCTTTTCTCAACTAAGAGAACTAGTTGAAATTTTGGGGATGAAATTTCTTAAGGGTGGAATAATGTAATGACCCAAACTTTTTAAATGATATTTGTTTCCTGAAAATGTGTGTTATATTATATTATACACAATAAAACCATATATCTTTAATAATGAAGTAAATATAATGGAAAATATGACCATATGGATTTGACCATTATATGACCATTGGTTTATTATGACAGTTGGTCAATATGACCATTGGAAACTATACTCTTGATAATAATTTTAACATTATAATTAGTTTTTATAAGTAGAAATGACAAAGGATAATTAATGAAGAAAGGATAATCGGTGACCTCAACCAATAGAGTCGTATTTTAAGAATCCCATTTTTTAGAACTTGGGAGCGGTAGAGTCACTGGGGTTCACCCTTGACCAAGTCCAAGATGAGCTTCAACAAGTGAGGCTAGAACAAAATCACCTATGTGAGAAGATCAAGTTAGTGGAAATTACCACTCGGGCGATGTTATCTGAGCCACCTAATAAATCTATAACTATTGAACACTTTACCCTTAGTTCATATGTGGGTGTTATAAGGGTTTATGTTTTCAATCGCTAATTACTTAAATTTCAATTCCATTGTATAAATAAAACTCTTATTCCATCAATTTCATTTTAAGAATAGTTTTTCTTAATAAAATTGTAATGTAATTTGATAAATTGATTTTTCAGACAAAAATTATACTTTAAAAAAATATATAAATATTTATAATAAACTAAGATACTATGAATAATACTTATTTTAATTAAATAGTATGACAAAAACACTCTTATTTAAATATAAATGATAAAATAGTTTTATTTTTTTCAAGTGTCATAAATTTTACTATGCATTTTCAATTTTCTATTATTTTTAATAAATAAGGGTTTTTATATTTAAAAGTTATAATTCTCATATTTATAGAATTATTTTGATAAAATAAATATCATTTTTTAAATTATCACATCAAAATTAGGTTAGGGTGAATTTATGAGAATTTTATAAAATACTTTATTTTCTCATGAATAGTAAAAATATCGTTTTAGTTTTTCGGTATGTTTAATGAAATCATAATTATTTCGTAATGATTTAATAAATAATTAACTATAATAAAAGACCTAAATTTTTTTATTTTATTAATATAAAGTATCATAATATATTTCAATCAATTTCCAAACCAATAATTTACTTTCTAAAGTCTACAATGGAAACTTTAGCATTAAAAACATTATTTTTTTGGAAACATTACTTTTCCATGCCCAAAGAAGTAATATAAAATTATAATTCACTCTTTTGGATTAAAAATATGACCTAATTTTCCCAAACCATAGAAAAATACCATGGTAAATCCCATGGTTTTTCATTTTCTGCAACCGAGGTTTTCAAGGACTATATTTAGAAATTAATAAATAAATCCTCCACTTTTTCTTTAAATACCCACCCATTTATACGTTTCATTTAACTACCAATCCATCCTAAATTAATATATAGTATTTTTAGCTCCCAAGGTTTCCTCAAGCCCAAAAGGTCCAAATCCTCAAGTTTTTGGAGTAACTATTTAAGGTAAAGGAATTACCCTTCTTTTTTTCAATTCAAGAACCACTTTTCATATATGTATTCTAAATGTTATGGTTACTCTATTATATTACCCTTTAGATCATAACCATACCACTAAATTATGTTTTATCAATTGGAGACCCTTTTCCTCTCTCTTTTTTCCCTTTTCTAAAACAAAATTTTATACCCATTCTGCTGCTGAAATTACTTCTCATAATTTCTCAATTCTCCTCAAGAAATTCCCTTTTATTTTATTCTTGTGAATACCCAAGACTGTTTATTTTCCAAGTGTATTTTCCTAAATGTAAAATGAATTATTTTATTCTATTATTAATAAATATTAAACCTTATTTCCTTTTCCATGGGTTGAAAATGACATTATATTCATGTTTTTAAGCACTTTCGAAATGCCATGATTTTTATATGAAGCATGTTTATTTTATTATCCATGAGTTATTTATGAAATGTTTGATTATGATCTATGTAGATAACATTAAATATTATATATGAAGGGTGCACCTTAATATTTCTCCAATTCATTTGGTAATGAATTTAATCTCTAGACTTGACATGTTTTACAATACCTTGGTAAATAACCTTGGTAATTTTTATGACACCTCGGTGACAAACCATGGTGATATGATTATGAATGTATCATTTAAATGTTTTATCCACATTTACATGTTATGATAAATGTTATTATTTTTAGGATATTATTCTTTCTCATGCCTTAATGTTATTCCTAATTTTTTTTTAAGATCACATGTAAATGATTTCCCTTGCTTTCCCTTACTGGCCCTTATGCTTACCCTTTACTTTGATGTATATACCTAGGTTATAAGATGCAGTAAATTTACTTAGGATGAAACAATGAATAAACCTATCAAGTTTATTAAAATAATGTTTTAAATTTTCATATATTATATTCCTTTTTGAAAAATTAAACTTTAAAAGATCCTATATTTGTATAATGTAATGAAAAGTTATGTAATAAAAAAGTGGGATGCCATAAAGTAGGAATCAGTGTTCCCCAATAATTATTCATCTTAAATGAACCATCTCCTCCCATTGATTCCCCTACCTCTGGTGATAAATAGAATCGGGAAGATTCTCCTCTCACTTTTTAATAGGGTCTTTCCACTACTTTTAATGAGTTGGTTTAGGTAAACCATGGTACCGAGGAAGATCTGAGGCCAACATTGATTAGTTAATCCATGCCTCCAGAGTAAAAGCAACAGTATATATATTTCCTAATGAAACATCATGATGTATTTTCTTAGAGTTATGATGAAGTTCTAGGACTAAACCCTCAGGTCACCATCCACCATCTTGGTCTTCCGGTGAGTCAGCACGGGTTCAAGAAACCTTCCACAAAAATGAACCTTTCTCATGGTGCCATGGTCGAGGCTGAGGTTGATGTTCTTATCAAATCCAACTTCATAAATTAAGTTTAATACCCCAAATGTCTATCCAATATCATTCTATTTATGAATAAGAATGGACAGATCAGAGTCTGTATTGATTTTTGGAACCTCAAATGCCATTGCCTGAAGGATGATTTTCCACTTAAAATGATGGAGTTTTTTATTGATTCCACAAATGGGCTCCAAGATCTCTTCTTCATGGATTGATATTCTAGATATAACCAAATCTGTATGGCCCCCGAATATGATGATTCTACCATCTTTAGAGTGATTTAAGGAACTTTCTACTATCAGGTAATGCCTTTCAATCTAAATAATATAGGAGACAATTATTAGTGATCCATGCACCACATATTCAAAATGATCCTTAGAATGATAGTGGAATGTTACATAGAAACTTTTCTGGTCAAATCCCACCAGTGGTAGGACCATCTCATAGATCTTGAGAAAGTTTCTGTCTTCCTTCGCTCTCAGCATTCGAAGATGAACCCCTTGAATTGTGCCTTTGGGTTTTCCTCTAGGAAGTTCTTCGGTTTTGTCATCAGATACAGAGGCATCAAGATTGACCCATAGAAGATCAATGCCATCAGCCAGATGCCTCCTCTAAGAAACCTCATGGATCTATGGAAATTTAAAGTTACTTAGCCTACATACATTGGTTCATTAAAAATATAGTCGGCAAGTGTAATCCATTTTATAGGATCATTAAAAAAGGTATCATATATCATTGGGGTGAAGAGTACTAGACCATATTTGAATAGATCAAGCAGTATCTACTACAGCCTTTAGTTCTAATTCCACCCATCTCTTGGAATCCTCAGGTCCACTATGTGACTTCCCTAGAATTATCCCTCAGGGCCCTTATTTCTCAAAATAACAAAAAAGGTAGGGAGAACAATTTATACATTCTTAGTCATATTATCCTTGACAGAGAGTCTAGTTTATCCCCTATCGAGAAGATCTTCCTTGCACTTATTTTCAGAATGTAGAAGTTTTGACATTATTTATAGCATCATGAGATATAGATGATGTCTTGTGTAGACCTGATAAAGTATATCCTAAATCACTCGATGTTGATGGGATGGATGGCACACTGGGTAGTGATTATTCCGTAGTTTGATATCAGGTTCATTCTACATAAGTCTGTTAAGGGTCAAGGTCTAGTATACTTTATGGGTGCCCATTCAGACCACAAAGAGAATACTCTATATGTCGACTTCCTAGATGAGGTTATCCTCTCAGTGGATCAAGATATAACATGATGTAAGATTCACTTTTATGGTGCCTCTTAGAGCCCAAAAAATAGGAGGATCAATGATCCCAATCTCAATAGAGTAGGTTTGGGGATTGTCTTTATTACCTCAGCATAGGCCATCATGTCCTACTCTTTCATGTTGTCAGAAGGCTGTACTAATAATAAGGTAGAGTATCAGTCTCTCATTACTGATCTATAGTTGTCCCTCGATATTGATATCCCTTTCTAGCATGTGAATGGATACTTTGAATTAGTTTTCAAATAAATCAATTATGATGACGTCTTCAGGAATCCAGAGCTCATGCCTTTCCTTAAGCATAATTGTCACCTAATGGACTAGTTCCCTTCTCAACTAGAGGTAAATCATGTTCCTCAGCCATAGAATGGTCGAGAATATGCCTTGTCCAGTATAGCCACCTCTCTTATAGAGCCTGGCCAAGATGAACTATTCATTCATGTGGTGTATTGGAGATTCATTATTCTTATCATCTCAGACAACGATGAAAGCCTATAGGTGAATCAGTTGACTTATAGTGCTTCCACATCAATACCTCTAGATTTCTCTATAGTAGAATAGACCTGTGATTGGACAACTCCTTTCATCATGTATATCTAGTATGGTACCCTCCCACCATACATAGCTAAACATGAGTGAATCTATCAGCATGTAGAATAGTTCACCTTCTAGAGTGGGCCTAACCTCAAGTATACTCTCTAAATACATGGATTTAATGGAATTATTCTCCATTTAATATAATGATACAAGATTCCCATTTCATACAATAAGTTCATGTTGGGTCCTATGGAACCCATCAGGAAGGGTTGAAGATCTCCCACAAGTTTCAAAGGTTGGGATACTTTTGGCCCGCCATGGTGCATGACTACATAAAATTCTCCAAGTGTTGTCATGAGTATTGGATTCATATTAATTTCATGCATCAACCATCGGATCCCCATCATACCACCAAGTATTTTGGGTCCTTTGTAGTATGGGGACTCGATATCCTAGGACCCAACCCACCATCAATATCTCACCAATATAGGTTCATTCTAACTATGGTGGATTTATTTTCCAAGTGGGAAGAATTGATTTCTCTTAAGATATTCAAGGCCCGATTAGAGGTTGAATTCATAAGCTCTAATATCATACATAGATTCAGAGTCCCTCACTCCATTCTCACCAAAATTGGTATGAACTTCCTGTTAGGTGAGCTAAATAAGTTCTAAACTAAGTATAGAATGCATTCTAACCATAATTCCTACTACCATGCACAGTAAAATGGAAAAAATGATGCATTTAACAAAACTCTATCTAATATTATACAAAATATGGTGGGATAAAATAATAAGAGTTGGTCAGAAAATCTCCCCAACACTCTCTAGGCATATCAAATAATGACCCAAAATTCCACTCAGGTGACTCCATATTCCCTTTTGTATGGAACATAGGTACTACTACCCATCAAGATTAAGTTTACGTCACTTCAGACAGTTATCTATGACTATTAAATGCCAAAAATAATGGAATAAGTCCATCTAACTAAGATGGAATCCCTAGAAGAGAATAAGCTCTTGGCCTTGCATAATCTAAGGAGGCACCAAAATAAGATAGCCATGGAATTCAACGAAAAGGTTATCCTCCTCTCCTTCCTAAAGGGTGACATGGTACTGCCCCTCAGAATTCCAATGGTACTCGTTAGGAAGCCACCAAATTTGCAGACCAAGTGGTAAAAACCTTACATCATTCATAAGGTCTACTCCAATGGTGCATACTCTTTGATCACCATGTAAAGTGAGCGCATTACTCCTCCTACCAATTCCAATTTCCTCAATAAATACTTCACATAAGTATTTAGTGTCCCAAGGACATGACATTAAACTAGCTACATGGTGTAAGCTTTAAGACCTTAAACTAATATCCATCTTAGGGTCGGATCTCTGTGACCTTAAACTAAAATTTCAAGTCCAGACATCATGACTTTAAACTGTGTTCAAGTCTTAGTTGGGAGTGTGTGGTGTGGAATTGGGCCTCCTAAGTACTCATTCATGTTGGGTTATAGCTGTTGTTCCTTGCACATACCCATTGTAAATATTCCTTATTGTATTCCCTATAACATGGTATTAAACTGTGTTGCTGAAATCCTAGCTACATGATAATAAACTTAATAGCACCAATGTTCTAGTTACATGATGATAAACTACATATCAAACTTTATCCTAGCTGCATTAAGATAAAATTCATAGCACCAAAGTCCTAGTTGCACGATGATAAACTATGTGACAACCATCATCCTGGAAACACGATGATAAACTAAACAAGGCAATAATTTTCTTTCCTGATAGGACATTACCTTCATCATTGGTCATCTACCATTCCATATTCAATAACTATTTAAGGATTTATTCTTTTCTCCAAAGGATGCGTAGAAATACTTGGTTTTTTACATCTTAATCCAACCAATCCCCCCAAAAAATGCCCCATTCCTATGTGTGGGTTGGACCTATGCAGATAGAATTATATTAAGAACTATGTGTGGCTTGATTCTTATCCTTATGGGATGTGTATCGATGCCCAAACAGTTTTTCTTTAGGCCCAGCCACAAATTCATCAACCCTCCTTCACCCTTAGGCCACATTTATGGAATGATGGCCCTCCTTGGTCCTCATTCACGTGGGGTATTTATTTTATCTATTCCATATAGGAATCTAAAGGGCCAATCTCAGAAGTCTCCCTACAAATATATGGTGTGTTGTTGGGTATCTTTGTCCATCATTCACATTGGGTTTCTCAATCCACCATGCTGTATATATTTGTATGAGGATCCCACGGTCTAAATTCTATGACCCTAAACTTGGAACCATATGGTTCATGCAACATGACTTTAAACTATTTGTAAGGGTCCAAATTCTAGGACCTTAAACTAAGAGACTAATCCCACACATCACGACTTTAAACTAAGTGAAATTTTTCTCTATAGGGTATGTAGAATGGCTTCGGGCCTCCTAGGTCCTCATTCACGTTGGGTACTCCTTCTATGACCCACATATCCTTTTTGGCTGAGATTCTTCCCTCACTATTGGCCAAGTTTTCTCCAGGATGTGTCATGTAGTAGCACTAGACCTCCTTGGTCCTCATTTACGTCAACTCGTTACACACACATTACCATTAGAGAAATCCCCCCCACTATGTTCTAAACTCTATGAACTTAAACTTGGATTTAACAACCTCGACGTATGATATTAAACTATGCCCCTACCCTAAAAAATTTAAGGATGCCTCACAATAATCATGGGATGCCTCATTTCATCACTAGATGGGATCTCCCCCACTAGTGTTGGTCTCTCAACACATTGTATTTTAGAACTATTTGTGGCTTGATTCCCATCCTTTGGGATATATAGCAATGTCTGTACATTTTTTCTTCAGGCCCATCCATAGGATATTCAATCCTTTGGCCCCTTTTCCTCAGTTACAGTCCAGGAATTATTACCTTAAACTATATTTGATTCCTCTCTGAAGGGTTTGGGGTGGTTTTGGGCCTCTTTGATCCTCATTCATGTCATATTTTCCACTCTTCCAAAATATGAATCCCAATTTAGTATACTTCTCTTTTGTTCTAAAATCTACGACCTTAAGCTAAGATATCATGGTCTAAACAACATGACTTTAAACTATTTTTTTTGTTCCTCGCAATATGAATGTAAACTATTCACAAGGCTCGGGTTTGAATCCCACTTTTTGATATATCCCATTACACACTTTTAGTCTTTCTTGATCTAGGTTTCAATCATCTTTCAAATCCAGATGGATCCCCTAATGATGATTGTCTCATTCCATTTTTTTCTCACCTCCCATTCTAGTCCAACACTCTAATGGATCCTTGGTAATGATGGTGGATTTGTGTTTTATAATATAGTCAAATATTGATCCCTACCCATCATTCACCCATGATCTGGATCTTGTAAATCCTGAATTACTTATTTTCCACTTCCTTGTATCATAGTGTAATTTCAATACCCTTGGTTACACCCCTAATGTGTGCTTCTACATGTCAAGAAAACCCCTTATCATTCCTTGTTTCCCACACCAAGCATGACTCATGTGGTCTTAGGAGTTCTAGTAGGGTGTCTATCGATATGGTCTATCCACACAAAATATCCCTTAGTACAATCCATATGACCTTAAACTATGAGAAGCATCTTGGTCACATGACATTAAACTGTGAGACATGTCCTGATCACATGACGTCAAATTGTACCATGAGTAGTCCTCACTGTATAATGATAAACTAAGTCTCTATCATCCTCATTGTATGATTTAAAACTAAAAGGCTTCCTAGGAACTCACCTAAGAGGCCCTCACCTGAGAGGCCCTCACCTGAGAGGCCCTCACCTGAGAGGCCCTCTTCCTTAGTGTTGGTTATCCACTGTATCGCTCACATTTTCATTCATCTCTCAGAATATGAGATGGAACTCCCCTATAAGATGGATTTGATCTTTGTTCAGACCCATACGCCTACACCAATGTGCTTTGATACATTATGTCATAATTCCAAGAGTGTTCTAATCCATTCAAGTAATCCATCACTCCATATCTATGCTTCACATGCCCCTAATTTAGATTCCCATACTCTTACACATCTGAATGGACCCCCTAATGGGTTAGTCTCATGCCATTTTGGATCACCTACCATCCTGGAATAATATCCCAGAAGAATTCGAACGATATTATGAGATAGGTTTCATTTTTCAAACACAGTTAGTGATTGACCCTTTTTTTGTCCCCATTACAGGTTAATGATAGAGATACTATGTTTAAAACATGATCAATAGTTATCTTGCAATGTCATTTCACTCTCCTTGTGTTGTGAATTTAGGGAATTTTGATTCACACTACCCATTCCCCATTTTTCGAATAAAATTAAATTCCTTTGGAATTATCACGTTCATTCATTAACACGTGTTAAAAAAGAAAACCAATTGTTATAAGAGCCTTGTTCTCTAACCATGGAATCTATTATCCCAAACACCCTAAGTGTTCAGTCAAAAATAGAAGACCCTGGTTTTTTATGATTATCTTACACTTATATAAATGATCAATCTTTTGATTTTCCCTTGTTTCTCACACCAAGAATGACCCACATGAGCTTAGGGATTGGTCGTTAGTTTTCTCACAAATATGATTGAAGTGATATAATTTAGAGCAGAAAAAATAAATGTGTCCATGCACACACAAATGTTTCAAAAACAAACAAGAAAGTTGTGGCAGTAGCAAGGTTCATCCACATGTTGGATCTTCTCATGATTCTTGGAAAAATTTCCCCTATATGTATTCTTCGGTGATCAAACATTGAAGCTCCACCAACCTATAGGACATGGACTCCAAGGTTGGATACTGCTATATTAGATTTTTTTCCTCCTCGTTATCCACTATACTAAGATCATAGGATTTGATTTTTGCTCGGTATCGTTCAGCCTGTAGGTTGGCTACCTGAAGTGATGCCTTCCTCATATGCCTCTCATCCTCCTCCAACTCAACCCTCAGTCTATTGATGATCTCCAATTGAGTTACCCTAAATGAAGAATTCTTTTTGGTTTGTTTTTCCAGATGTTGGATCTCCTGATTGACTTCCTATAGATGGAAAATGCATGCAAACTTCTCCAAATACCACTAAATTTCCATATATTGGCTTTCTTCACACACTTACTTGATGATAAATTCATGAACCGGTGTTTGGAGACCATGATCATCCACCCCTACAACACATAGGTCATGACGCTAGTGGAAATCAGATCCTATATGAACCACTAGATTTAGTTATGTAGTCTTTATAATAAATCATTGTATGCACTTCCATGCCCTGTGTCGGATTATATGGTTCTCTTTAGCCGTGTTTGGATCAGAATCTTCCAGTTCTTCAAGTGTAATAGGGTCATACTCAAGAAAAGATTCATGTAGGTCATAAATAGGATCTTCCTCCAGCATCCTCTCATATGGGATGGGCTCCGGATCATGAGGGTGGTCATCTTCTCCTAACCGCACCTCAATAATGTCATATCTATCAGCTTTGAGTCCTACCCCACTTGTGACATCACTCGAAACCATGGCCAACTGTCCACCTGGGACCACTGACATACTATATTGTATGACTGTATCCTCATGAACCATCACAACAATTAGAAAAAGGAACCTGGATTTTCCGGACTCATCTACTTGTCGAGTTCATAGTTCCTTGAGCACTATTCAATAAAGGAACACATCAGCCAATCTGATCAACAAATTATGGTTATGAATCTGTGAAAGTGAGGGACTTACGAGAGCTTAGCATCGATATATTGATCTCCTGGTTCATGGTAGAAACTTTCACCATAGGGGACCCTTTAAAACTGGGTATTTTGAGGACCAATACTAGCTCCTCTTAGGTTGATTGAGCAGGGGTTTCATGAGCAGACAAGCATGTTGACATAAAGGCTCCATGTAAATATGATTATGGATGAATGATTAAAAATATGCTTCTCACCTTGGGGAAGAGGAATTTCGATGATGATCCATCTCAGATGCACCACCTCTCCAATAGTGGGTGCTGGTGTGGGGATTCTAGGATGTGATCCCCTGTAAATAATAGGGAGAACCTAAGGTTCTGAAGTCGCCACACTGACCTCCTCATTCAGGCCACCACCAAATGCTCTGGGCCCAGGTGTAGGCCTTGGAATGTGTTCCTCTTCACCTTCCGATGCACCTCACCCCCATTAGTAGGGGCCCCTTTCCCATTGTCAAGATGCTCCTGTACAGGACAAGTTTCAGTTAGAGAATCCAGATATTGAATGGGAATGGTTCACGGATGTGAGTGAGTTTATTCTTACCTCAAGTTACTCTACTAGGTATTATTCTTCATCGGCCACAATATCACCACTTTCTTAGGGGATCCTTTTATGGGAAGTTTCGACCCAAGATTCTCCATCACTGGATTAATCTACCTCCTCTTCAGTTTTTTCTTCCTCATTTGATGGTACATCAATATTTTTTACCTCCTTCTGATCCTATTAATCATACAACATGACTAATACTGGGGTGGAATAGGGTTCATACTCTCCCCTAAGACATGTGTAGATATCCATAGTAGTTAAACATGAATTTTTTTTTGTAAGTTCACTCTGGACATGACTTGAATGGGCTCGACTTCTGGAAACTCAGTCCCATCCCACTTCAGCTTCCTCCATAGGTCTTCTATTGACATCAACATCTATAGGGTCCTCTAAGTGGACTAGAGGGAAGTAAATATGGAATTAGCAGCTGGTTTTAAGATGTACTTCAACTTCTTCCCAATATCCTCCCTTGAAAGACCTCAAGGCTACTTTCGGGACCCTTCTCCTCCAAGAGGTAGTGGTACGACAACACCTTGCAATGTCCCTGCCGCCACTTTAGTTCCATCTTAAGTTTCCCCAGGTGCCTTGGTTGCCACTCGGTGGGTATCACACCTACTTACTCACATATATGGATCCTTATTTTTTAGTTCAATCACCAAAATATTCTTTTATATGATTTCCTTTGGATATGATACCACCCATTTACTAGAATATTCCATTGATAGGCTAATATCAACATTGGTTGGCAGCAGCACAATTTTCTAATCGGACCCCACAATCACTAGCACACACCATAGTTGACGAAGGATACAGGGGTACCATTGTTCACAAACCCCAATTTAAACTCTCTTCTCCTCTCAATGAAGGCACCCAAATGCTTAGAAGAAAGTTACAATTTATATGGTTCACTATAAAAATAGTTTTAGATCTGATCCACCATCACTCCACACCTAAAACATTATATATAATCCTTCTACACCTATGATCCTTGTAGGTTATCCACTATAGGACCATCCAGATTTACAAAGGGGTGAAAGTTGAAGTTTTCGTGGTTTTCTATTCTAACTACAATCCCAGCCTCATCGAGTGTAACCGGTCGAACCCTAGTGATGTTATACAAAGATAGATGCAGAATGGAGTTTGGGGGATGGATAGAAATCAGAAATTCATAACACCCGATATTGGACATGATCCATCCATGTAATAACTGGAATAGTCCACATATCCTTCTGGTCATGTTTCCCCTCTCAATGTGGCCTAGTATTCTGTAAATCCCAGCCAGTATGGGTACCCCTAAGTTGACCTTGTTTCTAGCTACTAGGATTACTGACGTCACCAACATCCCCAAACATATTAACATCCATGTGTCCCTAACCAGAAGCAACCAACCTCTTAGAAATGTTCCAAGTAAAACGATATAACGAACCAACGGGTCCCATCCTCCCACCATGTTGTACCCCCACTTCTGATATTTTCCTTCTTCCATAACCCAATAGTTTGATCCCAACTTCCCCCTCTATAATGTATTTGGAAACTATTTTCCTCATCCCAGAATCCTCACCCTTGGTTCCTTCTTGAGGAACATGTATAACCATGCCTTGAATATGATATCCTTGTGTAAAATGGTCATAAGTTTCATCTTTTTCTTCAACACCTCCAAAATATATTGTCCCATTAAGGGAGTCTGATCACTATTCTTCTAGGTATTCTATGATGGAAGGAACTCTTCATACTATAATTCCTAGAGTGGAATATCGGTGATGCAATGGATTTTCCAAAAAATTATTTTTACTTCCCCATGATTGAAATGGAATGTATTCATATCAGAGGACCATCAGCTAACGAGATCTGGCACCAACTCATGTTGATGATAAAAAAGGAACTGTGACATCCATACCACGTTGTATAGCCTGATGTTGCACAAGTTTTCTCTATACCCCGAGCAAGTGTAGTGTACCCAATGTGCCCATTCCCACTCACTAGTGAAATTGTCTCCTTATTTCAAATCCCATTCCTTATAACATTTAATCGGTTTTCCTCATGCTACTCTAGAAAGTAGTGGAATAGTGGGTAGGGAACTCTTCCACCTATGGTTAATCCACTATAACCATCCTAGTCTATCCATTTAGCGTGTAAGAAGCTATAGTTACAGATCATGGGAGGGATGACCGTGAACAGTGACGTTCTAGCGATTAAGACCATCTTTGCATGTGAACCACGATCACGACATGTCGACACTAAAGGACAAGATGGTAACTTCATACAATAACTTGAAGTTACACAATAAGAGATATCCACTCATTGTATAATCCTATTGTGACTCTTTCAGCATGCTCAAAAGCATTTTATTGTCTAATATGAACCTCCTAGCTTGAGGGATCTGAGGATTTCAAACCATATCAGCTCTCTCAGTAGCAGCGAGGACTTTAATATCAGCAACATTATGTTGTTCATCCATTTCAAATGAGTCTAAATGAACCAAAGAAGAAGTGAATAAGATCAAAGTTTCATAACATAAGAGCTGATTTTGTGAGAAAGATCAGGTAGTGGATTTGTAAAATAACAATTTTATCACAAATCAAGATGCATGAAAGAAAGAGAAGTTACTCAAAAGAAGTATTTTAGGCTTAGTTTTTCACATAGAAAATCTTTACATACATGTATGAGAGAAAATTAGCTTGTCATGTAGAAATTAAAAGGTATTTTATATTGGCCCCCTCCACTTATTTAGAGGCATGAATTAGGACATATGTGCACGGGTAAGTCTCTTACGCACCAATTGGTGAGTTTTGAACACACCCATGGGAATAAACCCCTTTCTTCAGTATTTCCCTCAAAACCTAAACTTATGGTCCCCTTTTAGCTCAGATTCCAAGGGGGTAATTTTTTGGTGTTGAATTCCACTTGAAATCACAAACAATCAACTTCGGGCAAACCAAAGCCATCATCTGACTCAACAAAGCATTCTGAGAATTCCAAGGGAGGTGTATGAAATATTCAAGATCGGCATGAAAGATAAAAATCTATGTGCAATACACTTGTTCATAGAATATGATGACAAACTATGTCCCTTAAGTGAAGGCCACTCAACTATCCAAGGTAGTTGTGCTCAAGATGTATGTATTGTATGGAAGGGACCCAATCTAAGTGAAACCCTCTTGTGCACCAGATACAACGTCAATAGGACCCTTTCACAATATTTATCCATAAATAAGTACAAGGTTGCATGGAAGGCATATTTAGAAACCAAAATTTTTCATTCTATCACCAAAAATATTAGTTATAAATAGAAGTTCACCCCCATTATTCAAGGTGATCTTTCAAAAGTCAAACCATCTCTTTGTTACGTGTAAGACCAATATTATATGACATTGAAAAAGCATGGAACCCTTAAGGTATAAGATCTTTCATGATAGGTTCCTTTTGGGTCCTCCCTTGAGTGTTCCCACATTTGTGGAATCCTTGCCCGACCTCTTTCAACCAAAGTTAGGTGTGGGAAAGTGATCCCCTTGCATGCAACCTCAAACTTTCACGCAAGACTCCAATCTTGTGTGAACACCTTCTTTGAAGATCCATGGGAATCCCCTATGTTAGAGTACCATGTTTGAGCACCTTTTTCATGAAACCCTCCATTATTTTCACGTACCTCATTCTCACAACCCTCCAATCTTGCACAAGATAATTTCTTGGTCCCTCGCAATTTTTCCCTTATTCCCCTAGTGCATGTGTTTCCCAGCCTTTTTCTTCTTATCATAGGTATGATAATTCATTTTGATTCTTAGAAAATGCATGCTAATGTGTACATCATGATTGACCACTCCTACACATAGTTACACCTTGTAATTGTTGAATCCATGCCCCACCCAAGGGTGCATGATCTATGGTTATGTAAACCCAATGGGTAAGGAGTGAGTCCCACACGTTTTCACTACACAATGTAAAATTTCCTAGAACCAATTTCCTAAACACATGATTTAAAAATATAGTTCTACCCCATGAAATGAACATGGGATTCCCCATGTATGATCATTATGGGATACCATCTCCTCCTCCACCACTGAATAGGAAACCAATTGGGGGTATCTTTCATATGTGATCCCCACACACCTTGTTCCACAAGCATAGGATACTCCATGTGTGACTCATTGGGAATTATATCCTCATCACTTGGAATGAGATCCTCCTTAAATGGAATTAAATCCTCCTTGGGAAGAATCCATATGTCATCCCCACACAATCTCTTGTTACCACATCTTTCACGACGCAAGCATCAGGTCTAATGCTTCCTCTTATTTCTCACACCGAACATGACTCATGTGGGATTAGAGTTTAGTAGTGACCATGAAATCCAACATCCAACCAAATGCACCTCCTCCTTAGGTGTAATCCCCAATCATACATTCCACCTGGAGTAAGCCCCAGATTCCACTTTCCAATGGGCCACCTCCTTAGGTATAAGACCTAGCTATATGTGCTCCATAGGTTGTGCTTAAACATAAGACCCAATCATGTCCTCTATAATGTTTCATTCCTATATATATGTATCAACCATTCCAAACTATATGGGATTTGATTCCCAATTAACTGGGATATGTAGGAATCCTATCCAAGGTCTAAACCCAACACACCCAACACTCCCTACAATCCATCCACTCCATCCACCCAACACTCCATCCAATCCATCCACCCAACACTCCATCCACTCTAACCACATCCATCCTAATTTTTCCTAGGCCACCATATCCCGATAAGATCATTCCCCTAGCTGGAGAACACATCTCCTTTGGAATATTTTGGGCCATTTTCATGTGTAAGACCCATCGACATCATCGCTAATCTTAATAGCACCAGGGAAGCTCAATGTGTAAACCCCACATATCCATCCAAGAGAAATCCTCTTGAAAAGGTAATATTCCATGTGTAAGCCTTGTACCATCCCTCTTCGATGCTCCTTTCACAAAACTGAAGTTCCCAGTATGGATCCAAGTATCACTGAGAGGGGGGGTGAATCAGTGATATCTTTTTCTTTTTATGTTTCCTATTTTTGAAACAACCTTCGCCTCCTGTTAAATAGTTTCTTACCTACTGAACACACACAACCACAGGAACACAGTATTTACAAGGTTCACTACTCAAAAAGAGTAGATATGTCCTTAGTATGGTATAGAAACAATATAGTACCACACAATCCACTAGAAAACAATCATTTGATGTGAAATACAATGAGTAGGATATACCCTTACACTCGTGTAGCACTTTGAAAACAATCCAATAGTGTGTGTGCTCCATATTAGCACAAATAGGGTAATGTAATGATTATGTGCTTCTTAATGATCCTTTACAAATCAATTATTTCAAAAAAAGTCTACACTTTCCAACCCAAAAGCTGGTAGGAACCTCCTGGTGCAAACAACTTGCGCGCCACTTCCTGCTTGCATGCCTTCCTTCTTGCGCGCCACCTGCTTGCGCGCCTACTCAATACTTGCGTGCCACCTTTGAGCACAGCTCACAACTTTCGCGCCACATTTGACTTATACACAGGCCACTTCTTGAAAGCACCTCCCAGCTTGCGCGCCTCTGGAAACTTGTGCGCCAAAATTTGCATGCCAAAACTTTCACGGCAAAACTTGCATGGAAAAACCTATGCGGCTTATAAATATCCCTCATCTTGCACGTCGCTCCAGCTTGCGCGTCGTCCTCTGCTACTTGCGCGATCAGAGCACCCTCTACTACTTGCGTGGTCAGAGCTTGAATTTTCTCTTAAGTGTTGAACTCATAAAAAATGAGGAGTTAAGTCATCTATTTATAGGCATTTTGGTGACTTGCGCACCCCACACACTTGCATGCCAATACTTGCGCGCCGCTCCATCACTTGTGTGCTGCTTCATCACTTGCACGCCTTCTATCACTAGCATGAAACTTTCTTTACATTGTTATATTTTGATATTATGATGTGGTAATATGACTTGTATGCAACATAAACTTGCACGCTAAGACTTGTATGCCAATACTTGTGCGACAATCTTGACCTGCGTGACACTTTCTATCTTGAGCACCACTTTATTTCCTTTGTCATATTTTTGATTAGATGATCTTTGAAATATTACTTGCATGCCACTTATACTTTCGCTCAAATACTTGCGCACCAAAACTTGTGTTCCACTCTTGACTTTCACGCCACTTTCTTTCCTTTGACAAAATCACTTCTTTACATTTTCCGATTTTCAGGCCCAAAAATTTGGCAAACACTGGAAAACGGCGCCACCTTAAACTATTCTTTTGTGCCACCTCCATATGGTCTCTTCCTTTGTCATTTCTATCTTCACTGCTTCCCATAACCATTCTTTAGCTTTCATCATGAACTCTACTATCATGATATATATCCTTTGATAGATCAGCATTAGCATCGTCAGAGTTACAATGGGAAGTACTAAAACTTCCTTATCTTCCAGCAACATCATTCCTTCCAATAAAAACTGTATATGACTGACATCATCATTTCTCCCTTTTTCCTTCATAAGTCTTACATCACAAGTTCTCTTAACTTGTGATATTTTTGAAATACATATCAGCAAAACATCATCTAGTTTATGGTTCTTTTACAAAGTGAATTGATTTATCCTTTTTGAAAACAAAATACAACACTCTACAAAGGCTAACTCTTCAAACTGCCTTCTCCATCTATCTTGGTCCCAACAAAAACGAGCATCCTCACTGCATAGAGTTAAACTGCATGGACTAGTCTCATCACACGACCTTAAACCGTGACATCAAACTACGTGGGTTTTGATCCATGTCTCCTAAACATGGTATGTAGGATGCCTCTCTGAGGTTCAATACTGAACAATGGTAAACCCAGGTGCCCCCTCCTAGGGGTATACCTCCATGATCCACATATAATGGTGTTGCAATCAACCTTCTTGGTGAAACATATTACCTTTATGAGACACACCTCCCAGGTCCACCTCCATGCGAGTTCTGATCTATCCATCAATAAACCTTCCCTATGCTCCCTCCCAGGGATGCACCTCATTGATTCGCCTCTGTGGGGCATTCGGATCAATCTCATTCTATATCCACAAGACATTAGACTTGTGACCCCAAACAGCTACCTCATTCTAAACATGAGATTCCTAAGGTAAAATCCTTGGAAGATATGAACCTATGGAATTAACTACCTCATACTAAACATGGGATTCCTGATGTAAAAGTCTTGGAAGATATGCAGCTTCGGTGTTAGATTCCTCATGATCAACATGAAATTCCTTAGGTTCTGCACTCAGGATGCCTCCATGAGATGCCCTTATATGAGGAAGAATACATATGACCAATGTTCCTAGAATCCATACATTCCATCAATGCCCAACGTGACTACTCTCCGGACCTACGTTTTTTGTCCTATCAAGACTCATTTGAATGTCTAGATAGAAACTGGTTAATTTACTGGCATCCACAAAAATATGGCACTTGGAATGAGTTTTGTGAATATGACTTAACTCTATGATGGAGACCTAGACTAAGTGAGAAGTTCAAAGGAGGAATCCATGGAAAGAGGAGTCGATATGCCATCTTTCTGTTTCGATCAAGGAGCATAAATCGCTATTGAAAGTGATAAAAATTTCCCACCTTTGGAAATCGGGAATATGGGGCAACAAAATGATATCCCATCGCATGCCAAACATGCGAAGGTGGATCACCCCAGTGAAAGTGCTGAAAAAAATATACTAAACAGTAATTAATTGCTATTTATATTTTTAATCATATTAATAATATTGTTAATTAATAATTAATAATTTTTTTTAGTTATTTTTTATTAATTATTAATTATATAAATAATTCTATTATTAATTTTAATTATTAATGGTTAATTAGTGAACTATATTATTAATGATATTGATTATTTATCATTTTAATTATATTAATAATGTTATTATTTTTTAATTTTTATTTTATTTTTAGCTATTTTTTATTAATTGATAGTTATATCATTAAATATATCATTAATTTTTAATTCTTAACTGAAATGTTTTAAATTGTATTATTAATTATTAAATATATTATTTATATTATTAATTATTAATTATATAATTTATATTATTAATTATTAACTATATTATTACTTAATATTTATTTAAGTTCTTGGGGTTATAAGAGACAAAACAACACATGCACCCCTAGACTAGTAAGGATATATCACACCCACCTCCAAGGGTTGTCTCACTCCATAGCTAGCCTTTTAAATCTTTAAATTCTGATATTTTATGCCATAAATTCACTATCAACCTAGAAAAACGTCCCTTATCAATGTTGTTCACTATTATAGTGTGTCACTATTGGAAATGGGACATATAAAAATGGTCTTAGAAAACTATTGGTATAGGCCCCCCTATACCAATGATTGTAGAAACCTGTTGGTTAATCATGTTTATGAGAAGTATATAATAATGTTTTTTGTAAATCATTGTTATAGTCTTTGAAATAAATCCCATCCATACGGGTTCCCCTCCTCCCATCTCACTCCCATCCTCATTCCTCAACACAAGTAGTTTTTCCCTTCTATTCTCGAGCCCCGGCATTCTCTCCTCAGTTGGTATTTTTATTCCATTCTTCTTGAACATCAAATTGGTGAGTTCCAAATCCATCATCTCTTCTACCGAGCATCATTTTCATTTTTTATCTAGGTATAAAACACTAACCTAGATTATTCTATGCCATGGTTATTCCTGATTCATTAAATGAGGGTTAGTTTTGATTATATTTTTTTATTGTATTTCATAATAAATCTAATTTTAATTGTTGTATTTTTTAAAATTTAGTTACTTTCTACTTCAACATAAATTTTATATAAACCTATTATTCTGTGTGATATGTGAGGTAAATGTGTAATTAATTATCGTAGTACTTTTCTTATTTTATGAATGTATTAGGGGGTTATGAAATTATTTATTTCAATATCTTATTTTAATAATTGAAATTATTCATTTCAAGTCTTAAACATGTTTGGATTTAAAATGTAATATATGTTTCGAATATATAGATTGTTCTGTTTTTCATAAATGGTTGAATATGGAAGGGATTTTTTTGTTACATGAACATATTTCTTAAATTATGTAAAATATGTTGAAAACATATTTATATAAAGAACCATTTCCTTTATTTTGATATGTTTAAAGATATATTTTTGTTGTTCCCTATGCCTTGTGTGGGTTGTTTTGAGAAAGCGTTTATTATGACCTATTCCATACTAAACACTTAGTTTACTACTAATATAATCTATTTATTAACTAGCTTAAACTAATTCCATGTTTGGTTTGTAACTTGTGAGCTTTAGACCACTATATATACCATGGTTCATGTTTGATATACATTATTGTCTTTTATATTCACCACTAAAAAAAGACCTTCAACAGCACTGATGTAATGGCCCGGACCTCTATAGTCCATTACTTTGTTGAAATGTGGTGTTGGAGGTGTTCCGGGAGGTCAAGGTGACTTATCCCCAACACTTTGCCAAATTTCCAGTTCTGTGAACAGTGTTTCCAGAACGGTAACCTTCTAACGGTAACCTTATAACGGTAGACTTGAACAGTGTTTCCAGAACGGTAAGCTTCTAACGGTGACCTTATAACGGTAGACTTGAACAGTGTTTCCAGAACAGTAACCTTCTAACAGTGACCTTCTAACAGTAGACTTGAACAGTATTTCCAAAACGGTGAGGTCTAACAGTGACCTTTTCTTTCCATTGCCAAATTTTGAGTATGTGAATAGTGTTTCTAACTTCCTACAGTTTCGCCCCTTTGACGTTTCCTTTGACGTAAAATACATTTAAATCCTTATTTTAAGGACTCTTAAGGCTGATTCAAAATCCATAAATCCTATATTAATTATTCCTATGGCTCGGGATGTTTTACTTGGTCAAACTGTGCGAGTTAATGCGATCCGCTTTTAATGGGGAATTAAACGTATCTTAAACTTTCACCCCATTAAATCTTCAAAAAGGGACGAGATATCATTCTCCCTTGTTCTTCCTCTTTTTCATCATCTATGAGACACTAGAACCTTTAAATCCTTCATGTAGGAGTTTCAAAATCAAACTTTACTCCTAGGATAGGTTCTGCTCTGTTTTGATGCAACCGAGCTGTATCGATCAATCTTCCATATAAGGTATATTGTATCATCGTTCTTTTGGGGATAATATTATAATGTTCTCCCTTCCATATTATAGCATGTAATATCCATCCTTATAATGGGTTTTTCTTGGGGTTTGGTTGGTGATGTCGTACCGTGGCATCATCTAGTGGATACAGTTGTCGCGAGAGAAGGATTGTGACCCGTTGTGTGGATAAAGAATGTCAAGAATTGTTGAGGTAGGGGATTCGTGGCTTCTCTAATTGTATATGTGCAATCGTATAATTAGCATGATTTATCCCTTTAGATCATAATGAAATTTACCTAATTAAATACTTGAACCGGATTTAAGGAATTGGTTTGATCGCATGTCGATTCTTTGTACCATGGTAACGGTTTGCCTCATGTTTTTCTAGATAGAGTGATATCTGTGCTTAATTTGATTAATTGTTCATTCTTGATGGAAATTGATAAAGAATGTAAAGCCGGAATTAATTGATAATTAATTGGCTAAAGATAAAGAGGAATGTGAATGAATTCGGTTGTTGTCGTTGTTGTAGTTGTTCTAATTTGATGATAATCGAATTGGCATAGTAAGCATGTTAAATCTTTTGTGGTATCTTACTAATTAGTTTTTACAAAATTGGAACCTATGGATTGAATCTGTTAATTCAATATGGATTAAAGAATCGCTTGTTTGATAATTTCTAAAAGGGTTCTGAGTTACTCTCTTGTTTGTTAAAGGGCCAAGAGCCCATGGTTGTGATTGTTGTTTTCTTGCTTCTTGTGCTGTGATGTGACCCTGGAGGGGTGTTGTGATATGTGGAGGCATGGAGGCCTTGTGGTTGTGGCAGCGGATGACGCCTAGAGTGGCAAGATGCATCAGTTTATGCATGTGGGTGTCGGGGAGGACACTAGGGGTGATGGAATGGGATGGATGTGGTTGCTAGATGCTTGTGGATTCTTTGAATGTTTAACTGCTTTGCTTTTCCTCACTTCTCAAGGCAGCTGGTCTTGCTTACCCTTCTTCCGAAGGAGGCGAAGATGTGTGGGGTATGCCATGTGCTTTCCATGTTTAGCCTCTCTAGTGAGAATGGGTCTATGCTCTTTCTATAGGCGGAAAAGACTCGACGGGTAGTATATCTACTCACCGTGTTGAGCCTCCTTTGTGTTTAGTAGCATAGGATGCTTTTTTAGAATGCCTGGGAATATGGGAAAGTAATTCTGTAATGAAAGTTTGATTAAATGGTGAAAATCCACAGGGACGGAGATACTGTAATTTAAAGGTGATGTGAATCTTAAAAGGAGCAGTTGATTTTGAATTTGATTCCAATTCAGTTTAATGTGGAAATTTTCATGGTTAATTAATGTTTACAGATTTAATTAACGTACAGTGGAACTGATAAAATGAGAATGAAGTAATCTAATAAAACTCTTCAAATGTTTGTGTGCTTATAGGATACCTAGTCTTAGAAGTACCAGCCTGGAGTCTGAGAGATGTTAGCTGCAGTTGTATCTAAGACTAGGTAATGCCCATAGTGTGGATGTGAGTTATATATATATTCTGTACTTTTTTTGTTTCTATAAGCTACTCCACCCTGTGGGTAAGGGAAACAGACACCCCGGGGATTCTGATCCCTAGGGGGTGTTTTCCCCAACATTCTGGTGGGAGGACGAATGGCTGACTACCCCCTTTGGCCCTGCTCTCTTCCCTTGGTAGATACATGTGCCAACAGGCACAACAGCTAGTTTCCTCGTATATGTGTGTAGAGGGCTGTAATGGCTTGTTTTCATTTCACACACATATATTCTCGATATAGTATCCTATGGAATACTATAGGTGTAACGTGTATAGGCTGTGATGGCTTGAGGATCCCTACTCGGTGTATGGGCTATAATGGCTTGAGGTATAATACCTGATGTATGATACATGTTATGAGGGATGTAGTGGCTCACGGAACTTACCCGGTTACTTTTGGTTGTGAGGATGGTGTGGTGCTTCACCCAGGTGTCTGCGGGAAAGCCTTTGTGGTGCACGAGGTGCAGATTGTGGAGCTTAGCCCAGGTGTCTGCGGGCAAGCCTTTTGAGAGAGATGCACAGGACGTATGTCATTGGGGAAAAGTGAAAAACCAGTGGGGAAGTAGTAGCGGGGTACCCTTGATATTCTTAACTATATGATATATTCTTGTATGTGTTACTTGGTGAGAGTAGTCATGGTGAGGTTGGGAACTTAGTATACCTGTTTAGGTGACGAGTTAGTTTAACTTGTTGTTCACTATGCTTTAGCATGCTTTCTTTACTTTTGCACGAGAGGCTTGGGGAGGATCCTACTGAGTATACTGTTACACTCACCCTATGTATATATAAACTGTTTTTTTTTTCAGGTCACTTGGAGAAGTTTGGAGATCAAGCTGGTTACTACTAGCTTGTGGTTGGAGGAGCTGTTTGGGCTTGTGGTCACTGTCGTTTTACTTTCTTTTGGGTACTTTTAGTTTTCACTTTCAGCTGTAGTACTTTTACATGACATTCCATAAGTGAACTTGAGTTTTATTTTATATTTCAGTTCTAAGTTGGAGTTGGTTGGAGTCTATTCTATCTCTCTCTTATGCATGTGTTCTCTTAGAGGGTAATGTCTCCCACTTGTGTGTTTATTATACCCTCTGTGCGAGTCGCCAACCCGGGGCTGACTGGAGGCGGGACTCAGGGGTCATTATCTCTCTTCTCACATTGTCGGCCCAGGAGAGGTACACTTTGTGGGGAGGGGGGTGTGAGCTACTCCACCCTGTCGGTAAGGGAAACTGACACCCCGGGGATTCTAAGCCCTGGGGGGTGTTTTCCCCAACATTCCGGTGGGAGGACGAATGGCTGACTACCCCCATTGGCCCCACTCTCTTCTCTTGGTAGATACATGTGCCAACAGGCACAACAGTTAGTTTCCCCATATATGTGTGTAGAGGGCTGTAATGTCTTGTGGTTATTTCACACACATATATTCTGGATATAGTATCCTATGGACTACTATAGGTGTAACGTGTATAGGTTTTGATGGCTTGAGGATCCCTACTCGGTGTATGGGCTATAATGGTTTGAGGTATAATACCCGATGTATGATACATGTTATGTGGGCTGTGGTGGATCCCATAACTTACATGGTTACTTTTGGTTGTGAGGATGGTGTGGTGCTTCACCTAGGTGCCTGCGGGAAAGCCTTTGTGGTGCACGAGGTGTAGATTGTGGATCTTATCCCAGGTGTCTGTGGGAAAGCCTTTGGAGAGAGATGCATAGGACGTATGTCGTTGGGGAAAAGTGGCAAACTAGTGGGGAAGTAGTAGCGGGGTATCCTTGATATTCTTTACTATATGCTATATTCTTGTATGCGTTACTTGGTGAGAGTATCCATGGTGAGGTTGGGAACTTAGTATACATGTTTAAGTGACGAGTTAGTTTCACTTGTTGTTCACTATGCTTTAGCATGCTTTCTTTACTTTTGCATGAGAGGCTTGGGGAGGATCCTGCTAAGTATACTGTTATACTCACCCTAGGTATATATAAACTGTTTTTTTTTTCAGGTCACTTGGAGCAGTTTGGAGATCAAGCTGGTTACTACGAGCTTGTGGTTGGAGGAGCTGTTCGGGCTTGTGGTCACTGTCATTTTACTTTATTTTGGGTACTTTTAGTTTTCCTTTTCAGCTGTAGTACTTTTTCATGACATTCCATATGTGCACTTGAGTTTTATTTTATATTTCAGTTCTGAGTTGGAGTTGTTTGGATTCTATTCTATCTCTCTCTTCTGCATGTGTTCTCTTAGAGGGTAATGCCTCCCATTTGTGTGTTTATTATACCCTCGGTGCTAGTCGCCAACCCAGGGCCCACTAAAGGCGGGACTCGGGGGTCATTATCTCTCTTCTCACATTGCTGGCCCAGGAGGGGAACACTTTGTGGGGAGGGGGTCATGACAGAGTTGTATCAGAGGTCTGGTTGAGGGATAGGATGGAGTTTGGAGTTAGGCATAGGTGAGGATGCATGGGATGGTAGGGAAACAGTGTCATTCATGTTTATCAAGTGGGGTAAACACTGGAGATCGGTAGAGACATAGGCGTTTAGGGACCCCTATGATCTGTTTCACGGACCTTTAAGTTTACGATGGCTACTAAACAAAGTGATACTAGTTGCACGATAGAGACCTAGGAAAGGATCATGCATCATTCTTCTTTGCGCCTGTGTTTGAATGGGTAGACCTTAGGATAGGTTAACCTTAAATTAATAAAAGAAAAAAATTAATTTATTAATTCTGAGTCTTCCATATTCCAGGCTTAGGAGCTCTAACCGTTGTTATTTTACATGTATGGCTCCAGGTCGACGTCCTCGTCAGGGTTGCGCAGAAGATGTCCAGCAGGCTGTTCCAGCAGATCACCGCCGGGTAGAGTTTGACAATGATGACACTTGGAGGAATACACTCCGAGAGTTTCAGCGCCAGAGTCTATAGAAGTACGAGGTCTCAATTTCAGATGTAGTCACAGAAAACTGGTTGGAGGAGGTCAAGATAGGCTTCAGTTCGATTCATGCTTGGAAGGAACACTGGGAGTCCTTGGTTGTGACGATGCTGCGTGGAGCAGCGAGGCAGTGGTGGTTCTTGTTCCTCGGGGATCGTGAGGAGTCAGCGATCTCTTGGGGGGAGTTTCGAGACAGTTTTACGGTCGAGTTTCTTTCTTCGACTGCAAAGGCGTCCAGTCGCCAGGAGCTTCTTACCCTTCGACAGGGGAGCTCCAGTGTTCGAGAGTTTGGAATCCATTTCAGGAACCTTCTATGATATGCTTCAGACCTGTTACCAGATGAGGAGGCCAGGGTGAGGCATTTCGAGGAGGCTTTTCATCCATAGATCCAGCGTCAGGTCACCCCATTTATGCTAAAGACATATCTTGAGGTGCTGGCGAGGGAATAGGCTATTGAGAGGACTTTGACTAGGACCGGATCGTCACAAGAGGGGAATCGTCATGATTCCTCACAAAGCAAAGTTGTGGTCTGGGGATCCCGGTTTTCAGGGCAGAAGAGTTTCCATTCACCTGGGGGTAGGTCCCAGCCCTTCCCATCTTGTTTCTCTGGAGGCAGCAACTATCAGGCTTATGGCAAGGGATCTTGTGCTTGTTTTTCTTATGGTGGCCGTGTTCATCAGTAGCGGGAGTGCCCGACTTTTCAGAGCAGTCATCGTGCACCGAGCGCTCCACTCCAGGTTCCTCTATTGAGGCAGTTCCAGCTGAGGCAGCAGTAGCAGGTTGCACCAGCTTTAGATCACCAAAGGGTAGATGGAGCTAGAAGAGGACATCCCCATGACGCTCCCCGTCCTCAGAGAGTAGAGCACGGCCGTGGTGGTGGTCGTCATCAGGGTCAGAGAGGCCGTGGAGGAGGTCGTGGTCAACTTCATGCTCTAGCGTTGTCAGCCCCAGGCGAGCAAGATGTCGTTCAAGGTACCCTTTTCTTGTTTTCTACCTTGGTGTATGCCTTGTTTTATTCAGGAGAAACACACTCCTTCATATCACCTACTATTGTCCATGCTTTGGGACTTGAGGTAGAGAGGCTTCCAGTTCCCTTGGCGTTGACTACGCCAGTTGGAGGTCGAGCCGACTTGTTTGAGGTATGTAGAGACTGTGAGCTAGTGTTGGGGCAACACCGCTCTTGGGGATATTTCCTATGTTTATGAATACAACCATATTATGTCATCCTCAGCATGGATTGGTTGTATTTGGTGCAGGCTATTGTGGATTGCTACAGGGAGAAGGTCATTTTATTTGATGCAGATGGAGAGAAAGTGGTGTTTTTTGGTGAGTGAGATCCTCGGATAATTCATAGACGAGTTCAATCCTTATCATCCATGATGGCTGAGATAATTCTGAGTTCTTCAGAGGTTCAGCAATTGGCGTTTCCTAGGGTCATAGATGAGTACCCTGATGTCTTTCCGGAAGAGGTTGTAGCGTTACCTTCTCGACGAGAGATTGATTTTGGGATCGAGCTACAGATAGGAGCGTCTTCTATCTCTATGTCTCTATATAGGATGGCCCCTTATGAGTTACGAGAGATGCGTATACAGCTTGATGGTTTGTTGCAGTGCGGTTTTGTTCGGCCAAGTGTGTCGCCGTGGGGTGCACCAGTTTTTTTTGTGAAAAAGGCTGATGGCAGTTTTTGATTGTGCATCGATTATCGTCGATTAAACAAAGTGAAAATAAAGAACCTCTATCCTCTCCCATGGATTGATGACTTATTCGATCAACTGAAGGGTGAAAGTTGGTTTTCAAAGATCGATTTGCAGTCAGGATATCATCAGATGCGTGTAAAGGATGAGGATATCTTGAAGACTGCTTTCCGTTGTCTTCATGGGCATTATGAGTTTGTTGTAATGCCATTCGGTGTGACGAATTCTCCAGCTATTTTCATGGGGTTGATGAATGCTGTGTTCCATGAATTCCTGGACAAGTTTGTTGTGGTTTTCATCGATGACATCCTTGTGTACTCCACATCTGAAGAAGAGCATGCAGAGCATCTACGAGCTGTTTTAGGAGTTCTTCACCAACATCAGTTGTTTGGGAAGTTGTCGAAGTGTGAGTTTTGGGCTCGAGAAGTTCGTTTATTGGGGAATGTTGTGTCCCAACCAGGATTAGTTATGGATCCATCGAAGATAGAAGTAGTGGTGTCTTGGGAAGCCCCCAAGACCGTGTCAAAGTTGCGAAGTTTCCTTGGTCTCGCAGGCTATTATAGGAGGTTTGTAGCCAATTTCTCCTGAGTTGTGACTCCTCTAACAGCTTTGACCAGGTAGGATCAAGCATTCATATGGACTTATCAGTGTCAGTCAGCTTTCGAGTATCTAAAGGAGAAGTTGGTGAGTGCTCCAGTCCTTTGTCTTCCAGTGGAGGGAGTCCAGTTTGATGTTTTCTGTGATGCTTCACATCTGGGGCTAGGCTGTGTTCTCATGTAGCAGAGGTCAGTTGTTTCTTATGGGTATCGGCAGTTGCGTCCCCATGAATGCAACTATGTCACCCATGATCTTGAGTTGGTAGCCGTGGTGTTTGCTCTGAAGTTGTGGAGACATTACCTCATTGGTGAGAACTTTGTGGTTTTCACCGATCATAAGAGTTTGAGATATGTTTTCTCCCAACATGACGTGAACTTGAGGCAGTGTCGGTGGATGCAGTTCTTGTAGGAATACAACTTTGAAATATTGTATACACCTGGAAAAGGGAATGTTGTAGCTGATGCACTGAGCCAAAAGTCACGTAATGATATTGTGCGTGAATCTGGTGATTCCTGGAGAGTGATGGAAGAGCTATCAGCTTTTTATCTTGATATGGGAGAAGTTGGGGGTAGAGGTTGTCTTTTCCAGATGACGGTGTAGTCATCCCTGATGCAGAAGGTGGAAGAGTCTCAATTGGGTGATCTAGAGGTGGAAGTTTGGAGAGACAGAGTTGTTTGTGGTGAGGCCCCTGATGGTTGGTTGGAGGATGAACAACACCGAGTGTTGTATCATGGTAGGATTTTTGTTCCCTTGGTGATGCGCGAGACAATTCTCCGAGAGTTCCATAGTTTTCTCTTGGCAGTACATCCTGGTGTGACAAAGATGTACTGATCCTTGAGGATTCAGTTTTGGTGGTCTGGGCTGAAGCGTGCGGTTTCAGAGTGTGTGTCTTAATGTTTAGTCTTCCAGAAAGTGAAGGCCGAACACCGTGTTCCTGGTGGTCTTCTCCAGCAATTACAGATTCCTCAGTGGAAGTGGGAGGACATCTCAATGGACTTTGTTACAGGTTTACCTCGAGCTCCGGGAGGACATGATGCTATATGGGTGGTAGTGGATCGTTTAACAAAATCGGCCCACTTCATAGCGATGAAGGAGTCGAGCTCAGTGGAAGTTTTGTTTAGGCAGTATCTAGAGGAGGTGGTGAGACTTCATGGAGTACCTAGGACGATCATTTCTGATTGAGATCCTCGTTTTACCTCCAAGGTGTGGAGAGGTCTCCAGTATGCTTTTGGCTCTCAACTGTGCCTTAGCATTGCTTTTCATCCTCAAATGGATGGTCAGACAGAGCGAACCATCCAGACTCTTGAAGACATGTTGCGCTCTTATGTTCTTGATTTTGGAGGTTCATGGATGAAGCACTTACCCTTGGTAGAGTTCGCTTACAATAATAGTTTTCATTCTACCATCGGTATGGCATCATTTGAAGCCTTGTATGGACGGCCAAGTCGTTCTCCGTTGTGCTGGACTGGGGTCGGAGAGTCAGCAATTCTCAGACCAGAACTAGTGCAGAATACAATAGAGATGGTTCAGGTGATTCGTGAGAGGATGAAGACAGTGCAAGATCGTTAGAAATCATATGCTGATCAAATAAGGAGACCCTTAGAGTTTAATGTTGGGGATCATGTGTTTCTGAAGGTGACTCCCCGTTGTGGGCAGCGAAGGTTTGGTCGTGGAAGTAAGCTTTCTCCCCGCTTTGTTGGGCCTTTCGAGGTGTTATCTCGTGTTGGAGTTGTGGCATATCGAGTAGCACTTCCCCCTCAGATGATTCAGATACATGATGTTTTCCATGTATCACAGCTCCGTCATTATCTTCATGATGAATATCATGTTATCAATTGGGGAGAGATCGATATTGATGATGATGCAACCTTCGAGGAGTGACCTGTGGAGATCCAAGACCGCAAGAAGAATGTGTTGCGTGGGCGTTCTATCCCCTTAGTTCATGTCTTGTGGTGACACAGTGGCATGTAGGAGAGTACCTGGGAACGTGAGTCACAGATGTGTGTCCAGTACCCAGAGTTGTTTTAAGTTGTTGTGCTGAGTTTTATCTATGTACCTTTGATGTGATGTTATGATTGAATTGGTTGGATATGGATTGTTTATTCCCATACTCTCGGATGTCGTAGTTTTGTTCCAGCTTTCAAACAACTCATGGTGGTTTTCCCCTGAGAGGTATCTTATGGGGTGGTTGTTCAGACCCCTCATTTCTTCTGGGTTGGTTTTTAATTCTCGAGAACGAGAATGTTTTGAGAGGTATCTAATGTAATGGCCCGGACCTCTCTGGTCCATTACTTTGTTGAAATGTGGTGTTGGAGGTGTTCCGGGAGGTCAAGGTGACTTATCCCCAACACTTTTCCAAATTTCCAGTTCTTTGAACATTGTTTCCAGAACGGTAACCTTCTAACGGTGACCTTATAACGGTAGACTTGAACAGTGTTTCCAGAACGGTAACCTTCTAACGGTGACCTTATAATGGTAGACTTGAACAGTGTTTCTATAACGGTAACCTTCTAACAATGACCTTCTAACAGTATACTTGAACAGTGTTTCCAGAACGGTGAGGTCTAACGGTGACCTTTTTCTTTCCTTTTCCAAATTTTGAGTATGTGAACAGTGTTTCCAGCTTCCTATAGTTTCGCCCCTTTGACGTTTTCTTTGACGTAAAATACATTTGAAGCCTTATTTTAAGGACTCTTAAGGCCGATTCAAATGCCATAAATCCTATATTAATTATTCCTATGGCTTGGGATGTTTTACTTGGTCAAATCGTGTGGGTTAATGCGATCCTCTTTTAATGGGGAATTAAACGTATCTTAAACTGTTGCCCCATTAAATCTTCAAAAAGGGACGAGATATCATTCTCCCTTGTTCTTCCTCTTTTTTATCAGCTGTGAGATGCTAAAACCTTTAAATACTTCATGTAGGATTTTCACAATCAAACTTTACTCCTAGGATTGGTTCTACTCTATTTTGATGCAACCGAGTTGTATCGATCAATCTTCCATATAAGGTATGTTGTATCATCATTCTTTTGGGGTTAATCTTCTCCTGTTCTCCCTTCCAGATTATATCATGTAATATCCATGCTTATAATGGGTTTTTCTTGGGGTTTGGTTGGTGCTGTCGTACCGTGGAATCCTCTGGTGGATGCAGTTGTCGCGAGAGAAGGATTGTGACCTATTGTGTGGATAAATAACATCAAGAATTGTTGAGGTAGGGGATTCGTGGCTTCTCTAATTGTATATGTGAAATCATAGAATTATCATGATTTATCCCTTTGGATCATAATGAAATTGACCTAATTAAATACTTGAACAGGATTTAAAGAATTGGTTTGATCGCATGTCGTTGCTTTGTACCGTGATAACGGTTTTCCACATGTTTTTCTAGATAGAGTGATATCTTTGCTTACTTTGATTAGTTTTTTATTATTGATTGAAATTGATAAATAATGTAAAGCCGGAATTAATTGATAATTAATTGGCTAAAGATAAAGAGGCATGTGAATGAATCCAGTTGTTTCCATTGTTGTAGTTGTTCTAATTTGATGATAATCGAATTGGAATAATAAGCATGTTAAATATTTTGTGATAGCTTACTGATTAGTTTTTCCAAAATTGGAACCTATAGATTGAATCTGTTAATTCAATATGGATTAAAGAATCACTTGTTTGATAATTTCTAAAAGGGTTCTGAGTTACCCTTTTGTTTGTTAAAGGGCCAAGAGACCATGGTTGTGATTGTTGTTTTCCTACTACTTGTGTTGTGATGTGACCCTGGAGGGGTGTTGTGATATGTGGAGGCATGGAGGCCTTGTGGTTGTGGTAGCGGATGACGCCTAGAGTGGTGAGATGCATCAGTTTATGCATGTGGGTGTCGGGGAGGACACCAGGGGTGATGGAATGTGATGGATGTGGTTGCTGGATGCTTGTGGATTCTTTGAATGTTTATCTGCTTTTCTTTTCCCCACTGCTCAAGGTAGCTAGTCTTGCTTACCCTTATTCTGAAGGAGGCGAATACGTGTAGGGTATTCCATGTGCTTTCTGTGTTTAGCCTCTCGAGGGATAATGGGTCTATGCTCTTTATATAGGCATCAAACACTCGACGGGTAGTATATCTACTCACCGTGTTGAGCCTCCTTTGTGTTTAGTAGCATAGGATGCTTTTCTAGAATTCCTGGGAATATGGGAAAGTAATTCTGTAATGAAAGTTTGATTAAATGGTGAAAATCCACGGGGATGGAGATACTGGAATTTAAAGGCGATGTGAATCTTAAAAGGAGCATTTGATTTTGAATATGATGCCAATTCAGTTTAATGTGGAATTGTTCATGGTTAATTAATGTTTAAAGAATTAATTAACGTACAGTGGAACTGATAAAATGAGAATGAAGTACTCTAATAAAACTCTTCAAATGTTTTTGTACTTATAGGATACCTAGTCTTAGAAGTAGAAGCTTGGAGTCTGAGAGATATTAGCTACAGTTGTATCTAAGACTAGGTAATGCCCATAGTGTGGATGTGAGTTATATATATATTCTGTACTTTTTTTGTTTCTATAAGCTACTCCACCCTGTCGGTAAGGGAAACTGACACCCAGGGGATTCTGAGCCCTGGGGGGTGTTTTCCCCAACATTCTAGTGGGAGGACGAATGGATGACTACCCCCTTTGGCCCCGCTCTCTTCTCTTGGTAGATACATCTGCCAACAGGCACAACAGTTAGTTTCCCCGTATATGTGTGTAGAGGGCTGTAATGGCCTGTGGTTATTTCACACACATATATTCTGGATATAGTATCCTATTGACTACTATAGGTGTAACGTGTATAGGATGTGATGGCTTAAGGATCCCTACTCAGTGTATGGGCTATAATGGCTTGAGGTATAATACCCGATGTATGATACATGTTATGCGGGCTGTAGTGGCTCCCGGAACTTACCCGATTACTTTTTGTGGTGAGGATGGTGTAGTGCTTCACCCAGGTGTCTGCGGGCAAGCCTTTGTGGTGCACGAGGTGCAGATTGTGGAGCTTATCCCAGGTGTCTGCGGGCAAGCCTTTGGAGAGAGATGCATAGGATGTATGTCATTGGGGAAAAATGGAAAACCAGTGGGGAAGTAGTAGCGGGGTACCCTTGATATTCTTAACTATATGCTATATTCTTGTATGCGTTACTTGGTGAGAGTAGCCATGGTGAGGTTGGGAACTTAGTATACCTGTTTAGGTGACGAGTTAGTTTCACTTGTTGTTCACTATGCTTTAGCATGATTTATTTACTTTTGCAGGAGAGGCTTGGGGAGGATCCTACTGAGCATACTATTATACTCACCCTATGTATATATAAACTGTTTTTTTTTTCAGGTCACTTGGAGCAGGTTGGAGATCAAGCTGGTTACTACTAGCTTGTGGTTGGAGGAGCTGTTCGGGCTTGTGGTCGCTATCATTTTACTTTATTTTGGGTACTTTTAGTTTTCCCTTTCAGTTGTAGTACTTTTGCATGACATTCCATATGTGCACTTGAGTTTTCTTTTATATTTCAGTTCTGAGTTGGAGTTGGTTGGAGTCTATTCTATCTCCCTCTTCTGTATGTGTTCTCTTAGAGGGTAATTCCTCCCATTTGTGTGTTTATTATACCCTCGGTGCTAGTCGCAAACCCGGGGCCTACAAGAGGCGGGAATCGGGGGTCATTATCTCTCTTCTCACATTGCCGACCCAGGAGGGGTAGACTTTTTGGGGAGTGGGTCATGAGCTACTCCACCCTGTCGGTAAGGGAAACTGACACCCCGGGGATTCTGAGCCCTGGGGGGTGTTTCCCCAACATTCCGGTGGGAGGACGAATGGCCGACTACCCCCTTTGGCCCCGCTCTCTTCTCTTGGTAGATACATGTGCCAACAGGCACAACAGTTAGTTTCCCTGTATATGTGTGTAGAGGGCTGTAATGTCTTGTGGTTATTTCACACACATATATTCTGGATATAGTATCCTATGGACTACTATAGGTGTAACGTGTATAGGTTGTGATGTATTGAGGATCCCTACTCGGTGTATGGGCTATAATGGCTTGAGGTATAATACTCGATGTATGATATAACTTATGTGGGTTTTGGTGGCTCCCGGAACTTACACGGTTACTTGTGGTTGTGAGGATGGTGTGGTGCTTCACCTAGATGTCTGTGGGCAAGCCTTTGTGGTGCACGAGGTGCAGATTGTAGAGATTATCCCAGGTGTCTGCAAGCAAGCCTTTGAAGAGATATTCATAGGACGTATGTCGTTGGGGAGAAGCGGCAAACTAGTGGGGAAGTAGTAGAAGGGTATCCTTGATATTCTTTACTATATGCTATATTCTTTTATGTGTTACTTGGTGAGAGTAGCCATGGGGATTTTGGGAACTTAGTATACCTGTTTAGGTGATGAGTTAGTTTCACTTGTTGTTCAGTATGCTTTAGCATGCTTTCTTTACTTTTTCACGAGAGGCTTGGGGAGGATCCTACTGAGTATACTGTTATACTCACCCTATGTATATATAAACTGTTTTTTTTTTCAGGTCACTTGGAGCAGGTTAGAGATCAAGCTGGTTACTACTATCTTGTGGTTGGAGGAGTTGTTCGGGCTTGTGGTCGCTATCGTTTTACTTTCTTTTGGGTACTTTTAGTTTTCCCTTTCAGCTGTAGTACTTTTTCATGACATTCCATATGTGCACTTGATTTTTATTTTATATTTCAGTTCTGAGTTGGAGTTGGTTGGAGTCTATTCTGTCTCTCTCTTATGCATGTGTTCTCTTAGAGGGTAATGCCTCCCATTTGTGTGTTTATTATACCCTCGGTGCTAGTCGCCAACCCGGGGCCTACTGGAGGCGGGACTCGGGGGTCATTATCTCTCTTCTCACATTGCCGGCCCAGGAGGGGTACACTTTGCGGGGAGGGGGTCATGACAGAGTGGTATCAGAGGTCTGGTTGAGGGATAGGATGGAGTTTGGAGTTAGGCACAGGTGAGGATACATGGGATGGTAGGGAAACAGTGTCATTCATGTTTAGAAAGTGGGGTAAACACTGGAGACCTGCAGAGACATAGGCATTTAGGGCCCCCTATGATATGTTTCACAGACCTTTAAGTTTACGATGGCTACTAAACAAAGTGATACTGGTTGTAGGGTAGAGACCTAGGAAAGGATCATGCATCATTCTTCTTTGTGGCTATGTTTGAATGGGTAGACCTTAGGATAGGTTAACCTTAAATTAATAAAAGAAAACAATTAATTTTTAATGTTGAGTCTTCCATATTCGAGGCTTAGGAGATCTAACAGTTTTTATTTTACAGGTATGGATCCAGGTCGACGTCCTCGTCAGGGTTGCGCAGAAGATGTCCAGCAGGATGTTCCAGCAGATCGTTATCGGGTAGAGGTTGACGACGATGAAACTTGGAGGAAGACACTTCGAGAGTTTCAGCGCCAGAGTTTATAGAAGTATGAAGGCTCTGTTTCAGATGCAGTCACAGAAGACTGGTTGGAGGAGGTCGAGATAGGCTTCAGTTCGATTCATGCTTGGAAGGAACACTGGGTGTCCTTGGTTGTGACGATGTTTCATGGAGCAGCGAGGCAGTGGTGGTTCTTGTTCCTCGAGGATCGTGAGGAGTCAGCGATCTCATGGGAGGAGTTTCGAGACAGGTTTAAAGTCAAGTTTCTTTCTTCGACTGTGAAGGCGTCCAGTCGCCAGGAGCTTCTTACCCTTCGACGGGGGAGCTCCAGTGTTCGAGAGTTTGGAATCCGTTTCAGGAACCTTCTATGATATGCTTCAGACCTGTTACCAGATGAGGAGGCCATGGTGAGGCATTTCGAGGAGGCTTTGCCTCCAGAGATCCAATGTCAGGTCGCCCCATTTATGCTAAAGACATATCTTAAGGTTCTGGCAAGGTCAGAGGTTGTTGAGAGGACTTTGACTAGGACCGGATCATCACGGGAGGGGAATAGTCATGATTCCTCACGAAGCAAAGCTGTGGTCCGGGGATCCCGGTTTTCAGGGCAGAAGAGTTTCCGTTCACCTGGGGGTAGGTCTCAGCCCTTCCCATCTTGTTTCTCCAGAGGCAGCAACTATCAGGCCTATGCCAAGGGATCATGCACTTGTTTTTCTTGTGGTGGTCATGGTCATCAGCAGCGGGAGTGCCCAAATTTTCAGAGCAGTCATCGTGAATCGGGCGCTTCGCTCCAGGTTCCTCCGTTGAGGTAGTTCCAGCCGAGGCAGCAGTAGTAGGTTGCACCAGCATTAGATCACCAGAGGGTAGATGGAGCAGGAAGAGGACAGCCCCATGAAGCTCCCCGTCCTCAGAGAGAAGAGTGCGGCTATGGTGGTGGTCTTCATCAGGGTCAGAGAGGCCGTGAAGGAGGTTGTGGTCAGCTTCATGCTCTAGCGTTGCCATCCCCAGGCGAGTCAGATGTCGTTCGAGGTACCCTTTTCTTGTTTTCTACCTTGGTGTATGCCTTGTTTGATTCAGGATCAACACACTCCTTCATATCACCTACTCTAGTCCATGCTTTGGGACTTGAGGTAGAGAGGCTTCTAGTGCCCTTGGTGTTGACTACGCCAGTTGGAGGTCGAGCTGACTTGTTTGAGGTATGTAGAGATTGTGAGCTAGTGTTGGGGCAACACCACTCTTGGGGAGATTTACTATGTTTACGAATACAACCATATGATGTCATCCTCATCATGGATTGGTTGTATTCGGTGCAGGCTATTGTGGATTTCTACAGGAAGAAGGTCGTTTTCTTTGATGCAGATGGAGAGAAAGTGGTGTTTTTTGGTGAGCAAGATCCTCAGATGAGTCATAGACAAGTTCAATCCTTATCATCCATGATGGCTGAGATGATGCTGAGTTCTTCAGAGGTTCAGAAGTTGGCATTTCCTAGGGTCATAGATGAGTACCCTGATGTCTTTCCAGAAGAGGTTGTAGCATTACCCCCTCGACGAGAGATCGAGTCTGGGATCGAGCTACAGCTAGGTGTGTCTCCTATCTCTATGTCTCCGTATAGGATGGCCCCTTATGAGTTACAAGAGATGTGTATACATCTTGATGGTCTGTTGCAGTGCAGTTTTGTTCGGCCAAGTGTGTCATCGTGGGGTGCACCGGTTTTGTTTGTGAAAAAGGCTGATGGCAGTTTGTGGTTGTGCGTCGATTATCGTCGATTAAACAAAGTGACAATAAATAAACGCTATCCTCTCCTGTGGATTTATGACTTATTCGATCAACTGAAGGGTGAAAGTTGGTTTTCAAAGATCAACTTGCCATCAGGATATCATCAGATGCGTGTAAAGGATGAGGATATCCCGAAGACTACTTTCTGTTGTCTTCATGGGCATTATGAGTTTTTTGTAATGCCATTCGGTGTGACGAATGCTCCATATATTTTCATGGGGTTGATGAATGATGTGTTCCGTGAATTCCTGGACAAGTTTGTCGTGGTTTTCATCGACGACATCCTTGTGTAATCCACATCTGAAGAGGAGCATGCAGAGCATCTACGAGATGTTTTAGGCGTTCTTCGCCAACATCAGTTGTTTGGGAAGTTGTCGAAGTGTGAGTTTTGGGATCGAGAAGTTCATTTCTTGGGGCATGTTGTGTCCCAACAGAGAGTAGTTTTGGATCCATCGAAGATATAAGTAGTGGTGTCTTGGGCAGCCCCCAAGACCGTGTCAGAGGTGAGAAGTTTCCTAGGTCTCGCAGGCTATTATAGGAGGTTTGTAGCCAATTTCTCCCGATTTGTGACTCCTCTGACTGCTTTGACCATGAAGGATCAAGCATTCATATGGACTGATCAGTTTCAGGCTGCTTTCGAGTATCTAAAGGAGAAGTTGGTGAGTGCTCCAGACCTTTGTCTTCCAGTGGAGGGAGTCCAGTTTGATGTTTTCTGTGATGCTTCACATCTCGGGCTAGGCTGTGTTCTCATGCAGCAGAGGTCAGTTGTTTCTTATGGGTCTCTGAAGTTGCATTCCCATGAATGAAACTATTCCACTCATGATCTTGAGTTGGCAGTCGTGGTGTTTGCTCTGATGTTTTGGAGACATTACCTCATTGGTGATCACTTTGTGGTTTTCACCGATCATAAGAGTTTGAGGTATGTTTTCTCCCAACGTGACGTGAACTTGAGGTAGCGTCGGTGGATGGAGTTCTTGCAGGAATACGACTTTGAAATATCGTATACACCTGGAAAAGGTAATGTTGTAGCTGATGCACTGAGCCAAAAGTCACGTAATGATTTTGTGTGTGAATCTGGTGATTCTTGGAGAGTGATGGAAGAGCTATCAGCTTTGCATCTTGATATGGGAGAAGTTGGGGGTAGAGGTTGTCTTTTATAGATGACAGTTCAGTCATCCCAGATGTAGAAGGTGCAAGAGTCTCAATTGGGTGATCTAGAGGTGGAAGTTTGGAGAGACAGAGTTGTTTGTGGTTAGGCCCCTGATGGTTGGTCGGAGGATGAAAAAAAAAGAGTGTTGTGTCATGGCAGGCTTTTTATTCCCTTGGCGATGCATGAGACGGTTCTCCGAGAGTTCCATAGTTCGCCCTTGGAAATACATCCTGGTGTGACAAAGATGTACTGATCCTTGAGGAGTCAGTTTTGGTGGCATGGGCTGAAGCGTGCGGTTGCAGAGTGTGTGTCTCAATGTTTAGTCTGCCAGAAAGTGAAGGCCGAACACCGTGTTCTTGGTGGTCTTCTCCAGAAATTACAGATTCCTCAGTGAAAGTGGGAGGACATCTCAATGGATGTTGTCATAGGTTTACCTCGAGATCCGGGAGGACATTATGCTATATGGGTGGTAGTGGATCGTTTAACAAAATCGGCCCACTTCATAGCGATCAAGGAGTCGAGCTCAGTGGAAGTTTTGTTGAGGCAGTATCTAGAGGATGTGGTGAGACTTCATGGAGTACCTAGGATGATAATTTCTGATCGAGATCCTCGTTTTACCACCAAGGTGTGGAGAGGTCTCCAGCATGCTTTTGGCTCTCAATTTTGCCTTAGCACTGCTTTTCATCCTCAAACGGATGGTCAGACAGAGCGAACCATCCAGACTCTTGAAGACATGTTGCGCACTTGTGTTCTTGATTTTGGAGGTTCATGGATGAAGCACTTACCCTTGGTAGAGTTCGTTTACAATAATACTTTTCACTCTACCATAGGTATGGCGTCGTTTGAAGCCTTGTATGGCTGGCCATGCCATTCTCCGTTTTGCTGGACTAGGGTCGGAGAGTCAGCAATTCTCAGACCAGAACTAGTGCAGAATACAACAGAGATGGTTCATATGATTCATGAGAGGATGAAGACAGTGCAAGATCGTCAGAAATCATATGCTGATCAAAGAAGGAGACCCTTAGAGTTTAATGTTGGGGATCATGTGTTTCTGAAGGTGACTCCCCGTTGTGGGCATCGAAGGTTTAGTCGTGGAAGTATGCTTTCTCCTCGGTTTTTTGGGCCTTTCGAGGTGTTATCTCGTGTTGGAGCTGTGGCGTATCGAGTAGCACTTCCCCCTCAGATGAGTCAGATACATGATGTTTTCCATGTATCACAGCTCCGTCGTTATCTTCATGATGAATCTCATGTTATCAATTGGGGATAGATCGATATTGATGATCATGAAACCTTAGAGGAGTGACCTGTGGAGATCCAAGACCGCAAGGAGAAGGTGTTGTGTGGGCGTTCTATCCCCTTAGTTCGTGTCTTGTGGCGACACGATGGCATGGAGGAGAGTACCTGGGAACGTGAGTCACCGATGTGTGTCCAGTACCCAGAGCTGTTTTAAGTTGTTGTGATGAGTTTTATTTATGGACCTTTGATGTGATGTTATGATTGAATTGTTTGGATATGGATTGTTTGTTCCCATACTCTCGGATGTCGTAGTTTTGTTCCAGCTTTCGAACAACTCATGGTGGTTTTACCCTGTGAGGTATCTTATGGGGTGGTTGTTCGGACCCCTCTTTTCTTCTGGGTTGGTTTTTAATTCTCGAGGACGAGAATGTTTTGAGAGGTATCTAATGTAATGGCCCAGAACTCTCTGGTCCATTAATTTGTTGAAATGTGGTGTTGGAGGTGTTCCGGGAGGTCAAGGTGACTTATCCCCAACACTTTTCCAAATTTCCAGTTCTGTGAACAGTGTTTCCAGAACGGTAACCTTCTAACGGTGACCTTATAACGGTAGACTTGAACAGTGTTTCCAGAATGGTAACCTTCTAACGGTGACCTTATAACGGTAGACTTGAACAGTTTTTCTAGAATGGTAACCTTCTAACGGTGACCTTCTAACAGTAGACTTGAACAGTGTTTCCAGAACAGTGAGGTCTAACGGTGACCTTTTCTTTCCTTTGCCAAATTTTGAGTATGTGAACAGTGTTTCCAGCTTCCTACAGTTTCGCCCCTTTGACGTTTCCTTTGACGTAAAATACATTTCAAGCCTTATTTTAAGGACTCTTAAGGCTTATTCAAATGCCATAAATCCTATATTAATTATTCCTATGGCTCATGATATTTTACTTGGTCAAACCGTGTGGGTTAATGTGATCCGCTTTTAATGGGGAATTAAACGTATCGTAAACTGTCGCCCCATTAAATCTTCAAAAAGGGATGAGATATCATTTTCCCGTGTTCTTCCTCTTTGTTATCAGCTATGAGATGCTAGAACCTTTAAATCCTTCATGTGGGATTTTCACAATCAAACTTTACTCCTAGGATTGGTTATACTCTGTTTTGATGCAACTGAGCTGTATCGATCAATCTTCCATATAAGGTATGTTGTATCATCATTCTTTTGGGGTTAATCTTCTCCTGTTCTCCCTTCCATATTATATCATGTAATATCCATGCTTATAATGAGTTTTTCTTGGGTTTTGGTTGGTGTTGTCGTACCGTGGCATCCTCTGGTGGATGCAGTTGTCGCGAGAGAAGGATTGTGACCCGTTGTGTGGATAAAGAATGTCAAGAATTGTTGAGGTAGGGGATTCGTGGCTTCTCTAATTGTATATGTGCAATCGTAGAATTAGCTTGATTTACCCTTTGGATCATAATAAAATTGACCTAATTAAATACTTGAACCGGATTTAAAGAATTGGTTTGATCGCATGTTGTTTCTTTGTACTGTGATAACGGTTTGCCTCATGTTTTTCTAGATAGAGTGATATCTATGCTTACTTTGATTAGTTGTTCGTTCTTGATAGAAATTGATAAAGAACGTAAATCCAGAATTAATTGATAATTAATTGGCTAAAGATAAAGAGGCATGTGAATGAATCAGGTTGTTGTTGTTGTTGTAGTTGTTCTAATTTGATGATAATCGAATTGGCATAGTAAGCATGTTAAATCTTTTGTGATAGCTTACTGATTAGTTTTTCTAAAATTGGAACCTACAGATTGAATCTGTTAATTCAATATGGATTAAATAATCCCTTGTTTGATAATTTCTAAAAGGGTTCTGAGTTACCCTCTTGTTTGTTAAAGGGCCAAGAGCCCATGGTTGTGATTGTTGTTTTCCTACTGCTTGTGTTGTGATGTGACCCTAAAGGGGTGTTGTGATATGTGGAGGCATGGAGGCCTTGTGGTTGTGGCAGCGGATGACGCCTAGAGTGGCGAGATGCATCAGTTTATGCATGTGGGTTTCGGGGAGGACACCAGGGGTAATAGAATGGGATGGATGTGGTTGTTGGATGCTTGTGGATTCTTTGAATGTTTATCTGCTTTGCTTTTCCCCACAGCTCAAGGCAGCTGGTCTTGCTTACCCTTCTTCCGAACACTACTAGAAATATGGGCTTTTGATCCCCTTTACCTATACCGACCTCCAATGGAGGTCGCTACGTTTCCCTAAAAAAACGCTCCCCCCCAAACCTCCCTTCTCTCGCGAAGCGCACCCCCCCCCCCCCCCCCCCCCCGAACCCTTCCCCCCTCCCCATCATCCGTGCCCTCCCTGTCGTCGCGCGCCCTCCCCGTCGCCCTGCCCTCTCTGTCGCCCCGCCCTCCGCCGCCCCGCCCTCCGCCGCCCCGCCCTCCGCCGCCCCGCCCTCTGTCGGCCACCCTCTGTCGGCCGCCCTCTGGCCGCCCTCCGCCCTCCGACCACCCTCCGCCCTACCCTCCATCTCCTCCGGGATTCCTCTGCCTCTACCCTCCAGCTTCGGCCGCCCTCCGGCTCCGGCCACCATCCGCCCTCCGGCCTCCCTCTACCCTCGGGCCTCCCGCCACCTGCCTCCGGCAGCCCTCGAGTAGCCCTCTGGCCTTCAGCCTACAGCCCCTCTGGCCTTCGACCTCCGCCCTCTGCCCTCCACCCCCTCGTCCCTCCCCCCCAGCACCCCAAACACCCCCCCCCCCTGCACCCCGCCAACCCCTGTCCCCTCCGTCTTCATCTCCTCCCTCGCCGCACCACCGCCACCCATCCCCTCCTTCACCGTCCCCTCCCTCGCCGCACCAGCTCTGGCTCCGGCTCCCCACCATTGCCTCTCCTCTCCCTCGCAGCACCGCCTTCGGCTCCCCTCCCTTCCAGGTTTGTATCACAATCAGGTATGACATGGGCTTTCACTTACATTATTATTTTATAAATGGTTCACAAACAATTAATTAGTATTTATTTTAAATATATTTGATATGAAAAATGAAAATGTAATAAGTCTTGTGTAAATGTTGGTTTTGTACATAATTTGTATATCTATTTTGTGAACTTTCTAATTTTTTAAAATTCATTCACAACTAATAATTCAATCTATTTTTGTTTTATTAACAACTGTACAAGTTTGATTTTTTTAAAAACAATCCAATTTATCATTTGGAAACTTTGGATAGTCCCCTTACTAATGTTTTCCATGACTACAGGCATGTCAGGGGAAGAGGCAGAAGATCCACATCATCCATCTGAGGCATCTACATCTCAGGGTTGAGGTATGTTAGAATGTCATTGTCACTATTTTTTATGTAATTAATAAACATATATATATATATATATATATATTTATAACATCTGTCAATTTGTATATAAAATTATTTTCAATAGGATCAGACTCGACTGCTTCTTCCTCTCGCAGGAGAGGCCCTGGTCGTGGCATATTATCATGGAATTCCGACACGACTTTTGATGTTTCATTTGATGAGGTATTTCATCCTATGGGACGGAATTCCCCTGCATTTATTCGTCATCTGGGTCATATCATACGTGATCCACACCGATTTCCATTGACCACATGTGATTGGGCTTCTATCCCTCAGGACACATTAGATCGTCTTTGGAGGGAGGTTCAGGTAAGAAGACCATTTTACTTTATTCCCTATGTATAAACAACAATAACATATGTGATTTTTTTCTTTAATAGCAAAATTTTAAAGTATGTCCCGATGAGTTTTGGCCAGTGTGTATGAGCAAATGCCATAAGATGTGGAAAGACTATAAAGGCAAAGTCAAGAGGGACCACTAGGTACCAAATGTGGGTGCCCCAGACATTCTGGAAAAAGTCCCGAGAGGTGTTCTCCTGACTCAGTGGCGTGATTTAGTTTCATATTGGTCTACTGAGGGTGTTGTGGTTTGTATATTTATTTTGGTATATATATTTTCAAGAATGTGTGATTTGTTTGATATTTTAATGAATTGAATGTAGGAGGTGTCTACACGCCATTCTGAGAATCGAGCGTTGTAGGGACCACCTCACAGGCTTGGGACTCATCACGTGTCTCAGATCTGACATGAGGTATTTATTATTCATTTTTTTATTTTTTTAATTAATACGGTTTTGTGTTTATATTCTATTCATATATAGTTGTGGGAGCAAGGTTCACCAATTGATAAAATGTCGGTGTGGATGAGGACTCGTGATCACAATGATTCAGAGGCTACAACATTGATAGTAAGTGCTTGTACTCATTACCAATACTTATATAAAATCTGTATATTAATATATGTATATATATTTAAATATTTCACAGCCTCGATTTGAATCTGAATTAGAACGTCTGTCAGAGGACCAACGACAGCTTCCCATGCGAAGGGATGAGATATTTCATTGCATCATTGGTCAGGACGGGCATGGATATAGTTTGACCTATGGAACAGGGATTTTTCATTCTGTAGTTTCACATGTTGCGGTTATCAGTCCTGCTATTGCTCAGATGACACAGCAGTTGTCAGATTTCGAGGCACGGCTGCGGGCTTCCGAGGAGGCAAATGCGCAATTGGTTGCTGAGGTTAGAGCACTGCGGGAATATGTGCGTCCAGGTGATGGTGCAGGGGATCATACGACGCAGGTTTATACTGTATTTATTTATTTAATTTAAATTATTTTTGTTATGAAAATATTCATAATGTTTATTTGTTGTAGGCCCCTGGCCCACCGGATGGAGGTCAGTGATGAACACGCATAACGCATCATATTCACGAGGTGTGTTTCTGCTTTTAATGGTGGGGTTGTTATTGATATTTATGTTGGGTTTCTAGTGAGTTTTTTTTTGATTTGGTGGTATCATGTGTGTTTTGACCTCATGCAATGTTTGTGTGCACGAATTGAGAAGTAACCAGGAAACTGATTATTGATTTGGATATTTTTTGTTCATTTAATTTTCAATGTTTATAATTGCATGTTCTGTAATATTTTTGAAAAAAACATGTCATTCTTAATATAAACCATTAAACTTTTTTTTTGATGAATGAGCTGAGTACACTATTTTTAGTCCTTGGCCTACCTCGGACAACCCTCCCCGCACGCCGGACAGCCCTCCCCACACCCCAGACAGCCCTCCCGCACCCCAGACAGCCCTCATGCACCCCGTACAGCCCTCCCCACACTCCGGACAGCCCTCCCCGCACCCCAGACAGGCCCCCTGCACCTAGGACAGCCTCCCCGCACTCCGGACAGCCCTCCCCGCACTCCAGAAAGCCCTCCCCGCACCCCGGACATTCCCCCCACCCCACCCCGGACAGCCCCCCCACACCCCGAACAGCCCTCCCCGCACTCCGGAAAGCCCTCTCGGCACCCCGGACACCCCCCCCCCACCCCGAACAGCCCTCCCCGCACTCCGGACAACCCTCCCCGCACCCCGGACAGCCCTCCCGCACCCCAGACAGCCATCCCCGCACCCTGGACAGGCTCCTCGCACCCCGAACAACCCCTCCCCGCACCCCGAACAGCCCCCCCCCCCCCCCCCCCGCACCCCGGACAGCCCTCCCCACACCCCGGACAGCCGTCCCCGCACCCCGGACAGGCCCCTCGCACCCTGGACAGCCTCCCCGCACCCCGGACAGCCCTCCCCGCACCCCGGACAGCCCTCCCCGCACCCCAGACAAGCCCCCTGCACCCCGGACAGCCCTCCCCTGCCCGATTGTGTCATTTTCGGCAGCTCGACGCGCACTAAAATGGCACGTTGGGGGGTCAAAACCACCCGAACGACCTCAAAATGCCATGAAACCGTAAGACAACAGAACTTGTGTGATTTTTGAGATGGTCGTGCCGACGGAACGTCAATCAGAGGTGTCGTTTGACGGAGGTGACCAGAAATGCGTTTCTGGTGTCATAAAACACCAAAAACAGTGTGAGACGGTCGAATTCGGAGAAAACGTGTTCCGAATGACCTGAAACCACACGAAAACATTAGTAATATTATTTGTGACGTGTAGGAGGAGATGGCGCGCCCATCGGACGTGCGGTGTGCGCGGTACGGCCGATAGAGTCGTTTTCAGCAGCTCGGCGCGCGCTAAAATGGCGCATTGGGGGGTCAAAACCACCAGAACGACCTCATAATGCCATGAAACCATAAAAAAACAGTCGTTGTGTGATTTTTGAAATGTTCATGCCGACAGAACATCAATCGGAGGTGTCGTTTGACCGCGGTGACCGGAAACATGTTTCAGGTGTCATAAAACACCAAAAACGGCGTGAGACGGTCGAATTCGGAGCAAATGTGCTCTGAATGACCTGAAACCACACGAAAACATTAGGAATATTATTCTTGACGTGTAGGAGGAGATGGCGCACCCATCGGACGTGCAGTGCGCGCGGTATGGCTGATTGTGTCATTTTTAGTAGGTCAGCGCGCGCTAAAATGGCGCGTTGGGGGGTCAAAACCACCCGAATGACCTCAGAATGCCATGAAACCATAAGATAACAGCCTTTGTGTGATTTGGGAAATGTTCGTGCTGACAGCACGTCAATCAGAGGTGTCCTTTGACCGTGGTGACCGGAAACGCGTTTCCGGTGTCATAAAACACCAAAAACGGCGTGAGACGGTCGAATTCAGAGAAAACGTGCTCCGAATGACCTGAAACCACACGAAAACATTAGAAATATTATTATTGACATGTAGGAGGAGACGGCGCACCCATCGGACGTGCGGTGCGCGCGGTACGGCCGATTGTGTTATTTTCAACAGCTCGATGCACGCTAAAATGGCGCATTGGGGGGTCAAAACCACCCGAACGACCTCGGAATGAAATTAAACCGTACGACAACAGCCATTGTGTGATTTATGAAATGTTCATGACAACTTCATGTCAATCGGAGGTGTCGTTTGACTGCGGTGACCGGAAACGAATTTCCGGTGTCATAAAACACCAAAAACGGCATGAGACGGTCGAATTCGGAGCAAACGTGCTCTGAATGACCTGAAACGTCACGAAAACATTATGAATATTATTCGTGATGTGTAGGAGGAGATGGAGCACCCATCGGACGTCCGGTGCATGCGGTACGGCCGATTGTGTCGTTTTCAGCAGCTCGACGCACGCTAAAATGGCGCTTTGGGGGGTCAAAACCACCCGAATGACCTCAGAATTCCATGAAACCGTACAACAATAGCCGTTGTGTGATTTTTGAAATGGTCATGCTGAAGTCAAGTCAATCGAAGGTGTCGTTTGACGGCGGTGACTAGAAACGCGTTTCTGGTGTCATAAAACACCAAAAAACGGTGTGAGACGGTCGAATTCAGATTAAACGTGCTCTGAATGACCTGAAACCACACGAAAACATTAGTAATATTATTCGTGACGTTTAGGAGGAGACGGGACACCCATTGGACATGCGGTGTGTGCGGTACGGCCGATTGTGTTGTTTTTAGCAGCTCGGCGCGCGCTAAAATAGCACGTTGGGGGGTCAAAACCACCCGAACGACCTCGGAATGCCATGAAACCGTACAAAAACATCCGTTGTGTGATTTTTGAAATGTTCATGCTGATGACACATCAATCAAAGGTGTCGTTTGACCGCGGTGACTGGAAACGCGTTTCCGGTGTCATAAAACACCAAAAACGGCGTGAGACGGTCGAATTCGGAGAAAACGTTCTCCAAATGACTTGAAACCACATGAAAAAATTATTAATATTATTTGTGACATGTAGGAGGAGACGGAATACCCATCGGACATGCGGTACGTGCGGTACGGCCGATTGTGTCGTTTTTAGCAGCTCGGCGCGCGCTAAAATGGCGCGTTGGGGAGTCAAAACCACCCGAACGACCTCGGAATGCCATGAAACTGTACGAAAACATCCGTTGTGTGATTATTCAAATGTTCGTGCCAACGGAAAGTCAATCGGAGGTGTCGTTTGACGGCGGTGACCGTAAATGCGTTTCTGGTGTCATAAAACACCAAGGAACGATGTGAGACGGTCGAATTCGGAGAAAACGTGCTCCTAATGACCTGAAACCACACGAAAACATGAGGAATATTATTCATGATGTGTAGGAGGAGACAGAATTCCCATCAGACATTTGGTGCGTGTGGTACGGCTGATTGTGTTGTTTTCAGCAGCTCGGCGCGCGCTAAAATGGCGCGTTGGGGGGTCAAAACCACCCGAACGACCTCGAAATTCCATGAAACCATACTCCAACATCCTTTGTATGATTTTTGAAATGGTCGTGCTGACGGAATGTCAATCAGAGGTGTCGTTTGACCGTGGTGGCCGGAAACGTGTTTCTGGTGTCATAAAACACCAAAAACGGCGTGAGACGGTCGAATTCGGAGAAAACGTGCTTCGAATGACCTGAAACCACATGAAAACATTTTGAATATTATTCGTAACGTGTAGGAGGAGACGGAATTCCATCGGACATGTGGTGCGCACAGTACGGCTGATTGTGTCGTTTTCAGCAGTTCGGCGCGCGCTAAAATGGCGCGTTGGGGGGTCAAAACCACCCGAACGACCTCAGAATTCTATGAAACCGTACGACAACAGCTGTTGTGTGATTTTTGAAATGTTTTTGCTAACGGTATGTCAATCGGAGGTGTCTTTTGACCACGGTGACTGGAAACGTGTTTCCGGTGTCATAAAACACCAAAAACGGCGTGAGACAGTCTAATTCGGAGCAAACGTGCTCTGAATGACCTGAAATGATATCATTTCTTAAATTGGGGGTTTTAAATTATTATAGAAACATGATTTGATGTTATATTTAATGTTATTATATGTATATAATAACTGAATAATTATGTCCAATTTACGTTTGTTTTGTTTTGTTTTTTTTTTGTCTTATTGTAGGTTTATTGAAGCAGAAGATTGAAATGGATGGACCTACTTGGATCATTGAAGCATGTTTATCATTTATTGTTTATGACGATCTTGATGTTTATGCTGTTTGAAATTGTTTTCCATTTTTTATGATTTTTACCTTGTTTTATCTCTGATTTTGCACCGTGAAGAAAAAAAAACACAATTCGTACATTTCATTAAAAAAATGAAAAATATTTTATTTAATATTATATATATATTTCTTTAATATATATATATATATATATATATTCTGAAATATTTAAAACATATTATATATATATATATATTTTATTTAATATTATATATATAAATATTTTCTTTAATATATATATATATTTTTTATTTAATATATATATATATATATATATATTTCTTTCCGTAGGAATTTTTTTATAAAAAAAATTTCCCAGAGTAGCGACCGCCAAGCGGTCGCTTAAGGCCGGAATTTCGGCCACCTATAGCGACCGCCATTGGCGGTCGCTATTGGCCTACAGCGATGAAGCTGAAGCGACCGCCATTGGCGGTCGCTGGGCGGTCTCTATAGGCCTATAGCGACCGCCAATGGCGATCGCTAATGCCCGATTTTTTAGTAGTAGAAGGAGGCGAAGACGCGTGGGGTATGCCACATGCTTTCCGTGTTTAGCCTCTCGAGGGAGAATGGGTCTATGCTCTTTCTATAGGCGGCAAAGACTCGACGGGTACTATATCTACTCACCGTGTTGAGCCTCCTTTGTGTTTAGTAGCATAGGATGCTTTTCTAGAATTCCTGGGAATATGGGAAATTAATTATGTAATGAAAGTTTGATTAAATGGTGAAAATACACGGGGACGGAGATACTGGAATTTAAAGGTGATGTGAATCTTAAAAGAAGCATTTTATTTTGAATGTGATTCCAATTCAGTTTAATGTGGAATTTTTCATCATTAATTAATGTTTAAAGAATTAATTAATGTACAGTGGAACTGATAAAATGAGAATGGAGTAATCTAATAAAACTCTTCAAATATTTTTGTGCTTATAGGATACCTAGTCTTAGAATTAGAAGCCTGGAGTCTGAGAGACGTTAGCTGCAATTGTATCTATGACAAGGTAATGCCCATAGTGTGGATGTGAGTTATATATATATTCTATACTTTTTGTGTTTCTATAAGCTACTCCACCCTGTCGGTAAGGGCAACTGACACCCCGGGGATTCTGAGCCCAGGGGGGGTTTCCCAACATTCCGATGGGAGGACGAATGGCTGACTGCCCCCTTTAGCCCCGCTCTCTTCTCTTGGTAGATACATGTGCCAACATGCACAACAGTTAGTTTCACCGTATATGTGTGTAGAGGGCTGTAATGGATTTTGGTTATTTCACACACATATATTCTGGATATAGTATCCTATGGAATACTATAGGTGTAACGTGTATAGGTTGTGATGGCTTGAGGATCCCTACTCGGTGTATGGGCTATAATGGCTTGAGGTATAATACCCGATGTATGATACACGTTATGCGGGCTGTGGTGGCTCCCAGAACTTACCTGGTTACTTTTGGTTGTGAGGATGGTGTGGTGCTTCGCCCAGGTGTCTACGGGCAAGCCTTTGTGGTGCATGAGGTGCAAATTGTGGAGCTTAGCCCAAGTGACTGCGGGCAAGCCTTTGGAGAGAGATGCACAGGACGTATGTCGTTGGGGAAAAGTGGAAAACCAGTGGGGAAGTAGTAGCGGGGTACCCTTGATATTATTTACTATATGTTATATTCTTGTATGCGTTACTTGGTGAGAGTAGCCATGGTGAGGTTGGGAACTTAGTATACCTGTTTAGATGACGAGTTAGTTTCACTTGTTGTTCACTATGCTTTAGCATGCTTTCTTTACTTTTGAACGAGAGGCTTGGGGAGGATCCTACTGAGTATTCTGTTATACTCACCCTATGTATATATAAACTTTTTTTAGGTCACTTGGAGCAGGTTGTAGATCAAGCTAGTTACTACTAGCTTGTGGTTGGAGGAGCTGTTCGGGCATGTGGTCTCTGTCGTTTTACTTTATTTTGGGTACTTTTAGTTTTCCCTTTCAGTTGTAGTACTTTTGCATGACATTCCATATGTGCACTTGAGTTTTCTTTAATATTTCAGTTCTGAGTTGGAGTTGGTTGGAGTCTATTCTATCTCTCTCTTCTGCATGTGTTCTCTTAGAGGGTAATGTCTCCCATTTGTGTGTTTATTATACCCTCGGTGCTAGTCGCCAACCCGAGGCCTACTGGAGGCGGGACTCGGGGGTCATTATCTCTTCTCACATTGTCGGCCCAGGAGGGGTACACTTTGTGGGGAGGGGGTTGTGACAACTCACATTTATCGGCACTAGGAAAAAGCACTGATAAAAGGCACCTATATCAACACTAAAAAAAGCACGGATAAATGGTACTTTTATCAGTGATTTTTTGTATCACTGATAAATGGTTCCCTTTACCAGTGCTTTGTTTTTAGTGCTAATAAAGGGTTCCCTTTATTAGAATTTTATTTTTAGCACTGATAAAGATCTCGAATAATTAACAATTTTATTAATTAAATAATAATTGATAAAAATGGATAAATTTAATATACATATATATAAATTATAAATAATAATAAAGAGTATATATTAAATATATAGATATGTAAAATGAAATAATTAAATAAATAAAACATAAAAATGGGTAAATTAAGAAAAATGTTAAACCTTTTATTAATTAAATAATTATTGATAAAAATGAATAAATTTAATATACATATATATATAATATAAATATTAATAAATTTTATATATTAAATATAGATTTATAAAATGAATAAATTTTAATAATTAAAAAATTAAAAATGAATAAATTGTAATAATTAAACAAAAAAATTAAAAATGAATAAATTAAAAAATTATTAAAAAAATTATAAATGAAACAATTATTAATAAAAATGAATTAGTTTAATATATATATATATATATATATATTAATTATAAATAGTAATAAATAATAAATAATAAATATAAATATATAAAATGAATAAAATGTTAATTAAAAACATGCATATTAATGTCTTATTCATTTTTAATAGTTTTTATACAAAGTTATTCATTGATACCTTTAATATAGAAATATATTCATATATATTTCTATATATTTCAATTTATATAATATTTTCCAAATATGATATATATAATACAAAATATTTATGCTTACATTAAATAATATATTTATTTAAAATGGTTTATAATTAAAAATTAATAATTGATTAAGAATACTGGTTGTAATTGGATTGAGTATTGGACATAATTTAATGTTGTTTGATTTTTCAATTTAACATATATCAAACATGTGTTACATTTATTTCACATACTTATACATAATTAATGTATTTTTATATACAATGAACACACATAAATATTTGTGTAATGAAATCTTATATAGAAACACATACACCAAATATTTATGTAATTTATTCAAATTTTAGTATTCATTTTAGAATTTCATTATAACATGATACATTTAAGATATTATGTTTTTAATAGATAAATTTTATTTATATATTTTTAATATTATTACAGTTATGTATTATTTATTCATTTTTAATATTTTCTTGAATTCAATCATTTTCTATTGTTTATTTATTTATATTTATTTACTATGTTTAAGTTTTTTCAATATGTATTCATATTTACTTCAATATATATTAATATCTTTTTAATAATTTATATTTAATTAATGAAACATATCCATTTCTTCAATATTTTTAAAGTGTACTCATTTTTAGTTATTCAATTTCACTCATTTTTAAGATGCGTGCATTTAAGATTATATATTCATTAAGAGTAATAAAAATAAAATTTTTAAATAAATATTTATAAATATATATATCTATAAATTTATATTTACTATATTTATAAATTTATGTATTTATAATTATAAATAAATAAATATATTTTTGTTAAAAAATATTTAAAGAATTATAAATGAATAGTTATATAAATTTAAATAATTATAAAATTATAGTAAATGTATTTAAATAATGATTGTATTTACTATATTTATATTTATATTTATATTTATTTGATTATTATATATATATATATAATTATATAATTATATATAATGATATAAATATATAAATATTTTTAAAGTATTTATATATTTATAAATAAATAGTTATATATTTTTTATAATTATAAAATTATAAAAAAATATTTTTAAATAATGAATATATTTACTATATTTATATTTATATTTCTTTTGTCACAACCTGACCCATGCTGAGGCTCGAACCACAACTACCCCAAACCCGCCTCCATAGGCCAGGGGCTGGAAACTAGCGTCAAAGGCACAACAAACTTGGGGAGGCCTTTGCCTAAGAACCTGTACACACACATGCAGCCAACTCAATGCAAAAGTGAAGAGGGAATGTAGACAAAATGAAACTACTATAAAGTAAGGTAAATATGCATGAACCTCTATACAGTACAAGAGTACGATAGTGTCAACTAGAAAGTAAAGGGGTAAAACATACACCCAAACCAGAAACTTGTCCCAACATGAAGGAAACTAAAAAAGTGTAACAACTGAGAGAGCCCCACTCCTGTATCCCAACTCTGACCACCGTACGCGGTCCACACAGCCCATATCCCTAAGCTCTTATGAGATCATGACAAACCTATTTGTTGTCTACAAAAGACATGACATGTGTTGGGAAAATCCCATGCAGGGGTGAGTATATACATACCCAGTAGAATGCCCCAAAAATGTAAAGGGGAGTTAGAGATGCACTAAAGAGAAGCAGTAGAGAGAACAAGGTACAGTAAAAGTGAACGGAAATAGTATATCACAACCCAACAAGAGAGTGAAAGTAGACTCATCCAAACATAAGGAGCAAGAAATGGTGAGGAGGTAAACTCCTCATTGAGTCTTATCTACCTATAGTCAGAGAGTATACCCATTCAACCATGAGAATCTAGACATGGAAAGCATGTGGCATACCCCGTGTGTCTTCAACTCTCTTGTAAGGAGAGTAACCAAGACCCAAGGAGTGGGTACTGTAATAGGATAGATATATACATACATACCCAGTCAAAGAAACCCAAATGAAAGAGTAAGGGGATCTTCGTCTCATAGCCCAACCCAAGAAAGTGAGTCACCAACAGTTCCAGAAGTAACCATTGATGCCTAGCATCCCACACGTCTGCCTTGAACTGCAATTCAAAGGGTTTTAATCTCCGAACCTTAATACTATCTATTTTAGGCGGCATTATCTCGCCCTCATAGTTTTTGGCCACGTCACAATGACACATATTGGGGGGAAATTTGTACCTCTTCCTTGAGAGTCCAAAGGTACATCAAAGCATGCCTCATCATGTCACATAGTAGAGAGGTTGTGTCATAAGGTCGAGGACTCATACCCAGTCTGATTGGAGGGTTAGACTCTAGTGTCATCGAGGACCCATCCCCAGCCCAGATGGAGGGTTACACCCTACTGTCGTCGAGGACTCATCCCTAGCCTGGTTGGAGGGTTTGACTTATAAAATATTGAAGACCCATGCCCAGCCCGGCTGAAGGGTTCCACTCAGAACTTCCATTAGGGACCACTTCCTAGCCCAGTTACAGGTAAACCTAGATTTTCTCTGGCCATCCCTACTTGATAGTGCCTCTCAGAAAATCATTGAGGAACTCTGGCCATCCCTGATGGATGGTACCTCTCGAAAAAGCATCGAGGATATCTGGCCATCCTTGGTGGATGGTACCTCTAGAAAAAACACCACTACAATCATCAGGTGGCACCCCGGATAGAAGTCACACCCATAAAATCTCGCATCATAACTCGAAATCCACTACGGAGGGAACCATTGTGTTCTACGCGGAAAAACACTCGGGATAGGCTACTCGCATGCCAATATCTGAGTTCAAAGGAAGGGGTTACGAGAGGTAGAACAATTCTCATTGTAGTATATGGAGAATGTGGGACCCACATGATGTTTGGACCTTCCTCATTGTCAGGCTATGTACCTAACCATCCCGGGTGTTAAACTGTGAATAAGTACCCCTAGGCATGCCAAGGTGCTCCTAGAGTATATGGAATGTCTAGTTAGAAGTTCAACAAGCGCACGATTCTCATCATTTATTGGGTGGGGAAAAATGTAATTTTTCTCACACACCTTCTCAAATGGTCCCATAACATTTGATTGTATCTCTTCATACATCTTATCCACTCTCACAAGGGTCGGTGCTCATGTAATCTGTGAATTCTCTTCAAACACATCAAAAGGATCTTCCACCGATATTCCTTTCATGTTTCCACTTTTAATGAATTCATGAAAAAAAATATCCCCACATCCAAATGGATCACACCATTGTTACCCTTGCAAAAATACATGCAAGATCGACTATTCATTTTCCCCAAACAGACATCTGATTGAAAAATTGTATGTCGGCACATTTCTCTTGAAAATAATCGCATGGTCCCCATGCCTTGACTTTAGTTTAAACATTCGAGAATAGTTTTGAAAAGTCTTATTAAGAACCAAGGTCACATCACCATTGACGTCATGTCAATCAAACGTCGCACGCAGGAGTTATGGTAGGTCGAAGAATTAATAATAATATTAAATCTATAAATTCTCAGGTGTTTTGTGGGCCTAAGCCGGAAGTTAAAAAAAAATTATCTAAAATAGACTTAAAAATACTGCCTCGTAAATGGGGTCATGCCGCCGCTGACAGTACCTCGATCGGACGCAGTACGGGGGAGTTACGGAGGTTTAACTAAATAATAATATTATTATTGTTATTGTTATTATTATTATTAATTATTTATTTCTTTTTATTTCACCCCTTTAGGGTTTTCCCCCTCCCACATCATGCCCCCTTTACATGACCGCCACACCTGTACCCCATGGTAACCACCCTTCGGTCAACCGTTGTCGCCGCCTCCGGCCTCCTGTCGGTTCTGCACGCCCTCGCTGGACTCTATCTTCCCCTCACAGCTCTCACCAAAATGCCCTGCTACTCCAGCTCCCGCAGCACCATCTTCCTCACACGGTTGCTCCGAACGGCCCTCACCCATGGTCTCTGCCTACCTCAGTCGTCACTGCTCTGCTGTCGCGGCCTCCATGGACCGTGCCTGACCGCCTCACTGCCTTGTTGCACAACCATTGGACCTGCCGCTAGCCATATCACCTCACACACACCTCATGGCCGCATTGTCCCTTTTGTTATCCACGACACCTTCTTTCTAATTCGAAACTTTGAAACAATTGCAGATATGTGATCCTCTGGTCACAATCTACACATAGCCAGTCTCTGCTCCTGATTGGATTGTCGTTGCATGAATCCATCCCAAATCTGGGCGCCCAGTCGAGCTTGGGTTGTCCGACAATTGTTGAACTAGGATTCAAAAGGATTCCTCGGTGAAGATGCAAATAAAAAGGGGAGAAAGGCACCAAGATCCAATGTTTTTAAACATCATCGGCCAAGCATTATTCGCCGGTGATCGAGATTGGGCACCGGGGTTAGAACAAGTTATATTAAATATTATGAACTTTGGTACTTGGGCTCATGCAATGTTTGAATTCAAAGGTTCAAGTGAATTAAATAAGATTCAACATTCTTAATCCAAGGTGTGAGACGCTACAGACAATTCCTGCTTGGATTGGATCGTTTGTTGCTGATGAAGGATTTGTTTGTCATTGAAGGGAGAGAATCCATTGCACTCTTCATGACTCGATCTATCTAGATCTAGGGGTTCTTCATTCACCAACGAGAGAGAGAGGATAGGATAATAAGATAAAGAGGATTCATCGTGGGAAAATTTATTATGGGGCCAAATCCCTAAATTCAGAATTTATACTCAAAAAATTAGGTCAAGATATAAATCAAATAATTAAAATAAATATTTATATAATTATTTAATTACTCAACCATGACAGCACATAAGCTGTCTCCCGATGCTGAAAAAGGTTATACCCTACCTAGGGTAAAACCCATTTTCTGAACTTAACGGTGGACTTAGATTTATCATCCAATTCTCTGTATGTGAGTTATTTGGGTTTGAGCTATCAAATGAATAAATTAATAATTTAATTCATCCATTTAACATAATGCCAATGAGTGAGGGGCCGAACATCCCATGCCGACTCATTTTATACCGTTCCTAGGTGAAACAATGTGTTCTAGACCCAACCATGGTCTCATATTTTTTATTTTATCAACTGTTTAATAGATATCCCATTTTCCTTAATCAAATGCGCATGTGTAATATAATTTTTTTTAATATTTTTATAAAATTATTTTCAGGAAGATCAGGCCTTATAATTGAACATCGCCTCAGCTCCCAGCTCTGGAATAATATTTAAAAATTTTCCAAAGTCTTATTAGGAAAAAACTAGGTCTCTAAATCATTCCCTCATTCAAGATTTTTGTCCCTGAAAAGAAAAACTAAACAATAAATTGGGATACTGAGCCTGTATCTGGCTCTACCGTTCCCAGGAAAACCTTCACATTCCCATGATGCCATAGTACGTGAACTAAAAAGTATGGTCCATCCTTATAAGGCATGATTATATCGATGAATTTTGTTGGAACATACACGTATCTTTTCATATGCGACACATGAGAGGTGTCATGCACCTGCTCCAGCTATTGGGGGTGGGGTAATGCGGTAGACAACCTTGCCATCCCTTATCACGACTGGAATAACTGTTTGTACTTGGAACATGGTCTCTTGATTCCCTCTTTCAGAATATCCATCTAGTAAAATGCCCAAGGATATCTAGTAATGTAGTATTTCATATTCAATGCACCACAACTGAGACTCTCTTACACGCTTGGGAAGTGAAGGAGTTATCACCATCAACTGAAGAAAAAATTGTTCCCTCCTACTCCACCAGGGTCAGTTGTGGGGAAGTTAACTGCTATGAAGCTTCCCAAACTAGGAGATCATGGGACTTCTTGCTAAGGTAATATGGTACAATGTTTCACTTTCCCAGTGTATAGATTATCCCAAAGTCATAGTCTTGCAGGAAGTTCAACCAGCATCGTCACCTCAGGTTCTTGTCTATCTAGGTGAGACGTATCTAAGACTCTGGTGGTCTATAAAAACCACTAATCTCCCTTCCAAAAGATAGAATTTTCACATTATTAGGGAAAATACTACCACTGCTAGCACCACATAGTGAGTCATGTATTTTTGTTCATGGGGTCTCCATCATCTCGACTTGTACTTAATAACTATAGTATCAAGACTTGACGTTGAGCATGCAAGGTACTAACGAATAGGGTAGGTGAGTAAACCCATCAAACCATAAGAGGATAAACACGGAAATCATGTGGCATAACCCACGTTTATTAGACCCTATTGGAAGGATAGTATCCCCAAATCAGACACTCCACTGCACTGTCGCACCCTGATTGTAGAAGTCAGAGGGACTCTTCCACCACACCTCGATACTATTCGCTTTGGGCGGTATTGACTCACCCTTAGAGTTTTTATCATGTAATAAAAACATGTCTTGGTGGGGGAAGGAGCCCTCTTCTTCATTCATTCAAAACTATGTCTAATAGTACCAACACAGGGTTATGTTGATGCCCCACATCACCCCGATAAAACCTCAAGCAAGGGGCAGGGAGAAAAGAGCACTTCACACAGTTCCTAAAAAGTTCTACTACAAAAATTAGAAATGATTCAAGGAATACCACTTATTGTATCATGCTATGTAGGATCATAGACATCCAAATCTTATGTTTGTCTATGGACCCAGCTTCCAACTCCCTAAGCCTAACGTGGGCCGCCTGGTGGTGGTGGAAGGACCCCATAATGTCTTCCCCCACCTCCATCTCCTCCTTATACTCTACTATCACCAAATCATTATGAACCACCATGGTCATAGTGTTGTCTCTGTCATGGTGATCCACCAGTTTTCTAACTAATATTCTCAGTACGCCTAGTCGGGCAGTCCCAAGCCAAGTGATCATGCATGTCACAAGTATAGCATCGTCCCTCCCCATGATGTCTTAGTGCTCTACGATGCCTTGTCCACATATGACTATGTGCCTGAGACCAATCACGAGATGATATCCTACACTGAGATCTTATCGATTGACGTCTGCTAGTTGTGTCAGACGTCTCAACTCTATTGCGCCCTCTACCATAACAAGATGCATGGTGTGAAAGGAGGATCTCTGTCACCAGTGCCTACTCCAGCACCCTAGTATAGGTGGGAATACACAAGGGTACTATGATATCATAGATATCCCTATAGAGTCCTTTCTCAAAACTCTATGTTCAGTAGTATATGTCACGAATTATGTCTGGAGAGTAGCATGCAAGGTCTGTGAACCGTGTATCGTACTCAGTCATTGTAATCCCTCCCTACTGAAACTGAAGAAGCTCCTAAAGTCGAATGGAGCACAGGTAGGAGGGGTATTACTCATCATGAAACAGCTACTGGAAGTCATCCCATGATAGTGTCGACTCATGGAGTATCTGAGTAACCAATCTCCACCAATTCCTAGCTACTCCGTAGAAAAATCTAGCTACCAAAGCCACCATATGGTATGTCGGTGTCCATGAAATCCTGAAGAGGTGGACCACAAACTCCAACCAAACCTCTACAGCTTGAGGGTTTGGCTCACCATCAAACCTCAGTGGTCACTTTCACTAGAACTCGTGAAGTGCGCTCAATCTGTGCACATCATCCACCTTCTCTGATGGAGCTATTAGTTTCTCAATAGGTGGGGGTGCTTCTACCTACCCACCTAGAGAAAGGGGATCATATAATGGGTTTTGAACTGAGGCCTCGTCACTCACAGGGTCGTCGTCACAAACCAGAGCTGGTATCCTGGCTAGCTGTCATTGTGAAGATATATTGAATGTTATCAAGGAGTATCATGGTCAGATGATCATATATATATATCAAAAACATTGGGGAGATGGCTCAAAAAGGACAGTCAAATAATCAATCCTATATAATGCATGTACCATTGTTCCCTACAACAAGTGTCTCAGGGTGCTGACTCGACAAGCAGGTAATCAGGGTCCTGGTGAATGGATACATTGGCTACCAATACCGTCACTAGACTCCATATCCTAAGAGATACTCTCGAGCCACTTTGACACTATTTCCCTAAACCCAACCTAGAATATTTTAGGTAAGCATCTGAACAATGTACCAAGGGTCGAACCAGCCTTTGATATCACTTTGTCACAACCTGACCCATGTCGGGGCTTGAGCCACAACTACCCTAAGCCCGCCTCCAAAGGGAAGGGTCTGGAGACTAGCGTTGAAGGGACAAAAAACATAGTGAGGCCTTTGGCTAAGAACCTGTACACACACATGAAGACAACTCAATGAAAAAGTGTAAAGGGAAAGTAGAAAAAAAATGCAGTTGCTGTAAATTAAAGTAAACATGCATGAACCTCTAGACAGTATAAGAGTACGATAGTTACAACTATAAAGTAAATGGAAAAAACATATTCCCTAACCTGAAACTTTTCCCAATCTGAAAGAAACTGAAAAAGAGTAATAGCTGAGAGATCCCCACCCCTGTATCCCAACTTTAACCACCATACGCAGTCCATGCAGCCCATATCCCTAAGCTCCTCTAAGATCATGATCAACTTATCTACCATCTACAAAAGACATGACATGTGTTGGGAAAAGACCATGTAGGGGTGAGTATATACATACCCAGTAGAACACCCTGAAAAGGTGAAGGGGATTAATATATACACTAAAGAGAAGAAGTAGAGAGAATGAGGTATGGTAAAAGTGAATGGAAAGAGTATAGATTAACCCAAAAAGAGAGTGAAAATAGACTCATCCAATCACAAGGAGATAGAAATGGTGAGGAGGTGAACTCCTCGTAGAGTCTTCACTACCTATAGTAAAATATTAGACTCATCCAACCATGAGAATCTAGACACGAAAAGCACGTGGTATACCCCATGTGTCTTTGCCTCTCCTGGAAGGAGAGTAACCAAGACCCAAGGAGTGGGTATTGTAATAGGATTGATATATATATACATGATCAGTCAAGGAAACCCAAATGAGAGATTAAGGGGATCTTCATCTCATAGCCCATCCCAATAAATTGAGTCACCAATAGTTATAGAAGTAACCATCAATGCCTAGCATCCCAAACATCTTCCCTGAACTATAAGTCAAAGGGGATCAATTACCACACCTTGATATTATCCTCTTTGGGTGGCACTGTCTCTCCCTCATGGTTTTAGGCCACGTCACAAGGACACATATTGGTTGGAAAATCATCCCTCTTCCTTTAGATTCCAAAGGTACGTCAAAGCATGCCTCATCACTATCACACAATTGAGAGGTCATGTCACAAGGTTTAGGACCCATACCCAGCCCAGTTGGAGGGTTCTACTCTAGTATCGTTGAGGACCCATCCCCATCCCAGTTGGAGGGTTCCACTCTAGTGTCATTGTGGACTCATCTCCATCTTGGTTGGAGGATTAAACTTAGAAAAGATCAAGGACCCATGCCCATCCCGACTGGAGAATTCCACTTGGAACTTCCATTGGCGACCAATTCTTAGCACAGTTGGAGGCAAATACGAATATGCTCTGGCCATCCCTGCTAGATGGTGCCTCTCAGAAAAGCATCGAGGAACTCTAACCATCCCTGCAGGATGGTACCTCTTGTAAAAGAATCTCGGAACTCTCACTATCCTTATTTGATGGTAACTCTAAGAAAAACGTCGATGCAGTCATCGGGTTCCACCCTATATAGGTGTCACACCCAGAACATCTCACATCTTAACTCGAAAGCCACTACGAAGGGAACCATCATTTTCTATGTGGAAAACACTTAGTATAGGATACTTGCATGCCAATATCTGAGTTAAGAGGAAGGAGTTAAAATAGGTAGAATAATTCGCATAGTATTACATGGTGCATGTGGGTCCCACATGACGTGTGGCCCCGCCTCATTGCCAGGTCCTGTAAATAAACATTCCCATAAACTAAACTATGAATAAGTACCCCTAGGAATGCCAAGGTACTCATAGAGTATATGGCGCGTCTAGTCAGAAGGTTGATGAGCGTACAATTCTCATCATTGATTAGGAGGGTGAAAACATGATTTTGCTGACACGCCTTCTCAAATGGTCCCAGAATATTTGACTGCATCTCTTCATACATCTAATCCACTCTCATAAGAGTCGGTGCTGATGTAAGTCATGGAATCTCTTCAAACACATAAGAATTATATTCCACCGATATTCCTTTCATGTTTCCACATTTAATGTGATGGTAAAAAAATCCTTTCACATCCAAATGGAACACACCATTGTGACCCTTGCAGAAAAACACGCAAGATCGACTATTCATTCACCTCAAATACACATCTGATTGAAAAGTCGTATGTCAGTGCATTTCACTTGAATAGAGACACATGGTTCCCATGACTTTACTTTAGTTTAAACATTTGAGAATAGTCTTGAAAAGTATGCTTAAGGATCATGGTCACATTATCACTAACGGCACATCAATCGGACGTCGCATGCAGGAGTTATAACAGGTAGAAGATTTAATAAAAATATTAAATCTATAAATTCTAGGGCATTTTTTGAGCCTAGGCCATGAGTTAGAGAAAATTATATGAAATAGTCTTAAAATTACCACCTCGTAAATAGGTTCTCATCGTCGCTGACGACACCTCGATCAGACATGGTACGGGGGAGTTACAAAGGTTTAAATAAATAATACTAATAATAATATTATTATTATTATGTTATTTTTAATTGTTTTGTCACCCCTTAGGGTTTCCCCATCCCGCATCATGATATATTAATATGGTCACTGCACCTACACCCCCTGGCTGCTGCCCTACGGTCAACCGCCATCGACGCCACCGGCCTCCTGCCAACTCCGTACGCCCTTGCCGGACTCCGCCATCCCCTCGCTGCTTTCACCGGAACGCCCTACTGTGTCGGTTCCCGCAGCACCAGCTACCTCACGTGGATACTCTGAATGGCCCAAACATATGGTCTCCACCTGCCTCATCCATCACTGCTAAACTATCATAGCCTCCTCGGACTTCACCTAATCACCTTGTTGCCCTCTTGTGCACATGTTGGACCCACCTGCACTAGTCATCGGCCGCATCGCATCACACGCACTGCATGGTCGCGCTGTCCCTTATGCGAACCACAATGCCTTTGATATAACTCGAAACTTTGAAACAATTGCATATATGTGATCCACGGGTCACGATCTATACATAGTCGGTCTCCGCTCGCGATTGCATTGTCATTGCACGAATCTGTCTCGAATCCGGATGCCCAGTCGAGCTTGGGTTGTCGATCAAATGTTGAACCAGGATTCAAAAGGCCTCCACGGTGAAGACGTGAAGAAAAAGGGAGAAAGGAACAAAGATCCAAAGTTTTTAAACATCGTCATATAAGACTTATTGGATGGCGATCGAGATTGGGCACCGGGGTTAGAACAAGTTAGATTAGACAATATGAACTTCAGTGTTTGGGCTCATACAATGTTTGAATTCAAAGGCGCAAGTGAATGAAACAAGTTCAACATGCTCAATATTTTAATCCAAGGCATGAAATGATAAAGATGAGTCCTACCTGGAATGGATATATTTTTTTATGAAGGATTCATTCCTCATTGAAGGGGGATAATCTGTTGTGATTTCCGCAACTCGATCCTTCTAGATCCAGGGGTTCATCGTTCGCCAACGAGAGGGAGATGAGAGGAGAGGAAGAGGAAGAGAAGTCATCATTTGCAAATGAATTATGAGTCCATATCCCTAAATTCTGAATTTATACTCAAAAAATTTGGTCAATATATAAATCGAATAATTAAAATAAATAATTATTTAATTACTCAACCATGATGGCACATAAGGCGATCTCCTGATACTGACAAAGGTTATTCCTTGACTAGGGTAAATTCCATGTTTTGAAATCAATGGTGGACTCAAATTTATCATTTGAGTCCCCATATGTGAGTTATTTGGGTTTTAACTATTAAATGAATAAATTAATAATTTAATTCATCCATTTATCATAATGCTAATGAGAGAGGGGTCTGAATGTCCCACACCGACTCGTTTTGTGTCACTCTTAGGGGAAACATTGCATTTTGGACCCAACCGTGGTCTCAGATTTCTGATCCGATGAACTATTTAGGAGATATAAAATTTTCCTTAATCATATGCATGTTCTTAATGTAAAATATATTTAATATTTTTATAAAATTAATTCCAGGCATACCGGGCCTCGAAATTGCACATCGTCTCAGTTCTTAGCTCTGGGATAATATTTGGAAATATTAAAAAGTCTTATTAGGAAAAAAACTAGGTCTACACATATTTATTAAATATATATATAAATATATATAATGATATAAATATATTTATAATTATAAAATTATAATAAATATATTTAAATAATGAATATATTTACTATATGTATATATATTAATTATATATATATAATTATATAAATATATATAATGATTTAAATATATTTATAATTATAAATTTATAATTAAAATATATATTTATAAAGATGGAGCTTTATCACTGCTTATTATCACTGATAAAGATAGAGATTTATCAGCGCTAGAAAAGCTCTGATAGAAGCTATATTTATCAACACTAAACCTTTAGTGCTGATAAAGACATCTTTTATCATTACTTTTTTAGTGCTGATAAATCTTGATCTTTATCAGTGATAAAAAATCACTGATAAAGATATCTTTTATCAACACTTGTTAATTTAGAGTTGATAAAAGGTATCTTTATTAGTTCTTTTTTGGAAGCACTGATAAAGGTATCCCCAATCTATTTAAAAGAACCCTAACCATGACTGATTTAATTGAAATTCTCAATCTCTCATGGAACTCCCCTATTACTGATGCCCCTAATCTATGTTCTCTTGGATGAATCAAAGCTAGAATCCAAGGTATATTATTTTCTCTTCCTCATCTCTCATTGATTTCTTTTTTGGGTTCATTGATTTATGTTATTGTAGTTTTCTCAACCATGAAGAACCTAGTTCTCTCCTCTCATAACTCTAGTCATGATTGGTCTCTCTCATTCTTCCTCATTATTGTTGTTCTTATTTCCGCCTTCACTCATGGATCTTTCCATTATTAGCGTTATCGCTTTCACCATCACCACCATTATCATCAACCTTTAATTTTTATTCATCCTCTACCAATACATCTATTTTATAGTTCTCCATGGTTTTTAATCATAGTTCTTATTTTTTTCATACATCCAAGGTCTGTTTTTTTAATAGATTCTTGATTTGGGATTTTATTTTTCTTATATGATTATTTGATGAATGGTTGTTATAAATCATGTTTATTTGATTATAAATGGGTTTCTATGGTATGTTTAGTTGTTTTTGTCTTTAATTGAATGATTATTTAATTAGTATTAGGACAACTAAGGTATGTTTCATTTTCTTGAATGATTATTTAACCAGAGTTATGTTTGAGGAATGATTTATTGATGAATGAGTGTATTGTAAATAATATAATGCTTTTTCATGACATTTAAAGTATGTTTAATTTACTTATTAATCTTTTTACTGCATGTAAGGTATGTTTAATTTACCAAATGAGTGTTTTGATGATTAATGAATATTGTTTTCTTACATTGTAAATGGATGTTTTGTAGGTATAGTGGATTATAGAGTTTGAATATGGATTATTAATAATATATATTTAAATGATCATCCTGAGAAATTTTTGATTGTGTTGATTGTGTAATTTCAATATACGGGAAGTTAGTTTATAATTCAGTTTGAATAACACAAGAATAATATAAGAGTTTTTAGAGTTATCCCTCATTTATTTTCCATTATACGGTTTAATATCCATATAAAATTCCTCTGGGAATTTTTTAACTTAACGCTCATCTGATACTATAACTATTTCATCAAAAAACATTATCACTTCCCTAATGTTACTTTATATATAATCTCTATTCATATAGTACTCTAATATTGATCATTCTAAAATTATATGATAAGGAGAAGAAGATTTCAACTTATATTGAATGTAATTAGAAAAATAATAATCAAATCATCTCCCTATTTAATCATGTTCGTAGTATATATCAGTTCGTATTTACTACATGAAGTGAAATTTTCATTTTCAATATGATGTATAAAATTGTATGCCTCCTTTTGGATATGTATCACTATTGATATTGTTTTCATAACTAATATATTATTCCTAATGTTATTTTATAATTTATATTTATTTATATATTTTTAAAATAATAATTACCAAAATATATAAAAAAAATTAAACAAAATATGAGTTTTATTTTTGGTCAACCTCTTAAAATCAATGTTATGATTCATTTATTTTTTTCAAATTTTTTATGAATAGATTATAATTGAATAATTCTATGGTGAAACCTTTTTTTTACATCTTCTACCTTTATTTTTTTGTGAAATATTTTTCATTTATTTGATTTTATTTTTATTTATAAAGGTAAATTTTAATTTAACTTTTCTAAAAAATTATATTTAGTACTTGAAATTTATTATAGGTGATAATGAATCATAGTGGTATTACAACAGTATGAACATGTGATGAATATAAGGAAAGGGTTGATGATTTTTTAGAATTTTCAAAATATAATGTTGCATAAAATGACTTGTTTTCCTATATTTGGTTGAAATTTTTACATACGACAGAGTTAAAAGGTAGATAAACAAAATGCCATTTAATTAATTATGGTTTTAATACATATTACAGTCCTTGGATTTGGCATGGTGAAATTGGGTAGAATTTAAGATCTATTAATAGTGAAGATTATCGGGTTGATAAGTTTGATCAAATTTAATAAATTCTTTTAGATATTAAATTAGTGGAAATTGTTAAGACACTAATGATCACACACTTATATGGTGATATTAAAAACCCATTGTATCTAGGTTATAGAAAATTTATGGCGTCATTGATGAATTTCTAAATCAAAACCTGGGAAATTTATTAGCTAAGGTATTGGGTTATTCATTAAATCATATCTCATTCTCTTATATGAGACTAACTATGAGATTTTAAGGGAAATATCTTGATCTATTTGAAATATAGAAAACTAGGACCAATATTTTGATCTGTTTCCCACTTTTTTAGTTTTACTTAATGCGTCTAGATTGGAAACCACGTCTAGACCAAGGAGTGGTTTCCAATTTGGGTAGATCCAATCTACTAGGCCAAACATATGACAACTATATTTCTTTATGGAGCTTAAAATTATTTTGAGCTTATAGAATTTATAAGAATGACCTTATATAAATGAAAGAATGTAAATAATTAAATAACACAATTCCAAACTTTCATTTCATAGAATAAATAATTTTAAAACATGTAAACATGTTTAACAGACTTTACACAATAAACAAAGAATAAATATTTAAGATAAATGATATTTGGGTATCATATATTATAATATGATGGGAATTATGTGAGGTCTAGGTATGGTATGTTAGAATGTGAGTTACTATAGACATTTTAGTGATTCATCAAGGAATAGGGTGAGGGTTATGTGACATTTGTGTTGTTGTTTGTTCTTCTTTATTGTTTTTTAGAAGTTAGGTTTAACTAATGTATTGTGGCACCCATATTTTGGTTATTTCCTAAGGGAACCAATTATGTTAAGACTTCCCCATATTTCAAATTCACTTCCTAAGAAAAATGGATATGTTATGCTCATTTCATGATTTGGATTCAATAAGTACATGTGATGTCTATCCCTGAGGGATAGTCTTGGATGCTAGGGGTATGAGGTCAAATATCATGGTACCTGTGATGTGGTTATTTCTAGAGGGAGATAAATAATTTTTATTATTTTAATTTTAGGGGATAAACTTAGTATTATGGTATGATTAGTATAATTCATTGGTATGAAATGAAGTAGGTACATTTTATTATCATGGTTTCCTGGTTGGTACATAATGACTTGACTTATATGTGTGTTTTGAGTGTTAATACTTTGAATATATACTTAAATATATGCATTGTTTTATATTTTATGGGACCTATTAGTATCTACTTGTTGATTTTTATACTCACACCCTACACATGAACCTTAGTACATATAGAGCTCTTATATTTTAGATACAAGTGAGGAAAAATGACTAGTAACTTATATTATATTTGGTAAAACTTAGTGGGAAGAGTTTATGTTCTCATAATAGTGTTAGGGAGATTTTATCATTTTGAGATGATATTTGAAATTTTAAATTAAGATGTGTTAATTTTAAAAAATTTAAGGAGACAACTACCATCCTTATCAGTTTCATCTCCCAAACAATTATTATTTTATTTTTTTGCTTGAGACTCACCCCCTATATATTATATGTTTCTTGAACTACTATGAGCAGTAGTCATTCAAAATTATCACTAGAATCTGGTATGGTATGACTACTACTCATAGTAGTTCAAGAAACATAGATGCATGTCTATAATATATGGAGGATGGGTCTCAATCAAAAAAATTAAATAATAATTGTTTGGGAGATAAAGTTGATGAGGATGACATTTTTCTACAACTTTCATATTTGGATGAATTCATAGGATAACACATATCATATTGGAGTAATTATTTTCTTAAATTTAATTACCCATTTCCTTCAAAATGGATGCACACTAATCATTTGAAAAAATATTATGAAGATGGAGTTAAAGAGTTCATCAAGTTTGAAATAGAGCATGCATACAAACATTATCAAATCCATTATCTGTGTTTATGTTGTTATTATTCAAGAAAAATTAAATATTTGACTACTCATGTAGAAAATGTATTGTGAAAATGACGGTGTTACCAATCCCGAGGAAGAACATACTGTAGATGCTGAAACTGCAGAATTATTAGGGGATCAAAAATATGTTTATGATGGAAAAAAAGAATGACGTAACATCACAGTATTGAATAGGATTATCAAGTAAAAAAGAAAATGTATAAAATTTTAGGTTGGCTGGAATCAATGTAGCCAACCTTTTGACCCCAATAAGTCAATGTTCATTAGTTATATTGGGGTCACAATGAGGATGAATGTGTCGATTGATATTAACTCAAGGCACTGCTTCCATACTATAATGATGGATAACCTTTGGAAGGATGTAAAGGTAATTTTATGATATACTTTCTCTATTTTATCTAAAATTTTAATAATTAAACATTGATTTAGTTTTCATTATTCCTTGTAGAGTCAGTTTATTTTTGAATATTTACGTAATAAATTTGTCTTAATGGCCATTGGAAAATCCTATAGAGGGTCCTGGACTCTTCTTACCAAGTTACATCTTAGGGATTCTTGGGGAAAAGTAAATCCCCACCCACCAGTTTCTTATGCACACATTATAAAGTTGGAAACATGGAATGCTTTCATCAGTCTTCCCAATCAGAAATCATTTCAGGTGCATTGTAGTAGATAATATATTATTCTAAATTATTTATTTTATCCAATTTTATTCAAAATTGTTAATTTATGATATATTAAAAGAGTTATGAAAGTAAATAATTTTCATCAAAACCAATGTACACCTATCACAAAGAAAGGATGGGGTACGCTTCACTAGAGAAGAAATTGGTATGTATTTTAAATCAATAATAAAAGTTTTGTGTGATATGAAACAACATATGTTCCTTTGTTTATATGTAGATTGATGAATCAAAATCTGAAGCAATTTCCATCCAACATCATGTGCTATAGAAGGAGTCTCGTGTAAATAAGTAGGGTAAACTAGTTGATGAAAACAAAAAAGCAGTATGGAAAACATGTGTAAGTATGACATAATAGTAATTTTTTATGCTTTATAAAAGTTTTACATAAAAATATATATGTATGCTCATATTTTTTTATAAGTTTTAGACACAAGAATCGACAGTGATTGTATCGAAAGAAAAACTACTTTTAGTAGCTTTGAAACGGCCAGAATAATATAGTCATGTTAGAGGATTAGGTTTTAGAGTGTCTCCTCAAACATATTTCAAAAATATAAAACCATATGAAGATATATATAATATGTTGAAATAATTGCAGACACAAATATACTCACTGCAAAATATTATTTTTTGGTCTATTTTGGAAGACCAATGTATGATAAATGATCAAAGTGAACCGGTGATGGAACAAAGATCCACACATGAACTAAATGACCCCACTAGCTTTGAGGCTAGTCATTCCCCTCAACCATATTCCTTACCTGAGGTAATCAATTTTATCATTACTCTATATCCAAAATGTGAATCAAAAAACTTTTGATAACTTTATATTACTAAAATTTTGTAGGGTATAATTGTTTGTTATTTTTATCTATGAACACCCACACACTTCCTTGTTGTGAGGAGTGTGGTGTATAATATCCCAGAAGATAAACTACACCATAAAAACCTCCCAAAAATATAACATGAGAGTTGGGATTTTGGTTTCTCATTTTCCGACTACTGAGTTTATTGTTACACTTGATGATCCAGATATTACAATAGTCAATGATGCTATTTGAACTTTCATATTATGTTCGTATAATCTTATAAATACACCCAAGGTATATATTTATAAAAATCATATAAAAAACTATATCAACTGATGAAAAAATTTCTAAAGTGAGGTATGATATTATATATGGATAAATAAATGGGGAAATGGAAGGTCGGGTCAAAATAATCTAGTGGATTGACCAAGAAATCAAAAGGACCTTTAGGGAGTACTTCCTCCCTACCATTTCTAGAGAGACATTTATTATCATTATAAATTTATGCAGAGATTTCATTTAAAGATGAAAATATGTCTTACATTCCATATTAAGAAGAAATATATGGAACTCTCATGATAGACGTAGTTGGTTTTGAGAGTATAAATTAGATTCTCAAACATGAATGGTTGGTAATGTTAGTTGTGAATGCATACATAAGGTACATTTTTATAATAATTATATCAAAATAGTGAGATAATATTTTCATTAAAGTTAATAACTATTCATATTTTCTATAGATGTTTATATTAATACTGTATAAAGGGAAACTATGAGAAGCACAATTTAGATTCATTAATCATTGTATCATTTCTATAGAAAAACTTACTCTTTTGAATGAATAAATTGAGAACAAAAAATATGATCTATGAGATGTGTTTGAGAAAAATATAATACATGAAAGAATATTTTTGATACCTAAAATGCTCAGGTAAAACTCTACAATCTAATCACATAAAATGTATTTTTATTTTTCTGCATTACTTTTGGATGCTGATTTCAGTCAATCTAGATACCCTAAAGATTTATTTTTTGGATCCAATGCATGTATATTTAACAAAATAAACACATGTTATGTGCATTGTGAATTTGTAATACACTATAATAAACATTTTATAGATAAAATTAAAATTATTTGTTTCAGTCTGTTTTTTAACAAGAATTTTATTATGATAGGTTGGTCACTAAATATAATCTAAAGCATGGCATGAAGTCGGTGACGGAACAGATAAAAGCTATGGATTTATACAAAGGAAAGAAAATAAGTTATATATATAAATATTTAACTATAAAAAAATATTTCAAAAACAATTTACTTATTTTGGTCAATGTTTCTATAGTGTCCAAAGAAAGATAATGTCTTTGATTGTGGATGTTATGTTTTCAAATTTATGAGAGGGATCATAAACCATCAAAAGACCAGCATACCCAAACAGGTAATTTCCAAAGTTAATTACAATTTCATTAAAAATATTTCATAATCATTTTTTGCTTATATTTTCTCATTACTACACGAATTATGAAAACCTTCATACTTAAAAAAAAGAAGTGATTTTTTTTAGAGATGAGTGGGTAGCATACATACTATCAAAATGTTTGCTAAAAAAATTAGGTGATTACCTACTATTTTTTTGATCTAGTAAGGGATATGAAACTTTATAAATATATTTTTGGTGTGCATAATTAGTGTTAGAATGATTATATATTATTTTTGATATATTTCTCAATGAGAACGATAATAGAGGAAATAAATTTGTCAGAAGTATTAGACTGCAAACAATAAAATTGTTGGGAAATGTCGAAGGCAGAGGCAGAGTCAGAGGTGGAGGTAGAGGCAGAGGTGGAGGAAAAGGTGAAGGTGTAGGTGAAGGTGGTGGTAGAGGAAAAGGTAGAGGCGATGGAGAAGGAAGAGGTTGTAGGAGATTCAAAGTCGGATACTGGGTTGGAGGAGGCAGAGGCGAAGACCAAGGAGGAGAAGGGGATGAAGCATTGGACTGTAAATAATAAAATCGTTGGGTAAGGGAGTAGAATGGGGATGATACCAAGGTTGTGTTTGAGAATAATTGCTTAAAAGTGTGCACAATACTTTTCACTTAAGATAAGATCCATTGTTCAAGTTTTTCAGGTTTCTTATTCAAAAAATGTTTTCACCACTTGTTTAAGTGATTTTGTATAGGAATTTAAGTGGAGGAATTTTTTCATAAACAAAACATACACCACTTATTTTTTAAAGATGATTATCATAGGATATGATTTATATTTACACATTCCAAGTACTATAAAATATTACTGATGTGTGGAAGGGTCCCCTCACCAAGAACAAACTGAAAAACAACAATAAAATAGATGTAGTTTCTTGCCCATGGATTCTCTACACTATAAACAAAGAGTCTTAGTATTGGATCCAATAGTAACTTGAGACTCATACAATACCAAACCAATCATAAAATATGTATATAATCAAGCTCAAATAATAAATATGTGTGTAATCAACCACCAAATCCAGCATGTGTATGAGATAACTATTGTAGGACAACCAACATTGAGAGATTATGGTCATTGAGGAGGGTTGGTGTCAAAGGAAACATGGATTCAAATGAAAAGAAACCTATTTATGAATAAATCCATAAAAATTAAAAACATTCTTCTAATTAAATCATGAATCATTGAAAATTAAAATGAATTCCCCTTTGAAAAATAAGCTAGTATATTGATCCAAAACCACTAAAAAAATAAAGAAATACAAAATTGCATTAGTTGGATTATGGATTTTTAGAAAAGAACAATACAGTGGTTTCACTTTGGTGGGTGGTGAAATTATTTGTTCAATTCGATATTTAATTATATGCATTATATAATATCATATATTCCTATTAAATACATATAAGTAACATTCATTATGCATGTAAACCTTCATTATTTAAAATTATCAACATTCATAATCTCATTAATAAAAAAACCATCATCATTCTTAATAAAAAATACATGAGAATAGGGATATTCCCATTTTGATGAACAAATAATGATGATGTTATGTTAGAGTTTATCATCACCCAGAATATTGAAAAGGATATACTAATATAAATCACAATCCATGAAGACTTAATGGATCTGCTAGATTTTAGTGACATTTGGATGCTATAAAGGGCTATACTGATGTTTAATACTGTCAACAAGAGGTAAAAAATTTATAATGGAGTTTAGTGTCTTATGGAAATAAATAATGGATACAATAAATTTTTTACCATTAAAGAAGGTAAATGGTTTATCATGGAGTTTTTACTCTCTATGATGGTGAAAGGTGTTGGTCGGAGAGTGATGGCAAGAGGGGGGTGAATTGCATTTTAAAATTTAATTATCAATTTAAAAACAATTTATAAATGAAGTGGAAATAAAAAGGGGAAAGACACAATTTGATAACGGAGTTCGGCTTAAACCAAATCCTACGTCTCCGCTCCCAACTCAACCGTTGAGAGATCTACTTCAGCTTGCTTTTTAATGGTTGTAGAAAGAAACCCACTAGCCGTTTTAAGGTAGGCTAGATCACCTTCGTACAGCTTGATTTTTTATGATGGTTGTAGCAAGAAACCCAAAATGAAAGTGAGGAAGAAAAGAATGGTTTGTTTTAATAAAAACCCAATGAATAACTAAACAATTGAAATAAATAAATTACAACAAACTTGAGGAAGCCTTGAGCGCCAAGAGTGTGAGAGTAGTTGATGTAGAGGCAGCCCAAGCTTCAAGGATGGAGGTGGATCACAAGTAGCCTTAGAGTTTTCTCGTTAGAGCTTCAAGGGATCAAAATATAATTCCAATGTTTTTGGTGGTGTTCCCGGCATCCATCCTCGTCTATTTATAGGAGAAATATCTCCAAATACATCAATATAGCCGTTGGAGGGCTTCCGGAGCCGTTCGGGGTCAAAAGTACAAGTCCAGTCAAAGCCCAACGGCTAGTTTGACTGGGCTTACCGGCTGACCGGTGCTTGGCCACCGGCTGGCCGGTGCACCAGACAGAAGGCAGAGCGTTCTGTCTGGGCTCCACCGGCGGGCCGGTGCTGGGCCACCGGCTGGCCGGTGGTCTTAGACAGAGAGCAAGCTCTCTGTCTGGTTCCACCGGCTGGCCGGTGGTCTTAGACAGAGAGCAAGCTCTCTGTCTGGTTCCACCGGCTGACTGGTGGTCCAGACACCGGGTGGCCGGTGGCACCTGGCAGTAGGCAAAGCCTACTGTCTGGTTCCACCGGCTGACCGGTGGCACCTGGCAGAGAGCTTTGCTTCTGCCAGAGACCACCGGCTGGCCGGTGGTAATCCACCGGTTGGCCGGTGGACTCAGAGAGTCCTTTTTCCAGTCTTCTTGGGACAACTCTTTGGAAACCTTTTTCCTATCATCAAACAAACTTGAAAACAAGTTAGAACACGATGAGAGTGATTGTGATCATTAAAATCCAAGAGAGAGGGGTACAACAATCTCCCCCTATTTTGATGATCACAATCACAAATGAGAAAGCTTTTAAAAAGGATATGCCAAGTAAAAAGAAATAAGAAACTTGGACATGGAAAATTTTAGAGATCATTTTAATACAAGAATTTCATAGATGTATCATGTATTGAAAATGATATTAATTTTGAAAGGATTGAAATAAAGAGAATGGTTCATTTTGAAATGGTAACCATAGGTCATTTAAAAGAAACAACTTAAATCAATAACTTAACCATTTAAAAACAGATTTTGATGAAAGTAATAAATTAAAATTGAACTTTTAAAAAGAGCACTTAATGAAATAAGTAACTATGTAATAGAGAGTTTTTCTCCCCCTTTGGGATTATCAAAATAGGAGGAAAAGTATGAAAGAAAATTAGAAAAACAATAACAAGGAAGTACGCAATGACAAAAAGGATTGAAAGATAAGACAACTTGAATTTCATAAAAGATGAAACGATACATAGGAAGTTCAAAATACAAATACAAAGACAAGCCAAAAAACAGGAACGGCTCTATTCACTCCTAGAGGGCCGAGAGTGACGACGACGCCTGAAGGTCGGAGGAGCCGGAGGAGCCTGGACCGCCTCAAAGCGACGATCTAGAGAATCAATCCGAGAGTGGAGCTGATCAAACTGAGAGCTGATGTAAGAAAACTGTAAGTCAAGTCGGGTCTCAATCTGATCCTGGAAGCGAAGGAACTGATCAGCCGTCACCGACAAGCTACCAGTATCATCGGGAGGGGGCACAGCCTCAGCAGGCTCCGGTGCATCATCACCCGCTCCATATCCCTCATCAGCAGCAGCAGCAGCCTCACCTTCGTCGTCACAACTCCCTTCCTCTTCATCATCACCACTGTCCTCACTATCTGAAAGAGGATAGGCAGCAGTAATGGCAGGAGGCATGGCATGGGTAGGAGGGTGTGAATGTGTCTGAGGGGAGTAAGCCTTGAGAAGGCCCTCCTTGTCAGTAATCCACTCCTGACGCCAAGGATGCCAACGAATGTTCATCCGTTGCACCATCATAAAATTGATGATGCTATCCTTCTTAGGCTGCTCGAAGGAGGTAGCACGGAGAGGGACATCAAGAAAGGTAAAGATTTTGGTCAACAAGTGCCCGTGAGGAAGAGTTTTGGACCGGCGCGGGTGCTCAGCCACATAAGACATGGCCCGGAACAGGAACCGGACCAGATTGAAATGAACGCCTCTGGTGATATAAGAAAGAAGATAAATATCAATAAATTTCACCGTATCGTGATCACCGATACGGGGTGCAAGAGTGGTCTGAATGAGGCGCTCAATGATGCGATGATTTGGGGTGAGCTGGGAGAGCTTGACAATGGGATCGGTGGGCTGCCCTGTGAGATGCTCAAGAGCGACAGCAAGATCAAATTCAGGGTCCTGAGGAAACTCCCCCTGAGCAAATGCATGAGGTCCAACATGAGGAACCCTGAGCATCCTGGCAATCTCCAAAGAAGTGATAGTGATGGGTTGCCCAAGAGCAGTGGTGGTAATGGTATCGACGTCGTCAGAGACCGACCACGTCAGGTGAGCATAAAATTCTTTGACAAGAAGGGGATAAATGACATCCTTCTCAGGAGGTTCAAAAAAGGAATGCCAGTGTTGATATTCAATGATTGAGAAAAGCTCGAGTCGAGCAGAAGAGAGCTAAGAATAATCAATTACCCTACCCGGCAGAATGACTTTGTCATGCCAAATGTCCGGAAGTTGAGGGATTGAAGGAGGAGGAGGTGCCTCTTGAGCGATGCCCTTTCCCTTGCGTGAATATCGAGGACCCGTGATGGAAAAAGGAAGAAAAAAAGAGAGAGATTGAGAGAAGAAAGAGTTGGAGAGAGCAAGGAGGGAGAAAGGAGGATAGGGCAAGGAGGGAGATGTTGGTCTGGAGGTTCCGCATGAGAGAGAGAGAGAGAAATGGGAGGGGAAGGGTTTAATTTAAGTTTTAACCCTTTCCCCGGCCGGCCCAACAAAAGAAAACCCGACACCACCGGTTAACCGGTGATGTACCACCGGTTGACCGGTGATGTACCACCGGTTGACCGGTGGTATTGAAATTCATAAAAAAAAATAAAAATAATAAATAAAAAAAAGAGTTAAAATAACTTAAAAAGAAATAAGCAAGCCAAAAAGAGTCAAATATTTAATAGTGCTCATTGACGAATCATTCCTAACTCCCCCTTAATAAAATCAAAACGTTCAACCGGGAGCGGTTTGGTAAAAATATCAGCTAATTGGAAATCAGTAGAAATGAAGTCCAAAGTGATATCCCCTCTTTGAAAATGGTCACGAAGGAAATGATGCCTTAGGTCTATATGCTTTGTCCTAGAATGTTGTATTGGATTCTTAGAGATACTAATGGCACTAGTGTTGTCACACCGTATAGGGACATGATCGTAGGAAAGGCCATAATCCAAGAGAGTGTGCTGCATCCAAATAATTTGGGCACAACAATTACCAGCTGCTACGTACTCGGCCTCGGCAGTAGAAAGAACAACACAGTTTTGCTTTTTGCTACTCCATGAAACAAGGGACTTGCCTAGAAGATGACAGGTTCCACTAGTACTCTTACGATCTAATTGACATCCGCCAAAATCAGCATCTGAGTATGAAGAAAGTTCGAAAGAAGTATTAGAGGGATAAAACAAACCAATGTTTTTGGATCCTTTTAAATACTTAAAAATCCTTTTGACCGATTTAAAATGAGATTCTTTGGGATTGGCTTGAAAACGAGCACAAAGACAAACACTGAACATGATGTCAGGACGGGTCGCAGTTAGGTAAAGTAGACTCCCGATCATACTCCTATAAAGCTTGTTATCCACCGGTTTCCCGGCTTCATCTAACGTAAGTTTACAAGAAGTACTCATGGGGGTACTAATTTCCTTTACTTGATCCATACCAAAACGACTTAAAAGTTTGTTTGTGTATTTGCCTTGGTTTAGAAAAATACCATTTGAATTTTGAAAGATTTGAAAACCAAGAAAAAATTTTAATTCCCCCATAAAGCTCATTTCAAATTCTTTTCTCATTAAATCTGAAAAATCAGTACAAAGAGATTCTTTGTTTGAACCAAATATAACGTCATCAACATAAATTTGGACAATTAAAAGATCTTTGGAAGTGTGTTTTAAAAATAGGGTACAATCAGCTTGACCCATTTTAAAATCATTTTCTAAAAGAAATTTTGTTAACCGCTCATACCAAGCCCGAGGGGCTTGTTTTAAGCCATATAAAGCCTTGGTTAACTTAAAAACATGATTTGGAAATTTTGGATCTTCAAAATCGGGGGGTTGTTCAACAAAGATTTTTTATGAAATAAAACCATTTAAAAAAGCACTTTTAACATCCATTTGAAAAAGTTTGAAATTTAAGTGGGCGGCGAATGCCAACAAGATCCTAATGGATTCTAATCTAGAAACGGGCACAAAGGTTTCACCATAATCAATTCCTTCTTCTTGATTATAGCCCTTAGCTACTAGGCGAGCCTTGTTCCGGGTTATATTTCCTTGATCATCAAGTTTGTTCCTAAAAACCCATTTAGTGCCAATAATTGGATGATCATTGGATCTTTCAACAAGAGTCCAAACATCATTTCTAGAGAATTGATTTAGTTCCTCTTGCATTGCAAGAACCCAATTCTCATCATTAATGGCATCATTAATGGTTTGAGGCTCTAGTTGAGAAAGAAAGGCTTGATGTTCAACCTCGTTGAGGATTGATCTTCTAGTACGAGTACCGGCTTGAAGATCACCTATAACATTTTCTAAAGGATGGTCTCTAGAAGGTTTCCAAACCTTAGTCAAGGTGGAAGGCTAAGAAGGTGAAGAGGGTTCTTGATGGTCATCCTCCTTGGGAGGAGAAGAGGAATCATTCAAATGAAGCTTATCAAGCTTATCTTCAACATCTTCAATGACCGGGTGAGGTTTTGGAAGAGTTTCATCAAATTTGACATGAGATGATTCTTCGATGGTTTTTGAACGTTTATTGAAGACACGATAGGCTTTGATTGAGTTGGAGTACCCAAGAAAAATACCTTCATCGGATTTGGCATCAAATTTCCCTAGGTTATCTTTTGTGTTAAGGATAAAGCATTTACAACCAAACACTTTAAAATAACCAACTTTGGGAAATTTGCCTTTCCAAAGTTCATAGGGGGTTTTCTTAAGAAGGGGTCTTACAAGGACTCTATTGATAGTGTAACAAGCAGTGTTTACCGCCTCGGCCCAAAAATATTGAGGAAGATTGAATTCACTAAGGAGGGTTCGAGCAATTTCTTGGAGAGTTCGGTTTCTCCTTTAAACCACTCCATTTTGTTGTGGAGTCCTAGGGGCAGAGAAGGTGTGATTGTATCCTTGAGAGGAACACAATTCATCGAATTCTTTGTTCTCGAATTCACCTCCATGGTCACTACGGAGCGAGATAATTTTATATCCTTTTTCGTTTTCTACCTTCCTAGAGAATTTCAAAAAGGTTCTACATGCATCATTTTTATGAGCTAAAAAGAAAACCCAAGTGAAACGAGAAAAGTCATCTACTAGGACAAAGGTATAGGATTTTCCACCTAGACTTGCTACAGGGGTAGGACCAAAAATATCAAGATGAAGGAGCTCAAGAGATTTTGAAGTGGAAACTTCCTTCTTAGATTTGAAAGAAGATTTGTGTTGCTTGCCAAGTTGGCATGGCTCACAAATCAAATCTTTCTTAAACTTAAGTTTAGGAAGGTCACAGATGAGCTTGTTCTTATTAAGATTTAGAAGTGAATGAGAGCTACAATGCCCCAACCTTCTATGCCAAAGCCAAGACTCATTGTCAAGAGCACTTAAACATTTAACATTTTGGCTAGCTAAAGACTTTAAATCAATAATGTAAACATTTTGAAAATGGGAAGCAGAAAATATCAATTTGTTTTGAAAATCAAACACATTGCATAAATCATTTTGAAAATTCACCGAAAAACCACTATCACAAAGTTGACTAATGCTAATTAAATTATGCTTTAAACCTTTAACAAATAAAACATCTTTAATTAATGAGGTGCTACCAAGACCAATGGTACCTATTCTGACGATCTTTCTTTTTGAATTGTCACCGAAGGTGACGTATCCTCCATCGAATTCATCAAGGGAGTTGAACTCGGAGGGATCGCCACACATGTGCCTCGAGCATCCGCTGTCGAGATACCACGAGCCTTTATAATTTCTACTTCTTTGGTGTTTATCCTACAAAATAAAGAGAGAATAGATTTTGGTACCCATATAAGTTTGGGTCCGGAAAGATTAGCTAAAAGTGACTTTTGAACCCATACTTGTCTAGAGGGATACATCCTAAGATATTCATCTGAGTAGGTAATGATTTTGGGGCGGCCATATCTAGCATTTTTACAATCGCATTCATAAATCATATGTCCGGTTTTTCTAAAATAATTACATAATTTATTTTGAGAGATCCCCCTTACAAAAGTAGTGGGTGCTCTAGAAGAGGTGGCTTGCTTGTTAAAGCCAAGTCCATGTGTGGTTCTAGCCGAACATTGAGAACCTAGCAATTTGGTCAAATTTTGTTCACCTTGGGTGAACTTGGCAAGAGATTCCCTTAAATCTTTAATAGTTGAATTCAAAGAATCAACATTTGGAATATCTTGGACCTTAAGGGCAAGTTCCTCATTCTTTTTGAGAAGTTGATATTTTTCAGAAATTAGAATTTTGTGTTTCTTTTCTAAGGCCAAAAATTTAGAGGTGAGTTCGTGAAAACCTTCCTCTAATTGATCTCTCGCATTTTGGAGATCTTCATAAGACATTTCATTATTAAAAGAAGAAGATGAGGAAGAGGAGTCGAAAGAAGATACCTCATCAAGTGCCATTAGGCATTTTCCACCTTCATCACTTGAGTCGCTTGAAGACATGGAGTCATCGCTTGCACTCCATGTTGACGCTTTGAAACCTTTTTGTTTTTCTTTTCCTTTAACCTTTTCTTGAAAAGAGAGCACTCTGGTTTGATGTGGCCTTTCTTTCCACATTCAAAGCATGTAACTTCTTTTTCTCCTTTTGGCTCTTCCTTTTGTGCCCTTTGAAAATTCTTCTTTTTCTTCATGAACTTGCTCATTTTTCTTGCAAGTTGAGCAATCTCGGATCCGCTATCATCGGAGGAGCTTTCTTGCTTTGCTTTGAATGCTATGTTCTTTTTCTCCTTGAAGATGTTACCTTCTTTATCGGCTTGCCTCTTCATGGTAATCTCATAGGTCATAAGTGATCCAATGAGTTCTTCAACCGGCATTTTCTTGACATCTTTCGCTTCTTGGATTGTCGTCACCTTTGGAGCCCATGAGCTTGGTAGGACCCAAAGAATCTTCTTGACCATCGTCTCTGCAGAAACATCATCTCCAAGAGACTTTCTCCCATTACACACATCAGTGAAGCAAGTAAACATTTCCGTAATAGATTCGTGTGGGTGCATGGTGAAACTTTCAAAGTCTTGACGATACATATCTAATCTAGTGTCTTTGACTTTGTTAGTGCCCTCATGGGTCACTTCCAAAAGCTTCCAAATTTCATGAGAAGTGGTGCAAGTAGAAATACGATTAAATTCATTACGGTCTAACCCACAATGAAGAGCATTCATGGCTTTTCCATCTAGCTCAAAATTAGCAATGTCTTCGGGGGTCCATTTAGACTCATCTTTGCTAGAGAGAGTATAGCCTTGAAAAACAATTCTATATATAGGATAGCCAATACTTCTAAGAAATGTAATCATGCGAGTTTTCCAATAATTGTAGTCGGTTCCATCAAAGAATGGAGCCCGAGTCATGGAATACCCTTCAGGTGCTTGTGAGGAAGAAGCCATCACTATGGATTTTGAGTTTGTAACCGGTTAAGGTATTACACAAACTCTCCCTCTGATACCAATTGTTGGTCGGAGAGTGATGGAAAGAGGGGGGTGAATTGCCTTTTAAAATTTAATTATCAATTTAAAAACAATTTATAAATGCAGCGGAAATAAAAAGGGGCAAGACACAATTTGATAACGGAGTTCGGCTTAAACCAAAGCCTACGTCTCCGCTCCCAACTCAACCATTGAGAGATCTACTTCAGCTTGCTTTTTAATGGTTGTAGCAAGAAACCCACTAGCCGTTTTAAGGTAGGCTAGATCACCTTCGTACAACTTGCTTTTTTATGATGGTTGTAGCAAGAAACCCAAAATGAAAGTGAGGAAGAAAAGAATGGTTTGTTTTAATACAAACCCAATGAATAACTAAACAATTGAAATAAATAAATTACAACAAACTTGAGGAAGCCTTGAGCGCCAAGAGTGTGAGAGTAGTTGATGTAGAGGAAGCCCAAGCTTCAAGGATGGAGGTGGATCACAAGTATCCTTAGAGTTTTCTCGTTAGAGCTTCAAGGGATCAAAATATCATTCCAATGTTTTTAGTGGTGTTCCCGGCATCCATCCTCGTCTATTTATAGGATAAATATCCCCAAATACTTCAATATAGCCGTTGGAGGGCTTCCGGAGCCGTTAGGGGTCAAAAGTACAAGTCCAGTCAAAGCCCAACGGCTAGTTTGACTGGGCTTACCGGCTGACCGGTGCTTGGCCACCGGCTGGCCAGTGCACCAGACAGAAGGCAGAGCTTTCTGTCTGGGCTCCACCGGCTGGCCGGTGCTGGGCCACCGGCTGGCCGGTGGTCGTAGACAGAGAGCAAGCTCTCTGTCTGGTTCCACCGGCTGACCGGTGGTCCAGACACCGGTTGGCCAGTGGTCGAGACAGAGAGCAAGCTCTCTGTCTGGTTCCACCGGTTGGCCGGTGGCACCTGGCAGTAGGCAAAGCCTACTGTCTGGTTCCACCGGCTGGCCGGTGGTCAGGCACCGGCTGACCGGTGGCACCTGGCAGAGAGCTTTGCTTCTTCCAGAGACCACCGGCTGGCCGGTGGTAATCCACCGGTTGGCCGGTGGACTCAGAGAGTCCTTTTTCCAGTCTTCTTGGGTCAACTCTTTGGCAACCTTTTTCCTATCATCAAACAAACTTGAAAACAAGTTAGAACACGATGAGAGTGATTGTGATCATTAAAATCCAAGAGAGAGGGGTACAACAAAAGGGAAAGATATATTTTATTATGTTCCATAAAAACTCATATGTAAATATTTATTTTAGCTCAATCAATGAATTCTAATAGGTTTACACTAATGGTAAATGTTTTCTAGGAATAAATGACTTCATCAATAAGGATGATTCACTCTTGTACTATGATCATGCACTCAACAAGGATGATTCACTCATGATGATGCAATTTACTTTTATTATCAAATTCATTAAACATATTGGGTTATCAAACTGCAATATTGTTAGATAACCTATAGTGTTAAATGCATTGTAGGATAAAAATACATGGTAGAATCAACCCTACCTCAAAGAAATACGTGGTGTAACTAGTATGACTCGAATTGTGTTTTTTTAGTTTAAAATTTCCATTTTATTAATTTATTGTTTCATATTTATGTTTAATTTATTTATTTATAGTATTACTAACATAATAAATCCATATATAGGTAGAATATTCTTCTCTATTTGGGGTTTTTTCTTCGAAGATTCTCATTCTCTTGAGAGATTGCACTTCGACGTACGCTAGAACTGAGAAAACAAAAATAAGGAAATGGGTCGAGAATGTATGAAACCATTGTGAAAAGATGAATTCCTAATACTTATTTAGTTAATTTTTCACCATTTTATCTAATATTTTTAAGTTAATTTCCTTATAATTTTTATCTAATAATTATTATTTTTCAAATATATTTTGAGAATTCATATTTTTTCTTCAATCATCTCAAACAAGCCAGAAAAGAGATAACATGTTGCTTTTTGATGAGGTGTTTCAAGAATCATGTGGATTCATCTTCCATTAAAATAAAACATTTTTTATTTTATGTCTTGTTTTATATGATTTAAATAAAAACACACATCACATACTCAATTATCCTCACCTCAATCTGACGCACAGTGTGATTGCATGACTCGAACTGTATGCTTTTAGTTTATAATGTATATTTTAGTTCAAAACACACATAACACTATTAAAACCAAGAAAACAAATTAATAATGATTTTATAATTTATTAAAATGATACATAAGTAATTTGTGACATGTAGAAATTATCCTCACCTTAATTTGATACATGATGTTCCCAACATGACTCAAAGTGTATGTTATTATTTTAAAATTGACATTTTAGTTCAAAAAATTTCACTCACTAAATACTATGAAACAAAATTGGATTATATTCATAATTTAGGATAGTTATTAATAATTTATTTTTTTATTTGTATAAATCAGTCTCACGTCAAACCAACACACGATGTGCCCGGTATCTCAAAGTGTTTGTTTCTAGTTTAACATAATATTTTAGTAAAAACCACAATTGATATACTCCAAACCAATAAAATGCATTCATATCTTTTTAATACATTATGAAAATTATCCATAATTTATTTGGGATTTGTATAAATTATCATTACCTCAATTGGACACACGGTGTGACCGGTATGACTCCAAGTGCATCATTTTATTTAAAATTGACATTAATTTTAATAAAAAAGGAAATTGACATACTCAAAACCAAGAAAACACATTTATATTGTTTTTATAATTTATTAAAACAATCCATAAGTCATTTTTTACATTTAGTAATCAGTCACACCTCAATCCAATACAGGATGTGATCAGTATAACTCAAAGTGTTTGTTATCACTTTAAAATTAAAATTTTACTTCAAAAAGTATCACTCACTGAAAACTTTGAAGACACGATCAAATTGTATTGATAATTAGGTAAAATGATTCATAATTTATTCATGATATGTATAAATCATTCTCATATTAAATTGACACATGATGTGACCGGTATGATTCAAAGTGCATGTTTCTATTTTAAAATGACATTTTAGTAAAAACCCAAAGTGATGTACTCAAAACCAAGAAAATGATTTCAGATTGTTTTTATACTTTATAAAAATGATACATAAATAATTTGGGATGTGTAATAATCATCATAACCTTAATATTATGTATGGTGTGATCGATATGACTCCAAGTACATCTTTTATTTAAAATTAACATTAATTTTAATAAAAATGACAACTGACATACTCAAAAACTGTTCAAATGAATTATTGTTTTTGTGATACCTTAGGAAAATTATACATAAGTAATTTTTTACATTTAGGAATAATACAAACATAAATATGATACACTATGTTCTTGAAATGACTCAAAGTGTCTATTATCAGTTTAAAATTGACATTTTATTCAAAAAGTGTGACTCACTAAAAACTAGGAAAATGCACTCAGATTCTATTGGTAATTTAGAAAAATAATTCATAATACATTTTTGATGGGTAGGAATTATTATCACATTAATATAAATAATTATGTGATCAGTATGACTCAAAGTATGAATTTTCGGTTTAAAATGACATTTTGGTAAAAACAACAAATGACATACTCAAAATTGAGAAAATGCATTAAGATTGTTTTGATAATTTTTAAAAACAATAAATAAGTCATTTTGGATGTTTAGGAATTAGCCTCACTTTAATATGACACATGGTGTGGCCGATATGACTCAAAGTGCTTCATTTTATTTAAAGTTGATATTAATTTTAATAAAAAAGACAACTGACATACTCAGAACTGAGAAAACGAATTCTGATTGTTTCAATACATTATTAAAATGATACAAAAATAATCTTTTATGTGTAATAATATTCCTCACATCAATATGATGCATGATGTTTCTGGTATGACTCAAAGTGCCTGTTATCATTTTAAAATTGACATTTTATTTCAAAAAGTGTCACCCAATGAAAACATGGAAAACATGTTCATATTTTCTTATTAATTTATGAAAATGACTCATGGGTCATTTTTTGATGTTTATGAATCATTCTCACATCAAAATGACACAAGATTTGATAGGTATGATTCAAAGTGCATGTTTCCATTTTAAAATGACATTTTCATAAAAACCAAAAGTGACGTACTCAAAACCAAGAAAATGATTTCAAATTATTTTTATAATTTAGGAAAATTATCCATAAGTAATTTTGTATGTGTATTAATCATCCTCACATTAATCCTACGCACGGTGTAACTGATATGACTCCAAGTGCATATTTTTATTTAAAATTGACATTAATTTTAGTAAAAAAGACAATCGACATACTAAAAATGAATAAAACGCATTTGGATTATTGAGATACTTTAGTAAAAAAATACATAAGTGGTTTTTTATGTGTAGGAATTAGCCTCATTTCAATCCAATACACTTTGTGCTTGACATGACTCAAAGTGTCCATTATTAGTTTAAAATTGACATTTTAGTTTAAAAAGTGTCACTCATTGAAAAAAGAGAAAACCCACTCTAATTGTCATGGTAATTTAGTAAAATTATTCATAAGTCATTTTTTATGTGTAGGAATTATTATCATTTCAATAATACACACAATGTGATCGGTATGGCTCAAAGTTCATGTTTACATTTTAAAATGAAATTTTAGTAAGAAACACAAGTGACGTACTCAAAACTGAGCTAACACATATATATTGTTTTGATACTTTAGTAAAATGGTCTATAAGTCATTTGAGACATGTATAAATTATTCACACCAAAATCTGATGCATGGTGTGACTGTTATGACTACAAGTACGTCTTTTCAATATATATGTATCATTTTAGTTTAAAACACGCATCACATCGCCAAAGTTTAGTTTAAAATTAAGAATTTCTATTTAATTTATTTCTTTATATTATTACTAACATAAGAATAATTTTCTTATATAGGTGTATTCTTTTTCTTGAGTAGTGGTGGTTTCTTATTTTATACAAGTTCATTCTTTTTCTCTATAATATAGTATTTTTCTTGTTTTTGTGTTGTAAATTTTATATCATTTAAATTATTTACGTGTACCAAATTTTTCTAATCTCTGGTGTTGAGGTGTGCTATTAGATCAAACTGCAGTATTCCCCTTTATCAAAGCTACAAAATTCACTAATAAATGAATACTTTATTAGCACTAAATAAAATCATTGATAAATGTGGATTTTATCATCACTTCTATAAGTGTTAATATAGGGATTCTTTATCAACACTTTTTTTAGAACTGATAAAGGACCCCTTTATCAGATATTTTCTATCACTAATAAAATGATAGTGTTTTTAATCACTCTCAGGTATTAAGTGAGTTTTTATCACTATTAAATGCCAATTCTAGCACTACTAAAGGCCTGTTTTATAGTAGTGTTTATAATTCTCATACATGTAATTTTTTGTGGTACTATATAAGTACCCAGACTTAAATATTACATATTAAATTTTTTTTGAACTGTAATTCACATTTTAGGGTCTTTTCAGTTTAGAGTTTTAGATAATTAGGACAAACTGTTAAAAAGTAAACTCATACATTACAAGTTGACACATATACTTAGTATCCATTTTTTCCACTAAAAGAAACCCTTTTAAAATAAAACATGATTTATTTTCATGAAACATATTCAATACTTTCATAATGACATATTCTTTTTCCTTACCATTCTTTATGACCTATTAAAAACATCTTAAAACTTGGAATGAGTAAAAAAGGATCAGAAAGGGACATAAAAGAATGAAATCATTAGTTTAGTGAAAACATGAAAACCCATTAAAAACCTTTTCTTAAAATCTCATTATCAATAATATAAAAAACATGTATATTCCTTGGGACATCATTACCATATTACTCTACATTCACCCTTACAAATAAAAAAACCATATGGTTTACTTCCATCTCCAAAGTACCCAATGTATTGGAGAGAAATAATGGGGATCACCCATTACATAAGCTATATCAGGCTCACCCATTTCTCATGAGGTATAATAGGGCCCAACCCTTTGTATAAGTTATATTAGGATCACCCATGAGCTATAATGGGGATCAACCCTTAATATATAATATACAAGGACTAAATCATTAATAAAACCCTTGAAACCTCTTTTAAACCCATGTGTAAAACTCTTTTGGATATCAAAATACCATTTTCTTGAAAAAATCATTTAAAATCTAAAAAATTAACACATAATAATCAAACCATTTTCTTTGGACAGAACTATGAAAACTTATAAAGGATACATTAAATCATTAAATAATCATGAAATTAGTAAATTATGTTCATGTCGTATATGTTAAAAATAATTTCTTTTGACCTTTGTAAAATAAGCTGAAAGAGAATCTTTAAAAGAGGATATTTAAAAGAAAGTCCTTTAAATAAAACCTTAAAAATATTTCTTTTTGAAAACATTTGAGATATATTAAAAAATACCCATTTAAAAAGTTTATTTACATATGAATACATTCATAAAAGTCATTTTCAAAACATGTAAATGAAAGAGAAATATTTAGAAAATAAATATTTAAAATATTTAAAATAATGTTTATTTAATTAAAAGTCACTTACCTTAAGTCTGACTTGCCAAGTAAAATATGTATCTTCCTGAATAATAAAATTAGGTTAATTATTTAATTTATTTATAACCTTATTAAATTTTATTATTCCTTTTATAACATTTATTATCATGTTATAACAATTACTTGATTATTTAAGTTCATGTCGGATGTTTTGACAATATTCAGTACTTGATTCCAAAATGAATTTGGTATGATGTCAATAGTCAAAGTGTTAATTATTCCATAATCTATAGAATAATATTCATGAAATAATAATAACTTTTATACATAAATTACACTTTTAAATCCATCCATTAAATATGGATATGAAAAATGAACTATGTTACAATCATGGAGACAGTAAGTCATATGTACGCATGAATAACGTTTCCGTTTTTCAATGATCATTATGGAAATAAGTTTAATATAATTTTAAATTTAAATAATGATAAAAATATCATATATATAATATTATTTCTTAAAATATACTTATATATATATTATCCATGTTTTATGGTGATGAAAAACGAATCACATCTCTTCCTAAAGGTGATAGTTCACACGTACGCACGAACGACGTTATCATTTTTCTATGTAAGGAAAGATAAGAAATTAAAAGATATATTGTCTTTTAAAAATTATAAATATTTCATGAACATCATATATAAACCTTAATTCCATCATTATAACCAGTCTTGAGAGATGGTGATGGAAAATGAATTATATCGGTTCACGAGGTGGTAGTTCACCGAACACATGAACGATAATTATTTTCCCATTTCATAGAGGTGGAGATATATTTATGTGATTATATTAACATAACAACATCTCATTATATTAATGATATTGGAGTTATTATTTCATCATGGTTGAATAATATTTTAAGGAAGTGGAAGTATAAATAAAATAGAAATATATGATTAAAATAATACCTCTTCTTAAGACGATCTCCTTTTCTTAACACCTTAATGAAGGTATCAAGGAAAAAGAAGAATTTAGTGGGATAAGGATTTAAAAATTTTATCAACAGGAAGATGAAACTTGTAGTATCAGGATACCCGACCCCCGTTATGGTCCGACGATCACACGTAATATAAACTGAGAACAAAAACATAAACTGAGAATATACCTTTTTCAGATCTGAATTCGTGCTCGACATCTCCTTATCAACGATGATCACTATTTGAAGGATCCAAATCAGGATCCCTCTAGGTTATACACACATGTTTCAAAAATCTACAGAAGAGTCGATCATCAAATTCTAGGTGCTAGCGTGAAGATCTGATGACACCTTCGACGTCCTGACGATCACTACATCGACATGCCTTTGATGCATGATGGATAACTCGATCTAAACACCTAGATCGAGAGCCTCTATCTATAGGAAGTGGTATATGAGAGAAAGGATCTGGAAAAATTTCCATGAATAGTCTCAAGCAAGATCCTCTCTCCACTTATTTATAATGGAAGCTCAAGATACCCTGTAGGGTTCCACGACCCCCGTTTTTCCACTAAATAAATTATTATGACTAAACTGCATTGATATTATTTATTATTTTATCACATAATAATAATTTATCTAAAATATATTATGTGTTAAACCTGAATCATTAGTTCAACTAAAAATACCCAGTCATATTAAACAAACCTAGAATATTAAAATAATATGTGTTCGATTAATATTATTTCACGTATTTACTAAACTTGTAAATAATTTTAATAAATAAATTCAACCCAATTATTATTAACTTGAATAATAATAAATTTCTTTATTTATCAGTGATCGATAACTTATAAAACACTCGGACACCGTGGTGGGGTCCACCATGTCCAATATACTTATTAAACTAAATAGGGAGGATTCTTGAATACGCTATTGTGTGTGACCCTATAGACCCTTATCTTGATAGAATTGAATAATATTCATAGACCAAGATTAGATTATAGCAACCCATCAAGGCCCCTAAAGAGATAATGATAGTAAAAGAAATGACAACCAACCTATGAACATTTAATGTGTACTATAATCTCTTTTTCTTTGAATATCTCATAAAGTAGGATGCACACTTTTGTAATCACCCTTTTCTTGCTTTATTATTTGTTGATCCAACCAGATAGATTTACCTTTCCACTTCTTTAGCCAAAGACTTATGAAGGTAGTACCATCATAATAAATTAGGACTAAGATATATTACTTCCTTAACTTGGAAGTGACAAATCTTTTCTTAACTATTCAACCAATGCCATACCAATAATGACACACCCAACACAATCTACCTCGCCATGATTTAATTATCAGGGTTTTTTCCTTGCATCAAAGTACACGATCAAATGGAATACACTGTAAATGATCTCAATTCATGAGACCAATACACATTTTCATAGATTGGAACAACCAATGACACCTGAAACCTGTGGTGTTCCTATTGGTGGGTTTGTACTCATGATCTCACTAGTAGAGATAACAAAGTGTGAACTTAATGAGAATAACTCTCAATGCTTATGAGTTCTCATCACTTGATATTCAAACTTCATTTTTCTTTAGTCAGTATGATGTATCTAGACCATAGGTCCTTTTTCATAGTATCTCAAGGTTCTCATTATAACCTAGGACATGCTATAACCTTTTGATATGATAATTAGTCTATGGAAATTGCCATTAAATAGTGGATACATAAATATATACACAATAATGGTTTAAATACATCATGTATATCTAACTGTATACATGATGTGGTAATCAAAATTATTATTCAAGTTGGGTCAAGGGAACCCACTATTACAACACTTCTAGTTGCACTAGATCCAACTTGTTATCGAACCTTGTTATCTCTCACATAATAAATATCATGTTTCTACTGAGTAACAACTTTATTTTCTAAGTCTTCCATGTTTTTACCACGTGGTTATTCTGCTATATTCAACCTCACCACCTTGAGTAAAACTTCTCAAGAGATGGAATCCCCAAGTATATCCCTTTTTCCACTATCAAAACATGACATATTGAATAGTATCAGTAACCAAATTATCATTATGATGAAACTTTACTTGGTAGGTGAGATCGTAAGAATTGGAACAAATCATAGCATTTAATAATTGCTTCTTAGCTACCTAAGAACTTGTAACATAGTCGGTATTTGTAGGTATGAATTACAATGGCTTTTATGAGTTTTCTTTCTTAACACATTATCCTAACTATAATAATATATCAAATTTATCCAAAGTAAAATTAGTTTATTTCCACCAAAAATTAGAATCCCTTCCTCTCTATATACCAGGTACATGTCTTTTTTACTTTTCCAAGTACAATTAGATAGTACTGACTACTTTACTTTCAGTTTTCCTAGATATAACTGATATTTTCCTACTATAAAGTATATACCAGAAATATCATTTCTTGTACATTTCATGGAATACGTGATTGATCAATTTCTGAAGCATATGGAACTCAACTTTCCACTTAATGTCCTTCTATTCCATTGCATGTTATATTGAAGAGATTTATGCCATGTGACATTGGTAACAATTCTCTCTTGAATTATTCCAACTTGTATTTTTCAATACTATGTCACTATATGTATGATTGACTAGGTCTAAGAAATTTTTAGATCTACCTCAGTAGATCATGTTCCCTAGAAATTAGGTTGCTACTTTAAGTCAATCACTGGAGAATTACTTTCATCCTGGTCTTAACTAACTATAAGACCAATAGTTGTTTTCCATATGTTGGTGAACATATTATACTTGTAAAACAATGGGGATCCCACTAACCAATGGTAGACACATTGAATCAATTAATTTCAAATGAATGTTCTAAGATCTTGTTGTTTACTTCAATCCTGAACTATAATTCAGTAACTTTGAACCCTTATTGGCATCTTATGGTGTCACTATCCCTTTCTGGTTGAATCATATAGAAACCTTCCATGAAATATGGGCTTGACATCAAATGGCCAATTAAATGATCTTAGAATTTAGCTATTATAAGTAAAATTATAATGGATTTGGTCTTGACAACTTGGTATAACCAATTGAGCCTTATTGGTATCGCACTTGTACAATCCATGTATCATCTCAATTGAATACTGGTGGGCAAAAATTCCTCAAGGTAACATTGCAACATTTTTTGGGTTGATTGTGTTTGTTGAAAAAGTAGGTTTCCATGGTGAATTGTCAAGTTCCAGAGATATTTTTGACAATCAATGTTGACAAAGAACCATGACAAAGGAATAGACGATCTGGAGGCGGTATAAAAAATAGATACAAGGTGGTTCCATTTTCCATTATTTGCCAAATTTTTATGGTCCAAAATTTAGAGATTGGTGAGAATCGTGAAATATGGATTTCCTTGAAGATCTCATAAAAATATGGAAAATACATGAGTTTCATGAAGATAGGCTTCATGGATTAGATTTAGTGAAGACAAGAAAATTTTTGACGGTGTTCTTCATGATTACGACGAGCTTCGCAAATGGAATAGTTGAAGGGAAATGTGAGGGAGATTTTCGGTGGCGGCATGAAGTAATTGATGGAACACTCCATGATTACGATGATCTCTGTGATCGGAAAATTTCTATGGCACTTCGCGATATTGAGATAATTTCAGCAGAAATTTCGAAGCTTCATGATTTATGATGACATGGAAATGACTTCGCGCAGAAGGTTCAAGGGTCAGTGGAATAGACTATAAATAGGTCTCAACCCCCTTGGTATAAGGAGAGATATTTTTCAAAGAAAATATTTTACTCTCGGCTCATGAAGGTGGTTCTCGAAGGCAGTGTGCTTCACGAAAGAAGAGCTTAGCGGTGGCTAATCTAGCTCTGAGAAAGTTGCGAGCTCCGTGTTGGCTCAGTGAGCTTCATGAGGGAAGTCGCTCTGCGATGACTTGAGCTCCGCAATGGCCTAATATTTGCAAAGGCTTGATCTTCTCTAAAAGGTATGGAATTCACAAAGGCTTGTTTGAGATTCTCAAAATTGGGAGCTTCATGAAGTAGGTTGCTTTGTGAAGGTATTTCCCAAATGAATTTCCCTGTGTTTTAGAGGCAAAGTGGTATTCATCTGTGGATGAAAGTTTGACTTTAACAGAGCATCTATCAATAGTTGAGGATGCATGTATTCATTAAAATGAAGAGACCTACAGGTCTCTAAACTGTGAGTGAATCCCTTCCAAGTGCAGTGGGCAGAAGAAGAGGAAGAAGGTTATCCTTTCTACGAGCAGTGAGCCAGTGAGAGAGAGAAATAGGGAGTGAACCTTGGGAAAGTAGTGAGCTGACCCTAAACATTGTAAAGGCATTGATTCTAGGCATAGAAGTGATCTAGACTAAATATTATTAGTAGTGATCTTTAGTGGATTTGGTACAGCGGCACATTGTCGTTCTATGCTCCTTGGACGTAGCCTAGTGAGGGTGAACCAAGTAAAAATCTGCGTGTCTGCCTTCTTGCTTCCCTGAATTGCATTCAAAGCATCATCATCAGATAAATAAGAAAATAATTTATCATAATAAACACACAAGTGCAAAAAAATGACCCTTGTAATAAAGAGGTCAAGATATAGTGGGGAAAGAAAAATTTAGAAAATAATATCCATACCCTGATTCACCCCCCACCTCTCAGGGTATATAGGCCTCTATTGGTCCTAACAAATACCCACCATAGTACTCTAAATAATAATCCACTTTTTACTTTTATACAAGGAATCCATTATTGAATTTTAATTAATCTTTTCAATATTATATATTTTCCATATATTGCCTACTTGTAGGAATTATTATTATTCACTATAAATAATGTATCACTAACTATAGTGAATATAAAACTATCACTATGGTTCTAACTTTATTACACAATATGTGTCTCTGGAACAGTCCTCTTCCATGAGATCTTGTGGAACTTGTTCCTATGCCAACTATACATGCATCTCTAGGATTGACTAAACCTAATTCATTTTGGATCCCACTATCTCAAGTAGAGATGTGCAACATTATATAGAAATGTATTCTATCACTTGAATACCACTTTTATAAATTATGGGTTTATGTAATATCCTAATAAACCATTAGGATAATTACTTTGATGGAAAATGTATTTTAATTGATGCACTTTTATTTATATACTAACAAACTCATTGCATCGAAACACATGTAATATGACATAATAGATTTACATCATACGATGACTCATATGATATTTATTTTTCATTTATAGTTAGGATATGTTTATGAGATTTTTCCGTTATTTTCAACGAACATTTTGAAATATAATGGAAGTTTCTGAAAGTTGAAACATTGATACTCCTTGCATCATAAATCTAATTTTTAAAATGTGTGTTTAGGAATTGCTTCACACTACATTTCATTGATCAATGTTAACATGTAAGACTTCTCATCGATCATACTTATTAACAACAATTTTGTGATGTATACAAGGTAATGTGTATTTAGGAATTACTCCATGCTTTATTATATTGATCGATGAACACTTGGTAAAGATATTATTCGGCATGCCCACCCAAAGCATCTTATATCTTCTCACCATGAATATTCTATACTTCACTTTCACATTCCTTAATTAAATAAAGTAATATTATGAGGTATATTTACCACTAGCCTACCCTTGTAATAGTTCACACTCTCTTTCTAAACTAATTCGAAAATATTTGTGGCATACCTTTATTTATAGAGGTTTCTTTTTCCAAACTAAATAAGTATATACGTTGATAATACCTACAATGTTTATCATGAATGAGTATAAATACCAAGCTAGGTATATCCTTGATGTTCACTTTTAGTTTTTCTTGAAAAATAATTATCTTTCTACAACTGGGTATATAAGTCTTACATTTTATATTCACCATGTATTGACAATTATTCAAGTATCACTAAACTATTGGTTGAGTATGAGACACCAAAAATAAAATTAATTCCTCAACTGGGAATAATGTTACCTTTTTTCCAAAGGATAAGTAAGATAAATGTTTTGGTTGTACTCAAAAAAATTTATACTAGAATCAATCACTTGGAAATTAGAAGTTATGAGTTTCTCACCTCTGACATAGGAATCACTCTTTCTCAACCACGTGGAGAATACAACTAAATTCTTGTAATGTTTCTATACTTACTTGGTTACTATATTTAAATACACATATGATATAGGCATATTGTATTCAATACCCAAGAAGTATGTTAGAAACAATACTTATATTTTATGAATATACACAGAGGAATAAGTAGGTTTTTTCTTATTTAATTCAGTTTATTACAATTTAACTTCCATAGAATTTATTTCAAGTTACACAATTCAAATAACCTCCTATTTAATTACCTCTTTCTATGAATGATGTTGTGAAGGTGCATTTGGAATCTCTATTTCCATTGTCCTTATCATCTTGTCTTTAAATTTATTCTCAATAATAACTAAATATTAAGATGTCTTTAATATTATTATTTACTTAGCAAACCTTACCTAAAAGGTAATGAAGTGTTTACTCCATCCTGTTCATTTTGTAACCTAAAAAAAATAGAGTAACGAGTGAAAATGATATGAGAACGAGATTATTTGAAAGATCATGATTTTCCTTCCAATTTACACATAGTCAATGTAACTATCACATTGATATTTTTCTTCACTTTCTCCTCATAAACTTCTCATAGATGAGACTACATGTTATATCATCTATGTCCTGATATAGTTACCACAACTGACATCAGATGTTGATGATAGAATAATGACATAACCATAATATGCTTCATACATGAGTCTCATGTAATCATTTTTAGCATCCTATCTTCCTGAGGTGGCTTAACAGGTATAGGGACATAAGCACTTATAATTTCAAATATCATAGTAGTGTGTGAAAGTGCCTATACTACACTTAGAAATTCGTTCTTGTTTGGACATTTACGTTGTCCAATGATTATCACAGTGTTTCTTATGGTATTAATTTCTATTTTTCTATAAAAATAAAATTTAGAAGATTGTACATTTATCTTGATTACTGATTTAGACATTATTGATTAATTAATTAAATCATTATATGTCTACCCCTATTTTATTGAAATCTAGGAACCCTCTGTACTAGAATCAGAATACTCTGTCGCTTGATTATTCTATTGGAAAAGATCCTAGAAATTCCCTCTTATAATATACAAGTTATGGCCCCTCCACTACTTAGAGAGTTAAAGGTGGGAGTTTGATTAGCCAACTACAATAACTCGTGGTTCCTTGATCTATTGAGTGAAGTCTCAGCTTCTGAAATCATAATCTAGATTCCCAAAATTTATTCCTATAAATGATAGAAATTTAGTTATGGATAATCCTTACTACCACTTTAGTTAATTCAAACCATCATTCTCAGAAGAACTCTTCAGTAGTAAGAGGCACCCTCAACTATGGATGACCGAGCACCCCGAACACCTGGTTATGTTCAGATTAAAATGAAGGAAGACATTTGTGACTTAATATTTCTTAGAGGGTTTTTTTTATTTTTCTATCGATGAATGTAATCCATTTATATTAATCATTTTAATCTATGTTGTTGCGCTCAAAACTGAGCATTAATAGAAAAAACTTTCACTACTTCTTTATTCATTTTCTTATTTATTATTTTATGTATTTCCCTACTGTTATAAAATGCATCAAATAATAAATAAATTCATAAAGGAAACCTTTTATCTGAATATTCTTGAGAATATAATATTATTTGATCCAATTAAATTCAATGGACCAACCATGACCTAGGGGAATCAACTCTGAGTCATCGCTTGACTCGTGATGCAGCTCACCCCATCCAATATGTTTGTTGCTCATCTGGAGTAATGCCTCATCTTGGAATTATCTGTGTCTTAAACCATCCTCATCATGGCGTACCAACTCTTCTTGGTGGATTCCAAATCATACATCATCTCTGTCGATTGTACAAAAACACTCACGTGCATGCGAGGGGGACTATTGGTGAAATGTACATCAGATAAATTGGACATGCATACCATTATACAAATTGACCAAAAAATGATGCACAGACCATATAAAACAATTAATTATTTTAAAAACATCACATGAAGTAAAATAATTAATTAAAATAAATCAAACATACAAAGTTCGGGTCATTACTCAAAACCAGTCGGTATAAATATAAGTGCGATAAAAATTAAATTGAAATAATTTAATTATGAGGGTATTTTAATTAAATTAAAATAATTTAATTATCTTTGTTCCCTTGATTGATTTAATTTTAATACCAAACAATAAATTAATTAATTAATTCAATTTAATAAAAAAATAAATTTATTTATTTAGGTTATTAAAATTATTATTTTCAAACCAAAATTTAATATTTTAATTAATTTAATTTAATTATAAAATTAAATTAATTAATTATATTAAATATTGGTTAAACTGAGCCCCGTTAACCCACGTGGGCTCAAAGATGGCCACGTCAAACCCGCCCAAACCCATATCAGGCTATGAAAAGCCTATGTTGGGTCATTTTGGGCCAGATGGCCCTCCCCAAACCTATTTTGGGTCAGGAAGATCTATTTGGGGCCCAATTTGGGGTAGATCCGACCCAAAACGACATGGAAGGGGTAACCTTATCTGGGTGTGCACGCCATCAGAGCTGATCTAGGTTGGTTAGAGGACACCATAAACGGTGGTGGTATCCAGCAAGGGTGGCTCGTAGGACCTCGGCCATAGGGATTTCACCAGGAGAGAAGATTGGTGGAGCATGTGAGGGTGACCGACAATGCATGGGCCTTTACGAGGAGCTGGTGGGTTTAGCACTATGACCAGGTAGGAGTCGTGGCTTCCGGCGGTGAGGGCAGTCCATAGGGGTCACCTAGAAGAATCCAAAAAGTGGAGAGTGGGTGACCAGCCCCTTTTTTACTTATTTTTCTTCTTTCTTTCTTTGTGGAAAAATCAACACACAACACACATTTTTTCACACTCCAAAAATGACACCCGCCGCTTTTCCATTTTAATAAACTCAATTTTTTGTTTTCAATGAAGCACTCAATAACCCACTTGAAAAAACTATATCCATTTTTGTTTTTATTGAGACAAAAAGAAACAAATATAATAATAATAATAATAATTATATTATAATTATAATATTTTATAATTTCCAAAAATTATCAATTCTCTATCAGCTAGAAAAATTCGACTACCAGATTCTGGTCAGTTCTTGGTTGAAATAGACCTGGGTCATCGGACTATTTTTTTCTGAAAATTGAATTAAATTTGAACACATATAAAATAAGTTTTTCAAAGTTTTAATACCCAAAAATAACCATGAATGATCCATAAAATTTATTCAGATGGCCATAACATAATCATTTGAAATCTGATCGATGCACGATCAGAGTCGTTGGGACCGGTTTAATACCCTTCACTTAATTTAAATATAACTTATTTTTTTCTTGGATCAGATAATTTATGTGGAAGTTTGATACCAATTGAAGGTATTGGGTCACAACAAAATACAATGGGCTGGAGATTTAAAAAAATTATCATTGGGATGAAAAAAACCTATCATCTTTGATGATCCAAGCCCCAATACGATCCAAGGATCACACGTAAAATAAACTGAGCACAAAAACATACACTAAAAACATACCTTTTTAGATCTAAAACAGTACTTGAAATATACTTGCCACTAGTGATTTTTTGTTGAATTATCCAAATCAATATCCCTATGGATCATCCACACGTTCTTCAAAAATCTATAAGAGCTTCGATCATCGAATTTCGGGTGCTAGCGTGGAGATCTGATGATGCCTTCGATGTCTCGATAATCACTGCATCAACATAGCTTCAATGCATGATGAGGAACTCAATTTGAATGTTTGGATTGAGATCCTACCTCTCTCTATTTATGAAGTGAGAGATGATATAGAGGCTTTAAAAAAATTATCATGAATAATCACAAGCAACGGTCTCTCTCCACCTATTTATAGTGGATGCTCAAAATACCCGGTAGGGTTACCCAACCTCTATTTATTTAATACTCACTGAATAAATAATTATGATGAACTAAACTGCATCAATATTATTTATTATTTTATCACATACCTATAATATATATAACATATTACGTAATAAACCCTAGTCATTTGCTCGACTCAAAATACCTGCTAATATTAAACGAACCTGGAATATTAAAATAATATTTATTAGATTAATATTATTTCATGTATTTACTTAACTTGTAAATAATTATAATAAATAAATTCAACCTAATTGTTATTAACTTTAATAATAATTAAATTATTTATTTATCAAATATTGATAAATTGGACAACACTCAGACCTTGTGGTGGGTCCCACCATGTCCAATATACCTATTCAACTAAATAGGGAAAATTCGTGAATAAGCTATTGTGTGCAACCCTATAAGAACTTATCTTGATAGTAATGAATAATATTCACAGACCAAGAGTGAAGTCTAGCAACCCATCAAGACCCCTAAAGAGATAAGGATAGTTATAACAATAATAACCAACCAACGAACATGTAATGTTTACTATAATCTCTTTGTATTTTAATATCTCATAAAGTAGGACACACACCTGTGTAATTTCCCTTTTCTTGATTTGTCATTTTTTGATCTAACTAGATGGATTTACCTTTTTACTACTTTTTCCAAAGACTTATAAAGGTATTATCATCCTGATCAATCAATCCTAATATATATTTATTCCTTAACTTGGAAGCAAAAAATCCTTTATTGACCATTTAACCAATGCCATACCACCAATGATGCACCCAACAAAATCTACCTCTCCATGATTTCATTATCATGTTTTGTCCTTACATAAAAGTACGCAATCAAATGGAACACATTATTAATGATCTCAAATCAAGAGACTAATACACATGTCTATAGATAAGAACAACCAATGACACCTGAAACATGTGGTGTTTCTATTAGCGGGTTTGTCCTCATGATCTCACAACTAGAGATCACCAAGTGAAAACTTCATGAGAAGATGTCTCAATGCTTATGATCTCCTAGCACCAGATAGTCAAACATAAATTGTGTCCAGTCAGAATGATGTATCTAGACCATGTGACATTTTTTCAAGATTAATGTCATAGTATCTCAAGGTTCTCATTATTTCATGGAATCAACTATAACCTTTGGATTTGATAATTAATCTATGGATATTATCATTAAATAGTGAATGTACAAATATCTACACTATAATGGTAAGAATACATCATGTATATCTATCTGTATACACGATATGGTAATAAAAAGTACTGTTTAAGTTGGGTCTATGACACCCATTATTACAACACTTAAGACCACGAAGTTTGGTTTTATGACTAAATTAATAGCTATAGAATATGGGGAGGGATTCTAGGAATGTATTTGGGTAGATCTTGTAAGGACCCGAACCCAGTTTCCTGGCGCCAGTGCCTTATTTGATTACGTTGGCATAAATACAAGGAATACAAATCCCGAAGGACCTAGTAGTTTAGTATTATTGGAAACAAGTTACATACATAATTTTAACATTACAACATGAAGGGAAAACCACATTAATATATTCCACTAGAAACATCACGTCTCCTAGATTATGCTTGCAACTCATTCATAAATTACTTCTTCATGTCCTGAGAAAATGAAACATAAGAAAGGGGTGAGCTCAAATGCTCAGTAAGAGTAAGCAATACATCAGAATATAATATAAACATTAGACATGGTGAATAATTGAAAACACATGCCTTTAATAATAAACTTGGACACATTATGGCAGGGATATTAGCTGAGTAAAAAATGTCATAATAAAACATAATCATGGGTATTCTATTAGTCGAATAAACACATAAAATTTCAATTACTAGCTTCATAATGAGGGAAGTTCATATGCCGAACATTCTGAAACATTTTGTCATGGCCTTAGCCAAGACGTCTAGTGATTAAGGCCTCGGCCAAAATCCATATCACATTGGGAAAGGCCTCGGCTAATTCCACGTCTAGTTGTCTCATGTGACCTACCAATGCATTGAGGGGATATAGAGGGCCCCACATGTCACATAATAAGTCCAATTCATTACTCATATGAGCAGGGATAAACATAAACAACATATACATTCATATTGAAACTATCATATGAAATGTAACTAACTTTCCCCAATTATTGAACACAAACACTAACCATTCGGAATAATATGGTGAATGGTTATTGGATAGATCATCCACAATAGAGTTAGTCATAAACCATTAAATAAAATATGGTAGATGACTTAATAAATGATTAAACCTAATAATACCATGGGATCAACAAGAGTGTTGAATTAGAAAAAAACACTCTTATAAAATCATTAAGCAATTCTTGAGATAAATACTCTTTTATTTTGAAAAGAAGAGTTCTTTTGGAAAAATAATTGTATAAAACCAGAAGTGATGTAAAATAGTATTTCATGATAAAATAAGTGTTTTTATAATTATAATGGTTTCCAAAAACAGATTATATATTTCCCTTGAAAATAGATATGAATTTTAGAAATTCCGTTGTATCGGGATCATATTTTTGAAAACAGTTTCGAGAGTTTCTTTTAAAACAAGTAGCAATCCATAAAATAAGGAAATTTTCTGATTTTTAAACTATATATAATACTCACACAGAATATATGATGAGTACATAACAATAAATAAGAATTTCATTGAGGTAATTAGACAATGAAAGTAACCCGAATGAAAATGGAAGTTCGGGTGGAAAACCCTTACCTTAACTCCAATCGTGTTCTTCTCTTGTACTTAAGCTCCTAGAATATGAAATTATACTTGTTAATAAATTATTTAATAACCTATTAGACATTTATTTAGTTTACCATAATTATGGTTTGTTCATTTATGTCTTTATTGATAAGTTATTGTATTGAATTTCGTCGTTCTGGAGTGTTTATTTCGTTTATTTTCATATTCGGTTCACTTGATTTTAAGTAATGAAGTAGAATGGATGTAAATCTCCAGAATTGAAATTAAATATTATTTATGAACATCCAGATTTGTTAATGTACATTTCTATAATTTGGTTACATGGAATGAGGATGAATCATTATATGACAACCACTTCGATTATTCGGCGGTATTTGGAATATTATGAACTAGTTTTATCATATAACTTAATTATATGTACATATTCTGGTTACTGAATATTAATTAGGTTATAAAACATATATTAAAGTCTTGTTCAACCATTAATATGGTTTCATGACCAGTAATGAATAATAAATTGAAGAATGAAACTCCGTCGTCCACGAAGGTTATAAATCGGAACCTCATGGACGTTGATTTCGTTTATAAAAATAAAAGGGAGGGAGTAAGAATATTTATGATGGTTCTTCCATTCACATGATATAAATCCAGTATATAGATGTTAATTGAGTTATCATGTTCATTCGGACAGATGAGGTGAGGAGATGATAGCAAAAGAAGATAAATTGAAATGAAACCAAATGAAAAAGAAGGGTGTTTTACCTCTTGAAATAACCTCCTTGAAAAACTCCATAAGGGAAGGGGTTTTGGACTTTTGGAAAGAACAGAAGATTATTGTACGTGGGGAGAGACTAGGTAAGGGTAATTGGGTAGAAATTTGAGGATCTTCAAGGCTTAGAGTAGTGAAGAGAAGAGTGAGTGCTGATGAGTTTTTATAGTGGAGTAGAGGGGTAAATTTTGAATATTTAATTCATTATTTTATTATTTCCCTCAAGACAACCAATAGTGTTGTTTCATGTGACCCCTAATAGTAATAAGTGCATGTGAGTTCGAAAAAAGTGTCCTTGAATCACTTGTGATGTCATAAATAGTGTATCTAACTGATAATTTGTATATACGGAATTTTATCGTATTTCACTATTCATCAAAAATTCAAGAATTTCAAAAAAATCCCAAAAATTCACCCCTAACATTTTTTGACATTTATAATTCGAAAGTGGGATCCATTTTTCAAAAATAATTTTCTAAATATTATTAATTTAATTTTTAAATAAGGTCACAGTTAATTCGAAAAATAACAATCTTGAAGTGCAACTAGTTTTATGTGACATTGAAAAATTAATTAAGATCCCATTATAATATTTCATTAAGAAAATAAAATAATATTATTATTTACCATTCATAAGGGTCCTATTAATATTCATATTACTATTCATAAGGGTATGTTACTATTGACCAAAAATCTAGTTTGTTCTATCAGACTCCAAATGACTTACTGAACACAACTCTAGATGAGCATTTTTTAAAATTCAAAACATAGAAGAGGCAAAGTTGTGTTTAATGGTTAGATTATAAAATTGCATTATATATTTATTTTCAAAACCTTGGGGTGTTACATTCTCCCCTCCTTACAAAAAAATCGTCCTTGAAATTCATAGAATATTACCTAAAAAGATTTGGGTATGTCTTTAACATAAGCTCTTCAGGCTCCCATGTTGCTTCCTCCATCTTATGGTTCCTCTGTAGAACGTTTACCAGACGAGTCGTTCGATTTCTCAATACTTGTTCTCTAGAATCAAGAATCTTGATAGGCTCTTCACAGTAAGATAGATCGGGCTCAAGTTCCACTTCTTCATAAGTGATTACATATGTTGGGTTTGGCATGTACTTTCTTAACATTGACACATGGAACACATTGTGAACCTCGGAGAGACTTGGTGGCATTGCCAAACGGTAAGCTGCGGCTCCAATTTGGTCCATAATTTTAAAAGGTTTGACGTACCTCGTACTTAATTTTCTCTTCTTACCGAATCGCATAATACCCTTCCATGGAGATACCTTTAAGAAAACATGATCACCTTCTTGAAACTCCAAATCCTTCCTTCGGTTATATGCATAGCTCTTTTGCCTACTTTGAGATATTTTGATATGGTTCTGGATAATCTTCGCCTTCTCCTTTGTTTCTTCAAAAAGTTCTGGGCCCATGAGCTTTCTTTCACCAACATCATCCCAGCAAGTTGGTGTATGACATCTCCTCCCATATAATGCTTCATAGGGTGTCATCTGAATACTTTAATGGAAGATATTGTTATAGAAAAATTCTACGAGAGGTAAATATCGATCCCACATGATTTGAAAGTCAAGTGAACAAGACCTAAACATGTCTTCTAATGTTTGAATAGTTCAATCTGATTGTACATCATTTTGTGGGTGGTAGGCAGTGCTCAAACAAAGATCAGTATCTAGAGCCTTCTGATGACTTTTCCTGAATCTTGATGTAAAACATGGATCACAATCAAAAACAATCAATAGGGGTACTCTATGAAGTCTCACAACTTCATTAATATATAGTCTTACTAGACGTTAAAGTGGTAGATCTTCTCTTATAGTAAGAAAATGTGCTGACTTGGTAAGATGATCAATAATGACCCATATTGCATCGTTCCTTCTAGGAGTATTTGGTAGTCCCATGACAAAGTCCATCGTGATATTATCCCATTTCCACTCAGGTATGGGAAGAGGTTGCGATACTCCTCTAGGCTATTTCCTTCCAGCTTTCACTTGTTGACAAACCATATATATTGACACAAAATAAGCAATCTCCCTCTTCATGTTTTCCCACCAAAAATGTTCCTTCAAATATTTGTACATCTTAGTGCTACCAGGGTGTATAGAGAAATTCGAACTATGATCATCATCCAACAATTCCATTTTTAGATCAGGTATATCAGGAACACAAAGTCTCTTCCCAAATTTTAAAATTCCATCTTCATATACGAAGTCACTCAATCTCCCATCATTCACAGCTTTAATCTTCTTTTGAAACTCCTCCTCATCAGCCTGAGAACTTTTTATCCTTTCTAGTAAAGATGGTTTGGAAACCATTTGAAAAAGCATTTATGTTTCACCTTCCATGGTTATTCCCATATCCATATTTACTAGATCCATGAAAATAGGATTCCTTTCAACTCTTATCTTGTTCAAAACTCCATGATCCTTTCTTCTCAGGGAATCTGACACCTTATTTGCCTTCCCTGGGTGGTAGTTTATCATGAAATCATAATCCTTGAGTAGTTCAAGCCATCTCCTTTGCCTCATGTTGATTTCTTTCTATGATAAAATATACTTCAAACTCTTGTGATCAGTATAAATCTCATATTTTTCACCATAGAGATAATGTCTCCATATCTTCAAAGAAAATATTACAAAAACTAACTCAAGATCATGAGTAAGATAGTTTTTCTCATGAATTTTTAGCTGTCGTGATACATAAGCAATAACCCTATCATTTTTCATAAGGACACAACCAAGTCCTTTCTTTGAAGCATCACTATAAATAACAAAATCGTCATTCCCCGATGGTAGAGTCAATATAGGAGCATTGAATAATATTCTCTTCAGTTCTTCGAAACATTATTCACAATATTTTGTCCAAACAAATTTAACCCCTTTATGTGTGAGCTTTGTTAGCAGGTTAGCTAATCGAGCAAAATTATGCACGAAACGTTGATAATAACCTGCTAAGCCAATAAAACTGTGTACCTCAGTTATGTTTTTTGGCATGGGAAAATCTTGGATTGCCTTTGTCTTAGCAGGATCAACTAGGATTCCATCCTTAGAGACAATATGGCCAAGAAAAGAAATCTCCTGAATCCATAATTCACACTTACTAAACTTCCCATATAATTCATGTCTTATAAGAGTCTTCAGGATAATGTGAAAGTGATTTTCATGATCTTCGTAGCTTTTGGAGTATACCAAGATATCATCAATAAATACAACTAAAAAATCAACGAGATATTCCTTGAAAACTCTGTTCATTAGATCCATGAAGACAGAGGGTTCATTAGTCAATCCAAAAGGCATCACTGTAAACTCGTAATGCCCATACCTGGTTTGAAATTCTATTTTCATAATGTATTCCTTCTTCACACAAAACAGATGATATCCAGATCAAAGGTCAATCTTGGAAAAGTATTGAGCTCTATGAAGTTGGTCAAATAAATCATCAATATGAGGTAGGGGATACTTGTTCTTTATTGTTATAGCATTGATCTCCCTGTAGTCAACACATAACCTCATAGATCCATCTTTCCTCTTAACAAAAAGGGTAAAGGCTCCCCATGGAGAAACACTAGGGAGAATAAATCCCTTATTACTCAATTCCTCTAGTTATTTCTTTAGTTCCACTAATTACACAATGTCCATTATATAAGGGGTCATTGATATGGGCCTTGAACCATGAATTAAATCAATGCAAAACTCAATTTATCATTCTGGAGGATGTTCAGGTAAATCTTCTGGAAACACATCAAAATATTCTCTCACAATAGGTACATGCTCTATTTGAACATTCATTTCCACACCCACAGTTATTTCATTCTCTTCCTCACCAATAATTTAATTTAGTTGAGCTATTGGGGTGGATCTAGATAAAAATCAGGTGGTGACGATTCTTCTCTAAAGATAAGGTGTTCTTTATCATCGTCATCAAAAATCGTAACCTCCTTCTTCTTACAATAAATTTTTGCATCATGGTCTGAAAGCCAATCCATACCAAGGATTATATCAAATTCAATCATGGGAATGATGATGAGATCAGTAGATAAAGAACATTTATATGCCCTAATGGGAACTAATTCAGATAACTTTGTAGCAATGATACTTCCCTTAGGAGTTTTTACTAACAACTCCCTTGTTAAATCAAATTAGAAATATCTAATTTTCTTAGCAAACTGGGAAGATATAAAAAAATTAGATGATCCAGAATCTAATAAAGCATTGCCTAAACTTGAGGAAACAAATAAAGTACCTTCCACCACGTCATTAGAAACTTCAACCTCTGCGGTTGTGATTTCATAAGCTTTTCCCTGATCCCTTGGCCTTTTCTGTTGCATATTTCCTTGAAATTTTGGAAAATCATTAATATAGTGTCCCATCTCTAGACAACTATAGCATTGAACATCATTGGATTCCTTCTTCCCTTTGATATCACTAGCAAGATGACCTTTCTGACCACATTTGTAGAATACTCCTTTTCCTTTTAAGCATGCACCAGGGTGTTTCTTTCCACAATTGTCACATGGTAGAAATTCAACTCTTCCCTTCTTCCTTGTTTACTTATTTTTTTTTCCAGGGTTTTCAGCAGCCCTCTTATTTTTTTGCTTTCCCTTAAAGTCATAAGACTTAGAGAATTATTTTTCTGTCTTGATGGCACATGAAACTATATCCTCATATGATGAAAAACTTTGGTAGACCAGTGCCCGCTGGAGGAATGGCTTTAGGCCATCAAATAATCGATAAATTTTTCTCCTTGGATTTCATATGTAGTCTACAGCATGTCTTACTAATATTGTGAAGTTAGCTTCATACCTTGCAACATTCTTATCTTCCTTCTGCCTCAGATTCAAGAATTGTCTCTCCATATCTTCTCGCTTATCATGAGGGAAATATTTTTCTAAGAAGATTTCTTTAAAATCCCTCCATTCTATCTCTTCTATATCTTCCTCCTCCTTTGTGTTTTGGATTAATGACCACCACTGATCTGCATCTCCCGATAGATGATATACTACCATGAAAACCTTCTCTCTTTCATTACATCCCAAAGTGAGAAATACCTTCTCAAGGGAACATATCCACTGCTCTGCTACAAACGGGTTTGTAGTCCCATTGAATGATGGAGGTTGTTGTCGCATAAAGAGATCTAGCATGGCTCCTCCATGTGGTGGATCTGAATGCTCCATACGGGTAAGGTTATTATTCATAACCTGATTAAGTTGTCCCAGTATAGTTATGAGTTGCTCAGTACCAGTCATAACACCAGAGCCAACATCATTATCTTGCATCGGAGGAAAATCCCTACAGGGGACACGTGCATTTGTGCGATTTCCATTCCATCCACTAGACACCATATCTAGCTAAATGGCATATACTATATTAGGTTATGAATCATAATTTATAATCTTAACTTAAAAATACTTAGAAAAATTGAGATATTACGCATGGCTAATCCCATATTCACAAAAATGGTTTCTTTGAGGAATATTTTACATTTCAATCCTTCATAATGGCTTGAAAAGAAAATGTAAATTATCCTAAGCATATCCCCTGGGAGTGTCGTAAATAAGAGTGCATCAAGGCCCATTGTCATGTACCAATTTCCGTTCGAGTCTAGCTCAAAGCAGTGTTTTTGGGGTTTACCCCTAGATACATCTATGCCAGAGCCGCCTCTACCTGCTCGTATCCAGACAGGGATGTATTGCTTAAAAGATCCACATAATATATTCCTTACCAAAATACAAGGACTTTGTTGTATGTATATCCTCAAAGAATAACTTAGGGACTCTTCCCTAATTCTATGTTTTCTAAATCTAGTTTCCAAGTATTCTACTAAACTTCCTCTGATACCAACTGTAAGGACCTGAACCCAGTTTCCTGGTGCCGGCACCTTAATTGATTACGTTGGAATACATACAAGGAAAACAAATCCCAGAGGACCGAGTAGTTTAGTATTATTGGAAACAAGTTACATACATAAGTTTAACATTACAACATGAAGGGAAAAACACACTAATTTATTCCACAAGAAACATCACATCTTCTAGATTATTCTTGCAAATCATACATAAATTACTTCTTCATGTCCTGAGAAAATGAAACATAAGAAAGGGGTGAGCTCAAATGATCAGTAAGAGTAATCAATATAGTGTAAGATAATATAAACATTATACATGGTGAATAATTGAAAACACATGCCTTTAATAATAAACTTGAACACATTATGGAAGGGATATGAGCTGAGTAAAAAATGCCATAATAAAACATAATCATAGGTATTATATTAGTTGAATAACCACATGAACTTTCAATTACTAGCTTCATAATGAGGGAAGTGCATATGCTGGACATTCTGAAACATTTTTTCATGGCCTCGGCCAAGATGTCTAGTGATTAAGGACTCAGCCAAAATCCATATCACATTGGGAAAGGCCTCGTCCAATTCCACGTCTAGTTGTCTCATGAGACCTACCGATGCATCATGGGGATATATCGGTCCCCACATGTCACATAATAAGTTCAATGCATTCCTCATATGAGCGTGGATAAACATAAACAACATATAAATTCATATTGAAACTATCATATGAAATTTAACTAACTTTCCCCAATTATTGAACACAAACACTAACCATTCAGAATAATATGGTGAATGGTTTTAGGATAGATCATCCACAATAGAGTTAGTCATAAACCATTAAATAAAATATGGTATATTAATTCATAAATGATTAATCCCAATAATACCATGGTATCAACAAGAGTGTTGAATTAGACGAAAACACTCTTATAAAATCATTAAGCAATTCTTGAGATAAATACTCTTTTATTTTGAAAAGAAGAGTTCTTTTAGAAAAATCACTATATAAAACCAGAAGTGAAGTAAGATAGTATTTAATGATAAAATAAGTGTTTTTATAAGGATAATGGTTTCCAAAAATATATTATATATTTCCCTTGAAAATAGATATGAATTTGAGAAATTCCCTTGTATCGGGATCATATTTTTTTAAACAGTTTTGAGAGTTTCTTTTAAAACATGTAAAAATACATAAAATAAGGAAAGGTTCTGGTTTTTAAACATATATATAATACTCACAAAGAATATATGAGGAGTAAATAACAATACATAATAATTTCATTGAGGTAATCAGACAATGAAAGTAACCCGAATGAAAATGGATGTTCGGGTGGAAAACCCTTACCTTAACTCCAAACGTGTTCCACTCTTGTACTTAGGCTCCTGAAATATGAAATTATACTTGTTAATAACTTATATCAGAACCTATTATAAATTTATTTAGTTTACCATAATTATGGTTAGTTCATTTATGTCTTTATTGATAAGTTACTGTGTTGAATTTCGTCGTTCTGGAGTGTTTGTTTCCTTTATTTTCATATTCGGTTCAATTGCTTTTAAGTAATGAAGTGGAATGGATGTAAATCTCCATAATTGAAATTAAATATTATTTATGAACATCCATATTTTTTAATTTCCATTTCTATCATTTGGTTACATGTAATGAGGATGAATCATTAGATGACAACCACTTCGATTATTCGGTGGTATTTGGAATATTATGAACTAGTTTGGTCATATAACTTAATTATATGTACATATTTTGGTTCCTGAATATTAATTAGGTTATAACACATATATTATAGTCTGGTTCAACCATGAATATGGTTTCATGACCAGTAATGAAGAATAAATTGAAGAAAGAAACTTCGTCATCCATGAAGGTTATAAATCGGAACCTCATGGACGTCGATTTCGTTTATAAAAATAAAAGGGAGGGAGTAAGAATATTTATTATTGTTCTTAAATTCACATGATATAAATCCATTATATAGATTTTAATGGAGTTATCATGTTCATTTTGACAGATGAGGTGAGGAGAGGATAGCAAAAGAAGATAAATTCAAATGAAACCAAATGAAAAAAGAAGGGTGCTTTACCTCTTGAAATAACCTCCTTGAAAAACTCCTTAAGGGAAGGGATTTTGGTCTTCTGGAAAGAACAGAAGCTTCTTGGATGTGGGGAGAGACTAGGTAAGAGTAATTTGGCAGAACATTGAAGAGCTTAAAGGCTTAGAGGAGTGAAGAGAAGAGGGAGTGGTGAGGGGGTTTTATAGTGGAGGAGAGGGGTAAATTTTGAATATTTAATTCATTATTTTATTATTTCCTTCAAGACAACCAATAGTGTGGTTTCATGTGACCCCTAATAGTAATAAGTTCATGTGAGTTCGAACCAAGTGGCCTTACATTTGTATATATGGTATTTTATCGTATTTCACTATTCATCAAAAATTCAAGAATTTTATAAAAATCCAAAAAATTCACCCCTGCCATTTTTTGACGTGTAGAATTCAAAAGTGAAATCCATTTTTCAAAAATAATTTTATAAATATTATTAATTTAATTTTTAAATAAGGTCATAGTTAATTCAAAAAATAACAATCTTGAAGTGCAATTAGTTTTATGTGACATTGAAAATTAATTAAGATCCCATTATCATATTTCCTTAAGAAAATAAAATAACATTATTATTTACTATTCATAAGGTTCATATTACTATTCATAAGGGTATGTTACTATTCACCAAAAATCAAGTTTGTTCTATCAGACTCCAAATGACTTACTAAACACAACTCTAGATGACCATTTTTCGAAATTTAAAACATAGAAGAGGCAAAGTTGTGTTTAATGGTTAGATTATAAAATTTCATTCTATATTTATTTTCAAAACCTTGGGTTATTACAGATCTTGGCCAAAAAAATAGGTTTTTAGGTGTGAAGAAAAGAGGATAAGTGGTACCCTTTTATAAGAGTGGGGAGGGACACTCTTGGAATTCTTCCAAATATTAAATTAATATAAATTAATTTTCTACTTAAAATGGATCAAAATTGATTTATTTAAAATATTTTATGATTGGGGGTCTAAATACATTCATACAATGAAAATTAGATAAGTTTTGACTATTTTTAAATCCTTATCTTTTGTCTTTAACCCTTATTTAACCTCTTTAACTATTATAATGACAACATGTGTTTTTACTCTTTGAGGGTTAATATAGTTACTATAAAATGTCAAACGAATCATAAATGGACCATTGATGAAATTTTAAACCTTATCATAATTAGTTGGCCGAATGTTATATTTTTAGGAATTTAGTATTATTTAATAAAATATTATTTATTTTAAAATATCATTAATGTCAATTTTGATACTATTCATTACATGAATTTTAAAAAATTTCATAACAACATGATATATTCAAAAAAAACTCTTTTAACTCATCACTAACATGTCAAAGTCATCTAGAAAATATTTGGATGGCATTAGTTATATCAAATTATTTTTATTTTGGTATTTTTAATAACATTTATTTGATATTTCTATTAATTAAACAATAATTGCATTATCATTGTGAAAGCCTTTAATTTAATTATTTATACCTTAAATTTTAAAAATAAATTATCATGATTAAGATAAATATTTTATATTTCAAAATACTACTTATTGTCAAATAGATCCCCTATATAACCCAATATTACAAATATTTCACTTGTTAAAAACAAAAGTATGAAAAAAGTGAATTTTCTTTGAATAAAATTCTATGAATGGCTTAAAGTCATACATGTAACACCCTGGTATTTCATATTATATTATCTCTTTAAAGTAATTCAATAGTTTGCGCTACATGCAACACCGAGTTCAAGTGCATCACGGTCTATCAAACTATCCATTTAAAAAGAGGTTATGAATAGTATTAACCTCATTTTGAATTTTATATATATCCTATATAATTTTAATATTCATATTTTATGTTTCTTAGACATAATATACTTACATATTCAATTTTTTAGATAAAATAAGTGTCTTTCAAAAAAATACAATTTTACCACCTTTTAATGGAAACCCCATTTTAAATCCAATATTTGACACTTTTATATATTCAATTTGAAAAAAATAAAATTCTTATTTATAAAGGGGACATAAAAATTTAGTTTGGTTAAATTTTTTGTACTTTTCTGATAACTTTCATATTTTGATGAATAGTGAGAATACTAAATTTTAATTAAAAACAACTTTTTTAATTGAAATAATTTATAGTGTTAAATTATATATTTGGGTGATTTTAAAGTATAATTATATTATATTTTTATCATTTAATATAATGTAGGTAATTGGAAGTAATTTTACATTTAAATCGGACATAAACACATATCAATCTTTTGATAGTTTTTACTTCTCAAAAACCTGCTTTTTTATTTTGACAATGGGAGTTAATTTAAGATTAATTAATTAAACTTATATGTTTTGAATTTGGTAAAATAGAAATCATTTTTGAATTTGAAATATAAAAATTATCTTTGGGTGAATTTTAGGTATTATTCTGAAAACTTTCAATTTTTGATGAATAGTGAAAAACATTAGGTTATTGTTTAAAACTAAATTTTTATTTAAATAATTATTTATTTTATTTAAATTTATTTTAAGTAAAAATAGATACATAATACCTATATTAGTTTAATGTAATTAATTAGATTCATATTATAATAAGATTAGATGTATAAAATTTTATTGAACATTTTAACATCTTTTACCCACCTTCTAGGCACGTTAGCAAATTTGCATAAAATGTAATTTTACTACTTCTATGAATTTAATTTCAAAACTCTAAGAGACATGGTTAACATCATTAAGTAAAATTTGGTTCAATAGGATGAAAATAATTTTTGAAAATAGTAACTTTTGGATTTTATTTAGCACAGTTAAAAGTAAATAGGGTAATTAAAGGTAAAAATGATATTATAATTACCCTAACACATGTTATAATTCTATTGGATAAGTTTATTTAGAACAAAATCAACCTTAGTAATAAAATATTATCTTTTTTGATCCACTTGGATTAGATTAGTACATTTATCAATATTTTATTTAAAGAAGAGTTAAAAGTGTTAAATTCAAATTTTAATAACTAAAAAATTTTTAATATAGGGTTATACATAAGATAATTTCGATTATAAATATTCATTATAAATCTAAAAATATTTCCTAAATAATGGTATTTTATTTATAATTTTTATTCATTAAATAATTAAATTTATATATGACACAATGATGATGCAGTAATGACCTTATTAATAAAAGATTAAAATAATTGATATTATAAATATCAAAATAAATTTAAATTCATACTTTTAATGCATTAAAATATTTTTATAGGTTAATATTACATGTTAGGGTTAATTAAATAAATTTTATTTTAAGTGATAAATTTTTTATGACTTTCACAAAAACCAAATACTAAATAGTGTCAAAATTGACATAAATGAGTTTTTAAAACAAATACTATATTATTAAATGATATAATATTACTAAAAATATAAGTTTCATCCAAAGGACTTATATAATTATATATATGTCATTAATGAAAGACTTTATGTTCTCTTGGAATTTTATAGTAAGTTTATTAACCATGTAATATAAAAATATAAGAATACATGGTAAAAGTTAAACTATTTAACTAAGAGTTAAATCTAAAAGATAAGGTTAATATGGTGACCTAAACCTATCTAAAACATATTGGTTGAGAGGTTTTAGACCCATACCCACCTTATCATTTAAATAAATCCTTTTTGATCTATTATAAACCGAATATGATTGTATAATAAATTAATATTTCAAGCTTTTCCTAAAGTGACCCTCACATCTCTTATAAAAGGGTACTTCCCATTCCCTTAATTTCACACCTCCAAATCCATTTGGCTCAGCCAACCCCTGCTCAAATTTCTGTCCAAATACTCTCACTTCAACCTAGAGGACTTACTTTGATCATAAATACAACCTAAGGATCCCTTTTGATCCAATCAAAAGGAAGCACCCGAAGAAGAGGTAATAATTTCATCACCTCTTTCAAAGTTATTTTCTTCTTCTTCCACTTCCTCTTTCTTTGTTGTTTCCATACCAAAATAATAACTCCAGTAACTTCTACATAATTTTATGTTATTATAAATATGGTACAAACATATTCATTATTCTATCCATCCTATGAATGACAAAGTCACCATACGTGTGTACGTACGGCTTACTGTCTCTACGTCGTGGTGTAGTTTGTTATTCAACACTTCATTATTTGGATGGGTATAGTAATGAGTATAATTGATGTAAATAATAAATATAACATGTTAATTATTCTTTATATATGATATAACATCTAATTACATACGATTTCACCATCAATAGAATGATATCATCACTTGTGCATACGTATGGCTTACCATCTCCACGACGGGATGAGATTCATTTCCCCATTCACCATTCAACAATAATTATAAATATATATATTATTAATAAGTATGTAATATATGACATAATAATTCTAATTAAAGTGTGTATATATATATGTATATATATATATATATGTATGTATGTATGTATTTACATATATCTCATTCACTTACTTCCATTCAATACGATATGAAAACGGAAACATCGTTTATGTGTACGTACGACCTACCGTCTCCATGAACGGTGTTTTCCATTTCATATATCTATCTATTATACATACTTATATTCTTAATATATATGATACATAAATAATTTTTTATATTCTATAATCAATTAAATCATGATATAAGTTATACGATCAACAATAACATGTTAAAACACATATGATAAAGAAAGTGATTATTACCCGAAACGTTATTTTAACATTGAAATTATAATTAAATGGGTAGTATAAATCCCTAAATTAATCAAGTATGATATCATAAATATGAATATGTTTCTTTTATAATTTAATAACATACTTTGGTTATTATATAGGAGGTTAAACGTACCCTTGACCAAAGGAAAGTACAAGGTAAGGGTCAATTCCTCAATCTCATTATTATATGAGATTGTTTATGTGTAAGTATTTACTGGGAATTTTTTATCATCCATGTCCATGTTTCATAAAAATGTTTTCAAAATTAATATTTTAAGGTTTTTTTGAAGGTAATCTTTATCAATATCATCATTTTAAATGTTTTAATGATTTATTTTTCTAAATCTTTTAATTAGTGTCCATGTTTTAAAAATGATTTTAAGGATTTATTTATATGGACAAGATTATTTTAAAATGTTAATTACATTAAAAATTTTCAAAGAAGTATGGGACACTTTGATTCAAAAATATTTTTTAAATGACTTCTTTTATAAATGCATGACTTTTAAATGATTTCACAAAAAGGGATATTTCTCTCAGAGATTTTTACTGATCTTTTTCAACTATGTCAACATCCTTTACTGGATATTATTCTTGATTGAGTTTGATTTATTATAATAAAATATTCTATATTTTATTTAATGAGTTATGATACGTTAGACTGTGGATGTGCTATTTTTTTACCATTCATGGTTTATGGTTAAAGTATTGACATTTTGTATAATAGTTTTAATACAAATGTTTATGTTATGTTTCAACATTTTCATATGAGGAATGCATTGGACTTAGTAAGTGATGGGTGGAGATCTCTATAGCTCTTTTATGCATCGATATATCTCATAAGACAAATTAATGTCTTGGCACAAGGCCTTGACAAATTTTTTATTTGTATTCTTGGCACGTGGCCTTGACTATATGGTTATGATGTCCGGCATTATGCATTTCATCATTATGAAATTATCTATTGATATTACATGTGATTATTAGACTGGTAGAATATTCATGTGAATAAGTAAATGGAATTATTTTATTTATCTTTTCTATATTATGCTGAATTTTATGTTTAAAAGGGTCGTGTTTTAGTCTTATGCATTTCCTTAAATGATTATGTTTATTTATGATAGTTTTTTCTATATTGTTATCCTTATTGAGAATCTAATCTCACCCCTTTCTTATGTTTTATTTTTCCTAGGATGTGAAGAAGTGTATTATTATTGATATGTAGGTTTAAACTAAGAGAATAATGGAGTTCAAAAAAGGATTATTTATGTTGTATTTTATTTTATAAATTGTAATGTAACGCTAATATATGTAATCTATTTTCCAAGATTGCTAAACTGATCGGTCTTTTGGGAGTTTATTTCTTGTAATAATGCCAATGTATTAAAATAATGCACCGACTCTGGGTAACTGGGGTCAGGGCATTACAGTTGGTATCATAGGAAGTTTAGTAACAACCTTGGAAATAGATTTAGATAAAACATTATTTTGAAACATTACCTTAAGATAGACTTTGAGGATTAGTATAGAAGAACTTCCTAGAATTTTGGTAGTGTAGAGATTTTGTGAATTTTCCAAGCAATACATCCCTGTCTAGATATGAGTAGGTAGAGGTAGCTTTGGAACAGATGTATCTAGGGGTAAAACCCGAAAATACCGCTTTGAGCTAGACTCGAATGGGAACTGGTGCATGACAACGGGCCTCGATACAATCTTGGTTATGACACTCTAGATGGATATTCTTAAGATAATTCACATTTTATTTACAAACCATTATGAAGGATTTATAAGTAAATATGTCAATAAAGAAACCATGTTTATGATTATGAGACTAGATGTGTAAAAATATTCAATTAATGTTGATAATTTTTCTAGTTTTTGGATTATACATTATGATATGATCTAACCTAGTGCATTTCGTCATTTAGAAATGTCACCCAGTAGAATGAATGAGAACTTCAACAATACACATGATCCAAAGAGTAAGAAGGGACATATCTTTCATGGTCTTAAGCCAACATTTAGAAGGGAAATAGTCTCCCATGTATTCTCATCATATGAATAAATAGTATCATGTGTTAATATGATAAGTAAAGAATTATCTAAGTTGTATGTCTTTGAAGGTAAGACAGAGAAGAAGAGGATGGTAGAGAAAAAGATGGATAAAGGGAAAAAGGGAATGAAGGATTTTCCCATATGTGATAACTATGGAAAGAATCACCCTGGGAAGTTCTTGAAAGGAATGGGAGTTTGTTATAAGTGTGGAGAAAAAGGACACAAAGTTCTTGATTGTAAGGTTAAGAAAAAGGTTTCAAATATATAATGCTTCATCTACAAGGAGTTGGGTCACTACTTGAATTAATGTCTCAATCATCAGAGTATACCCCAAATGATGTTATTGGATAATAATAAAGTTATAATACTACCGCAGATGAAGAGGAATGATTAGTGTTCTTATTTTGATATTAAATAATTATTTCATTTGAGTGTTGTATCAATGATGTACCGGTTATATTAATTATGGAAATAAATAAGGATTGTACTATAGTACTATTTCATTGAGGATTTAAGATTATATGGTACTAAGAAAAGTGACTCAACAACAAGTTAAAATTTTTGGAAAAATAAATGGTTGAAGGAAAGATAAGCCTTAATATGGTCCTGATACTGAGGTAGTGATTTTGTAATAATATATGGTTGAATTTGATAAATTATATTGGATATTCTTGACTACCTTGGAACTGATTAATGGTTTGTTTATTCCATCTTTGTTGGAGTATTCAAAATTTTTGGATATAAGGAATATATCTAGTATTCTATAAGGAATAAGGGAGCATGAATGTAATAAATAAGGTTTTATGGTAATTCAAGGTGTTACCATGTTTTAAGAGAATACATTATGAAGGTACTCACATGTTATTATGTGGAAAAAAGTGATCTTCATTATGTTATGTTGACCTTCCTTATAAATTTTTGGACTATGAGTTTGGAAACAAGTATTTTGGATAATTCTAAAGGTTGTAATGGGTTAAGTTGGACATTGGATGCTATGGTTTAATGTTAAAACATTTCTTAATATTGTTTTTGGATTTTTTTTATAAAAAAGGACAACACAAAGGTTGGGCGACAACTCGTCACGTCCGGCAAGGCTGTGATACTTGAACCTGCAACCGAAGGGTGACAAGGGTGCATCACCTACCACTGGCCTACGTGATGTCCTGGTTTGTATAATGCAGTTTTTTTAAATGGTATGACAGATGAATTATAAATTCATTCTTTTTTTAAACCCTATACGATTAGGTTTAATAGAATATTTTTGAATTCTATTATCTTTTAGAGATAAATATGATTTTGTGGTATAAATTAGTTAATGGATGGAACTCTACTTTTCAAGTATTATTTTTATTATTCTATGAAGAAATTAATTATTAAACATTAGGGAAATGATCTCAAAACCTAAATTTTTTTATCCTAATACCTTAGGTTTTGTTAAACTGGTGATATTTTTATGGCTTTGAGGCCCTCAATTTTCCATTTATTCTTCACTTGTTTGTGATTGATGACCTCAATAACTCCCTATAAATATTTATGTTTTCCCTCTAATTATGTGTCCATAATTTCCACCAATGTTCTCCTATTAGGAACCCTAATTTGGTGGTGACCTTTTCATTTCCCTTTCCCTCTTATTAAGATAAAATTTTAGTAACCCTATTTCCGATGTGGGTTATCCACAAAGGTATTTTCTATTTTCAACCTTTTATTTTTGAAGAACAATTTAAAATTGTGATGACAAAATTTATTTAATGAGGGGAGAATGTGACACCAAAAGATTTCATAGTATGTCATCTCTTTAAAGTAATTCAATAGTTTTCGCTACATGCAACACTGAGTTCGAGCACATCACGACCTATCAAACTAGCCATTTAAAAAGAGGTTATGAATATTATTAACCACATTTTTAATTTTATATATATCCTATATAATTTTAACATTCATATTTTGTGTTTAGTAGACATAATATATGGACAAATTCAATTTTTCAGATAAAAGAAGTGCCTTTCAAAAAATGCAATTTTACCACCTTTTAATGGAGAACCCTTTTTAAATCCAATATTTGACACATTTATATATTCAATTTGAAAAAATAAAATTCTTCTTTAAAAACAGGAAATAAAAATTTATTTTGGTTAAATTTTTGGTACTTTTCTGATAACTTTCATATTTTGATGAATAGTGAAAAAACTGAATTTTAATTAAAAGCAACTTTTTTAATCAAAATAATTTATAGCGTTAAATTATAAATTTGAATGGTTTTAAAGTATAATTAGATTATATTTTTATAATTTAATATAATATAGGTCATTGGAAGTAATTTTAAATTTAAATTGGACATAAACACATATCAATCTTTTGATAGTTTTTACTTATCAAAAACCCGCTTTCTAGTTTTGACAATGGGAATTAATTTTAGATTAATTAATGAAACTTATATGTTTTTAATTTAGTAAAATAGACATGATTTTTAAATTTGAAATATCAAAATTATATTTGGGTGAATTTTTTGTATTTTTTTAAAAACTTTCGATTTTTAATGAATAGTGAAAAACACTGCGTTATTGTTTAAAACCGACTTTTTATTTAAATAATTATTTATTTAATTTTATTTTATTTTAATTCAAAATAGATATATAATACCTATATTAGTTCAATATAATTCATTGGAGCCATTTCATAATAATATTAGATGTATAAAATTTTATTGAACTTTTTATTGTCTTTTACCCACCTTCTAGAAACGTAAGCAAATTTGCATAAAACATAATTTTACCACTTATTTGAAATTAATTTCAAAAATATAAGATACATGGTTGACATCAATTAGTAAAATGTGGTTCAATGGGATGAAAATAATTTTTTGGTGAATAATAACTTTTGGATTTTATTTACCACGGTTAAAAGTAAATAGGGTAATTAAAGGTAAAACTGATATTATAATTACCCTAACACATGTCTTAATTCTATTGGATAAGTATATTTCGACCAAAATAAACTTTATTAATAAGATATGATTTTATTTGATCCACTTGGATTAGATTAGGACATTTATCATTATTTTATTTAAAGAAGAGTTAAAAGTGTTAAATTCAAATTTTAATAACTAAAACATTTTTAATATAGGGTTATTCAAAATATAATTTAGAATATAAATATTAAATATAAATCTAAAAATATTTCCTAAATAATTTAATTTTATTTATAATTTTTAGAAATTAAATAATTAAATTTATATATGACACAATGATGATGTAGTAATGAACTTATTAACAAAAGATTAAAATAATTGATATTATAAATATCAAAATAAATGTAAATTGAAACTTTTGATGCATTCCATGAATTTTAAAGGTTAATATGAGATTTTAGGGTTTATTAAATATTTTTTTTCAAAGTGATAAAGTTGTTACGACTTTCACAAAAACCAAATACTAAATAGTGTCAAAATTGACATAAATGAGTTTAAAAAATACTATATTATTAAATGATATAATATTTATAAAAATATAAGGTTTATAAAAAGGAATTATATAATGATATATATGAAATTAATGAACCACTTTAGGTTCTCTTGGAATTTTATAGTAATTTTATTAACCATGTAATAGAAAAATACAAGAATACATGGTAAAAGTTAAACTATTTAACTAAGAGTTAAATCTAAAAGATAAGTTTAATGTGGTGACATAAACCTGTATAAAACTTATTGTTTGAGAGTTTTTAGACCTATTACCACCTTATACTCTAAATAAATCCTTTTGGAGCCATTATAAATTGAATATTATTTTAAAATAAATTAATATTTCAAGATTTTTCTAAAGTGGCCCTCACCTCTCTTATAAAAGGGTATTTCTCTTCACTTATTTTCACACCTCCAAAGCCATTTAGCTCGGCCAAACCCTACTAAAATATCCTCAAAACTACCCTCACTTAAACCTAGAGGCCTTACTTTGATCATATATCCAACCTAAGGAGCCCTTTTGATCAAATCAAAAGGAATCACCCGAAGAAGTGGTAATAATTTCATCGTCTCTTTAAAAGTTCTTTTCTTCTTCAACTTCCTCTTTCTTTGTTTTTTCCATACCAAAATAATAACTCCAGTGCCTTATATATACAATTATGTTATTATAAATATTGTACAACCATATTAATTATTCTATCCATCCTATGAATGACAAATTCACCATACGTGCATACGTACGGCTTACCATCTCCACGTCGTGGTGTAGTCTGTTGTTCAACACTTCATTATTTAGATGGGTATAATAATGAGTATAATTGATGTAAATAATAAATATAACATTTTAATGATTATTTATATATGATATAATATCCAATTACATACTATTTCACCATCAATAGAATGATATCATCGCTCATGCGTACGTACGGCTTACCATCTCCACGACGTGATGAGATTCATTTCCACATTCACCATTCAACGATGATTATAAATATATATATTATTAATAATTATTTAATATATTAAATAATAATGATACTGGAAATATGTATGTATATATTTATGTATGTATTTATGTATTTACATATATCTCATTCACTTACTTTCGTTCAATACGATATGAAAATGGAAACGGCGTTTAGGCATACGTACGATCTACCGTCTCCATGAATGGTGTTTTCCATTTCATATATCTATCTATTATACATACTTATATTCTGAATATATATGAAACATAAATAATATTTTATATTTTGGAATCAATTAAATCATGATATAAGTTATACGATCAAGAATAACAATTTAAAACATGTATGATAAAGAAAGTGATTATTACCCGAAATGTTATTTTAACATAGAAATTATTATTAAATGGGTAGTATAAAGCCATAAATGAATAAAGTATGATATCATAAATATGAATATGTTTCTGTTATAATTTAATAACATACTATGTTCATTATACAGGAGGTTAAACGTACCCTCGACTAAAGGAAAGTACAAAGTAAGGGTTAATTCCTCAATCTCATTATTATCCGACATTATTTACGTGTAAGTATTTACTATGACATTTTTATCATCCATGTCCAAGTTTCATAAAAATGTTTTCAAAATGAATATTTTATGGTTTTTTTGAAGGGACACTTTATCAAGATCATCATTTTAAATGTTTTAATGCTTTATTTTTCTAAATATTTTAGTTAATGTCCATGTTTTAAAAATGATTTTAACGATTTATTTATATGGACATGATTGTTTTAAAATGTTAATTCCATTCAAAATTTTCAAAGTGGTATGGGACACTTTGATTCAAAAATCTATTTTAAATTAATTATTTTATAAATGCATGACTTTTAAATGATTTCACAAAAATATATATTTCTCTCAAAGAGTTTTACTGATCATTTTCAACTATGTCAACATCCTTTACTGGATATTATTCTTGATTGAGTTTGATTTATTATAATACAATCTTCCATATTGTATTTAATGAGTTATGGTATGTTTGACTATGGATGTTTTATTTTTATACCATTCATGGTTTATGGTTAAAGTATTAACATTTTGTATTCTAGTTTTAATACAAATGTTTATGTTATGTTTCAACATTTTCATATGTGGAATGCATTGGACTTAGTAAGTGACAGGTGGAACCCGCTATAGCTCCTTGATGCATCGGTAGGTCTCATGAGACAAATTAGTGTATTGTCATAAGTCCTTTAAAAAACTTTTATTTATAGTCTTGGCACGAGGCCTTGACTATGTGTTTATGATGTCCAACATTATGCATTCCATCATTATGAAATTAGCTATTGATATTACATGGATTATTCAACTAGTATAATATCCATGTGAATAAGTAAATGGAATTATTTGATTTATCTTTGCCATATTCTACTAAAGTTTATATCTAAAAGGCTTGTGTTTTAGTCTTGTGCATTTCCTTAAATGATTATGTTTATTTATGATAGTTTTTGTTATATTGTTATCCTTACTGAGAATCTGAGCTCACCCCTTTCTTATGTTTTATTTTTCCCAGGATGAGAAGAACTGTATTATGATTGATATGTAGGGTTAAGTTAGGGGAATAATGGAATTCTCAAAGGATTATTTTTGTTGTGTTTTATTTTAGAAATTTTAATGTAACGTTCATATATGTAATCTATTTTCCAAGACTGGTAAACTTATCGGTCCTTCAGGACTTGATTTCTTGTAATCATGTCAATGTATTAAAATAATGAACCAACTCTGGGTAGCTGGGGTTGGGGTGTTATAATAAAAGTGGATACAATAGCTCAAAAAATCATCCAAATTATGATTTTGATCAAAAATCGCTCATATAATAAAATTAGGATGAGTTTCAAGGTAATTTTCTAATATTTATAATATTATTTTTACCCTTAATTACCTGATTTACCCTTAAATATGGCAATAAAAATTACTAAAATTTCTATTCATATTGTCCAAAAATAAAAGGGATCCATTTACTAAATTTTAACCTTATAATTAAAAATATAGAATCCATTTTATAAAATTCAAAAATTCACAATTGGATAAAATTAAATTAAAATTAATCTCATTGTTTGAACGAGCAAACAAGTTTTTAAAGTAAAAAATTCAAAATATTGAAATGTTTTTATATCAAAATTCAATATGAAATTGATCCCAATGATATAAATTGGATTAAATGATATAAAATTGATCTAATCATACTTTAAATCCAATTAAAAAATTAATTTAACACTATAAATTATTTAGATAAAAAATCTGTTTTCAATTAAAATTTAGAAATTTTTCATTATTCATCAAGACATGAAACTTATAACAAAAATAGAAAAAAAATAAACCAAATTAAATTATGATATTCCAATTTAAAATAATAGGTTTATTTTTTAAAATAGAGTTTATAAAAGTTCCAAAAACTATATTTAAAACAATGTGTCATCAAAAGGCGGAAAAACTGCCTTTTTAGAAAAAATAATTCTTTATATGTAAAATTGGATTTGTTTTATATCATATCTAGAAAACAAATTATTTGAATTTTAAATATTATATTTAATATATATTATAAAAATATTTAATTAATAAAATCCAAAAAGGGTGATTTGTTTATTTATTGGTATAAAATGCACTTGTGTACATTTAAATAGTTTTTTCTGAAAAAACATTTCTTTTTATTTTAAAAAGGGGGTTACATTCATTTATAATTAATTAGTCACCACATAATTAATTATATATACATTTGTAAACTATATTTTCATAATTTAGTTAATCCAGTTAATACCCTCCATTCTAATGGCTAGGTTATAATAGTAATATTTAAATAATAATATTTAGTTGTTTGTTTAATCTCAATGTGGTGTATCATATACGCTATCAAACAATATTTCTTTTTAAAATATCAGGATGTTACATTATCCCCCTCCCCTGATAAATTTCATCCTCACAATTTGAATATTGGCTTGGTAACCAGGGTTCAACTATTCAAAATACCTTTTTTGAAATCCCAAGTCGAAAAAAGGATTAATAAAACTTCCACTTTTAAAGAAATAAAAGGAAGTATGATGGTCACCTGAGGTAAGAAATACTAGGTTTCCATATAGGAAATCAAGGAAATGTAAGAGAAAAATAACTCTCATAGACTAGTAGATTTTGATAGAGAAAATGATCATCGGAAATTTAACCATCACAAAACCATAAATATGTGATGGGTTAAAATCCATTGATAAAAGTAAACTGATAAAATTTTTGTTTCAAAATAATTTTCTTAAAGAAAAGGAATTCATATACCTTCTAGATTAAGAACATAAGGAAACATACTTACTTTAAGAGTATAATTTCATCCTTTAATCAATTTCCACCAAAAACTTATCTTTTTCTCCAAATGATTAGTATTCTGGATGAATTTTTCATGCATTAAGCACTAGAATCAACTTATAGAGAATCACATAATCCAAAAAAGATTAACTATTTATTCCTCCTTTATTTATAAATTAACCAAAACTAAAATGGTTAAGATAAGATAGATAATTCTCCAAAAATAATAAACCTTTATATAAATAAAAACTACTTTTAATCTTCAAAATTCAATGGTAATACAAAAGTTCAACATAAACCATTTAACAAATAACTATCCTTAAAATTCCTCAAAAAATATTCTAAATTAATATTGAAACTCAAAAATCATAAGTATTTAATAACATAGTCTTCCAAGATAAATTTTAAGAATTTTCTCCAAATAACATCAATTTCTCATGAATCCTTATACTAAAAAGTAATTTACCTAATAATCTTCAAGATACACTATCCATTTACATAAAAAACCTAAATCTCCATAAATCTATAATAAAATCATATATGATTCCAAAATATAATTAAAGCTTTATTCCTAAATATTTTCTTTTTACTATAATCTTATAAGATTCCAAAAATAGTGAATGTATTCCAAAAATTATTAATCACTTAATCACCAAATAATTTTTCAATAAAACACATGTTACCAAATCATAACAACCCATAATTACCTCAAAATCATAGATCATATAAACCATAAAGGCTACCAATGTAGGATCCCAGGTATTTATAAAATAATACTTTTTCATATCTATTATTATTTATGAATAAGATATTAATTTTATGTTAAATATGAAACTTTATCTGATAGCATACTCGACACGCAACAATGGGTTTCTATGAAATCTTACGTTGCACACAATGTTGAGTTATATCGAAAAATAATACAATAATATTATTATTATTTTAAATGGTAGTTAAATCTTAATTGTTGTATTGGGAAGAATAAATAGAACTAACTACATTATGATTACACATGTTTGTTAAATATTTTTACATTTATCCAATAAATTTTAGATGCTTAAAATAAAAAAAAATCCAATTTTAAGCATAAAATACTCTAATATTTTTAAAAGGTCATTTTATCGCTTTTTGATGGTGAACCATTTTTAAATATGGTTTTTGTCAATTTTATATGTTCTATTTGAAAAAAAATAAACTTCTTCTATAGAATCAGGTCATCAAAATTTACTTTAGTTAAAATTTTGGTAATTTTTTTATAAAGTTAATTTTTTAATGAATAGTGAAAAATACTGCATTTTAATTCAAAACTGTTTTTTCGTCTAATTTATTTATACAATTACATTTTATTTTAATTGGTTTAAAAGTATAATTTGATTATTTTTTTATCATTAAATACAATTTTGGTTATTTGAAGTAATTTCACGTCGAAATTGGATATAAACACATGTCAATCTTTTGGTAGTTTTTACTTCTTAAAACACGCTTTTCAGTTTTTGACAACGGGAATTAATTTTAAATTAATTTATGAAAATTATATGCTTCGAATTTGGAAAAATGGATTCTATATTTGTAATCCTAAGTTCAAAATTTTTTAAATAAGTATCTTTTATTTTTGGACATTTTGAATTGCAACTTCAGTAATTATTTTTATTTATCATGGTTAAAAGGTAAATCTGGTAAATAAGGGTAAAATTAATATTATAATAATATAAAACTACCCTAAAACGTGTCCTAATACTATTTTATGAGATATTTCCAACCATGAACATCCTTAGGCCTAACTTTTGGAATTTGGGAGCCACTTGGGTGTGAAAATGACATTTTATAATTTTTAATTTAAAGAAAAAAAGAAATATAACATAAACATGTATCTTTTACTAAAAAAAATTTTATATGGGGTTATATAAGTGATATATTGGAATATAAATATTAATTATAAATATAAAAATATTTTTTTCATCTTGATATTTTATTTATAATTTTTATACATTCAATAAATAAATTTAATTATGACACAATGATGATGTAGTGATTGCTTCATTAATAAAATATTCAAATAAATGATATTATAAATATTAAAACAAATTTAATTTGAATATTTTGATGCCATATAAATATTTTCTGGATGATATTGATATATTATCATTGAGTTAATTCCTTTGGTTCTATGGAATCAAGTTGTTATGACTTTAACAAAAATCAATTACTTAATTGTATCAAAATTGACATAAATGAGTTTTTAAAACAAATAATATTTTATTAAATGGTATAATAGTACTAAAAACCTAATAATCTGCCTACTGACTTATATAATGTTTTAAATTTCATTAATTATTCACTTATGGTTCACTTGTAATTTTATAGTAACTATGGTTACCATATATTATGAAGATACAAGAAGACATGGTAAGAGTTAATGTTTTTAACTAAGGGTTAAAGCTAAAAGATAAGGTTACTTTTGTGATCTAAACTTGTCCAAAACCTATTGTTTGAGAGGATGAAAACCCAAAATCATATTATATTTTAAATACATGAGTTTTAGAACTTTTTAAATCGAAAATAAATTTATAATAAATTAATATTTCAAGACTTTCCTAAAGTGCCCCTCCTCCCTCTTATAAAAGGCCACCACCTCTACCCACTTACTCACACCTCTAAATACTCTTGTATTATCCAAATTATGCTCAAATAATCTCCCAAAATACCTTCATTACTCCTATAATCCTTACCTTGGGCATAAGTAAATTCAAGAAATCATTTTGGCTCAAATCAAATGGAGTTACCCGATTTAGTGGTAACGTCTTCTCTCAAGTTCCTTTCCTTTATTTTCCTTCTTCACTCCCAATGATCTTCTTATTATTTTATTATATAAAAACACCAGTATCCTCAATATACTAGGATTTTTTTATTATAATTATTTTAACTATACTTACACACACCTCCATATAATGGATACGAACATATTATTTCTGTGTTCGGCGAACTACTGCCTCACGAAACGATGATTGTTCAATTTTCTCCTACCACCTCTCATGGTGTCCATTATGATGAAAATATATTTATATATGATATATATTATATTTATATTATCTCTATTCTTCTGTAATTTTTATTTATATCATACCTCTATGCTTTCTATAATGTGTAAATATGATAATTTCATTTGAGGAAGTGCAGACTACCACCCCCTCAAAGTGATATGACTAATTTATGCCATACATGGAATGTATAAAGGATGGAATTAATAAACTTATGTAACGTATTTAAAATATTATATTATAATGAAATTATAATATACCTATGTATCATTTAGTTTTCATTCCTTTAGTATGACAAAGAAATGAAAGTAGTGTTCATGCGTACGTACGGACTACCATCTCCGTGAATGGTGCATTTAATTTATTATATCAAAATGTTATGGAATATTATAAATAAATATATACTAGATATATATGATACTTAAATCATGAATAATATTTTGGTGATTGTGTACTTTTGACTACATGGATAATTTACATAAACACAAGTTCATTTTCAACTCAAGTACCAAATATTGACAAAACGACTGATATAAACTTAAATAATTATATAATTTTTATAACGTTGTAATAAGTGATATAAAAGAAATAATAATATTGAAAAATTTTCTAAATAAAGTATAAATTAACCTATGTTTATTATTCAGGAATATAAATAATGAACGAGACAAGTCGGACTCAAGGTAAGGGACTTCGTCTCAATATCCTTTAATTGAGACATATTTTGGTTTATACATGACCTTCTTTTATACAGTGTATAATTATACCATTTTTATTTTAATATAATTCAATGGTTTTCAAAAGGAATATTTTTCTATGAATTATTTTACTAAATGACAAAAGGAATTTTTCTTTTTAACATATGTGGCGACAACAACCTTTTCACCACTGTAAGCATTATTTGATATTTGGATTCCTTAACAAGTTGTAATGTTTCTAAAAGTAAAATAAATACAATATACCCTTTTTACGTATTTTGGTATTGAAAATGGTTTTGAGAAATCATTTATTTGGTCAATATCTTGAAATGATATATTGTGATTGCAATGTGGAAATTTTATCTTTCCTTTATGCTTGTTTTATATATTATATATATGTTATGGTTCTTGGGAATTGTTTACATATATGGGTGATTATATAATAAACCAAGGGAAGTTAATCCCTATATATCTCTCCAATGCATTGGGTAATGTGACGGAGGTAAATGTTAAGGTTTCTCCAAAGATGTTTAGAGAATATACTATGATGGGTATTCCAAACGTAACCATGAAGGTTATTCCCTATGTAGTTTTGAAAGCTAAAATGTAATTATGTCATGGATTCCATAAGTTAGCTTTATGATTTATGATTTCTATGAGTTATTCATAAATCTTATGATTTCATGAGGTATTTTAAAGAGCTTATGTTTTATGAGTAAAAAGTATGATTTCATTGATTTGTATGTATTCATGGACTAATATTTTATTTCCTTATTTTATATCCCTTAATGAGATTTGTAAGCTCATCCCAATTTTTTGAAATGTTTTTCACAAGTATAAGGAATGGTAAGAGAAAGGAAGAATTCAAGAATATTTTTATCAAAAAAATAATTCTTGTTTTAATTAAGGAGTTTTATTATTGTGAAAAAATTGGGTAGAGTATAAGTGTCTACTTTGTATTATTTGTGATTTAATGTAATATTTATTGCCTAATTATATAAAACTCTAAACTTGAAAATATCCTCAATGTGAAAGAAACTAAATTCTTGATCAAAACTCAAGATTTTTTAATGTTTAAGGTTGGGTCCTTATAGTTGGTATTAGAGGTTGGTTTAGATAACTTTAGGAGTTAGGATATTATTAAATGGATATCCATAAATTATTTCTAATTTATAATATGATTGAAATGATATAGAATTTTAAGATTACCATGTTTCTTTGTCTAAGATATGTTTTTATTCAGAATGGTTTTTTGTAGAGGAAACAGGGAAGCTATGATGGGATGACATCAAGAGAAAAACAACCTACAAAATCAGCAACCAGAAATGGTTGGAATCGGAACTGAATAGTTTGTTGTAGTGATGGAATAGTTGACTCAAGATATAAATGGTTGTGGTGTCCATGCATGAGATCATCCAGATCAACCACAAAGGAACGTATCAGTAGTGGATCATTTCATGAGGTCATATCCCCCATCATTTAGAGGATCATATGACCCTATGCTAGCTGAAGGGTGGATTAAAGTACTGTAAAAGATTTTTGATTTCATGGGGTGTTTATAACATCAAAAGTATAGTATTTTTGTTTAATGTTTTGAATTTGAAGTTGTTCAGTGATGGTTGATGGTTAAAAATATCATGGATATTGAGGATATTTATGCTCTTATTTGGGATGCATTCAAAGGTATGTTCCTTGAGAAATATTTTCCTAAGGAAGTTTGACATAGGATGGAAAACAATTCTTGGATTTGAGGTAAGAGGATGACTCAGTGGCTGTTTATGAAGCAAAATTCACTTGATTAGCAAGTTATGCTCCAAATTTCATATGGGATCTTGATAGTAAAATCATTCATTTTTACTCCGGATTAAAGCCAGAGTATCAAAGGGCCTTAGCTTCTCGTAAGTTCAAAAGTTATGAAAAACATGTTTTATGAGTAGAGAAGGTGGAAATTGAGTTTTTTGATGATCATATGTTCTTTGAAAAACAACAGAATAAGAGATCGAGGTGGAAAATGAAAGGGAAGAACTCTTCAAAAAAGTCTAATGGTAAGGAAATTAATTTTATAGTTTGTGAAAATTGTGGTAAAAATCACACTGGGGAATGCCTTTTGAATTTTGGAAAGTGCTTCTAATGTGTTAAAATGGGACATAAGGCTCATAATTTCACCAAAAAATATTAGGGTAGTGGTAAGATAAAATCTGATTTGCAGTCAGTAAAATGTTTTAAGTGCAATTAAATGGTTCATTATGCAAATTAGTGTCCAATGAAGAACTCAAATGATAGAAATCAGCCGAAATACAAGCAGAAAGAGGTGGAAAAATAATTTTCAAGTACTTCAGTAGATGTTGGTCCATCAAATGAAGTAGTATCAGGTACATTTTTTGTTTATTCAGATCATTCCAATGTGTTTTTTTATTCCGGTTCTACACATTTTTTCATTTTGGATAAATTTTATAGTAAATTGGGAATTCCATCTCAAATATGAATCTTGAACTTGTGGTAAAAACACCTGGGGGAAATATTGATAAAAAGAAAAGAAATTATAAGAACCTTGATTTACTTTTGTGTGGATAGAATCTACCTTCAAACCTTATTGTTTTTCCTCTATAGAGTTTGATGTTATTTTGGATATGGATTGGATTTCCATTTTTTATGCTAAGATTAACAGTATAGATAAAGAGGTTCCTTTTCAGAAATAATTTTAGTTTGTGTAAAATAATGAACCCTTAATTTTGATAACATATTAGGAAACTAAGAAACTAGTAAAATATGGAAATTAATGTTACCTTTCACATATTGTTGAAAACAAATGAACTGTTCATATTAATGATGTGTCAGTGGTCAATGAGTATCTTGATATTTTTCCTGATGAGTTTCCTGGTATAATACCTGACCGGGAAGTTGAATTTACTGTTGAATTGGTTCCTGATGCTAATCCAATTTCAAAAACCCCCTTATCGAATGGCTCAAATTGAAATTGGATTAGTATCAAGAACCAAGTCAATAGTAAATTCAACTGAACTTTTAAAGTTAAAGAATAAATTGCATGAGTTATTAGATAAAGGTTTCATTCAACCTAGAACATCAACATGGGGTGCTCCTATCATGTTTTTTTAAAAATAAAGATAGTTCAGTGAGACTTTTCATTGATTATAGATCCTTTAATAACATCACTATTAAGAACAAGTATTCTTTGCCTCATATCAATGATTTGTTTGATCAGATCAATGGAGGTCAGTATTTTTCAAATATTGACATGAGGTCGGGGTACCATCAGTTGAAAGTAAATGAATAAGAAATTACAAAGACCTCATTTCATACTAGATATAGCCATTATGAATTTTTAGTATGCCTTTTGGGTTAACCAATGCACCTATTGTATTCATGGATCTTATTAATAGAATTTTACATGAGTTCTTAGATAAGTTTTTGGTTGTGTTTGTTGATGATATTTTGGCATATTCTAAAAGTAAAGACAAGCATAAAAGTAATTTAAGGGTTGTATTATAAACTTTAAAAGAAAAGAAACTATATAGGAAATTCAGCAAGTGTGAGTTTTGGTTACAAAAAATTTCATTCCTTGGTCACATTGTTTCTAAATACAGAATAACAGTTGATCCTGTTAAAACAAAATTTGTTGAAGAATGGCCAAGACCCAAAAATATAATCAATAGATTCATAGTTTTCTTGGTTTAGCAAGTTATTATAGGAGGTTTGTTGAAAATTTTACACGATTATCTAACCCACTGACTAAGTTAACTCAAAAAAGTGTTAAGTTTGTCTGGACAAAATAATATGATGAATGTTTTTAGGAATGGAAAAGAATATTGGTGAATGTGCTAGTTTTTCCACTGCCTTCTATAAATGGTGAATTTGTTATATATAGTGATGATTCGTTGAAAGGAATTGGTTGTGTCCTAATAAATAATGATTAGGTAATTGATTATGCTTCACGTTGGTTGAAAAATCATGAGTTAAATTACCCTACACATGATTTAGAATTAACTACTATTGTTTTTTCTTTAAAAATTTGGTGGCACCATTTGTATGACGTAAAGTGTGAAATATACACTGATCACAAAAGTTTGAATTATATATTCACTAAAAGAAAAACATGAGACAGAGGAGATGGATGGAATTAATCAAGTATTATGATTGAATGATTTATTACCATCTAGGAAAATAAAACAAATTGGATGATGCTTTGATTTGGAAAAAAATCTACATTAACCATGTTACATTTGTAACACGACCCTTTGATTAATGATTTGATGAAATTTGGCATGGAAGTTGTTGGTATAGAAAATTCCTCTATTTTGTTTCAGGTGGTAGTGAAATCATCTCTATCAGATATAATTAAGCAAGCGTATAAAGTAGACAGTGAGTTATAGAAAAGGTTATATTTTTTTCAGAAGGGTAAGTTACCTAAATTTAACATTGATAAAGACTGTTTTTTGAGGTTTGGAAATAGATTATGTGTTCCTTTTGATTCATAGTTTAAGAAAGAGTTATTATGTGAAGCTCATAGTTCTCTGTTTTCAATTCATCCTGGAATTACTAAGATTTATAGATATCTTCAGAATTATTACTGGTGGGATGGAATGAAAAGAGATATTTCTGACTTTACCCTAAGATGTTTGATTTTTCAACAGGTTAAAGAAGAGTGGTAGTTACCAAAAGAGATGTTGCAGCCTTTTCCAGTGCCATAGTGGAAATGGGAAAATATATCCATGGATTTCATAGTGGTATTACCAAATACTTCTCGAGGTAACAATGCAACCTAGGTTATTGTTGATCGATTGACTAAATCTACTCATTTTATTCCTATTCGAAATACTTTGTCTTTATATCAACTTTCTAGATTATATATTAAATAGACAGTTAGGTTACATGGAGTTTCCCTCTCAATTGTATTTTATTGTGATCTTAGGTTCACTTTTAACTTTTATAAAGGTCATCAAAAGTCGTTGGGTACTGAATTAAATTTTAGTGTAGTTTTTCATCTGCAATCAGATGGGAATTCATAATGAACTATTCAGACATTAGAAGATATTATATGTGCTTGTTCAATGTATTACCAAGGAATTTTTGACCAACATATCTCTTTGGTTGAGTTTTATTATAATAACAGTTTTCATTCCAGTATACATATGGCATCATTTGAGGCATTATATGGAAAGAGGTGTCGAACTCTAGATTTTTGGAATGAAGTAGGTGAAATGAAAAGTTTATGGGACCAGAATTGGTAGAAGAGTTGACAGAAAAAGTTCAGTTGATTCAGAATCACATGAACATAGCTAAGAGAAGGTAGAAACGTTATGCAGATAACTAAAGGAAGGATCGTTCTTTCGAGGCAGGTGATCATATCTTTCTCAAAGTTTCACCATGGAAAAGTGTGATACGTTTTGGTAAGAAGGGAAAGTTGAGTCCATTGTTCATTGGACCCTATGAAATTTTGGATAAAGTTGGATAAGTTGCCTACAAAGTAGCTTTACCTCCAAGTTTATCCCAGGTACATAATTTTTTTCATGTTTCAATGTTGATAAAGTATATGCCGGATCCATCTTATGTTTTTACTCTAGAGGTAGTTCAGTTAGAATAGAATCTTTCTTATAAGGAATAACCAATCTAGATTCTTGACTGTAGAGAGAAAATGTTGAAAAATAAGGCAATTAATCAGGTAAAGGTTTTGGGGAGAAACCATATGGTTGAAGAGGAAATAAGAGAATCTAAAAATTCTATGAGGGATAAATACCCCCACTTATTTGATAAGTTAATAAAATTACGGCAACACAATTTCCAAAAAGGGGGAATGATGTAGAATCTCAGGTATTTATAAAATAATACTTTTTCATATCTATTAATATTTATGAATATGATATTAATTTTATGTTAAATATGACACTTTATCCGATAGCATACTCAACATGAAATAATGGGTTTCTCCAAAATCTTACGTTGCACAAAATGTTGAGTTATACCGAAAAATAATAGAATAATATTATTATTATTTTAAATGGAAGTTAATGCGTAGAAATCGTATTGGAGGGAATGAATATAAATAACTAAATTATGATTAAAAAACTTTGTTAAATGTTTTTACATTTATCTAATAAATTTTATAGGCTTAAAATAAGAATTAATTCAATTTTAAGCATAAAATACTCTAATATTTTTAAAAGGTCATTTTACCGCCTTTTGATGGAGAACCATTTTTAAATATAGTTTTTTCCACTTTTATATGTTCTATTTTACAAAATAAACTTCTTATATAGAATTGTTACATGAAAATTTACTTTGGTTAAAATTTTAGAATTTTTTTGATAAAGTTCATTTTTTTAATGAATAGTGACAAATACTGCATTTTAATTCCAAAATACCTTTTCATATAATTTATTTATACAGTTATATTGTCATTTTAATTGGTTTTAAAGAATAAATGGATTATTATTTTATCATTTAATCCAATTTTTTTCATTTGAAGTAATTTTATATTGAAATTGGATATAAATACATGTCAATCTTTTGGTAGTTTTTACTTCTTAAAACATACTTTTTAGTTTTGATAATGGGAATTAATTTTAAATTAATATCTACAAATTTTGTATTAAGAACTTGGAAAAATTAATTCTATATTTGGATTCATAAGGTCCAAATTTTGTAAATAAGTACCTTTTATTTTTTGACATTATAAATAGTAACTTCAGTAATTATTTTTATTTACCATGATTAAAGGGTAAATCTGGTAAATAAGGGTAAAAAATAATATTATAATAATATAAAACTGACTAAAATGTGTACTAAAACTATTTTATGAGATATTTCTGACCATGATCATCCTTAGGCAGAAATTTTAGAATTTGGGAGCCACTTGGGCGTGAAAATGACATTTTATAATTTTTAATTTAAAGAAAAAGTAAATATAACATAAACATGTATCTTTTTACAAAAACAATTTTTATATGGGGTTATATAAGTGATATATTTGACTATAAATAATAATTATAATTTTAAAAATATTTCCTACATAATAATATTTTATTTATAATTTTTAGACATTAAATAGATAAATTTAATTATGACACAATGATGATGCAGTGATTGCTTCATTAATAAAAGACTCAAATAAATAATATTATAAATATTAAAATAAATGTAATTTAAATATTTTGATGTCATACACTAATTTTTTTGATGTTATTGATATATTATATTTGATTTAATTCCTTTGGTTTTAAGTAATCAAGTTGTTATGACTTTAACAAAAATCAATTACTTAGTTGTGTCAAAATTGTCATAAATGAGTTTTTAAAACAAATAATATTTTATTAAATGATATAATAGTCCTAAAAATCTAATATTATTCCAAATTACTTATATAATGTTAAAAATATCATTAATTATCCACTTAATCTTCTCTTGGAATTTTATAGTAACTATAGTTACCATATATTATCAAAATGCAAGAAGACATGGTAAGAGTTAACATTTTTAACTAAGGGTTAAAGCTAAAAGATAAGGTTACTTTTGTTACCCAAACTTTTCAGAAACCTATTGGTTTAGAGTATTTAGACCCAAAATCATCTTATATTTTAAATAAATGAGTTTGGGACCTTTTGAAATAGAAAATAAATTTATAATAAATTAATATTTCAAGACTTTCCTAAAGTGCCCCTCCTCCCTCTTATAAAAGGCCACCACCTCTATCCACTTACTCACACATATCAAGCCTCTTGGATCATCCAAATTCTGCTAAAATAATCTTCCAAAATCCACCCCTTCCTCATAGAATCCTTAACTTGGGCATAAGGTAATTCAAGAAATCCTTTTGGCTCAAATCAAAAGAAGTTACCTGATTTAGAGGTAACATCTTCTCTCAAGTTCCTTTCTTTTATTTTCCTTCTTCACTCCCAATGATATTATTATTATTTGATTATATAAGAACACCAGTATACTAAATATACTATGATTTTTTTATTATAATTATTTTAACTACACTTACACACACCTCCATCTAATGGATACGAACATACTATTTCTGTGTTCTGCGAACTACTGCCTCACGGAACGATGATTGTTCAATTTTCTCCTATCACCTCTCATGGTGGACATTATTATGACACTATATTTATATATTATATATATTATATTTATATTATCTCTATTCTTCTATAATTTTTATTTACAGCATACCTTTATGTTTTCCATAATGTGTAAATATGATAATTTCATTTAAGGAAGTGCGGACTACCACCCCCTCAAAGTGATATGACTTGTTCATTCCATATATGGAATGTATAAAGGATGTAATTAATTAATTTATGTAATATATTTAAAATATGATATTATAATGGAATTATAATATACCTATGTATCATTTAGTTTTCATTCCTTTAATATGACAAAGAAATGAAAGTAGCGTTCATGCGTACGTACGACCTACCGTCTCTATAAACGGTGCATTTCATTTATTATCTACAAATGTTATGGACTATTATAAATAAATATATACTGTATATATATGATACTTAAATCATGAATAATATTTTGGTGATGATGTACTTTTTACTACACGGATAATTCACATCAAAACAAGTTCATTTTGGACTCAATTACGGAATATTGGAAAAACGACCAATATGAACTTAAATAATTATGTAATTTTTATAATGTGGTAATAAGTGATATAAAAGGAATAATAATATTTAAAAAATGGTTTGAATCAAGTATAAATTAACCTAATTTTATTATTCAGGAATATAAAGAACGAACGAGACAAGTCGGACTCAAGGTAAGGGACTTCGTCTCAATATTCTTTCAATGAGGCATATTTTGGTTTATACATGACATTCTTTTATACGGTGTATAATTATACCATTTTAAATTTAATTTGATTTAATGGTTTTCAAAATAAATCTTTTTCTATGAATCATTTTACTAAATTACAAAAGGAATGTTTCTTTTTAATGTATGTTGCGACAGTAACCTTTCTGTCACTGCGAGTATTATTTGATATTTGGATTTCTTAATAAGCCGTAATGTTTTTAAAAGTAAAATAAATACCATATACCCTTTTAAATATTTTGATATTGAAAATGGTTTTTAGAGAGCATTGATTATGTCAATATCTTGAAATGATATATTGTGATTGCAATGTGGAAATGTTATCCTTCCTTTATGCTTATTTTATGTGTTATGAATATGTTATAGTTCTTGGGAATTGTTTACATATATGGGTGGTTCCATGATAAACCAAGGGAGGGTGAGCCTGATATATCTCTCAAATGCCTTGGGTAATGTGACGGAGGTAAACATTAAGGTTTCTCCTAAGATATTTAGGTAATATACTATGATGGGTATTCCAAACATAACCATGAAGGTTACTCCCTATGTAGTTGTGAAAACTACAAAGTAAGTATGTTATGGATGCCACAAGTTACCTTTATGATTTATTATTTCTATGAGTTATTCATAAATATTATGATTTCATGAGGTATGTTAAATAGATTATGTTTTATGAGTAAAAATTATGATTTCATTGATTTGTATGCATTCATGGACTAATGTTTTCCTTCCTTATTTTATATCCCTTACTGAGATTTTTATGCTCATACCAAGTTTTTGAAATGATTTTCACAGGGTATAAGGAAGGGTAAGAGAAAGGAATAATTCAAGAATATTTTTATCAAGAAAATAATTCTTTTTTTAATTAAGTATTTTTATTATTGCGAAAAAATTGGGTAGAGTAGAAGTGTCAACTTTGTAGTATTTATGATGTAATGTAATAGTTATGGCCTAATTCTCTAAAAATATAAACCTAAAAATATCCTCAATGTGAAAGAAAGTAAATTCTTGATCAAAACTCAGGATTATGTAATGTTTAAGGTTGGGACCTTATAATCAATACCTTTAAACCTATTTACACAAAAAATAATGGCAATTTTTCCCAAATAACATTTTTCATATCATAATCTTAAGGGTCATATGTACCTCAAACATTTATCAAAACTCAATAAAAATCTCCCAAAAATTATCAACTTTTTACCACTTTTCAAGGGTATCAATTCCCTCTAATATTTTTTCCATATTTTTGAAAGAAAAAACCTATTATAGAATAATAATTAGGTGTTCTGTGATTTACATAATATTTATAAAACTCCACTATATTATAAATTCGAAAACTCAATACATAAACACTTCCTCCATTCAAATTCCTTCTTAAACCATTAACCATGATTTTTTATCTAATTCCTTAATACTTTATCCCTGCTATCAATGACTTGAATTATATCCTTATGATTCTTCAATATCAACCCAATAATTTTGCGTACGTATAACATAATAAAATAATTCATACCTTAAATCCAGACATCAGGATTTCTTTGATATTCCCTTTATCTTTTAACATGACCAGAATGTAAATATTCATGTCCTTTATGAAATTTACATTTTTTAGAGAGTTAGTAAATTTGATATTTTGAAATCAAATGAATATGATACCATGACCCATAAAATTTTTTGAGAAAATAAAGGGAGTTAGATAAGTCAAATAGTTTTTGGCATGTGATTTGAATACTCAAAAATCTATCAAATTTATTTGAACAATATTTTTCAATAATAGTGATAATCAAATCATCTTTAAGGGATAATAAGGTTTTGAAATATTGATTTCCTTCCATATTGAAAAATGATCCTTAATCTATAGAAAATAACATCATTAAAACATTAAATTAATTATAACATGTTAAAATGAAAATGGTTCTTTTAAAGATAATATCTATATAAAATCTATAATTATTTAACCTTTAAATCCTTTATACCTATATTGATTACCTTTATAAATCCAATCTCCAAAAATACCATTATTCCCCTTAAAATTTCATAACTTAAATCCTAAAAAGGGGTTCCTAATACACTAAACTTATGGTCAACCATAAGATTAAAACTCATGATGATATCCATAACTCTTAAGAAGACATCCTAATCTCTAAAGTTATCTAAACCATCTTTTAATACCAACTATAAGGACCCGGCCTTAAACATTATATATTCTAGTGTTTTTGAACTATAATTCATATTATAGGATATTTTTAGTTTATATTTTTAGAGAATTAGGACAAACTCTTACAAAGTTAACTCATACATTACAAGTGGACACTTATACTCACTATCTATTTTTTCACCAAAGGAAACCCTTTTAAAATAAAACATGATTTCTTTTCATGACACGTATTTAATACTTTCATCATGATATCTTCTTTTTTAATTACCAATTTTTAAGACCTATGAAAAACATTTTAAAACTTGTAATGATCACAAAAATATAAGTAAGGGATATAAAGGAAGTAAATAATTAGTCCATTGAAAGCATGAAACCCTATTAAAAACCTTTTCTTAAAAAATCATTATCATGGATAGAAAAAATAACATAGGTGCATTGGGAAATCATTATTATATCACTCTTACATTCACTCTTAAAAATGAAAAAACCATACAGTTGACTTTCATCTTTGGAATACTCAATGCATTGGAGAGATATAATGGGGCTCACCCTTCGTATAAGATATATCGGTCTCACCCATTTCTCATGAGCTATAATGGGGATAAATTCTTCATATAAGAAATATTGGGCTCACCCATGAGCTATAATTGGGATCAACCCTTAGTATATAATGTCTAAGGACTAAATCATGAATAAAACCCTTGAAATATCTTTTAAACCCATGTGTAAAATACTTTCGAATATCAAAATACCCCTTTCTTTTAAAAATAATTTAAAATATAAAAAACTGCATACATAATAATGAAACCATTTTCTTTGTAAATAACTATGAAAACTTATAAAGGAAACATTAATGCATCAAAGCTTTATGAAACTGGGAAATTCCATTCAGTCTATATATTTTAAAAAAAACATTTCTTTTAACCTTTTTAAAAAGAGCTGAAAGAGAATCTTTAAAATATGATTTTTAAAAGAAAGCCCTTTACATAAAATCTTAAAAAGATTAATTTTTGAAAAAATTTGGGAGATATTAAAAAATACCCATTTTAAAACATTTATATATATGAATACATTCATAAAAATTATTTAAAAAAGATGGATATGAAAGATAAATATTTATAAAATAAATCTTTAAAATATTTAAAATAAGGCTCATTTAGTTAAAAGTCTCTTACCTTGAATCTGACTCACCACATACAATCTGAATCTTCTTAAATAATAAAATTATTTTAATTATTTAATTTATTTAGAACCTTATTAAAGTTTATTATTTATTTTACATCACTTATTTTCATTTTATAACAATTACTTAATTGTTTAATTGCATGTCGAACATTTTGACGACATTCAGTACTTGAGTCCAAAATAACTTGGTATGATGCCAATAGTCAAAGTGTTAATTATTACATCATATAAAGAATAATATTAATGAAATAATAATCACTTTTATACATAAATTAAACTTTTAAATATATCCATTAAATATGGATATGAAAAATGAACTACATTACAATTATGGAGATGGTAAGCCTTGTGTACGCATGAGTAAAGTTTCCATTTTTCAATGATAATTATGGAAAGAAGGATAATATAATTTTAACTATAAATAATTATAATAATATAATATATATTATATTGTTTCTTAAAATATACTTATATATAATATCCGTGTCATATGGTGATGAAAAATGAATCACATCGCTTTAGGGAGATGATAGTTCACACGTACGCACGAACGACATTATCGTTTTTTGTGCATGGAAAGGTAAGCATGTAAATTATATATTATCTTTTAATAATTATAAATATTCTGTGATCATAATATTTAAACTTCAATTACATCATTATAACTAGTCTGGAGAGATGGTGATGGAAAATGAAGGCGGTAGTTCACCGTACACACGAACGATGATTATTTTCCCATTTTATGGAAGTGTAGATAGATTTCGGTGATGATATTAATATAATAACATATCAGTATATTGATTATACTGGAGTTATTATTTCATAATGTTTGAATAATATTTTAAGGAAGTGGAAGAATAAATAAAACAAAAATACATGATTAAAACAATACTGCTTCTTCGAATGATCTCCTTTTCTTAACAGCTTAAGACCACTAACGGCGGTGTTATACTTAAAATAAGAGATCTAGAATGTGTGGATGGATTACAGGAAGTTATTTTGTGATATATTCATTGAACCAAATAGGTTTTTAGTTGTGAAGAAAATAGAAGAAGTTGTTCCCTTTTATAAGAGAGGGGAGGGGCGCTCTAGCAATTCTTCTAAATATTAAATTAATATAAATTAATTTCCTATTCTAAATGGCTCAAAACTGATTTATTTAAAATAGAGTAAGATTTTGGGTTTAATTAAATTCATCCATTTAAAATTATATATTTTTGAATATTTTTAAATCCTTATCTTTTGGATTTAACTGCTTTAACTCTTATAATGAAAACATGTGTTTTTACTCATTCAAGGTTAATATAGATACTATAAAATTACAAAAGAACCATAAATGGATCATTGATGACATTTTAAAACCTAAAAAAATAATTTTTCCAAATTTTATATTTTAATAATTTTATATTATTTAATAAAATATTATTTATTTTAAAATATCATTAATATCAATTCTGACACTATTCATTACCTAAATTTTAGAAAATATCATAAAACATGATAAATTAAAACCAACTCATTTAAATAATCACTAAAATATCAAAGTAATATAGAAAATTCATGTAAGACATAACTTATATCAAATTATATTTATTTTAATATTTTTAATAACATTTATTTGATATTTCCATTAATTAAATAATAATTTCATTATCATTATGCAAGCCTTTAATTTAATTATTTATTAAATAAAAATTAAAAATAAATTATCATGATAAAGATACCATTTTATATTTAAAAATAATATTTATAGTCAAACATATCCCCTATATAACCCCATATTAAAAATATTTGACTTGTTAAAAACAAAAGTATGAAAAAATTGACTTTTATTTAAATAAAATACTATAAATGAATTAAAGACATCCAATTGGATCCAAGAGATCAAAAAAATAATCCCAATGATTATTTAATTCAACTATAACTCATCAAATAAAATTAGTACAAATGTTAGGGTAATTCACTAATATTTATAATATTATTTTTACCCTTAATTAGTCGATTTACCCTAAACTGTGGTAATAAAAATTACTAAAGTTACTATTTATATTATCCAAAAATAATAGGGAACTATTTACTAAATGTGTACCTTATTATTCAAAATATGGAATCCATTTTTCAAAATTCAAAATAAAAAATTGGCTAAAATTAATTTAGAATTAATCTTGTTAACAAAACGAGAAAATGGGTTTTTAAAGTAAAAATGTTCAAAAGATTGAAATCTTTTTATATTCAAATTCAGTTTTAAATTGATTAAAATGACCTAAATTGTATTATATGATATAAAATTTATCTAATTATACTTTAAAACCAATTAAAAATATAATTTAATACTATAAATTATTTATATGAAAAAACTGTTTTCAATTAAAGTGCAGTATTTTTTTATTATTCATCAAAACATGAAACTTATCATAAAAATACCAAGAATTAAACCAAATTAAATTTTGATATTAAAATTTAAACAAAAAATTTTATTTTTTCAAATATAATTTATAAAAGTGTCAAAAACTATATTTAAAACAAATGTGCCATCAAAAGGTGGAAAAACCGACTTTTTAGAAAAATACTTCTTTATCCATAAAATTGGATTTATTCTTATATCATGTCTAGAAAACACATAAGATGAATTTTAAACATTATATTGAATATATATATATATATATTTAATAAAATATAAAAAATAGTGATTGTTTTATTTATTGTTATAAAACACACTTGTGCACATTTAAATAGATTTTTCAGAAAAACATTTCCTTTTATTTTAAAAAGGGTTTTACATTCATTTATAATTAATTGGTCACAAAATAATGAATTATATATAAATGTGTAAATCATATTTTTCTAATTCGTTTAATCATATTCATACTCATCATTCTAATTGCTAGGTTATAATGGTAACATTTAAATAATAATATTTGGTTCACTTAAACTCGATGTGGTGTATCATGTACACTATTGACCATAGACTTTACTTTTAAAATGTCATGATGTTTCATATTATGTATAGTTATTATCCATTGAAATAATGGATTTAAATATTATATTTTTATATATATAGTATTGTGTTATCTTATGGGATTGATTTATGAAATTATATATATGAGTGATCTATATATAGTTTGAATTATTTCCAGTTGGATTTTTCCCTTCCCAAATTTCATTTCTCATGATAAAATAAGTTTTTTTTATAATTATGTATTCATGTATGTTAAATTTTCTATTTATGCACAAAAATGTAGAGTGGGTTAAAATGGATTTGGTTTTAATATTATTTCAATATTTTCTAAAGTGATTGAAATAAAGTAAAAAAGTCTCATTTCCTTAGATATATTTTGGATTTGACTTCAATATAATTTCAATGATTTTATGAAATGACATATAATATTATTATTTTTAAATATAATGGATAGAATTTGGATGTATGATATTAATCGTATCTCAATTTATTTTAAAAAAATGGATTTTTTTTAGATTTGTTATTTAACAATGCTTCAAACAGTCATCTTATACACAGCCCATGTTATAATTTTGTTGGAATACCTTGGTTAAGTTGTGAAGAAGTTACCTACCACATAAAAAATTTCAAACAAACTATAATGTTTGGTTTCACAATGGGGAGAAAAGATAGTCTCAAAATGTTTATGAGCGAAATGAGAGGAATGGATAAGATAATTTATTATATAGAACTAATACAAAACTGGCCTTTAACAGTGATGGTAATTATCAGTGCTAGAAAAATACACTGAGAAAGTTCATCTTTATCAGCGCTAAAATAAGTGTTGATGAAGGGGGACCTTTATCAATGCTAAATAAAAGCACACATAAAGGGTACCCTTTATCAGTGCATTTTATTTAGCACAAATAAATGTTCACCTTTATCAGTTCTTTATTTTAACACTGATAAAGGTTACCCTTTATCAACACATTATTTTTAGCACTGATAAAAGTTACACTTTATGAGCGCTAACAATAAAGTACTGATAAATGATAATCTTTATCAGCGCTTTATTAGCGCTGATAAAGGTTCAAAAAATAAAATTATTTTTTTAACAATTTCACTAATTAAATAATTATTGTTAAAAAAGAATAAACATATATATAAATTTTAAAAATTATTAAATAGTATATATTAAATATATAGATATGTAAAATGAATAAAATAAAATAATTAAATAAATAAAAAATTAAAATGAGTAAATTAAGAAAAATATTAAACATTTCATTAATTAAATAATTATTGATAAAAATGAATAAATTTAATATATATATATATATATATTATAAATATTTATAAATAGTATATATTAAATGTAGATATATAAATGAATATATGATTAAACAAAAAAATAAAAATGAATAAATTATAAAATTATTTAAAAATGTATTAATGAAACAATTATTAATAAAAATGAATAAGTATAATATATATATATATATATATTATTTATAAATAGTAATAAATAATATATATTAAATATAAATATATATAAAATGAATAAAATGTTAATTAAAAACATATTAATGTCCTATTCATTTTTAATGTTGTTTGATTTTTCAATTTAACATATATCAAATGTCATGTATTACATTGATTTCACGTACATATATATATGTAATTAATACAGTTTATATGTAAATGCACACACGAATATATTTACACAATATATAGAAACACATGCACCTAATATTTATGTAATTTATTCAAATTTCAGTATATTTTAGAATTTCAATGTTAACATGATACATTTAATGTATTATGTTTTTAATCATTCAATTTTATTTATTTATTTTTAATACTATTAAAGTTAGGGCATTCATTTTTAATATTTTATTTATTTTATTTTTTATTTTTGAATTTGATTGTTTTCTATTATTTGATTTATATATATTTATTTATAATTTTATAGTATTCTTAATATATATTCATCTTTACTTAAATATATATATATATATATATCCATATTTTTTTAATAATTTATATTTAATTAATAAAACTTATCCATTTTTTCAATTTTTCTAAAGTGCACTCATTTTAAATTATTCAATTTCATTTATTTTTAAAATGCATATATTTAAGATTATATATCCTCTCATAATGTTAAAAATATATCTATAAATAAATGTTTATAATTAAATAAATTTATAAATGTATATTTAATATATTTATAAATTTATAAATTTATAATTATTATAAATAAATAATTATTATTTTTTAAATAATTATTATATAATTATAAATAATTAATTATATATTTTTAATAATTATAAAATTATAATAATTTTTTTTAAATAAATCCTTTATCAGTGCTAAAATTTTAGCACTAATAAATATTGATATTTATCAGTGCTAAAAATTGTTGTTAAAAATAATTTTTATCAACACTAAAATATTAATGCTGATAAAGATGTTTTTTATCAGGGATTTCTGAGTGCTGATAAATCTTAAGATTTATCAGCACTTTTTTAGTGATGATAAAGATCCCTTTTATCAGTACTTATCAATTTAACGATAATAAAAGTGATCTTTATCAGTGCTTTTCTAAAAGTATTGTTAAAAGTGTTCCTAATCTATTTAAAAGAACCCTAACAAGTGCTCACTCATCGCGATTATGAAGCTCTCACAAAACTCCTTTGATTCTGGCATGACTCCACTATTATCCATTGGACAAATCAAGGATATAATCCAATGTATGTTATTTTATACTTTTCCTATATCATTGTTTGATCTTTTGGGTTCTGCATTTTGTGTTTTTGTGATGTTCTTAACCCTAAAGAACCCTACATCTCATCTCCTCTCTGTTGTTGATGTGACTCCTATATTCATTTTAATGGCTTATTGATGTAATGACCCGGACCCAGCCAGCCACCCGAACAGTGCCAAACGGGTCGGGTGTCACTACCTTAGGCGCACCTCCCCTGAACGCCAAAGGCTGCCGACTAGCAGCGAGGGTCTGTTAGGTATAGTGGGGAGGCTATACCCTCATGGAGGATCATAAGAACGGTACTGGTCCGAGTATAATACTAAAATATGTAGTGGAAATAAATGACTCAGAAGACTCGAACCAGACCCGCAAAGCGGAAGCATATCCAATATCAATAAACAGCGGAAGCAATATAGAAAACAACTGCAGCGGAAAGTAAACAAAACAACATGCCAGCAATCAACTGCAACAACTACTGTAAACAACCAAGCATGCATCCAAAGCAGGTCATACACAACTGAATATAAAAAGGGCGCTAATGGCTAACCAACAGTAGCTACAAAAAGCAAGAATGCTGATACAGAAAAGTAAACACAACAAAGTAAACCCCATCTAGGTATGACCTCAAGGTCCGTACCATCTCCATGAAACAACTAACATAGTCCAGCTCCTGAAGCTGGCCTCTTTCATGCATGTAAATCCATAAAGTCTACATGTTTCCCAAAGGGCCCATGCAGGGTGTGAGACAAATCTCAGTAGGATACCACCCAACGGTGCGTACCAAATATATGTGTTTAAGCAGTCATGCATTTATAAGGAAAGCAGTAATCAGTACAATGCACAGATAAACTCAAACTCCACTGGTGCTCAACAGCCACCATGGAGTGTCACCTGCTTTGGCCAATGTTGGAATCTCTGTCATGTAACACAGAACCATGTGCCACCTGACACCTCGTGTCTCAAGTACCGACTTCTCGAAGGCATGCCCAAAATAGTAACCCGGCACCATGTGCCTCCCGACACCTCGTGCCTCAAGTACCGACATCCCGAAGGCACACCCAAGAACAGTAACCCGGCACCATGTGCCTCCTGACACCTTGTGTCTCAAGTACCGATGTCCCAAAAGGCACGCCCAAAATAGTAACCCGACACCATGTGCCTCCCGACACCTCGTGCCTTAAGTATCGATATCCCGAAGGCATGCCCAAGAATAGTAACCCGGCACCATGTGCCTTCTAACACCTTGTGTCTCAAGTACTGATGTCCTGAAGGCACGCCCAAGAACAGTAACCTGGAACCATGTGCCTCCTGACACCTTGTGTCTCAAGTACCGACGTCCTGAAGGCACGCCCATCCCCTGAAGGATCCTCACCTCCCCCGTGGCTTTCTACAGCAAACACTCCCAACCAAATACCTAACCGCAACTACGAGGGCCTCTACCCACACGAGAGGTCAAAACCACCTCATCACGGAGTATCTCTGTGTGTACACTACTCAAAGTACTGGGTGAGAGGTAATCACCAAAATAGTCCTAAGCCACCAACAGGTCTGACACCTCGTGTCCCTGCGACCATCTTGATCAAGTCCGATGGCATCACAACCCTAGTATCTCAGGCCATGCCCAACCTGACAGTCGTACTGCCTCAAGCCGACGTCCATGATGCCCAATCCCGTGGTCAAAATCACCCAAATAACCTGGGAAAAGCCCCAACCTGTGATCAACATCACTCTAGCGTAACCAGACCAAGCCCAACACAACCCAAAAAGGGTCCAGCAAATGCAATTCAGCAATTGCATATATAACATATTTAACCAGAAAACATAACCAGGCAAAACCAAATAAACAGTCGAATTACACTATTCCAAGTGTTGTCCCATACCAACACTAAGGTCTTAAATGCCTCCAAAAATTTAACAGGCCTTAACAAATTAAACTAAACAGTTTATAATAATAACATTTCAATTAAAACCATTTTGGCGTTCCCCGGCCAAAATGCCCAGACGAGCAATGACCCCTCACCCGGCCCTGCTCACGCAAACTGGTAACCGGGCATACCCAAAAGAATCCCAGAGGTCCCATAAACAATTCAGTATGAAAAAGAAGATAAAACGGGTCCTGCTCAAAATACCCGAAAACGCGCCGAAGGCCGCGTCACCCAAACAACTACGAAAACACAAAAAGAAGTATGCACCACCTACCTGAGACTCGCACGATGCTACTCCTCTGGTAACACCTGCCAATTCGGTCTAAAACGCGGTAAATATACAAAATATTCAATATCGTTCAAACACTTATAACTTATTCTATAATGAAAATCAGAAAAAAACATCCAAATAGGAATCGAGGCCTTACCGAGGGGTTCCAACGCACTAATCAGAGCTTGAATCAGGTCTCGGGTGAAGAACCGAGAAGCAATTGAAGGTTTGGCCATCTTGGTTCGCGTATCCGGGCGGAGGGTATGAGGTTCTTCCTCAATACGAGGCTACTGCCCATTTTAAGTGAAAAAAAAAAAGAAATTACACGACGTGTACTTTAGGACTACACGCCATGTATAGTTCATTTAACTGTTCAAAAGACGACTGATTCGGCCGACTTACTTTCCGAACCTGCCGACATGAGTACACGGCATGTACCTAGGGTTACACGACATGTACTTGGTTCCTCTTCCTTTCCTTGTTGACTTACTCACATGCCATGTGTTTCCCTTATACATGGCTAGACTACACGGCGTGTCCAAAGGGAACACGGCGTGACCCTAGTTCCACCCGACCAACAGGCCTACACACCATGTATGGCCTCACACGGTTGGGGGTATACACGGCGTGTTCAAAACTACATGCCGTGTAATAAGAAACTACTACACGGTCATCACACGGCATGTACTCGGTGAGCACACGGCTGGTCACTCGCCTACACATACACGGCATGTACTTAAAGTACACGGCGTGTAGTCTGGAAATTTCCAGAAACTTTGCATTTTCTCCAATTTCCTCAGAAACCAGTCAATAATTCAAACAGAGTCAGGATTTTGACCCATTCCAAAAACACAGGTTCTTACAATTGACAAGAAACATATTTTTTTTAACTTTGTGCAACCAGGATGAGAGATGTTGTACAATTTAACTTCCAACTACCGTGATGAATTTTTGTAGATTAATGTTATGAAACCAAGACGAGAGATGTTGTGAAGTTTAACATCTTTCTTCTATAATGATTTTTTGTAGTTTAACATCGTATAACCATGAAGAGATATAGTGTTCATTTTAACGCCTTGCTTCTAGGATGAATTTGTGCAGCTTAACATCATGAAAACATGACGAGAGAAACTATGTAGTTTAACGTCTTTCTTATAAGATGAATTTTTGCAGTTTAACATCATGGAAGCATGATGAGAGATGATTGATGACCACTATACAAAGTATTTCATGAGAAATATTGTATTATTGTTGGTTTTGACTCGATCTACATCCATTGTAGCCAATTTGTAAGCTCTTTTTTTGGATCATCTTGGCTTGGTTTTCTGAAATGGTATTTGGAAAGAGGAAAATGATTTTTAGAATTGTATTTACTTTACAAATTTGGGTTATTATGTTGTCAAAAGTGGCCTTAGAAGAATGTGGTTTGAAATTGAAAATGAAATAGTGGTTTTTAAAGAGAGAATTCTTGTTTTGTTATGAAAATTGGCTTGTGAGCCAGTTGTTTTGGCCCGAGATGTTCCTTTCAGTTGTGTTTTAGATTGATTCTGAACCTGATTTTATGATTTTTGTGTTATTCAGAATACGCCACCCAGAATGGTCACCAAAGTTTCTAGCGGTTCTCACCCTATTTATGGTTCTCCTAAGTTGCTTCCCATCTTCCATGGCAATTGAGGTTCATTAGAGGCAGTGAAGTGGATTGAGGAAGTTGAGAATGTCTTCAGATTGTTTGGAACTCCCAAAGCTGTTAGAGTTCATGTTGTTCTTGGTCTGTTTGGGGTCCATCTTTAGAAGAATGGGAGTTTCTTACCCCACCATCGATGTAAGTTGGGATGATGTGGGAATATTTTAAGTCCATCTTTGTTTAATGTTTTATACCTAAGGAGGTGAAGATAAAGAAAAGGGAAGAGTTCATGAGTGTCTAGTAAGGTCAGTAGACGGTAATGGCTTATGTTGAACACTTTAAACAGTTGGTTTCCTTTTTTTGGAGGTGGTGTTGTAGGATCTGTTAAAATATTCTCTTTTCATTGGGGGTATTCATCCAGAGATCAAAGAGAGAGTCCTCTTCTCCAAGGATCTCTATTTTGAGAAGTTGGTGGAGGAAGTTTTTGGATGAGTTTTTGAGAAATAACCATAAACACATTGGTTCAGTTGTTTTATCTCTTGTTGGGGTGAAGACATATAAGTTTCCTTGTTTTTGTTTTGTGGATTTTGTAAGTTCATCTTTCATTATAAAATTTGGATGAAAATTATCCTTTATTAATTCAAATGGTTTTTTTTTTTGAATTTGAACCTTTAAATAGTTATCCTTTAATGAATTAGTCCCCCTCTTTCTATCACGCTTGTTTTGAGATGTCTTTTTTTTTGTGGAAATCGCTCTTTGTTCTTTGTGTGTGGGTTCATTTATATTCTGTATTTTGATCATTTCTATTTTTTGTTTCTACTGATGTAGTATTTTGGAATAATATTGATGTCTATTTGGATCTACTAATCAATGAATCTAAAACATGGATTGGCTATGAATCACTCACAAATTTAATAACAAAACTAAGGATTCTCTATACACTTCACTACTATTGGTTAACTACCACTTAGCATAGAATCTAATCTGAACTTCCTACCTAGCATCCCCTTGATGCTCTCATCTCACACTCGCCTTCCACTATCTATATCATATCACCATTCGTCATTCATTTTTCCTTCTCTTCCTGCACTCATTTAATACATTCATGCAACTTCATGCACCATGCATATTTACAAGTAGTAAATGGGTGAAATAAGAGAAGGAAAAGTGAATGTTGAATGGTTATATGATAAAGATGGTGGCAAGCATGCGTGAGATGAGAGCATCATGGGGAGGAATTTTAGGTTAGATGTTGTTGGACTCCTTATGTTTTAATGCTCACAAATCATGTTTGGAGATTATTGGACTCCTCAGGTTTTAATTATCACAAATCATGTTTGGATATTTTTGGAATCCTCGTGTTTTAATGCTCACATATCATGTTTGTAGATTGTTGGACTCCTCATGTTTTAATGCTCACAAATCATGTTTGGATATTGTTGGACTCTTCATGTTTTAATGATCATGTTTTAATTATCACAAATCATATATGAATCATGTAAACTATATTTAATCTTGTTCTATTATGTTTCAGTATGATTATGCTTAAGTATAATCCATTCTGTGAATATTGACTCTTAAGATTGTTTACAGATTTTCACAAAGTCTGTGACACTGTAATTTTGCTACCAGTTCTATATTTTCACAAATTCTATGACACCGTAAGCTTGATACCGGTTCTAGATTTTTGAAAAGGCACTAAAATCGTTTCCTTGCTATTGTTTCCAACATACCGTAACAAGACACCATTCAAAATTTTGAAAAAGGACCAGACACTGTAATTTTTCTACCGGTTCCAAATCTCAACACAACTATGGCACCATGACTGTCTCATTGTAACTGTCTTACCATCATAGTGGTATCGTGACTGTCTCACCATGACTGTATTACTATGATAGTGTCACCATGACTGTCTTACTGTGAAAGTGGCACAGTGACTGTCTCACCACAACTGTGACTTCGTTCTATACTTAACCATTTTCCCATCTCTTTCAATTAAATTTAAAATTTATTTTGAACGGTCATATTTGAGTTATTTAATGACACTGACATAATTAATGTTCTTTTGTAGTCCTGTAAGCATATAGTATGAGGTATGAGGTGTAAAGATAGTGCATCCTGTCGGCTCCAACATAAGAACCTAAAAAAAGAATGGTGTTGGAGCAAAGAGATGAGTAGTGTAATGCATGCAAAAACATACACTGAAAAACACACGAAGAACTATCAATTCTTTGTAGTTGAACTGTTGTAGATCAGAAGCTCAAACATCCTTGCAGCATCAACTCTAAGAAGAACAAGATATATAAAACACATCTCATCAAACTGGAAACCAGAATACGAGACTCATGATACTCTGTTTCCACAAGAGGACTCAAAAATCACATCTGTTGCATCCTAAAAGTCTATAGCTACATAGAACAACACTTAGAACATTTCTAATCCTTTCTCATTATCTTTTCTATGTTGTGTACTACTTTACTACTTTCCAATCAGTGTGTGTATTTTTATTAAAAACACACTCTCTTCTGCACTAAACCGGAGGATACAATATATCCTCCCTCAAACATTTTTTTCACCTTGTTTCACACACATAAAATAGTAGAAGCATTCCTGTGTGACCTAGTTGTTTTCTTTCCCACATAGAATAGCGGAAGAGGACTTGTGACTTAGAAAGTCATGTGTACTATTGTTAACCCCAATATAGGGTGTGGATCAAAGCTATATATATATATATTTATTTATATATATTTCTTTGTGGCAGGTGATCACCGAGTGGAGTGGATCAGGTCTTAGCTTGAGACTGAACCACTTGTTTTATCTGTTGTGTCTTTCAATTTAGTCTTTCTCTATTTTAACTTATATTTCAGAAAACTAAATTTTACTTTGATAGTTAGTCTTGGATAGTAGTTATAATTGTTTTTCCTTATTATAGTAGTTTCAAAAGTTGTATCAATATCTCATTTTTTTATAACTGAGAATTAATCAATCTTCTGATAAATGATTTGAACAGTCAAACTATTATAATTTTACTACCTTGGTTAACTGACCTATTTTATTTTTAATTAGGGGAATATTTTAGATAGACTTTTTAATAGAATTTTTTATAGGAACTTAATTCACCCCCCTCTTGAGCATCCTAATCCGACCAAAATTTGGTATCAAATTAGTTTTTTTAATCCCTATTTTCAACATTTTAAATCTGTTTTTCAACTGTGATTTTAATTATATATTAATGATATTTAAATTTCTGTTATTTCTAAATTTCCAGTTCTTTAAAATCCTATTTATTTAGTATGGATAATATATTGGAAGGTGTTTCTACCAATAGAACTCCATTCTTCAATGGAACAAATTATGCACAATGGAAAATTAAAATGAAAATGCACTTAGAAAGTATGGGTTTTGAGATTTGGTCTTCAATTTTAGATGAATATAAGATTCTTGTTATTCCTAGAAATTCTTGGGATAAGTCAACTAAGTATTACTATAACAATAATTGAAAATCCATGAATGCCCTATACTATTCTTTAGGAGATAAAGAGTTCAATATAATTTTTTCATGTAAAACAACCCATAGAATTTGGGATACAATATCTGTTTCACATGAATAAACCTCTAGTGTTAAGGAAATGAGACTTAACACATATACTATTAAATATGATAACTTTAAAATGAATCCTAATGAGCCTATTTCTGACATGTATCTCAGGTTTAATGAAATTTTGAACACTATGATCTCTCTAGGAAGAGATGTTACAGCCAAGGAGAAAATCATGAGAATACTTAGATGCCTACCCAAATAGATGGAGAGAAATTTCTGTCTCAATTAGAGAAACCCATGGCATCATAAAGTTACCAGTAAAGGATCTGATAGGAAATTTGATGATTTAGGAGGAAGAATTAAAAGTCAACAAAGAAGAGGAGGATAAACCCAAAAGTAAATCTGTGGCATTCAAGACTATTGCCTCTAAACACAAGGAAAAGTAAAAATTACAAGCCCTTATAGAAAGTTCCAGTAGTGAACAATCATCAGCAGATAATGATGAGAAAATGGCTCAAATATCCAGAAGGTTTAAGAATTTTTATAGAATAAAGAAATTTTTTAGAAATACCAACTTCAAAGGAAGATATGATCACAGTGGAAATTCAAAAAGGATTGGAAGAAAGTTGATACCTCTAGTGAAATAGTCTGATATAAATGCAAGATAAAAGGACATGTAAAGGCTGATTGTCCCAAGTTAATATATAAGAAGAGATATGAGGAAAATGATAGAAAGTATAAAAAGGCATTGAAGGAAACTTGGAGTGCTTATACAGATAGTTTAAGTGACTCAGAGTCTTCACATGATGAAAATTCTGAAAAGGCAAATACATGTTTTATGAAAAACACATTTGAGGTAACCCTTGAGTATCCTGTAAAAAATTACTATTATTATAGAAATGAAAGTGATTCTGAAAATATAAAAAATGAGGAAATGTTTGAATACTACCAAATTCTAGAAGACACTTGTAATGAATTAAAAGACAAATACAAATCTTCAAAGAAACAGCATGCCTTGACAACCACTATTAAATCTAAACTTGTTATAGAGAAAGGGAAAAATTCTCAACTACTTAAGGAGAACAATGAACTTAAGTTATCTAATGAGTAATTAAAAAAGGACCTAGAGAAATTTACCATTGTAAAAAGTACTCTTATATAGATTCCTGGTAAACAAATTTCCCCTAGATACACTAATGGTATAGGATAGAAACCTCGGAAAAGAAATCTCACCAAAAACAAATTTGTAACTAAATCTATAAAATCTTTTTTTCTACCTAAAAATGAAAAATTTTCTACTAGTTTCAGTTCTATAAATTCCTTTAATAACTCTAGTTTTTCTGGACCAAATAGGGTCTATTTTTCAAATATGTTACGTAATACTTATAGGAAACCCATAAAGCATATGTGGGTTCCTAAAGCACTAATTACTAATGTTATTAGACCCAAACAAATCTGGGTACCAAAATCTGTTTTTTTTATTATTTTGTAGGAAAGTTGTCTGGAGAGCTCATGTAAAAGCTTATGGTACTTGGACATTGGATGTTCAAAATACATGATAGGATATTACTCATGCTTCAAGAACCTAATAAATATTAATGGTGGGTATGTCACCTTTGGTGATATTTTTTTTAAAGGTTGGGGTTAAAGCCTCAATTTGTTATTTAAAGAAAAGAACTCTTTAGACTAGGTAGAGGGTGACCCATTACATAGCCTGAAGGCCCAAGGCCAAGTGGCCTGAATAAAAGTCTTGAAAGCCATTTTTTGGTCCAAAGGACCCCACGGTGAACAGTACTGTTACAGTACTCGTACTGCTGCAGTACCCTCGCCCCTACAGTACCTACTACAACACCTCCGCTTCTATAGTATCACCGCTACTACAGTTCCGCTGTGGCTATAGTACTACTACAGTACCCAGAAATTCACCCCTGCCCGGATTTGATCCTAGGTCTTTTGGATGCCATGCAGGAGCCTGTACCACTAGGGTACAGGCTTATTAGCCCTTTGGTGATAATAATAAAGGGAAAATAATTATCCTCATCCAGATTGGTAACTCTAACTTAGTTTTAATTTCAAAATTACTTTTTGTTGATGGATTAAAATATAATATGCTTAGTATTTCATAGTTATGTGATAATGGATTTTATGTTAAATTTGAAAATGATGCTTGTAATGTTTTAAGAATGAATTAGTATTTTCTACTTTTAGAAATGAAAATGTCTATGCTGTTAATTTAGATTCTTTAATCACTCAAAATGTTTCATTCTTAATTTATTTTCACAAAGAATCTTGGATTTGTCAAAAGAGACTAGGACACAGCAATATAAACTCCCTTATAAAACTTACTATAAAAGTTTTAGACAAGGATCTACCCAAACTTGAGTTTCCAAATGACAAAGTCTATAATCCTTGTCAAAATGGTAAACAACACAAAATATCTTTCAAAATAAAGAAAGTAGTTTCCACTTCTCAACCTCTTGAGTTGGTTTGCATGGATTTGTTTGGACCATCTAGAGTTTTAGGTTTAAATGGGAAGAACTATGTTTATGTTCTTGTAGATGACTATTCTAGGTATACTTGGACTTACTTTTTGGCTCACAAAAGTGAATCATGTAACTACTTCACCAAGTATACTTGATCTGTATAGAACATAAGTGGAATTAGGATAAAATTTATAAGAACTGACCATGTATGTGAGTTTGAAAACCAAGAGTTTGAATCCTTTTTCTCACAAAATGGCTATAGTCATAACTTCTCTACCCCTAGGACACCTCATCAAAACAGTATTATAGAAAGAAGAAATAAAACCCTACAAGAAGTTGATATAACCATTCTTAATGAGTATGACCTACCTATATACCTTTGGGTTGAAGCTTTCAATACAGTATTCTATATTCTCAAAAGAGTATTAATTATACCTATCTTGAAAATAACTCCCTATGAGTTTTTGAAAAAAAGAAAACCCAAGGTTAATTACTTCAAAGTTTTTGGTTGTAAAGTCTATATTCTTAATACTAAGGATAATCTTGAAAATTTTTCATCCAAGATTAGTGAAGGAATCTTTCTAGGATATTCAATTTCAAGTAAATCCTATATAGTCTTTAAAAAAAGAAATAATGTGCAGAAGAATTTGAACATGTCAAATTTGATGAAAAAAATCCACATAAACCTAAGACCTCTCTAGAAAATCTTGAAGATGATATGTAAAATCTATACATCAATGCTAAATCTTTTGACCATCTTATGAAGGAATCTGTTAAAACTTCTAGTTCTGGAAATTCTCCATATTCGAGCCATAATTAACCCAAAAATATTGAAGAACCTGAAATTACTAGTCCTTATTTTTCTAAACCTATTAGAACCCTTAAGAACCATTCTTTAGATACAATAGTTGGAGTCATAGATAAAGGAACATAAACTAGAGCTTCTCTTAGAAATCAGGTTGAACATCAAGCTTTCTTATCACAGCATGAACCTAAAAACATCAATGATGCTATCAATGATGAATTTTGGGTGATGGATATGAAAGAGGAGTTAAATCAGTTTGAAAGTAATAAATTTTGGAAACCTATGGATAGACCCAAATACACCTTGACCATAGGAACTAAATGGGTGTTTAGGAACAAGCTAGATGAAGTTGGTAATATAGTTAGAAAAAAAGCTATATTGGTTGCATAAGGTTATAGTCAAGAAGAAGGAATTGGCTATGAAGAAACATTTTCACCAGTTTCTAGACTTGAATCCATTAAAATCTTTCTTTCATATGCATCACATATCAATTTCAAACTATATCAAATGGATGTCAAAAGTGAATTCCTAAATGGTTAAATAGTTGAGGATGTTTTTGTTGAAAAACCCCTGGTTTTAAAAACCCTCATTTTCCAAATAATGTTTTTAAATTAACAAAATATTTATATGGTTTGAAGCAATCTCCAAGATCTTTGTATGATAGATTAAGTAGTTTTCTTATTTCCAAAGGTTTTACAAAAGGTATATTTGATCCTACTCTTTTTATAAAATGAATTTCTAAAGATGCTTAGCTTTTCAAATCTATATTGATGATATTATTTTTAGATCTTCAAAAAATTATTTATGTATTGATTTTTCAAAGATGATGCAAAATTAATTTGAAATGAGTTTGATGGGTGAACTAAATTTCAATCTTGGATTTCAAATTTTTCAAAACAAAGAAGGTATTATTTTAAATAAAATCAAATATAAAAAATATCTCAAAATTTTTTTTGTCTTGGATATCACTAAATGTAGTGATACTCTAATGAGTACTACATGCAAGTTGGATCTTGATGAAAATGGTAAATTTGTTGATCAAACCACTTATAGAGGAATGATTGGAAGTTTACTCTACTTAACTGATAGTCAACCAGATATTATGTTTAGTGTTTGCATGTGTGCATGTTTTTAAGCGAACCCCAAAGAGTCTCATTTAAATGTTGTTAAAAGAATTTTCAAATACCTCAAACATACTACCAACTTTGGACTGTTTTATCCTATAAGACAATAATTTGACTTGGTTAGTTATTTTGATTTTGATTTTTGTGGTTGTAAGTTAGATAGAAAAATAAAATCTAGAACATTTCACTTCTTAGAAAAGTCTCTAGTATCATGGTGTAGTAAAAATCAAAATTCTATTGCATTATCCACTGTCGAGGCTGAATGCATAGCCGCTGGTAGTTGTTGTGCACAAATTTTGTGGATTAAACGCACTTTACTAGATTATGGATATCAATTCAGACATGTACCTAAAAATTGTGATAATACAAGTGATATTAACATTTCAAAGAATCTTGTTTCACATTCTAGGACTAAACATATTGATGTAATACATCACTTTTTGAGAGATCATTATGAAAAAGGTGATATCACTTTGGAATTCATTGGCATTGAACATCATCTTGCTGATATATTTACTAAGCTATTAAATTATAAAAGGATAAATTACATCATACATGAATTAGGTATAATTAGTCTTAATTAAATAGTTTACTATTTCATAGTTTACGATTTCATGATTTACGGTCTCACGGTTATTGTCTCTTAGTTATGGTCTCATACTTGTTGTCTCAATGATATCGTCACACCGTTTGGAGTCACCCTGTAATGATGACACCGTGACCACTTGTTCTGGTCTCACTGTAATGACTCAGACTTCTATTTTTAGAATTTTTTCCCCATATCACCGAATTGATTATTTTATTGATTTTATGCCACCTATTTGTGTTTGCAAAATTTAAAATCCCTAAATGATAAAACCCCAAAAAATTTCACTCTATTCACTTTAGCTCTCTTATCTTAAAACTTAAACCCTTCTCTCTCAAACTATTATCCCTCTTTAAACATTTCATCTTTCTCAAACCTACATTGGATTCCCATAATGAAGCATATGTATTCATCGACTCCTGAGAAGAACATATCTCAGAATAAAGTAAAAAAGGCTCCGAAAATAATGTCTGATAAACCGTTAAATCCAGGCCTTGCTGATTGAATAGTAGTACCAGAAAAAGAAGTTTGTACAAAGTGGTTTTTGACAAGTAAGTCACTTGTTTTGAAAGTATTGGATGAACAAAGATGGTTGGACTAGTTCACAAAAGATAAAGGACCCATTTATCCAAAGCTAGTTTCTGAGTTTTATCAGTATGTTCAGTTCTCGTTCAATTCTAAAGATGATTTTATAGTAAGAATATGGGTAAATGGTCAAAGATGTAATTTTTCTTTGAGGTTTTGGGATTCCTTCCTAGGAATACCTCATGAATGAATTTTTTTAGGATTACTAATGAGGTCCTCCTCCACCTAGTGATATGTTTATCCTAGAAGAGGCTATTGAAAGTTTAATTGGAAATAAGAAGAAGAGAAGGTAAATTGCAAGTGAGATGGATGGTGATAAAAGACTATTGTTTAAGTTTATTCAACATCTTATTTTTCCAAGGAAAGGATAATTAACCACTATTAAGTATAAATATGTTTTATTAAAACATATTATGAATAATGGTCACAAGATTAATCTATGTAAGTATATTATACTTAACATGTGTGAAATGATCAAGAAAACTTTAAAATCAACATCTCTATTTTATTCAAGGTTAATTTCTACAATGTTTCTAGCCAAGGGAGTAGTTGGTCTGAATGAAGAAGTAGTTAAAGGTTATGAGTTTTTGTATCTCAAAGGATATAGTTAGAAGGATAAAAATTAGCTGGAACCCATGGAATAAATCTTGGGTGGAAGATAATGAAATAATCTATGAAAGTTTTAACTCATTTGAAAACTATTCAAGACCTAAGAATGTATCTAACTCTAGTATGTAACCTGATGAAGTGGTTGAAGACTCAAATAAAGAGGAATAAGATGCAGTAGTTTCACCTGAGGAAAGAAAAAATTTAGAAGAAGAAGACAGTGGCCAACCTATTCTACAAGAAGTATTTGTTGAAGATGTAGTTTCTAAAGTTTCTAAAGATATAGTTATTAAAGAAGTTGTTGCTAAAGAAGCACAAGTTTCTATTATGGAAGAAAAAGTTATTCCTTAAGAACATTTAGAAGAACCTGTGGAGCCTGAAATTATTTTATCTGCTAAGGAGAGGATGGAGAAGGCCTTTCAGCTAGCTAGAGAAGATATGGGTAAACCTGATAGAGCTGAGAATCTGGGAGTAAATAAAGAGACTAGGTCTCTTTTTCCTATCATATATGCACCTGTTTAGGGGGTGAAGAACCCTTTTTGGAAATAATTGAAGTAAAAACCCATGTGGATTTAAGTTCATAGGATACCTGGTATAGGTTTCCATAGTATTTTGATGTTGCAGATTCTCAAGGAGTCTCAGTTAAATCAATTGATCCCTCTAAAATGTTTAATATCAAACCAATTATTGCTAAAGAAATTTTACCTTCAGTGGAATCAAAACCTATATCAGTTCCTACTTCTTAACCTACCCAAGAAACACCAGCTTATGTAAGTAAATATGAATTAAAATACTTTGGAAACATTTTGTTAGATGGATTTGAAAAGTTCATGAAGTCACAACCTACCCCTGTAAAAAATCTCAGTGAAAGAGATGCTTCCTTACTATTAGAGAAAATCATATGGCAGATTCAACTAAAGATGCTTTATAAAATTCAAGAAGTTAGGATTTAGAACAAATAGTTGAGTGATGAGGTGAAGTCTCTCAGATCTATGGTTGAAGATATACAAAAAAATATTGAAAACTGGTCAAGCACCTATTTCTCATCCTATTAAGGATGTTGGTGATCATATCCCACAAAAATTTGTATCTTTGATTTAACCAAACCTGATTACAGTTTATGAAAAAATGGATAAGAGAAACACCAAGATATTCAATGAGATGCATTCACTTATTGTTGGACTTAATAAGTTGACTAATGAATATAAGGGATATTTAAAAAAGGTTATAAATCATCTTAAGTCTCTCACATCAGTTTTCACAGCTTCAAATTCCTCTGTATAGCCATCTCAGCCTATGGATAGTGACCTGATCAGAATAGTTTTCAAATAATAGCTTCAATCTATGTAGAGTGGTGTTGATGAGGAAATTTTCTATGTTTTCAGAAAGAATAGTGACCATGTACTTGATTTGGTGAGGATCCATTCAAATATTTACCATGGTGCTCAAGAATAAATCTCTAAGAAAGTGAACTTATACTTTAATAGAATTTATTATAAGTATGATCTAAAAAACCATTTCAAATATCTTGTTGAGAATTTGAAAATTTCTCCTATCACTCAAGCCTCCAATAATCAAGTTCAGAAGAAGAAATATTTAACTCCTCTATTGGAAAAGTTTCTGGAAAACAAATATGACTTTGAGAAGGCTATATAGTATGGAGTTGAGATAATCACTGATTTCATTATGTTGTCGAAGACCTATCTACATGTGAAAAGTATTGATATTGTGTCTCTTGCAGCTTTCCCTTTGCAGCCTGGTCTAACTCCTTCCTCCTCCACTACCTTTTCTCATGCTACCATGTCTGTATCTTAGGCTCTGAGCCAGATCAGACCTATTATTATTGAGAAACCATTGCCTTGATCTTCCACCAGACCATCTATTTCACTCTCTATCTTTGAAGGAGTTCATTTTCCTTCTCTCATAGTTGGATCAATACCTTCTACCGCTTTTACTTCTGCTCCTGTGGATCCTTCTAATGCCTCGGCCAAGGGAAAGAAAATACTAATGGCTCTGTCGAGAAGTGAAATAAGTATTTTGATAAGAATTTATTGTATTTTTCCTTATTCTTGTAATGAACTCTATCATTATATTCAATAAAATGTGCATTGTTGTTTTTTATTCTCTTAATTTATTTTATTTAGTGTTTATTTTTCTTTTTCTTTTTCTTTTTTTTTGATAATCCCAAAAGGGGGAGAAATAATAAAATGCATTTATGGAAGCATTTATTGAAAAAGTATCTTCATGGGAGAAGACTAATTTTTATACATCCTATCACATATACATTCAAATATATTGTCTTTAATAAAATATATGGCTTATAAATGCCATGATTTGTGATCATCAAAAGGGGGAATATTGTTAGACTCCTCGTGTTTTAATGCTCACAAATCATGTTTGGAGATTATTGGACTCCTCATGTTTTAATGCTTGAAAATCATGTTTGGAGATTGTTGGACTCCTCATGTTTTAATGCTCACAAATCATGTTTGTAGATTGATGGACTCCTCGTGTTTTAATGCTCACAAATCATGTTTAGAGATTGTTGGAATCCTCATGTTTTAATGATCATGTTTTAATGCTCATGTTTTAATGCTCATAAATCATGTATGAATTGTGTAAACTATATTTAATCTTGTTTTATTATGTTTTAGTATAATTATTCTTAAGTATAATACATTCTGTCAATATTGATTCTTAAAATAGTTTATAGATTTTCACAAAGTATATGACACCATAAGTTCGCTAACAGTTCCAGATTTTCACAAATTCTATGACATCGTAAGCCTTATACCGGTTCCATATTTTTGTAAAGGCACTGACACCATTTCCCTACTACCAATTCCAAGACATCGTAACAATACACCATTCAGAATTTTGATAAAGGACCAGACACCGTAAATGTGCTACCAGTTCCAAATATCAATGAAACGATTGAACCGTGACTGTCTTGCCGTGACTATATTACCATTATAGTGGCACCGTGACTGTCTTATCATGATAGTGGTATCATGAATATCCCACCACAACTGTGGCATTGTTCCATCCTTAACCATTTTTCTATATTTTTCAATTAAATTTAAAATTTATTTCTAACGGTCATATTTGTGTTATTTGATTACACTCATATAATTAATGTTCTTTTGAAGTCCTTTCATCAAAAAGTATGAGGTATGAGGTGTGGATATAGTGCATCATGTCGGCTCAAACACAAGTACCCAAAATAAAAAACAAGAGTGTGGAACTGGAGCAAAGAGACGATCAGTGGAATGCATGAAAAAACATACAATGAAGAACACACAAAGAACTCTCAATTCCTAGTGGTTAAATAGTTGTAGATCAAAACCTCAAACATCCTCACAGTTGTAACTCTAAGAAGAATAAGAGATACAAAGTACATCTCATCGAACTGGAAACTAGAAAACGAGACTCATGATACTTTGTTTCCATAAGAGGACTCAAAAATCACATCATCTACATCCTACAAGTCTAGATATGCATAGAACCACTCTCAGATCATGTCTAATCCTTTCTAATTATCTTTTCTTTGTTGTGTACTACTTTATTACTTTTTGATCAGTGTGTGTATCTGTATTAAAAACACACACTGTCTCCTGTACTGATTTGAAGGATAAAAGATATCCTCACTCAAACATCTTTTACACCTTGTTTCACCCACGTATAATAGTGGAAGAGGTCCTATGAGACCTGGTTATTTGCTTTCCCACATAAAACAGTGGAAGAGGTCTTGTGACCTAGACAGTTCTATGTACTGTTGTTAACCCCAATCCAGGGTGTGGATAAAATATATATATATATATATATATATATTTCTTGGTGGCAGGTGATCATTGAGTGGAGTGTATTAGGTCTTGGATTAAGACTGAACCACTTATTTTATCCGCTATATCTTTCAATTTATTCTTTCTCTATTTCAACCTATATTTCAAAAAACTAAATTTTACTTTGATATTTAGTCTTGGATAGTAGTTATAACTATTTTTCCTTATTAGATTAGTTTTAAAAGTTGTATCAATGTCTTGTATTGTTATAAATGAGAATTAATCAATCTTCTAAGAAACTATTTGAATATTCAAACTATTATAATTTTACTACCTTGGTTAACTAGAGTATTTTATTTTTAATTAGGGGAATCTTTTAGATAGACTTTATAATAGAAATTTTTTATAGGAACTCAATTCACCCCCCCCCCCCCTCTTGAGTGTCCTACTCTGACCAACAAATGTTATGATAATCGGTAGTAAACTAATAATAGTGAAGTGCATATAGAATCCTTAGTTTTGTTATTATCTTATATATGGACCAAAGAAATCCTTTGGAAATATGTAATGGTAATGTTACAATATAATTTCTCTATTTTACCGAAAAATTATATAATGAAATTTTGATTTAATTTTCATTATTCCTTATAGAGTTTGTTTATTTTAGAATATTTCTATCTATGTGTCATGACTTTAAAAGAAGAGAAATGATGTTATCTATGATCAATCACAGAGGTAATCTTGGTGTTTTCAGAGTAAAATAATTTCCCATAGAATTAATTCATTATATCATATTTATGTTTAATTTATTTCTTTTTAGTATTACTCACATAATAATTATTTTCTTATACAGGTGGATTATTTTGTTCAAGTTGGGGTTCTCTATCCAAATTTCATGATTCTTCTCCCTCAGAACCTTTTCACCCCTATAGTGTTGCATGTGTCACTTTCTTTTAAGTTATCTCCATAAACTTTACAGGAAGAGAAATTCTACTGCCACTACTCAATTAAAAAATTAATCTTGATATTTTCATAGTAAAATATTTTTCCATAGAATTAATGTATTATTTCATATTTATGTTTAATTTATTTATTTTTAGTATTGATCATAATAATTTTTTTCTTATACAAGTGGATTATTTTTTTCAAGCTATTATGGTTTGTTTGAAGCTACTCATGCAGTGTTGGCAGTTCGATAAATAAATTCAATGGAAATCATGGTAACATTGATAGTTAGGATTGTTTTTCAATGTATGTAATAATTTTTATTTATGTAAATTTATAAAACAAAGTTTGAAATGTGTATAATATAGTGTTTTTTTGGTATTTGTGTTGTAAATTTCATTTCTTTTAAATTATGTATTGGGAAATGTTTTTTTTGATATTTAGTGTGTTTCTGGTGTGTTTCTAGTGTGTTTTTTGTGTGTTTTTGGTGTATTTTTAGTCTTACGGTGTGCTATTATAGTACACTACAGTGGTGCTGTAGTGCGCTATTACAGCACACTGTAGTATGGCCCTTTATCATCACTTTTAAAATCGCTAATAAAGGACACATTTATCAGTGCTTCTAAAAGTGGTGATAAAGGTATAATTTATCATCACTTCTATAGCACTAATAAAAATTCCTTTATCAGAACTTATAAAAGAGATGATAAATTATTCCTTTAGCGGTGCTAAATAAAAGCACTGCTAAATGGGACCTTTATCTACACTTTTTTGATGCTGATAAAAGTCTTGGGATTTTAACGTCGCTCACATTGTCATTTCTTTTCTAGTGCTGATAAAGTCCATTTATAGTGTTGTTAAAGTCTAGTTTTATATTTGTGTGACTCGTTTCTACTTATTCATCATCATGAGAAATAAATTATGCCAATTCAAGAAGACAATAATATGAGTACACAAGATTCATATAATGAAAATGATTTTTTTGATTGGGTAAAAAAATTGATGGATGTTGTTGATGTTATTAATTTATCCATAACTTTTTCTCAAATCCCTTTAGTTATTTTCAACTAAAAGTGTATAATTGTTGTAAAATACCCATGTTTTAATACTAAATATAATTTTTGAGAATTATTTGAATTAATTCATATTTGATTCAGTTTACTATATTAATTATAACTATCTCTTTACTTATCAAAATTGTGTAATTATTTTTTTTATGGTTACTAATTTAATTTCCTACAATTAATTCAACTATATCATTGACTAATTTGTCCATTTTAATGTCCATATAGACCACACAAGAAGGCTCACCAAATCTGTGATGAAAACTAGACCATCCACGAAGATAGAATTTATGGTATCAATCCAGAAGCCAAAATTTTCTTAAACTCCATAATATTTTCTTGAATATCAAAACACATCTTGGATAAAAATTTAAAGGCCCAAATCCACAAAAAATGTCTGAACTTATTCTTTGAATTCTAGCCCATTATTTTGTATGGGAATTAAAAATATCCCACAATTATTAACTTTTCTCCCAATCCAATAATCCAATTAAGATGATATTTTGTGGTGTGAAAGAAAAGATATATCCTAAAAAAATTAGAATAAATGGTTAATATTTTTAGGCATATCCCTATACTAAAATGAATTCACATTTAGACCAATTAAAAATTATACACAAAAATAGACAGAAGAATAATTTTTACCAAAACAGCTATAAATTTGGATAAAAATGTCCAATGACTGCCAAATTTTTATGGTTCACTTTCCATATATATTTATAAAACGTTGAAGAAGAATATATCTCAATATTATTCTTTATAAATTTACATATTGGTGATCCAACTTGAGGTTCAGATTTGGAATGAAAACAGTCCACCACCATGGGTTATAAATTCACTCACCTATTCTCCTTACAAGGAGTTGGAATTTCAGATATTAGAAGGATATATTGGCATGACCAAGGCCCTAAAAAAGTCTTGTGAGGATATTAAAAACTAAATTTTCTACTTTAGAGATATTTCCTCTATGCTTTCTTTTGATTTACTTTTTCATTCTTATTCATTTGTAATATCGTAAGTGTTTGTGCTGTAATTTTGTTTTAATTCATGTTTCCTATTCATTATCTATTATTCTCATCCACCCTCTATTGTGTAATTTTAATGTTCTTAAATTTTTTTAAATCAAGTTGAAAACCATTCCCTTCTTTCACTTTCTTCTTCAATAAAAATTTTGCATTTTTCTTCTCTTCACGTTTCATGTGTGTGTTTGATGCACTACTCTTATCTCATACCCTTATTTTTATTCTATTTTTAACTCATCACCATTAAAATAATAAACCGGGTTAATAACCATATCAATTTCTAATTAAATATTCCATTTGGTTAAGTCATAATTTCGGGATGTTAAGTGATTGAGATCTTTTTCTCATTGAATATTATTTACATTAACATTATGTATGTTAAACTTAAAATGTCATGGATTAATGACATGTTTTATTTAATGTGTAGATTCTATGTATTATTGGAACTATAAATACACTACCATAAATATGTATTGATTGAGATTAAAACCCTATATAATTTAAGGCTTGTATTAAATCCTCAACACTTGGGAATTTTGATCAAAACAATCTTATGAAGTGGGTATAAATTTAATGCAATATAAAGAAAAGATCAAAGATATCATAAGCTTAAATCCTTAATAATTATCTCACTACAATATTTATCAAGTTGTTAAATCAAACACCATACATCAATCAATTTAATTAATCTCTTCAAACACCCCTCCCCCCATTTAAATGAAAAATAAATAAAAAACAATCGACTTTAGAAATAGTACCATCACTGAGGATTCTACTTGAGTTCTACTATACACATTAGTAGAGAACTATGGCTTTTAATGGTCGATAGGAAATAGTCTTACATTCTTAAAATGGCATCGTTTATAGGGATGGTACAACTTATAGTCGGTAATTTTTTATTTTTGAAAAAAAAAATCAAAAAAATATGGAAAAAAACAAAAAGAAACCCCACTTCCTCATCATTTCCAAATTTCTCTAAATACCCCATAGCCACCCAAACAATCCGTCGAATTTTTTTGACCTATAAATTGAGTGAACTCTTCACTAAGTTAGAAGGAACATTAGGGATAATAAAATCACTCTAGAGCCATTCATTTCCCATCTAATTTTTCTAGACTTGTCCAATCCTAGGGAAAAAACCTTAAAAGAACTTACTTCCCCTGATATGAATTACCAACACATTAGTATTCAAAATCTAAACATTGAGGAAGATTTCAAACTCAAATCAGGTTTGCTTCATCTTCTACCTCATTTCCATGGTCTAACTAGTGAGGATCTCCATCTTCACCTCAAAGAGTTCCAAGTGGTGTTCTCTACCATGAATCCTCAAGGGGTTTATGAAGAACAAATCAAACTTTGACCATTACCTTTCTCCCTAGACGATTCCATCAATTCATGGATCTAATACCTCCCTCCTGGTTTCATAAAATCATAGATTGGAATGGAATGGGCCTTCTTAGAGAAATTCTTCTCTGCTTCTTCGACTTCTTCTATCCAAAAGGAAATAAGTGGTATCCATCAATTCCACCAATGAATCACTCCATGAGTACTAAGAGAGGTTCAAAAAGCTTGTGGAAACCTTCCCAAAAAACCAAATCCCTAAAGAAATATTGATCCAATACTTATATGAGGGGTAATTGGCTATGGAGTGAAATATCATTGATATTGTGAGTGGAGATGCTCTTGTTGATAAAACTCTTATAGCTGCATGATATCTCATAAGAAATATGGCTGAAAACACGCAGAAATTCCATACTTATGCACATAATCAAGTCAAAAAATTCCAAGAGAATCAATCCATAGAGCCTAAAAATATGGTCGAGTGGATGAGTGAACTTACAGGTCTTGTGCATCAACTAGAAGTGGATAACAAATCTCTAACCTCATATTCACTATAAACTATATTTCCTAGACCTCTCAAAAAATTTAGAATCTACAACTCACCAACTCATCTAATAGACACATGTCCATAGCTTCAAGATGATCCATCATATTCATCTATAATAATGGATCTCAATGCAGAATATGCTCAGAAGAACACTAACCCTCAACTATCAGTTCAGTTCATTAGAAACTACAAACAATCCCACTTTGATCCCTTCTCTTCTACCTATAACCATGGATTGAGGTATGGTAATCCCATCTATCATCCCCCACGTTTAACTCCTAATATTCAAAATCAATTCCAATATGTTTAAGGTTTTGGTACCATCCAACAACCTTACCATGTTGTTAATCAACTTCAAAGGATAATTCCTTTTTTTTATCCTCCTGGTTTCCACCATCCTACTGATTCTTCTCAATTTACAACCCAATACAAGCCCTTTATCAGGAACCCAAATCAAGGAAATCCCAATGCAGTACATGCCTCTTCTTCCAAGAAACCATGGGAAAGTGTTGTGGAGGATCTTTTCTCCTTCACCCAATCTAGTCTTAAAAAACATTTAAAATCCAATTGGGCATCTTGCATCTCACCTCATCCAACAGAAAAAATCCAATTCTTCCCAACTATATCTCAACCATTTCCTAACCCCAAGGGTAATGTAAGTGTAATTTCACATTGATCTGGAAAAAAATTTACTATGCCTCATTATGAATCCTCTAACTCCCCTTTAAATGTTGATTTGTAAAAATAAAAGAAAAAAATAGAAAAAAAAAGTTGAATCCACTCCCTCGCCTCCTTCCATTCCTCTAAGGAACCCAATTACTTTTCCTTAATATGTCTCTAAGACAAGGAAGTCCTTTGAACTCGAACTTGAAATGATCGACATGTTTGGATGTGTTGAGTTTAACATTACCCTCTTAGATTCCATAAAAAAATCCCTAAGTATTAAAAGTTTCTTAATAAATTTTGTACCCATAAGAGATAACTTAGGACCATCAAGAATGTTTCAACCCAGCAGTCCATACCTATGAAGTGCAAAGATCCAGGGACCTTTATGGTTCCATTCCAAATAGGGAGTTACAACTTTGATGATTCACTCATAGACCTAAGAGCCTTGATAAATTTAATTACTAAATCCATCTTCTCTAACCTTATTCTAGGTCCCTTACACCCAATGAGTGTTTTCATCCAGTTATCCAATTGAAGCACAACTTGTCCTGGAAGAATAATTGAGGATGTCCATGGCCAAGTTGATGATATTATCTTTCCAGTTGATTTCTATGTCCTTTACATGGAAGGTGAGATGAAATCTTCTCAATATACCCTAATTCTAGGAACACCATTCCTCTGAACAACTAGAACTAATATTGATGTCATACGGGTATCTTATCCATGGAATTTGGGGCCAACTAGTCAAGTTCAACATTTTTCAAGACATGTGATACCCATCAGAGGATCACTCTTTATTATCTATTCATGATTCCAAGCGAACTTATTAGAGTGGATACACCCCCATTACATCATGTTCATCATGTTCTAATGAGAGTGGGTCTTGTGAAATTTTCACCATGATTATCCAAGTCATAAATGGGGAAGTTTATGTTGACCTTTCAATAATAGACTCCATCAATATAAAGGATCTTGAAAACTCTATTGAATACCATATAAACTCTAATATCTACTATTCCACCTTTTATAATATTGAGTAAAATGAATCAAAACAAATTGAATTCCCTACCTCTATTCCTAAGTTGTCTAGCTGACAAATAAAGGATGAAACTGATCTGAAACCTCTTCCTGATCACCTAAAATATTCATTCCTTTTCCATGATCACTCTTATCCTGTCATTATCTATACTACACTTATGGAAACCGAGGATTATAAACTTGTTAAAGTGTTATATGAAAAAAAACTTAGGTTGGACCGTATATGACATACCTAGAATCAACCCTACCCTTCGCATTCATTACATCTGTTTAGAAGAATAATCCAAACCAATCAGAGAACCACAAAGAAGACTTAATCCACTCATAATTTAGGTAGTTAGGGAAGTGATTACCAAGATTCTCTAAGATAGTATTATCTAAACAATTTCTGATAGTGGATGGGTTAGTCCAATTCAAGTGGTACCTAAGAAGGGTGGGATAAATGTTGTCACAAATGAACATAGAGAGGTGATCACAAGTCGAGTGAAAAATAAATGGTGTGTGTGAATCAATTATCATAAATTGAATGATAAATCATGAAAATATCACTACCCTCTTCCTTTACTTGATCAAATTATAGAATTATTATCCTAAAAGTCACATTATTGCTTTCTTGATGGATACACCGGCTACTTCCAAATCCCAATAGCGCCTCAAGAACAAGAAAATACTACATTCACTTGTCCCTTTGGAACATATGAATGTTAAATAATTCCTCTTATCCTTTTCAATGCTACTTCAACATTATAGAGGTGTATTATGAGTATATTTTCAGAATTCATTGAGCATTACATGGAGGAAATCATGGATGACTTTACCATTTGTGGTGATCCATTTGAATCCTACTTGAATTCACTCTCTTAGGTCCTACAAAAGTGTTTCAAATGTAACCTTATGATAAATTTTGAAAAAAATCACTTCATGGTTACTAATAGGATTTTTCTAGGGCACATAATTTCACAATAGGGTATGAAAGTAGATCCTTACAAAATTTAGGTGATCCAATCACTTTCTGAACCCACATCAATTTGACACATTCATTAATTCCTTTTTCATGCTAGTTTCTATCATTGATTCATTCATAACTTCAGTAAGATTTCCCTACCACTCACCCGACTACTCCAAAATGATGTTACATTCTATTTCGATGAGGATTAAAAGAGATACTTCATTGAAATCAAAGATATTATTATATCTACACCGATAAGCCAACCCTCATATTGGTCCTTACCCATTGAATTGATGTGTGATTCTTCTGATAGGTCCATTGGGGTTGTTCTTGGTAAAAGAATAGAAAACTTTACTCATTTCATTTTTTATGCCTCAAAAACACTGGATGAAACTCAATATCACTACACTATCACTAAAAATGAACTTTTATTTGTGGTTTTTACCTTGGATAAATTTAGGTCCTATCTCTTAGGTGACAAAAACATCATTTTTAAAAACCATTCAAATTTAAAGTTCTTACTTAAGAAAATTGATTCCAAACTGAGGCTAATAATATGGATCCTAATTATATAAGATTTTGAAATTTTGAATAAAGATATACCTAGAAAATAAAACCCTATGGCTAATCACCTGAGTATAATTTCTAATTCTTCTCATTCTAAAATAATTAATCCTGAATTTACAGCTAAACACCTATAATATCTCACTCCAAAATTACCATGGTATTCCCCATTTGTAAATCACTTAGTTTCTAGTGTTTTATAGAAAAAATTTCAAAAGAACAGTAATGCTGAAAAATGAATTAAAATTATATTTTTGGGATTACAATAAACTTTAGAAAACTGGAGTTGGCATGGTAATTAAGATATGAGTTGATGAATATGAACATTCCTCCATCTTAGAATTTTTCCACTCAATTCTTGGTGGAGGAAACTTTGGACCATAAAGGACCTATCAAAATCTCCTTGACTTGGGATTCTTCTTGACTTAATTCTTTAAGGACTCACATGAGTTCTATCAATCATGTCCCACTTTCCAAAAGTTTGGAACAATTTCCAAAAGAAATGAAATTCCCCAAAATCCATTAATATTCTATGAGTTCTTCAATGTTTGGGGAATATATTTCATGAGATCATTCCCACTTCTAATGGATTCTCTTACATTATTCTTTCATTTGACTATGTTTCTAGGTGGGTTGATGCCAAACGCACTAGAAAGGATGATTCATATACTATTAGTGAGTTCTTAAAAACCCACATCTTCCATCGATTTGGAACACCGTGGGATTTGATAAGTGACTTAGGAACTCATTTATATAATTGGACCATGGAATCTATTTCGAAAAATAATGGGGTTTTACATAAAAATTCAACTGCATATCACCCCCAAACAAATGGAATGGATAAACATTCTAACAATTAAGTTAAAAGAGTGCTTGAGAGAATTGTAAATCCCACCAAAAAAGAGTGAACTAAAAGACTTGGTGAATCTATTTAGGATTATAAAACCACCTATAAAACACCCATTGGGATGTCTCAATTTAGTACAATTTTTGGTAAAGTGTATCATTTACTAGTTAAAATCCAACATAAGTCATTTTGGGCTATCAAAACTAGTAATTTTGATTGTGAGAAATATGGTGAAGATATATTGTTGCAGTTGAATGAACTGGAGGAGCTTCACCTAGATTCTTATGATATTTCCAATATCTATAAAGAAAATTCTAAGGAACTCCATGAAAAATACATCATGTTAAAGGTATTACATGAAGATGGAATTTAATTCTCTTCAAATATCAATTTCAATTTTACCTAGGTAAGATTAATTCTTGTTAGTAAGGTCCTTTTATTATTACTAATGTTTACCCATTTAGTGTGGTTCAAGTCCAAGATCCCTCTTCCAAAAGTACATTCATGGTTAATGGACATCAGTTAAATCATCACCATGATATGACACATAACTTGGTAACCACATCGACTTTTATCAGATCCCCAAATACTACGATAGACCCACCACTAGATGGAGATGTTGACCAACCAAAATCCAAACTAGGGGCACCTCTTTCCCTTTAACACCCTCTTTCTCTCTTCTTCATACTTCTCTATCATACTCTCTCTCTTTCTTCTTCTTACTCTCTCACTCTCAATTTTTTTAAAACTTTCTTCATCAAACCCTTTTTTCTCCTATTTATTTTTTTGTGGGTGTGTATTAAAAAAACTAAAAAAAACCTAAAAAAATAAAAAAAAAAGTGTCTTAATTACTCACCATTATTTTTTCAAATTTTTTTAATCCATTTTGGGGAGTCCAATGACTTGTTTACATCTCAAAAATTGTGTATTTTAATCATAAACTTGGATAAATATTTTTTTCTCAAGAAAAATAAATTTTTAATGCTCAATATTTTATTTGGAAAATTATTCTTTCTCAACTGTAGGGAACAATGTTATCTTTCATTCTAAGTTCACCTATGGTTGTCTTTCCATATTGTGTGTTTTCACCCCCTTATTGTGATTCTTTAGTTTTTGGACCTTTTAGATGAAGCTACTACTTTATAGTATATTAATATGATAGAGAAATTTTCTGAACTACCTGAGAATAAAAATATCCAAATAACCTCACATTACCCTTATAGTGATCCTCCTTTTGAAAGACCCTTTGAGCCTATGAAAACCCTTTTTTATAGCCACATTACAAGCCCAAAACCTTGTCCCTCCCAACATCACATGGATTTTAATTGCATGATTTCTTGAAATTTAAGTGTGGTGGAATGGATTTCATTTGGGGTACCATTTACTTTATTTTCAATGTGTCATCATATGCTGGAGGGTAATCATCTATTTAAGGATGGGGTAGAGGTTTTAATTTGATGATTTTTGAGAATATATATTTGTTTATGACATCTTTTACAAATTATTTTAACAAGTTTTCAAAAAATAATTGAAAAAAACAATAAAATGGGTTGTGTATTGGGAATGTCAAAAATCACTCTTCCTAAAAATTTGATATTATTATAACTATTAAAATTAGTTTCATGAGGATATCAAACAAGATTTGGGAGATGAGTGAGAGATTTTTTCCAAGTTCAACTTCTGAAAAAGAAAAAAAATATAATAATAGAACACTTGCATCATCTTTTCTTCTGTCATTGAGAGAATTTTTTTTTGTACATATTTCATCATTTCATCCCCTTTCAATTTTCTTCCTCTCTTGTCTTCCTTCAAAAATTCATTCCCTTGTAAATATGTGTTTGAATTTCCTTCCATGTCCCATTTCAAAAATATTGTACATTTATTTTTCCATGTTGGTTTTTTACCCCATATTTTCTAATATTTTTGGACATTGTATTCCTACCATCCTATAGCAACCCTACTTTTCTTACATGATTATTACATCATTTTAATGATAACTAACATAAAGGCATTACACAACCAGGATACAAAGGTTTAGTATCTTGAGAAAATTAGGACCATACAAAACATTTACATAATAAATCATAAACATTATTTAATTACTTCTTCTATATATTCTTATTGGCCCTCATGTTTTCCTTAGTACAAGTATTCACCTAATAATGTACATCAAAAGAAGGGGTGAGATAAAATCCCAGTAATAGGATGAATAAGAGTCATGAAACATGTGTGGGCATAAACATCATACTGATAACATAAGAAAAGTATAATCATCATAATCATGAGATTAATCATTAGATAAAGGATTGGAATGAGGCAATGCATAAAAATGAAACATCATGTCTTACTGGTTAACTACCACACATGGTTGTGAACAAAGTTATCATCATGTTCACACATAACATATGTGAATAATCATAACATCATAATCACTGTGAACAAAGATAGAGTCATGTTCATTCATATTTTACCTTATCTAATGAGATACATCAAATTACCCAATGCATTGGAGTGATATATAATTTCAAGCGCCCCTATCATATCATAACATTTACATAGTCATGCATGACACATAGAACTTATAACAATATGTTCTATAAAATAACCCATGAAAAGGAAATAGGTTTCATGAGAATTTCATAAATAATACATTAATTAATAAACCTTTTGGTTCCCAAAATAAAAAGGTAATAGAATACTTGGTACAATAATCATCAATCTTGAGTAAAGAAGAAACAATCTCAAGAGAAGCAAAACATGTGTTTTTTGAAGGAAGAGTTATTTTGTAAAAATATTTTCATTTGTCATAAAATATGATTATAAACATTTATATACCAAAAAATAAATGGGAAGGAAAAAATAAATGATATTTAAGGAATATTAAAGGAATATCCATACTATAAATAGAGTGAAAGAGGGAAAACCCAAGGAAAGAGAGTTAGGATTGAGAATCCCCTTACCTTATGTTTTAATGCTTTATTCACTTTAACATCCTGGATAATCAAATTAGATTCATTAATTAATAAATAAATAACCTCTAATACATGTGTTTTATTCATTAAAATTTTATTAAGTCTGTTTATGGCTATTTTGATGAGTTATAAAGTTTAATTTCATTATTTTGAGGGTGTTCGTTTTCTTGGTTTTTATGATTGGTTTGCTTGTATACATGTATGGAAGTTCATGTAAAATGAGGATAATTCTCTGAAATATATATTATATGTTATTTTTTGGGACCAAGTTGAATGGAGAAGGAAGTTTGAAGAGTTAGCCTTTGTGGAGTGTTGTATTTTGTTGTCAAAGAAGATAAGTCAATTCACTTTGTAAAAGGACCAGAAATCAGATGATGATTTTATGATTTGTATTTTACAATCATCACAAGTTTGGAGAACTTGTGGTGCAAGTCATATGAAGGATAAAGAGAGTAAATAAGTTTTTTTGGACAAACACATTTCAATATCATACTATCCAAAAATGAAAAAGGCAAGAAGAAGGCGCGCAAGTGGCGGCGCACAAGTGGCGGTGCGTAAGTGTTGTAGAGGTGTGCAAGTCATATTTCAAAAAGCATTATTTCATAAATATGGAAAATGAAAGAAAGTGGCACGCAAGTGGTGGAGCGCAAGTGGTGGCATGCAAGTATTGACGCGCAAGTGAAGTAGTGCACAAGTCATATTTCAAAGATCATCCAATCAAAATATTACAAAGGAAATAAAGTGGCGCGCAAGTTAGAAAGTGTCACGCAAGTCAATAGTGTCACGCAAGTATTGGCGTGAAAGTATTGGCGCGCAAGTGAATGTTGCACGCAATTCATATTCCAACATCATCATATCAAAATATGACAAAGGAAAGAAAGTGTCACACTAGTGATGGAAGGGCACGCAAGTGATGAAGCGGCGCACAAGTGATGAAGCGGCGTGCAAGTGATGAAGCGGCGCGCAAGTATTGGCGAGTAATTCTAGGTTGCACAAGTCACCAAAATTCCTATAAATAGACGACTAGCCTCATCATTTTTTAAGGATCAATACTTGAGAATTATCTTTGAGATCTGGGCGTGCAAGTAGAGAGTTGGGCACGCAAGTTGAGGGTTTTTAAAAGGCGCGCAGGTTGGGGACGCACAAGTTGGAGGCATGCAAGTGTTAGTTGGCGCACAGGCTGCAAGCAAGCAGTGTTTCTGAAGGGAAGCACGCACGTAGGTAGCATTCAAGGTGTGCAATTATAGGTTGCACAAGTGGAAGTGGGCGCGCAAGCTGTTTTGCTCCAGGGGTTCCTGCCAGCTTCTGGGTAGGAAAGTGGAGAATTGCTTTGAAAGATTTGATTTGTATAAGCTCGTTAAGAAGCATTGATCCATTGTATTACCCTATTTGTGCTAAGAGAGAGCACATGCACTATTGTATTGTTTTCAAAGTGCTACACGAGTGTAAGGGTATATCCTACTCATTGTATTCCACACTAAAGGATTGTTTTCTAGTGTATTGTGTGGTACTGGATTGTTTCTGTACCATACCAAGGACGTAGCTACTCTTGTTGAGTAGTGAACCTTGTAAATCTTGTGTTTCTATGGTTGTGTGTGTTCAGCAAGGAAGAAACTCTTTAACATGAGGTGAAAGTTATTTCAAAAAGTAGAAACTTAAAAAGTAAAAATATATCACTGATTCACCCCCTCCCCCTCTCAGTGATACTTGGATCCTGACTAGGAACTACAATTGGTATCAGAGGGACAGGTTCCCTTAGTTTATTCTTTTTTGAAGTGTTTGAAGAGAATTTGTGATGGAGAATCTAAATTGAGTGAATAGTAAGGGGATTCTGATTTTTTATGGAAAGAACTATCACATCTGGAAGGAAAGAATGATGCCTTATCTTATGTCTCTTGGATGTGAAGTTCTTGAAACTACAACAGATGGATTTCCTGCTATTGATGACAAGGTTCCTCTTACTCCAGTCGATAAGAAGAATCTTGAGAATGATGGAAGAACTAAAAATGCATTACTTTCATCTCTTTCTGAGAGTAAATTTTTAAGATTGAAAGGTGTTGCTATAGCCAAAGTAATCTAGGAAAAACTGAAGAATAACTATAAAGTAAATACAAAAGTTAAGAAGGATAAACTACAAATCTAGAGACTGAAGTATGAAGACTTGAAAATGGGATAATCTGAATCCTTTAGGGATTTATTTACCAGGATAAATGATATTGTTAGTACAATCAGATGTCTTGGTGAAACGTGGGAGGATTATACAGTTGTCGAAAAGATCTTGAGAATTCTTCTAGATAAATTTGATGCTAAAGTGTCTTCATTGGAAGATAGAGACCCTGAGAAATTATCTCTGGATGACTTGCATAGCACTCTCATTACTTATGAAATGAGAAGGGAGAAGACTATGAAGACCAAAACAAAAGAAGATAGAGAAATTTCATTCAAGGCTTAAAAGAGAGAGAAGTCAAAGAAGACTCTTATTGAAGATGATGCTGGTGAATCCGATTCTGAAGATGAGGTATGTAAAAAATTTGATGAAATTTTATCCTTGTTTTCTAAAAATGTGAAAAGAGGTATAGGGAAATACAAAGGGAAACTTCCCTTTAAATGTTTTGAATGTGGAGCTATTGGTCACTTTGTGGCTAACTATCCTTAAAAGAATAAAGAAGAAGACAGTGATGATGATGAGAGACATCCAATAAGGTCATGGAAGAAACAAACTGACAAAGATAAATATTTTTCAAAGGGTAAGGATAAAAAATTATTCAAATAAAAAAGAAGAAACTTTTTATCTAGAGATGAAGAAGAAGATAGCAAAGATGAATCTGATAAATCGTCTACTGAGAAATCTAGAGAGAATAACTTTATTACAGTAGTGAATAATAAAGATTATGGGAGTAACAGTTCTAAATAATAAGAAACTCAACTTGAATATCATTTGAAAAAAGAGTTGAAAGAATGTTTGAGGAAGATCAGAAGGCTTGAGAAGGAAAAAAAAGTTGATAAATGAAATTTCCACATTAAACAATCAACAAGGTTTTCTTGAGGTGAAAATCAAGATGGAAAAAGAGATTGATGATCAGAAGAATTCTCTTGAGAATGAAAAGAATCATAATGATCATCTTAAAGTAAAGGTGAAAGTAAAAGAAGAAGAGTTTGAACTATTACAATAGAAACTGTCCAAATCTAAAGAAATGAATGTCAGTTTCAAACATTCTATCTCAGAATTTGGTGAATGTTCCAGTAAGAATGAACCAATGAAGGGTCCACAGAATTTACCTTCAAAATTTGAGGGGAAATATGGAACTGGTTCTAATAGGAACAAAGTTGGAAAGGATATGTATGTGTCCAAAGTCAGTAATGATGAAAAATCATAAGTACATAAAAATCCTATGTCCAGAAAGATTTATACTACTTTTGGTATTGATAAGTTTGAATAGAAATCTGAGCTGAAAAAGAAATTTACGATTGAAAACAGAAAGGTTGATGGTCAGAAGAGTTCTATTAAGAAGTTTGTTGAGAAGCATGTTCATAACTCCGGTTAGTATAGAAGTTTTAAAGGAAAATATTCATTCTATGGTTACTGCTGGTATTGTGGTGGATTCGGACACACTGCAAACATGTGTTGGTTTAATCAACAACATTACAACTATTCCACAAGTTTTGAAAGACAAGGATTGAGGGGGAGTTAATCTGTTCAAAATAGAAAGTCTCCAAATAAATTTCAGATGATATCTGAGAAGACTGGTATGAAAGTTGAGAATAGGTTCCAATCACTAGAAACTATTTGTGAAAGATGTGATCGACCTGGACATCTTGCCAAGGGTTGCCTTAGTGTGTTACCAGAGAAACAAAATATTCTTAATAATTCTCAAAATCCAAAGTTTTTAAAGCTAAAAGGTACATGTCTGATAAGTCTGAAAAGAAAGAGTTCATGGTTGTCTGGCCAGAACACATTGACTTGGCTAGTAAATTGGAGGAAGTGCAACAGAAAGTGAAGGAAAAGGAAGAACAGAAATCTCTTGTTGTCGAAACTTATTTGAAAGCTACAAAAGGAGAACGTCCATGGATTCTTGATAGTGGATGTTCCTCTCATATGACAGGAGACTTAAAGCTGCTGAATAATGTGAAAGACTTCAAATAAGGAATAGTGACATTTGGAAATGATAAATCTCTAAGGATCAAAGGTGTTGGATCGGCCATTATTGGAAAGGGAAAGATGAAATCCAGGAAAACACTATATGTTGATGGGCTGAAACATAACCTGTTAAGTGTGTCAAAACTCTATGATGAGGGAAACAAAGTAATATTCCAAAAATATGGATTTTTTGTGAAAAGTGAAAATGATGGAAATATAGTTACAAGAGGACAATGTACAAGAGGGAATCTATTCCAAGTTGGTGATGTGCTGAACTATTGTTACATGAGTGTGGTGGATGAAAATAAATTATGGCATAAAAGGTTGGGGCACATGTGTCAGAGAAATATGTTCAAGTTATCAAAGAAAGACAGTGTTCAGGATATGCCTGATTTATCAAGAGAAAGAGATTGGTGTTGCACTATTTGTGAGAAAGGGAAGATTACTAATTCTATGCACAATAGAGTTGAAACTCACTCAAAAAGACCCTTGGAACTCATAAACTCAGATATATGTGGACCAATGAGCAAGAAATATTCAAATGGAGATAATTATTTCATTACTTTCATTGATGACTTTACTCGCATTACTTGTGTTATGTACATGAGACATAAGTCATATGCTCTGACAATGTTTAAGAGTTTCAGAAGGAAAGCAGAGAAGGAATGTGAGTATTCAGTGAAGAAGTTGAGAACTGATAATGGTGGTGAGTATAAGAATGAATATTTTGAAAGTTATCTTGAGAAACATAGAATTCAGCATGAGTTCATTTCACCATACACACCTCAACAAAATGGGGTGGCTGAAAGAAAGAATCGAAGTCTGGTGGAAATGGGGAGAACTATGTTACTTGAACATAGTCTTTCTCGTTATTATTGGAGGAAATCCATGATCACTTCTGTGTATATTCAGAACCGATGTTTCTATAGGCCAAACTCATATATGACTCCATATGAAATGTTCTATGGAAAAACTCCAAGTCTGAAACACTTGAGAGTCTTTAGGAGTCCATGTATTATAAAGAACAAAGGTGGAAACCTGGGAAAGTTTGAGAAAAGAGGATATGATGGAATTTTTCTTGGATATGCTCCAGAAGTAAGAGGATATAGATGCCTCAATAAAGAAACATGAAGAATTATTTATTTTTCAGATGTAAAATTTTTTGAAAATGATGAGAAAGAAAAGAAATCATATGTTGATGTTGAAGTCGAGTAGGATAGAGAAGATTTTCTTAACAATTCTGATAATGATTCGGACTGTGTTAATCCTACTCAAGAAGAGGAATCTGACTCATAGATCTCAAGTGATGAGGATGGAGTTCAAACAACTCATCCTAGGTTGAGGAAGCAAGTGGAGGCTCAAAACATTATTGGAGATAAAAATCAGAGGGTCCAAACAAGAAGAACAAAAAATTCTATATCACATATTTCTCTTTATTCAAAAGTTGAACCGAATGATGTAAATGAAGCATTTGAGCATCCAGAATGGGTTCATTCTATGAATAAAGAGCTTGATCAGATAGAAAAGAATGATACTTGGGAACTTTTACCCAAGATGGACAACAAGAACATTATTGATACAAAGTGGGTTTTCCGGAACAAGCTGAATGAAGAAGGTAAAGTAATAAGAAACAATGCAAGATTGGTTTGCAAAGGGTATTCACAAATTGAAGGCATTGATTTTGATGAAACCTTTTCTCCAATGGAAAGATTAGAAACAATCAGAATCTTTCTTGTTATTGCTGCACAATGAGGTTACAAAATCTTTAAAATGGATGTAAAATCTTCATTCTTGAATGGTGACCTTGACGAGGAAGTTTATATTGATCAACCTTGTGGATTTGCTATTGGAAAGTATGAAAGTTATGTGTGCAGATTGAAGAAGGCTTTATATGGGCTAAAATAGGCTCTGAGAGCATGGTATTCTAAATTAGATACTTGCTTAAAGAAGATGAACTTTAAGAAAGGGAGAGTTGACAGCAATCTCTACATCAAGGAATGTCAGGAATTTTCACTGATCATTATTGTTTATGTCGATGATATTATATTTGATGGAAATGATGAAAGATCATGTGAAAAAATTTCTAAGGAGATGAAGAAGTTATTTAAGATGTCCATGCTGGAAGAAATGAAATACTTTCTTGGGATACAAATTTCACAGAAGAAGAATCACGTTTTTCTGTCTCAAGAAGTATGCTAAGGAACTTCTGAAGAAGTTTGGCATGGAAAATTCAAAACTAGTTTCCACACTGATTTCAGTGGGAACCAAGTTGTCTAAATATGGATAAGGTAAGTAAGTTGATCAGAAAGAGTTTTGAAATATGATTGGAAGTCTGTTGTATTTAACTGCCTCAAAACTCGACATCGTCTATGTTGTCACTTTATGTGCAAGATTTCAGAGTGCTCCTAAAGAATCACATTTGATTGCTGGAAAAAGAATTCTCAAATATATCAAAGGCACAACAAATTTTGGAATCAGGTATGATGGCTCTGGAAATATTGATCTATTCGGGTATTCTGATGCTGATTGGGCAGGAAATGTTGATGATCGAAGATCCACATCTGTTGGAGTTTTCTTTATGGGGAAAAGTTATGTTAGTTGGCATACCAAGAAATAGAATTCAGTAAATCTTAGCACAACTGAAGCTGAGTATATTGCTGCTACTCAAGCTATAACTCAACTAATGTGGATGAAGACTCAGCTGGAAGATCTACTTGTTGAAGTAAAGCTACCATTGCTCTTGGGTTGTGATAATCAGAGTGCAATCAATCTTACAAGAAATACAGTACAACATTCTCGTTCAAAACACATTGATATAAAGTAACACTTCATCAAATAGTAGGTGGAGAAGAATGAATTGAGGCTGGAGTATGTTCCTACATCTGAACAAGTTTCTGATATATTCACAAAACTGTTACCAAAGGAACCATTTGAAAAATTGAGGTTGAACATGGGTGTCCAACCTCCTTCTCATCAAGGTTAAGGTATGTGTTTCTATCCCCACTCTTATTTTGACTTTGGATAGTGTTTTCAAGGTGGATAATTGTTTCATAAATCTATCCTTATAGATTCATGCATAAAAAGGGGGTTGTAGGTAAGCTGTGAATCCATCATGTATGTTTGTGAACTATTCTAACTGTTTGTTGGAGTGGTTGTAGGAAACAATTTTTTTGTATTCCAGTAATGTTGAAGAAGTGAAGAATGATGAAGTAGAAGCTTGAAAGATGTTCCGAAAGATGTTCTGAAGAAGGCTGAGGAGATATGATCATGAGATTTCATAGTCACTACCTCTGGACAACATGTTTTTGGATGTCAATAATTCTTGTTTCCTACAATGAGTTAGCTCACGTAGGCTTAGAATTGTTGATAAGTAATCCATTTCATAAGGTTACAAAGTTCAGTGATTTATGAAACTTGGTTGACAACAAAATTAAAAGGGGGATATTTTTGGGACCAAGTTGAATGGAGAAGGAAGTTTAAAGAGTTAGCCTTTGCAGATTGTTGTATTTTGTTGTGAAAGAAGATAAATTAATTCACTTTGTAAAAAGACTAGAAATCAGACGATGCTTTGATGATGTGTATTTTACAATCATCACAAGTTTGGAGAACTTGTGGTGCAAGCCGTTTGAAGGATAGAGAGAGTAAAGAAGTGTTTTTGGAAAAACACATTTCAATATCATACTATCCAAAAATGACAAAGGAAAGAAGAAGGCGTGCAAGTGGTGGTGCGCAAGTGGTGGCATGCAAGTGGCAGTGCGCAAGTGCTGTAGAGGTGCACAAGCCATATTTCAAAAATTATTATTTCAGAAATATGGCAAAGGAAATAAAGTGGCGCGCAAGTGGTGGCGCGTAAGTGGTGGCGCGCAAGTATTGACGCACAAGTGAAGTGGCGCGCAAGTCCTATTTAAAATATCATCCAATCAAAATATTACAAAGGAAATAAAGTGGAACGCAAGTTATAAAGTTTCGTGCAAGTCAAGAGTGTCGCGCAAGTATTGGCGTTCAAGTCTTGGCGCGCAAGTGCATATTGCACGCAAGTCATATTCCAACATCATCATATAAAAATATGACAAAGGAAAGAAAGTGTTATGCTAGTGATGGAAGGGCGCGCAAGTGATGAAGCGGTGCGCAAGTGATGAAGCGGCGCACAAGTATTGGCGTGCAAGTCTAGGTTGTGCAAGTCACAAAAATTCCTATAAATAGACGACTAGCCTCCTCATTTTTTAAGGCTCAATACTTGAGAATTATGTTTGAGCTCTGGGTGCGTAAGTAAATATTTGGGCGTGCAAGTTGAGGGTTGTTAGAAGGTGCGCGGGTTGGGGACGCACAAGTTGGAGGCAGGAAAGTGTTAGTTGGCGCTCAGGCTACAAGCAGGAAGTGCGTCTGAAGGGCAGCGTGCATGTAGGCAGCGCGCAAGAAGAGGAGCGCAAGTATAAGGTGCGCAAGTATAGGTCACACAAGTAGAAGTGGGTGCGCAAGTTGTTTTTCTCCAGGGGTTCCTTCCAGCTTCTGGGTAGGAAAGTGAAGAATTGCTTTGAAATATTTGATTTGTGTAAGCTCATTAAGAAGAATTTATCCATTGTATTACCCTATTTGTGCTAAGAGGGAGCACATGCACTATTGGATTGTTTTCAAAGTGCTACATGAGTGTAAGGGTATATCCTACTCATTGTATTCCACATCAAATGATTTTTTTCTAGTGGATTGTGTGGTACTGTCTTGTTTCTGTACCATAAAAAGGACGTAGCTACTCTTGTGAGTAGTGAACCTTGTAAATCTTGTGTTACTGTGGTTGTGTGTGTTCAGCAGGGAAGAAACTCTTTAACAGGAGGTGAAGGTTGTTTCAAAAAGTGGAAACTTAAAAAGTAAAAAGATATCACTGATTCACCCCCTCCCCCTCTCAGTGATACTTGGATCCTGACCGGGAAATACATTATTAATGAACTTAAATAAGATTAAATGATCTTATATATCATTTTTTATATGATATTAAGATGAATCATTAGATAAATAGTTAATGAAAATGATTTAATTTATTTTGGGGGATTTACAACCATTATGAGCTTATATCATCATGTTTATATATATAGGTTCTAGAAAATTATATAACTTAAAATATGTATAATAAAACATTATTTAATAGTAATAATTATTTTATGACCATCCTGGAAGGTGGTAGTGAAAAATGAAAACACGTCGTCCATGGTGGTTGTAAATCGACACACTACGGACGATATTTCCATTTTTAGAATAAGAGGTAAAGGGAATATATTTGAAGATGAATTATTCCATTAACATGATAAAATTATAGTATATAAAAGATACTTAAGTTATCATGTCACTTGTATAAGAGGAGGTGAGTAGAGGATAATAAAATAAATGAAATTGAAAATAAATTAAAAGAAAAAGAAAGAGTATTTTACCTCTTGATTTTATCCTACTTGAGAACCACCTTAGGGAAAAGGGTTTGGTATTTTGATGAGAGAAAGTGATCCTGGATGTGGTGGATGGTATTGTAAATATTATTGGTTATAAATTGTAAAATATTCAAGCCTTGGAAGGTTTGAGGGGAATAGGTAGTGAGGGTGGTATATATAGGGGAGGAGAGAGGTATTTTCTCATTATTTTATTCATTAGTTTAGTATTTTGGATCAAGATTATTAATAGTTTTAATATTATAAAGAAATATATTAAAATAATTAATCATAGTTATAGATTTTGGGTTTACATCAGACTTACATCAATAATGAATCAAAAATTCATGTATTTAGCCTTAAAATTTAGAGGTGAATCTCATATCTCAATCTGATACAATCGATAACAGTAATCCATGAATCCTTAACACTTCTATGATGTATATCTATTCAAGTTGATCCAGTGATAAGTCCTCTAAAATTATGATAATGTGATTTGTCTTTGTAAGACGATCCACAATAACTCATATAGAATTATTTCCTTTGGATGTCTTCGAAAGTACGGTGATAAATTCCATGGTGATGTTTTCCTGTTTCCATATTGGTATGGGTAATGGTTTCATCATCCCCTTAGACTTTTGTCTTTCATCCTTCACTTTTTGACATACCAAGCACCTTGATGTATATTATGTAATAACTTTATTCATATTGTCCCACAAATAGTTCTCTTAGAGATCTCAATATGTCTTTGGGATCCCTGTATGAATAGATAAGGTTGAGTTATGTGTGTCACTCAGAAGACATTTCTTTATCTCTGGATTGGATGGTACACATAGTAATTACCCAAATCTTATAACTCCTTCCACATCAATTTTGAACTCTGAGGATTTACCCTTTCTGATATCTTCTGTCTTCTTCTGAATTTACACATCATTTATTTGAGCATCCTTTATTTTCTCCAAGAGGGATGGTTGAGAAATCATTTGAGAAATAATTGATGATGTTCCTTCCATAATGATTCCAATGTCTATCTGTTAAAAATATAATAATATTGGATCCTTATCATTTCTTATCATTGATAATGTTGTAGGATCCTTTCTACCAAGTTCATCTACCACTTTATTCACTTTTCCAGGATGGTGGTGGATTGAGTAGTCATAATCCTTGCTGAGATCTAACCATATTTGCTGGAACATATTAAGATCCTTCTATGTAAATATATATTTGAGGCTCTTATGATCAATATATATTTCACACTTCTCCCCATATAGATAATGCCTCCATATATTTAGCACAAAGATCATAGATGATAACTCTAGATCATGTGTGGGATAGTTTTTCTCATGAATTTTCAATTGCACTGAGGTGTAGGATATCACTTTATCATTTTGCATCAGTACATAGACTAATCCCTTATTTTAAGCATCATTTTATACCATAAAGAGTTCCCCACTTTTCAAAAGTGTGAGTACTGGCATGGTGATAAGCCTCATTTTTAACTCTTTGAATCAGTTGTCACATTAAGTTTTCCATAAAAAATTTTCTCCCTTCTAAGTCATCTTGGTTAGTGGGTTTGACAATCACGAGAAGTTCTTCAAGTAATACCCAGCTATAACAAGTAAACTAAGGATCTTTGTTACAGATGTTGTCCTGGGACACTATTTAATTACCTTTTTCTTAGAAGGGTCCACAAATATTCCACTATTGGTGATAACATTCCCCAAGAATGATACTTACTCCATCCATAACTCACATTTACTATGTTTTGCATAAATTTTATCCCTTATAAAATTATTTAGCATGATATTAAAATGCTTCTCATGTTCCCCCTTTCTCTTTGAGTATATTATAATATCATCAATAAAGACTACCACAAATTTGTCGAGGTAATATCTAAAGACTCTATTCATTAAGTCCATGAATATTGTTGGAGAATTAGTGAGTCTGAAGAGAATCACTATGAACTCATAGTTTCCACACCTCATTCAAAATTCATTCTTGGTAATATCTTCATTCCTCACCTTTAATGGGTGATATCCTAACCAAAGGTTCACCTTAGAGAAATACTTGTCCCCATGAAGTTTATCAAAAAAGTTATCTATCCATAGAATGAGATACTTGTTCTTTATCATTATTTTATTGATCTCATGATAATAAATTCAGAGGCACATTGATCTATCCTTCTTCTTGATGAATAGAACTGGTGCAACCCATGGTGAAGCTCTTGGGCATATAAATTTTTTGTCTAGATTCTATTTTAACTGCTTCTTTAGTTCTTCCAACTCAATGGTGTCCATTATATAAAGTTTATTTGATATAGGATGAGATCCAGGAATAAGTTAAACTCAGAACTCAACTTCTTAGTTGGGAGGAAGACAAAGAAATTCTTTAGGAAACACATCAGTGTAGTCCCTCACAATAGGAATGTCTTTGAGAATGATTATCTCCTTTATATCAATAATTTGAGCTAGATATGCTTACTCATAAGGAAATAATATCCACACTTGATAAGATATCTCTGAATAGGAGTCATCCTCCTCCTTACACTTGTATAGAATTGAAGGATTCCTCAGTATGTGAATAGTGATCTCCCTTTTCCAACAGTTGATGTTGTCTTTATATAATGATATCCAATCCAGGCCCAATATCACATAAAACTCCACCAAAGTAAGTAATAAAATTTTTTTTAGGAGGTTCAATACATAATCATTAACTGTGTAGGAGTTATATACTTTGGGTACAATAATTTCCCTATTTTTTGTTCTCACAGGTAACTCAACCTCCATTTTTTGAGCTGGTGTTTGAATTGTTCTACTAAACTTGCAAGATATGAAAGAATGAATAGAACCATAATCAAAAATTATGTTTACTATTATTGAATGAATAACCAATTTACCTATCACCACTTCATTTTCAGGATCCACCTCAGTAGTAGTGATGGCATAAGCTTTCCCTTACTTATTTAGATTTGGTGGTTGTTGACACTAATTAACCTCAAGGAATCTAGGTTTAATTCACTGGCTTGCATAATTCTCTTTCTCCCTACAATTTAAGCATTGGACTATGGATGGTACTCTCCTTTCCTCCACCACATTTTCTATATTCCTCATGTCTCTTTGAAATTCATGAGCTTGGTGTCATTCACTCCCAAACTTGAATCATTTCCTCATCCCTTTGAGGCAATTATCATGATGCTTATTCCCACATTTTTGACATGTGAGTGGTTGATATTTCTTTCAACCTTTTTCATTAGATCACATGGCTTTAAACTCCATATTTTTTTCTTATCTCCATATCCCTAGGTGTAACACCCCAAGATTTCATAGTGTGTTAGTTCTTCAAAATAATTCAATAACTTTCACTACATGCAACACCGAGTTCAATCACACCATGAATTACCAAAGGAAAAAGCCATTCAAAATAGGTTATGAATATTATTAACTAAATTTTAAACTTTATATAATCCTTATAATTTTAGAATCCATATTATGAGTTTCTTAGTCATAATGCAAGAACAGATTCATTTTCAGTATTACACTTTTATCAACTTTTAATAGTGAAACCTTTTTAAATACTATATTTTAAACTTTTTGACTAAATGGGGACATCAAAAATTTAAAATGAAACATCCCAAGCTTCTACGGTACGCTTCTCTTTGAATAATGTGATAGCGTGTGTTGTACGCAACACCGAGTTCTAACAACCAATCAAACTAGCCGTTATGAATAGTAATACCTACTTTTTAAAATTATATATATTTTATATTTTAAAATTGACTTCATTTTTGGATTCGGAATATCGAATTTAGCCTAAGGTGAAATTTTGGTACATTTCGGATAACTTTCATATTTTGATGAATAGTGAAAATTACTAAATTTTAATTAAAAACAACTTTTTTAATAAAATTAATTACTAGTGATAAATTATGAATTTGAGTGGTTTTAAAGTATATTTAGAATATATTTTTACCATTTAATATAATTTTGGTCATTGGACATAATTTTACAATTAAACCGAACATAAACAAGTGTCAATCTTTTGATAGTTATTATCTCTTAAAAACACGCTTTTTGTTTTGACAGCGGGAATTAATTTTAAATTAATTTCTGCCACTTCTGTGTTTTGAATTTAGAAAAATGGATTCCATATTTGGAATCAGGATGTTCAAATTGTGTAAATAGGTAACTTTTATTTTTAGACATTTTGAATAATTACTGTGGTAAATATTTTATTTACCATGGTTAAGGGTAAATCCGGTAAATAAGGGTTAAAAAATAATATTATAATAATACAAAATTACCCTAAAACGTGTCCTAACCTTATTGGTGGACACATACCCGACCATGAGAATCCTTGGGTCAATTTGGGGACCCCTTGGAGCCACTTGTATGTGGTAGGGACACTTTATATTAATAAAGTTAAAATAAAAATAAAAATGGCATAAGCTTACATCTTTTAGAAGAACAATTTTTACATAGGGTTATACATGTTGGATTTTCGATTATAAATATTCATTAGAAAGCTAAAAAGATTTCCTAAATGATGATATTTTATTTATAATTTTTAGACATCAAATAAGTTAAATTATTAATGACACAATAATGATGCAATGTTTACCTCATTAATAAATCATTGAAATAAATAATATTATAATGATTAAAATATTATCTAAAACCTGTCCAATTCTTATTGGTTGATGTTATTTAGAATATGAGTCATCTTATCTTTGACCTCAATGATTTTTGGACCATTATAAACCGAATATAATTATATTATAAAGTAATACTTTCACTCTTTCCTAAAGAGCCCCTCCTCTCCCTTATAAAAGGAGACCACTTCTACTCATTCCTCACACCTCTCAAGCCACTTGGCTCGTCCAAACTGTGCCCAACTAAGCTCCCCACATCCCTCTACTCCTCCTTGAAGCTTCCCCTTAGGCATAAAGCATTTCAAGAAGTCCTTTGGTTCCAACCAAAGTGAGTTACCTAAATTAAAGGTAACGATTTCTCTTAAATTATTTTCATTTATTTTGCTTCTCCAACCCCCAAACTCTTTTTATTTCCCTTCTTTTGTAACAACACCAGTATCCTCAATATACTAGGATGTTGTTATAAGATTCAAACTACACATACACACAACTCCATCTAATGGATGATGAACATAATGTTTCTGTGGATGGCAAACTAACGCCTCACGAAACGATGATTGTTCAAATACATCTTACCGCCTCTCATGGTGGCCATTATGATGGAACTGTAATTAAATATGATATTAATGATATATATTTTATATATAAGCTTCTGTAATTCCATTTTATTTCATACCATTATTCGTTTCATGTTGTATATACATACGATAATTTCATTTGAGGAAGTGCGGACTACCGCCCCCTTAAAATGATATGACTCGTTCATACCACACATGGAACGTATAAAGGATGGTGTTAATGAACTTAAGTAACATATATAAAATATTATATTATACTGGAATAGTAATATACCTATGTATCGTTTGGATTCGATTCTTTTAAAATAAAAATTAAATGGAAGTAGCGTTCGTGCGTACGTACGGACTACCGTCTCCACGAACGCGATGAGATTCATTCTCCATCGTATCCATTCAAGTATAATTATCATTTAATGATTTAAAAATGATGTTTAAGGACTTGATATCATTCTGGATATGAATAAGATACAACAAACATGACTTATGTAACAAAACATATAAAGAAAATGAGTAAGTTAACACCCGAAACGGCGATAATACTAAGATATTATTATCAAATCAATATTAACATATCATATATGATATCATATTAATGTATATGATTCTTGTATAATTTAGTAACAATTATTTCACTATTATACAGGAGGTTAACCTACCCCAACCAAGTAAAAGTACAAGGTAAGGGTTATTTCATAATCTCTTCATTATCCGAGGTTGTTTATACGTAATAATCTACTGGGATCTCGTTATCATCCACATCCATGTTTCTTCAAAATGTATTTCAAAACATTTTTAATATTTAAAAGAATATGGTTTAAAGTCATTTATACCCTTGTTTGACTTTTTATAAGAGGTTTATAAGGGAATCTTTCCGTCGTTTTCCAAACAAGGTGCTTTTTAACCTTTTCGACAGAATTAAGATAAGAATGTTTTTTTAACTTATACGGCGGGTGCGGTTATTTTTCGCCGTTATAAAATCGTCAAAGCTTCCCTTACAAGCTTGAAAGAATATTTTCAAGAAAATGTTTTATTTTATATGACTCTTAAATGATTTCAAAAATAGAAAGAGATATTTCTCTAAAAAATGTTTTGATTTCATCTATGTCAACATCCTTCGACGGATTTTACGCTTATTTGAAGTTGATTTATTATGATACAAAACTTCTATATTGTATTGAAGGTTTTGTGATATGTTTGACTGTGGATGTGCTATTTTTATACCATTCATAGTTTATGGTGAAATTATTTACATTTCGTATGCTAGTTTTAATACGAATGTTTATGTTATGTTTAAACCTTTTCATATGGGAATGCATTGGACTTAATAAGTGACGGGTGGAGCCCGCTATAGCTCCTCGATGCATCGGTATGTCTCATGAGACAAACTAGTGTCTTGGCACAAGGCCTTGACAAAATCTTATTTGTAGTCTTGGCACGAGGCCTTGGCTATGTGGTTATGATAGTCTGGCATTATGCATTCCAACATTATGAAAGTGGTTATTGATATTGCATGTGATTATTCGATTAGTAGAATATCCATGTGAATAAGTAAATGGCATTATTTCATTTTACTTTTTCCATACTATGTTGAAGTTTAATTTTAAAAGGCTTTTGTTTTAGTAATTCATTGCCTTAAATGTTTATGCTTATTTTGAATGTTCCGCTATATTGTTATCCTTACTGGGAATTTGAGCTCACCCCTTTTCTATGTTTTATTTTTCCCAGGTATTGAAGAAGTAAATTATGAATGACTTGCAGGGATATTATGAGGGGTTAATAGTGTGGATATGAAGACTTTGTTGTTGTAGTAGTTTTTCACTTTGAAATGTAATGTAAAACTTTATGATTATATCTAGTGTTTCCAAGGCTACGAAACCAATCGGTCTTTCGGGATTTGATCTTTCTTGTGATCATGCCAATGTTATGAAGTAATGCACCGACTCTGGGTAGCTGGGGTCGGGGCGTTATAGTTGGTATCAGAGGAAGTTTAGTACAAACCTTGGAAACTAGATTTAGATAAACTCTGATTAGAGCACGTAGACCTAAGATGAACTTTGAGGATTAGTATAGAAGAACTTCCGAGAATTTTGGTATTGTAGAGATTTTGTGAGTTTTCCGAGCAATACATCCCTGTCTGGATACGAGCAGGTAGAGGCGGCTCTGGCACAGATGTACCTAGGGGTAAAACCCGAAAACACCGCTTTGAGCTAGACTCGAACGGGAACTGGTGCACGACAACGGGCCTTGCTGTACTCTTGGTTACGACACTCCCGGGGGATATTCTTAGGATAACTCTCATTTTCTTTACAAATCATTTTGAAGGGATTATGAGTATATACATCCTCAAATGAGACATTTTTATGATTATGGATTATATCCATAAATAGTTCAATTTATGTTAAGTGTTTTATAAGTATGGGATTATGTATTTTGATTCATAAACTGATCTAGTGTATTCCATTATTTAGAAATGGCGCCCAGTAGAAGGAATGAGAACTCCATAAATGCACATGATCCAAAGAGAAGGAAGGATCATATCTTTCATGGTCTTAAGCTAGAATTTATAAGAGAAATAGTCTCCCATGTATTATCATCATATGAAGAAATAATATCATGTGTTGATAAGATAAGTAAAGAGTTTACTGAGTCCTATGGCTTTGAAGGGAAGCAAGAGAAGAAAAGGATAGAAGAGAGAAAGATGGATAAAGGGAAGAGGGAAAAGAAGAATTTTCCCATATGTGGTAATTGTGGAAAGAAACACCCTGGAACTTGCCTGAAAGGAATGGGAGTTTGTTATAAGTGTGGAGAAAAAGGGCACAAAGTACATGACTGCAAGGGTAAGAAAATGGTTTCAAATGTACAATGCTTCATTTTCAAGGAATTTGGACACTACGCGAACCTATGTCCCAGTCATCAGACTATGCCGCAAATGATGCTATTGGATAATAATCAAGTTATGATACTACCACAGATTAAGAGGAATGATTAGAGTTATTATGTTGATTATATCAATTGAGTGTTGTATCAACAATGTACTTGTTATAATAATTATGGAGTATATAAGCATTGTACTACAGTACTATTTCATTAAGGACTTGAGATGGTGTGGAAAAAAGAAAAGTGACTCAGTAGCAGGTTAAATGTTTGGAAAATATATGGTTGAGAGAAAGATAAACCATAATATGGTTCAGATACTGAGGTGGTGATTTTAGAATAATACATGATTGATTTGGATAAATTATATTGGATATTATTGACTACCTTGAAGCTGATTAATGATTTGTATATTCCATCATTGTTGGGGTTTAAAACATTTTTGGATTAATGAAGTATATCCAGCATTCTATATGGAATAAGGGAACATGAATGTAATCAATAAGGAATATGGTAGTACATGATGAAGGTATTCATATGCTATTACGGGGTAAAAAGGATCTATATTATGTTTACCTTCCTTATAAATGTTGGACTGTGAGTTTGGATAGAAGTATTTTGGATAGTTCTAGTTTGGATTATTTTGGATTTCCATAAAAGGACAACCCGGAGGTCGGGCGGCAACCCGTCGCGTCCGGCAAGGCTGCGAGACTTGAACCCGCAACCGAAGGGCGACAAGGGTGTATCACCTACCACTGGCCCACGAGATGTCCTGGATTAAATAATGTAGTTTTTATTAAAAGATCTTTTAGATGAATTATAAATTCGTTTATTTTGGAACCCTATACGAATAGTGTAAATAGAATTTTTTTTTACATTATATTATCTTTTAGAGTGAAAGATGAGTTTGTGGTAGAAATTTATTAATGGATAAAACTCTAATTATAAAGTAAGTATATCTCCATATGATCTTATCCAATCTCATAAAAAAATTCCTCAATATTAAGAAAAGCAAATTAGAACAAAAATGTTTTCCTAGATGGTACCTTAAATCATCACTAATTTATGGCTTTGGGATTGTTGGCCTTTTCATAGCCATGTTCTCTACCACTCTCCATCAGATAATTGATGGTTAGATTTTTCTTCCATATCCATATTTTCCTACATGGAACCCTAGTATGTGTTATTTTCGGTAATCTTCATACTTTCGACTCTTTATTTTAAATAGAGGCCTCATTAATTCATTTTTCGATGTGGGATTTCACCTAAGATATTTTGAAACGTCAAAATTGTGTTATCCTAATACCCTATGTTTTGTTGAACCGATGGTATTTCAAATCATCATAGATTGATGAATTTAAGGACCTCAATTTTATACTTGTTTGTGATTGATGACCTCAATCACTACCTATAAATATTTACATTTTTCCTCCAATTATATGTCTCAAATTGCCACCAATGTTCTCCTAATCGAGATCATAATTTGGTGGTGACCCTTTCATTTCACTTTTCCTCATATTAAGACTAAATTTTAGTAACCCAATTTCCGATGTGGGGTTTCCCAAAAATATATTATCTATTTTCAACCTTTTATTTTCGAAGAACAATTTCAAATTGCGAGGACGCAATTTATTGAAGGAGGGGAGAATGTAACACCCCAAGATTTCATAGTGTGTTAGTTCTTCAAAATAATTCAATAACTTTCACTACATGCAACACCGAGTTCAATCACACCATGAATTACCAAAGGAAAAATCCATTAAAAAGAGGTTATGAATATTATTAACTAAATTTTAAACTTTATATAATCCTTATAATTTTAGAATCCATATTATGAGTTTCTTAGTCATAATGCAAGAACAGATTCATTTTCAGTATTACACTTTTATCAACTTTTAATAGTGAAACCTTTTTAAATACTATATTTTAAACTTTTTGACTAAATGGGGACATCAAAAATTTAAAATGAAACATCCCAAGCTTCTACGGTACGCTTCTCTTTGAATAATGTGATAGCGTGTGTTGTACGCAACACCGAGTTCTAACAACCAATCAAACTAGCCGTTATGAATAGTAATACCTACTTTTTAAAATTATATATATTTTATATTTTAAAATGGACTTCATTTTTGGATTCGGAATATCGAATTTAGCCTAAGGTGAAATTTTGGTACATTTCGGATAACTTTCATATTTTGATGAATAGTGAAAATTACTAAATTTTAATTAAAAACAACTTTTTTAATCAAATTAATTACTAGTGATAAATTATGAATTTGAGTGGTTTTAAAGTATATTTAGAATATATTTTTACCATTTAATATAATTTTGGTCATTGGACATAATTTTACAATTAAACCGAACATAAACAAGTGTCAATCTTTTGATAGTTATTATCTCTTAAAAACACGCTTTTTGTTTTGACAGCGGGAATTAATTTTAAATTAATTTCTGCCACTTCTGTGTTTTGAATTTAGAAAAATGGATTCCATATTTGGAATCAGTATGTTCAAATTGTGTAAATAGGTAACTTTTATTTTTAGACATTTTGAATAATTACTGTGGTAAATATTTTATTTACCATGGTTAAGGGTAAATCCGGTAAATAAGGGTTAAAAAATAATATTATAATAATACCAAATTACCCTAAAACGTGTCCTAACCTTATTGTTGGACACATACCCGACCATGAGCATCCTTGGGTCAATTTGGGGACCCCTTGGAGCCACTTGTATGTGGTAGGGACACTTTATATTAATAAAGTTAAAATAAAAATAAAAATGGCATAAGCTTACATCTTTTAGAAGAACAATTTTTACATAGGGTTATACATGTTGGATTTTCGATTATAAATATTCATTAGAAATCTAAAAAGATTTCCTACATGATGATATTTTATTTATAATTTTTAGACATCAAATAAGTTAAATTATTAATGACACAATAATGATGCAATGTTTACCTCATTAATAAATCATTGAAATAAATAATATTATAATGATTAAAATATTATCTAAAACCTGTCCAATTCTTATTGGTTGATGTTATTTAGAATATGAGTCATCTTATCTTCGACCTCAATGATTTTTGGACCATTATAAACCGAATATAATTATATTATAAAGTAATACTTTCACTCTTTCCTAAAGAGCCCCTCCTCTCCCTTATAAAAGGAGACCACTTCTACTCATTCCTCACACCTCTCAAGCCACTTGGATCGTCCAAACTCTACCCAACTAAGCTCCCCACATCCCTCTCCTCCTCATTGAAGCTTCCCCTTAGGCAGAAAGCATTTCAAGAAGTCCTTTGGTTCCAACCAAAGTGAGTTACCTAAATTAAAGGTAACGATTTCTCTTAAATTATTTTCATTTATTTTGCTTCTCCAACCCCCAAACTCTTTTTATTTCCCTTATTTTGTAACAACACCAGTATCCTCAATATACTAGTATGTTGTTATAAGATTCAAACTACACATACACACAACTCCATCTAATGGATGATGAACATAATGTTTCTGTGGATGGCAAACTAACGCCTCACGAAACGATGATTGTTCAAATACATCTTACCGCCTCTCATGGTGGCCATTATGATGGTACTGTAATTAAATATGATATTAATGATATATATTTTATATATAAGCTTCTGTAATTCCATTTTATTTCATACCATTATTCGTTTCATGTTGTATATACATACGATAATTTCATTTGAGGAAGTGCGGACTACCGCCCCCTTAAAATGATATGACTCGTTCATACCACACATGGAACGTATAAAGGATGGTGTTAATGAACTTAAGTAACATATATAAAATATTATATTATACTGGAATAGTAATATACCTATGTATCATTTGGATTCGATTCTTTTAAAATAAAAATTAAATGGAAGTAGCGTTCGTGCGTACGTACGGACTACCGTCTCCACGAACGCGATGAGATTCATTCTCCATCATATCCATTAAAGTATAATTATCATTTAATGATTTAAAAATGATGTTTAAGGACTTGATATCATTCTGGATATGAATAAGATACAACAAACATGACTTATGTAACAAAACATATAAAGAAAATGAGTAAGTTAACACCCGAAACGGCGATAATACTAAGATATTATTATCAAATCAATATTAACAGATCATATATGATATCATATTAATGTATATGATTCTTGTATAATTTAGTTACAATTATTTCACTATTATACAGGAGTTTAACCTACCCCAACCAAGTAAAAGTACAAGGTAAGGATTATTTCACAATCTCTTCATTATCCGAGGTTGTTTATACGTAATAATCTACTGGGATCTCGTTATCATCCACATCCATGTTTCTTCAAAATGTATTTCAAAACATTTTTAATATTTAAAAGAATATGGGTTAAAGTCATTTATACCCTTGTTTGACTTTTTATAAGAGGTTTATAAGGGAATCTTTCCGTCATTTTCCAAACAAGGTGCTTTTTAACCTTTTCGACAGAATTAAGATAAGAATGTTTTTTTTAACTTATACGGCGGGTGTGGTTATTTTTCGCCGTTATAAAATCGTCAAAGCTTCCCTTACAATCTTGAAAGAATATTTTCAAGAAAATGTTTTATTTTATATGACTCTTAAATGATTTCAAAAATAGAAAGAGATATTTCTCTAAAAAGTGTTTTGATTTCATCTATGTCAACATCCTTCGACGGATTTTACGCTTATTTGAAGTTGATTTATTATGATACAAAACTTCTATATTGTATTGAAGGTTTTGTGATATGTTTGACTGTGGATGTGCTATTTTTATACCATTCATAGTTTATGGTGAAATTATTGACATTTTGTATGCTAGTTTTAATACGAATGTTTATGTTATGTTTAAACCTTTTCATATGGGAATGCATTGGACTTAATAAGTGACGGGTGGAGCCCGCTATAGCTCCTCGATGCATCGGTAGGTCTCATGAGACAAACTAGTGTCTTGGCACAAGGCCTTGAAAAAATCTTATTTGTAGTCTTGGCACGAGGCCTTGGCTATATGGTTATGATAGTCTGGCATTATGCATTCCAACATTATGAAAGTGGTTATTGATATTGCATGTGATTATTCGATTAGTAGAATATCCATGTGAATAAGTAAATGGCATTATTTCATTTTACTTTTGCCATAATATGTTGAAGTTCAATTTTAAAAGGCTTTTGTTTTAGTAATTCATTGCTTTAAATGTTTATGCTTATTTTGAATGTTCCGCTATATTGTTATCCTTACTGGGCATTTGAGCTCACCCCTTTTCTATGTTTTATTTTTCCCAGGTAGTGAAGAAGTAAATTATGAATGACTTGCAGGGATATTATGAGGGGCTAATAGTATGGATATGAAGACTTTGTTGTTGTAGTAGTTTTTCACTTTGAAATGTAATGTAAAACTTTATGATTATATCTAGTGTTTCCAAGGCTACTAAACCAATCGGTCTTTCGGGATTTGATCTTTCTTGTGATCATGCCAATGTTATGAAGTAATGAACCGACTCTGGGTAGCTGGGGTCGGGGCGTTACACTAGGACTATTCTCTAAACTCTATATCCAATTTGAGAGATATAGAATAACTTCTTCATAAATCCCAAATTCTAGAATTTCTAGAGTCTTTCGAATGTGTGGTTTTAAACCATTAAAGAATATATCTATTTTCTGTAATTTTTTACAACAAAACCTATGGCATACCTTGAAATCCTTGTGAAATTTTCTTCATAATTTTTGATAGATTCACCTTAATTTTTCTACAGCTCTATAAATTATCTCTCTGTATTTGTATGAAGATTTTGAGGTAAATACTTGTTAATAAATATTCTCTTAAAGTCTTCCCACTCCATATCTTCAATTTAATCCTTTATCTTAGTGTTCTTAATAAATCCAACCATTGATCAGCCTCTCCATATAAATGATAAATGACTAGATTCACCTAATCTATCTCATAATACTGAAGCATAGAAAATATATTCTCTATTGATTTGACCCATTGTTTCACGACTAATGTATTGGAAGATCCACTAAATGTCAATGTATTTTGTTGCATAAAGACTCGATATTCAGTTTCTCCCTCTTAGGTGAAGGAGTTCATTCCACATTATTCAAGTTATTTTTCATAGCCAGAGACATCTGGGTAATTATCACCAGGAAATTTTGAACTCCACCATACAAGGCATTGGGTTTGTCATTTGGGAAATCACGAAATTGTCCCTTGCATGGGTTGTTGGCCTAGTTTCTCTTGGTTCCCACCATTTTATAAAATATAAAAGTTTTGGAAAAAACATAAGTTAAAAATTCATAAATAAATAAATTATTCCTTTGTGTAATTAACTTTAAAGGCATATCTAGTGGCATCCCTATGTTTAAAATTTTTCTTAAAAAATATTATTGGGTGATTACATAAACTTAGTCTCATACTAAGGGTTTTCACTAAGGTTCTCTAATCTTAATTCTCAAATTAACTAAACCATGCTCTAATACAAACTATAGAGACCCTAATTTTCTTACATGATTGTTACATCATTTTAAAGATAAACAACATAAAATAGTTACACAACCAGGATCCAAAGTTTGAGTGTCTTGGGAAAATTAGGACCATAAAAAACATTTAAATAATAAAGCATAAACATTATCTAATTCATTCTTCTGTAACTTCATATTAGCCATAATTTTCTCCTTATTACAAGTCTTCACCAAAGGATATACATCAAAAGAAGTAGTGAGCTAAAATCCCAGTAAGAGTATGAATAAGGGTCATGAAACATGGGTGAGAATATAAATCATCATCATAACATAAACAAAGTACCATAATCATAATCATGATAGGAATAATTAGATAAAGTCTTGTAAAGTGACAATGCATAAAAATTAAACATCATGTCTTAGAGGTCAACTACCACACATAGTTATGAACAAAGCTAGAATCATGTTCACGCATAACATATGTGCATAATCATAAAATAATCATCATTATGAACAAATATAGAATCATTTTCATGCATATTTCACCTTATCTCATGAGATGAATCACATTACACAATTCATTGGAGTGCTATATAATTCCATGTGCACCGGTTACATCAGAACATTTACATAGTCATGCATGCCACATAGAACGTATAACAATGTTTTCCATAAAATAACCCATAGAAAAGAAATGGGTTTCATGAGAATTTCATAAGGAATAATTTTATGAATAAACCTTGTGGTTCATAGAAGAAAAATGGAATAACATACTTGGTATAAGAATCATCAATCTTGAGTGAAGAATAAAGAATCTTGAGAGAAGTAAAACATGTGTTTTTAAAAGGAAGAATTCTTTTGGAAAAATCTTTTCATTTGTCATAAAACCAGATTGGAAATATGTATATCCTAAAAAATATAAGGGAATGAAAAATAAATTATATTTAAGGAACATAAATACTAAAAATGAAGTGAAATAAGGAAAACCCATATAAAGAGAATTGGGTTCTAGAATCCCCTAACTTTATGTTTGAATGATTTCTTTACTTTAATATCCCAGATAATCAAATTAGATTAATTAGTTAATAAATCTATAACCTCTTATACATTTATTTGATTCATTAAAATTTTATTAAGTTCATTTGTGGCTATTTTTATGAGTTATATAGTTTAATTTCATTATTTTGAGAGTGTTCATTTTCTTGGTTTTCATGATTGGTTCACTTGTATACATGTATAGATGTTCATTTAAAATGAGGATAATTCGACAGAATGGATATTATATATTATTAATGAACTTAAATAATATTAAATTATCTTATATATCATTTGGTTATATTATATTATTATTAATCATTATATAAATATTTAATGAAAATGATTTAATTTATTTTGGCGGATTTTACGACCATTATGATATTATATCATCATGTTTATATATATAGGTTTCAGAGCATTATAAAACTTATAATATGTATAATAAAATATTATTTAACCATAATAATGATTTTATGGTTATACTTTAAGGATTTAGTGAAAACTAAAAATGTATTATCCACGATGACGGTAAATTGACACACCACGGATGATATTTTCATTTTTAGAATAAAAGGAAAAGGAAAGAGATTTGAAGATGAATTATTAAATTAAAATAATAACATTATAGTAAATAAATTATAATTTATTTATCATTCCTATTTGATAATTTTAGTTGAGTAGAGGATAATAAAATAAATTAAATTGAAAATAAATTAAAAGAAAAATGAAAGAGGATTTTACCTCTTGATTCTCTCCTCCTTGAGAACCTCCTTAGGGAAAAGGGTTTGGTCTTTTGATGAGACCAAGGAATACTGGACATGGAGTAGGGGATTGGTAAGAGTATTTTATATAAATTAGACAACCTACAAGGCTTTAAAGGTGTGATGAGAAAAGGTGGTGAGGGTGGTATTTATAGGGGAGGAGAGGGGTGTTTTCTCATTATTTTATTCATTAGTTTATTATTTTGGCTCAAGACTATGAATAGTTTGAACTTTATCACTAAATATACTAAACTAATAAATTAGAGTTCTATATTTTGGTCTTACATCATCCTTACATCAAAAATGACTCAAAAATTCATGTATTTAGCTTTTATCATAAATTGTCGTATTTTACTATTCACCAAAAAATCAGGAATTTTAGAAAAATATCAAAAATTTACCCTAACCATTTTATGATGTGTAGAATTTGAAAATAGACTCCATTTTATGAAAATAATTTTCTAAATATGGGAAATTTAATTTTTAATTAAAATCACCATTTACTTGGAAAATACTGATTTTAAAATTATAACTGATTTTATAATACTTTGAAAAATTAATTAAGGTCTTATAAAATTATATTATAATCATAGTATAACAAAATATTAATTTATGAATATATTTTATGAAAATAAATTTTCATTTAAATTATTATATTAATTATAAAATTAAAAATAAACATTTGCGTTTTATAAAAATACCAACACTTAATTGATAATTTTTAAAAAAATTATTTACTTATACTATGATATAATTATATCATGATATAATTTATAAGATATTGAAATTTTATTTATACATTCATAGATAAGGTTACTATTCTATTGGATGGATTACTAGTTCTAATGGTCACTTTTCTATTCCAAAGGTCAAGTTACTATTCCACTAGTATAAGTTCCTTAACTTCTAGAAATACCTCATATTCCATTCATTATACATTTTTAAAGTTTGTATTGAGTTCTCTATGTTATTTTATGTGATTTATACTATATGTAATAATTATAAGAATGGGGTTTCCATTAATAGAATTATGGGTTGTTGCATGTCCTGTAGCCACTGAAAACCCCCAAAAAGACCTCTTGATTATTGTGAACTTTAGAATAGGGAATGAAAGATGAGAGCTCTTTCAAACTCTAAAATTTTCAATTTTGGTTGGTGAATGAGTGAACCTACAAAAATAATTTTTTTATCATCTTGAGAGGAGTAAGTTCTGAGTTCCCACATTTTCCATTTCAAATTTTTGAACATGAAAAATGAATTTTTTTTAATACATTATTTTTGTAACAAATTGTGGTGGAATTATTTATTAATGAGTGAACTATTCTAGACCCCCTCAGATTGGTGAAAACAAAAAAATTATTTATTACTGAGTGAAAATGATTTTTTTATGTTGTACATGAGGAAATTCACAAGCCTAAGTGTGGGGGATTTGATGTTATTCATTTATTCATAACTTGTTTTCTACTCCCTTTGGTTATTTTCAAGTAAAATTGCATAAATTTTGTGAGATACCCATGTGTTAATACTAAATATAATTTTTTAGCATTATTTGAATTAATTAAGATTCGAGTAAGTTTACTATTTTAATTATAAATCTCAACCTACTTATCCAAATTGTGTGATTATAATTTTTATGGTTCCTAATTAAATTTCTTACAAATCATTCAACTGAAACTTTGGATAATTCAGCCATTTGAGGGGGAATATAGACCACACAAGATGGCCCACCAAATCTATGATGAAAAGTAGAATAGCCAGGAAGATAGAATTTCTGGGCTCAATCTAGAAGCTCAAATTTTATGAAAATTTATAATATGTTCTTGAATATCATAACACATCTTGGATAAAAACTTGAATTCCCAAATCCACAAAAAATGGGCCCAACTGATGCTTTGAAGTCTAGACCACAATTATGTACAGGAATTAAAAATATCCCATAATTAATGAATTTTCTCTCAATCCAATTGTCCAATTGAGCGGAAATTTTTTAGTTTGAAAACCAATATATATTCAATAAATTTTTTATAAAAAATGGTTTGGATTTTAAGGCATCTTATTATCCTAAAATTAATTAACCTTTAGTCCAAGGAAAATTTTGACACAAAAATGGATAACAGCACATGGTTTACCAAAATATCCATAACTTTGGATAAAAAAGACTAATAACTGCCAAATTTTGTGGGTGAACTGAAAACATATATATATAAAAATAATAATAAGAATATATATCAAAATTTTTAGTATAAATGGACATATTAGAGATCCAACTTGAGGGTCGGATTTGGAATGAAAACAGTCCACCACCTTAGGATATAAATTCACTCCCCTATTCTCCTTTAAAAGAGTTGTAATTTCAGAATTTATGAGGATATATTAGAATGAAAAATTCCCTACCAAAGGATTAGGATAATCTTAAAAACTCAAGTTTTTACTTGATATATCTTTCCTCCATGATTTCTTTTGATTTAATTTTGTATTCTTCTTCATTTGTAATCTCATAAGTGTTTGTATTGTAATTTTGTTTTAATTCATGTTTATTATTAATTGTATTATATTATCATCCACCCTATATTGTGTAATATTAATTATATTAAAAAAATTAAATTAATTTGAAAACCAGTCCCTTATTTATATTTATTATTCAATAAAAAGTGTCGGTTTTTATTCTCTTCACATTTTGTGTGTGTGTTCGGTGCACTATTCTTATCTTGTCCCATTATTTTTCATATATTTTTAACTCATCCCCATAAAAATAATAAATCATATGAATATCTATCTCAATGTATTATTAAATAATCCATTAGATTGAGTTATAATTTGGGGATGTTAAGTGATTGAGATATTTTTCTCGTTGAATATTCTTTAAGTTAACATTGTGTATGTTAAACTTAAAATGTCATGGATTAATGACATGTTTTATTTAATGTGTGAATTAAATAGATAATTGGAACCATAAATACACTAACATAAACAATTATTTATTGATATTATAACCCTAGTTAAGTTAAGGCTTTGATTAAAGCCTCAACACTTTGTAATTTCAATCAAAATCATCTTGTGATGTGGGTGTTAAATTAATGAAATATAAAGAAAATCTCAAGGATATCAAAAGATTAAATCCCCAATAATGAAATCACCCCAATATTTATCAATTTTTTAAATCAAACACCATACATAAATCAATTTAATTAATCTCTCTAAACAACCCCCCCCCCCCCCAATTCAAAAGAAAAATAAAAAAATCAACTCCATAAATAGTACCATCACTGAGGATTCAACCCAAGTACCTCTATACACATTAGAAGAGCACTGGACCTTTGAATGGTCAATAGGCAACAATCATCCATGATTTACCTACCACAACTTTAGTATATCAGTAATGTGGTAAAATGAGAAGGCTTTAATTTTTAATATGATTGTTTCATGGGAAAACCATGTATGTAATTTCAAATATCATTTCAATTATATTCTTAATTTTTTAAAGGACTTACTTCCAAATGATGTAGATATTCCCTTGAACCATTATATGGTATAGAAGTTAATTGACCATCTTGTATTTTCTAATAACACAATTCATTTTTTATTAAAATATTTTAGCTTATTCTAAGAGTAAACTATTGACCTAAATGATTGTATGTCTAATGAGATATCAAAAAATATATAATGAAATGATATTGAGAGAAATAAGGATAATGATGAGTTATTTCATCCTGGAGATGGATTATCATGGAATACATTTGATGCTTGATATCCTGATTTTGTAACAGATGTGTGTAATGTGAGGTTGGGTCTATCATGTGATGGTTTTAATCTGTTTAGTCAGATTATTACTTCGCACAGTATATTTCCATTTTTTATACACATTTATAAACTTCCTCTATGTATGAGTATGAAAAAGTCATTAACTTTCTTCATTATACTCATATCTAGAACATTTTATCCTAGAAATTATGTAGATGTGTAATTTCAACCTTTAATAAAAGTGTTGAAAAATATTTTAAATGTGCGTGTGTGAACATACGATGCTTGTTTGAAAGATATATTTCTAATGTGTGTTGCACTTATGTGGATGATAAATGATTTTCTTTCTTATGAAATGATGTTTGGATGGAAAAAAAAGGGAAAAACTTTCTCGTCCTATTTGTATAAATAATACACAATCTTGAAGACTTAAATATCATCATAGTTTTAGTTTTATGGGACATTAAAATTTATTTCCAATAGATCATCCATATAGGAATAATTTTTTAAGGTTTGATAATACCATTGAGACTGAAAAGTAAACTCAGCGTATATTTAGAAATTATGTGCTTAATTAATTGAAATTTTTTAGTTTTTCATTCAAGAAATATCAGATGAAATCTAGAAATAGGAAAAAAATTGTACTGAATCCAATTACAATTGGAAGAATAAAACTATCTTCTTTGAGTTTCCTTATTGTTCAATAAATTTGTTACATCATTATTTAAACATAATTCACATTGAAAAAAACATGTGAAATGTTTCTTTCAATTATTCTAAATGTTAAGGGGATGAAAAAAGATTATTTACAATCTTGATGTGATTTGGTTGATTGGAGTATCATACCAGAATTGCATCATGTGTGTATTAGTGAAAATAAATGGAAAGTTCCATGTGCTTCTTATGTGATGACACTGTCAGAAAAAAAATGAATTTATGAAATTACTAGAGACTATTATGGTTCTTGACAGATATTCAATCAACATATAAAATGGGTCAAGAGAAGATAGTTGAAGATGAAATCTCTAAAGTCTCTTGATTATCACATCCTTCTTCATGGGTTGATTCTAATAGAAATTTGTTATCTATTATCTAATAATATAAGGATGGAATAGATTATATTGTTTCATTTTAATAGGGATCATTTTTATAAAAATTTATCCACTTATTTCTTTTAAAAAATATATTAAGATGCGTAATTAATTTTTTGTGAGTTAGAGAAAAAATTTCCTCTATCATTTTCTACATGCATGTTTCATTTAACTATCCATATTCGAGCAAAAATACATCTTAGATAACCTATTGATTTTTTTAAAAGTATCTGTAAAATCCTATTGTTGTTTTTAGTAACTCCTCGACCCTCGTTTTTTTTTTCATGCTTTAATTGGGGTTTGTCTAGGGTGGTTTTGGGAGGAAATTTGAAATTTTTTGAATTTTTTGGGATGTCCACAGTTGGCACACAATTTTCCCAAACTATGTTACCAACTATGGAAAACTATGAAAACCTAGATAGTGGGGGTTTTTATAGTTGGTACATAGTTTTAAAATCCATGTTCCCACCTAGTAGAAACTTTTCACCCCCTAAAAGGGGCACATAGTTTGAAAAATTGTGCAGCCCCCTCCAAGAAACTTTGAGCATATAATTTTTTAATTCTAAAAATGAATTTAAAATTTTCTGAACCCCCATATGAACCCCCTCTCAACCCTAACTCATGATTGGATGATTTATTAGGTCTTTGGATCTCTCAAAAACCAATTTTGGCTCCTCCAAACCTATTTTAAATTAGATTGAAGCTTGGTGAACATCGTTCGATTCTTCTCCAGTAAGAGATCTTTTTCTGTTCTTCCTCTCCCTCTCTCTTCTTATCTCCTTTTTAAGGTTTTTTATATAATTTTATTTTTGATGGATATAAAATATATTGTTTTGGTATATTAAATCTAGGTTTGATACCTTTATCTCTATTGTTGTTGTTTTTTATTAGTAAATCTCATTGTGGGTGTTGTGTTACATGATCTTCGTGATAAAGGTAGGTGGTTCCCTTGAGATTTTCCATTTTATAAACCCTTGATTTGATTAATTTAAATTATATTTCTTTAAAATGAATTATTAAAAACCAAATTTATATGAATTGGTATTTAGAATTTATTGAGCATGAATTTTTGTGGAAAACCCCCATTTCTAAAGGAATTGGGGTGTGATTCGGAAATGATGGAATTTATGAAAATTGATTTGTGAAATTGATTTTGAGAAGAAATTTCTGAAATTGATTTTCTAGAAACCTAGTATTGGTTTTATCTTGAAAAAAGTCATGAATTGATTAAAAAACCATGTTTTGGTTTTTAAAGTTAAATTGATATATTTAAACTAAAAATAGGGAAACTATATTTTAAACAGTTTTAAAATAATTTTCCCATTGTTTATTTATTGTTTGAGAAAATATGATCCTGGGTAATTAGTGGGTTATTTGGGAAAAACATGATAGGATGATAATTCCATAAAAATAGATTGATTCTTTACAAATATAAAAAAAATATAGTGTTGTGGATCTTATCCCTGATGGGATGTTGATGAATCCTCTTTGAGAAGTGTTTGAGGGATGTATGTACACATATTATTATGATCACCGATATGATATGTGTGAGGATCCTATATCTTGGAACTATCATATACCTTGGAATAAGACCATGTTTCTTATTGTTTTACTTTCATATATATTCCATTATTTATAAAACTACTTTAAAAATTCCTAGTGATTAATATAAACTATTTTATACAAAAAATTTACTTAAGACAGTGTTTTAAATGTTTCCATCATTTGAATTAAAATAATGTTTTGTTTTAAATATGAAATCATTATGTCAGGCCTGTTTTGTTTAAAAATGAAAGCATGATTTGGTTTATTTATTATATCATCGTATTATGGGACACTTGATAAGACCCTACTGGAATTTTAACTCAGACCCTACCTTTTCCTTTGGAAATTTCTAGATTTACTTTTTCCATGTTCAAGCAAGGGGAAGGCACCACTCGGTGGTGGTTGTGGTTATTGACTCCTTGAGGCTTAGAGTGCTATGTCACTTGGGACATAGGTTTTTTATCTTATTTTATGGTACTTTGATGATGTACCATTTAGGTTTTGTTATACCTGTTTGACATATTGTACTATATCCTTTGGGATTTTTCTTTGATCATACTGATATGTATCCATTTCTTCTATTTTTTATGTGAAAAACTCTTCCCAGATTTAACTTTTATGATATAAGGTGCTAGTCACCAACCCATGGGGATCAGAAATTCCCTTCAGTCCTTATTAGTGTCGGATTAGGTATCAATGTACTAGGGTATCTGGGTCGATTCATGAAAAAGTGGTATCAAAGGTTAAGAATCGTGTCTTTATGTTAGTATGCAGTTATGAAATCTTTTCGGTACTTATGAGGTAGTTACGAGTGAGTTCTTGTCCATATCTCATTTTAATGAGACTTAAGTCATCATGGGTGGTTTGGTAAAGACATATTTAGGATTATTTATAGTATTTTCCCTACTTTTGATTTGGGTATTTGAAATACAAATCTTGTTTTCTCCTATGATGAGATTAATTTCCCTCATTTCTCTTTTTGAGTGTTAATCTGAGTAATATCCTAACATCATATTTGTTGTTTTGTGATGTTGTGTAGCATCATGCCTCTAAGAAGATGTTCAAATATGACCCAAGAGGAAGCTACTGATGAACCACAACGAGTATATCCTCCCGTAGACTATGGTCTAGTTTAGGTTATCATACTTGTTTTCCAAGATCTAGGATAGGCACCTGTACTCATTCCTATTTAGGATCCAATTGTGGAACCTCAAAGGGATGAGTCTCAAAATTGTGATTTGGAGTTCCTTCACCAGAATTCACCAACATTCCAAGGATCAAATAATCCTCAAGAGTATTAGGATTGGTTGAGAATAATTGATCTTTTTTTGAGTTCTTGGAGACACCTAATTCAATCAAGGTGAAATGTGAAACCTTTAAGCTGGAAGGACCTAGTAGTACATGGTGGGACATGATGGTGATGAAAAAGAAGCATGAGGTCTTAGAGTGTAAGGAATTAAAAGTTATTTTCATTGACTATTTTTATCTAGAGTTTATGGTTTTAGCTAAGGCTATATAGTTTTTCAAACTCAAGCAGGCTTACAAGACCATGACTGAATATGAAAATCGATTTTCTAAGCTTGTGCAGTTTACACTTGAGATAATACTGAATGAGAAGATGAAGACTCGATGGTTCGAGATGGGACTTCGATCTAATATTTGTTATCAGGTTTTCTTGCTGAATATCTCTTCTTATGCTGACATTTGGGATAGAGTGTTGATGGTAAATCTATAATTGGCTAGTAATTAAGGGTTAATAGGAGTTCCATTTTCTCCCAATGGTAGTTATGTGAGTTCCTTCAAGGGAAAGAGAAATTGTGATGATTCTCATGGTGGTTCTAGATAGAAGGGTTCTTATAGACCTCCTACAGTTCTTGGAAGAGGCCCTTTGATTTTCTACCAGTGTGGAAATCCTAGGCTCTCGAAATGGGTTTTCACTAAGGAACCCAAGGTATATGGTTCTTGTGGATGCTCAGGTCACTTTCATAAGTTATTTCTTGTCTATTCTTCTCTATGTAGTGGAACAAGATCATTATCACCAAAAAGTATTGTAGTGAAATCAGATTATTTATAAACTATGGGGTTCCATCCAAAGGCATTTGTAATGAAGATTCTTCATACAGTGGAAGAGTCTCCTGAGGAATAATATATAGGTCCAGCAATAGTGATAGGTACCATCACTATAGCTTCATCTCTAGTGACTAGTTTATTTTATACTGGTGTATCTCAGTCATTTATTTCAACTTGTATTTTGAATCTGCTAAATCTTCCCATGGAGATTTTATATTATGTGATGGGTATTACTAAACCCCTCATAACAAAAAGGGAGTAAGGTCTCTATTGTCCTTAGGATTTCTCTTTAATTAAGATTTATCTTTCTTGGAATTTTTTGGTTCTCGACATGAAACCTCTTGATGACATATTCAGGATGGATTGTCCCATTGATAATAAATCCTAAATTTATTGTTATCTTCGATGGGTCTCCTTTACAATTCCTGATGGGGTTTGTCATATATTTCAAGGAGAATTGGACCCAAGGTCGAGTAGAGATAAACCTTCTTATCCAAAGTTAGGCAAAGTAATACTTGTGTTATCTTTTAATTCGGAGCAGGAATCCTTGTGTGATGATCTCCCCCCAATTATTGTTGAGTTTCCTGACATTTTTTCTCTAACTTATCTAGTTTTCTACCGATAAGAGAGGTAGAGTTTTCTATTGATTTAGTGTATGGTACTCAACCAGTATTTATTCCTTCTTACTGAATGGAACTAGTTGAAATAGAATAGTTGAAGACTTGGTTAGAAGATATTTTAGAGAAGGTATTTATATGCCTGAGTGTGTCACCATGGGAAGCACCTATTCAATTTTCTAAGAAATTAGATGGGTCGCTTCACTTTTATGTTGATTACTGAAAAATCAATCAAGTTGCGGTAAAGAACAAGTATTTGTTACCATGGATTGATGATCTATTTGACCAATTTAAAGGATTAAAGTGTTTTTCAAAGATTTATCTTCGATTTATCCATCATTGGTTGAGAATAAGATAATATGACATTCATAAAACTTCCTTTTAGAGTAAGTATGGACATTATGAGTACCCTTTCATGCTATTTGGTCTAACAAATTCTCTTGAATTCTTAATGGATTTAATAAAACGGATCATCCATGAGTATTTTTATACGTTCATGGTGGACTTTATGGATGAAATCTTTGTTTAATCTAAGTCATAGTAGGATCATGTGTGTCATCTGAGAGAAGTTATAGAATTTTTGAGAAATCACCAACTTTATGCAAATATATTGAAATGTTATTTCTATATCTAGGAATTGAAGTTATTAAGACATGTAGTGTCAGAATATGGTATCTCAATTGATCCAAAAAAGTTGAAAGTTTTTATGAAATGGGAGCAACCAACAAATTTTTTGAGATTCAAAGCTTATTGGGTTTAGCGGGATATTTTCAACGGTCTGTAAAGGATTTCTCAAAGTTGGATTCTCTAATGACTGCCCTAACTTTAAGGGGAGTAAATTTTGTTTGGGATGAAAAATTTAAAAGTTATTTTTTTGAGCTTAAATGTCTTTTGACTTCTACACCAGTGTTGACTCTTCCGGAGGTCGGGCAAGGTGATATGATCTTCTATAATACATCAGGTTTGGGTTTAGAATGTGTTCTTATGCAAGGTGATCATTTAATTACCTATGTATCTCATCATATTAGGCCACATGAGAATAATTACCAAACCCATGACCTTGAACTTGCAATTTTGATGCATGCGCTTAAGATTTGGCAGCATTAACCTTTTAGAGAAAGGTTTACCATGTATTATTACCAAAATATATTGAGTTATATATTCTCTCAAAAATATTTGAATATATTAAAGAGGAATTGGTTGGAATACCTTCAATATTCTGACTTTGAGATCACCTATACCATAATGAAAGGGAATTTCATCACAGATGATTTGAGTAGGAAACTTACGACCCAGTTCATGAAAGATTCATCTGAAGAGTGGAACTTGATGATTCTATTTTAGTAGTCATATATTGGTTCTGGGAAACTAGGGATGAGGTTGTTTTAGAAAATGTTCAGTTGAACTCCTCTCTTCTTGAGATGATTCTTTAGGAAAATCAGCTTGATGATGAATTTCATGGAATTAGTAAGACTCTTTATGGTGGGGAGACCATTGATGAGTGGTAATTCTACACATAGGGTATCCTTTTTCCAAAATAGGTATTTTGTACCTTTTCCAATGATAAAATCTATGATAGGGGTTTTACATAATTCCTAGTGGGCAGTGCACCCAAGAACCATGAAGATGTTTTATGACATACGATGTCAATTCTAGTGGCCAAGTATAAGACATGGCATTTATAATTTTATCTCTCGTTATTATATGTGCCAACAGGTCAAGGTTAAGCACTAGAGACCTTTGGGGTTGCTTTATCCACTTCTAGTGCTGACTTGGAAGTGGGATGAGATCTCTATGGACTTTGTGGTGGGTTTTTCAGGTAACCAAAAAAAGAAGAATGTGATATGGGTTGTGATATGGGTTGTGATTGATCGGCTGACTAAATTGGATCACTTCATACCCATTCATGATATAAAAAAATTTAAGGATTTGGTAAATCTCTATGTGAGAGATATTTTTCATTTTCACATTATTCTGTCTATTATAGTCTCTGATAGAGATACCCATTTTAATTTTCTCTTTTGGAAATCCCTTCAGGAGGCACTGGGATCTTAGGTTTAATTGAGTACGGAATACCATCCGTAGATAGATGGCCAGATAGAGATATTTATGAATATTCTTAAGGATATGATTCATTCTTGTGTCCTAGACTTTAGTGGATATTGGTATGACCATTTGGGGCTAGTTGAATTTTCTTAGAAGAATATTTACTATTCCATGATCAGAATGGCTCATTTTGAGGGCTTGTAAGGTCGGAATTGTAAATATTTGTTATGTTAGTCAAATATTGGTGAAAGTTCCTTTGTTAGACTGATATTGGTTCAAGATATGATAGAAAAGTTTCAGTTGATTCTTTAAAGGATATTGATAGCACAGAGCTGGTATAAATTTTATGTTGATTTTCACCATAGACCATTGGAATTTTTAATTGATGATCAGGTGTTCTTGAAATTTTCACCTCATTTTGGTTATTGATGGATTGGGAGGCAAGGGAAGCTTGATCCTTGTTTTAAGGGACCTTTTGAGTTTATTGAGTAGATTGGGAGATTGGATTACCATTTATCACTTCCACCATAGTTGATGTTGATACATAACATGGTTCATGTATCGTAGCTACAAAAATATCTTTATGATCCATCTCATGTTATGTGCTAGAGTGATCTTGACATCAAACCTGATTTATTCATGATTGAGAATTTAGTCAGGATAGTTGATTTTGAAACTAAGTTACATTATGGGAGGAATATACCTTTTGTTTGAGTGCTATGGAAACATGGTTATTATAATCATGAAACTTGGGAGACAGAGGCAATAATGAGAGAGTAGTGGTCTTATCTTTTTGAAATGGAGAATTATTAATGGGATTTATAGGGACAAAAAGTTTCTATTGTGGAGAGGATATAAAATCCTATTATTATTTTCAGGTACTACCTAAACCTCCTTTTCATTCATGATTTATTTTGGGTTTTTCTCAAGTGGTTTTGGGAAGAAATTTAAAAATTTTGGAATTTTTTGGGCTATACATGGTGGGCGTATGGTTTTCCCAAACCGTGCACCCACCTAGGGGAAACCGTGCAAATATAGATAGTAGGGGTTTTCATGGTTGGTGCATGGTTTGAAAACTTATGCTCCCACCTAGTTGAAACCATGAACCCTGTCAGAGAGGCGCACGGTTAGGGTGTACGGTTTGACAAACCATGCGGACCCCTCTAGGAAACTGTGCATGTGGACTTTTTTAATTTTGAAAATTAATTTTAAATTTTCCAAACCCCCATATGAATCCTTTATCAACCCTAAATCATGATTTTATGATTTTATAGATCTTTTTATCTCTCAATAACCCTTTTTATATCCTAAAAATCTATTTATAAGAGGATCAAATCTTAGAAAACATCATTCAATTCTTCTCCGATAAGTGATATTCTTTTGTTCTTCCTCTCCCTCTCTATTCTTCTCTCCTCCTTAGGTTTTTTTAGATCATCTAGTTTTTGATGGATATAAAATCCATTTTTTGGGATATTGAATCTAGGTTTTATTACTTGATCTCTATTTCCTTTGTTCTTTGTTAGAAAATCTCATTGTGGGTGTTGTGTTACGTGATATTTATGCCAAAAGTGGTTGGTTCTGTTGAGATTTTATATGTTATAAACACTTTATTTGCATGATTTAAATTATATTTTTTAAAATTAAATTATTAAAAACTAATTTGATGTGAATTAGGATTTGGAATTGATTCTGCATGAATTTTGGGGAAAATCCCCCAATTCCAATGGATTTGGAAATTGGGGTGTGTTTTGAAATTGATGGAATTTATAAAAATTTATTTTGAGAAAAAATGGCTTAAATTGATTTTATATAAACCTAGGATTGGTTTTATCTTGAAAATTTAATGAATTGATTAAAAACCCTTATTTTGGTTTTTAAAGTGAGATTGGCATATTGAAACTAAAAATGGGGAAATTGTATTTTAAATAGTTTTAAAATAAATTTTCAACTTTTGATTGATTTTTTGATCACATGTAAACTTGGGCAGTTACTAGGTTATTTGGTAAAAACAATCTATAATGTTAATTCCCTAGAAAAGGATAGATGCTTTACAACTCTAACAAAAACATAGTGTAGTGAATCTTACCCCTGATGGGATGTTGATGAGTCCTCTTTGACCAGCATCTGGGGGATGTGTGTATACATATTATAGTGATCACTAATATGTGATGTGTGAGGATCCCATAGCATGGAAATATTATACCCCTTGGTAGATGACCATGTTGATTTTTGTGTTACTTTGATATATATTCCATTGTTTGTAAAACTACTCTACACGTGGCTAGGGATTTATATAAACTTTTTTATAAAAAATGTTTACTTAATCCATTATTTGAAATGTTTCCATCATTTTAATGAAAATCATGTTTTTTAATATGAAATTGTTCTTTAATTCCTATTTTGTTTAAAATTTAAATAATGATTTCATTTATTTATTATGGAATCTTATTATGGAACACTTAGTGAGACCCTATTGGAATTTTAACTCACACCTTACCTTTGCATTCAGGCATTTTTATATTTCCTTCTGCTTGTTTTGAGCAAGGGGAAGGCACTATTATATGGTGGTGGTTATTGTTGACTATTTAAGGATTGGAGTGTTGTGTCCATTGGGACATGGTTTGTTTATCATGTTTTCTAGTACTTTGGTGATGTACTTTTTGGGTTTTATTATACCTATTTGACTTCTGGTACTATCTTCTTTAGGATTTTTATTTGATCATTTTGATATTTTTCTCTTTACTCCACTGTTTATATGGAAAATCCATTCCTAGTTTTATCTTGTATGATTTTAGGTGCTAGTTTCCAACCTGTGGGGATTGGGAATTCCCTTCGGGCCTTGTCAGTGCCGAATCAGGTATCAGAGTACCAGGGTATTCAGGTTAGTTCGTGGAATTATCCATCTGAAATAAATATATACACATTGAAGTCTTATATCCAAAATAGTAATAATCTTGAAGGTTCCATTGTTAAAGGTTACTCGGATCATGAATGTATGGAATTCTTGTTCAATGTATTTGTCTAATGTGACCACGATAAATAACCATCCAATGATAAATCAAGAAGAGCAGTATGAGAAAATTGAACTTATTTTTCCATACCTTCCCCAAATAGGGATAATTCATAGATCATATACATTTAATACATTAAGCCTTGAAAATTTGATGATGACACATCACACAGTCTTATTTAACTGACTTTTTCAATGACTACATCAAGTAAGTAAATTGAACATGTATATTTTATCTCATCTCATGTAATTATATATATGTTTTAAACCACTTCTATCATTTTATACAAGGATTATAAACAAATTATAAATAGAAATCACCATTCATTCCCTTTGAAAAGGATAGATACTTTTCATATAAAAGAGTATCCTTATTGGTTGAAATCTAAGGTATAAGTATTAATATAATAAAATAAAATAAAATATTCTTTTAATTTTATTATTAATTTATATTTTAGGTATTTATTTTAACTATTGAATATGTATCTAAAGAAATATGATCTTTGTTAGTCCTAATTATGTTGTTCGTGAATTCAAATCATTTGTGATCAATGGGTAAAAATTTATTATTAATAATTGAGTAGTGAACATGATAACACAACATGATGGTTTTATGGTAACTACAACAACAAATTGTTATGCCAGTGAATTAGATAGTAGGCCTCAATATAAAAATGTATCTTATTATGGATTTGCTAAGAAAATACTAATATTGGATTATTACTCTCATGGTTTAGTCACTATAGAGAAATGAAAGTGGGTTGATTCAATGATGAGACATGGAATATTTATTGATGATTGTGGATTTAGAGTTATTGGCGTGACTCTCATTCCCTCTATTAATGAGCCATATATTTTGGCATCATTGGAGAAAGAAGTTTTTTATAGAAATGTCATATGAGACCTGAATTTAGTGTCACTATTTAAGAAATCTCATGACATATTTTTGATGATGGTGGGGATTAAATTGACCCCATAACTGCCCCCATTGTCCAAAATAAATTTATTACTTATAATGAATCAAATAATCTAATTTTAAAAGTTGATTATGAACCTAAAGTTATAGTGGGTAATATATAGAATCCTCTGTATGTGTTTTCAGTTCTTTTGGTTCAAATTGAATTGGGTTTTCTAAGTTGTTACTAGTTAAATTTCTTTAATGTTGGTTTCAAATATTTTATATCCAACTTGACCTTCATGTGTGTTTTCAATATAAAGTGGTTGTAGTTTTCTTTGAGTTGCATTATCTAATATTTAATTGAACTGTGTTAGAAGAATTGCAAAAAACAAAGCAGTGTTTTATAGGTTTTTTGAAAATATGAAAGGGTTCACCCTTACATAGTAGAGATATGTAAAGGTAATGATGGCCTTACCCTTTCATAACTAAGATGTGTAAGGGTAACCAAGGAATTACCCTTATGCAGAGTAGTTTACCTAAGGGTCATACATAAGGGTAACCAAGGCATTACCCTTATGTAGAGTGGTCTACATAAGGGTAACAATGACCTTACCCTTATGCGGATGAGATGTGTAAGGGTAACCAATGCATTACCCTTACGTAGAGTGGTCTGTGTAAGGGTCATGCGTAAGGGTAACCAAGGCATTACCCTTATAGAGATCGGTATGCATAAGGGTTATCTGTAGCTATATAAAGTTAAGTAGTGAATTACCTTTACACAAGGACTTTTAAATAACCTCTGTAAGGGTAGAAGGTTTTACCCTTACGCGGGAATACTCTTATGCATAAGGGTAATAAGAAATATTTTAAAATTATTAAAAAAATGTATTTAACATTTAAAATAATTAATATTGTTTATAAAAATGTTTATAAATCATTATAAAATGTATTTTGGGGTATTTTAATTTATAAAAGGTTTATAAATTAATTAATTATAAATTATTAGTAAATAATTAATTTTTTATGAATCATTTTATTCCCAAATATTAAATTTTAATATTTAAAATAAATTTTACAAAATTATATGTCATGACTTAAAATCTAGAAATAAAACTCTTTATTTAGAAATCATAAGTGATAATTTATAAAGAGTTATGAAATAAGGTCAAAATATAAAATGTTTATATTTAAATTATGAATTATTCATAATTAATTAATTTTAATTGTTCAAATTAAAGGAGCCTTATTTGGATATTATTTAAGCCGCATCAAAAAGTTTTTTGATGATTGATATGATCAAGGTTTAAATTATTATTAAATATGTGATATTAGATTATGTAAAATGTTTACATAATATAAATTTAATTATAAATTAATTATAGTTCATAAAATATCATATATTTAAAATGAAAATGTCATATAATGATAAATGTGAAAGATTTAATATTAGAATGAATATAAAATGTTAATATTCATAATTATAGAATGTCCATAATTTTAAAGCTTAAATAATTATAAAATGATTATTTTATGTCACTACCTATCCTTTATTTAGATTGGAAATTGTTATCCATTAATTAAGTCACATAACATCTTCTTTATTGTCTAGTTTACACATTAGTTATGAATAATTATCGTATGAGAGAGATGATTTTTCCTTTTCTTGTTCATGTTGTGAGTATACTATTTCAAATATATCTATCAATAGCATATAATGTCATGTAATTAATCATTTTTAAAATTTAAATCAAGAACCATCACCTAGGAGACAACTATCACTACTGGAATTTAGTCTTTTCCCAACGGCAGTATACCAACGGTTTTCTTAAACCGTTGGTATAGTGAGCCTTTGCCAACGGTTTAAGAAAACCGTTGGCAAAGAGAATTTCGGTGGACCCTTTCCCAATGGTTCACTGGAACCGTTGGGAAAGGGTGCTAAAATCACACATTTCCCAACGGTTCAGTGGAACCGTTGGAAAAAACTCACACCTTTCCCAACGGTTCCAGTGAACCGTTGGGAAAGGGGTGCTAAACTCACACATTTCCCAACGGTTCCAGTGAACCGTTGGGAAATGTGTGCCTTTGCCAATGGTTTTTATAAACCGTTGGCAAAGGTTTCCCCCAAATTGCAGATCGCGATCTCCTCTCCCCATTCGGACAGAGCCATAATCTATTCTCTCTGGTGCTCTCGCGAACCCCATCCGACTCCACTGCTCTCGCGAATCCGAACACCAGCACCCCCCATCCCAATAGGTACACCCCCATACGAATAGGTAAAATTTGATCTCAACCATATTTTTGTAGTTGTTTTAATGAATATATTTTTTCCAGGTGTTGGTGGTTTAATTGATTATTGAAATTAATATCTAAATAGGATATTGTTTGTGTTTGTGAAGACTTCTTTAATGTTTTTGTATTCTATGTTTGGAAGGAGAGTGTTCAAAACATATAAATCAGAGTTGGGACGTTTACATGTTTTGGATAATGGATTGTGGGAATTATGGATTGTGTTCAAACCAATTTGATATGTTTTGGATAATGGATTGTGGGGGTAGGGGGTGTCCACGGGGGTGGGTGGGTTGTCCACGGGGGTGGGAGGGGGTGTCCACGGGGGTGGGAAAGGCTGTCCACGGGGTGGGAGGTGCTGTCTAGGGGGTGTGGGCTGTCATGGGGGTTTGGGTGGGGTGTCCTGGTGGGGGAGGGGTGTGTGGGGTGTCCAGGGGGGTGGTATGTCTAGGTGGTGGTGGTGGGGTTGCAGGGGAGGGGGTGTGGGCTGTTTGGGAGGGTGGGTGGGGCTATCCAGGGGGGGTACGGGGTGTCCAGGGGGGTACGGGGGTGGGCGGGTTGTCCACAAGGGTGGACGGGCTGTCCACGGGGGTGGTCGGGCTGTCAAGGAGGGGTGGGCGGGCTGTCCAGGTGGGGTGGGTGGGCTGGCCACGGGGGGTAGGGTTGTCTAGGGGGTGGGCGGGCTATCCAAGGGGGTGGGGGCTGTCCATAGGGAGAAGGGGTGTCGAGGGGGGGGGGGGGGTGGGCTGTCCACAGGGGTGGTTGGGCTGTCTAGGGGGTAGGGGGTGTCCACGGGGGTGGGCGGGGCTGTCCAGGGGGTGTGGGCTATCCTGGGGGTCTGGGTGGGGTGTCCTCGTGGGGGAGGGGTGTGTGGGGTGTCTAGGTGGGGTGGTATGTCTAGGTGGTGGTGGTGGGGTTGTAGGGAAGGGGGTGTGGGCTGTTTGGGAGGGTGGGCGGGGCTATCCAGGGGGGTACGGGGGTGGGCGGGCTGTCTACAAGGGTGGACGGGCTGTCCACGGGGGTGGCTGGGCTGTCAAGGAGGCGTGGGCGGGCTGTCCAGGGGGGGGTGGGTGGGCTGGCCACAGGGGGTAGGGGTGTCCAGGGGGTGGGCGGGCTATCCAAGGGGGTGGGGGCTGTCCATAGGGAGAAGGGGTGTCGAGGGGGGTGGGTGGGCTGTCCACGGGGGTGGTTGGGTTGTCTAGGGGGTAGGGGGCGTCCACGGGGGTGGGTGGGTTGTCCACGGGGGTGGGAGGGGCTGTCCACGGGGGTGGGAAAGGCTGTCCACGGGGGTGGGCGGGGCTGTCCAGGGGGTGTGGGCTATCTTGGGGGTCTGGGTGGGGTGTCCTGGTGGGGGAGGGGTGTGTGGGGTGTCCAGGGGGGTTGGTATGTCTAGGTGGTGGGGGGGGGGTTGCAGGGGAGGGGGTGTGGGCTGTTTGGGAGGGTGGGAGGGGCTATCTCGGGGGGGTACGGGGTGGCCAGGGGGGTACGGGGGTGGGCGGGCTGTCCACAAGGGTGGACGGGCTGTCCACGGGGGTGGCCGGGCTGTCAAGGAGGGGTGGGCGGGCTGTCCAGGGGGGGTGGGTGGGCTGGCCACAGGGGGTAGGGGTGTCCAGGGGGGTGGGCGGGCTATCCAAGGGGGTGGGGGGCTGTCCATAGGGAGAAGGGGTGTCGAGGGGGTTGGGTGGGCTGTCCACGGGGGTGGTTGGGCTGTCTAGGGGGTAGGGGGTGTCCACGGGGGTGGGTTGTCCATGGGGGTGGGTGGGGCTGTCCACGAGGGTGGGAAAGGCTGTCCACGGGGGTGGGCGGGGCTGTCCTGGGGGTGTGGGCTGTCCTGGGGGTCTGGGTGGGGTGTCCTAGTGGGGGAGGGGTGTGTGGGGTGTCCAGGGGGGTTGGTATGTCTAGGTGGTGGTGGTGGGGTTGCAGGGGAGGGGGGTGTGGGCTGTTTGGGAGGGTGGGAGGGGATATCCCAGGGGGGTACAGGGTGTCCAGGGGGGTACGGGGGTGGGCGGGCTGTCCACAAGGGTGGACGGGCTGTCCACGGGGGTGGTCGGGCTGTCAAGGAGGGGTGGGCGGGCTGTCCAGGGGGGGTGGGTGGGCTGGCCACAGGGGGTGGCCGTGCTCTCGCAAACCCCCCGTCCGAACATCATCGACCCCCATGGACAACCCACCTTTTATCCCAAATTCCATAGATTTATACATTATTTTATTATATTATGTCTCAAATTATCTAAAATATGTGTTTGATGTTCTTCACGTGACCTATCATAATTCCTTCTCATAATCTATAGTGATCATGGGAAGATCCCATGCATGATTCATGATCACTCAAATTATTCTGCAGATCATACATAATGGAAGCCTTACAGGATGTGAGATGATTATATCTATGAAATCTACTCAGGTACCTGGTGAGGAAGTTCATATTAATTCAAAAAGGTAAATCGCATATGAGGATACCCTACTAATATGGTTATGGGATGAGGCATGCTCTGATGTGATAACACATTAAGTTCTTGTTGGTTTTACATTTTTTCAATAACACATTAGTATGTTTTTTTCACATGTGTAGTTGATACCAAGATTATTTTCTTCCTTTATCGTTTACTTAAATGTATTTTCTATTAAAGTTCAATCCTATTGAATTGTTTATGACAAAATGACTTATATGAATTCTTTTTACAGAATGGACAGAAGTTGGATGTATGAAACCGATCGTATCTCAAGCGATTTTCAAAACAATTTGGAGAGCTTTATAGATTTTTCATTTCACAATGCTTCAGATAGTGGTCGCATACACTACCCATGTTCCAATTGTGTTGGTAGACCTTGGTTGAGTCGTGAAGAAGTCAGCTACCACATAACCAAAAATGGTTTTCAAGCAAAATACTTTGTGTGGTATCACAATGGGTAGAAAATGAAATCTCAAATTGGTGATGATCGAAATGAAAGGACTGGAATGGAGAATTTGTGAGATGATCGGTTTCCGTTTATTCGTCATCATGAAAAAGAAAGGATTTCGACTCAAGAAGACGTCGATATGAGGACAACTGATGCATCTAGTGAAAATGATGATATTGATAGGGTGAAAAAATTGAATGATGCTACCACGACTCCAGTATATCGACAATGCGATAAAATGAAAAAGCCGGAATTTTTAATCCGATTGTTTCATGGAAAAACTATGTATGGGATTTATAATAAAGCAATCAATTACATTCTTACCCTCTTGAAGGATTTACTTCCATATGATGTAGATATTCCCTCAAACCACTATATGGCATGGAAGTTAGTTGAAGAACTTGGATTTTCCAGAAACAAAATTCATGCTTGCCCGAAAGATTGCAGTTTATTCTGGGAAGAAACCGCTGAACGAAATGAATGTATAAAATGTGGCACATCCCTCTGGAAGTAAAAATCTGATGGAACACCATCCCGCGTTCCACAGAAAGTAATGTGGCACTTTCCATTGATCCCCAGACTCCATAATCTTTTTATGTCTGATGACATATCAATAAAAATGAGATGGCATGATACCGAGAGAAAGAAGACTAATGATGAGTTGGTTTATCCTGCAGATGGATTTGCATGGCAGAGATTTGATGCTCGACATCCTGATTTTGCAGCTAACGTGCGTAATGTGAGGCTGGGTCTTTCATGCGACGGTTTTAATCCGTTTGGGCAGATGCTTACTTCGCACAGCACATGGCCAGTTTTTATACACATTTATAATCTTCCCCCATGGTTGTGTATGAAAAAATCTTTCACTTTCATGAGTATACTCATATCTGGTCCTTCTGATCCCGGAATTGATATTGATGTATACATGCAACCTTTAATAAAAGAGTTGAAACTTCTTTGGGATGTGGGTGTGCGCACATACGATGCATGTTCGAAAGACATATTTCAGATGCGTGCTGCGCTTATGTGGACGATCAATGATTTTCCGGCTTATGCAATGATTTCTGGATGGAGCACGAAGGGAAAACTGTCATGTCCAGTTTGTATGAAGAATACACGATCCAGAAGACTGAAACATCGTTGTAGTTTCAGTTTTATGGGACATCGACAATTTTTGCCAAAGGATCATCCATATAGAATGAATCGTCGAAGATTTGATAATACTATAGAGACCGATGATCCACCTCAGCGTATGTCTGGAACTGATGTGCTTAATGAATTGAAAGATTTCAGTTTTTCGTTCGGGAAGGGTCAAATGAAATCTGGAAAGAGAAAGAATGTTTCCATAGAAACCTGTTACAATTAGAGGAAGAGGAGTATCTTTTTTGATTTGCCTTATTGGTCAATCAATTTGCTACGTCATTTCTTAGACGTAATGCATATTGAAAAGAATATATGTGAAATTTTGCTTTCAGTTCTTCTAAATGTCAAGGGGAAGACAAAAGATGATTTACGATCTCGACGTGACTTGGTGGATTGGGGCATCAGACCAGAATTGCATCCTGTGCGTATCAGTGAAAATAAATGGCAACTTCCATGTGCTTCTTATGTGATGAAACCTACTGAAAAAAAACAATTTTTGGAAGTATTAGAGACTATTAGAGTTCCTGATGGATATTCAAGCAACATATCTAAACGGGTCAACAGAAGAGAGTTGAAGCTAAAATCTTTGAAGACTCATGATTATCACGTTCTACTGCATGAGTTGCTTCCAATAGCAATCCGTCATCTTTTTTCCAATAATGTAAGGGTGGGTGTTATTCGGTTGTGCCATTTGTTTAGAGATCTTTGTGCTAAGAAGTTGTCCAAGTCTTTCTTGAAAAAAATGTTGACAGATGCCCCATTAATTTTGTGTGAGTTGGAGAAAATATTTCCCCCATCATTTTTCACATGCATGCTGCATCTGACTGTCCATATTCCAACTGAAATACTTCTAGGAGGACCTGTTTCTTTTCGTTGGATGTATCCAACTGAAAGAAATATGTTCACATTAAAGTCTTATGTTTGAAACAAGAATCATCCCGAAGGTTCTATCGTGAACGGTTACTTAGCTCAAGAATGTATGGATTTCTGTTCAATGTATTTGTCTGATCTTACTACAAGAATGAACAGACCAATGAGAAATGAAGAAGAACAATATGAGAAAATTGAACCCAGTTTTCCATCACTTCCTCAAACAGTAGGAATTCCTGGATCATATACATTGAAGACATTAAGCCATGAAGAGCGGGAGATGGCACATCGCACAGTTTTGTTCAACTGTGATTTGTTCGATGACTATATCAGGTAACAAAATTGAATATGTATATCTTACATATATATCTGTTAAACTATTCATATTTTTTATCTACAGGGAACATAAAACAATGATAAATAGGAAGCATCGTTCTTTATCTTTGAGAAGGAGAGAGACTTTGCATAGCAAAGAGTTTTCTGCTTGGTTAAAATTGAAGGTAAAAATATTACTGTTTAAATTAATTATTTCAATATTTACTTAAGTTTAACTGTCATTTATATTGCAGGTATTGAGTTTGTCTGCTGACTCTGTCTCTGAGGAAATAAGAGCTTTGGCTTTTGGTCCTAATACCGTGGTTCATGACTGTAAATCAATTGTTATCAATGGGTACAGATTTATTGTCACTGAACGAGCCAAAAACATGAGAAAACAACATGATGGTATTATGGTTACTGCCACAACAGATTGTTATGTCATTGCATCAGATAGTAGACCGCGACTTGAAAATGTGGGTTATTATGGAGTCGTTGAGAAAATAATAATATTGGATTATTACTCTCATGGATGAGTCACAATGATGAAATGCCATTGGTTTGATTCGATGATGAGACATGGCACATTTATTGATGATTGTGGATTTCGAGTAATTAATATGACCTGCACTCTTGCTACCGAAGAACCATATGTGTTGGCATCAATGGCTAAACAAGTTTTTTATATCAAAGATCAACTTCAACCTGAATTTGGTGTCATAGTTGAAGTAATTCCAAGAAATATTTTTGATGATGCTGATGATGGAATTGACACTGTCCCTATTGCCATTGGAACCAATCCATTTATTTCTTTTGATGACTCCAATAGCTCAATTGTTAGAGTTGATTGTGAACCTGAAGTTGTGGTTGGAAATATATAGAATCATTCATCCATGTTCTCAATTCTTTTGGTTTACCTCGAGTTGGGTTGTTAAGGTTGGTAATATTCATATTTATTTAGTATTGATCACAAATATGTTTTAGCTGACTTGACCGTTATGTGAATTTTCAATGTTTATTGGTTGCTGTTTTATTTGAATTACATTTTCTAATTTGGAATTGAACTGTATTCAAACCAAATCAAACAATATTTCTAACTTGGTGAACATTACAACTTGTATGTTTTATTAAATTCATTCAAGCTCTTCTAAAACAATTGATAGCTAAATTACCAATGAATCCCCTCATTCCCTCATATATTTAGTTTTTTGGTTTACACATTAATTTTATTTTTCTAATTAATTACATATTTGTGACGTGTACGAATCAACCCCGCCTCAATCCGAGGCGCGGTGTGGTCGGAACAACTCAAAGTGTATGTCTTTTGTTTCAAAAGGACATCATTTTAAGTGAAAAACATCAACTAGCATACGGAAAACCAGCCAAATGCATTCGGATTGTGTTGATACTTTAAGATAACGATCCATGGGTCATTTGAGACGTGTATGAGTCAACCCCGCCTAAATCCGAGATGCGGTGTGGTCGGGACCACTCTAAGTGACTTTCTTTTGTTTAAAATGGACAGTATTTTAAGTACATACGGAAAACCGACCAAACGCATTCGGTTTCTGTTGAAACTTTAGGATAACGATCCATGGGTCATATGTGACGTGTACGAGTCAACGCCACCTCAATCTGAGGCGCGGTGTGGCCGACACCACTCAAAGTGTCTCTATTTTGTTTAAAATGGACTTCATTTTTAGTGAAAACAAAAAATGACATATGGAAAACCGACCAAACGCATTCGGTTTCTGTTGAAACTTTAGGAGAACGATCCATGGGTAATATGTGAAGTGTACGAGTCAACACCACCTCAATTCGAGGTGCGGTGTGGCCGACACCACTCAAAGTGTCTCTATTTTGTTTAAAATGGACAGTATTTTGGCCGTTAATGAGACCAGAACTGCGTTGTCGGTCACCGCTGGCACATGGAACGTCCGATTGACGTTCCGTATGCGCGTACACGTCACGAATAATAATTAGAATGTTTCACGGTGGTTTCAGGTCAATCCGAGGTCGTCCGCTATGAATTTGACCATTGGACGCCCGTTTTGGCCGTTTATGACACCAGAACTGCGTTGTCGGTCACCGCGGGCACACGGCACGTCCGATTGACATGTCGTCTGCTCGACCACTTCATAAATCACTCTCCCGTATTTTTCGTCTGATTTTAGGCCATTCCGACATCGTTCGGACCGTTTGGACCCCCCTCACGCGCGTTTACGAAGCGCGTGCATCACTTAAAACACGAATATTGAGCTGTACCACGCAAACCGCACGTCCGATTGATGTGCCGTCTGTACGTACACATCAAGAATAATAATTAGAATGTTTCACGGTGGTTTCAGCTCAATCTGAGGTCGTTCGCTATGAATTTGACCGTTGGACGCCCGTTTTGGCCGTTTATGACACCAGAACTGCGTTGTCGGTCACCGCGGGCACATGGAACGTCCAATTGATGCGCCGTCTGCTCGACCACTTCAGAAATCACTCACTCGTATTTGTCGTCTGATTTCAGGTCATTCCGACTTCGTTCGTCCCATTTGGACCCCCCTCACGCGCGTTTACGAAGCGCGTGCATCACTTAAAATACGAATATTGAGCCGTACCGCGCAAACCACACGTCCGATTGACGTGCCGTCTGCGCGTACACGTCACGAATAATAATTAGAATGTTTCACGGTGGTTTAAGCTCAATCTGAGGTCTTCCGCTATGAATTTGACCGTTGGACGCCCGTTTTGGCCGTTTATGACACCAGAACTGCGTTGTCGGTCATCGCGGGCACACGGCACGTCTGATTGATGTGCTGTCTGATCGACCACTTCATAAATCACTCTCCCGTATTTTTCGTCTGATTTCAGGCCATTCCGACTTCGTTCGGCCCATTTGGACCCCCCTCACGCGCGTTTACGAAACGCGCGCATCACTTAAAACACGAATATTGAGTCGTACCACGCAAACTGCACGTCCGATTGACGTTCCGTCTGCGCGTACACGTCACGAATAATAATTAGAATGTTTCACGGTGGTTTCAGCTCATTCCGAGGTCGTCCTCTATGAATTTGACCGTTTGACGCCCGTTTTGGCCGTTTATGACACCAGAACTGCGTTGTCGGTCACCGCGGGCACACAGCACGTCCGATTGACGTGTCGTCTACTCGACCACTTCATAAATCACTCTCCCGTATTTGTCGTCTGATTTCAGGCCATTCCGACTTCGTTCGGCCCGTTTGGACCCCCCTCACGCGCGTTTACGAAGCGCGCGCATCACTTAAAACACGAATATTGAGCCGTACCGCGCAAACCGCACGTCCGATTGACGTGCCGTCTACGCGTACACATCACGAATAAAAATTAGAATGTTTCATGGTGGTTTCAGCTCATTACGAGGTCGTCCGCTATGAATATGACCGTTTGACGCCTGTTTTGGCTGTTTATGACACCAGAACTGCGTTGTCGGTCACCGCGGGCACAGGGTACGTCCGATTGACGTGTCGTCTACTCGACCACTTCATAAATCACTCTCCCGTATTTGTCGTCTGATTTCAGGCCATTCCGACTTCGTTCGGCCCGTTTGGACCCCCCTCACGCGCGTTTACGAAGCGCGCGCATCACTTAAAACACGAATATTGAGCCGTACCGCGCAAACCGCACGTCCGATTGATGTGTCGTCTGTGCGTACAGGTCACGAATAATAATTAGAATGTTTCACGGTGGTTTCAAGTCAATCTGAGGTCGTCCGCTATGAATTTGACCGTTAGACGCCCGTATTGGCCGTTTATGACACCAGAACTGCGTTGTCGGTCACCGCGGGCACACGGCACGTCCGATTGACGTGCCGTCTGCTCGACCACTTCATAAATCACTCTCCCATATTTGTCGTCTGTTTTCAGGCCATTCCGACTTCATTCGGCCCGTTTGGACCCCCCTCATGCGCGTTTACGAAGCGCGTGCATCACTTAAAACACGAATATTGAGCCGTACAGTGCAAACCGCACGTCCGATTGACGTGCCGTCTATGCATACACGTCACGAATAATAATTAGAATGTTGCACGGTGGTTTCAGGTCAATCCGAGGTCGTCCGCTATGAATTTGACCGTTGGACGCCCGTTTTGGCCGTTTATGACACCAGAACTGCGCTGTCGGTCACCGCGGGCACACGGCACGTCCGATTGAGGTGTCGTCTGCTCGACCACTTCATAAATCACTCACCCGTATTTTTCATCTGATTTCAGGCCATTCTAAAATCGTTCGGCCCGTTTGGACCACCCTCACGCGCGTTTACGAAGCGCGCGCATCACTTAAAACACGAATATTGAGTCGTACCGCGCAAACCGCACGTCCGATTGACGTGCCGTCTGCGTTTACACATCACGAATAATAATTAGAATGTTTCAAGGTGGTTTCAGCTCATTCCGAGGTCGTCCGCTATGAATTTGACTGTTTGACGCCCGTTTTGGCCGTTTATGACACCAGAACTGCGTTGTCGGTCACCGCGGGCACACGGCACGTCTGATTGACGTTCCGTCTGCTCGACCACTTCATAAATCACTCTCCCGTATTTTTCGTCTGATTTCAAGCCATTCCGACTTCGTTCGGCCCGTTTGGACCCCCCTCACGCGCGTTTACGAAGCGCACGCATCACTTAAAACACGAATATTGAGCCGTACCGCACAAAATGCACGTCCAATAGACGTGTCGTCTGTGCGTACAGGTCAAGAATAATAATTAGAATGTTGCACGGTGGTTTCAGGTCAATTCGAGGTCGTCCGCTATGAATTTGACCGTTAGACGCCCGTTTTGGCCGTTTATGACACCAGAATTGCGTTGTCGGTCACCGCGGGCACACGGCACGTCCGATTGACGTACCGTCTGCTCGACCACTTCATAAATCACTCTCCCATATTTGTCGTCTGATTTCAGGCCATTCCGACTTCGTTCGGCCTATTTAGACCCCCCTCACGCGCGTTTACGAAGCGCGCGCATCACTTAAAACACGAATATTGAGCCGTACAGCGCAAACCGCACGTCCGATTGACATTCTGTCTGCGCGTACATGTCACGAATAATAATTAGAATGTTTCACGGTGGTTTAAGGTCAATCTGAGGTCATCCGCTATGAATTTGACCGTTGGACGCCCGTTTTGGCTGTTTATGACACCAGAACTGTGTTGTCGGTCACCGCGGGCACACGGCACGTCCGATTGACGTGCCGTCTGCTCGACCACTTCATAAATCACTCACCCGTATTTTTTCGTCTGATTTCAGGTCATTCCGAAATCGTTCGGCCCATTTGGACCACCCTCACGCGCGTTTACGAAGCGCGCGCATCACTTAAAACACGAATATTGAGCCGTACCGCGCAAACCGCACATCTGATTGACGTGCCGTCTGCGCGTACACATCACGAATAATAATTAGAATGTTTCACGGTGGTTTCAGCTCATTCCGAGGTCGTACGCTATGAATTTGACCGTTTGACGCCCGTTTTGGCCGTTTATGACACCAGAACTGCGTTGTCGGTCACCGTGGGCACACGGCACGTCCGATTGACGTGCCGTCTACTCGACCACTTCATAAATAACTCTCCCGTATTTGTCGTCTGATTTCAGTCCATTCCGACTTCGTTCGGACCGTTTGGACCCCCCTCACGCGCGTTTACGAAGCGCGCGCATCACTTAAAACATGAATATTGAGTCGTACCGTGCAAACCGCATGTCCGATTGACGTGCCGTCTACGTGTACATGTCACGAATAATAATTAGAATGTTGCACGGTGGTTTTAGGTCAATCTGAGGTCGTCCTCTATGAATTTGACCGTTGGACGCCCGTTTTGGCCGTTTATGACACCAGAACTGCATTGTCGGTCACCGCGGGCACACGGCATGTCCGATTGACGTTCCGTCTACTCGACCACTTCATAAATCACTCTCCCGTATTTTTCGTCTGATTTCAGGCCATTCTGAATTCGTTCGGTCCGTTTGGACCCCCCTCACGCGCGTTTACGAAGCGCGCGCATCACTTAAAACACGAATATTGAGCCGTACCGCGCAAACCGCACGTCCGATTGACGTTCCGTCTGCGCGTACAAGTCACGAATAATAATTATAATGTTTCACGGTGGTTTCAGGTCAATCCGAGCTCGTCCGCTATGAATTTGACCGTTGGACGCCCGTTTTGGCCGTTTATGACACCAGAACTGCGTTGTCAGTCACCGCGGGCACACGGCACGTCCGATTGACGTGTCGTCTGCTCAACCACTTCATAAATCACTCACCCGTATTTGTCGTCTGATTTCAGGCCATTCCGAAATCGTTCGGCCCGTTTGGACCGCCCTCACGCGCGTTTACGAAGCGCGTGCATCACTTAAAACATGAATATTGAGCCGTACCGCGCAAACCGCACGTCCGATTGACGTGTCGTATGCGCGTACACATCACGAATAATAATTAGAATGTTTCACGGTGGTTTCAGCTCAATCCGAGGTCGTCCGCTATGAATTTGACCGTTTGACGCCCGTTTTGGCCGTTTATGACACCAGAACTGCGTTGTCGGTCACCGCGGGCACACGGTACGTCCGATTAACATGTCGTCTGCTCGACCACTTCAGAAATCACTCACCCATATTTGTCGTCTGATTTCAGGCCATTCCGACTTCGTTCGGCCCATTTGGACCCCCCTCACGCGCGTTTACGAAGCGCGCGCATCACTTAAAAGACGAATATTGAGGCGTACCGTGAAAACCGCACGTCCGATTGACATGTCGTCTGCGCGTACACGTCACGAATAATAATTAGAATGTTGAAAGGTGGTTTCAGCTCAATCAGAGGTCGTCCGCTATGAATTTGACCGTTGGACGCCCGTTTTGGCCGTTTCTGACACAAGAACTGCGTTGTCGGTCACCGCGGGCACACGGCATGTCCGATTGATGTGCCGTCTGCTCGACCACTTCATAAATCACTCTCCCGTATTTGTCGTCTGATTTCAGGCCATTCCGATTTCGTTTGGCTCGTTTGGACCCCCTTCACGCGCGTTTACGAAGCGCGCGCATCACTTAAAACACGAATATTGAGTCATACCGCGCAAACCGCACTTCCGATTGACGTGCCGTCTGCGCGTACACGTCACAAATAATAATTATAATGTTGCACGGTGGTTTCAGCTCAATCCAGAGACGTGGTGTGGCCGGCACCACTCAAAGTGTCTGTCTTTTGTTTCAAAATGACGTCATTTTAAGTGAAAAGCATCAACTGACATACGGAAAACCGACCAAATGCTTTCCGAATCTATTGATAATTTATCCCAACAATACATGGGTCATATGTGACGTGTACGAGCCAACTCGGGATGAATCTGAGTCGCGGTGTGGCCAGGATAAGTCTAAGTGACTCTCTTTTGTTTAAAATGGACACCATTTTAAGTACATACGGAAAAATGACCAAACGAATTCGGTTTCCGTTGAAACTTTAGGAGAACGATCCATGGGTCATATGTGATGTGTACGAATCATCCCCGCCTCAATCCAACATGCGGTGTGGCTGACACCACTCAAAGTGTCCGTCTTTTGTTTCAAAAGGACGTCATTTTAAGTGAAAGGCATCAACTGACATACGGAAGAACGACCAAACGCATTCGGATTCTATCGATACTTTAGAACAATGATCCATGAGTCATATGTGACGTGTACAAGTCAACCCCGTCTTAATCCGAGACGCGGTGTGGCCGACACCGCTCTAACTCTGTCTCTTTTGTTTAAAATGGACATGATTATAAATGAAAAGAACAACTGGCATACGCAAAACCGACCAAACGCATTCGTAATCTTTTGATAATTTATCACAACGATCCATGGGTCATATGTGACATGTACGAGCCAACCCGGGATGAATCTGAGTCGCGGTGTGGTCAGGATTAGTTTAAGTGTCACTCTTTTGTTTAAAATGGACAACATTTTAAGTACATACGGAAAACCAACCAAACGCATTCGGTTTCCATTTAAACTTTAGGAGAACGATCCATGGGTCATATGTGACGTGTACGAATCAACCCCGCCTCAATTGGAGACGCGGTGTGGTCGGCACCACTCATAGTGTCCGTCTTTTGTTTCAAAAGGACGTCATTTTAAGTGAAAAACATCAACTAGCATACGGAAAATCGACCAAACGCATTAGGATTATGTCGATACTTTAGCACAATGATCCATGGGTCATATGTGACATGTACGAGTCAACCCCGCCTCAATATGAGGTGCGGTGTGGCCGGTATCACTTCAGGTGTATGTATTTTGTTTAAAATGGACATCATTTGAGGTAAAAATATATGGTATAGAAAAAACCGATCAAATTATGAATTGAATTTCGGATTCCACATATAATTGTCATCTAAATTTTAAATTGAATTCTATATGAATTATGTACGTTTATAATTACGTTATGAATTCTAATTTAATTGTCATCTAAGTGTGGTTGGGACCACTCTAAGTGACTTTTTGTTGTTTAAAATGGACAACATTTTAAGTACATACGGAAAACTGACCAAACGCATTTGGCTTCCATTGAAACTTTAGGAGAACGATCCATGGGTTATATGTTATGTGTATGAGTCAACGCCACCTCAATCCGAGGCATGGTGTGGCCGGCACAACTCAAAGTGTATGTCTTTTGTTTCAAAAGGACATCATTTTAAGTGAAAAACATCAACTGACATACGGAAAACCGGCCAAACGCATTCGGATTGTGTTGATACTTTAGGAAAATGATCCATGGGTCATTTGAGACGTGTAAGAGTCAACCCTGTCTAAATCCGAGACGCGGTGTGGCCGGTACCACTCTGACTGTGTCTCTTTTGTTTAAAATGGACAAGATTATAAGTGAAATAAACAACTGACATATGAAAAACTGACCAAACGCATTCGGAATCTGTTGAAAATTTAGGACAACAATTCATGGGTCATATGTTACGTGTACGAGTCAACCACGTCTCAATCCGAGTCGCGGTTTGGCCGAGACCACTCTAAGTGTATCTCTTTTCTTTAAAATGGACTACATTTTAAATTCATACAGAAAACCAACCAAACGCATTCTGATTGTGTTTATATTTTATCACAACAATCCATGGGTCATTTGTGATGTGTACGAGTTAACCCCGCCTCAATATGAGGTGCGGTGTGGCCAACACCATTCAAAGTGTCTCTCTTTTATTTAAAAAACACTTCATTTTAAGTGAAAACAACAACTGACATACGGAAAACCGACCAAACGATTTCGGAATATGTTGATACTTTAGGACAATGATCAATGAGTCATTTGTGACGTGTACGAGTTAACCTTGCCTCAATCCGAGGCACGGTGTGACCGGTATCAATCCAGATGTATGTATTTTGTTTAAAATGGATATCATTTCTATTAAAAATATATGGTATATGAAAAACCAATCAAATTATGAATTGAATTCCGGATTCCACATATGATTGTCATCTAAATTTTAAAATGAATTCTAAATGAATTATGTATGTTTATAATTATGTTATGAATTCTACTTTAATTATGGATGTGTATATTTTCAGGATGCATTATATGTGTTGGTTGGTTGGTTTGCATTATTTGTATGTGTTGGTTTGTTCTCTATATGTATGCATTATATGTGTTACAGGTACAATAATTGGATTGAAAAATGAATTGAAAATGAGGGCATAATTGGATTGAAAATTGAATTGAAACCGAGACCTGTTGTGCAAATTGTAGGCTGCTGTGCAATTTTCACAGCAAAGCCTATGCCAACGGTTTGAAAACCGTTGGCATAGGCTCTATGTAGCTGTTTTTACCAACGGTTCAAGGAACTGTTGATAAAAACAACCTATCCCAACGGTTTGAAACCGTTGGGATATCCTGTTGAATGGTTATTTTTACCAACGGTTCTATGAACCGTTGGGAAAGAATTTCTCTATTGATTTCCCAACAGGCCAAACCGTTGGGAAAGGCCTTTCCCAACGGTTTGGCAGAACCGTTGGGATAGGTTGATTTTTTCTAACCTATCCCAATGGTTCTCTGTAAACCGTTGGGAAAATCCTTTCCCAACGGCTTACTTCCCCACAGTTTGCAGAACCGTTGGTATAACATATACCAACGGTTCTGCAGCCTTTCCCAACAGTTCTAAACCGTTGGGAAATGCTGGATTTCCAGTAGTGTATTCTCTGACCAGCCTAGTGGTAGTGGTTCTCAGCCTAAAAATTTGATGGGGTGGTAATAGAGCTACTTGAACCACTATTCATATCCAATCACACCCATACCCTTTGTCAGATAAACCATGTGGCACAATTTCTTATCTGAAGGTTCCATTAGAGGAACCCAGGATATTTAAACCACCTATATTATTTCCACCATTTATGGTTGATACTCATATATCTTTTTCTTATCCAATGATGGATCCCACTCCCCATCCATATTATCCTTTTACACAGAAGTCTATGACAACTCCATTTCCTACTAATTCGTTCTATCTGGGATTTTATGTTCATTCTATTTTGAATTCTGCTCTGACACATTCAAAACATCCCAAGTATATTGATCATCACGAGCATACATTAGACCCCACTAGTACTACACTGGTTGATGATCCTTCACAGCCTAGGGATCCAGCGGTACCCACTGATTATCCTTTCTAGGGTATATTTATAGAACCATAGTAATTTTTTTTGAACATAATATATTTTTATTATAAGATATATTAATTTGATATTTATCTTTGATTCTTTCATTGAGGTATCTACCACTAAAAGGTGGTGTGGGCATACACACATGTGTAAAGTGTGGAACTTCCACACATAGGTTATGGATGAGTACAATGAGGATAATCATGATTCCATTATGATTTTGAGTTACATAAGGGTAACTCAAAATTTATACTAAGTAAACTTATCTAGATTTGGTTGTAGAAAGATAATATGAATTTTATATAAGTTGAATTTTATATATGTTAAGTATGGGTAAATAAAAACTTATACATGTTAATTAAGAGCAAAAATAAATTTAAGTAAGGGTGGACAATGTTAAGTAAAGGTAAAATAAAGTTAAGAAAGGGTAAACTAAATTTAAGTAAGGGTAAAACAAAGTTAAGTAAGCATGAAATAAAGTTAAGTAAGGGTAAACTAAAGTTAATTAAGGGTAAAAAAATTTATGTAAGGGTAAAAAAAATCTTGTACAGGTTATGTAAGGGTAAAGTAAAGTTAAGTAAGGGTAAAAAAAAGTTAATTTATGCTGAAATAAAGTTAACTAAGGGTAAAAAAAAATATGTAATGGTAAATTGAAGTTAAGTTAGGGTAAAATAAAGTTATGTAAGGGTAAAAAAAGTTAATTAAGGGTAAAATAAATTTAATTAAGGGTAAAATGAAGTTAAGTAAGGGTTAGAAATAGTTATGTAAGGTTAAAACAAAGTTAAGTGAGGGTAAACTAAAGTTAATTAAGGTTAAAATAAAGTTAAGTGAGGGTAAACTAAAGTTAATTAAGGGTAAAACAAAATAATGTAAGAGTAAATAGAAACTTTTATTAGTTAATTAAGGGTAAACTAAAGTTAATTAAGGGTAAAACAAATTTAAGTAATGGTAAAATAAAGTTAAGGGTAAAAAAATTATGTAAGGGTAAACTAAAGTTAAGTAAGGGTAAACTAAAGTTAAGTAAGATTAAACTAAAATAGTTTCACATAATATTAACATATAAATAGTTAAAAATCTAAACTATATTAACATGAAAACTATAAAATTTAGTAACATGTACATAGTTTCAAATAATATTAACATATAAACATGTAAATAGATTCATTTAATATGAACATAAATACTTATCAACTATACATTGTAACTAAAGTGGTGAGGATATAATCAAACTAAATATAAATAAATATTAATATCCATACCTTCCCAATCCAAATCAAACATAATAAAACAAAATGGAAAAAAAGGAACAATATTTCCCTAATAGACTTGAACCAACCAAATATAAATAATATTAAATAAAACCAAACTAGATACAATCAATACTTAAATGAACTAAATTGTAACAATGTGTACAAAATTAATCTAAATAATGTGATGTATTTAATGGAACTACAAATGAAACATGAATTAGAAGAAATATAAATGAATATAATTAAAATAAACCAAATAAAAATAAACCAGTAAAAATGAAACTGAACTTAACTTTCTCAAACTAAACTAAACCATATTGACCTAAACTAATCTGAATTAAAAAAAATATTCATAACTAAACCAAAAAAAAAGATGAATTAAATCTATAAGTTTATAATTAACCTATACAATTCATACTTAAACTGAATTCATTCAAACTTATTGGAACCAATACAAAATGAATTTGACCTAATATAAAAATAAAAAAAACTAATCTGAATATAGATTCACTAAAACAATCCAAATTTGTTTATTTTGGTTTTATTGATTATAGTTTCACAAAGTTGGGAATAATACAACACGTTTATATAAAATTTAATTCAATTGGTTTTTTTTAAATAAAAATAAGTATTGGTAATAATGAATTAATTTTGTTCAAAAAATATAGTATTATTGAATAATGGTTTTCTATATTAAATTCCATTCCATAGGGCGGTATTGAACATTGAAGGATCTGTGTCTTGAGGGAAAAAATTGCTCAAGAAAAAAGAAGAAATATATAGGTGTTTTAAATGAACAAACACAATGAAAAATTGGAAGATTTACTTTTCTAATTTCATATTTTAATATTTATTTTGTAACTAAATAATTCATATATATTTGAAAAGGTGTGATTTGGAGGTCCTTGATGATAAGTAAGTTGAAAACCATAGGTCAAATGATCATTTTCACTATACATTATAAAATGGTCATCATGGGAGATTATGTTGTTGACTAGGGTAGAGTATTGTCCCCAATAGATATTGAACCACTTCAAGTTCCTCTATCAATTTTGGTAGCACTGAATGGGAAACGACTCATGCAAAGGTAGAAAAGGATCATGCTGAGGAAACAAAGGAAATGATCTTGAACAAAGTCAAAATTATAATAAGCAATTTATGAAAGTTATAAAATAATTATGTCCATCACTTCCACCAAATACCACCATGGTTTTTATAAATTCATGTTGATGATTTATTCATCATATAATGCAATGAGCTATGGTGATGATGGTTATAGTGGTGGTCAATATGATGACTTTCCAAGTGATTGTGATGGCGATGGTTATGGCGATGATGATGGTAATGATATTGATGATAGTGGTGGTGATGGTGATGATGAAGGCAATGGTGATGATGATGGTGATGAGTATGTTGGTGATGATGATGATGATAATGGCGGTTCAGAGAGAGACTAATCCTCTACATTTCTAACTAATATTTATGAAACATCATGTTTGATGACTGATCATGATTACATATATGTGTTATGACTTGTTTTTTATATTTATCAACTGATCAAATGTGAAATATAAAATATATGTGTTTTTTTAAATGTGTATAATGACTGGTTCAATGTATTAATTTTTTTCTTGATTTTTCTTTATTGGTTAATAGTTTTTTGGGGTGTGGGTGTAGGTGTTTGGGGTGTGTGCAGGTTATGGGTCAAGATGTGAGGTTTTGTTGGCTTCATTGGAGGAGGAATGCTATACCAAAGATTTAGAAAACCATTGGTATAGAATTTATACCCACATTTTAATAAAATTATTGGAAAAAAAGAAATATGGGGGAGATATACCAATGGTTTAAGAGAAACTGTCGGTATAGAGTTATCCCCATAGCTTGTATACCCACTATTTAGGAAACTGTTATTATAACATATACCAACAATTTTCTATCTTATCCCAATGGTTTAAAACCATGGTATACAGTCAATTTCTAGCAGTGTGTACATGTATCTTCACTCGTATGCATCATCAAACATAATTATTACTTATTATTAATTATATTATTTCTTTTTATTTACAACAGTTCTGTAGATATGAAGGAATACAATAAAAAATCAACACTACTAAGGGTTTTGAAGGGTTGTTAAGGTCCCTTCCCCTATAAAAAGAGTCAATTTTTGTATTTTTAGTTAAATTTTGGGATTACTTTAATACCAATAATTCCATATTAAATAATAGTATTTTAAATGATATTTAAAATTTATATATATATATATATAAACAAAACAAATTTAAATTTAATTTAGAAAACATATAACAAGGGCGTCAAACCATTTGATTCCCTTGCCACAAGTGCAAAAGCATAAAACTATCTAACACTCTCAAAACCCATATCCCTAAATAATCTAATAGTCAAACCAAAAAAATTGAAAATACCCATTTAAAAAAATTCCACATAAAAGGAAAATGATTAAATACTTTTGTTTCTACATTATTGTACATTGAAGCTTACACTTTCACCTTCATTCCTTCTCGGAGAACTTATTAACAGTCTTGGAATTTAAAACTATTATTTTTTCACAAAGCCCAGATTTTGGAATTATTCAATTATGTAATCATTAATGTATAGTAATTGATCTTACATGTTCAGATAAAATTGAGAAAACTAGTGTTATAGGAGTGTGTGTGAACACAAAAAGAAATAATCAAACTAGTGGGAACTGTATGTATTAGAATGATATGATCAGAGTTATATAGTTACAATTGCGGATTTTATCTATGTACAACAAGAAGAACCTAGAGAGTCTTCCTCCTAGATATACTTTTGTTATCAAGGGAAGAATAAATGATAGAAAGGAAAATTTTTCCACTTGCTCCTATTCTAATAAATCATGAATTCTCTAACTAATTTCACACCCCTAACCGAAATATACCAGATGTAAAAATATCTCGATGAGTGCCTAGTGAGCTTAAGAAATCATCTTACACTATATTTTCTTTTTTTTCTATCCTCCAATGATAGGTGTGTAATATGGGGGCATGGGTTATTCAGTGGAATAGCCCCCAAGTCAGAACCCAAGTTACTAACATTTCGTCCCTTCCCAAATGGAACCATTTCCTCAAGGTGTCTACTGGTAAATTGGGAAAGTATTTTCTCATCAACTTCCCAAGTGGAATCTTTAGATGGTTTTACCTACCACCTAATTATCAATTTTCCATGAGGATTCCCTAGTGTGTATTTGGTAGTCATTATTATTGCTGGTACAAAACTTTGGAAAGGTCACTTTCCCATGATTTGAGAAGCTCATATTGAACAGAAGTCTTCCCAACAATCTATTTCAGTTGTGACACATAGAAAATTAGATGAATTCATATAGTATGTGGAAAATAAATATTATAAACTATGTTTTCTAACTGATCCAAAATTGGTTAAGGGCCATAATATTGAGCGGCTAACTTGGGGTTAGAATTAGAATACTTCTAAGTTTGTACATTCGGATGAAGTTTAGAAAATATAAAGTCTACAAAATAAAAAGTAATATCTCACTGATGCTTGTTGGAAGATCAGACCATCAATTGTTGGGAAAAAAATAGGTTATGTAGAATATGGTACAGAATTTTATCTCATTCCTCTAAGACAGAGCCTATTGTGTCGACTGGTGTATCCCCTCTAGCATAGCATAGCACAATGGGAGGATTTTTACCATATACCACCTTGAATGGGGGAATTTGGTGGAAGAATGTGAGGTTGTATTATAAAAATAATCAGCCCAATGAATCTATTGATACTAGCGTGGGGAATCACTAAAGTAAAACATTATAAATAAGGAATTTGTTAACAATCTCTCTTTGGTCGTCTATTTGAGGGTGATAAGAAGAACCCATTTTCAATATGGTTCCCTCCATCCAAAAAAGATCCTTCAAAAAATTGCAGACAAAAATAGGATCATGGTCACTCTTGATGGAACTAGGAATGTCATGAAAATGGACTACTTCCTTAATGAAGACTCCAGCCACAAATTTTGTTGTATATAGATGTCACAATGGCACAAAGTGAGAATACTTGGTTAAATGATCCAAAAATAGGATGACACTAAACCCCAATGATTTGGGTAAACCTGAGATTAAGTCCATTGATATTTCATTCCAAACCAATTATGGAATCAGTAGTGATTTAAGGAGTCTTATGGCAGAAATGGATTGATAATTTTTTCGTTGTCATTAATCACATTCTCAAATAAATTATTGAATTCATTTTTTCATTCCTTACCAAAATAGTCCAACGACTAGACTTTTGTAGGTTTTGATAAACCCAAAATGGTATCCTATGGTGTAAGGGTGATATTAATGCAATAATTTTGGTATAAGGATGTATTGGAAAGATAAAACTATCCATCCATGATAGAACAACAGGACATCATGCAAACAATAACCTAGTCGAGAAGCTGGTTTTTGTTCTAGAGAATAAAGTATTTTTTCAATACTGGATCTCACTGAATTTCTAATTTTATTATGTCTATTTCCATATAAATAGGTTCAAACACATCTAAGACTAAATACTTAGTCTCATCACAAGTGTCCAATTCTTCAGTAGCCATGCGGGTTAGTGAATCTGTTGCCTAATGTGTGCATCCTGGTTTGTAAATGACTTCAAAATCAAGACCCAAAAGTTTCCCCTATCAATACTACTAATTTTTTATGTGTCTCTAATGAATAAGAAAGTTCTTTAGATCCTTATGATCAGTATAGACAACAAAACATTTTCCAACCAAATATTACTTCTAATGGATTATTGCAAAAACAAGTGTAATCGCCTCATTTTCATAAATAAATTTTAAAATATTAACCTCTATTAATTATTTACTAAAATAAGAAATTGATTGACCTTCTTGTATTATTACAACACCAACCCCCCATCTAGATGCATCACACTCAATTACAAAGGGTTAAAGGAAGTCTGATAAATAAAGAAGGTGGGAAGAAACCAAATGATTCTTAAGTTCATCAAAAGATTGTTTTATTGTGATGTTCTATTGAAAGTTATTTTTTTGGGACAATTTAGTAATTCACTTGGATATATTCTCATATCCTTTAACAAATTTATTATAGTACCTGGTAAAGCCCAAAAATCCACAAAAACATTCCACGGTTTGTGGGTGGGTCCATCCAAGAACACATTCTATGTTCATTAGGTCCATGACACTCCTTTGGAAGAAATGATATGGATTAAATATTCCATGGATTGTAGTGAAAAAAAAAATTACCCTATTTATTTGTAATTGATTGTTTTGTAGTGCTCAAAATGTAGTCTTCAAGTGGATCATGTGTTCAGACTATGTATTACTATATAAAAGGATATCATCAAAAAACAAGATAGTTTTCCTCAAAAATTCCTTGAACACCTTATTCATAATAGATTGAAAAGTAGTTGGGGCGTTCATCATCCCAAACAACATTTCTAGGAAACTCTATGTGTTCTAAACATCATTTTGTTAACATCCCCAATTATTACCCAAATCTAGTGAAACCACAATTTTAATTCCATCTTTGTGAAAAAAATCACCATGCATTTTTTTTTCAATAACTCCTCAATGATAGAAATTGGGAATTTGTCCAGAACTGTGAGTTTATTGAGTGGTCGGTAATAAACACACGTTTGTTAGCTTCCATATTTTTTATTTATGAGAATAATGGGACTGTAAAATTTACCGCTATTGTGATGAATTATTACTCAAGCCAAAATTTTAGTGATTTTTTATTATGCCACATATTTTAGGTAATGAGATGTTTTTATGGATTAGTATTCATTAGAGTTTCCCCTACCATAAGAGTGAAATCATGGTATGTTTCCCTGCTTTGTAGTAGTCCTTGTGGTGTGTTGATCATAGATTGAAATTTTTCCAAGATATCTTCCAACTATTGGTGGTCACAATACTTGCCATTGGATACCTCCACTACTATATTCATAAGTTGTGGCTGCTAAAACCATCCCTCTAAAAATAGCATCTTTGATTAAATGTGGTATTGGAAACCCAAAGGATACCTATTTGTCGCATTGATTTCCTATAGTTTAATTTCCTTCACCTATCATGAAAACTCCATGATTTTTCCCCCAATTTGTTAAAATATTTTCTAAAATTCTCAACCATTGAATTAGCAAAACCAAATATGGTCCCCTGATTTCCAAAACACAAGCCTCATCCATAACGATAAAATTCACAAAACTAATCTCGATCTATCTGCATAATACTTGAGAAAAGTCTCATGATTCATTACCAAGCTTAATTATGAATGGATTGGTTGGTCTAACCACCACATTATCCATCTTAGTAATATATATTTAAATGAAATTATGGATGGATCCACTGTCTACTAAAATAATTATTGGTACACATGAAAGGTGCCCTACAAAGAACATTGAATCTTCCATTTCATTACCCATGTTATGGAATTCAACCAGCTGACCTAAATATTCCACATGTTTCTCTCTCAGTTCCACATTCCATGTTTTAGATTTCTCATCCTCCTTTATATAATTTTCTTCTACCTCCATCACTTTTTTAGGATCTTTAAATTCCTAAACCAGCAACCGCAGGTGTTTTTCAAGACATTTTTACATAGGATCAAAAGGTTTTCCATGACTAAAAGATAACCCTTTCTACTTTTGGTCTTCTCATTCTTACCGAATTAAATCCTTAACCCCATTCCATCATTATTCCCCCACTATCCTCTTTAAAACTTCCTCTCTCCAATTTATTTCAAAACAAATTGGTTGGTAGAGTGTTTTGTAAAAATCACCTTGGTACTTAGTAATACTGGTTGTTGGAGTAGGTTTCATAGAAAAAAATTCTATTTAATTTATGTTTACTTGTATTAATTTTTTTTAATATTAATAAACTTTTTATAGTATCATGATTTTTATTCTGTGTGACATATTATGTGATAATGTCCTAAGAGTAATCGTCGCACTGAAAAGTCATAAAAGTTCCCTGCTATAATGAGAACTCAGAAGTGTCACAACTATATTCTTAAATATATATGTTTTATAGTCGGATGATATAATTTGATGGGGTAGAGATGATATAGGATATCAGGGGTGGAAACTCATAGGACTTTGAGGTGATTTCTCATGGTGTACTCCCTTGGTAATTTCTAGTGCATGAGATTATGAGAACACGACCCGCTAATAGGAAATATGCATTTATATGTGTCATTGTATGTTCTTCCTTGTGGGAATGTGTATTAATTTTTAGACTTTAAGATTATTATTAATGGATATTATTAGTTACATACTTTGATGTATTGATAAAAACCATGATGACATATGTTCACGGCAAGGTAGGATACGTTTGGTGTATCATTAGTAATATTGCATTAATGAATAATGCAAGAAAGGATTTGTCTCTTATGTTATTTAAAGAAAGTTTATATCTTAGGATCTTTGATGAGAATGAAACAGCCTAAATAAATTCATGTTTATGGTGTTCTGTGGGCATGTTCATTTCTGTAAATTCAAAGAAAGAGATATCGAGCACATAAGTTGATGACACAAGCATGCAACCTTCTTGATTATAGATATTGTGATAAAGGGATTCTATTACATAGCAAACATTCATACGAGGTTTTATGTCATTAAGACATTAATTTCTTTCTATATGGGTGTCTTGATGTGTTGTTAGACACTAAACTTATACTTTGAGCGGCTCCACCTAATGCCACTAAGAAAGAGGCCTAGATGGTCACACACTAAGTGTATTCAGAACCTCAGTTAAATATTAAATATTATTTAACATGTTGAATAAATATTATTCTCATATATCGTTTAATAATTATTCATGATTATCTTGATCGCATATATTCAGTTATTAGTTATTCAATATAATATTTTATGATCATAATATTTAATAAATATTTATTTTATATTTAGTGAATATAATATTTATTTATTTATTATCAAATAATGAAACAAAATTTATTTATTAAATAAATAGTCATTATTCAAGGCCCGATAAATATTGTGCAAGAATGGCAGACCAAGTTTAAAGGTCTAATAATAAATAATATATATTTATTATTTGAATAAATTATAAATAATTTATTCAATAAATAATATTTAATTAATTCATTGTTTTTCCCATGTCAATAAATTTTATTATTATTATTATTATTATTATTATTATTATTATAGACATGGGGTTCTTCATGGATTAAGAAAATAATAAGGGTATATGTGCAATTATTATTTTCTAACCCTAGAACTATGTAAACCTAACTATATTATTTTCAACTCTAAGGGTAGCCATTTATTTTTGATGTGCACAATGACTTCGGAGAATCCTATCTAACCATATAGAGATCCTCTCCAAGAATAATCCCAAAAACAGAGTGTGATCATCCTCCACCACCTATCTAGATTCTAGAGATATCAAGGAGAATCCGTCTTTGAAATGATTATTAGGAAATCAAAGATGAACTACAAAAGCATTAAGATCATTTGTGCTAACACTCATAGATTCCTTCTCATAGGTTCATGGTCAATGATTGGATCACCACTAGAGGGAATCTACACTTGATTAATGTGATTCAACGATGATACAATGTAGAGACATTTTCAGATTCATCAACAAATAAATAATTTATTTCAAGGTAATTATTTAACTAATTAAATTAATTAGAAATAATTATGTGATTATCTTGAGTTTGGTTCTTGTGTTCTCATGTCAATTAATATTTAATTCAATTATATTGGTCATGAAATTCTTTATCGATTTACCTCTCAAATTAATGATTGTTTACAATAATAAATCAAGTTTGGCATCCTCCACAGCGCTTCTGTTGTGCCCGGAACCTTTAAGTGGTATTGAGAAGTCATATAATTATTTATAATTATTTAAATATCTTGATTGATTTTCACAGTTATCATTAGTTTTTAAATTCCAGTTTAATCGTTCTTTAATCATAATTGTGAGATCTTGTAACGATCCAAACTTTTTAATTATATTTGTTTCCTAATTTTGTGTGTTATTTTATTTTATAATGAACAAAACTATTTCCATTAATAAATGAAGTTGGTATAATTAAAATGAAACTGTTGGGTTTTGGCTGTTATATGATCGTTGGTCAATATGACCATTGGAAACTATAATCTTAACGTTGTTTTTTTATAAATATGGTTATCTTGGTTAATTAATACATAAAGAAGATTGAATGGCCTCATCCAGTAGACTCGAGCCTTATGAAGCCCATCTGTCAGAGCTTGGGAATGAGGTAGCATCACTGGGCTTTGCTCTGGACCAAGCCCAATCCGAACTTCAACGTATGAAGCTTGAACGGAATCACCTGAGGGAGAAGTTCAAGCTGATAGAAATCACCACTCAGGCAATGTTGTCCGAGCCACCCCAAGATTCTATCACCATAGCACACCTAACACTTAGGTCCTATGCTGGTGTAATAAGGGGCTTTGTAACGAGACCTTATTGCTTTGTGTAATCCTTTTATATAAATAAAATTTTTATTTCTTCTTATGGAAAAGTTTGTGAATTTCAAATATCCGGATAAATATAGGATGTTTATTATTGATGAATTTAGGAAAAAGGGGTATTTTAAAATATTTTTGTATTCATTAAATAATTAATAATGTGAAATGATTTTCAAAAAATGGTCTTCTACAGTTGTGATCAATAATAAATTTAGAGTCTAATAAGATTAACTTGGTATTTAGTGAATAGTAAAGTAGGAATAGTAACATACCCATATGAATAGTAATGAATAGTAATTTTACCAAAAAAAATAGAAACTTCACCCATGAATGTATAAATACATTTTAGACATCTTAAAAGTGAAAAACAATTATCATAGTTTAAGTTTTGGTATTTTTGTACGCCATAAATATTTTATTTACAAGTTTATAATTAATTTAATAATTTATAATGTAAATTAATTTTCATAAAATTTAATCATAAATTGTTACTTTATTTTCTTATGGGTATACAATATTTTTATGGGACCTTGATTACTTTTTTAAGGTGTTACAAAATGAGTTATAGTTTTAAAGTTGTATTTTTGGAATAAATAATGATTTTATTTAAAAATTAAATTAAAAATATTTAGAAAATTATTTTCATAAAATTTACTTCATTTTTTAATTTAGAGTATCGATATTAGGTTAGGGTGAATTTTTTAGATTTTTCTGAAACAGTTGAATTATCGGTGAATGGTAAAAATGCAGTTTTGAGTTTTGGGTGTTTAATGACATCATTAATGATGTAATAGTTATGTAAGATTTCTTGTCTACTTATGAATAGTGATATATGCTATGAGGTGTCCCAAGTGGCCAATACCATGGGCAAATACCATGGTCAAGCCCATGGTTTTTCAAATACCACTGATGAGGTATCCCTTGGAAATTAATAATTTATTCACTCACTTTCCCTATAAATACCAAGCCATTTCTCTCATTCATTTCATTCCAAAATCATCATAAATGAATTTCTGGTCTCCTTACCTCCCAAGGAATCCTCCCACGGTGCCCTCAAGCCTCCCAAGGTCCCGACCTTCAAGCTTTCAAAGTTACTCTTTAAGGTAAGGGATCCTTTCACACCCCTCTTTTAAGTCATGACTTCCTTTATGTTGTGTCTTATATTTTCCATATCTTTATGTTGAGGGTATGTTAATATATATTCTTATTACTGTCCATTTTATGTCCAAATGATGAGAGACCCTTTCTTCTCTCATCAATTTGTTTTCCGAATTTTTAAGTGACGTCGTTAGGCTGCCGAATTTCTCGTAAAAGAAATCGCATCTTCTCTTTTCTTTCATGTTTCCTTTTCATGTGGCGTGTCATTCAAATATCTATACCATGATCTTATTCAGTACCCATACTGTATTATAAATTATTTATGAGTGGGTTACCCTTTGCCCGTCTCTTTTCAATGTTTTCTAAAACCATGTTATATAGCCGTTATGCTGCAGAAATTTCGTCTCAAAATTTCTATCTCTTTCTCTCAAGAAATTCCCTTGTTTATTTATGTGAATACCCAGACCTATTTCATTTCTATGGGTGTTTATAAATATATAAATATTATATATTTTATTCTGGAATTGACATACATATAACCCTCACTCCCTTTCCATGGGTTATAAATGATATAATGATCTTATTTTAAAGAACTTTTAAAACATCACAATTTTGAAATGAAACCCATTTCTTTTATTCTCTATAGGTTATTTATGAAATGTTTGATTATTATCTATGTGGATCACATTAAATTAAAGGCATATTAAGGGTTTTCCCTGATAGCGCTCCAATGAATTGGGTAAATAATTAATCTCCAGAGATGACAAGTTTCACGGTACCTTGGTGAATAACCTTGGTAATTTTTATGACACCTTGGGGATGGACCTTGGTGATATGTTCATGAATGTCTAAATGAAATGTTGTAGCCACATATTCAAGTTATTATTCAAGTTCTTTTCATTATTATATTCCTATAATTCTATTGCATATGTCCTTATGTTTTTTATTCAAGTTCTTATTGATGTCACAAGTAAACCGATTCCCTTGTTTACCCTTACTGGGGCTTATGATCACCCTTTCTTTTAAATGTATGTCTCCAGGTTATGAGATGCAGTAATTTTACTTAGGATGAACTTATGATGAAGTTGTACAAGTGGATTATAATAATATTTTATGTTGTTTTCATGTATTATGTTCTTGATTTCCAAGACACTAGACTTTAAAGATCCTCTATTTGTAAAATGTAATGAAAAGTTATGTAAATAAAAGGTGAGATGTCATAGATCTTCTCTTATTCATATTTGTTCTAGAAAATATAATCAAAAATTTATTAATTATAAAGGAAGAACATTTTAATAACTCATCTAGAGGTTTTGATGATTCTAGTCAGATAGTACAAGAGTACATAGCATGTAGCTCATTGGTACATGTTGTGTACTCATGTTTAATGCACCAGGATGACTCGTGAATTAATTTGGATCGTGTGAATTTATTACACATTATGTGTATTTAATACATCGTGTGTTGATCATTCCATCCTATCACATAATTATCTAGACTACACAGCATGTAACTTGTGTACACGATATATGGTTCATTAGTTAGAGATAGCCCGTATGGTTTTCTACACAGAACATGTGACTGGTATCCATGTAACTCAGAGACTACATGATGTGTAACTCCTATATACACTATGTACTCCATTAATGTCCACAACATTCCAAGATGTCCAATCCCTAGGTGTGTTTCATGTATAAATAGTGAATATTTATGCACAACGTGTAGCTATCTAGTACACACCATGTATATTACCTATTTTCATAGAATTTAAAATTAATTTATTATATTATTTAAACCTTATCAATATATGATCTATGGTTCATTCAGTTGACTCGTACACACCATGTGATGGGTTTTATTAAATGTATAATTAATATATGTGTAATATTTTGAACTAGATATTGTGTATAAGTAGTAATACAAAAAATTACTCTACACGCATCAAAACATAACATGATATGTAAATAACATGTACTCTATGTGTCATTTTTTTGAAAATACATGCCATGAAATTACGTGATAAGATGTGTATGATACATGTCGTGCGAGTAAACAGTATATAAATATAATACACATTGGGTAGTTCAGATGGGTATTCGTCATACAGTCTTAAAGTTACATGTTTTATTCATAGTTAATTTTCAATAAATTTATTTAATTTGTTTAAAATTTTGATGGACAAGAATATTAAGAAAGTTTGGAAGAGAATTAAGATAAAAAAATTGATTAATTAAATAATATTATTAATTTATTTGAGAATTATTTATCTTAAATAAGAACACATGGAATTTAATTTTATTTATTATATGCATAATTTTTTGCATGTATGTGGATTATCGTGAGAATAAACCAAATCTTTGTATGTTATTGGTTTCATTTTAATTTATTGTTAAATTAAATTTATGGTATGTGCATCATCCTTACTCTCAATATGTAAGGGTTTGTGTGCCCATGGTTTCCATTTATGTAAACTCCCTTAACCAATACTTTGGTTCCCCTCACCTGTGTGTGAGTAAATATTATGTAATGGATAGCTCTTAGGTGAGTGGAGGTGGTTCAAGTTTGGAGCAGAGGTGAAACCAATCTAAGAGATACATGGGTGGATGGGTGAAAAGTTGAAACATGGACCAAGTCATGGTTCAAGGTGTTTTTCTCCAAGATCAATGGTTAATTTATCAACCTCTAGATAAACTAACTATTAGGAAAATATCATGATCAAACCACTCTTAATATTTTATTTCTATCAGGTTGCATGGTTAATTTCATTATGGCTGTTTTGTCATGATCACATGAATTAATTAATTAACAGGCACACAAGATGGAGCGAAAATAAATTTGATTATGCATAAACTTTATCTAATACATACTTAATCACTTAGGTAAATGCACTTAATATTAACAAGAATGTAATAAAGATGAAATGGAAAATTTATGCATAAAGAATTAAAATTCCTCAACTATATTTATTAAGTCGGAATAGTCCTCCACTGCTTGGGTAGGAATTGAACCACAGTTCAAAGTATTTAATCATCCTCTGTTGGGGTGCTTTCAATTATCGGGAAATTTTTATCTTAAGTTTTGGGTCGACTTAACCTAGTTATTATTAAGGGTTCGTCGCCTCCACAGGACTTAGTAAAACTAGTAGGAAAAGTGATGATGGAATACAAATTAAGGATTTCAGGATTGGGAGTTCACTCAACAGATCAAGGAACTATGGGTTAATACAGTTGAAAAGTTACACCTACCTAAATACCTTTGAATAACTTAACAAACCTCCATCTGGTTTATGAGAATAGGAATATGGATCCTTGCCACTAAAATATCCAAACAATGAGATATTTCAAAACTAATGGTGAGAGTTATTAGGTTATGATAAAATATTGGGAGATTAATAAATTTAATATTTATTATCTGATTTTATCATATAAAGTACTAAAATTATTCTCTACTTAATTTTAGAAAAAATAATTCACATGACTTTAACCATTTCATTGTGATCCATAGTTGAGAAGGATAACCTTCTCACTGGCACTAATTTTTAAGACTAGAAAAGGTGATTTCATGTTATTCTACACCATGAAAAAAATACATGCTGGAAAAGATCATTTCTAAAGAACCAGACTAATAGGATAGTGAGGAATAATTATCTCTCTATGAGAAACATTTGGATTATATCACATATATCCAATGCTTCATGTTATCTTTCATTTCAAATGTGTTTTTAAAGAAACGTGAGAATATGAATGTGTATAGAAGGATCTCTCACCTCTGTGATCTCTATCAAGAGAAGGTGAAACAAGAGAGATATGAGATCTCCAATGCACTGTTCATGTGAAATCTTGGAGATTTGGTGCATGTTGGGCCTCATGTAGCCAATATTATTAGCTACATTGAGCGCTTAGACGTATTTGTCATTAAATCCCCTAGTGAGCTGCACACAAATCTCATCCTTTCCCCACTACCTAAATCATTCTCTAAATTTATTTTGAATTACAACATGATCAATAGCGAGAAGACTCTTTTGGAACTTCTTACTCTTATTCATCAAGTTCACAAGTACATGGAGCTTAAAAAACTCATAGTATTTATAGTGAATAAAAAAAGAAAGAATAATAAAAAAGTCCCAAGACTCAAACTAAGTCTAAATATCCCGATCATAATCCTTCAAAGAAGAAAATATCAAAAGGGTAAGCTAAAGGTGTGTTCGTTATCAAGTGTGATCTTTCTATATCTACACACTGGGTATTAGATAGAACTTTTAGTGCTCGCATCTATATCCAAATGAAAAAACCAAATAGATTCAGAAATATTTTTAGAGGATGGGTGGATATTCAAGCAACCAACAGATAATTATTTTCCTCTTTGGCTATAGGAGACTACCAACTACTTTTTTCAACTGGAATGATTTTGTTTTTAAAGAATTGTTCTTTTGTGCCTAGTGTTGCTAAAAACATCATCTTTGTTTCTTTCCTTGACTCAGATGGATTTATTCTCAAATTTAGAAATAAATAATTCTTTTTTACAAAGACATCATTTGTTATGGTATGACACAACCAAATAATAGTCATTAGTTATTAAATTATGAAAACCAAATATTGGAAATTGATAATGAATCATGTTTTCACAACTCATTTAACACTCAGTTGTGGCATCTCCATCTTAGTCACGTAAATAAGAAGTTTCTAACAAATCTTTATCAAGTTTGTTATTTAGACTCTTTTTAGATAAGACCACTTGAAAAATATCATTCTTGTTTTTAAGGAAAAATGACCAAACCACCATTCGATGGATAGGGTGAAAGTATCACAGTGCTACTAGGAATGGTACACACTAATGTGTCTTGACCATTTATAGTATAAGCTAGAGGTAGGTATTTTTACTTCATAACTTTTACTGATCACTTGAGTATATGTGGATATGTCTACTTAATAAGGTATAAGTTTGAGTTATTTGAGAGATTCAAAGAATTAAAGAATGAAGTAAAGAATCAACATGGTAAGAAGATAAATAATATTTGATCTTATTGAGGTGGTGAATATCTTAACCAAGAGTTTATAAAATTTATATGGGAGTTTTGGATTATATCTCAACTCACTCCACCTTATACACCACAGTAGAATATAATTAGTGAAAGGAGAAATTGTACCTTTCTTGGAATGGTAAGGTTGATGATGGGTCATACAAATCTTCTATTATCCTTTTGGGGATATGCATTACATGTAGCAGCATGCATTCTAAATGGAGTACCAAATAAGGTGGAATATGTAAATCCATATGAGTTAATATATAGAAATAAATGTGTGTTGTTACGCACTCATGTATAGGGGATGTGAGGCATTTGTTATGGTCATCTCAAGCAAAGAACTAGCACCTTGAGTCGTGAAGTGTATATTTATAGGGTATCTCAAGGAAACAAGGGGATATTATCTATACAATCCCTTGAACAAGAAAGTGGTTTTCATGATACAAGCCATATTTATTGAGAAGGAGCGCATCCTAAAGAAGGAAAGTGGGAGAAAATTTGATTTTGATAAAGTTGATGTTCAAGATATGCAAGAGTTGGTACAGGAACAGGTTCCACGTGTCCTCATAAAAGAAGTTCATGAAACACAAGTACTATGTATGAGTATCATAGAGGTAAGAGAACTAGAAAGATATGGTTTTCTAGTCACTTAATATAGTGAATCATTATTTATTAAAAATAATAAACACATATCCTACAAAGAGGTGGTAGAGATATCATAAGATGCAAGATGGAAATAAGTTATGAATTCTGAGATGGATTCCATGTATCAAAACCAGGTTTGGATTTTGTCTGATCTGCTAGTTGATTTAAATCTTGTTGGATATAAATGGGTATTCAAGAGAAACTAGACATGGAAGGTAAAGTAAATATCTACAAGGCATGGCTAGTAGCTAAAGGGTTTAAAAAATATTAATACATTGACTATGATGAAACTTTTTCTCCAGTTGCAATGTTAAAATCCATCAAAATTTTACTTGTTATAGAAGCTTACCATGACTATGAAATTTGTAATATGGATGTCAAAATAGATTTCCATAATGGAATCCTTCATAAAGATGTCTATATGACACAACCAGAAGGGTTAGTGACTCTGGGCAATGATAAAAAAAATATGCAAGTTGCAAAGATCCATTTATGGATTGAATAAAGCATCTTGGTCATGAAACATTCAGTTTGATGTAGCTAAAAAAGAATTTGGTTTCATTATGAATGAATATGATCCATGTGTTTACAAGTGATTTAGTGTGAGTGAAATCATTATCCTAGTAGTATATTTCGATGACATATTACTTACTGGAAATGATGTATCAGTCTTACATTTAGTTAAGGACTGGTTAAACAAGTGCTTTTCTATGATGGAATTAGATAAAGTAGCCTATATTCTAGGTATTAAGATCATTCGTGATAGATCCATGAAGTTTCTTGGACTAAGTCAAAGTATATACATTGACTATATACTAAAGATATTTAATATGGAAAAATATAAGAGAGGATTGGTTCCAGTGTCACATAGTATACATCTTTCCAAGAAAATTTATTCTCAAACACAAGAGGAGAAATATAAATTGAATAGGACCTCGTATGCTTCTTTGATAGGATCAATCATGTATGTTATGTTATGTACTAAGCTTTATGTTGTCTATGCCATGAGCATGGTAGAAATATATCAAGCTAATCCAAGTGAATATCATTTGTATGTTGTTAATTTTATCCTTAGGTATCTAAGAAGAAATAAGGATGTGTTCCTAGTGTATGGAGGAGACGAGTAGCTAGTCATCAGGGGTTATACTGATAATAGTTTTCAAATAGATCTAAATGATCTGAAGTCACAATTAGGATATGTCTCCAGTTTCAATAGAGGAGTTGTGAGTTGGAAGATCACAAATCATCTAGTTGTCACTGATTCTACAGTGGAGTCTAAGTATATAGCAGTTTCTGATGCAGTGACATTTATTTGTTTTTTGGAGAATAATGAAGTGACATTTATTTATTAAATAAATATTCATTATTCAAGACTTGAAAAATATTACATAGGAATGGAAAATCTATTTTAAAGTTCCGATGAGAAATAATATATATTAAATATTATTTGAATAAATTTTAAAGAATTTATTCAAGAAATAATATTTAGTTTATTAGATACTTTTTAACATGTCAATAAATGATAATATTATTATTATTATAAACATGGGGTTTTGGGGGGGACTAAGGAAATAATAAGAGTCTGTGTGCAGTTATTATTTTCTAACCCTGACACTTTTTAAAATCAATTATATTGTTTTCAATCCTAAGGGTAAACATTTGTTTTGTTTGTGCACAAAGACTCTAGAGAAACCTATTGATCCCTAAATACCTCCTCTCCAAGAATTCTCTCAAGAACAAAGTGTGATCATTCTCCACCACCCCTCTCAATTCTAGAGAGATCAAGGAGACTCCTTCTTGGAAGTGATTCTCATGAAGATCAAAGATGAATGACACAAGAATTAGGATCTTCCATGCTAGAACTCTAAGATTCCTATGACATCACTCAAATATTCATGTTGCATGTGTGGATCATCGCTAGAGTGAATCTACAGTTGATTCTTATGACATAGTAATGATATGATGTAGAGACGTTAAATTCATCAACAAAGAAATAATTAATTAAAAGATAATTCTTTAACTACTTAAATTAATTATAAATCATTATGTGATAATCTTACATTTGGTTTCATCATTCTCATATCAATTAAACTTTGATTCAATTATTTTGGTCACATCATTCTTCGTCGATCCACATCTCAGATTAATCATTGATTACAACAAAAATCCAAGTTGAGCATGCCCCACTGATGTTTCTGATGTGCCTAGTACCTTCACTGGAGGTGTCACTGGAAGCCCACGAGTACTCTGAAGTGCTCCCTCACCAATTAATTTCTTTTCTACTTTCCTTCCCAAGATAAGCATCTGAAATTTATTAATTGATTCATGTATAGAAACTTGATTCTTTATTTCATATCACAAGTTTCCCATGAACAAACTCATATACCATGGCTTGGTGAAATTTTCAAATCTCAAAGAGATATGATCGAACTCCTCAATGTATTCATGCATCATGATAGATTTTAACAAGGCTTTAAAAAATCTCAATAGATCTTCATCCATGTTTTTTCCATGTCGGTTAATAAGGGCTGGTATGAACAATTCTCAGGATAAACCTAACATTGCACTATGCTAAGAGAAAAACCAATACAGTTTTTTCCCTTACATGAAAATATGTGTGTAGTGCATATTCATATCCTTCAGAGTTCAGTTAATCAAGAAATAAGTATTTGTCTTATTTATCCATAAAAAAGGATCATACCTTATAAATTTGGGAAATTCCACCCTCCACAAAATACTATTCAATCCATTAGACATAACGACAGTCGCTAAAGCTGAGTTTTTTCCCAGTCATACATCGAACTCTAGACTTTCCATACTATCGCCTCCTCGGTTCATCAGTGAATATTTTCTCTACTTAACGATTTTCAACCCTCCCACCACCTATATATCTTCCTTTTAATTCTCTAAAGTTTGTTCCTCCAAATCGCATATCCTTAAGGTCACGCGCTCTTTTTTCTATTGTGTTGGGTCTTTGTTGAGTCTAAAATTATACTTTCTACTTTCCCTTTCCTTAGTTTTAGAAAACACAAACACTTTTTAAGAATATATCTTACTAACATTTTATATCCCAAGTGTTTTAGTGTGTTTTTTTAGAAAACGTCTATTTATACCAAACACAGAAATAGTTCTAATATAAAACGAATATAAACTTATATTATTCAATCTGATCCATTAGACTAAAGGTGCATCTAATACATCAGAATAAAAATTGTACTGACTAGTGGTTATAATTATGTCCTTTTTATCAAACTAAAAAAATTCATGACCATCGGACTGACATTGGTGTTGATACATCATATTAACATTTTTTCAATTTATCATATTGATAAATAATGGGGAAGTCCATCAGACTATCCAAAGTTTATAATCAATTTATATATTTTTTTTTCTATCAGACAGAATACTTTAATATAATTTTAATGGTTCTAAAAAAAATTACATCAGAAAAACAAAGTACAGCTCATACTTATCTGTCAAGAATCAAGATCCAGATCATTATGAGCTTTCAAAGTGAAAGTTATCTGTGGTCGTTGTAACCAACTCTGAAATATTACTATTAGATGATTTCCTATAAATAGGAAGTTATTTGAATAGATGAGATCTGGTTCATTTTCAACTCAATTCCTCTAAATTTTTTTCTTCTTAAACACCTAATTCTAAACTCTTTGTAATTTCTTAAAGATTTTAAGTTCTATAGAATCTGAGTGTAGGATTATAAATTCTTCAGAACACTTTCTATTTTGTTTTCACTGTGTATGGCCATAGTTAGATCGAGGGATTATGAGGATAGGAAGACTGGTGAATATGATCCATAGGATCGAGGGATTATATAGCTAGGAAGATAGAGACACTGATCCATCAGTTTGAGGGCTTTCTTGATAAAGAAATACATAGCTGAATCTGATCATCGTATCAAGGGATTTTGGGGATAGGATGACGAAGCTATACTGATCATCGTATTGATTGATTTCCTGGTAAGGAAAGACAAACCTTTATATTAGGTACTAAAACTGTGAATTTCTTAAGTTAGGATTTCTGATTTCCTTAACTCTTAAGGTTAAAGAGTAAATTCTTTTATAAATCTTGTAATTCATTCTTACTATTATAAGATTTTGTTTTACTTGTTATAAGTTTATTTTACATTTTGCGTAAACATTAGAAAGTTAGTTCTTTAATTTTCTTTCTAATAAATTGTTTTATCAGTGTGTTTGTGATACTGATAAATACTCTAATATATCTTATGCTTACTGGATCTGATTTTATTACTCTGATCATCAGACGATCTTTGAGTCTGATCTTTTTTTAAAAATAGGAATTTCATTTTTTCTTAGTTTAATTTTTTAAACTACAATTCACCTTACCCCCCATCTTGTAGCCATTATATACTCTTACGATCCAACAATTAGTATCAAAGCAGGTTCTACTAATATACTTGATTTGTTTTTACTCTTGTTACATATTTCAAGTTGTTAAGATTTATTTATAAACTACTTGGTTATAAATTGTTGTATCACTAATGTTTTTGTAGAAAAGAGTTTCTATTTTTTGATAAGATGGTAGAATTAAATATTGAAACCCTAAAAAATCTGAATCCAAGAAGACCACCTATCTTTGATGGTGCTGATTATAAATATTGGAGAGATCAGATGAGGAATTTCATTATTAATACTGGTGTTGACAATTTCGTGATGCTCATTGGTAATTATAAGACTTTTGATAAGGATTTTACTACCTTTACAAACTAAGAAAAGCAATAATATCAACTGAATTACAAAGTAAGGAATACTCTTTCATGTTCTATGACTCCAAATATATATAGTAAGATTTCTTCATGTGAAGCTGCTAATAGTATTTGGAATTAGTTAAAAGTAACACATTTTGTAACTTCTAAAGGCATCAAAACAAGAATATTTATGCTTAGTACTGATTACTAAGCCTTTTATTTTCTACCTAGAGAGTCAGTTGCTAAGATGCACCAAAGGTTTATGACTATTAAAAATTGTTTATAGTCACTTGTAGAAAGAGATATTGATGATAATATTTTAGTTTAAAATATTATAGAAATTATTCCAAATGATTGGGAATCCAAAAGAACAACATTGTATGATACTAAAAGGACTAAAAATCTTACCCTTGATGATCTCATTAGTACCCTCATGCAATATGAAGGAATATTTAAAATGGATTCTTAAAAAATGAAAAAGAAAATTAGAGGAGTTTCTTTTCCAGCTACATATGATGTTCCTATCAAATCTCTATCTGCTAAGAAATTTGTGAAATATTCTACAAAGAAGAAATTTGTTGTTTAGTCTAATAGTAGTTCAACAGAGCAGTCTGAAAATGATTTGGAAAATCATTCTAGAATTTTTAATAAGATTTTTAGCAAGAAATATTTTAATTACAGATATTATAAAATTAATAAGGATGAGATTGATAATAAATACTTGATTGAAGTGATTTTTTATGAATGCAAAAAGTCAGGACACATCGGACTGAATTTTACTACGCTTAATACGAAAGATAGTAAAGAGAGGAATTCAGATAGGAATGCTAATAAGTACTATAAGAATAAGAGAAAGAAAATTTTTAAAGCTTCCAATACTAGGAGTTTAAGTAGATGAGACATTTCTTCTGATAATTCTTGGGATAATGGAAGGTCTAAAAAAATAAATATTGTTCTATTTTTATAAATACCAGAAATAAATAAATGTCTCATGGTCAAGCTACATACTGCAGAATCTCTTACCAACCATATTTTAAATGAAAATTATCCCTATAGTACTGATGAGAAAAACTCTACATCTTATGATAAAGAATCTTCCTCATCTAAAGAGGATAACTATTTACCTATTCATGAAGAATTATCTAGGTTTTCTAAACTTCTTGAAAATGAAAATTTTAAAGTTTCTAAAAAATTTAAAATTCCCAAGAAAAACTTGTGAAGGAAAATTTGAGAATTAATACTCTTACTAATAAAATATCATATCTTTCTAAAGGTCTTGATAAACCTAATTTTGAAAAAGAAAATCTTTTAAAAGATCTTGAAAAATATATTTTTGAGAAAAATATTTTACAAACTGATTTCGTAAAAATTAATTTGAAAACTTCTACTACCAAGGATAAAAACTTATTTGTTAAACTAAAATATGAAATTTCTAGTTTGAAGAAACTTTTATCTAAGTTTAATTCTGGGAAGGAAAACATTGAAAAATTTACAATCAAATTATACCTCGTACTGACATTTCCAGAATGGGTTTTATTAATAAAAAACCTATTTTTAGTAATAACTACTTTATTCCAAAAAAGGGATCCATTTTGCACAAAATTTAAAAGTGGTTGACATTGGAAAAATAAGTGTTCTTCAAATAGAGTTTAGTCTCTAGTTTTCATAAAGAATATTTTTTAAAATAAATGAAATTTTCTCAATGTAGTAATGTTGTGAAAATGGGGTTACCTAAGATTTTGTTTTCTGATAATACAGGACCCAAGAAGGTTTGGGTTCCAAAAAAACTAATGTCTTTGTTTTCAAGAAAATAAGGAAAGTACCAACAATAAAAACATTTGGTACATGGATAATATTTTCTCCAAATACATGACTGGAAACAAATATTTCTTTAAGAGAATAATAAATATGAAATGTGGAAAAGTCACTTTTATAAATTATTCTCAAGGAGAGATTATCGATATAGATAAAATTATTCTTCTTTGAAAATATTTAATTTCAAATGTTTTAATTGTTGTAGGACTTAATAACAACCTGATTAACATAAGTCAATTATGCGATGAGGGTTATCTTGTGAACTTCAGGAATAAAAAATTTATTATTAATAGTTCAAAAGATGAGTTTATTATTTCTATCAATTGGCATGAGAATGTTTACACTCTAAACTTAGAAGACCTTAAGAGAAAATATCTACCTTGTCTTAGTGTTGTGGAAGATCAATCATGGTTATGAAATAGAAGATTGGGACAATATAACCTTAGAACTTTAGCTAAGTTGTCTAAGAAAGGACTACTGAAGGATTTACTAGAACTTAGGTTTGATACTTCTAAAGTTTGTGATCCTTGTCGATTTGGTAAGAAACATAAGTCGAGTTTTAAATATATTAGTGAAGTCTCAAATTTTGATGTTTTATAGTTAGTCCACATGAACTTATTTGGTCCTACAAAAACTAGAATTACTGGTGGAAAATACTATTTATATGTTTTAGTTGATGACTACACTAGATATACATTGGTCTATTTTCTACAAAGAAAATATGAAGCCTTTAGTTTTTTTAAAACTTTTGTATCCAAAAATGAGAAAACCTATCATTTATAACTATTCATATTGATCATGGTGTAGAATTTTTAAATTGTAATTTTGAAACTTTTTTTAGTAAAAAATTTATTATACATAACTTTTCGTCACCTGGAACTCCACAGAAAAATGGTGTAGTTGAAATAAGAAATAGAGTTCTTCAAGAGATTACTAGAACCATATTGAGTTAATACTCAGTTGATAAACATTTTTTGGCTGAAGTAGTTAGTACTACCTGTTATACTATAAATCAATTTTTAATAATACCTTTTATTAATAAAACTTCTTATGAGTTGTAGACTACTAGGAAACCAAAACTTTATAACTTCAAAGTTTTTGGATGGAAAGTATTCTTCTTGTATACTAAAGATAACTTACATAAGTTTTCACCAAAATCGGATGAAGGAATATTTTTATGTTACTCCACAAATAGTAAGGATTATAGGGTTTTTAATAAAAAAAAGTAATGTTGATGAAATAGTAAGTGTTAGATTTGATGAAACTAATCCATTTGTTTTCAAATAGCCCCAACCTAAATCTTCAGATATTATTCCTAAAACTAATTTTCAACCTATGTTAGAAATTTCTTCTCATAAGGAAACTGAAGAATACATTTCTATAGTTTTTCCTCGAGAAGATTTTCAACCTATCATTGAATAATAGAGTTTTAAAAATCTAAGAAATCAGTTGTTTCTTAGGAACCATCCTGGTGATAATATCATTGGTGATGAATATCATCCAATTATAACTATAAGTTATTTGAGAAATAAAATTGAACATCTAGTGTTTTTATCTTAGTTTGAACCTAACAATCATGATGATACTTTAGGTGATGAGGATTGGATAAAGTAAATGCAAGATGAACTCAATGAGTTTGAAAGGAACCAAGTTTGGACTTTGGTTGAATAGGCTAAAGATACTTCTATAATTGGAGTAAAATGGGTCTTTCAGAATAAATGTGATAAAAATGGAATAATAATTATAATTAAAGCTAGAATTATTGCTAAGGATTATAACCAATAAGAGGGAATAGACTATAAATAAACCTATTATCTGGTATCTAGACTTGAGGCTATTCATATAATTCTAGCATATGCAACATTCTTAAATTTCAAACTATTTATAATGGATGTGAAGTGTGTTTTATTTAATAAATATGTTCAGGATGAAGTTTATGTCAAACATCCACCTAGTTTTAAAAATAAAAAACATCCAAAACATGTTTATAAACTTACCGAGACACTATATGGACTTAAACAAGCCTCTAGATTCTGGTATGGTAGGTTAATTGGATTTTTGTTACAAAACAATTTTGTTAAGGGAGTTGTGAATCTAACTCTTTTTATAAAATAAGTTAATAAGAATATTATTATTTTTAAAATTTATATTGATGACATTATATTCAGATCAACTCAAAAAAAATTAATAGATTCATTTTCAGATCTTATAAAGTCTGAGTTTGAAATGACTATAATGGATGAGTTAACATACTATCTAGGTTTTCAAATTTCACAAAAACCAGAAAGAAATTTTATATCTAAACATAATTATATAAAATATATTTCTAAGAAATTCAGATATGAAATCACTAAAAGTATTATTACTCCTATTGGAACCTCGGATACTTTATACATTTATGAAGCTGTGAAACTATTTAATTAAAATATTTTTAGAGGTATGATTGGAATCTTACTTTACTTAACAGATATTCATCCAGATTTAATATTTTAAGCATACTTATGTTCTAGATATTAATTAAATCTAAAAGAGTCTCATAATAAATCTGATAAATGATTTTTTTGTTACCTTAAGGGAACTATGGATTTAGTATTTTTTACTCTTCTGAAAATGATATTGAACTAAATTTTTTTTTTTGATTCTGACTTTGGTGGGTGTAGAATGGATAGAAAAAATAATTTTGGAGCATGTGATTTATTAGGAGAAACTTTAGTTTCATGGTCTTGTAAGAAAAAAAACTCAGTATCACTTTCTACTACCAAAGCTGAATATGTAGTAGTTGTAAGTTGTTGTGCTCAAGTGTTGTGGATGCAACACACTCACTAGATATGACATGAGTATTAGTAAAACTCAAATATTGTATGATAACACAATATCCATTTTCTTAATTAAAAACTCAACACATCACTCACATGCTAAGCACATAGATATAAGATGTCATTCCCTTCAAGATCACACACAAAAAGTAGATATCATTTTACAATTCATCAGAATGCAAGAACAACTTGATGATGTTTTTACCAAACACCTTAGTTCCGATAGATTTGAATATATTAAACAGAAGCTAGGATTGATCAATATCAAATTATTATTCATATCAAATTCTGACTTACCAATCTTCTTACATTAATAAACTCTTTCTCAAAGGGGGGGTAAATATGTTTTTTAGTTTTTTAAAACTTTTACTTTTTCTAAAAAAAATAGTTTCAGTTTTCTAATAACTTTTAAAAGTTTTATTTTTTTATAATAACTTTATTAGAATAAATTTTTTATAAAATTGTTTGGAATTGGTTTTTGTATAAACTTTCTAGTGTCAATATTTTATAAAAAATTCTTCAAAGTAAAATTTTTTCCAGATTCAAAAATTATTTAAAAAAATCTAGACTCAAAAATTATTATAAATTTTTACCGAATAGTACCTTAGTTATAACTTTATCATAATAAGTTTTTATTCAAAAAACAAGTATAATGGGTTACTCATGCCAATGAAACTTTTCTACTTTAAAAAGTATTCTTCTTTTAGTTTTCACACTTATTCATTGCTTTAGTTTATAAATGTTGTTGTATATATTCTTTTAGTTTTATAAACTTTGTTTTATTAAAAACATAAAAAAAATTATAACTGGACTATTGTTTACTGTGATGAAAGGTATTTCTTAAAAAAACTTAAGAGTTCATATTTATTTTAAAATCATTCTTTGAATTAAATATTGATCGTCGGATCAGAAAAGGTTACTCAATATAAACCATTTAAATTTATGGAAGGCAAACTGTCTCCCCCATGCCTATATAAGGGTGGGTCACCCTGTGTCTTGCATCGATCTCTAGATAATTTGATCCCAACTCTCACCGCCTTTTTAAGTGCTCGTTTTGATCTTTTTCCATTCATCTAATCATTGATACAAGTCTCAGTACAATGGCTACCTCTGAAGACTTTGCAAAAAGGGAAGTTATAAGAGAAGGACTCCTCAAGAAAACATGGTATGAGAAATTCAATTCTTTATTAAAAAGAGTTATGAAGTTTCAATGTTGGGAAGAGATTTGTGTTTAGAAAGATGATTTTGAATTATATCACCCTGAGATGGTTAGAGAATTTTATGCTTCAGTTGATTTTATTTCTAAAGATCATAAGGAATAAGTGAAATTCACTTTGTTTTATGAAACGTATAAACTTTCATATCAACAAGTCGTATAATTAGTGGGAGTACCTTTTGAGGGTGAAGCGTATCTTCCTTCCCACAAATTACCTAAAAATCTTGGAAGGTTCATAAAATCAAAGGCCGAAGCATCTTTGTTCACTTCATTTGAGAAGGTAAGAAAAAATTCTCACCTCACACTAGACACTTGAGTAGTTACCCTCTAGATGAAGGGTTATCTTATTCTGAGAAAGGGTGAAAGGGATACCCTAAAAGTTTTAGATATATTTGTTTTATAATTTTTTATGAATATGAGGCAGATAAACTAAGTAAAGTTTGGCTTTCTAACAGTGGAATCAAGAAAGAAAGAATCAATGAAATTGAAGATTCTGATGTTCCCTTGTTTTATAAACAGATTGTTAGTCAATTGTATGAAACTTGTTCATATTAAGAATCAAACATATCCTATGAGGGAAAATATTTCCCTAATTGGTGAAGAGACCAAGTCGAGAATGAATTTAGTTTTTTATACCATGCTAAGGAATTTTTTGAGTGTAATGAACCGCGTCTGATGCGAGAACTAAAAAAGAAAAATAGATTGTTAAAGAAAAGAGGAAATCTGAATCCTCTCCTCCAAAAGTGAAAAAGAAACAAAAAATCATGACTGATAAAGAATTCAAAGAGTTCATGGAATAGAAGGCATAGAAGAAACTTAGTGACCCTTCTTTTGGACTTGATAAGGCTGAGTCCAAATATTTGAACATTCGGACATTTGATGAGTTAAAAGAATCCAAGAAAATAAAGAAACAAAATAGGATGTTAACGGAGGCAAAGATCATAGAAAAGTTGTTGATGGGAGTTGAAAAAGCCTCAGAGAATTCAATTCTATCTATTTATCCTTTATCAGTGGTGCAGCTAGCTAAAGAGTCTGAAATAGTTCCTCACACCGATCCAATTATTCCAAATGTCGGTTTGGAGATTGGAGAAACTTTAGTCATTCCAAAAGTTGGAGAAAAGGAAAATGGTTGATTGAATGTAGAAGAACCTCAAGTATAGGTCCTAGTTCAAGTCGAGAAGAAAGTTGAGAAGGAAAAATCAAAATCTGATAAGAATGTTGGAAAAGGAATTCTTATAATTATGTGGTAGTTGGAAAAGGAATTAGAGGAAGAAAAAAAAAGTAGAGGAGGAAGAGGAAAAGGAAAAATTTGATTAAGAAGAAGAAACTGAAACTGAGGAAGAAACAAAGAAAGAGGAAACTTCAACTGAGTCGTCCTCAAAGTCTACTCATTTATCATCCTTGTTCAAAAATAATGCAGAGATAGATGTTTCAAGGGAAGTAAAATCATCATCTAAAGAGGAAGACAAATCTTCTTAAAAAGGAGAAGAAGAATATCAGTTTTCTCATACAAAAGTATCATAAAAAGATGAAACCAATAAGAAAGTGGATATTATCAAAGACACATAAGATGAAAAAGTTTCTGAGAAAGGTGAAGATAAATTTGAGAAGAAAGAAAAACCAGACATCAAACCAAGTCATCCACATGCTCCTTAGGCTTTATCAGAATCATCAGACTCTGAATCAATAATAATTCGGAAAGGATTTGATTACATTTGTCAAAATTTAAAACAACTAAGTGATTTAATACCATATCTTCCAAATATATAAGCTAGATGTAAACTGATTTAGAATATCCTGAATGAAAAATCCGATTCACTGAAGGTATTGAAAAAATTAGTAATTTAGATTGAGGTGGACTTAAAAAATTTCAAAGAAAACACCAAGACACAAAAAAGATCATATAATCGGATAGAAAAATGGTCAAACCAAGTTGAAAATGATCTCAAGGACCATGATTACCAATTTATAGAAGCGGAGAAACTTTCTCTTGAGATGGATGAATCCTTTCAAAAGTTATCAACAGATGTTTCTGAAATAGTTAATATGACATCATGCCTTTTATTACATAAACTTTTCATTTACATGGTATAAATAGATGATCTTTTAAAGATTATTTTCTTGAAAATAAGGTACATAATACATGAAAACTTAATAAATTCTTCTAAATATACTTGAAGAAATCCTTATGGGTTCATCTTAAGTATATTTACTGCATCTCATATCCTGGATACATACATCAAAGGAAAGGGGTAAGCATGAGGCTCGGTAAGGGAAAACAGTTTACATATGATCATGAGGAATATCAATAAGAATATAAGGAATGTCATTAAGGCATGAGCAAAGGAAAATAAAGCATGTCATAAAAAACATGAATCGTAACATGAAAATGTGGCTACAACATTTAATTTAAACATTCATAAGCATATCACCAAGGTTAATTACCAAAGTGTTATAGATGAAAATTACCAAGGTTATTCACCAAGGTATCATAAAACATGTCATATCTAGAGATTAAATTATTTACCCAATGCATTGGAGCATTGTCAGAGTGCACCCTTCATATGTATTAATTAATTTGAGGCACATAGATCATAATAAAACATTTCATAAATAACCCATAGAGAATAAAAAAACGAGTTTCATACCAAAATCATGGCGTTTCAAAAGTGCTTAAAAACGTGATCATTATATCATTTTTGACCCATGGGAAGGGAATGTGGGTTTCATGTATGTTAATCCCAAAATAAACTAAATCATTTTTACATTTAGGTGACTAAAATTGGAAAAGAATGAGGTTTGGGTGTTCACAAGAAGAAAATAAAAGAGAATTTCTTAAGGAGAAGAGGGAAATTTTGAGAAGTGAATTCGGCAGCATAACGGGCATAAAATATTGTTTTAAAAAAGGGTAAAATGAGAGGGGACAAGGGTCTCTCATTCATAAACAAATCTTATTACAGTAATGGGATAAAATAAAGTTGATAGTATAAATTAGTTCATAAATTGAAATACATGCCGCATAAAAAAGGGAACTTGAATGAAAAAGAGAAGTATAGATTTCCCTTACCTTGAAGAGCTACTCTTAGATCTTGAGTAAATGGAACCTTGGGGGCTTGAGGACACCTTGGAGGGACTACTTGGGAGAAAAACTATTATAGCTTCATGGAGAATTGATTGTGAGTGAAAGGAAATGGAGAAATAGGTGGGTATTTATAGAAAAAGTGGAGGATTTGTTTAATAATTTCTAAATATAGGCCTTGGAAATTTAGGTTGTGGAAAATGTCAAACCATGGACTTGCCTGTGGTTTTTCCCCTTTTTTAGACATTTTGGACATATTTTATGTTATTTTAACCCACAAGAACCGATCATCATTTTATATTACTTATTTTGGCATGGAAAATTTAATTTTCCATAAAATAATATTTTTAATGTTAAAGTTTTCATTTTAGACTTTGGAAAGTAACTTATAGGTTTGGAAATTGATTAAAATCTATTAAAATACTTGATATTAATAAAATAACACATTTTTTTCCATGGATTGTAGTTAATTAATTATTATATCATTATAACATAATTATGAAGTCATTAAACATACTAAAAAACTCAAAATGTGTTTTTACTATTCACAAAAAAAATAAAGTATTTTAGAAAATTCTCATAAATTCACCTTAACCTAATTTCGACATGATGATTTCAAAATTGAGGTTTATTTTATCATAATAATTCATGATGATATTAACTTTTAAATATAAAAACTTTATTTATTAAAAAATAGTGGGTTGAAAATGCATAGTAAAATTTATGTCACATAAAAATTTTCAATGACATAATAAAATTATTTTATCATTTATATTTAAATAAAAGTGTTTTTATCATACTATTTAAAATAAATATTATTAATAATACCATAGTTTATTATAAAAAATAACATACTTTTCAAAAAGTACAATTTGTTTCTGAAAAATCAATTTATCAAATTCATCATATATAAGAAAAATTATTCTTAAAACAGAATTGATGGAATAACAATTTTATTTATACAATGGAATTACGCTTTAAGTAAATAAGGTCATAACCCCTTATAACACTCATGTACAACCTAAGGGTAAGGTGTGCGATAGTGATAGATTCATGGGGCGGCTCGGCTAACATTGATCGGGTGGTAATTTCCACTAACTTGAACTTATCTCACAGGAGATTTTGTTCAAATTTCACTTTTTGAAGCTCAGCTTGGGATTGGTCAAGGGAGAACCTCAATGACGCTATCTCCCTCCCAAGTTCTGACAAATGAGCTTCATACGACATGACTCTACTGGTTGAGGTCAACGCTTCTCTTTTATGCATTAATTATCCTTTATCATTTTTACTTATAAACACTAATTATAATGTTAAAATTATTACTAAGAGTATAGTTTAAAACGATCATATTGACCAACGATCATATAACGGTTGAATCCCGATGGTCACATTTCCCTTTATATTCTATAAATACCACTTCATTATTAAAGATACGTGGTTTTGTTGTGTAAAATAAAATAACACACATTTATAGGAAATAAAATACCATTTAAAAAGTCTTGGTCATTACATTATTCCCCCTTAAGAAATTGCATCCCCGAAATTTTCAACACATTCTCCCAGTTGAGAAAAGGTGTTGGTACTTATGTCTCATTGTCTCCTTAGGTTCCCACATTGCTTCTTCATATTTATGGTTCCTCCACAACACTTTGACGTGGTCAGTAGTCTTGCTGCGTATAACCTTATCTCTACGGTTCAAGATCTTCACCAGCTTATGCTCATAATAGAGGTCATGTTCCAGTTATACCACCTATGGATTCAGTACATGTGAAGGATCAAGTATGTAATTCCTCAAGAGAGATACATGGAATACATCATGAACTTGAGCTAGATTTGGTGGAAGTGAAAGTCGGTAGTCCACTGCTCCTATGTGATCAAGGATTTCATAGAGGCCAATGTACCTGAGGCTAATATTCTCTTTCTTCCCAAATCGCATGAATCACATCCATGGTGATATTCGAAGGAAAATGTTGTCATCAACATCAAACTCCAAATCCCTTCGACAGTTGTCAGCATAGCTCGTCTATCAACTCTGAGTATTATTTATGTGTTGTTGGATGACATGAACCTTTTTTGTCATCTCTTGCACAAGATCAGGCTCAAACAACTTTCTCTCACCAACTTCATCCTAACAAGTAGGAGTTCTACATCACTTCTCATATAGAGCTTCATATGGTGTCATTTGAATACTCGAGTGGAAGTTGTTGTTGTATGAGAACTCAACTAATGGGAGGTCTTGATTCTAGCCACCTTTAAATTCCATTAAGCATGTTCTTAGTATATCCTCGAGTGTTTGAATAGTCTTTTCAGATTGGTCATCAGTTTGGGGGTGATAGGTCGTACTGAAATTCAATTCAATATTTAGAGCATGTTGAAGACTTCTCCAAAAAATTTATGTGAAACTTGGATCACAATTATAAACGATAGAAAGTGGTACCTCATGCAACCTCACCACTTCCTTTACGTAAATCTTGGAAAGTTGGTCAAGAGAGAAATATTCCCGAATGGCGATAAAATTGGCAGTCTTGGTGAGTAAATCCACTATAACCCATATCACATTGTTTCCTTTGGATTTTATTGGGAGACCAATGACAAATTCCATAGTGATATTGTCTCACTTCCATGTTAGTATGAGTAGTGGTTGTAATACCCCTTTAGGAAGTTGTCACTCTGTCGTCACTTGTTGACACACCAAGAACATTTTAGTGAAGTCGGAAATCTCCCTTTTCATATTATCCCACCAATAATGATCACAAATGTATCTATACATTTTAGTGCTTCCAGGATCTATAGAGAATATAGAGATATGAGCTTCATCCATCAATTCTTTCTTTATCTTCAGAATAGATGGAACACATAGTCTTGTAAAAAAAATTAGTACACCTTCTTGATCAATATTTAACTCAAGAAACTTCTCATTCTTCACAGGCTTTATCTTATTTTGTAACAAGGGATCTTCTCTTTGAACTTTCTTGATCTTTTCTAGTAATGATGGCTAAGAAATCATTTGGGATAGGGTTCATGATGTCTATTCCCTTACAATTCTCATGTTCAGTTTTACTAGGTCTTTGATCAAAGGATCTTCTTGAATCCTCATCATTGCCAACACAATAGGGTCTTTCCTACTTAATACATCAGTGACTTTTTTTACTCTTCTGGGGTGATAATGAATTGAACATACATAGTCTTTAAGAAGTTTAAACCATCTTATTTGTCTCATGTTCAATTCCTTTTGTGTGAAAATATACTTCAAACTGTGGTGGTCTATGTATATATCACATTTCTCACCATAAAGATAGTGTCTCCATATTTTTAGAACAAAAACAACTACAGCTATCTCTAGGTCATGCGTTGGATAATTCTTCTCGTGAGGATTTAACTATTGAGATGCATAAGAAATCGCCTTATCATTTTTCATGAGGACACACTCAATCCCTTTCAGAGATACATCATTAAAAATAAAAAAATCCTTATCTAATAGAGGGTAGCGTTAACACAGGTGCAGTAATCAATCTCTTCTTCAGTTATTGGAAACTTTATTCACAATCCTTTGTCCAAATGAACTTATCCTCTTTTCGAGTTAACTTGGTTAGTGGATTAGAAAGTCATGAAAATTTGTTCACAAACCTCCTATAATATCCTATTAAACCAAGGAAACTACGAATCTCAGTTACTATTGTAGGATGATGCCACTCCTCCACAACCTTTGTCTTGTCATGGTCAACTAAGATTCCTTCATTTGTTACAATGTTCCCCAAGAAAGTAACTTGTTGTGACCAAAATTCACATTTTATGAATTTTTCAAATTGCCTCTCCTTCCTCAGAGTTTTCAATATAACTCTTAGATGATCCTCATGTTCCTCACAAATTTTTGAATATATCATAATATCATCAATAAAAACTACCACAAATGTATTAAGGTAGTCCTTAAAGACTTTATTCATAAAATCCATAAATATAGTAGAAGGGAATAACAACAAACTCATAATTCTCATATCTTGATCGAAAGGAGGTATTTGGAATATATTATTTTTTCGCCCTCAATTGATAATAACCAGATCAATGATCAATCTTTGAGAAGAATTGATCCCCACGAAACTGGCCAAATAAATCATCAATCCTTGGGAGAGGGTACTTGTTCTTTATTGTGATCCCGTTAAGTTCTCAATAATAAATACATAGTCACATTGATCCACCCTTCTTATTTACAAAGATAATATGTGCTCCCCAAGGAGACACACTTGTTCGGATAAACCCCTTCTCTAAAAGATCTTGAAGTTGTTTCTTTAATTCCTCCATCTCGACATTTTTCATTTTATACAGGGTCTTTGATATCAGCTTGGATCTGGGTATGAGTTCAATGGAGAACTCTACCCTCTCTTTTTCGGGGAGGTCCAGACAACTCTTTAGGAAATATGTCAGTGTATTTCTGAACGATGAGAACATTTTCTATTCTTATACTTTCATTTCCTTATTCCTTTTCACTAATAATCTCCATAAATAAGGCTATGGGGGTGCTACTAGATAAAGCTTAGGTCGTGATATCTCTCCTTTTAAAATAACTGTAAGTTATCCATTCAAGAATACTAGGATTTCCTTGCTTCTATAGTTGATCTTAGCATTATACTTTGAGATTCAGTCCATCCCTAGTATAATATCAAATTCCATCATGGAAATGGCTACTAGATTTGCGATGAGATTGTGCTCACCAAATTTAATGCTAGAGTTTTTATACATTATTTATGCTTGGATAATTCCTCTAGGAGTCTTGACTAATAAATCTACTTCTAGAAGTTCAGTGATTGATTCAATATTCTTTGCAAACTTAGAAGAAATAAAGGAATACGTAGAACCAGAATCAAAAAAGTATTTACTAGCTTTGAGAGAACAACAAGAGTACCTTCCACCGCATCATTTGGAGATTCTACTTTATCTGTTGTGATATCAAATTCTCAACCTTGCTCTCTTAGCCTATGCTGAGGTTGATGGTGATTTTCAATCATTATCTTCTTATTTGGATAGTGATTGGAAAAGTGCACAGGTTGTCCACACTTAAATCATTGGACTTCATACTGAGTTTTCACCATCTTCCCTTTTTTAATTAGTGTTGAGAAGTTGAGGCTTCAACTCACCACAAAAATTATGAGCTATATGGGCATCTCTTCCACACTTGTAACATTTTCCACTCCCGAGCAAGCAAATTCTTGAATGCTTCTTCTGACATTTATTTCATGTAGGAATTTTTACTTGCTTTCCTCCTCTTCTATGATCAAAGTTCCTCCCTAATTTTGGCTCCAAATACCTCTTCTTTTCATTCGATTTGTGTGACCACTACATCTCTCCGAACTCCAGTTCAACCTTCATAGCACTTCACACTATCTCCTCATAGCTGGCATAGTCTAGATTGGCTAGATTCCTCCATAGATGGGGTCTTAGTCCACCGAATAATCTATCAACCTTTCCATTATGATCCATAATAAAGGTAGAGGTGTAACGATAAAGTCTTGTAAATTTCATCTCATAGCTTCTCACAAATCCATTTTTCTTCTGCTTCAGCTCTAGGAATCTCTTCTCCATTTCCGTTCGCATTGAACGGGGGAAATATTTATTCAAAAAAGATCCCCTAAAATCTTCTCACTCTATGGCATCAATCTCCCTTATTGGATTTGTGTTTTTAACCAGTGTCCACCACTGATCAACTTCTCCCTCTGAGTGGTAAACAGTCAAGGTGACTTTTTCTTGTTCCAGACAATGAAGTACAGAAAATATATTTTATATAGAGTTTATCCATTATTTAGCAATCAATGGTTCAGTAAATCCATTGAAATAAGGTGGTCATTAACGCATAAAAGACTCAACAAAATGTGGATCCCTTCAAGGTGAATCTGGTCTCTCAACTTGATTCAAGTTATTTTTCATAACTCAAGTTAGTTGATATCATTCTCATGAAGTTTTCCATTTCGGCTTCCATCGAAGGGTTGTCAGCGCATGGTCTGTTGCGCTCATCATTTACACGGTTCATCCTATTTACCATCATTTTCTAAAAGAAGAAAACCTTAGTGAGAAATGTGTTTATTTTAAGAATCTTATAATTCTAAAGGAATTTTATGTCTTAAAACATCGTACTTAAATATATTATTCTTAACAACAAATACATTTTATATAAATCCTTCATAATAGTTCATAAAAATATTGTGATTGACTAAACATATCCTCCAAGAGTGTGAAACTGGGAGTGCAATTAGGCTCATTTTCGTGCACCAGTTCTCGTTCGATTCTAACTCAAAGTGGTGTTTTTGAGTGTTACCCCTAGATACATTTATGCTAGAGACACATCCACTTGTTCGTATCTAGATAGGGATTTCATTGCTCGGAAACCACTTACTTAATACTTCACCAAAATATCAAGATGTTTTCCTATATTTAAACTTTTCTCTAGTGTTCTTCCTATAGTTTTTAAATACTAATTTTCATAAATAACTAAATAGTATTTTGATACCAACTATGGAATCCCGCCTTTTATTACGTAAACTTTTCATTTACATGGTACAAACAGAGGATATTTTAAAGTTTAGTTTCTTGAAAATAAGGTACATAATACATGAAAACTTAATACATTCTTCTAAATCCACTTAAATACATCCTCATGGGTCCATCCTGAGTACATTTACCGCATCTCATATCCCGGGTGTCACGAACCAGCCCAGGTACCCTGGTAACCTGATAATCGAGCCGGCCCTGACATAGCCCGAATGGAGTTCCCGATCCCCACGGGTCGGCGACTAGCACCTGGAATCACACAACATACAAGTGGGAATGATTTTGCCACCAACAATGCGGAAGAAAAGAAACAAGACAGTATGCATAACAAAAAGAAACTCCACTGGGAGTAATGTACCAGAAAACAAAGAGGCATAAAAAGCCCAAAGTACTACAATCCAAGTACTAAAAATGGGAAAACAGCCCCAAGGTCCCTAAGGACACAACTCACCAAGACCAAAACTCAACAGCTGGATCCACCTCCAAGAGATCCCTTCCCTTTGCTCGAACCAGGAAGAAGAAAGTCTACAAACACCCGAAGGCAAAAGTAGGGTGTGAGCCTAAGCCCAGTAGGATACCACCAAAGATTCCGTAACAGATGTCAAATATAGATTATCCAAAGAAAACCTTTCAATTTTGAAATAAATAGGTTTGGCAATTCAAAAGCATATTTTAACAAAACATGCTATACATTTTCAAATGATGAAAGTAAATATTTTAAGTAATGATTTTACAAATGATGGAATATTTCTAAAATAATGGCTTAAGTAAAACATTTATATAAAACAGTTTATATAAATTCAGTAGGCATGTAAAGCAGTTCAAAAGTATTGGCATACATTTATATCTCAAATATAAATAAACAAGCGAGCAACATGGTCATCTGCCAAAAGGTACGATAGTATTAACCAGTTATAGGATTTCACACTCTCTATGTGAACTCAGCAAAATGTGTATACACACGTCCCTATGACACTGGCCAAAGGAGACTCGTCACCAACCCGTCGGGGATGTGACTCGCTGCAAGTATGTTTTAGAACGTTGTCGTAGCGTAGACTGTATCCAAATAACTCACTAACTACCTAAGGCTTGCATGCGCTCTTACATGATGGGTGAACTATTTTAAGAATGCTTAAAAATGCGATCAATCTCATTCTTCCATTTCAAATGTTCCAATTTCTTTCCATTTAAAACCAAAATAGGTTTTATTCAAAAACATGTCTTTTTCACAAGATAAAACCAATGGGTTTCTATCAAATCATTTTAAGCCATTTTCACCAGTTTGAAATCAAATCAAAACTAATTCCATCATCACACAATTTATTTCCACAATTAAATTCAAAATTTTAACTGAAATCATTTCCATCAAATCCACAATTTAAATTAAACAATTTAAATCAGGAAATTTCCATAAACACACCCAATTTGTCAGCGAACCTCTCGTCCCCTCGACTCCATGGGAACTGGCCCAAGCCCAAGGGTTGGCCACCTTGGGCCTAGCTGGGGGCGTGCGGCGCGCAGGTGGGCAGGCCAACCCTATACCTCGTTACCCATACAACACGTTTGCCCGCGGGGGCTGGGTGAGTTGGTTCAAGGCGGGTGGCGACCCGTCGCTGAGGTTCCGGGTTCGAGTCCTCACAAAGGCAACGCGCACCATTTGTCAGCGAACCTCTCGTCCCCTCGACTCCGTGGGAACTGGCCCAAGCCCAAGGGTTGGCCACCTTGGGCCTAGCTGGGGGCGTGCGGCGCGCAGGTGGGCAGGCCAACCCTATACCTCGTTACCCATACAACACGTTTGCCCGCGGGGGCTGGGTGAGTTGGTTCAAGGCGGTGGCGACCCGTCGCTGAGGTTCCGGGTTCGAGTCCTCACAAAGGCAACGCGCACCATTTGTCAGCGAACCTCTCGTCCCCTCGACTCCGTGGGAACTGGCCCAAGCCCAAGGGTTGGCCACCTTGGGCCTAGCTGGGGGCGTGCGGCGCGCAGGTGGGCAGGCCAACCCTATACCTCGTTACCCATACAACACGTTTATGCCCCCGTGGGCGTGGTGGAGTGGTCGAAGGCTCCGCTTCCCTCAGGGGAGGTCGGGGGTTCGAACCCTGTCAGGGGGTATGCTATAAAAAGCATGTTCACCACACGCGGTGCACGATTGCACGCCGGTTACCCAAGCGTTTACGCGGCGCCGGCCCCCGTTGGGGAACTGGGCTTCACCCCTTGGGTGGGCCTGGGGAAGGTAGGGGATTCTCGGGCCACTGCATGCCTGACCGCGTAACCACTCGGGGGCTGGGCCATCACCCGCATTGTTTCCCGGCCCCTACCTTTTAAAAAAAAAGAAGAAAAAAAAAATAAAGAAATACAAGGATAATCAATTTGGAAAGTCGGGACGGAACCACCTACCTCAATTTATTGACGGGAGTTAGCCCAATAAGAAACCCCAAAAATCGAGCGGCACAACGTCGTCGATCAAGTTCTGGATCTAAATCCTTAAAACCAAAAAAAAAGATCAATGGCATCAAGATCTTGTAAAACTAGATCTAGATCCACAATCCTAGATCTAGATCTCAACTAATAGGTTTAAATCTACAGAAAATGGTGGAAATCTTCCAAGAAAAGATCAAGGAAAGATAGAGGAAAGAACGGGAGAAGTAACAGGTTGAAATCCACTTACCAGGAGGAGAGCAAATCCTCAATCCGAGCCTTCAATCTCGAAGGAAGAAGTTCGGATCACCTTGGAATCTCTCTAGGAGGCTTTGAAAACACCTAGAGTGTTTCAAGCCCAAGCCAAGGTCGGAAATATGGAAGTATTGGGAGTTTAGGTGGTTTTAAGAAGGATTTTCAGAATAAAAAAACAGCACGCATGGTTACCTGGACAGAGGCGCATGGTCAGGAAAACTGTGTGCCAACCGTGCGGAACCCACTGTTCAGGTTTGCAAGGTTGGCACGGTTTGGTCGCACGGTCTGTCAAACCGTGCGCAAACCGTGAGGACCTCTCTGTCTAGTTCTGCATGGTTGGCACGGTTTGGTCGCACGGTTTGTCAAATCGTGCGCAAACCGTGCACAACTCACTATCCTTTAGTTTTCCTTAAAAGTTCACCCAAACGCACCCCAAGTCACTACTCCAAAACAGAGGTACTTAGAAACATCAAAAGTACCTAAAAACGTAACGTGATGTTACAACCTCCCCACCATAAGATCTTTCTGTCCCCAGAAAGCCTATGAAAAAACCTTCACGTCAAAAAGATGAGGCCACTGCTCTCTCATTAGTGTCTCCCTTTCTCACGTCTCATGAGAATCAGAACCATGTTGTCATAGTACACAGACCAGAGGTATCGTTCTCCCACAAAGTACCTTGGTCTCAGAATCAACAACCCTGACTGGTCGTTCAGTCACAGATAAATCTGGTTCAATCTCAAGATCACTCCAGCTCAAAACATGAGATGGATCAAAGAGATACTTTTGCAGCTGTGATACATGGAACATTTTATGTATCGACGTCAGTTGTGGTGGTAGATTTAGACAGTAAGCAACTTTCCCTACATGACCAACAACCTCGAAAGGTCCCACAAAATGAGGAGCAAGCTTCCCTTGCCTCCCAAGCCGTCGATGACCTAATCAGGGTGAAAATTTCAAGAACACCTGGTCACCAACTGAGAACTCTAAAAGTCTACGGTGACGATCAGCATAAGACTTGTACCGACTCTGTGTTGTCAACGTTCTCTGACGAATCAACTGGATCTTAGTTGTCGTCTCTTGGACCAAACTCAGTCCTACCAAGGAACTTCACCAATCTCCGACCAATATAAAAGAGATTTACAAGGACGGCCATACAATTCCTCAAAAGGATCTATTTTGATCACAGACTGATAACTGTTGTTATAAGAAAACTCAACTACCCCAAATGATCATCCCAAAACCCACCAAAATCGAGAACACATGCACGGAGCATATCATTAAGGATTTGAATATCTCTCTCTGTCTGGTCATCTGACCGTGGATGGTAGGTCGTGCTCAAACGAACCTGAGATCTCAGTGCCTCCTAAAGGCCTCTCCAAAAGCGAGAAGTAAACCGAGGATCCCTATCAGAGACTATAGCAGACGGAACTCCATGCAAATGAAAAATTTCTTTCACATAGATATTTCTCAACTCCTCAACTTTGGTTGTATCTCGAATAGGTATAAAGTGAGCCAACTTGGTCAGCCTGTCGATCACAACCTGTATCACGTTCTTCTTCCTTTGGGTTTGAGGTAACCCAACCACAAAGTCAATAGAGATTTCATCTCACTTCCATCTAGGGATTGGAAGTGGTTGAAGAAAACCCGAAGGTTTCTGGTGCTCGGCTTTCACCTGCTGGCATGTATAGCAACGAGATACAAACTCAGCGATGTCTCGTCTCATACCTAGCCACCAGAACTATCACCGCATGTCATAGAACATCTTCGTAGTCCATGGGTGTACAGCCCACTGAGAGTTATGGCAATCCCCTCATCACATCCTTCCTTGCCGATAACGGCACAACGTAACGATTTCGATAACACAGAACACCCTCTTTGGAGAACGACCACTGGGTGTCGGTCTCCCCACCATAAAGAGAGTCCCTAATGCTGTGGAAATCATCATCCAGTTGTTGTTCCTGAAGAATTAACTCGAGAAGAGTAGATGTCAACTGGACACTGGCTAAAGAAACTCCATTCCCCTTCCACTGAACTCCAATATGCAACTGAGCAAAAAGATTCATCAAACTCCACTCTTCTGAAGATTCTTTTACAGCCTGTAATGGAAGTTTCCTACTTAACACATTTGCAACTACATTCTCTTTCCCCGTGGTATAGGCAATGTCAAAGTTGAAATATTGCAGGTACTCCACCCAACGCCTTTGGCGGAGATTCAAATCTTTTTTAGAGAAGATACAACTCAATCTCTTGTGGTCTGAATACACAGTAAACCTTTCTCCATAAAGGTAATGTATCCAACACTTAAGTGCATGCATTACAGCTGCAAGTTCAAGGTCATGGGTAGGATAGTTCTTCTCATGAGGCTTAAACTGATGAGATCTGTAGGCAACAACATAATTACCTTGCATAAGGACACATCCCAAACCTGAACCTGATGCATCACAGAAGACCACGTAACCTATCCCAGCCTCAGGAAGAGTTAACACCGACGCAGTAGTCAAAAAACGCTTTAGCTCAACAAAAGAACTCTGACATTTATCATTCCAGGAAAACTTCACTCTCTTCCGATTCAGAGCAGTCATTGGAGAAGCTAACTTTGAGAAGTCTTTAACAAATCAGTGATAATATCCTGCTAAGCCCAAGAAGCTCTGAATCTCGAAAACATTTCGTGGTTGTTCCCAAGTCATAACAGCCTTCACCTTCTTAGGATCAATTGATATTACTTGTTTTGACATGACATGTCCCAAGAATTTTACTTCCCGAATCTAGAATTTCACACTTTGAAAGCTTGGCATAAAGTCGGTGATTCCTTAGAAGACTCAGAACTGTTCTCGGATGATGCACATGATCCTCCTCAGACTTGGAGTAGACAAGAATTTCATCCATAAAGACTATCACAAAAGTATCTAGATACTCACGGAAAACCTTATTCATCAAAGCTATGAAAACTACAGGAGCATTTGTTAGGCCGAAGGGCATAACATGGTACTCATAATGGCCATACCTACTCTGAAAAAGCGGTCTTATGAATGTCAGATTCTTTTATCCTCAACTGATGGTAACCAGATCAAAGATCAATTTTTGAAACAACTTTGCCCCTTTCAATTGATCAAACAAATCATCAATTCGTGGTAATGGATATTTGTTCTTTATCGTAACTCGATTGAGCTTTCGATAATCAACACATAAGCGAAGAGAACCATCAGCCTTCTTGGCGAAGAGAACTGGTGTTGCCCAAGGTGACACACTATGGCGTATAAAACCTTTCTCAAGAAGATCGTCTAACTGAGACTTTAGTTCTTTTAGTTCTGTTGGAGCCATTCAGTAAGAGGGAATAGAAACCGTTTGAGTATTAGGCATTAAGTCAATAGAAAAATCAACCTCCCTTACTGGTGGAAAACTAGAGAAGTTAGAAGGAAACACGTCAGGAAACTCAGCGACGACTGGAGGAAGATCACCACACATTGAATCTCTCTCTAGATCAAAAGAAAACCCTAATATAACTTTCCCCAACTCTGGATAAGAGGGTCCAGCTCTGTTTGACCTTGGGTCTCATTCTCCTTGAAAAACAAGAGGCACACCACTGGGTGTAGTAAGGTAGACCCGTCGAAGATAACAATCGATTCGGGCTTTATTGGCAATAAGCCAATCCATCCCAAATATGACGTCAAAAGATTTCATGTCAAGAACCAAAAAAACTCCAAGCATAATCAACATCTGATAGAGAGAAGACACAAGTAGGACTACGGAGACCCTTCTCTCTCATTGTACCAAGGGGTGTAGTAATATCCATCGCACAAGATAAAATCTTCATAGGTAGGTTAAGAAGATTAACAATATGGGTTGAAATAAATGAGTGAGATGAACCAGTATCAAAAAGGGTGGTCATTAAAGATGAAGCTATAGTAATGGTACCTCTCACAATTGCAGGACCTGTATCAGCTACCTCTTGCGACTCTTCCACTGCGTGAAGAAGCTTCGTTCCGGATGCCTGTGGCTGGAACCTTTTTGTACGTGAAGCATTTGAGTGCCCCGTAGTTTTTGGAGGTGCTGATGATCATGTTCCACTACGTGGAGTAGAGAAGTGATGGCAGAATCTCTGTAAGTGCCCTAAACGTCCGCAGGAGCTACAGTTCTTGGGTGCCTCAGTGCAAGCCCTCTTAGAATGTCCTGGATTTCCACACTGATAGCAAGTCAATGAAGCCCCTCCTGGTACTACCAGAGGTCTGGAATGACTCTATTGTCGAGAACTACCATGAGAAACGTCACACTTCCGTTTTATTTTAAAAGAACCAACACTGCCACTAGGAGGGAAAGAAACTTCCTTCAACCCTGACTTTCCTGCCAAGTCCATCTTAACCATCATCGCCATATCCAGCACATCAGCATAAGTGGGTAGCTTCAGTAAGAAAACCTAAGAACAGATATCTGATAGAAGTACCAACTCGAATCGTTGAGCCTTCATCTTCTCATTAGATACAATCTCAGGAGAAAACTGTACCAACTCAGAAAAGCGATTTGAGTACTCATTCGGGGTTTTGTTGGTCTGGTCAAGCTTGAAAAACTCCACAGCCTTGGTCAACACCATTGATTCTGGATAGAACTGGTTAGTGAAAAGAGCCCTAAAGTCTTTTCACTCCAAACCCTCATGTTTCCCATTCATCACCATCGTGTCCCACCATCTCCTACTTGGTCCCTCCAGCACGAAGGTGGCACACTTCACCTTGATCACATCAGGTGTCTCCAAGAACCCAAACAGACGTTCAATCTTACTCAACATTTCCTCAGCATGTTGAGGGTCAGTGGAGCCTTTGAAAACTGGTGGCTTCTGGCGTAGGAACTCTTGAGAACGATTTCGAAGAATATCACTATGAGGATCTATAACTGGAGCCTGAACAGGAACTGGAGGTGGTGTCTGTCCCAGAGCTTGGACAGTGCGAACAATCACCTCAACCAGACTCGGATCCACAATAGGACTCGCTTGCTGAGATTCAGCAGCAGCCTCTTTTTGGATCTGATTCCCACGTCTCCTCGGAGGCATGATGCAACACAACATCAGAAAAGACATTAGATTAACACTCAAACAGAGTAACAAGGAAAACTATTCTTAATAGAAGGGATAAACAAGATTTGGATTCCACTCTATCCAAATCAAAACAGGGAAAATACTAGAACTAATCCAGAAGTCGTATTTCCCTAACCAACCCTAATGACTTAAGGTTCATTGTGGTGAGAGCTGGTCAGGCACTCAATCACAACTACATCCTAAGTCCCGAAAAGAATACTCAAATGCATACTGTCATCAAGGCAGGATGTTTAACCTGCCTCTGATACCATTTTGTCACGAACCAGCTCGGGTACCCTGGTAACCCGATAACCGAGCCAGCCCTGACATAGCCTGAAGGGCGTTCCCGATTCCCACGGGTTGGCGACTAGCACCTGGCATCACACAACATGCAAGTGGGAACGATTTTGCCACCAACAATGCGGAAGAAAAGAAACAAGACAGTATGCATAACAAAAAGAAACTCCACTGTGAGTAATGTACCAGAAAACAAAGAGGCATAAAAATCCCAAAGTACTACAATCCAAGTACTAAAAATGAAAAAACAGCCCCAAGGTCCCGAAGGTCACAACTCACCAAGACCAAAACTCAACAGCTGGATCCACCTCCAAGAGATCTCTTCCCTTTGCTTGAACCTGGAAGAAGAAAGTCTACAAACACCCGAAGGCAAAAGTAGGGAGTGAGCCTAAGCCCGGTAGGATACCACCAAAGATTCAGTAACAGATGCCAAATATAGATTATCCAAAGAAAAGCTTTCAATTTTCAAATAAACAGGTTTGGAAATTCAAAAGCATATTTTAACAAAACATGCTATACATTTTCAAATGATGGAAATAAATATTTTAAGTAATGATTTTACAAATGATGGAATATTTCTAAAACAATGGCTTAAGTAAAACATTTATATAAAACAGTTTATATAAATTCAGCAGGCATGTAAAGCAGTTCAAAAGTATTGGCATACATTTATATCTCAAATACAAATAAACAAGCGAGCAACATGGTCATTTTCCAAAAGGTACGATAGTATTAACCAGTTATAGGATTTCACACTCTATGTGAACTCAGCAAAATGTGTATACACACGTCCCTATGACACTGGCCAAAGGAGACTCATCACCAACCCGTTGGGGATGTGACCCGCCGCAAGTATATTTTAGAACGTTGTCGTAGCGTAGAGTGTATCCAAATAACTCACTAACTACCTAAGACTTGCATGCGCTCTTACATGATGGGCGAACTATTTTAAGAATGCTTAAAAATACGATCAATCTCATTCTTCCATTTCAAATGTTCCAATTTCTTTCCATATAAAACCAAAATAGGTTTTATTCAAAAACATGTCTTTTTCACAAGATAAAACCAATAGGTTTCTATCAAATCATTTTAAGTCATTTTCACCAGTTTGAAATCCAATCAAAACTAATTCCATCATCACACAATTTATTTCCACAATTAAATTCAACAATTTAATTGAAATCATTTCCATCAAATCCACAATTTAAATTAAACAATTTAAATCAGAAAATTTCCATAAACACACTCAATTTAATGGAATTGGGGGTTTTCCAAATTTTCATGCCAAAACCATTTCAAATACCTCGATTCACTGGAATCGACTTTTTATCAATTTAATTGAAAGCAAATTTGAGAAATTGAATTTAAATCAACAATTGAAATAAATCAAGAAATACAAGGATAATCAATTTGGCATGTCAGGACGGAACCACCTACCTCGATTTATTGACGAGAGTTAGCCCAACGAGAAACCCCAAAAACCGAGCGGCACAACGTCGTCGATCAAGTTCTGGATCTAAATCCTTAAAACCAAAAAAAAAGATCAATGGCATCAAGATCTTGTAAAACTAGATCTAGATCCACAATCTTAGATCTAGATCTCAACTCATGGGTTTAAATCCACGGAAAACGGTGGAAATCTCCCATGAAAAGATCAAGGAAAGAAAGAGGAAAGAACGGGAGAAGTAACAAGTTGAAATCCACTTACCAGGAGGAGAGCGGATCCTCAATCCGAGCCTTCAATCTCGAAGGAAGAAGTTCGGACCACCTTGGAATCTCTCCGGGAGCCTTTGGAAACACCTAGAATGTTTCAAGCCCAAGCCAAAGTTGGAAATATGGAAGTTCTGGGGGTTCAGGTGGTTTTAAGAAGGATTTTCGGAATAAAAAAAATTGTGTGCACAGTTACCTGGACAGAGGCGCACGGTCAGGCAAACCGTGCACCAACCGTGCGGAACCCACTGTCGAGGTTTGCAAGGTTGGCACGGTTTGGTCGCACGGTCTGTCAAACCGTGCACAAACAGTGCGGACCTCTCTGTCCAATTCTGCATGGTTGGCACGGTTTGGTCGCACGGTTTGTCAAACCGTGCAGAACTCACTGTCCTTTAGTTTTCTTTAAAAGTTCACCCAAACGCACCCCAAGTCACTACTCCAAAACAGAGGTACTTAGAAACATCAAAAGTACCTGAAAACGTAACGTGATGTTACATTGGGGACATACATCAAAGGAAAGAAGTGAGCATGAGACCCAGTAAGAGAAAATAGTTTACATGTGATCATGAAGAATATCAAGAAGAACATGAGGAATGTCATTAAGGCATGAGCAAAGGAAAATAAGGAATATCATAATAAAAACAACATGAATCATAACATGGAAATAAAACTACAACATTTAATTTAGACATTCATAATCATATCACCAAGGTTAATCACCAAGATGTCGTAAATGAAAATTATCAAGGTCATTCGCCAAGGTATCGTAAAACATGTCATCTCTAGATATTAAGTTCTTTGTTCAATGCATTAGAGCGCTATCAGGGTGAACCCTTTGTATGTCTTAATTAATGTGTGTCACATAGATCATAATCAAATATTTCATAAATAATCTGTAGAGAATAAAAAAATGGGTTTCATATCAAAATCATAGTGTTTAAAAAGTGCTTAAAAACATGATCATTATGTCATTTTCAACCCACGAAATGGGAATGTGGGTTTCATGTATGTTAATCCCAGAATCAAATAAATCATTTTTACATTTAGGTGAATACTCTTGGAAAAGAAAGAGGTTTGGGTATTCATAAGAATAAAATAAAAGAGAATTTCTTGAGGAGAAGAGAGAAATTTTGATAAGTAAATTTCGCAGCATAACGGATATAAAATGTGGTTTTAGAAAAGGATAAAATGAGAGGAGACAAGAGTCTCTCATTCATAAAAGACTCTTATTACAGTAATGGGATAAAATAAAGTTGACAATATAACTTAGTTTGGAAATTGGAAGATATGCCACATAAAAAATGAACTTGAGTGGAAAAGAGAAGTGAAGATTTTTCTTACCTTGAAGAGTTACTCCTAGATCTTTAGGAAATGGAACCTTGGGGGATTGAGTACACCTTGGGGGGGCTAATTTGGAGGAAAACTACCAGAGCTCCATGGATGATGGATTGTGAGTGAAAGGAAATGGAGAAATGGGTGGGTATTTATAACAAAAGTGGTGGATTTGTTTGATAATTTTCAAATATAGGTCTTGAAAATCTAGGTTGTAGAAAATGCAAAACCATGTGTTAGCTCATGGTTTTTGCCCATATTTTTGGACATTTAGGGCATATTTTATGTTATTTTAACCCATAAGAAGCGAGCATCATTTTATATTACTTCTTTTGGCATAGAAAAATAGAGTTTTCCCAAAATAAGATTTTTAATGTTAAAGTTTCCATTTTAAACTTTGAAAAGTAACTTACAGGTTTGGAAATTGATTAAAATCTATTAAAATACTTGATATTAATGAAACAACACATTTTAGGTCATGGATTGTAGTTAATTAATTATTACATCATTATGACATAAGTATGAAGTCATTAAACATATCAAAAAACTCAAACTGTATTTTTACTATTCACAAAAAAAAATAAAGAATTTTAGAAAAATCTCATAAATTCACTCTAACCTAATTTAAATGTGTTGATTTCAAAACTGGTGTTTATTTTATCATAATAATTCTATAAGTATGAGAATATTAACTTTTAAATATAAAAATCCTTATTAAAAAATAACGGGTTGAAAATGCATAGTAAAATTGCTGACACTTAAAAAATTTCAATGACATAATAAAATTATTTTATCATTTAAATTTAAATAAGAGTATTTTTATCATACTATTTAAAATAAATATTATTCATAATACCTTAGTTTATTATAAAATATCTACATCTTTTCTGAAAAGTACAATTTGTGTCTGAAAAATCAATTTATGAAATTCGTCATATTTAAGTAAAAATATTCTTAAAACGGAATTGATGGAATAACAATTTTATTTATACAATGGAATTACATTTTAAGTAACTAAGGTCGAGACATGTAACCCCTTATAACATCTGCGTACGACCTAAGGGTAAGGTGTGTGATGGTGATAGATTCATAAAACGGTTCGGCTAACATCAACCGAGTGGTAATTCTCACTAACTTGAACTTCTCCCGTAAGCGATTTCATTTAAGTTTCACTTGTTAAAGCTCAGTTTGGGCTTGGTCAAGGGCGAATCTCAGTGACACTACCTCCCTCCCAAGTTCTGACAAATGAGTATCATACGGCATGACTCTATTGGTTGAGGTCATCGCTTCTCCTTTCTGCATTAATTATTCATTTTCATTTCTACTTATAAACAGTAATTATAACGTTAAATTATTATCAAGAGTATGGTTTCCAACAATCATATTGTCCAACGGTCATATTTGATCAACGATCATATAACAATCGAATCCCGATAGTCACATTTCCCTTTATATTCTATAAATATCACTTCATTATTAAAGAGATGTGGTTTTGTTGTATAAAATAAAATAACACACATTTACAAGAAATAAAATATCATTTAAAAAGTCTGGATTGTTACATTTAAGTTTGTTGAAGAGTTCAAAGACTTGATAGATAATCAGGATGACGAAGTGAAAGTTCTGAAAGAAAGGGTTCACAAGTTGGAACTAGAAAATAGCAGACTCTGTTCATGTGAAGATGAGTTGTTTCTTGTGAAGGAAGAAAATAAGAAAACCAATGAGGAGGTTGAAAGACTGAAGGCAGAGGTTCAAAAAAAAATAGTTATGGATGACAAAATTGTGAAGCTTGAGTCATCGGTAGCTGCAGCTGAGAAGGATCGTGAAGACGTGAAGAAGTTGAAGGCGGTCATCAAGAAATTTTACAAGAATGATTTTTTATCTGAACTCTTGATGTAATTAAACACTTTTTGAATGAATGTTTAATGTGAATGACTTTTATCCAAATTTTATATGCAATATCCTTTTGGATGTGTGTTCTTTCTTTTATATCTTGGATAATTAGTTAATTCACATACAATTGTTTCGTTTATTATCCTTTTCTAACATTTCAAGTGATTATATATTTTCTTTATTCCTTTTGAAAATCACAAAGGGGGAGAAGTTTTAAGGAGACATGTTTCAGGGGAGAGTGGGAGAGTTCTGAAAGGGGAGAAGTTTTGACGATTTTTCTTTAAGGGGGAGTTATTAACTAAAAGGAGAGAATATTTCTAAAGAATATTTTTTTTTACAAAGGATAAACTCAAAGGGAGTTAAGATATGGAGTATATATTTGAAGTTCTTATAAGTACAAAAAGTTGCGAGTATTTCAAAGTTATTAGTTTTCATTTTTTAAGTGTTGTGTTTTGTGCTTTCCAAAAATGGGGAGATTGTTGAGTCGAAAGTTATATTTTCTACTTTTACTTTCCTTAAATTTTGGAAAACACACTTTTTTAAAACTCTGTTTTACTAACTTTTTATATCGCAAGTGTTTTGGTGTGTTTTTGTAGAAAACATCTTTTTATACCGAACATATAAATAGTTCTAATATAAAACGAATATAAACTTCTATTATTCAATCCAATCCATCGGACTGAAGGTGTGTCCAATACATTGGAACAACAATTGTACCGACTAGTGGTTAGACTTATGTCCAGTCTATCAGACTGACAAAAGTCATGATCATCGGACTGACATTGGTACTGCTACATCGGATTGACTTTTGTTCAGTTTATCAGATTGACAAACAATAAGGGAGTTCATCGAACTATCCAAAGTTTATAATTGAAGCATATAGAATTGTTTCTATCAGACATAATACTTTAATATCATTGTAATGGTGCTAAACAAAACGACGTTGGACAAACAAAGTACAGTTCATACTTAGGTGTTAAGAATCAAGATCAAGATCATTATGAGGTGTCAAAGTACAAGTTGTCTGAGGTTGTTGCAACCAATTCTGAAATATGACCGTTTGAGGATTACTTATAAATAGAAGGTTATTTGAAGAGCTGAGAGCTGATGCATTTGCAACTCAAGTCGTCTAAGTTTTTACTCTGCTTGAACACCTTGTTCTAAACACTTTGTAATTTCTTAGACAGTTGAAGTTTTAAGGAATCTGAGTGAGGATTTTAAATTCCTTAGAAAACTTTTGCTTTTGTATTTGTTGTGTCCGGTCATGATTAGATCAAGGGCTTTCGGGGATAAGAATACTGGTGAATCTGATACATCGGATCGAGAGCTTTCGGGACTAGGAAAACAAAGACATTGATCCATCGGATCGAGGGCTTTCTTGCTAAAGAAAGACAGAGCTGAATTTGACCATCGTATCGAGGGCTTCCGAGAAGGGGATAGGGAGACAAGAGTTATACCGATCATCATATCGAGAGCTTTCCTGGTAAGAAAAGACGAACCTTTACGGTAGATACTAAAACTGTGGATATTTTAAGTCGGGAGTTTTGACTTAACTCTTAAGGTTAAAGACTAAATTCTTTTATAAAACTTATAAGTCATTCTTACTATTATAACCTTCTGTTTTACTTCTTGTTACAAGTTTATTTTTCGTAGTGCTTAAACATTAAAAAGTTTGCTATTTACTTATCTTTCTAATAAATTGCTTTATCGGTGTGTCTGTAATACCGATAAATACTCTGACATATTGGACGCTTACTGGATCCGATTTTATTACTCGGATCATCGGACGATCTTTGAGTCCGATCTTTTTTGTAGAAAGAGGGACTGGATTTTGTCTTAGTTTAATTTTTTGAACTACAATTTACCCCCCCCCCTCAATGTAGCATCATATACTCTTACGATCCAACAGTCTTGAGCCACACGTTGGTTGTCGTTTTGTACTCACATCATTTTTTCCATACTTTTCGTACGTTGGCTTGTCGCTCTGTACTCACATCATCTTTTCCATACTTTCCTACATCAATGTCATTGCTTGTTTAATACTTTCCATTGTCAACTCAGTTAAAGCTACTTGACTCTCCATTCTCGTTTGCATAAAGGAGCGAGATTACATGCTCTGGAACCTATGACGTCGATCGTCACGCCACGCACGACACATGCTATTATCCAGCTCACCTCAATGTCCTCACTGCCAACATTTTCGCTTCCCGACGGAGTCGCCAAATTTGTTACGAGAATGGTGTGCGCACAAAAAGAAAGAATCAAACTAGCGGGAACTGTAAGTATTAGAATGATGTTACCAAAGTTATGTAGTTACAAATGAGGAGAGTATGTGTACAACAAGTGTACACAAGAAGAACCTGGAGAATCCGCCTCCCAGCTCTACTGTTGTCCAGGGAAGAAGAAATGAGAGAGAGACCACTACTCCCGTGTACGCCTGTTCCAACAGATCGTAAATTCTCTGATTTCACACCTCCCAACTGAAACATCCCTGTACAAATAGCATGACGAGTGCCCAACGAGCTTAACAAACCAGCTTATGCAGCATTTCCCCTTTTTCTGTGGGCCAAAACCCAAGTTACTAACTAGGGTTTTTCTTAGACCTGAACTCCTAGCTTTGATATCATGCATTTCACTTCGCTTTTAATGAGCTTGATCAACTTCACAATAGAGCTCTGCAAAACCAGTCCGAGACTAACCACTCGCTATTAAAGCTAACAACCTAGAAGACTCGACCAGCTAGAGAAACAAGAAAACACCAAATGCAATATGGCCATGCAAGAGCAGGGTCGACCTAAACACTAATCAGTAATGATACTTCAACACTCGTGGGCAGACACCTCATCCACCCCTGCATGAAAACTTTATGCAGATTCTTGTCGCAAACAAATCACAATAAGTTAAATATGTATTCAAGCAGATATTGGTGAACTGTTTATTTAGGAATGTCAAAGTATCATTACTGAACACTAATCAACCCCTTGGGAGGGCTTGAGCTTTGATCACGCGACACGATAACAGTCAATGAATCACTCGTGCACACGTGTGTGTGTGCATGTTTGGATATAAATAACTCAGAGAAATTGATCAAAATAATGGAAAGTGCGCTTAAATTAAGAAGAAGAGATATTGACACCTATTCACAGAAGCCTGCTAACTGCAGAAAATCAGGCACTCCCATGAATGAACCTAGGAAGAGGAACCTCTTGAAGCTTTCAGGCGCATCTGCTGCGCTTCTAGCCTTGCTTCGAGCAGTTTCTCCTTGAGGGTATTTTTCTTCAACCCACGCAGCCATTCCCCAGGCGACTCTGCCACCAGGATCGAACAATTTTGACAAGGCTGTTCACGAGGATCAGCCAACTGATCATTCCTGGGATGAAGAGAAGCTTCGTTCATGACCAAGTTCTGTATCTGGTCTCCCTCTACAAAACACCCCTGCAACCCTTCTGTTTCCTTCAGTGGACCTTCCAAATCAGTGTCACCTGCATTAACAGGTACACTAACACCCTCTTTTGAGGAGAATAGCCCTAAAGAATGCCCAGCCAAACCGGCATTTTTCTTGCGAAGAAAGGTCTCGATCTCAAAGCATAACTTGTCGACAGTTTCATAGTTCTGGGATCCAGCAGCCTTCATCTGCAGCCTCCAATCAAGCCAGGCTTCAGAGACATGAAGAACCAGCCGGTCTGGGCTTTCATGGGAGGAAGATGAGGCAGGCTTGAGCTTCAAGGACCGAACTTTACGTTCATAATCCCTGATGCCCTTGGCGAGTTCATCGCACAGATCTTCCAGAAGAACCCGTGTTCTGCGCTCCTGTTGAAGCTCGGTCAGTGCATTCGAGAGCGATGGCTTAACCCCAGAAAGCTCCTGTGCGAGTTGACGATGGAGGCTCTCAGACCTCTTTCTCAGATTCTTCTCACCATCAAGCTCCTCCTGCACAGACTGAACCGCAGCTTTGATTTGATCCTGTTCTTGTTTTCTCCAAGCAAGTTTGCCACCTGAGAGCCTCCTGGCTAGGGCATTCATTTCCTGCCGGCACGTGTGCCGCTCCTGAAGCAGTTCTTTGATCCGTGCCCATGCAATATTCAGTTCAAGCTTCAGTGCTTTTGCCTGGGATTTATCCGAGGCATGCTGTTCTTCGAGAGTCCAGATGCGGTTGAGTACTTTGAGCAGCTGTGTGGACGTTTTAACGCTGTAACTCGATTGACCAATAAGCATCACCTGCATAAAATCAAAAGATAATAGAAAGATACGAAAGGATTTAAAAAAATAAGAAATTCAGGGTCTTAGACAATACTTGTTGAAAAGTGCTTATCAATTATGATAAACATTTTGAAAAAATAAGTCGTATCTGATCCATTTCTGAAAACAAAAAGTTATATTTAGGTTATTTGCAGTATGAAGGAATGGTAGTTTGGGAAAATGAATGACTGAGAGAACAATCAAAAATCAAGTTTGGTATGAGACAGAGAAAGTGCCGGTTCCATCATTTAAGTGAAGCATTCCTTCCGATTTGGGTCCTAAAAAATAAATTTTATGGATATAATTGTCTCCGATTTTATGTGATTTTTGACAATCATACCCCTTAAACATTAGTGAAATTATATTATATTTTTTTTATTACTATATATTTATATCATTTAAAATATTGCATCACACGTTTTTCATACATATTGACTTACCGATCTCCTTTTCATTCCCTAACTCATGCATTTTCTATTTCTATCATAAAAGCTTATCTTGTACCAAACTTCGTCGTAAATTATTGAAAAAAAAAACACCTAAATAGGTAATAAAAAAGCATTTTTTTCACAAAGCAATCTTAAAACACTTGTACATAAACACTTATCATGAGTAATCAGTGCGAAAATGCAACCTTCAACAGAATGATGTCGGCCTGTTACTGTTGTTCAAATCAAACTCATGTTCATCTGATAGTCTTCCATTATGAAGCGTATAGCCACTACAATTTTAAAATCCTTCGAAAGGCACTCCTCCCAGTGAGAATTACAAATCACCATGGGGGGATAAGCTTGCATAAAAAATAAACATGTTTTTCTAGTGAATCGTTGAATATCATGAAGAACGTGCATTACCACATATTCCTTTTTTGTAAATGAATACTTACCTCCATTGAGCTTGAACGACTTGCGGTGGATATGGGTTGTAACGTGTGATCATTTTTTATGAACGATTGATCGTGTTGACGGTGCGATGCTTTGACTTGTCTCCTCAAAGGGCTCGGAACCTCTTGCTAGAAAAAGGAAAAGTGCACAAATGACTTATCTAGAACAACATTTATAACCCAAGGCATGAAGAGAATTTTACACTATCATTTTAGATAAAAATTACCAGATGCAACCTTGAAATTGTTTTCAAATACACATAACCCGTAATCCCTATAATGCAACGAAGTGTACAAATTTGCAGGGATTGCCATAAACCATAAATTTTCATTAAGAATCTAATTTTAATGCAAACACCTCATAAACCAGGCTGGCTTCAATTAGGATGTGGGTAACTATAAATCCAAGCACCCTTAATAATAAAAAACCAAATGAAAATTCTTTGCATATGTTTCTAGTTTGATTTTCATCGATCAATAAGCTAAATAACATGGAAACCCAAAGTATGGTGACCACTTGAATTGACTGAATTTCAAGAATACTAAGAAACTCTGGTGGAACAACAAATTAACAATCCCAGAGAAGTTAGCCGCTGAAGGTTTTTAAAAGACAGCAACCAGCATACGCATTGAGAGATAAAAATTATGTAGACGGGTGAATTCCCCTTACCTCAATGTGAGGTGGGGATACTCTTTTATAGAGAAGTAAAACTAATTACATGGTGTTTAAGTCCAATGTGGAACTCAGAACAAAAATACCTAAATGGGGTCCAACACTCCCCCTCAAGCTGGACATGCCCAGATTGGATAGAGTCCCACAAAGAGAAAAAAGACAACAAAGACACAGGACTATCTCAGACTCCGCCTCAAGCTGGGCCAGGGAGGCTGTGAATACCCAGCCTGGTAGTGAGAGACTCAAGGCGAGCTCCTGGAAGACCTTTGGTGAAGAGATCGGCAAGCTGATCGGCCGTCGGGATATGGCCGAAGCCGATATGGTGCTGCTCCAGATGGTGGCGGAGAAAGTGACAGTCCAACTCGATATGCTTCGTCCGTTCATGGAAGACGGGATTCGAGGCAATCTTCGTGGCGGCCTGATTGTCACACCAGATATGAGCAGGAGTTGATGCGGGGAAACCGAGCTCATGGAAGAGATGACGAAGCCAGAGGATCTCAGTAGTGACGGTGGTCATGGCTCGATACTCGGCCTCAGCACTCGACCGGGAGACGACAGTCTGCTTCTTGTTGCGCCAAGAAATGAGATTGTCGGCGAAGAACACGGCGAAACCCGAAGTAGACCTGCGGGTAGCGAGGCAGCCGGCATAGTCCGCATCACAGAAGGCCTCAACATCCATGTGAGCATGATGGGAGTACTGAAGGCCACGGGCAGAGTCTTTCTTTATGTATTTGGCAATGCGAAGGACAGCATCCCACTGAGATCTGGTGGGATGCTCCATGAACTGGCTGACTTTGCCAACGGCACAGGCAATGTCGGGACGCGTCATGGTGAGGTAGTTGAGTTTACCGACCAGGCGTCGATAGCTCTGGGGATGAGGAAAGGGTTCCGAGTCGGAATGAAGGGAGCGTTCCCCAGGCTCAAGGGGAGTGTCCACGGCGGTGGCTGTGTTCAACCCGGCATCCTGCAAGATATCAAGAGCATACTTGCGCTGGCAGAGAGAAATAGTGTCCGCAGTCTGGGAGACCTCGATGCCAAGGAAGTAAGTGAGGGGACCAAGATCCTTGGTGTGAAAGTGCTGGTGAAGATGCGTCTTAAGGCTGGCGATGCCTCTGGAGTCGCTCCCTGTGATGATGATGTCATCAACATAAACCACAAGCAAGATACAGTCATGCGCCGTCGTACGGAAGAAGACTGTGTGATCCTTCATACTGCGAGAGAGGCCAAAGGCTGTGACGACCGTGCTGAAGCGGTCAAACCAAGCCCGAGGAGACTGCTTGAGGCCGTAGAGGGAGCGACAGAGACGGCAGACATGGCGGTCGGCACCAGAGGCCGAAAAACCAGAAGGCTGCTGGAGGTAGACTTCTTCATCAAGAAAGTCATGGAGAAAAGCATTTTTAACATCAAGTTGATGAAGCGGCCAGTGATGATGAGCAGCCAGCGAAAGGAAAAGGCGGACCGAGGCCATCTTTGCGACTGGAGAGAAGGTCTCAAAGTAGTCGATGTCATATGTCTGAGCAAACCCCTTTGCGACAAGCCGGGCTTTGAGGCGGCAAAGAGAGTCATCGGGATTGAGACGGATCGTGAAAATCCATTTACAGCCGACCACCTGTTTGCCCGGCGGAAGTGGAACAAGATCCCATGTATGGTTGTCATCCAGAGCCCGCAATTCATCCCTCATGGCGGCTAGCCACCCGGGGTGAAATTTTGCTTCACCGACTGTCCGAGGAATCGACACCGTCTCCAGCGCTGACAGACCCCTGTAGGAAGATACAAAGAGAGGAGTAGTCTGACACGAGCGAGTACCTTTCCGGAGTGCAATCGGCACGTCCTCGGGAGCTGGGACAGGATGTTAGGGCCAATAGGGGCCTATATACCCTGAGAGGGGGGGTGAATCAGGGTATGGATATTCTTTTTCAATGTTCTTCCTACCCCATTGGATCTTGACCTCTTTATTACAAGGGTCACTTTGTTTGCTCTTGTGTGTAAACTATGATCACGTCTTTACTTCTTTATCTAATGATGATACTTTGAATGCAATGCAGGGAAGCAAACAGGCAGACACAGAGATTTTTACTTGGTTCACCCTCACTGGGCTACGTCCAAGGAGCATACGCCGACAAGTTGGCGGTCGTACCAAATTCCACTAATCTTCACTAGCTATGGATTACAAGGTTCGGGCTAGATCACTTCTATGCCCAGACTCACTGCCTTTACAAATTTAGGGTCAGCTCACTGCTTTCCCAAGGGTCACTCCCTGTCTCTCTCTCTCTGGCTCACTGCCGGTGGAGAGGATCACCTTCTTCCTCTTCCTAAGCTCACTGCTCTTGGAAGGAATCCACTCACAGTTTATAGACCTGTAGGTCTCTTCATTTTCATGAAGGAATGCATCTTCCTCTGTATGTAGATGCTCAGTTGAAGTCCAACTTTCACCCGCAGATGAATCTCACTTTGCACCGGATGTACCGGGCAACCTCAATTTTTACGCGCAACCCTTACGGTGTGTTGCGCGCAATTTCTATGATTTGCGCGAAATTCCTTTTTCGCGCAACCTCCAAATATTACGCGCAGCCTGGAAACTGCCTTGCGCGCAATTCACTGCTTTTGCGCGATATCCACTTTTCGCGCAACCTTCCTTTTACGCGCCAACACCAACTTTCTGCGCAGCCTTAGCTTTTCGCGCAACAGCTGACTTTACGCGCAAACTTTAAGTTTACGCGCAACACCCTTTCTAACTTCAATTTCGCGCACCAGAGCTCGGGTATTTTCTATGTCTTGAACTCTTCTGAATGGAGGAGGGTCACTTCATATTTATAGGCAAAATCGACCCCGCGCGAAAAACCCTCCTTGAGCGCGTAATCCGCTTTGATCGCGAAATACAAATCTTCCGCGCACAACCATTTTCCGCGCACTGCTCCATAATTTCGCGCACCTCATGCCTTTGCCATTTTCCGAGCTTCGGACCTCGAAACACCTCTTGCGCGAAAAACTTCATCCCTTTATTTCGCGCAATCCGCACGAATTTCGCGCACCGCGTAATTATTTCGCGCAGGTCTCCAAAATTGCGCGCGCCTAATGCCTTTGCCGATTTTCAAGCTTCCGGCCTTGAAACATCTTTTGCGCGAAATACTTCATCCACTATTTCGCGCGCCACTTCAATTTTTCGCGCACGCCTCCAAAATTTCGCGCGCCTCATGCCTTTACCGATTTTCAAGCTTTCGGCCTTGAAACATCTTTTGCGCGAAATACAATTTCGCGCAACCCGCTGTTTTGCGCGCCACACTTCAAGATTTCGCGCAACCCGCTAATTTTGCGCGCCACGCTTAATTTTTCCGCGCACCTCTTTCATTTCTCTCTCCTCAACCTTTGCCAAAAACATATCACTCCATTTTCCATTGGCGATTTTCAGGCCCATAAATTTGGCAAACACTGGAAAACGGCGCCACCTTGTATCTGCTCTTTTTGTACCGCCTCCAGATCATCCATTCCTTTGTCAAGGTTCTTCAATCAATCATGGATTGTTGAAAGCATCCCTTGAACCCGACAAATCACCATTTAAACCCCCTTTGTCAACACACTCATTCACCATGGTTTGCTTTGTCAACAAACACAGCATAGATGTCTGCTTTGTCAACAAACACAATCACCTCAAAAATGCTTCAATGATACCTTGAGGGATTTTTTCCCAACACAGGAGCATCGGACGAAGCAGGAACAAGGTGGTCCTCGGCCGGGATGGTAGGTACAGCGGAAGGACAACGGGAGTAGGTCTGGCCAAAGAGATGACCGGGCGAGGGAGACACCAGAGGCGGGTGAACGAAGAGCGGAAGACAGTCATCGATGGTAGTGTCGGGAGAAGGAGAGGGGAGAGTGAAAGGAGAAGTCTCGACAAACGATACGTCGGCAGAGGTGATATACCGGCGGAGGTCTGGAGAGAAGCATCGGTACCCGCGCTGAGTGCGGGAATATCCAAGAAAAATACAGCGAAGGGATTTGGGAGAAAGTTTAGAGAGATTGGGGCGAGTGTCCCGGACATAACAGAGACATCCGAAGACGCGGAGTGGAAGGGAGTGAGGAGGAATAGAGGGAAACAGGGTATGAAATGGAGTCTCCCCCTGAAGTATTGAGGAGGGAAGACGATTCAGAAGGTAAGTAGCAGTGAGGATGGCATCCCCCCAGAAGAGAAGAGGTACCTGACGGTGGAAGAGGAGGGCACGAGCGGTTTCCAAAATATGCCGGTGTTTCCGCTCGGCCACCCCATTCTGCTGAGGGGTATCAGGACAGGAGGTCTGGTGGATGATGCCGTGGGCCCGCAGAAACTGCTGAAAGTGAGTGGATAAGTATTCCTGCCCATTGTCAGATCGAAGACATTTGACAGGGATAGAAAACTGTGTTTGGATCTCATGGAAAAAGGTCTGGAAGGTGGAGAGAACCTCTGTCCGATCTCGAAGAAGATAAAGCCAGGTCATCCGGGAATAATCATCAATGAAGGAAATGTAATATTTATACCCAGATTGACTCGAGGTAGCACAGGGACCCCATACATCAGAATGAACCAAATCAAAGGGTTTGGCGGCCCGTGTGTCAACTCGAGAAGGATATGAGGTGCGATGATGTTTCGCAAAACGAAACGACTCACAAGGAAAAGAAAAACGGGGACTAATATCGGGGTAGAGGCGATGGAGAGCAGAGGCGGAAGGGTGGCCCAACCGAGAATGGAGGTCAACGGCATGAGCAGGGATAGTCGCGCAGGCGATGGAAGGCGGGCCAGCGAACATGTACACCCCATCCCGAAGCTGGCCTCTACCAAGTTCCCGGTTCGTCGTCCGCTCCTGAAACAAAACAGAAGACGAGGAAAAAAGAGCAGTGCAATTGAGATCATTGGTCAGTTTGCTGATGGAAAGCAGGTTAAAAGGACTCCGGGGCACATGAGTCACCGAGGAGAGGTGAAGGGAGGAGGTGAGGGAACAGGAGCCAAAGCCGGCTATGGGGAGAGCGGACCCATCAGCAACAGTGATGGCTGAGGAGCCACTATAGGGACGGTAGTGGGAGAGCATACCTGCATCCCCGGTGAGGTGGTCGGACGCACCCGAGTCAAGCATCCATGCAGAGGAACGATGACTGACAAGGGCAGTGTGACCACCGGAATGGGCAAGAGAAGCTGATGAAGAGCCCGCGATGGAGGTGGACCGGTAATCGTGAATCAGCTGGAGCTCAGCCAGGGAGAGAACCAAAGACAGGGGAAGAGTAGCAGTAGGTGAGGGCGCATCACGGAGCGCAGTCTGGCCCTGGCGGATGTGCGACTCGGGACGACCATGCAGGACCCAGCAACGGTCTACCAGATGGCCGAGCTTGCCGCAATGCTGGCAGAGGGGGCGAGGTCGGCCATCCCCACGGCCGCGCCCGCGAGGGCCGGTAGGACGACTACCGCCACGTCCGAGGAGCACAGTGTGATCAGGGAGGGGGACGGGCGATGCAAGGGCCCGATGAGCCTTCTGCAGGCGATGATAGACCTGCGGGATATCCAGTGTAGACGGGCTGGCAAGCATCTCAGTGGCCGTCGTGGCGTAGTCCGGTGCGAGGCCATTCAGGAGATTGAATAGGCAGAGCTGGTCCCGCTGAGTCTGCGCTTCGGCCGGAGTTTGAGGAATCGGCCAGAGTTCCTGTAGTTCATCGCAGAGACCCTTCCATTCCATGAAGTAGGTGGGGAAGGTCCGATCCTGCTGGCGGATATGGGAGAGACGCTGTAGAACGTCAGAGACCCGAGCCAAGTTATTGGTCTCGGAGAACATGACAAGCAAGGAATCCCATAGCTCTTTGACGGTGTTGGCAGTCCGGGTGACGTCTTTCACGGAGCGGTCCATGGAGTTGACTAGTAAGGCGAAGATTTTGCTGTCCGCCAGCTGCCAAGAGTCGAACTTAGGGTCCGTGAGTTCAGGTGGGGGTTTCTCAAGATGAGAATGAAGTCCCATGCCGCGGAGGGACATCAAGACCGTCTTCCGCCAGACGGAGAAATTAGTGGCATCCAGCCAGTCATCGACAAGCCGGGAGGAGGCCGTGATTAGGGACAGCAGAACGGAGGACGCGTCCATGGAGGGCGGGCGCTGGACCCGTCCGCCGGGAGTCGAGCGGTGGAAGGGAAGCGGCCCGGAGATGCTGCCGGAGGGAGCAGCGACAAGGGGTTGCGCTCAGGATGGTGCGGCTGGGAGCAACGCCGGGAGAGGGCGCCGGGAGGGGAGCCGCTGGGAGAGGGCGAGGGCGCGGCGCCGGGGCGAGGCCAAGGGCGAGACGCCTGGGCGGGGCGCCGAGGGCTGGGCGCCGGGGCGAGTCGCCGAGGGCGGGGCGCGAGGGCGCGGCGCCGGGGCGAGGCGCGGAGGGCGGAGCGCCGGGACGAGTCGCCGAGGGCGAGGCGGCTGGGCGGGGCGCCGAGGGATGGGCGCCGGGGCGAAGCGCTGAGGGCGGAGCGCTGGGGCGAGTCGCCGAGGGCGGGGCGCGAGGGCGCGGCGCCGGGGCGAGGCGCTGAGGGCGGAGCGCCGGGGCGAAGCGCTGAGGGCGGAGCGCCGGGGCGAAGCGCCGTCGTGGAGAGCGCGCGCCTGGCAGGAGGGAGACGCGGGGAGGCGAAACGCAGGGGAGCCGGGAGCCACGGGAGGCAGGAGGGCCACCGGAAGGAGGGAGGGCAGCCGGAAGCCGCGGCAGGCAGGAGGGCCGCCGGGAGGATGGAGGGGAGCCGGGAGGGAGGGCAGCCTGGAGCGGCTAGGGCAGCAGGGAGAGAGGCGGGGCCGGGAGGACGCCGGGAAGCCGCAGAGGAGGGAGGGTGCGGGATAAAAATCCCTCTGATACCATGTAGACGGGTGAATTCCCCTTACCTCAATGTGAGGTGGGGATACTCTTTTATAGAGAAGTAAAACTAATTACATGGTGTTTAAGTCCAATGTGGGACTCAGAACAGAAATACCTAAATGGGGTCCAACAAATTCCAACAAGACAGTGAGAAAGTGGGTTCATTTACACATATTTTGACCCACAACACAGGTGCCAGCCCCATGACAATGCTTTCAGAAGGCAACGTCTCTTACGTAATTCAAATACCTAATACCCAATGGAGAACAATTTAGAAGCGGATGGCCCAGTTAATCAATGGGTGAAATCATTATTTTCACTAAAATCATGCATCACAAACCAACAATTAACATAAAAAAAAAAGACAACACACACCAACAAGAGGGGATTGTGGTGAAGAATAAAGTTCCAATTTGCAAGGAACCAGTACACCCAGCCCATCAATTGATAAGTGTTATCGGGCCTTCACAATCCCAAAAGCTAGCTCATGAGGTTCGGGTACCCTCATACTTACATTTAACACTTTGACCCCTTCCACAGCCGTTGTGGGATAATCCAACAATATCCCCCACACACACGGGGCCTTGTTTTGGATCTCAATTGGATCTCCCCGTGGATTTTTGGATGGAGTTGATGTAACATGGACTTCGATGCCATTGATAGGTGTTATTGGGTCGTTTCAACCCGAAAAGCTAGAGTGTGAAGTGAGGGTTTCCCTCACAATTAAATTTAACACCTTGGCCCCTTCCACAGCTCATATGGGACAATCCAACAATCTCTCCCTCGCACATGGGTCATGTCTTAGATCTCCATGGATTTTTGGACAGAGTTGTAGTAATTTAGCCTCTGATGCCATTGATACGTGTTATTGGGCCTTCTCAACCCCAAAAACTAGATCATGAGATAGACTTCTCTCACACTTGAATTTAAAACCTTGTCCCTTCCACAACCAAGGTGGGACATCCCAACATCAATCAATGGTTGCATAAATTTGACGGCCAAGCACAGGGAATGCAGGCAATGACCAATTAAGAATGCAACTAAATGAAAGAAAAATGGCAGTAACTGTGAGAATTTGAATTGAATTGATCACCCGAGCTGCTTAAGAACAGAGGAAAAAGAAAAAGGAAGTTTCGGGGAAGTGTCAGGCATACAGAAAGGTACCTGATCTGCTGGAATATCAGACAAGTGGGAGGTAGCAGCCTCAGAGACCTGGTCCTTGGAGTGGTGGCGACGGGCCCCTCGACAGCTCATTTTAAGGTGGGGCTCAACTTCCCAAAGATTGGCACCCAGCTTTCTTGCAGAGGCAGTGGCAGCCGCACCGTAACCGCGAGATTCCCCGATGGCGGCACTTTCCCGTTTCCTACAACCACCATCTTCGTCTTCACCATCATCACCGGAGGCCGGAATCCCAAATTTCCAGGTGAAGGACGGAGTGCAGGGGCCGCCCCTTCTCCCCGCCTCGACGCTGCGTTTCAACGTTTCCCCTATTCGTTGCAACTCTTCCATCTCCATAGATTTACCCTTTCCATCTCTTCCCATCTTCAATCCATGAGGTGCTTCACCGTTTCACGCTCCCCACTGTTCCTCAGTCTCTGGATTGACTGATATGACCCATCGTCTCGGTGCCCTAGGCTCGCAGATGTGCCTCCGGCTGTGTCCCTTTTGCTCTCATACAATCATAGTGTTGCTCCAAAAGTCCAGCTGCCGTAAAACAAACAGCCTCAAAACTACAGGGCGAGCTCCGTGTGGTGTGGATGCTGGGCCAGCGGGACTAAAAGTTGACTACAGGGTTAGCCATCCAGTTTGCAAGACAAACACCAATGATTTAAACCAAAAAAAAAAGGCCTTTTTTTTTGGGTTTGTGAACCACGTGTCTGGGTGACAGTAGCGGCTAAAAATGGAGGAAGACAGGTATTATCCTTCTTCGTCTCGCTGCAACGTTTCCTCCGGCGTCTTGCTGCTCGGCGTGGAGGCTCCGAGCTACACCCAAAACATAAACGGTGAGGGTGATCCACATAGCGTGAACCAGGGTTAATTCTTTGTATTAGGTATGACATACATATGCAGTAAAATATATATATAGTAATGAAATTAAATGTTAATGAAATGGGATGATCAAATACAAATATATATATATATATTGTAATCGGTTATAATTAATTCATTCCATCAGTGAGTCCTTGATTTGGAGGGTTGAAAAAAAGAAAGGCGGAGAGAGGTTACAAGAGGTAAGTGGTGGTGTGGAGAGCCATTGGTGATCATCACACACCTTCCCTAGGAATGATGTCTTTGCGTATGAAGTCATCCCATAAAAAAACATATCATTAAAATTATTCTTTTGAATGTTTATATTTGTGACGTCCACTTGGTCACAAATATTTGAGTTTGGTTAATCTCTTATGAGGCTCTAGAGGCTTTCGAGAGTCGGAGGTTGAAAATTTGGAGTTTCAGCGAAAACATGTCAAGTGAACGGTTGATATTAATTGTGCGTTAACTGTACAATATAGCTTTGTGAGTTCCAGTGGCAATTTGCATGATTTGTTTAACCGTGTGAGTCGCCAAACAAACTGTGCAGATGTTTGGGTTTTGGACCAGATGATGTCGCACGACTTGAGCACTGTTTGTCATATCGTGTAGTTATTCCTAGGAAACTGTGCATTTTGATTTTCAAGGGACATTGGCTATTGCACGGTTTGTCTAACCGTGTGACTCGATCCGAACATCTTAAAACGAAAAATTACTCGAATGCCCCTTGTTGTTTTTAACTATAATATCTTCCTAGTCCCTCATTAGCTGGAATCAACCCCTCCATGATGCTTTAGATGACTCTCTATTTAATTCCTTGGTGATCTTTTGGTCATTTTGGATGGATCTCATCAAGGTATGTTCAGTTATTCTCTCGATTTCTCCTCTTTTTTCTATATCTATCATTGATCTCTCTTCCCCTTAATCTCTTGAAACCCAATTGGTTTGTGATTGTCGGATCTAAAGTTGTGAATGAAGAATTGGCGATATTCTTTGTAGATCTAGGTCGCGAGGACCGAATCTCTTCATTTCCCATCACTGATTTAGAAGGCAATGGGGTTTTCATCGTTTTTTAGGTAGGTGTCTCTAACCTATAGTCTATCCCTTAGCAAGCCTTATGTTCTTGTGGAATTCCTTTGGGCTTGGTTTGTGAAATTGATGAATTGAAATCCATGGGAGGTGAATTGGTCTTTGAGGGGTGCGAGAATGTTTTCTAAAATGGGTTTTTTGATGAAAATTGTTTTGATGCACAAAATGTGTTTGATAAATTGCCTTAAAGATGATTTTGAAAAGTATATTTACTGCTACAAAATAGGTCTTTAATGGTGCTAGAATGTGCATTTATCAGCGCTAAAAAAATGCTGATAATCGGAGCGCGGTTAAAAGCCCGAAACTTTTATCAGTGTTAAAAAAGTGTTGCTAAAAACTCACTTTAACAGAGTTTTTTTAGCGCTGTTAAAAGAGACAATTTTTTTTCCAGACGTCCATGAGCCCGACCCCCTTTATCAATGCTTCCATGACACATTTAACAGCGCTCTCACCACCTTTATCAGCACTTTTCACCCCGCCACCCCTTTTATCAGTTATTCTCTCGATTTCTCCTCTTTTTTCTATATCTATCATTAATCTCTCTTCCCCTTAATCTGTTGGAACCCAATTGGTTTGTGATTGTCGGATCTAAAGTTGTGAATGAAGAATTGGCGATATTCTTTGTAGATCTAGGTCGCGAGGACCGAATCTCTTCATTTCCCATCACTGATTTAGAAGGCAATGGGGTTTTCATCATTTTTTAGGTAGGTGTCTCTATCCTATAGTCTATCCCTTAGCAACCCTTATGTTCTTATGGAATTTCTTTGCGCTTGGTTTGTGAAATTGATGAATTGAAATCCATGGGAGGTGAATTGGTCTTTGAGGGGTGCGAGAATATTTTCTAAAATGGGGTTTTTGATGAAAATTGTTTTGATGCACATAATGTGTTTGATAAATTGCCTTAAAGATGATTTTGAAAAGTATATGTACTACTACAAAATAGGTCTTTAATAGTGCTAGAATGTGCCTTTATCAGCGCTAAAAAAGTGATGATAATCGGAGCGCGGTTAAAAGCCCAAAACTTTTATCAGTGTTAAAAAAAGTGTTGTTAAAAACTCACTTTAACAGAGTTTTTTTAGCACTGTTAAAAGAGACAATTTTTTTTTCCAGACGTCCATGAGCCCGACCCCCTTTATCAATGCTTCCACGACACATTTAACAGCGCTCTCACCACCTTTATCAGCACTTTTCACCCCGCCACCCCTTTTATCAGTTATTCTCTCGATTTCTCCTCTTTTTTCTATATCTATCATTGATCTCTCTTCCCCTTAATCTGTTGGAACCCAATTGGTTTGTGATTGTCAGATCTAAAGTTGTGAATGAAGAATTGGCGATATTCTTTGTAGATCTAGGTCGCGAGGACCGAATCTCTTCATTTCCCACCACTGATTTAGAAGGCAATGGGGTTTTCATCATTTTTTAGGTAGGTGTCTCTATCCTATAGTCTATCCCTTAGCAAGCCTTATGTTCTTATGGAATTCCTTTGGGCTTGGTTTGTGAAATTGATGAATTGAAATCCATGGGAGGTGAATTGGTCTTTGAGGGGTGCGAGAATGTTTTCTAAAATGGGGTTTTTGATGAAAATTGTTTTGATGCACATAATGTGTTTGATAAATTTCCTTAAAGATAATTTTGAAAAGTATATGTACTACTACAAAATAGGTCTTTAATAGTGCTAGAATGTGCCTTTATCAGTGCTAAAAAAGTGCTGATAATCGAAGCGCGGTTAAAAACCTGAAACTTTTATCAGTGTTAAAAAAGTGTTGCTAAAACCTCACTTTAACAGAGTTTTTTTAGCACTGTTAAAAGAGGCAATTTTTTTCCAGACGTCCATGAGCCCGACCCCCTTTATCAATGCTTCCACGACACATTTAACAGTGCTCTCACCACCTTTATCAGCACTTTTCACCCCGCCGCCCCTTTTATCACCACTTTGTGAATTTCCAGCCTCATGTGCGCCTGCTTGGATTCGAACCCTTCACCTCTCCTTCGAATATGGAGCGTCTTTACCACTACATCATGTTGTTTTTTTTTCTGTTTAATGATATTTCTGTTTATTTGTATATATTTACATATATATTTTTTATTCATATATTTATATAATTATTTTTAAATACATTTATACAATATATATATATGTGTGTGTGTGTGTGTGTGATATATATACTTATATATATTTAAATATATTATATATCATATTCATTTACATATACTATAATATAATATAAATATATATTTGTTTATTAATACACACATATATGTATATATAAACATTATTAATATATTTTTACAACGTAAAAAATAGTTAGATATTGTTTTAAATATATTTTTAGAATATTTATTGATTTACATATATTAGAATATACATTTTTACGTAAATATGTTGACATATGTATTCATATGAGTGATTTATTATAAGAAAATATAAGAAAACATGCATATATTTAATTATAAGTAAAATTAAGTTGTGAAAAAATGAAAAAAATTTAAAACTAGAATATCAATATGAATGTAAGCTCTGAGAATAAATTCAGTCTTCACCAAAAAATGGCAATAAGACCCCCTTAAACGAGGATGAAAATCCATCGAATGTTAAAAAATTATGATACCCCGACTAAAAACTCAGTTTTGAAGGCCTTCTGGACCTTTTTTGGCCTCAAAAAATATGACAGAGGTTTACCTTTATCATTAAGGGCGTAGAGCTCATCACAAGCTTCGATTTGATATGTGGTAGAGCCCAAACGAACACCCATATCAAAAGTTATGGTTGTTTGAAGTTCAGGTTATGTTTTCAACTTATTTTCGATCTTTTATTAATTTTTTAATTTTTTTTATTTTTGAATTGATATTAAATGACTATTACTCAATAATAATAAGAAAATTATCAATTAAAAACATATTTTAATTAATTTATAAGTCATTTTCACTAAATATCTTATATATTAAGTGTAAATGCCTATTTACTTTATCTAAAACATATTTTAAAAAATATATATTATATTTATATCAATATAAATATATTTTTATATTAATATATTATTCTTAATGAAATATTTTTTTGAAGTATACCCTTATCAATGCTACTAAAAAAGCGCTGATAAAGGGAGTATTTATCAGCGCTTCTAAAAAAGTGTTGATAAACCCACCCTTTATCAGCGTTTTTTTACAAGCACCGATAACGACTCCCTTTAAAAGAAATTTTTTAGTGCTGACAAAGGGGGTCTTTAGCAGCGTTTTTAACTAGCGCTGTTAAAGCCCTAGCGTTGGATAAACCCAGTTTTGTAGTAGTGATGGTTTTTCAAGCATGGAAGCAGCGCAATATCACTATATAAAATGTTTTATGAAAATGTGGGCATGAAATGAAATGAATTTGACTTGGAAAATGATTATGAAATATGAACTTGGTTTCTTGAGTGAAATGATAGTGAATTAGTACATCTGAAATACCTTGGGGTACGAGGAAAAACTAGACATATGCGAGCCCTAGTAGGGTTAGCTATCACTAGGGGAGGTGCTCATGTTGTTATGGTTGGTAGTGGGTAGCCTTTCCAGGGAACTAAGGTTCCCATACATTAAGAGTCACTCATGTCGGTTAGTGGTCTTGTTCGTCTAAGTTGTGTACACCCTTCTATTGTGATTCTCCCCTTGGTGTTTTATGGATACATTATGTGCATGTTCATTTGATATGCTTATTACCCACCTGATATGGATATTGATGCTTGAAACCTGTTTATTTCATCTTTTTATGCCTCATTGATTAATGTTATGTCATATTGATTTGTGTATTTAAATATGGCATGTTTTTTAAAAGAAAACCAAAGGATGATTTTATTTAGAAAATGATTTATTTTGAAATTCTTTTGAAAGCTATTTTATATAAGAATTAACAGATGCATGTGGATAGACATTATATAGATTCCTTGGTGGTATCCTACTGAGCTTCAATGCTCACACCCTACTTTTACCTTCAGGTGTTTTGTAGCCTTGTTCTTGCAAGATATTGGTAAAGGGAAGTGCATCACGTAGAGTACAACTCTCCTGGACCGTGTTGCCTTTCGGTGGGTTGGGATGGTGGTGACATATGGTCACATGGAGATGGACTCACGAGTTGCTTCATGTTCCATTATGTTGGTCTTCAGTTTTATACCTTTTTATTCATTTGTTGGATGCGACCTTTATGGTTTGGTTGTTTTTTACATATGATGGATTTTGTGTTTGTATCGGGGTGCACAGCGGAAGCAGAGGGCCAGAGATTTAAAAAATTTCATTGTTGGAGTAATGAAACTTCGTCGTCTCTAGAAATCTCAGTCCCGATAGAGGTCTGAGGATCTCACATGAATTTATTAGCACAAAATTTAAATGAATGTTTACCTCATTTGAATCGGTGACGCGATCAACTACAGCTTGTCTTCGACGATCATTGCTCGAAGGATCCAAGTTCGAACCCCTCTAGATCATTCGCATACGCTTCAAGAATTTGCACAAATGACGATTTTTGAATTATGGGTGCCAACACATAACTCCAATGATTCCTTTGATTTCACGATGATCACCATGATCTCATTCCTTCAATTCGTGAAATCATTCTTGGATTGATAGCTCAGATGAATCCTTTATCTCTCTAGGATGCAGGAAGAAGATAAAGGAGCTCTCAATTCCAAATGAATGAATAGTCCATGGAAAAAATATCATCCCCTGCTTATTTGGTGGGAGTTAAAATACCTAGAAAGGGTTCCCCAGTCCCCGTATATCCAATACCCACTAAATAAGCTATGAATGATTTGTTATGAGGAACAAACTGCATCATAAAATTAATTTATATTTTATTGTTTATAATATATAATAAATATATTATGTGATTGTCACACCCTGACCATGGAATTCTTTTATTTTAATCTTTTCTTGGCTTTGGATGTTCTGGTTGAGGTTTGGGTTGAGTTCTCAGTTTAAATTTTTGAGTTTTTTTTAAAAATTAGAGTTCTTGGGGCTTGGCAATAGGTGACACATAGTTTGAGGAAACCGTGCACCCTCACCCAGGTAGTCGTGCAACTTATTTTGGTGTCTATGGGTAAGGCACATGGGTTGCACATGACTTGGGAAACCGTGCAACAACTGTGCGAGAGGTTCTTTCCATTTGGACAGTGACAACCCCATGGTTGGCGCATGGTCTGACAAACCGTGCGACATAACCATGAGACATGTTCCTCTTATATAGTGAGGGGCACACGGTTGACACACAACTTGGAAAACCGTGCATCCAAACCATGTGAGCTGCCAAATTCTTAAAAATGTGAAATTCCAAGTTTTCCTATAAAGACTCAGTTTTTTCCTTGTAAGACTTTGAAATATTTCTAAATATATTTCTAAATCTAGGCGCTGAGACGACATGCTATTCCGAGACCCGGTGTGCCCGAAATTAATTTTATAAAAATATTAAATATATTTTATATTACATGTGCATGGTTAATTAAATAAAAGGAGATAACTCTTAAATGGTTGATCAAAATGGAAATCTGAGGTCACAGTTGGGTCCAGAACATGGTGTTTACCCTAGGCATGACATAAAATGAGTCGACACAGGACGTTTGGACCCCTCGCTCGTTGACAGTGTGTTTAAGTGAATTAATTAAATTCATTTAACCTAAACAAATTTCTATAAATTCTTTGTTATGGAATTTTGTCCAGGGTTGGATCATAATTCACAATCTCCAGCGAAGCACTTCTCTCCTTCTCCCTTTGGCGAATGACGATGAACCTCCGGATCAAGGAGAATCTAAGCACGACAAACACATCAACTTCTTCCAATAGTTGCACAACCGCGTTCTTCACCAACAATTGATCCAAAACAGAGGTAGGAATCGTCAATTGGTGTTTATGCCATTTTTATTAAATGTTTGAGTAGATCAAATGTTTTTCTTTGATCTGCACCCCTATTGCAAACCTTTGCATGAGCCTGAATATTGAAACAATATTTTACAAGTTGTTTTCTAATATGAATTGCCCATTATTGATTGATTGTCCATGAACGCTTGGCCAACGATTGCATAAATATTTATTCTTGTTTTTTTCTCCTTTTTTATTCACGTTCTTCACCATTGGAATCCCCATGGTTCCCGATTTGACAAATTTTCAGGCAACCCGAGCCCGATCGGGTGCCCAGATTTGTGGAAAATCAACAAAGTAATGATGAATTGATGAAACGACTTTAGATATGGAAATATTATGAGTTTTGGGAGATCATTTTGATGAACGAATCGTGATTAATCAACCACAGAATATCTGAGACATGAGAGGATGTTTGGGAACACACAACTCAATCGGAGATCGGTTTCTGGCCACCATAGGTTGGAAAATGGTAGATCCGGACCATATCCGATGTTCATGGAAATATTGGAGGCGATATCTATAGTGAAATGTGATGAAATGACTAGATATATTGCACGGATCACAGATCTGGATATCTATCAAAAAACCCAACTACACGTCATGTAAAACTAAGAACACATGGCGTGTAGCCCCTTTCTGGGGAAACACTAGGGTTTTGGAAACCTATAAGGATGGAACGACATGTACTTCCCTTGGCACATAGTGTACCACCTTTTTTTTGTGAGTGATCCGTGTGAAAGATCACATGACCAGGAACACTCCATGTGCTGAGTACATGGACACGACTTGACCACACAAGCGACATCTCGTGTTAAGTCACACGCCATGTACTAGAGTACATGAACAAGGGGTTCGAATATACTGACACAACCATAGGACATGTCCCTAGTTCCGGTGAGTCAGGACACGATGTGTATTCCACCCACACGGTGTGTTTTACTACATGAGGTGGAGCTGTGTGCCGGCCAGGAACACGGCCGGGCTGTGGAGCAGGACCACACATCGTGTGGGTCCCCTCACACACTGTGTTCCCCTTGATATCTTCTAAACAATCTCTGAACATCTGTATCTCCTTCATTTGAACTCAGATTTTGGCCTATGAGTAGCCTATCCTGAGTGTTTTTTGAGTAAAACACATTGGTTCCCCCATAAGTGGATTTCAAGATATGATATGAAATGTTCTAGGTTTGGCATGCACTGGGGTGACACCCGATAAGGACAATAATCATAAAAAATCACCAGATCATATCAGGTGTAACCCTCCAACAGGGTTGGGTAGTGGAGTTCACCAAAGATAGTACCGGGCTTACCCTTTAGTAGGACTAGGAAACAACATCCCCCAATGATCTTTTTGAGTTACCCTTTAGTAGGACTGGGTAGTGAAGTTCCTTGAAATTGTGGGCTTGCCCTCCAGTAGGGCTGGACAATGGCGTTCCCTAATAACAGTTCCAGTCTTACCCTTCGTCAGGGCTGAACAATGGCATTCCCTGATGACATCTTCCAGGCATAACCCTCCATCCAGGATGTACAGTGGATTTCCCTAATGAATCACCAGGCTTACCCTCCAATAGGACTGGGCAAAGGCATTCCTCAATGGCATTCCCGAGCGTAACCCTCCAGCTAGGTTGGATAGTGGAGTTCCTTGGTGACTATCAGAGTAGGGCCCTCCTGTCATACAAGGGTATGGGATCCTTACCTAGAATTTGTGGCCTCTTGACTATGTGAAACAGTGACAATACATGGTTTGACATAACTTTGGACTCACAAGGAAGAGATACGTTTTCCCCACCAAGACTCATTCTTGTGACGCGACCTAAAATCATGCGGTCAAGTTAGTTCCACCCAAAGCAGATAGTATCAAGGTGCGGTGATTGAGTCCCTTAGACTTATGTGTTTAGGGAAAACACATGAGGTGTTAGGCATCATATATGGACTTACTTTGGAACTATTAGCTACTCTTCTTTTTGGGCTGATCTGTGAGATGGAGATCCCTTACTCTCTCATTTGGGCTTCTTTGACTGAGTAGATGTATATATCCTTCTTCGGTACCCACTCCTTGGGTTTTGGTTACTCTCCTTCCATGATAGGTGAAGACACGCGGGGTATGCCACATGATTTACATGTCTAGATTCTCATGGTTGGATGAGTATACTCTCCTGCTATAGGTATCAAAGACTTGACGATAAGTTTATCTTCTCACTATGTCGAGCATCATGTGTTTGGACGAGTTTACTTTCACTCTCTTATTGGGTTGAGATGTACTCTTTTACTATACCTTGTTCTATCTACTACTTTCCTCTTTAGTTGTATCTCTTACTACTCCCCCTTCACCCCTTTCAGGGTGTTCTACTGGGTATGTATATACTCACCCCTGTATGGGATTTTCCCACATGTGTCATGTCTTTTGCAGATGACAGACATGTCAACTGTGACTTCATAGGAGCTTAGAGGTACTGGGTGCTTGGACCGCGTACAATGGTCATAGATTGGAATATAGGAGCTAGGCTCTCTCACCTATTTACTCTTTTCCAGTTTTTCCATGTTGGGACATATTTCTAGTTTGGTGTGTATTTTCCCCTTTTCTTTCAGTTTACACTGCCGTAATTTTGTGCTTTATAGAGGCTCATTCATGATTGGTATATTTTATAGTAGTGTTGAATCTTTTCTACTTTCCCTTTGAATTTTTTCATTGAGTTGGATATGTGTTTGCATATAGGTACATAGGTAAAGACCTCCCTAAGTTTAGTTGTGCCTTTGACACTTGTCACCACCCCTGACCTATGGAGGCAGGCTTGGGGTAGTTGCGACTCGATCCCCAACTTGGGTTGGGTTGTGACAGACTAGTATCAGAGCAAGTTCATTCCTAGGGAAATTTTTTGGACATTTCCCCCTTAAGAGGATTGTTTAGGCTTAGAGAAATAGTTTCAAAGTGTCTTGAGTGTGGATATCAGGCTGGAGAGTCTAGTGATGGTGCATGCAACCAACATATCCATTCATTCGGACCTTGAATACTTGCTTGTTGGCTCTGCATGTCGAGACATTTGTTGCAGTGATCAATGGTACATGCATCATATGGGATTGAATATTTGACTGTACTTCTTGAGTCAGCTCCCCATTATTGTTTATATATATATATATGCTCATCTGACTATGGTTCCCATCGATAATTTTCAGGATGCCTCCGCGATGAAATCTAGTGAGGATACTAGCTCTAGTTCATGATGATGACCCTATGAGAAATGAGGCCTCAGTTCAGGGTCCATCTCATAATCCCCTTCCTCTAGGTGGGCAGGTAGAAACACCTCCACTTGTTGAGAATCAGAACATCATAATAGAGCAAGATGATGACGTGCATAGGCTGAACGCACTCCATGAGTTCCAACATCAGATATCGCTGAGGTTCCACGACGAGCCAGATCCTCAGGCAGTAGAGGATTGGATATATTTGGTGGTCCATATCTTCAGGATTATTTGGACCCTGACAGATCAGATCATGTATTTGGCATCCAAACTTTTCTATGGAGTGGCTAGGCATTGGTAGAGCCTGGTTACTCAGATGCACAATGAGTCGACACTCTCATGGGATGACTTTCTACCACTATTCTATGAGGATTACTACCCCCCTTCTTACACTCATTCCGAATTCAAGAGATTCTAGAGCTTCAGTAGGGATGGATGATAATGGCTGATTATGAAACCGGGTTTATAAACCACATGCGTTACTCTCTCGACATGATCTGCGATGACTACTTCCCAGCACATAAGTTTTAGTAGGGACTTCACAGAGTGATCTGATCCAGTGTAGTTCTCTTGTGCATCCCCACCTATATCGAGGTGCTGGAGTGGGAAATTTTGATAGAGATATTTCTGTCATAGGGACTCCAGATAGGTAGAGATGGTGGTGGGGTGCAATAGATCTGACCCATCTACAATCATTGGCAGGCGCCAGAGATCTTGAAACAGGAGATCCTTCTATGATCAGGCTCATACACATTGTCATATGGTTCCAAGACAGCGCAAATGGCCAGAGCTACCCAGAGAGGGGTGGTGCTTTACTTGTAATGAGTGAGATCACATGGCATGAAACTGCTTGAACAGACGTGCTGAGCAACCATAATAGATATATGATGGAATGCTACGAGAGAGACAACACCGTGATCAGGGATCTCTCAGGCAGTGATAGGGTGGTCCCTAGGGATGCGGAGCAGGAAGAGAAGAAGGAGGAGATACAGGTGGAGTATGGAGCTCTAAGATCCTTCCACTACTACCATTATGCATCCCACTTCAGGCTTAGTGAGTTGGCAGTCGGGGCCGTAGACAGCTGCAGACTTTGGATGTCTATGATCCCATAGCACATGAGATGATTCAAGGTACGATCTGTGTTTATTATACTCTTGTATCAGTATTAGTAGACATAGGTTCCAATTGTTCCTTTATCTATCAGATCCTAGTGCAATATCTAGAGCTCCTAGTAGAGATTCTATCATAATGACTTCGTCTTGAGGTTCCTACAGGGAATGATTCTTTTGTATCTGTTATCTATCGGTAGTGTGAACTATTACTTAGTGGAGATATTTTCACATGGGATCTATTGGTCATTATGATGGAACCCTATGATTCTATCTTGGGTATGTATTTACTTTCCATGGTATGATCCCAGATCGACTATCACCACAGACAAGTCATATTCCTTTGCGCTTATGGGATGAAATTATCCTTTTCTGGAGAGAGAGAGCTCATGGAAGGATAGGTAGATACTAAAAGTAGGAGGTTGCATCCTATCACCAATTATTTGGAAAGTGTAATACTTGGTGCAATAGACTCTTTAGGCATCTGGGTTCCTTCAATTGTGGAGGATTATATGGATGTCTTCCCTGAGGATGTTATGGGACTACCTCCAAGGTGGGAGATGGAGTTTTGCATTGACTTGCAACCAGGGACTGCTCCAATATCTTCTACATTATATCATATGAAACCTACCAAACTCTGGGAGTTACGGTTTTAGTTGGAGTACCTTCATGATAAAGGTTTCATCAGACCTAATGTTCCCCCCTGGGTGGATCCATTTTTGTTCATGATAAAGGTGGAGGGGAGCTTTTAACTTTACGTGGATTATCGTCACCTGAACTAGGACAAAATAAAGATCAAGTACCCATTACCGAGGATTGGCAATCTCTTTGATCAGTTATGAGGTGTGAGATGGTTCTCAAAGATCGATCTCAGGTTCAACTACCACCAGTTGAGGGTTCACAAGGCTGATATTCTAAAGTTATCATTTTGATGTCTCTACAGAAACTACGAGTTTCTAGTGATTCCCTTTGGTGTGGAAAAATCTCCTGTCATCTTTATGGATTTGATGAACTAGGTTTTCCATCCATACTTGGACCGTTTTTTTTGTCTTCATCAATGACATACTCATATACTCTATAACAAAGGAGGAGCATGAAGATAACTTGAGGATGGTCATGTACTTACTTCGAGAGAACTAGCTTTAGAGAATTCTCTCGAATATCCATTTTTGGATACATGAGGGTCACTTTCTAGGGCATGTCATTTTTGAACAAGGTTTAGTCATGGATACAACAAAGATCGAGGCAATTCTTGCTTGGCATAAGTATTACATGGACTATAGGCCTTAGAGGAATTCATTTCCTATAGGCTTCAAACATTACATACAACCCAGACTAACTACTTGGAACTTCTCCTCCCCAAAATCTTCATCATGAAATAAACTCCCCACCTTCACATGGCTATTCAGCTAGGCTTTCTTGTTCATGAACAGGCTTGTCCCGATGGCAGGTGTCATACCCTCTCATTATTGAAATCCATTTAGCTTCTGCTATGGTGAAATATCCTTGCTCATCCTCCTTCTAGATCTTGTTCCTTGTAGGTTGTCTAGTTTTCATCTATACATAAGGTGGCCCTAAGGCCTTACTGACCCGAAGACCTGGGTGGTCCGAAGGCCTTAAAGGACTCAGGGACCAAATCGGTGGCCCGAAGTCCCAAACAGGGAAATAGTCCCAACTGCTATAGTGAGAAATAATACACGCTACAGTACTTCTACAGTACCCCCTCGGAAATATGCCTCTGCCTGGATTTGATCCCGGGTTTCCTGGATGCACTTAAGGAGTCCTCACCAACTGGGCTGAGGCTCATGTGAAAAATGTTATTCGTGCAATGCTTTCTTGGGAACCACCCAAGAATGTGTCGGAGGTGCGGGGATTTCTTGGCTTGGCAGGGTACTACAGGAGGTTTGTGATGGACTTCTATAGAATCATAGACCCTTTTACCACCTTAATGCAGAAGGGACAATTGTTTACCTAATATGAGTAGTGCTAGAGGGACTTTAAGGAGTTAGGGCAGAGTCTGATGAGTTCTCTAGTGTTGAGACTACCAGAGGAAGGTGTTGATTTTATAGTGTATTGTGATGCCTTAGGAGTTGGTCTTGGTCGCTTGTTGGTGCAATATCAGGAAGTCGTCACATACAGGTTGAGGTAGTTGAGACCCCATGAGAAGAACTATACAACTCATGACCTATATCTAGAAACTGTAGTCTTATCCACAAGGATGTAGAGACACTATCTTCTGGGAGAGTGCTTTATGGTTTTCTCAGATCACCAGAGTCTCATGTACATCTTAACTCAGAGAGACCCAAACCCGAGACAACGATGCTGGTTAGAGTTCCAATAGGACAATGAATTTGAGATAGTTTTTACTCTAGAAAAGAGAAACCTTGTAGAATATTCCATTAGTAAGAAGTATCAGGCTTAATTAGTGTAGAAAGCTTTAGAGAAGTTAGCATTACTATGGAAGACCCTAGTGGAGCAAGAAGGTACAAATTTTCTTCAGTTGATAGTGTTGATTTTTTCACTCCTCAAGCGTGTGAGAGAGTCTGTTGACACCAAAAAACACATCCCCAAAATTTTTCAGATGCTTCCATACATGGTCCAAGATCGTATCCCATTTTGCAAGATTCAATTTGGTAGGTCGTAGAGCCCAAATGGAGTTATGGATTAGGAGTTATGGGCATTTGAATTTGGGCTGGAAAACTGGTTCGCGAAGCCCCCTCTGCGATCGCGGAGCGCCGCTGCAAAGCAAGGAGGCGGGAGGCTCCGCGAACCCGTTTGACATTTGCGATGCGCTACGACGACCCACCATGAAGCAAGGAGGTGGGAGGCTTCACGAACTCGTTTGACGTTCGCGACGCACCGCGAAGACCCACTGCGAAGCAAGGAGGCGGGATGCTCCACAACCGCATTTGATGTTCGCGATCCACCAAGGAGCAAGCTCCGTCTTCGCGCCGAGCAAACTTTGCTTCGCGGAACCCCTTTCCTATAAATACCCATCTCACCCCTTCTCCAGACGGCCACGGTGCCCCTTGGGCGGCCGATCTCCCGGTTCGTGGAGCTCCGCTTTCCTTCGTGAAGCGGCTCTGCGAGCAGCTTCCTTCGTGTCGCTGCTCCGCAAGCCCCTGCTCCGCGAGCAGCTTCCTTCGTGTCGCTGCTCCGCGAGTCCATGCTCCATGAGTCCATGCTCCGCGAGACCATGCTCCATGATCCCATGCTCCGAGAGATCATGCTCCGCAAGACCGTGATCCGCGAGACCATGCTCCGTGAGTCCATGCTCCGCGAGTCCATGCTCCGTGAGACCCCATGCTCCATGAGCCCCTTTGCTCCGCGATGCTACTTCGTGAAGAACTACCCTTTGCAAGGTTTCTACCTTCACGCCCACCGGTCCATACCGCGGGGTCTCTGGGCCGGGACCGTAGCCCGACACTGACCCCCATGAAAAATGGAGAGTTGCACCGCGAACTTTTCAGGCCTGGACGTCAGCATTTTCCATTGCACCCTTATACACAGCCCCCTTCCACCTATAGAATACCATGATTTAAGAGACTCCTCCGCACACCATGAAACACCTTGAGTCGACATATTCCTCTTGCTTTGTTTCCCATGTAGTAAGTTGAGATCCTCATCATCAATTCCCCGAGTACCTTGAGCCGAACCATTCCTCAGGCAACTCTTCCAAACCCTATCACTTGGTTCCTATTCCAGGTTGAACTAGAAAAGAACACCCTTGTGTAAGTCCCAACACCAACCATTGATAGGCGCCTTATGACTAGTAGTCCTATCTATATGACTTTAAACTATAGTGAACCCTATATGAAAAATATAGGATGCCTCTTACTCAATTCAAGAGATGCCTTACGCGCCTAGCGTAAGATGCCAACAGTCCTCTCTACATGACTATAAACGGCAATACGCCCTATGTTCCTAACATAGGATGCCTCTTTCTCAATTCAAGAGATTCCTTATTCTCCAAGCATAAGATGACAATAGTACTCTCTACATTACTATAAACTATAGTAATCCCTATCATTCAATAATAGGATGCCTCTTGTTCCAAGTAAGAGATGCCTTATGTGAAAAGCATAAGACGACTCATGCCATGATTATAGTGGCGTAATTTCAATAGCGTTGGAATCCGTTCAAACATTCCATCACTCCACCTCACACTTTGCATGTCCTTCATTTGGATCCTCATCCACTTCCATGTCTGAAGGGACCCCCTAACGGTCTGGTCCCATGCTGCATCGGCTCACCTACCGTCCTGGGCCAATGCCCCGAAAGACATTGGACAAAAATTTGAGTTAGGTCCTGTGTTTTGAACACGGTCAACAGTCTACCCTCATTTGTTTGTCCCCATTTCAGGCTAACGCGATATGGATGCTGTGTTTCAAACATGGTCAACAGTTATCCTCTATCATCACGCCACCCTCACCGCGTTCCAAATGTTGTGCATGCGATTCACACCTTTCATCTCCATTTGTTCAGACTGATTCCAACGCCCCTTGGCATTATCCCTTTTGTGCACCAGTGCATAGGTGAAGGCCGCAATCCACCAGTGGGTTGGGATGACCTCATGGCCAGACATGAGGAAGAAATTACGGGCAGCTTCCTTGCATAAGCCCCATTCACCATTGTCGCTCCTTAGCGGCACCCGAGTAGCTTCCTTGCGTAAGTCCCATTCACCATTGCCGCTCCTTAGCGGCACCCAGGCAACTTCCTTGCGTAAGCCCTGTTCACCATTTTCGCTCCTTAGCAGCACTCGGGCAGCTTCCTTGCGTAAGCCCCATCCATGATTGTCGCTTTTTAGCGGCACACGGGTAGCTTCCTTGCGTAAACCCCATTAACAATTGCCGCTCCTTAACGACACCCGGACAAATTCTTTGTGTAATCCCCATTCACCATTGCCGCTCCATAGCGGCACCCGGGCAGCTTTCTTACATAATCCCCGTTCACCATTGTCGCTCCTTAGCGGCACCCGGAAAGCTTCCTTGCGTAAGCCCCATTCACCATTGCTGCTCCTTAGCGGCACACGGGCAGCTTCCTTGCGTAAGCCCCGTTCACCATTGCCGCTCCTTAACGGCACCCAGGCAGCTTCCTTGCGTAAGCCCCCTTCACCATTGCCGCTCCTTAGCGGCACCCGGGCAACTTCCTTGCGTAAGACCCGTTCACCATTGCCACTCCTTAGCGGCACCTGGGAAACTCCCTTGCGTAAGCCCCATTCACCATTGCTGCTCCTTAGCGGCACACAGACAGCTTCTTTGCGTAAGCCCCATTCACCATTGTCTCTCCTTAGCGGCACCCGGGCAGCTTCCTTGCGTAATCCCCATTCACCATTACCGCTCCTTAGCGGCACCCAAGCAACTTCCTTGCATAAGCCCCGTTCACCATTGCCGCTCCTTAGCGACACCTGGGTAACTTCCTTACGTAAGCCCCGTCCATGATTGCCGCTCTTTAGCAGCACACAGGAAACTTCCTTGCGTAAGCCCCATTCACCATTACTACTCCTTAGCGGCACCCAGACAACTTTGCGTAAGACCCATTCACTATTGCCACTCCATAGCGGCACCCGGGAAGCTTCCTTGCGTAAGCCCCGTTCACCATTGCCGCTCCTTAGCGGCACCCGGGTAGCTTCCTTGCGTAAGCACCATTCACCATTGCTTCTCCTTAGCGGAACATGGGAAGCTTCCTTGCGTAAGCCCCGTTCACTATTTCTTCTCCTTAGCGGCACCCAGGAATCTTCCTTGCATAAGCCCCATTCACCATTGCCGCTCCTTAGTGGCACCCAGATAGCTTCCTTGCGTAAGCCCCGTTCACCATTGTCGCTCCTTAGCAGCACTCGGGCAACTTCCTTGCGTAAACCCCGTTCACCATTGCTGCTCCTTAGTGGCACACGGGCAACTTCCTTGTGTAAGCCTCATTCACCATTGCGGATCCTTAGCGGCACATGGGCAACTTCCTTGCGTAAGCCCCGTTCACCATTGCCGCTCCTTAGCGGCACCCGGGAAGCTTCCTTGCATAAGCCCCGTTCACCATTTCCGCTCCTTAGCGGCACCCGGGAAGCTTCCTTGCATAAGCCCCATTCAACATTGCCACTCCTTAGCGACACCCAGGCAGCTTCCTTGCGTAATCCCCGTTCACCATTGCTGCTCCATAGCGGCACCCGGGAAGCTTCCTTGCGTAAGCCCCGTTCACCATTGCCGCTTTATAGCGGCACCCGGGCAGCTTCCTTGCGTAATCCCCATCCACTTTTGTCATTCCAATCAGTGGTAATCCATTTTGATCCTATTCAGTGGTAATCCGTTGACATACTTATCCAGCGGTAAGCCGTTGTAACCCTATTCAGCGGTAATCCGTTGACATCCTTATCTAGCTGTAAGCCGTTGTGACCCAATCTAGCGGTAATCCGTTGTGACCCAATCCAGTGGTAAACCGTTGTGACCCAATCGGTGGTAATCCATCATCAGAGGAACTATATGGACTTTGATTCCCTACCACGGGGATACGCAGGAAGCCTCTTCAAGGCTCAATCCCAAAACCATTGTCATCCTCATGATGGTTCCATACCATTCACCACCCTTCATGGATGCACCCTTGCACCGTGATCGTCAGGTCCTCGCTGCCTCTTGTTTCTCACACCGATCATGACTCACGTGGGATTAGAGCAAGCACCGACCATGAAAAAAAAACCTTGGGCCGCCTTAGAGTGTAATCCCCAAACCCCTCGTCCGAGCTGCAGGACGTTAAACTACCAAGCATCCCCATCCCGCATAACGTTAAACTGTACCCCTGAACTACGTGGTCTTTGATCCATGTCAAGTCATGGTACGTAGGAAGCCTCCTTAAGGTTCAAGCCTGCCATCCACCTAGACCAAGGTCCTTATTCACGCCGGTTCTCCGATACACCTTTCCCGAACTACGAGGAATTTGATCCATGTCAAGGAATGGTACGTAGTAAACCTCACGAGGTTCAAGACCAACACCCATCGGACAAAGGTCCATCTTCACGTCGGTTCTCCGACACCCACTATCGAACTACGAGGACTTTGATCTGTGTCAAGTCATGGTACGTAGGAAGCCTACCTGAGGTTCAAGACCAACACCCATCGGACCCCCGGTCCATCTTCACGTCGGTTTTCCGACACACATCCATCCTGAACTATGTGGTCTTTGATCCATGTCAAGGCATGGTATGTAGGAAGCCTCCCTAAGGTTCAAGCCCACCACCCATTGGTCATTCCGACCCCCTTCACATTGGTTCACCAACACTTGGGCAGCCTAGAGTGTAAGCCCCACACCATCTGAACTACGTGGACTTTGATCCATGTCAAGGCATGGTACATAGGAAGCCTCCCTGAGGTTCAAGCCCAACACCCATCATACCAAGGTCCATCTTCACGTTGGTTCTCCGACACTCCATCCCGAACTACGGGGACTTTGATCCATGTCAAGGCATGGTACGTAGGAAACCTCACGAGGTTCAAGACCAACACCCATCAGACCAAGGTCCATCTTCACGTCGGTTCTCTGACACACCATCCCAAAATATGGGGACTTTGATCCATGTCAAGGCATGGTATGTAGGAAGCCTCCCTGAGGTTCAATCCCACCACCACTTGGTCGTTCTGGCCCCATTCACGTCGGTTCACCCTCATCCCGCATGACGTTAAACTGTATACCCTAACTACGAGGAATTTGATCCATGTAAAGGCATGGTACGTAGGAAGCCTCCACGAGGTTCAATCCCAATAACCATTGGCCCTGACCATCTCCTGGTTGGTGCGCCAACCCCCATTTACACCTTGGGCAGCCTAGAGTGTAAGCCCCACACCATCTCAAACTACAGGGACTTTGATACATGTAAAGGCATGGTACGTAGGAAGCCTCCCTGAGGTTCAATCCCACCACCACTCGGTTGTTCCGACCCCATTCACATCGGTTCACCCTCATCCTACATGACGTTAAACTGTACATCCAAACTATGGGGACTTTGATTCCCTGCCATGGGGATACGTAGAAGGTCTCTTCTAGGCTCAATCCCATCACTAAATTCATCTTCACGACAGTCCCATCTCATCCCCCCTCCACTCCATTAAACTTTCCATCATCCATCCTAATTCTTACCTGGGCTGCTACATCCCAGTGGGATCATGTCATCCACCCTCCTCGCTGCTCCTAGAAGTACTTGGGCTGCTATCCACGTGTAATCCCCTTCATGTATCCAGGTTGTTGTCCTCTGTGTACACCCTGATTCATCACCCCTTCGAACTACGTGGGTTTTGATCCCTGTCCTCTACACATGGTATGTAGGAAACCTCCATGAGGTTCAATCCCAGCCAATGGTAAACCTTGGTGTCCCCCATTCTAGGGTGCACTCTCCCTGATCTGCCCTTAGTGGTGTTCAGATCAGCCATTACGGTATGACATATCCCCTCCATGGGGTGCACCACCTCAGATCCGTCCTCATTGGGCGTTCTGATCCATCCACTCAGTAAACCTTCCGAGTGTTCCCTCCTAGGGATGTGCCAATCTGATCCATCTCCATGGGACGTTCTGATCACTCTCGTTCTATCTCCACAAGACGTTAAACTTGTGTTCTACCTCATGATAAACATGAGATGCCTGAGGAAAACCTCGGATGACATGCCTTTGGCGTAACCGTCTCCGAAAGATATTAAACTCGTGGCATACCCTGTGTTAAACATGGGAAGCTGAGTAAAACCTCAGATACATGCATATGGAATGTGATTCCCCGCATTCGACATGGGATGCCTCGGGTTCTGCATCCTTGAGATACCCTCTTATGAGGAAGAATACAAGTTCCCCAATGTCCACGCACCCAGAGATTCCCCGAAATTCCTGATGTTGTAATCTACTCCGACCCAAGGTTGCTACCATGTCAAGATCCCATGGAATGTCCTGAAGGAAGTAGTGTAATTAACCGGTGTCCATGAAGATATGGCACTGGGAACGAGATTCACGAACCACATATTAAATCTATGAGGGAGACCCGGACTAGGTAACTAGTTCCGAGGAGGAATCCATGGAAGGAAGAACCGACATCCCATCATCTCGTTTCAATCAAGGAGAAGACGTCTCTGAATAAGGAGCGGATGCCGCCCGCCTTTGGAAAGTGGGAATGCGGGGCAATAGCTGTGCATCCTCCACAGACGGACGCGCGCACCCCGGTGAAAGCGTCGGAAACAGAGTCCCAATTGGGAGACATTAATTGTGAGGTCTTGCATGATCATATATCTACAGGTAATGCATAATATGGATATTCTGAAGGAGTTAATCATGACATCTTATTCTAGGGGTGAACAATGGTTCTCATTATGATATGGGAGGAGGTGATGCGGGAGTTCCACACTTCTCCCCTAGCTATACATCCCGGTGTGGGGAAGATTTACAAATATCTTTAGTGGAAGTTTTGGTGGTCCGACATGGGATAAAGAGTTTCTGATTTCATCTCACAGTGCCTCACCTGTCAGTAGGTGAAGGCTGAGCACCAAGTTCTATTAGGTTTGTTACAGCCCCTTGAGATTCCAGTGTATAAATGGGATAACATATCAATGTACTTTGTCATAGGGATTCTACACAAATAAAAGATCCATGACACCATATGGGTGATAGTTGATCAACTCATGAAGTCGGCGCACTTCCTTACCATTAATCACTAGAGTTCGATGGAGAGTTTGGGGAAGTTGTACGTATAGAAGATTGTCTACCTTCACGGGGTACCCTCAATGATTGTCTCTGATCGTGACGTGTGATTTATTTCACAATTGTAGAGAGGTATGTAGAATGAATTCGAGACCCATATGCGGATGAGTACAACCTTTCACCCCCAAACCGATGGGCAGAACGAGCACACTATCCAGGTGTTGGAGGATATGCTGAGGGATTGTGTTTTGGACTTCTTCCGGAGATGGGGAGATCATATGACCTTGGTAGATTTTTCATACAATAACAGCTAGCACTCTACCATAGACATGGAACCTTTTGAGTCCCTATACGGTAGACCCTGAAGGCACCCTTGTGCTGGAAAAAGATTGGCGATTCATCTCTTGTGGGCCCAGAGTTGGTGTAGGCTACAATAGAGAAAGTGAAGGTAATCTATGAGCAGATAAGGAAGGAACAGAGTAGATAGAAATCCTATACAGATCAATATCTTTTACCCTTGGAGTTTGAGTATGGAGACCATGTTTTATTGAGAGTCTCCCAACGATGAGGAATGCAGAGGTTCGGTCAGGGAGGAAAGCTTTCCCCGAGTTTCATCAGGCTATTTGAGATTGTGCAAAGGGTTGGTGAGGTTTCTTATCACCTCTCCCTACCCTCACAACTAAAATGGGTGCACAATGTCTTACACATTTCAAAACTGAGGAGATACATGTATGATCTGACACACGTCATCGACTGGGGTGAGTTGGACATTGAGGATGGAACCACCTTTGTAGAGCACCCATTGGTGACCGAGGATCGACAAGAGCAGACCTTGCATGGATGAACCATCCCTTTTGTTCGCATGATGTGGACACACAAAAATGTGAAATAGAGAACCTGGGAGTGGGAGATCCATATGCAGGATCAGTATACCGAGTTTTTTTCATAGTTTTATTTTTGAGGATGAAAAACTTGAAGGATGAAATGTTGTAGAGACTCGATTTTTTCCTTGTAAAACTTTGAAATATTTCTTAATATATTTCTAGATCTAGGAATTAATATGACGCATGATTCCGAGACCTGGTGTGCCCAGAATTAATTTTATAAAAATATTAAATATATTTTATATTTCACATGTGGGGTTAATTAAAGAAAATGGTATAACTCTTAAATGGTTGATTGGATTAAAAATCTGAGTCTATGGTTGATTCCAGAATGTGGTGTTTACCCTAGGTATGACATAAAATGAGTCTACGCGCGACGTTTGGACCCCTTGCTCATTGAAGGATCATTTAAGTGAATTAATTAATTAATTAATTAAATTAATTTAACCTAAAAAAATGTATATAAATTCTTTGTTTTTTATTTTTGGCCAGGTTTGGATCATAATTCACAACTATCGATGAAGCTATCATCTCCTTCTCCCTTTGGAGAACGATGATGAACCTCTGGATTAAGGCGAATCGAAGCATGAAGAATGCATCAGCTTCTTCCGATCATTGAGAGAGAGTGTTCTTCACCAATGATCAATCCAAAATAGAGGTAGGACTCCTCAATTGGTGTTTACACCCTTTTGATTAAATGTTTGAGCAGATTGAATGTTGTTCTTCGATCTACACCCCTATTGCAAACCTTTTCATGTGCCTAAGTATTGAAACATTATTTTATGAGTTGTTTTCTAATATAAATTGCATGTTCTTGATAGATTGTCCAATAATTCTTAGACAATTATTTCATAAATCTTTTTTCTTGTGATTTTATCCCCCTTTCTTCATGTTATTCACCGTTGGAATCTCCATGGTTCCCGGTTTGACAAATTTTAGGGAAACCCAAGCCCGATTGGGTGCCTAGATTCACAAAAAAATCAATGAAGTGATGAAAGATCAATTAAATGGATTTAGATTTTGAAATATTATGAGTTTTGGGAGATCTTTTTGAATAAAAAATTATGAGGAATCGACCATGGAATATCTGAGATGTGAAACAGCATTCGGGAATGCAAAACTCAATCAAAGATCGGTTTCCAGCCACTAGAGGTCTAAAAATGGTAGATTCAGACCAGATCCGACATTCATGGGATTATTGGAGGAAATATCTATGGATAAATGGGAAAAAACAACTAGATCTACCACATGGATCATAAATATGAATATCTATCAAAAACTTGACTACACGCCATGTAAAACTAAGAACACATGGCGTGTATCCCATTTTCACGGCGGTGCTAGGGTTTTGGAAACTGATAAGGATGAAATGATGTGTACTCCCATTAGCATGATGTGTACCAAATTTTTTGTGTGAGTGAGCCATGTGACAAATCACATGTCCATGAACATGCCATGTGCCAAGTACATGGACACAACTTGACTACACGGGTGACATCCCGTGTGAAATCACATGCCATGTACCAGAGTACACAGACATGGGGTCCGAGTACATGAACACAACCATAGGACATGACCTAAGTCCCGACGAGTCAGGAAATGACATGTTCTACTACATGGGGTGGAACCGTGTGATATCTAGAAACATGGATAAGCTATGGAGTGATACCACACACCATGTGGGTCCCCTCACACACCGTGTTCCCCTTGAGCTCTTCTAACCAATATTCAAACATCTATATCTCCTTCATTTGAACTTTAATTTTGGACTACGAGTATCCTATCTTGAGTGTCTTTCCACATATAACACGATGGTTACCACAAAAGAGGATTTAGATATATTATTTGAAATGTTATAGGTTCGGAACGCACTAAGGTGACATCCGATGATAGAAGTAATCATACAAAATCACCTAAGAATCCTGGGCAAAACCCTACAGTAGGGATGGGTAGTGGAGTTCCCCAAAGAGAGTATTGGTCTTACCCTTCAGTAGGACTGGGAAGTGTAATTACTTGATGATCTTTCTAAGTTACCCTCTAGTAGGACTGGTAAGTGGAGTTCCTCGACATTTCAGGGTTACCCTCCAGCAGGGATGGGCAGTGACATTCCCTGATGACATCTTCCAAGCATAACCCTCCAGCTCAGATGGGCAGTGTAGTTCCTTGATGACTCACCCAGCTTACCCTTTAGTAGGATTGGGCATTGGAATCCACCAATGACATTCCCGAGCATAAACCTCCAACCAGGTTGGGTAGTGGAGTTCCTCAATGACTATTAGAGTAGGGCCCTCCTGTCATACCAGAGTATGGGATCCTTACCTAGAATTTGTGGCCTCTCGACTATGTGGAATAGTGATGAGACATGGTTTGACGCAGCTTTAGACTCACAAGGAAGAGGGACACTTTCCCCAATGATAAGAGTTCTTGTTAAGCAACCTAAAACCGAGTGGGAAAGTCAGTTCCACCCAAAGCAAATATTATCAAGGTAAAGTGATTGATTCCCTTAGACTTATGTGTCCAGGGAAGACGCATGAGGTTTTGGGAATCATAGATCGACTTACTTTGGAACTTTTGGCTACTCTTCTTCTTGGGATGAGATGTGAGATGGATATCCCCTTACTCTCTTGTTTGTGATTATTTGTCTGAGCATATGTATATATCCTTATTTGGTACCTACTCCTTGGGTTTTGGTTACTCTCCTTATAAGATAGGTGAAGATGCACGGGGTATGCCACGCGTTTTCTAGGTCTAGATTATGATGGTTAAATTAGTCTACTCTCCTACCATAGGCAGTGAAGACTTGATGATAATTTCATATTCTCACCGTGTCGATCTCCTTGTGTTTAGACGAGTTTAACCTCGCTCTATTGTTGGGTTGAGCTGTAATCTTTTACTGTACCTTGTTCTATCTACTGCTTTAATATTCAGTTGTATCTCTTACTGCTCCCCCTTCACCCCTTTCGGGGTGTTCTAATAGGTATGTATATACTCACCCTTGTATGAGATTTTCCCACATGTGTCATGTATTTTTCATATGATAGACAGGTCGACCATGAATTCAGAGGAGCTTAGAGGTACTGGGTTCTTGGACCGTGTACGATGGTCGAAGCTTTGAATACAGGAGATGAGATCTCTCAACTATTTACTATTTTCTAGTTTTGTCAGGTTGGGATACATTTTTTTTGGGCATGTATTTACCCCCCATTCTTTCAGTTTACACTAATGTACTTTTGTTCTGTCTAGAGGTTCATGCATGCTTGGTCTATTTTATAGTAGTGTTGCATCTTTTCTACTATCCCTCTGCACCTTTTCATTGGGTTGTATGTGTGCGTTCACATAGGTACTTAGGAAAAGTCCTCCCTGAGTTTGGTTGTGCCTTCATCACTTATCGCCACCCATGGCCTATGGAGGCGGGCTTGGGGCAGTTGCAGATCAAGCCCCTATCGTGGGTTGGGTCATGACATTTCCCCTATGGTGTTTTAACCCTATTTCAAGTTTCTCCTCCATTGTTTGACCTAAGTGCACTAGGGGATCTTCCAAGCTCCCTCTCCTTTGCTTACCTTCCATTTTTTAATCCCTTTGAAGGTTCTTAAGGCAAGTTCTTGTGATTTTGGCCAATTTTCCCCTCTTCTTTTCCTCCCCTCTCGGTTTCTTGGTGTTTCTTGGTGGGGGTTTCTTTTGAAAAAACCCTATAGGATGGGGATAATTTGTGAGTTGTTTTCTTAGATGTTAGGGTGTGTGAGTTATCTCTTAGGATTGGTTCTTCCTCTTCTCGAAGTTTATTTGTGTTCGCACGTCATTGAGGTAGGTGTTTCCATCCATTTTCTTTCTGGCACATTTTGTTGATGCTTGAGATTTACTTTAATGTTTTTAAAATACTATAATCTTGCTTGTGATGTCTTGAAATGATTTTTTGGTGTTTTTATGATTGAAAATGGGTGCGAAATTTTTTTCCAAAGGGTTCCTTTGATTGTTCCTTTATTTAAGTGCATGCAAGTTATTCGATAAAATGACTTTTGTTTTCTAAAAGTGAATTTGAGCACTTGTGGTGTCAGTCATTCTTGCTTATGTTTTAATAACTTGTTTAAGTAATAAATTGAGCATGATGTATAGTTTGGGATCCTCTTTATGGATTTAGAAATTGTGGAAAAATGTTTTTTAAAGGTTCTTTCAGTTTTTAAAAGATTATTGATGATTTTGACATTGTGCGACTTGTTGTATTGGTTTAATGGAAAGTGATGTTCTTAAAACTAGTTTTTAAAATGTTTTATGGACACTTGAAGTGTTCCATTAGATGTTGTCACATCCATGCGTGCACGAGATGAACACATGTATGGAAATTAAAATGATTATGACACTTAAAAATGATATTCTCCTTGAGCCTCAGGGTTTTAAAAGGTATATCATTTCTCCCATATTTCCTTTTTTCTAAAATGGTCTCTTGATTTATAAATGGTGTATTGGTGTTTCAATTGATTTTAAATGTGAATTCAAATGTGTTCTTCAAAGCTTGGCCTATTTGGAATTTTGAGATGTGTTTTGGTGACTGATTGGTATGAAGGCCTATTTAGAACTTTTTATATTATTGCACATTTCACTCTAGTTTGAAAATGGTTTTGTAAATGTATTTGTATTGGAAATGCTAAATCCTCAGTTGGAACTTTGTGATGTTTTGGAAAGGTTGGTTTTGATGTGATGTGATGTGAAGGCATGGTTGGTATTTTATAATTTTTGGGAAAGTGTTTTAAAACTCAAATAATGTGAAGGCCTAGTTAGCACTTGTGTATGGATTGTTGCAATATGGGCACACCTATGGAGGATTTCTTGAGATGTGGGTCATAGAGTGGGTGGTGTCGGTGGTTGGGGTAAGCAAGTGTGGTGGCGATAGGTCAGGTGAGCCATGCGTGTGAGGGCCTCTCTTTCCACTGTGTATCACTATTACTATTGTGGGATTCCTAGATATATTTTAGAGGCTCGAGTGATGATTGTTTTTTGACCCTGATTAGACGGGTTGGTACCCCTTGGATGTTTTAAAGGATAGGTGGGACTATGCCACTGTATTGGAAGTTAGAAAAACCAGTGACTTATTGAATATGGAGCTGTACCATATGCCAACAAGTGAGTTCGATCTGAGTACATCTAGGGATCACTCTAGGGATGTTTAGGAAATTCCCATGATTATATATTTATATGTTCTATTTATTTTATACTATTTGTGGATATCATCCCTTCTAGTTTATATTATCTATTTTTCTTCATTTACTTTATTCTTAGACCTCATTTTTTATTTGTTATGTATTTTATTTTGGGCTTTGGTTTTGAACTAGATTGTAGGAAAATGAAACCATTTTTTAAAAGTAAAGATGTGTGCATTGTTTTAAAAAGAGAACTTGTGGAAAGATTTATTTAGTTGTTTAAAATTTTTAAAAGCCTATTTATGAATATATTTCAAACTAGTATTTATGGACTATTTTGGGAAAGAAAATGAATGGACTCTATGGTGATTACCTACTAAGATGTTAATCTCACACCCTACTTATGACACTCGACATCGGTAGACATGAGTTATTTTGTAGGTTTAGGTTTTTGGTTTGGTTACTCTTGGAGTAGGTTGGTTTTGTGGATGGATGTGACCATGAGGTCACATGAAGATCTTGTTGGCATGGTCTAGTTTTAGTTTTGTATTTAGTTTTTGTTTGTTCATCAATTATTGTATTTGGATCAGTTTTGTATTTATTGATATTTAGTTATTATAGTTCTATTTCGTACTTAGTTATTTATTTGATCCTGGTTGTTTGGAAAAAAATTGTTCCCCCTGTGATTACTTCGATGCCAGACACTAGTTTCCAGCCCATGTGGATTGGGAACACCCTTTGATCCATGTCTCGGATCAGGTCAGATGTTAGGTCATATGGAATCCCGGTTTGGTTTATGACAAAATGGTATCAGATGAGGCCCTCGTTATTTAGGGTGTTAGGTAGTTTAGAGACTAGGACTATTGGGACTTGAGAGATATATATGGGAAGGACACCATAAACCCTTGCTCGTTCTGATCCTTGAGTTTCTAGGGGTAGTCTGAGACTTGAGTCATTTGTTTTGTTTTTTGTTCAGTGTGGTTGAGTAATGACAATGAAGGAGAGCCAGTGTCATGTCGTGATCTCACATGGAGTAATGACCCATGTGGAGTCTGAGTGCATGGTTCAAGGTCCTCTTAGTTTTTGATTCTTTCCTAGGGTATGGTCCACTTACCATGTCACTAGGTTATGCATGGCCACTAGTTCCTCCTCCCAGGTGTTTGATGTGAGTCATTTGTTTGGATTGGTTTTTGTTTTGTGTGAGTGGATTCTTAAGAGGAACATCATTTTTTTTAAAAAAGTTTTCAAAAGAGAAAATGATTTTTGTCATGGGTTTTGTTGTGAGAGAGGAATTTTATGTTTGAGTTTAATTGGAATTTGAGAAGTTTGGGAAAATTTGTAGGAAAAATTGAATTGATAATTTGGTAAATACTTGAATTTGATGATGGAATGGCATGTGTGACTCTTGGTACTCCTTGTGAATGTTCACATATTTGTTAGTGTGTAAGGAAAGTGTATATTGGCATGTGTTCCTGGTTGATGTAAGAAAAAGTGGATAAACACATATGTGATGGTTTATAGGATGCCTTGTGTGAGAATTTAAAATCAAAGATATAACTTGGTTTTTAAAAAAAAAGGCTTTGAATGGAAAATTGTTTCATAAACTGGTTTTTATTTAAAAAGTGAATTTTGTTTGTGAAACATGGTTTTTGGCATTGGAAAGTGGCATTGGGAGAAGGCAGTTTTGAAATGTGAAATGAAATGGTGGTTTCTTAAGAGTATTTTTGTTTTTTCTTGTGATATTTGGTTTGTGAGTCAGTTGTTCTAGCCTAGGATGGTCTTATTGTTTCATTTTTGGTTGATGTTGATTTTGGTTATGCATTTTCTTCTATTTAGAATATACCACCCAGAAAGGTCCCCAAAATTTCTAGTGGGTCTTGCCCAGTTTCTGGTTCTTCTCAGTTGTTTCTCGTCTTTCATGGTGATCTATGTCCATTAGCGACAACACAATAGATTTAGGAAGTTGAGTGTGTCTTCATATTGTTGGGAACTACTAAATATGTGAGTGTGTGTGCTATTATGGGTTTGTTTGAGGGTCTAGATTTGGATGAAGGGAAGGTAATTGCTTCGTCATCGATGCAGGTTGGGATGATGTGGGATGTGTTTAAGTCCATTTTTTTCTAATGGTTTATAATCGATGAGTTAAAGATGAAAAAAGGGAAGAGCTCATAAGTATTCAATAAGGCTAGAAGATAGTGAAGGCCTATATTGACCACTTCAATGAGTTGGTTTGCTTTTATCCATAGGTAGTGTCATGGGATCTATTTAAGGATTCTATTTTCATTAGGGGTCTTTGTCCTAAGGTCAAGGAGAGAGACCTATCCTCCACGGATCTTCATTTTGAGAAGTTCTTGGATGAAACATTATTAGCTGAGTTGGTTTTTAGAGTGAAGGCATTTGGAAATCTATTATCCCTTGCCGTTTGTGAAGGTTCCCCATCTGTAAAGAAGGGTGTGCTAGAGGAAATTGTTCTTGGGGAGTCTCCTTCATTGGTTCCAGACTCTCATTCGTCGGAATGTTCACTTGTGTGCTTACAGTGTGGTCAGTTTAGGTATTCAAAGCCATATTGTCATAATCCTCCAAATACCTATCATTATTGTGGCCATTCGGGTCACCTTGATAAGTTTTGTAAAAAGAATTTATTAAATATGAAACCTTGATCAGATGATGTGAGTTTCTGGATGTCGGGAAACATATTCTTCAGACATTAGGGATCCAACCATAGGTCATAGAGTGAAGATTTTCACGCATTCAGGAATGCCCAGGTGTGCGGGAAACCTTGTCCCAACCCTTTTTACAAATGTTAGAGTGGAAACATTTGAAGTTTACTTTTTGTAGTTTTCTCTATTGTTGTAAGTTCCTTGTTTTTGTAATAAGTTTTGTGGTTTTTTCTTTTTTAATTCAAATAGTTGTGCCTTATCAATGTGGGTCTTAAGTTGGTTGTTTCCTCTTGGATGTTATTAGCCCTTGTGTGGATTAGTTTTAGTTTTAATTTTTAATCGTTTGGAAATGTTGAACCTTGTGGAGTTATTTAATTGTGGGTTTGATTATCTATTTAGTTTGGATGTATTCCTTGGGTTTCCTATTGTGTTGGGGTATTTTTTTCTAGGTTGGGAGTTCCCGGTTTGTCTTGTGGTGGGTTTTCTGTGTCGGTGCCATCATGTTTGGGTTTTAATGTTGGTGGTGTTAGATAGGTTCTTGTGGTGGGTAGAGCCCTCCCACATTCTCCCATTGTTCTTTATAATGTGGTTTCCTCTAGAATTGGCCGAGTGTGACTTGTAAAGCGGAAGGTCACCCCGAGGTTCACGGTTTTATTCAGCTTGCTCCATATTTGGGACCGAGTTTTTTTATCTTTCAATTGGGTAAATTTCTGGGGGAAGAAAGTGTTTTTGGTGGGGAGAATTGTCACACACCAACCTTGGAATTCCTTTATTTTAATATTTTCTTGGCTTTGGATTTTCTGTTATAGGTTCAGGTTGAGTTCCCAATTTAATTTTTTTGAGTTTTTATTGAAAAGTGGAGTTTTTGGGGCTTGGAAACTGGTGGTTCATGATTAGCACATGGTTATATTAAATCATACACCCTCACCTAGGTAACCATGAAAATTTTTTTAGTGTCTAGTGGTAAGGTGCATGGTTTCCACACGACTTGGAAAACCATGTAGCAACTGTGTAAGAGGTTCTGTCTATTTGGATAGTGACGATCACACGGTTGGTGCATGGTTTGGCTACCGTACGACATAACCATGTGACATAATCATGCGACATGTTCCTCTTTGATAGTAAGGGGAATACAGTTGACACACAGTTTGAAAAACTATGCATTCAAACCGTATGAGCTACCGAGATTCTTAAAAATATGAAATTCCAAGTTTTTCCCTCTAGTGTTTTAACCCTGTTTCTACTTTATCCTCCTTTTATAGAACTAGGCACACCAAGTGGTCCTCCAAGATCCCCATAATTTGCTTCCCATCCATTTTTTAATCCCCTTGAAGGTTCTTAAGGTGAGTTCTTGTGATTTTGGGTCGATTTTTCCCTAATACATTCCCCTTCTTGGTTTCTTGGTGTTTCTTGGTGGGGGTTTTAGTTGGACAAACCCTATAGTATGGGGATGATTTGTGGGTTGTTTTATTGTATATTAGGGTGTGTAGTTTGTCTCTCAATCTTGGTTCTTCCTCCTCCCTAAGTTTCGTCGCATTTTCACGTTGTTGAGGTTGGTGTTTCCATCCATTTTATTTCTAGCACATTCTGTTGATGCTTGAGCTTTCCTTTAATGTTTTTAAAAAACTATAATATCTCTTGAGATGTCTTGGAATGATTTTTTTTGTGTTTTTGTGATTTAAAATCGATGAGAAATGGTTTTCCAAAGGGTTCATTTGATTGTTCCTTTATATAAGTTCATGAAAGGTGTTTGATAAAATGTATTTTGTTTTTTAAAAGTGTATTTAAGCTATTATGGTTTCATTTTGACTTTCCTATGTTTTAATAACTTTTTTAAGTAATAAATTGAGTATGATGTGAAGTTTGGGAGCCTCTTTATGGATTGATAAATTGTGTTAAAATGTTTTGGAAAGGTTCTTCCGATTTTTAAAATCTTATTGATGATTTTTACATTGTGTGACTTGTTGTGTTGGTTTAATGGAAAGTGATGTTCTTAAAAATGGGTTTTAAAAGGTTTCATGGACACTTAAAGTGTGCCATTGGATGTTGTCACATCCATGGGTGCACGGGGTGCACTCATGGATGGGCATTCAAATGATGATGGCACTTAAAAATGATATTCTCCTTGAGCCTCAGTTTTTCAAAAGGTATCTCATTTCTTCCCTCTCCCCTTTTCCTAAAATGGTATCTTGATTTATAAATAGTGTACCACTGCTTCAAGTGATTTTAAATGAGACATCAAATGTGTTCTTAAAATATTGTCCCATTGGGTGTTTTGAGATATTTTTGGAGAATGATTGGTATGAAGGCTTGTTTGAAAATTTTCATATTATTTCACATTTCACTCTAGTTTGGAAATGGTTTTGTAAATGTATTTGGATTGGAAATGTTAAAGGATCAGTTGGAATTCTATGATGTTTTGGAAAGGTTGGTTTTGATGTGATGTGATATGAAGGCCCGATTGGTATTTTATAATGTTTGGGAAAGTGTTTTGAAACTCAAATGATGTAAAGGACTGGTTGGAACTTGTGTATGGATTATTACGAGATGGACACACTTATGGAGGATTTCTTAGGGTGTGGGTTATTGCATGGGTGGTGTTAATGGTTGGGGTAGGCAAGTGCAATGGTGGCAGTTCAGGTGAGACACCCATGTGAGAGACTCTCTTTCCACTGTGTATCACTATTACTATAATGCGATTCTTGGGAATATTTTAGAGGGTTAGGTGATAGTTTCTTGTCAACTCTGATTAGATGGGTTGGTACCCCTTGGATGTTTTAGAGGCCTGGTGGTATTTTTCCACTATCTTGATAGTTAGAATGAACAGTGAGTTATTGACTATGAAGCTGCACCATATTTCAGCAGGTGAGTCTGATCTAAGTACATCCAAGGATCACTCTAGGGATGTTTAGGAAATACCCATGATTTTATATTTATATGTTCTATTTATTTTATGATTCTTGTGGATATTATCCCTTCTAGTTTATATTATCTATTTTTCATCATTTACTTTCTACTTAGCCCTCATTTTTTTCTTTGGTATGGATTGTATTTTGGGATTTGGTTTTGAATTGGATTGCGGGAAAATGAAACCGTTTTTAAAAGTAAAGCTTCATGAATTATTTTAAAAATATAATTTGTGGAAAGCTTTATTTAGTTGTTTAAAATGTTTAAAATCTTATTTCTAAATGTTTTTTAAAATAGTATTTATGGACTGTTTTGGGAAAGGAAATGCATGATCTCTATGGTGATTACCTACTGAACTATTAATATCACACCCTAATTGTGACACTCAGCATCGGTATACCCGAGGTATTTTGCAGGTTTAGGTTTCTGGTTTGGTTTCTCTTAGAGAAGGTTAGTTTTTTGGATAGGGGTGACCAAGAGGTCACATGGAGATCTTGTTAGTGTGGTTAAATTTTAGTTTTTTATTTAGTTTTTTTGTTTAACAGTTGTTCGTATTTGGATCAGTTTTGTATTTATTGAGATTCAATTATTATAGTTATGTTTCGTATTTAGTTGTTTATTTGATCTTGTTTGTTTGGAAACCCCCCCCCTATGATTACTTCGATGCCCGACACTAGTTTCTAGCCTGTAGGGATTAGGAATGCCCTTAGGGCCATGTCTCAGACTGGGTAGGATGTTGAGTTGGATGGCATCCCGGCTTAGTTCATGATAGTGATAAAAGTGATCCATTAACTCGACTCGTAATTCCCATAAATATTAAACAAACTTTGAATATTAAAATATTATTCTTTTATATAATATTTTTCCATGTATTCACTTAATACATTTGTGAATAATTTTAATAAATAAATTCAACCCAATTATTCTATACTTGAATAATAAGAAATTTATATATTCATTGGTGAACGTTAAAACTTGGACAACTCTCGGACCCCATCGTGGGGACCACCATGTCCTATACACATATTCACTAGAATAAGGAAGACTCTCGAATATGTTATTGTGTGTGACCCTGTAGGACCTTATATCAATAGTAGTGAATACTATTCACAAACCAAGAGAAGAGTCTAGCAACTCATCAAGGCTCCTAAAGAGATAAAGAATAGTCATAGCAATGACAACCATCCTATGAACACATACTATGTGATATAATCTCTTTGTCTTGCGATATCTCATAAAGCGGGATGCACAATTGTATCATTGTACTTTCCTTGCTTTATTATTCATTGACCTTATTGAATGGACTTACCTTCTTCTACCATGGCCATGAATTTAGTGAAGGCACTACTATCCTGATCAACTGGGCCTGATATATCACTTCCTCAAATCAGAAGTGAAAAATTTTATCTTGATCATTCAATCAATTTCATATCACCAATAACGAACCCAACACAAGCTACCTTTCTACAACATCAATGTCATGGTTTTTCCTTGCATAAAAGTACACGATTAAATGGAACACATTGATAACGATCTCAAGTCAAGAGACCAATACAAATATTTGTAGATATGAACAACCAATGACATATGAAACATGTAATGTTCCTATTGGTGGGTCTATCCTCATGATCTCATCTACCGAATATTACTAAGTTTGGACTTCATGAGAAGAAGTCTCAATACTTATGATCCCTTATCACCCAATAGTCAAACATCAATTATGTCTGGTCGGTATGATGTATATAGACAATAGAACATATGTTTAAGATTAACTTCGTAGTATCTTAAGGTTCTCATTATAGAATGAGATCTTCTATAACCTTTTGATACAACAAATAATCTACAGTCATTACTATGTAAATAGTGGACACAAAAATATCGACACTATTATGATATGTTTACATCATGCATAACTCATTGTATACATGATATGGCAATAAAAAAGTACTGTTCAAGTTGGGTCTAGGGTTCCCACTATTACAACATTCACACTTGAACTAGATCCAACTTAACAACTATCCTTGTTAGATATCACATGATAAGATCATGTTTTTGTTGAGTTATGGATTTAGTCATGGGCCTGCCACATCTCTGCTATGTGGCTATTATGTGATCTGCAACTTCAACTCCTTGAGTAAGACTCTTAAAGATATGTAAACCATGAGTATATATCATTTTGTACACTATATAAACTTGACATATTATCTAGTACAAGTAATATAATTATCATAATATGATAAAACTTTACTTATTAGTTGTGATTCCATGAAATGGAACAAATAGTTTCATATTATATATTGTTTCTTTAGCTACCTCAGAAGCTACAACACACTAAGTATTTGTAGATATGGTTACCAATAACTTGAATGAGATTATCCTACTCATTATATTAGTCTGAGTACGATATTAGATCATGTTGATCTAAAGGAAGACTGGTTTGTGTCCCCTCCTCTCCAAGTACCGGGTACTTATACCTTGTACTCTCTTAAGTATAATTGAATAGTTTTGACTTCTTCCCTTACAGTTCTACTGGATACTACTTATATTTACCTACCATAGAATATATGTTGGAAATATCATTTCTTATACATAACATGGCATATGTGATTGATTCATTGTAGAAGCGTATGAAATTCAACTCACTACATTAATCTCCTCTTCTGTCCTGTACATGTCTTCTTGGATAGATTTATGTCATGTGACATTGGTAATAATTCCCTCTCTCTAATTGTTCCAACTTTTATTTTTAAATACCTTATCAGTATATGTACTATTGAATAGGTCTAAGAAACTGTTAGATCTACCTCAGTAGATCTTATTCCCTATAACATAGGTCTCTACTTTAAGTCAATATCTGGAGAGTTACTTTCATTCCAATTGTAAGACCAATAATTGTTTTCCATATGTTACCAAATATATTTCACTTGGAAAACCATGGTGGTCCCACTAACCTCTTGCAGACACATGACAAAAATCCATTACAAATGAATATTCTATGACCTTTTACTTACTTTAATCCAAAACTAGATTTCAGTAACTTATAACCCTTATTATAATTATTCATTGTAACCAACTCTTTCCAGTTTCATCATATAGACACCTTTCATGATTGATGGTCTTGGCATCTAATGCCCATTTTAAGAATCAAAGAAAGTAGCTATGACAAGCAAATTTCTAATGGATTTAGGTATAACAACTTGGTATTATCAATCAAACCTTATTAGTACCATGCTTGTACCACCCATGTATCATCTTCTTGAATACCTACAACAGTATTCAAAATAATAATCCCCTGTACTTTGATACATGAAATAAATTAATGAATTTTAATTGATCTCGTAAATATTAGATAATTTCCATATACTGGTTGCTTATAGGATTGTGTCACCAGTTGTGGTGAATATAAAACCACTACTATGGTTTCACCCTTCTTACATAGTACGTGTCTCTAGAACATTCATTTTCTATATGATCTTGTGGAATTTTTTTCTATGTCAACTACTTGTACATCTTTGGTATTAAATAAATCCAAGTCAATATTTCTCCCACTATATCAAATAGATATGTGCACCCTTTTATAAAAATATAGTCCACCACTTGACTATAACTTTTCTATCTAAGTTATTTCTATAATATCCTTCAAAACTTTAGGATAATTATATTAGATGCACATTGTGTTTCTCTTGATGCAAGTTTGTGTATATCCCAACAAAATCTTTTTATATAAACACATGCTCTTATAAAATAATGGATTTATATCATACTATTACTCATATGATATCCATGTTTCATAATAGTTGGCATATGATTATGGGATAATGTCTTTATCTACAAATCATGTCTTGAAAATAATGGAAGTATCTGTAATGCATAATAGTTTTTAACATTTATACTCCTTTTAATTACACCATGAATTTTATGTGTATAAGGAAATGTGCATTTAGGAATTACTCCATGCTACATTTTATTAATCAATGTTAACATGTAACACTCATCACTGATCCTCCTTATTATCATCATTCTTTGATGTGTATAAGGTAATGTGAATTTAGAAATTACTCCATGCTATAATATAATGATTGATGAATTCTTGGTCAAGATATTCTTCATCTTGCAGGCCTGAAGCAACTCATGTATTATGACCACAGATATACCATACTTCATTTTCACATTCCTTAATAAACACTTAAAGTAATCTTATAAAGTATGTTTATCATTAGATTGCCCTTGGAATAGTTCACACTCTAACTGAACTAATTTTGAAATCTTTGTGACTTACCTTTATTTATAAAGGTTTATTTGCCCAAAACTAAGTGCATAAGTGTGTTGATAATACCTAAGGTATTTAACTCCAAATATTCTAAAACTATACTGGGTATATCCCTAAAAACTACTTGGTTTTTCCAGAAAAAGACCAATATTACCAAAACTGGGCATAACTGAGTATTAAATTTTATATTCATCAGGAATTTTCAATGATTCAAGCATTACAAAACTATTGGTTATGTATTAAACACCACAAACAACATCCATTCCAAAACTAGAATAATGTCTCCTTGTGTCCACTGGACATGTGAAATTAATGTTTCAGTAATACTTAAAAAAAAGTTAAACTAGAACCATTATTTTCAATTAGAAGTTTTGTGCTTCTCACTGCTAACTTAGGAATCACCCTTTCTCAGCCGCTTAGAGAACACACTTTACTTCTTTTAATGTTTCTTTTTCTTAATTGGTTACTGTATTTCAATACACATATGTGATAGGAATATTGTGTTTAATACCCAATTAGTATAACATAAAAATTATATTCAATGATGAATATACTTGAAAAAAGTAATTACTTTCTTTTTTAATTAAATTCATAGCATTTAAAATTCCATAGACTCATGTGAAGAAAATAATCACTTTTATGATAACCAAACTCTTTTCATTGAAGGACACTACAAAGGTGAATTTAGTGCCACACTTTTCATTTGACATTTCTATTTATCTTTCAACTTGATGACCATAAAAACTAATACTTTTCTTAAGTTATTATTTACTTGGCGAACCTTTACCTAAAAGGAAATAAAGGGTTTTATCCATAATTTTCATTTTGTGATATAAAAAAACTGGAGAAAATAGGTGATAAAGATATGATAATGAGATGTATTGAAATATCATGATCCATCTCATATCTCACTTCACTTTCTCCTTACATGCTTCTCAGAGATGAGACAATATGTGAAATCATCCATGTCCTGATGTTGTATCCAAAAATCACATTGGACATTGATGATAGAATTATGATGTAAATATCAAATGCGTATTACATGAGTATCTTGTAATAATCTTTACACCCTAACTTCTTGAGGTGGCTCAATATGTATTGGGGACTCCAACACCCTAAATTTTCTATATCATAGTATTGTGCACAAGCGCATGTACTACTCTTGTAAAATCATGATGGTAAGGACATTGAATTTTTCCAATATTAATCATACTGTGTTTGTGGTATCACATTACATTTTCTAAAAAAGAAAATCTAACAGATTAGTACTTTTATCTTAATTATCAATTAATTGAATCATCAAATGTCTCCCACTATTTTATCGAACTCTAGTATCCATCACTACTAGACTCAGAATACTCTATTTCTTGAGTATTCTAGTTTCAAGGATCCTTGAAACCTCTACTTATAGTCTATAAGATTTATCTACACTACTACTCGGAGGTAGGTGCATGAATAGACAACTGTATTAACCTGTGACTCCTTGATTTTTTTAGTGAAGTCCCAACTTATAAAATCATAAACTTTATTTAATCAACATTTTCTCACTAAAGTGGTAGAAAGATAGATTTGAATACTTATTTTCTATCATGTTTGGTTAATTAAACTCATCAATCTCACAATAACTCCATAGTAGTAGGATACACCCTTAACTTTGGCTGATGAACACCCCATACGCCCGGTTTTGTTTAAATTTGAGTGATGGAAGGCATTCACAAATTAATATTTCTTTGAGGGGTTTTCAATATTTTTGAAAAACTTAACCCATTTCTATTAAATATGTTCATACTATGTTGTTGCGATCACAATTGGACATGCATTAATAGAAAAACATTCATAATGTATTTATGATTTTTTCTCTTTATTATTTTATGTTTTTCTCATAGACATGTTAATTCATAAAATAATAAAAAATGAATAAAGGAAATAAATTAGTTGACCGATCTTGAGTGTAATAAACCAAGATTTTATAAGATATATTATTTTTAATTTCTTTCATATCTTTTGTTGTGCGCTACACCAAGATTATATTGCGCTATACGCAACACCGTATTAGCTTACAGTATACGCAACACTAATCTTGGATCGTGTTACACACAATTTCATATTTGTTTGATAGTAGTTATTCTATGCAACATTGAGTATATATATATATATATTCAATGTATTTTTTTATACGCAACAACAAAGGAGTCATGCACTACACGCAACCCTGACTTGGCTTTCATTACATGCAATCACGACATTCCTCGATAGCGTGTGTTGTACGCAATACCAGGTTTTACTAAATAACGATATATTTTTATAATATTATTATGAACTAGACGTTATGAATAGTATTAACTAAAATTTTAATTTTATAACATTATTATTCATCTTAAACATTTTCTAGAACATGGTATAAGAAGAAAATAAATTTTTCGGGTAAAATAAGTATTTTTCAAAAAATGCAGTTTTGCCGCCTTTTGATGGCGCACCCACATTAAATCTAGTTTTTGACATGTTTATAAGTTCAATTTTACAAAATAAAATTATTCTTTGGAATCAGGATATAAAATTTTACCTTGGATAAAAATTTCATATTATTCTGATAACTTTCATATTTTAATGAATAGTAAAAACACGCTATATTTTAATTAAAAACAACTTTTTTCATTGTAATAATTTATGTGGTTAAATTATAATATTGAATGGTTTTAAAGTATAAATAGAATATATTTTTACCATTTAATGTAATGTATATCATTAGCATTGATTTTACATTGAATTCATAGGTTAAATAAATTCAATCTTTTGCAATGTTTTAAACAAAAACCCATTTTCTTTCGACAACATGATTAATTTTAATTTAATTTCTGCAACTTCTGTGTATTGAATTTGGAAAAATGGATTCCATATTTGGAATAAGTGGGTCCAAATTATATTAATAGACTACTTTTATTTTCGGGCTTTATGAATAGTACCAACGGTAAATTTTATTTACCATAGTTAAAGGTGAATTGAGTAATTAAGTGTAAATATAATATTATTAAATCATCCTAACACTTGTCTTAATACAATTGGATGATTATATTTCGTCATGAGTCATATTTTGGTCAAAATGGAATCCATTAGAACCCACTTGGAGGTGATTAAGACCTTTAGTTTATTTTATTTAAAGGAAAGTGAAATATGTCTCACTCAACTTTAATAATTAAAGTATTTTTAATATAAGTTTATACAGAATATAAATTCGGTTATAAATACTCATTTGAAAGATAAAATGTTTTTATTTATCACGGTAATTTATTTGTAATTTTTAAGAGTTATTTAATTACCTTATTATCTTATACATTAATGATACAGAAATTATTTATTTAGTGAAAAATCAATAATATAGTTTTTATTGAAATAGTAATACATATCAAAAGGACCACAAATCTGCACAAAACTTATTAGTAGTGTATATATAAACTCTAATCATCCAATGGCCTAATTTTGACCATTTTGATCCTTATTAAGGTGATTATGACACTTATAATATTTTATTTTAAATGATTCCAAAGTTGTCACCTTCATAATTTAATAAAGACAAAAATTTACATGTTGTTATTTTAAGATGATAAATTCGAGTAAAATTTTTATTATAAAATCTTTGATACTTATATTCATCAAATTATTTTATGTTTAATTTTTATGAAACAAATAAGTATATTAAATAATTATAAAAAAATGTTGTACTAATTATTTTATTAAGAGATATACCAAATAAATGGTTTTAAAAATATTAAAATAAATATTATATGAACTATTTAATGTGATCCACGATTTTTCTAGACAAATTTGACTTGTTAGGAATCTATTAAATATTTTAGTTCGAATATATCTTCTGTGTAGATTTTATTTAAATTCAAATAAATGAATAGTTTCAAAATTGACACTATTGTTATTTTATAAAAATAATATATTATTAAAGTGTTTAAAAATCACAAAAATATTTAAAAATTATAAATTGAAATTTATATAGTCTAAAATGTCATAAATTATCCAATTATGGAAAATTAAAAACACATAAGTGATTATTTATAACCATTTAAAATTTAGAATTTTATTACCACAAATAAACATTAATAGATTAAATAAGGATAAATCAAAACGATAAGGTTTAAAATAAGATCAAAACATGTATAAATTTTGTTGGTTGATGATATTACAGACCTATCTCATCTAATCTTAGAATTGAGTCATTTTTGGAGGTTTTTATGTGGGGTTTGAATTTATATTAAACTAATATTTTTGAGGATTCCAAAGGTGCCCCTCTCCTCCCTTATAAAAGGGAACCTCCTCCCTCTATTGCTCCCACCATTTTGAGCCCTAAATATCAGCCAACCCCTGCCAATTTCTCTTCTCCACTCCCCTAGAAACATCCAAGAGATTCTGTTCTACTTCAAAGACCAATCTTAGTGCCCTGAGAGGAGGTTTCAAAGAGGCGTATCGAAGAAGAGGTAATATCCGTTACCGATTCTTTCAAATTTATTTCTTCTTCTACCTCATCTTATTTAGTTGTTTAATTATATTGTAATAAAATAAGTATCAATAATATACTTATATGTTATTAGAAATATTAAAAAACCCCATTTCACCTTCTATCCATCCTAAGGAAAATGAAATCACCGCGCGTGCGTACGTACAGAATACCGTCTCCACGCCGTGGTGTAATCTGTTTTTCCACCACCACCATACTTGGATGGGTATAATGGTGTAAAGAGTAAATAAATATTATTATTATAAAATCATACTGATTCTAATATATTAGATAATTCACTCCAATTCAATTCAATAATTATGGGAACGATATCATCGCTCATGCGTACGTACGGACTACCGTCTCCACGACGCGATGAGATTCATTCTCAATGATTAACCATTCATGAATGATTATAAAGTATATATAATAAGTAATAATGAAATATATGACATAGTAATGATACTGGATTTATGTATATATATATACGTATGTCATCCACTTAATTATATTCAATTCAATAAGGAAATGAAAACAGCGTTCATGCGTACGTACGACCTACCGTCTCCATGAACGGTGTATTTATTTCCATTTATCGATCTATTATATATATGTATATTCTGAATATATATTATATATATCATGTTTTATATTATGGAATTAAGTAATCATGATCTAAGTAATCATATGAATAATTACAAGTCAAAACACGTACGATAAATGTAACGATTTTACCCAAAATGCTGCTTTAACATGGAATTTACAAAAGAACGGGTAATATAAAGTCATAAGTGAACCATATATGATATAATAACAATGAATATGATTCTTTAATAAGTCAATGACATTATTTAAATCATTATACATGAGTTTCAGATACGTACGAAGCATATCGAACCTAAGGTAAGGGAAAATCTCGCAATCTCAATTTTTATCCGAGATTGTTTATACTTCAGAATTTACTAGGGAATATTTATCATCCACATACATGTTTCCTCAATATGTAATATTATTTATATCCTCATACAATTGTTTAAATACAATTTTACCCTTCGGTGAGTTTTTATTAAAAGATATGAAAGGAATCTTTTGTCGTTTTTCATACGAGGTACTTTTTGACTTTTTCGGTCAAAGTACGGGAAGAATGTTTTTTTAACTTATATGACATGAATGGATTTTTAGAACATTATTTACATGAATATTCCTTTACAAGTTTTCAAGTTTATTTTTAATCAACTTCTTTTAGTTTAAAATTGTATGACATGTTAAGAAAGGAAAAATGTTTTTGAAGAAGAAATGATATTTTCCTCAAAAATTCATTTCAAATGTTTTATCAAAACCATTTTCCATATAAGATGAAATTATTTAATACGTGGATGTTTCAAGTTTAATGTCTATATGATTTACATGGTTTCACTTTTCTTATGATGAAATGATATCCATTTTTTTTATATGGATTATGTTATGATGGGATGATGTTAATGAAACCCATTTTATTCTTTGGGTTATGACGAGTGATTTATGTCTATGTTGTGGAACACATAATAATGATTTCATTATGAGATGGGTGGGACCTATATCTCCATCTAATGCATTGGGTAAAGATATATATCTCATGAGATAGACATGGCTGGAATGGTAAGTTAATCCGGTTCAGTGTTACAGGACTGAAACGAGGAGTGAACTCGATTCAGAAAGGGACTTTGTCCAATAAGATGGTCTTGGAAGCAATGCCTTGGATACTATGGAAATCATAACATGTGATTAATGGTTTCCACAATTACATGTTTTAATCCCATGCTATTTTATCATGCTTAATGTTTCTTTATGATCTATGCCTTACGTACTTCCATGTTTTATGCCATTGCTCAAGATTTTGATGTTTAAACATTATGTTCATGTTTTTAAGTTCAAATGTATATGATTTGTTTTATTTTATCCATGCTTACCCTTATTGAGTATTTGAGATCACCCTTTATATGTTTTCTTTTCCCCAGGATATAAAGAAAGGTTTTAGGTAAGAAAACAAAAGGGGAAGATCTTTATGGGAGATGTTGAAGATCTTTCACCACGATTAGAAGATTTTTTTTTCCGAGTTTCCAAAGACACTAAAATATTACAGTCCTTGTGAGTCTATTTTTGTTATGTACTAAGTATTCCGCAAAAGTAATGTAATGTCCATGTATGTCAAGCTTCGGGCCTCTACAGTTGGTATCAGAGGAAATTTTTAGTCAAAATTTGGAAACTAGGATGCGAAAACTTTAGTGAGATCCCTAGAGATATTTCTAAGGTATGTCTAGGGATTTCCCTATGGTTAAGTATAAGTATAGGTTATAGTCCTAAAATTACGGTAACGATATTAGAATTAAACCTAAGATGTTAGATGTCAAAGGTACTCCCCCTTGATTATGTTATTTTCCTTATATGATTTTTGCCTCTCACAGAATTCTTTTTTTGTTTTAGTCAATGGAGTGAACCAGAAGGAATTCAGTTAACATTGAATCCAATAGAAAATTTTTTGACTATGAGCAAAAAAATTGCGTAATACCTAGAGAGAAAGATATTGTGATTATGCCGAATCAGTCATTGCGATATATGATTAACAAGGTGAAATTTAGTGGTATGCCTAATTCATCAAATAAGAGGAAGATAGACTTTTATGCATGTTCGCAAGTTGAGGAGCATAAAGAAAGGAAGATTGATATTTCTAAAGAAGTTTAGAAGAACCTTGAGGAATACCTCAAATGGAGGGACATATGTTATCTATGTGGAGAAAAGGGTCATAGAGTGACAGAATGTTATGGAGTTCAATGTCTTATTTGTAGAGAACATGGGCATTACCCAACTCAAAGCCCTGACCTAAAAAGTTACTTCTAAATCAAGGAAGGAATTATTCCAGGACAATCATTGAAGAGTATGGATTGAAGTGTTTATGTATTGGTATTCAAGAATAATGTTGTTGAGGTACTTTTATGGTGTATTAGAATATTTTTGTATTAGTCTATTGTGGTTTTCAATAATTTTATGGTACCAGTAACCATGGAAGGTTATTAAGATATTTTTGGAAAGTAGATGATATGCGCATAATGAAGGGATAAGAAGATAATGAGATGTTTGATTGTATTCATGAGCTCATGACTGATATAAGGACTAAGTGATATTATGGTTTGATTATATAGATTTTTTTGGGATTTTGGTATGTGGAAAGTGTTACCTTTTGACTGTATTCATGTTTTCACTAAGGTTCTATGGTAATTTATGTTTCAAGAGAATATATGACTAAGGTATTCATGTGTTTGGAATGCAACCAACAAGATATATCTTATGATATATGTGATATAAATGCTTATATTCACATTCTTGGTAGATAACCTTTCTAGTAATTGTTTTCTTTATACTATGAGCTTGGACCAAAGTATTTTAGATAAGACTAAAGATTGGAATGGATTATGTTGGACATAAGTTAGTATTGTTTAAGGATAGAACTTTTTTCAATATTATTGATGGGATGTTATAGTAATGTAGTTTTAGAAAAAGGATAACCTGTAGGACGGGAGACAAACCGTCGCGTCGGAAAAGGTTGCGGGAATCGAACCCACAACCGAAGTGCGACTAGCCTTTATCACCTACCACTGGCCTACAGGAAGTCCCTGGTTAGTAGAAACTAGTTTAATTATATTAATAGGTATGATATATGAAGTATAAGTCCATTTTAGGAACCATATACGATTAATATCACTATAGATGGACTTGTGTATATTTAATAACTTTTGTTTGAGACAGATGGAATGACCTATCATTCTATTGCATGATCTGCTAACACTTCACAGAAGACAAATTCAACTTCATTTCTTTAAGAGATGGAGTGGAAATTGTCCAAGGAACGACCAACGTTGAGACTGTACCAAAATAAAGAAATTATTTCTTCTAATTCCAATTTCTTCAGCTTTGCAGAAATGATCTTGAAAAACCAAAAATGTTGTCCTAGTGCTCTTATATCCGATGAATCAGATGGTACCTTAGATCATCACAAATCTATGGCTTTGTGATTGTTGGATTTTTTGTAGCTAGTCCTCTACCACTCTCCATCAGAACATGATGGTTGGATTTCTCTTCCATATCCATATTTTCACCTATGTTATCCTATGTAAAAACCCAGTGATTAGTTTATTTGGGTAACCATTACATTTCAAACATTAATTTTTAAAGTAAGTTTTGGTATTCCGTTTTACGATGTGGGTTTCAATTAAAGAAACTTTCAAGTAGAAAACCATTTATAACCCCGACAAATTTCGAGGGCGAAATTCATTTTAAGGGGGGTAGAATGTAATAACCCAAGATTTTATAAGATATATTCTTTTTAATTTCTTTCATATCTTTTGTTTTACGCTACACCAAGATTATCTTGCACTATACGCAACACCGTATTAGCTTGCAGTATACGCAACACTAATCTTGGATCGTGTTACACACAATTTCATGTTTGTCTGATAGTAGTTATTCTATGCAACATTGAGTATATATATATATATATTCAATGTATTTTGTTATACGCAACAACAAAGGAGTCATGCACTACACGCAACCCTGACTTGGCTTGCATTACACGCAATCACGACCTTCCTCGATAACGTGTGTTGTACGCAATACCAGGTTTCACTAAACAACGATATATTATTATTATATTATTATGAACTAGCTATTATGAATAGTATTAACTAAATTTTGAATTTTATAACATTATTATTCATCTTACACATTTTCTAGAACATGGTATAAGAACAAAATAAATTTTTCAGGTAAAATAAGTATTTTTCAAAAAATGCAGTTTTGCCGCCTTTTGATGGCGCACGCACATTAAATCTAGTTTTTGACATGTTTATAAGTTCAATTTTACAAAATAAAATTATTCTTTGGAATCAAGATATAAAATTTTACCTTGGATAAATTTTTTATATTATTATGATAACTTTCATATTTTAATGAATAGTAAAAACACGCTATATTTTAATTAAAAACAACTTTTTTCATCGTAATAATTTATGTGGTTAAATTATAATATTGAATGGTTTTAAAGTATAAATAGAATATGTTTTTACCATTTAATATAATTTATGTCATTATCATTGATTTTACATTGAATTTGTAGGTTAAATAAATTCAATCTTTTGCAATGTTTTAAACAAAAACCTGTTTTCTTTCGACAACGAGATTAATTTTAATTTAATTTCTGTAACTACTGTGTATTGAATTTGGAAAAATGGATTCCATATTTGGAATCAGTGGGTCCAAATTATATTAATAGACTACTTTTTATTTTTGGGCTTTATGAATAGTACCAACGGTAAATTTTATTTACCATAGTTAAAGGTAAATTGGGTAATTAAGGGTAAATATAATATTATAAAATTATCCTAACACTTGTCTTAATACAATTGGATGATTATATTTAATTCTAAGTCATATTTTGGTCGAAATGGAATCCATTAGAACCCACTTGGAGGTGATTAAGACCTTTAGTTTATTTTATTTAAAGGAAAGTGAAATATGTCTCACTCAACTTTAATAATTAAAGTATTTTTAATATAAGTTTATACAGAATATAAATTTGGTTATAAATACTCATTTTAAAGATAAAATGTTTTTATTTATCATGGTAATTTATTTTTAATTTTTAAGAGTTATTTAATTACCTTATTATCTTATACATTAATGATGCAGAAATTATTTATTTAGTAAAAAATCAATAATATAGTTTTTATTGAAATAGTAATACATATCAAAAGGCCCAAAAATGTAACACCCCAAGCTTCCACGGTATGTTTCCCTTCGAATAATGCAATGGCGTGCATTGTACGCAACTTCGAGATTCTAACACACCACAACCAATCAAACTAGCCGTTATGAATAGTAATACCTACCTTTTGAAATTTAATAAATTCTATCTCTCAAAATGGACTTCATTTTTGGATTCGGAATATCGAATTTAGCCTAGGGTGAAATTTTGGAATTTTTCAGATAACACTTATATTTTGATGAATAGTGAAAATTTCTAAATTTTAATTAAAAACAACTTTTTAAATAAAAATAATTTATAGTGATAAATTATATTATTGAGTGGTTTTAAAGTATAATTAGAATATATTTTTACCATTTTATCCAATGGTGTTCATTAGAATTAATTTCACTTTGAAATTGGACCTAAACAATTGTCAATCTTTTGATATATATTGTTTCTTAAAAACACGCTATTTGTTGTGACAGCGGGAATTAATTATAAAATTAATTAATGAAACTTATATGTTTATAATTTTGTAAAATAGACATAATTTTTGAATTCGTAATATCAATTATAGCTTAGGGTGAAATTTTGGCATTGTTCTGAAAAACTTCAATTTTTGATGAACAGTGAAACTACTAAGTGGTAGTTAAAAAAACTGAAATTTTCATAAAACTTAATTTTACCGCTTCGGTGAATGGAATTTCGAAAATCCGAGAGACATGGTTAATATCAATAAGTAAAATGTGGTTCAATGAGATGAAAATAATTTTTGGTCAATAGTAACTTTTTTACTTTTATTTACCACGGTTAAAAGTAAATAGGGTAATTAAGGGTAAAAATGATATTAATATTATCCTAACACATGTCCTAATTCTATTGGACAAATGTATCTAGACCAAAAACAACCTTAGGAATAAAATATTATCATTTAGGTCCACTTGGATTAGATTAGGACATTTATTATTATTTAATTCAAAGAAGAGTTAAAAGAGTTAAAATCAAAGTTTATTTATTAAAAAAATTTTAATATAGGGTTATACATAAGATAAATTCGATTGTAAATATTAATTAGAAAGATAATAATATTTCCTACATAATGATATTTTATTTATAATTTTTAGATATTAAATAATTTAATATATTTATGACACAATGATGATGCAGTAATTACCATAATAGTGAAAAATTAAAATAATTGATATTATAAATACCCAAATAAATATAATTTAAGACTTTTAATGAATTACACTAATTTTCTAGGATAATATGACATATTATAATTGATTTAATTTAATTTTTTTGAAGTAATCATTCTGTTATGAGTTTCACAAAAATCAACTATTGAATAGTGTCAAAATTGACATAAAAGAGTTTTTAAAACAAATATTATATTATTAATTGATATTAAATTCCTAAAAATCTAAGATTCGTCCAAGAGACTTATATCATGATATTTATATCATTAATGGACCACTTGGGGGTCTCTTGGATGTATATAGTAAGTTTATTAATTATATAATATAAAAATACAAAGTGACATGGTAAATGTCAAACTAATTAACTAAGAGTTAAAACTAAAAGATAAGGTTAATATAGTAACCCAAAACTATCTAAATTATATTGGTTGAATGTTTTTAGACCTATCCCCACCTTAAACTTTGAATAATCAACTTTGGAGCCATTAGAAACTGAATATGAATTTATTATAAATTAATATTTCTAGCTTTTCCAAAGGTGCCCCTCACCCCTCTTATAAAAGGGAACTCCTCCTTCTCATTTATTAACACCTTCAAAGCCTTTTGGTTCGGAAAAACCCTGAACAAATACTCTCTCAACTTTCCTCACTACAACCTAGAGGCCTTAGTTTGATCATAAAGCCAACCTAAGGAGCCCTTTTGATCAAATCAAAAGGAAGAACCCGAAGAAGAGGTAATGTTTTCACCACCCCTTTTCAAGTTCCTTTCTTCTTCCACTTCTTCTTTCTTTGTTATTACCATTCTAAAATAATAACTCCAGTATCTTAAATATAATGTGATGTTATTATAAATATGTTACAACCATATTCAGTATTCTATCCACCCTTTGAATAACATGTCACCATACGTGCGTACGTACGGCTTACCGTCTCCACGTCATGGTGTAATTGTTATTCAATATATTATTATTTGGGTGGGTATAATAATGATGTGTAACTAATTTAAATAATAAATATAACATGATAATGATTCTGTATATATGATATACCATCCAATTATATATTATTTTAATATCAAAAGAATGATATTGTCGCTCATGCGTACGTACGGACTACCGTCTCCACGAACGCGATGAGATTCATTCTCCATAATATCCATTCAAGTATAATTATCATTTGGTGATTTAAAAATAATGTTTTAGAACTTTATATCATTATGGATATGAATAAGATACAACCTATCCATGAAAAACATGGCTTACATAACAAAACATATAAAAGAAAATGAGTAAGTTAACACCCGAAACGACGATAATTCTAAGATATTATTAACAAAGCAATGTTAAAAGATCATATATGATATCATATTAATGTATATGACTCATGAATAATTTAATAACAATTATTTCAAAATTATACAGGAGGTTAACCTACCCCCAACCAAGGAAAAGTACAAGGTAAGTTATTTTCTTATCTCACTTACAATTCCGTGAGATTTCCATTGTTCGCCACTAATTTATTGAAAGTGGTGTATTGTGTACTGCCATATGATATATATTAGAATGATTCTTTTTATATTCATGTTATTCTGTAAATAATTTGGTGGTTATTAACTTTTTGTCATACGACTCAGTTGATTACAACATGGTAAGAGGTTTCTTATCTCACTTTTAATTTCGTGAGATTTCCATTATTCACCACTTATTTATTGCATGTGGTGTGTGTACTTCCCATGATTGTATTCATTGTGTAATATACTCTAATTTATGGATATTTACATCATCATTGTATGATCCTTCTTTCATGGGTGTATGTGTCGTAAGTTACCAAATTGATAAGGGAATTTGATATTTCAATTTCCACTCATTCGGCTTTACGCATACTTCATTGATTATTTTACTCCAATATTATGTGTGGAATTACTATTCATTTTCTTATGTTATATTTTCCACTCCCCTTTCTGTGGATATAATTTTGATACACATAATCACTCCATTGATAAATTCTCAAGTGATCGGTATGAACTTGATAAGAGTAATTTTAACTCAATCTCCATTTGTTGAGTTAAATATCCAATTCATTGGTGTTGTTTTTATAAGAATATGTGTGAATGTCATCTGATTTATTTACACTAAATATCTAATCATATTGAGTGTATTTATATTTTTCACACATAATTATGTCGTTGATTTATCCTTAACCTAAGGATATGGTCTTTATAAGAGAATTCATCTCAATTTACATTCCATTGAGACTTCTTTGTTGTTATACACCAAATCACTTTTATATGGTGTATATATTGTACTTTGACATAGTATATCATGAATCCCCTTATTCTCATGATATTATAAAGTTTTGATTACCTCAATTATTTGTATTCAAGTGTCTCTCTTTTGGTTATAAACTCTAACTATAGTATATTTTTATGTGTTTTAAAGATTGATTATTCTAAATCTTTCTCATTAATGTCCATGTTTTAAAAAAGGTTTTAAGGATTTATTTATATGGGCATTAAAGTTTTAAAATCAAAATTCCTTTTAAAAGTTTCAAAGTGGTATGGGACACTTTGATTCAAAAATATATTTTTAAATGGATTCTTGACAAATAGTGTGACTTTTAAATGATTTCAAGAAAAAGGGGGATATTTCTCTCAAATAGTTTTAATGATTATTTTCATCTATGTCAACATCCTTCATTATTCTTGATTGAGGTTAATGTGATACAATACAATCTTCCATATTGTATCAAATGAGTTATGTTTGACTGTGGATGTGCTATTTTTATACCATTCATGGTTTGTAGTTAAAGTATTGACATTTCGTATGCTAGTTTTAATACGAATGTTTATGTTATGTTCAAACCTGTTCATTTGAGGAATGAATTGGACTTAATAAGTGACGGGTGGAGCCCTCTATAGCTCCTCGATGCATCGATAGGTCTCATGAGACAAACTAGTGTCTTGGCACAAGTCCTTGAAAAAATCTTATTTGTAGTCTTGGCACGAGGCCTTGGCTATGTGGTCATGATAGACTGACATTATGCATTCCATCATTATGAAAGTGGTTATTGATTTTGCATGTGATCATTCGACTAGTATAATATCCATGTGAGTAAGTAAATGGCATTATTTTATTTTATCTTTGCCATTTTATACTGAAGTTCAAGTTTAAAAGGCTTTCGTTTTAGTTATAAACTGCCTTAAGTGTTTATGATTATCTATGAAAGCTTCTGCTATAATGTTATCCTTACTGAGCATCTGAGCTCACCCCTTTCAATGTTTTATTTTTCCCAGGATTATGAAGAAGTAATTTATGAATGACCTGCAGGGATAGTATGAGGGGATATGAAGACAAGATGTTTTTTTTGATGTAATGTAAAACATTATGAATGTATCTAGTATTTCCAAGGCTACTAAACCAATTGGTCTTTTGAGATTTGATCATTCTTGTGATCATGCCAATGTTATGTAATAATGCACCGACTCTGGGTAACTAGGGTTGGGGCGTTACAAAAAATCTGCACAAAACTTATTAGTAGTCTATATATAAACCCTAATCATCCACTGGCCGAATTTTTGACCATTTGGATCCTTATTAAGGTGATTATGACACTTATAATATTTTATTTTAAAAGATTCCAAAGTTGTCACCTTCACAATTTAATAAAGATAACAATTTACATGTTGTTATTTTCAGATGATAAATTTGAGTAAAATTATTATTATAAAATCTTTGATACTTATATTCATCAAAGGATTTTATTTTTAATTTTTATGCAACAAATAAGTATATTAAATAATTATAAAAAATGTTGTACTAATTATTTTATTAAGAGATATACCAAATAAATGGTTTTAAAAATATTAAAATAAATATTATATGAACTATTTAATGTGATCCACAAATTTTCTAGACAAATTTTACATGTTAGGAATCTATTAAATATTTTAGTTCGAATATATCCTCTGTGTAGATTTTATTTAAATTCAAATAAATGAATAGTGTCAAAATTGAGACTATTGTTATTTTATAAAAATAACATATTATTAAACTATTTAAAAATCACAAAAATATTTAAAAATTATAAATTGAAATTTATATAGTCTAAAATTTCATAAATTATCCAATTTTGGAAAATTAACAACACATAAGTGATTATTTATAACCATTTAAAATTTAGAATTTTATTACCACAAATAAACATTAATAGATTAAATAAGCATAAATCAAAATGAAAAGGTTTAAAATAAGATCAAAACATGTATAAATTTTATTGGTTGATGATATTACAACCCTATCTCATCTAATATTTTAATTGAGTCATTTTTGGAGGTTTTTATGTGGGGTTTGAATTTATATTAAACTAATATTTTTGAGGATTCCAAAGGTGCCCCTCTCCTCCCTTATAAAAGGGAACCTCTTCCCTCTCTTTCTCACACCATTTTGAGCCCTCAAGATCGGCCAACCCCTGCCAATTTCTCTTATCCAATCCCCTAGAAACATCATAGAGGTTATGGTCAACTTCAAAGACCAATCTTAGTGCCCTAAGAGGCGGTTTTAAAGAGGCGTATCAAAGAAGAGGTAATATCCGTTACCGATTCTTTCGAATTTATTTCTTCTTCTACCTCCTCTTATTTAGTTCTTTCATTATATTGTAATAACATAAGTATCACTAATATACTTATATGTTATTATAAATATGAAACAACCCCATTTCACCTTCTATCCATCCTAAGGAAAACGAAATCACCACGCTTGCGTACATACGGAATACCGTCTCCACGCCGTGGTGTAATCTGTTTTTCCACCACCACCTTACTTGGATGGGTATAATGGTGTAAAGAGTAAATACATATGATTATTATAAAATCATACTGATTATAAGATATTAGATCATTCACTACAATTCAATTCAATAATTATGGGAATGATATCATCGCTCGTGCATACGTACGGACTACCGTCTCCACGACGCGATGAGATTCATTCTCAATGATTAACCATTCATGAATGATTATACAGTATATATAATAAGTAATCATGAAATATATGACATAGTAATGATACTTGATTTATGTATATATATATATACATGTCATCCACTTAATTCCATTCAATTCAATAAGGAAACGAAAACAACGTTCATGCGTACGTACGACCTACCGTCTCCATGAACGGTGTATTTCTTTCCATTTATCGATATATTATATATATGTATATTCTGAATATATATTATATATAAATCATGTTTTATATTCTGTAATTAATTAATCATGATCTAAGTAATCATATGAATAATTACAAGTCAAAACACGTATGATAAATGTAACGATTTTACCCAAAATACTGCTTTAACATGGAATTTACAAAAGAACGGGTAATATAAAGTCATAAGTGAACCATATATGATATCATAACAATGAATATTATTCTGTAATAATTAAATAACATTATTTAAATCATTATACAGGAGGTTTGGATACGTACGAAGCATATCAGATCTAAGGTAAGGGAAAATCTCGTAATCTCAATTTTTATCCGAGATTGTTTATACTTCAGAATTTACTGGGGAATATTTATCATCAACATCCATGTTTCCTCAATATGTAATATTATTTATATCCTTATACAATTGTTTAAATCCAATTTTACCCTTCGGTGAGTTTTTAGTAAAATATATGAAAGGAATCTTTTGTCGTTTTTCATACGAGATATTTTTTGACTTTTCCGGCCAAAGTACGAGAAGAATGTTTTTTTAAATTATACAGCATGAATGTATTTTTAGAACATTATTTCCATGAAGCTTCCTTTACAAGTTTTCAAGTTTATTTTTAATCAACTTCTTTTAGTTTAAAATTGTATGACATGTTAAGAAAGGAAAAATGTTTTTGAAGAAGAAAGGATATTTTCCTCAAGAATTCATTTCAAATGTTTTATCAAAACCATTTTCCATCTAAGATGACATTATTTAATATGTGGATGTTTCAAGTTTAATGTATCTATGATTTACATGGTTTCACTTTTCTTATGATGAAATGATATCCATTTGTTTTATATGGATTATGTTATGATGGGATGATGTTTATGAAACCTATTTTATTCTTTGGGTTATGACGAGTGATTTATGTTTATGTTGTGGCAAACATAAGAATGATTTCATTATGAGATGGGTGGGACCTATATCTCCCTCCAATGAATTGGGTAAATATTTATATCTCATGAGATAGACATGGCTGGAATGGTAAGTTAATCCGGTTCAGTGTTACAGGACTGAAACGATGAGTGAACTCGATTCAGAAAGGGACTTTGTCCACTAAGATGGTCTTGGCAGCAATGCCTTGGATACTATGGAAATCATAACATGTGCTTAATGGTTTCCACAATTACATGTTTTAATCCCATGCTATTTTATCATGATTAATGTTTCTTTATGATCTATGCCTTACGTACTTCCATGTTTTATGTCATTGCTCAAGCTTTTGATGTTTAAACATTATGTTCATGTTTTTAAGTTCAAATGTATATAATTTGTTTTATTTTATCTATGATTACCCTTACTGAGCATTTGAGCTCACCCTTTATATGTTTTCTTTTCCCCAGGATATAAAGAAAGGTTTTAGGTAAGAAAAAAAAGGGGAAGATCTTTATGGGAGATGTTGAAGATCTTTCACCACGATTAGAAGATTATTTTTTTTCGAGTTTCCAAAGACACTAAACTATTACAGTCCTTGTGTGTCTGTTTTTTATGTACTAAGTATTCCGAAAAAGTAATGTAATGTCCATGTACGTCAAGCTTCGGGCCTCTACAGTTGGTATCAGAGGAAAGGTTTAGTCAACCTTTGGAAACTAGGATGCGAAAACTTTAGTGAGATCCCTAGAGAAATTTTAAGGTATGTCTAGGGATGTCCCTATGGTTAAGTATAAGTATAGGTTATAGTCCTAGAATTACGGTAACGATATTAGAATTAAACCTAAGATGTTAGATGTTGAAGGTACCCCCCTTGATTATGTTATTTTCCTTGTATGAATTTTACCTCTCACAAAATTCTTTTTGTATTTTAGTCAATGGAGGGAACCAGGAGGAATTCAGTTAACATTGAATCCAATGGACAAATTGTTGACTATGAGCAAAAAAATTGGGTAATGCCTAGAGAGAAAGATATTGTGATTATGCCGAATAAGTCATCGCGATATATGATTAACAAGGTGAAATTTAGTGGTATGCCTAATTCATCAAATAAGAGGAAGATAGACTTTTATGCATGTTCGATGTTGAGGAGAATAAAGAAAGGAAGATTGAGATTTCTAAAGAAGGTAAGAAGAACCTTGAGTAATACCTCAAATGGAGGGACATATGTTATCTGTGTGGAGAAAAGGGTCATAGAGTGACAGACTGTTATGGAGTTCAATGTCTTATTTGTGGAGAACATGGGCATTACCCAACTCAAAGCCCTGACCTAAAAAGTTACTTCTAAATCAAGGAAGGACTTATTCCAGGACAATCATTGAAGAGAATGGATTGAAGTGTTTATGTATTTGTATTCAAGAATAATGTTGTTGAGGTACTTTTATGGTGTATTAGAATATTTTTGTATTAGTCTATTGTGGTTTTCAATAATTTTATGGTACTGGTAACTATGGAATGTTATTCAGATATTTTTGGAAAGTAGATGATATACGCATAATGAAGGGATAAGAAGATAATGAGATGTTTTATTGTATTCATGAGCTCATGAATGATATAAGGACTAAGTGATATTATGGTTTGATTATATAGATTTTTTGGGATTTTGGTATGTGGAAAGAGTTACCTTTTGACTGTATTCATGTTTTCACTAAGGTTCTATGGTAATTTATGTTTCAAGAGAATATATGACTAATGTATTCATGTGTTTGGAATGAAACCAACAAGATATATCTTATGATATATGTGAGATAAATGCTTATATTCACATTCTTGGTAGATAACCTTTCTAGTAATTGTTTTCTTTATACTATGAGCTTGGACCGAAGTATTTTAGATAAGCCTAAAGATTAGAATGGATTATGTTGGACATAAGTTAGTATTGTTTAAGGATAGAACTTTTTTCGATATTATTGATGGGATGTTATAGTAATGTAGTTTTAGAAAAAGGATAACCTGCAGGACGAGCGACAACCTGTCGCGTCAGACAAGGTTGCAGGAATCAAACCCACAACTGAAGTGCGATTGGCCTTTATCGCCTACCACTGGCCTAAAGGAAGTCCCTGGTTAGTAGAAACTAGTTTTATTATATTAAGCAGTATGATATATGAAGTATAAGTCCATTTTAGGAACCATATATGATTAATCTCACTATAGATGGACTTATGTATATTTAATAACTTTTGTTTGAGACAGATGGAATGACCTATCATTCTATTGCATGATCTACTAACACTTCACAGAAGACAAATTCAACTTCATTTCTTTAAGAGATGGAGTGGAAATTGTCCAAGGAACGACCACCATTGAGACTGTACCGAAATCAAGAAAGTATTTCTTCTAATTACAATTTCTTCAACTTTACGAAAATGATATTGAAAAACCAAAAATGTTGTCCAAGTGCTCTTATATCCGATGAATCAAATGGTACCTTAGATCATCACAAATCTATGGCTTTGTGATTGTTGGCTTTTTCGTAGCCATGTCCTCTACCACTCTCCATCAGAACATGATGGTTTGATTTCTCTTCCATATCCATATTTTCACCTATGTTATCCTATGTGGAAACCCAATGATTAGTTTATTTGGGTAACTGTTACGTTTCATACTTTAGTTTTTAAAGATAAGTTTTGGTATTCCTTTTTACGATGTGGGTTTCAATTAAAGAAACTTTCAAGTAGAAAACCATTTATAACCCCGAAGAATTTTGAGGGCGAAATTCATTTTAAGGGGGGTAGAATGTAATAACCTGAGATTTTATAAGATATATTCTTTTTAATTTCTTTCATATCTTTTGTTGTACGCTACGCCAAGATTATCTTGCAATATACGCAACACCGTATTAGCTTGCAGTATATGCAACACTAATCTTGGATCGTGTTACACACAATTTCATGTTTGTTTGATAGTAGTTATTCTACGCAACATTGAGTATATATATATATATTTAATGTATTTTTTTATATGCAACAACAAATGAGTCGTTTACTACACACAACCCTGACTTGGCTTGCATTACACGCAATCACGACCTTCCTCGATAACGTGTGTTGTACGCAATACCAAGTTTTACTAAACAAAGATATATTATTATTATATTATTATGAATTAGACATTATGAATAGTATTAACTAAAATTTTAATTTTATAACATTATTATTCATCTTACACATTTTCTAGAACCTGGTATAAGAACAAAATAAATTTTTCGGGTAAAATAAGTATTTTTCAAAAAATGCAGATTTGCCGGCTTTTGATGGCGCACCCACATTAAATCTAGTTTTTGACATGTTTATAAGTTCAATTTTACAAAATAAAATTATTCTTTGGAATCAGGATATAAAATTTTACCTTGGATAAATTTTTCATATTATTCTGATAACTTTCATATTTTAATGAATAGTAAAAACACGCTATATTTTAATTAAAAACAACTTTTTTCATTGTAATAATTTATGTGGTTAAATTATAATATTAAATGGGTTTAAAGTATAAATAGAATATATTTTTTCCATTTAATATAATGTATATCATTAGCATTGATTTTACATTGAATTCATAGGTTAAATAAATTCAATCTTTTGCAATGTTTTAAACAAAAACCCGTTTTCTTTCGACAACGAGATTAATTTTAATTTAATTTCTGAAACTTCTGTGTATTGAATTTGGAAAAATGGATTCCATATTTAGAAATAGTGGGTCCAAATTATATTAATAGACTAATTTTTATTTTTGGGCTTTATGAATAGTACAAACGGTAAATTTTATTTACCATAGTTAAAGGTAAATTGGGTAATTAAGGGTAAATATAATATTATAAAATTATCATAACACTTGTCTTAATACAATTGGATGATTATATTTCATCCTAAGTCATATTTTGGTCGAAATGGAATCCATTAGAACCCACTTGGAGGTGATTAAGACCTTTAGTTTATTTTATTTAAAGGAAAGTGAAATATGCCTCACTCAACTTTAATAATTAAAGTATTTTTAATATAAGTTTATACAGAATATAAATTCGGTTATAAATACTCATTTGAAATATAATTTTTTTATCATGTTAATTTATTTGTAATTTTTAAGAGTTATTTAATTACCTTATTATCTTATACATTAATGATGCAGAAATTATTTATTTAGTGAAAAATCAATAATATAGTTTTTATTGAAATAGTAATACATATCAAAAGGCCCAAAAATCTACACAAAACTTATTAGAAGTGTATATATAAACCATAATCATCAACTGGATGAATTTTTGACCATTTTGATCCTTATTAAGGTGATTACGACACTTATAATATTTTATTTTAAATGATTCTAAAGTTGTCACCTTCATAATTTAATAAAGATAACAATTTACATGTTGTTATTTTAAGATGATAAATTCGAGTAAAATTATTATTATAAAATCTTTGATAATTATCTTCATCAAAGGATTTTATGTTTAATTTTTATGCAACAAATAAGTATATTAAATAATTATAAAAAAATGTTGTGCTAATTATTTTATTAAGAGATATACCAAATAAATGGTTTTAAAAATATTAAAATAAATATTATATGAACTATTTAATGTTATCCACGATTTTTCTAGACAAATTTGACATGTTAGGAATCTATTAAATATTTTATTTCGAATATATCATCTGTGTAGATTTTATTTAAATTCAAATAAATGAATAGTGTCAAAATTGACACTATTGTTATTTTATAAAAATAACATATTATTAAATTGTTTAGAAATCACAAAAATATTTAAAAATTTTAAATTTAAATTTATATAGTCTAAAATTTCATAAATTATCCAATTATGGAAAATTAACAACACATAAGTGATTATTTATAACCATTTAAAATTTAGAATTTTATTACCACAAATAAACATTAATAGATTAAATAAGGATAAATCAAAATTATAAGGTTTAAAATAAGATCAAAACATGTCTAAATTTTATTGGTTTATGAGATTACAACCCTATCTCATATAATCTTCGAATTGAGTCATTTTTGGAGGTTTTTATGTGGTGTTTGAATTTATATTAAACTAATATTTTTGAGGATTCCAAAGGTGCCCCTCTCCTCCCTTATAAAAGAGAACCTCCTCCCTCTCTTGATCACACCATTTTGAGCCCTCATTATCGGCCAACCCCTGTAAATTTCTCTTCTCCACTCCCCTAGAAACATCCTAGAGGTTCTGGTCTACTTCAAAGACCAATCTTAGTACCCTAAGAGGAGGTTTCAAAGAGGCGCATCGAAGAAGAGGTAATATCCGTTACCGATTCTTTCAAATTTATTTCTTCTTCTACCTCCAATTATTTAGTTGTTTCCTTATTTTTTAATAACATAAGTATCAATAATATACTGATATTTTATTAGAAATATGAAACAACCCCATTTCACCTTCTATCCATCCTATGGAAAACGAAATCACCGCGCGTGCGTACGTACGGAATACCGTCTCCACGCCGTGGTGTAATCTGTTTTTACACCACCACCTTACTTTGATGGGTATAATGGTGTAATGATTAAATACATATGATTATTATAAAATCATACTAATTCTATGATATTAGATCATTCACTCCAATTCAATTCAATAATTATGGGAACGATATCATCGCTCGTGCGTACGTACGGACTACCTTCTCCACGACGCGATGAGATTCATTATCAATGATTAACCATTCATGAATGATTATAAAGTATATATAATAAGTAATAATAAAATATATGACATAGTAATGATATTGTATTTATGTATATATATATATGTATGTCATCCACTTAATTCCATTCAATTCAATAAGGAAACGAAAACAACGTCCATGCGTACGTACGGCCTACCGTCTCCATGAACGGTGTATTTCTTTCCATTTATCAGTCTATTATATATATGTATATTCTGAATATATATTATATATAAATAATGTTTTATATTCTGGAATTAAGTAATCATGATCTAAGTAATCATATGAATAATTACAAGTCAAAACACGTACTATAAATGTAACGATTTTACCCAAAATGCTGCTTGAACATGGAATTTACAAAAGAACGGGTAATATAAATTCATAAGTAAACCATATATGATATCATAACAATGAATATTATTCTGTAATAAGTCAATGACATTATTTAAATCATTATACAGGAGGTTCGGATACGTACGAATCATATCGGACCTAAGGTAAGGGAAAATCTCGCAATCTCAATTTTTATCCGAGATTGTTTATACTTCAGAATTTACTGGGGAATTTTTCATCCACATCCATGTTTCCTCAATATTAAATATTATTTATATCCTCCTACAATTTTTTAAATCCAATTTTACCATTCGGTGAGTTTTTAGTAAAATATATGAAAGGAATCTTTTGTCATTTTTCATACAAGGTACTTTTTGACTTTTCCGGCCAAAGTACGGGAAGAATGTTTTTTTAACTTATACAGAATGAATGGATTTTTAGAACATTATTTCCATGAAGATTACTTTACAAGTTCTCAAGTTTATTTTTAATAAACTTCTTTTAGTTTAAAATTCTATGACATGTTAAGAAAGGAAAAATGTTTTTGAAGAAGAAAGGATATTTTCCTAAAGAATTTATTTCAAATGTTTTATCAAAACCATTTTCCATATAAGATGAAATTATTTAATACATGGATGTTTCAAGTTTAATATCTCTATGATTTACATGGTTTCACTTTTCTTATGATGAAATGATATCCATTTGTTTTATATGAATTATGTTATGATGGGATGATGTTTATGAAACCCATTTTATTCTTTGGGTTATGACGAGTGATTTATGTTTATGCTGTGGCACACATAAGAATGATTTCATTATGAGATGGGTGGGACCTATATATCACTACAATTCATTGGGTAAAGATTTATATCTCATGAGATAGACATGGATGGAATGGTAAATTAATCCGGTTCAGTGTTACATGACTGAAACGAGGAGTGAACTCGATTCAGAAAGGGACTTTGTCCACTAAGATGGTCTTGGAAGCAATTACTTGGCTACTATGGAAATCATAACATGTTCTTAATGGTTTCAAAAATTACATGTTTTACTCCCATGCTATTTTATAATGTTTAATGTTTCTTTATGATCTATGCCTTACGTACTTCCTTGTTTTATGTCATTGCTCAAGCTTTTGATGTTTAAACATTATGTTCATGTTTTTAAGTTCAAATGTATATGATTTGTTTTATTTTATCCATTCTTACCCTTACTGAGAATTTGAGATCACCCTTTATATGTTTTCTTTTCCCTAGGATATAAACAAAGGTTTTAGGTAAGAAAACAAAAGGGGAAGATCTTTATGGGAGATGTTGAAGATATTTCACCACGATTAGAATATTTTTTTTTCTGAGTTTCCAAAGACACTAAACTATTACGATCCTTGTGTGTCTATTTTTGTTATGTACTAAGTATTCCGCAAAAGTAATGTAATTTCCATGTATGTCAAGCTTCGGGCCACTACATTGAGCATATGATTTTTATTGATCTATTTAAACTCAATGGATCAACTATGACTAAGGGGAATCATACCTGAGTCGGGTCTTGACTCATGATGCATCTCTCCCCTAATCTAGTGTTTTCACTTCTCATTAAGTATACCACCTCATCTTGGCATGGTCCACATCTTTCATTATCATCGTCAATAGTACAAATGTATTCCCACATAGGCGAGAGGGTCTCTAAAAGCACAATGTACATACAAAAATAAAACTGATAAACACACAAATAATTATACATATTTTATAAAATGACGGTGCATAGAGTGTTGATAAATAAATAAATATTATAGATATCACATGCATTTTTAATAAATTTTTAAATAAAAACAACCTAGACAAACATAGGGTTGGTTACTACAAAAGACCAATTTATGGGTAAAATAAACACTTGATAAGAATTTAATTTCAATAAATTTAAGTTCAAGGGAATTTTAGTAAATTAAATGAATTATTTAAAATAAAATAATTTAATTTCATTCGGTCCATAATTTAATTTAATATTTATTCCAGAATTAAATTAATTTTTCAAATAATAAAATAATAATTATTTTTTAAACAAAAAATTAATAAACTAATTTATGATGATATTAAAAAAATTCTCGGGTCTCAGAACCCTACTTAGGCCCATTGTGGGTTGGACTGAACCAACATAGGCCTATTATAGACTAGGCATAAACTGATTAGGGTCGTTTCGGGTTGGGAAGACCCCATGCAGGGTAGTTCCGGGTCGAGTAGACCCACCCTGACTTGTTCCAAGTTGGTCCGACCCGATTTGGCCCGTAAGGGTCGGATCTAGTATGGAAACACACCATAAGAGAACCCAACCATGGGAATAAGGGAGGCTAACTAGGATTACCTCACACAATGTCTAAGGGGAGGCTAATGACCAAACAGGGGGTGAAGACTGGTGTGTCATGCACTGATAGTCAGGGAGGTGGTCGCGATGTTCGAGGGATCAATGGTCGGTGTGTGTGCCGACGATGGTTGTAGGTAGGTGGAAGCATGAATAGAGGCTTTAGCTAGATGAGTAGGTCACAGTGGCAGTGAATTACCAAGCGATGACTAACAGGGGAGAATTGGCATGGGTGGTGGCCATGTGATCAGGCAGTGGTGGCGGGACCAGGTGTGGTCACCAGAGGAGGTGATGATAGTGCAGTACAACACCTGTAGCTGGGAGATCCGATGGATGAGGAGGCAGTGACCAGTGACACATTAAGTGATAATAGATCCAAGGGAGGCATGCCAATATGGTGGCTTCCACAAGAATGCCAATATAAAATATTTTTTTATTGTAGAAAAAAACCCCAAATCATGGACCACTGCCACCCCATTAAAAAAATATATTTTTCTTTTGGTGAGTTTTTCATGGGTCAAGCCACCCTCCTTTACAAAAAAACTTTTCTTTTGTTTTTATTACAAAAATAAAGCTTATTAATGATAGGCCTTTTTTTCTATATTCCACAATCGGTGGAAAAACTTGTCCACCGATCAGAAATTTATTGGTGGCTATATTTTAGGCAGTACCCAGTTAGAAGAAAAAAATTCTCTAAAAATTGCCAAAAATAGCAACACGAACAAATATATAAATAATGTTATGTAATTTTAATCCACAATAACTACGTTTTCGATCCGTATTAAAATTTTCAGATGACTATATCTTGACCATCCAAAATCGAATTGATGTGCGATTTGTTTTGTTGGGACTGAAATTAATCCCTCTACTTAATTTAAAGTAAATTTAATTTTTTATTGATTTAAAAAATTCACATGATTTCTCTAATACTAATTGTTGGTACAAGGGCACAAAATAGAAGTTGGAGGGCCAAGGAATTAAAATTTTTCATCACTGGAGTGACTAAACTTCATCGTCTCCAAAGATCCATGCACCGATAGAGGTCCAAGGATCTCACATGAATTCATTAATAACAAAATTTAAAATAACATTTACCTCATTATAATCGTCGATGCAATCAACTAAAAATTGTTTCTGGTAATTTTTTCTTGAAGGATTCGATCTCGAACCCCTCTAGATCATCCACAAACACTTCAATAATGCACATGAATTATGATTTTCAAATTCCAGGTGCTATCATGGAGCTCCAAAGATTCCTTCAATGTCACAATGGTCACCACGATCTCGTCCATTCAATCCATAAAGGTGTTCTTGGATCGATATCTTAGATGGAGACTTTATCTCTCTAGGATGTAGGAAGAAGATATAGGAGATATCAATTCCAAATGAATGAATAGTCCATGGAAAAAATCTCCTCCACTGCTTATATAGTGGGAGTTAAAATACTCAAAAAGGGTTCCCGATCCCCGTATATACAATGACCACTAAATAAGCTATAAATGACTCATTATGATGAACTAACCATGTTATAAATTTCATTTATATTTTAGCACTTACTTTTAATATATAATAAATATATTACGCGATTAAAGTGAGGCATTAAATCAACTCATAATTCCCGCAAATATTAAACAAACCTTGAATATTAAAATAATATTTGTTCATAGAATATTTTTCTATATATTCACATAACACCTTTGTGAATAATTTTTATAAATAAATTCAAACCAATTATTCTACAATTGGATAATAATGAATTTATTTATTCGTTGGTGATTGTTAAAACTTGGACAACTCTCAAACTCCATGGCAGGTGGGATCACCATGTCTTATACACCTATTCACTAGAAAATGTCAGACTCATGAATGCGTTATTGTGTGTTACCCTCTAGGAACTTATCTTGATAACATTGAATACTATTAATAGGTTAATAGTGGATTATATCAACCCATAAATTTTTTCTAAATAGATAAGGAATATTTATAGTAATGATAACTGTCTTATGAACACACACTGTGTAATATAATCTCTTTGTCTCGTGGTATCTCTTAAAAAAGGACACACACTTGTGTCATAATACTTTCCTTTATTTATTATTCATTGAAATTATTTGATGGACTTACCTTCTTCTACCATGTCCATGGAATTAGTGAATGTACTACCATCTTGACCAAATGGGCCTAAGATATCAATTCCTCAACTCAGAAGTGAAAAATTCTAACTTGATCATTCTACCAATGCCATACCACCAATGATGGAACCAACAAAAGCTATATTTCCATAACTTTAATGTCATAGTTTTTTCCTTGCATCAAAGTACACAATCAAATGGAACACATTGATAATGATCTCAATTCAGAAGACCAATACACATGTTCATAGATATGAACAACCAATGACACCCAAAACACGTGGTGTTCCTATTGGAAGGTCTTTCCTCATGATCTCACCTACTAGAGATCACCAAGTGAGAACTTCATGAGGATAAGTCTCAAATCTTATGATCCAAAAACATATGATAATCAGAAATCAACTATGTCTAGTCTGTATGATGTATCCAGACCATAGGACGTATGTTCAAGATTAATGTCATAGTATCTCAAGATTCACATTATATCATGGGAAATGCTATAAACTTTTGATATGATATCTAATCTACAGAAATTACCATGTAAATAGTGGATGTATAAATATCAACACTATTATATTAAGTGTACATAATGTATAAATCACTATATAAAAGATATGGTGATCAAAAAATATTGTTCAAGTTGGGTCTAGGTCACCCACTATTAGAACATTTTGGATATCTGTATGATACTCTATTTGTTTCTATATAATCATATGTCTATTGAGAGTGAAAATCATTCCCATGTTTCTTTTTATGATACTACGGTGCCCTTACTAGCCTATGGTGATTGGGAAAAAACTTTGGGCCTTGTGGTGGGATAATTCAGGTGAATTTATTGGTTGATCCGGGTTAGTTTGTTACAAATTGGTATTAGAGGGAGGTTATCATTGAATATTGAACTCATGCTTGTGTAACACCCTCTAATGTATTGGGGTTGTTTTTATTCTAGAGATAGTACTTTTCAAACTTGAGAGGTAGTGTGGGAGTGTATCTGGCCAGCTCATTTTTATGAAAATCCTCAAGTTACCATGGGAAGTCTGAGGTTTTTAAGCACCCTTGTTTATAGATTTAGCTTTTTGGGATTTAGTTTTATAAAATTGGTTTATGATAAGGGAATAAAATTTTGTTCTAATTGGTTTCCATACTATTGTTTTATATGTTATGGATCCTTTAAAAATAATGTCTTAGAATACGAGGGAGAAAACTGTGAAGTAAGTCCCATAGGAGAATCCTCTGGTTGAATTAGATTTGGTGGAAAATATAGTCCAAATGATCCAATCTATGGGAAAAGTCACCAATTATTAACTAGAATGGAGGGTGTATCATGCTATGTAATTCACTAAGAAGCATCCACCAATATTTCATGGTGAAAAGGGACCCTAGTAATCAGAATAATGGATCAAGAGGATTGAAAGTATTTTTCACTTCTTGAAAACTCTAGAAGAATTTGGGGTTGGTTTCACCACTTATATGCTTCAAGGGCCAATAAATAAGTGGTGAGAATATATTTTTCAATCCAAGTTGCACAAATATATCACCTATACCACTTCCAAGAAAGAATTCAGTAAATAGTTATATCCCGAGACACTGATAGAGGTGAAGGCATGTAAGTTCATTTCTCTAGAATAGGGGGTTCATTCTATCATGAAGTATTCTACTCATTTTTCTAAGTTGGTGCACCTATATCTAGATATTGTTTCTAATGAATATCTCAATGTTTGGAGATTCAAGATGGTATTGAGGGTTGATATTTGGTCTATGTTGATTCTTATGTGCCTATATAGCTTCATAGAGGCTGTGTATAAAGAAACTATGACTAAGGATGATTTATCTAGGAAGATAAGACACTTCATAGCACCAATAATGGTAGGAGGAAGCCGAAGAAAGGGACTAGAATTGAGGTGGTGGCAGGGGTGTGCAATAGATGTGAGGGCAGAGTGAGGTAGTCTATTACCAGTGTGGGAGAAAGGGACACATCAAACCTGATTGTATAGTAGCACCTAGAGTGTTTCACACATGTATAAAATCTAGTCATATTCAGTGTTTTTGTGAGAGATCATCCCATGGTAGTAAATATAGAACCACCTTCACCAAGGGATCTCAGTTTATATCTGACACAACAAAAGAGGTGGGATCTCAACCTCATGACAAGGTTGATGCTCATATTGTTAAGAAAGGGAAGGATGAGGCTGGATGTCTGTATGTAGCAGAGTGTGTACCAGAGGAGTCAGAGGTAGGACCACCAACCATGAGAGGTGACATTTTTATCGCATATTCTATAGCTATGGACTTATTTGATATTGGTGTAACTCATTCCTTTATCTTGTCCAAACTCATCGATGTGTTGGGCGTAAGATCCCAAACTTTGATGAGGTGTATTTTTCTTTAATTTTAAGTGAGAATCCTTTAATTTTATCTAATGAAATTATTCCTGAAATTATGAGGGAATTTGGGGGTATCCTAGAGATTTGGGATGTGAAAAGATGGATAAAGAGGCCATCTCATGCATAATGCATAGTTGGTGCATGGTTAGAGATAACAGTGCCCCATGAGCCAGGAGACCGTGCAACCTAGACTTCTTGGACAGAGGCAGACACATGACCACAACACGGTTTTTCAAACCATGTAGGTGTCTCAACCAAACCGTGCAGCCTAACCCCCATCTTAGATAGAGGTTGACACACGGTTGGCACACAGTTTGACCAGTCGTGAGGCCAAATCACACACCTCTTAAAAGTGGGAAAATTTCCATTTTTACCTATCAAGATTTAAGGGTTATAACTCAATTTTCCCCCATTTCATCCTCCAACATCTTAGGTGACAAAACTTTCCCTCCTAAGCTCTCTAAGGAAGAATATACCTCTTTTTTTGGCTGTTTTGAGTGACGTTGGGTGAGAATCAAAGATATTGGTGAGTTTAAGACTACTCTTCATTCTATTTTATGGAAAAGGCCTTGTGTAATTGTTCTTATCATTATGAATCCCTAAAACCTTTCTTCTCCAGAAGATTACAAGTTTTATCTTTAAAGGTTGTTTGAGTTCAAACTAAGGGCTAAGGTTAAGTGAGCTCTCATCTACGAACTTGAGGTAGGTGGTCTGCACTTGTTCCCATAGCCTTGGTACCTTTTTCAGGTTTATGTGGTTGTGTAAATTCAATGTTTTTCTATGAATTTAATTCCTTATCCTAGAATAGTGAATTAAACCTCTAAGAGAAATTAAATACCATTGGAAAACCCCGTTGGGTCCATTGATTAACATTATTTTGAGCCAATGGACACCCATGGTGTGTGCCACACCTTTGAATGTGTTGATATGGTCTGTAAAATGGTTAATTTGGGGATTTTGATATCAATTGATTATGGTTGTGTTAAATGGATTATGCGAAGACTATGGGTAATCTGTATAAATAGTAAAAGTGGGATTAACTATGATGTTGGCCAGTTAAGGGATGTTAATGGTTGTGTTATGAATAATGGTAAAATGGGCTTGTTGAAGAAATGGGTTAAATTTGATGAATGGAATGAACCATGGGAATGTGATAGACAAGATGGTTCACCTTTGATATCATTGATTGTAAAGAGTTTAATGATGATAAACCTATGAAATTGCAAACTAATGGTTGGTGGGATGATGGAATGATGCTCTACTCCCATGGGTGGGATATACTGATGCTCCATGTGCCCCTATACATAGTAGTTTTTAGGGAAAGGAATGATTCTTCTAACCCCAAGGGTATGTACATGGCGTTCCATATCATGGTTGGGATGGTTAGACATGGAATTCTGAATCTGGGTTAGATTCATGGACTGAGGCTCTATGTTTTCCAACCCATGACCCATTTATACTTGGTTCAGATGACTGATATAGGCCGAAGTAGGTTTTATAAATATGGGTAAAATATAGAACTAAGAACAAAAGTATTTGATTTAAATAATGTTAAATGATGGAACTTGGTTTATTTTTTTGTTTTAATTATTATCTATACTTCTTCATATACTGTATTAGATTGGATATTTTGTATACATCATTAGTTTTAGACTATTGAGTTGTACTCAAACCCTACTTAGGTCACCTTTGGGTACTTGAGCATACTTCATGGTTTTAGATCAAGATAAGGGAAATGGCCTTATGCTTGAGGGATTATTTGTGGCTTAGGGATGTTCATGGATGAGGGAACCAAAAATGGTGTTGGAACCTGTTTTGGTAATTCTTCAGCATGTCCTTATTTTGGTTTTTCATTTACACTTGGCATTGTATGATATGATGTGGCATATTGACTATTTGGTGTTGGGTGAAGATGCTAGGGCATGAAATGGAAGTTGGTGGGCTAGAGATTTTAAAATTTTCATCATCGGAGCGATGTAACTTCATGATCTCTGGCGATCCGAGTCCCGGTAGAGGTATGAGGATCTCGTGTGAATTAAATAAATACAAAAATTAAATTAAACAAGTACCTCATTTAATTGGCAGCACGTTCAAGTATATTTTGTTTCAAGTAACCATTTCTCAAAGGATATAGATCCAAACCCCTCCAAATCATCCACACATTCTTCAAGAATCTATGCTAATGTCAATCATTTAATTCCAGGTGCCAGCATGAAGTTATGACGATTCCTTAAACATTGCGACGATCACCCCGAATCTGCTCCTACGATCCATGAAGATGTCCTTGGATTGATTGCTTGGATGCAGTATTTCTCTCTCAAGGATGTGGGAGCAGTGAAAAGATCTTAGTCTGTTGAAATATTAATTCCTTGCACATCAGAATTAGGCTCCTCATCTACTTATATAGTGGATGTGAAAAATACTCGGTTAGGGTTCCCAACCCCTATATATCTATCATTCACTAAATAAGTAATAACTCAATAATTATGATGAACTAACTGCATCATAAATATTATTTAAATTTCATAATATACTTGTAATATATATTAAATATATTACGTGATAAACCTAATTCATTAAATCGACTCATAATTCTCACTAATATTAAATGAAACTTGAATATTAAAACAATATTCATTCATTTAATATTATTCTAAGTATTTACTTAAATACTTATAAATAATTTTAATAAATAAATTCAATTAAATTATTCTATACTTGAACAATAATGAATTTATTTATTTTTTGGCAATCGATAAATCTTGGACAACTCTCAGACCGTGTGGTGGGGCCCACCATGTCCTATATACCTATTCCATAAAATATGGTAGAATCTTGAATGCACTACTATGTGTGACCATATAGGACCTTATCTCAATAGTAGTGAATAATATTCATAGACCAAGAGTGGAATCTAGCAACCCATCATGACCCCTAAATAGATAAGGAGTAGTCATAGAAAGGGAAACCAACCTACGGACACATACTATGTAATATAATCTCTTAGTCATATGATATCTCATAAAGAAGTACGTACACTTGTGTCATCATCTTTACCTTCATTTATTATTTTTTGATCTAACTGGACAAATTTACCTTTGACTACTATGGCCATGTATTTAATGAAGGTACTACCATCCTGATCAACTAGGCCCAAGATATTACTTCCTCAAATTGGAAACGAAAAATTCTATCTTGATCATTCAACCAATGTCATACCACTAATGATGCACCCAACAAAAACTACCTCTCCATGACTTCATTATCATGATTTTTTCCTTTCATCAAAGTATGCAATCAAATGGTATACATTGATAATGATCTCAAGCAAGGAGACCAATACACATGTTTGTAGATAGGAACAACCAATGACACCTAAAATATGTGGTGTTCCTATTGGTAAGTCTATCCTCATAATCTCACCTACCAGAGATCACTAAGTGTGAACTTTATAAGAATAATTCTCAATGATTATGATCCTCCAACACCTAATAGTCATACATCTACTATGTCCAATCAATATGATGTATCTAGACCACATGACATATATTTAAGATTAATATCATAGTATATCAAGGTTCTCATTATAGTATGGTATCTACTATAAACTTTTTATATGAAAAATAATATATGGACATTACCATTAAATAGCAGATGCATAAATGTCTACACTATAATGGTAAGTTTACATAATGCATAAATCACTATACATATGGTATTGTAATCAAAAGTTTTGATAAAGTTGGGTATAGAGCACCCAATTTTACAACACTTACACTTGAAATAGAGCTAAATTGCTAACTAACCTTGTTATAAATAACATGATTAGATCATGTTTCTAATGAGTTATGGCTTTAGTTATGGGCTTTCCATGTTTTTGCGGTGAGGCAATTATGTTATCTGTGACTTTACCTTCTTGAATAAAACTTCTCAGGAGATGATATCCTCAAGTATTTCACCTTTTTACACTATCAAAACTTGAAATATTGGATAGTACTATTATTATAATTATCATATTTTATATTATGATAAAACTTTACTTACTAGGTAAAATTCTAAGAACTGGAACAAATCGTTGCGTATTATATATTTCTTCTTTAGCTGCCACTGAAACTACAATGCACTTGATATTTAAAGATATGGATACCATTGAATTATATGATCTTGTATCGCTCATCAATTTACCATGACTACGATATTAGATTACATTTATCCAAGGAATACTAGTTTGTGTCCCCTCAAAACTCGTATCCCTTCTCCTCCACATACCAGGTATATACATCCTTTGTACTTTTTGTACAATTGGATAGTTTTAACTACACCGCATGCAATTCTCCTGGATATAACTAATATTTGACTACTATAAAGTATATATTGTAAATATAGCTTATTGTACATAACATGACATATGTGATTGATCCATCATAGAAGCATATGTAATTAAACATACCACATTAATCCCTTCCTACGTGCCACACATGTTTTCTTGGAGATATTTATGCCATGTGACATTGGTAACAATTATCTATCTAATTATTCCAAATTGTATTTTTAATAAATTGTCAATATATGTACAATTTACTAGGTATAAGAAACCATCGGATCTACCTCAATAGATCTTGTTTCATATAACTTAGATTACTACTTTAAGTCAATCTCTGGAGAGATATTTTATTCTGGTCTTAACAAACTGTAAGGCTGATAATTGTTTTTCCACATGTTATCAAAACATATTTTACTTGGAAAACAGTGGTTATCCCACTAAAATCCTATAGTGATATGAAAAAATTCATTCCTAATGAATATTATATGATCTTTTTTATTACTTAAATCCTAAACTAGATTTCAGTAACTTTCATCCCTTATTGTCATTTTATGGTGTCACTATCCCTTTCTAGTTGCGTCGTATAGATGCCTTCCAATATTGGTGGTCTTAATATCCAATGATCAATAAAAATTGTCACATAAAGTATCTATTATTGTATAGATTATGTTGTTCCAAAATATCTCAGTTTTTGTGTGTTTTGATGAATAAAAAAATCCCTACTTTTATTCTAACAAGGTTATCTTAAGTGTTCCAGACAATAGTTTTGAGAGTTCATCTTATGTTGAGTGAAGTATTAAATATATTAAAAAGTGTTTTATCTTATGAGAATAAAATAATATATTATTTCTACTCATAATTAGAAAAAATATGTTGGAATTTTATCTAACTATGTAAGAATTTATCTTACAAAGAGAATGGTTGAGCTGGTAAATGCTCAACTCAGATGCTTGATTCAGAATGAAAATATGAGAAGACGTTATCTTATGAAAAGGATATTTTTAAAATATTATCTTACGAGAGTCATAGAAGTTATGAAATATAATCATCACACCTATGTAACATATTTATCTTACACTAAAGAATTATCCTATGCAACATTGAAGTCAATTTATCTTACGAAGAAGACGAAGAGATGTTTTATCTTATGAAGTCTCCCAAAATTTTAACTTATCTAATATAGTACTACCAGTTGAATATATTATGAATAATTAATTGTATGAATAATTTCATGATTATTTTCCTAATCTATTGGTAATCCATTTCATGCTTTTTGAACATATTAGAAGAAGAATTGTCTATTTAAGGAAAGGACGACTTGTAATAAGTGTTGCTTTTCTCAAAGTGAAAATATATGAAGAATAAGATCCCTGACAACACTACCATAGAATATTATTCCATATTTGGAAGGAATTGATGCAAGTAATTATTTTCTTATCTCATCAATGGATTATCAACTCAGTCATTAGGATTATCTTGCTGCTTAATTTCAAATTAAAGATAATATATAAAATGAAGAGTTATTCGCTGCATGGAAGAAGATGATGGAAAAAATATGGATGAATGAGAAGAACGACTAGAACGCACATACAAAAAAATACTATAAATACCTATACATAGAAAATATTAATCATAACCTCTTTTCCTGAACCTACAATTTTATCAGCTGCACTAAAGATTACCCTAATAGATACTTTTAAGACTATCATATTCTCAGGACTAATCTTCAACTACTGTTAGTTGTTGCTTTCAACTGTATAGTGTAAATGTTTTTCAAAAGTTTATTCATTCTATTTTTTATTAAACTTGTTGTAAGAGTGTGTATTGAGACTATGGATATGTCTTTTTAAAGGGAGATCATGGTTTAAATCTCTTGGGACTTTGTATTAAGTGAAAGTTTCTTGTACTTAGGTGGGAGCCCCTAGTAAAAGGGCTGTTATAGTGAAAATCACAAAACTCGTAGAGTAGAGTTTTGGTAGAGTGGACTAGGATATTTATATTTCCCAAACCACTATATGATTTATAAAAGATTATTCTATAAGAAATTTTAACACCCTCACTTATTGAGGTGTCTTAATAGGTATTAGGGACACCAACACATTGAATTTATGATATCATAGTACTTTTCACAAGCACCTATAATATTTTGGAAACTCATTCTAGTGTGGAAATTTACGTTTTCTTTTAGATAGGAAATTATGTCTTATAATATTACTTTCTATTTTCTACAATAATAAAATCTATTAGATTATTAATTTTATCTTGATTATCAATTACACATTACTAATTAATTAATCATTAAATGTATCCCACTATTTTATTGAATTCTAGTAACCCTCTACACTATAATTAGAATAATCTATCACTTGAGTATTATAGTGTAAAGGATCCTTGATCCGCCCTCATAGTCTACAAGCTATGGCTATACCATGACTCAGAGAGTTCAAGGTAGGCGTTTGACTGTCCGATCAAATTAATTCATGACTCCTTGATCTGTTGAGTAAAGTACCAACTTCTAAAATCATAAATATGATTTACTCGAAACTTTCTTCTAAATATGAAACTAGATAGATATGGACACTCTTTTTCTTCCATAGTTATTTCAAACCATCACTCTCATAAGAACTCCCCAGTGTTAGGAGGCACCCTCAACTATGGCTGATTGAGCACCCCGTACACCTTTTTTTTTTCAAATTAAAATTACGGAAGGCGTTTGCAACTTAATATTTCTTTGAGTGTTTTATATTTTTCGATGAATGTAATATATTTCTATTAATATGTTCATACTATTTTGTTGCGATCTCAACTGAAAATTAATATAAAAACATTCATCACATCTTTATGCATTCTGCTAGTTTATTATTTTATGTGTTCTCATAGTAAATAATCACATACATAAAATAATAAAAAAATAATAAAGGAAATAAATTACCCAACTGGTCTTGAGAATATAATATTGGTTGATCTATTTAAACTTAATGGATCAATCATGACCTAGGGGTATCATACCTGAGTCGATTCTTGACTCCTAATACAGCTTGTCCTTATCTAGCGTGTTCACTTATCATCTAGATTTCTCCTGATCTTGGCATGGTACATATCTTGCTTCATCATCATCACATAATACAAGTATACTCATGCGCAGGTGAGGGGGTCTTAGGAGCATAATATACAATAGATAAATTAGACACACAAACCCTTATATATATTGAATTATAAATTGATGATGCACATACCATCTTAAATTAACTACTTATTACAAACATTACATGTAGTAATAAATAATTAAATGAATAAACTCAGATATACACATGGTTGATCAATTTCTCAAGATCAGTTGATATGAAAAGTAAATGTGAGATAAAATTATACTTCAATAAATTTAAAGTTGAGGGATTAAATATAAATTAGATGAATTATACAATTCAAATAATTTATTTACTTCGGTCCACATATTAATTAAATTTATATTCCATAAATTAAATTAATCAAATAATTAAATTTAATACCTAAATTAAATTAATTATTAAAACCAATAAATTAATTTAATTTAATATTAAAAATTAAATTTATAATATAAATTAATTTTTATTAAATAAAATATTCTCAGGGTCCAAAATTCCTACCCAGAACCATTATGGGTTTGGACGAAAGAAATATTAAGTCACAAACGATTATTTATGTCAGTGTAAACTTGAGAAATTTAATTAGTATGTGGAAGATAATGGGCTAGATATTTTAAAATTTTCATCACCAAAGCGATGTAACTTCATCGTCTCGTACGATCCGAGCACTGGTAGAGGCTCGAGGATCTTGCGTAAATTAAATAATCACAAAAATTAAATTAAACAAGTACCTCATTTAATTGGAGGCACATTAGATTGTAGCTTGTCGCTGGTGACAGTTACTCAAAGGATATGATGTCAAACCCCTATAGATCATCCACACACACTTAAAAAATCTGTATGAATGTCGATCATCGAATTCTGAGTGCTAGTGTGGAGCTCCAACAATTCCTTCAATATCATGACAATCACCTTGACTCTGTTCCTATAATTTGTGAATACATTCTTAGATCAATTAATTGGACAAAGTATTTCTCTCTCAAAGATGCAGGAGGAGTGAGGAGCTCCCATTCTATTGGAATATTAATTCTTTGCACATTAGAAATGATCTCCTCATTTACTTATATAGTGGATGTGAAAAATACTCGGTTAGAGTTCCCGAACCCCGTATATCTGTCATCCACTAAATAAGTAATAAATAAATAATTATAACGAACTAACTGTATCATAAATATTATTAATATTTCATTACATAATTGTAATATATATTAAATATATTCCATGATAAACCCAAGTCATTAACTCAACTCATAATTCCCGCTAATATTAAATGAACCTTGAATATTGAAATAATATTCGTTCATTTAATATTATTCAAATTATTTATTTAAACACTTGTAAAATATTTTAATAAATAAATTCAACTCAATTATTATATACTTGAATAAAAATTAATTAATTAATTTGTTGGTGATCGATAAATCTTGGACAACTCTCAGACCCTGTGGTGGGGCCCACCATGTCCTATATACCCATTACACAGAATATGAAAGAATATTGAATGCAATATTGTGTTTGACCCTCTAGGAACTTATCTCAATAGAAGTGAATAATATTCACAGACCAAGAGTGGAATCCAGCAACCCATCATGGACCCTAAAGAGATAAGGAGTAGTCATAGCAATGACAACCAACCTACGAACACATACTGTGTAATATAATCTTTTTGTCATATGATATCTCATAAAGAAGGATGAAATTTTTTGTCATCATCCTTGACTTGATTTATTATTTTTTGATCTAAATAGATAGATTTAACTTTGACTATGATGGACATGGATTTAATGAAGGTACTACCATCCTGATTCACTAGGCCCGAGGTATCACTTCCTCAAATCATAAGTGACAAATTCTATCTTGATCATTCAACCAATGTCATACCACCAATGATGCAACCAACACAAGCTACCTCACCATAACTTCATTGTCATGGTTTTAAACTTGTATAAAAGTACATGGTCAAATGGTCTACATTGATAATGATATCTATTCATGGGACCAATACACATGTCTATAGATAGGAATAACCAATGACACATGAAACATGTGTTGTTCCTATTGTCGGGTTTTTCCTCATGATCTCACCTACCAGAGATCACCAAGTGTGAACTTCATGAGAAGAAGTCTCAATGCTTATGAGCTCCCAACACCTGATAGTGAAAAATATACTTTTTCTAGTCAGTATGATGTATCTAGACCATAAGACATATATTTAAGATTAATGTCATAGTATCTCGTGGTTCTCATTATAGCATGGGATATGCTATAACCTTTTGATATGAAAACAAATCTAAGGAAATTACCATTAAATAGTGGACACAAAAATGTATACACTATAATGGTATGTTTACATCATGCATAAGTCAATGTACACATGGTATGGTGATCAAAATTACTAATAAAGTTGGTTCTATGGAACCCACATTTACAGCAATGGGTATGTACCCAGTTTTGGGAAATTATTCTAGGATGTAGGATTATTGTTTATATTGCTTCCATTATTTCTTATATTTTTTGTGGATTACTCTGATAAAGAGGGTATAGTCTCCCCACAGTTTCAGTAGACCCTCACTGTTAGTCGGTATCCTCTAGCATATGGGGAGGTATGCTTGAGGTCATATGGAAAACCATTCGAGGAACTGGATTAGTGGCACCCAGGTCAGGATGTTACATTAGGATTGCAATCATAGTTTATTCATTTTATGATGAATCTTTCCACTTCTTTGGGAATGAATTTGAAATAGGGTTTAAAATTTCCTAACCATCATACGGTGATTTTTAACCACAAAACGATATGTGACTTTATAGTTATTGATCTTGATATCTTTTATCTTATCATTGGTATGGATTAGATTATTTTCTATAAAATCCAAATTGATTGCTATCATAGGCAGGTACATTTCCTTCTTCTAGTGGAGTCACTCAAGACTTTGAAGGTGAGTGGGATCATAGATCAGGGATAATAGGTCATGTTGTTCCTAGTACTGAGATGATCTCATGCCAGTTGTTGAAAATGTTTCTTGATGACATTGATCAACTTCTTAGTAACCCTATTCCAAAAATGGTGAGTGAGTATCCTAATGTTTTTTCAAATGATATATCTAGGTTATCGCCTCAAAGGGAATTCAAGTTCTCTAAAGTCTTTCTTCCAGAGAAAAGGCAAATTTATTTTCATTTATACCATATGAAACCTAATAAATTGAAATAATTAAAGGTTAATCTTGAGGATCTTGAGGCTAAGGGATTTATTCATCCCATCATTTCATCTTGGGCATTGCTAGTTTTCTTTGAAAAGAAGGTAGACAAGAGTCTATGACTTTGTGTTTATTACTATAAACTCAACGAGGTGATAATCAAGAACAAATACACCTTTACTAGTATTAATGACCTTTTCAATAAGCTCAAGGGAGCGCAGTGGTTTTCAAATATTGATATGAGATCAGGGTACCATCCGTTGAGGGTCTAGGAGGAAGATATTCTTAAGATAGTGTTTAGGAGTAAGTATGAACATTATGAGTATCTGGTCATTCTATTTGGACTTATTAACATTTCTGTAATGTTTATAGATTTAATGAGTCAATTATTACATCAATTCCTACATTATTTCATGGTTGTTTTTGAATGATATCCTTGTTTATTTCATATCAAAGTAGGATCATTCTAAGTATTTGTATATCATCCTTGGAATCTTGAAAGAATGTTATCTATATAGAAAGATATCTAAATGTTAGTTCTAGATTCAAGAGTTGATATTTATAGGCTATGTGATCTATGATAAGGGAATATCAGTGGATCTTGAAAATATTTATGTGGTGATGTATTGGGTGTATCCTAGAAATTTATTTGAGATCTGAGTTTCTTGAGATTAGCTGGTTATTACAGGAGCTTTGTTTATGAATTATCCAATCTTGCATCTCCTATGACTGATTTGACCCATAAGGGAGTGAAATTTGTTTTGATTTATTGGTTACATATATATTTTTAGGAGTTTAAAGTGATATTTAATTTAGCTCCAATATTGATTCTTCCTTATCTAGGTGTTGGTTACAATGTTTACTATAGTGGACCAGGTATGGGTTTGTCTTGTGTTCTAATGCAAGGGAGGTAAGTAGTAGCTTATGGATATCATCCATTATCCCATCATGAGAATAACTATCACATTAATGATCTTGATTTTGAATAATTGATGCATAAAATTAAGACTTGGTGCCACTAAATCTTCAGGGAGTGGTTTACAGTTTATTGATACAATAAGAGTCTAAAGTATATCTTCACTTAGAGGGATATGAACTTCAGATAGAGATGTTGGGTATAATATCTTCAGAACTTTTATTTCGATATTTCATACACCCCTAAAAAGGAACATAGTCACAAAATCTTTGATTATAAAGTTTTCAACTTAGGCAGTGAAAGAGTAAAAGAGTGGTGCATGATTGGCTTGTTCGCTAAGATGTGGTTGGATGAAGAGAGATATGAAAGATAGATATTCCTAGATTGTTATCATTCTGGTTCATCTATGTATGATCAAATTTGACTTGGGAAGGTTGAATATGTAGATTGTTAACACTTTGGTAGGAATCTTTATGGTGGGGAGACATTGGGTGAGTGGTCTCAGTATCCTGATAGAGTGTTGCGCTTCTAAGGAAGGATGGTTGTTTTGATGAATTTGAGACAAGGATTGATGGATGATGTACATTGATCCAATTGGTCCATGAATCCTAGAGAAACCAAGATATATCACGACCCAAGACATCATTATTAGTGGCTAAGAATGAGATGATCAATTTTGGATTTTGTGTCTTAATGCCTTACATGTTAGAGAATTAAGGTGGAAAATCAGAGGACTATTGGTTTACTACAACCCTTTCCCATTATAGTATGGAAGTGGGATGAGATATCCATGGAATTTTTTGATTAAGTTACCTCAGAATCCTAGAGGTAAGGATATGATATGGGTGATTATTGATCGACTAAAAAAATTAGTGCATTTTTTACCTATGAAGGAGTAAATTGAGTTAAGGGATATTGGGCACTTGTATGCATGAGATATTATCATAATTCATGGTTTTTTATAAACTATTATTTCAGATAGGGACCCTCACTTCAGATCCTATTTTTGGAGTAGATTTCAGGTAGTAATGGGTTCTCAGTTGAAGTTGATCATGAATTATCCTCTCTATATGGATGAATAGTCTTAGTAATCTATCTATATTCTTTAAGACATGTTTTAGGAACGCATTCTTGACTTTAGTGGATCTTGGGAGAAACATCCTCTCTTAGTGGAGTTTACCTATAAAAATAGTTATCAGGATTTTATTTGGATGATTTCATTTGAGGTGTTGTATGGGAGGCCTTGTAGATCACCTCTTTGTTGGGAATAGGTTGTAGATTGGTCCTTGGTTGGATAAATCATTATCCAATGGATGAAATATACCATGCAATTGATCAAGAATAGGTTAGTTAAATATCAAAGTTTCCTGAATTCCTATGCTGATTGACATCATTGTCTGTTGGAGTTTTGAGATAAGTGATCGAGTTTTCCTTAGAGTTTCACCTTGGTTGAGATATATACATTTGGGGAGTCAGGGTAAGTTAACACCTCATTATGTCAACTTGTTTGAGATTTTGTAGTGAATCAATAAGGTGTATTATTGATTATACTTACCTACTATTTTTAATTTTATCCATGATGTGTTCTATGTTTCCCAAATGAAGAAGTATCAACCACATTCGTCCCATGTGATAGAGTGGGAGGATGTTGATATTGAACCTGGCACCTTAGTGATTGAAATGCCCTTTCAGATCATAGACCGATAGGATAAGGTGCTGTATGATAAGATGACCCCATTTTCATGAGAAAGATGACAATATGGTAAGGGAATTCATGAGAAATGGGAGCGTGAGGCCTTGATGATTCAAAAAATGACATTATCTCTTTTCATATTCATGATCCCGAGTCTTTATGGGGGAAAAATATTTTATGGTGGGGAGAATTGTGAGGCCCTCTGGGTCACAAGTATGCTTAAATTAAAGAATGTTTTATCACTTGTGAGGATCTAGAGGCTTTTGGGAGTCCGAGGTTGAAAATTTGGAGTTTCAGGGAAAACCATCCAGACACACAATTTAGGCACATGATTTGTTCTAATCAAGTGGTAGCCTTGTGGTATGGCTCCGTGAGTTCCAGTGACACTCCATATTTAGATATCACATTTCCTAATAAGTGTTATTGGTTTCTCCAAAAATGAAACTTTGATAACTTGGAATATAATTGGTCCCCCCTTAGGGTTTCTAAAACAATCTTTAGATGTCATGCGTGTTCCTCCTCTTCCATATTGGACCATCAATGATGGAGAGATTCTTCATGTCCATATCCATGTCATAGTTCCAACGAGTATGTGTGTAGAATTTCTAAGGTAATTTCATGCCTCAAAGTGGGTGGTATTCTTAGGTTTTACCAAGATGTATCATGACATTCACAGGCATTACTGGTGTCTAGGGATGAATAAAGAGATAATGGGTTTTTCAGCAGGTGAATGTTGAGCACTAGGGGATTGCTAGACTTTTGCATCTATTTCCCACACCTGAGTGGAAATGATATGATTTCACTATGAAATTCATGAATAGTTTATGAAGGAAACCCCATAGAAATATTTACGTATGGGTTATCATTGATCAATTAGATAAATTATCCCATTTCTTACCAATTTGGTAGACCTTCACTTTGGATGAGTTAGACAAGATTTATGTTTGAGAGATATTCTATCTATATAAAGTACCACAAATTATCATTTTGGATTAGGATTCCTATTTTTCCTTGCGCTTCTAGAAAGGATTACTAAAGGTTCTCAGTATTCAAGTACAATTGAGTATTTATTATCATTTATAGGCTGATGGACATTCTCAACATGCTACTTAGATTCTGGAGGGCATTCTAAGAGCATGCGTCTTAGATTTTAGTGGTTCTTGGGAGGAACAGTTGGATTTAGCAGAGTTCACCTACAATAATAGATATCAGGCTTCAATTTAGATGGAACCTGGTGAGTCCCTATATTATAGTTATTTCCATCCACCCTTATGTTGGTTGGAAGCTAGCGAGTTAGCACTTTTTGGATTAAGCCTCATTAAGGAGATGTCTAAGCATGTTCAATTGATTAGTAAGCGGTTAGAAATCACCCAAAGAAAAAAAAGTCATATGATTATCTTCAACTAATACCTATGGAGTTTGAGATTAGAGACCATGTATTTTTATATGTGTTACTGATATTAGGACATCACTGTATTTAGAACTAGGTAAAGTTGGTACCCAGGTATGTTTTTCTATTTGAGATTGTGGAATGGATCGATATAATGACATATATATCGGTTCTTATATAGTATTTTGGTACCATAAATTACATTTTTTATGTGTTACAAATTCAAATAAATCACTTTTATGATTATCATGTGACTGAAACTAATTATATTGAGCTTGAGGTTGATGCATCTTTTGAGGAATGTTCGATTTGTATAGTGGATCAGAGTGAAAATAATTTTCATGAGAAGATGATTCCTTTGGTACGAGTGTTGTGGAAACATTGATGTATCTAGAAGGAGACATGGGAACAAGAGTATGATATATGGGCCCAGGGCCTGAGTTATTCATTGATAATACTTGGCGATGCTTTTTAGGGAAGCTTGGGGATGAGGTGTTATATTATAGGTAGATTGTAACACCTTGAACCTTTTTTTTAGGTTCATTTATATTTAATTTTTTACTACACATATTGTAATATACTTATCTTTATATGATTGTAAGAATATGAAGGGAATGGGGAGTGTTTCAAGGGTTCGATTTACAGTATTTTAGAAAAGACTAGATCCTGCAGGCGAAATGCATCTGCAAGGGCCACTGACTAGCTAATGAGGCGCCACTATCCAACCTATGGAAAAAATAGAAGTTCTGCAAGTCTGTTGGGATCACTGGACAACCATTAGACCACCGAATAACCGACAAGATTTCATCAGCTAGATGATGGGATTCTATATAGGATTTTAAGCGGGGGGTATCATTGTAATTTCATTAAACATACTTTTGTATTTATCTTGTCTCTCCAACCCCTACTCAACCCATACAGACATAGGGTGCACTCCTTGGTTATTTTGGACTCTTTTCTATCAATTTTTAGGCGATTGAAGTGTCATTGGTTGTGATTGATTCCTATGGGTAAGTATAACATCAGACACACCTTAAATCCATGTTTATTTTTATTTCTTTTTTATGTAATCCTAATGTGATGAATTTGGGGCTAATCTAGGGTTCTTGTCTTATTGGGTTCGATTAAATAAATGGTTCTTGGTAATTGAGACCTTTTGAGCTTAAGGTAGGCGATATCAAGATATCCCTTGAATTCTTGATGCTTTTCCATGTGTATGTGATGTTCTTCTATGATGATATAATGTGTTATTGGCCTTCTATAATTAATAATTGAATTATAATCCTAAATTAAATAAGTTAGACCTTTCCATAGTACTTGAGTGGTCTGTTAGTATGTAGAGACTGGGACTTTGGCCACCTTGTAAGGTGTTCCAACCTTTGAGATTTTAAATGGGAATCAAAGTGGGTACTCTAGGAGTTTCATCGCCACAAATAATAACTAGTGGCCTCCCAAATATGCATAAGATGTATCCTATATAGAAACCCCAAACTTTCATAAATAAATATTATATCTTAATAGATTAATATTCATTACATAAAATTATTATCCATGAAATAATCGTAAAGGTATAGTATTTTTTAAAACTTTGATACATAAACAAATGGTACATAAATGTTCTACATCATATAACACTTAGTTCTTCATAACTAGAACCCTTATTATACATATCATTATTAAAACCTTTCTTTATATCCCGGGGAAAAGAAAACATAATAAAGGGTAAGATCAAATGATTAGTAAGGGTAAACAAAGGAGATATCAATCAATGATCATAAGTGAGCATAAGGAAAACACAAAGGTATAATAAAGTGATCTTAACATTAGAAAATCATACCCAATAATTCATATATCTTAAATATGAATCATGGGAAAAAAATTTCAATCAAAAGATACAAGACATAAGTTTTAAAAATCATCAAAAAATAATCATGATCTATGAGAACATGTCATAACAATAATACATAAGTTTGTGGAATTTACATAAGCATGTAAAATCACTCCCTTAATCAAGGTTAACTCCCAAGAATATCATTCTATACAAATTACCATAATATAAATTCCTACTTGATCATTTCCAACATTCTCTTAGGAGTAACTTCCATCTAGTTAACTCTGTTATCTCTTAGGATTTTATTAACTCCATAGTCTCTTAGGAGTTTCTCAAATTTTTCATCATTACCAAACACATCAGAGGGATATAATGGAACTACCATTACTTGGTTTATAACACAACCACCCATATCTGGTTTATAATGGAACCACCAATCACATAATTATAATCCATTTATATTTATTCCACAAGACCATGAAAACATTTATCATTACATCAAATCATAATCCATGGAAAATAGAATGAGTTTCATCAATATTTCACCATCATAATCATAAACTATCCAAAGAAATAATAAATATGGAAAAATTGGATCATATCCCTAGTAATATATAAGATACATCAACTGATGTTGTTATAGATGAAAATACATTTAAAAATATCATAGAAACATTTCTTGAGGAAAATACCCTTTTCATTTTGAAACAACTTATTTAAAATATAATGTTTTATGAAATATTAAGGAAAAAAATTTATTTTAAAAGAACAAAAAAAAATTATAAAGAAATATTAAAATAAGAGAATATTCATGATGGTGGGGAGAGCTGTTCATGCGGTGTACATTAAAACAAAAATTTCTTTCACATTTTTAGTAAAAACTAAAAAGAACCATGTTTGGAAAATGATAAGAATATTCTATTTAAAACTTGGTAAATAAATTTAAATATAGTTAAAAATATCTTTAAATAATATTTTTATAATATTAAAAACATTTTTTAAATCATTTAAAATAAAATACACACATGGAATAAAATATTCCTGTATGAAGAGATAAATTTAGTCAGTTTTCCTTAAAAAAAATATTTTGGTCTCTCAAGTACTTAAATATAGAAAAATTAAAGGGAAAAAATTTAATCTATAAACATAAATATAGGAGAATAAATCTCATAATACTTATAATCAATGGACACTATAATTTCTTCATTGGAAATTTAATTATAAACAATCCTGGTAAAAATGAGATTGTAACAAAAAACCCTTACCATTGTGGTAACTTTTCAATCACAATCCTCATGAAATAAATAACTTAAAATGAATATTTAAATAATATTAAAATAATGATATTAATGATACTAAATATCAAAGGGTAATTATATACACCTCATAAAATAAGATAGTTTTATAACATCAAACATGTCTCAGTGAAACAACAATTGAGGCGAAGAACCCTTACGAATTTAGTAATTTTTGAATAAAAAGTAATTTGAACATTTGAAAATAATATTTTTATGTAAATAAATTTAATTAAATAATTAATTATTCCAAAATAAATTATTGGGATTTATATACACCATATAAATAATAAAATGGTGTATAACATTAAAATATGTCTCAGTAAAGAGAAATTGAGACGAAACCCTTACCTTATATTCAACTTGATTCATAAGAATTCTAAAATCCTATATAATAAATTTAGATTTATTATAATTCTATAATAGAACTATATTCATACTTATAATATCATATATAATCCACTTATAACATTTCAACACCTTTTTATTAACAATTCTCTATTAAATTCGTCATTTCAGTTGTTAATTGCTTTGTTTTTCATGTATGTTTTAGTTCAAATGTTGTGGACCTTGTTATTTGACCATGTTTACTAAACCAACACAATTTTAATCATTATATAAATATAATATATATTCATTATATACATATTTATAACCATTCATATTAATTGGTGAGGAAAAATTAATCACATCACTTTGTGAAGACGGTAATCCGTACGTACACGAGTGGTGTTTCTACTTTTCAATGGATGGAATGGAAGAAAGGTAAATTATCATTAAACTTTAAAGAATAATTATTATATCATAAATATCATATATTTTCATTAAATCTATCCTTTTTACCATCCAATAAAATAAAAAATGATAAACAAATCAAATCACTTCGTAGAGGTGGTAGTCCACACATACACATGAACGACGTTATCATTTACCAATGGATCAGAAGGAAATAAGGTCAAAAACATATTATAATTACATAATGATAATTATGATATAAATATCATATATTAACATTAAATATTTCACAATAAAGAACCATGAATGATGGTACTGGAAAATGAATCGTATCGCTACGCGGAGGCTCTAGTCCACACATATGCACGAGCGATACTTTCATCACCTATTTGATTGATAAGAGGTGGTAAATGGTTTTTAAATCATCATAATAACATATAATTATATTTATTATATTTTATTCATCAGTATTATATGGATATAACATGTTTATATGAATTTAAAAATAAATAAAATTAAAAGAGCTTAGTTAAGATCCACACCTCTTCTTTGTGAGACCTTATTTGGAATACAACTTAAGACTTAAAGGATTTATCTTAGAAGAATAATTTAAGATATATAATGAATTAAAGGATTATAGGAAATTTTTTAGTAGGTATTTTATGAGATATAATTCTAAAACAGTGTGAATAAGGGGGTAGGAGAGGTTCCCTTTTATAAGTGAGGGGAGGGACACACATGAGTTTTCATAAAAGATTTCAATGATATAATGTCATTTTCATGGTAATGTGGCTCCAAATGGAAAATTATTCAAATTTAGTATAATATAAGGTTGAAATATTATCAACCAACAAGAATTAGATAGGTGTGGGTGGAAATCCTATTATAGTGTCCCACCCTATAAGCCACTGAATGGTGCCTCGAGACGGTTGGCCACATGACCTCAAGCACGCCTCCCCGTATGCCAGAGGATACCAAATAACAACGAGGGCCTAGAGTGTATCCATGGGGATACTATTCCCTCATGATTAAGAGTGAAACATATCATTAATATATAACTTGTTAAGTAAGAATAATAAATAGTAAACATCCAAGAATAATAACAGGCGGAATTTTAATAATAAATCAATAAAAAAATGATGATGATGATCATGTAATGAAGCTATAAAATGAGTACATGGGATACATGGGAGAAGTAGTATACCACATTCTATATAAAATAAAAAAAGACCAAAAACTACCTCTACCAGTATCACGAGAATAAGCTCGGTCCTCTATTCCCATACTCCAACCTAGTGCTGAAAATCAAGCATCATAAGCTGGATGCTCCCCTTTATCTACACGTTCAATAATGAATTCTTCTTGGGTGAAAAGGGTGTACCAAGAAGGGTGTGATATATACTCAATAGAACACCACCAATGATGTCTAGATTAATCCATTTTTTTCATATAAAATGAGTAGTGTGCCAATAATAATAAATGAAAGGAAATAAATAAATAAAATACATCGGACTGGGTTTCCAGTGGGATACCTGAACAAATTTACCTACTTCGACCTAAGCCATATGTATATGAACTAAAATGACCTATATAAGACATATAGTATGGGTGTAATAATGGATCATCATAAAATAAGCATCAATTTTGGATTTAACCCAATCATGTGATCTAGCTTGGTGACACATCCTCTAATTTAATAAATTAGAATTCTTGGAATTATATAAAAGGAATACCTTGAATTTAAATAAGCAGTATACTGGGCTCGTACAAGGTGAACTAGATCAAGGAACTCAAGTATCACACCGATGAACAGTAAATACTCAACATCGTAGGAGTCCATCCAAGATGATCCATAAATGGAATCCCAAGTATCACTCCCAACATGGTATAAAGAAATTACCCTCTGAGTATATCCCTAGTATCTCATATAGGGGAATGAGTATCACTCATGGTTTATTATAACCATCTAACCATCGATCCCATCCACAATGTCTCCCATAGGGAACCAGTATCACTCACATGGGGTAGAGAAAATTCATGGAGAGCCCCTCTAAGGCATACCTAATATCTATATAGGTGTATATGAAACTCATTTATAGACTTTATTTATAGATAACAATGAGGCCATCCAAGGATACCCATAAATTTAATCCCTTGTATCACCCTCAGATAATAATTAAAGTATGGATTAACAATCACGATTCATTTCATTTAGCAAGGCATGACAATACTAATAATTTAATAAAATTATCTAAATAATTTAATCAAGAAATTAAATTATGTCATGAAGTGTAGGGTCCTCACTCATGGACTACCATTTCTCTTAATTCAAATTTTATTTCAAGAGTATCATTTACTACGAGGAAATACACACCTCAAAAGGGTGGCTAAACAATTCCAGGAAAAGGGTAGTTAGGATTTTAAGGTATGAAACACCAATAGGGGTGTCTCATGTCAAGGTAGACACCCAACGGTAGTGACTTGAGGGTAGCTAGGGTTCTATTATTCTTGGAAACCAACTTTACTTTAATTAATTTAACATTACAAAGGCGATGTCGGAAGGTTCGGAACACATAATCACAATGCATGATATAAAAGTAACTAAATTTGATAGAAAAAAGCTAGGCCACCCAACTTATCCCCATAGAACTCTCATATTCCAGTGTGGACCCTTTAATCTAGATAGAATGGAAAATCAGAAGAATTGTAAAATGTATTGAAAATAGGGAAAATGAGTTCACAGAAAAATAGCACAATACACAAAGATATAAATAATGGAAGGAAGGAAGAGGAGTAGAGAGATTACTATTGTGGATCCAACATGTCTTATGGTGAAGGAAATATAGCTTGGGAAGAGGAGCAGTGAAAGAATCTAGGTTAGGAATAGGGATGAGCTCTCGTGTAATGATCCTTCTATTCAGGAGAAAAAGAAAAGAACCTCTGTCAAAAAAAGGCTCTGCCCTCATTTTTAAAAACTGCTCCTGGAATTTACACAGTGTGTAAATACATTGCACATAATGTAATTCTTGGTATTTTCCTCCTAGGGGAAAACCTCTACATGAAGTGAACAGGTATGGCCAGACAAATACATGTAGTGTATTTAGATACATGTTGTGTATTTAAATACACATTGTGTATTTGGTCTGTAGCTAGGTTTCATCCCATTTGCTACCTCCATTCCTGAAACAAACCAACCATCCCTTAGGCACAGTTTCAAGGTTTAACCAAAACAAAAAGAAAACATACATCACTAAAAATTTGGGACATTACAACCTCCCATACTTAAAACAACCCATCCATGATTTTCCCTTATAAGGGTAATAAATCATTGTCCGAGAAAAGTTTCGGCCACTGAGCATGTAATTCAGCCTCTATCTCCCATGTTTTTCCCTATACACGGGCATAATTCCATACCACCCATACCAAAGGAACTAAAATTCCTCATAGATCCTTCATGATCCGATCAATGATACATATTGGATGCTACTCAAAGGATTCATCCACCTATATATCAATGTCCTCATGGTCAAAAGAATGAGATGGGTCAACATGATACTGGCGAAGCTGTGATACATGGAAGACATCATGCATGGAATGATACCAATGAGGTAAATAAAATAGATAGGCCATCAGATCAACTCTCTCTATGATCTCAAATGGCCCAACATAATGGGATTATAAATTTTTCTATCTCTAAATCCATCTATGACCCAATATGGGCGATACTCATAGAAAAACATAATGTCCCAACTCAAACTCTAGAGGCCATTAGTGACGATCGGTATAAGATTTATTCCTAGACTGAGCTATAGCCATATGTTTCTGAATCATATGTACTTGATCTAAAGTCTCCCAAATAAGATGAGGGCCCAATAGTGTTGCCTCACCTACCTCTAACCAGAATAGGGGTGAATGAAATGGACTAAATTAAAGGGAATCATAAGGATCCATCTGAATTATTGCTTGAAAACTATTATTATAGGAAAACTCAACAATAAGTATATGTTTAAACCAAGAACCTCCAAAATCAAGGACACATGTTCGGCGCATGTCCTATAACACCTGTATCGTTCATTCACACTGCTTTTCGGTCTGAGGGTGATAAGCTATACTCAAGATCAATTGTGAACCCAATTCCTTCAGCAAACCCTACTTGAACTATGAGGTAAACCAAGCATTTTGGTCTAATACAATGGAATGGGGAAATCTTTGAAGGAAAAAAATATCCAATATATAAAGCCTACCAATCTCATCAATTGAGATGGTCTCTCAGATAGGTGGGAACTATGTGACCTTGGTTAACCTATCAATGATCACCCAAATTGCATCACTGCCTCAAGGGGATATGAGTAATCCCATCATAAAAACCATAGTGACATCATTCCATTTCCACTTAGGAATGGATAGAGGCTGTAGAAGTCTAGCAGGTTGTTGGTGCTCCACCTTCACCTGTTGATAGGTTAAACATATCCTAATAAAACCTGAAATCTACCTCTTTATATGTAGACACCAATACTAATGACATACATCTCAGAATATCTTGGTAAGACTAGGGTGAACTTCCCAAATAGAGGCATGCGATTCCCATATAAACTCATCCCATTTATCAGAAGGCACCCAAAAAAACCCATGAAAGTTTAGTATATCATTCCCATAAACAACCCAACTAGGCAGTGGGTTATCACCTGAGATACTTTCCCTCAAGATGAGGCCCTCGAGATCTGAAAGCTTCCTCACCCACACCCATTCCATAAGGGAGGATTTATAGCGACCCTACTTTTCTTAAATTACTATTACAACATTTTAATGATAAAAAACACAAAAACATTAAAAAAAAGGACCTAAAGGTTTAGTGTCTTGGGAAAACTAGGACCATACATAAATTTTACAATATAAAACATAAAAATTTATTTAATTCACTCTTCTCTAACTTCTTATTGTCCCTTGTGTTCTCCTTAGTACATGTGGTCACCTAAGGATATATATCAAAAAGGGGTGAAGTAAAATCCTATCAAGAGAATAGATAAGAACATGAAATAATAAAACATGGGGTGATAAATAACCAATATCATTATAACATAAGCAAATGATCATAATCATGAGAGGAAACATTAAATAAAGGCATGAAATGTGTAAATGCATAAAAATGAAACATCATGTCTTAGTGGTTAACTACCACGCATAATTGTGAAAAAATCTAGCATTATGTTCACACATATTTCAATTTAACACATGAGATTAATAACATTAACCAATTAATTGGAGAAATATATAATTTTTGGTGCACCCACCACATCTTATCATTTACTTTTCACTATATAATTCCAGGAGTACTTGTCACATCATGACATTTACATTATCATGCATGCCACATAGAACATATATCAATCTTGGACATAAAATAACCCATGGAAAATAATGGGTTTAATTTCATAAATCATACATTCAAAAACTTTGGGTTCCTAAATAAAATATGGAATAACATACTTAATATAAGAATCATCAACTTTGAGTGAATAATAAACAATCTCAAGAAGTTTGTTTTTTTGAAAGAATGGTTCTTTTGGAAAACATTGTGTTTGTCATAAACTCCAATGGAAAACATTTATATCCTATAAAAGTTAATATAATGATAAATAAATTATTTTTAAGGAATAACCATACTTAAAATGGAGTGAAATAGGGAAAACCCTAAGAAATAAAGTTGGGTTCGAGAATTCCTCTTACCTTTTGTCTGAAAGCTTCCTTCAAATTAATATCCTATATAATCACATTAGATTCATTAATTAGAAATTAAATAACACTTTATACATGAATATGATTCATTACGGTTTTATTATGTTCTTTTATGGGCCTTTTGATGAGTTATATAGTTTAATTTCATTGTTTAGGAACATTCATTTTCATGGTTTTCATGATCAGTTCACTTGTATTCATGAATGGAAGTTCGTTTATAATGAGGATGAACATACAAAATTATTATTATATGTTATTAATGATCATACATAATCTTAAATTACCTTAAAAATTATTTTTTTATACTCCATGAGGATGATTCATTAGATATAGTTTAATGATGATCATTTTAGGTTAATTTTGGTGGTTTTTCAAACACAATGAACTCGTTTTGTTTTATCATTTAGTATTATAAGTATAATTTATTTCAATAACATAAAAGGGTTATAAAATAAAATTTAAAATATTTTTCAAACCATTTAATTATTTTATTAACACCCTTGAAGGTGTTTAAGGAAAATGAAAGTGCATCACCCACGATGTCGGTAACACTACTGGAAAGGGGATGTTTCCCCACACATATATTCCCACGGTTTTTTAAACCGTGGGGATAGATGGTTATTTATTATCTATACCCACAGTTATAATAAAACCGTGGGTATTCAACCCCTAAATTTACCTCGACATCGGGCTCCTCCTCACTTCCATCGCACTTCTGCCAACCTTCAACCCTAGCCTCCCCCGACCACTGACTCCCGACCCTGTCCTCCCCTCCCCGACCACCGTCTCCCGGCCATTTGACCTCCGCCTCCCAGCCCTCTCCTCCCCTCTCTGACCTCCGCCTCCCGGCCATCCGACCTCCACCTCCAGTCCATCTCATCCACTCACCATCCTCCACCTCCCGACTCTGGCTCCGCTCCCGACCTGGAACTCTGGGACTTCACCTCTGCCTCAACATCCCTGCCTTCGCCGTGCTACCCCCAGCTCCGGAAACATCCACGCTCCCCCATATCGGCTCCCTCTCCTCCTGCAACTTCCTGGCCAATTCATTCCAAATAGGTATTGAATTTCTTCTCCTTATCTTTTTTATTCTTTTTAAACTAATCACTTATTCTTATATCACTACACAATTTATGTTTTTCATTGTTTATTTAGTCAATAATCACCCATCTTAGAGGTAAATTTTACTTCCTCTGATTGTTATTGCAACATCAAATAATCATTCACAACCCCTTATAGAACTTATACTCTAGTCACATCATCAGAGATTACACTCCTATATGATAACTCACCAACACCAAGTTTTGGTTGTTGCATCTGCCATTTATTTCCTTTCAGTCTCTACCCTTCTGAATATCAACATCATCCTTTAGTTATGGATCCTTTGACACTTGTGTGCACCCATGTTGTCTTCTCTATAGGGGGATCCACCTTAGCATTTTTAGTCCCTGTAAGCAATTTTTAGGAATAATTTGGACAATTTGTACAATGTAAAATATATAAAGGTCCCTAACTAGTCAGCAATTAAGCACTACTATATATCATGTGTAGGCATACACCCTTTGGAACTATTGAATTTTTATATCCTGTATAAATCACTACCCCAACCTTCAACACCTAGTTCAGTATACACATCACCTTTTGATTCTTCCACTGATTATTATTCATAACAACTCCTTCCAAAAATTCATGATAAATTCTTCTAGTAATCCATATTCAGTGACTTATAATCAGAGTGACTTACAGAAAACCATCAATATAACCTTTGTAACTTCAATTAATAATTCAAAAGATACCCCTTTAATTAAAGTCACTATGTCGTCCAAAATATTAAATACCACCTCCATGATCATTTGAAAGATTACCTTTTTACTACTCATATTCCACTATGAACCATCCAATGGACTACTTCTACCTAGATTCCTTCTCCTCCTCAATCCATTTTTTTTATTCTTTAAGAATTCGCTTTATGGAAAAGTGGTAACTGTACAAAAACTTCTAGAAACCACCCACATAAACCTCCAGAATGCTTCTTCTAATCCTAAAATAAAAGGATTCTTGTAAATTATATTCAACTAGCAGTGTTTCATCCACTAAACTCCATCTATTCAACTACATCCATTGAATATCATTCATTTAATTTCTTATGATAACATCCTTCTACTGGATTGATTCCATACATTTCATGGTGCTAGTAAAATGCCTCGATTTGGGTTCCCAAGTGTTATTTACTGAGTATGTACTTCTAGATCCCCAACAATCAACCCAAAAAGCATTTATCACATCAAAAACAACACCCAAACCTTAATACTCGTCAATTATTACTAAATGATACACCTAACAATGAACTCATTACATCATGGTCTACAATTAATGATAGAATCCAACCAATAATAGGCCTACCTAGTTACATGTGAACTTAACAATGTATTAACAATAGACATGACAATAAATTCTATCCTTCTGAAAGAAATATTCCTCAAACATGGAAAATTTTATAAAACACCCAACCATTGATTTCCATCTTCTACATATTGATATCATCAGTCAAGTTTAGGACATAAATTATTTTGAGTTCTATCTAAGAATCACCTAATTATCCACATTTGATTCTAAAATTTATTCTTGAGATTAATTATACTATATATCTCATCACAAAAAAATATCATTATCATACATTCTCATTGTATATTGACATTATGCATCATGAACTCTAGACAAGAACAATTCTTGAATTCCATTCTAGTTAGTTATAAAATGTAATGAATTTCTAAGTATTGAAAATAATATACAAATATTCATATTACTCATAAATAAAACCATTTCCCTAATTATCTAACAACGCAATTAATCTGTCATAAAATTCAACGACTAAAAAGTATCATGTGATTTAATGTCATTTGGAAACCAATATGAAACCACCACCACCCATGAAACTGGTTTTCCTACACATCATCCTCAATTTTTACAACACTCCTCTAGAGATAAATATTTTGTTAATAAAAAAGTATATGACATACTTACCACCTTATATATTTTTTATCTATCCCTCCCCAATAAATTAGTGCATCTGGTTCTTATCATCACTCAAGTAACATTAGTTCTAAGATATACTCATAACAACCCAACTAAACCATTACATGATCCTTATTCTAGCTTAAAGAATTTAATTGTGTTGAGAACCACCACTGACCGAGACAACATGCTAATCTCTACAATATTGAAATTTAAGGAAACATCTACCAGGACTAACAATACATATTTGACTTCATTGGAGTATGTGTTAAGGCAAAGTGGGTAGTGCATGTACTCTTTATGAATCATTAATCCTATTTCCAAAATGATGGATTTTCATGAATTAATTTATTTTCAAGGTTTATATGAAGTATAGTAATATATTAAACTTATCAACTTCATTTGTTACTAATTAACCAAATTACCATAGCTTCATGAATTCCCTTAACTTCTCTAGGTGTATAGTCTCTCGATAGAATGTCTCATAGAAGAAAGAGTGGAGATACATCCAGTATTATATTCCTCCTTTCATTCCTAGATCTATTTTCATATATCATTTACATGTATAACCATCCAACTAAAAAATTTTCATGGCGATGTATAACTTCTAGATGTACCATTTTTTTTAAAAAAAATGAATCAAATACTTTTAATCCAATTTTCAATGTCATGGTTTGTAATTCATAACTAGGAGATGAATATTATAGATATAAATAATAGGGATAAACATAAACACTATCCATTCTTCTTTTACTATACCTTTATCAAATCGTCATAAACTCACAATACACTTACTGTAAAAAATACATCCACCAGATCACCCCTTTTTCTTATCCTAAAGGTCAATCATCACTAAAAAAATATTATCCAAGGTCCATAAATTTCCATTTCAAACATGCATACATTTTGGAATAAAATTTTGACCTACTCAAATCATATTATAATTGTTCTGGTCAGATTAGTCCTAATCTGACACTTAGTCAATTAGATGAACTATTCATCCTCTCCTCTCCTCTCCCCCCTTAGTTCTTCTTCCATTATCTATTGAGTTTCAATTCTCACACGGTTTCTATTTCTATTTATAGGTGAATAATGGGGCAAGCATGTAAGATGGGAGATCTATTTTTATGGAAGATCTCCTTCTTCTCCCTAGTTGCTCTCCTCATCCTCATTGCCTACCAGGTTATTTCCCTAAACCCTCGATAACAGGTCCCGATTTAAAGGCTCTATTTTACTGCATGTATTCATATGAACTCTTGGATACTTTTGATATACCTCAATCATGTGAATTCACTAGAAAATCATGAAACATTCTCTAAATCATGAAGTAAATAATCTTGATTCAACATGAAAGATTCCAAAATAGGATTAATAGATCTAATATTCTCAGCCTTTGAATTAAAATATAGATTCACTTATTAAATATCCTCTTGTCTCACTTTATGTAAAGAGTTGTGGATGTTTTAAAATTAATTTTTTAGTATTGAAAACACCTCTGATTTAAACACATCTAATTCATCTTTAGTGATATATGAAGATGTTGGAATTGAGGGGGAAGGATAAGAGGGAGATGGATCACTAATCAGATTCCTACCATCAACCTTAGGTAAATCCTCCATCAAAATATCTCTCGTAGTATAATCCTAAACTCTATAAAAAACATTCACTTCATCATTACCACAATCTTATAAAATTTATTAACGAAAAAAACTCATAATCTTCAATTATCTCTTGAATGGTATCCTCGCTAATCAATGATCCTTACAAAGGATGATCTTAGTGGGAATTTTGGTGTTAATGGTGTCTCAGATGTATGAAAAGGGAGTAACAATATAAAAGCAAGGATCATGTCTTTGTTCATTCATTATGTCCATTTTGAGAAGTCCCTAATGCTAAAAGTGCAACATGGAGCATGCTACTTTATAGGAAATTTTTTGGTGCTTTATAATTCATATAGACATGTTTTAAAAGAATTAAATTCATTAGATAAAGGGAGATAATGAGGTCACAAAAATTCAAATTACACATGAGTAATTCATATCCAAATATGCTTAGATTTAAATGAAGATTATTGTAGTATGATTAGTTGAGATTATAAGAATGTTATTGTTCAAATATCAGTTGGGGTTATTCATCTGATTCTACAACTGATATTATTAGGAATAGTATCAATTATAAATGACCAGATATGCAGGATAATTCAAATTCCATAAATCATGGAAAATAATATTCATATATTGTTCTATGAATATTTATGTATGATAAATATTATGAGGCCCTAATATTGATAAAAACCTAAGATATTATTTGTTGTTTATCAAAGGAGGACAAACAAATAGCATTTATGAAAACCTAGGCATTGAATAAAATAGAAGGCTAACACATACAGGAGATCATGTGTGTCAGGGAAGGTTGAAAATAAAACCAACACTGCTACAACTGTGCTAGGGTGATCAAGGAGAATAGATCCTTAATAGAAATAGTACTTGAAGACTTGAAGAAGAAAAAATCAAACTTTCTATAGTATGAGAGGGTGTATTTGAAGACCTATTCAAGGAAGAGTTTAGAAGGACCCTTAATGAAATTTCATGAGGCAATATAAGGACCCCACTGGGAGGTCACCAAAATCATTTTTTGGAGATAGATTCAACTGGAGGGAGTTTGTATAAAGAAACAATTGGAAGGAAGCAAATATATACATAAGTGTCAATAAATTTGAAGATATTCCATGTTTGGTATTTCAATATATTTCTTCTCAATATTTTTAGGGGATTTTTTGTACTTTATACTCAAGTGTTTTATAATGTAGATTTAAATTTGGTGTGTGTGGCTTTCCATGTTATCCTATAAGACTTTGTTTTCTTTTTTCATAATACGTGATCTATGCATATTACATTCGAGTTTTCTAAAATTTTAAAAAATAATCTGCTGTATCCTATACATGGAATACTTCAACTTCAGTATAAGGCATTGTGGATTTGAATTTAAAATAATATAATACTTCATTCAATGTAATGACATGGGAAATTTCTTGAATATGGATAAGGGGAGTGTGAAATATAAAATCAGTGTAATGGAAAATAGTTGACCTAATATCAATTTCGAATTTCTTTAGTTCAACCACATTAGGAAAAGCTCCTAAAATTGATCCACATGGAACTTATCCAGTTGAAGAAGGATACATTAATCATTGTAAGGAATTATGATCCAAGGATATAATTTGAGAGATTCCCAGAACAATAAATCAATATTATTAATCCTTTAACACTAATCAATCTATTTTCCCATGGGATCATGAGAAACAATAAACTCAATGGTAGTATCCTGAGCAGTTATTGTAAAACACTAATTGGTGGAATGATGAATTATAAAACAGTAATGATATTAATTAACATCAACTACATATTACATGAAACCATATGTGAGAAGGAGAACCTACACTATAGGAGATTCCATACTACATAACTTTCTCATTTTTTTTTGTAAAAATAACTCAAAGACCAAGAGAGTGATAAGGGTGAGTTTAAGGGCATGTTTTCCATGATATCCACCAATTCTTGAGAAGTTATGGAGTATGGAAAACAAATAGAGGGATATTAAGAGTAATAAGTGGCCTTATCCTTTTCTCAATAACATATACAAGCACTCAAAGAAACAATTAAAGACACTTCCCACAAACACATTTCTAAGATTTCTCCCTTGTAACTCCAGTATAAGAAAAATAGGTATAGATTCCTCAGTATACTAAAGTATCCTTTTTGTGGGCATATTACATGCTGAATAAACTTAACCATGAGCCTATATTCACCACTCATGTAAACATCAATGGGTATTATAGGAGTCCCATTCCAAGTAATCTCATAAAATTCAATCAAAAATTAAAATTTTGTATGATTAACAGGATATTAACTTTGATAATCTTCATACTCTTTACACTGAAACACTTTTCCTAGTACATTGAAAAGAATTAAAAAACTCCACCATTTTTTATTCCTGTTTTCATTATACCTAAGGTTTTTTGCTTCTTGTTTCACTTCACCTGCTTTACAGATGGGATTCTGCCTTGCTGTGGAAATTTGAGCATCCATGGATGGACCCTTTATGTTGTACTGGTATATGGACTTGTTTAGCAGTTCTGATTTTTTGTTCCAAAAATTAATTCTGAGGTTTTTTAATCCTGTTTTCATTACTCATGCTTTTTTGATGGTGCTACTTCCTTGCTGAGGAAATTTTGAAGCTCTCTAAGGATGGATCATCCTCTTATCGCTCCTGATCAGAAGGTTAGAGCTGGCTGAATTTTTTTCTGATGTTTATTTCTGGTTTTCTCTAGTTTTTATTCTGGTTTGCGGTTTTTATATTCTCATTTATAGTTTTTATATTATGGTTTATGGTGGATAGGTATAGTACCTATTGGTATATGGATTTATAATATATATATAGGGGGTGAGGGCTGGGTGCAGGGGGTGGGTTTGGGTGCAGGGGAGAGGTGGGGATGGGTGCATGGGGAGGGGGGCTGGGTGCAGGGTGAGGGGGGCTGGGTACAGGGTGAGGGGGGTGGGTGCAGGTTGGGAGGGAGTGTAGGGGGTGGGGTGAGGGTGAGGGTGGCCTGGGTGCGGGTTGGTAGGGAGTTCAGGGGGATGTGGCTACGTACAAGGGGTGGGGCTGGGTGCATGGGGGTAGGGCTGGGTGAAGGGGGTGGGGGATGGGTTCAAGGGGTGGGGTTGGGTGAAGGGGGTTGGGTTGGGTGCAGGGGGTTGGATTGGGTGTGGGGGGAGGGGGGAGGGGGGAGGGGGCTGGGTGCAGGGGTGGGGGTTGGGTACAGGGGGTAGGGCTGGGTGCAGGGGGGTGGGCTGGGTGCGGGGTGAGGGTGGGGTGGGTGCCGGTTGGGAGTGAGTACAGGGAGTGAGAGGATTATTTTTATATCAGCATTATTTTTTGAGTTCTCATCTAGGAATTTTGAATCCACTATTAGAATTTATTTAGCTTTAATAAGAGATGAATGATTTTGATACTTTGTCATTATGAATTTATTTAGGACTTTTCTGGTATGAACATTTTTATTCATTGAACACTTTGGCCATCTCTGCTTATGTTTTAACAATGCATTTAAAAAAATGAAATCTGGTTTTCTTTCTAGTTTAACAATCCATTATTCATTCTGGTTTGCATTATGCTTATTCAGTGTGGTTTAAAAATGCATTATTCAATCTGGTTTTTATTCTAGTTTGCATTCTGGTTTTTAAACAATGCATTCTAGTTTATTCATTGCAGTTACATTGATTTTTCATGTTGAAATTCATTCTAGTTTATTCATTTATTCATTGAAAAATTCATTCTAGTTTTATAGGAAGTTTACTACATTGATTTTAAACAATGCATTCTAGTTTGCATTCTGGGTTTTAACTGCAGTTACATTGCAGTTACATTGGTTTGCTTGTTGAAGGAGCAAGATGAAGGCTGATTTTCTTTGATTTTTCATTCTAGTTTTCTTTGATTTTTCATTCTGGTTTTCATTGATTTTTCATTCTGGTTTTCATTGATTTTTCATTCTGGTTTTCATTGATTTTTCATTCTGATTTGCAGTTGCAGGTTACAGGTTGCAGTTCCACTGCATTTTGGTTTCAGGTTGCACTTTGCAAAGGTAAAGTGTGCTTGTTCTATATAAAGTTTCTATACCCACGGTTTAAGGAACTGTGGGTATAGATTTTTCTTCAAAAACAATCTATACCCATGGTTCTCTAAACCGTGGGTATAGATGTATACCCACGGTTCATGTAAACCATGGGTAATATGGTATTTCAGTGGGCTATACCCACAGTTTCTACAAAACCGTGGGTATAAGGCTATACCGACGCCACTCCAGTGCACGGTTAATCAAACCGTGGGTATAGCCTATACCCACGGTTTCAAACCGTGGGTATAGGTTATATTTCCAGTAGTGTAAATTGACACATCCCAGGCAATGATTCCTTTTTTAAGATAAAAGAGAGGGAGGGAGGAGTTTAATGTTGGACCATCCATTAAAATGATATTATTTAAGTATATTTAAGTTACTTGAGTTATCATTACATTTTTATGAAGGGATATTAGGATAGAATAAGAAAATAAATTGAAATTGAAAGGAAATTAAAAGAAAAAGAGAGAGGATTTACCTATTGATTTATCCTCTTGAGATCCTACTCAAGGAACCTAGGCTTGGTATTTTAATGAGAAAAAGAGTTCCCAGACATAGTGGAGGGTCTAAGGAAGAGTATTGGGCATAATTTAGGAAATTGTGAATCTTTAGAGGTGTGAGGAGAAGAGGGTGTGAGGGGTGGTATTTACAGTGGAGGAGATGAGTGTTTTCTCTATGAATAGTTTGAGAATTATGTCTAAATATTTTAAAATAATGAAGGATAGTTCTAGATTAAGGTTATTACATCATCCTTACATTAAAAATTACAAAAAAATTCATGTATTTAGCATTTATAAAAAATTATCATATTTTACTATTCATAAAAAAATTAGGTATCTTAGAAAAACCCCAAAAATTCACCCTGACCATTTTTCAATGTGTAAAATTCAAAAATGAACTCAATTTTATGAAAATATTTTTATAAATATGAGTAATTTAATTTTTAATTAAAATCATCATTTACTTGGAAAATACAGATTTTAAAATTATAACTGATTTTATAACACTTTGAAAAATTACTTAAGGTCTCATAAAATCATCTTAAAATAATAAGACATAAAATATTAATTTATGAATAATTTTTTTGAAAATACATGGTCTTTTAAATTATTAAATTAATCATAAAACTATAATTAATTATTTATGACTTATAAAAATACCAACACTTAATTAATAATTTTTAAAATATTTATTTACTTAAACTGTGATATAATTATACCATAATTTTACTTATAAGATGACTAAATTTTATTTATACTTTAATGGGTGTGGTTATTATTCATTTTTCTAGTTTACTATTCACAAGGTTCATATTACTATTCCTAAGGTCAAGTTACTATTTCATTGCTATTGGTTCCTTAACTTCTAGAAATACATCTTAATTTATTAATTATTAATATTATAAATCTTTTAGTATAGTCTATAAGTGATTTTATGTGATTTATAATACATATAAAATTACTATAATAAGGGAAAAATTCCATTGATGAATGTTTGTGCCATTACATTCTTTCCCCCTTTTGAAATTTCACACTCAAAATTTTGATTTACATAAACAGGTGAGGGTACTTATCCTTCATCACCTCCTCTAGTTCTCAAGTTGATTCTTCATACTTATGGTTCCTCCACAATACTTTGACAAGGTGTGTTGTCATGTCGTGTAGAACCTTTTCTCTCCTGTCTAGAATCTTTACTGGATGCGCCTTATAAGAGAGTTCATATTATAGTTGTTCCACATATGAGTTCAGTACATGTGAGGGATTTGGTGTATACTTCCTCAGGAGTGATACGTGGAACACATCATGAACTTGATCCATATTTGGTGGAAGTGCAAGCCGATAGACCATAACTCCTACGCGATCAAGGATATCAAAGGGGCCAATGTACCTTAGGATTAGTTTCCATTTATTTCCAAACCACATTACTATCTTCCATGGAGATATTTGAAGGAAGAATTTATCTTCAATGTCGAACTCCAAGTCCCTTCGATAGTTGTCAGCATATCTCTTTTTCTGACTCTAATAAACTTTGATATTTTTCTATATGGATTGAACATTTTCTGTCATCTATTGCACAAGATCAGTTCCAAGTAGCTTTATTTTTCCAACTTCATCCCAATAGGTTGGATTTATACACTACTTTTCATAAAAATCTTCATATGGATCCATCTGAATACTTGAGTGGAAGCTATTGTTTTATAAGAACTCAACCAATGGGAGATGCTGATCCTATCCACCTTTGAATTCCAAAGAGTTGTATCTTATAATATATTTGAGTGTCTAAATAGTCCTTTTATATTTACCATTAATTTGTGGGTGATAGGCCATGTTTAAATTCAATTTAGTACTCAAGGTATGTTGAAGACTTGATCGTACCACGATTCACTGTTTTATTCCACCCTTACACCGCAGTTTTAAACTAGTTTTGTAATGAATATTCAAAATATAATAATAAATTGAACTTTATGTTTGAATCAATAAATTAATGTTAATAAATATTATAATGGGAAATGTTACTTGTTTTTATTGTTTCAATGTAGGTGGAGGTGATTTGGAGGGCCCTTGATGAAGTGGAAGAAAAGTGGGCCAAAATTGCATGGATCCATGGACATCTGTCCACTGTTTTGCATAGTAAACTAAATCAGTGCATCCAAATGGGATGATATTTTGTGGTCATGTCCAAAACTTAATAGGATACATTTAATATTAAGGAACCCAATCCTGATTCGGCTTCTATAGGGCCCATCCTAACTGATCTGTCCAAGCCACCGAATTTGGACCAAGTCAAATGCGGTGTTCTATATTTTATCAATATCTTGAGCTTTAGTTGTCCAAATGGTGCCAAACTTTCTGTGGAGACAGTAGGGATAAAAATTTTCTATTTTATACAAAGCTAGATAAGAATTTCTGAAGGCCAAAACGCGTTGTGCAAGTGGATTGATGAAATCTGTGTGCCTAAAACCACCTTCCAATTTTCCTATAAAAGGGCACCAAGGGAACCTCATTTGCAAGTTCGGACAAGGAGTGAAGTGCTGAAAATTTGGAGTCCTAGAGGAGTCTCCTAATCACCTTGGAGGTTATGGAGGCCCCTATCCTCATAGGGAAATCAAGTATGAAGAAGGAGTTCCACCCGAGCTTCCTCCTCCTCCCGATGTCGAGCTAAAAGTTGGGTGTTCGTTGTGAGGGAGATACACACATGTCAAGGGAGTTCCGATGCATACACTAGCTACTGGTTTGGAGTAATTTGGGTGTTTAAAAATTTCATTCCATGTATCTTATTTTATTCCAGATTTGAATGCTTGATTTGATGCATGTGAGTGTTATGCTCTTAATTTCTAACCGATCAGTGTGAGGTTTTGAGTGCGTGACTTGTGTTGTTCCGATTGGACATCACAAGAATCCTTTTCATACCCACCTTATTGAGATTTTAATATGATTTGGAAGCTCTTATTCCATGCACAAGTACTGGACCTTGACAATACGATTGTTAAGTCAAGGTTGGGCCCTTAAAGCATTGAAATAAAAGATTAGGAATTAATCCGGATTCCAATTAACTCCAAACAAAGAACTACTCTAAACCTAAGATGAATATCTATGAACAATGAAATTGATATGTGTGTAGTAAAATCACATTGACCCTTTTATCTCATATTTTTAAAAATCCACTAGGTCACTCAATTTTTAAGCTATTTCAACTAAGTCATTGTTTTAAACTCTTTTCAAAACCACCCCCTCTCTTAGTCATTTTTCTTAAAAATATACACTCTAAACCTACCAACGCTCCTTGAGAGACGACCTAGGGTGTACTCTAGACTATAAATCAACCTTAAAAACATAATCAATTTGACGTGTCATGACAACGTGGTCAAATTTTGGTGCCGTTGTCGGGGAGTGCTTTGGTTTTTTGTGCGTGTTTTTGATAGTTGTTTTGTAATTTTTGTGAATATTTGTTTGTTTTATCTTCTACCTTTGAATTTATTTTTGTGTTCTAATTTATTTATTGTGTAGGTTCTGTGTATGACGCCTTCTACTCCGGGATACCTATAATATTTTGAACCCGAACCGGAGAGGATCCTACATCAACGAAACCGAGACACACAAGACAACACTTTGAAGGAGGAGACATCACATCTTAAAATTATTCTTGATCCTTATTCTTCTTCTGAAACCAAAGTTAAAACTGAACATAACTTGTATAACATGGCTGAAAATAATAGAACACTAAATTAACTCACCTCACCTGATGTTGATATCCGACCCACTTACATTCAATTACAAGGCGAGGCACCCAATTTTGAACTAAAATATGGTTTAATTCATTTATTACCAAGATTTCATGGACTGCCTGGAGAAGATCCACATAAGCATTTAAAAGAATTTCAAACTGCGTGTTCAACATTAAAACCTGCTAATGTGGATGAAGAACAAGTAAAACTTAGGGAATTTCCATTTTCATTAGAAGACACGGCTAAAGATTGGTTGTATTTTGTTAATTTACCTATTAGAGGTTGGGCTGACATGAAACGACTTTTTCTTGAAAAATACTTCCCAGCCTCTCGAACTGCAAAAATAAGGAAAGAAATATGTGGGATAAGACAATCTCAAGGAGAAAACCTTCATGAATATTGGGAATTCTTTAAAAGATTGTGTTCAAGTTGTCCACATCACCAAATAAGTGATCAAATTTTAATTCAGTATTTTTACGAAGGTTTAATTCCAATAGATCATAACATGATTGATGCTACTGCAGGTAGTTCACTAGTGGATAAAACCCCAATTGCTGCAAGGACCCTAATTGAGATCATGGCACAGAACACTCAACAATTCAGTTCAAGGTCCAGTGTACCCATTCGAGGTGTCCATGAGGTGAAAAGTACTGAATTCGAGAAGAAGGTGGACACAAAGTTTGAAGAGGTGAGTACCCTTCTATGGCAACTTTCTCTTTCCCAAGGTAAATTCCAATCTCCTCCTCCCATACATTGTGGTATATTCTCTTCTGATACCCACTATTCTGACCAATTCCCCCAATTGAGAGAAACTTCTGAGAGTTGTGAGGCAATATTCCCAGGACGCCCCTATAACCAACCCATTAGGCAAGAACCTTACTATCCATACAACCCTGGGTGGAAAGACAACTAAGCCTATAGTCAAGAGGGGTATTCAAACCATCCTCATCAACCATGGAACCAACCAGGGAAAAGTAGTCATCAACCACCACCACCCATAAATTTTCAACCACCCCAAAGGCCTTTCCAACAACCCCCTCCAAAAACTGAACCTAGCCTAGAAGATATGATGAAACAAATGACTGCCAATAATCTCCAGTTCCAACAAACCACCCAATCATCCATACAAGACCTCAAAACCCAATTAGTCCAACTAGCTAACTCAGTGAGTGAAATCCAAATCCATGGGTCTGGTAAACTACCATCTCAACCACTTGTCAACCCTAGGGATAAGGGAAATGTTAGTGCCATCACCCTTAGGAGTGGAACTCAACTTAAAATCCAAATGAACCCTCCATTATAGTCATACTCTCTTAAGGGAACCACCATCCCAACCACTGAAAAAGGTTCAAATGAGATGGAACCTTGTCTTGAGAGAAGTCTTACCAAAGGAAAGAGTGTGTCTATTGATGAGTTACCAAGCCCAAGCATTCCTCTTCCATTTCCCCAAAGAGCCACCCAACCAAGGAAACAAAAGGAAACTGAACTTGATAAAGAAATCTTAGAGACTTTCAAAAAAGTGCGGGTTAAAATTCCATTGATTGATGCCGTCAAGAAAATTCCAAGATATGCCAAGTTTCTGAAGGAGATGTGTACCCACCGAAGGAGACTTAGAGGTGATGAGAAGGTGAGCATGGGGAGGAACGTCTCAGCATTGATACAACCATCACTTTCCACCAAGTGTAACGATCCTGGAACATTCTCGATTCCGTGCACCATAGGGGAGTATTCTTTTTCTAATGCTATGATTGATTTGGGTGCTTCTATTAATGTGATGCCTCACTCCATATACTATTCTTTGCAGGTCGGTGAACTAAATCCCACAGGAATAGTTGTTCAGCTAGCAAATCGGAGTACGACACACCCTTCTGGTGTGTTAGAGGATGTTCTTGTGAGGGTTCAAAATTTAATATTTCCTGCTGATTTTTATGTGCTAAAAATGGAAGATGATAGGATAAATGGACACTCCCCAATTATATTGGGGAGACCTTTCTTGAAAACCTCCAAATCCATAATTAATGTCCATAATGGTACATTATCTATGGAATTTGGTGGTGACATAGTCCATTTTAACATCCTTTATGCCATGAAGCACCCCTCACAAGAACATTCCTCTCTCTCGTTAAATTCAATTGATGTACTCCCTTCCCCTAAAATCACTTCATTTGTTTCCCCTGATCCCCTTTCTGAATTTTCTTCTTTGATTGAAATTATTGGTAATGATTCATGTGTTGATTATTGTAGTGTTCTAGAAAAGTGTCATGCATGTTTATTAATTGATAATTTCTTGAACACGAAGGATCACATGACCATCGATGATACTGCTACGCTTGTAAAAGCTAATTCCTCATCTGAGGATGACACCATTGAGCAGTTAGATGAGATTAGTGACCTCTCACTTCCACACACACTCCCATCAATCCAAAATCCACCTGAATTGGAACTAAAGCAACTGCCTCAAGATTTAAAATATTCATATATTGAGAATGGAAATAAGTTGCCCGTCATCATTGCTAGTTCACTCCCTCCTGAGCATGAATTGAGACTGCTTGAACTTTTGAGGGAGCATAAACAAGCATTGGGATGGACACTTGCAGACATTCTTGGTATTAGCCCATCAATTTGTACACATCATATTTTATTAACTTATGAGGCTAAACTAGTGAGGCAGACACAACTTCGACTGAACCCAAACCTCTTATAAGTATTTAAAAAGGAAGTAACAAAGTTATTGTCTACTGGAATCATTTACCCTATCTCTGACAGCCAATGGGCCAGTCTCGTTCAAGTAGTTCCTAAAAAAACTGGCCTAACGGTAATTAAAAATGAAAATAATGAATTGGTTCCAACTCGTGTGCAGAATAGTTGGCGTGTCTGTATAGATTATCGCCGAATAAACCAACACACTAGGAAGGACCATTTCCCATTGCCATTCATTGACCAAATGCTAGAGAGGCTAGCGGGGAAGTCCCATTACTATTTTCTTGATGGGTATTTTGGATAATTTCAGATCCATATTTCCCCTAAGGATCAGAAAAAGACAACCTTCACTTGCCCCTTTGGAACATTTTCCTATAGAAGGATTCAATTTGGCCTATGAAATGCTCCGGGTACTTTCCAGCGATGTATGGTTAATATTTTTTTCAGATTACCTAGAGAATTGCATGGAAGTTTTCATGGATGATTTTACTGTTTATGGATCCTCTTTTGATGAATGTTTAAGTAGTATTGGTTCCATCCTACGTCACTGTATTGAAAAGAATCTTGTATTAAATTATGAGAAATGCCATTTCATGGTGCGACAAGGTATAGTTTTGGGGCATGTCATTTCTAGGGATGGTATCCAAGTAGATAAATCGAAAGTGGATGTCATTTCTTCCCTACCATTCCCTAAAAATGTACATGATGTGTGGTCTTTCCTAGGTCATGCTAGATTTTACCATCGTTTCATTCATGATTTTAGTAAGATTTCACTTCCCCTCTCCCGCTTACTCCAAAAAGAAAAAGATTTTGATTTTGATAAAGAATGTGAAGAATCTTTTAATAAATTAAAATGGAGTCTCACATCACCCCTGATAATCCAACCACCTCGGTGGGATTTACCATTTGAGCTCATGTGTGACGCCTCTAACTATGCAGTTGAGGTAGTCTTATCATAAAGGGTCAATCGAGATCCACATGTCATTGCCTATGCCTCACGTACTTTGGACCCTTCCCAAGCAAACTACACCACCACTGAAAAAGAATTTCTTTCCATTGTGTTTGCCTTGGATAAATTCAGGTCATACCTTTTAGGGTCCAAAGTCATTGTGTTCTCAGACCATGCAGCCCTCCAGTATCTCCTAAAGAAACCGGAAGCCAAACCACGTCTCATTCGTTGGATGCTCCTTCTTCAGGAATTCAATCTAGAAATTATAGATAAAAAAGGAGCAGAGAATCTGGTGGCAGACTATATCAGTAGGATCCACCCATCCTTGGACATTGTCTCATCCCCCTGTATTCCCATTAATGACTTGTTTCTTGATGAGCAATTGTACAAAGTGCAAGATGTTATTCCCTAGTACGCTGAAATTGTAAATTATCTGGTAGCATCTTGCATTCCTACTGATTTCAACAAGAACCAAGCCAGTCGTCTAAAACATGAGTCTCGTTGGTACATTTGGGATGACCCCTACCTTTGGCGCACATGTAGCGATCAGGTCCTTAGGCGTTGTGTTCCCGATAGCGAGTTTCAGTCTGTCCTTAGATTCTGCCACACTCTTGCTTGTGGGGGCCACTTTGGTCCCCAACGGACTGCTCACAAAGTTCTTGATTATGGTCTCTTTTGGCCAACACTTTTTCGGGATTCCCATGCATTTTGTAAATCTTTTCCTCATTTTCAAATAATGGGGAATGTCTCTAAAAGGAATGAAATGCCACAACAACCCTTTCCCTTTCATGAAATTTTTGATGTTTGGGGCATTGAATTTATGGGGCCATTTACCAATTCTTTTGGCAACTTGTACATTCTTTTGGCCGTTGATTATGTATCAAAATGGGTAGAGGCATGAGCCACAAGGACAGATGATTCCAAAACAGTTGTAGAATTTTTGAGAACTCAGATCTTTTGTAGGTTTGGATTACCTAAGTTCATCATCAGTGACCAGAGTTCTCATTTCTGCAACCGAACAATGCAATCACTTTTGTGTCGGTATGGGGTCAGTCATCGAGTATCTACTGCGTATCACCCACAAACAAATGGTCAATCCGAGGTGTCAAATAGAGAGGTAAAACAAATTCTTGAAAAAACGGTCCAACCCAACTTGAAATATTGGATTCTTAGACTCGATGATTCATTATGGGCTTACCGTACTACTTTTAAAACTCCCATTGGAATGTCACATTATAGGATTGTTTTTGGAAAGAGTTGTCACCTCCCTGTTGAGATTGAGCACCGGGCCTACTAGGCCATAAAACAATGCAATTCTAATCATTCTGGTGCAGGTGCTCAAAGGAAGTTGCAGATTCAGGAGTTAGAGGAAATGAGAATAGATGCATATGAAAACTCCAGGATTTATAAGGAGAGAACCAAGGCTGCCCATGACCATCTTATCCTTCATCGTCAGTTCCATATTGGGCAGAAGGTCCTCCTATACAATGCAAGGCTAAAATTGCTTCCAGGTAAGCTTCGTTCCCACTGGTTTGGACCATACACTGTTACTAACGTCTCTCCATTTGGTGTTGTCGAAGTTAAAAATGAAGAAACCAATAAAAACTTCACTGTCAATGGGTAGTGGCTGAAGCACTTTCATGAACCTGTTCTGGAGTCCCCGATGGAGGAACTCCAAGTTCAAGAAGAAAACTATGAATGACATCAACCAGGTTTTATTCTTCCTTCCCACATTCTCTTTTACTATAGTGAGGACACTGCATAATCTAGGTGTGTGGGGGGGGGGGGGTGGTGGTGGTGGATACATTCCTGGGTTAGTTAGGAATTTTCATCATTTTCTCCTTTTGTTTTCTCTTTTTGGCCTTCTTTATGGTATTTTCATTTTTCCCCATCAACAATTTCGAAATTCCATGATGTGGCAACCATAAAGCGGGGAAAATAAAAATACCATAACAAAGGATAAAAAGAATTTGTGTATGAGTTTACCATCAAGGAGTGATTTTTAGTGAATTGGTTTTTTGTCAATGATATAAATGGTCGTATCTATGTGAAACCTTTGAGATGATTGATGCCCTTTGTGTGAGTAGTTTTTTGGAAAACTGTGTCACTAATATCTCCACAAATTTTTGCACCAAACCAAAAAGTGTGATTATTTATTACTTAATATAAGGTAAATATATGTTGGGTTAATATTTTTCATCTTTAAATGATATTTCCATACGTTCGTTCCTTATCCGATCTGTTTCATTACTGTACCAGATTGACCTATGCATGTGTACCTAATGTCCGACTATTGTACGCCCTCAAAAAAAATTGTTGTGTCTTGGGAAAGTCAAAAACCACTCCTCTTCAACCTTTGATCTTGTTATAACCATTTCAATTAGTGTCGTGAGGAGATCAAACAAGGGTTGAGAGATGAGTGTGATATTTGTTCCAATTGCAACTTCAAAAAAAAAAAATAATAAATGAGGGGAGTGATGAAATGTGCAACATATGGGGATATCTAGGTCGGGATCTTATGGTTTGACTTATAGGAATGCTTAAATGAGTGGGTCTTGAAATATGATTACAAAGGATGTAGGATAGGTTCATTGACAAAATCATTTAAGCTGAAAAATGTTAAAATAACATATATTTATTGGATATCAAGTGGAAAGAATAGAATGGAATGGTTTTCACACACACACATGGAGATTTAGTGTCATGTTTTATTTCTGAATTCCTTTCTCAATTGGGTATCGTGAATCTTTTTGAATTTCGCTATGATATGATTTATGAGACATCTTTTTCTATTTTCACTAGGAAGAACTCCTTGGTGTGGTTCGTGCATTGATCAATTTACTTTAAATAAAATTTCCTCAAATGATAAATCTTCAGGATGTTGGAAATATATATATATATATATATTCATCATTGTATTTGGACATGTGACTTTTCCCAGGAGTGCAAATGTTTAGGTGTGGGGGTGTGATCGTACCACGATTCACTGTTTTATTCCACCCTTACACCGCAGTTTTAAACTAGTTTTGTAATGAATATTCCAAATATAATAATAAATTGCACTTTATTTTTGAATCAATAAATTAATGTTAATAAATATTATAATGGGAAATGTTACTTGTTTTTATTGTTTCAATGTAGGTGGAGGTGATTTGGAGGGCCCTTGATGAAGTGGATGAAAAATGGGCCAAAATTGCATGGATCCATGGAAATCTGTCCACTGTTTTACATATTTCACAACATCCGTGATTCAAAATGGGCTAAAATTTTGTGTACCTGTCCAAAGCTTAATAAGATACATTTAATATTAAGGAACCCAATCCTGATTCGGCTTCTATGGGGCCCATCCGAACTGATATTTCCAAGACACCGAATTTGGACCAATTCAAATGCGCTGTTCTGTATTTTATCAATATATTGATCTGTAGTTGTCCAAATGGTGCCAAAATTTCGGTGGAGACATTAAATAGGTAGGGATACAACTTTTATATTTTCTCCAAAGCGAGATAAGACTGTCTGATGGCCTAAACGCATCGTTCAAGTGGATTGATGAAATCTGTGTTCCTAAAACCACCTTCCAATTTTCCTATAAAAGGGAACCAGGGGAACCTGATTTGCAAGTTCGGCCAAGGAGTGAAGTGCTTCCAATTTGGAGTCCTAGAGGAGTATCCTAATCACCTTGGAGGTTCTGGAGGCCCCTATCCTCATAGGGAAATCAAGGATGAAGAAGGAGTTTCACCCGAGCTTCGTCCTCCTCCCGATGTCGAGATAAAAGTTGGGTGTTCGTTGTGAGGGAGCTACACACATGTAAAAGGAGTTCCGATGCATATACTAGCTACTGGTTTGGATTAATTTTGGTCTTAAAACATTTCATTCCATGTATCTTATTTTATTTCAGATTTTAATGCTTTATTTGATGCATGTGAGTGTTATGCTCTTAATTTCTAACTGATCTGTGTGAGGTTTTGAGTGCGTGACTTGTGTTGTTCCGATTGGACATCACAAGAATCATTTTCATACCCACCTTATTGAGATTTAAATATTCTTTGGAAGCTCTTATTCCATGAACAAGTACTGGACCTTTACAATACGATTGTTACGTCAAGGTTGGGCCCTTAAAGCATTGAAATAAAAGCTCAGGAATTAATCGGGATTCCAATTAACTCCAACCAAAGAACTACTCTAAACCTAAGATGAATCTCTATGAACAATGAACTTGATATGTGTGTAGTGAAATCACATCGACCCTTTTATCTCATATTTTTCAAAATCCACTAGGTCACTCAATTTTTAAGCTATTTCAACTAAGTCATTGTTTTAAACTCTTTTCAAAACCACCCCTCTCTTAGTCATTTTTATTAAAAATACACACTATAAACCTACCAATGCTCCTTGAGAGATGACCTAGGGTCTACCCTAGACTATAAATAAACCTTAAAAACATAATCAATTTGACGTGTCATGACAACGCAGTCAAGACTCCTCCAGAATTTAGATGTGAACCTGAGATCACGATTAGAGAAAATTGAGAGTGGAACTCCATGAAGTCTCATCACCTACTTACCATATATATTAGCAAGATATTTAAGCAAGAGATATTAAAAAATATAAATAAAGTGGGCAGTCTTGGTGATCCATTCTACCACATACCATATCACATTGTTTCATTTGGATGTCTTTAGGAGACTAGTGATGAAGTCCACAATGATATTATCCCATTTACACATGGGTATAGGCAATGGTTGCATCATTCCTTTGGATTTATATCTCTAATAATTAACTTTATAATATATCAAGAACCTTGATATATACTCTAAAATATCCTTCTTCATGTTTTCCCACCAGAAGTGTTATATAAGATCACAATACATTTTGCTACTCCCAGGATGGATAGAGAAAGTTGAGCTATGTGTATTTTCCAATAGCTCCTTTATTTCAGGTGATGAAGGCACACAAATCCTTTTTCCAAACCAAATTACACCATTATCATCGATATGTAACTCTTATAATCTCCCTTACTTTACTGCATTCACCTTCCTTTGTAACTCTAGATCATCCCTTTGAGCCTCCTTAATTTTCTCTTGAATATATGGTTGGGAAATAATTTACGCAAGGTAGGATGTATTCTCTTCTGTTATGATTTCCAAATCCATCCTTTGCATATACATGAAGATAGGGTATTTCTCTATCCCCAACATGGATAGAGCGGTAGGTTATTTTTTGTTTAGAGCATTAGCTACCTTGTTTTCCTTTCCAGGATGATAGTGAATAGAGAAATCATAGTCTTTGATTAGATCTAACTATCAACTTTGATGCATGTTGTTATTCTTTTGTGTGAATATATAATTTAGTATCTTGTGATCAGTATATATGTTACACTTCTCACTATAGAGGTAGTGCCTCCATATTTTCAAGGAAAAAATCACAACTGCTATCTCTAGATCATGCATCGAGTAGTTCTGATCATGGATCTTCAACTTCTGTGAGGAGTAGGCTATCACATTATAATTTTTCTTGAGTACACAACCTAATAATTTCTTGGAATCATCATTGTATATCACAAAATGTTCTCCAATTTTTGGTAATGTGAGTATAGGTGCAGAGATCAAACTTCTCTTTAGCTCCTTAAATCTTTCCTCACATTCTTCCGTCTAGACATAATTTACCCGTTTCCTCATTAGCTTAGTTAGTCGACTTGAAAATTGTGAGAAATTTCTCACAAAACGTCCATAGTACCCTGCTAATCTAAGAAAACTACAGATTTATATGACACTAAATGGCCTTCTCTATTCCTCAATTTCATTTTTTTTGAAGTATCCATAGAAATTCCCTCACTTGTGATCACGTGTCCCTAAAATTTGACTTGATACATCCAAAAGTCACACTTTTTGAACTTAGAGTATAACTTATCCTTCCTCAATGTCACCAACACAATCCTTATATGTTCTTCATGTTTCTCCTTTCTCTTGGATTAAATGATAATGTCATCAATAAACACTACCACAAATTTTTCTAGGTAATTTATAAAGACTATATTATTCAAATCCATGAATATTATAGGGGAATTAATAAATCCTAAGGGCATCACCAGAAACTCATTGTTCCCATACCTTGTATGGAAGGAAGCCTTTTGAATATCTTCCTTCTTCACCTTTAGCCGATGATACCCAAAATGGAAATACACCTTTGAGAAGTACCGATCTCCTCTAAATTGATTGAACAAGTCATCAATACTTGGAAGAGGATACTTGTTCTTTATAGTGATCTTGTTGAGTTACCGATAATCGATACACATTTACATTGATCCATACTTCTTCTTGAAAAGGAGCACTAGCGCACCCCATGGTGATGGGCGTATGAACCCTTTATCTAAATTATCTTACAACTACTTCTCTAACTCCTCCAGTTTGATAGGATCCATCCTATATGGACACTTTGATATAGGAGTATCTTTCGGTATGAGTTCTATTGATAACTCTACTCACGATAAAAGGGTAGTCCAAGTAACTCTTCAGGAAATACATCATTATATTCAATTACAATGGGAATTTCTCCTAGGTTGATACCTTCCTTTGACTCAACCATTTGAGTGAGGCATGCTTCTTTACAGGGAATCAACAACCACACCATTGAAGGATTTTACAAAGGAGATTCATGATCTTCCTTGAATTTTTATAGGAGCATGGGATGGTTGTAAATATGAAAAGATATTTCTTTTTACCGAAAATTGATATGTTATCTATATAATGAGAGCCAATCCATTCCTAGTATAGTATCGAATTCCACCAAGGGAAGTATCACAAGATTTGCTGGAAGAGACTTCCCAAATACGCCAACAGGAGAATATTCCAACACTCGAGTTGCAATGATTGTACGACTAAGTGTTTTTACAGATATCTCTACCTCAAGGTTTTGGGGATTTGATTCAATAGTTCTAGAAAACTTATGAGATATAAAGGAATGAATAGAACCAAAATCAAATAAGAATTTTTCCATTATTGAGTGAATACAAAGTGTACCTTGTACGACTTCATTATCTTGATCCACTTCCTCAATATTGATGGAATAGTCCTTCCCTTACTCCTTTGGTTTTGGTGGTTGATGATACTGATTACCCTTGAGGACTCAAGGTTAGTTCACTGGCTTGCATAGTGTCCTTGATCCCTACAGTTGTAGCATTGGACCATGGGTGTTGATCTCCTTTCCTCCATCACATTGTCATGCCTTTTCATGTGTTTTCAAAATTCATGAGCTTGGTGGCCTTCTATCCCACACTTGAAGCATTTCCCCATCCCTTTTAGGTAGCTCCCATGATGCTTCTTCCCACATTTTTGACATGTGGGTCGTTGAGTTTTCTTTCCACCTTTCTCATTAGATCATCCTACATGAAACTCTATATTTTGTTTCTTATCACCATATCCATGGGACTATTGTCCAAAATTCATATCTACTTTGAGAGAACATAAAACAAATTCTTTACATATCCCAAAGTCTCAAATTGTAAGATCATTTTGAAGGTGTGGTTTTAAACCACTAAAGAATCTATCAATTTCTCTATCATTGTTGATAATAAAACCTGAAGTGTACCTTGAAAGACTTGTGAAATTAGACTCATAGGCCGTCAACGATTCTCCTTACTTTTGATTCAGATCTATGAATTATCTATCTATATTTTTTCGAAGAGTTTTAGGGAAATACTTGTTAAGAAACATTATCTTAAAGTCTTTCTACTCCATCTCTTCAATTTTTCCCTCATCTTGGTGTTCTTAATCAAATTTCACCATTGATCAGCCTCTCTATCTAGACGATAAATGACCAAAGACACCTTATCTATCTCAGAATAGTGAAGCACATAAAATATATTATCCATTTACTTGACCCACTACTCCGTGACTAGTGGATCAAAAGATCCACTAAATGCAAGTGGTTTTTTCTGCATAAAACACTCAATATCCATTTTCTCCCTATTTGGTGAAGAAGGTTATTCTACATTATTCAGGTTATTGTTCATAACCAGAGATATATGGGTAAGAATCACCATGAAATTTTGAACTCCACCTCCTAAAGCATTAGGGATGTTGTTCAATAAATATCTACATTGTCCCTCGCATGATTTGTTGGATTATTTTCTCATAGTTCCCACCATTTTCTAAAATAGAAAATGTTAGAACAAAACATAAGTCAATAAGTCATAAATAATTTATCTCTTTGAAAAAATTAAATCTAAAGGAATATCTTATGGGATCCCTATGTTTAGAATTTTCTAAAAAAAATCTTCCTGGGTACTCAGTTATACTTAGTCTCATACTTAGGGTTTTAACTAAGGTTCTCTAATCCTAATTCTCAAATTAACTAAACCATCCTATGATACCAACTATAGAGACCCATGTTTTCTTACATTAATATTACATCATTTTAATGATAAAAACATAAAAAAATTACACAATGAGGATCCAAAGGTTTAGTGTCTTGGAAAAAATAGGACCATACATAAATTTTACATCATAAAACATAAAAAATTATTTAATTCCTTCTTCTCTAGCTTCTTATTGTCCCTTGTGTTCTCCTTAGTACATGTGGTCACCTGAGGATATACATCGAAAATGGGTGAGATAAAAGCCCAATAAGAGGATATATAAGAACATGAAACAATACAACATGGGGTGATCATAAATAATATCATTATAATATAGTAAAATAATCATAATCATGATAGGAAACATTAGATAAAGGCATGATATGCAGTAATTTATAAAAATGAAACATCATGTCTTAGTGGTTAACTACTACACATAGTTATGAAAAAAACTAACATCATCTTCAAACATATTTCACTTTAACTCATGATATTAATCAAATTACCAAATGAATTGGATCGTTATATAATTCTGGGTGTACCCATCACATCTTATATTTACTTTTCATTATATAATTCCGAGCGCACCCTTCATATCATAACATTTACATTATCATGCATTCCAAATAGAACATATATCAATATTGAACATAAAATAACCCATGGAAAGGAATGGGTTTAATTTAATAAATCATAAATTCACAAAATTTGGGTTCCCAAATTAAATAGGTAATAACATACTTGATATAAGAATCATCAACTGAGTGACTAAGAAACAATCTCGAGAAATTTGTATTTTTTGAAAGAAGGATTCTTTTGGAAAAAATTGTGTTTGTCATAAACTCCAATGGAAAACATGTATATCCCAGAAAATGTAATATAATGATGAATAAATTATTTTTAAGGAATAACCATACTGAAAATGTAGTGAAAGATGGAAAACCCTAAGAAAGAAAGTTGGGTTCGAGGATTCCCCTTACCTTTTGTCCGAAAGATTCCTTCACATTAATATCCTATATAATCACATTATATTAATTAATTAGAAATTATAGAACCCTTTATACACTAATATGATTAATTATGGTTCTATTATGTTCTTTTATGGGGATTTTTATGAGTTATAGAGTTTAATTCATCATCTAGGAACATTCATTTTCATGGTTTTCATGATCGATTCACTTGTATTCATGAATGGAAGTTTGTTTATAATGTGGATGAACATCTTGGATTGTTATTATATGTTACCAAGGATAATAAATAATCTTAAATTACCTTACAAAGGAGTTGGTTATATACCATGATTATGATTCATTAGATAGATGTTAATGATGACCGTTTTAGGTTAATTTTGATGGGTTTTTGAACACAACGAACTCATTTTATTATATCATTTAGTATTATGAGTTAAAGTTATTTCCATAACATAAAAAGGGTTATAAAATATAATTTTAAATCTGTTTTAAACCATTTAATGTTCTTATTAACATCCTTGAAGGTTTTTAATGGGAATTAAAGTGCATTGCCCATGATGTTGGTAAATTGACACATCACGGGCGACGATTCCATTTTAAAGATAAAAGAGAGAGAGGGAGGAGTGTAATATTGGATCATCCATTAACATGATATAATTATAGTATATTTAATATATTGGAGTTATCATTCCATTCGGATGAAGGGAGGTTAGTAGATCATAAAAAAATAAATTTAAATTGAAAGGAAATTAAAAGAAAAATAGAGAGGATTTACCTCTTGAATTCTCCTATTTAGATCCTCCTCAAGGCACATAGGCTTGGTATTTTGATGAGACCAAGAGATCCTCAATGTGGGGGAGAGGATAAGGAAGAGTATTGGGTATAATTTAGGCAATTATCAAAGCTTGGGAGGTGTGAGGAGAAGAGGGTGTGAGGGGTGGTATTTATAGTGGAGGAGAGAGGTGTTTTCTCAATATTATATTCATTAGCTTATTATTTTGGCTCAAGACTATTAATAGTTTGAGAATTATATATAAATATATTAAAATAATGAATATGGTTCTAGATTAAGGTTCTTACATCAGTCTTACATAAAAAATGACTCAAAAATTCATGTACTTAGCATTTATCGAAAATTATTGTATTTTACTATTCATAAAAAATTCAAGTTTTTCAGAAAAATCAAAAAATTTACCCTAACAATTTTTAGATGTTTAGAATTAAAAAATGAACTCCATTTTATGAAAATAATTTTCTAAATATGAGTAATTTAATTTTTAATTAAAATCACCATTTACTTGGAAAATATAGATTTTAAAATTATAACTGATTTTATAACACTTTGAAAAATTTCTTAAGGTATCAAAAAATTATTTTAAAATCATAAGAAATCAAAATATTAATTTAGTAATACATTTTATGAAAATAAATGTTCTTTTAAATTATTAAATTAATTATAAAATTGTAATTAATTATTTATGACTTATTTTTTTAAAAGATTGGGGTCGAAGACTCATTTTTTATTGAAACAAAAAACCTCTTTTTTCTAGGTAGAGGAGACCCATTACATGTCCTGTAGGCCCAGTGGTCATGAAATCTTATTACATGGCCTTAAAGGCCCATTTTTTGGCCCAAAGGCCCAACAGTGAATCGTACTGCTACAGTACCCGGATTGCCATAGTACCTACTACAGTACTGCGACCGCTGCAGTCCTTACAACAGTGCTCATCATTAATACAGTGCTACCATTGCTACAGTATCTCCACTATTATAGTACTACTATAGTACTTCTACAGTACCTGTGTCCAATGGGTTTGAACCCCCATTTTTGATGTAGCATTATAGGGTTCTTATAAAAATATTAACACTTAATTAATAATTTTTAAAACATCTATTTTCTTAAACTATGATATAATTATACCATAATTTTACTTATAATATGCCTAAATTTTATTTATACTTTCATGGGTGTGGTTACTATTAATTTGTCTGGTTTACTATTTATAAGGGTCATATTACTATTCATAAGGCCAAGTTACTATTTCATTGGTATTGGTTCCTTAACTTCTATAAATACATCTTATTTTATTAATTATTCATTTATAAATCCTTTACTATGGTATCTAAGTGATTTTATGTGATTTATACTAGATATGAAATTACTATAAGAAGGGAGAATCCATTGATGAATGTTTGGATCATTACAAGATTTCACTACTAAAGCTGCTAAAACAGGTTTCCCATGACATTACTAAACCTCCATGTGCATCTTAGAAAACAGATCCATCGACTGTCACTCACTACTGGCCTCATGTATGGCCTATTTCTAAGTTTTTTTGACTCAGGGAATCAACTACTACATTACCCTTTTCAGGTGTATAATCAAGATCAAAGTTGAAGGACTTCATGTATTCTACACACTTGCACTGCCTCATATTCAATTCATGTCATGTGGAAATGTATTTTAGGCATTTATGTTCCATGAAAATGAAAAACCACTCTCCTAGTATATAATTCCTCCAACAGCATAAAGCGTGAACCACGACTTCTAGCTCAAGGTCATGCATAGTGTAATTTTGCTGACAAGGTTTCATCTGGTGGGACTCATATGATACAAACCAATTTACTGACATCTAAACTACTCTTATACTAATTCTTGAAGCATCACAATAGACAATATAGCTTCTTCTCGGCTATGGAAGAATTAGGATCAGTGCTGAAGTTGGTCTCCCCTTCAACTACTGAAAGGCTATCTCATAATATTTTGACCATTTTAATTTCAAACCCCTCTTAGTAAACCCATAATAGGCACTTATAGGTGTGATAAATCCTGAATGAATCACCTATAATATCCAACTAACCCCAAGAAAATGTGTATATCAAAGACATTGATGGGATTCACCCTGTAAACTACAACACTCACATTCTTTGGGTCAATAGATAGGCCTTCCTCTGAAATTATATGACCTAATAAGTGAACCTTATCAATACAAAAGTGGAATTTATTGATCTTTTCATATAGCTGGTTCTCTCTTAGTGTATTCAACATGATCTCAAGATAGTTAGCATGGTCATGTCGAGTAAGAGAATACGACAAGATTTCATCCACAAAGACCAAATAAAATGAATCCAGATACAGGTGAAAAAACCAATTCATCAAGGCCATGAAAAAAGTGGGAAAGTTTGTAAGGATGAATGATATAACCATATACTCATACAAGTTGTACTTGCTTCATAATTTCATATGTAGTATGTATGATGGTCTCACACACACCTATTAGTACCCAGGACTCAAATCGATCTTAGAGAAAACTATCGATCCTCATAGTTGGTCAAAGAGGTTATCTATATAAGGCAGTGGATACTAGGTCTTTACCGTAAGCTGGTTCAATCATCTGTAATTTATGCACAACTTGAGGGTACCATTCACCTTAGTGAAAATGATAGGTAGACCCCACATCAAATTTCTGGTTCGTATGAAACCCTTTTCCTTTAAATATTCCAATTTATTATTGATTTCTTGGAGCTTAGTAGGTAGAATCTTATATATAGGAATGGATATCGGTGCCATACCTAGAATTAGATCAATAGTGAACTCCACTTATCTCACAAGAGGTAAGCTAGAAAAATCTTATGGGAAGACGTCCCTGAAACGATCCACTATATGAGGGAACTCTATAATATGTATTACCTAATCGATCATGAAAAGAATAGATGATAAAACACTATTTTGTTTATTATTTTATTGATAATAAATGTAATAATTTCCTCACATTGTGTTAAATATGTTTATTTATAAAATATTTGGGATTTGATCATTCATTTGAAAATTTGGTGAAAATTTCATTTTTACCCTTTATAGTGCACTGAAGTATTTCGAAGATAAATATTTTTATATTTATTATTTGAATTTGGAATTTTGTAACAGTATTCCTAACTTAATTTTCTAAAACTTTTATTTAGGACACTAGAGATAAATAGTGCATTTGGTTGTTGAAAATGGGCCATGAAATCAAAGTTGGGCTGGACTCACCAGAATTGAGAAGCTTCTGTATTTGGGCCATAAATACTTAATATGAAATTGGATTGAACCAAAAGTTTTATAGGATATAGAGGACCCATATATGCACATATGATCCTTCTGGAATTCCGTCCAATTCACGCGATTTGGTGGTCAACATGGCAGTTAAAGTTGGATTAAAATATTTGTCCGAATTTCCACATTCACACTTGAAACCACTTGTAACCTATCCTCCCCTACCCTCTATAAATTAGATTTTTTTTATCATTTTTAAGGGTTGGGACATGCATTAGGAGATTGGAGGCAGAGGATAATTTGTTTCACCCAAATTCTCCAACCATTGTAAGTGGGGTAGCTCTTGAAGCAAAGATCCCCTCATCGAAGCCTCCTTCTCTTTTTCATTTTGTAATGTTTTCATTTGTGTAATAAACTTATTTGATCTTCTTTTATTCCTAATATTTTCTTCTATTTTGTTTAAATTTCTTATTCTATTAATCTTCCTAATTGGGTTGGAATTCTTGAGTAGAAGCGTTATTGGGTTATACCCATTATAAACCTTTTCACATGCAAAACGCTTCTACGATGATTACGCCACCCATGGAAGAGTAGTCTTTTAGTAATCGATCTATCTTCTACCCTCTTCATTTAATTATTTTGAATCATTGAAATACTTTAATTCACTTAATATGATCAATGATTTGTGTTTTTAAATTGGAAGAAACTAAGAAATCAATTGAATAATTAACACAAAATCACGCGAGGTTGAGATTTTGTGTAAATTGTGAGAGCGCGATCTTAATCGGTAATACAAGACCACACGGGATAAATTTTTAGAGTTCAAATATAATCCCTAAACACAATTCATCCTCATTTCCAGAATGGATATGTTCTCTAATTAACCACTGACCATAACCTAACCTTAGAACAACAATCAAAGCAGGGTGCTGCGATTGCGTGTTCCGAAGCTAGCCTAGGGTTTAAGTAATTTCATCTTTGTGGTTAAATTAACTCTCATAGGGTTTTAGGGTTAAAAAATTAGGGGATCATAATTAAGTGGATATTTATTTTAAATGATAATTATTAATAAGTAAATGAAGAGTTAGAGTTAGATCAATCACACCTTTTAAATATTGTCTAAAAAAACATCTTCTTGTTGTGTCTTTTTAATCAAACTTCATTTCAAAAAAAAAAAATGCAATCTTCTTACAGAAAAATTCTTCAAGTTTTATAAAATATAAACAACCACCCCCCATAATTTCAAGTAGTGTTTTTATTATATTTTATTTTATTTCTATAATACCTCTAAAAAGTTGTTTTAATTCACTTCCTCTTTTGAGAGACGACCTTGGTCAGCCACTCTGCTGCACCTAAGTACCCCAAAATCACACTAATCATTTGAGGGTGCCCACGACAGTTCTCTTTCAAATTGGAACCGTTGATGGGGAGGAAAGTAATTATTTAAATCAATTAGAGGTATTTATTTTATTTTACATTTTTATTCTCTTCCTCTCTTCTTTCTTCCTTCTTTACCCAATCTGATTTTTCTTCTTCTTCTTTTATTTTCTTCTACTTCTTTTTGGACCATCAAATCAAACTTCTAATTTTTATTTTACTATGGTCCACTTTACTTCTTTTCATCTTTAATTGATTTATGACATGAAATAATCCCGAAGATCTCTTAGATCTTGAACCTGAGATGGAACGCAGTCTTAGGGCACGAATAAGACATTCTCAGTCTATGTGAAGTTTCAATATTCAACCAGTTGGTGAATTACTCTCTTCTGGAAACATTGAAATTGGAATCTATTCAAATTCAAACATAAAAGAAGAACCAATGGCTGTAAATAATAATAATGAACTTAATAGAACCATTCAAGAATTGGCTGCACCTGATATTAACTATCAACCAAATTGTATTGCACACCCAAATCTCGAATCAGACTTTGAGTTAAAATCTGGGTTAATTCACCTTCTTCCAAAATTTCATGGATTATCTGGTGAGGATCCAAACAAACACCTTAAAGAATTTAATGTGGTTTGCTCAACCCTTAAACCAAGAAATGTTTCTGAAGATCAAATCAAATTAAGAGCATTCCCATTCTCACTTGATGGAGCTGCGAAAGATTGGATGTATTATTTACAACCCGAGGATGTAACTTGTTGGAACGATTTAAAATGTCTTTTCTTACAGAGATTTTTTCTAGCATAGAGGACCAATTCCATTCATAAGGAGATATTTGAGATCAAGCAAGCACAAGGGGAGTCAATGTATGAGTACTAGGAGTGATTCAAGAAGTTGTGTGCAAGCTGTCCACATCACCAAATCAGTGAGCAACTCCTCATTCAGTACTTCTATGAAGGACTCACACCTGTGGAGAGGAGCATGGTGGATGTCGGAGTAGGAGGGGAATTGGTGGAAAAGATGCCAGTATCCGCACGTGCATTGATCGACAAGATGGCCCAAAACTCCCAACAATTTGGCGATAGAGGTACACCACATGTCAGGGGAGTACATCAGGTAAGTCCTTTTTCTCTTGAAAGTAATTTGATTGATACCAAGTTGGAAGAATTGAAATCTATGTTGAGACAGATTTCTTTGGCTCAAAAGACATCCCAACCCCCTCCTTCAAGGCCTTGTGGTATTTTCACTAAGACAAGCCACCCAAATGACTGTTTCCCACAACTCCAAGAAATAGAAGATTGTGCAGCAGTGTTCCCTGGGAGACCATATCAACAGCAACAACAACAACCATACTCCCAAAAGAAGTTTGATTCATTTGCTCCAACATATAACCAAGGGTGGAAGGATCAATCAGACATGAGGTATGGCTCTGGACAACAACAAAGACCCCCTTTTCAACAAAACTTCCAGCAGCCTCCACCTTACCAGCAGGGATTCCAACAAACCCAAAGGAGATTTGAATCTAAAGCATCATCAAGCCAACAAAAAGGGAATCCCCCATACAAGGTAGATTCTAACACTAATGACCTTTTGAATAAAATTGTTCTTAATCAACATAATGAGCTAAAAAGTCAAGGTTCAGAGCTGAGGGAGTTGAAGACTCAAATGAGCCAGATTGCCACCTCCCTCCATGAACTTGTAAGTAATAATTCTGGAAATCTACCTTCCCAACCCACTCCAAATACAAAGGGGAATTTTAGTGCCATCACATTGAGAAGTGGGAAGCAAATTAATGATACATCTGTACCTACCATTCCATCGGGATTCACCTTAACTCCAGAGAAGCCACATTCCATACCAACTGATGAGAAATCCAAGGAGAAAGATAAAGGTAAGAAAAATATTGATGATGTTCATCCTAAAACCCTTCCTTTTCCAAACAGGGTTGTTCAAACTAAGAAGATGGCTGAAGAAGCAATGCAAAAGGAGGTTTTGGACACATTCAAGCGTGTGGAGATCAATATTCCTCTACTTGAAGCCATCAAACAAATCCCAAGGCATGCTAAATTCTTAAAAGAACTCTACACCAATCAAAGAGGGATCAAGGGAAATGAGAGGATCAATCTTGGAAGGAATGTGTCATCACTCATTACACCAACTTTAGCAATGCCGACAAAGTTCAAGGATCCAGGGACATTCACCATCCCATGTACCATAGGGGAGTTTCACTTCTCTGATGCTCTTTGTGATTTAGGAGCTTCAATAAATGTGATGCCTCAATCTGTATTCTCTTCTTTATAGGTTGGTGAGTTGAAGCCGACGAGAGTAGTGGTGAAATTGGTGAATAGAGCTACGATATATCCAGTGGGAGTTCTTGAGGATGTAATTGTTTGGGTAAGAGACATGATCTTTCCAGCAGACTTCTATGTGCTCAAAATGGAGGATGATCAGGTAAGTTCTCATGCCCCCATTATCTTAGGTAGGCCCTTCCTCAAAACTGCAAAAAGTATCATAAATGTCAATGAGGGTACACTTTCCATGGAATTTGGGGATGAAGTTGTGATATTTAATGTTATGTATTCCATGAAGTACCCCTCTGAGGACCATTCTGCTTTTGTTATCTCCCATTTTGAACCACCAAGTAAAAACTTCATGGAATTGGATTGTCCTATGCTTAGGTAGATTATGCGTATTTGTTCTAGTTTGATGTCTAAGAGTACTTTCACACCCATTTCTAAGGAGCAAGACTCTCTAAGATTTGATTTTGAAATGGAATCATATTCTGATTTTGATCATGTGAACTCTAATTATGACATGGCTGTTGAGTATGATGATGGATTTGATGCTTTATTCTCTGATTTTGATGATGTATATTCTGATATTGATGCTCTTTGTGCACATATTTCAGTCCCTTCTATGTATCCATCCATACACCACCCCCCTACACTGGAACTCAAGCCATTTCCACCAAATCTCAAATACTCATACTTGTTGAGTGGTGAGAAATTACCTGTTATCATTGATAACAATATCCCTTTTGAACATGAAGAATTTTTTTTGAATCTTTTGAGGGAGAACATTAGGGAAATTGGGTGGACCTTGGCTAACATATCAGGTATTAGCCCCTCCATTTGCATGCATAGGGTTCTTTTAGAGGATGGGGCTAAACCGGTGAGGCAACCACAAAGGAGACTCAATCTAACACTTTTCGAGGTTGTTAAAAAAGAAGTTGAAAAATTGCTCGAGGCAGGTATAATCTATCCCATTTCAGATTCTCAGTGGGTAAGTCCAATTTAGGTTGTGCCTAAGAAAAGTGGTGTTACTATTGTTAAAAATGAGAAAGATGAGTTAGTTCCAATGAGGGTACAAAATAGTTGGTGTGTGTGTATTGATTATAGAAAACTAAATCATTCCATTCGCAAAGACCATTCCCCCTCCCATTTACTGATCAGATGCTTGAGAGACTAGCTGGGAAGACACACTATTGTTTCTTGTATGGATTTTATTGATATTTTCAGGTTCCTATATCTTCGGAGGATCAAGAGAAGACTACATTCACCTGTCCCTTTGGCACATTTGCCTACTGGAGGATTCCATTTGGACTTTGCAACGCCCCAGGTACCTTCCATAGATGCATGGTGAGTATTTTTTCTGATTTTATTGAGACCTGCATGGAGGTATCTATGGATGATTTTACAGTGTATGGGTCTTCATTTTATGAATGTCTAATTAGTTTGGTAAAGGTGTTGAATCGTTGTATTGAGAAGAATATGGTCCTGAACTTTGAAAAGTGTCATTTCATGGTAGAGCATGGAATTGTCTTAGGGCATGTAGTGTCAAAACACGGGATAGAGGTTGATAGATCAAAGGTAAATATTATTTCATCCTTACCATATCCTTCATGTGTGCATGATCTTAGATCTTTCCTAGGGCTTGCAGGATTTTATCGGCGCTTCATCAAAGATTTTAGTAAGATTTCTCTTCCTATATCAAGATTACTTCAAAAGGATTCTGAGTTTGTGTTTGATGTTTCTTTCAAGAATTCATTTGATGAGCTAAAACAACGTCTGACCACTCCACCTATCATACAGCCCCCACGGTGGGAGATTCCTTTTGAGATTATGTGTGACGCCTCCAACTTCGCGGTTGGAGATGTATTATCTCAGAGGGTGGAAGGACGTTCACATGTGATTGCCTATGCATCAAGGACATTGGATTCATCCCAATCAAACTACACTACCATAGAAAAGGAGTTTCTTGCTGTCATATTTGCTTTAGATAAATTCCATTTATATTTATTGGGCTCTAAAGTAGTTGTTTTTTATGACCATGCAGCTTTGAGGTACCTCCTAAAGAAGCAAGATGCAAAGCCACGATCGATCTGATGGATGCTCCTTCTTCAAGAATTTGATATTGAGATAAAGGACAAGAAGGTGTCAGAGAATTTGGTGGCATAACACATGAGTAGGCTTACTCACACACCAGAGAGTGACACCTTGGACCAGGTACCAATTCAGGACACTTTCCCTGATGAGCATCTCTATACCATATCAGGTACGCATCCTTGGTATGCTGATTTAGTTAACTACATTTTTTCATTTTAAATCCTAGTAAATTTGAAGAAGCATCAAGTCCAAAAATTAAAAAGTGAGTCTAGGTTTTATGTGTGGGATGATCCTTACCTCTGGCGCATGTGTAGTGACCAAGTCATTAAGAGGTGTGTTCCCGATCATGAGTTTGAGTCTGTTTTTCATTTCTATCATACACTTGCTTGTGGTGGACACTTTGGACCCCAACGTACTGCTATAAAAGTCTTAGACTCTGGATTATATTGTCCTAGCTTATTCCATGATTCCCATGTGTTTTGTAAGTCATGCTCTCGTTTCCAACACACTGGAAACATTTCAAGGAGACACGAGATGCCCCAAAAACCCATTTTATTCTGTGAGATTTTTTATGTTTTTGGAATTGATTTTATGGGACCTTTTCATAGTTCCTTTGGTTTTTTGTACATTTTGGTTGCTGTTGATTATGTGAGTAAATGGGTGGAGGCTAAGGCCACCAGGACTGATGATTCTCATGTTGTTGTGGACTTTGTCAAAGCACAGATTTTTTGTAGGTTTGGAGTACCAAAGGCCATCATCAGTGACCAAGGGACACATTTTTGCAATATGAATTTTTCTTCCCTCCTTTGAAAGTATGGGGTGACACGCGAAACATCATCACCATACCACCCCCAAACAAATGGCCAGGCTGAGGTTTCAAATCATGAGTTGAAACAAATCTTGGAGAAAACCGTGCAGCCAAATAGGAAGGATTGGAGAAAGTGCTTAGATGATGCATTGTGGGATTATAGGACATCATACAAGACCCCCATTGGTATGTCCCCATTTCAGATTGTTTTTGGGAAAGCATGTCATCTCCCAGTGGAAGTCGAGCATCAGACATATTGGGCTATAAAGAAATGCAACATGGAATTGGCCCAAGATGGAATTCAAAGGAAGTTGCAAATTCAAGAGCTTGAGGAGATTCGACTGTCATCATATGAGAACTCAAGGCTCTACAAGGAAAGATCAAAAGAAGTTCATGATAAAATGATCTAGAAAAGGGAGTTTCATGTTGGAGAGAAAGTCCTTCTCTACAGTTCACGACTGAAGCTGATGCCTGGTAAGTTGCGTTACAGATGGTTAGGTCCTTATATTGTATCTAATTTTTTTCCTTATGGTGCAGTGGAGATCACACAAGAGGACACTGGAAGGAGATTTACAATCAATGGGCAACGTTTGAAGAGATTCACATTGAGGACAATGCAATATTTTAAGGGTGGGGGAGGGAACCTTTTAGTTTAGTAATTTCAATTTTTTTCCTGTTAAAAAAAAATTTGTGTGTTTTTCAAATTTTGTGTGTTTATTTTTCAATTTTCTTTGTGTTTTTGAAATTTTTGAGCTGAAATGATTCTCATCAAAATTTTGAAATGCATATCAATGAGTGAAACAATTTATCCCATGAAACTGATCTTAAATGAATGCTGAAATGACTTTTTTTCAAGTTCAAATATTTAGTAATTTCATGAAAAGTACACTGAATTTTGAATCCCATGCCACATCTCACTGTCTTTATATTTGAAATCACTTTCCTGTGAGGATTCTGAACCATTATTTTCATATTCTTTACATTCACCTAACTTCTTGAGAGAACCAAACCATGCCTAATTTAACCATAATTTGATTTATTTCTGTCAAAACTTGAGGGTTTGAGGTACTTACGTTTAAATGATTGAGGCATTTGTTTGGTATTAAAGCCCCTATTTCAAAGAATCCTTTTTTATAATGGCCTACCTTGAACATTTAATCCTTTTAGACCTTAGAAGACATGCACAACCTATTAGGTTAGCCACATTACAAGCCAATTTTCCCTATCCAACCAACTCTTAAAGTGAAATTTCATAATCTAGTTGAGCTTAAGTGTGGGGGAAGATATCTTTTGTTGTGCTACCACATTCTGTGATACTTTGGGTGGAAAATTAAATTTTGAAGAGATGTGTTTGCTGCTGAAGAAAATCATTATATTGAAATCTGTTCCTTTTCTGGAGCTTTCATGACAAGTGAAGCTGTGCCTTTTCTAGAGATTCTAATTGAGGTAGAAAGTTGTGCCTATCTGGAGCTTTCAAGAAAATCATGTTTGAGAAGATTGAAATTTTTGTTGCTGAATTGATGAATGGTGAAAACCTTCCATGAATTTTCATGATGATGGAGCTAAATTGATACTATGGGGATTAATGAGGAGACCATATTTAAGTGAAAATTAGATTAATGCAATTTTTCTTAAAAAAGAGTCAAGCTCTCCTTATTCAGCCTCCAAATTTTTCACATCTAAATCCTACCAACCGAAAGCCACAGAACAACCCTGAAAAGTCCTCATGATAAACATATGTCCTTGACTCACATCGGGTGGAGATGTAGGAATTTATCAAGCCTATGGTGACCCTTGTATGAGTTTGTATGAGAAAGACATTGCTAAAAAAATTGACATTTATGTGGTGAGTGAAAATGAATATTAGGTAAGTGTTTTGTGTTCATGGGAGGATAAATGAAGTGGAAATATATTGAATGATATAAATGGAGAACTTGAAATAATGATTTTTATGAGGCATGATATCTTTTGTTTCTTGGTGTGTAATTGTTGGATCTCAAGGATATGTGTTTTAAAATTGGTTTTGATTTGATGTTTACTTGGCATGAGGTTTTTCCCAAGAGTGCAAAAGGGTAAGTGTGGGGGAGTTGATAAAACACTATTTTTTTGATTATTTTATTGATAATAAATGACATAATTTCCTCACATTGTGTTAAATATGTTTATTTATAAAATATTTGGGATTTGATCATTCATTTGAAAATTTGGTGAAAATTCCAGTTTTACCCTTTATAGTGCATTGTAGTATTTCGAAAATAAATATTTTTATATTTATTATTTGAATTTGAAATTTTGTAATAGTTTTAGTAACTTAATTTTCTACAACTTTTATTCAGGACACTAGAGCTAAATAGTGAATTTGGTTATTAAAAATGGGCCATTAATGAAAAGTTGGGCTGGACTCATCAGAATTGAAAAGCTTCTGTATTTGGGACATAACTCCTTCATATGGGCCTGGATTGAAGCCAAATTTTTATATCAGATAGAGGACCCATATCCTCACATATTATCCGTCTGAAAAACCGGCCAATTTATGCATTTTGGTGGTAAACTTTTCAGTGCAAGTTGGATTAAAATATTTGGCCGAATTTCCACATTCACACTTGAAACCACTTGTAACCTATCCTCCCCTCCCCTCTATAAATTAGAGTTTTTTATCATTTGTAAGGGTTGAGACATGAATTAAGATATTGGAGGTAGAGGAGAATTTGTTTCACCCAAATTATCCAACCATTGTAAGAGGGTTATCTCTTGAAGCAAGGATCCCCTCATCGAAGCCTCCTTCTCTTCTTCATTTTGTAATGTTTTCATTTGTGTAATAAAATTCTTTGATCTTATTTTATTCCTCATATTTTCTTCTGTTTTGTTTAAATTTATTCTTCTCTTAATATTCCTAATTGGGTTGGAATTCTTGAGTAGAAGCGTTATTGGGTTATACCCATTATAAACCTTTGCACATGCAAAACGCTTCTACGATGATTACGCCACCCATGGAAGAGTAGTCTTTTAGTAATCTATCTATATTCTACCCTCTTCATTTAATTATTTTGAATCATTGAGATACTGTAATTCACTTAATATGATCAATGAGTTGTGTTTTTAAATTGGAAGAAACTAAGAAAGAAATTGAATAATTAACACAAAAACAATAGACATCTGGGCTATCACTCTTCCCAAACCAATATGCTTAGGTCCATCTCAACTTACCTGGATATCCCATTCTTCATTATGAATATATGTAATTCCCTCAGGTGATATAAACGACACCCAGCAGCGATATCAATCAACATGGTCATGATAAGGGAAAATCCAGTCCATATTGAGAATGAAATCAAAACCAATAATCCTGAGAAAAAATAAATTCCACAAGAAATAATACCCACCTATCTCAAGGGGGAATTCCTTTCACTAGAATATACTATCTGATTGGACCCCTAAGAGTGTGTCAAGAGTCATAATGACATATAAGTATTTCATCTCTAGGCCCAGACTTTCCATGATTTCCACAGATATGAAAGAGTGTGATGCACCTATATCAAATAAGTGAGATACTAAGGTAGAGGATACTAGAATAGTACCTCGTACTATAGAAGGACCTGGACTCTACACCTTAGGTGTAGGCTGTACTACATAGATATGTCTTGAACCGAGGCCCTAAGATGAAACCTGAATAACCTAAGAAGGTCCACTATGTGGTAATTGAACCTCAAATGTCTGACTATCTCAGACACAACCACCTCCTCGGCCCGATTGATCGATAGTAAAACAACTCCCAACCTGACTTGGAACTACTAATTTTTTACCTAAAAGCTGTGTCGTATAGATCCATTCTCACTAGGAATAGGAGGGAAAGTTTAATAGAAGCATTGAAGGTGACCTATCCTGCCACAAGCTCAAAACTTAACTAGGTTCCTCATACATTGGGGATTCTTATAGCCTACCCTACCACACTAGTGAAGCACCACATAACTATCTATATGTGTCATTTGGCTAGCAATTCTACCACATTAACCCTTGAAATAATGTTTCTTACTGCTAGATAAATCGTCTCCCTACATGGAATCTTAACTGCACGGGATCACATTACCATCTTCCCTCGGGTTTTGCTATGTGATGAGGGCCTGGTTTACAATCTATGAAATGATGGTCATCTAGAAAACATTCAATTGTGATCAGATTGTGTACAAAATCCCATACTCAAATCATCTCATAGTTTTCAGATCATCATCGATAAGAGTTAACATGAATTAATGAATCTCTGTAAAATTATATGAATAATCAATCATGGAAATAACACCCTACTGAAGGTGCATAAACTCTCTGGAGTGTTCCGATATAAAGTTATGGGGGAAGAATAAATCATAGAAGTCTATTTGGAAGCCCACCCAGACCATACCATGATGATTCCTGACTTGGGTAATCAAATCCCACCAACGTTTAGCAGAATCATGAATCATGTAGGTAGCCAGCTTGACCCTCCACTCTTTAGGCATATCCAAATTCTCAAAGATAGATAACATAGACTTGATTCATGAATCCATAGCCTGAGGACCATCATCCCTTGAAAAGGTGAGAGGATTCTACTGCAATAATTTCTATGTCAACTCTTCCATAGAAGGGGCAGGTCACATAGCTCCTTGTATGGACTGCATAAAGTTGAAGAAACTATCATGAAACAAAGAATTAGTTCCTAGTATAAGATCAATAGGAGGTAACTTAGGTGGCACTACAGAAGGTATTACTGGTATCTTAAGGACCACCACCTCTAGAGCATGGTCATTACCGCCCTTATAACATATGAATCAAGGATTTCAAGATAGAATAGGTCTAAAATCACAAAGTTAAAGCCTTATATAAGATTTAACAGAAGATGGAAAACAAGGAAAGTATAAAAAATGGTAGGTACAAAGACTTTCTATAATGAGTCACACCTCTCATCATACTCATAAATATAGGTTTAGGTGATGGAGAGGATCATGATATACCATAATAGACACATCCTACCACACACTACTAAGGTCGATTTAGGGTTAAGCTCTCATACAAAATAGTATAGGTTCTGATATATAGAGTGTCAATTGCAAGGTACAAAGGAAAACACCCTTTACTTTACAATTGGAATCCCTATTTAGAAATAACCATTTAATTTTAAAACTTTAATTTATATAAGTTCATTATTATTTATATGGATATGGATATCTCAATCTAGTTAAATGTGTCACTATTCCTAATTTATAAATACCCATACTCTTTATAAATTGAAATTGGTACACCAAGTAACTATGACCCGACCTTTACATCTAGTAACGAGATGTAACTGACCATGTATAGTGATTTTATTGAATGAACTAAAATTCCTAATTTATAATATTACATGATTCATAAATTAAAATTATAATTAAATAATCAAATCAACTGACATTTCATCCCACAAAACTAGTGATTCGTGGTTCAAATGCGGCATAATTGTTTAATTAAGGTGTCATCATTAATATATGTGGGAAAAAAACCATTTAGATTTATGTAAGAAATTTAATTAATCCAATAATATTATCATTTGAAGAAACTTATCACAATTATATATATATATATAATCAATGAAATAACTGTATCCAGTAGGAAACGTGAACAGAAAGTAAATGTGGCATGGAATATGAATCCTCAAGTGACAAATATGATGCATGAATTGATACAATCTCATATCATCAGGCCAAGGTAAATATATTTCATCATAATAAAATCACTACTAAGAACATTACACAACATTTAGGTCACCCAATGAGGAAATTAATACAACTGTAATAGGAACAACCAATAACAAACATAACCTATCCCAGACAATTTGGGTTTCCCTTATACATGGGTTAGATACTCTTGGGAACAAACTCATTACCAAATTCCAATACATCCTAGTCTCCTATCTAATAACCAAATAGTAAGACAAAAGGAAAAAGGGACTCTGATACCATTTTATAGCATCCAACCCCGAAAACCACTAAATAGTGCCCCAAGATAGTTGGCCACGTGACCTCAAGCACGCCTCCCCATATGCCAAAGGCTACTAACTAGCAGCGAGGGCCTAGGGTGTGTCTATGGAGAGACTATGACCTCATGAATCATATTGTTACACAAGGTAATATATAACATGAAAGGTAGTGGAATAATAAATAGTAAACATCTAAAAATAATAAATCAATAATAATACACAGAAGATGAATAATAAATCAATACAAAAATGATGATGATGATCATGTCATGAAGCTATAAAAAAATGAGTACATAGGATATAGGGGATAAGGAATATACCACATGATATATAATATAAAAAAATACCAAAATCTTCCTCTACTAGCATCACGAGCATAGGCTTGGTCCTGTTCTCCCGTACTCTAACCTAGTACTGAAATCAAGCATCGTAAGTTGGATGCTCTCTTTTATCTACACCTATAATCATGAAGTTTACTTGGGTACCAAGGGTGGCCCAATATGGCTATGAGATATAATCAGTAGGCTACCACCAACGTTGTCTATATCAATCTAGTTTGTGCATATAAAATGAGCAGTGTGCCAATAATAATAAATCCAAGGAAATAAATAAATAAAATACATCAGACTGGTTTCCCAATGGGATACCTGACCAAATATACTTTCTTCAACATAATCTAGATGTCTATTAACCAAAATTACCTAAAAAAGAAATATAGTATGGGTTTAATAATGGTTCATCATAAAATAAGAATCAATTTTAGACCAAGACCAAGCATGTGATTTGGATTAGCGATGCATCCTCTAATATAATAAATTAGTATTGTTGGAATTATATGGAAGGCATCATTTGAATTTAAATAAGTAGCATCCTGGTCCCGTCCAAGGAGAACCAGATCAAAGAACCCAAGTATTTCACCAGGAGCGTAGTAAATACTCAATGTTGTAGGAGTCTTTCAAAGACAATACATAAATAGAATCCCAAGTATCACTCCTGGCATGGTATAAAGACATTACTCTATGAGTCCATCCCTGGTATCTTGCATATGGGACTAAGTATCACTCATGTCCTGGTATAACCATCTACCCACTGATCCCTTCCATGGTGTCTTACCTAAGGAACTAGTATCACTCACATAGAGGTAGAGAAAACATACAGTGATCCCATCCAAGGAATACCTAGTATCGTTCCTGGAATATATGAAACTCATTTACAAACTTTAATTATAGAGCACAATGAGCCCATCCAAGATGACCCATAAATGGAATCCATTGAATTTACCCTGTCCAAGTATGAAATTATACCTTAGTAAAAATTATTAATATCATTTAGAAATGTTTGAAAATTATAATACGTTAGTCAAATTGGTTAAATCATTTGATCAAGCAATTCTATTGTGGCATGAAGTGTAGGGGCCTAACTCATGACCTACAATTTCTCTTAATTCAAATTTAATTTCAAGAGTATCATTTACTATAAGGTAATAAAAACCTCAAAAGGGTGGCTAAAAAATTACAGGAAATTGGTAATTTAAGGTACGACACAATCATAAGGGTGGATTGTGTCAAGGAATACACTCAACGATAGTGACTCGCAGGTAGCAAGGGTCCTATTACACATGGAGACCACCTTTATTTTAATTAATTTAACATTATGGAGGTGACACCCGAAGGATTGGTGTGTGGAACCATGAAACATGATATAAAAGAAACTAAACTTTATTAAAATAAGCTATAATACCTACCTTATCCCTGTAGTACTCTCCTCATCCAATTTCAGCCCTTAAATCAAGCTAGAATGAGAGAAATCAGAAGAATTGTCAAATGACCTGAAAATAGGAAAAATGAGCTCACACCAAAATAACGTAAAAGATGGAGAGATAAATGAAAGAAGAAAGGATTGGGAGTAGATATATTACCAATTTGAATCCAACACGACTCACGGTGAAGGAAACATATCTCAGATGGAGGAGGAGTGGAAGAACCTAGGTTAGGTGTGGGGAGGAGCTCTCACGTGTTGATCCTTTTGTGCTAGAGAAAAAGAAAAGATCCTCTGTCAAAAAGAGGTGCTAACCTAATTTTTTAAAATTGATCCTGATATTTACATGGTGTGTATATTCATTACATGTCATGTAATTCTTAGGATTTCCCTCCTAGGGTAAAACCTTTACTTGTCATGAACGGGTTTGGCCAGCTAAATATATGTCGTGTATTTGGTCAGTAGTCAGGTTCTAGTCCATCTACTACCTCCATTCCTAAAATGAACCAACCGTATGTTAGGTTCGGTTTAAAACTTTAAACAAAAAAAATAAAATTTAACTCTTTGAAAATCTGGTCTGTTACACCTACCGTTATATCTTGGTTTAACCCCTCGATAAACCTGTTTTAACCTTAATCGTGGTAACAAATTTTACCATTTTTAACTATTCACCATGAAAAAAATTAAGTTGAACCTATTATATTATATTAATTATTATTATTGTGAATATGGAATAAATTTTACCATATTAAACTTCTATAAATGGGATAAATTAACTTTAAATAAGCGCACAAACTGTAATAAAAATCTGTTTTAGAAAAATGATTTTTAAGTATAAAACATAATTTAATTCCATTACTTGCCTTGTAAAAACCATAAAAATGATTGTTAAAATTTAAAATTGAATATATAATCTATAAATTTCCTTAAAACTATTAATCAATTGATATTAAAATAATTTTTTATGATAAAAACACATTATATGAATAAAAAACAATTTTTAGAAAAATGTGTTTTTAAGCCCAAAAATAAACTTCTTCCAAAATAAAGTATAAAGATGATTGATTTATAATTAATTATATTTTTAATAATTAAAGGATAATTAGGTTAATTGAATATAAAATTCAAAAAATAATGAGAATTTTACTTGAAAATAAAATACAATTTTTACAAAAATCAGTATTTTTCATTATTCACTAAAAAATAAATATTTTTTGAAAAATACTAAAAATTTACCCTAAGATAATATAGAAATTATTATTTTAAAAAATTATATTCATTTATTAAAATAAAATTTATATAAATGTTAGAAATTAATTATAATGGTCATGTGAAAAAAATGTGATAAAAACCATTTTTGAGGAAAACATATTTTTGAAGCATAAAATAACTTTACTGAAAATTGAGTACTTATTTATTATGAATTAATCAATAAATTTGAATTATTTAAAACATTTATAAATATTTTTTATAAATTGGTTATTACTATTTATACCATATAATTTAATAGCTAGGTTATAATAGTTTACTATATCGTGGTTCATATAGATTCGGGGTTTCATGTAAAGAAATATACTAAATACTTACATTTTATTTAAAGAAAAATATATTATAAAGTATTGAGGTGTTACATTTCTCCCTTAAATAAAGTGGACCCTTGAAATTTTTTTCTCGATAATCAAAGGTTCAATATTTTAAAATACCTTTGTTGAAAACCCACATCATACAGATGGGAAATAAAACTTCCTTTGAAAAGAGTAAGTGGGAAACATAATGATTACCTAAAATAACACATAATAGGTTTCCCAGATAAGGATAACATTAGTAGGAAGTGAAAATATGGACATGGATGAGAAATATAATTTATAATGAATAACATAGAGTGATAGAGAATATGTCCATGAGAAAGTTAATGGCCACAAAACCATATATTAGTGAGGGGTAAAAATGACCATCAACTCCTCATAAACAATTGTAAACAGGAAAAAAATAAATTTCAAGATCATTTTCCTAGAGTTGATGAATTATTTTACCATAAAATATGATAAAATATACTTACGTTATTTCTTAAAATCTATAAATGTAATTTAATCCTTTAGTAGCGTGTTTCAGTTGGATTTCACCTATTTTCATCCATTTTATAATGATGAATGAACAATATGAATTTTTCATGTCTGAAGCACTATAATTACCTTTTAATGGATCATAAGATCCTTAAAATAATGATAATTCATCCATTCTATCTCTAGATATTTACCAAAACCAAAATGGTTAGCACAAGTTATCCAATATGGATAAATATTCTTATGATGAAATAATACGCTAATATATAAAACCTCAACAATAGCACCCAAAGATAAACATAAACCATTCCATAAACAGTTAACCTTAAGACTGTTCAAAAATATGTTTGACCAAATCCAAAACCCAAAAATTTCAAAATAAGGTCACAAAAGTTCCAAACCTTAGTTAACTTTAATCCCCAAACAACATAAAGTAGCTCTTAATGTCACATACCAAACTTGTGAATAACTTGATCATATATTATCCTAAAACATGATAATAACCTAAATCAACTCAATAAAACCTTTATGATTCCAAAAAATTAACCCTATCCTTATTCCTTAAATAAAATCATAGACTATTCAATATATTAAACTAATAAAAAAATGTAATAAACTTAATCAAAGATAATATAAATTACTTTTTCATCAAATCACTAATCATTTTCAAGGTCAAAAATACCATTAAAATTACTTTATCAATATCTACCAACACTTTATCCCAACTAAACATTATTATCTCAACATAAGGCATATATTAAGGGTTATTATCCCTCAATAACTTGTTTTCAAAAAATATCTCCTTACCACTAAATCACTTTTCTAGGTTATCGATTCCATTCAATATATGCTTTAAAATACTTAAATAAAAATACTATGGAACAATACTTAGATGTTTCATGATTCATATAACCAGAATGTCATTAAAAAAACATTTCTACAACATAATTCTCTAATCCTAATACAAAAAAACTTTAATCATTCCACTTTAATAATTGGAAAACCATAGGCCCTTCCTTGGTTTAGGAGTTAGTATTTGGATTAAGTCATTAACTTAGATAATGTCCATGTTCCCAATATAAGAGGAATTATACTATAAATGGTACCTTAGGATGTACTTTATTTTCCTTCATTGAAATTATTATTTTCCTCAGAAATTAATTACTCCATGTCATTGTTTTCCACTCATAAAACATCTTTCCATTCCTTTGAGACATTTCCCCGGGTGCTTCTCCCCACATTCTCAACATGTAGGAAGCCAAATATTATTTCCTCCACGATCTTCATGAAACTACATTTTTATCTTATTTTGTTAATTAAGAAACACACATATGTTCATGTTTTTAATAATATAATGTGATAGATAGTTAGGAATAATCATAAGTTTTTACATTCTATCTCCCATTTTATTTGGTTACTCATGAGGATAATCATTACATCATCCATAAAATTCAGCGTTTACATGATTCATTCTAGTTCCATCCATTAACTAAATCCAAAACCATAGTGTGAGAAACAATAATGATGATTAATATAATCATGAAAAATCATTCATAGGAAGTCTAGATCATGATACATTCTTTTCAACCTATGAAACCTTAGGTTTAACCTAAGTCATCTAGGGTTATTATATATTCAAATCCTTCATAACGGTTTATAAATAAAATGTGTGTTAACCTAATTATATCCCTTAGGAGTGTCGAACTAGGTTCATAGTAAGGTCCCATTTACCATAAACCAGAATGGTGGCTGAGATATACTCAACTAACTCCTTTTGGGGTTATTACCCCTAGAACCATCTATTACAAAACCACGTCCACTTGTAGTATCCAAAAGAATATTTAGTTTATTAGGAAAACCACACTCTTTTCTTTACCATAACATAGGATGTTCTCTAATACTTAGGCTTATCCTAAGGGTTTTCACTATTTTTTTCTCATCCTAGTTTCCAAAAATTACTAAACTTTTATATGATAACAACTATAGAGACCATAAAATTTATACATAAATATTACATCTTAATAGTTGTTGACACTCTCCAAATGAGCATAAAAAAATTTAGGATCGAAGAAATACCCAAAGCATAAGTATTTTTTTCTCTACAAAAGGAGAAGCATGGATACATGAATATTAGGTGGTTATGTTACAAGGATCATGTGATCCCCAAGAATACATGAGATCATGTGACCGTAGGATCATCACACAGATGAATCATGAACTTCACGTGACCTGTGTATGATCATGGGAAGCCCCTCTGACAATCCCACATGATCATGTAAAGGCTTCCAGATTAGTTCCTCTAATCACGTGACATGAAGTACACCTAAAAACCACCCAAATCCTATTATGAAATAAAATATGAAAAGGAAGAATCTTCATGTTATGGAAGCTACCTTGATTTTCATGTGAAGGGATAATATGACTCACGTGATCAGTTCAATGATCACGTGAGATCCTTAGCGGCATGTCACTCATGATACACAGAATCCTTTGAGTATGTCACTTTCATCATGAAAAGGCCCTTGTACATGTATATTCAATCACATGACGCACCACTAATAAGCAGAGTGAACTTCCATGATAATGGTCATGAAACATCATGAGATCCATTTTCGATCATGAAATGCCTTGAAAAAAAATCGGTGGTAAAATTCCAATGAAATAGGTACCCTCATGCGAGGTAATGCTATTCTATTTTTCATGCGAAGGGGGTTATGTTCCTCATGTGATCAGCTCATTGATCATGAAAAGGCCCTTTGACATTCTAGTGTGATTTCACGAAGGACCTATGATAGGCCAGTTTGATGTCACAAAGGCCCCTAGACAAGTCTCCCTCAATCACATGAAATCCACTTCAATAGGTTTCTTGATCTCACGAAAACTACCTAACATGTTAACCTAATATTGTTAAGGAACTTTGAAATATAAATTTGATTATGTGAAATCCCTTTGGAAATACACGGTCCCAATAAATATGGTGATGAATAAGTGATCTCATGGTCGCTGTTTATCACACGATAAAAAGATTACTTCATGGATGAATCGCGACCATTTCATGTGAAAAGTGTGATGCTCCACCAAATAAATCCCATATATATGATATACACTCTGTGAAAGGTGTAATATAACTAGGGTTGTGAGGCTTATAAATTTATCCCCCTCATCACAAAAATACATACACATAAGAGTGCATAAGTGAGAGTGAAATTCTTGGAGTAGAAATCTATGAAATTGTAAGGGTCTTCCACCAGGTAAACCTAGGGCATGACTTAAGGGTTACAATAATTGTATATATGCTTCATTTGATCACCCTATTGATCAGAAAAATGAATTATGGTGCACCGAACATATTATGAAAAGGAATTTCCATGTGTCTTCTTGGTCTCATGAAACCTCAACAAGAAAATTATTGAAAAACATTGAGGCATACATGCAATGAAGTCTGAAAAATACTGAATCCTTACGTGATGAAGGATATGCTAATTTTGATGAAAAGACATCATTCACTTTTAGTGACCTATCAAAATCATGATAAAACACTCGGGCATGTCAACCAAGTCATGTGAAGTCCTCCATACATGTCAACCAGATCACACGATAGCCCTATGACATGTCAGCCTTTATTACATGAAACCCTTGGATATGTCTACTCAATCATGGATAAGCCCTCTAATATGTCAGACTTGATCAAGAAACACCCTTAGATGTGTCTGTATTGATCATGAAAATGCCCCTCGAACAATCCAGTTAAATCACACAATAGTCCTTTGACATGTATGCTTTAATCATGTGAAGAAACTCAAACATGTCAGCTTTGTCATGCAACAACCTCTAGAAAATTCAGCTAGATCATGCATCAGACACACCAAGACATGTATAGACATCCTCAGACATGTCATGAAGACAACTAGGACATTTCCAATAGACATACCCAATATGTCAATAATGTCAGGAAGACACCCCATGACATAATAAAATTGTGCGATAGACACACTCAGATATACACCATATTGAACTATAAGGAATCTAATTCCTATCAAAACTGGATATATAATATTACTTCCTAAGGCCTAATCTCCAATTGGTCATCTACCTTAGTGTAAGTCTCCCAATATTTTAGAAACTCTAACCCATGGTACCCAAAATCACTTATGGGTTTATCATTCTTACTCATTCATTAGTGGGTTGAGAAGCTAATTGAACTATGAGGATTTTGATTCCTACTATAATCAGGATATTTAGGATGCATTTTTAAGGCTCTAGCTCTATATCAAACACCCCATTAGGGATGCCTAAGTGAATAAGTCCTGTATCCATATGCAGTGAGTCTGATCACTTTCTATCCCTTGTTTCTCACACCGATCATGAATCATACGGGATTATGGATTTTCAATGATCACATAACTCACATCATAAATTTTCCTTAGCTAGGGAAATCTCAGTGTGTAAGACTTGTTCGATGACATGATATGACTGCCCCCATACAAGGGCATCCACCCCGATGTAAGTTCTTAAGGCATTCCCATATTGGTAAACACTAGTTTAATAACCCTTATAAGAATTAATTATCTATCACCACCCATTAGCAGGTTGATCGTAGATCAAACTATGATGAATTTGATTCTTATTATAAGTAGGATACATAATACGCCTTCTTAAGGATCCAACTCCTCACCCGGTGCCTAAGTGACCTCATATATATATCCTTTACACACGACGTTAAACTGTATGAATTTGACTTAAATGAACTACATAGGTTTTTATTCCTATTATAAATAGGATGCGTAGGATGCATCATGAAGGTTTAATCCCATCCTCAAAACACAAATCACCTTTCTGGATGGTAGTAAACTCCAGAGTGTCTGGTTATATGGATTCAAAATAAAGGTAGTTATCCATTGATAAAAAATAAAGGGAAACAGATGGAGAACATCATATATATATATGGTATCATCAATAGAACCCCCTTTACACATAGAAGTATTAGAAAATTGGTTATTTTATTTGGGTATCCAATCCTGTATTAGGATTTTGAAGAGATTCATGAATATATCTTAAATCTATAAGAGAGTCTTGGAATAGGTGATAATTACCGCCAAAAGGGTGTGATGATCCCAAAATCTCATCCTCTCAACCAATGTGAGTTCCTAAGAATCATTGGGTTTGAAACCCAAAATAAACACCTACCTTTAAAAAGTTGGTTTGTACCTTGTTATGGATGCAGGAACCATTGGGAGTTTCTATGAAAGATGAAAATGGGAAACCCAATGTGAATGATTTTTCAACCATACTTGATCCCCTCACAATCAATCATCATAGACCAAATCTCTCTGAAGGAAATAAGAATGACAAAACCTAGTATAAAATCATGTAATGAAAGAATAACTGAATCATTATAGGCATCCAGCATCATGTATCCTAAACTTAGGGAACCAAACCACATATTTTGAAGGAAACAAAAAATGGTGAACCCAATGTGAATATCTAAAATAATAAAAATGATCGGTTGAACATGAATCTTTCTATTTTATTTTGAGTATCCTATATAATATAAAATGGTACACTCGATGAAAAACCCTTCAATAATAAACATAATTGTCATTCCCATGAAATAAATCCATTCTCACCATGAAAATTCCACACGAGAAAAATAGCCGAATCAGGAAAAAGAAAGGACAATTGTGTTACCCATGCATAGATGATTGAGCTTATTTCACTCTTGAATTGATGAAATGATTATTGACCTTGTTCATTTTTTTCTTTATGACTGCTAAAACTGCTCTCACAATCATATTGACCTAAGATCATGCCTTCATCAAGCAAATGTTGAGAAACCTCAGCTATGAAAGCAACCTCTATGGGTCACAAAACAACCTCACCCACCTGAATCCTTCAACTTTGGGTGGAAAACACAATGGTTTGGTAATATTAGTGACATGTTATGATCCCGAACCTCGAGGATGCACATAGTGGTATCTAGATACTGAATCCAGAAATTCTGTCTCATTCAAGGAAAGCTGTAATGAAACTAGTGGTACCTATTTACACCACTAATCACTTCAAAATATTATCACAATAGTGTGTAAATTAGTACCTTATATATCTTATAAAGGTGGATCAAGGAGTTTACTATGGCTCTATCCTGATTTGGGAGCTTCCCAGGAGGGCTCCTGTCAACCGCCATTACCAACACCATCCCTCCAGTGCCCCTCAATTGATTATTGAGAAAACCAACCAAAAAATTTCCACTATGGACACTCATGCATGGGTATAAAGGAGGACTCACTAGGCATAAAAAGATATGGATAAATGGGAATGGGATCATATCCCTGCTTCCTCTGATGAAGCCTATTGGAACATTCTAGTGGTATCCAACAGGAAGGCTCATATCCCTCCTCACTTAGATCAAATATGCATGTATATTCCTATAGAAAGCATAGAATATGCAGATATCCCTTCCCCATGCATGAATCCCATCAACATATTCTGATGAAATTAGGAGGACAAGGGTAAGATTATATGAACTTCTTCAATCGAAGACATTTTTTAGTATATGTTGGAGACTGAGAATGTGCAGGTCTATATTTCAGAATACACTTTGCTAAAGTGTCACTACATTCTAGAAATAACAGAAGAAATATGCCAAAATATTCTAGTACTAGTACATATATAGGGATAGACACATATTTCTATCCTGACATCCAGAGCAGCATATCACCATGATTAATACAAATAGGTGGCTGCTATGGAGTAAGCGCACATTCTTACTCCCGTCTAGGAGGATTATCGGTATATTATAGTAAAGGGTGAGGCCTGAGATTGGGATAATATATCCATTATGAATGGGGCTCACAACCCAGTTTGGCACATACCTTGAGACATATTCACATTCTTATCAAAAAAGACTAGAAACATACTCCAAAGGCACATGATTAGGCTCATATCCCCATTACAAACAAATATCACCAACCCAATTTGGCACATGCCTTGGGAAACACACACATACCTATTAAAAAAGATCAAATACATACTCCAAATGCACAAGGCCAGGCTCATATCGCCATTTTTACTAAGACTCACCAACCCAGTTTGGAACATGCCTCGGGATAGGTTCACATTCCCATCGTAAAAGACTAGTGACATACTCTAAAGGCATATGATTGTGATCATATCCCCAATCCAACTGATGTTTGTCATAACAATATGGAAATTTCCTCATATTAGGCTCATATCCCTTCCAATGAAGCTACTCATTATATTCCAACAGCTTATGGATGCCAGGATCATATCCCTACTTCCATCAAATAATGATTTCAATTGTATCCTTCAAAGGTTATACAAGAGAATTATTATATCCCTTATCCCATTCCAGATGTCCTTCAACATATTCTGATGGGGAATGCATATTTGAAATGGGAACATACCCCCACTTTAGTATGAATTGAATAAAATATTTTGGAAACCACTTACAAGAAGGCTAATATTCCTGTTGATAATATAGAAGATCATGGGTATACACCAACAATTTTTCAGTAGCGGTATCATATTCCCATAACACTAGAAAATTATTAACATATTCATAAAATCATCATTGAACAAGCTCATATCCCCACTCAAACCCAAAAGGTAGGTCAATATATTCCAGACACTACACCTAATGAGTCTCATATCCATCATATGATCAATTACAATGTCCTTGAGTTTGTTCGATGCATATCTGCAACACCTTAAGGGTATGCAGACTCTTAAACTAATGAAAAAGGTTATTATTACATTGATAGTCCTTGTGGTAGTGTAAAATAAATCGTAGTGACTATACACCTAACATATTCCATGTTAAACCTCCCCATAGTGATATATCTCTTGAATAAGGAAATCCCATCATTTCCCAAATACCTTAATATAGAGAGGTTCTGAAAACATCAACACCTTCATATAGAGAGGTGCTTAAAATGTTGGGGTTAACCATATATAGTTTTCCATCAACTATTTTAATCACTTCATCATGGTTAGAAGGTGACCTAGAGAAGAAACCTATGTGGTATGACAAGGTGGAAGCATATAAAGCTGATAAAGAAGAGGAAAATATGGATATATAGAGAGATTTATCCAAAAACAACATTCTAACCATGTTCTAGACCATCTCCACTTCTGACTATGAGATCCGAAATTAGATAGAGAAAGATTTCATGCCTTACCCATGCTAGAACATATGGTAAAATAATTAGTGGTTAAAGGATAGGCACCTCTCCTATTCAAGATATGAGTTTCACCTTTAGAGCATACACATACTCTATTTTCAAATGGACTTGATTGCTATCTTTATGGATCAAGACGTAAGATTGGAAAATCACAACAAAAATCTATAACATGCCTTCCACCATTGAAACATAACCCTTCGAAAACAGATTGCTGAGGCCTCGTCCTTTATCATCATACAAGGGTGGGTAATGTATGGAGAATTATACTTGAACACATCCTCAGAATAATAGAACTACCCAGATATGGAATCCTGTAATGTCATAGCTATAGGGGAAATCATGGGACTGGGTAATGCACGGGCTAGTTGGTCAATACATTGATACTCCCCCACTTTAAAGATACAAATACATCACAAACAAAGATATAGGTCTACTAATATACTCCTAAGATGTTCCCCTCAAAATATGGGAATGCATTTCAGACACGAAATCAAAATTTATAGACCACCTAAAAACTTCCTGTAGAAAATTACTCCCATCATATACATTGATTTCACCTAGCTCATACATGAGATAAATAGTGCCAAATCAAATGGATCATAATAGAATATTCTATAACATCCATCTAGAAGAAAACCCAACCCATAGGAATGGGATAATTTTTATTACTACCTCCACCCTTCGAGTCATAAAACCCTAAGAGGATCCAAGAAATATTGATGACAACTACAAAAAAATCCCAACCCATAGGGATGGAGGATTTTTTATCTCAATATCCATTACCAGGTTCATCATATCCCAAGAGGGTCCTCTAGAAATTAGTAGTGGTTCTAGATCAACCCCATCCCATAGGGATGGGGGGATTTATATCTCAATTTCCATCTCAGGAGACATCATATCCTTAACTAGAATCATAAAATCCTCAAAAAAGGGATCAGAAAGAGAAAATAGTGGACCTGAATAAGTCCCAGTCCATAGAGATGGGGGAAATTTTATACTCACCCTGAAAGGAATCAGTATTTTCTAGGATGGGAGTTAAATATCGATGGATGGAATCCCATATTTTCCTCCCACCATAGGAAACACCTTTTATGTTTATGGTTCGTTCAGCAAACATGATTGGGAACTCCCTTAAGGTCACTATCCAAAGATTGAGGCACAAGGAATGTACGAAAAAGGTAATAAAACCTCATAAGGTTCATAATCCATAATGGTCTAATATGGTTAGGGATTAGAGAAATGACCCTGATGAAACCCTCAAAGGAGGAGTAAGCAACAAAAAATTACCCTATTGTGTGTAGAGTAATGGGATAAATACCATTTCCCGATACAACTCAGTGAATTTCATTACCATCAACACAATAGATGATGTAGACCAAGACATAAATACAAAAGGATGCAACGTAGAAACTTTTCCTTGAGAGGTAGGTGATTTGGATGCACCAAACTGAGGTTACATGTATGAAAAATCTGAGAAGGATCCAGAACCTAGAACATCTGAATGATGAATTAACACCTATATAGTGGAACACTAGCAAGGATAAAGGGAAAGGTGTGGAAATATCCCACTCACCACCTATATGATCTGAAATTCCCTCTACGGAGGAACATTTGGCACGATATGAGAATGAGATACAAAATATCAGACAACTCAATGAGGAACTACTCATGGGAAACACTCCCTCTGGATATCATCTTCAGATAGAGATAAAAATCCTTCCTTACACATATCAAGAGGTATCTAATACTCCTACAACATTAACATCTATATGGAAGGCCAACTATGGATCCATGCAACCAGTGTACATAAATGAGGAAGTTGAAGATGATCACAACTTTACTCTATTATGACAATAGACTATCCATCATTAGGATGATCATTCAATCCTAACATGGATAAAGAATTAGTAGGATATGAAAATGGGGCCACCTCATCATGCATCACCCCTGTATACGGGAGGCGGTCTGGAAAATGGTACCTCTAGAACTCCTCAACACCATTGAATCCTTGGATACTTGAATAGAAGCTATAGAAGGGCGACGTGCACCCATGTAGCTCAAGAAGTATCCATATCCTGAATGGGTGGATGAAACTTTTCCCCTACTAAATTTAATTAATCCTACCTTTTTAACCTTTTATGATGTAAGAGATCCATAATAGTATCTCACACACTTCATGTACTGATGTGGGTTGATGATGGTACCTAAATATTAGCAAGAGGTGATGAAACTGAGATGTTTTGTACAGACTCTGATAGGGCCCACCTTCTTTTGGCACAACCTTCCAACATGATCCATTATGGGATGGGAAGACCTTAATCCTTAATTCCTTTATCATTTTAGCTCCACATTATGGAAAATGACAATTATTGACCTCAAATTTTTTAAATAATGTGAAAATGAGAGGGTTTTTGACTTCATTTTCATATGGAAATGTTTAAACATTCATTCAATATCCCTCTCTCATAATAGAAATTGTTGGAAATATATGATGAAAATATTTGGGGTGAGTTTCAAATACCTCTAATCTTAATGAAGTACCGAGCTGGATTCTGTGAGTTTTCAGAGATGAAAAAATGCTTAGAAGATTCCATTTAGTGGACCCGGGATAAATATTGGACCATACCCTCAATATAGGGGAAAATGATTAGTAAGGAAGAGATTAAAAATATTACCCTCAAAATAGTAGCAGTGTCCTTTCAATAACCTAAGTAGGCCTTGAATCATCTAACACCTCTTGTCGAGCGACAACAACAAAAAAATATCCCTTGAATAGAAGAAAAAAAAGATCAAGGTCACCTATGATTTTAAGAATAATGAATAAAGCATACTCATTTTAAAATGACCTGGTCCCTAGTTATTTTATTTAAACCATGTAAAGTAACCTACTCATTCTACCAAATCCTAGGAAACCCAACGAGGTTAACCTCATCGATCATCCTGACTACTGCCCTTTTCATAAGAGGCTCAGTCACACCATCCATGATTGCTTTGTCTTCAAAGAATTCCTCTAGATCATGGTTGATTCTAAACTGGTGATACTAAAGAAGACCCTAGAATATGTGACCTATGTAATCGTCACTCCACCATAAGAAGAGGTTGACTAGAAAGAAGCTCTGGCTAGGCGTGGATAGAAGTTTGATAACTATATGACTTGAAATACAGTTAACCAAGATCATTACAACCTTAGAGAAAAAATTTGCAAGCAAAAAATGATCTCAGTACCTAGGGAGGTATCATTAAATAAACCCCCATAGGTAGACATAATTTTCAGACACAGGAAAATAAACAATATAAAGACTCATATCCAGCTTCTGCACAAGCTTTGACTCTTTCATACTTCTTGCCTTTAACATCCGAAGAACGATCAACACTCCACAAAACAGAACCCTCATCAGATGAAGTGATCATTTTTTGTTATGTAAACATTTTTAACTTAACATATCCCTTCTCTAATGATGAATATTTCTTTGATTATGAGTTCCCTTTACCTAACTAGGAAGCTGGAGGCTGAGTAAATAGAAGTCAATGATACAGTGGATGGAACGGCCATGTTTGAACCCAATATTTTGGTCACATCCCCATGGAATACATATATGTAGCCAATACTTATGGGAGAGCACTCCAGTAATCCCAAAAATAATCATGGAGATTCCTTAGATCCATCTAGTGGCCATTCATGCCCAATCATTTTACATGATCGAACGATGAGGGTGCGATTTTCCAATCATCCTAGAAAAAGGGGAAGGCCAGTGTGACCTACACCACTTAAAAAATATTATTTGACCTCTTTTCAAGAACTAGGATTATCCACATCAAACACCATAACTCTTGAACCACATTATAAGGAGTAAATCCACATTGAGAAGCATATAACTCTAGTGAAAATGTACAACATTATGAAACAATTAGTGGTTGTTCCAGCTAAACTCTCCATCCTAGATGCTCTCCATCTTTCAAAATAACTCATAGAGGCACTCATCAAGGCCCTCCATAGACCATAGGATATTTAGATAGAATTTTTTGTATCTAAGGTTTACTGAGCATAGATTATTCCATCAAAATTTCATGTCACCATCTAGTTCATATAACATGATCAGAAAGAAGTTATCTAAGGACATATCAGACCCCTCTACGTTTTAGGAAAACTCAACAATGTCATAATCCAAAGGGATCTAGTTAAAAATTGTTTTGGGATCAGGAATAAGTTATTCTTATCATGAATTTTCTTTCACTATATGGATCTCATATCAATTTTTGTGGAAGGGAAGTCAAATTTCATATTTCTAATGAATCTATGATTATCTATCGATGTAAGGATGAATATGAACTTCCAGTGGAAATTACTTCCATCTTGTGGGTATTAATTTCTATAAAGGAGGGTTATATATCTCATATAGTTGTAGAGAAACTCACCATCAAGGACACACCTATTATATGGGATTTTGTTGACATCTTTCTAAAAGAATTTCTAGGTCTTCCACTAAATCGTGAAGTTGAGTTTTCAATAGAACTCATACCGAGTGTTATGACCATTTCAAAGACTTCTTATAGAATGACCCAACCAAGTTTCAAGAATTGAAGAAGAAACTCCAAAATAATCTTGAAAATGGATTCATACATCATAGTGCATCACCTTAGGGTGCACCTATTCTGTTTATTAAAAAGAAAGATGGATCAATGAGACTCTGTATTGATTATCGATAACTTTACAAGATCATTATCAAAAACAAATCCTCTCCCCATGTTGATTACTTATTTGAACAACTATGAGGAGCTCAATACTTTTCCAAGATTGATCTTAATTATATATATATATCATAAATTAAGGTTTAATAAATAGGATATACCCAAGAAAGTATTCTATACAATGTATGGACACTATGAATTTATAGTGTTTCCTTTCAGTCATACTAATTCCCCCACTATATTCATGGATTTAATGAATAGAGTCTTTAGAGACTATCTTGACCAGTTTTTGGTAGTATTTATAAATTATATTCTTATATATTCAAAGATTAATTATGAACATGAAGATCACTTGAGGATTGTACTAAAGACTCTGAGAAAGGATAAGTTTTATGGAAAATTTACCAAGTGTGAATTTTGGCTTCATAAAGTTTTATTTATAGATTACATAATCTCAAGAGAGGGTATACATATGGATCCAACAAAGACAGAAGTTATGGAGCATTGGACTAGACCAGCAATGGTAATTGATATCTGAAGTTTTCTTGGTTTGGATAGATATTATTGAATTTTTTTTAAAGATTTTTCACAATTGTCTAATCCACTCACCAAGTTGACTTGAAAAAGAGTTAAGTTCATATTGACAGAAGAATATGAAGATAATTTCAAAGAGTTGAGAATAAGGTTAGTCAGTAAACATGTGATCACACTACCCTATAGTAGAGAGAGGTTTGGGATCTATAGTGATACATACAAGAAGGGTATAGGATGTGTTCTCATTAAAATAATATGGTGATAGCTTATGCCTCATGATAATTGAAAATACCTGAGAAAAATTACCCAACTCATGATTTGGAGTTAGCTATGGTAATATTTGAATTAAATATATAGAGGCATTATATTTATGGAGAAAGGTGTGATATTTATACTGATCATAAAATTTTAAAGTATATTTTCACTCAAAAAGAGATTAATATGTGCCAAATAATATGGTTGAAGTTGATTAAAGATTACGAATGCTCAATACATTACCACCATGAGAAAACAAAAAAGGTGGAGGATTATTTGAGTAAAAAGGATCATGCTAGCCTATCTATGATAAGGATAACAAAAGATCCAACATTTATGGATTTTTAAAGGATAAATCTAGAAATTTTAAAGGAAGGGGAGAAATATTATCCGGATCAAATGAATGTTCATCTATTTATACAAGCGAAGAGTAAGGTGGAATTAAAGGAAGATGTAGAGATAAAAAAGGTGAGAAATGTTCCTGAGTTAAACTTTGATTGTGATGGAATACTAAGGTTTAAGAACCATTTTTTTATTACTTCTATAATATAATTAAAGAAGGGACTTTTGGATGGGTCACATAGTTCATCATTATCTATTCATCCTAGAAGCATAAAGATGTATAGAGACCTGAAAGAGTATTTCTGGTGGGATGACATAAAGAAAGATATTTCAAAGTATGTTTCTCGGTGCTTGGTTTGTTAGAAAGTTAAGGTCAAGAGACATAAGTCTAAGGGGATGTTATAACCATTACCCATACTAGAATGGAAATGGAAAAACTCAACATGGAATTTATCATCGAACTTCCCAAAACATCTAAATGCCATAATGTTATATGGGTTATAGTTGATTACCTTATGAATTTAGCACACTTCATTGTGATTAGAGGAGAATTATCTCATGACCATATTTAAAAAATATATATTAAGTGGTAAGATTTCATATAGTACCACTTTCTATTATATCTGGTCAGAACCTGAGGTTTACCATGAAGTTCTGAAGAATTATTCAGTAGGCTCTGGATACAGAGTTAATTTTTAGCACTAATTATCATTATCTGATAGATGGACAATCTGATAGGAAAATTAAAACTCTATAAGACATGTTTAGAGCTTAATCTATGGATTTTAAAGGTTTTTGGGATCAACAACTATCTTTGGTATACTTTTCTTACAATAATAGCTTTCACTCCAGTATTCATGTGGCTCTATATGAATCCCTCTATGGTAAGAAGTGAATAACTCCAACATGCTGGAATGAAGTTGGGGAAATAAAGTAATTGGGACTTGATCTAGTTGAGGAAATGGTAGACAAGTTCAGATCTATTCAACAAAACATAAGAGTAGATCAGAGTCGATACAAAATTTATTCTTACAATTGACGAAAAGGCCTAGAGTTTAAAATGGGTGAAAATGTATTTTTGTGAATATCTCCCTCGAAGAGAGTGATGAGATTTAGAAATAAGAGAAAGCTAATACCTAGGTATATCAATCCTTTTGAAATTCTAGATTGTGTTGGGAAGGTAGCTTATCAATTGGTGTTTCCACCAAATCTCTCTCAAGTTCATGATGTGTTCCAATTATCCCTCCTAAGAAATCACATACCCAATCCTTAACATGTACTAAAATATTAATTCTTACCACTACAGAAAGATATTTCTTATGAAGAAAAATCAATAGAGATTCTGGATCATAGTGAGAATGTTCTACGAAACAAGACCACTCTCTTGGTTAAAGTTTTATGGCAGAATCACTAATTTGAGGAAGTTATGTGAGAACCTGATGATGTGATGAGGTAGATGTATCCTCATCTATTTGCATAAAAGTGATTAATTTTAGGGGATAAATTCATTTTAAGGGGTTTATAATATAAAACCCTGATATTTTAATAAATAGTTTTCTTTAAATAATTTTAATTCTTCAATAGCTCACATTGCACTCAACTGTGAGTTTAAATGAACCATGATACACTATTAGTATAAAATGACTATTATAACATAGAAATTAAATTGGAATGAATAAATTTAATAACTAATTTAATAAATAAATATAAATGTATAACTCAATATAAATGTATCGGTAAGTGTTTAGAAAATGATCGCACAATTTTTAGTAAAATCACTTTATTCTTCAAAAAATATGTTTTCTTCAATTTTTTTTTCTTGTTTTTATTAATTTTTAGAAGTTATATAAAATATATTTTACCAAATTAATTTAATTTTTTAATTATGAACATCAAAATTATCTTAAAATTATTTATTCTGAAAAACATTTATTTTTATAAGGAATAGTGAAAATACTGATTGTTATTTAAAACTATATGTTCTTTTAAAGTCTTTATAAGGTAAAATTATGTTTTGGATTGGTTTTAAATTTTAATTAGTTAATTTTGATTTAAAATAATCCAATTATGGTTTTTGAATGGTATTTTACACATAAATTTATTATAAAAACATTTTATGTTTTAAAAGGACATTTTTCCAAAAAACTCTTTTTCATGGAATTTTATTAGTTTTATATTAAATTAAATTATACAACTTATATGTTTTAAATTTTTGAAAATGGATTCAAAATTTGGATTCATAAGATCCAAATTTATTAAATATGTCTCCTTTATTTTTTTCCAATATGAATAGTAACCTTGGTAAATTTTGTTACCATGATAAATGGTAAATTGAGTAATTTAGGTTTAAAATAAAATTATAAATACCATAAAATTACTTTAACACATTCCAATATTTTATTAGATAAAAAACGTTTGACCCTTAATACATAAGGATAAAAATTAAGCTGTTTAATGGAAACTTTTCCATGAAAATGACTTAAATAATATTTAAATCAAATAAAGTCACAAAATGTTACTTTTCTTTTCTTTAATATCCTTTCCGTGTCCACATGGGAAAAAATTTAAGTTATGAATAAATATAACTATAAATTTTTAAATTAATAAACATATTTTCATGATATGAATTTATTTTTGAGCTTTTGGTTCACTTAGATGAAATTATGGTATTTCTAATATTTTATTTAATAAAAATTTAAATATGTGACATTCATGTTTTAAATACTATATCATTTTTTATATAAGGTTACACAAAATATATATTCAAATATAAATATTATTATGAAATATAGAAGGTTTATCTTATTTATGGTATTTTATTTTTAAATTTTAGTGAAAAAATAAGTATATTAAATAATTACACAACAATGATATAATAATTATTTTATTAATGAAAATATCAAATAAATGTAAATAAAAATATTAAAATAAATATAATTTGGAATACTTAATGTAATAAATGAATTTTATAGATGAACTTGACCTATTATAAATATAATAAAATATTTTTTTCTAAGTTAACATGTTATCTTGATATTTTTAAAAGTCCGAGTAATGAATAGTGTCAAAATTGACACTAATAATATTTTAACAAAATAATATGTTCTTAAATTATTTTAAAAAAATAAAACATTTTTAAAAATACAAAAACATATAATATGGTCTAAAATGTTATAAAATTTTCATTCATGATTTAATTGACATCACACGAGTAAAATTTTTAACCTTTTAATGTTGAAAAATTTGTTACCTTAGTTAAAATCGAAATAGGTTAACTAAGGGTTAATCAAAATGATTAGGTTAATAATAATAATAAAAATTGTCTAAAATCTATTGGTTGATGAGATTAAAACCTTTTATCATCTAATTTTTTATTACATGGCATTTTATAGGTATTTTGATTAATATTTAATTTATTATAAATTAATATTTTTTGAAATTCCAAAAAGTACCCCTCACCTCAATTATAAAAGTGCACCTCCTCCCTCACTTCTTCACATCCCATTGAGCCTTAAATATTGACCATAACATGAAAAGTTCTATTATTAAATTACCTATACATATTTTAGATGTTTTTTTCTTCCCAAAAGACCAACCCTAATGTCCCTAAGAGGAGATCTAAAGGAAGTTCTCCAAAGAAGAGGTAATCATCTTTACTAAATCTTTCAAGATTATTTCTTCTTCAACTTTATATTCATGTGTTGTTTCAATTATAAAGTAATAAATCCAGTATCATATATATTCTAAGATGTTATTATTATTATGAAACAACCATTTTCCACATTTTATCCATCCTACGAAAAACAAAAAACATAATGCGTGCGTACGTACAACTTACTGTCTCCACGCCATGGTGTAATATGTTTTTCATCACCTCTTTATTTGGATGAGTATAATGATGGAAATAATATATATATATATATATAATAATTATAACATGGTATTGATTCTAGAAAAAAATATATACCATCCACTTCCTTGCTCTTTTACTATTAAGGGAATGATATCATCGCTCGTGCGTACATACAACCTAGCTTCTCCACGACGCAATAAGATTCATATTCCATATACACCATAAAATAATTATTATATGAATGTATATAATAAATAAATATGATATATATTACCTTAATATCATTCTAGAAATTATGTAACTATATCCTATGCACAATAATTGAGACTTATACGACAAAACTTGCATAAGAAAATGAAGCAGTTACCACCAGAAAAAAGAGTAATAATGAAATATTATTAACAAACGAGTGATAATATGATCATATATGATATAATAAATATTAATATGGTTCTTTAATATGTTAATAACATTATTTCATCTATTATACATGAGTTTTAAATTCTTATTAAGGAAATCAGACCTAAGGTAAGGGTTAATTTCATAATCTCATTATTATATGAGATTGTTTACACATAAGTATTTATTGGGGAATATTTATCTTTAATATCCATGTTTCTTAAAAATGTTTTCCAAAATATTTTTACTATTCTTCTACATTTTTTTTAAATTCATTTTTACCTATTTATGAATTTTTACTAAACATTTTGAAAGGAATACTTTGTCGTTTTCCTAACAATGTATTTTGTGACTTTTCTAGAAAAAGTACAAGAAGAATGTTTTTTAAGTTATAAGGCATGGATTTTTTTTTTCTACTTTCATGATGACTTAATGGCTTGAAGCTTCCCTTAAATTATTACCAGGTTATTTTAAGAGAATTTTTTTTCTTTTAAAATTTCCTGGCATTTTAATAAAAGGAAATGTTTTCAAAGCAGAAAGGATATTCTCTTAAAGAATTATTTTCAAGTGATATCTCAATTTTATTTTCCATCTATGATAACATTATTTGATGTTAATTATGATTTATTGGGGATATTTTTCAAGGATATGATCTCTAGTATCTATATGGTTAATTTATTTTTATGATGGAATGATATTTATGAAACCCATTTCTTTTCTATGGGTTATGTTATGATGGAATGATGTTTATGAAACCCATTTATTTTTATGGGTTCTGATATGATGATTTATTTATGTTCTTATGTAACACATACGTATGAATTTCATTATGTGATAGGTGGGACCTATATCTCCCTCCAATTCATTGGGTAAATATTTATATCTCATGATATAAACAGGGAAATAATGGGAAATGATCTTGATTCAATAATATAAGATTGAGGAAGTAAACCCAATCCAGTATTACAGGGCTGGAACAAGGAGTAAACCTAGTTTAGTAAATGACTTTGTCCACTATGATGGTCTTGTAAATGACCCTTGACTAATGTGAAAATAATTTTCTATGATTTTTTATATGCCATAATTTCACATCTTAAGTTGTGATATCATTAAATATGTTATTTATGAACTTATATGATTTATCCTATGATTTATATGAGCTCACCCTTTCTTATGTTTCTTTTCCCAAGATATGAAGAAATTTATTAAGTAAGATGTTTCAAAAGGGGTTATAGTTATGATGGAATAAGCGGGAGATGATGTAAATATTTTATGAACCAGTTGTTTATATTTCCTAGTTTCCAAAGACACTAAACCTATACAGTTCTATCATGGGTTTTCTATGTTATGTAATAAATATTATTTTATTTAGATGTAATATATATGTATAAAAATCATGGTTTGTTATACTCATGGTTTTCTCCCTTGATAATATCCAACAAAGGATGTTATGATAACAGACCCATCAATAGGAAATCCACATTTTTATGTCATTAGATGTTCCTAGCAACAAGAATGTGTATTTATCCTTAGACTTTAATATTATCATTAATGGATATCATGACTTGTGTACTTTGATTTATTGATGAAAAATGTGATGAAATGTGCTCACAGATAGGTAAGATACATTGGGTATATCATGAGTGATATTTAATTAATACATAATGTGAGGAAGGATTTATCCCCTCTATCCCTTGATGGAAGTTGATATTACAAGCCCTTTGATGTGAATGTAATTTCCTACATAAATCCATGTTCATGGTTTTTGGTGGCTGAGTTCATTTTTGGAAATTAAAAGAAATAGAAATCAATCATATAGGTTGATGTCATCGAAATTAAACCTGATTGATTTGAGATATCACGATAAATGGATCGTATTACACGGTAAGAGTTCATGGTAGGTTGGATGTTGTTATGACATTAAATTATTTATCTATGGGAGTATTGGAATATTTATAGATTCTAAACCCGACTTTAGGTAGTTATTCATAGTGTCACTAAGAAATAAGCCTAGATGGTTACACACTAAGTTTATTTTCAATCTTAGTTAAATTCAAGTATTGAATTTAACAAGTTAGAATAAATAATATTTATTTAGTTTTGGTTGATCACCATAATTTTATTAAAATTTATTCAAAAGAATAAGTGAATTAAGTAATAATATATATATATATATATATATATTCAATTTTGAATAATATAATATTTATTATATTTATTGATGAATAATGGAGTGATATTTATTTATTAAATAAATATTCATTAATCAAGGATCGATAAACGTCGATGAGGGAAAGCAGACCGAGATTAATGTTCCGATTAGAATTGGTATAAATGATATTGATTTATGTTATTAAATTATTTCACATGTCAAGTAATTAATAATAATAATATTATTATACATGGGGTATAATAATATTAAAAGGTAAGGAAATGGATTGTGTGCAATTTTACGACCCTAAACTCTCCATAATAAATATATAATTATATCACTTTCTATAATCAATTTTGGTGTGAACAATAGAGATAGAGAATCTATCAATCCCCAAATATATATTTAAAGATATACATATCACACTCTCGCTTTATCCTCTCTCAAGACATTGAGATAACATTAATAGTTCTTCCTTCTCTAAAAGAATTCAGCTATGATCAACCATAAACAATGCAAGTAATCAGGATCATCCGTTCTAATAGCCAACAATTCTATGATGATATTCAGAGATTATGGTGCATGTGTGGATCACCACTAGAGGGATTATATACTTAGATCCTACAACACGATGATGGTATGAAAATATCTATCCAACCATATCATTAATGAAGAGAGAATCCCAAGTTGAGGTAATTCCATATATGTTTATAAATTAATAATAAATTACATGTAAAGATCCTACTCTTCTAGTTCCAAAATTTTATTATTGTGAATTAATATGTGGTTTTCACTGGACATGAAATTTTAATCATGTGTGATAAAAATTACAAGTAAATTAAGATTAAAAGTCAAGTTTTTTATGCCATCACAGGACACTTCCACTAAACCTAGAACCTACATGGAGCATCAGAGAATATCACATGTTTAATTTATATTTTTTTATTATTTGATTTTCTTTATTAATTTCCATTTTATTTTACTTATATAAATTTGTTTTAATATTAGGAATCATTGTATCTTTCCTTATTCATTATCGCTAACATAAATTGTAAATGGTTAAGATTAAAAAATGAAGAAACATATGAAGAACACCAATTAGAGGTGCCAAAGGATCTACCTAGACAAAACAAAAGTACATGTTGTTTACTACCTACATACACAACGTGTGTTATTTTTCACATCCATATATCATGATAAAGTCAGATAGATCCAATGAAATCAGATCTAATATCCAAAACAATTGGATTAGTGTGTAGATCTGGATAGACTAGAACACAACTTAAATAACTACACAATGTGTAACCACTATACTCGATGTGTAGTACCCAGTTTCTCTTAGCTAAGAACATGGAGTGTCCCAGCATGCCGTGAATCAGATACATGAAACAAGGAAGGATGATTCATGAAACCCTTAGGCTTCATGTTGTTTATTCCAAGTATACACCATGTACCTCAAACTCATCCATGGTAGGAAACACACCTAGTATTTAGGAATGTGCTGTAGACATAAGATAGAAGACAATACATTCCCTGTACTATAGTACATTCCATGTACTATAGTACACTCCGTATAGTCTGTTACCTATAGTGTGCCCAGTTTTTCATGGAGAAAAATTAAATATATAATTAAACTTTTTCACATGTGTTACATGTGTCATTTATTTGATAGTATATGAAATTTCATAAGATTGATAATTATATATTAAATAAATATATGTGTTCAGATTTTCTATAAGCACACATAGTTGCCTACACTTTTTCACTATATTAATTTTAAGTGAAATTAATTTTCTTTAAAATTATAGATGGTGGTATGTCAAGGATTATTTGATGGAATTAATATATATTGAATTAATTAGATTAATTCAAGACACATTATCTTAATTAATGAATTAATTGAAGTAATTGATAAAAATATCACAAATGTATGCTCGTTTATTGATTAATGGATGATCATTAGATTAGACCAACCATGTTTATATGACTGGTTTCTTTTAATTTATTGTGATTAAATTATTATTGATGGATTGCATTTCATCCCCTCCTCCTTATTATGTAAGGGCCCACATTCCTATGGTTTATTTTATATAAACTACCTTTATCCAATCCATTGGATCCACTCACATGTTTGTGACAGGATGGATCTCCCAGGAGATAGCAGGTAGTATGAGTCAAGGAGAAGAGGGAAAACTAATCGAGGTGATACATAGGATCCAAGGTGAAATACTACAACACGAACCAAGATATGGTTCAAGGTGTTTCTCTTAGGGTTGAGGGTTATTTTATCATCCTCTAGATAAACTAACCATTATATAATCTCATGATCATGACACTTATATTTTATTTCTATTAGTTTCATTGTTAATTATTTATGTTTGTTGATGTTTTTTGATCACCTAATAAATGAATTAACAAGAATTAAAGATGGAATAAAATATAACTGGATTATAAGTGAATGTTTTATCAAACATGGTTAATCACTTAAGTAAAATCCAATTAATATTAATAAATAATGTGATAAAATGGTATTTATGAATAAAAATAAAAACCCCTCAAACAAAAATATTAATTCAACATAACCTTCCACTACATAAGTTTGAATTGACCATACAGTTAAAAGTGCTTGACCAACACAAGTTGGGGTGCTTTCAATTATCAGGGAACTTTTAGTTTAAATTTTTAGGTTGACATAACATAGTTTACATCACGGGTTGAATTCTCAAGTAGGTATTTTTGTAACTAAGAGGAAATCCTTATTTAGGATTTTGGGATTGGCGAGTCCACTCAACATATCAAGGAACTATGATTTAATGTAGTTGGAAAGTTACACCTACCTAAAACCCTTCAAATAACTTGTGAGGCCCAATTTTGGGTTATGAGAAAGGGGATATGGATCCTTTCCTCTAGAATATCTAAGAAATAATATATTTCAAAACTAATGGTGTGGGATATTGGATTTCAAAAAAATAGTGGGAGATTAATGAAATTTAATTTATTAATCGGTTTTTATAATAAAAAAATTACTAATTATTTACTCTTAATTTGTAGAAATAGAAAATCAAACAACTTTGAAAATATCACTATGATCCATACTAGATAAGGATAACATTCTCACTGGAACAAATTTCTAATAATGGTATAGGTTATTACATGTTATACTATGCCACAAACAAAAATTATACATGATAGAAACCACACTTCCTAAGTTGATTTCCAAAGAGGCTAGTGAGGAATAAATATCTCTATATTTGAGGCATGTAGAAAATGTTATGGATGTACAATGTTTTGTGTTATCCTACATGTCCAATGAGATTCTATAGAAATATGAGGATATGGATGTATATAACATCGTTCCTCACCTTTAGGATCTCTATCAAGATAAGGTGTGATCAGACATATATGAGGCATCCAATGCATTGTTCCCATACAAGATTAAAGAGTCTATACTAGATGGGCCACATGTAGTCAAGATAATTAGATACATTGAATGCCTAAACATATTGAGTTTTAAGATCCTTGATGATTAGTTCACAGAACTCATTATGTTCTCACTACCCAAAAATTTCTACAATTTTATTATGAATTATAATATGAGTAATAATAAGAAGAAACTTTTATAAATTATTACACTTATCCTTCAAGTTAATAAAGAAACATGGCATGAAAAACCCATGATACTTATGTTTAATAAGAAGATGAGGAATAATTAAAAGGGGCCAAAGAATCATTCCAAGTATAAGGATATGGAGAACCATCCTTTCAAGAAGAATAAGACCTAGAGGTAAGAAAAGGAACATGATGTGGTATGTTTTTCATGTGGTAAGTAGGGCCACTAGAAGAGGAATTTCACCCAACAATATAAGAAAGGGGAAGCTTTAGGTGCATTTGTTATTGAGTTTAATCTTTCTATATCTATAAGTTTGGTATTATATACTATGTTTGGTAATCACATATGTATCTAAATACAGGAACCATTTAGATTTAGTAAGGTTTCCAAAGGAAAGTTAGATCTAAGGGATGCCAATAGAGCAAGGTTGGTTACTCAATCCATTATATATTACCACCTCACATTGCCTACATGATTGATTTTGGTTTTAAAGAACTGTTATTACCTTCCTAGTGTTACCAAGAACATCATTTTTATTTCTTTTTTATACATGGATAGATTTATTTTTAGTTTTTGAAATAAGAGTTTCTACTTTTATAAAGATAATATATGTTATATTATGGTATAGTTAAATAATGGTATTTATGTATTAAATTACAAAAACCAAATATTGGAAATTGATAATGAAACAAATATGCGCAACTCTTATAACACCTAATAATGGCATCACCGTTTTGGTTACATAAAAAAAAACATTTGGAAAAGATCTATCAAGATGGTTACTTATACTATTTTGAGATTAATACACTTGAAATATTTCATTCTTGTTTACAAGGTAAGATGGTCAAAAAACCATTCGATGTTCAAGGTGAGAGGGACATAGAGATTCTAGATTTGGTACACACTAATGTGTGTGAACATTTTCAAGTAGAATCTGGTGGTGGATTCTCATACTTTATTACTTTTACTGATGAATTGAGTAGGTATGGTTATATCTAATTGATGAGGTATAAGTCTGAATCCTTTGAGAAGTTCAAAGATTTCAATAATGAATTTGATAATAAACTTGGTAATAATATAAAGAAACTTTGATTGGATTGAGGTGGTGAATATAATAACCAAGACAAATTTCTATGTGAGTAATAGATTTTATCTCTAATTACTCCAAATTATAAAACAAGTGGAATAGTGTTAGTGAAATGAGGAATTATACCTTACTAGAAATGGTAAGGTTGATTATGAGTCATACAATCCTTTTATTATACTTTTTTGTATATGCATTATAGACAACATAATACTTACTAAACCAAGTATTAACTAAAGCTGAAAATGGTATTCCATTAGAGTTATAGAGTGGAAAGAAACTTGTTTGGTCACATGTTTGTGGATGGGGTTGTGAGGAATTTGTTAAGGCTAGATCAATAAAGAAATTGGCACCTCGAGGCATGAAGTGCATCTTTATAGGGTATCCAAAGGAAAAAGGGATACTATATATACAACCCTTCAAATAAGAATGTAACTATCATAGGACAAGAAATATATCTTGATAGGGATCACATTTTCAAAGAGTATAGTGGGATAAAGTTTTAATTCAATGAAGTTGATGCTTAAGATACATGTAATTTGGTACTAGAACCGATTCCATATGTCCCCATGGAAGAAAGATGTTCTTGAAATACAAACACTACAAAAGAGAACTAGAGGGGTAAGAGAACTAGGGAGATGTTTTTATAGTCATCAATGATGGTAAATCATTATTGGTTGAAAATAATGATCCTATATCCTACAAGGAGGCAGTGGAGAGCTTAGAAGCTACAAGATGGTATGAATCCATGAATTCTGAGATGGATTCCATATATCAAAACCAAGTTTGGGTTTTGATCGATCCACCAGTTGATGTAATGACCATTGGGTGTAAATGTGTATTCAAGAGAAAATTGGACATGAAAGTTAAAGTAAATACTTATAAATCATGAATAGTGAATAAAGGGTTTAAATAATACCAAGGTATTAACTATGATGAAACCTTTTCTCCAGTTTCCATGTTTAAATTCATCATAAATTTTCTTGACATATTATCTTTCCATGACTATGAGATTTGTCAAATGGATTTCAAAACTACTTTCCTTAATGAGAACCTTTAAGAGGATGTGTATATGGCACAAATAGAAGGGTTTTTTTGACTCTAGGAAATTCCATGAAGGTATGAAAGTTTCATAGATCCATTTACGGATTAAAGAAAGAATCTAGGTCATGGAATATTTGGTTTGATAAATCCATAAAAAATTTGGTTTCACTAAGAATGAATGTGATCCATGTGTTTATAAGTAGTTTAGTGGGAGTATAATTGTTTTCATTGTAGTATATGTTGATGAAATATTACTAATTTGAAATTACATACCAGCCTTACAATAGGTTAAGATGTGATTGAGCAAGTGTTTCTCCACAAAGGAATTAGATGAAGCGGCCTAAATTATATGGATTAAGATCATGAGTGATAGATATAAAAGTCTTCTTGTAATAATTCAAGGTATATACCTTGACCAAATACCAAATAGGTTCAGTATGAAACAATCCAAGACAGAATTGGTTCTAATGTCTCATGGTATACATATTTTGAAGAAAATGTATCCTCAAACACAAGAGGAATGAAAGAGAATGAGTAAGATCCCATATGCTTCTATGATATGATCTATCATGTATGACATATTATGTATGAGGATTGATGTTTACTATTCATTTATCATGGTAAGAATCTATCAAGTAGATCTAGGTGAACAATATGGGACTACTGTTAAGGCTATCCTTAAGTATCTAAGTTGAATAAGGGATTTGTTCCTAGTGTATGAGAATATTAAGAGCTAGTCATTAGGGGTTATATAGATTCTAGCATAAATGTAAATCATAATGATATGAAGTCATAGTCTAGATAAATATTTTGTCTTAGAGAAGGAGTCGTAAGATAGATGAGTTCTAGGAACCTTGTTACTAGTAATTTTACAATGGAGTTTGAGTATATTGTGTATTTCAATGTAGTCAAGGAAATAGTTTTGATTCACAAATTTTTCCAAGTGCTTGATGTGGTACCTTATAGTAAAGATCCTATCATAGTTTATTATGATAACACTACAATTGTGGCTCTCTCTAAAGAGTCGAGGTCACACCAAAGGAAAAAATACATACCTTTTAAGTTTCATCTCTTGAGGGATTTTCTCAATGAGGTGAAGTTATGGTGAGCATAATACATCGACCAAGGATTTATCTCACTAGAGGCATGAGTATCATGTGAGAGATAGTGGACCAAGATTTGTTATTAGTTGGATCTAGTGTAAGTGGGAGTCTGTTATATTTGGTTCCCTAGAACCAAATTTCTTAGTAATTGATTTCATTTTTTTCATTGTTAATAAATATTCTTATCGCATCATGTTTGTTCCTCTGCATGAAATTTTTATGTGATAATATCCTAAAAATATATGTCACACTGAAAGGTCATGGTAGTTCCTTGCTATGATGAGAACCTAAAGGTTCCATGAAATTATTCTTGAACTTTGTTCTATGAATGGATGATATTTCCTCAAGGGAAATAAATAATATAGGTTATTAGGGGTAGGAGACTCATAAGGCATCGAGACACCTTCTCATGGTGTTCATCCTTGGTAAACTCTAAGAGAAGAGGTTATGAGAATAGAACCGTCAATAGGAAATCCATATTTACATGTGTCATTGGATGTTCCTATTAGTGTATGTGTGTATTGATCCTTATACTTTATGATTGTCATTAATAGATATAATGAATCACGTAATTTTATGTATTGACAAAAACTGTGATGAAATATTCTCATGTTGAGGTAGGATACGTTGGGTATATCCCAAGTGATATTGCATTAGTGGATAATGCGAGAAATAATTTTTCCCTTCTATCCATTGATGGAAGTTGATTACTCAGACCCTTTGATGGTAATAGAAATACCTGTATAAATTCATAGACATGGTGTTTGGTGGGAAAATTTAATTTTGAAAAGTCAAAGAAATAGAAATCAAGAATATAGCCCGAATGGTTTGATGTTTGGAGAATATAATATTTATTATATTTAACGATGAATAATATAGTGATATTTATTTATTAAATAAATAATCATTATCCAAGGGTCAATAAATGTTGATGAGTTAAAGTAGGCTGAGCTTAATGGTTTGATTGGAATTGGTATAAATGATAATTATTTATGTTCTTAAAGTGTTTCACCTATCAAAAAATTATTATTATTATTGTTAGACATGGGGTTAATTAAGAATTAAAAGGAATGGAAAGAGATTATGTCGTCATGACCCCCTCCCAACAACGTGTACCCCTCCTGGGATGGAAATGTGAGAAGGAAGATAGTGACACCCGAGTCCCACCTCCAGTAGCAATACTAGAATTTGGACCTATATCCACTGATCTATAGCCACAGACAATACAAACCGTGGCTATAGATCACTTATACCCATGTCTGTTTTGCTCTCCATAGAATTAGATCCCTATGTGAGCCCTTTCCTCCCCCATCCTCACAAGTTTCCGATCCCCACTGCCCCTCGATCCTACTTCCTCTCGTGATCCTCCTCCTCTACCGACATCTCCGACGCGACCACCCCACCTGCCTGCGGCCCTCCTTCTCTGACGCGGCTTCAACACGGTTCTGACACGACCACCTCCACCCCCCGCAATCCTCCTCCTCTCCTGACTTCTCCATAGCCAACCCACCTCCCCGCGACCCTCCTTCTACGATGAGGCTCTAGCACGGTTCTGACACGATCACCTCACCTTCCGGGATCCTCCTCCTTCGACACGGCCACCCCAACTCCCGGGATCCTCATCATACACAAGGTCGGCCCAGGAAACGACATTTCCCAAGGTAGGTCCTAAAATTGTTTCCCTTTCATTTAGTTAGAAAATTAGCATGAATAATCTGGATTTCAAATGAATCAAAGGGGTTTTACATGGGAATCTTGACAATCAAGACCAGGTGATGATCCCCTTCAATAGCAGTAATTTCCTGGACTGGAAACCTCAAAGTCATCCCCTTTATTTCTGAGTATCCCCATATAATATTTTGTGTTCCAACGTCTATAATTAGGTTCTTAAGCCAAAAAATCTAAATAAATAAATAAAGAAACTGGGCCAGGTGAAACTAGTGAAGAATCACGCAAGGAGGAAGTGGTTGCAGTGAAAATGGACGTGATGTATATGACAACCACAACAAGAGAGATGAGTGAGGAAAAGGTGTGGTAGGGGCCAAACATGTTGCAGGTAGTGACCTGGATGAACATCATGTTACTCTCAGATGAAATCTTGGAATTGACAATGCCTATGGCAGTGAGGTTGGGGTTGTCGGGATCATAGGGAGGATGGGTGGCGCACAAAGATGGAGATGAAGCAGGTGAAGAAAAGGAGTGGCTGGTTTCCCCCAACCTTCTTGTTTCCCTAACCCGGGAGCTTGCGGGGCTTGACCTAGGGTTGGCCCTGATCATACATGTGATCGATCCATGAATAAGGTACATTTATATAGTGTTGATTTCATTGGTACCCTATCTAGGTATGATCCCACACTTAGAAAAGTTTCTAGGTATAGTTGACAGTGGGGATTAAAATATGGAATACCCAAAAATTGAAATAGACATCCTAAAATCAATTCCCATTCCTACTATTCAAAAACATTTCTTAGAGGATCCCAAAATTGGTTTGTTGGTTTGCAGGTGGGGTGACATCAATTACTAGAAAGAAAACATGTTAGTTCATTTTCACTTCATCCCTAGATTCCCAATCCCTCACATTTACTTTAGGAATGTGAGAATAAACCTTGGGTTTATATCAGCATCCCTCGATGAGGATCATAAGATTTTTTATGATAGGATTTATATGATCGATGAACCGGATATGTCCACATTCTCAAAGTTTACTTTAGGATAATTAAATGCTTTGGAGTTTAACTTGTTATTAATATCCAACCAGGAGCATGATGAGTGGGTGAGAAAAGTCTTGTCTAAATGAATCCCAATTAAGTTGAAAACACATTTATGGAGGTTTTGTAGTAAGGACATACCAACTAAAATTAATATCCATAGAAAATTAATTTAGATACCCTCACCATGTATGTGTTGTGAGAGTCTAAAATATGAGTTAGTCTAGAACATATTTTTTGATGTAGAATGGGCCCTCTTTTCTTGGGACCTTGTTGGGAAACTTATGGGATTTCAATTTAGGGGGGGATACATCTCTGAATTTTTGTGTACATTATTTCAAAGTGTTGAGAAACATTCATATATGGTTTACCTTCATGTAATAGTGTTTTCAGTGGTGTTTTGGGTGGTTTTGGAGACAAGGAACAAGGGTCATGAAGGAAAGAATAGATCCCTATATTCATTCATGTTCATGTGCTCTCTCTCATGAACAAACTAGGTTCCCTTCTTCCTATTGAAAAGAGAATGGCTACTAGTAAGTGGATCCTCTCTAGGGATGTGATTACAAATGATTGAGCTCCTCTAGGGTGGTCGATCAAGTGGATACCCAGCAATGTTGAACTAAAACATAATGTGAATGGGTCATGTAAATAGGGAGTTATGAGGAGGGATTGTGCATGATTCTAGGGGATCTATGGTTATCAAATATAGTTTCTTTTATGGTTTAGGTAATTCTATATGGGTGGAGAAAAGATCTTTACTCAGCGGCCTTTAAATTTGGATGATAGATAACCTCAATATTTTTACGGTTGAGTAGAACTCAAATATTCTTTTAATACTCCTACATGACGATGCAAGTGCTCCTTGGTATTAATTTTATAATATTAATAAGTTTAGGTCCCCCATCGATCAAGGCACAAATATCATTCATACTTAGGGGGAGGGGAAATTTTCTGCATAAAATTTATCCAGTAAAGAGATACCTTATGAGATTCTTGTTATCTATCACATTACATGGGATCTTCCACATTACTATGAAATTATTGTTAGTGGTGAAACCATCATTATTCACCACTTTAGACTCCCAAAGTGAAATATTTTCCAATAAAAGGTTCTTCTTGAGTGATCAATAATATCCCAACTATTACATCAATCAAGGAAGTTCTTCTAGGGATAACATTAATGGAGGAGAATGATCTGAATAATCAAGATATTGATGAATAAAACAATTTCCATCACTTGTAAAATGAAAATACTAAATTCAATTGGTTGGATAATCAATTACCCAATCAAATAAATGGTCTAAATTCTAACCATCTGGAAAATTTTCCAACCCATGGCCAATTTTAATCCCAACCATATCAACATTGAATCCAATATTTTCCATATAAATTATTAGAATAATTTTTTAAAAAAATATTGAAAATGAATTATCAATTTTCATCATTGAGATTAGATATATAAAACATTGAAATGGTTATGGAAGCCATTCCCACTCTGGTATACCCTTCCTCAATATCTTAGAAGAATATTGTTAGACACAAACCTCTCATGAATAACTCAATGTAGTTACTATTCCCAAGAGTGGGAAAACTATTTTAAAACCTAAACCATTGATTCCTAAACAATTAGATTCTTAAAAATAATAGGAAAAACTGAATAACCAACATTAGAAACTGAAAAATCAGAGCTGGATAATGAGTGAATTGGTTAGGGAATGTTGAAATTAAACTAGAAGAACATGTGGAAATTGTTAATGGGTGTTAAAATATGGAGAAAACTGATTTTCTATATTCAAACGAGATAAATTTGACATATTGGAATGATTTTACTAAATATTATTGTATTCTTTATGGGATATTGTCAAGAAAATATAGGAGATTTAAGAGTTTAGATAAATACATAACAACCCTCATAGATAGACACATGTAACCCATCCAATGAATAATAATATTGATCTTTCTTATCGATACTAAAATAATACATGGAAGATGGCCTTGATGTGGCCATTAGATAAATAACCCCAAACCCACTTATAAATAGATTGATCTCAAAAAAAATTATAATATATCATAATGGTTTTTGATTAGTTAATTGTTTTATTTGGTGATGGTGTTTAGACTACTGATATCTTCATCATCGATGAAGTTCATAAAATAGAGATGTCCAGTTCTCATTTCTTTACAGAAGTATCAAGTGTTCTCAATTCAGATATCCTAGTACTGTTTTCTATCCCCATCTTTAAAAGAGGCAATGATATTGCTGGAGTTGCATAATTAAGGAGACATACAGGGGCATCCATTTTTCAAGTTGATCAGGAATAACAAGGATGCCGTTAAAGAAGAGATTTTCTCACAGTGGGCAGATTTTATTTGTAAGCATTAGGTGGTGAATGCAGCTATGGAAAGAATCCTCTTCAAGAGTTAGGTATGGATGTAGTTTAAATCGAGAGTTATATGACTAGATTTATGTCAAATTTTATTTTCTTGATATATGTGAACCAAGTTTATGTTAAGATGTAATACAAATTAAAATAATAATAAAAAACAACTTAAAATTATTTACTTTAAAAGGAGAGACATCCCCCCATCAAAATCCATTGATTTAAATGAATTTGTATTTTCATCTCTCTAGTGTGATTTTCATGAAATCGGATTATTTCCATATGAGTAGTAGATTATTATCCATGCGCCTTAAAATTTTATCATGATTTTCTCAATTAATTTGGTTTACACATAATTATATCACAATTTTCATTCATTTATAATATGATGTAGGGGAGAATAGAGTGATTAAGGTGTTATTAAGAATTCTGAATTACCATGGGTAGGTGAATGTAGTGTATCAAAAATCATTTTTTTCACTACATAACCTAACACACTGAAGAGAGAGTGAATGGATTGAGATATTGGGTCATTCTAGGGTATTATTTAGGGGGTTTAATTTAGTTTGTAAGAGATTATTATATAATTGATGAGAGAATTATATAAGGTCACCCTTCATTATATTAATCATTTTTCACTTTTATTTTATTTCTTCTATTCACTTGTGGTTCCAATCCTTCATTATTTCATTATTTTAAAATTAATATTGTTATATTAGTGTAGGTGTGAGGAGAATGAATGATTGTATCCTTCCATGCACCATTGGTTCCCTATCTCTTTTTACCATAAAATGTAGTATTTTTAATTTTCTATTGTATTACATTTCTAGATTGGACTTATAAATTAGTTTCAATCATGTTTTGAGGTCTTCATCAGATCTACCTATTGAATTAGAAATCACTGGTGTTTTTCATGCTGCACTTTTATCATCCTTTTGGAATCATTATTTTATTTAAGGACATTATTAATGAAGAATATTTGTTAATGCCTATCTGATAAAATGATTTAAATTTCTGTTTCATATAATAATGCTTAGTTGAATCCACATTTGATTAACTTGGACATAGGGCTGAACAGTGATTATTTACTTGATTGTAAGGATGGTCCAAGAGGAATATGAAGACCTTTTGTTGATCAAGTGAAGCACTTATAATTATAAAAGAGCCGAAAAAGTGGATGTTGCAGTAAGATTTTCTGTATGGAGTTTTGCTTCACTTTTTGCCTCATAAGGTGACTCTTTTTCCTCATTACGTGAGGTTTTATTATATATCATGTTTATATCCTCTTTAATTTTATTTTAATACATTTCGAGATTGGTATTATTCAATTATTCATGATTCTATCTTCTATTTATAAAATAATACCTATGTTGAATTGTTGTTTTGAACATTTTAGAAGAAAAATAAAGGACACACCTATCCTCTAGTTATTGATTACATAATATAAATTGGAAACTTTATAAGTTATAGACCATTTAGGGATGGGGAGGTTAATTATATATTATTTATACACTACTATAGAAATAAGGATAAAAAGAGATGAATATTATAACTCCTTTTAATTAGAGAGGGCTGGTTTGGGGGGGGGGGGCTAGTACAGGGGTGGGGGTGGTGTAGGGGGTTAGGGGGTTGGTGTAGGCTAGGGGGGTTGGGGGGCTAGTGCAGGCTAGGGGGCTGGGGGTGGTTTAGGGGGGAGGGGACTTGTTTTGGGGGGAAGGGACTGGTTTTTTTGGGGGGGGGGCTGGTGCAAGGGTGGGGGGTTGGGGGGCTGGTGGATGCTAGGGGCGGGGGGTGGTTTTGGGGGAGGGGACTGGTTTTGGGGGTAGGGGACTGGTTTGGTGGGGGGAGGCTAGTACATGGTAAGGGGTGGTGGTGGTGCAGGGGGGTTATGGGGGCTGGTGCAGGGGTGGGGGGATGGTATAGGATAGGGGGTGGGGGATGGTGAAAGCTAGGGGGCTGGGGGTGGTGTAGGGGGGAGAGGGTGGGGGGGGGGTAGGGGATGGTTGTGGGGGAGGTGACTAGTTTAGGGGGGAGTCTAGTATAGGGAGAGGTGGGGAGAGGGGGTAGGGGGCTGGTGTAGGGGGGTTAGGGGGGTTGGTACAGGGGTTAGGGGAAGGGTCATGCCTGGAAGAGGCTACATGGCTACAGGAGGGGGTGAGAAGGAAGTGGTCATTGGGTTGGCCTATGGCCCGGGAGGCTGAAATAATCCAATATTTGCATGATTACAAGAAAAAATAGCAGTAACCTGTATTGATGTACCTATAATCTACTCTTGATCTCCATTTTTCATCTCGGACTACAGTGTCGAAAAAAAGGTAGATCTTGGTGACTAGTCAGTTCAGTTGGATCATGTGCTAGTTCAGACACCTCTTTCTACTCCTTTAACTGCATCTGTACAGGCTCTAAATTCCCCATATCACCCACAATTTATGTTTCCTCGATAGTTTTAAGTTCTTCTTTTGTTTGAGTAGTCATAGCCTCTAATTATTCCACCACCACACCTCCAAATCTCTTAATCGACACTACTTTAAAGTGAATCCAGGTGGGTCCATTCTTTTTTAGTTCAAAAAATAAATAACAAACCCAAGAGAAGGACTTTGCTGAAGATGATTGAAAAGGAGGATCTGGACACTGAAGAGCAAGACTTTGCTGGAGAAATTGCTGATATGGTCTTGCATACTGTCCAGTAGAAAGAACAGGAAGAGGGTGAGGCTGCACAAACTGATATAGATAGACAGAATTCTCAGATTTTTGCTATAACAGGTACTCTCAATGGCTTCCAATCTGCTACTGCCTTTGAAGCCACAGAACCCACTACACTGGACACCCAACCTGCTACTGATGCTTCTAAGTCTACATCTAATGCATGTATTGAGGAGGGGACTTCAACACTGAAAGCCAACACTCAAAAACCTGATACAACTAGGGCTGATCATGTGAAAGAGGACAGTAACCACCTGGATAATCAGAATTCTAGTAAGAGCATAATTAACACTGTCCATGGAACCTCCAACATAATTCCAAATCTGAAATCTAAGTGTGGAATGCAGGTTTCCAAGCACCTAGACACTACTATCTAGGATTTCAGACATTGCAGCACAGTCTGAATTTAATAAATTAAGGGGATTGGAATTACCTTGAGCCTTTGTATCCAATGTTGATAGCGTCTTGACAAAGTTAGATGAGAGTCTTTGTTTCTATTCTAGAGAGTTCTTATTTTCCTGCATATGGATCGGTTCTAGCACAACAAGTAGACTATCATGTAGAACAGGTTCTAATGGCATGTTAACATATGCAGTAAAATCAGTACATAGGGTCTGTGTCTTGGGTTGAAAATCCCTGTTGAGAGAGACAGTGTGAGCAGAGGGAGTTGAAAAATCATGCGTTTTGGTTTCATTCCTCTTTTTGATAGTGGTAGCACTTGGAGTTAAAACCGGGTCCCTGTTTCTAGTGTTTTTTGTAGCATTAAGGGTTGGGTCAGTGGTGTTCAGATCACATAAGTGTAATGATGCAGAATCATCAGAGAAAACATTAGTGCATGAGTCTATGGAACACTTTGAACTAAGCAGTAAATTGCTGACGTTTTGACCATAGAGCAGATTTTCAGACTTCATACAATAATCTCCACCAGCAATAGTGGGAGGAGTAGGCGTACCTAGGACAAGTGGATCCAAAGTATACTACTGTTTGAAAGAGTTTATATGACTCTGCTTCTGCTCCTAGGGGTCTTTTAAAAATCTGTATATGTTTGGGAACTAGAACCGAAGGTGTATTGTTATGTAGGATAGGTTCCATGTTATTTATCATGTCTACTTTAGTGCATGCTTTTTCCTGCTCAGTGGATATCCTAATAGTGTCTAGGACCAGATTTTTTATTTCAATTAAGAGGCTTTGATCATTAATCAAATTTTCTTGTTCTTCAACATCATCTGCCCAGCTAAAAACAATGTCTAATCCCTATTTCTTTCTTTTAAGTGATGATGGAGGTTTAATTTATTCTAATATTTTGGTGATTTTTTATTTTTGAAGAGGCAATTGAAGGTGATGTTTGAAAAATAAAGATCTTTATTAATTATCATGTTATTTAGTATTGGGATGCACATATCAATTTGAATATTATTTGTTCATTATTGGTTATGGATTCGGGTATCATTTATCATGTACAATTGACACACTGATCACATATATATAAGAAGTTGTTATATCTCATTTCTTTTCCCACTATTTTCTTATAGGTGGTTTCTTATGATAAGACTGGTTCTATCCACCACCATCGAAGACAATGAGTTCAATATTTGGGTAAGGTTTATTCTGTTTTTATTCTTTGGCCCAATTTTAATTAGGGATTTTTTGATTTTTGGGTTCCTTATATTTTTGTTTTGTGTTTTGAATTTCGTTGAGGTGGATTCGAGTCGCCATTGACAAAGGATTACATGTGTATGCATAGGTAGGCATATGCCTATATAAGTTCCCCCTTTATATATATTCACTCATGGCAGTATGAATATATATATTGGGGCTAGGTGTGCTTATATATAGATATGAAAAATGCATACGCGTGTAAGTTTAAAAGGGTATATGCAAGTATAAATATATATTTAATGACCCCCTTGTTCATATTTAGCCATGAAAATATGTACATAGGGGCTAGGTGTCCTTATATATATGTTAAGCTGCATATGCTTGCAAGAGGAAAAAGGAAGATTCAAGTTGTCGTCAAAAGAAAACGCGCCTTGAAGTTGAGGTAGGATCCCTCTCCTAGCCTATTTAATTCAAGAATGTTTTAAATTGCATTTAGTGTCCTTTTTAATTCTGCATGTTTATATTAAATTTCAATTATTTAATAAGTGTTAGTTAAGATAATTGTTTCGTTTGATAAATAAGTCATGGTTTTGTAATAAAACCCCTCCAACAGAGGTGCGCTGTGTGTGAAAACTCATAGTGGTATACCTTGATTAACATTATTGAATTGATGTTTTTCTTATACTTGATGTTTTTAGTCATAAAGCACACATTGTATATAGAACCATGTAAAGGTATGGGGTTTAAATGAATTATATACTTCTATTGAATGAATAGAAACATGAAAATCCAAATTAAACTATGATTTTTTTATTCAAATTAGTGGAATATTCCATGAATAAAGAGATGACTTCTTTGAATTTAAAAAAATTAGATATGGTTGAAATTTAAGTGGGAAAAAATGAACTTAAAAATAAGTGGGTTTACTAAATTAATTAATAGAATGATTTTTATAAATGATAAAAATTATGGATGGTAATAATGTGTTATTAGTAGAACGAAAAAGTTTATTTTTTGGAAATATTCTCACTAAATATAAGCATTATATCATCTAAAGAATTCTAAGTATGGTGGAATTGGAAAATATGATTCTAGATTTGGTGGACATCAAGACAACTTTTCTTGATGGTGAGTTAAAGGAATAATTCAACATGAAACAACCAATATGAGTACCAGCAATTGGGATCCATGAATTGGTTTGTATATTGTATAAAATCTTGTATAGAATAAAGCAAGTACCGTGATAGTGGAATTATAAATTTGAATCATTTATCACTTATGAAGGCTTTGATAGTTGCAATAGAGATAATTACTTCTACTGAAATAAATGAGATAATGGTACCTTCATAAATTTCATATTGTATTTCAATTACATGTTTCTACTTGGACTAGATGATCGAATGATTTAGAAATCTATGGATAATTTTTTGGAGGTTTTGAGATGAAAAATCCCAAGAAATTCGAGAAGATATTGTGGATAAGTATAGAAATATACAATAAGAATGTAGATTTAGTAATAACCCAGAAGGATCATATCAATAGGATCATCAAAAGGTTGGGCATGAATAGATGAGAAACAGTGACTACCCATCTTGCATGCCACTTCAACTTGACCAAGGCATAATAACTCACAATGGAAGAAGAGTGCCAATACATGGAGAAAGTTCCATATTCCTCAGGTGTTGGAATTTTAATGTATACAATGATATGTACTCAATAAAGTATTGTGCTTATAGTGGTATTTGTTATCATATTCATGTAAAACCATGTAAAGGGACATTGGGATGTCATTATATAGAAAACCAACCTATTTGTACATGTCTATTACCGAATTTTTAAGATAAATAACATAATAATACATTAAAGGATCTAAATGTTTAGTATCATAGGAAAATTAAGTTCATAAAACAATTGTACATAATACAAAAACATTATTTAGCAACTGGGAATGGATGGAGGGGGATGGAGGGGGGTGGGGGTGTAGGGGGGCTGTGCAGGTTAGGGGGCTGGGTGGAGGGGGGCTGGGTGGAGGGGGGCTGGGTGGAGGGAGGCTGGGGGCAGGGTGGAGGGGGGATGTGCAGGCTAGGGGGCTGGGTGGAGGGGGGATGAGTGGAGGGGGGCAGGGTGGAGGGTGGCAGGGGGCAGGGGGGCAGGGGACATAAATTGTTGGAACTGTCCAACTGTGGACATGTTAACAATAGCCCCTGTTCGGGGTTTGAAACCTAAAAATTCTTTTCCCTTTCCTTTTCTTTTATTTCCTCTAGTTATTTTACTATTTAATAACATTTTTCTTGTGTTTTCTGGGCACGAAAAGCTGGACAACACCTCATGCACTTGTTGAAAGATCGAATCATACTACTGTTGGAGGCATACACAAACATCTAGGTTCGTGTTTCTACTTTTTTTTCAATGTTTTTTATGTTTTCCACCTTCCTCTTTAAATTATATGTGAGGCATTGCCCATTTAATTTGAAGGTTTTTGTAAAATACATTTAATGTGTGAAGGTGCGTATACCCAATGGGGGAGCAACAACTTTTAGTTTGAAAGCTCCAAAAGCCGAAGTGGATGGTTTGGTTCCACCTTGAGGTAGGATCCCTCTTCTAGCCTCTTTAATTCAAGAATGATTTAAATTGAATTTAGCTTCTTTCTTTATTCTTCTTAATTATATTGAATTTCATATCTTGAATAAGTTTTCTTTAATATAATTTTTTCATTTGATAAAGTCATGTTTTTATAATAAAACCCCTCTAACAGAGGTGCACTGTCTGTGAAAACTCATAGTGATAGTTATGTTGATCTAGTTGCTTAAATTATTGCATTTGATTTGTGCTGAATGAGTTTTAGAATAAATGTTAAATATAATTAAATAAATTATGTGATAGAGCAATGCCATGATTTTATAATAAAACCGCTCTAACGGAGGTGCACTGTCTTCTAAACCAAAGAGTAGTGATAGTTATTTGTATCATGTTTATATTTGGTTTGAGTCTTTTATATGCCTCTTCCCGCTCCCTTCGCTCCTGGCCGGATGATGCTGCCTCGCAGATGTCACTAGATCGGGCCAACACGCCGCGGTCACACCGCGGTCACGCCGCAGTCACGCCGCAGTAATGCCGTGATTTGGCCCTGCTCCAGGACGACACCCCACAGCGGTTCGCAGTGATAGTATTCCATGAGTCTTGTGATCAATGTTAAGACTGACTAATCAAAATTTCTACCGGTGGGGCGACGACCGAAATGTTTCCCCACCTCCTCTCGCTCCCTTCGCTCCTGGCCGGAAGATGCTGCCCCGTAGATGTTGCTGGACCAGGACGACACGCCGCGGTCATGCTGCAGTGATGCCGCGATCACGCTGTGGTCACGCTGTGGTCACCCCGCGGTCACGCCGTGGTCGCGCTGTGGTCATGTCGCGGTAATGCTTCGATTTGGCCCTACTCCAGGATAACACCCCGCGGCGGTTCGCAGTGATAGTATTCGAAGAGTCTTGTGATCAATGTTGAGATTGACTAATCACAATTCCTGCCGACGGGGCGATGACCAGAATGCTGCCCCGCCTCCTCCCGCTCCCTTCGCTCCTGGCCTAATGATGCTTCCCTATGGATGTCGCTGGACTGAGCCAACACGCCGCGATCACACCGCGGTCACGTCGCGGTCATGCCGCGGTCATACCGCGGTCATGCTGCGGTCACGCCGCGGTCACGCCGTGATTTGGACCTGTACCAGGACGACAACCTGCGACAGTTCATTGTGATAGTATTCCATGAGTCTTGTGATCAATGTTGAGACTGACTAATCACAATTTCTGTCGGCGGGGCGATGGCCAGAATGTTTTCCCGCCTCCTCCCGCTCCCTTTGCTCCTGGCCGAATGATGCTGCCTCGCGGATGTCGCTGGACCAGGCCAACATGCCGCGGTCACACTGCGGTCATGCCGTGGTCACGCCGCGGTCACGCCGCGGTCACGCCGCGGTCACGCCGTGGTCACACCGCGGTCACACCGCGGTCACGCCGCGTTTTGGCCCTGCTCCAGGACGACAACCCGCGACAGTTCGTACTGATAGTATTCCATGAGTCTTGTGATCAATGTTGAGACTGACTAATCACAATTTCTACTAGTGGGGAGACGACCAGAATGTGGCCCCACCTCCTCCTACTCCCTTCGCTCCTGGCCGGAAGATGCTGCCCCGCTGATGTCGCTGGACAGGGACAACACGCCGTGGTGGTGACTAGTGAAAAGGGTTGGTAAAAATTTACATAAGATGGTAGGAATGTACCTTTTTAAGGAAATAATGACCAGGATATAATATGTATCAACTTAAAAAAACTCCAAGACACATATAGAAGAATCAAAAATCCATCTCATGTGCATGTTTAATGTAAAACTACAAGAAATCCAAGGAAAAATCCAAAATAAGTACCAAAATAAAACTCGGTTGTGACACATCAACTGTCCCCAACATCTGAGCTAGTAAGGTCCAGTATGGTCCACAAAATATCCCTTGAAACCTGAATCCAATTTTATATACATAGGGTGAGAATATAGGTATACTCAATTGGAAAACCAAAGTCACTCGTGCAGAAGTGGGAGAAGAATAATAATTCACTTATGACAATAACAAAAGAATCATAAAAGCACTTAACAAGGTATACTTTCCACCACAATATCGCTCTACCAAACTCACCAAATAATACAAGTCAAGTAAGGTAAAATAGTAAGCACATCAATATTAGGGTACCAAGAACCACCCCCACTAGTTAACTACTCCTCCCAAGCGGTGAATTTTATCACGCTACCATGCTATTCTACTAGAACCACTGTTACAACCTGCTCATGCACAACTGGGCCACATACTAAATCCCACCAAAAAAACACTGGGGTTACAACCACAACACATCCTTCCCACATAAACCTAGTGAATGAAACCACAAGCTCATCTTGAAGACACCTAAGATGGTACATCATATCTCATCATGAAGACACCTATGAAGAAAAAATCACCAACATACACTTTTGTATCAAAACCAAACAAAAACTACCTGAAGAGTATGGGGATAAAAAATCCTAGAAGGGGGAGTAGAGAAGATCCAATACCATACATCCATAATCCCACTAGGATTTTGGGATTTCACAACCTCTCCCATAACAATGGGGTGTTCAGAGCATAGTGCTCAACACTGGTATGCTGTGTATATAAATCACAAGGAACTACCTAAATATATATATATATATATATATATATATATATATATATACAAAACACTCATCCTGTGCATTTCATTTTAAAATCAACAATCATAAGACACAAAAACTACCCTCACTTCCAACCCTACATTCATGTACCACCATGAATGGTGGTCACTTTCACAAGTCAATAATTTAAGGATGCTTCACTATAAGCCACAACTCAAAACATACCCCCAGCTAATTAAATTAACCATTTTGTATTCTATAATATAAATTCATTTATTCATTTATTCCATCCATACCATAAAAAATAAAAAACACTGAAATTTTTTTAAGACAAAGATACCATCCCAACCACAGCCAAATCCAAACAAAAAAGATGGTCCAAGGTAAATGAATCCATTCTAACAAGCATTCATAAAAAATGGTCCCAAGAATCTTCAGGATAAATGCCCACACAAGGTAACACCATACTTATACGAAACCATCTCTCTTAAAATATCCTTTTCTTTCCCACTACACCAAAATCACCACACTTAGCAAAACAAAACTTACCCAACTTGAAGTCCCACTGCAAACAACCCAATTTTGAATACATGTTCAACCACTCCCACCATCATTCTTAAAGTTAATTCCGTATTTTCCTTCCTCAAAATAATAAAACCCTCCAACACACCTAATTAATACCAACTCAGCAGCCTCACAACATAATAACCCCAAACCCAACACAACCATAAACATTAAAAAGACACAACCCAATCCTACAACTAGGCCACCTAGTTTTAGTCCAACTGTATAAAAAGTTCATCCATTTTAAAATCAATAAATATCTCAAAATGAGTGGCCATTAAAAAAGCTGCACCACCCCACAGTCCCAACCACACTCACACATGAAGAAAACATACACATGGCCGAACAGAACCACACACATCACACATCCCCAACAATAGGACCATGATTATTCAACAGTCATGCTCTAATTCCATTTTATAAATTAGGGGTTATCACATAGAATGTTTGATCATAGGAATACATTTAATTTAACAAATATACATTATATGTCATGTTTTTCATGTTCAAAACAGTTCATCAAAATATTAATAACAAGAATTCATGATTACGATGTGCAAACAGAGACTGCCAATAGCCAGGATTTTCAAAAGTCCTATGCCCAGAACAATTCAAAACGTGGAACAAATTTAATAGTCAAAAAACAATGAAACCATTATCATCATCTTTATATCCTCTAATGTATTACATCAATAAATAGGGTTTCATCCATTTTCATGAGAATATATCATCACAAAAACCCCGCCTGATAAAAAATAAAAGATAGACAAGGGAACCCGTACATGGAAAAAACGATGAAAAACAATTCTTGCTTGTATAAAAAATAAGGGGTCTTCCAAGTTGCAGGAAAGAATACATGGTAGAACCAAACATACTACAACATCATAGCCACATGACTCCTCAAGGGAGAGAGGTTTTGGGTGCACCAGGAGAAAACAAAAGGGTTCAATAGAAGAGAGTATTTGGACTTTAGAAAGGCTGGATCCTTAATGTAAGGTGCAAAATTTTTCAAAGTCCATTAATGAATGATCATGACTATGAAGACATGGATTATGAGTCAAAAAATATTCAGGTTTTTATGTGATATATACCATTCAAAACAACCCAAAATCTTTCTGAATATGGCATTTAACTCAATTAACATCAAAGGAAACATTGAAGGGGTGAAACTAGAAAAGATGGGATAAACTAGAAATGACTCATAGATTAGTAAGATGAGTCTGTACAGATTCAATCTCATCTCCATGAATAGTTTAATTTCTTAAATCTTCAAATGATTTTATTAAAGACGTTAATTCATTGTGAGAACGTGAATTTTATTCTCATAGATTCTTAAAATGATCAAGAAATCCTTTGATTATGTATTCAATGAATCAAAATATTGTTCATATTTTTCTTTAGATGATTGGACTCTATCAACAGTGGGATATGATTGATCTCTAATTTTCTAAATAGAGGCAAAGAATGCAGTCTCAAAAACCACTTTAATATCAGTATGAATAAATAGTTCTGTGTCTATGTAATCATTTATGATAGAAATTGATTGGATTTGGACTATCATTTTAGTGTCAAATACTACTAGTTGATCTTGATTATTTATTTTATCATTGTCTTTAACTTGTTCTTCAGTAAAAGAAATTTGATTCTTATTTTCATCATGATTGATAATAAAAGCCTCTTTCTATTATCTGTTCTATGGTTGAGTAGTTTCACTAGATACTGAAACCACTATGTTTTGTGCAAGACCTGTATTACCCTAAAATGTAGGTTTGTTCCTCTAACTATGCCATATTACAAGGGCCTCAAACTATGTTTACCGCAAATGTTATTCTATAGATTGAGGTAATATATTTCAGGTTCTATATTAGAGATGTTGTATCTAATTATTTTTCTCTTTTCTTGAACTTGGCAATCAATCATGGACATTGAATTATCTTCTTCTTGAATTTTCACTGAAGGTGAAGATCCTAAAATCCCTCACCCCTCCTATGAAATATGACCCAATATTTATTGGTATTGTTCACCAAAAGTTAATAGTTTCAGAATCACATGATCCCTACAACGGACCACTCAACTCACATACAATAAACACCATCAATCAAACCCACCTTCCTGTACCCTTAAAAAACCACAAACCACAAACCATCCACCTACCACCCAACCACAACACCGCTCCCCTAAACACCAATAATTGCAGTCATCCCACCCAACACCAAACAAAACCCAACCCTCCTAGCCACTCACACCATAATAGCTACTGAAACCCAAAAGGATGCTGGAAAGAACCCATACAATAAAGAAAACCTTCCTCTAGGAACAACAACACTAGTCCATACGCAACTCAAACCACCTACTACTTCATGAACCTTGAAGCCAAGGAAACATTATATAATATCATGGCACCCAACCACTACATTCGACCACTCAAAGACTCAATAAAACAATATCCTAACATCACCATATGAAAAATATCAGCCACCAAAGGAACGCCCAACCAGTCAACCACAAACTCAACCACAACCATCCACAACAAATCCCCTACATGTAGCCAAGTAGCAGGAAAACCACAACCCAAAAAGAAACCAATCAACCAAAAACTAGAAATCCCCGCTTGAATCACCCACACCATGAACCCTATCATCTAAAACTGCACCTAGAATAATAACATGTGACTCTATCCACACCACACTAGAACCCCCTCTAGAATCATCCCCACACACTAAAATTAGGCATCCTTTGCACAAGATCCTTGCACTATAAGCATCCCACACCCACCCAACACCATAATAACAACAAGAACCCCCACAAGAACATCGACTGCATGACCCACATAAGTTGAGAACCATCCAAAAAACCACTCTACATTCCTATCCATTTCCAATGGATAAATCCAACACCAAAAACCCACAATGGACCCAAAGGTAGCACAATAGTATAGGGTTTCCAGGAGGGGGGGGGGGGCTGCTGTCCGGGTGGGGTGGTCCAAGGGGGTTTCCAGGAGGGAGGGGGGTTTCCAGGAGGGAGGGTGGGGGGGTTTCCAGGAGGGAGGGGGGTGTCCATAAGGGGGGGGGGGTCTGTTCAGGGGGGTGGAGGGGGGGCTGCTATCCGGGGGGGGGGCTGCTGTCTGGGTGGGGTTGTCCAGGGAAGTTGTCTAGGAGGGAGGGGGTGTCCACGAGGGGGGGGGGGGGGGGGGGTCCAGCGAGGGCTGCTCTCTAGGGGGGGGGGGGGCTATCTAGGTGGGTTTGTCCAGGGGGGGTCTATCCAAGAAGGAGAGGGTGTCCAGGAGGGGGGGGGGTCTATCCAGGGGGGTTTCCAGGAGGGAGGGGGGTGTACAGGAGGGGGGGGGGGTCTGTCCAGGGGGTGAGTGGGGTCAGTCCAAGGTGGGAAGGGGGGATGGAGGGAGAGGGGTTCATGGGGGGGCATTAAGATTCGTATACTAACACCTTTTCTTGAGAAATTAATATTCCTTCTCAAAAAGCTTGGGAACTTCCAACTCCCTTCTAAGTTGTCCATCTCTTAATTGTCTCATAAATATGCTTGGGTACTCCAACTAACTTGCAAGCCATTTATCATCTGCATATTGGCATGAAACAACCTATCTTCCACATTTACAACCTGAGATCTTGCACTCATCTCAATACAGATGTTGAAAACATTCAAGTACATGTAGAAGGTTTTAGAAATCAGCCTTGAGATCTAAAATTTCCTCAACTTCTTGTCATTGATTAATTCAATTTCTCCCCCTTAATATCAGAATTTATTTTGTGGGCTACTGCAGGAGTTGGGGGGGGGGGGGTGCAAGGGGGCTATCCAGGGGGCATGGGAGTGCAGGGGGGTGCAAGGGCTGTCCAGGGGGTGAAAGGGGCTGTCCAAGGGGGGGCTATCTAGGGGGTGCAAGGGCTGTCCAGGGGGGTGTAAGGGGGTTGTCCAAGGAGGGTGTGAAAGGTGGGGTGGGGGGTGTGCTGGGGGGTCTGCATGAGGGGGGGGGGCTTCAGGGAGGGAGGGGGGATGCAGGGAGGGAGGGGGAGGGGGGGGGGGCTACTGTAGGGGTGGGGGGGAAAGGGGACTGTCTAGGGGGGTCTGCCCAGGGGGGGGGGGGCTGTAGGGAGGGGGTGGGGTGGTGGGCTACTGTAGGAGTGGGGGGGGGGAAGGGGGTTGTCCAGGGGGGTGAAAGGGGGTTGTCCAGGGGGCATGGGGGTGCAGGGGGGCTATCTAGGGGGGGGGGGTGCAAGGGCTGTCCAGGGGGGTGCAAGGGCTGTCCAGGGGGGTGCAAGGGCTATCTAGGGGGAGTGCAAGGGGTCTATCCAGGGGGGGCATGGGGGCTGTCCAGGGGGGGCATGGGGTCTATCTAGGGGGTACAAGGGGGCTGTCTGGGGGGGGGGGTGTAAGGGGGCTATAGCCATCGTTTTGGGATTTATAGCCACTATTTCAAACTGTGGCTATATCCTAAATTTCCAGTAGTGTAGGCCCTAGGTTGGCGACTAACACCGAGGGTATTCTAATTTCACAAATAAGAGGCATTAACCTCTAAGAGAACACATGAAAAAGAGAGAGATAATACAGACACCAACCAACTCCAAACCATATTGAAATATAAAAAGAAACCCAAGTACACATTTGTAATATCATGCAAAGAATACTACAACTAAAAAGGGAAAACTGAAAGTACTAAAAGGAAGTAAAACAACAGCGTCCACGATGCCTGAATAACTCTTGGAACCCTAATCTATTAGTAACCATCCTGATCTTAAACCTGCTCTAAGTGACCTGAAAAATAGTTTTATATATACAGGGTGAGTATAATAGTATACTCAGTTGGATCCTCCCCGGTGCCTCTCGTGAAAAAGTAACGAAAACATGCTAAAGCACAGTGAACAACAAGTGAAACTAACTCACCACCTAAACATGTATACTATGTTCCCAACCTCACCATGGCTACTCGCACCAAGTATCTCATACAAGAGTATATAATATAATAAAGAATATCAAGGGTAACCCACTACCACTCCCCCCACTAGTTTTCCACTTTTCCCCAACGTCGTACGTCCTAAGCATCTCTCTCCAAAAAGGATTTCCCACAGACACTTGGGCGTAGCACCACAACATGCACCTCATGAAACACCACCACGGTGTCCACATAACCAAAGTAACCAGGTAGTTTCCGGGAGCCACCACAGCTCGTATAATGTGTATCATATGTCAAGCATTATACCTCAAGACATTATAACTCATACACCGAGTAAGGATTCTCAAGCCATCACAACCTATACACGTTAAACCTATAGTAGTCCATAGGAAACTATATCCAGAATATATGTGTGTGAATAAGCCCAAGCAATTAAATCCCTCTACACACATATATGGAGAAAACTAACCGCTGTGCCTACCAGTAGAAGTAACTACCAAGAGAGGAGAGTGGGGAAAAAGGGGGTAGGCATCCATCCATCCTCCCACTGAAATGTTAGGGAAAACACCCCCAGGGCTCAGAATCTCAGGGATGTCAGTTTCCCTAATTGAAAGGGTGGAGTAGCATATAAAAACACGAAAAGTCTAGATTATAATACAACTTACAACCACACTATGGGAAAAACCTAGTAATCTCTCAGACTCCCGACTTCCACTGCCAAGACTAGATATCCTATAAGAATATAACCATTTAAAGAGATATATTAAGTTACTTATCCATTTTTATCAGTTTCACTTTACACAATAATTATTTAACCATTAATTAACCATTATTAATTCCACATTACATTTCATTAGCATCACACAAAGTTTCATTGTAACGCCCCGACCCCAGCTACCCAGAGTCGGTGCATTACTTCGTAACATTGGCATGATCACAAGAAAGATCAAATCTCGAAAGACCGATTGGTTTAGTAGCCTTGGAAAATGCCAGATATATTCATAAGTTTTACATTACATTATAAAATGAAAAACTACAACAACAACATAATGTCTCAATAGAACACACTATTATCCCCTCATAAAATCCCTGCAGGTCATTCATAACTTACTTCTTCACATCCTGGGAAAAATAAAATATAGAAAAGGGGTGAGCTCAAATGCCCAGTAAGGATAACAATATAGCGGAAAGAATAAACATTTAAGGCAATGTATAACTAAAACAAAAGCCTTTTAAATATGAACTTTCAACATGGTATGGCATAAATAAAATGAAATAATGCCATTTAATTATTCACATGGATATTCTACTAATCGAATAATCACATGCAAAAATCAATAACCACTTTCATAATGTTGGAATGCATAATTCCAGACTATCATAACCACATAGTCAAGGCCTCGTGCCAAGAATACAAATAAGATTTTGTCAAGGCCTTGTGCCAAGACACTAGTTTGTCTCATGAGACCTACCGATGCATCGAGGAGCTATAGCGGGCTCCACCCGTCACTTATTAAGTCCAATGCATTCCCATATGAAAAGGTTTAAACATAACATAAACATTCGTATTAAAACTAGCATACGAAATGTCAATAATTTCACCATAAACTATGAATGGTATAAAAATAGCACATCCACAGTCAAACATATCACAAAACCTTCAATACAATATAGAAGTTTTGTATCATAATAAATCAACTTCAAATAATCTTAAAATCCATCAAAGGATGTTGACATAGATAAAATCAAAATTCTTTTTTAAAGAAGTATCTCCTTTTATTTTGAAATCATTTAAGATCCATATAAAATAAAACATTTTCTTTGAAAATATTCTTATAAGCTTGTATGGAAAGCTTCGACGATTTTATAACGGCGGAAAATAACCGCACCCGCCGTATAAGTTAAAAAAAAACATTCTTACCTCAATTCTGTCGAAAAGGTTAAAAAGGACCTTGTTTTGAAAACGACGGAAAGATTCCTTTATAAACCTCTTATAAAAAGTCAAACAAGGGTATAAATGACTTTAACCCATATTCTTGTAAATAGTAAAAATGTTTTGAAATACATTTCGAAGAAACATGGATGTGGATGATAAAGAGGTCCCAGTAGATTATTACGTATAATACAACCTCGGATAATGAAGAGATTGTGAAATAACCCTTACCTTGTACTTTTCCTTGGTTGGGGTAGGTTAACCTCCTGTATAATAGTGAAATAATTGTTACTAAATTATACAAGAATCATATACATTAATATGATATCATATATGATCTTTTAATATTGATTTGATAATAATATCTTAGTATTATCGCCGTTTCAGGTGTTAACTTATTCATTTTCTTTATATGTTTTGTTACATAAGTCATGTTTGTTGTATCTTATTCATATCCAGAATGATATCAAGTCCTTAAAAATCATTTTTAAATCATTAAATGATAATTATACTTGAATGGATACGATGGAGAATGAATCTCATCGCGTTCGTGGAGACGGTAGTCCGTACGTACGCACGAACGCTACTTCCATTTAATTTTTATTTTAAAAGAATCGAATCCAAATGATACATAGGTATATTACTATTCCAGTATAATATAATATTTTATATATGTTACTTAAGTTCATTAACACCATCCTTTATACGTTCCATGTGTGGTATGAACGAGTCATATCATTTTAAGGGGGCGGTAGTCCGCACTTCCTCAAATGAAATTATCGTATGTATATACAACATGAAACGAATAATGGTATGAAATAAAATGGAATTACAGAAGATTATATATAAAATATATATCATTAATATCATATTTAATTACAGTGCCATCATAATGTCCACCATGAGAGGCGGTAAGATGTATTTGAACAATCATCGTTTCGTGAGGCGTTAGTTTGCCATCCACAGAAACATTATGTTCATCATCCATTAGATGGAGTTGTGTGTATGTGTAGTTTGAATACTTCTTATAACAACATCCTAGTATATTGAGGATACTGGTGTTGTTACAAAAGAAAGGAAATAAAAAGAGTTTGGGGGTTGAAGAAGCAAAATAAATGAAAATAATTTAAGAGAAATCGTTACCTTTAATTTAGGTAACTCACTTTGGTTGGAACCAAAGGACTTCTTGAAATGCTTTCTGCCTAAGGGGAAGCTTCAAGGATGAGGAGAGGGATGTGGGGAGCTTATTTGGGCAGAGTTTGGACGAGCCAAGTGGCTTGAGAGGTGTGAGGAATGAGTAGAAGTGGTCTCCTTTTATAAGGGAGAGGAGGGGCTCTTTAGGAAAGAGTGAAAGTATTACATTATAATATAATTATATTAGGTTTATAATGGTCCAAAAATCATTGAGGTCGAAGATAAGATGACTAATATTCTAAATAACATAAACCAATAAGAATTGGACAGGTTTTAGATAATATTTTAATCATTATAATATTATTTATTTCAATGATTTATTAATGAGGTAAACATTGCATCATTATTGTGTCATTAATAATTTAACTTATTTGATGTCTAAAAATTATAAATAAAATATCATCATGTAGGAAATCTTTTTAGCTTTCTAATGAATATTTATAATCGAAAATCCAACATGTATAACCCTATGTAAAAATTGTTCTTCTAAAAGATGTAAGCTTATGCCATTTTTATTTTTATTTTAACTTTATTAATATAATGTGTCCCTACCACATACAAGTGGCTCCAAGGGGTCCCCAAATTGACCCAAGGATGCTCATGGTCGGGTATGTGTCCACCAATAAGGTTAGGACACGTTTTAGGATAATTTTATATTATTATAATATTATTTTTTAACCCTTATTTACCGGATTTACCCTTAACCATGGTAAATAAAATATTTACCACAGTAATTATTCAAAATGTCTAAAAATAAAAGTTACCTATTTACACAATTTGAACATCCTGATTCCAAATATGGAATCCATTTTTCTAAATTCAAAACACAGAAGTGGCAGAAATTAATTTAAAATTAATTCCCGCTGTCAAAACAAAAAGCGTGTTTTTAAGAGATAATAACTATCAAAAGATTGACACTTGTTTATGTTCGGTTTAATTGTAAAATTATGTCCAATGACCAAAATTATATTAAATGGTAAAAATATATTCTAAATATACTTTAAACCCACTCAAATTCATAATTTATCACTAGTAATTAATTTGATTAAAAAAGTTGTTTTTAATTAAAATTTAGTAATTTTCACTATTCGTCAAAATATGAAAGTTATCCGAAATGTACCAAAATTTCACCTTAGGATAAATTCGATATTCTGAATCCAAAAATGAAGTCCATTTTCAAATATAAAATATATATAATTTCAAAAAGTAGGTATTACTATTCATAACGGCTAGTTTGATTGGTTACGGTGTGTTAGAACTCGGTGTTGCGTACAACACACGCTAGCGTACCGTGGAAGCTTGGGATGTTTCATTTTAAATTTTTGAGATCCCCATTTAGTCAGAAAGTTTAAAATATAGTATCTAAAAAGGGTTCACTATTAAAATTTGGTAAAAGTGAAATACTGAAAATGAATTTGTTCTTACATTATGTCTAAGAAACTCATAATATGGATTCTAAAATTATAAGGATTATATAAAGTTTAAAATTTAGTTAACACTATTCATAACCTCTTTTGAACAGCTTGTTTGGTAAGTCATGGTGCGATTGAACTTGGTGTTGCGTGTAGTGAAAGTTATTGAATTATTTTGAAGAAATAACACACTATAAAATCTTGGGGTGTTACATTCTCCCCTCCTTCAATAAATTGCGTCCTCACAATTTGAAATTGTTCTTCAAAAATAAAAGGTTGAAAATAGAAAATATATTTGTGAGAAAACCCACATCGGAAATTGGGTTACTAAAATTTAGTCTTAATATGAGGAAAAGAGAAATCAAAGGGTCACCACCAAATTATGATCTCGATTAGGAGAACATTGGTGGCAATTAGAGACATATAATTGGAGGAAAAACGTAAATATTTATAGGTGGTGATTGAGGTCGTCAATCACAAAAAAGTGTAAAATTGAGGTCCTTAAATTCATCAATCTATGATGATTTGAAATACCATCGGTTCAACAAAACATAGGGTATTAGGATAACACATTTTTGACGTTTCAAAATATCTTAGTTGAAATCCCACATCGAAAAATGAATTAATGAGGCCTCTATTTAAAATAAAGAGTGGAAAGTATAAAGATTACCGAAAATAACACATACTAGGGTTTCATGTAAGAAAATATGGATATGGAAGAGAAATCTAACCATCAATTATATGATGGAGAGTGGTAGAGAACATGGCTATGAAAAGGCCAACAATCCCAAAGCCATAAATTAGTGATGATTTAAGGTACCATCTAGGACAACATTTTTGTTCTAAGTTCCTTTTATTAATGTTGAGGAATTTATTTATGAGATTGGCTAAGATCATAAGGAGATATACTTACATTATAATTAGAGTTTTATCCATTAATAAATTTCTACCACAAACTCATCTTTCACTCTAAAAGATAATAGAACGTAATTTTTTTTTTCTATTTATAATATTCGTACAGGGTTACAAAATAAATGAATTTATAATTCATCTACCAGATCTTTTAAAAAAAACTACATTATTTAATCCAGGACATCTCGTGGGCCAGTGGTAGGTGATACACCCTTGTCTCCCTTCGGTTGCGGGTTCAAGTCTCGCAGCCTTGCCGGACGCGACGGGTTACCGCCCGACCTCCGGGTTGTCCTTTTATGGCAATACAAAATTAATCTCAAACTAGAATTTATCCAAAATATTTCTGACCAAACTCACAGTCCAACATTTATAAGGAAGTTAAACATAATGTAGATCCTTTTTACCACGTAATTGCATATGAATACCTTCATCATGTATTCTTTTAATACACTGAAACATCCTGAATTACCATATTCCTTATTGATTACATTAATGCTCCCTTATTCCATATAGAATTCTGGATATACCTCACCAATCCAAAAATGTTTTAAACCCCAACAATAATGGAATATACAGATCATTAATCAGTTCCAAGGTATTCAAGAATATCCAATATAATTTATCCAAAACAATCATGTATTATTCCAAAATCACTAACTCGGTATCAGAACTATATTATGGTTTATCATTCTCTCAACCATATATTTTCCAAAAATTTATCCTGCTGTTGAGTCACTTTTCTTTGTTTCACACAATCTCAAGTCCTTAATGAAATAGTACTGCAGTACAATCCTTATATACTCCATAATTATTATAACAAATACATTGTTGATACAACACTCAATTGACATAATCAACATAAGAAATCTAATCATTCCTCTTCATATGTGGTAGTATCATAACTTGATTATTATCCAATAGCATCATTTGCGGCATAGTCTGATGACTGGGACATAGGTTCGCGTAGTGTCCAAACTCCTTGCAAATGAAGCATTGTACATTTGAAACCATTTTCTTACCCTTGCAGTCATGTACTTTGTGCCCTTTTCCTCCACACTTATAACAAACTCCCATTCCTTTCAGGCAAGTTCTAGGGTGTTTCTTTCCACAGTTACCACATATGGGAAAATTCTTCTTTTCCCTCTTCCCTTTATCCATCTTTCTCTCTTCCATCCTTTTCTTCTCTTGCTTCCCTTCAAAGCCATAGGACTCAGTAAACTCTTTACTTATCTTATCAAAACATGATATTATTTCTTCATATGATGATAATACATGGGTGAATATTTCTCTTATAAATTCTAGCTTAAGACCATGAAAGATATGATCCTTCCTTCTCTTTGAATCATGAGTATTTCTGGAGTTCTCATTCCTTCTACTGGGCGCCATTTCTAAACAATGGCATAAACTAGATCAGTTTATGAATCAAAATACATAATCCCATACTTATAAAACTCTTAACATAAATTGAACTCTTTATGGATATAATCCATAATCATAAAAATGTCGCCTTTGATGATGTATATACTCATAAAACCTTCATAATGGTTTGTAATGAAAATGAGAATTATCCTAAGCATATCCCCCGGGAGTGTCGTAACCAAGAGTGCAGCAAGGCCCGTTGTCGTGCACCAGTTCCCGTTCGAGTCTAGCTCAAAGCGGTGTTTTCGGGTTTTACCCCTAGGTACATCTGTGCCAGAGCCGCCTCTACCTGCTCGTATCCAGACAGGGATGTATTTCTCGGAAAACTCACAAAATCTCTACAATACCAAAATTCTAGGAAGTTCTTCTATACTAATCCTCAAAGTTCATCTTAGGTCTACGTGCTCTAATCAGAGTTTATCTAAATCTAGTTTCCAAGGTTTGTACTAAACTTCCTCTGATACCAACTGTAACGCCCCGACCCCAGCTACCCAGAGTCGGTGCATTACTTCGTAACATTGGCATGATCACAAGAAAGATCAAATCTCGAAAGACCGATTGGTTTAGTAGCCTTGGAAAATGCCAGATATATTCATAAGTTTTACATTACATTATAAAATGAAAAACTACTACAACAACATAATGTCTCAACAGAACACACTATTATCCCCTCATAAAATCCCTGCAGGTCATTCATAACTTACTTCTTCACATCCTGGGAAAAATAAAATATAGAAAAGGGGTGAGCTCAAATGCCCAGTAAGGATAACAATATAGCGGAAAGAATAAACATTTAAGGCAATGTATAACTAAAACAAAAGCCTTTTAAATATGAAATTTCAACATGGTATGGCATAAATAAAATGAAATAATGCCATTTAATTATTCACATGGATATTCTACTAATCGAATAATCACATGCAAAAATCAATAACCACTTTCATAATGTTGGAATGCATAATGCCAGACTATCATAACCACATAGTCAAGGCCTCGTGCCAAGAATACAAATAAGATTTTGTCAAGGCCTTGTGCCAAGACACTAGTTTGTCTCATGAGACCTACCGATGCATCGAGGAGCTATAGCGGGCTCCACCCGTCACTTATTAAGTCCAATGCATTCCCATATGAAAAGGTTTAAACATAACATAAACATTCGTATTAAAACTAGCATACGAAATGTCAATAATTTCACCATAAACTATGAATGGTATAAAAATAGCACATCCACAGTCAAACATATCAAAAAACCTTCAATACAATATAGAAGTTTTGTATCATAATAAATCAACTTCAAATAATCTTAAAATCCATCAAAGGATGTTGACATAGATGAAATCAAAATTCTTTTTTAAAGAAGTATCTCCTTTTATTTTGAAATCATTTAAGATCCATATAAAATAAAACATTTTCTTTGAAAATATTCTTATAAGCTTGTATGGAAAGCTTCGACGATTTTATAACGGCGGAAAATAACCGCACCCGCCGTATAAGTTAAAAAAAACATTCTTACCTCAATTCTGTCGAAAAGGTTAAAAAGGACCTTGTTTTGAAAACGACGGAAAGATTCCTTTATAAACCTCTTATAAAAAGTCAAACAAGGGTATAAATGACTTTAACCCATATTCTTGTAAATAGTAAAAATGTTTTGAAATACATTTCTAAGAAACATGGATGTGGATGATAAAGAGGTCCCAGTAGATTATTACGTATAATACAACCTCGGATAATGAAGAGATTGTGAAATAACCCTTACCTTGTACTTTTCCTTGGTTGGGGTAGGTTAACCTCCTGTATAATAGTGAAATAATTGTTACTAAATTATACAAGAATCATATACATTAATATGATATCATATATGATCTTTTAATATTGATTTGATAATAATATCTTAGTATTATCGCCGTTTCAGGTGTTAACTTACTCATTTTCTTTATATGTTTTGTTACATAAGTCATGTTTGTTGTATCTTATTCATATCCAGAATGATATCAAGTCCTTAAAAATCATTTTTAAATCATTAAATGATAATTATACTTGAATGGATACGATGGAGAATGAATCTCATCGCGTTCGTGGAGACGGTAGTCCGTACGTACGCACGAACGCTACTTCCATTTAATTTTTATTTTAAAAGAATCGAATCCAAATGATACATAGGTATATTACTATTCCAGTATAATATAATATTTTATATATGTTACTTAAGTTCATTAACACCATACTTTATACGTTCCATGTGTGGTATGAACGAGTCATATCATTTTAAGGGGGCGGTAGTCCGCACTTCCTCAAATGAAATTATCGTATGTATATACAACATGAAACGAATAATGGTATGAAATAAAATGGAATTAAAGAAGATTATATATAAAATATATATCATTAATATCATATTTAATTACAGTGCCATCATAATGGCCACCATGAGAGGCGGTAAGATGTATTTGAACAATCATCGTTTCGTGAGGCGTTAGTTTGCCATCCACAGAAACATTATGTTCATCATCCATTAGATGGAGTTGTGTGTATGTGTAGTTTGAATACTTCTTATAACAACATCCTAGTATATTGAGGATACTGGTGTTGTTACAAAAGAAAGGAAATAAAAAGAGTTTGGGGGTTGAAGAAGCAAAATAAATGAAAATAATTTAAGAGAAATCGTTACCTTTAATTTAGGTAACTCACTTTGGTTGGAACCAAAGGACTTCTTGAAATGCTTTCTGCCTAAGGGGAAGCTTCAAGGATGAGGAGAGGGATGTGGGGAGCTTATTTGGGCAGAGTTTGGACGAGCCAAGTGGCTTGAGAGGTGTGAGGAATGAGTAGAAGTGGTCTCCTTTTATAAGGGAGAGGAGGGGCTCTTTAGGAAAGAGTGAAAGTATTACATTATAATATAATTATATTCGGTTTATAATGGTCCAAAAATCATTGAGGTCGAAGATAAGATGACTAATATTCTAAATAACATAAACCAATAAGAATTGGACAGGTTTTAGATAATATTTTAATCATTATAATATTATTTATTTAAATGATTTATTAATGAGGTAAACATTGCATCATTATTGTGTCATTAATAATTTAACTTATTTGATGTCTAAAAATTATAAATAAAATATCATCATGTAGGAAATCTTTTTAGCTTTCTAATGAATATTTATAATCGAAAATCCAACATGTATAACCCTATGTAAAAATTGTTCTTCTAAAAGATGTAAGCTTATGCCATTTTTATTTTTATTTTAACTTTATTAATATAATGTGTCCCTACCACATACAAGTGGCTCCAAGGGGTCCCCAAATTGACCCAAGGATGCTCATGGTCGGTTATGTGTCCACCAATAAGGTTAGGACACGTTTTAGGGTAATTTTATATTATTATAATATTATTTTTTAACCCTTATTTACCGGATTTACCCTTAACCATGGTAAATAAAATATTTACCACAGTAATTATTCAAAATGTCTAAAAATAAAAGTTACCTATTTACAAAATTTGAACATCCTGATTCCAAATATGGAATCCATTTTTCTAAATTCAAAACACAGAAGTGGCAGAAATTAATTTAAAATTAATTCCCGCTGTCAAAACAAAAAGCGTGTTTTTAAGAGATAATAACTATCAAAAGATTGACACTTGTTTATGTTCGGTTTAATTGTAAAATTATGTCCAATGACCAAAATTATATTAAATGGTAAAAATATATTCTAAATATACTTTAAACCCACTCAAATTCATAATTTATCACTAGTAATTAATTTGATTAAAAAAGTTGTTTTTAATTAAAATTTAGTAATTTTCACTATTCGTCAAAATATGAAAGTTATCCGAAATGTACCAAAATTTCACCTTAGGATAAATTCGATATTCTGAATCCAAAAATGAAGTCCATTTTCAAATATAAAATATATATAATTTCAAAAAGTAGGTATTACTATTCATAACGGCTAGTTTGATTGGTTACGGTGTGTTAGAACTCGGTGTTGCGTACAACACACGCTAGCGTACCGTGGAAGCTTGGGATGTTTCATTTTAAATTTTTGAGATCCCCATTTAGTCAGAAAGTTTAAAATATAGTATCTAAAAAGGGTTCACTATTAAAATTTGGTAAAAGTGAAATACTGAAAATGAATTTGTTCTTACATTATGTCTAAGAAACTCATAATATGGATTCTAAAATTATAAGGATTATATAAAGTTTAAAATTTAGTTAACACTATTCATAACCTCTTTTGAACAGCTTGTTTGGTAAGTCATGGTGCGATTGAACTTGGTGTTGCGTGTAGTGAAAGTTATTGAATTATTTTGAAGAAATAACACACTATAAAATCTTGGGGTGTTACATTCATGCCCTGTATAACTAAACCAAATACACATCTTCTCAGAAATATTACCTCAGCATTGCATCCCAAAAAGCTCCAACCCCATGGGTTAACATCATTTATTCAATCATTTGTTAATAGAATTATTAATTTTCCATAATTCTAGGCATTCTAGAAAAAAAAAATAAGCTACCAAACATAAGGGGATCAACACGGTGAGTAGATGGACTACCCATCGAGCCTTTGCCACCTATAGAAGGAGAATAGACCCATCCATCCTCGAGAAGATAAACACAGAAAGAATGCGGAATACCCCACACGTCCTTGCCTTCTTTGGAAAGAGGGTAAGCAAGACCATTTACCTTAATCAGTGGGGAAAGTATAGAAGATAAAAAACCAACATGATTCAAAAAGCATCCAACATTCATAACCGACCCGTTTCCTCATCTCTAGTGTCCTCCCTGAAACCCACATGCACAAACCAACCCAAAACCTAGGCCTCCCTTCCCCACATGAAAAAACAGCCTCATAGGCTCACACCACAACACAAGTAGCAGAAAAATAATCAATAAGCAACTGGGATCTTGACCCCAAGAAAGGAATCTAGCCTTCACACACAACGAGAACTCACAGATCCAAGCATAAGGATCTTGGCCTTTACAAGAAATAGGGTATCTCAGAACCCTACCAGGAATTATATTTTATCAAATAACTGGTTATTTAATCTATCTTGAATTATATGGTTCATTTAAACATGCATAATTTCATCCATTTGATTATCAATGGCTTACCACAACAACAACCAGATTAAAAAACATGCCTCTTTATCTTTATCTGATTAATTTACAATTAATATGGACTTTAAATTCTTTACTAATTTTCATAAATAACAACATGATAAACCAAGAAAGCATAGATATCATGCTATCTAGCAAAAAAAAGTGGCAACAACATACAATCGATACTAATTTATTTATCCGGTTCAAATATTTATTATGTCAATTCCATTGGGATCATGCGGGATAAAACATGATAACTCTATAGTTACACATAAAAGAATAGGGAAGACACAAATCCCCTACCTCAAAAGGTTTCAGACGTTCTTTTCACGAGAATGACCAACACAACAGATCACGATCACCTCTTCTGGAAGACCGTATCCACCCGAGGACACAAATACACCACCACACTAACCAACACCCAAGAAAACTCTATTAGAAACATGGAAATCAAATTACATAACATGGAAAGGAGGAATGGAAGGAGAGGAACTCAGAATAATGACGGTAGAATATACCTTATATCGAATATGGATCGATACTTTCTGGTTGTACCAAAACAGGGGGTGTGCATGCAGCATGAAGAAACTCTAGGGAAGACATGATCCAAGGATAAAACACTATGCATGACTCATACGAGAAGGATGGAAAGGTTCAAGAATATCGCACCAGGGAACAATAAGGAAGAATAATGGAGGAAGATATTTTGTCCCTTTTAGAATATTTAACAGAGCATTGGTTTAAGATATGTTGGATTTTCTATTAAGATCAGATCAATCAAAGATCATGCATTTTGACTGAGTAAAGGATTCCCGACTATTAGGGAAAATTAAGATAGGATTTATAGGCTTTGAATCATACTTTAATACCTTAAAACAATGCCTTAAATGTATTTTATGTCAAAGGAAACTTCAAACAGGTGAAACTGTAGGAAATATGAAAAAATATAAAAATTTGACTAAGTGACACCGTTTCAAAATCACCATTTTGGTGCCACCATTTCGGTGACACTATTTTGTAAATTTGGAAAAGTGTTGGGGATAATCCATCTTGGACTCCCATAACACCTCAAACACCAGATTTCAACAAATAAATGGAGCGGAGAGGTCTGGGCCATTACATGTGTGCAATTTTCCAACCCTAAACCTTCTATAATAGATATCTAATTATATCACTTCCATAATAAGTTTTGGTGTGTAAAAAGGATATAGAGATACTCTATCAAGACCTGGAGAGAGATATAGATATCTATAGTGCACTCACTCTTCCTCCACTTTCATTAATCAAGATAACATCAAGGGTTATTCATTCTTTGAAATAATTTAGCTGCGATCAACCATGAACAACACAAGTGATCAAGATCAGCCGTGCTAGAACTCAATGATTCTATGGTGATGTTCAAATATTATGGTGAATGTGTGGATTAATTCTATAGGTATTATACACTTGGATCTTATAGTTCAATGATATTATAATTAGATCTAGTCAACCAGGTCATTAACAAAGAAGGAATCCCAAATTTAGGTAATTCTATATCTATTTATAAATTAATTATAAATTACATGTGAAGATCCTCCATTTCTGGTTCTGGAATTTTAATCTAGTCAATTAATATTTGGTTTTTATTATACAAGACATTTTAATCATGTGTGGAAATGATTACACATAAATTAAGACTAAAATCCAAGTTGTCCATGCCACCACAAGACTCTTCCGCTACGCCCAAAACATATAATACTCACACTTTACTCAATCCGTTGTTGGTACCCGAGTAGACTTCAAGGTTGAATATCAAGATAAGGGTAAGGTTCCAGTGATAGATGGAAGATATGATATGTCAGGAGTGGAGCATGGATGGTGGAACCGAGCATGGCCTTGAAACTATTTTGATTTTATTTTCCTATTTGGGATTATTTTGGGTTTTTTATGTATACAATATGTCATTATTTTGTTTCATTATGATTATACATTTTGTATTATTTGAAACTTTTAGTGATTTCTATTTTTCATGGTATGTTATGGATGATATTGTTATGATTTCCAATATTATTAATACTATGACCATAGAGTATTGTCTTCCCACATTATCCTCTTAGATCCTTGCCGCTATTCAGTGGACTTTGGTGTTTGAGGATGTGCACTTGAGGTTATATAGATACTTTTATCAGCTACTTATGAGTGAGATAGGATAGGGATGTTACACCAGGTGTGAAAATTTAAAATTTTAGAAATTGTCCAAGAACACATAGCCATAATGAATGGGACTGAAAATTGTGTAAGGATATTGTGTGGGGTAGGAAAATCTAAATGGCGGAAAATTCATAGTCTCATGCACCATTCAGAATACCATTCAATCAATAATGTTTTTTTTAAATTTAGATATTTTACATTTTAAATCCCCATTTCTAGAAGTTTCTACCCTATTTTTCTTCTAGACCCTTTAGACATCAATCTAAATGGCCTCTATGGAAAAATCCTCCATCCTACCTTCTTCTTGGGTAATTTCTTTGACATTTATTAGAAGAAACTCAATATATAGATCTTCTTTTTCTCATTCCTTTATTATTTATGTTTTTATTTCTTTATTTTCACTAATTGACCATGGTAGGACAATTTTTTGTTAGGGTTTGATACAAATTTTGTAGTTTTGGTTCATAGGGTTTGTGAACCCTATTTAAAGTCCCAAAATATTCTTATTTAGTGAAATAATTTTTGTATTGGTATCTAGTTGGTGATTCTATCCATTTCCATTTATTTGACATAACCCAGGGTTCTTGGTATTCTAAATCAATTTCTCAGGATTATAGATCTTTTTTCAATTATATATGTTGAATTTATGTGAGATTTAAATATTAATTTTTTAATAGAAACATGTGATGCTAAATTTATTCTATAAATTACGTATAAATTTTTATATAAGTGGTTTCATGTCACATTAAATGTTTTGATAAATATTTATTGGATTTTATTACACTATAATTTAATTACATAATTGAATATATGAATTATTTATGATTTTAAAAGAGAGATATAAGGGTTTTAAGTATCTTTATAAAGTTTAAATGTTTATTTGGATATCAAATTAAAGATACTGTTGTCTATTTACACTCAATTCATATTTCCCTTACTAATTTTTATAAAAATGTGTAATTTTAGGATGTGGAAAGAGTTGATATTTTTAATATCCTAATATATTAGTATATATTCTTTTCTAAATAAAAACCACTATATATGATATCTTGTGATACACACAACACCAAACCAAAGTGAATAATTATTTATTAGTATAAAAATACATTACTAGATAGTCAAATGGAATTGATAAATTATTTTTTGAAACAAAAGGTGTCTAGTTCACTTATGAAAATATCACTAATTTTATATAAACTATTTTGAACGGTTTTGATGAATCATGAATTTTAAGATTTAATAATTTTAAAAATTTATATCAATAAAATGTATTGATAAAAATTCAATGAATTATTAGTGAAATAATTTTCACAACATCCAATAAATAAATAAGTGACCATAAGGGGCACTAATTTAATAAATCGAAGTTAAACAAAAATGTTTTTCTTAGAAGCATTATTTTTAGTATAAATTTTTATCTATTTAAAGGTTGATTTATCATATTAAGGATAAAAAATTAAATGAAATGTATTGTTTAAACATATAAAAAATGAATAATTATTCATAAATTGATTATATATTGGATAGAAATAAAATAAAATCATTTAAAGGTAAAAAAGAGATATTTTTTAGAAAAATATTTTTATATGCACAATGTATTTTTATTTTAATAAATTAAATTAATCACTATCGATGAAAGATTTAATGAAACATATTGACAATATAATAAATATATGATGTTAAATTTCATCTAGTGTTTATTATTAGACAAATTACAATAATAACTTCATTTTATGCTTCAAAAGCACATTTTATTTCGAAAAATGGTTTTTAGGCATTTTGTGCACTAATATTAGAATTTTATTTTTTTCATCTCTTGAAATTGAATCTTATAAAATGGATTAATTATTTCGAATTAGCATGTACAAATTTGGTAATAATGTTAATTTTATTTTTAGTCATAATGAATAGTATAAAAAGTTTTCACCACATTAAGGGTAAAATGGGTTAATGAGAGGGTTAAACTAAGAGATAAAGTTTAAAATATCACTAAAACATGTCTAAATATGATTGTATGAGTGGATTTAGAATCTATATCTTCTTATCTTTTAAAATTTTCTTATTTGGTTCCACTTCCCCTTAAAATGACTATATTATTTTAAAGTTTATAATATTTACTAGTGTGTCACTACTCTTACTTATAAAAGGGTACCTTTTCCCCTCAGTTATCTAACCTTATTATCTCAACAAATATCTACCCAAATAACTCTCTAAAATACTTATCCATTCCCTATAGGTCTTGTTCTTCTCAAAATACCACTCTAAGAAGCCTTAATGAGAGATCCAAAGGAGGAAATCCAAAGGGAAGGTAATTGGCCTCACCAAGATCTTTCAAGTTTACTTATTATTCTACCTCCAAATATTATTTAACCATTATAATATAATTAAATCAGTGAAATTAGTATAGTAAAAAGTTATTATGTTAATGTCATTATAATTATTGATGCGACCTTTATTTCATGCATTTTTTCACATTACTTTTGTTGTTTTTAATGTTTATTTAATTCTAAAATAAGTATTTAAGTGGTTAAATTTATTGTGGAAGATTTATTTGTTGATAATTAGTAAATTTTTATCCATTGTGTAAAAAATGTTTAATTTAATGTGTTTATCTTGGGTGTCAAGTATTTTTTTTCATTTTATAACTTTTTTTTTAAAATATTATGTTTTGCATTCATAATTTAATCTTTTAAATTGTTGTATTTTATTTTTTATTTTCTTTGTTTTTATTAACAATTAAAATTATTAATGTTGTAGTTTTTATTTTAATTCATTGTATGTATTTGGTTTGTTAAAAATTTAATTTATAGTGATAATTTATTTATTTTTAATGATCATGTGTTTATTTTAAGTTCCTTAATTATTTTATTTTATTTATCTACAATGCACATCATGTAGGATAAATGTTTTGCATAAAATAAATGGGTAGAATTAACTGATGCATTAAATAATTCCACTATGAGGGCAAGATAAATAATTTTTCTTAAGATTCGATTAATTAGGATAATTTCATGTAGGGTTTCAAAAGTAGATAGAGGCAAACCAAACTCGAAATGATTTGATCCCTCACTAGGTCTTACAGAACAAGATAATATGGTGAGACCACCGAAGGTTAAAGAGGTAAGCACAACCAGGTTCTCAGAGCAGGATCATGGCTGATCCAGGTTTGGTTTTGATTTTGGTTTTGAACCAAGCATCCGACCAATTGAATATACCGAGCCAAGATTTTGACACCAACCAAAGCTTCAGATTGAATCCGAAGATTGAGATATGAAATTATACTTGTCAAATAGAGCCAGATCTTTTAATACTAAAACAAACTGAGTGTTGTTTGAATTAATGGAAACCATATCCATTTATTTTAAAACTAAATGGTATTTCTCTTTACATCCGTTTAATTTATTTATAAATGTTATTTAATGTTTTCTCAATTAATTCAATGACCATTTAATGTTTTTATGTCTTTTCATTTCTTTGGAAAATGCTATAAATTTTTGGTGTGTAGTCTGTGGAATATGTGAAATACAAGCTTGAAATCAGTGTTGTGTTGTTTCCATTTTTCTTTTCTCATGTTTCATAACTTTTACACCCAACAAACTTGTATCAAAGCCAAAAACCAAGACATTATCTAATGTTCGAAGATGGATACCACAATCTAGTCGCAAGTTCGTTAGTTATCTAAGGAAAACTATGAAAGGTTGTGCATCCAGATAAATACTTTTTTCAGATCACAAGAACTATGAGAGATCATCACCGATGGGTATATAGTACCCACTATAGAGGAAGAATCCTCCTTCAAAAATAAAGAAAAGACTGCTCTCAAAAATCAAAGGAAGAAAGAATAAAAGGTGTTGTTCCTCACCTATCAAGGGTTGGATGAATCAACCATTGAAAAGATTTCTGAAGAAACATAAAATAAGAAATCTTGGGATAACCTTGACACCATATTCAAGGGTGTTGATCAACTGAAGAAGGTTCATCTTCAAACACTAAGAGTGGAGTTTGAAGCAGTGAACATGATAGAAGGTGAGAGTATCTATGACTACTTATCACATTTAATTATTTTTATAAACAATTTGAAAATAAATGATGAAAAAGTGGAAGATATTAGTATCATTTAAAATGAACTATGATCTCTCACAACCAAGTTTGAGCTCGTGGTTATGGAAATTAAAGAATCAAAGGACTTGGAAAAATTGTCCATTGAATAATTGATGAGATCATTGCAAGTTATTGAGTAAAAAATGCAAAAAAATGTTGGTTCAACACTTCAGAATGACTTAGATACTAAGTTGACTCTACAAGAACAAAAGAATATCCATACACAATGAGGCGGTTCTGACAATAGTAATCGTGAAAGGGGAAGAGGACATGGATATCATCCAAACCATAAAAAAACAATTTTTTTTCCAACTTCTGTAGAAGAGGAAATGGTGGAGTCCAATTCACACGTGGTCGTGGAAACAAAAATAACGTTCAATGCCATAATTTCAAGAAATTATACCATTATGATTCTAAGTGTTGGATAAAAATGGATCAAGATGAATGATCTAACTATGTTGAAGCATCTCACCAAGAATAAGAAGTTACCATTCTCCTTGCATGAGAAAATATATGTGAACGACCAGATGTATGATATCTTGACACAAGTGCAAGAAACTATATGAGTGGTAACAAAGAATTATTTGAGGAAATCACAAAAGAAGTTCGGGTAACGTAAGATTTGATGACTCATCAAAGGTACCCATGATTGGAAAAGTAAAAATTAAAATCTATCAAAAGAATGGTGAGTAGAATTACATCTCTAATGTGTATTACGTACCAAACATGAAAAATAATATCATCAGTATTATCTAACTCATTGAAAAGGGGTATGTCATACACATGAAGAACTATTTTCTCTCTATAAGTGATGTTCATAGGAGACTTTTTTCTCAAGTAAAAATAGAGAATAATCTCATGTTTTCATTGCATATTAACACAAATATTGAGGATTGTCTCTTTGGAATCATGAAGAATGACTCATGAAGATGGAATTTTTGCTTTGTGAATCTCCATTTCAGCAGCCTTAAACTCTTATCCTCATCAAGCATGATGTGTGGCTTGCTGAAAATTGAAATTCCAAATCATGTGTGTGAGTCGTGTATACTAGATAAGCAACAAATGAATTCCTTCCCAAGCGGAGTGTCCAGAAGAGCAAAGGAACCACTTCAGTTGGTTAAAATTGATATTTGAGGACCACTTGGAACACCATAACTTAGAGGTAATAAGTACTTTATTACCCTCATTGATGATTTCAATAGAAAAATTTGGGTGTATTGCATCAAATAAAAATCTTCCACTTTTAATATCTTTAAAATTTTCAAATCCCGTGTTGAAGTAGAAACTGGTCAAAAAATCAAAGTACTCAAATCTGAAATAGGTGTAGAATACATCTTAAATTCATTTCAAGATTTCTTCAGGGAACAAGACATCATTGACATGATTAAGACCATGCTGAAGGAGAAAGTTATTCCAAATAGCTTTTAGATAGAGGCAGTTTCATGTACTGCATACCTGCTTCATCAGTGTCCAACTAAGAGCATAAAAAATGTGACACCACAAGAGGCATGAAGTGGATACAAACCAAGAATGGAACACCTAAGGATATTTGGGTGTTTTTACTACGCTCAAGTTCCATAATCAATAATATGGAAGCTTGATGATCAAGGTGAAAAGTGCATCTTTATCAGATACAATGAAGAATCTAAATACTATAAACTCTACAATACACTAAAAAATAAAGTAGTGGTGAGTAGATATGTGATCTTTAATGAGGAAGAATCTTGAAAATGGAATGATGAATAATCAAACAAAGATATTCCAGTTGAAACAGAAGATCCTGAAGAAAGGAATGATCATTAGGAGAAAACACCTGCAAAACCTTCCTTAGGTGAATTATCAGTAGAAAAAAGTCCAGGAGTACATTACATAACTCTTGAAATCACTCCATCAAACGAAAATATGGTTAGATAATACTCACCCATGATGTATATAAAAATGAACATCTTAAGTGAAATCTATGAGAAAAATTAAGAGGTAGATCTTTTCTTCTTTTATGTAGATCATGAGCCTTTAATGTTTTAGGAATCCATAAGAGAATAATGTTGGAGAATATATATGAAATAATAAATTCATTACATAGAGAAAAATGAAACATAAGAACTGATTACACTTCTTTATAGGTAGAAAATCATTAGCATCAAATGGGTGTACAATATCAAGCGAAATGCTGATAGTGAGATCGATCACTACAAGGAAAGGATCGTAGAAAAGGGGTATAAATAGTTTTATGGGATGGATTATGAAGAAGTATTCACTCTTATTTCTCACCTTGACACTATGTGGATTATTAAATCCCTTGTTGTCCATAAAAGTTGGATGATCTACCAACTAAATGTCAAACCTTCATTCCTGAATGGAATTTTAGAAGAAGAGTTCTATGTTGACTAACATGAAAGCTTTTTTATGCAAGGAGAGGAACACAAGGTGTATTTACTGAATAAATCTCTGTATGGGTTGAAGAAAGCTCCATGATCTTAGAATAAATGAATCACCAACTATATTTAAGATAACTACTTTTCCCAATTTACATATGAGCATACAATTTACATCAAGAAGAATTATTGTGGTGATATTCTTATAGTATGTCTGTATATTGATGATTTGTTATTTAGAGTGAACAACCAAATGATGTTTAATGAATTAAATAATTCTATGTTTAAGTAGTTTAAGATGAATGAGGAAGGTCTCATGTCCTTTTTTATGGTCATATAAGTAAAGAAATGACATGACGACATCTATATATCTCAGAAAAAGAATGCTAAGGAATTGATTGAAAAGTTAAAGATGGACAATTACAATACCGTAAAAACACCTATACAAATGGGATTAAAACTAAAAAAAATAAAATTAAGGAAGAATCATTGAATTTAATTTGTTCAAGATTCTGATTTGAAGCCTAAGGTACCTTACAATCACAAGGAAAACCATTTTCTATTGTGTTGGGCTTCTATATAGGTACATGGAAGCACCAAAAGAGTCACAATGGCTAGCAGCAAAACCAATCCTCGGGTATTTCAAAGGAACAATGTAATTTGGTCTTTTATATTTATACAGTGATAAAGAAAATCCATATGGATACTCAAATAGTGATTGAGGAGGTGACCAAGATGAAAGAAAAAAAAACCATTGGATATGTATTCTTTCTTGAAACAACTTCTTTTGCATAGAATTCGAAGAAGTAGAGTGTGGTATCCATATCAACATGTCAAGTAGAGTAATTAGCAACATAATACATTGTTTATGAATAAATTTGGTTGAGAAACCTGCTAAAGGAGCTGAAGCATCTGCAGGATGGATCCCCAATCATATATGTAGATAATAAGTCGGCAATCGAACTAGCCAAAAATATGGTGCAACATAGAAGAAGAAAACACATTAATATCTGATATCATTTTTTGAGAGATCATGTGAAGCATAAAATGATAAAAATTTGAATATTTATATACTAAAAAATAGGTGGTTGATATTTTTAGAAAGGAATTACCAATAGATCCATTCAAAAAACTAAGAAAGATGCTTGGAATGAAGGATATTTTGGTTTGAAGGGGAGTGTTGGAATTAACAAAAACCATATCCATCTATTAGAAAACTAAAGGCTCTTCCCCATGTGGATGTTTCTCTTCTCCATAGTCTATTTCATTTCTTTATTCTTATAATTTAATGTTTTCTCAATTAATGAAATGTCCCTTTAATGTTTTGGTGTCTTTTCATTTCTTTGCGAAAGCCTATAAATTTTTGGAAAGTGTAGTCCATGGAATATGTGAAATACAATCTTGAAAGTAGTGTTGTGTTGTTTCCATTTTACTTTATCACATTCTTGGATTGTACAACCAACAAGTGTACCTAATATTATGAAGATATTCGATCTTGGGTATTAATGCTATGAAACCTCCTCGAAGGAGACGATACTGATCCACTTTCTTAACTGGAAGATAATCTAAGCTTGAAAGAGTTATGATGGACTACCTTGATACATTTATTAATTAGATGTTGTGTTTTAAGGGGATCAATCAAATGAAAATGTGAAAGTTCTGGGTGTTTTCAATAGCAAGTGAAGAATTGGGTATCTGATGGATGATGAATGGAATCCAATGAAGTATGAGACTAAGCTCATTCATTGAAGGAGATGATTACAAATCTAAGCTTGTTGGAGGTAAATTAGGACCAGCCAATTACTTCTAATTGAAGAACACATGTGGTCAAGTTTATATCCACCTAAGATGAAGATGTAGTTGATGCCACTAGTTTTTATGAACCAAGACAATGAATCAATGCTATTAAATTTTGGGTTTTCTAGTTTTTTTTTTAATTTTAAGGAAGGGGACTTGATCATCCCCATCGTTGTGATTTCTAAGTTGAGAAACAATTCATTTTACCTGATTGATGGATTGTCACATTGAAATTCTGACGGAGTTCGCACATGAGTACATATTGTGCATAGGTTGTTGACCACCATGTTCAAGGATTGAGGGATTAATTTTATGGGAGAGACAGAGATTTTTCATAGGGGAGGCTGTTAGTTTCTTTGTAGTTCCCCTTCTCAATTGTTTGTAATGTCAGGAGATGATGACAACACATGCTGTCATAATTTTTTGACAAGAATTATTGAAGTAACACTGTTGGTGAAATAAGTCTCATGAAAAAAATACTATCTTTGATGAAAGACTCATCAATTTATAAATGTGAGGTGGTTCTTTAAACTAAAAAATAAGGGGGACTCTATCATTTTTTGATGCTCACATTTAGAGATGGGAGCAAGGAGCAGACAACCTATCTTGGTGAGCATGAGTAGTACTTCACTATAGGGAGACTGTTGAATATGAATCATGAAGAGGAAGTTTTTGTAGATTTTGGGCGCATCAGAAGCATGCGATGGGCGGTGTCCAGCACAATTGTTTCCATGATTGATGATCAATCCGAGATATACATGATGATAAATTCCGTGATCTACAGAATTGGATAAAAAAATTAGACAAGAGTAATGACATCAGAACCAGAGGGAGGATCATCACATATTATTTATAATTAATTTAATTAATTAAATAATTATTATTTGTGAATTCTTTCTTCGTTGATGAATCTGGTGATAGATCTGTGATGAACCATCATTGCGTCATAGGAATCAAGAGCAGATTCCCTCTAGTGGTGATCCACATGTGTTCTGCGAATCTCCAGACATCACCGAAGGAATCTTCGGGTGCTAACATGATAGATCCTTACAGTTGTGTCATCCTCCTTTGATCACTATGATAAATGCTTCCAAATCATTCTCCTTGATCTAATGGAGGTAGATTTATCTCCATTCTTGGGAGCGTTCTTGGAGAATAGAGCTTTCTAGGTTTGAGAGGATTCTCCAAATCCGTTGTTTACAACTAACAAAATGAATTGGCTTATTGAGAAAATAATATAAATGAGTTTATATATTTCCAGGGTTAAAATAAAATAATATCACAAGTTCCCTTCATTATTTATTTAATCCCTAGAGAACCCCATTTCAAATAACAATAATAATAATATTATTTCTCTATATGCTCTTAACTTGTGAATTATATTAAATATTATTTAATTAAATAATATTCAATATTTATTATTTCACATTAGAACTAAAATCTCAACCCACTATTCCTCCATATTTATTAGGTCTTGAATAATGACTATTTATTTATTAAATAAATATCCCTGCATTATCCACAAATAAATAAATAAATATTATATTCACTAAATCGAAAATAAATATTTATTAAATATTCAACTCACATTATATTCCCTCAAATAACTGGTGAAAAAATATATACGATTACTCATACATGAAAAATTATTAAACCATGTCTAGGAATAATATTTATTCAATTTGTTAAATAATAATATATTATTTAACTGAGATTTTGGATACACTTAGAGTGTGACCCTCTAGGCCTCTTTCTGAGTGGCATTAGGCGAAGCAAGCGAAAGTTCAAGGCTAAAATCTACCAACATGCCAAGTCACCCATAGAGAAAGAATTTAATTCTCATCAACATGATACCCCATACAAACTCTTACTATGTAATATAATCTCTTTATCATGATATCTCAAACCAAGTAGGTTTCATGTTGGTTCCATCAACCTATGTTCTTGATGTCTCTTTATTTGAATTTTTGGAAATTGAACTTTCCTATAGAACACCATGTCCATGGATTTATTTAGGCAATATAATTTCCATCAAAGAGATTGAGATATCAAATTCTCTTAAAACAGAAGGGATAAATCCTTTATCACATTATTCATTAATGAAATATTACTCACGATACACCCAACATATCCTACCTCTCACAAACATCTATCATCATAGTTTTCATCAATACATCAAAGTACGTAACTCATAATACTCATTAATAATAATATTAAAGTCTGAGGATCAATACACATGTCTAAAGATAGGAACATCCAATGACACATATAAATGTGGATTTCCTACTGGTGGGTCATGTTCTCATAATATCCTACTAGATATTACTAAGGGCATACACCATGAGAAGGTTCCTCAAGGTCCTACGAGTATCCACCGTTGATAGCCCGTATCATTCATGTCCCTCAAATGATATCATATGGCTGTAGAACATTTATTCAATAATAGTGTCCTAGCACTTCTGGGTTCTCATTATAGCGGGGAAATTCTATGACCTTTTAGTGCGACAAATACTCTTAGGACATTATCACATACAATATTACACATAAGAATAATCATGATGCGATAAGTAATTTAGTAATATTAAAAACCATGAATACAAGTTATCATAATGTACACAAAAGTTGGTTCCAGGGCACCAACTCTAATAAACTCCCACTTACAATAAAGTCAACTACTAACAATATTTAGTCCACTATCTCTCACATGATACTCATGATTCTACTGATATAAGCCTTTAGTAAAGGGGTCATCCACGTTCTCTTCCATGGGTACTCTGCTTACTACAACTTAACCCCTCTGATGAAAATCTCTCAAGAGGTGATACTTATGAAGTATGTTATTTGTCCGTTAGTGTGACCTTAGCTCTTTCCCAAGAGCCACAACTGTAGTATTATCACAATACAATGTGATAGGGTCTTTACTACTAGGTACCGCATCAAGATCCTTAAAAAAGTTCCAAATCCAAACAGGTTACTTGGATTCATCATAATTCGCTATATACTCAGACTTTGCTGTAGAATCAGAAAAAACTGGCTGCTTTGAACTCTTCCAGCTCACAGATCCTCTATTAAGATAGAAAACATATCCTGATTGTGAATTCAGATCATTCTGATCTATCTAAAAACTAGCATTAGTATGACCCCTGATATCTGGTTCCTCATCTCCTTCATATACAAGGAACATATCCTTAGTTATTCTCAGATACTTAAGGATATCCTTAATATTATTCCAATGATATTCTCCTGGATATGATTTATATCTTCCCACCATGCTCAATGCATAGGCAACATCAAGTCTAGTACATAACATGGCATACATGATTGATCCTATCACTAAAGCATATGAAATGCTGATCATTATCTCTTTCTATTATTGTGTATGATGAAACATTTTCTTAGAAAGATGTAAACCATGTGACACTGGAACCAATACCCTTTAGGATTGTTCCATTCTAAATCTATTTCATATCTAGTCAAAACATGTACTTTGACTTAGACCAAGCAACCTCTTGGATCTATCACGAATGATCTTGATCCCTAGAATATAAGATGGTTCACCTAAGTCCTTCATGGAGAAACATTTGTTTAACTAGTCCTTAATAGAATGTAATACTGGTATGTCATTTCCAATAAGTAATATGTCATCAAAATATACTACTAGGATAATGACCACATTCCCACTAAACCTATTATAAACAAATGACTCTCATTCGTTCTTAATGAAACTAAATTATTTTATGGATTAATTGAATCGAATGTTCTATGACCTGGATGCTTTCTTAAATCCATAAATGGATCTCTGCCACTTTCAAATCCTTTTGGCATCACCTGGAGTCACAAACCCTTCTGGTTTTTTCATATATAAATCTTTTTGAAGGTTCCCATTAAGGAATGAAATTTTGAAATGTATATACCAAATCTCATATTCATGGTAATATTTTACATCTAGTATAATTATAATGGATTTAAACATGGGAACTGGCAAAAAGGTTTCATCATAGTCAATTCCTTGATGATTTTTAAACCCTTTAGCCACTATCCTTGCTTTACAGGTATTTAATTTACCTTCCATGTCCAGTTTCTTTTTGAATACCCACTTGTTCCCAATGAGTTTTACATCAACCAACACATCGACCAGAACCTAAACTTGGTTATGATAAATGGAATCTATTTAAAAATTAATGGATTCTTTCCATCATACAACTTTTGAGCTATCTACTTCTTACTTTTAGGAGAGATGTTCATCATTTTAAACCAATAACTGGTCACCATCTTCGATGACTAGAAAACCATATCGCTCTGGTTATCTTACCTCTCTTACACTCTTATGCAGTACTTATGTTTCAAGAATTAATTCTTCCATGGGGACCTATGGAACATGTTCCTACTCAAAATCTTGTGTATCTTGAGAATCAACTTCATCAATGTTAATATTTCTCCCACTATACTTTTTGAGGATGTGCTCCCTCTCAATAAAGAAAACTTTTCTAGCGACATTCACTTTCTTGTCTAAGGGGTTGTATAGGTAGTATCACTTTGTTTCCTTGGGATACCCTATAAAGATACACTATGTGCCTCAAGGTTCTAGTTTCTTATCTGATAAGGCCTTAAAAAATGCCTCTCAACCTCATACACGTGTATGCAAAAAAATGAGTTTCTTTCCACCCCATAACTCAAAGGTAATTTTGTTTTCCTCTTTATTTGGAACTCAGTTTAACGTGTATGTTTGAGTTTGTAATGCATATCCCCAAAAGGATAATGTAATATCTACATGAATCATTATAGAACTTACCATATTTAACAAGGTACGATTCCTCATTTCAATAACACAATTCCACTATGGTGTATAAGGTGGAGTGAGTTGAGATAGAATCCCAAACTCCTGTAGAAAGTTGATTAACTCTTAGTTAAGATATTCACCAACTCGATCTGATCAAAGCTTATTTATCTTCTTACCAAGTTGATTATATACTTCATTCTTGAATTCATTAAATTTCTCAAAGGACTCGAACTTATACCTAATTAAGTAGACATATCCATATCTACTCAAGTAATCAATAAAAGTTTTAAAGTAAGAATATCCACCTCTAGATTCTATTAGAAACAGACCACACACACCAATGTGTACCAATCCTAGAATCTCTCTCTCACTTTCACCCTATCCACTAAATAGTGGTTTGGTCATTTTTCCTTGTAAAAAGCATGAAATCTATCAAGCGGTTTTATCTTATAAGAGTCAAAATAACCATCGTGATAGAGATTTTCAAACACTTGTCTTTTACATGAAAAATAAGGTGATGCAAAAAATGGGTGATATATGAGTCGTGTGAACATTATTAATTATCAATTTACAACACTTTGTTTTCATAATTTAGTACATAAAGACCATTAATTAAATGTTCCATACCATAACATATGTTGTCCTTATAAAAGGAAAAAAATTTATTTTCAAAATTGAAAATAAACCCATCCATATCTAGGAATGATACATAAATTATGTTCTTGGTAACTATACGTACATAATAAAAATATATAAAAACCAAAATCACCCCCATTAGCAATGAGAGGTGGTAGTCACCAATGGAAAGAGCAACCATCCTTACACCATTAACAGCTCTCAGATTCTCCTCTCCTCTAGAAATAATTCAGAATATTCTTAGTTCCTTCATTTAGATACAAATGTGAGAACCCCAAGATGTATCTAATACCCAATGTGTAGATATGGGAAGATTACACTCTATAAAGAATTCTCCTTTAGCTTCCCCTATCTTTTGGGTGTAGTTCCTCTACCAGTGGCCTAGCTTTCCACATGCAAAACATACTACCTCATTTTCTTTGCCCTGTCTTTGAATCTTATTCTTTTTGAAAGGTCGGTGCTCAGGAGATTTATACTATTTATAATTCTTGGGTCCATTTTCATTGTTATTCATTTTTTTATTCACCATAAGGACTATGGGTTTATCACCCTGCATGTCCTTATCCACTTAGTGAATCAAAGTAATGAGTTCTGAAAGACTTTTATAATTATTGATCATATTTCAATTAACAATAAAACTAGAGAAGGTATTAGGAAGTGATGAATGTATGAGATATATATGCAACTCATCTAGAAATTTAATCCCTAAGATTTCCAAATGTTCAATGTAGCTGATAAGATTGACTACATGAGGCCCAACTGGAACAAACTCTCCAATATTAGTTATAAACAAAGCATTGGAGATCACATTCCTCACTTATCTCGCCTTCTCTTGATAGAGATCCCGAAGGCAATACATAATGATATAGGCATCCATATCCTCATGTTGCTTCAAAATATCATTGGACATGGATGATATCATGAAATATTGAAAATTTGTACCATAATTCAAATGTTTCTCATAGAGAGACAACTCTTCATAACTTGCCTCATTACCAAACACAACCCGAAAAGGTTCTTACATCACATATAATTTCTTTTCATGGAAAAGGATGACATGTAAGAGCCTTTTCCATTCTTGTAAATTTTTTCTGATGAGAAGGATGTCCTTATCAAGTATGGATCACAATGATATATTTGATTTAATTTTAATTATTTTTTCTAAAAATAAGATAAGAAAATATTTTAGTAATTTATCTGATAAATTTAGACAAATAAATAAATATTATATTTATTAGTCTCCCACTATTTTATTGAAAACCAATAGCTCTCACCATTGGCTTTAGAATATCCCGTTGCTTGGAAATATTAATGGTGAGGATCCATATTACCCTTATCATTACCTCAACTTTGGTTGGTTAAGAAACTTGAATGGTTTTAGGTAGGAATTAAAAATACCAATTGTATTAACTCATAGTTCCTTGATCGGCTGAGTGGACTCCCAATCCTGAAATCCTGAAATCCTGAAATTGGATTTTCTCAAACTTTGCCTCTCAGTTACACCAAGTCCTACTTTGGAAGTAAATCCTTGATGTGAAATAAGTTAAGTCAACCCAAAAATTCATGTTATAATTCCCCTATAATTGAAAGCACCCCAAATTTAGCTGGTCAATCACTTTGAACTATGGTTCAATTTTAACTGAAGTAGTGGAAGGCTATACTAACTTAATATATATAATTGAGATATTTTTAACCTTTTATTTATAAATTCACAATTATTATCTTTATTAAATGCATGTTAATTTTAAGTGGATTTACTTAAAATGATTAATTATGTCTTAGATAATATTTAAGCATAAGACAATTTATTTTAGTTCTATCTTGAATGCTCATTAATTTCATTAAATTACGTGATCATGAAAAAAACATCCATAATAAAATAACCATGAAACTAGACAGAAATAAAATAATAAAGTAATATGATAATGAGCTTATACTAATGGTTAGTTTATCTAGATATTGATAAACTAACCACTGACCTAGGGGAAAACACCTTGAACCAATTAAGGTTTGTGTTACAACTTTCCACTTTTCCACCTTTGTATCTCCTTTGATTGGTTTCACCTTAGCTCTGAACTTGAACCACATACAATAGATTGGGAGCTTCATCCTTTACATATATCTTTTAATCACATGAAGATGAGGGGAAAATGGGTTTACATAAAAGAAACCATGGGAACCCAGACTCTACATACTAATAGGAGAGAAGGCACACATAACAACAATTTAATTTAATAATAAATTAAATAAAACTAATCACATACAAAGGTCTCGTATAGCTCATGATCATCCACACAAATGAAAAAAATTAAACATTTAATAAAAATTTCATTAAATTCTTAATCGTTCTTATTTAAGATAAATCTTGATCGAATAAATTAATTATTATCTTTAATTATTAAATTCTTTTATCTTAATTATTATCCCAATTTCAATGATATTCTTATCCATTATGATTTTAAAAAAATTAAATAAATTCATTTAAAATTAATTATGTACATAAATTTACCTTGGAGGAAACACAATAAATACTCGTCCGAATCTACCCAACAGGTATTATAATATTATACAGTTTTACTTTTGTGGCATGTGGCATATATGACTTATCACATACTTTAATGATGTGTAAAATTGCATTAATTACATGATTTTTCAGTCACATGTTATGATTCAATTCACTTAGAATGACAACTGTAATACAACTCATACACGATATGCAGATATGAACATTACACAAATATTAATTAAAGATTTATATATATAAATATTGAAACCCATCACATGGAATGTCCTATCAACTTAATAACCACATGCAAGAACATGTATCAAGGTTTAAATAATATAATAAATAAAATTTAAATCTACGTATTTGGTATAAATACATGTCTTTTACATTTCAGCACACAACATGTACGAATCTCACCATCTATCTGAGGCACATTCTTAGGGACATGGTGTACAAATATTTCCTTCGAAACTGGATTACATATTGTGTACAATGGCCTACATTCCTTTTGATATCAAAATTACATGGTCACCAGTCAGGTAGGCCGTGTATTAAAATACACAGCCCACATTTGACTCAAAGGGACTACACGCTGTGTACATGGGATACACAACATGTACTTTAGATGACCGTGCACTTGTATGTCTTGTTCAACATGTGGTGTAATAATTTACTATACCTCATGTAATCAATGCACACAGTTTCCATAATTTCTGAATTAATTGAACACAAGTACACAATGTGTAACTCCTGTTACATGGTGTGTACTCTTGTGTTGTTCGTCCAGAATCCTTGGAACCTCCAGATGAGTTCCTCGATTTTATTTTAATCATAAAATTAATCATTTCAATTATATCTATGAGAAATGAAGAAGGAAGAAGTAGATCTTTCAATTTAGATTAAAAGAGCAATTAAACTTGAATTTAAAAACTAAATTACAAATGTGTAAATCACCAATGATCCTTAAATAACTATACATAATTATGTGACCACTCTAATACCACTTTCAGGATCTGGCCGCAGTGGAAGCATGTGATGGGAGGTGCCCAACATGACTTTTTGTCATGATCGATGATCGAATTGAGATCTGTCTGTGATCTATATAATTGGATCAATTAAATCATACAAGAGTAATAACATCGGAACCAGAGGGAGGATCATCACATATTATTTATTTAATTAAAGAATTACCTTTTTTGGAATTCTTTCTTCGTTGATGAATCTGGTGATAGATCTGCACTACACCGTCATTGCATTGTATGAATCAAGTAAAAATTCCCTCTAGTGGCGATCAAAACATGTTTTGAGAATCTCTAAACGTCATCAAATGAATATCTGAGTGCTAGCACGGAAGATCCTTACGTATGCATCACCCACCTTTGATCTCTATGAGAATCGCTTCCAAATCATTCTCCTTGATCTGGTGGAGGAAGATTTCTCACTATTCTTAGGAGCATTCTTGGAGAAGGGAGATTTATAGGCTTGAGAGGATTCTACAAATCCATTGTGCACAACGAACAAAATGAATTGTATTGTTGAGAAAATAATATAATTGGGTTTATATATTTATAGGGTTAAAATAAAATAATATCACAAGTACCCTTAATTATTTATTTAATCCCTACGGAACCCCATATCAAATAGTAATAATAATATTATTATTTCTCAACATGCGTTTAACTTGAGAATTATATTAAATATTATTTAATTAAATAATATTCAATATTTATTATTTCTCATTGGACCTAAAAAATCGGTCTGCCATTCCTTCATATTTATTGGACCTTGAATAATTACTATTTATTTATTAAATAAATATCACTGCATTATTCATCAATAAATAAATAAATATTATATTTTCTAAATAAAAAATAGATATTTATTAAAATTTCCAATCACATTATATTCTATATAATAACTAGTGAAAATATATATAAAATCAAGTATACATGAATAATTATTAAAACAAGTTTGGGAATAATATTTATTCAATTTGTTAAATAAAAATATATTATTTAACTAAGATTATGGATACACTTAGGGTGTGACCCTCTAGGCCTCTTTCTCAGTGGCATTAAGCGAAGCAGCCTAACATCCAAGGTTATCATCTAGAAACACATCATGACACTCATAAAGAAATATTTTAATGACACAATGAAATGATACCACATACAGATAATTACTATGTAATATAATCCTTTTATCATGATATCTCAAATCAAGCAGGTTGCATACTGGTGCCATTAACTTATGTGCTCGATGTCTCTTTCTTTGACTTTACAGAAATAGAACTTTCCTATAGAAAACCATGGCCATGGATTTATTTAGGATATATAATTTACATCAAAGGGCCTGAGATTTCAACTTCCATTAAAACATAATGGATAAATACTTTCCCATGCTAATCATTAATGTAATATTACCCGTGACACACCCAATGTATCCTACCTCACTGTGAACGTTTATTCTCATGGTTTTCATCAATATATAAAAGTACACGGCTCACAATACTCATTAATAATAATATTAAAGTCTAAGGATCAATGCACACATCCTCATATAGGAACATCCAATGACACATATAAATGTGGATTTCCTACTTGCAGGTATCATTCTCATAATATCCTACTGGATATTACCAAGGGCGCACACCATGAGAAGGTGCCTCAAAGTCCTATGAGTCTCCAACCCTAATAACCTGTATCATTCATGTCCCTCAAATGATATCATCTATCAATAGAACATTTATTCAAGAATAGTGTCATAGCATTTTCGGGTTCTCATCATAGCGGGGAACTGCTATGACCTTTTAGTGCGACAACTACTCTTAAGATATTATAACATGCAATGTTATGTAGAAGAGAAATAATGATGTGATAAAGTAGTTTATTAATATTAAAAACCATGAATAAAAGTTATCATAAAGTACACAGAAGTTGGTTCTAGGGCACCAAATCCAATAGTTTTCAACTCGAATGAGAATAATCTCTCTCTCTTTACTTTTTCAGCATCTCTATTTCATTTTTCTCATGTAAATTTCTTTAACTAAACATGTTTTCATAAAAATTGGTATGGGGAATACAATTTTATAGTTTCATAATTAATTATTTGTGTTATTTCATCATTAAATAATAATATTTTGATGATATTGATTATGATTTTAAAGTTGTTTGTGCAATTTTTGATTGAATTTTATTTAGTCATAAACTTTTGATGAAATTTATTTCGATTGTTTTTTAGATTTGGATGAATCTTGGTAATGGTGGGACATGATAATCATCCTTATACTAGATTAAACTCTTAGTGAGGTATAATAATCTAATCTTTTCTACTGATACACTTGCAATTAATTTTTCATGAAAGGAGAAATTATTTTAAGCCAAACAATTGTATTTTCCCTGTATCTTCTTATCATCACTTTCGGTCCTTTTACTATTTTATAATTTTCAATATTATTTATTTTTATTCTTTTCTACTTAATTATTGTTTTTTTCTTAAAAATATATATAAATAATCATCAAGTCCTCTTTCCCACTATTTTCAGAAAATTAAGCCTTTTAATAATCCCTTAGAACATTCACCAGCCTTCCCTATAGATCAAACCTTATTACCGCTATCTAGTAGTGAGCTGAAAAATATAAATTGTAATTTAAACATTGCATCAAAACTACACCACTATAAATTATCTTATTACAATCCATTACAATATAAAATGAAAACGTTGTCGTGAATATGTACGAACTACCATCTCCACGAATGGTGAATTTTATTTTTCATCATCCACCACACATGGTTGGTTATAAGGTTGTATTTAATTAATGAATACGAAATTTATGATAGAAATATTATTTTGGAAAGATAAATCATTATATAATATTTTTTTACTTTCCATCTATTAGGAAAATAAAAACTATATCAAGCGTTCATACAGACTACTGCCTCCATAAACAATATATTCCATTTTTATATTACCATGGCTATTATAAAAGTGTATATAATGAATAAAAATGTAATTAATGAAATTATCAAAACTATAGAGATTGTGGAATCATTTTTTAACACATTTGACCATTTTTAATATACCAAAACAATTTTTGAAGAAATTGACAGAATAACCTCAAGTAGTTAACGAAATTAAAAATTATATAATAAATGAATTATATATGATTATAAAAGGACCATAAAAACTTAAATATAGATGAAAAAGTTTCTAAATCAATTATTTAATAAATTAAAATTGTTTATTCATGAGTATAAAATGTGTCTGACCAAGAGAGAATCCAAGGTAAGGGGGTTTCATCTCAATTTCCCTTCATTGAGGCATGTTTTAATGTTATAAACCAATTCATATTTAATATGGTGTACCAACCACCCCATTGATTTATTATATATTAAATAATTTTTTATATTTATTAATTTTACTTTCATTTATGCTTCCCCTTTCCTTATACTTTGATCAATATATTACTTAAAATGTAAGGGTTTTTCATCTTAATTCCACTCAACTAAAAATATTTTATATTATGCACATATTTTTATTTATATGGTTTATATAAAATCACTTTGAAATATCATATCATGAATTGTTTTTTATTCATGGTATTTATAAATTTAATTCAAGTGTTATCATTTATGGGGTTTTGATTCACAAGTTATTACTCGTAATGGTTTATTTTACAATAACATAAATATTCAGGATTGTTTATGCTTAAATTTAATCGAATTAATTATATGATACATACTTCATAAAATACAACCATTTTCTTATAAAATGGTTATTTATAGCGTTTATATGATTTATTCCATTATTTTTTCATATTGGCACTTAAAATAACTGAATAAATTTTGGTAAGAAAAGCTGACCATATTTCTCTTCTTGGTTGGGAGTATTTTTCCTCCATATCCACATTATTTTTATTTCTCTAGGAATGTTATTTTATATTCTACAATGATTGTGTAAATTCATTTTCAAATATTTTTTAATTTCTTATCAAATTTTTAAAAATTAATATTTATAATGTTTTCTGTATAGGTTATATTTGACTTTTTACAAAAGTATGAAAAGATTTTTTTAAAGATTTATCAGATGAATATTTTTTACCACCATTATGAACATTATTATTTCATAATATTCCTTTATAATATTCCATTTTTTTCAAAATAAAATCATTTTCCCATTATTCTATGAATTTTTTATTTTTAAAAGTTATCAAAAGAAGAGGATATTATTTTCTCAAAATATTTTAAAGGGATTTTGTTCTATTTATAAATATTTTGATCTTCCACTCTAAATTTTATGTTTGAAGTATAATATATTTTCAAGATTATATTATTTTAAATTATTTTGAAAATAATTTTTTAAAAATAATTTTGATACCTCTTGAAAATATTCTTGGAATTTATTTATAACTTTGTTTTTATGAAAAGTTACAGGGGCATTAAGAATGTTTATTTTAAAGTGTTACATAAATTTACCTTCATTTTCTAAAAGACTTGTCATTACTTTAAAAAATTCATTTATGATGAATTTACATTCTTCCTTTATCCCTTATTGATATATGTTTTTTTGTTATTAACTTTCTTTTGATCATATTCTCTATCACTCTCCATCATTATTTGAACATTATTTTTATCCTTCATGTCCATATTATTTTGTATCATGAATATATATTGATATTTTCTTAACTATATACCATTTTTATATACAATGTTAGTTGATGGAATCTTACCATGAAAGTTATTTGATTGAATGGTGAAATATTGAAATTTTATATTCTTGATTCAATAAGAATATTCGTTGATTTATAAGGAATATTGATCGTAAATTATATTGATTATTTAATATATAATGAATAAAATAGACATGCGTAAGTTATGGGTGGGGCCTGAAATTATATAGCCTCTCAATGCATTAACAGGTATCATGATAAAAAATAGTTTTATTGTCATATTAGTTGGGTATTTTGTGTATACCTACCCATTATTGAAAGTGTATTGTCACAAAAGTATTGATGGTAAGATTCATGATGTATTTACACAAGGCCTTGAATACAATATTAATGATGTCTTAAGATAAGGAATTGATGGTAATATTATTAATGTCTTGAAATAATTCCTTGATATTAAGATCCATGGTGTCTTAAAACAAGGCCTTGATGATAAGATTCATGATATATTTCATGATTCCCTGATGATAAGATCATGAATATCCAACATTATGTATTTTCTTCATTAAGAACTTAGTAATTATTATCCATGTGACTGTTATGATGATATTTTCCATGGATATATTTTGATCTCAAGTTATTTATTAAATGGAATGTGTTTTGATTCTTCACTACGCCATATTGATTTATGCCTTATTTATTATTGATAGCTTCCACTATATACTACCCTTATAGAGCATCAAATATCACCCATTTATTTTGTTTTACTTTCATTAGGATATGAAGAAGGGGTCTTTGAATAATTTAAAGTATGAAAGAAAGTTTTCCAAGAAATGTTTTATATTTATAATGTAATATGGGAGTCATGTATGTATCTAGTTTTTCATGACTTCTAAACTAATCAATATTTGGTGATGCGATCCCTTGTATCTTGTATTAATGAAGTAAAGTAAACACTGGCTCTAAGTTTCTAGAGTTCAATTTTGATCCATTTTTGGATTTGGTTCCCTAGAATCAACTACCTCATAATTTCAATTACCTATATATTCATAGTGTTTTTAATATTAATAAAACTCTTATCACATCATGATCATTATTTTACATGACACAATATATGATAATGTCTTAGGATACTTGTCGCATTAAAAATAAATAGTAGTTTCCTACTATGATGAGATCCTTAAAGTACTACGAAAGTATTATTAAATACATATTATATGTCTAGATGATAATGTTTGATATAAGATAGATGATACATGCTATTAGGGGTAGGATACTAAAATGAAATTGATACTTCTTCTCATGAAGTTATCCCTTGAAAATATCTAAGTGAGGATATTATGGGAACAAGACCTGCCCATAGAAATTACACATGTTTGTGTGTGTAACGATCATTACAATTTATGATTATTATTAATATATTTCATGAGTATTATTATTTTATGTATCGATGAAAACCATGAATTCATGTGTTCAGTAGGAAGTAGGATGCGTTGGAAGTGTAATGAATAATATTGTATTATTGAATAGGCCGAGAAAATATTTTTTCCTATCAAGCTAATTGAAGTGAAAATTTCAGTCCCTTTGATGGAAGTAAAATAGTTGCATTAAGTCCATGATCATGGTAGTTTATCAACTCATTCATTTCCATAAATTCAAAGAAAGAGTGATCAAGTACACAGTCTGATGACACAAAGTATACAACTTGATTGATCAGAGATATCAGGACAAAGAGATTATATAACTTTGTTAGCATTCATAAGTGGTTATTATCATTGTGATATTTAATCTCTCTCTCTATGGATTAATTGGAATGTTACCAAATACTAACCATGTAATTTATAAATTTTGACTGAATTAAATTGAGTTAGAATCCTATAGGGTCACAAACTAAGTGTATCTAAAATCCTCAGTTAATTTCTATTTTAATTTAACAAGTTATAGTAAATATCATTTCCTATTTTTTTGTTTAATATTTATTTAGATTTTTTTCATCACATTATTTACCAGTGAATAATATTTATTACTCAATGTATGATAAATATTAAGGAGAATGTATGGGAAATGGTTTAATGGTTTAAATGGAAATTATATATTTATTAACTTTAAGAACCCATGTTTTTGAACCAGATAAAAATTCTGAGAGAATTTGAATTTTTGGTAATTACTGGATGGTTCATTTTTTAAACAGAAATTAGGAAGTTAATTAAAAGTGTTGGGATGCTTTAAAGTGATGTTTTTGGACTTGGGTGAAGGCCCGAGAACTTTCCCGGGTAGCTCGAGGATTTTTGGGGGCACCAAACAAGGAAAGGTAGGTTTTAAGGACCTGTAGAGGGCACAAGGTTTGTCTGAAACCGTGTGGCCCATAACAGTAACTGTGCAGATTCTTACAGGTGAGAAAAAGGTTTTTCACATGGTTTATGAATGGTTTTTCAAACCATGCGCCTATGCTGCACAATTAGTGGAAGAGGCAGTAGAAAATAACTTTTAATCGCACAGTTTGTGTATAGTCAGATAACCGTGTGGGTCAAACCGTGTGGGGTGCCTTGGTTCCCAGTAAAGGGGTGCATGGGTGGCACAAAATATTTTAAACTGTGCATCATAAACCATACTCCAAGACCTAGTTTTAAAAAATGAAACAATTTTAATAAAATTGAAATAAATTTTAAAGGAGGCTAAAGGGGGTTCTCATCCCTTGTTTGGGTCACATGACACACCAACCTCCCCTCACCCTTAGCCGTGCATGATGCCCTCCTCCAACACCCCTCTCCGGCTTTGATTTCAACCATATTTCCACTAGTTATTAGTCCAAATCTCCATGGTAAGGGTTTATCATCCCTCTCTTGTCCATTTCTGACCAATTTGAGGTCTCTCCACCATCCTATAAGATTCATACAAAGCCCTATCTTAGGGTTTGATCTGATTTTTGTTATTTTTCCAGAATTATGGTGTACAAAGGCCTCCTTGGGACTTGTGGGTCTGTGTTCTGGAAACCACTGCCAATGGCGAGGCAGTTCAGGATGTTTCAGTTCTTCGTCGTGATCTGAGGTAAAGGTTTAAACTCGTGGTTTTGTTTCACACCCCTAATTTGATAATCTTAAGGTGTTTATGGGTGTTGAGAATTTTTATAAGGAGTTTTGATCAATTTTGAAAGGATCACATGTATGTAATTAGATATATATATATATATCATCCATGTATGTATTCCCACATGACGTGGGGAATATGTGTAGTGGTTTAAGGGTATATATATATATATATATGTATATGAATGTATGAGCATGTGAGTGGATGGAAGATTGAGTTAGAAAGATTCAAGTGGCAAAGTGTTTTCTTGGCCTTCTTTTGAGGTTGGATCCCTATCCTTGGCCTTTTTATTTAAGAATGATTTACGCACTTCTTTAAATAAGTTGAATTACGATTTTACTATTTTAATGGAGTTTCAAAGCTTGAATAAAATTCTTAAATGTGATAAATGGATTTTTTGATAGATAAAGTCACATTTTTATAATAAAACCCCTCCAATGGAGGTGCGCTACCTTAAAACCAAAAAGTAGTGATAGTGTTATGTCATGCTTAGTTGTGGTTTGAGATTTCCATATATCTCCCTATTGGTGTCGATATGTGGTATGTTAATGCATGGTCCCTTTCATTTTATTTAATGTTGTTTCCCACATGAGTTAATAGGGGACTTATCCATGCAGTTGTTGTTAATCAAGTGATGCTTGTTATATTTCTTGTTGCCGCATGAGTATGTTAAGTCTATGAGAGGTGAGATAAATTGTTAAACTTGAATAATCCCTTGGGTTTCTTGTTAAAATGTAACTTGAATAGTTTGGCCTTGGACAACATTAGGTGTTCTTTTTTACCCTATGTCATGGGATGTCAAGCATGTTATAGATTTGTATATCAATTTTCAAATTAAATGGGTTAATTGGGAAGGGATGAGTGACCATAACCCTTGTCCCTTATTATGTTATTTCTTTATTAAGTATGAATTGCGTTGTATGGCTATTACCACATGATTTGATACTACCCCTTCATGTAGTAGGTTGTTAATCTTGAGAAGCTTGTTATAAAGTTATTAACACACAAGTTCAATGATGTTAAAGCCATTTATTGGTTTCTATTAATGTGATGCTTGTTATATGAATTATGCCCAAATGAGTAAATTAAAGGCCAAGCCTTATGAGGTTGTTTCTTGCTCGAGTCTCCCTTTTGAGATGAGTTATACTAGATGATGCTGGTTTTGACCTTGGCATGTATAATTAAATCTTTAAACATTTTTAAGAGATTTATACTATATGCACTTTCTTTTGACATTGTCATGTCTAATGAAATGTTTAAATGGATTTAAATGATTAAATAGTAAATATCCTTGAGTGAATTATGGATTCAGCTTATAATTCCACGGACGAGATCATGTGACTATTGTAATTTTATACCTTGAGTGAATCATTGATTCAGCTTATCATTCCATGAATGAGATCAATTGTTAAATTTGATTAAGCCTTGAGTGAATCATGGATCCAGTCTAGGGATACCATGGACGGGTTTAATTGTTTAATATGCTAATATGCTAAGTAAATCATGGATCCATTGAGGGATGCCATGGAAAGGATCAAGAGCAATTGACTATATGTCTTGAGTGATACTTGGGGATTCCTTATAGGACCACCAAGGATGGGCTCAGTTTACATGGACTTATACCTCACATAGAGTGATAACAGGTTCCTAATAGGTTCAACAGGGATGGGATTGTAGGTCCTTGGTTGATATTATACTTGGAGTGATGCATGAATTCTAGATTAACAATATCAAGGATGGACTATGGTTCTAAATTTTGAAAATGATATTAAAGTTACTTATGAATTATCTTTAATACGAATCACAATCTTGGATTTGTTCTAGACTTATATGGTATATATGGCCTTATGAGGTATTTTTTGTGTGCTACCAGTTATATGGGGGATACCAAACTTGAGTCAGATCTCAAGACTTATAAATCTAATGAATTGAACTGTTTTAATTTTTATTAAATGAAATGGATATTAAATGAGTATTTTTATATGAAGGATGTTACTTTTTATTACTTCCTTACATGTTATATATCTTTTTTTCACTGTTAATTTTTTATAGCACATGATGGATTGGGATAGACACCGTGGGTTTTGGCCTACTGAGATTCATATCTCACCCCCTACTTGGGTACCATTGGTGCTCGAGTATACCTACTTGTTCATTGGGCCTTGGACCTTATTATATTGTATTGTTTGTATCTAGAATTTGGGAGAAAAGGACTAAGCTGGAGCTCAGGATGATCATGGAGATCACCCATGGGGCTTTACTATCTTTTCCTTTTCTGTACTGAAATGTAAATAATGTAGTATGTTACTCTGTTAATTTACGAAATTACCATATTGAATGCATTAATTGTATAAACTGGCATTGGCCATATTTTGTTATTCAGTTATTATTACAATTATCTTCTTCTATTTTGATTATTTCTTTATACTGCTTCCACTGATATTTGAGTTTTACTATCTGGTTACCACTACATACTCTAAGAATGAGGGTATAATCTCTCCACCGAACTACCCTTACACCCTCACTTCTAGTCAACATCATCTAGCATACGAGGATACATTATTGAGGCCATGTGGTGACCAGTCTAGCTACCAATTTAGTGGTAAGTCGGTTCGGGACTTTACAAAGTGGTATCAGAGGTTGTTTTTATTTGTATTACTATTTTGAGCTGGTAAACAGGATACTAGGAATGTGGAACCACTTGGTAGATAGTCGTTCTTGGGACTAATCACCCCACATATGGGAAATGACAAAGTGGCCAGGGTTGGGGATTACTATTTAGGCTATTTGATATTAAAGTTGATGTGATTTCACCTTGAGTGAATGGTATATTTTTATGGCTTATGGATTTATGGAAATTTGTTGTATTTTTTCCTTGACATGGAATGGAAAATGATTGACATTACATTAATCATATTAGGCACCTATGAATTCACATTCCATGTATATTCCATTCTATGTAGCTGTATTTTGTGTCTTGAGTGATGCCATGGTTAGTTTTGTACCTATTGAGGTAATATTTTAGCATGCATGTTTATTTATCATGTATTTCTTGTGATGTAACATGATTAAATGATATATGTAATGCTTTTTTTATTGTTATAACATGATAGTTTTGATATATTAAATGATTTCATGTGATTATTTATGTTGGTTAAGGTTTAGGCGGGATACCGTTTTCAATTGTAAGGTGTACGAGCGCCTTATGATTTGGAAAAGGGTAACCTATATAATCAAACCACCTCTAGGACTTAATTAAAATTTATAAAAAATTTTGAAATGAAAAAGGCTGCTAATGTTAAATGTTAAAGTGAAATGTTTTCAATTAATGGGATCCAAATTCCAACCGTAAGGTGTATGGGTGCCTTATGAATCGGTAGATAGCCACCCATATGACTGAGCCTTTGTATAAACATGGTATGGTTGGGAATGGGTTTTAATTTAAAAGCTATTAATTTTTGAACTTGAATGGCTAGTTAACTTTTAAATGCTTAACTGAACCCAAGTAGGTCAGTTGGGACATGTTTTATAAGATAAACCATTATCACGTTTATGATTTTTATGGTTAAACAACTGCTAATGGGTTACTTTTTGAAGAATCCAGGTTGGTATAATGGTACCCTCATAGGTATCCTAATCTGATAAAAGGAATTTATATGATAAATTTCTTATTTATGATGGAATGTCAATGTTTTTCAAATATTTAAAATAGAAGTTGATGAGACTTGCCTATTTTTACTTTGAGCTGTTAACTAAAGTGTATGCCAAGTGCCTTGTTTTGTAGAAAGGTACTTGAGTTTTTATTAACATTATTTAAAATGTTTAAATGTTGAATTGAATTAATGTAATGACTTTAAATTGGAACTTGAAATGTTTCCCTTTGTTTAGACCCTCATGTAAGAGTAGTTAAAATGTTTTCAGTGATATTCCATGGAATGGAGATGTGAGTGTTTATCTGTAGGCTGTTTTTTTAGATTTGGATTAATGAAAAGGGATCTTGAGCCTATTAAATCAATTTTTCATCACCAAGATATTGGGTTGAATCTTATTCTTTGTAAGGGGATATCCATTGGTAGGTAGCACCCTTAGCGTTTTATGCCTTTCTTTCCTCTATGAGTTTTCTGACATTGGTTCTTCACATGTGTCGTTGTCCCTAGTAGGACGTTTGGTTTTTAAAAGGACACCCTTGTTTGGATGAGTGGTCATTGAATCTTGACCCTTGATAAGGGGGTGATCATCGAGGAATTTTCGGTTCAGATGTTTATACATGTCTTGGGAATGTACAACTGCTTAGAGGGTCATGTGATCCTCTCTTTTCTTTAGTGATGGACAAATCAATATGTCGTCATCTAAGTAAATGGATGTATGAGATATTGTGATTTTGAGACAGTTTCTGTGTGAGACATCTGGTACTTTATTGCATAGGGTGAAAAACCTATGGATAATACTCAGGATATGTTGTTTTCTCTCGTAAACTTGGGGTAGTATGTGTTGACATACACAATACCCGTAGAGTGTTAAATGTAAAAAATGAGCCGTTTGAGTTTAGTTTAATCGTGAGCTGTGAGCTGTTGAGTATATTTTTAGGTCATCTCCAGAGTAGAGTGACTTGAACATTTGAAAAATTAAGCTCGTCCCACTACTTGGGAGGACTATCTGAACTCAAGAGTTTTAACATGACAGTTAGTTTAATTTCATCTTTCATGCCAAGTGTTTTAGCATATGTGATCGTGGATCAGGGAGAGTCATGTCAGTTCTGGTGTACGTATTAGTGATTTCTTGGAAGCATAACTTTAATGAGTTTGGAAGTATGCACAAACCTTTTGAAACTTCATTGGTATTGGGAGAGTTTCCGTTGTAAAATTTGAAAGACCACAAATGCCTCAAGTAGTATAGGCATTGGGGTTCGATTGATGATGCGTCGGTATGTGAAATCGAGATTTTTATAAATAGTTGACCAAAAGTGGTTCAACTGATATTATGGGTAACCTTTGGTTTACTCTTAGTGTAATCTTATAAATGAGATGAGCATGTCCTCTATCATGACGTTGTCCACGATGTTCTAAGAGAGCGTCATTTATACACCACCCTAAAGTCGAATAGCTGTTGGGATGGTTATGATCTCCTATATTTTGTACTTCAGATGTGTGGATTTTTTTGAGGTTTGGTGAGTCCTATGTTATACTTGGGTTCCTATGTAGGAATTCCTTGGATGGAATTTTGGACACCTACCGCATCTTTTGACATGGCCACTAGGAGGATGCCTCTTTGGGATCAGTCAGTATTCTTATGTAGATGTTTTGGCTTCATACCTACATCTCACTTATAGCCTAGGGAATGAGATACCTAGGGATAGTCCATAAAGTCTGGTGGGTTGACTCCGAGGTTATCCCATACATGTTTTCAGAATTGGATATAATGGTTTTAGGGCAGTGTTTCCAATGGGATAGAATTAGTCTAAGCCTTCATTTGTGCTGAGGCACAATGTTTTTAAAATTCCATATGTTGGTTTGGTCTTGAATAGTCACCGGAATTTAGAGGTGAGCTTCAGTAGAATCATTTGTTGTAAAATTCTTAGGGTCTTATTTGTTTGTAAGATGATTACAACTGTGGGAAGAAAGTCTAATTTGGAATTGACCTCTTCCTAATGTTAAATCCTAAGGTGGGGATAACCATTGGACTATTGTTTAAAAGATGACGATGTGATTTTGTCCTTGGTTAAGCAGGATCAGGTAAGAGCCGCTTTGACGTTTTAGTTGTAAATTGGGAATTGGATCGAGTTTTAATGGCATGAGTGTCATGTGATTAAGTGGAACCTTGAAGTACATTGGGAATTTGGAAATGAGATGTGGTCATTTGAATGAAGTTTCATGACCCTTGTAGGCTGGGTGATGTCTTCGTTTTTTCCCAAGGATTCTCAGGGATGAGAAGTTCTAAGGTGGGGAGTTAGTAAGAACCCGTGTTTTTTAACCAGACAAATTTTTTGAGGGAATTTGAATTTTTGGTAATTACGGGATGGGTTGTTTTTAAAATGAATCTTCATAACTTAATTCCAAGTGTTTTGATGCTTTAAAGTGATGTTTTTGGTCTTAGGTGAAGGCTTGGGAGCTTTCCCATGTAGCTCGAGGAGTTTCGAGGGGACCGGACCAGGATATGTAGGTTTGTAAGGACCTGTAGAGGGTGAATTTTTTTTCTAAAACCATACAGACCATAGAAGTAACTACGTAGCTTCTTGTAGGCGAGGCATATGCATTTTTCATGGGCTGCGCACAATTTTTCAAACCATGCACCTAGCCCACATGCTTAGGGGAAGAGGTAGTAGCTAATCACCATTCATCGCACAGTTTGTGTACGGTCAAATAGCTATGTGAGTCAAACCATGTGGGGTTCCATGGTTCCCAGTAAATAGGTGCACAAGCAGTGTATGATATGTTAAACCATGCTACCTAAACCATGAATTGAGACTCTATTTTAAAAATTAAATAATTTTAATAAAATTTTAATAAATTTTAAAGGAGTCTAAAGGGGGTTATCCTCCTTTTTTTGGGTCACGTGACACACCAGCCTCCCCTATCCCTTAGTCCCATGCGACACCCTCTTATGGTACCCCTCTTCAGCTTTGATTTCAACTGTATTTCCACAAGTTCTTTTTTAGAATATCCTTGATAAGGGTTTCTACTCCCTCTCCTCTCCATTTTTGGCCGATTTGAGGTCTCTCCATCTCCCTATAAGGTTCGGCCGGAACCCTAGCTTAGGGTTTGATCCAATTTTTATTGTTATTCCAGAATTAGGGTGTGCAAAGGCCTTCTCAAGACACATAGGTCCATGTTTCAGAAACCTATAAGCATTACAAGTGAGTCTGAAAAACCAAAATCACACAAAGCAGAGGAACAATGGCAAGGGAGAAGATGAATCAACACATCCTTGAACTAACCCATAATCGAACATCCCATCGCCACCCTCCAGATTTCATGTAGAGTCCATAGCGGTCCACCCAAACCGTGATCCATCGGCAAAAATCAAGGTCTAGCAACCCAAATCCTCTAGCGCACAGGGACGACGTCATCAGACCCAAGCTGAAGATCATCCAAATCCGATGGCAACAAATCCATCGCCTCCAGAGACCACCGTAGTCAATCCAAAAAGTAACAAAACCGACTGCTAGAAGCCGAAGTCGCCACTGAGAGAGCAGAGGACGACAAGCCGCTGCGGAGGAACTTCGACGCCTGATGCCGATCGAGCCCGAGAATCAAAAGCGGGAAGAAGGCACCACACACCCAAAATAGGCAATAATCCCCCCAAAAAGGTTGCGATGAGCCCAAAATCCCATCTTCTAGACCAATGTGAGTTCCTAAGTGTTGTTGGTTCTGAAACACCAAAGGACCATCTGCCTTTTGAAATCATACTTGTACGTAGTTATGGATGTGGGAATTTTTGGGAGTTTCTATAAAATATGGAAATGGTAAACACAATGCGAATGATTGTGAAACCATACTTGAACCCCCAAAAATCAATCCTCAAAAAAGAAAAAAAGATGGTGAACCCAATTTGGAAGCATGTAATGATAGAATAAATGAATCATTATAGGCATTGGGCATCATGCTTCCTGAAACCCAGGGATAACAACCAATCCTTCATCTTTCAAATGAAACTAAAATAGTGAACCCAATTTGAATCTCTCAAATAAAAAAAAGATTAGTTGACCATGCATCATGATATTTTGTTTTTCATATCCTATTAAAACAAAAAAGGTATGTATAAAGTGAAATCCTACGTAACCAGGGTTCCTATAAAATAAGTCCATTATCACTGTGAAAAGTCCACATGATAAAAACTATCAAACTAGGAACAAGACAAGACAATTATGTTACATGTGTATAGATGATTAAGCATGTTTCATAATTGAGATGATGCACTAATCGGTGACCTTATTACTTTTTTCTTCATGACTGCAGATACTACTCTCACAAACAACACCTTAACCTAAGATCAAATCTTAATCAAGAAAATGTTCTAGAACCTCAGCTATGGTAGCAACCTCTAAGGGTCTCAAAACAACATCACCCACCTAACAACTTCAGCTTCAGGTAGATAACATGATTATTTAGGAATACCAATGGCATGGTATTATCCTGACCCTTGAGGCTACATGTAAGGGTATCGAGACATTGAGTCCAAAAATTATATCTCATTTAGTGAAAGTTACAATGAAACCAGTGGAACCTATCATCACTATAAATCGCTTAAAAAACTTATCCCCAGAGAGTAGAAATCATAACCTTCTATATCTGAGGAAGGTGGACCAATGATTCAAATGAAGCTCTATTTTGGTTTAGGAGCTGCCAAGAAGGGCTCCTGTCAGCCACTCTCACCGGCATCATCTCACTGGTTCCCCTCAATCTCTTGTTGAGGGAACAAAATGAAAAATTTACACCATGGACACTCATGCATGGGTACTAAGGAACTCACATCGGGCACAAAAATATGTGGGTAAATGGGAGTGGTATCATATCCCTACTTTTGATGATGAATACCATTAACATATTTTAGTGGTATCCAGTTGGAAAAATCATATATCTACTTACTTGGATGAAGTATGCATGCATATTCCTATAAAAATCATGGGGGGAGGCACATATCTATTCCCCCATACATAAATTCCATCAACAAATTCTAATGGAACATATAGGATAGAAGTGTATTTATATCCTCATTTCAATCAAAGATACCAGACAATATATTTTTGAGATTGAATATGTGCAGGCCTACATTCCTACACACACTTTGATAAAGTTTTACTACATTCTAGCAATAACTGAAGAACTACATTGACATATTCCAAAACTGGTACTTATACAGAGATATGAACACATATCGATACCAAAATCCAAAATAGCATATCACCATGATCAGTATGAAAAAGTGGATACTCCATAGCAATCACACATTCTTGATCCCATCCATGAGGATTATCGACATATTTTGGTAAAGGACTAGGTACAATACTAGGATCATATTCCCATTCCAACCGGGTATCACCAACTGATTTTGGAACATGACTCATGATAGGCACACATTCCTATAAAAAAGGATGATAACGTACTCCAAAGGTACAGGACTAGGATCATATCCTCATTCTGACCAGGGACCACCAAGTTGGTTTAGCACATGCCTATGGAAAGACTTATATTACCATCAAAGAAGACCAGTGACATATTTCAAAGGCACAAGAACATGCTCATATCCCCATTCCAACCATGGTTTTCTAGGAAAATATGCCAATCACCTCAGGCTCATTTCCCTACTAGTGAAGCTACTTGGTATATTATAATAGCTCATGGAAGCCAGGATCATATCCTTAATTTCGCTGATGAACGACTGCACCAACATCATTCAAATCCTATACATGAGGAGGCTCATATACCTTCTCCCATTATATAGGTTCGTTGGTATATTCCAATGGGGAGTGTATATTTGAAATGGGATCATATCCTCATTTCATCTAGGATTGACCGACATATTCTGATAACCAACCACATGACGACTCATATTCATACTAGTAATTCAGAAACTCATCGGTACACTCTAGCAGATTATCAGTAGTGGGATCATATCCCCACAACACCATATGATTATCAACATATTCTAGTAGCCATTATGCAACAGGCCCACACCCTTTCTCAACCCCAAAAGGTAGGTTAGCATATTCTTTCCACGACGTAGAATTAGGCTCATATACCTAACCTACTCAATACCAGTGTCCTTGAGGATATTCAACAAATATCTACAACACCTTAAAGGGTCCATCAAATATTAAACTGAATTCTAAGGTGATAATTACCTAAATAGTACTCCTCATGGTAGTGTAGAGACAGATCATAGGGACTATACTCCTAAAATCCATCTTAGACAACCTCCCCATAGTGATATATCTCTCAGACAAGGATATACTCCCCCTTTACCAAACAAAAACTTATAAATAGGTGCTCAAAACTTATACACCTTTGTATAGAGAGGTTCTTGAAACATGGGGGTTAAACATATATAGTTCCTACATCAACTATCAGCAGCACTTCATCACAGTCTACAGAAAACCCAGAGAAGCAACCTATGTTGTTTGACTAGGTGGAGGTGTATAAATATGATAAATAAGAGGCCTACATGGATATATAGAGATAGATATCTAGAAAAAACCTCCCAACCATAATCTGTCCCATCTCCACTTCTGACTATGAGATCCCAAATGAGCTAGAAAAAGAGTGAATGCCTTACCTACACCAAAATATGTGGGAAACTCATCAGTGGTTGAAGGATAAACACCTTCCTTATCAAGTATATGAGGGAAATATACTAATAAAAAATACAATATATTGTTATCTATACATGGACTCATTATACATAGCTTAGAACCCATGGATGGATGAGCATGAAAAATGCCTACATATTGTTTGTCTTCGTATCAAGACAACTCTCCATAAATTGATTTCCAAATCCCTATCAAACATATATTTTTGAGGATGAATAAAATATAGATCATTTCACTTCAGTGTGTCCCTAGAGCCCCACAAAATATGGAATTGAAAGTGCATCTAATTTTCACCTATCGACCGATCAAGGTTCCGGTGCTCTGCTAATGTGTATAGTAGCACTCGGGTCAAATCCTCACCGATGATACTTTTTAATAGTCGATTGTTTTTAGTTGATTATATTATATTTGGGGGGTTTGTTTGAAGAGCTTATGAAATAATTTATAGATTATTTTTTATTAATATTGATTTAACAATTTGATAAAATTAGGTAGTTAAGATTCTTATATCCTTGATCTTTGCTTTATAATGCATTAAATTAACACCCATGTCACAAGTTGATGTTGATTGGAATTCCCAAGTGTTAAGGCTTTAATCCAAGACATAACTTAAATGAGGGTTATAATATTAATCATATCTTGTTTATGGTAGTGTATTTATGGTTCCAATAATCCATGGAAACCACTCATTAAACAAAAAAAGTCATTAATCAATGACATGTTAAGTCCAACATACACAATGTTAATTCAAAGAATACTCATCGAGCAAAATCTCTCAATCACTTAACATACCTAAATTATAACTCAACCCAATGAGAGATTTAATAATCCATTGAAATTATTAGTAATATGGTTATAATGATTATAATGATAAATTAATAAGATAATAAAAAGAAAGGGATAATAAAAGAGTGGTTCATCGAACACACACACAAACGATGATGATAATTAAAGACGAACTTTAGATTGAATGAGAAAGAAAAAGAAGGGAAGGGGATTCAATTGTGTTTAAAATATTTTAAGAAAATTAATATTAAACTACATAAGGTGGATGAGAATAAGTTATATTGAAGAAAAAACTTGTATTAAAACATAATTACAAAAAAAAGACTTACAAGATTACAATAACGAAGAACACAAAAGTAAATGAAAACAAAGAGTGGAGGAAGGGTATATCAAGTGAAAACTTGAGTATGGAAGGTCATATAAATCATTTTTCAAGGCTTTGGTCATTCCAATATGCGCTCCTCTCTTATGAAATTCCAACCATTTTGAAAGGATAGGAGGGGGTGTATTTATTATAGCATCCCGCCTTTTTATCACATAAACTTTCATTACATTTTACAAAACCGAGGATCTTTAATGTTTAGTGTCTTGGAAACCAGGAACTTAAAGCATGAAAACATAAAACATTATTCTTAAACACTTGAAAGGGTTCTCCTCATGTTCATCATATTTTCATTACTGCATCTCATAACCTGGGGACATACATCAAAAGAAAGGGTAAGCAGAAGGCCCAGTAAGGGAAATAAGAGAAACATTTAACATGTGAACTTGCGATACATCAACTATGTCATGAAAAAGAACTTCAAGGCATGAGAAAGAAATCATGAGATATATCATAATAAAAACAACATTTTTCATAACTTGAAGATGTGGCTACAACATTTAATATTGACAATAATTTCGTTTCACCAAGGTCCATCCCCAAGGTGTCATTAAAAATTACCAAGGTTATTCACCAAGGTATCAGTCTAAAAGGTCATCTCTAGAGATTAAGTCTTTACCCAATGCATTGGAGCGATATCTGGGCGCACCCTTGACATGTATTTATTATCATGTGAGACACATATATCATCATCAATCAATTCATAAACAACCCATATAGCATAAAAGAAATGGGTTTCATTTCATAATCATAACATTTTAAAAACTGCTTTAAAGACATGATCTTTATGTCACTTTAAACCCACGGAAAGGGGAAGCGGGTTTCATGTATGTAAATCCCAGAATTTAAAATAGAACATTTTGATATATATGTGAATACCCTTGTAGAAATAAGAGCTTTGAGTATTCAATTTATAACATAAAATAATTTTGAGAAAAGAGAGAGGTATTTTGAGACGAAAACTATGCAGCATAACGTCTATGATACATGGTTTTAGAAAACATTGAAAAGAGAGGGTACATGGGTCACCCACTCAAAAATGATACATAAAACAGTAGGGGAACAAAATATATAGTATTTAAGAACATTGTAATGAAATTTTAATGATATACCACATGAAACGAAGAACTTGAAAGGAAGACAAAAAAAATAATATTTCTCTTATGAGAATTCGGCAGCCTAACGGCGTCACTTAAAACTTCCAAAAATGGATTGACGAGATCAAATAGGGTCTCTAATAATATGAACATAAATGATAAGTATGATAGATATAGAGATAATACCCCAATATAATAAAAAAATAATTTTAAAGACTTGACATGAAAATAGATCTTGAAATGAGAAGGGTGAAAGAACCACTTAAAAATTCGGCAGCCTAATGGCGCCACTTAAACTTCAACAAAAATGAATTGACAAGATCAAATAGGGTCTCTCATCATATTAACATAAATTATAAGTATGATAGATATAGAGATCATACCCCAAAATAATAAAAAGGAACTTGAAAGACTTGACATGAAAATAGATCTTGAAACGAAAAGGGTGAAAGAACCCCTTAAAAATTCAGCAGCCTAACGGCGCCACTTAAACTTCAACAAAAATGAATTGATGAGATCAAATAGGGTCTCTCATCATATGAACATAAATGATCAGTATGATTGATATAGAGATCATACCCCAAAATAATAAAAAGTAACTAGAAATACTTTACATGAAAAAATAGATCTTGAAAAATGAGAAGGGAGAAAGAATCCGTTACAAAAATTTCGAAAGCCTAACGGCGCCACTTAAACCTTCATAAAACGAAATAATGAGAGTAAGAGGGGATATATAATTATATGAACATGAAAATGGAAGTAATAGGAGTATAAAATAACATCCTTTAACATAAGAACATGGAGCATAAAAGAAATTACATAAAAGAGATTTCTTGAAAAGAAAGAGAGAGGTCGGATCCCTTACCTTAAAACGTAACTCTTAAAACTCAAAGGTTGGGACCTTGAGGGATTGGGGGAACCTTGGGAGGACTCCTTGGGATGTAATGAGACCATAACTTCGTTGGGGGAGAGTGGGGAGTCGAATGGATGAGAGGATGGCTTGGTATTTATAGGGAAAGTGAGGGGACAAGGCATTAATGGCCAAGGGACACCTCATTAGTGGTTTTGGAAAAACCATGGGCTTGCCCATGGTATTTGCCCATGGTATTGGCCACTTGGAACAACTCATAACTTATCTTACTATTCATAAGTCTAACATATTGATTACATACTTAATACATCATTTAATGATGTCATTAAACACCCGTAACTTAAAAACTGTATTTTCACTATTCATCGAAAATTCAACTTTCTCAGAATAATACCAAAATTTTACCATAACCAAATATCAATGATCTGATTTCAAAAATGAAATCCATTTTATAAAAATAATTTTCTAAATAATTTTAATTAAATTTTTAATTAAAAAACACTATTCATCGAAAATTCATTTTTTTCAGAAAAATCCCCAAAAATTACCTTAACATAATATCAATGCTCTGAGTTCAAAAATAAAGTCCATTTTATAAAAATAATTTTCTAAATATTTTTAATTAAATTTTTTATTAAAAAACACTATTCATCCGAAAAAACTAATACTTGAATAATAATTTATGAAACCGTTATTTAACCATTTTATTGAATCACATTACTTAATCAAAGTGCCTAGCTTATTTTAATACTTTCTGTAAGTGAGATTACTAATCCATTTTGTCACATTACTAATCCTAAGCATAAAATCACTATTCATAATTTACTATTCATCAAAAATTAAGTTGATCTTATTAGACTCTAAATTTTGTACTGAACATAATTGTAGAAGATCATTTTTTGAAAATCATTACACATTTTTAATTATTTAAGGTTTACCTAAACATTTTTAAAATATCCTTTTTCTAAAATTCATAAAAATTATGCATACTATGTTTATCCGGACATTTGAAAATTCATAAACTTCATCATAAGAAGAAATCAAAATTTTTATTTAAAACAAAGGATTACACAAGGCAGTTACAGTCTCCTTACATAGCCCCTTATCACACCAGCATAGGACCTAAGTGTGAGGTGTGCTAAGGTGAGAGAATCTGAGGGAGGCTCGGCCAACATCGCACAAGTAGTAATTTCTCTCAGTTTGAACTTCTCGTGAAGGCGATCCCGTTCTAGCTTCACACGATGAAGTTCAGCTTGGGTTTGGTCCAGAGCAAAGCCTAGTGGTGCTACCTCCTTCTCAAGTTCTGTTAGATGGGATTCGATCGGTCCAAGACTACTGGGTGAGGCCATCAAATCTTCTTTCTATATTAATTAACCAATATTTCTTGTATTTAGAGAAAATAATCGAAACGTTTAGTTTACAACGGTCATATTGACCAATGGTCATATAACAATCAAAACCCAACGGTCTCATTTTAATTATACTCATTTTATCAAATGAAACATTTTTGTTGAGTATAAAAATAAAATAAAACAACACACAAAATTAGGAAACAAGATTTATTCAAAAATTTCGGGTCGTTCCAATCTTCCCCCCTTAAGAAATTGCGTCCTCACAATTTTTAAAATTGGGTTTTGAAATTTTATTGAAAGCCCCACATTGGAAAAGGAGTCAGTAAAACTATTACTTTAAAATAAAGAAAGGGAAGTACAAAGGTCACCCGAGTTAACCCATACTAGGATCCCATGTAGGAAAACATGGACATGGAGGAAAAAAACCAAGGGTTGCGTTATAAGGGAGAGCGATAGAAAACATGATTTGGAGAAAGTTAACCATAAGAAAATCCCAAACTTACGATGTGTGTAAATGGTCTTTGATTACCTAGTAGGAAATGTAAACCAACAACGTTTTTGTTTTACGTTCCTTTTCATAATTTTGAGGAATTCATTTACTACATAGAACCAAAACATAAGAAAATATACCTACCTTCAAGTAGAGTTTCATCCTTTAATAAGTCCCTACCAACACTAATATTTTCTCCAAATGATGAGAATTCAAAAACACTTGGTCTCATAAAAAGCACAAGAATCATCTTCTATAGAATCACATAATCCACAAAAGATTAACTATCTATTTCTTCTATCTTTAAACATTATCCCAAAAACAGAAAGGTTAAGGTAAAACAACTCTTCAAAAAGAAACAATCCCATAGGAATGGAAACTACTTTTAAATCTTCAAAGTTCCATGGTACTACCCAAAGTTCATCATAGACCATTTCATAAATAACAGTCCTTAAAATTCCTCAAAATAAACCAAACTAAGATTGAAACCCAAATACAAGAAGGATTTGATAACATAGTCTTCCAAAATAAACTTCATTGTTCATCTCCAAACAACATCAACCACTCCTAACATCTTATAAAAAAAGTAGCTAACCTAAACATATTTTACTCAAGATAGGTTAATAATTCCCATAAGTAACCTAAATTACTATAAGTCCACCTTAAATTCATCTATTCTTCAAAATATAAGTCAACCTTACTCCTCAATGAAAATACCGTAGTAATCTATTTACCTCGATCATATAGGGTCCCCAAAATAGTGAACGTCTTCCAAAATAATAATCATCTTTTAATCCCCTAATCATCCCTATCATATTAATACGACAATCGTCACATTTCCTATCACATTGGTTATTGGGACATGTTCTTCCATTTCCCACCATTAACTAAGAAGAGAAAGCATAATTAGGGGCTTAAGTACTTAGCCCATAATCATGAAAAGGAACTGAAAGCATATAAGGATAACTTGTAGATGAAAAGTATACCCTAACTTGTGATCCCCTAGGTTCCCATCTAGGTTATCCATGATCATATATTCTTATGTGAATATTTATTTTATTTTATCTTTGTTCCTTTAAAAATGGTTCATACTAAGCTTATGAATTTACCAAAGCATATCCCCCGGGAGTGTCATAACCAAGAGTGCAGCAAGACCCGTTGTCGTGTACCAGTTCCCATTCGAGTCTAGCTCAAAGAGGTGTTTTCGGGTTTTACCCCTATGTACATCTGTGCCAGAGCCACCTCTACCTGCTCGTATCCAGACAGGGATGTATTTGCTTGGCAACCCCTTACTCAATACTCACCAAAATACCAGGAAGATTTAATATATTTAAACTTTTCTATAGGGTTCTTCCTAGAGTTTTCATATCCTAATTTCCACAAATAACTAAACCATCATTTGATACCAACTATAATATCCCGCCTTTTTATCACATAAACTTTCATTACATTTTACAAAACCGAGGATCTTTAAGGTTTAGTGTCTTGGAAACCAGGAACTTAAAACATGAAAACATAAAACATTCTTCTTAAACACTTGAAAGGCTTCTCCTCATGTTCATCCTATGTTCATTACTGCATCTCATAACCTGGGGACATACATCAAAAGAAAGGGTGAGCAGAAGGCCCAGTAAGGGAAACAAGAGAAACATTTAACATGTGAACTTGCGATACATCAACTATGTCATGAAAAAGAATTTTAAGGCATGAGTTAGAAATAATGAGATATATCATAATAAAAATAACATTTTTCATAACTTGAAGATGTGGCTACAACATTTAATATTGACAATAATTTCGTTTCACTAAGGTCCATCCCCAAGGTGTCATTAAAAATTACCAAGGTTATTCACCAAGGTATCAGTCTAAAAGGTCATCTCTAGAGATTAAGTCTTTACCCAATGCATTGGAGTGCTATCTGGGCGAACCCTTGAAATGTCTTTATTATCTTGTGATCCACATATATAATCATAAATCATTTCATAAACAACCCATATAGCATAAAAGAAATGGGTTTCATTTCATAATCATAACGTTTTAAAAACTGCTTTAAAGACATGATCTTTATGTCACTTTAAACCCACGGAAAGGGGAAGATGGTTTCATGTATGTAAATCCCAGAATTTAAAATAGAAAATTTTTATATATATGTGAATAAACTTGTAGAAATAAGAGCTTTGAGTATTCACTTTATAACATAAAATAATTTTGAGAAAAGAGAGAGGCATTTTGAGACGAAAACTATGCAGCATAACGTCTATGATACATGGTTTTAGAAAACATTGAAAAAAGAGGGGACATGGGTCACCCACTCAAAAATGATACATAAAACAGTAGGGGAACAGAATATATAGTATTTAAGAACATGGTAATGAAATTTTAATGATATACCATATGAAACGAAGAACTTGAAAGGAAGACAAAACAAATAATATTTCTCTTATGAGAATTCGACAGCCTAACGACGTCACTTAAAACTTTCAAAAATGGATTGACGAGATCAAATAGGGTCTCTAATAATATGAACATAAATGATCAGTATGATAGATATAGAGATCATACCCCAATATAATAAAAAGGAACTTGAAAGACTTGACATGAAAATAGATCTTGAAACAAGAAGGGTGAAAGAACCACTTAAAAATTTGGCAGCCTAACGACGCTACTTAAACTTCAACAAAAATGAATTGACGAGATCAAATAGGGTATCTCATCATATGAAAATAAATTATAATTATGATAGATATAGAGATCATATCCCAAAATAATAAAAAGGAACTTGAAAGACTTGACATGAAAATAGATCTTGAAACGAGAAGGGTGAAAGAACCCCTTAAAAATTCGGCAGCCTAATGGCGCCACTTAAACTTCAACAAAAATGAATTGATGAGATCAAATAGGGTCTCTCATAATATGAACATAAATTACCAGTATGATTGATATAGAGATCATACCCCAAAATAATAAAAAGTAACTATAAATACTTTTAATGAAAAAATAGATCTTGAAAAATGAGAAGGGAGAAAGAATCCGTTACAAAAATTTTGGCAGCCTAACGGCGCCACTTAAAACTTAATAAAACGAAATAATGAGAGTAAGAGGGGATCTCTCATTATATGAATATGAAAATGTCATTAAGATGCGTATAAAAGAACATCCTTTAACATAAGAACATGGAGCATAAAAGAAATTACATAAAAGAGATTTCTTGAAAAGAACGAGAGGGGTCAGATCCCTTACCTTAAAATGTAACTCTTAAAACTCAAAGGTTGGGACCTTGAGGGCTTGGGGGCACCTTGGGAGGACTCCTTGGGAGGTAATGAGACCAGAACTTCATTGGGGGAGAGTGGGGAGTCGAATGGATGAGAGGATAGCTTGGTATTTATAGGGAAAGTGAGGGGACAAGGCATTAATGGCCAAGAGACACCTTATTAGTGGTTTTGGCAAAACCATGGGCTTGCCCATGGTATTTTCCCATGGTATTGGCCACTTGGGACACCTCATAACTTATTTTACTATTCATAATTCGACTATATTGATTACATACTTAATACATCATTTAATGATGTCATTAAACACCCGTAACTTAAAAACTGTATTTTCACTATTCATCGAAAATTCAACTTTCTCAGAATAATCCCAAAATTTCACCTTAACCAAATATCAATGATCTGATTTCAAAAATGAAATACATTTTATAAAAATAATTTTCAAAATATTTGTAATTAAATTTTTAATTGAAAAACACTATTCATCGAAAATTCATTTTTTTCAGAAAAATCCCCAAAAATTACCTTAACATAATATCGATGCTCTGAGTTCAAAAATGAAGTCCATTTTATAAAAATAATTTTCTAAATATTTTTAATTAAATTTTTTATTAAAAAACACTATTCATCCGAAAAAACTAATACTTGAATAATAATTTATGAAACCGTTATTTAACCATTTTATTGAATCACATTACTTAATCAAAGTGCCTAGTTTATTTTAATACTTTCTTTAAGTGAGATTACTAATCCATTTGGTCACATTACTAATCCTAATCATAAAATCACTATTCATAATTTACTATTCATCAAAAATTAAGTTGATCTTATTAGACTCTAAATTTTGTACTGAACATAATTATAGAAGATCATTTTTTGAAAATCATTACACATTTTTAATTATTTAAGGTTTACCTAAACATTTTTAAAATATCCTTTTTCTAAAATTCATCAAAATTATGCATACTATGTTTATCCGGACATTTGAAAATTCATAAACTTCATCATAAGAAGAAATCAAAATTTTTATTTAAAACAAAGGATTACACAAGGCAGTTACGGTCTCCTTACATAGCCCCTTATCACACCAGCATAGGACCTAAGTGTGAGGTGTGCTAAGGTGAGAGAATCCGAGGGAGGCTCGTCCAACATCGCACGAGTAGTAATTTCTATCAGTTTGAACTTCTCGTGAAGGCAATCCTGTTCTAGCTTCACACGATGAAGTTCAGCTTGGGTTTGGTCCAGAGCAAAGCCCAGTGGTGCTACCTTTTTCCCAAGTTCTGTTAGATGGGCTTCGATCGGTCCAAGACTACTGGGTGAGGCCATTGAATCTTCTTTCTATATTAATTAACCAAGATTACTTGTATTTAGAGAAAATAATCAAAACGTTTAGTTTACAGTGGCCGTATTGACCAATGGTCATATAACAGTCAAAGCCCAATGGTATCATTTTAATTATACTCATGTTATCAAATGAAACATTTTTGTTGAGTATAAAAATAAAATAAAACAACACACAAAATTTGGAAACAAGATTTATTCAAAAATTTCGGGTCGTTACAATCTTCCCCCCTTAAGAAATTGCGTCCTCGCAATTTTTAAAATTGGGTTTTGAAATTTTATTAAAAGCCCCACATCGGAAAAGGAGTCAGTAAAACTATTACTTTAAAATAAAGAAAGGGAAGTACAAAGGTCACCCGAGTTAACCCATACTAGGATCCCATGTAGGCAAACATGGGCATGGAGGAAAAAAACCAAGGGTCACGTTATAAGATAGAGTGATAGAAAACATGATTAGGAGAAATTTAAGCATAAGAAAATCCCAAACTTACGATGTGTGTAAACAGTCTTTGATTACCTAGTAGGAAACGTAAACCAAAAACGTTTTTGTTTTACATTCCTTTTCATAATTTTGAGGAATTCATTTACTACATAGAACCAAAACATAAGAAAATATACCTACCTTCAAGTAGAGTTTCTTCCTTTAATAAGTCCCTACCAACACTAATCTTTTCTCCAAATGATGAGAATTCAAAAAAACTTGGTCTCATAAAAAGAACAAGAATCATCTTCTATAGAATCACATAATCCACAAAAGATTAACTATCTATTTCTTCTATCTTTAAACATTATCCCAAAAACAGAAAGGTTAAGGTAAAACAACTCTTCAAAATGAAAGAATCCCATAGGAATGGAAACTACTTTTAAATCTTCAAAGTTCCATGGTACTACCCAAAGTTCATCATAGACCATTCCATAAATAACGGTCCTTAAAATTCCTCAAAATAAACCAAAATAATATTGAAACCCAAATACAAGAAGGATTTGATAACATAGTCTTCCAAAATAAACTTCATTGTTCATCTCCAAACAACATCAACCACTCCTAACATCTTATAACAAAAGTAGCTAACCTAAACATATTTTACTCAAGATAGGTTAATCATTCCCATAAGTAACCTAAATTACTATAAGTCCACCTTAAATTCATCGATTCTTCAAAATATAAGTCAACCTTACTCCTCAATGAAAATACCATAGTAATCTATTTACCTCGATCATATAGGGTCCCCAAAATAGTGAACGTATTCCAAAATAATAATCATCTTTTAATCCCCTAATCATCCCTGTCATATTAATACGAAAATCATCACATTTCCTATCACATTGGTTGTTGGGACATGTTCTTCCATTTTCCACCATTAACTAAGAAGAGAAAGCATAATTAGGGGCTTAAGTACTTAGCCAATAATCATGAAAAGGAACTGAAAGCATATAAGGATAACTTGTAAATGAAAAGTATACCCTAACTTGTGATCCCCTAGGTTCCCATCTGGGTTATCCATGATCATATATTCTTATGTGAATATTTATTTTATTTTATCTTTGTTCCTTTAACAATGGTTCATACTAAGCTTATGAATTTACCAAAGCATATCCCCCGGGAGTGTCGTAACCAAGAGTGCAGCAAGGCCCGTTGTCGTGTACCAGTTCCCATTCGAGTCTAGCTTAAAGCGGTGTTTTCGGGTTTTACCCCTATGTACATCTGTGCCAGAGCCACCTCTACCTGTTTGTATCCAGACATGGATGTATTTTCTTGGCAACCCCTTACTCAATACTCACCAAAATACTAGTAAGATTTTCTATATTTAAACTTTTCTATAGGGTTCTTCCTAGAGTTTTCATATCCTAATTTCCAAAAATAACTAAACCATCCTTTGAAACCAACTATATCATCCTGCCTTTTTATCACATAAACTTTCATTACATTTTACAAAACCGAGGATCTTTAAGGTTTAGTGTCTTGGAAACCAGGAACTTAAAACATGAAAACATAAAACATTCTTCTTAAACACTTGAAAGGATTCTCCTCATGTTCATCCTAGGTTCATTACTACATCTCATAAACTAGGGACATACATCAAAGAAAAGGGTGAGCAGAAGGCCCAGTAAGGGAAACAAGAGAAACATTTAACATGTGAACTTGCGATACATCAACTATGTCATGAAAAAGAACTTTAAGGCATGAGAAAGAAATCATGAGATATATCATAATAAAAATAACATTTTTCATAACTTGAAGATGTGTCTAAAACATTTAATATTGACAATCATTTCGTTTCACCAAGGTCCATCCCCAAGGTGTCATTAAAAATTACCAAGGTTATTCACCAAGGTATCAGTCTAAAAGGTCATCTCTAGAGATTAAGTCTTTACCCAATGCATTGGAGCGATATCTGGGCGCACCCTTGAAATGTATTTATTATCATGTGAGCCACATATATCATCATCAATCATTTCATAAACAACCCATATAGCATAAAATAAATGGGTTTCATTTCATAATCATAACGTTTTAAAAACTACTTTAAAGACATGATCTTTATGTCACTTTAAACCCACGGAAAGGGGAAGAAGGTTTCATGTATGTAAATCCCAGAATTTAAAATAGAACATTTTTATATATATGTGAATACCCTTGTAGAAATAAGAGCTTTGAGTATTCACTTTATAACATAAAATAATTTTGAGAAAAGAGAGAGGCATTTTGAGACGAAAACTATGCAGCATAACGTCTATGATACATGGTTTTAGAAAACATTGAAAAGAGAGGGGACATGGGTCACCCACTCAAAAATGATACATAAAACAGTATGGGAACAGAATATATAGTATTTAAGAACATGGTAATGAAATTTTAATGATATAACATATGAAACGATGAACTTGAAAGGAAGACAAAAAAAATAACATTTCTCTTATGAGAATTCGGCAGCCTAACAGTGTCACTTAAAACTTCCAAAAATGGATTGACGAGATAAAATAGGGTCTATAATAATATGAACATAAATGATCAGTATGATAGATATATATATCATACCCCAATATAATAAAAAGGAACTTTAAATACTTGACATGAAAATAGATCTTGAAAGGAGAAGGGTGAAAGAACCACTTAAAAATTCGGCAGCCTAACGGCGCCACTTAAACTTCAACAAAAATGAACTGAAGAGGTCAAATAGGGTCTCTAATCATATTAAAATAAATGATAAGTATGATAGATATATAGATAATACCCCAAAATAATAAAAAGGAACTTGAAATACTTGACATGAAAATAGATCTTGAAACGAGAAGGGTGAAAGAACCCCTTAAAAATTCGGCAGCCTAACGACGCCACTTAAACTTCAAAAAAATGAATTGACGAGATCAAATAGGGTCTCTCATAATATGAACATAAATTATCAGTATGATTGATATATAGATAATACCCCAAAATAATAAAAAGGAACTAGAAATACTTTACATGAAAAAATAGATCTTGAAAAATGAGAAGGGAGAAAAAATCCGTTACAAAAATTTCGGCAGCCTAACGGCGCCACTTAAAACTTCATAAAACGAAATAATGAGAGTAAGAGGGGATCTCTAATTATATGAACATGAAAATGGCAGTAAGAGGAGTATAAAAGGACATCCTTTAACATAAGAACATGGAGCATAAAAGAAATTACATAAAAGAGATTTCTTGAAAAGAGAGAGAGAGGTCGGATCCCTTACCTTAAAACGTAACTCTTAAAACTCAAAGGTTGGGACCTTGAGGGCTTGGGGGTACCTTGGGAGGACTTATTTGGAGGTAATGAGAACAGAACTTTGTTGAGGAGAGTGGGGAGTCGAATGGATGAGATTATGGCTTGGTATTTATAGGGAAAGTGAGGGGACAAAGCATTAATGGCCAAGGGACACCTCATTAGTGGTTTTGGAAAAACCATGGGCTTTCCATGGTATTTTCCCATGGTATTGGCCACTTAGGACACCTAATACCTTATATTACTATTCATAAGTCGACCATATTGATTACATACTTAATACATTATTTAATGATGTCATTAAACACCCGTAACTTAAAAACTGTATTTTCACTATTCATCGAAAATTCAACTTTCTCAGAATAATCCCAAAATTTCACCTTAACAAAATATCAATGCTCTGATTTCAAAAATGAAATCCATTTTATAAAAATAATTTTCTAAATATTTTTAATTAAAAAACACTATTCATCGAAAATTCATTTTTTTTCAGAAAAATCCCCAAAAATTACCTTAACATAATATCGATGCTCTGAGTTCAAAAATGAAGTCCATTTTATAAAAATAATTTTCTAAATATTTTTAATTAAATTTTTAATTAAAAAACACTATTCATCCGAAAAAACTAATATTTGAATAATAATTTATGAAACCATTATTTAACCATTTTATTGAATCACATTACTTAATCAAAGTGCCTAGCTTATTTTAATACTTTCTTTAAGTGAGATTACTAATCCATTTGGTCACATTACTAATCCTAAGCATAAAATCAGTATTCATAATTTACTATTCATCAAAAATTAAGTTGATCTTATTAGACTCTAAATTTTGTATTGAACATAATTGTAGAAGATCATTTTTTGAAAATAATTACACATTTTTAATTATTTAAGGTTTACCTAAACATTTTTAAAATATCCTTTTTCTAAAATTCATCAAAATTATGCATACTATGTTTATCCACACATTTGAAATTTCATAAACTTCATCTTAAGAAGAAATCAAATTTTTTATTTAAAACAAAGGATTACACAAGGCAGTTACGGTCTCCTTACATAGCCCCTTATCACACCAGCATAGGACCTAAGTGTGAGGTGTGCTAAGGTGAGAGAATCTGAGGGAGGCTCGGCCAACATCGCACGAGTAGTAATTTCTATCAGTTTGAACTTCTCGCGAAGGCGATCCCGTTCTAGCTTGACACGATGAAGTTCAGCTTGGGTTTGGTCCAGAGCAAAGCCCAGTGGTGCTACCTCCTTCCCAATTTCTGTTAGATGGGCTTCGATCGGTCCAAGACTACTGGGTGAGGCCATCAAATCTTCTTTCTATATTAATTAACCAAGATTAATTGTATTTAGAGAAAATAATCGAAACGTTTAGTTTACAGTGATCGTATTGACCAATGGCCATATAACAGTCAAAGCCCAACAGTCTCATTTTAATTATACTCATGTTATCAAATGAAACATTTTTGTTGAGTATAAAAATAAAATAAAACAACACACAAAATTAGGGAACAATATTTATTCAAAAATTTCGGGTCGTTACATTTATAGCCCAAGGTGATGGACTATTTTCATTCCAAAACTACCCCTCCACTTGCATCACCACTTTGATAAATTAGAGAAAAGAATATTGAGATATGATATTATTACAAGTTGTATATAAATATATCCTCTATCGAATATGAAAATTTAGTGGCCATTAGACTTAATGATCCAAAGTTATGGCCAGTTGATTAAACAATGTTAATCTGTCCATTTCAATTCATACTTTTTAGAATTCCGAAATGTGAATGGTTTTATCAATAGGAAGATGCCGTAAAATCTGATCACTTTCTTCAAAAATGTAATAATCCCATATCTCCTCTTTCACAATTTAAAAGAACAGCTTGATTTTATGATTAAATCATGAGACATGTCAGGAATAGTGTCCAGGTTTTAATTTCTGGCTAGAATGGTGGGATGGAATTAAAAGAATTATTTGGGCCCATTTTTCTTGTATTTGGACCTTAAAATTTTTATCCATGATTACTTTGGATAATATAGAACATATTGTGGAGTTTCATAAAATTTGGGCTTCGAGATTTAGACCAGTAACTCAATCATCATGGCTGGTCCAGTTTCTTCACAAATTATTTGGGTCATCGTGTGAGGACCATATGACCCTTAAAATGGATGAATTGGACACTTATTACTTATAAGGATATGTTTTAAATTGAATAAGTAATCCTAAAAAATAATAATTACACAATTTGGACCAGTAGGGGGATAGTTATAAATAAAAGAGTAAACTGACTCAATTGGACTACTTTTAAAAAAATGATCAAAAATTATACTTAGTATTAAAACATTAATATTTCACACAAATTATGCACATTTGATATAAAATAAATAAATTGAGTATATAATAATTCATTAAAATATTAATAACATCAAATCCTCTACACTTAGTCTTGCGAGTGTCCTCATGTGCAACAAATATAAAAACATGACAAAATAATTTTCACTCACCAACAAATATTAAAATTTAGTTTTCCCCAATCAGGGAGGTTTAGAAAATATCACTCATCCATATTGAATTCCACCACAAGTTATTACAGAAACAATGTTCAAAAAACAATTCATTTTTTCATGCTCAAATTTAGAAATGGAAAATGGTGGCACAAAACACTTACTCCTCTCAAGATGATAAAATTAATTTATGGAGCTTCACTCATTCACCAACCAAAAGTGAAAATCATAGAGTTTGAAAAAGATCTCATCTTCCATTACCTATACTAAAGTAAAAAATAATCAAGAGGTCTTTTTAGGGGTTTTTTATATATCTATAGGATGGTAAGAAGATGATATCCAAAAGATAGGAAAAAGGGGGTAAAATACCAACATGGAAAAAGAAATGAATTTTTTTTTGAAATGAAACATGGAACGAAATGGAAACACATATTTATAGAGGAATGATTGTGTGAAGAAAGACACAATATAGGAAGAAAATTTTAATGGGATGAGAAGATGAAATATTTACAAAACACAAAACTTCTCCCAATGACATAAGTGTTCTTTCTTTCTTTCTTCTTCTTTTTTTTAATTTTTCGAAAGTTGAACTTGAAATAGATCTCACAATCATCTCCCAACCCATGATTTATATCTTCATGAAACTAATTGTAATAGTTATAACAAGATCAAAGGTTTAGGAAGAGTGATTTTTGACCCACCCAAGACACAACTCATTCTTATTTTCTTTTTTTTTGATTTTTTTTTATTTTTTTTGATTTTTTGAACAATTGTCAATAACATTTACAAAATTAAATAAATTAATGTACATTACATTCCCCAAAACACACTGAATTACAACCTCTCCCCCACACTAAAATTTATTCTTTCCCTCAAGCATATGATAACATGGTAAAATCAACAAAGGTTTCCCAAAATGAAATCCATTCCCCCCACACTTAAATTTCAAAAAATCATGCAATGAAAATCCATGTTGATATTGGGTGGGAAAAGGTATTGGGATTGTAATGTGGATATCAAAGAAAAGGTTTTCCTAGGCTCGAATGGGCTTTTAAAAAGAGGGTTAATGTAAGGGAAATGGAAGGCTATTTGACTATTGTGATTCTCATATGGTTCAGAAAATGCCTCTACCATATTAATGCACACTAAAGTAGTAAATTCAGCTTAATGGTCCACAAACTCAAGATTCAAAAATGGGGGGTGGGGGGTGAAAAAACACTCATTTTGAAAAGATGGCCATAGGTGGCCTTGGCATGAAAACTAATTTTGTTCCTCACGGTTTGGGAAAATCATTTTACAAATCAAAAATTGAGCATTCAATTTTTTTTGGTTTTGACACAATATTATTTATCCAAATTTATGAAGAAACCACAAAATTTTTGAGATGAAACTATGTTTTTGACTCCCAAAAATGGTTGGACAAAATGTCAAAATTGGATGGTGAGTAAGTATGACTTGTTTGTCTTTTTTACATTTTTACATTTTTTGTTTTTTTTGTTTTTAAATTATACACCCACATAAAAGAGAAAGAGTAAATAAAAATGTGATGAAGAAAGTGGCAAAAAAAAACAAAATGATAATGAGGGAGGAAGAAGAAGAAAGAGAGAGAGAGAGAAGAGGAGTTAAAGGGAAATAGGTGCCCCTTGTTTAGATTTTGTGGGTTTCCATCTCCATCCAATGGTGGGTCAAATGTAGAAGTTGGGGATGTGATGAAAGTTGAGGTGGTTCTTGGGATGTGTGTCTTTTCATGGTGATTCTTTAACTGATGTCCATTAACCGTGAAGGTCCTTTTGGAAGACGGGTCTTGGACTTGCACTGCACTAAATGGGTAAACACTAATAATAACAAAAGGACCTTCCCAATGAGAATTAAGCTTACCTGGGTGAAGATGAAAGCAATAATTGAAGAGAATTACCTTTTCACCTTCATGGAATACCTTTCACAGGATATGTTTGTCATGGATTACCTTAGCCTTTTCTTTGTACATATTTTAATTCTCATAGGAATCTAGTCGAAGCTCCTCCAGTTCATCCAATTTCATTAATCTTCCTTCACCAGTTTTTTTACAATCAAAATTACAGGTTTTTACAACCCAAAAAGACTTATGTTGGATTTCAACTAGTAAATGACATGCTTTACCAAAAACTAGCCTAAAAGGAGACACCCCAATGGGTGTTTTATAAGCAGTTTGATAATCTCAAAGTGCTTCTCCAAGTCTTTCAGGCCAGTCTTTTCTGGTGGGTTTTACAATTCTCTCAAGCACTCTTTTCATTTATCTATTAGAAAGTTCATCCATGCCATTTTTTGGGGGTGATATGCATTTGAAGTTTTATGTACAACCCTATTCATTTTCCAAAGATATTCCATGGTTCTATTAAAAAATGTGTTCCTAAGTCACTTATCAAGGCACGAGGTGTGCCAAATTGGTGGAAGATGCATGTTTTTAGGAACTCACTAACAGTATGTGAATCATCCTTTCTAGTGGGTTTGGACTTGACCCACCTAGAAACATAATCAACTACAAGAATAATGTATGAGAATCCATTTGAAGGGGGAAATGGTCCCATGAAATTGATGCCCCAAACATTGAAGATCTCACAAAATATTAAAGGATTTTGGGGCATTTCATTTCTTTTAGAAATTGTGCCAAACTTTTCGCAAGTGGGACATGATTGAAAGAAATCATGTGAGTCCTTGAAGAGTGAAGGCCAGAATAATCTAGAGTCTCAGACCTTTTGGGAGGTCCTTTGTGGTCCAAAATGGCCACCTCCAGGCATTGAGTGGCAGAATTCTAAGATGGAAGAATGTTCATTTTCATCAACACATCTCTTAATTACCATGTTAGCCCCAGTTTTCCAAATTTTATTTTCTTTCAAAAAATAGTATTTTGAATCACTTTTTCAACATTATTTTTTGCTCTTTTGAAATATTTTCAGGAAAAACACCAGAAACCAAGTAATTTACAATTGGGGCATACCATGGTATTTTTGGAGTGAGATATGAAAAGTGCTTAGTGGGGAATTCAAGATCAGTGATTTATGAATGAGAAGAATTAGAAATTCTACTCAGATGATCAGAAACGAGGTTTTATTTTCCCGGTCTATCTTTGATTTCAAGGTCAAACTCTTGGAGCATTAGTATCTAACTTATTAGCCTTGGTTTGGAATCACTTTTCTTGAGTAAGAATTTTATAGTAGAATGGTCTGTGAAGATGATGATTTTGGCACCTAAGAGATAGGGATAGAATTTATCTAAGGAAAAAACAACTACTAAAAGTTCCTTTTCAGTCACAGTGTAGTGAGATTGAGTTTCATCCAAGGTTTTTGATGCATAATAGATGACATGATGAATTTTTTCTCTCTTTTGACCAAGAACAGCCCCAACGGCTCTATTATAAGCATCACACATCAACTCAAAGGGTAAGGACCAATCCGGGGGTTGGATTATTGGGGTGGATGTAAGAGAATTTTTGAGTTCAACGAAGGATCTCTTCCAAACCTCATCAAAATGGAATGTGAAATCATTTTGGAGTAATCGAGCGAGTGGGAGGGAAATCCTACTGAAGTTATGGATGAATTGATGATAGAAACCAGCATGGATGAGGAATGAATGGATGTCTCGAACAGAGGTGGGTTTAGGAAGTGATTGAATCACTTTAATTTTGGTAGGATCAACTTCAATACCATATTTTGAAACTATGATCCCTAGAACAATCCCATTTGAAACCATGAAGTGACATTTTTCAAAATTTAACACAAGGTTACACTTGACATACTTTTGAAGGACTAGAAAGAGTGAATGCAAGCATGATTCAAATAAATCACCATAAATGGTAAAGTCATCCATGAATACTTCTATCCAGTGTTCAATGAATTCAAAAAAGATACTCATCATGCACCTATGGAATGTTGATGGAGCATTAAAAAGGCCAAAAGTAATTCTTCTATATGTATATGTTCCAAAGGGGCATGTGAAAGTAGTCTTTTCTTGGTCCTGAGGTGCGATTGGGATTTGGAAGTAGCGAGTGTATCCATCAAGAAAGCAATAGTGTGACTTTCCAGCTAATCGTTATAGAATTTTATCAAGGAATTGAGGAGGGTAGTGATATTTTCTTGTTCCAACATTCAATTACCTATAGTCGATTCACACATGCCATTTTTTATTCACTCGATTTGTGACTACCTCTCCATGATCATTTGTGACAATAGTTATCCCACACTTCTTAGGTAAAACTTGAATTGGACCAACCCATTAACTATCAGAAATTGGGTAGATAATACCATATTGAAGAATCTTAGTGATCTCTTCCCTAACTACCTCAAGTATGAGTGGATTGAGTCTTCTTTGTTGTTGTCTAATTGGTTTGGATGATTCCTCAAGATGGATGTGATGCATGCAAAGAGCAGGGTTGATTCTTGGTATGTCATCTAGGGTCCAACCTAAGGCCTTTTTGTTTTCCTCTAACACCTGAACAATTTTGGATTCCTCAGTTTCAGTAAGTGAAGCAGTGATAATGACAGGATATGAGTGATCATAGAAGAGGAATGCATATTTTAGGTGTTTAGGAAGAGGTTTTAGATCAGTATCATCTTTCATTTGTGGGTTAGAAAACTCAGGAATGGAGGAAGGTAATTCAATTACTCAATATTCATTTTCATTAATACTGTCCAAGGTGGAGCAGTAGAGATCAGAGTTGATGTGGGATTCAAGAGAGTTTTCAAGATCCTATAGACTGATAGACTCTATGAATGAAAGGTCCACATAAAATTCAACATTTATTACTTGGTTAATCATGGTGCAAATTTCACAAGATCATTTCTTATTAGAACATGATGAAAATGATGGAATGGGGTTTAATTGACTCTCAGAAGTGTACTCATAAGCATGGATTGAGAATGCAGAGTGATCCTCAGATAGGTATCGCATGGATTGGAAAATGTTAAACTTGACTAGTTGGTCACAAAATTCCATGGATAAGATTCCTGAATGGACATCAATCTTGGTTCTCGCTATCCTTGGGATTGGTATTCCTAGAATTATGGGATACTGAGAAGAGTTCGTCTCACCTTCCATTTCAAGGACATAGAAATCAGATGGGAAGATAAGACCATTAACACAAACAAGGGAATCCTCAATTATTCCCTCAATATTGGTTGTGCTTCGATTAGACAATTGAATGAAAAAACCTGTTGGATGTAAGGGACCTAGACCAAGGCTGGAGAAGATGGATTTGGGAATGAAATTAATTGAAGATCCTAGGTCTATGAGTGCATCATCAAAGTTGGAATTTCTAATTTGGCAAGGAACTGTAAAGGTACCTGGATCTTTGCACTTTATGGGAATAGACTGTTGGGTGCAAACATTTTCAAAGGTCCTAATTTTCCTCTTTTGGGTGCACAATTCCTTAAGAAACTTGGCATACTTAGGGATTTGTTTTATGACATCTAAGAGGAGAATGTTTACTTCAACACATCTAAACATGTCAAGAATTTTAGGATTAGGTTAAAAGGACTTATTTTGCTTATAAATGTCTTGAGGAAAAGTAATTGGGTACCTAAGTGGAATAGAAGGAGGTGAGGGAATGGATTCAGGTTCCTTTTCAAGTTTCTTTTTCTTCTCATTTTCTAGGTCAACATTTAAAGGTGGTTTGGATGACTTATCTTGAGGCATATCAATTTGCTTTCCTGATCTAAGTGAAATTTCACTTACATTACCCTTGGGGTTGGGTAATGGTTGAGCTAGGAGTTGCGAAGAATTGGATGGTTGCTGCTGAAAAAGGTGGGATGCAATTTAACCAATTTGGGTTTCAATGTTCTTGAGGATGGAATGGGTGAAGAAGGAAAGATCTTCCACTGCACTTTCCCATGGTTTCTTGGAAGAAGTGTCTTGTCCTTGATTGGTATTACCTTGATTTTGGTTATTGGAAAAGTGATTGTATTGGTTTGGGAATTAGGAAGGCTCACTAGGATAGTGGAATTTAGGAGGAGGATTGTTCCTTTGAGGTTGAGGAACAAAAGGAAAAGGTTGATGTAAGTTACCACCACCTTGAACATATTGGAATTGGTTTGGGATTTGATGAGGGTATTGAGGGAGATGATAAATGGGATTACCATACCTCAATCCTTGGTTGAAGGTATAAGACAAGGGATCAGGGTGGGGTTGGTTGAATTTTCTAATGAACTGACCTGATTGTTGAGGGTTAGTGTTCCTCTGAGCATATGCTGCATTGAGCTCCATTAGTCCAGATGAATTGGATTGATACTCTTGAAGTTGTGGAAATGTGTCTGTTGGATGAGTTGGTGAGTTGCATATTCCATAGTTTTTGATAGGTCCAAGAAACATTGATTGTAGAGAAGATGAGGTTGGGGCTTTGGTAGCCACAATTAGTTGTCACACAAGACCTGTAAGTTCAATCATCCACTCGATCATCTTGTTCGGCAATATCGATTGACTATCTTGGTATTGTTTTACTTGATAATGTGCTTGATTATGGAATTGTTTTGTGTTTTCAGCCATGTTACTTATGATATATCTTACAGCTGTGGGAGTTTTATCAACAAGAGCACCGCCACTTGCGGCATCAATGAGAGTTCTCTCCATAGACAATAACCCCTCATAGAAGTATTGGATCAAGAGTTGTTCATGGATTTAGTGGTGTGGGTAAGTTGAAACAAGCTTTTTAAACCTCTCCTAGTACTCATGGGGTGATTCACTTGGGAACTGACAGATACCACTTATTTCCTTTCGGATAGAAGCAGTACGAGAAGCAGGAAAAAATTTCTCTAAGAAGAGTCGCTTCATATCATTCCATGTGGTTATGGAACCAGGATGGAGGTAGTAAATCTATGACTTGGCGGAGTTAGCTAGGGAGAAAGGGAATGCTCGAGGTTTGATTTTTCCCTCAGAAACCCCTTGAGGCTTCATGGTAGAGCACACCACTTGGAACTATTTAAGATGAAGATGTGGATCCTCACCAGATAGCCCATGGAAATGAGGAATAAGATGAATCAAACTCGTTTTGAGTTAAAAATTAGCCTATATCTTTGGATATTGAATATCATGAGGTTTCTAATTCATATCAGGTGAAAAAAGTTCTTTAAGTGTTTGTTCCCTAAGATTAGACAAATCTAATTCAATTGGTCAGACAAGGAAAGGTTCATGAATTATTTGATTATATCTTATGTTACTCCTAATTTGGGGAAGTTTTTGCTCAATTTTAGGGTCAAAAAAATCCAAGGGATTATTTGGGAATCTATGGGTCATTCAAAGAGATTTTGGAAGAAATAGGAATATGAGTTTTTCTTTGTGTTTTTTTTATATTTTTTTTGTTTTTTTTTGTTTTTTTACAATAACCAGAATCTAATGACTACTTAAAGAACCATCCCTAGAAACATATCCATTTGAAATAATGGCCTATTTTCTCTTATCGACCAATCAAGGTTCTGGTTCTCTGCTAATGTGTATAACAACACTCAGGTCGAATCCTCAGTGATGATACTTTTTAATAGTCGATTGTTTTTAGTTGATTGTATTCTGTTTGGGGGGGTTTGTTTGCAGAGCTTATGAAATAATTTATGGATGATGTTTTATTAATATTTATTTAACAATTTGATAAATATTGGGGTTATTTCATCATTAGGTAGTTAAGCTTATGATATCATTGATCTTTTCTTTATATTGTATCAAATTAACACCCATGTCACAAGTTGACGTTGATTGAAATTACCAAGTTTTAAGGATTTAATCCAGGACTTAACTTAACTTAGGGTTATAATATTAATCATATCTTCTTTATGGTAGTGTATTTATGGTTCTAATAATCCATGGAAACCACTCATTAAACAAAACAAGTCATTAATCAATGACATGTTAAGTCCAACATACACAATGTTAATTCAATGAATACTCATCGAGAAAAAGCTCTCAATCACTTAACATACCTAAATTATAACGCACCCCAAAGATACATTTACTCATAAATTTAAATTATTAGTAATCTAGTTATAATTATTATTATGATAAATTAAGAAGATAAGAAAAAGAAAGGGATAAGAAAAGAGTGGTGCGTCGAACACAAACACAAACAATGATGATAATTAAAGACAAACTTTTGATTGAATGAGAAAGAAAAATAAGGGAAGGGGATTCAAATGTATTTAAAATATTTTAAGAACACTAATATTAAACTATAGAAGGTGGATGAGAATAAGAGATATTTAAGAAGAAACTTGTATTAAAATAGAATTACAAAAAAAGACTTACAAGATTATAATAATGAAGAACACAAAAGTAAATGAAAACAAAGAGAGTATGATGAGTATATCAACTGAAAACTTGAGTATTTCAGGTCCTCCCAAGACTTTGAAAAGTCTTTTTTTGTTCCAATATGTGCTACTATCTTCTGAAATTCACACCCTTTTGAAAGGAGAGGAGGGGTGTATTTATAGCCCAAGGTGGTGGACTGTTTGCATTTCAAAACTACCTCTCCACTTGCATCGCCACTTTGATAAATTAGAAAGCTGAATCTCGAGATATGATCTTCTTACAAGTTATAGATAAATATATCCTCTGTCTACTTTGAAAAGTTTGTGTCCATTGTACTTAAGGATCCAAAGTTATAGCCAGTTGATTAAACAATGTTAATCTGTCCATTTCAATCCATACTTTTTAGAAGGCAGAAATATGAATAGGTTTATCAATAGTAATATTCCTTCAAATCTGAAAACTTTCTTTAAAAAATTCTTCCTACCATATATCCTCTTTCACACTGCAAAATATCAGATTAATTTGATGATTACATCATGAGATATGTTAGGAATAGTTTCCGGATTTTAATTTCCATCCAGAATGGTGGGCTGGACTTAAAAGCATTAGTTGGGACCCTTGTTATTATATTTGGACCTTTAAATTTTTATACATTATTCCTTTGGATAATTTAGAATATATTGTGGAGTTTCATAAAATTTGGGCTTCGGTATTTAGACCAGTAACTCAATCATCATGGATGGTCCAGTTTCTTCACAAATTATTTGGGTCATCTTGTGAGGACCATATGAACCTTAAAATGGGATAATTGGACACTTATTACTTATAATTATATGTTGTAAATTGAATAAGTAATCCTGAAAAACACGAATCACACAATTTGGATCAGTAGGTTGGTAGTTATAAATAAAATAGTAAACTGACTCAATTGGACTACTTCTAAAAAAATGCTCAAAAATTATACTTAGTATTAAAACATTAATATTTCAAAAAAAATATGCAAATTTCATATAAATTCAGTAAAGGAAGTATATAATAATTCCTGAAAATATTAATAACATCAGTAATCCTATAATTTCATAGTTTTAGGAGAAATCAGGGGACCAGGTAATGCATGATCTAGCTGGTCAATATAATGAAATACCCCTACATTAAAGATGTAAAGAAATCATGAAGGGAGGGAGAGGGATTCCAAAAGGCTCCTAATCTAGGCCCCTCAAAAAAATGTAACACATTTCATACATAAAATATGAAGTTATGGACAACCCAACAACTTCCCATAGAAAATAACTCCCATCATGGGATACCATTTAACCTAGCCCATGCATGAGAAAAATTGCTCCAAACCAAATGGATTGAAATAGTAGCTTCCATAAAATCCATACATGAGAGAACCTAACCCAAATGGATGGGGATATTTTTACCACCACCTCTACCCCTTGGTTCATCAAACCCCAAGAGGATTCAAGAAATATCATTAGTAGTTTCAAATCAACCCCAACCCATAAGGATGGATGTATTTTTATCTCAATTTCCACCACAAGGATCATCACACCTTGAGAGGGTATTGGAGAAATTAATGGTGCTTCTAGATCAAACCCATCCTATAGGGATGGGGGAATATATATTTCAATTCCCATTTCAGGATTCATCAAATTCTCAACTGAAATAATCAAATCCTCATCAAGAGGATCATAAAGTTCCAATAACATCCCTGAATCATCCCAAACCCATAAGATTGGGGGAATTATCATCATTATCATCACTTTGAAATAAATTAGTATTCTCTAGGTTTGGAGGTAAATATCGATAGTCAGCATCCCATCCATTCCTCCAGCCATGAGGAAAATCTTTTCTATTTGGGGTCTATTATGAAAACATGACCGAAAACTCCCTTAAGTTCACTACTCACAGAAAGAGAAATGTGGAAGATATGGAAAATATAGTCAAACCCCATAAGGGTCATAAGACAAAATGGTCATATATGGTCAGGGGTCATAAAAATGACCCTAATTCAACCCTCTAAGGAGGAGTAAGCGGTGTAGAATCACCCAATTACATTGAGAGTAATGGGATAACTACCATTTCCTGATACACCTCAATGAATGTCATCACCATAAAACCAATAGATGATGTGGATCAAGAAACCAACATAGATGGGTGCAATACATAAAACATACCTTAAGAGGAGGGTGATATGGATACACTAACTGAGGATGCACATACATGGAATCAAACAAGTATCCAAAACTTAGAACCTATGAATAATAAATTTCCACCTCTATGGTGGAACACCACCAAGTATAAAGGGAAAGGTGTGGATACATCCCACTCATCTCCCATATGATCTAAAACCCCCTATATAAAGGAACAACTAGAATGATATAAAAAAAGGATACAATATCTCAGGCAACTCAATGACAAACTACTTAGGGTCAATATTCCCTCTAGGTATCGTCTTTAGATAGAGATGAATATCCCTCATACCATATATTATGAGAGACAATTTTCCTACAAGATTCACATATGAGCATCAGGTTGGATCTAGATCCAAGAAATCAGTCTATATAAATTAGTATGCTAAGGATGATCGCGACTTCCCTCCATTATGGTCATAGCCACTCCCTTATCAAGGAGATCATTAAATCCTATCACGGATTAAGAATTCGTGGGATATGATAATGGGGGAACTTCATCAAGCCTCATATGATCTCTATATACAAAAGTCGGTCTAGATAGTGATACCTCCATAACTCTTCAATTCCATTGAATCCCTGGTTTCTCAAATAGAATCCATGGAAGGATGGAATGTGCCTATGTATACTGAGAAGAATCCATATCCTGAATGGGTGGCTGACACTTTCCCCCTACCCAAATTTGGTTATCCTACATTCTCAACCTTTTAAAGTGCAGGAGATCCAGAATATCATATAATGTACTTCATGTTCTGATGTGGCTTGATAATGGTTCCTTGAGACTAGTAGTAGGTAACCAAGCTGAGATGTTTTGTAAAAAATCCAATAGGTCCAACCTTCATTTGGTACAACATCCTTACAGTAGGATCCTTCGAGGAATGGGAATAAATTAATCCTTAATTCCTTTATCAGTTCAGCTCCACACTAAGAAAAATGATAATATTTGACCTCAAAGACTGTAAAAAATGTAAAAATAAGAGGGTTTTTTTTACTTCATCACCATATGGAATGGTTTAACCTATTCACTAAATATCCCTATCTTGCAAAATAAATTTCTAAAACTATGTGCTGAAAATATTCGATATGATATTCCAAAACCTTTGATCTTGATGAAGTATCCAGGGGATTCTATGAGTTTTCTGAAAAGGAACAATGGATAGAAGATTCCATTTAGCAAAATCAATCTAAATATCATCCCATGCCATTAGTATAAGGAAAAAGTCTCGGTAAGGTAGTGACTTCAACTTTTACCCTGAAACAATTAGCAATGACCATTCAAGAACCTAGGATAGCCCAAAATCATCTAGTTCCTCCCATTGAATGAAGACAACAACGAAACTGACCTTGAATATAAGTAAAAAGATATCAGGGTTGCCTGCAAATTGAGGAATGGATGAATAAATTATAATCCTTAAAAAATGATCATGTCCTCAATTATTTTCTTCTAGCTATGAAAAATAACATACTCAAGATACTGCAGCCTAAGAAACCCATCGAGATCAACCTCACTAATCATCTTGACTACTGAACTTTCAATAATAGGTTGGGTCACTTTATCCATGATTTATTCATCTTTAAATAAATTATATAAATCATGGTTTATTCTAGATATATGATGCTGTAGAATTACTCAAAACAAGTTAATTGTGTAGACGTTTACCCACCATAAGCAGAGGGTGACGAGAAAGAAGTCCCGACCAGGTGTGGATAGAAGTTCAATAATTGGATGACCTAAAAAAAGTCAAACGATCTCATGCTACCCTGATAGAACATCCTTTTAAACCCACAATGATCTCGTCACCTAGGGAAGAAACCTTAAATACAACTCTTAGTGGTGGACATAATTTTTAGGAACATGAAAATAAACAAGAGGAAGAGTCATATCTGTCTCCCACACAAGCTCCGACTCTTCTATATTTCTTTCCTTCAACATCCATAGAAAAGGAACTACCCACCAAATAGAATCCTAATCAGATGAAGAGATCATTTTTGGTTCTATTAATTTATTTCACTTAATAGATCTATTATATGGTGAAAAATACAATTTCGAGTATGATTTCCCCATACTTGACTAGGGAGATGGAGGCCGAGGATGTAGAAGCCAAGGATATAGGGGAAAATATGGGAATGGTTGAACCCAATATTTAGATCACATCATATTGGAATACATATATGAAACTGAGTCCAATTGTCAAGCACTACAAAAATCCTAAAATAGAAATAGAGATGCCTCAGAGCCCTCCAATGGTCATCCAAGCCTAGTTATCTAACATGACACGTTGGCAGGGGTGTGATTGTCTAATCAGTCCAAACAAAGGGGAAAGCCGCTGTGACCCATGTTTCTAGAAGTAGATTCTCCTTAAACCTCTTCTAAAGAACCATATCTATCCACCTCAATCACATAAACTCATGAGACACATAATAAGGATAAACTAAACCCTAGGAAGTATAGAACTCTGGAACAAAAGTAAGACATTCTGAAATAGTTGGAGATTGTCCCATCTAAACTCTTAATCCGAGATGATCTCCATTTTTTCAAAATAACCCTAAGAGACACTCATTGAATCCATCCAGATGCCATAAGAGTTTGAGATAGAAGTCACTATAGCTGAGGTTTATCAAGTAGAGACCATGCCATTAGAATACCATGTCACTATCTCGTTCACAGAACATAATATGGAAGAAGTTATCTGGGGACATATCAAACCCCTTTATGTCTCAGGTAAACTTGAAAATGTTGATATCAGAATGGATCTGATTGATAATGGTTCTCGGATCAATCCATCCCAATTAAAACCCTTTGATGATTGGTATATAGTGATGGGACTTATCTCCTACAAATCCAACCATTCAAGTGTATGATGAGAGTGAGTAAAGTCCTCTTAGGAAGATCAAGCTAAAGACTCAGTTTGGTGATATCAATTCTAACACCAAATTCATGGTTATCCAGAAAGAAATATCATATAATGTCCTACTTGAAAAAACTTAACTTCATAGACACATACTAGCACCTTTAACATTTCATCAGTGTCATAAATACCCTATCGATGGAAAGGTAAGCATACTACATGGTGAAAATTCCCCCTTGGATTCTTGAAAAGGAATATATGCTGAGGCATGTTTCTATAAAATAAAATGAAAACAACCAATGGTGGATGGATATATGTAGGTTAAACCCCCTAATGGATCAAGGACCACCCCTATAAATCCCTGAAGTATAATTGATAGTGAAAATATGCTACTCCTAATCCAGATTGAGAAAACAGACTTAATCCCAGATGTCTAGACTCCTCTTGTATCTGGTGATAGAATAAAAGAGAACAATCAGCTCTGGAATCTCTCTGCAATGACTCTGGCAGTTCAGGATGACAATGTCTCTTCCCATGGACTCTCTCACTTCAATAGCGATAGAGATACCCCCATATTAACTACTATTTCTGAAAATACCTCTATAGACTCAGAGATGAAATAAGAAGAGGATGACCTCAAGAACACCTCTCCTTCATTTTATCAAGGTATCTCTACCACCATTAATGAGCTCAAAAAGGTCAATCTAGGAACAAAATAATTCCTATTTCATACATTGATTAATGTTTTCATTCCTCTCTAGGAGTATGAGATGTATATTATATTTATAAATTAATATTGATACTTGTTTTCTTGGAATTATATGAAAATTACCAATCTAAATGTTGATGTTGATACACATCACCTAGGATTACCCAATGACCATATAGGTTTCAAGAAGAAATCTAATAGGATACACCCCTCTCATGCTACTAATTTAGAATTGAAAGTTGGAAAATTGATAAAATCTAATTTTTATGGGAAATGAAATACCCAAAATGGATCTCCAACATTATCCCTGTTAAGAAAAAGAACAAGCAAATTAGGGTATGCATCAATTTCAAATACCTTAACCAAAACTTCATAGAGGATAGTTTCCCATTAATTATAATAAAACTCACGATCAATGAAACTGCTAGTTTTAATGAACTTTCCTTCATGGATGGCTATTCAAGGTATAATTAGATAAAGATGGCCCCTGAAGACAAGTAATCCACTGCCTTTATAGAACTTCAAGGGATTTTTTGATATTAGGTCATGCCCTTTGGATTAAAGAATGATAGAGCTACTTACCAATGTGCCATGCATCATATCTTTAAGAACTTATTGGAAAAAATAGTAGAATGTTATTTCATTGACCTGATAGTTTAATATTGATAACGATGCGATCACTTCATAGATCTTCAAATAATATTCAATAAGTTGCAGTAGAAAAATTTAAAGATGAATCCACTAAAGTGAAATTTTGGGACCATGTTAGGTAAATTACTTAGATTTGTGTCATGCCACCATGACATTAAGGTCAACCTAGGAAAGACTAGTGAAATCCTATAAATGTCACCTCATTGGAATATCTATGAACTAAGGGGGATCCAAGGTAACCTTGCATATATTCTACATTTTATAGATAATATGGACGAAAAATCCATCACCTTCACTAAGTTAATAAAGAGGGGAGTTACCTAACGATGGGATGAGGGCTTCCAAGAAGCCTATGAAAATATTAAGCAATACTTTCTTTACCCATTGTTCTTAATGCTTCTAGTATAAGGAAATATTCTAATCTTATATGTGGTCTCTATGGAAGAATCTATTAGTGCTCTCCTAGCATAGAAAAATGATTAGAGGAATGAAAATAGCCTATACTCTCCCATTCAAATGATGATAGGTATTGATACCCGATATTCTGATATCAAAAAGAACTATCTCACACTCATATTTTTAGTGAAAAAGTTGATACATTACTTGTAGTATCACAAATTACACTTGGTATCTCATATAAAACCACTCAAGTACATCCTTGGCTACCATATATTGATTGTAAATTTGGATTAATGGGTGGTTATTCTGAAATAATACAATATTCAGTTCAAGTCATAGAAGGTAATTAAAGGGAAGCCCATGAATGATTTCATTACATCACATCCTGCTTTGGAAAGAACACTAGTGGGCGTTAAACTTCTAGAAAAAGATGTTTTATTTTCCCATGACACTCCTAGAACATGGAATATGTATTTTAACAGTGCTTACCTAAGTCTTATTAGAAAGAGGATAAAAAAACTAAAGCTTTACTAGATTTGTCTAGGGATTGTATTTGTTTCTCCAAACAAAGAAACTTTTACCTAATCCTTTTCATTGTCTGAGGGCTACACTAATAATGAGGTAGAATACCAAGCCCTCATTTATAGCTTAGAACTATCCCTACAGCTACAGATATCCTACTTTAACATCAAAGTGATTTTAGAGCTAGTGATCAAACAAATCAGTGGTGAATATTCCATTAATATGGAAGAATTTCCCCTATAATTGGTTATGTTAGAGGATTAATGACATAGTTTCCTTTTGAACCAACATTGCATCATGTCCCTTGATCACAAAATGATCGAGCTGACACATTGGATAATTTAGCCACAATCCCGACCAACCCCAATATGGATGAAGTGTTTATCCACATTACACAATAAAGGATGGTCTCATCAGTCATCATCCGTGACATGGAGAAAATCAATCAGGTCAACATGACCCTAGAGTGTGATGAACCGATATCCACCCTTATATGGATTGAACCCATTTTTAATTATGTCCAAAATAATACCCCCATTAGGTTTAGCCTAAAGGGAGTGGAATTAATGTTGAGAAGTAAAATTTACCCTTTGGGATGATCCAAATGAGAAAAAATACCTCTATAAACAAGGCTTAGATGGAATCCTCCTCAGATACATAGTAGAAGGATAAGTTCCCACCATCATGAAAGAAGTCGATGCAAGATCCTACAACGCTCATCAATCTGGAACTAGACTCTACTATAAAATTCAGAGGCTTGGTTACTATTGTAAAATAATGATACATGCCTATCAATAAATATCATGCATTCCAGATTAATGAAAACTTCATCCATCAACCCAAAGAGTTTCTATATTCAACTAAATATTTTTGGATGTTCACTGTATGGGGAATGGATATTGTGGGTCCATATTACCCAGCTACAGCTAATTAGTTTATGTACATACTTACTGCTAACGATTTATTTCCCAAATGGTATAAGGAAATACCCCATAAGGAAGTTAGGATAAATAATATCATTAACTTCATAAAGTTTAATATCATCAGTAGATTTGGAGTCCCTCACATGATATTAACGGACAATGATTCCAAATTATATTATACTTAATTGAATAAATTATACCAGGATTACAACCTTTAATCCAACCATTAATACTACTTTAATGTAGTGGAACATAGATAAATAGAGGTCTTTAATAAGACTCTATCAAAAATACTCAAGAAGATGGTGTAAAAGGACACAAATTACTAACAAGACAAGCTCCTTCATGATTTATGGGCATACCGTACCACTATGTATACTATCACACAATATACTCCATATTAATTGGTGTATGGTACTAAGGCAGTGTCTCCCATTGAAGTCAATCTTCCCTCTCTATGAATAGATATCTATGAAAAACTGTCAGATGGTGAGAAATTGAAAAAGCATCTCGATGAGTTAAAGTGTCTCAATGGGAAAAGGTTGCGTACACTGCACAACCTAAAAGTTCATCAAAATCAGATTGTATGAGCCTTTAATAATTTTTTTCCTCTATACATTATTTTAAGGAGAACTGGTATTCTCTCTCATAAACCCAATGATTCCAGGAAATAAACTACCAAATATAGAACCAAAATGGTATGGGACTTACATCATACATATGGTCTATTCCAGTGGAGCTTACTCATAAAACAAAATAGATGGGGAACATGTTATTCTCCCACCAATTCAAGGTTTCTCAAGAAGTAATTTTCCTCGACACCATCAGTCATATTACATCCTAGTCACATGATGATAAACTACATGAATAGGTCATTACCACACAACCTTAAATGTATAATACACATCATTCTAGTCACAAGACATTAAACAGTTTGACAACATCTTCAACACATGATATTAAAATGAAGTCTTACCCTATGTACCAAGTATATTATGACTTGAGAAACCATATTAGGAATCCTTATGTCACAAACATAAGATACCTATCATGAGATGATTTATCAAATTTTTGGACAACATTTATGGGGTTTCATACCTTCTTTTTCACATTTGGTAACCTCCATATTTTATATTTGATGTTAAACTGCACGGTTTCCCAGAAATATGTATGGATTGATTCTCATTCCAATTAGATATGTAGATATTATTAGATCTTATATCTTGGACCAACCACAACATGAAAAAATGTACATATCCTTTATTTCAATCACCTTTGTGTGGTGAAAGAAACCTTTTCAATTACTTGTTTCTCACATCGAGCATAGATCAAATGAGGTTAGGAAATTTGGTAAGGGATTTCTCAAATTATATAGACATATCATTTCATGTAAGGGTTAGTATGTCCCTTGATGCAATGACTTAAAAGGTACACTGGACATATTTACCTCATTATATTAAACTACATGGTTGAAATCTCTTGCACGACATAAAACAATGCATTACTATAGTTTTCATCCGATAGGACCATTATCATCGATGTTGGTCTCTCACAACAATTCCATTCAAGAACTATATGTGGATTTATTCCTGTCATCATAGGATATATAGCAATTACTGAATTTCAAATACTAGGCCCATCCACAACATCAATAGAAAAAAATGATCCCCTTTATTCAAGGGTCAGACCTGCGTGGATACTTTTCCATTAAAGAACTATGCGTGTATTTATTTCTACCACCACAAGATATATATAGATGCCCAAATATTCAATATTGGTTCTAATAAAAATATCAATAGAAAAATTTCCTCTTTGCATATGGGTCAGACCTGTGTGGAGAGTTTTCCATTCAGGAACTACGTGTGACTTGATTCCTTCCATCATAGGATATATAGTGGTGATCATATCTACAATACTAGGTCTATCCGTAACATCAATGGAAAAAATCCCCCCATATGTTTATGGGTCAAACCTATGTGGATAGTTTTCCATTAAATAACTTTGTGTGTCTTGATTCCTGCCATCATAGGATACATAGTGATGCCAAGATATCCAATCTTGGGTCCAACGATAACATCAATGAAAAAAATGCCCTATATGAATATATGTCAGACCTGTGTGGAGATATTTCCATTAAAGAACTAAATGTGGCCTCATTCCTATCATCACAGGATACATAGTGATGTATAGATCCTCTATTTTAGGCATATCCATGAGTATGAATTACTCCCAATCATATCCCTGACACAAGAGTCAGATCAATGCATAGGGTTATCCTTAAAGGAGACAATTATGGTATGATTCATTCTCTTAAAATATGCATAGGTAAACCCAAGTAATCCTAGGCATAAAATTTGAAAATACCTATTTTTAAAGAGGGATGAGTCATACTAACTCACTCCACCTATGAATCAGATCTACATACAACTTGCTTACACACAAGATAAATCTATACAAGAAGGGATATGACATATGAATACCCATCAATAATCTTGTTCAAGGATAAAAGGATTTTATTACATCTAAATTTCCCTGAATAGTGAAAACTATTACCAAATATATATTTCAAAATTTCACATCAATTTCTACATTACTATCTTGTGATGTTAAACTGCAAGGAAAATTTCCTTACCGTATGATGATAAACTACAAGGAAAACATCATTATTACATAATATTAAACTTTATAATAAATACATCCCCACTGCATTATGTTAAAATGTTAAAACCATCACCCATCATCATTCCTTATCAAAGGACCACAAGAGCCTAACCCCAGTCAACCAGATTACAAGGTGCTTTTGTCATCTTTTCAGCATCTCAACTCATAAACCACACTTTTTTATCTCGAGTGTCTTGGATCACTACAGAACTTATATGGGCCTTGGAAAAGGAAACCCAAATTCAATGGATCCTTTGTTTGACTATGCATGTCTTCCCCTAGTTCCTACATATGAGCTTCTGGCTATCAACCAAACATGTCATTACCTTTCGAAAAGAGATTTCTGATCCTTGTGATCATTGATGTCACCATGAATGAACTTAGCACCTTAGGGTGTTTTGGTTCTTCCATGAAATGATTTCCCCATATCATTACTCATGACCTGAGAACCTTAATCCATGATTTACTACATTTTCATCTCATTCTCAAAAGGATGTTGGAGTACTATTCATCCAGGGTATCCTAATTAGGATATTGTGCAACATTCACCTCATAATAGGTCCACACGAATTATTAACTAAAATTTCATGCACTTTGGTCAAAGATTTATGACCTTAAACTTTAGACTTTAATGGTCTAGATTTTAAGACCCTAAACTACTAGTGAAAGTGAAAAAGAAAACTTGTTAGGCTAAAAACTCTCAAAGGGTTGTCTGAGAAAAATTAAGTCTTTTCTCACTAAAATATTCATCTCTAGAGTTTAGGAAAAAGTTAGAACAAAAATAAACAAGGAATAAAGATCATAAGTCCCAATTTATGGCCCTATTAAAAGTAGATCTATTCTCACTGGACCCCATGGTCTAAGAAAAAGTTAGAGTAATAATTAATCACATCTCCTTATTGAGATAACATGTTCACTAGGGGGAAACACAATTTTTAGGGTTCTTGAAACCTTCTCTAATATTATTTTTTCCATAAAACACCTTCATGTATTTGAAGTTTGAGCTGACATAACTAATTCATTGAGTTGGTATCCTTCTCTTAGAACCCCATAGACCTCAGGCTCCCTTGATCATGGTTCTTCCCTATATAAAACTAATAACAGGGAATGGATGATTCAAAATCACCCCACTAGGATTTATTTGAGAATTTAACCCTACCAAGGAGCTTGTTACTTTGGGATTCTTGGTCCTAGAAATCCCCCCTTAAATCCCAGAGTTATTTTCCTAAACATGTGGAATATAGGATTCCTCTATTACCAATGGATGACCTATACCTACCAGTTTCCACCTCCAGTTAACTTAGATATTGATAGACCATGATTTAAAATCCCAATAACCATTATATTCAAGAGTATTTGACATCCTAGATGTTACTTAACCATGTATTATACCCTTTCTAAAATAAGTAATGCGATACTTCATTCCTAAACCTTTTGATGGACCACACTACATGAATCAAAACCACCTGGCATAGGGACTGAGCCACCCAACTAAAATCTAAACCTCCCTAAAGTTCCATAACCCTCATCAATAGTTCTTTCTTCCATACCAAACTTCATCATACAAATAATTGTGTATTCAAAAATCATTCATAGGCATTAAAAAAGAGTGTGGACACCTCTACTTAACTATGCATGAAATCCCTATGGGTTCATGCATAAGGAACTATGACCCACAAATTAGAGGCATCTCCTCCTTATAGGGAAGGACCTCCAATACTCATGATCCCTAACAAAACCATGATGGAACTCAACAAATCAGAGTGTTTTGGTTCATCCCCATCATTTCCACCACATTCCATATTCATCAATTCAAACTTTTAGGTTATTATTTACACCACCCATATTCCATCAATACAGGTGGACTTGGATGACCAAATATTTTACCATACAAAAATACCATTTTCACAAAATCTTCCGTGAACCTTCTAAAAGAGCGGGGATCCACTTTAATTTACCATTAATGTAATCCCTATGGGCCCATGCATAAGGGAATTTAACCCACTAACTAGAGGCATCTCCTCCTCTCAAAATGGAAATCTAATCCTTATAATGCTCAACAACACCATGGTAGAACTCAACGCTTTAGGGTGTTTTGGGTCATCCTTGATATGTCTCCCCTATTCCCTTATTTTTCCTCAAGTTATGGTAGCAAGAATATAAACTGTGTAATTTATGAAGTCCTGGCATCAATAATTTAAACTAAAAATGATTTTACATCCTTACCGCACAATGTTAAACTGAACTAAAGACATCCATACCATATGACGTTAAAATTCATAAAGAATTTTAATTCATGGATGGTTCATTATAAATGAGAAGATGGTTCGATCTCAAATACCTTAATCTATAATAGTATAATGTCTGAGATGGAAGACCCTAAACTACATCATAAAAATATTCTAGTTTTCAAGACCATAAACAACCAATTAAAAGAGACATAATGCTTTCTAGATTGAAAATATGAGGAGGGAACCCTAAGAAAACATTGAGTCTCTACTCACTAGGCAAGAAATTTGTGTGATCTAAGAAATATTGAGAATTTATAAAATGCAAAAGGCATAAAACCTGTCAAGTAAAAAACCCATAAGAGGGTGGCTTGAGAAAAACTGAGTCCATGCCCGCTAAGATTTCCCCTATATGAATCTTCGAAAAAAGTTAGGACAATATAAAGAAGTGATAAAAATCTTGTAGGGACTTTTATCTGTCCCTAAAAAAATTGAGCTATAATTTCTAATTCCTAAGACTTAGGTATAAATTATAGTTCTCCCCCTCCAGGACATGTATTTCACCCAAATTGTCATTTGTTTAAACTAGGTGATCCCAGGATAGTTGGAGCAGATACATCAATGAGGAATCTCATGTTGGGAGACATTCATGAGAAATTATCAAGAGAATTTTGTTATGATTCAAGCATTAAAATACAATATTTTAGGTTTAATCAGTATTATACAAGGTATAAGTATCATCAATGATCCATATGATATCATGTCAACAAAATTACATGAATATCATGAATGAAAGAAATTAGGACAACGACATGTAAAGTTCAAAATATTTATTCATTAATAAAGTGAAAAAATAGGAGTCTCCACATTATGGAGTCTATCCTAAAGTTTCAAAAACAAAATAAGAAAGATACAAAAACATATATTCCCATATCTAGGTCACATAAAAGATGGTTAGCTGCATTTTCCAAATCCAAAAAATTCTGGAAAGAGGTGTCAATTGAGTGCTGAAGTGTCGCCTGATCCATCTCTTATGCTTCTATCTGCAGATATAAAGTCTCAATTAAATAGAATATATCTTTAGATACTTTATATTTTTTCACTAATAAAGATTAATATACCAAAACATGGTATCTCATGTTTACTATCCTTGGTTTATATCATACGATTTCTACGGTCAAAACATCCATATGAGCATGTATCTTAGAGACTATTTGATGTATCTGCTCAAGAATCTTAAAAGATTCCCTTATTGACTGGGTCAGAGAACTTTTTTCATTGAATATTAATAGGTCTTTTTCACTAGTGGATAATTGTTTTTGATCTAGGAAAATATATAACATGATAACATATAACGGTTGAAAATCAAATTCACCTACCACCAAATCATGAAAGAGATAGAGAATAAATTAATCTTGTCCATGAAATTATACTAAGGGAGTATCAGTGATTAGCATATGTATTTTATTCTAGACTATCCTTTGTGGTAATTGGTTCTCTAAAACCATTGGGTTGGGTATGTCAGAAGGAGGAATGATTGGTTGATATGATAAAGAATAAAGAGAAGAAGTTTCATGTTCTCTTCTCTCAGTTGGTGCATCATCTATTTCTATTATCAAAGGACCATCCTCCTTAAAAAAACTTTCTCCCACTAATGGGAAGTTCATCATAGTGAAAATGGAACTTCCTAGGAGCCTACCTTGAGTCAACTCCATTGCTACCATAGATAAGGGGTTTGGTGAAGTACAACGCTTGTCTACCTGATGGACCAGTCAATTCAATACATTGACTGGGTAAGATTCCACCCAAGATTGTGAATAGTAAAAATACAAGAAGATAGGGGCATCAACATGTGGAAGAATAATCTCAGAATTTGTGTATTAATGAGACAACATAATCCAAAATTGGTGGATAAGTCCAAGATGTCACTCTCCACTGACACCAGTTAAAGGGAGATGAGAAACCCTTTTTATACATCCAAAATGGTGATAATTTCCCTTTACAAGGAACATATTTACCCAATACTGGAGAGAATATATTTTTTTCCTCTCATCAAGAGATCCACTTCCATTATTAACAATTATCCTGGTCAGTGCAAGACATGGCATGAAGTTGAAATTACCATGTTATATAAACATGTAAATAATATTATCATAACCTAGTATCATCTCCTCAACCCTAGAAACATTCAGTATCCTGGGACGGAATAGAGAATTTGGGATTCCAATAGTGTTATAATATTTGTAACATCGGAAATGCTCTACTATCTAGAAAAATAAAAAATGGAAGGGGATTCCAATCTAGTAAGGTATGTTTACTTTTTGGATCTAACTGATGAGTTGATAAAGGTGAGAAAGAGTCGGTATGACAAGATTAAGAAGGCACCCCTCCACAAATCGTGATACCATCACCAACATGCTTACATGAATCCCCAAGAATGCATTCCTAGTTGGGAAAATCCATCCATTAAAAACATGGATAAAACCCTAATAGCCAAATTCTCGAGGATACCTCTAGTATAACTTGGTATCTCTATGAGGAATTATCCCCATCTTTAAGGATGGACCAATAATATCTCGTTCCATTGTGAACTTATCAGGAATGGCATCGATGATGGTGTATAACAGTTGGATAATTCCCACTACGGTAGAGGAAGATATTTACCCAATACTTGAACAAAATAAGTGATCATAGGTTCATCTCCCTCTTAAATTATCATTAAATATGGTGAGAATTTCCCTTTACAAGGATATAGTTTTTTTTGGGGTCATCCCAAACATCCGTAGTAGGAAGAAATTCATCACACATCTCCCTAATAGGAGGTATCCTTCCTAGTAGGTAAATATCCCAAAGGATGATCTCTACTTCTCCATGATATTAATGAAAGGAATTAGTACTAGTACACCATCTTCTAATAAACTCTTTGACGAGTTTTTAATGATGTTACATGACAAACTAATAAGTCCATACCACCTCATAAAGATTAATGGCGTGTAACTAGTTGGAGAATTCTAAGAATCTCAGCCTGATCTTGAAAAACCATGTCCATTCATCAGAGAAGTTAACACCAAGTCACAAGTCCCACTTTGATCTCTAACTGCTTCTCATATTATTAAAATATGAGAATATTATGATCAAATTTATCTTAATAATTGGATAATGGAATATTTTTTAACCATATGGACCCTGAGGATAGTTATCCAACAAATGAGATTACCTATGGAGTGTTCCAAAAACCAATTTACTGTCCTCAAATATTTTATTTTGAATATAGTCAAGAAAATACAATAGTTAGTGGTATGGAAGATTATAATTTGGTGAAGGAATAACGATATCATCCAAAATAACAAATCCATACAAAGGAAGCTGGTATGATAGGGGATAACTCTAAAGTTTAAGTGGGAGAATCCCCTTCAAAGCCTTGTTATTGGAGAGCACTTGATAACAAGAGTTTTAAATTTTGATTCAAAATAATCATATCCCTCAGGACGGATGAATTATAAGATTTATGAGAACTATAACATATTTTTACAAAACAAGAAGCACATGTTAGACAATTGAAGAACCCTTCCAATAGAGATGAATGAATCAGACAAAGTCATGTGAATTGCATGAACCACATAAGGATTCTCAATTTCATGACCTTATATAGGTCTTGAGAATTTCATGACCCATAGAGCATCTTTTGATCACATGATCCATTGAAATACTTGTGATCACATGACCAAGGGGAGGTCATGTGAACCACATATTGATCAAGTGATCACACAATACAGATACATGATCGTGTGAATCCTACAAGACAACCATAAGTCCAAGATCACACATTAAAGTTCAATAAAATTACCATGAATTGGTTTGGGGTTCATTTGAACATGTACTAAGACAATTTATTCATAAAATAATATCACACGATTGAATCTCATGAAGCAATATTATGAAGCATTTTTGTGAAGTGGTTTTTGCAAAACAGTCTTGCGAAGTGGTTCTTATGACGAGGTCTTGTGAATCATCCATGAAATAGAAGAAACCAAAAGATATATGGGGGTTAAATTCACTGATGGAATGAGAGTCTCCCTTTATCCCATATTTATGGGATGCCCCTTGGAATACCAAAGGTCACCTGGAAGACCAAAAACTGCTCAGGACACTGATTAATGAAATTCTTAAGGACTCAGGTTGACATTTACTCTCCTCAAAACTGAGTACTTGTCCCTATGGATGTTTCTTCTGGGGTGGGGGGGATTTTTGATTCCCAAAAAATGAGCACCTAAAATTATGTAATTGAATAAATATTCGAATCATGGGTATTATTTTATCCTCAATAAGAAGGAAAGAGAAACATGGCTACATGGATACCAAGTGTCTAGGTCAGGAAAATCAGGTGATCCCCATAAATATATGCGATCACATGACCTTGGGAAGGTCATTATAATGGTTCATTCACTTCACATGATCAATTCATGATCATAATAATCCCCTCTGACAAGAACTCCTATTCTTATTAAGGCATCTAGACAAGCATTGATGATAATGCGAAGGTTTCTTGATGATATCCTCAGATCATGTGAAATATCAAGAAACAAATGCATGGAAATCACCCAAACCCCCTTGTAAAATAAAGAAATAAATCTCAACAAGGAAGTGTCTTTATAAATTCAAAGTTAAGATATATTTTTTATGTTAATGGTGATGTACCTCGTGTGATCATCATTAATCATGTGGAGATCCTTTGGAATGTCATCCTAATATCATGAGGGATCTCTAACAATCCATCTTAAACTCATGAATGGTTCTAGAAATTTTTCCCTGATTATGAGAAATATTATTCAACATGCATCCTAGTATCATTAATACTCTCAAAAATGTAATCCTAGTATTTAAGAGGCCCTTTGACATATCAATTTGATCATGCGATGCACCAAAGACAAGAAGAGCGATTATCCATGATAATTCTTGCATGCCATTGAAAGATCATCTGCTGATCATACGATGCCCTGACGGAGAACTAATGAGAAAATGATGAAATCCTTGTAAAATATGGAATAAAATATGGAAAAGGAGGAATCCTCTCATGAAAGAAAGATAAACTAATTTTCATGCAAAGGGGTTATGTGCCTCACGTGTTCACCATTGATCACGTGAATTCCCTTTGACATGTCATCCTGATCTCTTAGAGGCCCCCTTTACAAGATATCTTGGTCTCACAAATGTACTCTGATAGGACAACCTAATCTCCCAAAGGCCCCCAAAAAATTCTCCCTTGATCATACAAAAACCTCTCTTACAGGTGTCCTAGCCTTGAAGAGACTCTTAGGAATGGCAGGCTGATATTGCAAAGGATCTTTGACATGTTGACATGACTATAAAAAATCTATTTGATAAGCCATGGGTCTAATAAATATGGATATAAAGGAGTGGTCTTGTGGATGTTTTTTGTCATACGACATAAAGATGACTCTATGGATGACCTATGGAAAGATCATATGAAGCATGTGATGTGATACTCCCTCTAATAACTCAAACCATATTTGTGATATATGTGCCACATAAGGCGAGGTAGAACTAGGGTGGAAAGGCCTATAAATCCACCCACTCAGAAAAAAAGGGACGAATACTACACCCACGTTAGTGCAGAAGAGATGAATTCTCAAAGTGAAAATCCACGTGACCACAAGGGTCTTACACCAAGTAAAATCTACGGAATGACTTAATAGATTACATAGTGTGTATATTAGGTTTTCTTGATCAACCTAATGATCATGTAAAGGACTTTCAGAGGGTATGGCGTTATCCATCGGATCAGGCCCGTGCTTTGACATGGGACACTTGTTAGCTGATTAGCATTGCAATGATGACGGACTTCAACATGATCATTGGCTAGGGAGGGGCATATTCGGTTGTCATTCTGGTTGCACTCCTTTTGTCCTTCAAGTTGATTTTTCTTAAGTCTATGATGTCTTTGGGTTTCCCCCTTCTTCCCTTAAAAGGGGGCTTTATCAAAAATAAAAAAATTAAAGGCCTTCGGGCCATTGGATGGACGTAAAGGACTTTCGGCATTCTAGTCGAAAAATGTGAAGGAGATTTCATGAGTTGAATTGGTCACACAAAACCTCAATAAGCTAATTATTTAAAAAACATTGAAGCATATATGAAATAAATAATAAAAAATAAAGAATACTTACGTGAATACAGATACACTAATTTTTATGTGAAGGAATCATATGCTTCACACGATTTATCTAGATCACATGATAACATGAAAACACATTACTAAACACTTAATAAGTCATCCAGACATGTTATCCAAGCCCCATGAGATCCTTTGGTCATGTTGGGAAATTCATGAGAATTCCTTCGGACATATCGTCCAAGACTTTTGAAGTCCTCTAGATATATCAACCAAATATTATGAAGACCCCCATACTTGCCAATCAGATCATGCGATAGCTCTCTGACATGTCATCCTTGATCATGAGACACCCTTGGACGTGTTTGTGTTGATTATATTAGTACCCTTAGATGTGTAATCCAAGTCATGCGACATTTCTATGGACATGCTAGCCAGATCATGCAACAAACCTCCTGCATGTCTGCTTCAATCATGCAAATAACCCTGGTACATGTCATCCTTATTAGATAGACACTTAGAACATGTTAGATATAAAATAAAGTCATGTTAGGAAAAAACTTAGGACTTTTCAGACACATAATTAGGATATGTTAGATAGACAATCAGGATATATCAGATAGACACTCCAGACATGTCAGGCATATACCCTCCTACATGTAAAGCATGTCAAGAAAATACCCCTGAACATGATAAATTTGTCTATTAGACATATTTAGACATGACCTAAACCGAACTATGAGGTATGTGATTCTTTAATAAACAAAATATTTAGGTTTCATTCTTAAGGCCCAATCTCCATATTAAACACTTTATAAGAGCTGATTCAGTGTTTAATTCCCATATCCATATGCGACAAGTCTGATCACTTGTTATCCCTTGTTTCTCACATTGAGTATGACCCACGTGGGCTTAGGGATCTGCAATAAGCATATCAATCGCATTATAAAATTCTCCTATCTAGGGAGACCTTAGTGGGTAATCTTTGTTGAATTACATGAAACAATTTACCCAATACAAGGGAATACACCATGGTGTAAGTCCCAAATGCATTCCTATATTGGTAAATCCTAGGGAAATAACCATCATGGGAATTATTTATCTATCATCATTAATCAACGGGTTGAGGGTAGATCTAACTATGATGAATCTAATTACCGTTATAAGCAATATATGTAAGATTACTTCCAAAGGATCGAGCTCCATACCCAGTTCCTAATTTACCACATATATGTCATTTCTGCATAGTGTTAAACTGAAATACATAAATTAACTACATGGATTTTGATTCTTATTATAAATAGAATAACTATCATGCCTCTTAAAGGTTCAATCACATATTTTAAATACTAATTTCCTCAAAATATGGAATTAAACACTAGATCACATGGTTATATTGATTCAAAATATAAATAACTACCCATTTCTAAGAAATAATGAGAAAAAAATGAATAACCTCAGATACATGCATATGGTCTCACTAATATAATTCTCCTTTACACATAGAAGGATTAAAAACATGATCATTTTTTAGATAAACCACCCCCATATCGATATTTTAAAGATATTCATGAACATATATTAAATCTATAAGAGAGTCCCGAAATAGTTAATAATTACTCCCAAATGGGTGCGATGATCCTGACCTCCCATCCTCTAAACCAATGTGATTTCCTAATCTCCATTGGGTCTGAAACCCCAAAGGACCACCTGGATTTAGAAATCAGGTCTATAGTTAGTTATGGATGTGGGAACCATTGGGAGTTTCTATGAAAGATAGAAATGGTAAAACCAATGTGAGTGATTGTGCAACCATACTTGAACCCCCAATAATCAACCCTCAAATAGTAAACAAAGATGGTGAACCAAGTGTAGAATAATCTAATGATAGAATAACTAAATAATTATAAGAATTTGGAATCATGATTCTTTAACCCCAGGGATAACCACCAATATGTCATCCTTCTAAGAAAACAATATTAAGTAATTTATTAATTTGATATTTAGTTATCCATGAGTTTAATGCATGATAAATAAATAATAATATTATTTATAATATTATTTTGACTCGGGTTCTAATGGGAATTAAGAGTTTTTTCAAAGGGATTATGTGAAAATACCAACCCTAACCTAGATTATAAATACCCAATTATATCATTTTCTAAATACAGTTAGTTATCGTGCACAAAATTTTCCAGAGAGAATCCTCTCAACCCCAGAGATACATATCTCAAGAACATTCTCAATAATGATAAACACTGATTCTTCTATTCATATCATGTTCTTAAGAAACCAACAAGGAATTATTATTGGATAATTAATTTTTCTAATTATCAAGACAAATGTTGCAAGAATTTTTTTTTTCAGCACTAGAATCTAATGATCCAATGACCACATCCTGAAGCTATAGTGAATTTGTGGATCACCACTAGAGGAATTATATATTTAATCCTATATTTAAATAATGAAATACCAACTGAGGTCATCCAAATTGAAATCCATGAAATAATTATAAGTAAAGGTAATTATAATTCTATATATAAATTAATTATAAATTTTATGTGATGATGCTATCTTAGGAGATTCCAAGGTTTCTTTCAGTAGGTTCTATGGAGAAATCCAAATACTCTACTTCATTGATGACCCATAACCTTCAAGTGGCATTAGAGTGTTCACATAATAATTTATAACTATTTATTAATATTTTATTTATTTTACAAATTTTTTGTTATTTTCCCTTCTTTTTTTTTATTTTTTCTTATCCAACAGGGTACTATAACATGATTTTATAGTTTCACATAACCACAAAAAGGTTGAAGATTATATAAATAATTATTGAAGATTAATTTTGAGGTTGTAGAGATTTTGGTTGTAAGACATGGATACATGATGTGTACCAAGGTTCAACGCACTTGGATGTAGTGAGGATTACATGAAACACTGAGTGGTAATTGACACACAATGAATTTTTTTTTTTGGAGAAGGTTGACATGAATTAAATACACTATGTGTTGACCAAGATAGACTAACACATGGTTTACCATATTGCATGACCTGTAACCGGTGTACACATAATGTATCCTACATGTATTCCCAAAAACATTCATGGAATATTTATGGTCAAATACATGTTATGTATTTGTTTCTTGATTCATGGTACTAGTAACTAAACTAAACAGTGGATACATGGTGTGTAGCTGGTGTACATGCTATGTACCTCTTTAATTTTATGGAAAAAATACATGAAAAGTCCCTAGGTGTGTAGCGTAGAATCTATTATATGATATGTAACTAGTTTTTACACATCATGTAACATGTATGATACTACATAGAATACACACAGAGCCAGGATTTACATGCATAAAACTAATTACGTGGAATAAAATTAATTACAATATTTAAATGAAAAACATGACATGTAGCTAGCATACACTCCATGTGATAATGTTTATTAAATTCATAATTAATTTTTTCATAATACCAGACCACATGCTATGAATATTTATTACACATCTTTTATATTATATGTGAATTTATAGAAATACACACCATGTAATTTAATGTGTGTCATGTGTCTTAAATACTCCAAATTTATACTTGTCATGACACACTACATGCTGTGTATAACACATAATCCCATATAAACTTACATGTCACGTGTGTTCTCTATACAAAAAAAGTACAATGAAAGATGGTAGGTGGTTTAGAAAGGGAACACACCATGTTGACTACTAGTATATGATCTGTACTTAATAAAATTTATTTTAAAAAATTTATCGAAGAAAGGATCTCCAAAAATGTTTGTATGAACATTAAGATAAAGGAATTAATTCATTAATCAAGATAATTAATTGAATTAATTTGAGAAATTATCTTAATAACAAAAAATTGAAATGAATGATAGATAGTTTTTTGAATTTGTATTCATTGCATTCAAGGATGATCATGAGCATAGAATGACCTATGTATGTGTTAGATTTATTTAATTTAATTTATTTCATGGGTTTATGCAACATTTATTAGAAAATTAAATTTTATGGCTTGCATGTCACCCCTCCTCATATATATGTACATGCTTGTATGTCTATAGTTTATTTTATATAAACCCATTAACCAATCCTTTGGTTCCCCACACCTACATATGAGTTAAATAAATATGTAATTGATGGAGATCCTAGGTGAGTGGAGGTCGTTAAAGTTTGGATTTGAGGTTAATTTAACCAAACAGAATACATAGGACCATGAGTGGAATGCTACAACTCAAAATAGAATGGGTTTAAATAGTTATTCCCCTAGGTTCATGGTTTTTTTATTATCCACTAAAAAAACTGACTTTTAGATAAAGGCTCATGACCCATACCACATTTATTTTATTTCTATCAGTTGAATAGTTAATTAATTATTTATTATTGTGTATGATTATTATGACCTCCTTTATAAATGGATTAACAAGAATGAAAGATAGAATAAAATAAAACCAGATTATGGATAAATATTCTATCAATACATGGTTAATCACTTATTTAAAATCTATATAATTTTAACAATCTTTTAATAAGATAAAATAATGAAATTTATGCTTAAATATAAAATCCATTAATAAAAAATACACATAATATTAACAAGCATGTAATAAGATAAAATAATGAAACTTATGGGTAAAGATAAAATACCTTAATTAAAATATTAATTTGATATAGATTTCCATTAATTGATTAATGGTGGAACCAATAAAACTAAGTGTTTGATCCGACGCTTGCTGAGACACTTAATTTTAAAGGAAAACTCTTAAAAAGGTTATGGGATGACTTAACCAAATTCCCATAAAGAGAAGTATAAATCACTAGAATTGGTGTAAATTTTGATTCAAGTGCTGAGGAAATATAAGTCCAAGACTTTAGGATTGGTGAGTCCACTCAACATATTAAGGAGATTCAATTTAATGTAGTTGGAAAGTCTTACCTACCTAAGTAACTTCATGTAATTTATTAGGCCATTTCTTAGGTTATGAGAAGGGAAATATTGATGTTTTTCACTAGAATATCTATGAAAAAATATATTATGAAACCAATGGTGAGAGTTATTGGGTTTCAATAAAATAGGAGGAGACTAATAAAATATTTATTACATCACTTATCGTAATCAAGGTAAAAGTACAACAATTATCCATTATTTATTATGTAAAATGAAAAAAATATGAATATAAATTTATAAATATGAACTATAATTAATAAGGATAAAATTATCATTAGAACTAATTTATAGGATTGGTATAGAAATTTATGTATTTTAAAACACCAATAGAAAAAATTATATGCTATAAATCCCCTAGTTCTAAATACATCAGGAAATGAGGCCAGTGAGGAAACATTATCCCTATATGAGAAACAATTGGATGAAACAATAGATGTAAAAGGGTATATTTTATCATCCATTATTATTGAGATTCAAAATATTCATGAAGAAATAGATTCATACACTATAAAAGCTCACTTCCATGATTTATATAAGGTTAAATTAATGTAAGAGAGATGCAAAATATCTAAGGCATTATTAATATTCAATATTATAGAAGGATCACTATTTGGGCCTCATGTGTTCAGGATGATTGGATATATGGTGTTCCTGGACAACTTGGGGATTAAACTCTCTGATGAGTTACACACCGATCTAGTGTGGTCCTCACTACCTCATATATTCTCTAACTTCATTTTCAATTATAATATGAACAATATTAAGAATTAACTTCAGAACTCCTCACCTTAATTTTAAAATAATATAAGGATATGAAGAATGAAAAAACTTCAGTCCTTATGGTGAATAAAAGTAAGAGAAAGGTGAAGATCCCAAAGACTCATTCCAACCTCCCTTCCAAGAATAGGAAGATCCTGTGACTGGACAAGAAACTAGACACAACATGTTTTTCATATGAAATGTGAGGCCATTAGAAGAGGAACTAATCTAACTTGAAGAAGTAAGTGGATGATTCAAGCGTGTTTTTATCAAGTGTAACCTTTCCATTTCACCAAGTTGGGTATTAGATACTACATACAATGTTCATATATGTATCCAAATACAATAACCAAGTATATTTTGAAAGGATACTAGAGGAGATATAGATCTATGAGTTTCCAATGGAGTAAGGATGGTTACTATATCCATCAAATACTACTACCTCACATTGCCAATATGGATAATCATTGTTTTGAATAACTATTATTATGTGATAAGTGTAACCAAAAACATAATTTCTATCTCGTCTTTTGTTTTAGATGGATTTATATTGAAATTTGAATATAATAGCTACTACTTTGATAAATGCAACATATTTCATGGTATTACACATCTTCATAGCAGTATTTATGTATTAGATTACCAAAACCAAGTGTTGGAAATAGATAAAAAATAAAGTTCACATGACTCATTTCACACCAAGTTGTGGCATCATCATCTTGGTCATGTAAATGAGAAGTGATTAATAAAGCTCTATAAAGATGGATATTTCGATTCATTTAAACTAAAACCACTTGATATATGTCACAATGTTTTACAAGAAAATATGAAAAATTCACCTTTTGGTGGAAAAGGTTAAAGGGCCATAAATCTTTAAGAACTGGTACACAGTGATGCATGTATACCTTTTCAATTAGAATATAGAGTTGGATTTTCATACTTAATTACTTTTACTAATGAATTGATTAGACATGATCATATATAATTAATGATACATAAGTCATAATAATTTTATAAATTCAAATATTTCAAGAATTAATTTGAAAATAAACTTGGTAATAAAATAAAAATACTTTGATCAGATATAGTTAGAGAATATCTCAACCAAGAGTTTATTGAATACTTATATGAGTATGTGATTCTATACCAAATCACTACAACTTATACAACATAGTTTAATGGTGTTAGTTAAAGTATGAAGAAAACCTTATTATACATGGTGAGGTTGATGATGAGTCATACTGATCTTCTTTTATCCTCTTGGGGATATACACTACAAACTGTGGCATAAACACTAAGAAAGGTTCTAACTAAAGTAGTAGATGAAATACCATATGAGATAATTCATGGAAAGAAATACGTTTTCTATAAATTATGTGAATGGGGATGTGATGCATTTATTAAATCTATCTCAAGCAACAAACTTACACCTAAGGGGAAAAAGTGTGTCTTTATAAGATACCCCAAGGAAACAAGGGGATACTAATTATACAACCCCTTAGAAAAGAAGGTATTAGTTGCAATACTTTCCATATTTCTTGATAGGGATAACAACCTCAATAAAAATAGTGTGAGATATATTTACTTAGATAAATTTGATTTTCAATATACATAGTGGATGACATAGGAGTAAGTTTCATAGACCCAAGTAGATAAAGAGATTGTTTGAAAGTCATGAGTACTGTGTTGGATCACCAAGGAGGTTGTAGAACTAGAGAGATATGATTTTCTTATCATAGAATATGGTGACTCATTATTAATTGATAATAATGAACCTATCTCTTATAATGAGGCAATAGAGATATTATAAGATGCAAAATTGCAAGAATCCTTGAATTCTCATATAGATTCCATATATCAAAATCATGTGTACATTTTGGTAGATTTTATAATTGATGTATAAATGTTTGGTGAAAATGGGTATTCCAGAGGAAATTAGGCACAAAAGTTTAGATTAGTACCAATAAAGAACAAATAGTATATAAAGGGTTTAAACAACACTTAGGGATAGACCATAATGAATCATTTTCTCCCAAAGCCATGCTGAAATATAGAAAAATTATTCTTATCATAGAAAATTAACATGACTATGATATTTGGAAGATGTATGTTAAAAACTAGCTTCATTAATGGAAAAATCATGGAATAAATCTATATGGAACAACCTTTTGAGTTTGTGAATACAGGTCATTCCAATAAGGTATGAAAGTTGCAGAGATACATTTTTGGATTGATGCAAGAAACCAGATCATGGAATATTAATTTTGATGATTTAATAGTATAATATAGATTCATAAAGAATGAATATGATCTATGTGTCTAAAAATAGTTTAGTGGTATTGAGGTCATTTTCCTAGTAGTATATCTCAATAAAATATTTCTTATTGGAAATGTGGTTCTAGACATACAATCAGTTAAGTTATGGTTAAGTGAGTGATTATATATGAATGAATTAGGTGAAGTAGAATACATAATATGGATAAATATCATGCATTATATATTTAATAGGATTATTGGGCCAAGTCTAGGTATATATATTAACTAGATACTGAATAGATTCAGTATATAATAATCTAAAATAGGATTGATTCCAGCATCACATAGCAAGTATTTCTATAAGAATATGTGTCTTCAGAAATAACCAAATATATAGAGATAGTATGTAAATATTACCATATGATTTAGAAATAGGATCCATCTTGTATTACATTATATTTACCAAACTTTATGTTTCATATACATTGATCATGGTTGGAAGATATCAAGAAAACTTAGGTGAACAACATTGGACTACATTTAAGGATATCCATAAGTACCTAAGGCATACTAAGTATATGTTCTTGGTTTAAGTAGGAGATGAAAATATAGAAATTATGGTATTTAAAAATGATAGTTTATAAATATATCAAGATGATCTAAAGTCATAGTCATGATATATTTTTTGTATCAATGGAGAAGATATGAGCTAGAAGAGATTAAAATGGCCAGTTGTATATGATTTTATAGTTTATTCTCTGTATATTATAACTTCATATGAATCTAAGGAAGTAGTTTTTATATGAAACTTTTTCCAAGATCATGATGTGGTACCTATAATTCAGGATCCTATCACAATTTATTGTGATAACACTATAGCGGTGGCTTTAGATAAGGATCTAATGTCACATAAAAGGACTCACATACCTTATAAGTATCATCTCTTGATGGATGTTTTTATCAATGAGGTGAGCTTGTACTGATTAAATTTTATATGGAGTAAAATGTGGTGGATTACTTGAAAAAAGTCCTATCTCAACAGAAACATGAATATCATGTGAGAGCTAACAAAATAAAGGTCATTGGAAATTAGGTCTAGTGAAAGTGGGAGTCAATTGAAGTTTGTACCATATAACCATATACCATGTACTTTCAATCCAAATTATTTTGAATATTAATAAAAATATCATCACATCATGATCATTATTCTATGTGATATAGTGTGTGATAATGTCCTGGGATACCTGTTGCATCAAAAGGACATAGCAGTTCACTGATAAGATGAGATACTTGAAGAGCTATAACAATATTCTTAAATACATGTTATGTGGAAAAATGATATCATCCTATGGGACATATATTATATAGGCTACTAGGGGTAGGATCCTTATTAGGAATTGAGACTTATTTTTATGATGTTCAACCTTGGAAATATCCAAGAGAGAATATTGTGAGAATAATACCCACCCATAGGAATTCCATATGTTTGCATGTCAATGGATATTCCTACTGATGAATGTGAATATAATGATACTTATAATTTAATATTATTAATTATATGTATCATGAATTATGTTCTTTTATGTATTAATGAAAATTGGGACATTATATGTTCACTGGGAAGCAGGATGCATTGGGAGAGTAATGAATGATATCATATTAATGAACAAGTCAAGAAAGAAGTTGTCCCTTTTTAGTTAATGGAAGTGAATATCTCAAGACCTTTGATGAAAGTTGAAAATTCATATTAAGTCTATATCCATGGTGGTTTATAAACTTTTTCTTTTTTGAAAATTCAATAAAGAGCGATCTAGAACATATGTTGATGGAACAAAGTATGCAACCTACTTGATTAAAGATATCCATATAAATGGATTATATTATATTGTTAGTGTTTGTAAGTGGTTATTTCCATTGATACATTTAAATTATATTGCTACGAATTACTTGGAATGTTTCTAGATGCTAACCTTAAACTTTAGGTAAGATTGAATTAATTACATTGAGAGAGAATCATAGAGGGTCACCCACTACGTGTATTTGAAAGTCTCCATTAAATTATATATGAATTTAAAAAGTTAGAATAAATATCATTTCACTATTTTTGGTTTAATATTTATTCAGGTTTATTCTATTTCACTATTTATCAATGAATAATATTTATTATTAATGTTTTTGTAAATATTAATGAGTACAGATGATACTGGGATTAATGGTCCGGATGAAAATTATACATTAAATAATTTATTCATTTTATATTTAGTTATCCATGGTTTTAGCTCGTAGCAAGTAAATACTAATATTTTTTATATTATCATTTAGACATGGGGTATTCTATAAATTAAAAGGTCATATGTTCAAATACCAACCCTAACCTAGTTTATAAATACTTGATTATATTATTTTCCAAATACATCTAATTTTTTGTGCACAATATTCTCGAGAGAGAGTCCTATCAACCATAGAGGGCCATCTCTCAAGAACATGATAAAGAATTATGAGAATTGATCCTACTCTCCCTATAAAGTTACTAAGAGCCAATCAAATAATTATTCTTAGAGAAGGAATTCTTCTATAAATCAAGAAATATGTCGTAGAAAATCATATTTTTCTATCCTAGTACTTGACAATCTGACAATGGAATCCTAAGGATATAAATAATGTGTGTATCATGGATATAGGTATTCTACATTGAATCCTCTATTTTCAATGATGAAATACCAATTGAGATAATCCAAATAAGCCTTGATTAGATAATTACAAGTGAAGTTAGTTCTAATTATCTACATAAATTAATTATAAAATATATGTGATGATCGTATGTTAGAAGATTCTGGGGTTTCTTTCATCTAGTTCTATGGATAAATCCTAACATTTTTATGAAAAAACATTATAGGGAATGAGACCTTTCACTTCTGATATACCCCTAAACCTTCATTCATTTGGTTTTAGATAAATTTTATTTGAAACTCTGGGAAATAGATTATAGAAGAATATGAATAGCATAAACATTATAATAATCCATCAGAATATTTAATAAAATTTTCCATTATAGGGATTTATATTTAATGTGTCAATATTAATTGTGATTATGAGATGACTAAGAACATTTTATTATTTAGATATGGAACCTAGAAAAAGGAAGGGAAACCATATCAATACCCATATTCAATGAAGGAATTTCTCTTATGATAATTACAATACGATGATTATTGGGGATGAGAATATCATGGCTATACTATGGAAGCTAACCTAGGTTATTAATAATAGAATTTCTCTTATAGAATAACATGTGTCTCCAAGATATGATGAAACTATTTTAGGTGTCTTCACATGATATAATCTTCCATACTTTAATAGAACTACTAATCCTTTAGTAGTCAATAAATGGATCAATTCCCTTGAAAATAAATTTCTAGATTTGGGATGTAACGAAAGGGTGAAGGTAACTCTAGTAGAATATTTATTAAAATTAGATGTGGATTAATGGTGGTCATTTATTCTAAATACTAAGAAGTAATATGTGAGATATAAAATATAATGAACTTTTAAGGTAATATTTATTGATAAATATTTTACATCAGAGAAATGAGATGACATATAGAGGAAGTTCCTCAATTTAAAGTATAAGGGAGAGAAATTTGTTACTAAGTATGAGCATAAATTTACTAGATTATAAAGTTATTCTATAGAATACATATGTAATCCATAAAGATATATTTATCATTTCTTTAATGGGATTAACTAATCCTTCAAAGGAAACTATTATGTCAAATGTTTTCATCATATGATTATGTGGTAAAAAATGCCAGCAACATAGGAAACCATTTCTACAAGTATTATATTTTTAATTTAAATCAAGAAAATAATAGGATGGATAATCCCCAAAAAAATTAAATATATTGAAATACAATAAATAAATTATTGAATTCCCATTATGTGATAATTGTGTAAAGAAATTCCAATGCAAATTCTTAAAGGGGATGAGAGTTTGTTACAAGTGTGGAGACAAGGTCCATTTGGATCATGAATTCAAAGTCAAGAATGAATATTTTAGTATATAGTGACTCAATTTTAATGAGATGGATCATTATGAAAACTAGTGTCCCAAGTGTCAATTATTACCTTGATCATTTCATTATGGTATTTTTCTATAGTGGTTTGGTATATTATTAATGTTATTAGGATCATGAGAAACATACAAGGATTGTTTTACTAATGTTAAATGAAAGGTATCTTTATATAAATTTTAAGAAATGTTAATTGTAATTTTTTTTTCAAATGGTATCGATAACCTTGAAAAGTGATTTTATGACCACATGAAATTTTTAGATATATTCATTGAGGAATTCACTAATAACCTTTAAGGTTAGTATGAAAGGGTTTTTTATGGTAAATTTTATATCACAAAAATTTAGGTTATTTTGGGAAAATTATATTTTTTAGAATATATGATTAGGGTATGTGACCATATATGTGATTAATATTGTTCATGAATAAATGATAAGATTATTTTTTTAAGAACACATGATCAAATATTTATGATTTTGGGTTTCAAATTTGGTCAAGAATATTTTGAATATTTGTAATCTTTATTTATTTTTTGAATGATTTAAGTTAAACTTTGGGTATTATTGTTGAGGTTTTTGTGATCAGTGTATTACTTCTTCATATGAAGGTTAATTTTTATTGATTATTATCTTAACTTATGCTAACTATTTTGTTTTTAGACGGGAGGAATAAATTCTCATCACTTTATGAAACTTATAATCCACTGAAGGTTTATTTTCATACTTCAGGCATAAAAAATTCATCATATAAATTTTTTATGATGTATTGAAGATAAAAAACTAGTAAAAACACACCAAAGGATGAAATTAAATGCATATAATGGAAATAAATCAAGTAAATATTTTTTCTAAACTTCTATACCTAGATGGTAAAATAATTCCTCAACTCAAGTAACATAAAGATAAATCTATCGAGTCTTATGTGTAAAATATCACTAAACTATTAATTTATTATTTTATAAAATCATTCACAAGTATGAGTCTTATAATATTAAATACATGGTTTTAGACATATTTTTTTTAGAAATAATATTTATTCTAGTAGTAACTAAGAAATTATTTTCATAATAAAATTTAACCCATGTAAAGATAAATTAATTTTGGTGAAAATTAATTAATATTTCTAGGTCATAGTTTATTTATGGAGAGGATATTATAATATCCCAAGATTTTAGTATATATTATTTTCTAAATAAAAACCAGTATGTACGATAGATTTTGATAAAAAAAAAACTAAACCAAAGTGAATAATTATTTATAATATTATAAAAGAATTACTAGATATCTAAATGAAATTGACGAATGAATTTATGAAATAAATGGTGTCTAAATAAATTATGAAAATACCACTGATTCTATATAAAAAATTACGAACTTTTTGGATGAATTATGATTTTATAATTTTTTTTGAGAAATGATATCAATAAAATTCACCTATAAAAATTTAATTAATAATTATTAAACTAATTTAATAAAATCCAATAAATATTTAAGTGACCATAATGATCATTAATTCAATAAATCAAGTTTAATCAAAAATATTTTGTTTAAAAACATTCTTTGGTTATAAATTATTTATTTGTATTTAATGGTTGATTTATAATATTCTGGATTTAAAATTTAATTAAATTTATTTTTTAAACTTATATAAAAACGAATAATCAGTCATACATTGATCATCAATCGATTAGAAATAAATATAAAATCATTTTAAGGTGAAAGAGATATTTTTCAAAAAACTATTTTTATACGTGCAATGTATTCATATTCTAATAAATTTAATTAATCACTATTAATAAATTATTTTAATTAAATTTTTTGATATTATATTCAATAAATAAAGTTAAAATTTAGCTAATGGTCTTTACTATCCATGTTTTGAGAATAAATTCATTTTACGCCTCAAAAAGTATATTTTTTTCTAAAAATGGTTTTAGGCATTTTTTTGCACTAATATTAGAAAGAAATTCTTCTATATCTAGAAATTTAATCATATAAAATTGATTCTATATTTGGAATTAGTATTTAAAAATTTGGTAGTAAGGTCAATTTAATTTTTAGTTATAATGAATAGTAACCATGGTAAAAATTTGTCACCACAATAAGGGTAAAAAAGTTTAATGAGGGAGTTAAACTAAAATGTAAGGTTTAAAATATAATTAAAACATGGATAAATATGATTGTTTGAGTGAATTTAGACCATAAATCATCTCATATTCTAAAATGGGCTCATTTTTTTCCACTTTCCCTTGCAAATAAATTTCTATTATTTTAATGTTTAGAATATTACAAGTGTCATGCCTCTCACTTATAAAAGGATAACTACTACCCTCACTTATCTACACTTTGTAAACCTCTTAGATTAACCAATATTAGAATAAATCACTCTACAAAATCCTTATTCATATCCTATAGGTTCTTGACTTCTCAAAACACCACTCTAAGAATCTTTATGGAGAGATCCAAAGGAGAAAATCTAAAGGGAAGGTAATCATCCTCACCAAGAACTTTAAAGTTTATTTTTTATTCTACCACATAAAAATATTATTTAACCATTATAATATAATTAAATCAGTAACATTAGTATAATTAAATTTTATTATGTTAATCGAAAAACCATTATATACTTACTATCCATTACACTGGAAAATGAAATGTTGTCGTGTGCACGTACAAAATACCGTCTCTTTGAATGACATTTTTAATTTTTCATTATCCGCCTCACATGGATGGTTATAAGGGTGGATTTAATAAATTAATATGATATTTATGATAACAATATTATTTTGGAAAGATAAATCTTTATATAATCTTATTCCTTTCAATCCATTTTAAAAATTAAGATGTTATCATGCGTACGTGTGAAATACCACCTCCATGAACAATGCATTTAATTTTTATATTAATATGGATGGTTATAAAATTTCATATAATGAATAAAAAATATATTCATGTAATTTTAAATATTCTTTAGATGATAGAACCATTTTGCAACACTTTTAAACATGGAAAACATACGAAATGGTTTTGGAATAAATTGATTGAATAACCTCAAGTAGTTAACAAAAGTAAAAAAAATATAATGAATAAATTAAATATGAATATAATTGGGCAGTAATAAATTAAATAAATATGAAAAATATACTAAAACAATTATTTAATAAATTAAAATTTATTACTAATGTGGATAGAATGTGTTCGATACAGCTGAGATCCAAGGTAAAGTGTTTTTGTCACAATTTCCCTTCATTATGGCATATTTTAATGTTATACACCAATTAATATTTAATATTATGTACCTAATACCACATTTATTTGTTATATATGAAATTATTTTATATTTCAATTAATTTCACCTTCTTTTATTCTTACCCTTTCCTTGGACATTGGTCAATATGTTTTCTAAAATGTAAGGATTTTCATCTCAATTCCACTCTATTGAGACATATTTTATATGACACACCTATTTTCTGTTTATATGGTGTATATATTATACCTTTCAAATATTTTATCATAAATTAATCTTTATTCCTGGTATTCAATGTTTCAATTCATATTTTTTCTTTTAAGGGGTTTTGATCTATAAGTTATTAAAGCCGTATGGGTTTTTTTACAATCTTATTTTTATTCAGGATTGTTTATGTTTAAAATTTAAATTAAAGGAATTACATGAGTCATCCTTATTAAAACACAATTTTTTTTTCTAATCTAGTTATTTCTAGGGTTTACCTGTTTTCTTCAACTTTTCCAACTCTTTGGTAATCGAAACAACCAAAAAAATGTTTATAAAAATGATGATGTTATTTGTCTTATTGATATGAAATATTTTTATTTCATATCCATATTCATTATATTTATTCAATAATTTTGTTTTATATTATATATTTATTTTATAAAGTAATTTTAAACTATTTTTTTCCTTAATTTTTAAATGTTTTTAAAGGAACCTTTGCAACTTTTTCTGTACGGTTTATATTTGACTTTTTAAAAAAATTTATAAGGATTTTTTTAATGTTTACCCTATAATTTTTTCCCACCACCATGTCCATTATTATTTAATAATAAAAATTTATAATTTTATATGGTTTTTTTAAATAAAACACATTTACCTTTGTTTTATGAAATTTTCATTTTTAAAAGTTATGAAAATAAAAGGACATTATTTTCTCAAAATATTTTAAAGGGATTCTATTTAATTTTTTTATATTTTGATCTTCCATCTATATTTTATTTCATAATAATAGTATATTTATAATATTATGTTATGTTAAATTATTTTTTAGATTTTCTTTTTAAAAATAACATTGACACCTCATGAAAAGAGTTTTGGAATTAATTTATAAATTCATTTTTATGAAAAGTTATAAAAGATTTAAGAAAGTTTCTTTAAAAGATTAAATTTTGTTTACGTATATTTTATGAAAGACTTGATTTTCATAAAAAAACATTCATTTATGATGAATTTATAGTATTATTTCATCCCTGAATGATTTAATGTTTTTTGGTCATTAAATTTCTTGTGATCATGTTCTCTATTGCTCTCCATCATTCATTGGACATTGTTTTTCTCCTTAATGTCCATATTATTTTGTATCATAGATATATATTGATATTATTTTATTTTATATCATTTATATATATGCTTTTATTTAAATTAATATTACTATGAAATTTATTTTATTTACTAGGGAAATATTGATATTTAATATTATTGATGTAATATGGGTATTTGTTGATTTATAGGGTATATTGATTGATAATTTTATTGATCATTCAATATATAAGGAATGAATTTGAAATGTGAAAGTTATTAGTGGGGATTCAAATTATATAGAACCTCTATGAATCAATAGGTTTCATGTGGAAAAATAGTTTTCATGCAATATTAGTTGGGTATTTGGTGTATACCTACACATTATTAAAAGTGTCTTAGTATAGGGCTGTGATGGTAAGTTTCCTAATGTATTGGCACAAATAAATTAAGGTAAGATTCAGGATGTATTAAAAAAAATTCGTCATGAATATATTTATGATGTATTTCCATAAGGCCTTGATGTTAAGATTCATTATTCTTTGGCACAAGGCCTTGATAGTAAGATTTAATATTTATTAGCACTTTTCCATTGCTAAGATCATTAATGTCCAATATTATAAATTTCCATTATTAAGAATTTATTTATTTATCTATGTGATTGTTATGTTTATACTTTATAGGGATATATTTTGGGATCATGTTATTGATTAAATGAAATGTGTTTTTATTGTTCACATTTCCATATTTATTTATGCCTTATTTATTAATGATAACTTTTTTTGTATGATACCCTTACTGAGCATCAGATCTCAACCCTTTGTTTTATTTTACTTTTCCCTGGATATGAATATGGTATCTTTTAATGATTTTCAGGGATCATGGAAAGTTTTTCATAATATGTTTTTTATTTATAATGTAATGTGGAAGTCATGTATGTATATATTATTCCAAGACTAGTAAACTGATCGATCCTTGGTGATGTGATGACTTGTATCTTATACCAATGTAATAAAGTAAACACCAGATCTAGGTTACTAGAGTTAGGATTTTATTCATTATTGATATATAAGAGTAATTTTTCTATGGAGGGTGTATGTATGGTGATATGAGAGATTTATAAATGTGTTTTTTTATCTTTTGATGTTGCATTTATAAATCTTTATGGAATGACTTGGGTTTCTATATGAGAATTCTAGTGAAAAATGAAATATTAGTATGATTTTTCTCTACTAGTTCCTCAATATATTATTTCATTATGGCTAGTGTGATGTATTTCTTAAGAGGAAAAGTGAAGGTAAGTCGGGTGAGTGCCACTAGGAATATATCAAAATTCTAGTGTGATAGTTCCATGATAGAAACATACTCAAATTTAATTACAGATGATTCTAGCATGGAAATGAATCTATGTATATATGTATGTATGTATGTATACATTTATGTATAAATTTATGTATGTATAGATGGATGGATACATGAATTTATGTATGTGTGTGTGTATAGATAGATGGATGCACACATGGATGGATGAATGTATATATGTATGTATGTATAGAAGGATGCATGCATGCATACACAAATGTGTGTGTGTGTGTGTGTGTGTGTATACATGGATGGATAGATGGATGAATAGATATCAAGGATGCAGTTAGTGGTGGCACTATATACAGTGAAATTTGAGTATGTGGTTGTTATGGAAGTTGGGAAATAATTGGTATGACTCAAGTTGTTTTTTAGAGGATCTCAAAAGAATCTATGAATATGGGTTTCACTACTGTGATAGTTATATTGAAATATATTTTGAGAATAATCCAATATTTAATTCTATGAAGAAACACATTGACCTTAAATATTATTTCATCTAAATTATGATAGATGATGAAGTGATAGAACTACATAGGATAATATAAATTTAAAGTCTTGCTGACATGTTCACCAAGGGTCTAGTAAGGGAAGGTAAAAGCCAAAATTGAGCCTTAGTTGGACTAAGAAGACTGAAATATACTAAAGAAACTATTTTTTGTGTGAAATTAGGTTCAATTAGTTTTTTTCCGAAGTGTTGGTATAATGAACCAAACATAAAACATTAAAAAATCTTGAGTTTTTAGATAATAATTAACCTTATTATATTTCATGGATCTTTACAGTTTGTAATTTTATATAATTTTTCCATAAATCTTATATAACAAACCCATATATTACAAAGTAGACACTTTTACTCAGTATCCATTTTTCCCACAATATAAAACTTTTAAAATGAAACACGTTTTCTTTTTGTGAAAAATATTAATAAATTTCAACTTGATTTATTATTTGTTCTTACCCATCCTTAAGCCCTATGAAAAACATTTTAAAAATGTGGTATGAGCACAAAAAATCTCAATAAAGGACCTAAAATAAGGAAATACATTAGTCTAGTGAAAATAATTAAAACCCATAAATTTTTTACCTTTATCATATTTTTTTGAGCATATGAAATAAATTATATCCATATGAAAAACACACATTTTTTTCTGAAATAAAACCATTCAAACTCATTGTATGAAAATAAGAGTCAATTTTAGGTAACTTAGAGCTTTATATTCATAAACCATGTCAGAACTAACTGGATCCTAGTTAAAATCATAGGAAAAACCTCTTGGTTAACTCCCACATTCCTGAATTTGAAGACAATGAACATTACCCAGTGGTGTGAAGAGATATAATGGGACTCACCCATTGTATAAGCTGTATCGGGATCACCCATTTATATAAGATGTATTGGGATCAACTGTTCATATAAGCTATATAAGGCTCTCCCATTATAATAAGTTGTATTTAGATCAACCACTATTCATCTATAATTATCAAGTAACATATAAAAAACATTTTTATAGCTGAACTTTTCATTATAAAACCCTTGAAAAACTCTTTTGAACTCATATGAAAAACATTTTCATATATCAAAATACCTTTTTCTTTAAAATACCCATTTTCAAAAATAAAACACCCAAAACACAGTGAAAGTGGAGTTTTTTATTTTATGAAAGCATTGAACCTTTTAAATGAATAAAAGCATCAAATAACTATTATAGTAGTAGGAATAGATGTTAAATTCATATACTTTAAAATAAAGTATTCCCCCTTTCCCTTTTATAAAGAAAGTAAAAACTTTCCATATAAAATATGTAAAAATATTCCTATTGAAAAAAATTGAAAGAAATTAAAAAGATACATAAAATTATATTTATAATTATTTTATGACTATATAAATACATGCATAAAATAATTTTAGTAATATATACATAGAATAAAAATATTTATAAAATAAGACTTTAAAACATGTAGAGTTGAGGTTTAAGTTAAAGAGTCCCTTACTTTAAGTCTGACTCATTACGTATATTCTTTATCTTCCTAAATAATAAACTAATGGTAATTATTTACTTAATGAAAAAAATTCATGTTTATTATTCCTTTTATTTTATTTATTACCATGTTATATTCAATTACTCAATCATTTAAATTCATGTTAGACATTTTGAGGATATTCATATTATATGTTTAAAAAGACTTCATTAGGTTTACTGTGGTCAATGAGGTCATTATTCCATAATCTTAAGAATAGTAATAATCATGAAATAGTTATCATTTTTATACATCAATTATAATTTTAAAACCAATAATGAATTATGGTTATGAAAAATGAACTATGTTATAATCATATAGATGGTAGGTTTTAAGTACGCATGAGTAACATTTCCATTTTTCAATGATCATAATGGAAAGAATGAAAGTATTATTTTATATTTATAGAATTATCATTATGTCATAAATAACATAAAATTTATTTAAATATACTTATATATGTCATCAATCTTGTAGGATCTACATTGGGGCTGTAGGATCCTCCATCACAAAATTATCAACTGTGGGTCACACCCTCATAGTTTTGTTCTTTAAAAGGGCCCACTACTCACTAGGTTACCTCACTGCCCATCCCCCTCTGAAAAGTACTTATAATGTGAAGGAGTATGGATTTGGATTATATAACTTGTGTAATGAACCCAGTTTTTTAAATGATATTTGTTTCCTGAGAAAATGTGTGTTATATTATATTATACACAACAAAAACCACATCTATTTAATAATGATCAATACATTATTCATCTAGGAAACCAATTAAAATTCTAAAAATTACAACTTGTAAAAAAATATAAAATTGAAATTCCAAAATAGGAAAATATGGATTGATATAATCCATTATAATCATCTCCCCCACAACCAATAATATAGAAACAAAACAAAATATTACTAAACCAGTCAAAATATTATAAAATACAAATATATAACCTTGAAAGAAATTTTAGTGAATATTTAATGAAATATTAAAGTGGTATCTATAGAGTATAAATGGAAATGTGACCATAAATATTTGATCACTTTAGGACCATTGGTCAAAAATGATTGTTGGTCAATATAACTATAGGAAAATTTGACCATTGGTAAATATAGCCATTGGTAATAGTTTTAACATTGTAATTATTATTTATAAGTTATAATGAAAAAAGATAATTAATGAAGAAAGAGGAGTGATTGGATCAACTATTTGAGTCATGATGTATGAAGACCATTTTTCAAAACATGGGAGGGAGGTAGCATCACTGGGGTCACCCTTGACAAATACCAATCTAAGCTTAAACAAGTTAAGTTAGAACTAAATTGCATATGGGAGAAGTTCAAGTTAGTTGAAATTACCACTCAGTCAATGTTAGATGAGACGCCCCGTGAATCTATCACCATCACAAACCTTACCCTTAGGTTGTATGCATTTTTTATAAGGGGTAACATGTCTAGGACTTAGTTACTTAAAGTTTAATTCCTTTGTATAAATAAAATTTTTATTCCATCAATTCTATTTTAAGAATAGTTTTGCTTAATAAAATATAAGTTTAATTGAGATGAATTTGATAAATTGATTTTCAGATACAAATTGTAATTTTAAGAAAATATATTAAATTTTATAATAAACTAAATAAAATAGTTTGTTAAAAACACTCTTATTCAAATAGAAATGATAAAATAATTTTATTATGTCCTAAGAAATTTTGAAGTGTCATAAATTTGACTTTGCCTTACAACCAAGTATTTTTTAAATAAATACATATTTTATTTTTAAAATATAAAATCTAATATTTATAGAATTATTATGATAAAATAAACATCATTTTTAAAATTATCCCATCAAAATTAGGTTAGTGTGAATTTATGATAATTTTCTAAAATTATATATTTTCCTTAGAATAGTAAAAATACAGTTTAGGTTTTTTGGTATGTTTAATGACTTAATAATTATGTCATAATGATATAATAATTAATTAACAGAAATTCAAGACCTAAAATATTTTATTTTATTAATATTAATTATTTTAAAATATTTTAATCATTTTAAAAAGCTATAAATGACTTTCCAAAGTTTAAAATGGAAACGTTGGCTTTAAAAAAATCACTTTGTGGAAACTTTACTTTTCCATGCCAAAATAAGTAATAAAAATGATGTTCAGTTCTTGAGGAGTAAAATAACATATTTTGTTTCCAAATGTTCAAATTCATTGGAAAAATCATGGGTAATCCAATGGTTTTTTATTCTCCACAAGTAAGATTTCCAAGGCCTATATTTGGAAATTATTAAACAAATCCTCCATTTTTCTATAAATAACCACAAATTTCTTCATTTACTTTCACTAAAAATCTATAATCCATGAATTTATGGTGGGTTTCCCAACCAAGTATTCTTCCCAAGGTTTCCTTAATCCCCCAAGGTTCCATTCCTCAATATTTAAGAGTAACTCTTCAAGGTAAGGGAATTATCCTTCCTTTATCTTCAATTTAGGAACCTATTTTTATATGTATTATAAATGTTTTGGTTATTCTCTTTTATTTCCATTTTTATCGTACAAATACTTTAAATTATTTTTTATCAATGGGATACACTTTTCCCCTCTCATTATACCCTTTTATAAAACCACGTTTTATACCCATCATACTGCAGAATTTACATCTCAAAATTTTCTCTGTACTTAATAAATTCTCTTTTATTTTATTTTTTTGAATACGAAAACCTATTTATTTTATAGTTTTATTCATCTATATGTAAAAATTATTTATTTTATTTTCGTATTTACACATAAGAAACCCACATTCCCTTTTCTTAGGATAAAAATGACATAATGACCATGTCTTTAAGCTCTTTTGTATGCCAATATTCTTGCTAAGAAACCTGTTATTTATTCTCCATGGGTCTTTAATGAAATTATTGATTATGATTTATGTGTATAAAATTAATTAATACATATTAATGTCACATCCTGATAGCACTCCAATGTATTTGTTAATGAATTTAATCTCTAAAGATGACAAGTTTTATGATACCTTAGTGAATAACCTTGGCAATTTTCATTTATGACACCTTGGTGATAAACCTTGGTGATATGCTTATGAATGTATCATTTAAATGTTGTATCCAAATTTCCATGTTATGATTCATGTTATTTTTATTATGATATTCCTCATGCTCCCTTTCTCATTACATAATAATATTCTTCATGTTCTTATTGATATTCCTCATGATCACATATAAATTGTTTCCCTTACTTGGCCTCATGCTCACCCATTTCCTTTGATGTACGTACCCAGGTCCTGAGATTCAGTAAATTCACTTAGGATGAACCCTTTAATAATCCTTTCAAGTGGATTAGAATATTTTATTTATGTTTACATGTATTACGTTTACATGTATTATGTTTACATGTATTATGTTCATGATTTCCAAGAAACTAAACTTTAAAAGATCCTCTATTTTGTTTAATGTAATGAAAAGTTAATGAAATAAAATGTGAGATGTGATATAATTCCCAACACTCCTCCAATATCAGATATGGTAAAATGAAACATGTATCACATTATGTCACCCATATGTCACACTGTGACACCCTTGTAGCTAGAAACATGACCCGTAGGGCACACACTGCCATTTATTTAGGAATCAAAAAATCTACCCCTCAGTTATTTCCCTACAAATCAGAGGATTCCTACCACCTTCGATACCAATTTTAGGATTTACATTGGGGCTTCAGGACCCTCCATCACAAAATTTTCTACTTTGGGTCACTCTCTCATGATTTTGTTCTTCAGCAGGGTTCACTTCCCACCAGGGTGTCTCACTACCCACCCCCTATGAAAAGGCCTTGTAATGGGGAGGGGGATGGTTGGGAATTATATATGATTTCTAACACCCCTATAGTATCAAATGTGAGATAAGGAAATATGTTTTATGGTGTTATACCTATATGTCATGCCGTGACACCCCTGAAGCCAACAATCATGACTTGTAGGGAACAGACTATAATTTATTTGGGACTAAAACACATACCTCTATGGATGTACAAAAAAACTACCTTGAGATGAATTAAATGCCATGGTTTTTTCGTTTCATCAAAGTATGTTATCAAATGGCATACATTGATAATGATCTCAAGTCAAGAGACCAATACAAATGTTCTTATACAGGAACAACCAATGACACCTGAAACATGTGATGTTCCTATTGGTGAGTCTATTCTCATGATCTCATCTATTATATATCACTAATCTTGAACTTTATGACAATAATTATCAATGTTTATATCCCCCCAACACCTAAAAGTCACACATAAACTATGTATAGTTAGTATGATGTATCTATACTATAGAACACATTATTTAAGATTAATGTTATAGTATCAAGAGGTTCTTATTATAGCCTGATAACTGCTATAACCTTTTTATATGACTATTAATCTAAGTAAATTACCATAAATATATTGGATACAAAATTATCAACACTATTCTGGTAAGATAAACACACACACACACACACAAATATATATATATATATATATATATATATATATCAAACAATAGTCATGTAATGGGAATCAAAGTACATACATAAGTTTGTTCTAGGGAACCCACTTTCAACACTACCACTTGAACTGGATCCAACTACTAACATGTCTCAACCATCTCTCTCTAACATGATATCCATTCTTCAACTGATATATGGATTTAGTTAGGGGTTCTGTCATGTTATCCTTTGTGTATAATCTTCTAAATGCGACTTCACCTCTCTGGGTAAAATCCCTTAAGATATGAAACTTATGAAGTATATGCTTTTTCCTATGATGTGACCTAGGCTCCTTGGAAATAACCACTTCCACAACATTATCACAATAAACTAGAATAAGGTCTTCACTAATAGAAAAACACCAAGTTCTAAGACAAAGTTTTGTATCTATACTACCTCTTTAGATTCATTGGAATCCTTTATATACTTTGACACTGCTATAGATTTAGAGACCATAGGTTTCTTTGAGCTTGTCAAGCTCACTACACCACCATTCAGAAAAAATACATAGCCAGACAATGATTTAAGATCAACATGATCTATTTGGAAACTAGAATCAGTGTATCATATCCACACTAGTTCCTCATCTCATCTATATACCAGGAACATATCTATGTACACATTTTATTGGAGAGATTGATACCACATGACATTGGCAACAACCCTCTATTGGTTTATTTCATATTGTACCCTTTAACTATCTTTTAAATATATGAACTCTGCCTTAGACCAAGAAACCTCTAATATATATCTTTATAGGTCTTTATCCCTAGAATATAGACTTCTCCACCTAATTCTTTCATGGATAATCATTCATTTAACCAAGTCATAACCGATTGTATGACTTATAATTCATTTACCATAATTAATATGTCATCAATATATAATACAAGTAAAATGATTACATTCCCATTAACATTATTATAAACGCATGTCTTGATTTTGTTCTTGACAAAACCAAATTATCTTATGGCCCCATCAAAATGAACATTCCATGATCGCGATTCCTACTTCAACCCAAAAATGTATCTCTATAGATTTCACAATTTATTTGAATTATTTTACTTAAAAACCACTTTGGGTTGAGTCATATAGATTTATTCAACAAACTTCCCATTTAGAAAATAAGTTTTGACATCCATTTTCAAAATCTCATAATCATGGAAGAATTCTATTACAAGTAATATTCTGATAGATTTTATCATTGCTATGGGTGAGAAGGTTTATTCATAGTCTATTCCTCGATGTTACCTAAATAACTTCACTGCTAATTGTGACTTATAGGTATTAACTTTACTATACATCTCCAACTTTTTCTTGAATACCCATTTGGACCCAATGAGTTTTACATCATCTATAGGGTCAACGAAAATCCAAAATTGATTTTGGTATATAGACTCCATATTATAATTCATAGCTTATTTCAATTTAGTAGCATACTTTCCATCTACTATATACTTATAGGTTAGTGGTTCATCATTCTCAAGAAGTAATGTGTCACCTGAATAGGTAAAAATAAAACCATAATGCTTCGGTTCTCTGACCTCTTAAGTAGACCTATACAATACTTGTGTCTCGAGAACTTCTTCATCTCCCATTGTCTCTTGTGAAGATTTCTTTTGTATCAACTCTTGTGCCTTTGGAGCATCAAATTCATTTAATTCAATATGTATCCTACTATTCCCATTAGAAATGTGTTCCCTTTCTAGATATATGAAATTTATTGACATAATCACTTTTCTATCAGAATATTTATATAGGTTATATCCTTTTATTTCTTTAGGATAACCTATAAAGATGCACTTCATGCTTTTGGATTATAATTTTTCACTAAACATAGTCTTGAAAAAAGGCTCAAATCCCTATACATGTATGTGTGAAATATTTGGTTTATTTAAATGAAACAAATCATATGTAATCCCACCTATCACTTTAGTTGGCACTCAGTTAAGGGTATATGTTGTTGTCTACAACACGTATCACCAAAAGGATAATGAAAGAGTTACTTGAATCATCACTGATCTAACCATTTCAATCAAGGTATAATTCATTCTTTCACTAATTCCATTCCACTGAGGTGTATAAGTATGAGTGAGTTGGGCCACTAACCTACACTCATTTAAGTAATCAATGAAATCTTGGTTAAAATAATCTCTACCTCAGTTTGAGTGGAGTGTCTTAATCTTCTTACCAATCCAGTTTTCTAATTCATACTAATATTCCTTAAACATATGAAAGGAATCAAAATTATACCTCATTAAGTAGATATATCAATAACTATTATAGTCATAGGTAAAAGTAATGAAGTATGAAAACCCATACTTTTCCTCTATTATAAATGGACCACATATGTCAGCATGAATTAATTCCAGTAATTTATTGTCTCTTACTCCCTTTCTAGATAAGGATTATTTGGTCAGTTTACCTTGTAAACAAGAATGACACGAATCCAGGGGGCTTAACTCTACTAAGTCTAAATACCCTAATTGGTGCGATTTCAGTAAACACTTCTCATTGACATGGACAAGTTTGAAGTGCAATAGGAAGGTATTATATAAGTCATGTTCACTAGTTGTTTCATTGATTTCCATTACATTGTTTTTGATTTCAAGTATATATAAGACATTATGAGGACTCTCCATACCATAACACATGTTATCTTTTTAAAAGAGGAAAAAATTATTTCCAAAATCAAAATAAAATCCCATTGTTTCCAAACTTGACATTGATATTATGTTTCTGGTGACAGAAGGAACATAATAAAAATTATTCAATACAGGAACTGAACTAGTATGTAAAGTTAGATGATAATCAGCCACTACCAAGGATTCTAGACTCATACCTTTTTATCTCATATATACACCTCTCCCTTTTCAATCTTCTTGAATCTACCTAGTTTCTATATATGAATACAAATATGTTATCCACATGCTGTATCTAATACCCAACTTGTATATCAGATAGATTGTATTTAATGAAAAAATTCCCAAAGTGGAACATTGCCTTGATTCTTATTATCAGATTTTAAATTATTATTCTAGTAGCCTTTATTACCACATGAAAATCATATAGCCTCATACTCATTTACTCCTCTATTTATCTTTGTATTTTTGGAAGTATGGTGCTTAGGTGTCTTCAACTTGGACATAGCCTTAGGTTCCTTAGCCTTGCCATTCCTCCTCTGGTTCACCATAAGAACTGAAGAATTATTATTCTACATATCTTTATCATCTTGGAGAACTAAATCCAAAATGTTTGAGAGTGAATTTTTCATGTTATTCATATTATAATTAAAAATGAAAATTAAGAAGCTTATTGGTAAAGAGGTAATAATGAGATCAGTTTCTAGTTCATGGTTCAGCTTGAACCCAAGGGCTTGAAGTCTCTAAATGTACCCAATCAGCTTGAGTACATGAGGCGCTTCTTGATTCCCTTCTTCTAGCCTACACCTATAACTTTCACTAGATATCTCTTACCTTTCTTGTCTTTCTATCTCATGGTAATTTTTTGGGTATTATTTAGAAACTTGTAGGAATCTTTGTCCTCATAAATTTTTTATAATTGACTAGAAATAGATGACAACATGATACATTTTACATCTAGAGAATCATATAAATTCCTTTCATATTTATATTTATACAACTTACTTTCTCCCTAATGGGGATTAGTTGGAATTGAGGACTCCAACACATAAATCACTCTTTCTTGGTGTAGTAATATGTGTAAGGGCTTGTATCACTCCTTCAAGTTATGAATGGTAAAGATATTTTCTTTGTCCATAATTGATCATAGTGATATAGATTTGATGGTATTGGTGATTAAAATTTTAATCTAAAAAATATATATTTATAATCTAGTAATTTATATTTATTAATTTTTAGAAATTATTGAATAATTAATTAAAATTTTAAATGTATCCCACTATTTTATCAAAACTTAGTATCCCTCACTACTAGATTTGGAATAATCTGTCACTTGAGTATTATAATAGAAATGATCCTAGAAACCTCCCCTTATAGTCTACAAGATTTTTCTATTCCACTACTAGGATAGTTTCTATATAGGCACTAGACTGACTAATTGTATTGACTCACCGTACTTTGAACTGTTGAGTGAAGTTACAACTTTTCAAAATCATAACCTTGATTCCCTTAAGAATTTACCTATAATGTGATAGAAAGATAAATTTGGAAAATTTTTTGCTACTAGTTTTAGTTAAGTTAACCCATCAATCTCATAATAAATTTTTGCTAGTAGGAGACACCCTCAACTTTGGATGACGAGTACCTCGCACACTTGTTTTTTTTTCAAATTTGAGCGACTTAAGCCATTCATGAATTAATACTTTCTTTGAGGGTTTTTAATATTTTTTGTAAATGTAATACTTTTCTATTAAATATGTTTATTCTATGTTTTCATTCTCATAATGGAAATTAATTTAATAGAATACATTCATCATGTCTTAATGAATTTTATTTTTTTTATTATTTTATGCGATCTCACAAACATGAAAATGCATAAAATAATAATATTTTTTTATCCCAACTAGGTAAAATATCCCGAGAGGGGGGGGGGGGTGAACCAAGGTATAAAAGATTAATAAAACTTCCCCTTAAAATCCTGTTTCATTATTAAAAACACTCTTCTATCCCTTTTCATTAGAAAAGTATGAAGATAAAGGAAATCAGGCATGAGTCACAACAATTTTACTTGGTTCACCTGCACTAGGATACATCCAAGGAGTATACAAGGAAATGTGCCTATATACCAAATCCACTAAAGTAAAATGCTATTAAAAAGTTTGTAGTGGACTCACTATACCTCCTAGTTTACAAAAAATCACAATTTTAAATCTCACTTCCCTCTCAACTAAAGTGTTCTCACTACTCCTTCAGATGATTCTTCATTTGATCAATTGAGTAAATATGTTTTACAAATCATTTGGTGTATTATTAAATTACTATTTAATACACTTGATGAATACAATATTGCCTCAAATTTATTGGGAAATCCATTCTAAACACTTTCATGATGCTCACTACTTTTGTGAAGCTCACTAATTTCACAAAACTCACATAGCCTTCACAAAACTAACGAATTATTCACAATAATATTCTACTTTTGTGAACCCTATAACTTTTTTTAAGCTCACTAATTTCTTTAAGATCACTATTTCAAAATATAAACACTTTTTTGAGGCTCACTTAGCCTTCATGAAGATCAATACTTTTGAAAATTCTACTTAGACTTCATGAAATCCCTTTCTCCATGAAATATATGTTCTTATGAAAACCTTCACATAAGAAAAATACTCTGTGAACCTTCAAGAATTCAGAGCCTTTGGATTTTTATTGAGGCTTTCTTGCTTCAAAGGATGGGGTAGAGGTCTATTTATATGCAATGACTCCCTTTAGCAAAGATTTAAACCTCACCACCATATTTTTGAGAAGCTCTTTTAACTTGTTTTTGAGCCTCAATGTATTCTCAAAGCACCAAAGAAAATATCCCATTCATGAAGTTTCTTGTTGTCATAGAGATTACTATCTTTCCATTATGCATTCACAATCCTTCAAAACTTCACAACACCAACTACCTTTATGAATCTCAAAATCTTTGTAAAACTCTAATCTTCCTTAAAACTATGCCTTTACCATATAATTGAATAAAAAAATGAGGCATAGACCATCAATAAATAAATAATTTTGTAAACATCACACATAGTTGTAATAAATATTTAAATAAATAAACCAAACTTGAAAGAGGTCTATAATTACTTAAGACTGGCCGGTATATCAAATAAATGCACAATAAAATTAAAATGTAATAAATTTAAATTTGAGAGATAATAAATAAATAAATTAATTTAATTTAATGAAAATAATTTTTTGGGCCTCAAAATTAATTTAATTAAATTCTAGAATTAAATTATTTTCCTTAATAATAAAATTATTATTATTTTTAATCCAAAAATTTAAAAATAATTTTCAGTTATATTAACATTTTTGGGGCTTAGATACCCTATTCAGGCACATTGCGGGTTGGACCGAACCCACACAGACCTATTCCCGGAAATAAAGAACCCACCCAGGTTTTTTGTGGGTTGGGAAGCCCATGCCTGGTGGTTCTAGGTTCGGTAGACCCACCTTGGCCCATTCTAGGCTAGAAAGGACCTGATCTGGGCAAGGGTTTGGCATGGAATGGGGTTCAGGTCCATGCAATAGGACTAAATATGGTGTGTGTGTGTGTGAGAGTGGGTGCGGGGTCTGAGGTGTTCTCATCAAAGACCTCAGGTTACCTCGTAGAGGAGGAAGATAGTTGGGATGAGAGGGTTTTTAGATAGTGGTGTTATAATGTGCAGGTTGAGGGGGTTTAGGGTTGGGGTTTGGAAGCCACTCTTATGTGAATAAGAGGCTAGTGACATGCATGGTTGAGCGCTGGTGATGACAATACATTTTGGTGATGGAGATTGGGCCATCCATGGTATAGTAGCTACCACAAGCATAATGTTGATAGGGAGTTGGCCGACAGACATAGTGAAGACCGCTTTTGAGGAACATTAGCGAACGACTGGAGAATGTTGTAGAGACATCAGCTGAATTTGGTGAGAGGAGGCGGCATGGGCGCCACTGGCATTCCAAAGTGGGGAGGGGCCACAATGATAGCTTGAAGGAGAATCCATTTGGGGTAATTCTAGAAATCTCCCCATGTTCCATTTTTTTTATTAAACAAATCTTCCAAGGGAAGAAAATATTTCATCAGGAAAAATTATTATGGCTAGAACCAGGTCAGAACTGGATTAATAGAAAATAGAAACATGATCAAATATTAATTTATATTGTTCTTCAAATTTTAACCCACAACAACAAATTTTCTGATCAATATTAAAAAATTTGGATGACTATAACTTGTAAATTTAGAATTGGATTGACGCACGATCTATTCCATTAATACTGAATTAAATCTCTCTACTTAATTTAATTCGTATTAATTTTTTATTGGATTATAAAAATAACGTAATCCCTATGATAAAAATAGAAGGTACTAGGGTACATAGTAGAAGTTTTTGGGATGTGGATTTAAAAAATTTCATCACTAGTGTGATGTAACATCATTATCTCATGAAATCTGAACCCTGGTAGGGGTCTGAGGATCATGTGTGAATTTAATAATCACTAAAATTAAAACAATGAGTACCTCGTTTGGATCAAAGATGTATTTGTCTGTTGCACATCGTTGGAAATCATTTCTTGAAGGATCTGATCTCAAACCCCTCTATATCATCCACATATTCTCCAAGAATCTACATGGACCCTGATTGTTTAATTTTGGATGCTAAGGTAGATCTATGATGAGTCCCTCAACGTCATGATGATTACGATGATCTCATCCCTTTGATCAATGAAGAAGATCAAAGATAAAAAGTTTGGATGGGTGATTTCTCTCTCCTATATATGAGAAATAAGAGAGTGGAGCTTTCAAATTCGTGGGTATGAATAATACCCCTGAAAAGAGTCATCTCCTTCTTATATAGTGAAAGGTAATCACCCGAAAAGGGTTTGCCGACCCCCGTATAAGTAACGCCCACTAAATAAAAAATAAATGATAATTTATGAAGAATTAACTACATCATAATGTCATTTATATTTTTATCATAAAATTTTAATATATATTTAATATATTAAGTGATAAAACCAATCCATTAACTCAACTCACAATTCCTACAATATTAAAAAAACCTTTAATATTAAAATAATATTAATTCACATAATATTTTTTCCATGTATTTACTTAAATTATTGTAAATAATTTTAATAAATAAATTCAAGACAATTACACTATAATCAAGTAATAATGAACTTATTTATTCATTGGTGATCATTAATACTTAGACAAAACTTGGACCCCATGGTGGGGACCACCATTTCCTATACACCTATTCACCAGAATAGAGTAGACTCTTGAATAAACTATTATATGTGACCCTCTAAGACCTTATCTCAATAGAAATAAATATTATTCACAAACTAGGAGAAGAGTCTAGCAACCCATCAAGGCCCCTAAGCAGATAAAGAATAGTTAGAGCAATGAAAACCATCCTATGAACATGCACTGTATAATATAATCTCTTTTTCATGTGATATATCATAAAGAAGGATGCACAACTTGTGTCATTATCCATTCCTTCTTTATTGTTTATTGATCATACTGGATGGATTTAACATCGACTACCAAGGGAATGTTTTTAATAAAGGTACCACCATCCCAATCAGCTAGTCCCAAGATATCACTTCCTCAAATAAGAATAAAAAAATTCTATATTGACCATTCAACCAATGTCATACCACCAAAGATACACCCAATGCTTTCTACCTTTCCCTAACTTCAATTTCATGGTTTTTCCTTGTATCAAAGTACATGATCAAATTAAATGAATTGATAATGATATAAATTTAGGAAACCAATACACATGTTTGTATATAGGAACAACCAATGACACTTGAAATATGTGATGTTCCTATGGAGGTTTTGTCATCATGATCTCATCTACTAGAGAGCACAAAGTGTGAATTTCATGAGAATGTGTCTCAATGATTATAATCCCCCAACACCTAATAGTTATACATAAATCATTTCTAGTCAGTATGATCTATCTAGACCATAGAATATATTTTTTAAGATTAATTTCATATTATCTAGAGGTTCTCATTATATCCTAGGAGCTGGTATAACCTTTTTATATTAAAATTAATCTATGGAAATTACCATAATATAGTGGATATAGAAGTATCAACACTATTCTAGTAATATAATCACATGTATATATCAAATTGTATACATGTGATGATATTCAAAGTACATACATAAGTCGGGTATAGGGAACCCAATTTTAAAAGTGAGTGTGGTTGAATGGGATGAATACTATAATCTAATAGGAAAGGGTAGAACAGAATTAGAAGGGACTTTATTTTCATTTTGTCCATAGAATAGTGTGGTGGAATGGGCTGAATACTATAATCTAATAGGAAAGGGTAGAACAGAATTAGAAGGGACTTTATTTTCATTTTCTCCCATGAATCATTTCCCCAAAAAAATACCTAAGTATATTAGTTTGGTATATATAAGAGGATTATATGGTAGAAGTTGTAGATGAGGGTAAATACTAGTAGTGTTTGGGTCAGAGTTGTTTTGGGGAAGTGATGTAGGATTTGATAGAGGACTAGGCAGGGGAAATATTGGAACTGCAGAATATGGGTGGGGATAATTATGATGTGGTTATGTTCTTGGGTTATATATCTGGGGTGCTAGTGGAAATAATTTTTCATCGTAAAGAAATTCATAATTTTATTTCAAAAATCCTCTTCAAAATTGAAAATATAAAATTTGGTTTAACCAAGTCATTTAATATTGGGTTGGGTTATGGAAACTAACCTATCTAATAGGATGTGTGTTGGAAAGTTAAGTTAATCTTGAAAAATTTATCATTATAGTGGAGGCTTTTGTTTTTGATACTGTTGGTCTGGACCTAGTTTTAGGAATGGAGTCACTAAAAAGTTTGGATTTTGTTTTGAAAAATAGAATAAAAAAACAATAGAGTTCATGTGGGAAGGTCGGGATGTTAGGTTTCAAGGATTTTCCACATTACAGACACCACCCAAGAAGATTGTCCAATGCTTATAGTCGAAAACATTTCCTTTTAAGGGATGGTTATGACCGATTCAGCTGAAGTTAGTAAAATAGGTGGTAAATTCTGGGTAAGGAAATAGATAATAGGATCTTGAGAGATGTGGCATTTTTTTGTGAGTAAATGTTAGTTAAAATAAGACCCCCTATCTAGACTTCAAGGTCCAAGAAATCATATCCTAAACTAGTTGCATGTTACTATGTATTATTCCAAATTTTATCTCAAATTGGGAATACTGATTATAATCATTCTCTAAATTTGGATTCATGGCTACATCTGATGTTTCATGTTTTATATATTAAACGGGTTGTAGGTACTTCAGCAAGGCAAACACTACCTCCTAACTTATGCAATACCAAATCTCCTCCTATGCTTGCACCAACTATACTCATGGATACAAAAAATAATCCTTGATAGCCTCATGGTTTTTTTGGATCATCAAATGGAGAGGGAACCCCAAGTCATAGTCTACTTGGGAGGATAATGTGTATATTGTTAAATAGTTTCTAAGTTATTTATTTGGGGACAAGGAGGGATTTGAGGAGTGTTGAGCTGTTTTGCAGTCGAGAAGCAGTTGGTACATTAATTTTTCCTAGATCCCCAATCATACATACTTATCAGAGTAGGAGGGGTAAATTGGTGAATTACCAAGTCTACTGGTTAGTGGGTGAAACCAACTATAAAGTCGATAGCTGTCCTTATGGGGAGATTATTATGAAAAAAATACTTACTAGAGAATTTTATTGGTAAATTGCATAAGGATAGGTGGTCTATCTTATATCATTCTCTCTATACCTTATAGTTGGAAGTAGAATTCAGAGGTGTTTTCTTCTTCACATCACCTATTTTCATTTCTTTTCTTTCCATTTATTATATAGGATCATACAAAAAAAACAAATAGTAATAGATGATTTCTTTTTTTCCTATTTCTAGAGCTCACCATCATAACACTATAGGAATTGGTAGCAATGAAAATACATAATAAATCCCTATTTTATATATATAATAAAAGAGAGGACTCTATAAAAGCATCAGTGATACTCAAGCTACTAAGGGGAATGATGTGATATTCATAAATCATACTCATATATCTATACAAACATATACACCAAAAATATGTATCATATAAATCATATATAAACCTATATAACCCCTTTGTTCATGTGAAACCTACTTGGTTACTTGTATGTTTTATTTATTTACCTGTTTTTTCTTGGATTTTATGGGATTTTGAGTGGTAAAACCTTGATTTTTGAGGAAATAAGCCCTGACATATAGTCAACACATGATTTATCTAACCATACATCTCACTACCCAAGGTTAATTTCTTGGGGATAATGGTATTTTTCATGGTTTTTCAAATTATGTAAAATTATTTAGAAATAGTGTGGCTTGATTTAAGGAGACAGTGTCTCCTACATGGTTGGCACATATTTTTTCTAACCATATATCCAAACCATGTGATGTTTATAGGTCATTAAAAATGGGTTTTTACCATTTTACATTTTTATTTTTAAGGGTTTCACCCTCATTTCTCTCCCCAATCTTGTGCAGCCTCTCCCCACAACTTGGAGATTTTAACCTCTCTATTTTGGAATATTTTTATTGGATCCTTTGTGTTTTAGTTTGAGGTAATATTTTCTTACTTATTATTTTTCATTATTTCCCCCTTATCTCTCATTTTTCTTACATTTCCATAGTGTATGAAAATAATAACATGTTTTTTGACTGAATCTTGGGTTGTTAATGGGGGGGTTTGGATTGTTTCGTTGTGTTTTAAGTGTGCAGGGAACTCTATTTCTTAATTAAAATAGTTATCATTAAAGGAAAAAGGTTTTGATTCATTTTTTTGGTAAATTTATCTATCTAAGGATGCTTTCCCATGGATTTCCATTAATTCTTAATCTCATTTGGTTTTTATTATTAAATTTACTCTAATTTTTGTTATTATTTATGGTTTATCTATGCTTTTCACGATTATTTTATTTTGTTGGAAATTTGATGGTTTAAAGTGTATTTTCAAAGGTATTTGTATTTGATTTACTCCACGTGTTTGTTAAAATAGATTAAATAGGTTTTATTCTTTTAAGGAGGGTTTTAGAAAGAAGTTTTTCTAAAAAACAAATTTACCTTAAGGAATGTGATTTATTTAAATGGGCATGTTGGTTTATTAAATTGGATTTTAAAATGGATCATGTGATTGGAACTTGTTGATGTTTATGTGTTTGGAATTTAGTAGCATATGGAAGACCTTAGGTGTGTGTGTGCGAACATATTTGAAAAAAAGAGTGTTATATAAGGGATTGAGGGAGCCTTTGTGAAGAAGACTGAGGAAGATTCCAAATGCATCGTGTGGACTAAGAGTGCCCTTGGGATTATTGTTGGACCTAGGGAAGATCGAGAGAGATTAATTTTTTTTATATTTCTTAGCCAGCTAGCAAGATATGCCTTAGATTAAGTCACACTAGAACCTTTTTGGTTAGATCCCACACTACACATTACTTATTTCTGATTGGTTTATATATGTTGTATGCATGATGATAGTTACTTGGTTGAATGAGATATTTTTTATTTATTACCACATTTAATTATTTGGTTATATAATGGTGTTTATGCCTATTCTCATGTTGATTCTATGTGTGGGTGTGTTGAGCATGTTATGTTAGGTGGATCCATTTCTTTATTTGATACTTGTTTTCTATCTTTGATAAAATGGTTTATTAGAGAAAACCAAAGGGATTTATAAATAGTTTCTTTTCAAGTGAACTAATTTTTTAAAGTGAAATTGGTTTTGAAAAATGAGTTTTCAAACTAGGTTTAATGATTTATATTGGTAAAGGCCTTACATAGATTCATTATGGTGTCCTATTGGAATTTGTGCCTCACACCTATCACATGACTTTGGGTGTATGAAAACCTTGTTTTATAGGACATAGGTAAGGGAAAGGGAACCTTTTAGTTCAATGAACCTTATTGATTAGTGACTTTCGTGGCGGTTTTGGGATAGTGGAGATATGGTCTCATGAATATTAGCTCTAATAAAGCAGTTTTGGTATTTTTTATCACTGTGACGTTATGAATTGGACCTTGTGGTATTATTTCATATTTTGAGATCTGAATATAGATATTATGTGTATGTATTGTGTGTATATATCATGTTATGATGGTGTTGTGATATTAAATATTGTTCATTTTTTGTTTAAAATGTTTTATATTTATTTAAATATGATGATGTTGATTATTGGTTAGTGTGGCCATAAAATTCATGTATGTGTTATGCTGTATCTTAAATGGTGAAACCATTCCCAAAGGGTTATCCATGTTTCCATGGTTCTTGCCTTTAGCCCGTGGCAATCAGAAACACACTTTAGGCCTTGTGGTAAGTCTTCTTGGGTAATGAGTCATGTAACACCCCATACCATATTTTTGATACTTTCATTCCTTAGTTTTGATCATCATTTGTTTGGATTTTGTTTCAGATTATTTCTTAAGGTTTTTGGAAGAATTTTTAATTTTATAGGAATGTACATGGTTGGAACACGATTATTGAAAACCATGCAGGTTAGACTAGGAAACATTGTGCCTTGTTTTGGGGCTCTAGAGGGGGAACACAATTAGTTAAAACTGTATGTATTTCCACTTAAACCATGTTGAATGGGACATAGGGGAGTACATTTTTGGAATTCAGTTTTTCAAAGGGAGGTTTTTCATCTCTCTTTGATGTCGATATAGAGTCCAGGATGTACTGGTATATAGGAGGTAAGATTTTTGGTACTTAAGGGGTAGTTTACGAGTGAGTGTTTGGATTTATCTCATTGAGAGAGCCTTGAGTCACCATGGGTGTTTTGGAAAACTTTCTTTGAGAAATAAATTGATCTAATTATAGTCTTTTTCCAAACATGATCTGAGTATTTTGAAATCTCAAAAATGTAATTCAATCTGATGGAATTTATTTTCTTACATATCTAGATTGAGTTGATGATCTTAGAATATTTGATGAAGTTTTTGTAGTGTTTCAACTCCAGAAGCCCGGATCCGGTGTATTGTTTTATTACATTATCATACATACAAGTGTCGAATCCTAAAGGACCGATCAGTTTAACAGTCTTGGAAAATAGATTACATACACGAACCTTGCATTACAATTTCAAACATAAAATACAAAAAATATAATCCTTTTATAACACCATTATTATACTAGCTTAACCCTGAATATCATTTATAATGCTCATCTTGGAATACTGGGGAAATAAAACATAATAAATGGGTGATCTCATATGGCCAGTAAGGGTAAATGATATAGCAGAATCCATCATAGATAGAAAAAAAAATTTAAGGAAAGTTATATAATTTTAAAAAATCCCTTTAAACATAATATTGAGCATCATATGGAAACAATAAATCAAATAATTCCATATAAACATTCACATGGATATTCTACTATTCTAATAATCACATGTAATATCAATAGCTAATATCATAATGAGATAATGAATAATGCGGGACATCATAAACATACCGTCAAGGCTTTGGCCAAGACACCATACATAAATGGGTAAAAACCCAAACCGTTTTTTCTCATGAGACCTGCTGATGCATCGAGAGGCTATTGTGTTCCCCACTTGACACTTACTAAGTCCAATGCATTCCTCACATGAAAAGGGTGAAACATAACCAACATAAACATTTGTATTAAATCTAGCATAAAAAATGTTAATACATTAACCATAAACCATGAATGGTATCAAAATAGAAAATCCACTATAAAAAATATCATAAAAACTTCAATAAAACAAGGTATATTATACTATAATAGATAAAACTTAATTAAGCATAAAATCCAATAAAGGATGTTGACATAGATGAAAATAATCTAATAAAATCATTAAAACTTTCTTGAGAGAAATACCCCCTTTTTAATTTAAAATCATTTAAAATCCATGAAATTATAAAATAAATTATTTATTTTTAAAATTACCTTGTATTCTTGTAAGGAAATATTCAAAATATTAGGGTTTCATGATGGAAAAAAATCAGCTCGCACCATATAAGTTAAAAAAACATTCTTATTGTCGCAACAAGTCATAAAGTACCTTGTTTAGAAAATGAAAAAATATTCCTTTAAAACATCTTATAAAAAATTAAAACATGGGTAAAAATGGATTTAAATAATTTTAGTAGAATAGTAAGAATATTTTGAAATACATTTTTAAGAAACATGGACATGAATGATAAATATATCCCCTTAAATACTTACCTATAAACAATCTCAAATAAAAAATGAGATTATGAAATTAACCCTCACTATATAATTTCCTTTAGTTAGGTGTGTGTTAAACTCATTTATAATGGTTAAAGTATGTTATTAAATTATATCATAACTATATAAATATTTATGATATCATATATGATCCTCTTATATCATTTTGTTAATAATATTTCATTACTACCTTTGTTTTGGGTGTAAACTGCTTCATTTTATTATGTTTGTTTAATCATTTAAGTCTTGTTTCTTATACATAATATATATTTTCTTCATTTAAAGAATGATATTAAGTTAATAAATATTATATTCACTCATCATTTTTATTTTTATAATTATTCTTGAATGCTTAACATGGATAATTAATCTCATCACGTAGTGGAGATGGTAGGTCGTACGTACGCACGAGCGACGATATCATTATATTAATGGTAAAGTGGTAATTAATTAGATGGTATATTAACTATAAATAATAAATATCATGTCATATATATTATTTATATCCATTATATTCATCATTATAACCATACAAATAAATTGGGGATGAAAAAAAATTACACCACAACGTGGAGACAATAAGCCGTATGTAGGCACGCATAGTGATATTGTTTTTCATAGGATGGATAAAAGGATGAATATGGTTGTAACATAATAATAATAAAATATAATAATATATATGATACTTTAGTTATAATTTTAGAATAGAAAAAAAGCATTAACAGGAATTAGAAGAAGAAATAATTTTGAAGGATTCAGTAAAGATGATTGCCTCTTCTTTAGTGAACCTCCTTTGGATATACTCTAAGGGAGAGTAGGGTTGTTCTTTTTTAGAGACCAAAACCTCTAGTACGTGGATATGGAAGTTGATAAGGAAAAATGGTAGGGTTTGGTCAGTAAATAAGGCTCAATGTGGTGTGAGGAAGTGACGGAGGAGGTGCCTTTTTATAAGAGAGGGGAAGGGTGCTCTTGGAATCCCTTAAAATATTAAATTAATATAAATTAATTTTCAATTCTAAATGGCTCAAAATTAAATATTTTATAATATAAGATTATTATGGTTCTAAATAATCTTAACCAATAATTTTTAGATATGTTTAGTTCACATTTTTACCCTTATCTTTTAGCTTTAATCCTTAGTTAAACCCTTTGACTCTTATCATGAAAACTTGGTTTTTTACACTTTAAGGGTTCATATAGTTACTATAAAATGAAAAAAGAGCCATAAATGGAACATTGATGACATATTTAAGTTCATCCTAATAATTTTGACGAACATTTGATTTTTATAAATTTTATATCATTTAATAAAAAATTATTTATTTTAAAGTATCATTTATTTCAATTTTGATACTATTCATTATTTCTATTTTTAAAAATATAATAAAAATATGATAACTTATAAAAACACTTATAATATATAAATAACATGTAGAAGTTATCTATTAAATTTTTTGATGTCAATAATTATGTAAAATTAAATTTTTTAAATATTTTTAATATCATTTATTTGATATTTCCATTGATTAAACAATTACTGCATCATTATTATGAAAGCCTTTAATTAAATTATTTCTTTTATAAAATTTAAAATTAAATTATCATGATGAATAAGAATTTATTATATTTAAAATTACTACTTATAGTATAATTTATCTTCGATATAACCCTATATGAAAAATGATTTTGGTATTAAACATATGAGTATGACATTTTAAACTTATCTTTAAATAAAATATAATAAATGTCATGTTTTTAAAAAAGTGGATTAAAAAGATTATAATTTTATATTAAGGTTTAATTTGGTCAAAAACCAATTATAAAATTAAATTAGGAAAAGTTTTGGGGTAATTTTATAATATTATAATATTATTTTTACCTTTAATTACCCAAGTTACCCTTAACTGTGGTAAATAAAATATTAAAGTTACTATTTACCAAAAATTAAGTTGGCCCTTTTAGAAACTAAATATAATATTGATTAGAACTATGTATGTTTTCTTTTATAAATTCAATTCATAGAAGTTCCTGAATTAAGTTTAACACTAATCCCGCAGATGTGGTGAGAAAGCGGGTAAAAGAAAACATTCAAAAGTTAAAAAAGTTTTATATATAATTTTAATATAAAAATGATTCCAATAAAATAATATGGATTAATATATGTATAATTGATCTATTGTGACTTTAAAAATAAATTTAAATTAAAATAATTATTAAAATGAAAAATCAGTTTTTAACTTCAATGCAGTATTTTTTACTATTCCTCAAAAAATGAAACTTCTCATAAAAATACCATAAAATCACCCAAAGATAATTTTGAAATTCTGAATTAAAATAAGAATATTATTTAAAATGGGTTCTCCATTAAAAGACGGTAAAATTACCATTTTTGAAAAATACATCTTTTATGTGAAAAATTAGATTTGTTCTTATATCATGTCTAGAAAAAATATAAGATTAATGTTAAAATTATATGTAATATATATAAATTACTATTAACTTCCACTATTTTAACCTCTAGGTTATATTATATAAAATAATAATATTTAAATTATATACTCTTGTTTGGTAAAACTCAATCTGGTGTATAACGCAAGCTATCAAAGAAAGTATCTCTTGCAGGTAACAAAAGATAACTCAGTGTTTCATGCATTATAAGTTATAGAATATATTAAAAATGAAAAAATTATTGTAAATTATTGGGCTGTTACATTCTCCCCACCATAATTAAATTGCATCCTTGCAATTTAAACTTGATCTTTGTAACGTAGAGGTTGATATTTGAAAATACTATTGTTGAAGAATACACATCATAAATAGGGTTAATAACACACATTCTTAATAACTAGGAAAAGGAAATGTGAAGATCACCACAAAATTAGTCTTTTGAATATAAGAACATTAGTGGAAAGTAGAGATACATATACAGAGTAAAAGCGTAAATATTTTAGGGAGTGATTGAAGTCATTAATCACAAAAAAGTGAATGATAAATGGAAAATTGATGGCCTCAAAGCCATAAATATATGATGATTTAAAATACCATTGGTTTAACAAAAATTAACATTTTTTAGATCCTCTTACTATAGTTGAGGAATTTTTTCCCTCTATAAGAATGTAAAGAAAATATAATTACTTGATTCATTTCTATAAACACAATATTATCCTTTGGTTATGCTCAATATATTTTCACTTTATTTCATACACCTGAAGATGAATATTCAAGATGAATTTTTATGCCTGAATCACTTTTGAAGAATCATAAGCTCTGTAATTATTCCCTTCATCCTATAAATATTTACTAAAACCAAAAGGGTTAGCACAAAGTATCCATTATATCATACTTTAACCTCAAACAATAATATCCAATGTTCAACTTAATCCATTCCAACCTTAAGACTCATCCAAAATACATCTATCCAAAATTATAAGGAAGTCACTAAATTTACAAAATCAACTTAATACTAGATTTTCCCAAAACAACATAAGGCATATATTTTTTTCACATAAAAAATACATGAATAAAATCATCACCTTTAAAACCTCAATTATTACATGAATTATTCCAAATCATTAAATAAATAGTACTAAAGAATAATACTTATATGATTCTTATAACCATGATATCATAACATAGTTCTTGAATCCAAAAACACAAATACATTGATTATTCCACTTAGACTGCAGTGACAACATAAGCTTGACCTTGATCCCTTTTCTTTTTTTGAGAAATATTTCTTTGAAAGCTAGAACATTAATATGCATAGTGTCTTAGCTTCTTGAAACTGTAGCACTGTACATTACTGGATTATTTCTTTCCCATATAATCATGACCCTAGTGACCTTTCTCTCCACACTTGTAACAAACTCTCATTCCCTTCAAGCAAGTACCAGTGTAACACCCCGAACCCTCTAGACCGGATCCAGTGCATTACTAATTACATTAGAATGGTTATAAGTAATGAAATCCTGAAGGAACAATCAATTTAGTAGTCTTGAAGAAAATAGATACATAGATGTTACTCAAATTACATTGGGAAAGGTAACAAAATACAATAAATAACAAAAACTAAAAACTACATCAACAGAAACTCAATTAGTGATCTCATCTTCACAACCTATTGAAGGTAAAAAAAATGAAAGGGGTGAGCTAAAATGCTTAGTAAGGGTTAAAAATAGAGGAAGAATGAATCAATAATAACTGAATCATAAACAACTTGGCATAGTCAATATGGCATGGTGAATAAATGAAAAACTTATGCCATTAATAACTGAGAATGAAACTACATCCAAATATTTTGTCATAGTGAAACCCTCATAGATAGTAATAACTGAAAATTAATAAATAGAATGATTATTAATTGGATGTCATGTATCTATCACATGATTCCATTATACCATCGAAACGTTTTAAGTCTGTGGGTAGAAACCTGTCTGATTTTTGGAAACAAACTCGAAGGGTTTGTCGCCAATTGATTTGTCTCATGAGACCTCTCGATGCATCGAGGGGCTATAGAGGTCCCCACACACCAATTAAATTCCAATTTTTTTATATAAATTGATTTAATACAAGAGAAATATTCCTTTTTGATATCTATATAGAGTAGAGGATACAGATTCATCAATATTTCCACAGTTAAAACAACATTTCAAATAAACACCATATGTAAAATGATATACAGTTTAGAAAATAAACATATCCATGATATGAGAATATAGATATTTAATATAAATATAATTTCAAATGAAAAGTGATCTCAAATGGACAGTAGGTACACCACATAAGGATTATTAGGTCCACAATACAAAGTAAGTCACAATGAAATGGAAGTGGAGACAAAGTCCCTTACCACAATGTTATTAGTCGAATCATATGAACAAAACTTAATAACCATAAAATTAATCATTTAATAACATTAATATAAATGTAATCATGAAATTATATGAAAAATTTAAGTACACATACACCACATACTAGAAATAAGTGGAAAATAATGGAAATTTCACGGAAATGAAAGTGAGATGAGAAAACCCCTTACAAACATTTCGGCATGGTAATAGGTGTTCTTGTGAGGAATTAATGACAGGTAAAGAGGTATCCCATTATTTATATATCATGAGGGAAGTATGGGAGAGGTGTGAAAACATACCCCATCATTAGTAATTAAAAATAAAAGGACACAACATAGGGGGAATTCTTGAATAAAAGTGAGAGAGAGAACCCCTTACCAAGAACTTATCATTAGATTGAGGACAAATCAATGAAATAATTATGTGTGACAAACATAAAACCACACTATAAAAGTGGTGATAAAGAATAAAATAATCATAGGTCATTCACACATATTCTGGGAAAATACAAAACCAATGCCATTGATGTTTAACTCAACAAATGGAAATTGAGTTAAGATATCACTTACAAAGAACATATCATTAGATTGTGAAAAAATCAATGAAATAATTATTAATTACAAGTATAAAACCACACAATAAAAGTGTATATACATAATAAAACAATCATAGGTATTTCATACATATTCTTGGAACAATGTGACCAATGAAATATATGTTTAACTCAAAGAATAAAAATCGAGTGAAGGAATCCCTAACCTTATGCTCGAAGGTGTTCTTGATTGCTCTTAACAACCTGAATAATAAAATTTAGCTTCATTAATTAATAATTACAAAACCTCATAAACATATAATTGATATTGTATAACCTTATTAGGTTCATTAATGGCCTTTTTGATGGGTTTAAGAGGTTAAATTTTATTGTTTTGGAAGCATTTTCTTCCTTGTTTTTCATGATCTGTTTACTTGTATTCATGAATGGAAGTTCGTTTGAAATGTGAGTAAACATAAATAATTTTTAATATATATTATTAGTGACATAATAAATGATCTTATAATGATTTTGGGTTATATACATGAGGATGATTCATTAGTTAAAAGTTATTGATAAATGCTTGGATTAACTTTTTCCATTTTGTACATAATGAACTTGTTTTGTATTATTATTTTGTATTATGAGTGTGTAAGGATTCAAAAACATTTAATAAGGTAAAATAATTATATTAAGATATGTTAAACCATTAAAAATGTTTCATGACTAGTCTTGAGAATAGTAATGCAAATTGAAAACCCGTCTTCCTTGAGTGTGATAAATTAGCACATCTCGGACAGTGTTTGCATTTATATTATAAAAGGAGGAGAAAAGAGATATGATGAATAAGTATTCCATTATAATAATGAAAATACATTACATTTAAGGTAATGTAATTATCATGGCATTTGGATGAGGTTAGGTGATAAGAGAGCAACAAAATAATAAAACCTGTAAAAGAATTTGAAAGAAAAGAGAAGAGAGGTTCACCTCTTGAGTACTCCTCCTTGAGAGACTCCTTAAGACCTTTTTTTGTAATTTTTGTGAGACCATAAGGTCTTGGACGTTAGGGAGGAGGTTAGGGAGATATTTTAGTATAATTTAGGAAAGTATTGAAGCTTGAGTGGTGTGGGAGGAAGAGGGGGTGAGGGGTCGTTTATATAGTGAAGGGGAGAAGAGATTTATTAATATTATAATCATTAATTTATTATTTCTTATCAAGACAATAAATAGTGAGTATTTTATAACCTATAATAGTAATATATGCATGAAAGTTCAATATTTGGGTGCTTACATCACTCATGATTCTATTAATTGTTAATTTAAATTATAATGTATTTATACGGCAAATTAATGTATTTTACTATTCACCAAAAATTAAAGTATTTTAGAAAAATACCAAAAAATCACCCTAACCATTTTTCAATGTGTATAATCCAAAAATGAACTCCATTTTTCAGAAAAAAAATTATAAAATGATAAATTTCATTTTAAATTAAAATCATTATATAATTGAAAAGAATAACCACTTAAAATATTCATCCTCATTTTTAAGGTGCCTAAATTTATTTATACATTCAAGGGTATAGATACCATTTATTTGAGTCACATTACTATTAATAAGGGTAATTTACTATTCATAAGGGTAGGTTACTATTCATAAGGGTAGGTTACTATTCACTGAAAATTATGTTAATTCTATCAGACTCTAAATATCATCCTGAACACAACCGTGTATGTCATATTTTCAAAATTCAAATCGTAGAGCTGGAAAATTTAATTTTAATGTACTGGTTATGAATATATTCTATAAATAACCAAGTTTTGTTCTATAGAGGCTCAGTGATTCATGAAATATAGGCTATCTAATTAATACCTTGTATTTAAGAGAAACATACCATAAAATGTTTGGGGTGATACATTATTCCCTCCTTTAGAAGTTTCATCCTCAAACTTTTTCATTTATAAATCCCCTAAAAAAGATGTGGGTGGTTCTTCTTCATAACATCCTCAAGTTACCATATTGCTTCCTCAATATTTTGGTTTCTCTAAAAAAACTTTACTAGAAGAGTTGTCCGATTTCTCAATACCTTCTCCCTTATGTCAAGAATCCTGATAGGCTCTTCACAGTAAGAAAAATCAGGTTTCAGTTCTATTTCTTCATAGGTAATTACATGCATTGGGTCTGGAATGTATTTCTTTTTCAATGACACATGGAACACATCATGAAATTTGGAGAGACTTGGAGGCATCTCTAAATGGTATGCTATAGCTCCGATTCTTTCTAGAATTTCAAAAGGTCTGATGTGCTTAGGGCTCAGTTTCCTTTTCTTTATGAACCTTAAGACACCCTTCCACGGAGATACTTTCATAAAGACATGATATCCCACTTGGAATTCCAAATCCTTTCTACAGTTGTCAACATAACTCTTCTACCTACTTTGGGATGCTTTAATATGGCCTTGAATTTTCTTTACCATTGTAGTGGTATCTTTAAAAAGTTGTAGGCCTATAAGTTTCCTCTCACTAACTTCATCCCAACAAGTTGGATTTTGACATATCCTTCCATATAATGCTTCATATGGAGCCATTTGAATACTAGAATGGAAACTATTATTGTATTCAAATTCCACCAAAGGCCAGTATTGATCCCAGATAAATTGAAAGTCAAGACATAATGATATTAACATGTCTTCCAGTGTTTAAATAGTCCTTTTAGACTATTCATCGGTTTGGGGGTGATAAGAAGTACTCATATGAAGCTCAATATCTAAAGCCTTATGGGGACTTTTCCAGAATTTTTATGTAAACTGGCGGTCTCTATCAGACACAATCGATAGAGGTGCACCATAAAGTCTTACAAATTCATTAATATAAAGTCTTTCCAGGTGCTCGAGTGGTAAATCCTCCCTTATTTCAAGGAAATGTGCAGATTTTGTGAGACAATCAACAATTAACCATATTTCATCATTCCTTCTAGGCATCCTCAGTAGTCCGATGACAAAATCCATCGCAATATCATCCCACTTCTACATAGGAATAGGTAGAGGTTGCATCACACCTCTAGGATGCTATCTCTCTACCTTCACTTGTTGAAAAACTAGGCACCTTGACATGTAGTCAGCAATCTCTCACTTCATATTATCCCACAAAAAATATTCCTTTAGATCACTATACATATTTGTGCTACATGGTTGTATAGAGAAATTGGATCTATGAGCATCGTCTAATAGTTCCCTTTTTAGCTCAGGTACTGATGGAACACATAACCTCTATCACGAACCGAATCTGGTCGCCATCAAACTAGCACCAAACCCAGCCCATGGAAAGTCCCAAAGGGTGTTCCCTATCCCCACGGGCTGGCACAAGTGCCTGGGTATCATAAAAATGTATGTGGGAATGATTTACCTGAGTTTGGATTCATAAAATAATAAAATACAAACAATATACCAAATCTAAAAAATTATGCCAAACAAGCCTTAATAAAATCCAGAACTGAGTATATGGGTTTAAAAAAGACACAAGGGACCCAAATTTACATAAAAGTAGCAGCAAACATCCCACGAGACTCCACATGACAAGGGGTCATCACCCATGAGCCGTCTCCACAACACCGCACCATGGAAAGAAACTAACAACCCGAACTGCCATCACCCAAGGCCTTGCCTTTTCCTGTGTCAAACATGATCAAGTCTACTTACATCCAAATGTGTAAGTATGGTGTGAGACTAATCCCAATAGGATATCACCCAAGGATTCCAAGTGATATGTATTATAAAATAAAAATCTTTCAAGAGTTATAAACAGAAAATGGTAGCATTTATTTCTAAAAGTGAAACTTGGAAATGAAAATACCTTTCAATGGGGATAACTTTAAATAATGAGTGATTTTGAATAAAACATCTAAGATACTGATTTTCACATAAAAAAATACCATAATTAAAGGATAAATTCCAAAAAGGCCACGAGCACCAAGCATAGGAACACCCCTAGGTACTAGTTAGTTGCGAGCCTTAAGTATCTTGTACCTCGGTGAAAGTAACCATAATAAAATTCGTTCCCATGCATGAGCCAATAGTATGGATAATACACATAACCTATTGGTCTCCAATAATCTCCATTATAGTTTTTTTGTGTTATCTGTGTCAAAATTTCTAAGTGAACCATGGTCAAAACCCCTCCGTTCACTAGCATACTAGTACAAATTAGCCCACCTAGTTAGCCGGGTTTCCCGTCTTGTTCTCAAATAGTTACCACATGTTACCAAAATCCATTTTCACATATAAACATTAGTTATTTCCACACACATTCAAAACATTAGCTACAGATGCTTTGCACCTTTTATATAACTCAATAAACCACTTATAATTTCCATAAAACAATTTCAAGAAAAGTAACCAAATTTTGCACATTAAATTCATCTAAAATACCTCTTTTAAAACCCAATGGAGACAAATATTATAAAAAACCATAAATTTCATCATAAGTTTTTTTATAAATCCATTACATGAATTATAAAACAACACCAAGAGGCACAACATGGGTTGCATATGTAAAACACCCATTTTCACACAAAATTGACACTTAAAAATATACCACTTTTCAAATGCTACCCAAATAAATTTTCTTAGTCAAAATAATGAAGGAGGAAAATAAAGGAAATAGAAATACATCAAGATAACTTAGTCCAGAATACCTACATATGGAATCACCTACCAAAAGAGTCAAGAACCGCAAATCCTAGTGCGGAACTTCAACCGCACCACCACCGCACCACAAGGGAGTGAGATCAAAACGAAAACCAGAGGATTGGACCAAGAAAATCAAAATTAAACCCTAGGTACAAATCCCTAGATTCTGTACATTTTGGTATTCAAGAAAAAATGGAGAAATCTTAGGGAAAAGGAAGGAACTTAGAAGGATATACACTTACTTGAGAAATATTGACGATTTTAGAAACCTGAGAAGTTAGGCTCTAATTCTCGACTGATACAATATCCAAAGAGGGGGAAACGAAACTGGGGGTGCGTCTAGGTTCATTGGGATCAGTTGAGAGGTAAAATAACCTAAAAATAATAAAAAATGAAAAAGTTATGAAAGAATAAAAAACAATTTTAAAAGAGAAAATGGGCTTACGGGTTGGCCCAATACTTAATTAGATCACCCAAATCCAAGACGATAATGAATTTTTAAGGGTTCTAAATTACTATAGTGGTTTGAATAGTTCAATGGAGGTCAAGTATGAAGTGGAATGGGAGAAAAATGTTGAAAAACGAATATGTTATTAAAGAAACAAAATTAATTTTTAAAACTGGAAATAAACTCACGGTTTGGCCCAATTTATGAAAACCCACCATTCACTCCAAAAAATGCATGGGAAACCCCCAATACAAAGCAAGAAAGTAAAATAAATGAAAATAACTTTAAAATAAATCATGTATGTAAAAATTATTCCCACCATAAATGACTTTCTTCCCCATAAAGTCAACACGATGCTTGATCAGAAAACAGGTTCGGGTATTCTTCCTCAACCCATGACTTTTGCTCCCATGTCTTGTGTGTATCACTCCCATGATTACAAAGAACTCGGACTAGTGGAATATATTTTCCCCAAAGAACCTTTTCTTATAAGTCCACTATTTTCACCGGCCTCTCAAAAACAGATAGATTAGGATCTATATCCAACTCCTCCCAATTTGGCACATGGGACGAATCCAGGTTGTATTTATTTAACTGGGAGATGTGGAAAACATCATGGATGAATGTCAACTGAGAAGGCAAAGCCAAATTGTATACCACTTTTCTAATAATCTCAGTTCTCTCAAAAGGTCCTACATACCTCAGCGTCAACTTTCCTTGTTTCCCCATGCGGTGATGACCCAGATGAGGGGCCACTTTCAAGAATACCCAATCACCCACTGAAAACTCTAGGTCTCGACGCCTCTTATCAGCATATGATTTCTGAAAACTCTGAACTATCAGTAAACACTGCCTGATCAACTTGACCTTCTCAGATGTCTCTTACACAAGGCTCATTCCCAATAGTGATATCTCACCTACCTCATCCCAACACAGGGGGGACCAGAAAGGCTGCCCATAGAGAGCCTCAAAGGGAGCCATTCAAATTGAGGATTGGTAGATGTTATTATATGAAAACTCGACCAAACCCAAATGTCTATCCCAAGAACCACCAAAGTACAAGACACATGCACGAAGCTGTCTTCCAGGATCTGATTTTCCCACTCTGTTTGACCATCTATCTGAGGATGGTATGTTGTTCTTATCTTAATTTGTGACCCCAAATCCTTACGAAGGCCTCCCCAAAACTGAGAGGTGAAGTGGGGGTCTCTATCTGAGACAACTACTGATGGTACACCATGAATCCTTACCACCTTTTGAATATAAAACCAGACCAACTCATCCACTTTAGTTGTATCTCTGATAGGAATGAAGTGGGATGATTTGGTCAGCTGATCAATCACCACCCAAATAGCATTCTTACATTGAGGTGTATGAGGTAATCCAATAATGAAATAAATGGAAACATCATCCCACTTACAGGTAAGAATGGGTAGTAGATGAAGCAAACCAGATAACTTCTGATGTTCTACTTTCACCTGCTAATAAGTATAGCATCTCGATACAAAGTCAGCAATGTCCCGCCTCATACCTGGCCACCAGAACTGTCAACGAACATCATAGTACATCTTGGTGGCACCGGGGTGGACAACCCACTGTGACTGGTGGCTATCCCGCATTACCACCTTCCTCAGAGATAGTGGCACCACTAAACGACCATTGAAACACAAGATACCCTTGGGGGAATAAGACCAATCAGAACACGTCTCCCCACCATGAAGAATCTGTTTCGATCGCTGGAAAAACTCATCACTGGGCTGCTTCTGCTGAATCAATTCTATAAGAGATGGGGTCAGCTTAATGCTTGCCAAGAATACACCTCCACTATGCTCCTTGTTCTCCACATGCATCTGACCAAAGAGTCTCATTAGAGTCCACTCATCACTGGACTTCCTCAATGTCTGCACTGGTACTCTTATGCTCAAGGCATCTACTACAACATTACCCTTCCCCAGGGTATAGATAATATCAAATTCAAACCCCTGCAGGTATTCGATCTAGGGATGCTACCTCAAATTGAGATCTTTCTGTGAGAAGATGTATGCTAAAATTTTATGATCAGAGTAGACCACAAACTTCCCCCCAAAGAGATAATGGTGCCAAGTCTTTAAATCATGCATTACTGCCTCTAGTTCTAAGTCATGGGTTGGATAATTCTCTTCATGTGGTCAGAGATGGTGAGAGCCATATTCCACCACGTGATCATCCAGCATAAGAATGAACCCGAGACCCATACCTGAAGCATCACAACACACCACATAGCCTTTCCCAGACTCTGGTAGGATCAAGATTGGGGTGGTAGTCAACCTCCACTTCAACTCTTCAAAGGACGCCTGACATTCTACGCTCCACACAAACTTCACCCCCTTTTGGGTGAGTGTGGTTATGGGCGAAGCAAGCTGAGAGAAATCTTGAACAAACTTCCTGTAGTAACTTGCCAGGCCAAGGAAACTCCTGATCTCAAACACGTTCTTCGGTTGCTCCCATGACATAATTGAACTGATCTTCTCAGGATCCACCAAAACTCCCTGATCTGAGATCAGATGCCCCAAAAACTTCACCTACCTAATTCAGAAGGTACACTTGGATAGATTTTCATAAAGGTGGTGATCCTACAGAGTTCCCAACATGATCCGCAAATGGTGCCCATGCTCCTCCTCAGATCCAGAGTAAACCAGGATGTCATCCATGAACACTATGATGAATAAGTCAAGATACTGATGGAAGACCCTATTCATGAGTGCCATAAAGACTGCTGGATCATTGGTTAATACGAATGGAATGACTAAATACTCATAGTGGCCATACCGACTTCATAAGGCTGTCTTTGGGATATCTACCTCTTTCACCCTGAGTTGGTGATAAACCGAACGCAAGTCTATTTTAGAAAACCACTTTTCCCCCTTTAACTGACCAAATAAGTATTCTATTCAGGGCAAAGGATATTTATTCTTTATGGTTACCTTATTCAGCTTCTGGTAATCAATACACAGCCGAAGGGAGCCATCAACATTATTTGAAAAAATAACAGGAGCGTCCCATGTAAAGACACTCAGGTGAATGAATCCTTTGGATTCTAAATCATTCAGCTATATATTTAATTCCCTCATCTAATTGGGGGCCATACGGTATGAGGGAAGAGATATCAGCTGTGTTACCAGCACCAAATCAATCGAGAACTCCACGTCCCGCTCTGAGGGCAAGCCTGAAAAATCATCTGGAAATAACTCTGGGAACTCATCCACCACATGAGGCAATCCACCCTCATGAGCTTGAACATCATCGTCTAGCATGATCAAAAATAACTGGAAGATAATATTCCCGAACTCTAGGAGTGGAGGTCCCACACGACCAGACCGAGGGTCCCATTCCCCAAGAAAAACCTGTGTACTACCATCAGGTGCCATGAAACTCACCCGTCGCATATAGCAATCGATGTGCACCTAAAAATGTACCAACCAGTCCATGCCAAGGATTACATAAAAAAGTTCCATATCAAAGACCAGGAGGTCCCACTCAATCTCCACCCCCAACATAGAGAGCGCACAAGATTGGCACCTGAGACCATGCTCCTTTTTATTTCCCAGCGGCGTCACCAAATCCATCATGAAAGATAAAAGCTTAGTTGGAAAGTTCAGTGTGCCCACAATACGTGCATATATAAATGAAACTGAAGCACCAGTATCAAAAAGAGCATCAGATAAAGAAGATGCAATCAAAATGGTACCTCGGACGGTCTATGGACCTACATCCGATCTTGCTGGTGGCTGCTTCATAGCATGAAGATGCCTCGTCTCTGCCTGAGAACGGCCACCCGCCTGTGGATCTACCCTAAATTGGATCTTCCCCAAAGATGATCTAGCACTGCCTCCATGACTACCGAACCGAGATCCCCCTATCCTCGATGGCTTGGAATGTGCTGGCACTCCCCTGGGAGCCACAGGTCCTGCCCCACTTTGAAGTGGACAGACTATCCTGCAAAAGCGCTGCACATGTCCCATACCTCCACACTAAAAACAGGTCTTCGGAGGATGAGGGAATTCTGGATAGATGTTCCTTGTCTTCCCACACTGGTGGAACACGATAGTCCTCACATCTAAATCCACTGATGAAAACTGCCTCGAAGAGTGGCCTGAACTGCCACCTCCCTTCTTTCCCTGCTCTTCCCGCTTCCTCTTCTTTTCAGAAGAGCTACCAGTGCCCATAGTATATACCACTCCAAATATCCCAAACTTCACCTTTTTTTCAATCTCTACCATGCAAGAATGATCGACCACCTTAGAATAAGTTCCCAACCTGAATAGGAAGACCTGTGAGTAAATTTCTGGTCGCAGTCCCTTCTCAAACTTCTGGGCTTTAAAGCTCTCATTAGAAACAATGTCTGGTGCGTACCACACTAGTTCAGAAAAATGGTTAGCATAATCCATTACTAAACGATCTCCCTGGGAAAGATCCATGAATTCTCGAGATCTGGCATAGGATAGAACCTCTGGACAATACTGATCATTGAAGATGGACTTAAAATCTTTCCAGATCATGTTTTCATGCTTCCCAGATTGAAGCATTGATTCCCACCACCTACGGCTGAGACCCTCTAGCTGAAAATAGGCACATTTCACCCAGACCTCCTCAGGTGTTTCCAGGAACTCGAATATACACTCTATCTTCTCGAGCCATTCCTCTGCCTCTTGAGGTTCTGAGCTACCTCGAAAACAAGGAGGTTTATTTTTCATGAATTTCTGGGCCTTATCCTTTCTAGGCCCAGTCTCATCTTCTCTGGCTGGAGTAGGATCCAGAACCACTCCCTGTCCGAGATCCTGGAAAGTTGAGACCATAGCTTCTATCAGCCTTTGATCGAGTGGTGCAAGAGAACTCTCTCCAGCTTCATCCCGTGGGTGCATGGGAGCTTTCTGGGGAGACATGTTGCTACAAAAGGCAACAATCACAAAGAAAAAAATCAATACAATAGTTATGAAAATTTTAGGAATAAAGTTAGATATAAATAAGCCAAACACATTACAACAATAAAATAAACTACTTCACCACCCTCGATATCCACGTGCAGTATGCAGCCCACATGTCTCACCTGGAAGTGAAGATAAACAAAAAATTCGGACATCCCATGGTGACTCGCGGTCTGTCACAAGGGGTATGAGCCAAAGACCCTACTCATGAACAAAAATTTGAGCCCTGACAGTCCTATCTCCTATCTAGCCTGACTCATCCCAAAATAATAATATAACTCAAAAACGTTAACCTCCCTTTGATACCATTTTTTCACAAACCGAATCTGGTCTCCATCAAACCGGAACCAAACCTGGACCATGGAAAGTCCCGAAGGGTGTTCCCTATCCCCACGGGCTGGAACAAGTGCCTGAGTATCATAAAAATGTATGTGGGAATGATTTACCTGAGTTTGGATTCATAACATAACCAAAAACAAACAATATACCAAATCAGATTTTTTTTCCAAAAAAGACTTAATAAAATCAAGAAATGAGTATATGGGTTTAAACAAGACACAAGGGGTCCAAATGTACATAAAAGTAGTAGCAAACAGCCAATGAGACTCCACATGACAAGGGGTCTATTGGAACCATGGATGTTTTGTGCATGAATTGGAGTATGGTTTGTGTTTGTTGTCAATCCTCAGTGGAAGTTCATAACGTGTACCAACAAGGTGATCATATAGTTCAAGCAGACAACGGTATTGAAGATGGCCCCATTTCCCAGTGTTTGCCAAATTTTTGGGCCTTAAAATTTGAAATATGGAGAAATGTGTTTTTGGCAAAGAGACTTGCACGCCGAGGCCTTGGAGGCTTGGAAACTTGCGCGCCTAATGTTTTTTAGAATGAGAACATGAAAATATGGAAAATGAAAGAGGGCCGCGCAAGTATTGGTTTGGTTGCGCAAGTGACTTGCGCACCGTGAAAGGACTTGCACGCCTGTACCTTAGAGGATTGGAAAGTTGCGCGCCGTTTGAACATCTTGTTTTGATCATAAAAATATGGAAAAGTAAATAGGGGTGCCCAAGATTGGAAGTTGGTTGCGGAAGTGTCTAGGAGGATAGAAGGGTTGCGCGCCGAGACTTGTGCGCCTAGGGAAGACTTGCACGCCGCCACACAGGGTATCTGAATGCCTATAAATTGAGGACCACCCCTCCTCATTCAACACAAACTTTGGACTTGAAGAAATTCAAAACTCCCATCGTGCAGGTGTTGAAGTCTCACAAGTGTAGGTGGGTCGCACAAGGTGGAGCAGCGCGACAGCTATTTGATGCCCGTCCAGTAGTCGCGCAAGTGATTTGGTGATACTTGCCCGCCAGAATTAAAGTTGCGCGACAGGTTTACATTTGGTTTCAAAATCGGTTTGATTTGAAAAGAAGTGGAGTCGCGCATGTTTGGCTTTAAAGAAGACTGAATTCTGCAAGTGTTGAAGGTGTACTTGCACAACAATTATAACTTGCGCTCCATCCTTGAAAGTTGTGCACCGCCTTGGAGTTGTGCGCCAGGTGCTGTTGAGGCTTGCCGGTTGTCTTGGTGCTGTAAGAAAGTTGTAGATCATTTCACGGGTGATAGTTGGACTTCAACAGAGCATCCACATAATGCATAGGATGAATTCATTGAGCAATGATGAAGAGACCTTCACGTCTATAAAATGAGTGGGACTTCACCAATGGCAGTGAGCTAGGAGGAGTCAACGGGAGTGACTCGAGGGACGCAGTGAGCTATCCCTAAACAATTGTAAAGGAAGTAATCCTGGGATAGAGTGACTATTCCCAAACCTTTTTAATCCAAAACTAGTGAAGAATAGTTGAATTTGGTATGCCTGACAACTTGTCGGAATATTCTCCTTAGACGTAGCCCTTAGCGGTGAACCAAGTAAAATTTGCTGTGTCATCTCTTTGCATGTGAATGTTTCATTACAGATCATATTCTTCATACAGGTTTAACTAGTTCCTACCAACGTGAGAACAAGATCCTCAGTTTAAAAGAAAAAGTTGTCACCCTGATTCACCCCTCCCCTCTCAGGGTGCCTCGGGGTCCTACATGGTCATCACCCACGATCCATCTCCACAACACCACACCATGGAAAGAAACTAGCAACCCGAACTGCCATCACCCAAGGCCTTGCCTTTGCCTGTTTCAAACATGATCAAGTATACCTACACCCAAAGGTGTAAGTAGGGTGTGAGACTAGGCCCGATAAGATATCACCCAAGGATTACAAGTGATAGGCATTATAAAATAAAAAGCCTGCAAGAGTTATAAATAGAAAATGGTAGCATTTATTTCTAAAAGTGAAACTTGGAAATGAAAATACCTTTCAATGGGGATAACATTAAAGAATGAGTTAATTTGAATAAAACATGTAATATACTGATTTTTACATCCAAAAATACCATAAATAAAGGATAACTGCCAAAAAGTCCATGAGCACTAAGCATAGGAACACCCCTAGGTACTAGTTAGTTGGGAGCCTTAAGTACCTCATACCTCGGTGAAAGTAACCATAATAAAATTAATTCCCATGCACGAGCCACTAGTAGGGAGTATACCCATAACCTAGTGGTCTCTAATCATCTCCATTATAGTTTTTTTAGTGTTATTCGTTTCAAACTTTCTAAGTGAACCATGGTCGAAACCCCTCCGTTCACTAGCGTACTAGTACAAATTAGCCCACCTAGTTACCCGGGTTTCCCGTCTTGTGCTCAAATAGTTACCACATGTTACCAAAATCCATTTTCACATATAAAAATTAGTTCTGGTCACACACATTCAAAATAGTAGCTACACATGCTTTGTACCTTTTATATAACTCAATAAACCACTTATAATTTCCATAAAACAATTTCAAGAAAAGTAACCAAATTTTGCACATTAAATTCATCTAAAATCCCTCTTTTAAAACCCAATGGAGACCAATATTATAACAAACCATAAATTTCAGCATAATTTTTTTTATAAATCCATTCCATGGATTATAAAACAACACCAAGAGGCACAACAAGGGTTGCATATGTAAGACACCCATTTTCACACAAAATTGGCACTTTAAAATAAACCACTTTGAAAATGCTACCCAAATTAATTTTCACAGTCAAAATAATGAAGTAGGAACATAAAGGAAACATAAATACAGTAATAAAACGTATTATAGAATACCTACATATGGAATCACCTACCAAAAGAGTCAAGAACCGCAAATCCTAGTGCGGAACTTCAACCACACCACCACCGCACTACAAGGTGGTGAGATCGAACCTAAAACCAGAGGATTAGACCAATAAACTCAAAATGAAACCCTAGGTATGAAGCCCTAGCTTCTGGAAATTTGGGTATTCAAGAAAAAAGGAAGAAAGCTTAAGGAAAAGGAAGGAACTTAGAAGGATAGACACATACTTGAGAAATCTGGATGATTTTAGCAACCTGAGAAGTTTGGCCCTAATTATCGATTGATACCATCTCCAAATAAGGGTAAAAGAATCTGGGGGTTTGGATAAATTTAATGGGATTAGGTGAGAGGTGGAATCACCGAAAAATAATAAAAAATGAAAATTTTATGAAAGAATAAAAAAACAATTTTAAAACAGAAAACAAGATTATGGGTTGGCCCAATACTTAATTAGATCACCCAAATCCAAGATGATAATGAATTTTTAAGGGTTCCAAATTTCTATGGTGGTTTTTATAGCTCAATTGAGGTCATTTTTAAAGTATATTGGGAGAATGAGGTTGAAAAACGAAGAATTTATTAAATAAAAAAAATAATTTTTAAAACTGGAAATAAACTCACGGTTTGTCCCAAATCTTGAAAACCCACCATTAACTCCCAAAATGCATGGGAAACCCATAATACAAAGAAATAAAGGAAAATAAATGAAAATACCTTTAAAATAAATCATGTATGTAACAACCTCTTCCCAAATTTCATAACTCCTTCATACACGAAGTCTTCCAATCTCCCATCCTTGACATCATTAATTTTCTTGTGTAGATTTTCATCATCAGATTGAGAGATTTTTATCTTATCTATTAAATATGGTTTAGAAATCATTTTAAATGGGTAAGATGTTTCCCCTTCCTTAATAATTCCCATATCCATTTTCAATAGATCCATAAATATAGGATCTATTTCAATCCTCATTTGGGTCAGGAGTCCGTGATCTTTCCAGCTTAATGCATCTACCACCTTATTTTCCTTTCTTGGTTGGTAGTGTATTGAAAAATCATAATCTTTGAGTAACCCAATACTTCTCCTTTTCCTCATGTTGATTTATTTTTGTGTGAAAATGTATTTCAAACTCTTGTGATTTGTGTATATCTCACATTTTTCACCGTAAAGATAATTCCTCCATATTTTCAGAGCAAAGATTACAACTGCTAAATCGAGATCATGAGTTGGATAATTTTTATCCTGAGTCTTCAACTGCCTTGATGCATAAGAAATAACTTATTATTTTGTATAAGGATTCAACCTAGCCTATACTTTGATGCATCACCGTATGTTACAAATCCATCACTTCCAGATAGAAGAGTCAAAATTCGATCATTGACCAATCTTCTTTTCAATTCTTCAAATAATTCTGTACATTCTTTCCTCCACACAAACTTAACTCCTTTATGCATGAGCTTGGTTAGCGAGTTATCCAGTCGGGAGAAATTCTGAACGAAACATCGATAGTAACCTACTAAGACAATAAAACTACGTACCTCAGTTATGTTTGTTGGATTGAGCCATTCTTGGATTGTCTTTGTCTTCGCAGGATCAACTAGGATTACATCCTTAGAGACAATATTGCCTAGAAAAGAAACTGATTAAATACAAAATTCACACTTGCTAAACTTCCCATATAATTCATTTCTTATGAGAGTTTTTATAACACTCCTCAAGTGTTTCTCATGGTATTCATAGCTTTCGGATTATACTAGGATGTCATCGATGAAAACCACAACAAAGTTATCAAGATATTCCTTTAAAACTCTATTAATTAAATCCATGAAAACAGATGGTGCATTAGTTAGTCCAAAAGGCATCACTGTAAAATTGTAATGCCCATACCTATTTCAAAACACTGTCTTTGGAATATATTCCTTCCTCACATGTAGCTAATGATATGCATATTGAAGGTAAATCTTTGAAAATTATTGTGCTCCATGAAGTTGATCAAATAAATAATCAATTCATGGAAGATGATACTTATTCTTTATTGTAATAGTATTTATTTCCATATAATCAATGTATAGACTCATGGATCCATCTTTCTTCTTGACAAAGAGGACATGGGCTCCCCATGGAGAAACACTAGGTCGAATAAATCCTTTTTCACTCAATTCCTCTATTTTTTTCTTTAGCTCCACTAACTCCACATGGAGTCTTTGATATAGGTCTAGCACCAGAAATTAAATCAATAGAGAACTCAACTTCTCACACTGAAGGATGTCTAGGTAAATCCTCATGTAATATGTCAATTTATTCTTTCACTATATGTACATCTTCAATTTTAAGATTTATTTCCTCACCGATAGACATTGGGTTCTCTTCCACTCCAAGAATTTCATTCAATAGAGCTACTTGGGGTGGATCTAGATAAGAATCAAATGGAAAGGTTTCTTCTCTAAAAATAAGGGATTCTACACCATTTTAAAAGATTGTAACTTATTCTTGCAATAAATCTTCACATCATAATTTGAAATCCAATTCATACCGAGAATTATATCAAATCCATTCATTGGTATGATGATAAGGTCAGCAACTAAAGCACGTTTATTTTTCATGAGTGGGACTAATCAACATGCCTTTGTTGCAATGATACACCCTCTAGGAGTTTTGACTGACAACTCCTTTATTAAATAAAATTGTATTGTCTAATTTTCTTGGAAAACTGGGAAGATATAAATGAATGTGATGATCCAGAATCAAATAATGTGTTGGCTAAGTTTTAGGAAACAACTAAATTACATGTCACTACATCATTAGGAACTTCATCCTTTGTGGTTGTAATTGTATAAGCTTTCCCTTTCTCTCCTGGCCTTTTATGAGGCAAGTTTCCTGGGCACTTAAGACACTCATTTTCATAGTGTCCCATATCTCTACAATTGTAGCATTAAATATCATTGAATTTTTTCTTCCCCTTGCATTCATCAGATTGATGACCCTTTTCTCTACACTTATAGCAGATTCCCATGCATTTCAAGAATTTCCTGAGATGATTCTTTCCACAAATCTCTCATAATGGGAATTGATTAATTCTTTTGTTCTTCTTTGGTTCTTCACCTTTTCCATTTTTATTAGAGTACTATTTCTTATCATGGTTTCCCTTGAACAAATTTGATCTAGAAAACTCCCTCTCTATTTTGATGGCACTTAATACAATTTCATCATATGATGAAAATGTTTAAGAAGATACTTACCTTATAAGACTTGTCTCAAGACCTTAAAAGAAATTATCAATCTTTTATTCCCTGTCATGTACATAATCTATGGCATACCTGGATAGTCTTGTGAAGGTAGCCTCATACTCTATAACACTGTCTTCTTCCCTTTGCTTCAAGCCCAAAAATTTCCTCTTCATTTTGGTTTGCTGCTCATGAGGGAAATATTTGTCAAAGAATATTCCCTTAAAATTCCTCCATTACATATCTTCTATCTCTTCTTCCTCCGTGGTATTCTGGATCAAGGACCACCATTTATCATCATCACCCTTGAAAAAATACACCCCCAATACTACCTTTTCATTATAATTTCATCTTAATACCATGAATATATTTTCAAGGGACTTGATCCACTACTATAATTCCACTAGATTAGTAGTACCACTAAAATATAGAGGCTTCTACCACATGAAATGCTCCAACCTAGGTGTAGCATGGTTATTCATCACAACCCAAGTAAGTTGTCCCAATATGGTCATGATATGATCTACTACAACATTGACTGTGTTGACTTTCTCAGTGAGGCAATCCCTACATTTTCCACAAGTATTGATTCCCCTTCTTCCATTAAGTTACATTTCTAAATAATTTCATAGACTATATTAGGTTATGAATCATAATTTATAATCTTGATTATAAAATTACTTATCATAAATTGAAATCCCATGCATATCTAATATCATAAACATGGTTTCTTTGTTGAAAAATTTACATTAAAATCCTTCATAATGTCTTGTAAATTAAATGTGAATTATCCTAAGCATATCCACCAAGAGTGTAAATACCAAGAGTGAAGCAAGGCCCATTGTCGTGTACCAGGATACCTTGGGTTATGCCCAAAACTCTTTGTCGAAGTTTTCACTCCTAGGTACATCTGTGCTCGAGACACCTCTACCTATTTGTATCCAGACAGGGATGTATTTGCTAGAAGGATCCACATAATATATTCCTTACCAAAATACCCGGACGTTCTTGTATGTTTTTCCTCAAATACTACCTTCAGTATTTGTTCCCTAATCTATATTTTCTAATCTAGTTTCCAAGGTTCCTATTAAACTTCCTCAGATACCAACTGTAACACCCCGAACCCTCTAGACTGGATCCGGTGCATTAATAATTACATTAGCATGGTTAGAAGGAATAAAATCCTGAAGGAATGATAAGTTTATTAGTCTTGAAGAAACTAGATACATAGATGTACCTCAAATTACATTGGTAAAGGTAAAAAAATACAATACATAACAAAAAATAAAAACTGCATCCACAGAAACACAATAAGTGATATCCTCTTCACAACCTGTTAAAGGTAAAAAAATGAAAGGGGTGATCTCAAATGTTTAGTAATGGTTACAAATAGAATAAACATAAATCAATAATAACTGAATCATAAACAACTTGACACAGTCAATATGGCATGGTGAATAAATGAAAAAGTCACGCCATTAATAACTAAGAATGAAACTACTACCATAGATTTTGTCATAGTGAAAATCTCATGGATAATAATAACTGAAAACGAATAAAGAGAATTCTTATTAATTATATTTCATGTATCTGGACCATGATACCATTATACCATCGAAACGGTTTAAGTTTGTGGGTAGAAACCCGTCTGATTTTTGGAATCAAACTCAAAAGGTTTGTCGCCAACTAATTTGTCTCATGAGACCTATCGATGCATCGAGGGGATATAGAAGGCCCCAACCTCCACAAAATGTCCAAATAATTCTTTATAAATTTATTTAATACAAGATCAATATGCCTTTTCAATATTTATATGGAGTAGAGGATACCGATTCATCAATATTTCCAAAGTTAAAACAAAATTCCAAATAGATACCGTATGTAAAATGGTATACGGTTTAGACAATAAACATATCCATGATATGAAAATATGGATATTTAATAAAAATATAATTTCAAATGAAAAGTGATCTCAAATGGGCAGTAGGTACACCACATAAGGATTATTAGGTGCACAATACAAAGTAAGTCACAACGAAATGGAAATTGAGACAAAGTCCCTTACCACAATGTTATCGGTCGAATCATATGACAAAAACTTAATAAACATAAAATGAATCATTTAATACCATTAATATAAAGTTAATAATTATATTATATGAAAAATTTCAGTACACATACACCACATACAATAAATAAATGGCATACAATGGAAATCTCACAAAAATTAAAGTGAGACGAGAAAACCCCTTACAAACATTTTAGCATGGTAACAGGTGTTCTTGTGAGGGATTAATGAGAGGTAAAGAGGAATCCCATTATTTATATATCATAATGGAAGTATGGGGGAGGTTAGAAAACATACCCCATCATTAGGAATTAAAAATAAAAGGACACAACATAGGGGGAATTCTTGAATAAAAGTGAGAGAGAGAATCCCTTACCAAGAACGTATCATTAGATTGAGGAAAAATCAATGACATAATTATGTGCAACAAAGATAAACCCACACAATAAAAGTGGTGATATAGAATAAAACAATCCTAGTTCATTCACACATATTCTGGAAAAATACATAACCAATGGCATTTAGGTTAACTCAACAAATGGAAGTTGAGTTAAGATATCCCTTACAAAGAACATATCATTATATTGTGGAAAAATCAATGAAATAATTACGTGTGACAAGTTTAAAACCACAAAATAAAAGTGGATATACAGAATAAAACAATAAGATGTCATTCACACATATTCTTAGAACAATTTAACCAATTAAATAGATGTTTAACTCAAAGAATGAAAATTGAGTGAAACAATCCCTTACCTTATAATCGAAGGTGTTCTTGATTGTTCTTAATGACCTGAATAATCAATTTTATCTTCATTAATTAATAATTAAATAACCTCATAAACATCTAATTTATATGGTATAACCTTATTAGGTTCATTAATGTCCTTTTTTATGGGTTTAAGAGGTTCAATTTTATTTTTTTGGAAGCATTTTCTTCCTTGTTTTTCATGATCTGTTTACTTGTATTCATGAATGGAAGTTCATTTGAAATGTGGGTAAAAATATCGAATTGTTAATATATATTATTAGTGAAATTATAAATTATCTTAAAATGATTTTGGGTTATATAATTGAGGATGATTCATTAGTTAAAAGTTGTTGATAAATGTTTGGATTAACTTTTCACATTTTGTGCATAATGAACTTGTTTTGTATTATTATTTTGTATTATGAGTGTCTAAGGATTACAGAACATTGAATAGGTTAAAATAAATATATTAGGATATGGTTCAGATATTAACATGGTTTCATGACCAGTCTTTAGGATAGTAATGCAAATTTAAAACCCGTCTTCCTTAAGTGTGATAAATTAACACATCTCGGACGGTGTTTTCATTTATAGTATAAATGTATGGGAAAAGAGAGATATTGATGAAATATTAAATTATAATAATAAAAAATATATTAAATTTAAGGTACTATAATTATCATGGAATTTGGATGAGGTTAGGTGATAATATAGCAACAAAATAATAAAACTTGTAAAAGATTTTGAAATAGAAGAGAAGAGAGGTTCACCCCTTGAGTACTCCTCCTTGAGAAACTCATTAAGACCTTTGTTTTTGTACTTTTGGTGAGACCAGAAAGTATTGGACGTGAGGTAGGAGGTTAGGGGTCTATTTGAGAATAATTTAGGCAAGGATTGAATCTTTAGTGGTGTGGGAGGAAGAGGGGGTGAGGGGTGGTTTATATAGTGGAGGGGAGAAGAGTTTTCTTAATATTATAATCATTAATTTATTATTTTTCTCAAGACAAGCAATAATGAGTATTACATGTCCTATAATAGTAATATATGCATGTAATTTATAGATTTGGGTGCTTACATCAATCATGATGCTAGGAATAGTTAATTTAAATTATAATGTATTTATAAGGTAAATTAATGTATTTTACTATTCAACAAAAATTCAAGTATTTCAGAAAAATACCAAAAATTAACCCTAACCATTTTTCGACGTGTAGAATCCAAAAATGAACTCCATTTTTCAAAAAGGATTTTATAAATCTGATAAATTTAATTTTTAATTAAAATCATTATATAATCAAAAAGTACAACCACTTAAAATATTCATCTTCATTTTTAAGGTGCCTAAATTTATTTATAAATTCAAGGGTATAGATACCATTTATAAGAGTTATGTTACTATTAATAAGGGTAAGTTACCATTAATAAGGGTATGTTACTATTCATAAGGGTAGGTTACTATTCACCAAAAATTAAGTTAATTAAATCAGACTCTAAATATCATCCTGAACACAACCGTGTATGTTAGATTTTCAAATTTCAAATCGCAGAGCTGAAAATTTTATGTTTAATTGCTAGGTTATGAATATATCCTATAAATAACCAAGTTTTGTTAAATATAGGCTCAATGATTCATGAAATATGGGATATCAAATGAATACAATGTATTTAAGAGAAACATACCATAAAATGTTTTGGGTACTACAACCGGGGTATTTCTTACAACAATTATCACATGTGGGAAAATCTTTATTTCCCTTTTTAACTTTATTCATCTCTTTATAAATTGTTATATTATTGTCTTTATTTACTTTAAAGTCATAAAACATAGAGAATTGTTTCTCTGTCTTGATAGCACATGAGACTATATCTTTATATGATGAGAATGTTTGGGAAACCAATTAATTTCAGAGGAATGGATTTAACCAATAAAAAAATGACCAATATTAATCCTTGGGTTATGTATGTAGTATATAGATTTAATTGATAACCTTTTGAAGTTTTATTCATATTGAGAAACATTCTCATCTTCCATTTTCCTCAAACTCAGAAATTACCTCTCCATATCCGCTCTCTATTCATGAGGAAAATATTTTTGTAAAATATGTTCCTTAAAATCCTTACATTCCATGATTTCTATTTACTCATCCTCCTTAGTGTTTTGAATCAATGACCTCCAATGATCCTCATCTCCTAAGAGATGATAAACAACCATGAAAACATCTCCCTTCATTTCTTCCAAAAGATAGAAATATCTTCTCTAAAGAACTTATCCATTGTCCATTTATAAATGGATTTGTAGTCCCACTAAATGTTGGAGGTTGTTGTCTCATGAAGCGATCTAACATTAATCCTCCACTTTGTAGATTAGGGTGCTCTCTACAGGTAATGTTATAGTTCATAACCCAAGTCAACTATCCTAGTATAGTTATAGGTTTTTCAACACCTGTTGTAGGTCCATCTCCAACATCATTATCTTTTATTGGAGGCAAATACCTATATGGATTATGTGTGATGATACGATTTCCATCCCTTCTACTAGGATCAATTTTTAAACAATGGCATACACTGTGTTATGTTATGTATCATAATTCATAATTTCAAACTAGTAAAATACTTAACATAAATTGAAAAAAATTATGAATATCTAATCTCATAATCATAAAAACAGTTTCTTTGGGGACATATTTACTTTTAAATCCTTCATAATGGATTTTAAAGAAAATGTGAATTTTCCTAAGCATATCCCCCAAGAGTGTCAAACTAGGTGTGCAGGTAGACCCGTTGTCATGTATGTTGGACTCCTCATGTATTAATAATGTTTTAATGATAAAAAATTCTATTTAGTCTATAAACCTTGTTAACTCTATGTAATCTATCTCACATAAAATGTACAGTTTTTTAGTAAAAACTATCCAAAGATCTTAAGTGTTATACACTCAGTTTGATTATTGTACACTATATTTGATTTACCTTTATAATTATTTCTTTGAAAAATGATTAAGTATAATCCATTCTATGAATATTATCGATTAAGTTTGAATACAAATATTAGACTAAACATAAGACACCATGAACCAGAAATCGTGACCACGAGACACCGTGACCATGAGACACCATGAATGAGACACCGTGACCAGACACTGTGAATGAGACACCGTGAATGAGACACCATGAATGAGACACTGTGACCATGAGACACTGTGAACCAAACACCATGAACAAGACACCATGAACATGAGACACCGTGAACTAGACACTGTGAATAAGACATTGTGACCATGAGAAACCATGAACAGGACACCATGAACAAGACACCGTGATCAACCAAACACCATGACCAATCCAGACACCGTTTGAAGAAGACACCATTTCCATGACATACTGTGACACTGTTTCTTAATCTATTTTGTTGTTTTTAAATTTACTCTCTAATGGTAAAATTTGAAGTTTTTAAATTCACTGACATAATTAATGTTTCTTTGTAAACATGTCACCTGATAGTACGAGGTACGAGGTGCAGTGTACATGCAACCTGTAAGCTCCGACACATCCACTCCAAGATAATAAAAGTAGTGTGGCCCAGAAACAATAGATATTGAAAAGAGAAACAAAAGGGTGTGAGCACAAAAATGAATAACACACTCATAGAATTTTTGAAGAAATAATTGTAACATACTACTCAACGTTGACGAAGAACACATGAAGCATAATTGAATCCCAGAATCGAGAACATCTTCTCACTTTCAAACATCACGAATTACACAAGTCGGATCTGTCTAACTTATGACACTCTGTTTTCCATACGAGGACTTGATTTCTACATCTGATTCATCTCAGAAGTCCAGAGATGCAAATACTAACACTCAGAGCACTTATAAACTTATCTCAATATTTCTGCTCTGTTCTATATCATTTTATTTTCTTTCGAGTAGTGTGTGTATCTGTATAAAAACACACTCTGTCTCCTGCATTAAACTGAAGGATACAAGATATAATTTCTCAAAAATATTTTTACACTTGTGTATACCCATGGATAAGTGTGGAAGAGGTCCCTGTGTGTCCTGGTAGTTTTGTACCCACGAAGAACTGTGGAAGAGGTCGAGTGACCTGGACAGTCCTATGTACTGTTGTTAACCCCAATCCAGGGTGTGGATCAAGTTTATTTATATAAAATGCTTGGTCGAAAGTGATCACCAAGTGGAGTGGATTAGGTCTTGTCTTGAGACTGAAGCACTTGTTTTATATCCGTTGTGCTGCTTAATTTAGTCTTCTCTATTTTACTTCTTTAATGTATAATTCAGAAATCACTAAATTCACTTTGATAGTTAATCTTAGAAAGAAGTTATAATTGTCTTGAATTAGTATAATAACTTCAAAATTAATATTAATAACAGATATTAAGATTACTGTGAATTAATCAATCTTCTAAGAAGTTATTTAAACAGTAAAGCTTTCATAACCGTATTACTTTGATTAATTGGCTGTATTTAACTTTATTGGGGAAACCTTTTTAAGAATACTCTTTAACTAGAAATTTTTATAGATACTCAATTCACTCCCCTCTTGAGTAATCTACTCTAACCAACATTTGGTATCAGAGGATGTTTATTAAGACTCTATTTAACCTTATTCAACTGTGATTGTAGTTGTACTTTAAGGATCTGTAAATTTCTGTTAATTCAAAATTTATATCTCTTTTAATGTATTTCATTATTATGGATAATATATTGGAAGGTGCTGCATCCAACATACCACCATTATTTAATGGCACCAACCATGCTCAATGGAAAATTAAAATGAAAATGCATTTATAAAGTATGGGTTTTGAAATCTGGTCTTCCATTATAGATGCATATAAGATTCCTTCTACTAATACAATCACTTGGGATGAACCTACCAAAAATGTCTACAATAACAATTGAAAATCTATGAATGATTTATATTGCTCTTTAGGAGATGAATAATTTAATAGAATTTCTGCTTGTAAAACTACCCATGAAATTTGGGATACCTTGTCTGTTTCACATGAAGGAACATCTAGTGTGAAAGAAATGAGACTTAATAATTATACTATTAAATATCATAACTTTAAAATGAAACCTGATGAGCCTATCTCTGACATGTATTTTAGGTTCAATGATATTTTCAACACAATGATTTCCCTTGGAAGATAATTCACTGCCAAGGAACTAATCATGATAATTCTCAGATGTCTACTTGAAAGATGGATAGGAACCTCTGTCTCTATTATAGAATCATGCAACATCAATAAGATATCTATAAAAGAACTCATTGGGAAATTGATGATGTATAAAGAAGAACTGAAAGTCAACAAGGAAGAGGAGGATGAACCAAAAAGGAAATCTGTGGCATTCAAGACCACCACCTATAAACACAAAGACAAATGGAAATTGGAAGCTTATGTAGAAATTTACAGTAGTGAACAATCATCACCTAACAGTGATGAGGGGATGGATCAATTATCCAGAAGATTTAAAATATTTTACAAGAAGAATAACTTTTTTAGAAAGCCTAACTTCAAGGGAAAATATAACCAAAAAGGAAGTTGGAAGAAGGATTGGAAAAGAAGTGATATGACTGATGAGATTGTCTGGTATGAATGTAAGCACAAAGGACATATCAAGGATGACTGTCCAAAGCTCAAGTACAAAAAATAGATATGAGGACAAGGACAAGAAGTATAAAAATGCAATGAAAACAACCTGGAGTGCTTCTGAGGACAGTTCAAGTGACTCAGAAACATCACATGATGAACAGGCTAACAAATCCAATATGTGTTTTATGACAAACACGTCTGAGGTAACACTAGAATCTGTACATAATTCACACTATTCTGGAGATGATAGTGACTCTGAAAATATGACTAATGAAGAAATTTTTGAATATTGTAACATGATTGAAGAAATATGCAATGAACTAAAAGACAAATATAAATCTTTTAGGAAATAGTATGCTCTTACTGTGACTGTTAAATCTGAACTCACAACTAAAAAAGAGAAAAATGGTCAACTACTCAAAGAGAACAATGAATTAAAAATGTCTAATGAGAAATTGAAAAATGACTTAGAAAAGTTTACCAATGGGAAAAGTACTCTTACTCAAATTCTAGGTAAAAAAATTTCCCCTCAATATAATACTGACATTGGTTATCAACCTGGAAAAATAAATCTTGGTAGATAAAACATTGTTTATAAATCTAGGACATATAGTTTTACTCCCAGTTCTGGACACAAATCATCTAGTTCAAGTTTTGATACACTTTATACTGTTTCATGTTTTTTCTGGACCGAATAAAGTTCATTTTTCAAATACTTTACACAATGATTATAAGCAACCTATGAGGAAGATATGGGTTCCTAAAGTACTTATCACTAATATTACTACAGCCAAACAAGTATGGGTACCAAAGTGTATTTTTTCTTGATCATTTTGTAGGAAATCTTCTTAAAGAGTTCCTGTAAAAGTTTATGGTACTTGGACAGTGGGTGTTCAAGACACATGACATGAGACTACTCATGCTTTAAGAACCTAATTAAAATAGATAGAGGACATGTCACATTTGGTTACAATGCCAAAGGAAAGATTATTGGCCTTGGCCAAATCAGTAAGTCTAACTCATTTTTAATTTACAAAGTATTATTTGTTGATGGTTTGAAAAATAATATGCTTAGTATCTCACAATTATATGATGATGGATTTCATGTTATATTTGAAAATGATTATTGCAATTTCTTTAATTATAAAGAAGAATTAGTGTTTTCTACATTAAGAAATGAAAATGTATATTCTGTTAACTTATATTCCTTAGTTTCTCAAAATTCTTCGTGCTTAAGTGTATTTTATAAAGAGTCTTGGCTTTGGAATAGAAGACTAGGACACTCTAATATTCCCTCCCTTAGAAAGATAACTAGAAAAGGCTTAGTCAAAGACCTACCCAAACATGAGTTTCCAAATGGAAAAGTGTGCAATCCCTGTCAAAAGGGAAAACAACACAAAATTTCTTTCAATCCAAAAAAATAAGTGTCAACTTCTCAACCTCTCGAATTGGTTCACATGGATTTTTTTGGACCATCTAGAGTTTCTAGTTTAAATGGGAAGAACTATGTTTATGTTCTTGTAGATGAATTTTCTAGGTATACTTGGACCTTATTTCTGACTCACAAAAGTGAAGCCTGCTCTTATTTCATTAAATATGCCATGTTTATAGAAAATCTTAGTGGACTTAGAATTAAATCCTTAAGAAGTGATCATGGTCTCGAGTTTGAAAATCAAGAGTTTGAATCCTTTTGCTCAAAAAATGGCTATAGTCATAATTTATTTTCCCCTAGAACACCTCAAAAAAAATGGAGTGGTAGAAATAATAAATAGAAACCTGCAAGAGATTTCTAGAACAATTCTTAATGAATATGACCTACCTATTTATTTTTGGGCTGAAGCTGTAAATACAACATGCTACATAATCAATAGAGTGTTGATCAGACCTATTCTTAAGGAGACTCCTTATGAGTTATGGAATAATCGAAAACCCAAAGTTAACTACTTCAAAGTTTTTGGTTGCAAAGTCTATATACTTAATACTAATGAAAATCTTGACAAATTTTCACCCAAGAGTGATAAAGGCATATTTTTAGGATATTCCATTTCTAGTAGAGCCTATTGAGTGTTAAATAAAATAACTAAATGTGTGGAAGAATATGTCCATGTAAAATTTGATGAAACATATCCACATGAGCCTAAAACCATTCTAGAGAACTTGGAGGACGATGTATCAAATATGGACATTAATTAAAAATCCTCAAACCATTCTGTGAAGGAATCTATGAAAACTTAAAGTTCTGGAAATTCCTTATAATCAAGTCACAATGAACCTGAACTTGTTGATGAACCTAAAATCACTTGTCCTTCCTTTTCTAGAGCTGTTAGAACTCTTAAGAACCATCCCTTAGATGCTGTTATAGGAGACCTAGACAAAGGAACTCAAACTAGAGCTTCTCTTAGAAATAAGGTTGAACATCAAGTCTTCTTGTCACAACTTGAACCTAAAAACATTAATGATGCTATAAATGATGAATTTTGGGTGATGGATCTACAAGAAGAACTTAATCAGTTTGAAATAAACAAATTTTTGAAACTTTCCGAAATACCAAAGGACACATTCACCATAGGCACTAAATGGGTATTTAGAAATAAGGTAGATGAAGCTGGTAACATAGTTAGAAACAAGGCTATATTGGTTTCACAAGGCTATAGTCAATAGAAAGGAATTGACTATGAGGAGACCTTAGCACCAGTATCTAGACTTGAATCCATTAGAATTATGCTTGCTTAAACTATACATCGGAATTTCAAACTATATCAAATGGATGTTAAGAGTGCATTCCTAAATGGGTATATAGCTGAAGATGTATTTGTTGATAAACCTCATGGTTTTACAAATCCTAATTTTTCAAATCATATTATTAAAGTATCTAAATCTTTATATGGTTTAAAACAAGCTCCAAGAGCCTGGTATGATAGGCTGAGTACTTTTGTTATTTCCAAAGGTTTTACAAAAGGAATAGCTGATCCTACCATTTTTCTAAAATAAATTTCTAATGATGTTTTATTTGTTCAAATCTATGTAGATAACATTATCTTTGGATCTTCAAGAAATTATTTATGTATTGATTTTTCTACAATGATGGAAAAAAATTTTGAAATGAGTTTAATGGGTGAACTAAAATTCTTTCCCAGATTTCAAATATTTCAAAATAATGATAGTATTATTTTAAAACAAAGTAAATATACCCTATATCTTCTAATTTTTTTTGGATTAGATAGCACTAAAAGTAGTGACACCCAAATGAGTACCACTTGTAAGTTGGATCTTGATGAAGATGGAAAATCTGTTGATCAAAACACTTATAGGGGAATGATTGGAAGTTTACTCTACTTAACTTTTAGTTGACCTAACATTATGTTTAGTGTGTGTATGTGTGCTCATTTTTAAGAAAATCCTAAAGAATCACATTTAAAGTCTATAAAGAGAATTTTTAAATACCTCAAGCATACACCCAATCTAGGAATGTTCTATCCTAGAGGACAATAATTTGAATTAGTTTGTTATTATAATACTGATTTCGGTGGCTGTAAGTTAGATAGAAAAAGCACCTCTGAAACATGTCACCTTTAGGCAAGTCACTAGTATCATAGTGTAGTAAGAAACAAAATTCTGTTGCATTATCTACTACAGAAGCTGAATACATAGCTTCTAGTAGTTGTTGTGAAAAAATTTTGTGGATGAAACACACGTTACTAGATTATGGATATCAATTCAGGAATGTACCTATAAATTGTGACAATACAAGTTCTATTAATATCTCGAAAAATCATGTTTCACACTCTAGGACAAAGCATATTGATGTAAGACATCACTTTTTGAGATATCATTATCAAAAAGGTGATATCACTTTAGAATTCATTGGAACTGAATATTAACTTTCTGACATATTCACCAAACCATTAAATTCTAAAAGAATATACTACCTTATACATGAACTAGGCATGATAAACCCTAAGTAAATATCTTACTATTTCATATCTTAATGTTTCGTATTTTACTGTCTTAGCACTCACTGTTTCACATTTACAGTCTCACAGTTAGAACTTCTTGGTTACTATTTGACACTTACTGTAACTGAAAATATGGTCTCACCATAAACACTTGTTACTTTCTCACCGTAAGAGTCAGTTATGATCTCACCATAAAAAATTGTCACTGTCTCACCATGAGAGTCAGTTTCTGTCTCACCGTAAGAATGCTTTGTTATTTTATTTATAAATGAAAACCCATATCATGGTAATTACTTATTTCTTTCCCGCTATTTTGTTTTTATGATGTTTGGTATTCCTAAATGATAAAATACAACAAGTTTCACTCATTATTCACTTGAGCACCCTTATATTCTCTCAAACCATAACCCTTCTTCAACCTTTCAAACTTTATCTCTATCGAACCTTCGGTGAATTCCTAGGATGAAACTCCCTTCGCCATCAAATCCTGAGAAACACAGTTCAAAGAAGAAGAAAATCACGCCTAAGTTGGCACTTGAGGGTCCTTTTAATCCAAATCTGGTGAAACGAACAATAGTACTTGAGAAAGAGATATGCCCTAAGTGTCTTCTTTTGAGTAAGTCTCTTGTTTTGAAAGTATTAAAAGTGAAAGTCTAGTTAGATTGGTTTTCAAAGGAAGATAGACAAATCTACCTGAAGCTAGTTGCACAATTTTATCAGTTTGTACCATTTTCATTTGATTCAGAAAGTAGCTATATTGTAAAAAGTTGGATAAATGGCCAGAGATGCACCTTTTCTTTGAGGTTATGGGATGCATGCCTTAGGAAACCTCATGAAGGTATTTGTGAAGACTATCAGAGATGACCTCCACACCCTAGTGGAATATTTGTTTTGAATGATGCTTTGAAAATCTTAACCAGAAATGGCACCAAGAGGAGATCCATCACTGATGAACTGGATGGAGAATCTAGACTTCTGTTTAAGTTTATTCAGAACTTTATTTTCCCTAAAAAAAATTATTTCATTGTACTTAAATATCAGGATATATTTTTTATTCATCTTATGAAAAATGGACATAAGATCAATCTTTGTAAGTATGTCATACACCATATGTGTGAATTTATCAAGACCAGGACCAAGTCAACCTCCCTATTTTATTCTCATCTTATATCAGCCATGCTACATGCCAAAGGATTGGTTGGACCAAATGAAGAAGTTATCAAGGATTGTGAGTTCTTCCTTTCAAGAGTCATTATCGAGAGGATAAAAATCATTTCGAATCCTTGGAAAAATGCATGGGTGGAAGACAATGATAGGATCTATAAGAATTTCAATCCAGTGGAATATCCCTCAAGAACAAAAGGTATTTCTGATCCTGGTTTGGAACTAGATGAAGTTGTTGAGTATTCTAAAGAAGAATAAGAAGAGGCTGTTTCTCCTCCTATAGAATCTATTTCTGATGAGGAAAACGGTACTTCTTCTCCTCAAGTAGTAATTGAGATGTAAATTCCTGTACCTGAAGAGGCTGTTGATTTAAAAGGACAACCCTCTACTGAAAAAGATTCTGTTACTATTGAAAAAGAAAAGGAAGCTGTAGAAGAGCACTTTGAACAAAATCTATCTGTTTTTCATGAAAGTGCTAGTGAGAAACATACTAAAAAATAATCTGTTTCCAAAGAGACTGAAAAAGTTGTTTTGGAAGAAAATATAGAAAATGAAATTCTTGTTATGCAAGAAGCAGACCTTGAGAAACTCCCAGTGGAACAATCTGTTCCTGAAGTCATTTCTTCGGATGAAAAGAGAATGGAGTTTTCTTTTCAATTGGCTCGAAAGGAAATTATTGAGGAAGAAAGGGATGAATTCATGGAAATAGATAAAGATTCTAAGCCTCTCAGTCTTAATAAGGATGCATCTATTGATGGGGAGCAACCCCCAAATCTAGAATCTATTGAAGTACCAAACCCGATTGATCCAATATCAGTAGACACTTGGTATAAGTTTCATAGTTATTATGATGTGATTGAATCTCAGGAAGTCTCATTCAAAGGTCTAGAACTTTCCACTATGTTTCAGTTGAAAAAGGCATCTGTTCCTAAACCAACCTTGGTGAGTAAAGATGACCTAAAAGAATTTGGAGCTACCCTTTTGGCTGGGGTTGAAAAACATCTGAATACCCAACCAGCTCCTATAACAAATCTACATGAGAGAGATTCCTCACTGTTGTTGGAAAAAGTCATTTGGAAGATTCAACCGAAAATGCTTCATGAGATTCAGGAAGTCACAGTTGAGAATAGACTGCTTAGTGATGAAGTAATGACTGTAAGAGGTATGATTGAAGAAATGGAAAAAGTGATGATGTTGATATCAGAGCCTTCTTCTCATCCTGTTGAGACTGTTGCTCCTCAAACCCCATAGAATATTGCCTCTCTTATTCAACCTCATTTAGCTTCTTTAGCTAAAAATGTAGCTGAAAGGAACAAACAGATAGTGAAAGAGATGTGAGATCTTGTTGTTGGTCTTAACAAGCTCACTGATGAGTATAAGGGGTGCCTTAAAAAAGTAATCAATCAATTGAAATCACTTACTTCAGATGTAAATGCTTCTAAAGCCTTTGGTCAATCCTCTCAACCTTCCTTAGACAGTGATTTATTTAGAAAAGTGGTCAAAGAAGAACTTCAAACTGTGCTTAGTGGTTTCAATAAAGATTCTCTATTTGAAGTTATCAAGAACAGTGACATAGTTCTTGATCTGGTCCAAATCCATTCTAAAATTGTTAATGATGCTCAATAAGAAATTTCCAAGAAAGTGTACTTCTACTTCAATCGAATACTCTCAAAGACTAACATGACCAATCATTTCAAGTACCTTGTGGAAAATCTGAGGATTCCTCCTGTTACTCAAGCCTTCAAGACTCAAATCCAAAATCTCACATAGTTCACTCGTTTTTTTGGAAAAGTTTATGGAAAACAAGGATGACTTTGAAAAATCAATGCAGTATGGTGGGGAGATCATTTCAGATTTTATCAAGCTTCTGAGGCCCTATCTCCATGTATAGAGTACTGCCATAGTTGCTCCTACGGTTGCACCTCAGAAACCTGGTTTTCCTACCTTTACCTCTACCCTAACCTCTAACTCTATGTCTATCATCTAGGAAATGAGTTAGATCAGGCCTATAATCCTTGATCAACAACTACCTCAGTCTTCAAATACTCCTACTTTATCCCCTTCTATATTTGACAGTCTTCCTTTACCTTCTCTATCAACTAGCTCACTCCCTTCTTCTACCTCAACCTCTGCTCCTACGACTTCTTCTTCTAATGCTAAGGGAAAAGAGAAGACCATACAGTGATGAAGAATAGTGATTACCCTCTTTTGATAAGAATATTTTTGTCTTTGTTTTATTGTCTACTGTTTGTACTACAACTCTTTTTCTCTAATGCAATGTGCACTTTTATTGTCTTTTCTTATTCACTCTTTTTGATAATCCCAAAAGGGGGAGAACTCTATATATGATATGTTATAGAAAAATTGGAGAAATTTATATATGTTATATGCACTTTGGAAATATGTTGTTGGAACAAATATACACTCTAAATATACATGATTTGTGATCATAAAAAAGGGGGAGATTTTTGGAATCCTCATGTATTAATCATGTTTTAATAATCACAAATCCTATTCAGTCTATAAACCTTGTTAACTCTATTTACTCTATCTCACATCAAATGTAAAGTTGTTTAGTAAAATCTATCCAAAGATCTTAAGTGCTATACACTCAGTTTGATTATTGTACACTATATTTAATTTACCTTTATAATAATTTCTTTGAAAAGTGATTAAGTCTAATCCATTATATGAATATTATGCTTAAGTCTGAATACAAATATTTGACTAAGAATAAGACACCGTGAACCAGACACCGTGACGACGAGACACCGTGACCATGAGACACTGTGAACCAGAAACTGTGAATGAGACACCATGAACAGACACCATGAATGAGACACCGTGAATGAGACACCATGACCATGAGACACCATGAACCAGACACCGTGAATGAGACACCATGACCATGAGACACTGTGAACTAGACACTGTGACCATGAGATGTCGTGAAACAGACATCGTGAATGAGATACCGTGATCAACCAGACACCGTGACCAATCCAAACACCATTTTAAGGATACACCATTTCCATGACATACTGTGACATCGTTTCATAATATATTTTGTCATTTTTCAATTTACTCTCAAACATTCATATTTGAAGTTTTTAAATGCACTGACATAATTAATGTTTCTTTGTAGACATGTCACCTGATAGTACGAGGTACGAGGTGCAGAATACATGCAACATGTCGGTTCTAACACATGCACTCCAAGATAAAAGAGTAGTGCGGCCCAGAAAAAATAGACATGAAAAAGCGAAACAAGCAGGCATGAGCATGAAAACGAAAAACACACTTAGAGAATTTTTGAAGAAATAATTGTCACATACAACTCGACACTGCTGAAGAACACATAAAGCATACTTGAATCCTAGAATCGAGAACATCTTCACACTGTTAAACATCACGAAGAATACAATCTGGATTTGTCTGACTTGAGAAACTTTGTTTTCCATACGTGGACTTGATTTCTGCATCTGTTTCATCTCAGAATTCCAGAGCAGCAAAGAATAACACTCAGAGCACTTCTAAACTTATCTCAATATTTCTTCTCTGTTGTATATCATTTTATTTTCTTTAAATTAGTGTGTGTATCTATATAACAACACACTATGCCTCCTGCATTAAACTGACGGATACAAGATATCCTTTCTCAAATTTTTTTTACACTTGTGTATACCCACAGATAAGTGTGGAAGAGGTCCCTATGTGGCCTGGTATTTTTGTACCCATGAAGAAATGTTGAAGAGGTCGAATGACCTAGATGGTCCTGTGTACTATTGTTAACCCCGATCCAGGGTGTGGATCAAGTTTATTTATATAAACTGCTTGGTGGAAGGTGATCACCAAGTGGATTGGATTAAGTCTTGGCTTGAGACTGAACCACTTGTTTTATATCCACTGTTCTTCTTAATTTAGTCTTCTCTATTTTACTGCTTTATAGTATAATTCAGAAATCACTAAATTCACTTTGATAGTTAATCTTGGAAAGAATTTATAATTGTCTTTCCTTTGTAGAATATCTTCAAAAGTAAAGTTAATAACTGATATTAAGACTACTGAGAATTAATCAATCTTCTAAGAAGTTATTTAAACAGTCAAACTTTCATAACCGTATTACTTTGATTAATTGGGCTGTATTTACTTTATTGGGGAAACCTTTTTAAGAATACTTTTTAACCATAAAGTTTTCTATATACTCAATTCAACCCCTTCTTGAGTAATCTACTCCAACCAAAATTTTACCAGGTTACCCCGAGTCAGGCCCAAGACACTTTGTTAGATTTGTTAGCCCTAGTTACATTTGTGCTAGAACTACGTCCACTTTCAGTATCCAGACATGGTTTTATTTCCAGAAATAAAAACATTATCTCTGTAACAATTGGGTCCCGGTGAGAGCACAACCACCCCACCTTAACACGGTCTTCAGGTCCTAGCCCACCAGGTACCACGAGTTGCCCCGCAGACACGTGAGGCCTACCCCATAGTCCACCCACTTGCCTGAACGGATCATCCGACTAATGATAGTCCCCACAGGACAACACATGTCCTTTCCAGTGTGCTTTGTCCTCACTCACACACACCCAGAGTAACTTCCTAGAAGGTCACCCATCCTGATCACTACTCCAGACCAAGCATGCTTAACTGTGGAGTTCTAATCAGGTAGGCTCCCAAAAAGGAAGGTGCACCTTATTGACATGAGTCATATAATTAATCATTTAACCCTTTATAATTTGGGGGTGCTACAATCACCCCCTCCCTTTAGAGCACAACGTCCTCGTTGTGGGCCCTACATCTCAACCCAGGTAGTGCACCGCACTTAAGGCAGGGTACCACCTCTGATACCAAATGTAACAACTGGGTCCCGGTGACAGTACAACCACCCAGCCTTAACATGGTCGTCGAGTCCTGGCCCACCAGGTACCACCAATTGCCCCACAGACACGTGGGGCCCACCCTAGGGTCCACCCACATGCCTGAACGGGTCATCTGACTAATGATAGTCCCCATAGGCCAACACATGTCCTTTCCAGCGTGCTTTGTCCTCACTCACACACACCCTGGGTAACTTCCCAAAAGGTCACCCATCCTGATCACTACTCCAGACCAAGCATGCTTAACTGTGGAGTTCTAATCAGGTAGGCTCCCAAAAAGGAAGGTGCACCTTATTGACATGAGTCATATAATTAATCATTTAACCCTTTATAATTTGGGGGTGCTACAATCACCCCCTCCCTTTAGAGCACAACGTCCTCGTTGTGGGCCCTACATCTCAACCCAGGTAGTGCACCGCACTTAAGGCAGGGTACCACCTCTGATACCAAATGTAACAACTGGGTCCCGGTGACAGTACAACCACCCAGCCTTAACATGGTCGTCGGGTCCTGGCCCACCAGGTACCACCAATTGCCCCACAGACACGTGGGGCCCACCCTAGGGTCCACCCACATGCCTGAACGGGTCATCTGACTAATGATAGTCCCCACAGGCCAACACATGTCATTTCCAGTGTGCTTTTTCCTCACCCACACACACCCTGGGTAACTTCCCAGAAGGTCACCCATCCTGATCACTACTCTAGGACAAGAACGGTTAACTGTGGAGTTCTAATCAGGTAGGCTCCCTAAAAAGAAGGTTCAACTTGTTGACATGAGTCATATCATTAATCATTTAACCCTTTATCATTTGGGGGTGTTACAATCTCTACCTTTCCAAAGTTTTAGGATGTTCTTCTGCACTTATCCTCAAAGTCTATCTTAAGTTTATTTTATCTAATGTATATTTTATAAATCTAGTTTCCAAGGTTTCTACTAAACTTTCTCTGATACCAACTATAACGCCCCAACCCCAGAAGCTCGGAGACGATGCATTATTTTATTACATTGGAATATATACAAGAGCCGAATCCCAAAGTACTGATCAATTTAGTAGTCTTGGAAAATATATTACATACATGAACCTTACATTATAATTTCAAACAAAAATTCAACAAAGATAATCCTTCAATAATTCAATTATTCTCTTAGATTAACCATGTATATTAGTCATAATACACATCTTGGAATACTAGGAAAATAAAACATAATAATTGGGTGATCTTAGATTCTTAGTAAGGGTAAATAAAATAGTGTAATCCATCATAGATAAACATAAAATTTCAAGGCAAGGTATATAACTGAAAACGCAAGCCCTTTAAACATAATATTGAGCATAATATAGAAAGAATAAATCAAATAATTCCATATAAACATTTGTATGGATATTTTATTAGTCCAATAATCACATGTAATATCAATAACAAATCTCATAATAAGGGAATTCATAATACGGGACATAATGAACATACCATCAAGGATTCAACCAAGACACCATACATAAACAGGTATAAACCCAAACCAGTTTGTCTCATGAGACCTATCGATACATCGAGGGGCTATAGAGGGCTCCATCCAACACTTACTAAGTCCACTGCATTCCTCATATGAAAATGGTGAAACATAACCAACATAAATATTCATATTAAATATAGCATACGAAATGTAAATACATTAAGAATAAACTATGAATGATATCAAAATAGCACACCCACAATAAAAAAATATCATAAAAACTTAAATAAAATATGGTAGATTGTATCATAAGAGATCTACATCAATTAACATAAAATCCAACAAAGGATGTTGACATAGATGAAAATAATCCAATAAAATCATTAAAAATTTCTTGATAGAAATACCCTATTTTACTCTGAAATCATTTAGAAGATGAAAAATTAGAAAATAAATTATTTCTTCTGAAAATAACCTTGTAATATTATAAGGTAATATTCAAAACATTGAGGTGTCACAATGGGAAAAAATTTGCTCAATCCATATAAGTTAAAAACATTCTTACCATTGAAAAAAGTCATAAAGTACCTCATTTGGAAAATGAAAAAATATTCATTTCAAAAAAATTATAAAAAATTAAAACATGGATATAAATGAATTTAAAAATTGTATAATAATAGTAAAAATATTTTGAAGTACATTTTTATGAAACATGGACATCAATGATAAAATTTCCTAGTAAATACTTTTGTATAAACAATCCTGAATAAAAAATGAGATTGCAAAATTAACACTTACTATAACTCCCCGAGCCCGCTCTTCCGAACTTGGTACTTCAAAATGATGTATAATTTTTTTTATAATAGTGATAAAATAATTACACAACACTTTTAAAGAAAATAGGGCCTTTTACCAGTCTAGGTTCCAGAGAATTAGACAACACCATACATTATCAGAGTTGAAAAAAAAATTCCACTATGATTCCGCGCGTGCTTACTTTATAAGCGATGAAATCTACGATAATCTCCTAAGATACCTGGGGAAAACATTTAAAAAATGTAGGGTGAGCACAAAAGATGCCCAGTAAAGGGTTTTGAAAACCTTTGATAAATCCCTTTTAAAAATCACTTTGATAATGCATTTGAAATATTCTATTAGTAATACATTTCTAAAATAATTGTTTCAAAAATAATTATACTTCGAAAACTGTTTTAAACTAATCCAGTGATACGGTTGAAAATATTAAGCAAACTCTTAAAACAAATTGTGGTCACTTTAAACTTTGAAGGCTATCTTGGGCCTACCCACTTGAGGGATGGATTCACTATCCGATTCCCTATCTTTTTTACAAAGTTCGAGTACCAGTTTTTTTTAGAAAACATTTTTGTATTAGCTTGCCTTATATACATATAATTTTCACTGGTGTTTTAGTTTCAATATATATATATATATATTTATAAACATACTTGGATGAAATAAATACTAACCTTTACTGTAAATTATACAATCAACTTTGTATGATCAGATGTCATGATACATGACCTTGCATAATCACTTAGAAGTTACTTCAACATCCACACACTTGAAATTTAAAATACATATTTATTAAATTTCTTTTATTCATGAAGGTATAAACAAATAACAGTAGTGAAAATATAATTCTATCTTCTGAAAATTATTCAATAACAATAGATAATTATGTGTCCTACATATAAATCATCCAAACATAATTTATTTAATAAATACAATCATCCTTTTTTATATGAACTTATTTTTTTAGGAATAAGACTTCAAGTACATATATATATTTATATATACATAATAATTGAACTGGAATTAGAAACCAATGACCTTGAACATTAATTAAATTATTTTAAAATATATGTTTTATTACTATATACACATGTATCTCACACCCATAATTAGATACTTGATAGTTTAATCAATGTGTGTAAATAACACTTCAATAAAAATATATATACATATATATATATACATATCAAGAATTCATATTAAAATTTATATATGTTCGTATATATATATATATATATCATGCATGAAAAAAACACAAACATATTCAATTTGTGAGTTCAAAGTATATATTTAGATTTCATAGAACTATAAAACATGGAATTAAAATATTTAAACAATTAGAAACCATAAAAATAAGGATTATAATTTTAAAGGAGAAAACTCACCTTACAAAAATATGAAATTATATATATATTGGAAATAAAAGATGAATACTGAAATATATAATCATGTTTCCATATCAGAAAACACAAATAATTTTAATAAAATTATCTCTTACTAATTAAATTTTAATGTTCAAAACTAATCTCCAAATTATAATTCAATCAAAATGGTATTTTTATCCCATAAGAAAACAATAAATTATAGAATATAAGCCGACAAACAAAAGATATTTTGTCACGTACAAAAGAAAATGAACTTAATGTGTCAAGAAAGTATTCGAAAATAGGTAATCCCTTACCTCTAATCCTTCCGTAGTATAAAATTATCCCAAGAGGTGAACATACCCAAGAAGGATGTGAAAATATTGAAACACTATATTAGAATTGGAAATGAGAAGTGGAAATAAATGGTTCCTACCTCGTCAGCTCTCTACTTGTAAGAGTATAGAATTCTCCTCCACTACCTTTGAGGCATGACTGCTTTATATAACAGTGTCATAGTGTGCTATGTATGCCATATAAAAAAATAATAGTTGTGTCTAGAATGGGATTAGGATAGATGACAAATATAACATCTTTTGGACTTTATCTACCAGTTGATGTGTTAATATAATAATAATAAAAAAATTAGACTGTATTGGATGTTGACAAAGGAAAATGATGAAGCAAAAATCAGAACTAGATTCTTGATTTTCTTCTTGTAGGGGAAATACTAACCGATTCAATTTATGCAAATTATTGGAATAATCAAATAGTTTCCACAAAATGACTTGGAAAGGAATTGGTCAATAATTTTTTTTGCACAGATTATAATAATCATAATCGAATGGAAAAGAAGAAAACTGTCACACAAAGAAATCAACAAATCTTTTCTTTAAATAGAGAATCCATATCGGAAGAAAATAATGACAACCAGTTGAAGAAATTTAAAATAAAATGACATGGATGAAGAAGGTGTATGAAACTGACAAAACAAAGAACTATTGAATTGGTTTTTATATGATTTAGTCAATATTAAAATTAAATGTGAATCACCTACCATATTTGGACAAATCGAGACCCTAACAACATCTCACTACCTTACCTCCTTCGCCAAGCTCGGATTCACCAAAACGAAGCCTGTTGTGCTCATTGGTAGATGGAACTTCTTTGGAGGAAACAAAAAAAATTGAAATAAAGATCAAGGACACGACTCACCGTTCGGAGTAGACGGAGCCGTATCCTTGCTTGGATCCTCATTTAACTTGACTTGGTTCAAAAATTAAGCAATAGATGTCGATCGACTCAGACTTTACCTCCTACAAACCATCATCTTCTTCTTCGACTCTCCTCTTGGCCAAGCTCATCGATGACCTCAAACACCCTTGGCCAAAGCTCAAATCGATTGCCTACAAACTCTCATGGAATCTCCCGGCTCACGACCTTGCCTGGATTTCATCCAGACATGAACCCTCAATGAACCGAGCGTCGGCCTCCTGAAACCCGAAAGCCCTAATTCTCGATTTTCTATTCTTATGATTTATTGCTATTTTTTTAAATCATTTATCATTATTGTTTTATTTGTTTAGATGAATAAATTATCTTATTATATTCTTTCATTATATACATATATATATAAACAATGATTTATATTCATTTCATATTTTTAATTATCCGATTCTCAAAACATAAATTTTATACTTTTTACATTTACATGACATTATTAATTATTTCAAAAATGATTTATTATTTATACTATTTTTAAATTAATATATAAGTATGTATAATTCCTTTATATAAAATCAAAACATCTAATAATGAGAAATTATTTTTATATAAAACTTTGTTTATAAAAGTATCTTTTATAAAATATTAATTTATTACCATGTCATATTATTATTAAATATTAAATATTTTATTTTTCTTGTTTTCAAAACAAAATTTCAATTACATTAATGTTTTAATTTTCTTAAATTGAAAATAATACATCTCAAAACCAAAATAAGGTTTCTTTTATTAAATATTTTCTTAATCAGTTTTCATTTTTAAAAAAAATTATTAAATTAATACTTAATTATTATTTAAATTTTCTTAGGGTGTTACATTCTACCCCCTTAAAAGAATTGCGCCCTCACAATTTCGTTCGTCAGACTTACGAAAACTCTGATTTTCCATCTTCAGAATTAAAGAATCACTTAGTGGATATAACTAACTAAAGAAAATTCTAAATCGTAGAGTAGTTTTTCTTCAAGAGAAAGCGTCTAATCTCCAAAATTTTCTAGATCATTCCTCTGATACCAATTATAACGCCCCGAGCCCGCTCTTCCGAACTTGGTGCTTCAAAATGATGTATAATTTTTTTTATAATAGTGATAAAATAATTACACAACACTTTTAAAGAAAAGAGGACCTTTTACCAGTCTAGGTTCTAGAGAATTAGACAACACCATATCTTATCAGATTTGAACAAAAATAATAAAATTTTCCACTATGCTTCTGCACGCGCTAACTTTATAAGTGATGACATCTACGATAATCTCCTAAGATACCTGTGAAATTTTTTTCAAAAATGTAGGGTGAGCACAAAAGATGCCCATTAAAGGGTTCTGAAAACCTTTGATAAATCCCTTTTAGAAATCACTTTGATAATCCATTTGAAATATTCTATTAGTAATACATTTTTAAAATGATTCTTTCAAAAATAATTATACTTTGAAAACTGTTTTAAACTAATCCAGTGATACAGTTGAAAATATTAAGCAAGCTCTTAAAAAACAAAACAATTGTGGTCACTTGAAACTTTGAAGGCTATCTTGGGCCTACCCACTTGAGGGATAGATTCACTATCTGATTCCCTATCTTATTTACAAAGTTCGAGTACCGGTTTTTTTAGAAAACATTTGTGTATTAGCTTGCCTTATATACATATAATTTTCCCTGGTGTTTTAGTTTCAAATATATATATATATATATATATTTATAAACATGCTTGGATGAAATAAATACTAATCTTTACTGTAAATTATACATTCAATTTTGTATGATTAGATCTCATGATACATGACCTTGAATAATCACTTAGAAGTTAATTCAACATCCATGCACTTGAAATTTAAAATACATATTTATTAAATTTCTTTTATTCATGAAGGTATAAACAAATAACAATAGTGAACATATAATTCTATCTTCTTAAAATTATTCAATATCAATAGATAATTATGTGTCATACATAAAAATCATCCAAACATAATTTCTTTAATAAATACAATCATCCTTTTTATATGTACTTAATTTTTTTAGGAACAAGACTTCAAGTACATATATATATTTATATATACATAATCATTGAACTGGAATTAGAAACCAATGACCTTGAACATTAATTAAATTATTTTAAAATATATGTTTTATTAGTATATACACATGTATCTCACACCCATAATTAGATACTTGATAGTTTAATCAATGTGTGTAAATAACACTTCAATAAAAATATATATACATATATATATATATATATCAAGCATTCATATAAAAATTTATATATGTTCATATATATATATATATATCATGCATGAACAAAACACAAACATATTCAATTTGTGAGTTCAAAGTAAATATTTAGATTTCATAGAACTATAAAACATGGAATTAAAATATTTAAACAATTAGAAACCATAAAAATAAGGATTATAATTTTAAAGGATAAAACTCACCTTACAAAAATATAAAATTATATATATATTGGAAATAAAAGATGAATACTAAAATATATAATCCTGTTTCCATATCAGAAAACACAAATCATTTTAATAAAATGATCTCTTACTAATTAAATTTTAATGTTCAAAACTAATCTCCAAATTATAATTCAATCAAAATTGTATTTTTATCCCATAAGAAAACAATAAATTATAGAATATAAGTAGAAAAACACAAGATAGTTTTTCGCGTACAAAAAAAAATTGAACTTAATGTGTCAAGAAAGTATTCGAAAATAGGTAATCCTTTACCTCTAATCCTTCCGTAGTATAAAATTATCCCAAGCGGTGCACATACCCAAGAATGATGTTAAAATCTTGAAACACTACATTAGAATTGGAAATGAGAAGTGGAAATAAATGGTTCCTACCTCGCCATCTCTCTACTCATAAGAGTATAGCATTCTCCTCCACTACCTTTGAGGCATGACTGCTTTATATAGCAGTGTCATAGTGTACTATGTACGCCTTATAAAAAAAATAATAGTTGTGTATAGAATGAGATTAGGATAGATTAAAAATATAATATCTTCTGGACTATATCTACAAGTTGATGTGTTAATATAATAATAATAAAAAAATTAGACTGTATTGGATGTTGAGAAAGGAAAATGACGAAGCAAAAATTAGAACTAGATGCTTGATTTTATTCTTATAGGGGAAACACTAACCGATTCAATGTATGCAAATTATTGGAATAATCAAATAGTTTCCAGAAAATGACTTGGAAAGGAATTGGTCAACAATTTTTTTTCTTTGCACAGATTAAAATAATCATAATCGTATGGAAAAGAAGAAAACTTTTACACAAAGCAATCAACAAATCTTTTCTTTAAACAAAGAATCCATATCGGAAGAAAATAATGACAACCAGTTGAAGAAATTTAAAATAAACCTACATGGATGAAGCAAGTGGATGAAATTGACAAAACAAAGAACTATTGAACTGGTTTTTATACGATTCAGTCAATCTTAAAATTAAATGTGAATCACCTACCAGATTTGGAAAAATCGAGACCCTAACAACATCACACTACCTTACCTCCTTCTCCAAGCTCGGATTCACCAAAACAAAGCCTGTTGTGCTCATTAGTAGACGAAAATTCTTCGACAGAAACAAAAAAAACGAAAGACAGATCCAGGCCGTGACTCACCGTTCGGAGTAGGCAAAGCCGTATCCTTGCTTGGATCCTCGTCGAACTCGACTTGGTTCAAAAATTAAGCAATAGATGTCGATCGGATCAGAATTTACCTCCTATGAACCATCATCTTCTTCTTCGAATCTCCTCTTGTCCAAACTCATCAATGACCTCAAACACCCTTGGCCGAAGCTCAAATCGATTGCCCACGAACTCTCGTGGAATCTCCCGACTCGCGACCTCTCCTGGATTTCATCCAGACATGAACCCTCGATGAACCGAGCATCGGCCTCCTGAAACCCAAAATCCCTAATTCTCTATTTTCTATTCTTATGATTTATTACTATTTTTAAATCAGTTATCATTATTGTTTTATTTTTTTAGATGAATAAATTATCTTAATATATTCTTTCGTTATATACACATATATATAAACAATGATTTATATTCATTTCATATTTTTAATTAGCCGATTATCAAAAACATAAATTTTATACTTTTTACATTTACATAAAATTATTAATTATTTCAAAAATGATTTATTATTTCTACTGTTTTTAAAGTAATATATAAGTATGTATAATTTCTTTATATAAAATAAAAACTTCTAAAAATGAGAAATTATTTTTATATAAAAATTTGTTTATAAAAGTATCTTTTATAAAATATTAATTTATTACCATGTCATATTATTATTAAATATTAAATATTTTATTTTTCTGGTTTTCAAAACAAAATTTCAATTACATTAATGTTTTAATTTTCTTAAATTTAAAATAATACATCTCAAAACCAAAATAAGGTTTCTTTTATTGAATATTTTCTTAATCAGTTTTCATTTATAAAAAAATTATTAAATTAATACTTAATTATTATTTAAATTTTCTTAGGGTGTTACATTCTACACCCTTAAAAAAATTGCGCCCTTGCAATTTTGTTTTTTAGACTTACGAAAACTCTGAATTTCCATCTTCAGAATTAAAGAATCACTTAGTGGATATAAATAACTAAAGAAAATTCTAAATCATAGAGTAGTTTTTCTTCAAGAGAAAGCGTCTAATCTCCAAAATTGTCTAGACCGTTCCTCTGATACCAATTATAATGCCCCGAGCCCGCTCTTCCGAACTTGGTGCTTCAAAATGATGTATAATTTTTTTTTATAATAGTGATAAAATAATTACACAACACTTTTAATGAAAAGAGGACCTTTTACCAGTCTAGGTTCCAGAGAATTAGTCAACACCGTACATTATCAGAGTTGAACAAAAATAATAAAATTTTCCACTATGCTTCTGCGCGCGCTAACTTTATAAGTGATGATATCTACGATAATCTCTTAAGATACCTGTGAAAAACATTTCAAAAACGTAGGGTGAGCACAAAAGATGCCCAGTAAAGGGTTTTGAAAACCTTTGATAAATCCCTTTTAAAAATTACTTTGATTATGCATTTGAAATATTCTATTAGTAATACATTTTTAAAATAATTATTTCAAAAATAATTATACTTCGAAAACTGTTTTAAACTAATCCAGTGATACGGTTGAAAATATTAAGAAATCTCTTAAAAAACAAAACAATTGTGGTCACTTGAAACTTTTAAGGCTATATTGGGCCTACCCACTTGAGGGATGGATTCACTATCTGATTCCCTATCTTATTTACAAAGTTAGAGTACCCGTTTTTTTTAGAAAACATTTTTGTATTAGCTTGCCTTATATACATATAATTTTCACTGGTGTTTTAGTTTCAAATATATATATATATATATATATATATATTTATAAACATGCTTGGATGAAATAAATACTAATCTTTAGTGTAAATTATACATTCAACTTTGTATGATAGGATCTCATGATACATGACCTTGCATAATCACTTAGAAGTTAATTCAACATCCACACACTTGAAATTTAAAATACATATTTATTAAATTTCTTTTATTCATGAAGGTATAAACAAATAACAATAGTGAACATATAATTCTATCTTCTTAAAATTATTCAATAACAATAGATAATTATGTGTCGTACATAAAAATAATCCAAACATAATTTCTTTAATAAATACAATCATCCATTTTATATATACTTAATTTTTTTAGGAACAAGACTTCAGGTACATATATATATATATATTTATATATACATAATCATTGAACTAGAATTAGAAACCAATGACCTTGAACATTAATTAAATTATTTTAAAATATATGTTTTTTAGTATATACACATGTATCTCACACCCATAATTAGATACTTGACAGTTTAATCAATTTGAGTAAATAACACTTCAATAAATATATAAATATATAAATATATATATATATAAAGAATTCATATTAAAATTTATATATGTTCATATATATATATATATATCATGCATGAACAAAACACAAACATATTCAATTTGTGAGTTCAAAGTATATATTTAGATTTCATAGAACTATAAAACATGGAATTAAAATATTTAAACAATTAGAAACCATAAAAATAAGGATTATAATTTTAAAGGATAAAACTCACCTTACAAAAATATAAAATTATATATATATTGGAAATAAAAGATGAATACTAAAATATATAATCCTGTTTCCATATCAGAAAACACAAATGATTTTAATAAAATGATCTCTTACTAATTAAATTTTAATGTTCAAAACTAATCTCCAAATTATAATTCAACCAAAATGGTATTTTTATCCCATAAGAAAATAATAAATTATAGAATATAAGCAGAAAAACAAAAGATAGTTTGTCGCGTACAAAAAAAATGAACTTAATGTATCAAGAAAGTATTCGAAAATAGGTAATCCTTTACCTCTAATCCTTCCGTAGTATAAAATTATCCCAAGCGGTGCACATACCCAAGAAGGATGTGAAAATATTGAAACACTACATTAGAATTGGAAATGAGAAGTGGAAATAAATGGTTCCTACCTCGCCAGCTCTCTACTCGTAAGAGTATAGCATTCTCCTCCACTACCTTTGAGGTATGACTACTTTATATAGCAGTGTCATAGTATGCTATGTATGCCTTATAAAAAAATAATAGTTGTGTCTGGAATGGGATTAGGATAAATGACAAATATAATATCTTTTGGACTTTATCTACAAGTTGATTTGTTAATATAATAATAAAAAAAAAATTAGACTGTATTGTATGTTGACAAAGGAAAATGACGAAGTAAAAATCAGAACTAGATGCTTGATTTTCTTCTTGTAGGGGAAACACTAACCGATTCAATGTATGAAAATTATTGGAATAATCAAATAATTTCTAGAAAATGACTTGGAAAGGAATTGGTCAACAATTTTTTTGCACAGATTATAATAATCATAATCGAATGGAAAAGAAGAAAACTGTTACACAAAGCAATCAACAAATCTTTTCTTTAAACAGAGAATCCATATAGAAAGAAAATAGTGACAACCAGTTGAAGAAATTTAAAATAAACCGACATGGATGAAGAAAGTGGATAAAACTAACAAAACAAAGAACTATTGAACTGGTTTTTATACGATTCAGTCAATCTTAAAATTAAATGTGAATCACCTACCAGATTTGGACAAATCGAGACCCTAACAACATCGCACTACCTTAACTCCTTCGCCAAGCTTGGATTCACCAAAACTAAGCCTGTTGTGATCATTGGTAGATGAAACTTCTTCGGTGGAAACAAAAAAAATTGAAAGACAGATCAAGACCGTGACTCACCGTTCGGAGTAGACGGAGCTCTATCCTTGCTTGGATCCTCGTCGAACTCGACTTGGTTCAAAAATTAATCAATATATGTCGATCGGCTCAAACTTTACCTCCTACGAACCATTATCATCTTCTTCAACTCTTCTCTTGGCCAAGATCATCGATGACCTCAAACACTCTTGGCCGAAGCTCAAATCGATTGCCTACGAACTCTCATGAAATATCCCAACTCGCGACCTCGCCTGGATTTCATACAGACATGAACCCTCGATGAATCGAGCGTCGGCCTCCTGAAACCCCAAAGCCCTAATTCTCTATTTTCTATTCTTATGATTTATTACTATTTTTTTTAAATCAGTTATCATTATTGTTTTATTTGTTTAGATGAATAAATTATCTTAATATATTCTTTCATTATATACATATATATATATAAGCAATGATTTATATTCATTTCATATTCTTAATTAGCCGATTCTTAAAACATAAATTTTATACTTTTTATATTTACATAACATTATTAATTATTTAAAAAATGATATATTATTTCTACTGATTTTAAAGTAATATATAAGTATATATAATTCCTTTATATAAAATCAAAAATTCTAATAATGAGAAATTATTATTATATAAAACTTTGTTTATAAAATTATCTTTTATAAAATATTAATTTATTACCATGTCATATTATTATTAAATATTAAATATTTTATTTTTCTTGTTTTCAAAACAAAATTTCAATTACATTAATGTTTTAATTTTCTTAAATTGAAAATAATACATATCAAAACAAAAATAAGGTTTCTTTTATTAAATATTTTCTTAATCAATTTTCATTTATAGAAAAAATTATTAAATTAATACTTAATTATTATTTAAATTTTCTTAGGGTGTTACACTTACCTTGTACTTTACTTTAGTTGAGAGTGAATTAAGATCCTTTATAATGGTTAAATTATGTGATTAAATTATTATATAACTATATCCATATTTATGATATCATATACAATCCTCTTATATCATTTTGTTAATAATATTTCATTATTACCTTTTTTTGGTGTAAACTGCTTCATTTTATTATGTTTTTTTATCATGAAATTCTTGTTTCTTATGAATAGGATATATTTTCATCATATCTGCAATTATATCAAGTTCATAAATATTCTATTCACTCAAAATTTACATTTTTATAATTATTCTTGAATAGTTAACATGGAGAATGAATCTCATCGCGTTGTGGAGACGATAGGGCATACATATGCACGAGCGACGGTATCATACCCATAATGTTAAAGTGGTAAAGAATTTGAAGGTATATTAATTATAAATAATCAATATAATTTTATATTTATTATTTATATATAATATATTCATAATTATACCCATCTAAATAAAGTTCTGAAGAAAAATAAATCACACCACAATGTAGAGATGGTAAGTCATACGTATCCATGCATGGTGATATTATTGTATAAGAACTCAAATAATGGGATATGGTTTTCCCATAAACATAATAACATCTCATAATATATATGATACTTCAGTTATCATTATATAATATAAAAAATGTAGGAAGAGTAAGTAAAAGAAGAAATAATTTTGAAGGAGTTAGTAAAGACGATTACCTATTCTTTAGTGAACCTCCTATAGATCTCCTCTTAGGGAGACTAGGGTTGGTATTTTTTGGAAAAAAATAACCTCTATTATGTGTCTAGGGAATTTTATGATGTAAAAGGGAAGGGGTTTATCAAGAAACAAGGTTAAATTTGGTGCAACTAAGTGATGGAGGAGGATCCTTTTTATAAGAGAGGGAAGGGCACTCTTGGAATCCCTTTAAATATTAAATTAATATAAATTAATTTCCAATTAGAAATAGATCCAAATTTAATTATTTAGAATATAATATTATTATGGTTTTAAATAATCTTAACCGATAATTTTTAGACATTTTTAGGTCACATTTTTACCCTTATCTTTTAGATTTAATCCGTAGTTAAACCCTTTGACTCTTACCGTGACAAATTGGATTTATTACAATTTAAAGTTTAATATAGTTATTATAAAATGAAAATAAATAAAAAATGGATCATGGATTACATATTTAACTTCATAAAAATAATTTTTCCTAATTTTGGATTTTTATGAATTTTATTTCATTTAATAAAATATTATTTATTTTAAAGTTTCATTTATGTCAATTTTGATACTGTTCATTATTTGTCTTTTTATAAATATCTTAAAAATATGATAACTTGATAAAAAAAATTATAATATATTACTAACATGTATAATTTATTGATAATTTTTTATGTCATTAATTATATCAAATAATATTTTTTAATAATTTTAATATCATTTATTTGATATTTATATTGATTAAACAATTACTACATCATTATTATAAAGTCTTTAATTAAATTATTTTTTCTGTAAAAATTAAAATTAAATTATCATTATGAATATAAATTTATTATATTTCAAATTAATATTTATAGTTTAATTTATCTTCTATATAACCCTATATTAAAAATTATTTTGTTATTAGAAATATGAGTATGATATTTTTAACTTATATTTAAATAAAATATAATAAATTTCATGTTCCTACCCATGTGGATTAAAAATATTATAATTTTACACTCAAGTTTATTTAGATCAAAAACCACTTATCCAATAAAATTGGGACTAGTTTTAGGTTAATTTTTTAATATTATAGTATTATATTTACCTTTAATTACCTGATTTACCCTTAACTGTGGTAAATAAAATACTAAAGTTACTATTCACCAAAAATTAATTTGACCCTATTAGTATCTAAATATCATAATAAATACAACCTGGTATGTCTGTTTTTCCAAATTCAATTCACAGTAGTGACTAAATTAACTTTAACACTAATTTTGCAGATGTGGCCAGAAGGCAGGTAAAAGAAAACATTCAAAAGTTCAATAAGTTTTTAGATCTAATTTAAACATAATAATGATTCCAATAGCCTAAATTGGATTTATATATGTATTATTTATCTATTTTTACTTTAAAAATCAATTTAAATTCTAATAATTATTTAAATGAAAATTTAGTTTTTAACTACAATGCAGTATTTTTCACTATTTATCAAAAAATGAAACTTCTCAGAAAAATACCAAAAATTAACCCAAATATAATTTTGACATTAAAAATTCAAATAATAATAACATTATTTCATATAAAAATTATAAGTGTCAAAAATTAGATTTAAAATGGGTTCACCATTAAAAGTCAGTAAATTGACTATTTTTTAAAAATACTTCTTTTATGCAAAAAATTGGATTTGTTCTTCTATCATGTATATAAAACATATAAGATGAATTTTAAAATTATATGGAATATATATAAATTATTATTCATTCCTGTTATTTTAACAGCTTGTTTATATTATATTAAATAATAATATTTTAATAATATTCTCTTGTTCAGTAAGACACGGTGTTGCGTATAACACAAGATATCAAAGAAAACCTCTCTTGTGTGTAACACAAGATAACTAATTTTTTCATGCATTACAAGATATATAATATATTAAAAAAGAAAAAATATTGTAAATTATTGGGATTGTACATTCTCCCCACCTTAATTAAATTACATCCTTGTAATTTAAACTTGATTTTAGTAATCAAGAGATTGATATTTGAAAATAATATTATTGAATAACCTACATCATAAATAGGTTTAATAAAACATATTATTAATAAGTAGGAAAGGGAAATGTGAATATCATCATAAAACCAATATTTCAAATAGTAGAACATTAGTGGCAAGTAGAGATACATATACGGAGGAAAAGTATAAATATTTGTAGGGAGTGATTGAGGTCATCAATCAAAAATAAGTGAATGATCAATGGAAAATTTAGGGCCTAATATCCATAAATCTATGATGATTTTAAATACCATTGGTTCAAAAAAATAACATTTTTAGATCATTTTCCTAGAGTTGAGGAATTTCTTCACACTATAAGAATTTAAGAAAAATATAATTACTTGATTTATTTCTATAAACACAATCTTATCCTTTTTTCCTTGATATATTTTAACTTCATTTCATACACTTGAAGATGGATATTAAAGATGAATTTTTATGCTTGAATCAATTTTGATGAATCATAATGTCTATAAGAATTTTCTTCATCCTCTAAATATTTACTGAAACTAAAACGGTTAGAATAAAGTATCGATTATATCATAGTTTAACCTCAAACAGTAATATCCAATTTTAAAATTACTCCATTATAACCTTAAGAATTATCCAAATTACATCTATCCAAAATTATAATAAAGGTCACTAAATTTCTAAAATCAACTTAACACCAGTTTTTCCCCAAACAACATAAAGCATATATTTTTAACACATAAAAAATATATGAATACCATTATAACCTTTAAAAACTTAACTATAACATGAATTATTCCAAATTATTAAAGGATTAGTACTATAGTAAAATAATTTTATGATTCTTATAACCATGATATCATAACATAGTTCTTGAATACAAAAAAATACACTAATTATTCCACTTCATTTATAGTAATAACATAAGCTTGACCTTGATCCCTTTGATTTTTTTTGAGATATATTTCCTTGACGCTTAAGACATTCATGTGAATATTGTCTTATATCCTTAGAAATCTTGCACTACACACTACTAGATTATTTATTTACCTTACAATCACATGCCTGAGGACCTTTCTCTTCACACTTGCAAAAACACCCCCATTCCGTTTATGAAATACAATTGTGTTTCTTCCCACAATTATCACATGTGTGGAAATCCTTCTTTCAATTTTTACATTTATACATCTCTTGATTAATTTTTATATTATTGTCTTTCTTTCCCTCAATGTCATAAGACTTAGATAATTCTTTCTCTATCTTGATAGCACATGAGACTATATCTTCATATGATGAGAAAGTTTGGGAAATCAATTCATTTTAAAAGGAATGTCATAAACCCACCAAAGAAATGATCAATCTTACTCCTTGGGTTATGTATGTAGTCTATTGAATTTTTTACTGACATTGTAAAGTTGGTTTCATATTGAAAAACATTCTCATCCTCCTTTTGCCTCATACTTAGAAATCACCTCTCCATATCCACTCTCTATTCACGAAGAAAATATTTTTCTAAGAAAAGTTCCTTAAAATAATTCCATTCCATTTTTGATATTTAATCATCCTACATAGTGTTTTGAATTAATGACAACCATTTATCCACATATCGTGAGAGATGATAAACTGCCATGAAAACCTTCCCCCTTTTGTTTCTTCCCAAAGAAAGAAATATATTCTCTAAAGAACTTATCCATTGTTCAGATATAAATGGATTTTTAGTCCCATTGTTTTTTGGCAGTTGTTGTCTCATTAATTAATCTAACATTGTTCCTCCACGTTGTGGATCAAGGTACTCAATACGGGTAAGGTTATTTTTCATAACCAGAGTCAGTTGTCCCAGTATAGTTATAAGTTATTCAGCACCTATTGTAGATCCATCTCCAACATTATTATCTTACATAGGAGGGAATACCTATATGGATTACGTGTGTGATAGGTTTTTCATTCCTTACACTAGAAACCCTTTCTAAATAATGGAATACAGTTGATTAGGTTATGTATCAGAATACGTAATTTAAAATGAGTAAAATACTTAACATAAATTGAAAAACATTATGCATATCTAATTTTGTAATCATATACATGGTTTCTTTGGGAAAATATTTACTTTCAAATCCTTCATAATTGATTTTAAAGAAAATGTGAATTATCCTAAGCATATCCCCTGGTAGAGTTAATCTAGGTGCGTAGTAAGGCCCATTTTCATGTACCAGGATACCCCGAGTATGGCTCGGGACACCTTATCAGAGTTATTACCCCTAGGTACATATGTTCCAGAACCACTTCCACTTATAGTATCTAGACAAGGATTTATTTCTAGGAATACACACATAATCTATAACTTACAAAAATTATAGGGTGTTCTTTTATACTTATCCTCAAATTCTATATTAGGGTTATGTTCTCTAATATATATTTTATAAATCTAGTTTCCAAGGTTACTACTAAACTTTCTCTAATACCAACTATAATTCCCCGACTATAGAAGCTCATAGTTAGTGCATTATTTTATTACATTGGAATATATACAAGTTTCAAATCCCAAAGGACTAATTAGTTTATAAGGCTTGGAAAATAGATTACATACATGAACCTTACACTACAATTTAAAACATAAAATAAAACAAAGAAAATCCTTTGATAATACCATTATTATCCTAGATTAACCATATATATATTTCATAATACACATCTTTGCATCCTGGGAAAATAAAACATAAGAAAGGGGTGAGATCATATTCTTAGTAAGTGTAAATAATACTATGAAATCCATCATAGATAAACATAAAATTTTAAAGTAAGGTATATAAATGTAAACAAAAGTCCATTTAAACATAATACTGAGCATAATATGGAAATAATAAATCAAATAATGCCATATAAACATTTACATGGATATTTTACAAGTCAAATAATCTCATGTAATATCAATAACAAATATCATATTTATTGAATTCATAATACAGGTTATCATAAAAATACCATCAAGAATTTGGCCAAGAAACCATACATAAAAGGGTAAAAACCCAAACTAGTTTTTCTCCTGAGACCTACCGACACATCGAGGGGCTATAACGGGACCCGCCCAACACTTTCAAAGTCTAATTCATTCCTCATATGAAAAGAGGGAAATATAACCATCATAAACATTCATATTAAATCTAGTATATGAAATGTTAATACATTAACCATAAACCATGAATGGTATCAAAATATCACATCCATAGTAAAACATATCATAAACACTTCAATAAAATAAGTTAGATTGTGTCATAAGATATCAACCTCAATTAAGCATAAAATCCAACAAAGGATATTGACATAAATAAATATAATCTAATAAAATCATTAAAAATTTCTTAAGAGAAATACCCCTTTTTTTACTTTGAAATCATTTAAAACCCATGAAATTATAAAAGAAATTATTTATTTTGAAAATAACCTTGTAATATTGTAATTTAAGCTTCAAAATGTTAAGTCATCAAGATGGTAGAAAAATTCTATCACACTATTTAAGTTAAAAAACACTCTTAAAGTTAAAAAAAGTCATGAAGTACATAGTTTGGAAAATGAAAAAACATTCCTTTCAAAAAATTTCATAAAAAAGTAAAACATGGTTAAAAATGGATTCAAAATTTTTTATAAGAATAGTAAGAATATTTTGAAATACATTTTTAAGAAACATGGACATGAATGAAAAATATTTCCTAGTAAATACTTATAAACAATCCCAAATAAAAAAATGAGATTTCGAAATTAAACCTTACCTTGTACTTTTCTTCAGTTGAGGGTGAATTAACATATTTTATAATGGTTAAAGTATGTTATTAAATTATACCAAAACTATATCCATATTTATGATATCATATATGATCCTCTTATATCGTTTTGTTAACAATATTTCATTATTACCTTTTTTTCGGGTGTAAACTGCTTCATTTTCTTATGTTTGTTTTATCATGTAAGTCTTATATATATTTTGAATAAGATATATTTTATTCATATACATAATTATATTAAGTTAATAAATATTATATTCACTATTCATTTACATTTTTATAATAATTGTTGAATGGTTAACTTAGATAACGAATATCATTATGTCGTGGAGACGGTAGGTCATACGTACGCACGAGCAACTGTATCATTCCCTTAATGGAAATTTAGTAAGTAATTAGATGGTATATTAATTATACAGAATCAATATCATGTCATATTTATTATTTATATTTATTATATTCGTCTTTATACCCATCCAAAAAAGTGGGTATGAAAAACAAATTACACCACAGCGTGGTGACAGTAAGATGTATGCACGCATGCATATTGATTTTTCTTTGTAGGATGGATAAAAGGAGGAATATGGTTGTACCATTAAAATAATAACATTTAAGAATATATATGATACTATATTTATTATTTTATAATGGAAACAATGTGTGAATAGGAAGTAGAAGAATAAATAATTTTGAAGGAGTTGGTAATGACAATTACCTCTTCTTTAGTAAACCTCCTTTGTATCTCCTTTTAGGGACAGTAGGGTTGGTATTTTAAGAAGAATAGAACCTATAATATGGGTATAGGAAATTTTATAAGTTAAAATGGAAAGGTTTGGTCGATTAATAATCCTCAATGTGGTGTGAGGAAGTGAGTGAGGACGTGGCTTTTATAAAATAGGGGAAGGACACTCTTGGAATACCATAAAATATTAAATTAATATAAATTAATTTTCAATATAAAATAACTAAAAATTTAATTATTTAGAATATAATATGATTATGGGTCTAAATACTCTAAAATAATAATTTTTATACTTGTTTAGGTCACATTTTTACCCTTATCTTGCAACCTTAACCCTTAGTTAAACCCTTTGACTCTTACCATGAGAACTTGGATTTGTAAACTTTAAGGGTTAATATAGTTACTCTAAAATGACAAAATATCCATAAATGGATCATTTAGGAAATATTTAACTTTATCCCAATCATTTGGTCTAATTTTGAAATTTTATGAATTTTATATCATTTAATAAAATATTATTTATTTTAAAGTATCATTTATGTAAATTTTGATACTTTTCAATATTTTTCTTTTTAAAAATATCCTAAAAATATGATAACTTCCAAAACAACACTTCTCATATATCACTAACATATATAAGTTATATATAATTTATATTTATGTCATTAATGATGTAAAATTATATTTATTTTGAAACTTTTAATATCATTTAATTGATATTTCCATTGATTGAACAATTACCGCATCATTATTATGAAATAATTTAATTAAATTATTTCTTCTATAAAAATTAAAATTAAATTATCATGAAGAATATGAATTTATTATTTTTCCAATTAATGTTTATATCCTAATTTATGTTCTATATAACCCTATATTAAAAATGATTTTGTTATTAAAAATATGAGGATGTCATTTTTAACTTATATTTAAATAAAATATAAGAAATGTCATAGTCTTACTCAATTGGATTAAAAAGATTTTAATTTCATCCTAAGGTTTATTTTTGTATAAAACCACATATAAAATAAAGTTAGGATGAGTGTTAGGGTAGTTTTATTATAATATTATTTCTACCTTTAATTACTCAATTTACCCTTAATTGTGGTAAATAAAATACTAAAGTTACTATTCAAAAAAAATTAAGTTGATCCTATTAGACTCAAAATATCATACTGATTAAAACCATTTACATATTTTTTTTTCAAAATTCAATTAACAGAAATGACTAAATTAAGTTTAACACTAGTCTCGCAGATGTGTCAAGAAGGCCGGTAAAAGAAAACGTTCAAAAGTTAAAAAAGTTTTTTATATATAATTTAAATATAAAATGATTCTAATAACCTATATTGAATTAATATATGTATTATTGATCTATTTTTAATTTAAGAATAAATTTAAATTATAATAATTTTTAAAATGGAAAGTCATTTTTTAACTACCATGCACTATTTTCCACTATTCATCAAGAAATGAAACTTCTTAGAAAAATACCGAAAATTCACCCTAATCTAATTTTAACATTATGAATTAAAATAAGAAGATTATTTTTTCATTTAAAAATTCTAAAAGGTTCAAAAATTATATTTAAATCATGGTCTCTATTAAAAGACGGTAAAATTACCATTTTTGAAAAATACTTCTTTTAAGTGAAAAATTGGATTTTTTCTTATATCATATATAGAAAACATATAAGACGAATGTTAAAATTATATGGAATATATATAAATTACCATTTATTCACACTATTTTAATTTTTAGGTTTATATTATATTAAATAATAATATTTTAATAGTATACTTTTGATTGGTAAAACTTGGTCTTGCATATAACAGAAGCTATCAAAGAAAGTATCTCTTTAATGTAACAAAATCCAACACAGTGTTTCATGCATTACAATCTATAGAATATATTAAAAAAAAGAATATTGTAAATTCTTGGGGTGTTGCAGTTTTCATTTTGACTATTGATGTTTTGTAGTACTATGCCCAAAGAATAAATTTTAATAGGATATAGGAGGAAGTTTCTAGAGAACTAAATTAAGAAAATCCTCTAGTTTACCAAATACTTTGTGAGATAGTGGTGCATGTGGTCCAAGATATGGGATAGGTATCCATACTAGTTCCTGTTTAGGCTATAGTAGTTGACCCTCAAAGGGATAAAACTAGAGATTATTCCCAAGAATTTATTCAGAAGAAACCACCAGTTTTCTAAGGCTCAAATGATTCTTAGGATGTAGAGGATTTGTTAAAAATGTTTGAGCTACTTTTTGAGTTATAGGGAAAGCCAAATGAAATTATGTTGAAATACTCCACCATCAATATTTAAGTACCTTGTGTGGGGTGGTGAGATTCAATGGTTACAGTGAAGAAACATTAAGTCTTGGAGTGGAAATACATCAGAGCTCTTTTTAGGAAGAATTTCAATCCATAATAAATGGTTTTGGTGAAGACTATGGAATTTATCATCCTCTAAAAAGGTGATAGAACCATGAATCAGTATAAAAATTTCTTTGTTGAACTTGTTCATTTTTATCCTGATGTATTATCGAAGGAGAATCTAAAGGGCCATAAATCTGAGATGGGTCTTCAATCTAATATCTGATCTTGGGATTTCATGAATAATATCACCTCTTATACAGATTTTTTGGATAGAACTTTGATGGATGATCTTGATCTGGATGGTAAGTTATGGTTTGTGGAAGTTCCTTCTTCTCCCAGTGGAAGTTATGTTAGTTCATTAAAATGAAAGTGGAAGCAGGATGAGTCTTATGGAAGTCCTTGATATAATAAATCATCCATACCTTCTTTAGCATCTAGAAAAGGCCTATTGCATTTTATTCAATGTGGAAAGTTGGGAATTAACAACATGATTGTATAGAGGCACCAAATATATTTGGTTTGGGAAGTTTCACAGGACACTTGCAGAGGTTCTATCTTGTCCTTTTATCCCTGTATAGTTGAATGGGATCATAATCACCAGAAGGAACTATGGTGTAGTCAGATGTTTCAAGATCTAATGGGTTCCAACCAAAGGAATCTAGAACAAAGAAACTTCACATAGTGGATGAGTCTATATAGGATGTTGATGCGGGTCTTATGATAGTAAGAGGTTTCATCACTATAACTTCATCTTTAGGGAATACTCTATTTGATACTGGTGCATCTTATTTTTTCAAGTTTACTTGTATTTTGAATTAGTTAAACCTTTCTATGGAGCTTATGTCTTATGTAATGGATATTGATACACCCCTCAAAAAGAAGAGAGAGTAAGGTCTCAGATTCCCCTTTTGTGCCTTCTCTTTATCAAATATCAATATCATCTGGTATTTTTTTAGTTCTTGATATGAAACCTTTGGATTTAATTCTTTGGATGGATTTAATGATTCCCTAAAAATCCAGGATATATTGTTATCTTTTGTGGGTCTTCTTTACTGCCCCAAATGGGGTGTGTCATGTTTTCTAGGGATAATGGGACCTAAGGATGATTCAATATGGTCCAAAAATTATGGATTTGGTTACGATGATATATATATTTCCTTTTGACCCAGAGTAGGAATCTTTGAGTGGTAATCTTCCTCATATAAGCATCAAGTTTCTTGATGTGTTTACATCTGATTTTTCTAGCTTACCATTCATAAGGGAGGTTTATTTTTCTGTTACCTTGATATGAGGTACCCATCATACCTATATTCCCTCTTACTATATGTCTCCAGCTAAATTTAAGGAGTTAAATACCCTATTAGATGATTTTTTTTAATAAATGATTCATCTTCCCGAGTGTGTTGACTTGATCTGCCCCTATGCTTTTTCAAAAAAAGACGATGGAACCCATGACCTTTTCATCGATTACCAAAAAACTTGATTCATTGTAAAGAACAAGTATTTTCCACCAGATTGATTATTTTTTTGATCAGTTGAAAGGGAAAAAATTGTTCTTTAAGATTGATATTTGGTATGGTTATTACTAACTTAGAATCAAAGAGTCTGATATCTTAAAGGCCACCTTCTGAAGTTGGTATGGAACTCACTAGTACCTTATTATTACTTTTGGTATAAAAAATGATCATGTGTTTTTATGGTGTTTATGAACAATATATTCCACTGTAATTTCAATTCATTTGTATTTTTATTTGTGGATTAAATCTTGGTTTACTCTAAGACCAAGGAAGATTGTTTGTGTCATCTAGGATCAGTTCTGGATATTTTATATATCACCAACTTTACAAAAAACAATTTAAATGTAATTTCTAGATTTGGTAATTGAATTTATGGGGATACATGGTCTTAAAACATGTTATTTTAGTTTATAATAAGAATTTGAAGGTGGTTATGACATGGTAAAAACCACGAAATGTTTTTGAGATTTGAAGCTTCTTGGTATTAGTGGGGTATTACCATCAGTTTGTTAAATATTTCTCAAATTTGGCTTCTCCAATCGCCATTATCACTCTAAAAGGAGTAAAGTTCTTATGGGATTCATAATTTCAGAATTCGTTTGATGAATTGAATAATGTTTTGGCTTATACTCTAGTGTCGACTCTTAAAAAGTATGGGAATTGCTATATGGTCTTTTGTGATGCATCCAGTTTTGGTTTAGGCTGTGTTCTTATATAGGGTGAACATGTGTAGGCCTAAAGTTCATGAAAGATTAGTCCCCATGATAATAACTATCCTACTCATGATCTCTAAATCATAGTTATGATGCATGATTTTATGTTTTGGTGGAATTTTCTTGTAAGAGAAAGGTTTACTATTTATTCTGATCACAAAAGCCTAAGCTATATCTTCTAACAAAACTATTTGAATCTTCTTTAGAGGTAATGGGTGGAATACCTCTAATATTTTGATTTGGCATTTCCTATACTCTTTTCAATGGGAATTTATTTAATGATTCTTTAAGAAGGAATATTCTAACCTTAGTCATTAAATAATATTCAAAAGAGTAGAATTATATGGCTCTATTTGATCATATGAATTTAGGAGTTTAAAAGGATAAAACTGAGATTGTTCTGAAAAATTTATAGTTGAACTCATCTCTTCTCCAGATGATTCTTCAAGAACAATAGTTTGATGATGAATTTCATAGCATTAGGGAGTATCATTATTGTGGGGAGACTATCAGTGAGAAATTATTATCTTCTGAGGGAATCCTATTCTTACAGAGCTGGTACATCATAACTTTCCCCATGAGAAAGGATGTGATCAAGGATTTCCATAATTTCTAGTGGGTGGTTCACCCTGGAACAATGAAAATATTCTATGATATACGCTGAAGATTTTAGTGGATAGGTATGAGATGAGATATCGCAATTTTTGTTTCTCATTATTATATGTATTAGTAGGTCAAGGTCGAGCACTATAAACCTTTAGGTTTTCTTTATCCCCTTCTTGGGATGACTTAGATATGGGATTAGATTTTGATGGATTTCATTTTTGGGTTACTTCATACCCCTTGAGGGACAAAGGAGATATGGGTGGTGATTTATTAGTTGACCAAATGGGCTCACTTTATTCCCATTTCTGATATGACCAAGTTGAGGACTTATGAGGTCTATATGTTAAGGGGATCATTATATTCATGGATTTATATATGCTATTGTTTATAATTGGGATCCTCGATTCACTTATCATTTTTATAGAGGCCTTTAGGATGTGATAGGATCATATGTTAGCTTTAGCATGACATATCATCTATAGATGGATAGAAATATGGAACACACTATATAGATTCTTAAATAAATGCATCATACTTGTGTTCTAGACTTTAGTGGATATTGGGATGACCATTTGGGACTGGTCAAATTTTCCTATAATAACTGTTACCAGTTAGAAATTAAAAAGGAACCTTCTGATGCCTTATACGACTGACCTTTTTGATCTCACTTTGTTGTTTGGAGATAGGTAAATCTTTACTGGTTGGACCTAGTTTGGTTCAAGAGATATCGATGAAGATTCAGTTGATTTGTTATAGATTGATGATAAATCAAAGATAGTATAAATCCTGGGTTGATCGACATCTATGTATTTGGAGTTTTAATTTATTAAAAATTTATTTTTAAGAGTTTCACATATGTTTGGTCCCTAATGTATTTGAAAATAGGGAAATATAACATCAATATTTATGGTTCCTTTTGATATTATTGAGCGTGTTGGAAAAGGAGCATACTGTTTGGAATTTCCACCTTGGATGTAAATGATCCATGAAATATTTCATGTTTCATAGCTCAAGAATTATCTATATTTCATGTCTCACATATTTAGCTGGGAAGACCTTAATACAGAACATGATTTATGTGTGACTGATCAGCCAATTCAAATTATCAATTCTAAGATAAAGGTTATTCATGGAAATTCTATACCCCTGGTTCAAGTACTTTGGTAGAATTGTTTTGATTCACATGAAAATTGGGAGTGTAAGGAACTAAGAAGGTAATAATGACATCATCTCTTTGATATAGAGTCTTCTTGAAAGGATTTATAGGGCTAGAAAGCATTTATGGTGGGAATATTGTAATATCACATTATCATCTTTTAGGTACTTTTATTACTTGGTTTTGATCATATTTTTTTGATCTAATTTCAAGTTATTTGTGGAGTTTTTGGAAGATTTTATATGTTTTTGGGATTGTGAATTTTTGGTACATACTTTTAAAAAACTATGTATTCTAGCCCAAGAAACAATATACCTTATTTTGGGGCTCTAGAGGGGGGGGGGGGTGCATAGTTAGGTCAAACCATGAATCCTACCCCTAAAACTACAATGCATGGGGAAAATAGGATCATATGGTTGGAACATGGTTTATAAAACCATTCAATTAAACTATGAACCCTTTTCAAGTAGCCCATGTGTGAGTGCACAATTGGTGCACAATTTTTCAAACCGTGAAACCAAACCATGCTACTCTCTCTAGAAGATTAGTATGGAAACATGTTTAGGTTCATAGTTAGTACTAGCCATGAATCCTACCCCAAGAACCCATGTGACAATAATTTAATTATCATAAATTCTTAATTAAAGTCTTCATACCCCCATTTTAAACTATAAAATCTTCCAATTTGAACCTAACATTATCCTTTGGATTTTAGAGCCTATCCAGAGAGGATTTTGGCTCCTACAACCCCCTTTATTCATGGATCAAAGTGCTAGTGGGTGTATTGGATCTCATGTGGTATGTGTAATATATTTGATTTGTAATTATCCGTAATTAATTTCTCTCATTATTTGGGAGTGATATATCTTCATGTTTTTTATGGATCTAGATATTTCTTTGTTGATTTTTGTAACTAAAAATCTCCACTGATCATTCTAGCCATCGACTATGTGTTGGTGGATACCATGTTGGGGTGGTGATTTTTTCATGATTGGATTTAGGTGGTTCCATAAGGCATTTACCTAACTTTAAACCTTAATTTATTGTTTGATTTAAAATGGATATTAAATTTATTTATAAACATTTAAGTGAGAAGATTTGATGCTTGATTTCAAAAAGACATGGAATTGTGAAATAAAACCCCATATTCAAAGGTCTTGAAAATATTGGGTGGATTTAAAAAAAATATCTTGAATTAAAAAGTGATTTGATTAAATTATTTGATGTTGATTCTTGAGAAAACTTTATTTAAATGAAATATTATTTTGAAATGATTGAACTTGATAGAAACCCATGATTTGGTTTTGAAGTTGAAATAGAATAATGAAACTTAAATTTGGGAAATTTGAATTTTTAATGATGAATTGAATTGAAAATAATGATTTTCCCATGATTCATTGATTGATTTATTGGAAGAACATGTGAGCCTGAGAAGTTAGTGGGTGACTAGGACATTTATGTTTGGACTCTACCCCCCTAGAAATGGATTTATGATGACAAATATAACTAAACCAAATTAAGTATGATTTTTATTTGATGGGGTGTTGATTGATTCAATCCTAACGACCTGAGTATTAGGTACATGTAAACACTTTGATCCATGATTGATTGATTTCGTAGTGCAAGGATCTTAGATCTAGGAACTAATGAACCTCAGGGAATATAACCATGGTTCTTTGTATTGAATAGAATATTAAAACATATTATTTATTGAATTAATTATTTAATTACCTATTTTTATGAAAATATTCATTTAGGATTTTTTTGATATAATTTTCATCTATTTGATTTGAAATATAATCTAGATAAAAAGATGAAAACGAATTTTCATGCCTATTTTTTATTTAAATTGAAGCATAAATAGTTTCTATGCTATGGAATTACATATGGAAGAGTTAGTGATATCCCACTAGAATATTTTTTCTCACACCCTACCTTTTCCATTAGGTATTTTTATATTATGTTATTTTTGGTCTAATAAAAGGAAAATCACCACTTGGAGGTGGCATGTGTGCTTGATTAGCAGGACCCTCGGTGATGGAAGTGACTAGTGGAGATGTGATCCACTCATTACATAGAGATTATAAGACTTTGTCTTGATAGATATTTTATTGTTTATTATATTATGTACCATTTTGATATTTATCTATATACTTGTGGTATTTTTCTAGCTAAGGAGTGTTTGTAATATCATCTGTTCATTAATTTATCTTCCATTTTTCTATATTGATTTATTGTTCTTTTAGTGAAATCATTCTCTCTAAACCTTTATTGTACCCAAGAACTAGTCACTAGGCCTTGGATATCAGGAATAACCTTTGGTACATGTCAGTTATAGATCGAGTATAGGTGAACTAGGGTATTTAGGTTGGTTCATGATAGGTCAGGTTGACCCTATATGGTTAATTAAAAAATGGTATCTGAGTCTATTTTTATTTTAGGATCAGTGGTATAAATGAGATAAGATCATTAGGGATCGAAGATTAGGTAAGTAGAAGTACATAGACATCTCTTCCTAGTAACAAAACTCAATTTCACATGGATGTTAGGGATTTTTTTTATAATTTGAATACAGTTTTGGGTTGTTTTGACAAGTCTTGATGTTTTTCATCATTGTCCATTGGTGTTGGGAGGAATCCATGAGAGGTTTTGAGAAATTGTGAGTTTAGAGGTGAAATGGGGTTGGATAGCTAAGGAAAATTGTTTAGGTACACAATTAGTAGTAACTTTGTGAAGCTCACATGACTATCTCTATAATTATCTAATGTAGTTTTTTGTAATTTTCACATGGGTTTTTTTAACCCTTTAACAAAACCATGAATTGTTTAGAAGGCTAATTTTTTTGATGATTTCACCCCTAAATCATTTTAAAGTTTTTTTATATTGATGGTTCTTGTTTGAGTTCTATTATGAAGATTTATTATGCCTTAATTAATGTTGATTGATATTAAATTGTGTTTTGATTGAGTTTTTATCTCATTTTTTTGTAGAAAATTACAGCTAAAAGGTCATAATTTAGATAAAGGGAGGTTGTTTCAGAGAATGTCCCATAGGTGAATTATATTATTGAACCAAATTTAGTGAATTTAGTGATCCATACCATCCAATGTATTATCCAAGATGATGATAGAGGTTAGGCACATTCAATATATTAAGCTTAAGAGTTTACTAAGTAGAATCCACCAGTATTCCATGGTGATAAAGGTACTCATGAGCATGGAGAATGGATTGATAAGATCAATTGTATCTTAAAATTTATGAAAACCAATAATACCTAAAAAGTAGGATTTAAAACTTACATATTGGAAGGTCCAGGTAGGAAATTGTGGGAATCCTTGGTGTAAGTGAGGAGGTATGAAGATCTCACCAGGGATACCTTCAAAACTTATTTTAATCAACTATTTTTTTGAGATACTGAAGGCGATTAAGGACCGTGAGTTCATAATATTTGATAAAGGTGACTATTCAGTAATATAATATACTGCTCAATTTTCTAAGTTAGTTCACTTGTCTCTCAATCTCCTCATGAATTACTATCTTAAAGCGAGATGTTTTGAAATGGTCTTGAAGGATAAGATAAGATTAATGATTATTCTCCTTTACCTAACAAATTATGTTGAGGTGGTGGATAAAATGTCTATGGATGAGGAATATTTATTAGGGAAGATATAACTTAGTGGGGTTTCTTCAATAGTGTCTAGTAGCCAGAGTTTTTTCTATGGGTAGAAGAGGAAGTGGGATGAACCTTATTGGGTAAATAACAAGGGTGATCAATAGTCATCAGGTTTAACACCAATGGATTCTTCTAGGAATAATCCAATGACTTTCTATCAATGTGGGAAGTTTTTCGACACCAGAAATAATTTCTTAGAGTCTCAAAGATGTGTCACTGGTGTGGGAATCCATATAATCTTCAATGCTTTATAGGGATTCCCTTCAGGGAAGTGGTGTTGGTTTTTAATTTTTTAATTATTATTAGGGGAATTCAGATGATTCTAAGGGTGTGGGATCGCACCCACATTATATGGGTAAACACATTTATCTAATAAGGATCTAGGTGTGTCTGACTTGGGATGTCTTTATGCAGCAGATGTAGCACTTGAGGATGTTGAGGTTGGATCAACCACCATGAAAGATACATGGATTATCAATTATTCTATGGATTTAGCCTTTTTTGATATAATATATTTTAATTTGTTTATATCATTTAAGTTTTTTGATGATTTGGGTATGCGAGTGGAGTTGATTCCATTTGTGATAGATCTGGTTACCTTGTTGGGAATGAAGAAGGGGAAAGGTGTTAAGTTCCTGGAGTGTCAGGTTTTGGTTTCTAATATGGAGTTCATGCGAGACTTCCTCATGTTGGATATTTATATTTTTGATCTCATCATCAACATGGATTGGATTATCAGTTTAAAATATCATATTGAATAATATCATAACAGGGTCTAGTTTTAATCTCATGATGGGAGAACTCATGTCTTCTAGGGTGAGTGGGATCCAAGTTCACAGAGGGCAGGGCTTGTTGCTTTAGATGTGGGATCGATATTAGGTCAGTTTTACTAGTTTTTATTTGAGGATATGGAGAATGGTTCAAATGATCATCTTCCAGTGGTTTTGGATTGGTACCTCAAGGTGTCTCTTGATAATTTTTATGGGTTTTTACCCTAGTGATATGTTGAGTTTACTATAAATATTCTACATGGGATGATCCCCATTTCCTTACCATCATACCATATGGATCCTACTGAGGTAAAGGAGTTAAAGGTTGTGGGTTCTAGGTGCAGTAGAAGTGTACAAAGGTAGGAGATATATTAAAATTTATTTTAATAATCATTGTCCAAAACCAAGAGAAAGGATCTTTCAAATCAAACTTATAATTAATTTATTTAATATTTGAAGAAATAAATACCTATTTCTAGGGACTTTCTTCTTTTATGAATGATGATAATCCAAAATGAACCTTTCAAATTACCTTAATTTCATTGTAAGGATCCAAGGATAGAATCCATGTAGAAGTGATCTACAAGTGCTCCAATTATCTCCCAGAAACACCAATAAATCTCCAGATGCTAGCGCGACAAGTCAACTATCTTGAATTCTTAGTTCTTAATCGCTCATTCCTCAGTCTTGAATAAATCTCTCCCATACTTCTCATGCTTGAGATTAATAGAGGAGGAGTTGAGAGAGATTTTTTTTTGTGTGCAACAATTCTCAATTCTCAATTTTGGATGCTCTACACAATAGACATGGCTGTCTATTTATAGAGTTATGATTTGAGTTAAAATATAATTTAATTTCATACCAGCCATTAAATAAAATTTATTACCTTTAATAAATCCCATGTTACACAATAATAATTATATAATTATTATTTTTATGGAATGCACCAACCCGCACAATAAATTTTTTTATGTAATGGTCTTGTTAATTAATATTTATCACCGAGATCAGTCTTGGTCCGTTCAAACTCCTATATCATTTATTTAATAACTGAATAAATATTTTATTCATAAATAAATATTTTATTCATAATAAAATGAATAAATATTTATTATAATATTGAATAATTAAAATAAAAATTTTATTCCAAAGCCAGAGATTAAATATTTATTTAATTTATGTGATCAATATAACTTGAATAAAATTATTCCTCAAACTTGAGAATAATATTTATTCCATTAATTAAACTCAAATAGAATTTAATGGAGATCAATGGAAAGACTTAGTGTGTGACCCTCTAGGATTATTTCTCATTGGCATTATGTGGATTTTCTTAAAGTACAAGATTTCTATCTAGAAATGGGTCAGGGAGCCCAAGATAAGGAACTTAATGTTGAAACATCAACAACCACATATGAACACTCACTATATAATATAATTTGTTTGTCATTATATCTCATCAAGAAGGTTGCACATCTGTGTCACTAAGCTATATGATTGATATGTCTTTCTTTGACTATCTAAAATAAACATGTCGTTACTCCATGACCATGTAATTTAATATGATGGTTCAATTCTAATAAAAGTAACGAGATAATAGCTTCAATAAAGATGGAAGGGAAAAATCCTTCCTTGACATATTTATTAATGACATGTCACTCATGACACACCCAACATATCCAAATTTTCCATGAACCATTAGCATCATGGTTTATGAAATACATCTAATTACGTGAGTTGTAACATGCATTAATAATAATATTAAAGTCTAAGGACCATCACACACACTCATATATACGATGACACTAAAACGTGTGAAATTCCTATTGGTGGGGTTTTTCTCATAATCTCCCTTATTAGAGATTAAAAAGTGTGAACTTAATGAGAAGAAGCCTCATCTGCTTACGATTACTCGCACCCTACAGTCTATGTACTATTTGTCCCATCATAGCACATTATCCAACCGCATAGCATTATTTGGGAACACCGTTATATCATATCAACCTTCTCATCATAGCCAGGAACTTCTATAAAGTTATCAATGAGACGTATAATCTAGAATTTTATTACCTTGGAGTCATGCAGAACAAAAAACAATATGCAATAAATAGTCTTATTAATATTCAATACATTAAATATGTATGTAATTAGAGTACAAATAGTTGGCCCTAATACAAAAACTCCAAAAACTCCCACTTAGACTAGATCCAACTTCCTATAACCTTGATTCCACTAGACCTTACATGAAAATCATGTTTTTGCTAAGTCAAGGCTTTATCCAAGGGTATGCCACACTGTCTTCCATGGAAATACTTCTCACTACAACTTCACCTCTCTGAGAAATATCCCTCAAGATATGATACTTCTGAAGTGTGTTCTTTATCCACTGATGTGACCATGGTGCTTTTGAAAGAGCCACTTCTTTAGTATTATCATAATAGAGTGTGATAAGATCTTTACTATTAGGTACCACATCAGGATCTTGGATGAAGTTGCGCATCCATACTTTTTATTTAGATGCTTTAGAATCCATAATATACTCAGAATCTTCTATATAATCTGCAACTATAATCTTCTTTGAGCTCTTCTGGATCACATCACCTATATTCAAAGTGAAGATGTATCCTATTTGTGACTTCATGTCATATTTATTAGTTTTGAAACTAGCATCTGCATAACCTCTGATGACTAGTTCTTCATCTCTTCCATAAACCAGGAACATATCCTTAGTATTCCTCAGATACTTAAGGAAAGTCATGACTGCCATCCAATGGAGGTCACCTGGATCAACTTGATATCTTCCTACCAAACTTAATGCATCAGAGAAATATATCCTAGTACATATCATAACATACATGAATGACCCAATCAATGATGTTTTTTTAATCTTTATCATTACATTTCTTTCCTCATATGTCTAAGGACACATTTTCATGAAAATATGAATGCCATGTGATGATGGTAACAATCCCCTATTATATTGTTCCATATTTAATCTCTTCAGTATCTTTCCATTGTATGTACTTTGACTTAGGCCGAGAAATCTCTTGGATCTATCATGATGGATCTTGATCCCAAGAATATATTCTACCTTTCCCAAGTCCTTCATAGAAAATCATTTATTCAACCACTCCTTAACAGACTGTAAGGTTGGTATTTCATTTATAATGAGTAATATGTCATTAACATATACTATTAAGAAAATGAATACACTCCCACTAAACCATTTATAGACAAACAACTCACATTCATTCTTTATTAAACAAAATTCTATTATTATCTAATAAAAATGAATGTTACATAACTTGGATGCATTATTTAATCCAAAAATGGATCTTTAAAACTTTCATACCTAATAGGAATCCTTTGGAGTCACAAACCCTTTGAGTTGTTTCATATGGACATATTATTGAAAGTTCCCGTTAAGGAAGTTTGTGTTGAAATCCATTTTAAAAATCTCATAATCATGGAAAGACGTAATGGAATGTATAATTTTGATGGATTTCAGCATTTCAAATGGTGAAAAGGTTTCATTATAGTCAATTACTTGATGTTGTTTAAACCCTTTTGAAACCAGTGATGCCTTATAGGTGCTGAATTGTCCTTACATGTCAATTTTCTTCTTGAATACCCATTTAGAAAAAACTAGATTTAAATATAATAGAGTGGACAAAAATACAAACATGGTTTTAGTATACTAAATCCATTTCAGAATTTATGGCTTCCTTCCACTTGGAAACATTTGTTTCACTTACTAATTTATTTTGGTTATAGGATCATTATTATCAACTAATAATGAGTCACCATCCTCAATGACTAGAAAACCATATCATTCTGACCCTCTAACCTCTCTAGTACTCCTAAGAATTGATTGTATCTTTGGATCAATTTCTTCTTCCATGAGGCTTTATGGAATTTTTTCTTGTGCCAACTCTTGTGATCCTGGACTTCATTGAATTCTATCTTGTTCCCACTATCTCTTTTAGAGATAAGATCCTCCTCAAGAAATTTGGGACATTTGTCAACCAAAATATTTTTTCTAAAGGATTTTATAGGTAGTATCCCCTTTTTTCTTTGGGATATCCTATAAAGATACATTATGTGACTCAGGATGCAAGCTTGTTACATAAAGAGGCCTTCAAAATGCATCATAACCACACACATGTAAGTAATACAACATGGTTTTCTTTCCATTCCATAATTGGTATGGTATACCATCAGTTTCTTTAGTTGGAAATCACTTTAGTATGTATGTTACTATTTGTAACATGTATCCCCAAAAGGATAATGGAAGACTTACATGACTCATCCTTGATCTCACCATGTCCAAAAAATTTTGATTCCTCCTTCCACTTATACCATTCCACTGAGGAATATAAGGAGGAGTGAGTTGAGATAAATCATGAGCTCCCATAGATAATCAATAAAGCCTTTATTATGATATTATCCACCATGGCTTAAGTGAAGTTTATTAATATTATAACCAAGTTTGTTCTCAACTTCATTATTTTATTCCTTGACTTTTTCAAAATAATTCAACTTATTCCTCATTAAGTAGACATATCCATATCTACTAAAATCATCAGTAAAAGTTATGAAGTATGAGTTCTCAAACCTTGCTTCAATAGGAAATGGTTTACACACATCGATATAGACTAATTCAAGAAGCTATTTATACCTTTCATCTTTCCCACTAAATAGGGGTTTATTCATTTTTCCTTGTAAACATGTGTGACATACACCGAGTGTTTTTTAGTTCAAAAGAATCTAAATATCCATCTTTATGTAATTTAGTCAAGAGCTTTTCATTTACATGACTTAACCGGTGATTCCAAATTTGGGTGTGGTATGAGTCATGTGAAGTATCTTCATTATCAATTTTCATTATTTGGTTCATCTAATACAATAAATAAAGACCATTATTTAAATGTGCCTTGCCATAATACATTCTATCTTTATAAAAGAAGAAACTTTATTCCCAAATTTAAAAATAAATCCATCCTTAACAATTCTGGATACAAAAATAATGTTTTTGGTAACTGAAGGCACTTAATAACAACCCTTTAAACCTACATCATTCCTCTTAGAAACTTAAGGTGGTAGTCACTGATAGATACAGTAGAAAGTTTATCTCCACTGACTGCTCAAAGATCTACCTCTCCTTGGTCAATATTTCTAAATCTACTTGGTTCCTATATTTGAATACATATGTGAGAACCATAACCTGTATCTAATACCAAATTTGTAGAAATAGATAAATTGAACTCGATAATAAATGAACTTGAAGCTTTCCCTTGATTCTTTGGATGGGTATAGTTTTTCTTCTAGTGGCCCTTCTTTCCACATGAAAAACAAACAACATCCTATTCCTTTACTTACCCCTTGAACTTTCTCTTCTTGGAAGGGTGTGAAGAATCTATGGGCTTAAAGATATTCACTTTACCTTTCTATTTATTCACCATAATGATGAAAGGTTTTTCATGCTTCATATCCTTATCTACTTGGAGAAGAATAGTAAGAAGATCAGACATGGACTTCTCAATGTTTCTCATATTAAAATTCACAAGAAAGATATAGAATCTCTAAGCGAGTGATGAAAGAATGAGTTCGGTGCCGAGTTCTTTGAGGATTTTAAACCTTATAACCTCTAAGAGATCAGTGTATCCAATTATCTTTAATGCATGAGGCCCAGCTGGGGCACCCGTTCCAAGATTTCTTCAAAAGAGTTCCTTGGAAATCTCAAACTGTTCTTGTCTATCTCTCTCTAGGTAAAGACCATAGAGGTGATCAAGCATTCTATACACATCCATGTTTTCATGTGACTTCATTAGTTCACTAGAAATTTATGAAATCATCAAAAATTGAATTTTGACCACATCATTCAAATTTTTTTCATATACAAGGAACACTTCATCACTTTCTTCTTTAGCAGGTGAATCTGTAATTGAGGATTCTATCATCTTAGATTTCCGTTTATGGAGTAGTACAACCCGAAGGTGTCTAAACCACTCCTAGAAGTTACTACCAGTTATGAGGCTATCTTTCTTTAATATTGATCGTAAGGGTAGTTTGGATGATGAACTTGTCATTTTATTATACAATTAAAAGGAATAGATTATTAGTAATTTTCTTGATTTCAAAATAAGTGAGATATAATAGATTGGATGTTTTTATTTATTTATTTATTAAATATCCCACTCTTTTATCAAGTCTCAATATACCTTACCATTGAAATTAGAATGTCTAGTTAATTTAACATTTGAGTGGAAAGGATCCCGATTAATTTTATTAATGATCCAGACTTTGTCCATAAAAACCATAATAAATTAATTAAGTAGACGGTCTTTCTAACTGCAAACTTGAAGCTCCTTAATCCATTTAGTGGATTCCCCTATCCTGAAATCCTAACTTGGATTTCCACAACACTTACCTCCAAATTTTTATTGAATAGATGTTGTCCATTAAACTCAATACAATTTCAGTTAAGTCAAACAAAAACTCTCATAGGAACTCCCTAATAAAATTAAGTGTCTAGAATTTGGTCATGTACTACACTTAGTTCTATGGTTTAATTCCCAATCAAGTAATAGAAGTATTAGTATGACTTAATATTAATTGAGTTATTTTAATTTATTACGCATAAATTTTATCATTTTTCTAACCTTTACACCTCATGTTAATATTAAGTGGATGTTACTTAATTAATTAACCATGTTGGATAAAACATTTATGTGTAACTAATTTATTTAATTTCTATCTTTTCATATTAATTCATTTATTTATTTGAACTTTTAATTGCATCTATAAAATAAATAATTGTATAGATATAAATAAATAATTAATTAAAATACCCTTTCATGATCTTTATATAAGGGTTGATTTAATGAGAGAACATTAAATCAACCTTTGACCTATGGAAAATAAATCTTGTTACCATTCTTGGCATGAGTTACATAATTCCACCTATCAAATTATGTATCTCTTGGTTTGGAATCATCATGGTTCTATATTGAACCACCTCCATGTGCCTTGGGATGCTCTATTAATTACAAATATTTAGTACTCACACTTAGGTGAGGGGAACCAAAGGATTGGTTAAATGGGATTACATAAATATCTTTGGACATGCATGTCCTACATAATAATAGAGGGAGGGATGACTTGTAGGCCATCATTTAATTTAATATTAAATAATTTCAAACTCATGATATAAATTAAATTAAAACATCCCACACATACATAGGTCTTGGTCAAGATAATGAATGGTTATACATGCAACGAATACGCAAAAGTAAATGACCAGAATTCATTTATTTATTCATTATTTTATTATTTAAGATAAAAAAACTTATATTAAATAATTAATAAATTAATTAATTAACTACCTTTCGTCTTAATGATTGTAACACCCCAATCTTCCATGGTATGTTTTCCTTTGAATAATACAATAGCTTGTGTTGTACACAACTTCGAGTTCAAACACACCACAACCAATCAAACTAGCCATTATGAATAGTAATACCCACCTTTTGAAATTTATCTTTCAAAATGGAATATATTTTTGGATTCGGAATATCAAAATTATCTTAGGGTGATTTTTTGGTATTTTTCTGAAAACTTTTAATTTTTTATGAATAGTGAAAAACACTGAGTTATTATTTAAAACCGAATTTTTATTTAAATAATTATTTATTTCATTTAAATTTATTTTAGGTCAAAATAGATACATAATACCTATATAAGTTCAATGTAATTAATTGGAGTTAGTTTATAATAATTTTAGATATATAAAAATTTTATTAAACTTTTTACCATCTTTTACCCATCTCTTAGGAGCATTTGAAAATTTGCATAAAACTTAATTTTACCACTTATGTGAGTTGAATTTAAAAAATATAAGAGACACAGTTGATATCAGTAAGTAAAATGTGGTTAAATAAGATGAAAATAATTTCTTGTGAATAGTAACTTTTAACTTTTATTTACCACGGTTAAAAGTAAATAGGGTAATTAAAGGTAAAAATGATATTATTATTACCCTAACACATGTTCTAATTATATTGGATAAGTGTTATTCGACCAAAAAAAACCTTAGGAATAAAATATGATCCTTTAGGTCCACTTGGATTATATTAGGACATTTATTATTATTTAACTCAAAGAAGAGTTAAAAGTGTTAAATTCAAGTTTTTATAACTAAAACATTTATAATATAGGGTTATACATAAGATAAATTCGACTATAAATATTCATTAGAAAGATAAAAAGATTTCCTAAATAATTGACTTTTATTTATAATTTTTATACATTAAATAATTAAATTTATTTATGACACAATGATGATGCAGTAATTACCTTATTAATGAAAGATTAAAATAATTAATATTATAAATATCCAAATAAATCTAATTTGATACTTTTGATGAATTAAAATAATTTTATAGGTTAATATGACATTTTAGGCTTGATTAAATGAATTTTTTTCGAAGTAATCATGCTGTAATGACTTTAACAAAAATAGAATACCAAATAGTATCAAAATTGACAAAAAAGAGTTTTTAAAAAATATATTATATTATTAATTGATATCATATTCTTAAAAATATAAGTTTCGTCCGAATGACTTATATAAGATTTTATATATTAATAATGAACCACTTTGAGTTATCTTGGCTTGTTATAGTAAGTTTATTAACCATATAACATAAAAATACAAAGAGACATGGTAAATGTCAAACTTATTAACTGAGAGTTAAATATAAAAGATATGGTTAATATGGTGACCCAAACCTGTCTAAAACCTATTTTTTGAGATATTTTAGACCCATAACAACCTTATCCTATAAATAAATCATTTCTGAGCCATTATGAATAGAAAATTATTTTATTATAAAATAATATTTCAATCTTTTCCTAAGGTGCCGCTCACCCCTCTTATAAAAGGGTACTTCCCCTTCTCTCAAATTCACACCTCCAAAGCCATTTGGCTCGGCCAAAAACTAAAAAAATATCCTCCAAAATATCCTACCTTTATTCTAGATGCCTTCTTTTGGTCAGAAAGCCAACCTAAGGATCCCTTTGATCAAATCAAAAGGAAGAACCTAAAGAAGAGGTAAATATTTCATCACCTCTTTCAAGTTCTTTTATTCTTCCACTTCCTCTTTCTTTGTTGTTCCCATTAAAAAATTATAACTCTATTATCTTATAAATACTGTGATGTTATTATAAAAATGCTATAAACATATTCATTATTCTATCCATCATATCAATGACAAAGTCACCATACGTGCGTACGTACGACTTACCGTCTCCACGTCGTGGTGTAGTTGTTATTCAATACATTATTATATGGATGAGTATAATAATGAGTATAATTGATTTAAATAATAAATATAACATGTTAATGATTATTAATATATGATATAACATCTATTCACATATGATATCACCATCAATATAATGATATTGTCGCTCGTGCATACATATGGATTACCGTCTCCACGAACGCGATGAGATTCATTCCCCATCATAATCATTCAAGAATAATTTTAATTTTATGATTAAAAATAATGTTTAAAAACATAATATCATTCTTCATATGAATCAAATACATCCTATCCATGAAAAACATGACTTACGTAACCAAACATATAATGGAAAATGAATCAGTTAACACCCAAAACGATGATAATACGAAAATATTATTAATAAAGAAATATTAGAAGATCATATATGGTATCATATTTATGTATATGGTTCTTTTATAATTTAATAACAATGTTTTAACTATTATACAGGAGGATAACATACCATTGACTAAGGAAAAGTACAAGGTAAGGGTTAATTCTACAATCTCTTCATTATCCGAGGTTGTTTATACGTAATTATCTACTAGGACCTCTTTATCATCCACATCCATGTTTCTTAAAATGTATTTCAAAACATTTTTACTATTTCATAGACTATGGGTTAAAGTCATTTATATCATAAAATCCATCAGAGGATAACCCTCTGACCATTTATTAAATAAAAGAAAAGGACAGGAAACAAGTACCACAACTGAAAGAGAATATTACATATCAAAGAAACCATACCCGCCATCACATCCATGCTGATAAGCCTCCTACGCAGTAGCCGATTTCCATTCCAAACTATCATAATGTTTGAGAACCTTCACATACTTCCTTGATAGGTTCATTCATTCCAAGTAAAGCAGCTATGTGTTCCCAATCGATGACCTGGTGGGCATCGACTTTGGAAAGTTGGAGTAATCTTTCTTCGGCCTTCGTCGTGATTGAGTATCCAAGCTCCCTTTATTCTCAATCATCTTCAGCTCCCCACTCTGAACAATCTCACTAAAATAGGGCCTAATCATACCTCTGTCATTTTCCTTGCCACTATCCGAGTATTCCCCCCACTTTCCAGAAATATGGACCTCATAGGATCCATCTTCCCCTCCTCGACCTTCATGAGATTGACAATTAGGGTCAATCAGGGCCAGACACCTAGGTTGTTCCAATAATTCAGGACTATCCAAAGTCCCATGTCGTAAGGAATCCTTCCCAAATCCATCCTCTAGAGAAGATATCCCCAGCTGTACACTGCCACCTTCATCCATTTTCATAGCCTCCTTTTAATTCACCTGTTCCACTCCTTGGAATCGGGTTTCAGCCTCAATTGCATCCATCATAACAGAATCACACACCTCCTGTCGTTGAGACCTCTCAGCACCTTCCAATATCTCCACAGGACAATTCTCACAGCTTGCAGTGAGAGCCTCAATCACAAGCTTCGACTCTTTGCAGTCACCTACATCCTTCCCACCAACATCCACTGACGGACGAACCTCGTATTTAGAGGGCTTGAGCACACTAACACCCGAAGGCTCTACCATGTCACCAGTCCCATGATCATCAGTAAACTGCTTCTGATCAACCCCTAAAACCAGATCATTCCTCAGGTGATTAAACAACGAAGAAACCAACATATTAGGGAGTGAGGCCCCCTCACTCAGTGCACTCCGTTTCACCTTGCCAGACATGGGGTCCGCTGTAGGTCCCTGACCAAGAGACCTGCCAAAATTCACCTTCGGACCAGACATCTTCTCAACCGCTACCTCACCTTTACATTCCAAAGCGAGGTGCCCTAGACGATGACAATTGGAGTAGTAGTCAACCCACGTCTCAAAAACAACAGCCTGCTTCCATCGCAATTTCTCACCCATGGTGATCCATATCCACTCCACCACAGGCTTCGCAACATCCACCTCAACACAAATGTGGGGATTAACCAGATGACTTACCGTGGAGGTTCGGACATCAGAACAGAGGTAGCGGCCCACGAAGCTTCCAATCATGTGAATAATCGTAGTGTTTTGAAATGTAAGAGGAAGTTGTGGAAAGATCACCCATGCCGCGATTGTGGAAGGGTCACGATTCATACAAAAATCAAAAGACCAGCAAAGGAGGGAAAACTTACAACCATTGCAACGACAAGGGGCACTGGACCAAGCCCGGATCAAATCATCTTCTGAAGCAAGATGAACCATAAAGTGACACTTATCAAGGAGACCGACGACCGTGCGGTCTTGAAAGTCCCATTTGCTGAAGACAAAATGGTCAAAATCATCAACCGAGGACCTCCTGTGACTGAAACGAGCCACCAATGTTAAATCAAGATGGCGCGATGCTTCAAAGAACTCCGGAATTGAGATCGGTAGATGAGGATCACCAAGATGAAGATTAGGGTCCTTCGGGCTAAGCGAGATCACTGGAAAATCTGTAAGAAAATTAGGGTTTGAAAATGGGGTGAACGGATTTCGCAAAAGCGGGGGCGACACGAGCAAATCAACCACCCCCTTCCTCCTCCAGGAAGAGGGGGGGGAATCGTCCTCCTTCATCAGCTAGGGCTTCATCAAAAGTGTTTAACGGTTAACGCATGTATAGGTGCGGCCTTACACCACCCGCACGCCACACCTCCCCAGCTAGGCCCAAGGTGGCCAACCCTTGGGCTTGGGCTAGTTCCCGTAGAGTCGAGGGGACGATAGGATCGCTGGAAAATGGTGCACGTTTACTTTGCGAGGACTCGAACCCAGAACCTCGACGACGGGATGCCACCGCCTTAAACCAACTCACTCAGCCCCTATGGGTGGTTAAAGTCATTTATACCCTTTTTATAATTTTTATAATATTTTTATAAAGGAATTTTTCAATCGTTTTCCAATTAAGTTATTTCACGACCTTTTCGACAAAATTAAGAAAAGAATGTTTTTTTAACTTATACAGTGGGTGAAGCTATTTTACGCCATTATAACACCTTAGAAGCTTCCCTTAAAGGATTATAAGAATATTTCTAAAATAGATGTTTTATTTTAAATGGTTTTAAAATAGAAAGAGTTATTTCTTTCAAATATTTTTCATTTCATCTATGTCAAAATCCTTCGATGGATCTCAAACTTGTTTGATGTTGATTTATTATGATAAAAATCTTCCATATTTTATTGAAGGTTTTGTGATATGTTTGACTGTGGATGTGTTATTTTTATACCATTCATGGTTTATAGATAAAGTACTGACATTTCGTATGCTAGTATTAAAACGAATGTTTATGTTATTCTTAAACCTTTTCATATAAGGAATTCATTGGACTTAGTAAGTGACAGTTAGAGCCTGTTATAGCTCCTCGATGCATCGATTGGTCTCATGAGACAAACTAGTGTCTTGGAACAAGGCCTTGACAAAATCTTATTTGTAGTCTTGTCACAAGGCCTTGACTATGTGGTTATGAAGTTTGGCATTATGCATTCCATCGTTATGAAAGTGGCTATTGATATTGCATGTAATTATTCGACTAGTAAAATATCCATGTGAATAAGTAAATGGCATTATTTTATTTTATCTTTTCCATATTATTCTGAAGTTTAAGTTGAAAAGTCTTTTGTTTTAGTCTTATACATTGCATTAAATGTTTATGATTATTTATGAAGGTTTCCGCTATATTGTTATCCTTACTGAGCATCTGAGCTCACCCCTTTCTATGTTTTATTTTTCCCAGGATGTGAAGAAGTATTTTATGGTTGACCTATAAGGATAGGCTAAGGATATAAGTGTGTTCAAAAGGGGAAAAAATGTTGTTAATGTTTTTATTTAATGATGTAATGTAAAACATATGAATGTATCTAATATTTCCGAGGATAATAAACTGATTGGTCTTTCGAGACACGATTCCTTGTATCATGCCAATGTTATGTAATAATGCACTGACTCTGGGTAACTGAGGTCAGGGAATTACATTTATAATACAGTCTTATTTGTAGATACCCATCATTAATGGAATTCGTGGAAAATAAATGGTAGAACCAATAATCACATACTAATTACAATAAATTAATTGAGCATTTCTTTAAACTATTATTAAATTTTCAATCACACAACGATGTTCCAATAAATAAAATGAGGTTTTAATGATGCAATTTAAAATTTAATATAATTTTAATTTTTTTCCATTAACGGGAGACTACATGATGTGTACTTGAAACTAAATGCCAAGTACCTGAGTTGTCATATATCCAAGTCACACACCTGGGGCTTCAGCATGTTGACTCGTACATACTACATGGTGTGTAAATTCCATTTATATAACCTATATCCACTTTTTGTCCACTAATTTTTCTTGGTCAACACGTGATGTGAAATAAAATCACCACGCATAATTAATTGCTCAAAGCATCTAGATACAATGTGCATGTGTATACGGTGTGTGCTCTGGCCGCACGCCGTGTAACCCAATTTTACCAGCCTATGATTTGGAAATTTTCGATGGAATCTCCAGTCATTCTTCATTTGTTCTTAAACCTTTAAGAAAATGAAACACTGAATGAACATGATTAATATGTAGATAATAGGTTAATTCAAATAGAATTAAAGAACAAATAACATGAAATGAAAATCTAACCACAATTGTTCAAAAATCAACAATAAAATAAATAATTATAAATTTAGATATTACCACTCTGATACCACTTGTTGGTTTTCGGTGCAGCGGAAGCATGCAGAGGTGGGTGATATATTAAAATTTCTTTTAATAATCATTGCTCAAAACCAAGAGCGCGGATCTTGCACGTCAAATTTATAATTAATTTATTTAATCTTTGAAGAAATAAATGCTTTGGATTAGGAAATGTTTTCGTTGGTGAGTGTTGATCATCCAAAAATACCCTTTTGGATTACCTTCATTGTGATGTAAGGATCCAATGATAGAATCCCTCAAGCAGGGATCCACACATGCTTCTATGATCTCCGAGCAACACCCCTCGATCTCTGGGTGCTTGCGTGGTGAGTCGAATGTCTTGAATTGTTTGTTCTTGATCACTCACTCTTCAGTCTTAAAGAAATATCTCTTTCACTTTTCATTCTTGAGAGGGAGAGAGGAGGAAAATTTGGGAGAGAATTCATTGTCTGCAACAATTATCTGTTCTCAATTTTGGATTCTCTACAAAATAGATACAACCATCTATTTATAGAGTTAGTATTTGTCTTAAAATATTATTTAATTACATATCGGCCATTAAATAACATTTATTACCTTTAAAAAATCCCATTCAACATAATAATAATTATATAATTATTATTTTGTGGCATATTCCAACTTTTACAGTAACAAATATTATGTAATGGTCTTGTTAATTAATACGTGTCACCAAACTTAGTCTTGGTCTGTTTGAAATCTTCTAGAATTTGTTGAATAATCAAATTAATATTTTATTCATAAATAAATATTTTATTCACAACATAGAGAATAAATATTTATTAAAATATCCAATAAATAAAATAAATATTTTATTCACAAGTTGGTGAATAAGTATTTATTTAATTTATGCGATCAATATAACTTGAATAAAATTATTCCTCAAACATGAGAATAATATTTATTCCATTAATTAAACTCAAAAATAATTTAATCGAGATCAATATAAACACTTAGTGTGTGACCCTATAGAATTATTTCTCATTGTAATTAGTTGGGTTTTATTTAAGTACATGATTACTGTATAGCAACGGGTCAAGACACCCAATAGAAATGACTTAATGTCACAACGTCAACAACCACATATGAACGACCACTGTGTAATATAATCCCTTTTCACAATATCTCATCAAGAAGATTGAACATACGTTTAACCAACCTATATGATCTATATGTCTCTTTGACTATCTGAAATAAACACATCATTACACCATGTCCATGGAATTTAATGAGACGGTTCTATTCCAATCAAAGGGATGAGATATCAACTTCTATAAAGATAGAATGAAGAAATCCATCCTTGGATTATTCATTAATGACATGTCAATCGTGACACACCCAACACATCCAACTTCACAATGAACTGTTATAATCATGGTTTATGAAATACATATAAGTACTTGAGTTGTAACATACATTAATAATAATCTTAAAGTCTAAGGACCATCACACACACTTGTAGATATGAATATCAGATGACACTAAAACATGAAGAATTCTTACTAGCAGGTCTATTCTCATAATCTCACATCTGGGAGATTACCAAGTGTGAACTTCATGAAAATAAGACTCATCTTCTTACTAGTACTCGCACCTGACGGTCAATGTACTATGTGTCCCATCATAGTACATTATCCAACCACATAACATTATTTGAGAATATCGTCATAACACATCAAGGTTCTCATCATATTGGGGAACTTCTATGACCTTATCAATACAATGTATTCTCTTGGACATTATTAAATTGGAGTCATGTAGAAGAAAAAAAAATATGTAATTAGTAGTTTTATTAATATTAAATACATTGAATATTCATGTAAACAGAGGATTTTTTTTCCTAGGACACCAACTCTAACAAAGGTTTAGTTGGAGGGAATTTAATGTAAGATATTTACCCATCATATCATATCACCATGGGTGTCACCAATTCTTTTTACAAATAAGGAAACCAATATTCTACTACATTTCATAAAATATCATAAGCATAATCAGTTGACCGTTAAGAATAATTGATCATTTACAAGGAGTGATGATATTTTTTATTAACTCAGGGGAGCATGAGGGTTTTTAAAGATCGAATTGAGGTTGGGGTATCATCAGTTGAGGGTATGAGAAAAGGATGTTCCTAGGACCACTTTTAGAAGTTTGTATGGGAACTTTGAGTATCTGGTTATGAAATTGGGAATTACTAATGCTCTTAAAATATTTATGGAATTGATGAACCAAATATTTCATCACCTTTTTTACTCCTTTATAGTCAAGTGTTTTTTATGAAATCATGGTGTATTTTAAGATGAAAGAGTACTATAAATATCCTTTGAGTGTTCTTTTGGCGACCTAGAGAGGGAATCATATATATTCCATGTTTTATAAGTTCCAGTTATGTATCCAAGATGTAATGTTTTTCAGACATGTGATTTATGATAATGGGGTTTCTATGGACCTTGAGAATATACAAGCAGTTATGTCTCGGGAGAATCCCAAGAACTTGTTTGAGAATTAGATTTTTTTAGGCTTGATCAGGTATAACAGGTGATTTATTCAAGAATTCTATAGGCTTTATTCAACCATGGAAACATTTACTAAAAAAGGGGTGAAGTTTGAGTGGTGTGAGAGGTGCAATCATTCTTTTGAGGATTTGTAGGATCGTTTGATATTGGCTCTATGATCGCATAGCGATTTACTATTCAAATCCACTCTTACACCATTGTTTTAAAATGGTTTTGTAATGAATATTAAAAATATAATAATAAATTTCACTTTTTGGTTTGAATCAATTAATTAATTTTTATCACTTTTTAATAGGGAAATTTTACTTGTTTTGGTTTTTACATTGTAGGAGGAGGTGATTTGGAGAGCCCATGATGGAATTCAAGAAAAATGGGATAAACTGCGCGAGATCCCAAGAATGCATGTGGAAAATTATTTGTATTTTGGATAATACATGCATAAAATTGGGATAAAAATGGGTGTATAAGTTCAAAACAATGTGTTATACATTTCTATAGAATATAATGAAGCCCAATTTGTCCATTTGGAGGCCCAAAATAGGCCCACAATGTGAAAAAATTCTGGGCGGGTCAGATTGGACGACCCTTATGTGTTTGGGCCATAACTTGGGCCTCAGAGAGCCAATTGGTCGGATTCCACCTCCCTTGGACATATACCTCGAATCCTCGTATCTACAACATATTTCAAGTAATTTTTACTCATTGGGGTTAGTCAACCATCCAGATAAATATGGAGTAAAAAATATAACTTGAATAATCATCTAGCCCTTTAGATACTTAACCACTTTATGTGGAAATATAGATGTAATTGCCCATAAAATCACCCCTCTCCATTATTATATATGTTTCACGACCAGGGGTGAAGGTGAGTTTAATTTTAGATCTCTCTCCACCCATTTTATTTCACTTCTCCCTCATGTACTTCTAAACCTCTTAGTGATCAATTTGGGAGGTATTCCTAGTTGTAATCCCAAGCTCCACAGTTTTAATCTTTATAAGGTAATTGATTTCTAGGTTTTTTGTCAACTGTTCTTAATTTATAACTTCTAAATTTGTGTTTATTATGGTACAATCAAATACAATTAAGAGGAACAAGAATCCACATGCTTCCATTCGTAACCTGGATCTTGTGATGATTTGAGTGCGGTTGCCTCTTTTCTCACCCCTCCCTTTCATTAGTGTGCAAATGGATTGCATCGGTTGATAAAATCCAAGATCTTGAAACTATGAATATGCATGTTCTTGTCTTTTGGAATTTTTTTATCATTGACACAAATATGTTCATCTCATCACCTTGTTGATGTGATGCTTTGATTGAGTTCTGTTTTTATATCGATTCATGTTTGTTGATTTTGAGTGGTTGTCGATAATCAATATCATTGATCAATTAAATCCTAGGTGGTAACCTAGTAATAACTCACATAACATTACTAGTTTATGTATGTATAAAATAAAGGAATCAATGATCCTTACCTTTCCCTTGAGAGCGATGATAGATTGAGCATCATGGGACACTTACCCCGGTTGATCATGATTTCTCCAACCGGTTTCTCTCAGTAGTAATATAATTTCAATTTATGTTCTTTAAGAAAAAAAACCCAAGTTTTATATAACCCCATTCCCCTTTTATTTTCTTAATCAGAAACTCAATTTTTTAATTAGTGATCTAGAGCTCCTTTGAGGGACGACCTAGGGTTGCTATTATACTGCCGAAATTCTAGTTAAAAATAAACATCTAATTTGACGCGCTCGACAACACGGTAAAATTTTGGGGCTGTTTCCAGGAATCCAAGATCATTTTTTTATTTATTTATTTTAATTTATTTATTTTACCTCTTAATTAGTACTACTTTAAATACCCCACCCCCATTTGATTGTTTTTGTTTTTGTTTTCTGTTTCTATTTTTGGTTGTTTTTGTGTGTTCTCTCTCTCTATCTCTTATAATTCTCTATATCTCTCTCTATAATTCTAAATTATAACATTATATTCTCATTTCAATATTATTAAGTGATTTTATCCATATTCAATCATAAAAAAACTTCACAACTTATTTGCATGACCCGATCAGAAAAAGAAAAACTGCTTGAATTTGACCCAAAAATTGAGAAGACACTTCACACACAAATCAAGGCATATGGAGAAGGTCAACAAAGTAACACTAAGTAACCCCATTTTAAACCTCAAGTGGTCATAAAACAATCAAAAATTGAACCCAATCAAACCCAAGAAAACATGGCTGCAAATAATTGAACCTTAAAATAACTAACCACCCCGGATGTAGAGTACCACCCTGCGTACATCCAATATCCTGAGGAAGCATCCAACTTTGAGATGAGATCAGGCCCCATCCACGTACTTCCCAAATTCCATGGTCTTCCTGGTGAGTACCCTCACAAACATCTCAAAGAGTTTCTCATAGTATTCTCCACCATAAAACCCAAAAATGTCTCTAAGGACTTAATTAAGTTTAACGCCTTGCCTTTCTACCATGATGTAATAGCAAAAGATTTACTATAATATTTTCCTACCACAATTGGGGGATGGAATGACCTGAAAAGACTATTTTTAGATAATTTATTCCCTACGTCCCTAACAACATGAATTAGGAAAGAAATTTGTTTCATTAGGCAATCACAAGGAGAGACCCTTCATGAATACTGGGAGAGATTCAAATGACTCTTCTCAAGATTTACCCACAACTAGATTAGTGAAAAACTATTAATCTAATAATTATTTTAGGGACTTATCCCCATGGATCATGGAATGATTTATACAGCAGTTGGTGGTGCCTTGGTTGATAAAAATCCTTCTGCTGCTCATGACTTAATAGAAAATATTGCTCAAAATGAACAACAATTTGATACACGAGCTATTGCACCAAATTGAGGAGTTCATGAGTCAATTCATTCATATCTAGAACAAAAGGTAGATAACATGATTGATAAGATGCATACCCTTCTAAGGAAATTTTCTCAAGCACAATGTAACTCACAATATCCTCCTATTCCATTACATTGTGGTATTTGTTCTAACAATACTCATTTTTATGACCAGTGCCCACAACTTCAAGATTCACCTAAGTCTTCTGCAGCCATGTTCCCAGGGCGTCCATTCAAAAAATCACCTCCCTTTAAGAAAGAACAATTCAGGCTAAATCCAAATCTTGGGCGGAAAGCATAACCCCAGTACCGAAAATGAGGAAACTCAAGCTACCCCAAGAATAATTAGTATCAACAAGGCCAAGGTATGGAACCTTCTTATCCTTCAACTTCTCAAAATAATCATCCTCCTCCTCCCAAATCTGAACCAAGCCTCGATGATACAATGAAACAAATGGAAACCCAGAAACTCCAGTTCTAACAGACAATACAATCGGAAATTCAAGACCTATGAACTCAAGTGGGGCAGTTGGAAAACACCATAGGTGAGCTTAAGATGAAGGTTCTGGAAAACTACCATCCCAACCCATTGGAAATCTGAAGGGAAAAGGTAATGTATGTGGAGTTACACTTCATAGTGGTAAAGAAGTTGTTACTTCTACCGATTCTACGCAACAGGTATGTCCCCTCTTTAAACACACTCTCTCCACCCATAAAATATTCCATTGAAGAAAAACAAAATAAAAAATGTAATCAAATTATCATTGATGATTCAAATGAACAATACATTCCTCTTCCTTTCCCCCAAATACTCTCTAAATCAAAGAAAAATTTTAATAATGAGATTGATACTGAAATAATGGATACATTTTATAAAGTTCAAGTTAATATTCCTTTATTGGATGTAGTCAAGAAAATTAACCATTATGCCAAATTTATTAAATAAATTTTCACCCATAGATGAAGGATAAAGGGAAATGAGAGAGTCAACTTGGGGAGGAATGTCTTGTCCTTGATTCAACCAGCAATTCCAACTAAGTGCAAGGATCCAGGAACATTAACGATACCTTGTGCCATAGGGGAGACCTTCTTTTATGATGCTATGATAGATTTAGGTGCTTCCATTAATGTAATGCCTCACTCCTTTTATACTTGTCTACAGGTTGGAGATCTTCAACCAACAGGAATTGTCATGCAACTTTCAAACCAGATTACTGTGCACCCAACATGAGTGATTGAGGATGTACTTGTAAGAGTGAAGAATCCCATGTTCCCTACTAATTTATACATTCATGATATGGAAGATCTCAGAACCCAAGGATATTCTACTCTCAGACTTGGGATGTCATTCCTCAAAACAGAAAATACGATCATCAACGTTCACAATGGTACAATATCCATGGAGTTCGGAGGAGAAAAGGTAAGTTTTAACATCATTGAGGCTATGAAACACCCTGTTGAAGAGCACTCCTCTCTTCTTGTCTATTCAATGGAAGTGCTCTAAAATGATTCACACACACAAAATTCTCTCCTCAACCCATACTCTAATTAATTTTCATCTTTTTCACCCTTGGATGATTTGAGTTTTGATTAATGTTTTGAGTGTTGTGTGGGTTCTGAAAAATATAAATTTTGTGCTTTAATTGATGAGTGTGTTCATTCTGAGGTACCTATGATTGTCGATGATTCTAAAAATCTCATTTAAATAGATACTCTATCCTTAAAGAACAAAAATGAGCATATAGACAGTTTTATGGACCTCAATACCCCTGAAAACGCTCCCTCAATCCATAAACCACCAGTGTTGGAACTTAAAAAATTTACTTATAATTTAAAATATACATATCTTGAGAGTATTGACCAATTTCCCGTCATTATTTCCATTAACCTCTTTCCATAACAGGAATCGAAACTTCTCAAACTTTTGAGAGAGTGTAAAAAGGAAATAGGATGGACATTGGATGATATTACTAGGATTATCCCATCTATTTGTATACACCATATAATTTTGGATGATGAGGCTAATCCCATAAGACAATATCAGTGTTGGTTGAATCCCATTCTCCTTGAAGTGGTAAAATTGGAAGTTAGTAAATTACTCACTGTATGGATCATTTGTCCTATATCTGATAGTAAATGGATTAGCACAGTGAAAATTATGCCTAAAAAATAGGAATAACGGTTGTGTCAAATTAAAGGAATGAATTGGTTCCAGCACGTGTGAAAAATAGTTGGTGAGTCTGTATTGACTACCGTCGACTGAATCAAGCCACACGGAAGGACCACTTTCCTCTACATTTCATTGAACAAATTCTAGAATGATTTGATGGTAAGTCCCATTATTTTATCATTTATGGCTATTTAGGTTATTTCCAAATCCATATAGTCCCTGAGGATCAAGAAAAGTCAACATTTACTTGTCTATTCAACACATTTTTATACAGAAGGATGTCATTCGGTCTATGTAATTCTCCTAGTACTTTTCAGTGATGTATGTTGAGTATTTTTTCTGAGTACCTTAAGAGTTGTATGGAAGTATTTATAGATTATTTCATGGTATATTGTTCTTCTTTTGATGATTGTTTGGAACAGCTAGGTTCTATCCTCCACCACTTCATTGAAAAAGATCGTGTCTTAAATTATGAGAAATTCCATTTCATGGTTGAGAAGGAGATAGTTCTTGGGAATGTCATTTCAAATATGTTAATTCAAGGTGATAAATCTAAAATAGAATTATTTTCAACCCTTCTATATCTAAAATGTGTTCGTGAGGTGCGATCTTTCTTGGTTCATGCTGGTTTTTACCGCCGATTCATTAAAGACTTTTATTAAGATTGCACTTACATTATCTTGATTATTGCAAAAAGATTATGAGTTTGTGTTTGATCAAAATTGTTTGGATGCATTAAATTCTCTAAAAAGGAGTCACACATCACCTCCCATCATCCAACCACCAAGTTTGGATATCCCCTTCGAGCTTATATGTGATGCCTATAACTTTGCAGTTGGGGAAATTTTATAAAAAAGGGTTGAGAAGGCTCCCCATGTCATTTTGTAAGCCTCACGTACCCTTGACCCTACCCAGGTAAACTACACAACCACTAAAAAGAAACTCCTTTATATTGTTTTTTCCTTAGAAAAATTTAGTTCACATCTTCTTGGGTCAAAAGTGATTGTGTTTTCTGACCATGCTTCCCTTCGATTTCTTTTAAAGAAACCTGATGCTAAGCCCCGCCTCATACGGTGGATGCTCCTCCTCAAAGAGTTTGACCTTGAGATCAGAGATAATAAGGGAGTGGAAAATGTTTTATATGACCACATTATTAGGATTTATCCACCACTAGACCACCATGTTGACTTATCCCTCCCCATTGGAGAATTCTTCCCTCATGAGAACCTTTGTCTAGTGGTGGATAAATCCTAATAATGCGGTCAGATAAAACATTTTCCACTCCCCTCTTATGAACCTTTGTGATGTTGTGGACCTTAACCAATGGTATACAAACATTGTGAATTTTCTAGAAACTTCTAGGGTTCCCACATATTTCAGCAATTTCTAATCCCAGAGACTTAAACACGATTCTCGATGGTACATCTGGAATGAACCATATTTGTGGAGAATTTTTGGTGACCAAGTAGTTCATCGGTGTGTCCCTGACTATGAGTTCACCTCTATTTTTACCTTCTTTCACACATTGGATTGTGGGGGCCACTTTGGCCTCAACGAACAGATCGAAAGGTCCTTGACTCGATACTTTATTGTCCAAAATTGTATAGGGATGCCCATCAATTTTGAAAGTCTTGTACTCGTTGTCAATTCACAGGGAATATCTCCAAGAGGAATGAAATGGACCAACAACCCATGTTATTATAGGAAATATTTGATGCATGGGGCATTGAATTCATGGGGACTTTTCCAAATTCATTTGGATTAATGTATATATTATTAGATGTGAACTACGAATCAGAATGGGTGGAAGAAAAGGCTACTTGGACCGATGACTCTCGAGTTGTTGATTTTGTGAGGTCCCAAATTTTTAGTCGGTTTGGTTTGCCGAGATTTATCATTAGTGATCAGGGTTCCTATTTTTGCAATTGCAACATAAAATTTTGCTTCGTAAGTATGGGGTTGATCATAAAGTATCCACTTCATATCACCCCCAAAGTAATGGATAATAAGAAATATCAAATCGATAAGTTAAGTGAATTTTGGAAAAAATGGTACAACCCAATAGGAACCATTAGTGTTTGTGGTTGGATGATGCACCTTGGGTGTACCGCACAGCTTTTAAAACCCTAATCGGAATTTCACCATATAGAATTGTGTTTGTAATGGCATGTCACCTCCCAGTGGAGGTAGAACACCATGCATATTTGGCTGCTGAACAATGTAATATGAATCTTTTAAAATAAGGGTAGAGAAGGAAGCTGCAGATTCAAGAGTTGGAATAAATTCAATGTGATGCATATGAGAACTCACAGATCCATAAATAGAAGAAAAAGGCTATCCATGATAGCATGATTCATCAGAAGAAGTTCCATATTGGTGAGAAGTTCTTTATTTACAATTCCAGGCTAAAGCTCCACGCAGGTAAGCTTCGTTCTCGATGGCTCGGTCCTTATACTGTTACTAATGTTTACCCTTTTGGTGAAATAAATATTTTGTATGAGCATAGTGGAAAAAGTCTTACCGTCAATGGAAAGATACTTAAAAACTTCTATGAGAATTTTCCAAAAAATACGATGGAGGAAATCCATCTTCTAGAAGCAACATACCAGTGAAACACACCAGGTTTTATCCTTCATTCTCAAATTCTCAATTATTGGATTGAGGACACTGCACATTCTAGGTGTAGGGGGTGGATACATTCCTGGGTTCATTAGGATTTTCATTGTCTTTCTTCTTTTTTCTCTTTTTCGACTTATTTATGGTATTTTCACTTTCCCCCATCTTTCTGGGTTCATTATGATTTTCATTGTCTTTCTTATTTCTTCTCTTTTTCGCCTTCTTTATGGTATTTTCACTTTTCCCCATCTTTCTGGGTTCATTAGGATTTTCATTATCTTTCTTATTTCTTCTCGTTTTTTCATTCTTTATGGTATTTTTACTCCCCCCCTTATGGTCACCAAATCATTGAACTTACTAAAAATTCAAGTTAAATTTTTTTATTCCATGTTGTTTTACCATTTGATGAAACTTTTCTCTGTTATGGAATGAATATTTGTATGAATTTAACATCATGGAGTGATTTTAAGTGAATTGGTTTTCTTTTAATGATACAAATGGTTGTGTCTATGTAAAACCTTTGAGACGATTGATGTCCCTTGTGTGATTTATTTTTGGGAAAACAGTGTCACTAATATCACAATAAATTTTTGCACCAAACCCCAAAGTGAGAGTATTTCTTACTTACTAAAAGGTAAATATAAGTTAGGTAAATATTTTTCAGCTTAAAGTGATATTTACATATGTTCGTTCCTTATCTGATATGTTTCATTACTGTACCAGATTGAACTATGCGTGTGTACCTGATATCCGACTATTGCACGCCCTAAAAAAATATAAAAAGGGTTGTGTCTTGGGCAGGTCAAAAACCACTCCTCCTCAACTTTTGATCTTTTTATAACTATTACAATTAGTGTCATGAGGAGATCAAACAATGTTTGATATATAAGTTTGATATTTGTTCCAAATGCAACTTATGAAAAAAAAATGTGGGGAGTGATGAAATCTGCAACATATGGGGATATCTAGGACGAGAGCTTATGGTTTGAATTTTGGGAATGATTAAGTGAGTGGGTCTTGAAATATGATTGCAAAGGATGTAGGGAAGGTTCAGTGGACAAAATATTTTAAGCTGAGAAATGTTAAAATAATCTATATTTATTGGATAGAAAGTGGAAAGAATAGCATGAAATGGTTTTCAAACACACACACATAGAGTTAGTGGCATGGTTGACTTATTAACTCCTTTCTCAATTTGGTATCATGAATCTCTTTGAATTTTATCGTGATATGATTTATAAGACATCATTTTCCATTTTCACTAGGAAGAACTCCTTTGTGTGGTTTGTGTATTGATCAAATTACTTTAATTAATTTAAATTTCCTCAAATGTTAAAACTTCATGATGTTGGGAATATATACATGCATCATTTTTTGGATTTGTGACTTTTCCTAGGAGTGAAAATGATTAGGTGTGGGGGTGTGATCGCATAACGATTCACTATTCAAATCCACCCTTACAATGTTGTTTTAAACTGGTTTTGTAATGAATATTGCAAATATAATAATAAATTTTAAATTATGTTTGAATCAATGAATTAATGTTTATAACTGTTTAATAGGGAAAATTTTCTGGTTTTGGTGTTTTCATTGTAGGAGGAGGTGATTTGAAGAGCCCGTGATGGAATTCAAGCAAAATGGGCCAAACTGACTGAGAGCCCAAGCATGCATGTGGACAATTATTTGTACTGTGGATAATATATGCATCAGATTGTGATAAAAATGAATATATGACTGCAAAAAATGCGGGATAAATTTATCTAGAATATCACGAAGCCCAATTATTCCATTTTGAGACCCAAAATAGGCCCACAATGTGAAGAAATTTTGGGCGGTCCAGATTAGACCACCCTTCTGTATTTGGGCCATAACTCGGGCCTTAGAGATTCAATTGGGCTGATTCCACCTCCCTTGTACAGATAACTCTACTACCCGACTCTCCACCTAATTTCAAGTCATTTTCACACATTTTGTTCTGTAAAAAATCCAGATAAAAATGGAGTAAAAAAATATGTCTTGAATAGTCTCCTAGCCCTTTAGATACTTGACCACTTTATGTGGAAATATGGATGTAATTGCCCATAAAATCAGTCCTACCCCTCATTATATGTGTTTAACGACCAGGGGTGAAGGTTAGTCGAATTGGAGATCTCTCTTCACCCATTTTATTTCTCTTCTCCCTCCTGTACTTCTAAACCTCTTAGTGATCAATTTGGGGGGTGTTCCTTGTTGTAATACCGTGCTCCACACTTGTAATCTTCATAAGGTAATTGATTTCTAGGTTTGTTGTGAATTGTTCTTCATTTATACCTTCTAAATTTTGGTTTATTATGGTACGATCAAATACAAATCAAAGGAACATGAATCCATATTCTTCCATGCATAACCAAGATCTTGTGATGATTTGAGTGCGGTTGCCTCTTTTCTCACCCCTCATTTTCATGAGTGTGAAAATGGATTGTGTCGGTTGATAAAATCCAAGAGATTGAACCTATGAATATGCATGTTCTTTTCTTGTAGAATATTTTTATCATTTACACAAATCTGGTCATCTCATCACGTTGTTGATGTGATGCCTTGATTGATTTCCGTTTTTACATTGATTCATGTTTGTTGATTTTGAGCGGTTGCCGATAATCTATAGCGTTGATCGATCAAATCCTAGGTGGTAACCTAGTAATAAATCACATAAAATTAATTATTTTTGTATGTATAAAATCAAGGAATCAATGATCCTTCCCTTTACCTTGAGAGCGATGATGGATTGAGCATCAAGGGACGCTTACTCGGGTTGATCACGATTTCTCCAACCGGTTTCTCTCAGTAGTAATATATTTTCAATTTCTGTTCTTAAAGAAAAAAATCCCAAGTTTTATAAAATCCCATTGCCCTTTTAGTTTTTTAAGCGGAACATCATTTTTTAATTAATTATCTAAAGCTCCTTCGAGAGACGACCTAGGGTTAATGCTATACTGTAGAAATTCTAGTTTAAAATAAACATATAATTTGATGCACTCGAGAACAAGATCACTCTAGTATTGATTCTCAATAAGATTTGGAAGGGTTATATAGTGTATTATGATGCCTCAAGTGTGAGGTTAGGGTGCATGTTGATCCAAAAATATCATTTGGTGGCTTTTCTCTCTTTTCATTTATTCCCACGTGAGAGGAATTACACCACCCATTACTTAGAGTTGGAATTCATGATGCATGAATTGAAGACTTGGAACCATTACATTTTCATAGAGTGGATTATATTTTATTGATATCATAAGAGTATGAAGTATATTTTCACCTTGAGGGACTTGAATCTTAGTCAAATACAATAGGTAGAGTATCATCAAATATTTGATTTTGATATTGATTATACACCTAGAAAGGGGAATTTGGTTGTCTATTCCTTGATCAAGAAGTTATCAATTTAGAAAGTTAAATAATCATTAGATGAGTGTAGTTTGATGATTTTTTTGCTAATTTGCATTTGGAGGTGTGGGAGGATGGAGAAAAAGTTTTCTTGACAAGTTTTAGGTCATGAAATCTTTTTTTATTAGGTATCACTATGAAAAAATTCCAATTTAGTGGTAGTTTTTTATCTAATGGAAGTTTAAACTGCCTCTATATGATTATGTGATGGTTTCAAAAAACCACCACTAAAATTGTAGTCAGAATTCAACATGTGGTGGTTTATTACATTTAGAATAGGATTTAGTAAAGTGTCATATAAGTCTTATTTCACGGCAATTTTCATAGTTTTAGCGGTGATTTTCTCTTAAAAAATAACTAGAATCTAGCGGTGGTTTTTAACCATCGCTAAAGTCAGGATTTTTTACCCAAAAAACCACCACTAATACGGATAAAACCACCATTGAGTAATTTTTTTTCATATTTAGTGACAGTTTTAACCTCCACCCTAAAAAATACCATAATATAGCAGTGGTTTAAACCGTCAAAAAAAATCCTATATATAGTGGTGGTTTAAAATGCCGTTATATCATGCATTAAGAAAAACAAGCTACAAGTTTTGCAGCCCTAGAACTTGTAGCCAGAACAATACAATAGTGACATTGGAAATTTTACAATGTCATCAAATATATCATCAACATACAGGGAAAATAACACATGTTAAAACTAAAGAATCAACGTATGTTAATTCTCACCAAAACATAAATAATTGAAACATTGACCAAGGAAAACAACACATTGAAAGAAATAATACATTTCTCAATACATTGAAAGAATCAAAAAAGACACAACACATTATTATAATCAATAATACACAAAAACATTGAAATATTCAACATTTTGAAAGAATAAATAATACATTTCTCAATACATTGAAAGAATAAATACATTTCCTAATACATTTCTCATTGAATGTACGTTGATTCTTTAAACTATTACACAACACATTTCCAAGGAAAACATAGATTTAATACATTTAAAACTAGCTACAAAGAATAAAAATACTTGCATTAAAATAAGGCTTCACATATTAAAACTAAATCCACAAAAATTACAAACAAGATAAATTAATTTAATAATAAATAAATAATTCTCAATATGAAACCATCCATCAGGAATACCATTTTTATCAAAAGGGTCATTCATGATTCAAAACAAATAATAAATTCTTATCCAAAAGATAAATCACCCTAAATATCTATAAATGATCTAAACTTACATAGGAAAGGATTAAAACTGACTTGGATTTATACAAAGGGTAAATACTTTATGAAATCCTAGGACTTCCAACATTAATCCCACCCCTTTATGAGATCAAGAAAAACAACATAAATGCCTCTATGTGCCTAGACTGACAAGAATCTACATAGTATGAGTTACTTGATTACATCCCAATGGATTATCCAAGACCAACATGATAGAGCTCAAAAAATAGGTTCCATGCACAAATAGAGCACAAAAAACTCCCAAAAGAGAGATCACCCAACACATCAAGATTGAGCTCTTACCAAGAAGGTGAAAACAAAAGGCTACTAATCGAACAGTGGGTTTGATAGATTGGGGTTATCCTATATGTTATAATATCATGATATCATTGTATGTATAAGTGATATAGGATGTTAGTTTGGTGTGAGATAACATAATATGATCCTTGGTTAGCAAGACTGTGTCATGATGTGAGATTTAGAAAAGGGTATAGAATATAATATAATGAATGGGGTTAGGTAGAGATTATTATCTTAGAGAAAACCATGGGGTTTTGTGTGATGAATTGACCTATACAGACCCTACTTGGGACACTAGTAAATTGAGAGTGACACCACATGTCCACCCCTAATAGTTAAAGGGCTAGAGTCAAGCACATAATAATAATATCACTGAAGTGGGAGGCTTTATCCTATTGTATGTGAACACACACACACACACTCAACTACCTGAAATATTGTATATGTATAATAAAATAAAACCTCTCTGTGTAAAAAAAATCATGTAATATCCTCTAGAAAATACATCATAACGAGATAGATAAATATCCAAGAAAGGAAAAGGGTAACATACATTCCTAACCAATAAGAAGGAAAGTATGTCCCAAACTAGAAACAATTGAAAGTGAAAAGAAGAGGATCTCCCAACTCAAGATACCTAAGTCTGACAACCAAAAATAGTTAGTGCCTCCACTTACTTCTATATTCCATAGATAATATGTTCACTAAGGACACCATCTACCAATTTTCTGTATAAGAAAAAAAATCATGCATACAAATCCCATGTACGTGTGAGTATAAACATACTTAGTAAGACACCATGAAAAAAAGTGGGAAATAGTAGAATATATAATAGTCAGATAAATATATGTGTTAAATAGAAACAAGAAACTAAACATCATATATGATCATATAAAAATTTCAATATCCATAGCCAATTGAAACACATCATATTGACACATGGTTATAAAATTCATACATAGGGAACCGATTGTCCCAATCCCATATAGAATATAAGAAAAAGAAAAAAAATGCCCACATTGGATGTACTGACACATGAAAAAACCCTATCCACTAATCATTTCCCAATGATGAAATCTGCTCATCACCCTCTCCATCTCCATCTCAACTTCCTACTACCGACACCTGTAAGAAAATTATATTTAAAATTAAACAATATTGTATAATTATATTTAAAATTACAATCAATAAATGTTTTTGAAATAAATGATTTTGAAGTTGTGTGATTTACCTTCTCACCATCAGTCATCACTTGAAATCCCCATTTTCCTACAAAATACCTCAGATGGTAATATTCCCAAACCCATCTGCGCACTTGACCAGGATGTTCCTTCCCAAGGACTTTACCAACTATGTCATCCTGGGAGACTGAGTAGGACTGTGTGGGATTGACATCCCATATCTCTTAAATTTTTACCTATAAATCAAATATCAGTCATATTAGATGAAATATATATTAACATAATGACAAATGATAATAAGTTATTATAATGAAAAATGAATTAATACCCAAACTTCTTTGGCGAGCTCATTAAAAAAAATTCCATCATATTTTTTATGAACATTCAACCACACTTTTGTTTGGGATTCTTGGTGGCCTCAAATTGGTGACTGCATTAAATAGAGATAAATCAATAAATTAATATATTAAACAGATAACATTGTCTAATAAATATTTAAACTAATGAAAAGATTACCAGAGTCGATTGGCTTCTAGAAAAACTCTTTGAACCTGAAGTGTGAGTATAACATTTACTCCTTGTCATTCCTATGATTTAATCAAATAAAATTAAGTTCAGAACATATATTTTGAAAAATTCATGTAGACAAAAAAAAAAGAAAAGATAACATATGTATAGTACTAACAAAAAAATGCATAACAATGATAATGAATGACTGCACAAATGACATTAGTGGTTGATAAATGAATGGATAACTGCACATACAATCATTTTCTCCTTAAATCATGTCAGTTTCCTACTCCATAATTACTTCATCTACTTTATCCACTCTTGCAAGACTAATATTTTCAATATCATGATGGAAAAATTAGTCTGCTTCTTGTAGTTGATTGGATTCAATTCCAGAGGTCAAATCTTCCACTTCATCACCCATATTATACAAGTATCTTTGTTTTATGTGAGAAAGTACAATCCACCCTTCATCCATGAGATATTTCACATAATATACTATTTTTTCTTATGATGATAAGATATATGGATCATGTATTTCACAGTTACCAACATCCATCAAGCGAGAGAAGTTCACATAAGTAAATTGAAAGGAATCTCTTTTAACAACCCTGATAATATCCACCAAATTTCGTTTGAATAAAACAACTAAAAATGTTTTTTGTAGTTTCATTCGATAACATCAGTGTAAAAAATAAAATAAAAAAAATTAAATAATAACTTCCATGAATAATTTATATTTTCATAAAAACACTAATCACCCATGGGATAATGAAAAATATAAAATAAACCAAAAAATAAAACACCAGAAATCTAGACCTACATCCATCCTTAGGCCTCAACACACCCTACCTAAAAATATGTATCAAGATTTATAAGACTTATCCACTACATGCGATGTGCTTAGATGAAGTCTAAATTTAAGGTATGCATGCACATAGGGGTTCTCGTGAATGGTGTGAGAAATAAATCTCCGTAGGGCCTTTCCAGGTTCCCCTAGTACACTCTATCATATTCATGTATACATGAGGAATAAAATAAACATTACACACAAGATAATTGTATTCAATGTGAAAACCTAGAAAAAAACCAAGAATTCTCATTAAATGGTAGAAAAATTATCATTGAATAATTTTTTACATGTAAGAATATATGGAACACCAATATTATTTTCATTGTGCTCAGAATGACCGCAATAATATTTTTAATGATATAAAAGCTTTAAAGACATTATTTAAGGGTTTAAAACCAATAAAATAACCTTATATTTTCATGAAATCTTATTACAATGATTAATAATTAATTTGTGACATATAGGAAAATACACCACATATATATGAGGGTTAGTTTGCTCTAAATGACCAAAAATGTAGTTTTATTATTTTTAAAATTCTTAAAACATGAAAGTAATGCTTAAAACATAGAAAACGACCATGGATTAATTTTAAATTGTTGAATAATTATTATTAGATAATTTTTAACATGTATAAACGAATGAAACATCAATAAATGTGTAGTTTATTTAGAATAACCAAAAATGTGTTTTTAATTATATAAAAGTATTTAAAAACAAGTTTTAGAGGGTTGAATTCTAGTAAAAAACTTTGGATTATTTTGAAATATTAGGGCAATTTTTGGTGATTGATTTTTGAAATATAAGAATAAAAATCACATCAATCTGAGTTTTGTTTCTCTTTTAATGAATGAAATTAAAAAAATTATTATTTCATAACACTAAAATATTATTACAATGGTCAAAACTAATAAAATGACCCTTAATTAATGTGAAATTATAGGGAAACAATCATTTAATATTTATTAAATTTAATAATATATAGTACATCAATATTACATTTAGTGTAATCGAAAATATCACAAGTTCATTTTTTGAAAGCATAAGTTATCTGAAAACACGATTCAAGGGGTCAAAACAAGGAAAATTACATTGGATTATCATGAAGTTTTATGAAACTGACTAGTGGTTAATTATTTAAATATAGGAATCAATTCTAATACCACTACATTTTCTATAATGGTAGGGTTCATCGATCTCATCTCACAATGTACCATGGAACAACCCTATCATTATAGGTCCCTAACTAAATAATACTAAATAAAGGTCAACTTATCACACTACCTAGCTCTTAGGGAGGTACACAATCAACTACAGTATGTGATAGGGAACAATCATACATTCTTAAAATATAACCATCTACTTGAGAAAAAATGGAATAGTCTTAGTTCCATTAATAATGTCACATCCTATGTCACTTATGGGAGGTCACATCACGCACACTAACATATCACCACAGACATTAGTGAGGTCACATCAAGTATATGAATCATAGTAAAGGATCATTTACATCACATAGTTCACCAGATGATCCAAGGGAACTATGCAGTCTAGAGCTATCCTCTCATCATAACAAGTTCTGCATCACCCTTTAGGGAATTTATTTGGACTTTTAGAACCATCATGGTTCATGATCTCTGATACAAGCTCATAGAATTATATAATTATTGATTCTTAATCATAAATTATTATCCTAAATAAGGTATGATTTTCCATTTCAACATAATTTAATCAAGACCACACTCCTAGTCATACTACCCATAGACCATCCCAATCCATGTCACTCTAAACACCATGGAATCCAAATTCCAAGGCCTAATCAAACCCCAAAACCCAATCATCGGACCCATATATAATCTTCTAATTGATATCCATTAATCAATTATATTTAGGAAACCCAATCCATAAAACATTGTTCTAGCACAAAGGAACCATCCCACATAGAATGCTCAGTATGTCCCAAACCACCCTTAACATGGTGTTACTCACCATGGTTATAATGTTTGATCATCTAAAAAGTCATCACTATGAATAAGACTCTCTAACCTACTTTACTAACCCTTAAAAAAATCTTACATAACCCATTTATCACCTTATACACAACAAAAAACCAATGGCCTCCCCCCAACTATGTCGATACTATAACATTTTGGTTAAATAGCTATCGGGTGGTCCCAATTCATCCAGGTGATTAAGTGAACTTGTATCAAGTACATGAGACCCAAAACCATCATATCTTCTTTACTCAACAAAAATATTCCCCTACATATTCTACCAAAGTCTATAAAATATACTTTTAGTGGTAATTCATGAAACAATAAGAATATTTTCTTGAATTATAGGGACCACAACCTCCATATTAATGTTAGAACCTAAACCATACTTCTGTAGATCTCATCCAATCTCATCCATGATTCATCCACGTCTGTATGAACTATCAAAATTCTCATCACAACACATAAAATTAATAACTACCTATAAAAAATTATAATTATATATATAATTTTAAAAAATAGGCATAAATTATAGAAAACACATCGAGCACTACTATCGCAATGAACACATGTCTAACACCCCTTATATGGTCTATAAAGCACTCTCAACACTATACTAGAAAAAAACCTATGATGTAACAGCCATTTAACCATAAATATCATCAAATTTTAGAAAAAAACAAAAATAAAATTTTTCAGTGTTTTACCTTCACTTACCACTCAACCTTTAAGAGGTGGCAAGGTGGCGGTTAGGAGCAACAACAAGGGGTGAAGAGGCACGATGAGGGGAGGTTCGACAAGGGACAAAGAGGTGAGGTGGGGAGAGGTGAGACACGGTGAGGGCCGGTGATGGGCGGTGACGGATTAGGGATTTGGGGAGTCGACGGGGTGGGGGTCGGGGTGTCGGGGCGGTTGGGGGTGTCAGGGGAGGGGGAAAGTGTCACGTTTATTAAATTTTTTAACTATTTAGCAGTGGTTTATAAAAAATTTCCACAAAACTATTTTAAAAAAAATGTGCCACGGTTTAGTAAACCGCCAATAAAAACTTCCTCTAAATGCTCAGTTTGTTGTAGTGTATAGTGTGAGAATATATCTGCACCTAACTAATAGAATATTTGTAGAGTTTTAAATAGTGAGTATACCTCGAGTGATTGGTTTCAATCTCCCAATGGTTACTTATTCTTTAGGAATATGTTGATTGTTTCCTTGACCTTGAGACAAGAAGTGATGCTCAAGGGGAATTATTCTAGTTGGGTCATTCACCTAAGGGATAAAAAGATGTCTTATACTCTTATGAGTAAGTTCTGGTGTCTTAGGATGAGATGAAAAGTTATGGATTCTGTATCTAGATTTTTTACCTATTAGTGGTTTAGAACAGTGCATCAAAGGTTAATTGGGTTACTTCAACATCTTACCATCCTAGTGTGCAAGTGTGATGAGATCTATATATATTTTTTGACAAGTCTACCTCATAATCATAGTAGGAAAGATCCTATTTGTCTTATTATATATCGGTTGACTAAGTCAGTTAATTTTATTCCCATTAGGGAGTCAATGAAGGTAGAGGAGTTTGGGGACTTGTGTGTCCAAGAGATCTTTAAGCTTCTTGGGGTGCCTCTAGTGATAATTTCCAACTAGGATACCCATTTTACTTCTAAATTATTGAATAGTATCTAAGAGTCCATGGAAACCTAGTTGAATTTAAGCACAACTTATCACTCATAGATGGATGGTCATACCAAGTGGGCATCTAGACTATTTATTATATGATACAATCATGTGTTCATGACTTAGGGGGTTCATGGGAGAGGTATCTATCACTAGTTTAATTTTTATACAAAAAGTAGTTACGATGACTCCATCAAGATTGACCCTTTTGAGGAACTATACGGGCATCTTTATTGGTCCCCACCATGTTGGGATGGGCTAGGTGATCATTCCTTGTTGGTACCGAGCCTCATCATGAATAAGATAAAAAAAGTACATTTGATATGAATGAGACTATTCATATCTCAAATCCACTAGAAATCATATTCCTGTCATCATCATTTTCCATTGGAGTTTGAAGTTGGTGATTAGGTGTTTATCTAGGTATCCATTTTATTAGGAAATCATCATTTTGGAAAACATGGGAAGTTTTCACCACATTATGGCAGATTGTTTCAGTTTGTGGAACATATGGGGAAGGTATCCCATCTGTTGTACTTGCCTCTATGAATGATATTGATTCATGATGAGTTCTACATATCCTAGTTGAATAAGTACTATCCAGATCTATCTCATGTGGCAGAGTGGGAGTATTTAGAGTTGGATCCTAACACTATCATCTTGGATTATCCTGTTCGTATCGTGGACTATCAAAATAAGGTATTATGAGGTAAGTCAATCTTGTTAGTTAGTTTTCTTTAGCAACATAGTGGAGATATATTTGATACTTGAGAGAGGTATTTTTTATGAGGGATAAGTTCTCTCACCCATTTTATTTTTATGAGTCCTAAGTAATTTCTTGGGGTAGAAAGTGGCATGGTTGGGAGAATTGCGACGCCCGCCAGGTCGATGGTATGCTTTATTTCAAGTTTTATTTATTTATTTTTTTGTTCTTATAGTTTGTAAGATTTGGAGGGAAAAATATTATTTTTTGAGGATAAATTACCAAGAACACAGTCAGTACAAATTTCATCTAACTATGCGGCTAAACTTGTGAGGGTTTTATTGTGGGGACAGTAGGATTTTACATGGTTTGAGCAGGATTTTTCAAGTCATAAAAAAATATTTAGAAACTATAAAACTTATCTTTAGGGATAAATTGGATCTTATGTGGTTGACACATAATTTTTCTAATTATGTGTCTAAACCATGTGGTATGTCCAAGTTATTAAAAGGTGGTTACTATTTCACTCCTTTAAATTTTAAGGGTTTCACCTCTATTTTTGTCCCCAATCATGTATATCCTCTCCCTCGTGACATGGATCTTCTCCCCTATCTATTTTTGTGTATTATTCTTAGATTCTTAGTGTTCTAGATTTATGTAAGATGTTTTCTTCATGTTTTTCCTTCCCCCCCTAACTTTCATTGTTCTTCCATTTCCATGGGGTATGGAAACCCTAGATTGGGTATTGGCTGAATATAGTGTTGTTAATGAAGGTCTTGGATAATTGATTTATGGTTTAGGTGTGTGGTGAACTCTATTTCTTGATTCAAGTGGTTGTTTTGGAAGGTGATAGGTTTCAATTTGGTTTCTGGTAGGTGTCGCTATGTAAGGGTGGTTTTCCATGGATTTCCATTAATTCTTGATTTAATTTGTCTTTTGTTTATTAAATTACCTCTAATTTGTGTTATTATTGAGTTTTTATCCATTATTTTTATGATTATTGGATTTGGTTAAAAATTTAATGTTTAAAAGTGTATTTTAAAAGGTATTTGGTTCTAATGCACTCCATGTGTTTTCTAAAATGTCTTAAATAGGTTTTAAGGTATGGGAGGGGTTTTGAAAGGGGTTTTTACCTTGAGAAAGTTGATTTATTTAAATCATAATTTTTATTTATTGAATTTGATTTTGAAAGGGATTTTATGATTAGAACTTATTGATTTTTATATGTTCGACATTGAGAAGCACACAGGAGACCTTAGTTGTGTGTCTGTGTGCATTAATTATGTTATATAAGGCATAAAGGGAACCTTTTGGAGGAATACTAAGGGAGTGTCCAAATGTGGCCATGTGGATTGAGATATCACATGATTTTATTTTTGGTCTAGGGGAAAATAGATAGAGATTATGAATTATTGGTCTATCTTAGATGACTAGAGTATCATGTCTTATACTAAGTCACACTAGACCCCTTTTTGTTAGATCCCATGGTGAATTTACTTCTTCCCGGTTGGTTTATATATTCTTTATGAATGATGATAGTGATTTAGTTGATTGTATTTTTTTATGATTATTCCCATGTTCGATTATTTAGTTATATGATGGTGTTTATTATTGTCATGAACCCCCTCCACTAATACCCCTCCCGGTCTAGTAGGAATGAGAAGAAATGACTCCCAAGACCTACCTTCTAGAGGCCCCGGGTTGGATACTAGAAAAGAGGGTATAAAATTCTCAAACTAGAGTAATTACCCTCGATATATGAGAAAGATCAAGAGTGAAGATAAAAAACCACCAAAAAACTCTGCCACATAAAAAAATAAACCAAAACATCCCACATGTGTATGTCAATAAATACAAATAATGACTCCAAAGTGAAATACCAAAATAAAAAATAATACAGGGACCCCACAATGGCTCTGATATCTAAGATATTTATTCCCAACTCAGTCCTTGTAACCCTACTAAAAACCCAAAAAATAGTTTATATATACATAGTGTGAGAATAACATGTATACTTAGTAAGACCATACCCAAGGTATCCCCTGAAAATGTGAAAAGAGAATATTAATGCATGAGTGAACAAATAATAGAACCAATAAACAAATAAATGGGATAACTATCCATTCCAACCCCTCCATGGATGACTCCAAATAATAAAAGCAAATAGTAATATCATAATAGGAGAACATTGATAAATGCACCCTGTATCAACTTCCCCACTAAGTCACTGCTCTCACGCCCCCAAAATCAAACGTATTGTGCTCTCATAATTTCCATGCCATCTCATCATTGCATATCAAGATGATTATAATGTGAGTGGGATCATAAACTTACCTATACCAACCTCCCATAGGGCCCAACCTCATGTGATGTTATCAATTTCATCATTAACATCTCTCATTCCATTTCCTCATCTATCTCTTATGTGGGTCGGAATGCATCCCTACATTCCCCAACCTCTAGCAGGGCCTAACATCCCTTGACTACATCAATAAACATCCTCCTCAAAACCTAATCTAGAACTTGTATAGTATATTATCATGAATGTAAATAACATTAACCACATTCCCTCATCCTACCATGAATGATCCCCACCACATACCATATCCCCATCATTATAAGGTATGTCTAACATCAACTATCATTATCACCACTTCCAAAGGAAGATCGAGGAAGAAGGGGTAATCAACTATCCGTCCCTCACCATCTAGTTTTTGGGGGAAAACACCCCTATAACATATGGGTGTCATGACATGGTACTCGATGTAGGCGAGGTACGTATAGAAATAACATGAAAAAATAATAAAAAATATTTTTTTATAGAAACACACAATCCTGAACTAAAGGTTTCACATTAAAACTTCATCACCTCATCATTAACTTCAACACCATACTAATGTTTCTACAAGCTGCCACCAATCAGATTCAACCCATCCAAAAAATAACCACACACAACCCACAATTTCATTTCTTTTAGTCATAGATCAATTGGTTTCTAATTTAGTTAGTTAATTACAAATTTAATGACAAGACATTATATCCATCACCCATATCAATTCCCATTAAACTCTATCCCATTAATTATATTTCAATTCATTATTCATATTTTCATGACCCCCTACAAAGGTACCTCTCTTGAATGAAATGAAGGAAGATAGATAATGTTCATATGAGTCCCGCCTTCAGTAGGCCTCGGGTTGGTGACTAGCACCAAGGGTGTAAAAATATAATATATATATATATATAATTCATTAACCTCAGTTAATTAATAAGTATTATGATATAGGATAAACCAATCACCAAACAAATCCATCTTAAAAAATAAAAAGGATTTCCAAAACTATCCCATAATGTTCGTATAATGTAAACAAATACAATGACAGTCTCCAAATAAAAATCCAAAAGAGAACCTAAGGCATTGAATCAGCAACAACTCCAATGACCAGGCTAGTAATGTCTGTATTGATCCCTAGAGACATCCTAAAAACCTGAATAACAATTTTTTTATATGTAGGGTGACAATAACATGTATACATAGTATGATAATACCCAAGGTCTCTCATGCATATGTTAAAAGATCATACTAATGAACTAGTGAAAAAAATAGAACTAAAACACACATAAGTTGGCCAACTAACCAATCCCCATACTTATTATGGAACACTAAACAAATAATACATCAAATATACTAACTAAATAAAAATAATATCTATAAAAAGGGTACCCCACACCAATTTCCCACTAATTTTCCATTCTCACACCGCAACATCATACATGCTGACACTTCCATAATTTCCATAATAATTATCCCCGAAGACTCCTGGGAAACTACATCAAATTTCACATGAATAAACTTAGTCATCCACATCACATACCACCAATAGACACATGGGAACCCACATCACACCATAACCACTACAATAACCAGAATAATACGGTGTCATAAACATGAAGGGAATAAATCTGGTTCCCTCCTCCCACCATGAATGACCCCCACTATGAACCACCCATCCTCTCATTCACTTGTTCACTTTTGACTTTTGGACATCATCATCTCACCTAAAAGAGAGAGTGGGAAAGATGGGGGTAGTTATCCATCCATACTCACCATCATGAATGTTTCGAAAAAATACATGGAACCGATAACTATTGGGTGTTAGTTTAAAAAGAAGACCCATGTGGGGAACATATAGAAATCACATAAAAGTATTGGATAGATAAATAACACACAATATCAAACTAGGGGTTCATAATAAGAGCACCAACATATCTAACAACACTACCATTTCCACCTCTAAATTCACCACACCACACAAGAAATCCACATACACACAATCCAAATTCCATATTTATTTTCAAGTAATTCCATTTCAATATTTACCAATTTCAAACCATATTTACATAATAATACCATTCATTTTATATTTAATTCTAACCCATCGATTATTCATTATGCAAACTACTTATTTTACAAATATTAATTTCCACAAAAATTCATTTATCTTTCCAACCCCTTCCATTTCATAATCCTTGTCAAAATTTCAAGTTTATTACATAACTATCAGGGACCTACAAAACACAACACAAAATAGCCCATCCACCTCATTCAAAAAAAATCACACATCTCAACCACCACCACATTTCGACCACCACACATCTCAACGACCTCATATCACAACCACCACACATCTAAACCACTACTACATTATAGCCACTACATCATATTTAGTTTTAATAAGGTATTTCATCAAAATTAATTCATTAATTTCAAGGGTATTCTCTCAAAAATCTGAGATCCCATGGGTAACCAATTTCATTAGCTGGATATAGTTTCCTAGAATTTTCCATGTGTGGTGAGTATAATCAAGCAATCAAAAAAAATATCAACACAATTCATATTTGGAAAATAAAAAACATAATCTCAAACTTGTAAGCATAAATCATAGGAATAAGTAAAAATCATGTGATTTCTCCCTTAACCTTTAATTTCAATTAATCCACTTCATTATCTTCACTAAGTCGATACATACCATCTACCCAATGGAAAACCAAATCATGATATCTATACATGTATAACTAAGAAATAGATATGAGTGATCTCATATCTTGATTGAATATTCAAAGAAATTTCAAGAATCTAAGGATCAACCACCACCCATTTCAAAAGAATTTACAGGAATCCTATGCATAGTAAACCCTTATAAAAAACAACAAAAATATAAGATAACTCTCACAAAAATGAACTAATGGACAGAAGAGAAAGAGAAGAAAGGGAGAATGGAAAAAAGAGAGGGTCACATAAATCAAAAGGATTCCAATATGAATGACAAAAAATGAAACAAGGGATTTGAAACAACATGGGAGGTGACTGGAGAAGGGAATAATGACCAAGGGTTGGATAAGAGTAAAGGGAAGGTATAAAATTCAAAATAATGGCGGTAGTCAACCTCTAATTTATAAACGTGGTAAAAACACCCACACCATGACATGTTTATTCTGCCAACATTCCATGGTGACTCTTTGGTTAATATTTGGTTCGAGGAACCTATTTTATATCCCCTTTTTCACCCATTTTCAAAATGGGATTTGACACCAACCATGGTCAAGACCATAGTGTATTCCAATCCATGGTGGTTCTTCCATCTTCTTTCATGACTAGACACCATGACCTAACACCCATGAATTTGTTGTTTCACCCACACTAGACCCAAGGCCATAGTATGGTGAGTCTCACTTCCCCATTTTAGATAATAGGTCCTCTAAGGAACTATGCCTAATTCCATGCCCATGCTGGGTGTGGTTCCTATTCTCAAGCCCCACAGGAAGACCACCCAACTAACATTCCTAACACAACACCTTCCCTAGGGTGTGGTCGCATAACACATGTTACACATGATCACACCCAAGGAAACACGACCCCCACCATGGATATAAAATCCATGTTATAAGCTGTGGTGATATTCAAAAGTTCAAAACACCACCTCACGCCCCTAAATCATCAAAAAACTCTTCCAAAATATCTCTAAGACTTGAGAAAACAAAAAGAAAATGTTGAGAAGGTATTGTTCAATATGTCAGATAAATATCAAATAATTCTCATCATCAAGAATCAAAACCAACCCAAAACACAAACAAAAAGTAAAGTTTATACAACCATACCATGAGATACCTCTTAGGGAACTCGCTACAACAGAAACACTTCCACCCTTTCACACCATCCTCAAGCCACTTGTTTTACACACAACCATTTTTACCACCACCTCAAAATCCACATATCCCAAGTATAATACTACTACAACCATCACAGAACACTTCCCCAAGCACAAAAATCAAGGAAATTGACTCCCTATATCAAGATATTGTTTGATTTGGTTGGTATTGACTTGCCTGTATGGTTTTAAAATGTGTCATAAAAAGCATGTATTGATTGGGAAGGGGTGTTCTCTTATTTATATGATTGATTACATAACACATACCATTAGAAATAAAAAAGGAACATCTCATAATTATACAAGGTTCAAGAATTACACTGTCAAGGAAAAAAACAAAACAAAATTCAAAACAACTCAGGGTACTAGGTGTTGTACCCAAATAGGTTCGAGGCCACTAAGAGGGGGGTGAATTAGTGGTTCCCTTTTCTTTTACAATAATGTTTCTTAACTTATTTAGTAAACTTTCTTAACCTATGAAACTTGTTAAAATTATCATCCACTCATGTATATCTTATCAACCTCACCTTTCATACTCCAAAAATATAAAGAGAATGAATCACATGATATTTACAAGGTTTGGTATAAAGACCTACTCCTTGCCATGTTGGATAGTCCCACAAACATGGATTATTTCACTATATTATTTTCAAAAAACAAAGTCACATGAAGTGAATAATTTTATAGACCTAGTAGAAACTTTCCTTCCATATTTGGTTATATCTCTCAAAAATCATTTTTTAGTATCCACTTTCCCATAGATAGTTATACATCCCAATAAATAATCAATACTTTTTAGTAACTGGTAAGTATCCCTAGTTACAAGATTCACTTCCCTCCTTTTATAATCCACTTCAGAAAGTCTTCACTTCCTACACAAGTAATATAAATCAAACTTTACCTATGTACAATATTCAAGAACGTAAAAAAATATCTAAGGAACATGTTGGTCTTGAGAATTATTCTAGAAACTCAGTCTGTAAATCTTCCTCAGTATAAGGAATTCTAATATTCATCAGTCTGGTAACCTCTATGTGATGGTATGTATCTGATTGTCCTTGGTCAGATTAACCTTTTTATCTTCCTTATTCAACTAAGTAGAAACTCAATTGGTAGCTCACAATTCCTCAATTTGATGGAACTCAGTCTAATGAACTTTGATCCAATGGATGTTTCTACGATAGACTTACTCCAATGGACTTGCTCTGATGAAGAATTTCACGGTGAAAATTGATTCGATGATCAGATTTAACCTCAATCCAATTGATTCTTTCTGATGAAATTTCCTCAGCATCAACCTAAAAAAAATTGTTGGAAATTCAATACCTAAAAAAATAAATGTCAAAAATCTTGGTGCATGTTAACAATTAAAGTTTAACACTTCATAAAAATGTCTTGTTCTCTCCATTTATTGGCACCCCATAATAGAAAATACAGGAAACCCAATTTTAATTTCCGCTCAACAAAATTTTTGAATAATAAATTTTTCATTCCTTTTAAGTATTAATATTTTACTTCTTCAAATTTTCATAAGGCTTCTCGGATCTTCTTAAATATTCTCGAAACTTTAGACTTATTCAATTTTACAAACATTTATTCAGTCTGATTCTTTAGTCCGATTCATCTTTCAGATTCTTCATTATGGTGAATATATACAAAAATCTGAAGATGACCAATTGTGTTGAAATATTGTTAACACTAAAAGTATTATCATACAAATTATCTGTATCAAATATTTATCATCACATCTAAAATATCTTCAATGTATTTATCCCTTTATTGAATTCCTCAAATTGATGATACCACGTTCGATTAGGTTCATCATCTGTTGACTTTATCGATGTTAGTATGAATATGATGGACCAGTCTTTGAATCCTTTTGATGGATTATCATTCCCAACAATCCAAACTTTATAAATCAATTTTCATCTGATAAAAACTCTACATTAAATATAAAAAGGATACCAATGGATTAATGGAAATGGACCAGTGTTGAAAATTTATTCTTTTCTTTAGAAAGATCAATCTTATATCCTTATGATATCATCAAGCTGATGATTCTCATACTAAAAATTTTCATCCTTCTATGTATAGTGTTCCTCATACCGATGAGCAGAAGACAAAATACTTTGCATCATATTCTCCCCTCTTTCAAAAACTCCATCTTGTATCATGACTTACTCATGAATTTGAATACATATAAAATTGTCATAGCATCGTCTGACTCACATTGGTAAGTACTATAGATTCCCAGAATTCCATCAACTTGTTTCTTTCTAAACAAGCCTCAATACGATTAGAAACAATCCCCTTTCTTTAATAACAAAACTTAAAAAAGACCTATTTCCATGGTTCAAAATTGTGGCAATAGGCCCCAAAACCATGGCTATAGGATACGACAATGGTTTTGGACAACCGTGGCCATTATCGCTATGGAATTAGGGCCTAGGCTATTGCCACAGTTTTAACCATGGCAATAGTTGCCTATGGCCATGGTTTTGAAAACCGTGGCAATAGTTCTTAAAAATTTCCACCGTGGCAGTTGACCTATGGCCATGGTTTAAACTGTGGCTATAGGAAGCTATTTCCACTGTTTTAACCATGGCTATATCCTTGGTAAACCACGAAAAAAAGCCTAAATACAAAATATCACCAACAGGTTTCGATCTCTGCGCATTTTCTCTATGAACTAGAGTACTTACCACTACATCGAGCGGCATTATGATTATATATATATATATAAACCATGGGAATATCCTCAAAACGGTGGCGGTAGGTCTTCCCGCCAATTTTTTTGTGGGAAAATTTTTTCCCACCATAGCGTGGGAACCCTATTACCACAGTTTTGAAAAACCGTGGAAATAAGCCATTGAAAAAAGTGTCCTATATCCACAGTTCTAAAACTATGTCTATAGTTCATAGAACCATGGCTATAGCCATAGCCTATTTCCACAGTTCTGAAAACTATGGCCATAGGCCACGATAACTATCCTTTAGCCATAGTTTTAAAACTGTGGCTATAGGCCACAAAAACCATGGCTATAGCCACCTATAGCCATAGTTTTAAAACAGTGGATTTAGGTCCATGTTAGTAGCCTCATTTTCTAGTTGTGTAAGGCTTTCATCATAATTTTCAAGATGAATTATAAACTCTGTGAAATAAAAAAACATCATTAGATTTACATCAGAGCCATTCTAACTCCAATAAAATATATCATTATGATCAAACTCTCATTCTGGATTCAATGTGAATTTTAGAAACTTATGAATTTATATCAAGACCCTAAAATAATGAATTGTATTGACTTATTCTGATTTGATGGATCTGATTCTAATGTCGATTGTATTGGATCTGATTCTCATGACAATGGTTCTGGATCTGATAGAAAACTTCACACATACACCATTATTCAATCCATATTTTCGTTACCTTCTCAACATTATTTCTTTATTCAACATAATCAACATACATATTGATTTATTGACAAAAAATTCAACTAAAACAGAACTTTGTCTTAACAATACACTCTCATTGTTTTTTGTCAATACCTAATCCAACCACTTCAAATAAATATCACTTGTTTGCCTTGTTTTCATATCACCATTCTTTTCTTGCTCCCCCTATTTATTATCTATCCCCATTTTTCTTATCTTCCCCTTATTAACAATCAAATTCAAAGGGATCATCTTGAATTTTTTTCCCTTATTGAAAAATGATATTGTTTCCAAGGGTTGGAACTTTTCATTTCAAAATTTTGAAACTCTTCTTCAGGAGATGATAAGTATCACATGAGTTTCTTGACTAAGAGCCTCCAACTAAACAACTATATGTTTACATGGGTGAACATGGTATATTAAATAAGAGTTTATAATCATGGGAATTGTTAGAATCCTCATGTGTTAATCATGTTTTAATGATCACAAATCCTATACATTTTGTAAAACATGCTAATCCTGTGTAATCTATCTCAAATCATGTGTAAATATGATTAGTTTATTTATACATTAAATAATTACTGTAAACTATTTTTAGTTTTTGTTATAATAGATTTACTTGATAAATGATTAAGTTTAATTAATTCTACGAATATCACTGTTTAAGTCTATATATAGATATTTGGCTAAGTCTGAGAAACCGTGAGTCTGCCACTTGTTATGTTTTTCTGGAAAAGGACCCAGACACCGTGACCCATACACCGTGACCAGACACTATGACCCAGAAACCGTGGCCAGAAACTGTGACCCAGACACCGTGACCAGACACCGTGAATTAGATACCATGGCCCGGCACCGTGAATCAGATACCGCGACCAGACACTATGATCCTAACACCGCATTTATGCTACCAATTCCCGAAATCTATACAACTACTCCTTAATAACTATCTCACCACTCAAATGAAAACAAAGAGACATTGTTTCAAGGAGACACCATTTCAAGGAGACACCATTTCCAGACAGACTGTGACAACGTCTCTTAATCGGTTTTGTCATTTTTCAATTTAATCTCTAACAGTCATATTTGAAGATTTTAAATGCACTGACATAATTAATTTTTCTTTGTAGACATGTCACCTGGCAGTATGAGGTATGAGGTGCATAATACATTCATCATGTCATCTCCAACACATGCAATCCAAGATTAAAAATAATAGAGTGGCAAGAAACAAAGAAGAGATGATAGAGAAACAAGTGTGTGTGCGATAACAGAGAAGAAAAAGCATTCTTGAAAGAAGAAATGACACATGAAACTCGACCATACTTAAGAACACATGAAGCATACTCAAATCCTAGGTTCAAGAACATTATTCACACTATCAACTCCTCGAAGAACACGAGACAGATCTACCTGACTTGTGATACTCTATTTTCGCAAGAGGACTCGATTCCGACATCCGTTTCATCCTAGAATTCTAGAGTTTCATTGACTAACACTCATAACACTTCTAACCCTATATCATCATTTTTACTTTTGTTCTGTATTATTTTTATATTTCGAGCAGTGTGTGTGTGTGTCTATATAAAAACACACATTGTATCCTATATTAAACTGAAGGATACAAGATATCCTTTCTCATACATCTTTTTACACTTGTGTATTCCCACAGATAAGTGTGGAAGAGGTCCCTGTGTGACCTGACAGTTCATACCCACAAAGAACTGTGGAAGAGGTCATGTGACCTGGATAGTTCTATGTACTATTGTTAACCTTGATCTAGGGTGTGGATAAAGTTTAATAATATAAACTATTTGGTGGCAGGTGATCACCAAGTGGAGTGGATTAGGTCTCGGCTTGAGACTGAACTACTTTTTTTTATATCTGTTGTGTTGTTTAATTTAGTTTTCTCTGTTTTACTATATAATTCACAAATCACTAAATTTACTTTGATAGTTAATCTTGGAAAGAAGTTATAATTGTTTTTCTTTATTATAACAGCTTAAAAAGTAATATTGATAACTAATATTAAGATTATTGAGAATTAATCAATCTTCTGAGAAGTTATTTAAATAGTCAATCTTTCATAACTGTATTACTTTGATTAACTAGGATATATTTAAATTTATTGGGGAACCCTTTTAAGAATAATTTTTAAATAGAAATTTTTATAAATACTCAATTCACCCCCTCTTGAGTACTCTAATCTGACCAACATTTAGTATCAAATGTTGTTTTTAAGACTCTGTTTTTGACCCTATTCAACTGTGATTTTAGTTATACTTTAAAGATCATTAAATTTCTATTAATTCAAAATTTCTATCTATTTAAAATTATTTCTTTATTATGGATAATATATTGGAAGGTGATACAAAAAATAGAACACCATTCTTTAATGGAACTAATTATTCTCATTGGAAAATTAAAATGAAAATGCATTTAGAAAGTATGAGCTTTAAAATCTGGTCTTCAATTATAGATGAGTATAAGATTACTGCTACTGATAGAATCACTTGGGATGATCCTACCAAGACTAACTACAATAAAAATTGCAAAGAAATGAATTCTTTATATTACTCCTTAGGAGATGAGGAATTTAATATAATTTCGGCATGTAAAACTACCGATGAAATTTCAGATACCTAGTTTGTTTCACATGAAGGAACTTCTAGTGTGAAAGAAATGAGATTTAATAATTATACTGTTAAATATGATAATTTTAAAATGAAACCTGATGAGACTATTTATAACATGTATCTCAAGTTCAAAGAAATTTTCAACACAATGTTTTCTCTTGGAAGAGAATTTACTGCCAAAGAACAGATCATGAGGATTCTCAGATGCCTACATGATAGATGGAGAGGAACCTCTGTCTCTTTTAGAGAATCATGTGACATCATAAATTTACCTGTAAAAGAATTAATTATAAATCTGATGATATATGAAGAGGAGCTAAAAGTAAACAAGGAAGAGGATGATGAACCCAAAAGAAAATCAGTTACTTTCAAGACCATCACCTCAAAACACAAGGAGAAAGAAAAATTTGAAGTCTCTGTAGAATGTTACAGCAGTGAACAATCATCACCTGACAGTGATGATGAGATGGTTCAATTAGTCAAAATGTAATGACCCAATGTTTTTCAATGTAAATTACTTTCTTAAAAATATGTCATAAAATCACATGAAAACACAACATAATGAACTACTAAGTTCTAAGTGTCCTTTAAACATAATTTTGTCACTTTTGTGTTTGGTATTTTGAAAATCCGACATTCACGGTTGTAATCAGTAAGTTATTTGGAGTCTGATAAGAAAAAATTAATTTTTGGGGAATAGTAACCTACCCTTATGGATAGTAACACACCCTTATGAATATTGATATACCCTAATGAATAGTAACCTTACCTATGATAATATATAAATATTATTCAAGTTGAAAGTATGATGTACCTATATTTTAGAATAAGTAAATGAATGTTTTAAAACTGGTTTTCAATAATAAATTATGATTTTAATTAAATATTAAAATAATCATATTTAGAAAATTATTTTTGAAAAATAGACTTCATTTTTGGATTCTACACATCAAAAAATGTTTATGGTAAATTTTTGGGATTTTTCTAAAATACAAGAATTTTTAGTGAATAGTAAAATACATTAATTTACTGAATAAATACATTATAATTCAAATCCACTATTCATGACATCAAAAGTGATGTAAGAACCCAAATCTTGAAATCACATGAATTTATTACTATTCTTGGTCATGTAATACTCACTATTCCTTTTCTTTTGGGGAAATAATAAATTAATGAATTTTATATTGAGAAATCCCCTCTCTCCTCCACTATAAAACCCCCCTTCACTCCCTTTTCTTTACACTCCTCTCAAGCCTTGTGCCTTGCCAATATTCTAACCAAATCTCTCCCTAAGATCCTCCCCCATGTCCAAAATCTCATAGTCTCTTAATAATATCAAAACCTCTCCCTTTAAGAGGTTCTCAAAGGAGGAAGTCTAAAGAGGTAAATTCCTCTTTCCAATTCCTTCATTTCTTTTAAGTTCTTTTCTTTTTGTTTCTTTACTCATCTCCATTCACCCAAATAGTATGATAACTATAGTAACATATATGTACTGTAATGTTTTTATGCTAATGGTATATTTCATTATCTTATTTCCTTACCCCACCTTTTATTTGAAAGAAATGAGAGCACCGTTTGAGATGTGCTAATTTAGCACATTCAAGGACAAGGGTTTATCAATTTATATTATAATATTTAATTCTGGCCATGAAACCATTTGCATAATGGTTGAACCAGATTATTATAAATTTAATATATCCTATTTTTAGTTCTGTGATCCTTTTGTATAAATGGTACTAAGTTATAAAGCGAACATGTTCTTTATAATCAAATCCACCGATTAACAAAAACAGCTGTCACTATGGTTTTATATAATAGTTTGACTTCAATCTAAGTAACCAAATTAAATTTAAAACCATGTAACCTCCCAGATGTTCACTAATAGAATATAAATTCATTTCTGTACAACCACTTCCATCTTTCATGTTTATCCGAACTTTAATATAAGTGAACCGAAATTTTAAAGCCAAATAAACAAACGAGCCCGAACAATGAAATTGAACCTTATAATTAATCAAAAAGGACTTTAATGAACTAAAAAGGGTTATAATAAATAAATTAAATATAGAATAGGTTATGTAATTATTAATTAATAAGCCTAATTTGTTTATTCATGTATTTAATAACAAGTGGATAACACCAACATATTTAAGGTAAAGGATCTCTCCATTTCACTCTTAATCAAGATTTTCCTCTATGCTATGACTTTTTATGAGTAATAAAAAATGATAGGGTATGTTTTTTCACCTCCAACATACTTCCCTCATGATTTATAAGTGATTATAAACCCCTTTTCTCTTTCATCAAGACCTCTTAGGTACACCCGACACCGTGCCAATAAATCGTAACGAATTCTACCAGAACCCTTTTTTTTCATTCGGGTTGCCTTATCTTTATTTATATCAAAATGCAGTTATCTTATATATTTATGTAAATATTATAAATTTGGTTTGGGCTTCCAAAATTCATTTATGAATACCCATTCATCACTCTCTTTCAGGGATATACATGTTTTTAAAAGATTCTCTCCTTAGAACTTTCTGATAAGAAAACATGTTTTAGGGGAACTTCCCGAATTGTTACCCAATTTGAAGTGCATTCTATCCTATATTTTAATCCACCATTGTATTTATAAAATAATTATTTTTTTATTAATACCACCTTGGTTCAATTCTGGTTTTATATAAAATATTTTACTCTTTTCTATTTTAAAGGCTCTATAGTATTTTCCTTAAAACCGCACAAAAATGTTTTAATGCTAATGTTTCTAAAATACATTTCATATATGTTGTCACTTATATTTGACACCATTTACCATTTTATATGCCTATTTTACACTATGAACGTCCATTTATGTTTTAATCCTTTCCTTCAATGGACACTTTCATGATACACCCATTGGTTATCATTAATGTCATGATTGTGGTACCCAATTCTTTCCATGGGTACCCTTATGTTTATGTATGGTTGATTATGTATGATTATATATGTGGTAAAAATATTTATGTGGCAAGAATATTCAGGAAAATGTTGATATGGGTGCACCCAGATAGCACTCTAATTCATTGGGTAAGGTTAAGTCACATGAGATGTGATGTGAAATGGGATTGACGGTTAGCCTTGACCCGTAATAAAATGTGAAATGATATTGGCGGTTAGAATTGACCCAAACCAAATAAATGTTTTATGATTCCTCCAAATTTATATGATTCCATGTTTATATTATCCCATGCTTATATGAAATTATTTTATAAGTTTTATGCTTTGGATATCATTATGTCATGCCTCCTAACTCATGTGCTTAAGATGTATCCTTATGTTCATTAACTTACTAGGCTTTTTAGCTCATCCCTTTATTCATGTGTTCCCCAGGGTACCCTATACAGATGTAAGGGCTCAAAGGAAGTTATGATCTCTCTATGGAGATAAAATAAAGAAGTGTTTTTAGCCCCATATTTTATGTTATATGTACCTAGTATTCCAAGACACTAGACTTAACAATCCTTGGCTTGTACTCTGATGATTAATTATGATTTAAATCATTAAATGTTATATGTAAAAGTATTGGGTCACTATACAGAAGGTTTAAGAGATTTTACAAGAAGAATAATTTTTTCATAAAGCCTAGCTTCAATGTAATATATGATCAAAAAGGAAGCTAGAAGAAATATTGGAAAATAAGTGACAAGTCTAATGAGATAGTCTACTATGAGTGTAAAATAAAGGGACATATAAAGAATGAATGTACCAAGATCAAGTAAAAAAATAAATATGAGGACAAAGATAGAAAGTATAAAAAGGAAATGAAAGCAACATGGTGTACTTTTGAGGTTAGTTCAAGTGACTTAGAATCTTCACATGATGATCAGGCTAACAAATCCAATATATGTTTTATGACAAACACATCTGAGGTAACACTGGAATCTCCTGTACACAATTCTTATTATTCTAGAGATGAGAGTGACTCTGAAAATATGTCTAATAAAGAAATGTTTGAATACTATGGTATTCTTTAAGATAAATACAATGAACTAAAATATAAATACAAATATTTAAAGAAAAAACATGCTCTTACCTCAATTTTTAAATATGAACTTATTATAGAAGAGGAAAAAATGCTCAATCACTAAAATAAAACAATGAACTAAAACTATCTAATGAGCAATTGAAAAAGTATCTTGACAGTTTTACAAATGGTAAAGATACCTTGGTACAAATGCTAGGTAAAAATATTGCTCCTAAATATACCATTGGCATTGGCTATCAACCTGGTAAAAGAAATTTGGGAAGAAATAATTTTGTTTCTAAGTCTAGGACATACAACTTTACTCCTAGTTCTAGAAGACATTTAAATATTTCAAGTTATGATACAATATCTACTATTTAAATATTTTCTAGACCAAATAGAGTTTATTTTCAAGTACTTTACATAATTCTTATAGGAAACCTATGTGGCAGATATGGGTTCCTAAAGTCCCAGTCACTAATATTACTTGACCCAAATAGGTATGGGTACCAAAATCTAATTTTATCTGACTATTTTGTAGGAAAGATGCTTACATATCTCCTATAAAATCTTATGGTACTTGGAAAATGGGTGTTCAAGACACATGATATGGGACTATTCATGCTTTAAGAATTTAACAAAAATTGATGGAGGAAATGCCACCTTTGGTGAAAATTCCAAAGGAAAGATTATTATCCTTGGATAAATCAGTAACTCTAACTCAGTTTTGATTTCCAAAGTACTTTTTGTTGATGGAATGAAATATAATCTACTTAGTATTTCACAAATATGTGATGATGTATTTCTTTTTAAATTTGAATATAATTCTTTCAATGTTCTTACTTCAAAAAAGGAATTAGTGTTTTCTACATTAAGAAATGAAAAATTTTACTATTTTAAATTAGATTCTTTAGTCTCTCAAAATGATTCATGTTTAAGTGTATTTAAAAAAGAATATTGTCTTTGGCATAGGAGACTAGGACACTATAATATTAACTCTCTTATAAAGTTAACCAGGAAAAGTTTAGTCAAAGACCTACTCAAACTTGAGTTTCTAATTGATAAAGTGTGTAATCCTTTTCAAAAGGGAAAGCAACACAAAATTTCCTTCAAACCAAAAAAAGAAGTTTCAAATTCTCAACCTATTGAATTTGTTTGCATGGATTTGTTTGGACCATCCAGAGTTTCTAGTTTAAATGGGAATAAGTATGTTTATGTTCTTGTAGATGACTTTTATAGATATACTTGGACGTTATTTTTGGCTCACAAAAGTAAAGCCTGCTCCCATTTAACCAAATATGACAAAACTGTAGAAAATATTATTGGAAATAGAATTAAATCCTTAAGAAGTGATCATGGTCGTGAGTTTGAAAATCAAGAGTTTGAACCCTTTTTCTCAAAAAATGGATATTGTCATAATTTCTCTACCCCTAGAACACCCCAACAGAATGGAGTTGTAGAAAGAAGAAATAAAACCTTGCAAGATATTTCTAGAACCTTGCTTAGTGAATATGACTTACCTATTTATTTTTGGGATGAATATATAAATAAAGAATTCTATATTATCAATAGAGTATTGATTAGAACTATTCTTATAAGAACTCCATATGTGTTATGGAACAATAGAAAACCCAAAGTATGCTACTTCATATTTTTTTTTCAAAGTCTATATCCTTAATACTAAGGACAATCTTGAAAAATTTGCATCCAAGAGTGATGAAGGGATATTTTCAGGATATTCAATCTCTAGTAAAGCCTATAGAGTGTTTAAAAAAAGAACTAAATGTGTGGACGAATCTGTCCATGTCAAATTTGATGAAACAGATCCACATGAGCCTAAAACCACTCTAGAGAACCTGAAGGATGATTTATCAAATCTGGAAAATAATTAAAAATACTCTAAGCATCATATTAAGGAATCTTTGAAAACTTCTAGTTCTAGAAATTATTTAGATTCAAGTCACAATGAACCCGACCCTAATGAAGAACCTGAAATCAGTAGTCCATCCTTTTCTAGAGCTGTTAGAACTCCTAAGAACCATCCTTTAGATGTTGTTGTAGGTGACTTAGATAAAGGAACTCAAACTAGAGCTTCTCTTAGAAATCAAGTTGAAAATCAAGTCTTCTTGTCACATCTTGAACCTAAAAACATTAATGATGCTATAAATGATGAATTTTGGGTTATGGATATACAAGAAGAACTTAATCGGTTTGAAAGGAACAAATTTTGGAGACTTGTTGATAGACCCAAAAGACACATTAACCATAGGAACTAAATGGGTGTTTAGGAACAAGGTAGATGAAGCTGGTAATATAGTTAGAAATAAGGCTAGATTGGTTTTAATAGGCTATAGTCAAGAAGAAATAATTGACTAAGAAGAGACCTTCGCACCAGTAGCTAGACTTGAATCCATCATAATTTTGGTTACTTATGTTGCACATATGAATTTCAAACTATATCAAATGGATGTAAAAAGTGCATTCCTAAATGGGTATATAGTTGAGGATGCCATTGTTAAGAAACCCCATGGTTTTACAAATCCTCATTTTCCAAATCATATTTTTAAATTATCAAAAGATTTATACAGTTTAAAACAAGCTCCAAGATCTTGGTATGATAGTCTAAGTACTTTTCTTATTTCCAAAGGTTTTACAAAAGGAATATCTGATCCTACCCTCTTTATAAAACTAATTTCCAATATGTTTTAGTAGATAAAATTTATATAGATGACATTATCTTTGGATCTTCAAAAATTTCTTTATGTATTTATTTTCTAAAATGATGCAAAATGAATTTGAAATGAGTTTAATGGGTGAACTCAAATTATTTCATGGATTTAAAATATTTCAAAATAATGATGGTATTATTTTAAATTAAAGAAAATATACTGGAGATCTTCTAAAAAGTTTTGGTTTGGATAGCACTAAAAGTAGTGACACTCCAATGAGTACTACTTGTAAGTTGGATCTTGATGAAGATAGAAAATTTGTTGATCAAACCACTTACAGAGGAATGATTGGAAGTCTGCTCTACCTAACTGCTAGTCGACCTGACATTATGTTTAGTGCATGTATGTGTGCTCATTTTCAAGAAAACCCTAAGGAACCTCATTTAAATGTTGTTAAAAGAATCTTAAAATACCTCAATCATGCACCCAATAAAGTACTATTCTATTCTAGAGGACAATCTTTTTTGTTAGTGAGTTATTTTGATGCTGACTTCAGTGGTTGTAAGTTAGATAGAAAAATAACCTCCAGAACATGTCACTTTTTTGGAAATTCACTAGTGTCATGGTGTAGTAAGAAATCAAATATTGTTGCATTATATATTGTAAAAGCTGAATACATAGTTTCTAGTAGTTGTTGTGAAAACATTTTGTGGATGAAACACACATTACTAGATTATGGATATCAATTGAGGAATGTACTTATAAATTGTGACAATAAAAGTACCATTAACATCTCAAAAAATCTTGTTTCACACTCTAGGACAAAACATATTGATGTAATATATCACTTTTTGAGAGATCATTATCAAAAATGTGATATCACTTTGGAATTCATTGGAACTTAATATTATCTTGCTGATATATTCACCAAACCATTAAATTCTGAAAGAATAGATTACATCATACATGAGTTATGAATAATAAATATTAAGTAGTAAGTATACTATTTCATGTTTACGGTCTCACAGTTACTCTCTATTTATCAGTTAATATTTGGAACTTACTATCTCAAACAATATGGTCACATAGTTTAGAAATAACATAGTTATGGTCTCACTATGAAAGCCTATTACGGTCTCACTGTGAAAACTTGTTACGGTCTCACTGTGAAAGCCTATTATGGTCTCATCATGAAATCTAGTTCCGGTCTCACCGTGAAAATTGGTCACGGTCTCATCGTACATACACTTTATTGTTTTATTTACATATTATAAACCGCATCGCGGTAATTAATTATTTTACCCTTTTACTTTCCCGTGTTTTTGATCCTTCGATGCTTGATATCCCTAAATGATAAAAACTAAAGAAATTTTACTATTTCTTCACCCGAGATCTATTCACTCTAACTGTAACCCCTATTTTAACCCTTCTCTCTCTCAAACCTTCGTTGAATGCCCAGAATGAAACGCCCATCGTTGTCAACTCCTGAGAAGTGTATTTCACAGAAAAAGATGAAAATAGCTCCAAAGTTAGCACTTGAAGGTCCTTTGAATCCGAATATGGTAGAAAGAATAATGATACCCAAAAAGGAAACTACCCTAAGTAGATTATATTAAGTAAGTCTTTGGTATTGAAAGTTATAAAAGAGAAAGGGTGGTTGGATTATTTCACAAAGGAGGATAGGCCTATTTACCCAAAGCTAGTTGCACAATTTTATCAGTATGTTCAATTCTTTTTTGATACAGTAGACGACTTTGTTTCGAAAAGTTGGATCAATGGACAAAGTTGCACGTTTTCTTTGAGGTTATGGTCTACATGCCTAAGGATACCTCATGAGGATATTTTTGAGGACTACCAGAAATGTCCTCCACCTCTAAGTGAGTTCTTTATTTTAGAAGAATCATTGGGAAGCTTAACTAGAAATGAAACAAAGTAAAGAGCCATAACTACTGAGCTTGATGGTGAAACCAGACTTCTGTTTAAATTTGTTCAGAATCTGATTGGCCCCAGAAAAGGTGACTTTTCTACACTCAAGTATCATGACATATTTTTGATACATGTCATGAAAAATGGACATAATATCAACCTATGAAAATATGTTATACTCTATATGTGTGAGTTGATCAAGACAACCTCCAAGTCAACATCTCTGTTTTACTCAAGATTAATCTAATTTATGCTTCATGAAAAAGGGTTGGTTGGACCATATGAAGAATCTATTATGTTTTATGAGTTTGGTATTTAAAAATTTACAGTAAAGAGAATTAAAATCAGTTGGAATCCCTGGAGAAAAGCATGGGAAGAAGTTAATGACAGGGTTTAAGAAAAGTTCAATTCAGTGGAACACTCTTCAAGACCTAAGGATATTTCTGATCCTAGTTGGAACCTGATAAAATTGTTGAGTATTCTGATGAGTAAGAAGAGGAAGAGGTTGTTGTACCTACAAGGGAAACTGTTCTGGATGAGAAAGATAGTGAACCTGTTCCTCAAGACTTAACTGAGAAATAAATGCATGTTCCTGAAGATGTTGCTGATTTGGAAGAAAAACCTACTATTGAAGAATAATCTATTGCTATGGTAAAAGAAAAGGATGTTTTATAAGAGAATATAGAATAATATATTTCTCTTGTGAAAGAAGATGCTCTTGAGGAACATCCAGATGAACAATCTATTCATGAAATTATTACATCTACTGAAGAGATAATGGATAAATCATTTCAGTTGGATAGAAAAGAAATGAGAGACGATATCAGGGATGAAATATTGAAAATAGACCAGGGATCTAAATCTCTCAGTCCTGAGAAAGATACACCTATTGAGGGGGATAAGACCCCTAGTCTAGAAAGTGTTCAAGTTCCAAATCCAGTTGATCCAAGATTAGTGGATACATGGTATAAATTCCCTAGTTATTTTGATGTGAGTGACTCCCATGAAGCCTCGGTGAAAGTTATAGACCCTTCTACTATGTTTCAATTGAAACCAGTATCTTCTCTTGATGTTATAGCTGTAAAGGAACATGAACCCGTCTCATATCCTATTTCTGAACCATCACAAGAACCATCTAACTTGGTGAGTAAAGATGATTTGAAATCATTTGAAGCTACCATATTGGATGGAGTTGAAAAACTCATGAATACCCAACCGGCTCCTATAACCAATTTAAGTGAAAAAGATTCTACCATGTTATTAAGAAATATCATATGGCATATTCATACTAATATTATTCATGAGATTCAAGAAGTTAGAGTTCAGAATAAATAGTTAAGTGATAAAGTAAAGACTCTCAGTGGTATAGTTGAAGAAATGCAGAGAGTGATGAACTCAAGAATAGAACCTGTTTCTCATCCTGTTGAGGATATTGTTAATAATATTCCATAGGAAGTATCCTCCCTGATACAACCTAATCTAACCTCTTTGGCTGAAAAGGTAGCTAAAAGAAATAAGAAAATTGTTCAAGAGATGTGTGAGCTTGTTATTGGTATTAACAAGTTGATTGATGAGTATAAGGGTTGTCTCCAGAAAGTTCTAAATAAACTAAAGTCCCTTAATTTAGCTGTTACTGATTCTTGTGCCTCTGGACAGTCATCTCGACCCTCTTTGGATGGTGATCTGCTTAGAATAGTTGTCAAAGAAGAACTGCAGGCTATGCTCAGTGGATTTGATAAAGAATATCTATCTGATGTTGTCAAGAATAGTGACAGAGTTATTTATTTGGTGATAATTCATTCAAAAATTCCAAATTATGCTCAAGAAGATATTACTAAGAAGGTATAATTATACTTCAATAGGATCTTCTCGAAGCATGACATGACCAACCATTTCAAGTATGTTGTAGATAATATGAGAATCCCTCATGTCACTCAAGATTTCAAAACTTAGGTCCAAAATCTCAAATATTTCACTCCTTTATTGGATAAGTTTATGGAGAACAAAGATGACATTAAGAAATCCATGCAGTATGGTGGGGAGATCATTGCTAACTTCATCAATCTTTTGAGGCCTTATCTTCATTTCCAGAGTACTGTTATTGTGGCTCCTACAGCTAAACCCCTGAGATCTCATTTTTCCTATATTCTCATCCTCTGCCCTTGCCTCTACATATATGTCTGTCTCTCAAGATCTGAGTCAGATCAGGCATGTTATCCTTGATCAACAGTTTCCTCGGTCTTCCAGTGTACCTACCTTGGACCCTTCTATCTTTGAAGGCCTCCCTTTACCTTCTTTTCCACTAGTTCACTCCCTTCTTCCACTTCCACCTCTTCTCTAATGGCTTCTTCTTATGATGATGCTACCAGAGGAAAAGAGAAGGCAATCCAGTACTGAAGAAAAGTGACTACTCTCTTTTGATAGGGGTTATTTCTATATTCTTGTTTCTTAATATTTTTAATGAAACCTTTTTATCTAATGAATTATGAACTATTATTATTTATACTCTTATTTACTTTTTTACTCTTTTTGATAATCCCAAAAGGGGGAGAAAAATGTATTCTATATGCACACTAAGGAAGAGGAACATTCACTATGAATAGATATCTCACTAACATGAATTGTGATCATCAAAAAGGGGGATATTTTTGGACTCTTCATGTGTTAATAAAGTTTTAATGATCACAAATCCTATACATTCTGTAAAAATTATTAATCCTTTGTAATCTATCTCAAATCATGTGTACAAATGATTAGTTTTCTTATGCCTTAAATAATTATTGTAAACTATTTTTTGTTTGTGTTATAATGGATTTCCTTGATAAATGATTAGGTTTAATTCATTCTATGAATATCACTATTTAAGTCTCTATACAGATATTAGGATAAGTCTGAGAAACCGTGAGTTTGCCACTGGCTATGTTTTTCTGGAAAAGGACCCAGACACCGTGACCGAGACACCATTACCAGACACCGTGAATCAGATACCGTGACCAAACACTGTGAATCAGATACCGTAACCAGACACCATGATCCTAACACCACATCTGTGCTACCAGTTCTTGATCCCTATAAAACTATGCCATTATAACTATCTCACTGCTCAAAGGAAAAAAAGAGACATAGTTTCAAAGAGACACCATTTCAAGGAGACATCATTTCCAGACAGACTGTGACACCATTTCTTAATCAGTTTTGTCTTTTTTCAATTTAATCTCTAACAGTCATATTTGAATCTTTTAAATGCACGGACATAATTAATGTTTCTTTATAGACATGTCACTTGATAGTATGAGGTACAAGGTGCAGAATACATGCATCTTGTCGGCTCCAACATATGAACTTCAAGATTAAAAATAACAGTGTGGCCAGAAATGAAGAAGATACTATAGAGAAACAAGTGTGTGCACGATAATGAAGAAGCATGGTAATTCTTTAAAGAAGAACCGACACATGAAACTTGACCCTGCTGAAGAAAGCACAAAGAATACTCGAATCTTAGAGTTGAGAACATTATTCTCACTATCAACTCCTCAAATAACACGAGCCAGATCTAGCTGACTTGGGATACTCTATTTTTTCAAGAGGACTCGATTCCTGCATCTGCTTCATCATAGAAGTCCAGAGCTGCATAGACTAACACTCAGATCACTTCTAAACTTATCTCATCATTTTTTCTCTATTTTGTATTATTTTTATCTTTCAAGAAGCGTTTGTGTGTCTATATAGAAACACTCACTGTCTCCTATATTAAACTAAAGGATATAAGATATCCTTTATCATACATGTTTATACACTTGTGTATTCACACAGATAAGTGTGGAAGAGGTCCTTGTGTGACCTAACAATTCATATCCATGAAGAACTGTGGAAGAGTTGATGTGACTTGGACAGTCCTGTGTAACATTGTTAACCCTAATCTAGGGTGTGGATCATGTTTATTAATATAAACTGCTTGGTTACAGGTTATCACAAAGTGGATTTGATTAGGTCTCGGCTTGAGACTGAACCACTTGTTTTATATCTATTGTGTTGTTTAATTTAGTTTTCTCTATTTTACTATATAATTCAGAAATCACTAAATTTACTTTGATATTTTATCTTGTAAAGAAGTTATAATTGTTTTTCCATATTAGAATATCTTCAAAAGTAATATTGATAACTGATATTAAGATTACTGATAATTAATCAATCTTTTGAGAAGTTATTTAAATAGTCAAAATTTCATAACCATATTACTTTGATAAATTGGGATATATTTAAATTTATTGGGGAACCCTTTTAGGAATACTTTTTAAACAAAATTTGTATAGATACTCAATTCACCCCCCTCTTGAGTACTCTACTCCGAACAACAATAATCAATGTTTTACAAAAAAAAACTTTCATGTAACACCTTTGCATGTTTCTTTCAATATTATCATTTGTGTAGAAATATTGAAAGGATTTTTTTAAGATAATATTAACCTGCACCCATATCAACAAAAATATCAGAAAGTTTATTTGTATAAAAATAACTTTCATAAACTCATATTTTATAACCTCATTAATTTGTTTTTTAAGAAATTTAATAGACTCATACATCAGCTTTATTACTTAAAATCCTTCAATTCCTTATAAGTTAGTACAAATACAAATAGTTTGTGAAAAAATAAGGAAAATTAGTAGGTTTTTAGAAATATATTTCAGTCTAATATTACTCTCTTTGTCTTTCATTTTTCTTCTTATTATTTTATTTTTCATTAGATGTATTTTATTCCTTCTGTTCATCCTTCTCAAATTCTGTGACAAGTTTCTTTTCATCTGTAGAATCTTCTGATAAGGATGTCAATTTATTTTTCATTATAGAAACATTTTTATCACATTGAGTTTGTAACAATTATTTCATTACTTCCAATTGTTTTGGAGGTATAGTCAAACAAATTTTGGTAAGGTTCCATTATTTTTCACATCTCTTGCATATTTTATGAATTTTCAAACCATAATCTATTGGTATCTTTTATAAACTTTTCTCACATATTCATAAACCTTTTTATTACCCTTTGGTTTATCTTATTGTTTTTATTATTATAAATTTTTATCCATGTAAACTTGTTCTGTGCAAATAACTAAGCACTTTTTATTTTTGGACTCAACATGTTTGTTTTTCTCTACTTTCTTAACAAACTCAACATTCTTCATCTTCTGAGTTTCCTTCTTTTCAACATTATTTTTATGAAAAATTGATCTTCTTTTCTCATTATATATCCCCCTTGATTCATACCTATATCTTGGTAGAGACATGTTATGCCAGCATGAATACAATATGTGTCCGAAAACTCCACAACACCAACAGTGACCTATGAATCCTGGTTTTTTGGATTGATAGTGAATTTGTTCAGAACTTTTTTGTTGTTATTTATTCACAAATTTTGGACCTATTTTCTTAAGAGGATAATTTCTTGAATAATTTATATCTTTCTTGATGAAATATATTTTATCTCAAGCCTCCATTAGTAAACCTTTCTTTTCAACTTCTTTAGAATTTTCAACTTTAACATCAACTTACTTGGTGAAGTTTTCTCTCATCTTTATTATCTAAATTTATATTATAAGAAGCATTTATTAAGTTTCTAAAAAATATACTTCTTTCTCAGCTAGAATAACTTTTAGAAAATCTATCATCTTTTCATATTCATCTATCTTAAACTTGTTCTGGTTATTTTATTCAACAAGTATATATTCTTTCATATTGAGGTTTTCATTAACAAGTGATCTTTCTTAACAGTTTTTTAGTTTTCCTTCAATATCATCAATCTTATCATTCTGAGATCTAATAAAATTGATATTTTTCTCTTCTTTCTTCATCTGGTCATTATTATCAAATTTTATTATGTCAACATCTTTCTTTAGCTTCTTTATTTCATTCTTTAGTTGAGTATTCTACTCAATTTCTTTTTCCAAATTCTCTTTGATAATCCATTCAATTTATATAATTTCTTCATCACTATATAAAGATTACTTACCTTTATAAATTGAGAAATAAATTTGATTTTATGATCATGTTCATCACTGGATGAGGAATTAACCTTCTTTATTCTACTTAGAGAACTTTTCTTCTTCTTTTCATAAGGAAATATTTCCTTATGTTTCTTACACTTTTGTTTATGAGATTTTTCATTATCTCCCTCAAACTCTTACTCTTCAACATTAATCCTAGTAAAGTATTGTGAAAAATTTCCTTTCGATTCAAAATTCCATCATTTGAGAGTTTTAATTTTCTATTTCCCCTTATTTTATTTCTTAGAAAGAAGGGAAACAATTGTATTGAAATATCCAACTTATTCCTCTACTTCTGAATCACTTGATTCTTCTTAAATTTATTTATCTTTGTTTTTCCATTTTAAAAAATATTTCAAGGATGTTTCTTGATAAGAATTTCATTTAATTTTCATAAAATCGTATCTTCTCATTTCATAAATACTAAATAAACTGTGAAGATCATCTAAAGATAGAGTTTCATGATCTCTATCTTCCAAATATGAATCTTTGGCATCAAACTTATTAGGAATGATTCTCAAGATATTTTAAAAAATAGTTAAGTCTTCTAACTTCTCACCAAGACATATTATTGTGAAAACAATGTCATTCATCCTTGTAAATAATCACCAATAGATTCATGCTCATCCATTTTTATATTTTTATACTCCAGCCTCCAAAGTTGGAACTTTGCCTTATTAACCTTCATATTTCCTTTATAAATGTTTTTCAACTTATACTATATACCTTTGGAAGTTATGATTCCCTTTAATTTAAGAAACTCACTTTTAGTTAATGATGAGAGTAAAGAACTTTAAGATCTTCCATCATTCTCAAGATTTTTCTTATTAGTTGGAGTAGGAGGATCATTATCAATATGATGAAGAAATCCATCTTTAGTAGCTTCCAAAAAATCATACCCAAGAGACATGAGATATAGAAGCATTATATCATTCTAGATATGATAGTTCTCACCATTGAAAATAGTAATTCCCTTATAGTTCATAGAATTGAGATTCTATATTCATGAAGATGCATATTTCAGAGGGAACCTGATCTGATACCAATTATTGTGCCCAAGTAGGATAAAGACCACTGATATGGGGGGGGGGGGGGGTGAATTAGTGGTTCCTTTTTTCTTTTCTAAGAAAGTTTCTTAACATCTTTTGTAAATTTTATTAACCTATGAAACTTGTTAACGTTATGATCCAATCATGTATATCTTCTCATCCTCACATTTATTATGAAAAAAATATAAAGAGCAGGAATCACATGATATTTACAAGGTTTTTTTACAAATACCTACTCCTTTCCATGTTGGATAGTCCCACAAATATGGATTCTTCCACTAGATTATTTCTGAAATAAAAAGGAACAAGTAGTAAAAAATTATACAAACCTAGTAGAAGATTTCCTACTATAGTTAGTTATACCCCCCAATTATCCTTGTCAGGATCCACTTTCCCACAATTGGTTATACATCCCAGAAAAATAATAAAGTCTTTTCAGAAACTAGTAAGTATCCAAAGTAACAAGCTTCACTTCCCTTATTATTTTCTAATCCACTTCAGAACGTCTTCAATACCTCCATAGGTAAGCTGAATCAAACTTTACCTATATATAATCTTCAATAAATTCAAAAATTATCTAATAAACAGGTTGGTATTAAAACTTATTCAAGAAAATAAGTCTTAAAATATTCCTTTGTAGAAGTCAGTATAATGTTCCTCAGTCCAGTAACCTTTTTCCGATAGTCTCAGTCCAATTCTCTTTTTTCTCTTCCTTCTTCAATTGAGTAGAAATTGAATTGGAAGCTCACAATTCCTCCATAAAATAGATCTTGGTATGATTAATATTGGTCTGATGAATGTTTAATTGATGGGATCACTCTGATTGACTTTCTTCAATGAAGCATTTCCTGATCAAAATTTCTCTGATGATCAGATTGAACCTCGCTCCAACGGTTTCATTCTGATGGAACTTCCCCAACATCAAAATTAAAAAAAATACTGTAGGAATCTCAATACCTAAAAAATATCATATCTCTCAGTGCACATTAAATATTCAAGTGTCACACTTAATAAAAATTTAATGTTCTCCCCTTTTATAGGCACCCCAAAATGTAAAAGGCTGGGAAAAATTGTACTTCCCACTCAATGAAATTCGTAAATATTGAATTTATCATTCATTTAAGTCTTTATCATTGAATTATTAAACTCTTCATAATTATTCTGGGAGTTTCTCAAATATTTTCAAAAATTTAGACTTATTTAAGTTTACAAACATTTCTTCAGTATGATTCTTGATTCTGATTCTTCATTACAGTGAAGACATAAGAAAAACTGAAGACAAACCATTACGATGACCTCTTGTAAACACTGAAAGTCTTCTCATACAAATGCTACATATCAACTATTTATCAGCAAATTTTAAATATCTTTAATTCATTTATCCCTTTATTCAATTACCAAGATTGATAAACCCACATCCAACTAAGTTCAGCATATGATGACTTTATCAGTTTCAGAAAATGTATGATGGATCAGTCTTTGAATACTTTTTATGGATCATCATTTTCAACAATCCAAACTTTAATAATATTTTTTTATCTGATAAAAACTTTGTATCCGATATAAAAAAAATACAAACAATATGAATCTGTGTTATAATCCATTACGATTGATAGATGGAATACCACATATAATGGACCAGTGTTGGAAGTGGCTTATTTACTTTAGTAAGATCAATCTTCCAGCCTTCTAATATCATCACATTGATGATTCTCATACTGGTGATCTTCATATTTTTATGTCTGGTGTTTCTCACACCGATGAGTAGTAGACAGAAAACTTTTTATCATATTCTCCTCTCTTCCACAAACTATAGCATGTATCATGACTTCCTCATGAATTTGAATATGTTTAAGATTAGCATAGCATCGTCTGACTTGTATTGGGAAGTATTGAAGCTTCCCATAATTCCATCAACTTATTTCATTCCAAACAATCCTTAATACAATTGGAAGAACTCCCCATTTCTTTTATAAGGTTTGCATCACAAGTTTACAGATGACTTATGTATTTTTTGAAATACAAAACAACAAAACATCACCAGATTTAAATCATATCCATTATAACTTTGATATAGCATCTCATTATGATCAAACTCTCATTATGGATTCAATATTATTTTCAAAGGCTTGTGAATTTCTATAAGAACCTAAAACCGGTGAATCATATTGACTTATGATAATGCAGTTTATCCCATTCTCATGCCGATGGTGCTGGATCTAATTCTCATGCCAATGGTTCTGGATCCAATAGACAACATCACACATACATCCTTCTTCAATTAATATTTCCATTACTTTCTTAACATTATTTATTTCTTAAACATAATCAACATACATATTGATCTATTGACAAAAAATACAACCAAAACACAACTTAGGCATAACACTAGGCACACATATGTGTATCATGCTCTCAAATACTTTTCTCTAAGCCACTATGCCTTCACTATGTATGAACCAAACAAATGGTTTTTCCATGAAACACATTTTCAATAAAATCCTGGATATCTACTAGTTTCTCCATGAATTTCACTTTATCCTCAATATATAACTATCCCCATTCAATGAAATGGGTGTCATTGTGAAGATAATTATAGATCTAGGAAACATGGAAGACTTTAAGGATCCTTTATATCTGTGGAGGAAGCACTAACCGATACACCACCTCACTGACATGATCCAACACCTCGAAAGACTTAATGAACTAGGGAGAAATCCTACTACCCCTACTGAACCTCCACTGACCCCATGGAGGGTAAAAATTTAAGAATGTGTGGTCCCTAACCTCAAAATAAAAGGGAATCCACCTCCAATTAGCATATGTTTTTTTTATCCTGTGTTGTATTATTCCTTTCACAAACTGTATGAAATTTCTCCATCATACTATACATCACCTCAGGACCAAGAACATATGACTCTCCAACCTCAATACAGCAAAACAAGGATCAATGCATCCTCCTATACAATACCTAAAATAGATCCATGTCGATAGATGAGTGGTATCTATTGTTATAAGTGAACTCAACCAAAGGAAACTTGATATGATCGGATGTCTTCCTCAAAAAAATTGGTAAAATTAAATTTAGAAATTTATATTAACATAAACTCCAATAACTACATGCATATAATAGAGGTTATTTCTAGGTTGATCCCATGAGGAAAAGAGTGATAAAATTTCAATAGTATTGATATTATTCATGATTCAAACTAAACTAGAAAATATTAAATTCATATTTTCGAATCGATGGATAGGAAAAAGATAAATTAAAATGGATCTAAGGATGGTTGTTTTGGAAATAAAAGTTAATTCTACCTCATTTTTGAAAGTAGTTAAACCATTATCCATGTGACTACTTATGTATTCCTATCCTAGAATCTCATCATCTAATAAAACTGACTGATCCCATAGGTCCCTTTGATTAAGGTAAGCTAGAAAACTCAGATGCCTTAATTTCAATATCAAAGGTGGGAGGTGAAGTTAAAGGTTAGACCTATCTCCCCACTCCCCTTTATTATATTGGGTATCCTCCCCTAGGAGATTTACCCTTTCTATACTCTTAAGAAATAAAGTATGAAATAATTCACAAGAAAATACTCAATGAATATAAGAATCATGAATGACGTACACATCACCTCCCTCAATATCACCCTACCCTTGAATAGCTAGTTATTCATGACTAATCTCTCAACCAACATGAATAAAATATGCATTATAGGGAAGGGAATAAAAAATTTAGATCTAAAAGAAATGTGACATGAAATAGTTGAAATTCACCTAAATTTATTTCATAAGAAAATTAAGAATTCAAAGTTTTAATAGAAATGAAAAATAGAAAATAAATTCCTAATTATGAAACATAATGGTTGAGGATGACATGCCTCCTCTTCAACTGATTTTGATGTTGTATATAAATCCCCAATTTTCCCCCAATGCCAGTGTTCTACCCTAGCAACAATCCTCCCCTCTAGATTAAGGAAAGTCCCATGGGGAATATTCATGTCCCTATGTTGTCTTCCATTTTCCTAAAAAAAACCCTTATCTATTTATAGAGAATAATATTCATGTTTAAAAATTCAAATATCCTTTATTTTCTCCTCGATCCATTTTGATTTTTTCTTATCACTTTCTCTCTTTTTTAAAACTCCAACTTTTCTTTCACTACCATATAATTTTGGCTGAGTTTTCTATTAAAACCTCTATAGTCCTCTTGGATTGAACATTTCTCCCTATATTTTATTGAGTTTTATAACACCTCCTTTATAGAATAGGTTCCACGTATATTCTCCTTCTTCAAAATCATTGAACTCATTCGGTACTACGTGTGTAAACCCAAAGATATAAAGATTTTATGTCTATTGTAGCATAGAAACCTTTCATGGAATGAATAGATATAACATAGCATGGGTACCATTACTGTAGCCTCACCCTCTTCTCTAAACCTCACTATTTCCATTTGAAACTTCATAGTGAAAACCCTATGCTGCAACCTTGTTTTGTTCATCCTCGGTGCAACAGGGATACACGGAAAGCTTCCTATTATGGTAAAAATCCTTTTACTCTCAATTCCTTAGGACATAAGGATATGGTGTACCATATAGAAAATGACACTGTGTATAGTTCAACATGGCACCACATAAAGGTCTTCCGCCCATTTAGTAAGGGAAACACACCCATCACCATGGCTGCATAAGGTCACCCTATCTTGAATAAGGTAATCCCATTCATCCAAGTCACTACTTAAGGGTATCATAGGTTGTGTAATTCATATAGAGTTATCTATGAACATGAAACATTAATTCCTACTAAAAAACTACTTTATTATTAGTCATCTGAGTTATGGTAGCTATAGTGAAGTGATCATCCTATGGTGCATCCTTCTTCGTCTTCTTAAGCTCCCTGGTTTTCTATGATGTAATGGAAAAGCCTATGGAACAGTAGTAATTGAATCCCAAGTGGTTGTGAGCTTCTTATCAGTCATCCATGGTGGTTAGACGATGCTGCAACAACAACAACAACATATCATAGGTGCAACTTTTGTTCAAGGTAGATGACAGATGAGAAATAGTTTAAACAACACCACTTTTGTTAGTATGAATAGTACCAATGAGTAAGTGTGTCCCTAATCAATTATTCTTGTAGTTACTCTCCACTTAATAAAATATCCCATGCCTTATAACCATGTAAATTTGGATGGGGGTTCGAGGACCCCTTGCATCGCCTATTCCACCCCGCACCAATGAGACTCTCCTCATAACGCCGCACGGACCTAACCCCCGTGCACAGGTGTGATCTTCTCCTATAAATACCATGCATGAAATATTAATTCCCTCTACTGTGTGTGTTGGAATTACCATATAGTATCTTGGCTGGTGAACACTCATGGAGAATTTATTCGGATAGCTTCCCCATGGGTCGGGGGATAGCCCTTGATGGCCCATTTTTACCTACAACATATATAAAATACTTTGAAAAAAATAAAACTTGATAGAATATGTATTTAATTTGTTTTTTTGAAAATTTCAATCTAAATTATAAATTACCCACAAATTATAAATAAAAATAAATAAATCGGTATAAAAATTTGAAAACAAATTACATTTATTAATTAAATTTTAAAAAATTATATGCATAAGATGAACTCATAAAATCCCCCACACATAAATAATGATTGTCCTCAAACATAAATATCTACTATGAATTAAAAAGGAAACCCCCATTGTAAAAATATTCAAAATTAAAATTTAATGAAACTAAATAATTATCAATGGGGGAAAGATAATTTCAAAGTGTCGCAAAATAAATTTGAAAACAACTCTTTACTAGAAACAATGTATTTTATTTTACCATGAAAAATGATATAACTTCTCCCCTTTTCCATTCAAACATCTTAATCAATTATTGTTAACATGAAAATTATGAACTACCCCCTATTTTTTTTCTTCTATCATTACTAAAGGAAAAACGAATATGGAGTTCTGATCATACCTTGAGTACATGTACCAAATGTATAAGATTGAGTGATACCTATATTATCCACTTAGTAGAGACAGAAATCACTAAAAATTGTGATGACTTTTGAAATTCAGATCATATGGATCTGAGGTTTAAGTAGGGTAGGTAATTGATGAAAATAATTTAAGTCTCAAAAAGGAAGTTTATCTCTAAAGTAAAATGAATGATAATAAAAGTAAATATAATGACATTTACCTCATAGAAATTACATATTCCCCATATCCCCAATCTAAAATAATATCCATGATTAATGAAAGCATAATGAATGAGTTACCCCTCTATATTTTCTTTCAATTTTCTTTCTTTGGAAATTTTTTCTTTTTTAAAAAATTGAGCTCGGAAAATTATCTCATCCACTACCCAACCCCAAATGATACAAATAATTGGTCAAGTGAATGGGATTTTTGAACCTTCATAACTTAGCCTTTTTTTCAAAGAGGGGTAGACAATAAATATAATGAATAATGACAGAAAACTTCTTCAAACCCCAAGAAAACAAACAAACATTTTTCTTCTAATATGGTATATCTCATTTTAACCATGAATTCCCTTTCCTCCACAGTTTATCTTTGAAAATCATGAAAATTTTTAGACAAAAGGAAGGAGTAGATATAGTTGGCATGTAGTCTGGCTCATTCCTATCAAAGTCTATTTATGTTTTTTTTTTCAAACTGGTTGAGGGGAAAGCCCTATTTATTGAACATAAAAATAAAAGTCCTATTTTGAAAACTAGGAACAAGAGGAATCTCATTGCAAGAACATATGCAAAAACCCTTAAAACAAATTTTTATACTTCACTTAAATCATCAAATATCCATATCTTACTTATTCAATTACATCAATTTAGAAATCTAAACATGGAATCATGGGGTTCTTAAAAAAATTATAAGTGTAATGGATAGAAAAAACACTAATCTAAGTGTCAGTATGTATTGTTTTCAATTTTAAGATCAAAAAAAGAATTTTGGGAATAGGGTAGTATAAATAAGCACTGAAAATTAAATCTTACTCCCCTTGTCATGAAGCTCTTGTTCGTATTTTTTTACTACCTTGGTGCTTCATGGACCTATAAAATAAATCAAAATAGTGAAAGTAAAAGGTTGATGATATTAAAGTTCAAAAATATGGGAGGGGTAAATTTGAATACATCCTAAAATAAAATTCCTATGAAATAAAACAAATAAAACTCAATTTTCCTCCCACAAATCTCTTCTATTAAGGTAATTAAACTCGAAATTACCTCGTTTGATCACATGATAGGAGTGGGGTATAGAGTGAACTATCTCATATTAAATAAATCCTATCTTTTAGAACTGTCTAGTGTATCTTTCACTATTGTAAAAAAGACTATTTGTAATGGGATCCCATCGTAATTGCTCTTTTCTAACGGGGTCTCGTCGCAAATGGCCCGTTGCAGAAAAGGGCATCACAAATATTACCTTTTATAATGGTCCTTCTCAAAAAGTTATTATTTGTGACGGGAAGTGGTACCATCACAAATAGGTTCAGTGAGTTTTTAAAAAAACCTATTACGATGGGCTGACCACTCATCATAAATATTTTTCCCGATTTTTTAAAAACCTTTGTGACAGGCCAGTCACAAATAGTAGGAAAAAATTATAAGAACAATTAAATAAATTCCAAATTTTTTTAAAACCTTTTTGAGACTAACCGTTACAGTTAGTATTTGCAACGAGCCTGCCACAAATAATGGGAAAAAATAAAAAATAAAATAAAATAAAATAAAATAATAATAATAATACGATATTAATATAAATGACATAATAATATTAATATTAGTACAATAAAATTATTTATAAAATAATAATAATAATAGTATAATAATATAAATTAAATATTAATATTAATATTAGTATAATAAAATTAGTTATAAAATAATTAAATAATAATATAATAATATTATTATTAATATTAATTAAATAATAATAATATTATTAATAATATAATAAAACCCTCTGTATTTGAAAAAATATAAAAACAAATTAATTAATAAAATAAAAAATTGAATAAATAATAAAACTATAATATTCACAACAATATAAAAAATGAACTATTTAAAACTTTAAATATTTAATATTACAAAAAAACTTACATTCAAATGTTTCATTATAATATAAAAATACATCACTAAGGGGGATGGTCGTCTAGAGGATCTGGAGGAGATGGTGGAGAGAACTTCATCCCTGAACTACAAGTCAGAAATCACATGTACTACATCTTCTCCTGCATCTACTAATGCCACCATCGATGCATATGATCCTGCATCTCCTGTTGCTGCTACCATTGGAACTCTTCCTGCCACTGCTACTTCCACTGATGCATCTCCTCATGATCCCTACAAATAGTCTCTAGAAGCTCACTCTAAGCTTGAAACTACTCTTAATATTATGCATGAGATAATGAAGACTCTCTATGAGATCCTCTTGATCAGGACTCTGATATTGTAGAGGTGAAATAAAAAACCCTAGGATTCAATTGAGTGTTGATACCAACAACTCGACCTTTCTCAAAAGTATATTGGGTCACCTGCATCCATCCTGCCTCATCAAATTGGTGGGCACTGGTCTGAACATCGGTCTCAGCCTGACTCTCACTATGTGACTGAGATATAACAACCTCATATGACTCCTTCAATTACAATTTAAAATTAAAATAGTTAAAATATTATTTGTAGTTAAATTTAAAACTGAAAAAAATAATATTAACCACAATATAACACTGGCGAGCACCTCTAATCTCTCTAGTGGATGGATCACTGTACATCCTTCTATAAAAGTCGTACTCTGTAATATTGGGTTGAGTTACTACTTGTATGAATATAAAACAAACCATTTAAATTTAGAGTTATATATAATATTTTAAAAAATGTACTTACCATATGCTCCCTATGTGTACGGAATGTACGACTACCAGCTCGATGTGTCACCTCCTGGATCCCCTACTTTTTTTGACCTACTGATGGTCTACTCTGAAACCACCTACTCAACTAGTGTGTACATAATCAATCTCAAACCTGAGATGAAATATAATCAGTTCGGTGGACGTGATATGTCTCATAAAACTCTATCACTCATGCTTTCTCTATTGCTTTCCATTTCAAATTGTGAAAAATATAAGAGCAATGAGGGCACATAGCTCCCTACCATGCCTTCCAGATAGCCTCACACATGATCTTATCAATGGGATACCATAAACCCTATAAATAATTTATAATATCATGTTATTAATTAAATTAATTTCAAAATAAATATTATTTATTTACGTACCATCCAATGATCAAATATGCAGTGCTGAACATCAACAAGAATATGATCCCATGAAACGCATGCTTCAGAAAAATAATCGTGCCATATACCACTCCCCTATCCAACAGCTATATGCATAATGCTATGAAAAAAAGAAAAATGAATCAAACAATTATAATATAAATAAATTAATGAAAACTAACTAAAATATACAGGTAAACATACCTCTACATGCATGGATAGAACCTAATATGTGGACATCGCTTGGGGATAGGGTCGAAAATTATCACTTGAGAAAGACCACACCCCCTTCGAGTGCCCCCTAAACCACCAGCGATTTGAGGGTCCGATGATCTGACATCATGCTCGTCCAAAGGTAGATCTGCATCCTGCAACAAACGATACAAATCCTTATCCATATGAAACACTAAATGATTTTTGCTATCAAACATTTGAAAACAACTATTATATATATATATATATATTGTGATTATAACCAGTATTTAACTATGTCAATTTCCATGTTTATCCTAATCTTTATAGCTGTCTATCTCAATGTATTCATCTTCCTCATCAGCATCATCAATTTCCATATTAGTTTCAGTTTCATCATCTCTTTTCATTTCAAATTCAATTGTAACATCATTAACATCGTCATCACCATCGACCCTTAAATGTGGGGTGTCATCAATGATATTCATGTATCTTCGTGAAAAATATGGATTTAGAGAAGTCTGTTGAAAATTTTCAATTCTTTGCACTTCGGTAGAACCACATTCACTTTCAGCAATCAGATTCTCTCGAGATTTAATTTTTATTATTCTTCACCAATCACCCAACTCTCTTGAAGAAGCATAGTAATTTTTATAATAAATTTTATTTTCCTGATGAGGTAATAAAAATGGTTAATTTACTATAAGAATACTTTTATATTTAATATCAATGATTCCATGGATCAGATGACCATGAAAGCCTCTATCAATATCCAAATAATTACATTTAAACAACATTATGTAATGTTGTCCCAGATAACAAAGTTCAATGATTTCTTCTAGCATAACAGAAAAGTCAACTTCAATTTTTCTATGATGATATCCTCTCACGAAAACACCACTATTCATTGTTTTTTTTATTCCCCATACGTGCGTGTATAAAATTGAAAACCATTCACCACATATGAATTATAATATTTAACCATTTTGGATAGTGGGTTATTCAATACACACAATCGATTATCAATTTTATCAGCATGTTGAGATACCTGAATATTTTTAAGACAATTATCACTATAACACGTATTAATATGATTTTTTATATAAAATCAAAAATAATTTATGTTACCAGCTTTTGAAACCTATAAGAATTTTTTTGATGAAATTCTTTAAGATTAGATACTGTAATTTGTGGAAACTATTTCATTACATGATTATCAAATAACCTAAAAATAAAATAAGATTAATGGACTATTACAAATAAGCTTCTGCAATTGAGCCTTCAACTGATGCTTTGTTGCATACTTTTTTATTTAATTTCTGCATGCATCTCTTGAATGGGTACATCCATCAGAACTGTACTAGACCTCCACATTTTTTTTCATGCAACAAATTTAATATAAAATGTCTCATTTAATCAAAAAAAATATGGTGGGAAGATTTTTTAAAATTTACATAAAATTAAAACAACATCTTCTTGCAGTTTTCTTATAGCATCGTAGTCTATTTTTGACACACAAATGTCTTGAAACAAATATGACAAGTCTATTATCACATCCCAAATCATAGGATTTAACAAATATATTAATTCAATTAGCATGATCCTTTCCATTAAAACATGACAGTCATGACTTTTCAATCTGGTAATATGACCATTTCTAACACATCTTGCCAAATTGGAAGCATAACCATTTGAAAGTATCAAATCTTCAATCCCCTAAAAAAATAATAAGAGAATCTCTTTGGAAAATGTATAACCAATTTTTACCTTCATTAACTAATGTGATCTTACATTTTCAAATAGTTCAAGTTCTGGTCGCTTGAAAATTTGGTCAAGATCTTATCATCCCTTTATATTATCTTTGGTCTTACCTGGTGTATCCAAAACTATATGAAATAAATTATAAAAATATTTCTTCTCAATATAAATCACATTCAACATGTGACGGACCAAAAAATCAGACCAATATGGAAAATCTCAATAAAATGATCCATTTTATCCAATTTTCCAAACCCATAAAATTTCTGTTGGTTTATTGTTGGTCCAAATGTGATGGGAGGTAATGAAGATACAATTTATTTTAACTCTGTATTTGAGATCATTGTTGGAGGCCCATATTTTTCAACTATTCCTTTTTTGAAATGATATTTTTTTCTTCAAAAAGGATGATCGGTTGGAAGGAATATGTGATGATAGTCTAAAAAACAAGGTTTTTTCCATTAAAGAGCATAAACTTGTTGTTGTCTATCATACATTGCAAACATGATTTTGGACCATCTGTACTCCAGCCAGATAGCATGTCATATGATGTGAAGTCACTAATTGTCCACATTAATGTAGCTTTCAGTAGGATGTTTTGTTTCACAGCAACATCATATGTACTGACACCATTACTACACAATGAATTTAACTCATCAATCAATGGTTTCAAATAAACATCAATATTATTTTTCGGATGACCTAGAATTAATAAGTTCAAAAAGATATATATCTCCTTCATTAACATTCATTGAGGTAAATTGCATGGAGTTCTAAAGACAGGCATTGGTGCCAAAATTTGGGAAGGACAGAACAAACAGAAAGCATTAGGGGCGGCCTCATGAAGCCTGAGGGTGGAGCTCCATATCCTCACGACCACCACCAAGCTCCCCCTCTGCGAACCAGTCACAGAGTAAGGAGGAAGGATGCACCACGAACCGATTTGACGTTCATGACCCGTTGTTGAGTAAGGAGGCATGATGCAACACGAACTAATTTGACATTCATGACCTGCCGCAGAGCAAAGAGGTGGGATGAACCACGAACCAATTTGACGTTCACGACCTGCCGCAGAGAAAGAAGTTGGGATCCTCTGCAAACCTGTTTGAAACTCGTGAACCCACTGCGAAGAAAGCTTCATCTTCACACAAATAGTGTTATGCTTCTCGGTGCCTCTTTCCTATAAATACTGGGCTCCCCTCGAGCCCAAATGATGGATCCTCCGACCTTTCGCCATCTTATATCTCAAATCATGAAGCAATCTCTACTCTGTGAACCTTGAGCTCTTCAAGGTACTTTCACATTGCAAAGTGCCTTCCCTTTTTCATGAATTTGGACCCTCTTCAAAGAAAGATTCCCTTTGCAGAGCCCATGGGCCTCCATGAAGAAAGGAGATCCTTAATGGGACTTGGGACGTCATGAAGAGTTTTTTCTTCACGAAGTACCCTTCATGCGCATGTGAACCACATGCTAAGGTGGGGTCACTATTCTTCATGAAGCACATTGCTTCACAATTCCATGATTCTCAAGGCACCCTTGATTTACAAGGTATGGCTTCGTGAATGACTTTCCACTTCGCAAAGCACCTTCCATACGTACCTATGCCCTATGCCTAGGCTAGAACACTCCACTTCGCGAAGCACACCCCTTCACAAATACCCTCTATTTCATGGAGCACCAGAGCTTTACAAGGCTTCTACCTATGAACCCCTTTTCTATGAAATTCTATTTCCCATGTGACTTCTAGGTTTGCACGAAGAAATTTCAAAGTCCCTTGGATGATACTTCCTGTTTCATTGCTTCGCCTCATGCTTATTCATATAGGTACGCTAACTGCTATTGCTTCTTTGCATAGCCATGCTAACGTGGACCCCCCAGTGGATCACTCCATAATACCCCCTTACCATGGTGTTTCTGATGCCTTCCATTCCCCAAGGGCGGGTGGGTATCAGTCATGTAAGTCCTAGGGTGCGGAGTGAACCCACCTCATCTGAGCTACATGACGTTAAAATACCAAGAATCATCGTCCTCAGCACATGACGTTAAAATGTGAACTCGCCCTGACATCTGTCTGTGGGGAAAGGGCAACCATCTTGGTGTAAGTCCCTATATTTTCTTACAGGAGGTAGCACCCATGCTCCTCCTATCTTCTTCCTGGAAGAAGTCCAGAGAGGGGGAGATGGGCACCCGAGCCCTCCTTTATTCGGTTCCAAATCCCACTCCCTTTGGGCTTTATTGCCACTTAGACCTCCAACCCAGAGTAAGTCCCATTCTCAATATCCTTGGGCCGCCAACCACACGTAAAACTCTATTTCAATTTTGGGCCACTAACTACATGTCAGCCCCATTCCACTTCCCACAGATGCACCTTTCGAGATGTGATCATCAGGTATTTTCCTCCTCTTGTTTCTTACACCAATCATGACTCACGTGGGCTTAGAGTAAGCATCAACTAAGACATCCGCTATGGGAAGCCTAGAGTGTAAGCCCCAAACACCATCCGGAACTATGTGGACTTTGATCCTTTCCAAGGAAAGGTACGTAGAAAGCCTCCCTAAGGTTCAATCCCAACATCCAATGTTCCTACCCCCTTCACGTCGGTTCCCACCAACCTGAACAATGGGGACTTTGATCCTTTCCAAGGTAAGGTATGTAGGAAGCCTCCTTGAGGTTCAAGCCCAACATCCATTGGTTCTGACCCCATTCACGTCAGTTCCCACCATCCTGAACTATGTGGACTTTGATACTTTCCAAGGAAAGGTACGTAGAAAGCCTCCATAAGGCTCAATCCCAACATCCATTGGTTCTGACCCCCTTCACATCGGTTCCCACCAACCCAAACTACAAGGACTTTGATCCTTTCCAAGACAAGGTACGTAGGAAGCCTCCCTGAGGTTCAATCCCAACATCCATTGGTAAGGGTTCCCACCATCCCAAACTACGGGGACTTTGATCCTTTCCAAAGTAAGGTACATAGGAAGCCTCCCTAATGTTCAAGCCCAACACCCAGTCATTCCGACCCCCTTCGTGTTGGTTCCACAAACCCATCCTGAACTACATGGACTTTGATCCTTGCCAAGGAAAGGTACGTAGGAAGACTCCTTGAGGTTCAATCCTAACATCCATTGGTTCTGGACCCCTTAACTTCAGTTCCCACCCTCTGAAACTATGTGGGTTTTGATCCCTGTTTCATAAATAGGGTACATAGGAAGCCTCCCTGAGGCTAAGACCCATTCAGCGGTAAGCTGTTGTTAAGCCCCATTCAGTGGTATTCCATTACTAAGCCCCATTCACCAGTAAGCCATTTTTAACCCGCATTCAGCAGTAAGCCATTGTCAACCTCCATTTAGCAGTAATCGGTTTTCAACCCCCATTCAGCGGTAAGTCGTTGTCAACCTAAACCTAGCGGTAAGCCGTTGTTGCCCCCTCTATTGGGACACATATATCTGGTCCTCCCCAATGGAATCAGACCAACCTCATGCTGTTAACCACAAGTAATCACAAGTATATCATCAGGTCGTTTTCCTCTGTGTAAACCATGATCCTATACCCCCTCTTGAACTACGTGGACTTTGATTCCCCGCCACAGGGATACGTAGGAAGTATCTTCGAGGCTCAATCCCACCATCATCGTCACCCTCAAGTCGAATCCATATCATTCTTCATCCACTTCACTTAACCACCCATCACCCATACTAATTCTTACTCGGGCCACCACATCCCGGTGAGATCATTCCAATTCACCTCCTAGCATCAGCATTCCCTCTAGGGGTTACACCTATATAATCCACTCTAGTCAGTGTTCTAATCAGTCTGATTGGTCTCCGCTAGATTTTAAACTTGTGGCATACCCTATTTTAAACATGGGAAGATGAATAAAACCTCAGAGACATGCTTATGGCATATAATTCACTGCATTCGATGTGGGATGTCTCGGGCTTCTACGCCCTCGATAAGCCCTATAATAAGGGGAAGAAACTCAAATGATTCAGTGTTCCAGCATCCAGACACGCCAGTGATGTCCAGAATTACTACTCCCTTGAACAAAGGTTGCTTCCCTAGATGGAACCCTTGTAATGTCCTGACATAAGCAGTGTAATTAACCAGTGTCCATGAAAATATGGCCCTGAGAAGAGTTTCACGAACAACGTCTTAATCTTTGAGGGAGACCCAGACTAGGTAACGAGTTCCAATGAAGAATCAAAGGAAGGAGGAACCAACATACTATAATCCCATTTCAATCAAGGAGAAAATTTCCCTGAACAAAGAATGAATGTCGTCCGCATTTGGAAAGTGGGAATGCGGGGCAACAAATAGTGTCGTCGTCCTCGAAACAGATGGATGCACATGCCCCATAGAAAGTTTCATAAATAGAAATGGTGAAACCGATGGGAAATTCGTCTCCTCATTATAAAGATTAGTATCATTCAAGACATCAGTGGACTAGCGTGTCACCAGATCCATCTATCTGGTGCCGGGTCCTGCTGAGAAAATAGCAGGTCTCGCGTGAAACTCCCCAAAAGTTGGGGTAGTAAAAATGTTGGGAATATCGGTCTACGACATTGTCAGTGTGGATCCCTCTTACCAGCCATGGAATACAGAATGGTGCTAGGGAACTGGATGCTGATTTCATTGTTTCAGCACTAATGGATTAATCTCCCTGTTTTTCAAGGAACGAAGATGTTGCATGAGGAACCTGATTGCCACCTTTCCACCGGTGCAGGGGCTAGGGAAATGCCAATGAAACAACCCCGTGTGGCTCTGCCACTTCTACAAAAACATACACAACCACAACTGTTTGGTGCCCACACCCCATCTCCCCTTCTGAATTCATTCAACGAAGGGTTATAAGCAACCTCGTATGCCGATACGAGGAGGAGGGGATCATCCCGACTCAGGATATGACCAGCCAGGATCTAGAGGCATATGTGAATTGTCACTAACACCACCGCAAAGGGCTACACAGGGAGATATTGCTCCCCAACCAAACTTACAATCATTTCGAGAGCCTCTCCCCAGAACGCCTCGACGACCCTCTCCCCTACACCGACGAGGTAGGAGATGTCTGGGCCATCCCAGCCGAGATCCCATTTCAGGGGCCCCTGAGGAGGGCCCCCACTAGGTCATGCCAGTGCCGCCACCCAGTCACCCAAGTTGAGGAGAAGGTAAGCTATGCACCTACACCTCTGACCCCTGTCTGACTGACCTGACGCCAGCATCAAGCACAAGCTGAGGAGAACGCCCGCCAAGGGGCGACGATGTCAGCAACTACTGTAGCCCGTTCTATCACCAACGTGTGTCATCAATTACCTATGTATGATGAGCATGGGTACTTGTATACTCGTCCTAGATTGAGGCCCCAACCACCCCACGAGCAGGTTGGGTCGACTCTCTTGGTCATCGACACAGGGAGCACCCGCCGCGGAGCAACCCGCAGTAGCGACACCTAGTAAAGAGGTCCTCCCTATACTACCACCATGGAGAAAACATGTCCTCCCTGCTTCCAAGCTAGGCATGGGGGTTTTCCCTGTGCTACCTTCAGTCCAAATGAGGGTCCTCCCCATGATAGTGCCACTCAGTACGAAAGCCTCTCCTATACTCATTACATTGGGTATGAAGTCATCTCTTATGCCATAGACCGTCGGTGTGGGGACATTGTACATCCCATCAATATCCAGCATGGTGGACCTCCCCATGTCCTAATAGCTACAGGAGAAGGTTCTCCTCACCTCAACAATTAGAGGGGTGAAGGCCAGCTTCACTTCACCAGCTCCCAGCATGGAGGTCCTACTTGTGTTCGGCTTGACCAGTATGAGGATCCTCCTCACACTGACACTGTTAGGGAAAACAAGCATAGAGGTCCTACCCATTCTCATATCAGCTCCAGTGGAGGTCTTACCCACTCCATCACTTCCCACGGAGGTCCTCCCTGTATCCCCTTTGATATATTTCTAGATGATCCTCTCACCCCGGCTTACTCAGGCGGGGGTCCTACTCGCCCCAACACTAGTACAGATGAAGATCCTTTTCATGATAAGAATCTACCATGTCCCGATGACCCATCCCAGGGTAGGAGGGTGGTTTTTCATCGCCATTAAAAGAACGTTGAGAAGATTTAGACTGAGATCAAACTGGTTTACTTCTCATATTCTGAGGTGGAATATGACCCAGCGACAGAACCCTCTCCTAGGTCCTCCATGTCAAGGGCCGGGGCGGGAACAAAGTGCATCAGTCTCATACTTACGGAATGAGAGGTCCATAGGATTCATTTATCCCTCCACAGGTATATCTAGGCGGATGAAAGATTGGAAACTACACAGGTTAATACCATGAAATCACCACCATCATCACTAGAAGCACACTCTACCTCAACTAGAGATCACAAAGAACTATTCTGTGGACCAATGTTGGATGAGCAGTAGCGTGGTCCACCACCAGAAGTCGCAGTCCTTACACCAAAAATTGCGGTTGCTAGCCCATCTTACCTTGATGTTGTGGATAAGTCACTACACTCTTCATAGGATAGTTCAAGATGTGGCGGTTTGTCAGCTCGCTTGCTGTATTCTGCACTAGCCATCCTACCGTCCCAGCAGTCTACTTCGGTACCGATACCAGTTCCCCAGCCATCTCTAGTTAATGAGTGGAGAAATGAAGGGCCAGACCCTAAATCCGAGCCCAAGAGCTTATGGGATATCCACACAGTGGACCACTTCCCGGAGATGTTTTGGCCCGGTTTCAGCAACGAATTTTTGTGCGTCCGAATCCCTCACCCAAGAGGAGGTTGAGTGTCTCTTCTAGACCCTCTAGGTGACTCATTTCCGTCTTATTCATCACCAAGTGGATTACCTTAAGATCCAATAACATTTAGAGGATATCAAAAAACAATGTCATCTGATTGATTTGGTTGCACTCCCCGTGGCCCAGCGCCTAGAGTCACCAGGTCACCGTAGGGCCCTCCAACAACGATGCATTCAGAGTTTCAAAGTAATCCACCGTATTATCAAAGAGGATTATCCCCATGTATAGATCTATGGTTGGGGACCATATGTTTCCCTCCTCTTTAGTCCTATCCGGAATTAGCCTGATTTTCTGAGCGACATAGAAGATATGCCTCCAGGCAGAGTCGTAGTTAACATGGATGACCTGCCGGAAGGTGAAAACGAGATAGAGCTTCTTGGAGAGGACCTACGTTCCGAGGGTGTTTCACACCTCTTGGATCCATCAGGAAGGATTACCTACCAACATAGAAACCTACTGTGTCTCGCCATCCCCATAGAGGCACTAGTCCTCAGCTGAAATTCCAACATGGGTAAGGAACACCTCAGATCTGCCAAACCCTCTGATCCATCTGGCTCAGTGTAGAAGATAGAGGAAGACCCTGAAAAAGTCATGTTTCATCAACAACTCACGGAACACAAAAGGATGATCAATGACCTCCTCACTAAATGTGATATAGAGCAACGACCAGAATATGGTGATTTTAGGCAGGGACAATAGGGGGAGGAACAACTTCCCCTTGGAGAACTGCCCCCAGGTGATCCTAACCATCCTGCCCCCACAGATAGGGTTGAAGCTGGAACTTAAAACAAGAGGACACGGTATGTCTCACCCAATCCTCCCGAATGGCGTGACAATCCTCAAGACCCAACATGGGCTCCCCTAGTTGCCTCACAGGTCATTCCACCAACCGCTCCACAAGCCGTTGGGCATGTTTACCGTGTTGAAGAGCCCACCAATGCACTGGTAGTTAGGGATCCCCATCAAGACAGGGAACTCTGCCCAGATGATCCAATGGCGACACTTATTTCCCATCTCGAGGTGTTGGATACATGACAGGTGGCACTCCCACCTGATGGAAAGCCAAATCCAGCATGGTTGAATGATATGCCAGCACCCCCAAATTTTGGGAATCCAACGTTTTCCCCCTTCAATGGGACATGGGACCCACCACAACACCTGACCCACTTTATCTCAAGGTGTGGGATCATGTTGGGAACCCCAGTGCAGCAGGAAGCCGCCAAACTATCGTGTTTTGTGCAGACATTGGAAGGGCCTGCGTTATTCTGGTATTACCAGCTCCCCATCGGATCAGTAGCCAGCTGGGAAGACATCCAGAGGTAATTCCTCTACCAGTTCAGTTCCACCACCTGGAAGATGAGTATCACAAACCTATTCAAGTACAATAAAAGGCCTGATGAGCGTGTTTCAAACTTTGTTGCTCGGTAGAAATGGCTCACAAACTCTCTTGGCATGCCACTGACTTAGGAGAAACTACAAAAATGTGTGTCGGGAATGTCAAGATGGAACTGGACTCCTATTTGATCACCCAAAACTACCCTGAGGGATTTTGAGACTTCTCTGATAAGGCACAATGCCAATAATAGGCCTTATAACAGGCTAAGTAGGTATATCTGTTGCCTCCTGAAATCCCCGCAAGAAGGACCGCCAGGACTGAGCCTACCGCAATGGTCCAAATAGAGGCCCCTAGGCAACTGGAGTTGTTACCATTGGAGATGCCTCCACAACCTCATAGAGACCCCAACTTAGGTGCAACCTCTGGCCCAGTAATGCCTTCCCTGGAATGAGAAGGTTCTCCCACTTAATGTGCCGCCTTCTAGGCGAGATAACCAGGATCCACTGCCTCGACAGGATCCTCCATCTCCTTGTTAGGGTCGAGCTCCAAGGGCCCCCTTTCTGGACAGGAGAAACCGGACGTACTCGTTCAACGAGGCTCCAGTCCCCGGTTACTTCCATAGTGCCTTGGAGTAGGGGATTGTATATTTTCCTGAGTGTATAAGGCCGGAAGAGGCGAACCTCACTGATCGCCCTAACTACTTCCCTTATCACCAGATCCTGGGACACACTCTCAAATAATGCTATGTGTTCAAATAATGGATTCAAGACCAGGTAGATAAAAACATAGTTCTGTTAGTCCCATCCCCATCATAGGTGGCATGAATCTTTGTGAGGCTATACAATAACAGTGACAGCGAGGGAAAGTGGCTTAGGTTTCTAACTATAGGTCCCAGAAGTATGACGGCTGGATGGCTTGAAAAACAGACGAATGTTCCCATGGTGTCATCTGGGCACACCTAAATCGGCCAGATCCTTCAGAAATTGTAGCCACCACTTCCGCATCATCGTCTTGGTCGTCCTCTTCCCAGAAGAGCAAACACCGACAATGCAAGGGAAAGAAAATTCCCCCGCCAATGCCATCATCATCCCGCACTCTCGACGACTTTATGCCCTCAGATATGGAGGTTCCTACCATAATTTTTCTAGTAGTGGATGACTCTTCAAGTAATGGTTAAGGGTACTCCTCGGTTAATACCATAGAGATGGTAAACCCCTACATGATTCTTGATGATGAGGAGAACCAAGAGGATCCTCCCAATGTCCCTAGTCATTGTCAGTGTTGACGGAGCCATAACTATATGGGACGTCGAAGTGCCTCGGTCAGCACTTCCAGCCAGGATGTACATGCTAACGAAACTAGGCAATAGGCTCAGCGCAGAGCTCAGTAGGTGAAACCTTATCATCTGGTGACATCGAGCCCTCCTTCACCGCTATTCATGTTGTCGGATTTGGCAGAGCCACCTCGACCTCGCTGTCACTAACCATGCCCCGCTATAGGATGGTCTCAGTTGTTTGGATCTCATCTGGTAGTCACTCTGCAAGCTTAGACTAGTGATCAGCGGGATATTCCTAGTACTGGTCAGCCACCGATCCAGTTGGCAGGGCCCACCATACATCCTATAATAGAGCGACCTCTTGTAAGCAGAATTTCACGCCTAGCACAGAAGTATGATTCTCTCAAACATCTTTCTAGCATTTTATCAAGGATCTCCATCCTTGAGGCTCTTCACCTGTCATAAGACATGCGTGAGGTCCTCGTTGAGGTTTTAAGAAGCCTCCTCCATTTTGAGATGGAAGTAGCAACCGTAGAATCCTTTCATGATGAGGCGGTCGAGAATGATGAATGCCAGCCCATTATCTCATTCTTTGGAGAAGATGAAGACTCTCCCATACATGGGCATATTCACCCACTGTACATCACCAGCCAGTTCAATGAATGGAGGTTCACCGCTGTCTCATGGATATGGGCTCTGGAATCAACCTAATCCCAACTTGGACACTGTGAAAACTAAGATTGTCTGAAGATGATCTGAGTCTTTCTGACCTAAGAATCCATGGTTTTGATAGGACGCAACAGACACCGGTTGACAAGATTTGCTTGAAGACCCAGATTGGTGGCCTAGTTTCCAACACTGAATTTATGGTTGTCTCCCAGGACACCTCCTACAATGTGTTGATGGGAAGGTTGTGGCTCCACCTACATGTGACGGTTCCTTCATCATACCAACAGTGCCTCAAGTACTCCCTTAACGAACGAGTGGGCGTGCTTTAAGGTGACGCGTCTCCCTTTGCTTCTTGTGAAGCCCGCTATCTGAATTATGACTACTAAAAGAGAATGGACTAGTAGATTCAGACCAATGAGGTTGAGAATTCCATGGCTGCGACCAACCCATGGACAGATCTAGACGATGCCTACATCTTTCCAATCCACCGATTTGAGGCTACAACACTAGACATGGGACAATGATTCAATATTTCTGGGATGGGGGGGGACACATTTCCAAGTCTAAGCAATGCTGGAAGATTACCTCATACTCCTATATAAATCAGGCTCAAGTGATCCCGAAGCCTCCTACCACATAAGGTATCGAGATGTCCGCCCCATGGAAATAACAATATGTCATACTTTCTTGTTACGATGGGCTATAATTAACCATCTCAAGACAACGCGCCAGTATTTTTTGGATATCATCAAGAATATCCCCTTGGGCCCAAGGCCATATAGGATCGGATCAACACCCTTCATCGCTATGGTTGCGGCAACACATGAGTTCCCCGATGCAGTGTCTACTACCACTCAGGCTGTTACCAACCTCCTATCGGGATCTACCGACTTAGAAGCAACTCCTCCCACTGAGCATCCCTCATCCATAAGTGGATAAGAGGATTTATAAAATTCTCCTCCCACCTTTGAATATAACTTCTTCTCCACAGTCGATGAATTGGTACAGGTGAACCTCAGTAGCAAGGCAGACCCAAAACCCACATTGATCAGTGCCGCCATGCCCCCCGAGGAGCTACAACGGTACATACACTTCATTAAAAAACACCGTGATGTATTATCCTAGAGTTACGATGATATTCCAAGACTAGATCCTCATGTAATTGTCCACTACCTCGGTCTCCCGACAAACCATCACGGGTTCAAGAAGCCTCCCAGGAAGATTCACCCTTCTCACGGTGCCATGGTCGCGGCCGAAGTTGACAAGCTCATCAGAGCCAATTTAGTTAAGGAGGTCTAGTACCCCAAATGGCTAGCCAACATTGTACCAGTCAAGAAGAAGAATAGAAAAATCAGAGTCTGCATCGACTTCCAGGATCTAAACCGTCAATGTCCAAAGGATGATTTTCCCCTTCTTGTGATGGAACTCTTGATTGATGCCACAGCTAGGTTCTAATCCCTCTCCTTCATGGATGGGTATTCTAGGTATAACCATATTTGAATAGCCCCCGAGGATGAGGAGTCTACAGCCTTCAAGGCACCACAAGGTACTTTTTATTACCAAGTCATTCCCTTCAGTTTAAAGAATGCAGGTTCCACCTATCAACGGTATATGCATCGCATAATCAAGCCGATCCTTGGAACATTGGTGGAGTTCTATGTGGACGATCTGGTGGTCAAATTTCGCCAGCGTCAGGACCATATCAAAGACCTTGATAAAGTGTTCAGCTTCTTCCTCTCTCACCATCTGAAGATGAATCCATTGAAGTGAACCTTCGGGGCCACCTTCAGAAAGTTTCTCGGCTTCATTGTCAGGTACAGGGGCATCGAGATCAACTCGGAAAAGATCAAGGCCATCAACCAAATGTCACCTCTGAGAAAAATTCAGGATCTTAGATGTTTCCAAGGCCACTTAGTCTACATATGCCGATTCATTGTGAATTTGGTCAGAAAGTGTAAGACATTTTATCAGCTCATGAATAAAGTCATGCTCTATGAGTGGGATGAATAATGTCAGACTGTGTTCGAGGAATTCAAGCAGTATCTGCTCTAGCCTCCGGTATTAATGTCACCTGTCTCCGGAAAGCAGCTGGTCCTTTATGTGACCGCCCTAGAATGATCTTTCGGCGCCCTTCTCACCCGGAAGAGCAATGAGGGGAAGAAGAACACCATTTACTACCTCAGCTTCATGCTCCTCGATACAGAGACCAGATACTCCCCTATCGAGAAAATATTCCTTGCGCTGGTGTTCGCAGTACAGAAATTGTGACATTACTTGCAGCACCATGAGGTCGAGATGGTGTCCCGAGTAGATCTGATGAAGTAAATACTGAACTACCCCATGTTAACAGGCCATATAGCTCGGTAGGCAATGTTTCTCTAGCAGTTTGACATCATATTTTTCCCTCAGAAGGCTATTAAGGGGAAATCGTTGGCAGACTTCTTTTCCGCCCACCCAGCTCCTACGGACCAGTCTCCAGACCTTGATTTTCCTAATGAGGCAATCCTATCAGTAGACCAAGCCATCCTATTTTTTCAAATTAAATTTGATGGTGCTTCCTAGAGCCCCACTGGTAGGAGGCTCAATGATCCCAGACTCAATTGAGTAGGCATGGGTATCGTCTTCGTTACCCCGGCACAAGACATTCTGCTATACTCATTCCTGTTGACAAAGGGTTGCACCAACAATGAGGAAAAGTATCAGGCTCTCATCACTAGCCTTGAGCTGGCTCTTGAGAATGATGTGCCCCATTTTCAAGTGAAAGGGGATTCCAAACTAGTCATCAAGTAAATCAATTGTGACTATATCGTCAGAAAGCCAGAGCTCATACCATTGCTGGAGCGCACTCTCCATCTAATGGCCCAATTCCCATCTCGAACGGAAGTTACTCTTGTCCCTCGATCTCAGAATAGTCGGGAAGATGCCCTAGCCTGCCCAGCCACATCACTTGCAGAGCCCGAAAAGGATGATCTGATTATCTACATGGCACACCGAAGAGTCATTGCTCTCGTCACCCAGATGGCGGTGACAACCCATAGGTAATCCACCTTACCACCAGCACCTCCACGTCAGGACCTCTAGGTCCCCATGATGTAGTGGTTGAAGTGACTCCTGACTAGAGAACCACCTCTTTTAGTATCCATAAAATGGTTATCTCCCGGTAGATTGGGCCGAGCGTGAGAAAATCTGATGCCAGGAATTGCAGTTCACCCTCTAGGACAGCCTTGGTCGTGAGTGGATCCTATACGAGCATGAGTTTTATGGGGTTCTCCTTTGTTGCATTCAAGGAGTTGATATTTGCCAAGTCATGTAGGAGGTTCACGCCGTTTCTTGCGGGGCTCATCAGAACAGGCCGAAGCTATCTCACCAGATCCAGAGACTTGGGTATTTTGGATCTCCATGATCCGTGACTGCATCGAGTTCTCCAAGAGGTTCCATGCGTTCCAAATTCATGAAAACTTCATGCATCGATATCCAGATTATTTCCACTCCACCAAGTACTCTTGGACATTTGAGGTATATGGACTCGATGTCATGGGACCATATCCACCGGTGGCAGCTCGCCAATGCAGGTTCATCCTGACTACTATAGATTTTTTCTCCAAGTTGGAAGAGGCAGTTCTTCTCAAGGAGGTCAAGTTCTGTTCCATCGTTGACTTCATGAGCTCTAAAATCATCTACTAATTTGGAATCCTTCATGCCAACCTCTTCGATAATTTAATGAACTTTTAATAATATTAGCTGAAGAAAATGTATTCTAAGTACAATATCCATTATAACTACACCTACCACTATCATGCGCAAGAAAATGGGAAGATTGAGGCATTCAACAAGACCCTCTATAACATTTTTCAGAAAATGGTTGGTCATAATAAGAATAGTTGGCTGGAAAAGCTCCCCAACGACCTATGGGCTTATCGGATGATGACTCGTAATTCCACCCAGGTGACCCCATATTCCCTAGTGTATGGAATGGAGGTCATCCTACCCATCGAGATTTAGTTTCCCTCATTGTGCACAACTGTATATGATCAGAATTTACTGAATAAAGTAGCTGAAATCCGTCTACCTAAGCTAGAAGCGCTTGACGAGAACAATATGTGTGCCCTACACAATCTGAAAAGTCACTAGAACAAGATGGCTAGATCTTTCAAAAAGAATGTTCATCTCTGCACCTTCTTGAAAGGAGACTTGGTACTGGCCCTCATTACACCAATGATACCTAGAAAGAGACCACCCAAGTTGGAGCCCGAATGGGAAGGACCTTACATTGTTCACAAGGTTTAATCAAATGGAGCATACTCCATGATTTCCATGGATGGTGAGCGTATAAATCCTCCCACCAATGCCAAGTTCTTCAAGCAATACTTTGCCTGAGCAACCCCCTGGTCCTGCATGACCCTAAACCACTGCGTCCTGTATAACCCTAAACTACTGGTCCTACAAGACCTTAAACTGCCATGTCCTGCATGACATTAAACTATACATCGTCCCGCAATACACTAAACTTCACCCTTATAACTACGTATAGATTGATCCCATCCACATGGGATACGTAGGAATACTCAGATGTTCTATCTTGAGTTAGCCCCAAAATCTTTTCTTCGACTATTCCCCCATTGGTGTAGTTCTCTTAGAGGACCCTACATGATGTAATGAAAGCTTCTTTGTCTCCACTCATGGTGGGGTTACAACAGTTGCACAATTTTCTCCCTCTTCATTCTTCTATTTTCCCACATCCTCACCGCACGATGCTAAACTGCATGGCCTTTTGATAACTACATCTGGCTTGATTCCCATCCTCGTGGGATACGAAGGAACGTCCAGAAATTTTTTTCTATCGGCCCAGCCCAAACTTCAGAATCTCCCCTCGGGTCATAACACAATGTGTGGTGTTAGCTTCTTCCCTAATTCACGTCAAGTTCATCATGACCCCACCATACATCCCACCCCGTGGAGACTTTACCTCTTTTACCACCCTTCTTGATGATAAAATGAAGGGGAACATCTATGCTTCACTCACTCATTTTCATGGGACTCTATTATCTTTCACATCCAAAAGGACCCCCTACTAGCATGGATTCTCGGCCCAAGGGCTCTCCTACCATCTCGGGCTAACGTCCTTGAGGGTTTCGAACAAAAAATTGATACAAGTACTGCGTTGAGAACATGGTCAGCAGTCGATGCTCGTTTGTTGTTCCCATTTTAGGTCACATGATATAGATGCTATGTTTTGAATTTGGTCAAAAGTCATACCATGTCTTTGTCACTACCCCAATATGTCTCGGACATTGAGTGTAGTCGTTCATTCTACCTCACTATATCTTTACGTTGCGGTCTACCTCGGGTGATTCCAGCTATCATACCCTTATGTGATGGGGAAGGCCTAGTCCCACTCCTTGTATCCCACTTTGAGAGTTGCTCATGTGGGCTTAGGAGATTTGATGAGGAAATCCTCACATTAGAGGCCATATGGCTACAGTTGGCCAGGATGCTCAACCTTAGGTCCCTCGACCCTTATGACACCTTTGCCTGAGTTCTCACTTAGGGGTGTGTGGTGCAGTATGGACTCACGTCCTTATTCACATCGGGATATTTTTCCAAGCCACATATACCCCTTTTTGAGAAATCCCTATATTTATCATCCTTCTCGCAAGAACAGGCCCTGCCATGCTGCGTGACCCCCATCATTTGGGTTTCCATCATCTTCTGGACCAAAGAGGACCCTCGAATGGCATAGATGCTCAGACCAAGGGATCTCCAACCATTTCGGGCCATCATCCCTAAGAATTTTGAGAGACAAATTGATACAAGTCCTGTGTTGCGAATATGGTCAATGGTAGATGCTCAATTGTTTCCCCCCGAACCCTGGTCACACAAGGGTGGATACTGTGTTGTGAACCTAGTCAATAACTATCCTCTATCATAGTTGTTTCTCTATGGTCTTCTGTAGGCACAATGATTCACCCATTTCTTGTCCCATGCATATGGAATTAAACTAGGAACCTATGGTCCGAGCACTATGACCTTAAACTAAGATCACTATCATCCTCACTGCGAGATGTTAAAATTGAAAGCTGGCTGTGACATTCTGTATGTGGCCCAAACTCTGGTCACTCGACCTTCTCGAGCCCCTATCACAAGTTATCACTTAGGATTTTACAGTGTGATATGGGATTATGTCCTCATTCATGTCGGGTTACTCGTTGTGCCGTACACATCCCTCGTTGGGGTAACTTCCCCTTATTCGCATCCTTGTCGTAAGATGTTAAACTGCATGAAATTTTCTAGAACTACGTGTGTCTTGATTCCCATCCTTATGGGATACGTAGGAACTCCTGATCATCTAGTCTTCGGGTCCAGCCCTATCTCTTAGAAACATCCCTATCATCTTGCCCCCTGGCCTGCGTCCTTCTAGGAAAAGGGTACATAATGTGGGAGTATGGGCTTATGTCCCCATTCACACCGGGTTTATAACAACCATGCCACATACATCTCTCTCCTGAGTGGCCTTCTCTCCCTTTCCCTATACTCATATTTTTGAGTCGGCTGCCTCTCAGTCAGGTCCCTCGACCTTCTTGGGTGATTTACCAACGTTCCCAAGAGTACTCTGGTCCAGCACCTAGAGTGTCGAATTCTACCCAGACATGATCTCACCCACCTTTCAGGCTTAGTATTCCCCTTTATTAGGGATTACATCATCTTTCACATCCTAAGGGACCCCCAAATGGCATGGATGCTCAGCCTAAGGTCTCTCCTACCACTACGGGCCAATGTCCTTGAGGGTTTTGAACAACGAGTTGATACAAGTCTCGTGTTGCGAATACGGTTAGTGGTCGACGCTCATTTGTTGTTCCCATTTCAGGTCACACGATATGGATAATGTGTTTAGACCATGGTCAAAAATAATCCTCCATTGTCACACGAACCTCATTAATCCCAAAATGTCGGTCACATGATTCACATAATTTTCCACCCCATCATGTCCAAATGGAATCTCGACACTCCGGGTGCTATCCCTCAGTGAGCATTTTCACGTTAGGAGGACAAATCCGCAGTAAGGTGTTATTAGGGGCTCCGCTTTGACTTCCACTTTACGTGAATTCCATGTATTGCGAATATCTCTTCATCCCTTGTTTCCTACACCAAGTTAGACTCACGTAGGCTTAGGGATTTGACCGAGGTTTGCACCTATTTGGAAGAGTTCCTCTTCTCCATGGTCTAAGCTCTAAGACCTTAAAATAAGATCTCTTTATGGTTCCTCTCTTATATTCTTCCTTTTGGAATCTAACCCTTATAGGACCACGTGGTGTGGTGTGTTTGGGATTATGTCGTCATTCGCATCAGGTTTGTAATAGCTGCACCACGTATGCCCCTTTCTAGGAGTTAGTCCCTCCTACATCCAGTCCCACATGACATTAAACAGTATGTTGTCATGCATGATGTTAAAAGGTACCTTCAAGAACTATGTATGTCTTGATTCCCATCCTCATGGGATACGTAGGAACACCCGGACATCTCGTCTTCAGGTCCAACTTAATTGAGAGCTAGCCTCTCCTATCCCATATCCTCTAACCCTTTCTGGCCCCTCGGCCCGAGGTTTCTCTCACAGAATCGCATGTGGTGTGATGTGGACCTAATCCTCATTCACATCAGGTATGCTTTATTGCATCATGCACATTCCCTCTTGAACCTCTTCTTTCATGTCCAAGCCATATGACATTAAACTATGTCACCTGGTCCCACCACATGACCCTAAACTGTGACATTATCGTCTGGGCCGCACGACAAAAAATGGCACTGCATCGTGGTATCCTCACTCGATGGGAAATCATGTTTGGTATTGGTCACACATCATACCATTTGTCAACACCTGTGCATGGATTGATTATTGTGACGATGCCTGGACTTTCTACCCTAGGTTCATCACTTCACAAAAAAACAGCACTCATTCATCCTTAAGGAAAAACGAGATATATCAAATACCTTTTTTTTTGTGTAAGGGATAGACCCGCACAACCTTATTATCCCTAGCACTGGTATCTTATCTTTCCATATCCTAGAACTATGTGTGTCTTGATCCCCATCCTCATGGGGTACGTAGGAATACACGTGAACCTTGTCTCAAGCCCAACCTAATTTTCACCATTGGTCCCTTGACCTAAAGAACTTCCTCTAAGGACACGTGGTGTGGTGAGGACTCCTTATGTCCTCATTCACATCAGGTTTATAGCCACCGCACCGCATAATACTTTCATGGGATCTTCCCTTTATTCCACCGTCTTTACCGTACGATGTTAAAATACATGTCTATCACCTTCGGAAGTATGTCTAACCCCTGACCAGACAGATACTCCCACCTAATGTGTTTCCACTGTGGTGGCATAATTTCAAGAGTATTGGATTCTAGTCGAACAACCCACCACTCCACATTACATGCTTTGTGTTCCCTCTATTCGTACCCTCATCCTCTTTCAAGTCTAAAAGGACCCCCTAACAGTATGGATTCTCGGCCTTTGGCTCTCCTGCTGTCCTGGGCTAACATCCTGGAAGACTAGTGGATAACATTCTGAGGCAGGCCCCGTGTTTCGAACATGGACAGTGGTCGGACCTCATTTGTTATCTCTATTTCAGGCTAACGCAATAAGGATACCATGTTTCAAACATGGTCAACAGTTATCCTTAATTTCCACACAATCCCTATAGTGTTCTGAATTTTGGGTATCATGATTCACTCTTTCCACTCCCTTATATTCAGATTGATTCCCAAATCCTCTGGAGTTACCTCACTCATGCATTAAAGCACATTGGAAAAATGATGATTCTTCTATTATGAGGCCTTCCTCTTCTAGTCAGGCCTCTTCCCTTTCTTCGCAGAAATATGGGTTGGTTGTCCAAACCCCCAGATGTTCGAATCTTGGTTTTCACTCTTATATTTGGGTAAAGTAATAAGGTGGTCGCACCTTGTTTCTGACATCGGTCTAGACCCATGTGAGCTTAGGGATTGATCGTTGGATGCTCCACAAATATAACAGGAATGTAATGAACCAGCACAAATAATTGAATTCATGCATGAAACCATAATAAAGTGATCAAATCATGAAAGTATGTTCAAAGGTTACATGCATCACAACACTCGAGGATAGACCACTACCATGGATGGGTTAACCCCGTAAAAATAAATTTTCAGCTCCTCCACCCTCTGTCTTGTGGTGTCCAGGATTTCATGCCACCTATTCAACTCCCGCTCTTCCTCAGCAGCGATGGGGCACAATTAATTAGCCGCAATCTGGGCCTGCTCTATTTCAGTCCGGATGACAGTAATTTCTGTAGAGGCTTGAATCATGTGCTCTTAGGCCTCTACCTGCTAGGCCTTCAATCACAATATTTTCTTAGATTGTGCATGGAGGGAGGCTGAGTTCTCATTCTCCCTGACATACAGCTGTTGAACCTCATTTTCAGCCTCCCATAGCCTCTTGATGTTTAGTGCTTTCCTCTACTGCCAGCCCACACCAAGGTCGTGGTCATACTCATAAATCATCTCCGCCATAAGATCTCGGACGAGCATATGGGGATGCTGGGCATCAAATCCCCTAGTACACAGTTCACGCAGCTGCAAGCAAAGTCTGTCCATCTCATCCAGACATTGCGTTTGGGAGGTGTCATAGATGAAGCGCTTGATCAGCTTCCACGATCAGCGACAGACTATTTTTCTTTCCTCGTCATCAAAGGTTGTCTCATCCCAGTCGGTGCAGTTGGCAGACTCATATGCGGGGAACGCCCCCCGGAACTCATCAGCGAGGTCCACATCTTGTGTTTGATTGGGAATAGTGGGACCCAAGCTGTCTGATTGATCCTCATCATTAGATCCCATCTCAATAATCTTGGGCTCAGCCCCACTGACAGTCCGAACCGTGATCAGGAGTGCCTCAGTTTGGTCAGTCAAGATATCCGCCTCCACGATCACCGAGATTTCCCTGGGAAAGGCGCTGCCAAAAGTTCTGAACAACCTCACCAAGGAAGACCACGCTAGTTGAAGAACTGTACACATCAAAAAGGGGCATGGAACTCATTTGACATGGTTAATGTGTGACATTTATAAATTTGGTTGAATATACTTATAGAGATCGAATTCCTAGTCTCGTTTTTGGGTTGATGCCATTGGGACCCCAAGGTGTGGACCCCTTTATATTATCAGAAGATCTAAAAGCTATGAAGGTGACACCTCAGGTGCCCTTGACCCTCTGGATGTGGCAATTGATGCAGCCACAAGTGTAGATTTTGAAGGCCTCGCATCTGCATCTTTTGAGGTGAAAGAATGGGTTCTGTGTATGAGACCCTCCTGTATAATTCAAGTGTTAGTAACGATCCCAGAATGACAAGAAAGTAGACCCTGAGGAAGGGTCTTGGGATTTTACCTCAAGGGCCTTTGTGAATTATTCAAGGTCCGAGTATTGATCACCAATTTTGACCTCCTCTAATGGGATCCCTCTGCCAGCCTCCTCCCCCAAGGAGGACTTGTCCGATTCTTCCGGCAGAGGGAAGCGCTCTCTCAGTTCAGCGGCTGACAACTGCGGAGGGACTGTTTGATTTAACAACAACCTCACCCAGTCTTTCATTGGACGTGGGGCAACCTAGGAGTGCACAAAGTACTCCAAATTTTCTAGGTATTGCTCTGCCTCATCCTGGGATACTGCAAAGACGGCTCTAACATGGCCAATTCCCGACAAGTCCATCCCAAGACGGTTCAAATGTTTCCACATCTCGGACGGGCTGAGGAATTTCTTGTGGACGTTCTAGATGTCCCAAGCCTCTAGGAAGGAAGAATTATCCAACATGTATATATGGCGCAACCGCTTCCCCAGGGCCTGGGTGTATATTCTATGGAATCCTCTTAGTGGCCTCCCCTCCGAATAACTCCGCTCTTCTGGGACCATCGGGTCCACTGCCATTGTTGGATCTGCCAGTGCTGCCTCACCCTCAACTGGTGCAAGCCTTGCCACCACAGAAGCCCTGCCACTGTAGGATGTCCTTTACACCTTCTGGCCCCGAACTCGAGGTTGGGGAGACACACCATCACCGACCCGAACGGTTGGATACTTCAGCATCTCCCCCGGGTAAGCCGCCTCCTAGCTTTTGGTGTAATCCTTCACCAACCTGAAGATGGTTGTGGGTGGAGGCAGATCATTCCACATATTCCCATCCTGTCGCATGAACATGAGCCACATTTGCCTCATCACGCATGAATTCTCCTTGTAACACACCCCCAAATAGACCTGTGGGGTCAGTTGCTACATGCACTGAAATTTCTAGGCAAATCGGTGTGGGGTGTACGGCTCATAGAGAGGATCACAGTCCACTCTTACCACCATGACTCCACCTTGAAATTCCATGAGATAAGACTGGTGCTCTTCCATTCCTTGGCCATCATCCGTGAAAACACTCGTTGGCATCAGGAACAGATGAACATTGAACTCCTCTACCTTCCACACCCGGTTCAGTACCGACGGTGCGGTCAGCTTGGCTAGAAAGCTACCTACGACATTCAAGATCGATGGGCGGAAGTTAGATCCTAGAGGGGAGATGGAGTTTGGATATTCATAGACCCCCATGACGTGCGCCGCTATCCACCCGTACAGGAGGTGGAACAGCCTACATATCCTCTGTGGCCTCTTCCCCTCACTGATAATCCACATAATCTTGTATATCTTGGAGAGCATCAAGATTCCGAGGTTCAACCGCCTTCCTGTAACCAACATGGACTCCATGATAAATGTTCTTGGTCGCACACCCATGTTCATATCCCTCACCTATAGGATCCAACAACATATGAGAGTCGCGATGAATGAAACCATCCTGACTACTGATTAGTGCTCAGTACTAACACTGAACCCCCATGTATTTCACTGGCTATCCTCCAAGACCTGCCAGTATGAGTACTCATTGCCTTATTGATACCCCTTCGGGAAAGTCCAAGGCCTCACCATAAAATGCCTATCTTCTGGAATTTTCGGGAACTACTTAAACCATCGCCTGAAATGGACATCTCTCACTACTTCCTTGTCCTCTATCAACACCAGCTCCATCAACTCCCTCTCCAGTGGTGACATTTTCTATATATTCTCCCATGAACCCATAACAAGGAGGAATTTATCATACATCACCCCAATATAGGGACCCCTGAGATCTAATGAAAGTCCCATAAACTGATGACAACCTCCTCGTGGTGTAAATGGAAGGTATTGGTCCTTGATGACCACATTCTAAACAACTTTGACATCAGCTGCTTCGGTTGATAGATGTGGAATTGGGAGGCCCAAGCCGCCTCATACAGGCCCACTCTCTTCAGATCATCCTCAAACTCTTCACATGAGGAACCTACCCAATAGAACCAGTCCCAATCATCTATGAAATTTTCTCCCAAGCGTAGGTCTCACTCATCGGACCACCCCTTCCTCGGGTTCCTCAGGGATGCCTTCAAGATCGTCTGGTACAGAGGGGGGGATGTCTCTAGCTGAAATCCCTTCCTGTCAACATTTTTCAGATGGTTGTACAAACAATCAGCAATGAAGGATGTGAATTCCTCCTAGGCATGGTCGTCATCCACCCCGAACCACTGGCGCTGACACGGCGTGCTTCGGAACCAGTAAGCTAGCTCATCCCTACTAGCTTCAGGGATGAAGACATCACCCCTTAGCCCAAAACCATATAAAGTTATCCTCTTGAACAGTGGATAGTTCCTTCGGCTTGCCGACAACAACTCCACCAATGAATCATGGTCTGAGTGGCTCCATATCAACTCCCCTAAACCCAATCTATTCACCATCTCCCCCCTTCTGGTAGCATCCACAAGGGCCCCCCTATCAGATTCTTGATGATCCATTCAACCCTTGAGTTTAGGCATATTTTTTTATCTTGTTTTGTGAAGCTCGTTCGCAGAGACAACTCGTAGAGCTCATTCACAAAGGCTATTCGTAAAGCCCTACCCCGACCTTCAGACTCAATTCGCAAAGTGCTCCGACACAAATTCAAAGACTCGTTGTGCACTGCGAAGCAGAAGGCTCAATTCATAGAGAGAAATCACGAAGTATGCAGAGCTTCATGGATCAACCGCGCTAAAATCCAAAATCACGGACAAGAAAAAGGACAAAAGAAAGGTCAACTCCCCTATTTATAGGCGAGGACCCCTGGCGCTTCGCGGCACGTCCGGCCGCGGCGAGCTACACGGCATGCTCATCCCCACACGACTACTCCGCTTCAGGTGCCTTCTTCATGAGAAAGTTTTGTGATGGTTGAGGTATTTTGGTGATTGACCCTCAGACTTTGACCCTCACTTTCTCCTTGGCTCTAAATCTAGGGGGACATTTGTTGGGAAAAAAAATTGGGAAGGATAGAAAAAACGGATAACATTAGAGGCTGCCTCACGAAACCTAAGTGCGGAGCCCCATATCCCCATGACTAATTCCAAGCTCCCCCTCCATGAACCCACCGCTAAGCAAGGAGGAGGGATACATCATGAACCGATTTGACGTTCACGACCCACCACGGGGCAAGGAGGCAGAATTCACCATGAACCGATTTGAAATTATCAACCCGCCATGGAGTAAGGAGTCAGGATGCACCACGAACCAATTTGACATTCACGACCCACCACGTAGCAAAGTGGTGGGATGCTCCGCGAACCCGTTCGATGTTCGCGAACCCTCTACGGAGCAAGCTTCATCTTCACACTGAGAGAGATCTGTTTCACGGAGCCTCTTGCCTATAAATACTGGGCTCCCCTTGATCCCAAAGGATGGATCCTCCGATCTATCACCTTCTTAGCTCCCAAATCATGAAAAAATATTTTCTCTACGAACCATGATCTCTTCAAGGTACTTTTTCATCATAAAGTGCCTTCCCTTTTGCATGAATTCGGCCCCTCTTCAAAGAGGGATTCCCTTCGTAGAGCCCACATGCCTCTGCGAAGGAAGGAGATCCCCAAGGGGATTCGGGTCATCACGAAGCATTTGTGCTTCATGAAGTACCTTTCATGCACATGTGACCTACATTCTAAGGTGGGGTCACTGTGCTTCGTGAAGCACATTGCTTCACAATTCTATGCTTCTCAAGGCACCCTTGCTTCACATGGAATGGCTCTGCGAATGCCTTTACACTTCACAAATCACCTTCCACATGCACCTATTCCCTATACCTAGGCTAGGCCACTCCACTTCATGAAGCACACCCCTTCGAAAATACCCTACACTTCATGGAGCACCAGAGATTCACAAGGCTTCTACCTATGAACCCCTTTTCTCTGTAATTCTTTTTCCCATCTGACCTTCTAGGTTTGCATGAAGAAAATTCAAAGTCCCTTGGATGATACCTCCCATTGCATTGCTTTGCCTCATGCTTATTCGCATAGGCATGCTAACGACTATTACTTCTTCACATAGCCATGCTAAAATGGACCCCCCAGTGGATCACTCCATAACACCCCCTTACCACGACATTGTTGATGGATTCCCTTCCCCAAGGGTAGGTGGGTATCAGTCATGTAAGTAATAGGGTGCGGAGTGAACCCACCTCGTCCGAGATGCAGGAATTCAAACTACCAATCACTGTCGTCCTTAGCACATGATGTTAAACAGTGACCTCGGCCCAACATTTGTACATGGGGAAAGGGTAACCATCTTGGTGTAAGACCCTAGCTTTTCTTTCAGGAGGCAACACCCATGCTCCTCCTGTCTTGTTCTTGGCCGAAGACCAGAGAGGGGGGATGGGCACCAAAGCCCTCCTTTCTTCGGTGCCAAATCCCTATCCCTTTGGGCTTTATTGCCACCTGGGCCTCCAACTTGAAGTAAGTCCCAGTATCCATCTCCTGAGGGCCGTGAACCATGCGTAAGCCCTTGTTTCCATTTTGGGCTGCTAACTACGTGTCAGCCCTATTCCACTTCCCATGGGCGCACTTTTTTTGATGTGATCGTCAGGTCTTTTCCACCTCTTTTTTCTCACACTGTGCATTAATCACGTGGGATTAGAGTAAGCATCGACCATGACATCCACTATGGGAATCCTAGAGTGTAAGCCCCAAATACCATCCTAAACTACATGGAATTTGATCCTTTCCATGGAAAGGTACGTAGGAATCATCCCTGAGGTTCAAGCCCAACATCCATTGGTTCCGAGACCCTTTACGTTGGTTCCCCCCAACCCAAACTACAGGTACTTTGATCCTTGCCAAGGAAAGGTATGTAGGAAGCCTCCCTAAGGTTCAAGCCCAAAATCCATTGGTTCCGACCCCCTTCACATCAATTCCCACCATCCTAAACTATGTGGACTTTGATCCTTTCCAAGGCACGGTATGTAGGAAGCCTCCATGAGGTTCAAGCCCAACATCCATTGTTTCGGATCCCCTTCACGTCGATTCCCACCAACCCGAACTACAAGGACTTTGATCCTTTCCAAGACAAGGTATGTAGGAATCCTCCCTGAGGTTCAAGCCCAACATCCATTAGTTCTGAACCCCTTCACATCAGTTCCCACCAACCAGAACTACGAGGACTTTGATCCTTGCCAAGGCAAGGTACATAGGAAGGCTCCCTGAGGTTCAAGCCTAACACTCAGTCGTTCTGACCCCCTTGGCTCCGGTTCCACAAACCCATTCTGAACTACGTGGACTTTGAATCTTGCCAAGGAAAGGTATGCAGGAAGCCTCTCTAAGGTTCAAGCCCAACAACCATTGGTTCTGACCCCCTTCACGTCGGTTCCCTCCATCTGGAACTACGCGGGTTTTGATTCCTATTTCCTAGACATGGTACGTATGAAGCCTCCCTGAGGTTAATCCCCATTCAGTAGTAAACCATTGTTAAGACCCATTCAATGGTAAGCTGTTGCAAATCCCTATTCAGCAGTAAACTATTGTTAAGCCCCATTCAGCGGTAAGTCGTTGTCAACCCCCATTCAGCGGTAAGTCGTTGTCAACCCCAATTGAGTTGTAAGCCATTGTTAATCTCCATTCAGTGGTAAGCCATTGTCAACCTAAACCTAGAGGTAAGCCAATGTCTCCCCCTCTGTTGGGACCCATATATCTGGTCTGCCCCAATGGCATCCGACCAACCTCAGGTTGCTAACCATGCATAAGCCCTAGTATATTATCGGGGCGTTGTCCTATGTGCACACCCTGATCCTATACCACCTCTTAAACTATGTGGACTTTGATTACCCACTACGGGGATATGTAGAAAGTCTCTTCGAGGATCAATCCCACCATCACCGTCTCCCTAGAGTCGACTCCATATAATTCTTAATCTATTTTACTTAACCACCCATCACTCATCCTGATTCTTACCTAGGCCGCATTCATCTCCTATCATCTGCATTCCCTACAGGGGTTACACATATCTGGTCGATTGCAGTTAGTATTCCGATCAGTCTGATCTGTCTCCGCTAGATGTTAAACCTACGACATACTTTATATTAAATAGGGGAAGCTAAAGAAAACCTCAGAGACATGCCTGTGTAATATAATTCCCCACATTCGACGTGGGATTCCTCGGGCTTCTACGCCCTCGATAATCCCTATAATAATGGAAGAAACCCAGATGCTTCAGCGTTCCAGCGTCCAGACATGCCAATGATGTCCAACGTGACTACTCCCCCAATTGAAGGTTTCTTCCTTGGTCGGACCCCTTGGAATGTCCCAACAGAAGCAGTGTAATTAATCGGTGTCCATGAAAATATGGCACTAGGAAGAGTTTCACGAACAACGTCTTAATATTTAAGGGAGACTCATACTAGCTAATGAGTTCCAAGGAGGAATCCATGGAAGGAGGAACCAACATCCCATCATCCCGTTTCGATCAAGGAGAAAACATCCCTGAACAAGGAACGAATGTCGCCTGCCTTTGGAAAGTGGGAATGCAGGGTAACAAACAATGTCATCATCCTCAAAATAGATGGATGCGCACACCCCGACGAAAGCATCGGAAACAACATGCCAACACGAATACTGACTACCGTAAGAAACAAATGGACATAAACTGTCAGTATAAATACCCAATCATACATTTCAGGATTCTAAAGAAAAATATGGATACACTTAGTCAAAATATTTCCATGAATCACCATCAGAGGTATGATTTAAGATTTCATCTGTTGAAATATTAGTTGTGTTCCCTGAAATCAATTCAGCTATGTTTTGAAACACAAATAAATGTTATAATCTAGGTGTGAGCAGGAAATATCTCAATTGTTTTACAATAATAAATCCATACTTCCTTGGTTTATCTTATTTATACCTTGATTGTCCAAATTTAGGACAACTATCCAACAACTCATTTTCAACATAATATATGATTCAGTTATTTGAACATGCATGAATATTCTGAGAACCAAGACCCAAATTACGAAGTAGCCTCTTACTCTCATAAACATTTGTAGGAAACACATTTCCTTTAGGTAGTAATGTTTTTAATATAGGGAGAATCTAATAAAAACAACTATTTGATATTCCATTATTTGATTTAATAGCCATAAATTTAGAAATTGCTTCAAAATTTATTATATTAGAACCAGGATATAAGAAATCCTCAGCGGACCTCAACAAATCATATAAATGAGATGGTTCCAACTCGAGAGTCAAATAAATATAATCTTGAGTTTTATCTTGTTTAAAAGATGGACCTACCACATCATGTACTAAATTTTGAAGCTGTGTTAGATTTAGAACCATCATCATTGTTATTTATTTAAATTTTGAAAATGAAATTGTTCAAAACATGGACTAAAGAGGTCTAAAGAAATGAAGCCCAAGGGCATCCCCTTAGACCAAATGAATTCCCTCAGGGGGAAGAGAATTCAAATCATGAAAGCAAGTGACCGGCCTATGAAGAGTTCCCTTAGATGCTAGAAAATCTGCAACTTTGTTCCCCTCTCGATACATATGGAGAACTTACATGTGATCATTGATGATACTTTTTCACTTGTGTGTGATGTATGAAACATTCCATGGTGTTGAGTAAGAGTACCACAAAGAGTTTTGAATGATTTTAGAATCAGATTCCACCGCATTGAGTGAAATGTTGTTCTGTCTACAGAGAAGGAGACCCGTCAACATCTACCTTGCCTCAGCCTGGAGGGAGTCACCATACTCAAATAATGAAATAAAAGAAAAAATGACATTACCCCTGGTATCTCGAGAAATGCCACCACCCCTCATAACACCTAAAATACAGGATCCATCTATATTCAATTTGGGTCCCAACCTGTAAGAAGACTAGAAAATCCACTTTCCCTATTGAGCGTTGGAAGAAGGGGTTGTGGGGAGTCATGAATCCATCAGTGGCCTAAGAGAAGGGGCATCGACCTAGTGTTTGAAGTATCTACAGAGGTCAAGCAACAAGCTTTTGGTGTGAAAAGCCAGGGCTATCTATGAAGTGATGAAACCCTCATGTCGAGCTTTGTTTCTAGCTGTCCAGATATTCCAACACCCTAAAGCAAGAATAAAGGTTCTAGCCTTCCACTCATATTTTTCTAAAAACTATAAAATAATTAGTTATTTTTTATAATTAGATACAAGATAAACACTATTCAAAAAATAGAAGATAATTAAATTCTATTTTATTTCAATTTATAATATTTTTATTATTTTAAAGTTATTTATACTATTTTTAAGATTTTATACTAATCTACACTCATTTATAAAAATTTATACTAATTACCACTAATTGTTATTAATTACAGGTATTTTGTACTAATTAATGTTAATTACCGGTGGTACAATTTTCCAGCAGATTGGTGGCATCTCTTTTGCCTGAAAACTCATCCCCTTGCAAATTTTATCGACTAAAATCACTATGAAAAGTCTGTTCTAACGTACGAATATCCATTTTTGTATGCACAAGTATGGATACTAGGGATGCCTCACCACACTTCTCTCCATGCTCGTGCATACACAAATTGATATACGTATGTCAGAGCATACTTTTCATAGTGATTTCAATTAGAGAAGTCCCAAGGAGATGAGTCATTGGGAAAAAGAGCATCTTTTGTCTGACATCTCACCTCCTTGAAAATTTCTCTGACTTAAATCACTATGAAAAATCTACTCCGATGTACGTCAGAGTATATTTTTTATACTTATTTCAGTAGGAGAAAGTTTCAAGGAGTTGATGCGTCGATCAAAAGGAATGCCGCCAATCCGCTAGAAATTATGCCAGTTTATCACAATACACTCGAATTTATTCTAATTTATTATTAATTAATCCCAAGTAATCCTAATTAATCCTAATTAATCCTAATTATTACTAATTAATCCAAATTATTCCCAATTATTACTACTTATTTGTAATTATTACCAATTAGTGATAATTATTACTAATTAATCCTAATTATTGATAATTATTTATAATTATTACTAATTATTACTAATTATTTCTAATTATTACAATTTTTTACAAATTATTACAAATTATTACTAATTATTACAATTTATTACTAGTTATTACAATTTATTGACAATTATTACAATTTATTATTAATTATTATAATTTATATCTAAGTATTATAATTTATTACTAATTATTACAATTTATTACTAATTAATACTAATTAATACTAATCAATACTAATTAATACTAATTAACCCCAATTATTACTAATTAATACTAATTAATCCAAATTATTACTAATTAGTCTTAATTATTAATAATTAATCATAATTAATCCCAATTAATCCTAAGTATTACCAATTATTACAAATTATTAATAATTATTACAATTTATTAATAATTATTACAATTTATTACTAATTATTACTAATTAATACTAATTAATACTAATTATTACTAACTAATACTAATTACTACTACTTATTACTAATTATTACTAATTAATACTAATTATTACTAATTATTACTAATTATTACTAATTATTACCAATTATTACTAATTAAAACTAATTAATACTAGTTAATTCTAATTATATACTAATTATTACACATTATTACTCATTATTACTAATCATTACTAATTATTACTAATTTTTAGTAATTTTTACAAAATTATTACTAATTATTACTAATTATTACTAATTTTTACTAATGTTTTCCAAATTATTACTAATTATTACTAATTAATACCAATTAATACTAATCAATAATAATTAATACTAATTAATCCTAATTATTACTCATTATTCTTACTTATTACTATTTAATACTAATTAATCCTAATTATTACTAATTAATCTTAATTAATCCTAATTATTAATAATTATTTATAATTATTACTATTTATTACTATTTATCACTAATCTAATACTATTTATCACTAATTATTATTATTTATCACTAATTATTACAATTTATTACTAATTATTACAATTTATTACAATTTATTACAATTTATTACAAATTAATACTAATTATTACTAATTAACACTAATTATTACTAATTAATACTAGTTATTACTAATTATTACTAATTAATACTAATTAATACTAATTAATCCTAATTACTACTAATTAATCCTAATTATTAATAATTAATTCTAATTATTACTAATTAATCCTAATTATTATTAATTAGTCATAAGTATTACTAATTAATCATAATTATTAATAATTAATCCTAATTAATACTAATTAATCCTAATTATTACTAATTAAACCTAATTAATCCTAATTATTACCAATTATTGATAATTATTACTATTTATTACTAATTATTACAATTCATTACTAATTATTATTAATTAACACTTACACATTATTATTCATAAAAATAAATACTAAAAAAACAGATATCTAATTTTAATTTAATTTAATTGCATCTAATTAACAAAAAATATAAATAATTTAAAATAAAATAAAGTAACTAAACAATAAAAAAATAGATAAATACTTTGAAACTGAAGCTTTTTGAGTATAAAAGCTACGGGTTATACTCTGATTTAGAAGTTTAAACTATGAAAAGTTTTAGAAGAAACTTTTGCAGAAAAGAGAGAGAGAGAGAGAAGTTGAAAAGGCATTAGAATGATAGGAAAAACGGATGAGGGTATATATAGGTTAGATTATTTGCGACGAGTTTACCCTCGCAAATAGTAGCATTTGCGACTGGTCCCGTCGCAGTTTCCCACTGCCCGTATTAATTACGGTCAGTCGATAAAAAGTCATTTGCGATGGGCCCCATCACAAATGGGTACCTGCCGACATATTATTTGCGACGGGACAAGTATCTCGTCGCAAATATTAAAAACTACCGCTGGGCATTTGCAACGGGAATAAGAACCCGTCGCAAATACCCCTACCCGCGGTTTGGTGCTCATTTTGTGCCAAACCTTTTACGATGAGTCTTTAACCCCCCCCCCCCCCCCCCCCGCAAATAACCCGTTGCAAATGACCAGTTTTCCCATAGTGTTTTATACTATTCTTCCTCTTTGAATGGTCTTTCTCTTTTGGTGGAGGGTTCCCAATGGTAGAAAACCCCAAAAATGGGAATAATAATTCGTGGGCTATGAGTTCCTTGAACAACTCCACATGTTCCTCCTTTGGTGGTTTCTCATCTTTAAATTCTACAATCAACTTTATTATTTTAGCAGCCACCATTATCCCTTCTTCTTCTTATTCTTCTTATTATTTGGCATTGTTTCCGACGCTTTCGCTGGGGCACGCGTGTCCGTCTCTGGAGGACGCACAGCTGTTACCCCGCATTCCCGCTTTCCAAAGGCGGGCGACATCCGCTCCTTATTCAGGGACGCCTGCTCCTTGATCAAAACGGGATGATGGGATGTTGGTTCTTCCTTCCGTGGATTCCTCCTCGGATCTCGTCACCTAGTCCGGGTCTCCCTTATAGATTAATTCGTGGTTCGTGAATCTCATTCTCGATGCCATATCTTTGTGGATGTCAGTTAATTACACTACTTCTATCAGGACATTCCATGGGGACTTAATATGGTAGCAACCTTCAGTCAGAGTAGATGACAACATCAGGCATGTCGGGGCATATCTGGATGTGTGGACATTGGGGAACCTGTATTCTTCCTCATAAGAGGGCATCTCAAGGGTGTAGAACCCGAGGCATCCCATGTGGAATGTGGGGGATCATATGCCATAGGCATGTATTTGAGGTTTTTCCTCAGCTTCCCATGTTTAATACGGGGTATGCCACATGTTTAACATCTTGTGGAGACGGTTATGCCAAAGGTGTGTCTTCTGAGGTTTTCCTCAGGCATCTCATGTTTAACACGAGGTAGGCCGTGAGTTTACTGTCTGACAGAAATAGTTACACCAAAGGTGTGTCTTTCAAGGTTTTCCTCAGGCGTCTCATGTTTAACACAAGGTAGGCCGCAGGTTTACCGTCTGGCGGAGATAGAATGAGAGTGATCAGAACGTCCCATAGAGACGGATCGGATTGGTACATCCCAAGGAGGGAACACGAGGAAGATGGATGGATCAGAATGCCCAATGTGGACGGATCTGAGGTGGTGCACCCCACGGAGGGGAGTTGTCACACCATAATGCCTTATCTGAACACTATTGAGGGTGGATCAGGGAGAGTGCACCCCAGAATGGGGTACACCAAGGTTTACCATTGGCTGGGATTGAACCTCATGGAGGTTTCCTACGTACCCTGTGTAGAGGACAGGTATCAAAACCAACGTAGTTTGAAGGGGTGATGAATCAGGGTTTACACAAAGTACAATGACTCAGAGACATGCTAGGGCTTATACGTGAATTGTGGCCCAAGTATTTCTAGGAGGAGCGAAGAGGTGGAGGACATGATCCCACCGGTATGTGGTGGCCCGGGTAAGAATCAGGATGGATTATGGAGAGTTTAATGGAGTGAAGGGGAATGAGATGGGACCATCGTGATGGTGACGATAGTGTTGGTCTTGAGCCTCAAAGAGACTTCCTACGTATCCTCATGGCATGGAATCAAAGTCCACGTAGTTCAGGTATGGGTCAGGAGTCGGTGAATTGACGTGAATGGGGACCTGGGGTCCAGGTGGATGGTGAGCTTGAACTTCATGGAGTCTTCCTACGTACCTTTCCTTAGAAAAGATCAAAGACCACGTAGTTCAGGGGTGGCATGGGTCTTACACTCTAGGATGACCAGGGAGTTGGAGAACTGATGTGAAGATGGTCAGAATGACTAGGTGTTGGGATTGAACCTCAGGGAGGCTTCCTATGTACCTGGCCTTGGAAAAGATCAAAGACCGCGTAGTTCTGGTGGGTGGGAACCGACATGAAGGTGGACCTGGGGTCCAATGGTTGTTGGGATTGAACCTCGTGGAGGCTTCCTACATACCCTGCCTTAGAAAGGATCAAAGACATCGTAGTTCATGGTTTTGGTGAACCAACATGAATGGGGTCGGAACGACTGGGTGTTGGTGGGATTGAACCTCAGGGAGGCTTCCTACGTACCCTGCCATGGAAAGGATCAAAGTCCATGTAGTTCAGGGGGTGGAATGGGGCTTACACTCTAGCCTGCCCAGGGTATTGGTGAACCGACGTGAAAATGGTCGGAACGACCGGGTGTTGGGCTTGAACCTTAGGGAGGCTTCCTACGTACCTTGCCTTGGAAAGGATCAAAGACCTCGTAGTTCATGGTTTTGGTGAACCGACATAAATGGGGTCGGAACGACCGGGTGTTGGTGGGCTTGAACCCTAGGGAGGATTCCTAGATACCCTACCTTTGGCAAGGATCAAAGTCCATGTAGTTCAGGGGGTGGCATGGGACTTACACTATAGGATTCCCACGGTGTTGGTGAACCGACGTGAAGATGGTTAGAACGACCAGGTGTTGGGCTTGAACCTCAGGGAGGCTTCCTACGTACCCTACCTTAGCAAGGATCAAAGTCCACGTAGTTCATGTATGGGGTATGTGGCTTACACTCTAGGCTTACCAGGATGAATGTCATGGTCGGTGCTTTCTCTAAGCCCATGTGAGTCATGCTCGGCATGAGAAACAAGATACAACAGAGACCTGACGATCACATCGTGAAATGTGTGTCCATGGGAAGTGGAGTGGGACTTACACGTGATCGCAACCCAAAGAGGAAACAAGGGATTATGCGTGGTTAGTAGCACAAAGAGGTTGGGACTTACTCTAGGAGGGAGGCCCGAGTTCCCCTATAGAGAGACAATGGTGGATGGGGATTACGTGGGGAAGGTGTTCGTGTACTGATATTTAGCGGTAATGGTGGATGGGGCATACGTGAGGAAGCTGCCCGTGTGCCACTATGGAGCGACAATGGTGAATAGGGATTATGTAAGGAAGCTGGTCAGGTGCCACTATGGAGTGGAAATATTGGATATGGCTTACGCAAGGAAGCTACCCGGGTGCTGCTATGGAGCGGCAATGGTGGATGGGGCTTACGTGAGGATATTGCATGTGTGCCGCTATGGAGCAGCAATATTGGATGAGGCTTACGCAAGGAATCTTTCCAGGTGCCATTATGGAGCGACAATGGTGGATGGGGCTTACGCAAGGATGTTGCCCGTGTGCCACTTTGGAGTGGCAATAGTTGATGGGGATTATGCAAGGAAGCTGCCCGAGTTCCGCTATGGAGGGGCAATAGTGAATGGGGATTACGCAAGGAAGCTACCTCGGTGCCGCTATGGAGCGACAACGGTGAATGGGGCTTAGGCAAGGAAGTTGTCCGAGTGCCACTATAGAGCAGCAACGGTGAATGGGGATTACGCAAGGAAGCTGCCCGGGTGCCACTATGGAGCGGCAACGGTGAATGGGGCTTACGCAAGGAAGCTGCTCGGGTGCTGCTATGGAGAAACAATGGTGAATGAGGATTACATAAGGAAGCTTCCCGGGTGCCTCTATGGAGCGGAAATGGTGGATGGGGCTTATGCAAGGAAGTTTCCCGGGTGCCGCTATGGAGCGACAATGATGAATGGGGCTTACACAAGGAAGCTGCCCGGGTGCCGCTACAGAGCGGAAACGGTGAATGAGGCTTAAGAAATGAAGCTTACTGGGTGCCGCTACGGAGCGAAAATGGTGAATGGGGCTTACACAAGGAAGTTTCCCGGGTGCCGCTATGGAGTGGCAATGGTGGATGGGGATTACTCAAGGAAGTTGCCCGTAATTTCTTCCTCATGTCTGGCCATGAGGGCAACCCAACCCACTAGTGGATTGAGGCCTTCACCTATGTGCTGGTGCATAAGAGGGAAAATGCCAAGGGGTATTGGAATCAGTCCGAACAAATAGAGATGAAAAGTGCGAATCACATGCACAACATTCGGAATGCGGTGAGGGTGGAGTGACGATGGAGGATAACTGTTGACCGTGTTTGAAACACAACATCCATATCGCATTAGCCTTAAATGGGGAAAAAAATGAGGTTTGACTGTTGATCATTTTCGAAACACAGGTCCTGAATCAAAGTGTTGTCCTAAGTCTTCCGGGGCATTGTCCTAGGATAGTAGGTGAGCCGATGTGGCATGGGACCATGTCGTTAGGGGGTCCCTTCAGATGTGGAAGAGGACGGAGATCTGAATGAAGGACATGCAAAACATGAGTTGGAGTGATAGAATGTTTGAATGGATTCCAATGCTCTTGAAATTACGCCACAATAATCATGGCATTAGGAATCATATGCTTGGAGCATAAGGCATCTCTTGTTTGTAGCAAAAGGCATCCTATGTTTGGAACATAGGGTACAGTAAAGTTTAGAGTCATGTAGAGGGGATTGTTGGCATGTCATGCTTGGAGCATAAGGCATCTCTTGTTTAGTTCAAGTGGCATCCTATGTTTGGAACATAGGGCGTACTACAGTTTATAGTCTTGTAGAGAGGACTGTTGGCATATCATGCTTGGATCATAAGGAATATCTTATTTGGAGTAAGATGTATCCTATGTTTGGAACATAGGGTGCACTAGAGTTTAGAGTCATGTAGAGAGGACTGTTGGCATCTCATGCTTGGAGCATAAGGCATCTCTTATATTGAGTAAGAGGCAACCTATGTTTGGAACATAGGGATTACTACAGTTTATAGTCATGTACACAGAACTATTGGGAATAAGGCGCCTAGCAATGGATAGTGTTGGGACATATGAAAGGGCGTCCCTTTCTGGTTCTACCTGGCATAGGAGCCACGTGATGCGGTTTGGAGGAGTTGCTTGAGGAATTGTTCGACTCAAGGTACTTGGGGAATTGATTATGAGAATCTCAACTCACGACATGGGAATGGAACCAAGAGTAATATGTCAACTCAAGTTGTTTCTTCGTGTGTTGAGGTGTCTCTCAAATCATGGCATTCCATAGGTGGAAGGAGGCTGCGCATAAGGGCGCAATGGAAAATGCGGACGTCCCGGCCCGAAAAGTTCGTGGTGCGACTCTCCATTTTTCATGGGGGTCAGTGATGGTAGCGATGGGACCGGAACTGACCCCAATCGAGGGTGCGGGGGCGCATCCCCCACGGTATGGACCGGTGGGTGCAAAGGTAGGAGCCTCGCAAAGGATAGGTCTTCGCGAAGTAGTTTCTCGGAGCATGGAATCACAGAGAAAAGGTCTCTCACGGAACATGGACTCACGGAGCAGAATCGTGAAGGAAGATGATCGTGGAGCATGGGCTCGCGAAGCATCATCGCGAAGGAATCTGCTCGTGGAGCATTGGCTCTCAGACCCGCTTCACGAAGGAAAATGGAGCTCCGCGAACCGGGAGATCGGCCGCCCAAGGGGCGGTGTGGCCGTCTGGCGAAGGGGGGGGGGGGGGGTGAGCTGGGTATTTATAGGGGAGATGCGCCGTGAAGTAGAGCTCACTCGGTGCGAAGACATAGCTTTCTCCACAGAGGATCGTGAACGTCAAATGCCGTCATAGAGCATTACTGCCTCCTTGCTCCATGGTGGGTCTTCGCGGCGCGTCGCTAATGTCAAAGGGGATCGCGGAGCTGTCCCGGCTCCTTGCTTTGTGGAGGGTCTTCGCAGTTCATAGCGAACGTCAAAGGGGTTCACGGAGCATCTCACCTCCTTGCTTCGTGGCAGCGCTCCGCGATCATGGAGGGGGCTTCACGAATGGGCTTCGCGAACCAGTTTTCCAGCCCAACTTCAAATGTCCATAACTCCTAATACATAACTTCGTTCGGGCCCTACGACCTACCAAATAGAAGCTTGTGAAAAGGGCTACAATCTTGGATCATGTATGGAAGCATCTGTAAAATTTTGGGGACGCATTGTTTGGTGTCAATAGGAATTCTATTCTGTGAAGTCCAATGTGAAGTACTAGATTTTAGAAGCTCTGATCCCTTTATCCTCCTCATGGTATTTTTTCAGTATTGGAGGGTCATCATATTCTTCCTCATCTGCACTCAACTAGCTGTCCTCTATAGAAAATTCAGAATAAGTGTCATATAGGTGTCCTCCAAATTGATATTCAAATTGGGCCTCATCCATGGTTTATTACTTAAAACTCCTAAACTTCTTTTTCCATGCTTTCAAGGAGTAATTGTCCTTTATTCAACTCCAATTCCATGCATTGGAGGGATTATTATATACTTGGGTGTAGTTTGGGTTCCCATGGTTTATGTTTATGTTCCCATCCACAGCTTTGAATTTACCTCTTGATTTATTCAATTTTCTGTGCAAGGTGTGATAATTTTATTGTTAGTTGGATGTGGGACTTTATTCCTACTCGTTCCTAAGATCACATACCACAAACACCCTATGCATAAAATAGAAAAAAAACAAAAATAACCTAATCTAAAATCAGAAAAACAAATTTGGGGGTTTAATGTTTTGTATAACTATTAAATTTATAATATTCTTCTCCCCATTAATGGTGTTAGAAATTTTACATTCCTGGAGGATGTCATTGAATCCATCAAAAGAATCAAATCTAGAAATTTTTATTAGCCCAAAATATACTAACTAAAATCATATAATAGTAGTAAGTGAGGGGTTGATCCTATAAAGAAAAGGGTTATAAAATTTCAATAGTATTGAAATTTTTCATGATTAAAAATAAACTATAATGAAATGAATTTGGATTTGATACTTGATAGATATGATAAATGGAAATAAGAATGAATCAAGGTATGGTTGTTATGGAAATAAAATTCAATTAAATCTCATTTGTGAAAGTAGTAAATATTTTATCCATGAGACTCCTAATGGAATTATATCATATCCAATCAGTATCAATTAAGATCAACTAAGCCCAAAAGAACCTTTTATGAGGTAACCTAGAAAAATTAGATTCATTAATTTCAATATTAAAGGTGGGGGTGAATTTAATGGTTGTATATAACCCCCACTACCATTAATTACATTGGGTATCCTACTCTAGGAGATTCAATCTCTCTAGAATCCTAAGGAATAATTTATGGAATAATCCACAAGGTAATACTCAACAAATATGAAAAACATCACAAATAAAATAGAATCACGTATGAGGTACACATCACCTTCTTGATTTCACCCTCCCTATTAATACCTAGTTATTCATGGATAATATCTCAACCATTATGAACAAACTATGTGTTTGAGGTATAAGAAGATAAAATTATATCTAAAAAAATATGCCATGAAACAATGGAAATGTACATACATTACTTTCATAACTAACATATGAATTTAGAGTCACAAGAGAAAAAAATAGAAAAAAAAATCTTAGCTATACATCATCATGGATGAATAATGGCCCTCATCCTCAAATCTCACTTTAGATGCTGGAAAGAAATATCACACTTACCTCCTGTGTAATTTTCCTATTCTAATTGTTGTCCTCCCCACTATGTCAAGGAAATTCCTCTGAGGGCTCTCTGGATCCTAGTGTCGTCTCCACTTTTCATAATAAAAAACCTTATCTATTTATAGAGAATTATATTCATGTTTAAAAAATAAAATATCATTTATTTTCTCCTAGATCTATTTTGAATTTTTATTCTTCCTTTATCATTATTTTGAACCTCTATATTTTCTCTCTATACTAGAGAGTTTTAGATGAGTCTTTTGTTACAACCTCTTCAATTATCATGGAAAATTTGTTTCTACCATTATTTCAGGGAGTTTTTTTAATCCTCCTTTATAGGAGAGGATCCACATACTTGATCCTTATTCAAACTCCTTGAACTCATTGTGTTCTACATGTGTAAGTCCCAAGATATTGGGTGTTTGAAATACTCAGGAAAACCATTATTATGATGCATTATGTATATTATGGAACAACCTCCTTTCATCGAATTCATGGCTATGATGTAACATGGGTACCATGGTAGTATCTTCATCTTATTCTCTAAACCTCTCTATTTCTATTTAAATAACCTCCATTTCATAGTGTAAATGCTATGTTGCAACCTTATTTTCTTCAACATCAGTACAACAAGGCTACAAGGAAAGCTTCATATTACGTCGCGACTCTATTTTCCACTCAATTAATTAGTACATAGGGTTGTGGTGTATCATATAGGTAAATAAAATATGTATAGGTCGACATGGTGCTGAATAAAGATCTTATACCTATTGTGTAAAAGTCTTCCTTCTATTGTGTAAGGGTAACACACCAATCACTGTGGCTACATAAGGGTACCTTGGCTCGTGTAAGGGTATCCAACACATCACTATGGCTATGTAAGGGTACCTTGGATCGTGTAAGGGTATCCCATGTCCTAACCTTAATCTTGGGGTATCTTTACCCATGAAAAAAAATTACTACTATATAAAAACATTATTATTCATCATATGATTTATAGTGGCTATGTTGCAACGCCCATCCCACGGTGTATCCTTCATCATAATCTTGAGATCCCCATTTTTCTATGATTAAAGGTTCAAACCTATCGAATAGTAGTGCTCTAATATATTGTTGTGGTGAGCTCCTCACCAGTTGTACATGGTGGTTCCATGGTGTTGTGGAAATGACAATGGTGTAGCATAGGCGCAACTGAACTCTTATTTGAGGGAGATGACATGCGAGTGGTGGTCGAAAAAAAACCAATTTTTTTAGTATGAATAATACTTGAGATTGAATATGTCCAACATTTATTATTCTTGTGGTTAGGCTTTACTTAATAAGATATCTTATGCCTCAGTAGCACATCAAGTCGGATAGGGTCTGGAGGACCTCTTATGATACAGGTGCCTCATTCATCGGTGAGACTCTCCTCCCACCACCACATGGACATGACCCCCATGATCCAGTGTGATCCACTCCTACGTGCACCATGCATGACCTCTTCATCCCCTTTTCTGCATGCATTTTCCTTTCCTTTGGGTGTCTTGGATGGTGTACCCATATCGGGCTTCTACGTGGTTTGATTCCCCATGGGTTGAGGGATAGACCTTGTTAGCCCATTTTTACCTAAAACATGCATAAAATACTTAGAAAAAATAAGACATGATAAAACATATATTTTATTTCTTTCTATTTATTTTCAAAAATTTCATCCTAAAATATAAATTACCCTTAAATGATAAATAACAATTAATAAATGGGTATAAAAAATTGAAAACAAATGAAATTCATAAATTATTTTTTAAAAATTTGTATAGATAAATTGAACTCCTCACAAGTGATTTTCATTGGATCCATTGAAATTCAGGATATACACTCACAACATATCCTCCAATATATGAGTGCTCCATTCCATCTGACTGTGTTTCCAAGGGTGGAAAACAATGTTGAGGTGTAACTGAGATCCAATGGTGTATTTCAATCCTATCTATAATTATGAATAAAAATGAGTCTCTTGATCCAAGATGATGGACCTCAAAATTCCATGTAGCTTCATGACCTTATCCATATACCTCCTTTTAAAAACACCCACATTGCAAGACACTTTTATTGGTAGGAAGTGAGTTGACTTTGCTAGTTGATCCATGATTACCCAGATAAGATCAGAACCTCCCTGGGCTTGGAGTAATATTATGAAAAATTCGATCGAGATGTCTTCCCACCTCTGCTTACAGATATCCAAGGGATACAAAAAAACCACTAGGAATATGATGTTCTACCATTACCCACGAGATGACCAGACATTGTTCCATGAACTCTACCACTTCCCATTTCATCCCAATTCACCAAACCTACACCCTCAAACCATGGTATATCATAGATACTCATTAGTTCACAAGTAAAGGTGTTATATGAAATTCATGAAGGAATCCATCATGAATTACCATCTGGATGAAAACCCTCCATTGAAACAACATTCCATTCCGACCATCCTCCAACCACCCCTCTAGGGCATCGCCATGGCCAATAGAATCATGTATAACCTCATCCTACGAGTCTCTCCACTAAGACTACTTCACCTATTAAATCATAGAGTACTTCACTATCATCTGAAGCAAGATACCTCTGCCATCAACAACCCCTATATCTAGATGCATGGCTACCACCTCCTCCATCACCCTGTAGGAATATTTGGAATCTTGAACAAAATTTTTCATAACTTCCCGCTCAGTTTGTTAATAATAAAATTTTATTTCCCCAAGGTTCAGGAGATATAGAATTCATTTTCTTGATGAAACTCCATATAACTCTACTTCTATAGATTTAGGTCGCGTTGAGAGAAGATATACCTCAAGATCTTGTGATTGGTAAAGACCAAAAATCATTCACCATTGAGGTAATTCCACCACAAATTTAGGTTAAACATGAACACTACTATATCTAGATCATGGGTGGAATAGTTATTATCATGGGGATGTAACTACCTAGACCTTTAAGATATCACCACCCTATTATATGTTAATAAACATCCCAATACCTTATAGGAATTTTCATAGAAAACATCAAAAACCACCCCCTTTGATGGAAAACATAACACAAGAGTAATGATCAATTTCCCCTTCAGGTAGTAAAACACTACCAGAAACTAATCAATCTAGATAAAAGCCTGGTTCTTCCCATCCATAGATGTTAATGGTGCTACAATAAATGAAAAATTAGACATGAACCTTCACTAATATCCCACAATACAGGGTAAACTGTGAACCTCTAATACATTCTTGGTTGATTCCCAAGAAACCACTTCATTGATATTTAATGGGTTCGTGGATTCACCATATTCAAACACCATATTCCCAATGAAATGTACCTCCTTTGTCTAAAAATTTAAATTGGAAAAATTTACATAGATATGGTGGTATAGAATGACCAGTAAGACTACTCTGGGATGGTCAGCATGCTCCTCCTTAGACTTTGAGTAAATCAATATGTCATTAATGAACACGAATATAAAATAGTAAATAAACTCACATAATATGAAGTTAATGGGCCCCATGAACACAAATATTTTTTTTATGACACTGAATAAATTGACCCCAAACTCAAAGTTCCCATACCTGCCTCAAAAAAGTAGTCTTAGGGATATTTTACTCCCTCTAATTTAACTAATGATATCAAAACTACATATCAAACTTAGAAAAATAACTAGATCCTATCAATTAGTCAAAAATATCATCAATCCTCAAAATATGGTAACAATTTGTGATCTTCATCTGATTCATCCCTCATTAGTCTATATGCATCCTCATAATACCATCCACCTTCTTAGTGAACAACACTGGAGAACCCCACAATAACATAATAGGATGGATGAAACCTTTCTGCATTTATTCATCTATCTGAGTCCTCAATTCCTACAACTCATAGGGTTTCATCTGATAAGAGGACATCAAAATTAAAGAAGCACCTAGATGTAAATCTATCTTTAACTCAACATCAGGTTGAGAGGTAATGGCACAACCTCCTCGATAAATATATCTATAAATTACTTGAAAACTCTAGGGGTATCCATTATCCCAGTTCCAAATGAATTTACTAAAAACTCCTCAATTAGAGAAATAATAATCTCAATACACCAAATTACAATCCAACAACCAATTTTTTGATAAAAACTATATGATGACCAAACACATAAAAAAATGAAACTTCTTAAAGAATAAATTAATACCCGTACATACAGAATACAACAAATCAATGCTGATGATGGAATCATATGGCAATATATGTAGTAAGAAGAGATCCCCATATGAATGATGCTTCCCCATAATCAACATACACACTAAAATAAATCAAATAAGAATGTATGGACTATAACTGGTATAGTTAATACAAGGGGAATGGTAAGACTCTTTGGAACCTCTAATACTAGAACCTCCATGTCATGTAATTTTCCAAACCTGGCTTCCCTAACTCATAGCAGGTGACCACCACCATGGACGCACTCTGCACTCATCCCCTAAGGATGATGGAAATCACATGGATCACCTTGAAAAGATCTATATCCTCTTAAATTCTAAATAAATTATGGTGGCCTCTAATGCTGCTGTGGATGGGTCTATCCATCCAAACCAAACTATCCTCCCAGATTGTCCAAGAACTGAGCCTAAATATGACCATAATCCTTGAAGGTATATAACATGAAATAAATGTCTATAGTAGATTCCCAAGAACCAATGGACCCAGAAAAATGAAAAGAATATGGATATGATCAACTCCCCACTGGTAAAAACCTTAATTCCCTAACATCTGATATATTCCACTAACTACTCTTCTCTTTAAGGAACCTTGTTGGGTCACCCCTCTCATGGTATCCCTCCCAAGGAGTGAAAACAATCAATCACATATTCCTTATTCTATACATAAGAATACATTAGAAATGTAAATTATGTATCTGCATACTAGATATATAGGTAGATTTATTCTTCAATATTTCATGCATGGGACTCCTTATTAGGAAAAGTATCGAGGGTAAAATGAAAAAGATCCTTAAACTTGATCCCAAGATCTCACACAAACATACTCTCGTATCAAAGAGAGAGTAAATTCTACCTATTTAGTAACTTCATGGTCAATGATTGGAAGTCCACATGAAACTACCTTGGAAAATCATTATAAGAAAAATATTTCTCTTTTTGATCACTAAGATACCACACCCACCACTGACATGATGCACCCATCATCAGTTAGACTACTATCAGAACCCAGTACTCTGATTGTTCTATAATATAATTGAAAGAGATCTCAAGCACCTCTAAATATCACTACATCTCCATATCAAAGATTCTTTCCTTATACCTAACCAATACATACCTCTGGAAACCATGAAATGTCTGTTTTCCTTGATCACCCTACTTAGCTAGATCAACCCTTCAGTGATCAACTAGGTTAGCCTACTAAACCTCACCAACCTAAACCACATGAAGACTACATCCAAGATCCAAAACTAAAAAGAAAACTCAGATTCCCTAAGCATGGTAGCATGAAATATTATTAATTTTTGTAAAATTAATTTACTGAATTTCCCAAGGATCACCCAATTAAAATATGAACACAATCAATAATGATTCATGCACCAATCCTTGGTCTCTACTATTCAAGAAGAACCACCTCACTTGGTTGTTCAGTAGACTTAGGGTCCTTTCATCAGATCACTACTGTCCCTAAAATCATAAGTCTAATTTGTTCACTCTAGCCTATTTCATGAACTAAGATCAACTGGAATCATTTCCCTACCAACCCATGCATTCCATGCAATTACTGACTCCATAATTAAACCTATATCTCACTCTAAACCTTTGATACCATTATGTCATGACCCCCTCTCTCCAAAAGTACACACCTGGGATGATAATAATGGAAGAAAAAAATGACCCTTGAGTCCCACCTTAAGGAGGCACTCGGTTGGTGAATACAACTAAGGGTGTGAAAATATCACATATAGAAGACATTACCCTCAATTAATTAACAAGGATCAAGAGATAGGATCAACTAACCACTAAACAAGTCTGTATAATAAAATAAAAAGGAGAAAAAAAACATCCCATAATGCATGTATAGTGTAAAAAAATACAAACAATGTCTCTATATAAAAAACCAAAAAAAACCTAAGGCAGTGAATCAGAAACAACTTAAATGCTTGGGCTAGTAATGTCTAGATCAGTCCTCAAAGTACTCCTAGAAACCTAAAAATAGTTTATATATCCATAGGCTGAGAATAACATGCATACTCAATTGGATAATACCCAAGGTCTTTTTTCACACGTGAAAGGAGCATAATAATGCACCATTGGACAAACATTAGAACCAAAATGTACTCAAGAAGGTCAACTAACTAGTCCCTATCCTCACCATGACACACTCACCAAATAATTAATCCAATATAGTAACATAATAAGAATATTATCGATAAAAAGGGTACCCACACAACTTTTTTATTGATTTTATACTTTCACGCCCTAGCTTCGTATGTCCTGATGCTCTCATACCTTTATAATAACCATATATGAAGACACCTAGCAATTACATCACATCCCACCTAAAGACACCCGGGCACCCACATCACACCATAACCACTATCATAAGAAGAATAGTAGGGTATCATGAACATGAAGTAAATCAACCTTGTACCCTCATCATACCATGAACAACACCCACTATGAACCAGATCATCCTATCATCAAACATCACCACTTGCACACTTTTGAATTCTGTCCATCACATATTCTGTGTATCATCTCGCCTGGAATATAGAGAAGGGAAGAGGGTGTAGCCAACCATATTTCCTCACAATCATGGATGTTTTGGAAAAACACCTATAACCTAAAACCTTTAGGAGTTGGTGTAAATATGTGACTTAGGTGGGGTGTATATAGAAATTACAAAAAATTATAGGATAGATAAATGACACACAATCACAACATAGGGGTTCAAAATAGGGGAAAACATATTGTAAAACATCACCATATGGTCTCAAAACCTCTTACACTACCATTTCCACATCTAAATTCACCATACCACACAAGTAAGCCATATACACACAAGCCACATTTTGTCTTTATTTTCAATTAATATCATTTCAAAATTTTAAAATTACTAACCATCACCATTTAACAATTCCATTCATTTCATATTTAAGTTAAACCCATCTATTATTCATTCTACAAAGTACTTTATTTTCTACATGTTAATTTCCACACATGTTCATTAATATTTCCAACACATTCCATATCATTATCCATGCCAACATTTCACCTTTATTATATAGATATCAAGAAACTACACAACACAACATAACACAACACAAAAAAAGCATCCATCCCATGCCAAAGAATCATACATCCCAACCACCACACATCTCAACTGCCTCACATATTAACCACCACACATCTCAACCACCACCACATCACAACCACAAAATCAAATTTAGTTTCAATAAGGGATTATATTAAAAAGGATTAATTATTATCAAGGTAATTCTCATAAAAATTAAGATTACATGGTAAACAAAATTCATTAATTGGATATACATTCTTACATTTTTCTTATGTGGTGAGTTTAATCAAGTAAAAATAATAATACACAAATCTAAAAAACATGTCATATTTGAAAAAGCAATAAGTATGCTCAACCATGTAAGAATAAATCATGAGGGAAAGTAAAAATAATGTGTTTTCTCCCCTATCATTAAATTTTAATTAAGTTGGTTAATTATATTCATTAAGATGATGTGTAACATATACCCAAAGGAAAATAAAAGGATGATATCCCCACATGTACAACTAAGAGGGAGAGAAGAAGGATATTCTACCTCAATTGAAACTTTAAGGAAGAATCACACAAGAATCCAAGGACTAACCACCACCAATATAAAATGAATCGCCACTAGATCATATGAACAACAAACCCTCTTTCAAAACCACCCAAAATAGAAGAGAACACCCACCATAGTGAACTACCAGATAAAAGAGAAAGAAAAGAAAGGGAGAACAAAAATGTGTGGGTTAAGTCAATCCAAGGGATTCCAATATGAATGAAACTAAATGAACCAACAGTTTAAAAACACCAAGCTAAGTGACTAGAGAAGGGGGGAATGAGCAGGGGTCTGCTAAGAGTTAAGGGAATATCTAGAATTCGAATAAGGGGGTAGTTGATGTCACGAACTATATTAGATACCCCAGTACCCTGATACAAGATCTGGATCTAACATGGACTGAATGAAATTCATCTAACACACCATGAATTTAATTTATATTTATTTTTAAACTAATTAAATCTCTTTGATATATTTTTATGCACACAACATCGGGTTTAAACAAAACATGATACTTTCTTAAAATATTATTATTTAAACATGGCAATTATAACTTACATTTTAAGTTGGAGGGTATGAATAGGAATAACTGAATTATGAAAAATTATATGGTTTACACATGTATTAAATAAATTCATTGACTATATACTATTTAAAATTAAATAAGAACCATTTGAAAGAAAAAGAAATATTTTTTGAAAAATAATATTTTTTCTAAAAGGAGGTTTAGTCACACTTTGCGCACATAATTTAATATTATTTTTACCAATTTTATAATTTTTTTATAAAATTTAATTCATATTTTAAATCATTATATAAAAATTCTCATAGGGTAAATTTTTTGTATTTTTATGAAAAGATTCATTTTTCAATGAATAGTGAAAATAATATTTTTTATTAAAAACTTCAATTTTGTTTAAATAATTTACAAGAACCATTTTATTTCAATGTGGGTTTAAAGTAAAGTTATTAAAATTATATATTAATTAATCCAAATTAGTTCATTGGAATTAATTTCATATTGAATTTTGATATATAACTTTTTTAACTTTTGAATGTTTTTCTTCTGAAAAACTACTTTTTCAACACGTATATGGGTTTAATTTTAAATTAAATTATTCCAATTTTATGAGTTGAATTTTTTAAAATGGATTAAATATTTTTAATAATAATAATTTATATTATTTTATAATTTCAACTTAATTTTTGACTATAAGTAATAGTGAAAATAGAAAAATTATTTACCGTGATTGAGGTAAAACAGGTTTATCATGGGGTTAAACTAAACATACAAGGGTTGAAGATGGCCCAAAACATGTATAATTCCTATTTTATGGTCCTATTTCGACCTTATATCTTTTAAGGTTATAAAATGGTCCATTTTATCCTTTTTTCATGAGAAAAACATGGGTGGGATTTTATGTTTTTAAAAATTTCATGTGTATCCTCTCCCCCACTTATAAAAGTCCACCACATATCCTCTCTTTTCCATACTTCAAAAACTTATTAGTTCAGAAAATAACTACCAAAATAACTTCCATAATTCTATAAAACAATACTATAATCCTTGGTTTGGTCATAAATTATACCTAGGAAAGATTTTGGTGCAAACCAAAAGAAGTTGTCTGAAGAAGAGGTAACGTCCTTAATCGAGAAATTTATTTTATTTATTCCTAAACATCATTAAAATATTATTAAAACATTATTATATAATAATAATTGTATATTAAATTTAATTATGTTTTTTATTCTAATTTCAGGACCTACAATCATCTCCTCCTCCCTAAAATGGGAAACAAAACTGTTGATCATGTGTGTGGCAGACTACCTCCTCGCAAAATGATGTAATTCATTTTCCGTCACCACTTATCAAGACTGGATATAATTTTTATATAATATATTTACAATATAATTATACTTCCTAAATTATAATACCATATATACCTTCTTACTTTCAATTTTATAGATAATATGATAACGTCGCTCATGTGTATAGTGGACTTCTACCTCACGAAGTGATATGATTCATTTTTCAATTACTACTTACATGGAAGGAAATAAATATTAATTTAATGTTTATATGTGTTGTTAATTAAATATTAAAAATTATTTTAAATAAATATATCATGTACTTTCTTACCGTGTCATTCATTTATAAATGATAATGTCGTTAATATGTCTGACAGCCTACCACCTTGCGAAGAAATTTGATTCATTTCTATTATTGCATCACATAAATGATATGTGTAAGGGTATTTAAATAAATAATATTATATTTATATTATAATTATCATAATTTAAAAATAAAATAATACTCACCTTATTTCCATCATGATCTTTGAAAAATATAAATGTTACTCAAACATACACACAACCTATCGTATTCATGATTGTAACATACACTACAAAAAATGATTTATACCAATAGAAATTTATTGAAAGACTATATATATATTGGTAAAAATGAGCAATTAAAATAGATATTAAGCTTTATTGGTATTAATTTTAAGTACCATTAGTTGTTTTTACCAATACATATATATGTTGGTATTGATCATTTAAAACCAACAGATCTTTTTCCAACAGTAAAATCTATTGCTTTATCATAGTAATTCCAACATTTTTTACCCACACTTAAATATATTATTAATAATAACCATTACCAACAAATATTTTATCATCAATAACATTTGTTACAATATATCATTCAATGACAATAACCAATTAAGAGAAACCAAATATTTTGTATAGATTTTTATTTTTACGACCAAAGTCAATATTCACTTTTAATGGTTTTATTAAAAAAAATTCATATATATATAAATACTTCTTATATTTTCCAATAATTTACATAAAAAAATTAAATCATTATGATATTTTAATTTAATAAACTTAATAAATAAAAACACGGTAATGGATAAAAAAATAATAAACATAATTTAAATATAAGCAATCAATAATTGATATTCACATTAAAATATTATTTTATATTATAAAGAAAAAATATTATTTTTTATAATTTTTTATATTCATATTATATAAAAATAAATTAAGTAATTATTAATGGGTATTTACATATTGAATTTCTTATATATTACATTATTATATATTATATTTATTTAAGATTACAAAATTAATAATTTTTCTATATACATATATTCATAATATTTTTTATTTAAAATATTAAATATAAATTGATATTTTTATTTTTTTAATTTATTTTTTAGGATATGATATGTTTATACACATATCTCTGCACTCACCGACACCTCCCCTGCACCCACACCAGTCGCCCCCGAACCCGCCGCCACTGCACCCACAGATGCCACACTCACACTTTCCTCCAAATCAATGATCAACTTTAATTCTTCAATTATTATTCTTGATCCATCGAGTTCATAATTTTTTTCCAGGGGATTTTCCATCCCAATTCATCTTTCAGCTTTAATCAACCAGCAAAATCCACCCACACACATCAAATCTCCATATTTCCCCAAGGATGTTCCAACGCCACAATCTATTTTGATGCTATATAATGTACTATGAAAAAAATAACTCTTTGATGTTTGTTCCTCAATATTTTCTTCCCATAACCCCTGATTTCTTTGGAATTTGATTCCTTTTATATCCTCTTCTTCATTCGTGTAAGTATTCCTCTACTACTCCCTCCTCGTCCCATCTTCTACCACAAGATTGACGGTTTTTATTTGATATATTAGTTTATTCCATTGCCCTAAAAAATATGATGAAACAAATGAAAAATATGTATTCAATTTTATTTTATTGTCTCTTTTGGTTTAAAGTTTATTGTTTTAGTTTCAATGTTAATAAATTTTATAATCTATATTAAATTGTAATAAGATTTAGCCAAAAAAAAAATTTGTTTATTGTGTTTAATTTCTTGAAAATTAAATAAAATTTAAGAAAATTCATAATGAATATATTTAGTGATAAGATTTGGGTGAAGTTAAGGATAACATATTGAGTTTATTTAAGTGGTGTAGAATTTTTCCTTGATATTTATTTTGAAAATTTAGTAAGGGATAACATGATTGTGTGTCTATGTCGAAGCTGTGATAATCAACATTATTTGCATCAATATGTTTTGAACGCTCATCTCATTATCAATGAAATGGATTCTGATTATCAAACATGAATTTGTAATTTTCGCGTGGAGTTGAATTTTAATGGTGATAATAATTTTTGTGTGTGTTGAACATGATATTTTTTCTATAGATGATATGGTTGACATGTTGGAGGATGGCTTCAAATATGAGAAACCATAAAACACCTCATCATGTCATTCTAATGAGTTTCAAACATTTTTTAAATTGGTTAAAGATTCTAGGAAACCTTTATACCCCAGATGTGAATAATTTACTAAATTATCTTTTATTGTTGAAATGTATCATCTGAAATGTTTACATAGGATCACTAATGTGGTGACTGATGCACTTATAGAACTATTTAAGAGAGCTCTTCCCAATGATTCAACACTACCTAACTCATTCATGAAGGTGAAATGGATTATCATGACACATGGGATTGATTATCATAATATTGATGCATGCTAGAATGATTGTGTGCTTTTTCATAAGGAAAAACATTTCTATGATAATTTCCCAAATTGTGGTGCTTTGAGGTAGAAAATTGTGGATGATGGATGTATTATGAAATTAAAAAATTGTAAAAAAGTACCAATGAAGGATTTGTGTCACTTTCCTATGATACCCAAACTTAAAAGACTATTAATGTCATCTAAAATGGACCCTCTCATGACATGGCACGAGCATGAGTGAGTTAAAGATGACAAGTTAGGGCACCCGACATATTCATATGTTTGGAAATATTTTAATGATAAGTATTCTGTGTTTTCAAGTGATCCAAAAATGTTAGGATAAGCTTGTCAAGTGATGGGTTTAATCCATTTGGAATGATGTCTAGTCAATATAGAATATGGCATGTTGTCTTGATGATTTATAATTTTCCTCCATGGTTATGTATGAATCCATTATATTTTATTATTTAATTATTGATGCATGGCCCTAAGTCACCTAGAAATGATATCTATGTATTTTTAGAACCTTTAATTGATGAGTTAAACTTGTTATAGTAGTTCATTATTGAAACATTTGACACATCAAAAAACGAGTTGTTTGTATTAAAAAGTGCATTAATGTGTACAATTAATGACTTTCCCACATATTGTAATCTATCTGGTTGGAAGACCAAGGGTAAAAATGTATGTCCATGTTGAAATGTTGAAACATGTTCATTTTACTTGATAAAAAGTAAGAAAATGTGTTACATGGGACATCGATGCTTCTTGGGTCAAAGTCACAAATTTCATCGAAAAAAAGGCATTTAATGGGGAAATAGAAACAAGGATACTGCCTAAATCTCATAATGGATTAGAATTATTAGATCAGATAAAAGGATTAGATGTTATATTTAGAAAAAATATAGAGGCTCAAAGACATAATAAATGGAAGAGATATGTTGATGTGCCTTGTAAAAAGAAAATTATTTTCTTTTAACTCCTATATTGGAATAATCTTCTTCTTCACCACAATTTGGATGTTATGAATGTAGAAAAAAATTTATCTAAAAGTTTGATTGGAACAATTTTCGGAATTAAGGGAAACCTAAAGATACTTTTCAATCTTGGATTGAATTGGCATATTTCAATGTAATACATGATCTTTACCCATATGAGGTCATGGTTAAACATATCTACCTACGACATGCTTTACATTGACGAATCAAGAAAATGTTGAAATGATAAGTGTACTAGACTCTATCAAAGTTTTATATGGGTATTTTTCAAATATTAAGAGGAAAATTATTGATGGATTTTTTTTAAAAGTCATGACCACTATGCTTTAATGAAACATCTGTTACCATTGGCTCTAATAAAAACGAAAAATAAGGAGTTAAGCAGTGTGTTGATTGATTTGAGTAACTTCTTTAAGGATTTATGCTCAAAAGTGGCAACATTTGAAGATTTTTAGAGGTTACATCATTTTGGTTATTCCATACTTTTTTATTTGGAGCACATCTTCCCTCCTTCATTTTTTGACATCATATTACACTTAGTAATTCATTTAGCACATAAATCCATGATTTTTGGACCTATTTATTATCGGTGGATATATCCAATTGAGAGGTACAAAAACTAAAATTTCATTTTTTAACTTTTTTAGACATTTTATTAAATTAGTTATGTTGATTAATTAAAGGTTTCTATGAATATTGAAAATGTGCATTCATAAGAAAAGTCTCCTAGAAGGATCAATTGCTGAAGGATACATTTTTAAAGAGTTCATGACATTTAGTTCAAGATATTTGTATGAAATTCAAACCAGAGAAAATAGGCCTAAAAGAAAAAATTATAGTGAATGTGATAAAACACGTAAAAGGATATCCATATTCTATTTAAAATTTCATGAAATGTACAAAAAGAAAGGTATCAATCCTAAGATTTAAATGATATTGTAAGCACATAATAATTTTTTAGAAAAATATGTTGAAGTTAAATTATATTTACAGTAAGATACATACCCATTAATTTTTTTATATTTGCATTGTTCTTAAAATTATTTCCTTATTATTATTTTGTAGGGACTACTACAAAATTCAATATAGAAAATATGAACACAGACCAAAAATAATTGATGACATCCATAAAAATGGGTTTTCTAAATGCTTTGATGATAATGTGCATTTTATATCATACTTTGAATTTACAATTCTATGTTTTTTTTTGTTTCTAACATTTATATTTTTCATTAATTATTCAGTTTTCAACTTTTCTACCTCATGACACATCTATAGAAATTGGTTTGACACATTTAAGTCAGTTTCCTAACATGTGGATTAAAATGATGACCAGAGTCACTTGTAATGGTTATTAATGGCATGTGAAATCTATCGATAATAGGAGTGAGACCCAAAATTGTGGTGTTCTTGTGAGTGTAAAAAACAAATAAGAGAAATGTATTATATTATGGTGTGTTGATAGAAATTATTGAGTGGACTTATCCAGCTGAAAAGAGTGTTATTTTATTTTGGTATGATTGGGAAAATCCCATTGAAAGCATCAAGGAAGAAAATTTTGAATTCACTCTCGTCAACCTTATGAGTATTATTAAAACTGATGAGCCCTTTGTGCTTGCATCTCAAACCTTACAAGTGTCTTATACGAACGAATCTAAAGAGAAAATTTGGAATGTTGAAACCATCACTAAACCAAGAGACTTATTTGAAATACAAGAAGATATCATACCTAAAGTGTACAACTTACAAACCAACTTGTCAGCTAATGTCGATGTGGAAAATTATTCCATATAGGATGAGGAAGCAGTTTCAATTGATGATATTTCACTTTATTTCATTTAAGGATGACATGATGACATGAAATATTGATAATTAAATTACAGAAACTTGATGTTTGTGACTATGATCATGATAATGACATTTTTCATAATTTTGATTATTAGATTTTTTGTTGACACTTAATTATTTATTTAGTTTTGGGTTTTAAATATTTTAATTGGATTTTGGATGAAGATATTAATTTATATTTGACAATTGTATATGCTTATCTGTTATTTTAGTTATTTTATTTCATATATTTCTTTGACATGACATCCGTTGAGAACCCTTCAATCAAGAGAAAGATGGTTTCAAGAGATCAATTAGTGGTATTAATTTTTGAATTTTATTTTAATTTACAGATTTTCTCTTTTACTTAAATTTTTTATTGTTTTTTTATAACCTTTTCTTGTTTCTTTGTATATATTGTTATCCTAACATTCTAGAAAAAACAGACAAGTGACATCAAATAAATCATTGAGACATTCTTTATTTCTGACAGAGAACCCTTCCAATGCCTCTGCAATAACATTTAAATTCATTGGTAGGTGAATATCAAATGAATGACTCAACTTTTAATTTTCTTGTAATTTAATATTAATCTTTATATGATATTTTTTAGGCTTCCTTTAGATAAATTATAATTTTTTATTTCTTGTATTTGTTATAAATAGTGTATTAAAGGATAAAACCTAAGAAAACTTCTCAAGAGACATTCTTGAATAAGTGGTGCATGTTATTTACAATAATGGGTAAGTTGATGAAATTTATTACCCTATTTATTTTTTATTATTACTTTAGTTATAAAATCAATGTTTTTAGTTATATAGTCGACTGTCAAAGAAAAGAAACTCAGATTTTTTGTAAGTGGTTTTTCATTTTATGAAAATTATTTATTTTCTTATAAAAAATTTTATGTGTTTAAACATATTTTAAAATTTTATTTTATTTAAACGATTACAATCTCATAAAGATTAAAATAATGAAAATGTTGGCATAATTTAGTCATAAATTTATAATACTAAAGAAATACCAGTTGAATTGAATCAACAAGCAAGTTTTCCTTATCAGGCCACTATGAGAAAAAAGGGAGCTTGGGCATGTCATGTGAGAAATGAAAAGGGTTGTGGATTTAACAATACTAAAAAAATTTAGATCATGTTTTTGTAGATGTTAATGAATTTCATTAAATAGTTGGTGATTTATCAAGAAAAGTATCTTCCATCATCAGTAGTTTGGCTCGTGACCCTAGGTTATAACCATTAGATTTTCATGATTTGAGATTAGTAGATATTAAAAAAATTACAATGTGTGTGATGAAATTAAGGTATATATTTATTCATTATTATTATTGTTATTTTAATAATATATTTTTTATAAACATGATTTTAATTTTTTATTTTTTAGTTCTCATATTACTTCCCTGAAGGGCATGAACCATATCATTGGGGAATAGAGAAAATGAGTGTTTCATGGAGATCCTAAAAATCTGATTTAAAGATACCTTATGTTGACAACTGAAAACATGATGAGGCTATGAAAAAAAGGCCAAAACACATTCCTAAAGACACATGGAAGAATTTGGTGGAGTTTTGGGAATATTTAGCTAGACAAGTATTATTTTTCTATATAATTTATGTATTTAAACCATATTCAATTACTATTATATATACAGATCTTTAATAATAATTTATTAAGATTAAATAATATTTTCATCCCCATATAATATATTTTTTTTATGAAAGAACTAATAGGGGTGCAGAAAATCATTCACATTTTAAAATGTTGAATTATGCAAGGACAAAGAGTTTTGCACGTATACGTGTTGAAATTAAGGTATTACTTTTTTATCCACTCTTTGATATTTTTTCCTATAATTATATTTTTTATTTGATTTTATCATATATATTTTTAAGAAAAATAAGGTAAATAAGTAGATAATCTTAAAATATGGATCAAAATCCATGAACCTAAAAAAGGTTCAAAACATGATGGTGGTTCTATGTTAGTTAAGGTAATGTTTGGATTGTTTTAGAACCTTAAAAAATATTATTTATATTCAATATTGGATTTTTTACATGGGTTAATGTTTTTTTACATCAATCAATTTAGAATGAGTTATCTTCTCTTCTATACAACACCTCTAATATTGAAAAAAAGAGATTTTCAAAAAAACATGTAGGAGATGATAAAAATGGATATTTTAAAACTTTTGGTTAGGGTTATAAGTAACAATGTGCTCCTAAAAAGATATGTACATTATAGGAAGAGTGATATATAAGGATTAATATTGAGGAAAATTTTTAGAAAATTGATAAACAACTTGATGAAGTTGTTGGAAAAATATCACATTCGTCATATTTAGTAGAAGTTCTTATAATTCACTAGGTATTCATGCTTGTGTGTTTATTTTTTTTTATGAAAAATGTTTTTTTACATTGGTTTTCTAGTCATGTGGGTTTGACCCCACCTTTTCCAATATAGTGGTTATCACATTCTTCTAGAGTGAATTCAATTTTCAACATTGTATTTTTTTTAGGCGGGGTCTGTTAGTCGACTCTTACTTGATGATGAAGAAAATGATTATGAAGTTGATAAATCTGATGGTTATCATGAAGAAAATGAAAATTAAGAGTCTATTTAGTTTTTCTTTATATACTTTTTTTTATTTGGATAAATTTGAGGTTTTCATTCCTTATCATGAAATGTTTTATTTAAAAAATCTTTTTATGAAAATTTTATTAATTTATACCATTATTATTTAAATATGCATATTAGGATGGATATTTGGTTTCATTTCATTACTTAATAAGGTAAAAATATGGGTTGGTAGGTTGGATGTTTTATCTTTCCTTTTTTATGATATATTCTATAAAAATATCCTTCTTGATGGATGGAGCTGTCTTCTTTGATCTGTTCTGTAAACAATGAAGTTACAGGTGCATTGAAGTAGGAAGAAAAAACAGATCAAGCAAATATATTCTTTATATCAATGAATATTTATATGTAACCACAATATTCATGAAATTTTAAATTATATAAACATATGATTCAACAATTTGATAGTATACTTTCATTGTTTCATTTACACTTACCTCATTTCACTCTTATTGCATGCATAAATATATATTTGTCATTCTGGTTTCAGTATGCCTGGGATTTAGTGATTTATTTACTTAATCTTTGGAAATATGTATTTTTAAGATCACGAGAATCACACTTATCTAAGAACTATGGGAACTTTTTGTTGAAAAATGAGTTCTTGAATAAAAATTCACATCCATACCCTATTTTAGTGATGCAAATAGTTCAGAAAGATAATACTCATTAAAATGGTGAATAATTTAAGAAAGATCCAGATTTCAACTTCAGAGAAATTCCATGGTAATGAATCTTCATTTCTTCTTTCATGGTTTCCTCCTATTGATGATTTCCTTGGTTTTATGTGCTTCCTATTTTCCTTTCTCTATGCAATTTTTACCTTGATGTTGATTTTGGGAATTTTGTGGTTGCATTATATTTGGTCTTTGCTCATTTGTTTGTGTGAGGGATGGTTTTTTTGATGCTGTAATATCTTGAAGGAATCCATTTTATAATCTTGATTTCCTTCTTCAATATGTTGTTTGATCTAGACCATCAATATCTCATTATGTTTTTATAATAGTTATAATGAATTCAGAAGAGTAGAAATTAAATTTCTCATTTTATAAAATGTTAAATTTATGGGTCTTGAATTTGAGGATATAATCCCATGAATGTTTCATTTGAAAATATTTTTTACACGTATTTCCATTAGTACTACTTTGAACTTGTTTTTTGGTCTTGGGTTTCAGTTATGTTTTTCTCTATTGAATTTTATTTGATGTGTAGTTTTTTTGGTTTTTTTCATATATGATGGGAGTTTTTTTTCTATCCAATGGAGCTTCTGATACATCATATTTAAATTGATGCATTTCACTTTCTTCTAGATTTTGTGGTCATAGGATTGGATGTGCTTCATTAATCACAGTCTAAGCCAACATGAAAAAGGTTCAACTAATTTTGATGCATTTCTGAACTCTCAAGACAACGTTTCTTGAGATTGGGTGAAGACTCAACATCTTTTACATGGAATTTTCAATTATGGAAGTTAATGGTCCTCATACTTTATATGGATATATCTTCTTGATTATTTTTATTCACACTTATGAGTTTTAATTCCCTATTTTGAATAGGTATTATGCGCTGTTTTTTTGTCACTTGTATATGTACCTCCCTCAATTCTCTGTGGTTTAGGGATGCATTCAGCCATAGAAATTCCACACTATTTGGGATCTCAACTTTTTCCTATGAGGGGATCATCTTATGTTTCTCATCCTGATAATGACTTGATTATCCTTCAGGGTGTTAATGTGATATCTCAGGACATGACTTCTTCAGTTAAGAATGTAAACATGACGCATCCCATGGAATTTAAAGGCACATGCTAACATAAAAGAGGTTCACTTCTTACCTTTTAATCCCACTAATAAGTGAAATTTTTTGACTTACATTGATGGCTAAGGGAAGATGCATCAAGTTAGCAAAGATGAAACTGATATGATTCTTTATCTTGGACACAAAAAGTCAGATATTGAGCAAAAAGTTTATTCTATAATTTATAAATTTGAAGATCATGGTTTATGGTCACTTTATGTGGCATATCAGGAAGTTCCAAATATGAGTAAAGATATTTAAGGAGGCCCATGGAATTTCGTTGGAATTCTACCTCTTTTTGACCCACCCAAACATGACAGTACCGTGATAATAAGGAGGGAATTAAATCTTGGAGTAAATGTTAAAATGATAATAAGGGATCAATTGATGATAGGGAAGGAAACATGAAAACATCTAGGAATGGGAAAAAACATTTATCCTTCTTCTTATCTACCAGGGTATCTCATAGATGAGTCTATTGTTAGTGTACCAATCAATGATCTTATTGAAATATCTAATGGATTTTCTGGTGTTTTCCCTAAGCAGAAATATGAGATAGTGAAATGATTACAAGATAGGAAAAATATATGTGGAATGACTGGTGATGGGTTTAATGATGCTACGACTCTCAATAATGCTAACATTAGGATTTCTATTTCTGATACAATTAATGCTACTCGTGGTGCCTCTGACATTGTTCTCATTGAACCTGGCCTCAGTGTAGTCATCAATGCTATTTTGACCAGTTGGGAAATTTTCCAAATAATGAAAAACTACACAATCTATGAAGTTTCAATAACCATACGTATTGTGCTTGTTTTTATGCTTATAAACTTGATATGGAAGCTTTAATTCCCCCATTTATGCTTTTAATAACTTCTATTCTTAATGATGGTACTATAATGACAACATCCAAGGATAGAGTGAAGCCGTCTCTGATTCCTGGCAGCTAGAAACTTTCTGAAATATTTAAAATTGGCACTGTTCTTGGGAGTTACTTGGAAATGATGAATTTCCTATTTTTTTGGGCGTCCTATAAAACCAACTTCTTTATGTGGGTGTTTGGGTGTCCACCCTAGAGAAAGTAGCACATGAAGATTTTTGGAATCTTACTTCAACAATATACTTGAAATTGAAAATTATCAGTCAATCTCTCACATTTGTGATGTGATCTCAAAGTTTTTCCTTTTGTTTAGAATCCAAGAATTTTGCTCATGGTGAACTTTTTGGTTACTCATCTTATTGAAACCCTGATAGCTATTTGTGAAAATTGGGCATTTGATGAAAATGAAGGGTTTGGGTGGGGTTGGGTTGGGGTGATATAACTCTACAATATCATCTTTTACATCCTGCTTGATTTAATGAAGTTCTTCATTTTCTATGAGTTGAGTGGGAGGGAATAAGATATAGTGTTTGAGTAGAGGATTGACTTCATGAGGTGGAAGGATGCTGTAAAAGATGTGCAAGAGCTGAAGTGGGATCATGTCCCAAGAACCATTCATGGGCTACAGCCCCCAGACACAAAGATGTTTGGTGGATGCACTAGTGTCACAGATCTGAATCAGATAGCCGAGGAAGCCAAGAGAAGGTTGTTTCAACAGGAGGAGTTATTCTATGCCTCAATCTGGGGAAGGTCCCTCGATGGGGATGACCCTAGAGAAGGTAATAGCTACTGTGGAGGAATCTATTGTTGGGTCTTCAAAGGGACTGGAACCAATCCAGGAGATGGTTATAGATGTGTTTTCTTGCAGCTAGGTTGTGCAGGCTATTTCCTTGCCTTGTAGTGAGTCTATGCATGTTGTTTAGGAGGAAACTATAAATCAGAAGGAGGCTCATGAATTTCCTTGCATCTAGGATATTCAGGTTGTTCAGTAAGAAGATGTATTTCATAACCTTGAGGATATGCAAGCTGCTCAGGAGGATGCTGCATTACTGGAGGATACCTCGCTAGAAGAGGCATCACATATGTAGTCAATTAAATGGAGATGAGGGAATCACCTTGAAACTTAGGGGGGATATCAAGGGTGGGTGCATTATAAAAAGTTGTAATATCTGTGGTTTGTTTTTAATGCTACATCTTTTGTTTTGGTGTGTTTTTTCACACTTTGAAAATTTCATCCACTTTCTCATGTACTTTCAGTTTTATCTACTAAACTTTGGATACATGAATTTTACAATCCAAGGTTGATCTGTCTTGGTCTGTGTGCCTCCCTAAATTCCATATGAGATCTTTGATCAAATGTTTGGTCATAGTTTTGTGTATAAATTGGAGCTATCATGGATAGGGATAGAGCTATCATGGATGGGTTGGAGCTGGAGCTGGCATAGACTGGAGCTGGCATGGATGGGGATGGAGTTGGCATGGATGGGCTAGAGCTGGAGATGGAATGGATGGGTGGAGCTACTGGGGTTGGATCTGACATGGATTGGATGGAGCTACTGGTGCTGGAGGCATATGCGATGATGGGCTGGAGTTGCTGGGGTGGTTGATCCAACATGGTGGTGCGGGGGGTGGGGAGGGGGGAGGGGGATGGGGAGGGGTGGGTAGGGTTTTACAGCAATAAAATTTGGGGGGGGGGGGTTAGGTTCATTCAATAACAAAATTGTGTAGCAATCATGGTGGGGATCCAAAAGGTCCTGTTTGTAATGAATTTCATTATTAATATAATTAATTCTTGTCTCATTTTGAACATGTGTAAAAATCATCTACAATTTAACAATTAAAACATATGTATTATATATGATAAATTAATAAATATAATATGAAATTTTATTGGTAATAAAAATTTATCATTTTAATTTAAATGTAATTTATAAAAAAATATTATATATTGGTAATATTATTACCAAAAGATAAATTTTTCATCATAACCTGTTGTTAAACACTTCAACCAACATATATATTATTTGTTGGTATTATTATAATTTCACCATAACTATTTTATGTATCCCAAAAAGATTTAGCAAAATATTTTTTACCAACATTTTAGTGATAGGGACATATATGTTCGTAAAACGTTTTACAAATAAAAATGCACTTTTACCAAGAGATATGCCCCCGTTATAAAAAGTGAAATAATTTGTAGTGATAGTTCATTTTCCATAACCATATTTCATGGATTGTTTAAAAAGTATTATTTATTTATAAAAATGATAATTATTTAATTATTACCATTATGTAGGTGACTAATTAATAAAATATTTGACCTTATTCAACTCACCAAAGTGATTTCAGACATATGAGTCGTTTATCATTAAAACATCCAATATTAAATTGATTGGTTTTGTAATTGAATAAGACATGGTAAAAATTAAAACGAAAGGAATAATAAACTTTTAAAATTTTATTAAGAAAGTAAATAATTAACATAAGTTTATTATTTATGAAGATAAATAATGCACATGTCAAGTTGGGCTCAATGTAAGGGATCTCTCTCTAAACTACCCTTTGGTTTGGGTTATGAAATTTCTCTCTATAAATCACTTTATACATATCTTTAATGTAATGTAATGATTATAAATTATGTATATATGTATCTCACATATATTCCTAGCTTATTCATCCTTATTTTATGGGTTAATACATTCCTTATGACCATTTCTCAAATTGCTTCATTGCGAGCTTTCCTTTGATTATGATATGAAGACACATTATGAAACCCATTTGATTTTCATGTGTAATTATTATGTTATGCCTTATGATTGATTTTATTTATGTTGAAAACATATATTATAAACATTTTATGATAGTTTTTCCCATATATCTCTCAAATTAATTGGGTAAAGCTTTAGTCTCATGAGGCATCATGTATGGGATTAGTGAGTAAACTAAATCTATTATGGGACTTTGTACACCATGTGATATTATCTATGAAGTTATCCATGATTCAAATTTATTTAATGTTATATATTTTTGACACATTTACTATAATTCCATGATCTTATGAAACCATATTCTTAATGATATTCATCCATGCATTTACTCACAAACCTTATCTTTTATGATATCATGTTATACCTTTGACTCTCATGTTATGTTTCCTTATCATGTTTATTACCTTAATAATATTTTTAGTTAACCCATTTATTTATATATTCCATAAGTTATCCCATGTATTTTTAGGATATAAAATGGATTTAGGGAGCTCACTATGGAGAATAAAATAGATATTCCATGTTTAAGTTTCCTTTTATGTAATTTGAACCCAATTTCCCAAAGACGCTAGGTTTTTACGATCCTTGTGTTATATTAGTGGATATTTATGTTTAATAATCATGTGATAATATGTGTAAAAGGATCATGTCACCATATTTCCCAATCCCCATGGGTTGAATACTAAAACCTAGAATCATATAATAAACAGAAGGGAAAGATTTTTCCAAAAAACAATAGAAGATTATGGATACAAGTCAGTATGGTCAAAACTCCTTAAGGAGATCATACTAAAAATAAATAGGTAAAAAACCAAAATAGTACATCATAAAAGTACTAAAAATCTTATAAAATAAAATCTCAAAAAACACAAGAAAAAATTGGATATCATCTCTACCAATAACATTCATCACTCTAGGTCCCAATGATCAAGAACATCCACCACCTACAAGTGGCACTTTCCATTTTCTTGGACTTAAAAAATATAATCTACAAACACCCAAAGGAAAATATAGGGTGTGATATAAACAACCTAGTAGGGTCTCACCAAGTGTTCCATAAATATTAATTTAGTAATAAACTAATTATTCTATCAATTTAAATAAAATAAGGCATGTAAAATCATTTTCATATTCTCAACAAAACATTATTTCAAAGAAATAATGGAAGATATATCAAAATATACTTAAATGAATATTTTACATAAAATAGTTTATCTAAAATAGTTATAATGAACAAAACAATTATATAATCAAAGATCATGGTTCAAAATGTATATATGTGTATACTCATACCAACACCCCATTAGGGGACCTCATTTTGGGCAATCAAACTACACCCCATTAGGGGAGCCCATATCGAGAAATCAAGCTACACCCCATTATTGGAGCCCCAATTGGGTAATAAATCTATACCACATTAGGGGATCCCATTATGGTAAATAACTCTATACTGAGTTAGGGGATCCTATTATTGATATTCAAACTACCAATCAATCATGGTAAAATAAAACTCTCTGAATCAATTCAAAATATAATTTCCTAATTTTATTTTTCACATGCCATTTTTATTTCAAAACCAAATCGTGGTTTTTATCAAATTCATACCCTTTAAAATCATATTTCATTTTAATATATTTTACTCAAAGATCAACATCTAATCAATTTCATCAAATTAGTTTTCAAATCAATCCATCAATTTTCTCAAATTTTCCCAACAATTTCAATTTCATTGAAATTGGGGTTTTTGTCAAAGATTCCATTAAAACATCAAAATCAGGCATCAACCATCTAAAATAATGGTTTTTAAAATCATTTAAAACCAATTTAAATTTAATCAATAAATTCAAGGTTTCAATTGAAGGGAAAAGACTTATGGAACCACCTACCATTAGTCACATAATCAAGTCGACACAACACCCATAGAAGGATCTTCCAATGATGAACGAAGGAATATGAGATCAAGAAATACAAACTAGAATCAAGAATCATCAAAATGGATATTAGATCCATCAATATCATGATAATTTATCAATATATAATGATTAAATAATAATATATTTTAAGAAAACCACATGACAGAGGATCTACTTACCCAAATAAGATCAAATGATATCAATCATGCTTCGATCCACCAAGATAAGGGGTTTGAGAAACCAAAACCACTTATTAAGAGCCTTAAAGACTAAATAAATATATTTAGGGTTGATAAGGGTTAATTAGGGGTTAAAGTAGGGGTCCCAGTATTTTAAAATTAAATTTTATGGGATCAAAAACCTATGTGCATGGTTTGTTACACGGTCCACACAGTTAGTAGTAATTGTGCACCCTAACTGTGCACCCTCCATGAGATTCTATTTGGGGAGCATGGTTTGACCATCTGTCTATAGATGATGTTCATTGATAAAACACACCTGAGATCCCATTTCCTCCAAAAGGCCCCTATAAAAGGGATAAGTAAAGCATAGATCCCTATCATAGACTATAGCATAAGGAACTTCATGAAATATAACAATTTATAGAACATAGAGATATCCCATGTCCTCAACATTCGTTTTATCTTGAATGGATATAAAGTGATCTGATTTGGTTAGCATATCAATCACAACCCATATCACATTATCTAAGTAAGTTATATATGGAAACCCAACCAAAATTCCATGTATATCTCATCCCACTTACATGTCGACACTGGAAGTGGATGAAGCAATCTCAAAGGTCTATGGTGCTTGAATTTTACCCATTGGTAGGTGTAATAATGAGAAACAAAGTATCTCAAACCTAGCCACTATAATCATCACCAAATATCATAGAATATCTTTGTTGTACCTGGGTGCACTTCCCACTGAGAATTATGACAATCCCTCATCACAACATTTCTTTTAGTTAATGGTGAAATAAATTAGTTTCAAAAACATAGGATACCCTCATCGGAGAACATCTACTTTTCAATGGTCTCCCCACCATAAAGTGATTACCTATTAATATTGAATTCATCATCAAATTTTTAATACAAAAGAACAATCTCAAGAATATCATAGGTCAATTTAAGACTTTCCAAGAAAACCTCAGCCTATTCCTCCCAGACTCCCAAATGAATTTGAGAAAAAAGAGTCATCTTGTTACACTCTTATAATGATTCTTTCACATCATTGGTTGGAAGTTTACTAATCAAGGAATCAACAATGAAATTCCCCTTCCACATGGTGTAGGAAATGTTGAAACCAAAGGACTGTAGGTAATCCACCCAACGAATCTATCAGAGGTTTAAATATTTTTGAGATAAGATATAACTCATGATTTTGTGGTTAGAATAAAAAATAAACCTTTCTCTAAAATGGTAATGCTTAAAACTCTAAAGAGCATGCATCGCATATGAGAGTTATAGATCATGGGTTGAGTAATTTTTCTTATGTGGCCTAAGATTCCTAGATCCATAGGAAACCATGTGATTACCCAGCATAAGAAAACATCCCAAAAACAAACATTAAGGGTCAAAAAATATGTTTCAACTCATCATAATAACTCTCAATTTTTTATTCCATAAGAACTTCACTCCCTTAAGGGTGAGGGTGGTCATTGGAGAAGCCATCTTTAATAAATATTTAACAAACCTATAGTAAGACCCAACCAAGAACAAAAAATATTTATATACCAAAAGAATTACGTGGATACTCCCATGTCATAACAAACTTTACCTTTTTAGGATTGACTAAAATTCCATGTTTCAACACCATGTGTCTCAATATATTCAATTATTAAATCCATAAATTTAACTTTGAAATCTTCACATAAGGTCTATGATCTCTCTAGATTTATAGAACTACACTAATGAAAATTTAGGCTATATCCATGGTCTCAAAATGTGGCTATAAGACCAAAAACTATGGATATAGGTTATAGCCACGGTTCAACGAACCATGGCTGGTATTGGAATGGATATAGGGATTTAGACATGGTTCAAACCATGGATATATGGATTTATCCACAGTTCATACTGTGGATATAGGCCTATAGCCATCGTTAAAACCATGGCTACATATTCAATTTCCTGGGAAAACACACACAAGCCCTATAACCACAGTTAGAAACTGTAACATCCCAAGGTTTTCTAAAAATAAATTGAAAATGCTTGAAATTTTGTTTAAGGTATATATTTATAAGTATCCTTTAAACATAATTTTATTTCTTCTATGTTTTGAATTTCAAGAAACTGTCATCTACAATTGTGTTCAGTATGTTATTTAGAGTCTGATGGAACAAACTTGTTTTTTTGGTGAATAGTAACATGCCCTTATGAATAGTAATATGAATAGTAATATGACCTCATGAATAGTAAATAATAATATTATTTTATTTTCCCATGGAAATAGGATAATGGGATCTTAATTAATTTTCCAATGTCACATAAAACTAATTGCACTTCAATATTGCTATTTTTCGAATTAACCGTGACCTTATTTAAAAATTAAATTAATAATATTTAGAAAATTATTTTTGAAAAATGGAGTTCATTTTTGAATTCTACACATCGAAAAATGGTTGGGGTAAATTTTTGGTATTTTTCTGAAACTCTTGAAATTTCGGTGAATAGTGAAATACGGTAAAATACCGTATAATCAATTTATCAGTAAAAATGCACTATTTATGACATCATAAGTGATGCAAGGCCACTTTCTTCGAACTCACTTGATATTTTCACTAATTAAGGCCACTTGATTTGAGATTATTCATAGTCTTGATAAAAATATTATAATAATGATTAAAATAATCTAAAATACCTCCCCTCCTCCACTATAAATACCACCCTCACTCCCCTCTTCCTCCCACACCTATCAAGCCTTGAGCATTGTCTAATTTCTGCCAATTTCCCTCCTAAATATTCTTCCCCACGTCCTAGAGCTGCTGGTCTCACCAAAAGACCAAAATCAAAGCCCTTAAGAAGGATCTCAAGGAGAAGAGATCAAGAGGTAAACATCCTCTTTCATTTTCATTCTTTCCTTCCATTTTATGTTATTCTCTTCCTTTCCCTTTGTCTTTTGTTGGGATATTTCAGTAAATATTTCCCCTTACTGTCCAAATTTTGTATGATTGATGAGATATTCCATTCCTCTCATCAATCTTGTTTTGATGCAATTTTAAGAGGCGCCGTTAGGCTGCCGAATTTTTTGTAAGAAATTTCTCATGTTTTCTTTATTTCATGATTCCTTCCTCTTCTTTCTTCACCCCCTCTTATCCAAGAGGCATAAAATCTCAATAATCCTGTATATTCCGGATGTTTTCATGTTTATGGAAAATTAAAAATCATTATTCCTCTCCTCTCACACTTATTTAAAGAATAAAAAAAAAACATTGTCCATTTGTGTCGAATTACCGATATCGTGGACGATGTATTTTCAATTTCCATTAATTATTTCAAGTCTGGTCATGAAACCATTTATATGGTTGAACCAGGTTATAATATATGTATTATGACTCATATAAGGTTCTGGAATTCTTTTGTACTCATGATTCAAATTTATTAGACTAAATGAGGTTGTAATTATCAAGGAACCACTTAAATGATCTAAACGAACATAATTAATGTTTTAACTTTTAAATCATCATCATATAAAGCATCAAAGTGATAAATGGTATCATTTATGGTACTGTAAATATGTAAATACTACTCCATTACAATTCTGGAGTTTCACTTCCAATCAACAAGAACGATTCATCATGAACCGATTGTGAAAATCACAAAAGAACTCACCCAAAATAATGCAAGGAACCAAATACTAACAAATAAGGGATGAAATGAGGTTATGAAATGAACATATAAGATGTTATAAACATGAACATGTTTCTGTAAAATACTAATAAAACCCTTTTGACCATTATACAGGAGGTTTAAACAATTTTTAAGTAAGACAAGCCCAAGGTAAGGGAATTCTTAACCCGATTTCCATTCTTTGGGTTAACCTTCTACTTTATAATTTATGTGCTATTTAAATTGTTTGTGTGATGGGTTCTGTTTATATTATGTTTAATTAAGTTTATTTACAGAGTATATACATATTCCATCCACTCAATTAAGTCTAACTTCAAGTATATGATGTTTATAAGGGACTTTTCTTCTAAAATCCTTTTTTAAAATTCTGTTTTATAAGATTCAAAGGCAATGTTTTTATGCTATTGTTTATGTTGTATGATTATGTTTTGTTTATTGGGAATTGTTTATGATGAAGGGTGGGACCTATATTTCCCTCCAATTCATTGGGTATGATTAAGTTGGAGGTCGGCCGTATGGTTACTCCAAGTGTAACTGCGATGGTTACACAAAGTAAGGTAGCCGTGAGGGTTACAAATTTTAAGGTAGCCAAGATGGTTACAAGATTATGTAAGTAATGCCCCAATATACCTCTATGATTATAATTATGTTTGTGTGGATCTTGTGTAAATCTCATGTTACACAAAGTAAGATTTTATGGGTGTAAATCATGTATTTTGAAAATGTTTTCATACGTCATGCGTATTCATGGACTAATGTGATTTTTCCTTCTTTTTCATACCTTACTGAGCTTTTGTGCTCATCCCAAGTTTTTAAATGATTTTTCACAGGTTAATGATGAGTAATACAAGGAAGGAAGACATGTTAAATGTTGAAGAATTGTCAAGGAGTCTTGTTTTGTGTTTTAATGTTTTATATTCTGAGGAAAATGGAAACTGATTTTATGGTATCCACTATGTAACAATGTGTAATGTTATGAATGTTTTGTCTTAATTCTCTAAAGCTCTAAACTTGAAAAGATCCTCAATGTATAATGAAGTGTTTTCTTTAATAAATTCAAGATTATGTATGAAATAAGTGCGGGTCCTTATAGTTGGTATCAGAGGTCGGTTTAGACAACTTTAGGGATTAGGAGTTCTTGTGAGACACGTGATTAGTCCCTATATCTATTATTTCAGTTAAATCCTTGTTTTATAACTGTTTTTTTTCAGGTCAAGTAAAGTTGTTTACGAATGGAAGGAGAAGGATCTCAAACGACATTCCTATCTCTTCTTGATGACATGCTTGCAATAATTATTCTAAAGTCATCTTCGGATGACTGTGAAACTTTTTCTAGCATACAACTCACTTGCAAGCAGTTTTTTGAGATATCAAACACCTCCTCTATACCTCGTTATCATCGTGGATCATGGGTTGTTTTTAGACAAATACTATTTTCACAATATTCACATAATTTCAAGAAAGGTAAATATTATCAAGGTATTTTCAAATATTTTACCTTATCACAAGAATTTGAAGCATATTATGATTTTAAAAATGGTGCTGAGGAAGGAGACCCTTGTGCAACCTATTTATATTTGCTTTTAAACTATAGTCTCACATCACATACTTATGGTATTTTAAAAGGACCAATAATAGAAAGTTTCAACTCAATTTCGGTCCGACTATTTTATAGAAATCATGTTTTATCAGATGTTTTGGAAATTATATGTCATACATGATTATTTTCCAAAACTGTTTTTCTGTGAACACCCATATGACCCATGTTGTACGAGGTGTATTTGGATGGAGGAAGCAAATGATTTTGAAGGATCTCTAAATCATTGTTCTAATTCATGGGACTTCTACCTACGTGAACAAGATGACGATGAAACCGAGTGGACACCTTGATCAAGGTACCCTTAGTTGTTTAATAAGTAAATAAAATTGCGAGGACGCAATTTCAAGAAGGTGGGGATAATGTAACATCCCAAGGTTTTCTAAAAATAAATTGAAAATGCTTGAAATTTTGTTTAAGGTATATATTTATAAGTATCCTTTAAACATAATTTTATTTCTTCTATGTTTTGAATTTCAAGAAACTGTCATCTACAATTGTGTTCAGTATGTTATTTAGAGTCTGATGGAACAAACTTGTTTTTTTGGTGAATAGTAACATGCCCTTATGAATAGTAATATGAATAGTAATATGACCTCATGAATTGTAAATAATATTATTATTTTATTTTTCCATGGCAATAGGATAATGGGATCTTAATTAATTTTCCAATGTCACATAAAACTAATTGCACTTCAATATTGTTATTTTTCGAATTAACTGTGACCTTATTTAAAAATTAAATTACTAATATTTAGAAAATTATTTTTGAAAAATGGAGTTCATTTTTGAATTCTACACATCGAAAAATGGTTGGGGTAAATTTTTGGTATTTTTCTGAAACTCTTGAATTTTCGGTGAATAGTGAAATACGGTAAAATACCGTATAATCAATTTATCAGTAAAAATGCACTATTTATGACATCATAAGTGATGCAAGGCCACTTGATTCGATCTCACTTGATATTTTCACTAATTAAGGCCACTTGATTTGAGATTATTCATAGTCTTGATAAAAATATTATAATAATGATTAACATAATCTAAAATACCTCCCCTCCTCCACTATAAATACCACCCTCACTCCCCTCTTCCTCCCACACCTCTCAATCCTTGAGAGTTGTCTAATTTCTGCCAAATTACCTCCTCAATCTTCTTCCCCACGTCCTAGAGCTGGTGGTCTCACCAAAAGACCAAAATCAAATCCCTTAAGAAGGATCTCAAGGAGAAGAGATCAAGAGGTAAACATCCTCTTTCATTTTCATTCTTTCCTTCCATTTTATGTTATTCTCTTCCTTTACTTTTGTCTTTTGTTGGGATAATTCAGTAAATATTTCCCCTTACTGTCAAAATTTTGTATGATTGATGAGATATTCCATTCCTCTCATCAATCTTGTTTTTATGAAATTTTAAGAGGCGCCGTTAGGCTGCCGATTTTTTTGTAAGAAATTTCTCATGTTTTCTTTATTTCATGATTCCTTCCTCTTATTTCTTCACCCCCTCTTATCCAAGAGGCATGAAATCTCCAGAATCATGTATATTCTGGATGTTGTCATGTTTATGGAAAATTACAAATCATTATTCCTCTCCTCTCTCACTTATTTAAAGAATCAAAAAAAACATTGTCCATTTGTGTCGAATTACCGATATCGTGGACGATGTATTTTCAATTTCCATTAATTATTTCAAGTCTGGTCATGAAACCATTTATATGGTTGAACCAGGTTATAATATATGTTTTATGACTCATATAAGGTTCTGTAATTCTTTTGTACTCATGATTCAAATTTATTAGACTAAATGAGGTTGTAATTATCAAGGAACCACTTAAATGATCTAAACGAACATAATTAATATTTTAACTTATAAATCATCATCATATAAAGAATCAAAGTGATAAATGGTATCATTTATGGTACTATAAATATTTAAATACTACTCCATTCCAATTCTGGAGTTTCACTTCCAATCAACAAGAACGATTCATCATGAACCGATTGTGAAAATCACAAAAGAACTCACCCAAAATAATGCAAGGAACCAAATACTAACAAATAAGGGATGAAATGAGGTTATGAAATGAACATATAAGATGTTATAAACATGAAAATGTTTCTGTAAAATACCAATAACACCCTTTTTACCATTATACAGGAGGTTTAAACAATTTTGAAGTAAGACAAGCCCAAGGTAAGGGAATTCTTAACCCGATTTCCATTCTTTGGGTTAACCTTCTACTTTATAATTTATGTGCTATTTAAATTGTTTGTGTGATGGGTTATGTTTATATTATGTTTAATTATGTTTATTTACAGAGTATATACATATTCCATCCACTCAATTAAGTATCACTTCAAGTATATGATGTTTATAAGGGACTTTTCTTCTAAAATCCTTTTTTAAAATTCTATTTTATAAGATTCAAAGGCAATGTTTTTATACTATTGTTTATATTGTATGATTATGTTTTGGTTATTGGGAATTGTTTATGATGAAGGGTGGGACCTATGTTTCCCTCCAATGCATTGGGTATGATTAAGTTGGAGGTCGGCCGTATGGTTACTCCAAGTGTAACTGCGATGGTTACACAAAGTAAGGTAGCCGTGAGGGTTACAAATTTTAAGGTAGCGAAGATGGTTACAAGATTATGTAAGTAATGACCCAATATAACTCTATGATTATAATTATGTTTGTGTGGATCTTGTGTAAATCTCATGCTACACAAAGTAAGATTTTATGGGTGTAAATCATGTATTTTGAAAATGTTTTCATACGTCATGCGTATTCATGGACTAATGTGATTTTTCATTCTTTTTCACACCTTACTGAGCTTTTGTGCTCATCCCAAGTTTTTAAATGATTTTTCACAGGTTAATGATGAGTAATACAAGGAAGGAAGACATGTTAAATGTTGAAGAATTGTCAAGGAGTCTTGTTTTGTGTTTTAATGTTTTATATTCTGAGGAAAATGGAAACTGATTTTATGGTATCCACTATGTAACAATGTGTAATGTTATGAATGTTTTGTCTTAATTCTCTAAAGCTCTAAACTTGAAAATATACTCAATGTATAATGAAGTGCTTTGTTGAATAAATTCAAGATTATGTATGAAATAAGTGCGGGTCCTTATAGAAACCATGGATATAGATTAAAATTCAATAAAAAAACATAGCTAACCTACATGCCTGCCTTCCACCCCTTCTAGTCCCCCTACCTTCTACCACCTGCTAGTCCCCTTCCACCCCCACCCACCTGCCTATCTCCCCAACTATTTTCCATCATGATCTTCCCCCTACTAGTCCCCCTACCTATTTCCCCTAGTTCCCCACCCCCTGCCAGTCCCCCCTATCTGTCGCCCCCCCTAGACAACCCCTAGAAAGACCCCCCCCCCCAATACAGACACCCCCTGGACATACACCCCCTAGATAGACACCCCTGGACACCCCCTCCCCTAGACAAAACCCCCCGGGACAGACACCCCCACCCTGGACAAACACCCCTGGACACCCCCACCCCTGGACAGACACCCCCTAGACAGACACCCCTGGACACCCCCTAGACAGACACCCCCTGGATAGACACCCCTAAAAACCCCCTCCCATGGACAAACACACCCACCCCTAGATAGATACCCCCTAGAAGGACACTCCCCCTCCATATACATACATCTTTAGACAGACACCTCCCCTAGATAAACACCCCCAAGATAGACCCCCCCAGACACCCCCTAGACAAATACCCCTGGACACCCCCCTCCTCTGGACAGACACCCCCTCCCCTAAAATGACACCCCTGGACACCCCCCACACTCCCCTGGATAAACAACCCCCCCGGACACTCCCCCTCCCCCTCCCTCCTAAACACCCCCCATAGACACCACCTCCCCTGTACACACACCCCCTGAATGCTAATATAGTTTGCCATGTAATTTGAAATCAAAGACAAAAACGAAAAAATAACACATTGTAATCTTCCCTCAAAACATCCTTGACGAAAATTAGTTGAGAAAATAGTAAAAAAATGTTTGGTTGTAGAAAAATCATACATAGGCCTTGATCTGGCCATAGAACTTCTTGTTGACACACTTAATTGAAGCTGACATAGTCTGTAGATTGAAGAACCATCCTCAATGATGGAAGATATTCATATAGAATACAAGAGATAATGGGAAAACAAAGCAGGATACTCATGGATGGTCTGGAAAAATATAATGGGGTGAAATCTAGCTGCATATGATTAATATAAATGTTTATATCTAAACATGCATAAACCAAATTCCTATAAAAAACCTTAATGTACACTTTCATCTGATGCCCACCCTTGACCAGCACCCCCCCTACTGGACACCACTCCCTCTTTAATGCCCCCTCCACCACCCTGGAAACCCCCCCTCATAGACACCCGTTCCTCTATAAAGCCCCCCTCCACCCCCTAGACACCCCACCCTCTTTAAAGAACCCATATACCCACACTCTCCCCCTACAGACCCTCATGGAAACCCCCCTCCCAGGACAGAAACCCCTTGGTGGCCCCCTTCCACCCCTCCCCCCTACCACCCCTAGGACACCCCCTACCCCTGCTAGTCCCCCCACCTGCCAGCCCTCATCCCCTACTGACCCCATGAAGACCCTCTTGGACACCCTCCCCCTATTAGTCCCCCTGCCAGTCCCCCATGACAGTCCCCCTACCAGCACCCCCTACAGACCCTCCTGGACACCCCCTCCCCAGTACCAGTCCCCCTACCATCCCCCCCTCTCCAACCACCCCTGATATCCCCCCTGCAACCCCTCCTGGACACCCCTCCCCTGCCAGTCCCCCCCATGTAGGGTCTTTTCTATTGGTTGTTTAAATGTGGAACCATGTATTCTAGATCATCCATGGCCATTTTTCTTATGGGTATGGTTTCTTTCTATTCATAGTAGTTGACCAGTGTATCGATAACCCTCCACAGCATGATCTCTATAAGGTAAAGCAGGTGAGGGAGATAACAGTCATTTCATTAGAATAGGTGTATGAAATTTCCATGTTTGGCTGATCATTAGTTTCAGTATAATCATGGGAACCTATTCTACCCCTACACCTATTAGCAATGGTTGGGGAACCTCACCTATCAAATCTGTTGCTTGGAATTCCATAAGATATTATGAATCAAAATTTGAGTATTTGTTTATGATTATGATGGATAATATGCCCTATGTTACTCATTATATCTTTTTTTTTGATACATAATTCTTAACTGGTTCACCAATCCATGAAGTTGATTCCAAATGAAACTCATCCTCTATATGTTGAAGGATAATGAATTCATCTCAGTTTCATCAATTTTTTTCTAAAACTTTACTTTAAGACCATTGTGTTAGACTACACTAGGATGGTCATGATTCTTATCTCACATGCCTTATTTTTTAAGGAAATCAACAATACACCACAACAGTGATGATGATGGAATCTTTCATTGATATGGTAGTATGTGAGTTTAAAACATATCTTTATGGTTTTCATTTCCCAGTCCAAATTTATCTTATATAATTAACACATGCCCATTAATCTTGTTCTTGATTTCATATCCATGTGTATATCCATTAATAATGTCACTTTCTTCCTTATCAAGGTGATAACCTAACGATCAAAGTTGACTAGAATTTCAATTACATTGTATATTTAGAAAATCCCTTAAATATATTTCTCATTTCTAGAAGTGAGGGAATCTTATTCTTGCCACATATAAGTAAAGGATGAATCTTCAGTTATGATATGCGCAAGAAGGCTGTTATATCTTCTTTTTTCAATCCATATAGACATCTTAGGCTCATAATCTAAGAAATACTATTCTCATAACATATATAATCTTATATTCATCACCAAATTCATCATATTCTAGTCACCTGAGGTATTTTAGGCTCATCACCTAATGAACTCCAGGATCGTCACCTAAGGAATTTCATGCTCATCGCTTGAGGAAGGATGTGATTATGATGCATTAGTAAAGGTGAATCATTCTATTCTTATGACATAATAAATATTATACATTTCATATATGGAACGGTATGGTCCTATAATGCTCTTCATAGAATTTTAGTCATGATTTTAGGTATATTGGGGACTAGTCCTCTTATGCTCATCGCATAATTCTGGTCAGGATTTAAATTCTAGTGGGGACTAATCCTATTATACTTCTCACATAAGATAAGTAATGGTTTAATGACTAGTGAAAACTACTATGAGGTTTAGAGTACTCTTGGAAGATGGTCAGAAATTAGATATATTGCCTCAAAATTGGTTGATGTGATGGTGATGATATTGGGATGTTGTGAATGAACCTTGAAGAGTTGTACTATATATATTGTTTGAAAAGGAATCAAAACCCTCATAGTATGATTTACATAATTTATGTTCATATGATAGGATCATCGATATTGTTTAACATCATGTGGTAAAGATGATTTTGTTGTGAAATAAGTGACAATATGTGATGTATTAGGGCTACGCATTAGTGTTTTCAAGTATGGTTCAATGTGTTATATGGCTCAGGTGTAGGAATATTGTGGGGTGTACACCTAGTATGATTCCCACTTGGAGGAATGTATCATCGATTGGATAAGTTATATAACACTTAATGATTACATTGTTTCTTCTTACACCAAAAAGGATGCCATGAACATTCATGGAAACTGTAAGGATACATGTGGGGCATGTACGTTGAGTTGTATTTACCTTATTTAATACAAAGGAATCAAATGTGGGATACAATAATTCTGGACAAGCGTATATAGTTTTCATGAGTAGTCTAAAATTAGGTAGATATGGGTCCCATGGTCCATAAGCACTAATGAAAATTGCTCTCATAGAGGATAAAATCCCCTAAATCTATAATATATAAAATAACATTTTAATGTGTGGAGATGAATAACTTTTTAAAAGGGAAATATAATATGAATTTCTATCCTTATGGTAGGCCGATCTCACTAGTTTTAATGAATATGGAAGTTGATTTGAATTAGGGATAGGTAGTGAGATTTCATAAGAGTAATACCCCATCGGCAATTCTTTTGAAGACCATTGGGTACTTCTAGGATACCAACTAAAATTTTGTGAAGCTAGTTAGTTGGGAAGGAGTGGATCAAAATTGAATTATGTATCCTTACAAATTCAATCCCTATAGTGTGATATGTTTACACCATTCCCTATGAAATATTTCAAGGGGAATATTATGGGTGAGTTCCATGATACCAAATAAGATATAAGGAAGCTTGGTATTGAAACTAATAGATCCTTAAATTAAGTAGTGTTATTTTATGATAAATTTAATGGGAAGTTGAATGACATCATGAATGTCTCTAAGGATGATCAATGTATGGTTTTTAGATCTCTTGTTCTAGTATCTAGAAACTACTAGAATTTTTTAACATTTTTGAACAAGGTTTACAAATAAGTTCAACGGATATATTCATATTCTTCCTTGACAAAGATGGTGTTTATTAGAAAACCATTTTATTAAGCAAAAAATAAATTATGGAAACAAGTTTTTAAAATAATCAGGCAATTATACAATTCAAATTAAAGGTTTAGAAAGAGGGAACTTGCCTCAACCTCAAGACACATTTCTTTTGATGACGACAACTTGAATCTTCCTTTTTTCTGCTTGCACGCATATGAAACTTCACACGTATATATAAGAAAACCTATCCCCTTTGTACATATTTGTGTGGCCAAATATGCACAAGGGGTCCTTAGATATATGTTTATACTTGTATATACACCTTTACACTTACACATTTATGCATTTTTCATATCTATACATAAGCACACCTAGCCCCAGTATATACATTCATCTTTCCGTGAGTGAATATATATAAAGGGGGAACTTATATTTGTATATACCTACCTATTCATACTCATGTAAGCCTTCATAAATGAAGAAACTAATCCACCTCAATGAAATCCAAAATGCACTACAAAAATATAAGGAACCCAAAAATAAAAAAAGCCCTAATTAAAATTGGGCCAACGAATAAAAACGGAATAAAACTTACCCAAATATGATGTTGAACTCACTATCTTCAATGGTGGTGGATAGACAAGCAGAATTAAGAAGGATCCTAAATACAATTTAAAACATTATTGAATTAAAGAGGCTAAGAGACGGACCCTAACTCAAAGGATCCAAGCCACACTTGGTGCTCGACACTTTTGTCAGTGGAAACTCTAAGATTCTCCATCCATACTCTAGACATATGATCCTTTTCATATACATAAGGATGACCTAACCCCTATGTACGTGTCCAAATGGACTTGAACATGCACAAGAGGATCCTTATATATATGCTCATTTGCATAAGCCCATTATCACCTACACAGGTATTCATTTTCCATATATATACATAAGCACACCTAGACCCTTATATATAATCACGATGCCATGGGTGGATATACATATAACGGGATAACTTATTATATACATTCTTACTTATGCATACGCGATGAGTCTCCTATGACTCCGGTTTTGACAACACACACAAAAGGGTCTTAGGAGACTTCAAAAAAATGCCATTGATCTGATAAATAATCATTAATAAAACCTAAAAATAAAATTGAGAGGAACATGATTAGTGAGAAAGTAAATAACAGGATAGGTTATAATGATAGCAACATCAACTTTCAACATCATTAGAAAACAGAAGAAACCTTACCTGAATCTGATGTCGAACTCGCTGCCTTCGATGGTGGTGGATAGAACTAACCTCATCATAAAAAACAACCTGTAAGTAAATAATGGGAAAAGAAGTGAGATATAATGACATCTTATATATATATACGTGATCAGTGTGTCAATTGTACATGATAAATTATACATGACTCCATAACCAATAATGAACAAAGAATATTCATATTGATATGTAAGTGTAATAGAATATTTTTATTAACAAATTTTTTTTGATAATTTAATCATGAATTCATTATGATATATATTAAATTACAGATGTTGTTATAGTAATATAAAACTTTTATATTAATAGCACAAATTTGATCCAATAAAAAAGATAACATAATTGTGTCATAAAATCTTATATTTGAAAAGAAAAAATCATTATAAATTTTTCATATTAAGAATATGGATGTTATGTTTACATTATTCCTATAGTCCTCATTAGTTAATTTTTTTAATATCATTAAAAAGAAATCATCAAGTAGCACTATATACATGACAGATTAAGCTAATAATGTTAAATAAAAGCATATAAGAAAATAAACTGTGTAAATAATATCAATTACCCCTTAAAAATTATTTAATAGATTCAATAAATTCATTATCAACCCAAAGAAAACTGAAGGATTAATTTGTAAGTATAAAAGTTCTATATTTAATGATTATTAGTCAAAATATCTTAATAATATGTTGGGGATTTGACCTCAGTAAGATGAATTCACAAAAGGATATTATGAAAGGTATTGAACTTCATCATACCTGATAGGACAAGTTTTTGGTTTATGCTGTCTCAATATGAAATAAGGCTTGCTGGATAAGCAGGTAGGAAAACCACTATGGATGTGATCAGGTGTGTGTGTTTATGTTTTGGTTTTTATTAAATGCATAAATTTCTTTATTCATGTAACAAATGTGTCAAATATATAAAAATAAAAACTATAATACACCAAAGAGTTTCCTATAGAATAGCTAAATATCAATAAATTTACATCCCCTCAATGTGAATTATAATAAGAAATAATGGAGAATGAAGTTTTATGTGAAATATATGTCTATAATTCCAACTACATGGATAAATCTAGAACACAGTGAAAGGAAATTGATGATCTTACCATGAGATAAGGATATTTTTGGACCATAGGTAGTGGTGAAAGCAACATAGTTCAAAGGGTTATCCACATGCTCACCCATAGAATAATTTCCTTGAAGAAAATCAATATCTTTGAAAAGGAAAGAATACAAAAACTTATTACTGAGATACTGATGCTTTGTGTGGAACCCTACTATAAATAACTAGTAGAATTATATGGGGCATTTTATAGTCCTAATTCTAGACACATAAGCATAGCTTTGGAGAACATGGATGGTGGGTCATTAGTGAACATCATTAGAATAAGGATGCATATAATAGAACCGATCCTTTAATAAATGGCTCAAAAGATTATACATTGATTAAGTTACTTTCATGGAGTTAGACATATGGTTCACATGGATATAAGACCAGAAAATTTGCTTGTGAACCTCAAAGGAGAGTCAAAGATAATAGATTTTGGTGTAAGTTCTGGTCTGGACAATTCCATCGCAATGTGTGATACTTTCATCGAACTGTTACATACATGTCTCCTAAACAGATATACAATGAAAACTATTCTATCGATCTGACATTTGGATCCTTGATCTTACACTATTTGAATGTGGTACAGGAGAGTTTCCATATATGGCTAATGGGTGACTTTTTAATATTATTCCAAGAATATTTGTTCTAAAATATTACTGTGTTGTATACTAGTGATTTTCAGTGTACATGTGTTCAATGTACAAGTGGAAAATGCACACAAACTCGGGGCATGATGAGGGTGTGAAAAATTACATGATTGATTTTCATGGACTGTAATATTATTTTGATTATTTATAACTCCAATTTAGTACAATATAACATAATAGAATGATAAAGAAATCACAATCCACAACGATCAACATGACTCATAGATCTATAAACTTTAGTTGAAAACGGGAGAAAAGAGAACAAAAATGAAAATAATAACAATGAAAAATGGATTAAAAAATAGATCAGATAAAGACTTATTAATAGAGAAGATTGTGGGTGGTAATTGAGTTGTGATGAGGGAGGATATTGTTGGTGGGAGATGAGTCGTGAAGGAGATAAATAATTTTAGGAGCTACTTCCACATACACATTTTTTCCGCGGGATTATCTATTCTAAAGCCACAGTTTTCAAGTAACTGTGGCTATATTTTAACTTATAGCCACAGACCAATTAAACTTTGGATATAAGTTCGTTTCTATAGTTCATTTTTCTAGTAGTGAATGTTCATGCTAAAAAGTCAAAGTTCAATGAGTTTGGAGTTTTAGTTACATCACAAAGAGGTATGATTCAAAATATTCATATGGTCTAATATGATATGTATTAGGATAAAATTAACGAAATTAAAAGTTTTAAGTCTAATATTAAGGAAACTTGGATAACCTTAAGAGTGTCGTTGTCAGTAAATTTGAATTCCTTAATATGTTTTAACCAACTGCCACCTCTTTATTTTCTCCTTCAGTGTTTCCTAATTTTCAGAATGGGGTTGATTAGATTCTTTCCGATTTGAATTATGTGTCTTATCAAATTTAATCTATTTAGTTTCATATATTCACACCTGTGATTCTAAAATATTTCAAGAAATATCTTTTGGATGAGTTCCAAGACACCACTGAAACTATTATAAAGCTTGAAGTTGGAACATACATATCCTTGAATGTCACTATGAGTTATCTTGAAGAATCTATTTGTGAAAATTTGAAAGATATCTTGGAAGTGTCTCAAAATATTCAAGGAATGATATCTAGGTCTATTGGTCCTGTGAAAAAAATCATCATAGAATAATAGACCTACTAGTTAAGATCTTTGAAGAAGTTGAAGGGTTGTACTTTGAATAGGATTATAGTTTCTCAGAATATGATGAAACTCCATCAGTTCTAGTTTCTACTACATAGAAATATATTTTTGTTTAAGATCCTCTCAAGATTCTCCTTTCTATGAAACCAGTTACTATATTTTCTCCAATTACATCTAAGTCCATTATTGCCACTACTAGTGCTACAATGTCTCAAACCTCTTCCAATGATCTTTAGTAGGTATCTCAATTGATGGTAGAGTGGATTACTAAAATGTAAATTAAAGTAAAATAAATTAAAGGAAGATTGTTCAGCATCCAAGGATCTGTTTACTAGATTCTAAAGAAGTTGAATCTATACCCTCCAGCTGCTTCATGTAGTACTCAGATTATACCCTTGTTTAGTGATCCTCAAAGTTTCACTTCTGGTTTGATTTAATCTTTTAAATTAATCCTAAATAATGTTCTCCCATCGGTTTCTCAAATAATTAGACAGGAATCTTATGATATCATTGAGTTCTTAAAGTTAGTTATTATCAAGAAAATTTACATGTTCGTAGATGCTCTATTCTATTTTAGAGGGAGGAGGAATCTTCTAACCAACTCCTCTAGATACCATTTGAGGTACCATATAGAGGTTTGATATGGTTTAAGATCCATAAAACATATTTAAAAATATAAAATCCAAGGTATACCCACATATAAAATACATAGAAAGACTAAAGATATAAATATTCAATACAATAGAGGTAAACCTTGAAGCATAGTTTTTATATCAATATCCAACAATGGTAACACTATATATAGTTTCAATATCATAACACTAAACATGCTCTACATCATAGTAATACACATTCTCTATGTAAAACAATTAAAATTCTTCATATTATATAAATAGACATGTTCTATGTCAAAGTTGTAAACGTAACCTATAGAAAAATAGTATACTGGGTCCATGCTAATGTAAATAAACATCCACTAAAAGTAAAGAATATCATACATGCTCACTATGCACTATTTTAACACCATGATAGTATGATAATAATAACCATGACATGTAAACATGAAAAACATTTTAAACTATCCATAAATAAAATATAATAACACTACAATCAAACATGATAATATTAATCCAAATTAATAACGGGTATTCTATTTTAAATCATTAAGACATACTGGGGAGATTTAAAATTAAGTTATAATCATTTCATGCACAACAATATTACACATGGTATAGAAAACACAAATGAGTCATAAACTATATACCAACTGTGGTGTTTGGAATAAAGTATCAAAACATTTCCAATAATCAGAAGTACAAGGTTGTAAGGTATTATTTATCATAAATGGGGTTTTAAATGGTCCTTCATAAATGTTAATATAGACTAATATATTTTAAATCACCTCTTGATTATTTTAAGACTTCAACATTTTAGAAAAAACATATCTCCTATATAACACATAAGTAAATTATTTTTTATGTTATAAGTGTTCATGACCTAAAATAATGTTTGGAAACCAACTTCATAAATCAATATTTTAATGGTGTTACAAATTATATTTTAGAAAACATTGGTTTATAAGATAAAAAATAAAATATAAAAAGGGAAAGGGTTTGAGTTCATTAACAAACACATTTTGATAAAACATCTAAAGGAATAAATGATCTTAACTAGGAAAATGTTTTCAAAAGGATTCAATAACAAAATATGGTTTTTAATTAAAACTTCACTCACTTTAAACATTATATAAACCATTTTAATTATCAAAAACCAATACATAAGGTTAAAACAAAAACCATTAATATTTTTAGGTCAATTAAAATCCTCACTTAATCAATCCGACCACTACATTTCCACTAAACCACTCAACTCTCACTACGACACCTAGGATTCCGTGACTATAAGAAATTTTGGAGGTCAAAAAACAATATATATATTATATCTAAATCATAAGATCCATCATATATTCTAAGACCACATCTTGAAACCATCCATTTTAATTCCCCCTAAATGGATAGTATTTATATAGGTGCCTAATTTTTCAAAAAAACCCCTAAGGCACTAACTGGGACTCATTATTTGAAAATAAAAAATTGAAATTTGGAAAAATAATTTAAATATATTTAGAAAATAAACCAAGTAATTAAACCATTTTAAAAATATTGGCCATAAGTCCAAAACATTCTTAAAATTTATAATTTTTTTTAAATAAAACCATTTTAAAGATAACCCAAGTATTTATTGTATTTAACTTTTAAAAACACACTTAAAATATTTTTCACAACGTAAAATCCATAGCCACATCTTAATAAACATGAAAAACATAGAGGATTCTAATTTCATGCATCACAATAATTCTCCATGATTTATTTACCATGAAACATCATGAAGAACACCCAATAAAGAACCAAAGTAAACCATAAACACCTGTTTAATTCTATTTAGATTATATTTTGAAAACCTAAATCACTTCTTAAGATACTGAAACTCATTTATAAGGCCAACTCGGTATTTTGATAGGTAATTTGTGTGAAAAGTCGAATAAAAAATTTTCACACAATTTAATTCAAAGATAAAACCAATTGATTTATTTTCAAATAATTATTCTAAACATTAAATACCATAAATTAACATCAAAACAAGGTGAAAACATTCTTAATTTTAAAGGAATAATACATCAGGAAATCTAGACAACGACACCTCAAAATGGGAAATCAAGGAAGGGAGGACTTTTCTAGGATCATAAAAATGATTTTAGTTATAAAAAACATTAAATTAATAAACCAAACAATTAAAACCAAAAACCAAAAACCATAATAAATTTCAATCTCACTGAGCAGCCTCACAGTGCCCAAACCTCGAGAAACTGGGTGTGGTCCACTCATGGGACACACCCAAAATTAATCTACATAAAAACCCCAAATTAAACACCCAAGTAAACCACCAGTTTCACCCAAAATTTCTAGAAATGCTAAAAAATCTGTAAGGAAACATACCTCAAGTGAAATGATGAACTATGACTTGAAGAGGGGATCACGATCGTGAAGAGGGGAAGCACCAGCCGATGCACCGAATGGAAGAGGAATACCCAAAGAAGGGTATAGTGGAAGGAAAGAATGCACGAGTGATGGAGGAACCACGAATGAAGAAGCTATTGAGGGAAAGAAAACTATAAAGGAGAAGTCGGTGAGGATCAAATGGGGGAGAATCAGTTAGGTGACGATCGGCCGACGATAAGGGTTTTGGGAGAGTAAATCTTGAGCAGGAATAAAATTAGAGATAGATTTAGGCATGAGGGAAAATTAAATGATGGATATATCATACATATAGCCAAAGACCAATTAAATAGTTGCTATTGAACCATAAATATAGGTAATTTTTCTAGAAGTGATACTCTCAGATGATGCACATGATCTTCATTAGTTTTAGAGTAAACCAAAATATCATCCAAAAATACAACCACAAATGAATCAAGGTACTCATGGAATATCCTATTCATAAAATCCAAAAATAATAAAAGAGAATTTTTTTTAATCCAAATTCCATAACAAGATACTCAAAATGACCATATCTATTCCAAAAGGAAGTCTTTATAATATCATATTCCTTGATTCTCAATTGTCGATAACCAGACTAAAGGTAAATATTCAAGGAGAACTTTTCCCATTTCAATTTTTTAAACAGACCATCAATCTATAGTAATGGATATTTGTTCTTTACCATAGCTCAATTGAGTTTTTGGTAATAAACAAAGAGTAAAAGTGTTCCAAAAAATTTCTTCACAAATAGAACATGTGCCTTCCAAGGTGACACACTTGGGAATATTAAGCCTTTCTCCAATAGATAATCCAACTGAGTCTGTAACTCTTTCAACTCTGCTTGTTCTATTCTGTAAGAAGTAATAGACGTCGGATGAGTTCTGGGTATTAAATCAATAGATACCTCCACATATCTTACCCGTGATAGATTAGATAAATCAAAATGAAACTTTTTAGGAATCTCAATGATTATTGGAGGGAGATCATCACTCAAAGATTCTTACTCAAATTCAAAAGAAAAGATAGATATTACCCTACCCAACTCCAATAAATATAGTCCAAATCTATTTGAACTCAGGTACAATTCTCCCCGAATGATACGACACACCCTATCAGGTGTAGTAATGAAGACCCATCAAAGATAAAAATTAATTCAGAAATTATTAGCACTCATTCAATCCATCCTGAGGATGAAGTTAAGAGTTTTCATGTTGAGAACCAGAAAATACCAGGTAAGTTCAAACTATGATAGGGAGAAAACACAAGAATGACATTGAAGACCCTACTGTCTCTTCATTCTAAGGGGCATAGTAATATCCATTACATAAGATAAAATCTCCATAGGAATATTTAGAAAGTTCATAGCATGGGTTGATAAAAATGATTGAGATGAACCAGTATCAAATAAATCAGTCATTAAAGATGAAGCTATAGTAATGGTACCTCTCATGACTATGGGACCCATATTTAATTCTTCCAGAGACTCTTCCACTATGTGAATAAAATTTATTCCATATTCCTATGGTTGGAACCCCTTACATCTTGAAGAATCTAATTTCACCACATAAATTTTAGGAGTTGATGAGACTATTCCATTTTACAGAGTATAAAATATAGAATAACTTCTATAGGTGTCCTGATTTTCCGCATGGAATACCGTTCATGGGTTCCTCATTTAAAACCCACTTCGAATTCCCAATATTTCCACATTAGAAGCAATTCATAGGGCCTATTTCGGGAACTACAAGAGGTATGGAGGATTCCTACAGTCTAAATCCACTATGAATCACATCCCTCTTTCTATTTACCTTAAAAAACACATTGAACTACCTTTGAGAGAAAATGATACTCATATAAATCCTAACATACCATCCAGATCAAGCATATCCATCAATGATCTATCTAGTACATTAGCTAAATAAGTGAGCTTTAACATGAAGACATGAGATTTTATGTTCGAACAAATATCCATATCAAATCTTCATGCCTTCATTATTTCATTTTTCACTACCTTAGGAGAAAATATACAATCTCATAAAAGTATTTAATTTGCTTCATCATGGTCTTTTCACTCGATTGGATGATGAGAAACTCTATAGAATTGAACAAGACCATTGACTATGGATATAAATGATTAGTGAAAAGGAATATAAAGTATTTACATTCAAATCCCTCATTCTTATTCACCATCAACACTTAATCCCACCATATCCTTCTAGGCCTATCCATCATAAATTTAGAACATTTTTTCTTAATCAAAACAGGAATTTACAAGAACTAAAAAAAGCTCAATTTTTTTTAAGAAATCTTCAGCCTCTTGAGGATCATTATATCCTTGTAAATCATGTGGATTATAGAGAAGAAACTCTTGATCATGATTTTGGCATTCTTCCCTTTGAGGTTCCACAACTAGAGCCTAAACAGGAATGGGGATCAGTGCCTATCCCAAATCTTTGATAGTACGTAGAAATATCTCAACAAGATTATAGTCCATTGAAGGATCTTCTCATTTTGGTTCACCATTATCTTACTCCTATGACCTATTCAAATGAAATCTTGGTGTCATGATGCAACCTAACATCAGAAAACAATTATGAAAGTATCAACAAGATTACACATATCGAGGATGCATTGATCAAGGAAATATGAACACTAATTCCTTTAGGGGTTCCCATTAAGGGTGGTAAAAATTCTAATCAGTCATGGGAAAATAAAACACTTAAAATCAATTTAAAATACAATTTTCTATTTTCATTTTTTAACATACCTTTTTCATTTCAAAATAAAATAATTTTTTTTCAAATTCACGACCTTTCAAATAATATTTTAATTTAATCCATTTCCTCAAGGATTAACATCAAATCAATTTCATCAAATAATATTTCAAATCAAGTCATCAATTTTTTCAAATTTTCCCAAAAATTTCAATTTCATTGAAATTGATGTTTTTCAATAGATTCTATTCCAATCTCAAAAAAAATGTTAACCATCTCAAATTCGTGTGTTTTAAATAATTTTAAAAATCATTTCAATTTAATCAAGTAATTTATGGTTCCATTATAAGGTAAAATATTTATGAAACCACATACCTTTAAGCATGTAATTGAATCGATACAACACCCACAACTGGATCCACCAATAAAGAACAAAGGCATAGAAGATTAAGAAACACAACATAGAATTAAGATCCATCAAAAAAAGATTATATCCATCAATATTATGATGATCTATCAATATATAAGGAGGCGAGAAGAGGATTCCAGAAGAAAACTTCCCTAGAGAATATCTAATTACCAGAAAGAGATAAAACAAGATAAACCACGCTTCGATCTTCTAACAGAAGGGTTTAAGGAGCCAAAACCACATATTGAAAGACTTAAAGACTAAGAAATTGATTCAGGTATGAGAGGGGTAAATTAGGGGTTAAAACGAGGGATCATGATTTTGAAATTAAATTTCATAGGATTAAAAACCTATGGATTTGGTTTTCCGCATGGGCCACATGGTTAGTAGTAATCGTGGGCCCTAATCTTGTTCCCTTCATGGGATTATATTTGGGACACACTGTTTGGCTACATCATTACATTAACCATGAACCAACCATGAAAAAAAACCTATATTTGAAGTTAAATGGTTTGAGTGAGAGGTTTCATAATTTGGAAAAATCATGCACCCCCTTCCAGTGGCACATCCTTGGTCACACAGTTTCCTGGGCCGAACTGCATGGTTTTCTCTAACCGTACACCAACTATGAATAGTCCCTTAATGATCCAAAAGTTTTCTAAATTTAACTTAAACCAACCCGAAATGAATCCTAACTAAAGTTTAAACAAGAAAAGGGTTAATAATTAATTTTAATAAGGTAATGAGATGTTACAGATAAGCTAATATTTATTCACACAGGTCAAAGACCCTCATCACAACATATTGATACCCTAATATTTTGTGGATACCCTTGGTCAACATGTGGTCTGAAGAACTCATTCTGAATCCTAATTTTCAACCATTTTAAAAATGATATTTCAAGTCATGGTTATTATTCCTTCTTCTTTTATTACCAAACATTATAGCGCAAAACCTAGGACTTAGTTTTTTCTCCCTCACCATGCCCAAGTTCACTATGTGGTGAGTATCTCTTACCTATTTAAAATAGGAGTTCCTATGAGGATTCATTCCTAGTACCATGACCACCCTAGGAATGGTTCCTCTAATAGTGGTGTACAATAATTCCACCATATCAATATTCCCAACAACATACCTTCCCCAGGGCATGTTCACACAACCCATGTGACAGAACATTACACCCAAGCCAACCCTGCCACTACCATGGCCCAAAAAGACATGTTACAAGCTATAATGACACTCAAAATGACAAAGAACCATTTCAATCCACCATATCAGCACCAAACTCTCCCACAACATCTAAAATACTCCACAAAACATAAAGTTATGTATGGGGAGTTTTGATCAATTACACATTTACCATACATTAATGTTGATCCCATATTCATTAATTCCATCCAATGACATTTCCATTTCTTCATTAATAGTTCATATTCTGTCACTAGTGAACCGCTAAATTAGGGAACCACACGATAACCAACTTACTACCACATATCTACCACCACAATTCCACTACCCACAATACATCTCGGATCAGAACTAATCATATATTATCATCATAAAATCCCACAATGAAACACAACCATAAGGGAAAACATAAACATACTAGCAACACATAATGATAGATTACAAACCACATATTTTACCACAATTAATTTATAAGGGAATTACACATTAAATAATATTCTTATACATGAGTATTTTTACACAGTTCTAGATTTACACGGGCAACCAATTCTTAGTTTAATATACATATTAAAACATTTATTAGTGGCGGGTTAAAAAAATTAATAAGGGGTTATCAATCCATAATAGGGTTTAAAAATTCATATTAGTCACAACATGAACATGAAAATAGTTTATAATCCCAAATAATGACCATTACTTATAAATAACAATAAATCTGGTAAACCATGTGAGTACACCCCCACTCCCTTTAATTCAATTTAATAATATCTATTATTTAATATATACCACCCACCCAATAGAAAAAAAATCTTGATAATTGAAAATATACATTAAAGAATATATAAAAAGGATTCCCTACCTAGAAAATAAGTTCCAAAACACATTGTATTGAAAACATGGGAATAAGAAGATGATGTCACTACCTAGATATCAGGAACACTATGGTTCCAGGTGGATACAAACGATTCTCAATATTAAAGAATAAATATCTTGTTTATTAATACTCTAAGAAAATGAGTACATAATTTAATAGATAATATCAAATATTTTTATGATGCTAGATATTATTTTCTGAAGATTAATGTAGTTGACTTTACTCTTTAATTTTAATCAAATTATCTTTCATTTAAAACATACAGAATGCCACTTTTTAAAATCACAGGGTTTATGGAATTATATTTATAGATTTAATCCCCCAAAATATATTTTAAAAATATTAATTGAGGTATTAAATTCCTTATTTTACATTAAAAATATTTTTTAGAATATCTAGACATTTTAAAAAATTGGAAATTTGGAAATCTTTTAGAGTGACTATGAAGGGTTCAAACATAAGAAAGGTTAACTGTGAGAAGGAATTGTATAACAGTGATACCAAACTATGACTGCATGATAAAACTATGATCATGAGAAGGGATTGTATAAACATGTGAACATACTATGACAACGATAATTAATTGTGTAATCATGAGACCAAACCATGACCGTGTGAACAAACTAACACTGTGAGAAGGGATCATGTGATCGTGATACCAATTTCTTATAGTGGGAACAAAATATGACTATGAAATGGTAATTTGTGATCATGAACATAAGTCATGACCATGATAAGTAATTATATATCTAAATAAATAAAATTCAACCATGAGAACGTACTTGAAAATTTGAAGGGAAAGAATACCCCAAAAACTCCCTTGAAACCTCCAAGACTAGATAAATTACAAAGTAAATTTTTTAGGAATCTAGTGAATTATATAAAACACCTTTAAAATAATTATCATCATCAATAATTAAAAAAAATCTGAAAGAAAAAGGAAAGGAGTTCTAGAAAATCACCCAAGAGATACCTATAAGAGGTTTCACTATAAAAATAACACAACCAAACATGGTAGGAATAAAAAACAAAAAGAGATGACATTTTAAAAACATCTTCTCAACAAAACGATAACAAGTGAAGCATCAAACCCACTCAAGGTATTGAGAATGCATCTATGAATCCCGCTCCCACACCATGCATCAACAACACATGAACTAAAAGAATAAACTTCCCACACAATAGCTTCTCTTGATCAAATTGGATATCAACTAGATATTTTAAAAATGCCACATCATCCCTGATATCCAACTCCCCCAAAACAATGACATGAAAGTTATCATGAAGAAAAAAACACAAGACACATAGAAAACATCATGACCTCTTTTAAGCCATGATGGAAGCATCAACTGATAATCCACCATTCTAATGCACTTTAGCTTCTCAAAAGACCAAATGAACCTAATAAAAATATTACTCCCTTGGAAAAACCCTATTTTCCCCCATTGATGGGAAACCTATAATAAAACATGGTCTCTGAACTTAAACTCTAGGGGTCTCTACCTATGATCTGAATTGGCCTTCTAGAATTCCTATGCTTTCTTCATATTCTCTCTAACCTTCATGATCTTCTCTATTGTTCTCTACAACACATTTGGACCAAGGATTATTGACCCCACAAATTAAGACCATCATAATGTAGAAAAATATAACCATTTATACAAATCCATAAATGGAGCCATGTAGATGGATGAGTAATGGAAGTTATTGTAGGAAAATTAAACCAATAGTAGATGGTTCACCTATGATCTTCTAATTTCCAAGATGCAAGTCTGCAATATATTTTTCAAAATCAAGATGGTTTTATATGTATTACCATATGTCTGGGTATGGAAAGTAGTACTAAGGAATAATTGAGATCCAAAGGCATGTCATGATCCTCTCTAGAATCATGAGGTAAAATGAGAATTCTGGTCAGATACAGTGGTATTAGATACCTCATGGACTCTCAAAACCTCATCCATGTATCGCCTTTCTAGAGCATCAACAACACTCAACTCACCAATCTCAAAAAAATGGGCCAAATTTTTTATTCAGCCCACAATTACCCAGGAAAAATCACAACCTCCTTGGACCAAGGGTAACATAGTGATGGAATCCATCGATATGTCCTTCCACATCCACTAAGTACATCCAAGGGCTACAAAAAACCACCAGGAACATAATGCTCTACCTTCAATTGTATAAAAACATACATCATGAAAAAAAACTCCACCAATGATTGCTTTATCTTGGGCCACCAAAGTTGCCTCCTAAAATAATGTTACATCTTGGATTCAACCAAATGCACTGCTAAGGGTGAGATATGAAACTCATGAAGAAATATATATCGCATAGACAATGGAATAAACATCCTTTTATGAGGAAACATTTAATTATCACCATCTTCATTCCTCCCCTATAGAGTATCACCATTATTAACATAGTCACACATCACTTCCATCTCCAACTATCTCCACTGAGACTCCTCCACCTACTGCATCTAGGATTATTCCAACATCATCCGATAGAGGGAACCTCTTCCACCAACTTATTCCACATTGAGGTGTATCACTAAAAGATCATCCATTCATTTCTAGCCTCCCTAAAAATACAGAACAACATATCCCACAAATTTTGGCTTAGTATGTTAGTGACCAAATTCCAATTTCTTGGGGTGAAGGATATCTCAAAGTCATAAAAATGGAGAAACTCCATCCACCACTATTGATTTAGGTTTAAATCCTACTAATAAAAGATGTGCTTCAGACTCTTGTGGTCTTTAAAGAACAAAAATATCTCACTGATGAACTAATATCACCAAATCATTAGATAAAACACTACTTCAACCAACTCGAGGTCATGATTGGAATAGTTATGTTCATGAGGACACAATTTCCTAGACCCATATGTTACATATCGACCCAATTACCACATACCAGTACCTTGATTTGGTTAGTTACATGACCTCAATAATGTCTCCCTATATTCCAGATGTTGCTGACTAGCAGCAAGGGTATAATATATAAAATGGGGAGACTATACCCCATTTATCAAAGTAGCACAATAGAAGAAATAAATAAACAATAACCAAAATAAAATATTCATAACCAGAACAATACTAGTATCACATGATGACCAAAATAGGAATATAATATCCAAAACTAACAGTAGATATGTCATGCCATAATAAGGTTCAAGTGTCTAATGAACAACCAAAATAAGGGCATTGAAACTCCCAATTTAACAATTATGTCCACTTAGAACCATATTCTAATCCCAATATTTTTGTTTTATAATTCCATGGCTAGGACCTCATTGGTATTTTAAGAATCAGACCGTGTCCCACAACCTTTTTATCAATCAATCACATGTGGGCTTTTGAATCATTGGTGTATTCCCCACACTCATTTATCACATGCATGATTTTGGGACTAGAATCCCATGTAAATCACCCCATGGGTATTTGAAGCGTCAATATGTGTCCCAAAACCCATTTAGAAATCAATCACACATTTCACATATATCACATTTAAGAAGGTTAATCATCATTAACCATCTTATCAACATTTCACATCACGGTATACCATTTTAATTATCAAAATAATCATGAATTTTTCACTTTTAAAATATAGAATAATATGAAACTTTTATCATTAAACCCTTTGTCAAAAATTTAATATAAATAATTCATTTACCCTTCAGGGTCAATCCAAACATCCCTTAATTCCCATTAATCACTCAATTCAACAATCCATTAATTATTTAATTAACAAAATTAATTAATTCAATAAAATATGAAATTGAAAAATGCAAAATAGCGATTAAAAAATTTCATACACGTAATTAAAATAAATAATTTTGGAATTGAATGATAGACCACCTACCTTAAGATCATTAAAGGACATTCACCAACAAAAATCCTCAAATTGAAGTTGAATGTTCAATTGCACAATCAAGAATGAGATCTAGATCCAAAACCTAGATCCATGATTAAACATAATTAGATATATCACAACCTATATCTAATCCATTGGAAAAATATAAAAAATCACCCTTCGTCATCTGAGAAGATAGATTGAAGAGAAAGGTATCCGAATGTGGATAAATAACTTACTGGGAGAGGTGAAGATTCTTTAATATGGTCTTAGATTCATTAAGAACGATATTTATATGGACATGGAATACATATGAGAGGATTCAAAATTGAAGGAAAAACATTAGGGTTGAGTGGGGTCGAATTAGGGTTAAAACCAAGGGGTTCAGGTATTTTAAAATCAATTTTAGATGATTGAAGCCAATATTCATAGTTTCCTAGGCTATGGTAAATGGTTTCCCAAACTGTGTTCCCTAACCGTGTGCCTATACTATGGGGGTGTATTTTTACTCCTAAGAGGGCACACAATTTAATAGACCATGCACCAACCATGCGACCCCTCTATGTTTTTGGTTGCACAGTTTGCTGGGGCAGGGTGCACGATTTGATAAAATCGTGCACTACCCGAAACCCCTAAAAAACTTCCAAATTTAACCCAAATGTACCAAATAAATTCCTCGATCAAAGTATATCATAAAAAAGGAATAATATTATCTATAAATGAGCTCAAGACATCACTTTAAAATGTTGGTTTCTTATAATCTCCTCACCTTATAAAAGGTCGTATTCAAGCTGTACTCCCAATCATCACTAAGATTCTAAGGTAAAAATATTGGGACATTGAGCCTTCATATCCACTTCTATCACACATGTTATCTTCTAAACACAGCCATGTTTCCATAATATATGAACTATCAACACAGTATTTCCTGAAAAAACTTTATCATTGTGATCCAACATACTTATTAGATGCTCCTCAAAGGAAATATCAGTCTCAAGCTCAACATAATCAACATAAATCACATGAGAAGTGTCAAGGTGATACCACCGAATCTATGAAACATGAAAGACATCATGTATAACATTATACCTCTGTAGAAGAGCCAATCAGTATGTCATTATCCCGATTCTCTCCACAACATCAAAAGATACAACAAACCTGGGTGCCAACATTCCCTATCTCAAAATACTATAGTGACCCAATCTAGGAAACACCCAAAGGAACACATGATCACAAACTATAAAATATTAGGGTCACTAATTTCTACCAGCATGTGACTTATGACTAATCTAAGTTGTAGCCATATGTTTCCAAATCATTTTAACTTTATCTGATGTCTCATACATGAGACTCATTCAAAATAGCTCTAACTCACCCACCTATATCCAATAATGAGGTGATTTGAATAGACTACCATAAAGTGACTCATATGGTTCGATCTAAATAGTTTCATGATAAATATTGTCATAAGAGAACTCCACAAGTGATATGTTCTTCTCCCAAGACCCTCCAAAGTCTATAACACAAACTTGAAGCATATCCTCAAGTGCTCATATAGCACAGTACAACGTCCCATTTGTCTATGGGTGGAAATATATACTCACAAATACCTATGTACTAATTGATTTTTTAAGCCTTTCTAGAAATATGTGGTAAAATTTGAGTCACATTCTAAAACTATACTCTGTGAAACCTAATGTAGATGGACTATCTGCAAAATATACATATCTCTCAATTGATCCATTGAGAGAATATCCCATATAGGAAAGAAATGCGCTAATTTTTTCATTCGGTCCACAACCACCCAAATAACATCACTCTTATAAGGAATCCTTGGCAGACCCCCCCACAAAGTCCATGTTAACATTGACCCACTTCCATTCTATAATGGGAAATGGATGTTTTAAACCATTGGGTTGTTGATGCTCGACCTTCACCTATTGACAGGTGTAGCATCATGTCAAAAACCTTGAAATCTCCCTTTTCATACCCAACCACCAATACTATCGTTGTAAGTAACAGTACATTTTGGTCAAGTCTAGATTCCCTTCCCACTTTGAGGAGTTAAATTAATGAATCTTCTCTTATCACATATAGGTAATCACAAAAAAATGTCCTCGAACATAGATGATCTCATCCTCATATAATGTCTAATTAGAAGGTGGCACCCCACCTTAAAGGATTTCCCAAAAGTATAGATATTATGGATCCTTATACCGCCTCTCCCTGACCCAGTATAGAAGTGTGGACTCCACTGAAACTGATATGAGGATCATATTCTCCTGGACATCCTGAGCCACCACATGCCACTCATCCAGCAAATCCATCATCTTCACTCAGAACTAAAATCCTAAACTTTCTGAGACTATGTTTTTCGGCTCAAAGTGTCAGCAACATTATTTACCTTCCCAAGTGTATATACCATTTGAAAATTGAATGACTGTATATAATCAACCCATATATACTATCAAAGACTTAAATTACATTGTGAAAAGATATACTTTAATCTCTTGTTATATGTATACATAGTAAACTTTTCACCTAATAGATAATTCCACCAACAATTCAAGGAATAAACAACTGCAGTTAACTCGATGTCATGTGTTGGGTAGTTTTGTTCATGTGACCTCAAAATCCATGGCCCATATTCCACAATTCAATCTCCCTACATCAACATAGATCCAATACCTATAATAGATATGTCACAAAACACCATATACTCATCACTCGTCTTGGGTAGGATCAATATTGGGGACATTTTCAACCGCTTCATCAAATCTTGTTAGGAATTATCACATGATCCAAACCATTCAAACATAACCCCCTTCATTTTCAAGCCTAAGAGAGGTTCTTCTAAGAGGTAAAATTATTGGATAGACCTCCAATAATATCCGGTTAACCCCAAAAATCTACAGATATCAAAAAAATATTGGTTTTCTCCCAAGAAACAATTTCTTGAACATTCTATAGGTCTACTGACACAACTTCTTCCAAGATGATGTGACCCAAGAAATGTACCTTATCAATCCAGATTTTTTACTTTGATATCTTGATGTATAGACAATGCTCTATTAGTGTATTTAGGATGAATTCAAGGTGTTGGGAATTATCTTCATGAGTCTTGGAGTACACCAAGATTGCATCCACAAATAATACCGAAAACTAATCCAAGTACGAGTGCAAGATTCAGTTCATCAAGGCCATAAACATTAACAGAGTATTAATCAACCCAAACTGCATCATGAAGAGATCATAAAGTTCATGACTACTTCTAAAATTAGTTTGAGGTATGTAAGAAGGTCAAACTCTCAACTGATGATACCCTGATCTCAATTCAATATTGGAGAAAACACAAGCTTCCCTCAACTGGTCAAATATGTCTTCTATACATGGGATATGATACCTATTCTTAATCATCATCTGGTTTAACTTATAGTATTCAATATAAAAGAGTAAACTCCCTTCAAACTTCTTTACAAAAAAAACTAGAGACCCCCAAGGTGAAATAATTGGATGGATAAACCCGTTATCCATGAAATATTCTAGTTGAGTCTTAAGATCTTTGAAATCTATTGGTGCTATTCTATATGGTGGAATAGAAACTGGCTCAACTCGCGATATGAGATCAATTGTAAATTACACATCTCTCTCAGGTGGAATCCATGATATGTCCTTAGGAAAGACATCCTGGAAACTATCCACTATGAGTGGAAAGACACAAGGTTCCACACCCTTGTCATCTAGTAACAGACTTGAAACTTGGGTGGTAAGATCCCCAAATTACTAATTAGCTAGACCAACATGGACCGCCTTTATATCCTACTCTCCAAGGTGAACATAATTTTCACCCTTAGGAGATGTAAACCTCAATATCTATTGGTAACGATATATGTGAGCTTAGTATGATACTGATCGTTCCATACCCAAAATCACGTCGAAGCCTAACATATCAAGTATGTAGACATCTCATTGAAAAAGATGCTCTCCAACCTCAAGAGAACACCCCTTGCAGACATGTCTCTCGACCGTATCCCCAAGAGTGTATCAATTATCAAAAACCTACTCAAAAACTCTATGGTCAGACTCAACCCATTCACAGGTTTCATAGATATAAAAGAATGAGGGGAACCGATATCAAATAAGGCACTAAAAAGAGTCGAAGATACAAGAATAGTACCTCTAACCATCGATAGTCCAACCTCACTATTCATAAGTGCATGATGAACCGCATGAAAAAATTCATTCAATCTTCCCTATGATATAGTCTGAGACCCCTAAGCTACACCACTCCACTTTTGAATAATCAATTTCTTAAAAGTACCTCATCCACTGCCTCTATTGCCACAACCAGTAAAACAGTAACTAACATACTGATATGGGGTAGAAGAGCCCCTTGCTGCACTCTTGTTCTATCTAGCCACTCCATTAACCATATTTCATGGGTTCTCGAAGAATTGTTGTAGATGTACCATCATACTTCATGATTGATACTCTACTAGTGGATAATTACTACAAACATTCTGCAACCGACCACATTAGTGGAAGTTCACTCAGGTAAGCTCATGTGTAGCTGAACCTTTCCCCTATCCACTCATCTTCTTATCATCATGACTGTCATTATCATAGAGATTCTTCCTACCCTCAGAAGTTGTACCTCCTGACCATCCATTAGAAATGACCTCTCATCCAATGGAAGCCTCATTTAGGTTCCCCTCAAAAACAAGAGACCAATTCAACACTTCAGAAAAAAAAATCAACCAAAATATATTAACATGGGAATTAATTTCACATTTAAACCCATCTTATAAATGATTTTGGAAAGTATCCTCATCCCCTAATAATGTTAGAACAAAGCTCTACAAATATGTAAAGCATCTATCATATTCCATCATGGACATACTCCCCCGATTCAACCTCATAAACTTAGTTTCTCTCTCTTGCTTGAGTGTATCATGGTAAAAGTGCTCCAAGAAATTCTCATGAAAGCCCTTCCACTCCATACTATCCAACTTTCCACCCTGATTCTGGATGTCCCACCAATGCTTTTCCTGACCACGTAAGATATAAGTATCCATTTTGACACATTTCTCTATAGGAGTCTCTAAGTGGTCATGAATCTTATGGATAGATTCAATATAGAACTCAAATGACTCTAGTATACCCTCTCCGGTAAATTTTAGAGGGTGTTGAAACTATTACTTTCTTGTCAGGTCTGATATACTATTCACAACCCACCTTGGGTATCTTTCTATAAAATTCATGAATCGATCAGAGTTCTCACGGAATTTCTCTTCGTCTCCCTCACTTAGCACTATCTGTGCCTCAGGTCCCACTAATGGAGGATCATTTCTAGCCATGTCCTCCTACCATCCTATCAATAAGTGTTATCATGGATGCATATATCTACATTATAAAACACATTTCTTAGGAAACATTACTTAAAATTAACACATTTACAAAAGAGGTATTCATATAATCCATAAGAAGTTATCCTGTATACCCTGTTATACAGTCAAAATCGAGACACTATCACTACCCTTAACTATCCCTCATATAGGTCCAGATTAACAAAGTGTAAACATAGTCTTATATTCAAGTTTTTGTTTAGACACCAATTTTCCACATTTTTCATCATTTAAATTTTTTCAATTCCATATTAGGCACCTTTTTCATTAAAAATTACATAATCAAGAAAATCACTTTCTTATTACCAACTCATCCCCAAACCATATTTTTCCATGATTGCCTAAAATGATGCATTTCACAATAAATCCTAACTGCCTATAATGATTCATGTATGCACAAATCTCATTCCATACCGGGCCACAATTCAAATCTTAGAAAAAATATCAGAAATCATTAACATCACACAACAAGTGCATCACTCGAGGTGAAATAACATCCACCTGTAATATCAAACATTAATAACAACAATCCCACTCTAGGTACTTGTCCTTTACCCTTGTACATAGGTTAGCTACTTCCATGAACAAGCGCTTGACCAACGTCCAAATCATCCTAAAATCTCATTTACCTATCCCAAATAATAATAATAAATAAAATAAAAGAAAATCCACTCTAATACCACTTTGTAACACCCCAAACCAGGTACTACATATCGGTTCCCCAAACCATTCAGTTACATGACTTCAAGTGCACCTCCCCGTATTCTAGAGGATATTGACTAGTAGCGATGGTCTAATGTATAACGTGGAAGACTATTATCTCTGTCAAATTAGCACAAAATGGAAATAAATAAACAATAACTGAATTAAAATTACCATAATCATAATAACACCAGTATCACATGATGACCAAAACATGAATATAATATCTAAAACTAAATAGTAGATATTTCATTCCATAATAATTGTCAAGTGTTTAATGAAAAAATAAATTAAGGACAGTGAGACTCCCAAGTGGGTCCCAACACAAAGTCTGGTTCCCTCATCCATGCTCCATCTTGACTCATCCATCTACCATAGAGTTCTTTCCCTTATCCTATCCTGAAAACATGAAGTCTATTTGAGTACCAACTAGGCAACCCTGATAGGGTGTGAGTATAACTCAGTAGTACACCACCAATGGTGTCTAAAATAATATATAGTCTATAAAAATTTATGTTGTTGTATAAAGAATAAATTACAATAAAGTAAATAGTTATCACATTTCATTATTATTTAATTAACTACATAATTTACTCGGCTTCACGATCACACTTGAACCATCAATACCTTGTTCGGCCTATACAGGAGTCTCAACCATATCTTATAAGGAAAATCATAATTCATTATAATCATGGGATCTCATTTAACATTTATTTTCAATTTCATAATTACGGCCACTTGGAACCATATTCCAATAACAACCTTTTTTTCCTAGAACACCATAGCTAGGACCTTATTGGTATTTGAATCATCATTCAGTGTCCCACAACCCATTTATTAATCAATCACACATGGGATTTTGAAGCATTGGTCCATGTCCCATATTCATTTATCACATGCATGAATTTGGGACTAGAATGCCATTTCTAGCACCGCATGGGTATTTGAGGCATCTGTCTCTATCCCACAAACCATTTATCAATCAATAACACATTTCACATATATCACATTTAACAAGGTTAGTCATCATTAACCATCTTATCAACATTTCACATCATGGTATACCATTTCAATTTTCAAAAAAAGCATGATTATTTACATTAATCACATGGAATAATATGAAAAATTCATCATTATACCATTTTCAAATATTTAATCAAAATAATTCATTGACCCTTCTAGGTCAATCCAAACATCCATTAATTCCCATTAATCACTCAATTCAACAATCCATTAATTAATTAATTAACCAAATTAATTAATTTAATTCAAGATGCAATTACTATATGTGAAATATCTATTTCAAAATTACATACATGTAATTGAAATAAATACTTTAGTAATTGAATGATATACCACCTACCTCAAGATCATCGATGGATGCTCGCCAACAAAAATCCCCAAATTGAAGCAGAACGTTCAACTTCACAATGAAGAATGAGATCAAGATCCAAAACCTAGATCCAAGATAAAATAGAATTAGATCAATCATGACCTATATCTAATCCATTAAAAATATATAAAAAAATCCTCTTAATCTAGTAAGAGATATGGAAGAGAAAGGAATCCAAACGAGGAGAAATCACTTATCAAGAGAGGTGTAGATTCCTCAATCTGGTCTTTGATTCCTTAATAACTGTGTTCAAAAGGCCTTTGAATCTGTTTCAGAGGCTCCAAAATCAAAGTATAAACATTAGGGTTGAGTGGGGTCAAATCGGGGTTAAAACCGGGGGTTTTAGATATTATAAAATAAATTTTTGGAGGATTAAATCCAACGTGCATGATTTCTTTGAATGGGGCGCACAGTTTAGAAAACCATACCCCAAAACCATGTGCCTCTCTTGTAGGGGTGCACCGTTACCCCTAAGAGGGTGTATAGTATGAAAACTATGTATCAACCATGAAATACATCTTTTATTGGGGTTTCACAGTTGGCTGGGGTAGGGCACACTATTTGGACAAACTGTGCACCAACAATGCACTGTCCAAACCCCCTCTAAAAACTTCCAAATTTCACCCAAACTTACCCAAGAAATGCCTCAACCAAAGTCCAACCAAAAAAAGTAAAACTAAAACCTATATATTAGTTTGAGAAATTACCATAAAATGTTGGGATCTTACACCATATGAGATCTATAATACCTTGAGTTTTAGAAGATAAATTTTTTTCGGAATAAATATTAAAAAAATGAAATATAATTGAAATAAGAAATGAAATATATTAGATCATGGAATATTTATTAAATAAGAAAAAATTATTTATCTCTAAATTAAGGAATAAGTTAAAATATTCATAAACTAATTTGACGATATTTATTTATATTTCAAGAAATAATTTGAATAAAGTATTTTTTTTAATAGAGTTATATGATCACCCCACTCGAATGGCCCGACGGCCTTTTTTTATTGATTTTTGATAACCCCTTAATACTTTTAAGGGATGAGGGGAAAACCTTAAAAGTCCCATAGTCTTAGAGAATACATGACCCATAGGTCTTAGGAATTATACAGACTATACTTGGAACTGCTCCTCCCCAACTTCATTATTGTGATATCAGCTCTCCACCTTCCATGGCTTGTTTGGGTAGGCTTCCCATGCAATCATAGGCTAGTCCCGATGGAAATTTTATACCCACTATTTCTGAAAAATATGGTTAGATTCTGATCTAGTGAATGTGCCTTCTCTGAATCCACATCTGGAGTCCGCTCCTTGTAGAGTCTGTCTGGTCATTTAAGCACGATTTTAGGTGGCCCGAAGGCCTTGAGGTGCCCCGAAGGCCTTGAGGTGGCCTAAAGGCCTTGAGGTGGCCTGAAATACTTCCTGTCCCAAAGGCCTTAAAGAAACCGAGGCCCAAAATGGTGGCCCAAAAGTGCCAATGGATTAATAGTTTTGGCTGCTACAGTACCGAACATTGTCTGCTACAGTACTGCTACAATACTGATAATTATGTCTCTTCCTGGTTTTGAACTTGGGTCTCTTGGATGCACTTACCGAGTCCTCACCAACTGGTATGAGGCTCTTGTACAATAGAGTTATATTATCACTCTGGAAAGTTTATTGTTAACTTATGATTTATTTTTGTAAAATTAAATTGTTAGTGAAAATAGAAATTATTTAACATATTAATGCTGTAATAAAAAGTATAATTTTTTTTAGAAATAAAAATATAATGGTATATAAATTATGAAATTGAAATAGATATAAAAATATATAATGTGATATAATATAAAATGAACATACATAAATATGTATGAAATAAGTGATTTTTTTTTAAAATAATGTTTGGTGAAAACTATCAAAATTATGGGCTATAAAATATTAACTAAATATAAATGTAATGGAATTTAATTAATTTAAAGTGTAATTTTAATAATTAAATTAGTAAAAATAATGTACATATATACATATATAGACATTTATATGTAGAAATATATTATACATGAAAATGTTAATATATATATCTATATACATATGTATATTTGATGGATTTAATATTTAAGATTATAAAAGGGTATGAATTGGAATTTAAATTAATAAATTTTTAAGAACATACACACACATGTGTATATTAGGAAATATATATATATATAACATAAAAGAAAAAAAACAATCAAAATAAAGAAAATGGGTCATCTTTTTCCCTCTGCTGATGCCGCATGGCCTTGCTGACGACCATCACCATCATCCTTGCGCTGATCGACACACCTAGCACCAATGGAAACCACCATTCCCCTCATCATTGATGTCTTCCCTATCCTTCCTAGCCATCATCATCCTCAGCTTGAACCAACCACCAACATCGAGTGACGCAGCTTCACCACCACTGATTGACTTGCACTATGCTACTATGTCACCAGATCCCACACCAAAGTCACGAGATACTAATAAGGACATTTGTACAGTGGCCATGACGTGAAACCTGTATGAGAAAAGAATCAAAATTTGTTGGAACTATAATTTAAGTGGCCAAAAAACCATGGTAGCATCACAATAATTTAAAAATAATAATAATAAATAATAATAATGATACTAAATTATCTGGATGTTTTTTTATATAAAGATGATAGCACTCAAGGGATAGAAACCCAACTAATAATTACATTAAAAAAAGAAAAATATGTGTGTGAATTTTCCCAAGTTAGAGAGAGAGAGTTTAGTATTTAGGGAATAATGTTCGACAAGATTTTAACTAGGTGTTTTCCAAGGGAGTTTAGTTATCCGTATAAGGTAAGAGGAACCTATATTTTCAAAATTATAAGTTTATCTTTTAAAAATATTATTTTATCAGGGAAAATTATTTTAAATTGTTATCAAATTTTTTCCCCAAAATGGTTCTTCATTTTAAGGGGGGAACCTGTATTTTCAATGCTATATGTTTATGTTCAAAAAGTTATATTTAGTAATAGAAAATATTTTCTTAAACTCTTGGTTATTTTTATAAAATATATTCTATAAGGGAAATTAATTTTGATAATTCTATATTAAAACATTTTCAAATAATATATTTTTTTATTTAAACAAAATCTTAAAACTTTCTTTCAAGATCACCTTATAAGTGAAACACTTTAAAAAATTATCATTTCATATAAAATTTATTCTTATCAAAGTCTTTATTTCAAGATTTTTTTATAATAGGAGAATTTTTCCAAAGTGAATATTTTATGTTGTTAGTTATCATTTAATAATAGATTGTTTTAAAAGGTGGTTATGTGGTTTTAAAATCATCATTTCATGTGATAATCAATTTATTTAATTATCATGGATGTTGTCTATGTTTAGATCATTGTCGGCCCATGCATTTATTATTCTAATAAACCATCCATATATGGTTTATATTGACTCCATCTATAATTTTATTATCCACATTTTATTCTCAATGATATATATATATATATAAACACTTATTTTCATATACAATAATATACATTTATGCATCCATTATTTATATTTTATTTAAAATATTTGATTGAAAACCCCATTGAAAAAATGGAAAGATCAGTTTTTTTTATTAAGATTCGGTATTTGGACTTTGTAAACATGATGAGGATTTTGGGAGTCAACCCAACCCTCCATGATGGTTAGGCCCTATAGAACCTTTAATTTTCCAAGTGGCCTCATGGTTTTTTAGCTTGAGAATTATATTTCTGAAAAATTAAATGTATTTTGTTAATAAGAGAATTATTTTCAAATATTCAAAAAGTATTAATATTTTATTTGAAATAATTATTGATTTTATTTCATATAATTATTATTTTTAAGAAAATATTTTTTCCAAGGTGAGTTCAAGGAAAATGTTCATAAAATAATTATTTAATTTTTTAAAAACTCTTTATGTTTTGAAAGGGAAAAGTTATTTTTATGTTTCAATATTTCTTTATTAAAAATAATATTTTTAGTTTTTAAAGAGCTGTTTTAAATGAATGTTTTTGATATTTTTTGAAAATGGTTAGCTCATTTTTAAATCCCCATGCTGAGAAAATGTTATTATCAACCAACATTTTTAAAATGTTTTTCATAGGATTAGTGATGAGTATAAGATTAGTGGTTTTTTATTACAATTAATTACCTAGATCAAGTAAAGCTATCTAGTTATTGTAAAAATTTTCTAACTCTGATATGTTTTATGGTTTTTCCTAATCCTTCAAAACCTAAACCAGAAAGTCCCACAATTTGTATATTTTCTAGTTAAATTTCTATATACATATCTTGTTTTAGCACCGGATCTGAGAGTGTGGGTATTAAACTATTATATTTGGTATCAAATACATGGTTTAGACAACTTTGGAGATTATTATGTCGAGGGATATTTAAGCATTAGAAATTTTATTTTAAGGTTTCAAAATATTATAATTTAGGTGGCTCTCAATATTAGAGACCCTACAATCTAAAGGGGAATATTTTGGATCTTTGATCTTCTAGAGCACACTTTTAGATTAAAAAATTTATCATGTATTGATTACATATAATTTTTTGATAAAATTACCTTTATGTAGTCATATCAAGAGAAACACACAAACATATATATGTTTGTTTTTTAATTGGAATGTAAATTTATCTATGATAATTTAATATTGTAAGGACACAATTTACTTAAGCTGGGGAGAATGTAACACCTCATGTTTTAGAAGATATAATTTTTCTTTAAAATTGATATTAAATTAATTAAAATGTTACAAAAACAAGCATTGAAATACCTTAGAGCATGGAATATATATTAAAAAAGGAAAAAGATTTCTCTATAAATTAATAAAAGTGAAAATATTCATATAATACTTTGACAATATTTATTTATATTTCAATATATAATTTCAATAAATTATTCTTAAGAATACAGTTATATGACCGCACTTGAAAATTTACTCTTCAAATTATGAGTTATTTTTAACAAATTAAATTTTTTGTAAAAATAGAAATTATTTAAAAAATTAATTATAGTAATAAAAAGTATATATTTTTTAGAAATAAAAATATAATGGTATATAAATTATGAAATTGAAATAAATATACAAATACAGACCACAATATAATTTAAGATGACCATACATAAAAATGTATGAAATAAGGGAAATAAATTTAAATGAAAAATACTACTTGGTGAAGACTATAAAAAATACGTTCCATAAAATATTAATTGAATATAAATTTAATTCAATTGCATTAATTTGAAGTAAAGTTTTAATAAAAAAATTAGGAATAATAATGTTTGTATATACATATATACATATATTAATACATATTTATATGTGTATATATATTTTATAAGAACATTTAAATATATATATTTATATGAATGTATATTTAATGGATTAAATATTTAATATTACAAAAAAAATTAAGAATTAGAATTTAAATTAATAAATTTTTAAGTACACACACACATGTGTATCTATTTCTTTGGAAAGATGTTGGTAGATTTTTTCTGGTGGTCTGATTGTGGGGGGTTTAATGTTCTGCACAATCACTCACATTGGGCTCTCTATTTTTTAATCTTTCATAGAAACCCCCAATGATTCTCACATCTATAACTGGGTATGGACCTACTTTCCAAAGGTAGGTGGTTAGTTGGGGTTTCAGACCCAATGACACTTAGGAACTCAGATTGTTTAAGAGGATGGGAGCTCAATCTCATCACACCATTTTTGGGGGAATAATTTTATACTCTGGTAATATCTTATGGATTTATGATATGATTGAGAATATCTTCCTAATCTCGATATGGGACCGGTTACCCTAACAAGATGATAATAGGTTAAGTGTCTTTATATGCAAAGAGAGGGGGGAGTCTTGTCGGTGAATCCATCTATATGTATCTAAGGTTCTTCATCCATTTCTTTTTGGTGGGTGGATGATTATATGTTGAAGTCGTATAACCAGACACTCCAGATTTTGCAGTTATCTAGAGAGGCAATTAATAGCTCAAGGATGTAATTGAGCCATTATGAGGCATCCAATGTATCTTGTTTTATAATAGGAATCAAAACCCATGTAGTTTGTTAAACCCATGCAGTTTAACATCATATGGAAAGGAAATATAAATGGGAACTTGGGAACCTAGTATTTGAGACCAAACCTCAAGGAGACATCCTATATATCATGGTTATAGCAGGAATCAGAGTTACCATAGTTCATTCATTCCCTTAAGACTTACCCCAATGTAGATACCCTTATATGTTGGGTAATATTATCATTCCACTAATTGGGGATTACACACTAAGGTTTCCTTAGCTGACAGAGATGCATTATTCCAATTATGTGTTCATTGCAACTCCCTAAGCCCATATGATCTATTATCGGTGTGGGAAACAAGGTATAATAACTAATTATCGTCATTATGTATGGGTGAAAGGATTACATTCTTGGAAATCCCATTGGATGTTTAATATAGAGCCCAGGCCTTAGGAAGTCATCCAACATATCCTATTATGGTTGGAATCAGAGTCCCCATAGTTCAATTGGTTGGGGATTACACACTAACATTTTCCTTATATGTGGAAAATATCATATTATACCACTTATCAGAGATTACACCTTAAGGTTTCCCTTATATGTAAGAAATGTCATATTATTCCATCGATCAGGGATTACACACTGAGGTCTCCCTATTATGCAGGACATATCATATTATGTTGTTGATCAGGACATACTCACTAAGGTTTCCCTTATCAGGATTGAGGCTTTTGATGTGAATGATAGGATCATTTTGAATCCCTAAGTCTATGTAAGCTATGCTCGATGTGAGAAATAAGGGATGTAAAATAATTAGTCTCATTGCTTGTGGATGTGGGACTTATGTGTTTTGATTTCCCCACTAATGGTTTAATATGGATCTCGGGCCTTAGGAAGGAGTCCTACGTATCTTGGTTGTAATAGGAATCAGTTTCATTTTAGTTTATTACTTATGGATGCATACATTATGTCCTAGACACTTGTTGATCCTAGTTGCAAGATTATCCACTTCGATAAATCTTCTATGATGCCTGGGTTCGTTGATACGAGGTTCCAAGGAAAATTTGGTGTATTTTTCATGTTGGGGTGGGACATTTATAGTCCTTTCTACCCGGATTAATCACCTCTTTGTGTAGAGCGTATCATAAAAATCTAGGTAGAATATAAAGGAGGGTTTTGATGTCATGATTTTTCATAATTTTTTTTCATAGGTTATTTGGAGGGTGTCTCATGATTTTCAGTGACCATAATATCCTCCCATAAAATCCCCTTTATTGGACTATGACTAATTAAATGGGTCTTTTCGAATCATGAATACATTCTGAGGATCTTTTTTATTGTTAGGCCAACATATTTAAGGACTTTCACGAGATTAGAATTCTTTCTGTTAGGTTTTTGCCTGATCTTTGATGCCTTGTTTGAGATATTCTGTGAGACCAAGATGGCTTACCATGGGGATTTTCACGATCAAACCTTCTTATTAATGTCTCTTGAGAGAATTTTTTGGTGCATTATATGAGTTTACTGAATATAAGAGGATCATGTAATATCCCTTTTATTTTCCTTTTTATTTCACAAGGAATTTTGGGGTTTCATGGGTTTTCTTGAGCATTGTCAGAGACAATAATTCTCCCTATTGGTGATATGTCTTGTGACCTACAAAAGGTTATGCGGAGACACGTGATAATTTCACAGAAAATTCTATCTATTTTCCTTGGATATGGAGAGGGATCACAATTCTGCCCAGACACATCTGAATCCCTTCGTGGGATGAGGCTAACATGCCTATAGGCTCTTGCACGACAAGGTGGACATGTCTCTAGGGTCTTGTGGTGTCTTAAGAATCGCCTGGGGCGCATCGTATGCTTTTTACGATTGTTATAAGCTCCCATATTTCACATTTTTATTTCATTTACTTATTTTAAAAAGGTTTTGGATCTCATTGGGTTTTATGAGTGTTTTCGAAGACAATCAATCTACCTATTGGTGATGCACTGTGTGACCAATAAAAGGTCATTTGGAGATGTACGAGCATTATCATAAACAAAACCTTCTGTTTTCCATGGAGCTAGAGGGAGAACAAGACTGCTTGGACATGTATGAATCCTTTTGTGTGACTAGGGTGATATGTCTACAGGCTCTTGATTGGTGTATTTTGAACTACCTGGGAATGTCATATGATTTTTATGATCACAAGATCCTCTCAACTTTGGATATTTTCCTCCTATTTTCTAAATATTTTTGGATGTCTTATCAGGGCCCTATTTCATAACAATTTGTGTGACTTGTGGGTACATGTATGGCTCCCTCAATGTGATTATCAAGTATCTGGGATGACTTCAAAAGAACAAGGAGGATTTGTCAAAGGGGATTCATAGGATCTTCCACAACCTATGCGCTACACGTGACCATCCATATGACCTTCCGTAGGTCATGTGATCACTTGCCTCTTGGAGGCTCATGTGATCCATGTGATCATTCCCACCTTCTACTTCCTTTTATTTTCAAGGAAAACAATACCTATATTTAGGTATTTCTTCTTTTTTGAATTTTATAATTCTCATTTGGTGGGCATCAACCCCCCCCCCCCTCAGGAGAATTTTCTGCGGGGACAAGGGATCAATTTTGAGGAAAGTAAATGCCCTCCTAAGACCTTGGCACCATCTCCAATCAGTGTCTTGGGTGACTTTTGTTATGTGAGGTTTTATGGGTATTCCATGAATACCCTATAAATATGGGAGTCGATAGAGTTTCATTAATTGGATACTCTATTTCTTAGAGCTCTTGTGGTCTGCCTCCGTCATGTAACCCTTCTAAAAAAGAAATCGTTAGATCCATTCACAAGGCCTTCCCATGAGAATCCCTTCAAAAGATCTTTTTTGACTAGGATATTGTTTGAATCAACTGAAAACTAAATTTTAGTAATTTTTTTAACTTTGTCTATAGGGATGTGCGGAAGCCTTTAAAGTTGTCACCTGATCTTCTAGCTCGATCACATGTTCCTTTTCAACTATTTCGAGGCCCGTGTGACCATGTAAAGGTCATGAGATCATGAGTATTATAAGGGTTCATGTAGTTTCATGATTGTTTTCTGGTTTATGTGGTCCATAAGATCTTCTTGGACTAGAAAATTCATGAATCCTTATTACAATTCATGAATTCCTTATTTATTCATGTGATGTGCATGAAGATACTCGAATTTTATGTATTTCCTTTGATAAGATTTAATTTTATCTATATAAAATATACCACTTGCTTTTTTTCATATGGATTTCGACTCTCAATATACTTCTTGAAATATTTCGAGGAAGGATTCAAATGTAGAGATGGCCCGTCATGATGTTATTATAGAAATCATGGATGCTATTAACACCATGATGTTGGGTCATTTCAAATGATTTTTGGTAGATCTAATGGAAGAGAAACTTGGGGGATATCTCCTTTCAGGCTTTCTTCTAGTTTAAGGGTTTGGTATTACCAATGATACTCTCATTCCTTTGTCATAATCATCATTCATACCCTCCTCTTGGGTTTGGAAAACCCATAGCACTTCCTGGGAGAACATCTCTCAGGAGGGTTATTTTGTTGTCAAGGGTGACCGTGAAGACAGTCATATACTGACACTCATGACCATATAAATTAATGGGAACAATCATGAACCAAATTAGGATTTTTATATATACCACTTGATAATGCAAAAGTCTCCTCCAACCAGAAGTTTGGGTGGGTTCCCAACCAGTACATTGGATTGAGGAGAAATTGTAGAATGGATTGGGGATGACCCTTCTGAGTGCAATACATTACTTATAAATTCAATAATTATTTTAAGAAAATCAGGATTTATGAGTATGTAAGAATCTTAATAATGTTTTCTTATTGAAAAAAGTGTCTAAAGAAAGACATGTTTAGTCGATGGATCCTTAACATAGACACATCCTACTTAACGCATGGCCTGGTGGGAGTCATCCTCTAGGATATTGAGTAGATATGTGGTGCACCCATATTGGGTGGGATGTATGACAGTTTTTTCCCATGAGGTATGTCTAGGATGATGTAACGAGGACTCCTCATCTCACCCATGAATTGATCCGGATGAATGAAAAGTCCCTCCAAAAGGAGCCACTTCCTAGAGAAGATATATCGTTCAAAATGTGGATGGGATACTTCATCAAGAAGTTCTGTTCTGAGCCATAATAAAAGAATTCAAATGTCTATCCTAAAAAGGACTCCCATAGTGAAGAAGAGACTTATTGGTCCATGGTTGAAAATTGGAAATTTAAATAATGGGGATGGGAAGTTATCCCCGATGTTGATAGGATTATCCAACTAGTTGGATTTCTCACCATATAACTGAGTAGGTACTTACTTCCAATTAATTGAAATAGTAAAGTTAGAGTTTTCACTATCACGATGGAGACCTCTATGATAGGGGGAGAATATCAGGCTAGTCATGCCTATTATGGGAAAATTTATCACCTTCAACACCATTTTGACAAGGGAAAATCCCTTTACAGGATCATATGCCCCTCTCAAATATTATGGTGTTGGATAGGGGATCATCTTAGAGGATACATAAATCTAAAAATCTAGGGAATTCCCAATTTTTTCTTCAAACCATATCTATAGTGTATCAGTAGGGTAAGACCCATCACACTGAAGGTTTAGGATGTCAGGAATTATATGATATGTTATGACCATTTCCCCTTCATACAAAATAGGACAATGCCGATGAGAAATATGGTTGATACTAGTGAGTCCAGTGTTGAGGTCTAGGCTTATATAATGTCCCTTCATGGGTTAATTCTTTCCACCCATATTGATGGGGAATTTCTCTGCAAATGGTATGAACCTTGTCAGTTTAGCTGTTAGTTCCTGTGTGTCCAATCGAGATGTACTCAATATATTTATGTTTGATATGAGGAGCATCCGATGATAGTTCACTAATTTTGGATGATGCTTACCAGGGAGTATACTAATACTGAGATAAACCTTCTCATCGCGATTCAGTAATTGGTTTATCCTGGTATTATGATGAGGATTTTATTTACTCATATACCAATGGGAAGTTATCAAAATTATTAATAGAAGATTCTAAGTTAACACCAGTTTCCAAGGATAATTCAAGGACTGGAAAGAAATTTATTCAAGAGGAACAAAGACCATAAAACAACCCCCATAAGTAAATAAGGCCTTAGAATTACCAGTAGAAGTTATAAATTATATAACTACATTGAGTGAAGTTCCATAGGGAGAGTCCATACTAGAGTTACTATTTCCTATCTCATCTCAATAGTGGATGAATTGGAGGATGAAAAACTCAGAGGATGATATCTGGGGTATACTACACTAATCAGAATTACCTTTGGAAGTTTTGGCCCATGTCACCACCCCTCTAGGTATTATTTTCAAAGACCAACCTAAGGAGGTCAAATCCTTATTTATAGACCTTGATATAGCTTTTTAAAACGTTAGGGGTTAGATATTTTATTCCTCATTGGTCCATATAATGGTTGTTCATGGTACGATGAAAAATTCTATGGAGGAATAAGGTTATCCCGCTATTGAGTAAGAGGTAACATTGAAATCACTTCTATGCTTAAAAGGTTGTGGCACCATTGAAACTTTACTAAAGTACTTTGTATTTTTTTGACACAATGGGAGGTTTCATAAGACCGACCAATCCTTCTGTCTGCTATATATTCTCCCCATGGTACGTCAGTGGGAGAGTAAATTGGAAGTGACTGGGAGACTCATGATGATGGATTTGCAAGTTGACTGGACCAAATGAGGGAAGCAATTGGTGCTTTTGGAGAAAATAATTCGGCATCAAAACCCTTTAAAGATCCTATCATGGAAGGGTATGGAAAAAAGGAAAAGCTTCAAACTGTCAAATTCCTCTTCTATAGAACCCCCAAGTAAGTGTGGAATTTCATCCTTCTATTGTTTTGGATTATTTTAGTACCACATCCCAACTTTTAAAAAATGTAAAGGTCCCAATCAAGCCTACTTAGAGGATCATTTATCCAATATTTAGAAATCAGGTCAGAATTCAGTTGCTTTAGAGGACCCTTCACTGTCAGTCCTGACCCGTCAATAAGTGGAGGTGGATGAGGTGTTGAATCAATCATGCATGTTGCCTACTGAAGATATATCAGTTGTAAAACCACTTGATTTTGTGTGGGTATAATCTCTTTTTTAGGATACTAAAATAGGTATCTATTCTGCTACCACGTTAACCTTGATGGAAGTGAGTTTTAGATAAGGTGAATACTTCTTCAAAACTGGACACTTTGTTTATTTGTTTCTTATCACTTGAAATTATCTTTTGTTTCTATAGATCTTAAGGGTGGAGAGAGATGTAAGAATTTTTGAAAATCACCAGAGGTTCCATGAAGTTTCTCATCATAAGAAGGTGTCACCTCTTCACCTGAAGATAGAGTATGGGTAGTGGATGTTGCCAATGATGTGATTGAGAAAGGTTTATTTCTAAAATTGGTCATATATTTTTGTTATTTGGTGATATATTATGATTTATCTTTTAGATGATAAACCCATTCACCCCTTTTTAGAGTGTCTTTATGCTGATGTTTGGAGGCTCTAGTCCCTACTCCCTTTTGGGTTCCTCTGACTAGATCAGCCAATATTGATGTCGGTTCCACTCTCACATTTTCCAAAGCCATGAGAACAACTCTTTCTCTGAGTGACCTATTCCTAGAATATGTTCCCATTCACATGATGAGATTATATCAAGGCTTGCGGTCTATGTCATTCTACTAGTTGATGTAGTGACAAATGTAGAGGGAGATTTGGGCCTTAGTTTTGGAGAACCCTTGGAAGAGTTTAAGGATCGGTTGGGACACCCTTGATTTATATTTCCTAGCCTTGTTTATGAGGATTTTATTATACTACCCTCCATACTAGTGTGAATGAGGTGGTATCTCTAAGATATAAGAAGGGGGCCCTTGAATCGAGGGTGGTATCTATTGAGGCTTCCTCTTTAGTGAAGAAGAACTAGGAAGAGGATGCAAATGAAACTTCATGATGTGTCGTAGAGTTGGTAGCTCACTGAGATATGGTAAACACTTGCAATATTGAAATTGACCATCTCTGGTCTATGATCATCTATCTTCAAGAATAACTATCCCAGTTCCAACATACACTAGATATCAATGAAGATTATGCTAGAGCAATAGGGATTCTTGACATGGTAGAGAAGGTGATTCTTGAATCTTTTTCCAGGGTAGAGGAGTTACAGGAGGTTTTGGAATCAGAAACCGAGTCTATTGATTAGTTATATCAATATATTACCTCCTTGGGTGAAGATTATTGTAGATTTAAAGAATTATTTTGAGCACATGTTATGATAGAGTGGTAATTTTGAAACTTTTTCATGGATTGTATGTTCATGGGAGAGACTTTGATATATGGAGACTCCTCCTATTATATTATATTAGTGAATATATATGATAAAATTTATATATTTTCATCCAGTTTTCGTTCATTCATGTTGTGTATGACATTTCATAGATCCGATGTTACATGAATTATCAATGATACCCATACTTTGTATAGTATCATGTAAACCTAAATGCATGGATTTGAATATTGAAATTATAATAGATTATTCTTGATAAATTATTATTAATTCCCACAACATGAGATTCTTCATTGATATGTCTATTCCAGTTATCTTGATATTACCTAATTCATAGAAGGATAATTTGGATAGAATATATGTCCCAAATAGAGAATGATCTCTATTTTTTTAAATACGATAGGCTTGGGGAGATTCGATTTATTTTTTCCAAGGAAATATGGTGGCCCTTACGATATATTCCATTATTTTAGACTAAATATCTATTGTTCTGTAGTTTAGGTTCTTTTAGATGGGACCTTCTACCATTTTAGTTTAGCATCTTTTAACTTAGACCTTATATCACTGTAGTTTATGGTCTTTATCTCAGATATTATATATTTTTTGGTTTTAGGGTCTATTAGCTCGAACCTTCTATCACTGTAGTTTCGGTTATTTTAACTCGTACCTTCTATCACTATATTTTAGGGTCTTTTATATCGCACCTTATATCTCTATAGTTTAGGGTCATTTATCTTAAACCTTATATCTCTAAAGTTTAGGGCATTTTAGCTCAGACCATAAATAAATGTAGTTTAGGATATTTTATCTTAGACCTTATAATTCCATGAAGTTTAAAGTCTTATTTCCAGAACTTGATCAATCATCATGGAATATGTTGCATGCATGCTAGGAATTACCCAAAATACCCTAGGGTGTTGAGTTCTGTCATGGTGTTTTCAAGTCTCATGAGGACCAGATCTCCTTTCTTGTAAGGAGGATATTTCTATGGTTAGGTGGTCAAAGACCTTATACATTGGTAGTAGTGTTGAATATAGGTGTCTCCACTCATTTCCAAGGGTCAATGAAGATTTATAGGGGTAATATTTGTTGAGGGAGAAATACTTGGGAAGCTAGGCACACCTGTATAGTTGTAAAATGGGTGATGTAATTCATAACTAAAAATCTTGAGTTGATGAATATGGGATGGGGTATAAATTCCATGGATGGACCCTAACACCCTAAGGTTTTGGGTTTTTCCATAGTGTTGTCAGGGGTCACAAGGTTCAGAGTTCCATTCCTACAAGGAAGATATTCCTTTAGTTGGTTGGTCAAATCACTTATGCATCGATAATATAGTCAATAAAAGATTATATAAACTCCTTTCCAAGGTCCATGAAATATTTATATAGACTGAAACGTCCATATGATGAGTTTGGGTATGGAATAAATCTATCTTGGAAGGGTTCTGGCACCCTAGGGTAGTCCATCTCCTAACTGTGAAGCTTGAGCCCTAATCCCTTTGGTTTAGAATAATGATGTGTGGGACATTAATGGTTCATGAATGGAGTGTCACATTCCTAATTTGAGAAAGGTTACAAAACACAGTGATATAACATCAAGTATGTTGAACCCACTTGGATAATCTAGTATGGGGATTTTAAATCATGGTCTAAAGTGCTCGAGTTAGGAGGATGATATGGGAAAATCATACCAGGAATGGACCAGAACACACTGAGGTGTTAAGTTCTTCCATGGTGACATCAGGACTGATAATGATTAGAATTCAGTTTTTTTGTAGAGTGACACATTTTATTGATGACCATAGGCACATATGCAGGAGCCTTAGGCATGCATTCACAGTCCAACAAAGGTTCCCTTGAAGCTAGGTATCCTTTTACAAGGTCAATGTAAGGTTTATGGTGATCCAAGGTTATCAAATCATGAAATGTGATTTGTGTAAAGTGTAATATACAAGAAGTTTTTTGGAATCCTAAAATTTATGTCACCGCCTAGAAAATATATTCTTATGACAAGGATATGTAAAAAATAATTACTCTAACTTTTTTTTGAACTAGGGGATCTAGTTATCATAACATGGATTTTACTAAGGCTGAAGTGTAGACCCTATGAGCTTTATACCTTATTTATTTACACCCTTATTTTTCTCTTAAACTCTAGAGATTAAGAGTTTATCAAGTGAATACTTGACTTCCACCTAAGCCCCCTTTTGGGTTTTCAACCTAACAAGTTTTATGTCTATTTCAATAGAAATTTATGGTCTTTTGATTTGGACCATTATTTGATAGAGTTTAAGGTAAAAAAAATTTGAACAAAGTGCATGAATTTTATGGTCATGATTCACATGGACCTAATATGGGGGACGGTACACAAGAGCCCAATTAGGATACCTAGGGTCAAGAGGACTCCAACATCATTCTGAGTGGGATATGAAAATTTTTTAAGTCATGGATTAAGTTTCTCAAGTCATGAGAAATGATATGGGACAATCATACTGGGGATGGATCAGAAAACATTAGGTGTTGAGTTCTTCCACAGTGACTTTAGGATCACACGGATTAAAAATACCTCTTTATAGAGGCAAGATTTATTTGGATGGAAGTTCTGAGCCATTATGCATCGATAGCATGGTCAAAAAGAGATATCCATTTTAATTTTCAAGGGCTATGAAAGGATTATGGAAACTTGAGTTGATCAAGGCATGGGGTTTTATTTATGAATTTAGGTGCTTAAAATATGGTGGACGCACTTCGTACTATGGATGGTCGGGGTACGACTCTTGTTGTCTTTTGATGAGGGATGATAATGGATGATGGTCATTATAGTTCAATGTTGTGTAGAAGGAACTTATTTTATCTTGTGAATTTTAAAATAATTCATTAAGGAAACTTTCCTACATCATGTGGTAAGGAAATATTTGTTGTGTAGTTTTAATGTCATATGACCAGGATGTTCATCTTAAAATTTAATCACCATGTGGTAAGTACGTGGGAACCAGTGTGAAACATTGTGTAAACTATATTACATGAAAAAGTATAAAACATGTAGATATGACTCATACATAGGAAACATAATATTGTATGGCTCAACCCATATGTATATGGGGTGTATTTTTTTATCGATTATTCTAGTTGGGACCAGGATTGGAGATCCAGGCATCACTACATATCCTATGATGATAGGAATCAATCCATACATAGTTATTGAGAAAATGTGCAATTTAATGTCATGCAGTTAAGATGTAGGATTCCCAATATAAAAAGGGGTATTGTAGATGGACCCAAAGGATATAGTTATAGGAATCACTATGTATCCTATGGTAATAGGAATCATTCCATATTTAGTTCTTGAAATAGAATCTTCCTACGCAAGTCTGAACTATACTCATGAAGGGGGAATTTTGTATCATGTGGTGGTTGGTCCAAGATATGGGATCAGGGCATCCCTACATCTCATTTAAATGAGAATCAAGATGTACATTTTTATAGAAATTCGATTAATTTAATGTCATGTGGTGAAGAAATCATCCATTCATTGTAACATCTTGTGGTGAGGATGAGGATCACCCGGTGTGAAAAGGAGGGACTCCCTATGTAGAGCTAAATCTCACATGGGGATGGGGGTATTTCATCCTTATATCACATAGATATAGCTCATGTGCGGTGATTTGTTTGTGAGATGGTGCTTCCTATGCAGTTTAACATCATGCGGTGATGAAATCTTCCTTATAGTTTAACATCATGTGGTGAGGACTTATTCTATATAGTTTAACATCATTTGGTTAGGAAGTGAGATGCTATGCAGTTTAAAGTCTTACTGCTATGAATTGGGTCACTCAATAAGATTCAAGATGAATCATTGGGGGGATTCTTGTAGTTTAACATCATGTAGTGAGGATTCTATTAGTACAGTTTAGAATCATGTGGTTATGACATGAGTCACTGTGTAGTTTAAAGTTTTAGTTACTAGAATTGTGTCACCTGATATAAATTAAGATGATGCATTGGGGGATCCATACAGTTTAACATCATATGGTGAGGACGTGATCCATACAGTTTATTATTATGCGATTAAGAAATGAGATGTTGGTCAGTTTAAAGTCTTGATGTCAGAACTTAGCTCTTGAGGAAATCTATGAAAAGTATTTCTTGAGAAACCTTGCATTTGTGGGGGTGTGACATATTCCCCATCCATTGTGTCCAATGATTAGGCTCCATTATAATAGAAATTATGTATTATATAAGGCCCTTCCCATTTGAGTTCCACATTTGGAGGCTTCTTCTCTGGTATCATTGGGGTTATTAGCACCAACACTAATTCTCTTTGGAGGAATGAATGAAGGTATAAATTTTTGTTAAAGGCTCATGAGATCTGATTCTGATATAGTTTAAGGTTGTGAAATGTACACAACCTATTCTTATTGATCCATTCTAGCTCATCCATCTTCTTTTCTTATTTATCATGATTCGATAGTTGTCCACAAATGTCTATTCAAAGTGAGGTAAACTGGACTTCTATAGGAAATACTACCTATGTCTCGTACACCAGTGAGTACGAAGTTACTTGTGTAGCTGTACATGTGGTGGTATGATTGTCTCATAAAGCATGGAGGAGTTTATCTGGACAAGACTTCTTTTCATTATTCACCATTTTCTTTAGTATGTTTTACAAGGTCATATTGAAGGCATCAATTTTTTCATTTTTCACTACATGATATTGAGATGATTCATTGGAATTGATGTTGTAATCCTGGTATAATTTCTTCAATTCCATAGAATAGATGTTGGTGTCATTGTCTGTTAATATTTTGTAATGGACCCCAAACTTGGTGATGATATGGGAATTTATGAAGGTGGTGATATTTTTTATCTCGACTTCTATGAAGGGTATTGCCTCAGCCCATTTGGAGAAGAAGTTGGTAGCAGTAAGGATGTACTTGAACTACTTAGTCGTGGATGGGGGATATGGACCCACGACATCTATTCCCCAAATGTAAAATGCATAGGAATATTCACCTATATGTATAAATTCTTGGGGATGATGGATGCATTTTTCATGGATGTAGAATTCATGGAATTTCTTAGTGAATTCCACATAATCCAATATCATTCTTTTCCAGTAATAACATAGCCTCCTGATTCGGTGGGAGAGCCTGGTCTCAGACTAATGAGAGACATAGGATCTTTCGTGGACTTCTTCCATGATAGTGTGAATCTCTCTTTATACTATACATCTAAGGAGTATTCCATAAAATCCTCTCTTTTATAGGGATTTCTGCACATTTGGGTCACCCCGCAGGGTAAAGTTCACTATATGGTGCATAGTCTATTCCCTTATGGATCAATCTTTCAGGAGAGTACCATTTTGGAGATAACTGATTATGGGATCCATCCATTGAGAGGTGGATATTTCTTTATCATGCTCTAGGGTAGTGTTAACCTAGTTGATTTCTTCCATATCGCAAATGATGGAAGAAAAGACCATTATTTAGTGTGTGATACAGATGATTTCTTTATCCTAATTAGGTTTGTCTAGGACTGTGGATGCATTATCCAATGCTTTGATGTGAGAATTCTGTGATCAAGGAGCATGATACATTGTGGGATCAGAAGGGAATTATTCCATTAGTCCCCTTACATAGCTAGTGAGAGGGTCCAATTCTTCCTTTTTTGATGGAATATTCACCATTGATCTACTTTATCACTAGTTTCGAATCCCCTTTTATATTTTGGTAGGACATCTATAGCTGTATGGATATTTATAAGACATTTATGAGGTCTTGGTATTCTGCCTCATTATTTGTGTAGCCTTAATATAGTGAGAAAGAGTGTGAAAAAATTCCTTTTCTGGATAAACAAGTACAATCCCTAATCTATCCCGATTGAGCTTTGGATTTTCCAATCCTTTTATGAAAAAACTTCAGGAAGAACTATAAAAATACATCTCACGTGTCTGAGGAGTTTCATGGGTATAGAAATATTATTCACATAGAAGTTTGGTGTCGACCGGTGTACTTTCTGAGATAGGATGTTCCACAAGAAAATTGGACATGGATTTCCCTTTCACCACCTTTTTTGACACAAACTAGATTTCATATTATTGTAGAATAACCTCCCATCATTCCATACACCTAGTTAGTATGGGGTGGACAAGGATGTACTTGGGTAGATCAATACATGAGATTAGATTAATTTTTTTGGTTCTATAAGTAATGAATTAGATTCTTCACTAGAAAGATGAGTGTAAGGTAATTCTTTTTGATACCTGAGTATCGGGTCTCAGTACCAAGCATTGTTCGTTTGAGGTGACGTAGACTTTTCCCACTCACCACATCATTAATCTGTGTGAATAGGACTCCAAGTGATCATTCCTTGGTGACCACAAATAATATGAGTGCCTTTCCCTCCACTGGTGGCATTAGGACTAGTGGGTGTAGTAGATAATTCTTGAGACTTTTAAAGGATTCTTGGTAGTCCCCATACCATTGGTAGGTTATTACCTTCTTTATTAGCCAAGTGAAAGGGAGATATTTTCTAGTCAAATTGTCTATGAATCACCAAATACAAGTGAGGTTCCCTTGGATTCCCCTTAGTTCTTTGATATTTTTGGGGGTGGCATTACTAAAATAGCATAGGTATTTTCTGGGTTAACCTCGATGCCACAGTTTCATACCACAAAGCCGAGGAAATTCCCTGATGTTACCCCAAAATTTTAATTCAATGGATTCATCATTAGGCTATGTTTCCATATCTTGTCAAATACTATTTGAAGATATGTGAAGTGGTTAGACTACTATCAGAATTTGACCACCATTTTGTTGATATATCATTCGATTGTCCTTCCTAGGAATGGATTAAGGATATGATTCATAGAACATTGATAAGTAGCACCATCATTATTTAATACAAAGGGAATAACCTGATAGAAAAATATCACTTGGGGAACTTTGAAGGTAGTGGATTCTTCATATTCAGGTAAATATTTATCTGATTGTTCCCTGAATACCCATCCACGAAGTAAATATATTGGAAGACAATATTTTTTTATTGGAAATGGGAATTTTTCCTTCGGTAAAAGTTGATTAAGGTCATTAAAATCAATGAAAACCCTAATATGACCATTTTTCTTGATGAGGACAATATTGGAAAGCCATATTGGGTATTTTAGTACTTAGAAAAAATTTTATTTGATCAATTTGTCAACTTTCACCTCTACATTGGTATATTGAGAGGGGTGAATCCTCATAGATACCTACTTTAAGCCTTGATAGTCATCAGGTAATCTGAGATGGTGTGTAGCAACATCTGGATTCAGTCTGATCATTTTTATATAGTTCCAACTAAACACATATCGATGTTTCTTTAGAAATGAAATGTATATATCTTTGTCTTAGAGGTGAATGGAGGCATTAATCAGTGTATAACATAAGTCTTCTTCTATTCCCATATTTAACTCCTAGATCTCATCGATGATGGTGTAGACACCTTCCTCAAATGAAGGAGGGGTGTTCTTAAGGTCATCCTCTTCTTATTCTCCTACCCATGAGTTTTTGGGGGCATTCTCAGATAAAGACGACAGTATGGGGGTGTCACTATCATTGTTGAGGTGAGAGAGGCCATGAAAAGAGACATTATCATCCACTACTACTAGAGTTGTTAAAGAGAGATACCAAAGAGTTGATTGTTTTTTAAAATTTTACCAAGGACAGGAGGAGATTGGACCTCTTGGACTAGGTCTATTACCTCATCAAGATTTATGGGGGAGAACATAGTCACAGTCAAGCATACTCTAGGTATTTTCATGGGTGGTCCCAGTCCATTAGAGGATACAACCTGTATATCATCATCCACAACTGGTTGTTTGCCTCCCCTTTTATAGAAATATTCTTTATTATATTTGGATTCACAAGTTTTGAAGGGGTCACTATCACCATGTATTATGTCGACCATTACATCGATGTGGTATTTCAGACATTGATATAATTTTGAAGGTACTGGAATGTGACTATAGAGTATGGGCATTCCAAGAAGGACATTATATGTAGTTTCTTTGTGGATAACCATAAAATCAATATCATATGCGATATCCCCAAACTGAGCTTTGAGTTTGATCTTCTTGATAAGTCTTTTCTCATTCTTATCATACCCTATAATGGTCAACATTGTGGGAGAAAAACCCCCTTCTATATATCCCAAACATCATAGGGTTTAAATCCGGATGAGATTATTATTAGAGACATTATCAATTAGATCCCTTTGTATATCAACATTATCAAGTATACCTGAAACATATAGTGGTCTGATGTGTCCATTAATAACAAATTCCTGATCATGCTTTGTGAATGAGATGTAGAAATGGAATTCTGATGACATGGTCTTCATTCGATAGACCTTGAATACAAAAACTTCTATCTCAAATTACTATGGTATCTAGATAGATTTAATGAGTACCTCTTCGAGTTATTCTTAAATATGTAGCGCATCAAATATTGGGAGATTGTATGGGATAACCACCAGTTATTTCAAAATGTCGTACTTTTTTTCAAGTGGTTGAAACTTTTGAAGGTGGGGTTTCTCATTGAAGGAACCAATCAATTTGAGGTGGACAAGCCTGATTCATATGAAAAGTTTGATGGAGAATGTGCTGCTAGTGGCACCAGTCATGTTGACCTTCCCCATTGCATGGAATGATCAAGTAATTGAACCCCTTCTAGGTTTCCATGTAATATAACTGGGTTTAGATGACCACTGGTGGGTTTTGAGACACCTCCCTGTCTTCTATTGGATTAATAGCGTGATTTACCATGGGTCTTAGCAATATATATTCTTTTTTAGGATGTGACTAAAATATTGGGTCTGACCACACCCATTATATCCCCTATAACATTGGTTCCTACACATGTGACCTCCTATTCCACAATTTGGTGTTGGGAACTCATAGTCAGAGGCATATTCATCATCGAATAAGGGGTATAACAAGTTTATCATTTTGATAGAACCAAATATGATCTCTTTGTCTAATAAAGGTTCCATTTGGTAGGGTGGTGCCCATGTTTTGGATGTTGCATGGAAGAAATCTGTAAGAGTTAGAGCTTTCTTCAGAGTAGAATATGAATATTCCTCTTCTATCTATTCCTATATCCAATGGTCATGTACACATTTAGGATACATATACTATGTCACCTTCATAGTTGGTGGGGGAATTGTGGATCTACACAGATTTGATCTCAGGGTGGAATGAGATTGGTTTACTATTTTTAGAGTCATCTAGTTTTTGAAATTATGTTCATGCCTGGCTGGAACTTTCTTCTAATCACCTTTTTTTCTGACTAGGAAATATTTATGCATGCCACATTCTGTGAGAGTTATCTAACACCACCTATCTAGATTCAACCATCCATTAAAGTACATATTTGAAGAAGAATAAGTCCTCAATATTATGACCCAACATTCTATGGAAATAGAAGAAGTAGGGATGGTCAGTTAGGTTGAACAATTTGGAGTTCTTGGGTTATGATAGATTGAGGAGATTATTTTACATGGATGCTAAGAAATAACCCACGACATTTTCATTTCATAAGGAGTATGTTTTTATTCTTCCATTCCTCAAATATTAGGTCACCCTAATATCTCTATACATCTGGACAAGAGAAATTTTGTGGTTTTTTCTGCTTAACATGAGCCATTGGGCAGTTCGGTGCTTCCATAGGTGTTTGAATGTGAACTACTTCTGGTTTGAGGGAAATAGAGGCAACTTATACCTTCTGAAGCCTTTTACCCTATACTAAAGGCACGAGTTAGTATTTAGCTTAAGTTCACTAAATTAAATCCTCTAGTCGTTGTTCTATTTTAGAAAACTCATAAAACCCACCTACATACTTCATTGGGATCAATGGTGTTAGTAACTCATCTCAATGATTTTCAACATAGAGTTATATCAATTATTCTTATGAGAGAGGGATGAGTGAATAATTCAAAACTTTCCATATGACTATGAAGTCAGAAATCCTCTCATTTTTGGCCTTTCTTACAGTTCTTTAGGTTGAAAATATTCATTTTTCTCTACATGGAGATGAAATGATAATGGAATTGATGATGAAGGTATTCTTATCATGCAACTGATCCTACTAGAAGGATACTCTACCAAACAAAGGATGCCCCTAATTTTTTTTACAAATCACATTAACTTTGTTGCCTCTTATTGATCTTGAGGGCCCATAATCAAACCACATTGGGATATAAAGAGTTTGAGATAATGTTTAGGGTCTCCCATGACATTAAAAGTAAAGAAGGTAGGATTATTGAAATTGTGTGGAGGAAAAGTGTCATCCACCCATTTGGGATATATCTTTGTCTCAGGATACACAGGCGTGCGTCTCCCTTCCATGGATTCCAGTAAAGTATCTAGGGACTCAATGGTGTTGATCAGTTCTAAAGGTATTGTTGTTTGAGCTATCTTCTATCTACAAGGAGTGGGAGAGGCTTGTATAGGTGGATTTTTCTTCACCTCCTACTAACTCTTGACCCATGTGTAGGATGAGTGATTATCCTGAAGAGGGAGAGGATATCACCATAATGAATGGTAGTCACACTCATTTTCGACCTCCTCATTTATTTAAACCATCTTCCAAGATATAGAGCTGACCTGACACTCAAATGCCACTTTTTCAGGAATATTGACTATGGGAGCAAGAATATTCATCTCTACCTAAAGGCAATATCTAGAAGTAATATTTCCTCTGAGTAGTTCCTTGTTGATTTTTATGAGAGATTTTTTATCTCATTCTCATATTGTGAAAGTTATTCCTCCATTTAAGTAACCTAAATTTTTCATGGTAGTTATTGGGATGTAGCCAAACATTTCTCTTTATCTTTTATAGTGCTCTATCAGAGAGGTGGAAACTCGATATTCAGAGGTGCCAGATTTTGTATCCTTCTTTGGTTCTATGTGAGTATAGACTTAGTTGGTGTATCCAAATAAATCTCCTCTAGGGGTATGTTTTCTGTGCTATGGCCCTCTATATTTGTATCTTGATCTACCACATCTTTTGTGCTGACAGTGATGGCATTCATAGGGTCATATCAGGTAATGGTGATTGTCCTAATACTTTTAATGTAATGGGATGATTAAGCACTGTTGTATTAGGTTCATTCATCTAAAACTTGGCCATTTTGGGCCATTTTGGCTTGTGACCCAAGAGGAGTCTGATTACCTTCATCATACGATCCTTCTGTCTTGTCCTATGAGTAATGACCTTGAGGGAGTTTCTAGTCATGGTTTCCAAATGAGCTCGAAACAGCATAGTTTTCTCTTACAGTGGGAAGAATGGATGGGATGTTGATCGTTAATATTTACCTCCCAACCTATAAAAGATTGATTCTCTCTATTGTTATGATAATGATGAAAATTCCCCTAGACCTATAGTTTGGGGGTTATATGAGGCCATAATTGGAATTGATTGATCCTATTTTTGAGGATCACATGATTCCAATTGAGGATTTTATGATTCCCAGGATAAGATTTGAGATATAAATTCCCCCATCCTAGTGGGATGGGGTTGATCTAGAATCATAATTGATTTCCCCAGGACCCTTTCAGAGGATGATGAACCTGAGCATGGTGATTTAGATATAAATTCCCCCAGCCCAATGGGTTGGGGTTTGTTTACAGCTGATGATGATATTTCTGGAATCCTCTTGGGAATTAAGGATCTGAGAGGTGGAGTCAGTGGTGGATATTACCCCATCCTGATGAGATAGATCCTCTCCTAGATGTATACTATGATATCTTATACTATGAACTATTTGATGTGGCGCAATTGTGTTTTCATAGGATCTGGGTGAAATTACAGCCCATGATGAGAGTTAGTTTCTACAAGATTCTATCGGGTTGATTGCAACATTGGATTTTGTGTATGAAATGCATTCTCGTTGCTTTGAGGGGCCCAATTCGAAGAATTTTTTTCTATCCTATTCCTTCATTCATGATTTTTGGGCACCATTGAAGTGGGGGTATTCTATTTTAGTGACCAACTTTCCTGAGCTTTACCTAGTCCCTTAATTTCACTAGAGACTATGACATTAAAGGACGTCATATCTGAGGTGTTATTCTATTCTAGGTGTGTGGTGAAGTTCAATGCTTCATAATTTTCCCATCGTTGAATACATATACATGAGGTGGCTTCAACTATCAATTGTTGAAGAGCCGTTATGCAATGGAGGCAATCATGTTGCATACTTTCACTATGTTTTTCTGGTTTTAGATCCTAGTCCATGGAGATAGCATCTAGGTAAAGCTAATAATAGAGTATATTTATGGTATAAATGTGAAACTCATATCCTAGACAAAGGATATTTCTAGTCTTTAGTTGCTGATGAGTATCCCACATACTTTGGCATAGATAAGGCATTCACTCCTTTTCTAGCTCGTCTGGGATCTCATAGTCAGCAGTGGAAAGAAGCCAGAACATGATGTGGAGGTAATTTCTGGCTAACTCTCTCCATATATAAATTCTAGCTTCTTCTTCATCAAGATTGCATGCCTCCATCCAGTCAGACCATAGAAGATGCATCTTGGGGTCACCTGCTGACTAGAGTAGAGTGTTGTTGGAAGTTCATGGGGAACTATATACAGTTGACACCAATGTTTCTAGAACCTATTTATATGAAGGGATATAATTTTTTAACACCTCTATATATATAGGTGTCTTAGAAATGGGAGGATTTCCTTTTCCATGATATTTATTACTATGGTGATGTTTTCCATGTAGGATGTTTGGAGTGGAGTCCCTGCAATCCATCTCTACACTACTATGAGGAGGAATATCACATTAATGAACATATTATGCTTTGGTTAAAGAGTTGATGGACACTTAGGGTGTTGATAATGTGTATCTAACAACCTCAAGGACACTGACATTGAGAATATTAAGAATATTAGCCTCACTCTTTTTCATGGATGAAATATGGTGACCAACCTTCTAGAATTGTGAAGGTATATGAGAATATTGTATGATGGTTGTCAGTCATTGTATATAACCATATGGTGTCGTGGGAGTATGAGCCTGATTTTGATAAGAATCTGGAATATTCCAATAATATTCTCCATTATTTATAGGAATATGATCCTATCCTAAGGCATGTGTCATTCTCACTTAGTGGGCCTTGGTCAGAATAAGAGTATTAACCCAATCCCAATCCTTTGGGATATGTTTCTGGCCTTTTGTGGTAGGTATATGTGCCTGTCCCGAGGCATGTGTTTCTGTCACTTGGTGAGCCTCGATTGGAATAGAAATATGACCACAATATAAATATGAATTCCACACTAGAATATGTCGACAAACCTTCTGAATTAGAGAAGGAATATGAGACTCCTCTTTTATTACCTTAGAATGATGTTGGTGTAGTTGTTCATTGCTGAAAGTAGGAATATACTCCTAGATTACATGATTTATATGAATATTCCAGGAATATCCACTAAAAGTAATATTTTCCTATCCCAAGGATTTTTCATTGTCACTTGGTGATCCCTAGATAGAATTGGGGTATGATCCTAATCCTAGGCCTTTAGAGTATGATGGTGGTCTTTTTCGACAGGGATATGAGTTGGTCTTGAGGCATGTTCCCCTATCACTTGGTGATCCCATACCATAATGAGGATATGATCCTGATCCTAGGACATTGGAATATGATTCTAGAATTTTTTTATAGGCATGTGAACCTATCATAAGCTATATGCCGCTCTCACCTGGTGATCCCCAGTTGGAATGCGAATATGAGCCCGATCCAACACATCATCCTTTACTAGAGTATTCTGATAAAAATTCTTGATGGAAGAAAGAATGTGTGATTTCTCTAAAGAATCCACTTGTTCATAATCATCAGATTGTTGAGATTACCTGGTTGTAGGGATTAGAATATGTGTCTAACCCTGTATCTACACTAGTACCAGAATATGCCGCTGAAGTTCTTCAGCTTTTTCTAAGATGTAATGACGTTTTATAATAGTGTATTCATAGATATAAGCTTTCACATTTTCTATCTCCACCATATACTGGTATATATATTCGATTGAAGTGGGGATATGAGCCTAATTTTTTCTTCCTTATTCTAATTGAATATGACAATGGGCTTCATGGGTGGGGGTATAGGTAGGCACCTCCCCCATGTTTTGTTGCAAGAATACGCTCACAAACATGTTATCAGTTAGAAGGTATATGATCCTTATTGCTGGTTAGTACTAGAATATGTTGGTAGACATCATCAGAGAGAGTGGGGATATGTTCCCAACCATGATTATCCAGATCCTTTTGTGCCAGATTATTCTTCCTTGTTGTCCATTCATGGGTGTCAGATGTGGTAGTGTGTTGAGTGTTACCTTGGGCAGGCAATTGATCGGTACTAGTGGGATGGTGTTGGTGACAGTGGTTAACAGGATCCCTTCTCATTGGACTCTAAAATTTAATGGATTCATAGTTATCCTCTTGATCCACCTTCATCAAATACTAAAGGTGGTGATTTTGATGCTCTGGAGATAAACTTATAAAGTGGTTTTCTATGGAAATGTGGGTCGTATGATTTATTGTATCATTATTTTAATGATGTAAAAACTTAATTTTCAGCACTTGAATACCCTTGTGGGGAGCCTTGATGGTTGGGATCAAACCATGTTGATAGTATTATTGGACCATTTCATTAGACATTGTACACTACAGATGTTAGGTGGGTGAGGTAATCTTGAGGCTCATAGGGGTTCCAGTTGTAGTTGATTTTCTAGAACAGTTTCTAGATGAAGGCATTATCTTGGATCAGGGTGTTTCTGATGATAGATGTATCTACAATCATTTATACAACACGGAACAAGTCCACCGATCATTGCATCATTATAGGCATGATATGTTCTTAATCAAATAGGAATGGGTAACACAATTTCCCTTTTATTCCTGATTTGGCCATCCTACTTATGTGGACATGTCAAAGAGAGGATAGAATTATTTCACGAGAACCCCAGCTATAGAGGATCAACCATACGATCCAAGTCATGTTCAAATGATCATACTGTTATTTAAGAGTTTCACATCAGGTTCACTATTTTTTTCCATATTAAATGAAAAAACAAAGGCCCAAATTTTTTTTAACCCAATACTTTTTTTTATTTGGGTGATTCATGTGAGGTTCACAATTTTTTTCCCTTAGAAATATGTTGGTGGATTTTTTCCAGTGGTCTGGTTTTGGTGGATTAAATGTTCTACATAATCATTAACATCAGGCTCACCATTTGTTAAACTTTCATATAAACTCCCAATAGTTCCTACATCCATAACTGGGTATGGTCCTATTTTCCAAAGTTACAAGGTCATTTGGAGTTTCAGATTCAATGATGCTTAGGAACTCACACTGTTTGAGAAGAAGGAAGATTAGGCTCATCACACCTTTGGGGGGTAATTGTTTCCTACTCTGGGACACTATTATAGATTTAAGATATGTTCTAGAATATCTTCTTAATAGTGATATGGGACTGGTTACCCTAAAAAAATGGGCATAGGTTAATTATATTCATATGCAAAGAGAGGAAGAGTCTTTTCGGTGAATCCATTTGTATGTGTCCAAGGTTCTTTATCCATTTCTCTTTGGTGGGTAGGTACTTATATGTTAAATCTGTATAATTAGCCACTCCCTAAGTTTTTGTTATCCAAGGAAGTAATTAATATCTCAAGAATTAGATTTATCCATTATGAGGTTTCCTACATATCCTATTTTATAACAAGAATAAAAACCCATGTAGTTCATTAAACCCATATATTTTAATGTCATACATAAAGGAAAAATATATGGGAATATGGGAACCTGGTATTTGAGCTCAAAACTCAAGGAGATTTCCTATGTATCCTAGTTATAACAAAAATTAGAGTTACCATAGTTCTTTATCAACCTTGAGACTTACCCCAAGGTAGATACCCTTGTATTTTGGGTAATTATATCATTCCACTAATCAGGGCTCACACACTGAGGTTTCCCTAGATGGTGGAGATTTATGATTCCAATTATGTGATCATTGAAACTCCCTATTCCCACGTGAGATATGATCGGTGCACAAAACAAGGGATTGCAAGTAATCATCCTTATTGAAGATGGATGAGGGGATTACGTGATGGGATAACACATTGGATGCTTAATATAGAGTTCAAGCCTTAGGAAGGAATCCTACATATCATGGTTATGGAAGGAATAGGAGTCCTCAAAGTTTAATTGGTTAAGGATTACACACTAACGTTTCCCTTATATACAGGACATATCATATTATGTCACTGATCAAGGCTTACACATGGAGGTTTACCTTTTATGCATGACATATCATATTATTCCACTGATTGGGGAATATACACAAAGGTTTCCCTTGTATGTGGGACATATCTTATTATTCCACAGATTGGGGATTACACACTGCGTTTTCCTTTGTATTTATATAGGTTATTGAGGAAAATGATATGATTATTATGAATCCCTAAGACCACGTGATCTATGCACGGTGTGAGAAACAAAGGATGGAAAATAATCAGTATGATTGCTTGTAGATGCGAGACTTACATGATGGGACTTCCCTACAGATGTTTTAATATTGAAATTTTTTCACAGTAAGGCATCCTACATATCCTAGTTATTGTAAGAATTAGAGTCAACATAGTTAAAATGGTCGGGGCTTTCACACTAATGTTTTCATTTATGGAGGCTGGAAAAGGTTATCATATTTTGGGATGCCCGATTGAACTAGGTTAATTGTCTACCTAACATGAATTTATTGTCCTATTGACATGACTTGATTTCCTTATTAACATGTCTAAGGATGTCTGAATGAAATTTCCAAAGACAATTTCATGATCTAGTTTACTTGTTTGAGGTACATCACATAATCTAGATGGAATATCTGAAGGTCATCACATGAACAAGGATGACTTGTCTAGAGGACATCACAAGTGAAAGTTGTATTATCCTAGAAGTCACCAACTAATCTCAACTGACATTCTTAGTGGACATAAAATGATCCTTTCGACTTTCCCTAATGATAACACAAAATTTGGATGACATTCTTGGAGGGTGTCATGAGAGTCAATGTGACATTTCTGGAGGGTTCCACATGTCATGGATGAGTTGTTCAGGTTTCATCATGAAATATAGATGACATGTCCAAGGGACATATTAAGAGACATCATATAACGTCCCATACTTTACATACATTGTTAATACTTCAAAATTGAAGCACACTTATTACAACATATGACAAAACCACAAAGGACCATATAGGTATAGTGTCTTTAGAAACTGGGAAACATAAACAACTGGTTCATAAATCTTCTACAGTGTCTCCCATTTATTTCATCATATATAGGGTCCCTTTATCATATTCTACTTAATATCCATCTTCCTGACCTGGGTAAAAGAAAACATAAAAGGGTGAGCTCAAATGCTCAGCAAGGGCAAATAAAGGAAATAAAAATCATATCATATCTTTTTGAAAATCATAACCTGCAAAAGAGATCATAATATCTTAACATGGAACAAATCATAGAAGTGAAAATGATATCCCCATAATCATAACATAAAACTTGAAACTTTGTGGCATGCACACATAATCATGGAAAATCATTTCTTGTTAGTCATGACTCATTGCCAAGACTATCTTAGTGGACAAAGTCCCTTTCTGAACCGAGCCACCCTCGTTCCAGTCCTGTTTCACTGAATTGGTATAACCTACCGTTCCAGCCATGTCTATCTCATGAGATATAAAATCTTTACCCAATACATTGGAGGGAGATATAGGTCCCACCCATCTTATAATGAATCCTTTCTTATGTGTGCCACATAAATCATAAATCATACATCATCGCATAACACATGTAACAAAAATGGGATTATTGAAACATCATGACATCATAAAACAAATCATATAAGGTAAATGACTTCATAAAAATAATTCCCTCACAAAATAATCAAATCAATGTAATAATAGGGATAAAAAAAGAACCCTTTATTATCTTAGATGGAAAATAATTTTGATAAAATACTTGAACTCCATTCTTGAGGAAAATATCCTTTCTTCTTCAAAAACACTTTTCTTTTCTTAACATGTCATAAAATTATAAACTAAAAGAAGTTGATTAAAAATAAACTTTAAAACTTGTAAAGGAAGATTCTTGGAAATAATGTTTTAAAAATCCATTCATGCCGTATAAGTTAAAAAAACATTCTTCGTACTTTTGTCAGAAAAGTAAAAAAGTACCTCGTACGAAAAAACGACAAAGATTCCTTTCATATTCTTTACTATAAACTCACCGAAGGGTAAAATTGGATTTAAACAATTGTAGGTGGATGGAAATAATATTACATATTGATGAAATATGGATGTGGATGATAAAATACACCCCAGTAAATACTAAAGTATAAACAATCTCGGATAAAAATGAGATTGTGATATTTCCCTTACCTTAGGTCCGATTTGCTTTGTACGTGTCTGAAGCTCCTGTATAATGGTTTAAATAATGTTATTGACTTATTCCAGAATCATACATATTTATATGATATAATATACGGTCATATTCTTAGCTTCTTGTTAGTAATATTTCATTGTTACTTGTTACTCGGGTCTTTATTGCCTTTTGTTCTTATGCGTGTTTTGCCGAATAAATTCATGTTCTTCTTTTAAGGTTATAGATACCTTATATCCAGAATGGTATGAGTGTAACATATATCATATTTATTCATTCAATTCATTTATATAATTACTATGTAATGATGATCATGTAGAACGAGTCGCATCACATCGTGGAGACGGTATTCCGTACGTACGCACGAGTGATGATATCATTCCTATGATCGTGGAATTGTATTGGAGTATATATATATATTATTTCAGTATCAATATTACTTAATAATAATCATAAATAGTTACTCATTACACCATTATACCCATACTTGTAAAGTTATGGTGGAAAATAGATTACACCACGGCGTGGAGACGGTATTCCGTACGTACGCACGCGCGGTGATTTCATTTTTCCGTAGGATGGATAGAAGGTGAATTAAGGTTGTTTCATATTTATAATAACATATCAGTATTTAAGGAATACTGATGTTATTACTTTATCATGAAACAACTAAATAAGAAGAAGTTGAAGAAAAAAGAAATTGAAAAGATCGGTAATGGATATTACCTCTTCTTTGGAACGCTTCTTTGAATCCTCCAATTAGGGAACTAAGATTGGTCTTTGAAGAAGACCAGGACCTCTAGGATTATTCTAGGGAAGTGGATAGGAGAAAATGTCAGGGTTTGGCCGAGCTTGAGTGCTCAAATTGGTGCGAGGAGGAGGGGGAGGAGGTGCCCTTTTATAAGGGAGGAGAGGGGCACCTTAGGAATATCTCAAAATATTATTTTATATTAAAGTCAAAATCGGTTTATAATGGTTCCAAAGGGTCTTATTTCGAAGATAAAGTAGGGATGGGTCGAAATCCTATCAACCAATAGGATTTAGACAAGTTTAGGGTATTATTCTAACCTTATCAATTAGATTTAACTCTAAGTTAAATAATTTAACTTTTACCGTGTCTTTTTGTTTTCTTTCACGATATGGTTAATACACTTACTATAACACGCCAAACGAACCCCAAATTGTTTATTATTAATATATATATCTTTATATAAGTCATTTGGCCGAACATTAGATTTTTAGGAATAAAATAACAATTAATAATATAATATTTGATTTAAAAACTATTTTGTGTCAATTTTGACACTATTTGATATATGATTTTTGTGAAAGTTATAACAGAATTATATGTTCGAACCAAGTTGATTAAATCAACATTAATATATCATAGTAACCTAGAAAATTAGTGGAATTCATAAAAAGTCTCAAATTACATTTATTTTTGTGTTTATAACATCAATTATGTCAATATTTCATAAATAAGATAATTACTGCATCATCGTTGTGTCATAATTAAATTAAATTATTTAATGTCTAAAAATTATAAATAAAATACCATTATGTAGGAAATATTTTTAGCTTTCTAATTAATATTTATTGTCGAATTTATCTTATGTATAACCCCATATTAAAAATGATTTACTTATTAAACTTTGATTTTAACTATTTTAACCCTTCTTTAAATAAATTAATAATAAATGTCATAATCTAACCCAAGTGGGCCTAAATGGTCATATTTTATTCATAAGGTTGTTTTTGGTCTAATTACACTTATCCAATAGAATTAGGACATGTGTTAGGGTAATATTAATATCATATTTACCCTTAGTTACCCTATTTACTATTAACCGCGGTAAAAAAAAGTAAAAAGTTACTATTCACCAAAAATTATTTTTATCTCATTGAACCACATTTTACTTACTGATATCAACCGTGTTTGTCGGATTTTCGAAATTACATTCACAGAAGCGGTAAAATTAAGTTTTATGCAAAATTCAGTTTTTAACCTACCACTTAGTGGTTTCACTATTCATCAAAAATTGAAATTTTCAGAAAAATACCAAAATTTCACCCTAGGCTAATTTCGATATTTTGAGTCCAAAAATGAAGTCCATTTTGAAAAATAAAATTTATAAAATTTCAAAAAGTGGTTATTACTATTCATAACGGCTAGTTTTAATAATATTTTAATAGCATATCGTTGTTTAGTGAAACTCGGTATTGCGTACGACGCAATCTATCGAGGAAGGTCGCGATTGCGTGTAAAGCAAGCCAAACAAGTGTTGTGTAGAAAAAGATTCCTTTGATGATATATAAAAACAAAATATTACTCATAAAAATCTCGGGTGTTACATTCTACCCCCCTTAAAAAGAATTTCGCCCTCGAAATTCGTCACTTTGTAACAAACAGATGAGGATACTTCTCCCTCATCATATCCTCAAGCTCCCATGTAGCTTCTTCAAGTTGGTGGTTCCTCCATAAAACTTTCACCAATCGAGTGGTCTTGTTTCGTAGGACTTTTTCACTACGATCCAGAATCTCTATCGGTTGTTCTTTATAAGAAAGATCTTGCTCCAGCGGTACAACTTCTGAGCTGAGTACATGTGAAGGATCTGGTATGTACTTTCTCAGGAGAGATACATGGAACACATCGTGAACTTGAGAGAGATTCGGTGAAAGCGCCAATCGGTAAGCTACCTTCCCAACACGATCCAGTATTTCGAAAGGTCCGATATATCTAGGGCTCAACTTCCCCTTCTTTCCAAATCTCATAACCCTCTTCCAGGGAGATATTCGTAAGAACACTTTATCACCCACTTCAAACTCTAGGTATTTTCTTCGGTTGTCGGCATAACTTTTCTATCGACTCTGAGCTGCTCTTATGTGTTGTTGAATAGACCTGACCTTTTCTGCCATTTCATCAACGAGGTCAGGTTCTAATAGCTTTCTTTCCCCAACTTCATCCCAGCAAGTTGGAGTCCTGTATTTATTTCCATAGAGAGCTTCATAAGGAGCCATCTGAATACTGGAGTGAAAGCTATTATTATAAGAAAATTCCACCAAAGGTAGGTGTTGATCCCAACCTCCTTTGGAGTCCATAGAGCAAGCTCTCAACATATCTTCTAGGGTTTGAATTGTTCTTTCAGACTGACCGTCTGTCTGGGGATGATAAGTAGTGCTGAAACTCAACTCTGTATCCAGAGTATGCTGAAGACTTAGCTAGAACTTCGAGGTAAATCTTGGATCCCGATCAGATATAATAGAAAGTGGTACTCCATGCAATCTTACCACTTCCTTTACATATATCCTGGCAAGCTGATCTAGAGAGAAATCCTCTCTAATAGCAATGAAGTGTGCAGACTTTGTAAGACGATCAACTATGACCCAAATAGCATTATTGCCTTTGGATGTTTTTGGAAGTCCTGTGACAAAGTCCATAGTGATGTTTTCCCATTTCCATTCGGGTATGGGAAATGGTTGTAACATCCCCTTAGACTTTTGTCTCTCAGCTTTAACTTGTTGACAAACCAAGCATCGAGAGACATATTCAGCAACATCTCTTTTCATGCCATCCCACCAGAAGTACTCTTTCAGGTCCCTATACATCTTCGTGCTTCCAGGATGAATAGAGAATGATGAACTATGAGCCTCATCCAGCAGCTCCTTCTTTAATTCGGGGATGGGAGGAACACAAACCCGATTCCTGAACTTTATTATCCCATCACAATCAAGGTTGAATTCAGGAACATTTCTCACCTTCTTTTGTAACTCGACATCTTCTTTCTGTGCCTCTTTAATCTTCACATGTATAGATGGTTGAACATTCGTTTGAGAAAGATAAGATTTTTCCCCTTCCATTATAATTCCAAGATCCATCCTTTGTAAATCCATAAATATTGGATCTTTTGTGATCCTCATCATTGATAAACTAGCATGGTCTTGTCGACTTAATGCATCTGCCACCTTGTTTGCTTTCCCAGGGTGGTAATGGATTGAGCAGTCATAATCCTTAATCAGCTCCAACCATCTTCTTTGACGCATATTCAGCTCCTTTTGTGTGAAAATATACTTTAAACTTTTATGATCAGTGTAAATATCACACCTTTCACCATAAAGGTAATGCCTCCAAATCTTTAATGCAAAGATTACCGCAGCCAACTCCAAATCATGTGTTGGGTAATTTTTCTCATGGATTTTCAACTGTCATGAGGCATAAGCTATCACCATATCATTTTGCATAAGAACACACCCCAATCCCTTCTTGGATGCATCACTGTAGATCACAAACCTTTCTCCACTACAAGGCAGTGTGAGCACAGGTGCACTGGATAACCTTCTTTTCAACTCCTTGAAATTCTCTTCACATTCTTTCATCCAGACAAACTTAACTCCTTTCCGAGTCAACTTGGTGAGTGGATTAGATAATCGTGAAAAATCCTTTACAAAACATCGATAATATCCAGCCAAACCAAGAAAACTTCGGATCTCAGTTACTGTTGTTGGTCTTGACCATCTTTCGATAACCTCTGTTTTTGCTGGATCCACAGATATCCCCTCTTTTGAGATTATGTGACCCAAAAATGCAACTTTTTGAAGCCAAAATTCACACTTGGTAAATTTGGCACAAAGCTTCACCTTTCTCAGGGTCTTCAATATAATTCTCAAGTGATCTTCATGCTCTTCCTTTCTCTTTGAATAGACAAGAATATCGTCTATAAAGACTACCACAAATTGATCAAGATAGTCTCTAAAGACTCTATTCATTAGATCCATGAAGATAGCAGGGGCATTAGTAAGACCAAATGGCATCACTATAAATTCATAGTGTCCATACCTTGTACGGAAAGCCGTCTTTGGTATATCCTCCCTTTTGACCCTTAATTGATGATACCCTGAACGAAGATCAATCTTGGAAAAGTATTGAGCTCCGCGTAGTTGGTCAAATAAGTCATCAATGCGTGGGAGAGGATATTTGTTCTTGATAGTGATCTTGTTAAGTTCTCGATAATCAATGCAGAGTCTCATTGATCCATCTTTCTTCTTAACAAAAAGAATAGGTGCTCCCCAAGGTGATGCACTAGGGCGTATGAATCCCTTATCAAGATTCTCTTGGACCTGCTTCTTCAATTCCTGCAACTCAATTGGGGCCACTCTATAAGGTGTCTTTGAAATAGGCAAAGCACCCGGTACGAGTTCTATTGAAAACTCAACTTCATGATTTGGTGGAAGACCTGGTAATTCCTCTGGAAAGACATCATCAAACTCCCGTACGATGGGAATATTCTTAATCGTAAGTTTCTCACCAACCATTTGAGATAATAACCTTCATTTAGTGGAATCAAGACCAATAAGATGGAAAGAATTTCCACTGGAAGGTTATGTTCATCCTTGCATTGATAGACGATCGTAGATTGATCTGGAATATGAAATGTGACTTCCCTTATTTGGCAATTGATATGAGCTCCATGTAGATAAAGCCAATCCATGCCAAGAATCACATCAAATTCCACTAAAGGAAGGATCACAAGATTTGCAGGAAGCACTTTCCCACAAACTTCGATCGGAGAAGAATTATAAACTATTGATGCGACTGTTGTGCCATTAGGTGTTGTCACAGCTAACTCAACATCTAATTGTTGAGGTAATATGGTGATACCCTTAGAAAATTCTTTAGAAATAAAAGAGTGGGTGGATCCAGAATCAAATAAAACATTTTCTACTTTAGAGTGGATGGTAAGTGTACCTTTCACCACTTCGTTATCGTACTCCACATCGCTGATAGAAATTGCATGTGACTTTCCTTTGTCTTTAGCCTTAAGATTTTGTTGACGTCGACCATCATCATCAACCCTTGGATTTGGGCATTGATTGGCATAATGACCCATCTCCTTGCACTTGAATCATTGAAGTGTAGTAGGTTCATTCTGTGTATCCCTTCCTTCGTTTGCATCATTAGACATCTTCTTCCCATTATCGCGGCATTCAAATGCCCGATGACCTTCCTTTCAACATTTGAAACATTTACTTGTCCCTTTAAGACAACTCCCTACATGTTTCTTTCCACACTTTGAGCATAAGGGAAAGCTCATCTTCTTTTCAGTGTTCTCTTTAGATTTTTCTTTGAATTCCATCTTCCTCTTCTTATCAAACCCATGTGACTGATGGGTTACTCCAATCTCCATCTCGACTTTGAGAGCACATCGAACGATTTCCTCGTAGCTATTGAAGTCCCTTATGGCTAACGCCCTTCGAAGACTTGGTTTTAAGCCACTAAAGAATCGATCGATCTTACTCTCAGGTTGGATAATAATACCAAAAGCGTACCTTGCAAGTCTTGTAAAATTTGCTTCATAGGTACCAACAGATTCATCATCCCTCTGCTTTAGTTCAAGAAACTCTTTCTCCATCTTTGTTCGGAGAATACGAGGGAAGTACTTATTGAAAAATAAGTTCTTGAACTCGTCCCATTCCATAGACTCAATTTCATCCCTTTGCCTCGTATTCTTAATAAGATTCCACCATTGATCAGCATCTCCTTCTAAACGATACACTGCTAGGATGACTTTATCATGTTCAGAACATTGAAGAACTGAAAATATCTTTTCAGTAGTACTAATCCATTGTTCAGCAACTAATGGATCAATAGACCCACTGAAAGAAGGCGGACGCTGCCTCATGAAGGATTCAACAGAATGTTGCTCCTTCCTTTGCTCGTTTGGAAGTCCTGCATGATTCATAGCTTGAGAAAGTTGTGTGAGCATGGCTACAAGATTTTGCATTCCATCTCCCATATCGTTTGGTTGCTCAGGGGGACAATCATTTCATTGCCCATCGCATTCCGCATTAACACGGTTCCTTCGGGTTCCAACCATTGACTAAAACCAAAAAGAATAGTGTGAGCAACACTAATTATAATTAGGAAAACCACATAATCAAGAATAAAATTTCACACTTAAGGTCTTATCCTAGGGTATTCCTGGCCATTTCTAAAACACTAAGATTGTGTGCTATGCTTAGACTTATCCTTAGGGTTCTTACTAAGGCTTTCACATCCTAGTTTCCAAAGGTTGACTATACCTTTCCTCTGATACCAACTATAACGTCCCATACTTTACATACATTGTTAATACTTCAAAATTGAAGCACACTTATTACAACATATGACAAAACCACAAAGGACCGTATAGGTATAGTGTCTTTAGAAACTGGGAAACATAAACAACTGGTTCATAAATCTTCTACAGTGTCTCCCATTTATTTCATCATATCTAGGGTCCCTTTAGCATATTCTACTTAATATCCATCTTCCTGACCTGGGGAAAAGAAAACATAAAAGGGTGAGCTCAAATGCTCAGCAAGGGCAAATAAAAGAAATAAAAATCATATCATATCTTTTTGAAAATCATAACCTGCAAAAGAGATCATAATATCTTAACATGGAACAAATCATATAAGTGAAAATGAGATCCCCATAATCATAACATAAAACTTGAAACTTTGTGTCATGCACACATAATCATGGAAAATCATTTCTTGTTAGTCATGACTCATTGCCAAGACTATCTTAGGGGACAAAGTCCCTTTCTGAACCGAGTCACCCTCGTTCCAGTCCTGTTTCACTGAACCGGTATAACCTACCGTTCCAGCCATGTCTATCTCATGAGATATAAAATCTTTACCCAATGCATTGGAGGGAGATATAGGTCTCACCCATCTTATAATGAATCCTTTCTTATGTGTGCCACATAAATCATAAATCATACATCATCGCATAACACATGTAACAAAAATGGGATTCTTGAAACATCATGACATCATAAAACAAATCATATAAGGTAAATGACTTCATAAAAATAATTCCCTCACAAAATAATCAAATCAATGTAATAATAGGGATAAAAACAGAACCCTTTATTATCTTAGATGGAAAATAATTTTTATAAAATACTTGAACTCCATTCTTGAGGAAAATATCCTTTCTTCTTCAAAAACACTTTTCTTTTCTTAACATGTCATACAATTATAAACTAAAAGAAGTTGATTAAAAATAAACTTGAAAACTTGTAAAGGAAGCTTCTTGGAAATAATGTTTTAAAAATCCATTCATGCCGTATAAGTTAAAAAAAACATTCTTTGTACTTTTTTCAAAAAAGTCAAAAAGTACCTCGTACGAAAAAACGACAAAGATTCCTTTCATATTCTTTACTATAAACTCACCGAAGGGTAAAATTGGATTTAAACAATTGTAGGTGGATGGAAATAATATTACATATTGATGAAATATGGATGTGTATGATAAAATACACCCCAGTAAATACTAAAGTATAAACAATCTCGGATAAAAATGAGATTGTGATATTTCCCTTACCTTAGGTCCGATTTGCTTTGTACGTGTCCAAAGCTCCTGTATAATGGTTTAAATAATGTTATTGACTTATTAAAGAATCATACATATTGATATGATATCATATATGTTCATATTCTTAGCTTCTTGTTAGTAATATTTCATTGTTACTTGTTACTCGGGTCTTTATTGCCTTTTGTTCTTATGCGTGTTTTGCCGAATAAATTCTTATTCTTATTTTAAGGTTATAGATACCTTATATACAGAATGGTATTAGTGTAACATATATCATATTTATTCATTCAATTCATTTATATAATTACTATTTAATGATGATCATGTAGAACGAGTCGCATCACATCGTGGAGACGGTATTCCGTACGTACGCATGAGTGATGATATCGTTCCTATGATCGTGGAATTGTATTGGAGTATATATATATATTATTTCAGTATCAATATTACTTAATAATAATCATAAATAGTTACTCATTACACCATTATACCCATCCTTGTAAAGTGATGGTGGAAAATATATTACACCACGGCGTGGAGACGGTATTCCGTACGTACGCACGCGCTGTGATTTCATTTTTCTGTAGGATGGATAGAAGGTGAATTAGGGTTGTTTCATATTTATAATAACATATCAGTATGTAAGTAATACTGATGTTATTACTTTATCATGAAACAACTAAAGAAGAAGAAGTTGCAGAAGAAAGAAATTGAAAAGATCGGTAATGGATATTACCTCTTCTTTGGAACGCTTCTTTGAATCCTCCACTTAGGGAACTAAGATTGGTCTTTGAAGAAGACCAGGACCTCTAGGATTATTATAGTGAAGTGGATAGGAGAAAATGGCAGGGTTTGTCCGAGCTTGAGTGCTCAAATTGGTGTGAGGAGGAGGGGGAGGAGGTGCCCTTTTATAAGGGAGGAGAGGGGCACCTTAGGAATATCTCAAAATATTATTTTATATTAAAGTCAAAATTGGTTTATAATGGTTAAAAAGGGTCTTATTTCGAAGCTAAAGTAGGGATGGGTAGAAATCATATCATCCAATAGTATTTAGACAAGTTTAGGGTATTATTTTAACCTTATCAATTAGATTTAACTCTAAGTTAAATAATTTAACTTTTACCGTGTCTTTTTGTTTTCTTTCACTATATGGTTAATACACTTACAATAACATGCCAAAAGAACCCCAAATTGTTTATTATTAATATATATATCCTTATCTAAGTCATTTGGCCGAACATTAGATTTTTAGGAATAAAAAAACAATTAATAATATAATATTTGATTTAAAAACTATTTTGTGTCAATTTTGACACTATTTGATATATGATTTTTGTGAAAGTTATAACAGAATTATATGTTCGAAACAAGTTGATTAAATCAACATTAATATAACATAGTAACCTATAAAATTAGTGGAATTCATAAAAAGTCTCAAATTACATTTATTTTGGTGTTTATAACATCAATTATGTCAATATTTCATAAATAAGATAATTACTGCATCATCGTTGTGTCATAATTAAAATAAATTATTTAATGTCTAAAAATTATAAATAAAATACCATTATGTAGGAAATATTTTTAGCTTTCTAATGAATATTTATTGTTGAATTTATCTTATGTATAACCCCATATTAAAAATGATTTACTTATTAAACTTTGATTTTAACTATTTTAACCCTTATTTAAATAAATTAATAATAAATGTCCTAATCTAACCCAAGTGGGCCTAAATGGTCATATTTTATTCATAAGGTTGTTTTTGGTCTAATTACACTTATCCAATAGAATTAGGACATGTGTTAGGGTAATATTAATATCATATTTACCCTTAGTTACCCTATTTACTATTAACCGCGGTAAAAAAAGTAAAAAGTTACTATTCAACAAAAATTATTTTTATCTCATTGAACCACATTTTACTTACTGATATCAACCGTGTCTGTCGGATTTTCGAAATTCCATTCACAGAAGCGGTAAAATTAAGTTTTATGCAAAATTCAGTTTTTCACCTACCACTTAGTGGTTTCACTATTCATCAAAAATTGAAAGTTTTCAGAAAAATACCAAAATTTCACCCTAGGCTAATTTCGATATTCTGAGTCCAAAAATGAAGTCCATTTTGAAAAATAAAATTTATAAAATTTCAAAAAGTGGTTATTACTATTCATAACGGCTAGTTTTAATAATATTTTAATAGCATATCGTTGTTTAGTGAAACTCGGTATTGCGTACGACGCAAGCTATCGAGGAAGGTCGCGATTGCGTGTAAAGCAAGCCAAGAAAGTGTTGTGTAGAAAAAGATTCCTTTGATGATATATAAAAACAAAATATTACTCATAAAATTCTCGGGTGTTACACATCAGACACACCCACAGGGTGTCATGAGACTTGAATGTCTTTTCCTGAGGGCTTCGTGAGATCCAGTGGACATTCCCAGGTGATATCATGAGACTTTGATGGAATGTATTGGTGTTGTTGTATGATATGGGTGACATGTCTAAATGATGTCGTCAGGCTTGGATGGTGAGCCTGAAGGATTTAGTGAGATTTGGGTGGCATTCCTAGGGATTCCATGTGACTTAATCTGACATTTATATGGGACTTCACATTATCCAAATAGTATACCAAAGAAGCATAGCGTGATCTGAGAGACATGTCTTGGTGCTGCCTCATTATATGGGTGGTTCATGTGAAGCGCATGAAGATCAATGTATATGTTCTTTGTATAAGTATCCCATATTTTTATTCTTAGTTCCAGCCTTTTATTTCATATGCCTTATATTTTCTCGGTTTTATCTTGTATTAAGTCTCTCATGATCTATCAAGTATGTGGGATGTTCTTCAGGTGACCCGCTAGAAGTCCTTCACATGATCTATGAGTGATCATGAAAAGTGATTATTCATGATTTATGATCACTTGAGTTGTTATATTGATCTTACCTAGTGGGAAAATTTCCCAATCATGAGATCATCTACTCCGAGAAATCTTCTATGATGGTTGGGTGCATTGGTGTGAGGTTTTGAAGAAACTTTTATCCTTTTTTATGCTGAGGTGGGGGATTTATAATCCTTTCCACCTCGTTTATTCACTGTTTTGCATGGAATGTATCACACAAATCTACGAAGGAATCAATGGATATCTTTGATTTCAAGTGTGTTAGAGAGTTTTTATATAGGTTATTCTGGGTGAATCACATGATTTTCAAAGAATGTGAGATCATCCTTTCAAGGCCCCATCTATTGTATTATGGAAAATTAAAGGGGTATTGAATAATCATGTGGACATGTTTAGGGTCATCCATATTGTTAGGTCGATTTTTATAAGAAATTTCATGAGATCAGGATGCCTACTAAAAGGATTTTTTGTGATCTTTGATGGATTTTCTGGGATATTCCATCAGATAATGATGGATTTACAAAGTACCTTTGTGAGATCAAATCATATTATCAAGGGGTTTTACGAGACTGTGTTAGTTTTTCATATGGGTTTTATGACCACAAGAGGCTCTATTCATCTCCCTTTAATTTACCTCTTTATTTATCAAGTACTGTTGGGGTTTCGTAAGTTTTCTTGAGCGTTATCAGAGAAAATAATTCTCCATATTGGTGATGTGTCACATGACCAACAAAAGGTCTTATGAATATGTGTGATAATTTCATGGAAAATTCCATCTATTTTTCCTTAGAGCTGAAGAGGGATAAAAATTCCACCCAAACACATCTAAATCCCTTCAAGTGAAAAGGCTAACATGTCTGTAGGCTCTTATGTGGTGAGGTGGACATGTGTCCAGGGGATTACGGTGTCTTGTGAATCACCTAAGGTGCGTCACATGATTTTTATGACCATAATAAGCCCCTATATTTCCCCTTTTTATTTCCTTTTATTATTTTAAAAAGTTTGGGGATCTCGAGGGGTTGTATGAGTGTTTTTCAAGCCATTCAATCTACTTATTAGTGATGCATCACATGACCAATAAAAGTTCATATTGAAATGCGTAATAATTATCATAGAAAAATCCTTCTATATTTCTTAGAGCCAAAGGGGGGAACAAGACTGCTTGGACATGTATGAAGCCTTCTGTGTGATGATGGTGATATATCTTCAAGATCTTGTGTGTAGTATTGCGAACCTCTTAATTGCATCGTGTGATTTTTACTACCACAAGATTCTACCACCTTTGGATATTTTCATCTTATTTTCCAATTTTTTTTTATGGATTATTAGGAACATTATGCCTCCCAATTCACATTACCTAGGGGTGATTGTCTGGATTCCATCATGTGATCAGTGACTATCTATGATGACTTCACAAGAAGAAGGAGGCATTGTCAATGGGTCTTCATAGGATCTTCTGAATGTTATGCGGTATGTGTGACTATCCACATGACCTTCTTTAAGCAATGTGATCGCATGTATCCTGGAGGTTCAGGCGATACGCGTGATCATGTCCACTTTCCTCTTATTTTTCTTTGTGGGAAAAATAATACCCATGTTCAGGTATTTCATCCTTTTTGAAATTTTTTATGCTCATTTGGATGGATTGAAAAGTATCTTAGAATATATATATATATATATATAACATAAAAGAAAAACAAAAATCATAAAAAAGAAAATGGTTCTTCTTTTTCCCTTTTTCGACATCGCAAAGCCTCACCAATGATCCTCACGATATTCCTTGCTAGCGATCAACATATCTAACACCACTGTAAACAACCATTCCCCTCATATTTGCAATATTCCTTCTCCTTACCAACATTATTCATCCTTATCCTGGACCAACCACCCAAATAGGCTGATGCAGCTTCACCACCCTTGACTGAATTCCACTACACTCCCCCATCAACTAATCCCACATCGAATTTGTGAGAACCCCACCAAATGATTCCATAGAAACCATCCACTTCTTTAATTCCCCCACCATTTCCCCATTTAACTTTTGTGGTAAGAAATGTCACAAGTGGAAGGATACATGAAAGTGAGATTCCTAGAATGACATATGCATAATGGCCTTGATGTGAAAAATGTATGAGAAAAGAACCAAGTTTTTTGGACCAATAATTGAAGTATCCATAAAAGCATGGTAGTATCACAATAATTTAAAAATAAATAATAATAATAATAATAAATTTTCAGGATATAGGCTATATGAAGATGATTGCACTCAATGGATAGAAATCCAAAAAATCCATGATTAAAAAAAATGTATGAACATTTTTCCAAGTTAGAGAGAGAGAGAGAGGAAGAGAGAAAGTTTAGCCTTCATGCAATGGAGTTCGACACGGTTTTGACTATGTGTTTTCCAGTGGAGTTTGGATAGTTTTATAAGGTAAGGAGAACCTATATTTTCAAAATTATATGGTCATATTTTAAAAATATTATTCTATAGGAGGGATTATTTTAAATTAATGTTACAAATTTTCCCCAAAACGGTTCTTCATTGTAAGGGGGAAACCTATATTTTCAATGTTATATGCTTATTTTATAAAATTTCAATTTTTTATTGGAAAATATTTTCTTAAACTCCTGTTTATTTTTCTAAAATCCACAATATAAGGAAAATTAATTTTGAAAATTATGTTTTAATTTTTTTTCAAATACTCCATTTTTTTTATTTAAATATCGTATTAAAATTCATTTTTAAGATCATGTTGTAAGGGAATCACTTTCAAAACATATCATTTCATGTAAAATAAATCATTTCTTATAAGAGGATAATTCTTCCAATTTGATTATGTTATGTTCTTAGTTATCATATTATAAGAGAGTATTTTTAAAGTTGTTTTGGCAGTTTTAAAATCATCTTTTCATATGATAATCATTTTATTTATTTATCATAGATGTTATCTATGCCTAGATTACTTTATGGACATGAACTAATTAATTTCACATGACATCCATGTATGTTTTATATTAAATCGTTCTAAAATTTTATTATCCTTAGTCGCTTCTCAATAATATATATATATATATAAACACACACTTATGTTCATATATAGTCATATACATGTATTCATCCATTGTTTCAATTTACTTAAGATATGATTGAAAACCCACACGAAAAAAAAGGGAAAGCTGAAATGTTTTATTAAAATTTATTCTTTGGAATTTGTAAACATGATAAGGATTTGGGGAGTAAACCCAACCCTCCAGGACGAGTAGATCATATACAGCCATCAATGTTCCAAGTGGCATAAATTTTTTGTTTTCCCAATAGTTTGAAGTATTTTTTGGAAAAATTCCTTGGATTATTTTAATAAGAAAATTATTTCCAAATATTCCAAAATTATTAATATTTCATTTTTAATAATTCTTAATTTTATTTCATAGAATTATTATTTTTAAGAAAAGTGGTTTTACAAAGTGATTTCAAGGAAATTTTTCATGGATACTTATTCTATTTTTGGAAAGCTCTTTATTTTTTTAAAATTAATTTCTCTTTATATTTAAATATTATTTTATTAAAAATAAAGTGTTTAGTGTTTAACATTTTTTTCAATAGAAAATTGTGGGTATTTTGGAAAATGGATAGTTCATTTTAAAAACCCCTTATTAATAAAATTTTGTGCTCACACAATGTTTTAAGAATTTTTTTTCATAGGATTAGTGATGAGTAGAATATCGATGGTGTTTTGATATAATTAAGGACCTACCTCAAGTGAATATGGATAGTTTTTTAGAATTTTATTAACTCTAATATTTTTCAATGTTTTGTCTAATCCTGCAAAACCTAAAAAAAATATCCTCAATATTTATATTTTTTAGTTACATTTATACACACACACACACAACATGTTTTATCATTTTATCTAGGATTGTGGGTCTTGGGATGTTATAATATCACTCCCCTTTGTTACATCAAGACACATTCCAATCCCAGATAAGAAGAATCACAGAAGCCCTCAAACATCACCCCTTTTTTATGGTAACCAAAGCACATGGGAAGTGATCAATGTTTCCATTCAATAGTCAAAAGTTTCATGATACTGATCATTCTAGAAGAAATATGGTATTTCCTAGTCAAATATGTTAACATGACATTGAACTGAGATAAGTCATACATAAACCTCCATTAATAGCCTTCAATACCAAGTGAACGGTGAACCTCTTCCACATTCTTGGGTACTATTGAAGAAATAAATACCTTGATATTTGAAACTTCCATGGAAAAACCCTTCCAAGACACCATATTTTTTAGGAAATACACCTCTCATGACTAAAAAAATCACTTGGATAGGTTTCCATAGAGTTTATGGAGTAGATGAAATTGTAGAAAAACTCTGATATTCTAGGTATTCTCTTCCTCTGACTTTGAGTATAGAGGGATTTTGTTGATGAACATGACTACAAACTAGTCTAAGAACTTACAAAATATAGAGTTCATATCCCTAATGAACATATCAAGTGAATTTGTAACACATAATGACATGACTAAAAACTCTAAATATCTATATATACATAAAAAGGAATTTTTATGGACATATTCCTCCATCATCCTCATTTTATGATACCCAGACCATAGATCAGTATTCAAAAACCAACTTCCACCTTTAGTTGTTTGAACATATCATCTATTCTTGGAATATGGGAATGGTTCTTGATCATTACCTGATTTGACTTCTGTTAGTCCATGTACAACATCCGACTATTGCATTCCTTCTTATAGAATAACACTGGGGAACCCCAAGGAGATATACCAGGTCATTTGAACCCCTTACACTACAAATAATTGATATATAATCTTAACTTATATACATATATGGGATCCATATGGTAAAAATACATTGAAATTAGAGAGGTACCATGTTTTAACTTTATCCCAAACTCGATATCCTGTTGAGGGGGTAGTGTCACAACCTCATCTAGGAATACATCAAGGAACTACTCAATAACTCAAGGGATATCCACTTCCTGGGTATCCACTAAAAACTCTTCTAAATGAGATAAAATGGTCATAATTTCCTCCACCCATATGATTTCCCCACTCACTGATGAGCACTGCTCACTGACCCCCTTTATCAAAAAACATGGCTCCTCTGAAAAAGTCAACAACCATATGAATGAAATACAACCAGTCCATAACAAGGATGAAATCATATGGTTGTATCTACAATAATAATAAACTCCCAACTAATTAATGTTTCCCCATAATCAGTATATACCCATGACATACATAAAATAAGCAAACTGACCTCCACCTAGTGTGGATAACACTAGGGGAACTGAAATCCTCTCCACCTCCATTCAAAATTCATGGACTAGAATCAATGCTACAAATGATTTTTAATATCCATAATAAAAAAAGTTAAAACTAATGTATATAATAAACTAATCATATATTGAATAACTTTGGGTACTTTTGGAACTGGTACACCCATGGAATGCACCTACCCATGTCCAAATCCCCTACCCCATTGCTAAAAACCTTCATGACCATACTCTGGCCTAGGTCCCTAAGGACACGGATCATCATGGGGATGACCTCCATTATCTCTGTCTCATCTCGACTACTAAATAAACACTAGTGGCCTTTATTTATACCATAGTTGGAGAAAGATCGGATCAATAAAACCAAACTGACCTTTCTGAGCATTAAAGCGCTGATCTTGATGGTAATCATAACATCAACATGCATAAAATGTGAATATAAAGTCCCTGGTATATTAGAAGTAACCACTGGACCTGGTAAATCATAGAGTAGACTATTGTGATTGACTCCCTGCTTATCAGAACCTCAGTTATCCTGACATCCATGATCCTCTACCCAATTCTCTATTCCTTGAGAATATCTTCAACCTCCCTTTGACAGAAATCCTCCCTATGAGTGAATATTATTAATCAATTATTCCTTCTTATTAATCTCTAGATACATAGGAAGCATAAAACAAGTGACTATATATTTGATTGATGGATTCAGAATCTCCTCAATACACCATGCCCTAGAATCCTCATCTGGAAAGAGATCAGGAGAAAAAACAAGAGATCCTTAAACTTGATCCCAAGATCTTTCACACTCAGACTCCCCTACCAAAGGGACAGAAGCACCTAAATATTTTATACCTTCATCATTGATGATAATAACTCTATGTGAGACTCCTGTAGGAAGCCTATTAAAGAAACATCCTCTTCCTTCCACTCTCTAATGTAAAACATCTACCACCAGTGTACCACTCCTCGCATCTGAATGACTGCCAATATTACTCAGTACTCATCTTAGGATTGGTTCAGAACGAAAGGCTATCTCCATCTCCACCATCCAATAATCAATCTCTAGATTAGATACACTACCCTAAAATGTTTCAATAATCTACCACTAGAAATCACATAACATCATCCTCCACGTACCATCCTCCACTATCAGATCAACCATCTGATGATAAACTAGGTTAGCCTATTGAACCTACACTTCCTAAACTGTATGCAGAAAAAAAGTAGGATCCATCGCTAGAAAAACAAAAATAAATGAATCCTAATTCGGATATCATGGAATCATTTAAATTAATTAATTAATTTTATTTTAATCCCCAATGCACCTCATTTAATCAAAAATGGGGAAAAAACATGATGCATATACCTCCCCCCAGGTCTCTACCCTATAGTCCACATTACCATGATTAGGATGCTCGTTAATCTTAAGGTCCTTGCATCATATCATAGGGATCCAAAATTTATTTTTTCCTAGTTGGTATCCTTTGTTACATTGCACTATAAGTCCAAATAATGTTATTTCCCTACCATTACCATACAAACCACACCAGTGAATAACTCCAAAAATCATCCTATATCTCAACCAAAACCTTTGATACAACTTTTTCATAACCCCCACCCCTCTAAAAATACCCCTCCTAGGTTGGTAGTGAAGAGAAAAAGTAACCCCATAGTTCTACCTCCAATAGGCCTCTATTTGTTACTTGAACTGTGGGTGTAAGCCACTCATATAAAAAGAATTATCCTCTATATATGAGAAATATCAAGTGAGAAGACAAAAAAACACCAAAAATTTTTTGTATAAAAAAACAAACCAAACCATCCCATATGTGTATGTAAATAAATATAAATAAAGTATCTAAATTAAAATTAAAAAGAAAAATTAAGGCAGAAACCCCAGAACTGCTCTAATATCTAAGCTAGTGATATCTATTTTGGTCCTTATAACTCTCCTAGAAACTAGAAAAATTATTTATTTATACATAGGGTGAAAATAACTTGTATAATCAGTAGGATCATAACCAAGGTCTCCCATGAAAATTTGAAAAGAGCATACTAATACACTAGTGAAAAAATAACATAACCAATAAGAACCTAAACGGGCCAACAATCCATTCCCACCTCACCATGAATCACTCTCAAAATAATGTAAGAAAATAGTAATACAATAATCAGATAATATTGATAAAGGAACTCCATATCCACTTTCCCACTAATTTTTCACTCTCACACCCCAATTTAAAATTTCCTATGATACCATCCCTTCCATGTCATCTCATATCCACATATTAATCTGGATATGATGTGGGTAAGGTCACAACCATTCCTATATAGCCACCCACAGGGCCAAACATCTTGTTTCAGAATCAATGGAAATCCAACTCGGAACCTCATCAAGCACTTGAGCATTATGGTATCATGAATTTGAAGGAAATCAACCTCATGTAGTCCTCCTACGACAACCCCCCCCCCTCCAAATACCATATCTTAATAATCATAAGGAATATCCATTATTAGTTGTTGTAATCACTACTATTGAAGGAATATATAAGAAGAGAGGGTAGTTATCCATCCATCCCTCACCATCTGAATGATGGGGAAACCTCTCGATTATCTAGGTGTTAGTACATGGTACTCCAATTGGGTGGGGTGAATATAGAAATGACATGAAAATAGAATAATATATATTTTTATATACATTACACAATATTGACCTAAATGTTTCACATAAATAATTCATTACTTTTACCTTAATTTCAACACCATATTAACATAACTACATGTTGTCACCAACCAAATGTAAAAAATCTAAAGAAAAACCACACACAACCCATAATTTCATTACATTCAATCATAGATTAATCGACTTCTAGTTTATCCAGTTAATTCCATATTAAATGAAAATCCATTATATCCATAACCTATATTAATTACTATTCAATTCCATCCTCTTCATTATCTTTCAATTCCTTAGTAATTTACCTTACATTAATTTCAATCCCATATCCATTATTTTCATCTCCTACCATTTTCATTTCATCATTAACAGTTCACATTCCATCACTAACAAGCCACTATATCAAGGAAACACATATCATCCAACTTACTACCTCATCAACCACATATCTACCACCATACTTCCACTGACCAAAATACATACTACATTTGAACCTATCACATACTATCATTATACAACCCCACACGACCACCCAACCACAAGGTCAATATTAAACATACTAGAAGCAAACAATGACAGATTCCAAACCACATAATTTTCCACAATTTATTTATAGGGGGACTCCATATTAAATCATCTTCAAATACATGAGTATTTTCAAATAGTTCCATATTTATGTGAGAAACCAATTTTTAGCCAAATATACATATTAAACATTTTATGAGTGGTGGGATAAAAAACTAAAGTAAGGGTAATCAATCCATAATAGGGTTTTATAATTCATATTAGTCACAACATGCACACAATAATAATTTAGAATCATGGATAAAAATTATCACTTAGAAAAAAATGGTAAAACATTTGAGTACACCCTATTCCTTTCAATTCATTTTAATCTAGTTCATTATCTTCATTAGTTAATCTTCACCACCCACCCATTAGAAAACAAAATCATGCTAATTTCATAGATTTATAAAATATGGGAGAATATGGACCCCTACCTGGAAAAGAATTTCCAAAATACATTGTACAAAAAATAGGGGATAAGAAGATGATGTTTCCGCCTAGATATCATAAATAGAAAGGTGTGAGGTTGAAGTAGAAAACCCGATGGTTCAAGAACAAGGTTCTTGTTAATATTGAATCAAAGAAAACAAAAAAATATGGAATTATAGAATATGAAAAACTTTTATGATTATAGATCCAGTTTTCTAAAGATTTACATGATCAGCATGTCTATTTAATTTTAATTTGATTCAATTTGAATTAAAACAAAAATTCTACCCCTTTTTAAAACCATGGGGTTTAAGGAATTAAATTTATAGATTTAATCCCCGAAAATGAATTTAAAAAATAATAATGAGGCATTAAATTATTTATTTTACATTAAAAATACCTTTTCAAAAATCTAGGAATTTTGAAAAACCAGAAATTTTGCAAACTGTTAGAGTAACCAGGAGGAGGAATTATGGGACTATGAGACCAAACTATGATTGTAAAAAAAAAAAAAATTGTGATAGATTATTTTGTGAGCATGAGAATAAATTAAAACTATGATAAGTAAATATGTGACTATGAGATCGAACTATAATATTTGTGACTGTGATAATGGATTGTGAGACCATGAGACCAAAGTACGACCATGCAAACCAACTGGGTCAGTGAGAAGGGACTGTGTGGATGTGCGATAAAAATGAAACTGTGAGAACTAATTGCGAGATCGTGTGAATAAAATTTAACTATGATAACTAATTGAAGATTTTAGTGGGAAATAGGTCCTCAAAAACCCCCTTGACACGTACAGGATTAGAGAAATCACAAAGGAAAGGTTTTAAGAACTATAGGAATTTATAATGTTTATGGTCATATTAATGGCATCTGTGAGTGTGTTAATCATGTTATGTCAGGCGGATTCATTTATTTATTTGAGAATTGTTTTCTAAGTTTGAGAAAAAAAATTTATTTGAGAAAACTAAATGGATTTATAAAGGTCTGTTTTCAATAGAACTTATTTTAAATGGTGAACTTTGTTTTGAAAAAAGATTTTTCAAACTATACTTAATGGTTTGCATGGGTAAAGTAATTATATGTATTAATGGTGGTGTTCTTAGGGGGTTTTTACCTTACAAATAGTATATTAATTTGGGAGTATGCAGACTATAACACCCCAAACTTCCATATTCTTCTTCTTTTTAAATAATTCAATAGATTGTGTTGCACGCAATACTGTGCTCAACTGCACTAGGACTTATCAAACTAGTTGTTTGAAAAGCAGTTTTGAATAGTATTAACCACATTAAAAATTTTATAAATTTTATTTTCCAAAATAGACATGATTTTTGAATTTATAAAATCAAAATTATCTTATAGTGATTTTTTTGTATTTTTTATGAAAAGTTTTGATTTTTGATGAATAGTGAAAAACAATGCATTGTTGTTAAAAACTGATTTTTTCATGTAAATAATTATTTTAAATTAAATTTATTTTAAATTAAAAATAGAAAAATAATAATTTTATTAGCCCAATGAAGGTCATTGGAATCATTTTTATAATAGAATTAGAAATAACAATTTATTGAACTTTTAAACGTCACTTTTATTCGCCTTCTAACCACATCTACGGATTAGCATTAAATGTAATTTTACCTCTTCTATGAATTGAATTTAAAAAAAATGACATACATGGTTGTAATATGTATTAAAATGTGGTCTAATAGGTTCAAAATAATTTTTTGGTGATTAATAACTTTTGGATTTTATTTACTGTGGTTAAAGGTAAATAGAATAATTAAAGGAAAAAATAAAATTATAATAACATAATATTACACTAAAATTTGTCTTAATTTTATTGGATACATTATTTTAGACAAAAATAAACCTTAGGTCGAAAATATGATCCTTTTTAAGCTACTTTTGTAAGATTAGGACATTTATTATATTTTATTTAAAAAAAGAGTTAAAAATGTCATATTCAAATTTCAATAACTATATCATTTTTAATATGAGGCTATAAAAGTGATATGGTCTAATAAAAATATTATTTATAAATTTAAAATTTTTATCTACATAATTATAATTTATTTACAATTTTAGGAAATAAATAATTAAATTAAATGATGACACAATGATGATGCTGTAATTGATTAATTAAAGGAAGAATCACTTAAATGATATTAATAATATTAAAATAAATATAATTTGAAATATTTTATGCCATATATGATTTTTTTGGAACAAATTTACATTTTAAGGATGATTCAATGTAGTTTTTTAGAAGGAATAAATTTTATATGAATTTAACAAAAATCACGTATTAAATAGTGTCAAAATTGTCATAAATGAGATTTTAAAATAAATACTAATTTATCAAATGATATAAAAGTCATAAAAATATAAGGTTCGGAATAATAACTTGTATAGTGTTACATATGTCATAAATGATCCAATTGGGGCTCATTTGGAATTTTATAGAAACTATATTAACCCTATAGTGTAAAAAAAGACAAGTTGACATGGTAAGAGTTAAACTATTTAACTAAGAGGTAAATCCAAAAGTTAAGGTTAATTTTGTGAAATAAACTTGTATAAAAATCATTTTTAAGAGGATTTATAACCATACTAATCTTATTCTATAAAAATCTCACTGTTTAGATATTATAATTCTAAAATAAATTTATATTGAATTAATAGTCTTGAAGTTTCCAAAAGTACCCCTCCCCTACCTATAAAAGGGAACCTATCATTCTATTTTATTCACACATAGAAATCCCTTTGGCTTGAACAAAACATACACAATTATCCTAAAAACATCCTTCATTTAATCCTAGATTCCATAATTTGCATATAAATCCAACCTAAGGAGTCCTTTTGTTCAAATCAAAAAGAGATAGCTAAAAAAGAGGTAATTGTTTTATCAACTCTTTCAATGTTATTTTCTTATTATACTTCCTATTCTTATTTTGTTTCCATAATAAAGTAATAAATACAGTATCATCGATAGGATTATATTTTATTATTATGGGGAAACCATATTCTTCTTTTTATCCATCATACGAATAACAATTTCACCATGCATGCATATGTACGGCTTACCGTCTCCACGTCATGGTGTAATTTGTTATTCAATACTACTTTATTTGGATAGGTGTAATGGTTTTTATATGGATATAAATAATGAATATTAAATTATAATTATTCTGTATAAATAATATACCATCAAATTCCATACCATTTAACCATTAGGGGAATGATATTATCGCCCGTGCATATGTACAACCCACCGTCTCCATGATGCAATAAGATTCATCCTCCACTACAACCATTTAAGAATGATTATGAAAATATATATAATTAATTAATATAATATTTATGAACTTAATATAATTATAGATATGAATAATATATACCTTATTCATAATAAACATGACTTATACAACAAAACAAGCATAGTAAAATAAGGCGGTTAACACCCGAAACAATAGTAATACTAAAATATTATTAGAAAAACAATATAACAGGATCATATATGATACCATAAATATGAATATGGTGAAATTATAATGTAATAACATGATTTAACCATTATATAGGAGGTTAAAACACCCTTGACTAAAGGAAAGTACGAGTTAAGGGTTAATTTCACAATCTCATTATTATCTAAGGTTGTTGATACGTAAGTATCTATTAAGACAACTTTATCATCAATGTCCATGTTTCTTAAAATGTAATTCAAAATATTATCAAAAATTATTTTAATTCATTTTTACCCATGTTTTACATTTATAAAATATTTTTAAAGGAATGTTTCCATCGTTTTCCAAATGAGGTACTTTATGACATTTTCGAAAAAATAGGAAATTTTTTTTTTTAACTTATACAGCATGAGAAGCTATTTTCATCTATTACAATTCCTTAACATTTTGAATATTACCTTAAAATATAACAAGATTATTTTGAAAAAATGTTTCTTTTGTAATTGAGTGACTTTTAAATGATTTCAAAGAAAACAAGGATATTTTCCTCAAAGAGTTTTAATGATTTTATTAGATTATTTTCATCTATGTCAACATCCTTTGTTAGATTTTATGCTTAATTGAGGTTGATTTTTTATACAATCTTACATATTGTATTTAAGGTTTTATGATATTTTTTATTGTGGATATACTATTTTGATAACATTCATGGTTTATAGTTAAAGTATTAACATTTCATATGCTAGTTTTAATATGAATGTTTATGTTATGTTTCACCCTTTTCATGTGAGGAATGCATTGGACTTAGTAAGTGGTGGGAGGAGCCTTCAATAGCCCCTCGATGAATCAATAGGTATCATGAGACAAAAGAGTTTGGTTTTTTAACTATTTATGTATGGTCTTGGCACTATTCCTCGATGATATGGTTATGATGTCCGACATTATGCATTCCCTCATTATGAGATTATTTATTGATATTACATATGATTACTCTACTAGTAGAATATCCGTGTGAATATTTAAATAGAAATATTTGTTTTATTCCTACCATATTATGTTGAATATTATGCTTAAAAGTCTTGTGTTTCAGTTTTATACCATTCCTTAATATTTTATACTTATTTATGATATTCTAGTTTTAATACAAATTTTTATGTTATGTTTCTCCCTTTTCATATAAGGAATGAATTGGACTTTGTAAGTGAAGGGAGATCCCTCTATATCCCTTAAATTCATCGATAGGTCTCATAAGACAAACTAGTTTGTGTTTTCACCGATTTATGTATGGTCTTGGCATGAGGCCTTGGCGGTATGGTTATTATGTCCGGCGTTATGAATTACCTTAGTATGAGATTAGTTATTGATATTAAATGTGATTATTCAACCAGTATAATATCTATGTGAATGTTTAAATGTAATTATTTGATTTATTCTTTCCATATTATGCGGAATATTATGTTTAAATGGCTTGTGTTTTGGTTTTATACCTTTACTTAAAATTTTATTTTTATTTGTGATAGCTTCCACTATATTGTTTATCTTTACTTAGCATCTAAGCTCACTGATTTCTTAGGATTCATTTTCTTCAGGATGAGAAGAAGTATATTATGACTGACCTATAGGGATATTCTAAGGTATATGAGTGTTTTCAAAGGAGATATTATGTTGTTTTTAATATCATGATGTAATGTATAACTTATGTTTGTATCTAGTCTTTCCAAAGATACTAAATTGATCGGTCCTTTAAGATTTTATTTCTTGTGATAATTCCAATGTAATAAAATAATGCACTGACTCTAGGAAACTAGGGTTGGGGTGCTACAATTGGTATCAAAGGAAGTTTATTGCAAACCTTAGAAACTAGATTCTGAACAAATTTGATTAGGGAACATTACCCTAAGATAAACTTTGATAATAAGTATTGAATAACATCCTAAAATTTTGGTAAAATATAGTTTATGTGTATTTTCCAAGAAATACATACCTGTCTAGATACTACAAGTGGACATAGTTCAAGAAGATATGTAACTTGGACCAACAAGTCTAACATTGTGTTCTGGGCCTAACTCAGGGTAACTTGGTACATGACAATGGGCCTTATTGCATACCTGGTTTGACACTCCCAGGGGATATGATTAGGATAATGCACATTTTATTTAAAAACTATTATGAAGGATTTATGAGTAAATATGTCACCAAAGAAATCATTTTTATGATTATGGATTAGATATGCATACATTTTTCAATTTATGTTAAGTATTTTACTGGTTTGGAATTATTCATTATGATTCATAACCTAATCTAGTGTATGCTATTGTTTAGAAATGACACCTATTGGAATGAATGAAAATTATATCAATAAAATTAATCCATGTAGGTATTTCCCTCCTATGCAATATAATGATAGTGGAGTTGGTGATAAAATTGGTGTTGAAAAACTTATAACCATATCGGGATAACTGAATTAGGCTATGCATAATAACCTTACCCATATAGAGGACCCTGATCCACAATGTAGAGGATCAATATTAGACCACTCCATAAGAAAACAACCTCCAACATTCAATGGGACTATAAATCCATTTGTAGCTTAGCAATGGATAAGTTCCTTAGATAAAATACTTCTTGATTTGGGGATTAATGAAAGGGAAAAAGTTGTCATGGATTTTTATCATCTCTCATGAGATGCAGATCAATTGTGGTGATTAATTCAAAACAAAAAGGAAGATGGATAAGTATGGAATATGTTATGGAGAGAGTTTAAATAACTTTTCTCATAAAAATAATTTCCTTGAGAATAGCGATCTGATATGGAGATATAATTTCTGATTTTGAGGCAAAAGGAGGATGAGAATGTTGAAAATTATGAGGCTAACTTCACAAGGTTAACAAGGCATGCTAGATACTACATGCATAATCCAAAAAGTAAGATTGATTGATTCTTTGATGGGTTAAAACCATTCCTCCTACAGGCACTGATATCACAATATTTATCATCATACGAATATATAGTCTCATGTTTTATCAAGATGGAAAATAAATTCCCTATGTGTTATGAATTTAAAGTAAATTAATAGAAGAAGAGGGCCTTTGTAAACTTTGGAAAAGGAAATAAGGAGAATAAGGGAAAAGTGGACTTTCTACCCTATGGTAATTATGGGAATAAACACCCTGGTACTTTATTAAAGAGGATGGGAGTTTGTTACAAATGTAGAGAAAAATTCCAGCATGCTCATAAATGAAATGGGAAGAAGGAAGATACCAATGATCAATGTTACAATTGTAAAGTAATAAGACATTATGAAAATTATTGTCCTCATCATCAAGGAAAATTTTTTCAGAAAAGAGAGATGGATCATGGCCAAGATTTTTCGATCACAACTGTTGAGGTTGAAGTTCTTAATGATGTGGTGGAAGGTACCTTAATTATCTATTCAAATTTAGCTAAAGATTTATTTGATTTTGGATCATAACATTCATTTATATCTTCCCAGTTTTCTTTAAAAATATGATATTTCCAATTCACATTAGCAAGGGAGTTGTCAGTCAAAACCCCTACGGGAACTCTGATTACAACAAACATGTGTTAGAAAATTCCCATTATAGCAGATAAATGTGCCTTATTGACTGAATTTATCATAATATCTATGGTCGACTTCGATATAATCCTCATTTAGAATTGGATATCAAAATATTATGTGAAAATCTTTTACAAGAAGAAGGAATTTACAATTTGTGAGGAAGATATAGAATTCATTATCTTTAGAGTAGAAACTTTGTCAACTGGTACTTATCAAAACCCACCCCCAGTAGCTTTACTAAATGGGATTATTTTTTAGGAAGAGTAAGTAACATCTAGGGATGAAGAAAAAATATTCAAATTGAGGATGTACCTATTGGAAAGTGACAAATTGATGTTTTCCCGAAGATTTACCCGAACACCCCCAGAGCAGGAAGTTGAATTTTTTATTGATTTAATCCCTAATGCAAGACCAATATCAAAGAATCCCTATCCAATGACTATAGTGTAATTTGTATATCTGAAGAAAAAACAAGAGGATTTTATTAATAATAGATTTATTTTACTTAGTGTTTCTCCATGGTGATCCCTAGTTCATTTTGTTTATAAGAAATATGGATCAATGAGGATGTGCATTGACTCTAGAGAAATAAATGTTATTATAATATATAACAAGTATCTTTTTCCTCTAATTGATGATTTGTTTGATTAAATTCATGGATCTCAATATTTTTCGAAGATTGGCCTTCATTCTGGATATCATAATTTTTTTGTAAAGAAGGAGGATATTATAAAGAAATCATTCCAAACCAGGTATATACATTACGAGTTTACAGTAATACTGTTTGGAAAGATTAATGCACCATCTTTTTTCATGGATATAATGAACAAAGTGTTCAAGGAATATATTGTTGATTTTTTCATAGTATTTATTTATGATATCTTGGTATACTCCAAAAGCTACAAAGACCATGAGAACCACTTACAGATTTTTCTGAAGACTCTTAGAAGAAATGATCTATATGGGAATTTTAGCAAGTGTAAATTCTGGATTTAAAAAATTTCTTTTCTTGGCCATATTTTCTCGAAATATGGAATGTTTGTTGATCCATCAAATACAAAGTCAATCCAAGAATGTCCAGCACCGATTAGCATAACCAAGGTATATGATTTTATTGGTTTAGCAAGTTACTATCAGCGTTTCTTCCAGAATATTGCATGATTGGCTAACCTGTTAACCAAGCTCACATGTAAAGGTGTTAAATTCATTTGTAAAAAAGTGTTTGAAGAATTTTTTTAAGAATTTAATATAAGATTAGTCAATGTTCCTATCTTGAATTTACTATTTAGGAATGATGGGTTTTTTATTTATAGTGACGCATCACGGAAATGATGTGGTTGTGTCCTTATGTAGAAAGATAGAGTTATTTCTTATGCATCAAGGTAATTAAAAATTCATGAACAAAACTACCCAACTCATGATATTTAGTTAGCAGTATTAATATTTTCTTTGAAGATATGGATACATTATCTATATGGTAAAATATATGAGATATATACTGATCATAAGAGTTTTAAATATATTTTATCATAGAAATAACTCAACATGAGTCAAAAGAGATGGCTTAATCTACTCAAAGAATTATGATTTCACAGTACACTACCACCCATGGAAGGAAAATAAGTTGGAAGATTATTTGAGAAGAAATGACCATGGAGTTTTAAACAAAATGAGAGTTGAAAAGGATCATATGTTCATGGATTTAGTAAATATGGATATAAGAATTATCATGGAAGGTGAAACATCACTACTTTTTCAAGTGGTTTCCAAACCGTATTTACTAGAAAGGATACAAAGTTCTTAGTATGATGATGAGGATTATCAAAAGAAAATTAAATATGTGAATGATGGGATATTGATAGACTTCATATATAAAGATAAATTTTTGAAATTTGGAAAGATGTTGTGTGTTCCCTCTATACCTGAGCTAAAAAAGGAATTATTGGATGATGCTCATTGCTCCAATTTCTATATACACCCTAGTGGCACTAAGATGCATAGAGATTTGAAGGATAATTTTTGGTGGGACAAAATGAAGAGGGAGATTATTTATTATGTGTTAAGATGTTTGGTTTGTAAATATGTGAAGGCTGGAAGACAATATCCTATAGGAGTCATGCATCCTATTCCTATACCTAAGTGGAAATGGGATGATATTACAATGTACTTTTTCATGGGGATACCAAAGAATCTTAGAAGAAATGATGCGATATGGGTTATTGTTGATCTTATTACCAAATAAACACATTTTATTTCTAAAAGATAAGATTCACCACTTGATCATGTATCAAGACTTTACATTAATAAAGTTTTAATATTTCATGGTGTACCTATATCAACTATTTTTGGAAATGATCCCCATTTTATATCAAGACTATAGAAAATCCTTTATAAATCCGTATATAAAGAGATTCGTTTGAGCACTTCAAACCACCCTCAAATTGATGGACAATCATAAAGGACTATTCAAACTTTAGAAGACATGTTGATATCTTTGTCACTTGACTTTCAAGATATGTGGTATCAGTATTTACCTCTAGTATAATTTTTTTATAATAATAGCTTCCATTCAAGTATTCATATGGAACTATATGAAGCGTTATATGGAATGTGATGTCGTACACATACTTGTTGGGGTGATATTGGTGAAAGAAAATTTGTAGGCCCAGAACCTATTGAGGAAACAACAAAAAAGATGAAAATTATTCAAACTCATATCTATGAAGCTCAATGTAGGCAAAAAAGATATGCTGATAACTGTATGAAAGATTTATAATTTCAAGTCTGAGATCATATTTTTTTGAAGGTATCTCCATAGAAGTGTGTAATATGATTTGTAAAGAAAGGGAAACTAAGCCCAAGATACATCATACCTTTTGAAATTCTATAATGAATTGGAGATGTAGCTTATTGTTTAGCAATGCCGTAAATTCTCTCCAAAGTCCGTGATGTTTTCCACGTACCAATATTACGGAAATACAAGCCATACCCAATGCATATACTAACCTATGTAGTAGTATAATTGGGACCTAATATATCTTACTGAGAAGATCCTATTGATATTCTTAACACTAGAGAACATGTGTTGAGGAATTTGATGAATCTTCTGGTAGAAGTTCTTTAGAGAAACTATAAAATAGAAGAGGCGACATAGGAATCTGAGCAACTTATGATGAAGGACCACCCAAATATTTTTATGAGGTGATATTCTATAAATTTTGAAGGAAAAAGTATTTGTAGGAGGGAATAATGTAACACCCCAAGCTTCCATGATACACTTTTTTTTAAATAATTCAATAGCTTGCGTTGCACGAAACACTAAGTTCAAGCACACCATGACCTATTTAACTGGCCATTTGAAAAATGGTTATGAATAATATTAACCATATTATGAAATTTATAAATTTTATTTTTCAAAATAGATAGAATTTTTGAATTCAGAATATCAAAATTAGCTTATGGGGAATTTTCGGTATTTTTTTAAAAAAATTTAATTTTTGATGAATAGTAAAAATACTGCACTGTTGTTAAAAACCCAAAATTTTCAATTAAATAATTATTTTAAATGAAATTGAGTTTAATGTCACAATAGATAAGTAATACATTTATTACCTAAATTTAGTTCATTTGAATCGTTTTTATAATATAATTAGATATAAAAATTTATTGAACTTTTGAACGTGACTTTTACCCACCTACTAACCACAGCTACAGATTATCATTAAACATAATTTTACCAATTATATGAATTTAATTTAAAAAAATTCATATACATTCTTGTAATAATTATGAAAAATGTTGTCTAATAGGATAAAAATAAATGTTGGTGAATAGTAACTTTTGGATTTTATTTACCATGGTTAAAGGTAAATAGGGTAATTAAAGGTAAAAAAATATTATAATAATATAAAATTACCCAAAAACTTGTCCTAATTTCATTTTGTATGTTTTTGCGACAAAAATCAACCTGAGGTCTAAAATATGATCATTTTTAACTCAGTTGTGTTGGATTAGGACATTTATTATATTTTATTTAAAGAAGAGTGAAAATTTTCATATTCAAATTTTAATAACTATATAATTTTTACTATGAGTTTATATAAGTGATATGGTCTACTATAAATATTATTTATAAATATAAAATGTCTTCCTACATAATTTTATTTTATTAATAATTTTAGGAAATAAATAATTAAATTAAATGATAACACAATTGTAACGCCCCAAACCCAGTTTCCCAGAGTCGGTGCATTATTTTAATACATTGGCATGATTACAAGGAATCAAGTCCCGAAGGACCGATCAGTTTAGCAGTCTTGTAAAATAGATTACATACATGAATGTTACATTACACTTTAATACATACAAAAAAACATAAATAATCCTTTATGAACTCCATTATTCCCTTGGCTTAACCCTGCATATCAATCACAATACACTTCTCGGAATCTTGGGAAAAATAAAACATTGAAAGGGGTGAGATCAAATGCTCAGTAAGGGTAAGAAATACAACAGAAACTTTCATAAATAAGCATAAACATTTAAGGCAATGTATAACTAAAACAAAAGCCTTTTAAACTAGAACTTCAGCATAATATGACAAAAATAAAATGAAGTAATGACATTTACTTATTCACATTGATATTATACTAGTTGAATAATCACATGCAATGTCACTAACCACTTTCATAATGATGGAATGCATAATGCCAGACTATCATAACCACTTAGTCAAGGCCTTGTGCCAAGACTACAAAAAAGATTTTGTCAAGGCCTTGTGCCAAGACACTAGTTTGTCTCATGAGACCTACCGATGCATCGAGGAGCTATAGCGGGCTCCACCAATCACTTACTAAGTACAATTGATTCCTCAAATGAAATTGTTTAAACATAACATAAACATTCTTTTTAAAAATAGCATACGAAATGTCAATACTTTATCCATAAACCAAGAATGGTATAAAAATAATACATCCACATTCAAACATAACTCATTAAATACAATATAGAATATTGTATTATAATAAATCAATCTTAATCGAGAATAATGAAATATATTGACATAGATGAAGTTAATCATCAAAACTATTTGAGAGAAATATCCCCCTTTTTCTTTAAAACATTTAAAAGTCTCAATATTTATCAAGAAGCTGTTTAAAATAGATTTTTTAATCAAAGTTTCCCATACCACTTTGAAACTTTTAAAAGTAATTTTAATTTTAAAACATTAATGTCCATATAAATAAACCTTAAAACCATTTTTTAAAACATGGACATTGATGAGAATGATTTAGAAGAATAAATTTTTAAAACATTTAAAATGATATTTTAGTTAGAGTTCCTAACCAAATGAGAGATGCTTGAATACAAATAATTGAGTTAATAAAAACTTCATAATATCATGAGAATAAAGGTATTCATGATATACTATGTCAAAGTATAGTATATACACCAAATAAAAGTGGATTGGTGCATAACAACAAAGAAATATCAATGGAATGTAAGATGGGATGAATTCCTTTATAAAGTCTGTATCCTTAGGTTAAGGATAAATCAATGAAATAATTATGTTTAAAAATATGAATATACTCAATATGATTGGATATTCAGTGTAAATTAATCAGAGGACATTCACACATATGCTTGCAAAAACAACACCAAGGAATTGGATATTTAACTCAACAGGTGGAGATTGAGTTAAAATTACTCTTATCAAGTTCATATCGATGACTTGAGAATTTATCAATGGATTGATTATTTGTATCAAAAGTATATCCATAGAAAGGTTAGTGGAAATTATGACATAAGCAAATGAATATTCACACATAATCTTGGAGTAAAATATTCAATGAAGTATGCGTAAAGCCGAATGAGTGGAAATTGAAATTTCAAATTCCCTTATCGATTTGGTAACTTAAGAAACATACAACCAAGAAATAAGGATCATAAAATGATGATTTAAATATCCATAAATTAAAGTATATTACACAATGAATACAATCATAGTCAGTACACACACCACATGGAATAAATAAGTGGTGAACAATGGAAATCTCACGGAATTAAAAGTGATATAAGAAACCCATTACTTGTAATTTTTCATTGGTCGAGGATAGTTTAACCTCCTTTATAATGGTTAAATAATTTTTATTAAATTATACAAGAATCATATACATAAATATGATATCATATATGATCTTTTTTATATTGATTTGTTAATAATATTTTTGTATTATCGTCGTTTCAGGTGTTCACTTACTCGTTTTCTTTTATATGTTTTGTTACATAAGTCGTGTTTTTTATCCATAGGTTGTATCTTATTCATATATATAATTATATAAAGTCCTTAAAAATTATTTTTAATCATCAAATGAAAATTAGTCTTGAATGGATACGATGGGGAATGAATCTCATTGCATTCGTGGAGACGGTAGTCTGTACGTACGCACGAGCGACAATATTGTTTTTTTATATTAAAATAATATATAATTGGATGGTGTATCATATATACAGAATAATTATCATGTTATATTTATTATTTACATGAATTACACATTATTATTATACCCATACAAATAATAATGTATTGAATAACAATTACACCACGACGTGGAGACGTAAGCCGTGCGTACGCACGTATGGTGACATGTCATCCAAGGGACGGATATAATACTGAATATGGTTTTACCATATTTATAATAAAATCACAGTGTATAGAATATATTGGAGTTATTATTTTAGAATGGAAATAAAAAAGAAATAAGAAGTGGAAGAAGAAAGGAACTTGAAAGATGGTGGTGAAATCATTACATCTTCTTCGGGTTCCTCCTTTTGATTTGATCAAAAGGGCTCCTTAAGTTGGCTTTCTGACCAAAAGAAGGCCTCTATGATGAAGGGATGACAGTTTAGAGTGTATTTGGGCATATTTTGGCCAAGACAAATGTCTTTGAAGGTGTGAAATTGAGAGAATGGGGAGTGCCCTTTTATAAGAGGGGTGAGGGGAACCTTAGGAAAAGCTAAAAATATTATTTTATAATAAATTCATATTAGGTTTCTAATGACTCCAAAGTGAATTATTCAAAGTATAAGGTGTTTATAGATCGAAAACAACTCAAACAATAGGTTTTAGATAGGTTTGGGTCTCTTTATTAACCTTATCATTTAGTTTTAACTCTTAGTTAATTAGTTTGACATTTACCATGTCACTTTGTATTTTTATATTATATAGTTAATAAACATACTATATACTTACAAGAGACCCCCAAGTGGTCTATTAATGATACACCAATAATTATATAAGTCTCTTGGCCTAACCTTAGATTTTTAGGAATTGAATATCAATTAATAATATAATATTTGTTTTAAAAACTCTTTTGTGTCAATTTTGACACTATTTAATAATTGATTTTTGTTAAAGCTTTAACAACTTTATTAATTCGAATAAAATTAATTTAAGTAATCCTAACATGTCTTATTAACCAATAAATTTTTTTATTTCATCAAAACTTTAAAATTATATTTATTTTAACATTTATAATACCAATTATTTGATTCATTCATTAATAAACAAAATACTCCATCATTATTGTGTCATAAATAAACTTAATTATTCAATGTCTAAAAATTATAAATAAAATCTCATTAGGTATGAAATATTTTTTATCTTTCTAATTAATATTTATAGTTGAAAATATAACATATATAACCCTATGTAAAAATTGTTTTTCTAAAAGATATATGCATATGTCATTTTTGTATTAACTTTAACTTAATTAATATAAAGTGTCATTATCATTTTCAAGTGGCTCCATGGGGTCCCAAAATCGACACAAAGATTCTCATGGTCGGACATGTATCAACCAATGGGGTTAGTACACGTTTTAGGGTAATTTAATATTATTATAATATTATTTTTTTACCCTTATTTACCGGATTTACCCTTTAACCATGTTATATAAAATATTTACCGAAGTAATTATTCAAAATGTATAAAAATAAGAGTTACCTATATACACAATTTGGAAATCATGATTCCAAATATGAAATCCATTTTTCCAAATTCAAAACACAGAAGTGACCGAAATTAATTTAAAATTAATTCCCGCTGTCAAAACAAAAAGCGTGTTTTTAAGAAATAATAATTATTAAAAGATTGACACTTGTTTATGTCCGGTTTAAATGTAAAATTATGTCCAATGACCAAAATTATATTAAATGGTAAAAATATATTCTAAATATAATTTAAAACTACTCAAATTCATAATTTATTACTATTAATTATTTCGATTAAAAAGTTGTTTTTAATTAAAATTTAGTAATTTTCACTATTCATCAAAAATTGAAAGTTTTCAGAAAAATAACAAAAAATTTTCCTAGGATAATTTCAATATTAAAAATCAAAAAATGAAGTCCATTTTTAAAGATAAAATTTATAAAATTTCAAAAATTGGGTATTATTATTAATAACGCCTAGTTTGATTGGTCACAGTGTGTTAGAATCTCGAAGTTGCGTACAATGCACGCTACTGTATTATTCAAAGAGAAGTGTACCATGGAAGCTTGGGGTGTTACATTCTACCCACCTTCAATAAATTGTGTCCTCAAAATTTTTAAAATTGGGATTTGGAATATAATTGAAAGTCCCACATCGAAAAAAGAGTCAATAAAACTATCAGTTTAAAAGAAAGAAAGAGAAGTACAAAGGTCACCCGAGATGACCTATACTTGGGTTCCATGTAGAAAAACATGGATATGGATGATAAACTAAGTTTCATGTTCTAAAGTAGAAGGATAAAAAACATTATTAGGAGAAATTTAACAACAAGAAAACCAAAAACGTGTGATGGGACAAACGGTCATTAGTTTCCAAGTAGAAAAAGTAAACGGACAACATTTTTATTTTATTTTTTTATGTTACATTACATAAAGATGAGGAATTAATTTCTGAGATTGAATAATAACGTAAAGATATATACTTACTTTTTAAGTAAAGTTTCATTGTTTAATAAATTTCTACTACTAAGTCATTTTTAAACGATGAGTATTCAAGAAGACTTGGTCACACTAGAAGAGCTAGAATAAAATTCTTATAGAATATCATGATCCACGAAGGATAAACTATATATTTACCTTATATTTAGAGATTAATCAAGACCAAAACGGTTATTATAAGATCTGATGATCCCCCAAAAGGATATTCCATTAGAGAAAGAAACACTAATCTTAATTTCTAAAATTACACCAAAAATACCCCAAAGTTAAATAAATACCATTCAATAAATAATTGTCCTTAAAATCCTTCAATATAATCCAAAATAATATTTAAACCCAAAACATAGAAGAATTTGGTTATGTAGTCTTCCACGTTAAATTGTATCTCCAAATGACATCAACTACTCTTAAAGTCACATTCTTAAAAGTAACTAACCTAATCACATATTCTCTATTATAAGTTAATAACCCAAATCACTATAAATCCATAATAAAAACATAAATAAAAATACACCATTACTCCTCAAATAAAATCTCATAGTATTCTATTTTCCTTGGGCATATAGTGTTCCCAACAAAGTGAACATATTCCAAAATAACATTTATCACTTAACCACCAAATCATTTTCCAATACTAAGGGTATTCATTTGATAAGACATAAGATCCCAAATAAACTTATTATTGATCAATAAAATCATTTAACTAAAAATGATTAGTCACACTAACCAGGGACTTCACGTAGTCTAGTGTTAGGCGATAAATCCCAATCTCACTTTGGTTGTGGGTTTGATTCCCACAACTTTGTCAAACACAACGGGTTGTCACACAGTCTGCATGTTGTCCATTTTCAAAAACTATATTTTATAACATTACCAAAATGAGATAAATTCTTCAAAATAATCATAACATAATTTAACCAGAAATGTTATCTCATACCTTGCATTTTCATCCCAAAATATAATAACTTGTAATTTCCTCAAACGCAAAGATCACATAAAACCAAATGGTTATTTATAACTATATCCACAAGAGAAAAGATAAGTCTTCCTCAAATATCATTCTCACATGGAAAACTTCAGGGTTACAAATACAAGAGAAAATTATTCCAAAGTAATCCCATCAACAAGGATCACTAATACATTTAAACATTTCTCCAACCATTTATTTCCACATAGATTCTTCTTTGACCAAGAAAATATCCTATAGAATAGGGTATTCACTCGGGTAATGGACAGGTCCCCTACATTTATGGAAAATGACTGTAAATGGATTCTTGGGACTATTTTTATTTTCTTTCATAGTACTCTTCATTTTTTCTCGGCAATTCATTAATTTATGTCCTTCTTTCCCGTATGTAAAGCATTTCATTGTTCCATTGAGACACTTTCTTGGGTTTCTCCTTCCACATTTCTTGCATAATGGAAATTGAGGATTCTTTTCTCCACGGTCTCCACTGTTGGAGCTCTTATCATTAATCACCTTTATATTCTTTGTTGAGTCTGGGAGTTGGTTAATATATATGTTGTTGATAATATTTTTGGAAAATGGATTTGGAATGAACACGATATCTTTTAATCCTATCAACATTACATTTTGTTGCTTGTTTCCACCACTATTCCCACCTTGTACATCATTCTCAAAGTTACTATGACTTTCTTGGAATCCATCCACTGACTAAAACCAGAAAGCATTGTGTGAGTAAGAGTAGTCGTAAAATCATTTAGAGAATATCATGACACCATATTCTTAATTTGAAACACCTTAGGATTAACCAAAGTCATTTATTCTCATATTATATTAAAATACATCAAATCGATTTGTAAAGAAAATGTAAATTATCCTAAGCATATCCCCCATAAGTGTCATAACCAAGAGTGCAGCAAGGCCTGTTGTCACGCACCAGTTCCCATTCGAGTCTAGCTCAAATCAGTGTTTTCAGGTTTTACCCCTAGGTACATTTGTGCCAGATCCGCCTCTACCTGCTCGTATCCATACAGTGATGTATTTCTTGAAAAACTCAAAAAATATATACAATTCTAAAATTATAGGAAGTTCTTCTATACTAATCCTCAAAGTATATCTTAGGGCTATGTGCTCTAATCAAAGTTTATCTAAATCTAGTTTCCAAGGTTTATATTAAACTTCCTCTGATACCAACTGTAACGCCCTTACTCCAGTTACCCAGAGTCGGTGCATTATTTTAATACATTTTCATAATTACAAGGGATCAAGTCCCGAAGGACCAATCAGTTTAGCAGTCTTGGAAAATATATTACATACATGAATGTTACATTACACTTTAAGACATACAAAAAAACATAAATAATCCTTTATGAATGCCATTATTCCCTTGACTTAACCCTACATATCAATCACAATACACTTCTTGTAATCCTGGGGAAAATAAAACATAGAAAGGGGTGAGCTCAAATGCTCAATAAAGGTAAGCAATACAGTGAAAACTTTCATAAATAAGCATAAACATTTAAGGAAATGTATAACTAAAACAAAATCATTTTAAACTTGAACTTCAGAATAATATGGAAAAAGTAAAATGAAGTAATGAAATTTTACTTATTCACATGGATATTCTACTAGTCTAATAATCACATGCAATATCACTAACCACTTTCATAATGATGGAATGCATAATTCTAGACTATCATAACCACATAGTCAAGGCCTCGTGCCAAGACTACAAATAAGATTTTTTCAAGGCATTGTGCCAAGACACTAGTTTGTCTAATGAGACATACAGATGAATCTAGGAGGTATAGTGGGCTCCACCCATCACTTAATAAGTCCAATGCATTCCTCAAATGAAAAGGTTTAAACATAACATAAACATTCGTATTAAAACTAGCATACGAAATGTCAATACTTTATCTATAAACCATGAATGGTATAAAAATAACACATCCACAGTCAAACATAACTCATAAATACAATATGGAAGATTTTATTATAATAAATCAATCTCAATCGATAATAATGAAGGATATTGACAGAGATGAAGTTAATCATCAAAACTATTTGAGAGAAATATCCCCCTTTTTCTTTAAAACAATTAAAAGTCTCACTATTTATCAAGAAGTTGTTTAAAATATATTTTTGAATCAAAGTGTCCCATACCACTTTGAAACTTTTAAAAGTAATTTTAATTTTAAAACATTAATGTCCATATAAATAAAACCTTAAAACCATTTTTTAAAACATGGACATTAATGAGAATGATTTAGAAGAATAAGTTTTTAAAACATTTAAAATGATATTTTAGTTAGAGTTCCTAACCAAATGAGAGACGCTTGAATACAAATAATTGAGATAATAAAAACTTCATAATATCATGAGAATAAAGGTATTCATGATATACTATGTCAAAGTACAGTATATACACCAAATAAAAGTTGATTGGAGCATAACAATAAAGAAATCTCAATGGAATGTAAGATGGGATGAATTCCTTTATAAAGTCTGTATCCTTAGGTTAAGGATAAATCAATGAAATAATTATGTGTGAAAAATTTAAATACACTCAATATGATTTGATAATCAGTTTAAATCAATCAGAGGACATTCACACATATGCTTGCAAAAACAACACTAAGGAATTGGATATTTAACTCAACAAGTGGAGATTGAGTTAAAATTACTCTTATCAAGTTCATATCGATGACTTGAGAATTTATCAATGGAGTGATTATGTGTATAAAAAGAATATCCATAGAAATGGGAGTGGAAATTATGACATAAGAAATGAATAGTGATTCCACAAATAATCTTGGAGTAAAATAATCAATGAAGTATGTGTAAAGTCGAATGAGTGGAAATTGAAATTTCAAATTCCCTTATCGATTTGGTAACTTACGAAACATACACCCCTGAAATAAGGATAATACAATGATGATGTAAATATCCATAAATTAAATTATATTACACAATGAATACAATCATGGGCAGTACACACACCAGATGCAATAAATAAGTGGTGAACAATGGAAATCTCACGGAATTAAAAGTGAAATAAGAAACCCCTTACTTGTACTTTTTCCTTGTTCGAGGGTAGGTTAAACTACTGTATAATGCTTAAATCATTGTTATTAAATTATAAAAGAATCATATATATAAATATGATATCATATATGATCTTTTAATATTTCTTTGTTAATAATATTTTAGTATTATCGTCGTTTCGAGTGTTCACTTACTCATTTTCTTTTATATGTTTTGTTACATAAGTCGTGTCTGTTATCCATAGGTTGTATGTTATTAATATCCAGAATTATATAAAGTCCTTAAACATTATTTTTAATCATAAAATGAAAATTATTCTTGAATGGATACGATGGGGAATGAATCTCATCGTGTTCGTGGAGACAGTAGTCTGTACGTACGCACGAGCAACAATATGATTATTTTGATATTAAAATAATATATAATTGGATGATGTATCATATATACAGAGTAATTATCATGTTATATTTATTATTTACATGTATTACATATTATTATTATACCCATCCAAATAATAATGCATTGAATAACAATTACACCACGACGTGGAGACGGTAAGTCGTACGTACGCACGTATGGTGACATGTCATCCAAGGGATGGATAGAATACTGAATATGGTTGTACCATATTTATAATAACATCATATTATATATAATATACTGGATTTATTATTTTATAAATGAAATTACAAAGAAAGAAGAAGTGGAAGAAGAAAGGAACTTGAAAGAGGGTGGTGAAATGATTACCTCTTCTTCGGGTTATTCCTTTTGATTTGATCAAAAGGGGTCTTTAAGTTGGATTTATGACCAAATTAAGTCCTCTAGGATGAAGGGAGGACAGTTTAGAGTGTATTTGGGCAGATTTTGTCTGATTCAAAAGGCTTTGAAGGTGTAAAATTGAGAGAATGGGGAGTTCCCTTTTATAAGAGGGGTGAGGGGCACCTTAGGAAAAGCAAAAAATATTATTTTATAATAAATTCATATTCGGTTTTCAATGGCTAAAAAGTGTATTATTCAAAGTATAAGGTGGGGATAGGTCGAAAAAACTCAACCAATAGGTTTTATACAGGTTTGGGTCACTTTATTAACCTTATCTTTTAGTTTTAACTCTTAGTTAATTAGTTTGACATTTACCATGTCACTTTGTATTTTTATATTATATGGTTAATAAACTTACTATATACTTCCAAGAGACCCCCAAGTGGTCGATTAATGATACAACTATCATTATATAAGTCTCTAGTCTGAACCTTAGATTTTTAGGAATTGAATATCAATTAATAAAATAATATTTGTTTTAAAAACTCCTTTGTGTCAATTTTGACACTATTTAATAATTGATTTTTGTTAAAGTCCTAAAAACTTTATTAATTCGAACCAAATTAATTTCAGTAATCCTAAAATTTCATATTAACCAATAAAATTTGTTTATGTCATCAAAACATTCAAATTATATTTATTTTAACATTTATAATACAAATTATTTGATTCATTCATTAATAAGGAAAATACTGCATCATTATGGTGTCATAAATAAATTTAATTATTCAATGTCTAAAAATTATAAATAAAATATCATTATGTAGAAAATATTTTTATATTTTTAATGAATATTTATAGTCTAAAATATAACATATATAACCCTATGTAAAAATTGTTTTTCTAAAAGATATATGCTTTTGTCATTTTTGTATTAACTTTAACTTAATTAATATAAAATGTCATTATCACTTACAAGTGGCTCCATGGGGTCCCAAAATAGACCAAAAGATGCCAATGGTCGGAATTTTATCAACAAATAGGGTTAGGACACGTTTTAGGATAACTTAATATTATTATAATATTATTTTTTTACCCTTATTTACCAGATTTACCCTTTAACCATGGTAAATAAAATATTTACCGAATTAATTATTCAAAATGTCTAAAAATAAGAGTTACATATTTACACAATTTGTACATCCTGATTATAAATATGGAATCCATTTTTTCAAATTCAAAATACAGAAGTACCAGAAATTAATTTAAAATTAATTCCCGCTGTCAAAACAAAAAGCGTGTTTTTAAGAAATAATAACTATCAAAAGATTGACACTTGTTTATGTCTGATTTAAATGTTAAATTTTTTAAAATGACCAACATTGTATTAAATGGAAAAAATATATTCTAAATATACTTTAAAACCACTCAAATTCATAATTTATCACTATTAATTATTTCGATTAAAAAGTTGTTTTTAATTAAAATTTAGTAATTTTCACTATTCATCAAAAATTGAAAGTTTTCATAAAAATACCAAAATTTCTCTCTAGGCTATTTCGATATTCCGAATCCAAAAATGAAGTCCATTTTGAAAGATAAAATTTATAAAATTTTAAAAAGTGGGTATTACTATTCATAATGCCTGGTTTGATTGATCACAGTGTGTTAGAATCTCGAAGTTGCATACAATGCATGCTACTTTATTATTCAAAGAGAAGTGTACCGTGGAAGCTTAGGGTGTTACAAAGATGATGATGTAGTAATAAATTTATTAATGGAAGAATCACTTCAATGATATTAATAATATAAAAATAAATATAATTTTAAATATTTGATGCCATAAAATAATTTTTTTAATCAAATTAACATGTTAGGGATGAGTTAATGTAGTTTTTTTGAAGTAATAAAGTTTTTATAACTTAAAAAAAATCATGTATTAAATAGTTTCAAAATCGACTTAAATGAGATTTTAAATTAAATAATATTTTATTAAATAATATAATAGTCATAAAAATATAAGGTTCATCCAAATAACTTTTATAGTGTTAAATATCTCCTAAATGATCCAATTGGGGTTCTTTTTTCATTTTATAGTAAATATATTAACCCTATAGCGTAAAAAGACAAGTAGATATGGTAAGAGTTTAACTATTTAACTAAGAGTTAAATCCAAAAGATAAGGTTAATTTTGTGACCTAAAATTGTCTATTTTTTTAAAAGGATTTATAACCCTAATAATCTTATCATAGAAATAAATTAATTTTTATCCATTATAAATATAAAATAAATTTATTTAAAATTAATAGTTTTGGAGTTTCTAAAAGTGAGCCTCCCCTCTCTTATAAAAGGGAACCTCTCATTATATTTTATTCACACCTATAAATCCCTTTTTCTAGGACAAAAACTTCCCAATTATCCTAAAAACTTTACTAATTTAATCCTAGAGGTCATACTTTGGGCTGAAAGCCAACCTAAGGAGTCCTTTTGTTCAAATCAAACGGAGATAACTAAAAAGAGGTAATTGTTTTATCAACTCTTTCAAATTTCTTTTCTTCTTCTACTTCCTATTCCTATGTTGTTTCCATACTAAATTAATAACTCCCATATAATATACATGATGAGATTTTATTATTATGGGGTAACCATATTCCTCCTTTTATCCATCCTACGAATAACAATATCACCATGTGTGCGTACGTATGACTTATCGTCTCAACACCATGATGTAAGTTGTTATTAAACACTAATTTATTTGGATGGGTATAATGATGAGTATAATGGATATAAATAATTAATATTACATAATAGTTATTATTTATAAATAATATACCATTCGATTATATACCATTTAACCATTAGGGGAATGATACCGTCACTCGTGTGTACATACGACCTACCGTCTCCATGACGCGATGAGATTCATCCTACACTACAAACATTTAAGAATGATTATGAAAATGTATATAATTAATTAATATAATATTAAAAAACTTAATATAATTATGGTATGAATAATATATTTCTTATTCATAAGAAACATGACTTACACGACAAAACAAACATAGGAAAACAAGGAAGTTAACACCTAAAATAATGGTAATACTGATATATTAATAACAAGAAGATATAAGAGGATCATATATGGTATCATAAATATTAATATGGTCATGGTATAATTTAATACCATGATTTAACCATTATACATGAGTTTAACACACCCTCTACTAAAAGAAAGTATGATGTAAGGGTTAATTTTACAATCTCATTATTATCCGAGGTTGTTTATACATAAGTATCTACTAGGAACTCTTTATCATCCATATACATGTTTCTTAAAATGTTATTCAAAATATTATTCACAATTATATAAAGTCATTTTTACCCATGTTTTAATTTTTATAAAACATTTTGAAAGGAATCTTTCTATCATTTTCAAAACTAGGTACTTTATGACCTTTTCCAAAAATTAAGGAAAGAATGTTTTTTTAACTTATACGACATGAGAGACTATTTTACGCCATTATGATGCCTTAATATTTTGAAGCATCCCTTACTAAAAATTTTATTTTCAAAATAAATGTTTTCTTTTTTAATTGAGTGACTTTTAAATGATTTCAAAGTAAAAAAGGTATATTTTTCTCAAAGAGTTTTAATGATTTTATTAGATTATTTTCATCTATTTCAATATCCTTTGTTGGGTTTTATGCTTAATTAAGGTTGATTTATTATACAATCTTCTATATTTTATTGAAGGTTTTATGATATGTTTAACTTTGGATGTACTTTTTTAATACCATTCATGGTTTATGGTTAAATTATTAACATTTTTGTATGATAGTTTTAATATTAATGTTTATGTTATGTTTCACCTTTTTCATATGAGTAATACATTAGACTTTGTAATTTACGGGTGGGGACCACTATATTCCCTCGATGCATTGGTAGGTCTCATGAGACAAAATAGTTTTGGTTTTACCCTTTTATGTATGGTATTGGCATGAGGCCTTGATGATATGGTTATGATGTCTAACATTATGAATTTCCCTCATTAAGAGATTAGTTATTGATATTACATGTGATTATTTGACAAGTAGAATATCCATGTGAATGTTTAAATGAAATTATATGATTTATTATTTCTATATTATGCTAATTATTATTTTTAAAATTCGTGTGTTTCAGTTTTATACCTTGCATTAAAATTTTATGCATATCTATGATAGCTTCGGCTATATTGTTTATCCTTACTGAGCATATGAGATATCCCCTTTATTATGTTTCTTTTCCCCCAGGATGAAAACAAGTATATTATGACTAACCTGTAGGGATAGTCTAATGGGATAAGAGTGTTTTAAAAGAAGATACTATGCTATTTTTTATTTCATGATTTAACGTAAAACTTATATTTGTATCTTGTTTTTTCCAAGGCTACTAAACTAATTAGTCCATCAGGATTTGATTTCTTGTGATAATTACAATGTAATAAAATAATATACCGACTCTGGGAAATTGGGGTCAGGGTGTTACACATACCTTGTTTTATAGGACATGGGTAAGGGAAAGGGAACCTTGTAGTTTGGTGGCCCTTCCTGATTATCGATTCCCGTGGTGGTTTTACGGTGATGGACATGTTGTCTCATATATATTATCTCTTATGGAATATTTTTGGCATATCATTGGGATGTTATGTGTTTTCCATTGTATTCTTTCTTATTATTTTTATCTTTGACTATGGATATCATGTGTATATATTTATATTGTGTTATTATAGGGTTGTGATATTAATTCTTGGTCATTTTGTGTTTACTCTATTGTATATTAATTTATATCTACTAATGCTTATTATTTTGTTAGTGTGTCCATAAAATTTATGGATGGGTCATGATAGATCTTTAAGGGTGAAACCATTCCCAAATTATAATTTATGATGACCTAGTTCTTTTTTCCATCCCATGGAAATCAGGAATAAGTTTTGGGTCTTGTTTTAGTCCAACTTGGGTGATGGGTTGGGTTGAACCGAGCTGGTTTGTTATATTCTATGACATTGAGTGACCACAAGACATGGAAAATATCAAAATATTATAGGCCAACTGATCAACCAAGATTATGATTATATCACGTGACATTAATCTTATAGATGATTACTTCACATACCCCTCATCTCAGTAGAAAAATATATCATATGTTACTCAAATAATCATGACCATTCATTTTCTCAATATAATTTAATCTAGGGTCCTATATAATTACCCATCATACAAGCAGAAAAATCTAATCTTGGTTGTGATCAAATCAATGAAATGATTAGAAACATACCCAATCACCCCCTGATTAGCTAAGTCACTTTTTACTTGTGATGTGAAGAGGGGTCCCAGAGGGAGGCACACGATTTGGGTAAATTATATATTAACCATGTGAATCTGTAATTTTTTGAGGAAGTGGTGATTCACATGGTTGGTGCAAAATTTTACAAACTGTGTGGAAAAACCATGTAATATAATTAATTGAGTCTAAAAATTTAATTTTAGACACACAACCTCACTAAAAACCCTCTTTTTTATTCATGTGGCTTAAGTTATTGAACTATATTATCCATCAAGGTGATTTTTGTGGTTTTATTCCTTTCAGTGGCTAATTTCATCAAATATTCATATGTTGAACGTTGTAAATTGATGTTTGGGGCTTCATTTTCTCTTCTCCTTCAAAATATTCCTATCTTATATTGAAAGGAACCCTTTACCGAGTATTTCATTCCTTAATATTAAGAATTATATGTGTTTTGATAAAATAATCTTATGATCAATTAAATGAAATCAAGAGGATTTAGGGTCTATGAAATCACAAATCTATTATTTTATAGGAATCTGTTGTAGGTTGGGAAGCAGTTTCTCTCTTAGTATACTTTTCTTGGAACATGGTGCCTTATTTTTCTTAAAATCTGATGCTTGAATTACTTTTTTGTAAATATCTTGAAAATATCCCTTGATTATTTGGTTTTTAACTAATGGTTTGTGGTTAATGCTCGCAACATTTTTGATAAAGTGATTCAATGAGATTTTGAATACAGAATGGAGTTGGTGTGTGATAAATTGAGATAAAAATGGTTAGTGTGCATTCATATTTAATATGGAAAGGGGACTTGCTGATTTAGACATGGATACCATTCCAAATTCGGGAGCACTGGATTGTACTTCCAAGTGACAACTTGGGACATGAGGGATGGGTTTCCACTCATGAGTTGGATTTTTCAGAGGGTACACTTTAATGGGATTTTCATTGGGTTGGTATTTTGAAGTGGTGTGTGTGTTCATGCCATAACTTTTCCTCTGTGGGTTTTATATCATACATTTCCAACCCCAATCCCATATAAAGGGGGAGGGTTGTGTTAGGTAATTGAAATCCAGTGTAAAAAATCATTGAATATTTTCATGAAATGGATCAAATATATCAATATATGAGTACTATTTTTTCCCATAAGAAATTTTCTACATTGGTCAAGTTTGGGTCAAATGAGATAGAGATTCTACATCAATGCCCGAGTGTGGTGTTAAATGAGAAAATGTATTAAAAACTTTATAGATAAATGTGGGGGGTAAGGAATCTTTTCCAAAAGTATAAGCTTAGGAAATTTAGTTAGAATATTGGAATTTTAATAGTTAAATATTTTGAATTGGTAGATATAATGATTAAAAGTTTGATTAGTGAATTGTGTTTATGAGAGGCTAAATGGGTGGGAGAAAAGGAAAAATAATTAGATAACCCATGTTTCAGAATTTGTTACTCGAGTAAAAATATGACAAAAAATGGTGTTGGTATTATGGTGGAAAATATATTAAGAGATAAAGTTATTGATGTAATAATATTAGAGGATAAAATCTTATCCATTAAGATAGTTATTAAAAATAGGAATTCCAACTTCATTATTTTTTATGCACTTAAAGTAGGTATAAATGTAAAAAATAAGTATACTATTTGGGTTAATTTCAAAATTTTGATTTATATTTTTCCACAACATGATAATATTTTCATATGTGGTGAACTAAAGAGTATGAAGAAAATGATTCTAAAGATCACACAGATTTCCATGGAGGGTTTGGTTTGGGTGTAGAAAATGATAATGGATCAACTATTTTATATTTCTCTTATAGTTGTGATTTTATGGTAGAAAATATGCTATTTAGGAAATGATAGGAACGTATTATTATTTATAAAAGTAAAGTCACAAGATCCAAATTAATTATTTCTTAGTAAAAAGTTCTAAAGGAAGATTTATTTAGGATTTTAAGGTCATACCTGGTGAAAGTTTTTCCACACATCATTTATTAATTTTACACCTACAAGTTAATAATTATAAGAGATATAAAAAAATTAAGTAATCCAAGAATTATATGGTGGTTCCTAAATGATAACCTTATAATTTAATTTAAGAACAAACTTTTAAATAAGTGGATTGGGAAGTTCAAGGAACCACTGACTACATGTGGGGTGAAGTGGATAAAAGTGTTTACAATATATCTAATTCTATTATAGGAGTATCTAAAAGGTTTTTACCTAGAGGGAAAGAATCATAGCGGTGTACTGATAATGTTTAAATAAAATTTAAATCAAAACAAGAGTTTTTTAAATCTTTATACCATTATAGTAATGAAGATACTTGGGATCAACATCGTATTGATCTCATAGAGGCTAAGAAATCAGTTATTGAGTCCAAATATCAAGTTTTTAGAATTTTTCCATTAATTGCATATTAATAATGGTGAAATAAAAATATATAATTTATCTAGAGGTAGAGATCATAAATCCAGATATTTAGATCAATTTTGGTGCATAAAATATGAATAAATATGTAAACTTTTTAAGGATTAGGAAATTAAGAAAATATAGGGATGATAATTTAATAATATCTTCAATGAAGAGTGGATGTGTGGATTAGAATTAGATAATATAATTTTTAGTAGAGAGGAAATCAATTATAGTTATTATTGGAAGGTTTATATTTTGGAAGTTAAAGAGGATTTAAGAAGGATGTAAAATGGTAAAGTAGTTGGGTTAGATTACATATACATTGAAGTGTTGAAATATCTAGGTGATTTTGATATTAATTGTATCACTAAGTTATTTAATAAGATCATGAGATTTAAGAAAATACTTGATGAATGGATAAATATTTCTCTAGTACTTATGTATAAAAATAAATCAAACATTTTAAGTTGTGGTAACTATAAAGGAACTAAGATTATGAGTCATACCATGAAACTTTGGGAGAGGGTGATTGAAAGATGATTTGAAGGGAAACTAATGTTTCATGATAATCAATTTGATTATATGTCTATAAGTTCAACCATAAAATCAATTTATTTTATTATAGTTCTGATGAATTTATCGATAAAAAGATCAATATTTTCATATGGTTTTCATTGATTTGGAAAAGTCATATGATAAAGTTCCTAGAGAGGTCTTATGAAAATCCCTTGAAAAAACAAGGGTGCATGTGGAATATATTAAACTCATCCAAGACATGTTTGAAGGGATTTTAACTCAATTTAGACTCTAGTAGGTGACACTATAGACTCACCAATCTATATAGGACTGCATAAATATTTGGATTTGATCCCATAACATTTTATTTTGTTCATAGATGAACTTAAAAAACATGTTCAAGATGAGATACTTAATTTAATGATTGGTGTGGAATATATAGTTATCATTTCAGAATATAAAAAAAAAATTAATTTAAAGTTATATATTGGGATAGTGATGTTAAAATGGAAAGGTTTCCATATTAATAGGGATAATATAGAATATATTGAGTGTCATTTTAGTAAATTATTGTCTATTAATGTTATAGATGTGAGATCAGGTGACCATGTTATTTCAAAATTTAACTGTTTTTTATATTTCAGTTGATTTCTAAAATGTGATGGAGATATTAATGTATATTTCTCTCATGGTATTTTAATTTGATATAAAAAATGGATAAAGGCTTGTAGGGTGCCTTGTAATCATAAAATTCCTTTTAAATTAAAGGGTAAATTTTATAGGATTGTTTTTTGACCAAATATTCTATATAGAAGTGAGTGTTGGCCTTTGAAGGGACATATTGAACAACAAAATAAGGGTAGTATAAAATAAAATTTTAAGATGGATATTATTATAAATGAATGTATTTGAGGGAAAATTAGAGTGGATTAAATTAATGAGAATATGAATAAGACTATATTAATATGGGTTGTACATGTTAGAAGAAAACATAGGGACAAACTTATTAATAGGGTAGAATAATGAGTAATTCACTTATTAAATGAGGTATAGGTAAACTAAAAATTAATCTTAAACAAATCATTCAAGATAATCTTGTTCTAAATGGTTTCAATGAAAATATAACCTTAAATGGAGCTAATTGGAGATATTTGATCCATGTAGCTAACCCCATTTAATTAGGTTTAAGGATTGTTTGTTGTTATTGTTGTATGTGTGTTTTCATGTCATTGGGATAATATATGGCTTGTTCTATTATAACTATTTATATTTATATAAATATATATTATGAAATTTTTCATTTTTATCTCCTCTATATTTAATATAAATTGTGAGCTAACTCGTATATCTTACTAGAGGTCTGGGAAGTTTCGTGGGGTTTTCCTACTAGGTTATATACTCACCACCTACATATTCACCTTAGAACATATATATAATTTTTTATCATAATTCTGGTAAAGGGAATGTATCATATTCTCCAGTGGATGATCTTGATGTTTTAGTATTGATTATTTGGAGCCGGAGAATAGTGATGGTCGTGTGGTAGTGTCACCTTGGTACTTTGAGTCTTTTATACTATTGGGATTGTGGATATTAATTTTTTATTGACTACTAATATGAATCTGATTTTAGTCTTATCATACTATGGAGGTTTATTTCCTTCCCTCATTCATTATATTGTATCTTAGTTTTATGGTTATAGTTTTTGTTGCAGGTTGTGTGTGTGTAAGGGTAAATCATTCCGCATGATATAAATAAAACCTAGGAATTTATTTCAAAACATTTTTGTCTATGTATTTTCATATAAGATTAGTGGTATTCCTATTATTCCTAAGATAATGGGTTGGGACTAGGATGTTATAGGATTCATTGAAGCCTGGTTAGCACACAACGACATGACGTGGTGGTGTTTTTTTATCAATTTATTTTTTATCAGTGCATAAACCTTTATATATTTGTTACACTTATTTTAAGGATTAATTGCTATGTATTAATAGGTTTTATTACTCATAGATTATACATACACCCCAATCTGGGTAAATACAGTATCGCCAAGGATCCATCCAAGGGTGAGGCCCCTATATCAGGCTACCAATCAGGTAGAGGAGGGTGGGATCTAGGAGATGTCATGACATAATACAATATCATTTTTTCCATACCTCAATCATTTATTTGTTCTTATAATTATTTTTTTATGTTTTTCTGCTACATATGGTTAGATCTTTTGACTTTATATATTAGGGATTATATTTCATTTTGATATTTCATGGCATGATATTATGGTTAGATTCTATTGTGTTTATGTGGTTTTTTGTTTGTTTATAATTTATTTTACTATGAATTTGATTCATGGTTATACGATACTGAGGGAATGGTCTCCCCATAATACAACTAAGTCCCTCAATACTAGCTCAAAGACTCTTGTGTACGGGGAGGTACACATGAGGTTATATGGATCTTTAGATCTAACTCAGTGATATGGATAGGGAATTACACAAAGAGAAAAACTTTTATACAAAAAAAAATCAAAAAATCACATGGATAGATGAAATCCCATATCACCCATAGTGTATCTATCATATGACTACATATCCATAAAATCTTTACAACTTAAACATTAGAGTCAAAATATAGAAAATTTCACCATAGTATAATAGAAAAACATAATCTCAAATATACTGAAATAATTAAAACAAATCACCATTTAAATTGAATGATCCACATCATCAACAATAGTTAAATGAACAATTATGTTAAAAAAGTGCATCATGACTTTGAAAACCTTGTTAACACTAGAAATATAGGAAAGTATTATGAGTTTCATTTAATCATCCCATGATTAGTGGTAGTGAAAAAAAACCCAAAGTGAGTTAGAAATATCTTCAAGAATACAAATTGTCAATATTATCAAAAAAATATGGGCAATCAGAGTACCTGTGAAATGATCATTTTATTAGATTCAATCTTATTTAACAATTGAATATGTTTAATTTAGATCACATGGAGTAGTAGACTAAAGCACCCTAACTTCAGGGAATTACATCGGCCGCTTAGATCCTTGATCATATTAATAGGATGCTAGAATGCTTAAGGTGTGCTAGAACCTTCATTCAATATAATGATAAACTCTTCAAGAATAAGAGAACATCAAAAAAATTGCATGAAGCTAACGATCTTAGTTACATCAGATAAAACAAGATCCCACATTCACAACATATGAGTTCATATCTCTATATTACCAAAGCTCGATGTACCTCCTTTGTAACACATATTTTGTGATACTTCTTGGTGGGTGATTTATTCATTGAACATTTCAATGAACGAGAAAGGTTCTTAAATGAATCAATATTTTTGAAACATCTTATTACTATTTTTAGGTGATCCTTGAACCTATTTTTGACCATGATTTAGTTTGGTATCATTTATGGGTTCTTTGGATGAAATTTTATAAAATTTTTGAACTTTCTGGATTGTACATGGTTGGCGCATGATTTTCCCAAACTATGCACCCACCTAGGGTAAACTATGAAAAAAAAACAATGGGGGTTTTCATGGTTGGTGAAGTGTTTACATTTTGTTTCTATCATCTAGTAGAAATTGTGCACCACTTTAGAGGGGCACATGGCTAGGTTGCATGGTTGGAAAAACTGTGCAGGGCCCTCTAGGAAACCATGCTTGAAGACTTTTTTAATTCCAAAAAATGTGTTAAAAATTTCTGAACCCCCTATATGAAATCCCACTTGACCAAACTCAGAATTGGATCTCCTCCTAGGTATTTGTATCTCTAAAGGACCCATTTTGGCTCCACAAAACCCCTTCCAATATTGATCAATGATTTGATAACATTGTTTGATTCCTCTATAATAAGGGTTCTTCTCCCGTTATCTATCTCCCGCTATCTCTATCTATCATGCTTAGGGGTTTTTTATATACTCTTGTTGTTGATGGATATAAACTCATTTATTTTGAATCTTGATTCCAGGTTTTATTTCTTGATCTCTATCACTATCATTTTTTGTTGGTGAATCCCATTGTCGGATTTTTAATACGCGATCACATGATCCCAAGATAGGTGGTTCCATCTAAGTTTGACCAATTGTATAGCCCCTTATTTTCTTGATTTAAATTAAATAACTTTAAATTATACTGTGAAAATCCAATTTGATTTGAATTGGGATTTAAATTGAAATGGTATGAATTTTGGGGAAAACCCCCAATTCAAATGAATTGGGATGTGATTTGAATTTGATGAAAATTGTGGAATTTTAATTGTGAAATTTATTTTAAGAAAATGGATTCAAATGATTTCATAATAACCCATGTTTGGTTTTATCTTGAAAAAAATCCATGAATTAATTAAAAACCATGATTTGGTTTTTAAAGTGAAGTTGTCATTTTGAAACTAGAAAATGTGGAAATTTTATTTTAAATGCATTTAAAATAATTTTCCCATTATTGATTGTATGTTTGAGCACATAAAATCCTAAGTAGTTAGTGAGTTATTTGAAAAAAAATGTGCTAGTATAGGAATGCCCTCGAAATAGATTGACACTTTACAGCTCTAAAAGATACATACCTCAATAGGTCTTATCCTTAGTGGGATGTTGATGAGTATTATTTGGAAGGTGTCTAAGGGATGTGTGTTCACATTGCAATTATCTCTATATGAGTCTGTAAGGATCCCATAAACTTGAACTATAATACCTCTTGGAATATGACCATGTTTCTTTTTGTGATTATTTTGATATATATGTCATTGAATGAAAAACTAATTTACAATTCCCTTGTGAATTTATATAAACTATTTTATATACAATGTTTATTAATCCATTATTTTGAAATTTTTATATCAATTGAAATGAAATGAATGATTTGTTTTAAGTATGATATTTTACCACCATGCCTATTTTACTTAAAATTGAAAGTATTATTTATTTAATTATTATGGAATTTTATAGGGAACGCTTGGTGAGATTCTACTGTGATTTTAGATCACAAACTACCTTTACCATTGGGAGTTTTTAGATTATATTCCATTGGGTTTGATGAAAGGGAAAGTTCTAATTGGAGGTGGTTATTGTTGCTGATCCTTTGGATCTAGAGTGTTGTGTCTATTAGAACATGGGTTGTTTTATATTATCTCTGTGATTTTTATCTCTTTTGTTTGATTACATGGTGATGTATAGTTTGGGTTTTGTTTTACCTATTTGGATTATATTAAAGTCTCCTTTGGGTGTTTTCTTTTAGAATACTAACTTGTTTCTCTATCTTCCACTATTTATGTGGAAAACCATTCTGTTTTTATCTTTTATGATTAATGAGCTAGTTTCCAACCTATGGGGAATGAGAATTCCCTTATGGATATTTTAGTATCAGATTGGGTGTTAGGGTACCAGGTTACTTGGGCCATTTCAGGAAAAGGTGGTATCAAAGGTGCAGGTTAATCATCTGTCCTTGATGTCTGTATGCATTTTGAGTAATATTTTGGCACTTATGAGGTAGTTACAACTGAGTTCTTAGCCATATCTCACCATGATGAACCTTATGTAACCATGGATGGTTTGGGAAATACATTTTGAGGATTAGTTCTATACTTTTCCCTAATTTTTATATGTGTAGTTGAAATCCAAATCTTGTTTTCTTATCTAATGGGATTTATTTCCCTCGTTTCTCTTGTTGGAGTATTGATTTGAGTAATCTTATAATGTCTTCCTTATTGTATGTTGATGTTGTATAGCATCATTCCTCCAATAAGACATGAAAATAGGATCTAAGAGGAAGATGATGATAAACTATAGTGATAAAATATTCTTGTGGATTAGAATCTGGTTGAAGTAATTGTGTGTTCTTTTCTAAGCTTTGGAACAAGAACTTGCACCCATCCCTATTTAGGCTCCAGTTGTGGAACCTTAGAGAGATATTTTTCAGAACCGTGTTCAGTATTTTCTTCAATAAAATCCACTAGCATTACAAGGATCTAATTATCCTCAATAGGTTATGGATTGTTTTATGAGGGTTGAAATTATATTTGAGTTCTTTGAAATACCTAATGATATCAAGGAGAAATGTTCCACCTTCAAGGTGAAATGACCTAGAAGAAGATGGTGGGACATGATGGTGATGGAGAAAAAGCACGAGGTATTAAAGTGGAATGAATTTATAGTTATTTTCACCAAATAATTATATCTAGAGTTGATGGAATTGGCTAAGGCTATAGAGTTTTTCAAACTCAAGTAGGATTAAAAGACCATGATAGAATATGAAAATTGATTTACTGGGCTAGTGTAGTTTACACATGTTATTATATCAAATAAAAAGATGAATACTCGATGGTTCGAGATGGGAATTATATCTAATATTCTTTCTTAGGTTTTCTTGAGGTTGATTGCCTCTTATGATCATGTGTTGGATAGATCATTGATGGTTGAGCTAGAACTGACTAATAATTTAGGGTTGATGGTAGTTCCTTTTTCACTCATTAGAAGATATGTTAGTTCCTTAAAAGGAAAGAGGAAGCATGATGAGTTTCTTGGTGGTTCTTGATATTATGGTTCTTCTATACCTCTTGTTATGCCTGATATAATCCCTTTAATTTTCTACCAGTGTGAAAATCCTGGGCATTCGGAACAGGTTTTCACTGAGACACCCAAGATATGTGGTTCCTGCAGACTCTTAGGTTAGATATAGAAGTTATGTCATGTCCATTATGCTCTTTATAGTGTCAAAATATCATCAACACACAAAAAATACTATGGTGAAGTTATATAATTTAGGAAGAAAGGGGTTCCATCCATATACATCCAGAGAGAAGCTTCTTCATGTAGTGGAAGAGTCTCTAAAGGAAGTAGATACGAATCCAATGACCATGAGAGGTGCCATCACTATAACTTCATCTTTAGTGACTTTCTTATTTGAAACTGGTGAATCTCAATCATTTATTTCAAATCATATTTTAAATATTTTAAGTCTTCCAAAGAGGCTTTTATCTTATGTGATGGATGTTACTACACCCCTTTGAACGAAGAGAGAGTAGGGTCTCAGTTGTCCTACCTATACTTTCTATTTATCACAGATTGATCTTACTTGAGTTTTTTTTGTTCTCAACATGAAACCTATAAATTTAATATATAGGATGGATTGACTCATTGATAATAAATCCCAAATTAATTACTATCTTTGACGAGTCTCCTTTGTGGCACCAAACGAGGTTAGCCATATCTTTTAGGGAGAATGAGACCAAAGGTTGAGGAGAGTCATACCTTCTTATCCATAGATGGTGAAATTAATATTTGTGTTTTCTTTTGACCTATAGTGATAATACTTGAGTGATTATCTACCTCCAGTTTTCATTGATTTTCTTAACATTATTTATTATGACTTCTCTGGTTTTCCACTGATAAGGTAGGTAGAGTTCTCTATTGATTTAGTGCATGGTACCAAACAAGTATCTATTAATTAATACCACATGAAACCAAATAAAATGAAATATCTAAAGTCTTAGTTGGGTGATCTCTTAGAGAATGGATTTATACACCCGAGTGTGTCACCTTGGGTGGCACCTGTTCTCTTTACTAGGAAAGTTGTTAGGTCACTTCGCCTTTGTGTTGATTACCAAAAGCTCAATCGATTCACGGTAAAGAATAAGTATTTGTTTCCATATATTGATGATATATTTAACCATATTAAATGGGAGAATTAGTTTTTGAAGATTTATATTATATATGGTTATAACCAGTCGTGAATAAAAGAATTTTACATTAAAAAAACACCTTTTAGAGCATGTATGGCCATTATGAGTACCTTTTTATACCATTTGGTCTAACCAATTATACTTTAGTTTTATGAATTAATGAATAGGATAATCCAAGAGTATGTTGATACTTTTTAGTGATATTTTTGGACAAAATCCTTGTTTAATCTAAGTACAAGGAGGACCATGTGCATCATCTGAGAGCAATTTTTTAATTTTTGAGAAATTGCTAACTTTATTACATGATTTTGAAATTTAATTTTTGGATTCGATAAGTGAAGTTATTGGGAAATGTGGTATCAGGACATGGTATATCATTTTATCCTGATAAGGTGAAATATTTTATGACATGGGAGAAACAACATAATGTTTTTAACATTCAGATCTCATTGGTTTTTGTTAGATATTATCACTGGTTTATAAAGGATTTTTCAAATTTGTCTTCTCTGATGACTTCTCTAACTCAGAAGAGAGTGAATTTTTCTTGGGATAATAAATGTTAGATTAATTTTGTTGAGAAAAACATATTTTGACTATTATGATGGTATTGGACCTTTCAGAGGTTGGGCATGGCTATGTGGACTTCTATGATGAATCAGGTTTGGGTTTGGACTGCCTTATTAGGAAGGGTGATCATGTCATTGCTTATGGATCTTAGCAGATTAGACAACATGGGAATAATTACCTAACCCATGACCGTGAACTCACTACTGTAATGCATTCACATAAGATTTAGTAGCATTACATTTTTAGAGAAAGGCTTATGATGTATTCTAACCACCATATCTTGAGTAATATATTCTCTAAAAATATTTAAATCTCCACCAAAGGCATTGTGTGGAGTGCTTGAAATCATTTATTTCGATATCAACTATACCTTAGGGTGATGGAATTTCATTGTAGATTCTTTTAGTAGGAAACTTACAACCCATCCTGTGAAAGAATAATCAGAAGAGTGGAACTTAATGTATCTTTTTGTACAATTTCATATTAGTGTTTGAGAAATAGGGGATGAGGTTGCTTTGTCTAGTGTTCAGTTGACCTCCTCTCTTCTCGAGATGATTCTTCAGGAAACACATCTTGATGATGAGTCTCATGGAATTATAGACTCTCTTAATGGTGGGAAGACCATTGTTGAGTAGTCATTCTCCCTATAGGGTATTAAATGTTTTTAGAATCATTTTTTTGTTCTGTTATCAGTAAGGAAAGTTGTGATGGGGTATTGACATATTTCCCAGTGGGAAGTACTCCTAGGAACCATGAATATGTTCTTTGACATGTAGTGATGATTATAGTGGCTAGGTATGATATGGGGCATTACTGATTTTGTATCTTGTTGTCATACTTACCAACATGTCAATGTTTAGAACCAAAGACCTTAGAGTTTGCTTCAGCCACTTCTAATGATGACTTGGAAGTGGGATAAAATCACTCTCAGATTTGTGGTTGGGTTTCCACATACCTAGAAAAAGAAAATTTTTATATGGGTTGTGACCGATATACTGAATAAATCAGCTCAAATTATACCCATTCATGATACAAACAAATTTGAGGAGCTGATAAATCTCTATGTAAAAGAGATTATTTGTTTACACGGAGTTTCATCTGCTATATTATTTGATAGAGATCCGTGTTTTACTTATCTTTTGGAGAGGCCTTCAGGAGGCACTAGGAACTTAGGTTTGTTTAAGTACGACATACCATCCCCAATCGGATGGCCAGATAGAGAGAGATATGCAGATTCTTGAGGATATGCTTTATGCCTATGTTATTGAATTTAGTGGAGCTTGGTATGAATATTTAGGTATTATTTAGTTTTTTATGACAATAGTTAAAAGTACATGATCAGAATGGATCCTTTTTAGGGTTTATACGGTTGGACTATAAATCTATGCTTTGTTGTTTAGAGATTGGTGAAAATTCATTAGTTGGACCAATCTTAGTTCAAGATATGACAAATAATATTCAATAGATTCATCATAGAATGTTGATGACATAGATAAGATATAAATTTAATGATGATCATCACCATAGACCATTGTAATTTTCAGTTAGTGATCATGTGTTCTTGAAATTTTCACCTCTTTTGCGTTATAAAAGGCTTAGGAGGCAATGTAAGCTTGTTCCTCATTTTGTGGGACCTTTTGAGGTTTTTAAGAAGGTGGGGAAAGATTCTTATATTTTATCATTTATTCCATGGTGTAAGTTGATAAAAAAACATGTTCCATGTATCCTGTCTATAGAAATATATTTATGATCAATCTTATGTTTTGAGCTAGAGTGTTCTTAACGTTGAGCCTGATTTTTCTGTGATGGGGAATCCAACTGGGATAATTGATTCAGAAACCAAGGTACTTAACGGGAGGAAGATACCTTTAGTTAAAGTGTTATGATATCACAATTATGATACTCATGATATGTGAGAGAGAGAGGCACTAATGAGATATTATTGGCCTCATATTTTTTACATGGAGACTTATTAATAGTATTTATTGGGAAATAAAGTTTCTGGGGTGGGGAGGTTGTAACATATTGTTACTATTTTAGGGTACTCATTAGCCCTATTTTTTATCATAGTTTTTTTGGGTATCATTTAGTGGTTCTTCAGGTGAAATTTTGGAAATATTTGGAACTTTCTAGGATGTTCAAGGTTGGTGCACAGTTTTCCTAAACTATTCACCCACCCAGTGTAAACCATGAAAACTCAAATGGTAGGGATTTTTATATCTATTTAATTCTTTGAAAAACCATGTGCCCACCTATAAGAAACAATGAACCCCTTTAGAGGGTTGCACATTTAGCATGTAGGGTTTGGAAACTATGTGGCCCCCTCTAGGAAACTGCATGCACAGACATTTTTAATTACAAAAAACGTTTTAAAAATTCTTGAACCCCCCATATGAACCTCCACTCAACCTAACTTATTATTGGACATCCTATTAGGTCTTTATATTTCTCAAGGACCCATTTAGGCTCCTCCAAACCCCTTATAAGGTGGATCTAATTTTGGATAGTGTTGTTCGATTCCTCTCCAGTAAGGGTTCTTCTCACATTCTCTATCTCCAGCTCTCTCTATCTCTCATCCTTATTAGTTGTTAAAACCTCTTGTTATTTATGGATCTAAACTTAGTTATTTTGAATATTTAATTAAAGTTTGATTTCTTGATCTCCATTACTGATGTTATTCATTGGTGATTCCGTTTGTGGGTGTTGTGATACATGATCCCATGATCCCAAGGTAGGTGGTTCAGTCTATGTTTGGAAAATTTTATAACCCTTGATTTTCTTGGATTAAATTAAATTGAATTCAATTGTATTGTGAGAATCCAATTTTATGAGAATTAGGATTTAAATTGAAATGGTATGGATTTGGGGGAAACCCCCCCAATTCTAATGGATTAAGGTGTGATTTGGATTTGATGGAAATTATGGAATTTGATTATTGAAATTGATTTGTGAAATTTATTTTGAGAAAATGGATTAAAATGATTTGATAGGAACCCATGGTTGGTTTTATCTTGGAAAGGTCATGAACTGATTAAAAACCCATGATTTTATTACTAAAGAGAAGCTAGCATATTGAAACTAGAAAATGGATAAATTTTATTTTAAATAGTTTTAATGTAATTTTCCCAATATTGATTGATTGTTTGAACATAAGAAAGCCTGTGTAGTTAGTGAGTTATTTGGGATAAACACACCAGGATAGGAATTCCCTAAAAATGGATTGATTCTTTAAAACTCTAACCAATACATACCTCAGTAGATATTATCCCTAGTGGGATGTTGATAAGTCCTCTATGTCCAGTGTCTAATGGATGTGTGTCCACATTTCCATTATCACTATATGAGTGTGTGGGTATCCCATAACTTGGAACTATCATACCTCTTGGAAGATTACCATGTTTCTTATTGTGATTTTTATGATATATATTCCATTGAATGATAAACTTCTTTACACATTACTTGTGAATTTATATAAACTGTTTTATATAAAATGCTTATTAAGACATTTTTTTGAAATGTTTCCATCAATTGAAATAAAAAACATGATTTTTTAAATATGATCATGTACTAACATGATTATTTTACTTAAAAATGAAATCATTATTTGGTTAATTATTATGGCATATTATATAGAACACTTAGTGGAACCCTACTAAGATTTTAGCTTACACCCTACATTTACCTTCAGGTTTTTGTAAATTATCTTATTCTAGGTTCAAGTGAAGGGAAAGTGTCGCTTAGAGTAAATTCCTGTTGTTAATCCTTTTGACCTAGATTTTTGTGTCCATTGGGACTTGGATTGTTTTATATCATCTTTGTGATTTTTATCTCCTTTTTTTGAGTACTTGGTGATGCACTATTTGGGTTTTTTTACCTATTTGACTTCTGGTACAATCTAATTTGGGAGTTTTCTTTGATTATACTGACTTTTTTAACACTCTTCATCTCTTTATGTGGAAACGATGTTCCCTCATTATATTTTATAATGACAGGTGCTAGTCAAAAACCCATGGGGATCAAGAAAACCCTTCGGGATATGTTAGTTATGTTGGAACCAAGTCTGTTTGTTGCTAGTAATAGAGTTTGGTTTGTGTTTGTTTTCAATCTGCACATGGATGACTAGGGAGTTTTAAAGGAATGAGTTCATACATTTGAGTCTGAAAGTAGTATTGAAGGTGGAGCTGTTTCCCAGTTTTTTCAAAATTTTGGGCCTCAAAATTGGGAATTTGGTGTTGGAAAACAAAGGGTTTTCATATAATAGTGAATCATCTGAGAAATGACAAAGAAGATCAGAAAAATGAGGGAACCTTGTACCTTGGAACATGGACTGCATACCATGTACCAAGAATGGTTCGTGGCCACATTATAGGCAGTAGTATTAGTATGCAGAGTGGTGCGCGGAGCAAGGCACGGAACTAAAAACAGTTTGCAACAAAGGTAAGTGGTCAAGGCATGCGGTACGTGGAATAATGAAGGAAGAAATGAAAAATGGTTCGCAGAGACGGTACATGGTGAAGACATGAAGTACATGATATTTTGATGTTTAGAAGGATTGTTGTAGTTCGAAAAATAGGAGTGATATGCGGTAGAGCCTAACAGTACGCGGATAGAGTTCATTTTATAGTGAATATTTTCCCACATTGAAAATTTGGGTAAATCAGATTATCGAAATTTGTAGTGTTATGTGCCTATTTAAGTAATAGTAATCCCCTTTTTTAAGGAATGATATTGGAGATTAAAATTTTGGGAAGAAATTTGGTGAAGTATGAAGTGGTAAATGGTGGATAAGATGGTACGCAGAGATAATCATCCATGTAAGGAAACAGTACATGGAAGAGAGGGTGGTTCACACAGGTAGCTCTTGCAGTACGCGGTGGAGCAAGGAAGTACGCGAAGCAGGACAGTGTGCGGAGGAGTGGAGTAGTACGCGGAGCAGGGCATTACGCTGAGAAGGGCAGTTCGCGGAGGAGTTGGATGGTACGTAGAGGATCTTGATAGTATGTGAAAATATCAGTGGTACGTGGAAACAACAACAGTATGCGGAACACCCAAGGAAGCCTTAAAATTGGCCAAATCAGTTTGAGAAATTAATTTCCATAACATATTAGTGTACAGGAAAATAAATTACATCTGTGGGTGATTACGAGACTTCAATACCATTTACATTTTAGGGTGAATTATTTGATGCAAAACCATTTAAGTGTCCTTTAAGTCATTAAACTAAGTGAAGATTCATCCAATGTAGTGATCAAGGGGGAGTCAGCAGAAGTGGTTTGAGGGACGCAGTGTGTTATCCCTAAAACCTTGTAAAGGAGGTGCTCCTAGCATAGAGTGATTGTGCTAAACTATTTTAATCCAAAACTTTTTAAGATTAGAGTTTTTTTTATGACCGATACATTGTAGGTCTATGCACCTTGGACATAGCCCTTAGTGGTGAACCAAGTAAAATTATTGTGTCATTGCTTTGTATGTGATTGTTTATTTTATGCACATCCTCTTCAGACAGGTCAACATGTTCCTACCAATGTGGGAATAAGATCCAAGAGTTTAAAAGAAAAATTTGACACCTTGATTCACCCCTCCCCTCTCAGGGTGTTCTGGGGTCCCTCAAGTGGTATAATAGGGTAAAGTTTACTGGTGTTGAATCCGTCTTCTGCTATCATGGAGAATCTAGTCAATGTTAGGGGAATTCCCCTCTTCGCTGGAAGTAATTTTTAAATATGAAAAAATAATATGAGATCTCACCTAAGTTATATTGGAATGGAAGTATTATTTTCTACTGCTCATGGAATACAATTCACTGATCCTACAGTACTTTATATGATAGATACAGACAGGAAATTTCATGATGCTGATGCAAAAGGACAAAATGATCTCAATGCAGCCTTTCTGATCAGATTTATCTAAAGGTAATGAGTTTCACATCTGCCAAGTCAATGTGGGATAAACTAGAAAATATTTATGATGGAGAAAGCCAAGTGAAGGAGGAAAAACATCAAGTTCTACACAACATGTTTGATGATCTAAAGATGCTCCCTGATGATAATGAAAACTCTTTTTTCAATCGAATCGCTGAATTTGTATGATCAATCTGAGGTCTAGGGGAAGAAATAAAAGACATTGACATAGTGAAAAAAATATTGTGAAGACTTACACCCCCTTATAATGCAAAGGTTTCATCCCTTGAAGAAATATATCCTTCTAAACTCTCATTGGATGATCGTCTGAGAAATATATCAGCTTATGAAATGAGAATCAAACCAGAAGAAGCTACGACTCGTGTGAGAAAGTAAATGGCATTAAAATCTATAGACAAAATAAACGTTTTAGTATATAGTAGTGATGTAGATGATGAGGAAAACTAAACTCTTTCTCTCATTGCCAAGAAGCTCAAGAAGGGAATAGGGAAATTTTAAGGCAAGATACATCTATCTTGTTTTTGCTGTGGAAGAGTTGGGAACATTGCCTCTTAGTGCCCAAGAAAATTTTATGAGGGAGAGAATGAAGTTTAAAACACAAATAATCCTCGGAATAGATTCTTAAAAAAATAAACGTCTAATTTAAAAGGAGAATACAGAAGAAGATTTTTTTCTGTGATGATAAAGATGATGACAATGAATTTTGGGAGGAATATGAACCAACATTTAAGACTAGAAACTATGCCTCCATGATGGATACCATTAAAAAGTCAGAACCATTGACAGATAAAGATAGAGTTAATTAGTTGCCTACTAATGTCGATCCCAAGTTGAAACTTAAGGATTATTTTTTTAAGCTAGAGTTTAAATGTATGATATGTAATAAGTGGAAAGAAATGGTGGAGGAATCATCAGAATATGTTGATCAGTTAGAAGCAGAAATTGAACGACTGGAAAAACTGGTGAAAGTTCAATCATCAATACTTGAAAGAAATGATGATGTTGTGGAACTAAAACCTAGAATTGAAGAACAAGAAAATGTCATCAAGGAAATTACTTTGAGACTGGAGGATAATTCCAAGACCATTGATAGACTCAAAGAAGAATTCATTAATCTGATAGGTAAACTCGAAAGTGAATCAATTTCAAAAGAAGAAAATAAGAAAATAAAATTTGGAAGGTTCTCAAATGTTGAGCTGCTAGAGAGAGAGAAATGTGGTTCTGATGGAGTTGAAAAGATATTGAGTGATCAAAGTCCCACATTCATGGGAAAGATTGGAATTGGGTGTGATGATGAAACTTAAAATGCTATAAATAAAGTCAACTAGAATAAAGGCAAGATGAAAGTTGATCATGTTGAAAAGACACCAGAAGTTATAAAAAAGAAACACTTTAATAAAACTGAAAGTAGAACTGAATATTATCCTTGATTTTATAGAAATTATATGCAGACAAACTATTTTCATGAGTAATAATACATGAGGAGAAATAAAAGTGATAATACATTTCCTTTTATGAAGTGTTGGTTTTGTGGCTATTTGTGTCATACCATGTCATACTATGAAGAGGCAAGGAGCTATATGAATGGGGAAGACTTAGGAGTTCAAAAAAGGATAACATATTCATATCCTACTTATTATAGAATAAAAAATTTCTATGGATATAGTTTTCATTGTTCTAACTTTGGCCATAAATCATTGTATTGCAGGCAAAGGTATGACAGGAGAAATTCTTTTAATGCTCAGAGACGGGTCAAAACACATCAAATAGATGGTGTTGCTATTTCAAATAGGTTTACTCCTCTAGAAGAAGAATTTGAATATGAATAACTCATGTACATGGAAGAGATAATTGAATGGACATCATCATCCTACACTCGATCTAATATCTCATGGAATGAAAAGAGGAAAATTGAAAATTCCAATTTTGAATATGTATCCCTCAAAGCTACAAAGAACAAAAGTACATGGATTCTTGATAGCGAATGTTTATCCCACATGATGGGTAATGCAGAACTATTAATGGTTTTCAAGAAAAAGGTCAATGGAATAGTGAGGTTCAATAACGATGGTGCTTTGAAGATAAAAGGCAGTGAAAGTACTGAGCTATCTAATAGAGAGCTGAAGAAAACTGAAGTCCTTTATCTAAACAATCTATGTCACAATCTTCATAGTGTGAGTAAACTCTATGACTCAGGTCTTATTATGACATTCAATCAGAATGGTTGTACTATAAGAGGAAAGACTGGGAATTCTCTCATGAAAGGCTGTAGAAAAGATGGAAACTTATATCAAGTTGATAGTAAAGAGATCATTTTCTACTTAACAGTTGAAGAGAAAAACAACTTATGGAATTGAAGATTGGGGCACATCAATTAGAAAGACATGGAAAAGATATCTAAGATGAAGATAGTCATGGATATCCCTAATCTAAAGAGTGAATGAGAAAAGACCTATGATGTGTGCATGCGAGGGTAACTAGTCTGCAATTCCTACCAGACAAAGAAGAAAATAACATCAAAACTTCTTGACCTCTTCCATACAGATGTATGTGGCCCGATAAATATTTCTAGAACACATGGAGAAAGGTACTATGTTATTTTTATATATGATTACATTATAATGGCATGTTTGATCGTTATACATAGGAAGTGAAAAGTGATTGATTGTATGGAAACCTACCTTCGAATCGCCGAGAATGATACTAAATGGAAGATCAAAGTCATGTTGTATAAAAATGGAGGGAAATACACATCCATTGAATTTGAAAATTACCTAGAGAATCATGGTATAAAACATCAGGTGGATACTATGAAAAATCCAAAACAAAATGGAGTTGTTGAGCGTAGAAATCAACATGTAAAGAACATGCCCAGAACTATGTTTATAGAGAGTTGTATTCCTCAACATTACTGGAAAGAGGAAGTACAAGAAGCAATGTATATTCAAAATCGAATAGGGCTATATATGGGTGAGACAAAGACACTCTATGAATTTTGGCATTGAAGGAAGCCCTCTTTGAAACATTTTTGTGTTTTTTGGAAGAAAATTATTTATCCAAAACAAAGAAGGAAATCAAGAGAAGTATGGAGACAATGCAAACAAAGGAATATTTCTTGGATACTCAATGAATAGAAAATCCTAAAAATGTTTCAATAAGCACCTGGGAAGAATTGTGGAAAGTAGTGATGTAAAGATCATTGAATATAAAAACATGAATGCTTCAAGGGATTATTATGTTAATGTGATAGAAGATGAAGAAGGATGTGAACATGAAACAAATATTAATACAGAGGTTGAGGAAAGTGTGAAAAACTCTCAAGAGTCACATCATGATGTAGAATCTGAAGAAGAATCAGAAGAGGAAGGCATAACTGGAAAAAATTTGGTTGAACTACAAAAGAGAAATTGAAGATCATAGATTGATCATTCTAACATTATCAGGAATCTGAATGCACCTACACAGACAATAATAATGAGGAATAATGAAAATTCTGCATTTCTATCAGTTGTGGAACTGTCCTCATTTGAAGAGGCTGCAAAGGATGAGTCGTGGGTAAAATAAATGAATGAAGAGTTAGATCAGATTGACAAAAATCAGACTTGGGATCTTGTCAAAAGACCTGAAGGTCACAATGTGATTGGTACAAAGTGGATTTTCAAGAAAAAATTTGATGATCATGTACATGTGATCAAGAAATAAGGCATGCTTGGTTTGTAAAGGATATTCACAAATCGAAGGCTTTGATATTGAGGATACATTTTCTCTCGTAGCGAGACTGGAGTCAATCAGGCTATTTCATGCCATGGCTATCCAAAAAGGTTATAAAGTGTATCAAATGGATGTCAAGACAACATTCTTAAATAGAGTATTATAATAAGAAGTCTACATTGAACAACCTATAGGTTTTTTTCTTGGTAATGATGAATTGAAGGCTTTCAAATTAAAGAAAGCTATATATGGACTGAAATAAGAACCACGATCATGGTACTCAAAATTAGACTCTTATATGATAAAGATTGAGTTTAAAATAGGAGGAATGGATCAAAATCTCTATGTGAAAATTCAAAAAAGGATCAATTCATGGTATTGTTATATGCTGATGATATTATTTTCGGTGGAAGTAGGCTTGGATCAGTGGATGAATTTTATAATCCCATTAAATCAGAATTTTAAATGTCAATGATTGGTGAAATCACATACTTTTTAGGGTTGCATGTGATTCAGAAGAAGGATTAAACTTTAATTTCTCAGGAAAAGTATGCAATAGATCTTCTGAAGAAATTCAATATGCATGATTCCAAACCAACGTCGACTCCGATTGTGGTTGGAACAAAACTCTGGAAGCATGAGGACAAGACTTCTATAGATCCCACCATGTACAAAAGAATTATTATAATCCTACTGTACCAGATGAAGATACACCCAGATATTTTCTTCGCAACTTGCCTTGCAACCCGCTTTCAGAGTAATATGAAGGAAGAACATATGGAGATAGTGACAAGAATCATTATATACATTCAAGGTACACATAATTATGGGATATACATTGCTGCATAAATTGGTAGTAAACTATCTGCTTTTTCTGATGCTGACTGGGCTGGAGATGTAGTGGATAGAAAGTCCACTAGTGGTGGATCATTCTATATTGAGAAGAAATGTGTGGGCCGATTAAGCAGGAAACAGGAAATTACTTCTCTTAGTACTTCCGAAGATGAATATATATCTACTAACAAGGCATGCACTCAATTACATTGGATGAAGCAGCAACTACCTGACATAGTTGATGAGGTGAAACAAACAATGGTGATTTACTATGATAACAAGAGCGAAATTGATCTTATGAAGAATCCTATTCAACATTCTCATGCGAAACATATTGAGATCAGATATCACTTCATCAAGGAAAACGTTGAACAAGGCGTGATCATAATGGACCATGTGGGAACTAATGAAAAAGTGGATGACATTAGAACCAAGCCACTACCAGCTGCTATGTTTGGGAAACATCAGTTGAACCTCGGTTTTCAACCACCTCCCAGTGCATAAGGAGGTTACGAGATCCCCCTCTCCCCATTTTTTTTAACTGTGTTGATCTGTTTGTGGAAGTGTTACAAGTTTATGGGGGTGATACGATACAGTGAGAGTTTGTTATGAGCTCTACATTGTTTAAATAACTAGTTTTTTGGGTTTATTTCAAATGGGGGAGAATGGATTAATTCAATGGAGAGTGATCTATTTATTACTGAAAATATGAAATATGGAGAATAGAAACAGCCAGAAATGTAACTATGGGAGAGAAAATAAAAGTATGAGAACTTAATTCATGTCCTCTCTCTTGGTTTCTACACCGAGCGCTGCTCAATTAGACTTAGAGTGATGACTGAGTTGTTTCTTGAAGGTTCAAATTTTGATCATGGTTGGCGCATTAGAGAATTTATCTGTAGATTGAAAACAAACCCAAAGGGGGAGATTGTTTCAAACCAAGTCTGTTCATTTATAATAATAGATTTTGGTTTTTGTTTGTTGTTAATATCACATGGATGACTAGGGAGTTTGAAAGGAATGAGGTCATACGTTTGAGGCTAAAATTAGTATTAAAGGTGGTGTAGTTTTCCAGTGTTTTCCAAATTTTTTGAGCCTCAAAATCGGGAGTTTCGTGTTGGAAAACAAATGGTTTTCAGATAAGAGTGAATGGTATGAGAAATAAAAAATAAGATCAGAAATATGAGGGAACCACGTACCTTGGAACATTGATTGTGTTTTATGTTCCATGAATGGTTCGTGGCCACATTCTAGGCAGCGGGGGTGGTATGTGGAACGGTGCGCAGAGCGATATGTAGAGTGGTGTGTGGAACTGAAAATAGTTTCCAGCAATCCTATGCGGTGAAGGAATGCAGTACGCATAATGCTGATGGAAGAAATGAAAAATGGTTCATAGAGACGGTATGCAGTGAAGACATGCGGTATGCGGGATGTTAAAGTTTGGCAGGATTTTTGCGGTTCTCAAAACCTGACCGTTATGTGGTGGAGCCTAATAGTACGTGGATGGAGTTTAGCTTACAGTGAAGATTCTCCTACATTGAAAATTTGGGTAAATATGATTAACAAAATTTTCAGTGTTTCGTGTCTATTTAAGGAATAGTAATCCCCTTTGTTAAGGAATGATATTAGAGATTAAAATTTCTTGAAGAAATTCAGTGAATTCTGAAGTGGTATGTGGTGGAGAAGGAGGTACACTGAGAGAATCATCCATGTAAGGAAACAGTATGTAGAATAGAGTGTGGTTCGTGAAGGTATCTATCATAGTACGCGGTGGAGCAAGGCAGTATGTGGAGCAGGACAGTACGTGGAGGAGTGGAGCAGTATGCGGAGCAGGGCAGTACACTGAGAAGGGTTGTTCATGGAGGATCTAGATAGTATGTGGAGGAGTTGGATGGTATGTGAAAATAGTAGTAGTATTCGGAAACAAAAATAGTTTGCATAACACCCAGGTAAGCCTAAAAATTGACCAAATCAGTTTTAGAAATTAATTTCCATAACATATCAGTGTACGGGAAAATAAATTACATCTATGGGTGATTATAGGACTTCAACAGAGGATCCATTTACAGTTGAGTATGCATGATTTTATGCTTAACCATTGAAGAGACCTTCAATCTGTTAAACTGAGTGGTGATTCATCCAATTTAGTGAGCAAGGGTGATTCATCCAAAGTGGTCTGAGGGACACAGTGTGATATCCCTAAAACCATTTAAAGGTAGTGCACCTGGGACAATGTGACTATGTTAAACTCTTGTAATCCACAACTTGTGAAGATTAGTGTTTTTGGTATGACCGAAACACTATCGGTGTATGCTCCTTGGATATATCCCTCAGTGGTGAACCAAGTAAAATTGTTGTGTCATTTCTTTTCATGTGATTGTTTATTTTCTGCACATCCTCTTCAGATATGTTCAACAGGTTCTTACCAATGTGGAAACAAGATCCATCATTTTGAAAGAAAAAGTTGACACCCAGATTCACCCCTCCCCTCTCAGGGTGTTCCGGGGTAGTTTAAGTTCTAGATCAGGTGTCAGGATACTAGGGTACTCATGCCACTTTCTGACACATTTGGTTCATAATTGATGAAACTGTCCAGGAGAAACCAAGCAAGTCATGGCATCACAAGAAAATCACTTAATATGCATCTCATGCATATTTAATATAATATATATATATATATTACATAAATTTATTTATAGGCATCATATTAATGAAAATATATATGCATCGTATGCATGTATTGAATATACACTACACTACACTACACACACACTTTATCATATTATGCACACACATACACACACAGTTAGATGTGAACTAAAATGTACATGCATGAAATTCATGTTCACGTGAATATTATTCATGAAATATATATATATATATATATATATATATATATATATAATTTACACTTAATACATGCAAATGATGCATGAATATTATCATGAATCTGATGCATGAATATTATCATGCATCTGATTCATGAAAGTTATTATGTATCTAATGCATGAATATTATCCTGAATATGATGCATGAATACTAATATAATGAATATAAATATATAAATTATATTGAATATGAATGATAAGCATATTCTAGATGAGTTTCATTCAATTCAACAACCTTATAACTTCTCTCAAAAAGTTTCATTTACATTCAAACCAAAGGTTGGACCATTCATAGATTTGAATTTATTTATTGAAATGGGTTCAATAAATAAAAACCCAATGAAAAAAATGAATGAGAAGAATTAAGAAGTGGGATCCTTAGGCTTTGAATATAAAAGTGAATTATTTCTATTCTATTCAAATGTGAAATGTGTGTGAGACACTTCATAAATACTGCTAAACTCTCTTCTTACTAAAACTTTGTTTATCTCATTTGAGACGGTACTAACACCACTTCCTATTTTGGGTGTCCTCGTGAAACATTCATGTATCCATCATCCAATGTATTCCCATGGATGAAGATTTATTTTGTTTGTTTCTCCTTGTGATCTCCCTTAAGCAAACTATATCGAAGGAAGGGGATAGAAGCTACTGTAATAGGCTATTTCCAGGTACTCTATTTTATGGTATTTTATGAATTTAAAATTTTGAAGATAAATATCCTATTTTTTGGGTATTCTTATACTAAAAATTATCATAATATGATCATACAAAACTAAGAAGTGGTATCTGAGATAGTTTATTCAAGATTTAAACATGTTTGAGTCACTAGTTTTTTAGAAAATCGTTACTAGAAATGAATAACAATGTTTTCATAAAACTATTGTAGGTTACAGACCTTTATGTGATCGATGTAAAGGTAAATATTATTTAAACATACACAGTGAATCTATGTAAATCCTATACCATTACATGAATATTTTTAAATTAAAATCATACCCTTATGTAGAAGGTCTATGTGAGGGTGACCTCTTGGTTACTTTTACACAAATGGTTTTCATAATGGTAGTGCCCTTATGAAAGGGGTTTTACATAAACGTCACTAATTCGTTACCCTTACGTGTTTAGGTATCAAAGAAACTGTGTAAAGGTCCTTTCTTTTTACCTTTACATAGTTTAATAAAAATAGATATTACCTATATGTAAGGGGTATGTTTAAATGTATTATCTATAAATGTGGTGATGTGTAAGGGTTGTTTCCTCCTAATCCTTACGAAATTGGAACTACATAAGGGTATTACCCTTCTGCAGATTATTTTTGAAATGGTAAAGGGAAATAAACCTTTTTAGAGTGTCTATAAAAGGTTAAAGGGAGGATACCCTTACTCACAATTGAGATTCTATGTAAGGGTAAACAATTTTTTTTAGTATACTAATTTTTTTAATAATTTATAAATTGTTTATAAATCATGTTAAAAGGTATTTTGGTAATATGACATTATATGGATTTATAAATAAATTAATAAATTATATTTTTTATAATTAATTAAATAAATACTTCTAAAACATTTTTCACAAATATTAAAGGTTAATATTTTAAAACACCTTTTGACAAATTATATGGCATGATTTATGATCTAGAAATAAAATTTTTATTTAGAAATAATAAATTTTATTTTATAAAGTGTTTATAAATTATGAAATATATGGTATTTGGATTATATAAAGTGTTAATATAATAAAAAGTAAATTATAAAATGTTTATAATTCATGATATTTCATATAAATTCCATATAATACTAAATATGAATGTGTTCATAATTAATTGAATATAAAGTGTCTATATTCATGTTTTATAAAATTTATAATTTTTTTAAAATTCGTATTTATTTATGAATAGTCTATAAATATCTAATGTTTTGGGAAATAAATAAATTTTTTATTTATCTATTAAATTCATTTTATATTCATGTTTACTAAATTTTTTATGAAATATAAATATTATGTGTGAAAATTTATATGATAAATCGATTCTCAGATAGAGCCATCCACATTGTGTTGGGTTTGATATCATAAAAATTAGTTTTCAGATACCGTGACATCAGTTTTTAATTAGAGTTATTCTCTTGAGAATAATTGTTGGGAATAATTTTTTCATATTAGGTGTCATTGTTTTCATGAATTTAATTCTTTCTTGAGTAAATTATACCTAAGTAGGAGGACTTGGGTTTCGGCCACCTACTAGTTAAGAGGTTATGACTTGTATAGAAAGGTGAATGAGTTTGGATATCTATCACTCTGGTATTACTCATGTGGAGATTAATAGGGCTTTAAATGAGATCGAGTACTCTCAAGCTACTTGGGATCAACCTGACAAATACTCAAACTCCGCTCAGTTTTTTTCGAGTCGAGTTTGAGTATTATAACAACATAATTAAGTATCTCATGAGCCTAATCGAGCATATATTTTTTAATATATTATTTTTATTCAATATATATTAATTTAATTTTGATCTTTTTCTTTCGATATCAAGTACAAATTCGAGTTTGAGCTCAAATTTGAGCAATGTTTTGTAATTAAAATATAGAAAAGTATCCTAATCGAACCAAGTTGAGCCTAATTGAGTTCTTGATCAAGCCTGAGTGGATATCAAGCTCAAGATAGATCCATGAAATGAATACTAATTCAAAAACTGAACCAATCTTGAGCACCGAGTTCAAGTACCAATCTTGATCTTGAATATTGAGATACTCTTCTCAACTCGACTCGATTACACCCCTAGAGATTTCCAATCTCATACATCTATATTCCTTTATATGTATATTTTATCTACCTTATGAATGTGATGAATTTGGATATGTATGAATATATTTGGTTTCTATTTTTTAGTGAGTAACATAGACTTGTGGGTTGTGTAAAGATTTACACATTAATATTGTGTGAACACATTGATTTGGTGGTTGGAATAGGGATTTCCAAAAATAAATCATTAAAATCATGCATACACAAAAAGAAATAAAACATGAAAAGTAAAATGTTAAATATGATGTAATATACATGAATTTAATATTCATATTATGTATGTTAAGTTTACAATTCCTTAAAAGAAAACCCTTTAAATATTAAGTGTGTGGTTCCTTCCAAAGAGGCACTTGTTGTGACATTTATCATTCAACCGGAAGGTTTTTTCCAAGAAGGGTTCCACTAAATTATCTTCTGTAAGGAAAGTGAGTGATAAATAACACTAGATAATTCTTGGGTAGGTTCATCCCTAGAAGGGTTCCCCTAGATTTTATTTTGTTATTATGTTCTTGGTTCTTACTTTGGGTTAAAATTAGCTTGTAAACCCATAGTAATAGAGTTGATTGAATATATATGACGGATTTGAATAAATAATTATTCTCTCAACAATATAAGATTCAAAACTATTGTGATTGGGATTATTTCCTATATAAATAATAATTTGATTATAGGAACTCTCTATTAGACTCATTTCTTGGTAAAATATGGATCTTGTATCATGAAATGGATGTGATGTATGGGGTCATCATTTTTAGTGGGATAATTTTCATTTAAATATATTAATGAAAAGAAATAATACATTATACTTATGTACTGATATGTATTTATTACATATTATGACATACTTCACACTAATCATATTGAGATCATTAATAGGTAAAACCTATAGAACAATTAAAGATCGATATCTAGGAATGTGAAGTTTTCTCAAGGAGAAACATTCAAAGTTCCCAAATTTGAATGTTATAGAAATTAATTTCTACAACTTTGAATCATATGTATTAGATACCAGGTGTACGTCAAGCATTTTTAATGGCAATAACATACTATGATATATGAAATAATTATTGAAAGGTGGATTATAACTTTATATTAGTAATAAAATAAGAGTTGTTTAATTGGAGGGAATTAATTATGATCCAATTTTACCAAGTGGATTGATCATAAAATTAAAAAATATTATTATGTTCCTATTATAAATGTTAATTTTAATTTTGTATCTTGTTTGGATAGTATTTGATTTTCATTCATTATTAATAACAATAATAATTATATATATAAGAATGAAATTTTTTATAGAATTAGTAATATGATTTTTTATTTATTCTTAATATAGATAATCCTTTTTATAACATTTAGAAAAAAAAGTACATAGTTGATTCTAATCCCACCAACCTTTGGAATTGACATTATGTACATATAAATGAGAAACACATTCAAATATTCCATAAATATGGATTGTTAAAATCATTCTATTATGAATTTTTTAATATATGGAAATCATGTTTATTAGGAAAAATAAAAAATTCACCTTTTTGGAGAAAAGGTGTGATGGATAGTGGACTATTGGATCTTATACATAGTGATGTATGTGGACCAATGAGTGTACAATAAAATGGTGGTTTTTTTACAACATTAATTTTACTGATGAATTTATTCTATAAGTGTTTGTGTTTCTAATAAAATAAAAGTATGAAATTTTTGAAAAATTCAACAAGTTTTATAATGGAGTATAAAATAAAATGGGAAAAAGTATTAAATTCCACTGATTAGATTGAGGTGGTGAATAATTGATCCAAGGATTCATAAATCATTAGAGATATTGTGGAATTATTTCAAAACTAACTCCTCCTAGAACACCATAATGGAATAATGTATCTTAAATGAATAATATTACCTTGTTAGACATGGTTCAATCAATGATGAGTCTATGTGGCCTTTCTATTTCATTTCGGGGTTATGATCTAGAGACTATTGAATTCTTACTAAACCCCTTTCCATATAAATTAGTCATAAATACACCATATGTGAAATGATATTATAAAATTTCTAGTTTATCTTTTATGAGGATTTAGGGTGGTGAATCATTCATACAATGATTGGATTCACACAAACTTAACCCAAAATCTGATAAGTGCTCATTTTTTGGTTATCCCAAGGCAACAAAGGGATATTTTTTATATAATATTACTAATCAAAAAGTGTTTTTTGTTTGATTTTATATATTATTTGATGTAGAAAACATTAATATAGGTGTCAATGGGAGTATGTTTGAACATGGAGAAGTTCAAGACTAATAAATAGAAAGTGTTCCTAAGATGGAGGTTGATCTGGTTCCATAAAGAGTTGTGGAAGAAGAAATGACTCGAATTAGACAAGAACCTAAAAGGTATGGTAGGATTCATCAATAACCTGAGAGATATGGATTTCTCATGGCCAATGATGAAGAAGTATAATTTATAGGAGATTATACTACCTATCAAGAGGAATTTGAGAGTTATTATTTTGATTTATTGTTAAAATCCATGGAAATAGAGATAGACTCCATGTATACTAACCATGTTTGGAACATGGTGGATGCACCAAAAGGGGTGATACCCAGAGGTTGAAAGTGGGTTTTCTACCAGAAAAATAACATTGATAGTATAGTGTCTACCTATAAATCATCCCTAGTGATAGAGGGATACAAACAAGTTCTTGGTGTTGACTATGAAGATACGTTTTCTGCTATTTTGATGATAAACTCCATTCATAATTCTTTATCCATAGAAAATCATTACGATTATGAGGTATATAAAATGGATGTAAAAAAATTCCTTAATAATAATTTAGTTGAGGATCTGTATATGATCAACCGAAGGGTTTTGAATTTTCATGTGAGGGTGTTAAGGTTTTCAAGTTACAATGATCTATTTGTGGACTAAAGTAAGCTTCTCAGAGTTATAACATCCAGTTTGATGATGTAATCTAAAAGGTTTATTTCTGTTAAGAGGAATTTGAGTATGATATACACTATAATACCAAATGTAGGATTTAATATATAAGTTTGAGATGCTCAAATACAAGAGGGGGGTGAATTGTACTTTAAAAAATCCTTAAGGAAATTTTGTATAACCAAAATTCAAAACACCTCAAAGTTCTAAAGACTTGCTTGATTCTGAAAAATTGATTCCGAAAATGAAACTTAACAAAAGTTTACACCAACTAAGATTCTACCTTAAAGCGTATAGAATCTAACTAAATTAGAGTACAAGTAAGGAAGTATAAGAAAGTTATACTTTCCTTAACAATACAAAATTCACAGTGGGAAACAAACTAGTAAAACTACAAGTAAAAAGTATGAACTCTTTTAACCCAAATAGAAGGGTATCCAACAACCATGGATAGGAGGTCCCTTGATTTATACTTTCAAGAAAGTCTGTCTTACCCACACTAGGGTAATCCCTCGATACGAAGATTGGAGTCTGTCTTGCTATCCCCGCAAGCCCTCAACTATCAGGTAGTCGGCACCTCTGTCTTCTTATCCCTGGAAGCCCTCAATTGTAATCAGTAACAATCAGAGTTGCACGAAGAAAGTCTACACAAGGAAAAGTTTGAACAAGCGGTTCAAAATTTCTGAATGATGCTTTGAGAGTTGATAAGAGCCTCTCCCTCTAGAAATCACTTCAACAGCATGTAAGCACCAATTTCAAAGATGTTGTCAAGTGTTTTTGCTTCTTTCCAAATGAGATCTTATTTATAGGCAAAGCTTCAACGGTCAGCTCCCTCCTCTAACTTTTATATTTCTCCTTGAATTTCAGAGGGACCTGTACACGTTTCACTCAACCAACGGCTAGTTGATAATTGAAGGTACGACATCGTTTTATATTAGAACAAGTGTAATCATAAGTAAAACTGAAGTTTGGAATTAATGTAAATAAAATTTTGGAATGTAAGAAAGGTATGAAAGTTCGTAGTCTAACTAAAAAATAGAATTCCGAGTCTATAATAAAGATATATTTTGATTTTGTTTTGTAGGAATTCGTAACCTGAATTCTATAGAATTCTAGAGTCTTAATTTCAAGGAAATTCAGAGTATGGATTCACAGGAATTCAGAACCTGAACTTAAAGAGTTCGGAGTCGAACTCATAGAATTTTGGAGTCAAACTAGTATAAGTTCAGAGTCTAACTCATAGAAGTTCGAAGTCAAAATAGAAGAAGTTTGGAGTCGAACTCATAGAAGTTCGGAGTCGAACTAGTAAAAGTTCAGAGTCAAACTCATAGAAGTTCAGAGTTGAACTAGTAGAAGTTTGAAGTCGAACTAGTGGTAGTTTAGAGTTGAACTAGTACAAGTTCGGAGTTGAACTAGTAAAATTTCGGAGTCAAACTAGTAAAAGTTCGGAGTCAAATTAGTAAAAGTTAGGAGTAAAACTAGTAAAATTTCGGAGTCAAACTAGTAAAATTTCGGAGTCGAACTAGTTATAAGTTCAGAGTCGGAATTCAGAGTCTTAAATAGAATGCTTCATATCTAAGTATTGTACGATTCAGAGGTTTTTAGTTACAATCCGAATTTTATACTTAGAAAATAAATGTGATTGAACAATGAAAACGATGTAAAGAAAAATTTCCTTGGGAAAGGAAATTTTCCTTAAGAAAATGAAACAAGGGGTAAAATGAGATTTTCCTTACGATAAGGTGTTTGTGATTTTCAAAACATGAAGGAATGGAAAAGTCATAAGGAAAACCTTATTGAATCAACAATCTCCCATTTTTGGAAATCACAAACATCCTTACGAAAAATAATAAAATGACTTAGAAAAATTAAAACTTATCTCCCTTTACATATGGACAAAGATGAATACGACTAACTCCCCCTTAGGGTTTGGAACTCTAAGGATCGTATTCTGGATTTTCCGAAATGGGATTTTTCTTGAGTACGGAAATTTTTGTAATGAAAAACTCCCCCTTAGATTAACTCCCCCTTAGTTAGGGATATCTCTTTTACTTATGAATATTTTTGCTTCTCACCTTTAGATTTTTCCTTCATCCTTTTTGAGTTCTTTCTCCTTCTCCCCCTTTGTGATTTTCAAAAAGAGTTTGAGGGAATGGAAAAGATATATGGTACCTGAGATATTAGTAAAGACAACCAAACAAAACAAGCAACCACAATTCTATTATAATTGGAAGAATTTTTATAAGAGAAATCAAATGCAACAAAAGATCAGATTGAGTCTATTTTGTTTCCTTTTCCTTGGGTAAGAGATTCTTCACAATTGTCTTCATCTTTTTGAGCTCTTTATTATCCTCCTCGGCTTTCTTTTTTAAGGTTGTGATTCTATCTTCTTTAGCCTTCAGGGCTTCTGCCTGAGCCTTTATAAAATCCTCTTGCTTCACTATCTTCTCTTCCATCTCAGTCCGGAGATATCTTTCTGATTTCAAACCTTGAGCAACATAATTCATCTTTCTATTTAGATCTTTGATATCTTGAATCCGAGTATTTTTCTCTAGGTTCAGATTATCCTAAAAACGTTTTGAAAGATTTTTTATTTTGACATCCTCAGTACCAAAAGGCTCTTTAACATCTAGTTGGAACTGATCAATCTCTTCCATATCTTCAACAATTTTCTTAGACCAAAGAGTTATTTTGTTGCATGACTTTCTGTGGACCTCATAGTTGATAAGAAAATTTTTATCCTCTACTTCAATCTTCACACATTTATCCATTACCATGGATAAGGATTCTGACTTCTGATTCAAGCTGTGCTGAAGCATCTGGCATCTGGAGTCTATTGTAGGAAAGATCGGAATGGTGTCAACCAATTTCTTCAGGGACTCAACCACAAAATCATGTCTCAATGCAGATGACTCTAAATCAGACAACTTGCTAGGAGATTGTTCTTCTTCTATTTCCACCAGCTTCCTTTTAAAAGAGCCTCCAACATGCTTCTTCCTTATGATATCTTTTGTTGGGGTATCAATAAGCACTTACTTACCCTTACTAGTTCTCAGAATGGACTCTTATTTTGGTGATTCATGCTCACTGTTAGATAATTTCTCAATCTTGTCTTCGTCAACTTTTTCTTTCTCAGCCCCAGCCTTAAAATCTTCTGTATGGATAAAGTCATTATTATGAATTTCTTCTTCAAATGTATTTTTCACCTCCTCTTCACCTTTCTCATCATACACGGGTGTAGCCAATTTTGAGGATCTGTCTTGAGAAGTCCGGAGTGAAAACTTCTTGGATGGGGTTCCCTTATCTTGATATTCTTCGACTTGCCTAATTACATCATTAGAACCTCCACTCATATCAGCTTGTTGAACTTCCTCCACAACTTTCAGAACATTCTTCATTAATTCTTTCTCAACTTTCCTTTCTTCATCAACCTTCTCTTGAGATTTTTCCGGAGTCATGAAGTTCTTCCTCGGAGTCTCTGGTAAACCTTCAACCAAGAAAGAATTCATAATGGGAATATTCTCGAAAGCTATTTCTGTGGGTTTCAAGAGAGATTGAACAATCTCTACCTCTGACATCTTCTTCTCCAACTTCTTATCTTTATCTTGCTTCTCTAACTCATCAGCAGCTTTTTCTTTTAAGGCCTTAGCCTCAGCAGGGTCCAAGAAAAACTGTGGCTCCCCTTCTTTCCTCTTTTCTTTGAGCTCTCTTCACTTTTCTACCACCTCATCTAGGTAGGAATTTTTCTTTTCGGGTTTAGGAGGTGTGGATTCCACTTCCTTAGACTTGGGAGTTTTACCTTTAGCTTCCACTTCTTTCAATTTCCTTTTCTTGTCGGCCTTCTTGGATGGTTCAGCTTTCTCTACATTTTTTGGAACAGATTCTTCCTCCTCCTCTGGTAGATCATATAACTCACCTATCTATTTTGAAAAACCAACTTTCATCCTCTTTAAGGTTTCATCACTAATCAGCATCACCTTGTAATTCTTGGGCTTTGAGCTGCATGGAATTTTGAAGGATTCTAGGCACCGAACTATCAGCTTCGGAAGTGATTCCGAATACATAATGATCTAAGCTCTAAGATTTCCATTCTTGATATTATCAATCATGATAAGGATGTGCTTCATGAATTTTTCCTTCCTTATATTTACCAAAAAATCTAATATGTACATATCACTCTTCTTAAGGGTATCTGTATCACCCCTTCTAGGAAAAATGAGACCTTATACCCATAATTGTAGAATCTGGTTGGTGGTAGATAGATGGGAAATCTTTTCTGTTTTGAAATCTTTGAGCCCAAGGCATTCCATTGCCTTCACCTTGTTGAAACTTCCCTAAACATCTGGCAGCTTGTGTGAACAAAATTCAGCTTCACCTTCGTAAGATAATCCCACCAAGCTTGCAGGCTTGGTGTAAGATAGTTTTTAGGTTTTTCCATAGGTTTTGAATGAAAACCTCTCACCTTCAGCTTCCTTATAGAAGCACACTGACTCATATAATTTTATAAGAAGATCCGGATAAACTACATCTTGAGCTTCTGTCTTTGAAATAGATATACTTTCCAATACACTGAGCTTTATGTTCTTGGAAATGATAGAATCATACTTATTGAAGAAATTTGGATACACCAACCTTTCTCTGTAGATTAGCCACTCCAAAATTGGCTTTTTAGACATTTTTTGGGCTTCTGCAGACATTCAGACTGGAGTACTTCTGAAGAATTTGGAACGGACTTTTGTAGAGAGACAGAGCTTCGAGAAGCAAGAGCTTGAAAACCGATGTGGGACAACCATCAGGGGTCCTTTATATAGGATATTTAAGTGACCTTTCATCTTCCAAAAGTAATCTAATGGTTTATAATTCTTCAGATCTCATCTGACAGTTGTAAAAGTAGCTGTAAGGGAAAAAATTGGTTGAATACGATCTTTTGAGGTTTTAAGAAAACATTCGGATTTAAGGAAACTTGAATATGAGAAATACAAAATAAAATAGCAGCATGAAAAATATGATTACGAAATCTTAAGTAAGAAGATCATACCTTTTGGATTTCCAATAAGATTATTCGTAATAGGTGAAATTCTTCTTGAAGAAAATTTGACTATGAAAAACATACTATGAAAAACTCATTGCAAAGAAGAGAAAAAAAACACCAAGAAAATTTTGAGTACGAATAATTCTCATTATGAAAGTTGCAGTTATGAAAATTTCATTACAAAAATTTTCAGTACAAAAACTTCATTACAAAAAATTTCAGTACGAAAACTTCATTACGAAAAGTTCCAGTATGAAAACTTCACTACGAAAATTTCCAGTACGAAAATTGTCATTATGAAAATATCCATTCCAAAACTTTCCATTCCGAAATTTTAATTTTCATTCCAAAAATTTCCATTCTAAAAATTTCTATTCTGAAAATTTCGAAAAACTTAATTACAAGAAACATGAAAAACTCCATTATGAAAGACTTAAAAAAAACTCATTACGAAAAAATTGAAAAACTTCATAACAAATGCACTCCCCCTATGAAAAGGAGTTTGTTACTATAATGAGATTGGTTCAACAAGAAGTTAATTAAGGAAGATTACCTTATGGGTATCATTCCTAACTTATATTTAATGTATTCAAATCTATCGGAGGGTAAAGATTTTGTGAAAATGTCAGTAAGTTGATCTTGTGTTCCGATAAACTGAAGAATGATATCTTTTTTTAGTGTGTGATCCCTAAGGAAGTGATGCCTAATATCTATGTACTTTACACGAGAGTGATTTGCACAGTTTTTTATAAGGGAAATGGCACTTGTGTTATCACACAAAATTTGAGTCTTAGTAAAACTCAAGCCATAGTCTGTGAGTGTGTATTGCATCCACAACACTTGAGCACAACAACATCCAACTACTACATATCCAGCTTCAGTAGTGGATAGTGCTACTGAGTTTTTCTTCTTGCATAACCAAGAAACTAATTAATCTCCTAAGAAATGAAAAGTTCTGGATGTACTTTTTCTATCCATTCTACATCCACCAAAGTCAGCATCTGAAAAACGTTTTAAGATAAAATCATTTCCAGAAGTATAAAATAGTCCAAGATCCATGGTTCCCTTTAAGTAGCGAAAAATTATCTTCACTGCCTTTAAATGATATTCCTTAGGATTGGATTGATATCTAGCACATAAGCATACTGAAAACATCAAGTTTGGACGACAAGCTATCAAGTATAGTAAGCTTCCTATCATACCTCTAAAAGATGTTTGATCTACTGGTTTCCCAGCTTCATCAAGATCAAGTGTGTTTAAAGGTACCAATGGGAGTACTAATACTTTTAGTGTTGTCATATCCATACTTTTTAATAATATCTTTAATATACTTATGTTGAGATATATAAGTTCCTTCTGGTTTTTGAGAAATTTTAAAACCAAGGAAAAATTTTAACTCACCCATCATACTCATTTCAAACTCAGATTTCATTATATCCAAAAAGGAATCAGTTAAAGATTGCTGAGTTGAACCAAATATAATGTCATCAACATATATTTGAACAATCAAAACATTTTTCTTGTCTTTCTTTATAAAAAGGGTTGGATCTGCATTTACCTTAACATAGTTATTTTGAACCAAAATCCTGTAAGTCTATCATACCAAGATTGAGGGGCTTGTTTAAGGCCATACAAAGCATTGTTAAGTCTAAAAACATGATCAGGATATTTTGTGTCTTCAAATCTATGAGGTTGTTCAACAAAAACTTCTTATTGAACATAACCATTAAGGAAATCACATTTCACATCCATTTGAAAAAGCTTGAAATTGAATAATGCTGCAAAGGAAAGTAAAATACGAATAGATTCAAGTCTAGATACTGGAGAATAGTTTTCTTCATAGTCTATTCCTTCTTGTTGATTATAGCCTTTAGCAACCAATATAGCTTTAATCCTAATGATGACTCCATTTTCATCACACTTATTTCTGAAGACCCATTTTACTCCAATTACAGAAGCTTCCTTAGGTCTTTCAACCAAGGTCTAGACTTTATTCCTTTCGAATTCATTTAGTTCATCTTGCATGGATTTAATCCAATCATCATCACCTAAAGTTTCATCAGTGCTTTTTGGTTATAATTGGGAAAGAAATTCTAGATGTTCTATTTCATTTCTTAAGGAACTTCTAGTCCTTACAGGTTTATTCACATCCCCAGTGATACTATCACTGGGATGATTCTTTAGAAATGACTGATTTGGGTTTTGTAAAAATTGTTCATCAATATAGGGTAGGAAATCTTCTGGGGTAAATGTTTTAGAAGCATCTTATTGAACATTTTCTTTATCAAAAGGATTTTCTATCATAGGTTGATAATCAGTTTTTGAAAACACATCTGAGGATGGAGGTTGGGGTTGTTTGAAAACAAAGGGATCAGTTTCATCAAATTTGACATGTACTGTCTCTTCAACAGTGCAAGTGTTTTTGTTAAAAACTTTATAAGCCTTAAAAGTTGTGGAGTAGCCTAAGAAAATTCTTTCATCGGATTTTGGTTTGAATTTGTGTAATTTATATTTAGTATTCAGAATGAATACTTTGTAACCAAAAACCTTAAAGTAGGAAAGTCTATGGTTTCTACCATTCCATAACTCATATGGAGTTTTTTTTAGAAAAGGTCTAATCAAAACTCGATTTATAGTATAAAAAGCAGTACTTATAGCTTCAGCCCAAAAATTTTTGGCTACAGAATACTCACTCAACATGGTTCTAGTTATCTCTTGAAGATATCTATTTCTTCTTTCAACAACACCATTCTGTTGAGGTGTTCTGGGTGCTGAGAAGTTGTGAGTAATACCTTTCCTACTACAAAAAGTTTCAAAAGCATAATTTTGAAATTCTCCTCCATGATCAATATGAATAGTTTTCAATGGAAGGTTTTTCTCATTTTTTGACTTGGGCTCTAAAGCTTTTGAAATAAGAAAAATCTTCATACTTCTTTGCTAGAAAATAGACCCATGTAAATCTAGTGTAATCATCAACCAAGAAAAATACATAATACTTTCCCCCAATGCTTCTAGTTTGTGTTGGACCAAAAAGATCCATGTGCACCAATTGTAGTGCATCAGTTGTTGATACATCACTAATTGATTTAAAACTTGATTTATGTTGCTTTCCATATTGACAAGGGTTACAAACTTTTGAAGAATCAAATCTAAGCTCCGGTAGATCCTTAACTAAACCTTTCTTAGAGAGTTTGCATAAGTTCCTAAGGTTACAGTGTCCTAACCTTCTATACCACAACCAAGAATGGTCTTCCATTGCACTAAGGAAAGGTAAGTCTTGGCCCCTAAGGTCTTCTAAGTTCAAAGTGTATACATTCTCTTGCCTATTGGGAGAAAGAATCAATTCTTCCTTGGAATTGTGCACTAAGCACTTATCACTCCTAAAATTCACAAGGTAACCTTCATCACATAACTGGATTATGATAATGGGATTGTTCTTAAGAACTTTAACAAATAAAACATTTGAAATCAAAGTCTTTCTAAGAAGAACAATGTTACCTATACCAATAATTTCTCTCTGAGCATTATCTCTGAAAGTTACTTTTCCTCCTTTCGTCTTGATAATCTTTTTGAAATAGTTTTTTTACCAGTCATATGCTAGGAACATACACTATCCATATATGAAGTATTATTATTGGTACTTTCCCTATTTTCCTGAAAATAAGAAAAAGCTAGGTTTTCGGAATCCAAACTTTCTTGGATCCAGAGATTTCAGAAAGAAAAAATTTGGGTACCCACATCTTATTAGAAAAATAAGCCTTATGAAATCCTAAAGATTGGGTTTTTTTAGGGAAAAATTCTTTTCCCAGTGACCACCACACTAACATTTAGTATAGAATGGGGAACTTTGAGGAACAGAGTAGTTGTTACTAAAAATTGGTTTAGAACTAGTATAACCAAAACCAAAAGTATTCCTTCGAGGTCAGATTTTTGAATACATTTTATCAAAATTTTCTTTACCTAGGGTAAAGTTTGACAAACACTTCATTAAGGAGAATATTTTGTATTTGAGTTTAATAACTAATTTCTTATCTTAAAAAACATTTTAACTTGATCTAGGCTTGAAAACATCTTTCTTAGAAATTACATTTTCTAGATCTTTTGAAAGTTTATTCTTCTCAAAACATACTTTCTCAATATTTTTGAAATACTTTCAAAATTAGCATTTTTCTTATCAAGATCTTTATAAAGGTCTGATATTTCCTTATTAAAAATAGTATTCCTAGAATTTTCCTTATCAAGTTTCTTCATGAGTTTCTAATTCTCATTCTCAAGAAGTTTAGAAAACCTAGAAACTTCTTCATAGGTTGGTAAAGTATTATCTTCATCAGAAGAGGATTCTTCATCCGAAAAGTTATAATATGTACTATCATTAGAATTCAAAGAAACATTGGTTATTGATTCATTATTGTGTAACTTAGCCATCAAGAAATGATTATCAATAGGTAGCCTGGCTAAAAGACCAAGATTCTTCTATCCAAAAGATCCATAATCCGAAGATTATTCTGAAGAGTCTCCACCACTGGCACTCCATGTGTCATTGGCTTTCAACACTTTCTTAGCTTTGGACTTGTAATACTTCTTTCTATTTTTCTCAGAATGCCTTTCCTTTCTTTATTTTCTCTTGAGCATAGGGAAATCAGGTCTTATGTGTTCAGATCTCTTACATTCATAGCATGTAACTTCAGAATCTTTCTTGTCTTTCCTTTCCTTATTCTTTTATTTAGATTGAAAGTTTCTCTATCCAGCAATCTTGTTCATACTTCGAGCAAGATTTGCTAATTCATTTTCTGAGACTTTACTCTCACTAGATTCGGATTGGATAATAACCTTCTTAGATCTGGATCTAGTAACTCTCTCACGAGTCTTAGAATTCATGTGATTTGAAGTTGTAGTAAAAGCAACACTACCATTCCCATTATTCTTCTTTATGTTGTCATAATATCTCTTCATTCTAGTCTCATGTTGAATAAGAGTTCCAAATAGTTCATCAAGAGAAATTTGAGTAACCTTTCTGTTCTCATCAATTACAGTTCTCTTTGATTCCTACTCATTGGGCATAATATCTATTATCTTGTCAACAAGGGATTCATCATCTAGACCTTTCTCTCCCATAGACTATAAGCTATTCACAATAGTCATGAATCTCTATTGCACCTTACAAATTGGTTCTCCATAAGGAAAATTAAAACCATGATATTCAGCTCTAAGCATGGCTCTCCTAGTCTCAATCACTTTAGACGTGCCAAAATGTGTAACTTCAAGTTTCTTCTATATAAAGTAATATGTTTCACAAGAAGAAATTTGGCTATATATGTTCCTAGTCATTGAACAAAGCAAAGTATTGTGTACCTTATAGTTGAGTTGTTATTCATGTTTTTCTTGATTAGTGAAGGTACTAACTTCCTTGTCATGAATTTTATATCCTCCGATAAGCATGACAAAGTTATCTACTCCAGTATTGATAATGAATGTCTTCTTTCGATCTCTCCAATACACGTAATAATTACCATCAAAAATTGGTGGTCTAGTAGGATTTAGGTTGTCGATAGAACCAACATTTAAGCCTTCCATCCTTAAGAAAAACTTTGGCACACAAACTTGTTAGAAGTATAAGTCTGTAAACAAGAGAAGATATTCTAAGAAAGAAAAAAATCTGTATCTCTAAGCAAAAAGTGAGTCCAAAATATGACTCTGAAAAACAGATTCTGAAAAATATGAATCCGGAAATATGAATCTGAATGTTCAATTCTGAATGTTATGAGAAGAAAAATCTTCTGAATCTCATCGTGAGATTAATTCAGATTGAACCAATGCTCTGATACCAATTGTTAAGATGGTATGTGAGTATGATATACACTATAATACCAAATGTAGGATCAAATATATAAGTTTGAGATGCTCAAATACAATAGGGGGTGAATTTTACTTTAAAAAATCCTTAAGGAAATTTTTTATAACCAAAATTCACAACACCTCAAAGTTATAAAGACTTTCTTGATTCTGGAAAAGTGATTCCGGAAATGAAACTTAACAAAAGTTTACACCAACTAAGATTATACCTTAAAGTGTATAGAATATAACTAAATTATAGTACAAGTAAGGAAGTATAAGAAAGTTATACTTTCCTTAACAATACAAAATACATAGTGGAAAACAAAGTAGTAAAACTACAAGTAACAAGTATGAACTCTTTTAACCCAAAGATAAGGGTATCCAACAACCCCGGATAAGAGGTCCCTAGATTTATACTTTCAAGAAAGTATGTCTTACCCACACCAGGGTAAGCCCTCGATACAAAGATCGAAGTCGGTCTTGCTTTCCCCGCAAGCCTTCAACTATCAGGTAGTCGGCACCTCTGTCTTCCTATCCCCGGTAGACCTCGATTGTAATCAGAAACAATCAGAGTCGCACGAATCAAGTCTGCACAAGGAAACGTTTGAACAAGCTGTTTAAACTTTCTGCACGAAGCTTTGAGAGTTGATAAGAGTCTCTCTCTCTAGAAATCACTTCAACAGCATGTAAGCACCAATGTCAAAGATGTTATCAAGTGTTTCTGCTTCTTTTCAAATGAGCTACTATTTATAGGCGAAGCTTCAATGGTCGGCTCCCTCCTCCAATGGTCATATTTCTCCTTTAATTTCAGAGGTACCTGTACATGTGTCACTCAACCAATAGTTAGTTGATAACTGAAGGCACGACATCATTTTATATTAGAACAAGTATAAGCATAAGTAAGACTGAAGTTCGAAATGAAAGTAAATAAAATTTCGGAATGTAAGAAAAGTATGAAAGTTCGTAGTCTAACTAAAAAATAGAATTCGTATTCTATAATAAATAGATATTTAGATTATATTTTTTAGGAATTCGGAACCTGAATTCTATAGAATTCCGGAGTCTGAATTTCAAGGAAATTCGGAGTCTGGATTCACAGGAATTCAGAACCTAAACTTAAAGAGTTCGAAGTCGAACTCATAGAAGTTCGAAGTCTAACTAGTAGAATTTCAGAGTTGAACTCATATAAGTTCGGAGTCGAACTAGTTTCAGAGTCTAACTCATAGAAGTTCGGAGTCGAACTAGTAAAAGTTCGGAGTCGAACTCATAGAAGTTCGGAGTCGAACTAGTAGAAGTTCAGAGTCGAACTAGTAGTAGTTCAGAGTTGAACTAGTAGTATTTCGGAGTCGAACTAGTAAAAGTTCAGAGTCAAACTAGTAAAATTTCAGAGTCGAACTAGTAAAAGTTCAGAGTCAAACTAGTAAAAGTTTGGAGTCGAACTAGTTAGATGTTCGGAGTTAGAATTTAGAGTCTTAAACAGAATACTTCATATCTAAGTATTATATGATTCCGAGGTTTTTAGTTACAATATGAATTTTATACTTAGAAAAGAAATGTGATTGAACAATGAAAATGATGTAAGGAAAAATTTCCTTGGGGAAGGAAATTTTCCTTAAGAAAATGAAACAAGGCGTAAAATGAGATTTCCATAAGATAAAGTGTCTGTGATTTTCAAAACATGAAGGAATGGAAAAGTCAGAAGGAAAATTTTTTTGACTCAACAATTTCATCAAGAAAACAAATGATTCTTGTGTATACATGCAACTTAGTTAGAGTATAGTAGTGTTTTTGATCATTCATGTAGATGATATACTACTTATAGGAAATGAAATCCCGACAATTCACTCTACGAATATGTGGTTGGCTAAAATCTTCTCATTGAAATACATGGGTGAAGAAACATACATACTCAGTATGAGTATATATAGGGACATATCTAAGATGTTTCCTAGACTTAGTTAGAATATGTATATTAGAAAAGTGATAAAGCAATTTATCATGGATAACTCCAAGAAGGGGTCATTACCAGGGTTTTATAGAACAAATATAAAAAATAACCAGGATCATTTTAAAGAGTTAGAAATGATGGTAGGGATTCCTTATATATTATCTATAGGATCTATCATGCATTACATGTTGTGTACTCAACCCGATGTCTCATATACTTTGATCATAACAAGTATATACCAATCCAATACTAGCAAGAGATATAATATTATTATGAAGAATGTCCTTGAGTACTTAAAATGGACTAAGGATATATTCATGGTCATTGGAGGAGGGTATGGGCTCTGGGTAAAAGTTTACAAAGATTCTAGATTCTAATTCAATAAAGGTGATATGAAATCCTAATATAGATTCATGTTTTTCATAAATAGTGGAGAGTTCAAAAAAATCCACCATAGTAGACTTGAAAATATAGGAGGAATACATCAATATATCAGATGCTATAAAGGGTTCCATTTAAATCAAAAATTTCATTTCTAAACTTCAAGTGGTTCCTAGCATTGAGGGAGAAATTGAGATACATTGTGACAAAATGGGGGTTTTTTTAGTATAAGAAACCCCAGTCTCCCCAAAGGACCAAACACGTCATTAAAAAATAGCATCTCATATGGGATATCATTGAAAGGGATGATATAAAGATTATTTGGATGGATACTCAAGAAACTGTAGTAGATTCACTGAAAAAAATATCATGACCTGACTCACCAAGGCCCGTATGACCAGTGGTAAGCTGAGCGTGACACCCTAAGAACGCTTCCAATAGGACAGAGGATATAGACTAATACTAATTAGCAATAGCACACACATGGGAGGCCTTAGCCTAAGGTACCTATACATACAAACACATCTCCAAACTATTATATAATACAGAAAGGGAAGATAAAAATTATATCAAGATGCATGAATATAATTAAATCCTACATTAGTGTACAACACAAGTATGGGAAATTATAAAGGAAAAAATACAAGTACACCAAATCTATAAAAGAGTACAACCTTCTAGTAAATAGGGGACTATTGTTAAATTAAACTCCTGGAACTAACTTCAATCTTTCTAGATCAAAGATTCTCCACCTACTCCTAGTCCACCTAGGACTTCGTCATAAGTCTCATCATCTACATAAGACATAACATGTGTAGGAATATCCCATTTAGGGGTAAGTATAACCATACTATATAGAAAACACTGAAATCACTAAACATAAATCATAAAAGAGATTCATATCATAGGAAAAGATAGTATCAAGTCAGATATAATCAAGATAGATCTCAAGTCTCAAAGTAAGGTCACAACCATACTGCCAACCTTGGATTCTTCTCAATGCTTCAAGAGAATTTTTATCAAGGAGGAAACACTCCTTGGGTCCTGCTAACATCAATGGAGATCATTAATGAGGTTATTCTCATAATGACACTTCATGAAGAAGTGCCTACTAAAAATTAGAATATTTTGATACAAATATTGGATATTGCACCTAGTTATTATGGGGGGATACCTAACCCTATCTATATTAACCCACAAGGATGAGGATCACATGACCTGATAGTCAGGAATGGGAAACCTGAAACAACCTAGGGATGAATGATAGAGGATCACACCTCGAGCCACATATATGGATACCTGACTCTATCCAACACTAACTCACAGATGGGATTTCTCATCCTATTCTCATGATGAGATTCCTCACCTTACCCTCTTAGGGAAAAACTAAGTGAATTCACCATATTGATACTCACATAAACTAAGGATAATGAGGACTCTAACCCACTCTCTAAGGGGTACACAACGTGTATATGGAGTACACAGTGTGTATCGCTAAGTTCATACATGCTTAAGCCCATTTTTGTGTTATTTATCCCATTCACATATAATCTAGATATGCTTTTGTATATTGGTTATGCCTATGTACCTGGTCATGTCAGAGTACTCTGGTTTTACCCGCATAGCCTATCTATTCCCATGCACCTAGCCATCCATGTATACCTGGCCATGCTAAGGTACCTAACTATGACCATGTTCCAATAGGTACACGCCAAGTTTCTAGTATTGATTCACATGGAATGTGATGTTACATGGAATGTGATGTTTATCCCAATGCAGAAACCCTAGCCACCATAGATGAGGACCACACATTGTGTGTTCTTTTGAACTACACACCATGCAGATCAAAATTTTCCAAATTCCTACAATATTCATGTGTATCAGCCTACACCACCTCCTCCTATGATCCATCCCCAAAATCCACTAAGAAACTTAGATATGAGGTTGACCAAACCTGAATTATCACCGGTGGATAGATTCTATCCACCCAAAATGCTCATGAATTATCCTCATCAAATCACATCATCAAAATTCTAAATACCATGAACTGAAGATCTCCAATCCATGTTTGATTTCACATGATACCATATCACACCCCCATAATTCTCTTGGTACTAAATTTATACACATGGAAATTATCTCTTGTTCGAATTATTGACTGTGCAAAAATCATTTTTTGTGTATTTTCAATCTTTTGGTCAAACAGAAATGATGATGATGAACGCTCAATGAACAAGTGGAGAAAAGTAAAAACCAAAAAAGTGAGGAAATAATATTTCACATTATTCGGGTTGGAATAAATCCAATGATAGATAAAATATCAAACTCAAGGAATAAAAATCAAGGATTACCCAAAACCTTATCAATTAATAATTCTAAGAAGACAAATATACAATAAACTTATGAATAAATTTTTTATAAGAATTGAATCATGTTAAATAGGGGATAAACAAAATAGGGATTAAACCAACACAAAAAAATTCCTAATTTGATATTAGATTAATCCCTAATAAATAAAAATTATGTTCCATTATAGTTGGTGATATCCAAGAACTTAATTAGAGAATAAAAATCCTTGTAAAATAGATCACTGGTCCATGATCTCATTTTCATATTCCAAGATCTCCTCTAAGGCCCTCTCCAATCCCTAGGGTTATATGTATAACCCTAGGGTTTTTCCATAACTGTGTTTAAATAGAGGAAAATTTAGGTATGTTCCACTTATTATACAATTCATTCATTCATTCATTCATTCATTTATTAATCCTCTCACGGCTGCACATAAACTAAACACCCGACGCACACAAAGTTTATATTGTGCCTATGGTAAAACCCATATTCTTGATTTAATGTAGATATAATATTTCACATATAGGAATTCATTCAATAGTTATTACATTATTTAATAAAAACCCTATAGGTGTGATATAATATATTTAATATTTTTATTATATCAACACCGAGTCTCCTTATACCTGAAACCTTTCACTGACTTTGCACCTGACTCTAAAAATAATCTTCAATAATACCAAAGATTTACAAGGGAAAAAATACATTACATTATCCCCAACTTTTGGATTTTCATATTGAAAATAAAAAATTCCTAAAAAATATGTGTATACTGAGCTCGAATTTAGTTTTCTTGCTCCTAGGTTCCCTCATAAAGATTCTCATACTACCATCGGATGCACACTAAGGTAATAAATCACCTAGGAAGGATCTTCCCCTACCAATACTCATTATTTATTGAGTACTCTATGATAGTAGCTCTATCCTCAATTTCTAACTTTCCACAGTCAATAACATTCGATGGGTTGTTCTCATACCTCCTCAAATACGATACATGGAAGACCATGTACCAAGACTTACTGTGGAAGTATAGCTAAGTGGTATTCCACATCACTAAACCTACCTAATATTTGGAGAGGTTCAATAAACCTAAAAGATAAATTTCCAACCTAGAAAAATCTATATAATCGTCATCGATGAGAGAACTTAAGGAACACATGATCTCCCTAATCAAACTCCAAAGGCCTCCATCGTCAGTCCACATAAGACTTCATATGGCTCTAGGTTGTCCTTATCTACTCCCAGATGATCTTTCCCTTATCTATAGTCTCTCGTACCAACTCTAGGGCCATGAGGGATGACTCCCCTAGATCACTCCAGCATAGTGGTGGCATGTAGGTTCTCCCATAAAAGGCCTCAAATAGTTTCATAATAATGGTGGATTGGTAACATTTTTTATATGTAAACTTCACTAAGGTTAGGTGATCCTACCAACTATTTCCAAAGTTAAACATTAAACCCAAATCATTCCTCTAGATCTTGATTGATCCACTCAGTCTGGCTATCTATCTAGGGGTGAAATGACGTTCTCAATTGCAATTTAGCCCCAAATGCCTTCTATAATACTCTACAGAACCATGATGTAAGGTGAGAGACACGGCCTGAAACAATCATGGAGGGAACTCCATGGAGCCGGACTATATTCTACCTATAAAGAAATCCCAAACTCTCTATTGAACACTACTCTTGAATGGCCAGGATGTGGGATGACTTGGTGAGTTATTATACAGTCATCCAAATATAATCGTGACCTAATGTTTACCATGGAATTACTATCATGAAGTGAATGTATATACCATCCCACTTCCACTCCAGTACATAAAGGGGTTTATCCAAACCTTTTGAAACCTGGTACATAACCTTCACCTTCTAACAGGTGAGGCATTGAGAGAAAAGATCGGCTACACAACTCTTCATCTATGACCATAAGAACTAATGGCAAAGGTCCTAGTATATATTTTTCACCCCTAGATGCAATAATATGGGGGGGTTATTAAACTACATTAGTTTCTCCTCTCATGGAATCATCAGTACCATTACCCCTCCCCGAAAAAGGGATTTCATTATCCCCACCTTCAAAAAATCAACCAGGATTATGTCTAGAGGATATATAGACATGTAAGGTCTCACAATCGATATCTAAAAGACGATCCTCCCTAACATGATGAAGAAAATTAGGGGTAATGACCATCTAATAGAGGTAAGTGTCACCATCCTTATCCATTGAGGACAACTGCAATGAGGTCAACTGCTCTGACACCTCACTCAACAACTACAAACAAGATCTCATGTTGCGATCATTTTCCACCACATTCCCCTTTTTGGGAGTATAGACTATCTCAAAGTCATAATCATAGAGTAACTATAGACACTACCTATGTTTCATGTTAAGATATTTCTATGAAAATACATATTTGAGACTATTTTAGTCAAAATAGATGATAAATCACTCACCCATAAGGTAGTGTCGCTGCATATTTAGGGAAAATACCACTATTTCTATCTCTAGATTATGGGTTGTATAGTTCTTATCATGGGGTATTGGCCACTAGGACCCATGGGAAATCACTATCCACCACTATATCATAACACATCCATGCCCGGTTTCAAAGGCATAATAAAACAAAAAATAATCAACACCCTCCTATGGTAGTCTCAAGATGGGGTGCTCATGAACCTCTACCTCAACTCATAAAAATCCTAACGGTACTTATATGTAAAAAAATGCTACCCATTTCGGGTAAAATAAATTGATGGTATTGAAATACTAAAAAAACCAAACATGAATCTATGGTATTAGCCACCCAACCCAAGGAAGATCTTCACCCTAGACACACTGTGGGGTGGATCCCAAACTATCACTACCTCAAACTTTGCTGGGTCCATTGATACAAAACCTTTTGAGATGAAATGTCCTAGGAAGTGTACCTATCAAATCTAGAACTAGAAATTCATGGTATTCCCATAAATATGGTTCTCTCAAAGTATGTCCAAGACCATCCTCAAATGTCTCATGTGCTCCTCCTCTCATATTGAGAACACAAGGATTTCTTCTTTGAATACTATCATGAATTGGTCCAAGAAGGAATGAAATATCTAGTTCATAAGTACCATGAACACTTTTGGGGGTTTCTTCATGCTGAATTTCATACCCAAGTGCTCATAGTGACCATAGTGACATCGGAATACCATCTTCAATATATCCTTATCTCAAACTCGGAGCTAGTGCTATCCAAACCCAAGGTAAATATTCAAGAACCACATTTCTCATTTATACAGGTCGAAGAGGTTTTCAATTCTCATTATTGGATACTTATTCTTAAAGGTCAACTGATTTAGGTGATGGTAATCCACACATATCCTCACAATCCTGTCTTCCTTCTTAGAGAACAAAATCAAGGGTGCCCCAGGAGACACACAGGGTGTAAAAAATCCCTTCATCTAAAATTCCTGCAATGGAACCTTTAGATCTTGAAGCTCTATAGAATCCATCCAACATGTTGGAATAGATATTGACGAAATAAATGGGTGTAATTCTTTGAAGAATTTTATATCTTGGGGTGGAGGTAAGCCCAACATGTTCTCAAGGAAGACATATTCATACTCTGCTACAACTATAGGAAGCTAAAATATCAAAAAATATACTTCCCCAAGGGTAAAACTTTCCAACTTATGAGTAATTGGATGTATCCTCCTTTGTATGGTATCATTTTTATCTACCTGGGTTTCTTTCTCACTGACAAAGTAAAACCTCATCCAATAAACTCAGACATACCACATCCTCCACCTAAAACCATCAAATTATGTATAAAATATAGATACCCATTCCATACCTATAATTACGCCATAAGGCCCCATAAAAACTATGAAAATACCTCATAATAATATCTATCCTCCAAAAATTTGGTCGCATTGTTATAAGAAGTGTGTGATCACTGAATCATCCTTGATTAGAGTCTCTAAATGCAAGGGTTTATCCAAAGGATCCACTAGAATCTCTAGATCTTGAACAAGGTATATGGAAAGAAAATATTTCCCTGTGAATGCTTCTCTTAATACCATAGATAACGTAGATAAGGCATATATTTTACCCCAAATCATTCCTAGAGCCTCAAGGTTATAGTCCTCTATTTCATGCAACATTCCTCATCCCTAACTACCATCTCCCTAAGCTTATCATGGACTAACTAAGAGTAGTGGTGGAAATAGATAAAAACGTCAAACACCTTATAATTCTCTCCAAGATCCTCCGTTATATCTTATACCCTGAGGACCTCCCATCTCTAGCTACTTCCACTATGAAGGTTTTCTACTGACTATCTACCTATCGGCCACACAGTGGGTCAAAAAATATGGCATCATATCTCCTGGCCAATTTTAAGAGTATAATCACCTCTCCCTCAGATAACTAGAACCATCCAGAGAGCCTTGAACTTTAGAACCTCTATTATGAGATTGTCTCCATAAATTTCTTGCATGCCTAGCCCACTGAGTATGTTGTTTACTACCAACTGTCGAGGTCTTAGCTCTACATTTCTCATAAACAACACCAACTTTTGGTGTCTGCTCGGTTAAAAAGATCTCCTATACAGAGGAATACTCTATCACCCCATCATAATAATGGTTACAAGGAGATACCACATCATCCTATATATATTAATGGATTACATGCTAAAAGGTTAGTGATTGAAAGAATGCATCTCAAATCATATCCATGGAGTATCATGAGAGGTTTTTGAACCTCGATTCATACTCTGCAACTATCATTTTTACCTTATGTATCTCTAGAATCTCTTGGATTCATACTTCTCACAACATATATAGGTATAACTCCTCTCTGAAGAGATGCTCAAAATTTTTCGGAGTGATATTTTCCTAATCATGCGTCCGACTCACCAGACTCCACCATATCTCTACAAATCCAAGGATAAGGCTCACCATTTTTACCACCTATAACACCATGATATATTAAAAGAACACCATGTTCTATAGCGTATAAAACATGAAACATAGTTTTTAAACAAACTATGATATACTATTAAAATATTATTATTTAAGCGTGACTATTATAACCTAACCATTAAACTTAACAGTATAAATTGAAATTTTATTTTTGAAAATTAAGTATACTTTTTTTATATAAATAAAATATATTTATAAATAACAACTTAATTTTTGGTAAAGTCTTTATATACATTTCTTTTTTAAAAATGATATTCATTGATTTTTGTGAACAAATAATAAAATAAATTTTTTAATTGTTTATAAAATTTATTCAAAAAAATGAAATTAATTTCTGGAATCAAAATTTCAAAATTATATTATGGTGAAGTTTTGATAATTTTTTGATAATATTAATTTTTTGATGAATAGTGAAAAATACTAATTTTTATTAAAAACTGACTTTTTGTTTAAAGTATTTAAAAAGTTAAATATTAATTTAAAATGGTTTAAAAGTGAAATTAGTTAAATTATGTTATTATTAATCAAATTTAGGTAATTTTAATAAATTTCATATTGAATTTTGATATAAATTTCTTTATATTTTTGAAAGTTATTTCTTTGGAAACCCATTTTTGAGTCACGTCTACAGGTTTAATTTTAAACTAAATTCTATCACTTATGTGAATTGAATTTGAAAAAATGGATTAAATATTTTGAATCATCATAATTTATATTAAATTTTAAGGTCAACTTATTTTTTTTATAATTAATATTAAAAACTATAAAAAAATAGTTACCATGGTATAAAAATTAAAATGGTAAAACATAGTAACCTTAGAGGTAAAGGGGATAAAATGTTTAAAACATGTTTTAATTTAATCTTGGAGGTGTTTATTATACTTATAGATCCTCCAATAATTTATTTTTACATTTCTATGGAACATTTTTTGGGAGTGACTTTCCATTATTGAATAGTTTTGGGTATTTAAAAAAAACGCAGCTCCTCCTCAGTTATAAAAGTGAAACCCTTCCCATAACTTATGCACACCTATCAATCCATTTAGTACAGAAAATACCAACCAAAATATCTCTCTAAAATAATTATCCACATTATATAGCTTCTTATATTCCAAAAATACCAACATTAGGGTTCTTAATAAGAGATCCAAAGGAGGTTCTTCTAAGAGAAGGTAATCGTTTTCAACAAGATCCTTATTTTTCATTTATTATTTTTTATCCATAAATTATTTATTAAAAATTATGATATAATAAAAATATTATATACTATATATTTAGATTTTACAATATTTATTTAATAATATTTATCCATCTTCTATTCCATCAAATGGGAAACAAAACCATTGTTTGTGTGTACGGCAAACTACCGCCTCACGAACTGCTATAATTCATTTTGCATAATCACATATAAAAAATATTAAAGATAATGGATTTAATATTTATTTATTATATTAATTACATATTAATAATTATATAAAATTAATATAACATATACTTTCTTACCTTACCATCCATGTAAAAAATGACAACATCATTCATGTGTATGAAGGAATGCCGCCTCACGAAGTGATGCAATTCATTTTTTATTACCGCGTCACATGGATGTTATATGTAAGTGTATTTAAAGAAATAATATAATATTTATGATATTATGATCATTATTTAAATATAAAATAAAAATTACCTTCTTTCCAACATGATTCTTGAAAAATGGAAACATTACACATGTGTATGTATGACCTACTGTTTCCATTATTGTAATAGAGTTTTTTCCCCTAACCATAATTCATGATAATTTTTAAAATTATAATTTTATTTATAAAAATGATAATTATTTCATTATAATTATTATTTATATGATATGATAATGACCTATTTTACCATGGTCAACACACCGATGGTATTTTGAAATTATGAATCGAGTTTCCTCAAAACACCCAATGTAGGCATAAATGATTAAGTAATTAAATACATCCTTAAAATAAATAAATTAAATGGTTAAATTGTAAGGGATAAACCCTATAATGTTTTATTGTGAAAACAAATAATATATATAATTTTATTATACATGTGAGAAAATATATACACGAAAAATTTTGGACTCGTGGTGAGGGTTTCACCTCAAAACTTCCTTCTTTGAGACTAATATTATTTTATGCACCTAATTTCTTTTAATGGTTTACATACTACCCATTTACATAATATATAATGAAAACTTCATAATTCATTATATTTTAAGTTAAAATTTGTTTAATCCATCCATTGGAGTTATGATTCAAAAGTTACCACAATAGTGATGGTTTATGTTTTAATTTCATTTTAATTGGGATTTTTTATGCTTGAATATTCATTGTAGGAAATTATTTTATCATTTTATAATAAAACACTTTAATTTTATTATTATGTAGTTATTAAGGAAATTTTCAATTAATATTATAATTTTTATGTCTTTATTAATTAAAATTATTGAAAAAAATGGTTTTAAGAAAAGTTGTCTTCATTTCTCTCTTCGGTTAAAAATACTATTTCTTCCATATCCATGATTTTAAAAAATGTTTTAAAGAATGTTTTTAACATTACAAAAATTATTTATTAAAGACAATTTTACACATATTTTACTTTTTAAAAAATGGTTTAAAATCAATCTTCTTGTCATTTTTTTAATACGTTAATTTTAGCCCTTTTACAAGAGTGTGAAAGGAATGTTTTTTAACTTATATGACATGTACAAATTTACCTTATTTCATGACCATTAAATTATTTAAAGATTCATTTAAAAGTTACATTGGTAATCTTTGAACAATTTTTTATATTATTTTGGAAATTTTTAGATTTTGAATAAGTGATTTCAAAGTGAAAAGGGTATTTTCTTCATGAAATATTCTATGTCATATTTTAATGATATTTTCATCAATATTGACAACATTTAATGTCATGGATTGATTCTAAATTATGTATATATGTCTCCCAAATATACACCTATCTTATTATTCCTTAATATTATGGGTTAATACCTGCCTTATTTTTATATCTCAAATTCCTTAATTATGAAATTTCCTTTGATTATGATATGAGACAAGATTATGAAACTCATTTCTTTCCATGGGTAATTATTATGTTTATACTTTATGATTGATTTCATTTTGTGGAAAAAATAATCATGAAAAAGTTATGATGGATGCACGCAAATAGTTCTCCAATGAATTTTATAATGTTTTAGCCTCATGATACGTCACATATAGGATTAGGGAGTAAATTTAATCCATTATGGGACTTTATCCACCATGTGATATTTTCTAGGAAGTTAGCCTTGAATATTGTTTATTTCATGCTATATGTCACTTCCACATTTTCTATAATGCCATGATCTTATGATTTAATCTTATTTATGTTATGTTTCCATATTATTACTCATGATACCTCTCTTTAATTATATCATGTTATACCTTTGACTCACATGTTATGTTTTATTATCATGTTTACTCTCTTACTAGGATTTTTAGCTCAACCATTTCTTTATATATTTCCCTATGTTATCCTATGTAGTTTTAGGATCTCAAATGGATTTTTGGATAATACTAAAGAGAAAAAAATAAAGATATCATTTTTTAGTTCCACTTGTATGTTTTATGAACATAGTATTCCAATAACACTAGGCCTTAATTTTTTTGGGATTTAATTAATTGATGTTTATGTTAAAAATTATCTAATAATGTGTGTAAAAGGATTAGGTCACTACAGTTGGTATTAGAGCAAGGTCTAGTTATTTTTGGATATTGGGGATATAATAATTTATTAATAATGCTAAAAACAAGTATAAAGATAATTCAAATTATAGTAAAGTATCCTAGAATTTTAGTGATGTTTAGAGAAAGTGGTTTCAAATCATTTACATACCTATATAGATACTACAGGTGGGTGTGTCTCGAGAACAATTGTACCTAGGGTTAATAACCCTAAAAACGGAGCATTGATTTGGACTCGATCATCATCTGGTGCATGAAAATAGTTCTTTTTTATCACCTAGTTTGACACTCCTGGGGGATATGATTTGGATATTCATGAAATATTTATAAACCATTATGAAGGACTTGAAAAAATGTTTGGTTAAGAAATATAATAGGAAACATTATAATGGATAAAAAATATTGAAACCTATATATTCATTATTCATTACATACATATCATTAATAAGTTATTACTTCTATTTTTATAAGCTTCCATTTTGTATGTTAATGAATTGTCATCTTGTTTATTTTATTATTGTTAGTTAATGGTAGGAAATAAGAGAAATCATGCCAACAACCATTGTGATAGAAAATTTAATTATTTTCTTAAAGAGATTCCTAGACTAATGGGAGTGGTAGTTATAAATAATGTGATCATTATGAATGATCTATCTTGAATTATTATTAACAACTGAAAAATAGTTGAATTTACAAACACATAAAAGTAGAGAAGGATGTTGTGTCATGGAAGTTCAAGTGTTACAGATGATAAATAAAATAAGATTAAATTTCCTACATGTAAAAAATTATGGAAGAGGCACCATGGAACATGCCTTCTAGGAACTAGAAGATGATTGTGTTTGTAAAAGGAGGGAGAAAAAGATAATTTTTAAAGAAAAATGAAGAGTATATTTAAAAATATGTAGATGAATATGTTTTAACCATAGGAATCATTAACAGTTTAATTTTATGGATATGGGTAACTTGTTCATTATCTCAGTCAATTCCTTAATCCAAGGTTTAATTCCTAGGGATATTTATTATTAAAATCATTAAAGTGGAATTGTTTAATTATTTAGGTTTTTTAATTTGATAATCATGCTGTTATATTGTTTTTATTAATGGTATTCTGGTTATAATAATCATGAATCTTATAAGGATCATTATGTTGTAGTTTTTATTTAAGGATTTTCAAGAATATATTGAGTGGTACTAATGAAATATAAAGGATATTTAATGGTAAGATGATATTTTTTATAAAAACATATGATTTAGTAAAATATAATATTTGATGTATACTTTATGTTGATTTAATTATAGCCAATTAATATTATTTGATTTTTTGTGAAAAAATAAGTTGTACAGAAGACTTCAGTGGTTAAAATCTGATTTTATTATTGATTCTATTTTCAGTATGGTCATCATATCTTTGAAAATGATATAGGAATTGTGTAAATATGCTTTTATAAATAGGTAAACCTACATATTAGGTGAAAACCCATCATTTCCGACATGGCCATGGGGATTAAACTCACAACAGAAGGGGAATATGGTGAAATTCTTACCAATGGCCTACATGATGTACGGGTTAGTATAAAACTATTTTTACTTAAGTGATTTAATGGATAAATATTATGTTTATTTTGGGAAACATATTATAGGATCAAATATTTTTGAATTTTTAGGATTTTGTGGTGATTAATGATATTTTGGGAAATGTTTTATCGGGTTGAGATATATATATAACCTTTAGATTTAATGTAATGGATTATTTAGGAAGAATATTATTATGTTTTGGGGGATATAAGTTTAAGGGTATGAGATAACCTTTGAGGTTAAAACATTCTTTCATGTTGAGGTTATTGGTGTTATTTAAGATATAGGGTTACTTATTTAAGGAATGACCTATATTAAACCTTTGGTTTTATTGTTTAATTTAAGAGATTAATATATTAATATTCATTTTGGGTATTATCTTAATTTTTGATAAATATTTTTATTTTACTAATGATAGTAGGAATAACTTTTTAATCTTTTAGGGATATTATGATCCATTAAAAGTTATTATTTTTTCTTTGGGCAAAAAAAATCATATTGAATATTCATTCCTTAGAGTAAGTGGAAAGTGATTGAATCATAACCAAAGGATGAAATTTTGTTTATAAAATAAAAATTTATCAAGTAAGTATATTTTTTGGTGTTCTCTGTCTTAATAGTAAAATAATCCCTCAACTTTAGGAAAATGATCTTAAAATAAAAATGTTATTCATTTTTGATAAGTTGGTTGTCTCTTATCTCTTAAAAAAAGTTATAACATTATCCCCAAAATGGATCTTAATTTTAAATCCATGTTTCTCATTCCCACCAACATTATACAATTTAAAAACCTAGTTATTTGATAACCTTTATATTTCCATTTTCCTCTTTTTAATATGAAGTTTTATTAACCCTTTTCATGACATATGTTTTCCATAATGGAATTTATGAATATCAACCCATTTTTTACTAACAATAATTTCAAATTATAAGGATGAAATTTATTTAATTGGGTTATAATGTAATACCCCAAGATTTTAAAAGAACACTATATTTGACAGTGTATACAACACACAACACTGAGTTTAAATGAACTGTGATATACTATTAAAATATTATTATTAAAATGTTACCATTATAACCTAATAATTAACATTTATTATAGAAACCATATCCTTTTACACATATTATTATATGATTTTAATAATGATTAAATATCAAATTATAATCCAAGGATCATATATTCTAGTGTCTTGGAGATTAGGTACATAATTAAAATTCATGAAACCAAAATGAAAGAATATTTTAATTAATATTTATAATGATCTCCTAACTTCCATTGATCTAATACATATTTATATGATAACCTAGGGATAACATGTCAAAATGGATGAGCTAAAAATTCCAATAAGGAAATAAACATAGGAATAAAAAATAACGCATGGGTTAGAAGGAATAACATGATGGAATAAAAGGAATGGAATGTGAATAAATAGAAGGAATAATAACAAGTATAACATGGGAAAATTTAATAATGTAATCATAGTAATTTTGAAGCAATATATAACATGACATAAACATGAGTCAAGGCTAGCTACCAAGATATGGTGGACAATGTCCCATTAAGCAATTAGGTTAACTCTCTATCCTAACATGAAGTATCATGATATTGAACATTACCCAATGCATTGGAGCACTATCAGGGTTCACCCATCATAAAATGTTCATGAATATGTGTTCCACATGAAGAATTAATATATGGGTTACCCATGGAAGGAAATGGGTATCATAATCATATCATAAGTCATAAAAAATGAGAATATAATAAATGTTTCCATGAAATAATGGATTCAAAAAATACATGTAAATTAATAAAGTAAAATAGGCATTTATAATGATAATTTATTTCCAATTGAAGTGGAAACATATAAAATTAGTGTTTAAGAAACTTTTGAAATGAAACATTTTAGTGCGATTTAAGAAAAAATATTAAAGAAAATTTAAAGAGGAAAATGAATATTTGTTTTCATAAAAAACTAAATTAACCAAGATAGTTTCTCATGATAAAATTAGTTATTTTAGAAAAATAATGGTGGCTAAAAACAGATTATGGAGTACAATTGGAAGTGGGTAAAAAATCGGGAAGTTTTCTCGAATCGGGCTTACTTATCGAGAAGAATTGAAAATGGGGCCTTTCTAAAACATGTATTACCCCATAAAAGAGGGATGATATGGTCTTTATAAATGATTTTATAACATATAAAAATAACTAATAATAATTATATAAAAATAAATAAGCATTAAATAGAGGTAGAGAGAGAGAAAGAGTAACCCAAAGGAAAAATAGAGGTTCATGTAGAATTCCTTACCTTATGTCCAAATCGATTCTTCACTTTATCTTAATGTCCTAGATAATAAAATAAAGTCCATTAATTAATTAATCCATAACCTTTTATAAATTTATTTTATTTATTATAATTTTATTAATTTCATTTATATCCTTTTTTAGGAGTTATAAGATACAATTTTATCATTTCAGAGCGTTCGTTTTCTTAGTTTTCATGATCGGTTCGCTTATATACGAGTATAAAAGTTTATGTAAAATGTAAATATAAATAAATAATTTAATTTATAATTTATTAATGAACATATAATATTTTAAATGGTTATATAATTCATTTGTTTATATTGGGTGAGGATGAATCATTAGATAATATGTTAGTGATAATTGTTTGGATTATTTTGTGCAATTTTCACTCACGATGAACTTGTTTTGTTTTATTATTTAAAATCATGTGTATATAATGATTTAAGAACATTACATAGGATGTAATACATATATTATAATTTTTTTAACCATAAAAATGGTTTTATGACAATCCTTGATGACATTAATTGAAAATGAAAAATTTTCATCCTTGAAGGAGATAAATTAACACCTCATGAATGAAGTTTTAAATTTTATAATAAAAGGGTAATGATAGGGGTTTAACAGTGGATTATTCCATTAGAATAATAACATTCCAGTATATTTGAGGTACTAGAGTTATCATACCATACGTATAAGGTTATTTTATGAGATAATAAGAAAAGAACATGAAAATAAATTAAAAGAAAAGGAAATAGGAATTTACCTCTTGAATTTCTCCTCCTTGAAAACCTTCTTAGAGAAAAGGTTTTATTCTTTTTATGAGAAAAAGAGATCTTGGAATTGGGGGGTATTGGAAATATTATTGGGCAGAATTCGGACAAGGATCAAATCTTGGAATGTGTGGGGAGAAGAGGTGGTGATGGGTGGTATTTATAGTGGAGGAGAGGGGAGTTATATCATTATTTTATTCATTAGTTTAATATTTTGGATCGAGACTATGAATAGGTTGAGAATTATCATAAAATATAAAAAAATAAAGGTAATTTCTATATTATGGTGCTTACATCAGTGATGAATCAAGGAACAATTTATTTAACTCATAATGAATATAGACTATATTTTAATATTCACCAAAAATTCAAATATTTTATAAAAATCCCAAAAATTCACCCTAACCATTTTTATATGTGTATAGAAAAGTTGTGATTACCAATGTTTCATGATATTTGAGACCACACATGCAAAACTACATTACCCGTGATCTTGAGTTAGCAGGGGTATTCTTCACATTAAAGATGTGGAGACACTACCTAATGGGTGAGAGATTTATTGTCTAATAAGACCAAAAGAGTCTCAAGTATAACCTCTCTCAAAAGTATCTAAACTTGAGACGGAGGCGATGGATAGAGTTCCTCCAGGACTATGAATTTTAGATTTTATATACTTTTGGGAAGGGGGGCATGATTGAAGATTCTCTCAGCAGGAGATCCAATTCTCATTTTCTGAATGAGGAGTTATAGTAGTTAGCCTCATTGCAGTTATCCTTTGTGGATGGAGATAGGGAAGCTTAGCTTTAGTTTATGGTTTTCACCACTCCACTCTTATAGCGAGTAAGGGAGGCATAACTTGGGGATACTAACTATGAGGCTTTACATGCTCAAATGTCCACAGGGCATGCCTCAGATGGATATATGAAAGGTGGGGAGAACATTGATCTTTTTCAGAGGGAACACAGTAGTACGAGTGGTATTGCGGGAGGAGGTTTTGAGGGAGTTCCATGCATCCCCATTGGTGGTATATCCAGGTGTTGAAAAGATTTACCAGGACCTCCAATATTAGTTTTGGTGGCTACGAATGAAGAAGGGAGTTTCAGAGTTAATTTCTCAATGCCTTACTTGTCAGCAAGTGAAGGTCAGGCACCAGGTTCTAGTGGATTTGATAAAAATCTTTGAGGTGAAAAATGGAAGTGGGATGGGATATCTATGAAATTTTTGATGGGTTTACCAAATAAGTCTAGAGTGAACGACACCATCTAGGTGATCGTTGACCTAATCACCAAGTCGGCCCACTTCCTAGTTATCTGGGAGCAGAGTTCAGTAGAGAGCTTGGAACTCCACTATGTGAAAGATATAGTTAGACTCCATAGAGTTCAATTGAAGATAGTTTCAGATCATGATGATCACTTTATATCCCATCTTTGGAAGGGATTGAAGGAGGTGTTTGGGACTCAGTTATGCTTAAGAATAGTGATTCACCCATAGAAGGGAGACCAGACTGAGTAGACCATTCAGGTTCTGGAGGATATGTTGTGGGATTTCATGTTAGACTATGGCCATAGTTAGGAGGATCACCTACCTCTGGAAGAGTTTTCATAAAAAAATAACTACCATTCCACCATTAGTATGGCACCATTAGAGGCTTTTTACGGATGACCCTTCAGGTCACCACTTTTCTAGACGGACCTAGGAGAGTCGGTACTCCTGGGCCTGGAGTTGGTAAAAGCTACTACAGAGAAGGTGCAGATCATCCAGGAGAAGATGAAGACTACATAGATCCGTCATAAGTCTTATGATGATAGGAAACAAAAGCCATTGGATTTCTAGGAAGGATACCACTTGTTCCTTTGGGTACCACCTCAACAAGGATTATGGATATTTGTTCGGTATGGAAAAGCTATCTTTAAGGTTCATCAGACCTTTCATAATATTAGTTAGATTTGGCAGGGTGGAAAACTACTTGTATCTATCTCTAGAGTTAGAGAGGGTACATGGTATCTTCCACGTGTCACAACTGAGGATATACGTGCATGACCAATCACATGTCATTGACTGGGGAAAGATAGACATCGAGGATGATGTGAATTTTGTGGAGTACTTAGTGGATATTAAGTATCAATAGGAGAGGATCATTCATGGGTGGTTTATTTCTATGGTGCACATTCTGGGGTAGCATGGGAATCTCAATGATATCACATGAGAGTGGGAGGTGAAGATTCCTGCTCAGTTCCCTCGTCTATTTGAGTAGCTTTTTGTTTTGGATTTTGGGGATGTAAAGCCCCATGGTGGGGATAACTTAACATCTCAGATTTACCATGTATTATTTTTAGATATTATATGGATTGATTTTGAGACAAGTAACTGAGATTACGGGCAATTCAAAGGCCTGGTGTTCTCGAAACAATTATTTGAAAAATATTAAAAAATTTAATAGAACGTTCTCATGGTTTTTCTAAAAAAGTGAAATAACTCTTAAATGGGTTTCCGAATCAAAAATATGAGGGCACTGTTGAACTCAGAATAGTGTTTTTACCCTAGGCACAACTTGAATTTGGCTGGAGTGGGTTGACTGTGAAATTTTTTTCGTAGGACGTAGTAGGGATAAAATAATTTAATAAAAATTATTTTATTTTGACACAACAACTTTTATTTTTATTAAGCCATTTTCATGAATTCTGGGTTATCACCATTACCCTATAATTTCTATAAGACATGGATAAGGAAATCTCTCAAACAAACGAGGATGGATCGTGGATCAATGATCAATGCACAACTGATTTAAAGGAACCTTGTCAATGATGATGACACAATGATCATCCTTTGTTAGAGAATAATCCTAATTGAGGTAGGGTGGTTTTTTATTTGTGATTTTTCCCCATTATTGATTTCTATAATGAATGTGGGTCAATATATGAACATATTGATCCATTATTAAATCATTGTTGTGGAGTGGGATATTATCTGTGGGATTATCAAAAGATATTTTTTTAATTCCTATTCGTTAATCCTTCTAAGGAAAAAGATTTAAGCTAACATAAACAAAGTTAAATGTTCATTCCTCAGGGTATTTTTATAATTTTATCTCCCCTATTTTTCGCATTCTTCGTCGTTGGACCCCTTTGGCCACGGTTCGACTTGTTAGGTGGCTCCAAATGCGATCAAACCCCCGTATTGCAGGAAAACCAACAACAGAGGCCAGGTTTGTGTTGTTCGGGACCTAAGGATCTCGAATTTGTGATCGATTTCAATTTTGGGCTTCATAGGTGGCTTAGTAGTCTTTGGAAGGGACCACCAGTGTGGTTTTGGCATGGAGGTCTGGTGAAGTGAGGTGGCAGTGATCGGTGGTAGCAAGTTGAGGTGATAGTAATTGGTGGCAGTGACCAGATGCAGTGATGGTGTCGATGAAATGTGGAGTGTCGAATGACCACATGGAGTAGAGGATGTGTCCAGGTGGACCATGTTCAAGTGATCTGATCAAAATAAGAGTGGTATGGGATTACCAGATCAGGCCCAGGGGTTGGGTCGAGCCAGGCCGAGTGGGTCGGACCCCGAGTCGACCCGGGGAGGTCGCATTGTCGACCTCCATGAAATATCAAGATGTCGTGGTGTGGTCGCAAAATATCAACCATGGGTAAGTTGACCGTGAAGTTAGTATATAGGCCCAGTGACACCCTCTAAAGGTTTAAACTATCATAACTTTCAAACGGTATGTCTGTTTGATGAGTTGTCTATGGTGTTGGGATCCTGATGTTGAGACTGTCCTTTTTAGATAATGTGGATAGGTTTTAGATTAGACCAATATAGGTTGAGAGAGTTCCCTTAGAATTTTACTCAAGGTTTCAGTACAACATTACATCCACATTACTAGATTTTAGTCCCCTCTATAGGCCAATTACTAGATAGAGTTATGGTATTTCTTCGTGGGACTAGATAATGATCCTCCAACACCCCTAGTGGATTTTAGTAGAATCGATGTAACCTTTGAGATCAGGGTGTTGTCCCTCCATCTGGTAGGGCACATCAGTATGGTTAGTCGTATTCCCCAGTATGACTGGGCAGGATTCCCTACATTACGAGCCACATTAGTAGGGTTAGTGGTATTATCTGGGAACGATACTCTATGTTGCGGGTTGATCTAGATTGGGTTAGTGGTATTCTATGGGCAGGATCCCCTCTCTGTGTATCATAGAATTCCTTGACCAATACATTCTCTTTGGGTGGGGCCCAAATGAGATAGACCTCTTAGTGAGAGTCTCTGATTATATCTTGTCTTGAGGAGTGATTTATCTCAAAACGAGCATGCTAAGAGAAGAATCATGTGGCTGGTAGTTGGTTGGGACTTACCTCTATATTGTGTGTCTTGGATTGAGTATATCTAGATGTTCTTATTATATGTGTTGTAGACATATACATGTGTGAAGCTGAATATACCTTACTTTGTGGTATTTCTATTATGGTATTTCCTGTGTGGTATACCTTTTTGGTTTCAAGGTGTCCAACTAAGTATTGTTTTACTCACCCCTATATAGGCTTTTCCCACATGTGCCGTGTCTTGTGAAAAAAATCAACCTTTCGATAGAGTTCTAGGAATTCTAGGACCAGGCTGTACTTTATGAGATCATATATACTGAGGTGTGTTCTGGTGGATTTCAGATATAAATCCTAGTACCTCTTTTATTATAGGTTGGACTTGTGGTTACAAACTCTTTTCTTTTGTTGGGATTGTTTTTTTCCCTGTTTACTTTTCAGTACTTTCACTGTTATACTTTGGTTGTGGGATATAGTGGTTTGAATGAATTGTTTACTTAGTGTTTTTACATTTCAGAATTTTTGGCTTAGAGATGTGCATGTGAATACATGTACTTTAGGCTAATGCCTCCCATTTTGGGATATTTGTACTCAGTGCTAGTCACCATCCCCTGGCCTATTAGAGGAGGGATTGGGATAGTCATGACACGGGACTGTCAGGGATGGTTCGTGACATATAATTTGGCTAAATTTTATTAATGCTTTCTAGGGTGAGGTTATTATTTTATTGGTCGGTTTACTATTCATAAGGGTCACATTACTATTTCAAAGGTCATGTTACTATTCTCTTAGTATATGTTCCTTAAATTCTATAAATGCCTCTTATTTCCTTAAATATTAATTTATAATGTTTTTATTGTGTTATTAATGTGATTTTATATGATTATAATATATGACATAATTATAAGAATGGAATTTCCATTGATAAAATTTTGGTTTGTTACGTTATTCCCACTCTATAAAATTTTTCCCTCAAAATTTTGTTTTACATCATATGGTGAAAACATGTGAGGGTACTTATCCTTCATCTCTTCTTATATTTACCCTGTATCATCTTCATACTAATGGTTCTACCATAGTACTTTGACCAAGTGAGTAGTCTTTTTTCCAAGAGCTTTATCTCTACAATCCAAGATCTTCCCTAGATGCTCCTCATAAGAGAGATCATTCAGCAATTGTACCACCTCTAAATTCAGTACATGTGAAGGATATGGTATTTACTTCCTCAAGAGGTATTAGTTGAATACATTGTATACTTGAGACATGGTAGGTAGAAGTGCTAGTCGATAGGACATGACTCTGACATGATCAAGGATATCGAAGGGGTTGATTTATGTAAGGCTTAGCTTTCCTTTCTTCCCAAATCTCTTAATCCTCTTCCATAGAGATATGTGTAAGAATACCATGTCTCCATCCTTAAACTCAAGGTCACATCGATGATTGTTTGTATAGTTATTTTATCGAATTTGGACTGACTTGATGTTCTTCTGATTAGTTTTCACCTTTTCCACCATTTATTCAACCATTTCAGGTCCTAGCAACTTACGTTAAATAACTTCATTACATCATGTCATTGTTCTACATCTTTTCTCATAAAGGGATTCACATGGAACCATTTGGATGCTATAGTGGAAACTATTTTTTGTAGGGGAATTTGGCCAATGAAAGATGTTTGTCCCATCCTCCCTTGAAGTCCATAGAACACACTCTCAACATGTCTTATAGTGTATGGATGGTCTATTCTGATTGGATATCTGTTTGAGGGTGATAGGACATACTGAAGTTTTGATCAGTGTTTAGATCTTATTGGATACTTTTCCAAAACTTGGAGGAGAATATTGGATCTCGATCGGATACAATAAATAATGGTACTCAATTAATCCTTACCACATATTTGATGTATATTTATGCTAGTTTATCTAGTGAGAAGTCCTCGCAAATTTTGATAAAGTGATATATTTTTTTGAGATTATCCACAATAACTCATGTAGCATTGTTTTATATGGATGTATTTGAAAGTACAGTGACAAATTCCATGGTGATGTTTTCCCACTTCTATGTTGGTATGGGTAAAGTTTGCATCATACCCTTATACTTTTGTCTTTTAGCCTTCACTTGCTGACATACCAGGAACTTTGATGTATTTTTTAGTGATCTCATTTTTCATATTGTTCCACCAATAGTTCTCTTATAGATCTTGATACATCTTTGTGATACCTGGGTGAATAAAGATGGTTTATTTATGTGCTTCATTCAGAATCTCATTCTTTATATTTGGACTGTACAGTGCACATATTCGTGACCCAAATATCACGACTCCTTCCTCATCCATTTTTAACTCTTAGAATTTCCTTTTTCTCATGGATTCCACATTCTTATGAATTTTCACATCATTAATTTGAGAATCCTCTATTTTCTCCATAAGGTATAGTTGAGAAATCATTTGAGAAAGGATTGATGATGTTCCTTCCTTAACGATTCTCATGTCCATCCTTTTTAGGTATAAGAATATTGGATCCTTCTCAATTCTCATCATTGATAAAGATGTAAGAACCTTTCTACTTATAGTACCAGCTACATTATTTTCCTTACTAGGATGGTAGTGGATTGAGCCATCATAATCCTTGATGATATTTAACCATCTTCACTAGCGCATATTAATCTTATTCTATGTGAATATATATTTGATACTATTGTGATCAGTATATATCTCAAACTTCTCCCCATAGAGACAATGCTGTTAGATTTTTAATGCAAAGATCACAGCTGCCAACTCCAGATCATATGTGGTATAGTTTTTATCATGAATTTTCAACCGCCATGAGGGATAGACTATCACTTTATCATTTTTCATTAGTACACTACATAATACCTGCTTTGAAGCATTTTTTTACACCAAAAATATTTCCCCAATTTTTAGTAGTGTGGTAAATAGTGTAGTGATAATCCTATTTTTCAACTCGTTAAAGCAGTATTCGCATTCAATGGTCCAGAAAAACTTTTCTCCCTTCTGAGTCATCTCGGTTAGTGGGTTTTAAAATCATGAGATGTTCTTCAAAAATCTCCATTAATACCTATCTAGAATAAGGAAACTATGGATCTTCATTACAAAAGTTGTTCTGGTCCACTCTTCGATTGCCTTTATCTAGTAAGGGTCCACAGATATCCCTTTGTTAGTGATAACATTCCCCAATAATGATACTTCCTCCATCCAGAACTTACATTTACTGTACTTTGCATAATTTTTTTCCCTTAACAAAGTATTTAGCATAGTATTCAAATGCTCCTCATATTCCTCCTTACTCTTAGAGTATATCATAATATCATCAATAAACCCTACCACAAATCTGTCGAGGTAATATCTAAAGACTATTAATTAAATCCATGAAAGTTTATGGAGAATTAGTGAGTCCTAAGGGTATCACTATGAAATCATATTGTTTATGCCTTGTTCAAAAGGTATTCTTGGGAATGTCTTCCTTCCTCACTTTTAATTGATGATATCTCGATAGAAGGTACACTTTAGAGAAATAATTGGCCTCACATAGATGATTGAACAAGTCATCTATCTATGGTACGGGATACTTTCTCTTTATCATGATTTTATTTATCTCATAATAATCAATGAATAGGCACATTTATCCATCATTATTCTTGACAAAGAGGATTGATACACCCCATGGTGAAGCACTCGGGCATATAAAACCCTTTTCTAGATTATCCTGTAACTACTTCTTTAGTTATTCCATCTCAACGGTGGCCATTCAATAAGGTTTATTTTCTGTAGGTAAAAATCCAGAAATAATTTCAATTGAGAACACAACCTATTGATTAAGAGGAAGACTAAGAAACTCTTTAGGTAACACATCAGTGTTTTCCAACACAATGGGCATGTCTTCAAGTACAATTCTCTCAATTTTCTCAATAATTTGAGATATATATTCTTTCACATAAAGAAATAATATATACAATTAAGATGATGATTCTGAAGGATATACGTCTTCCTCCTTACACTTGTATATTATAGGAGGATATTTTGGGATGTGAAGAGTGATCACCCTTTCCCAAAAGTTGATGTTTTATTTATATAAATAAATTCATTCCATGCCCAATATAACATCAAACTCTACCAAATGGAGTATGATAATATTTTATGGGAGGTTCAGTACACAAACATTAATTGGGGATGAGTTATAAACTTTGGATGTAATAATTTCCCCATTTGATCTTCTCACAGATAACTGAACCTCTAAATTTTGGGGTGGTTATTCAATAGTTATAAAAAACTTAAAAGATATAAAAGAATATGTATAACCAAAATCAAATAGTACATTCACTATTCTTGATTGAATAACCATCATATCATTCACCACATCATTTTCAGGTTCCACCTCAGCAGTAGAGATAGCATATTCTATTCTTTATTGGCTTGGAGGATGTTGTTTTTTATTTCCTCCAACGACCCTTAGCTTAGGGAAATGGGTTTCATAATACCCATGTTACTTATTGTTGAAACACTGCACTATAGGATGAGTGTAGATCTGAACCTTCCTTTATTTTTCTAAATCAGTGGGATATTTCATATCCCTTTGATAGTTATTTTCTATATACCCTTCTATTCCAAATTTGAAGCATCTCTTGGTTCCCTTTAACCAATTACAATGATGCTTATTCCCAAAAATTTTACACCTGGGATGATGAGTCTTCTTTCCATCATGGGATTTATCACCCATATTAAACTACATTTTATAATTTTTTCCCCAGGCCTACAAGAACACTAAGAGTCCCTGATCTCTATTTCTACCTTAAGGGAATAATGTAAAATCTCTTCATAACTGTCAAAGGCTCGAATTTCTGAGATTTTTTGTATACTTAACTTCAGTCTACTAAATAATCGATCCACTTTTCTTTTGGTGTTCATGAAAAAGTTGGAGGTTTATCTTACAATCCCTGTGATATTTTCTTCATATGCCCTGATAGAATCATCTTCCTTTTTATTTATTCCAAGGAACACCATTCCATCTTAAGATGGATGGTTTGAGTAAAATATTTAATGAAAAATATTTGCATGAAATATTCTCATTCCGTGGAATCAATTTTATCCTTGGACTTTGTGTTCTTGATCAGTGTCCAACATTGAACATATTCCTCATCAAAAAATAAATTAACATCAAAACTTTCTCTTATTCTAAGTATTATAGGGAAGATAATATCTTCTCAATGGAGTTAATCAATTGTTCTATGAGGAGGGGATTAGAAGATCCACTAAACATGGGAGGCCTTTTCCGCATAAAGTATTTGAACACAACTTTCTATCTCTTATGATAAGGATGGTGTTCTATGTGATTCAAGTTGTTATTTATAACTTTATCTATTTCAGAAAGTACTATCATGAAGTTTTGAGCACCCATTCCCATTATATTTTGAATATAATTAGGTCGATCATCAAATTGTCTATCACATTGTTTTTTGGAATGAGTTCTTATATTTCTAGCCATTAACTAAGAAAAATAATGTATAATTATGGAGCTTTAATACTTAAATAATATTCATAATAACAGTAAACTTTAAACATAAAATAATAAAATTGTAAAGGAAAGTTATATCATAACTTTTGATTCTATAGTTTTAAATATAGGTTATCCATGGTATGTTTCCTAACATATATTCTTATGGGAATTTTTTTGTACTCTTAATAATGGTTCTTAATGATCTTATAAATATACAAAAGTATATCCCATGAGAGTGTCAAAATAGGTGTGTAGTAAGGCCTATTTTTATATACTAGGTTACCCTGAGTCAATCGCGTCACACCTTTTTAGAGTTTTTACTCCTAGGTACATCTGTTCTAGAACTATGTCCACTTGTAGTATTTATACAAGGATGTATTTTCTTAATAAACCACTTACTCTATACTAACAAAACTTTAGGGATGTTTTCTCAGACTTAGTCTTATCCCTAAGTATTTCTATAAATTTGTCTAGTCATAATCCCAAAAATAGCTCATATTTTCTTCTCATACCAACTATAGAAACCCTAACCTTTTACAACATTATTACATGATTTTAATCATAATTAAACATCAAATTACAAGCCAGGGAGTGTAAAGTTTAGTCTCTTTGAGATTAGGTACATAACTAAACTTTATGAAACCAAAACAAAAATATCATTTATTTAATCTCCATAATGATATATTAAATTCCATTTAGCTCATACATCTTCATAGGATAACCAATGGAATACATAACAAAAGGGATGAGCTGAAAATAACAATAAGGAAATAAGCGTAGAAATAAAACATAGAACATGGGTTAGAAGGCATAACATGATGGAATAAAAGGCATAGATCATGAATAAACATAAGTAATAATAACACATGTAAATCAGAACATATAATCATTTCATCATTGGAATGTGGAAAAAAATATAACATTACATAAACATGAGTCAAGGATAGCTTCCAAGACATGGTGGACAAAGACCTATAAAGGTATCAGGTTCACTCCTTATCCCAACATGACGTATCATGAGACAAAACATTACCCAATGAATTAGAGAACTATTTGGGTGCATCCATCATAACATATTCATGAATATGTGTTCCACATGAATAATAAACATAAGGGTTACCCATCGAAATAAATGGTTATCATAATCGTGTCACAAGGCATAACAGATGAGAATATCGTAAATATTTCCATGAAACAATGGATTAAAAAACATAAAAGGACATTCATAAGGTAAAATAGGCATGTATCATGATAATTTATGTCTAATTTAAGTGGAAACATGTAAAATTAGTGTTTAAGAAACTTTATAAATGAAACATTTTAGCGAATTTTAAGGAAAATATTAAAGAGAATTTAAAGCGGAAAATTCATATTTGTTTTCATAAAACCAAGATAGTTTATCATGATAAAATGAGTGATTTTAAAAAAATGTTTCTTAAAATATATTATGGAGTTCACTTAGAAATGGTTAATAAATCGGGAAGTTCCCTTGAATCAGGCTTACTTATCGAGAAGAATTGAAAACGGAGCCTTTTTAAAACATGTATTACCCCATCAAATAAGGATGATATGGTCTGGATAAATGATTTCTAAATATAAACACAGAATTTACAAGATTTATATAAAAATAAATAAGTATTACATTGGGTTAAAGAGAGAGAAATAGTAACCTGAAGGGAAAAATGGAGTTTCGGGTAGAATTCTTTACCTTATATCCTAATCGGTTCTACACTTGATCTTAATATCATGTACAATCAAATTATTTCCATTAATTAATTAATCCAAAACCATTTTTAAATTTATTTTATTTATTATAATTTTATTAAGTTTAATTATGTAATTTTTGATGATTTATAAGTTACAATTTTATCGTTCAGGGGCGTTCCTTTTCTTAGTTTTCATGATCAGTTCACTTGTATAAGAGTATAAAAGATTATGTTAAATGGAAATAGAAATATAGAATTGAATTTATAAGTTATTAATGAAAATATATAAGGTTAAATGGTTATATAAGTCACTTGTTTAATTTTGGTGAGGATGAATCATTAGATAAGATGTTTAGTAATAATCGTTTGGATTATTTTTGGTGGTTTTCACAAACAACGAACTTGTTTTGTTTTATTATTTAACATCATGTGTATATAATGATTACAGAAAATTAAATAAGATGTAATACATATATTATAATTTTTTAACCATAAAATTGGTTTTATGACAAGCCTTGAAGTTGTTAATGGAAAAATTAAGATTTTTCATCCTTGAAGGTGATAAATTAACACCTCGTGAATTATGTTTCCATTTTTAGAATAAAAGGGAGAGGAGAGGGGTTTACTGATATATTATTACATTAGAAAAATAATATTCCATTATATGTGAGGTAGTGGAGTTATCATACCATATGGATGAGGGGAGGTAAGGAGATAATAAGAAAATAACTTGAAAATAAATTAAAAGAAAAGGAAAGAGGAATTTACCTCTTGAATTTATCCTCCTTGAAAACCTCCATAGGGAAAAGGTTTTGGTCTTTTTATGACACCAAGAGACCCTAGATGAGAGGGAGGGGATTCAGAAGTGTATTTGGAATAATTTTTACAAGGATTAAATCTTGGAATGTGTGAGGAGAAGAGGTGTTGAGGGTTGGTATTTATAGTAGTGTAGAGGGGTGTTTTCTCATTATTTTATTCATTAGTTTTTTTTATTTTGATTCAATAATATGAATAGTTTAAGAATTATTACCAAATATGATAAAATAATGAAGTGATGTTTTATATTATGTTTCTTACACCAGATATGACTCAAGGAATAGTGTATTTAACATATAATGTATATATACCGTAAATTATTGTATTTTATTATTCACTAAAAATTCAAAAAAAATTGAAAAATCCCAAAAAGACACCCTAACCATTTTTTATGTGTGTAGAATTAAAAAATGGACTCCATTTTAGGAAAATAATTTTCAAATATGAGAAATTTAATTTTTAATTAAAATCATCATTTACTTGGAAAATACCAATTTTAAAATTACAACTCATTTAATAACACTATAAAAAATTAATTAAGGTCTCATAAAATTATCTCATAATCATAAGAAAACAAAATATTAATTTATGAATACATTTTATAGAAATAAAATTTATCTAAAAACATTATATTAATTATAAAATTGAAAATAAACACTTATGTTTTATAAAAATATCAACATTTAATTAATAATTTCTAAAACATTTATTTACTAATTATATGATATAATTGTATCATATTTTCATTTATAATATGGATAAATTTTATTGATACTTTCTTGGGTGAGGTTACTATTCTATTGAACGGTTTACTATTCATAAAATTTACATTAATATTCCAATGGTCATGTTACTATTCCATTGGTATAGGTTCCTTAACTTATAGAAATACCTCTTATTTTATTCAATCTTCATTTATAATGTTTTTATTATAATATTAATGTGATTTTAAGTGATTATACTATATGAAATAATTATAAGAAGGTGATTTCCATTGATAAAAGTTTGGGTCATTACATTGGTAGTATAGATATGAATAATAGATTTTTTAAAATTAAGTATAATTGTTTAATATAAATAAAATATATTTATACATAAGTAATTAATTTTTGGTAAAGTCTTTATTTACATTTAAAACACATTTCTTCTCAAAAAAATGATATTCATTGCTTTTGTGAATAAATAATAAAATTAATTTTTTCCAATTCTATAAAAATTATAAGATATAATTAAACTAATATTTGGGATAAACATTTAAAAATTATCTTAGTAGTAATTTTTGATAATTTTCTAAAAGGATTAAATTTCTGATGAATAGTGAAAAATATTGTTTTTTATTAAAAACTTACTTTTTTATTTAAAGTATTTAAAAAAATTAATATTGTTTTAAAAAAATTATGATGTTTTAAAATTAAAATTAGTTTAATATATTATTATTAAAAAATCAGGTCATTGTGATTAATTTCATATTGAATTTTGATATAAAAACTTTTTATACTTTTGAAAGCTTTTTTTTGGAAAACCTTTTATTCTTCATGCCTACGGGTTTAATTTTTAATTAAATCATTTAAATTTTATGAATTTAATTTCTAATAATGGATTAAATGTTTTTAATCCTCATAATTTATTTTATATAATATGGTCAATTATTTTTTTTCATAATGAATAAAAAAATAGTAAAACAACTAATACCGTGGTAAACAAATTCAAATGGTAAAAGTGAGTAACCTTCGAGGTAAGGGGGATAAAATTTTTAAAAAATGTTTATTTTTAATTGTGGAGGTTTTTATAATACTTATAAATAATCCACTGCTTTATTTTTTTAATTTCAGAGGCACTTGGATTGAGAGTGACTTCCCATTGTTAAATAGTTTTTGGTACTTACAAAAATATCACTCCTCCTCAATTATAAAAGAGCACCCCATACTATCACTCCTTCACACCTCTCAAGATATTTATCACACCCAAAACCTAATAAAATATCTCTTAAACATCCTTATACAGATTCTAGTAATTTTTTATTCCCAAAATACTAACATATGGTCCTTAATAAAATATCAGAATGAGGTTTCTCTAAGAGAAGGGTCTTCACTAAGATCCTTCTTTTTACTTATTATTTTTTCACCTTAAATTAAGTATTAAAAAGTATAATATAATAACACTAGTATATCATATATATTTATATGTTATTATGTGATGGAATGAAATTTACTCTCTCCTCTTCCATCAAATGGAAAATAAAATCAACGTTCATGTGTACGACAGACTATCGCCTTGCGGACCGATGTAATTAATTTTCCATCATCGCTTCTCATGGATTTTCACAATGATGGACCTAAAATTTATATATGATATTCATAACATATTAATAATTATATAAACTTAATATATCATAAACTTTTTTACCTTGTCATTCATGGGGAAAATGATAACGTTGTTTGTGTGTATGACGGACTACCGCCTCGAGAAGCGATGTGGTTCAATTTTTATTACTGCATCACATGGATGTTATATGTAATTGTTTAAAAAAATTATTTTTATGATATTATTATCATTATATAAATATAAAATAACACTTACCTTCTTTACATCATAATCATTTAAAAATGGAAGTGTTACATATGCGTACGTATGACCTACCATCTCCAAGATTGTAACAGAATTAATTTTTCATAACCATAATACGTGGTTATTTTTAAAAGTATATTTTATGTATAAAAATTATAATTATTTCAAAATTATTATTTTTTATATCATTTAATAATTACCCCTTTAACCATGTTCAACACACAGATTTCATTTTGAAATTATGAACTGAGCATCCTCAAAGCGCCTGATATGGACACAACTGATTAAGTAATTAGATAAATCATTAAAATAAATGAAGAAAATGGTTTATGTATAAGGTATTAAACAATGAAATGTTATTAAGAAAAAAAAATTGATATAAGTTTATTATAAATGATATAAAAGACATACATGATAAATTCTAGACTTAAGGTAAGAGTTTCATCTCAAAACTTCCTTCTTCGAGATACATGTTCTATTATGCTCATAATTTATTTTACTGGTGTATATAATTCCCATTTAAATATAATATCATGAATAATTCTTAATTCATGATATTTTAAGTTTTAATTTATTTACTTCATCCATTAGAGTTATGATTCAAATGTTACCGAAGAAGTAAGGGTTTATGTTTCAATATCATTTTAATCAACATTGTTTATGATTGAATTCCAATTATAGTAAATTATTTGATCATTTTATAATAAAAAGATTTCATTTTATTATCATCTAGTTAATAATTAAATATTCATGTAATATTACAGTTTTCCTCTCCTTTTCACTAAGAATTATTGATAAATTGTTTTAAGAAAATATGATTTCATTTCTCTCTTGGATTGAAAATACTTTTAATTCCATATCCATGTTTTTTAAAAATATTTTCAAGTATGTTTTTAACATTTTTCAAATGATTTATTAAATAAATTTTAACCCAAGTTTTAATTTTGAAAAATATTTTGAAAGGAATCTTATTTTAATTTTCCGAACAATGTACTTTTTAACTTGTTTACAATAGTGTGAAAGGAATGTTTTTTTTACTTATATGGATTGTATGAATTTACCCATCATCATGAATACTCAATTATTTAAAGATTAATTTATAATTTTACTTGGTTATTTTTATATAAAAGTTTTTCTATAATATTTTAGAATTTTTTTTATTTTGAAGAAGTGATTTTAAAGTGAAAATGGTATTTTCCTCAAGAAATATTCCATGTAATATTTTAAATACATTTTCATCAATGAATAAAAGCATTTATGTAATGAGTTTCTTCTAAAATATATATATATGTCACTCACAGATATACCTATATTATTTTCCCTTACTTTGTTGGGGTAATATATATATTATTTTCATATCACAAATGCATTCAGTGAAAATTTTACTTTGATTGTGATATGAGATAAGATATGAAACTCATTTATTTACATGGGTATTTCTTATGTTTATTCCTTATTATTGATTTTTTTTATGGAACGCATAATCATAAATATGTTCTAATGGGTGTTCCCATGTAGTTCTCCAATTCATTAGGTAATTTTTCAGTCTTATGAAATGTAATGTGTGGGATTATAGGGTAAACCTAATCCATTATGGGACTTTTTCCATCTTGTGATATTGTCTAGGAAGTTATCCTTGACACATGTTTATGTCATATTATATATTATTTCCACATTTCATATGATTTCATGATATTATGATATCATATTCTTTATGTTATGCTTCCATGTGATTACTCATGAGCCTTCTATTGTATTATATCATGTTATAGATTTTAATCACATGTTATCTTTCCTTAAAATTTTTATTCCCTTACTATGATTTTTATCCCACCCATTTCTTTATGTATTTACCTAGGTTATCCTATGTATTTTTAGAAGCTCAAATGTATTTAGTATCCCACTAAGAAGAATAAAAATAAATATTTCATGTTTTAGTTCCACATTGATATATTATGAACCTAGTATTCCAAATATACTAGAAATCATGTTATTTGGGTTGTAATTAATGGATGTTTATGTTAAAAACATATAATAATATATATAAAAGTATTGGGTCATTATACCACCATGTGATGGGAGGGGTCTTAATAAGGTGGAAAACTCATCCAACTACCTAATATTAGTACTCTACTACCTAAGGGTATGGATCATCCTAAAACCTGAGGTGTATTTATCTCAGGAACTCATCAAGCATACTTAGTATGCACACATCATCGGTCAGCACTACCAAGATAACCAGCTACTTAGAAGGTTAATGTAAGATTAACAAACCACACAAAGGTACCACCACCTATAAAGGTCCCTGCACTAAATATTCATCACTATATATAACATCATCATGATCCTGTTATGGAATCCAAATTAGATTCAATAATTGATGCATCCGGTAATAGACAAGATATACCATGATCAAATAGTGCATCTAGGGATATGACTTAATAATTATGTGAAAACCAAAACCCATTCCCATGTGATTCATGTATTGATGTTTTCCCTATAACCAGTGAATATATTTACTAACAAGGAGTTTATTTGAGTCTTAGTGAGTGGATATGTTGGCCACCACACCAACACTGGGTTTCCTATCCTGAGAACCAAACTCTAGACACTTTAACATTGTCTCCCTAGAACCCTAAGTAAAATTCATAGCTATATTTTCTCAAAAATACGGACCTAAAATGGCCTCCTATGATACCCCTCTGTCATGACCTAACCCTTTAGGGCCCACCTGACTGATGGTAAGACAAGAATGACACCCCAATCCTGCCTCCAATAGGTTAAGGGCTGGTGACTAGAAATGAGTAGACATAACACACACATGAGAGGACTTATCCTAAGGAACCTACACACACACGCGTACACACACACACACACGTACACACACACACACATCTCCAAATTCCCATATAAAGAATAAAATGGTGATACAACTGATATCAAGATGCATGCATACAAAAAAAATCTATATTAGAGTATAAAACAAGTATGGAAAAGGATAAAGGTCCAAATAGAAGCCCACAAAAAATTTAAGAGTACAAACTACTAGTAAGGATGGGACTTCTATAAAATGAAACTCTTGTAACCAACTATGGTCTGTTTAGATCAACTATGCCCCACCTTCTCCTAGTCTACCTTATACTTTATCGTAAGGCCTTTAGTCTACATAAGACATGACATGTATAGGTAGAGGTCCGGAATGGGTGAGTATAAACATAACCAATTTACACCCTAATATTAGAAAACATAAAACATCACCCCAAGTGTTGGAACTTAGAATATTTTGATACACATGTTGGGGATAAAACCCAGGGTCTATGGGGGATGCCTAACTATATCTGTATTACACCATTATGGTAGGGATTATGTTATTTGATAGTCTATAATTGGGTACCTATCCCAACCTAGGGATGGATGATAGAGGATCACACCCCAAGAGACATGGAGGGATTCCTGACACTATCCAGGACTAACCCACAGAGGGGAATAATCATCTTATACTCAGGATGGTATTCCTCATTCAACCCTTATAAGGATGAACCAAGTGAATGCACCCTAATTATACTTAACTATACTAAGAAGAATGAGGGATCCAACACACTCAGGAAGGGTTACACAATGTGTACAGAGATTATATGGTGTTTCCCACTAATCAGGGACTTACTTGAGTTTGTACTCATGTTATTCAGCTCGTGCCCATGTACTCTAGTTGTCCCCATGTACACTAGTTATCCCCATGTATCTTGCCATGTCCAAGTACTCTAATTATGTATGTGTATCCTAGTCATTCCTATATACCTATTCATTCACATGTAATGGAAATTCTTATGCACCCAAAGGTACATTCCAGGTCACCAGTATTGGTTCACATAGAATGTGACATGTCACACAATGTATGATACTTATCTCTTTTCATAAACCCTATCCACTATAAAAGAGGACAACATGGTGTATGTTCTTCTAAACTACATGTTGTGTTGATCATAATCTTACAAATTCCTATTATCTTCACACAAATCCATTTTTACCACCTCCTCTTATGGTCTAGCAAAAAATACATGAAGAAAATCAGATCTATGCTTGAATAAACCCAAATAATTTCGTTTGGTTGGATCTCGGCCACCCAAACTGATCGTGAATCATCCCCATTGAACCGTGTCGCCAAAATGCCAAAATCCATGAGCTGAAGATATTGGATCCATGTATAATTTCATTACACACTACATAATTCCCCCATTATGCTCTTAATCTTGAATTTAAAATCATGGAAATGATACATTGCACTAAGAATCGGCTACATGATGATCTATTTCCGATATTTTCGAACCAGTGACCAAACATAAATATTGGAAATGAATTCTCAAAGAATAAGGGGAGAAAATAACAAACCAAGGAAGTGAGAAATGGAAATTTGAATTTTTTTGAGTTGGAATCAATCCATTGATGGATAAAATGTCGAACATAAAGAAAAAATCAAGTATTAACTAAAACATTATCAATTTTTGATTCTATAAAGATAAATCCATAACCGAACCATGAATTAATTTTTTATAAGAATTGAATTGCATTAGATATAGGATAAACAAAGTTGGGATTAAACCAACACACACAAAAAATACACACCCTGATATTGGATTGATCACTGATGAAAAATGGTTTTGTGAGGTTATCATTGGTGATATCTGCTAACTTAGTTGGCGAAGAGAACTCCTTAGAAAATATATCACTGATTCATGATCTCATTGTCATCTTCCAAGATCTCCTTTATGATCCTCTCTAATCCCTAGGATTATGTAGATAACCCTAGGGTGTTTCTATAACCATTATTAAATTGAGTATATATTGAGATTAGGTGATTTATTAAACAATTAATTAATTAATTAATTTGTTTATTAATCTTCCCATAACTTCCCTTAAACAAAACTCCTAATGAACATGAAGGTTATTTCATTCCTAGTGTAAAACTCACATTCTGGATTTAATGGAGGTCTTAGATTTCCCATATGAGACTCCTTTGAAAATGTATTCTTTCATTTTATAAAAACTGTGTAGGTGTTATATAGTATATTTAATATTTTTATTATATCAACACAAAGGATCCATCGGTCCTAGAATCCCATGCTAAATCCGCACCAGACTCTAAAAATATTCATTAAAATATTCCAATTTTTTATAAGGAAAAAATAGATTGGCTACAAAAAAAATTACCACAACAACAACATGAGGGTCATGTAGAATATATGGGTGGCATGATAGATTGGTTGTAATGGTTATAAATTTATCATGTTATTATATTAAAGGAAATCTTTGATTATCATTAGTTCATGTGTTCTATAATTAATTTTACATAAATAATCAAATGATAATATACCCTCAAAGTACAAATTTGAGTTTTCTATAAATGATGATCATTATAGAGTATTATGGCTCATAATGATATGATAATGATATCTTGGATATATTATTATAATCATTACAAATATTTGTATTTGAGTTATGAAGAATGAATCCATGAGGTAATAAATAGAGACTTATTACTTGGATTGATGCACTAAGTATATCTCATGGATTTATATACATTCATCGATAAAATTTGGGGTGCATTCTTATTATAAATACTTCTTACCTGAGTTTGGAGGGATACCTAGCATAACAACCTTCATAATTTTATATAATACTTATTCTATTCTACATGTTTCCTTACTTATTATGGAGGTGGTTGGGTATGTTGTTGATCATGTCATCATTTGGAACACAATTAATATGGGATTTGTCCACTTTTATGACAAGTGAAGGCATCTAAACCTTAATTTAATTAAATTGAGGAAATGTATGGAAAATCTTAGTTGTTTCATATATTATGTGTTAAATTACTTGAATAAGTGACATGTGATATACTTATCAAATAAATTAATGACAATTGATGTATTCTTCAACATGGTAAGTCCTTTTCAAAGAACTAAAAAATTTTGAGATTTCAATACTATATTGATATGTTCTACATCTAATGGTTTCCCAATTTCATGGAAAAATATATTATATAGGTATACATAAAATGAATATGATACATATTGAGGTGGACATGTTTGTATAGAGATATGAGCATGTTTTATGGAGTTCACACCAGACCTCTTAGTAGTTTGAGTATAACTTGTGCTTTTCATGGTACCATACTTTGGTTACATCTGTGAAATATATATTTCATAGTTTTTCTCAATGATTCTAAGGTCCGTAGGGTCACACAGTTAGAACCTTGTATAAGGATAATTTTTCTGAAAAATTTTCTGTTCAAAATGAATATAATTTGATAAAAGTCCGTATCCAAAAGAGTTTAGATCGATTCATAAAGAGTTTTCATGTTTTTTATAAACCCATTATAGGATTATAGTGTAAGTGGGAGATTTTTTTTATGTGAACAAAAATTTATATAGATGAGATGCACGTACACATTAATATGGTGCATCAAATATATATGCATATATATATACAATGTATATTTAATACATGCATGTGATGAATGAATAATAAAATAATAAATATAATATATTAATATATATTATATTGAATATTCATGAGATTTATATTTTAGATGAGTTAAATTCAATGCAACAGCCTGAATAACTTCTTCCAAATGGTTTAATTTTCAATCAAACCATAGGTTGGGTTATTCGTATCTTTTCATTTTTTTATTAAAATGAGTTTAATAAATAAACACCCAATGAACATAAACACATGAGTTTTTTTAGGAAGTGGGAGCCTCAGGCTTCAGCTATAAAAGAGAATGAGTTTACTTTTTTGGATGTATGATGTGTGTGAGAAATTTTTAAACTACTTCTAAACTCTATTCTTCTTGAAAATCCATCTATCTCATTCGATAAGTTGTTAACACTTCTTTATATATTAGGTATCCTCAAAAAAATCAGGGATACCTTAATTGATGTATTCAAACATAGGTACCATTTTTTTGTTGATTTCTCCTCCTGATCACCCTTAATCACACTCCATCGAAGGAATAATATGAAAGCTACTCCATAAACTATGTTCAGGTACTCTGTTTTATGGTATATTATGCATTTGAATTTTTGAAGATAGAACTCATGTGTTTTGGACTGTATTCCACTACAAATGATCATAATATGATCATATGAAACCCATCATATACTATATGTACCAAATTCATGTTTAATTTCACCATACACATGTTTATATACAACATAAACATGTGTACATGCACCATACACGTGTTTACATACAACATAAGCATGTTATCATGAACTATACACATGTTTACATTCATCTAATGCATGAAAATTTTATTACACATACAATAAACTCCCACTTTTACAAAAATCCATAATGACTAAGTGTAAAATCTCACAACTCTTTATGAATCCATCCAAACTCTTTTGGATATAGTTTCATCAAAACCTCTTCATTTTAAAAAAAACACTATATACACAATTTTATCCTTATCCAAGGTCCAAACTATGTAACCCTAGGATCCTTAGCAGCATCAACAACAACTATTAAATCCCTATTTCATAGATGTAAGCAAAGAGTGGACCCAAGAAAAGTGTTGATGCTACTCAAGAAACTAAAGGGTACGGTGTGATCTCTATTAAACATACCCATATATCTGTATAATAATTTACACTACAAGATGTATCATATAGACTGTATGTATAACTATATAATCTCTTTATCCAGAAAATCATGTGATCACTAGACATGGAACATGTCAATATAGTATAGCCAACTCGTTTTTATTGATTCTTAAAAAAAGTCTAGCCAAGTCGATGAATACATAACATTTCATTCATCTCACAAATGAGTACATCAAATGCTCCTCATCTAAGTAGATGAACGCGTGATATGTGACTTAAATAAGGATGGACCTAAATTTCCTTAGTCTAATTCAATCAAGGACCAAATTTCTTTTCTTTCCATATAAGTGGGAAAATCCCATTTGGTTATGCTCCAACTAATGACATGATCAACAATACACCCAACCACACCCTACTTAGCTAAGTTAATATAATGTCTTACATAAATAGTGTATCAAATTATGAATTTTTTCATGATAGGTATATTGAAAACCTTAGGTAATAAGGATTGATAACAATCATAAAACCCTAAGTATATCGATGATTGTATGACATTACATGAGATACACTTTGGAAGTCAATCCCAAGTAGTAAATCTATTATTATTACCTCATGAATAAATTCTTCATATTTAATATAAAATTTCTTGTATTGAATATAAGAATATATTCAAGATAACCTTTTCAAATCATTATAACCCATAATACTCCACGAATATCATTAGTTAAGGACAACAAAAAATCATACATTGAGAGGATATTATCATTTGACCATTCAAGTAAAATAGATTTCAGTGCACTTTAATGAATGATAATTAGATATTGACTTTATTATAATAACATGATACATTTACAACCACTATATCAATCTCTCAAGTATCGTATATCTAGATATTCTACATGACCCTTATGCTTCTGTTGTGATAATAGTTTCCTCAATGGATATTTTTTATTGTAATATGTAGCCACCCAAATAATATTTACAACACACCTCTCGGCGATGTGATTCCCTAGACCCACTCTCCTGAATTTCGTTCTATAAACTCATGGTTTATATAATCGCTTTAATACCAACTATAAAATCCTGGATACAACCATCCTTAATTAAAAAATCAATAATTATTATATTATCTCTTGAATCCTACATATATTTTTGGGTTTATAGCTTTAAATAATTATGACAAAAAAATAACTAAAAAATCCCATGTTATTTGTATCAAATAAGAATTTTTACATTAAATATGAAACTGATTAATCCATAATGAGGCATCAACATATTCTATAATTATTTCACACTTGTTATCCTTATAAACATGTTAAGTGTACTACTTTTATTTGTAACCTATGGAATGGAAACATAAGAAGGGGTGATCTCAAATGATTATCAAGGTAGAACATAAAATTAAAGACATAAAAACATAATCATGGTATATATAATATGATTGGAATAAATAATATGAATAATTCCATAATCAACTAAAATTGAGAGTATTCCATATCCATGATAATAAATGAATACATAGTTATCAATAATACTTATCTGATAATAATGGAATGCATAATGTTGGATATCAAAAACATGTTTTCACGGCCCTATTCCTAGACAATATACTAATATGGGGAGAAGAATTCACTAAAACTTAAGTTGTTTTTTCTCATAATACTTTTCGATTCACTGAGGGGATATATAATTTTGGACCCCACTCGATGCCTAATTAAGTCCAATACATTCAGTATTAGAGTCAACAAGACCTTGTAAACCATTCTCTAAGGAACCATTGGCTGAATAAAAACACGGATATCCATATAATGAAGAATATATATAATATCAATACATGATCAACCTATGTTATCAATCAATAATCATCAATAATGTTAATAATTTTCACTATTCTAATAAAATGGATAACATAATCATAAACCATCCTCAGAAAGAATGTGGATAGTTAAATAATACATAGTCAAATTTCCAATAATCATCCATATTAGAATAACAATATATGGTATTCCAATAATTTTCCCCAAGTAAATAAAAGGGATGACATAACCATAACTCATGAGGATAAATAAGGTGGGTTGTTGTAATAGAACATAACCCGAGAAGTGAGAAATATTTGTTAAATGGTTTTTGTGGTATGAATGTATATCCCTAGATAATAATGAGAGAATACCACATAATACAATAAAAGGGTAGAATTACCATTCCCCCTCCCTCCAAATATCCCAGAATGAAGGGAGATAGATAATGACCCCTGAGTCCCACCTCCAGTAGGCCCCGAGTTGGAGACTAGCACTAAGGTAACAAACTCATAGTATGGAGGCATTACCCTCTATAAATGAAAAATGATTAAGTGATAAGATAAATAGCCACCAAAAAAACCCAACAGATAATATAAAATAAACTCAAATCCACCCCACAATGCATAAATAAAGTAAAATTGATACATATAAAAGTATTTAATATATACTAAATAATAATTATATGGAATTTAATCAAAAATAGCTCCAACCCAACTAGTAATATATATATTGTTCTCTAAATAAATCCTAGAAACCTAAAAAAATATTTTATATATGTAGGTTGATCATACATGTATACTCGGTAGTTTTATAACCAAGGTCTCAAGTGAACATGTGAAAAGAGCCTACTAATGTGTCATTGGACAAACAAAAGAACAAACAAGCTCCTAAACACATCAACTAACCAATCCCAACCTCACCATGGATTCATCACCAAATCATATATCAAATATAATTATATAAAATCAATATTATAATAAATAAAGGAGCCCATTTGTCACTTCCTCACTGATTTACCACTCTCATGCCTCAACGTCGAACATCCTGTGTGCCCATCCCTTCCATGCATGACACATCACACCACATCACATCACATCAAATCACATCACTTACTAGCCATCTCTAATGTGGGTTGGGAAGAATACCTACCTAAAGCAACCTCCCAAGATCTAGTATCCAGTGCTAGCATCAAGTATTATCAAATCACATCTTGCCTGAAGAAACTAGGGGAAACACATCACACCTCACCTTAAGACACCTAGAACAACACATCACACCTCCCTCATAGGCATAGAGGCTATAACTACACTTCTCACCCGAATCAACATGTCCATAACCATAGAAGGACGGGAAGGGAAGAGGAGTATTAATCCATTTGTATCATCATAATATTATATGTTGTAGAAAACCCCTAGAACCTAGAACCTCTAAGTGTTGGTAAGGTTATAAAACTCGGGTGGGGTGTTTGAAGAAATAAAATAATCATACATAATATATAGATAGCACAAAATAAAAAAATATATCTATTCAAATAAATTTAACTAGTGTAAACCACATCACCACCACTGTACCACAGATAAATTGTCACAAATACTACCACCACTATATGCAACACACCCCACAACCACCACACAAGTCCACAAAAAATTTCCACTTTAATTTATATGCTTCAACACTTTCATGATATAACAAGTTTCTACTTACTGTCATTTACTAGGACACTTCATTAACATTTACACATACCATATTTCATTTATTCAACCAATTAATTTTAAAAATTTAACACACATAAACTATAATACCATTATTTATTTATTTACCAACCCATGTTATTTCATTTTAGTATCATAATTTACTTCATGGATAACCATGAAACTAACATAACCACACCATACAATAACTCACCCATATCACATCAATTGTTATAACCATTCCACGCCATCCAAACCATGATTCCACAACAACCACAACCACATCACACTATGTTTTCATAAGACACCACACCACCATGCATCACAACCACCAGACAAACACAACCACTATATACCACAACTACTATACATCACAACCACTGCACATCACAACCTATGCACACCACATAGTATACCACAACCATTATGAACCCCAACCATTGTGCACCACATAGAACCACTTCCCACATCACATTCATGCCAACCAACCACCATATGAAAACCCCATGAATCACACAACCTAGAAAATCACTCTCATCACTACGCAATAGCCTGAACCACATAAGGCAACACAATAAGAACAACCCACACCAAAAAAACACAATCCATATTCCACAATTATTCAAGGGATTTTATCACATTTCCTCTTGATTTAGCATGATTATTATCATAGAAAATAGATTTCCATGGAAAACAATTTTATTATCCATATATACCTTCACTATCATTTTATTCAGGTTATAATAACACAAAAACATAACAAGGGTCTCAAAACATATACACTACTGTCCAAGAAAGGATCCCAATACCCATTATTTTTAGTATTGGAAAAAATCATGCTTAATATAATTAATAATATATTTCAAATCTATAAATCATGTGATATCTCCAATATACCCATGAATTTAAATTATTTCAATTCATTATGTGATTATGTCGACCCTTAATATCCACCCAAAGGAAATAATAACCATTCAGATCTCACACAAATCATGTAAAAAGGGATATAAAGAGGATAGCTTACCTCAAAGAATTATTTTGATCTCATTGTGCACCATATGGAGAAGAAGAAACAACTTGAAACCACAACCACACACATAAACCACATATCAACCTAAACTGCATCAAAGGGCTATCAAAAAATGCATCCCAAACTCACAACCTAAACAAAACACCACCACCACATAAGATACCCAAAATAATAATGAAAGTAAAACAACCAATAAGGTAGAAGTAATTACCACCGATCACTAATGAGCGACCATGAGAATCCAAGGATCATTGTGAGCGAAGGTGGGATGGAAAGTCGTCCAATATCTCCTTGGGTTTACCTAGAAACCAAGAGAGAGAGAGTGACAGTAGAATGAATGAAAGGTTGGAAAAATAAGTTTTATAAACTACCTATAACTCACCCACTTTATAGTGTAAATTATAGGATTACACTATAAATTCTGTGGGCCTGCAAAGCATATACTGAAAAACTAACATTTAGGATGTATACTCATTTTCCATAGAAAAACTGGGTACCACGGGTTTTAAAAGATTTAGTATATAAATTACACTTTCATGGAATAAACCCATTTCACATCCACTCATATGTTGTGTAAAATTCATAAAATAGCTGGCCTTGTAGGTTGTAAACTACCATCTTGCACAATAAATCCCTCTTTTATGACATAGACATCCTACTACAGCTCTGATGTAACTCCAAACTCCACCAAACCACCTATAGCCTCATATGATCACTCTATAACCACAAAACCATCAAATTAATTTGATTATAAGTAATTAATAATTACAATAATGTACCCAAATTATATAAAATAAGTTCAAGAGAATGATTATAACTCAGTGAATGAATGTTGAGTTACCAAAAATCCTTACTACTAGGGAAACAAAAGAATCAATAGACAATTAAATAAGGGAACATGATTTGGGTAGTAAATACAATGAAATAAAAGTAGTATGATAAAAATATATCCATGGATAGTGAGTACACCATACAAATAAATCATGGTGCACAAAATGTATTATGTCTCAAAGAATCAGAATTGAGACCGAGGAAACCCTTATAGATTTAGAAACATGTGAATAAAAACCCCTTGAAATAAAGGTTTTTAAATTGAAATTAAATTACCATGAGTAAAATATAATTCATGATATTATATATGAAATAGGTAGTATATCCACCAAATAAATGAAATTTTGTGCATAATACCAAACATATCTCAAAGAGAGGAATTTGAGATAAAACCCCTTACCTCTATCAAAATTCATTCTTCACTTGCATAAAATATCCTAAATTAATTTTATTAAATACATACCAAAAAATTATTCATAACTATAACCATTTATATCCCTCATTTATAATCATTATATATATATTAGCAAGTTTTTACCAGTTTTCAACATTGACTGTAAGTATTTTTTATCACTTTGAAATAGTTTCATAAAATTCATGTTGGTATCCAAAAGTTTTAAAATTTTCATCATAATTAGATAATCTACGGTATTATAATACATTTTAAAATATATTTTATAAATATATAATTTCTTTTCATGTTAGTTTTGGTTATGAATTATGAAGATGAAATTGGTGACGATCATGTTTCAATGATTCTTAGTGAACAAAATGTATTTTATTAATTATTGAGTTAAATATTGATATAACCTTTACATAACTAAAAAACCATTATTTACATATTTTTATCATATTATACCATTTAATAAGTCCTAATAGTCATCCATGGAATAAATTTATAGTATTTTTCAAGTATGTGGTTAAACCGACCCAAACATGAACCTATAATGATTAATGGATGGTTATGAGATATTTTAGTTGTAATATCATTATAAAAGAAGAAGAATAATCTTATTTAGTGTTTATTAGTGTGATATATCATAATTTTAAATAATTATAAATATAATTTAATTTATATTAATTCATTACTTAGAAAAATAGACCATTCACTTCTTAGTTTTCTTGTTATAAATTATTTAATTAATGATAATCATTTGTTGATCATATCATTAACATGTTCTATAATTTTTCATAATATAATTTTAATGATGTCGTTAAAATCATATTTACTCATTAAACCATTCTAGGAACCATCAATTTTGGGTGGTGATGAAAAATGAATTTTTTTTCTCGTGGTGTTGGTACTCTTCATGTATGCATGAATGATATTTTCATTTTTCTTAATGGATGATATTGATGAATAGAAAATGAAAATACCCTTAATATAGTAAATTTAAAAGAATATATATGATACTAATATCATTATATTATTATTTATATAATAAATTTGAATAAATATAATTAAGAAGAAAATTTAAGTAGTTGATAATACTCTCGCTGGGTACTTGAATTTTGTTTGGAATTATCCTTGTAAAGGCCTTATGCTAACTAATGGTGAACTGAAGCTTTTGAAAATTGGTTAGGGATATAGGAACATCAATTTGGTAGATTTTAAATGATAAATTTTATGTTATTATGAGTCTTGAATTGGTGTAAGGGTTAACCTTTTATAAGTGAAGGGAAGGGTAGTTTTTAGAGAACCCTTAAAATTTTTAATAATGTGATGTTACTTTTCCAAGGTAAATAGTTTAAAATGAAAAAATGGGGAGGTAAAATTTAGTTGGATTCAAAACCCACTTCGACCAATCAATTTGGATATAAATTTGGGTCTTTTAAGGATTTTATTTTTACTTTTATCTATTTAGCCAAATTTACTTTTACCAAGGTAATTACTTTTTTCCCTTAGTAATTTATATTAATAAAGAAAATTAATATTTTCCCCTTTTACCTAATTTTAACCTTATAATTTAAAATATGGAAATAATTTTATAAAATATAATTTTTAATGGTTTGAAAAGATGATATTAAGATTAGTCCACATAATGCATAAAAACAGTTTTTAGAATATGTGTGTTTTTAAGATTAAAATTTATGTATAAGACATAGTTTTTAATGTTATCAATTAACATGAAATAAATTTATTTATTATAAATAAAATAAATTTGTTGAGTCTTTTATTTCAATACAAAAATTAATCTCACATTGAAAATACTTGTTTCAAAGAAAAGACTGAAAATAATTTTTTTTATAAACTAATACTTTAATTTAATTCTAAAAATATTGGGCATTGGATTTATAATATCAAATAAGATATTAAAATGCATAATTTTATTCTCTAAATATATATTTTATTAATTAAAATGTTTTTTAAACTTCTAGGATACACTTACATGATTATAAATTATAAAAATTGTAATTTTCGTAAACAATCCTATTTTTCGACTAAAAATAAATCTTTTTGGAATAAACTCAAAATTTCATATTTATATAATATTTTAATTATAAATCCAAAATTACCCCATATTTTCAAATTAAAATTCAAAAATTTTAAAATTTAATTTTTTGAATAAAATCATAAAATATAATAAAACCAGTTTTTATTCAAATATGAAATTTTCAAATATTAAATATTATTATTATTATTTAATATAATTTACCAAAAATATTGTGTCAAATGATTATTAATATCCAATATAATTTATAATCATTAATCACGTGTTTCCTGAAATAGAACTTCATATCACATAAAATGGCATTTTTTTATAAAAACACTACTCGAAATAATAAATGGTTTTATAAGTCGTTTTCGGTAAAAAAAAATTGAATTTAATTCACAATAAAAGTGGTATTTATTTTCTTTATAACTATATTTCATAAATCAGTAAATACTATTCATTCTAGCTAATTCAATGTCTAGGTTTTAATGGTAATACTTAAATATTTATATTTTAGTTAAATATATCATTGTTTTGTTTAAGTTTGGTGTTCAATGTAGAGAAAGTTATCGAGCAACATTGAATTATTTAAAGGTAATCATATATTAATATCATGGGGTTTTAAATTATCCCCCCATAAATAAATTTCATCCCCACAATTTTAATTAATACTCATTGATGAAAGTATGTAGGAGTATTCTTAACATATTTATCATTCAGGGTATAACCTCTAATAAAACATCTTCTATAATCTCTTGGAATATATCAAGTTACTTATAATTCTTAAAATAACTTTATCCATTCATAAAATAATATACCCAATTATCAATACACCCTAATCATATATTCTTCAAATATCACCTTTTCTAAATCCATTTTAATCTCCAAGTCAATAAACTATAACAACGTTATATATTTCTCCAAAAATTAACTCTATATTTAACTCTAAAATTGTATTACCCATTAGTCCATAAGGTCAATTACTAGTCAATATATACCATAATCCTAAAAATGCGATAAAAATCACAAAAAAAAAATATCATGAATTATCATAAATCCCTAGGTTTCTAATACTATCTAACATACTTATTCAAAATCAAACCACCATTTATTACCTAAAAATCATGATTACATTAATCCTTAGAGTTATCCATACCACAACCAGGTGTTCTTAAATATGTATCCCCAAAAATATAACCTTATCATAAAATAAATTTTCAAGGTTATTGATACCATTTAATATATGTTTCCAAACCTTTAAAGTAGAGCTACTGAAGAACAATCCCTATATGTTCTATATAATCCTCATAAATTTTATAATATAACAGAATATCATTGATAAACATCACTCACCAATGAAAATAACTAAGAGTTTCAAGAGTTAATTTCTATTAAAATATCAATCTCACTAACTTAGGCAAGACTAGAAAGCTTACCTTTTCCATCATACAATTCATATACTAAAATTCTAAACCATTTAAGTATCCTACCTTATTTGGTTATAATACATATTGGTTTCTAGATACATACCTTTCTCAGCTTCATCTTCATGATCCAATTTTGAAAAATACTAAAAACATTTTTATTATAATATCCAAAATGAAAACATCAATATGAATTTGACTTCCCTTATAAAAAATTTTATTTTAATATATGACACTTTTGGATCAATATTTGAATATGTTTTCCCAATCATTGGTTATCCATCATCATTTTATAATTAGGTTCTCAAACATAATTAGTTAACATCATACTCAAATCGTCCATCATGGTTCATAAAGAGAATGTGATTAACCAAAGAATATCCCCTGGGAATGTCTGGTCTGGTGTGCAGTTTTAGTCCCATTAATTATGCATTAGATTGATGATTGATTAAATTATAAACCAGCCCTTATTATAGAGATTACCCCAAGGTGAATTTGTGCCAAAACTACATCCACTTTCAAATATGTATACAATGATGTATTTCCAGGAAAAACCAGATAATATATACTTTAACAAAACATTAGGATTTTATCCAATACTTAAACTTATTACTAGGTTTTTCATTAAAGTTCTCTCATCCTAATACCAAAATAAAATGTTTATTATTTTCTTATAATTATATTATATATTGTTCAAAATGGTTTATCTATTATGATCAACCTAACTTTTCAACCCTTAAATTATCCTCAATAAACATCCAAATCTCCAAATTCATCTAAACCTTTCCTTTGATATCGGTTGTGATGCTCTAAACCTTCTCTCCTAGTTTTATAACCATAAAAACATGCTAAATATAAGTTATTTGATACCAACTGTAAAAGCCTGGATAAAATCATCCTTAATTACAAAATCAATAACGATTATTGTATCTCTTACATCCCAAAGATCTTTTCAGGGTTATATATTTATATAATTAATACAAAATAACAATTATCAAAGCCCATGTTCTTTGTATCAAATAGTCATTTTTTCATTATATACAAAACTAATAAATCCATAATGGGTCTTCCACATCTCCCATAAATTCTTTCACACATTTTATCATTTTAAACATGTGATGGGTATTAATTTTTTTCATAACCTAGGTAATGGAAACATATGAAGGGGTGAGATAAAATTATTGGTTAAGGAAAACATATAACTAAAACTTATAAAACATATGTGTGGTATATGTAATTTTTCAGGAATAAATAATCTAAATAATATCATAATCATTAGAAACAAAGATCATTCCACATCCCAGATAATAAATGAAAACATGGATATCGATAATATTGATCTAATAATAATTGAATGCATAATTCTAAACATCAAAAACATGTTTTAAAGGCTTTGTGTCGAGACACTATACTTATATTGGGAGAGGAATACACAAAAAACCAAGTTTTTTTATCTCATGAGACATGTTTTTCATCGAGGGGCTATATAATTTTGAGACCCACCCATCGCTTGATTAAGTCCAATGAATTCACTATAAGCATCAACTAGGCCTTTCACACCATTCTCAAAGGAACAATTGGCTGAATAAAAACATTTTTATACATATAATAAAGAATACATAATATCAATTCATAATCAACCTATGTAGTTAGTCAATAATCATCAAGAATGACAATACTTTTCCCCATTCTAATAAAAGGGATAAAATGATCATAACCCATCCTGAGAAAGAATTTAGATGGTCAAACAATACATAGTCAAATTTTAAATAATCATTCATATTGGAATAAAAATATATGGTATTCCAATACTTTTTACCATGTAAATAAAAGAGATAACATGATCGTAACTCACTTGGGGAAATATGGTGGATGATTGAAAAAGAAAATAACCAAAGAAGTGAGAGATGTTTTTAAAAGGGTTTATGTGGAAGGAATTTATATCCACAAAAAATAATGATATAATACCACATAATATAATAAAATGGTATAATATACTCAAGTTATATTAAATATGTTCAAGATAATGATCATCACACAATGAATGGAAGTAGAGTTACCAAAAATACTTACTAAAACAACTAAATTAATAGATACTTGAATAAGGGAACAAGATTTGGATAGTAATTCCAATGAAATAAAAATAGTATGATAAAAATATATCCATGGGTAGTTAATAAACCATATAAAGAAAAATGTTTCACAAAATGTATTATATCTCAAATAATCAGAATTGAGACCAAGAAAACTCTCGCCGCTTTAGAAACTTTGGAATCAGAACCTCTTGAAAGAGAGGGATTATAATTGAAATTAAAATACCATCATTAAAATATAATTCATGATATAATATCTCAATTATTCAATATATACACCATGTAAATGAAATTAGGTTCATAAAACCAATGATATCTCAAATAGTGAAATTTGAGATGAAAACCCTAACCTCGGTCTTGATCCGTTAAGTAATTGCACCAAATATACTAAATAGTTAAATTAAGTTAATTAAACAAATACCTAAATTAATTATTCATAACTATAACCATTTATACATATAATTTACAATAATTATCTTTATATTATCAATTTTTACCGATTTCCAACATCGGGTGTGAGTAATCATTATCGCTTTGAACTAGTTTTGCAAAAGACATGTTGGTGTCTATTATTTTTTACAGATTCCATCACTATTAGATAATATAGGGTAATAAAAATATATGTTCCATGATATTTTATAATTCTATAAATTCATTTCATATAATTTTTTGTTATGAACCATGAAGACAAAAACAACAGTGATCATATTTTTGTGATTCTTAACGAATGAAAGATTTTTCTTAATTAATGAGTTAAATGTTGATATAACCTTAAACGAACCAAAAAAAATATTTATATATTTATATCATATTATTCCACTAAATATTCTCTCATAGTAATCCATGATATAAATATATAGTATTGTTCAAGTAGGTAGTTAAAGTGACCTAAACGTGAACCTACCAGGATTAATGGATGATTTTGAGATGGTTTAGTCATAATATCATTATAACATAAGTATAATAATAGTATTTAATGTTTATTAGTGTGATATATCATAATTAGAAATAATTATAAAGATAATATTATTTATATAATGTCTTTACTTAGAAAAAGATATCATTTTCATCTTAGCCCTCTTGTTTTAAATGATTTAATTAATGATAATTGTTTGTTGATAATATCATTAATAATTTTTAAAATTTGTCAGAACATTAATGATGTAATAAAAATCCTATTTTCATATTAAAACATTCATTGAACCATCAATTATGGGTGGTAATAAAGAAATAATTTTGTTGCTCCTGATGGGGGTGGTCTGCACGTACGCACGAACATGGATTTAATTTTTCTTAATGGATGGGATAGATGAATAGGAAATGATAATATCATTAATATATTAATATTAAAGTATATAAATTATAATAATATCATTATATTAGTATGGATATAACAAATTTTAATGAATATAATTAATAAAAAAGGTAATTAATTGATAATTGTAAAGACCCAGAAATTTCAAGAAATTTTTTTTTCTTAATTTTCTTTGGGATTTTACGAGTACACAGTTTCTGATGGCGCCTGATTCCGAGGCCCGGTGTGCCCGGAATCATTTTCCGAAGTTTAGCTCGGGTACATTCAGTGAACGAATGAGGGGGTTTTTCTAACTTTTGAATCGTTGCTCAGAATCGAATTCTGAGGGCACCGATGGAATCGCAGCGCCGGTAATTGCTTAGAAATGCCTTTTTCGGAGTTGCGTTTGCTCATGTGTGGTTTTTTAAATATTTTTTGGGCTAAGTAAAGGATTAAAATAAAAATGGTGTGACCAGTTTTTATTTTTACTTGAAGTTTTTTAACCAAAGATAAGTGATTGGAGTGGGACCCACAATATCCTACCCACTAGGTAGGATATTTTTGAGGTGGGACCCACACGAGCCCCACCGTTTCTTTTCTTCCTAAACCCCCTCCTTTAATAAGGTAACGCACCCGCACCCCCATTAATTGGAAGTCAACCCTTGCGTTTATCTGTTTATGAAACGCCTCTTTTAATTTGGCGGTTTAAACGTTTCTATTAATTCAATTAATTGATTGTTTCAATTTTGAATTTCAAAGTTGTTGGTTTGTGTGTTAATAAAATAAGACAAGTCTTATTTTATTAACAGGTTCGTTGTGCGTGAAGGCGTGGTGAGTTTTTTCTCAAGTTCTTAAAGTTCTTCTTCCTCGATGAAGAACGCGAAGAACGCGAAGAACGCCGACCTCCGACGATGGACGACGGTGAGAGACGCCTTCCTCGGAGATCGCCGATCCAATGCTCACCCTTTCGTTCCTCCTTCATGCGTCAAAGTAAGAGAGACACCTTTCCTCCTCGGACGATCTCTGTCAAGTGTGTGGAACCTTCTTCCGTGACGATCTTTTCTGCAAAGTCCCTTTCCGAAACAGACCTCGTTCGACGATTACGCTCGAGGTAGGGGTTTGGTTTTATCTGGGAATATTTTCCTTGTGTTCTTCGTTAAATTTTCGGGCCGCCTGTTATCAATTTAACGGGAGGAGGTCGGACCGCCCGAACACGGCCGATCCTCCTCCCCCTTTGATGTGTGTTCGTTTCGGCTCGAACAAAGGCGGAGCGGTGCAACGACACCGCGCAGAAACAAGAAGGAATGCGACAAAGGAGCACGGTGCCGTCGCGCCGCGCCGTTGAGGCCGAACCAAACCGCGGCTGGAGTCGGGGCTGTAGAGGCAAATCGAAGACTCTGCAGTTGTTTATTTGACGTACGGATCGACGAGCGATGATGAAGCGGGTCGCAAAGGTGATTTTGGACCCTTCGCAGTAACCTACGGGTCCCGGGAGGGCCTTAGGCGAAGGCGGCAGGCCAAATGGACCACCGGAGCACGTCCGGTGGTCCATGGAAGATCTCACCGTCGCGCCATGCCGGCAGGGCGGCGGCGGCCGGCACCGGTCGGCCGCCAAGAGGCGACGGCTCCCGGCGCGCCGCCAAGGAGGGCCGCCGTGGCGGCAGGAGGCTGGTCCCATGGCCGCGCGGGGCCAAGGGAGATGCAGTGGGTCACCGTGTCGCTGGCAGGGAGTGGCCCCCACACGGGGGCCGCAGCTTCTTTCACCGGGGGCAACTGCACCCCCATGTCCGCTCAGCCGGACAGCCGAGCGGCCGCGCAAGCGCGGCAGGCCAACCAGTTGGGCCGCCCAGGCCGGGCCGGGCCGCGCCCTCCGGGCCGGACCCGGACCCGGTTCGGGCCAACCTAGGGGGTCTCGGGCCGGGTCAGACCGGGCCCGAACCCCCTCTTCTTGGTCAGTTCTTGTTCAAACGCCCATATATTGGGATACGGACCCCCGATCAATGCACCGTCAGTTACGATGAGAACCTTGGATCGAGACGGTCGTTTCGGTAAATTACACCCAAGGTTTCAGAGAACTTTGAGTATGGCCGGGTTGGTTCCGATACGAAACCAACCCGGCCCTCGGAGCGGAAATGCTTATATCTCGAGCTCTGGACATCCGATTGACGTGCCGTCGACTTTGTTGGATTACTATTGATGATACGAAACATTTGGCATGCTTCGCCTGAGTTTTGGATGCAGTTGGATAATGGCCGGGTTGGATTGTACCCGAAATCCAACCGGGCCCCTAGAACGGAAAAGCTGATAACTTTCAGACCGGACGTCCGTTTGATGAACCGTCAGTGGCATTGGTGATCACGTTGAGAAACGGTCCCTGTGAGCATACCCTATGAGAGTTCGGGGTACAGTAGAGATATGGCCGGGTTGGTTCACACACGAAACCAACCGGGCCCCTGGGAGGAAAAGGCTAGTAACTCACAGATCGGGCGTCCGACTGACGCGTCGTCTATTGCGTTGAGACCCCTATGACGAGGCAGTACTTTGAGATACTTCTTCATGGAACTTTGTGATACTTGGAGTATCGACCAGTAGCTCGTGGAGCGGACCCTCCGGGTGACGAGCTAGCAAAGTGCAGAGACCTAGTAGCTGGCTGAGACTTGACGACTGTTGATCTATCGACTCCGTGTGTTTCGGATAGCCCAGTGGGGAGCGCTTGGTTGTAGCGGCAGACCCACGGCAGAGGAGGGCTTGGTAGTAGTGGAAGACCCGCGGTACTCAACAGAAGGAGTACCTCTAGAGGCTATGAGGGGGAGCGCTTGGTTGTAGCGTCAGACCCACGGTGGAGGAGCGCTTGGTAGTAGAGGCAGACCTGCGGTACTCAACAGAAGGAGTACCTCTGGAGGCTATGAGGGGGTGCTCTTGGTTGTAGCGGCAGACCCATGGCAGAGGAGCGTTTGGTTGTAGCGGCAGACCCACGGTACTCAACAGAAGGAGTACCTCTGGAGCCTATGAGGGGGAGCGCTTGGTTGTAGCGGAAGACCCATGGTGGGAAGCGCTTGGTTGTAGTAGCAGGCCCATAGTACTCGACAGGTGGAGTACTACAGCAGTCCAAGGTTAGTGGGGCACGCTTGGTTGTAGCGGCATGCCCACTGTACTCGACAGAGGAGGAGTTCTCCAGTAGCCGTTGTTTCAACATCATGAATAAGATCTAGGTTGAGCTGAGTCTATGACCTTTGTGTTTACCTCATGATTGAGATATGTCACTTGATAACTTAGGTATATGTATGGGCATATACCTAGGTAGTGGTTATCCATTGATTTCATAATCTTTGTGTTTCCTCATGATTGAGATAGGTTACTTGATAACTTGGGTATATGTATGGTCATATACCTAAGTAGAGGTTATCTATTGAGATCTTTTTTTTGGTTATCCTTGTTGGATTTAGTGAGACATTGAGGGTCTCGGGGTCTCTACTGAGTATTATTATACTCACCCCTGCATGGGCTACGCCCGCACCTTGTTGTGTTGGTTCCAGATGACGGGCAGCACAGATGGAGGCCGAGTGTTTGAGGATTGTACGGTACCCGGAGGTGGACCTCACGAAGAGACAGTATTCGGTGGTGGACTTCACGACAAGGCGACACTCGGAGGAGGTTGATGGGTGAGAGCATTGTGGAGGCTATCTGTACCTACCCTTCAAGTATGATCTGTGGTGGACGATCCTGGAGCTGCGCTATCTGTACCTACCCTTCAGGTAGGATCCGTGGTGGAAGATCCAGGAGTTGCGCTATCTGTACCTACCCTTCATGTAGGATCCGAGGAGGACGACCCAGGAGCTACTTCTATTTTCTTCCATATGCTTGTATTTGTTGTACTTTCTTTCAGTTTTAGTTGTACTTTCGATTGGGTTTGTATTCTGGCCCATTTACTTTTCAACACTTCCTTTTTGTACGTAGTGTTTTACTTCTGCTTGTACTCGGTGGTGTTTTGTTACTTTTATAAAGGTAATTCCTTCCCAGTTATCGGGATTTATGCCATTGGTTCTAGTCTCCAGCCCCTGGCCTATGGAAGGCGGGCTTGGGGTAGTCACGACACGGGCCCCAAGGACGGGTCGTGACAAATTGGTATCAGAGGAGTTCGGTTCTACTGTAGAACTCAGGACTCTGATCTTTTTCTATGTGAATCAATAGTGTTAAGAGTATTGAGTGTGGTTATCAGTCCAGGGAGTCCAATTTTGGTGCGGCAGCTGACATATCCATACACCAGGACCCTAACTTCTGATTTCTGACTTAATGCACGAAAACATTGACTGCATGTGTGTTTCAAGTTTTCTTTGTGATTACATTATGTTATCTCAACAAGGTATAATGTTTGACCATGGCGCACCTAGTTCTTTTCAGGATGTCCCCACGATGGCAGCCAACTAGGGTTCCGAGCATTTTGTGGGACGATAGCCCACCGAGCGACGAGGCCTCGGTACAGGGCCCTTTGACAGCAGAGGCACCAGCGGTACCTCTACCCACCGAGTCACTGATGCTACCAGCCCCAGCCGCTGACGGTGCATGTCACCTTAGTACACTTCATGAGTTTCAGTGTCAGTGACCGGCAAGGTTCCATGGGGAGATGGACCCTCAGGCAGCTGAGGATTGGCTGGAGGCAGTTGTGCAAGTTTTCAGGTTAGTGGGGACACCAGCTGACCTCATGGTGGTCCTTGCAGCGAGCCTCCTGCACGCGACAACAGGAAGATGGTGGAGCTTGATGCTCTAGGTGCACAACAAGGCATCTCTCCTTTAGATGGACTTTGAGAGCCTTTTCCTCTCAGATTTCGTCCCAGCCACCCTCCGTGTGGTGCGCATCCAGGAGCTACTACAGCTGCGGCAGGGCAGCATGACAGTAGCCCAGTACGTGGCGAGGTTTACCAATCTCTCGTTTTATTCCACGGACATGTTATGGGACCCATTCTTCAGGGCCCGAACCTTCGATTAGGGGATCAGGTGATAGATCAGAGCTTCAGTTGTTTCTCACAGCATTCCGACACAGACAGGGGTGTTGGAGCGAGCCCTCTTAGTGGAGAGTTTTCTTGCTGAGCAGTCTCCAGCAGTAGGTCCCACCACTAGTCGGCATGCGGCAAAGTCTTCTATAGAAGGCAGTAGACATATGACGCAGAGGTCCAAGAGGACTAGACCAATAGGTGGTCGACCGCATGACACCAGATCGTTTGTGCGAGGCACCCAGGGTGGACAATGACTTACCATGAGCGGACAGTGTTACTCTTGCGGCGGAGTTGGTCACATGGCTCGTGACTGTCCGACCTGCCATACAGATGACCAGGAGATGAATAAAGGACCTCCCAGGCAGAGGCAGAGGTTCAATTGAGGCGGATCGCATGGAGTAGGAGACCGTGGCAGGGGAGCTGGTCGTGCAGCTGGAGGTGGACAACGCTTCGAAGTGTTGACACCACCACCACCAGGAGGTCCACCCCGACTGCAGGGAATAGGTGTAAATGGGAGAGATCAGCTTCAGGCAGCTGAGTCCTACGATCATGAAGATCCGGGAGCAGATGGACAGGATCGGGACTAGCTCCAGACCTGGAGCCTTTTTTTCATGCTGCTTCTAGCTTATTGATGTTTTTTTTGTAGATGCTTTGTGTCTTTGTACTTTGAGCTGCAGTAATAAAAGACACCTCCCTTGTGGAGTTTACCTTCTTGTCCTCTCTTTATGTTGTTACTAAGAGGTTCTGGTTTAAAAACCGTTGACTTGACCCTCACTTTTAGATACCTACTGGAGGAGACCTAGTGACCACACACTGATGCCGATAGTGTGACTCAACCCTTGGAGGTGAGAGTAATGGTTGGATCTCTTGGTAATAGCGTTGTGGTCTTACGACGTCATCCTTGGTATGGATTAGCATCATCCATGTCGAGATTGACTATATTAGGAGAACAACATGGTTTATCCCGGGTATGAGACCGGATTTCTCTTATTGGAAAAGAAGAAATCTCAGCAGCTCTTGTAGGACCAGAAAGGTCCAAGTCATCCAAGAGAAGATGAGGACAGCTCAGAGCCGGAAAAAGTCTAGTGCTGACAGGAGGCGGAGACCACTAGAGTTCAAGGATGGAGACCACGTTTCCCTATGGGTCTCACCTCGACGTGAGTTACGGTGATGTGGCTGAGGCGACAAGTTATCTCTGAGGTTCAACGGACCTTTCTAGGTCCTCAGTAGGGTAGGCGAGGTGGTTTACCGCTTGACCCACCCACCTCATTTGCACCAGGTGCACGCCGACTTCCATGTATCTCAACTAAGGAGATACAAGCTCGACCCTTCGCATTTCATCGACCATGAGGAGCTGGACTTGGGAGATGGGGTGACCCTCACGGGGATTCCAGTGGGGATCGAGGAACGACAGGAGCGGATCCGACAAGGACGGGTCGATTCATTGGGTGCGCTTTCACTGGCAGTATGAGAATCTCCAGGTGAGCACATGGGAGAGGAAGGCTCAGATACGTGCTCAGTACCGCTTTTGTATCCCTAGTTTGTGTTAAAGCTTTACAGGGATGTAAAGCCCTGAGGTGTGATTAATTTAAAGACCCGGAAATTTCAAGAAATTTTTTTCTTAATTTTCTTTGGGATTTTACGAGTACGCAGTTGATGATGGTGCCTAATTCCGAGGCCCGATGTGCCCGAAATCATTTTCCGAAGTTTAGCTCGGGTACATTCAGTGAACGAATGAGCGAGTTTTTCTAACTTTTGAACCGGTGCTCAGAATCGAATTCTGAGGGTACCGATGGAATCGCAGCGCCGATAATTGCTTAGAAACATCTTTTCCGGAGTTGCGTTTGCTCGGGAGTGGTTTTTAAATTTTTTTTTGGGTTAAGTAAAGGATTAAAATAAAAATGGTGCGACCAGTTTTTATTTTTACTTGATGTTGTTTAACGTAAGCTACGTGATTGGGGTGGGACCCACAATATCCTACCCACTAGGTAGGATATCTGTGAGGTGGGACCCACACGAGCCCCACTGTTTCTTTTCTTCCTAAACCCCCTCCTTTAATAAGGTAACGCACTCGCACCCCCATTAATTGGAAGTCAACCCTTGGGTTTATCTGTTTATGAAACGCCTCTTTTAATTTGGCGATTTAAACATTTCTATTAATTCAATTAATTTATTGTTTCAATTTTGAATTTCAAAGGCATTGGCTTGTGTGTAAATAAACTAAGACAAGTCTTATTTTATTAAGAGGTTCGTTGTGCGTGAAGGCGTGGGGAGTTTTTGCTCAAGTTCTTGAAGTTCTTCTTCCTCGATGAAGAACGCGAAGAACGCCGACCTCCGACGATGGACGACGGTGAGAGACGCCTTCCTCGGAGATCGAAGATCCAACGCTCACCCTTTCGTTCCTCCTTCCCGCGTCAAAGGAAGGGAGACACCTTTCCTCCTCGGACGATCTCCGTCAAGTGTGAGGAAACTTATTCTGCGACGTCCCTTTCTGCAACAGACCTCGTTCTACGATTATGCTCGAGGTAGGGGTTTGGTTTTATCCGTGAATGTTTTCCTTGCGTTCTTCGTTAAATTTTCGGTCCGCCCGTTATCAATTTAACGGGAGGAGGTCGGACTGCCCGAACACGGTCGATCCTCCTCCCCCTTTGTTGTGTGTTCGTTGCGGCTCGAACAAATGCGGTGTGGTGCAACGGCACCGCGCGGAAACAAGAAGGAATGCGACAAAGGAGCGCGGCGCCGTCGCGTCGCGCCGTTGAGGCCGAACCAAATAGCGGCCGGAGTTGGGTATGCAAAGGAAAATCGAAGACTCCACAGTTTTTTATTTGACGTACGGATCGACGGGCGATGATAAAGCGGGTTGAAAAGGCGATTTTGGACACTTCGTAGTAACCTACGGGTCCCGGGAGGGCCTTAGGCGAAGGAGAAAGGCCAAACGGACCACCGAAGCGCGTCCGGTGGTCCGCGGAAGATCTCGTCGGCACGCCACGCCGGCAGGGCGGCGCCGGCGGCCAACGGCGGCGGCTGGCGGCGGCGGCCGGCACCGGTCGGCCACCAAGAGGCGAGGGTGCCCGGCGCGCCGCCGGGGAGGGCCGCCGCGGTTGAAGTCGCGGCGGCAGGCAGCTGGTTCCGCGGTCGCGCGAGACCGAGGGAGACGTGGCGGGTCGCCGCGTCGCAGGCAGGGAGCGGCCCCCACGTGGGGGTCGAGGCTTCTTTCATGGGGGGAAACCGCACCCCCTGTCCGCTCAGCCGGACAGCCGAGCGGCCACGCGGCCACGCGGCCGCGCTAGCGCGGCAGGCCAACCGGCCGGGCCGCGCCCAGGTCGGGCCGGGACACGCCCTTTTGGGCCAGACCCAGTTCGGGTCGACCCGGTTCGGGCCGACCCAGGGGGTCTCGGGTCGGGTCGGACCGGGCCCGAACCCCCTATTCTCAGGCAGTTCTCATTCAAACGCCCATATCTTGGGATACGGACTCCCGATCGATGCACCTTCAGTTACTATGTGAACCTTGTATCGAGACGGTCGTTTCGGTATATTACACTCAAGGTTTCGGAGAACTTTGAGTACGGTCGGGTTGGTTCGGATACGAAACCAACCGGGCCCTCGGAGTGGAAACGCTTATATCTCGAGCTTCGGACGTCCTATTGACGTGCCATCGACTTTTTTGGATTCCTCTTGATGAGACGAAACTTTTGGCATGCTTCGCCTGAGTTTTGGATGCAGTTGGATAATGATCGGGTTGGATTGTACCCAAAATCCAACCGGGCCCCTGGAACGGAAAAGATGATAACTTTCAGACCGGACGTTCGTTTGACGAACCGTCAGTGGCGTTGGTGATCACGTTGAGAAACGGTCCCTATGAGCATACCCTATGAGAGTTAGGGGTACAGTCGAGATACGGCCGGGTTGGTTCGCACACGTAACCAACCGGGCCCCTGGGACGAAAAGGCTAGTAACTCACAGACCGGGCGTCCGACTGGCGCGTCGTCTATTGCGTTGAGACCCCTTTGACGAGGCGGTACTTTGAGATACTTCTTCGTGGAACTTTGTGATACTTGTAGTATCGACCAGTAGCTCGTGGAGCGGACCCTCCAGGTGACGAGCTAGCAGAGTGCAGAGACCTAGTAGCTGGATGAGACTTGACGACTGCTGATCTATCGACTCGGTGTGTTTCGGAGAGCCCAGTGGGGAGCGCTTGGTTGTAGCGGCAGAACCACGGCGGAGGAGCGCTTGGTAGTAGCAGAAGACCCACGGTACTCAACAGAAGAGGTACCTCTAGAGGCTATGAGGGGGAGCACTTGGTTGTAGCGGCAGACCCACGGCGGGGGAGCGCTTGGTAGTAGCGGCAGACCTACGGTACTCAACAGAAGGAGTACCTCTAGAGGCTATGAGGGGGAGCGCTTGGTTTTAGTGGCAGACCCACGGCGGAGGAGCGCTTGGTTGTAGCGGCAGACCCGCAGTACTCAACAGAAGGAGTACCTCTAGAGCCTATGAGGGGGAGTGCTTGGTTGTAGTGGCATACCCATTGTGGGAAGCGCTTGGTTGTAGCAGCAGACCCACAGTACTCGACAGGTAGAGTACTACAGCAGTCCAAGGTTAGTGGGGCGTGCTTGGTTGTAGCGGCAGACCCACTGTACTCGACAGAGGAGGAGTTCTCCAGAAGCCGTGGTTTCAACATCATGAATAAGATCCTGGTTAAGCTGAGTCTATGACCTTTGTGTTTACCTCATGATTGAGATAGGTCACTTGATAACTTAGGTATATGTATAGTCATATACCTGGGTGGTGGTTATCCGTTGATTTCATAATCTTTGTGTTTCCTCGTGATTGAGATGGGTTACTTGATAACTTGGGTATATGTATGGGCATATACCTAAGTAGAGGTTATCTGTTGAGATATTCTTTTTGGTTATCCTTGCACGGGCTATGCCCACACCTCGTTGTGTTGGTTGCATATGACGGGCAGCGCAGATGGAGGCCGAGTGTTCGAGGATTGGACGGTACCCGGAGGTGGACCTCACGACGAGACAGTATCTAGTGGTGGACTTCACGACGAGGCGACACTCGTAGGAGGTTGACGGGAGAGAGCGTTTTGGAGGCTATCTATACCTACCCTTCAGGTAGGATCTGTGGTGGATGATCTAGGAGTTGCGCTATCTGTACCTACCCTTCAGGTAGGATCCGAGGAGGATGACCCAGGAGCTGCTTTTATCTTCTTCCAGCTACTTATCTTTGTTGTACTTTCTTTCAGTTGTAGTTGTACTTTCGATTTGGTTTGTATTCTGGCCCATTTATTTTTCAGCACTTCCTTTTTGTACTTAGTGTTTTACTTCCACTTGTACTCGGTGGTGTTTTTTTACTTTTATAAAGGTAATGTCTTCCCAGTTATTGGAATTTACGCCTTTGGTGCTAGTTGCTAGCCCCTGACCTATGGAAGGTGGGCTTGGGGTAGTCACGACACGAGCCCCGAGGACGGGTCGTGACAATAATACTCATGTCGGGTACTTGAATTTTCCTTATAATTCTCCTTAGAAATGATGTATTTATGCTAAATAATGGTGAAAAGAAGAATTTTAATGTGTTATAAGGTTCTATGAGGATAAAAAAATTAGTTTCAAGGATAAATTTGAATAGAATTTTATTCTTTAAGTGGTGTAAGGGTTACTATTTTATAATTTAAAGAAAGGATTGTTTGGGGAGAACCCTTAACATTTTCAATAATTTGATGTTAATATTCCAATATTAATGGATAAAATGGAAAAAATAGGAGCATAAAGTGATTTTGGGTTAAAAATAATCTCAACCACCCATTTGGGATACAACTTTGATTGTTTTAAGTATTTTTATTTTTACTTTTATCCTTTTACCTAAGTTTACTTTTACCTTGGAAATTAAATTGTACCTGTAGTAATTAATTTTAATAAAAAAATTAATATTTATCCATTTTACCTAATTTTAACCTTATTATTTAAATTTTTTAAATTAGTTTATCAAATACAATTTATAAGTTTTTGAAAAGTTGATTTTAAGATTAGGGAACATAATATGTAAAAAGTGTTTATAAAAATTATGTTTTAAAGATTAAAAAATATATGTAATACATAGTTATTAAAATTATCAATTTCTAATAAAAAATTGTTTTATTTTTTTTTAAAAAAAATTACGAGTCTTTCATTTCAATCCAAAACAAAATCTCACCATGAAAATACTTGTTTCAAAGAAAATATTGAAAATAATATTTTATTAAACTTAAATTATAATTTAGTTTTAAAATTTTAGACATAGGACTTATAATCTCAAATAGTACATTTAAATTAATAATTTTATTCCATAAATACATAATTTATTAATTTAATGTTTTTTTAAAATTCTTGGATACTCTTACATAATTATAAATCATAAAAATTATAATTTTCATAAAAAACCATATTTTTCGACTGAAAATATTCTTTTTAGGAAAAAACCAAAATTTAAGCTTAATATAATACTGTTTTTATAAATAGAAAAATTATTTCCATATTGAAAAATTCAAATTATAAAATTTATAAATTCATTTTTTTATAAAATCAAAAAATATAATGAAAACTCATTTTTATTGGAAAATGAAATTTTCAATTATTAACTATTATTATTATTATTTCTTATCATTTAATAAATAAATTATTGTTAAATAATTATTAATATCCCACATTATTTATCATCATTAATTATATTTTTCTTAAAATGGAAATGCATATCACTTAAAAAAGAATTTTTTAAATAAAATAATTTTCAAAACAATAAAGGATATTATTAGTAATTTTTGGAAAAATAATTAAATTTCATTCATATTAAAAGTGTTCTTTATTATATATATATATATATATATATATATATTTCATAAATAATTTACTCATATTCATTCTCTCTAATTCATTGGATAGGTTTTAATAGTCATACTCAAATATGTATATTTTATCAAAATATATCATGATTTCATTTAATTTATGTGTTGCGTGTGGAGAAATTTATCAAACACATTGACTTATTTAAAGGTAATAAAAAATTAAGATCTATGGGTGCTAAAAATTATCACCCATGCGAGATGGTATTTGTGAAGGATGTGTTTGGTCCTTTAGTGAGACAAGGGATCCTTAGTGTAACACCCTTAGTTTGAGGTATGTCCTCGTTTTATGGATTATCTATAAGATTTAGGATGTCTATTTTGGGTTTGGGAAGTGTTTGTAGGTTACGCGAATAAGTTTGGAGTGTTTTTGAATTTTTGGGTGCAGGATGGGAACCAACACACCGTGGTGGAGGGAGTGGTGTTTTGGGATTATACCTATGAAACACAGGCACACAAAAAATTACCAAGGGAGGTCGTGGTCACTAGGTGGCCTTGGGTGTGGCACTTTGGGGCCTTTCTGTGAAACACAACCAAATGAGACCTTACCATGAAGTAGTATAGGTTGTGGTGGGTCCAGAGCATAATAGGTTTTTGAAACATGCTATAGTGGCTCACCATGGTGTGTTTCTGGAATTTTTATAATTGAAGGAACCACAACCATAGAAGACACTACTAGTCTCTGGTGATGATAAAATAAGTATTTTTAAACTACCATTTTGAGCACCGATTTATAGGGGAGGGAGTTTTGGGCTTTATAGGGATATTATGTGCGATATTATGGGTGTATTAAATTTTATTTTCAATATATTTTACCCTATATTAACGTACATTCATCGCATCCATGACTTGGATCATGATTTATGGCTTCTTAAATGTGATTCTATAAAACCTTTCCCCCTCAGATGAATCTTCTTCATTACCAATCTTTTGTATGATTGGTACCATAGTTGAGCCTTCCTTCTTGGTTATTTTTGACGATTTCAAGAGGTAAGTTGATTCTCTATTTTATCTACTTTCTCTAGAAATTTAAGGCTTAGTTTTCTTAATTATTTTCAGATATTTTCAAATAAAACTTCATATTATTTCTTCATAGAAAAACATTTCAATTTATGAATTGGAAATGTTGTATTTTGAATGGTTTTTGGAAAAAATATTTTTGTTACAAGGTTTTAAATTATTCTATTGGTTTAATGCATGAAATATGTTTGATTACATTTTTTAAAATATTAATTTATTTGAATAAATAAATGGTTGTTAGTCCGTTTCATATACATGAAATTTCATGAGTTCATATTGCATTTGAAGAAACATTTTTGGGTTCGAATAAGGGGTTAGTGTTGTTGGGGTAAATTGGATTCACATACAAGTGGTGAATTTAAAGTAGGAAATTATTATACTCATGATTTTAGACCGCTCCTGGTTAGATTTATGAATAATTGTGTGTGTGTATAAAATTAGGTGTTCCAAGTGGGTGGAATAAATGTTTTGGGTGTTTAAATTAATTGAATTTATTTGGTAAAATAATTTAGTTTTTATCTCAACCATTTTACATGTATTTTGAATTGTGAGATAACTTGTTCTTATCTTGGTGGTGTGAGTTGGGAAATATCTTTGGGATTTTATACTATGTATGATTACTAACCTCTATATATACACCTTGGTGCGTATGAATAAGTTTCTTTTTAGGAAATAGGTAAAGTAAAAGTATCTTGTTTCTCTAGTGGAGAATCATGATGATACAGTCTTGGGATTGTGGTTGGAGCTTGGAAAATTTTAGGTGGAGTGGTTAGATTGATGCCACATATATGTTGTTGTGTTATGTTGACTTTTAGTTTTGGTTGGATTTATTATTTTACTTCTATATTATACCCTGATATTGATTCTTATTGGTATTGTTTTTGGAGTTGTATTATTCATATTTCATTCATCATATAGTTTTGATTTCATTTGTTTATTTATTTTCCTGGAAGTTTATTTTTGTTAAAATGGAAAATCATCTCCCAACATTTTACTAATCCCTTGGTATTTATTTCTAGACTTTGGTGTCTAAGGGATGTAACCTAAGGTTTATATAACCTTGTATCTTTCTAATCCAATGGTTAGGGTCAATATGTTACACTTATCCTAAGAAACAACACTATTATTTTCACAATATATCTCGATGTCTCTCTGGATTCATGGAACCACCCCAAGTTTAGTAATGAACTTCTTGATCCAAAAAACTAGTTTCACAATTATGATGTAGTGGTATACTCTAACTCCACTATTGATTCTGCTAAGGTGGATTTCTTAGAACTCTTCCAGATAATAACTCACCATTTAGAAAAAAACAAATCCACAATGAGATATTATATCATCTTTATTGGATTAAAAACTAGAATTTATGTAACTCTTTACACATAGTTCATCCTCTCCTCTATAGACCAATAACATATCCATAGTCCTTATGTTCTTCACAAAAATCCAGTGACTCTAACCAATATTAGAATAGTATATACTTGTTATGCTTAAGTCATAAGATACATTGGGTTAGGTACACAACATGGAATACATGATACATCCTTTAGTGAAGACATAAGGAATCATATCCATAATTTATAATTATTTAAAAGGATCACTGATCTTCTTAAGATTCATTCCATGTAACCCTAGTAAAGACCCCTTATTGGAGTTCTATATGAAAAACCACTTTATTAATTTACCAATATATGTGTTCTGACTCAATCCAATCAATCTATTAGATCTATATCTATAGATATTCATACTAAGTATGTAGGTAGATTCACCCATGTATTTTATTGAGAATCATTTACCTAGCCACGTATTTACAGAATAAAGAGTCAAGATGTCATTTCTGATAATCATCATATAATCTACATACAATATCATAAGTAGTACTATGATCCCACTAACCCGCTTATATACATAGTAATCATCCATGTTTTTTAGAAAACCAAACTCTTTTATTTTATCATTAAACCAGATATTCCAACTCTGGGAAGATTTTTTTAGTCCATAAATTGACCATTGCAACTTGAAAATCTCAGAAGACTCATTTGTCCCTTCAAAACATTTAGGTTGTATCATATACATGTCTTTAAGTAAATTCCTATTAAGGAAAGTGGTTTTTAAATCCATCTGATATATCTCATAATCCTAATATGTTGTTATGGATAAAAAAATTATGAATGGACTTTATCAACAAAACCCGTGAAAAGTTATATTCATAGTCAATACCATGAATTTTTTTATAACCCTTTTCCACCAAAAATGATTTATATGTATAAAATATACCATACATGATAGTTTTATTATGGAAACACCACTTACACCCTATGGGTCTCACCCCTTTAGGTATATCCACCAAGTTTTCAACTTGGTTAGTGTAGATGGAGTTCATCTCTGATTCTATGGCTTCTAACCATTTCTCAGAATGATAACACTTGATATTCTCTTGGAAGGTTCTGTATTCACCTCCTATAAACATTTAATAATTATCATTATCCATAAGAAAATCATATATCTTAGTTTCCTGATAAATACTACTAGATCTTATAGGTTTTTGTGAAAATTTATTTGGTTCTTATTCCACAAATCATTGTGGAATTGGCTCAACCTATATCTTAGGAAAACTTTCTATTTATTATTGTTGAACTTATCTAAGTTCAATTTTCCTCCCACTGATATCTCAACTCATATATTCATTCTCAATTAATGGAGAAAATAATTCCAAAAACACTTTTTCACAATAATATTAAAGAAATAATATCCCCTTACGTCCATGATATAACCAAAAAATAAGAACTTGTCAGATTTCAGGTCAAGATTATCTAAATACAATCATCATATGAATGCATCATAGCCTCAGATCCTTATAAAAAACAAACTGGGATGTTTCCCATACTCTATCTGATATTTTTTCTTTGTGACTACTTTAGATAGAATTTATTTTAATAATAATGTCACATTCTCTATAGAAAATCCCTCTAATGAAATAGGAAGGTCCCAGTGACTCATTATTGTTTGAACCATATCCAAAAAGGTATGGTTCTTCATTTAAGATACTCTATTCCATTTTTTCATTCTGGGAGTTTTTTTTGAACTATCCCACAATTATTTATATTAAAAATGATTTTTTGGCTCAAGTATTCAAATCCCCAAGCTGATTGAAGAATCTTAATATTCTTGCCCTGTTGATTTTGTACTTATTTTTTAAAATCTTTAAACTATTCAAAATTTTCTTACTTTTTTCATTAGAAACACATATCCATAATGAATAAAGTATGTGGTAAATGTAATGAATTACCTAAAACCAAAAATTTATTTAGTACTCATTGGTCTATATATATCTCTATGTATGAGATACAATTATCTACTAGCCTTTCAACATTTCTACCAAAAGGTGCATTTATCATTTTTTTCCAATATATAATATTTTCATGAATCAAATGATTCATAATATAATGTGTCCAACAAACCATATCCATGGATTCTTTAAAGATGTTTCTTATTTGTGTTTTCAAGGTGATAATGCCAAAGGTGTATGGGAATATAATCAACCTAAACCTTATTATTCCATATGTTATAAATAGTATTATCCATATCTAGAATATATAAAACATTCATTATATTCCCAATTCCATAAAACATTTCATCATTAAATATAGAACAACAACTTTTCTTAATAATGAATGAAAATCCCATATTGTCCAAAAAAGATACAAAAATAAAATTCAATTTTATAGATGAAACGTAATAATAGTTCTTTAGTTATAGAACTAATCCACCAGGTATACTTAGATCATATGTGATGACCTCTAATGCAAAAAAAAATTCTCCATTACTCATATGAATATCTACTTCGTCCTTGATTAATTTCCTCTTATCAATGAGTCATTATTTATCAGCACAAGTGTGTGATACTAACTTGTTATATAATACCCATGAGTCAAATATGGTGAAATTAATCTCTATAACATTCACATTCATTTATTATATTTTTTATCCTTGAGAACACTTATCAACCTTAGATACCAATATTTAACTATTTTATAGTCCATACCTATTATATATCTCAATATTATTGTGATTAAATATGTAATGATCTACAATAAAGACATATCAGTGGGAGAGTATCATGGATTATATCTTTTCATTAAGGAATTTAAATTAAATTGATCCCATTAAAAATTATGACACCATAAATTATATCCATTTAGTGAGCCAAGATCCATATTTCACTAAAAATGAGTCTTCTAGGGAATTTCTCTTGCTAGTTAATTATTTAGGCATGGAAACATCCCAATAAAAATAGTTGCGACTCATGGATAAATGAGTGGATAACTCTTTATCCTAATATAACATATGGATTCACTCAAATATATTCCTTTGGTATTATTCCTTAGGGTTTTATAGATAAGTGTAACCAAAATCAAATTCCATGAATATAGTAACAAAGACAATCTAGAGGCACACTTCTAGAGAAAAACAAACTCAAGGATGATCAAGTGTTATCTATCACTTACTTGCCTCACACAAGACAATTCAGGGGAATATTACTAAGGAAGTTCCTACTGGGTTGAATGATCATGGTCTTGATAATTGTAGAATTTGAAGGAATCTTACCCTTTGTATTTGTGGGGGTTTTAAAGTCCAACCAATTTAATATACATGACATGTGTAATGAACCAAAGTTTTATCTATATAAATTCTCTTTTGATAATTATTTCATATAGTATAAACACATCGATAACACAATAAAATATTTATAAATGATAAATGAATGAAATAGGAAGGGTTTATAGAAGTTAATGAACCTATAATAATGAAATAGTAATTTTACCTTTGGAATAGTAATGTGACCATTATGAACAGTAAACTAGCCAATTGAATAGTAACCTCACTAATTAAAGTATACATAAAATTTATCCATTTTATTATTGACAATATGATATAATTATATCATATTATATGTGAATAAATATTTTAAAATTATTAATTAAGTGTTGGTTTTTTAAGTCATAATAATTTAGTTACAATTTTATCACTAATTTAATAATTTAATAGATAATTTATTTTCATAAAATTTATTCATAAATTAATATTTTTATACCTTATGATTATTATATAATTTTATGAGACCTTAATTATTTTTTCAAAGTTTTAGAAAATCAGTTTGAATTTTAAAAAATTTATTTTCCAAGTAAATGATGATTTTAATTAAAAATTATATTTCTCATATTTAAAAAAAATTCATAAAATGGAGTTCATTTTTTAATTCTTCACATCAAAAAATTCTTAGGGTTAATTTTTGGTATTTTTATGAAATAATTGAATTTTTACGAATAGTGAAATATGGTAATTTAGAGTATATATACATTATAAGTTAAATACACTATTAATTGAGTCGTGGATAATGTAATAAAAATTGGTTTGAACTCACAGGATCTAATTACTATATTTAGTCTCAAGAATCAGCACTATTTCTTTTCTTGAGTAGAATAATAAACTAATGAATTAAATAATGAGAAAACACCACTCTCCTCCACTATAAATACCACCCATCACCACCTATTCTCCTCACACCTATCAAGCCTTTATCCTTGTCCAAATTCATCTCATATCTCTTTATAATACCCTTACCCATTTCTAGGAGATTGTTTTCTTAAAAAAAGACCAAAATTGATCCCCTAAAGAGGTTTTCAAGAGGTAAAACCCTCTTCCTTTTCTTTAAATTTCTTTTTCAAGTTCCTTTAATTTATTTTTCTATCCTCACATACCCTCATCAAAATTGTACGATAACTCTATTACATATACTATAATTTTTGTATGATAATGTATTAATTCTTAATAATCTTTATTTCTCCTCCTTTTATACAAATAAAGAAAACATCATCCATGATGTTTTAATTTATCACATTCAAGGATGACGAAGTTTTCAATTTCCATTACCATCTCCAAGTCTGGTCATAAAACCATTTTTATGGTTGAAAAATATTATAATATATGTATTATATCTTATTTAATTTTATGGAATCGTTTTTTTTACACATAATATTAATTTATTAAACAAAATGAGTTTATTTTGATGGAAAACCGTCAAAATAAACCCAAAATATTATTATCAACTATTTATCTAATGATTCACACTAATTCCATAAAAAATGATTTATAATACCAATTTAACCTCAATAAGATCATTAATAATACATAAGTTCAATTATGGACAATTACCCCACTTTATACAACCTTTCGTACATGTATATAAGTAAACTGAACATGAAAACCAAGGAAACCGACACTCCTAAAGGATTAAATTGAGCATCTTAACCCATCAAAAAGGCCATAAATGAAATTAATAAGGCTATAATAAATAAAATAAATATAGAAAGGGTTATTTAATTATTAATTAATGGATCTAATTTGATTATCAAGGACATTAAGATCAAGTGAAGAACACATTCAGACTTAAGGTAAGGGATTTTACCTGAACCTCCATTATTCCTATAGGTTACCCTTTCTCTATTTTTACCCAAATGAAATTCTATTTTATTTTTATGTACATATTCTAAAATATGTGGATATGTTAAAAAATCATGTACCAATATCCATTCATCCTTATTTTTTGGGGATATACATGTTTTTAAAAGGTTCTCTATTCAATTCTTCCTGATAAGCAAGCCTGATTTAAGAGAACTTTCTGAATTTTGACCCAATTTAAAGTGAACTCTATAATATATTTTAAGACACCATTATTTTTATAAAATCACTCATTTTATTATTAAAATTATCCTGGTTCAATTATGGTTTTATATAATATATTACCCCCTTTTCTTCTTAAAATTATCTTTAATATTTTCCTTAAACCGCACTAAAATGTTTCATTTCTTAAGTTTCTTAAATGCCATTTTTTCATGTATTCTATTAAGTTTGACATCACTTATCATGATCTATGCCTATATTTTCTTATTAATTTCCATGTATGATTTAAATCATCTCTTTCATTGACACCGTTGTTATATTCCCTTATGTTATGCCTTTTTGACAAGATTATGATACCCAATTGTTACCATGGATAACCCTTAGGTTTATGTTTGATTAATTATGTATGAATATTAATTTGGAAAAAATATTAATGAAAATTTTATGATATGTGTTCCCAGATAGCACTCCAATTCCTTGGGTAATGTTTAGTCTCATGAGATGTTATGTGTAATGATCTTGGTGGTTAGCCTTGACTCATGCTCCATATGCAACGGTCTTGGTGGTTATCCTTGACTCGTGATTATATATGTGAAATTATCCTTGAATCATTATAAATTCATGTTTTATATTACTTCCACATTACTATGAATACATTATTTTATGATCCCATATTATGATTCCTTTTGTTTAATTATGTTCCATGCCTTTTTATATCATTATGTTATGCCTTCTAACCTAGGTACTAAGATTTATTTTAATGTTTATTCCCTTACTAGGCCTTTTTAGCTCATCCATTTCATGTTATCCCTAGGTTATCCTATGTATATGTAAGGGCTCAAATTAAGTTAGGGGATCATAATAGATGAAAAATAAAGAAATGTTTTATTTAGCCCCATGTTTTCAGTTTTATGTACCTAGTCTTCCATGACACTAGAATTTAAAATCCTTGGATTGTAATTTGATGTTTAATTATAATAAAAACCATGTAATGATATGTGTAAAAGTATAGGGTATCTATAGTTGGTATTAGAGGAAAAATTTATTTATTTTTGGAGACTAAGAATAGAGAAATTTAGTAATAACTCTAAAGATAAGACTAAGTATGAGAAAACATCCATAAATTTTGGTTAGTATAGAGTAAGTTTTTTATCAAGAAAATACATCCCTTTCTGGATACTAAAAGTGGGCATGGTTCTAGCATAGATGTACCTAGGAGTAACAACTCTGACAAGGTATTCTAGGCCTGACTCGAGGTAACCTGGTACATGATAATAGGGCTTACTTCATACTTAGTTTGACATTCCTAGGGGATGTGATTTGGTAAATTCATAAGCTCATTATGAACCATTATTAAGGGAAAAAATACCATAAGAATTTATTATAGGAAACAGATCATGAATAACCTAGATTGAAACCAAGGGAATCACAAGTTAGGATATACTTTTCCTTTAAGAGTTTATACTTTTATGTTTAAAGTTTCCTTTTTATAATTATGAGATAAATATTAAATATCCCTAATTGGACATTCTTTTTTATTAGTTAATAGTGGGAAATATAAGAACAAATGAATACAATCAATGTTATAGGCAATGTGATGATTTCTCTAATGATATCCCAAATATAATGGAAACGGGTGTTCAAAACATAATGACAGTACTTGCTCAATTGGATCAAGTTATGAATAATAACTTGAATCATTTGGAACACCCTTCTTCTCCTAAGAGATAGAAATTTGTCATTGAATCCTTCATGTGGAAAAGGCCTCCCATGTTTAGTGGATCTTATGATCCACTTATTTTATAATATTGTATTAACTCCATTAAAAAGATATTATAGGTCCTACAGTTCTCAGAAGTAGAGAAAGTTGTGTCGAAGATCTATCATTTTGATGGGGAAGCTGATCAGTGGTGTACACTGATCAAAAATAAAAATTCCAAGGAGGAAATTGATTCTATATATTGGGAGTAAATCAACAAAACGTTTTTCAATAAATATTTTCCCTGAACCCTCCATCTCAAGATGGAAATTGAGTTTCCTGGACTTAATAAGAATAAAAATGAGTCTATCATGAAATATGAAGCAATATTTATAAGGATTAAAAGATATTACTCTAGATTTTTCATGAACAATGAAATAAAGTTAGATCAATTCTTTAGTGTACTAAAGTCAAGTCTACAAAAAATGTTGGAAATTAGAGACTTTGATAGTTATGAAAAGATTTTACATTGTGACATCAATGTTTAAATAGATATCAGAGACTCTAAATGTTCTTGTGGGCCTAGTGAAATAAATAATAAAATGGAGTCTAATATGGGTGGATCTAAAAATAAATCCCATGATAGAAAGAAGACAAAATATACCATGTGTCGAAATTGTGGGAAGAAGTATCCTTGGAACTATTTAAAGGGAACCAGTAAATGCTTCAAATGTGGAATAATGGGGAATATGGATTAGAAATTCCCAAGGGATATGAATAATTCCACTATTATAGAAGAAGAATGGAAGGTTCAGATCAATACTCAGCCAGTAGTGCAGTGTTTCAACTAAAAGGAACATTGGAATTTTTTAAATCAATTCCCTAATCCCAAGGTTTTTAGAGGAAATAAAAAATAACTTCCAAGGAAACATGGAAGGTTTTATGCTATCAATACTGGTGATGTGGATCTAGAAAATGATGTGGTGACAGGTACATTGGTTATTCATTCAATAATAGTGAACATACTATTTGATTCTGGTTTTATGTATTCTTTCATACCTTTTAAAGTTTAGTAGAACTATTCAAATACAACCTCAAAATTTGGAGGTTGGGTTTTCTATGAGAACAACTAATTGGGAAATTATTGCATATCAAGTACATAACTCCTCCCCAATTAATGTTTTTGGACTAAACCTCCCAGAAAGTTTTGTCTTACTACCTTCTGTGGAGTTTGGTGCTATTTTGGGCATAGATTGGTCATTTTTATACAAAGCCAACATCAATTTTTGGGAAAGGGAGATCACTCTTCACATCTTGAAGCATCCTCCAATTCTTGAAAAGTGTAAGGAGGAAGATGAATCTCCTTCAGAATAATCATCTCAAGTGTGGATATTACTGACTTATGAGAAAGCACATCTTGCTCAAATTATTGAGAAAAAGGAGATGATCATGCTAGAAGATATTCTCATCGTGATGGATTACACTGATGTATTTTCTGAAGAATTGTCTAGTCTCCCACCTGAACGAGAGGTTTATTTCTCAATTTAACTTATTCTTGGAAATCTACATATATCAAAGACACATTATAGAATAGATACCATTCAGTTGGAAGAATTAAAGAAGTAGTTACAGGAGAATATGGACAAGGGTTTTATATACGTGAGTGTTTCACCATGGGGTGTGCCAGTCCTCTTTGTCAAGAAGAAGGATAGATCAATACGCTTATGAATAGATTATCATGAACTAAATAAAATCATGATAAAGAAAAATTATCTCATTCCTCATATAGATGACTTATTTGATCAGTGGGGGAATTTATTTCTCTAAGGTGGACCTTCGGTCGAGATATCACCAACTAAAGGTGAAAAGTAAATATATTACCAAGACTTCCTTTCAAACGAGGTATGAACACTATGATTTCATAGTGATTCCCTTTACACTCACTAATTCTACTACAATTTTCATAGATTTAATGAATATAGTCTTTATATATTACCACTAAAAAATTGTGGTACTATTTATCAATGATATTCAGATATACTCCAAGAGAAAGGAGGAACATGAAGAGCATTTTAGTACTGTGTTGAATACTTTATAAAGGGGAAAAATTATGCAAAGTACAGTAAATGTGAGTTTTGTATGGATGAAATATCATTATTAGGGCATGTTATCACCAGAAAAGGAATATCTATGGACCCTTCCAAGACAAAGGCAATTTAAGAGTGGACCAGGACAACATCTATAACAGAGATTCGCAATTTTCTTGGTCTTGATAGGTATTAATGATGATTTGTGAAGAACTTATCACCATTTTCAAACCCAACAACCAAGATGACATGTAAGGGAGTGAAATTTTTCTAGACTAAATAATGTGAGGAAAGATTTAAGGAGATAACAAAGAGGCCTATCACTATGCTAGTACTCACACTCCTGAAAAGTGGAGAACTTTTTGTGGTGTAAAAATATGATTCAAAGAAAGGATTAGGCTATGTACTGATGAAAAATGATAAAGTGATAGTCTACATCTCAAGAAAGTTGAAAATTCATGTGAAAAACTATCCTATGCATGATTTGGAGTTGGCGGTTGTGATCTTCGTGTTGAAAATATGGCGGAATTATCTCTATGGTGAGAAGTGTGAGATATATACTGATTATAAGAGTCTCATATATATATTCAAATAGAATGATCTTAATATGCACCAATGAATATGGTTAGATCTCATCAAGGATTACGACTTCTTAATCCACTATTATCCTGGTAAGAAAAATAAGGTGTCAGATGCTCTAATTATAAAGGATCCTTCATCTTTATCCATGATGTGAATTAAGAAAAATCCAATCTTCTTAGACTTACAAAGGATGGACATGGGAATAATTAAGTGAGGAACATCGTGAATCCTTTCTAAAATGATTTCTCAACCATCCCTTATGTAGAAATAAAGTATTATCAAATAAATTATGGGGAAATTAAGAAAATGGTGGAAGCAATTAAAAATGGTAAATCTTCTAAGTTCAAGATTGATGAGGATGGAGTCATAATATTTGGGTCATGACTATGTGTACCATACAATTCAAAGATAAAGAAAGGGATTTTGAAGGACCCACATGGCTCATCCTTCTCTATTCACCTTGGGGGCATAAATATGTATCAATATCTTTGGGAGAAATTTTTGTGGGACAATATGAAAAAGTATATCGCTAAATATACATCAAAGTTCCTGGTATTTATTAAGTGAAGGCTGAAAGAAAAAATTATAAAGTGATGATGAAACCATTACCCATACCAACCTTGAAATGGGAAAACCTCACCATGGACTTTGTCACTATAATTCCAAGGACATCCAGAGGAAATAATTCTATATGGGTTATTATGGATCGTCTTACAATGATAGCTTAATTTATCGTAATTCGAGAGGAATTCTCACTAGGTAGACTTGAATGGATATACATCAAGGAAGTGGAAAGGATGTATGGATTTCCACTATAAATTGTATCCGACCAAGATCTGAGATTCAATTCCATGTTTTGGAAAACTCTCAAAAAATCTCTATGTACTGAGTTGAACTTCAGTACGGCTTCTCATCCTCAAATTGATGGCCAATATGAGTGGACTATTCAGACAATGGAAGACATGTTGAGATCATATTATATGGACTTCAAAGGAGGATGGGACCAATATCTTTTACTATTCAAATTATCCTACAACAATAGTTCCTACTAGAGAATCCAAATGGCTCTATGTGAAAACCTTTATGGGAAAAGGTGAAGAACATCGGCATGTTGGGATGAGGTTGGTGAACATAAGCTGCTATGACCTGAAATGGTCATAGAAATGGAAGAAAATTTTAAAACTATTCAACATAATATTAAGGAATCCTAAAGTTAAAAAAATATTTATACAGAAAATTGTCGATGGGACCTGAAGTTTAGGGTAAGAGACATTGTATTCCTCTTCATATCCCTATGGAAGAGGATCATGAGATTCTAGAAGAAATGGAAGCTAAGTCACAGGTACATCGGCCCCTTTGAGATCCTTGATCATGTTAGAGATATAGCTTATCGACTAGCACTCCCACCAACCATATATCAGGTAGAAGATGTATTCAATGTATCCCTCTTGAGGAAGTATATACCGAACTCTTCACATGCACAGACTTTAGAGGTGGTACTGTTGGAGAATGATATTTCTTTCGAGGAGTATCTAGTAAAGATCTTGGATAGTAGAGATAAAGTTATATGCAACAAGACTACTCACCTGGTCAAATTACTTTGGTGGAACAATAAGTACAAAGAGGCAACATGATAACTAGAGAAAGCAATGAAAGATAATTACCCTCACATTTTTTCAACGTAGAATGAAAAACAAAATTTCGAGGGATAAAATTGATAAGGGGGGGAGAATGTAACAACCCAAAGTTTTATCTGTAGAAACTCCATTATTATAATTATGTCAATGGTATAAACTCATCGAGAACATAATAAAATCTTTATAAATGATGAATGAATGAAATATGAAGCGTTTATAGAAGATAAAGAATTTATACCGATGAAATAGTAACTTTACCTTTGGAATGGTAATGTGACCCATATGAATAGTAAATTGACCAATTGAATAGTAATCTCACCAATGAGAGTATAGATAAAATTTATCCATCTTATTGGTGATAATATGATACAATTAAATCATAGTAAAAGTAAATAAATATTTTAAAATTCTTAATTAACTGTTGGTATTTTTGTAATTCATAAATATTTAATTACAATTTTATGACTAATTTAATAATTTAGAAGAAAAATTATTTTCATAAAATGTATTCTTAAATTAATATTTTTATTCCTTATTATTATGAGATAATTTTATGAGACCTTAATTAATTTTTTAATATATTAGAAAACGGTTTGAATTTTAAAATTTTTATTTTCCAAGTAAATGATGATTTTAATTAAAAATTACATTTCACAAATTTAAAAAATTATTTTCCTAAAATTGAGTTCATTTTTTAATTATAAACATCAAAAAATGGTTAGGGTGAATATTTATAATTTTTCTGAAATACTATATTTTTTTGTGAATAGTAAAATATGATAATTTACAGTATATATACATTATAAGTTAAATACACTATTAATTGAGTCATGGATAGTGTAATAACAATTGGTTTGAAATCACGTGATCTAATTACTGTATTTAATCTAAAGAATCAACACTATTTTTTTTTTTTGAGCAAAATAATAAACTAATGAATTAAATAAGGTGAAAACACCCCTCTCTGCCACTATAAATACCACCCCTCACCACCTCTTCTACTCAAAACTCTCAAGCCTTGATCCTTTTCCAAATTCTACTCAAATATCCTCCCCACATCAGGGATCTTTTTTTCTTAACAAAATACCAAAACCAATCCCCTAAGGAGGTTCCCAATAAGAAGGAATCAAGAGGTAAAACCCACTTCATTTTCTTTAATTTCATTTTCAAGTTCCTTTATTTTATTTTTCTATCCTCACCTCCCAAAATCTAAATGGTATGATAAATATTTTAATTATAATTGAATTTTTTTATTCTAATTGTATAATTCATCATCATCTCTCTTTACCCCTCTTTTTATACAAAAAAATGAAAGAAAACATCGTCTGTGATGTGTTAATTTATCACATTCAAGGATGATTAAGTTTTCAATTTCCATTACCGCCATCAAGGATGATCATGAAACCATTTTTACCATTTAATCAGATAATAATATATGTATTATATCTTAATTAATGTTCTGGAATTTCTTTTTACACATGATATCAATTTATTAAACAAAATGAGTTCGTTGTGATCGAAAACCTCCAAAATAAACCCAAATGATCATCATTAACTATTTATCTATTGATTCATCCTCATTCCATAAAACCAAATAATTTATAATACCTATTAAAACTATTTGAGATCATTAATAACTCATAAGTTAAATTATGGATAATTACCCTAAATTTATACAACCTTTCTTACATGTATACAAGTAAACTGATCATGAAAACCAAGGAAACCAATTCTCCTATACGATGAAATTGAACCTCTTAACCCATCAAAAAGACCATAAATTAACTTAATAAGGTTATAATAATTCAAATACATGTATAAAAGGTTCTATAATTATTATTTAATGAATATAATCTGATTATCCAGGACATTAATATCAAGTGAAGAACACCTTCGTATTTAAGGTAAGGGATTCTACCCGAACCTCCTTTATTCCTTCAGGTTACTCTTTATCTATTTTTACCCAAATGAAATCATATTTTATTTTTAAGTAAATATTCTAAATTATGTGGATATGTTCCAAATTCATGTATCAAGATCCATTCATCCTTTTTTCAGGGATATACATGTTTTTAAAAGGATCCCTATTCAATTCTTTCTGATAAGAAAGTCCAATTTAAGGGAACTTTCTGAATTATTACCCAATTTAAAGTGCACTATATAATATATTTTAAGCCAGAATTATTTTTATAAAATAAATAATTTTATTATGAAAACTTTCCTAGTTCAATTCTGGTTTTATATAAGATATTATTACATTTTCTGTATAAATTCTCTTTAATATTTTCCTTAAACCGCACTAAAATGTTTTATTTCTAAAGTTTCTTAAATGCTAGTTTTACATGTATTCACTTAAGTTTGTCATAAATTATAAATATGTATTCCTATATTTCCTTATTAATGTCCATTTATTATTTAAATCTTTTATTTCATGGACACTATTGTGATATTCCCTTAAGTTATGCCTTTTTGACAAGATTGTGATACCCAATTATTTCCATGGGTAACCCTTATGTTTACGTTTGATTACTTATGTATGATTCTTCATGTGGAAAACATATTCATGAACATGTTATGATGATTGAACCCAGATATTTCTCCTATGAATTGGCTAATGTTTAGTCTCATGAGGTGTTATGTGAAACGGTCTTAATGGTCAGCATTGACTTGTGCTTCATGTTAAACAGTCTTGGTGGTTATACTTGAATCATGATCCTTTATGTGCAAAGATCCTTGAATTATGATAAATTCATGTTTTATGTTTCTTAAAAATTACTAATAATACATGATTTTATGTTCCCTTGTTATTATTCTTTATATTTAATCATGTTCCATGCTGTATTATATCATTATGTTATGCCTTCTAACCCTTGTACTAAGATTTATTTTAATGTGTGTTCCCTTAATGGGACTTTTTAGCTCATACCTTTATTAATGTTATACCTAGGATATCTTATGAATATGTAAGGACTAAAAGTAATTTAGGATATTATAATTAATTATAAATAAATATATGTTTTATTTAGTCCCATTTTTTCAGTTTTATGTATCTAGTCTTCCAAGACACTAGAATTTATGATCCTTATCTTGTAATTTGATGCTTAATTATGCTTAAAATCATGTAATGATATGTGTAAAAGTCTAGGGTCTCTATAATATGGATATTAAATTCATAAATATTTCATCTTATCCAATATTTATACTCTCATTTTTTATTCTTATTTTTAATGATTTGATTTTGAAATCCATATTTGATCACAAAATTTATGAGTTTACACAATATTAATTTTTAAATATTTACACATTTCACAAGTTAGTTTTACTCGCCCAAAATAGAATCCAAAAATATTTGTACATAACCAAATAAATCATATGCATAAGGTACATGCACACTTCATGTGAAGGTATTGAGATATATGAGACTGGAAATTTCCTCATGAGTAATCCAAGAGCGATAGATAGCCAACCCCATTCACCATTATAGAAAAAGTTGTAATCCTGCAGGTGATATGGAAACAACAGGAGTAAAAATGATGAATGATTATAGAAGGAACATTAAAATGGATAAAAAACAAAAGAAGAAGAAAAAAATCCCAAACCTAAGGATTTACGTGGTTTGAGAATGATCCCTGCATCCAAGGAGAGGAATAAATTTCACTATGTATTGGGAGAAAAATTATAAGGAAACTTCTAAGAGTAAAAAAACACTAAGAGATCATAAATAAACATGATTAATAGTAACCTATTTTGCAACAATTTCAACACAGAAAGTCAACTATGCTACAATAGTAATTTTAGCAAAGTCTGATGAGCTATAGTGATCTTTCAATGTCGCAATTCAACCTTGACATAGTTTAACACCCTAAAATTCTAAAATAAGAACATTCTATTTGATAGTGTATATGACACACAACACTGAGCATAAACAACCCATAAAATGTATTTCTTTAAATTTAATCTTTTTGATAACTTGTGGAACATGCAACCCTGAATCTAAATGAACCTTAATATAGTATACCATTATAACTGAGATGTTAAATTGGTAGGTATGAATAGTAATAACTAAATTATGAAAATTATGGTTATCTATTTATTATAAATAAAATAATAATCATATAAAAGAAAAGAAATATTTTCTAAAAAATGGTATTTTTTTCTAAAAGACGGTTTGGTCTTGCTTTTGGTACATAATTTAAAATTAATTTTTAAAAAATTTAGAAACTTTATTTGATAAAATAAAATACGTTTTGAAATAATAATATCAAAATTATCTTTGGGTTAATTTTGGTATTTTTTTGAAATGTTTCATTTTTCAATGAATAGTTAAAAATACTGATTTTTATTGAAAACTGCCTTTTTGTTTAAATAATTTACAAGGTTAAATTACATTTTAAATTGGATTTAAAGTAAAATTAGTTAAAGTTTAATAAAACTTAACAAGTTTAGGTAATTTAAATCAATTTTATATTGAATTTTGATATTAAAACTTTCTATACTTATGAGAATTTTCTCTTTGAAAACCCACATTGTCGTCACTTCGGTAGGTATAGTTTTAAATTAAATTCTTCAAATTATGTGAATTGAATTTATAAAAACTTATTTAGTATTTGGAATAATCTTAATTTTTATTATTTAATAAGTTAAAATTAATTTTTTACCATTATGAATAGTAAAAGCAGTAAAAATTAATTACTCTGGTTAAGGTAAAAACTGATTTATTAAGGGATTAAACTAAAAATATAATGGTTAAAATGAACTAAAAACTTTTAAAAAACCCATTTTATGGATATATTTAGAACTTATAACCTATAATTTTCAATAATCAACTAATTTTTATTCTTTTTCATGATTAAAATGTTGGTGTAATTGAATCTTTTCAAAAATTCTTTGTGTGTCCTCTCCCCCACTTATAAAATGTCACACCATATGCTCCCCTAATCACACTTACAAAGAAATTTGGTATTAAACATACCTGATAAAATAAATTCATTAATCCCCTACCAAAATCATTTATCCATTTTTTTATCATAATACATCATAGTAAGGATTTTGGTGAAAACCAAAAGAAGTTCCCCGAAGAAGAGGTCACATTCTTAAGCGAGAATTTTTTATTTGCTTATTCTTCCAAATAATTCAAATATTATTAAACCATGATTATATAATAACATAATTATATTAAATATACTTATATGTTATTATATTAAGTGAATTTATTATATTCATATCATATTCTATCAAATGGGAATCAAACTCGTCAATCATGTGTACGGAAGACTACCACCTCACGAACTGATGTAATTCGTTTTCCATCAGCACCTTTAGAGGATGGATATAATGATGTATTTAACACATTTATATGATAGTTATGATATTATTATACTTATATAATTATAATATCACATATACCTTCTTCGTTTCGATGTTTTTTAAAACACAATAACATCGATCGTGTGTATGGCGGACAACCGCTTCGCGAAGTGATGTGATCCGTTTTTCACTTATGATTTACATGGAAAGTAATAAGGGTACATTTAATGAATATATGTGATATATATTAAATTATATTTACTATTTAATATTAATATATCACCCAATTACTTATCCTTTTACTCGTTAATGGAATTATATCATTACTTGGGCATACATATGTCATATTGTCTCCACGAAGTGATGTGATACATTTTCCATGTAGAAACTTTAATAATGATTATAAAATTTTATATAATTATTAAATATGATATTAATAAAACTAATAAAATTCTATAGATGATGTATCTATATCCTATACCCAAGAAACAGAAATTTCATGATAAAATACGAATGAGAAAACAAGGCAATTAACACCTAAAATAATGAAAATAATGATATATTATTAACAAAGGGGTGTTAAAATGTTATAATAGGATCATATATGATATTATAAATATTAATATGGTTCTAGTATAAATTAATAAAATGTTTAAAACCATTATAAAATATATTAAATCACTTTCAACCAAAAGGAAGTGTGAGGAAAGGGACTTCATATCAATTTCTCTTCATTGAACCACATTGTAATTTTATGCATATAATTTTTTTATATAGTGTTTATAAATCCCATTTTACATGTAATGTAATTATTACTTAATAATTTATGGTATTTTAATTTTAAATTTTAATTATTTCATCCAAATTTATTTTTAATTAAAATTTACCAAGTGGTAAATAATTTTATAACTTTGTTTCTCTTCATTAGGTTATATTACTTCTACATTATCTTTGATATTATAAGATTTTGTGTGTAAAGAATTTTTAATATATTATGTTTTATTTACACTTATTTTGAGTGGATTAAAATTTTATATGCATAATATATTAGTTTATTAATTATCACTTTACCATTATGATCCTTATAAGGGTTTATTTCACAATCACATTTTAATAGAGATTTTTTATACTTGAATTTCCAATGAAGGAAATAATTTTATCATTGTCTAATAACCCCCTTAAATTTTATTATCCTCTAGTAATTCATGATTTTTTCAAGGAATATTACAATTTTTCCACTCTTTGGTACATAAAATGATTGAGAATTTTTTTTAATAAAATCATACCTCATTTCTCTTTTTGATCAACAATACATTTTCTTATAAATCCATGTTTTTTAAAAACGATTTTAAAAATGCTTTAAATTATCCAAATTATTTATTAAATAAATTTTTACCCATGTTTTTATTTTTACAAAATGTTTTCAAATGAATTTTTATGGAATTTTCAAAACACGCTCTATTTGGATTTTACTGAAAAATATGAAAAGAATCTTGTTTTAATGTGTACGACATATAAAGAATTTCAATTCATCATGAACACTCAATATTTTAGAGATTAATTTATAAGTTAAAAAATTTATTTTTAAAGAAAATTATTTTCAAAATATTTTATGAACTTTTAGTATTAAATATATTTTCAAAGTTAGAAGGATATTTTCCACAAGAATGTTTTTAAAGAACTTTTTGTGGTATTTATATTCATCAATGATAACGAACCTTTATTTTAAATATACTCCAATGGATATATATTTTATTAATACCATAATTATTCTTTATATGGATGGTTTATTATTATTTTGACCAAGTATAGTATTGACATTCAATTTCTTGATTCATTTTTGTAGTCATTAACTTTCACTTAAAATATTCACTTTCCAATGATCATTGAATATTAAATTTCCCCTAAATATCCATATTATTTATCATGAATATTCTTATTTCTTAAACCATATATCATTTAAACATATGATATTTTACTTTGAATATTATATGATTGATTTGGTAAATTATTGTTAATATGTATTCCTTAGTTGATACAAAAAATTGTTGATAAGGCATATTATTCATGAATTAAATCAATAATTATATATATAAGTAATGCTTTGGACATGAAGATATGGGTGGGTACCTTTATAGATATACTCTTTATTAATTAATAGTCTCATGAGATGAATCAGTAGGATAGCATTTGTTAAATGGTTTTTTGGTGTATACCTACCCATCAGTTTTAAATTGTCTCAAGAAAGGTCATGAAAGTAGAGGAATCATGTTTCCTAAGATCGTGAAGTCCAATAATTAAGAATTTACTTCATTGAGAATTAATTTATTATTATCCATGAGATTTTCTCAATGATATTATCTCTAGATGCATTTCATTCTTAGTTTGTTGATTAAATGGAACGTCTTTTCAATTATTTTCCTTTCCATATTGATTATTCCTTCTACAATTATAATAGTGATGTTATTGATTAAATGGAATGTGTTTTTAGATATGTTGGACTCCTCATGTGTTAATCATGTTTTAATAATCACAAATCTCATTACTATTAATTAATCTTGATCTTCAGTGCACATCTTGCTAATGCTCTTCAAACTAAACAATAGGTGCATATCATGTTTTTATAATAACAAATCTTATGGATGTTAATTATTCTTTACAAGTTTTATGCATAATTACAATTCTCTCATATATTATCTCTAATGAGTAACCTTAACTCATATTCTGCATATCACTGTCTTAGTCCAAATACAGTTTTTTTGTCTATGTATGGACTCACCGTGAAGGACTCACCGTGACCAGACACCGTGACCACTCACCATAACCCAGACACCGTGAAGGACTCACCGTGACCACTCACCGTAACCCAGACACCGTGAAGGACTCACCATGACCAGACACCGTGACCACTCACCGTAACCCAGAAACCGTGAAGGAGTCACCGTGAGCAGACACCTTGACCACTCACCGTAACCCAGACACCGTGAAGGACTCACCGTGACCAGACACCGTGACCACTCACCGTAACCCAAACACCATAAAGGACTCACCATAACCAGACACCGTGACCAGACACCGTGATCAGACACCGTGAAGAAGACACCGTCTCCATGATCACTGTGACACCGTTTCTTAAGCTTTTGTCAATATTATTTTAAGTGATGCTAACGGTCATATTTGTTGTATTTAATGAAATTAATGTTATTTAATGCTAGTTGTTGGCTTGAAAGGAAACTGTATCTCGTATCTATGAAAAGGGAATCATTCCTACTGCCAAAACTCGTGGAATATAGGAAATATTGAAATGCAGTACACGTGCAACAAGCGCAAGTAGTGACGTGAAAGTGTGAATGTACAATGAGAAGAACTTGCATACACCAGAGAGCACTGTGCTAAACGAGAAGAACAATCCTGAGCACGAAAGAGATTTCCAGTATTTCAAAGAACTCTTATGAATGCAATCCAATGCCACTAAAGAACACACGATGAATCAAGAGATCATTCTCACCCCTGTAGAAGACAAGCTGAACTACGACACTAAGTTTTCCAACAGAAAAACCAGAGAAGGACTCAGAAGCACTCCTGCTGAATCCAAAGAGTCCCGAGCTGCATTTATAATCACTAGATCTTTCTAAACTCTTATCTGTCTTCTCTACGTGATTTATTTATTAACTTTCGAGTAATGTGGTGTACTCTGTATTTCTTATACACACACTGTCTCCTGCACTGAACTGGAGGATATCAAAATCCTCACTCCAAATCTATTATCAATTGTTTACCCACGTCAACTGTGGAAGAGGTCCTTGTGTGGCCAGGTCTTTGCTCTGTTTCCCACATAGAACAGTGGTAAAGGTCCCTGTGTGGCTTGGATAGTTTTGTAAACTGTTGTTAACCCCGATCCAGGGTGTGGATCAAATTTATATAAATTTGAGAGGACTAAGTCTCGGCTTGAGACTGAACCTCTTGTTATATCTGTTGTGCATATTTTATTTAAGTTTAATGTATACGACATATATTATATTTATTCCGTTGTTATTACTTTAAAAAACAAAATTATTTTGAAGCTACTTTGATAGTTAGATTAGAAAGTGTTTACACTTATTGTAAATAAGTAGATTAGTTTCAAAAGTTAGTTTGATCTTGTGGTTAAACTAACTAAGACCTAATCAATCTTTGAGAAACTAAGTGAACATTTACAATCTGTATAAATTCACTACAGTTTAACTTATTTTATAAATCGGGGGATTTTAACTAGACAATGTTTTAACATAAATTTTAATTGGAACTCAATTCACCCCCCCTCTTGAGTGTCCACTCCGACCAAAATTTGGTATCATAGGCTTGTTTTTGTTTGTTCAAAGATTTTTGAAATACTCTATTTTTTCAACTGTGATTTTAGTTTCATCTCTAAAGATCTTAAATTTCTATTAGTTCTAAATTTTTTCTCTTTAAATTGTCTTTCTAAAATCTAGTTATGGATAATAGACTAGAGGGTGCTACTACTAACAGGCCACCTTTCTTCAATGGTACCAACTATGCCCAATGGAAGCTTAAAATGAAAATTCATTTAGAAAGCATAGGTTTTGATATATGGACTGTCATAGAATCATAATATAAACTTCCCACTACTGCTAGATCCACTTGGGATGAACCTACAAATACTGCTTACAATAATAATTGTAAAGCCATGAATTCCATGTACTATGCTTTAGGAGATGAAGAGTTTAACAGAATTTCTTCTTGTAAAACTGCTTTTGAAATTTGGGATACCTTAGCTGTTTCTCATGAAGGAACAACTAATGTTAAGGAAATGAGATTAAGAACTTATACTATTAAATATGATAATTTTAAAATGAAAACTGATGAACCTATTTCTGACATGTATCTCAGGTTTAATGAGATATTCAATACAATGAATTCACTTGGAAAAGCTATTCCAGCAAAGGAACAAATTATGAGAATCTTGAGATGTTTACCAGACTGATGGAGAGGCACATCTGTTTCAATCAGAGAGTCATGTGACATTGCTGCTCTACCTATTAAAGAACTCATTGGTAAGCTTATGATGTATGAGAAAGAACTTAAGGTGAACAAAGAAGAAGATGATCGACCTAGAAGAAAGTCTGTTGCTTTCAAGACTTCAACTTCAAATAATAAAGATAAGGAGAAGCTTCAAGCTATAAACGAAAGTTCAAGTTGTGAAGACAATGAAAGTGCTTTTGATAGTGATGCTAAAATGGCTCACATTTCCAGAAGGTTTAAGAAGTTCTATAGGAAGAAGAAGTTTTTCAGAAAATCAAATTACAAAGGAAAGTATGACAATAAGGAACATTGGAAGAAGGATTGGAAAAAGCCAGATAAAAGTAATGAAGTTTTCTGTTATGAGTGCAAAAGGAAAGGACATATTAAAGCAGACTGCCCAAAGCTCAAATTCAAGAAGAAATATGATTACAAGGACAGTAAGTACAAAAAGGCTATGAAGGCTACTTGGAGCGCTTCTGAGGATAGCTCCATTGAATCTGAAGTCTCTGAAACTGAACACAGAAATAAGGCAAACATGTGTTTTATGACAAACACTTCTGAGGTAACAGCTGAAACTCCTACTTTAAATTCTTATTATTCTGGAGATGATACTGACTCTGATAACATGTCAAAATCTGAACTATTTGAATATTGTGATATGTTAAAAGAAACCTATAATGAGCTTAAGGACAAATACAAAGGTTTAAAGAAACAGTATTCTTTAACTATTAAACATAAATATGATCTTGATATTGAAATGGAAAAGAATGCTCAATTACTTAAAGAAAACACTGAACTGAAATTATCTAATGTGAAAATCATAAAGGATTTAGATAAATTCACAAATGGAAAGGATACACTAACTCAAATGCTAGGAAATCAATTTGCACTAAAATACACTACCGGAATAGGCTACAAACCTGGACAGAGACATTTTACTAAGAATAGATTTATTCCTAAATCTGGACAGAATGCTGCTAATTCTAGTTCTAGAAATGTATATGCTTCAACTAGTTATATTCACAGTTATGGATCTAATAAGGTTTATCTTTCAAAGTCTTTTGATTCTACAACTTTCATGAGACCCATAAGACAAATTTGGGTACCAAAAGCTTTGATTACTAACCTGTCTGGACCCAAGAAGATCTGGGTACAAAAATCATTTCCTATCTAAATCTATTTTGTAGGAAACCTGCTTAAAGGGCTCCTGTAGGAAGACCTAGTACTTGGACAGTGGATGTTCAAGACATATTTCTGGAGACTTCTCATGCTTTAAAATCTTATTCAGAGTTGATGGAGGTTTTGTCACCTTTGGTGATAATTATAAAGGGAAAATCATCGGCTTAGGCCAGATTGGTAACACTGACTCAGTATTAATTTCTAAAGTTTTATTTGTTGATGGACTTAAATATAATCTGTTAAGTATTTCTCAGTTATGTGATGATGGTTTTAATGTTAAATTTGAAAATGATTCGTGCAATGTTTTTAATTCTAAACATGCTTTAGTATTTTCTGCCCTGCGAAATGAAAATGTTTATGCTGTTGATTTAAATTCTTTAGCTAAGTAGAATATTACTTGTTTAAATGCTTTTCATAAAGAGTCTTGGATTTAGCACAGAAGATTAGGACACTAAAATATACACTTTCTTAGAAAACATGCTAGGAAGAACTTAGTTAGAGACCTACCCAAACTTGAGTTTCCAAATGACAAAGTTTGTAATCCATGTCAAAAGGGAAAGCAACATAAATTTTCTTTCAAATCAAAGAAAGAAGTTTCAACTTCTCAACCTCTCGAGTTGGTTCACATTGATTTATTTGGACCATCTAGAGTTTCTAGCTTAAATGGGAAGCACTATGTCTATGTCTTAGTAGATGACTTTTCTAGATATACTTGGGTATATTTTCTAGATCACAAAAGTGAATCTTGTTCTTACTTTGTTAAATACTCCAAATCTGTAGAAAACCTTAGTGGAATTAAGATTAAAACTCTGAGAAGTGATCATGGCCGTGAATTTGATAATCATGAATTTGAATATTACTGCTCTCACAATGGCTATAGTCACAATTTCTCTGCCCCTAGGACACCCCAGCAAAATGGTGTAGTAGAAAGAAGGAATAGAACTTTGCAAGAAATTGCTAGAACTATGCTTAATGAGTATGACCTGCCTATTTATTTTTGGGCTGAAGCTCTAAATATAGCTTGTTATGTTATCAATAGAGTCTTAATCAGACCTGTTCTTAAGAGGACCCCTTATGAGTTGTGGAACCATAGGAAACCCAAGGTTAACTACTTCAGAGTTTTTGGTTGCAAAGTCTTTATTCTTAATACTAAATACAATCTCGACAAATTTTCATCCAAGAGTGATGAAGGAATTTTCCTAGGTTACTCTACTTCTAGTAAAGCCTATAGAGTTTTCAATAAGAGAACCAAGTGTGTGGAAGAATCTGTTCACATCAAGTTTGATGAAACTGATCCACATGAGCCTAAAACCTCTCTTGAAAATCTTGAAGATGATCAATTTGTTTTGAACCTTAATGATAAGGACAGTGGACCTATAGTTAAAACGTCCAGTTCTGGAAATTTTTCAGAACCTGGTTCGGTTGATTCCCAACCTGTTGAGGAACCTGAAATTTCTAGCCCTACCTTTACTAGATCAACTAGAATTCTGAAGAATCATCTTTTAGATGTTGTTGTAGGAAATATTGATAGAGGGACACATACTAGAGCTTCTCTTAGAAATCAGGTTGAACATCAAGCCTTCTTGTCACATCTTGAACCTAAAAACATTGATGATGCTATTAATGATGAATTTTGGGTAATTTCTATGCAAGAAGAACTCAATTATTTTGAAAGAAATAAAGTTTGGAATCTTGTTGAAAGACCTAAGGACACTTTCACAATAGGAACAAAATGGTTGTTTAGAAACAAAGTAGATGAATCTGGAAATATAGTTAGAAATAAAGCTAGACTAGTTGCACAAGGCTATAGTCAAGAAGAAGGTATTGACTATGAGGAGACTTTTGCTCTAGTAGCCAGATTAGAAGCTCTTAGGATTTTACTTGCTTATGCTGCACATCTAAATTTCAAACTATATCAAATGGATGTCAAGAGTGAATTCTTAAATGGATATATTGTTGAGGATGTTTTTGTTGAACAACCACCTGGTTTTTCAAACCCTCATTTTCCAAATCAAATTTTCAAATTATCAAAAGCTTTATATGGTTTAAAGCAAGCTCCAAGAGCTTGGTATGATAGATTAAGTACTTTTCTAATTTCTAAAGGTTTTACAAAAGGAATAGATGATCCTAATCTTTTTATAAAACGAATTTCTAAAGATGTTTTAGTAGTACAAATTTATGTTGATGATATTATCTTTGGATCTTCTAAAAATTCTTTATGTACTGATTTTTCAAAAATGATGAAAAATGAATTTGAAATGAGTTTAATGGGTGAACTTAAATACTTTCTTGGTTTTCAAATTTTTCAAAATTATGACGGAATTATTTTAACTCAAAGTAAATATACTAGAGATCTTTTAAAACATTTTGGATTGGATAGCACAAAAAGTAGTGACACTCCCATGAGTACCACCTGTAAGATGGATCTTGATGAAAATGGTAAATCTGTTGATCAAACCACTTATAGAGGAATGATTGGAAGTCTACTCTACCTAACTTCTAGTCGTCCTGATATTATGTTTAGTGTGTGTATGTGTGCTCATTTTCAATAAAACCCTAAAGAGTCACATTTAACTGCTGTAAAGAGAATTTTCAAATACCTCAAGAATACTCCCAATTTAGGACTGTTCTATCCCAAAGGACAATCATTTGAACTAGTTAGTTATTCTGATGCTGAATTTGCTGGATGTAAGCTAGATAGAAAAAGTACCTCTGGAACATGTCATATTTTATGCAAGTCACTAGTATCATGGTGTAGTAAGAAACAAAATTATGTTGCATTGTCAACTGCAGAAGCTGAATACATAGCTGCTGGAAGTTGTTGTGCACAAATTTTATGGATGAAACACACATTACTAGACTATGGATATCAATTCAGACATGTCTCAATAAATTGTGACAACACAAGTGCTATTAATATTTCTAAGAATCTTGTTTCTCATTCTAGGAGAAAACATATTGATGTAAGACATCACTTTTTGAGGGATCATTATCAAAAAGGTGATATCACTTTGGAATTCATTGGTACTGAATATCAACTTGCTGATATATTCACTAAACCATTAAATTATGAAAGATTAGACTACATCATACATGATCTTGGTATGATTAATCATAAATGAATATCTTACTATTTCTAAGTTACTATTTTTATGCCCGCGGTCTGACAACTCACTATCTCACTATGACTATATAAACTGGTCACTGTTTCACCATGATGACTATAAACGGTCTCACCGTGATTGCTAGTCTTTTGTCTCACTGTGAGAAGTATGATAATTTTTAGTATTTTGATTTTATTTTTACCCATATCGTGGTAATTTTTATTTCACCGCTATTTGATTTCCCAAGTTTGTGTTTTTATGACATTTGACATTCCCAAATGATAAAACTTAAGGGTTTCATTCGACTCCTTACCCGAATTCTCTCCTGAACCTTCTTTTCCCTCTCGCCTGAACCTTTAGTGAATGCCAAGGATGAAGCGTCCATCTTCACCCTCGTCTGAGAAGCGCCGCTCTAAGAAACAAAGGAGGATACCGAGGATAGCTCCCGAAGGACCTCTAAACCCAAACCTGGTAATACATACAGTTGTACCTGAAAAAGAGGTTTTCCCTGAATGGTTGTTGTCTAGCAGATCATTAGTTTTGAATGTTTTAAAAGAACAAGGATGGCTTGAATGGTTCACTGGACAGAATAGACCAATTTACCTGAGGCTTGTATCTCAATTCTATCAGTATGTGAAGTTTTCTTTTGAGTTTGGAGAAAGCTTTTCGGTGACCAGCTGGATCGATGGTCAGAAGTGCTCTTTCTCTTCAATGTTGTGGGATTCATGCCTGAGAATTCCACATGAAGGAGTGTGTGAAGATTACCAAAGAGACCCTCCTCCAACAAATGACATCTTTGACCTAGAAACCGCTTTGGAAAATATAACTAGAAATGGAACCAAGCGAAGGGCCATAGCTGCTGAACTGGATGGGGAGACAAGACTTTTGTTCAAGTTTGTTCAGAATTTGATTAGTCAAAGAAAAGGAGATTTTGTTGTGATGAAGTATCATGATGTGTTCCTAATTCACCTGTTGAATAATGGCCAAAAGATCAATCTATGTAAGTATGTTATCAACCATATCTGTGAGCTGATCAAAGTAACTTCCAAATCCACCTCCCTGTTTTATTCAAGGATGATTTCAGCCATGTTAGTCTCAAAAGGAATGGTTGGACCAAATGAAAAAAATTAGAGGACTTTGATTTCTGCCTATCCATGCCTATCATCAGAAGGATGAAGATTAGCTGGAATCCCTGGAAAAAGAAATGGGTTGAGGATAGTGATCAACTGTATAAAAAGTTTAATCTTGTTGACTGTCCAAGAAGGCCTAAGAACCTAGCTAATCCTGGTTTGGAACTAGATGAAGTGGATGAGTACTCAGAAGAAGAAGAACAAGAAGAAGTAAAAGCTGAAGTTCCACCTAGAGAAGAATCTGTAATACCTCCAATGGAAACAGTTCATGTTGAAGAGGAAAGGGATGTTATCTCTGTTGTTATCCCTGCTGAAATACCTCAAGGAGAGGAAGTTGTTGTTGAACAGGAAAGGAATGAGGATCCTTCAATTGTTCTTCATGAGGAAGAAGCTCATCCCAATGCTGCAAGGAAATTAGTTTTTCCTGGTTCAGAATAGCAAGCAACCTTTGAGGAAGTTGTTGTTGAAGAGACTCTTTCTGTTGAGAAAGAAGCAAGTCTGGAAGCTTATCCAGTGGAACAATCGGTTCTTGAGGTTATTCTATCTGCTGAAGAAAGAATGGAAATTGCCTTTCAGCTGGAAAGAAAGAAATTGCTGAAGATATTAGGGATGATCCTGTGGATCTTGTCCGTGTTCCTGAACCTCAATAATCTGGAAGGTAAGCACACGTTGAGGGGGAGGAAACTTGAAATCCTGATATTGTGGAAGCTGGGTCTGGTGAAGCTTCTCAACCTTCTGTCACTTTCTCTGTACACTATCGGTATGAGTTCCCAAGCTTTTATGATGTGAATGAGTCACAGCAAGTGACTGCAACTGGAATGGATCTTTCTTCTCTGTTTCAACTGAAGTCCTTAGCTCATTCAGAACCAGAATCAGAGCCCCAACCTCAATCTGGATCAGAATCTGAGTCTGAAGATGACTCTGACACTCAACCAGAATCTGAGCCTCTACCTTTACCTGCATCCTTACCTGAGCTTTATTCCTTTATAACCAAAGATTATCTGAAAGATTTTGGTGAGACTTTGTTAGCTGGTTTTGAGAAAATCGTCTCCACTCAACCTCGCCCAGTGACTCAATTAAGTCAAGAAGATGCATCAATTATCTTGGAAAATATTATCTTGCATATTCAACCAAGGATGATCCGAGAAATTCAAGAAGTTTGAGTAGAAAATAATCTACTGAGTGCTGATGTTACAAATCTGAAAAGTATGGTAGCAAGTCTGCAGAATGAGTTATCTGTGAGATCAGAGCCTTCTCCTGTTTCTTCCCCTGCACCTGCTGCTGTTTCACCTGAGTCTTCTGATTCCCTCCTTTATAGGGAGATTGTGTCTCAAGTTCATCCTTACCTTCTATCTTTTGATGAAAAGATTGTAAAAAGGCACACGAAGATGCTAGAACGCATGAGAGAGCTTGTGGAAACTCTGAATAAGCTTACAGATGAATACACTGGATGTCTGCAAAAAGTTCTGAAACAGCTCAAAGTTCTAACCGAAGCTGTCAAGGCTTCACCTGCTTCTGGTCAGACCTCCACACCTGCTTTGGATGATTCTCTGCTGAGATCCTTAATTAAGGAAGAATTACAGAATGCCTTCATTGGCTTGGATCTATCTTCTTTGTCAGAAGTAATTAAGAACAGTGATAGAGCATTGGACTTGGTTAGGATCCATTCAAAGATAGCCAATGATGCTCAATAAGAGATCTCCAAGAAAATAGATTTATATCTTTCCCGTATTTTCTCTAAAAGTGACATGACAGATCACTTTAGATATCTTGTGGAAAATATGAGAATCCCTCCAGTGACTCAAGCTTTTAAAGCTCAAGTTTATAAACTTCCAGAGTTCACCAGATTGTTGGACAGATTTCTGGAGAATAAGGATGACTTTGAAAAGGCTATGCAGTATGGCGGTGAAATCATTACTGATTTCATCAATCTTTTGAAGCCGTATCTTCATGTGCAGAGTACTTCTATAGTTGTTCCAGCTGCTGCACCCCTTAGACCTGGACTTCCTGCCTTAGCATCTACTACCATGACAGTTAGCCAAGCCCTTTCTCAGATCTGTCCAGTCATTCTTGACCAACCTAAGCCTAGATCTTCTACCGCTCCTACTTTGGCTCCATATGTTTTTGAAGGTCTACCCTTACCCTCGTTGTCTACCTCTTCTATGCCTTCTTCTACTTCAGCACCAGCTCCTGCTGCTGATAAAGGCAAGACAAAAATGGATCCCTAAAGAGTTTACCGCCTGTATTTCTTTTTTATGGGATGTCATTTCTTGTTTCCAGTTTATAATTCTCCTGTAATTTGTATTATGAATGCTTTGGTTAATGATAATTACCGAGTTTCATTTCCTTTTCTCTAATTTTTGATAATCCCAAAAGGGGGAGAAAAACCTACAAGAAGTATCAGTTCTATAATAGTATAAATGGGGGAGAAAAACTGCAAGTATCTGTTCTATAATGTTTTTGCTATGCTAGTATCTTTAATATGGCATATCTTTTATATTCTGCCTATATGTGATTTGTGATCATCAAAAAGGGGGATATTGTTGGACTCCTCATGTGTTAATCATGTTTTAATAATCACAAATCTCATTACTGTTAATTAATCTTGATCTTCAGTGCACATCTGGCTAATGCTCTTCAAACTAAACAATAGGTGCATATCATGTTTTTATAATAACAAATCTTATAGATGTTAATTACTCTTTACAAGTTTTATGCATAATTACAATTCTCTCATATATTATCTCTAATGAGTAACCTTAACTCATATTCTGCATATCACTGTCTTAGTCCAAATAGAGCTTTTTTGTCTAAGTATGGACTCACCGTGAAGGACTCACCGTGACCAGACACCGTGACCACTCACCGTAACCCAGACACCGTGAAGAACCCACCGTGACCAGACACCGTGACCACTCACCATAAACCAGACACCGTGAAGGACTCACCGTGACCAGACACGGTGACCACTCACTGTAACCTAGACACCGTGAAGGACTCACCGTGACCAGACACCGTGACCACTCACCATAACCCAGACACCATGAAGGACTCACCGTGACCAGACACCGTGACCACTCACCGTAACCCAGACACCGTGAAGGACTCACTGTGACCAGACACCATGACCAGACACTGTGATCAGACACCGTGAAGAAGACACCATCTCCATGATCACTGTGACACCGTTTCTTAAGCTTTTTTAAATATTAATTTAAGTGATGCTAACGGTCGTATTTGTTGTCTTTAATGAAATTAATGTTATTTAATGCTAGTTGTTGGCTTGAAAGGAAACTGTATCTCGTACCTATGAAAAGGGAATCATTCCTACTGCCAGAACTCGTGGAATATAAGAAATATTGAAATGAAGTACACGTGCAACAAGCGAAAGTAGTGATGTGAAAGTGTGAATGTACAACGAGAAGAACTTGCATACACCAAAGAGCATTGTGCTGAACGAGAAGAACAATCCTGAGCAAGAAATAGATTTCCAGTCTTTCAAAGAACTCTTATGAATGCAATCCAAAACCACTGAAGAACACACGACGAATCAAGAGATCATTCTCACTCCTGTAGAAGACAAGCTGAACTACGACACTCTGTTTTCCAACATAAAAACCAGAGAAGGACTCAGAAGCACTCCTGCTGAATCCAACAAGTCCCGAGCTGTATTGATAATCACTAGAGCTTTCTAAACTCTTATCTATCTTCTCTACGTGATTTATTTATTAACTTTCAAGTAGTGTGGTGTACTCTGTATTTCTTATACACACACTGTCTCCTGCACTGAACTGGAGGATATCAAAATCCTCACTCTAAATCTCTTATCACTTGTTTACCCACGTCAACTGTGGAAGAGGTCCTTGTGTGGCCTGGTCTTTGCTCTGTTTCCCACGTAGAACAGTGGTAGAGGTCCCTGTGTGGCCTAGACAGTTTTGTATACTGTTGTTAACCCCGATCCAGGGTGTGGATCAAATTTATATAAATTTGAGAGGACTAAGTCTCAGCTTGAGACTGAACCTATTGTTATATCTATTGTGCATCTTTTATTTAAGTTTAATGTATACGACATATATTATATTTATTCCGTTGCTATTACTTTAAAATACAAAATTATTTTGAAGCTACTTTGATAGTTAGATTAGCAAGTGTTTACACTTATTGTATATAAGTAGATTAGTTTCAAAAGTTAGTTTGATCTTGTGGTTAAACTAACTGAGACCTAATCAATCTTTGAGAAGCTAAGTGAACATTTATAATCTGTATAAATTCACTACTGTTTAACTTCTTTTATAAATTGGGGGATTTTAACTAGACAATGTTTTAACATAAATTTTAATTGGAACTCAATTCACCCCCCCTATTGAGTGTCCACTCTGACCAACAAGATATTTACCTTCAAATATTTATTATGCTAGTAAAATTATTTAAATTGAATGTGTGTTTAGTCATTTACCTTTATATATATATGCTTATTGATTCATGATAGCTTTTGTTGTACTTAAATCTTACTGATCATTTGAGTTTTCCCTTATTTTGTTTCATTTACTAGGAATTAAATAATTTTAGAATTATTTTAAATTATATTTTAGATTGAATAATGATATAAATAAAAAAATTAATTTATGTTTTATAAAGTAATATGGGAATCATGTATGTATTTAGTTTACTTAGACTACTAAACTATTTGGTCCTTTGGGATGAAATTCCCTATATATTATGCCAATGTAATAAATAAGAAATTGGATATAGGTTACTAGAGTCAGGGTCATTATAGTTGTTATTAGAGTAATTTTAGTAGAAACCTTTGGAACTATATTTATGAAAACATATATTAGGTATCATAACACTATGATAGACTTTGAGGTTAAGTATAGAAGAACATCCTAAAGTTTTTGTAAGGTATACATTATATGATTTTTACAAGAAGTAAATCCTTGTATGGATACTAAAAGTATATTTGGTTCTATAAGAAATTACATAAGAGTAATAACTAAGAAAAGTCACATTAGGCTTGACCCTATCATCACCTGATGCATAAAAATAGGCCTTATTGTGCACCTAGTTTGACACTCATAGGGGATATTCTTAGAATAATTCACATTTTCTTTACAAACCATTATGAAGGGTTTGAATAGATGATGATAATGAATAACCTAGGTTAAACCTAAGGTGTATTATATTGAAAATATGGTGTCATGATTTAGACATCTTATAAAGTATTCTTTATGATTATACAGTTTTCTACTATGATTATTGTTTCTCACACTATGATTTTTGGTTTTAGTAAATGGTTGGAACCAAAATGAATAATTTTAAAATTGAAAATGAAGGGTAATGTGGTGACTATTAGAAACTAAATGGGATAATGATAGGAGTGAAAGATATAATGCTTATTCCTAATCAGTTATCCTAAAATATGATTAACAACCTATACCTTAACCAACTCCCAGGCTCACCAAATAAGAGAAATATGAATCTCCCTAAGAACTCAATTGATGGTGATCGTAGAGGAAAGAAGGATTTATTTTCATCATGTTAGAAATACAGAAGGATACAACTAGGAAATTTTATAAAAGGAAGGGGGAAATGTTTTATGTGCGGAATGTAAGGGAATAAATAAATTAATTTTCAAGTAAAATGAAGAGTATTATGGAAGGAAATAAATCTCATCATGAAGATCAATTTATAGTTAGTTTTCTTAAATTTGGATAACTTGGGAACTATCCTAGTAAATTCCCTATTTTAAAGGTTAACTCCTAGAACAAGGAAGGTGATATTTTGAAATGAAATGATTGAATTATTTATGTATTTGGATTAAATAATTAAATTTTATAAGTATTTTTACCAATGTTATTTTGGTTATAAGAATCATGAAACATATAAGGATTGTGTTAAGGTTTAGAATCATATATTTTTTATTAACTTAAGAGTTATGGATACCATATTGGGTTTATAATTTTAATGTTGATCATAAGTTAAAATTCTTAATCACCCCTTATGAAATGTTTTTGGTAGGAATATAAAATTATTAAGGATAATTTGGGAGACATTTATAGTAATACAACCCATTTTTTTAGTATAAGTTTCAGTAAAAAAAGTTATTTAATAAGGAATACCCATAATTTTAATGGGTGTAAGTTTAAAGGTATTGGTGACCTTTAGGGATTATCTTTCATTTTTTGTAGTAATTGTGGTTTATTACACGTTGGAAACATTATAGGAATTATAATAATATAGTTTTAGAAAAAGGTAACCAGCATGCTGGGTGACAACCCATTACATTCGGCATGGTAGCGAGGATTGAACCCACAACTGAAGGATGATAAAAGTTTAGCTCCTACCACTGGCCTATGTGATGTTTTATTTTATATGTAATTTTTTTTATTTAAAAATTTTTAAGGATAAATAATAATATAGAAAAATTAGTATTACTGTTGAGGTTTAGATGTTAATGTATTATATTAGATAACTTGTGCTAACCATATTGGTTTTGGAAAATAGTTAGAGAAAAATGGAAAGTCTTGTTCCTCATTTATAGACCCTATGATCCATTAAAAGTTTATTTTAGTGTTTCGGGCATTAAAGATTTGTTTTTAGATATTAATTTATTAGAGTAAGCGATGAATTGGAAATTTATTGAATCACAACCAAATGATGACATTATGTTTGTGAAATAGAAACTTATCAAATAAGTATATTTCCTTATATTATTATATAGTAAAATAATTCCTCAAACTTAAGAAAATGATCTTGATAAAAAAATCATTATATTACCTTCATATATAATCAATCAAATTGTATTTTAAAGAACCACATATTTATGGTTTTTAGGTCCTTAACTTTTCATTAATCATTCACTTTCTTGTGATCAAGGACATATATTATTCTAGATAATTATTTATGATTTTATTTCATGTACATATATTCAATTTACACAAATTTTATTCTAATTAAAAACCTATTTACATGTTATTACATATTACATTTATATTCCCCTTTCAATTTTATTAATAGGATTCATTATTAATCCTTTTTACAATGTGGTTTTTCAATAAAAGAATTTTCAAATATCAATCCCTTGATTTATGAACCCAAGATAAAACTATGATGATTAAATTTATTTAAGGTGGGGATAATGTTACAAAATAAAATTATAAAAAAATATCATTTTATTTTATAGAGTATGTGACACAAAACACAGAGAAAAAACAAACCACAAAATATATTTTTTTAAATTTAATCTCTTCAACAGCTTGTAGAACATGCAACATTGAGTCTAAATGAACTGTAATATAGTATACCACTATAATGTAGATGTTAAATTTGTGGGTATGAATAATAATAACTAAATTATGAAAATTATTTTTATCTATTGATTATAAATATAATGATAATCATTTAAAAGAAAAGAAATGTTTTCTGAAAAAACTGTATTTTTTCTAAAAGATGGTGTGGTCATTCTTTGCACACATAATTTTAAATTAACTTTTAGAAAATTTATAAAAAAAAATATTCTAAAATTAAATTAATTTTTGAAATCATCATATATTAATTATCTTAGGTTTATTTTTTTATTTTTCTAAAATGTTTCATTTTTTGATGAATAGTGAAAAATAATGATTTTTACTGAAAATCTCCTTTTCATTTAAAACATTTTCAAAGTTACATTAAATTTTAAATCGATTTTAAAGTAAAATTAGTTAAATTATATTATCATTTAACTATTTTATGTCCTTGGGATCAATTTTATATTTAATTTGGATATTAAAACCTTCTATACTTATGCAAATTTTCTCTTTGAAAATTTGTGTTTTTTACCGTATCTACGGGTATAATTCTAAATTAGATTCTTCCACTATTGTGAATTGAATTTGAAAAAATGGATTAAATATTTATCATCAGAATAATTTTTATTATCAAATATTTTCAACTTAATTTTTTACCATGATGAATAGTAAAAAGCAGAAAAATTGAATTATCACGGTTAAGGTAAAAACAAATTTACTAAGTGTTAAACTAACAAGATAAGGGTTAGAATGACCTTAAAACTTGTAAAAAACCCATTTAATGGAAATATTTTGACTTTTTAACCTATAATGGTTAGGAATGGATAATTTTTTTGGCTTTTTTCATGACAAAAACATTGGTTCAATTGAATATTTTCAAAAATTCCATGTATATAATCTCCCCCACTTATAAAAACCCACCCCTATCCTACACTATTCACAATTAAAAAGCCATTTAGTTATTCTGATCCCTTAACAAATCACATATTTATTACCCTACCAACATTTTATACCCCATTGTTTGATCATAAATCCATACTGGGAAGGATGTTGGTGAAAATCAAAAGAAGTTCCCCAAAGAAGAGGTAATGTTCTAAAACGAGCATTTTTATTTTGTTTCTTCTTCCACGAAATTAAAAACTTATTATAGTATACTTATATAATAACCAAATTATATTACATAAAATAATATATTTCTACTTTAATTTCATGACCTATATCCATATCTTTTTCCATCAAATGGGAAATGAAACCATCGATCATGTGTTTGGAGGACTACTGCTTCGCGAACCGATGTGATTCATTTTCTATCACTACATTTAGGATGGATATAATTATAGATTTAACACATGTATATGATATTTAAATATTATTATACTTCTATATTTATAATATCACATACATCTTCTTACTTTTAATATCAATTAAAATATAATAATGTTGCTCGTGTGTATGATGGACTGCCGCCTCACAAAGTGATGTCATTCATTTTTTCACTTAAACTTTACATGGGAAGTAATAAGGATAAATTTAATGAATATATGTGATATAAATGAAATTATATTTCGTCTTAAATATTAATATATCACCCACTTACATATCCTTTTACTCATTAATGGAATGATATTGTCGCTCGTGCATACATACGGCCTACCCTCTCCACGAAGCGATGTGATTTATTTTTCATGTACATACTTAAATAATGATTATAAACATGTATATAATGATTAAATATGATATTTATACCATTAATATAACTTTTTATATTATGGATAAATATCTTATACCCAATAACTAGAACTTTCATGACAAAACACGCATGAGAAAATAAGTCAATTAATTCCTGAAACAATGAAAATAATGAAATATTATTAACAAATGGGTGTTAAAATGTTATATCATGATCATATATGATATTATAAATATTAATATGGTTTTTTTATAAATTAATAGCATGATTAAAACCATTATACAAGAGATTAAATCATCTTCAACCAAAAGGAAGTGTGAGGTAGAGACTTCATCTCAATTTCTCTTCATTGAGGCATACTATAATGTTATGCATCTAATTTCATATATATGGTATATATAATACCCCTTTGACATGTAATATCATTATTAATTAATAATTCATGGTATTTTAAATTTCAATTTTAAATATTTCATCCAAAAATATTTTGAATTAAAATTTATCGAGTGGTAAATAATTTCATAACTCAATTTCTTTTCATTGAATTATTTTACTTCTTTATTATATTTGAAATTATAATATTATCTATGTAGATAATTTTGAATATATTATGTTTTATTTCCAAATTTTTTATGTAGATTTTTATTTGATAAACATAATTGATTCATTGATTAATCCTCACTTCAACGTTATGATCTTTGTTAGGTTTTATTTCACAATCTAATTTTAATCGGGATTATTTATACTTGAATTTCCATTGAAGGGAATTAATTGATAATTTTATAATACAACCTTTAAATTTTCTTCAAATATGGTTATTCATGATTTTTTCAAGTAATAGTATCATTTTTTATTCTTTGGTACCTAAAATGGTTTATATTTTTTTAATGAAATATGAATTCATTTCTCTCTTCGATTGATAATCCTATTTCTTCTAAATAAATATTTTCAGAATATTATTTTAAAAATGTTTTAAAATTATCCAAATTATTTATTAAATAAATATTTACCCATGTTTTACCTTTTATGAAAAGTAATATTCATGTCATTTTCCAAATAAGGCTTATTTGCCTTTTACCAAAAATGTGAAAGAAATCGTTGTTTTAACATGTATTAAATATATGGAATTTCCCACCATCATGACCACTAAATGTTTTAAATATTACTTTATAAGTTTCAATGTTTGTTTTCAAAATAAAAATTCCAATTATTTTATGAACGTTTAGTTTTAAAAATATTTTCAAATTTAAAAGTATATTTTCCTTAAGAATGTTTTTAAATATATTTTTGGGGTATTTGTATTCATCAATGATAAAAACCATTTATTTTACTTATACTCAAATGGGGATATTTTGTATTTATACCATAATTATTCTTTATATGGATATTTTATGATCATTTTTACTAAGGAATGTATTGACATTCACTTTCATGATTCATTTTTGCATTCATTAACTTTCACTTGAAATATTCACTTTCCTGTGATCAATAGACATTAAATTTACCCTAAATATCCATATTATTTATCATGGATATGCTTATTTATTAAACCATATATCATTTATAAATATTTTATTTTACTTTGAAAATTATATAATTGACTGGGGAAATTATTTTTAATCTTTACTCCTTACTCGATATAGAAATTTGTTGATAAGAAACAAATTTCATGAATTAAATCGATCATTCGATATATGAGGAATATTTTGGTAATACAGATATGGGTGGGGACCGATTATAGATATCACCTTGATGAAATGGTAGTCTCATGAGATGAATCAGTTGGATAGACTTAGTTAAATAGGGTTTTGGTGTATACCTACCCATCCGTTTTAAACTATATCGATAAAGGTCTTGACAGTAGAGGTATCATGATACCTGAAATCATGACATCAAATAATTTAACATTTCCCTCATTGAGAATTTAGTTATTATTATCCGTGATATTTTCATAATGATATTATCTATGGATTCATTTCATTGTAATTTTATTGATTAAACGAAATGTGTTTTCATTTATTTAACTTTCCATATTGATTATGCCTTATCCATTTACAATAGTCTTGTTATTGATTAAACAACATGTTTTTTTCATTTATTTACCTTTTATTATTGACTATACTAGACAAATTATATATATGTAATGTGTGTTTACTTATCTACCTTTTCATGATTATACTTATTGATTCATGGTAGCTTCCACTGTATTTAACCCTTGCTGAGAATTTGAGCTCACCCTTATTTTGTATCCATTACTAACAATATAGGAAGTGTGCTAAGAATGATATGAAAAGATATTCTAGAGGGAATAATGATATTCTCAAAAAAATGTTGTAATTTGTGTTTTTAAATTTAATATGGGAATCATGTATATATCTACTTTACTAAGTCTATTGAATTATTTAGTCCTTAAATATGAGATTCTATGTATCTTATCCCAATGTAATAAAGTAAGACATGGGCTCTGAGTTACTGGAGTCAAGGTCATTACATTCAATGTCTATGAAAATTATAAATTGGTATAATCTCCTATCACATGCTACTATAGTATGTTTTGATTTCTACATTTACCCATCATTGTCGTCGATACTCACTGGTATAGTGTTATATCTTGGTGTGTGGTATGGTCCATAAGTAATTGGCCCAAATGCATCCAAGGATTGGGAAAAAAAGTCTACAAAACTTCCACATGGAGACTAACCCAACATGTTAACCTACTATGATACTACTAACTTAGATAACTTACTTAATTTGATCTCATCCTATTATTTACTCACTAATGGATGCATTACCATCAACACTTTCATATTAGGATAATGATTCATGAAATACAAAAAAATTTCCCTTTCCATACTCCCATAGTGTTCTAAAATATTTTTCCTCTTATCATTCCTTCATCAATGAAGTCCAAAAGAGGAAAATCAATGCCTCGACTTCACTATCACCATCAGTTTCAACAATATATCTATCAGATTTTTGGTTCTATAGATATTATACAATGTCGACAACCCATTTTATATCAATCCTATGATAAACTATAACTTTAAATAAATATTATTTGTTTTATCATGAAGTATTGAGTTCATTGTAATATTAATGGCTCTCTAATAGTTAGACTGCAATACATTTTCCTCTCACTTTATTCCCAGCTCTTCCAAGAAGCTCTTAATCCAAAAAATCTCCTTCCCAGATTCTTTTATATCAATTTATTTGGCCTCTATATTAGATGATTATATCACCTTCTATAACTGAGATATATTTATTATTGAAGTTCCTCTATAAATAAATATATAACATGTGGTACTCCTAGTACTGACATCACCTCTAAGAGCAGCATCCACATACCCCTTAAATGACTTTCCTTTCCCTAAGAACGTAGATACTTCCATACTTACATTTAGATACCTCAGTGTACACTTCAAAACCTCACAATGTTTATTTTTTAGGGTTAGATATATACTTTCTCACACCCCTCACTACAAGATCAATATCAGGTTGGTTAAAGACCATGTCATACATCAATATTCCAATAGTTAATGAATATTAAACCTTTTTCATTTACTCAGTCTCTTATATTATTTTTGGTTATTTCTCATTTGACAGTTTTAAAGGATTACTAGGGGAATATAAATTGAATTCTATTACAGTATACTAAATCTACTCAAAACCATTCCAATGTAGTTAGAATCTAATAACATCAAGGATCTAGATCTATGATCTCTTTTTCATCATCATCCCCAAAATCTTGTTAGCTTCTCCAAGATCTTTCATGTCAAACTCTTCATCTAGATACTCTTTCAACTCATCAATACACATCATAAATAACCCTACAATGATAATTTCAACTGTATATGGAAGAAAAATAATATATCCACCACTAAAATACTTGAAATAGAATCATTGATCCATATCACACCATTTATATGAATTATTTGTAATGAATGTAAAAAACTTCTTATTCCACTTCCAGAGTGCCTACTTTAACCCATATAAGCTCTTATATAGTTTACAAACTGGGTATTCCTTTCAGGACTCAACATATCTCTATAGTTGCTGCATATAAATATCCTCCTCCAGATATCAATAAAAGAAAGTAGTCTTTATATAAATATTATCATGATTTAAATCCTCTAATTCATCAATAAAAAGAATTATCTGAATTGTGGTAAGACTAACTATAGGTGATAAAATTTTAGTGAAATCTATACCTTCCTTTAATTAAAATCCTTTAACCATAATCCTTGTCTAATAACTATTATTTCCATCATGTTTCTTCTTGACCTAGTAAACCAATTTTTTCTACAATTATTTCTTTCCTTGTGGAAAAGGAATCAACTCCCAAGTATTTTTTTATGTAATGAAGAGATCTCCTACTTCATAGAAAACAATCACTTTTTCAACTCCTTTGACTTTATTTCATCTTCCAAACAATTTGTCTCTCAACCGTCAGTCAATAGAAAATAGTGTAAGGATGATGAACACCTCTTCCCATTTCTTCTCACCCTTGTTGATCTCATCAACTCTATTTGAGGAGTAGGATACACTGGTTTCAATGTCACATTTTCAAGTACACCTTCAATATCCAATTACTCTTAGAAGTATGATTCCTTATGATCACCATTAGTTTCATCTTCATGATGATTCTTGTAAACAACGCCTTCATTGAATATCACATTCTAGAATCTAATGATCATATTTTTCTTACCATCATAGAATTTACAACCAAACTCCTCAACACTATAGACAATAAATAAATGTGATTTGGACTTGGAATCAATATTTTCCCTTCCATCCACATTTATATGAACATATTCCAAACATAAAATGACTTGTAAATGAGAGGTTCTTACCTTATTTCCTAACTATATCTCTTTAGGTATACATTCTTCCATTGGTATAGATGGAGTCCTATTGATGAGATATACTACCATATTCATTGTCTATATATAGAAGGTCTTTGGAAACCCAGACCACTACGTCATACTCTTGGAACATTCATTAAATTTTTTATTCATCATTTCTTCCAAACCATTCTATTACAGAGTACTTGGAATAGTCTTCTCCCATTAAATTCATTTTCTATCATAAAATTCCATGAATTATTTACTCTCATAATCGCTTCTATTTTAAGACCTAGATAATTTCATCTTTTATCCTAAATCATTCTTTACCATGGAATTATGATTCTAAAAATTGTAAAACATTCCATATTTTCTTTTAAGAAAGCAAACCAATACCTTCTAGTTTCAGTCATTGATAAATTTCACATGGTATAGTGATCCTCCTAGAGAGTGTAATGGTGTCAGCCCCAAAACATTAATGTGTACCATAAACTAATTCCAAGCCTTCAGTTTTCTGACTCTCTTCATAAAATATACCTTATTTTTTACAAAGATAAAATATTCACATGGGAAAACTTCCACAGACTTCAACTATGGTAGCATTAATTTTTTTCTGGAACCTTCATCCCCTAATAACTCATACAGCCTAACCTATAGTACCAAAATTGTGTATCCTTGATATAATTTATTATTTCAATAATTTCCATGCAAGTTTATATCATATTTTATAGAGTTATATTCTTTACTCCACGAACTATAACAATATATCACTTGGTAATTTTACATGCACCACCAATGAACAAGGTTCTAAAACCTACATCATTATGTTACTTGATAGAAATAAGATTATTCCCCAGTCTATGAATATACATCACATCTTCTAGAATGATCAAAATTCCACTATTGGTTTTAATCCATGCATTTCCCTTCCCCATAATATAAAAGGGTTCATCGTTAGTAATATATACCTTACTAAAATTATCAATAAAATAATTATTCAGGAAACCCTTATCCAAAGTGGAATGGAAAGATTCCCTTGAGTATAAAATCCAAGAATCCATAGGGTTATCCATTATTATTAGCAACACATCATCAGTTCCTTCTTCAACTGTATTTATTGTATTGGTTTCACATCAATTCAATTTTTAGTCCTCAACATGTGCATTATTACTGAAATTATAGTATGTAGGACCTTTCCCCTTTCTCTTCACTTAGTTTTTTCTTCTTAATTTTGATCATCCTTTATGATTATCTCATTGTATATATCTTCCTCTTCCTTCTATGTTCAGATAAGAACCAAAGAATATACCTGATTCACTTATCTGAATATCCTCACTCAGGATCAGGTCTCGCATGTCTATTATAACCTAATTTGTATTACTCGAATAAATACTCGTGATTATTACAGTTTCTTAAATACTTTTAGGTAATGAAGATAATGAAATCATTGAACATACCTCATCATATAGGTTAATTTCCACTGATGAAAACTGACGTGTGATGGTGTTGAATTCATTGATATGAACAGAAACAATCTTCCCATTAATCATCTTTAGATTGAATAACTATCCCATCAAAAACACTATGTTCAACACATAATCTTATCATTAATATTTTAGAGATCCTTTATTAACTTAGTCATTTTCTTCTCCTCTCTGATGTTGAACACTATGTTTTTGACCAAAATAATTTGAATAACTCTTTTAACCTTTCTATACAGTATCACACACTCGATATTCTCTATCTATATTGGTTTTTCACCTAGAAGTGGTAGGTGTAACCTTTTATGATAAAATTATTCTTCAATATTCATCATATAGTAACTAAAATTAGTTTCATAGAAATGATCAATATTCACCTAGACTTATTCTATATTCATCATTCAAATCAATAAAATCAGGCTCAATTTTAGAACTCAACCTTTGATATCAGTTGATGTTGAAAAGATGATAATAACAACAACAAATGATTCCTGAAATATATTAAAAGAGAGATAAAAAAGAACAAGAAAAGGATAAAAAACACAAGGATTAAATGGTTTGAGAATGATCCCTACTTCCAAAAAGAGGTAGGAATTTCACTATGTATCAGGAACATAGTTACAAGGTTATTTCTTAGAGTGATGAAACCCTAGAAAGGAATAGATTAAAAAGAAACATACCAAATAGTAAAACATATTGAAATGGTTCCTTTATAGTAAGTACATTATGCTATAATAGTAGTGGCATCAAAGTCTAATGCAATGCAGTGATTTTTAAATGATGTAAGTTAAACCTACTATAGTGACTATGATAATTATGAGATATTACAGTTCCCTATCACATGATTATAAATTAAATATGTACTACTACTATACCATGAAACTATCACTGTTCAGCACTTCTATAGATTTGTAGCATGTTTTCTAGTATGGTCCACCAACGATTGGCCCAAATTCATCCAGGGATCAAGCTACACCAATCCAACAATATCCCATTTAGAACCTAACCTGTAATGTTAACCTAATTTTATGCTACTGAATTGGATAACTTAATATGAACTCTTCTTATTCTTCACACACTAATGAGATTTTTCCAATAAAATATTCAATTTAAACCTAACAATTCATGAAATGCTGACTATTTTCCCTTTACATTCTCTCATAGTGTTCTCCCATATTCTTCATATCATCTTCATTCTTCAATGAAATCCAACATAGGAACAAAAGTTTCTCAGATTTTTTATCACCATAAATTTCATCAATATATCTATTGGATTATTGGTTCCATGAATATTCTACAATAATAAAAACCCATCCTATATCAAGCCTATGAAAAAATGGTACTTTAACTTAATATTCTTCATTAGAGCATGAAATACTATGTTATTTTCAAAATCTATGGAACTCTAATAATCACGGTGGAATATATTTTCACATCACTTTCTTCTTAGATCATCCAACAAGTTCTTCATCCAAACCATCTCCTTCTTAGCTTTAGTTACAACAATATATTCTACCTCTATAGTGGATAATGCAACAAAATTTTGAGATTGAGATATTTAGATTATTGTAGTTCCTACATAGGTAAAAACATAACCTAAGGTACCCCTTATACTATCTACATCACCTCCAAGGTTAGAATTCACATACCCCTACAATGATTTTTCTTTCCAAAAGAATAGATATATTTCTTTACTTCCCTTTAGATACCTCAATATCCACTTCATACCTTCCCAGTGTTTTGTTCCAAGGTTATACATGTACCTACTCACACCTCCCACTACATGATCAATATCAACTCAAGTGAAAACCATGGAATACATCATAATTCTAAAATATTAAGTGTATGGAACCTTTTCCATATACTCAACCTCTTCTGTTATCTTTGTTGTTTTCTCCTTTGATAGATTGAAATGGATTTCTATGGGAATAGAAACTAACTTTGATTCCAATATAATAAATCTTCTAAAAACCTTTACAAAGTAGTTAGACTGTAATAACATCAAGGTTTTGGCTCCATGATCCCTTCTGATCTTCATCCCCAAAATATTTCTAGCTTCTCCATGATCTTTCATGTCAAAATCCTCATTCAGTTACCCTTTCAACTCATTAATACTCTGCATACATGATCCTATAATAAACATGTCATCTACACATATAATAGATATAATATATCCATCACCAAAACACTTTAAATAGCAGTATTTATTAATTATACACTATTTTTATTCCTTATTGAAGGTTTTGGATATCATGGAAGCATCAAGAAGTGAAATAATTAAAAATATTTTATCAATTCATTAGATCATTCACAATATTTTCAGTGATTTGAATGAAAAGACTAACAAAATGTTTCCATTGGATATTGATGTAAGGAAACTCAAAACCTAGAAAGAGGATCTTTCATGTTAAATTTATAATTAATTTATTCAAATTTGGAAGAATATGTTATTTTGTATTAGGTTGTATATTTTGATCATATGAAAACACTTTTATGGATTACCTTCATTATGTTAAAACGATCCAAGTGTAGAATCCCTATAACAGTGATCCACACGTGCTCCTTTGATCTCTGATCAATGCCAATTGATTTCTAGGTGCTATCATAGTGAATCAATTATCTAAGACCATTCATGTTGATCTTTTGTCCTTCAATATTTAAGGAATATCTCTTTAATTTCCTATTATTGAGAGGGAGAATGAAAAATTAATTCAAGAGATAATTATGTTGTGAAAAAGGATTCTCTATTTCTTGATTAACCCTACATAATAGACATAACCATCTATTTATAGAGTTAGGGATTAAGTTAAAAATAATATTTAATTTCATGTAAACTCTTAAATAATATAATAAACTTTATTAAATCCCATTCCAAAATAATAATGTTATTATTATTTTATTGCACATGTGATAACATGTTCAAAAAAAACAAATATTATTTTACTAGATTGTAAATTAATGTTTATCAATGGACACAGTCTTGGTCAATTCAGAATCCTTGAAATTTATTGAATACACAAATAAATATTTTATTAAATATTTTATTCATTAATAAATAATATTTTAGATTTATAAATGTGAATAAAATTATTCCTCAATCTTAATAATAATATTTATCCTGTTAATTAAAATCAAATAGAATTTAATTAAGATCAACGGAAACACATAGCATGTGACCCTCTAGGATTCTTTTTCATTGGAATTAGGTGGTCTTTCCTAAAGTATAAGATTAATATCTTGTAATAGGTCAAGTTACCTAAGATAAATAATTTAATTTCATGACGTCAAAAACCATATAAGAATGATAATTGTGTAATATAATCTCTTTGTCACAATATCTCATCAAGAAGGTTGCACATATGTGTCACCAACCTATATGATCAATACGTATTTCTTTGACTATCTGAAATAAAAACATCATTAAACCATGAGGATGGAATTTAATGTGATGATTCTATTCTAATCAAAGGTATGAGATATTTTCTTCCATAAATATGGAAGGTAAAAATCATTTCTCAACTTATTCATTAATAACACATCACTAGTGATGCACCCAATGTATCCAACTTCTCAATGAACTGTTATCATCATGGTTTATGAAATACATCTAAGTTTGTGATTTGTAAGTTATATTAATAACAATATTAAATTAAAAGTATCGTTACACACATTCATGGATAGAAATATCTGATGACACCAAAACATATAGAATTCCTACTCACATGTTTTTTCTCGCAATCTCTCATATTAGAGATTACCAAGTGTGAACTTCATACGAAGAAGCCTCATCCTGTTATGAGTACTTACACATAACGACCACATTTTATGTGTCCCATCAAAAAAATTATTCCATCTTAGAATTATATTTAATAATATTCTCATTATACTTCAAGGTTCTCATCATAATGGAGAACTACTATGACCTTATCAATGTGACAGATATTCTAGAAAATTATTACATTATATTCATATATGAAAATGAAAAATATGTAATAATATGTTTTATTAATATTCAATACATTTAATATACATGTAAAAAAGTACAAATAGTTGGTCCTAAGACACTAACTCTGACACACTCCCACTTAGACAAGAGCCAACTGCCTACGACTTTCATTTTTCTAGACCTCACATGATAATCATATTTCTGCTAAATTAAGTATTTATTCAAGGGGTTTTCCATTTTTTTCTTCCATGGAAATATTACCCACTGCAACCTCACCTATCTATGAAAAATAAATCAAGATATGATACTTCTGAAGTATGTTATTTTTCCCTGATGTGACCTTGGATCCTTTGGGAGAGCCACAGATGCAGTATTATTGCAATAGGGTTTGATAGGATATTTATTTCAAGGTACCACATCAATATCTTGAACGAATTTTCATATCCATACTTCTTTAGCTTCCTTATAAGCTAAAATATACTTGGACTTTTCTATAGAATCTATGACCACAACCTTATTTTAGATCTTTCAGTTCACATCACCTCCATTCAAAATGAATATGTGTCTTATTTGTGACTTCATGTCAACTTGATTTTTTTGGAAACTAGTATATGCATATCCTCTAATGAATAGTTCCTTATCGCCTACATATATTGGGAATATATCCTTATCACCCCTTAGATACTTAAGGATAGTCTTGACTTTCATCCAACAGTTCTCTCCTAGATCATCTTGATATCTTCCTACTACACTCAATGCATAGGAGATATCTAGCCTTGTACATATTATAGAATGCATGACTCACCCAATCACTAACATATATGAAATACTTACCATTATATTTCTTTCCTTTTGTGTATGAGGATACATTTCCCTAGAAATATGAATGCTATGTGACATTGGAAATAATCTCGTCTTTGATTGTTCCATACCGAACCTCTTTAGTATATTTTTAATATATGTACCTTTACTTAGGCTAAGTAGTCTCTTGGATCTATAATAATGGATATTTATCCCAAGAATATATTATGCCTCAACTAAGTACTTCTTGGAGAATTTTTTATTCAAAAAATCATAAACAGACTATTAGACTGGTATTTCATTTCCATTAAGTAATATATCATCGACATATAATATTAAGAAAATGATTGTGTTCCCACTAAACCATTTGTAGACACAAGGCTCACATTTATTATTTATTAAACCAAATTCCATTATGACTTTATAAAAATGAATATTACATGATTTGGATGCTTTTTTTAATCATTAAATTGATTTTTTAAACTTTCATAACTTACTGGAATCCTTTAGAGTCACAAACCCTTTAGGTTGTGTCATATAGACATCTTCTTGAAGGTTCCCATTAAGGAAGGCATTTTTGAAAACCATTTTACAAATTTAATAGTCATTATAATATGTAATTTAAAGTAGAATTTTGATATATTTCAGTATTGAAATTAGTGAAAAGGTTTTTTCATAGTCAATTCCTTGACATTATTTAAACCCTTTTGAATCCAGTCACGTTTAAAGGTATAAACATATCCTTCCATGTTCAGTTTCTTCTTGAATATTCATTTGCATCTAATGGGATTTACATCCATTTAAGGAACTACAAAAATCCAAACTTAGTATTAGTAGATGGAATCCATTTCAAAATTCATGGATTATTTCCACTTGGAAACATCTATTCCATTTACTTTTTCCTTATATTTTTAAGGATCATCATTATAAACTAATAATGAGTCACCATCTTCAATGAATATAAAACCATATTGTTCTCATTCTCTAACCTCTATTGTATTCCTACATAGTATTTGTTTCTCTAGAACATATTCTTACATGGGGATTTGTGTAATTTATTCATCTACCAACTCTTGTATATATTTTTGTTGGACTTCATATAATTCTATCTCACTCCCACTACCTCTTTTAGTGATATGATCCTTCTCAAGGAATATGGGATTCATGTCAACCACAACCTTTTTGTCTAAATGATTTTATAAGTATTATTCACTTATTTCCTTAGTATATCTTATAAAGATACACTTTTTTCCTCATGGTGATATTTTTTTACTTGAAGAGGTCTTGGAAAATTCTTCATATCCCAACACATGTAAGTATGAAAATACATGTTTCATTCCATTATATAATTGGTGTATAATACCATCTTCCACTTTAGTTGGAACTAGTTTTAGAATGTATTATATTGTTTATAATTTTTATACCTAAAATGATAATGGAAGAATCATATGACTCATCATTGATCTTACTATGTCCAATAAGGTGTGGTTCCTTCTTTCACTTACACGATTCCATTGAGGTTTATAAGGTTGAGTGATTTGGGAAAGAAAAACTCTGATAAATAATTAATGAAGTCTTGATTAAGATATTCTCCACCATAGTATGAGTGGAGTTTCTTAATCTTATTAATAATATGTTTCTCAAATTATTTCTTTTACTCCTTGAATTTATCAAAATAATATGACTTATAAATCATTAAGTAGACATAGACATATCTGCTAAAACCATTATTAAAATTTATAAAGTAAGAGTACCCACCACTTTCTTAAATGGTAAATGGTCCACACACATTGGTATAAACTAATTCAAGAATATCTTAAGACCTTTCACATTTTCCACTAAATGGGGATTTGGTCATTCTAACTTATAAACATGAATTACATACACCAAGTGTTTCTAGTTCAAAATAATATAAATATATATTCATATTTATGTAATTTAGTCAAATAATTTTCATTCACATGACCTATATAATGATACCAAAGTTGTGTGTGGTATGAATCAAGTGAAGAAATTTTATTATCTATTACCATTACTTGGTTTTCATAAACCAAGACATAAATACCATTATTTAAATGTGACTTACCATAACAAAATATATCTTGATAAAAGAAGTAAAATTTATTCCCATATGTGGAAATAAATCCATATATATCTAGTTTAGATATAGAAATAATGTTTTTTTGTAATGGATGGAACATAATAAAAACATTTTCAAACCAAGATCATTCCAGTTGACAATGTGGGGTGGTAGTATTTGATAGATAGAATATCAAGCTAATATCCATTAGTTTCTTGTAGATATACCTCCCCTCATTCAATATTTTTGAATTTACTTGGTTATTTTATTTGAATAAATATGTGAGTACCAAAAGATGTATCTAATACAAAATTATTAGAAATATAAAAATTGCACTCAACAACAAACGCACTTGAATACTCTTCTTTTTTTTCACTGGTTATAGTTTTTATTCCAGTATACCTTCTTAATTCATGTGAAATGGATAGAATCTTGATCCTATTTTTAACCCTCGATATTCCTATTCTTTGAAGAGTTTTGTGAAAAATAAATGGATTTGGGATACTTTTATTTTCCATTCTGTTTTTACACCATAAGGATGGAAGGTTTTTTTTACTTCTTCCCTTTATAAACTTGGTGAAGAAGAGTATGTAGATATTGGAGATAATTCTCAATGTTGTTCATATTAAAATTAATAACAAAAATAGAGAAAATCTAATGGAGTGATTAAATAATGATATTGGTTCACAATTCATCAAGGATTTTAAACCCTTGAACCTCCAAATGATCAATGTATCCAATGATCTTGACTCCATCAGGACCAACTGGCACTCCTTCTCCAAGATTTATTTGAAAAAGAGCCTAGGATGTCTCAAATATTTCCTTTCTAGATATATCTTGATATAGGCCATGGAGAATCACAATCATTCTATAATCAATCATATTTTTTTTGAGACTTAATGAGTTCACTAGACATAGATTAAAACTTTGACCACTTAATTCATATGTTTTTCATATATAAGGAACTTTTCATCAATCACCTCCTTGGTATGTGGATCAGGCATTGAGGATTCTATCACATAATATTTCTATTTATAGCGCAACATAACCTGAAGGTGTTTGGTACACTATTAGAAGTTACTTCCAGTCAGGATATGGTATTTTTCTACTGTAGATCATAGAGATAGTGTGGATGAAAAACTTTACATTTTGTATATAAATATAAAATTGTGTATTATTAGTACTTTTCTTGATTACAAATTATGTGACAAATAATAAAATTAAGTTTATTAAATCTCCCACTATTTTATTAAGTCCCAATATCCCTAACTATTTAACTCATAATTTATAGATTCTTGGACATTCTAGTGGAAAGGATACATATTTAATTTCTTATAATCCAGACGAAGGACATGAACATTTCTAGAAAGTACATAGGTATGCAGTCTTTCCAATTTTGGGCTTACAGCTCCTTGATCCATTGATTGGACTCCCCAATCCAAAAACCTTGACTCATATTTCCTCAACACTCACTTACAAATTTGTATTATATATATAGAGGCTATTAAATCCAATATATATTTGGTTAATCTGACCCAATATCTTAGTTAAGACTTCCCGATAATTAAAAGTTCCCCTATTTGAGGCTGAACTGACAATTAAACTATGGGTTCATAAAATTTAAAATATTTAAGGCTTAATGACTTAATATTAACCTAATGGATTTGTTTTATTATGCATAAAGTTTTTCTTGTTTTATCTTTTACATGTCTTGTTAATATTAAGTGAATTTTACTTAATTAATTAAAAGTTTTGGATAAAACATTTACACATAATCATTTATTTAAATTTCATCTTTGCACATTGACTGAAACTTCTTTTTTTTAAATAAGTCACTTTTTGGGTAAGTGATAACCTACAAAAAATACACAAAACACCATAGCATCACCAGTTTCCAAACCCTTCCACCTCTCAATCTCATCATCGACATTCACCACCGGTGTTGTCATGTAATCACCGGGAACTCCAACCATCATCACGGACCATTCACAAAGAACCAACAGAAAACCAAACCATAATCACAGATTCATTAAACCTGCTACAAAAACGTCACAGTAAGTCCAAGCAAATAAGATCTTCCACCGTGAATCCATCACAGAACGTCACAATCACCCAAAACCAAGATTTCGGTCACCAAGAATGCATCACCGGTCGCTGGAATCGGAGCCGAGTCCACACCTTGCGCCGCAAAAACCATCGCACCACGAAACCAAGAAAAACATGATCTCTATGGTAGGGGACCCCTCCCCAAGCTTATAACGCAAATCCCGACGTCGTTTTTTTTTTTAACCACAACTAGATCCACCCAGTTGACGCAAATTACAGCAATACGAGAGCTACCCAGTTGAAGCAAATCACAACAATACCAAATCAACCAGTTGAAATAAATCACAACGCTACCAAATTAAAACATGTGAATCTCACAGAAGACTCAATCTATAAGCACCTCCCTTTCTGAATCACTGCAAATCAGGGGCTGATCTGCACCGGAAACCCGCTGGAGATACACCTGGACGCTCCAGAAGCTGAGAACCATGGCTGCACTGATGATGTTGGAAGGTGCACCGAACCGATAAATGTTGGAGACGCACCGATCCGCATTGTCGACGAAAGGGCGAGCCGCGCTGGGCTGAACTCCAACACTTCACTGGGAAACGATGATGTCGACCACAGGAAACGGATGCACGGAATGAAGATGCCCTACCGAGTGTAGAGACCCGAAGCCTGACGTACATGGACATTACATTACTTTTGCGGAATACTTAGTACATAACAAAAACACACACACAAGAATCGTAATAGTTTAGTGTCTTTGGAAACTTGGAATATAATCTTCTAATCGTGGGGAAAGATCTTCAACATCTCCCATAAAGATCTTCCCTTTTTTTACCTAAAATCTTTCTTTATATCCCGGGGAAAAGAAAACATAAAAGGGTGAGCTAAAATGCTCAGTAAGGGTAAACAAAAGAAATATCAATCACATCATATTCATAAGAACATAACATTTTGGAAATTTTAACCTGCAAAAGAGAGCATAATTTCATAACATGGGATAAATCATAGCAGTGAAATGAAATCCCAATAATCATAACTTAAAACATGAAATTTTGTGGCATACACACATAATCATAGAGAATCATTTATTATTAGTCAAGACTCATTTCCAAGACTATCTTAGTGGACAAAGTCCCTTTCTGAACCGAGTCACCCTCGTTTCAGTCCTGTTTCATTGAACCGGTATAACCTACCATTCCATCCATGTCTATCTCATGAGATATAAAATCTTTACCCAATGCATTTGAGGGAGATATAGGTCCCACCCATCTCATAATGATACCATTCTTATGTGTGCCACAAAATCATAAATCATACATCATTGCATAACCCATGTAATAAAAATGGGAATCTTAAACATCGTGACATCATCAAACAATTCATATAAGATAAAGGAATTCATAAAAATATAATTACATCACAACATAATCAAATCAATGTAATAATAGGGATAGAAATAGAACCCTTTATTATCTTAGATGGAAAATAATTTTGATAAAACACTTGAACTCCATTCTTGAGGAAAATATCCTTTCTGCTTCAAAAACACTTTTCCTTTCATAACATGTCCTAAAATTATAAACTAAAAGAAGTTGATTAAAAATAAACTTGAAAACTTGTAAGGAAGCTTCTTGGAAATAATTTTTAAAAAATCCATTCATGTCGTATAAGTTAAAAGAAAACATTCTTCTCATACTTTTGTCGGAAAAGTCAAAAAGTAGCTCGTACGAAAAATGACAAAATATTCCTTTCATATCTTTTACTAAAAACTCACCGAAGGGTAAAATTGGATTTAAAAAATTGTAGGTGGATGGAAATAATATTACATATTGAGGAAACATGGATGTGGATGATAAAATACACCCCAGTAAATACCAAATTTTAAACAATCTCGGATAAAAATGAGATTGTGATATTTCTCTTACCTTATGTCCGATATGCTTTGTACGTATCCGAACCTCCTGTATAATGATTTAAATAATGTCATTAAATTATTACAGAATCATATTCATTGTTATGATATCATATATGGTTCACTTATGACTTTATATTACCCTTTCTTTTGTAAATTCCATGTTAAAGAAGCGTTTTGGGTAAAATCGTTTCATTTATCGTAGGTGTTTGGACTTGTTGTTCTTGAAATTATTATTACTTATATTATGATTTAATTACTTCAAGAATATAAAATATGATTTATATATCATATATATTCAGTATATATATATATATATAATAGATAGATAAATGAAATGAAACACACCGTTCATGGAGACGGTAGTCCGTACATACGCATGAACGTTGTTTTCCTTTCCTTATTGTCTTGAATGGAAGTAAGTAGATGACATATATATATACATAAATCCAGTAGATTTACCATGTCATATATTTCATTATTATTCATTACATATACTTTATAATCATTCTGGAATGGTTAACATGGATAATGAATCTCATCGCGTCGTGGAAACGGTAGTCCGTACGTACGCACGAGCGATGATATCGTTCCCATGGTCGTGGAATTATGTTGAAGTGTATGTATACTATTTAAGTATCAATATCACTTTATAATAATCATATATATTTACTCATTACACCATTATACCCATCCAATTAAGGTGGTAGCGGAAAATAGATTACACCACGGCGTGGAGACGGTATTCCGTACGTACGCACGCGCGGTGATTTCCTTTTTCTGTAGGATGGATAGAAGGTTAATTAGAGTTGTTTCATATTTATAATAACATATAAGTATATAATAAATATTTATGTTATTACTTTATCATGAAACAACTAAAGAAGAAGAAGTTGAAGAATAAAGAAATTGAAAAAGATCAGTAATGGATATTACCTCTTTTTGACGCGCCTTCACTTAACCTCCACTTAAAGAACTAAGGATGGTATTTGAAGAATACCAGGACCTCTACGATGATACTAGGGAAGTGGAGAAGAGATTTTGGAAGGGTTTTTCCGAGATTGAAGGCTCAAAGTGGTGTGAGGAAGAGGGGGAGGAGGTGCCCTTTTATAAGGGAGGAGAGGGGCACCTTAGGAAAATCTCAAAATATTATTTTATATTAAGGTCAAATTCGGTTTATAATGGTTAAAAAGGGTCTTATTTCGAAGATAAAGTGTGTATGGGTCTAAATCCTCTCATCCAATAGGATTTAGAAAATTTTAGGTTATTATTTTAACCTTATCAATTAGATTTAACTCTAAGTTAAATAATTTAACTTTTACCGTGTCTTTTTGTTTTCTTACACTATATGGTTAATAAACTTACTATAACAAGCCAAACGAACCCAAAGTTGTTTATTATTAATATATATATCTTTATCTAAGTCATTTGTCCGAACCGTAGATTTTTAGGAATTAAATAACAATTAATAATATAATATTTGTTTTAAAAACTAATTTATGTCAATTTTGACACTATTTGGTACATGATTTTTATGAAATTTATAACAGAATTATAAGTTCGAACCAAGTTACTTATATCAACAATAACATGTCATATTAACCTATAAAATTAAATTAAGCCATAAAAACTCTCAAATTACATTTATTTGGGCATTTATAACATCAATTATGTCAATATTTCATTAATAGCACAATTACTGCATCATCTTTGTGTCATAATAAATGATAATTATTTAATCCCTAAAAATTCTAAATAAATTCCTATGATGTAGATAATTGTATTATATTTCTTGAGACTATTTATGTTCTAAGTTTCATGAATTTTATCACTAGATTAAAATTATTATACTTATAAGATTTAAGAAAGTGACATGTTATCACATTCTTTGGTTTTAATAATAATTAAATTATTTTCATGGAACAAAGTCCATTAAATGAATCTAATCCGACCCTTAGGTGATATGGGTATAATTTTAGCCATCCAATATGATTTTGACATGTGTTAGGGTAATTTTATAATATTATATTTACCCTTAATTACCCGATTTACCTTTAACTATGGTAAATAAAATTTACCGTAGTTACTATTCATAATTCCCAAAAATAAAAAGTAGCTTATTAACATAATTTGGACCCACTGATTCCAAATATGGAATCCATTTTTCCAAATTAAATACACAAAATATGCAGAAATTAAATTAAAATTAATCCCGTTGTCGAAAGAAAACGGGTTTTTCTTTAAAACATTGCAAAAGATTGAATTGATTGAACCTACAAATTCAAGGTAAAATCAATGCTAATGACATACATTATATTAAATGGTAAAAATATATTCTATTTATACTTTAAAACCATTCAATATTATAATTTAACCACATAAGATATTACGATGAAAAAAGTTTTTTTAAATTAAAATATAGCGTGTTTTTACTATTCATTAAAATATGAAAGTTATCGGAAAAATATCAAAACTTTATCTAATGTAAATTTTTATATCCTGATTCAAAAGAAGAATTTTATTTTGTCAAATTAAACTTATAAACATGTCAAAAACTATATTTAAAGTGGGTGCGCCATCAAAAGGCGGCAAAACTGCATTTTTTGAAAAATACTTATTTTACACGAAAAATTTATTTTGTTCTTATACCATGTTCTAGAAATGTGTACGATGAATAATAATGTTATAAAATTCAAAATTTAGTTAACACTATTCATAACGGCTAGTTCATAACAATATTATAATAATATATCATTGTTTAGTAAAACCCAGTATTGCGTACAACACACACTATCGAGGAAGGTCGTGATTGCGTGTAATGCAAGCCAAGTCAGGGTTGCGTGTTACGCAAGAATCCTTCGTTGTTTCGTATAACAGAATCCAACCATATTTCATTTATACATTGAATATGTATATATATATATATATACTCAATGTTGCGTAGAATAACTATTATCAAAATTGTGTGTAACACGATCCAGGAATAGTGTTGCGTATACTGCAAGCTAATACGGTGTTGCATATAGCGCAAGGTAATCTTGGTGTAGCACAAGACATTAATGAAATTAAAAGAATATTTTTCATAAAATCTCGGGGTGTTACATTCTACCCCCCTTAAAATGAATTTCTCCCTCGAAATTCATCAGGGTTATAAATGGTTTACTACTCGAAAGTTTGTTTAATAGAACCCCACATCGTAAAAAGGAATACCAAAACATGGATTTTAAAAACTAAAGTATGAAATGTAACGGTTACCCAAATTAACTCGTCACGGGGTTTCCACATAGGAGAACATGGAAGAAAAATCTAACCATCAAGTTCTGATGGAGAGTGGTAGAGAACATGGCTATGAAAAAACCAACAATCAAAAAAGCTATTGATTTGTGATGATCTAAGGTACCATCTAATTAATTGGATATAAGGGCAGTAGGACAACATTTTTGGTTTTTCAAGATCATTTCCCTAAAGTTGATGAAATTGGAATTAGAAGAAATACTTTCGTGATTTTGGTATAGTCTCATTGTTTGTCATTATTTGGAGAATTTCCACTTCATCTCTTAAAGAAATGAAGTTGAATTTGTTATTCGTGATGTGTTAGCAGATCATGTGATAGAATGATGTGTCACTCCATCACTTTCAAGCAAAAGGTTAGAAAAAGTTATAAGTCCATCTTATGGTTAGATTAATCATATATGGTTCCAAAAATGAACTTATACTTCATATATCATATCGCTTAATAAAATAAAACTAGTTTATACTAACCAGGGACTTCCTGTAGGCCAGTGGTAGGCGATAAAGGCCAGTCGCACTTTGGTTGTGGGTTTGATTCCCACAGCCTTGTCCGACGCAATGGGTTGTCGCCCGTCCTGCAGGTTTTCCTTTTTCTAAAACTACATTACTATAAAATCCCATCAGTAATATCTAAAAAAGTTCTATCCTTAAACAATACTTATCATATGTCCAACATAATCCATTCCAATATTTAGGCTTAACTAAAATACTTCGGTCCAAGCTCATAGTATAAAGAAAACAATTACTTAAAATGTCATCAACCAAGCATGTGAATACCATCATTTATCCCCCATATATATATATTGTTGGTCACATTCCAATCATGTGAATACCTTAATCATGTATTCTCTTGAAAAAGTGAATACCCATTGAACCATAGTGAAAACATGAATGCAGTTAAAAGTTAACACTTTCCACATACCAAAATCCTCAAAATTCTATATACTCAAACCATGATATCACTTAGTCCTTATATCAATCATGAGCTCATGAATACTTTCAAACATTTCATTTTCTCCTTATCCCTTCATTATGCACATATCATCTGCTTTCGAAAATATTTGAATCACTTTTCATGGTTACTGGTACCTTAAAATTATTGAAAACCACAATAGAATAATACAACAATAAAAGTACCTCAACAACATTATTCTTGAATACCAATACATAAAAACTTCAATCCATCCTCTTCAATTATTGTCTTGGAATAATTCCTTCCTTGATTTAGAAGTAACTTTTTAGGTCAGGGCATTGAGTTGGGTAATGCCCATGTTCTCCACAAATAATACATTGAACTCCATAACAGTCTGTCACTCTATGACCCTTTTCTCCACACAGATAACACCGGTCCCTCCATTTGAGGTATTCCTCAAGGTTCTTCTTCCCTACTTTAGAAATCTCAATCTTCCTTTCTTTATGCTCCTCAACATGCGAACATGCATATTAGTCTATCTTCCTCTTCTTTGATGAATTAGGCATACCACTAAATTTCACCTTGTTAATCATTTATTGCGATGACTGATTCGGCATAATCACAATATCTTTCTCTCTATGAATTACACAATTTTGTTGCTCATAGTCACCAATTTGTCCATTGGATTCAATGTTAACCAAATTCCTTCTGGTTCCCTCCATTAATTAAAACACAAAAATAATTCTGTGAGAGGAAAAAATCATGCTAGAGAAAACAACATAGTAAAGGGGGAGCACCCTCAATATCTAACATCTTAGGTTAAATTCTAAGATCGTTACCGTAGTTCTAGGACTATATCCTATACGTATACTTATCCTTAGGGACATCCCTAGACATACCTTAGAAATATCTCTAGGGATCTCACTAACGTTTTCGCATCCTAGTTTCCAAAGATTGACTAAACCTTTCCTCTAATACCAATTGTAGAGACCCGAAGTCTGACGTACATGGACATTACATTACTTTTGCGGAATACTTAGTACATAACAAAAACACACACACAAGGATCGTCATAGTTTAGTGTCTTTGGAAACTCGGAATATAATCTTCTAATCGTGGTGAAAGATCTTCAACATCTCCCATAAAGATCTTCCCTTTTTTTACCTAAAACCTTTCTTTATATCCTGGGGAAAAGAAAACATAAAAGGGTGAGCTCAAATGCTCAATAAGGGTAAACAAAAGAAATATCAATCACATCATATTCATAAGAACATAACATTTTGGAAATCTTAACCTGCAAAAGAGAGCATAATTTCATAACATGGGATAAATCATAGTAGTGAAATGAAATCCCAATAATCATAACCTAAAACATGAAATTTTGTGGCATACACACATAATCATAGATAATCATTTCTTATTAGTCAAGACTCATTTCCAAGACTATCTTAGTGGACAAAGTCTCTTTCTGAACCGAGTCACCCTTGTTTCAGTCCTGTTTCACTGAACTGGTATAACCTACCGTTCCAGCCATGTCTATCTCATGAGATATAAAATATTTACCCAATTCATTAGATGGATATATAGGTCCCACCCATCTCATAATGATACCATTCTTATGTGTTCCACAAAATCATAAATCATACATCATTGCATAACCCATGTAATAAAAATGGGAATCTTAAACATCATGACATCATCAAACAATTCATATAAGATAAAGGAATTCATAAAAATATAATTCCATCACAAAATAATAAAATCAATGTAATAATAGGGATAAAAACAGAACCCTTTATTATCTTATATGGAAAATAATTTTGATAAAACACTTGAACTCCATTCTTGAGGAAAATATCCTTTCTGCTTCAAAAACACTTTTCCTTTCATAACATGTCGTACAATTATAAACTAAAAGAAGTTGATTAAAAATAAACTTGAAAACTTGTAAAGTAAGATTCTTGTAAATAATGTTTTAAAAATCCATTCATGTCGTATAAGTTAAAAGAAAACATTCTTCTCGTACTTTTGTCGGAAAAGTAAAAAAGTACATCGTACAAAAAACGACAAAAGATTCCTTTCATATCTTTTACTAAAAACTCACCGAAAAGTAAAATTGGATTTAAACAATTGTAGGTGGATGGAAATAATATTACATATTGAGGAAACATGGATGTGGATGATAAAATACACCCCATTAAATACCAAAGTTTAAACAATCTCGGATAAAAATGAGATTGTGATATTTCCCTTACCTTATGTCCGATATGATTTGTACGTATCTGAACCTCCTGTATAATGATTTAAATAATGTCATTAACTTATTAAAGAATCATATTCATTGTTATGATATCATATATGGTTAACTTATGACTTTATATTACCCGTTCTTTTGTAAATTCCATGTTAAAGAAGCGTTTTGTGTAAAATTGTTTCATTTATCGTAGGTGTTTGGACTTATTATTCTTGACATTATTATTACTTATATTATGATTTACTTACTTCCAGAATATAAAATATGATTTATATATCATATATATTCAGTATATATATATATATATAATAGATAGATAAATTAAATGAAACACATCGTTCATGGAGACGGTAGTCCGTACATACGCATGAACGCTGTTTTCCTTTCCTTATTGTCTTGAATGGAAGTAAGTAGATGAAATATATATATACATAAATCCAGAAGATTTAACATGTCATATATTTCATTATTATTCATTACATATACTTTATAATCATTCTGGAATGGTTAACATGGATAATGAATCTCATCGCGTCGTGGAGACGGTAGTCCGTACGTGCGCACGAGCGATGATATCGTTCCCATGGTCGTGGAATTGTGTTGAAGTGTATGTATACTATTTCAGTATCAATATCACTTTATAATAATCATATATAGTTACTCATTACACCATTATACCCATCCAATTAAGGTGGTGGTGGAAAATAGATTACACCACGACGTGGAGACGGTATTCCGTACGTACGCACGCACGGTGATTTCCTTTTTCTGTAGGATAGATAGAAGGTTAATTAGAGTTGTTTCATATTTATAATAACATATCAGTACATAATAAATACTGATGTTATTACTTTATCATGAAACAACTAAAGAAGAAGAAGTTGAAGAAGAAAGAAATTGAAAAATATCGGTAATGGATATTACCTCTTTTTAACGCGCCTTCACTTAACCTCCACTTAAAGAACTAAGGATGGTCTTTGAAGAATACCAGGACCTCTACGATGATACTAGGGAAGTGGAGAAGAGATTTTGGCAGGTTTTGGCCGAGCTTTAAGGCTCAAAGTGGTGTGAGGAAGAGGGGGAGGAGGTTCCCTTTTATAAGGGAGGAGAGGGGCACCATAGGAAAATCTCAAAATATTATTTTATCTTAAGGTCAAATTCGGTTTATAATGGTTCCAAATGGTATTATTTCGAAGATAAAGTGGGGATGGGTCTAAATCCTCTCATTAAATAGGATTTAGACAAGTTTAGGTTTTTATTTTAACCTTATCAATTAGATTTAACTCTAAGTTAAATAATTTAACTTTTACCGTGTCTTTTTGTTTTCTTACACTATATGGTGAATAAACTTACTATAAAAAGCCAAAAGAACCCCAAGTTGTTTATTATTAATATATATATCCTTATCTAAGTCATTTGGCCAAACCTTAGATTTTTAAAAATTAAATAACAATTAATAATATAATATTTGTTTTAAAAACTAATTTATGTCAATTTTGACACTATTTGGTACATGATTTTTATGAAATTCATAATAGAATGATAAGTTCGAACCAAGTTATTTATATCAACAATAACATGTCATATTAACCTAGAAAATTAATATAAGTCATAAAAAGTCTTAAATGACATTTATTTGGGAATTTATAACATCAATTATGTCAATATTTCATTAATAAGACAATTACTGCATCATCTTTGTGTCATAATAAATGATAATTATTTAATACCTAAAAATTTTAAATAAATTCCTATGATGTATATAATTGTATTCGATTTCTGGATACTATTTATTTTTGAAGTTTCATGAAGTTTATCACTAGGTTAAAATTATTATACTTATAAGATTTAAGAAAGTGACATGTTGTCACATTCTTTGGTTTTAATAATAATTAAATTATTTTCATGGAAAAAAGTCCATTAAATGAATCTAATCTGACCATTAGGTGATATGGGTCGACTTTTAGTCATCCAATAGGATTTTGACATGTGTTAGGGTAATTTTATAATATTATATTTACCCTTAATTACCCGATTTACCTTTAACTATGGTAAATAAAATTTACCGTAGTTACTATTCATAATTCCCAAAAATAAAAAGTAGCTTATTAACATAATTTGGACCCACTGATTCCAAATATGGAATCCATTTTTCCAAATTCAATACACAAAATATGCAGAAATTAAATTAAAATTAATCTCGTTGTCGAAAGAAAACGGGTTTTTCTTTAAAACATTGCAAAAGATTGAATTGATTTAACCTACGAATTCAAGGTAAAATCAATGATAATGACATACATTATATTAAATGGTAAAAATATATTCTATTTATACTTTAAAACCATTCAATATTATAATTTAACCACATAAGATATTACAATGAAAAAAGTTTTTTTTAATTAAAATATAGCGTGTTTTTACTATTCATTAAAATATGAAAGTTATCGAAAAAATATCAAAACTTTATCTAATGTAAATTTTTATATCCTAATTCAAAAGAAGAATTTTATTTTGTCAAATTAAACTTATAAACATGTCAAAACTATATTTAAAGTGGGTGCGCCATCAAAAGGCGGCAAAACTGCATTTTTTGAAAAATACCTATTTTACCCGAAAAATTTATTTTGTTCTTATACCATGTTCTAGAAAAGTGTAAGATGAATAATAATGTTATAAAATTCAAAATTTAGTTAACACTATTCATAACGGCTAGTTCATAACAATATTATAATAATATATCGTTGTTTAGTAAAACCCAGTATTGCGTACAACACACACTATCGAGGAAGGTCGCGATTGCGTGTAATGCAAGCCAAGTCAGGGTTGCGTGTTACGAAAGAATCCTTCGTTGTTTCGTATAACATAATCCAACCATATTTCATTTATACATTGAATATATATATATATATATATATATACTCAATGTTGCATAGAATAACTATTATCAAAATTGTGTGTAACACTATCCAAGAATAGTGTTGCGTATACTGCAAGCTAATACAGTGTTGCATATAGCACACGGTAATATTGGTGTAGCACAAGACATTAATGAAATTAAAAGAATATTTTTCATAAAATCTCGGGGTGTTACATTCTACCCCCCTTAAAATGAATTTCTCCCTCGAAATTCATCAGGGTTTTTAATGGTTTACTACTCGAAAGTTTGTTTAATAGAACCCCACATCGTAAAAAGGAATACCAAAACATGGCTTTTAAAAACTAAAGTATGAAATTTAACGGTTACCCAAATTAACTCCTCACGGGGTTTCCACGTAGGAGAACATGGAAGACAAATCTAACCATCAAGTTCTGATGGAGAGTGGTAGAGAACATGGCTATGAAAAAGCCAACAATCACAAAGCTATTGATTTGTGATGATCTAAGGTACCATCTGATTAATCGGATATAAGGGCAGTAGGACAACATTTTTGGTTTTTCAAGATCATTTCCATAAAGTTGATGAAATTGGAATTAGAAGAAATACTTTCGTGATTTTGGTATAGTCTCATTGTTTGTCATTCTTTGGACAATTTCCACTTCATCTCTTAAAGAAATGAAGTTGAATTTGTTATTCGTGATGTGTTAGCAGATCATGTGATAGAATGATGGGTCACTCCATCTCTTTCAAACAAAAGGTTAGCAAAAGTTATAAGTCCATCTTATGGTTATATTAATCGTATATGGTTCCAAAAATGAACTTATACTTCATATATTATACCACTTAATAAAATAAAACTAGTTTATACTAACCAGGGACTTCCTGTAGGACAGTGGTAGGTGATAAAGGCCAGTCGCACTTTGGTTGTGGGTTCGATTCCCACAGCCTTGTCTAACGCGATGGGCTGTCGCCCGTCCTGCAGGTTGTCCTTTTTCTAAAACTACATTACTATAAAATCCCATCAGTAATATCGAAAAAAGTTCTATCCTTAAACAATACTTACCATATGTCCAACATAATCCATTCCAATATTTAGGCTTAACTAAAATACTTCGGTCCAAGCTCATAGTATAAAGAAAACGATTACTTGAAATGCCATCAACCAAGCATGTGAATACCATCATTTATCCCCCATATATATATATTGTTGGTCACATTCCAATCATGTGAATACCTTAATCATGTATTCTCTTGAAAAAATGAATACCCATTGAACCATAGTGAAAACATGAATGCAGTTAAAAGTTAACACTTTCCACATACCAAAATCCTCAAAATTCTATATACTCAAACCATGATATCACTTAGTTTTTATATCAATCATGAGCTCATGAATACTGTAAAATATTTCACTTTCTCCTTATCCCTTCATTATGCGCATATCATATGCTTTCGAAAATATTTGAATCACTTTTCATGGTTAATGGTACCTTAAAATTATTGAAAACCACAATAGAATAATACAACAATAAAAGTACCTCAACAACATTATTCTTGAATACCAATACATAAACACTTCAATCCATCCTCTTCAATCATTGTCCTGGAATAATTCCTTCCTTGATTTAGAAGTAACTTTTTAGGTCAGGGCATTGAGTTGGGTAATGTCCATGTTCTCCACAAATAATACATTGAACTCCATAACAGTCGGTCACTCTATGACCCTTTTCTCCACACAGATAACATCGGTCCCTCCATTTGAGGTATTCCTCAAGGTTCTTCTTCCCTTCTTTATAAAATCTCAATCTTCCTTTCTTTATGCTCCTCAACATGCGAACATGCATAATAGTCTATCTTCCTCTTCTTTGATGAATTAGTCATACCACTAAATTTCAACTTGTTAATCATTTATTGCGATGACTGATTCGGCATAATCACAATATCTTTATCTCTAGGAATTACACAATTTTGTTGCTCATAGTCACCAATTTGTCCATTGGATTCAATGTTAACCAAATTCCTTCTGGTTCCCTCCATTAACTAAAACACAAAAATAATTCTGTGAGAGGCAAAAATCATGCTAGAGAAAACAACATAGTATAGGGGGAGAACCATTAATATCTAACATCTTAGGTTAAATTCTAAGATCGTTACCGTAGTTCTAGGACTATATCCTATATTTATACTTATCCTTAGGCACATCCCTAGACATACCTTAGAAATATCTCTAGGGATCTCACTAACGTTTTCGCATCCTAGTTTCCAAAGGTTAACTAAACCTTTCCTCTGATACCAACTGTAGAGACCCGAAGTCTGACGTACATGGACATTACATTACTTTTGCGGAATACTTAGTACATAACAAAAACACACACACAAGGATCGTAATAGTTTAGTGTCTTTGGAAACTTGGAATATAATCTTCTAATCGTGGTGAAAGATCTTCAACATCTCCCATAAAGATCTTCCCTTTTTTTTACCTAAAACCTTTCTTTATATCCTGGGGAAAAGAAAACATAAAAGGGTGAGCTCAAATGCTCAGTAAGGGTAAACAAAAGAAATATCAATCACATCATATTCATAAGAACATAACATTTTGGAAATCTTAAACTGCAAAAGAGAGCATAATTTCATAACATGGGATAAATCATAGTAGTGAAATGAAATCCCAATAATCATAACTTAAAACATGAAATTTTGTGGCATACACACATAATCATAGAGAATCATTTCTTATTAGTCAAGACTCATTTCCAAGACTATCTTAGTGGACAAAGTCCCTTTCTGAACCGAGTCACCCTTGTTTCAGTCCTGTTTCACTCAACCGGTATAACCTACCGTTCCAGCCATGTCTATATCATGAGATATAAAATATTTAACAAATGCATTGGAGGGAGATATAGGTCCCACCCATCTCATAATGATACCATTCTTATGTGTGCCACAAAATAATAAATCATACATCATTGCATAACCCATGTAATAAAAATGGGAATCTTAAACATCGTTACATCATCAAACAATTCATATAAGATAAAGGAATTCATAAAAATATAATTCCATCACAACATAATAAAATCAATGTAATAATAGGGATAAAAACAGAACCCTTTATTATCTTAGATGGAAAATTATTTTGATAAAACACTTGAACTCCATTCTTGAGGAAAATATTCTTTCTGCTTCAAAAACACTTTTCCTTTCATAACATGTCGTACAATTATAAACTAAAAGAAGTTTATTAAAAATAATCTTGAAAACTTGTAAAGGAAGCTTTTTGGAAATAATGTTTTAAAAATCCATTCATGTCGTATAAGTTAAAAGAAAACATTCTTCTCGTACTTTTGTCGGAAAAGTCAAAAAGTACCTCGTACAAAAAACGACAAAAGATTCCTTTCATATCTTTTACTAAAAACTCACCGAAAAGTAAAATTGGATTTAAAAAATTGTAGGTGGATGGAGATAATATTAAATATTGAGGAAACATGGATGTGGATGATAAAATACACCCCAGTAAATACCAAAGTTTAAACAATCTCGGATAAAAATGAGATTGTGATATTTCCCTTACCTTATGTCCGATATGATTTGTACGTATCCGAACCTCCTGTATAATGATTTAAATAATGTCATTAACTTATTAAAGAATCATATTCATTGTTATGATATCATATATGGTTCACTTATGACTTTATATTACCCGTTCTTTTGTAAATTCCATGTTAAAGAAGCGTTTTGGGTAAAATCGTTTCATTTATCGTAGGTGTTTGGACTTGTTGTTCTTGACATTATTATTACTTATATTATGATTTACTTACTTCCAGAATATAAAATATGATTTATATATCATATATATTCAGTATATATATATATAATAGATAGATAAATGAAATGAAACACACCTTTCATGGAGACGGTAGTCCGTACATACGCATGAACGCTGTTTTCCTTTCCTTATTGTCTTGAATGGAAGTAAGTAGATGAAATATATATATACATAAATCCAGTAGATTTACCATGTCATATATTTCATTATTATTCATTACATATACTTTACAATCATTCTGTAATGGTTAACATGGATAATGAATCTCATCGCGTCGTGGAGACGGTAGTCCGTACGTCCGCACGAGCGATGATATCGTTCCCATGGTCGTGGAATTGTGTTGAAGTGTATGTATACTATTTCAGTATCAATATAACTTTATAATAATCATATATAGTTACTCATTACACCATTATAACCATCCAATTAAGGTGGTGGTGGAAAATAGATTACACCACGGCGTGGAGATGGTATTCCGTACGTACGCACGCGCGGTGATTTCCTTTTTCTGTAGGATGGATAGAAGGTTAATTAGAGTTGTTTCATATTTATAATAACATATCAGTATATAATAAATACTGATGTTATTACTTTATCATGAAACAACTAAAGAAGAAGAAGTTGAAGAAGAAAGAAATTGAAAAAGATCGGTAATGGATATTACCTCTTTTTGACGCGCCTTCACTTAACCTCCACTTAAAGAACTAAGGATGGTATTTGAAGAAGACCATGACCTCTAGGATGATACTAGGGAAGTGGAGAAGAGATTTTGGCAGGTTTTGGCCGAGATTTAAGGCTCAAAGTGGTGTGAGGAAGAGGGGGAGGAGGTGCTCTTTTATAAGGGAGGAGAGGGGCACCTTAGGAAAACCTCAAAATATTATTTTATATTAAGGTCAAATTCGGTTTATAATGGTTCCAAAGGGTATTATTTCGAATATAAAGTGGTGATGGGTCGAAATCCTCTCATTCAATAGGATTTAGACAAGTTTAGGTTATTATTTTAACCTTATAAATTAGATTTAACTCTAAGTTAAATAATTTAACTTTTACCGTGTCTTTTTGTTTTCTTACACTATATGGTGAATAAACTTACTATAACAAGCCAAACGAACCCCAAGTTGTTTAATATTAATATATATATCCTTATCTAAGTCATTTGGCCAAACCTTAGATTTTTAGGAATTAAATAACAATTAATAATATAATATTTGTTTTAAAAACTAATTTATGTCAATTTTGACACTATTTGGTACATGATTTTTATGAAATTCATAACAGAATGATAAGTTCGAACCAAGTTATTTATATCAACAATAACATGTCATATTAACCTAGAAAATTAATTTAAGTCATAAAAAGTCTCAAATTACATTTATTTGGGAATTTATAACATCAATTATGTCAATATTTTATTAATAAGACAATTACTACATCATCTTTGTGTCATAATAAATGATAATTATTTAATCCCTAAAAATTCTAAATAAATTCCTATGATGTAGATAATTGTATTAGATTTCTGGATACTATTTATGTTCGAAGTTTCATGAAGTTTATCACTAGGTTAAAATTATTATACTTATAAGATTTAAGAAAGTGACATGTTGTCACATTCTTTGGTTTTAATAATAATTAAATTATTTTCATGGAACAAAGTCCATTAAATGAATCTAATCCGACCCTTAGGTGATATGGGTCTAATTTTAGTCATCCAATAGGATTTTTACATGTGTTAGGGTAATTTTATAATATTATATTTACCCTTAATTACCCGATTTACCTTTAACTATGGTAAATAAAATTTACCATAGTTACTATTCATAATTCCCAAAAATAAAAAGTAGCTTATTAACATAATTTGGACCCACTGATTCAAAATATGGAATCCATTTTTCCAAATTCAATACACAAAAGATGCAGAAATTAAATTAAAATTAATCCCGTTGTCGAAAGAAAACGGGTTTTTCTTTAAAACATTGCAAAAGATTGAATTGATTTAACCTACGAATTCAAGGTAAAATCAATGCTAATGACATACATTATATTAAATGGTAAAAATATATTCTATTTATACTTTAAAACCATTCAATATTATAATTTAACCACATAATATATTACGATGAAAAAAGTTGTTTTTAATTAAAATATAGCGTGTTTTTACTATTCATTAAAATATGAAAGTTATCGGAAAAATATCAAAACTTTATCTAATTTAAATTTTTATATCCTGATTCAAAAGAAGAATTTTATTTTGTCAAATTAAACTTATAAACATGTCAAAAACTAGATTTAAAGTGGGTGCGCCATCAAAAGGCGGCAAAACTGCATTTTTTGAAAAATACTTATTTTACCCGAAAAACTTATTTTGTTCTTATACCATGTTCTAGAAATGTGTAAGATGAATAATAATGTTATAAAATTCAAAATTTAGTTAACACTATTCATAACGGCTAGTTCATAACAATATTATAATAATATATCGTTGTTTAGTAAAACCCAGTATTGCGTACAACACACACTATCGAGGAAGGTCGTGATTGCGTGTAATGCAAACCAAGTCAGGGTTGCGTGTTGCACAAGAATCCTTCATTGTTTCGTATAACAGAATCCAACCATATTTCATTTATACATTGAATATATATATATATATACTCAATGTTGCGTAGAATAACTATTATCAAAATTGTGTGTAACACGATCCAAGAATAGTGTTGCGTATACTGCAATCTAGTACGGTGTTGCATATAGCGCAAGGTAATCTTGGTGTAGCACAAGACATTAATGAAATTAAAAGAATATTTTTCATAAAATCTTGGGGTGTTACACCGATCCTGGACCATATGCATCAGCCGAACTGAACCAGGTCGGAGGGGGAAGGGGAAACCGCAATTGGGAGAAAACCTTAGCCGCTGAGGGTTTGGGAGAGAAAACGCTGCTTAGAGGCCCCTAGGCATGCATTCCAATTCTCATCTTTGCACATTAATTCACTTATTTATGTGATCATGGTCTTGTATCCATAAAATAAATAATACATAGACAAAAATAAATAAATAAATAAATGGCATGATCATGAGCTTATCTAATGATTGATTTATTGAGTGGAGAATAAATCAACCTATGACCTAGGAAAATAACTCTTATTACTATTCTTGGCATGAGTTATGGTATTCCGCCTGTCACCCTATATATCACCTGGGTTGACATCATTATGGTTCCTCTTGAACTACCTCCACATTCCATGGGAAAATCCATTAATTACAACTATTTATAACTCAAATATAGGTGAGGGGAGCCAAATTATTGATTAAAGGGGAATTACATATATAACCTTGGACACACAAGTCCTACATAATAATGGAGGGAGGTATGACACAAATATAATCATGTTAATTTAATAATAAATAATTGCAAACCCATGAAATAAATTAAATCAAATAAAGCTAACTCATACATAGATTTGATCATGCTCATGATCAGTCCTACACATACAATAACTACACATTTAAAATAATTAGCTAGTATTCACTTCAATTCATTCCTTAATAAGATAAAACATTCATGAATTAATCTGATTATTTATATTATTAATCAATTATTTCATTTTATATTATTTCATCCAATCCTCTTAAAATTATCATCCACTGTGATTTTAAATAAAATAAATTATTTTACTTTATCTAAAACTCAATAAAAAACACATGGTTTTATAATTGAAAGTAACCCAATGATTACCTATCCAAAATACTTAGTATGGTTTAATTATATATAATGCAATCATATGGAATATTGTGTACATCACATATGTTATAATTTTAGAGCACGTACTATTAACTTAATGGTGCACTGACCACATGAAAATTATATATCTTGTACAATTTAATGTGTTGAGTCTTTAATATACAATAACCATACACGGTTCAAAATCTAGAATATTATGAGGAATTAATTAAACAATTAATATAATACAAAGCCTAATGATTGATGTGTATTGTCAACTTAATGACTCAAATAAGTCGATTTGATAAGGTTTAAGGAGTAATTAATTAATTTTAATATTTCCTCATAAATATGTAAGGTACATGGAATATAAAATCTTACTACACGGTGTGTACTTATCTTTACTAAATATATGCAGTACATGCCTATGGACTCAGTGTGTACTCATCACAAACATTTTTGAAGTGAAATGTGTGTATAGAGGATACATTGTGTATTCTTATAGTTACATGGTTGCTAGTATATATGCATTGTGTATTAAATACACATGGTGCATTAATTACATGACACAGTTTGAATCAGTGTTTGACTACATGGTGTATACTCTGCCAAATCCATGTACCACCCTGGATGGTCTACATGTGGTGTATTTATTGCACACGATGTGTATTTATTACATAATGATCTGGAATCCACACGGGCATCCTTTTTTCCTTGAACAAGGATACACGAGGTATAACATGGGATTAATGTCATGTAGTCTTGTGTTTTCCATCTAGGATCTTTAGTACCTCCATATGGGATCTTCATGTGTAAAAATCATCAATCATTAACCGATGTTGGTAATATTTGTGAGAAATAAAGAAGATGAAGATTATATTTAGATGATAGATCAATAAAAAAAATTAAAACTTCAAATTAATCAAAACTTTTAAATATGTAATAATCAAAAATCAAATAAATAATTTGAAATTTGAAATGTGACCTCTCTGATACCACTTGAATGGTTTTGGAATAGAGGAAGCGTTGGGTGGGGAGATAAATCAAAATATTTTTCCATTATGATGGATCATTCAAAATATTTTCAGTGACATGAACACCATGACCAATGAAATTTTTCCATTAGATATTGACATAAGGAAACCCAAAACCAGAAGAGGGGATATTCACATTAAATTTATAATTAATTTATTCAGATATGGAAGAATAGGTTTCCTTGGTTTAGGTTTATTCTTAGATGTATACATTGATCATCTAAAAACCCTTTTATGGATTACCATCATTGCACTGTAAGGATCTAAGTATAGAATCCCCATAGTGGTGATCCACATTTTCTCTTTTGATCTTTGAGCAGTGCCAATTGATTTCCTAGTGCTAGTAAAGTGAATCAATTTTCATGATTTGTTCATGTTGATCACTCATCATCTGATATTAAATGAATATCTCTTGAATTTCTCATTCTTGAGAGTGAGAGATAAAAAGTAATTTGAGAGATAAATTTTTTGTCCTAAAAAATTCTCTATTTCTTGATTAACACTACACAATATAAATAACCATCTATTTATAGAGTTAGGGCTTAGGTTAAAAATATTATTTAATTGTATGTCAGCCCTTAAATAATATAATAAACTTTATTAAACCCCATGTGGAAATAATAATAATAACAATATTATTATTTTATATAAAACATGCTAACTCTTGCAAAAAAAAATATTATTTTATCAGCTTATAAATTAATATTTTTCATCGAACACGATTTTGGTCCATTTGAACTCCTCTAAATTTATTGAATACATGGATAAATATTTAATTAAAAATAATATTCATCAATAAAAAATATTTTTGATCGATAAACATGAATAAAATTATTCCTCAGTATTAAGAATAATATTTATTATATTAATTAAATTCAAATAGAATTTAATCGAGATCAATGACAACACTTAGTGTGTGACCCACTAGGATTTTTTCTAATTGGAATTAGGTGGGTTTTATAAAGTCCAATATTACTACCTAGAAACTGATCAAGGTACCAAAGATAAATAACTTAATGTCGCAACATCGACAACCACATATGAATGATCACTATGTAATATAATCCATTTTTCATCATATCTCCTCAAGCAAGTTTCACATTTGTGTCACTAACCTATATGCTAGATAAGTATTTCTTTGACTATATAAAATAAAAACATCATTACACCATGTCCATATAATTTAATGTGATGGTTCTATTCCAATCAAAGGGTTGAGATATCATCTTCCATGAATATGGAGGGTATAAATTCATCCTCGACTTATTCATTAATAACACATCACTCGTGATGCGCCCAACATATCCAACTCATCATGAACCGTTATCCTCATAGTTTAGGAAATACATCTAGGTTAGTGAGTTATAAAATGAATTAATAATAACCTTAAAGTATAAGGACCATTACACACATTCACAGATATTAATATTTTATTACACTAAAACATGTGGAATTCCTACTAGTGGGATTGTTCTCATAATCTATCGTCTTAGAGATTACCAAGTGAGAACTTAATGAGAATAATACTCATATTTTTAAGAGTAATCACACTTAATAGTCACATTATAAGTGTCCCATTACACAATTTTATCTGACTATAAAACTATATTTAAGAATATCATAATTTCACTTCAAAGTTCTCATCATAACAGGGAACTGTTATGACCTTATCAATGTGACATATATTATAAGACATCATTATATCATAGATATGAAGAACAATAAAAAAATACATAATAAGATATTTTATTAATATTCAATGCATAAATTATACATGTAATAAAAGTACAAATATAAAATCCAACACTTATTTCTCTTTAATACATAAAATTTCTTAATCCACTATCTGGGTGGTTTCCTTAGCCCATATAATCTCGTATAAATTTTTCACACTAGGTCTTCCTTTCTTGAAAAAACATATCCATCTGGTTGTTTCATATATATATCCTTACTGAAATCACCATGAAATAAATAAATCTTTACATAAAGTTTCTAAAGATATAAATACTCTGATGCAACAATCTAAGAACCACCTGAATAGTGGTAAACTTCACTACAGGTGAGAAAATGTCAGTGAATTCCACACCTTCCTTCTATTTAAATCCTTTCACCGCTAGCCTTTCCTTATACATATTATTTATATAATGTTATTCCATTACTCATTAAACCCATTTTTTATGAAATTCTTTCTATATTTATCACAAATGTTTCATCTCCCAAGTATTTTTGTCATGTAATGAAGAAATATCCTCCTTTATATCCAACTCTCACTTGATCGACTCCTTTAACTACATTTCTTATTCCAAACATTCTATATCTCAAACTTCAGTCAATACTAAATAGTGTATGGAAAATTAATACCTCTACACATGACTTATCACCCTTTTTGATCACCTCAACTCTATTTGAGGAGTAGGCTCTACTGGTTTCAATATCACATGCTTAGGTTCACATTCAAGATCTACTTTCTCTTCGAAATATGATTCTTTATACACACCATCATTTTTAACTACATGGTGGTTCTTATAAATAAAATATTTATTAAATATCACATTTTGTCTTATGATGATCATCATGTTATTATCATACAAGAACCAATAACCAAACTCCCCAACATCATAACCAATAAAGAAACATGATTTTTACTTGGCATAAACCTTGTCCCTTATATCAACATTTTTATTCACATATTCCAAACAACCAAAGACTTATAAATGAGAGATTCTCACCTCCTTTCTTGACCAAATCTCCTTAGGTTAACATTCTCCCATTGATATAAATGGACTCTTATTGATGATATGTTCTTTTATATTCACTTCCTCTTCCCATAAGGTATTGGGTAACCCCAAGTGCAGCCTCATACTCTTGGAACATTTATTCAATATCTTATTCATACTTTCTTCCATATCATTAAATTGTGGTGAACTTTTGATAGTATTCTCCTACCAAAATCTTCTTTTAGCATAGAATTCCATGAATTCTTTATTGTTATGCTCTCCTCTATTGCCAGACCTAAAGCATTTCAGCTTTGATCCTAACTCATTCTGCACCATGGACCCCCACTTATGAAACATGTTAAAGACATTATATTTTCTTTTTATAAAGTAAACTCATGCCTTATTGGTTGAGTCATCGATAAATGTCTCATAGTATAGTTTTCCTCCAAGAGAGTGTACTGGTGTAGGGCCCCTATAACACCCCTAGATTTTGTCAAAAAAATCAAATGAATTTTATCTTTTTTATATTTTGTGTTACATGTATAACTGGGTATATATTTTGTTATATGAAACACTAATTTTAGAAACCATTCCACATAATAATTAATTTCCTCAAAAGTGTGCATGACACGCGCCACCGAGCTTCAGTGAACCAAGAAATAATATTATTTTAAATATGTCCATTATGACCTAACCATTAAATAGGTGGGTATGAATAATAGTAACTAATTTATGGAATATACATATAAATTTCCTAATTAATTTAAATTTAGTTTCAAATTATTAATAAATAATAAATCAATTTTTAGTAAAGTAAGTATATAATTTAAAAATATGTTTTCTTCAAAAATGATTTTTATTTATTTTTGTGAGAAAATATTACAATTAATTTAAATATATTATAGAAAATTTATTTTTTAAAATTAAATTTTTTAAAATCATCATATCAAAATTAACATCTGGAGAATTTTTTTAATTTTTCAAAAAATATTGATTTTTCAATGAATAGAAAAAAATTCAAATTTTTGTCAAGCTATCATTTCTTTTTAATAAGGTAATTTAAATAACCCATAATGTTTTAAAGTAAAATATTTATTATTTATTTATATTAAATCAATTTAATTATTTTTTTATCAACTTTATATTGTATTTTATTAAAAGTTTATTTTTTGTTTAAAAATGGTTTTTTTTAAATTGTTTCATATTGAAAAATATTTCCCCATTTTATTTAATTAAAATAATACCTAATGAGGAATTTTTTAAATTAAATTTATAGACTGTATATCAATAAATATTAATTATAATTAATAAAATGATTATTATTAGATATAGAGTTAAAAGAAAATCATCTTATACTTGAAAATGCACATCTTAAAAACCTACTTTGTCATCACGTATGCTAGTTTTAAATTTAATTTTTTCCACATTTGGAAAATTTTATTTGGAAAAATAAACTTAATTTTTGAAATCATCATGTAAAATTTATATTTTGGTGAATTGTTTATAATTTTCTAAAAAGATTATTTTTTTATGAACAGTGAAAAATACTAAATTTTAATTGACAACTGAAATTTCGTTTAATTTATTTATAATGTTTAATTATATTATTGATTGGTTCTAAAGTAAAATTAGTCAAATTATAAATAAATTAATCCAATTTATGTAATTTGAATCAATTTCATATTGATTTTTTATATTAAAAAATTTGTAAACTTTTGAACATTTTCTCTTTAAAAACCAGCTTTCTCGTCACGTCTACGGGATTTATATTAAATTAAAATTTTCCAATTATATGAATGGAATTTTAAAAAAATGGATTACATGTTTATAATAATAATATTTTATATTATATAATAATGTTAACTTATTTTTTTATATAAAATGAATTGAAAAAGAAGTGAAAAATATTTACCATGTCTAAGGTAAAAATGGATTTACTGGGGGTTAAACTAAAAATATAAGGGTTAAAATGACCTAAAAACTTGTATGAAATATATTTTATGGAAATATTTTGACCTTATAATGTCTAAAGTTTTAATTGTTTCCTTTTTTGACCATTCTTTCATGTGAAAAATATGGGTAAACGTTTTATTTTCAAAAAAAATAACAAGTGTGTCACTCGCCCCTCTTATAAAATCCATCATCTCACATATCCTCTTCACACCATAAAACCCTTTTTTCAGAAAATAACTACCCAAATAACTTCAAAAATTCAATCCTCTCATCCTAAAATTCTTATTTTGTGCATAAATCTATCCTAGGAAGACTTTTGGTGAAAACCTAAGGAGGTTACCCGGAGAAGAGGTAACGTTTTTTAACAAGCATTTTTATTTTATTTATTTCTCCATATAATTAAATTATTATTAAATCATGATAATATAATAAGAAAATTATATTCCATATAATTATAAGTTTTTATATTATGGTTATGACCTACAACTATTTCCACTTCCATCAAATGGGTTATGAAATCATCATTTGTGTGTACGTCAGACTATCGCCTTGCTAACCAATGTTATTCAATTTTCCATTACACCTATCACAATTGAACATAATGATACATTTATTATTTATATATTATATTTATGATATTATTATACTTAAAAATCATTATATAACATATAGCTTCATGATTTCTATTTTTTCGGATTACGATAACGTTGCTCATGTGTACGGTAGACTACCGCCTCACGAAGCGATGTGATTCGTTCATGCTTTACATGGATGGTAATAAGGTTGGTTTTAATGAAAAAATGTGATATATATGAAATAAAAATCATTTTATAATGATAATATATCATTTAAATTTATTTTTTCAATCTGACAAGAAAATTAAAACAACGTTCATACGTATGTTTGGCCTACTGTCTCTATGAACAGTGTTTTTCATTTTTTTTCATTAATTTTTTTAAATTACTATAAATACATATATAATGAATATATATGATATTTATATCATGGTTGAAATTATATATATGATTAAACTATGATAAAATTAATAGGAATGAAAATAACAACTCAAAGCATACAGGAAAAACAAAGCAGTTATTGCCCGAAACGTGACTTTAATATGGAATTTTTAATAAACAATTCATAAAAGGACATAAGTAAAACATATATGATATTATATATATATTATTATTATTATTTTATATATGTGTAATAAAATTATATTTATTATACATGAGGTTTGAACATATACGAAAGAAGTCAATACTTAAGGTAGGTGATTTATGTCTCACTTTTTTTTCTGTGAGACAAATTACATATTCACCATGTTTTTCTTTTATGTGGTGTATATAATGACCATTAATGTATTTTATGATTCATATTATGAAAATTAATTTGATTTATACATCCATTTGAGGATATCTCTTTCACGGGGTTTATGGTTGCAATGTTATCAATGTGGTAAGAGATTTTTTTATCAATTTGCCTTCTTTGAGACATATGTTATGTTATGCACCTATATTCTTTTATGAGGTGTGTATATAGAACCTTTGACATGTAATATCATGAATTTAATTATAATAATTATATTTTAAGTTTCTTTTGGTTATATTGAGTAACTCAAGAGGGGGTGAATTGAGTTCCCAATAAAATTTATGTTAAAAACAAGTTCAAATAAAATCCTCCAATTAAAATAAATACACCCAACTAATTAAAAGATTAGTTTAATATAATTTTGATCCTTTAAAATATTCCTAAAAGATTTATTAGTAAAAAATTGAAAATATATATGAAAATTACTTTAACTTTTTAAATCATTTTATTCAATTAAATACTTATATAAACAATAGTTAATATAAACTATCAGAGTATAGGTTGTGTTTCCAGTTTAAATAAAATGTATTTTAATGATTTGAAATTAAGAAAAAAAAACAAAATCACACAATGGAATAAAAAAAGGGGTTCAATCTCAAGATGATGCCTAATCATCTCCACTTTAAAATCATCCACTACCAAGCATATTATATAACTATAATCTGATCCACAACCTGGATCGAGTATGAAAACAACAACTTAAAAGTTATCCAAACTCAAAGGAATCTTATATAGTTATATGTGAGAATAAAACAACTCACAAAAGACAAGGACCTCTTCCAAAAAAACCATGGGTAAATATATTAAAATATATTGGTGATAATATCCTATATTATCCAATTCTAGTGTAGGCGATAATGTGTGTTGATAAACAGAACAAACAATACACTGCTCAAAAGTAAAAGAAACAAATAGATAGATAAAGTAGTAAGATATAGAAAAGGCAGTGCTTCTTGTTCTGAAGTTCCTCAGATGATTGAGTCTACTTGGATGTGTCTGGTGTGGATATCAAGCTATTTCAATGAAATTATTAGTAAAACATAGCATCATAATGTTCTCTTTTTTATGTCTGTAGAAAAAGATGTTGATCTTCAATGAGTTTTACTCTTTCACAGATGAAATTTTGTAGGATTGAAACATGTAAGATCTTGAGTGACGATCCTTCCAACATTTAGTAAGTGAAATTGTTGATCACATGTCATCATAGAGAGAGGGAGTCCTTTGGAAATATATATAATTGAAGGAATGAACATCCGTTGAAGAATGGTCATGAATAATTCCTGAAACCTCATACTTGGATCTGGATTTGTCCTCAATGAATCTGTGGAATACTTAAAGAAAAAACATTAAATAATCCATCAATTTAATTTCAATAATATATCCATTGGGATAATTTAATTTAAATTCCTCATAATAGTGATGGTGCCACATAATTACGATGAATCATATTTGTAGGTGAGTAAGTCTAGAAATTATTCGGGCTAGTGGTATGTCATTTGGTGGTGACTCATATTTAGTGGTGACTCATCTAATGGTAGGTCATCTGGTGGTAGGTCATCTGGTGATGAATCGTATTCAATAGTGACTCATATGATAGTAGGTTATATAGTGGTTACTAATATTCATCAGTGACTCATCTGATGGTAGGTCATTTGGTGGTGACTCATATTCAGTAGTAACTCTTTTCTGGTGATGATTCAATTCTGGCAGTGACATATCTTCAGCGGTGATTCAATTCTGGCGATGAATTATCCTTGGCGGTGAGTATTTTCAATACTTATCCAAATTTATTAAAATTATGATTTATAACATTATATACTATCATACCACATAAAATTCACTAGAAACATAAGAATCGTGATTTTTAATCATTAAAACAAGGAAGTTCCAATACTCTTCCCATAAAGGAAAGAAGGTGTCAACAATCTTTCCCTTTTTGATGATCAAAGATCATGAAATATTAGAAACCATGTGTAGAATAATCTTTGAAATAAAATACATCTATTTGAAAAATTAATGATATCTTCTTAACACTTTAAAAATCTAATGTCATAGTTTAAACATAAATTTTAAAATAGAAGATAAATAAAAATGGTATCAGAGATATGGTATGAGTGGATAACATAAACATAAACTTAAATTCCCATAATTATTCTCCCCATATAATAAATTCCATTTTTATTCTCTCTATTTTGGGATTATCAAAAAGTGTTGATAAGAAATAGTGAATCCAAAGAAGAAAAATATGAATAATAAGAGAAATTTCATTAAAGAAAAAATTGATTTCATTACATATAGAAAGAAATATAAGAAAAATACAATGAAGTACTAATTAAAGACAATGTATAATATGAATCACTCTCGTCCTGGGTACTAGGAACAGCAGGTTCTTTTCCCTTATCAGATATATAGGCACATTGGTATAGGATGGGGGAACTGAGGTAGTGGTTGTAGGGACTGAGATGGAAGTGGGTAGATCTATGATAATAAAAGGCTGAAGTTATCACACTGTTTCCATTAGAGAAAAACCAAGAGGCTGAAATTGAGTAGGTAAAGGATCATTTGGATTCTAGACAATAGTTGGTCTGAAATAAATTGGGGTAGTGGATGTGGCTGATATAAGAGAGGTCCTTATAATGTCCTCAAGAGATACAAATATCATACCAAACACATGCAAGAAAGGATTTATTAGATTGATTAAATCCGTAATAATGTTTCTTTCATACTCCATGGCACTGAGGAAGTCTTTATTTTCTTCCATAAACAACTTAATTAGAGGTTTCATCACCTTTAAATGATTTAATTTCTCTATGAAGGCTTGGGTATCTAGTGGAATTCGAAGGTTCTCAGCTTAAAACTTAATGTGGGAGTTCAATTCATGCTTGTTGTAAATAATATAAAGGTAATATTTAATGGAATTTTTGATGGTTTCCTTATAAATTTTAGCATTATTTGAACATTCCCTTATCAACGTATAAATATGTTCACCATGTTGTCTAATATACCTCAAATCATTCTAATAAGTATCATGAACATCTCTCATAGAAGCATGAAGTTCCTCCCTAACAAAATACCAAATCAACTCTATATCAAATGAAGCTAAGGGAGGTGGATCACCAGAAGAAGAATCCATTAAAGGTAAATTATTCAAACAAACCATTAAAATATACTTACTAGATGAAAATTTGTTCTTAATCTCTTCCACCATAGACCACAAGGCCTCCATCTCACTGGATAACTATATGTTCTCAATCTCAACCTCCTGAATGAGATGAATCATCTTCGGATGGATGTGGCATAAATCCAACTCAAACAGGTTTATAGCATCAGTCTCACTGATCTATGTGAACAAAGGTATATGATTCCTCAAAATCCTACCAAAATAAGAAATAATACACTCTTTTAAAGACTCCAAATCATCTCTTGAAACAGTACCTAAAAGAAAATGAGTAGAAGTAGTAGGTAGGGGTAAAACATCACTCTTAGCATGAGGCACAACAGCCTTTGTTGGCTCAGGTCTGGCAGGTACATATGAAATAAATGCTTGAATCTCTACTTTAGTATCAATTTGTTCTACCAAGGACCCCTTAATATCTATATCAACTATAACTAGGATAGAAGTTCAAAAATGATTTGGTGGACTTTTCTCATCATCATTTGAGTCAGAATAATCTAATCCAAGCCTCACATACCCTGGGAATACTTCCCAATCATTGGAATTTGTGACATCCATCCCAGAAGAAGAAAAGTCAGCATGTTAAATATTTTCATATTCAACTCGATGGATAAAAAACGAGGTGATCCACCCCCCCCCCCCCCAAATGTTTATATCTCAACCATTTCAAAATCATATTCATCAAATTCTTGAAAAAAAACTTGGTCTCTCCCCAGATATAGTAGAAATAGAAAAAACTAGAAAATAATGATGTTTTTGATTCATTTCATGATCATCAGGACCATCATGATCAGATCCATCATCACTACCATCTAAATCATCATCTCCTTCATCTTTATCATCAGCATCACTCCCATCATTTCAATTTTCATCATCAGATAAAACTAAAACTTCCTTAGAATATTTATAAGAATAACTCCAAAATTGTTCCTCTCCCAAAATTTTTGTTTCATCATCATAATCATCTTTATCACTCAATATGTTCTCCCTGGTAGGTAGAGAACTTGGAGATTTATCAAGAACAAAATATACTAATGGACTCTTAGGTATGTCAGAGCCACTACCCTCTTCAACTGAGATCCCCTCCTCTTCAGCAGCTGCATCAGATACATTAGCTTCATTATCTTTATCTGAATACTCTACTACCTCATCTGGGTCCAAGATAATATCAACAAGGTTTTTTGGTATGGTAGGTTGATCAATAAGATTAAAATACTCATAGATATTTTCAAAATCAACCACACATTTCTTCATCCATGGGTTCTAATTTACCTTCATTATTTTACAGAAAACTTTAGTCAAACAGAAACCACCACACTTAACTTTAGTTTCTTCATCCTCATCAACTAATCCTTTTGGCCTAAATCAAGGACAAAATAAAATTATGATAAATAAGGTAATTAGACATGTATGATGTCTTTCACATATCCATCATATTCACCATTAGATATATTCATATATTGATTATTTCTACTTGTTTCATAATGTATATTAGGTACACGTCTAGATATCTCATAGTGATAAAGTCTCCTTTTCTATGGCATAACATGTGATGTACAAACTTAAACATAAATCTATACTCAACATCCATTTCAATTCCAGCAGGTCTTCTTAGAGTTCTATCTTCTGTCAGCTCAACTAAAGAATTATCACATAAAAAATATTCACTATTACTAGTAATGGACCCTTTATAGTCATTTGATACTCCATTATGAGGTACTTTAATACACATATCCCATTGCTTCAAAGTGAAGATTGTCTCATGTCCATCAATCATTTTTATAATCCAATATTTATTTTTCCTAAAACTAAATGGATAATATTGATAAAATTGGTGAACCAACCTAGGATTAGATGGTCTATAATTATTTAAGATCCAATCTATCCATCCCTAGTCCTAGATCACCCTGAACACCATATATTTCTAGAAAAAACTATTTGAAATTTACTTATGTCTCAGAAACCACTGTACAATTTTCAAGTTGCAGGTTCTACGAATCAACTACTAGTTGGCTCAATTATCCTCTAGGATTCTTTGAAGGTTGTGAGTTGTAATGTCTTGGATCTAGGTTCCACCCAACTGGTGCCCCGTACCTGGTTGGCCACATGGCCTCAAGTGCATTTCCCCAAATTTCAGAGGCTTCTGACTAGAAGCGAGGGCCTAGGGTGTGATATCAGGGAAACTATGCCCTCATTGGCAGAGTGTAACATATCAGAATAATAATATATGATAGTAGAAGAAGTAAATAACATACAACTGAAATAAAAATCATAAGAATGATAAGATAAATTACCAAGCATTATTCAATACAAAATATGATCCAATAGGTAACATGTTCTAAGAAAGAATCCAAACAAGTACATTATAGTAATACACAATATATGTCTCAAAAGAAAAAAAGAATAAAATATATTAGGAAGCATCATAAGCCTCAACTTGGTCCCATGATCCCTGAATCCTAAGAAGCACATCAAGTACCAATAGCAAGGTGATTTCCCTGATCAACACATGCAATCATATAATTTGTTTGGGCCCAAAATCATGAACCAAACAGGGTGTGAGACTAAATCCCAGTAGGCAAAAAACCAAGGTTTGTGCCAGTATGTCAGTGGATATATATAACATGTAGTGTACAATATTGAAAGAAATAAATTATGAGTACTCAAAATTAGGCACAATAGATGTCTCGGAAGACAATGTATACAAGTATAAGTGAAGGTCAAATCCAATATTATGCTTTGTATTGGCAGATGCGTCATAAGTCATCCATTTCATTATTCAAGTTTCATGAATTATATAAATTCTTGAGGTTCGTCATTGGCCTGATGACCCCCCCCCCCCCTCATATAAATGTAATCGTCAACTCGTGACATAATAATAATTTGAATCATTTTCCAATACATACTAGCTTGGTTATCCCTCAAAGAATCCTAAGTTCAGTCCACATTTTAAATAAACATCAATGAGACCGACCACCATATATGTGGCTCACTCACAAACTTTACATAATTATCCTCTTGAGCCCACCCATTGTCTTTTAACTGAGACAATGGTTCGCCCAAGGTATATAAGGTGAAATTAGTCACATGATCCCGACCTTGTCTTTTAACCAAGACTGTGGCTCACCCATTTCTAATTACCTCTTTTTTATCATTTAATTCATTTACACATTCCATATCAAAATCAACACATAATAATTAGAATATCACATGAATTCAACATAATAAACACATGTGGGATCAGTTTAAATAATAACCAACACATGTAAATTAAACTATTACATGGTTAAACAAAGATAAATCACACAAAAAAACACATAACAAGCCTATTATGAAATTTAAACATTTACAAAAATTAACATAATAAGTATCTCACATGGTTAGTTCATATAATGATAAATACATTTTTAACAACCCAATAATGGGAATTCAAGTCAAGTCTGATAGGCATTATCGGCCAAATGGCCATCCAAGGAAGATGCACCCACGGGGTGGCCCTAAATCAAGGTCCAAAACCCTAAACATGCTTTCAAATTATCTAATTAATTACCTATTCATAAATAGAAAATAATAGGGTTCATTATTCAATCAATTTATACCCTAAAAGTGGGCGTGTAATACTCTGGAATATATAAACATCATTGCAATTTGTGAGAGGAACGAGACCACCTACCTTGTACTTGTACGACTCTCCTCATCCAGCATCGGGATCTAATTCGACCTAGAATGGAGTAGATATACAAAATAGGTATAAAAAATCAACCTTAAATAACTAGAACAAGATAATAATCAAGAAGAAAGGATCAAGAGGAATCGAGAGCTTAGAAAGGGGAATCCAACACATATAACGATGTTCGAATTGGAGATCAGATGATGAAATGGGAGGCAAAATCCCATTCATATTTTCTTGGGTACACTGCTCATTGAAGGGGGTGAGTTTTTGTCCGTCAGAAAAAATGACGTACTGCCTGACTTAATAATTAAAAAAAGTACACTACGTGTACTTGAGACTACACGCAATGTCCCTACAACGCCTAGCAAGACCACCACATGGCTGTGTACTGGGATTACATGGAATGTAGACCACTATACACAGTATATACATAAAAGTACATGACATGTAGTCCCCAGTCACATCATGTAATAATCTTGAAACTAGCCCTTGACCTCTTTTATCCCATTTTCATAAGTATAAGAAGAAAGGAAAGATTTGTACCTCAAAGGAAGGACCGGTTTCTTAAAAATTTCACCCCTTAAAGAAATTTGTCCCAAAATTTCTCTTCCAAGGGTGATAAAGAAATATCTGAGAACAATTATGGCCATTGTGATCGTATGTTGGCCTCCCTCTCCCAAGTCTCATCATGTACTTGGTCATGCTGCCATATCACCCGTACCAAAGTAACAGATCGGCCACAAAAAACCTTCATGCTGTGATCCATAATATGAATGGGATGCTTCTAAAAGTACACATCTTCCTGAAACTCCACTTCCTCATGCTAAAATGTTTGAGAAGGGTCCGAAAATTAATGTTTCAAATGAGAAACATGGAATATGTCATGTATAGCCCTGTATCTATGATCAAACTGAAATCGATAGAAAACTAGCCCTACCCTCTCCAAAAATCTCAAACAGACAAACGTATCTTGGTGAAATCTTACCTTATCTTCTGACCCTCTTGTGTCCCAACCTCGATGCGACATGTAGGAAAACTCAATCCCCAAACTTGAACTCCAAATCTCTTCTACCATGATTGGAATATGATTTCTGATGAGACTACACAGTATCCATCCACTTTTAAATCAACTGAACATGCTTAGTGGTTGCCTGGACAAGATGAGGTCCCAACATCACTGCCTATCCTGCCTCCATCCAACATAGGGGTGATCGTCATGACCTATAATACAAAGCCTCATATGGTTCCATATTAATAGTATATTTAAATATATCATTGTAGGTGAAATCAACAAGGGGTATGTGTGTCTCCTAGGAACCCCTGAAATCTAGGATGCATGCCTAAAGCATGTCCTCCAGCACCTGGATCATGTGCTCTGACTATCCATCTATCTAGGGGTGGTAATCTGTGCTCAGAATCACCTTTTTACCCAAATCCCTCTATAAACCTTTCTAGAAATGAGTAGTAAAATGGGTGTCCCTATCTAAAATTAAAGAATGAGGAACACCGTGTAGTCTTACAATCTCCCAGATGTACACCCCCCAAGCTCATCAACATTGAAGATTTCATTGATTAGAAAGATGTGTGAAATATTCTTAAGGTTATCAAACACAACCCACAATGCATCATTACCTTAGGGAGACATTGTTAAACCCATCACAAAATCCATTGCGTCGTCATTCCATTTCCACTCAGGAATGGTTAGCTGCTGCAAAAGTCCTGCTGGTCTTTAGTGTTCCACCATCACCTGCTAATAGGTGGAACATCTCATGAAAAAACTAGCTACATATCCCCTCATATCTAGCCACCATTACTAAAGATGCAAATCCCGATACATCTTGGTGACACCATGATGCACTACCCAAACTAAATCATGAAAATCATGCATCAGCTTTTCACATATGTCTTCTAAAACCCATACGCGACCCTGTAACTGTAGAACCTCATCCTTGACTATGGTCTAACCAGGAGAAGGCTCCTCACCTGACATACTCTTCTGCATAAATAGGCCTTCATAATCTGATAGTTTCTTCATCTTCACTTTGTCTACTAATGTATAGGTAACATTTAAGGATGTAAGAAAAGTTTTTCCCTGACTGTCGTCCACCTTTAGATTCATCTTAGAGAACAACGCCATCAGTTGTCACTCTCTAATGGCTTGTTGCACTGCTTTTATTTGATTCCTATTACTCAGTTCATTATCCACTGCATTGCCTTTACTAGGCATATAAGAAATATTGATGTCAAAAGAATGAAGGTATTCCACCCACCTTTGTTGCCTCAAATTTAGATCACGCTGAGTAAAGATGTATTTGAGCCTTTCTGGTATGTGTACACCACAAAATTCTCCCCCAATATGTAATGTATCCAATAGCGTAATGCATGAACAACCACGGCTAACTCAAGATCATGCGTCGGGTATTTCCTCTCATGTAGCCTCAGCTGTTGAGACCCATATGCAATGACTCGATCCCCCTGCATAACCATTGCTCCATCCAATGGACCTAATGCCTTCAAATTTTTAATTTTATTGAAATCAGTGCCTCATTTTAAGGGTAGAAGGTGGGAAACCCAAATAGAAATCATTGACTTAAAACAAATCACAGCCCAGAGGTCTAGCGAGATAAACCAAACTAACAACATGGAGCAACCCCTCCCTAGAAAATGATCGTGAAAAAGCTCTCCATTGCTACAAGGCTAAACGGAAAGAAAGTGTCCAGTGTCAAAGAACAGGCCCGATCCGATGGTAGACTCCATACCCTCTCAAACATACAAATTCATAAATCTCTAAAATTATGAATAGATATCTCTGGAACCTCCTCTGGGGCCTGATCCATGTGGTCAAGTCCGAGAGTATCACCAAACTGATAGGGCTCGCAAACCCTTCCACCATTCTGAGTAACACAAACCATAGATCTTCCAACAAAAACCATCATGAACCAAACCCAGTCGTCCACCTCAGAGAACCCCCACCACTGCATCCATATAATTACGAAAGAAAATCTAAAGAACACGAGTTCGAGCCATTGTCACCAAGGACCGGATGACCCTACACCGCGCCGAGGGAACGTCACCGATGAGGGAGTCTGGGTCTCCCTGAAATAGAAACGCTGTTTTGGGCATGGATCTTCTCCGATCATAACTGTTGAATAACCCTCACCAGGTTCTTCCACAAGCCTCATGATGACAGTGAGAGCATAGAGGACCAACTTTGTTGAACTAGGATAGCTAAAACCATCCATCCAGTAGAATAAACACACAACTATACCGAATTAACAATCTTCCAAAATACAGAGTCTGACAAAAAACCTCCCCCCTCTGAAGCCTTCAGATCTGCCCTAAGCCACACTGGATTCCTTCTGGGAGTAGCACATGGTCACGTCGGACGAAACTAGGCCCTCTCCAGCACCTTCACACACTGGATGGAGGAAGTATTCACCGTAAAAATCAGTATCAGTGCTGAGGTTAATCTCCCTTTCATCTCTCAAAAGGTCATCTCGCAGGAATCTGACCATACGTACTTCACACCCTTCTTTGTCAAGCCCTTAATCGGCGCTGCTAAGCATGGGAAGTCTTGTATGAAATGTCTGTAGTAGCTATTCATCCCTGGAAAACTACACACCTCATATACATTCTTGGGATGATTTTAGGTAACTACTACTCTCACCTTCTCAGGGTCCACTAATACTCCTGTCTCCGAGATGACGTGACCTAGGAAGTGAATCTGATCCATCCAGAAGTGGAACTTTGAGAGCTTAGCCTATAACTGATGCTCTCTCAGTGTACTCAAAACAATCTCAAGATGTGTGGCATAGTCATTTTGATTATGAGAATACACCAAGATATCATCCACAAAAACCAGAACAAAAGAATCAAGATAGGGATGGAACACTTGGTTCATCAATGCCATAAAGACCACTAGAGAATTTGTGAGACCGAATGGCATAACCATATACTCATACAGACTATATCTTCTTCATAAATCTATGAGAGGTATGTCTAATGATCTAACACACACTTGATGATAACCAGATCTTAGATCAATCTTAGAGAATACTTGATCTCCTTAGAGATAATCAAAGAGACCATCTATTCGTGGAATAGGATACTAGTTCTTTACCGTTAACTGGTTCAATTTCTGATAATCCATGCATTTCTTGAGGGTGTCATCCTCTTTTTTTTCAAAAAGGACCAGCAAACCCCACGAAGAAGTACTGGGTAGGATAAACCCCTTTACCTTCAAATCCTCTAGCTACCACTTTCAACTCTGTCGTAGCCATTCTATAAGGAGGAATGGATGCCGATTCAACTCTTGTTTCTATCTCGATAGAGAACTCTACCTATATTACCGAAGGTAAACCTGAAAATTCATCCAAAAAGACATCCTTGAAATGATCAACCACTGACAGAAAGTCTATTTAATGTGTCCCCTGGTCATTCATATATAAATTGGAAATCTTTGTTGTCATCCCACTCAACCCACATTACTCGGGTCCAACTCGACTTGCTTAGACATACCACTCTCCCTTGTATAGAAATGAGTCACCTTTTGGTGATGTAAAACTCAACCTACAGTGATAGAAATAGAAAAAGTCTTGAAAGGAGACTAACCAGTCTATTATGAGAATGAAATCAAAGCCTTTCATCTATAATACATATAGATCCCATAAGAAGTGATACCCAAAAACCTCAAGGGGGAACTCCTTACACTGACACACACCTATCATTCTTATCCCTAACAGAGTTTCTAGTGTCATAACATCATCAGAAGAGAAAAACCAGAGCCAAGGTTCTCTACAATAGGCACAGATATAAAACTATTTGAAGCCCCTGTATCAAAGAGTACAGAAGATAAAAACAAGGAGACCAGAATAGTACTTATGATAGTAGAAGGTTTGGGATCCTGGTTCTACTGGGTATATTTCACTGAATAAGTCTAGCCTATACTATGGAATTGAGACACTACTTGGATACCCTAAGCTAACCTGCCCAGCTGTCATTGAGATCCTAGGGTCTGCCTACCATGGGCATGACTACTACCTTGGCTAGAACATCCTGACACATTCTAGTTCACTGACTGGTGATAATATGTTGACACTTCTCCTGAATGTGGAGTTGGTGCAGACCCTCTCTCACTATATAATGGTGGAAACGTCCTACAAAAACATTATAAGTGGACCATCTTATCGTAAGCTCGGCACTGAACCGGTTCTATTGGGCACTGAGGTCTAGTATTCCCAATTCTTCCTCACTAGAAGCACCTCACCTGGCTACCAGAAGATAAGTTCTGAGTACTATATTCGTTGTGTGTAAGATCCAGACAATGCTTCCTGCTACCGATCAAAATAGTACCATGTCTCAGTACTGAACCTCCTAGGATATCACCTCCATATTCCATTTGATTCCACTCATTGATCAATGTATGGTTCACTATATTAGATATAGTAGTCAGCCGGAATATATTCACCTGTGAGTGAATATCATACTTGAGACCATCCTAAAATCACCTAGCCTTTGACAGATCATCACCCTTTAGAATAGGTGAGAATCTCTAGAGCTCATTAAAGAGGTTAGAGTAATCCATAATTGATATAGTGCCCTACTTCATATGAATAAACTCACAATCTTTGTCAACCCTCATCATCTTGGGATAGAAGTATTCATAGAAGACTGTCTGAAAATCTTCCCACGCCATGTCTCACTGACGCTCTGTCTGTATGGTAACACCCACCACCTCTTATAGGAATAATGTAGAATATAAGTCATGAGATTTACCCTCCTCTCAAGAGGCATCTCAAGATGCTCTAAAATCAATAACATGGACCCTAGCCATGGCTCTACAACCTATGGCCTGCCTTCCCCAGAAAACATGGGCGCATTATACTACTGGAACACTCGTGTTCGTTCTTCTATAGACATGGAAGGTGGTGGTGTACCCTAAATGGTTTTCATGAAACTCATAAAGCCTTCATGGAAAAGTGTGTTAGCACCTGCGTCTATTATAACAGCTTGTGCTGCAACTGGCATGACTGGAGGGTCCACTAGTAGCCCATGGACCACCACGTTTGGGGTATGATCATCACTACTATCCTGGCGTACAACTAAAGGTCTTCGTGGAGGAATTTCTCTATAAATTCCATCACATACACCATAGTATAAGTTATTAATCAAGGTACGCGGTTCAAGAGCACAAGAACTAAATAGGAGAACGAAAGCCTCAAAATTCCACAAAAGTTGGGTACACATCATGTATAAACTAATCATAGCATGTCTCCTTAAACTCTCACATAGGCATGTACTCTCTCCATCCTAGTCATGTAAACATCCTAGGTACACAGTGTGTAGTAACTATACACAATTTTTATACTTAAGAACTTGCATGGTTGTGTACTCCTACCGGCATTGGTCATGTAAATATCTTAGGTACACGTCATTCAGGATGACATATGGAATGTACTCAATTATTTCCTCTAGGCCATGTACTTTTACATGTCCAGAGTCACACGGTTCTACCTATGTAAAACTACACAGGGCGTACATAGGGTGTACAACATGTTCTGATCAAAACTCAACAACCCAAGCTTTATCTCACACACAGAGGGATACACGGTCAAAAACCACACAGTGTGTACTCAGAGTACATAGGGTGTGCTTAAAATTTTCTTTTCTTACTGAACAGAAGAACACATGGTGTGTGTTCATAGGACCACAAACCGTGTTGTCTAGGTTTTAGATAGTAAGCCTCAGAAACTTCCCCAGAACCCCTGTTTTTTCAAAATAAAGCAGAGTGTGCCAAATTTCGATCCATGGGGGGTCATACTCCCCATGAATAAAATCATGGCATCCTTATATAGCACATAAGAACACAGTATATATCCCATGGCTAAAACATGATCTAACAAATTCCAATCCAAGTGGGACCATAACCCACAAGTCATAGGATCGAAACCTCCCTTTGATACCTCTTTGTGACATCTCGAATCCAGGTGCCACTCAACCAGTTCCCCATACCCGGTTATCCACATGGCCTCAAGTGCATTTACCCAAATTCTAGAGGTTGTCAATAAGAAATGAGGTCCTAGGGTGTGATAGTGGGGAAACTATGCCCTCATTGGTAGATTGTAACATAGAGTAATAATAATATAAAATAGCGGAATCAGTAAACATCATACAACTAAAATAAAAATTGAAATACTGATAAGATCAATAACCAAGAATCATTCAATACAAAAGATGACGTAGCATGTCACATGTTCTAGGAAAGCAGTCAAACAAGTACATTGTAGTAATAATCAATATATGTCTCAAAAGAAAAAAAGAAAAAAAAAAGAGACTAGGAAGCATCACAAGCCTTGACTCGGTCCCATGCTCTCTAACTCCTAAGAATCACATCAATTACCTGTAGCAGGGTTCTTTCCCTGATCAACACATGTAATCATATAATCTATTTAGGCCCAAAAGCATGACCCAAACAAGGTGAGAGACTAAATCCTTGTAGGGAATTTCATTATTCAAGTTACATGAATTGTATAAAGTCTCGAGGTCCGGCCTAGGCTCAATGACCCCACATATAAATGTAACTATCAACTCGTGACATAATAATCATTTAAATCATTTTCCAATAGAGCTCATCCTGGGTATCCCTCAATGGATCCTAGGTTCGCTCGGAATTTTAAATAATCCTCAATGAGATCGACCACCCTATTTTTGGATCGCTCACATCATTTACATAATTATCCTCTTGATCCCATCCATTTTATTTTAACAGAGACAATGTTTCACCCAAGGTATATAAGGTTAAATTAGTTACATGATCATAACCTTGTCTTTTAACTGAGACTGTGGCTCACCCATTTCTAATTACCTCTTTTTATCATTTAATTCAATTACATATTCCATCTCAAAAGAAACACATGAGAATTAGACTATCACATGGCTTTAACATAATCAAATCATTTGGGATTAGTTGACATAATAACCAACACATTTAAATTAAACTATTACATGTTTATAAAAGGATAAATCACATGGAAATACACATAACAATCCTATTATTCAATTTAAACATTTACAAGTCTTAACATAATAAGTATCTCATGTGAGAAACTAATATAATGAGAAATACATTTTTGACAACCCAATAATAGGAATTCAAGTCAAGACTCAGAGGAATTCTCATCCAAATGGACATCCAAGGAAGACACACCCATGGGGTGGTCCTAAATCAAGGTTCACAACCCTAAATATGATTTCAAATTATCCAATTAATTACCTAATCATCAATAGGAAATAACAAGGTTCATTATTCAATAAAGCGACACCCTAAAAGTGGTACCACGACACTCCAACATATATAAACATCATGGTAGTTCACGAAAGGCACAATGCCACCTACCTCGTACTCTTACAACTCTCCTCATCCAGCGTCGGGCTCTAATTCGACCTATAACAAAGTAGATCTAAAAAATTTGTATAAACAATCAACTTTAAATAATTAGATCGAGAGAATAAATCCAGAAGAAAGGCTCAAGAAGAATTGAGAGATTACCGATCGAAATCCAACGCATTTGAAAATGTTCGAATTGTAGATCATACGAAGAAACGGGAGGCAAAATCCCATTTAGATTTTCCTGGGTGTGTTGCTCATCGAAGGGGGTTGGTTTCTGTCCATCTGGAAAAACAATGTGTTGCATGACTTAATAATTAAAAAAGGTACACGGTGTGTACTTGAGAGTACACACTATGTCTGTACAACTCCTGGCCAGACCATCACAAGGTTTGGTACTATGATTACATGGTGTGTAGCCCTCCATACATGGAGTGTATATAAAAGTTCATTGTGTGTAGGCCCCATTGATATTGTGTAATAGTCCTAAAACCAAACCTTGACCTCTTTTCTCCCATTTTCTTAAGTATAAGATGAAAGGAAATATCCATACCTCAAAGGAAGAACCGGGTTCTTACATGACTCCTCAGGAGATGACTCAGTAGGTCACTTTACTCTTACCATTATAATAGAGTGAAATTTCAAGTGAAGATGACAGAAGGCAAAAGGTTAGGAGATAAAGGATCACAAAGAGGCTTGAAGGGAAACTTGCATGAGGGAGAGAGTTAGTTAAAATAATACTTAAGACCAATTTTATATCATTTAAGGATATGAAAAAGGAAAAAAATAAAAAAAAATATCTTTAAAAAAAAGTAACAGTGGATTATCCCATGGATGACTTATTTACAATGATGGCATATTTAAAACGGTGGCATATTTCCAACGGTGGCTTGTTTACAATGATGGATTGTTTATAATAGTGTATTATTTACAACAAGGGTTTATTTCTAATAGGAGATTATTTCAAATGGTGTCTTATTTCCAATGGTGGATCATTCCAATGGTGGGTTGTCCAATGGTGGATTTTCCAATGGTGGTTTGTCCAACAGTAAAGTCTAACAAAAATGTATCACACCTAATTCATTTTTTATGTAGTTTAATCTCTTATAATTCAATGTCTTTGTAAATATATCATCAAGTTGATGTTCTTTTCCTACTAATTCAAGAGTGATGTCACTATTTTGAAAATTATCCCGAAAAAAGTGATGTATTACATTAATATGTTTTATTCTAGAATGATACATAGGATTCTTGGAAATATTAATCATGCTTTTGTTGTCATAATTTATTGGGAAATGTATGAATTGACATCTATGGTCTAAAAAAGTGTGTTTCATCCACAAAATTTGAGCACAACAACTATAAACATCTATGTATTCAACTTTAGTAGTATGCAATGCAATGACATTTTTCCTCTTACCAAACCAAGATACTAGAGACTTTACCAAAATATGAAAAGTTCTAGAGGTTCATTTTCTATCTTACTTACAACCACAAAAATCAGCATCTAAATGACTCACTAAGTTAAATGATTTTCCTCTAGGGTGGAACAATCCTAAATTGGTTGTACATTTGAGGTATTTGAAAATCATTTCAATAATAGATAAATATGACTCTTAAGGGTTATATTGAAAATGATCACACATACACACACTAAAAAAAATATCAGGCTAGCTACTAGTTAAGTATATCAGACTTCCAATATTACCACTGTAACTATTTTGATCCACTAGCTTTCTAGTTTCATCAAGATCCAACTTACAGGTGGTACTCAAGGTAGTGTCACTACATTTAGTGTTATCCAAAAAAATATTTTAAATGGTATATAGTGTACCTACTTTGATTTAAGATAATTTATTCTTTATTTTTGAAAAATATTTAAACCATGAAAGAATTTTAGTTCACCCATGAAGGTCATTTAAAATTAATTTTGCATCATTTTTTAAAAATTGGTATAAAAAGAATTTTTAGAAGATCCAAAAATAATATCATCTACATAGATTTGAAAAAGTAAAACTTCTTTTAAAATTATTTTTATAAAAAGAATAGGATCAACTGTACCTTTTGAAAATCCTTTAGAAATGAGAAAAGAGATGAGCCTATCATACCAAGATCTAGGAACCTATTTTAAACCATATAAAGCTTTTGTTAATTTAATGGCATGATTTGGAAAATGAGGATTTTGAAAACTGATGGGTTTTCCAAAAAAATCATCCTCAACTATATATCCAATTAATAATGGAATTTTAACATCAATTTTATATAGTTTGAAATCTAAATGTTTTTTATAGGAAATAAATATTCTAATGAATTGAAGTCTGGCTATAGGTGAAAATATTTCCTCATAGTCAATACCCTATTCTTGACTATATCATTTGCAACCAATATAGATTTATTTCATACTATAGTTCTAGATTCATCAACCTTTTTCTAAAAACCCATTTAGTTCCAATATTCAAGGTGTCATGTGGTCTATCTACAAGTTCCAAAACTTTATTTATTTCAAATTTATTATGTTCTTATTTCATAGACATTACCCAGAATTCATTATTAATTACATAATTTATGTTCTTAGGTTCAAGATGTGACAAGAATGACTAATGTTCAACCTGATTCCTAATTGAAGATCTAGTTTATATACCTCTATCCAGTTCTACAACTACAGCATCTATAGAATGGTATTTAATATTCCTAACAGATCTTTGAAAAGAAGGGTTTTCCATCTCATGGTCATCCACAGGTTCAGGTTTGTGTTGTGAATGTTCCTCAGGGATGGATGATTTTTTATACTTATTTCACAGAAGTTTTAGAAGATTTTTCTTTTATGTTAAAATATGAAAAATCTTTCTCAATGTTTTCTAAAGTGGTTTTAGGATCATCTGGATTTTTTTCATGAAACTTTATATGAACAGACTCTTCAATAGTCTTGGTTCTTTTATCAAACACTATATATGATGTACTAATAGTTGTGTAACCAAGGAAAATTACTTCAGAACTCTTAGAAGATTTTTTTTAAGATTATCCTTAGTTTTAAGAATAAATAATTTTTCAATAAAAACTATAAAGTAATTAACCTTAGGTTTTCTACTATTACATAATTGAAGAGGTGTTTTCTTTAAAAATGGGCTGATTAAAACTCTATTAATTATATGACATGCCATATTCATATCCTATGCCCAAAAGTAAATAGGAAGGTCATATTCATTAATAATTGTTCGAGTAATTATTTAAGTGATTTATTTCTTCTTTCTAAAATTCCATTCTATTGTGGGGTCCTAGGAGTAGAAAAAGTTGTGATTATAGTAATTTTTGAGCAAAAAGGTTTAAAGTCTTGATTTTCAAACTCATAACCATGATCACTTTTTAAGGTCTTAATCCTAATTCCACTAAGATTTTCTAAAGATCTAGAATATTTGGTAGAGTAAGAGTTTACTTAAATTTTCTGAGCTAAAAATAATTCCCAAGTATACCTAGAAAATTCATCTATAAGGACATATACATACTTCTTCCCATTCAAACTGGAAACTCTAGATGGTCAAAACAAATCCATGTGAACCAAATCTAGGGGTTGAGAATTTGATACTCCTTTCTATGATTTGAAAGATATTTTATGATATTTCCCTTTTTGACATTTGTTACAAACTTTATTATTTGGGAATTCATGTTTAGGTAGATCTTTGACTAACCCTTTCCTAGATAGCTTTAAAAGTGATTGAATGTTACAGTGGTCTAGTCTCCAATGAAAAATCCAATGTTCCTTATAAAAGGCAATTAGATAAGTAAAATTTTGAGAAAATAAAGAGTCTAAATTAACAGCATAAAAAGTTTCATTTATTAAATAAGTAAAAACTAAATAATTTTTATAATAAAAAACATTGAAATAATTGTTTTCAAATTTCACATAAAACCCATTATCACACAATTTTTAGATGTTAAGAATATTTCACTTTAAACCATAAACAAATAATACTTTATAAATTAAAACTGAGTAAGAATTTCCAATTTGGACAAGGCCAGTTATTTTTATTTTGGAATTGTCATCAAAGGTGACATGTCAAACATCAAACATTATTTAATTTTTAAATATTTAATAATATCCAATCATGTGTCTAGAAAATCTTCTATCTAGGTACCATATGTTCTTACTAGATCTCTTCAAGAAGGATCCCTGCAAAACAATTTGTATACCAAGAATGATTTTGGTACCCAGATCTTCTTGGGTTAAGAAATGTTAGTAATTAAGGATTTAGTAACCCATATTTACTTAATGGATTTCCTATAAGATGATTGTAAAATTTTAGAAATAAACACTTTTTTAGATCCAATGGAATAAAAACTCGTAGCATATTTTCTAGTACTTTATTAATGAATAAAATTATTCTTGAAAATTCTCCTCTATCCATGTTGATATCTTAAATCGGTAATGTACTTAGGTGCAATTTTTTTCCAAGTATTTGAGTGAGATAATTTCTCCCATTAGTAAATTTTTCAAAATAATTTTTTAGTTTCTCATTAGAAATTTAAATTCAGTATTTTCCATTAATAGTTGATAATTTTTCTCCTTTTATCTAGAAAGTTAGGATTTGAAATTAATATTCAAAGAATTTTTTTTATTTATAATTTTATACTTATCATTAATCTCATTGAATGTATCTTATAGCATGTTAAAATATTCTAAAATCTCTTCATTTTACATATTTTCATCATTACTTTTCTCCCCATAATGATTTGAAATATTTTCATAATGAGCAGGAAAGACATTTGATACCTCATATGTGTTTTTCATGGAACACATGTTTTCCTTATCATGTTTTTCCTCTTTGGTAGTGTCTAAATCAATTTATCTATCTTCAAAATCACTCCAATTTTATTTTATATATTTCTCATATTTCTTATCTTTGTCAGCATATTTATTATTATATTTCATCTTATGAAAATTATCATTGACATTCCCTTTCCTCTTAAATTCATAACACACTATTTCATTTGAAATATCATATCTCTTAAAATATTTCTTCCAATTTCCTATATTGTCATATTTTCCTTTATATCATGGTTTCTTAAAAAAAATTGTTATTCTTATAAAATGTTTTAAACCTTCTCGCTAAATGGTTCATCCCTTCATCACTATTAGATGGTGATTCTTTATCACTTGAAATTTCAACTTGAACATTTTACTTATATTTTGAGGTAGTTATCTTGAAGGTAACATACGTTCCTTTTGGTTCATCTTCATCTTCTATGTTGAATTTTTGTCCTTATTCATACATCATTAACTTTCCAATCATCTAATTGATAATTAGTTTTCTAATATCACATGACTCTCTAATTGAGGTTGAGGTTCCTCTCTATCATTCTGGAAGACACCTTAATAGTCATATGACTTGGTCTTTATCAGCAACTAGATTCCCCAAAGAATGAATTGTATTCACTATCTCAGTGAACCTAAGATACATGTCAGAAATAAGCTCATCAGGTTTCATATTAAATTCATAATATTTAATTTTATAAGTATTTAATTTTATATCTTTAATATTAGTTGTTCTGTCTGGATAAATATCTAAAGTTTACCAAAATTCATAAGCAGTTGTGCATGCAGATATTCTATGAAGTTATTAATCACCTAAAGCACAATATAGTTAATTAATGCCTTTATAGGTATTATTATAATAAGTTTTAATAGCATAAACCCATTTATTTCTAGAAGTATTAGGTATTTCATATTTATCTTTAATATCAGTCCAAATTACAAAACTCGTGCTTTCAATATGCATCTTCATCTTGATTTTTCACTAAGCATAGTTGGTGCCATTAAAGAAAGGAGGTATTTTGGTAGCATATACTTATTTTCTATTATCCATTAAAGAAATAAATTTTGAACTAATAGAAATTTAGGATATTTAAAACTTAACTAAAATCAAGTTGAAAATATATTTAAAACACCATTGAATCCAAATGTTTTTTAGAGTGAGTAAATCAAGAGGGGTGAATTGTGTTCCTAATAAAAATTTTATTAAAAACAAGTTCAAATAAAATACCCCAATTAAAATAAATATGCCCAGTTAATAAAAAGAGAATTTTAATATAATTTTGATCATTTAAAATATTCCTCAAATCATTATTAGTGATTAGTTAAATCAATATGAAAAATAATTTAACTTTTGAAATAAGTTTACTCAATAAAATACTTATATAATCACTAGTTAAGATTAACTACAACAGTATAGGTTTTGTTTATAGTATAAATCAATTGTAGTTTAAAGATTTGAAATTGAGAAAACAAAACAAAATCACAAAACATAATAAAACAAGGGGTTCAATCTCAATTTGAGACATAATCACCTCCACTTTTAAATCACTTGATTCTAATAAGATTATATAAATATAATTTGATCCACAACCTAGATCGGGTATACAAACAATAGCTTACAATATTCCTAGGCTCAAAGGCCTCTTCCATAGTTATACGTAGAAATAAAACAACTTAGGCCACACAAGGACCTCTTCCAAAAACACTATGGGTAAACAGATGAAAAGAGATAGGTGATAATATCTTTTATTCTTGGGTTCTAGTATAGGAGACATTGTGTGTTGATAAACAGAACAAACAAAACACTGCTCAAAAGTAAAAGAAAAAAAGTAGAAAATAGTAAGATATAAAAAAGGTAGTATTGATCAATCTGAGGTTCCCCAAATACTTGAGTCTCCTCAGATATGGCTTAGTGAGAAGCTCAACCTATTTCTTTGAAAGTAGCAATAAAAAATAGAGTCGTAAAGTTCCCTTTTCTAATTATAGAAAAGGATTTTGATCTGCAATGAGTTTCATCCTTTCACATATCAAAGTCTATAGGATTGGAACATGTAAGGTCTTGAGTGATGATCCTTCTATTATTTAGTAATTTCACTTCTTGATCATGCCTCATCATAGGGAGAGAGTCCTTTAGAAATATGTATAACTGAAGGAATGAACATATATTGAATAATAATCATGAAGATTTCCTAAAACCACATACTAGGATATAACTTTATCTTCAATTTTTCCATGGAATACTTAAATAAAAATAATTAAATAATCAATTTCATTAATTCTAATAATATAGCTATTGGGATAATTTAATTAAAATGCCTTAGAATAGCACTGGCGGAACATGCTGATAGTGACTCATGTCTAGGGGTGATTTGGTCTAGTGGTGATTCATATTTATAGTAGGCCATTTAGCAGTGACTCATATTTAGTGGTGACTCCTCTTACAGTATTTCATCTAGTGTTAGGTCATCTAGTGGTGACTCATATTCAGTGGTGACTCATCCGACGGTAGGTCATCTAGTGGTAACTCAAATTTAGTGGTGACTCATCTGACGGTAGGTCATCTAGTGATGACTAGTATTATATGGTGAATCATTTATAGTAATGAGTTAAGTCAGGTAGTGATTTATCTCTAGTGTTGATTCAAGTCTAGTGGTGACTTATCACTGGTGGTGAGTCTTTCTAAACATTATATAAATTTATTCCAATTATGATTTATAAAATAATATACTATCATACAATATAAAACTCATTACAAACATAAGAATCATGATTTGTGATCATTAAAATAAGGAAGTTCCAATACTATTCCCATAAAATAAAGTAAGTTTCAATGGTTTCATTTAATTTTATTCCTTTATGGGGCTTATGATTTAAAGTTACCAAAATGGTAAAGAATTTTATGTTATAATAACATTGTTTATCAGGATTGATTATGATTTTTTTTTTTAATTATAAAATCTAATAATACATCTCTCAAGAAACACATGAATTTTACTCTCCTATGGTTATTCATGATAATAATAGTACTATTTTTTTCAATATTTTATACTTAAAATGATTGAGAGAATGTTTTTATGAAAATACGACTTAAGTTCTCTCTTCATTTGGAAATATGTTTTCTTCCAAAACCATGTTTTCCAAAAATGTTTTCAAAAATGTTTTACTATTATCTTGTGATTTTTAAAATACATTTGTACCCATGTTTGAATTATAAAAAAATGTTTTTAAATCAATATTCATGTCGTTTTCCAAACAATTCCCATTTGTATTCTACCAAAAATGTGAAAGGAATATTTTTTTTAACAATGTACGACATGAAAGAAACTTCCCGTCACCATGAACATTATTTGAAAAGTGTTTTTTAAATTGGAAATAATATTTTTCTCAAGAAATTTTTTAAATTATTATTAAATATTCCTTTATATTTTTTAAGGTTATTTTCAAAGAAAAGTATTTTGAAAGTATTTTTAGTTTTAAAAAATTGATTTTCAAGGAAAAATATCTTCCTCAAGAAACATTCCAAGTGGTTTATCTTTCAAAATCATTTTCCATCTAAGTTGATAGTCATTAATGTTACTAATTCCTTACAGGGAATATTATCAAAGGATTCCATTATTATTCTTTCTCTAAATGGTTTATGTTTATGATGTTATGATTTTTATGAAACTCATTTCTTTTCCATAGGTTATACCATGATAAAATTATTATGAGACCCCCTTGTTTTTTCATGGGTTATGTTATGATGAAATGATAAAATGGTTATAAAACCTATCTCTTTTCCATTGGATATGAAATAATGAATGTTTTATGATATTATGTCACACATATGTATGCCTTTTCATTTTGAGATTGGTGGAACCTATATCTCCCTCTAATTCATTAGGTAATGATTATTGTTATTTGAGCTTAAAGGGTACACAATAGGTCATCCCAATCCTGAAAGAGGGTATACCATAGGTCATCCCAAACCTGAAACAAGTACATGGGTGGTTAGCCTAAGCCTAACATGTTATGAATGTATTGGTGGGTAGCCTTGACATGATGCTTTTTATGATTATATGTATTCTAAAAGTCTATATCTTATGCCAATGTTATTCCCTCATGGATCATGTTATTTGATTACCTAATGATTAATTTTTTACAAACTTCTTATATTTATGTCATGACTCAGAATTTTGATCTTTGATATGTAGGGTATGGTTTTCAAATATTATTCTCATGTTCTCATACCCTTATGATCACGTTAAGTTTAAGTATTTCTCTTTTTATCTTTAATGAGAATCTGATCTCACCCTTTCTTATGTTTCATTTACCTAGGTTATAAAGAAAGGTTTTATGCAGGATATATCTATGAAGAGTACTAAATGGGAAGATATTTTTTGTAAAAATTGAAGATATTTCTCCAAATTATAATATTTTTCTCTAAGTTTCTAAAGAAACTAAACTATTATGCTCTTCAGGCATGTGTTTGTGTAATTTATTGAATATTCATCTAAAAATATGTAATATCTATATATGAAATACTTGGGTCACAAGAGTTGGTATCAGAGGAAAGTTTTAGTAAACCTTTTGAAACTATAATGAGAAAACTTTAATGTGACCCCTAGGGATATTTATAAGGATATGACTATGGATGTATCTAAGGATAATTCTAAGGATGATTTAGAGCATGGGAAAATGTCCTGGAATTTTGGGAAATTATAGAGTAAGTGGTTTCCAAGAAATTTCATCCCTTTCTAGATACTATAAGTGGATATGGATTTGAAATAAAGGAACCTAGGAGTAATTACTCCAAAAAGGGTGAATTGTGAGGGAGTTTATCAGCATATGTTTTATAATAATGAGCCTTACTACACACCTATTTTGACACTCCTGAGGGATCTGCTTTGGAAATTCACAAAGTATTTATAAACTATCATGAATGATTTAAGTATATGATGACTATGAATAAACTAGGATAAACCTAAGGTTTTGTAGATTAAAAAGAAGGTGTCATGTTTTAGACATCCTATAAATTATTTTTTCATGATTATTTGTTTTTTCACTATTATTAGTGTTTATCACACTATTCCTTTTGGTTTTATTCAATGGATAGAACCATAAGGAATCATGTTAACACTAAATATAATGGACAATTCGATGACTACGAGAAGAAAAATTGGATGATGACTGGATATATTTATATCATGATTATTCCCAATCATCTATCATGATATATAATTAACAATGTTAACTTCGTTGATATTCCTAAAGATTAAAATAAGAGGAATATAAAATTTTATGAATGTTTGCATGGTAATGAACATAGAGGGAAAAAATATTTAGATTCTTACATATCAAGAAAGAGGGAATAATTACCTAGAATACTATCTACAATGGAGGAGAATATTTTATAAGTATAGAAAAAAAGGTCATATAGTGAAACTTTCAAGGAGTTTAATTTATTATGCGTAGGGAACATGGGAATTATCTAACTCAATTCCCTAACACAATAATTAACTTTTAGAAAAAGTAAGGAAATATTCCATTTCAATCATTGAAGTAGAAGGATTAAAGTATTTATATATTTAAATTCAAAGATTATGTTATATGAATCATGAAATATAGAAGGACTTATTAGTATAATTTTTTGATTAAGTATTTTCAATAATATGTTAAATGGTACTAATGTACTAGAAAAGTGATTTAATTGCAAGTTGATATTTTAACTAAGGTAATAAAACCCTTAATTTGTTCTGGATTTTGAGATAATGATATTAGGATAAATAAATGTTGGATATTAATAAGTAAATTGGATAGTACTGATTATCTTGGAACTGATTAATGGTTTTTTGTAAAATTTGTTAATGCTAACATTGATGAAGTTTACAATATTTTTAGATTTAAGGAATATATAAAATAATATATGTTTTATATAAGGAATGAGTAATAATGTATTTTTCAATAATTTTTTATTGAAATTCATGTTATTACCATGTTTCAAGAGAATACATGATGAAGATATCTACTTCGTATTGTTTTGGGGATTAATGTTAAGTTAATTTTGAGAATTTTAGTGACATTTTTTATAAATTTTGAATTTTGGAAGGTTTATAAGGTTATCCATTTATGTAATGGTTTAATTTTTAATTTGAATGAGTTTTTATAGATTAATTTATTATTTCACTATATAAATATTTATTCATAACTTTTTTTTTATGATAACTAAAGATAGATGGAATGACTTATCCTTCTATTTATGGATGTCATAACAATTTCACCTTTATTTATTGTAGTAATAGATGAAGTTTAAATTGATAAAGGCTTGACCAAAGGATGAAATTGTTCCTATAAAATAGAAATAATTCAAGTAAGTAAATTTTAATATGTCCTTTGTCAATATGGAAAATGAATTCCCCAATATGAGGAAAAAGATCCTGAAGTAAAATGTTGTCCTATTGTCATAATTTTTTATGATATCAATGAAATTTTTTACACCTATTTGGTTTATGGTTTTTTGGTCCATAACATTATCATAACCATGTTCTCTATCACTCTCCATAAATATTTGGGTGTTAGTTTTCACTTCAATGCCCATGTTTTCATTTCCCATCTATGTTATCCTATATGGAAACCTAGTTTTGAGTTACTTTAGGTAACCTTTATTTTTCCAAATTTACCCTTTTAAGGGAAGTTTTATTATTAATTTATATGATATGGTTTTCTATGAAGTAATTTTCAAATTTTAAGCCTTTTATGTTTGAGATTAATTTCAAGGGTGAAATTCATTTTATGGGGGTAGAATGTAACACCTTAAGATTTTGTGAAATTTTATTTCAAATGAATTTAATCATTTTTATATTTTTCATTACACATAACACTATGTAAAGTGTTAATTATATGAAAAACTGATTTTAACTTGTGTTATACTCAACAATGAATTTCTTCTAAATTGTGCATGATACGCAACACTGAGCTTCAATGATCCATGAAATAATACTATTTTAAATATGTCTGTTACAACCTTAATGTTAAATGTATAGGTATAAATAGTATTAACTAATTTATTAAATATTCATATAAATTTCCTAATCAATATAAATTTATTTATAAATTATCAGTAAATAATCAATCAATTTTTAGTAAAGTAATTATATACATTAAAAGTATGTTTTCCTCAAAAAAAAATTATTGTTTTTTGTGAGAAAAATATTATAATTAATTTATATATATTTTAGAAAATTTATTTTATAAAATTAACTTCATTTTTCAATAATCATATGGAAATTAATGTATGGTGAAATTTTGGGATTTTTTGGAAAATATATATTTTTCATTAAATAGTGAAAAATACTGATTTTTTGTAAAACTAACATTTATTTTAAATAAAGTAATTTAAATTAACCATTTTATTTTAAATTAAAATAATAAATATTTATTTATATTTAATAAAATTAATTATTTTTTTATCAAAATTTTATTGGATTTTAGTATAGGTTTATTTTTGGGTTTAAAATGGGTTTTCCTGAAAGCTATTTTAAAGTGCATAATGTTTCTCCATTTAAAATAATTAAAATAATACCTAATGAAGAATGTTTTAAATGAAATTTATAGATTATATATCAATAAATTTTAATTAATATTCATACAATTATTATTATTACACATAGAGTTAAAATAAAATCATCTTGTGCTTGAAAATACACTTATCAAAAACCCTCTTTTTCATCAGGTCTACAGGTATTAAATTTAATTTTTCACAATTTTAAAAAACTTTATTTGAAAAATTAAACTTCATTTTTTAAATCATAATTTCTAAAATATATTATGGTGAATTTTTTATAATTTTCTGAATAGTATAGTTTTTTATGAATAGTGAAAATACTGGATTTTAATTACCCCGAATGGACTGAAGGCCTTCTTTTTATTTTATTATAGATAATCCTCCTTTTAAGGGTTGAATAGTATAGTTTTTTATGAATAGTGAAAATACTGGATTTTAATTGAAAACTATATTTTCATTTAATTTATTTATAAAGTTAAATTATATTTTAGATTAATTTTAAAGTAAAATTATTCCAATTATAAATCCATTTATCCAATTTATTTTATTGGAATAAATTTTATACTAAATTTCGATATAAAACTTTGTAAGCTTTTGAACATTTTCTCTTTAAAAATAGGCTTTCCGATCACATCTATGGGATTTATTTTAAATTAAAATTTTCCAATTATGTGAATTAAATTTTGAAAAATTGATTCCATATTTGGGATCATTATAATTTATATTATATAATAATGTAAACATAATTATTTACCAAAATGAATAGTAAATTTAGTGAAAATTATTTATCGTGGTTAAGGTAAAAAAATGGATTTATCAGGGGTTAAAATAAAAGGATAAGGGTTAAAATGACCTATAAACATGTATAAAATATATTTTATAGTCATATTTATATCTTATAATGTATTAGGTTCTAGATTTATCCATTTTTTACCCTTTTTCTTGTGAAGAACATGGGTACACATTTTCTTTTCATAAAATTACAAGTGTTCCACTCACCTCACTTATAAAAGGCCACCCCCTCTCCTATCCTATTAACACATTCAAAAACTTTTATTTTGTATAATCCCTACCCATATGAATTCTAAAATTACCTCCTCACATCCTAGAATCCATATTTTATGAATAAATTTAACCTAGGAATTCTTTTGGTGCAAACCTAAAGAGGTCACCCGAAGAAGAGGTAGCATTCTTTAATGAGCGTTTTTATTTTATTACTTTCTACACATAATTAAATTATTATTAAAATGTAATTATATAATAAAATTATTATATTCCATATAATTATATGTATTTATTTTATTTTCATGACCTAAAACCATCTCCACTTCCATCAAATGGGTTACAAAATCATCATTCATGTGTACGGCGGACTACCGCCTCACGAACCTATGTCATTCATTTTTCCATTACCACATCTTAATATTGTAAATAATGATGTATTTAATATTTATATATGATATTTATAATATTATTATGAATTTTAATTATCATATCATGCATATATTTTTTATTTCAATTTTTTGGGAATACGATAACATCGCTCGTGTGTGTGGCGGACTACTGCCTCACGAAGAGATGTGATTCATTCGTGCTTTACATAGAAGGTAATAAGGATGGTTTTAATGAACACATGTAATTTATATGACATAAAAATGATTCTATAATGATAATATATCATTTTAATTTCTTCATTTTAATCTGACAAGAAAATTGAAACAACGTTCATGCGTACGTACAACATACCATCTTCATGAACGGTGTATTGCATTTTTTATCACTAAAGTTTATGGATTACTATAAATACATATATACTGAATATATATTAAATTTATATCATTTTTAACATTCTAAATATTATTAAACCATGATCAATGTAATAGAACCAAAAATAACAACTCAATACTTATAAGAAAAAAAACAGGTGTTGCCTGAAATGTGACTTTAACATAGAATTGTTAAAAAAAGGTAATAAAAGGTTATAATTAAATCATATATAATATGATATATATATGTATGGTTCATTAATATATTTATAATAAACTTATATTTATTATATATGAGGTTTGAACATGTATGAAGTAATTCAATAATTATGGTAAGATATTTTCGTCTCACTTTTATTTTCTGTGAGAAAAATTCCATATTCACCACTTGTTTATTTTATATGGTGTATATAATTAAAAATAATTTATTTTTTTATTATTATCCTGAAAAATCGTGGTGATTTATACATCCATTTTAGGATCTATATTTCATAGGGTCTATGGTTTTAATGTTATCAATGTGGTAAGGGATTTTTGTCTCAATTTTCCACCTTTGAGAAATATGTTATGTTATAAACCTATATTATTTTATAAGGTGTATATATAGCCCATTTGAAATATAATATCATGAATTTATTTATCCTGATGATATTTTAAGTTTAATTTAGTGTTATTACTTCACATGGATTACAATTCAAAGTTATCAAAGTGGTAAAGAATTTTATGCTATAATCTCATTTTTTATCAGGATTTATTATGATTATGTTTACAATGATAAAATATTATGATCCATATCTCAATAAACTCATGAATTTTCTTATCCTATGTTTATTCATGATATTAATAGTACCATTTTTCACTATTTTGTACTTAAAATAATTGATCAAATGTTTTTATGAAAATCTAACTTTATTTATCTCTTCAGTTGAAAATATGTTTTCTTCCAAAACCATGTTTTCCAAAAATGATTTCAAAAATGTTTTACTATTATCCTATTATTATTAAAATAAAATGTTCCCAATGTTTTAATTTTCATAAAAAAAATTGAAATGAACATTCATGTCATTTTCCAAACAATTCCCATTTGGATTTTACTAAAAATGTAAAAGAAATATTTTTTTGAAAAATGTATAGTATGAACGAAACTTACCATTTTCATGACCATTATTTTCTTTGAAGATTAAATAAGTTTTCATGTTTATTTTCAAATAAAAGGATTTTCAAAAAAAATTATCTTTTAAAATGTGTTTTTCAATGTGGAAAGTATATTTTTCTCAAGAAATTTTTTAAATGATCTTAAAGCTTCCTTATTAAGTTTTCAAGGTTACTTTCAAAGAAAAAGATTTTGAATTTTTTTTAGTTTTAAAAAGTTATTTTCAAATAAAATTTATATTCCCCAAGAAAAATTCCAAGTGATTTATATTTCAAAATAATTTTCCATATATAATAAAATCCATTAATGTTATTAATGCCTTATTAGGGATATGATCTAAGGATACCATTCTTATTCATTCTCTGAATGGTTTATGTTTGTGATGGAATAATTTTTATGAAACCCATTTATCTTTCACAGGTTATACCATGATAAAATTATTACTAAACATGATTCTTTTTCCATATATTATGATATGATGATATGATGAAATGATTATGAAAATTGAATCTTTTCCATAGGTTATGATATGATGAAATGTTTATAAAACCCATTTTATTTCATGGGTTCTGATATGATGAATTTTTTATGATCTTGTGGCACAGATACATATGATTCTCATTATGATATGGGTGGGAAATATATCACCCACAAATGCATTAGGTAATTATTAATTTTATATAATCTCAAAGAGTACATAGAAGGTTATCCCAATCCTAAAAGAGGGTACCCAGGAGGTGATACCAAGATCGACGCATGTACATGAGTGGTTATCCCAAGCCTAAGATGTTATGAATATCTTGGTGGGTAAACTTAACATAAGATATTATATGATTATGTGTATTCCAAAAATCTATATATTATTCCAATTTTATTCCCTCATGACACGTGTTCTATTATTCCCTTATGATTCATTTATTATTAACTTTTAATATTTATGTTATAACATAAGATTTTGATCTTTTATATGTAGGGTAAGGTTTTCATATGGTTTTCTCACATTATCATACCCTTATTCTCACATTATTTTTATGTTTTTACCTTTTTTACCCTTACTAAACATAAAATATCATCCATTATTATGTTTCATTTACCTAGGTTATGAAGAAATTTTTTATATAGGGTTGTCAATGAATAGTACTAAATGGGAAGATCTTTGTTGGAAACATTGAAGATATTTCAGAAAATTAGAATATTGTGTTCTAAGTTTCCAAAGGCACTAAATTATTATAGTCCTTAGGTTTGTATTTGTGTAATGCATTTAATATTCATATAAAAAGATGTAATATCCATGTATAAAAATCATGGGTTGCTTTACCCCCAAACATCAGTGTGAACCATGTCCAACATCCTAGCCTTCAGTCTTCTAACTCCTTTCAAAAAAAATATTATTGTACTTTTTAATGATAAAATCTTCACAGAGGCCAACTTCCACTTACCTCAACACCAGTAGAATTCCTTTTATTGCTAGCAACTTCCTCCCCTTATCACTCATGTGACCTAACTTTTAAGTCCATAGTTGAGCATCCCCAATGGAATTTATTATTGCAAGAATGTACATGTCAGGTTCTATAATATTGTACAAAGTTACATTATTTACTCCATGGTTTATGACCATATCCCCATTGTTAATTTTACATTCACTGCCAGTGAAAATGGTACCAAATCCTACACCATCAACTTGCCTGATAGAAATAAGATTCCTTCTTAGTATAGGAATATACATCTAATTTTCTAGAATGAGTAGACTTTTACTGTTGGTTTTAATCCACGCATCACCCTTACCCATAATTTAAAAGGGTTCATCATCAGCAAGATATACCTTTAAAAAAATTCTAGGAAAATAATTTTCCAGGAAACCCTTCCCTAAAGTATAATGGAAATATTCCTCTAAGCCTAAAATCTAAGACTCCATAGGGTTATCCACACTCAACAAAAACGAATCATTAGTTCCTACAGTTTTATGTTTTTGTTTTAGGTTCCTTTTTTTCTTTTCTTTGTACTCATTCTAAATGGGTCCTTTCTTCCCACTAGTCCATTAGGTAGGACCATACCCTTTTGTCGTCTCTTGACTCCTTTCTCTTTATTTTTATTATATTATGTGATTATCTCACTGTGTGAATCTTCCTTTTCCTTCCAATTTCATATCTAAACCATAGAATATTATCTATTATATTATTTGAATACCCTCACTGAGGATCAAGTATCACATGTATTTTAAAACCAATAAGAACTAATCAGGACTATTATAGTTGCTTCCCAACTATTAGGTAATAAAGATAATAAAACTAGTACATATACCTCATCATCTAGGTTAATTTTCACTGATTAAAACTAAATTGTGGTGGTGTTGAATTCATTGATATGTTAATAAAAAATCTTCAATTAAATAAAATTTAGATTGAATATCCATCACATCAGGTACACTTTAATTAATACAAAAGGATTATCATATATATTTGTTAGAGCCTCCATCAATCCAGCTATCATATTCTCCTCTCTAATGTTAAATGGAACATTTTTTGAAAATTTAAGGCATGAATCTCTCAAAACCTATCATTAAAACAACACCCACTTATTTATCTCCATCTCCATTGGTTGTCCACCCTAAAGTGGTAACTAGAACATTTTTTAATAAGGGTAGTCTTTGATCTACATCCTCCAGTAACTAAAATAAATCCCATCGAAATAATATATCTTCTCCTTGCCTTCCTATATATCTATCACTCAAATCAAGAAATATAACTTTTATATTCTTCACTCAACATTTGATACTATTTGATATATAAATGTTGGGAGTAACAATGATGAATGATTCAAAAAATGAGAGTAAAAGTGATAAAAAAAAACAAAATAACAAGATGAATATCATATACATAGAGATTTACAAAGTATGGGATTGATCCCTATGTCCACGGAGAGGCATAAATTTTATTATGTCTCAGGAGCACAATCATAAGGTTATTTATCAGAGTATAGAATCTAAAGAAACATGATGAACAGTGACCCATATTGCAACAGTGCCCACATAGAAAATCCATTGTGCTATAGTAGTGATGGAAGAAAATTTTGATAAGATACAGTGCTCTGTTAGTGTTGGTAGTCATATTTTCTACAATGACTATGAAAATTTTGATCTATTATAGTCCCCTGTCACAAGTTTCTATAGTAAGTTTTCACTACTACGTACCCTGTAGGTGTCTTCAATCAGCACCGATACAGATTTATGGCCTCATGTGTAATATGGACAACTAGAAATTGGATTAAGTTCATCCAAGGATTGGGTTGAACCAATCCAAAAATATCCCACTTGGAGTCCGATCCAACATGGTGCCCTACTTCTATGCTACTGACTTGGATGACTTACTTAATCGGAGTTCCTCCTCTTCTTCACTCACTAATGGGAACTTTCCCATTAAAGCTTCAATTTCAAGCTGATGATTCATGAAATAACATATGTTTTCCCTTTCCATACTCCTATATTTTTCTCCCATATTCTATCTCTCATCCTACATTATTCAATGAATACCAACAGCAGCATAACAATACCTCAACTTCTCTATAACAATCGGTTTCATCAAAATGTCAACCAGGTTATTGGTTCCATGAATATTATACAATGTGAGTAACCCATACTATATCAAGCCTTTGATAAAATGGTACTTTAATAGAATATGTTTTATCCTAGATTGAAATAATGGGTTATTTTAAGATAAATAAAACTCTGACTATCACGGTGAAATAAATTTTCCTCTATCTTTCTTCTCAACTCATCAAAGATGTTCATTATATAAACCATCTCCTTTCTGGATTCTGTTATAAAAATCTATTTTCCCTTTTTTGTGTATAATTCCACCACCTTCTGTAATTGATATATATAGCTTACTTTAGTTCCTCCAAAAGTAAATACATAACCGGTGGTGCTACTCATGTTGTTGAAATCACCTCTAAGGTTATAATTCATATAACCTTTCAAATAATTTCATTTCTCAAAGAATATAGATACTTATTTTCTTCCCTTTAGATACCTCATTATCAACTTTAAATCTCTCAATGTTTCTTTCTAGTGTTAGATATGTACCAAATCACACCACCCACTGCATGATAAATATCAGGTTGGGTGTGGACAATGGAATACATTTTTTTCTAAGAATTGATACATATGTAACCTTTTCATATACACAACCACTTCTACTATCTTCGATGTTTTCTCCTTTAAAATTTTTAAATGGCCTTCTAGGATGATAAAAATTGAATTTTCTTCCATTATATTAAATATTCTCAAAACATTTACAATGTAGTAGGACTATACAAACATCAAGGTTACAACTCCACTATATCTATTGATCATCATCCCCAAAATATTTCTAGCTTCTCCAATATCTTTCATGTAAAATTCCTCATCCATTTTCCCTTTCAACTCATTAATCATCTATATACATGATCATATAATGAAAATTTCATCCACACATAGAAGAAATATAATATATTTATCCCCAAAAGACTCAAAATAGTATAATTGATCTATGACACACCATTTGTATGAATTTTCTCTCATGAATTCATTAAAATTAATATTCTACTTCCTGATTCCCAGCTTCAACCCATATAATCTCTTTTGAAGTTTGGACACCTGGTCTTCCTTTTCTAACTCAACATATAAATCTATTTTTTTCATATAAATATCATCCTCTGGATCTCCATGAAGGAAATTATTCTTTACATCAAGCCACTCATGATGTAAATCATATGATGTAATAATACCGAGAACCACTCGGATGGTGGTAAGATTCACTATATGTGATAAAATTTAAGTGAATTCAACACCTTCTATTTGTTGAAATCCTTTCACCACAAGCATTTACATATACCTCTTATTTCCATCATGTTCTTCCTTAAACTAGTAAAAACATTTTTTCAATTCTTTCTTTACTTATGAAAAAGGTGTCTGCTCACAAGTATTGTTTTCATGTAATGACGAAATATCCTCTTACATGTCCAACTCCCATTTTCTCAAATCCTTCAACCACATTGACTCCTAAAACATTTTGTCTCTCCATAATTAGACAATAAGAAATAATGTAAAGATGATGAATACCTCTACAGAGGCCTCCTCACTCTTATTGATATTCTCAATTCTATTTGAGTAGTAGGCTCTACTACTATTGGTGTCACATGCTCAAGTACACCTTTGAGATAAAATTTTTCCTGGTAGTTTGATTATTTATTTCAACCATAAATTTCAATTGAATGATGGTTCTTATAAAAAACACCTTTATTAAATATCACATTCTAGATTCTGGTGATCAAATTGTTCTTATCATCCCAAAACTAGTAACCAAAGTCCTTAATACCATAACCAATAAAGAAACATGATTTGGACTTAGTGTTAGGATTTTCCCTTAATTTAGCATTTATATTCACAAATGTTAAATATTCAAAGGCTCATAAATGTGATAGTATTACCTTCTTTCCTAACTAGTTCTCCTCAGGTATAAATTTTACCATTGGTATAGAATTAAACCTATGGATGTGATAAGTTTTTATATTCACTTCATAATCCTAGAAGGTCTTAGGTTACCTCGAGTGCAGCCTCATACTCTTAGAACATTCATTCAATGTATTATTCATCCTTTATTTGATAAAATTCTATTATGGTTACCAAAAATAGTCTTATCCCATTTAATTCCATTGTTATTGTTTGAATTACCAAAATTATTTACTTTCATAATCTCCTCTAATGTCAGACCTCAAGAATTTCAACTTTGATCTAGATTCATTCTCCACTATGGAAATCCACTTCTGAAACATGTTAAACATGTCATATTTTCTTTTTCGAAAGTAAAACCTTTTATAGTCAACACATTCATCCTATTATAACTAATATGGCATAGCTAGTAGTTCCATAGTTGTGCATCCTCAATATAATTTATTATTTCAAGCATGTCAATATGAGTTTCTATAACATTGTACAGATTTCCATTCTTTAGTCCATGAGTTATGACCATAGCTACCTTGGTAATTTTACATGAATTATCAGTGACCATGGTACTAAAACTTGTATCATTAAGCTACCCGATATAAATATGATTCCTTCTCTATCCAATAATATACATCACATTTTACGAAATGAGAAAAATTAAATTTTTGGTTTTAATCTATGCATATCCCTTCCCCAAAATCTTCAATGGTTCATCATCAACAAGCTTAGCTTTCCAAAATTTCTAGGAAAATAATTGTTCATGAAACTCTTCCCTAAAGTGGAATAAAAAATACCATTAGGTATAAAATACAAGACTCCATATGTAAATCCATGCTTATTAACAACACATAATTATTTCCTTAAGTTATTTTTTTATTTGTTTCAATTACCTTTCACCTTTTTTCAACTCCTTCTTGACATGTCCTTTCTTCCTGAAAGTATAGCCAGGAGGACCAAGCCTATTTGTCTTCCCTCAGCTATTTTCTCTTGATTTTGATCATCCTCTATGATTATCTTATTATGTGTATTTTCCTCTTCCTTACATTTTTAGATAAGAACCATATAATCTTCCTAATTCTCTTCTTATAATATCCTCACTGAGGGTTAGGTCTCATGTGGTTTTCAAAACCATCTTTTTATTACCCAAAGAACTGCTCATGACTATTACAATTTCTTCCCAATAGGTACATAATAAAAATAATAAAACCAGTGCACATACCTCATTATATAGGATAATTCCCACTAATGACAACTGACTTGTGATGGTTTTTAATTCATTAACATGATCAGCAACAATCCCCTTTCAATCATTTTCATATTGAAAATTCATCATATCAGGTACAATTTATTGGATGTAGAAGAATTATCATGTATATTTGTGAGAAACTTTATCAACCCAGTCATCATCATCTCCTATCTTGTGTTGACCACCACATTTTTGGATTACACAAGGTTTAAAACTCCCAATTTCTATCAACCTAGTAGCTCCCACTCGATCTTCTCCATATCTATTAGTTTTTCACCTAAAAGTGACAAGTGAATTTTTTTTAATAAATATAATATTCAATTTTTATCCTCAAATAACTAAAATTAGTTCCATAAAAATGATCTATATTCACCTTTCATTCTTCTAAATCCATTGATGAAATCAATAAATATGACCTCAATCTTCTGAAATCAACCTTTGATACCAGTTGATGTGGAATATTGGGAATAAAAATGATGAATGATTCTAAAAAAAGTAAAAGGGGGAAAATAAAATAATAAAAATAAGATCATATACACAGGGATTTACATGGTTTAGGAATGATCCCTATATCTAGGGAGAGGAAAAACTTTCACTATATCTTAGAGTACATGAACCATATATCAAAAAGAATATAAAACAACATTATGATTAGTAACTAAAATTGTAAAAAATCCCACAAATTAAGTCCACTATGCTATAATATCAATGAAAACAAAGTCTCATGTGCTATAGTTCCATGTTGGTGTCAAAAATCAACTCTGTTATTATGACTATAACACATATGAGCTTCTATAGTAACCTGTCTCTTACTTCTACAGTAAGTCTACATTACTAAAGTGTATTTTCAGTTTCTTCAATCATCACTATTATAGATTTTTGTATTAGTTTGTAATATGGTCCACCAATAATTGGCCCAACTTCATCCAAGAATTAGGCTGCATGAGTCCAACAATCTTCTACTATAAGCTTTATCTGAAAAACTAAACTGCTATAATGCTACTAACTTGGATAACTTATTTAATATAATATCCTCCTATTATTCACTAACTAATGGGAACTTTCCCATCAAAGCTTCGATTTAAAACCAACAATTCATGAAATACCAGTTTTTTCCCATTCCATTCCCCTATAGTGTTCTCTCATATTCCACCTATCATCCTCAATTTTTCAATTAAGACCAATAGAGGTATAGTTGTTCCTAAAATTATCTATAAATATCAGCTTCATCAACATGTTTTATAGATTGTTGGTTCCACAAATCTTTTTCAATGTCACCAACACATCTTATATCAAGACTATGATAAAATAGTAACTCAACTAAATATAATTCATCCGAGAATGAAATAATAAGTTCTTTCAAATATGTATGTAATGTTGAATTTAATTGTGTAATATATTTTTTACTCTCTTTCTTCCCAACTCATCCAAGAAGGTCTTCATCCAATCTATATCCTTCTCAATTTCTATTAAAGAAATGTATTCTGCCTCCATAATGGATAATTCCACCACCTTATATAACTAATATATCGAGCTTACTAAAATTCCTCCATAGGTAAATACATAATATGTGGTACTCCTACTCTTTTTTATATCACCTCTAAGTTTAGTATCCAAATACCCCTGAAAATAATTTCCTTTATCAAAGTATAAAGAAACTTCATTACTTCCCTTTAGATACCTCAGTATCTACTTCATAGCTTCCAATGTTTCTTTCTAGGTTTATACATATACCTTCTCACACCTCAAACTGTATGAGCAATATCAAGTCAGGTACATTCCATGACATACATCAAGCTTCCAACAACTAATGTGTATAAAAATGTTTCCATGTACTCAATTTCTTATGTTGTCTTCAATTATTTCTCCTTTGAAAGTTTGAAATGTATTTCTAAGGGGATATAAACTGACTTTTATTCCAACCTACTAACTAATCTCATAAACCTTTCCAATGTAGTTGGACTATGATAACATCAAGGTTATAGCACCATGACCTATTTTGATCTTCATCCCCAAAAATTTTTTAGCTTCTCTAAGATATTTTATATTGAGGTCCTAAACTAGCTACCCTTTTAACTCATCAATCATTTATATACAATATCCTTCATTGATCATGTCATCCACATATAGAAGAAATATAATATATCCATTACCAAAATACTTGAAATATAAACATTGATCCATATCACACTGTTTTTATGAATTTTTTCTCATGAATTCATTAAAATTATTGTCCCACTACCTGAGTGCCTACTTCAATTGATATAAGATCTTTTGAAGTTTTCACATTAGGTATTCCTTTTCTGACTTGAAATATCTCTTTGGATTTTGCATATAAAAATTCTCATCTAGAAATCTTTGACGGAAAATAGTCTTTACATTAATCTACTAAAGATGTAAATCCTTTGATGTAAAAATACTTAGAAACACATCGATGGTGGTAAGTTTTGCTATAGGTGAGAACATTTCAGTAAAGTTCACACCTTCCTTCAGTTAAAATACTTTCACCACTAGCCTTTCCTTATACCCCTTCTTTCAATAATTTTCTTCCTTGACCTTGTAAACCCATTTGTTATGCAATGATTTCTTTCCTTAAAGCAAAGGTGTTAGCTCCCAAGCATTGTTGTCATGTAATAAATAAATATCCACTTCATAGACAACTCCCACTTACTCAACTCATTCAATTTTATTGTATCTTCAAAAAATTATGGATCAATACTATCAGTCAATAAAAATAGTGTAAGGATAATGAATACCTCCACACAGGCCTTCTCACCCTTGCTGATCTCCTCGACTCTATTTTAGGAGTAGGTTATACTAGTTTAAATATCACATTATTAGGTACACCTTCAAGTTACACTTGATATTGGTATATTTATTCTATATTCCCACCATTAGTTTTAACTACATGATGGTTCTTGTAAACAACAGCTTTATTAAATATCTCATTTTGGATTCTAATGATTATCTTTTTCTTATCATCCCAAAACTGATGACCAAACTCCTCGCCATCATATCCAATAATAACATAATTTGGACTTGGTATCAACATTTTCCTTTACATAAGAATTTATATTCACATATTCCAAGCAATAAAATACTCATAAATAAGATAGCCTTACCTAATTTCCTGACCATAGCTCCTTAGGTAGAAATTCTCTCATTGGTACAGATGGACTCTTATTAATGAGATATGTTTCTATATTCACTACAATATTCCTAGAAGGTCTTAGGTAAACCTGATTATAGTGTTACACTCCTATAACATTCATTCAAAGTACTATTCATCCTTTCTACCACATCATTTTATTTTGGTTTACCTATAGTAGTCTTCTCCCACTGAATTCCATTGTTAGCACATAATTATTTGATTTTTTAATATCACACTCAACCATTATTAGACATCAATAATTTCAAATTTGATCCTAAATAATTTTCCATCATAGCCTTCCACTTACGATATGTGTTAAACACGTCAAATTTTCTTTTTAGAAAGTAAACTCATACCTTTAAGGTTGATTCATTGTTAAATGTCACATAGTATAGCGATCCTCCAAGAGAGTGTATTGGTGAAAGCCCCCAAAAATTAGTCTGATTCATGTACAGATTCCTATACTTCATTGTTCAAAAAATATTTTTAAAATATACCTTATTTTTATTTCCAAAGATTCAATATTCACATAATACAACTTTCACTGACTTCAACTATAGTAGTATGCCTTTTGTTTCCAACATATTTATCCCCTTCTCACTCAAGTGACCTAACTTGTAGTAGAACATTTTCACATACTCAATAGAATTTATTAATGTAATAATTCCCATATTAGTTTCTATCATGTTCTATAGAGTTACATTCCTTACTCCATCATTTATGACCATAGATACTTTGGTAATTTTTCATGCACCACTAGTGAAAATGGTAATAAAACCTACATCATAAATCTTCTTAAGAGAAATAATATTCACTTTCAGTCCAATAATATACCTCACATTTTATATAATGAGTAAACATCCACTATTATTTTTAATCCATGCATATCCCTTCTCTACAATCTATAAGGGTTTATCATTAGCAAGATATACCTTTCCAAAATTTATTGGAACATAATTGTTCAAAAATGATTCTCTAAAGTGGAATTTAAATATTCTCTAAGTTTAAAATCCAAGATTTCATAGTACTATCCATGGCCAACAATAATACATAATTAGTTCCTTTAGTTTTTGTATTTTTTATTGGTTTCTGGTGCCTTTTTCTTTTCTCTCCACTCCTTCTTGACATGTCCTTTAATCACATAAGTCTAGAAGATATTAATAGGCCCCTTTTCCTTTTATCATATCTTTCATCATTATTTTTATCATTATATGTGATGATATCTTTGTGTGTATCTATCTCTTTCTTCCAGGTTTAGAATAGAATTAGATAATCTATCGTATTCTCTTCTTTAAATATCCTCTCGGAGTATCAAGTCTCAGACATCTTTCACAAACGACTTTGTATCACCCAAAGAACTATTCACGACTATTACAATTGCTTCCCAACAACAATGTAATAAAGATAATAAAACTAGTTCACATAACTCATCATCTATGTTAATTCTTATTGATGAAAACTAACTTGTGATGGTGTTGAATTCATTTATGTGATCATCACCAATATTCTCTTAAATCATCTTCAAATTGAATAATCATCATATTAGGTACACTTTTTTTATGTATAAGTCTTCTTGTAAATATTTTTGAGAGACTTCATCATCCAAAATATTTTCTTCTCCTCACTTATTTTGAACACAATTTTTTTTTTCAACATAAGTCACACAAATACCAAAACATATTGATCTAGTATATCCAACTTGATCTTCTCAATATCCATTTTTTCACCCAGAAGTGGCAAGTGAAATTTTTTCTCATAAATATAGTCTTTGATCTGTATTATCTAGTAACTGGAATTAGTTCTGTCAAAACAGTTGATCTAGATCTTGTATTCTTCCATATACTTTTCTCAAATAGATAAATCTAACATCAATATTATAAACTCAATATTTGATACCATTTTATGTTGAAACTCTAAGATTAACAACAATGAATGATTATAGAAAAAAAATAGTAAAAGGGAGGAAAAAAGGAACAATAATAATAGAATAGAGATAGGTATTTACATAGTTTGATAATGATACCTATATCCATGGAGAGGTGGAAATTTTACTATGTATTGGCAGCATAATTAAAAGGTTAGTTATCATAGTATAGAAACCCTATATTGAAATATATCATAAATATACGATGAATAATAACCCATATTGAAATAATTCCCAAACAATGAGTTCATTATGCTATAGTATCAGTGGCAGTAAATTCCAATGAGTTATGTTGTTCTATCAATGTCAGAAATAAACCCCACTATAGCAACTATGATGAGTTTGAGCTACCATAGTCCCTTGTCACATATTACTATAGTAATTCCATACTACTACAGTACCATATCAATGTCATTGGTATGTATTTATAATGTGTCATCATTGTTATAGTGTTTGTAAAATTTGGGACCCAATGTGTGAGAGTTTCAACCTGGTGTGCAGTATGGACCTCTAGCAATTTTCCTAACTTCATCCAAGGATTAAGCTACACCAGTACAACACCATGTCAGTGGGTGGTCCGACCCCAAGTCCCTCTCCTCAAGGAAACTTTATTCAAGTGAGAATTCAAATCATGATATCCTTAAAAGCTAATATGAACAAAATAAAATCAACAACTACTATCAATTTCATAACTTCAATTACAACCCTAGTTCAAAGTAGATTAAAAATAAATTTTATATAGTCATAATTAGAATCTAATATGGTTCTATAACTCCTATAATGTAAGGACCATGTTATTTTCGACTGCAATTTTGAGCATAAATTTGAATTTTTTCTGTCAGATGCTTGTAAATGGGTAATATGGTATTTTCCCCCTAGTATATGTTCTCAAATAATTTTTATGGCCACTCTGTTGGTTATGAAATAGGGATTTTACTCTAGGATGTGAGTTTGTTGAAAATATGATCCATTTGAATTTTATAAGAATAAATAATCTTTAATATTTAAAAAATTAAATAATAATTTATTCATGTAGGTTCATTCGGACCTAACTTTTGAACAGAGTGTCAGATTGAGATTCTATCTCTTCTGTTGATTCTAGAATGGGTATTTTAGCTTAGTCGAGGCTTAAACTCGAGCTGGGAATCGGGGTTGGCCTCAACCCCCTTTTTTCTTTTCTTTATCTTTTCTTCCTTTTCTTTCTTTTATTTTTCTTTCCTTTCCTTTCCTCCTAGATTCTCATGTATTCCCCCAAGAGATTCCCTATTCCATGAACAAAGGTTGAAGATGGAGAGGGATAAAGAGGCAGAGATATAGAAGGTAATATAGTTATCTTCATGAAACCCTCGATGTGCTAAATTAAAGTGTGATAGCCATGGACTATGAAATCAAACGAATCTCTGGTGGTTTATGTCCAAAGGTAGGCCCATTTATGTTTTTATTTAAATTCCATCTTAAATTATTATTTTAAAGTTTTTAAAGCCCTATTATTCTTGTATGAGGCCCCTAGTGTCTAGATCTATGGTTTTGGGGATGAAAACGGGGGATTTGGGTGATTTGAGGGTTTTTCATTCGGGAAAACCAGGTTACACGGCATGTGGTTCAGGGTGACATGTTGTGTGTTATTCCCATTCATGGAAGATGAAGTTTAAGGAGTACACTCCTTGTATAGGGGTGTCCAAACCATGTACTGGTACTCGATTGGGTATCTGAGTACCTGAGCCTGGCTACCTGTGTAGGGGTACATGGCCATGTGGAGTACATGGCCAGACCCTATGTGGGTATCACACTATGTAAAAGTACACATCCTGGCCAAGTGCATGGACATGCTGGTTGAGTTACACATGAAAGTACCCCATGTTGGGTATGCACCATGTACCCACCCTACACATCGTGTGCCTGGGGCGTTTACATTCCTAGGCTGACAATATTACACATCCATTGGGGACATTGGGAGTACACACTGTGTACTTAGGGTGACATGTTGTATACTGCTCATTTTTAACCCTTTGAGGGTCTTTTGTGTTTTCTTTCCCCAAAGTCAGAATTGGACCTAAGATTAATCCATTCTGAGTGTTTTTTCATATAGATCAAGATGGTGAAACCCATGGAGTGTTCTAAGGACTCCTAATGGGTGTTTATTTCGTATTTTATCTAAATGTATAGGTTCTTATTCTAGATTTTGAGTTTAATCATCTCATAAGGGAGAGACTTTATGTGAATGATCAGTCGGGTGTTCGGACCAACCTAGTTTGAGATCCTGATCTAAGATGGGGTATGAGCTATCTCTCCTGGTTGTTTTCTAATATATTTTCCTTGAAGTAGTATATCTTGTGGGATGTTCCCTTATGGATCGAGAGTCCATGAGAATAGTTATTATCAAGGATCCCATTTAAGATGCCTCTATCTTCTATCTGGTTAGCAAGGATCCCCTGAGGGATGCCTTTTCTTATATACTGATCTAGGGAGTCTCTTATAGGATCCCTTACCTATGTGTTTTATTGAGGATCAAAAGTATAATGCCTCTTCCTTTCAATTACATTTGAGTATCCCATGTAATATTCCTCCTTTACCTTATAGCTGAGGATTCTGAGTATGATACCTTCACTTGTGAGTCTACCTTAGAGGATCCCAAGTAGGATTTCTCTCAGTGTTTGACTTGAGGGACCTAGAAGGTTCCCCATTATTTGAATGACCATGAGCTAGTATGTCAGGTTTGGGTAGATATAGTAGTGGGGGTCACCTTAGAACCCATTCCGAACTTGTATGCCCATGGGGTTGTGGAAGTAATGTTAGGTTGGGTGTTCGGGACTCCCTCACTCTTTATTATGTTTCACTTGTTTATTGATAATGTAGTGATGTTACTAGAGGTACTTTTTGGTTGGTGGATGTTGAGCCTAATGTGAGGTGTCTTTCTTTATTTTGGGATGCCTGGACATTATTCATGGGATCCGTATTACATATTGGGATGCCCAAACGTGTTTTCCTGGGATACGACTTCTAAGCCATGCTATTTATAATATTTACTGGTATATCTAGAGGTAATACCTAGGACTTGGCTATTGAGCCTAGATGTATATATGTTGATTATCATATGGTTGGGATGTCCAGATGTGTTTTCTAGAATCTGGTTGTTGAGACTTACATGATGTATATAGAATGCCTTGGACATTTTTAGTTCCTTGGATCCTGATGACTTGTATGCCCTGAGTGATACTTAGATTAATATTGTAGGAATTCCTTGGATGGACTTAGTGGGATAATGACTTGTATTCCCTGAGTGATACTTTGATTTCCATTGTAGGAAAGCCTTGGATGGACTCATTGGGATGATGAATTGTACACCTTGAGTGATACTTGGATTACCAATTGTATGAATTCCCTAGATGGACTCATAGGCTGGTTGTTTCTATAGATTCCTTGGATGTTTCTCCTTGGATCTTTATGTGGTAGTGGATTACTTGGATTTATTATTCTCCTTAGGTCTTTATTTTGTGGGAAACCTTGGACTATGCTACCCCTTGGATCTAGCTTGCTTGTAATCTCCTAGGAAATGTTCGATATACATGCTCCTATGACTCCAACTAGCTCCTTTAACGGGTTTCCATCAAGATGATCCTGGTACTGTATGAGGATTACATAGTCTTCTATACCTTGGATCCATCCCTTTATGGTCTAACACTTTTTTATACTTCGTTGTTGTAATGTATTTTATACTTGTGATTACACGTCGTAGGATGATATGGATGCCTTGGTCATTATACCTTGGATCCAACCATTCATGGTTTGACAGTTGATTATATGGTGTGTTCGTGGTGGATTTATACTTGTGATTACACTTTGTAGGACAAAGTGGATACCTTGGTTGTTATACCTTGGATCCAGCCCTTGGGTTCTGACACATGATTACTTGGCAAAGGTCGGAGTTGGTTGTAGTGGTCTTTACAGGATTGACTATCAGTATAAAATATCCTTGTTTTAGTGATTGGATGTGAGTATGGCTGAACCCAGGTGTAGGATGAGTATCCCCCTATGTTGACATAGCTTTATCGGAGACTTTTTCGATGTTGGTAGAAGCAGCTATATGTCTATTGGGATTACGGACCTAGAGATAGACTTGATGTTACACAGCTTGAGTGGCAGGACATCTATCTCAATTTCCTGGAACAAGATGTCTAGGAGATCAAGATTATGGATCTAAGGATCCAATACTATTGTGGTTTCATGTTGTTTGATTCACATACTCATGAATATTCATATTTATGTATATATGTATAGGTATGTGACTATACTTGTATACGTATATGGATATGGACATCCATGGTGGCACTTACCCAGTTAATTGGGATTACGGACCCAAGGTTTGACTGTGGTTTCATTTTTGGTTTTACTTACCTATTTATTTGTGTCTCAATGAGGTAGAGAGGTTTCTTTTGAATACACTTATAGAATAACATTTATAGGATGCTTATCGAGGGGGCCTACTGAGATTATTTCTCACCCTTTCATGTGCACCTGAGTGTACGTGTAGACCTTATGTCTACTTTTCATGTTGAGAATGAGTTTAATGGTTGATAAGGATGAGGCCCAAAGTTTCATGATCAATAGGAGTTACTTTTTTGGTTCTTCTAATCAGGTTGCTTCTACTCGATAGTGTTTGGAGACTGGGTACGTGGTCTGGTTCAATGTTAGAAGTAGAGACCTCTACTTTTACTTTTAGTTTTTTTACTATTTTATTATTATATTCGGTTCTGTGGGTGACCAATGTTGTATTTTATTTCATATATGTTCATGATTTTACAGCATTTCATTTATTATTACATTATATTATGTTTCTGTTTATTTATAGCTTCTACACTCTTTTTACTTTGTTACTATGTATGATACTTAGTTATTTTTTCTACTTTCTTACTCTGATATAAGGTCATAGTTTCCCCACAATCACATACTAGTCCCTTAGTGATATTTTGTAGCCTCTTTTGTACAGGTAGGTGCACTTGGGTCCTAGTAACCCATCAGCTCGAGGCATCGTTTTAGTGGAATTCGGGTCGGGACGTTACAAAGTGGTATCATAGTTCTTCTTTTTATGATCTTTGATATTTGGAGTATGGTAGATAGGTGTATTAGGAATGTGTTGGAACCTATGATGGATATTGGACTGGTGTGTCGAGAACACTTGTTCCAGTAAGAATTCCTGGTTTCCAAGGATAAAGATTATTGTTATGGTCTATGATGTAATAGATTTATATTATTTTCTCCTTGAGAGATGCATGTGTTGTGTGGATGTTATGATTTACTATGGATATCTGGATCTTGGCCATTATAAAGAGTCCAGGGATGTATTTTCACTCTTGTACATAAAAGACAAGAGGCGTTTCATGCATCATATTTGGTATGTAGGATTCACATCATATAGGCCTGCTAGTGTGCGATTTTACTGAAAACTGAGGCCTTTTGGGCCTACTTACATATATATATATATATACATATATATATTCTTCTGATTGTAGGTTATGTGGATCTATATTGAGGAATTTTTTGTGATGATTATGACTCAGTCCTCATGTATAGAAGGTGGAGCGACCTAATAGGTCAATTTGGTATGTGATTCCTTTCTGTTTAACCCCTTGTAGGTTAGTGTTTCTCAGGTAATGGTTATCTTTTCGGATCACTAAGTATGATGTCGATGGATACCAGGACTTTTCTTGTGAACTAGACCTCTATGGGGTATTACTGTGTTCGAATTCCCGATGAGTGTCAGTTTAGTTTCTCTTTTTCATTGGTATTGTGACCTCCATAGAATAGTTCCTTCTAGGGATAATCGATGAGGATCAAGCCCTTGTAGGCTCTTTTTTCATCTTTAACATGTGTAGGTCGTTGTGATCTTTACATGATTTTAGGAGGTTTTGATCTTTTGGGAAAGGTGTTTAGACCTTGTGACCTAGTTGTGAGGATTGTTTTGTAGGGATAGGTGGAATACCTAGAGGCCCTTAGTTTGACTCAGACCTGTATAGGTAGACATTTTTTTTGTTTGAGGGTAGCATGTGCGAGAGGTTGGTCTGTGTTTTATGGTGCCTCTTTAGGCAATGATCTTGTTTTCATGCTTGTTTTTAGATCAAGTCATGGTAAGGGATCAAATTTTTTGTTATAAGCATGTCGGTGCCTTCAAATTTTGATGAATCACCTTGGGTGCTTGTTTTTTTAGACTATCTTCGACGGGAAGGACTGTTAGGGTGTATGTCTTGGTCAACCGGTGTTTCCCTTGTTGCTAATGTAGTCAGAGCATGGGTAGATGCTCATAAATGGAATGATTTCAGGTGATGGTAAGTTGTGTAATAAATCGTGGCATGTGTGAGGTGCTCGATTTTGAAGAGGATTTCTATGGGAAAATTTGGATTAATGAGACTGACGTGCCATGTAGCATGGTCAGTGTAGCTTTGTAATGGATGAATCACTGGAGTATGAATTGGGTGATAAAGATAAATGTTGGTTTCACATGGTATCATTTGAATCTAAATCGGTGAGTGGCTAGGTGAAAGCCAAGGAACAATGTTTTAAGACTAGTCATGGGCTTGGATCCTAGAAGTTGTGCTAGAATGTACCTCTATGGTAGAGGTGACATCATGAAATGAATCGGGTACTGTGATATGGTTGGCCCGTGGCTGAATCCTAGTCATGTTTTGATCGGATGGAGAGAATGGATCGAAGGGAGTTGTACACACCCCTTGGTGGAATATTAGTGTACTCTTATTAGAGAGGATTATTCTCTATCTTGATTCGTCTTGAGTATGCTGAGAAAGAATCGACCCTATACTGAGCACCTATTCATTCTAAATGTTCTTCCTTGGTTAAGAGGAGGAACCTGTTGAGGTTGTGTTCGATGAGCGGTGTAAGGTAATCCATATGGTGGGGAGTGAATCATTGGTCGTTTGAGGGTGGTGACCCTCATTTTCAGTTGAACTTAGGTGTTTTTTGTGGGTCATTGGGCTCATAGGTTGTTTTTGAGATGATGATAAGGGTATTATTATGATGGGGAGTACTCGATCACTTGCAGTTAAATATCTTCCTTGTAGAAGGTAGTTGTTGATGTTATGAGGCTGGTCATTGGAAAATCCAGATAGCTTGGTTTTGTAGATGCTCAGGTTGATAGAATGACCACTAGACTTTTCACCAGGATTCTTGGGGACGAGAAGGTTTATATTGGAAAGTTTATAAGGACCCATGTTTTTCCGGACTGCAATTTTGAGAATAAATTTGAATTTTTTTTCTTTAAGATGCTTATAAAGGGGTGATATGGTATTTTTCCCCTGTAATATGATCTTGGATAATTTTTCTAACCACTTTTTTGGTCCCAGAATAGGGTTTTTAACATAGGATAGGAGTTTGGTGAAAATATGATTCGTTCAAGTTTTAGTGGAATAAATAATATTTAATATTTAATAAATTAAATATTAATTTATTCGTGCAAGTTTTTTTGGCAATAAATATTGAAAGTAGAATCATATTTAGATTCTATCTCCGTCATTGATCCAAGAATAGGTAGTTTATCCTAGGCAAGGCATAAACTCAAGTCGGGTGCTGGGGTCGGCCTCAGCTCCTTTTTTCTTTTATTTTTCTTTTTTTCTTTCCTTTCTTTTCTTTTTCTTTCCTTTCCTTTCCTCCTAGATTCTTGCATATTCCCCTGAGGGATTCCCTTCACTGCAACCAAATAGAGGAGTGGTAGAGGGAGAAAGAGATATAGGTAAGGTAAGATAGGTACCATCACGAAGCCCTCGACATGTTGGATCGACATGTGGTTGCTATGGACCGTGAAATTGAATGAAGCTCCAACAAATTTTGCCCAAAGGTAGGCCTGTTTATGTTTTTACCACAAAACCCCCTTAAATTTTTCATTTCAAATTTTTAAATACATATAATGCTTGTATGAGTCCCCAAGTGTACAGATCTATGGTTTTGGGGACAAAAACAGGGGATTTGGGCGATCCAAAGGTTTTCCATTCAGGAAAACTAGGTTACATGGCGTGTGGTTCAGGTTGACACATTGTGTGTTCTTCTCATTTGGGTAAGATAAAGTTTAAGGAGTACACATTATGTATAGGGGTGTACATTCCATATACGGGTACTCAGTTGTGTAGCTGAGTACCCATGCTTGGCTACCCATGTAGGGGTACATGGTCATGTGGAGTACACGGCCAGACCCCATGTGGGTAGAACACTGTGTAAAAGTAAATGGACTGGCCAAGTACACTACCGGTCTAGTTGAGGTACACGATCAGGTACACTGTGTTGGGTACATGTCATGTACCATCCTTACATGTCGTGTACCTAGGGCGTTTACACAGCCAGGCCAATGAGATTACACGCCCATGTGGTTTGTTGGGAGTACATGTCATGTACCAAGGGTGACATGCTATGTACTACCCCTTTTCAACCATTTGAGGGATTTTTGTGTTTTCATTCCCCATAGTCATAATTGGACTAGAGATTAGTCCATTTTGAGTGGTTTTACATATAGATTTCTTTGGTGAAACCCGTCGAGCGTTCTGAGGACTCCTAATGGTTTTTTGGGGGATTCTATCAAAATGGAGAAGTTTTTCCTCTTACATTTGATTTCAGTCATCTCTTAAGGGAGATAATTGACATGAATGGTTGGTTGGGTTTTTGGACCAACCTCGTTTGAGATCTTGATCTAATATGGGGTATGATCTATCTATCTTTTATTTTTCTTATTATCTTTTCCTTGAGGACATATCTCTTGTGATATGTTCCCTTTTGGCCCAAGATGTCATTAGAATAGCTGTTATTGAGGATCCTGTATAGGATGCCTCTATCTACTATCTGGTTACCAAGGATTCCCTATGGGATGCCTTTTCTTATATGATGATCTAGGGAGTCCCTTGTAGGATCCCTTACATTTTTTTTGTACTGAGGATCCTAAGTAGGACGCCACTTCCTTACTTTTTTATTTTAGGATCCCATGTAGGATTCCTCCTTTACCGTACAGTTGAGAATCCTGAGTAGGATGCCTTCTCTTGTGACTTTACCTTCAAGGATACCAAGTAGGATGCCTCTCATTATTTTACTTGAGGGACCTAGAGGATTTACCTTTGTTTGACCAACCCTGAGCTAGTGCGTCGGGTTTGGGTAAATATGGTAGCAGGTGTCACCTTAGAACCCTTGAAAAACTTGTAATCCCATGGGGCTATGTCAGTAGTGTTGGGTTAGGAATTTGGTCCACCCTCACTCTTTGTTATGCTTCACTTGTTTATTGCAGATGCAGGGATGTTACCAGAGGTACATATGGGTTTGTGACTATTGAGCCTTACGTGAGGCATCTTTCTTTCTTTTGGGATGCCCAAATGTTCTTCTTGGGATTCGTATTGATTATTGGGATGCCCATATGTGTTTTCTTAGGATCTGACTTCTGATCCATGTTATTTATGATATTTAATAGTATACCCAAAGGTACTACCTGGGACTTGTCTATTGATCCTGGATGTATATGTGTTGATTATCATATGGTTGGGATGTTAATAGGTGTTTCTTGGAATCTGGTTGTTGATCCTTACATAATGTATATAGGATGCCTTGGTCATTTATAACTCCTTGGATCCTGATGAATTTTAGGCCCTAAGTGATACTTGGATTCTCATTGTATGAATACCTTGGATGGACTCAGTGGGATGATGACTTGTACTCCCTAAGTGATACTTGGATTCTCGTTGTAGGAATTCCTTTAACGGACTCAGTGGGCTGATGACTTGTATTCTTTGAGGGATACTTGGATTCCTTGTTGTTGTAATGACTTGGATGGACTCCTAGGCTGATTTTTTCTATAGATGTCTTGGATTTTTTCCTTATATCTTGTCGTGGTAGTGGATGCCTTGGATTTAGTGTGCTCCCTGGGTATTGATTTCATAGGATTCCTTAGGCCTTGCTACCCATTGGATCTAGCTTTCTTGGACTCATGTTGGACATGTTTAGTAGACATGATCCTAAGAATCCAACCAGTGCCTTTACTGAGTTTCCATTGAGATGATCATGGGACTCGATGAGGATTTATTGGTCTTCTATACATTGAATTTGGACCTTCGTGGTCAGACACTTGATTATACGGTGTGTCCAGGATGGATGTTATACTTGTGATTACACGACATAGGCCGACGTGGATGCCTTGGTAGTTATACCTTGGATTCGGCCCTTTTTGGTATGACACTTGATTATACATCGTGGTCATGATGGATGTTATACTTGTGATTACATAGCATAGGCCGATGTGGATGCCTTGGTCGTTATACCATGGATCCATCCCTTAGGGTCTGACACGTGATTACTTTGAATAGGCTTGAGTTGTTTGCAGTGATATTTTATAATATTGACCATCGGTATATGTTATCCTTATTTCAGTGATTGGAGGAGATTATGGGTGAACCCAGGTGAAGGATGAGTATCCCCCTCTAGTGAGATAGCTTACTCGGAGACTTTTCCAACATTGGTTAAAGTGGGTATATATCAATTGGGATTACGGACTCATAGATAGAATTGATGTTACATGACTTGAGTGGCATGACATCTAGATCAATTCCCTGGAAGAGGATGTCTAGGAGATCAGGATTACAGACCTAAGAATCGATTACTGATGTGGTTTCATGTTTTTTGATTCACATACTCATGAATATTCATATTTATGTATATATGTATAGGTATGGGACTATACATGTATACATATATAGATATGAACATCCATGGTGGCACTTTCCCAGTTGATCAGGATTACGGACCCAGGGTTCGACTGTGGTTCTGAATTTTGTTTTACTTACCTTTTTAGTTGTGTCTCGGTGATTCTAAGTAGTTTCTTTTGAATACACTTATAGCATCACCTTTATAGGATGCTTGTTGGGGTGGCCTACTGATATTATTTCTCACCTCTGTATGTGGACCTCGGTGTACTTGTAGACCATATGTTTTATTTTTAGGTTGATCAAGAGTTTCTTGGTGGATAGGGCTCAGGCCTAGAGTTGCATGATCGAGAAGAGATGCTCGTGTAGTTCTTATGATCAGGTTGCTACAGTTTGATAGTGTATGGAGACCGGGTACGTGGTCTGGCTCATAGCTATTAGTAGAGCCATATACTTTTACTTTTAGTTTTTTTGTACTCTTATATATGTATGGTCATCCCAGTGGGTGACCAATGTTGTATTGTATTTCATATCTCCTTATATTTTTAGAGAATTTTATTTATTATTACATCATGTTCTATTTAAGTTTATTTGCTACTTCCGAACTCTGTTTACTTTATTGTTGTGTATGAAACTTAGTTATTTCTATTATTTTATTACTCTGATATGAGATCATAGTCTCCCCACTATCACACCCTAGGCCCTTGCTTCTTGTCAGCAACCTCTAGTATATGGGGATGCATGCTTGAGACCAAGCAACCCATTGGATCAGGGCACAGTTTTAGTGCCATTCGGGTTGAGACGTTACATAGAAGCAGTTAACAGTTCAACTAAAGCATAAACAATATTCATAATATAAAAAAAATTATCAATATAAATAAGAAAATAAATAAACTTTAAATAAATGAAGAATTCAAATATTTAACATTAGATTAATATTTATGAAAAAATAACAAACATAGGGCAACTATAAATATTTTAGAAATTATCTAAAACGTGAGTATAAATACTTTACATTCTATTCAATATTAAAATTTTCATATTTAATATTATATGTCATTTTTATAATATTCCATGAATTATAAAAATTTTATAATTCAATTTCTATTATATAAACATTTTATGTATTCTAAATATTATATATTTTGTAATTTATAAAAGTTTTCTGAATTACCTTTATGATTTATAAGTAAACTATTTATTTCAAGATCATAAATCATGACATATAATTTTAAAAGTTATTTTAAATATTAATCTTTAATATATAGAAATAAAATATTTCAAAAACATTAATTTACTTAATTATTAAAATATTATAATTGATTAATTAATTAATTACTTATAAATTAAATATTTACTAAATACCTTATAACATGATTTTTAAATATTTTATAAACCATTAAAATAATTAAAATTTTGAAAAATATTTTTAAGAAAATGTTACCTTTACGTAGACCCTTCTACATAAATATAAATTGATGTTACCTTTACTTAGAAATATTCTACATAAAAAAGAGTTGGGGTTAGATTTATGCAGACTATCTATGTGAGGGAAATTCCTTGATTACCATTACGTATCTCAATAACTATATAAAGGTAAACTAAATTTGAAAAATTGTTCTACAATACATTACTCTCCATTGTAACTCAAGAACTGGTATATAAAACATGTTTGATTCTTTAAGAACCAAGTTCTGATACCACCTATGAGTTTCATTTAATAAAATTATGATTAATGGTATCATAAAAAACCCAAAATAAGTCAAAACTATCTTCAAGAGTAAAACGTGATAATATTATCAAAAAAAAGAGGTAAATAAAGTACTTGGAAAATGATCATTACAACAACTTACATATTCTTTAATAAAGGAATATGTTTTACTTTGATCATGAGGAGTAGTAAGATAAAGAACCCTACCTCAAATGGAGTACACTAGCTTCTTGGATCCTTGATCATATCAAGAGGATACCTGAATGGTGAAGGGGTGCTCACACCTTTATTCAGAATGGTGAACACCACTTCAGGAAGAATAGATCTTCAATAGATTTTCATGAAATTGATGATCTTAGTTATGTAGAACAAATGATATCTCACACACCCAACATATGAGATTAAATATCTTATATAATTGAAGATTGATGCTTCTTTTTTGTAATGTATCTTATACATTACTACTTATTGGGTGTTGCATTCATTGAAAATTTCAATGAATGAGAAAAGTATTTAAATGAACCAACCATTTGATTCATAATTGATGAAACTATTCAGGAGAGATCAAGCAAGTTGTTTCATCACATGGAACTCACATAATATGAATCTCATGCATATTTAATATAATATATATATATATATTATACATATCTTTACATGCATCGTATGTATGAAAATATATATGCATCATATGCATGTATTTAAAATACACTATATATATACAGTATCATATTATATATATATATACACATACTACATAAATCATATGCATGTGTACATGCATCTCATGCATGTACATTTTAGCTCACATCCAATAAATACACCAATGTTACATCTCCAGAACTCCCATAAGTCTTCTCAAACATATCAAAAAATAAATGGAGACAACATAAACCTAAACTCAAAACCCATGTATCTGCAAAGAATCTTCCAAACCTGGAAAAGGAACCAAGACACTAACAACACTAAACAACAATCCTCATAATATTGAGCTCCACAAGAACCAAAAAAACCCAAAAACCAAAAAATAAAAGGCATGGGAAACCCTAAACACAAACATTGTTTGCCCAGATAGTTCCATGGATAGGTATCAAAAGAGGGTGAATTGACATGATTTAAAAAAATTAACAATAGAAGTAAATAAAATAAATGAACATAAGGATTTTACAAATAGTACAAAATAAATTTTAGATGATGTGTTTTCCATGTTGGTTATAAAATAAATGAGATGTAAAATCTCATAAGTAACTTTTGGATGTTGGTTATTTGATAACTGATGTTAAAATTTTGGTTTTTCATATCGATTATCCAATAATTAATGTTAAAACCCATTTTTACACGTCAGTTTTAAAATAAATGACATGGAAAACTTTTATAACTTTTTTCAAATATCATTTTGGGTATTTTTTATTTATTTATTAATTCATATGGAAGTCGTCAATTTTCTCTCATGTGGGAACCCTAACCCTTCTTTCCATGATCCATTGGCCTCAACCCTCTTTCATTTGGCATTAACCACCATCATCTATCCTCATCCATCTTTGAGTTATAGTTTCACTCTCTTTGCACCATATTCCCATTGGTGTTGTCATATCATTATTACCCCTTTTGATATAAATTTTTGGTTTATGTTTATTGTTTCTATTTTTCGTGCTTCCTATGTATTTGCATTTTTATTTTTTGTTCCAATTTTCCACTCAATTTTCAATTATTGCACATTCTATCCACTATTTTTATTTGTAGTTCCAATTATTCATGAATATAAGGTATTTTTCAATTGATGAATGATTTTTTTTTAGATTCAGGTTTGATTAAATGATTATTTTATTATTTTTTGTTATAAATAATGTTAGTTTACTTATTAATGTGTGTCTATGGCATGTTTTTTATTCATTGTGAAAGGAAATTTTGAAGCTATAGTGGATTATGGAGTTTGAGTACAGAGTATTTATAATATATATTTAGGTGGTCTTATTGATTATATGATACTTTTTTATTTTTTTACGAAATAATGATAATTAAATATGTTCAAAGTTATATTTTTTATCAAATTTGTTGTATTTATTTTATTTTTGAAATATTTTATGATATTTTTTAATTTTATTTATAAAATTAAATTTGAAATTAAATTTCAAAATATAATAACTTATTTTCAAATATTGATATTTTTTATAGGTGATATGATTCATAGTTGGATTACTGCACTGTGAATAGGTGATGAATATGAGGAAGGTGTAAATGATTTTTTGGAATTTGTTAAATAAAATGTTCCAAACAACGACCTGTTTTTTTTTCAAGCTTGAAATGTTTAAATATGAAAAAGTTGAAAAGTATAGAAATCAATGATAATTTATTTTTGTATGTTTTTAATCCAAGTTACATCTATTTGATTTGGCATGGTAAAACTAGAAAAAAATCTATATCTACTGATAATGGTGATTTTCAAGATGATAAGTTTGATCAAATTGAAGAAATGATTCATGATATTGAAGTAGAAGTAACTGGGAAAGAACCAATAATTGAGAATATATATAGTGATGTTTAAAACCCATGTTATCCAAGTTGTATGGAATTTAGGGTTTTATAAAAAGTGTTAATATTGATTAAATTTAAGGCATAAAATGGATATATTGAAAATATTTTTATAGATTAGCCACCGCTGTTGAAATACATACTTCCTAAAGACAACAATCTTCCAAATTCACATTATAATGTGAAGAAAAAATTATGTAAGATGGGTTTAGGGTACAATAAGATACATGTCTACCTGAATTACTATGTTCTATATAGGAAGGAATATGAAGGTGTGTCAAATTATATGAAATGTGGGTCGTCATGGTATAATTTGAAACAAAAATCACAAGATGGTTTAGTAGTTACAGAGACTCATTCCAAGGAAATTTGGTATCTTCCTATAATTCCTAATCTGAAACATTTATTTAAAAATTCAAATGATATAAAAAGGTTAATATGAGATGTAAATGAGCAAATATTTAATGGAAAATTACATCATCCGACTGATTTTCCATAGTGGAATAAATTTGATCAATGGTTTTCTTTATTCATAAATGAAGTTAGAAATATTATAATTGGAATATGCATAGTTGAAATGAATCTATATCAAATTATTATTATAAAATATTGTTCATGGCCTTTTTTATTGGTAATATAAAACTTATCTATGGAATTTTTTATGAAGTATAAAAATATCATGTTGAGTTTAATTATTTCTGGACCAAAACTACTTGGAAATGATATTGATGTTTTCTTATCACCATTAATTTTTTATTTGAAACTTTTATGGGAGGAAGGTATTATATTTTATGATTCTTATAAAAGGGAACATTTTTAACTTTATGCAATGATTATGTTCACTATAAATGACTTCCCATCATATGGAAATTCCTATCGATATAGTGTTAAGGGGTATAAATATTTTTCTAATTTTTTAACAATAGACTTTATATTATCAACTTTGATGTGGGATAAAAATAGTATACCTGGTTAATCAAAGGTTTTTGTCTATGGATCAATCTTATTGAAGATTAAAAAAAGTATTAAATGTATCACACATTTATAAATACACAAAAATTAGATAATGGTAAAAATATTTGGAAGAAACAGTCAAATTTTTTTGAGATTCCATATTAGAGATATCATTTGGTCAAAAATAAAATTGATTTCATGCATGTGGAGAATAATATCTAGGATAGATTAATCTAAACACTATTAGATATTAAATGAAAGACTAAAGATGATTTTAATGCAATATTGGACTTACTCTCAATGGGAATACATTTAGAGTTATCCCCCACTATTAATGGAATATGAACATACCTTCCTACAGCTTATCATATATTATTCAAGAGGGAGAAAATTAGATTTTCTTAGTGTCTACATGGTATCAATGTACTGAAAGGTTACTCTTGAAATGTAAAAAAATCCTTCACTAAAAGATTTTAAGTTGATAGGTATAAAATATCATTATGGTCACATCATAATGAAACAACTCCTACCAATTACATTATATGGAAATTTTCCAATCTGTGTTGGAATTTCTATCATGAAGGTGTGTTATTTTTTCAATTCAATTTGTAATAAATTTATTGATTTGAATTTATTGAACAAATTATAAAATTATGTAGTTTATATACTTTATAAATTGTAAATTTATTTTCCACTATCTCTTTTTGATATCATAATGCATTTAATTTTTCATTTAGTGTGAGAAATAAATATTTCCGAACCTGTATATATATGTTTCATGTATCCTTTTAAAAGGTATATAAAGTTATTGAAGCGATATGTTAAGAATTAATATCAACCTGAAGCCTCTATTGTTAAGAAGTATATTTCTAAGGAGGTTTCTGAGTTTTTTAAAAGATACTTATCTATAGTGGAACACATTGGTTTGCCTATATCTCTCCATAAACGAGTAAATTATGGGTGGGAGGGGATCCATAGATTTAAAGTAAATTTTTTGATAGGTGAATAGATAAAAAAGATACATTTATACATCTTTAATAGCATAGATGATGCTCAACCATATATAACATTTCATATTAATGTGTTAAAATAATTTTATCCAAAGAAGAAAGATATGTGAACTTTAAATGAACATAAAAAACTTTTTTTCCATTATTTAAAGAAACCTTTCATGGTAGATTGGATTAATTAGAAATATTGATATGGTTAGCAGGTTGTTAGAGTTTAAATTTGATACCATGCTCTAGGTATTCCATTAATGGCTATAAATTTCATATGAAATATCAGGATAATAGAAGTGTGGTTCAGAACAGTCATGTATTGGTGTTCTTGGAAGCAATGCATTTTTCGAGTGCCAAATAAAAAACCCAGTCTCTGTATCAAGTGCATATTATGAAGTCCTTGAAGAAATACGAGAGGTTTATTTCATTTAATTTTGAGTCCAGTGTTTAAATAAAAATGGGTTATCAGTAACAAAAATAGTATACATGATGAATTTGGTATGACACTGGTCAATATAAATAGATTGGAATGCACAGCTGATCCTTTTATTATGGAAACACATGAAAAATGGAATTTCTATATTCCTGATCCATCTAATCTACAGTGGTCTATCTTTTTACAAAGAAAAAACTAGAATGTTGGTGATGATAAATTTTACGAAGATTCTGATTTATGTGAGATCCCTACTTCCATAGAAATATTAAATATAAGGCCCCAGCCTTAACCATTACATAATCTTGATTTTTGATTAAGAATTTACTTTCTTTCACATTGAGGATATTTTCAGGTTTAGTGTTTTATAGAATTAGGCCATAACTATTACATTACATATCAAATAATAAAAAGTATACACTTATACTCTATCTAATTTTGTTAACAAAAATAAAAATCCTTAAATAAAACAATAATTATTTTATTGATAAAAATCTTCTTGAATTCTTCTTTTCTCTTACCCTTCCTTATACACTATGAAAACCATTTCAAAAACTTTGGATGAGCATAAAAATCTCAGCAAAGGATTTAAAATAAGGAAAGAAAACATTAGTCCATGAATACATACAAATCAACGAAATCATACTTTTAACTCATAAAACATAATCTCTTTATCATACCTCATGAAATCATAAGATTTATGAATAACACATAAAAATCATAAATCATAAAGGTAACTTGTGGCATCCATAACATATTTACATTGTATATTTCACACCTCCATATGGAGTTATGTTTGGAATAACCATCACATTATATTCCCTAAATCTCTTAGAAGAAACATTAATGTTTACCACTGTCACGTTACCCAATGCATTGGAGAGATATCTCGGTCACACCTTCCCTAGGTTTATCACGGAACCACCCGTATTTGGTTTATCACGTAACCACCCATCAAATGTCCAAGTACCATTACATAATCATAACACATAAACGATTGAAATTATTAACATTTAACTCATCAATCATAATAATTTAATTCAATATATTGAAATATTCAATCAATTTCCAAAACCATTTAAAAAATTTAATAAATAGATTTTTGAATCAAAGTGTCCCATGCCACTTTGAAACTTTTAAAAGAAATGTGAGAGTTAGAATTTTAAAACATATATGTTGATATAAATAAATCCTTAAAACCATTTTGAAAACATGTACATTAATGATAAGGATTTAGAAGAATAAATCTTTAAAACATTTAAAATGATGTTTCAGTTAAAGAGTCTCGTAACATTTGAGAAACACTTGAATAAAAATAATTAAAGAATAACATCAAACAAAACTTAAAATATCATGAGAATATATAAATTCATGATATAAAATTTCAAAAGGGTTGTATATACACCTTTTATGATACTAAAGGTGCACAATATCAAGATATGCCTAAATGAAAGGATATTGAGACGACATCCCTTAAAAAGATCGTATAAATGACGTAAGAATTTATCAATGGGGAGATTATGTGTAGAAATAGTATATCCACACAAAGGGAAGTGGAAATTAAAACATAAATAAATAAATAATGATTCGACATGTAATCTTGGTATAATATAATCAACGAATTATGCATAAAACCTAATGAGTCGAAATTGAGTTTAGAAATTCCCTTATGAAAATTCGGCAACCTAACGGCATCACTTAAAAATTCAGAGAATGAGTTGATGATATAGAAAAGGTTTTTTCATAACTTGGACATAAAAAATACAGTAATAAGGATATAGAAGAAAATATCCCAAAAAATTAAAATTAAAATTAAAATACATAACATAAAATAACTCTTTGACTAAAAGAGGAGGGTGAAAGGTTCCCTTACAAAGATCATTTTGTTAATAAAATAGATCAATTATATGTATTAACTATAAATACACATAAAAAAGTATAAATACATGATATTATATCAAAATTAATTTCTCACATAATCATATCATGATATTATCAAGAAGTATAAGATTAACCCAATGAATGGAAATGAGGTTAATAAGTTCCCTTACATTGAGTCTAACTTGTCTCGTTCGTTCTTTATATTCATAAATAATAAACATAAGTTAATTTTTACTTTATTTAGAACCTTTTTCAAGTTTATTATTCATTTTAAATCACTTATTACCTTTCTATAATAATCATATAATTATTCAAGTTCATATTGTTCATTTTTTCGATGTTCAGTACTTGAGTAAAAAATGAACTTGTTATAATTACAAATTGCCCATGTGGTCAAAAGTCCATTATCTCCATAATCGTATTAATGATTTAAATATAATATATATATAGTATATATGTATTTAGATCCATTATATATGTATTTATAATAGTCCATAACATTTGGAGATAAGAAATGAAATCCACCGTTCCTGGAGACGGTAAGTCGTATGTTTTCGTGAACGCTACTTTCATTTATTTTTCATATTTAAAGGAATGAAAACTAAATGATACATAGGTATATTATAATTAAATTATAATATCATATTTTATATAGATTACATAAGTTCATTAACTTAATCCTTTATACATTTCATGTATGGCATGAATGAGTCATATCACTTTGAGGGGGCGGTAGTCTGCACTTCCTCAAATGAATTTATCATATTTACACATTATAGAAAGCATAAAGGTATGGTTTAAATAAAAAACAAAAGTATAGAGACAATATAAATATAATATATATCATATATAAATATATTTCCATCATAATGGCCACCATGAGAGGTGGTAGTGGAAAATTGAATAATCATCGTTTCGTGAGCCAGTAGTTCGACGTACACAGAAACAGTATGTTCCTATCCATTAGATGGAGTTGTGTGTAAGTGTAATTTTAATACTTCTAATAAAAACATAATATTATTTTTATTATATTGTTTTTTGTTATTTAATCAAAGAATAAGACTATAATAGTTAGTGGGGAAGGAAAATAAAATAAAAGAACTTGAGAGAAGATGTTACCTCTAAATCGGGTAACTTCTATTGATTTGAGACAAAAAGCTTAATTAAATTTCCTTATTCCCAAGTTAAGGATTCTAGGAGTAAGGGAGGTATTTTGGGAGCTTATTTTAGCATAATTTGGATGAGAAAATTGGATTTATATGTGTGGGTAAATGGGTAGAGGTGATACCCTTTTATAAGAGGGAGGAGGGGCACTTTAGGAATGTTTTGAAATATTATTTTATTATAAAATGATTTTCAGTTTCAAATATTCCAAAAATCGTTTATTTAAAATATAAGATTATTTTGGGTCGAAAAAATTTCAACTAATATATTTTAGACAAGTTTATGTCAAAAAAAATTACCTTATCTTTTAGCTTTAACCCTTAGTTAAAAACATTAACTCTTACCATGTCTTCTTGAATTTTCATAATATATGTTAACTATATATACTATAAAATGACAATAGAACCATAAGGAGATCATTAATTACATTTTTAATATTATATAAGTTATTTTTCCAAATATTATATTTTTAGGACTATTATATTATTTAATAAAATAGTATTTGTTTTAAAAACTCATTTATATCAATTTTGACACTATAAAGTAATTGATTTTTGTTAAAGTCGTAACACCTTTAATCATTCAAAAAAAGGCATTTACTAAAATATAATATGTAAATATCATCCAAAAATATCGTGTATGGAAAAAAAGTTTCAAAATAAATTTATTTTAATATTTATAATCTCATTTATTTAAATCATTCGTTAATAAGGTAATCACTACATCATCATTGTGTCACAAATAAATTTATTTATTTGATGTCTAAAAATTATAAATAAAATACAATGATGTAGGAAACATTTTTATATTTATAATTAATATTTATAGTTGAATAGATCACTTATATAACCCCATATACAAATTTTTTTACGAAAAGAGACATGTTTATGTTATATTTCTCTTTACAATAAATTAATTAATATAACATGTCATTATCACTCCCAAGTTGCTCCATGGGATCCAAAAATCGACCCAAGGATGCCCTTTGTCAGACATATCTCATCCAATAGGATTATTACATGTGTTAGGGTAGTTTTATATTATTATAATATTATTTTTTTACCCTTATTTACCAGATTTACCCTTTAACCATGGTAAATAAAATAATTACTAAAGTTACTATTCATAATGTACAAAAATAAAAGGTACCTATTTAGGAAATTTGAACCTCGTGATTCCAAATTTGGAATCCATTTTTCCAAATTCAATACACATAAGTTTCAGTAATTAATTTAAAATTAATTCATGTTTTCAAAACCAAAAGGCGAGTTTTTAAGAAGTAATAACTATCAAAAGATTGACATGTGTTTATGTCGAATTAAAAAAGTGAAATTACTTCCAATAACCAACATTGGAATAAATGATAAAAATATATTCCATTTATTTTTTAAAACCATTAAATAATATGATTTAACTATATAAATTATCTCGATGGAAAAAGTTGTTTTTAATTAAAATTTAGCGTATTTTTACTATTCATCAAAACATGATAGTTATCAGAAAATTATCAAAAATTCATCCAAAGTAAATGTGTAAAAAACTAAATTTAAAAAGGGTTCTCCATCAAAAGGCAATGAAATTGTATTTTTAGATAAATACTTCTTTTATTCAAAAAATTGAATTTATTCTTATATCATATCTAGAAAAAATATAATATGAATTTAAAACATTAAATTGAATATATAACATATATTTTTCATTAAATAAAAATCCATAAATAGTTATATGACTTTATAAACACAATTATTCTCTATTAAATTGGTTTTCATAAAAACACATCCTTTATATTCAATTTGTTTTTATTTCCATTTATAAAAAATTTGGTAACCAATGAATCATTATTTAAACATGTGTAAACCATATTTCAAAGTTAACTTGATATTATTCCTTCCCACCATTCTAATAGCTAGACGTTAACTACCATTTAAAATAATAATAATTTGTATTATTTTTCAGTATAACTCAAAGTTGTGTGCAACGTAAGATTTCAGAGAAACCTGTTGTTGCGTGTCGAGTATGATATCAGAAAAAGCATCATATTTAACTTAAAATTAATATATTATTTATAAAAATTAATAGATATGAAAAATTATTATTCTATAAATACTTGGATCGTTACATCCTTCCCCCCTTTTGGAAATTACATCCTTGCAATTTTAAAATTTGGATCAGTAACATCATTAAAAACCCCACATCGGAAAAAGAGTCAATAAATATATCAGTTTATAATAAATAAATAAAAGTACAGAGGTCACCTGAGATAAAATATACTAGGATTCCATGTAGGAAAATATTGATATGGAAGAGAAACTAACCATCAAGTTCTGATGGAGAGTGATAGAAAACATGATAAGGAGAAAGTTAACAATATGAAAACCATAAACATCTGATGGGTTAAACAATCTTTGATTTTCCCAATAGGAAAAGTAAATGGACAATGTTTTTTTTAAGGATCTTTTCATAAAGTTGAGTAATTTATTTATGATTTTAACTAATAACATAAGGAAACATAATTACTTGTCAATTATAGATTCATCCTTTAATAAATATCTACCAGAAACTTATCTTTTCTTCAAACGATGAGTATTCAAGATGACTTGGTCACACATGAAACGCTAGAATCGACTTTTAGAGAATCAAATAATCCAAAAAAGATGAACTATATATTTCCCATGTCTTTATATATTGACCAAAACCAAAATGGTTAGTACAAGATCAGATAATCCCCAAAAAGGATAATCCTTTATAAAAAGAAATACTACTCTTAATCTCCAAAATTCAACAAACAATGCCCAAAGTTCAACAAATACCATTCAATAAAAAATTGTCCTTAAAATTATTTAAAATAATCCAAACTAATATAGAAACCCAAAATTCATAAGGATTTGATCACCTAGTCTTCCACAGTAAATTTTATCTCCAAATAACATTTACTACTCTTAAAGTCTCTTACTTAAAAGTAATTAACCTAATCACATGTTCTTCATGATAGGTTAATCACTTCTATAAATAACCTAAATATACATATGTCCACAATAAAAAACATATATTCTTCCAAAATAAAATTAAACCATCACTCCTCGTACAAAATCCCATAGTATTCTATTTTCCTTAGGCATATGGTGTTCCCAAAAGAGTGAACGTCTTCCAAAATAACATTTATCACATAATCACCAATTTTTATTTCTATACTAAGGATATCCATTTGATAAAGAATATGTTCCCAAAATAAAATTATTCCTAATCCATAAAATCATTTAACTAAAAATAATAAGTCACACTAACCAGGGACTTCATATAGGTCAATGGTAGGCGATAAATCCTAGTCGCACTTTGGTTGTGGGTTTGATTCCCACAGCTTTGTCCAATATGACGAGTTTTCACACAGTTTGTGTGTTGTCCTTTTTTAAAAACTGAATAATTATAATAATATTAATAAAATGATATAAAATCCAAAAAAAATTACCATATCATTTTTTAACCTCAAAGGTTATTTCATACCTCACACTTTACATCCCAAAAACTAATAACCCATAACTTCCTCAAAGGTGAATGTATCCAAAAATACCATTAATCACCTTGAAATAACATATTCCAAAAAAGGGGTTTCTAAATCATTTAACTTATAATATACCTTAAAATTATAAACCTGTGATCATATCCATAACCCTTTAGAAAATATCCTAATCTCCAATGTTGTCTAAACATTTCCTTTGATACCAATTATAAGGCCACAGCCTTAAACATTACATAATATTGATTTTTGATCAAGGATTTACTTTCTTTCACATTGAGGATATTTTCAAGTTTAGAGTTTTAGATAATTAGGCTATAACTATTACATTAAATATCAAATAATACAAAGTAGACACTTCTAATCTATCCATTTTTAACACAAAAACAAAACTCATTATATAAAACAAGAATTATTTTATTGATAAAAATCTTCTTGAATTATTCTTTTCTCTTACCCTTCCTTATACATTGTGAAAAAACATTTCAAAAAATTGGGATGAGCAGAACAAGCTTAGTAAAGGATATAAAATAAGGAAAGAAAACATTAGTCCATGAATACATGAAAATAAATTAAATTATACTTTTAACTCATAAAACATAATCTCTTTAACATAACTCATGAAATCATAATATTTATCAACAACACATAGAAATCATAAATCATAAAGGTAAGTTGTGGCATCTATAACATATTTACATTATAGTTTTCACAACTACATAAAGAGTTATGTTTGGAATATCCATCACAGTATATTCCCTAAATATCTTAGGATAAACATTAATGTTTACCTCTATCACGTTACCCAATGCATTAGAGAGCTATCTCAGGCTCACCTACCCTAGGTTTATCACGGAACCACCTGTATTTGGTTTATCATGTAACCACCCATCAAATTTCCAAGTACCATTAAATAATCATAACACATAAAATATTGAAAATTTCAACATTTCACTCATTAATTAGAATAAATAAATTCAATATATTGAAATATTCAATCCATTTCCAAAACCATTTAAAACATTTAATGAAAATATTTTTGAATCAAAGTGTACCATACCACTTTGAACCTTTTAAAAGAAATTTGAGTGTTATAATTTTAAAACATATATGTCCATATAAATAAATCCTAAAACCATTTTTAAAACATGGAAATTAATGAAAAATATTTACAAGAATAAATCTTTAAAACATTTAAAACGATGTTTTAGTTAATGAGTCTCGTAACACTTGAGAAACACTTGGATAAAAATAATTAAATAATAACAACAACAATAACTTTAAATATCATGAGAATATAGAAATTCATGATATAAAATGTCAAAATGGTTGTATATACACGTTTTATGGTACTAAAGGTGCACAATATCAAGATATTCCTAAATGAAAGGAGATTGAGATGATGTCCCTTAAAAAGATCGTATAAATGACGTAAGAATTTATCAATGGGGAGATTATGTGTAGAAATAGTATATCCACGCAAAGGGAAGTGGAAATTACAACATAAATAAACAAATATTGATTCCAAACATAGTCTTGGTATAATATAATCAATGAATTATGCGTAAAACCCAATTAGTCTAAATTGAGTTTAGAAATTCCCTTACGAAAATGCGGCAGCCTAATGGCGTCACATAAAAATTTAGAGAATGAGTTGATGAGAGAGAAAAGGGTCGATCATCACTTGGACATAAAATCTACAGCAATAAGGTCATATAAGAACATATCCCAAAAAATGAAAATTAAATTAAAATACATAACATAAAATAAGTCTTTGACTAAAAAATGAGGGTGAAAGGTTCCCTTACAAAGATCATTTTATTAATAAAATGGATCGATTATGTGTATTACCTATAAATAAATATAAAAAATTATAAATACATGATATGATATAAAAATTAATTTCTCACATAATCATAGCATTATATAATCAAGAAGTATAATATTAACCTAGTGAATGGAAATGGGGTTAAAAAGTTCCCTTACTTTGAGTCTGACTTGTCTCGTTTGTTCTTTATATTCCTAAATAATAAATTTAAGTTAATTTCTACTTGATTCATAAATTTTTTCATTTTTATTATTAATTTTACATTACTTATTACCTTTTTATAACAATCATATAATTATTAAAGTTCATAACGGTCATTTTTTCAATGTTCGGTACTTGAGTCAAAAATGAACTTGTTATAATTACAAACTGTCCATGTGGTCAAAAGTCCATTATCTCCATAATTGTATTCATGATTTAAATATAATATATATCTATTATATATTTATTTATATCCTGTATATATTTATCTAGAATATTATATAACATTTGTAGATAATAAATGAAATGCACCGTTCATGGAGACGGTAAGTCGTACGTACGCATGAACGATACTTTCATTTTTTTCATTTTTAAAGGAATGAAAACTAAATGATACATAGGTATATTATAATTAAATTACAATATAATATTTTATATATGTTACATAATTTCATTAACTTTATCCTTTATACATTCCATGTATGGAATGAACGAGTCATATCACTTTGAGGGGGAGGTAGTCCGCACTTCCTCAAATTAAATTATTGTATTTACATATTATGGAAAGCATAAAGGTATTATTTAAATAAAAAAAACAGAAGAATAGAGACAATTTAAATATAATATATATCATATATAAATATATTTCTATAATAATTTCCACCATGAAAGGTGGTAGGAGGAAATCGAACAATCATCATTTCATGAGGCAGTAGTTCACTGTACACAGAAACAGTATGTTCCTATCCATTAGATGGAGGTGTGTGTAAGTGTAATTAGAATAATTATCATAAAAACATACTAGTATATATATTATAATGGTGTTTTTATGTAATAAAATAATAAGAATATAATATTTAGTGGAGAAGGAAAATAAAATAAAATAACTTGAGAGAATATGTTACCTCTAAATCGGGCAACTTCTGTTGATTTGAGACAAAAGGCTTTCTTGAATTGCCTTCTGACCAATTTAATTATTCTAGGAGTAAGGGAGGGATTTTGGGAGATTATTTGAGAAAAATTTGGATGATACAAGGGTCTTTATAGGTGTGACTAAATGATTAGAGGTGATTCCATATTATAAGAGTTAGGAGGGGCACTTTAGGAATGTTTTGAAATATTATTTTATTATTAAATGATTTTCGGATTCAAATAGTCCAAAAATAATTAATTTCAAAGATAAGATGCTTTTGGGTCGAAACAATCTCAACCAATAGGTTTTAGACAAGTTTAGGTCACAAATATAACCTTATCTTTTAGCTTTAACCCTTAGTTAAAAACATTAACTCTTACCATGTCTTCTTACATTTTCATAATATATGGTAACTATATTTACTAAAAAAATGAAAAGAGAACCATAAGTGGATAATTAATAAAAAATTTAACATTATATAATTCATTTGGACGAATCTTATATTTTTAGGACTATTATATCATTTAATAAAATAGTATTTGTTTTAAAAATTCATTTATGTCAATTTTGACACTATAAAGTAATTTATTTTTGTTAAAGTCATAACAACTTGATTCCTTCAAAACAAATGAATTTAATCAAATATAATATGTCAATATCATTTAGAAATTTTTTTTATGGAATAGAATGTTTCAAAATAAATTTATTTTAATATTTATAATCTCATTTATTTAAATCATTCATTAATACGGTAATCACTATATCATCATTGTGTCATAAATAAATTTATTTATTTGATGTCTAAAAATTATAAATAAAATACCATGATGTGTTAAATAATTTTAGATTTTTAATTACTATTTATATTAAAATAGATCAATTATATAACCCCATATAAAAAAATTACTGAAAGATACATGTTTATGTTATACTTCTCTTTACATTAAATTAATTAATATAACATGTCATTATCACTCCCAAGTGGCTCCATGGGATCCAAAAATAGACCCAAGGATGCCCTTGGTCTGACATATATCATCCAATAGTATTAGGACATGTGTTAAGGTAGTTTTATATTATTATAATATTATTTTTTTACCCTTAATTAACAGATTTACCCTTTAACCATGGTAAATAAAATAATTACTGAAGTTATTATTCATAATGTCAAAAAATAAAAGGTACATATTTACACAATTTGGACCTTCTGATTCCAAATATGGAATAAATATTTCCAAATTCAAAACACAAATTTTTCAGTAAGTAATTTAAAATTAATTCCCGTTGTCAAAATCAAAAAGCGGGTTTTTAAGAAGTAATATCTATCAAAAGATTGACATGTGTTTATGTCCAATTAAAAAGTGAAATTACTTAAAATGACCAAAATTTGAATAAATGATAAAAATATATTCCATTTATGCTTTAAACCCATTAAATAATATTATTTAATCATATAAATTATCTCGATGGAAAAACAATTCAATTAAAATTTAGCATATTTTTATTTTTCATCAAAACATTATAGTTATCAGAAAATTATCAAAAATTCATCCAAAGTAAATTTTGATTTCACTATTCTAAAGAAGAAGTTTATTTATAAAATAAAACATATAAAGGTGTCAAAAACTAAATTTAAAAAGGGTTCTCCATCAAAAGGCATTAAAACTGTATTTTTAGAAAAATACTTCTTTTATCCGAAAAATTGTATTTGTTCTTATATCATATCTAGGAAATATATTAGATGAATTTAAAAAATTAAATTGAATATATAAAATATATTTTTCATTAAATAAAAATCCATAAAGAGTGATATGATTTTATAAACACAATTATTCTCTTTTAAATTGGTTTTCAAAAAAACACATCTTTTATATTCAATTGGTTTTTATTTCCATTTATAAAAAATTTTGTAACTAATGAATCGTTATTTAGACATATGTAAACCATATTTAAAAGTTCATTTGATACTATTAATTCCCCCTATTCCAATGGATAGGTGTTAACTACCATTTTAAATAATAATAATTTGTATTATTTTTTAGTATAACTCAAAGTTGTGTGCAACCTAAGATTTCGGAGAAACCCATTGTTGTGTGCCGAGTACGCTATCAGAAAAATAATCCCCTTTAATGTAACATTGATATCTTATTCATAAAAATTAATAGATATCAAAAAGTATTATTCTATAAATACATGGGTCATTACATTAACATATAATATTGATGAGCATGTAATAGACATGATTTGTGCCATATGAAACTATCATGAGGAAGAAATATGGGAAAACAATCCTTTAGTAGTTTTCTAATATTATAGGTAACACATATTTATTTCTTGTTTACTTTTTAAATCTCATAAAATGTTAGATATATTAGTTTTACTTTTTATTAATACATAAATTATAACTAATAAGTTAAATTTTTTGTTGAAATTAGTTTTTTTTAGTTTACCCATAATTCGCTTATGTGTACCCTTGCATAAATTTTTTATTTGTTGATTTTATGTAAAAAAAATTAATTTTAATTCAATATTATAAATAAAAAAAATATAAAATATTATATTCAAAGAATATCATTTTTTGTGTAAAAATGGTGTAATACATTGCAGAATTTTTACTATTCAAGTGCCATTTCGGATTAACTCTAGTCCAAAATGATATATTACATTGGAGATACTCTAATGGATAATATAAAGAGTAGTTTGTTTAGTATTTTATTGTTTTGTATCATTTTAAAAAAAAATCTAATTTTTTTTGTAACAATTGGATTTGTTTTCATTCATTTATGTCATTTCTTCTCTCATTAATTTTGTTAGAAGTTTAGTTAACTACTTAAAAAATATGAATAAAAATGTGTTTTGTTTAGTTTACATTTTCTGGATCATTTTTCATTTTTTATTTAATTTTATATGTGATATTTGGATTTGTATATTTGTGTACTAATTTTTAGTTACTTTGATTTGTAGGATAATATCAGATCAAACATTTGATTCACCGTGAGCTTTTGGAGAGGACCATACACATACATATGGGGAGGATTGTACACATACTTATTATGAGGATCCTCTCCATCCTTATGTATAGGAGCCATATACTTCCATGTGGGTATAGAATAATTTAAGGGTTGGTAAACGTGGCAGCACATGTTTATCAAAATTATCAGTTTCTTGTATATTGGACCAGAGGATACCAGTTGAGTTTGATAATAATGAAATTCATATGGGTCCAAATTAAGAACAATTTATGATTTTTATTACAGTGAAAACTCAAGGAAAATTTATTATTTTTATTTTTCATTGGAGAAGTGTTGAAAAAGTGACAATATATCAATTGTGGGAGATAATTTTGGTAATGTCATTTATCATTATTTTGATTATCATGAAATTTTTTTACTAATATAGGTTTTTCCCTTATTATCAGATGACATATGATATACCTAATACTGGAGGAGTTAGAGATAAATGTTTATCTTTGTATTCTAGGAGATATAGGGATTTTAAATAACCCTCACAACTGATTTCATTTTTGTAGATATACAACATCAAAATCCATGTGATATATATCCATTTCTAGTTGAAGATACATGGAAGTAGTTTGTTGAAAGTAGAATACATGGATCATTTTTGGTAAGTGGAATGTTAACTTTTAGATGTTTTCTTATATTAATGATCATACTAATGATTTTTTTATTCTTAATTTATATCAAATGAGGATATCTCATCAAGAGATCCAATCCAAAAATGTATACCCTCATACTTTATCTAACGAAGGATATATGTTTTTGGAATAACAAATGATAGATGAAAATTTTCAAAAACTAAGATTTGGGTCTTCAGGATCCATAGAGGTTAGCCCTCCCCACCCCCATCTAGACATGAAAAATGGAAGAGGACATGAATGATAAAAAATATCCAATATCTTATGTCAGATTCAAGGTTTGTAGTTGAGAGGGTTATAAAAATATATTTAATATAATGACCCTGACCCAAGTATCCCAGACCTGGTGTCTACTTTATTACATTGGAATAGGATATAAGAAATCACATTCTAAAGGACCGAATAGTTTAATAGTGTTGGTAAACTAGATACATACATGATTCCCATATTATATTTGAAAACACAAATTATAACATTATTTTTTTCAAGAATAACATTTTTCCCTCTAGTATATCCTTGAATATAAATCATAGTTCACTTCATGGATTCTTGGGAAAGGAAACAAAATAAGGGTGATCTCAAATTCTTAGTAAGGGTTAAGTACATAAGAAGCTATCACAAATGAATAATCATAATCAACATGGAAAGGTCAATAACTAAACATGAATATCATTTAAATAACTTGACTATCATAATTAATATGTAAAGGTAAATAATTGAAAGAACATTGTATTTAATCAATAATATGACAATCATAAATGGATAATTCATAATCAAAATGGCAAGGTAAATAACTGAAAACACATTCCATTTAATTAATAAACTGATAATGAAATACATCCATAGATAATATCATTGAGAAAATATCATGGATAATAATGATTGAATTCTAAATGAAGTAAATTCTTAATTATGGGATTTCATGATCTTAGGCATCCTGATACCTCTACTGTTAAGAACTTTCTCAAGATAGTTTTAAACTAATGGGTAGGTATACACTAGAAACCAATTTAACTGAGGTTAGCCAAGTGATTTTTCTAATGAGACTACCAATGCATTTAGGGGCTATATATAACTAGGGGTCACCCATATCTGCATGTCCAAAGCATTCCTCAAATATCAAATAATTGATTTAATTCATGAAAAATATGTCTTATCAACAAATATCTTTATTGATTAAAGAATACATATTTATCAATATTTACATAGTCAATCAAATAAATTTCAATGTCAACCACCATATGTGGAAATTATATACGGTTTAATCAATAATTATATCCATGATAAATAATGTAGATATTTAGAGGGAATTTAATGTCCAGAGATCATAGGAAAGTAGATATTTTAAGGGGAGGTTAATGACTAAAAAAATTAATCAATAAAGTGAATGTAAATACTTTACTTGTTCAAAATGATCATAAAACATCCATAAAAAGAATAAGATGGTGTAAATACAATATATCCCCAGTGTAGTATAAGTATAATAAGGGTTTGTTATCGTTGATGAATATAAATACCATAAAATATATTTAAAAACATTCTTGAGGGAAATATACTTTTAACTTTGAAAATCACTTTTTAAAACTAAAAATTTCCAAAATATTAGGAAAAACATTTAAATTTAAAAAAAAATTAAAATTGTAAAGGAAGCTTCAACGAAATTAGAGTTCATGGTGGAAGGAAATTTTGTACATGCCATATAAGTTAAAAAAATATTCCTTTCACACAATTATAAAAATTGTAAAGATCCCCTCACTAGGAAAGTGAAAATAAGATTCCTTTCAACCCATTTTTTTTAAAAGTTAAACATGTGGAAAAATGCCTTTCATAAATATTTTTAAGAAAGTTAAAACATTTTTTAAAAAATTATCTAAAAATATGGATTTTGAATATAAAGGATTTTCGATCGAAGAGAGAAATGAAGTCATATTTTATTAAAAACATTTTCTCAATCATTTAATTACCAAAGTGTGGAAAAAATGGTACTATTACTTGAAAACATCATGAGTAAATAAAGGATAAGAAAATTAAAGGGGTTTATTATCCAATTCTCAAAGAATTTTCTTTCAATTAAAATTCAATCATAAACAACCCCAATTAAAATGAGATTGTGAAATAAACTCTTACAAAGATCATAACATTGAAGTGAAAAATAATCAATGAATCGATTATGTGTAGCACATTTAAATCCACATACAAGTATTTTAAATACAACATAATATATTCAAAATTCATTACACACATAATATAAGAATATCAAAGAAAACAAAGAAGTAATGTAACCAAATCAAAATAAATTGAGTTATGAAATTCTTTACCACTTGGTAATTTTCATGTCAAATAACCTTGGATAAAATAATTCAAATTGAAACTTAAAATACCATGAAGTATGAATAATTCATTATATTTCATTTAAAATTGTAAATATGCACACTATATAAAATAAATTGGGTGCACAACAATAAAATATGACTCAATGAAAGGAAATTGAGATGAAGTCCCTTAGCTCACGCTTCCTTTTGGTTGAACATGATTTAACATCCTTTATAATGGTTTTATGCATGTTATTAATTTATAAAATAATAATATTCATATTTATAATATTATATATGATCCTATTGTATCATTTTACTGCCCTATTGTTAATAATATTTCCTTATTTTCGATGTTTTGGGTGTTAATTGGTTTGTTTTCTCATGCATGTTTTTTCATGAAAGTTATGGTTCTTGAGAATATTATATAGTTCCATAATATCTTGAGTGATATAAATATTATAAATATAATTTTTCATTAGATACATCTTAAAAATAATTATTGAAATTAAACATGGAGAATGGATCACATCACTTTGTAGAGACGGTAGGTCGTACATACGCACAAGCGATGTTATCATTTCCTTAACTAGTAAAAGGGTAAAAAAGTAGGTGATATATTAATTTTTAAAAATAAATATCATTTCATATATATTTTATATATTCATTAAATCTATCATTATTACATTCCATGAAAATATAAAGTGAAAAACAAGTCACATCGCTTTGTGAGGCGGTAGTTCATCGTATACACGAACAACATTATCATAATTTAAACGAAATGGAACGTATGAAAGTATATGTGATATTAAAATTAAATAATTATAATAATATCATAAATATATTATAAATTTTTTAATTAAATCATTATATTCATTCTTGAAATTTGGTGATGGAAAATGAATTACATTGGTTCACGAGGTAGTAATCCACCATACACATGATCGACGATTTCGTTTCCCATTTAATGGAAGAGGATATAGATATAGTTCATTCCATAAATATAAAAAAATATCAGTATATTTAATATACTTATTTTATTATATAATCATGGTTTAATAATATTTTAATATTTTTAATAAGAAACAAAATAAAAATGCTAGTTTAAGAACGTTACCTTGTTTTCGGACAACTTCTTTATGTTTGAACCAAACACCTTCCTAGGTTGGATTTATGATCAAAAAAAGGGATATAATATTTTTTGATGGAATTAAGGAATTTATTTGGGTATTAATTGGTTTATCTAAAGGTTTTTTTAATTTTTAAGAGGATGTGAGAGGGGGTGGCCTTTTATATGTGAGGTGAGTGGCACACTTGTAGTTTTTAAAGGAAAAAGGTGTAACCATGTTTTTCACAAGAAAAAAAGATCCAAGATGGGTAATTCTAAAAAATATAAGATATAAGTTATAAATATTTCCATACAATGGGTTTTGAACATGTTTTGGGTCATTTTTAACCCTTATTTTTTTAGTTTAACCCTAGAGTAAATCTATTTTTACCTTAATCATGGTAAATATTTTTTACTATTTTTACTATTGATTACGGTAAAAATTAAGTTGACATCATTATATAATATAAATTGTGATTATTACAAATATTTAATCTACTTTTTCAAATTCAACTCAAATAAGTGGCCTGATTTAATTTAAAATTAAACCCACAGATGCGATGAGAAAGCAGATTTTCAAAGAAAAACCGTTCAAAAGTTTAAAATGTTTTTATATCAAAATTCAAGATGAAAATAATTAAAATGACCTAAATTGGATTAATATATATATAATTTAAATAATTTTACTTTTAAATCCATATTAAAATAATTTTAAAGTTTTTAAATTCTTTAAAATAAATGAAAATTCTTAATAAAAATCAGTATTTCACTATTCATCAAAAAATTATATTTTCAAAAAATTATCAAAAATTAAATCCAAGATAATGTTAACATTATTATTTAAAAAATAAAGTTTATTTTGTCAAATAAATTTTCTAAAAGTTAAAAAAAATTAATTTTAAAATAAATTTGTAAAAGGTGACAAAACTATTTTCTTTGAAAAATAAAGGTATTCAGAAAAAAAAAATTTATTCAAAATGATTATTATTGTATTTATAATCAATAGATATCCATTTAATTTAGTTTATACATATTTAAACCATATAATTTTCATATTTTAGTTATAACTATTCATACTCACCAATTTAATGGTTAGGTTATAATGGTATACTATATTATGGTCCATTTAGACTCAGGGTTGTGTGTTCTGCACGCTATCAAAGATATTGAGATTGTTTAAAAATAAATATATCATAAAGTCTCAAAGTGTTATATTATTGTATAATATTTTTGTTGTGTATCATATATGCTATCGAACCCAATTTTATTATTTAAAAATATCATGGTGTAACAGTATCCCCACCTTCAATAAATTGCATCCACACAATTTAAACTTGATCTTAGTAATCGAGGGTTTTACATTTATAAATATCATTTTTGAATAACCCGAATTATAAAAGGGTTAATAAAACATCCCCTTGATAATAGAGAAATGGAAATACTAAGGTATAAGGACCCAGCCTTAAAACATTACATAATCTTGGGTTTTAGTCAAAAATTTACTTTCTTTCACATTGAGGATCTTTTTAGGTTTAGATATTTTGATAATTAGGACATAATACATACATAAAATACCATATTTATATAGAGTGTATACTACTAAAATAGTATCCATTTCTTCTAAAAATATAAAACTTTTAAAATAAAACATGATTCCTTTGAAAAACATTCATAACATTTAACTTGACTTCCTTCTTTCCCTTACACATCCTTATAACCTATGAAAAACATTTAAAAACTTGGTATTAGCACAAAAAACTCATTAAGGTATATAAATAAAGAAAATATTTAGTCCAATGAAAACATGAAAATCCAATAAAATGCTTTTCTTGAAAACTCATAAGCATGCGTCATGCAGTAGCCTTGGTACATAATTAATATATCACTGTTACATCCACACTTAAAAATGGAATAAACTTTTGGTATGATTCCATCTCCGGAGTACCCAATGCATTGGAAAGCTATAATGGGGCTCACCCATCATATCTTGAGCTATAATGGGCTTAACCCAACATATTTTGAGCTATAATGGGGCTCAGCTCATCATATCTTGAGCTATAATGGGTTTAACCCAACATATCTTGAGATATAATGGGGATAAACCCATAATATCTTGATATATAATTGTATCAAACCATAATAAACAATGTACAAGGAACATATCATGAATAAGACTCTTGATTACTCATTTAAACACATGAGAAAAACACTTTTGGAAATCAAAATACCTTATTATTGTAAAAAACACTTTTAAAATATAAAATTAGCACATATAATAATGAAATCATAATATTAAAAAATAACTTTGAAAACATATAAAGAAAACATTAAATTAATAAAGAATCATAAAAGCATGAGAAACCGCTCATGTCGTATATATAAAAAACAATCTTTTTGAATTTCATAAAAGAGACATTAAATAGGATTTCAAAAGGAAAGTCCCTTACATAACACATGAAAAGGATACCTTTACAAAACAAATTAGATAAATTAAATCATTAATACCCATATAAATACATTCATGAAAAATATTTTGAAAACCCAAACCTAAAATTTAAATATTAAGAAGAATAAATATTTAAAACAATGTTTTAGTTAAAAGTATCTTACGTCGGGTTTGAATTCCTTCAAATCTGTTAAAACCTCATGTATAAAGGTTTTAATAGTGTTATTAAATTATTAAAAAACTAAACTAATGTTTATAATACCTTACATAATCTTCTTATAACATTTTCCACCCATTTATTAATAATATTTTGTTATTTCCATTATTCCTGGTGCGTTCTTTTCATGGATTCCAAGGTCAGTTTATTATGGAATTTCATTTCAAATATAAATAATATCCAAAAGTGAGTACATATATATATTTATAGAATTTTAAACAATTAAATATGAATTTAAACTTTAAATGATTTCGATAAAGGGTAAATTAAAGCACATCATCCACGAAGGTGGTGAATTAACACACCATGGACGACGATTTCGTTATTTGAGAATGAAAGGAGAATATAAGAGATTTTATGATTCATATACCATAAAACAAAAAAAAATATTATATATATTATACTTAAATTTTCATGAATCATTGGATAGGAGGTGAGGATAAGGTAGAAGTGAAAAAGAATTTAAAAGATATGAAAAGGAATCTTACTTCTTGAATTTTCCTCCTTGAGAACCTCTTTATGGCTCTTGGAAGTGGTCTTTTTATGAGACCAGGAGAACTAGAATGTGTAAAGGGATTAGGAGAAGGGAATTTTCTTGATTATAGTCGATCAATAAGGCTCAAGTTAATGAATATTTGTGAAGGAAGGAGCCTCTTTTTATAAGTGAGGTGAGAGGTAACTTAAGAATTACTCAAATTATTAAAATATAATAAATCCATTATAGGGTTTAAGACAACCAAAAAGGCCTAAAAACTAAATTGGATTACATTTTCGAAGGAATATTATCATTTTTGGACTTTTTCTATAATTTTGGGATTTTTAAATAATTTAATAAAATATTTTATTCGTGAAAAAATAATTTTTTCAAAATAAACACTATTCATAATTATGACTTTAAACACATCAAAAAAAAGTTTCAAATTCGAATAAATTTTTTTATTATATTATATACATTTCATATTAATCTATTAAATTAATTAATTATCTTAAAAATATAAAATTATATTTATTTAATTATTTTTAATGTCATTAATTTTATTTATTCATTAATTAAATAATTATTGCATCATAATTGTTCAAGCCATTAAGGTATTTATTTATTCCCTAAAATTTTAAAAAATTTAATGAAGAAGATAATTTAATTATATTTCCAAATATTATTCTTTTCTAAAAAAAACTTTTGTAAAACCTTAGACTAAAATGTTATACAAATTAAAGTTTATAGTGTGAACACCTTGATTTACTTTTGAATAAAATATCATAAAGGTCTTAATGTGATTCTTGTGGGTCCAAAATATCCTAAATTCAAATAAAAACATGATAATGACCTACAATTTATCATAGAACAAGGTTTATCTATAATTTGGGCTATTTAATAATTCTTATAATTTAAATTAAAAACATTTTTTTTAATTTACTTATGCTTGCACAATCACCGCATCCGCGTTGCACGTGCATTAATGTTAATTATTTCATATATAAAAATTAAAAATAAATTAATATCATAAAAATAAATTAATTATGTTAAAATTAAAATTCTATATTCTTTCATTATGTATATTTACTAATATACATGTCAAGACAATTTATTAAATTTTTTTTTTCTTTCCCTACGCAAGCATAGCATAGACGTCTAGATAAGAATTATATTATATGACTATAAAATTATAATTTAATAGACAAAAGCATTAATTATACATAATAATTAAATAAAAATTATACATAATAATTATATTAAAATTATTTCAAATAATTTTTAGCATTCAATTAATATTTATAAGGAACCAAATTTGATATTGTCAATACTGCGTAGGCACTGAAAATAATTTTTATACCTATCATGGAATAAGTTATAACATACATGTTTTGAATTATTTTTGTACAATATTACTCTTATAAAATCATAATTTAGTAATTCAATAAATTTTATAAATTTTATATCATAATTATGTTTTCATGACATCACAAAAAAATACAGATAAAAGACTGTATTTTTTATTATTCACCAAAAACTAAAAAAAAATCAGAAAATTCTTAAAAAAATTTAACTAACAAATTTTAATTATGATTAATTCAAAAAATAAATTAATTATGTCAAATTAAAATCCTATAATTGAACAAAAATAATGTTTTAAATCAATAACCATTTAATAATTTATTTATTTTAAGAATGATTCTTTAAGTAAAAAATACTAATAAAGATGAAAAAAATATTCTATAAATACCTGGGTTGTTACAGAAGGTCATCTGAAATTTTAAATAACTAGGTTTCTATGTAAGATAACATATTTTTGAAGTGAAGATATAGACATGGAAGAAAATCGTAATGCCTAGATAATGATGGAGGGTGATATAGGTCATTGATCATAAGAATGTGAATGATCAATAGAAAGTTTACAACCACAAAACCATCAATCTTTGATGAGTCAAAAGACTATTGATTCATTGGATATGAAGGTAATGGGATAAAATTTTTGTTTCAAGATTATTTTCTTAATGTTGAGGAATTATTTTACTATATAATGATATAAAAAATATACTTACTTGATATATTTCTATTTCATATGCACAATTTCATATTTTGGTTGTGCTTCGATCAACTTTTACTTCATCACACACTCTATTAAATGAATATCCAAAAAATGAAATTCTTATGCATGAAGCACTATAATTTACTTTTAACATATTGAAAGATCCATAAAAGGGTAACAAGTCTTTCTACCTATATTTAAATATTATCCAAAACCAACATGGTTAGCACAAATTATCCAATATAATACATTAATATTTAATCCTTAATAGTGACACCATTGTTTCAACATTAATATTTATTCATCAAATTGGTTAAGTAAAAACAATGACATATTAACCAAAACATCATGTAGATCAGTGGTAGGTGTTAAACCCTTATTATCCTTCAATTGTGGGTTCAATCCCTGTGGCCTTGCCGAATGCTATGGCTTTTCTCCCTGTGTTTGGGTTTCCCTTTTTCTAAAACCATACTAATATAATTCCTACAATATTCCAAAATTTTGATGACCCATAATTACTACAACATCAAAGATAATATAATCCTTAAAGTTTACCAGTGCCATTAATCTTAATTTTAAAAAAATGTAAAGGCATTCTTCCCCTAAATTTTTCTTATACCAAACTAATGGGTTGTATTCCCAAAAATGTCTCCAAAAATATTCATAATCTTTGTAAACTTCCATCACATAAAACCTAAAAAGGGGGTTTTAAGACTTTTAACTTATGATCAGCCTTAAACTCATAACCCGTGATGATATCCATAACTCTTATGTTAATGGATACATATATGATTCTTAAATTTTAAACAATCCTTTTATGTTTCATGATTATTACAAAAAAATTACCATTAGTAAAATAAATACTTCCAAAATTTAATTCTTGAATCTAAATAAATAAATAGTTCAACCATTTTATTTCAACATATGATTTTTCTTATTTTGGGGGTTAACCTTTAGAAGATTGAGTTGACTTGGATAATGCCCTAGTTTCCCATATTTAAGACAAAGAACTATAAATGGATCCCTATGATTAAATTTATTTCCTTCCACCGTACTCTTCACTTTTCCTCAATAATTCATTGTTTTTTCCCTTCTTTTCCACGAGTAAAATATTTTTCCATTCCTTTTAGACACTTCCCTAAGTGTCTCTTTCCACATTTCTGACAAGAAGTAAATCGGTCCTTTTTTCCTCTATAGTCTCCACCACTCGATATCTTAGTGAACTCCATCACTCTCTTCTTTGGTGAGTTTGAGAGTTGGTTAAGATATAAGTTTTTAATCATATTTTCCTTCATATTCAATGTTAACATGATTCTTTTGGTTTCTAATCATTGACTAAAACCAAAAATCATAGTGTGAGAAGCAACAATCGTAGTGGGAAAACCATAAAATCATTTATAGGATGTCTAAATCATGACAACTTATTTTAAATCTAATACACCTTAGGTTTAACCTAGGTCATTAATTGTCATCATATATTCAAATCCATCATAATGGTTTGTAAATAAAATTTGAATTATCCAAATCATATCCCTAAGGAGTTTCAAACCAAGTGCACAATAAGGCTCATTGTCATGTAGTAGGTAACACTTAAGTTAAGACCGATTTACTTTTTTGGAGTTATACCCCTAGGTACATTTATGCTAGAACCACATCCACTTGTAGTATCCGGGAAGGGATGCATTTCCAAGAAAAATGCATAATCTCTACCTTACCAAAACTTTAGCATGTTATTCTATACTTATCCTTAAAGTATATCAAAAGGTTATGTTCCTTGATCTATATTTTCCTAAATTTAGTTCCTAAGTTTTATACTAAACTTCCTATAATACCATGTGTAATGGCCCTAACCCCTATAGAACTAAGATGGTGTCTTCTATATTACATTGGCATGAGATAAAAGGAATCACATCCTGAATAATCGAATAGTATATTTGTCTTTGGAAACTAGATACATACATGATTCTCATATTACATTTGAAAACACAAATCACAACATAATTTTATTTTGATAATAATATTATTTCCTCTATTATATCCTTTTATATCAATCATAGTACACTTCATGGATTCTTGGAAAAGGAAACAAAGTAAGGGTGAGCTCAAATGATCGGTAAAGGTTAAGTACATGGGAATCTATCATGAATCAATAATCATAATAAACATGGAATGGTAAATAACTGAAAACATGTGCCATTTGAAAAAATTGACTATCATAATCAATATAGAAATGTAAATAGCTAAAAACAAATATCATTTAATCAATAACATGACTATCATGACTGGGTAATGCATAATCAATATGCTAAGGTAAATAATTGAAAACACCTGCTATTTAATCAATAAACTGAGAATGAAATGCATCCAGAGATAATATCATTATAAAAATCTCATGGATAATAATAATTGAATTATTAGTGAATAAAATACTTAATTATTGAATGTCGTGATCTCAAACATCATGATACCTCTATTGTCAAGACCTTTCTCAAGACAGTTTAAAATTGATGGGTAGGTATACACCAGAAACCCATTTAACTAAGGATAGCCGACTGTTTCATCTCATGAGACTGTCGATGTATTTAGGGGTTATCTATGACTAGGACCCACCTGTATCTTCTTTTAAAAATCATTCCTTATATATCGAATAATTTATTTAATTCATGAATAATATACCTTATCAACAAATTTCTGTATTGAGTAAAGAATACAGATTTATAAATATTTCCCCAGTCAATCCAATAACTTTCAATGTAAAACACTGTATCTAGAAAGGATATATGGTTTAATCAATAAGTATATACATGATAAATAATATAGATATTTAGGGTAAATTTAATGTCTGATGATCACATTAAAGTGGGTATATCAAGGTAAAGTTAATTACTAAAAAAATTAATTAAATAAGTGAATATAAATACTTTCATTGGTCAAAATGATCATAAACCATCCCTGGAATGAATAAGGATGGTATCAATACAACATATCCCTAATGGATCATAAGTAAAATAGAGGGTTATTGTCATTTATAAATAGAAATACCGTAAAAGGATCTTTAAAAAAATTTGAGGAAAATATCCTTTTAACTTTTAAAATCACTTTTTAAAAATAAAAATATATAGAATATTTGGAAAAAAAATATTTTAAAAATAATATTTAAAAAAATTAAATAAATATTCAATGAAATTATATTTCATGATGCCAAGAAATTATATACATGTTATATAAGTTTAAAAAATCCTTTTACGCTATTGTAAAAAGGGTAAAAAAAGACCCTCGTTAGGAATTCAATAAGAAGATTCATTTCAAACCATTTTATAAAAAACCAAATATGGGTAAAAAATATTTAATAAATCATTTAGAGAATGTGAAAACATTTCCAAAAATATTTTCTGAAAACATGGATTTGGAAGAAAAAGGATTTTCTACTGAAGAGACAAATGAAGTTGGATTTTATTAAAAAATATGAATCATTTTAATCACCAAATAGTGGGAAAATTGTACTATTTATCTGAAAACATCATGAATAAAAAATTAGTATAAAATAAAATGGTTTTATTATCCAATGATCAAATAATTTCCTTAAATTATAATTAAAGAATAAAACAATCCCGATTAAAATGAGATTGAGAAATAAACCCTTACAAAGATCATAACATTGAAGTGAGAATTAATCAATGAATCGATTATGTGTATAAAATTTAAATCCAAATAAAACAATTTTAAATTCAATATAATATATTCAAAATTCTTTACACACATAATCTATGAATATCAAAGACAATGAAAAAGTAATATAACCCAATGAAAAGAAATTAAGTTATGAAATTCTTTACCACTTTGTAATTTTTAAGTAATATCCCCTTGGATGAAATAATTCAAATTAAAACATAAAATACCATGAGTTATTAATGATTCATTATATTATATGTAAATGGGGCATTATTTACACCATATGAAATAAATTAGGTGTGCAATAATAAAATATTCCTTGATGAAGGGAAATTGAGACGAAGTCCCATTACCTCACACTTCCTTTTGGTTGAACGTGATTTAAACTGTTTTATATTAGTATTAATAATGTTATTAATTTATAATAGAACCATATTCATATTTATAATATCATATATGATCCTATTTTAACATTTTACCACCTTATTGTTAATAATATTTCATTTTTTTCATTGTTTTGAGTGTTAATTGCCTTGTTTTCTCATGCGTGTTTTTCCTTGAAAGTTTCAGTTCTTGAGAATATTATACATTTACATAATATATAGAGTGGTATTAATGTTATAAATATAATTTTTTTTATTATATACATGTTTAGAATCATTATTAAAATTGAACATGGAGAATGGATCACATCACTTTGTGGGTACGGTAGGGCATACGTACGCACGAGAAATATTATAATTTTCTTAGCGAGTGAAAGGGTGAGGAAGTAGGTGATATATTAATTTTACAGAATCAATATCATGTCATATATATCACATATATTTATTAAATTTATTCTTATTACATTCCATGTAAATAGAAAGTGATAAACAAATCACATCGCTTCGTGAGGCGGTAGTCCATTATACACACGCGTGACATTATCGTAATTTAAATGGAATGGAACATAAAAAGATATATGTGATATTAAAATTATATAGGTATAGTAATTTCATAAATATAATATAAATTTGTTAAATCCTTCATTATATCTAGCATTGAAAGGTGGTGATAGAAAGCGAATTACATTGGTTTGTGAGGCAATAGTCCATTGTACACATGATCGTCGATTTCATTGCCCATTTGATGAAAAATAAAATGGATATAGGTCATTCCATTAACATAATAACATATAAATATATTAAATATTCTGAGGTTATTATATAATCATGGTTTAATAGTATTTTAAGAGGTGGAAGAAGAAACAAAATAAAAACTCTAGTTTAACAACGTTACCTCGTTTTCAGACAACTTATTTAGGTTTGAACCAATAGCCTTCATAGGTTGGATTCCTGATCAAAAATATATATCTAGGATGTTGGGAGGTAAGTAAGGAAATTATTTGGGTAGGGATTTCCTAAACCAAATGGTTTTAAAAAATTGAATAGGAGAGAGTTGGGGTGGCCTTTTATAAGTGAGGTGAGTGACACACTTGTAATTTTTTGAAATAAAAAAGTATGTCCTTGTTTTTCACATGCCAAAAGGAAAAGAAATGGTCTATTATCAATCCTAAAATATAAAATGTCTAACTATATATATTCAATGGGTTTTGGACATGTTTTGGGTCATTTTTAACCCTTGTCTTTTTATTTTAACCCATGATAAACCTATTTTTAGCTTAACCATGATAAATAATTGTTACTACTTTTACTATTCATTATGGTCAAAAATTAAGTTGACCTTATTAGATAATATGAACTATACTGATTCCAAATATATATCACTTGAATTTATTTTATACATGTGTAAACCATATACTTTTCATTATTTAGTTATCATTATTCACGCCCTCCAATTTAACGGCTAGGATATAATGGTATACTATATTATGATCTATTTAGATTCAGGGTTGTGTGTTCCATAAGCAATCAAAAAGATCTAGTTTTTTTAAAAATAAATATACCATAAAGTCTTGGGGTATTACATTCTTGTCTAAGCTTAGTGTTTCATGTCATATATGTTATCGTACCCAATTTTCATCTTTTAAAATCTCAAGGTGTTGCATTTTATTTATCTATGTTATTTAAGTTAAATCAAATCTTTATATATTGGGATTTTCTACTGAATTGTTCAAATATTATATATAGGAATCCTTTATGGAGAAGAGCTCACAATGGACCTTCATAGCTGAGGGTAGGAGGGATATTTTATCTATTGCGTTGGTAAAGTCTTAATACCTAGGTCGTGTATGAGGATACCCAACAGGTGTATTAGTAAAAGGAGTGTTTGGTCGTTCTAAAGCATATTCAATGGAGGATACATATAAAATAAAAATATAATCTTTAGAAGATACAGTTATGGATATGGATGAGATGATGGAGGAAAGTATCAAAGGTTCAGTAGAGTTGATGTTTACAGACATGCAAAGACAATTTCTGGTTGCAGATGTCACTCCTCCACCTCCACCTACTTATCCACCTCATATACCTCCTCCTCCATAGCTTCCCATTTATTGTGAGTTATATGTTGAGGATCCCCAGTATCATATTGTTGCATATGAGATTATATATTATATTTGGGATACCATTCATCATCAACATATAGATATAGAGAATCTTAGGGTCACTATACAAGATATTATTGATAGATTGGCAAAAATATCATTTCCTACTGATGAGGTCCCTGCAGTTGGACAAAGTATCAACCATTTTTTAGGTTGGCTATCTAGACTTTTCCAACAAATTGCCATTGAGGTATGTGTAGATTATATTTTTTATTTCATATTGGTGTTAAATTTGTTTTAACATTTTAAATTTTATATATTCATCTATTTTTTATAGGAGTACTTTAAAGATAAAGACATACTATATAAACAACAATAATTACAAGTTGTTATGACTTTAGATACAACTTCTTTAAAGTAATGCAATTTAGTGTTGGATGCTTCCTTATCTTCAAGAGTATGGAACATATATTTTATAAATTGTTATATATCTTAACTGAATAACCACTCACATTAAATTTGTTTGTATATTAGTGGTCATTGGATATTGTGAGATTTCTTCCAAGAGAGAAGACAACTTACTCGTTATGCTCGATACATGGTGATGTGCGAGATAATTTTAAGAATATATGGAACACATAAGTTTGATTATTTGAATACTTGTATATATTATAATGACATTTAAATTTAATTCATAGATATTATTTTCAAATAGGGTCTGGGATTACTTTAGAGAGACAACAAGAAAGTGGAGCATAAAGATTAAATATCTAATAAAAAATGTGACTTCTCATTTATATTTTACTACATATTGGCTGCAAGTACTCAAAATGTTATTTGGAATTGAAAAAATATTTTTAAAAAGAAATGTCATCTTCAAGGAGTAAAGGAATGTTGATACTATGTTATAATATTTATGTTTGAAATAATTTCAACTGAGACAGTTACAAAATTCCAGAAGGTTATATTTTAGTATAACCTTTCATTTAATTTTTCATTTAATATATTCACAATACATGTTAAATGGTTTATTTTTAATTTGTAGATTTTGATAACCCTCTCTACCTTATACTGAACAAGAGTTAAGAAACTTAAAAAGAGAATGGGAAGATTATTTCATAGGTCGGATTGGGTTTTAGTTTATTTGTAATAAACATTATAAAGGTCGAATTTCAAATTGTAACGTGAAAATGCATGGATTTTGTGATGTTGTTTTCTGTTTATGTTGCTGATATTTTTGTTTCTGGACTGCTGTTGTACTGCTGGGATGGGATACTATATTGATTTTATTTTTAAAAAAATCACATCAGTTATTTTATAACTAATATGAAAGAGTATTTACCAAGTTGGTTATGTAAAAACTGACATGATATTGTATTTATCATGTCGTTTATTTAAAACCAATGTGATAAATTCTTTTCCACGTCGGTTTTAAGATAACAGATATTAAAACCCACCTCAAAATATATACTCTTAGCCTGTTTTCTATAATGTTTTTTAGAAAAACGATGTTAAAAACATCTATAAACAACGTTTATCATGTCGATTTTTATATAATTGACGTGATAATGTATTTTTCACGTTGTTTTTTTTTCAAAAAAGCGACGCGATAAATGGATTTTCACGTTGGTTTTGAAAAAGTCGACATGGAAAACCAACTCCAAATATGTGACATTTATAACATTGGTTAATTATAATCGATGTGAAAAACTTATTTACAACATCACCTTCAATAATGTCGTGAGTTAAATGATGTTAAAAAGAAAAAAACAATATGAAAAAACCCTTTTTGCACTAGTGTACACTGGTTCAGAGAATTGTCCTTTCCCACTCTTCACAAACATCTCTACCCCTTGAGAGGTATGGATCCACTAAGTCTTAACTTTTCTAGGGGAGTCAAAACCCGATTACAACAACCTTTTCGGATAGAGGGACGACCAATACAACTCTTGCTTTTTGATCAGGTAGTAGAACCAAATACAATGACATGCATTTTATGGATGTATAACCAGTACGAGTCTTGCTTTTGTTAGTAAAATCATAAATCAAATACAAAGCATAGTGGATAAAGATAGAAAATACAACTCAAAAACAATTAAACCAAATTTGAAATAAGGAAGCTTGAACTCTTATAGCAGCATGATCGACGAAGAAGATGCAGCAATAATGTGTATCAACACTAGAAAATTTCAGCAGTGCAATGAAAGGTGATCAAAATTAGTAATTATTAGTAATCGGGTTCCACCCCTATTATAAACACAATTAGAACAACGGTCTTCCTACCAAATACTAAAGGTTTCCATGTTCAAGAATCAACGGTTCACTCCTTATGGTTTCTAAAATGATGAACTAGTCATTGGTGTGTAAAATGGTGCTTGCTTCCCACATCCTGGGTTGATAAAGTGTTGTTGTCCTGATGTTGTCCTGAGAAACAAGTCAATAAAGCATTGGGAGCATTTGTGACAAGTGTTATTACCTAAAAGTGTGTTTGTTTGATATTGTAGTTTGTGTCAACTTCTTAGTGCAATGTTCTTCAGTTGATGTTGTCTCGTGGTGGTTCTTGGTAAGGCATTCACACTCCAAAACTTACCATGTTGTTTGGCTTGACACAACGTTGGCTTAACCTCAATGTCCAACATAAGTTCTTTATAGTGTGTTAGTGTAGTGATGCTATCTTGTGCAGCTTGTTAAATTAGTATTGAGTTTTGGGCATAGCGTACGTCTACTTATTAGAACAACATTTTCTTGTTCGCTCTCTGCAAAGTTTTCCATTTAATGTTGTCTCGTCTTAACTATAATTACATCAAGACAGTAAATTAATTCAGGTCAAAACAACATCAAAATACCAAAGTGAAGTCAAACCGGTAAAATGTCGAAACATAAGATCGCAATGCCTAATACGTCACATTTAGTTCTCTATCTTAGTTTTTGAAGCATGAAGCATTGAAGCTGGCATTGTGTAGAGTACTAATGCAGACCGTGTTGATTCCTTTGGTGTGTTATCATCCAATGTAGGCAGTGATCTCACATTTACACGTTATACTTATAAAAACAAAGTATTGTTAAATCATAGATCCGAAAACAGAATAATAAAAAAAAAAAACACCCGTACCTAAAAAATCAAAAACTCAAAAAAAAAAAAGAAAAAAAAAACGCACACATTTTAAGTGAGGACTCAAAACCTACAAAACAATGAAATCCATCAATCGTGCGTCGGCTCCAAGCTCCTTCACATCATTCTTGGTGTCCGCCCAACCCCCCTGAAAGCCCCGTTGGCCATCAATCCTGCAAACTCCGCACGAGACGTTGCACCCTCGACTCTATCAATCAAATTCTGTCGATGTTCTATTCATTAGCTCCAGCGATTTTCGAGTTACTCGATTCTTGATCCAATCATCACCTTGCTGATCTAGAACCTTCATCCATCGCCCTCTGGATCTGCTGATTGTTGAATTCCCTATCGATCTGCGCCATATAAAAGACCCTGGTCGCAGAAGCAATCGAGGCTGCGTAGTCCCCATCGATCTGCACCTAATGATCGCCAACGTTCATCGAAGGCCGCTCGATTCTCGTAAGATTCCCCCCGCCCCCTCTGCATTTTTCTACGCCCATCCATCTCGTGTGGCATCTTTTGCTTAATTGTTCAATGTTCGATTCAAGTATTCCAAATGTAGATTTTGTGCAACAGAACCCTAAAATTTTCTTTCGGAGTTTGTGATCTTCTTGGTGTGTAAAGATTTTGCTGAATTGTTGAGAGTCGGCTAGATTACATGGAAGTTATGGATTTAAAGAATGAGGTGTTTGAAAAAGAATTGAAGAGGAAGGTACGAAATTTTGTATTGATCCATGGAATCCTTGCCATACTCTTGTCTTCTACCTTCATGAGGCCCTTGGTGGTAATGGCTTGAAATGCCCAATTTTGCTCTAGAGTTTGATGGGGCCAAGGTGGAAGGGAAAGAATTCAAAAGCCAGTGCAGCTGCAGTTCCCATGTCCGAAATAGTTTCACAGCTCAGGTTATCCCTCATCCGTTCAGGCGCCTGTGGATTACTCTCTGGATGCAGTGTCCTAGTGAAGGTGGGCATGGAGCAAACCGATCTTCTCAACCGTGCTTGCTTCGGTCGGCCCATTGTCGCGGCATGGGAGGGTGGGCAGTGGTTTCAGTTGGGTCTAGAAGAAGCCTATTACCTCCACCACAATCTGAATTGCCTGGAAATCGAAGGGGAGGAGGGGTGTTCGATGCAGTGCGGCAATGTCTGGCGGTGCATTAAATCCCGGTGGGGGAGCTTCCCGTTTCTTCACAAGGCTTATGCGCACCTCCGGGCGAAGAACTGGGTGGTGAGACCGGGGTGCCAATATGGAGTGGACTACATGGCGTACCGCCACCACCCGGCGGTGGTGCACTCGGAGTACGCGGTGGTGGTTTTGTGGGGAGGGATCGATGGGCGGCTGCGGGTATGGTCGGATTTTCATTGCACAGTGCGGCTCTGTGGTGGCGTGGCGAAGACATTGTTGGTTCTGGAGATCACTGAGAATGGTTACGATGCACGGGGTCCATTGGATTTGGAGAGGTGGACAGTGAAGGAGTACACGATCACACGATGGTGCCCGGAGAAATGCCGGGAGGATCAACCTGCCATTGAGAATTACAAGGAGTAAAATTTATATGTACAGTTATTTTTGTTGGTGGAATTGAAATAGAATGGTGTGCAAGTGTTTTCCAATTCATTGTTGGAAGTGTTTTTAAAGGAATGATGTTTGAGTTTTCTGTTCTTCCAATAATACAAGTTGTTAATGGAGTCTTCACTGTGCAAGTGTTTTCCAATTGATTGTTGGAAGTGTTTTTAAAGGAATGATGTTTGAGTTTTCTGTTCTTCCAGTAATACAAGTTGTTAATGGAGTCTTCGCTGTTGTATTTCCTCCATTTGATAAGTGCTATAAACCCTAAGCAACTTTTTTGAAGGAATGGTGTTTCAGTTTGCTGTTCTACATGTTTTGACTTTGCTGTTCTACATGTTATGACTTGCAATCTTTTAAATCTGAGTCCATCAAAATTTTCTCATCGATAGAAGTTCAAACCATCAAATCATTTATTTTCAAGAGAACCTCAAAACTTGTTCAAAGTCTTTCAAATCATTCACACATGAAAAAACTCAAATATTTGACCACCAACACACCTCAACTTGAAACCTTAATTAACACTCATTAGGATCCTGGTCTTGTTTTCCCTACACACATTCTCTCATACACTAACGGTTGATCACAAACACCAGGATGTAAGGATAAAATGAGCGAATATTATCCCTTCACGAGTCCCAAAACCTAATTAGAAAGTACCCACAAAATAATAATAAACTCTAATGTTAAAATTTTGATACGACCTTCATGTCTAATGCACAACTCTCCGTAACATGTAGGACAACACATGCTCAAAAGCATAATTATATGCAAAGTCCGATGAATTATCCCAAAGCAAATAACTATACAAGCTATGAAACCGATATAATCTTACAAAAGACATTGATAATATCAGAATTGGCTTAAAGGCGAAAACAAAACATGAAATACAGCCTCACAATAACATAATCAATGAAACTACACGAGCTAATGCATCCCATCATCTCTTGTTTTGCTCATCTTCCAGCTAACCAACAAAAGAATCATAAAAAAGAATCTCTACATATGCATAAAAAATGTTATCACCAAGTATATGTGTAGAGGTTGAGTGACGCATTCCATATTTATTTCATTTGTAATGCAACTCTTAACATGAGATGACATGCAAGTGGTGCAAGAATTCAAAATAATTAATATAATTGAGGGAGTGGGAGGAAAGGTATGGAAAACACTCACGCACGCGCGCACACACACACTAGAGATTCGAACACGGGACCTCCTGGACGCCTGCCAACTGGCCTACGACCTTGTGTACACATTAATGAAAAATAATAATAATAATTGTAACAATAATAAAGTCGATGTATTGAATTTCAAGATCCCTAAAAAATATATAAGTGTAATGCATTCCTAAATCACTACGCTTGATTCAATATTATTAAGCTCTGCTATTTCTCAATTCTAAATAAGCTCTCAGAAATGACAGCTTTTCTAAGCACTAAATATGTGTTGAGAGAAGCTCACATTCTCAGTGCTTTTTGATATAGGGCTGAGAAAGGATCACCTCATTTAACCTAATACGCTCCCCTTATTCTTCCCTTCCTCCTCTGCGCGCGACACTGCTCTGAACCACTGCTCTTGTTTTGTGATCCTCAATTTTCTTCATCAAATCAATATAAAATCTCTAGTATGTGCTTCACATTTGGTCAATAATGATAGTGATGTGTTCTTAATGCAAATTTTGCACTGTTTTCAAGTTTTATTCGTTATTCACTATTGTTCATCAAAGATCTTCTTTTTGGTCGATTATATGTATATATTATTGATCCATACACACACATACATACATATTCATATTTATAAATATGTATATGTGTATATATATACACATATATATGTTTTTTTTGTATTTACATTATTTATGAATCTTGTATATATTTTGTTTATAATATATATATATATATATATATGTATGTATGTATGTATATGTTTGATACTATTTATAGATATTGATATATTTATATCTATGTTCATAATGTTATGTATTGATTTTATCTATATAGTATTTTCATTTTCATTATCTACATATATACAATTGCATATAATTGACAATGAGGAAATTCTTGCTAATCATATTGTCTCTTACTTTAGCAACATTTTTAAAGGTCCTGACCGAAACAAAGACTTAATATCTGATGTCATCCAAGTCATGGTGAACAATAATGACAACACCTCCTTGACTGGTATTCCCCTTGGCCATGAGATTAAAGATGTCGTCTTCAGTCTGAAACCTGATAGTGCTCATGTGCCTGATGGGTTTTCTAACTCTTTTTTTAGCATTACTAGGACATCGTACAAATTGATGTATGTAATATGGTTAAATCATTTTTTCCAACAACATACCCCTCCATGGTCTTAATGCGCAGTTCCTCACTCTAATCCCGAGGTGGAAAATGCCTCTGAAATACACCTCATTAGACCCATTGTTCTCCTTAACGCCCTCTACAAAATACTCTTCAAAATCCTAGCAAATAGAGTCACTCCTATAGCTAATAAAATTGTCTCTTGGAACCAGTTTGGGTTCCTTAAAGGCATAACCATCCATGATTAAATCTACATTGCCTATGAATGCACAAATCTTTTAAATAAATCTAATAGGGGTGGAAATCTTGCTATTATACTTGTCATTAGAAAAGCTGTTGACACTATAGAATGAAAATTTATTTATAAGGCCCTCAGTAATTTTGGCTTCAATGACATTTTTGTCAACATAATAAAAAACCATTTCTCCTGTGCCCACATTTTTGTGCTAATAAATGGTTCACTGAAAGGTTATTTAAACCGCACTAAAGGTGTCATATTGGGAGACCCCCTCTACAATTATTTTTATTATTGTGGAGGATTACTTAAGCAGACTCCTCACACGCTTGGTTAATTGAGGTAAAATAAAGCCCATTTTTACCTCCAGTAATCTTATTGTTCCTTCTCACCTCTTTTATGTGGATGAAATCATCTTATTTTTACAAAGAGACAAAAGAAACATCCAAAATCTTAAAGCGTCCCTCTCTCATTATGAGGAGGTCTCTGGTTAATCTATAAATTGGAATAAATATTTTATCTTCTCTGGAAAAAGATTTATATTTTCTAGAAAAAACAACATCATAAATGATATGGGCATCAAAGAAGGATCCTTCCCTTTCACTTATCTTGGGGTTCCTATCTTTTGGGGGAATCCTAAAAGTAACTATTTTTCTAAAATAAAAAACCAAATAAATAATCATATCTCTTCCTAGAAAGGAAAATCCCTATCCATGGCTAGAAGAATTTTCCTTGTTAAATTCACTATTGTTTCTAAATTGGTATACTCTCCAATGGTCTATAAATGACCCACTGGTATGCTTAAAAATCTTAATGGTTGTATCAATTTTTTTTAGCAGAAGCACTCTAGAGAGAAAGCTTGTCACTATCCAATGGATTAATTATTGTAAGCCTCTTACTAATGGGGGACTTGGTATCAAGAACCTTATTCTTTTCAATGATTCTCTTTAAGCCAAGATTACTTGGAATCTTTTAAATAGCAATTCCATGGCTTTTAATTTCCTTAGAGGTAGATTCCTTAATAAACTAATGAAAGACAATCTGCTTTATATGGATTCCTCTATTTGGCCATCCATCAAACACTCTTTCACTAAAATTATGTCTCATGCTAGGTGGGTGGTTAATAGAGAATCCTCTTTGAATTTTTGGTCGGATAACCAGAATGGATCACCTCTTATCTCGATAGTTGACCTCGTTCACTTACCTGCTGACACTAATATTTCTATAAATGACCTCTTGAACTCCTTGGATTTGGACCTTCCCAATGACATTAACACTATTATCAACAACTGTCACTTTTTTAGCTCAGATTATTTTCTAGTTTGGGAACCTAAAAAAATTGTATTTTGGACTCCAAACATTTCTATAATTTTAATTTCACTGATGAAAATCACGAGTTTCCTTGGTTAAACGGATTTGAAAAACCTTCGATTAGAACCTTCAGATTCACTTTTACCTAGAAAATAGCTTACAACCGAATACCCTCTGACAACTGTTTGCAATTATTTGGTATCCACCTTTGCTCCAAATGTCGTCTCTGTAACCAACCCAGAGAAGATGCAGATCATCTGCTCTTATCTTGTGCTAATGCATCTACTTTATGGAAATAAATATATGACATTTTTTATCTTATATGGCCAAATTTGGTCTCCATACGGTCACAGCTATGAAGGTGCATAGCTGCTGATACTTCTCAACAAATTGGGCACCTTCTCATAGCTGTTGTTGCAGAACTGCTGCATATTATCTGGTATGAGATAAATTCAATTATTCATCATCATAATACCTTTATAAAGTATGCACCTCATATTGTAAACAACCCTAATTACATGATTTATAATAATAGTTTCACTTTCTTACATTCTCATGATCTTTTAGGTATAGAATTTGAGATAATTAAGAAAACTATTACATAATAAAGTGGACACTTCCACGTAATGAATATTTTTTCCACAAAACAATTTTTTGTGTTTACACTCCTATTTCATTCATGACACATTTTCTTTGTTCAAGACATTTCACCACTGGCCTTGCTATAATTCCTATACATCCTTGGGCCATGTGAAAAACATTTGAAAATGTGGGATGGGTAAAGAAAAGTTTAGTAAGTGATATAAAAATTTAAAAAAAAACCGTTAATCCCTTTTTGAAAAACATAAAAATCCACAAGGAAGATTGTCATTTTACAAAATAAATTTGAGCTCAAATAATCATTTCCTCTAACCATAAAGCCAAATTTATTGCCCAAAGTTATTCATAAAACATTATCTAGCATTCATAAAGGAAAAATCATAATTTACGAGGGTTTTATGAAAAACATGAAAACTTTTCCTTGAAAACAAACCTTTAACCTTTAAAAGATCATAAATTTTCCCTTAAATCATAAGCTCATTTGATTTCCTTATGAAATCAAAAAATATCCATAAAAACCCATTTTTCAAGTTTAGAAAAACCATGTAGTCATCTTGGGACATTATCTTTTCAAGAAACCTTATAAAGGAATAACCTTCATGGTTAATTCCACATGTTTCTTCTCAAGAATATATCATTACCCAATGCATTGGATGACTATATCTGACCCAACCATCATCATATAAAATATCCAAGTACCATATCATGAAGAAAACGCTCAAAATCTTTTATTTCCATCATAAAACTCATAATAATTGGCATTTAAGCCCATAAGAAAATCCACTTTCAGTTATCTCATAAAAATGAGAAGCAATATCCTTTTCTCTTAAAAATAATAAAAAATAAAAAATTCATAGAACAATGAGAATACAATATTATTCGAAAAACCATAGAAATTTGTAGAGAAATCTTGATAACTAATAATGAATATGATGTTGGGAAAAGACGACCATGCAATATTCATTTAAAAAAACATGCTTTTAGTACTTTTGTAAAGAAAGTCAAAAATAACCCGTACAGTAAACTTTGAAAAGATTCCTTTTAAAACTTTTGTAAAGAAAGTTATAAGTAGATAAAAACATCCTTTAACAATCATAGAAGTATAAATTTGAACATTCTTGAAACATTTTAAAGAACAAAGATATGGAGGAAAAATATTTTAAAACATTTTAAACAAAGGTTTTAAAGAAAAATACCTTACAGAATTGGTAAATTTTGAATCAAAAGGACATTCAAGGAGAGAACTTGAAATTGTTTTTTAAAACACTTTAATTTCAATAAATTTATGATAAAATAAATTCATATGGAAATTTAAACACCACACAAAAGAAAACATGTGGTGAAAATGGAATAAGTCTCGATGAAAGGAAATCGAGATGAGAAATCCTTTACCTCAAGTCCCCACTTTCCACGTATGTCTTTTACTTTCTCGAATAATAAAAATTATATTAATTATTTCACTACGGGGAAAATAGCTTTTTGCGACGAGATTAATTCCTGCCGCAAATAGCCCGTCCTAGAGATTATTTTGCGGTAGAGGATTCTGCCTGTCGCAAATAATTGGTTATTTGCGACGGGATTTGGGGTCCCACCGCAAAAAGTTTGGCACGGTTTGCGCGCCAAACCGCAGGAAGGTTATTTGGGACGGGGAGATTCCCTCGTCGCAAATAGTGCATCGGTTGGAGGGTATTTGCGATGGGTCCCGTCGCAAATACCCGGCGGCGGTAAATAGGTTTTTGCGACGGGATGTTGTCCCGTTGCAAAAAATGTGTCGGCAGATACCTTTTGCGACGGGACCCGTCACAAATAATCTTTTAACCGCCGACTGTAATTAATGCGGGTGAAGCTTTTTGCGACGGGTCTCGTCGCAACAAATACAATTTGCGACGGGATACCCGTCGCAACTAATCCAACCTATATATATTCTCATCCGTTTTTTCAAATCCTCCTCTCAATTCTCACTCTCTCTCTCTGAACTCTATTTTCAGAGTGGAAATTTGTGTGAGTTAGTTTTTTTTCATGAAAAAGTTGTGAAGCCGTCTACATCAATAGGAAATCAAGTTTAAAGGTATTTATATTTTATTTAATTTAGTATTTATTTCATTTTTTATGTTACTTTTAATTATTTTTGATTAGTTGTAATTAAATTTGATTTAAATTGTTTTGTTATCAGTATTTATTTGTAATAATAAATTGAAATTATTAGTACTAATTTTTAATAATTAATAATAAATAGGAATAATTAGTAATAAATAGGAATAATTAGTAATAAATAGGAATAATTTGTAATAAATAGAAATAATTAGTAATAAAGAGGAATAATTAGTAATAAATAGGTATAATTAGTGATAATTAGTAATAAATTGGAATAATTAGTAATAAATAGGAATAATTAGTAATAAATAAGAATAATTAGTAATAAATAGGAATAATTAGCAATAAATAGGAATAATTAGCAATAATTAGTAATAAATAGCAATAAATAGGAATAATTAGCAATAAATAGTAATAATTAGCAATAAATAGGATTAATTAGAAATAAATAAGAATAATTAGAAATAAATTGGAATAATTAGGAATAAATAGGGATAATTAGTAATAAATAGTAATAAATAGGAATAAGTAGTAATAAATAGGAATAATTAGTAATAAATAGGAATAATTAGTAATAAATAAGAATAATTAGTAATAAATATGAATAATTAGTAATAAATAGGAATAATTAGTAATAAATAGGAATAATTAGTAATAAATAGAAATAATTAGTAATAAATAGGAATAATTTGGAATAATTAGGAATAATTAGGAATAATTTGGAATAATTAGTAATAATTAGGAATAATTAAGAATAATTAGTAATAATTAGTAATAATTAGGAATAAATAGTAATAAATAGAAATAATTAGTAATAAATAGGAACAATTAGTAATAAATAGGAATAATTAGTAATAAATAGTAATAAATAGTAATAATTAGTAATAAATAGGAATAAATAGTAATAAATAGAAATAAATAGTAATAAAAAAGAATAAATAGTAATAAATAGGAATAAATAGTAATAAATAACAATAAATACGAATAAATAGGAATAAATACGAATAAATTGGAATAAATACGAATAAATTGGAATAAATACAAATAAATAGGAATAAATACGAATAAATATGAATAATTAGCAATAATTAGCAATAATTAACAATAATTAGGAATAAATAGGAATAAATAGGAATAATTAGGAATAATTAGTAATAAATAGGAATAAATAGGAATAATTAGTAATAAATAGGAAGAATAAGTAATAAATAGGATTAATTAGGAATAATCAGGAATAAATAGTAATAAATAATAATAATTAGTTTTAATTAGTAATAATTATTAATAATTAGTAATAATTACTAATAATTAGTAATAATTAGTAATAATTAGTTATATTTAGTAATATTTAGTAATATTTAGTAATATTTAGTAATAATTAGTAATAATTAGTAATAATTAGTAATATTTAGTAATAATTAGTAATAATTAGTAATAATTAGTAATAATTAGTAATAAATAGTAATAAATAGTAATAATTAGTAATAAATAGTAATAAATAGTAATAAATAGTAATAAATAGTAATAAATAGTAATAAATAGGAATAAATAGGAATAAATAGGAATAAATGGGAATAAATAGGAATAAATAGGAATAAATAAAAATAAATAGGAATAAATAGGAATAAATAGGAATAAATAGGAATAAATAGGAATAAATAGGAATAAATAGGAATAAATAGGAATAAATAATAATAATTAGGAATAATTAGAAATAAATAGAAATAAATAGGAATAAATAGGAATAATTAGGAATAATTAGGAATAATTAGTAATAATTAGTAATAATTAGTAATAATTAGTAATAATTAGTAATAATTAGTAATAATTAGTAATAATTAGTAATAATTAGTAATAATTAGTAATAATTAGTAGTAATTAGTACTAAATAGTAATAAATAGTAATTAATAGTAACAAATAGTAATAAATAGTAATAAATAGTAATAAATAAGAATAATTAGTAATAATTAGGAATAATTAGGAATAATTAGTAATAATTAGTAATAATTAGTAAGAAAGATGCTAGTAAATGAGCTGTTAGACAAAAGAGTAGTCGTCAATCCACTGGAAATTGTGTTGCCCAAAATTAATGGTAATTATTAAGAAGTATTTGTAATTATTTATCTTTTTTTTTTTCAGATAGTGTTTTTATAATTTCAAATTATTCAAAAACAGTGATGATTTTATATTTTGTAGAAAAATATGGAACATGGAAATCGACATCATGCATTATTAGATGATCGTGCTTGGATAAATCAGCACAGAAATCTAAACAGTTCTAGTTTAAATCCTGTATATGTTGAGGGTGTTGAAACTTTCTTATCATTTGCATCATCAAAAACAGAATATGTTTTAGAAGGCACAATTAAGTGTCCTTGTAAAAAATGTGCTTTGAGAATGTTTGACACATTTGACAAGGTTGGGGGACATCCCTTGCGGTTTGGTTTTCAACCAAATTATGTTTTTTGGTATCAACACGGTGAACGCAGTTCCAGAGAAGATACCAATAACTTGATTCCGGATCCATCACAATTTCAAAATTTAGTACATGATGTCGCAGGTCCATCTGTTCAACAAACTGAAACTCAAGATGATATTGATTTAACTCCTGAGTTGGCACCATATGAATTTTATGAGTTGTTGAGGTCTATTGAGGATGCATTATATCCTGGTTTCAAGATAAGAAAATTAGAAGCGGTTGCAAAATTTATGGCTATTAAATCAGATAATGCAATGTCAAACAACTGTTTTGATCAGATATTTTCTTTGGTTAAAACACTTTTATCTGAAGTAAATGTGTTGCCTGCAAATTACTATGAGAGCAAGAGGTTGGTTCAAAACCAGGGCCTTAGTTATTGGAAGATTCATGCATGTAAAAATGATTGCATCTTATATTCTGGTGAAAATGAGTCATTGGATAGTTGTCCCACATGTGAAAAATCGAGGTATAAAGAAGCTCAACCAAGGAAGTCTGGATCGATTCCTATAAAACAGTTGAGATATTTTACCCTTACACCTAGGATGCAACGTTTATTTATGTCTCAGAACACAGTGTCAATGATGTCATGGCAGAAAACCAATATTTCAACCGATAAAAGCTTGAATCATCCATCTGATGATGATTCATGGAAACATTTTGACCATCTGCATACGTCTTTTGTTCTAGAAGCCCGAAACGTGCGATTGGGTCTTTCTATTAACGGTTTCTGTCTGTTTGGTTCTTATGGTGGTCAGTATTCATGTTGGCATGTCTTTGTAACTCCGTACAATTTACCTCCATGGATGTTGATGAAGGATCCCTATATCTTTTTGACCTTATTAATCCTAGGGAATCTGAAAAATAATATTGATGTTTATTTGAAACCATTGATTGACGAGTTAAATGAATTATGAAATAATGGTGTTAGTACATATGATGTTGTTGTGAAACAAAATTTCATATTAAAAGTTGCATTGATGTGGACGATTAGTGACTTTCCGGCATATGGCATGTTATCTGGCTGGAGTACACACGGTCCGAAATCATGTCCTTACTGTATGAAAGACAACAAATCCTTTATGATTGTTAATGGAAAAAACCTTACTATTTTGACTGTCATCGTAGATTTATTCCAACAGATCATCCTTTTCAAAGGAACAAATATCATTTCAGAAAAGGTAAAATTGAAAGGGATGAACCTCCAAAAATGAACTCAGGTACAGTGTTAAAATCAGTTGTATTTTCATTACCTCCCATCACATTTGGTCTAACAGTAAACCAATAGAAAATTCATGGATTTGGGAAAGAACATAATTGGATAAAACGGAGAATTTTTTGGGATCTTCCATATTGGTCTGATTTGTTGGTCCGCCACATGTTGGATGTCATGAATATTGAGAAGAATTGTTTTGATAATTTATTTCATATAGTTTTGGATACACAAGGTAAGACCAAAAATACTGTAAAAGCACAATTAGATCTTGCCCAAATTTACAGGCGACCAAAACATGAACTATTTGAAAATGTCAGATCAAAGAGGTTAATGAACCTAAAATCATCTTATACACTATCCAAAGAGAGTAGCTTATTATTTTGTCAGTGGATTGCAGATTTGAGACTTCCAGATGGCTATGCTTCCAATTTGGGAAGATGTGTTAAGAATGGTCATATTATCGGATTAAAAATTCATGATTGTCATGTTATAATGGAAATACTTATTCCAATTGGATTTATAGGTTTTTTGAATTCTATGATTTTGGATTCGATAACAGACATATCATAATATTTTCAAGACATTTGTGCAGTGAAAACAGACTACTATGTGCTAAGAAAACTGAAAGAAGATGTTGCTGTAATTATATGTAAACTGGAAAAAAATTTCTGCCGACTTTCTTTGACTCAATGGAACATCTGATATTACATTTTCCACATGAAGCTAAATGTGGAGGTCCAGTACAGTTTCAATGGATGTACCCATTTGAGAGATACATGCAGAAATTGAAGAAAAAAGTACGTAAAAAAGCATCAGTTGAAAGCTCAATTGCTGAAACTTATTTGCAAGAGAAAATTGCTTTTCTCTGCTCTCACTATTTTGAATCTGAATATCCCTCAAAACACAACTGCATGGGACATAATGAGGTAAATGTTAATGATGAAATGGACAATCAATTATCAGTTTTTAATCAGCCAAATCTTGGCTTCGGTGGAGTTCAAGAACGATGGATTTTAAATGATGAACATCATAGAGCTCATACATATGTTCTGCTCAACTGTGAAGAAATGAAATCATTTGTACTATGAGTGCTTCTATCACTTATTTTATAATTTATGTTATAGTATGTAAACTTATTTTATTTTTAGGTTATATGATAATAATATCAAGAAACAACTTCCACAAATTACAGCAGCTGCTCTTAAAAAAAGCAGATAACTTTTTTTTCTCAATGGTTTCAAAAACTGGTAACATAAATTATTGATGGTTTAATATCAATTTAGTTTACTATTTATTATAGTGATAATTGTTTTATAAATTTTCAGGTGTCTCAACATGCTGATAAAATTGATAAGCGACTGTGTATATTGAGTAACCGACCATCCAAAATGGTTAAATATTATAATGCATATTTGGTGAATGGTTTTCGATTTCATACACGTGCACATGGGGAATAAAAAAAAAATTAAAAGTGGAGTTTTTTTGAGAGGATCACATCATAGAGAAATTGAAGTTTACTTTTACGACATTCTGGATGAAATTATTGAGCTGTGTTATCTAGGACAGAATTACATAATGATGTTTAAATATTGGTGGTTGGATACTGAGAGAGGTTTTCATGTTCATCCGACTCATGGAATCATTGATATTAAATATAAAATTCTTCTTGTAGTAAATGAACCATTTTTACTGGCTCAATAGGCACATAAAATTTATTATGCAAAGTATTGTGCTACTTCAAGAGACCTAAGTGATTGGTGGAGCATAATAAAAATGAAATCTTGGGAAAATCGGTTTACTCAAACTGAATGTGGTTCCACTGAAGTGGAAGGAATTAAAATTTTTCAAGAGACTAATCAAAATCCATCTTTTTCACAAAGATACATGAATATCGATGATGAAACCCCACAATTAAGGGTCGATGGTGACAAAGATGTTAATGATGTTACAAATGAATTTGAAATGATAAGAGATATTGAAACTGAAACTCATATGGATATTGATGATGTCGAGGAGGAATATGAAGACATTGACATTGTCAGATATTAAGATGATGATAAAGGTGAACATTGACACAATTAAATACTGGTTATAATCATAACTAATATATATCTATATATAATAGTTATTTTCAACTATCTGCTAACAATAATAATTTTGTGTTTCAGATGGACCCTGATCTATTTCGTGAGTTACAGGAGGATGAGCTACCTTTGGATGATGGGGATTTGGGATCATCTGACCCTCAGCTTACAGGCGGTTCAGGGGGTATGTGGAGGGGGCGTGGTCTTGCACGACTAATGATTCCTAAACCTATACCCGAGCGACGTCCACGTCTTGGCTTCGATACACACACACAAAGGTATGATAACCTGTATATTTTAGTTATCTTTCATTAATTTATTTATATATATACTAATTGTTTGATTATTTATTCTTTTTTTATAGTTTTGCGCATGTAGCTATTAGACAGGGGAGCGCTATCTTGCGCAATTATTTTTATCATCCATGGATCACATGGGAACAGATTCCCATTGATGTGCAGCTCATCATGTTTAATCATTGGCTGGTACGTAAATAAATAATATTTATTTTAAAATTTATTTTATTAATAACTTGATATTATAAATTACTTTTAGGGTTTATGGTATCCTATCAATGATAACATGCCTGATGTTATCCACGCGACATGGGAGGTGTCTATGCGTGACTGTTTCTGTCAGTTTTTGCATAATTTGAGAAGGACAACCATTAAGAAAGCAGGAGTAATAGATTTTGACGATTCATGTAGAGCCCACTGACCAGAGTACATTTAATCTCTCGTTTGGGATGGATTATGTTTACACTGGTTGAGTGGTGAATTTCAGAGGAGTTCTTCAGTGGGTCGACAAAACCGGGGGAGACAGGAGGTGACACATCGAGCTGGTAGTCGTATATTCAGTATGCATAGAGAGCATGTGGTATATAACTTTTTTAAATATTTTATATAAATTTAAATATAAAAAGTTTATTTTATATTTTTATAGGCAGTCAAGCATCCCGATATTATGGAGTACAACATTTATCGAAGGATGTACAGTGATCTAGCCACTGGAGAGATTAGAGGTGATTGCTAGCATCAGATTGTGGTTAGTATTTTTTTTTCAGTTTGATAATTAACTGCATATAATATTTTCACAATTTTAATTTCAAATTGGAATTGAATGAGTCATATGAGGCTATGACCTCTCAGACACAGGCTGAGAGTCAGGATGAGGCAACTGATCAGATTAATGCCCACCATTTCGATGAGGCGGCATGGATGCAAGCAAATCAGTATGGATTTGAGGAGGGTCAAGTAGTTGGTATCTGCTCTCACGTGACTTCTAGTACTTATTATGGTACTGCTGCGATGTCGTCATCTAGCTCGAGAGGATCTCGTGGAGTGGCATCATCTTCTGCCTCACAGTATCTGGAGCAGTTGCGAACTCAGGCTGATCTTATAGAGTATTTACAGAAGCAGTATGAAGAGATGCGTCAGCAACAGCAGCAGTAGTGGCATCACAATGAGGAGATGCGTCGATGGCAGCAATAGCAGCACGAGCAAATGGAGTATATGTGTCGTCTGACTCGTAGTTTAGGGATTGAGTTTCCTCCACCATCTCCTGCAGCTCCTCCACCTCCTCCAGAAGATGACCCCCAGTGATTTTTTATGTTAAAAATATTTGAATTCAATATTTGTTGTGATATGAACTATTTTCAGTTTGTCTTTTATATTAGTGCGAATATTGCATAATTTTTTTTAATATTTTATTATTTATTATTACTATTATATATTTTAATGTTTGTTTATTTTACTAATAATAATAATAATATTTTATGATTTTTTTATATTTTTTTGTGAATATTGAGAATTTTAATATATATTTTTTATTTTAATAATATTAATATAATTTTTTAATTAATCATAATTTTATTAAATATTTTTTTTGGTATTATATTTTTTAATGTTTGTTTATTTTACTAATAATAATTATTATTATATTCGGAGACTTATTTGCGATGGGCCCATCGCAAAAAGTTTATTTATATATAATGTATATAATCAGAGACTTATTTGTGACGGGCCCATCGCAAAAAAAGGTATTTGCGACGCTGTTTTCTACAACGGGCTATTTGTGATGGTTCCGTGTCGCTAAAGCTTATTTGCGACGGGATCCCAACGCAAATAGCCCATTACAAATAGTACAAATTCAAATAGTGTATACTTTCTTAAGAAATTTTTTCATATTCACCCCATTATCAACATTCCTTTTATTTCATTTATTATCATGTTCTATTTAGTTACTAAGTCGGTTAAGTTTACGTTAGATATTTTGAGGTTGTTCAGCCCAAAACAACTTTAGTGTGTTGACCCTAGTCAAATATTTCATAGTTAAATCATATTTAAAATATTAAACATTTTATAATTATCATTTTTATGCATTTAATATACTTTTAAAACCATCCATGTAATACAACCATGAAAAATGAAATATATCATTTCATGGTGGCGGTAGTTCACACGTACACATGAGCAACATTTTCATTTTTCTAATGGATGAAAATAAAATGAAGTTGAAAAATGTTTACCTTTACAGAATCATAATAATATTATAGATATCACATTTATTCATTAAATCCATCCTTGATTCCATCCATGTGAAGAGGTAATTGAGAAATGAATTACATCGCTTTGTGGAGATGGTAGTCCACATGTCTGCCTGAGCGAAGTTATCATTTTCCAACTGATGAGTGGGAAATAAGGTAGATAATATTTCATATTTACCAAATCATAATTATGTTATAAAAATCATATATATCCATTAAATCCATCTGTATGACCACACTAGTAGAAAAATATAATTTCACATCAACATTTTCACATTGGGTTTTCCAAAACCAATGTTACAATGAAAGTAGAGGGACTTTTAACATTGGTTTTACTAAAAATTCATGTTAAAAGTATTTATGATGCAATTTTAATGTATATTTTTAGTAAAAATGATGCTATTTTTTACTTTTGATTCCATTTTTTAGTAAAATCGACATTAAAACTTTATTTTTTAATTTTTGACATCAGTTTTTACTAAAACCGATGCCAATATATATATATATAGTTTTGAAATCAGTTTTTATTAAAATACAATATTAAGAATATTCTCATTGGATTTAACATCGGTTTCACACATAACTGATGTCAAAAATAAATTTCACATCATACGGAAGCGGGATTTTATTTTTTCACTGCACGCTTCCTAATTTTTTAGTTGTCACCTAAATTTTATTTTTCCATGTTACACCTTTTGAAGCATATTTTATATGTTTTAACTCTCCACACTAATTTATTTTTGATATAATATTTTTATCCACATCTCCATTCCACTAGTTCTTCATTTAGTGATTTATTAATGATATTTATAATTATTCTCCTATTACTTAATTTATTTACGATTAGTTTCATCAATAAATATACTTGTTAAAAGTTCCTTTTTTTATGATGAAGGACACTCAGTAGATTGAGTTAAAAGTATAAATATTCCATATGAGATTTACTAGAAAAAGTCTAAAATTACTTAAAAACCACAACTTTATATTCCTCATGAGTTCTTCCCTCTAATGAAAATTAAGTCGATGGGCATTGATTCAAACATAAAAAATAAATCAAATCTTAAACATTCTTTTTCTAGATTTTATTTGGTTTCTATAATGTTCTACTTTATTGATCTTACATTTTTATTCGAGTGATTAAAATATTTAAGTTGAATATTTATATTTCCTTTTCTAGATTTTATTTAGTTTCTACAATTTTTAACTTCATCGATCTTGTATTTTCATCCAAATGAGTAATGTGCATTGAAATATTTAAAAAAACTACAGTGGTTCGACATCAATTTCTGTTATAACCAAAATCAAAAGTGACATTCAACATTGATTATAACACAAAACTAATGTATAAATTCATATAGTAGCACTTTTTTACATCATTTTTAATAAAAACCGACATCCAAATTCCTCAAGTGGCACTTTTGATAATGGTTATGAAAAAAACAAACATCCAAAGTCTTTTATTTTTTATAAAAAAACAATTTTAATATCAGTTATAATAAACACCATTAAAAATATATTTACAATGTCACCTGCAAAGATGTCACCTCAAAAAATGACAATAAAAACCTAAAAAACTGATGTTAAAGTCCTTTTCTATACTAGTGTAGCCATGTGAGGTGGTGATGAAAAATGAATCACATCAATTCATGGAGGAGATATTTCGTATGTACACACGAGTGACCTTTTTATTTACCATAGGATGAAAATGAGGTAGATAATTGTTGTTCGATCAACATAATAACATTTTAGTATATTATAGATACTGATGTAATTACATTAGGATGGTTAGAATATATTCCAAATAGGTAGAAGAAGAAATAAACTAGAAAGAATTTAGTTTAGACTTATACCTCTTCCTTGGATATCTTCCCCTAACCTATAGCTTAAGCCATCTAGGATTGGTATTTTTGTGGGATCAGAACATCTAGGACATGGGTAGAAGAGTTGGGAAGGTATTTGGGAATAAATTTTTCAATCTAGAGTTCTCAAAGTGTGGGGATAAGTGATCATAGGAGGTTCAATTTTATAAGTGAGAGGAGTGAAACCCTTGTAAATATTAAGAAAGTTAAAATATAACAAATATATTTCTCATGTAAAGTAGATCAAATTTAGTCCAATTTCTAATATAGAATTGTTTAAGGTGTAATTACAATCAAAAAATCATAATTAGACAATTTATATTTATATTTTAAGCCTTATATCTTACTTTAACCCCCTCCTTAAACATTTTAACTTTTACTGTGATGATAAACATTTACCATAACAACAATTCATTATGACTAAAAAAGGAATTTAACTCATAACTAAATTTGAAAATTTTGATTCCAAATATAGAATATATATTCTAATATTAAATCTATAGAAGTGGTAAAAATTACTTTTAATATAATTTCACAAAATGCAAAGAAAAACTGTTTTTAGAAAAATTCATTTTTAAGCATAAACATAATTTTACCCCAAAACCAAGTATAATATTTATTCCCATGGAATTAAGTGGATTAGGTTAAATAAAATGATACTTATTTAAATTAAAAAACAAACCAAAACTTAAAGAGACCTTGTGAATACTTGATTAAAATAGAAGATCCAAAAATATCAAACATAGATTTCTAAGTTCAACATTATACTTTTAAATTCATTATATTACTTATTAAATATATATATATTCTATAAATTTTTTTTCCAAAACTTTCAATTCATACTTATAACATTATAATTTCATAAAAGTGACAATATTTGTAACAACGGTATTTTCACTATTCACAAAAAAAAAACTATTTTAGAAAAATACTAAAAAATCACCCTAATAAAATTTTGATTTTATGGATTAAAAAATGAAGTTCATTTCATAAAATAATCTTTTAAATTAGAATAAAAAATATAATGTAGAACCAATTTTAAAAAAAATGACACTTTTAAACTTTATGCGTTCTTATCTTTATTTCATATCAATTACCAATGAGTGTTAATTTATTTTTTTGCACATTGTATATTCATAATCTATTGATGTTTACATTCCATTCAAATAAATTATTATTTACTTTAATTCAAATTTTCATGTAACATAAGCTATCAAAAATATTATTTAAAAGAAAATACACCCTAAAATCTTAAGGTGTTACATTCTCCCCCCTTAAAGAAATTGCATCCTCAAAAGTTTTATCCCATGTCTAATATTTGGAAGTTTAAATCATTTTCAGAATCAATTTCAAGGAGTAGAAGATGACTTCAAAAACCATTAATTTAAAAGGATCCCTAATAATTAAACCTCAAAACATAGGAAAAGAGAAGAAATGTGTAGTGGGAGGAAAATATACATAAGTGGAAAGAAATATATTTTAATCCAAATTGATAACATTTCCTTTTGAAAAGAACTTTGATGAACATGTTAAAACTACATAACTTATCATTTACTAAATATTTCTTAATTAAATGTTCTTAAAACCATGTATGTATCATTACAAGACTCATACTTCTCAATGAGTTTCCAAAAGCATACCTTGATAGCTTAATGATAAGACTCGATAGATTTTTGTTCTTATTTCTTGAGTTGAGTTATTTTACCATTAAGATAGATAATGAGAGAATTTACTCACTTGATTTCTTTCCATTCCATAATCATAATTTCATCATTCAGTTGCATTTCAAGTAGTTTCCACCTCTAATTAATCTAATATTATAAATGATAAATAATCATGATGATTTTTTCATTCATGAAGAACTAAAATTAACTTTTAATAGATCATAAGACCCATAAAAGGATGATAAGTTATTCCTCTTGTTTCTATCCATCAGCTGAAACCAAAATGGTTAGAAAAAGTTAATATAATATCTAATATGAATAAAACTTTATATATAGAAATAACACATTCATCTCCAAAACCTCAATAATAACACCTAAATTTCAAATTAAATATTTCTATAAATAACTAAGCTCATAACTCTTCAAAATATGCCAAAAAAATTTGAAACCCAAATATTAGAATGATTTGATAACATATTCTTCCAAAACCAACTTAACATTTATCTCTAAACAATATAAATCACTCATAAAGTCACATAACAAAAATATATGTGTCTTAGTAATATATTCTTCAAATTATACTAATATGTTTCATAAATAACTTGATTCACCATAAAGTCACAATAAAATCATATATATTTCCAAAAGTGAACTCAATCTTTATTCCTCAATTAATATCAACCACTTTGACATAAAATCCCATAGTAGAAATAAAATATCCCAGTTACCTTGATTCTTATAATGTTCCAAAAATATAATTAACTTCTTCCAAAATAACTTTAACCACCAAATCACCTGTCATGTCTGGACCTGACTCACTCAATAAATAGTTTCTAGACTGGTTGGAGACTAGGCCTGAAGCACACCTCCCCATACACCAAAGGATGCTGATTAATAGCAAAGTCCTAGGACATATCCATGGGGAGAATATTCCCTTATATCAGAGTAAGAAAAAATGGAAATAACTAAAAAACATTTATAGTAATAAATAATTAGAGTGAAGAAGAAATGAATATAAATAAGGATGTAATAAATGAAACATAGTATAGGCTCGAACAACCATTCCGTATATACCCCACTGATCTCCCACTGGTTCGACCACACATATACAAAAATAAACATATGAAAATAAATAAAAATAAAGTACAAGGCTCCTTTTCTCTTCAAAGTCGAACCATATACCCAGTATCGAAGAGAATGCTAAGCTACTCCAACATGATCATAAGAATCCACATGAGGGTATCTATTCGATCATAAAACCCTATGCCTCAACCCTATCCATCATGCATTCATGCTCAACCTAAAAAAAGACATAAGGTCTGCATGCGCACTTAGGTGCATGTACAAGGGTGATAAATTAATCTTAGCAGTACACCCCAATGGTGAACCTATAACTTGTGTCCATAAGTTCATTCTCATGCAATATGCTTAGCCTAGCCAAGATATAACTAAATAAAATAAAATAAATAAATCCACAGTTGATCCTTTGGTTCATGATCCCAATTGACTATACCTGCTTTAGACAACTCCAGAATGTATTTGAGTATTTTAAGTCATATAAATAAAACTAGAACCTGAGGTACATAACAAAGGCATCCATTTATAATGAATATCAAGCATAAAATAACTCAATTTATCCTATGATCCCATCCAAGTTGTTCTGAGTCAGAACCCAAGTATCGCTTAAGGAATAACATAAATCCATTTGCCCTAAGAGTCCATCCAAGTATTATATATCAGAATCCAATTATTTTCTAAGGAATAATATAAATTCATTTCTCTATGTGCCAATATAATACATTTAGTATTAGAATCCAAGTATCTCTCAAGGAATAATATATTTCTATTTTTCCCTATGAGTTCTTCCAAGGCATTCCATATCAAAATCCAAGTATCACTCAAGGCACAATATAATACCATCTTCCCTATAAACACATACAAGGACTTATGTATTCGAATCTAAGTATCTCCAAAGGAATAATATAATTACATTTTCCCTATGATTCATTCCAAGGAATTTTGTATCAAAATCCAAGTATCGCTCGAGGCATAATAGATAGTGTAATAATGATGAATCCACCATGACCCTATGGTATATATCAGATATCTCTCATTCATATCATCACGAATCCTTGAGAATATCTCAAATTCAGTGCTTGGGGGAAAAACGTCCACAAAATAGTATCAACTGTATACCTTATAGAGGGAAAGACCCCAATGATACTAGGAATCCTAATAAAGTTACATCCAATTAGTAAGGCTCAAAGATAGATCCCAAGTAGTAAATCTTGGAATCCTAATAAAGTGATAGTAAAAAATGCTCATCATCCATATCCTAGGAAGTACCTCAGGGAATTCCAATCATTTTAGCACATCAAATCTGGCCCCATGGGATGAGTTCCAGAAAGCACAACTGAAAATCATAACCATATCAACACTAATTGATTGAAAGAATAAATAAGAGAGTGAGGTTATATTAATGACTAAACTCATCACTACTTCCATATCCCCTTGGTATTACATGTTTGGTATGGGTTCTAAGGTGACACCCTCTAACATCTCCACCAAAACCCAATGCGCTATCTCATCCTTAGTCATACACCGGGGCACCCACTAGGTCCCCTAAAATCGAACACAAGAGAGGCATCCTACTCGGGGTCCTCAAGGTCCACACATAAGAAAAGTCAACCCTCTTAGGATACTCTAAGTAAACATGTTAGAAAATTCATCCCTTTGGGATCCTTAGAAAGAGTAAGAAAACATAGTCATCCTATATGGGATCCTCTAGGTGGAAAACATAGTATAGGAATCCCTCATGGGATCCTCCAAGTCATGAAATAAGCAAATTCACCCCTCTTGGGATCCTTGAAAAAAGTAATAAGGAAGAGACATACCACATGGGATCCTCTAGGTTGGATCATAAGATAAGGCATAAATCTTGGGATCCACGATTCCAAATTTTTCCCTTGGGCCAATGCTCATCTCTCGAGGCAAACACATCCCACAACCCTGTCTCTAATGACTCATGAAATTGTAGGAAAAAGGTTACAACTCATAAGGGAGGTGTCCTCAGGGAAGGTATATAAGAATAGATCTAGATATATTTTCCATGACCTATCTTAGATCATGGTCTTACTCTATGTTGGCATGAACACACAACCTATCATTTCTTCAAGTTGCATATCAGTCCTCCTAACCTGGGGACTGTCCCATGAAAACATTAAAAAAATACATTAGAACTCTCATTCTAAGTCCAATAAACATTTACAGAACCCTCAACCAGGTCTTACCATAATCCTCACTCATAAGATATATTTAGATATATTAATTATAGGAATAACATCACCATCATAAGTCGCTCACCCCAAAATTCCTCTTAGGAGTCCCCAAACCATGACAAGGGTTACACTATCATGATCTATGTGGATAAACACTCAAAAATGGACTCTATTTTCAATTTCGACTCCCGGGCATAAAAACATGAAAAACCCTAAAAAGGATATCAAGGGAGAAGTACACAACATGTATAATCAAGTACACGACATATACTCTCAAATCCCCACATGGGCGCACACTTTAGCTGAACTTGGTGTGTAAAACCCAAGTACACAGTGTGTAAAACATGAACACATATTGTACCCTATATACTGTTCCTTATAATGTACATTTATATGGCTTGTACATGTGTATTTTTCCTATCTGTGTACTTCTATAGGGTCTGGCAATGTACCTTAGACGACCAAGTGCCCCTGCATGAGCTGTCTGGCCATATACCCATCCACACGCTAAGTGACACTACACAATGTGTAATGAAAGTACATGATGTGTAGTTTTAAAAATTAATATTCCCCAAACATGTAGAGTAAACTACATGTTTTCATGTAACCACACATTATGTGATCGGGATTTCCATAACGGGAACCCCTGCAATCAACCCGAAACACCCATTTTTCCCCATTTAAGAATAGATCGACACCATGGGAGTACTTAGTAGTCATAAAAGGTATTTAAAATGATAAAGAGTTAAATATATGAGGTATTTACGATAAAAAATTAAAAATTAACTACCTTTTGGTGGAATCTTCCAAAGCTTCACCCGTATATGAACTCTACAGCTATCACATGACAATCCAACTCCTCCCAAGCTCTGTGACAACACCTATCTTCCTCTATCTCTCTCTATATATCTATTTAACTTAATATACCTTTTATATATCAAGCTTGGAAAATGATAATCCCACATGGTTATACATAATAATCTAGGGGAGGAGAGGAAAGAAAAGGAGAAAAGTAAAAGGAAGAAAAAGGAAAAAAGAAAAGAAAAAAGAGATCAGGATGGGCCCCAGTGCTCGACATGAGTTTATACCCCACCCAGTAAAAACACCTCATTATGAACTCAACGATGAATATGGAATCTCAATCCAATACTCTATTCAAAATATATCATTGAAAAAACACACAAAAATATTTTAATATTTAATTAATTAAATATTAAATATTAATTACTTCGTGAAAATTTGAACGTCCTAGAATTCCACCAAGATCCTTTAATAGGGTAAAAATACTATTTTGAGACTAACAAAGTGGTTGGTAAAATTATCTAAGATCCTATTTCTAGGGTAAAAGACCATTTTACCCCTCATGTGCATCTGAAAGCAAAAAATTCAAATTTCTGCTTAATTTCACAGTCTGAAAAAACACGGATCTTTATAAACTCACAACCATAACCCTTATCATCCTTGATAATACTTGGTAGTAAGATAGAAACCATGATCTCATCTTGAGTATTTGCATGATGATGGTATCTTGAATATCCAACAACTATCCTTACAACATCCACAACTTTCCCATCATCAAAGATATTTAACTATGAACAATCCAACACTCCCTCCATAGGAGTATCCTTATCAACGCCCTGCTACCGAACACCAATCTCAAAGGACCACACACCATTATTTATTGAACATGATGAATGGTATGTCAAAAAATTCTCATAACAGAGTGCCAATGTGAAAGCATTAAAAGATCTCCTATTCCCACTTCCTGGGAATAGTTTCCATGAAAAACACTGAATTTCAGCTCATAATGAGGGTCACCACCATCAAACGACCAATGGTTCACTCCCCACCATGTGGTTTACCTTATACTGATCCTTTAAGAGAAGCCTCAAATAGTTCCATCAATAAACGCCCATCGCTCCTACCGAGACACATTTTCTGTCCTATCAACACTTGACCAAGATTTATCCACATCAGCCATGCCAAAGCATCTAATCCATTCTTAATGTCTCATCTAATACAGAGTAAAATTTCTCATTTCATCACAAATCCTAAGAAAAAATGTTCACAACATTTCTTTAAAACCATCGGTCCTCGACTCACACACAACCACTCCTTGATTAAAAATTTAAATGCTACCATGTGAAACTGACACGTACCATTCCTATCTCATCTAGTATAGTATGTGTTCAATCCAGTACCACCTGGTACACAACTCAACTATTTCTACTGTGAGTCATCCAACATAAAGGTCAAGATGGCCGTGCTACATAACACACTAGTCTAATTAAACTAGAACCTTCCTTGGAACTCCTATTCAGAATCAAGCACCTTACCTATGCCACAATTTAATCAGCGACCACCCATCACACAACATCATTTCTTGAAATTAAAGAGTCAATCATACAAGCACTGGTTAATAGGTCTGGACATTTGAATAGTGCTTTCTATTGAACTCAGTCTCAATACCCAAGCACCCTAGGATATTCCTTAAAAACCAAAGGCATCATCATTCCTATATCTTAGAACTTGAGCACCTCCCATGCATTGATCTCAACAAGAGAATACAACCAAGTTCATTTTATAAAAAGGAATCCAAAATCCCATTCCAACCCATCTTATAGGTTTACCTCGATTAAAACAAACACCAAACTACAAGGGTCCAAGCTAAAACTAAGGGCCTCTAGGTCTCCCACCCATCCATACCAATCACATCTCATATCAGGGTCACTAGGTTCAACCACCTAGCCCATAGGTCAAACCTATCAACAAGGTCACATCTCACATGGAATCACCCACACACCCATCTCAAACATGACATCTAATGCAACTGTCAAACCTTTATATGGAAGTTAAGGATAACATCGACCTACTAGGGTCTAAACCTTTAAACACAAGTTCAATTATATAGGTTTTCAATTCCATTCTATAGAAGAGAGAACCCTATAAATTGTAATTAGAAACCCATTTAAGTGTAACCCATTGGTAACTACTAATATAGGTAAAAATCTAACAGAATCATCTTCTATACATCAACCTAATAGGCTTTGATCCTCTCCAAGCATCCTCAGAAGGAACTAATCCCTAGAGGGTCATGATATGAGCGTAGAAAAGATGATAAAGTACTCCTCATTGAGAATACTTATATGGTAATACCCTCTCTAGGTTCCAGTTCACTATAAAAGTTTAGGTACCTATCAAAATTACACTAGAGGATCCAACTAGATAACCAAATATGAAGGTTGGTTAAGTAAAATATCATAGAATGCTAGATTTGAAAACTCTATATAGGTTGTTATGAATATTTATTTAACCTCAACTGAAAAGGATATACCCAAACTGGTTCTACCAGAAATGCATCAATTTCCAACACTAACCTATGAGGTTCAACAACACCCACATAGCATTATATCAATGATCCATGTCATACCAAATATACATGGTTCAGTTAAGTAGAATTCCATTCCAAGCTATGTGAGAAAAAATTGTATAGGTTGTTACTAATACTTTAAATAACCAAACCTAAGTAACAAAGCCCCATGAGGGGTCCAAAACTTGGGAATCATGTGACCTATCCAAACACTAGGGTCACTACACCTCTAATGTAGGAGGAATAAGTCACCATCCTCATTGGAGAACATATCATCGTAGATCCACATAGCCTTCCATTAGAAGGAAATATATACAAAAGTTGTTCTGACTGAGTATAATTCCACCAATAACCTATATGGGAAAATAAAATTTAGGTTTTTGTTGACACTTTAAATAGTTTACCTCATCCATCAGTATTAAGTCACACACTTGCATGCTTATAATATGTAGACCCTATGTTCTGAATATGTTTCATGAGATGCCTCTTGGCTATTTCATCCAAGAGTCAAAATAAATCATTAACCTCTCACAAGTGAGCTGAGATCTAGATCCTATAATAAATAATAAAATCTACATCACATGTGCATCACTGAAAATGGAAATCATACTCAATGGTAACATCAAAAACCAAGACCATCAATCCTATCTCCCTGGAAACCAAGACTTCTCACTAAAATAAGTGTTTTCGATGCACCGGTATGATGTCCATTGAAAATTCCATCAAATTAAAAATAATCCTATCTACCATATCCAAAATAGTAAGATAGTAGGAAATGAACAAATTTTATACTACTTTGTCACATACTGACTTAACTCACTCAATTAATAGTAGCTGTACCTGTTAGAAAATACATCTCAAGCATGCCTCCTCATACACTAGAGGCTGCCGACTAATAGTGAGAGACTAGGGTGTGTCCATGGGGAGATTGTGACCTTATATTAGAGTAAAAAAATAGTATAAATAACTAAACATCATCTATAGTAGTAAATAATCATAGTGAAAAAGTAATGAATATAAACAAGGCTATAATAAATAAAATGCAGTAAAGGCCTTAACTACCATGTCATACATACACCACTGATCACCCATTAGGCTGACCACATATATATATATATATAAATAAATAATTGAAAATAAATAAAAATAAATTACAAGAATCCTCTTCTCCTTCAATATGAACCACATACCCAGTCTCTAAGACTCTGTCAAGATTCTCCATCTTGATCATAAGAATCTAAACAAGAAATTTCATTCAATAATGAAACCCTGGGCCTCATCCATATCCTTTTTGAATCCATGCTCAACCTAAAAGAATACATAAGGTCCGCATGCACACTAAGGTTCATGTATAGGGGTTGAGAAATAAATCTCATTCGGCCACCCCCAATGGTGAACCTATAACTTTATTCCACAAGTGAATACTTATGTAGTATTCTCAGCCTAACCAAGGCACATATGAATAAAAAAATAAAAAAAATCCACATTCAATCCTTGGGTTCATGATCCTGATCGACCATATCTACTTTATAAAACTTATGAATTTCTCTGAGCATTTTACATCATATAAATAAAACTAGAACCTGAGGTATATAACCAAGGTGTACAAATATGATGAAGATAAAGCATAAAATAACTCTATTTATCCTATAGTACAGTCCATGGAATCTCAAGTCGAAACCCAAGTATCGCTCAAGGCATAAAATAATTCTATTTTCCCCAAGATCCCATCCAAGGCATTCTATATCAGAATACTAGTATCTCCCAAGGCATAATATAATTCTATTTTACCTATAAGCCTTTCCAAGGAATTCCATATTGGAATCCAAGTATCTCTTAAGGCATAAAATAATTATATTTTTCCTATGATCCTGTCCAAGGAATTCCATCTCAGAATCAAATTAATGCTCAAGTTGTAATATAATCTCATTTACCCTATGATTCCATCTAAGGAATTCCATATCAGAATCCAAGTATCGCCTAAGGAATAATATAATTCTATTTTCCCTATGATCTTATCCAAGGAATTCCGTATCGAAATCCAAGCATCGATCAATAAATAATGGACATTGTAGTAATAGTGAATCCACCCCAACCCTGAGGTGTATCTCAAGAATTGATCAGGGATATTTTCATCAATCCCTAAGAATATATCAAATCCAATATTCTAGGGAAAAATTCCCACCAGGTAATATAAACAGTATACCATATATAGAGAAGGACCCCAATGAAACTGGGCATCATAATAAAGTAACATGCAATGAGTAAGTCTCAAAAATAGATCCACGGTAGTACATATATGAATCATAATAAAGTGACAGTAAAAAAAGGTTCATCATCCAAATCCCAAGAAGTACCTCAGGGAATCCAAATCATATCATCACATCGAATCTGGCCCCGTGGGTTGTGTTTCAGGAAGAATGTCTGGTAATCACAACTATATCAATAATAATTGAGTGAAAGAATAAATAAGAGGGTGAGGTTGGAAAAATTCCTAAACTCATCACTACTACCATAACCCCTTATACTGGCATGTTTGGTATGGGTTCTAAGGTGATACACACTATGATCTCTACTCAAAACCATCACACTAGCTCAGGGTTTATCAAACACCACATCACGCACTGAGTGACCTACAATCAAACATAGGAGAGGAATCCTAATCAGGATCCTCAAGGTATACACATAAGTGAAGTTATCCCACTTAGGATCTTCTAAGTCGAAATTTATGCAAAGGCATCACTCTTGGGATCCTTAGAAAGAGTAAGAAAATGGAGGCATACTACATGGGATCCTCTAGGTGGAAAACATAGAAGAGGAATCCCTCATGGAATCCTCTAAGTCAAGAAAAAATTAAAGGAATACCTCTTGAGATCCTTGTAAAAAGTAAGAATATAGAGGAATACCACATGGTATCCTCTAGGTTGGATTATAAGAGGAGGTATCCCTCTTGGGATCCTCATTTCCAAACTAGTCCCTCAGGCCAATGCTAGTCTATCGGGGTAAAAACACCCCACAAACCTATCTCTAACAACTCACAGCATCACAAGCCTAAAAGAGAACACCTCATAAGGAAGGTTTCCTTAGAGAAAGAACCTTAGAATTGATCCAGGTAGATGGACCATGGCCTATATCAGATCATGGTCTCACTTTAGGTTGGACCAAACTCCCAACCTATAATTTCCTCAAGTCACATCTCAATCCCACTAACCTGGGGAGTGTACCAAGAATAAAATCAAATGAGGAAATTGGTGTTCTCATTATAAGTTTACAAACCATTTTCATGACCCTTAAATGGGTATTACCCCAAGTCTCACTCATAAGAGACAACTAAATTTATTAACTGGAGGAAGAAAACCTCCATTAAACTTTATTTCCCCAAAATGCCTATCAAGAGTACTTAAACCACCCCAAGGGTTCCACTATTGTAAAATATATGAAAAAATGATAAAAAATGGACTCCTCTTATGTAAAATTATAACTCCAAGGCATAAAAACAAGAAAAACCTAAAAAGGATACCAAGGGAGAAGTACAAAAAGTGTATACCTAAGTACATAGTGTATACTCTCAAGGTCCCATATGGTCTTGTACTTCAACCAACCTTATCATGTAAAACCCAAGTGCACAACCTGTAAAACATGTACATGGTGTGTATCCTACATGGGGTACATTCTTGTATACCACACATTTCATGAACATGTGTTTTTTCCTCAATGCGTACTTATACATGGTGTGTGACCCACATAGGGTCTGGCTGTGTACCCTATATGGTCAAGTACCCCTGTATGGGCTATCTGGCCATGTACCCAACCACACACTGAGTGACACTACAAGGAGTGTAGTTTTGAGAAGTTATCTTCTCCAGACATGAAGAGTACATAATGTCTGTTCATGGAACCACATGTTGTGTGATCAGGATTTCCAAAATGAGAACCCTTGTAATCAGCCTGAAACACCCAATTTTCCCCGTTTAAGCATAGATTGACCCCATGGGGGTCCTTAGCAGTCATAAAGGGACTTAAAACAAAAAATAGGTAAATCTATGGCGATTTATGGAAAAAAATTAAAAAAAAGATTACCTTTGGGAAAAATATAATGAAGATTCACCCATATCTAGGCTCCACAACTATCTTATGATGATCCAATGCATCTTGATCTCTACGGAGACACCTCTCTTTTTCCTTACCTCTCTCCCTCTATCCCTCCCACACTATATATATATATATATATATATATATATATATATATCCCTATTTTCTCTCTTAGTTTTAGAAAAGGATAATCCCCAAGGGAGAATGTGCTGGAATCCTGGGGAGGAGAAGAAAGAAAAGGGGAAATGGAAAAGGAAGAAAAAGAAAAGAAAAAGAAAAAGGGGCCCAAGCCCGGGCCCAGTGCCCGACATGAGTTTATGCCTCTCCTAGGGAAACCCCCATTTTGGAATCAATGAAGGAGATGAAATCTCAATTAGACGTCCCATTCAAAAGATATAACTGAATGAACATGTGTGAATAATTTAATTTTTAATTAATTGGATATTAAATATTAATTATTCTATGAAAATTCAAAATGGCTTGGAATTCCACCGAACTCCTGTATTAGGGTAAACACCCAATTTCAAGACTAACAAAGTGGTTAGAAAACTTATCTGAGATACTCTTCTAGGGTAAAATACTATTTTACCCCTCGTGGGTATTTGAAATTAAAAATTCAAATTTCTTTTGACTTTCCCAATCTAAAAGAACACGGGTCTTTACATAAATAACTTGAATCACTATAAAGACATAATAAAATCATATCTATTTCCAAAACCCAAGTCAATGTTTACTCATCAATTAATATCATCCAATTTGACATAAAATCCCATACTATCCAAAAATATTCCATTTACCTTTATTACTATAATGTTCTAAAAATATAATGAAATTCTTCCAGAATAACTTTTACCACCTAATCACAAAATCAATTTTCTAATCCCATGGTTATCTATACAATAAAACATATGTTCCAAAAAATACAATAACCCTTAATCCTAATTAACCATAATTACCTCATTATCAAAGATAATATTAATCCATATAATTATCTATACTTAAATCATGTATTATTTCTAAAATCCAATAAACATCACCCAAAGTATCATTAATCACCAAAAAATCATATAATACCTCAAAAGGGTATCTACACCTTTGAAATTATGATCATACATAAATTTATAAAACCTTCAGTAAAATACCACTACATCTGAACTCTTGAAACCCTATATATAGGAACTTCAATCACTCAACTTCCTTTATAATCATTTAACCAAGATTTTCCATATTATTCCTTAATAATTATTTCCTATAATAAAACATATGAATCATTTCCTAATATTCATCAATCTCAATATAATATAGTTTCCTTATTTAAACATAATAAAGGCTATTAAAATAATTCATACCTTCTATATGTTATTTGTTGCTTCTTTATCTTCAATATATAAAATTGATAAACCATTATTCCTATGATCTTTCTGATACAATTTATGAGATTTACACCTAGGGTATTAATTTTCATAATTCCCAAACTTCCCACATTTAAAAAATTCAATTGATACCATTGGAAAAACTCTAGTTTCCTCCATTGTGTTAACTGAACCCTTCATTTTTCTCTATATTTTATACCCCTATACCCTCCTTTAACATATATAAAACATCAAATCGTTACTTTGATACATTTCCCTAGGTTATTCTTCCCAAATTATTGAAACATTTGATGTTGAATATTTTTACCTTCAAGATATTTATCACCCTAATTTCCATAAAACCCCATTTTTCTCTTATTTAGTATATTATGAGACTCACCTAAGTTTAGGTTATTAATCATAACTTGAGATATTTGGGTAGGTATAAAAATAATATTTTTCACTCCCACTCTTATCCTTTTTGGTTACTTAGTTAGACAACCACTACATTGTCCTTCACATCCATTGTTAACTTGGTTCAAGATGGTTATGACCATTTTAAAAACAAAAAACGGATAGTGTAAATAAAATTATAATAAACCATATTATGAGGAGTATAAATACTAATATACCCTTAATCATGTCATATTTTATTTAAATCATTATATTCAGTAAAAAAAAATTTCTTCTTAACATAATAACGTTTAACCTTATAGAAAAATTATAACTTATGCTAAAATAATATCATAACCTCTAAAGTTATCTAAACCCTTTCTCTGATACCAATTATAACACCCCGTATCATAAAAAACCCCTAATTTAATGATTTATAAAAAGGGTTCCAATTTCTTATATTCTTAGGATATTTTAGTTTTAGAGTTTTAGAGAATTAAGAAAACTGTAACATAATAAAGCGGACACTTCTATGAAGTGTACATTTTTGCCACAAAAACAGGTTCTTGTCTTTACAATCCTATTTCAATAATAACTCCTTTTATTAATTAAATACATGTCACCATTGATCTTTCTATAATTCCTATATATCATTAGGTCTGGTGAAAAACATTTGACAATATGTGGTGAGAAAAGCAAAGCTCAGTAAAGGATATAAAAAGAAAGAAAATTGTTAATCCTTTTTTGAAAAACATGAAAATACGTAAAGAAGTTTGAATTTTTATAAAATAAACTTTGAACTAAAATAATAATTTAATAATCAATGAAACCAAATTTATTGACCAAATCTTTTCATTAATTTTTTTGTAGCATCCATAAATGAAAAATCATAATTATTGAGGGTTTACTGTAAAACATGTACAAATTTCCTTGAAAACAACCTGTCACCTTTAGAAGATCATAAAATTTCCTTTAAATCATAACATAATTTTATTAGCTTATAAAATAAAATTATTTCCATAATTTTTTTACAATCATATAAAAACTATGAAGGAATCTTGTGACATTATCCCCTTATAATAACCCTTAGAAATTTACACATGTCTCTTCTTTATAAAATATTATTACCCAATGCATTGGTGAGATATATCAAATCCAACCATCATCATGAAAAATGTATAAGTAACATATCATGAATAAAAAACATAAAAATTGTATTTCCATTATAAAAATCATAAGAATTTGAATTTGAGCTCATAAGAAAAACCACTTTCAATTATCTAATAAAAATTAGAAGAAACATCAATTTCTATTAAAAAAATTAAAAAATTAAAATTAATAGAATAATGCTAATGATATATTCTTTAAAAGAAAATAAAATATTGTATAGAAATATTGATAATTAATAATGGCTATGATGGTAAGAAAATGTGGACATATTTTAATTATTTAAAAACATTATTTTTGTAATTTTGTAAATAATGTTTAAAATAAAATGTATGGTAAACATTAAAAAGATTATTTTTTAAAAATTTGTAAAGTAAAAATTAGTTTAAAATGAACTTAAAAAATATTTTGAGAATAAATAAAAAAATTCTTGAAACATTTTAATGAACATGGACATGGGGGGAAAAATCTTAAAACATTTTAAAGAAGGTTTTTAAGAAAAATCCCTTATGACATTGGTAAATTTTGAATCAAAAGGAAATTAAAGGAGATAAATTGAAATGGATTTTTAAAAAACATTAATTTTATGAAATTTATTATAAAATTAATTAATATGGTAGTTTATACACCTAAAATAATAAAAAACATCGTGGAAATGACATAAGTCTCAAAGAAAATAAATTGAGATAGGAAATCCCTTACCTCAAGTCCTAACTCACCGCATACATATTTTAATATCATGATTAATAAACTTATATTAATTATTTAATTTCTTAAGATCCTTTTTTCTATTCATTCCATTATCATTATTCCTTTAATTTCATATATTACCATTTTCTATTTAGTTGTCGGTTAAGTTTATGTCAAATGTTTTGAGATCCTTTGGTACAAAATAGATTTAATGTGTTGACTGTGGTCAATGGGTAAATGGTTCTATAATATATGGAATATTAGACATGTTATAATTATAATATTTATAAATTTAATATACTTTTAAAAACATCCATGTAAGGTAGTAATGAAAAATGAAATATATCGTTTCATGGAGGCGGTAGTCCGCACGTACACATGAGCAATGTTTTCATTTTTTATAATGAATGAAATGGGAATAAAGTAGATAAAGTTTTAATTTTATAGAATAATTATAATTTTAATAATATAATATTTATCCATTTAATCCATCCTTAAGTCTATCCATGTGAGGTGATAATTGAAAAATGAATTACATCACTTTGTGGAGGTGGTTGTACACATGTGTGCACGAATGACGTTATCATTTTCCAATGAATGGGAGGGTAAGAAGGTGGATAATATTTTACCTTTATAGAATAATAATTATGTACTAAATATCATATATATCCATTAAATCCATATTTATAACCATCAGTGTGAGGCGGTGATGAAAAACAAAACACATCGCTTCGTGGGGTTAGTATTTCACACGTACGCAAAGTCGATGTTTTCATTTCCCACAGGAGGAAAATGAAGTAGAAAATAGTTTTTAATTAAAAATAAAAAAATTTAAGTAAATTATATATAATTATTTTATTAAATTAGTATGTTTATAATATACTTTAAGGAGGTATAATAAGAAATAAACTTGAAATAATTCGATTAAGACTCACATCTCCTCCTTGGATATCTTCCTTTGTATTACACCTTAAGCATTCTAGGATAGGTATTTTGGTGAGATAATCACAAATAAGACATGAGTAGGAGATTTTGGAAGGAATTTGGATATATTTGGGTCGATATAGAGTGATCAAATTATCTGGGTAAGTGAGGAGTATAGGTTCCCTTTTATAAGTGAGCGAAGTGACACCCTTATAAATATTGAGATCTTTAAAATATAATAAATGTATTACTTATGGAATGTGGATATAATTATTTAAAATTTGAATATAGGATAATTAAAGGTTGATATAAACTAAAAAAATCAAAATTATACAAGTTTTAAAGATATTTAAAACCTTATCTCTTAGTTTAACCCCTCTCGCTAACCCTTTTAACATTTACCATGCTGACAAACTTTTACCATGGTAACTATTCATTATGACTAAAAAATAAATTGACATGATTATAAAATTTTAACAAAATAATTAAAAATATGGAATCCATTTTCTAATATTAAATTTCCATAATTATTAAAATTACTTTTAATTAAATTTCACAAAATGCAATGAAAAACCATTTTTTGAAAAATGCTTTTTTAAGCATAAAAATGATTTTACAAAAAAATTAAGTATAAAATTGATTCCCATTTAATTAGTTAGATTAATTTAAATAAAAAAATTTATTTTAATTTAAAATTAGACCAAAAACTAAATTAACCATTTGAATACTTTATTAAAAGAAAAGATCCAAAAATAGTTTTTACTATAATAAAATCATTAATTAAATTTCCAAAATGTAAAGCATAGATTTATAAGTTCAAAATTATACTTAAATGAATTATATTACATATTAAATATATATTTTTCTATAAAAATTGTTTCATAGTCTTTTAATTCATATTTATGTCATTATAATGTCATAAAAGTGATAGTATTTGTAAAATCAATATTTTTCATTATTTTACCCAAAAATAATCTATTTCAAAAAAATAAAAAAAAATCACCATAAGAAAATTTTAATATTACTAATTAAAAAATTAAGATAATTTAATTTAATTAAAATTAAAAAAAATTAAAAAATCATCTTTTAAATTAAAATACAAAATATTATAAAGAACAACTTATATAAAAAATGGACATTTTAAACTTTATGTGTTCTTAACCTTATTTAATATCAATTAACAATGAGTGTTAATTTATTTATTTGAAAATTTCATATTCATAACTTATTTATTTTGATCTTTCATTCTAATAAAGTATCATTCACTTCATTTTGGTGTTTCATGTAACATAATCTATCAAACATATTATTTAAAAAAATATCCTTAAATCTCAAGTTATTATAGTGTGTGTGTGCTTATAGAATTTATGTATGTATATTATTTATATAATATATAAATATAAATGCATATAATATTATATGTAATTATATATATACAAATTTATTTTAGTTATATATATAAGTTTTATACTTTTTTGATAAAAATTGGATGAATATTAATAAAAAACAAATGGATGCTAATCGTATAACCAAATTGTATGAGGAAGGTGCCAAATAGTTCATAAAATTTTATAAATACAATGTGAATAACCCTTCTCGAATCACATTCCTATGTAATTATTTTTTTATTCAAATAAATTAGTCCAACTGAATCGAACGAACATTTAATCTATTACGGAATTGATCAGTGTTATAAATGTTGGAAAAAAATGGAGAAGAAGTAAATGTATCTAGAAAGTGAAATGAGAAAACATTTTATGAATCATTGGATATTGGTATAATTGTAAATGATTATTTAGATCATATTGATTAAATGAATACAATTGTTGGAAATAAACTTAGAGATTGTCTGAAAATGTTTGAGAAACTAGAGAAATCTTCATAGATACCATTGTTTGATGGTTGTATGAAATATAAAACACTATAAAAACCCTGCAAATATATAACCTAAAATTGGTAAATAAATGTAGTGACACCAGTTTCATAGAGATTCTTTCTATGTTGAAGGATATGCTTCCAGATATCAATGAGATTCCTTGTCAAACATACAAATCTAAATGAATGTTATGTTCCATGCGTATGAGCTACAAAAAAAATACATATTTTCCCTAAGGACTGTATACTATTTAAAAAAAAGAGTAAAAATATATATATAAATGTACCAATTGAGATGCATCATGATACATGATGTAATGACCCAAGTTTTGACTCAAATGACTTCATAATATTTTAGAAAATATTTCTAGAGTTGGGTGTTGAGTCAGCATGGGAAGCCGGGGCCCGAGGAGCCTTGATGTGGTGATATTAAAAATATTTAATATATTTTTTCTTACACGTGCATTTTCATTTGAAATGTAAATAACTTCTATTCGGTCTCTCATATTGGATTTCGGAGACCACAACTGAGTCTGTAACATCGAGTTTACCCTAGGTGCGACTTAAGGTCATTTGCGTTGGGATTTTTGATCAGGGTCCATTTTGGGTGATGTGGCATTAAATGGTAATTAATAGGTTTAATTTTATTAAACCTAACACCCTCACCCCCTAACCTCACATTAGAGTGCACAACCAAGGAGATATGCACCTCTCCCCCCTTTGGAGATGATGAAACTGATACTGAATCCACCCAACAAGGTTCCATTAATCTCTGTTTCTGAAGCATACCATCACCAGATTGAGAACCAGAATAATTCAGGAATCATTTTTGATCTAAATCTTTGGTGTTTTACCAACAAGGTAGGAGGATTTGAGTTTTTCCCAATCCCTTTAATTTTTCATTGTTCTAAGGTTCGAGATCCTATATACAATTATTATTGATCCCTGTTAGGTATATCTATGGGTTTTGGGTTAAATCGAGGTAAATTGAGTGATTTTGAAAGTGATTTCCAACTATAATCACCGTTTACATGTTCTGTAGTTTACTGACACATGCCATGTAACTCTTCATGTTCAGGGAAGATTATTTTTTGGGACTAAACTCCATGTATAGGGGTTACACGCCATGTAGTTCCCTAAACCGTGTGACCATGGGACATGGCTTGGGATAGTGAGGTGAAGATGATTGTTTTCTGTCAACCATTCAAGGGTTTGGTGCAATGCTAATGTGTATAATGGAACTTGGTTCAAATCCTCAATAATGATACTTTTTATAGTCAATTTATTTTGATTAATTTGTATTTTGAGTGGGGGGGGGGGTTGTTTGCAGAGTTTAGATGAAATGATTGATTTAACAGTTTAATAAATATCAGGGTGAGTTCATAATTAGGAATTTAATCTTGTGATATCCTTAAGCTTTTATTTATATTTCATTAAATTAACATCCACTTCACAAGATGAATTTGATCATAATTCCCAAGTGTTAAGGCCTTAATCAAAGAATTAAATTAACTTAGGGTTCTAATCATTCAAAAATTGTTTATGGTGGTGTATTTATGGTTCCAATAATTCATGGAATCCACATGATAAAAAAACATTTCATTAATCCATGATATTTTGAGTTCAACATACACAATGTTAACCTAAAGAATATTCATCGAGAAAAAGCTCTCAGTCACTTAATATCCCCAATGATATATTTACTCATCCATTGATATGGTTAGTAATCTAGTAATATGTTTTTATGGTGAATAATTATAAATATAATTAAAATAAAGGGATAAGAAAAGAGTTGTGCGTCGAACACACACACGAACAATGATGAGAAGTAAAATCACACTTTAGATTAAATGAGAAAGGAAAAGAAGGGAAAGAGTTTTAGATTGATTTAAATAATTTTAAGAGAATTAATATTTAATAATATAGGGTGGATGATTAAAAGAGAACATAAAGAAGAAACTTTCATTAAAATTGAAATGAAATTGAAAAGATCTTACACAAATACAATTGAAAACAAACACAAAGGACCACACAAATAAAATTGGAGGAGACATATCTATTGTTGAAACAAGATCAAGGAAAGTAATATCATTACTTTATAAAGGATCTAGTCTTAAGTGATAAAATTCCAACCCTTTGCAAGGAGGGGGGATACATTTATAGCCCAAGGTGGTGGACTATTTTCATTCCAAATCTACCCCTCCACTTGGATCACAAATTTGGACAAATAGACAGATGAATATAGAGATATTATCATCTTAAAAGTTGTATATATCGATTTTCTCTATCTAATTTGATGATTTTAAGGCCTTCATACTTATTTATCCAAAGGTAGGGCTTTTTTACTAAACAATGTTCAGTTGTCTATTTTTATCACCACTTTTACGAAGGCTAGAATTTGAATGGATTTTTGAACAGGGATATACACTCAAATCCGAAGACTTTATTCTAAAAAGTAGTCCTAATATATCTTATATTTCACACTAAAAAATATCATATATATTGGATGTCTAGATCAGGAGAAAAATCAATAATGGTATGCTGATTTCAATTCCCGGACAGAATGGTGGGTTGGACTTCAAAACATCAGTTGGGCCCATTTTTCATGGATTTGGGTCTTTAAATTTTTATCAAATATGATTTTTATTGGACCCTGAATTTTGGTGGAGAATAAAATGATTTGGACTTATGTATTGATTCCATAAATTCAATCTTTATGGATGGTCAAGTTTCTTCACAGATTCTTTGGGTCTTCTTGTGTGGATCATATGCCGCTTAAAATGAACGAATTTGATAATGATTCCTTCTGATAATATGTGAAATATTAAATTATAAACCCTAAAAAATAGGAATCACACAATTTCGAGTAGTATGATTATATTTATGATTAAATCATTAAACTAAATTGAATCTGGATTAATTCAAATAATGATAAAAAATTATATTTAATATTAAAACATGAATATTTTCACACTAAGTATAAAATTTTCATATAAAATCAGTAAATGGATTAAATAAAAAGTTATGAATAAATTAATAACATAAAATTACTCAAACTTAGTATTGTTCATGTCCTCATGTGCAACAAATGTAAAAATAGAATAAAATCATTCTCACTCACAAACAAATATTAAAATTTTGTTTTCCCCAATCGGGGGAGGTTTAGACTATTTCACTAATCCATATTGAATTCAACCACAAATTTTTATAGAAACAATATTCTAAAAACAATTCATTTTTAATTCTTAAATTTAGAAATGAAAAATGTAGGCACTCAAAACTTACTCCTCTCAAGATGATAAAAATTTATTTCTGGAGGCTAACTCATTCACCAAAAAAAATGAAAATATTAGAGTTTTAAAGTGATCTCAGCTTCCATTACCTATACTAAATTACACAATAATCAAGAGTTATTTTTAGGGTTTTTTCTATGGCTATGGTATGGTAGGAATTTAATGTCCAAGAGAGAGGAAAAGAGGGGTAAAATATCAGGATGGGTAAAATAATGTACAATTTTTTTTTCTGAAATGAAACATGGAAGGAAATTAAAACACATATTTACAAGGGTGTGTTGTGTAAAGAAAGAAACAAAAGTGGAAGAAAATTTGAAGTGGGATGAAAATATGAAATATTTACAAAACACAAAATTTCTCCCAATTACATAAGTGTTCTTTTATTTTATTTTCTTTATTTTCATTTTTTTTGAAATTTGAACTTGAAAAAGATCTCACACTCATCTCCCAACCCATGTTTTATATTCTCACAAAACTAATTATAATATTTATAACAAGATCAAAGGTTGATTAATAGTGATTTTTGACCTTCCAAATACACAAACTATTTTTTTAATGTTTTTTTCTTTTTTTGAACACTTGTCAATAACATTTACAAAATTACATAAATGAAAGTCCATTCCCCAAAAATCATTGAATGAAAACCTTTCACCCACACTAAAATGGATGTGTCTCCTCAATCATATGATAACGCATTGAAAATCAAGTAAATGACACCCAAAATGAAATCCATGCGGCGACACTTAAATTTCAATAAATTATGAAATGTAATTCCATATAGATGTTGGTTGGGACAATGTATTGGGCTTGTAATGTGGATATCAAATAAAAGGTTTTCCTAGTCTTGAATGGGTTTTAAAAAGGTGGATTAATGTAAGGTTAATGGGAAGCTATTTAGCTATTATGATTCTAATGTGGTTTCAAAAATTCCTTGATCATATTAATGCACATAAAAGTAGAAAATTAAACTAGAAGGTCCATAAACTGAAGAATCACAAATGGTGGTGAAAAAAACAAAAAATGAAAAGATGGTCATAGGTGACCTTATAATGAAAGCTATTGTTGTTCCTCATAGTTAGGGAATAATCATTTTCTAAATCTAAAACTGAGCATTAAAATTTATTATTCTTGAAAAATAATTCTTTATCCAAATTCATTATGAAAAAAATGAGATGAAAAAAAGTCTTCTTGACTCCCCAAAATTCCTAGAAAAAATTTCAAAAGTGGATGGCGAGTAATTATGACTATTTTTTCTTATTTTTTCAGTTTTTTCAGTTTTTTAGAAAGACACACCCACACAAGAGATAGAGAGAGAGAGAGAGAGAGAAAGAAGAGGAGTTAAAGGGAAAGAGGTGCCCCTATTTTGGATTTGGTGGGTCTCCATCTCCATCATGTGGTGGGTTAACTATAGAAGTTGGGGATTCGAGGGAAGTTGATGTGGTTCCCGGGATGTGTTTCCTCTCATGGTGATGATTTATAAAATTACCATTACCTAAAAGAGGAACAAAAATAAAAATAATTATTCATTTAATGAAAAACTAAAAAGAAATTAAAATTTCATAAAAGTAAAAGAAAACTTGGGTTGCCTCCCAAGAAACACTGAATTTATTTTTTTTATAGCTAGACAATTGTATTGGACTACCCATAGTACGATGGTGGCCATAGTATTTTCTCAACTCCAGAGTTCTTCCAGAAAAATATCTCATTTGGGAGTCCCAATTGTTCATTGGATAATTTCTTCCCTTCCCTGTTGTTGCTTTTTCAGTTCAATGGGGGTGGAAAGAGAATATGGATATCCTCCCTTTAGTCTTCAACTTGAGGGATGTTGTTTTCCACAGAGTGTTGGTTTTATATTATTGGAAATTTAGGAAGATGTTTCAATTTTATTGGTTCATTTATGTAAGGTTCAGATAACACAAAACCAGAGTATAAGATCCCAATTGTTTTTAACTCATTTATTTCATCACTTACTGATGTATAATAATTAGGATCAATGGAGTCATAAGAATGAATAAAATTTTTAGTATCCTTTATATCAATGTTGTTTTCCAAATAATGTTCAATTTCAATATCACCAGCGATCACTTTATTAATTAGGGAACATATATCATGAATATCACTACCATTAGGACAAGATAAACACATTGGTTCAGAGTTTACATCACATATAATAGAATGTTTAGAATCTAGGATAGGAAATGATGAATGTTGGATAATCTAATTTGAATCAAAAAATGAACATTCTTGTTTTTTTCCTCATTACCATCCAAGTTGGAGCATTGGAGGTCAGAGGTGAGATAGGATTCCAAATAGTTTTCAAGATCCTTTAGATCAATGGAGTTTGCATTTGTAATGTCAACATCAAATTCTCCATTTATAACTTGGTTAATGAGGTTGACATATTCAAAAACTCCTCTATCAGTAGAATACAAATAACATGATGGATTGGGATTCAACACACTCTCAGAGAGACTTTCAGAATCTTGTATAGAGAATACAGATTGATTCTCTATTGGGTATCACATGGATTGAAAACTATTGAACTTGACCAGTTGTTCACCAAATTCCATGGATAAGATGGCAGCATGGACATCAATTTTGGTTTTAGATGTCATGAGGAAAGGCCTTCCTTGAATCAGAGGATATTTTCAAGAAGTTGTCTCACCTTCCATGTCAAGGACATAGAAGTCAGTTGGGAAGATAATATAATTCAATCGGATAAGGACATCCCCAATTATTCCCTTAGGACTAGCAGTGCTTTAATTGGCTAATTGGATGACAACACTCATTGGGTTCAAGGGACCAAGAACAAGGTTAGAGAATATGGATTTGGGCATGAAATTTATTGAGGCTCCTAGTTCAATTAGTGCATCATCAAAGTTGGAACTCCCTATTTGGAATGGAATAGTAAATTTCCCTTGGTATTTACACTTCATGGGTATGGACTACTGGGTTGAAACATTCTCAATGGTCCTAAGTTGTCTCTTATGGGTGCACAACTACTTCAGAAAATTTTCATACTTAGGGATTTGTTTTATGGAATCTAAGATGGGAATGTTGACTTCAACACGTCTAAACATGTTGAGAATTTTAGGATTGGGTTCAAATGAATTATTTGTATTAGAGATATATTAAGGAAAATGAATTGGATTTTTTAGAGGAATGGAAGGAGGTGAGGGAGTGGATTTATGTTCCTTTTCTGGTTTCTTTCTCTTTGTATTTTCTAGGTCAAAATTCAATGATTAATTTGAGGATCCATCATGAGGTATGGACATTTGTTTTCCTGATCTAAGTGAAATTGCACTTACATTACCATTGGGGTTGGGCAATGGTTGAGTTGGGAGTTGGGAAGAATTATATGGTTGTTGTTGGTTTAGGTGGGATGCAAGTTGACCAATTTGGGTTTCAATGTTTTTGAGGCTAAAACGAGTGAAGGAGGAAAGATCTTCCACAGTGCTTTCCCATGGTTACTTGGAAGACAAGGCATGTCCCGCATTGGTATTACCTTGATTTTGGTTCTTGAGAATGTTCTTGTATTGGTAAAGCTCATTTGGATAGTGGAATCTAGGAGGAGAAATAGGAGGATTGATCCTTTAAGGTTAAAGAACAAAAGGATAAGGTTGTTGGAAGTTACCACCACCTTGAACATATTGGAATTGGTTTTTATTTTGAGAAGGGAAATGACGGGGAAGAGAAATGGGATGACCAAACCTCAATCCTTGGTTAAAGGTTGAAGAGGGGATCAGGGTGGGGTTGGTTTAAGTTTCTAATAAACTAAACTGATTGTTGAGGGTTAGTGTTCCTTCGAACATATGCTACATTGATATCCATTGGTCTGGATGAATCAGATGGATCCTCTTGAAGTTTTGGGCATGTGGTAGTTGGATGAGTGGGTGAGCTAAAGATTACACAATTCTTGATAGGTCCAGGGAACATAGATTGTGGAGAAGATGTGGTTGGGGCTTTGGCAGACACCACTAGTTATCTCACAAGATCTGTAAGTTCACTCATACACTCAGTCATCTTGTTGGGATATATGGATTGATTTTATTGGACTTTTTTGACTTGATCATGTTCTCGAGTATATAATTGATGTGTGTTTGCATCCATATTACTTATGAGATCTCGTGTAGCTGCTGAAGTTTTGTCAACAAGAGAACCGCCACTTGTGGCATCAATGAGAATTCTATACATATCCAATAACCCATCATAGAAGTATTGGATCAAGATTTGGTCAGGGATTTGGTGGTGTGGGTAGGTTTCCACAAGCTTTTTGAACCTCTCCCAGTACTCATGGAGTGATTCATTAGGGAATTGATGAATACCACTCATTTCATTTCGGATATAAGAGGTACGAGAAGCCGGAAAGATTTTTTATAAAAAGATATGTTTCATGTTAATCCATGAGTTTATGGATCAATAAGGGAGGTAGTAGAGCCATGACTTGAAGGAGTCAACTAGGGAAAAAGTGAATGCTCAAAATTTTATTTGTTCTTCAGAAACCCCTTGAGGCTTCATGGTAGAGCACACAACTTGGAACTCTTTGAGATGAATATGTGGATACTCATCGGATAGCCCATAGAAATGAGGTAGAAGATGAATCAAACCTAATTTGAGTTTTAAATGAGCCTCAATATTTGGATATTTAATACCAAGGTGTTGTCAATTCATATTAGGGTCAATGAGTTCTTTTAAGTTTTTCCCTAGGATTGGCCATTTATAGAACAATTGGTTGGATAATGATTGGTTCTAGAGTGATTTGATTATCCCTAATATCAAATATGAGTCAATGAAGAGTTCACTCAATTTCTAGGTTAAAAAAATCTGATGGATTTTTTGTGAGGCTACGGGGTATTCAGAGAAGTTTGGAAAGGATGTGGAAGGTGGGTTTTTCTTTGTGTTTTTTTTTCAGAATTTTTTTTGGTTTTTTTTAAATATTTTTTTATTTTGTTTTAAAAAAATCAAAAACTAATGACTAATTAATGCAACATCCCTATAAATGGTTCCATTTGAAGTGTGACCGATTGTTTCCTATTGATTTTTCAAGGGTCTAGTGCTCTAGTAATGTGTATAGCGATACTCGGGTCGAAACCTCGGTGATGATAATTTTTATAGTTGATTGCTTTTGATTAATTTTTATTTTGAGTGTGGGGGGGGGGGTTCTATAGAGAATAGATGAAATGATTTATTAATGAAGATTTATTTAACTATTTAATAAATATTTGGGTGAGTTCATAATTATGGATTTAAGCTTGGGGTTTCCTTAAGCTTTGCTTTATATTTCATTATATTAACACCCACTTCATAAGATGAATTTAATCGGAATTCCCAAGTGCCAAGGCCTTAATCCATACCTTAAATTAACTTAGGGTTATAATCAGTAAAAAAAATTTTATGGTGGCATATTTATGGTTCCAATAATCCATGTAATCCATATGTTAAACGAAACATGTCATTAATCCATGACATTTTGAGGTCAACATACACAATGTTAACCTAAAGAATATTAATCAAGAAAAAGTTATCAATCACTTAATATACCCAATTTATGAATCAACCCAATGATATATTTACTTAGAAATTGATATGGTTAGTAATATAGTAATATTTTTTTATGGAGATTAATTATAAATAGAATGAAAGTAACAATATAAGAAAAGAGTTGTGCATCGAACACACACACAAATGATGATGAGAAGTAAAATCACACTTTAGATTGAATGAGAAAGAGAAAAAAGGGAAGGCGTTTCAACTTTATTTAAATAATTTTAAGAGAATTAATATTTAATAATAGAGGGTGGATGATTAAAAGAGAATATAAAGAAGAAACTTTCATTAAAATTGAAACGAAATTGAAAACAGCTTATGCAAATACAATTCAAAACAAATGCAATGGAGCATGAAAATAAAAGTGAAGGAGAGGTATCTATTATTGAAAAAAGATCAAGGCATGTTCTACTAGAACCTTTGAAAGTCTCTATTCATGCCAAAACTCCTACTTAAGTTTTGATATTCCACCCCTTTTCAAGGAGAGGAGGTATATGTATTTATAACCCAAGGTGGTGGACTATTTTCATTCCAAATATTCCCCTTCACTTGGCTCGCCAATTTGGCCAAACAGAAAGTCGAATCTTGAGATATTATCTTCTTAAAAGTTGTAGATATTTATTTTTTCTATATAATATGAAAAGTTGGCGGCCATTGGACTTATTTAAAAAAAGTTATGGATTTTTTATAAAAAATGTTCATCTGTCTATTTTTATCACCACTTTTTCGAAGGCTAAAATGTGAATGGATTTTTGAATAGGGATATGCCCTCAAATCTAAATAGTTTATTCTAAAACGTCTGCCTCCTATATCTTATATTTCACACTGAAAAATATCATCTCTATTGTATATATAGATTAAGAGAAAAAATAATAATGGCGTACTCATTTCAATTCCCAGACAAAATGGTGGGCTGGACTTCAAAACTTCAGTTGGGCCCCTTTTTTGTAGATTTAGGTCTTGAAAATTTTATCCAAGATAAATTTTATTGGACCTAGAATTTTTTTGGGGAATAAAATGATTTTTACTTCTGGATTGAGTCCATAAATTCAATCTTCATGGCTGGTCTAGTTTCTTCACAAATTTTTGGGTCTTCTTGTGTGGATGATATGACCCTTCGAATAGCCGAATTGGACAAGGATTTATTATAATGATATATTGGATATTGAATAAGGAACCCTAAAAAATAATAATCACATAATTTGTATTAGTAGGATTATATTTACTATTAAAATATTAAAATGACTTGAATCTGGATTAATTCAAATAGTGTTCAAAAATTATATTTAATATTAAAACATGAATATTTAACACCAAGTATGCACTTTTCATAGAAAATAAGTAAAGGGAGTAAATAAAAAGTTATGAATAAATGAATAACATCATATAGCTATGTGAAAACACATGGTCTTGTACTAACACATGACCCAGATACATGGAAACGGGGTTCGGTACATGGACACAAAAAAACTACACAGGAAGGTTCCTGTTTATCCGAACAAGTTGTGTAATATGGGATACACAGTGTGTGAGGGACACGGTTGGATGGTCTGTGTAGAAGAGGAACACGACCAGGGGCCGAGAGATGAGGGACACAATATTTACCTCCTCTACACGTTGTGTACCCCTACATAGGTTGAAACTCATGTGGAAAAGATACACAAGAAGGTGCTCGGGTGGGCTCACATGCTGTGTGTGTCCCGGTGCACACTGTGTACTACTAAGAGATCCTCTAGGGATCTTCCTCCTTCCGTATCTCCTTCTATGGGTCTCATATTTAGTCTTGTGTATAGTCTATCTTGATCAGTTTTATACATATGATGCAATGGTGGAATCTGTTACAGCTTAAAAGATATGATGTGGTTTAAATCGAGCAAGACGCTTGTGGAGTGGTACTGAGCTGATGTTAGAGATCAGTATGGTTTATATAGAGAAATGATAGGACTGTTACTCCCCTATTAGACTAGGGTAAAGGTTTTCCTTACCTCTATTAATAGGTGGAGATGGTACTCCCCATGTCATGGGCACTAGTTCATTACATTTGGGTAGTTTTTTCTAAGGGTGTTACTCCCCTGATGGACTAGGGTACTAGTTTCCCTGTGACGTTTATAAGGGTAGAGTAGGTACTCCCCCATTGGACCAGGAAGCGGGTCCTCTATGGATGGAGTCAGTACTCCCATGTTGGACCAGGGTGAGGGTCCTCCATATTTTATGTATAGATAGAGTGGGTACTCCCCTATCATACCAGGGTGCGAGTCCTATATTCTAGGAGTCGGTACTCCCCTGTTGTTCCAGGGTGCAGATACTCCATACATGTTGTTCTGAAAGAGTTGGTACTCCCCTATCGTGTTAGGAAGCAAGTCCTCAAGCCTAGGGTCATTACTACCCTACCATGTCAGGGTGTGGGTTTACCATACTGAACAATTTGGCAGAGTCGGCACTCCCCTGTCATTACAGGGTACGCGTCCTCTAGCCACTGAGTAGTACTCCTCTACTGGGTTAGGGTGTGGGTCCTCGATTTATGAAGTAGTACTGCCATGTCGTATCAAGGTGTGGGTATTTCATGAGTAGTAATCCTATGTTGGATCAGGGTGTGGTTCCTCACTTACTGAGTAGTACGCCCCCATATCTAAGTAGCAGTAGGGAGCGGGTCGTCCGTTAGAGTTAGAGCTACCTCAGTTATTGGATATAGTTATTAGGAGTGGGCACATACAATTAATGTGAATGATAACTAGATAGGGGTTAGTGATCCATCAACATACTGGGGTGTGTTCCACTCCTTACAGGAGTGATAGAGGTTTCACGGGGTAGTTAAGAGCATTAATCCCTCGACTACAGGGCAGTGGTGAGGGATGAGTCCCTCCGTTCTCTCTTATTAGAGAGGATTCACATGGTGCATAGTCTAGAGTAGTGATCCCTCAACTATGTACAATGTTGAGGAGAGGGCATCTTCACTTGGGTTTCTTTAGCTTGCGCTAGGTGTGAGGTAATGATGATAGGAACTTTGGTGCTGGGCACTATATCCAGACCTAGTAAGATATTCCTGATGGAGCACGTTCTCTCAAACGTACCATTAGGAATGATAGAGTTTTTTCTAATGGAGTGCATCTCTCAAATGGGTGCCATCTGGGATGGATGATCTCATGGAGTGTGTTCTTCTGGTTTCGTGTTACAATTAGAGCCTACAAATAAAATCATATTGATAGCTATGAGGTTGGAACCTCATGAGACTTAGTGTCTGAGATGAGTATATCTAGGTGATTTATAAGATTCCTTACAGTGTTTCCACATGTCAGGGTTTATACCCCTTGTAGACTGAGATGACTTGTCATGTATAGCTGAGGATGATTCAAGTTGGAGTTTCTCTCTTGATTGGGTTTCCCTCTAGCTAGGTCGAGCAGACTGTTGCCTTTCAGTTGACCTCTTTTTCTTTTGGGGTTTTTTGGAGTGCCTACAGAGTATTTTTATACTCACACCTACACAGGATTTGAATGAACATGTTTTGTGTCTTGTGTAGACCATAATAATTTCTGAGGAGTCCATGAAGGACCTAAGATAGGAAGAGTGTAGTGATCTAGACAGACCGAGGTGTTTACCAGAGTTTGGATGAGGAGATTTCGGACAGTTGCAATTGATAGTTATCCCCTCCTTTTGAGTAGGTAGGATAATCTTAAAAATTTCTTTGGTGGGAATTAATTTTTCCTTTTATACTTTCAGTACTTATTTTTTACTCTGGTTATGGGATATAGATGTATTCATGTATTGGTTGCCTTTGTTTTTCTACATTTCAGTATTTTGTAATCTTGGAGATGTGTGTGTGTGTATGTACAACTACTTAGGTAATGCCTCCCATGTTAGTGATATTCCTTCTCAGTGCCAGTCTCCAGCCCCTAGCCTATTGGAGGTGGGCTTGGGGAGTTATATCCTAGGCTCTGTTGGGTCAAGTCATGATAGAGTGGTGTCAAAGGTGGTCGGTTCCCCATTGGGACCGTAGTGTTGTGATCTTGATTTGGGTTTCATAGAGACATTGTTAGGATGTTTTGAGATCAGATATAAGGCCATATGTTCTAGTGTTGGTGTGGTGGATGATGTATCCATTCACTAGGACTTTGATAACCTGCTTTTCGACATAGTAATTTAGGATACTGGTTGCTAAAAAATAAATGGTACATTCATCATATAAGACTGAGTTTTGGTTTTTCCTATCCTTATTGAGTCAGATCCCTAGATATACTATTTGAATATGGTGCATATTGATTCTATTTCAATATGCCTCCACAAAGACAACTCGAAAATACTATACAACGAGATCATGATGATGATCCACCCCATGATGAGGCTTCAGTACAGAGCACTGATTCCAAGGATTTACCTATGGATGGTCTGCTGGTGGTGCCACCACCTATTGAGCAGCATGTTTTATCAGTAGTTTGGGATGAGGATACGTGTAGAATGAGTTAACTACACAAGTTTCAGAGGCATCAAACTATGAGTTATTAGGGTGATCCAAACTCCCAGGCTGCAGATGACTGGATCGAGGTAGTCACATGAGTTTTCCTCTTAGTAAGGAATCCTCCCGATCAGATTTTTGTCCTAGAGGTGAGCCTTCTACATGGTTCAACCAAGCGATGGTGGTGTTCGGTGATACAGACTCATGACGAGGTGATTCTCACTTGGGAGGAGTTCAAGTGAATCTTTTGGGAAGAGTTTTACCCATACATGTTGAGATCAATGCATATCCAGGAGCTTCTATAGCTTCGGAAGGGTAGCATGATCATGGATGAGTTTTTGGCAAGGTTAAAAGACTTTTTGTGATACTCCTTGGATATGGTTCATGATCCATTATTTAGAGTAAAATACTTTGAGTTGGGATTGCATTAGGAGATCAGGGTGTCTATGATTCCGCTGTGCATTCCCACCTATGATGGAGTGATGGAGTGAGATCTATTGGTGGAAAGTTTCCTAGATGAGAAACAAGTGTACATGACCCACATTAGTGGTCATGAGACAGAGGTGTCTGCATGAGTTGGAAGATTATAGGTTATGGGATTTTGGTGTAGGAGGCATACCCATGCTCGGATATAGATGCGTGGGTCTGCCGTGCAGGAGCAGGGATGAGGATCTGATCATCCATAGGAGAGGTAGTGTTACACTTGCGATGGTTGAGGGAATCTCACTAGATATTGTTCTATTCACCGTGTTAATGAGAGGAAGCTGGCTAACGAGACAAATTTTTAGAGTAAATATTTGGAGTAAGGAGTTATGAAAGGTGAAGGACGAGGCAAAGGAGCTGGAAGAGCAGCTGAAGGTGGTAGGGTGTTTAGGGTATTGTCACCACCACCCCTAGGTGGTCCATACCAGGCTTAGGGAGCTAGAGGATATGGGTGAGAATAACTGTAGTCCATAGAGGCCTTTGGCCTGGAATATCTGAGGATGAATAGAGGTACACCTTGTGTACTTTCTATTTTCTATAGTATCAATTGTTAAACACTTTCATGAGTACTCTTTTCATTATGCTCATGGTCGAGGTTTAACCAGGATTACACTAGGCTTTGGTAGAACCTCATGTTAGTAGTTGTGAAAGAGGACCCTGTAAGACCCAGTGTGTGTTTTGGCATCAGATTTGTACGTGACATTCTTGAGGAGGATATGATGCAGTTTGACATAGCTTTGAACTCATTAGGAAGGTGAACACTTTCCCCACTGAGACACATTTTTGTGATGCAAATAGAACAATACAGGTGAGTTAGTGTCATACCAAGCAGATAGTGTTGAGGTGTGGTGGATGATTTTCTTAGACTTTCTGGTTTAGGGATAAGTTATGCAATGATGTATCAGAGTAGGTCCTGGCCCTACCCGTAGAGTTTTTCCTACTCGACCCCCATTTAGTTTGACAACCCTAGGAGAGGGAGAGCCTTACTTAGAATCATTTCGTAGTGAAAAATTTAGACCTTGAGATGTTTCCATAGTATAGATTGGTTTCATACCATCCATACTCAGCTGGGATCACACTAGTGGGTGCAGTAGTGTTTTTTGGTGAGCTGTGTTACAGTTGGAGGTTTGTAGACGAAGGGCTAGGTAAGGACCAGTGTTTACTCTTGGGTATTCCTAATTTTTTTTTCAAGAATACCGTCACATGTTTAGCATTGAATTTGAACAAAAAATTCTGGAGGAGGCTGTTGTACATTCCATCTAGGGGTGGATGATAACTGAGGGGTTTCATCAGTGTCTACATTAGGTTAGAGAGGTGGTGTACCGCTAGACCCCATGACTATAGATAGACAGTGGTGATTAGTGCTTGACCACCTATTGCAACTAAGGATACATGTGCCCGTTTGTTACATGATGTTGGTATGGTAGAAGATGGATGTAAGATTGGTTTGATCTTGTTAGTTCCTCTGTGTGTGTTCTTGTAAGAAGCACAAGAACCCTTGGTGAGCTCGCTGGTGGGGGTGCCCAGTGGGGGGATAAATTTCTTCCCTTATTCTTAGAATTTAACTTTTCGGGGATGAAAATAACTTAGGTGGGGAGAATGTAATAACCTGAGTTTTGACCTGAAGGAATTAAAAATATTTCAGAAAATATTTTTGGAGTCGGGCACTGAGTCAGCACAAGGAACCGGGGCCTGAGGTGCCTCAGTGCAGTGATATTAAAAATATTTAATATATTTTGTCTCGCACATATAGTTTCACTTGAAATGTAAATAAATCATGTTCAGAGTCTCAGATCATATTTTTGAGACTGCAGTTGAGTCTAAAACTTCATGTTTACCCTAGGTGCAACCTAAGGTCGTATGCACCCGAAATTTTGATCGGGGGCCATTTTTAGTGATGTATAATTAAAGGGGAATTAATAGGTTTAATTTTATTAAACCTAATAACCTCAACCATCCCCTCATGTTAGAGAATACAACCAAGGAGAGCCACACCTCTCCTCTCTTTGGTGGTGAGGAAATCGATGCCAAATCCATGTAATGAGGTGAGTTGAACTATATTTCTAAAGAAGATCTTCATTAGATCGAGAACCAGAATGATCCATGCATCATTCTTGATCTAAAAATTAAGTGTATTTCCAACAAGGTAGTAGGATTTGAGTTTTTTTTTGCAATCCATTTTTTTCATTGTTCTATAGTTCTAGAGCCCTTATGCAATTGTTATCGATCCCTACTAGATAGATCTGTGGGTTTTGGGTTGAATTGGTGTAAATTAGGTGATTTTGTAGGTGATTCATGACTAGAATCACCATATATAAGGTGTTTAGTTTAGTTACACATGCCGTGTAGCACTTCTTATTCGTGGAAGACGAGTTTTTATGACTACATTCCATGTATAGGGGTTACACGATATAGAGTGCCCTAAATCTTGTGACCATGGGACATGGATTGGGATAGCTATGTGAAAACACATGGCTGTGTACTAAAAAATAGCCAAGATACTTGGACACAAGGTCTAGTATATGGACACAAGAAAACTACATGGGAAGGTGGCCGTTTATCCGAACACGCTATGTAGTATGGGATACATGATGTGCGAGGGACACAGTTGGACGGTCTGTGTAGAAGAGGAACATGAAAAAGGGATGAGAGATGATGGACATGATGTGCACCTCCTCTAAAAAATGTGTACCCCTACATGGGTTGGTATCTATGTGGAAAAGATACATGGGAAGGTGCTCGAGCAGGCTCATACGCCGTGTGTGCCCCGATGTATGCTGTGTACTACTTGGAGATCCTCTGAGAATCTTCCTCCTTCCATATCTCCTTCACTGGGACTCAGATTTAGGCCTGTGAGTAGTCTATCATGAGAATATTTCAGTTTATTACACAATGGTGGCCTTTGTTATGGCTTACAATATACGAGGTGGTATAAATCGAGAAAGATGCTTGCAGAGTGGTACTGTGCCGATGTTGGAGATCAGTATGGTTTGTATAGAGAAATGATAGGAATGTTACTCCCCTATTGGACTAGGGAATGAGTTTTCCTTACATATCTTCTTAGGTGGATATGGGGATCCCCACATCATGGGAGTGGGTTCATTACCTTTGGGTTGTTTCCTCTGGGGGTGTTACTCCCCTAATGGACTAGGGTGTGGGTTTCCCTGTGACGTTTGTGAAGGTAGAGTAGGCACTCCCCTATTAGACCAAGGAGAGGGTCCTCTATCCATGGAGATAGTACTAACCTATTAGACTAGGGTGCAGGTCCTATATTTTTGATGTATAGATAGAGTGGGTACTCCCCTGTCATACCAGTGTGCGGGTACTCTATTCTAAGAGTCGGTACTCCCCTATCGTTCTAGGGTGCGGTTCCTCCATACATATTGTTTCAACAGAGTCGGTACTCCCCTTCCATGTCTGGGAGCGGGTCCTCAAACATGGGGTTGGTACTCCCCTACAATGTTAGAGTGCGGGTCTCCTATAGTGAATGAGTTGGCAGAGTCAATACTTCCTTGTCGTTCCAGGGTTTGGTTCCTTTAGCCACTGAGTAGTACTCCCCTACTGGGTTAGGGTGTGGGTCCTCGATTTATGAAGTGGTACTCCCCTATCATATCAGGGTGTGGGTCCTTCAGGAGTAGTACTCCCCTATTATATTAGGGTGTGGGTCCTCACATACAGAGTAGTACTACCCTATCTCTGAGTATCATTAGGGATTGGGTCCTCCATTGGAGTTGGAGCTCACTCGGATGTTGGATACAGTTATGAGGAGTGGTCCCTTCCACTTGATGTGAATGATACCTAGATAGGGGTTAGTACTCCCTCAACTGAATAAGGTGTGGGAAAATTTTTATAAGATCAATAGGGGTTTCATAGGATAGTTAGGAGCAGTACTCCCTCGATTTTTGGGTAGTGGTGAGGCGTGAGTCCCTTTGTTCTCTCTTGTTAGAGAGTATGCATGCGGTGCATAGTCTGTAGAAGTGCTCCCTCAACTATGTGTAGTGATGAGGGTTGAGCCTCTTCACTTGGGTTTATTTAGCTTACACTGGGTGAAAGGTAATGATGATAGGATCTCTGGTGTTGGGAACTAGATCCAAAACTAGTAATATGTTCCCGATGGAGAACATTCTCTCAGATGTACCGTTAGGAATGGTAGAGTTATTTTTGATGAAGTGCATCTCTCAGACGGGTTCCATATGGGATGGATGAGATTATGGAGTGTGTTCTCCTGGTTTTTTGTTATAGTTAGAACCTATGAAGAGAATCCTATTTTTAGCTATGAGTTTAGAACCTCATGAGACTTAGTGTCTAAGACGAGTATATCTGGTTGATTTATGGGAGTACTTATAGTGTTGTCACATGTCGGGGTTGACACCCTTGTAGACTGAGCTGACTTGTCATGTACATACAAGGATGGTTTGTGTTGGAGTTTCTCTCTTGATTGGGTTTCCCTATAGCTAGGTTGAGCAGACTGTTTCCTTTTAGTTTCTCCCTTTTTCTTTTGGGGTTTTTGGGGTTCCTACGGGTAATTTTTATACTCAACCCTACACGGGATTTTCCCACACATGTTTTGTATCTTGTGTAGACCAAAAGACATTCGACAGAGTCCAATTAAGACCAAAGATAGGTAGATATTAGTGAGCTAGATTGACCGTGGTGTTTACTAGAGCGTGGAGAAAGATATTTCCAATAGTTTTAGTTGGCAGTGATCCCCTCCTTCTGAGCAGGTTGGATTATTTTATAGTTTTCTTTTGTGGTTGTTGTTTTTACCTTTTAATCTTTCAGTACTTCTATTGTACTCCGATTGTGGGATATAGATGTATGCATTCATTGGTTTCCTTTTTTTTTAAAATTTAATTATTTTGTAAGATTGTAGCTGTGTGCGTTCATATAGGTACTTAGGAAATTCCTCCCATGTTAGTGATATGCCTTCTTGACACTAGTCACCATCCCCTGGCCTATTGGAGGCGGGCTTGGGGAGTTAGGGCTTGGACCCCGTCGGGTTGGTTCGTGACACATGAAAATTAAATCAAGCATATCCAAAGTTTTGTAGTACTTTCTAGTAATTCCTAGTTTTCAATGAATGTATAGAATTTTAGAGACAATAAGATAGTTGACATGACACACAGATAGAATAATTCAAGATGGTAAATTATGGCACCATATAAATGCACCTAAATGGAAGAAAACTAAAAATTATTATCCTTAATTTGGAAATGAGTCTTGAAACTTTCACCTTTCATTATTTATGAATTACATTAAGAACCATGGCATACAAATAAGAACTCATTGTACTTGTATGGTTATTGTTGGGTTTCTAAGGATCCTATACTCTTGTTAAACACTCTGTAAGAAATTAAATAAACCCAAATCTAAGATCAAGACATGCTAATAAATAAAACCATGTATAAAATATAAATTAATAAACTTGTATAAATTACACCAATGAATTACGCTGAATCAATCCTCACCCATGATTTATGAAGATAATAATAGAGGCAAATAAATATGTACCTCTTCTAGAGGTATCCACATGATAATGAATTACTAAATTTTTAGGTGGGATTCCTCTTATCACTATGGTTTTCTAGGAAATCATTATAAAAATTTTGAATAAGAAATAATTATTTGGGTTTTAGGGAGTTTTGAATAAGAATATAAAAGGGTTACACACACCTATCAAATGGGTATTGTTCTTTTATATAGATCCCTTGAGGACAATCCTTAGCTTCTCATTAATTTACTCATGCATCCAAGCTAGGATCTTCCAAGTAGTGTTTCTTCTCATACTAATTGAAAATAAATGAGAAGGGGAAAGGTCTTGTCCCCTTTACTTATACCATAAATGTAAGGGAAGGTCTTATAAGGAAAAATTTTCTCCCCATTTTGTTACCCCTTTTTATTTTCTCTCTACCTTATTTAATGAATCAATCAATTTCACATAAGAGAAGAGTGGAACCACATTTTTCTTATCTGTGTGCCATAAACTAATCAAATTTAAGACTACATGGGTTAACCTAATGTCTAAACATGAGATATAAATTTATATAATTTTTTTTCTATATAATTTGATACCAACTATAACTTCAATTACTTAGGGGTTGATCAAATAGATTATCAAGAAGGTTTATGAACCTGCACTCAGCTTACATAAACACATAAAAACATTCAAGATCATGGTGATTTTTGTACCCCATTTTGTTTAAAAATAACCCCTTCATAATCATAATAAACATAAACCAAAATAAACTTAGAAGAGTGAAAATCATACCTTAATCTTCAACTTTGCAGACTATCCAAAATTACTGATCTATGTTAAAGTGATATATCTATAGAATCTTTCTCTTCCTTAATCCCCCTCAAGGGATACTTTTCAAGACTATTCATCAGGAATTATTTAATCTTCAAAATTAAGCTCCTTGAATTTATGATACATGTTTATATTTCTAATACCAATTGAAATTTGAATAATAAGTTGTTATAAGGAGACACCAAGATACCAATTAAAAACTTTCCATGATGGATTTTCTATATAAGAATAAAAAAATACATCATTTTATATTTTTAAATCATCAAATTAAATTAAATCTTCCAAGATTCACAAACAACCCAATATGTGAATAATATGGGTCCTAATCACCTCTTTAGTTATAGAAACAAGGATGAGACTTTGTTCTAAAACTAGAAAATAATTTTCCATATCGAGTAAGGATCATCTATGGAGTTCATAAGGATGATTTTTCTACTTCATAAGTATTAATTTTGAGCCATGTAAGCATGATATCCTACTTTATATGGACATTTCAAAGAAATATAAGGATCATTTATGACTAGCATAAGGACAACTTTTACTCTATGTAAGGATAATTATAAGTCAAATACTTAGTGAAAATTTTATATTTCTACAAAATGAATATATAATATTTCTATAATTATATATTCTAAAGAATATTCAAAATCAGATGGTGCATATTTTTTTCTTTCATGATAAAAACATCACGATGATTGGTTAACACATGATTCAAGATTTATTTAAGGAATATTGAACAAGATGAATATGATAGGATCACTATTATATTATTCAATGATTTTCTACTAAGGATATTTTAAAATCAACATAAGTGACAAAAAATTTAGAGATTAAATGGGCTGATGCTGATGCTATTATTCATGGATTTAAAACATCACAAATTAATTGTTATTTAATAATAATGAAGAGGTTGTGATCAAAACATCAAGAAGAAAAATACCAGTTATGAGAAAAAATGAATAAGGGATAACTTAAATGAATTGGAGTATGTTTCTAAAGAAACTATAGAAAATATTATTGGAATTATAGTGTGATAATTTTATGCTCTTTTGGATTTCAATATCACATGTGAATCATGATGAGATTCATGATGAGTTGTATAAGTGTTTGTATTTTTCAAGAGGATGAGATTTCATGCGATTTTATACCACAAGATGTATTGTCATGCTACAAGTAGGTTTAAGAAAATGAGAAATATGTTTAATCAAGTTGAAATGAAGAAGATATTAAATAGTGATGCAATATGAAAATGAAATAAAAGTGGCAATCTACTTCTATTTTTGATTCTTTCATGATTCAATGGGAAGATCTGTCCCACAAATTATATTTAATGTATAATTTTCATACGGCTATGAAGAGTGATTGGATATATATTTTTGGTGGAATATTTTTAAGAATAAGATTCTTGAGCCCACTGTAGTAATAATTGAGAGATTTACTTGGCCATGATAATAATGAGAATAAATAAATAAATGTATTTATAGAATTATCTTAGAGATAATAGTTGATATAAAAATAAGTGAAGAAAATATATATGAAATATCATAGGCCATTGCATGAAAAGGAGGTTTTTTTGGATTACATGATATTATTTGAAATATTTCTATTTCGGAAATAAGTTAAATGAAACCAAAAAATAACAAGGTTCTTTTAAAATAAATTCGATGAGATGTGATTACCATTGTATAGTGAAGAGAGAACCTCTTGAGAGAATAAGAGAATCTCTCTAAGAGAAGAAAAAACCTGATATTATACTGAGAAATAATAATAATATCTATATTAATGAAGAAGAAGTATCACACCCAGTTATCTTGAGAAAATTCAGTGTGTCAATTCTAGTAGAGAAGAAGAAGGAGAATCTGGTATATAAACCGGATCCTATGATACCCCATATTATAGAACTAGTAGAAAAGAATAAGAAGAAAAATTTAGTTTACATAACAATACCTATGATATCCATTATCATATAATTGATAGGGTGAAGAAGAAGAAGAACCAAGGAAGGACAACATGTATTATTATCTACTAAAAATATATTAGCAGTCAAGATCATTGTAGATTGAGTTGAGATGAGCCAACAAGAAGCATCTAAATAGGAACCAGGAGAAGATCTTTGAACATATATTGAGTTTCAATTAGTTTGAAAGAAGATCCAATGGTAATCAAAGACTTTGTACTATGAGTAAGTAGATATGAATGATAGTGATATCTCCAGTATATTAAATATATACTTAAAAAGGTGGAATGAATTTGCAAGAACAATAAGGAGACTTAAGACTATGGGAGGTAATATAAAGACCTATTAACTTGCATAATATAGTAAAGAATCACCTATGTAATATGATGAACATGGGTTCGGGATAATCCCTAGCCAACCCATATTAATTGATCGTAATATTATCAATGAAAAATCTATCATCTAGGATAATAATTGGAAATTACAAGGAGTAAGTCTCCCACATCAGGGTCAAACCTTGTAGAAGTGTAGTGTTCTTATCTTTACTTTATATTTACCAATTCATGTGGTGTACAAAATTAGGTAGATACAAATAGAACCAGTCATATCCTAAAAGGTATCATGGGTTTAAATAATTCATGGGGATAAAGCTAAAATAATATTTGGAATTTAGTAAAATATTTATACACACCAAATTCACCCCCTCTCAGGTGTTTTCACTCGATTTTGAGGGAAATTATACTAATATATAAATAACTGAGGGAATAACTAATGGGTTTTGATTATCCATCACATGAACAATGGAAGTGGACAAAAACCCATATATTCATGATCTATCCTTGATAGAATCATCATGTAAGGAATAATGAATAGTAACATACTTGAGAAACTGAAGCAGTGGAATCCATATCAATGGAATTTTCATGGAAAAGAACACTAGAGTAGTAAAAATAGGCTTCTTACCTCTATAGAAAATCCATCAGCCTTTGGATCCCAGTTTGTAACTTAAGGATTCTTATACACTCTAGAGGGGTGCTAGCACCTTTACTATTCATGAAAAATGATACTACATGATGAAGATGTTTTTAGTTAAAAAATATGATCACCATCACCACTAATGTTTACAACAATAAGTGGTATTACATCCCTTTTATAGGAAATGCCTAATGCTCCCCATTTAATGAAAATACATTAGCTATATGAAATGTATTGAGTGTTATCCATGAATTAATCCTCATTGGTAGAATCCATTGAACCCATTAAATAGATATGAAATCCATATTAAATCCATTCACAATAGATTATAAACTAAATGAAACCTATTTGTATTGAGGTGGTACATGCATGAACTCAACTTTCATTAATTTTGGTGAAACTTAGTCTCAGGTAGCATCACATGCAACTATACTACTGTGAAAAAACATAATATTAGGCTTTGGATTAAGGATACATTATCACCAATACATACATAAGTCATATTTATCATATAAATATGATTTTTGTCCCTAACCAATGATCTCCCACTAACACTAAAATCCATAAATACTTAATGAATAACTTCACAAATATTTATGAATCTATACAATACGCATTTGGGATATGGTTTCATCAAAATCTCTTTATTATAGAACATAAAATTTGTCCAAAACTTAATTCTTATCCAAAAAACTAACTATGTTACCCTGTGGGACTTAGGAGTGTTGACAAAAAAATATGAAATCCCTATTTCATAGATGTATGAAAACAATGTCCTATATCAAAGCATCAATTCTACTCAAGCTACAAAGGGGTCTGGTGAGATATCTATCAAAAATAATCATATCTCGATATGATCAAGTCCACCACAATATGTATCATATGAATCATATGCATAAATATATAATTCATTTTACCATAACATCGAGTGACCACTAGACATAAACAAATGTTAATATAGTATAGTCCATCCCATATTTTCACAATTCTCTAAACAATACAGGCAAGGTTGATGAATACACCACCTGTCATTCATCTAACAGATGAGTACATCATATGTACCTCATCTAAGTAGTTGAACACATAATATTACACTTAACTATGAATGGGAATGAATTTCCTCAGTCTAATTAAATCAAGGGACAAATTTATTTTATTATTATGCAAGTGGACAAACCCATTCTTGGTTGAACTCTAACTAATGAAATGATCAACAACATACCCAACTGCCCATGATTAACTAAGTTGATTTTGACTTGTGTAAGAATGGTATCAAATTATAAAGGTTCTCATGATAGGTATCAAAAAAATCTTAGGTAATAATTATTGATAATAGGAATATACCTCTATGTATATCGATGAATCTATGACATTTCATGGGATATAATTTGGAGGGTTGGTCTAAGTAATAAGTATATACTTATTACCTCATGAATATATTCTTCTTATCTCATATACAACCCTTTGTATAGAGAACAATATTTTATTCACTATAATCTTAACATTTCCTTACAACCCATAATACTCTATGATGAACATCCATTAGGGATAACTCAAAGGCATACTTTAAGAGGATATTATCATTTTACTATTCATCTAAAGCGGATTGAAACACACATGAATGAATGATAAATAGAGATTGAATTTATTATAATAACATGATACCCTTACAACCATTGAAATAAATATATCATGTGTTTAACACCAAGAGATTCTTATGGTTGTCATATCGTTTCTGTAGTAATGGTTTCATAAAAATATTTTCTATATTATCTTGTGTATCCACCCAGAAAATATTTACATTACCTATATCAATGATATCACATATTAGATAGTATTTTCAATGTATTTTTTGGTAATTTTGTGAGAATGAGGTTACTTTTATTAAGTGGAGACTCTATTATTGTCATAGTAAAGCTCAATCACTCCCTCAATGCTTGAAACCACCCCAAGATCATAGATGAACTTCATGATCCAAACACTATCCTTCTCAACATCTGATAGAGTTATGTACTTAGATTCTTTTATCAAGTCCACTATGGTGGATTATTTGTAACTCTTCTAACTAATATCTCCACCATTTAGGAAAAACACAAAAACAGATTGAGACTTCATATCATTTCTGTTGAATCAGATACTATAATTTATACAACCCTTTATACAGAGCTCATCCTCACTTCTAAATATCAAGAACATATCCTTAGTCTATCTCAAGTACTTAAATATGTTATTTAAAGTAATCCAATGAATCTCCCTGGGATTGGATTGGTATTTACTTATAATTCTAAGATAATAGGTGACATTAGGTCTAGTAAACAACATAATATAAAAAATAGAACATATTGTGGATGCATAGAGAATTATATCCAACCTTTTTCACTCCTTAGAATGATCCTAAATCTCCCCAATATTTATTCTATGTAATACTAATAAAGAAACCTCTTTTATGTTCTACATGCTAAACCGCTTTATCAATTTACCAAATTATGTGTCCAAACTGATTCCACAAATTCTTTTAGATATATCCCTATAGATCTTTATACCTATTATGTAGGCTGATTCACCCATAACTTTAATTAAGAATCATTTACCCAACCACATATTCATGGAGTTAAGAGTCTGGATATAGTTTTTGATAAGTATTATTTCATCTAAATAAAATATAAAAAAACTACAAAATCCCACTAATACACTTATATACACAAGAATCATCCATGTTTTTTATTAAACTAAACTTTATGATTCCATCATTAAACCAGATATTCCAACTCTGAGAAGATTACTTTAATCCAAAAATAGATCATTGTAACTTTCACACTTTAGTAGTATCATTTAGTACTTAAAAACCATTAGACTACATCATATACACATCCTCAACAAAATTACCATTAATTAAAGAGGTTTTGAAATACATTGGATATATCTCATAATAAAAATGAGTTTCTATGGAAGGAAAAATATTAATATACATTATCATTACAATAGTTGAAAATATTTCTTCATAGTCAATACCATGAATTTTCTTATAACCTTTTGGAACCAGGAATGGTTTATAGGTATACATGCTACAATTTCTGTTAGTTTTATTATAGAAAACCAACTTTCACCCCATGAGTCTCACCCCTTCAGGTGTATCCACCAAGTTCCAAACCTAGTTAGTTCACATGAAGTCCATTTTAGATTCTATGGATTTAAGAAATTTATCAGAATTAGAACTCTCAATGGTCTCATGGTAGGAAGAAGGTTCATCTCCTATAAATATTACTTTATCGTCACTCTCCCTGAGAAATTCATATCTCTCAATATCTTGATGAATCATACCAGACCTTTAAAGTTATTATATAACATGAGTTGGGTTGTCTGCCATAGCTCTTTATAGAACTGGATCAACCTCCATATCAGAAATATCTCATGTTTTTGGTCTCAAACTTCTCCATGTTCAACTTTAGTCCCATTAACACTTGACCTATGTGTTTATTTTCAAGGAAAAAAAGCATATATGGAAATAGACACTTTATTCTTAATAGGGTTTCTTAAATAGTATCCCATAGTTTCCTAAAGATAACCAATAAATAATAATTTTTATAATTTAGGGCTAAGTTTTTTGGAATTCAATCATTTCACATGTGCTTTAAAACCCAAAATACTCATAAAAGAAAAATTGGGATGTTCCCCAACTTATATATCATATAGTACCTTTATAATTAATTTATATTAAATGTGGTTTATTATAAATGAAACAATACTTAGGGAATAAACCCATAATGTAGAAGGAAATTTACATTGACTCATCATTGATCAAACCATGTCCAACAAGGTACAAATCCTCCTCTTAGACAAACCATTCCATTACAACATTCTAGGAGGAGTTAGTTGTGAAAAATTCCACAATCCTTCAAATGATCAATAAGTTATTGGCTCAAGTATTCACTACCCTGCTCTAATTAGATAATATTTATACTTTTTCCTAGTTTATTTTGCACTTAATTTTAAAACTCTCTAAAATTTTCCAAAGTTTCATACTTTTGACTCATTAGAAACACATAACCATACTAACTAAATTTATTGGTAAAGGAAACAATGTACTTAAAACCACCACTTTATTTTGTTCTTATTGGTCTATATACAACACTATGTATAAGATCCAATAGTCCACTATCCCTTTCAACTTTTCTACTAAATGGTTCCTTTGTCATTTTTCCCAATAAACAAGATTCACATGTATCAAATGATTCATAATTGAATGGTTACAATAATCTATCTCCATGGATTCTTTGGATGTGTTTATTGTATATATATCCATGATGATAATGAAAAATGTATAAGGTATTAGATTTAACCCTAAACTTCTTATTTTGAATATTATAGATATGATTATCTATATCTAGAATAAAAAATCCATTTATTATATTTATGATTACCTAAAACATTTCATTATTATATATAGAACAAATCTTTTTTTTAACAGTGAATGAAAATCCCTCATAAAAATAAGAAACAAAAATAAAATTTCTATTTATAGCGGGAACATAATAAAAGTTTTCCAGTTCTAGGACTAATCCATTTGGTAGAATTATATTATATGTTCTGAATTCAAATGTAACAACTATTTCTCTATTATTGACATGAAGATATACATCTAACTTTATCAATTACCTATTGTCACTGTGTAACAAACTGACCCGGGTTACCCTCAAACCTGGCACCTGACCCCTTCTGTCACAAACCCGAAGGGCGTTCCCGATCCCCATGGGCTGGAGACAAGCACATGGGCATCAAAAAAAACTACAGGGAATGATTTCTCCCAACCTGAACAAACACATGGAATATATATATACAAAACAATAAGGAACAATAGAAAGATAAAAAAATATATTCCATAACTATAAGAAAATATTGGAAACAAAAAAATTATAAACATAGCCAAAATATCCAAGAGATAAGTCCAACTAAAAAGAACCAAAACCAGATAGTTACTCCATATGATAGTGTGGAAAAACTCCCACCATCTTACCACTAGCTACCTAACTCATCTTGCATGAAACCTCACCACCTCACTACGGTGTCTTTCCTTTTCGTACATTGGAAGACATTCAAAGGTCTATGCACCACCAAATAGGTGCGCAGGGTGTGAGCTAATAGGATCAATAGGATCCCACCCAGTTGTTTCATAATAAGTCTCTGTATAAAATTCCTAAATGCTTATTTAAAATAAAATATGACATGATAAGAAGTAAATAAGTTTTATAGAAAAAATGCTAAACATTTACCTTTTTCACAGTTATAAAAAAAGTAGGCATCTTAATTTCAAAGAACATTTTCCATATCATATTTCATAAGAATAAACATGTATATCAAGGCTAAAATGATAAATCCAAGAAATAGAAAATAGAAGCATAGGTATCAGCACCAAGGATCACTATAAGTCATACTAGAAGACTACTTGTACTGCAATCAATCAAGTGAACAATCTAGTTCCTAGAACATAGGCCTAGGAAGTAGAGGAATACCCCATGAGTACCCCCCTCCAATAAAGTGAAAATTTGTCACCTAGAACAATGGGCCTAGGAAACAGAGGAAATCCCCATGGGAAAACCTCCTGACAATCACAAGAAATGGATGATGCCCTAAAGCTAAACCTTCCACCTAAGTACCCAAAAAAACCCATGTGATCATTTTCACAATTCATTCCAATGCTTTGAAAACTATTCCAATACCATTTCACAAACCCATTTTAGTTCTTCTAAAATACCCCATTTCTTTTTATTTATCATCCACCAAGGAAAAACCATTTTTCAATAAAAACCCTTTTCAAAACACAAAAAAATCATTCTAATTACTTTTATAAATTAGTTTATAAAATATAAACAATAAGGTTTATCAATATAGGCTAGAGATGGAACCACCTACCTCAAAACTTAGGTTGCACACACCCGCAATGTGATCCACCAACAAAGAAAACCCAACGATGACTACGAAGGTCCTAGAATCCGATCCATATCTTAAGATATATTTAATTTAGAAATAAGGGGTCAAAATAAATAAGGAAACCCACATACCTCAAGAATGAACACCCACTACACCACAACCAACAAAGGAACAACCTCCAAAATGAGATCACACAACAGATCTGGAAGAAGAAATGAAGAAACACTAATTCAAGCCAATGAACCCGATAATAAAACTCAAGGGATCTACAATGATCAATGGTAATGAAGAAGCGAAAAAGTCACTTACTTAGAGAGAATCACCGAAACCACAATTTTGATTGAATGTTGAATGTATCGATCAGGAAGGAAAAATGCCTCAAAAAATAACTGGAGAGGAACCCTCAGTCGATAGAAAAGGAGATATGGTGGAAAAAATGGGAATTCAAACCCGTACAGTGCCCTAAAAATTCCCTTCTTGGGGAATTACATGACGTGTAATTCCTTTACACATCGTGAAATCCACAGTGTTTAAGTACAACAAAAAATCACTCACCTAAGATTAAAATTTGACCTTAAAATAACTCATGATGTGTAATTACTCATAAAATCATGTAAAACTTCAAGCATTAACTCTTCTAATGGATTGTACCTAGTAACCAACTACACGTCGTGTAACCTAGTTACAAAGTGTGAAAATTTCTTGCAACCTATAGAAAATCCAGAGAGAAACTTCTAAAAACTCAACATTTAAGAGGGAACTTGGAGAGAGGAAAAAGCTTACCTGGTCAAGGTAACAAGATTTTACAAACTCCCCACTATAAAGAGTTTCCATCCATGAGAATCCTTGTAGAAAATTTAGCCCCTAGAAAAATATGAGGCCACTACTCCCTCGTCAATGAATCATGTTACCAAGTCTCACGATAATATGATCTATGTTTCTATAGAACTCTGACCAATGTAATTGACTTCCCACAAAATACTTTCACTTGAGATTTGAAAATCTCAACTAGTTTCTACAAAATAGAAACATTTGTCTCTAACTCAATTTCTTTCCAACTTAGAATGTGAGTAGAATCAGGATGATACTTCCTCAACTGAGATATGTGGAAAACATCATGAATACCTGTCAAATAAACCGAAAATGCTGACTAATAAGCTACCTTCCAGATCCACTCAGTGATATAAAATGGTCCAACATATCTCAGGGATAACTTTCCTTATTTTTCAAGACGAAGGTGACTAAATTGAGGAGAAAATTTCAAGAAAACCCATTCACTAATGGAAAAATCAAAAGGATGAAATCGTCGATATATATATTATTTCTATCGACTCTGGGATATAACCAGACATTGATGTACATCTTGAATCTTCATTGACATCTCTTGGACCAAACTTGGTCAAACCAAATCTACTTCTCCCACCTCATCCCAAAAACGAGGTGACTTTCACGAGTGACCATACAACACCTTAAAGGGAGCCATTATGATATATGAATGATAACTTTTGTTATAAAAAAATTAAACCAATCCCAGATGTCTATCCCAAGATCTATCAAAATTCAAGACACTATCATGAAGCATATCCTCTAGGATCTGAATCACACACTCTGTTTGGATGTCTGTCTGTGGATGGTAAGTTGTGCACAAATTGACCTGAGTTACCATCACCTCTTGGAGACTCCTCCAGATCCTTGAGGTAAACCTAGGACCCCTATCTGAAACAATGGTATAAGTAATCCCATGTATTCTCATAATCTCCTGCACATACAAATTACCCAAATCTTCAACCTTAGTGGTATCCTTGATGAAAATGAAATGAGCATACTTCATCAACCGATCAAAAAATACCCAGATAAAATTCTTCCATTGTGGAGTCCATGGTAATCCAACAAAAAAATCCATAGATACCTCATCCCATTTACAAATTATCATAAGAATATGCTAAAGAAAACTAGAGGGTTTCAAGTGCCCTTCCTTTATTTGTTGGTAGGTGTAACAATGAGACACATAATCTGCAATGTCATGCTTCATACCCAACCAATAGAATCATCACCTCGTGTCATAATACATATTCTTAGTTCCTGGATGAATGGACAATGAAGATATATGATAATTAAACAAGACTAAACTCCTCATAGATGCTGGAAAAAAAATACACTTCCCAAATTAGAGCATACTATCTAAATAGAGTGGACAACAAGAAACGACCTCCCCACCATAAAAGGATTTATCTAATTTCACTAAACTCATAATACTGCTACTGATCTTCAAAATAGACTTTGGGAGAGATGATGATAAATATACACTAGTCAGAACCATACTCGAAACATTCTCTTGATAATTGAAGATCAACTGAGTGAAAATCCCCATAAGTTTTAACTCCTAATTTGATTCTAGAATAGCCTAAAATGGTAATTTCATGCTAATAGAACCTTCATTGACATTCTCATTCCCTGGGGTGTAGGTGATATCGAAGTCATACATCTTAAGGAATTATACCCATCATCTATGTTCAAGATTCCAGTCTTTCTGAGAAAATATGTAACTCAAAATCTTATGATCAGAAATTTCTATGAACCTTTCCCCAAAAAGATAGTTCTGCCAACATTTAAGTGCATTCATAACTGAAGTAAGATCTAAATCATGAGTGGTGTAACTCTTCCCATGCGTCCAAATCTAATGATATTCATAAGCTACCACATGGTCCTATTGCATAATAACACATCCCAAACCAGCACTAAGATCATCAAAAAACACCATATACCCCATACCAGGCTTAGGTAAGATCATAATATGAGGTGATGTCATAAGTCACTTTAGTTCATCAAAAGAAGACTGATACTTCTCATCCCATGTGAATATCACCACTTTCCTGGTAAGAGTAGTCAAAGGTGATTTCATCTTAGAGAAATCCTTAATAAACCATCGGTAGTATCCAACAAGACCAAGGAGGATCTGTATATCAAATAAATTCTGTGTTTCTTTCCATGAAAATACATCCTTAAATTTTTCAAGATCAAATGATAGGCCATGTTCATAAATTGCATTCCCTAATAACTTTAGTTCTTGAATCCAAAAAACTACATTTCGAAAGCCTTCTATAAATACAATGACTTCTCAGAATTTACAAAACCAAAATCAGATGGTGTACTTTCTCATGCTTGGATTTTGAATAAACCAGGATATCATCCATGAACACTACAAAAAAAGTTTCAAGATATTGATGGAATATTCTATTCATAAAAGCCATAAAAACTGTTGGAGTGTTAGTCAGACTAGAAGGCATCACAAGATATTTATAGTGTCCACACACGCTTCTGAAGGATGTCTGTAGTATATCATACTCCTAAAATCTGAGATGATGGTACCCTGACCAAAGATCAATCTTTTAAAACCACTTTACCCCCTTTAACTAATCAAATAAATCATCCACAAAAAGAAAACGATACTTGTTCTTAACTGTCTCCCGATTCAACTCTGATAGTCCACACATAATCGAAGTTAACCATCTTCCTTCTTGGAAAAGAGTATAGGGGATACCCAAGGTGAAACAATAGGGAGAACAAATATTTTTTCCAATAGGTCTTCTAACTAAATATTAATCTCTTTCATCTCTGCTGGTGCTATATGATGAGAAGGTACCCATATTGGCTATGTACATGGAACCAAGTCAATCATAAACTGTACCTCTCTCATTGGAAGAAGACTGGAGAAGTTATCTAAGAAAACATCAAAAAATTCATAAATATAATGGGAATATAAGAAATAGAAGAAATGTCATCAGGCTTAATCACAATAGAAGACAACAAACTCCTGATCTCTAGACAGAAAGTTCTTGCATGACCAGACCTCAGGTCCCACTCCCCCTGAAACACATGAGAGCTCTCATCGATAGTAAGAAATGAAATAGGATGATGATAACTATCTACCTCATCTATATGAGCAAAAAGACAATCCATATTGATGATGACATCAAATATATCTAGATAAAGAACAAGGATATCCCAAACCTACTCCATATCAACTATTGTTAATGAATAAGGACACTGAAACCCCTTCCATTTCCTCTTACTAAGAGGCATTTATAATTCCATTACAAATGAAATATGTTCTATTAGAAGTTTAGGAATATCAAAAAAACATGTAGATATAATCAAATAGGAGACACTCGTATCAAATAAAGAAATTGTTATAGAATATGCAATAAAGATAATACCTCTCACTATTGAAGGACCTGCATCGACCACCACTAGAAACTCATCTATTTCACAAAATTGATTCACTCTTGAGGGATGTGTGTGGATACCTTTAATCATTGAAGTATATGACTACCCCACAGTATCCTTTGGAGTTGACAAACCCTGATCATAATGAGGTATAGTCATTTCCAGATAGAAGTGACTTAAGTGACCAACACATCAATAGCTGGTTCACACATTTGTGGGCATAGGAAAAGAATGCCTTGTGTGTCTGACCTTGCCACAGTGATAGAAAATCAGAGCCACATTCCTAGCTATATCATATGGTGCGGAGGTGTCTCACTACTATGACCCACCACCACCACTTCTGAGATGATCCTTCCAATTTATTTTCTTCCCATGTGCACCACTGAAGCTTCCACTGGATGGAAGATAAGAGGTGGAAAAAACATTGATTTATATGTTCATCTCTTCCATCACAGCTCTATCTAGAATCTTCTCATAGGTATAAATATTTAACATAAATACCTACAATCAAATATTCAGTTTCAAACCCTATAGGTACTTCTGAGCCTTTAGCTGGTCATTCTTTACCATGTCTGGAAAAAAATAGACAAGCTTAGCAAACCAGTTGGTGTACACGAACACCAAACGATCTCCCTACAACAATGATAGGAAATTTAGAGACTTTTCTAACATTAATAACTTTCGATAAAACTATTGGAAGAATAGGGTCTTGAAATCCTTCCAATCAAAGTCCACATGTCTATCTTCCTGGACTATGGAATCCCACCATCACTTAATAGAACCCTTGAGCCTGAATGCTGCACACTTCACCTTGATATTCTCAGGTGTCTCTAGAAATTCAAAGAATTTATCGATCCTATCCATACAATACTTTACCTATTGATGTTAATTTTTTCTTTTAAAAGATGATGGATTTTCATGAAATAATTTATGTGACCAATCTCTCTCTTCTCAAGCTCCTGGTTGAACCTCAACAACTACATTCTGAAATCATGGTACATTCTGATCAAAAACACAAACTTCCCATAATATAGCCTCAATGAGATTCTAATATATATAGGTGGATTCCATTAAGGATAATCAGCTATAACCTCCAATGTGACTAATGGAAGATATCTCAGAGGCATACTGATGGACACCGAAACATAAGAATGATCAGAAAATAGAATAAATATCAGTTCAAACCAGAAAATCCAGAAGAAAAAAATTGAGATTTAAAACAAAAACCAACACTAGAGACACATATCCCAATTTCCCATGGAAACTTGAGTCTCATAATGATAAGATATGTACAGAAACTTATCAAAATATACCTCTAAAGTACCGAAAATACTATATCTAGTCTAATAGATGTCCCAAGATAAGTACTCTTGGGGATAGACCTACTCTAATACCATTTTCTAACAAATCGACCAGGGTTACCCTCAAAACTGGAACCCAACCCATTCCATCACATACCAAAAGGGTGTTCCATATCCCCATGGGATGAAGACAAGCATTTGGGCATCGAACAACAAACTAGAGGGAATGATTTCTCCCAACATGAACAAACACATGTAATATATATAAATAGATTAAGAAATAACATTAGAAATATAAGAAAAATATATTCCATAACTGTAATAAAATAGAGGAAACAAAACAACTATAAAAGTATTCAAAAATTTTAAGAGAAAAGTACAACTAAATAGGACCAAAACTAGACAACTACTCTATATGATAGCATGGATGAACTCCCATAATCTCACCACCAACTACCCAAATAAGCTGACATGAATCCTCACTGCCTTACTGCGACACCTTGCCTTTCCCTACATTGGAAGACATATAAATTTCTATACACCACCGAAGAGGTGAGTAGGGTGTGATATAACAGGATCAATAGGATCTCACCTAGGTGTTACATAATATGTATCTGTATAACAATTCATGTATTCTTATTTTAAATAAAACATAGCATGATAAGAAGTAAATAAGTTTTATAGAAAACATGGTAAACATTTCTCTTTTTCATAGTTCTAAAAAAAAGAAGGTATCTCAATTTCAACGCACATTTTCCATATCATCTTTCATAATAATAAACATGCATATCAAGGCTAAAACGAGAAATACAAGAAATACAAAATAGAATCACATGCATCATCACCAAGGATTACTATAGGCCAGACTAGAAGACTACTCATACCATAATTAATCAAGTGAACAATCTAGTTCCTAGAACACATGAATAGGAATAAGAGGAATACCCCATGAGAAAACCCCACCCAAAAAGTCAAAATTAGTCCCTTAGAACAATATTCCTAGGAAATAGAAGAAATAACCATAAGAAAACCTCATGATAATAACAAATAATTGATGATAGACTCAAGATAAATATTCCACATAAGTACCCAAGGCAACCTATGTTTTTTTTTCTCAATTCATTTCAATTCTTTGAAAACCATTTCAAAACCATTTCACAAACCCATTTCAATGATTTGAAAATACCCCTTTTCTTTCCATTTATCAACAACCATGGAAAAAATATTTCTCATTAGAAACTATTTTCAGCAAACACAAAACAATCATGACAATTACTTTTATAAATTAGTTTATAAAAGATAAAAAATAAGGTTTATCAACATAGGCTAGAGACAGAACCACTTACCTTGAAACTCAGGTCACACATGCCTGCAATGGGATCCACTAATCATGAAAACCCAAAGAAAACTATAAAGGCCCTAGAATCCAATCTATATATAAAGATATATTTAATAAATAAACAAGGGGTCGGTAGAAAGGAGGAAACCCACATACCTCAAGAACGAACACCCGCCGCACCGAAACCAACAAAGGAATAACCACCAGAACAAGATCACACAACAAATACAGAAGAAGATACAAAGAAGAAAAAAATTCAGACCAACGGATCTGATAACACGACTCAAGGGAACTACCACAATCAATGGAAACAAAGAAATGTAAAGGTCACTAATCTGGAGAGACCCACCACAACTATAATGAAGATCAAATGTCGAACAAATCGATTAAAAAGAAATAGTTTCTCCAAAAAACCCCAGAGAGGAACCCTTAGTTGAAAGAAAAGGAGATCTGGCAGCTAAAATGGGAACTCAAACCTGTACAACACCCCAAAAATTTCCTTCTTGGGGAATTACATGACGGGTAATTACTTTACATTTTTTGAAATCCATGGTGTTCAAGTACGCTAAAAAATCAGTCACCTTAAATTAAAATCTGACCATAAAATAACTCACAACGTGTAATTTCCTGTCACATCATGTAACCCTTCATGGCATGAACCCTTCTCACCACTTGTACCCAGCAACCAAATATATATCATGTAACCTAGTTACATGTTGTAAAATTTTCCTACAGCCTATAGAAAATCCAGAGAGAAACTTCTATAAACTCCACACCAAAGAGGGAACTTGGAGAGAGTAAAAAACATAATTGATCAAGGTAATGGGATGTTATACTCCAAGTCTATTTTTATTAATACAAATTTGTTATGAAAACTCAGTATCCAATACCCTTGAGTCATAGTTGGTGGAATTTGTTTCTATAACATTAACATTTGGATTCTCATAACTATTCTCTTTGAGAATAATTCTCAAACCTAGATACCAATCTATAAAGGTTTTATTATTCATACATATAATTTATCTGAATATAATTATCATAAAGTATTCCATAATATATAACAGATACAATCTAGTGGGAAGGTGTCACGTTTTATATCATTTCCATCAAGGACTTTTTAATGAAATTACTATCACTAAAATTGATGACCCTGTACATCATATCCATTTAGTGAGCCTAGATCTATATTTCAATAAGTAATGATCCCATTTAGGAATTCATATCACCACTTAGTTATTTAGGTAGATAATTATCCTATTCATACCAATTACTATTTTTGGATAGTTGAGTAGATAACTCTTTATCCAAACCCTTCACATGGACTTAATAAACACTATTCCTATGGTATCATAACCATTAGAGTTTCCCAGCTAAGTGTAACCCAAATAAAATTATAATAATAAGGACCTAACCATTAAGGTAACCTCATCACCAACTTTCCTTACATAAGTTAATTTAGGGCACCTAAAATTTGTATGAAACTACCTAGTTGTATGACCAAGTTCTTGAAAAGTGTTTTTTTAAAGTGTTGGCCCAACCAAGTCAAATACTCCAGGGGGGGGTGAATTAGGGCATGAAATATTAGAATAATTAACCCTTTGGATATTATTTCATCATTGAACAAAACTCTATTCTCTCTCCTTCATATAGAAAAGAATAAATGAAAATTAAAACAAGCATATGACACACAAATTTTTACTTGGTTTACCTTCACTAGGATATATACAAAGAGTATAAAAAGGAAATGTGTTGATGTAACAAATATAATAAAGTGAATTATTGATACAAGGATTAGAGTGGAATCATTATCCCTCTTAATTTATAACCATTCACAATTTGAAAGCTCACTGCTCTCTCTGCTAAATATAACATATTACTCCTCCAATAGAATATTTCATTGATTTTAATCACCTCATAATGTTTTTTTTACATATATGTGAGTGTTTCATGAATCTATTTTTTCACCGAAGAGGTGAAATCCACTTTACCGCATGGAATTTTCTTTATGTAAACTCCTTTTGTTAAATTTTTTATTCCTTCATGAAGTGTTTTAATATCTTCACAAAATGACTTGAACCACATAGCATAAATGATTTGTGAACTTCCTTTACTTCACAAATGGATGAAGGATCATGAGAATACACTCCTTTGTGAGTTATAGTACACCAAAAACTAAACTACTCTATGATCTGAACTTCCTCCATGAACTCAAATACCTCATGAACCACCTCATTCATGAACTCAACTCTGTTATGAACCACCGCCTTCATGAACTACTTTCAGACTTATCAAAATTTATCCATTGATGATGCTCTCTAATTAACTTCACTATATGAAAATAAAGTGATTAAGGTTCCTTTATATATGAAAAGAAACATGAAAACCCCACTAATCATAATTAAATTTAACTATTTTTTGAATTATCCTTCACTGTGTACTGCACTGGCTATGTGGTTTTCATAGCGCATTCCCCCCTTTGAGACATCCTCTGAAACACTATGTTTTCACAAATGAGGAGAAACCTTTATAGTGGCCTCCAAATCACCTCCTTCGACCACAAATGAATTTTCTCCTTTGAGGACTTAATTTGTGATTAATTTTTTTTCTATACGGTTGAAATAACTCTATCAAATTTTCATCATGGATTTTTACACTTTCTATGAAATTATCATACCGAATATCCTATTCCACCAAGTTTCCTTTATTGAAAAATCCCCATGAACTCCTTTAGGTTCTATGCTGTATGAAAAATTCTTATGTATGAATCCTGATTTTTCTAGAAAAACAACTCTTAATTTTCATTCCAAAAAATATGGAAAACACTGGGAAACTTCACCACCCTCATAACACCCATATTGAAAAAAATATGTTAGAATATTCTCAACTATATTTTTCAACAAACACAATCAACCCAAAAACCTTGACTCACCATCGAGATGGATTTTTCCTAAAATAAATGAATAACACTCTTAGTATTTTAGGTCTTTTCATTTAAAGTCTCACCAAATTAATATACATCATATTTATATTAATTTTATAAATATTGAATCTCATTCAATCTTTATCTTCTCATGATTTATTCCTTTGTATATTCATTCTTCTAATGAGATTATTTTGGAATTCTTATTCCATCCAAAAAATTAATGTGTTCACACCACATTAATGTGTAACTCTTTACACAACCTATAAGTTTGTGTTACCCAAAAATAGAATCCAATTATATATATAAATATTTTAATTCATCTCATGCATAAGGTATATGAACTTTTCATGTAAAGTCATAGAGATACATGATATTGAAAATCTTCAAATGATTATGCCTAAAGTGATAGATAAATAACCACTCAACTTTCTATAAGAATTCATAAGCCTCTAGGTCGGTGGGTAGTGTAAAACCATGTCACTCTCCCTAAGGATGATTCACTCAATAGATAATTCAATTCATGGTATCTCTAACACCTAATATGAAAAAATATATTTAATAACTATTTTAAAGTATATAACTCTAAAAATAAATTGAGGTTAAGGTAGATGAAAAATAAATCTTATAGAGTCATTATTATAATTAAATTAAAAATATCTATCTATTAGAAGTAATTTATCACATAAATATAAATAATACACATTATTCACCTTCTATAAAAAATTTATAAACATAAATAACATAAAGTAATAAAAAAATTAAATAAAAAATTTATTTAACATGAGAAACAAATATTAAACTTTAATATTTAAATTTGGGCTAGTAAAACATTTTTTACTAATCATAACACATAAAATTTATATATAATTTACAAATTATAGGTAAAATACGCTAAATATAAAAATTTAGTTCCCGCCTTTTGTATGTGGTCTCTTGAAATTATGTTTCCCCTCAACATAGTGCCTCAATACAGAGGGACAATGTAGGTTATCATCAAGAGGAATAACACGAGGCAATGAATGAAGAAAACACCACTCTATGGGAAGGCATGAAAACAGTGTCCATGCAGTGTGATTGCTACATGATAATTCAATAGATCCCTACAACATGACCAGGTCAATAAATATGAGTGCTAAAAAGTTAAAGTTTTTTGTGGGACCCACTTTATAGTAGTAATTGTTCATTATTTAAACACATGTTCTATATGTTGTACTTAAAAATACGTTGTCTCATAATGTAATGTCAAGACCACTCCTGACATTAAGTTAAAACTCAACATAACATTAGGTAGAGAAAAAATGTTCCTCTATTTTTCTATGTGATGACACATTCCACATTAACTGCTTACCATGATCCATAATTTCATTCCACACTACATTAATTTCTTAATGTAATTCCACATCACACTCTATATTACATTAGCTACTTAATTTAATGTTGAGTGGATCAACCAACATTACGCTATCATATAACATAATGTAAAGTGAGAAAAAAACTAATATATGTTTCATAAAACATGTTTTTTATTAAAAAATAAAATATACTCAATGATTCATCAAAGAAATAGGCTCTAATACCACAGATGGGTTTTGGGAGTTCATCACATGAACAATGGAAGCAAAAGAAAACCCATTTATTCCCAATATATCCATAGAAAAATCAACATGTAAGGAATAAAAAAGAACATCACACCTATAAAACTGAAGCAGTGGCCTCTATATTAATAGATTTTTCTTTATAAAGATCATAGGAGTAGAAAACAAAGGATTACTTCATCCATAGGTAATCCATAAGCCTTTTAATCCTAGTTCTCATCCCAAGGATTGTCATATACCAGGAGAGGAAATAGTGCCTTTACTCTTCGTGATGAATGATGCAACATAATTAATAAAATTTTAGAAATGTTTTCATGAAACTGATGATTACCATCACATTTGACACTTTAAACAATAATATGGATCACATCACTTTTATTTACTATGACCAACACTCTATATTTATTGAATATGTGTTGACCATATGAAAATTATCGAGTGTCATCCCATGCGTTACTTCTGATTGGTAAACTCTATTGAACCCACTAAATATTTATACAATCCATATTTAACCAATACATAATGGATTTAAAACTAAAGTAAACTGAGTGGGATCAAGGTGAAATATGCATGAAATCAGTCTATATTTCATTGGGTGCAAGGTAGACTCAGGTTTCATTGCATGAAACCAAGATACATAGGCACCAATGTACTCTTAGGATCGAGCTTAAGGATTTGTTGGAACTAATTTATCCTTAATTCATATGTATCATATACACAATTTTTTAGTATATAACCAAAAAAAACTTTAAAAGGTGCGATAAATAAATCATTGTTCCCTTTTAAAATAATATTTAATTATAAAAAATAATTTACAAATTAAGTAATAAAAAAAATGATAAAGCCCAAAGTATACAAGCTTATTCTTTAGTAAAATGACAAGTAAGATCACTTGAGATATTTTTAGAGATTTATAACTTGATTATTAATGAGTTGATAGATATTTTATATCTACTGAATTCAACCCACCATATAGGCATGGGAATCCAACCATTAGATAAATTTTACCTTTGATAAAATATGTTTCAAGTTTTGAAAATTCAAAAATAAAAACTATGCATTGTTATTAAAAATATTGGAAGTAGTGGAAGACCTTAAAATTCATACTAAAATATATAGTCACTAAAGAGTTGATGAAATTTCAATGAATGTGTCTAAGAACAAAGTTTTTAGAGACTATAATTAAATCATATAAAACTTTTTAGTACTTTATTCATATCATAATCTATTTAATTATAGGGTGCGAATGAAGTAAAGTCCATATGGTGTTGAAGAATTATTGGAAGATGCCAATTTAAATATTTTATGTAATTATTATTATACATTCATCTTTATTTAGATCAATTCCACTAATAATTTCATATATATATATAACCTAGTAAAAATATATTCAGGTGTAATCCATATGTTACAGTTATATTCAATAAAACTCACCATTTAGTGTAACACCCAAACCAGAACCCTTGGACTGGAGCACCATGTGACCTCAGGTGAAACCCCATACACCAGAGGCTGTGATTAATAGTGAGGGATATATCAATATTATAGGGATACTATATCCTTGATATCATAACCAAAAAAATAAAAATAACAATAAGAATCATCCATATAATAACACATTGAAACCAATATAAAACCATCACATAATCATATCAAAAATTGATAAATATCCAAAACCATGCTATATAGTATCATCACTAGAATACACCTATGAAAATCCTATAAAAATAACAATAGATAGTTATATATAAATGATAACAAAATAAAAAAATGAATAAAAAAATTGAGATGGTTTTATTCTAGACAACAGAGAACCACCTCTCAACTATCCCCTCAACAAACCCCATCACTTTTTATAGATCCCTCGACCTTTCTTGCACCATGAACCATAAAATATTCACATCCACTAAGATTAATTCATAGGGTGAGAATTTATAGAAACAATTGGATATTAGAAAAACACCTCTAACATATCCTGTAATACAATGTGTATGCATATTATATGATGCCACAACTCATTTTTAAAATGAATAATCAAGATAATTTATCATGTGTTAACTATGAAACCACAAAACCTAAACCTAATTTCTTTGACCAATGTCATTTTATCACTCATGTAAACCCTAGGTAGGTTATAAGAATAATATAACCCCAATGGTCCGCCATAGATCAACCTCAATAATCTACATTAAGAAATGAACTTAATAGTCTATGTTAAACACCAACCCCAATGGATTATAAAAATATTTAGCCCTAATTTTCTATATATAACCTCATTTTTTACACTTCATAGACTCTACTAGTATATACTATCACCATCAGTCACAAACATCAAATCCCAATGGTATCCACCAATCCCACTAGTCATATCTCATAGACCCTATACGTTTATATTGACTCCATTGGTCACACCACACTAAACTCGCATGTAATGGAACGATCAAGTTCTTGGGAAAGTTGATTTGATCCTATGAGAGGACTAAACATGTTTAATTATCTAACATTGAGGTGTCAGATTGGTCAAAAAATAACCAAAGGTTGGGTTTGGGAAAGGGTCCCAGGTTTTGGGCTTTATCTATTGAAAAGAGAGGTCATGGAGCACCCGATGGGCCTGCACCAGGCACTTAGTGGTAATATAAGATGTACAGGTGGACCTATGAGGTCCAAAAATCATTCTATACACCTAGGTATTATACCATATGGATAGAGGGTACCCAAAAGTCATTGACTAGGTACTTGGTGATTTCTTATAGTTTTTATTAAATTTTAAATAATCTAATTAATTATTTAAATACTGGTTGACCCCCATTTAAACCAAATAATAAAGGATCATAAACCATTTTATCTCCAATACTTATTCTCTCATCGTATGTGATATTATTCACCATCAGTTTTTGTTTATTAGTGTGGTTGGTTCCTAGGAGTCACTGTGATACTTTTTCTATGGTATTCTAATTTCTACCACCTGGGGTCAATTCAGGTGGTGGAATCAGATGTGTAGGACTCTACTAGTATATGGTAGGTGGTTCCTAAATATTTATTATGTCATAAATGTGTTTATTATTTATGTGAAATGAAATCTTGGGTAGGTTCATGTAGAAAATTAGTATCATAACCAATAAAAGTCTCTAAAGTACTTGGGGGGGGGGTTATCCAAGAGTGGTCTAGGGCCATTGAGTGTGACTTTGGGTAGAGCTATGATGATGTGGTGTGTTATATTGGTCCTTATAATGATGGTTTGATCTGTATGTCTCCTTTATGGGTGGTGTAGGTTATGTTGGTATGAAAAGTAGTGATTTAGATCATTTATGATAGATAAATGGTGGTTCTATGGATTTATCACTGTTATAGGTTATTTTTGATTTCCTCTCACCATGGGTCTGAGGCCATTGGGTTCATGTTCACACATGACAGGGTTCATAAGGTGGTTTTAACCATGGGTTGGTGGTGGTATCCTCTATATATTGAGTGGTATAGGGGTGATGGTGTTGACCATCATTTTTGAGGAGGGATATTTCATACGTATCTACAATATCTTGGGGTGACCAAGATCACTGGGTGGGAGAGGGATGCTTTTTGTGTATATAGAATAGGTTGGGGTTGATGGTTTGGGCTTGGTAAAGGAAATAAATTTACCATGCGATGATTTTTTTAGGTTTTTGATTTGTTGTTTTGTTATGGGGTTCATATGACCATGGGTATTATGACATGATAGGGGAATGTGCCTTAAGAAATTGTGAATAGTTCAGAACGGCTTCATGGGGTGGGGTTAGTGTGAAACACCATGTGATATAAACTAGGTTGTAAGGATGAGATATTTTCTAGTACGAAATACCATGATTATCTCATTCCAATCCAACACTAACCAAAGTAGGTATAGAGTTATTCATGGATTGATGATAATGAGTGGAGTGGGTTGTTCATGTTGTTTTGGTTACCATAATTTTAAATTTTCATACACTCATATCGATATAGAGATTATATAGGGACATCACTAGTTGTGGATTACTCAGTTCATACACACACCATAAATTGGATATTTTAGATTCATATATAATTTATATCTCATTATTTAGTAAAGTAAAAGGTCCCGATGACTGGAGATTAGTAGATGGAGGTGTAGTTTTTTCACAGGTGCCAATGGTTAGAGATAGACTGGGCAGACCCTCAGTGTCATGTTGATTTTGTTTTTTTTTCCTCTTTTTTATGTATATATATTATCATCCTATATGAAATATTATTAATATATGTATTATTTTCATGTAATAGTAAGTTCTTACCTTACTTATAGTATTATTTTTCTTGGTTATTGTTGATTTTTTATTATTATTATTCCATTTTTTTTATTTTTATTTTTAGGGGGTATAGTCTCTCCATGATCACCAATTATACTCCCATTTCTAGTTAGTATCCTCTGGTGTATGGGGGGCATGCCTAAAGTTACTGAGTCTCTATATCATATTTTTTTATAGGAAATATAGTTTGGGGATTCTATAAAGTGGTATTAGAGAATTTGTTGTAAATGAAACCGGGTCGTTTTTATTGTTATTTGAGGTATGGTAGATTAGAGACTTAGAAAATGTTGCTCAACACATTTTAAATTAGTGGAATTGGGAAATATTCCATGCTTTGTTCTCAACTACCACAAACAAAGGCTGAATTCAAAGTTTCTAGGGGAACTGGCTTTTCTATTTTGGTTTTCATGATTAATTTTGGGTTATTTTTTGGATTATTTTGTGTTTGATGTTATTGATTTATATTATGGAATATTAACCCAATGATTTAAGATATAGTACTCATGAATTATTCTAGGAATTTAGGGGTTATATAAAATATGTGTGTCTACTTATGGTTTCCATTTTGATTATAGTTTTGGTATGGGAAGGGGTTTGGATACTTAAAGTATCATGAAAAACCTATATGGTGTTTTCTAATATATGTTCTTGGTTTTATTATACTTATCTACAATGTGGATGTTATTCTTGGTGCTATTGAGTATGTGGATACTATGTGCATGTGGTGAGTGTGGTATTTGATCCCTAAAAGTGGTAGGTGGGACCTTATGGATGGATGTTATGGGACATGGGTGCTAGTAGGAAATTTTATTAATGAATGTTATTCATTGCCAACTATAACTTTCCCTATTTGTGATATTTGAATTTCTATATTTGGATTGAGCATGGTATTTGGTTCTTAGTGACATACCTACTCAATGATGATATTTAGAGCATCAAGAGGCCAAGGATGTGATGAAACCAAGGCATGAAAAGGTTGAGGCCTATAAGTACATATATGAGAATGATTCACAAGTAAAGGTTATGTGGCTGGAAGGTTAGATAGGGAGGATAGAGAGGTTAGGGAGGTGTTTTTATGACCATCTTAGGATGAGCTTAGTATGAGTTCTATAGAGCATTGATAGAGGAGATAATGGATTTGATCTATCCATGGAGGATCTCACATAAGAGTTCCCTTTGAAACATCCTACCGTATTCTAGGGAGAGGGAAGACCCAAGGTAGTAGAGTGTTATATTGAGTCAGTACATAGATTTTTGATAAGATTGAGACACCGCCAGGGTAGAGGGAAAATCTAAAAATTCATATTATCAATAGACCAATGAAATACTAGTAGAAAATGTAGGAATAGGATGGTAGGCATTATGGGATGACATAGAAGGACTTTTAGGAATGTTTCTTTGAGAATTTATTTTTATAGACACCGAGGGTGGTATGAGCCTATGAATTCATGAATTTGGTGTAGGGAGATACATTAATCATGGACTATTCTATGAGATTTACAGAATTTATACATTTTTAACCAAATATGGTGGGAGATGAGACTTCCAAAGTGTGGTAATTTAAGTATGGTTTACAATATGATATCAGGGTATGGGTAAATATATTTAGGTTGAACTCATTTTTATAGGCAGTGAACCATGCATTAATAAAAAAGTAGAAATTGGTAGCTAGGAGTATATTGATCAAGATAGTGGTGTCAGGAAATACAGGTAGTGTAACTTCAAGAAGTAAAAATTGGGTGTTTAAGGTAAATTGGTTGGGTGGTGAGAGTAGAGGCTCAATGTTCCCATCATTGGGTGGATCATTGGTGATATTTTTATAATGTGGAAAGACAAGGTATGTTTATACCTAGTGTGATCAACCATCAAAGGAGTTCCGGGGTTATGGATAGATGATACATTTGGATTAGTTTAGTAAGATGACCTTGCAGTAAGCCTAGGGTCAGGGATTGGGTTAGACTTAGACATTTAATGTAGTACTAAAATTAGTTCCAAGAGATAGTAACCAAGATTCATTTATATGTTCATGTCATAGAAGTTGACATGATATTTAGAACCAAGGATAATGGTTGATACTAAGTGTGAATCTATAGGGAGGACATGTATTTGGTAGTCAATATTTGGGATATGCACTCATGATCGATTTAATAGATTCATATTAGGCCATAGATATATTTTTAGTCATAGGTATTCCATGAAGACATTATATTTTGGTTTTTTCTAATGGATATTGGTGCATGGTGTGCGTATGAGTTAAAATGGGAATGAAGAGATGCTGGATGAGTTGTGATAATCAAGTATAATGTGTGATGAATTTTTATTATGGATGATATGTATGGAATTTGGGATAATGTTCAGGTACAATGCTATCATTTGTATGTTTATTATAATGAGTGTGGTGAGACCGGGTAGGTGATTACTATGGTGAGGCATTCCCATAGACGGAACTAGTTGGTTTGAGTTGGTTGGTCATGGTAACTAGAAATATATTGATGCGTTCAATATCATATTAATGGTTTGACAGTGCGATGAGTGGGACACTCATGTTTCAGGTAGATATGGCTAGTGTCATGTCACGAGGTAGCTCAAGAATGAGTTTTTGTATGGTGGTGAGGTAGTAACAACCCAGGTTCTTGGGTGAGGTTATTTGAGAAAGAGAGAGGTCTAAACATAGGTAATTAGTTAGGTTTGAGGTGATGGAGGGATTAGAATAGTCTTGGAGGTTGGGTTTGGGAAAGTGGAATGAGTGTTAGGCTCTAAAGATTAAAGACATAGGGAACTAGGAACCTAGTAGGCAAATATTGGGTACCTGATAGAAGTGGAAGAGGTGTATGTGGACCTTTGAGTTCTACTAACCACCCATTGGACCCAGGGTGGGTATCTAATAGATTTGGTTAGTGACCAAGAACTCGATGCTTTCCTATATTTTTTTTTAATTTTTGAATTAATTTAATTAATTTTTTAAATATGGTTGGAAATCATTTCATCTATCCAATAGGGGATCTCAAACTATCTTCTCTTATCTTATTGTTCTCTCATACCAAGTGGGATTATTTTTTTTGATCATTGGTTCTTTAGGTGGTTGGTTACTAGGAGTCTGTATACTGATTTTTATCTGATATTTTTATTTATACCACATTAGGTTGATTCAAATTATCGAATCATATGCATAGGTCTCTGCTAGTATGAGTTAGGTGGTTCCTAGATACTTCCTATGTTATACATGCGTTTATAGTGTGTGATAAATGTGAGCGTTGGTAGGTTCATGTAGGCGATGGGGATTAGAACTAGTCATGGTATCTAGAGTACGCAAGGGTTTTATAAGGGTGTTACATGGCTGTTTCATTGGGATTTAGGTTGATAAATTTTGATAGACTGCTCTATGGTAGTCATTGGCCCAAATTTTTGAATGAAAAGTCACCTTTGAGTATCTTATATGGGTTTTAGTTGGATTTTATTGTTGTGGTGTGTGGATATAGGTGGAATGGGATACATTGATGCATTAAGGGGTGATGTAGATTATCTGTGATGGGATAAAAATGGTTCATTAGATGTGTTGTGGATGTAGGTTGTTGTTGATTTCTTCTCACTATGTGGATAAGGATGTTGGGGTCATGTTCACACAGTACATGTTCCATGAGGTGGTTTTTATCACTTTGTATTAGAGATATCCTCCAAATATTGAGTGGGATAGAGGTGATAATATTAAACATCATTTTAGAAGAGGGATGTGATATAGGTGGCCACATGATCTTAATGGTGATCAAGATTAATGCATGGGAGTATGATGTTCACTGTGTATATAGAATAGGTTGGGACTGATGGTTCATAATTAGTAAATTACCTATGTTATCTATGAATTGAGCTTCATCGATTTATTATTTTGGTGGATTGGTAAGGGGTTTGGATGACCATGGGACTCATAAAATAATAGGGGAATGTTACTTGGGATGTTTTGAATGGTTTAGAATAAATTTATAGGTTGGGGTTCGTATATAATGTTGTGTGTTATGAAATAGGTTAGAAAGTTGAGGGATCTTTCGGTATTATAGGTCATGGGTATCTCATCCCACTTAGGCACTGGCTAGAGTAGGTAAAGTTCTCATTATATATTTATGAGAGTAGGCATAGTGATTTGTGCATAATATTTTTGTTATTCTAATTTTCAGTTTTCATACACTTGTATACATATGGATATTAGCTTTAGACACCCTTAGTGGTGACCAATTTAGTTTATAATCACAGCTTTTATGGGACTTTTGGGATGCATGTAGACTATATATCTAGCGATTAATGAAAGAAAAAGGGCTAGGTGATTGGAGTTTATGAGATTTATATGCATCTTTTGGATAGGCTGAGTGTCAATGGTTGGATCTAGATTTGGTGGATCCTCAGTGCTAAGGTGAGTTTGTTTTTGGAAGTTTTGTTTATGTATGTATATGATCAATATATGGGTGATCTTGTTATCAGTTTTATTACTTGTATGTAATAATAGATATTTACCTTTATTATAGAATGTTTATTCTGGCTTGTTGTTGACTATTTATTATTTTTATTCATAAATTTTTTCATTTTTATTTTTTGGTGGTATAATTTCCCCTGGATCACTTCTTAAATCCCAAATATTAGTTATAAACCTCTGACATATAGGGAGATGAACCTAAGGTCATTGGGTTTTCATCTTGGGCGTTGTTCGAGCAATCTGGGTTAGGTGTGCTACACAATTGGTGTACATATAAGCCCCACTATGTTAAACACCATGAGGGTGTGTGGGGGGGGGGGGGGGGGTAAATCAGGGTATATTAAATAATGGGGAACAAAAATTTGTATCATAGATAAAGGTTAAAGTTATGTGCCTTCCCTCTCAGTGTAAGTGATGGAAGTAGTCAATCATAAAGGTATTTTGATCTTCAATGGAAAAAATGTTCAAGTATGGAAGAATTAGATAAATCACTATTTTTAATCTTTAGGCATGGATGTGTTTATAGCTGTGATGCATGGAATTATGATCAGTATGGAAGTTGGGGAACTATCAGAAGTACTATAGATAATTGGATGAAGATTCCAGAGTAATCAATAATTTAGGGGGATCCTTATCCAACATAATCTATATGAAGGTGATGTCAAGTAAAACCTCATATTCTATGTGGGAAAAGCTAATAAATATCTATGAATTTTATTTAAAAGTATAAGAAACTAAATTTAAAATACTATGGAACAAGTTTTATGACTTTAGTATGCACTCAAATAAAAATTTTAATGCATTATTCGATCAAGTGAATAGTATTGTGGAGGATATGCATGGCCTTGAATAAAACCTCAATGACCTGAAGATCATCAAGGATATCCAAAAAAATATTTACACCCTGGTTCAATTTTAAATTCATTTTTCTTGAGGATAAATATCCAAAGGAGTTGATTTTGGATAATTTACACATTAGTTTTATCACATATGAGATGATAAGTCATGATAATGATGTTGTAAAAAAGAGGAAATCTAAAGAGGTGGAATTCAAGGTGATGAATACACTCATAGTGGAGGATGCTTTGAAAGAATAATATATGGATTAATTCATGTAATTTATATCCTAAAATCCACAAATAGTAAAAGTAAAGTTTAAAAGGAAACTTCTACTCTCATGATTTTGATGTAGAAAGGTTAGGGACCTTGCAAAAATGTGTGCCAAGAATTTTCAAGAATATGTTTTGGATGATGAAATTCCAATGATTAAGTCTTTGGACAATGTGAAATTTATAAGAATCATTAATAAAAACTTCCTTAAGAATAATAAATTTCTTTCATAAGAAAATAATTGTTTAAAATAAATAAAGACAAAATAAATTGATGACCATAAAGACTATAGAGAAAATGATATGGTGGTTGTTATGGGAAATTCCCAGACAAGGGAAGAGAGCGATGATGATAAAGGAGATTTTGAAGGAATAAGTGATATCTAAGTGGAAATAGAGACTACTATTGAGTAAATAGATGTTTAGAGAGACAAAATGAATAAATACAACAAAGTGGTTCATGATTCCAAAATCTATATTCAACAACATGAAGTGGATAATTCCAAACCTATGAAAAAAATGAAATTATTAAACCTATAAATCTAAAGAACTTTATGAAGGTGGTTGAGTAAAAGCTCAAAAATAAATATTAAACCAAGTCTATCAATGGTTTTACTAATGTAGTGAAATATCAAGTTAAAAATATCAAATGGATTAAGGAGTAATTTTTTCACCTATGGTGAAAAGTTGAAGATCATGAGAGAATTTTGATTCTTGGTATGAAATTAGAAAAATATATCACATAGGAGAAAAAATAAGTGGAGCATGTAGGTCCAAAAAAAAGGCTATGGAATTCCAAAATAAGCTAAAGTATCCAAATTAAAAGGTTAGTATAAGGATTGATCATAAGTATAAAGTAGTGATAGTTAATTCCAAACCAAAAGTTCCCAATACAAAGTTAAAGGTTTATTTGGGTATGAATCAAAATCAGAATATTCAGAGAAACCAAGAAAAAACCAGAACTATAGTAGTGACACACAATAATTTACCCCATACCAGGTATTATTGTTGTGGAAATATGGGATATTCCCAGAATGTTTTTTCCATAGGAAAGAGGTACCTAAGGTGATACGAGTAGTAAAGATAGGCGAGAAAATTTCAATATTTTAGGGTTGATTTTGATTTTAACTATTTCTAGTATGAGTTATTTATACATATAAATAGATATTTCTCAAAAAAATGAAGAATAATGTGCCAATGAATACCCAAAGTGGTCATATGTAGCAGTTTAAGGAATCATCAAGCGAGTGGAAAATGAAAAATTAATTTCCAGTTTTGAGAGATGAAGCTGGTCCATCATATTATGAGTAGGTAAAACATGTTAATCAATACTTAGTTTAAAGACAAACTCATGGATTAAAAATAATGTTAGTGTTTGTAGAAATTTACCTGAAATAACCAGACCATACTGTTGTGTGGATCCTTAATAGCAGATTCACTTCCCACATGATGAGAAATAAGAATCTTATCTCATGAATCAAGAATGACAAGGAAAGTGTTTTAATATTTGGAAATGATTAATTAATATATATTATTGTCTTTGAGAAAGATAAAGTTGGGGGGGGGGGGTAAATATATAAGACAAAAAATGTATTTGTTGTTGATGGAATCATTCACAACATTCTTACTGTCATTTGATTGTGTCGCTCGAAGTTTGAAATAAAGTTTAACAAAAATATATGTATAACTAAGGGGAATGATGAGGGAATTTTTATGTAGGTGAAGTGAAAAAATTTAATATCTACCTTTTCAATGGATAAAAAGATATTTTATTTATTTCTAAGGAATAAGAAAATAGGTTGTAGTTTAAGAGATTTGGCCATTTGATCAAACTAACCTTGGAAGATCTGGTGAAAATTGATGGACATTGCAATCTCCCTAAGCTATAATGTGATCGTACACAAACATGTGAAGCTTATTATAAAGGTAAGATTAATTAAAAGGTATAAAAATAGAAAAAATATTAATAAGAGTGCTTATACTGTTGTATATTGATGTGTGTGGACCCGTGTCACTAAGAGCCATTGATGGGAAATGAAACTATGTTCTTTTCATTGATGATTATAAAAGGATGGAGTGGATCGTGGTCATCACTCACAAGTATGAGGTGTTCAGTTACATAACATAATATCATATAGAGGTTTAAAATATTTTTGGATAGAAAATTATGAAATTATAAAGGCATGAAGTTCACTAAAGAACTAGGTCGAGGATTATCTCGAGAAACATGAGATAAGGCACAAATTCTCTATAGCGAGAACTCATCAACAAAATAGTGTAGTTGAAAGGAGAAATTGGATCATAAACAAATTGAATAGAGTATATATCCTTAAAAAACCCACTAGATAAGTTTTGGAAGGAATCAGTCTTGACCTCAGTTTAAATATCTAATAGATCTTTGTTGTGTTTTAAAGTATAAGATACACCATATGAGCCACAATATATAAATAATCTAATATTTAAATACTTTTGAATATTTTTAAGTGTTTCATTCTCAATAAAGATAAGCATAGGAAATTTAAATCACATAGATATGAAGGCATATTCCTTAACTAGTTAGTAAAAATAAATTAATATAAATGGTTCAATAAGAAACTAGGAAAGGTTGTTGAAAGAAATGATGTCACTGTATTGGAGAATGAGAATAAATTTAAACAACAAAGTGAGAAGTTTCCTAATTAAAGTGAAAATTATTTTTAAGAGATTAAGTGGATAAAAATTAGAAAATGTTGATTCAGAAGAGACACTAATGATGAATAGGATGGTGTCATACCTGTATCTATATAGAAGATAAAGAGTTGTTCTAAAATTTATAAGTAGAATATCATCATAAATAAAACAATTATAGTGAAAATAAAGAGAATTAAGTCTCTATATAAACCACATTTCCTATAATAGGTGGATCCAAAGTGTTTTGTAGAATCTTCTGAGGATGAGAATTGGGCTCATGAAATGAATGAAGAGATTGAATAAATTTAGAAAAATCATACACGAGATATTTTTTTATGATGATAAATAAGAATTTAATTAGGTCTAAATGAGTTTCCCATAAAAATATAAATAAATATAGAATAGTGATTTGAAAAAAATAAAATCTTGTGTGAAAGGAATATTCCAAGATCATAAAAATTTATGTTGATGAGATATTTTCACTCATGGAATGACTGGAGACAATTCTTCTATTTTTATCAATTTCAAGGCAAAGAAATTTAAATGATTTACAGATGAATGTCAACTCAACATTTCTAAATGTATCTATGGAAGAAGAGGTGTAAATTAAAAAAATGGATGATTTTCTTATCCATGAAGACGAGAATAAGGTTTTTTGGCTGAAAAAAGCATTGTATGGGTTGGAGTAGGAAAGAGCATGGTATTCATGACTTGATCAGTGATTTAAGAATCTAGTTTTCTAGTGTGGTGAAGTTTATTACAATCCCTATGTAAATAATGCGAGTAATAATAGGATTATGGTTCTAGTGTATATAGATACCATAATCTTTGGTGGAGCAGAAAGAGAATAATGAAAATAATTTATATAATTAATGAAATATGAGTTTGAAATGTTAATGATTGGTGATATAACATTTTTCCTTGGTATTAAAGTGACATAAGGAAGGAATGTTATGTTAATTTCTTAGTTTAAACATACTAATTAGGTTCTAAAGAAGATTTATAATGAATGATTCCATTATGATGAAAACTCTGATTTCTCGTTGGATAAAATTTTTATGAGATGATGATGTCAAATATTTCAATGTCCCCAAAATATAGGAAAATCATTGGAATCCGATTATACTTAACAGCCACATGAACTGATATTATTTGTTTCCACATGCTAGGTGTCATAATATTAATGTAGTCCCAAACAAAGATACATGATTTTTATAAATATAATACCATGGTATATAAAATGCATAATGGAATTTAGATTAATTTGTAATATAATATCATAATATGATTTGTTGGGATATATAGACACATATTGGGTTATTTCAGCAGATGAAAAAATGTCAACATCAAGAATTTCATTCTATCTTGGTGGATTGTATATTTCTTGGTTGAGAAAGAAATGAGATTGGATTTCTATAATCACCACAAAAGTTTAATATATTGTATCTAATAAATATTGTACACAATTAATATGGATGAAAAAATAGATTCAAATAAAAGAGAGTTGAAGTGAAGTCTCAAATTAGAATCCCTTATGATGATTAAAGTGTTATAAATCTTAGTAAAAATACCATCCATCACTCAATGAAAAATCACATTAAAATCAAATAGCATTCTATCAAGGAGAAAGCATAACATGGGTTGGTGAGATTTGAGTATGTACCAATAAATTTCAAATCATAGACATTTTGATAAAGGAATTACACAAGGAAGATTTTTAAAGGCATCATATGGATCTTAGAGTCTAGTTAACTCCCTATAAATGAATAGTCTGGCTATGATCCCCAACTTTACAAGGTTTATTGTGAAATTACCTATATGCCGATTAGAGTTCCCATTACAATTTCACACCACAAAGAAGCGACCATTGGGTTCATTGAAAAATGGGTAGAATTTTTGTTCATGAAAGGGGGTAATGTTTTTGAAATTGGGAGAGCTATTTCATGATGAATTAGGGGGAGGATAGATACAAGGATAATAGGAGGGGGGTTTAAATTTTAATACATTGAAGTGATTATGTTAATTAATAATTATCATGAACATCTTACTCTGGGTTCATGATAATATTAGTTAAAAAACAATGGTTGAGGAAGCAAGCTTCTCAAGAGATACACTATTTGGATCATTTGGTATTGATCAAAAATAATTATTGATATCATATTTGAAGGATAATTGGTATTGAGATAGATTCAATCAATTATAATCAAGAAAAAAGTGATTCATTTATGAACATTACAAATTAATCTAATTTCTCATACTGATATTGTCTCATGTGGGATTAGAGTTTGTTTGAGTAAATATTTGATATCTATTTGGTGTATCTTTTTGAGAATAGTGTGGCTGGTGTAGTGAGTGTACAAGTTTTTCTTAATGAGTTGGTATCAAAGGTTTCTAAGCGGTTTTAAAGAATTTTAAAAGAAACCAATGGGTAATATTAATGGAAAAAAATACCTCATGGTGTAACTTTAGTGTTTTTTGGATGATTATGTTTGTTGATAGTGACTATTGACTAAGTTCCAAAGTAGGAGTATTGAAGGATGTGTTGTTTCCTAGTGTTTACTAAATTTATGGGTGTGAATTTTTGGGGTAATATTATTTTGTTAGTAGCCCTGAAAATGATTTTTTTTATGTGGTAACCAAGTGGACCACATGGTAGGTGTGTAAATAGATGAAGGCAGTGGGTGTACATTTAAGTGGCTTCTAAATGGGTAAACGATCATAGAGGTGTCATGCGGTAGGAAATACTATGTTAGGAGCTCAAAGAAGGAAGTACATGACAAGGGTTCTTCTGTTGGGAAGCTTACAAGTTCTCTTGGGAAGTACACAAATATATATTTATGTATGTATAAAAATAATTATTAATTTTTAGATAATAAAAATAATAATTATTATTAAACATGAATATGTTGTCACCTATACTAATGGTTTGACCAAACTGTTGGTATAGGTGGATATAAGCCATACCAATACCAACAGTTTGGTCAAACTATTTCCATTGGTGATACCTATACCAATGGCTTGTGAAACTATTATTATAGTTAGAAAAAAACCATACATATACCAATATTTTCTTCAAATCATTGGTATAGGTCCATTGATATAGGTTATATTTATAGTAGTGTCTCTTGAAAATTAGTTTTATCATCCCCTAGAGAAAGAATTTCAATGTTTTTATCACATTGGTGTTTGTTTATAGAAATATTTATTGTAAAAATTGACCTTTATTGTTTTTTATATTGGTTTAGACCAATTTGGATTGATGTTTTTTATTTTATGGAATATTTATAAGAGAAAATATGGTGCCACCCTTCTCTCATGGTTTGAACTGAGAATAATGGAAATTGAAGAGCACATGGAGAGGAGTCTTAAAATTAAAAGTATTATTTATAGATGATAATACCATACCTTACTCCCATGGTTTCTATAAGGGGAAGAAAGACTTCCCATTTTCATTTATTTTCAATTAGTGGGATAAATATTACATTTAATTTTGGAGAAACTTTGGAATTTTCAACAAATCCAAAGGGGAAGATAGAATTTCCCTATGTGTTGAAGTTATATTTATTAGTAATTAGAATTATTTTTAAGAATATTGTTAATGTAATTATGAAAAGGTAAATTTTTGGTTGATGGAATGAGTATCCAACCAATGAAGAAATAGAGGATTCCCATACATACATGGGTAATGGATATTGATGAAAGTGATAGTTCCCTTGAAGAACTTTTCTGGATATATTTAAGGAGAAAACCATACATAAGATGATTATTGGTATGATTATATTCATGTTAACAAAAAATTACTCACTATGTGTGAGTCCTATCTATAAAATTTTATGGAAGTTTAAGGTTTTAAGCTAGTGAAGAACTAAAAGAATTGAATGTTCATAGAAGAAGGAACCAACTAAAGTAAAGATGATCCATCCATAAATATTTGGATAATTAATGGATATGAAGAAAAGATTAAATGGTATTGGAAGTCATGCTTGATATTCCTAATTATAAATATTTTAAATAAAGTGAAAGTGCTATGAATAAATATTTACAAGACAAAAAAGGAGACTGAATTTCGTATGGTTGATACAATACCATTATAATTTTGGGAAAACTAATGAAATAAGGCACATAAAAGTCATCATAAGTTTGAGATGACCACCAGAGTAAGTTTTAGACTAACACCATAAGTTTGGGATGACCATAGGTCATAAGGTTCAGACAGACACCTTTTAAGGTAGGGAAAACCAGGGCATAATGTTCAGATATGTCATCATAAGGTTTAGACATGTCTTAGTAAAGTTGAGTATTTCTTCATAAGGTCAAGACAACCAAATCATAAATTTGATACATTTCCTTATAAGGTTAGGGAATGTCATTGTAAGGTTAGTAATAGTAACTCATAAGGTTTAAGCACCTAATAAAGGTCTATCCCATAGAAAAGTGAGACATTCCATAATTTATGATTATGAAGAACAAGTTATTTGGTATGATTCTAAAACCATTACATCATGTTCAAAACATCACGAAGCATTAAATATCCATTATACATTCTTGATTTGAGAAATATTAAATTATAAGAAGGAATAGAGGATCAAAATTCATTATATTGTGAATTTTAAATGGGGATATTTGAAATTAAATATTGGTGATCAAAACGGAGTTAATTCAGATAATTCCCAAGCCATACTTTTAATTGTTTTAAGTATTATAAAATTAATTGTAATCCAAGATGTTTGAGTGAGAAGCTAATATTCATGGATGAGAAAGATAAAATCTTATCTAGATGAGTTATTTGAGAATGATAATATTTCTAGAATTATATATTATAAATAAATAAGATCATATGATTCATGTATTGAGATTAAATGATTAATATATCTTAAATAAACTTTTTATTAAATCTAAATATAAATAAGACGAGGTTGAGTTTCTAGATATTGTGTATAGACTGAATATTTATTTCTATACTGGTTTTCATGGGAAGCTCTCATGCTCCAAGAGTTATTCCACACCACCAAATTTGTTGTTTTATAATTTTATATTTTTGTATAGATTTAAGTATATATATTTTAGTGGTATATTTTTGAGTTGAAATATCAATATCCTACTATAGAAAAATAATAAATAGATATTTAGTTGAGAAATAATAATAGAAAAATAAAAAGAATGGTAGAGTTTTCATTTTACCCATGGAATCCATTTGAGAAAAAATAGATCCTGGGAGATTGTGTGTGTATACTATTAGTTTTTTCTTATATGTAAACTCTATATGATTTATATTTATGGAAATATGAAAAATAACTACAAAAATTAAATGGTGTCCTATAAAAATGTGTGTGATTGCAAGACAAATAAAAAGAGAGAGTTGAAAGCACTGTGTGCTAGTGATAAGCATGATGAGAGAACTAGAGCTACCTAGGAAGAAGAAATTTTTTTCGAGCCTATAGTTAATCTATAAACCTTATAGGATTTGAATAAAAAACAAGAGTTAGATGACTATACTTAGTTAATAGAAGTATAAAAAGAATAATAATAGAATTATAAGACTTGTGAGAGTCTTCTAGTAGTGGAAAAGAGAAGACCTGTGGTTCATTGGTTCTGTCACCTAAAAAAATTCTAAAGTAGTGATACTCATTGTATATGTTCTTGGTAAGATTTTTTGGAGATTTTTTATTGAATACTAAGTGTGAGAATCCAAAAAAACATTTGAAGATGATCTGAGATATTATGTTGAGTTTTCAGAGGCCAAATTACATGTTGATTTCTTGAAGACCCTAAGTTAGTCAAAAACTCTTTGATTATTCCAGAATATTAGTATTTGTGGATGTATTAATATCCTATAAAAACTTTTCAATTTACTTTAAAGGTATGAAGTTTTCTAAATAAAACTAATGGGTTGTCAGTATAATGTACCCATAAAAGTAGCTTGCATTCACATGTGTAATATTGTGAATGTTCACCTATGTAATATGGTTAAGTTAGTTTTTGGATGATCCCTGGTCAACCTAATTCACTTTTATGATAATATTTATTGTGTATAATCCTTGAATCATACATCTAGAGAACAACAAGTAGTAAGACTCTCAGGAGGGTTAAAACCTTATAAAAACACCCATGTCTTACTTTAGTGCTTTAAATGTATTACATATAAGTATTTTATAGGCTAAAAAAGAAAATATCCATCCATATTAACCCGAAAAATAGGTTCAAAGTATAATGGGGTTAAAGGTTAAAATAAGAAATTAAAATTTATTAAAATGTTAACCACCCCAGATTCACCTCCCTCTCAGATGTATCTATGCAGATCCGTTGGGACTAACATAACTCATTGGTCATATCTGTAGACCTCATTGGATGAAATTGACCCCACTAGTATACATAATAGTGTTTAAGAAAATAGTAAAACATAAAAACTAACCTAACCCAATATGATCCACCCATAAAACATTAAAACAATAAAACAACCCAGGATACGATGGTTCTTTTTTTGAGTAGGGTAAGGTTCGGTGGTGAGGTGATTTTTTTAGTTGGGTGGACTCAATCAACCCTCTATAAGTATAAAAGGATTTTATATATTCAATTTTATTTTTTAATTTAATTTAATTAGTTTTAACTAATTTTGACCATGGGTGATCTTCATTAGTTGAATGATTATAATTCAAATAATCATTTAAAATTTTTATTTGAGAATCCTTGTAACAAAAAAAATAACATTTCTCATGTGGTGGTATTTTTTATTTTTAAATTATATATAATAATGGGTTTATAAGATACAGATATCAAGGGGTTTCTATTCAATAAGAATAGACCTACCACAACACAAAACCTCCAGTCTGTTCACTCAATTTTTCCATGTACTCATAAGTTGAAGGAAATTATCTAAGATGTTGAAACCCCATCATGCTTAAAGGATAATGTAATGATTACTTTGTCTATTATTTTTTCTCTTAGTTTTTATGGCATTATTCAAATTGATAAACTCTATTGAGTTCTTCAATAAAATAAGGATCACTAGTCTTAATATCCACCTCAGAAATTGCCTATTTACTATTGATGATAGGGAAACAGTTTGATATAACTACAATGAGTTTTATTTCCTTTAAAATTAGGTAGGGGATAAGGCCAATGGGAATATCCACCTGATCCACTTTCAAAACTTATTCCATTACTACCTATCTTCCTTGGATGAGACTTTACTTATGAGCATGATTTGGATTTTAATAATTTTATTATATCATATAAAATAATTATTTCATTTGAAATTTTTTAATATATACTATAAATTATATGTATTTGTTTGGAATATTATAATTTCTTACCAATAAAAACCTCCAATATAAATTAACCCACCCTTTAAACCAACTTAACCCACAATGTTTAGTTTTTTGATAAACCATTTGTTTTGTTGATGAAGTTGGATTTTATTTGTTTCCCACCAAGATATGACAGATTGGGTGAGATTGATCATTAAACATAACTGACACACCATATTGAAAACCCATAGTTCTACACTAACCTAACCGGTCACACATCACTAACCCCCATTGACCCCACTATTTGTGCCTCACTAAGGCCACTAGTCCACGTTGAATGCAGTAGTTTACACATATCCCATAGATTTATTATATCATTGTACTTATTGGATATTATTAATATATTAAAACCTTTAGAAAAAAAATCAATAACATAAATTACTTACCCATGGTGACCCACTATCACTCAACCATCCTGTATGACCTTATTCTTAATAAGTTACAATATTTTACCTATTAATTATTAATCACACATACCCTTATGTTGGTTCTCTTGAGCTCGATTCCCAATCTTGATGTATCTATACTCTTATGAATTCCATAATAAATAATCTCATATATTAGAGGTTACCTAATTTATTACAAATTTAATCCTTTTACATGAAGTTACCAATTTAAATCTCTATGATCATATGAATATAGGAAATTCTTCTAAAATGCAATAAAACTCTATTTACAATGATTAAACACCAAAAAATGAAATAAAATGATTATAGTAGGCTATAACACCTTAAACTCATTATTCAAAACCCACTTAAACTAAAATATCTAAAAATAAACACCACAAGATAAGTATAGATCACTCTAAGTAGAAGATAAAGAAGAGATAAAACTAGAGGCCACCTCCATTTTCATGAATGATTAAAAAAGTAGAAGAAATAAAAATTTAATTTTTTTTAACAAATAAATAATAAAAAAACTAGTAATAACAATCCATAGACCAATGTATTGACAATGGACTTCCATCAACTACTTGATAGAAACTAATTACTTATACCTATCCACTAGCTACCCAGTGTCTAACCACCTGATACTTGGTGATTGAGGCAAGGGCTACCCCAATATCTTCTAACTCCAACAGGTACTTGGTGAGCTCCTAGTGGGTACTTAGTTGTGGTTCTACTTCATAATATTTCTATAACCTCTTATTTTATCCAAAAATACTAGCTTCAACTCCAAAAAATCAATTCCTAGGATACAATTACATGTAAATCAATATTTAAATAAATAAAACAGATTAAAAAATAACCTCAAAATCCTATAATTTTATAAGCTACCCACTATAGGGTTTATCATCTATAAGATGTATTATAGAGAATTTAGTTTTTACAATCTGGTCACTACTCCCATATATCCACTTCTTGTTCTACCGAATCCTCCTAAATCAATCTATATTTCTATATCACTCAAACTATAATTATACTATTCATAAATAATTTATTAAAATTATAGTCCACATTAGGAATTGGTTGTTTCTCAAATGTGACATCCTGTTAAAACTCTACCATATTACTCTTGATCACTGTGGGTATACACCTCCTAAAATAAGATTCATTAAACACATCATTCATGCCACTTTACCTCACATGAAGTGATAATTAGGATGAAACCTCTCTATTATACTTTAGGATCTCAAAAGGTATATAAATTTAGGTGCTAAATTTTCTTAAATTCTAAACCTATGATGTATTTTTTTTGGGCGACACTCCAAAAAATATATAATATTCTATGTGAAACTCTAATAATAAAAATATTTTGTCTAAAAACAATATTTGTCTTCTCTATCTATAATTCTTGATTTGTTAAACACAATCCCTAAAATACTCATAGATCAACCAAAATGGATATGTTTTCTTGACCTCCGTCTAATATAGTGGTGATTTTTAGGTTCTACTATATAGATCCTCGAATATATCTATTTGAATTGATTCCTGATAACTATTGTATTTATAAAATTCTAGTAAATCCAGATGGTACTCCCATCCACCACTAAAATCAAGATTATATTCATATAGAATAACCACTAGAAATTTTAATTCATTCTAAGACTTCCCATTAGTATATAGGTGATAAGTTTAAACTTCACCTGATGCCCAATGCCTTATATATTCCCTCACCAAACTAAGAAGTGATCCATAAATCTTGATAATCTAAAATGATCCTTGTAACATTGTGAAATATGACCATTTATCTAATGTAAAATTTTCCCTGATCATTTACTAACCGAGTCTCTAGAAAATTAAATAAGTGACCAATCATTATCAAATTATTGATGATAACCATATTGAATCTCTATCTATGGAAATAAATGACATGAAAAAAATTAAGTCCACCATGATTTCATCTCATTTACATATAGTAATAGGTAATGATTTTAATATACTAGCTAGCTAGTGATTTTTTCCTTCACTTACAGATAAGTAATATACCATGATACAAATCCAACTATGTATCACTTTATATAGAACCACCAATATAACCTATCAATACCATGATATATCTTTGTTAGACTAAGATGAATAAAAAACTAATAAGAATGAAACACCTATATAATCTCCTATATATTTTTCATAACTAACACCAAAAAATAACTCCCAAAATTATTACTCAACATTTTGAGTGCTATTTAACCCACTTTCCCTATTATCAAAGTTCTCACACACTATGATACAATCACAATCATCCAATTGAGTCTTCTTTATTTCATTCATCAATGTCGAAGACAGATTGAAAATTTCTAAAATTGATTCACCCTACTTTTTAACCATATAAAATTGTATCTTAGATAATAAACACATTAGCTTCCATTCCTCCACCTCTTGAACAACATATTTCTACAAATTACTACTTGCATCTTACACTATATTTCCCTTTCTTGGAATGTATACTATCTAAAAATAAAAAAAACCATAATTATCTTATGTTGGAGGTTAAAATATATCTATAAAAATATATTACTTAAACTCTTATATAAATATATATTAAAAATATCTAACTAAATAGATAACTTCACCAACATTTAAATTTGTGTTCTATCACCGCTAGCTTTAAATCATTTGATTTGTTATTTTTTATCTTGTGGTATTTATTATAAGACCTATAAACTACTAATTTATTTCCTTAAATTAATATGTAACCTAACCCTATGCCCAAGGAATCACAATATTCCATATAATACTTACTCAATTCAGGTAATGTCAATATCCGCACTTCAACCAATATTCTAATTAGCTCCTAAAATGATGAATCATACTAATCATACCACTAAATCCTAACTCCCTTATATTAGAGGTTATCATTGGAACTTCTATCTAGTATAAATTTTTGATAAACCTCATATATTAACTTTTTACACTAAGAAATTTCTTACCTTAAACCCATTGTTGAAACTTTCATAAGATTTCATAGCCTGCGCTATCATAGGATTCATTGAGATTATTTCTTCTAATCCCACATGTCTTGAAAACTTCACTTTCCTAATTGATAAATCAAATTTTGATATATTAATATACAACCCATGCTTTTGAATCATGACCAAGACAATCCCAAGGTGTCTCCTTTTCTTATCATGGGGCTGAGAGTACACTATCACGTTGTTAATAAATATGTCCATAAATGAATCCAAACATGTATATTGAATCATGACCAAGACAATCCCAAGGTGCCTATTTTTCTTCTCATGGGACTGAGAGTACACTGTCACATTGTTAATAAATATGTCCATGAATGAATCCAAACATTTATGGAATATGCAACTAGCTGAGTTTATAAATACAATTAACATGTTTTTTCACTTTGACCAATATCACTAAGAATTAATATAACCCATACCTTCTCATGAATGACATCTTTGGTTTAACCTTAGTGTTATCCTAGAAAAAAATGGTATGAAATATTCAAGAGGTGGAATAATTGAAGTTGAAAATTTGACTAACATTTTTCGCCCACTCTAACATGTATGTTTGTCTAAAAGTTATAAATTCCAAAAAATCAGAGTATAAAAAAAGTACAAAAAATGATATACATAGTGATGAATAAAATCATCAGAAGTTAATAAAAATTAACCAAAGTAAAAAAATAATCTAATTAGAAAATAAATACAATGAGAAAAAAAACACAATGTATTGGATGTAAATATAAATACCCCTATAAAGGATATTATTAACAATATATTTCAATTCACATGAACTCTTTACTTTTATCCTAAATATAAAGGAAGATATATAACAAGATCCAAAGTATACATGCTCCACATCAAAAACTTTTTCAATCTAATTTATTAGAAGAAATGACTTTTTCACTAAGAACTTCCTCGATATGCAATTTAAAGAAGAAAAATATACCCTCAAGTTACTCTTCGACCATCATGATTAGAAAAAATTCAACACCTGGAATTCATTAAAATTTACAATTTTAAATCAAACAGGTTCTTATTCTCAAAACCCGATCAGTCTCAATGATTGAATGTAGTGAATTACACACCCTGAATCTTATAGATCTTAATGATCGAAAGTAAAGTGATTATAAATGGAAATATAAGATATTTTATAATGAATCATCACACATGGAAGTTATTAGATAATGAATTTAAAAAAACACTACAATCCTAAACACTCAAAGTAGTGATATGATGTATAGATTCATGATATAGTATCAGGGATTTTTTTGTAACCATGTTAAGTTCCATTATTCAACACCTTGATATAATTTATAGACACTGTCATAAAAAAATTACAATGGTAATATTTTAAATATTTAGGTTTAGTTTTAAAAAAATTATAAGGAGAAAAATATTTTAATGGATCTAATTATGTACAGTTTCTCAAAGTTCATCTCATCTTCACAAAGTTTTAGAAGTTAATTTTTTCAATTAAGTTCACTGTAAATTAGAATTGGAAGTTAAAAAAATTCATACAAATATAAATTAAATAACTTTAAATTAATTACATTTAAAATTAATGATTTTATTGTGATTAATCAAAATAATAGATATGGAAGATATCATTTTAGGAAAATGACTTAACAATCTTCTTCTTTTTGATAATCACAAAACATGACAAGATAAAAAAAAAGTGAAATGGAACAAAGTAAAGAAGATAACTCCCTTTATCTTATATATAAATAACTATCCCTTGAAATATGAAAAAGAAATTAGAATAACTTTTCCTCATGAAAATTTATTCTAACTTCTCCCAAGGTATTTGAAAAGCTCCCCCTAGAGAAAAATGTTCATTTCATTACATTAGAAAAACACCAGTTATATCCACCTTTTTAAAATAAAAGAAAATATTCCTATCCTAAAAATAAATAGAAACCTTTCACTCACTTTGTGATTATAAAAAATAATAAATAAGAAAACTAAATGAAGAATCATAGAAATTTAGGCACTATAATCATAAATCCCTATAATTTCCGTTCAAATATTCAATTTTTTTTAAAAATTTTGACCAGTTATCATTCAATGTATAATCCAAGAAATATACTCTCTCCACTTCACTAAATCAATAAAAAGAAACATAAATTTATCTCCCAAGTTAAGATCACTTCTCCATGGTGAGGTCACTTATTCAAGGTAAGATCACTTCACCCCCTTTTGAAAACAATCAAACAACTTGTCTCCTCAAATCAAGAAGATACAAAACCTTTCTTCTTCTTTAGGATAATAAAAAACATAGTGAAGAGAAATTATTAAGAGAAAATAATTAATTAATTAAAAGGTGAAATAACCTTCCAAAAGTTATCTTTCAATACGTATATATCATCTTCTTATAATAAACATGGTTCCTAAAGTTTTATGGAAAATAATATTCTCAATTTATATATTAACTCTAAAAAAATATAAGATATCTAATAAAAAATCTATAATAAACCAAAATCATCATTTTTCAAGAAGTTAAGAAAAAAATTCACCTAAAATGAAAGAGGGAAAAACTTTACACACACAGGGGGAAATACATAAAAAAATAATTATCAATAAAAATTTTCATATGTGAAGGTATAATTTCTATATAACTTTACATATGTAAAATTCAAAGTTAATAATACATAAAATTAAAATATATATGTTTGTAAAATTAATCCAAAATTTAAAATGGGGTCTTAAAATACTTAATAAAAAAATAATATAAAGATGGTGACTTTTAGAAGATAATTACCATTACGTGCAATGACAAGATAAATTATATAAGGTGTAGTTCCAAAATATATTCAATGTACCTCTTATGACATTTTTAAAATATCTCCTAGAAAATATTAATCACTTTCATAAAATTTATCATAATTTTAAATAAATAATGTTCTCCCCATTTCTCAAGGAATTTTTTGATATCATGAGATAGAGAAAAAAACAAGAAACACTTATGATCACTTAATGTTAATTATACCCATATTATACTTAATATATTAAAATATTTTAGAATTCAAAGGTTTAGTAAAAATTTGAGTGAGTTGATGTTGAATCCTACCAATTGATCATTGGAAAATACACAAGGGAAGAAATACCCCAAACATAGGTATTTTTTTCCCTTAAAAACAAAGGAATAAAAGACAGATAAGACACGTGGATCACATAAACCTTTGAAGGACTCATGATCATATAAACTTCTAGAGGTTGTGAGAATGGGTCATGTGTAGTACATGACCTATGAGAGATCACATAGATCCCCTTTAACATTCCCTCCTTATTATTTCAAAGGAATCCAAAGACATGCATTGATCATATGATGGCTGCCAAGAGAACTTCTCCAAATCATGTGACTTTTCAGTTACCAGGAACCTAACAACCATCCCAGAATACTTGAAAAATAAGGGATAAAAATATGAAAATTACGAGAGCCTCTTGCGATCATAAATCATCATGCGTTGTGCTCAAGATGTTCACAAGACACTATAGAAGATCTTGATACATTCCCATCTTATTTTGAAAGATCCGGATGACATACCTTTGGCTCTATAAAAAATCAAAGGGTTTTTCCATGATGATAATCTCACATCACCACATGACCCTTTATAGATCACATGATGCATCATCGATGGGGAGAGTTGTTACTTCAAAAACACTCATAAAAATTCACAAGATCCCCATCCCTTGTAAAATAATCAAGGAAATAAAAAGGGAAATGGAGGGAGGTTCTTATGAGGAGAAGATAAGATAATTTTATGAGAATGGAGTTATATGCCCCGAGTTATTACCATTTATCATGAAAAAAACCCCTCAACAAGACATAATGGTCCCACAAGACCCTTTAGAGTGATAGAATGATATCGTGAAGGCCCCTATCAATCCACCTTTGTCTTACCAAAGGTCCTTGACAAAAGAATCTCACATCATGTGAAACCTTTCAACAGGCACCCTGATCTCACCAAGGCCCCTAGCCACATCGAACCAACCTTGTAAAATCCCCTTATCAAGTCAACATGATTAGACAAAGACCCTTTTATTAGAAAAATTCTAATATATGGATTTCTGAGGTGATAGACTTGCAGTCACTAAAAATCATGAGACACTTGCGGCTAGATTATTCAAAGCACGTAACACCAAATCCCTCAACCAACTCAAGCCCGAATTTAAGAGATACCCACTGAAAAAGGTGGCATATAACAAGGGTGGTGAGGCCTATAAATGAATCCACCTTAGTAAATAAAATGCATCTTGGGATCTATGTACTGATGTCACGACCCGTCCTCGGGGCCCATGCCGTGACTACCCCAAGCCCACCTTCCATAGGCCAGGGGCCGACGACTAGCACCAAAGGCATAAATCCCAAAAAAAGGGAAGGCATTGCCTTTATAAAGTAAAAAAACACCACAGAGTACGTAAGGTGAAGTAAACAGTAAGTAAGCTGAGTACAATAGTAAGTGCTGGAAAGTAAATGGGCCAGTATACAAACCCAACTGAAAGTGCAGTAGAACTGGAAGGAAAGTACAAAAACTAAAAGGTAAAGCAGAAACCATGAAGTCATCCTTCGGAACTCCCACCTGAAGGGTGAGTACAGATAGTCTCGTTGGCTTCCTGAGTCCGGCCGTCCACTCCGTGTACGTCATGCCTGATAATCCACCTCCGGGTACCATCCCACTCCACAAGCCTCAACCACAATCAGCGCAGTCCGTCGTCTGCAACCAACACAATGTAGTGCGGGCATAGCCCGTGCAGGGGTGAGTATACGATACTCAGTAGGTACCCTGAGACTCCTGAAGGTCTCCCAGAATCCACGAAGGAGAAACCAAAAAGGAAAGATACAATCACGAAGTAACAACCAACTCTACTTAGGTATATGCCCATACATATACCTAAGTCATCAATTCCAATTTAGCTCCAACATCCGAGCCCAAGTTCTATCTAGTACACACTGGATAGTACAACCTAATCCACATAGGAAAGCACAACCCAATCCACACAGGAAAGCAAGTCAATCATATCGAAGATAATGATTGAAAGTCAAGACTCAGCTCACACAGGTATACTTCTTCGTAAGACGATAGAGATGATCAAATGTAGCCACTGATTCATCTAAGCTGTCGGACCCACATAGGATACAATACCAGCTAATCTATCGGACCCACAAAGGATACAAGACCAACTACTTTGCCGGACCCACATAGGATACAAGTACAGAGTCAAATACTGCCAGACCCACATAGGATACAAGAATAGTAGTCAAGTACTGCTATACCCACATAGGATACAAGAATAGTAGTCATCGCCATCAAACCCACCGAGGATTCCAGTACGGTCGTCGTCGCTACCGAACCCATAGAGGATCCCAGTACAGTCGTCATCGTCGTCGCAGTCGCAGCCAGCTCTAGGGTTCCCGCACACAGCATGCTCGATTCCGGGAGGGTCCGCTCCATGAGCCAAGGGGGTCGATACATAAACTGACACGAAGTCCGGAGTTTATGTATCCCAAAGTTTCGTTTCATCAATAGGAACTCAACGCGACAGGCGACGCGTCAATCAGACGCCCGGTCTGAGAGTTATTGACTTTTTCATCCTAGGGGCCCGGTTAGTTTTTAAGCTAAAACCAACCTGACTGTACTCCTACTACGTCCAAACCCTGAGTGGAGTAATCCAAAATAACATTCTCACTAAGAGGAATCCAACAAAGTTGACGACACGTCATTCGGACGTCCGGAGCTCAAGTTCTAAGCGTTTCCGCTCCGAGGGCCCGGTTGGTTTCGTGTTCAAACCAACCCGGATGTACCCAAAGTTCTCCGAAATCTTGAGTGTAATATACCAAAACGACCATCTCGATCCAAGGATCCCAACGCAACTGACGGTGTTTCTATCGGAGGTCTGTAGCCCAAGTTATGGGCGTTTGAACGGATCTGTCCGAAAGTAGGGGGTTTAGGCTCGGTCCGACCCGGCCCAATACCCCCTGGGTCGGCCGGAACCGGGTCGACCAGACCTAAGTCTAGTTCCGGCCCGGTTGGGGGCGGCCCGGCCTGGCCCAGCCGGTGCGGCCCGGCCCGGCGCGGGGGTCCGGCCCGGCGCGGGCGGCCCGGCCCGGCACGGGCGGTCCGGCCCGGCGGGGGCGGTCCGGCCCGGTGCGGCCGGTCTGGCCCTATGCGGGCGCCCGCGTGCTGAGCGGATGCGGAAGGGGGGGGGGGGGGGGGGCGCTGGCCCCCTGTTGTTTAGAAACGACGACCCCCATGTGGAGGGGCCTGCCCCTGTCTGCCGCCGGGGGTTACAACCCCCAGACTTCACGAAGGGCCGGCTGTGTTGGCCGGCCGGTGTGCCGCCGCGGGACCCACATGGGTCCCGCCTTCTGATGCGCCGGCGGCCGGCAGATTCGGCCACCCTTCTCCGCACCGCCGTAGCCTTAGGCCATGAACCTTGTCCAACCGGCGCGGCGCGACGACGCCACGCCCCTCCGCCGCGACCCGCTCTTGGCCTCAGCTTCCTTCGGCTTCACCGGCACGACGCAACAGTGTCGCGCACCTTCGCCGCAGTTTTCATCATTCTCGCGCGGTGCCATTGCACCGCACCGCCGCCATTCCAAACCACGACGGTGATCAACAACAAAGGGGATGAGGATCGTCCGTGATTGTGCGGTCTGACCTCCTCCCGTATAATTGATAACTGGTGGCCAATTAATAACGATGAATGTCAAAATAATATTTGAACGACGAACAATACCTACCTCGAAGAAGTTTGTGGAAGCTATCATCGTGGAAAACGGCGTCGTGGGGTGAGGCTCCGTATACGTTGACAGAGATCGCTCGAGGAGGAAGCGACGTCTCCCTTTCTTTGACGTGGAGAGAAGATGGAACAGTGTGTCGGCGTTCTTCGTGTTCTTCAAGGAGGAAGATGAAGTTATTCAAAGTGTAGAACTCTCCCTCTCTCAACACAACGAAGCAACCCCAAAATAAAATAAGGCCTTTTCCTTATTTTATTACTTTTTCCAACATTTTTAAAAATTCAAAAACCTAAACTCACTTAATTAATTAGTCTTGAATTGTCAAGATTAATGGTGAGTTTAGTTGTCATGCATTAATGTGGATGAGGGTGGCCACAACATTTAATACATGGGAGGTTTAGAGGGGTTAGAGAATCTGAAAAGGTGGGGGCTCATGTGGGCCCCAACTCACTAATATCCTACCAAGATTTAGGATTTTAGTGAGTCCCACCCCAACTCCCACACATGGGGTTTAACCTCCTATAAGTGAAAAATTGTAACACAACTTATTTCACTTAATTCTTAATCCACATTTTTTAACAACTCTTCACGAGCAAACACAACTCCAGAAAAGGTCTTATTAAGTAATTACCAGTGCTTCAGTTTCATTGGTGCCCTCAGATTTTGATTCCGAGCACCGGTTCAAAAGTTAGAAAAACCCGCTCGTTTGTTCACTGAACGTACCTGAGCTAAACTTCGGAAAATGATTACCTGCACACCGAACCTTGGAATTAGGTGCCGTTAGAAACTACGTACTTGTAAAATCCCAAAGAATTTAAGAAAAAATTTTCCTTGAAATTTACAGGTCTTTACATTACTCCCACCTCAGGGCTTTACGTTCTCGTAAAGATACATCACAAACTAGGGAAACAAATGAGGGTACTGAGCATGCATCTGAGCCTCCCGCTCCCAAGTGCTCTCCTGGAGGTTCCCGTGCTGCCACCTGATGCACACTAGAGGAATAGACCGCCCACGTAGGACCCGATCCTGTCGATCCTCGATCTCCACTGTGACGTCTGCAAAAGTCTCCCCATCATCAATGTCCAACTCCCCATTGTCGATGATATGCGTCGTGTCATGCACATATCTCCTCAGCTGAGATACGTGGAAGACGTCGTGTCCCCAGTGCAACTGAGGTGGTAGAGCCAGGCGATGAGCCACCTCGCCTATCCTTCTGAGAACCTGGAATGGTCCGATGAAGCACATAGATAACTTTCCACCCCAGTCAAATATTCGTAATCTACGTCGAGGTGATACCCGTAAGAAAACGTGGTCGCCATCCTCGAACTCTAGTGGTCTCCGCCTCCTTTCAGCAAAAGACTTCTGTCGGCTCTGAGATGTCCTCATCCTCTCCTAGATGACCTGGACCTTCTCTGTCATGGCATGGACCATCTCTGGTCCCACAAGTGCTGGCTCCCTAGGGTCTGTCCAGCATAGAGGTGATCTGCAAGGTCGGTCGTACAATGCCTCGTATGGTGCCATCCCGATGGTGGAGTGGTAGATGTTGTTGTACGCAAACTCCACCAAAGGTAGGTGATCCTCCCAGCTGTGACCAAAGTCGAGGACACATGCACGGAGCATGTGCTCGAGAGTCTGAATGGTCCTCTCTGTCTGGCCATCCGTCTGAGGGTGAAAGGCGGTGCTCAGAAGTAACTGCATCCCAAATGCCTCCTGCAACACCTTCCAAAGCTGGGAAGTAAAGCGAGCATCTCGATCGAAGACGATAGATGATGGCACACCATGAAACCATACGATATCTTAAATGTAGAGGCATCACAAGCTCTCCACTGAGCCCTGCTCTCTGATAGGTAAGAAGTGAGCTGACTTGGTGAGTCGATCGACAATCACCCAGATGGAGTCGTGAACTCTGGAAGTACGTGGATGTCCAGTCACGAAATCCATAGATATCTCATCCCACTTCCACTATGGGACCTCCAAGGGCTGTACCAAGCCTGCTGGTACCTGGTGCTCTGCCTTCACCTACTGGAAAGTGAGGCATCGAGAAACGAACTCTACCACAACCTTCTTCATACCCAGCCACCTGTGCTGTCATCTAAGATCCTAGTACATCTTTGCTATGCCTTTTTGTACCTCCAAAGGGGAAGTGTGAAACTCTCTCATCACCTCCTCCTGTAAATCAGCTGGTACCATAGCACGTCCTCTGAAAAGGATGACGTGCTCTCCTCCTACAAAAAATCCATCAGGTGCCTATCCTGTGGAAATCTGTGCACACCACGTCTCAAAGTCAACATCCCCACGCTGTGCCTCTCTGACCCGATGAAGAAGTGGAGAAGTGGCTGTGATCGACTAAAGAAAGGCTGCCCCATCTCTATCTACAAAGGATATCTGTAAAGTGGCTAACTGCTCCATCGCCTCTCCAAGTAGCTGAATGCCCGTCCTCTCGCTGAGGGAATCGACTAATACGTTCCCCTTTCCAGGAGTATAGACTATCTCAAAGTCATAGTCCTGGAATAATTCGATCCATCGTCACTGTCTCAGGTTCAGGTCCTTCTACATGAAGATGTACCTGAGACTCTGGTGGTCAGAGTAGACTATAAAGCGCTCGCCCATCAGATAGTGCCGCCACATCTTTAGGGCGAAGACCACTGCTACTAACTCCAGGTCATGGGTAGCATATTTCTGCTCGTGCTACATAAACTGTTGTGATCCATAGGTGATCACTGCCCGCTCCTGCATCAGGACACACCCGAGTCCAGTCCCTGATGCATCGCAGTAGACTACATACCCTACTCCCTCCTCCAGTAGCATCAATATGGGTGCACTGGTCAATCTCTGTCTCCGCTCCTGGAAGCTCTGCTGACATCTATCTGACCACACTAAGGGTCTCCCCTTCTTCTTCAAATCTATAAGTGGTGCTGAAACTCTGGAGAAGTCTAGCAGAAATATCTAGTAGTACCCAACCAAACCTAGGAAACTCCGCACCTCCATCACGCTCCTGGGTAGCTCCCAAGCTAGCACTGCCTTGATCTTCCCATGATCCACCGCAACTCCCGCATCAGAGATTACATGTCCCAAGAAGTGTACCTCTCGAATCTAGAACTGAAACATCAAGAGCTTACCATAAAGCTGGTGCTCTCAGAGTGTGTCCAGTACAACCCGCAATTGGTAGGCGTGCTCCTCCTCAGTAGTCGAGTAGATCAATATGTCTTCGATGAAGACTATGACAAATCAATTGAGGTAAGGCTGGAAGATCCTGTTCATGAGACTCATGAACACTCTTGGAGCATTGGTTATGCCGAAAGGCATAACCAAGAATTCATATTGGCCATACCGACACCTGAAGGCCGTCTTCTTCACATCCTCATCTCGAACTCTGAGTTGATGATAACCTGACCTAAGGTCTATCTTCGAGAAACACCATGCTCCCTTGAGCTAATCTAAGAGTTCTTCAATCCTCAAAAGAAGATACTTGTTCTTCACGGTCACCTAGTTCATGCGACGGTAATCGACACACAGTCACAAGCTCCCGTCCGCCTTCTTGGTGAACAATATTGGGGAAGCCTAAGGTGAAACACTGGGTCGAATGAATCCCTTACCCTGTAAGTCCTCCAGCTGTACTCGTAGCTCTCGAAGCTCAGCGGGAGCCATCCGATATGCTGGAGTAGATATCGGGGCTGTCCCAGGGTACAAGTCAATATAAAAGTCTACCTCTCTACGAGGAGGTAGTCCTGGAACGTCGTCAGGAAAAACGTCCGCATACTGATCCACCAAAATAGGAAAACTCAGACTCTTCACGTCAACTGCTCCTAAGATGAGGCTAGCCAACTGATGAGTGATCAGCTATACTCTCCTCTACGTGAGTCCATCCTGTGCTGCAAAGGCTCCCTTCTCGCCGGTGAAGGTAAACCTGCTTCCATCGGTGCGGTCACACCGCACCTTGCGCCTAATACAGTCGATATGAGCATGGACTGTAGATAACCAATCCATGACCAAAATTACATCGTAAGGCCTCGACGCCACTACAAGAAGATCCCATACGAATCTCTCGCCTCCTAGAGTAAGCTCACACTGCCGGCACTAGTGCGTAATCATCGAGTCTGCTCCCGTAGGAGTCTCTAGCCATAAGGATCGAGCCAATGACTCCGTCAGAATATCCGAGCTCCGAAAAAGGGCAGCGACAATGAAAGAATGAATCGCTTCTATGTATATAAGAACTGCAGCAAGGGTGGAGTAGACACAGATAGTACCTCGAATCATATCTGGTGCACCATGGTCGTAGGCCTCCGCTGCTTGAAGCTGAGCCTGCCTCTGTCCGCCAGCTCCCTATGGTCGGGGTGGACCTACTGGTGGTGGTGGTGGTAGAGCCTCAAAGCGTCACCCACCAACTACTGCTCGACCAACTCTTATGCCTCATTCGCCTGCTCCTTGCGGACTGCCATGGTTGAACCTCTGCCTCTTCCTGGGTGGTCCCTCAACCGTCCGCTGCTCCTCTGCATGGCGGGTTGGGCATTCATGAGCCATGTGGCCCTGCCCGCCTCATTTATAGCACTGTCTGCTCCTCGTAAGGCTGGATTTGTGCCGTATGCCCCGCATCTCTGAGCCAGTATCCTGAGGTCGTCCGCCTGACGGTTTGGTCTGCTTGGACCCCTGTGATATCCGTCGACTGCCAGCTACAGAAGAATCCGCTACATGCCGCCCTGCGGTAGGTCTCTATACTGGTGTAGGCTCAGCAAGAAAGCTCTCCACAAGAAGGGCTCGCTCCAGTACTCCTGCCAGCGTCGGAATACTGAGGGAGATCATCAAAGACCTGATCTCATTCCTCAGTCCCTGATCAAAGGTCCGGGACCGAAAGAATGTGTCCCGTACCATGTCTATGGAATAACGCGAGAGATCGGTAAATCTTGCCAAGTACTGGGCTACCGTCATGTTTCCTTGCCGCAGCTGCAGTAACTCCTGAATGCGCACCACACAGAGGGTGGATAGAATGAACTCCAAGTGAAAGAGGCTCTCGAAGTCCGACCAAAGGAGAGATGCATCATCGTGCACCTGGAGCATCAGGCTCCACCATCTACCTACTACCGCATGCAGGAGACTCGCTACAAGGATCACCATGAGGTCTGTTGGTGTCCCCACTAACCTAAAAACTCATACAACAGCCTCCAGCCAATCCTCAGCTACCTGAGGGTCGGTCTCCCTGCAGAACCTGGGTGGTCTCTGACGCTGAAACTCGTGCAGTGCACTAAGGCGACGTGCACTCTCAGCTGCTGGGGCTGGTGGCATCGGTGGCTCAGCAGGTAGAGGTACCGCTGGTGCCTCTGCTGTAATAGGGCCTTGCACTGAGGCCTCATCGCTCGGTGGGCTGTCGTCTCGCAAAAAGCTTGGAACCCTAGCTGGCTGCCATCGTGGGGCCATCCTGAAAAGAAACAGGTGTGCCACGGTCAATACAGTATACCTGGTGAGATGACACAAATTAATCACAAAGAAAACTTTTGTAACACAAATGCAATCAATTTGTTTATGTATTTTGTCGGAAATCAGAAGTCAGGGTCCTGGTGTATGGATATGTCGGCCGCCGCACCAACACTAGACTCCCTGGACTGATAACCACACTCAATACCCTTAACATTATTGCTTCACATAGAAGAAAGATCAGAGTCCTGAGTTCTGTGGTAGAACCGAACTCCTCTGATACCAATTTGTCATGACCCTTCCTCAGGGCCCGTGCCTTGACTACCCCAAGCCCGCCTTCTATAGGCCAGGGGTTGGAGACTAGCACCAAAGGCGTAAATCCCGAAAAAAGGGAAGGCATTGCCTTTATAAAGTAAAAAAACACCACAGAGTACGCAAGCTGAAGTAAACAGTAAGTAAACTGAGTACAATAGTAAGTGCTGGAAAGTAAATGGGCCAGTATACAAACCCAAATGAAAGTGCAGTGCAACTGGAAGGAAATTACAACAACTGAAAGGTAAAGCAGAAACCATGAATTCTTCCTCCGGAACTCCCACCTGAAGGGTGAGTACAGATAGTCTCATCGGCTCCCCGAGTCTGGCCGTCCACTCTATGTACGTCCCACCTGATAATCCACCTCTGGGTACCGTCCCGATCCACAATCCTCAACCACGATCAACGCTGTCCGTCGTCTGCAACCAACACAACGTAGTGCAGACATAGCCCGTGCATGGGTGAGTATACGATACTCAGTAGGGACCCCGAGACCCCCGAAGGTCTCCCAGAATCCACGAAGGAGAAACCACAAAGGAAAGATACAATGAAAAAGTGACAACCAACTCTACTTAGGTATATGCCCATACATATACCTAAGTCATACATTCCAGTTCGACTCCAACATCCGAGCCCAAGTTCGATCTATTCCACACAGGATAGTAAAACCCAATCCACACAGGAAAGCACAACCCAATCCACACAGGAAAGCAAGTCAATCATATCAAAGATAATGATTGAAAGTCAAGACTCAGCTCACACAGGTATACTTCTTTGTAAGATGATAGAGATGATCAGATGTAGCCACTGATTCATCTAAGCTGTCGGACCCACATAGGATACAAGACCAGCTATGTTGTCGAACCCACAAAGGATACAAGACCAGCTACTCTGCCGGACCCACATATGATACAAGTATAGAGTCAAATACTGCCGGACCCACATAGGATACAAGAAGAGTAGTCAAGTAATGCCGGACCCACATAGGATACAAGAACAGTTGTCATTACCGTCGAACCCACAGAGGATTCCAGTACGGTCTTCGTCGCTGCCGAACCCATGGAAGATCCTAGTACAGTCGTCATCATCGTCGTAGTCGCAGCCAACTCTAGGGTTCCCGCACACAGCATGCTCGATTCCAGGAGGGTCCACTCCATGAGCCAAGGGGGTCGATACATCAACTGAAACGAAGTCCAGAGTTGATGCATCCCAAAGTTCCGTCTCATCAATAGGAACTCAACGCGACAGACGGCGCGTCAATCTGACGCCCGGTCTGAGAGTTATTGGCTTTTTCGTCCCAGGGGACGGTTGGTTTTTAAGCTAAAACCAACCTGACCATACTCCTACTATGACCAAACCCCGATCAGAGTAATCTAAAAGAACTATCTCACTGAGAGAAATCCAACAAAGTCTACGGAACGTCATTCAGACGTCCGGAGCTCAAGTTATAAGCGTTTCTGCTCCGAGGGCCCAGTTGGTTTCATGTTCGAACCAACCCGGCCGTACCCAAAGTTCTCCTAAACCTTGAGTGTAATATACCTAAATGACTGTATCGATCCAAGGATCCCAACACAACTGACGGTGCGTCGATCGGAGGTCCGTATCCCATGTTATGGATGTTTGAACGGATCTGTCCGAAAGTAGGGGGTTTGGGCCCGGTCCGACCCGGACCAATACCCCCTGGGTCGGCTCGAACCTGTTCGACCCGACCCGGGTCCATCCCGGTTGGGCGCGGCCCAGCCCAGCCGGTGCGGCCCAGCCCGGTGCGGGTGTCCGGCCCAAAACTGGCAGCTCGACCTGGTGCGAGCGGCCCGACCCGGCGCGGGTGGTCCGGCCTGGCGCGGGCGGTCCGGCCCGGCGCGGGCGGTCCGGCCCAGTGCGGGCGGTCCGACCTGGCGCGGGTGGTCCGGACCGTTGTGGCCGGTTCAGCCCTGTACGGGTGCCCGCGCGCTGAGCGGACGCGGAAGGGGGAGGGGGGGGGGGGGGGCACTTCCCCCCTGTCATTTAGAAACGGCGGCCCCCACGTGGAGGGGACATCCCCTGTCTACCGCCGGGGGTTACAACCCCCAGACTTCCCGAACGGCCGGCCATGTTGGCCGGCCGGTGTGCCGCCGCAAGACCCCCGTAGGTCCCGCCTTCCGATGCGCCGGCGGCCGGAGGATCAGGCCGCCCTTCTCCGCACCGCCGCGGCCTTAGGCCACGACCCTTGTCCGACCGGCGCGACGCGACGTCGCCGAACCGCTCCGCCGCGGCCCACCCCAGCCGTGGCCCTCCATGGTGCTCCGGCGCGGCGTGACGACGCCGCGCACCTTCTTCACCGTTTTCCTCATTCCCGCGCGGTGCCGTTGCACCGCACCGCCTCCGTTCCAAACCACGACGGTGATCAACAACAAAGGAGAGGAGGATCGATCGTGTTTGTGCGGTCTGACCTCCTCCCATTAAATTGATAACAGACAGCCAATTAATAATGACAAATGTCAAAATAATACTTGAACGACGAAAAATCCCTACCTCGAAGAAGTTTTCGGAAGCTAGCGTCGCGAAAAACGGCGTCGCGGGGTGAGGCTCCGTATATGTTGATGGAGATCGCCCGAGGAGGAAGTGGCGTCTCCCTTTCTTTGACGTGGAGAGAAGATGGAATGGCGTGTCGGCGTTCTTCGCGTTCTTCAAGGAGGAAGATGAAGTTCTTCAAAGTGTATAACTCTCCCTCTCTCAACACAACGAAGCAACCCCAAAATAAAATAAGTCCTTTTCCTTATTTTATTACTTTTACCAACATTTTTAAAAATTCAAAAACCTAAACTCACTTAATTAATTAATCTTGAATTGTCAAGATTAATGGTGAGTTTAGTTGGCATGCATTAATGTGGATGAGGGTAGCCACATCATTTAATACATGGGAGGTTTATAGGGGTTAGATAATTTGAAAATGTGGGGGCTTGTGTGGCCCCCACCTCACTAATATCCTACCAAGATTTAGGATATTAGTGGGTCCCACCCCAACTCTCACACATGGGGTTTAACCTCTTATAAGTGAAAAATTGTAACACAACTTATTTCACTTAATTCTTAATCCACATTTTTTAACAACTCTTCACGAGAAAAGAAACTCCAGAAATGGTCTTCTTAAGCAATTACCAGCACTGCAGTTTCATTGGTTCCCTAAGATTTTGATTCCGAGCACCGGTTCAAAAGTTAGAAAAACCCGCTCATTCGTTCACTGAACGTACCTGAGCTAAACTTCGGAAAATTATTCCGGGCACACCGGGCCTCGGAATCAGGTGCCATCAGAATCTGTGTACTCATAAAATCCCAAATAATTTAAGAAAAATTTTTCCTTGAAATTTACAGGTCTTTACAACTGATGCATATAGGAATCAAAGAGTACTTCTTAGAGTGGAAAATCTCACGATCACAAAGGTTTTATGCTAAGTAAAATCCAAGGAACAACACAAGGATCATGAAGTAAGCATAGAGACTTCATTTTATCACTTGGGACCATGAAAAGGTCTTCTAGCATGTTAGAAGGGTTATGCGAAGGAGGTCCTGTAGATCTGGTACATCACACAAAACCTAAAAAAGCTAACACTAAACAAATATAAGGTAGATTTGTAATGAAAATATGGAATAGAAGACTAAAAAAATTAGAGACTAATGTGAAGAAATATTTATTGATATTCATGTACTTTTCATGACTCATCCCGATCTTGAAAAATCACTAGTACATGTCTCCCAAGTAATTTGACATCCCATAGACATACCATTTGGATCATGTGATTTCCTTTGAACACCCCAAGTAAGTCACACCATGCCCTCCAAGCATGAAAATTTAGTCTCATGAATCCCCTAAGACTCTCCATATAAATATTGAAATTTCCTTAGACATGTCCCCCAAATTATATGATGACACTAGTGTATGTAAGCTAGGTCTCATGAGGCCCTTCGGGCTTACTAGAAATATCTTGCAACACCCTCTAAATATGTCATCAAAGTTTTGTGATGACACTAGGACGTGTCATCCAGGTCTTGTGAAAACACCAAGACATGCCAACCCGAATAATGTGACATCCTCTGGATAGGTCAACCAGGTCTCACAACAACACTGGGACATGCCAACATAGATCATGAAATGTCCTCTAGATAGGTCAACCAGGTATCGCGACAACACCAGGAAAATTCATCCCTAATCATGTAATTGTCTTTATATATCCTCAAATAGGTCATGCAACATACTCCAGTCATTTCATCCTTGATCATGAGATTATCTTCAAATATCCTTATATAGGTATTGCGACATCCTTTAGACATGTTAACCTGGATCATGTGATTTTCATCAAACATGTCCAAGAATCCCTTGACATGTTAGGAAGACAACTAGGACAAGTCATCCCTGACCATGCGATGGATTTCAGAGATTTAATTTAGGTTATGCAATTTAATTCAGAAAAGACAACTGGATCATGTGATTGTCTTTTGACATTTACTATATGAATCTAGGACATGCCTATACATCCTCAAAAGTGTTATATGGAAAATTAGAACATTTAATGAAGATAATCAGTCCATGTCAAACAGACATCCCAAGACATGATAACCTTATCTTGCATGCACATTAGGGAAACCTCAGTGTTTAAACCTCGACCAACTAAACCATAAGAAATCTGATTCATACAATAACTAGGATACTTAGGACTCTTTACTAATTCCTAATCTCAAATGGGAGTCCAATTTGTTGAAAGTACCCCATGTTTCTAACATTCAAACCATAGGGACCCAAGCTCTCCCATGGGCTGATCATTCTCCTCCATCCATCAGTAGAATGATAAGATAACTGAACTATGATGAATCTGATTCCTACTATAGCCATGATATGTAGGATGCCTTCCTGAGGCCTTAGATCCATGTTAAATATTTACAAAGTTTTCCTAGTATATAAGTCCTACATCCATATACAGTGTGATTGGTTACTTTCTACCCCTTGTTTCTCACATCGACCATGACTCATGTGGGATTAGGGAGTTTCAATGGTTACATGATTTACATAATGAATCTCCACCAGCTAGGGAAACCTTAGTGTGTAAGACACAATCAGTGACATGATATGACTATCTGCATATAAAGGCATCCAACTCAGGGAAATTCCCAAGAGAATGATATAACTATGATGAATCTAATTCCTAATATAACCCGGATATATAAGAATCCTCCTCGAGGCTCAAGCTCAATTACCTGATGCCTAAGTTCTCTCAGATATGTCATTTTAGCATGACCTTAAATTCCATGGGTTTAATGAACTATGTGGGTTTTCACTACTGGAAATAAGCCCATTTGCGACGGGATCCCATCGCAAAAGGATATTTGCGACGGGGGTCCGTCGCAAATGACCCGTTGCGGTAAATGGCGTCGCAACTAACACTATTTGCGGTGGATCCATCGCTAAAAATATTATTTGCGATGGGACATATTACCGCTGCAAATACTAATCGATATATATATTAAAAACTTTAAATAACACTTTTGCGATGGGCCCATCGCAAATTTTATTTGCGACGGGCCACAAATACCATCGCGAAAGAGTTAATTTTTTTTTCAAAAAAAAAAAAGAAATAAGTAATTGCGACGGGAAAATCTTCCTGTCGCAATAGGCAATTTAAAAAAAAAATTAAAAAAATTAATTGCGACCGGATACCGTCCCGTCGCAATTACCTATTGTGACGGGATGATTATCCCATCACAAATATGTATAAAAAAATAAAAAAAATTAAATTATTTATAATTTTTTTTAATTAATATTATAATATTAATAATTCAATTATAATTCATTCAAATATTATAACAAAAAATCATTCAAATATTTAAAAAATTATAATCAAATTAAAATATTAATTTTTTTAAATATATATATAAAAAATTAATATTATAAAATATGAATAATATTATTTATCATATTAATATTGTAATATAAATAATATAATATTATATAAAAATAATAATATACCGAATTCATATTATTATAAATAATTAAAAAATTATAATTTTAATTAAAATTTTTGAAACTTTTTATGTATTAAAAATACTGAATATAATATTATTAAAATAATTAGAAAATAAAAATATGAAAATTATCAACATTTTCAAAAAGAAATATAAACAAATAATAAAATACTAAGAGTAATATTATTATTAATAAAATAAACAAACATTAAAATAAATACCAATAATAAATAATAAAGTATTAAAAATAAATAGAAATTAAATAATACAATATTGACACCAGTATAAGAGAGACAAGAATTCTGAATAGAAAAAATGTCATATTTTAAATTTACAAACTTTATAACATCAAACAATAACTAATATGAAGGAGGAGGGGGAGGGTGTGACTTGCTGGTGGAGGAAACTTCATCCCTAAGGCATGAGTGAGTCAGCGCATGTACTCCATCTGCTCCTACTGCTGCTGCTGCCACCGACTCATCTGCTCCTCGTACACCTGCTGCTGTCATCAGCGCTCCTCCTCATGCTGCTACTGCTGCTGACGCATCTCCTCTTGCTGCTTTTGGAGACTCTCTATCAACTCAGTCTAAGATCGCAACTGATCCTCATACCGTGTAGCGGAAGAAGATGCACGAGCTCCTCTCGAGCTGGATGCCGACATCGCAGCACTTCCATAATAATATCCGGGAGTCAGTTGAGAGCTGATACCAACTACCAGACCCTTCTCGAAGGAATATTGGTTCGCCTGCATCCATGCCGCCTCATCAAACTGATGACCACTGGTCTGATCTGATGCCTCGGCCTGACCCTCAGGCTGGGTCTGTGACGTTGTGGTCTCATATGACTCCTGTAGTTGAAATTTATAATTAAAATTGTGAATATATTATATGCAGTTAATTTTTAAACTTGAAAACAAATAATACTGACCACGATGTGATGCTGGCGATCACCTCTGAGCTCCCCAGTAGCTGGATCACTGTACATACTCCGATATACATCGTACTCCGTAATATTGGGGTGCTCGACAGCCTATAAGAATATAAAATAAATTGTTAATATTTAAAGTAATATAAAATATTTATAAAAAATGTACGTACCAAATGCTGTCTATGAGTACTGAAAGTATGACTCCCAGCTCGATGAGTCACCTCCTGTCTCCCCCGATTCTGCCTCCCCACCGATGATCTCCTATTAAAGCCACCACTCAACCAGTGTGCACATAATCCATCCCATACGTGGGATGAAATGTACTCTGGTCGGTGTTCTCTACATGACTTGTCAAAATCTGACACTCCTGTTTCTTCATGGTAGCTCTTCTTAAATTGTGCAAAAACTGATGAAAGTGATCATGCATGGCCACCTCCCATGCCTCGTGGATGGTGTCACACATGGTATCCTCGATCGGATACCATAAACCCTACAAATAATTCAAAATATCAAGTTATAAATGAAATAAATTTCAAAATAAAAATTATTTATTTACGTACGTACCAACCAATGACCGAACATGGCCTGCTGCACATCAACAAAAATATGCTCCCATGTCGTCCATGTCTGAGAAAAATAGTTGCACAAAATAGCGCTGCCCTGTCCAACTGCTATATGCGGAAAACTGTAAAAACAATAATCAAACATTTATTATGTAAATAGATTAATGAAATCTTAGTAAAATTCACAGGTTATCACACCTCCGGGTGTGTGGATCGAACCCAAGACGTGGACGTCACTCAGGGATGGGGTCAGGAATCATCAGTCGTGCAAGACCGTGCCCCCTCCACGTACTCCCTGAAGCGCCTTCAGGCTGAGGGTTAGGTGCTAGCAACTTGTCCGCATCGAAAGATAGGTCAGCATCCGCCAACTCACGAAATGTTTCCTCGTCCATCTGAAACAAAAAATGAATGTTGTTAGAAAATAATTGATAATTATTATTATATATACATATATATTAGTTATGATTATATATAACTACCATTGAATTGTATCAATGTTCAACTTCATCATCATCTTCATATCTGTCAATGACATCTTCATATTCCTCCTCAATATCATCGATATCCATTTGAGTTCCAGTTGCTTCATCTCTTACCATTTCTAATTCATTTGTGATGTAATTACCATCATCATCATCATCACTGACTCTTAATTGAGGGGTGTCATCATCTATACTCATGTCTCTTTATAACAAATATTGATTTTGAGTACTCTCTTGAAAAACTCAAATTCCTTACACTTCAGTGAAAGCACATTCACTTTGACTAAACTGATTGTCTCGAATTTTCATTTTTATTATGCTCCACCAATCAGTCAAGTCTCTTAACGTAGCATAGTACTTTTCATAATAAACTTGATGTGCCTGTTGATCCAGTAAGAATGGTTCATTTACTGCAAGAACACTTTTACATTTAATATCGATGATTCCATGAGTCAGATTAACACGCACGCCTCTATCAGTATCCAACCACCGACATTTGAACATCGTTATGTAATGGTGTCCTAGATAATAGAGTTCAATGATTTCATCAAGTATGCCATAAAAGTCAACTTCATTTTCTCTATGATGAGATCCTCTCAAGAAAACTCCACTGTTCATTGTTTTTTTTTGATTCCCCATATGCATGTGTATGAAATCGAAAACCATTCATCACATATGCATTATAAGATTTCACCATTTTGGAGGGTGGATTACTTAATATACAAAGTCGTTTGTCAATTTTATCAGCATGTCGAGACACCTGAAAATTTGTGAAATAATTATCAATATAGAAAACTATAAATTGAAGGAGATGTTAAAGTATGAAAAATTTATGTTACCAGTATTTGAAACCACTGAGAAATTTTTTTTTGTCTGCGTTCTTCGAGAGCAGCTGCTGTAATTTGTGGAAGTTGTTTCTTGATATGATTATCATACAACCTATAAAAAACAAAGTTATTTATTGTAACATAAATATTAGAATAAGTAATAGAAGCACTTACAGTAAAAATTATGTCATCTCTTCACAGTTGAGCAGAACATACGTATGAGCTCTGTGATGTTCATCATCTGAAAGCCATCGTTCATGAACTCCACAAAAACCAAGCTCTGACTGGTTAAAAACAGATAATTTATTATCGATTTCATCAATATTCCCCTCATTCTGTCCCATGCGGTTGTGTTTTGAAGGATACTCAGATTCAAAATAGTGGTAGCAGAAAAAAGATATCTCCTCCTGCAAATAAGCTTCAGCAATAGATCCTTCAATAGATGCTTTGTTACGTACTTTTTTTTCAATTTCTGCATGCATCTTTCAAATGGGTACATCCATCGAAACTGTATCGGACCTCCACATTTTGCTTCATATGGAAAATGTAATATCAAATGTTCCATTGAGTCGAAGAAAGATAGTAGGAATATTTTTTCTAGTTTACATATAATTACAACAACATCTTCTTCAAGTTTTCATAGAGCATCGTAATCTGTTGTCGCCACACAAATGTCCCGAAAAAAATATGATACGTCTGTTATGGAATCCCATATCACAGAATTCAAAAGACCTCTTAATCCAATGGGTTGAAGTCTTTCCATTATAACATGACAATCATGACTTTTTAATCCGGTAATATGACCATTATTTACAAATCTACCCAAATTGGAAGAACATCCATATGGAAGTCTCAAATCTGAAATCCATTAACAAAATAATAAGCGTCTTTCTTTGGACAATGTATAAGCTGATTTTGGTTTCATTAACCTTTCTGTTCTAACATTCTCAAACAGTTCGAGTTCTCGATGCCTGCAAATTTGAGCAAGATCTAATCGTGTATTTACATTATCTTTGCTCTTTCCTGGTGTATCCAAAACTGTATGAAAAAAATTATCAAAACAGTTCTTCTCAATATGCATGACATCCAACATGTGGCAGACCAACAAATCAGACCAATATGGCAAATCCCAAAATATGCTACGTTTTATCCAATTGTGTTCTTTCCTAAAACCAGAAATTTTCTATTGGTTTATTGTGGGTCCAAATGTGATGGGAGGTAATGAATATACAACTGATTTTAACTCCGTACCTGATAGCATTTTTGGAGGTTCATCCCTTTCAACTGTGCCTTTTCTAAAATGAGATCTGTTTCTGTGAAAAGGATGATCAGCTTGAAGAAATATGCGATGACAGTCAAAATAGCAAGGTTTTTTTCCATGGATGAGCATAAATGCCTTGTTATCTCCCATACAGTAAGGACATTATTTTTTTCCATGTGTACTCCAGCCAGATAACATGCCATAAGCCGAGAAGTCACTGATTGTCCACATCAATGCTTCTCTTAGTATGAAATTCTATTTCGCATCAGCATCATAAGTAATGACACCAGTACTCCACAGTATATTTAATTCATCAATCAATGGTTTCAAATAAACATCAATATTCTTCTTCGGATGTCCTGGGATTAGTAAGGTAAAAAAGATATAGGGTTACTTCATCAACATCCATGGAGGTAAATTGTACGGAGTTAAAAAGACAGGCCAACATGAATACTGACTACCATAAGATCCGAATGGACAGAAACCATCAGTGGAAATACCCAGTCCAACATTTCGGGCGTCTAAAGCAAAGGATGGATGCACTCTATCAAAATGTTTTCATGAATCACCATCGGCCGGATGATTCAAGCTTTTACTGGTTGAAATATTCATTTTGTTCCATGACATCGTTGTCGCTGTATTCTTAGACATGAATAAACACTGAATTCTGGATGTAAGAGGAAAATATCTCAACTGTTTTATAGGAATCAAGCCAGAATTTCCATGTTGAGATTCTTTATACCTCGATTGCCCACAAGTGGGACAACTATCCAACGACTCATTTTCCCCAGAATATAAAATGAAATCATTTGAACATGCATGAATCTTCTGACAACTAAGTCCTAAATTCCGAACCAGCCTCTTACTCTCATAGTAATTTGCAGGCAAAACATTTCCTTTGGGTAATAGTGTTTTAACCAAAGAAAATATTTGATCAAAACATGTGTTTGACATTCCATTATCTGATTTGATAGCCATAAATTTTGAAAATGATTCTAATTTTCTTATCTTGCAACCAGGATATAACGCATCCTCAGCAGACCTCAAAAACTCATAAAATTCAGAGTGTGCCAACTCAGGAGTTGAATCAATATCATCTTGAGTTTCTGTATGTTGAATAGATGGACTTGCAACATCATGTACTAAATTTAGAAATTGGGATGGATCTGGAATCAAGTTAGTATCACCTTCTGTAAAACTCCGTTCACCATGTTGATACCAAAAAACATAATCCAGTTGAAAACCAAAATGAAAGAGATGTCCCCCAACTTTGTCAAACGTGTCAAATGTTCTCAGTGCACATTTTTTACAAGGACATTTTATTGTGCCTTCTAAAACAAATTCTGGATTTGATGCCGCAAATGCTAAAAAAGTCTCCACACCCTCTATATATACTGGATTTCAACCAGAACCATTTGGATTTCTATGTTGATTTATCCATACGCGATCATCTAATAATGACTGTTGAAGACCTCGTTGTTCCATATTTTTTTATAAAATATAAAAGCATTACTGGTTTTGAATAATTTGTTAGAAAAAACACTCAAGCAAGGATAATTATAGAGTTTACATCAGACACGAATGACGCAAAGTTTTTATTAGGATAGACCTAAAAATTGACCCTTTAAGAATTGAACATGTTAAGAATAAAGAAAAACCTATTACAAATATTGATAATTTTAATATTTTATAAATTTTTTATTATTTTAATAATAATAATATCATTTTTTCATAAATATTAATTATATAATAATAACATTATAACATTATTAGTATTTTCTATTATTAATATTAAAATAATATAATTTTCTATATTATGTTACAATTCTCCTTTCATCTGTGTGTTTAACATTCTGTCTCCATATGTAATATTTGCATTCACTTTCGCCTCTCTATTGGTGAGTAGGTTGATAATTTTGAAAAATAATGCAAATATTACATGTGGAGACAGAAGTTTTCTTAAAACCAATACAGAGATGAAAAGATAATTGAGAAAGATAATGATCACGCTAGTTTTTTCCAATTAGCTAATTATTAATAATTATTCCTAATTATTGGTAATTATTCTTAATTATTGGTAATTATTTTTAATTATTGGTAATTATTCCTAATTATTGGTAATTATTCCTAATTATTGGTAATTATTCCTAATTATTGGTAATTATTCCTAATTATTGTTAATTATTCCTAATTATTGGTAATTATTCCTAATTATTGGTAATTATTCCTAATTATTGGTAATTATTCCTAATTATTGGTAATTATTCCTAATTATTGGTAATTATTCCTAATTATTGGTAATTATTCCTAATTATTGGTAATTATTCCTAATTATTGGTAATTATTCCTAATTATTGGTAATTATTTCTAATTATTGGTAATTATTCCTAATTATTGGTAATTATTCCTAATTATTGGCAATTATTCCTAATTATTGGAAATTATTCCTAATTATTGGTAATTATTACTAATTATTGGTAATTATTGTTAATTATTGTTAATTATTACTAATTATTGGTAATTATTGGTAATTATTGGTAATTATTGTTAATTATTCCTAATTATTGGTAATTATTGGTAATTATTGGTAATTATTACTAATCATTAGTAATTATTGGTAATTATTATTAATTATTACTAATTATTCCTAATTATTGGTAATTATTCTTAATTATTGGTAATTATTGGTAATTATTTTTAATTATTCCTAATTATTCCTAATTATTGGTAATTATTCCTAATTATTGGTAATTATTGGTAATTATTTTTAATTATTCCTAATTATTCCTAATTATTGGTAATTATTCCTAATTATTGGTAATTATTCCTAATTATTGGTAATTATTCCTAATTATTGGTAATTATTCATAATTATTGGTAATTATTCCTAATTATTGGTAATTATTCCTAATTATTGGTAATTATTCCTAATTATTGGTAAATATTTACAATTATTGGTAATTATTGGTAAATATTGGTAAATATTGGTAAATATTGGTAATTATTACTAATTATTGGTAATTATTGTTAATTATTACTAATTATTGGTAATTATTGGTAATTATTACTAAATATTGGCAATTATTGGTAATTATTGGTAAATATTGGGAAATATTGGTAAATATTGGTAATTATTACTAATTATTGGTAATTATTGGTAATTATTAGTAATTATTCCTAATTATTGGTAATTATTCCTAATTATTGGTAATTATTCCTAATTATTGGTAATTATTCCTAATTATTGGTAATTATTCCTAATTATTGGTATTTACGACGGCATCCCCTTCTCCTTTTATCTGTGTGTTTAACATTCTGTCTCCACATGTAATATTTGCATTCACTTCCACCTCTCTATTGGTGAGTAGGTTGATAATTTTGAAAAAGAATGCAAATATTACATATGGAGACAGAAGTTTTCTTAAAACCAATACAGAGATGAAAAGATAATTGAGAAAGATAATGATCACGTTAGTTTTTTCCAATTTGCTAATTATTACTAATTATTCCTAATTATTGGTAATTATTCCTAATTATTGGTAATTAATTTTAATTATTGGTAATTATTCCTAATTATTGGTAATTATTGCTAATTATTGGTAATTATTCCTAATATTGGTAAATATTGACAATTATTGGCAATTATTGGTAAATATTGGTAAATATTGGCAATTATTGATAATTATTACTAATTATTACTAATTATTGGTAATTATTGTTAATTATTACTACTTATTGGCAATTATTGGTAATTATTGTTAATTATTATTAATTATTACTAATTATTACTAATTAATGTTACTTATTACTAATTATTGTTAATTTTTTCTAATTATTACTATTTTTTTGAATTATTCCAATTATTACAAATTATATTCATTAATTACTAATTACATTCATTATCTACAAATTACATTCATTAACTACTAATTACTATCTTTAATTAAAATTAAAGTTATTAATTACTAATTACAGTCACTTAATTATTAAATATTGTTAATTACTAATAATGAAATCTAACAAATCAAATTTAATACCTTAATACAACATAATTATATCTAATAAGAAATAATAAAAACTAATGTAAAAATATAAAACAAAAACATTAAATAAATATTAAATTAAAATTCAGAAAAAAAACCTTAAACTGGTTTTCAAGCATTCGATTTGTTGTACTTGTTGGATGATCCCCGCAACCTCCTTGAAATCGACTTGTAAAAAAAAACTCACTCAACACATATGAACTAGTAAAAAGTAGTTCAGATTCAGAAAAATTGTCAAGACTGGCTGTATTTATAGGTTAGATTATTTGCGACGGGGTTTATTGCGACGGTATTCCCATCGTAATTGGTATTATTTGCGATGAGGCCGTCACAAATAACCCCGACCGCATTTATTATGGGTGGCAATAAAAGGGACTATTTGCGACGGGCCCCGTCGCAAATAACCCATGCCGCCTGGTTATTAGCGACGAGAACCCCTTCCCGTCGCAAATAACCTGTTACCGTCGCCGGTTATTTGCGACGGGAAGGGGATCCCGTCGCAAATATATTTCGCGCGATTTGGCGCGCATTCGCGCCAAACCATTTGCGACGAGTAAAAATATCCCGTCGCAAATAACTCTTTATTTGCGACGGGGATTATACCCCGTCGCAAATACCCCGACTGCGGGGGTTATTTGCGACGAGACATATTCCCGTCACAAATAATTCGTTGCTAATACCACTTTTTCCCGTAGTGTTTGATTCATGTTATAAATAGGATACATAGGATGCCTCATAATGTCTTAATCCCATCCTAGAGATATTAATCACCTCCTTGGATGATAATAAAATTTAAAGTGATCAGTTTTATGGTTTCAATATATAAGAAGATACCCATTAAGGGAAAATGGATGAATAACCTCATATACATACATATGGCATCACTAAAAGATCCCCCTTCACATATAAAAGTATTTAACTTATGATCATTTTTTAGGTAGACTGGTTCTATATCGAGAATAAGAAGATATTCATAAAAATATCTTAAATATATAAGAGAGTCTTGATGTAGACAAAAATCCTCCCAAAGAGTGTGATGAGCACGACCTCCCATCCTCTCGACCAATGTGATTTCCAAAGTTCCATTGGGTCTGAAAACCCAATTGAGAACCCTCCTTTGGAAAGAAGTTCTGTACCTAGTTATAGATATTGAAATTTTTGGGAGTTTCCATGAATAAAAATAATGGTAAACCCAACATGAATGATTATGAAAAACATTGAACCCACCACAATCAATCTTCAGGCCAAACTGAATACTCAGTAGTATATTTTTTAACGAAAAAAATGTTGAACCTACTGTGAATCTCTCAAATAACAGAATGATTAGTTTACCATGCATTAGGAAATCTTGTTTGCATATACTACACCAAAAAAATATCCAACTTGACATGAATATTTTTAAATGAATGATTGATCCTATGTAGTTTGGGGTTTCATGAAATATTTCCATCATCTCTTTGAAAAGTCCACACGAGTAGAATGGCCAAACCAGGGATAAGAAATGAAAATTTCATTACCCATGCATATAAGATTGATCATATATAATGACTATGATGATGTATTGATTGCATACCTATTTCCTTATTGCCTTCATGAATGTATATAATTATATCACAAAAAACTCCATGATCCTTGATAATGTCTTCATCTAGAGACCATTCTATAAAATCAGCCACAACATCAACCCCGACAGGTCTCAGAATAACCTCACTCATCTAAAACCTTCAAAATCAGGTGGATAAAGAAATGGTCTGGGAATACTATCAACATGGTACAATCCCGAACCCTGAGGCATCCCATGCGGGCCTCTAGGTACTGAAACCGATGAGTCCAAATCATCTGAATAATTATGTAGTAAATCCAGTGGCACTCATCGTCACTGCCAAATGATTCGGTAACTTATCCCCAGAGCACGAAAATAACCACCTTCAGTATCTAATGAAGGCGGACTAAGGAATTAACTATGAATCCCTTCTATTCTAGGGGCCATTGAGGATAGATCCTATCAACCACCATCACTAGCGTCATCCCACCAGTTCCCTTCAGTTTCCTGCTGAGGGTACCAACCGATACACTATCACCTCCAATACCCATGAATGGGAAACAAGGAATACACATCAGGCATGGAAGGTTATGGATAATCACGATTGGGATCATATCCACACTCCCACTAATGATTCCTACTAGAATATCCTGATGGTAGCCAGCGATCAGAATCATATCCCTGATCACTCGAAACATGTCCACGTGCATATTCCTGAAACATGCATGGGGGAGGAACATATCTATACCCCCATGCATGATGTCTATTAAAATATTCTAGTGGAACAATGAGAAAAAAGTGGGCTCATATTACCACTTAAATTGATGATATATTCCAGTATATATTGGAGATAAAAAATGTACAGTCTTACATCCCTACAAACACTTTACTAAAGCGTCTTTACATATTAGCTGCAGCTGATGAACTCCACCGACATATTCTGGAACTAGTACAGATAGAGGGACATGAACATATTCTAATCCCTACAACCAAGGAAGTGAAATAATTTGATCAGTAAGACAAATTGGTTGCTTTGAAGCAATCACATATTCTTACTCATGTCCGATGGATTATCGTCATATTCTGGTGAAAAATGTGGCACCAGACTGGGTTCATGTTCCATTTCCAACCAGGGCTCACAAAGTGAGAGAGGCACATGCCTCAGGATATGGGAAAATTACTATCAAAGAAGATAATAAGAATATTCCAAAGGCTTAGGATCAGGCTCATATCCCTGTTCTGGATGGGGTTTACCAAGTGTGAGTGTAACATGCCTCGATATAGGTGCATATTCTTGTTGAAGAAGACCAAAGACATAATCCAAAGGCCTATGATCATGATCATATCCTAGTTATGGATAGGTATCACCACGTGGGAGTGAATATGCCTCAAGATATAATCATATTACTATTAATGAAGCCGCTTGAAATATTTCAGTAGTTCATGAAATCTAGGATCATATCCATACTTTCTCCAATGAACGACTGCATCATCATACCTATGAGGCTACATAGGAGGAGGCTCATACCTCCTCCCATTTTAGAGGTCCTTCATCATATTCTGGTAGGGAATGCATATTTGGACTGGTCTCATATTCCCATTCCAACTAGGGCTCACCATGTGAGAGTGACACATTCCTCGGTACATGATCATATTCCTAACAAAAAATATTGGTGTCATACTCTAAAGGATCAATATTGGACTCATATCCCAGTTTTAACTTAGGATCACCATGTGAGAGTGTAAAATTACTTGGGTTAGGTAGATATTCCTTTCAATGATGAAGAAGTTCGTTGGAATATTCTAGTATCTTCTCTGCAGTAGGCTCATATTCTTGAAGCACCAGATAGTTATCAATATATTCCATTATCCATCATACAACAGGATCATATCCCTATAAAATCCTAAAAGGAAGGTCGACATATTTTGGTTATGATGTAGAATGAGGCCCATATCCCTAATATACTCAATGTTAGTTACCTTGAGACTATTCAAGACACATTATCAACACCCCAAGGTTCTTTTGACAATTCTACTAAAGTGTAAGGTGATCATTACCATGATAGTCCTCCTCATGGTAGTGTGGAGATAGATCGCGAGGAATATACTCCTGACATTCACTATGGTCAACATCCCTATGGTGATATCTCCCAAGGACAAGGGAATTATCCACTTTCCCGGACACCTCTGTATAGAGAGGTGTTCAAAACTTAGATTCCTTCATATAGAGAGGTGATCAAAACATTAGGGTAAACCATATATATTAATTCAATAAGTATCCTTATGACTTTTTTCATTCCTTATGTTTTGAAAATCACAAACAAATATTTTAAGAAAAAATACCCTTCTCTAAGAATTATTTTCTTAAGAAAAATTTTCTTTCTTTAAGAAATGTTGTATCCTTACTCTTGGTTTTCATTGTCTTATTTTATGTCATCTCAAACCAAGTCTAGCCATTTTTTTCTTAAGATAAAAATTTGGATCCTTACCTATCTTAAATCTTTACAGTTTATCAAAATCTAAATTCACTATTTTTAGACTCCGAATTCTATGAAATTCAGATTTTTAATTCTTTGTAATTTAGTCTCCAAATTCTCTAAAATTCAGACTCTGAATTCTCTGAAATTCAGACTCCGAATTCTCTGAAATTTAGACTCCAAATTCTCTGAAATTCAGACTCTGAATTCTCTAAAATTCAGACTCTGAATTCTCTAAAATTTAGACTCTAAATTCCTCAGAATACAAACTCTAAATTACTTAGAATTCAGACTCTAAATTCCTCAGAATCTAGACTCCTTAGAATTCAAACACCAAAATCCCAAGAATTCAAACTCCAAATTCCTCAGAATTTAGACTCAGAATTCCTAAGAATTCAGAAACTAAATTTCTCAGAATTGAGAATCTGAATATCAATTTTTCCAGAATCTGATTGCTCATATTTATAGACTCTGATTTATAAATTTCCTAGATTCTAGTTATTCATATTTATTAAAGTTACTTTACTTTCCTAACATCTTGTTTCAATTTTATTAGATCATATATTCTTAAACATGATATTGTTTTCCTTGAATATTATTGTTTCTTAAGCATGATAATGTTTCCCATTTTTATCTTACATGAAATGATGTCGTACAATCTATTTTTAACTAACCATTGGTTGAGTGACACGTATACAGGTCCCTCCCAAATTCAAGGAAAAATATGACTATTGGATGAGGGAGCCAATCGTTAAAGTTTTTTCTTATAAATATGATCTCATTTGAATGAGCTCAATATTGATCGAGAGAATAGATGATGTGATGCTGTGAAGTGATTTCTAGAGAGAGAAATACTCTCATGCTTTGTGTAAACTGTGAACATCTTGTTAAAATTTCCTTATGTAAATTTGAATATTTTTGAGTACAATAAAGGAGTTCTGGGGATAGGAAGAAAAAGGTTCTGACCACCTTAATGTTCAAGGACTTCCAGGGATAGGAAGACAGAGGTGCTGACTAGCTTAATGTTTGAGTACTTTCAAGGATAAGAAGACAGAGGTGCCAACTACCTTAAAGTTCGAGGAATTCCAGGGATAAAAAGAAAAAGGTATTGACTACCTTAAAGTTTGAGGTCTTACAGGGATAGAAAGATAGAATCCAATATTCTTATTGAAGGCTTAACCTGGTATGGGTAAGATATAATTTCTTGAAATTATAAATCAAGGGACCTTTTTCCAAAGTTGTTAGATACCCTTATATTTGGTTTAAAATATTTCCTACTTATTTACCTACTTTTTTACAAGTTTTATTTCTGCTGTATTTTGTTAAAGAAAGTATAACTTTATTATACTTATGCTTACTCTAATAAATAATATTCTATACACTTTAAGGTAGAATATTTCTCTAATAAAAACCTGATTAATTTTTCTTAAGTTTAACTTTTTTAAGTTTAGGTTTTTTACAATTGGACCTAGGCCCTTCCAAACAACCCTTTGAGCTAGAACCAAAGAGGGTTTTTGAATTTACATTGTTTAAATTTGTTAAACATATATTTCCTTTTAGTAATAAAAGGGAATTTTTTTAAACCTATAATTCAACCCCTCTTATTATTGAGCATCTTCATCTATATTTTGATCCTACAATTATTATCAGAGGAGGTATCTAAAATACTTATACTTACATATAAGTTTTCTTTCTCAAATTTTCTTGTTAATTTTTTTAAAATATTTTCTTTAAAAAATATTTTTCTACTAATCATTTTTTTGGAAAAATATTTTTCTTATAGACTGGTAGGAATGAACATCAGTTCTATAGACGATTTGAATCCTACCAAACCACCAATATTTGATGGAAATGATTATGAGTATTGGAGAGATTGGATGAAGACCTTTGTTATTAACATTAGAGTAGATAAATTTTTCATGATCACTGGTGAATACAAGATTCCTGACAAAGAAATAAGAACATCCACAAATCTGAAAAAACAAGAATATAAACTAAACTACAAGGTAAAAAATAATATTTTATGTTTCATGACCAGGAACATCTATAGTCAAATATATTTTTGTGAAGCTACCAAAAAAATTTGGAAGAAACTTGAAGTTACACATTTTGGAACTTCTAAAGTAATAAAAACTAAAAAGATCTATGTTAAGAGTTGAATATCATGGATTTTTATTTTCTTATGGAGAACCTATTTGTAAAGTTCACCAAAGATTTATGATTATCATCAATATTTTTCAATCTATGTGAGAGAAAGTTCTTGATGATGAAGTTATCATGGAAAATGTAATTGATATAATGCCCAATGAGTGGGAATTGAAAAGGAAAACTATTGATGAGAACATGAAAGTATCTAACATTAATCTTGATGAGTTATTTGGAAATCTTCTTTAGTATGAAACAAGAATAAAGAGATATGATGATTTCAATAAGAAAAATAATGGTAATGGAAGTGTATCTTTCACTATTACATCTAAATCAAAGACTCCTGAAAGGGTAACTATATCTAAAGCTAAGAAAGATGTTGTTATATCTGAATCAAGTGATAGTGATTAGTCTAAGAATGAGTTATCCAATCTTGCTCGAAGGATGAAAAAGATTGTGGGAAAGAAATATTTTCAGTATAGATATAATAAGAATGATATAAATGATAATAAAGATTCTGAAGTAACTTGTTATGAATGAAAAAGGGTTGTACATATCAAACCTGATTTTCCTATGCTCAAGAGAAAATATAGAAAGGAAAATCATTATGAAAGTAATAGAAATAAGTACTAAAAATATAAGGCTAATAAAGTATTGAAAGATAATGACACCTAGAGTTCTTGTAGTGGTGACTCTTCAGATGAATCTTAAAAATATGAATCTTTTGGTTAGAATAATATTGGTCTTATAGCTAGATTACATATTGAAAATCATTGTATTGTTGCTAAGGTACATAATGATAAATCATTAACCAATATTTCTTTAAATACTAATTTTCCTAATGAAGAATATTATTAATCTTTAGATGACAAGTCTTCCTCATAAAAACCCAATACCTGATCTTCATTTAAATAAGTTTCTAGATTTGCTAAATTATTTGATAATGAGAGCTGTAAGATAAAAAGAAGTTAGAGAAAGAAAATTCTAGAATTTTATATTTAACAAAAGAAGTATCAAATATTTTTAAAGATCTTGATTAGAAAACTACTAATTTTGAAAATTTTCTAAAAAACTTAAGGAAGTTAATTATGATAAGGATAAACTTTATAAGGATCTTGAAAATTTTATTTCTAAGAAAAATGTTTTAGATAACAACTCAAACCCTAAAACTAATGACTATGAGGATAAGAATTTATTTGTTATACTAAAATCTAAAATATTTTCCTTTAAAAAACTTTTATCAAATCTTACTTCTGGAAGGAAAGAATTTGATAAAATGTATTAACAAATTTTTATTCTTAGGAATAGTTCTATTTTTGGTTATACTCATTCAAAACCTATTTTTAGTCATAAATATTTTCCCCCAAAGTGATCCTTTTTTCATGAAGTGTCAATGTAGTAGACATTAGGATAATTTTTTTTCTTTAAATAAAACCCAATACTTATGTTTTCATAAAGCATAATTTTTTAAGAAAATGTGGATACCTAAGATTTTACTTTCTGAAATTTTCGGATCCAAGAAAGTTTGGATTCTGAAATTATAACTTTTTTTATTTTCATGAATAGAAAGGAAGTACTGAAAACAATACATGGTATATGGATAGTGGATGTTCTTGGAACCTGAATGGTAATAAAAACTTCTTTGAAAATATTATCAAGATGAAAGGAGTAAAAGTAACTTTCAGAGATAATTCTCAGGGAGAAATTGTCGGTATAGGTAACATTGTTGTTATTGAAAAAACTTTAATTTAAAATGTTTTATTTGTTAAAGTTATTAATAACAACCTTATAAGCATAATCCAATTATGTGACAAAGGTTACCTTGTGAATTTTAGGAATGATAAATGCCTAGTACACAATTCTAAGTAAGAGTTTATTCTTTCTACCCATAGGAATGAGAATGTTTATACACTGAACATAGAAGACCATAAAAGCCAAGACATACCTTTACTTAGTACAATGGAAGATCAATATTGGTTATGGAATAGAATACTAGGACACTGTAACCTTATGAACCTATGAAAACTGTCAAAGAAAAGACTTGTTAAGGATCTACCAGAGCTTAGATTTGACTCTTCAAAAGTTTGTGATCCTTGTCAATATTTCATGAAACATAAGTCAAGATTTAAATCAATCGGTGAAGTCTCAACTTATGATACATTACAGCTAGTGCCTATGAATCTTTTTGGTCCAACACAAACTGTAAGTATTGTAGGAAAATACTATCTATTTGTTTTAGTTGATGATTACACTAGATTTACATGGGTCTATTTTATAGCTAATAAATCTAAAGCCTTTTCTTATTTTAATTTTTTTTAATCCCACATTAAAAATGTGAAAAACCTTCCATTGATAACTATTCATAGTAATCATGAGGGAGAGTTTTAAAATTTGTATTATGAAACTTTTTTTAGTAAGAAATGCATTACTCATAACTTCTCATCTCTAAGAACTCCTCAACAAAATGGTGTTGTTGAAATAAGAAATAAAATTCCTCATGATACAACTAGAACAATGTTGAGTGAATATTCTATTGCTAAACACTTTTGGGATGAAGCTGTTAGTACTTCTTGTTATACTATACATCACGTTTTAATCAGACCTTTTCTTAATAAAACACCTTATGAATTTTTGACTGGTCTAAAACCTAAAATTTATTACTTAAATTTATTTGGATGAAAATTATTAATTTTTAATACTAAATATAACTTACATAAATTCACACCCAAATCTAATGAAAGAATTTTCTTAGGCTACTCCACTACTTTTAAGGCTTATATAGTTTTTAACAAAAATTCTTGTACTTCTAAAGAAACAATGCATATTAAATTTGATGAAACTGATACTTTTGTTTTTAAAAAACACCAACGTACATCCTCATATGTTTTTTCAAAAACTGATTATCATCCTTTGATTTAAAATTATACGAAAAAAGAAAATACTCAGGAAAATGTTTTTGAAGTATTTACCCCATAATATTTTCTACCTTATGTTGATGAACAGGTTTTATAAAACCCAAATAATTTTTTTTCTTAAGAATCATATCTGTGAAATTATCATTATGTTGGGACCAAGTTGGATATAGAAGGAAGTAAGAAGAGTTTTCTATTAAAAAATGTTGTATTTTATTGTCAAAGAAGATAAATCAATTCACTATGTAAAGGAATTGAAAACCAGATGATGCTTTGATGATATGTATTTCTCCAAATATCATTTGTTTGGAGAACTTGTTATGTAAGACTTATGATGGAAATGGAGAGAAAAGTTGATGACAATCATATTCAGTTTTTATTGAAAAGAATGATGCTGCTGGAAGATAGGGAAGTTGCTGTACTTTCTATTGAAAACCTAACAATGCTAAAGGTGTCCGATCAAAGACTATATATCATGGTAGATATGGTTCATGATGAAATTAGTTGTCTGTTGAATAAGCTAGATGATAATGAAGCAATATTGGTGTTCTTGTGAATGTAGATTTTAAGGTGGTGCTGTTTGCCAGTGTTTGCCAAATTTTTGGGGATGAAAATTAGGAGATGGAGAAATGTGATTTTGGTAAAGAATGATGCACGCATGTTTGATGATAGAATGATATGTTTATCCCAAGTAGAGCTCCAAGATCTGAACATAAAAATCTGGTAAAGTAAATATTCACATGAAATATTGGTTTTTGCATGCAAGATTGAAGGGAGTTTGGATTGTTGCGCGCAAGGCATGATTCAAGGTCAGAACAACAAAAAATGTCAAAAGTGTGAAGTGTGTGAAATATTCACAAACTGAAAAAATATTAGGTTGGAGTGAAAGAGAATTACGTGCCCAATGTGGCATCAAATGGTGTTTTTCACGACAAGTCAGGATCTTGCGTGACACATTAGGGTTTTTGCACGTGGGGGTTGGTGATGACTATAAATAAGAGGTGACCCCTTCTCATTTGTGTAGCTTGACACTTAGAGAAATACAGAGCTATAAAGTGCATAATAATTTTATGTAAAGAGAGTTTCACAAAAGAAATAGAGTTATGCATAATAAGGATAGGTTGTGCGCAAGAAAAGAGTTGCGCTAAGATTGAAGTTGCACGCAAGAGGTGTTTTAGGGAAAAAATCAAATCTTTTGCACAAGGCATACATGTTGCATTCAAGAAACCTAAAAGGGTGCATAAAATATTTGAGTTTAGCACAAGCAGTAAATTGTGTGTAAGGTAGTTTTTACCAACTTCTGGGTAGGAAAGAGAAGAATTGTTTTAAAAGATCAAACTGTGAAAGTTGATTAAGAAGCACTGAAACTTTGTTTTTTCCCTATTTGTGCTAACAGGGTGCACACAAAATTGAGGATTATTTTCTAAGTTCTAAAAGAGTTTAAGGGTATATCTTACTCATTGTACTCCACATCAAAGGATTGTTTTCTAGTGGATTGTGTGGTACTGAATTATTTCCGTACTATACCAAGTATGTAGCTACTCTTGTGGAGTAGTGAACCTTGTAAATATTGTGATCTGGTGGTTTTGTGAATTTAGCAGGGAAAAAACTCTTTAATAGGAGGTTAAGGTTGTTTCAAAAATAAATTAAACATAAAATAAAAAGATATCACTGATTCACCCCCTCCCCCTCATAGTGATACTTGGATCCTGATTGGGTAACTTCACATTGGTGATGTAAATCAACCTGTAAGGACTAGAAGTTCTTTAAGAAATGAAATAGAACATCTATAATTTATTTCCCAATTAGAATCTAAAAGCACTGATGAAGCTTTAGGTGATGATGACTGGATTAGAGCTATGCAAGATGTACTAAATGAATTCGAAAGGAACAAAGTCTAGACCTTGGTTGAAAGACCTAAGGAAACTTCTGTAATTAGAGTAAAATGGGTCTTCAAAAATAAATGTGATGAAAATAGAATCATTATAATAAAAAAAATCTAGATTAGTTTCTAAAGGATATAATCAACAAGAAGGAATATACTATGAAGAAATTTACACTCTAGTAGCTATACTTGAATCTATTCGAATACTACTCACTTTTGCAGCATTCTTTAATTTTAAACTTTTTCAAATGGACATGAAGTGTGATTTCCTTAATAGATCTGTTCAAGAGGAAGTTTATGTTAAATAAAATCTTGGTTTTGAAGACACAAAACATCTTGAACATATTTTTAAACATACCAAATCTTTATATAGACTTAAACAAGCCTCTATATCCTGGTATGATAGACTTACAAGATTTTTGTTACAAAACAATTATGTAAATGAAGCTGCTGATCCAAATATTTTTGTAAAGAAAGATAAGAAAAATGTTTTTATTGTTCAAATTTATGTTGATGATATTATATTCAGATTAACTTAGTAATCTTTAACCGATTCATTTGTGAATCTCATGAATTCTGAGTTTGAAATGAGTATGATGGGCGAGTTAATATTTTTTCTTGGTTTTAAAATTTCTCAAAAACTAAAAGGAACCTATATATCTCAAAATAATAATATTAAAGATCATCTTTAGAAGTATGGATATAAAAACACTAAAATTATAATTACTCCAATCAGTACCTCAATTTATCTTTATCTTGATGAAGTTGGGAAACAAGTAGATCAAACATATTTTAGAGGTATGATAGAAAGTTTATTATACTTAATGGCTAGTCATCAAAAAATAATGTTTTCAGTATTCTTATGTATGAGATATCAATATAATCCAAAGGAATCTCATTTAAAAGCAGTGATTTTTTTTCCACAATTTAAAGGGAACCATGGACTTAGGAATTTTCTATTCTTCAAGAAATGATTTTGTTTTTAAATGTTTTTCAGATTCTGATTTTGGTGGATATAGAATGGATAAGAAAAGTACATACATAACTTTCCATTTCTTAAGAGATTCATTGATTTCTTGGTCATGAAAGAAGTAACACTCAGCAACACTTTCCACTACTAAAGCTGCATATATAGCAGCTGGAAGTTTTTGTGCTCAATTGTTGTGGATGCAACACACACTCACAAACTATGGAATGAGTTTTACCAAAACACAGATATTGTGTGATAATACTAGTTCCCTTTCCATAATAAAAAATCCTACACATCACTCTTGTGAAAAACACATAGATATTAGGCATCAATTTCTTAGAGATCACACACTAAAAGGAGATATCATTATTCAATTTATCATAATGCAAGAATAACTTGCTGATTTTTTTACAAAATCTTTACCATTCGATAGATTTGACTATATTAAAAAACATTAGGAATGATAACCATAAGGTAATCATTCATATTAACTTTTTATTGGAACTTGTCTCCTTATATTAAGAAAATACTTTTCATAGGAGGATTTAATTTGTTTATTCTTTATTTAATAATATATTTTCAGATCCTAATTTTTTTTCCTTAATAAGTTTTTTGAACCTAAATTTTATTCCATTCCTTAATATTTTTTTTCAGAACCTATTTTGTTTCATTCCTTAATAAAAATTTATGGAATCTAAGTTCTTCAAGAAGAACCTTATCAATACTGAAAATTATTTCTAAGTAATCCGGAAGGTATGTTTCCTTACTTAAATATTTTTAATTTTTTAGTTGTTGGTATTTCTATATTGTTTTAAGAAAACCTTATCAAATTCATTTTCCTTAAATACGATTTTTCCTTAAAACCTAAAAATATCGAAACCTTCAAATACTTCTTTGGCATTTATATCAACTATCAGATCAAATTAATCTTATATCAACCATTGGATTGATTCAAGAATTTGAATTATCACCATGAATCCTATATAAAGGCCCCTCATATCAGTGTCCCACATCGGGTTTTCAAGATATTTTGTGCCAAAGATCTACCGCTCTTTAAATCTGACATTCAGTTTTCTCATTTTCCTTACATTATGGATACCTCTTGAAGTTTCCTCTCAAAATTAGATGGCTTCAAACAAGAAACTCAAAGATTGGAAAATTTATAGAGAAATGTTTGTTGAACTAAATTTCTATCTGAAGTATGATTCCCTGATTTCTAAAGTTATAAAGTAGAATAGTTGGGATGTTCTTTGTGTATCCAAGTGAAAGAATCAAGATCAAGTTTATCCTAACATTTTTATATAGTTTTATGATACAATTAGTTTTTATGAACAAGGAAGAAGAGATATGTTTTCTTTCAAAAGCAATGGTAAGACCTATTCCTTATCCTTCAACAAAGCAGTTAGTATTTTGGATATTACTTATGAAGGTGAAGAAATATTTTGCTCTCACGTGTTGCCAGAAAAGGAACTAATTTTTAAGAAGGTTAAAGCAATTGAGTGCTTAGGAATTAAAGGAGTTAAGTCACCCAAGATCAGTCATCTTACTACCAACTACCGATTGTTATCTTTGTGGATGCAAGGTTTTCTCATTCCAAGAAATGGAGAAAAGGATTCCCTCAAGATGTGTGATATTTTTATGATGGATTTGTTGGTGAATTTGAGAAAAATAAACCTTATCAAGTATATTATCCTAACCATCCGCAATATCAAGAATGGTACCCTTAAGTTTCATATTATCTTGTATCCAACGATCTTGTCAAATATCATTGTTCTTTGTTCATAATACTTCAAAATTCCTTGCAGTTCAAAGACCAGAACCCTTAAGATTATGCTGTTGAGTGATAATACTCTAAGAAGAATGAAAATTGGTTTCAGTATTAAGTTAGGAGAGTTCTATGATCTTTCTGAAACTGAAATTCAATATTTTGTCAAGGGGAAGTATGTGAAACTTACAAGAAAATTTAGAATAATAGAAAACAGAAAGAACCATAATTAAAAGAAAAATCACCCATTATGGAAACCCAGTCTACTCCACATAAGATGAAAAAGCAAAAGAACTTTTCTGTTGAAGTGGTATCAAAGTGGAGAGAGTAGAAGAAAAATAATAAGGATGGAGATACAAGTTTTGGTTTAGACCCTACTGAGGCAAAGGCCTTGAAGATTCAGGCACTAGAAGATCTTGAGAAGTAAGATAAAGAGAAAAATATTTAGAAGAAGTTTTGAAAAGATAAATTTTTTCAATCCTTGCTTAAAGATACAGATAAGGCATATGAATAGATCAATGTACCAAAATCCTTCTTGCAAGAGTCTGTTCCAATAGAAACTATGGGAAAGAAAATTTCAATTCTAGAACCCATTGTGGAATAAGAGGTAGTTCAACAAGAAGAAGAATAAGAAGAGGAAAGGGAATATGTGATCAAATAGATGGAATAATACCATGAGAAGAAAATTCCTTCAGACAAGTTTTCAATTAGAACATCCCATGTTTAATCATCCAAAATAATTTCAAAAGGAAAAGATGATGATGCACAAGATGAGGTTGATAAAACTAATGATGATGAAAGCAGAAATCATGATTTTATTAAACCTAAATATGTTAAGGAAGGTAATTATAAAGATGATGTTGATGATGATAAGATAATTCAAGTCTCTAATAGCGAGCATGAGTCTTTGAGAGTTGAGAATGTTATTTCTAAAGTAGATAAAGGAAAACAGGTGGTTATTGATTCCCCCAAAAATGATGTAGTTGAGAAATCTAAGAAATATGTAGTTAGAACATCCAATAGGAAATATGAAGTGCTAGATAAAGTTTCCTCACCAGCAAGGGAATTTTATTCTGAATATTTATCTTTCATAGGACAAGATTTTGTTGTCCAGTCTTTGAAGAAGCTAGTGAATACAATACCCTTATTTCCATGTAATGATTCGAGATGTTAGTTACTTCAGCATTCTATCAATCAGAATTCATATTCGATAACAATGCTCATAGAAAAGTTTATCAAAATTGAAGAAGATTTCAAGACTTTTCATATTGGTTATGATTCTCATACGAGATCATGTAAGGAAATAATAAAATGGTCTAAGGTGATGATTGATGATATGAAAACCATGGATGATTTTCAAGATTCAGTAAAGAATGATTTTGATAAGTTAGATGAAAAGATCAAGAACCTCACAATAAGTTTTTTAGAGAAGCTGAATCTTGAGAAAGTTTCCCAGATTCAAGAGGATAATGATCTGAATGGAAAGATCAATTCAGTTTTTCTATAGTTAAAAAGGGAAATAGAACTCAGGGAAGAGTTGGAAGAAAAATTCAAATAGCAAGAAGAGGTGGTAAAATCTCAAGATGAAATTATTAAGTATCAAAAAGAAAATATCAAAGTTTTAGAGAAGAAAAATTAGGATTAGGATCAGTTGATCAAGAAATTTTAAGATTACCACAAAGAGATCAAGAATTTGAAGGCAACCCTAAGAAAGATAATGCCAACAGAAGAAAAAGTATAAATGATTCCTTAAAATCCATTTTTTTGTATTCTACTTGTAATTTTTTTTCCAATCATAATAATTTTTTTATCTTTCATTTTTTTTCTTGTATATTACTAACCATTCAAGTACATTTTTTTTCACTTCCATTCCTTTTTGAAAATCACAAAGGGGGAGAAAAGAATGATCAAAAGAATATTATGTTAAAAAGAAGATAATCCCTAAGTAAGGTGGAGATTAAGTAAGGGAGATATTACTTAATGAAGATACTCTTAAGAAAGGAGAAGTAACTTCTATAAGAATGACAAGAATATGATCCTTAAGAATTTAAAAACCTAAGGGTGAGTTAGTCTCATTCATCATGAATCATAAGTAAAGGGAGATAATTTTTTCTTTTACAGTTCACAAGAAAAAACCTTATTTATTATATTATTTTTCAAAAAGTTGTTTGTGATTTCTATAAAAGAGGTAGATTGTTAAGTTAATAAGTATAATTATGTAGTTTTCTATTCCCTATGTTTTGAAAATCACAAACACGTCTTTTAAGGAAAAGTATCCTTCTCTAAGAATTATTTTCTTAAGGAAAATTTTCCTTCTATAAGAAATGTTTTATCCTTACTCTTGGTTTTCATTGTCTTATTTTATGTCTTATATAATGAATTATAACCATTTTTTAAGACCAAAATTTTGATTCTTACCTATCTTAAATCCTTAAAGTTTTTTAGATTCCAAATTCTCTGTTTTTACACTCTGAATTCTCTGAAATTCAGACTCCAAATTCTTTGAAATTAAGAATCCAAATTCTTTGAAATTTAGACTCCAAATTATCTAAAATTTAATCTCTGAATTCTCTGAAATTTAGACTCCAAATTCTATGAAATTAATACTCTGAATTCTCTGAAATTCAGAATCTGAATTCTATTAAATTTAGACTCTTAATTCCTTAGAACTCAAACCCTAAATTCCTCAGAATTCAAACTCCGAATTCCTCAAAATTCAGACTCTGAATTCCTTAGAATTTAGAATCTGAATTCCTCAGAATTTATACTTCGAATATCAATTTTTCTAGAATCCGATTGCTCATATTTTTAGACTATGATTTATAAATTTACTAGATTCCAATTATTCATAATTATTAAAGTTACTTTACTTTCCTAACATATTGTTTCAATTTTATCAGATCCTAGATTCTTAAACATGATATTGTTTTCCTTACATATTATTATTTCCTAAGAATGATAATGTTTCCAATGTTTTTCTTATATGAAACTAGGTCATACAATATGTTTTTAACTAACAGTTTGTTGAGTAAAATGTGTATTGGTCCCTCCCAAATTCATGGAAAAATATGTCCGTTGGAGGAGGGAGTTGACCGTTGAAGTTTTTGCCTATAAATAGGAGATCATTCGAACAAGCTCAATATTGATCGAAAGATTACATGCTGTGATACTGTGAAGTGATTTCTAGAGAGATAATGACTCTCATGCTTTGTGAGAACTATAAAAAACTTGTTCAACCCTGAACATCTTGTTCAACCTACCTTGTGATAATCCGATTGTTGATGAGTACAATCGAGGACTTACAGGGATAGGAAGACAGAGGTTCTGACTACCTTAATGTTCGGGGACTTTTAAGTATAGGACGATAGAGGTTCCGACTAACTGAAAATTTGAGGACTTATTAGGATAAGAAGACAAAGGTTATGACTACCTTAAAGTTTGAGGACTTCCCAGGATAAGAAGATAGAGGTTCCAACTACCTTAATGTTCTAGGAATTTTGAGGATATTAAGAAATAGGTGCTAAGTACCTTAAAGATCGAGGGATTTCAGGGATAACATGACAGACTCCAATATTCTAATCAAGGTCTTACCCTGGTTCAGGTAAGATAGACTTTCTTTAAAGTATAAATCAAGGGACCTTTATCAAAGGTTGTTTGATACTCGTCTCTTTGGGTTAAAATATTTCCTACTTGTTTACTTACTTTGTTACAAGTTTTATTTCCACTGTATTTTGTTAATGAATAAAAGTATAAATTTCTTATCCTTTCTTGTAGTTATACTTACTATGATAAATAAGATTCTATATGCTTTAAGGTAGAATATTTTTCTAATAAAAACCTTCTTAAGTTTTCTTAAGTTTAACTTGTTTAAGTTTAGGTTTTTTATAATTGGACTTGGGCCCTTCTAATTAAACCTTTGAGCTAGAACCAAAGAGGGTCTATGAATTTAACTTATTTAAATTTGTTAAACATATATTTACTTTAGGCTTAAAAGGGGAATTTTTTTAAACCTACAATTCACCCCTCTTTTAATTGAGCATTTGAATCTATATTTCGATCCTATAATATATAGTTTCACATCAAGTACCATCAAACCTTAACTATAGTCAGTAGGAAACCCCAAGAAACACCTTTATGCGGTCTGACTATATGGAGGCGTGTAATTCTGACAAAGAGGAGGCTGACATTGACATATAGAGAGATTTATCCAAAAACACTCCCCACCATATTTTGGCCCCTTTCCACTTCTGAATATGAGACCCCAGATGAACTAGAGGAGTGCACACCTTATCTACACCAAAATATGTGAGCTACCCATTAGCGGCTAAAGGCTAGACATCTCCTTTATATAGGATATGAGTGTCACCTTTACACCATAAATACACTATATTATCAGCTAGATATGACCTTTTTTCTATATCCCTGAACCTAGGAATGGAGGATAATAACAAACACCTATATAGTTTTTTTCTCTGCATAAAAAAAACTCTCCACCGACTAATTTACAGAGAAATTATAGACATAATTATTTGAGGATGGGTGAAATATAGAGCATTGAAATTCACTATGTCCTAGAATAGAATAATCCATTGGATACAGTATCCTGTAATGTTATATATTCTAGTGAAATAAGGGGAATGGGTAATGCATGAGATAGTTGGTCACTACACTGAAATACCCCCACTTTGATGGTACCGAGACACCATAGACAGAGGGAGAGTATAGACAAAAGATCTTTTAACTTGGCCCCTTAAAAGAAATGGGAGCACATTTCATACACGGAATCTGAAGTTTCAATCAACCAAACAACATCCCATAAAGAATGATTCCCATCATGGACTGTCAGTCCACCCACCTCATACATAAGCATAGTTGGTCCATATCAAATAAGTTACAATAGCAGCTTCCATAATAACTATCCGGGAGTGAACCCAGCCCACTGAGCTAGGGTAATATCTACCACTACCTCCACCCCTCAGATCATCAATCCTCAAGAGTATCCTATACATATCATTAGTATATTGGGGAATTTATATCTCAATCACTATCACTGGGTTCATCCGATAATGTCCTATGGAAATTAATGATGATTCCAGATCAATCCCATTCCATTGGGGTGATAAATTTATATCACAATCTCCATCCCAAGAATCATCAAGTCCTCAACTGAAAGCTTTGAATCCTCAATAAAAAGATAAACCAGTGCCAATTTTGGCCTTGAATAGGCCCCATCCTTTAGCGATGGAGTAATTTTCATCACTATCATCACAATAAATGGAATCAGTCTTCTCTAAGTTGGGAGGTGAATATCAATAGTCAACATACCGTCCATTCCACCCACTAAAAGATAAACCTATTCTATTTAGAGATCTTTTATAAAACATGAATAAAAACTCCTTCAAGGTCATTGTTCATAGAACATTATGGGAGGAACATATGGTGAATTCAATAAAACCCCTCTGGGGTTGAAATCAAAAGTGGAACAATATGGAAAAGTGTTTGAGAAATAACCCTAAATCGGGAAATGTAGAACCATCCTATTGATTTGAGAGTAATGAGACAAATAACATTGCCTAATACTCCTATTTGAATGTAATCACCATAAAATAAACTAATAATGTGGGTCAATACGCAATTGTATAGGGTCACAATGTGGAAAATATACCCTAAGAGGAGGAAATAGATGCACCAACTAAGGCTATATGCACCTGAAACCAGAAGAGGTGGCATCTGAATATCTAATTTCCACCTCTATAGTGGAACACTACCAATGATAAAGGTAAATGTGTGGATACATACCAATCACTACCCAGAATAACTGAAAATACTTTCATAGAGGAACATTTTTCACAATATGATAATGAGATACAAAATCTCAGATAACTTAACGAGGGGCTAATTAGAGTCCATATTCCAAATGGGTATTGTATCTAGGTTGAAGTGAATATTCATCCAATCATATTTTTGGAAAGAAACGATCTACCTACAAGATCAGTATCTAAGAACCAAAATGGTTCTGGATCTAGAAAGTCTATCTACATAAACAAGGAAGTCAAAAATGATTATGAATCCCCTCCATTATAGTGAAAATATCTAAATCAATAGGGTGATCACTCAGTCTTATTAAAGATTGAGAATTAGCAGGAGGAAAAAATGGGGCCACATAATCAAACCCTTCCCGCTCCCTATAGAAGGGAGGTGGCTCAGATGATGGTACCTCAAAAAATTATAAACCTCATTGAGTCCCTAGCTACTTGAATGGAATCCATGGAAGGGAAATGTGAACCAGTGTAGTATAAGAAGAATCTATATCCATAATGGGTGGATAACACTTTCCCTCACCCAATTTTAGCAATCTTACCTTATCTACTTTTGACGGTTCAAGATACCATGAACAATATCACACACACTCCGTATCCCATTTTGGTCTAATGATGGGCCCTATAGATCAATATAAGGTGAAAATGATGAGGTGTTTTGTATAGAATCCAATAAGGATTGACATTTTCCCTGAGTTGAGTTACATACACCTATGATTCTAATGAAATATCCAGGAGGATTCTGTGAGTTTGTAGAAATGACCGAATTTATCAAAGACTCCATTCAATTTATCCAAGCTAAGTATCAACCAATTCCCTTAGCATAGGAAAAAAGGACCCACAATGTATAAAATGACACTATTACCCCCAAACTAGCAAAAATTCCCATTCAATAACTTAGGCAGGTCACAAATCATCCAATTTCTAATTTTGAGCAGAAGTAACAAAAATATCTCTCTCGTTCAAAAAACAGAGACCACAATCACCTAGGATTTTAGAAATAGATGAATATATAATATTACTTTTGAAATAAAAAAGTCCTTAATTACTTCCACGTATCCATTGACAAAAAATTTCTCAATCTTCCATATCTAAGGAATCCCAATGAGTTCAACCTCACCAATCATCCTGAATACTTCCCTTTCTATAGAAGGTAGGGTCATAACATCCAGGATGGCTTCATCTTAAAATACATCCTCCAAAGCATGGTCCATTTTAGATAGGTGATGTTGGATAAATCACCAGAATAGGTGATCTATATAACTATCACCCAGTTAGACAAAAAAGGTAATTGGAAAAAAGTTTCGGCCATACATGGGATGAAGTTCAACAACTGGATGACTCAAAAGATAGTTGAATGAGCTCATTCTACCCTTAGAGAACAACTATTTAGACCCATAAAAATTATGTTACCTAGGAATGGGACATCAATTGTTTTCCCCAAAGGTGATCATGAACACCATCCATAGGAGGATACAAAAGAAGAAGATTATTATTCATCTCCGATGCAAGATCAAACTCATGCATATTTCTTCCCTGCAACATTTGAAGTGTGGGAATGGCCCCACCAAATAGAACCCTCATCAGAAAAATACCTCATATTTGGATCTATAAACATGGCACCCATGGAAGTCCCTATATCCAATTATGAAAATGCCTCTGAGTTTTAATTCTTCATACCTAATCAGGGAACATGAGGCCACATGTGTAGGAACTGAGGATACAGGGGATACTGCTGGCATGGAAAACCCAATATTTTAGTCACATCCCCTTAGAGTACATGTATATAGATGAGACCCTTGAGAAATCACTCCAACATGCGCAACATAGACTTGGAGGTGTCTCAGAACCCTCCAATGGTTGTTTGAACCTAGTTGTCTTACATGATTTCTTAGTGGGGGTGTGATTATCAAATCATCCTAGAAAATGGGGAAGGAATGAATAAACTATGAAAATAGCAGAATATTCCCTCTTGACCTCTACATAAGAACTAGGCCCATATACCTCAAATTTACTAGATCCTGAGCCACACAATAAAAAAAACCCCACCTTGGTAAGTGATGACCTATAACACAAAAGTACAAAATTCTGAAATAGTGGGTGGTTTCCCATCCATGATATCAATTCGGGATGCACTCCATCTTTCAAAAGAACTCATAGAGGCACTTGTTGAAGACCTATAGTCCCCATTAAAGTTTTATATAAAAGTTTTCACAGATGAGTTTTATTGAGTGGATACCATTCCATAATAATTCCATTCTACCATCTTGTTCATAGAGTGGGATTAGGAAGAAGTCATCTAGGGAAACATCATACCCATATGTTTCAGGAAGACTTGATAATGATGAAATCCAATGAGATCTTATTGATAATGGTTCCAGGATCTACCTCATCCTAATTTGGACCCTTCAACATTTGGTATATAGCTAGGGATATTTATCTTTCCCAAATATGACCATTCAAGGGTATGATAAGCATGAGAAAAGTCATCTCGAGAAGATAAAGCTCAAAAATAAGTTTGGGGATATCACATCTAACATTGAGTTCATGGTTATCCAGTAAGACATTTTATATAATTTCCTACTCAAAAGGCTTTGGATTCACACCAACATGGCAGCATCTTCAACATTCCATTAGTGTCTGAAATACCCCATAAATGTAAAGGTCAACATACTACATGGTGATAGTTCCCCCTTCGAGTCTTGTGAAACCACATATGATGAAGTAGGATTCTATAAATGTGAAAGAAAACAACCAATTATGGATGAAAATATATTGGCCACATGTCCCAATGGATTGGGGATCTCCCTTGAAAATCCCTACAATATGCTCGAAAAAAATTATATGCTACCCATAAATCAAGTTGAGGTAATAAAACTATTCCCAGATACCCAAGCCCCTTATATCTTCAATGATAGTGTAAATAACAACCAACTTTAGAATATCTCTCTAATGAATCTAGAAGCATGAGATAACAATGTATCTTTCTATGACCTATATCATATTGATAGTAATAAATATTCATTCATATTTCTGAATTCATATGAAAATGAATCCATATAATCATAGGTGTAAGAATAGGAGGATGACCTTAGGAATTACCCTCCAATATATGAATAAGGAATCTCCACCTCCATTGACGAGCTTAGGCAAGGGAATATAAGAGTAAAAGAAGACCCACATACTACACTGATTAGTTCCACCATACCTCTCAAAGGTAAAGAGTTGTATATTTAATTTCTAAGGGATTACCAATATGTGTTCTCTTGTAACTATACTAAAATTCCTGTACTGAATCCATATGTGTCTATTCACCATCTCAGCTTACCTGATGATCATCTAGGCATTAAGCAGATAGTCAGGAGAATGCACCCCTCTCATGCTACCAATGTAGAGGCGTAAGTTGAAAAATTGATCAAAGAAAACTTTGTACAAGAGGTGAAATACCTAATATGGTTGACCAACATCATCCTTTTAAAGAAAAATAATGGGCATATTAAATTCTATATCGATTTCAGATACCTTAATCAATATTTCCAAAAGGATGAATTCCCATTTTCGATCATAGAGATATTTATTGACACAAATTCCAGCTTCTAAGCCCTTTCCTTCATGGATGGGTATTTAGGGTATAATTAGACAAAACTTCGACTTAAAAATGGGAAATTCATTTCATTTAGAGAACCTTGGGGGATATTTTTCTATTAGTTTATGCCCTTTGTATTCAAGAACACTATCGATACATACCAATGTTCCATGAATCATATCCTTAATCCCTTCTTGGGATGAATATCCAAATGTTATACTGACAACCTAGTGGTCAAATCTCAATAGTGATGTGTTCACTTCATGGATCTTCAAATAGTATTCAACAAGTTTTGGAAACACAGTCTAAAGATGAACCCACTAAAACACACTTTTGGGGAAACATCAGGGAAGTTTCTTAGCTTTGTGGTACACAACTTAGGAATTGAGGTATACCCTGATAAGACTAGTGTAATCTTAGCAATGTCACCCCTTCTAATCTCAATGAATTGAGGGGGATCCAAAGGAACCTCACCTACAATCAGTGTTTCATATCTAACCTAGCTAAAAAATATCTCTCCTTAACCAAGATAATGAATAAGGTTATCACTTATCGATGGGATGTGGATATCCAAGAATTATTCAAGTTTTTTGAGCTGTACCTACTTTACCCACTAGTCCTGATGACACCAGTGGACGGAAGGACACTCACCCTATATGTGATTTCCATGAAATGATAAATTTACACCCTCCTTATGTATAAAAATGATGCGAGGAGTGATAATAGTCTCTACTACCTCATCCAAATGATTCTAGGTACTAAGAATTAGTATCCTGATGTCGAAAAGAACTACCTCATTATAATATTTTCATGAAAAAAGATGAGGCATTACTTATAGCTCCATGAAGTCTACCTAGTATCCTATATTGATTAGCTTAAGTAAATCATTGTCTATCCCATGATGACTAGGAATTTGGCCTAATGGGTGGTCATTTCGAAACAATACGATATTCAGTTTGCGTAACAAACAGCATCGAAAGATAAATATGCGATTGATTTCCTCGCAGCACATACCACCCTATAAAGTACACCAGTGGACAATGAGATTCCAGATGAAGATGTTTTCTATTTCCATGAACCCCCCTGGACATGGGAGATGTATTTTGATGGTGCCTCCTAAAGTCCTATTGATAAGAGAATGGAAAACCTGAAACTCAATCTGGTTGGCTTAGGGATTTTATTTATTTTTTAGACAAAGTAGTTTTTTCCTAATCTTTCTTACTATCCAAAGGCTTCATAAATAATGAAGCCTAATACCAAGACCTCATTTCTAGTTTGTAACTATCCATAAAACTGAAAATATCCCACACTACTACAAATACTCCCTTTATCAGTGCTAAAACCCCCCTTTTATCAGCGGTAGAAAAGCGTTGTTAAAGCCAGTAGAGATAAGGGGGGGGGGGGTTCCCCTTTATCAGCACTCAAAAAAGCGTTTATAAAGACACCTTTTATCAATGCTAAAAAAAGCGCTAATAAAAAGGGTCTTTTATCAGTGCTAAAACAAAGCGCTGATAAAAGGGTCCTTTATCAGTGATTCCTTTATCAGCGCTCTCTTTTTAGCGCTGATAAAGGACCCCTTTTATCAGTGCTTTTTTAAAAGCACTGATAAAAGTTAAAAAAAATTAAAAAATTAAAAAAAATTAAAAAAATTAAAAAATATTAAAAAAAATTAAAAAAATCCTGCCAATTGGGGGGGGGGGGGGCTTTTATAGATATTGATCCCCCCTTTTACAAAACTTTTCCACTACCCTCCAATGACCCTACGCACCCCCCTACACCCTTTATCAGTGCTAGCTCCCATATTCCCCCATGCATGTGTGCCCCTACCTCCACCAGGTTTTGAACTCGAGACCTCCCCCCTGCGCGCCTAAGCCCTTATCACTCCTCTATTTTAATTTGTTTTACATTTCATGATATCTCTCTCTCTATATATATTTAGTTATATTTATTCGTATAGTAATATATATTTATATTAATACATATATATATATAGTTATATTAATATATATAGTTATATTAATATATATCTCTATTTATATATATATATATATTTAGTTATATTTATTCGTATAGTAATATATATTTATATGAATATATATATATATATATAGTTATATTAATATATATATTTATAGTTATATTAATATATATATTTATAGTGATATTAATATATATATTTATAGTGATATTAATATATATATATTTATAATAATATTAATATATATATGTAGTTATATTAATATATATATATAGTTAGATTAATATATATATATATATATAGTTAGATTAATATATAGGTATATAAATATCCATATATTTTTATTTTAAATAAAATGGATATTAGTTATTATTTAGATAAAGCTAATATATTTTATATGTAAATATATTTTATTATTTATATTTATAATTAAATTTTTATGTGTGAATATATAAAAAATATGTATATATTGTTATATATTTGATTATAAATAGCAGTGCATTATAAAAAACGATAAAATTTCAAAGAAATAATATCAATATGAATGGAATACCTTGGAATAAATTCAGTCCCCACCAAAAAAAGACAATAATACCCCCTTAAACGAGGCTGAAAATCCATAAAATGTTAAAAAATCAGGGTACCCTGACTAAAAACTCAGTTTTGGAGGCCTTCTGGGCCTTTTTTGGCCTCAAAAAAACTTTGATTGGGGCTCCCCCCAATCATAATGACGTAGAGATCATCGCAGGCTTCATTTTTTATGTGGTAGAGCTCAAACGGATACCCGGATCAAAAGTTATGGCTGTTTGAAGTTCGAGTTGCGTTTTCAACATATTTTGGCTCTATTTTTAATTTTTTTAGGTTTTTAGTCTTCAAATTGTTATTAAATGACTATTACTCCATAATAATTAGAAAATTATTAATTAAAAATATTTTTTTAATGTTTTTATAAGCCTTTTTCACTAAATATATTATATATTAAGTGTAACTGTATATTTATACTTATCTAAAATATATTTAAAATTATATTTAAAAAATATATATTATATTTATATCAATATAACTATATATATACTTAAATATTAATATATTTTTTCTAATGAATTTTTTGGAAGTATACCCTTTATCAGCGCTAATGAAAAAGCGCTAATAAAGGGGGGTACCTTTAAATGTGCTAAAAAAAGCGCTGTTAAAGGGGGTACCTTTATCAGTGCTAAAAAAAGTGCTAATAAAGGGGTATGTTTATCAGTGCTTTTTTTAGCGCTGATAAAGGTACCACCCTTTATCAGCACTTTTTCGTTAGCACTGATAAAAGTGTGGCACTAGAAAAAACTGTTTTTGTGGTAGTGCTAACTGAACACCGAAGGGGATTCATATCTCGTGATAAAGTAGACCAATGGAAAAATTTCATCAAAAAAGAAGAATTAGACCCTCTCATTGGGTTCGTTAGATGAAAATGGAAGAAAATTTTGAGCACACAATACATCATGTTACCCGATTATAAAATGATCTAGATGACACATTGGATAATGCATCCATAGTCCTGGCCAACCCTGATAAGGAGAAAACAATATTATACGTCACACATCGAAGAATGGTCCTATTGCTCATCATCTGTGACATAGAGTAAATCAATCATGTCAACATCACCTCAAATCATGACGAACCGATATCCACCCTTGGAATGATGAAGCCCATAATTTTTTATCTCCAAAATAGGAATCTCCCCATAGACAAAGCCAAAAGGGAATAGATTCGTCACTGATCAATGAAATTTACCCTATAGTATGGTCCAAATGAGAAGAAATCCCTCAATAAGTGAGGCTCAAATGAAATCCTCCTCATATGAATAGTAGAAAGAAAGATTCCTAACATCATGGAAGAAGTCTATGTAGGCTTTTGTGATGCTAATTAGTTTGGGACTAGGCTACCCCACCAAATCGGGAGGTTGGGTTACTACTGGAAGAACATGATACATGACTAAGTGGAATTCACCCAAAAAAAATCATGCATTCCATATTCAAGAAAACATCATACATAAACCCCCAGAATCATTACATGTGGATAAATATTCTTGGCCATTTTTTTTATGGGGAATGGTTGTTTTGGGGGCATATCCCTTAGCTATAGCTAAGTAGTTCAAGTACATCCTTACTGCTACAAAATTCTTTTCTAAATGGGATACAGGAATCCTTATCAAGGAAGTTATGATAAAGAATATCATTAACTTCATGAAGTCACATATCACAACTAGGTTTAGAGTCCCTCACACTATATTGATAGACAATGACACCAACTTCTATCACACATAAGTAAATAAATTGTAAAAGGAGTACAACATCAAGTCTAATAATTCATATTTCTATCATACAGTAGAAAATGGATAGATATAGGTCTTGAATAAGACTTTGTCAAATACACTCTATAAAATGGTGAATAAGGACAAGAAGTTCGGAATGGAAAAGCTCCTCCATTATTTATGGGACAATTGTACCACCACACATACTACTACAAAATAAACTCTATATTCATTGGTGTACGGAATTGAAGTAGTTTTTCCCATAGAATTCTAGTTTCTCTCACTTAAAATATCCATTCTTGGGAAACTCTTAGATGAAGAGAAATTGAAAGAGTTTCTAGATGAGTTGGAATGGATTGATGAGAATAGGTTGCATAAATTGCACAACCTTGAAGTCCATCAAAATCAGATCACACAATCCTTCAATAAAAATGTTCACCTCAGATCATTTGTTCAAGGAAAACTGGTATTTTCTCTCAAAACCCTAATGATACCAGAAAATAACTCTCTAAATATGGTACCCAAATTGGAAGGTAATTATATCATACATAAGGTCTATCATAATAGAGAATACCCACTAGACACAATGGACATGGAATGACTCATCCCTCACCAATGAAAGTTTTCTCAAGAAATATTTTACATAACTATCATAAAGCATCAATTGTCCTGGTTTCATGATGCTAAAATGCACAAAGAAGTCCCTAAAGTAAGAATTTAAACAATAAAACATCTTTAGTCCTTACCTCATGATGTTAAAATGCATGGAAAATATCATCATCACTTGAAGAAAGACTTCATGGATCCCTAATATTCCTCTTCATTCATGTTGAGTGACCCTCATCCTTATCACAAGATGTTAAAACGACACAGATGACATCCTACTACATGACACTAAACTGCACAGTTTCCAAGAACTATGTGTAGCTTGATTCCTACCATTATAGGATATATAGAAATGCCCATACCCCCATTCTCTTGTTTAGCATCAAAATTCCTCTCTTTCATGTCAACTCACCTTCATCCTCACCACTTGACATTAAACTTCATAGCTGATGTCCTCTTCCTATGAAATTAAACTGTAAAGGTTCCCAAAACTACATATAGATTGATTCTCATTTCAATGAGATACATAGGGATGCCTCAATCCTATATATTGGTCTTGTAACCGCATGATACCAAATTCCCCTATCCTCTCCTTAATTACCTTTTTATGATGATATGATCCTTTTCCACTCCTAGTTTATCACACTGAGCATAGCACATGTAATATTAAGAAGTTTAGTAAGGGATTCCACCCACAAATAAGGTATATTAGTGCACTATGGGGCTATTACGGTCTTAGATACAAGAATTTAAAAGGAACACCACACATCCTTTCCACATGACGTTAAAATATATGGTTTCTCAAGAACTATGTGTGGATTGATTCCTATCATCACAAGATACATAGTGACACCTGACTCCCTAATCCTAGGTCCATATACAACAATAAATAGGAAAAATTACCCCCTTTTATTATGGTTCAGACCTACGTAGAGAGTTTCCCATTCAATAATTACGTGTGACTTGACTCCTATCAACATAGGATACTTAGTGACTCATGGGTATCCAATCCTAGGTCTATCTACAATAATAAATGGGAAACATTCCCCACTCTATGTATGGGTTAGAACTGCATAGAGAGTTTCCATTTCAAGAACTATGTGTTTCTTGATTCCTAACATCACAAGATACATAGTGATGCCTAGGTCTCCAATACTATTTCCATCTATAATAATCAACAATAACAATTCCCCCCTTTTTGTATGGGTTAGAACTACGTAGATAGTTTTCCATACATTTGGCTTGATTCTTATCATAATAGGATACATATTAATGCCCGAGTCTTCAATTCTAGGTCCAGATAAAATAATCAATGGGAATAATGCCCCCCTTTATATATGGTTTAGAGATGTATAGAGTGTTTCCCATTCCAGAACTATGTGTGTCTTGACTCCTGCCATCATCGGGTACGTAGTGACGCCCATCACTTCATTCTTGGTCCTAGTCATAGAATTACCTTTTTATGTCATGAATCCTACATCCTTACCACATGATGTTAAATTGCATGGTCTCCCAAGAACTATATGCATCTTGATTCCTATCATCACAAGATATCTAGTGATACCCAAATCTATAACTCTGATCCCAGCTACAACAATCAACATAAAAATTCCCCCTCTCTACATACAGATCATACCTGAGCAGGGAAATTTCATACAAGAACTATGTGAGGCTTGATTCCTTTCATCACAATATTTATAGGGACACCCAAATCTTGAATCCAAGGTTCAACTACAACATATAAGAAGATATAGATGCACCTTTAACTACATACTGGACAAACTTGTGTAGTAAATTTCCTAGCTGCATGAAATTAAATTTCACAAAAAAGAAGAAGTATATACCCCTTTTCAAGGAGGGGATGAGCTATACAAGCTCAATTTTCCTACACATGAGTCAAATCTACATAAAACTAGCTCGAACATGTGGTATATTTTCACAAGAAGTGTTTTAACATATGGCTACCTACCAATAAGCCTATGCATGGATAAATGATCCCCTCTATATCTAAATTCTATTGAACAATGAAATGTGTCCCAAATAACACCCTAAACAATTTTTCATGTAGGTTCCCATGTCCTCAATACATGACATTAACTACAAGGAAATAAAATTCCTTACCGAAAGATGTTAAAATACAAGGAAAATGTATTGGTTTCTTGAATTAAAACTACACAAAAACTAAATTTCTACTACATGATGTTAACGGCTTCATACCATCACCCATCATCATTCCTTATCAAAGGACCACAAGAGCTTGACCCTGCTCAACTAAAGAACATGGCTCATTCATTATCTTTTAACCCCCTCATCCCATAAATCAAACCTCATGACTTGAGAACCTTGGGCTGTCATAAAAATTTTATGGACATTAGAAAGGAAAATATATCTCTTTGTTTGATCATGTTATTAATGCATAAGGTCTTAGACCTACCAACCAGACACATATTAGCCCTATATGAATGGATTTTCTTATCCTTGTGAGCTTGAAGTAACTGTGGAAGAACTCAGCACCTTAGGGTGTTCTAGGCCATCCTCGACATGGTTTTCTCAAATCACTACACATGACTTGAGAACCTCAATGCATGATTTACAAGATACTCATCTCTTGATCATAAAGATGTTAGAATAATCTTAACTCTATGTATACTAATTTGGATCTTGTGTAACATTCCCCTCATATTAGGTTCATGTGCATCATGACCTTAAACGGCATGTACTTTGGTCAAATCTATACAACCATAAACTTTTGGCCTATGATGGTCCAAATTTCAAGACCCTAAACTATTAATTAAAGAGACAAAAAAAATTAGGTTAAAAACCTATAAAGAATGGTTTGATAAAAATTCCAGACTTTCCTTGATAAACTCTTCATCTCCAGAGTTAAGGAAAAAATTAAGGATTAAATAAATAGTACATAAAAGATCATAGGGAATAATTTATAGCCCTGGTAAAATCCAATCTACACTTACTATATCTCTGTAGTTCATAAAAAATTAGATTAATGATTCTTCAAACCTCCTCACCACAATAACATATTCACTAGGCAGTGACACATTTTTTAGGGTACTCAAACCTTTCTCAAATTTTATGATTTACAAAAATCAAAATTCATGATTTGATCATATTGTATCACCATAAATATTTTACGGCCCTTAAAAAGGATACACGACTTCAAGGATCCTTTTTTCTGACTATGCATGTATTCCTATGTCTCCTGCATATGTGGCTATGTTCATTAAACATTGTGTCACTTTGCAAAAAGGGATTTCTGATCCCTGTGAACCCTAATGTCATAGTGGTAGAACTCATAACCTCAGCATTTTCTATGCCATTCCTAAAATTATTTTCCACACCATCCTCCTAAACTGAGCACTTTGAATCATGATTTACAATCCCCTTAAAAAATTATTCAAGCAGACTCAACATACTTGATGTCATGTCACCATGTTTTGTACCATTACTCTAAATAGGAATGTGAAACTCCATTAGAATTTTTTTTGACTCCCCACACATTGTGGCTCAAAACCATAGGGATTAGGGATCAAGATTAACAATTTAAGAGCCTAATTTCCCTAGGGTTTCAGAGCCCTTCCTAGATAGGGTTTCCTCCATACCCAAATTCATTGTATATATGCTTGAATCTTCATGAATCATTCATGACTCTTGGAAAAGGGAGGGGAAACCTCTATTTGACCATGATATAAATGAATAAGGGCTTCGAACTACCAAACAGAGGCATTCCATCCTTTCAGGAAAGGAACCCAAATCCTTGGGAACCCTAGTAACACCATGGAAGTACCCAACACCTCAAGGTGTTATGGGTCATTCCTGACATGTATTCCCAATCCCATATTCACCAAATTAAAATTTTGGGTTATTAATTAAATTACCTACATTCAAACCATATAGGTATATTCATCTTCCCTAGTATTTCTCCCTCAACTAATATTAACCCCATAAATCCTCTATGGCCCTTAGAAAAGAGTAAAGACACCTCTGTTTGACAATTTTACTGACTATAAGGGATTTTAGCTACCAAATAGAGGCATATCCTCCTTTTAGGAAAGGATCTCTAATTCTCATGTGCCCTGAAAACACCATGGAAGAACTCATCATCCTAGAGTATTTTGGTTCATCTCTTGAACATGAGTCCCATATTTTATATTCATTAATAAACTCATCATAGCAAGACTTTAAATTTCACAATATATCTACATCCTTACTTTATGATATTAAAATGAATGGTAGATATCCTTACCACATGACATTAAATTTCTTGGATAATGCTACTTCAAAAATGACCCATTACTAGTGATAGAAGGTCCAAGTTAAAAGAACCTAAACTACAAAAATACAAGGTCTAAGCTAAAAGAAAATAAACTAAAACAATACAAGGTATGAGATAAAAGACCGTATACTATAGTAATAGAAGGTTTGAGATAAAAGACCCTAAACTACTAAAATAATAGGTCCATTCAAAAAATATCCTAAAATATAGTAATGGAAGGTCCAAGATAAAATAACCTAAACTACTAGTGATAGATTGTATAATCTAAAAGACCCTAAACAACATTACATCAATGATGTAGTTTTCAATACTAGAAAAGTCACAAAACCTATCAAGTTTAAAACCCATGGATTGAATAAAAATCTAAATGGATATATTTCCTAAGGCTCACTCCCATAAAGTATACCAGTCTCATATTAGGTGACCCAACAACATGGAAGTAAGTATCATCCAAAATTTCAATGATATCATCATAGAAAACCATTATTTACTTAGCCTATTTATTTGAAGTCTCGAGGGATGTGTGATGAGATATGAAAGCCATCTTCATGAAAGAAAAAATTATATGTCAAACAATTGAAAATTATATCAAAAGAAATGCATAATTCTGGTAGCCTCATGAGCATTGCATGAATCATCAGGGGATTTACAATCATATATAAGAATCATGAATCACCTAGACCATGAAGGTCTCATAGACTTCATAACCCAAAGAACATATCATGAATATAATACCCTTAATAATACTCGTTATCATGTGACCTTTACATGGTCATGTGATTTTCATAATAGTCGAGTGATCATGTGACCAGACTAGAAGATACTGCAAAATCAATAAATAAAACTATGCAGTCGTATGTTAAAGGTTCAAGAAATTACCAAAATTTGATTCTTGAGTGATTTGGGTTAGTGATGGAAAAAAATATATCTCATGAAATAGTTCTCATGAATAAAACTTATGAAATAGATCTCATAATCTGTCCTCATGAAAGGGTTTTGCAGATAGGTGTCGAGATAGGTTCTTATGAGAGGTCTTGAGAAAGTTTCATACAATGGAGGAATATCACAAGAGATATGATAGTTGGGTAACTGGTGAATGAGATTCCCTCCATCCCCTATTTATAGGGTCTTTTTCAGAATACCAAAAGTCACTCAGGAGACCAAATGTCACCCAAGACACTGATTAGTGATAACCCAAAGACTCAGGCGGGAATTTAATTTCCTAAGAATCAAGCCCTTGTCCCCACAGAAATTTCTCATGAGAGGGGGGGCATTTATTGACTCCCAAAAAATGAGCATTGGAAAATCCATAAGAGAATAAATACCCAAAACATAGATATTATTTTAGCAGTAAAGAAAAGGAAGAAAATGTGTCCAGGACATGCAGATCATGTAAAACTCTGAAGGATTCATGATCAGATGGCCTTTGGGAGGTCATGGGAATGGGTCATGTACAAATAATGACCTACAAGAGATCATGAAGATCCCATTTGAAAATACCTCCTTATTCTTGTTAAGGAATCCAAATATATTCTCTAATCATATGAAATATTCCAAGATAACTCCACCATATTACGTGAATTTTCAGTCAGTAGGCACCTGACTGCCATAAAAAATTACTTGTTGAATGAAGGTTAAAAATAAGAAAAATATGGGAGCTTATTGAGGTTTTAAATCTTTATGTGACATGATCAAGTGGTTCTCAAGACACCATATAATCTCTGGATACATTCGTATATTATCACATAGGAGCCCGATGACATGCCTTCAGCTCCATATACAATCAAAGGGGTTGTCCATAATGATGCTCACACATCACCACCGGACCCTTTATAGACTATGAAATAAATCTCCAATGGGGAGATTTATTGTCTTTGAAAAAAATCATACAAATTCATGAGAACTAGGGCTCCTGACAACACCAGGACATCCCAAATCCCTCCAAGATTACCATCCAGATCTGCCAACACCCTCCAAGCATGTCAGCCAGGTTTTCTAATGACACCAGGACATGCCAACTTGGGATCATGACAACACTAGGACATTCCAACACAGATCATGTGAAATAATCAAAATAGTTCATATAGGTCTCATGAAAGCACTAGGAAATTCCAACCTAGATCATGCGATTCCCTCCAGATAGGTCAATAAGAACTCACAACAACACTAGGATAAGTCATCCCTGATCATGTGATTATCTTTAAACATCCTTGACCAGGTATTTGCGACATCATCCAGACATGTCAGCACTGATCATGCGATTGTATTCATACATCCTTTTCTAGTTCTTGAGACATCCTCTAGACATGCCAACCTAGATCATGTGATTTTCATCATACATATCCATGCATCATCTGACATGTCGGATATACAACTATGACAAGTTAGTCCTGATCATATGATAGATTCCAGAAACGCCATTCAGGTTATTCACTGTGATTTGGAAAAGAAAAATGGATCATGATACTGTATTTTGAAATGTCCTCTATGAAACTAGGACATGTCCAAAAATCCTCAGAGATATCATATATACAATTAGAACATGTCAAGTAGATAACCAACCCATGTCAAACAAATGTTTTGAGACATGATAACCTTATCCATCGTCCATATTAGAGAAACCTCATTGTGTAAATCCAGATCGACTTAACTATGAGAACTCTAATTCCTACAATAACCAAGATATATAAGATTCCTTCCTAAGGATTGATCTCAAATGGGAATCCACTTCAATGTAATTCCCCCCATTTTTCAGACATTCCATCCATCGAGACCCAAGCACTCTCATGGTTGGATCATTCTCCTTCATCCATTAGCGAACTGAGAAGATAATAAAACTTTGATGAATCTAATTCCTACTATAAATAGGATATGTAGGATGCCTTCCTAATGTGTGATCTTTATTTTAAACATTCAAAGGGCTATCCTAGTATATAAGTACCACATCCATATATAGTGGGACTGTTACTTTATATCCCTTATTTCTAACACTGAGCATTTCTAGTGTGATATTAGGGTGTTTCAGTGGTCACATCATTCACATTATGAATATCCACCATCCAAGGTAACCTTAGTGTTTAATCCATGATCAAAAGCATGATATGAATATCTATATATAAATAAATCCACTTAGGGTTAAGTCCCAAGGGAATGATCAAAATATGATGAATCTAATTCCTACTATAGAAAGCCTACTTGAGGATCGAGATCAAGTACCTGGTGCCTAAGTTCCCTCATATATTTCCTTTCAACATGATGTTAAACAACATGGGTTTAACAAACTATGTGATTTTTGATTCTTGCTATAAAAAAGATATGTAGGATTCCTCATAATGGCTTAATCCCATCCTTGAGATATTAATCACATCCTTGGATGAAAAAAAACACAGGAGCAAAAAGTTATATGGTTTCAATATTTAATTATCTACCCATTAAGGGGAAATTAATGAATAACCTCAGATATATACAGATGGACTCAATAAAATATACCCCTTTACATATAATAAAATTTACTCTATGATAATTTCTTAGGCTAACTAATTCCATTTCAGGAGTATGAAGAGATTCATGAACACATATTAAATCTATAATAGAGTCCCCAAGCAGGCAATAGTTCCCCCTAAAAGGGTGTGATGAGTCTGACCTCCCATACTCTCCACCAATGTGATTCCCTAAGTTCCATTAGGTCAGAAACCCCAATTGACCACCTACCTTTGGACAGCAGGTCTATACTCAGTTATGCATATAGGAACCATTGGTAGTTTTCATCAATAATAATAATGGTGAACCTAATGTGAATTATTGTGAAAAACATTTAACCCCCCCCCCCCAAAAAAAAATCAATCATCAGTCCAAACTTAATTCTCTGTTTTATCTTTTCAGACAAAACAACTGATCTTTTGTTTCAATAATATTCAGAATAATATCTCTTTTGAGTGTGTAGTATCGAATTAAGTGGAGTATTTTATCTATGTGTATAGATCATTCATGATGAGTTGGGTTCTTAGATAAAGAAATAACTCTTGTTCTATCATATAGAATCAGAGTATGAGTAAAACTAATACAAAAATTATTGAGTGTGTGATGCATCTACAACAATTGAATGCAACAAATTCCAGGTACCACATATTCAACATCAGTAGTGAAAAGTGAAACTGAATGTTTCTTTCTAATGGACCATGTGGCTAAATCTTCACCAATATCAAAATGCTTCAAAATTAATCTTCCAATCCATTCTAAACCCTCCAAAATTAATATCTAGGTAAATATTAAGAGTAAAATCATCTCTATAAGAATAAAATAGTCCATGTTTTGAAGTTTTATTATGATAATAGAAGATTAATTTAACAAACTTAAGATGGGATTATTTCATATTAACATGGAATCTCACACTCAAGCACAAAAAAATGATAATATCTGATTGACTATTTCTCAAGTAAAGTAAAATTTCCATCATCCCTATATTTTTTTTGATTAACCAGTTTCATAGATTTAACAAAGTAAAGTTGACATGAGGTAACTATTAGAGTAATAATACTAGAATCATTTAAAAAAACACTTAAGTAAATATCTAATGTATATATGTTGATTTAAAATAGTTTATTCTGATCTATGAGTAATTTAGAACCTAATAAAGTAATTAAGTTTACCCATTATTATCATTTCGAATTCACTTTGTATAAGTTCCAAAAAACTATCCACAAGTGTTTTTTAAATTTTTTTTAAAAATAATTTAATCGATATAAATATTTATAATGATGTTTTACTTAAAATATTTCTTGGTAAAACGTTTAGGATATACTATTCCATTAAGAAATTTATTTTCAAGTAAAAAACTAGAAAATATATCATACTAGTCTCTTAGAGCTTGTTTATGTCTACAGAGTAATTTGGTATGTTTAAATACTTGTTCTAGAAAATTAATACCTTAAAAAACATGATGTTGTTTAAGATAAGCTTATTCAGGAACATAACTGTTAATGAAGGAACTCTTTGCTACCATTTATAATAGAGTAAATTTCTAATGAGTTGTGAAGTCTAACATAATATAGATGGAATCGAGTCTGGATACTAGTGAAATTTTTTCTCAATAATATATTCCCTATTCTTAATTATAACCCTTATCAACTAGTATTTCCTTATTCTATACAATTGTTATATTTTTATCACACTTACTTTGGATGAATTATTAAAATCTTTTAACTAAAAGATAATTTAGACGTTCAAACAATGTACAAACCATGTTTTATTCAAATTTATTAAGCTTTACTGGTTCAAATATTATCCAAATATCATCACCCAAGGTATCATCTTTAATTTTAGGTTCAAATAGAGATAAGGATGAAATATTATCACATTCATTTCTTAGGTAAATTATAGCTCTAACTGGTTGAACTATATCCCCAATTATATCATTAGAGGGATGGTTTCATAAGATCTTCTTGTTTTTATGTAAAACGTAATGGAATTACTCATCAACTAGAGGATTAAATTCTACTAGATTATATTACAAAATGTTAACTTCATTTGGATGTGGTTCAACCATTGAAATTAAAATAGAGAAAGTTTCAAAAACAAAATTTGGAATATTTTTTATAATTTAAAAATTATAAATTTTCATAAGGATTTCCCTCATAAATATTAACATGATTTTTTTGAACATGTGTTTGTGTGTTAAAATCATGATAGGCCTTACTGTTGGTGGAGTAACCAAGAAAAATGTATTCATAATCCTTTGGATAAAATTTATTTAAATTATTTTTAGCATTCAAGATGAATACTTTAAATCTATAAACATTTAAGTAAAGACGTTTTGGATTCATACCATTTACCAATTCATAAAGTTTATAATTTAAAACTAATAAATGAAAAAATTTATTTATAGTATACCGACCAATAATAATGGCTATTGTACAAAAATACTTAGAAACACAATACTCACACAACAAATTCAATGAAATTTATTAAAGGAATATATTCCTATTTTAAACTATATAATTATATTATGGAGTTTTAGTCATGAAACATTATGAGCAATACATTGTTTCCTAAAAAAAATTCAAATGTGGAATTTATAAAATCTTCATTATAATGACTCCACATAGGGAAATAATGTATTTTTTTTTTTGAATTTTAATGAAAATAATAAAATCTTTTAAAAAATTAGAGTTCTTATATCCCAAGAGTAAGAAATAAATCTCTAGTATACTTGGTATAATCACCAACTAGGAGATACATATAGTGTATTTCTTTGAAACTTTAAGTTTGTGTAGGAAACAAAATCCATTTGTATTAACTCTAAATATTTATAAGTCAATATTTATCCAGTAGGTTTAAATCAGAACTTTATTCTTACAACATTATAAAGAGTCATAGAATATGGAAGAATTAAACTTATGTTCTAAAAAATCCTTCACATAAAATTTCCTAGAAAGATTTTATACACTCCAAGAATTGAAGTGTCATAATATCCTATGCCCGATCCAAGTCTTATCCACAACTTCATTATGAAAAATTAAGTTCTAGAAACTAAGGTCCTTTAATTTGGTAGTGTAAACATTATCATACCTATTTATAGATAGAATTTGAACTCCTTATAAACTAGTAATGGTATATTTATCAGTCTTAAAGTTTATAATATAAACTTCACCACATAATTTAATTATACTAATAAGGTTGTGATTATGTCCTAAAACATAATGTAAATTGGAAGTAAGATTCTTTCCCAGAAAATAAACAACACCAATACTAAAATTATTTCCAAGATCATTTTCATGAAATGTAACATGTCCCCCCTTCACTTTTTGTATGTTTTAAAAATTATACTTGTTTCTTGTCATGTTTTTAGAATTACCACTATACATGTACCAAGTATTCTAGCTACTAGTACTCAAAATGTTCTCTTGAGAATGATAAGTCTAAAAATTTGGTATCCAAACTTATTTAGATCCATTAATGATAGAAAATAGAATTTTAAGAACTCATATATACCCAAATATTTAGTGTTAAAGAACCACTAGTTATTTATAAGTATTAGATATATGTGTTCTGAATTATTGAACCTTATTCAAGGAACAATGTTTTATCCCATGAAATAATCTCTGAAATTTAGTACAGAAAGGTGCATTTTTAGGAATGAAATAGTTTGATTGAAAATGTGAATTTTTGTATGTAAAACCAATTCCATAAGATGTATGAGAGGGATTTAAATACTTAAAAATACTATCAACATTATTCCTACCAGATGTAAAATTAGAAAAAATATTTTTAAGACTAATAAATTTGGACTTTAGTTTTACAACTAAGTTTCAATCATCACGAGTTAAAACATGAATGGATTTAGTATCTAACTCGGAAGTAAGTTTATAAATTCTATCCTGGTCCTTAAAAATATTTTCCTTAGTCAAATCATAATCCTTCTTGAATGATTATATTTATTATATCTGAAATTAACTTATCTATACATTTATTTAAATGATAGATGTAACACCCCGAGCTTCCACGATACGCCTCTCTTTCAATAATGCAATAGCTTGCATTGTACGCAACTTCGAGTTCTAAAACACCACGACTAATCAAAGTAGCCGTTATGAATAGTAATAACCACTTTTTAAAATTATAGAAATTTTATATTTCAAAATGGACTTAATTTTTGTATTCGTAATATCGAAATTATCCAAAGTTGAATTTTTTGTAATTTTCTGAGAACTTCAAATTTTTTATGAATAGTGAAAATTACATAGAAACAACTTTTTTAATCAAAATAATTTATAGTGATAAATTATACTATTTAGTGGTTTTAGAGTATAATTAGAATATATTTTTACCATTTTATCCAATGGTGGTCATTAGAATTAATTTAACATTGAAATTGGACATAAACAATTGCCAATCTTTTGATATAAATTGTTTCTTAAAAACACGCTATTTGTTGTAACAGCGAGAATTAATTATAAAATTAATTAATGCAACTTATATGTTTGGAATTTTGTAAAATAGACATCATTTTTGAATTTGGAATATCAATTATATCTTAGGGTGAAATTTTGGCCTTGTTCTGAAAAACTTCAATTTTTGATGAATAGTGAAACCACTAAGTGGTAGTTAAATAACTGATTTTTCGTTTAAATGAAATATTACCACTTCTGTGATTTGATTTTGAAAAATCCAACATACATGGTTGTCATTAAGAAGTAAAATGTGGTTCAATGAGATTAAAATAATTTTTTGGTGAATAGTAACTTTTAAGTTCTTAATCGCGATTAGAGGTAATTAGTGTAGTTTAAGGTAAAAATAATGTTTTAATAATATGGGATGAGCTTGACACATGTCCTACTCCTATTGGATGAGTCATGGACGACCAAGACAACCCATGGGTCAACTTGGGGACCCCATGGAGCCACTTTAGTTGGAAAATGACATTAATATATATTTATTTAATGTTAAAATTAAATTGACACAAACATGAGTTGTTTTACTAAAACAGTTTTTAAGTGGGGTTACACAAGTCCAAATTTTGATTATAAATATTCATTAGAAATATAAAAAGATTTCCTACATCATAATATTTTTTTTATAATTTTTATACATTAAATAAATTAAATTATTTATGACATCATGATGATGCAGCGATGACCTCATTATTTAACGATTTAAATAAAATGGGAAGATAATGCAAAATACAAGGCTTACACTTGTCCAAAGCCAATTGGATGAGGATATTTCTAACCCTTATCACCTTATCCTCGAATTATATAAGTGTGGGACCTTTAGAATCCGAAAAGCATTGTGTAATAATGTAACATTTCAATCTTTCCAAAAGAGCCCCTCCTCTCCACTTATAAAAGGCCCCCACCTCTCCCACCTTATTCACACCTTCAAGACATTTGGCTCGGCCAACCTCTGCCCAAATACTCTCCCAACATCCCTATCTTACTCCTAGAAGCCTCACTTTGGGCATAACTTTTCCCAAAGAAGCCTTTGGATCAAATCAAAAAGAGTTACCCGATTTTGAGGTAATGTCTTCTCTAATGTTGTTTTGTTTTATTTTTCTTCTCCAACCCCCTAAACTCTTTTTATTCATTTATTTTGTAACAACACCAGTATCCTCAATATACTAGGATGTTTTTATAATATGGATTCGAGCTACACTTACACACACCAACATCTAATGGTTAAAGAACATACGGTTTCTGTGGATGGCGAATTTCTGCCTCACGAAACGATGATTGTTCAACACTCATATAACACCTTCAAAGGTGTCCATTAAGATGTAAATATTTTTATATATGATATATAATATGTTTATGTTTTACTTATGCTTCTGTATTTCTAATTTATGGCATACTTTATGATTTCCATTATGGGTAAAACGCGATAATTTCATTTTAGGAAGTGCGGACTACCGCCCCCTCAAAGTGATGTGAATCGTTAATGCCATATGTGGGATGTATAAAGGATGGAGTAAATGATATTATATATGATATTATACTGGAACTATATTATACATTTATATAATTATGATTTAATTCCATTAAATATGAAATTTAAATGAAAGTAGCGTTCATGCGTACGTACGGCTTACCGTCTCCATGAATGGTGCATTTCATTTCTTACCTCTAAATGTTACGTAATATTATAAATGAATGTATATACTGTATATATATTATATATATGATATCTACATCATGAATATAATTCTGGATATAATGGATATTTCACCACATGAACAACTTGTAATTATAAGAAGTTTATTTTTTGACTCAAGTACCTAAGATCGACAAAATGACCATTATAAACTTTAATAATTACATAATGTTCATAACATGGTAATAAGGGATATAAAAGGAATAATGAACATGAAAAAGGTTCTTAAGTAAATAGAAATTAACTCTAGTTTATTATTCAGGACGTTAAAGAACGATCAAGTCAGGACAGGACGCAAGGTAAGGGAACTTCTTAACCCAATTTCTATTCTTTGGGTTAATCTCCTACTTTAAAATTATGTCATGATATTATTATGTCCTATATTGCATTTGTACATTATTTATGTGTACTTATAGTGAATACACATTATAGATGTACTTTATTTAAAAAAATGATCTTTTTAAGGGACTTCGTCTCAATCTCCTTTCATTGAGGCATATTTGGTTTTATACACAACTTTCTTTTATACAGTGTATAAACCCCTTTGACTTTTACGTTTATTCAAATGGAATATTTTTTTATATGAAGCGTTTTGCTAAACGACAAGAGGGAATGTTTTTCTTTCCGTACTTATGCGGCGACAACGACTTCTCCGCCGCCGTGACCATTATTTGAGTTTCGGCTTCCTCTACAAGCCATCATTTTTTTTAATGAAAAATAAATACAAAGTTTTAACTTTCTTTTATTTTGGTATTGAAAATGGTTTTGAAAGCGTTTTTATTATATCAATGTGTTGTATTGATATCTTGTGATTGAAATGTGGAAATGTTATGCATGTTTTATGTGATATGATTATGTTATGGTTTATGATATGTTTAAAACTATTCATATGAGGAATGTATTGGACTTAATAAGTGACGGGTGGAGACCGCTATAGCTCCTCGATGAATCGGTAGGTATCATGAGACAACTAGACGTGGAATTGGCCGAGGCCCTTTCCCAATTTGATTTATGGTTTTGGCCGAGGCCTTAATCATTTTAGACGTCTTGGACGAGGCCTTGACAAAATGTTTCAGAATGTCCGGCATTATACATTCCCTCATTATGAAAGTGGTTATTGTTATTGCATGTGATTATTCGTCTATTAGAATATCCATGTGAGTAAGTAATGGAATTATTTTATTTTACTTTTTCCATATTATGCTGAAGTTCAAGTTCAATAAGGCTTTTGTTTTAGTTATACATTGCCTTAAATGCTTATGTTTTCTTATAAAAGCTTCCGCAATATTGTCATCCTTACTGAGCATCTGAGCTCACCCCTTTCAATGTTTTAATATTTTCCAGGATGTGAAGAAGTATTTTATGAATGACCTGTAGGGATTGTGAGAAGAGGATATGAGGGTGGACTATGGAGACTTTGTTATTGTAGTTTTTCACTTTATAATGTAATGTAAGGCTTATGAATGTATCTAGTGTTTCCAAGGCTACTAAACTAATCGGTCTTTCGAGACCTGATCTTTTGTGATCATGCCAATGTTACGAATTAATGCACTGACTCTGGGTAGCTGGGGTCAGGGCGTTACAGTTGGTATCAGAGGCAGTTTAGTACTAACCTTGGAAGCTAGATTTAGATAAACTCTGATTAGATCACATAGACCGAAGATAGACTTTGAGGATTATTATAGAAGAACTTCCTAGAATTTTGGTATTATAGAGATGTTATGAGTTTTCAGAGCAATACATCCCTGTCTAGATACGAGCAGGTAGAGGCGGCTCTGGCACAGATGTACCTAGGGGTAAAATCCAAAAACACCGCTTTGAGCTAGACTCGAACGGGAACTGGTGCACGACAACAGGCCTTGCTGCACTCTTGGTTACGACACTCCTGGGGGATATGCTTAGGATAATTCCCATTTTCTTTACAAACCACTATGAAGGGTTACGAGTATATACTTCCTCAAAGAAAACATTTTTATGATTATGGATTATATCCATAAATAGTTCAATTTATGTTAAGTGTTTTATAAGTATGGGATTATGTATTTTGATTCATAAACTGATCTAGTTTACGCAATTGTTTAGAAATGGCGCCTAGTGGAAGAAATGGAAACCGTATCAATGCACGCACTCCGTGTAGGGATTGCCCTCCTGCTCAAGATAATTATTGTGGATCTGGAGACACAACTGGTGCTGATCAACTTATTACCATACTGGGACAACTCACTCAAGTTATGAATAATAACCTTACTTGTATGGATCACCCTGATCCACAACGTGGAGGATCAATGTTAGACCGCTTCATGAGGCAACAACCACCAACATTTAATGGGAGTACAAATCCTATAGTAGCTGAGCAATGGATAAATTCCTTAGAGAAAATATTCCATGCCTTGGGGAGTAGTGAAAGGGAGAAAGTTGTCATGGAAGTTTACCGCCTCACTGGAGATGCCGATCAATGGTGGTCACTAATTCAAAACACAAAGGAAGATGATGAATTAACAAACATGGAATGGTAGGAGTTCAAAGAGCTGTTCTTAGAAAAATACTTTCCTCGAGACCATCGAGCGGATATGGAAAGGCAATTTCTGAGTCTGAGGCAGAAGGAGGATGAGAATGTCGCAAAGTATGAGGCCAACTTTACAAGGTTAGCGAGGCATGCTGCCGATTATATACGTAACCAAAGGAGTAAGATAGATCGTTTCTTTGATGGGTTAAAACCATTTCTCCATCGAGCTTTAGTATCACAATCCTTATCATCATACGAAGATATTGTCTCCTGTGCTATCAAGACAGAAAAGGAATTCTCTAAGTCGTATGACAAAAAAGTAAAGCAAGAGAAGAAGAGAATGGGGGAACAAGAGACAGATAAAGGGAAAAAGGGAAAGAAGGATTTTCCATTATGTGATAATTGTGGGAAGAATCACCCTGGTACGTGCCTAAAAGGAATGGGAGTTTGTTATAAATGTGGAGAAAAGGGTCACCAGGCTCGTGATTACAAGGGAAAGAAAGAGGTTGTCAAAGTTGAATGCTACAATTGTAGAGAAATGGGTCATTATGCAAATGAATGTCCTAAGCGTCAAGGAAACTTACCTCAAAAAAGGCCAAGGGATCAAGGCCAATCTTATGCTGTGACTACAATTGAAGCGGAATAATTATTGTATTTGTGTTTTTGTACTCAAGAACTAGATTATGGTTATAAGAATAATGTGATATATAAGGATTGTACTGCAGTACATGTTGTTTTCATTAAGGATTTAATATGATGAAGGTAATCATATTTTTAGTATGTGACAATAAGAGAAACTTTACTTTGTTTGGGGAATCTGAGGTTATAATTGATTTTGGAATTTAACGACCCTTTAGAGAAAGTCTGGACGGAGGTATTTTGGATAACTATTAAGGTTGGAATGGATTAAGTTGAACCATGGATAGTATTGTTTAAGGTTAAAGAATTTCTGAAGATTATTTTTGGAATATTATAATACTATAGTTTTAGGAAAAAGGACAACCTGCAGGGTGGGGCATAACCCGTCGCGTCGGACAAAGCTGCAGGAATCGAACCCACAATCATAGTGCGACAGACCTTTATTTCCTACCACTAGCCTACAGGAAGTCCCTGGTTATTACAAAATAATTTTACTAATCTAAATGGTATGTGTTAACATTTGGAACCTTATACAATTAGGATAAGTATAATATTTTTGAGTTCTATTATCTTTTTGAGTGAAAGATGAGTTGAAGGTTGAAACTCTAATTGTCAAGCATAAATATATATATACCTATCTCTTATTCAATGAATAAATTAATTCTTAAACTTTAGTAAAGGGATATTAAAACAAAAAAATGTGTTATCCTAATACCTTATCTCTTGTTGAACTGATGATATTTTAAATCAACATAGATTGAAGTCTTTGAGGCCCTCAATTTGACAGTTGATTGTGATTGATGACCCCAATCGCTCCCTACAAATATTTACGTTTTTCCTCCAATTATATGTCTCTAATTGCCACCAATGTTCTCTTAATCGAGATCATATTTGGGTGGTGACTTTTTCATTTCCCTTTCCCTCTTATTAAGGCTAAATTTTATTAATCTTATTTCTGATGTGGGTTTTACTCAAAGGTATTTTCTATTTTCAACCTTTTATTTTCCAAGAAAAATTTCAAATTGCGAGGACGCAATTTATTGAAGGAGGGGAGAATGTAACACCCTGAGCTTCCACGATACGCCTCTCTTTCAATAATGCAATAGCTTGCATTGTACGCAACTTCGAGTTCTAAAACACCACGACTAATCAAAGTAGCCGTTATGAATAGTAATAACCACTTTTTAAAATTATAGAAATTTTATATTTCAAAATGGACTTCATTTTTGTATTCGTAATATCGAAATTATCCAAAGCTGAATTTTTTGTAATTTTCTGAGAACTTCAAATTTTTTATGAATAGTGAAAATTACTTAGAAACAACTTTTTTAATCCAAATAATTTATAGTGATAAATTATACTATTTAGTGGTTTTAGAGTATAATTAGAATATATTTTTACCATTTTATCCAATGGTGGTCATTAGAATTAATTTAACATTGAAATTGGACATAAACAATTGCCAATCTTTTGATATAAATTGTTTCTTAAAAACACGCTATTTGTTGTAACAGCGGGAATTAATTATAAAATTAATTAATGCAACTTATATGTTTGGAATTTTGTAAAATATACATCATTTTTGAATTTGGAATATCAATTATAGCTTAGGGTGAAATTTTGGCCTTGTTCTGAAAAACTTCAATTTTTGATGAATAGTGAAACCACTAAGTGGTAGTTAAATAACTGATTTTTCGTTTAAATGAAATATTACCACTTCTGTGATTTGATTTTCAAAAATCCGACATACAAGGTTGTAATTAAGAAGTAAAATGTGGTTCAATGAGATTAAAATAATTTTTTGGTGAATAGTAACTTTTAAGTTCTTAATCGCGATTAGAGGTAATTAGTGTAGTTTAAGGTAAAAATAATGTTTTAATAATATGGGATGAGCTTGACACATGTCCTACTCCTATTGGATGAGTCATGGCCGACCAAGACAACCCATGGGTCAACTTGGGGAACCCATGGAGCCACTTTAGTTGGAAAATGACATTAATATATATTTATTTAATGTTAAAATTAAATTGACACAAACATGAGTTGTTTTACTAAAACAGTTTTTAAGTGGGGTTACACAAGTCTAAATTTTGATTATAAATATTCATTAGAAAGATAAAAAGATTTCCTACATCATAATAGTTTTTTTATAATTTTTAGACATTAAATAAATTAAATTATTTATGAAATCATGATGATGCAGCGATGACCTCATTATTTAACGATTTAAATAAAATGGGAAGATAATGAAAAATACAAGGCTTACACTTGTCCAAAGCCAATTGGATGAGGATATTTCGAACCCTTATCACCTTATCCTCGAATTATATAAGTGTGGGACCTTTAGAATCCGAAAAGCATTGTGTAATAATGTAACATTTCAATATTTCCAAAAGAGCCCCTCCTCTCCACTTATAAAAGGCCCCCACCTCTCCCACCTTATTCACACCTTCAAGCCATTTGGATCGGCCAACCTCTGCCCAAATACTCTCAAAACATCCCTCTCTTACTCCTAGAAGCCTCACTTTGGGCAGAACTCTTCCCAAAGAAGCCTTTGGCTCAAATCAAAAAGAGTTACCTGATTTTGAGGTAATGTCTTCTCTAATGTTGTTTTGTTTTATTTTTCTTCTCCAACCCCCTAAACTCTTTTTATTCATTTCTTTTGTAACAACACCAGTATCCTCAATATACTAGGATGTTGTTATAATATGTATTCGAGCTACACTTACACACACCAACATCTAATTGTTAAAGAACATACGGTTTCTGTGGATGGCGAATTTCTGCCTCACGAAACGATGATTGTTCAACACTCATATAACACCTTCAAAGTTGGACATTAAGATGTCACTATTTTTATATATGATATATAATGTGTTTATGTTTTACTTATGCTTCTGTATTTCTAATTTATGGCATACTTTATGATTTCCATTATGGGTAAAACGCGATAATTTCATTTTAGGAAGTGCGGACTACCGCCCCCTCAAAGTGATGTGAATCGTTAATGCCATATGTGGGATGTATAAAGGATGGAGTAAATGATATTATATATGATATTATACTGGAACTATATTATACATTTATATAATTATGATTTCATTCTATTAAATATGAAATTGAAATGAAAGTAGCGTTCATGCGTACGTACAGCTTACCGTCTCCATGAATGGTGCATTTCATTTCTTACCTCTAAATGTTACGTAATATTATAAATGAATGTATATACTGTATATATATGATATATATGATATCTACATCATTAATATAATTCTGGATATAATGGATATTTCACCACATGAACAACTTGTAATTATAAGAAGTTTATTTTTTGACTCAAGTACCTAAGATCGACAAAATGACCATTATAAACTTTAATAATTACATAATGTTCATAACATGGTAATAAGGGATATAAAAGGAATAATGAACATGAAAAAGGTTCTTAAGTAAATCGAAATTAACTCTAGTTTATTATTCAGGATGTTAAAGAACGGTCAAGTCAGGACATGACGCAAGGTAAGGGAACTTCTTAACCCAATTTCTATTCTTTGGGTTAATCTCCTACTTTAAAATTATTTCATGATATTATTATGTCCTATATTGTATTTGTACATTATTTATGTGTACTTATAGTGAATACACATTATAGATGTACTTTATTTAAAAAAAATGATCTTTTTAAGGGACTTCGTCTCAATCTCCTTTCATTGAGGCATATTTGGTTTTATACACAACTTTCTTTTATACGGTGTATAAACCCCTTTGACTTTTACGTTTATTCAAAAGGAATATTTTTTTATATGAAGTGTTTTGATAAACGACAAGAGGGAATGTTTTTCTTTCCGTACTTATGCGGCGACAACGACTTCTCCGCCGCCGTGACCATTATTTGAGTTTCGGCTTCCTCTACAAGCCATCATTTTTTTTCATGAAAAATAAATACAAAGTTTTAACTTTCTTTTATTTTGGTATTGAAAATGGTTTTGAAAGCGTTTTTATTATATCAATGTGTTGTATTTATATCTTGTGATTGAAATGTGGAAATGTTATGCATGTTTTATGTGATATGATTATGTTATTGTTTATGATATGTTTAAAACTATTCATATGAGGAATGTATTGGACTTAATAAGTGACGGGTGGAGCCCGCTATAGCTACTCGATGCATCGGTAGGTATCATGAGACAACTAGACGTGGAATTGGCCGAGGCACTTTCCCAATTTGATTTATGGTTTTGGCCGAGGCCTTAATCATTTTAGACGTCTTGGCCGAGGCCTTGACAAAATGTTTCAGAATGTCCGGCATTATACATTCCCTCATTATGAAAGTGGTTATTGTTATTGCATGTGATTATTCGTCTAGTAGAATATCCATGTGAGTAAGTAATGACATTATTTTATTTTACTTTTTCCATATTATGCTGAAGTTCAAGTTCAATAAGGCTTTTGTTTTAGTTATACATTGCCTTAAATGCTTATGTTTTCTTATAAAAGCTTCCGCAATATTGGCATCCTTACTGAGCATCTGAGCTCACCCCTTTCAATGTTTTAATATTTTCCAGGATGTGAAGAAGTATTTTATGAATTACCTGCAGGGATTGTGAGAAGAGGATATGAGGGTGGACTATGGAGACTTTGTTATTGTAGTTTTTCACTTTATAATGTAATGTAAGACTTATGAATGTATCTAGTGTTTCCAAGGCTACTAAACTAATCGGTCTTTCGAGACCTGATCTTTTGTGATCATGCCAATGTTACGAAGTAATGCACCGACTCTGGGTAGCTGGGGTCAGGGCGTTACAGTTGGTATCAGAGACAGTTTAGTACTAACCTTGGAAGCTAGATTTAGATAAACTCTGATTAGATCACATAGCCCGAAGATAGACTTTGAGGATTATTATAGAAGAACTTCCTAGAATTTTGGTATTATAGAGATGTTATGAGTTTTCCGAGCATTACATCCCTATCTGGATACGAGCAGGTAGAGGCGGCTCTGGCACAGATGTACCTAGGGGTAAAACCCGAAAACACCGCTTTGAGCTAGACTCGAACGGGAACTGGTGCACGACAACAGGCCTTGCTGCACTCTTGGTTACGACACTCCCGGGGGATATGCTTAGGATAATTCCCATTTTCTTTACAAACCACTATGAAGGGTTACGAGTATATATTTCCTCAAAGAAAACATTTTTATGATTATGGATTATATCCATAAATAGTTCAATTTATGTTAAGTGTTTTATAAGTATGGGATTATGTATTTTGATTCATAAACTGATCTAGTTTACGCAATTGTTTAGAAATGGCGCCTAGTGGAATAAATGGAAACCGTATCAATGCACGCACTCCGTGTAGGGATTGCCCTCCTGCTCAAGATAATTATTGTGGATCTGGAGACACAACTGGTGCTGATCAACTTATTACCATACTGGGACAACTCACTCAAGTTATGAATAATAACCTTACTTGTATGGATCACCCTGATCCACAACGTGGAGGATCAATGTTAGACCGCTTCATGAGGCAACAACCACCAACATTTAATGGGAGTACAAATCCTATAGTAGCTGAGCAATGGATAAATTCCTTAGAGAAAATATTCCATGCCTTAGGGAGTAGTGAAAGGGAGAAAGTTGTCATGGCAGTTTACCGCCTCACTGGAGATGCCGATCAATGGTGGTCACTAATTCAAAACACAAAGGAAGATGATGAATTAACAAACATGGAATGGCAGGAGTTCAAAGAGTTGTTCTTAGAAAAATACTTTCCTCGAGACCATCGAGCGGATATGGAAAGGCAATTTCTGAGTCTGAGGCAGAAAGAGGATGAGAATGTCGCAAAGTATGAGGCCAACTTTACAAGGTTAGCGAGTCATGCTGCCGATTATATACGTAACCAAAGGAGTAAGATTGATCGTTTCTTTGATGGGTTAAAACCATTTCTCCGTCGAGCTTTAGTATCACAATCCTTATCATCATACGAAGATATTGTCTCCTGTGCTATCAAGACAGAAAAGGAATTCTCTAAGTCGTATGACAAAAAAGTAAAGCAAGAGAATAAGAGAATGGGGGAACAAGAGACAGATAAAGGGAAAAAGGGAAAGAAGGATTTTCCATTATGTGATAATTTTGGGAAGAATCACCCTGGTACGTGCCTAAAAGGAATGGGAGTTTGTTATAAATGTGGAGAAAAGGGTCACCAGGCTCGTGATTACAAGGGAAAGAAAGAGGCTGTCAAAGTTGAATGCTACAATTGTAGAGAAATGGGTCATTATGCAAATGAATGTACTAAGCGTCAAGGAAACTTACCTCAGAAAAGGCCAAGGGATCAAGGCCAATCTTATGCTGTGACTACAATTGAAGCGGAATAATTATTGTATTTGTGTTTTTGTACTCAAGAACTAGATTATGGTTATAAGAATAATGTGATATATAAGGATTGTATTGCAGTACATGTTGTTTTCATTAAGGATTTAATATGATGAAGGTAATCATATTTTTAGTATGTGACAATAAGAGAAACTTTACTTTGTTTGGGGAATCTGAGGTTACAATTGATTTTGGAATTTAATGACCCTTTAGAGAAAGTCTGGACGGAGGTATTTTGGATAACTATTAAGGTTGGAATGGATTAAGTTGAACCATGGATAGTATTGTTTAAGGTTAAAGCATTTCTGAAGATTATTTTTGGAATATTATAATTCTATAGTTTTAGGACAAAGGACAACCTGCAGGGTGGGGCATAACCCGTCGCGTCGGACAAAGCTGCAGGAATCGAACCCACAATCATAGTGCGACATGCCTTTATTTCCTACCACTAGCCTACAGGAAGTCCCTGGTTATTACAAAATAATTTTACTAATCTAAATGGTATGTGTTAACATTTGGAACCTTATACAATTAGGATAAGTATAATATTTTTGAGTTCTATTATCTTTTTGAGTGAAAGATGAGTTGAAGGTTGAAACTCTAATTGTCAAGCATAAATATATATATACCTATCTCTTATTCAATGAATAAATTAATTCTTAAACTTTAGTAAAGGGATATTAAAACAAAAAAATGTGTTATCCTAATACCTTATCTCTTGTTGAACTGATGATATTTTAAATCAACATAGATTGAAGGCTTTGAGGCCCTCAATTTGACAGTTGATTGTGATTGATGACCCCAATCGCTCCCTACAAATATTTACATTTTCCCTCCAATTATATGTCTCTAATTGCCACCAATGTTCTCTTAATCGAGATCATATTTGGGTGGTGACTTTTTCATTTCCCTTTCCCTCTTATTAAGGCTAAATTTTATTAATCTTATTTCCGATGTGGGTTTTACTCAAAGGTATTTTCTATTTTCAACCTTTTATTTTCCAAGAAAAATTTCAAATTACGAGGACGCAATTTATTGAAGGAGGGGAGAATGTAACACCCTGAGCTTCCACGATACGCCTCTCTTTCAATAATGCAATAGCTTGCATTGTACGCAACTTCGAGTTCTAAAACACCACGACTAATCAAAGTAGCCGTTATGAATAGTAATAACCACTTTTTAAAATTATAGAAATTTTATATTTCAAAATGGACTTCATTTTTGTATTCGTAATATCGAAATTATCCAAAGTTGAATTTTTTGTAATTTTCTGAGAACTTCAAATTTTTTATGAATAGTGAAAATTACTTAGAAACAACTTTTTTAATCAAAATAATTTATAGTGATAAATTATACTATTTAGTGGTTTTAGAGTATAATTAGAATATATTTTTACCATTTTATCCAATGGTGGTCATTAGAATTAATTTAACATTGAAATTGGACATAAACAATTGCCAATCTTTTGATATATATTGTTTCTTAAAAACACGCTATTTGTTGTAACAGCGGGAATTAATTATAAAATTAATTAATGCAACTTATATGTTTGGAATTTTGTAAAATAGACATCATTTTTGAATTTGGAATATCAATTATAGCTTAGGGTGAAATTTTGGCCTTGTTCTGAAAAACTTCAATTTTTGATGAATAGTGAAACCACTAAGTGGTAGTTAAATAACTGATTTTTCGTTTAAATGAAATATTACCACTTCTGTGATTTGATTTTCAAAAATACGACATACATGGTTGTCATTAATAAGTAAAATGTGGTTCAATGAGATTAAAATAATTTTTTGGTGAATAGTAACTTTTAAGTTCTTAATCGCGATTAGAGGTAATTAGTGTAGTTTAAGGTAAAAATAATGTTTTAATAATATGGGATGAGCTTGACACATGTCCTACTCCTATTGGATGAGTCATGGCCGACCAAGAAAACCCATGGGTCAACTTGGGGACCCCATGGAGCCACTTTAGTTGGAAAATGACATTAATATATATTTATTTAATGTTAAAATTAAATTGACACAAACATGAGTTGTTTTACTAAAACAGTTTTTAAGTGGGGTTACACAAGTCATAATTTTGATTATAAATATTCATTATAAAGCTAAAAATATTTCCTACATAATAATATTTTTTTTATAATTTTTAGACCTTAAATAAAGTAAATTATTTATGACATCATGATGATGCAGCGATGACCTCATTATTTAACGATTTAAATAAAATGGGAAGATAATGCAAAATACAAGGCATAAAATTGTCCCAAGCCAATTGTATGAGGACATTTCTAACACTTATCACCTTAGCCTCGAATTATATAAGTGTGGGACCTTTAGAATCCGAAAAGCATTGTGTAATAATGTAACATTTCAATCTTTCCAAAAGAGCCCCTCCTCTCCACTTATAAAAGGCCCTCACCTCTCCCACCTTATTCACACCTTCAAGCCATTTGGCTCGGCCAACCTCTGCCCAAATACTCTCCCAACATACCTATCTTACTCCTATAAGACTCACTTTGGTCATAACGCTTCCCAAATAAGACTTTGGCTCAAATCAAAAAGAGTTACCCGATTTTGAGGTAATGTCTTCTCTAATGTTGTTTTGTTTTATTTTTCTTCTCCAACCCCCTAAACTCTTTTTATTCATTTCTTTTGTAACAACACCAGTATCCTAAATATACTAGGATGTTTTTATAAGATGGATTCGAGCTACACTTACACACACCAACATCTAATGGTTAAAGAACATACGGTTTCTGTGGATGGTGAATTTCTGCCTCACGAAACGATGATTGTTCAACACTCATATAACACCTTCAAAGGTGGCCATTAAGATGTCACTATTTTTATATATGATATATAATATGTTTATGTTTTAATTATGCTTCTGTATTTCTAATTTATGGCATACTTTATGATTTCCATTATGGGTAAAACGCGATAATTTCATTTTAGGAAGTGCGGACTACCGCCCCCTCAAAGTGATGTGAATCGTTAATGCCATATGTGGGATGTATAAAGGATGGAGTAAATGATATTATATATGATATTATACTGGAACTATATTATACATTTATATAATTATGATTTCATTCCATTAAATATGAAATTTAAATGAAAGTAGCGTTCATGCGTACGTACGGCTTACCGTCTCCATGAATGGTGCATTTCATTTCTTACCTCTAAATGTTACGTAATATTATAAATGAATGTATATACTGTATATATATGATATATATGATATCTACATCATGAATATAATTCTGGATATAATGGATATTTCACCACATGAACAACTTGTAATTATAAGAAGTTTATTTTTTGACTCAAGTACCTAAGATCGACAAAATGACCATTATAAACTTTAATAATTACATAATGTTCATAACATGGTAATAAGGGATATAAAAGGAATAATTAACATGAAAAAGGTTCTTAAGTAAATAGAAATTAACTCTAGTTTATTATTCAGGATGTTAAAGAACGGTCAAGTCAGGACAGGACGCAAGGTAAGGGAACTTCTTAACCCAATTTCTATTCTTTGGGTTAATCTCCTAATTTAAAATTATGTCATGATATTATTATGTCCTATATTGTATTTTTACATTATTTATGTGTACTTATAGTGAATACACATTATAGATGTACTTTATTTAAAAAAAATGATCTTTTTAAGGGACTTCGTCTCAATCTCCTTTCATTGAGGCATATTTGGTTTTATACACAACTTTCTTTTATACGGTGTATAAACCCCTTTGACTTTTACGTTTATTCAAAAGGAATCTTTTTTTATATTAAGCGTTTTGCTAAACGACAAGAGGGAATGTTTTTCTTTCTGTACTTATGCGGCGACAACGACTTCTCTGCCACCGTGACCATTATTTGAGTTTCGGCTTCCTCTACAAGCCATCATTTTTTTTAATGAAAAATAAATACAAAGTTTTAACTTTCTTTTATTTTGGTATTGAAAATGGTTTTGAAAGCGTTTTTATTATATCAATGTGTTGTATTGATATATTGTGATTGAAATGTGGAAATGTTATGCATGTTTTATGTGATATGATTATGTTATGGTTTATTATATGTTTAAACCTATTCATATGAGGAATGTATTGGACTTAATAAGTGACGGGTGGAGCCCGCTATAGCTCCTCGATGCATCGGTAGGTCTCATGAGACAACTAGACGTGGAATTGGCCGAGGACCTTTCCCAATTTGATTTATGGTTTTGGCCGAGGCCTTAATCATTTTAGACGTCTTGGCCGAGGCCTTGACAAAATGTTTCAGAATGTCCGGCATTATACATTCCCTCATTATGAAAGTGGTTATTGTTATTGCATGTGATTATTCGTCTAGTAGAATATCCATGTGAGTAAGTAATGACATTATTTTATTTTACTTTTTCCATATTATGCTGAAGTTCAAGTTCAATAAGGCTTTTGTTTTAGTTATACATTGCCTTAAATGCTTATGTTTTCTTATAAAAGCTTCCGCAATATTGTCATCCTTACTGAGCATCTGAGCTCACCCCTTTCAATGTTTTAATATTTTCCAGGATGTGAAGAAGTATTTTATGAATGACCTGCAGGGATTGTGAGAAGAGGATATGAGGGTGGACTATGGAGACTTTGTTATTGTATTTTTTCACTTTATAATGTAATGTAAGACTTATGAATGTATCTAGTGTTTCCAAGGCTACTAAACTAATCGGTCTTTCGAGACCTGATCTTTTGTGATCATGCCAATGTTACGAAGTAATGCACCGACTCTGGGTAGATGGGGTCAGGGCGTTACAATAGAGAATTATCCTTATCATCTAAAGAAAAAGAGAATTTGTAATCTAAATATGAAGTTACAATAGAATCTTATGTTACCTTTCCCATGAAGCATGTTTTATTTCATGTTTCTTTGCATAATTTTTTTTCTTATTGTTATCACTATCTAATCTATTGTTATCATTGAATAATGGATCTTCAATAATTCTCCATTCATCTGTCATAGATGTAAATACTTTCCATAATTTTTTACTTTGAAGATATCTTAGATTCATTCTCCTTCTTTTTCCATTTAGGACAATCAGGTTTGATGTTCCCTATAATTTTTCACTCAAATAAAATAACATATGATGTATCTTTCCTTATTTCCTTATTTTCATATTTTTCATTATGATAATCATTTTATAATTCCTTTCCATAAATATTGTTCACCTATCATTGTAGTTGAGTAATTTATATTTCATTAAACACTAAACCACTATTATCCAAATGCTTTTTAGAAATTTTCTTCATAGTTATAAAATTACACTTTATTTTTCCTTTTTTTCTTTCTCAGCATCTTACTTCAACAAATTTTTGTACTACATTAAGGTTCCGATCAAATTATCTAGGTTTAACTTAGTATGATGTTTTTATCTTATATTGATTCATTATTTTATTTCCATTATTTTATAATTATGTACATAATTTTCTCCACATGTTGTTTATATATTCTTTCACTCTCACCAAGGAATCATAGACCATTAAATATTATCATAAATTTCTAGTGAATTTGAGAAATTAATTTACTAGGAAGAAAGTAAAATTATTAATAATCATCTCTAATCAGAACTCTTCTATCATCAATAACTTTTGATATTATAAAATGTGCAGTTTCCAACATACTCTAAATTATATTTTCCATTTAAAATAAATAATTTTGACTGTATATATTTCTCATCATAGAACAAAGTAGGGTATTCTAGAATTTTTAAGTCACTTGATATAATTTTTTATCTCTAGTAAACTAGGAAATTTTCTTCCTAAAATTTTGCTATTTCTGGTTCTCATATGATCATGATCAACTTTACTTTGACAACAAAATTCCTTATTAGATCACACCAATACTCATAATCAACTCCATAAAAAATAGAAGGATGAATCAAATTAAAATTATAAAATATTAAATATTTTTGTTATTTACATTATAAAATAAAAGATATAATATATTATACATGCTATATTAAAGAAAAAGAGATAGGCTATGATACAAAGTGTTGTCCAAGAGAAAATAGGTATAAAAAATTCAATAGGGGAGGTAAATTAGATTCAAAAATCCGACTTACAATTTCAAAAAATCTAAAGTGTAATGTTTTTTAGAAGTTATAAAATCCAAAAAATCATATTACAAAAAATTATATACAATGATATAGATATTGAACAATAAATCTATCATAATTTAAAACAAATTAACCAAATTTAAAAACAATCCTATTAGAAAATACACACAATGAGAAAAACTAAATGTAGAGTATTGGATAAAAATATAAATATGCCTAAATAGGATATTATTAAAAGTTTCTTCTAAGTCATTAATTTTTTTTCTTTTATACCAAATTAGTTGGAGGATTAGTAACTAGATCTATATTATACAAGCTATACACTAGGAATTTCACTGATATCCTCCATCAGAAGTAACAAGTTCTATACGAGTAACTTGCTCGACAAGAAGTTAGTAGTAAGAAACTCTATACCTAAGATCCTATTTGATCTACATGATCAGTAAGAAGTGAAAACCTATAATTCATCAAATATCATATTTCATAAGTTAATATGTTTCTATCTGTGAAACCTCATTGATCTTAATGACCAAAAGCAAAAAAAATTCATCCCCAAAATCTATTTAATAAAAATAATAAAAAATAGCATGATTACAAAATAAAACCCAATATAATTTATAATGAATCATCACACATGGAATCTCTAAGAAAATGAAATTGAAAAACACAAAAATGATAAGCACTTAAAGCAGTAAGATGATGCACAACTTCATGATATAGTCTCAATAATTTTTTATAACCACATTAAGTTTTGTTACTAAAATAATTAGTATAATTTATAGAAATAATCATGGAAAAATTACAATGGTAATATACAAGGTCCCTAGGTTCAATTTTAACACCATCAAAGGCAGAAATATATTTTGATGAATGTTATTCAGTGAAACTTATAAAATTTTAGTGCATCTTTATAAAGATCCAAAAGTTAAGTGGATCACTTAAGTTCACTGAAACATAGAATTGAAAGATAAAAAATTCATACAAATAGAACATAAAAAGCTAAAAACTAATTACATTTAAAAAAATGAGTGCATTTTGATTTACCAAAACAATAGATCTATAAGATGAATTTTTTGTAAAATGACTCAGCACTCAACATGTAACCTAATTAGATGATACCAAGACCTCAAACCAATCCATAAAAACCACTGAGAACCATTTACATGAATAAAATCATATTTATTTCCTAATAATGGATATTAATTATTAAACATCACATTATTAATCTTTTGACAATACACACATAATAAAAACACCCATATCTTTTTTAGTTAATAACATTGTCACCCCCATAGAGATATACTTTATCATATAAATGTATTTACATAAATGTCCTCAAGATAAATTTTAAACTCTATAAACTAAAAATAATCCTTGAAATAAGAATGAATTTATATGGTATCCACTCTTGATACTAGGCCAATTATAATATATACCTTCCTCTCCAGAGGTAACCCTAAAAAAATATCTAAAAACATGGTAAACAATTGATCAATAATTTGATGAATGAAAAGATTATATATCCCTTAAAATAATCTTAATTCTATTACAGATGCCTGTGTAGTGATGTATCCCAAATTCCTAAGTTTAGGTCCCTATTAACCTACTTATACATCCTGCTATATAATAAAGATAGATTTATCACCTCTTAGTGAAGTAAATAATACACATCTCTGGTATCAATCTATAAGCACTTGGAAAAAATTCAACTAGTTTATCCAAATAATTACATAAAAAATGATCATATATATGACTAAGAAATCACATATATATCCCTAAATACTTACTATAATAGGTTTAGGATCACATAGGTATGTGTCTAACATTGAGGGTGGTGGTGGTGGTGGGGGGGGGGGGTGTGGGGGTGAATTGAGGTTTGTATACTTGTGTTCAAATTTTAATTTTATATATTTATTACCTATTCACTTGTTCAGTGAGTGGATTTATCATTCTATCTATCTCTCCTTTGATCTATATGTGAGTAGAAAATGAATAAGAAAGTAAGAAAAAACCAGACTATGATTTGTTAATAAGTTTCACCTCTCTAAAGTTGACTACATCCCTAGAATATCATGGTTTTTATCCCACACACATGGATTTCATCTTATTATAAAAAGAAGTACAAGAAAGGGTATAACATTGAACTATTTATCCTAGAAAACAACATGTAAAATTAATGTAAGATCTTTTAGTCTTCTATCTCAAAATGAATAAAGGATTCAACCTTATTCTTATAAAGTAGATCAAAAATGAAGCTCATGTGTCCCTCCTGGAAAATGCTAATAACCCCATTCCATGTTTGAAACAATCAAGAAGGCTGTATTAAGCTTAATAAAACTTATACAATAGATTTATTTAGGTTATATTTATCACCTTCTATACTTTTAATATACTATTATGAAGTATAAATGAACTCAATCTTCCTCATAATTCTAAAACATGATCCATGTAGGCTGGATATCTCATATTCTTTAACCTGAATAGAATCAGTGAAAGTCAAGATTAAATACTCCTATAACTTTTTTATTATTCTTATTACTATTTAGTGAAAAAATGATTCTAACCGGGTATCTCCAATTATTTGATACATAGAATTTGAAACTTTTAATAGTATCAAATATCTTATTATTTATTTCTTTAAAATTACATGATATTTTAAGGTAGACACATATGAACAATCTTTATTTCCCTTTATTATTATCAAAATATATATTCACAACACCATATGAACATAGATATTTCAATTTCCATTATTTTTTGTATTCAAGTTTTATAAATATCATCCTTCTAAGAACTCAGTATCTTTATTCTTTATTTCTATAGTTCCCAGGTTTGGTAAACCACTAGGGCGAGGGGGTGAATCAATGATATATTTTTATAAATTATCCTTTTAATAATACATATTTAACTAGTTAAGGTTACCAATCCACTATGTAAAAAATCAAAACTTCACCTCCTATGTTTAAATAATAAGAGAGTAATCCACACAAAATATTTACAGGGTTCTTCATAAAAGCATACTACTTTAAAAAATTGGTTAGACACCCCAACCTATAGTTCTCCCACTATAAATTTGTTATTTATTAAAAAAATCCTAATTCTCATAGGAGTGTGATTGGTTCTACCCCCAATTAACCATCTTCAAAAACAACTACTTATACATCCCAATAGTCGATCCTCTAGTTGTGTTTGAGTATACCCTTAATTCACCAAATATTTTTCCATGATTGGTTACAAAACCCAACCACAAACTATTATATTTAATTAGTTATAAACCATAATATAAATTATATTAAATATTGATCCAAAGGTAATAATATACATTATATCTCCTAGTTTCCTCTACACCACTCAATATGATCTTCTTCTATGGGCTAACTTGATCTATTCCATTCACATAAATCACCTTCAAGAACATCAATAGATGACAATGATAATCTATAATAATGGTCTCAAAACTCACTTTAGATCATGATACATATGGACCTTCTTCATCCTTTATGAATACCTGGGTTCATGTAATCTTCTTATTTTAAGATCACGTGGATTCATCTCATTTTCCCTCTCTTTGATATTGTGTAGTATCAAATATCTCAGTATTTTCTCACATCGTTCTTATAAGTTCTCTAAATTTTATTAATAAATTATCCCTTTCTAATATTTATTATATATTTATATAAATAATATCATGTTAATATTATTCTCTATATTTGAAATTTGGAAACTATACGATCTTTGGATACAGGTGTGATCTTCTCTTTTAAATAAGTTAAAGATATGCCTAATTTATTTCTTATCAAAACTTCAAAATTAATATCTCCCAAAGACTCAAAATTTATTTTTATTTTATTCTATATGAAAAAAACTTCTTTAAACTGTTTAATAACTTTATCCACATATGCATGCATATTCAAATTCATGGGCCTATGACGCTGAACATTCCAACTGATTCATGGAACTCATATTATCATATTAGTATGAATTAGAAAACTAAGATTTTTTATAAATGTTAAATTCATTTGAAACATATATATAGTAATAATAAATCCATTTCATATGAATTTAAAATCATAAAATCATAAAATCATGCCTTTTCATTTTACCTTCCTTGGAAAAAAGTCATATGAACTACATGAATTAATACAAAAAACCAAAAATCATATAAATTCAGGATTCTTGCTTTTGTACTCTAATACAAATGCTGAATACATCAAAAAAAGACCACAATGAATAGAACATGATGCAACAATCACCATTTTTCTTCTCATAAATTATTCTCTTGTTCAAGACACCATGGACACCTTGAAAACATAATTCAGTCATTGTTTCTCATAGGTGGAACTGTTATCTAAAACTGCCACCACAAAATCCATGAATAATCCACTACGATAAGTTCTTGTTCTTTTCCTAGATCTATATAGTATAGTATCCGTTTCTATGGTGTGGATATTTTTAGATATCATCCAAATATGGCATAATAGTAACGTATACAACATATGACACATAAAAAACCTAAAATAACACTTAAAAATTCATATTTTACCTTTACATAAGTCATTTATTTTTAGATATACATTTATTTAGCATTAATATACCTCATATGAACTTGATTTATCTTAGGAATACCTTAGTACTACCTTCATGATTTTTGTGTTACCCCTATGTAGCTAATAATTTTCAGTGTTACCTTCATCAGATCTCATAATTTTTTAAGATCGTTATATATGTAAAGAATGAACTTTACACAACCATTTCCATTGACTTAATACCTTTACAAAGGTAACAAAACTTATAGATTACCTTTACTTAACCAATTATTTATGTCTTGCAACTGTCCAAACTTTTTAGGAAATTTACATCTTGATTTCAACCCTTAATTAAGTTTTTTGAGTTATAATTTACTTAGGTGAAGTATTAGATAACATCTAGATGATTTTGGAGAGTTTTAGATAATTTTAGGGGGGGGGTGGATAGTTTGATAATTTTTTGGTAAAACTATGTGGTTCTTCTTTAGAAACCATGAAAATTGTTAGAGAGGGGTAATGTATGGTGCACTATTGGTTCATGATTAGAGATAATAGTTTGACATTATCCAGGAAACTTTATGACTCAAGATAGAGGAAAAAATCATGGTTGACACTCATTTTACAAAATCATGTAGACAAACAATATGGGTTCCTTCAAGATCCAGTTATCCTCACATGTTTAGCACACAATTTGGTAAATCATGTGACTAAACCATGAATAAATTTTTAATTAATCAAAAAATTATGGTTTTAACCCAAAATATCCCAGGAACCCTTCATTATTCCTCCTATGCCTAGAGATATCAAACCTTGGGATCCCAGTGGTCATTATTGGTGATTCACCTCCATCCAAACTCAAATTCTAGTAGGGATAGAGGATTGGTCTTGTGTAAATTCATGGTAAGAGGTTTTTATTCCTATATTTTCACATTATATCAAGATATTCTCTCCTATTCTTATAAGGAATCATAGGTCTAGGCTGTTATGGGTAGATCTGTGAATTATTATATGATAAAATAAGAGTTTATGATTTTATCGATGGATAGGTGGATGAATCTATATAATTTCCATCTTCCCTTGATCGACTCAAGATCCATTTGAAATAGTGGTTCTCATTGGGTTAGTCTAATAAAATTTAATTCATTACCATTTTATTCTTTTTAAATATTTAATTTATAATCCCTTATGATAAGAATTTGGATTGGGTATATGGAATTACATGAGTGGGATTTATTCAGGTAAAAATTCTTAACCCTAGGCATCAATACTCTTGAGGTAGTAAGTCCTCACCACATAGGACCTTTGTATAAGGTTGACCGACATGATTAGTTTGTGTGTATGTGCATAAATTGCTGTGAGAACCATTGAATGATATGGTATTTTAGTGATTTTGTATATGGTGTGCATTTGAAGCCCGTGATACCTATTATTTTGTGTTCTATGTTGTTCCTTATTCATTATGCCTTGTTTTGTGATAATTCTTGGCCCGTTGAAGTGGAATATAACATCATGTTGATAGGTGGATCATTATGTCTTGGTTATCTCTATAGGAAGATCATTTACTGGTACATCGTGGTGTTAGTGATGATTATGAGACTTGGAGACAAGGTAGGGTTATAATGACCTCGTAGCCTAACCGAGGATAGATGATGGGGTACAAAAACCTTATGAATAGACCCAAGGAAGGGCCTAGGGTGTTACAACCTTGTCACCTGGCCTAGTAGTGTAATGAGAATGATGACCTTAAAGAATATCCTGGATATGAGTTGAGGGAGAGACAATCTTGTGACCTGACCCATGGTTTGGTTAGTTATGGGCCTTGATCAGAGACCAGTGTTGACCTTATGGCCTGACCCTTTTCAGATGACATATGAGACATAACTTCTAGTATAGATCTAAATAAGGTATGAGAAGGGATCATGGGATCCTGGTTATCACATGATATCCGTATATATAATTGGTTTCTTGTTTGAAATTTTACTTACCATCATGTCATGCACTTTATATACATGTGAAAATTATGTAAAGGATGCATTAGTGGTTTTCTAATGGGTTTATACTCACACCTTTCATGGGAATCTTGACATGTGTGAAAATTTCATGGTCAGGGATCTAGTAAAGGGAAAGGGATTTCCATTGTGGATATGAGAAGGTGAATATTATAGGATTAAGGAAATGTTTGGATGGACTCTTGATTATTACTACAATATATATATATTTTTATCTCTTTTGGTTATCATACATTGTTAGACTTACCACATCAGGATTCCTTGGTTTATTTTCATTTTTGAAAACTATATACCATATTATTATAGCATGATGTTTTCTACTATATCATCATGCATTATTTATTATTACTCATTATGATTCTAGTGCATGACTATTGTTACTAGGGGTAAACTCTCCCCATGGAACCATTTTATGCCCTACCTATAGTTACAATCCTCTTTCATATAGATATATGCACATGAGGTTATATGACACATAGTCTGAAACCAATGATTTGGTTAGGGTGTTACAAAGTGGTATCATAGGTGGTTCTAGGTTATTTATTCTTGATTGTGCTTAGGTAAAGGTAAAAAAAAAGACAGGCTTTATGTAACTTAGGTAGGGGGTTAAGAAAGTGCCTGACCTTCTCTTATATGACGGATCCTTGAGTTACTGGCGATGAGATTTATATTACTGATTATGGATTTATGGTTTCATACTAATCATGAGTATGTTATGTTGTTATAGGTTATAGGATTTGGGTAGGTTTATTCATCATGGATAAACACATAGGATCACATGTCATATGTACCTGTTCCTTTCTATTCATGATATTTTATTTATTTTAATGTCTTAATCCATGATTTTATGATATACTATGTTGAAATTTTTATTTCTTAAACACAAGAATTCTTATTTTACTGTTATATATATATGAATGTGACTAAATTTTAATGTATGAATAACTAGGATTGAGCCTTTATTACAGCCACAATGGTTATATCTTATCATTTTAGGTAGTCTTTAAGAATATAAATCCTATATGAACCCCTTACGTGTTCCTATATACCACTTAGGTTGATATATTATGTAAGATGCTATAGGATTTCTAAGAATTAATTTGGAATTTTAAGTAATTCCACCTAGAAGACATCTTAGGGGACCATCAGCCTAAGTATGTCAAAATGCTATTGTAAAGGAGGATTCTTCTATTCCCCCACTAAATGGGAAGGATGATACAACTATGAAATCTTCTATACCAAATCTAGTGGTTTATGCAGCATAAATGCTCAAGCCTGGGGTCTTCCTCATAGTGCTTATTCAAGGTAGAGGATCACAAAGGATGATGATCGATTATGCTTTAGTTTTTTATCTTTAACATCCACCATTATTCTAGGGAAATGGTGGACCCTAGGATATTGAAGATTATATTGACATCATTGAGGGAATATTTGATATTGTGGAGACTTTGGAGGATTGATGAGATAGGATGACTTCTTTTCATGCTTCAAGGATATCCTATGAAATATTGGGATGTCATAAACTAGGTGGGGAAATGGGATGCTTTAACTTGGGAGACCTAAGAATCTATTCTTCATTTATTTATTTCCAGAAACATTGAATCTATGTCTAGATCAGTAGTTTATGGATCTTCAATAGGGGATGAGGCCAGTATCTTCCTATTATGCTCATTTTATGGATTTTATTCACTTTGGTCCTCTTTTAGTTGGGAAAGAGGCATGAAAGGCCAAAAAATTTGATATTAAATTTGAACATAAATGTTGTTCTAGGTTATGAAGTTTTACTTGATGATATACTTTGAGGCACCTATTAAGGCCTTGGTGAACAAGAAAGGCATGGAGGAGGAAAATATCCAGTTCTTCTTCTAACTACTATTGGATCAATTGGTATATTTTACAATACTTTATTGGGTTCATCTTATATTTGTAATAATAATAAGGATAAAGAGTTACAACAAAGTGGTGGTAGGAAGTCAGAGTAGAGAACGGTTTTTCACCCCCTTTATGGGAGGAGGAGGTCCCCAATGTTTCAATGGTGGATAGAGTGGAAACTATTGCAAGTCTTTCCTTGATCTTTGAATAAGTGTCACCGAATTGGTAAGATAGTGCATATTCAACATTTCTATTTGAGGGAACTATGGTTGAGTTTCTATAGAGGTTCCAAGAAGATACATGTTATGATTCATGGGATAGAAAGAAGATCTTTGCAGCATGACCAAATTATACCTGGGTCAGTGAATCAACTGAACGTGGGGTCTCAAGGATAGGGTCTTGAAACTAATACGTATAGATTGTATATCATGAACTAGGTTATGAAAGATGGTGTAGAGAGACCTTTTACATTTAAAGGTATGATTCTTATTACCTCTATACTTTCCATTTCCTTTTTTTATATAAGAGCTTCCTATTATTTTACATTTACTCAAATAATTTATAGGTTAGAATTTCCAGTTAAGCCATCTTTTGAATTTATTTCTCTTAATAAACCCTTGGATAAAAAGGCAGACCATCTAAAAATATTTAAAACATTTCCTATATTAGCTTCTGGTTATAAAAATATATATAGGATTTTATGATATTTGAAATTACTAGATTCGATATGATTTTTGGAATGGACTAGCTGACTATTTATCAGACACACATCGACTTATATAGAAAATTAGAAACCTTTACTACACCTAAGGGGGAGAATTTTATTTTTACTAGTGAATGATATTTTGGAGTAGGTATAGAGTGACCATAACCTGGGAAAATTTGGATCTATTACAATGTATTTAGTAAGAATAATTCATGTAGTAACTCCCTCATTTTCCCTCCTATTGTAGACCCATACCAGGATATGTTCCCTGATAACTTCTCTTGGATTCCTCCCAATTGGGGAATAGATTTTGATATTGAACTCATGATGGGGGTGCATCCTATATCAATTCTTCTATCATATGGTTCCAGATGAGTTAAAGGAACTTAAGGTGAAACTCGAGGGTTTGTAGTTGAAGGAATTTATCAGATTAGGAACATATCCATGGAGTGTTCCAATGTTGTTCACAAAGAAGGAAGATGGTAGTATTAAATTATATATAGACTATATTAATTTTAACTTGGTTACTATAAATAATATATAGCCATTTTTAGGATTGATGACTAGTTTGATTAGTTATTGGGAACCCAATGGTTCTCTAAGATTGATCTATAATCAAGTTACCACCATCTTTGGGATAAAGTGGGGTATATTCCTAAGATACCATTCAGAAGTTGAAACAGACTGTATGAGTATCTTTTTATGCCTTTTAGGTTGAATAAAGCACTATTAGTGTTCATGGATCTGATGAACAAGATATTTTTTCTATATCATGAATCCTTTATTGTGGCGTTCATTGATGATATCCTTATATACTCACAGACCTCATAGATACATGCTAAATTCCTAGAGATTATATTTTATATAGTTAGAGTGCATAAAATTTATACTAATATCTCAAAGTGTCATAGTTGGATTCAAATGTTATGTTTTCCTAGGAATGTAATCTCTAAGGTGTGAATTTCTATGGAACCAGAGATGGTATATGCTATGATGTCGTGGGAATTATCTAGAAAAGTGTTTGATATCAGACGCTTCCTTGGGTTATGAGGATACTACCAATGATCTATTCAAGAATTATCCCACCTAGAAGTGCCTATTATTGGGTTTACCAAGAAGGGTGTGAATTTTTAATTGACTGATTTGTGTGAAGAGGACTTTATGGAGCTAAATAGGATATTGACAAAAGCTTTAATCCTGATATTTCTAAAGACTGGGATTGGATATGTAGTTTATTATAATGCCTTAGGGGTTAGTTTAGAATATGTTCTAATGTAAAAAGATAAGGTGGTATCTTATGGGTCTCTCCAACTATGACTTGAGGATCAAAAATAACTTACTCAAGGCATGGAGTTGGAAGCTGTGGTCCATGATATGATGTGTTGGAACCATTATATATTTAGTGAGAGCTCATTAATATACATGAACCATAAGATATTTCAATACATATTATTTCAATGGGAGTTAAATATCCATTAGAGTCATTATATAGAGTATTTTTAGAAATTCTATTTTTAAATGGAATATAATTAGGGTAAAATTAATGTTGTTACATATTATCTCTCTAGGAAAATGCATAATCTTGGAGAATGACCTTTATAGGAGGAATAGTGGTTGATGATCTTGTTATCCTAATGGTTGGTAGATATATCTAAGGACCAAGGGGTAATGAATTGTTCTACTTTAGTTTTCATTTCTTTATTGGTGGATTAGGTAAAGTTTATCTAGGAGTTAGATCCAAAATTCTTAGTGATGTGGGAATGGTTGGTTGGAAGTGATCCTGTTCCAGGGTGGTCTATGGATATGGAAGATGTGATCTATGTTCACGTGAGAGTAGAGGTTCCTACTTTTATGAGTGAAAATATAATGAGGGAATCCCATGTATTGTAGTGGGAAGTGAACCTATGTTCAATGAAGATATATAAGAATATTAGATAATGTTTTGGGTGGAAAAGGATGAAGAGTGACATCGCAGGCTTCATCTCTCATTTCTTGACTAGTCATATGGTCATGGTAGAGTGTTAATGACCATAAGGATTGATTCTCACACTTACCATTCCTATGTGGAAGTGGGATGAGGTGAAAATGGACTTTGCTATGGGGTTTCTCAGGACCCCAATAATTCAAGATGTTTTATGGGTGATACTTGATCGGCTGAAAAAGGTGGAAGTTTCTTGTTAATCCAAGAGAGTATTTATTTAGATGAGTTGGAAAAAATCTATGTTTGAGAGATAATAAGGCTTCATTAAGTGCCTATGAGCATATTATCTGACTAGGATTCTCATTTCATGTCATTTTTTGGAAAGTTTTATAGAAGGTGATGGGGACTCAGTTGAAGAAAAGTATGGTGCATCATCCATAGACCTATGGTCAGTTAGATATGACGATTTAGATTTTAGAGGATATACTTTGGGTATGCATCTGGGATTTCATTTGACCATTTAAAGATCATCTAGATTTGGTAGATATGTTTCACCATAATAGTTACCAGTCTTTGATTAATATGGCACCATTTGGGGATCTTAATGGTTAGATGTTTTTTTAAATACAGTGTTGGCATGAGGTAGGTTATGTACCTGTTGTTGGACTAAGTATGGTACAGTAGACCTAAAATCGGGTCCATTTGATCTGAAAGTAGTTGGTTGACACTTAGAGCAAGAAGAAATCATATGCTGACCCTTGGAAATGACATTTTGAGTTCTCTGTGAGTTATTAGGTTTTCTTATGGGTGTCACCTCGGTTGGGGCATCAATTTTTTTGGAAGAAAGGGAAGATAGAACCATGGTTTATGGGATCGTTTGGGATTATTGAGTAGATTATTATAGTGTGATACTGAGTGGGCATCCTTATATGGTATCAAGGTATGAATAATGTGTTATATATGTATCAACTTTTGAGGTATGATCCCAATCCCATGAATGTGATCAACAATGAGGATGTTGAGTTCAAACCATATGCATTATTTGTAGAGTGACTGATACAAATAGTGAACTGAAGCGAGAAAGTGCTGAGGGGGAATATGGTACCACTTGCTCAATTTTTTTGGTTGAATAGAAGAATCTAAGAGGAGTCTTGGGAGTCGAATCTGATGTATGCGATCAATGTCCTAAGTTGTTTGAGTAGGAACTCTATAGATATTTCTCAAGGATGATAAGTCCTTAGAGTGGGAAATTATAATGGCCCAGAATTTTAAGGCACTTTACACATTAATTTAGAAAATTATTTAATTGTATTTTAGTTATGATTTTTTGGGTTAAATTCTCAAATAACTTCTGGATAGTTTTGGATAGTTTTAAATGCATTTAAGTGGGTGTATGATTTTAGCACAGTTTTGGACAAATATGTGTATTTCCTCAAGAAATTGTACAAATTTTTGGAGAGGGATAGTGGATGGAACATGGTTGGAATGAATTTATAGCTTACCATGAGACACTCTCTAAAAAACCATGTTACTTGGTAATGAATAAAAAATCATGTTTTATGCATTGTTTAAAAAACTGTGTGGTCAAACTATGCAGGTTCCCAAATAGGTTGTGAGGCTCATGTGATTGGCGTACGATTTGGTAAACCATGTGACCAAACCATGAAAAAAATTATAATTAATATATAAATTATGTTTTAAACCTGAAACCTCCCTGAAATCCTTTATTCTTTCTACTATGATGAGGGAAATTAAACCTACAGACTCTAGTGGACATTCTTGGATATTCCTCTCCCTTCGAACTCTAAATTAGGTGGATATAGAGTCTTGGGAATATGTGAATTCAATCTAAGAGTTTGTTCTTCACATGTTATCCATGTACTTTCTTGAACTACTCTCCTCTTCTTATATGGAATCATAGATTTGAGATATTATAGCTAGAACTATGAATTATTTTCTGATCTAATAAGATGTTGTCATTTTATTAGTGGATAGGAAATTGGATCTATAGAATGGTAATATTCTATTGATAGATTATATATTAATTGGTGATGAAAGTTATTTTTGTGGAAACCTAATTGAATTCAATCCCTTATCATGTTATTCTTTTATAATATTAAATATAGAATCCCTTATGAGATGAATTATGATTGGTTAGAGTTAATTCCTTACACGGTCCTAATCTCATTGGATATTATTGACCTTGGGCATAGACACTCTTGAGGTAGGAAGTCCTTTCCTCATAGGGGATTTTTATATGGTTTATTAACATGATTGGATTATGTTTATGTGCTTTTTTATCCATGAGAACCATTGTGTGATATGATATGTTTGTGTTTTTTTATGTGGAACACATGTGTATCCCATGAGACCTATGATTTTGTGTTTTATGTTATGACTTCTATATTATTCACTACTGTGTGATAATTATTCTCCTATGGAGGTGGTATCTAGAATTAAGGTGATAGGTGGATCACCATGTCTTGGTTAGCATTATAGGGGGAGCATTCACTGGTGTGGCGTGGTGTCTATGATGACAACATGACCTAGAGATAGGGTAGGGGTATGAAGACCCTGTATCCTAACCTAAGATAAAATAAGGGGTATGATGAACTTGTTTCTTGGCCCAAGGATGATCCTGGGGTGTGAAAACCTTCTAGATTGACCCAATAGGGGCCGAGGAATGATAAACTCATGGCCCAACCAGTGGATGGTCTAGGGGTTAAATGACCTTATGGTATAACCCCAGGATGGGTTGGATATGGTCCTTGATCTAATCCATGTGTTGGACTTATGGTATAACCAATTTTTGATGAATTATGAGATATCCATTACTATGTAGAGCTGAAGTAGGTAGTCCAGGGATCATGGAATCCTGTTTAGCACACAATCACCCAACATACGATTGGTTTTTTATTTTCACATTTACTTAACATCATGGTATGGAATTTATATTAATGGTCACTTTATGTAAAGGAAACATTGGTGGAGCCCTACTGGGTTTTTACTCACACCCTACACATGAATCTGGATGTATGTGTAGATTTCATGGTCAGGGATCCAGCTAAGAGGAAGGGACTTGTGTCTGGAAGTTGAGAAGGTGAATCGTGGAGGCTAGAGGCAATGCCGAGAAGGAATCCATACTATTACTGCAGTGCCTTGTTTGTCTATTTTTGTTATCATACTTTGGTTTAATTACTACATTGAGATCCATTTGGTTTTTTTTTCAAAACCCAATACCATATTATTATAGCATGATATTTTATACTAAATTTTTCTAGAGTATTTTACTCATTATGATTCTGGTGTGTGGATATTATTACTAAGGGTATAGTCATCCCACAACACCATTCAGACCCTCACCTGTAGTTATCAGCCTCTTGTATATGGGGAGATACACATGAGAGCATGTGAAAAACTAGATAGACTCAACAATTCATTTGGGGCATTACATGGCTTAACTTTACATAGGGTTTAATGAACCTTACACATTCTTCATAAACATAGTGTTACTTTTATGTAGGGAATAATTTCAACTCAAAATGAAATCAGGCCTTTCTTAAGAAATTTCGAGGCCTTCCAACTTCCATAAAATATTGTATAAAATACTCTCATCATCAATACCTTTCTTTAGATTTAAGATCAATACACCAATCATCACATTATATTTTCAACATTGTCTTAAACCTCTCCACACGAGTTCTTCAAGATGTAGTCTCATCACCATCTAAGGTTGTGTACTTGGTTTCTATATCAAGCATAGAATCCATAATAATCATCCAAGCATCACCACTTCTTTCATTAAACACATATTGATACATTTATAATAAATATAATTTATCCAATAAGCACTTTAATATCTCCATTTGGATTTTATTATAAATATCCCTACACAATCCTTAATTTAATATCTTTTCTTATCTTTCTTCCCCTTATTAAAAAAATAAAAAGAAAATCTTGAGGGATTCTCATATCTTATACTACTTTTGAAATAATTTTTTTCTCCCTTTTTTCAAACTGATCGACAACTTGTTCTTCTTGAGAGATGTATGATACCACATGATTTCTTTAGTTAATATCCTTTAGTAAAATAAATCTAATTCTATACGGGATAACCCTTTATAAAAAATTATATTATATAACCAATGTGATCAATGATATTTTTAAATCAACCAATATTTGATACCATATTTCAAAACTCATTCAAGTGCCTAATCATGCATCTTTATTAATAAACATATTTTTTCCTTTATTCATCTCAACACACGCATTATAAATTTCATGTAAAAAACATAAAACCCCTCTTTGTCTCATCTTATCATCAATAAACATTCCCCTATTTAAGTATATTTTATATAAATAAATATAAGGATTTTTTTTGATTAGCATACCACATCCTCCATGATTTTAAAACATTCGAGAAATTTAGATTTTAAAAAATTGTGTATTATTGACAGATAGAACACATGTTTTTACCCCTAATGGATGAACTCAACACCTACTCTCAATGATAGTTAGATTATTCCATCAATACACTCTTCTTTACTACCCAGTAGTGACAACACTCAATCTTCTCATTCATTTCCCTGCATGTTATCATAATCAGCAAAAAATCTATGGAATAAGGAGGGAATATTTAGTTCCTCAAAAAGTAACACTGTGGATGAGAGATTTTTCTAAACCCAATCTTCTCTTTTCTTACAAACTCAGAATGAGAAGATTTATTTAGAATATTCTTTTTTATTTTGAGACTCAAATAATTACTTATCTTATTTATTCCCTTAATCTTATTCTTTGTGTTGAATTTATTTCTACACTTCAACATTTTTTTTTATGAAACTCCCTTTTACACTTTTTCCATTAGAGGACATGAGACATCAGGTGCTTTGATTATATTTTTAAACAATAATAACTATATAGGAATCCATGATGAGCATTTTATAGATGCATTTCATGGAATATTTAACCTTTTAAAAATACTCTATATCTTTTTTGTTTTTATTCATCTACTAATTCTTCAATTTTTATTTCAAGATGCTTATATCCCATTCCAATTTCTTTTTTGAATTCTCGGATTTATTTTATGTATTAATCCACTTCTATTTTCTCATTAAGGTATCTTATTGTTCTTTTTTTTCAACTTTTTATTTTGATCAGTAGGTTATTTTCTCTATTTAGCTTTTCTTCCCCCCTATTTTTGGCCTTTTATTAGATCAATATATTGACATGTTATGCTAAAATTAAAATTCTTTGTTCCCAAAAAAATTAAAAAACCAACAATGACTTGAAATGTTAAATTTTTCTCTGAATTGAATGTTGTATAGGCTTAATAACTTGATGGTTTTGGAAATTCTTCTCTGCTATTTGGGATCCTTTTAATGAACCATATTTCATACACACTCTTCTATCCACCATAGACAATGTGGTAGAATTCTCATCATTTTTTGTAATCTATAATTCTAAATTTTTTTCTTTAAAGCCTACACTATCATAGAAAATATATTCACCAAAATAAATAGTTTTTTATATGGATGGTACCTATTTTATACATTTATTAAGGAATAAATTCAATCACTTATTACTACTCTTGTAAGTCCTCTTATAATTATGAATCTTAGTGAAAATTTGTGTGGTTACATATTTCTCCTTAATAAATGATGATGGTTTAGTTTGTGTGGATTATAAATTTCTCAACATTACTTTAAGATTAAGAAATTTCATGTTGAGGGAGTTATTCTGATCATAAATTGATCTTAGGATATCTTCTTGATCCTGTTTTATCTTTTTGATTTTTTCTTCATAGACTATTCTTAACTCTTATAAAGAATTTTGAATATCATTTATTTTTTTTATTTAACCTAAAAATGATTATTTTTAGCATCCTTAGTGGTTCATTGAAAATTTTCAAGTTCATGGAAAGCTTAAAAAAATATAATTTCAAATATAAAAATATCACAAAATACATTTTCAATTATTATTCATCTTTGGAAAAACTATCATTTCAAATTAATGTTGATTGATATTTAGCTTCTATAAGGTTTGTAAGTGTAATACACTATAAAAATTTCTTACTTAGTGAATTATCTAATTCTTTAACTTATTCTTCAAGCTTTTCATTTTTTTCTTTAAGAATTCTCTTAAATACATTCAATATACATCTAAAAACTTAATTGGGAAATTTATTCATATGATCTTTAATTTTAAAATGAATATCACTAAACGATACATCATCATAATAAATTTTACCTAATTCATTAGAAGATTCATAATCAAAATTATAATTTCTACTTATAACACTATAATTACATTCTTTTAGTGGTGTTTCTTCCCTTAATTTTTGATTATTATTCATCTTATTTGCCTCTATTTTCCTATTATTTTTTTGAGTCTTAGCCGAAACCTCCATATTTGTAACATCAAGAGTATCTCAATTTTTCTTCATCTAATAAAGTTAAATGAATTCCTGAAATCTATAATTCATTAAAGTTATTAAAAGTAACTATGGAATCATATATTCTTTCATTGGGAAATTATATTAGCTATGATACCACTTATAGTGCCCAGTTTTGGTGCACCATTATGGGGGGGGGGGTAAATATATGGTATCTTTTTATGAATTATAATTTTTAATACAACCTACTGAACTTTTTAAGGTTCTCAATACACTTAATAAAAACTCAAAACCTCAACTTGTGTGCAGAAATAAAAAGAGAGGGAGTGATACACATTATTTATAAGGTTCTGTGTAAAAACATACTCCTTTCCATAGATGGTTAGGCACCCAAACCAATGTTTTATCCACAAAAATATTGTTATTAATTAATATATCTCTTTATTACCACTTAGGTTTGATTGGTTATACCCTAAATCACCTATATTTGGTAATAAAAATTTATAAACCCTAGTAGTCAATCCACCAATTTCATCTAGTTATACCCCCAACCAACAACTCTTCTACCATAAATGGTTATACACCCCAACCTACAAATATTCAATTTTATTGGTTATAAATCCCAATTAAATTTATCTTTAATATTGATATAAATTTAGATAGATCCCCTATATCTCCTAGTTTCTTCTATACCATTTGATATGATATTACTCCATGAGTTCGTAGGATCTAGTTTGGTCACACGAAACACCTTTAAGAACTTCAACAGTTGAAAACGATAATCTACACTTTTTATCTTGAAACTAACTTCTTAATAAATCTATATCTTCCTCATCCTTCATGAATACTCAGGTTTAGGTAATATACCTCTTCTAAGATCACCCAACATTATTCCCTTATCTCCCTTTGATATTTTGTAGTATGAAATATCTTAATATTTTCTCACATAGTGATTTTAGGTTATCTTAATATTCTTTACTCATTAATTATCACTTTCACCTATATGTTATATATTTATATAAATAATATAACATGAATATTATTCAACATATTCAGAATATAAAAACTCCCTGATCTTTGGGTGTAAGTGAAATATTATCTTTTAAATCAGACTGAGATATTCTATATTTATTTCTCATTAATACTTCCTCATTTAAAGATCATAAATATTTATAATCAATATTATATTAATATCTATGAAATAAATTTCATTAATACAGTTAATATCTCTATCCAAATATCCATGCATATTAACATGTAAGGGCCTATGATGTGGAACCTTCATATTGTGGCATGAAACTCATCTTAGTGTATTTGTATGAATTACCAAATTCATAATTTTTATATGTTTTGAAGTTAAAGGTAACATAGGTGAAGTCATAAAAAAATCCATTTTGTATGATTTTTAAGTCATATGATCATGCCTTTTCCATTTTACCTTATTCAACACAAAGTCACATGAATAACATGAATTCAAATGAATTCATGCTTCCTTTACGAAACTCAAATACATACATTGAAGACTTCATAAAATGGACACCATTAATGGAAAATGGAGTAACCCTCACCATTTTGCTTCTCAATCCTTCTACTATCATTCAATACACCATGGAAACATCAATGATATATTTCACTCATCATTTCTCATAGAAAGAACTATTATATGAAGTACCCACCACATGAGCCATAAATAATCTAATACGGCCTAATATAATTCATTTTAATGATTTTTATAGTGTATTATCCATTTCTATGGTGCAGATATCCTCAAAATTCATCTAAGTATGGAATAATACAAACACATACAACAAATAAAACATACAAAACCTCAAAGGAAACTTTTACAGATCATATGTTACCTTTTTATAGGTTAAAAATTTTAGAGTGACCTTTACATAGCCTTAATATACCTTTGATGAAATAGGTACAACTTAGAATTACCTTGATGTAAAATTAATGATTTATTAGTTAACCCTATATAGAAAATGACTTCTAGTACTACCTTTATTTGTCTCTCATCATTTCAGGCTAACCTTTATACATGTTAGGAATAACCTTTAAACAACTAGTTTTATTCAAAAAATACCTTTACATAGGTAGTTTTATTTAAATATTACCTTTACATAATCACTAATTTTTTTTACCTTTAGATAGGGTGCAATGACCCTTACAAAATCTTCATAAACAGGTAATTACCTTTACAAAGGTATCAATTTCAACTCAAAATGAACTTAGGACTTTCTTAAGCATTCTCAAGGATTTACAAAATCTGTAAAATGTTAAAGATAGAACACTCATAATTAATATATTCCTTTAACTAGAATATTAGTACAAAAATCATCCGATTGTATTTTTAACTTTATAATGAACCTCTCAACCTGATTTCTTCAAGATACATCCCCAAACACGATCTCAGGTTGTATGTTTGGTTGGGTTGTGTGCTTGGTTTTCTTATCAATCATGACACCCACAACAATCATTTTAGAATCACTAATTATTATACGAAACACATATTGATACATTTATATTAAATAAAATTCATCTAATTTAAACTTTAGTTTCATTCATTATCTTCCTATGAATCTAGATAAGACTCAGATCATTCCTCATGATATTTGGAAATATCACGGTCTACTCTCTTTTAAATTCTCTAAAAAAATACACATAATAAAATCTCCACATTTACATGAAACAAAAAATAATATACTATATCTCACAACATGGATATACCCATGCTAGAAATTGGACCTTCTCATGTCAATTTCTTCTAAAAAAAGTTCAAAAAAAAATGAAGCACAACATGGTCCACATTTCAATTTTACACATGGAATATTCTATTGTAAAAAAATCACAACCATGATTTAATGATAACATTATTCCCATTTTTCTACTTCAAATTTTAGTGCAACATCTACCATAATATATATCTCTTCCATGTGAACTGATTACACTCTGATATTCTTTTCTATGTTGAAATTGTTCATTATTCATAACTGATAGAATCAAAGCATGAGCATCATGATATTTTACACTTAACAACACTACTTACTTTTCATCATCATATTTATTCCTTATTTATTCAGAATATAAATTATGTAACTCTCATAAGATGACTCATACATGAATACTCAAATTAATCATACATGGATTCACCCATACATAGATCTACTTTAGGATTACCCTTATGTATATTACCCTTAATAATTTTAATATTAACCTTATGTAGCTTAGTTTAAGATTTTATAGATCTAGTTTTCCTTTATATAGATATTTGTAAACTGAGGTTACCTTTACATAGGTCCTGGATCACCTTTATATATAATTTGAGTTACCTTTCCATAGTCAGTGAAACTTACAAATTACTGTTACGTAGGTCCTAGTTTTTAGAGTGACCTTTACATAGAGCATAATTACCTTTATAAAACTCACTGAGTTCCAAAATTACCTTTACATGGTGACTAAACTACCTTTATGTGGTTCCCAAGTTACCTTTATACAAATAATGCATTCTACAGTTTACCCTTACACAACTGTTGGAATTTACATATTTATTCAACCTCAATCAGAACCTTTCCAATTTTACTCTAGGATTTATTTAATGCTTTAAATTTTCTCAAATCAATTTAACTTCATCATCCAAAAGGTCTTTCTTACCTGTTAACATCATTTTTAATACTCCATATCATTTGGATGATACCTGGAAAATTTTACACATATTGAAATACTCAAATATATATTTTAATCTCAGTTTATATATCTACCTATTATTCCAATAATCAAATATTCCTTTAAACATGTTGAAGAAAATATTCATCGATACCTATCATTTATATCCTTGAAGATCATATCCACAATCATCACAACTTAAGGGCTATATTATTCTTTCTTCACAAGCTATTCATGTAACTTCTTCATTCCATTTTTCTATATGTATATAATTGTAGCACCAACATTAAATTTTTTAGGTTTTACTTATTAACACACATTTATTGAGAACACCATGAATATTATCAACAATATTATTGGGTACTTAAAAATTAATTTCAAGCAAGTCATAATATATATATTAATTCCTTCATTGAATAAAAATAAAACACACACAAAGTTGGGTCATAAATACCCCAGTTTTTATTTATTATCAATAACAAATATCATTTTCATCCCATTACTCCTTATTGATAATAATCACAATGAATATGAGAGAGGATGATATCACTTAATTATCAAAAAATTATGCATTAACAATTCCACTCAAAGTCTACTTGAACCATGATAAGTGTGGAAAATAAGAGGGGTTGATTTAGACATTTGAGCTATCCATGAATTAATAAAATATGATACCAAATCATAATATTTTTTAATCTTATTCATTAGGGGATACATAAATTTTTTCAATTTTAAATACCTATACTCATATTAACACAAAAATTAAACCATTCAAGAACTTGTAGTAGGTTTTTAGTTCTATGACAAGCCCTGAAAATCTTCAAGTATATCCATTTTTATAATCATTAATTAATTTAAATTATCACCCTTTATATAAATATATGTTATTTTATAGACATGGATGTGGGAATATATATAAATACCGCATCAATAAAGTATTTTAATAATTTTCTTTAAATTTCAGGTTTAAATGAGTTGAATAGTTCTAGAATATTATAAATATAAACCCCCTCAAGGGATGATTTCCATTTCTACTTCATAAAGTTATAATTTTTATTTTGATGTTCTTTTGAATTCCAAGTGATACATCATACCACAATAGTGAGTTATTTAAATCTTATTTCACTTCATTAGTTATCCATTTGATAATTAGTATCACCTTAAATTCCCTTCATGGTTAGAACACAAACATAGTACATATAAAAGGGAATAATGAGAACCTCATTGTTCATTAACGTGAGTAGCCATATTGAGAATTTATTTACAATTTGTTTTATCTTCCCAAATTATCTCTAAGTCTAGATGGAATATTCATTCTTAAACAATTTTTTCTAAATATATGTTTACTTATGGAATCATGGGTTCTCATATTCTCACCTTTCATGGGATATTATATTTAACATGATTTATCAAGTCACATGCATAACTTGTTATAGTTTTTCTATTCTTTAGGATTTCTTCTTTGACTATAATGATTGTGAGACAATCATTTGAATTTTTTCTAGATCTCTTGAACCACCCAAATAGAAATTCACAATCCCTTTGGTTATATTTTTTTGTAAATCTTTCTAGAAATTTGGATTTTTTATAAAGAATGTTCTCTTTCCCTTTGTCTCTTGCCTTATACATTCTTTTTTATTCTTCCACATTGTTTCTTCAGATTTTTGTTTATGAATTCAGTTATTTTATTTTTAGTTTATATTGATCAATCATTATTCTTAGGATTTATTCCTTTAACACATCCATGCATGGCTTGTTTTCATGTGTCTATGGTATATACCTTTTTTCTATAAAATACATATCTAAATATCCTATTTATGTCATACTTCATTGAATTATTGGACTTTATTTGAGTATACTTCTTTATTTTCCCATTTCTCAAGGATGAATCACCCTTTTTCTTCACAATATTCTTGGGATTATTTGGTTTAATATGTATCTTTAGGTTACTTCCCAAGGTCATATTTCATTCCTTCATTAGATTTTGTTGTCTTATTTCCCTATTTTTTAAAACAAGATTAGTTAAAAAATGTTAAGAATATATCACTCCAATGATTATATTAATTTCAAATACCATATATATTTTCAATTTTTTTAAATATGTTTGGAGTATAAAGATTATTCCTTTTCACTTGTGGTTATTGCTTCAGTTTAGGCTTACTCCGTCTTGATGTGGGATATCATTTTATTCAATATATTGACACATTATTCCAATAATACAAATCCATATTTCTAATTTTTTTTTGTAATAAAGCAATAAAAAAACCTTGGTTTTCTTCTTTGAACTATTTTTTGTCCATATTTATAGACAAGCATTTTTTGTTCATTTTCCTTCATTTTATGAAATTTACCTAGGGAAAATATCATCAAAATCTTGTTTTTGGACACCTTGGATATAATTATATTATTATTAACATTTTTCCTCAACCAAACTTGTATATATTTTAAATTTTTACCCATATTATAAAAGGAAACTAATTTAGCACAAATATTGTTTTTGAAGGTTTATGGTACCATTCCTTTTGAGGTTGATATATATTGATCAGTGGATGGTCTCATGAAATTTGTTCCACCAAATATAGGTCTTTTATAAAAAGAAACATCTTTAGTAGTTTTATGGAAGAAAAATTCCTTTCAACTTTTTCTAAAGACATGGATTGAGTTGTTTCTAGATTTTTTAATTTAACTTCAAGATCCAAGAATTTAATATTGAGAATGTATTTCTCATTGTACAATGAATTAAAATTAATTCCTCATCTATTTAACCTGATATTCATGTTTTTTTATTTTATTCTTACCAATGGTAAAGATATTTAATATACTTTTTCTTGGACTCTAGATGATCACTCTACAAAGTAATTACATTATCAAGTGAATAGTTATTTTCTTCAAGATATTTCCGAGATACTTATCACACCTGAATTATATCGAGACAATAATTTTTAAAACTAGAGTTTATTTCATTAAGTTAATAATTAATTTAATTTTAGTATAATACTTATTTGGAGATATTTATACACATCAGTATACTTTGTTGCAAATATTTATACAATTTTTTTGAATCTCCCTAAAGCCGGGTGACCTCCTCCTACAAGATTTCCACAAATCCACAAATAAAAGTGAATAATTATCTAGAAAATTTCTATAGGAAATTAATCATATAGGGAAAAGAATAATTATATTATTCTTTAAATATATGATAATTAATAAAATTTCATGGATAATTTATAAGACATTTTTAACCAGAACCTTTTGTTACCTTCTCTTCAAGTAGAGATGGTGAGCTACATGAGTATGACCTATTTTCCATTTACTTGGTAGTCAATTATAGTACCATATCTTTTTCTTCCATGCCCTACTTTTTTTATCAGGATAACATTATGGGGGAACTAATTTTTATTCCTCTTTACACATGAGGGTTAACTTTTCTTCAGATTCCTACCTTAAATAAAGTATATAAATAGATATAAAAAATATACTGCCACTTTTATTCCCTTAAAATAGTATAGAGTCATCTGTATTTGATGATGCTATTATCAACCTCTTCCCATCCATTTTCTTCTAGTTTCTCATCATCTTGGAATATGTATCCTTGATGATTTATTTTGTCGAAAATTCACTGGTTTATTTAAATTTTCACTTCATATGTACTTTAAAAAGAGAAACTCAATTCTTAAAAAAACTTCAAATATGAGAATCCAACAGAGTTGTGTACTAATTTGATTGTAATTTTTAATGTCATATAAGGAATTTTAAAACACTGAGAGGTAGGGATGGGGTGAATCAGTTTTGATATAATTATATTCCATTTATATTTTAACCAAATTATGTCCTCTTCAATTGTTTAGTGACAACATCTCTCTTTTTTCTACATCTCTCCTTTGGTTGGTATGTGAGTAGATTTTAAATAGTAAATAAACACAATATAACACTAGGATTTGTTGAATTTTTTTCCATGATGAACATGTCACTATAGTGTTGTGGTTATTATACCACAAAAAATATTCATTTTTTTATTATCAAAAGAATCACATGAAAGGGTATCACCTTGAAAATATTATCTTGTCATCGACTGGGTACATTACTAGTAAGAGAGTGTTGTTTTACTATCTAAATAGAATAACACATTGGACCTAATCCTTGTGACGTATATCAATAATGAATTTCATATATCCTTCATGTAAAATCTGAATAATTTTATACCCTGACTATATCAATCAAGAAGGCTTCCTAAAGTTTCATTAGACCTCCACAAAAAATGACTATTGGTTGGATATTTTACCTTATAAATTTGAAATATACTCTTTTGAAGTATATCCAAACAAACTTGTCCTCACAGTTATATAACATAAAGTTTTTAGGCTAGATTTATCATATTCTTCACCCTGAATAGAATCACGATTAGTTAATAATGGATTCTCCTATCTCTGTCTTCATCTTCCTATTAAGTGAATCAAGGATTGAAACTAGGTCTCTCTAATTCTTTGATACCCATAATCAACAACTTTAAATAACATCAACTATATTTTTCTTTCTTTCTTTCAAATTGAAGATATGAACAATTACATACAATTGGTAATTATTTATTTTCTTATCTTATTCCTAGAATATATATACACAACACCATGAGAATCTGAATCTTTGAATTTATATTTTTCTTGGTATTCATGTTCTTGAAATATCATCTTTCTATGACCTCAATATATTTTTTATTTATTTAATTCAAACTATTCCTTAAAATCTGGATAGAGACTCGACCCTTTCCTTCATCATGATATTTGGAAATATTATATTCATCTCCATATTTAAATTATCCATAAAATCAACATTATAAAATCTTCATTTATGCATGAAACATGCAATAATATGATATATACCACAACATGGAGATACCCATAATGGTTCTTAAACCTTTTTATCTTGAGAAATTATCAAGAAGATCACTAAAAATAAACCATGATGAAATCCACATCATAGTTTTCCATAGGGAAGATTCTCTCATAAAACCCTCACCAATATGATGTGGTGATCAACTTAATCCCCTTTTTCAACTTTATATTTTAGTGCAGTATCTACTATGGTGTATATATATTATATATAGTGTGGTTGAACTTAGATCTTATTTTATATCTTGAAATTATACATTAATTCATAATTTCTAGAATCATGACATGATAATTTTGATATTTCACACTTAACGACACATCTTAATTTTTATGATCATATTTAATCATCATTTATTTAAAATATAAATTCTAGAACTCTCATAGGATAACCCATGCTTGAATCCTCCGATGACTTGTAGATGGATTTACCCACACATAGATCTCCTTTAGGATTTACCATATATAGATCACCCTCACATAGTTTAATATTACCTTTATATAGGTAATTTTAAGCATAAAAAGATCTAGTTTACCTTTACATAGCTCTTTATAAATTAAGGTTACCTTTATATAAGCTGTCATGATCCCCTCCCACCAAAGATACCTTAATGAGGAGAGAGAGTGATGATGACCCCTGTGTCCTAACTCAAGTAGTCCCTAAGTTGGAAACTAGCACCGGGGGTTTAATGGGAGGAATTAACCTCTATAAATGAAACACGATTGGGAGATAGGATAAAAAACCACTAAACAACTCCATAAGACAATTTGGAGGTAAGAAAAAAACCATTACACATTGCATGAATAAAGTAAAACTGATATATATTAAAGTCTCTAACAATATACCAAAAAGACAAATATATGATAGCGACTCAATAATATCTCCAACTAAGCTATTAATTTCGATCTTGGTCACCAAATTCCTCCTAAAAACCTAAAAAATAGTTTATATATGTAGGTTGAGTATAAAAATTTTAATCATTAGGTACATATCCATAGCCTTAAGCGCACATGTGAAAAGAGCATGCTAATGTGCCAGTGAAAAAATAGTTGAACCAATAAGAACATATACAATTCATCTAACCAAAATCATCCTTACCATGGTTCATTCACCAAATCATGCATCCAATATAATAATATAACATTGATATCATAACAATTCAAGGCGACCACTACCACTTCCCCACTGATTTTCCACTCCCATTCCCTAATGTTGAACATATTATACTCATATCACTTCCAAACATACCAAATCAAATCACATCACATCCCGGCCAAAAAAATGGACCACACCTAACATCACATCACATCCCTCCTACAGACACCTGGGCCACACATCACATCACATCATATCATGCCCGCAGACACCTGGGCTACACATCACATCACATCACATCCCATCCAAAAACACCTAGGACACACATCAAATCACATCACATCATTCTCACATACTCATGGGCCACAAATCACTACTGGGTAATCTATAACACCAATCAAAATCACTACTGTTAAAGGAAGAGTGGGGGGGGGGGGGTAGCCAACCATCTGTATCACCACCATCCTAGATATTGGGGAAAACACCCAAAACTTAGTACCTTTGATCATTTGGTTATAAAACTTAGGTGGGGTGCATATAAAATAACATAAAAATACATAATATATAGATATAACATAATACCCTACCTATGGGTTCACATTAACTTCACTAGTGCACCCCACATTACCACTGCTACACCGAACACCAACTTTCACAACCGCTTCCACCACTGTATGCAACACCACACGACCACAACACTAACCACAAAAAATTTCCCACTTGTAGTTATAGGTTTTATCACATTTTTTCATTATCCATTTCATTTCACATTACACTATTCTTTAATTTATTCAATTTAGTTATCCAATTTCTACACATCCATTTCTAGTCCACCTCATTTATCTACTAGCCTATTTTTTTATCATAAAAATTCATCCCATGGCTAATTAGGAAACTATCTCAACCATTCCACACTAAAAATAGACCAACTCACACAACCACTGCCATAGAACCGCACATCCACCATCATCATCGTGTCATATTTCCCAAGCCATCTCACCAGGAAAAACCCACATCAAACACCCGAACCACATATCACAACATGACTGCCTCATAAAACAATCACCACATGTCACAATAATAGAAATTTCACCACAACCATTGCTGACATCACATCCATGACAACTAACCACCATATCACTACCCACGTACTATATATCCCTATTGGTTATTACCACTACCTCACAATAGTCTAAACCACCTAGGGAAACCCAATAAAAAAAGAATACAAAACAACATCAAAAACCAACTTCCAAAATTATTCACAGCATTTATCACATTAAATCATTATTTATCATGGGTATTATCACACAAACCAAAATCCAGGGGAAACCATCTTATTAGGAAAATATACATCTTAATTACTTTTATTTAGTGTGGGATCACACAAAAACACATAAAGGGTCATCATAACACAAAAACTATAGTGAAACCAAGGCTCTAAACATCCATCATTTTTAAAAAGGGAACAACATGGAATAATCTTATCATCAACATATACCAAAGCATAAAAACATATGATAACTCCCCATTCCCATTAATTATTTATGATATGAAAATTAATTATCTTATTACATTGATCCTTACTATCCACCCAATGGAAATAAAAACCATGAAGATCTTAGATATAGAATATGACTAGGTGAAAACAAGGATCCCCTACCTCAAATAAGTTTTAGGATCTCATTTCTTAGCATAGTGTGAGAAAGAAACTTCCCACAACCACAATTACACCATCCGATCACAGATCAACCTAAACCACATCAACAGATTTTCAAAAAACATCCCATACTCACTGAAAACTGAAAAAAAATCATTGTAATGATAAACCAAAGAAAAAATGAGGAGAAACCAAGGGGTAAAGAGAATAACATACCATATATAATCAACAATCAACCATCAAAACCTGCATATCAAGATGAGGGAAGGAGGGCTAGAAGATCCCTCAAAATTGCCTAGGGATTTGAAAAAAAACAAGAGGAAGGAAGGGAGGATGAATGAATAAAAATTGATCGAACAAAAGAATTTAAAAACCTAGAACCTTCCCCATTCACTTCTTCAAACACTTTGACGATGTGTAATTCATGGGTTTTCCAAAATTACAACTTCTGGTGAAATTCACATACCATCAGCTTGATTTAATAACACATAATGAATTCACATTTCATGAAATGAATCCATTTCATGGAATCCACCCTTGACCACTTACAATCCATGAAACCTACCAGCCATAAAAGCCACAAACCACCAACTCATGATATGAATAGGGTTCACATCATGAACCACCACCCACAGTACTCCTATAACTCCAGCTCTACTGAGACCTCTACACCTCCTCTGAACACCTCATACTACCTAAATGATAATGTAATGGACCAAGAAGGTATATGTAATTACATAGGCCCTATAATACCTTTATGAAAGAGTCGAGTTACCTTTATGCAAACAGTGTGTCTTGCGGATTACCTATATATATGCATTGATTTTTAGAGTGATTTTTTATAGCATAAACTTACCTTTATGATACTCAATGAGATCCTGAATTATCTCTACATAGTTCCTATAATACCTTTATATTGGTACCAAGTTACCTTCATTTAGATAGTGTAATTTATAGTATCCCCTTACACAACTACTGGTAATTATAGATTTCTCCAATCTTAGACAGAACCTTTCTAGTTTAGCTCCAAGACTTCTCCAAAACTTTAAATATTCTAAATTAAATTTTGAATCATCATCCACAAGATATTTTTTACCTATTCACATATTCTTCAATACTACACATACCTTGGATGATCTCTCACAATTTTTTCAATTATTCAAGTACTCAAAGATAACCTTTAATCTCTATCCATATATCTCCCTATTCTTATAGTACTCAAATTTTCTTCAAAACACATTGAAGGTAGTGTTCCATCAATAAGTATATTTTATATCCTTAAATATCATCTCCAAAATTATCATAATATAAAGTCTGTATAAACCTGTCTTCACAAGTTCATCAGGAATATTCTTCATCCCATTTCTTTTCCACATAAATTGTGGCAACACTAACTTCCAAGCATCAAGGTATTATTTCTTAAGATATAAGGGTTAGGAACACCATGATTCTTCCCACTAATATTCTTGAGTAATTATAATGACTTACAAGAACCTCATTAGGTATATTTCTTTCTTCATTTACAATAAATACAATACACACAAAGTAGGATTAGAAATCTCCCCCATTGTATTTGTTTTCAATACCAAAAAAATTTCTTCTCTCTCCCACTTATTGAAAATAATTAAAAAGCATATGAGAGATCATGATATCAATTCATTATTAAGAAATGTACCATAAAAAATTCTACTCCAAGTATACCTGATCCAACCTAAGTGTAGAAAATAAGAGGGTTTGATTTAGACATCAAGGCTGTTTATTAATTAATAGAATATGATGCCAAATCATACTAATTTAAATATTATTCCTCAGGGATGCATAAAAGTTTTTCGACTGAAATAACTACACTTATATTAACAAAAAAATTATAACATTCAATAACATATACCAGGTTTTGAGTTCTATGACCAACCCTAGACATGACAATCCATGTCTTTTATAAACATTAATTCAAGATTTATTACATAGAGGTACACATAATACAATCCCATAAGATCAAGAGGCCTGATGTATTTGTGAAATTAGATATATAGAACTTTATCTCAAAATAAGGAAAGAAATACATTATTTAAAACTCTATAACATGCCCTTAATATCTATTGATCTTATAATACTGCATGAGACGACCTGAAGACGTACAAAAGAAAAGGGTGAGATATAAATCTAAGCAAGTCAATAAATAAAGAATAACATAATAAAATTAATATATGCGAGTCTAGAGTCATATAAATTTGACATGAAAGAGTGAGAGCCATAAACATGGACATCAAATAATGACAAATGATAATAACATCAAGGCAACAAAGGAATTTTGGAAACCATACAAAACTTTACATAATAAGCATAAGTCAAATATTAACATAGAGACAACATAAAAAAGTGTTCTTAGGATAACCTCAAATGCAACATAAGTGGTATCTCATGACATAAAAACATTACCCAATTAATTGGAGGTCTATATAATTTTGAGCCCACTCATCACATTCATATCATGTACATGAATTTGTGTTCCATATAGATCATACAACATAAGAACACATTTAATCACTTTGAATAAAATTATTAAAGAGTGTGAGTTATGTATATATAATTACAAAATAATTCAAGGATATTTATATATAGGTGAATACCCATGAGTATAAATGAGTATGATTATACATAATACAAATGTTTGACATAGGAAATCATTGGATAATTCTGAAAGCTTAACATGTGTAAATATAGGTTCATGGAAGGGTTTTATAAGAGTGAAAGGTGGTATATCATTACTTATGAATCATAATTATAGTAAAAGGATGTGTAAAAAAATATTACAACATGAAAAATTTGAAATAAAAAGGCATAATACAAAAAATAATACTAGAATAAAGATGAGGAAGAGAATCTCTTACCTTGAGAGGTTGCTTCTAAAAGCTTGGAAGGAGCTTCTTAAGTTCTTGGAAAAAACTTTGGAGGGGTTTAGAGAGGTGAATGTGGATTAAATTAATGATCAATGGGTTTTGAGTGAAGAGGATAGGGAGGTTGGGTGGGTGTTTATAGAAAAATAGAGGGAAATTATTTATTAATTTTTAAAATTTAGTTTTGCTATATATATGATAAAATAATAAAAACAAGAAACTAAACCATGGTTTCTGACATGATTTTTAACATATAAGAGTAGTTTTCAATATTTTATGAGTCCAATAACATAAAATATTTAAATAATACTATTGGGGATGTGGAACAAAGTCATTTTCATAAAGAATTGATTTTAAAACCTTAAAATATAATATCAGATTTGATGTTTCATTAAGGGTGATAAAATTAATAAAATTACAGAGACCCAGGTTTTTCCTTGTAAGGCTTAGAAACATTTATATATATATTTACAGAGATAGGCGGGGAGACGACATGTGATTCTAAAGACCGATGTAACTATAATTAATTTTATAAAAATATTAAAAATATTTTATATTATGTGAAAACCGCTTCTTAAAGGAAATAGAATAATTGTTAAATGGTTGATCAGATCAGAAATACGATCCTGTGGTTGGGTTCAAAACATAGTGTTTACCCTAGGAATGACATAAAATGAGTCCGTGTGGGTCGTTCATACTCCTCACTCATTGGAAGTGAATTTAATTAATTATTTAATTAATTAGTAGATTTTTTAGAACAATAGATGAGATTATAAATATATTTCCATGGAAAACCATTCTAGGGTTAGCCTTATAATTTCTATAATCAGTGAGGAGAGGTATCTTCTTCCTTCATCTGGAAAATCACCTTGGACATAAATGAATCTATGGATCAGATCATATTAAGATGCACCAAATGGAACAACTTTTTTCAAATAATTTTTGGATGTGTTCTTCCTCAATGATCAATTTGAAATCGAGGTATGTCTCCTCAATTAGTGTTTTCATGACTTTAATTAAATAGATTGAGTAGATCATTCTTCTATTATTTGATGTGCACCCTGTTTCATATTTTTCTTGTTACCTTGTATATAAATATATTTTTTCCACTTGTTTTCTAATCTCGAATCCCTGTTCATGATTGATTGGCCAATAATGCTTGGGCTCGATCATTTAACCATTTTTCTTATGCTTTTCCTTCTTGTTTCTTCATGATCTTCATTAGTTAGATCCCTGAAGTCCTAGTTTGACTTTTTCAGGAGGTATTGATCTCGATCATACCATTATATTCCTAGAATATTGATGATATGTGGACAGTTTGACAATATAATCACAGAACTAGAAAGATTATAGAATCTGTAACACCCCAAAATTCTAAAGTACAACATTATATTCGATACAATGTGTGACATGCATCACTAAGCAGGTAAGGGAATATAATATCTAGATACCTTATAATACATTTACTATTTAAAATAGATTCTATATATTTCAATTCATGAAACACCAAGATAGAGTGCATTTCATGCAAGAGAGACCTTCTTTGATGGGTTGCATTATATGCAAGACTGAGTTTTATCAAAAAACAATATATTATTATAATATTATTATTTAACATAACAATATATATGTTAGAAATTATAAATAGTATTAACTAACTTATGAAAATATTTTATTTATATAAATATAAAAGGAATTCTTGGGTTACTAATTAATGAGAAATGAAATTAAGAATAGATTGGATATAAAAGGAAATATTATTAATTTTATGCTTCCAAAGGAGTTTTATCTTAATAAACACAATTAATTATAATAAGTGAATTATTTTAATGTAATATATATTTTATATATTTAATAAAATATTTTTATATTTATCCATTAGGTTTTATATTCATTAGATAATAATAAACCAAATTTTACATTTAAAAACCTTTATTTTTATAAATGTAATTTTACCACCTTTTAATGACGAACCCATTTTAAATATGAATTTTGAAAATTTAATTTATTTAATAGGTCAAAATAAAATTTATATTTTCAATATAAATATAATAATTATTTTAGGGTGAATGTTTGATATTTTTCTGAAGCATTTCATTTTTAATGAATAGTTAAAAATACTGATTTTTGTTCAAAACTTCTTTTTAATCTAATTTATTTATAAGGTTAAATTATAATTTTAATTTGTTTTAAAGTTTAATTAGATAATATTTTTATCCATTAATACAATTTATTTAATTTTAATCAATTTCACATTAAGATTTATTATAAAAACATCAATCTTTGTGACATTTTTAAAAACCCGCATTGTTGTTCCGCCTACGGGATGAATTTTAACTTAATTTCTGATACTTATATGATTTAAATTTGGAAAAATGGATCCCATATTTGTAATAATAATAATATATAATATATAATATTACAAACTTTGTTTTATTATCAAAAATATTAGTGAAAGTGATTAAAATTAATTAAAATGATTAAGGTTAAATTAATCTTAATATGGGACTAAATATTAACCTTAAGTCCGAAAACAACCTATACAATTTTCTAAGAGCTATTGGATTGACATATTTCGACCCTATAATATCTTTTATTGAATTTTGTCCATTATTGGTGCCACTGTAAATGTAAAAAATGTGCATGGAATTCCATTTTAAAAATATTACAAGAGTGCCACTCCTCATCCACTATAAAAGGACCACCTATCCTCGCACTTACTAAAACCTCTCAAAAAAATTTATATCAAAAAATATATTCTGGAATATATTCTAAACATTCATCCCCTCTGACACGTTCCTGTCGTGGGGTGTGACAAAAAAAAATATTACCTAAGTTAAAATGCAGTAGAGTGGATTACCTAGGTTGTCTCCAGAGAGGAGTGCACAACAATTAAGCTGTCACCTTAAAATAGAAAGAAGTGAGGTTGTTTTTTAGAAATTGTTTGATTTAGAAAATACAAGAAAGAAACTAAATAAATTAAAGTAATTAAGTGAAAGTTTTGAAACAAATTGACAAATGATGTGATCTAAATCAGTGATATGAAATGGTGATCAGGTTAGGGTCAGTTTTCCAATTGTAATTCTATCATTGTTCATTTTACCCAATTCTCCTCTGCTAAATCGTTAAGAGTGAGAATCTACAATCGTTTCTTCTCACTCCCTTGGTCAATTAAAAATGTGAGAATAAACCTTAATAAAATCTTAGGTTGGTATACTCTCCTTCCAATGTGTAATAGAGTTGTAGAAAATACCCCCAATTATCTTAGGCAATCCCCAATCGGGTCTTGTTTATCCCAAGTAATCAAGAACATTCACTACTCCTCACACACGTACCGGTGATCACTGAGTACTACACCACTAAATCCCGGTCTATTCCATTGTTTATAAACCAGAACCTAGTGGAGGGAGATATTGATCATTGACCAAATAAAAATGAACAACAGAATCTAAAATCAGATACAATCGTACATGATAATAAAAACTGTTATAAGAAATTGAAACAGATTCGCAGAAGAGAAAAGGATTTTAAAACATTAAGAGAAGGAACTCATGAAATACAACATGGAAAACCTCCCCTTCCCCAATCACACAGAAGTTTACCCCACCATGGTAAGGGTAATTGTGACTAAGGGGAAAGAAGAATTCATTACAAAACTAAGAAGAACAAAAGAGAGAAAACAAAGAACAGAAAATTTGATGCTCCAGAATCTGTACTCCAGAAGTTTGGCTCTGTTATTCCCACCAGCCGGCAGAAACTCACTAAGGTCCCTTCTTATAGAATGTTGGAAATGAAGGTTTCTATCGACCCTTAAAATATGAGAGTCATTGGATGGGTGTAAATAACGATATGGCCGAATCAATGAACATTACTTTTTTGGCCGCCAAACACGGTTTCACCCACTCCATTTGGACATGCCAAAAGGATGCATTAATGAGCTCAATAATTTATGAAATTTAATGTGAGCCGTCCTTTGGAAGTCCTATGTCGACACAAGCTGGAATCACCTCATTCTAAGGTCGGATGAAGGAGATATTGCATATTTAATGAAGTGGGGTCCATTATGCCTTCCAAACTGATTTCTCAATTTGATTTACTTTTCTGCACCATTGGGTTTCGAATTGGGTCTTGGTCCAGAAGGAACATTTTAAGCCCACAAGTATAGGAATCCTAAAAAAGAATATTCACTTCAATTGGACCCATATTATAAAAGTTATGACCGAAAAACATAAGCTATATAAAACTGACAATTTTACAGAATTACCCCATTTTCACATTTAAGCCCAAAATACACTAAAAACACATAAATGATGCAAATAAACTCACATTGAATAATTAGGAGGGATTAAATAATTGAAAAACATATAAATAATAATGAAAATATTAACTCTATCAATTCCCCCACACTTATCACTTGGTCTCCTGGACAAGTCAGAATCAAAATAAATTCAAAGTAAATTCAAAACACATATTCATGAGATCCACTAATTTGAAAACAAGAAACAAAATATATCATGCCTACTCAAACTCTATTATTTAATATTCTTAAGTTAGGATCATTCAATAAATTTACTCTTCATTTCTCCTCCCATGCACACAAAACACTTACCTAACTTTCATTATCTCTCATTACACAAATCTCAATTTTTTAGCAATGTCTTTCTCATCCAAACTCATACAAGGGTCACCATAGGCTTGATAAATTCCTACCTCTCCACCCGATGTGAGTCAAAGACATATGTTTATCATGAGGACTTGTTAAGGTTGTTCTGTTGCTTTAGGTTGGTAGGATTTATATGTGAAAATTCTGAGGCTGAATGAAGAGGGCTTGGCTCTTTTTGAAGCAAAATTGCATTACTCTAATTTTCACAAAAGTATGGTCTTCTCTTCACTCCCCTTAGTATAAAATAAACTCCTTCTCCATGGAATATCAAGGAATGTTCCCATAGTTCATCATTTCAGTATAAAACATTTCAATCTTCTCAAATATAATATTTCTTGAAAGCTCCAGAAAAGGCACAACTTCCTTTTTACATTAGAAACTCTAGAAAGGCACAGCTTCTCTCATCATGAAAGCTCCAGAAAAGGCACAGCTTTCAGCAGAATGATTTTTTTTTACAGCAATAACATCTCTTCAACATTTTTTTTCACCCAAAGTATCCCCAAATAAGGTAGTACAATACAAGACATCTCCCCCCCACACTTATGTTCAAATAGATCGGATAGGGAATATTGGCTTGTAATGTGGCTAAACTAACAGGATTTTCATGGCTTCTATGGGATACAAGGATTAAATGTTCAAGGTAGGCCATTATGAAAAGGATTATCTTGAAAAGGGTGCTTTCAAACCAAAGAAATGCCTCAATCATTTAAAACACAAGTACCTCAAACCCTCAAGTTTTGACAGGAATAAATCAAATTCTGGTTAAATCAAGCATGATTTCGTTCTCTCAAGAAGTGAGGTGAATGTAAAGAATATGAAAATAATAGGTTTAGAAGCCTCACGGGAATGTGATTTCAAATATAAAGACAGTGATATGTGGCATGGGATTCAAAAAACAGGGTATTTTTCATGAAATTCCCAAATAATTGAACTTGAAACAATGTCATTTTCAGCATTCATTTAAGCTTAGTTTCAAGGAATAAAATATTTCACTCATGGAGATGGGTTTCAAAAATACCAATGATAATAATTTCAGCTCAAAAGTTTCAGAAAAACATAAAAATTTAAAAATAAGCACACAAAATTTTAAACACACACATGTTTTTTTTAACAAATAGGAAAACAAACAACACATAAAAATCCTACACTACAAAGGTTCCCTCCCCCACACTTAAATGATGCAGTGTCCACAATGCATTAAAATGTATTTAACATGTAAGAATATTGGAAATTGAATCACAACAATCATGAAAATATAAAGGAGAGGTACGACCTGATGGAGTTTATTGATAAACAGGTTGGAGGAGTGTGATCTCCTCCATTGGCTCTGATGGCATGGTCCCAAGGAATTTCTTCAATCTGTGCCCATTAACAGTGAATGGATCCTTCACTCCATCCTTCACAATCTTCACAGAACCAAAAGGATATACATGAGTAACTATAAATGGACCTTCCCACCTGGAACGAAGTTTACCTGGCATCAGCTTGAGTCTTGAATTGAATAACAACACTTTGTCTCCTGGATGGAAGTCCTTTGGTTGGATCAGTTTGTCATGAGCCACTCTTGTTCTCTCTTTGTAAATCCTGGAATTTTCAAATGCTTCCCTTCTAATTTCTTCTAGCTCTTGTAACTGCAATCTTCTCTCTTTCCCAGCACTTTCAAGATCCAGATTCATCTTCCTCACAGCCCAGTATGCCTTATGTTCCAATTCCACAGGTAGGTGACAACTTTTCCCATAAATCAGCCTATATGGACTCATTCCAATTGGAGTTTTGTAGGCTGTCCTGTAAGCCCATAATGTGTCTTCTAACCTTTGGCTCCAATCCTTCCTATTTGGATTAACAGTCTTTTCTAAAATTCCTTTTATTTCCCTATTGGACACTTCAGCTTGCCCATTAGTCTGTGGATGATAGGGAGTTGATGTTTTATGATGCACCCCATACTTTTTCAACAAAGCCGCCATTCTCCAATTACAAAAGTGAGTCCCTTGATCACTAATGATGGCTCTAGGAACTCCAAACCTACAAAATATGTTAGTCCTAACAAAATCACAAACAACTTTAGCATCGTCAGTCCTGGTGGCTTTTGCTTCCACCCATTTGGAAACATAATCAACAGCAAGAAGAATATAAGAATTTACAAATGACATTGGGAAAGGTCTCATAAAATATATCCCCCAAATTTCAAATATTTCACAAAAATTAAGTGGCTTTTGGGGCATTTCTTGTCTCTTTGAAATATTTCCTGTAAACTGACATTTTTCACACCGTTTAGAAAATTCATGAGAATCTTTGAAAAGTTTTGGCCAATAAAGTCCAGATTCTAAAACCTTTCTTGCAGTCCTTTGAGGTCCAAAGTGGCCTCCATAAGCTAATGTGTGACAAAACCTAAAGACTGATTCAATTTCATTTTTAGGAAAACATCTTTTGATCATTTGGTCATTGCAAATCTTCCAAAGAAATGGATCATCCCAGATGTAATATTTAGATTGAGATTTCAATTTGTGAATTTGTGAAAATTTAAATGAGATGGGACCTGAGATGTTACCAGATAATTGACCATGTCAGCATACCAAGGTACTTCTCCTTCAATCAAGTACAACTGCTCTCCCGGAAGGCGATCATTTAGTGGTTCAGTGTCTGGAATCTCAACTTCAGCGGTGTTGGGTAGTCTACTTAAGTGATCATCCACTTGGTTCTCAGATCCCTTCTTATCTTTGATTTCTATGTGGAACTCCTGTAGTAGTAGTATCCATCTCACTAGCCTTGGTTTTGCTTCAGCCTTCTTCATCAAGTACCTAAGAGCTGCATGATCAGAAAACACAATGACTTTAGTTCCAAGCAGATACGATCTAAATTTTTCTAAAGCAAAAACAACTGCTAAAAACTCTTTTTCTGTTGTTGTGTAGTTGAATTGGGCCGCATCTAAGGTTTTCGAGGCATATGCAATGACTTGTGGCCTGCCCTCAATTCGCTGAGAAAGGAAAGCTCCAACTGCTTAGTTTGAAGCATCACAAAGTAGCTCAAATGGTTCTTCCCAATTTGGTGGCTGCATCACTGGTGGTGTAATCAATTTCTTCTTCAACTCATCAAATGCTTCCCTACATGAACCATTGAAATCAAAATCAGCATCTTTCAAAAGTAATCTAGAGAGAGGGAGAGAAATCTTACTAAAATCTTTTATAAACCTCCTGTAGAATCCTGCATGTCCTAAAAATGATCTAACATGTTTCACACAAGTTGGGTAAGGCAAAGAATTTATCACTTCAATTTTTGATTTATCAACCTCAATGCCTTTCTTTGAAATGACATGCCCAAGGACAATTCCTCTCTCAACCATAAAATGACACTTTTCAAAATTCAAAACAAGGTTCTTTTCAATGCAAGTTTTCAAAACTTTTTCCAGATTTGTCAAACAATGGTCAAAAGAATTTCCAAAAACTGTGAAGTAATCCAAGAAAACCTCCAAGCAATCTTCAATGTGATAAGAAAATATACTTACCATACACCTTTGAAATGTACCTGGAGCATTACACAATCCAAATGGCATTCTTTTGTATGCAAAAGTACCGAAAGGAAAGTAAAGGTAGTCTTCTCTTGATCCTCGGGGGCAATGGGTACCTGAAAATAACCTGAAAATCCATCCAAAAAGCAATAATGAGTTCTCCCTCCCAATCTCTCTAACATCTGGTCAATAAACGGGATAGGGAAATGATCTTTTCGAGTGACCTGATTCAGCTTCCTAAAATCGATGCATACTCTCCAACTATTCTGAATTCTCACAGGGACTAATTCATTCTTTTCATTCCTCACAATGGTTAGGCCAGTTTTCTTTGGGACTACATGGATGGGGATAACCCATTGTGAATCTGATATGGGATAGATGATCCCGACTTCTAATAACTTCTCAATCTCTTTTTTTACAACCTCCATCAGGGTAGGGTTCAGCCTCCTTTGGGGTTGTCTGACAGGTTTGGAATCTCCCTCAAGAAAAATTCTATGTGAGCAAATGTTTGGGTTTATTCCTGGGATATCACCTAAGCTCCACCCTATTGCTTGGACATTCTCTCTCAAAATCTCAATCAATGATTTTTATTGAGTTTTAGATAGATTATTAGCAATTATTACTGGTAATTTCTCTCCCTCCATAAGGTAAACATATTTTAAATCAGTGGGGAGTGGTTTTAATTCTAGATCAGGAGGATGCTCAAGAGATGAAACTAAATTGAGGTTCTTCAATTCCAATGGTTTGACATCCTGCACACAAGAAATCATATCATCTTCATCATCCTTTAACAAATTATCAAAGAAATCAGATTTTACCTCTTCTTCCAACAGGAAATCAGAACCTCCAAGAGTTTGGGAATCCATATGTTCAGTGATATCTTTAATGGAAAAATTCTCTCCTAATGATAAAAATTCATGAAACATACCTGATTCTTCAATTGGTTCTATGTCATCTTCATGGGAGAGTGCGAAGAGTGAATGATCATCTGATGGGTGCCTCATGGATTCAAAAATATTGAAGTGGACAGTGCTATCTCCAAACTCCCTGGTAAGTGTCCCTTCATGGACATTGATGATGGTTTTGGCCGTCTTTAAGAATGGTCTCCCCAAAATGATGGGTGAGTGTGATGGGATCCTATCATCTTCCATATTCAACACATAAAAGTCAGCAGGGAATAAAAGATCTTTGACTTTTACCAGGACATCCTCCAGAACTCCTGCTGGGAAAACTGTGGATCTATTTGCAAGTTGGACCACCACTCTTGTGGGCTTCAAGTCTCCCATCTGCAAAGAAGTATATACTAAGTGAAGAAATACATTAATTGATGCACCTAAATCGCACAAAGCATTAGAGAAATTTAATGAACCAATGGTGCATGGAATAGAAAACGTCCCTGGATCTTGACATTTGGTTGGAAATTGTGGTGTGATAAGGGCTGAGACGCTTCTTCCCAAATTGATCCTCTCATTCCCTTGAAGTATCCTTTTCTTGGTACAAAGATCCTTCAAAAACTTAGCATACTTTGGAATTTGTTTGAGTGCTTCAAGCAGAGGTATGTTGATTTCCACTTTCTGAAAGGTGTCCAGAATTTCTTTTTGCAGTGCTTCTTCTTGTAAACTCTTTGATTCAATCATCCTTGATGGAAATGGTGGTGGTATATCTTTCTTCTCCCTTTGTTTCCTTTGAAATGGTGTTTCTTGTTTCTTCCTTCTTGTCCTATCATTATCATCCTCTTCTTTCTTATCTTCTTCCCGATGCATTTTTATAGAATTTTCATCATTTCTAACTTCATTCTCACCCATATTAGTTTTTCTTGTTTCAGATTCAATGGTGGATGGTGGTTGGAGTTCTTTTCCACTTCTTGTAGTTATAATACTAACATTCGCTTTTGGGTTTGGGATTGTTTGGGAAGGGAGTTTACCTGGATTTTTTGTCAGAAAGTCCATGAGACTCTCAAACTTATTGGACAAATCTTTAACAGTGTCTTTCAGTCCTTCAAACTCAGATTTTTGTTGGTTTTGAATTGGAGGTTGGGCACTAGTGGATGGTTGCTCATAGGGTCTTTGGATATTGGTTGGTTTTTGGTATGAAGGCTGATTATAAGATGGTTTTTGTTGAAATGGTGGAGGGTTCTGGAATTGATTCTGGAATGGGGGTTGGTTTTGAAACTGATTTTGGTACGGGGGCCTAGCTTGATTCTGTTGATTTCCAAATCCATATTGGACTTGGTTAGGCTCTCTCCATCCTTGATTTTGCTGGAACTGCCTTGGTTGAAAGGCTGCTGCACAACTTTCCATTCCCTGTATTTCAGCACACTGGTCAGTGAAATTATCAGGAGATGAGCATAAACCACATACCTTAGCTGGTGCTTGTTGGTCACTAACTTGCTTCAAGGCCATCTGCCTCACCAAACTAGTAAGCTCTTCAATATTAGTTTCTAATACGGGTGATGGATGAGAAGTGCGTACCTCATGAATACCTCTTGTTCCAATGCCTCTTGTTCCAAATTGCTGTGAGTTTTGGGAAATCTTTTCAATCAAGCCCTTGGCTTCTTCTGGCGACTTGTCAATTAGTGCACCTCCAGATGATGCATCAAGAAGGTTTCTGTCATTGTCCAGTAGTCCTTGTTAGAAGAAGACAAGAAAGTGGTGTTCCTCAATGGCTTGATGTGGACAGCTGGCACATAGCTTCTTAAATCTCTCCCAGTACTCATAAAGGGTTTCTCCAGATGATTGTCGTATGACATAGATTTCCTTCCGAATGGCTGTGCTTCTAGAGGTGGGGAAGAATCTTTGCATAAAACATCTTACCAGGTCATTCCAGTCATGTACATCTCCTGGTTGTAGGCCGTACAACCATTCTTTAGCAGCTCCATCCAATGAAAACGGAAATGCCTCCCACTTTACCTGCTCCTCGGTAATTCCACGGGGTCTGAAAGTTGAGCAAACATGTGTGAACTCTTTAATGTGTTTGTTTGGATCTTCACCTGCCAAACCATGAAACTTTGGAAGCAAAGGAATCATGTTAGGTTTCATTTCAAAATCATTTTGTAACACTGGCATGGAAAGTTGATTGTTTTGATTAAGGAATTGTGGTGCACAGAGGTCTCTAAGTGTTTGGTTTTGATTTTCAGCCATGATGACAGGCTCAGAGTGAACACTTGAAGTTTCACTTGAGTCTGCAAGGGGAACTTCCTCAAATTCAGATTCCAAATTAATGTTTCTATGTCTATTCAACAAGGTTCTTTCAATTTCAGGATCTATGGGTAAAGGTTTAGTTTTTGAGGTTCTAGTCATGCAATTTTGAAGAGAAAAGATGAAAAGAGAGAAAAGAAAAGAAAAGAAATGTTGGCACTACCTCCCCGGCAACGGCGCCAAGTTTTGACATGTGCCTGTCGTGGGGTGTGACAAAAACAAATATTACCTAAGTTAAAATGCAGTAGAGTGGATTACCTAGGTTGTCTCCAGAGAGGAGTGCACAACAATTAAGCTGTCACCTTAAAATAGAAAGAAGTGAGGTTGTTTTTTAGAAATTGTTTGATTTAGAAAATAAAAGAAAGAAACTAAATAAAGTAATGTAATTAAGTGAAAGTTTTGAAACAAATTGACAAATGATGTGATCTAAATCAGTGATATGAAATGGTGATCAGGTTAGGGTCAGTTTTCCAATTGTAATTCTATCATTGTTCATTTTACCCAATTCTCCTCTGCTAAATCGTTAAGAGTGAGAATCCACAATCGTTTCTTCTCACTCCCTTGGTCAATTAAAAATGTGAGAATAAACCTTAATAAAATCTTAGGTTGGTCTACTCTCCTTCCAATGTGTAATAGAGTTGTAGAAAATACCCCCAATTATCTTAGGCAATCCCCAATCGGGTCTTGTTTATCCCAAGTAATCAAGAACATTCACTACTCCTCACACACGTACCGGTGATCACCGAGTACTACACCACTAAATCCTGGTCTATTCCATTGTTTATAAACTAGAACCTAGTGGAGGAAGATATTGATCATTGACCAAATAAAAATGAACAACAGAATCTAAAATCAGATACAATCGTACATGATAATAAAAACTGTTATAAGAAATTGAAACAGATTCGCAGAAGAGAAAAGGATTTTAAAACATTAAGAGAAGGAACTCATGAAATACAACATGGAAAACCTCCCCTTCCCCAATCACACAGAAGTTTACCCCACCATGGTAAGGGTAATTGTGACTAAGGGGAAAGAATAATTCATTACAAAACTAAGAAGAAAAAAAGAGAGAAAACAAAGAACAGAAAATTTGATGCTCCAGAATCTGTACTCCAGAAGTTTGGCTCTGTTATGCCCACCATCCGGCAGAAACTCACTAAGGTCCCTTCTTATATAATGTTGGAAATGAAGTTTTATATCGACCCTTAAAATTTTAGAGTCATTGGACAGGTTTAAAGAAAGATATGGCCGAATCAATGACCATTACTTTTTTGGCCGCCAAACACTGTTTCACCCACTCCATTTGGACGCGCCAAAAGGATGCATTAATGAGCTCAATAATTTATGAAATTTAATGTGAGCCGTCCTTTGGAAGTCCTATGTCGACACCAGCTGGAATCACCTCATTATAAGGTCGGATGAAGGAGATATTGCATATTTAATGAAGTGGGGTCCATTCTGCCTTCCAAACTGATTTCTCAACTTGATTTAATTTTATGCACCATTGGGTTTCGAATTGGGTCTTGGTCCAGAAGGAACATTTTAAGCCCACACGTATAGGAATCGTAAAAAAAAATTCACTTCAATTGGACCCATATTATAAAAGTTATGACCTAAAAACAGAAGCTATATAAAACTGACAATTTTACAGAATTACCCCATTTTCACATTTAAGCCCAAAATACACTAAAAACACATAAATGATGAAAATAAACTCACATTGAATAATTAGGAGGGATTAAATCATTGAAAAACATATAAATAATAATGAAAATATTAACTCTATCAATTCCCCCACACTTATCACTTGGTCTCCTGGACAAGTCAGAATCAAAATAAATTCAAAGTAAATTCAAAACACATATTCATGAGATCCACTAATTTGAAAACAAGAAACAAAATATATCATGCCTACTCAAACTCTATTATTTAATATTCTTAAGTTAGGATCATTCAATAAATTTACTCTTCATTTCTCCTCTCATGCACACAAAACACTTACCTAACTTTCATTATCTCTCATTACACAAATCTCAATTTTTTAGCAATGTCTTTCTCATCCAAACTCATACAAGGGTCACCATAGGCTTGATAAATTCCTACCTCACCACCCGATGTGAGTCAAAGACATATTTTTATCATGAGGACTTGTTAAGGTTGTTCTGTGGCTTTAGGTTGGTAGGATTTATATGTGAAAATTCTGAGGCTGAATGAAGAGGGCTTGGCTCTTTTTGAAGCAAAATTGCATTACTCTAATTTTCACAAAAGTATGGTCTTCTCTTCACTCCCCTTAGTAGAAAATAAACTCCTTCTCCATGGAATATCAAGGAATGTTCCCATAGTTCATCATTTCAGTAGAAAACATTTCAATCTTCTCAAATATAATATTTCTTGAAAGCTCCAGAAAAGGCACAACTTCCTTTTTACATTAGAAGCTCCAGAAAGGCACAACTTCTCTCATCATGAAAGCTCCAGAAAAGGCACAGCTTTCAGCAGAATGATTTTTTTTTACAGCAATAACATCTCTTCAACATTTTTTTTTCACCCAAAGTATCCCCAAATAAGGTAGTACAATACAAGACATCTTCCCCCCACACTTATGTTCAAATAGATCGGATAGGGAATATTGGCTTGTAATGTGGCTAAACTAACAGGATTTTCATGGATTCTATGGGCTACAAGGATTAAATGTTCAAGGTAGGCCATTATGAAAAGGATTATCTTGAAAAGGGGGCTTTCAAACCAAAGAAATGCCTCAATCATTTAAAACACAAGTACCTCAAACCCTCAAGTTTTGATAGGAATAAATCAAATTCTGGTTAAATCAAGCATGATTTGGTTCTCTCAAGAAGTGAGGTGAATGTAAAGAATATGAAAATAATAGGTTTATAAGCCTCACGGGAATGTGATTTCAAATATAAAGATAGTGATATGTGGCATGGGATTCAAAAAACAGAGTATTTTTCATGAAATTCCCAAATAATTGAACTTGAAACAATGTCATTTTCAGCATTCATTTAAGCTTAGTTTCAAGGAATAAAATATTTCACTCGTGGAGATGGGTTTAAAAAATACCAATGATAATAATTTTAGCTCAAAAGTTTCAGAAACACATAAAAATTTAAAAATAAGCACACAAAATTTTAAACACACACATGTTTTTTTTAACAAATAGGAAAACAAACAACACATAAAAATCCTACACTACAAAGGTTCCCTCCCCCACACTTAAATGATGCAGTGTCCACAATGCATTCAAATGTATTTAACAAGTAAGAATATTGGAAATTGAATCACAACAATCATGAAAATATAAAGGAGAGGTACGACCTGATGGAGTTTATTGATAAACAGGTTGGAGGAGTGTGATCTCCTCCATTGGCTCTGATGGCATGGTCCCAAGGAATTTCTTCAATCTGTGCCCATTAACAGTGAATGGATCCTTCACTACATCCTTCACAATCTTCACAGCACCAAAAGGATATACATGAGTAACTATAAATGGACCTTCCCACCTGGAACGAAGTTTACCTGGCATCAGCTTGAGTCTTGAATTGAATAACAACACTTTGTCTCCTGGATGGAAGTCCTTTGGTTGGATCAGTTTGTCATGAGCCACTCTTGTTCTCTCTTTGTAAATCCTGGAATTTTCAAATGCTTCCCTTCTAATTTCTTCCAGCTCTTGTAACTGCAATCTTCTATCTTTCCCAGCACTTTCAAGATCCAGATTCATCTTCCTCACAGCCCAGTATGCCTTATGTTCCAATTCCACAGGTAGGTGACAACTTTTCCCATAAATCAGCCTATATGGACTCATTCCAATTGGAGTTTTGTAGGCTGTCCTGTAAGCCCATAATGTGTCTTCTAACCTTTGGCTCCAATCCTTCCTATTTGGATTAACAGTCTTTTCCAAAATTCCTTTTATTTCCCTATTGGACAATTCAGCTTGCCCATTAGTCTGTGGATGATAGGGAGTTGATGTTTTATGATGCACCCCATACTTTTTCAACAAAGCCTCCATTCTCCAATTACAAAAGTGAGTCCCTTGATCACTAATGATGGCTCTAGGAACTCCAAACCTACAAAATATGTTAGTCCTAACAAAATCACAAACAACTTTAGCATCGTCAGTCCTGGTGGCTTTTGCTTCCACCCATTTGGAAACATAATCAACAGCAAGAAGAATATAAGAATTTCCAAATGACATTGGGAAAGGTCCCATAAAATCTATCCCCCAAACTTCAAGTATTTCACAAAAATTAAGTGGCTTTTGGGGCATTTCTTGTCTCTTTGAAATATTTCCTGTAAACTGACATTTTTCACACCGTTTACAAAATTCATGAGAATCTTTGAAAAGTTTTGGCCAATAAAGTCCAGATTCTAAAACCTTTCTTGCAGTCCTTTGAGGTCCAAAGTGGCCTCCACAAGCTAATGTGTGACAAAACCGAAAGACTGATTCAATTTCATTTTTAGGAAAACATCTTCTGATCATTTGGTCATTTCAAATCTTCCAAAGAAATGGATCATCCCATATGTAATATTTAGATTCAGATTTCAATTTGTGAATTTGGTGAGAATTTAAATGAGATGGGACCTGAGATGTTACCAGATAATTGACCATGTCAGCATACCAAGGTACTTCTCCTTCAATCAAGTACAACTGCTCTCCTGGAAGGCGATCATTTAGTGGTTCAGTGTCTGGAATCTCAACTTCAGCGGTGTTGGGTAGTCTACTTAAGTGATCAGCCACTTGGTTCTCAGATCCCTTCTTATCTTTGATTTCTATGTGGAAATCCTATAGTAGTAGTGTCCATCTCACTAGCCTTGGTTTTGCTTCAGCCTTCTTCATCAAGTACCTAAGAGCTGCATGATCAGAAAACACAATGACTTTAGTTCCAAGCAGATACGATCTAAATCTTTCTAAAGCAAAAACAACTGCTAAAAACTCTTTTTCTGTTGTTGAGTAGTTGAATTGGGCCGCATCTAAGGTTTTTGAGGCATATGAAATGACTTGTGTCCTACCCTCAATTCGCTGATAAAGGACAGCTCCAACTGCTTGGTTTGAAGCATCACAAAGTAGCTCAAATGGTTCTTCCCAATTTGGTGGCTGCATCACTGGTGGTGTAATCAATTTCTTCTTCAACTCATCAAATGCTTCCCTACATGAACCATTGAAATCAAAATCAGCATCTTTCAAAAGTAATCTAGAGAGAGGGAGATAAATCTTACTAAAATATTTTATAAACCTCCTGTAGAATCCTGCATGTCCTAAAAATGATCTAACATGTTTCACACAAGTTGGGTAAGGCAAAGAATTTATCACTTCAATTTTTGATTTATCAACCTCAATGCCTTTCTTTGAAATGACATGCCCAAGGACAATTCCTCTCTCAACCATAAAATGACACTTTTCAAAATTCAAAACAAGGTTCTTTTCAATGCAAGTTTTCAAAACTTTTTCCAGATTTGTCAAACAATGGTCAAAAGAATTTCCAAAAACTGTGAAGTCATCCAAGAAAACCTCCAAGCAATCTTCAATGTGATAAGAAAATATACTTAACATACACCTTTGAAATGTACCTGGAGCATTACACAATCCAAATGGCATTCTTTTGTATGCAAAAGTACCGAAAGGACAAGTAAAGGTAGTCTTCTCTTGATCCTCGGGGGCAATGGGTACCTGAAAATAACCTGAAAATCCATCCAAAAAGCAACAATGAGTTCTCCCTACCAATCTTTCTAACATCTGGTCAATAAACGGGATAGGGAAATGATCTTTTCGAGTGACCTGATTCAGCTTCCTAAAATCGATGCATACTCTCCAGCTATTCTGAATTCTCACAGGGACTAATTCATTCTTTTCATTCCTCACAATGGTTAGGCCAGTTTTCTTTGGGACTACATGGATGGGGCTAACCCATTGTGAATCTGATATGGGATAGATGATCCCGGCTTCTAATAACTTCTCAATCTCTTTTTTTACAACCTCCATCAGGGTAGGGTTCAGCCTCCTTTGGGGTTGTCTGACAGGTTTGGAATCTCCCTCAAGAAAAATTCTATGTGAGCAAATGTTTGGGTTTATTCCTGGGATATCACCTAAGATCCACCCTATTGCTTGGACATTCTCTCTCAAAAGCTCAATCAATGATTTTTCTTGAGTTTTAGATAGATTATTAGCAATTATTACTGGTAATTTCTCTCCCTCCATATGGTAATCATATTTTAAATCAGTGGGGAGTGGTTTTAATTCTAGATCAGGAGGATGCTCAAGAGATGAAACTAAATTGAGGTTCTTCACTTCCAATGGTTTGACATCCTGCACACAAGAAATCATATCATCTTCATCATCCTTTAACAAATTATCAAAGAAATCAGATTTTACCTCTTCTTCCAACAGGAAATCAGAACCTCCAAGAGTTTGGGAATCCATATATTCAGTGATATCTTTAATGGAAAAATTCTCTCCTAATGATAAAAATTCATGAAACATACCTGATTCTTCAATTGGTTCTATGTCATCTTCATGGGAGAGTGCGAAGAGTGAATGATCATCTGATGGGTGCCTCATGGATTCGAAACTATTGAAGTGGACAGTGCTATCTCCAAACTCCATGGTAAGTGTCCCTTCATGGACATTGATGATGGTTTTGGCCGTCTTTAAGAATGTTCTCCCCAAAATGATGGGTGAGTGTGATGGGATCCTATCATCTTCCATATTCAACACATAAAAGTCAGCAGGGAATAAAAGATCTTTGACTTTTACCAGGACATCCTCCAGAACTCCTGCTGGGAAAACTGTGGATCTATTTGCAAGTTGGACCACCAATCTTGTGGGCTTCAAGTCTCCCATCTGCAAAGAAGTATATACTAAGTGAGGCAATACATTAATTGATGCACCTAAATCGCACAAAGCATTAGAGAAATTTAATGAACCAATGGTGCATGGAATAGAAAACGTCCCTGGATCTTGACATTTGGTTGGCAATTGTGGTGTGATAAGGGCTGAGACGCTTCTTCCCAAATTGATCCTCTCATTCCCTTGAAGTCTCCTTTTCTTGGTACAAAGATCCTTCAAAAACTTAGCATACTTTGGAATTTGTTTGAGTGCTTCAAGCAGAGGTATGTTGATTTCCACTTTCTGAAAGGTGTCCAGAATTTCTTTTTGCAGTGCTTCTTCTTGTAACCTCTTTGATTCAATCATCCTTGATGGAAATGGTGGTGGTATATCTTTCTTCTCCCTTTGTTGCCTTTGAAATGGTGTTTCTTGTTTCTTCCTTCTTGTCCTATCATTATCATCCTCCTCTTTCTTATCTTCTTCCCGATGCATTTTTATAGAATTTTCATCATTTCTAACTTCATTCTCACCCATATTAGTTTTTCTTGTTTCAGATTCAATGGTGGATGGTGGTTGGAGTTCTTTTCCACTTCTTGTAGTTATAATACTAACATTCGCTTTTGGGTTTGGGATTGTTTGGGAAGGGAGTTTACCTGGATTTTTTGTCAGAAAGTCCATGAGACTCTCAAACTTATTGGACAAATCTTTAACAGTGTCTTTCAGTCCTTCAAACTCAGATTTTTTTTGGTTTTGAATTGGAGGTTGGGCACTAGTGGATGGTTGCTCATAGGGTCTTTGGATATTGGTTGGTTTTTGGTATGAAGGCTGATTATAAGATGGTTTTTGTTGAAATGGTGGAGGGTTCTGGAATTGATTCTGGAATGGGGGTTGGTTTTGAAACTGATTTTGGTACGGGGGCCTAGCTTGATTCTGTTGATTTCCAAATCCATATTGGACTTGGTTAGGCTCTCTCCATCCTTGATTTTGCTGGAACTGCCTTGGTTGAAAGGCTGCTTCACAACTTTCCATTCCCTGTATTTCAGCACACTGGTCAGTGAAATGATCAGGAGATGAGCATAAACCACATACCTTAGCTGGTGCTTGTTGGTCACTAACTTGCTTCAAGGCCATCTGGCTCACCAAACTAGTAAGCTCTTCAATCTTAGTTTCTAATAAGGGTGATGGATGAGAAGTGCGTACCTCATGAATACCTCTTATTCCAATACCTCTTGTTCCAAATTGCTGTGAGTTTTGGGAAATCTTCTCAATCAAGCCCTTGGCTTCTTCTGGCGACTTGTCAATCAGTGAACCTCCAGATGATGCATCAAGAAGGTTTCTGTCATTGTCCAGTAGTCCTTGATAGAAGAAGACAAGAAAGTGGTGTTCCTCAATGGCTTGATGTGGATAGCTGGCACATAGCTTCTTAAATCTCTCCCAGTACTCATAAAGGGTTTCTCCAGATGATTGTCGTATGACATAGATTTCCTTCCGAATGGCTGTGCTTCTAGAGGTGGGGAAGAATCTTTGCATAAAACATCTTACCAGGTCATTCCAGTCATGTACATCTCCTGGTTGTAGGCCGTACAACCATTCTTTAGCAGCTCCATCCAATGAAAACGGAAATGCCTTCCACTTTACCTGCTCCTCGCTAATTCCACGGGGTCTGAAAGTTGAGCAAACATGTGTGAACTCTTTAATGTGTTTGTTTGGATCTTCACCTGCCAAACCATGAAACTTTGGAAGCAAAGGAATCATGTTAGGTTTCATTTCAAAATCATTTTGTAACACTGGCATGGCAAGTTGATTGTTTTGATTAAGGAATTGTGGTGCACAGAGGTCTCTAAGTGTTTGGTTTTGATTTTCAGCCATGATGACAGGCTCAGAGTGAACACTTGAAGTTTCACTTGAGTCTGCAAGGGGAACTTCCTAAAATTCAGATTCCAAATTAATGTTTCTAAGTCTATTCAACAAGGTTCTTTCAATTTCAGGATCTATGGGTAAAGGTTTAGTTTTTGAGGTTCTAGTCATGCAATTTTGAAGAGAAAAGATGAAAAGAGAGAAAAGAAAAGAAAAGAAATGTTGGCACTACCTCCCCGGCAATGGCGCCAAGTTTTGACATGTGCCTGTCGTGGGGTGTGACAAAAACAAATATTACCTAAGTTAAAATGCAGTAGAGTGGATTACCTAGGTTGTCTCCAGAGAGGAGTGCACAACAATTAAGCTGTCACCTTAAAATAGAAAGAAGTGAGGTTGTTTTTTAGAAATTGTTTGATTTAGAAAATACAAGAAAGAAACTAAATAAAGTAAAGTAATTAAGTGAAAGTTTTGAAACAAATTGACAAATGATGTGATCTAAATCAGTGATATGAAATGGTGATCAGGTTAGGGTCAGTTTTCCAATTGTAATTCTATCATTGTTCATTTTACCCAATTCTCCTCTGCTAAATCGTTAAGAGTGAGAATCCACAATCGTTTCTTCTCACTCCCTTGGTCAATTAAAAATGTGAGAATAAACCTTAATAAAATCTTAGGTTGTTCTACTCTCCTTCCAATGTGTAATAGAGTTGTAGAAAATACCCCCAATTATCTTAGGCAATCCCCAATCGGGTCTTGTTTATCCCAAGTAATCAAGAACATTCACTACTCCTCACACACGTACCGGTGATCACCGAGTACTACACCACTAAATCCCGGTCTATTCCATTGTTTATAAACCAGAACCTAGTGGAGGGAGATATTGATCATTGACCAAATACAAATGAACAACAGAATCTAAAATCAGATACAATCGTACATGATAATAAAAACTGTTATAAGAAATTGAAACAGATTCGCAGAAGAGAAAAGGATTTTAAAACATTAAGAGAAGGAACTCATGAAATACAACATGGAAAACCTCCCCTTCCCCAATCACACAGAAGTTTACCCCACCATGGTAAGGGTAATTGTGACTAAGGGGAAAGAAGAATTCATTACAAAACTAAGAAGAACAAAAGAGAGAAAACAAAGAACAGAAAATTTGATGCTCCCGAATCTGTACTCCAGAAGTTTGCCTCTGTTATGCCCACCAACCGACCGAAACTCACTGAGGTCCCTTCTTATAGAATGTGGGAAATGAAGTTTTCTATCGACCCTTAAAATTTGAGAGTTAGTGGACAGGTGTAAAGAAATATATGGCCGAATCAATGACCATTACTTTTTTGTCCGCCAAACACTGTTTCACCCACTCCATTTGGACGCGCCAAAAGGATGCATTAATGAGCTCAATAATTTATGAAATTTAATGTGAGCCGTTATTTTGAAGTCCTCTGTCGACAACAGCTGGAATAACCTCATTCTAAGGTCGTATGAAGGAGATATTGCATATTTAATGAAGTGGGGTCCATTCTGCCTTCCAAACTGATTTCTTAAGTTGATTTAATTTTCTGCACCATTGGGTTTCGAATTAGGTCTTGGTCCAGAAGGAACATTTTAATATCACAAGTATAAGAATCCTACAAAAAAAGATTCACTTCAATTGGACCCATATTATAAAAGTTATTACCGAAAAACAGAAGCTATATAAAACTGACAATTTTACAGAATTACCCCATTTTCACATTTAAGCCCAAAATACACTAAAAACACATAAATGATGCAAATAAACTCACATTGAATAATTAGGAGGGATTAAATCATTTAAAAACATATAGATAATAATGAAAATATTAACTCTATCACCCTAATACTAGAATCCTTACCTTCGGAAGAAATAAATACAATAATTTTTTTGGTTCAAAGCAAAAAGAGTAACCCGATTAAGAGGTAACATCTTTCCTTAAACGTTTTAGTTTTATTTCCATTATCCAACCCCTAAAATATTCTTATTATATTATTTTATAATAAGAAAAATATCTTAAATATAATAGGATGTTTTTATAATAATTTGAACTACACTTACACACACTTCTATCTAATGGGTAATAAACATACTGTTTCTGTTTACGATGAACTACTACCTCACGAAACAATGATTGTTAATTTTTCCTTACCACCTCTCATGGTGTCCATTGTGATGGGAAATATATTTATATATGTTATATATAATATTTATTATGTATTTATACTTATTTAATTATTTTATAACACATACCCTTATACTCTCCATTTTTTGGGAATATGATAATATCGTTTGAAGAAGTGTGGACTACCACCCACTTAATGCGACATGATTCATTCACAATATGCATGGAACGTATAAAGGATGGTTTTAATTAAAAATATGTGAAATGAAAAAACTATATATTATATTCATGACACAATTAAATATGTATAAATAATATATATATATATATACCATTTTATTTATTACCCTTTCACACACACTTAAAAAGTGATAACGTCACTCGTGGACATGTAGACTACTACCTCCTCGATGTGATATGATTTCTTTTACATCACATGAATTATATATACGACCTACCATCTCCATGACTATAATGTTTGTTCATTTTTCATAACCATATTTAATTATTGGTTTTAAAAGTATAATTGATGTATAAATATGATAATTATGTCATGATTATTATTCTAGAGATGTTATATAATGACCCCTTTGACCATAATTGACCTTCCAAAGTTGTTTTTGACACATAAATTGAATTTTATCAAAAAAACTGATGTAAAATTAATTTTTTTTGTAGATGTACACAAAATAGTAATAGGTGAAATAAAAGTAATGATAAACATGAAAAATTTTCTGAATAAATTAGAAAATTAACATAAGTTTATTATATAGTAAGTTAAAGGACATTCACCCAAAAAGAAACTCAAGGTAAGGTATTTCGTCTCAATTTACATTCTATTGAGACTTATTTGTTGTTATGCACCTAGTTTCTTTTATACGGTCTATATAATACCCTTTTACATGATATATCATGAATTTATTTATTCTAATGAAATTATAACTTTCATTTAATTTTATTTCTTCACGAGTTTTATGATTTAAAATGTTTCAAAGTTGTATGATACACTTTGGATGGTTTAAAGATTATTTTCAAAAAAAATAACATTAATGATATTTCAATAGTATTTATATGCGAGGAAATTATATGAACCTTTCTCAATAAAAACTTTCATTTTTTATCCTATGGTTATTAATGACCATTTTTAATTATTAGTATCATTTTCCTACTCTTTGGTACTCAAAATATTTTATAATTTGTTTCTCAGAAAACCCTATGTTGTATCTATATTTATTTAGAGAACCAATTTTCTTATGAAAACCGTGTTTTATTAAAATGTTTTCAAAAATGTTTTTAAAATTATTTGGTAAAGACGTTTTTACCTTTTTTGTCTTTTACCAATGTTTTCAATGTAATCTTCTTGTCACTTTCCGAACAAAGAATGATTCTAAACTATAACCGTGAAAAAGGAATTTTTTTACCTCACACAGTTTTTATGAATTTACCCACCATCATTTATTTGAAGCATCCTTTTCATGTTCAAAAGGTAAATTTTTAAATAAAATATTTTCAAAAGTGATTTTCAAAGAATTGTTTTTCAAAATAAAAGGATACTTTCCTCAAGAATATATTTAAAAGATATTTTTATAATATTTCCATTCATAAATGGAAATAACCCTTTATTTTACCCCACTTGGGTTATGTTATATTGATACCATCCTTAATATTCCTATTCATGAATTATGATCTATTTTTCTAAGGATAGTATTCACATTCACTTCATTGATTCATTTTAGTTCCCTTGAAATATTCAATTTCATATGATCATTTGACATTGAATTTACTTTAAATATCTATATAATTTTTCATGGATATGATTATTTCTTAAACCAAATATCATTTTTCATAAGTTTTTTACATTTAACATTATTTTATTATTTGTGGAAATATTGATAAATCCATATATTTTATTCAATATGAATAGTTGATAAGGCATATTGATTATTCGATATGAGGAATGTTTTTGACATGTAAAACACAGGTTGGGGAACATTTAAAGAAATAACTATGGGTTGGGGACTAGTTAATAAAATCCACTCGATGCATCGATACTATCATGGAATGAATTAGTTGCACAAATTGGAATAGGTAAACTATCCCTTGAAGGTAATGGTTCCATGTACCTAGGAAACATGGCGTCCAATAATTAAGCATTTACCTCATTTAGTTTTAGTTATTATTAACCCATGTGATCTTGTGTCGACATATCTATAGTTACATTTCATTTTAAGTTCATTGATTAAATGGAATATGTTTTATTTTATTACCTTTCCATATTGATTTTTTCTTTATTTAGTTATTTGAATGGAATGTGTTTCTATTTGCTACCTTTCCATATTATCTATGCACTTCCTTCTCTGTTTTTTGATTACATGGTATGTGTATTATTTACCATGCCATGATTATTATTCTCATTGATTTATTATTTCTTCCACTATACTTTACCCTTATTGATCATTTGAGATCACCATTATTATGTTTCCTTTCCACAGGAATACATGAAGTGTACTATGAAAGATATACAAGGATAAACTAGATGAAATAAAGTTATCCTTGAAGTTAATTATTTAAAGAGAATAAAAAAATTATGTTGTAATTAGTGTATTATTTTTTAATACAATACTAATTTATGTATGTGGTTTACCAAAACTACTTAACTCTTTGTTCCTTCGGGATTTGATTCCTTATGATCATGCTAATGTAATTTATTGTAGACAGCAACTCCGGGCTCTCTCATGTTGGGTTGCTACAGTTGGTATAAAAGAAAGTTTAGTAACAACCATGGGATATATATTTAGGGATACATACATTAGAGAACATAACCCTAAGGTATAATTTGAGGACATGTATAGAAGAACATCCTAGAATTTTGGTATGGTAGAGATTATGTGGGCCTTCCTAGATATAAATACCTATTTGGATACTACAAATGGATGTGGTTTTGGAATAGATATAACTAGAAGTAATAACTCCAACAAGGTGTTCTAAGCCTAACTAGGGGTAACCTGGTACACTATAATGCGACTTACTACACACCTAGTTTGACACTCCCGAGTGATATTCTTAGGAAGATTCACATTTTCGTTACAAACCACTATGAAGGATTTTGAAAATTAATAAACTAGGATAAAACTAGTGAATTTTAAATTTAAGATAAGGTTTCATGAATTAGAAATCCTAGAAATGAATTTATGGATAAAAATTATACCAATGAAGGACCTATGTTAAAATAAAATGGATAAATTATTTATGTATTGAGGATGTATTGAAAACCATAGTTAAGATTCTATTTAATGATTAAATTTCAAGTATTTTCATTAGATCTATTTTGGAAATTACATTAATTTGGTTTTAGAAAAGTACAACATGTAATCTAGGTGACAAGAAATCAAATCTGGCAAGGCCTCGGGTCTTGAACCCATGACCGAAGGATGATAAGGGTTTCTTGCTAACCATTTAACTATGAAATGTCCTAGTAAAATTTTCAATGTTTTTAGATAAAAAATTTGATGAATTAATGTTAATGATAAACCAATAAGTTCACTTTTGAGGATAACATATTAATATATTAACCATATTTATTTTAGAATAAAGTTAAATAAAAATAGTTAGATTTGTCACTTATTTATGGGCCTTAAGATCATTTAGAAATGTATTTTTGTGCTTCATACATTAATATTAATTTTTGAATGAATTGGAAAATAGATCAAATAAAAACCAATTGTTAAAATTATATTTTTAGAAGTATATCAGGTAAGTATACATAGGTAGTAAAATAATTCCTTAACATTATGAAAAGTATCTTCCAACAAAACTTTTGTCCTAATACCTTATTTTTTTAACTGATGGCTTTCTAAATTATCACATATTTATGGATTTTAGGCCCTCAAAATTCTATTTATATTTCATTTTTTTGATTGATTACCCCATTAAATCCATATAAATATTTACTATTTTTCTCTAAGTATGTATCTCTACATTCCACTGATGTTCTCCTACTTAGAGACTTAGTTATATGTTATTCTACGTGACCCTTTTACTTACCATTATCTATTTACTAGAGGATTTTTTAAAAATACCTCTCACGATATTGGATTTCAAACATATGAAATATCAAAAAATATATTACCAATATCTAGTTTAAATTGTGTGGATGAAATTTAATTAAGGTGGGGAGAATGTAAGACACCAAAATTCCAAAATACACCTTTGTATTCGATAGTGTGTATAACACGCATCACCAAGTGCATAAGGGAATATAATATCCATATAATTGATAATATATTTATGATTTAAAATAGATTCCATAAATTTCAATGCATGAAACACTGATTTATCATGTGTTACAAGCAAGAGAGGCCTTCTTCGATGGCTTGTGTTACACGCAAGACTGATTTTCACCGAAAAATAATATATTACTAAAATATTATTATTTAATATAATAAGATATAAACTAGCCATTATGAATATTATTAACTAAATTATTAAAATATATTTTTTATATAAATATAGAATGAATTCATGGGTTACTAATTAATGAGAAATGAAAATAAGAACCAATTGGATATAAAAAGAAATATTATTATTTTTATACTTATAAAGAAGTTTTATCTTAATAAACATAATTAACTAAAATTATTGAATTATTTTAATGAAATATATATGTTATATATTCAATAAAATATTTCTTATATTCATCTATTATGTTTTATATGCATAATATAAGAATAAATGTTATTTTACACCTAAAAACCTATATTTTTATAAAGGCAATTTTACCGTCTTTTAATGGAGAACCCAATTTAAATATGAATTTTGATACTTCAATTTATTTAATAAGTAAAAAAATAAACTTAATATTTTAAATTTATACATAAGAATTAGGTTATGGTAAATCATTGATATTTTTATGAAACATTTGATTTTTTAATGAATAGTTAAAAATACAAAATTTTTGTTTAAAACTATTTTTTCATCTAATTAATTTATAAGGCATAATTATACCTTTAATTGGTTTTAAAGTTTAATTAGATAATATTTTTATAAATTAATAAAATTTATTTTATTAGAATCAATTTCATGTTTAAATTTATTATAAAAATAGAGGAAACTTTTTGACATTTTTACATTAAAATCCCACATTATCGTCCCGCTTACGGGGTGAATTTTAAATTAAATTTGGAAAATTTTGTGATTTTAATTTGGAAAAATGGATTCCATATTTTTATTAAGAATAATTTAGAATTTATAATAATACCAAATTTTTTTGACCAAAAATATTAGTTAAAGTGATTAAAATTAATTACAACGACTAAGGTTAAATTTAACTTAATAAGGGACTAAACCTTAACCTTAAGGACCAAAATGAACTATAAACTTGTCCCAGAGCTATTGGATGGACATATTTTGACACTATACTATCTTTGATCGAATTGGGTTTATTATTACATCCACCTTAAATGTAAAAAATGTGCATGAATTTCATTTGTAAAAATATTACAAGAGTGCCACTCCTCCCCCACTATAAAAGGACCTCCTATCCTACCACTTCCTCACACCTCTCAAGACACTTTGAATCAAAAAATATCTACCCAATTATCTAATAAACATACCTCCCCTAATCCAAGAATCCTTAACTTTTGGAGAAATCAATGTAAGGAATATTTTGGTTCAAACCAAAAGGAGTTCCCCAATTAAGAGGTAACATCTTTCTTAATTTTTTTTAGTTTTATTTCATTCTCCAACCCCTAAAATATTTTTATTCTATTATTGTATAAAAAAACTGTATCCTCAATATAATATCATGTTTTTATTATAAGTGTTTGAACTACACTTACACACACTTCCATCTAATGGGTAACAAACATACTGTTTCTATGTACGGTGAACTACTGCCTCACGAAATGATGATTGCCCATTTTTACTTTACCACCTCTCAGAGAGGAAATTATGATGGAAAATATATTTATATATGTTATATATTATATTTATTGTGTATTTAATATTATATAATTATTTTATCACACATACCTCTATACACTCCATTTTTTGGGAATATGATAACATCGTTTGAGGAAGTGTGGACTACCGCCCCTCAAGGTGATGTAATTTGTTCACACTATATATGGAATGTATATAGAATTGTTTTAAATAAATATATGTTACATAAAAAACCTATATATTATATTTATGACATAATTAAATTTATAGAAACATAATATATATATATATATATGCCATTTTATTTATAACCCTTTCACATAGACTTAAAAAGTGATAACGTTTCTCATGGACGTGTGGACTACCGCCTCCTCAACACGATGTGATTAGTTTTAAATCAAAATAATTATATATATATATATAAGTATATATGATTAAATAAATTGATACTTATTATATAATAATCATTATGGAAAGATATAGTGTTACTTACCTGTTTCCCTTGGAATTTGGGGATGACCTCCTGGATTGAAGGTTCAAACATTCCAATCGGTTTCTAATGGGTTTGTTTGTAGAACCGGAAACATCCAATGATTCCACATCCATTTGGACCTACTTTCCAAAGGTAGGCGCTCATTAGTTTGTGGACTGATGAGGCTTAGGAATTTTCATTGGTCGAGAGGATGGGAGGTCGGACTCATCACACCTTTTTAAGGGGAATTATTTTCTACTCCGAGACTCTCTTTATAGATTTAAGTTATGTTCGTGAATCCTTATTAAATTACCAAGTATAAAATGAGCTTTCCTTTAGGTCTGCCAATCAATGATTAAATATACAGGAAATTTAGAGAATCTTTTATATGTATTCATGGTTCTTCATCGATAGAGAATCATCTGTTTAGAGATTCTTGGTCAATAGTATCCTTCAACACATTTATATAGAAGTCTCTTGGTCATTATGATTACCATGCTGGTTTTAAAGCCACTCAATGGGGTACTTGAAGTTTATTATCATTCAGAATGACGTGGATTATTTCAGATTTGGGATCGAACCCGCAGATGGGATACCTATGTATCCTTTGTTTAGAAAAGGAATCAAAACCCATGTAGTTCAAGTAAGGGAGTATGATGTTTATGATTGATGGCTCAAAGAAGGATGTCATAATTACTTTTACACTCTAAGCTCATGTGATTCATGCTCTGTGTGAGAAACAAGAGGTATTGATAAAAACCAGACAATTTTGCCATGAAAGATGCAATCATAAGAAATAATGTGGGGCTTATGTATGTATGAATGCCCAGATAAATGAAGATTAGGATTTAATTTAGGGAAGAAATCCTGGAATAGGGTCCATAAAGGTATATGTGCTTCATGGAGACTTGAATACTCTAACTTGAGGCTTACTCCTGAAAAGGAGGCCCAAATTAGGAGAGGAATTATTATTGGGTTTTACTCTTGAGAAGGAATCCTAGATCAAAGGTAAATTAGGATTGGTTAAGAGAAATTATGACTGGGGCTTAATCCTGAGAAGGAGGCCCAGGTTAAGGGACTTTGAGAAATTTAATGGAATTGGGGCTTACTCCTAAGGAGGATGCCCATATTTGAGACTTTTAAGATTTGGGGTTTACTCCTAAGAAGGGGACCCAAATTAATGAGGACTTGGGGCTTATTCCTAAGGAGGATGCCCAATATTAATGAGAATTTGGAATTGGGGCTTACTCCTGAAAAGGAGGCCCAGGTTAAAGAGAATTACGACTGGGACTTACTCCTAAAAAAGAGGCCCAAATTAATGAGGACTTGGGGATTACTCTAAAGGAGGATGCCAATATTTGAGACTAGGGCTTACTTCTGAAAAGGAAGCCCAGGTTATGAGAATTATGGTTGGGGCTTACTCCTGAGGAGGATGCCCATATTTGGGAACATTAAGACTGGGGCATACTCCTAAGGAGGATGCCCAGATTAGGGGACTTGGGGCTTACTCCTGAAAAGGAGGCCCAGGTTAGGAATTATGATTGGGGATTATTCCTAAAAAGAGGCCCATGTTAAGAATTATGACTAGGGATTATTCCTGAAAAGGAGGCCCAGGTTAAGAATTATGACTGGGGCTTATTCCTGAAAAGGAGGCCCAAGTTAAGAGGTTCTCTCATCTTAAAGGATGAGGTCGAATAAATGAAATCTCAATCTTTAATGACATAAAGATGTGTAAATCCCTAGGTTTTGAGAGATATTCCATGGAATTCCTTTCAGATAAGGAAGTCAAATCCAGAAATCATGCCATAAATGGCTTTGAAGAGTGTCTTGAAGACTGAATATTGAATAGGAGAGGTGTAATGGCATAAGATGGGTGAAATGGGCAAGAAGGGCACCCAAAAATGCAGGGGCGTGCAAGTCTTAGCAGGCGCGCAGGTACTGTGTGGGCCCGCAAGTCTTGGTCACGCAGGTATACCTACGTGACACATGGGTACTTGCGCGTTTGTAAAACAACATGGTAATACTTGGGCAATCCTTGACCAATGCCTTTAGAATTATCTTGAGGTACTTCTAAAAGAGAGGTGTGCAAGTTTTGGTGAATAAGTAAGGCGGCGCGCAAGTATGTTCATTTCCCTTAAGGTTAAAACACCTTAGGCGCGCAAGTGTTAGTAAATTCTAACACTTAGACCTTACTCCTCTTGTTTAGACCTTCCATTCTAGGTAAAAATTTACCTTAGAAATGTTTGAAATACCTGAAGAAGAGAATTGGGCGTTCAGAGCTCTGTATCTGAATTCTAGAAACATTCCTCCTAAAATGGGGGGCCCATAGGGTCTATTTATAGGCTGGAGAAGACCCTGGGCGGTTATCCTTTAGGGCGCGCAAGTCACTTGTGCGACCATCAGGCATCACGCAAGTGGACTTGTGCGAAAGTGATGGAACTTGCGCGGCACATATGCTTTTGAAGCCTTGTTCATGCCTTTGTCAATTTTTGATGTTTTCTTTAAAGGATGAACCAATTTGTGCTCAGCCATTTCCCTTTACATTCCTTTGGACTCTGTGATGAAGAGGAGCGTCAACAAAAGTCCCCCCTCAGAGTTGGATCTGAAATAAATGAGGATGTGACTCTGAGGAAAATAAGAAAACTCAAAGGAAAGGTGGAACGCAAGTGTTGATGGCGCAGAGGGCGGAACATAAGTGTTGAGCGCGTAGGAATCGGCATGCAAGGGTGCAGCCTGACCTATAAATATGCATCCCTATTTCCATACAAAGAATCCGGATTTCAAACTTTCGAGCTCTCGCCGCGCAAGTTTCCTTCGCCACACAAGTTGTTCTGTTTTCCGATGTTTCTTTGCTATCGCGTTGCGGTATAGGTAATAGGACTTGCGCAGTGATACTTGCACGCCAAAAACTTGCGCGACATGTTAACACTTGCACGACACATTCATACTTTCACGCCTTAATGCCTTTTCCATTTTTTTCTGCAATTTCTTCACAAAGTTTATGAAAAATAAATCCATTTAAGAGTTAATTTATTCAACTCTTGTGCAGATTTAATGGCTCCCAAGAGAATTGGAACAGCTGATGGACTGTCTAGAAAGTTGATTGATGACATGATGAACATTGTTGGCCATGATTACTATGATATCTGTGACAACACTCTCCCAGATTTGGCTAAGTACTTTAAGAAATATCATCTTAATTTCCCACAGAGCATCTACCTACCTCTATATGGTCATAGTCATCTGCAAGGAGTCAATGTTCCAGATGCAAAGAATTATATGCCTGAGATATAGCTACACTGATACTCCTCTATTTCAGTTATGCTGTGCATTAAGAGCAACAACATTGGCGTGAACTTTCAAATTTTTCCTGTATGCCATTTCCTTGCAGATATGAAAATGGAAAACCCATGGGCTGAAATGTTTTCCACTTCTGGTTGGTGGAGAGAAGACAAACATGGAATTAGAGAAATATCTGAAAAAGAGTACTCTCTCCAAATGGCTCTTTACTTCCAATGCTGTATTCTCAAATCCATGTATCCATCTTCCAAGTATCCTGGACAGAAACAGAGTCACTGTTTGATCTGCAGAAAATTTTCTCAAAACGCACTCAAGAACATTCTTTTACAATTGTTCCAAGAAGAGCTAGTATCACTGCATCTCTTATGGTATCCAGTTGAATGAATGAATTCCAGGTGACTGTTGATGAAGCTCGGGATGCCGTTAATCAAATGAAGAGTTATGTTGAAAGTCTTTTGTAATTCCTGAAGAAGAGAAGAGATTCTAGTCTGTGGATGTCCTTCCAACTCTTGTGAATCAATGAAAAACACTTTTACCTTCAATCATTTGTACCTTCATTATATTTTTCTATCTTCTTTAAATTTTACCCAAGCCAATGGTCCTAGTAATCATAGTTTGATTTTTACTAGGATTAGTGTAAATAACCCTAAAAACTTTGAATCTTTTAATTGCTCAATATTACCTAAATCATACAAAATGTATGTTTAGTGATATGGAACTTGACTTTTATTTAGAGTTCCTTTGTCTTTTGTGGGCAATTTAAAGTCATGTACATCAGACATAAAAAGTCTAATGTTTAAGGTCGAAATAGCTTTGACCGAAAATGGATTAAAATTGATTCAATTCCTTGACAATTTATCTGAAAACATATTACCATACTCAAGTATGAGGGAAAATATGTAAACTATGACTTAAGAATATTTGGATATGAGGAATGATATGAAAAAGAGCTAAAAGGCATTATAAGAATTAGTTCCCAAGAATGAAGTTACCATTATTTAACAAACCCGTTAGGGGGTTGAATTATGCAGGGACACCTAAGGGCATTGGCTGCATAGTCAAATAAATAGTATCTTTTGGCTAACAAGTCTGTTATGTAGACTATTTATGCAAGGCCACCTAAGGGAACATGATGCATAGTCAGGAAAAAGAACTCTCAGAAATTTACCTTCCTAGTGCTAAAAATCCAGTGAAAGTTTATAGAGATTGAAATTTTCCAAAGTATAGAGTTTTCTGTATGGAAAGAGGTACTTGAATATAGAGAAGATATTTACAAACAAGATTATCGAAGAACTGGATGGATATTACTCCTACGAAGGTTTGACCAAAACGTAGGGAAGGAGAATATAAACCATATATTTGAATACTTTCAGATCATGAAAAAGGATATGGGACAAATATGTTAAGGATGACTATTTTTTGCGGATCCCTACATACTACCATTTAAGACCAATAAGGACAAAAGAGGATTTATTCCCAAGAATGAAGTTAACATTATTTAACAAACCCGTTAGGGGTTGAATTATGCAGGGCCACCTAAGGGCATTGGCTGCATAGTCAAATAATAGTATCTTTTGGCTGAAAAATCTGTTATGGAGACTATTTATGCAAGGCCGCCTAAGGGCACGTACTGCATAGTCAGGTAAAAGAACTCTCAGAAATTTGACATTTTTGTGACTAAAAGTCAAGAAAAGGGTTATGAAGATCTGAAAATATTTAAGGTTAGGATTATGACACATAAATATGGGTATTGTCCAAATGTATGTAGAAATACACAGATCAATGCTAACCATAATCATGTTGTGGCTGGGTCCTGAATTGAAATACTGGACTTCACTACGTATCCCATAAGGGCAGGAATCAAGCCATACGTAGATCTTGAACTAAAGTTTAACGTCATGTGGGAAAAAAGGATTGGAGATCTTAGTTTAGGGTCATAGAGCTTGGACCATTGTAAGAAATACACAGTGTGTGTTTTCTTGGGGACTTTTCAGCTAGAGGACTGAAAGAGGAATTTGGGGTTAGGCCCAAAAGACTTGGGATGGATTCAAGGGACACTCGAATGTTCCTAAATATCCCATAACGATGGGAATCAAGCCCACGTAGTTCTAGAAATACCCTCTGTACAAATTTGGTTTGTACAAGTGAAGGGTGAAAGGAGACTTTATTGCAATGATGATTTGACCCAAAATAACAGATTTGGGCATTTCCATGTATGCACGTAGTATTTTAAATGAAACATGATTGAAAAATCAATGTAAATAATGATTCCCTCTCAGGTGAGGATATCAAAGAATATTGTAGTTTATTTTCATACTGGACAAAAGTGTTGTATAGTTTAACATTGTATAGCAAGGACTAAAGTGAACCAATGTAAAGATATTGATTCTAGGGATGGTTTCACGAATCAACATCGTATGAGATGGAGGTGAACCGATGTGAAGAGATTAGTTTTGGGCTTGAACCTTGGGAGGTTGCCTACATACCTAGCCTGGAAGGCAAGGATCAATGTCCGCGTAGTTCAATTAAAGAATGAATTACTGATCAAGTTGGTCTTGGGGACAATAACCTAAAAAATGGTATTGGGACTTATGCATGGTTAGCGGCCCAGAGAGGGTGTTATGGTTGAAGTTTTCTCTAAGCTCACGTGAGTCATACTCAGTGTGAGAAACAAGAGGTAGCAACAACCCTAATGATGCATAGTTTAATGTCATGTAGGACATATGAAGGGACTATGCAGTTTAAAGTCTTGCAATTAGGACTATTGGTGATGCACAGTTTAATGTCATGTAGCAGGGACAAAGCACAGTTTAATGTCATGTAGGACATATTAAAGGAATTTCTATACAGTTTAGCGTCATGTAGTTAGGACGATGGGGACAATACAGTTTAATGTCATGTTGGACAAAAAGAAGACTGTGCAGTTTAATGTCATGCAGTAAGGACAAAAGAGTACACCATTTAACATCATGTTGGACGTAAGTGCGAATAGTTTAAAGTCATATGCATGGACCGTTGGTTATGCAGTTTAATGTCTTGCTGGATGTAAGGGACTTTTATACAGTTTAGCATCATGTAGTTTGGACGGTATAGTTTAACATCACGTAGGATGATATAGGGACAATATAGTTTAATGTCATGTTGGATGAAAAAAAAGATGCAAATAGTTTAAGGTCATATGCATGGACCATGGATGATGCAGTTTAACGTCTTTCTGGATAGTGGTGTAGTTTAAGGTCATACCAGACCATTGGATGGTTATTTTGTGTTTATAAAAAATACTTCTTCAGAAATATGGCATTGGTTGGAGTAGTGATGAGTTCTCCATCCATTCTGATTACAGAATAAGCTCCATTGGAGTAGACCGTATGTATTGAGTAAGGTCCTTCCCATTTTGGCTCAAGCTTGGGAGGCTTCTTTCCTGGTATCATTGGAGTTTTGAGAACTAATACCAATTCTCCCTGAGAGAATGAATGAAGACAAACTTTTTTTTTAAAAGCTCATGCTATTCGATTCTGATAGACTGCCAAGTGGTGCAAAGTGCACAATCGTTTCTCATCTAACCGTTCCAATTCATTCAATTGCTTTTGAGATTGTTCATCTGTAGATGATTGATCACAAATGGAAACTCTGAGTGAGGGTAGTTGAACTTCAATTGGAAAGACTGCTTCCGTTCCATATACCAATGAATATGGAGTTGACTGCGTTGCAGTGCAGGTGGTAGTCCGATAAGCCCATAAAGCATGAAAGAGTTTATCAGGCCATGACTTCTTATCTTTATCCACCATATTTTGTAGTATATTTGAAAGAGTCTTGTTGAAGGCTTCTATCTGGCCATTTTCCGCTGCATGATACCAAGATGAATGGTTGGATTTGATGTTGTATTCTTGATACAACTTCTTCACATCAGATGAACAGAATTTGGTGCCATTGTCCGTCAATATGGTATGAGGGATACCAAATCTGGTAATGATGTTAGACTTGATGAAGCAAACAATGTATTTAGAACTGACTTCCTTAAGAGGTATTGTCTCTGCCCATTTGGAAAAGAAATCAGTAGCAGTAATAATATACTTAAACTGCTTGGCCGTAGCTGAAGGGTAAGGCCCCACCACATCCATTCCCCATGTGGAAAATAGCCATGAGTATTTAGCTGTATGAAGCAACTATGGAGGTTGATGAATGAATTTGGCATGTACTTGGAATGAATGACACTTCTTTGTAAAATCAACAAAATATGGTATCATTGAAGGCCAAAAGTATCCAAGACTTTGAATCTGATCAGACAGTCTATGTCCAGACTGGTGGGAACCACAGACTCCTGCATGCACTTCTTTCATGACAGCCATTGTCTCTTCACCATCAATGCATCTAAAGAGAACTCCATCAAAACCATGTTTGTAGAGAATTTTCTCTAGGTGATTTGGGCTATCATAAAGAGTAAAATTGACCACACGTCGCCAGATTTGTTCTTTCTCGGCTCTATCAGGTGGAAGTGTTCCATTTTGAAGGTATTCCCTGATAGGTGACATCCATCCTATAGTATGACCATATGGTTCAGGAATGGGACTAATTTCATTAATTTCCTCTATTATTATTTGAACATAAGGCGAAATTGCATGATGGTGGACAATACTGATGGTTGTCTCGTCCCAATTTGGATCTTCTAGAGCTGTGTCTATATTAGCCAATGCATCAGCTTGAGCATTTTGTGATCTTGGGACATAAGAAAATGTCGTTTCTGAAGGTAATTCCTCCATTAACACCCTGACATAATCATACAAAGGGATTATTTCTTCTTTTCTAATGGCATAATCCCTAATGACTTGTTTGATTACTAGGTCTGAATCACCTTTCACCTTTAAGTGATTCACTTGTGCTTGAAGCTCTAATTCCAATCCTGCAATGAGATCTTGGTATTCTGCTTCATTATTGGTACCACCTTCCCACAATAAGAAGGAATAAGGTAACACAGCCTTTTCTAGAGAAATGAGCACAATTACTAAGCCAAGTTTGTTGAATTTAGGATTTTCCATTTTCCTCCCTATTGGACTTCTGGAAGCACCATCAAAATACATTTCCCATGACTGAGGACTTTCTTGAATAGAGAAGACTTCCTCATTAGGGAGTTCAATATATGAAGATTTGTCTTCCATTGAAGGGTGTTCAAACAGAAAATCATCCATATCTTGTCCCTTTATCACCTTTTGAGATACATACTGAATGTCGAATTGCTGTAAAATAACTGCCCACCTTGCCAGACGTCCTGTAAGCATTGGACAACTAAGGATGAATTTGAGAGGGTTATTGTGAGATACCAATTGGACCTCATGATGTTGCAGGTAGTGTATCAACTTCTGAACTACAAAGATTAATGCCAGGCGGCACTTCTCAATACTTGAATACTCGGTTTCTACATCAAGAATAGTCTGACTGAGGTAGTAGAGACTATTTTTATTCCCAACATCATTCTTCTGAGCAATAAAGGCACCCAATGATCACTCTAGAGCTGTCACGTAGAGGATAAGTGGTCTTCCTTCAATAGGTGGCATGAGTACTAGTGGACTCAAGAGGTATTTCTTGAGAATATCGAATGCTTCTTTACATTCTTCAGTCCACTGGTAAGTGACTCCCTTCTTCATCAATTTGGTGAAGGGTAAACTTTTTCCTGCCAAATTGGCGATGAAACGCCGAATATAGGCTAAGTTTCCTTGAAGTACTCTTAATTATTTCAAATTTCGAGGAGGTGACATACCAAGGATTGACTTGGTCTTCTCAGGATCGACTTCAATACCATTATGGCATATAAAAAAGCCGAGAAATTTTCCTGAGGTTACCCCAAATGCACCTTTTAAGGGGTTCATCTTCAAATTATGTTGTTGAAGCTTACGGAATAAGACTTCCAAATCATCCAAGTGATTAGAATGTTTTTTGGATTTGACCACAAAGTCATTCGCATAACATTCAACAAACTTCCATAAGAAGGGGTTGAAGATATGATGCATGGCGTGTTAATATGTTGCACATTCATTCTTTAAGTCAAAGGGCATTACCCGGTAGAAAAACACACCCTAAGGGGCTCTGAAGGATGTGGATTCCTCGTCTTCTGGGGCCATTCAGATCTGATTATATCCGGAATATCCATCCATGAAGGAAAGTTCTTCATAGCCAGCTGTTGCATCAATTAAAAGTTCTGTAATCGAAACTGGGAAATCATCCTTAGGATAATGCCGATTAAGATATCTGAAATCAATGCAAACTATAATTTAACCGTTCTTATTCTTTACAGGGACAATATTATCCAACCACCTGGGATACTGAACTTCTCTGATGAAGTTATCTTTGATAATCTTATTCACTTCAGTTTCAATTTTGGAAGCATAAGTTGGGTGTGTCCTTTTCACGGCTTGCTTAAATCCTCGATGTTCTTATGGTAAACCCAAATGATGAGTAGCCACATCAGGATCAAGCCTGGGAATTTCTATATATTTCCAAGAAAATATATCTCTATTTCTCTTTAGAATGGAAATATACATCTCTTGCTCTTCAAGAGTCATGGCCACACTGATTAAAGTGGGGCGTGGATCTTCTTTTGTACCCAGATTTATTTCTCTAAGTTCATCCATAGTGGTAGAGATACCCTCTTCAAATGCTTGAGGAGCATCTCTGAGATCTTCCTCTTCTTCTTCATCATGTGTTATTTCTTCCGTTTCTACTTGCATAGTAGATGATAAAGCAGAATTTTCATGATCAGAAGAAATGTCAAAATTTGCACATCTTGAAGAAGAATCTTCCATTTCTGACCCGATTGATGATGAAGGGTCTTATTTGGGTAATAAAGAGGAGATTATGGATTGAGAATCGACATCATTTTTCACCTTTGATGTTGTTATAAATTCTTCTGGCCTAATTGGCAAAGTATAGACTTGTTGGATTTCAGCAGATGAAATGACGACGTCACCATTTGTACTTTCATCACTTCTTGGTGGGTTACCAATTTCTCCCATGTTGTCTGGATCGATTGCCGTAATTGACATTATGGATCTTTCCATAAGAGTATTTTGATTTGGGTCTATCTTGTCAATTTTACTGATAGGAAACACATAATCTGTACTCACATGTGTAAATGGATTTACTGGAATCTTATCCAAACCATATGGAGCATTAACTTTGGTAATCTCCTTTATTGTGGATTTCTACCTTCCTTTCATGTGATAGAATTCTGCCTCAATGTATTGAGACTCACATGTCTTGAATGAGGCCTTATCACCATACAATGTCCTAACTTGACCATCAAAACAATATTTGAGACATTGATGGTATGATAAAGGGATAGCCGCATGTTGATGTAGACAGGGTCTTCCAAGCAAGATGTTGAAAGCTGAGTCTTGATCAATAATCATGAAATACGAATTGGATACAAGATCTCCAAACTGAGTTCTGAGTGTAACTTCGCCCAGTGGTTCTTGTTCATTTTTATCATATTCTTGTAACATCATGGTAGAAGGAGATAAATCAGATTCCGTGAGGCCCAATCGATGAAGTGTACGAATGGGCATGAGGTTGACTCCTAAACCATTGTTAATGAAAGCTCTTCGGATGTCTACGCCATTGAACTTTCCAGATAAGTACAAAGTTCTAATATGCCCATGCACAACATCATCTTCATCTTCATCGGTAAAATATATTATTGAATGGCATTCTGCAGGATTATTCTCTATGTGATAGACTTAAACTACAGAAATTTCAGTTTCAAACTCCTGAGGACTTGACAAAGCCTCGATGAGTGCTTCCCGAAGATCTTTTGACAGATTCAAAGCATCCAGAATTGATAACTTGGATGGTACTTGGGCCGAGTGTTTCAATACATCATACTTTTGATCTAGAGGTCTGTGTTTTCCAACAGGAATATGTGGTTTAGCATGTGCCTTGGAAGCATATGCTTTGAAAGTTGATGCATATTGTATTGGGATAGGAGTTGGAAATATTCTTGGTTTTGGAAGATTAGACCGATTAGATCCATTTACCTATTGAGAGGAAGAATATGGAACCTTCAACCGGTCTTCCAAAATAACTGTGCTAGGACTGAATTTTCTATTGGTAGAAGAAATTTCTTGTTCTTGCTGAGCTCACTAAAGGGCTCTACCACGAGTTTCTACCGCATACACAGTTCTAGCAGGGGTAGAATTGGAACAGTGGATTCTGAAAGATCCACATCTTCCCCTGTATCCTGAGCCTCTGGAACTTCCTCTGATTTTCCTGTTTGATACAGGGAATTCAGGCTCATCGAAATTGAAACTGTGACTGGAATATGGATCTGTTAATTGAATCATATTAACAGAACCAAAGATTAACTCTTCGTCTGATGAAGACTCTGCCTGATTAGCCTATTTAAGCTATTCCGTTTGGTGGGACAGTGCCCGTTGATTTGAAGTAGATGGCATGAAGTCTGCCAAGGTCAAAGACAACTTAGGCTTTGACACATACTCATCTTCTTCTGATTATTTTTTTTCTTTGAATCATGACGCTTCTTTGAGGATTTTCCCTCTGATGAAGAGGGTTTTGCTGTGGCATTCATAGCAAAAGGTACAATTGGTTTCTTCAATTGCGTTTTCAAAATATCATGAGTTCGGTTGATCTTCTTTCTGACCATCCAATCATCAAATTTTTGTGCATTTTTTCTTTTGACTTCTTGCCACTCACCTTCCTCCTCTGAAACTGTAACAGTTACACATGCTACCTGAGCGTAATAACCTTTTATTTTGACTTTTCCCGAGTCAAACATCTTTTTCAGGAGGTCCTTGAAGACAAAACACTCCTAGATGGGATGTCCCAACATCTGATGAAATGGGAAATAATTTTGACAGTCTTAATCTCCTTCCTTGTTTGGCCTTTTGAGCCTTGACAACTGAACCAAATTATTTTCCAGAGCTGAAATGAAGTAGCTAGGAACTTGTTCATTTCGGAAAGAGTATGTTTTGCTTTTCATATCCTCAAATTGTTTTCATCTTTGATCTCTTTGATTGTCTTGACAAAACAGCCTTTTTTGTTGGTTCTCAAGAGGTGTATCACTTTGATAAGATGAAGGTTTTGAAGTAGAAGCAGGTATAAGTGCTTGTTTAAGCATAACTGTAGCAGTCTCTGCTTTACCCATTATCCTTCCTAGAGATGATGGAATTACATGAGATTTAGCCTTAGTCTATATAATAGAATATTCAATTTTTTGAGCGATTGAAGTAAGTTCTCAAAACCCTCCTGTGTATTTCACAGGGATCAACGACGTGCGTAATTCGTCACGCAGATTTTCCACACATATTGGCAACAGTTCCTCTTGAGGGAGTTCTAGGCTCAGGGAATATGTTAACCCCTTCCAATGAGCAATGAAATCAGAGACTCTTTCATTCTCCCTATTCTTACAGTTTGTAAGATCGAAAACTGTTGTCTTTGGAAAAGTTGAGCTGAATTGAAGAAGAAATCGTTGATGGAGATCTTCCCATCTGGTAATTGAAAGGGATTTCAATCTTGTATACCAGACAAAAGCTGGTCCTTTCAAGGTTCGCATGAAGCATCTGAGTTTCACTGATTCTTGATGCTCCGGAGTTCCCATCATAGGATCACAACAATACACGTAATGCGTCAAATTATGTTCAAGATCACCTGATCTATTGAAAATAGGGAATACAGGGTTCCCAAAATTTGATGGGGGAGAGATTGAATCTACCCATTCAGGGTAAGCTTTCTTTTCTAGTTGAACCTGCGCACGCTTTCCTTCCATAGCTTCCAACTGAGATGTTAATGACTCAATAGTAGTTATTAACTTTTGAGAAACATCTAGTTGAGCTTGAATCTGAATAGGTGCACTGACTGGAGCTTAGACAGGTATGACAGCTGGTACTGCAACTGATGGCAGCACTACCAATTGTTGTTGCACTTGACCCATAGGATTAGACCTGTGAGGGTGTACTGATAAAAGAGGATATTCTCGATCCATCCCAGTAGCTGCAACAAAATCCCTTGGCTGAATGACTCCAGCACGCTTAGGAGGAAGACTACCCTGAAGTAGTTTTGCGTTCATCCTTATCAATTCCTTCATTTCTTCCTCCTGTTGTGCAAATCTTTGCTCTAGTGAGAGCGATTGGCCCTCTACAGAGGGAGGATATGTAACCTAATTCTTTCCCTTTCCCTTGTTTGATCCCTTTCGGAGAGGGGGAAGTGGGTTATTTGAAGGAACACCTAGATTTTGGGTAAACCTTTGATTTCGTGTACGCACACCTTCTTCGTTTGTGTCTGTGCGTACAACTTCTTGAACAGGAACCTCTTCATCTGATCCCTCTGAGTGAGCCTCATCTGGTGGATCAGTAACAACAACATTGATGACATTGATTGATGCATAATGCATCGCATCCCTTCTATCAACATTTCTGTGATATTGTCTCCTTCCATGTCTTTGATGAGACATTACCTTTTGTTGATTCGATCCCTCAGGAACTTCTTGACGAACCGTAATTTGGAGAGAATATCCTGATAATTTGGCTCTTCATTCCTCTTGTTGCTTCTTCCCCAATTGAGAAAAGACCGACTTTCTCTGAGGAGGGGTTTGATGATTCGAAAAATTCCCCAGTCCGGTGGACTGGGGATATTCCTGCTGTCTTTGCTCAACCCCTCGAATCCTATTTGTTGATTTCAAGGGTTGGTTTAAGAGAGTCCCCAGTCTGGTGAGCTGGGGTGTCTCTTGACAAGCTATGTCTGAGACTTCCTTAAAAGATCTTCTAATCTTGCGGACCTTGGTCCGGAAATTAGCTGGATGCATCAACTTGTATCCACTTTTATCACCCGACTCAAAAGACCGTTGGATGATTTCTGACACTTCTGACACTTGGTGATGTGCTTGCTCCATACGAGAGCCCTGTTCAATATTCTCGTTCACATGATGCAGGTGTAATTCAACAACTTGTTATCTGTATGCTTGATTTTGAGAGGAAATAGTTGAAGCCTGTTCTTGGGCAAGATTTTTATTACAAACAAAGCCCATTGACTTTGGTCGACCATGGGCAATAACATTGCATGAGACCATTTTCGGTGGGCTTTACTGACTGGAGAGTACAGTGAAATTTAGTGCTCCATGAACACCCAATCCTCTGATATAAATACTATATGGGGCATCGAAAATTAACTGGCGCAATCTTCTTAGTGCACCAAGGCATGAACGCTGAAGGGATCTCTGATGCTTTTCAGCCTTCGGATATCGAGAGACTGATAGAGATGCCAAATCAATCTGGTGTTGTAACCCTTCTATTATATTAACATGATTTTCATATTCATAATAAGATAATAATTTCTTCTTCAACTGACAAAGAGTTTTCCATATGTTGAGACGAATATCATGAATTCTATCTTCCGTCAACATCTTTGGAATGTCATACTGAGAGTCAGCCAGAGGCCAAAACATGACTGGTACTTCACCTTTTTCCAGTTGTTTTATCATGTTCAGCATTTCCTCTTTATCATTAAATGGAGATTCTTCTACCTGATTTGACCAGAGCTGGTGCTTCCTTGTTACTTCATCGGATTCAACAATATTAGTAGAGAAATCACTGATTAAACTAGAAGATGAATGACTTAGGGGTGGTTCGGAGAATTACCTACACCCTGGGCTATCTTCTAATTGAGAAAGTATTTCACCTGCTAGTGATGAAGAATCATACCTGACTAGTTTCACATTTGCAAGTGCCTCAAGATAAGAGGGATTTATCGGCACTACATTGTCCACTGAAGCATTTTCCGGGCAATGTGAATCACTACTACGGGGAGGACTTTCACAGTGAAATTCATCATCATAGAGAGGACCACCATGGTGGGTTACAACAAAAGATGAGATCTCTTGCTCCGTGGTCTTCTAGCCACACAGAGGGTTCCTATGTCTCTCATATGAAGATGAAACATCAAGATCGACCGAATTGTCATGAAACAAGCCTTCATGAGGAAGTGTCTGTTGAGGACCTTCAGAATTAATGTTCCCACTATTGGGAAATGAGGGAGTAGAATCTTTCATTCCAACAGATAACTGTCTGAGGGATTTAAGAACTCCAGCACTGAGCAAGGCCTTGTTACAGATTGTCTCTTGATCTTTTGACTGTGCTGGGTGGTTCTTCTTCTTAGACGCCTTCTTACTCGCCTTGGAAACCACTTGTTGACGAAAGTGGCTACTATGAGCAGGTGTATGTGCCTGATCTGGAGAGACGGTTGGGTTAGGATGAAGATCTTTACTCAAATCAAGTGTATGTTCCTGACTTGGTTGTCCGTATGATATGGGGGAGTAGGCCCCACAACCCTCTTGGACTGGAACAGATGTGTGTGTCTGTTCCAGAGTGAACTGTTGATGTGTTACTCCACTGGTAGGGATAGATTTATGTGTCTTTCCCTGAGATTCCACTGAAGTTGTTATAATATCCTGACAGGCATCCAAAATATGAGCAGGGATTTGCTTCTGCTCTTTCACCATTGATAGAATATGCTTGGTGACTTCAGCTGCTGGAACAGGGATATACGTCCATTCCGTGATTGGAGTAGGTGAATCTGCCTGCTCCTGTCCTCCTTTTCCTGTCAGTGAATCCTGAAAGTACTCAAGTGTGGGGGAAGAAAGTTGAGTCTGCCTCCTGTTTTTTGCTGGGGCTTTCTGACTAACTTCTCCAAATGCTACCAAGCGAGAATGTTGGTAGGCTTGATTAATACTAGAAGGTGTATGTGCCTGCTGATTTCACTTCACCAAACATGGTTGACGAGCTCCATCATATGTAGTCAGACGAGCCTACTGACTAGCTGATGATGTATAAACATGTGTATGTTCCTGCCTATAGTACTCCTCTGGAATTGCCTAGCGGGATTGGCGTGATGCTACCAGATGACTCTGCTAGACAACGGAATTAAAACGGGCAGGTGTGTGTGCCCGCTTGTTTCTTGCCACCAAGTTTGGTTGGTGGACTTCTCCGGAGATGGCAGAGATGATAACCTTCTCACTATTAACCAGATTTTTCATCTGGAAATTCGTCTTGCCTGCTCGGGTTTGAGGAACCTGACCCTAACGCCTGGAGTCGACACCCTCATCATATTGAGGGCGCACTACCGCACGAGTCTGACGACAATTATTGATGGGATCCCTCGGGAAGGACTCCTGCCTCCTTGAATAAAGGCCCCGATGGACCTGCTCATTCACCTCCCCAGAATATGGGAGTGAATGGTGATTGCATTCTGGGGATAACGACCCGAAACGGTTGGAGATGGTAGTTAGCACCGCCTGCTTCTTGATCGCTGGTCGTCGCTGTCCGTACGACCAGGGTGAATTGTTCACTTGGAGGGCTTGTCGGGAAACCTCCAGAGTTGGAATGGTATCGTGTTGACGGTACTCCTTAGCCAGTGCATTTGATACCCAGCATTGAAGATGCTGAGTAGGTGATGTCATCCTCAGAGCGGATGATGATCTAGCCAGAGTAGCAGTAGTGGCATTCGCAGCAGCGGTATTCACAGGTGCGAACTTGAGAGAAGCTATTATGGAAATGCAGAAGATCTTGGAAAAGAGTGCCTGTTTAATATAACAGACGTAATCAAGATAAATTCATCCACTACATCATTTAGATGAGAACATATGTCAATGATTGTTTTTTTGGCCCTCTCATTGAGTTTTAAATAGGGGCCTAACAAATAGGTAAAACATCATTTTAACTTGGTTAAGGATTCACATCGGGTTCACCATTTTTGTTTCCCTCGGAATTTGGGGATGACCTCCTTGATTGAAGATTCAAACATTCCAATCGGTTTCTAACGGGTTTGTTCGTAGAACCGGAAACATCCAATGATTCCACATCCATTTGGACCTACTTTCCAAAGGTAGTCACTCATTAGTTTTTGGACTGATGAGGCTTAGGAATTTGCATTGGTCGAGTGGATGGGAGGTCGGACTCATCACACCTTTTTGAGGGGAATTATTGTCTACTCTAGGACTCTCTTTATAGATTTAAGTTATGTTTGCGAATCCTTATTACATTACCAAGTATAAAATGAGCTTTCCTTCAGATCTGAAAATCAATGATTAAATATACACGAAATTTAGAGAATCTTTTATATGTATTTGAGGTTTTTCATCTATAGAGAATCATCTGTTTAGAGATTCTTGGTCAATGGTATCCTTCGAAACATTTATATAGAAGTCTCTTAGTCATTATGATGACCATGCTGGTTTTAAAGACACTCAGTGGGGCACTTAAAGTTTATTGTCATTCAGAAGGACATGGATTATTTCAGAGTTGGTATTGAACCCGCAGATGGGCTACCTACGTATCCTTTGTTTAGAAAAGGAATCAGAACCCATGTAGTTCGAGTAAGGGAGTATGATGTTTATGACTGATGGCTCAAAAAAGGATGTCATAATTACTTTTACACTCTAATCTCACGTGAGTCATGCTCGGTGTGAGAAACAAGAGGTATTGGTAAAAAACCAGACAATTTCTCCATGAAATATGCAATCATAAGAAATAATACAGGGCTTATGTATATATGACTGGCCAGATAAATGAAGATTAGGATTTAATTTAGGGAAGAAATCCAGGAACAAGGTCCATAAAGGTATATGTGCTTCATGGAGATTTGAATACTCTAACTTGGGGTTTACTCCTGAAAAGGATGCCCAAATTAGGAGAGGAATTATGATTGGGTTTTACTCTTAATAAGGAATCCCAGATCAAAGGTAAATTAGGACTGGTTAAGAGAAATTAAGACTGGGGCTTGATCCTGAGAAGGAGGCCCAGGTTAAGGGACTTTGAAAAATTTAAGGGACTTGGGGCTTACTCCTAAGGAGGATGCCCATATTTGAGACTTTTAAGATTTGGGGTTTACTCGTAAGAAGGGGACCCAAATTAATGAGGACTTGGGGCTTATTCCTAAGGAGGATGCCCAATATTAATGAGAATTTGGAACTGGGGATTACTCTTGAAATGGAGGCCCAGGTTAAAAGGAATTACGACTGGGACTTACTCCTAAAAAGGAGGCCCAAATTAATGAGAACTTGGGGCTTACTCCTAAGAAGGATTCCCATATTTGAGACTGGGGCATACTCCTGAAAAGGAATCCTAGGTTAAGATAATTATGGTTGGGGCTTACTCCTGAGGAGGATGACCATATTTGGGAACATTAAGACTGGGGCTTACTCCTAAGGAGGATGCCCAGATTAGGGGACTTGGGGCTTACTCCAAAAAAGGAGGCCCAAGTTAAGAATTATGACTGGGGATTATTCCTGAAAAGGAGGCCCAGGTTAAGAATTATGATTGGGGATTATTCATGAAAAGGAGGCCCAGGTTAAGAATTATGACTGGGGCTTATTTCTGAAAAGGAGGCCCAAGTTAAGAATTATGACTGGGGCTTATTCCTGAAAAGGAGGCCCAAGTTAAGGGGTTCTCTGATCTTAAAGGATGAGGTCGAATGAATGAAATCTCAATCTTTAGTGACATAAAGATGTGTAAATCACTAGGTTTTGAGAGATATTCCACAGAATTCCTTTCAGATAAGGAAGTTAAATCAAGAAATCATTCCATAAATGTCTTTGAAGAGTGTATTGAAGACTGAATCTTGAATAGGAGAGGTGGAATGACATAAGAGGGGTAAAATGGGAAAGAAGGGCACCCAAAAAGGCAGGGGCGCGCAAGTCCTAGTAGGCGCGCGGGTACTGCGTGGGCATGCAAGTCCTAGTCATGCAGGTATACCTACGTGACACATGGGTACTTGCGCATTTGTAAACCAGCATGGTAATACTTGGGTGATCCTTGACCAATGCCTTTAGAATTATCTTGAGGTACTTCCAGAAGAGAGGCGCACAAGTTTTGGTGAAGAAGTATGGCGGCACGCAAGTATATTCATTTCCCTTAAGGGTAAAACACCTTAGGCATGCAAGTGTTAGTAAATTCTAACACTTAGACCTTACTCTTCTTCTTTAGACCTTCCATTCTAGGTAAAGAATTACCATAGAAATTTTTGAAAGACCTAAAGAAGATACTTGAGAGTTCAGAGCTCTGTATCTGAATTCTGAAAAAATTCCTCCTGAAATGGGGGGCCCATAGGGTCTATTTATAGGCTGGAGAAGACCCCGAGTGGTTATCCTTTAGGGGGTGCAAGTCACTTGCGCGACCATCAGGCGTCGCACAAGTGGACTTGCACAACGGTGATGGAACTTGCGCGGCACATGTGCTTTTGAAGCCTTGTTCATGCCTTTGTCAATTTTTGATGTTTTCTTCAAAGGATGAATCAATTTGTGCTAAGTCATTTCCCTTTACATTCCTTTGGACTCTGTGATGAAAAGGAGTGTCAACATTACCTTTTTTTCATAACGATCATTGAAAAACGAGAACGTTACTCGTGTGTACATATGACCTAACGTCTCCATGATTATAACGTTGGTTCATTTTCCATAACCATATTTAATGATTGGTTTTAAATGTATAATTAATGTATAAATATGATAATTATTTCTTGATTATTATTTTGTAGATGTTATATAATTACCCCTTTGACCATGGTTGACTTACCAAATTCATTTTTGACACATAAATTGAATTTTGTGAAAAAAACCTGACGTAAAATTAATTGTTTAAATAGTTATATACAACATAGTAATAAGTGAAATAAAATTAATGATAAAAATTAAAAAGGTTCTGAATCAAGTATAAAATTAACATTTTTTAGTATATAGGAAGTTAAAGGAAGTTCACCCAAAAGGAAACTCAAGGTAATAGATTTCGACTCAATTTACATTCTATTGAGACTTATTTATTATTATGAACCTAGTTTCTTTTATATGGTGTATATAATGCCCTTTTACATTATATATCATTAATCTATTTATTCTCATGAAATTATAACTTTAATTTAATTTTATTCCTTCATGAGGCTTATGATTTAAAATGTTTCAAAGTTGTATGGGAAACTTTAGAATGTTTAAAGATTATTTTACTCAATAATAAATTTAATGATCTTTTGATTGAATTTCCATTTGAGTAAATAATATAACCATTTCTTAATAAATCCTTTCATTTTATCTCATCTTGTTATTCATGACCATGTTCAATTATTATTACAATTTTTCCACTCTTTGGTACTCAAAACGTTTTTGAAAATGTTTTTTCAGAAAACCTGACATTATATTTCTCTTTAGTCAGAGAACCTATTTTCTTATAAAAACCATGTTTTATTAAAATGGTTTCAAAAATTTATTTCAAATGATTTGTTATATTTTTTACCATTTTTTCCTTTTACAATTTTTTTTAAAGGAATCTTCTTATCGCTTTTCAAACAAGTCATTTTTCTAATCTTTAACCATGAAAATGAATGTTATTTTTACCTCGTATGGATTGTACAGATTTACCAACCATAATTTCATTGATGCTTCCTTTTCATTTTTAAAAGGTTACTTTTTCAATAAAATATTTTCAAAAGTTATTTTAAAAGAAAATTATTTTCAAAATAAAAGATATTTTTCTTAAGAATGTTTTTAAAAGATCATTTTATAATATTTCCATTCATCAACAACAAAAACCCTTTAATTTACTCCACTTGGGTTATATTGTATTGATACTATCCTTAATATTCTTATGAATGGGTCATGATTTATTTGTCATAGGATAATATTCACATTCACTTACTTGATTCCATTTAGACCCCTTGAAATATTCAATTTACTACGATCATTTGAAATTGAATTTCCCCTAAATAACAATATCATTTTTCATAGATATGATTGTTGCCTAAATCATATAACATTTTCATATGGGTTTTACTTTGAATGTTATTTGATTATTTGGAGAAATATTGACAAATCTATATACTTTATTCCATATGAATATTTGATAAGGAATATTGTTTATTCGATATGAGTAATTTTTGGGTCATGAAATACACGGGTTAAGGACCATTTAAGGAAATACCTATAGGTTAGGGAATTATTAATGAAAGACCCTCAATGCGTCGATAGTCTCATGGGATGAATTAGTTGCACAAATTTGAATAGGTAAAATTTATCTTAATGGTAATGGTTCTGTGTACCTAAGAGGCATGAAAAATAATAATAATGAATTTCTCTCATTTAGTTTTAGTTATTATTCGTCCATGGGATCTTGCATCAACATATCTATGGATACATTTCATTTTTAGGTCATCGATTAAATAAAATGTGTTTCAGTTTCTTACCTTTCCATATTGATTTTTCCTTATCTAGTTATTTGAATTACATGTGTTTCCATTTTTTACTTTGACATATTATTTATGCATTTGATTCACAGTTTTTTGATTATATGGTATGTGTGTTCATTTATTTACCTTTACATTATTATTAATCTCATTGATTCATTATTTCTTCCGCTATACTTTACCCTTAACGAGTATTTGAGATCACCCTTATTATGTTTCCTTTCCCTAGGAATCTATGAATTGTACTATGAAAGATATACATGGATATAATATATGGAATAAAATTATCCTCGAAGTTATTTATTTAAAGAGAAGAAAACAATTATGATGTAATTAGTGTATTATTTAGTAATAAAAGAATCATTTATATACCCGGACTACCAAGACTACTAAACTCTTCAGTCATTTAGGATTTGATTCAATATAACTGTGACAATAAAATTGATAGCATACACCGGCACCAAAATCTCTGTGGTTGGGTCGCTACAGAATGAGGATGATCATTTTAGTAATTTGAGATCATGAAATAGAAGGATAAATGAATGATGATGTATAAAATGAGTGGGTAAACCCTCTCGAATAATAGAGACCATTTTCTAGAGAATAGCAACTCGAAACCACCATTTTTAGGTAAATCCACCTCTTTTGGCCATTGATGGCACCATATCTGAAGTAGAATGGCCTGATTTGAGGCGCGAAGACTAGATCTAGAGATCTAGAATTTATGTTGAATTCTAGATTCCACACCGTGTTCTAAGATGAACACAATACATGTGGACATTCAACAGTGGAATCTAGGGTTTTGTAAACCCATAAGGATGGAGTAACATGTACATATCTAACACACTGGGTACCACCTTCCCATGTGGGTATACTTTGTGACAAATCACATGGTCAGGTACATGGTTGTGTACTCCAGTACACAGACATGGTGAGAATCACACATCCCTAGTCTCGATTAATCAAGAAATGTTGTGTAGTCCACCTACATGGCATGTAATACTACATGGGATGAATATGTGTGCTGGCTAGGGACACGAACAAGCTGTTAAGTGGGGCCACACACTACGTGGGTCCCATCACACACTGTGTATCCAAAGTTCCTTTTTGGTAAACTTCAACCTTCCACATGTCCTTCATTTGAACTCATATTTTTTCCTGTGAGTAGCATATCCTTAGTGTGTTTCCAGATATATTGTGATGTTGCCCTCAGTTGTGGATTTAGAGATATTATGGATTTTTTTGGCCATGAAACCTTTTGAGGACACCCTAATTATGGTAGTGATCAGGTAGGATCACATGATACTTCCTCATAAGTAGAGCCCTCTATCTTGGCTGGTCATGGGTCCTTAATGGCTTCTAGAGTGAAACCCTGTAGTCGGGCTATGAATGGACCCTCTACAGACTCCCGAGTAGAACACTACAACTAGGATGTGAATGGGTCCTCAACGACTATTCTAGTGGAACACTCCAGCTGTACTAGGTTGGGGTCCTTAACTTCTCGAGTGGAACTGTCCTATGGTATTAGGGAATAGGTCCTCATTGACTTAGAGTGGAACCCTCAAGATGGGCTCAGAATGGGTGCTCAGCCATCGAAGTAGAACCCTCATACTGGGCATGGCATGGGTCCTCCATCGAAAATCAGAGTGGAACCCTCCTATTATATAGGTCATGGTTCCACTACCTAGAATTTGGGCCCCCATGATTGTGAGTCAATGTGACGAGTGGTTGTTTGATGTAGCTTGGGACTCACGAGGAAGAGGGATGCTTTCCCTATTAAGATGCATTTTTGTGACATGAACCAAACCATGTGAGTGAGTCATTGTCTCCCAAAGTGGATAGTATCAAGGTGTGGTGAATGAGTTCCTTATACTTGTGTATTCAAAAAAGATGCATGAAATGTTGGGAATAACTATTGGAATTTTGGACCTATTGGCTGTTCTTGTTCTTAGGATGAGCTGTGAGATAAAGATCCCCTTACTCCCTCATTTGGGATTCTGTGACCAAACACACACACACACACAGATATATATATATATATAAATCCTTCTTTTATACCCACTCATTGGGTCTGGTTAATCTCTTTCTAAGAGAGGCAAAGATGTGCAGGGTATTCTATGTACTTTCTATATCTATATTCTCATGGTTAAATGAGTCTACTCACCAAATATAGGTGGAAAAGGATTGATGGGTAGTTAATATACTCATTTTGTTTATCCCCTTGTGCTTGGATGAGCTTACTTTCACTCATTTTTGGGTTGAGCTATACAATTTCACTGTACCTTGTGTATATATTATATTTATCTTTCCTTTTTTATATCTCACTAAATCCCATTCATATTTCAAGGAAATCTACTTGGTATGTATATACTCACCCTTGTATGGTATTTTATTTCAAATTTCATGTTTTATGTAGAAGACATATAGGTTGACCACGACTATAGAGGAGATTTGGGATACTGGGTTCTTGGACCATGTATAGTGGTATTAGCTTGGGATTCAGGAGTGGGGATCTCTTCAGATGTTTAATTTTCCTATTTTATATCAGGTTGGGACACATTTCTAGTTGGTCGAGTATTTCCCCCCTTTTACTTCCAATTTACACTACCATACTTTTGTACTATCTAGAGGTTTATGCATATTTGGTTTACTTTATAGAAGTTTTGCATCTATTATTTATTCCCTATAAAATTTTTCATTGAGACGACTATGTGTGTTTATAGGTACTTAGGAAAATGTCTCCTTGAGTTAGTTACTCCTTTGGTGCTTATCGCCACCCCTGGACTATGGAGGTGGGCTTGGGGTATTTGCGGCTCGAGCCCCATCTTGGGCTGGGTCGTGATATATTGGTATTAGAGAAAGTTCATTCATTGGGATGTTTTTAAGACATATCCATTAAATAGTATTGGTTGAGTTTAGGGAAATAGTGTCTAGGTGTATCGAGTGTGTCTCTCGGGCCAATGAATCCAGTGATGGTGTGACAACCGACATAGCCATTCACCAGGACCCTGACTACTTTCTTGTTGACTCATTATGTTGAGACATTTTTTGCAGGGATTAATGTTACATGAATCATATAGGATTGAGTCCTTGACTATAATTATTGATTAAACTCTCCATTTTTGTTGATATATATATATAGATATATATATATTCTCATCTAAATATGGTACTCCTTGATAAAATTCAGGATGCCTCTGCGATGATAGACAAGCAAGATACCATCTATGGTTCGTTATAAAAAACCATATGAGCAATAAGGCCTTAGTTCAAGGTCCATCCCACGACCCCTTTCTCTAGGTGGGAAAGTAGCAGCACCTCACCCTATTGAGCTACATATTGTTCTAGAATAGCAGGCTGAGGACGCAAGTAGGCTTATCACACTCTGTGATTTCTATCACCATAGACCGTTGAGGTTCAACAACAATCTAGATCCTCAGGCAGCATATGATTGTCTAGAGTTGGTGTTCAATATCTTTAGTCTTGTTAGGACCCCAATGGATTTGGTAGTTTCACTAGCTTCTTGCATCTTCCATGGAGTAGTTGAGTATTGGTGGAGCCTTGTTACGCAGATGCACAATGAGTCGACCATCTAATGGCTTAACTTCCAGTAGCTGTTTCGTGAGGAGTACTACCCCTCCTGCATTTAGATCCATAAGATTATGGAGCTAAAGAAGGTAGGGACAATGATGGATAAGTACACTGTAAGGTTCAAAAACCTTATATGTTACTCCTTTGGCATGATCCAAGATGGCTACTTCTGAGCACAAAGGTTTGAGAAGGGACTCCACAGAGAGATCCAAGCTAATGTTGTGAATTTTTTGCATTACCACCTACACTGGGGTGCTAAATTAGGAACTAGTGATAGAGATGTTTCTATTATATGGATTCCAAATAGCTAGAGATTGTAGTGGACGTCAGAGAGTTTAGTCATCTTCAGCTTCTAGAAGATTCCATATGCTAGAATATTGATGTAGGAGATCCTTCCATGATCATAATATGGTGCGTGTTCATAGGTATCAAAGAGAACCAAGTAATTCTCTACAGGGGAAGTGTTTTACTTGTGATGGGTGAGGTCACATTGCACAAGACTTCCAGACCAAGAATGCAGATCATCCCATGTAGATAGCTGATGGACCACCATGGAATAGGTAGTGCCCTGGCAAGAGATCTCCTAGGCATGGATAGGGTGGTCCCTAGGGAGGTAGAACTGGAAGGAGGAGTAGGAGGAGATACAGGTGTAGGATGATAATATGAGATCCTTCCTTCACCACCACCACTAGGCAGACCACATCTGGCTCTGGGAGTGTACAACCAGGGTTGTAGAAATCAACATGCATTGGATGTCTATGACCCTATAGTGAACGAGATGATCAGAGGTATAATATATACTTATTATACTCTTTATTCAATATTCATAGAAACATGTTCCAATTATTCTTTTATCTCTTGACTTATGGTGCAAGAGATGTAGCTCTTAGTTGAGACACTAGCACACTATCTTCATCTTGAGGTTCCTATCATGAATGCTTCTTCTGTATCTTTCATTTTACAGTAGTGTAAGATATATCTTGGAATAAATAGATTCACATGGGACCTTTTGGTCATCACGATGGAAACCTGTGATGTCATCTTGTGTATGTATTGGATTTCCATGGTCCGAGCCTAGATTGACTATCACCACGGACAAGTTAGATGCTTATGTACTGATGGGATGAGATTCTCTTTTTCTAGAAAGAGTGATATCATGGAATGGTAAGTGGGTTATATGAGTAGGAGACTGCAACTCATCACCCATCAGTTGGTGAGTATAGTCCTTGGTGCAACAGACTCTTCATAAATTTGGGTTCCTTTAGTTTTTGAGGATTATATGGACGTCTCCCTAGAAGATGTTTTGAGACTACCTTTGAGGACTTATATGGAATTTTTCATCAACTTACATCCCAGTACCACTTTGATATCTTATTTAGCATATCATATAGCACCTACTAAGATCCTTGAGCTATGAATGCAGTTGGATTACCATTGTGAGAAAGGTTTCATCAGACCTAGTCTGTCCCCCTTGGCATCTCTAATCCTATTCATGAAAAAGGAAGATGGGATATTACAGATTTTCATGGATTATCATCGCCTAAACCATGCCATGATAAAGAACATGTACCCATTTCCGAGGATTGAAGATCTCTTTGATTAGTTGTGAGGTTCAAGATGGTTCTAAAAGGCCGATCTTAACTCTGAATACCACCAGTTGCTAGTTCGTGGGGCTGATATTCCAAAGTTGGCATTATGATTTTTCTACAGAAACTATGAGTTCCTAGTGATGGCATTGGTGTAACAAATTCCCCTGTTGTGTTTATGGATTTGATAAACCAAGTTTTCCATCCATACTTTGACCATTTTGTTGTTGTTTTTATTGATGAAATACTCATATACTATGTAATAGATGAGGTTTGTGGTCGATTTATTCTGAATTATATCCCCTTTGACTATCGTGACGTGAAAAGGATGGAAGTTTAATTGGTCTGAGAAATTCTAGAGTATATTTGAGGAGTTGAGGAAGAGGTTGATGAGTACTCTAGTGTTGTGACTACCATAGGAGGGCATGGATTTTGTAGTGTATTATGATGCCTCATGAGCTGGGATCGGCCACATTTTGATGAAAATATAAGCAGTTATCACATACGGGTTGGGGTAGTTGAGACCCCATGAGCATAACTAAGAAACCCATGACCTAGAGCTAGCAATGGAATTATTATCCTTGAGGATGTAGAGACACTATCTTCTAGGAGATCACCTTGTGGTTTACTCTAACCACCATAGTTCCAGGTACGTCTTCACTCAGAGAGACTTTAACCTAAGACACCGATGCTAATTGGAGTTCATGCAAGACTATGTCTTTGAGATATTCTATAATCTATGTAATGGAAATGTTGTAAAATATTCCCTTAGTAGGAAGTCCCATGATCTCCTAGTGCATGAATATTTAGAGAAGTTAGCTTCCTTGTAGGTAACCCTAGTAGAGGAGAAGGGTAAAATTTTTCTACAGTCGATGGTGTTGAATCCTTCACTTCTTGAGTTTGTAAGAGAGTCCCAGTTGGGAGACATCAGCTATGAGGTCTTACATGATCATATATCCCTATAAAAATCACCAGATAGATATTATTATGGAGTGAATCACATCACCTTGTTCTAGGGGTGAATACTAGTTCCAATCATGTTGCGGGAGGAGGTTATGTGGTAGTTCCACAATTATACCCTAGATATACATACCAATGTTGGGAAGATGTATAGAGACTTTTAGAAGTAGTTATGGTGGTCCGGTATGAGACAAAACATTGCTGAGTTCATCTCTTAGTGCCTCACCTGTCAGTAGGTAAAGGCTGGGCAGTAGGTTTTAACAGGTTTGTTGTATCCCCTTGATATCCTGGAGTGGAAGTGGGATGGAATATTCATGGACTTAATTATAGGACATCCACACACATAGAAGGGCCATGATTCCATCTGGGTGATAGTTGATAGACTCATGAAGTTGGAACACTTCGTTGCTATCAGGGAGTAGAGTTTGGTGGAGAGTATTTGGCAGCTGTATGTATGGGAGATCATTTTCCACCATAGGGTGACCTGAACGATTGTATCCGATCATGACATGAAGTTTACATCATGATTTTGGAGAGGCCGAAAAAAGGCATTCACCACCCAATTGAGTATGAGTACAACCTTTCATGACCAGACTGACGAGAAGACCAAGCACACTATCAAGGTGCAAGAGGATATGTTGAGGGCTTGCGTGTTGGAATTTAGTTGGATCTCATAGGATCCATTTCTCTTGATAGAGTTTCCATACAACAACATATACCACTCTACCACCAATATGCCACATTTTGAGGCCCTATATGGGATACCCTATAGGTCACCCTTATGCTGGACAAAGATAGGTGATTCATCTCCTATGGGTCCAGAGATGGTATAGGTGACAATAGAGAAAGTCCGGGTCATCCATGAAAGGATGAGGATGACCCAGAGTTGATATAAATCTTATATAGATCACCATCACAGGCCCTTGGAGTTCAATCAGGGAGAACTGATTTTCCTGAGAGTCTCCCCATGATGAGGAATGTGGAGGTTTGGATGGGGTGTAAAGCTATCCCTGAGGTTCTTCATACTGTTTGAGATCTTGAAAAGGGTTGGAAAGGTTTCCTACCACCTCTACTTACCCCCACATCTAGATTGAATGCATGATGTCTTCCATGTGTCGTAAATGAGGATATATGTGCATGAGCCCACACACATTATCAATTGGGGAGAGTTAGACATCGAGGATGAATCCACCTTTGTGAATAACCTAGTGGCAATTGAGGATCGACATGAGTGGAACCTTCATGGATGAACTATCTCTTTGGTTCACATGCAGTGGTATCCCAAAAACATGCAAAATAGTTCCTAGGAGCGGGAGAGACAAGTATAGGATTAGTACTCTGAGTTGTTTTCATAGTTATGATTTTTGGGGATGAAAATCTTTAACGAGGGAATGATGTAGAGAAATGGGTTTTCCCTATAAAAAATTAAAATATTTCTATATAAATTTATAGAGTTAGGAACTAATACGAACTATGATTCCAAGGCCCAGTGTGCCAAAAATTAATTATATAATAATATTAATAATATTTTTTATTTCACACACTCATATTCTTAAAGAAAATGGGATAAATAATAAATGGTTGATCAGATTAGAAATCTGAGACTGTGGTTGTGTCCGAAAAACCATGTTTACCATAGGCATGACATAAAAAGAGTTAGCACAAGATTTTTAGACCCCACTCTCTTTGGAGGTGAATTTAATAAATGAATAAATGAAATATTAAATTAATAATTAATTTTTCATCCTAATAGATAATATTATAAATATATCACCCTGGAAATACTTTCCAGGGTTAGAGTCATAATTTTTGGAATCATCGGCAAGAGATCTTTCCTCATTCCTTTGGAAAATCATCTTAGACAATGACGAGTCTCTGTATTGGATCAGATCAGGACACAACGTACACAATAGGTTCATTAAAATAATTGGTGGATGCATTCTTCATCATCAATCAATATGAAATCAATGTAGCACCCATCAATTGGTGTTTTAAAAACTTTTTTTAAATTGATTGAGTATATCATTATTCTGTTCTTCAATATGAGATCTTTTTAAGCCTTTTCATGTTCCCATGTACAAAAATATATTTATTTATAGTTTTTTTCTAATTTTAAATATCCATTCTTGATTGATTGGACAAGAACACTTGGACTTGATCATTTAACCCTTGTTGTTGTGATTTTACCCAAGTTTCTTTGCAATATTCACCTGTTGGATCCCTATGGTCCTAGTTCAAATTTTCTGGGAGGTACCGAGCTTGATCAGACCCCTGAACTCATGGAGGATCGAAAAAACATCAATGGTTTGATGATATATAAATAGATCTGTAAATCTTGTAGAATGAGGATGATTGTTTTGGTGGTTTGAGATCATGAAATTGAATGGGTATGGAATAATGGTGTACAAAATGAGTGGTGAAAACCTCCTAATGAATGGAGACCATTTTCTAGAGAATGATGGACCAAAAAAATTATTTTTGGGTAGATATACCTTTTTTATCCATATAAGACACTGGATATAAAACTTCATGGCCTGGTTTGAGGCGTGAAGACCAGATCTTTAGATCTGGGATTTCTGTCAAAATCTCGACTACACACTGTGTTCTAAGATGAACACATCACGTGTGGCCTTTCAGTGGCGATGGATAGGGTTTGGGAAACCCATAAGTATGACACGACATGTTCATATATAACACAACGTGTACAACCATCCCATGTGAGTAGGCCATGCGATGGATCACATGTCTAGGTACACGGATGTGAACTACTGTATATGAACATGACAATCAACACATGGCCCTGGTCCTAGTTATCCAGGACACCCCATGTAGTCTAACTACAAAGAGTGTACTTCTACATAGGATTAATCCATTTACCTTCTAGGGACATGGACATGATGTGAAGTGGGGAAACACACCATGTGGGTCCCCTCACATGTTGTGTACCCCTAGTTCCATTTTGTGAAATTCTGAACTTTCGTATCTCCTTTGTTTTAACTCATATTTTGGCCCATGTGTAGACTATCCTATGTTTTTTTAGTGTAGAACATGATGATGCCATCGGTCATGGATTTAGAGATATGATTGTAAATTTTGATGGGGAGAAAACCTTCTGAGGAAACCCAGACGACATAAATGATTAGACTTGATCACTAGATACTTACTCCAGAGTGGAACCCTCCAGCTAGGCTAGGAATGGGTCCTTAATAGATTAAAGAGTAAAACCCTTCAGCAGGGCTAGGAATATGTCCTCTACAGAATCCCGATTGGAACCCTCCATCTGGTCTTGGCATGGGTCCTCGATGACTATTAGAGTAAAACCCTCCAGCTATGCTAGGCAGGGGTCCCTGACTTCCTGAGTGGAAACCTCTTATGGTAATAGGGCATAGGTCCTCGTTGACTTAGAGTGGAACCCTCCATTTGGGATGAGCATGGGTCCTCGACCATCAGAGTGGAACCCTCCTGTTGGGCAGGTCATGGGTCCTCCATCGACTATCAGAGTGGAACCCTCTTATTGTATAGGGGATGATTCCTCTACCAATAATTTTTGGCCCCTCGACTGTGTGACACAGGGACAAGATGTGGTTTGACGTAGCTTTGGACTCATAAAGAAAAGGGAAAATTTCCCCACTGAGATGTGTTCTTGTGATGTGAGAAAAACCATGTGGGAAATTTAGTGATGCCCAAAGTAGATAGAATCAAGGTGTGGTGAATGAGTTCCTTAGACTGGTGTGTTCAGGGAAGATGTGTGGGATGCTGGGTATCATTGTTGGACTTTTGGAACTATTGGCTACTCTTCTTCTTGGATTGTTCTGTGATATGGAGATCCCCTTACTCCTTTGTTTAGGATTCTATGGCTGATCATATATATATATATATATCCTTATTATGTACCCAATCCATGTGTTTGGTTACTCTCCTTCTAGGAGAGGTGAAGACGCACGGGCTATGCCATGTGCTTTCTATGTCTAGATTTTCATGATTGGATGAGTCTACTCTCCTACTGTAGGTGGTGAAGTATCAATGGGTAGTTAATCTACTCTCTGAAATTATCCCCTAGGGCTTGGATGAGCTCACTTTCACTATTTTTTGGGCTGAGTTGTACTCATTTACCGTACCTTGTGTATATACTATCTTAATCTTTTTTGTATCTATTTTTATCCCTCCTAAGCTTTTGGGGAATTATACTGGGCATGTATATACTCAATCCTACATGGTCTTTTACCTCACATGTTGTGTCTTATACAGACGAAGAACATGTTGACCATGACTATAGAGGAGCCTAAGGATACTGGGTTCTTGGACTGTGTATGATAGTTATAGCTTAGGATTCAGAAATAGGGCTCTATTTAGCTATTTAATTTTCCAGTTTTCTATCAGGTTGGGACATATTTCTGGTTGGGCATGTATTTTTTCCCTTTTCCTTCCAGTTTACACTACCACACTTTTGTACTGTATAGAGGTTCACACATGTTTGATTTACTTTATAGAAGTGTTTAATCTCTTATTCTTTCCCTCTGAAATTTTTTATCAAGATGGTTGTGTGTTTGTGTGTGTACATGTACTTTGGAAAATGCATCCCTAAGTTAGTTATGCCTTTGGGGGCTATCTTCACCCCCTGGCCTATGGAGGCGGGCTTAGGGTAGTTGCAGCTAGATCCTTGGCTTGGGTCACATCGTGACAAAAATAACTTTAAAAAACAATTAAAGGATAAATATATATTAAGTCATGGATTCCATTTATATCATTTATTACATAACTTTTGGGCTATTATGATGTCACAATAATGACTGTATATTTATTCCATATTTAATTTTTACCAAAAAATTTGAAAGTCTCAGAAAATTATGAAACATTCACCATTATATTATTTCAATATATTGATTTAAAAAATAATATTTATTTTTCAAAAATTATTTTATAAATATGATATTTTTCACCTTGAAATAAAAATCATTATTTACTATAAATACTAATTTTATAAATTGAATAACTTTCTGACCCTCATAAAAATTACATTGAACTTTATTAAATTATATTATTTTTTATATTTAAATAAATACTATTTAAATAGAAAATTTTATTAAAATAAAATTTATTTTGAAAATTATTGAATTTATCTAAAGAGTTTCTTAATTGAAACTATATATTTCACAGAAATACTATTTTAGTTTCTTTGTATCAAAATCTAATATTTATCAAAGGCTTTATATAATCATTTATAAATTAAAAATACAAAAGGATAAATATAATCCTTATTTTAAAGAAAAAATAAAATTTTTTCTACTATGGTATATATACATAACCCCTTATTACACTAGCATACACCCTAAGGGTAACATGTGAGATTGTGGTACTTTATCTGGGTGGTTCAACAAACATGGTTTCAGTCATGATCTCAATAATATTGAATTTATCATATAAAAGGTTTCTATTGAACTTCAGTTATTGAGTTTAGGAGTGGGATTGGTTAAGGAAAATGACTACTGATTCCATCTCCCTTAGAAGCTCTAATAAATGGGCTTCACATGGTATAATCCTATTGGTCAACTCTATCGTTTATTCCTTTTGTGTCAATTATATTTTATCAAAACCTTTAATATATACTAATAATAATGGTCACTATAGAATGAATATATTATCAAAAATATTTTAATTCCTACATGATATATTTTATAATGGTCTAAAATAACCAAATTGGTGCATGTGGTTTTTATAACTACATACATAATAAACAATTTTTTCATTTAGAATGGAATTTCATTTATAAAAGCTTGGGTCGTTATATTTTTCCCCCATTCAGAAATTTATCCATTAAAATTTCATTCTATACACTTGAATAGACAAGGATAATTTTTTTTCAACATCTTTTATATTTACAATGTTTTCCTCATCAAAATTGTGGTTCCTCTATAACACTTTGAAGAGGTGAGTTGTCTTATTTCTTAGAAATTTGTCTCTATAATCTAAGATCTTCAATGGATACTTATCTTTTGAAATATCATTATACAAGGGTACCACGTCTAGATAAAGAACACATGGGTGGTCTAGTATGTACTTTCTTATGAGGAATACATAGAACACATCATATAGTTGAGATGTGTCATTTTGGAGTTCTAGTTGATATGAAAAAAATCTGATATGATCAATGATCTCAAAGGGGTTGATGTATCTAGGAATAAGCTTTACCTTATTCCTACACCTCATGAATGTTTTCCATGATGATATATGAAGGAACACCTTGTCTTCCAACTCAAGGTCCAAAACTCGTTGATGATTATATATTTATATTTTCTATCCACTTTATACAGATTTCATATGAAATTGAATGGTTTGATGATTTTTAGTCATATCTTGGATAAGATTAGGTTCCATAAGCTTCTACTCTCTAACTTCATCCCAACATATTGGATTTTGACACCTCTTCCCATATATATCCTAATAAGGTTCCATTTGAATGCTATAATCAACATCTTTGTTATACGAGAACTCCACCATGGGAAGGTGTTGATCCCAAAATCCTTAGAAATCCATTGAACATGATCTCAACATATACTCTAGAGTTTGAATAGTAATTTTAGAAAAACCATCAGTAAAAGTGTGATAATAAGTACTGAAACACATCTCTATATCCAATAATTTCTGAAGGATTATCCAGAACCTTGAGGTATACCTTGTATCTCAATCTAATACAATGGAGAATGATACTCCATGTGGTCTTACCACTTCCCTTATGTATATCTTATTATTTTTTCAAGAGGGAAATATTATTTGATAATAATGAAATGTGATGACTTTTTAAGGTGATAGAATACCACCCAAATTAAGTTATTACCTTTAGATGTCCTAGGGAGTCCCTTGAAAAAATACCTGGTTATGTTTTACCATTTATATACTAGTATGGGAAATTATTTCATTATACCCTTAAACTTATATCATTTTGACTTGGCTTATTTTGATACCAAGCATTGAGATACAAATTCTACAATCACTCCACCAAATTTTTTTCTTTAGTTCTCTATATATCTTAGTACTTCCTATATGAATAGTGAAATAATATATATGAACATCTTCCAAAAGTTACCTCTTAAGATATAGTTTTTATGAGAAATATATTCGGGTCCAAGCCACATAAATCCATCTTTATGAAATTTTAACTCCATAATATCCAATAACTTTCTATATAGATCATCATTATCTTTTTGGAACTACTTGATCTTATAAAGAATAGATGGTTGGGAAATTATTTGAGGATGGTAGGATGAATATCATTTTATTATTCCCATTTCCATCCTTATCATGTCCAAGAAGATTAGATCCAATTTAATTCTTAACATGGATATAGTTATAGGATCCTTTCTACTTAGAGAATATGTCACTTTTTTCATCTTCCGAGGATGGTAATAGATTGAACAATCATAATCCCTGATCAGATCTGACAACATTAATTAGAGTATATTGAGTTCCATTTCTATGAATATATACTAGAGGATTTTATGATTTTCATGTATATCATACTTCTCCCCGTAGAAATAATGTCACCAAATATTAAATGTGAATATCACTATAAGCAATTATAGTTTATGTATTGGTTAGCTGTGATAAGGGATATTCAATTGGAGAGAGGATTTAGATATCACTTTGTAATCTTTCATGAGTAAACATCCCAACACTTTTTTGGAAGAATCACTGTAGATAATAAATCATTCCCCATAGGTGGTTAATGTGAGAATAGGTTCAATTATTAGCCTATTATTTAACTCTATAAATCTCTCCTTGTATTCATCAGTCCATAAAAACTTCATTCCTTTGCACGTTAGCTTAGTTTAGTGGGATTTAAAATATTTTTCAGTTTATCACAATTCAAACAAATTACCCAACTAATTGAAGGAAACTACAGATCTTGATTATATATGTTTGTATGGACCATCTTTCAATTGCCTATATTTTCGAAGGATCCATAGATATCCCTTTTTTTATAGTTACATGCCTCAGGAATGTTACTTTCTCCATCCAAAACTCACATTTAATATATATCACATATAAAATTTCCTTTCAAAAGGACTTTAGTACAACATTCAAAATGATCCTCATAGTTCTATTTGATTTTTTAGTAGATAAGAATATCTTCTATAAAGACTTATAATTTTTTTGAGGTAATCCCTAAATACTCAATTAATTAAGTCGATGAAGATACCTAGATAATTAGTGAGTTTAAATGGAATTACTATGAACTCATAGTTCCCATACCTTATACGAAGGCTAGTATTAGAGATATCCACCTTCTTAGCCTTCGATTGATAATATCCCGACTGAAGATCCACCTTAGAGAAATACTAGAATCCATGTAGTTGATAGAACAAGTCATCAATCCAAGGAAGATGATACTTATTCTTTATCAAGATCATATTGAGCTCATGATAATCAATACAAAGGTACATTGACACATCCTTATGCTTGAAAAAATGATTTTTGAACCCCATGATGAAGCACTTGGGTGTATAAACCCTTCATCAAGATTATCTTATAGTTTGTTTTTTGGTTCTTTGAGTTCAGCAGTGGTAATTCTATATGGAATGTTGGATATTGGAAGAGCTCTGGGTATAAGTTTGATTGAGAACTAAACCTCTTGGATTGGGGTAAGACTAGGTAATTATCTATGAAACACATCAATGTATTCCCTCACAATGGTAATTTCATCAATGATTATCTTTTCCTTATTCTCAATCATTTTATCAAGATACTCTTACTCATAAGGTAAAATTATCCATACTTGAGATGATAAATCTAAAGGAGATTCATCCTCCTCCTTAAAATTGTATAGAATCAGAGGGTGATTTTTGATACAGAGGGATATTTACTTCTCCAAAAACTTATGCTAGATATATATAAGGAAATCCAATACATACCTAGAATTGCATCAAATTACACTAAAGGAAGTATAAAAATGTCTGTTGTAAAGTTCATCCTACAAATATGGATAGAGGGGGAGTTAAATACATATGAGACAATAATTACCCCATTTTTTATTTTCACTAATAGATCTACTTACATATTTTGAGATGGTTTTTAAATAGTTATTATAAAATTGTATTATTTGAAATAATTTATAAAACCACATTACATTTAAAATTTTAATTTCAAGATTGTACAATAATCCGGGCTTTCACTATTTTATTCCAGTTCTAATCATTTACTTCATGATAATATAGACATAGGGATGAGAATTTTAAATATAGTAATCATATAAAAAGGGAGACTAATGAAAATTAGATGGATAACCTATAAATTACATGAATTCCTTAATTGATGAATTTATAGGTTTTAATTTATGTTATCTATTACCTATTTCCTAACACAAAATATTATTGTCAATTTTTTCCTTTCATGATGGTTTGTAAGGAGCTTGTGAATGATTCTAATTATATCAATTAGTATTGTCAGACCAGGTGTGTATCATGACTTCATTGTCATGAACCATTAGATTATTTAGTTAATACACAATACAACTTTTTTGGGGTTATTAACCCTAGTTAAAACTATGCCAGATCCCCATCCACTTGTAGTATCCAGAAATGGATTTTGTTGCCTGGAAACCACTTAATATAAAATTTACCATAATTTAGGGAGGTTTTTCTATATATTTTCTTTTTCCCTGAGTCTTTTACTAAGGTTTTTTAATTCTAACATAAAAAAATAACCATTCCTTATTCTAATACCAACTATGAAAACCCATTTCTTTTATAAAAAATAATTCATGATTTATTATAGAAAGATATACATAATACAATACTAGAAGATTAAGAGGCCTGATGTCTTTGGGAAATTTAATAAATAGCACATTAACATGAAACATGGATATAAATAAATTATTTAATACTCCATAAAATTCCCTCAGTATCCATTGAAATTTTAATACTACATGAGATAACATGGGGATGTATTTAAGAAAAGGGTGAGTTATAAAGCTTGGTAAGGGAATAATCAAAGAATAACATGATTAAATTAATACATGTGAGTCAAAAGGAATATAAAGGTGACATAAAAGTGTAGTAATCATAAAAAAACATTGAATCATGATATAAGATGATAACATTAAGGAATCATTTGAATGTGGAAACAATATAAAACATGACATCATAAGCATAAGTCAAGGATAACCACAAAGACATCTTAACAAAGAATTATTAGTATAACCTCGCATGAACTATACATGTAATATCAAGAGATAAAAACATTTCCCAATAAATTGTATGGATATATAATTCTTGGCCCACCCATTAAATTCATATCATGTGCATGAATTTGGGTGATGCATCGATCATACAACCTAATAATGACTTTCATCACTTTTAATCTCAAAATTAAGATTCGTAGGATATATAAATAGAATTATAAAATAAATTAAGTATAGGTAAATCTAGGTTAATACCCTTGAGTGGAAATGGGGATGGGTATTCACAACACAAATGTTTTCCATGGAAAATCATGGGTTAATTTCTGAAACATAACCGGTGTACATAAAAGTTCATAGAAGGGTTTGATGAGAGAGAAAGGTGGTCACTCATTAATTTTTAATCATAAGGATAGTCAATATATGTGTAAAAAAATATCCCAACATGAATAATTTGAAATAAAAAGGCATAATACAAAGAAAATACTTGAATAAAGATGAGGAGGAAATGAATCCCTTAACTTGAGAGGGCACTTCTAAAAGATTGGTAAGAGCATCTTAAGAGCTCGGAAACACCTTTGGAGGTATTTAAAGAGGGGGAGAGAGTAAATTCATGCTTAATGGGTTTTGAATGAATATGAGTGAGAGGTTATGTGGGTATTTACTGTAAAATAGAGGAGAATTCTTTATTAATTTCTATAACTAGGTTTTAGAATCTATATGATAAAAAACCATCAAATGGTTTTTTCCCATGGTTTCGACCAAAGAGGAGAAGTTTTAAATATTTTATAAGGAAAAGTACTGAAAATATTAAAATAATACCATTGGTGATGTGGATATGTCTCATGTTTGTAAAAAATTGATTTTAAAACCTTAAAATATAATATTAGTTTTAGAGGATTCATTAAGGGTTTATATTCAGAAACACATTATTTTAAAGGGAAAATATATATTTGGTCATTGATTACTTTTATAGTATTTATTACATCACTGTCAGTATATTATGATATCATAAAACTGATCATATATTTATACCATATTTAATTTATACCAAAAAATTCGACTTTCTCAAAAAATTATGAAAAATCTACCATTTTATTTTTTTTGATTTATTGATTAAAAAACAATATTTATTCTTCAAAAATAATTTTCTAAATATGAAATTTTTTACTTTAAAACAAAAATAATTTTTATTGGAAGATACTAGTTTTTACAACAAAAAAAATTTCTAACCCTTATATAAATTACATTGTACTTAATTAAATTATTTTATCATTTATATTTGAAGAAATATTATTTAATAAGAAAATTTTATTAATATAAAATTTATTTCATTTTTTTAATTTATCAAAATATTATATTAATTGAAACTATATATTTTCCAAAAAGTAAAATTTTATTTTCTTTATATTAAAATCTAATATTTAATGAACTCTTTAAATAAAAAATTTTAAAGTAAAAATAAAAAGAAATAAATATAATAATTATTTTAAATAAAAAATAAAAATTCATACAACTATTTTCTAGATACATAACTCCTTACTAAACTAGAATATTCCCTAAGGATAAGGTGTGTGGTTGTGGTACTTTCTTTGGGTGGTTTGACAAACATGTTTTGGGTCATGATCTTGGTAATCTTAAAATTCTCCCGTAAATGGTTTCAATCCAGCTTTAGTTATTGAATACCAGCTTATCCTTAGTCATAGGAAATTCCCAGTGATTCCATCTCCCTTAGATACTCTAATAAATGGGATTTATAGGGTATGATTCTACTGGTCAATTCCATCTCTTATTCCTTCAGTGATAATTGAATTTTATCATAAACTTTAATATATACCAATCTCAGTGGTCACTATTGAATTGATATACTATCAATGGTATATTAAATCAGACAACCTGTCTTTTTATAATGGTACAAAATAACCAAATTAGTGTATTTGTTTTTTTATAACTACATTACTTAATAATTTATTTATTCATTCAAAATGGAATTTCATTTATAAAATTTTGGATCATTACATTGTAACTTTTCAACCTTACTCATTTTTCTCATCATTCATTAATTCAAATTCTCCCCCTTAATATCAGTATATGTTATTTTATAAAAAAGGATGAGTGAGTATACATACATACCTCATTAATTATCTCTTTGTAGCATTCTACAGAAATTATATATTTATAAATGTTGAATGGTTTAAGAATCTTCTAAAGATCAACTCCCTTAAAGTATGATCTCCATATATAATTCATGAATGTTTAATTTTTTCTTTATATGTTTTTATAAAATTTCATGTGATGCATCATAACAAGATGTTGAATTCTTCAGATCTCGAATAGTTATTTAAGATCACTTCACTTCATTAGTTTTCCATATGAGAACTAGCACCACATTTAATCACTTCATGGTTTTCACACAAACATAATATATAATAGAGAATAATGTGACCATCCTTTTTCATCTATGCAAGCAGTTGGATTGAGAATTTATTTTCAACTATTTTTACCTTTAAAAATTATCTCTAAGTCTAGATGGAATCATCTTGATTACACAATTGTTTTCCATGTATGAGTTTACTTTGGGAGTCATGGATTATTCTCTTCTATAATTTTTTATATCTTCTTTTTAACATGATGCATCAAGGCACATGTATCACTCGGTATAGATTTTACGTTCTTCATGATTTATTCTTGGGATGGTATGATTCTGTGAAAATAATTTGAATTTTGTCCAAATAACTTTCACATCCCACACAACACTCCACAATACCATTGTCCATAATTTATTGAAAATATCTCTTGAAATTTATATTCTTCATCACATGGAATCTTTACTTTCCATTTGGCTCTGGAATTATTTTGTTCTTCTATCTCTCTTTCCTTTTCCAAATCAGATGTTCAAATTTAAAAACATTCTTTAGGAATGTACTTAGCCTTTTAGGTTCTTTCACATGGTTTCTTAGGAGATTTATTTACCAAGTTAGTACTTTTATTTTTATTTTGGATTGATATTTTATTTTTCATAGCATTTCTTCCTTTAATACATCCATCCATGGCATGTTTTCATGTTTCTATGGTATGTCCTATTTTTACACAAAATAAGAAGATTAATATCCTTGTATTTTCATATTTATTTAACTATTTAGAAATTATTTGAGTAGAATTATTATTTTTTCCACTATATAAGGATGAATCATCCTTTTTCTTCATAATATTCTTAGGATTATTCTTTTCAGTATGTTTCTAGAGATTATTTCCCATAGTTTTCTTTGTTTTTTTGTCATATTCAATGATATTTTTTATTTATTTGTTTTGAAACAATATTATATGAATTAATCAAGAATGTATCACTCATATGACTACATCTATTGTACATACCGCAAATATTTTCAATTTTTTACAATCATTTTGGAGTATATAGATTATTACCTTTCACCTATGTTTGTTGTTTCAATTTAGGCTTCATACCCCTTGAAGTATGATCTAATTTTCACCCATAGGTTTATATATTGGGTCATTAATACAAATAAATATTCTTGAATTAATTGATAAAAAATAAATAACCAATAAAACTTGGTTTGCTTCTTTGAACTACATGCTATCTAGATTTACAAACATGTTGTTCTTATGTATTTTCCTTCATTATTTGTGTTTTACTTGAGGAATAACTCACCATAAGCTTAATTTTAGATACCTTGGTTATAGTGGTGGTCTACTAAATTTTTTTCACCCAAATTTATATTTGTTTTGAGTTCTGACCTATAATTTATAAGAAAAAAATTTAACACATATATTATTTTCAGACATGGATGGTTCATTTCCTTTTGAATCTATTTTATATTGACTAGTGGATGATCTCAAGATATATTTTCACTAGATTGAGTAATTTTAGTATAAAATTAATCTTCAATAGTTTGCGTGGAAACACAATTTCTTTCAACTTCTTATGAATACATGGATTGAGTTGTTTCCATATTTTTCAATTTATCTTCAAGGTCAAATAATATCATATTTAGAATGTATTTATCATTTTATAATTTCTTCATTTTATCTATATATTACATCCTTATATCTTTAGCTTAATATTTATGCATTTTTTTCTTTTATTCTATCCAATGGTAAAACTCTTTAATATTATTTACCTTGACCTCAATCTAATCATTTTGGAAAATAGTTACTTCTTCAAGTTCATGGTTTTTTCTTAAATACCTTAATTATATTATTCTATCTCATGAATCATATAGATCCATTCATTTAAAAAATGGAGAATATTTCTTCAAGATCCTTATTCATGGTATTTGAGGGTCCTGCTAGTTTGGAGAGATTTATACACATCCGTATCTTTTTTCCAAATATTTATATAAATTTTATGAATCTTCCTCAAGTTGGGGGAACTACTCATATATAATTTTAACATATCTATAAATTATAGTGAATAATTATTTGGAAAATTTATATAGGTACTTCATCAAATTGGAATAAGAATCATCATATTCTTTATTAAAGATATGATATTCACTACAAGTACTTGTCTCATTTATATGATAGTTTTGACAAGAACCTTTTACTACTTTGTATTCATGTAGAGATGGTGAAATATATGATACTGAAATATTATCTATTTCTACGGTAGTCAATTCAACTACCAGATGTTCTTATTCTATGCCCAACCTTGGTTCAACTGAATTACTATATAGGGAAACTAATTTTTCTTCCTCTTTACACAAGAGAGTTAACTTTTCTTAACACACATCCTTTAGATAAATATTATTAGTATATATAACAAAAAATAATTCCACTTTGATTAAATTTCAATACTGTAGATTCCTCTTTAATGATGTTTTTCTTAACATATTTTCATCCATTTTCATTAATTCCTCTTCATTATAGAAGATGTATCCTCAATGATTTTGTTAACAAGAAAGTCATAGGAATTTTCAAATTTTCACTTCATACAACCTTTAAAAAAGAAGATCATTTATTAAAAGGAATTGAAATATGAGAATCCAATATAGGTGTGCCCTAATTTGATACAAATTTTTAGGATCACATAGGGATGTGTCTAACACTATGAGGGGGGGGGGGGGAATCAGTGTTGGTATACTTCGCTTCTAATTTAAATTTAATCCGTTTATTACCTATTCACTTATTCATTGAGTGGATCTCTCTTTCTATCCACCTCTACTTAAGTATATATGGAATATAAAATAAAAATAAGAGAATACCAAGATTTTTTGATGTGGTTTTCCTCCCTAAAGACTACTATATTCCTGGTGTCTCATGTTTGTTATGCCACATACATAGATTTATTATTATTATTATTTTCAAAATAAACACAAAAAATGGTATGGAATTGATCATGTTATCTTGGAATCAACCAAATATAATATAAGAAATATATTTATATTATAATATCTCAACAGAATACTGAATTCCATTAAATTTTTGTAAAGTAGATAAAAAATGAAGCTCATGTGTCCCTCTTGGACACTGTGTATGATCTTCTTTCTTGACTTCAGTAATCAAGGGGTTACCTCAATCTTCCTAATACATCTATATAATATGAAATTATGATATATCTCTTAACTTATCAACATGTAATATACTATTTTTAAGTAAAACCAAACTCAATTGTCCTAAAACTTCCTAATCATGAAGGATATAGGTATGCTTTCCCATATTTTTCAACCTGAATAGAATTAATGGTAGTCAAGACTAGATTCTCTTATCAATTCATTATTCTTATTCTTCTTCTTATTCTTCTTCAATGCGTAGAGTATTTGAACTGGGTCTCTCTAATTATTAGATACTAAAAATTTACAATATCAAATAGTATTAGATATCCTTTTATTTTTTTATTTATACTTATAAGATATGAATAAGTGAAAATATTCAAGTATTATTTCTTTTCATTTCATATTTTGAGAATATATATTAAAAAAACTATGATAATATGGATCTTTGAATTTCCATTATTATCAGTATTAAAGTTTATGAAATCTATGACTTCTAAAAACATAATATATTTAGTCTTCATTTCAATAAAAATATTCCTTTAAATATATTTGGATATCCATCTCATTCCTTCCTCATGATATTTATAAGTATCATGGTCTTATCTCTATTTAAATTATCTACAAATTTTGTATCATAAAATCTCTATGTACGCTTGAGACATTTAATAATATGCTATATCCCATAATGAGGAGATCCCTATTCTAGACCTTGGACCTTATCATGTAAATAAATTCTCAAAACACTCACCAAAATTGAACTACAACATGGACCACATTCTCATTTATCATATGGAATATTCTCTCATAAACACTCACCACTATGATGTGGTAATCACTTTATTATCATTAGAAAACATTGGATTTCAGTGTAGTATCTACCATGACATATAAATATTTAATGTGGCATGGTTCCACTAAAATATTCTTTCCAATCTTGTAATTATTAACTCTTTATATATACTATAATCATGATATAATAATTATGTTATTTAAAACATAACTGCAAAAATTACTTTGCATAATCATATTTGATCCTCATTTCTTTAGAATAAAATTTTGGAATTATCAGAGCATGAATAATACATGAATCCTTAAATTAATCATATATGGATTCACCCATTCATATATCTCCTTTAAGATTACCCTTACACTTCTTAACCCTACATAGATTAATCATACCATTATATAAATCACTTTAATCTTACATAGAATGAGTTTACATTTATGTAGATCTTTGTAATATGAGGTTACCTTTATATAGGTCCTAGATTACTTTTACATTATAGTCGAATTAACTTTACATAGATAATGTAGCTTCCTTGTTATATTTACCCAGGTCAAGGTTTTTAGAGTGACATTTATGTAGCACACACTTACCCTTAAGCATCTCACTTTGATACTGAATTAACTTTATAAAGTTAATGGACTACCATTATATAGGTCTCAAGTTAATTTTATATAGATAGTATAATTCATAGTTTACCCTTACAAAACTGCTGATAATTCTAGATTTCTTCAACCTCAATTATAACCTTTCTAATTGAGATATGGTCTTTCTCCAACACTTTAAATATTCTTAAATAAATTCAAAATCATCATCTATAATTTCTTTTTACCTATTCACACCATCTTTAATTATCTACATCCTTTGGATGATCTCTTTTAACTTTTAATCTTCTTTAAAAACTCTTATATAGTATTCAATCAATGACCATAAATCTCCATATTTTTCTAGAACTGAAATCACCCTTGAAACATATTGAATATAATATTCCATCAACACCTATCATTGATATCTTTTAAGATCATACCATAATCATAACAATATAAGGACTACATAAATCTATCATCACAAGTTCTTAGAGAAGCTTCTTCATTCAATTTATTTTCCATATAAATAGATTTAACACCAATTTCTAAGATTCAATGTATTCTTCATTAGTACACATAGCTTGGGAACACCATTATTCTTGTCACCAATATTCTTTGTCAATTCTAGCTACTTACAAGAAACTCATCATTTATATTTCATTCTTCATTAACAACAAATACAACAAAAAAAAGTGGGTTCAATAAATAACCCATGTTAGAAATATTATAATTTTCTACACCCTCTTTTATAGAGGATTATATATTGATAATACACCCAATTATCACTCTAGGTCAATTATCAAATAATTTACTATGATAGATGGAATAAATGAGTGTTATGAACTCATATTAAACAATATACTTAACAACACATATGTTACTATGATTGTAACTCATACGGTTGATATCCCTACTTTAGAATCTATCAGTTCTTTAATAATACCATAAATTTGGCTTGAAACCTCTTTATGAACCTATATACCCTAAAAATATAACCTATATTACAAAAACTTTTGAAAATATGACTACCTTCCTTTCTATATTAGGTAATCAAACCCGATTTTCAGTCTTAAGAGAATTATCCTTGGTGTTCCTATGAACCTTAGGTATAATCTGATGAATATCCACTATTATTTTGTGGTAGGACTATATAGAAATTATTGATGTGTCCCATACTCCCACAAAAATGGAACTTTCTTAGTTCATTTGAAAAATTCTATTAAATATTCAATAATTAATTATACTAAAAAAAATTGGAAACTATTTTCCCCATGAAGTTGGGAATGATCCTCTATCTTAAATACACCCTTGAACACTAGTCTAGAATGTAACTTCAAACATCCTCTTTCTATTATTTGATTATTCACTACTATATATGCCCATAAAAGAGGTCACAATATCTCATTGACCCACACCTAGGGTTAAATTAGCTATGATCACCTCTTTCACCACCTTTATATAGGTCATAAAATATAATATTTTTAGTAGGGAGTGGATCACTAGAATTAGTTTCATATCAAAATGAAAATTCTTCATGGAATTGTCTCCACCATAGTTAGTGTAAACATCTATGAGTTTATAAATCACACAATATAATCAATCACTTTTATACCTCCTATTGGAGTTCCATGAACTCTACATCCTTCTCAATATTCAATGTATTTGGGTAAAAAATCTCATAAAAAAATTCCTTGAAGGCACCCTTAGTCAATAAATTATCCTTATTAGTCCACACCATGATGCCCCACCATTTCTGAGTGGGCCCCTTTAGGATGAATATAATTAGACACTCCTTCATTTCATCTGGAGTCCTAATCATCTCAAATATATGATGGATAATATCTATCATTTCCTATTCACCATATGATATATTTTCACTCCTCTATATAGGTAGATGTTGCATTTAAAACTCATGGGGTGATGTAAGTCTTTATGCTGGAATAGTTGGGAAACATCCTCTTGAGAAACTCGATCACACGAAACAAGATCTACATGAGATACTCATCTATAAAAGATTATTGTGCTACCTAAAGTAGTTCATACTATTCCTATCCATAATTTTATTCCACTGAATGATGTTGATATGGTATATATTTATAATTCTAAGAGATAATTTACATCAATACAATTAAAATTAATAGTAATAATTCTTATCACACAAGCATATACTTTTCATATAATCATATTGATCAAAATCAATCTTCCAAAACCAACATGCCTAGACATGCCTATATTTTTAATCCTGATATTATATCCCATGTAACCATCATCACTATGACCCAATGTCATTTCCTAATCCCTCTAATATAGTTCTCATGCACATAAACCAAGCTATACTACCATATTCGGCCCAAGGGAATTAAATATCGTCTAAATATTTATATAAAAAAACAATAGATAATTTACTAGTAATAGTTATATAAATTCAGACCATTTTTATTGACTATATGAATCTATAATCATATACATGAATATACATGTCATGTGATCCTACATGACATATATGATGCATGAAATCATGAACTCTCACCTCATTAGCTAAGAGTAAATTATATAAACATCAATATCACAACCCAAAAATCCAAAAATCAAATCCTATAACACCCAAGTAAATATTAAATCCACTATAAAGATAATAAACAATAATAGAAATATATTCCATCATAGTCCTATCCGATCTTATATCCAGGATAAGAATTCACCAAACCATAAAATAAACAAAAACAATTATTTGATACCATTTTATAATTCTCTGACCTAGGACCTTTTAATAGGATAATTAAAATACCTTAAGCATGCCTCACCACAGGTTAGAGACTTCCAGATAGTGGTGGGAGATTGATCTATATAATGGGGAGACTACACCCTCAATATAACAACCAGTTTGTAACATAAAAAATATCTATAATCCAAATTATAAAACAATAAAATAAATATATAACCATTAAATTATAATATCACAATATGATAAATATCAAAACCATGCTATATAGTGTCATTACAAGCATATTCATATGAAACTAATGTCAAAATCCCAATATAAAGAAATATATATATATATATATATATATATGATAAAAAACAAAATTAATAAAAAATAATTAAGTTGATCTTATCCAATAAAAGAAATCCTCATATCCTAGTTTTCCTCAAAAAATATCATTACATACCATACGGACATTTCTATTAATTTCATTATAAATTTTAAAATATTCACATCCACTAGGGTAAATTTCTGGGGTGTAAGTATGAAAACCTAGTAGGATATCACTAATAGAACAATAATATATCTTATAATATATTATTCATTCACATGATACAATTTCATAACTCATGCTCAAAATAAATACTCAAGTTAGGTTATTAAGTTCTTAGTAGGCTACAATGGCACATAATCATACCTACTTATTTTAATGAACATGTATTAGTCATTTGGACTATTGATAGGTTATAATAAGTTATGAAACCCAATGGGACACCATATACTAAACCCAATGGATAATTTCAAGCATTAGACCTAATGGATCACAATACAAATCAACCCAAATGCCTTGTCACTGACCCCACTAACCACACCTCTCAGATCCCACTCATTTACACTGACCCCACCAATCACACCTCTTGGACTATATTGGTCTCCACTTACCCAATAATCATATCTCATAGAATACATTGGTATAAATTTTTTCCCACTAACCTATACTAATCCCAATAGTTTTGTTTCTTATACCCCACTAGACTACACTACCCCCATGGTTTACACTGATACCATTATTCACACATCATTGACCCCACTAGTTTATATCACCCCATTGGCCATCCGTACTGACCAAACTAATATATATTAACCCCACTGGTTGACCATATTATTATCCCCAATAACCCTTATCAATATATTAACAACATAGGTAAAACATATCATACATTATGTACCCATAGTGGCCCACTATATCTCAACCATCTTATATAACCCTTTAATTCAACTTACAAAGAAGATTCAATACCATAATCATTCATTTCACTACTAATATACTATTATTCTAAATCTTGAGTTATGTTCCTACAATATTATCTCAAAAAGGATAATATTGTTCTAAGTAATATGATGCAGTTGCTTTAGATATAGAGTTATAATTTTTTTCCAAAAGCTTCTTAAATTAAAGTTTGGTTGATTTGGTTTATGTACAGAATTGGATTGAAGGTCTTTTTGTTTGAATATTTTAATTTTTTGGGTAATTCTTATTTAAGGATGTTTGAATGGAATTAATTATTGTTGATTGGATATTAAAGATACTAATTATTGATAGAGGATTTTCATAAGGTTATTGGGATGAAACTAGAATATCACTTATAGATAATATATCATACTAGTATTACCCATTTTTTTGATAAATTGTTAAAATTCTTATTTTGCTACGTGGATATTTCTTGGCATTTGATTGATTCTATTCTAGGGTTTAAGATCAGGACTAATTCATAAAAAGTTGTGAGTTTTTATTGTAGTTTGAGATATAAGTCCATAGTTGGTATTCATTATTCTAATGGTTGTATTTATTATGTTTGAGATAAAATATTAATTTCAATTATTTTACAAGGAATGGATGTTGAGATAATGAAAAAAATATGTTCTATATAAAAGAGATTGCATTGGATTATGTAACAGAAGGAAGGGGTTTAGATTTAGATATCTATTCATAGGAGCTGAAGTAATTTGAGTTATCCACCCAAGTTTTAAGAATCTTGAGTTCATTATTTCTTGTCTATTTTTTTAAAATATGGATAATTGTTTTAGGTGTTTAGTTATTACTTGTGTTCATGGAGTGACGAATTAATATGTTTGGGATTTGATAATAATATATAACAAAATATTTTCCATCTATTTTTAATTACCACCAATAATTCACTATTAGATCAATATAAATTAATGATCATCATAGATAGAGGGGTGTTAAGTGAACATAGAAAATAATCAAGTAAATTATACCAGTGTTGGGGGTTATTAAAAGAGGAAAAAGTGAATAGTGAGGTATTTTTTTCCATATATGTACATAGACTAGAACTAAGGTTCTTTACAAGGGAATACTAAAAGAATTTTATTTTTTCCGCATAAGGAATGATACCTTGAGAAGAGGGGGTGGGTGGGGGTTGGGGGTGAATCAGGGTATAGAAAATTAAAATGTACCTTCCTAATGATCTTGTTTTATAGTTAGTCAAAACTAAACACTCTTCATCAAGAAATATAAAATTAATAAATCATAAAGAGACATAATTAATTTTACTTGGTTCAACAACTCCAGGATACATATAATTAGTATCCACTCGGTGATGTGATGGTGTTCCAAAATCCACTATATATGCACGGTATGTTTTTATAAACTTAGAGTGGAACCACTATCTCTTAAGGTTTATAACCATTACAAGAATTATAACTCATTACTATCTTCACTCAAAAGAGCTCACATCACTTCCAAGTGAACACCTTGATCTATACACACCAAAACAAGATATTATACCTTTATCAATGTAGTAATACACTTCATCTTTATCAATATGATGGTATCATTTTACTTACAACAAGAAATATCTCATGGAATTATCTATTTATTTCTCTCAATCTAATTTAGATCTCTTATTCTTTTCTTTATTTTTATTAAGACATTTACCCATGAGAATATGATTCTCTAGTTTTAATAGAAAAATTAAAAGCTTCCCTTATTTATGCTTTCTATCCTCTTTAAATGTCATGGGAAAATTATTCAATCCATCCCTTCATAAAAAATTCAAGAAAAGAACTATTTGAATCTCAAAAAACCCTCAAAATATAAAATACTTAAATCATATTTTTTTTAAGTTATAAAACCACCATATCTAATGAACGACCACTACATCATGGGAACTCCTAGCCATATATTTGACTCTATAACCATGGATTACATATATCAAGATCCCTAAAATTTAATCAATTTTAAAATTAAAATATTCTTATATAAACTAGGCTACATCGTAATGTCATGTAGAGAATGATGTGTTTTGATCAATTAGATCTCTAGATATATTCAAAACACCCATAGTATTTCCCAAATTTTCATTTCACCTAAGTCAAAGAAAACTATAATTTTTATCCTCCTCATTTCATAATGGTATTTTTCCAAAAATATTCTCCATACCAAGGGCAATAATATGTATAAAACTATATCCGTCCCCCTATTTTTTCAACAATGACATGCACCATTCCCATTTTCCTTCTTGAATTCCATTTTACATCACAAATTTAAATAATCATAAGATTTCTATAGGATATACCATGATGTTTTTTATCTACCTATATTTAAAACTTATGGGGGAATCAAAATTACTTCATACCAATTCTTTCCATTTTCTAAAAAACTTAGTATGCACCACGATGTAAACAACATGCACCATGATGTAAACATCATGAACTATGATGTAAACATTAGTCACCATGATGTGGTTTTGAAATTATATTAAAACTTGAACTAATGTCAATTAATCATTATTAAAATATATAAATTACATTATATGATGAATATTTAATGATAAAATGATTCTTTTAGAGGTTTCACTTTATATTTTTTAGAAAACAAACTAAAAACTATTATAAGGGATTTTAACTAAAAATCACCCCTTTGGGTTTTCTTAAAACACCTAAACACTTAAAAATACTTATTTAAAATACAATTTTTTAATTTCTACTAGCACACTCTAGATAATGTAATCAATGATTCTCATACCTTATAATCTAATCCCACTTGGTCCATGCTCATCATGGGAAACAAGAGTTAAGTAAAAATTTTATCAATGAAACACTATATTAATATCCTAATCTTTGACACCACTTGTCATAAATTAGAACAAATAAAAAATATCCTCACAATGTAGAAATAATTCCTAGCTTGATTTTTGTTGTCTTAGGATATTTAGAGATTCGAGAATCCTCCATATTAGGTCCAACCATAGATTCCATTTATGAACTAGTTGTTACTCTATATTGATATATTTACTAAATTTCATCAGGTCTCATCTTTCATTATCTCACTAGGGAACCCATACATTATATCCCCTTCTCTTACATATGAGATAGATATATGCAGAGACCTCATAAGAACTACATGTGGATTAATTTATATATTTTGGGATTAATAGTGATGCTAGGATATCCCATCCTAGTCCCTTTATAAAATTCTACAAATATCCAACTACCTACAAATGTATTTTTACCTAATGTTTTCCTATATCAGACTCTATGATGGGATATAATATATTTTTATCTGATAACTAAATATGTATTTATTCCTAATATTTTAGGATATGTAGTGAAGCTTAGATATCTTAAATTAGGTCTCATCATAAACTCTAATAAACCCCCTATATAGTATTGGTCTCTAAACCCCCATTATTTCATTTGGAACTAATATGAGATTATCTCATTTTTACACATGATCTAGATCAATGCAAAATCTCATACCATGGTCTACCTTACATAGACCTAAACTAATAAAAGTTTTCGATTTTTTATACATCACGCTCATACATACGAACCTGATATGAAAAAGGGACCCCCCACAACATAGTGTTATCTATTCATTAACCCATTCTTAGATAAAATTTCCCACATTTTATCATGGTGCATGGGACGTTCCATGTGCATCAGATTCCCTAGTGGACTTGTATTTAGTTGGGACAATATATAATATTGAGAAGTATGACTTTAAACTATTAAAAATCAAATTCCTTTTCACATGATGTTAAACTAAATTCTACATGTCTCATCCTACATGACCATAAAATACATAGCATGACCTACTCTACATGGCCTAATCACCTTTTACGAGAGCCATATCAATATAGAAACCACACCGGTGTCTAGATTCTTATATGAAATCCCATTTTAGGGTGTATTTTTTTTCATTCTGATATAAAATCTTAATGTTTAGATCCTTCCTAGTTATGTTTGGATTCAAAACTCTATGGATCTATACTAGTATGAAATCATTTCACTATATCCTATGCATAAGTTTGAAATATTTAGTAGCTCTCTCGAAAGGATTATTTATCTAAGAACCTATGCCGAGAAATAATACCCCATATGAAATATCCTAATCTACATAGGGGTCTCTTATAAGAACCATGTATGGCCTGATCATTGTTATTTTAGGATAAATAGTAATTCTTGGATCCTATATCCTATGAACAACAATGAATCTCTATCAACTTAATTTTATTTCTATCATAGTGTTTGGGGACTCTCTATTCACATTAGTTTTGTTCCAATGACACATACACTAGGACCTTTTTAATAAGTACATGACACTTGATTTACATATTATGGGGTATATAGTGACATCTAAAATCCCTATTCTAGGCCCATCTATAAATTATTTTTTATTTTACTCTTAATATATGGGATCTTATCAAATCAAACAAGGTTCATGGATTCCCTTTCTACACGATGTTAAATAATATGGTACAAGTACTCATAGTATGAACCTAAACTATGTAAAATATTTATCCACACCACATGTTTTTAAATTTCATGAAATGTGGTCTATCAATTAAGAAATTAAACTACTTAGAGTAGAATAATCTCTATGTATTAATTCCCTCACGTGAGATCCAAATCTATGAAAGGGTGCACCATATATGAGATCTTACACCTGGATAACATGTTATTTTTTATCCCTAGGAGTTATAATGTTTAGGATCCTCATACTCATGTTTTGATGTGTATTGGGGTACTACCATGGACGTGATTGTAGTGATTATTTTATTCCAAATCTCAAAATAGGATATAAAATAGGCCCCTCCCCTACATTTGAGAAATATTTATTAAGGGGGATTCTTTATAAAGACTATTTATAGATCAATTAGTATTATTTTAGGATACATAGAAATTTTGAATCACACATGTCAAACCTAGATGAAAACCACCATCTTGATATATTCCCTCTCATAATCCCAATACAGTCTAATCATAGTTATATTTGGACTTCATTATTCCCATTGTCTTATGAATGATTCCTTCCCATGAATCAAACTTCTTTCCTCAGATGTTTTTTAATTTCCATAAATCTTTGATTGCTATCTGAAATGATAATATCTAACTCCAAGGAAAAAATAAATTTGGTAATGATCATCAGTTCTTCCATATTTAGATTTACTAACCAGATGAATATTCATCCTCATGGGAGGGACTTCAAATCTCCACATGCATCTGAAAACACTATCATAGGTCCCATCATTCAAATGATTGATCATCTATCATTCTAAACATACCTTTTCCATTTTATCCCCTTTATTCAAATACCATGGGTCCTCATTTACATCATTGAAATTTCCCATTCAATAGGTCTTGAGTGTTTTTTAGTTTCCTGGATACCTATTTGGATTATAATCTCCTAATACCCTTTATCACTGGTTTGAGAAACATGGACTTAAACTATATGTACATCCCTCCAAGTTGTCTACAATAATGGCGTTAGAATCTTATTCAAATTAAGTCAAAATTTTCCGTATCATTATGAAGACTTTATTATTAATGATCAAAGATATGAAATCTTAAACATCAACCATTATTTTTCTAATAAGTATGACCATAAACTACTCTTAAACCCATTCCAATATAGTCTAACGTAGAATTGGGATATTCAATTCATTTTATATTTTGTGTTTCACTACCTACGGATATCCCTATGGGCGTTATTAATTCCTGGTGGGTTAAAAAATTTAGAAATTTAAAACACGAATAAAAAAGATCACTAAACTACAGGGTAGTATAGGAAATGCAAGTCTAAGGTCGAACCCATAAAGACAGGGTTTGAGAAAATACTAATAAAATAAAATAAAATAAAACTTATTTTGAATTAAAATTATTAAATCTAAACTAGAGATCATTATATCTATGAAGAATGTGGGAGAAGAAAATTTAAAATGGGTGCTGAGCAGCAACAAATCTAGGTTCACGTGAGGAAAAGGTATGAAATAATAAATTAATAGTCATGCAATCATCAGAATCAGGTCTTAGCAAGTTAAATGGTCATGATAAATTCATTCCATCCCAAACTTTCCTTTTCTAATGGTCAGGTACAACATATTGTAAAGGATGGTTAACCCAAAACCTATTTTAAACATAAGAAAGATAAAACCCCAATGGTCATGGTGGAATTATAAACCCTATATCTCATATTAAATGCATTCAATCAGATCAAGAAATGGTCATGATCAAATAATGAAATAATTTATACCCAATCCCTAACCCTATTCAGAATGTTCATGCAAGAAGAAATCATGAAAGAGATACAATTAAAGAGCATATATGAAATCCTAACATGAATTTAATTAAAATATAAAATATCTCTTACATTCAATTCCCCATCATCACGCATGATCTGACATAAATAAGTTACTCGCTCATGATAACCATGAGTGGGTGTAGAAAAATAAAGAAATCAAAATCCTAAAAATGTGTAAAAGAAGGTAATATGATTTTATAAAGTTGCATCCAATGGTGGTCATACATCTAGATCCATCATAACATGGATATGTAGCTGAGCCCTCTATTTATAGATGTTAAGTTAGATCTACCTGACCTAAGTCATGATGTGTACTGAGAGTACATGTCATGTAATACTGGTCCATTTTTCCTCTGCATCTGCATGAATTTTTCACATATCGCATTCATTAATTTCAATATTTACTAATGTAATGTCATGTACTGGGGACTCACGATGTGTATGTTCTCGATGTTCAGTCATCATAGATCTCACCTAAATCTTTTTCAAAAATATTTCCCAAAAGATGTCACATCATGGAATGTGAATTCATAGTGTGTTCTTGTCATTCATAGTGTGTTTTGATCTCACATCTTTTCCCATGTGGCACTGCTTACATTGATGGAGTCTTAATGTGTACTCATGTTACACGTAATGTAATGGTTCTTCTCCAGTTCTCCATCTTCAATCTTCTTCAAAATTCCGGTGTCACACCACTTCTCTTTTCTCACATCGTGAAGTGTCTTCAAGATCCAAAATTCATCCCTTTTCATTCCTTTTTCAAATATTCATTTCTTCCTACCACAATTAATAAAAAAAGTTAAATCACTAAAAATTGGAAAGATTATTCATTAAAATACAAAAAACTATATATTAAAACACTCTGAAATGTATGAATGAAATATACTTATCACCTACATAAGTTATATCACTTTACTTTGGTATAAGAACTTTGACCTTAAACTATGTAAATTTCTTAATGATATGGTCTATACTAGCATTGGGATCCTTATACACACCAGGTTTTACCGTTCCATTATTAGTTAGACTATCTCAATTTTTGGTAAAAAATGGTGTCACCATAAAATATATCTCCTAATGGTCCAATTTTCATAAACAATAAAATATAGATGGAAAATACATAAAACTTGTTGGGTCAAAAACCCATAAAGGTAGGATTGAGAAAAAATATGGTCTCTTCCCACTAATCAATCCATTTTCATGACATAGATAAAAATTAAACAACAAGGTTGATAAGGCATAAAGATTGTAGGGACCACCATATGGCCCTTGAAAAAGAAACGATATGCTTGCTAGACCCACTAGTCTAGGAAAAAGTAAAATAAATTTCATTTTACATTTATTTATCCTGAATTTGTGTTCAATGAATGGTAACGTAACCCTTAGAGTGTCAGAACCCTTCTTGAATACCCTTCTATCCATAATCTATCTTTATGTGTTTTAATCTTCATGAACCTTCCACAACTATTGGTTATGAGTGTATCTAGATACAAGGGACACCTCAATTTTTTAATTGTCATCGGTGGTTCCATATTCATTTTTGAAAACCAATGGAATTCTCACCCCATGAAGAAGGTCCTATAATCTTTTTACACCCCGACATAATATTAATGAAACCTGTCATTCAAATGTGGTCCATGGTCATCCCTAACATACCTGTTACATGCCATTATTTCATACTTCATTTACTTAATGTTTTTTAGAACCCATAATACTACTATTCATGAGGATTTGAATACCATCGATGTTACACATTATTGAATCATACCCATTTTAAAAGTGAGATTATGATATCATATTGTTGAATCTTTTTCATTCCTTGTCATGTGACCCTAAACCACATGTCATAACTATCCAAGAACCAGGACCATGAATTATGTAACCCTTTTTATTTAGGATGTTCTATACTAGTATTTGATACTCATTCATATTGGGTTGTAACCTTTTCATTATAGATATTATATCTCATCATTTGGTAAAATCTACCTAACTTTAAATACCATTTCTATGGTTTGAGATTCATGACCATAAACTATTTCACATACCCATGAGAATGTCAATGTTTGTAGCAATGGGATTTTACATTCACATCAGGTTTATATTACCCTTTCTTCTTGAAATACTGCCTCACCTATTCTTCCAAAAATAAATTCCTTAAACCATGGACACAATTCCTTGAGGGTTCTTGAATTAATGACATTAGGATCCCTATTAACATTGGGTTCATTGTGATCATGTCTCTATGCGCACTACCTCACTTTTTGGGTCAAATGTTTCTGACCTTAAACCCCCACTATGTTTCTCTATCTTCCATGAACATAAAATAATAAGGGAAAGAGATATATCACTCAACAGGTCAAAAGGACACAAGGGGTGGCTTAGAAAAAATTCAAGTCTCTACTCTCTAGGAATGTTTTATAACATCTTGTATTTTTTTGTATTATTTTTTTATATTATATAAATTATTTTAGAGATAAGGCGTTGAGACAGATTAAAATTCTAAGGCCTGGTGTGCCCAAAATAAATGTTTGGAATTTATTAAATATATTTAATATAACACACACACAGTTTTCCAAAAAAGTGGAATAACTCCCAAATGAGTGCCTAGATCAGAAATCCAAGGGCATTATTGAGTTTAGAATATACGTTTTACCCTATGTGTGACATAAATTGTTTCAGCATGGTCTGTTTGGGAAAAATTCATCACAGGTGTAATTAAAATAAATAAATTGAATAATTAATTTATTTTATGTAGTTTTTGACTTAGTTAGAGTTTACCCTTTAAATTAATGATTATAGGTTTTCCTCAGGGCTGGCCACTCAAACCTTATAGTTTCAGACAATCGTTGGAGAACTTTTCTTGGAAGACGATGATGAATAGAGATAAGATCGTGAATCATCATGCCAATGAAGTAGGAGGATCTCTTCAATGATGGGAACACAACCATTATTTATCAACAATCAATCCAAAATCCATGTAGGATGTTTTTATTTGTGTTTTATATACCATTTTCTAATCCTGGATGAAAGTAGATCAATTCCATGAATAGAATTGATACATGCATTGTCAGTAGAATTAAATTGTTGGAATTTTTTATTTGTTTTTTTAATTATCTAACTTAATTCATCCTTTATATGATAAATAATCAAGTCTATATGAACAACGATCGATGTTCATTCCTCACTTGTATGTCTTATTGATTTCTTCTCCCATTATTCGAACGTCCATCAGGGGTGTTTTATATTGTCCAGTGGTTCGATGGAATACAAAACATTCGATCATTGAATGACCATTATTCATTGCAATAGATTGATACCTAGGGTGTAGTGCATAATCAATGGCATAGTTTAGGGGAGACAATAGTAGTGGTTGATCAGAAGCGGAGCAGATGGATTTTCAGTTCCTGTTATTCTTTATTTTGACAAACAATGATAGTTTTTCTCAATGAATCATTTTTTAAGAAAATCCAAACCCCAAAATAATTATATTTGGTGATTAGAGGACTGGATGAATCCCGATATATAGGTTATAGTAAGGGAATAAGCTCTAAAAAAGCACAAGATGATGCAGAACAGATTTGGGAAATCGTTACCAATATGGCATATAATCCAGTGTTACACACCGTGTGGGCCCCTCGGGTGTGACACTAGGGTTTTGGACAGAGTTAAGGATCAAAAGACATGTGACCCCTATAACATGGTGTATGACCCCTTCTATGTGACTCGACATGTACTTAAAAGAGTATATGAACACGAGAAAAAGTAAACATCCATATGGAATGCCTTGTACTTGTACATGGACACGGTTTGGCATACACAAGCAGATACATGAACAAGGCCACCGTACAAAAACATGACTAGGTGACATAAGCATGATAATACATGTCTCTACATGATTTTTAATCCTTCCACACACCATGTATATAGAGACTACATGATATATGTGGCTCTTCCACATGGTCAAGGATAGGGATTGATGGACATACCGTGTACCCCCTGGTACAAGTGGTTTACTCCCTTCAAGAGTTATCAGGGATATTTATTTTTATAGTTTGGGCTAGTATAGGTTATTTATGTTCTGTTTCTCCTTTTAGTTGAGGTTATAGTGTGGAATTAAATCCATGTGGCTGAATTGTGATCCCCTCTAGAGGTTGAGTCTCAAATAGGGTTATATTATCCCTCTAAGAGACTAGAGTGAAATCCTCTATAATCCTTTGTTCTCTAGGTGGATTTTTTGAAATCACCATGACCTCCCTGACCAGGGAGTTGATCCTCCCTTTAGAAGGCCATCTTGGTAGGGTTTGTGGAATCATTGACATATGATCCCCCCATGTAACTGATTGATCTAGATTGGGTTTATGGTGTCCCCCAACATTTTTGTGTGTGACACCTATCTACATATCAAAATATTCTTAGAATAGTGAGAATTCATTGGGTTTAACCCAATGATCTATAACTCTTCATCAAATTTCTTTGATGATATCATGGCTCATGGAGTGGGTTCTCCTGGAATGAGAATTTCCTTGAGAAAAATATTATGGTTGATAGTTGGTTATGACTAACTGGTGGTGTGGTGTCTTTCTTAATTATATATGGGTTTTTTTATTATACATCGACTGTTATATCTTGTATTGATATATCTATACTGGGTGATTTGTGTTTAGTTTTTTTACAGTTTCCTACTGAGTATTATTATAATCACTCATGCATGGGATTTTACCGAATGTGTCGGGTCTTATGAATACACCGACCCATTTGATAGTGTACTGGGAGGATATGGAGTGGGTGGAGCATAGATGGAGCTTTCCAGACCAAGGTGATTACCAAGATATTTCATTTGACTTATTCCTCACCCTTGGACCAGTTTGGAATCTTTATAGTTTTTCGTTGCACCTGTATTTAACCCCTTTATATTTTTTAATACTTTTGATGTCATAATCTGTTGTGGGATCTTATATGTTTGCATGAATTATTTCAGTTGTTTTACACTTAATAATTTTTTGGGTTTGGAGATATGTGCATGTGTATAGGTGCCTTAGGCTAATGCCTCCTATTTGTGGGATACTCTTATTTGGCACTGGTCTCCATCCCCTAGCCTAGAGGTGGGATTGGGGTAGCCATGGGTTGGAACTTGGTGGGTCGGGTCATGAGAGAGTGGTATCATAGGGTTTTATTCTACTTTTGGACCAACTTTAGTGAGTTTGGTTTGGGGAAACAATGTTTAGAGTTTCATGTTTGGATTTCATGTCAAAGACTCTAGTGTTGGTATGGTGACTGATGTATTGATAAACGATGACTCTAATCACTTTATTTTCTACATAGTACATGTAAACATTGGTTATAAGGAATTTTTTTGGGTTCATAGATCATATTGAAATGGTTTTTTCCACATCCATTTTGAGACAGCTCCCCAAATATACTCTTTTGACCGTGGTACATATTGTTTTATTTCAGGATGCCTCTACATAGACTTCCAAATAGGGATCCACTATGTGATCATGAGGAAGATCTTCCTAGTGAAGAGGCATTAGTGCAGGGGCCTGCACAAGAGATAACACCTCTGGGTGGTTGATGCAGCTAGATATGTCGTTAATTCCTCTGATAATGGATCAAATTAGAAATATATATTAACCCCAAACCATACTAACTACAAAGGCGTAGTATAGTAAAAGTGAGGGGTTGAACCTAGAGAGAGCATGGAATGCAACGATGAAAACTCTTAACTAAAGGTTAGGTCACTCCAATTTAAGATTTATTTAACTAAACTAATGACTCAAATTAAAATAAATGAATTAAAATAGAGAAATATAAGATAGAGGAATCAATTTCCAAGGATTTTTTTGTTAAATAAATTAATTAACTTAACTTGAAAACTAATTTTATCAAATAACTATGCAACCAAATAGTTTTATCAACATAATAAATGGTCATTACCAATTAAACGACCCTATAATACTAATTATTCATGGTTAGAAGAATAAAAATACCCCGATGCATTATTTTTAGATTGACAAAAGCACTAGAGTAATTCTATTCAATGGGCATGAATAAATCATCTCAATCATGTCAGGGTTCGTTCATTAATGATAAAATATGGTAAATGAATCAAAGATGAATAAAATTGACATATATTCATAACATGATACTACTTAATAAAATCTTCATTATGAGTAAAGGAAAAAATAACTATGACGGTACACACCCCCTTTAACTGGTTCCACTTCCCCCTATGGGTTCTAATCAACCATCGTCGATTGATCGCTAATAATTATTAAACCCAAATCCATAGGAGAGAGACTAATAAAGAAATAGAGATAAGGGAATGAGAAAAATGAATGATATTATAATTAAAACAATATATAATATAATTATTACATCAAAGAAAGAAAATAAAAACAAAAAAACCTATCTACGATGAAATCTAGGTCGAAACCCTATGAAAACCTTCAAGTAGTTGCACCTATATCTTATAATGAAATAAATTATTCCCATGGATGGATTTATTATATATAATCCTTTATCTCATTAATGGTATTCCCCTAGGTCAAATACGTGTTAAATGGGTTTTTTCGAGCATCAAAAGGCATTACTACCATAAAAAATTTATAAAGAACTATGTTATTCTGCTATATCGGGAATTTACATGACGTGTAAAGTTTACACAATGTGTAATTTTACACCACTTGTACTGAAATAATGACATGTGGACATTATGGATATATATCACAAGTGTCATGGTGTGAAACATTTAATCTTCACCTTGAGTTGAATTTCTCCACTTCCCAACCGATAGTTCTTCCATGACTTGTTCTGGTTCACCACGATTAATGTTTATACATCATGTAATGTCATCTTCCTCTCCTGAAAGATCTTTTTTCCATGGATCATAATTTTTGTTCCTTATAATTTCTCTATGATCATCTGCAAAAATTTGGTGCCATGCCGCTTCACTTCACTCCCGGCATGAAGTGTCATTTTGTTCCTCAAATGCCACATTTTCTATAATATTTCTCAAAATTTCAATCCTGCATAAGAATTCACATAAAATTAATATAAGGCACAAATATTATATTAAATCAATTAATATACAATGAAAAAAAATACAAAAACCCATCAAAATATGTATATAAAATAGATTTATCAGTGGTTTACTAGCTATACCACTACCCATTGAGAAACAACTAGAGTTGATAGTACAAACTAAGGATGAATGCAGGTTGAGTGAGTTGCATGAGTTTCAAAGGTAGATACCTCCCTGGTTCTGGGGTGATCCAAAACCCTAGATGGCTAAATACTTTCTATAGGTATTCACTCACATTTTCCTTCTAATGAGGGCACTAACAGATCCGATGGTAGTGCTTGTGGTGAGTATTCTTCATGGCTCTACTGGGAAATGGTGGATCTTGGTGACTTAGTCACATGATGAGACAACTCTCTTATGGTAAAAATTTGAGCATATTTTTAGAGAGGAGTTCTATCAAGACATTTTGCGGTTGGTATGCATACAAGATCTTCTACATCTGTAACAGACAAGTATGACTATGGAAGAGTACTCAGAAAGGTTTGTTGATCACTCATGTTACTCATTGGATATGGTGTGGGATCAATTATTTAGAGCTCAGACCATTGAGAAGAGCCTACGCTGGGAAATCCGGGCTTCAGTAGTATCCCTTCACATTCTCACCTATGTTGGGTGTGCATGAGTGATCCTTGTTTGTGGAGATCATTATAACAGAGAAAGCACCAGTTCAGGGAGATAGCAGTGGGTACCCAATAGCTAGGACCTCAGCAGAAGGTAACCGATGGTGGTTATGGGGATCCAATCATGTCAAACGCTTCAGGTAGTGATCCCTAGAGTCTGGTTTAGTGGTTTTGGGATCTCAGGGTGGCTTCAATCAGCTAAGGGAATGGCAGTGTTTCTCCTACGATAGTCAGGTACATCTAGATCAAGATTTTCTAACACATCATACACCTGATTTTAAGATGATTGAGGGACTGTCGAGATAGAGATAGAGGTAGAGGCATGGTGGTTTGGAGGGAAGTAGACTTATAAGAGGGGCCAACAGGGCATCAAGAGGTGGCCAGATGTTCAACCTATTACCACCACCACCCCCAGGTAATTCACGCCAAGCTCAGAGAGCTGGTGGGATGTGACAAGGACATCAATAGGCTATAGAGGTCTATGACCCTGAGTTTCTAGGGATGATATTAGATACAATACATGTATTTTCTACTCTAACACATGTATTGATAGACATAGGTTTTAGCCATATATTTCTTTCAACTTATCTGGTTTGATACTCCGAGATTCTGGTTTTTCCATTGGCTCGACCCTTGTAGTTGGAGACCTCGATCGATGGTGAATTAGCAATTGTGTAATTATTATGACAATGCGATCTGACAATTAGTGGTGAGAGTTTTGTATGAGATCTCTTTTTTGAAGTAATGAGGCCTTACGATTCCATATTAGGTATGGATTGGCTATCCACAATTAATTCATATATTGACTGTTTTAGGAGGATGATGCGGTGTGTCCATAGTGATGGAATGAGGTTTTCCTTCATGGGTGAACAGAAGACCTTGGTGGAGCAGGATGAGCTCATGCATTGGAAATTGCACCCGATTACTCACCATTTTCCTAGAATAAATCTTGGAGTAGTGGATTATTTGGGATATCATTTTTTGTGGTTATGGAAGTGTATGAGGATGTATTTTTAGAGGATGTACCAGGTTTAAATCCCCACCGAGAGATATATTTTTGTATCAATTTTTATAATGGGATTCCACCGATATCTATATCATTATGTTGGATGGATCCTAAAAAGCTTCGAGTGCTGAGTGTGTAGTTGAATGAATTACAAGAGAAGGGATTTTTGGGTCCCTATGTTTCCCCCTGGGAAACCCTAATATTGTTTGTCAAGAAACAGGATGGGTCCTTGTGGTTATGTGTGGTTTTTTGGTGCTTTAATCAGGTGACCTTTACTAATAAGTATCCACTACTAAGGATCTATGAACTCTTTGACAAGTTTATAGGGGCCCGATGGTTCTAAAAGATTGAAATCAGATATGGATATAACCGACTGTGATTATGGGATGATGATATACCAAATTCGACCTTTAGATGTAATTATGATCACTATGAGTACATAATGATTCCATTTGGCATGACTAACTTCCTAATAGTGTTCATGGGACTCATGAACCAGATATTTTATCGTTTCGTAGAATGGTTCATGGTGGTCTTAATCGATGAAATACAAGTGTATTCGACATATATGGAGGAGCACAAAAGACACTTGAGGATATTCTTGGACACACTCCAAAATCACCACCTTTATAGGAATCTCTCAAAGTGTCAATTTTGGATTTTAGGGGACAAATTTCTAGGACACGTCATCTTAGAGGCTGAATTTTTAGTGGATCCAGCAAAGGCCGTGGTAGTGCTTTCTTGGGAGACACCGAAGAGTGTTATTGAAGTGCAGAGTTTCCTTGGGTTGGAAAGGTACTAGTATAGTTTTGTACTAGACTTTTCTAGAGTCCAAGAACCCTTGACAACATTGACCCAAAAGGGGAAGCCTTTCATTTGGATAGAAAGGTTTCATCATTTCTTTCAGGAGATGAGACAAAGGCTGATGAGTGCTGCCATCCTGATATTTCTAGAGGAGGGTGTCAAGTATGTAGTGTTCTACGATGCATCAAGGACTATACATGGTTATTTACTGATGTAGAGGTAGGAGAGTATTGATTATGGTTCACTCTAGTTGATACCACAAGAGAAGAACTACGCGACTCATGATATTGACTTAGTAATGGTAATCTTTACAGTAAAGATGTTAAGAAACCACCTATCAGTTTATTGTCTACTCTAACCATAAGAGTCTCAGGTACATATTCTCATAAAATGATCTTAACTTGAGACCGATGCGATGGATATATTTCCTCTAATGCTATGATAGATATTTTCTATACTCATGGGAAGTTTAATGTAGTGGAAGACACTCTCAGCAAGATATCTGTTTCTTAGTTATTTTCCAAGGTGTCAAACTAGTTAGCCACATTGTAGTTTTTCATCGTGGTCAAGGATATTTCTTCATATCTCCAATTGATGGTTGTTACCCCACTTCTTTTATTCTGTGTCAGGGATGATTGGTATATAGATTCCAATTGTGAGAGCTTACATACTCAGATATCCACTAGACATGATCCTGATGGATATTCTAAAGGTGATCAATATGTTATCATTTTAAGAGGAGGGACAATGGTTCCTTTTACATTACAGGAGTAGGTGTTAAGGGAGTTTTATACATCCCATATAGAAGTAAGTCCAGGTGTGGGAAATATGTACCAATATCTCCAAAGTTAGTTTTGGTGAGCATTTTTGAATAAGGGAATTACAGAGTTTGTCTCTCGATGCCTCAATTTTTAGCAGGTGAAGGCTGAGCACCAGGTTTCAATGAGTTTAGATCAACCACTTGAGGTGGTAGAGTTAAAGTGGAATGGTATATCCATGTAATTAATGATGGCATTACCACATACTTCAAGGGGAAACAATTCTATCTTGGTGACTATAGAATGACTCACTAAGTCAAACCACTTCCTAGCGATTCAATAGAAGAGTTCAGTAAATATATTGGGATGCCTCTATGTGAAATAGATAGTACAACTACATGGATTTCCATTGACAATCAACTCTGACTATGATTCTAATTTCACTTCATAGTTATGTAAGGGATTACATGTGGATTTTAGGACCCATTTGTGCTTGAGCACAGTGTTTCACCCCCAGACTGATAGCTAGACAGAGCAGACCATTCAGGTCTTGGGGTATATGACAAGGGATTTCATGTTGGAGTTTGGATGGAGTTATGAGGATAACCTTCCATTGGTGGAGTTTTAATACAACAATAGATAAAATTACACTATTGGTACGACACCATTCGAGGAATTATATGAGAGACCCTATAGGTCACCCCTTTGTTGGATTGTTTTGGTGAGTCGGCGCTTATGGGACAAGAGTTGGTGTGAACTACTACTAAGAAGGTTTAGATCTTATAGGAGTCTATGAGGATGGAATAGAGCCATTATAAGTCTTATGTGGATCAATGAATCATGTTTGAGGAAGGATAAAATGTGTTAGGGAGGGTCTCACCTCGATGTCGATTGAAGAATTTTTTCCATGGTGGAAAGATATATCATAGATTCATTGGTCCTTTTGAGATACTTCATAGTGTTTGAATGGTGGAATACCTTTTATCTCCATGGATACATTTGGACTAGGTACATGATTTCTTCCATGTGTCATAGCTAAGGAGGAACATGCACAACTCATTTCATGGTATCTACTAGGGCGAGTTGGAAATCAAGGATGTATCTACCATTGCAATGTATCCATTGGATATCAAAAATATGCATGATAAGATCCTTAATGGGTGATCAATTCTCCTTATGTGTGTCCTATGGAAGAACAATAATCCTTAAGAGAGAGTATGACAAATGGAGGCTCAGATTCATGATTAGTATGAACATCTCATTATGTATCCCTTGTTTTATATTTTCAGGGCTCAAACTAATAGGTTTGAAGAATTTAACCTCTAGAATTTTTAGTGTATTATTTTTGGATATTATATGGATTATTTTCAAGACCAGGTTCTGAGACAACATGTGAATCTGATGCTCGATGTGCCCAAAATAAATGTTTGAAATATATTAAATATATTAAATATAACACACACAATTGTTTTCTAAAAAGTAAAATAACTCCCAAACTGGAGCTTAGATCAGAAATATAAGGGAACTATTCAATTCAGAATACGGGTTTAAGCCTAGGAATGACATAAATTTTGTTGGTGCAGGCTGTTTGTGAAAAAGTCATTATAGACATAATTAAATGAAATAAATTGAAAATTTAATTTGTTTAGTTTTTGACAAAAAAAGCATTTTCCATTTAAATTCACAGTTATTGGTTTCCCTCAGGGTTGACCAATCAAATCATAGAGATTCAAACAACCATTGGATATATTTTCTTGGCGGATAATGACGAATTGGTAGGAGATCATGGATCATCACACTAAAGGAGTTAGAGGATCTCTTTAATGATGGTAGAACAATCGTTCTTCATCAGAAATCAATCCGAACTCAAAGTATGATGTTTTTCTTTATGATTTCCATTTCATTTCTTATTCTGGATGGATGTAGATCAATTCCATGAACAAAATTGATACACGCATCATCGGTAGAATTAAATTGATGGGATTTTTTATTTTATCATTAATTTATCACTCTTCATTCATCTTTTCTATGATAATTAATCGAGGACCTATGAACAAAAGATGATATTTTTTAGTCACTTTTATGGATTATGGATTTCTTCCCCCTTTCTTCACATGTTCATCACAATCATTTTCTGTTATCCCATGTTTCAATAAAATACTTGGTATTCAATAGTTTTGTGACTATTATTCAGTGAAATGAATTGATACATTGGGTGTGGTTCATGATTTATGGTATAGTCGACGGTGAGATGATGGTGGTAGTTTATCAGAAGCAGTACAAATGGATTTTTAGTTTCCATTATTCTTGGTCTTGATGAACAATAAATTTTTTTCTCAACGAATCATTTTCAGAAAATATTTGAACCATGTAATAATGAGATATGGGAACTAGAGGCATATACAAACTCTGATCTATAGGTTCATATGTGGGTGGAATCTTTGAATAATCACCAAATGATGCAAAATGGTTCTGGGATATGATGAGAAACACAACGTGTAATCTAGAATTACACATCGCGTGGCCCCTGACTACGATGATAGGGTTTTGGCCAGGGTTATGGATCACATGGAGTGTGAACCCTACCACATGGAGTATGAACCATTCCATATGGATCAGAGTGAAATTCAGAGAGTACAAGAACATGGAAAAAATTATACATCCAGATGGAATGCTGTTTACTTGTACATGGATACGATATGGAATACATGGGATGGAACATAGACATGAACACCTTACATAGACATGACTAGGAAACACAGTAAGGATACCGTGTGTGTCTACATTCCATTTAATACTTTTACACACCTTGTATATGAAGACTATATGATTTGTGAGGCTCTTCTATATAGGGAGGCATAGAGATAGTTGGACACGCCATGTACCCCCTGGTACATGCTGCATACCCCCTTAAAGAGTTCTTGTAGATCTTCGTTTTATTAGTTTGTACTAGCATAGGTTGAGTACATTCCCTTGTTCCTTTCCCTAGAGGGTACAATGCGACATTAGATCCATGTCACTGGATTGTGATCCCCTCAAGAGATCATGTCTCAGATAGGGTTGTGGTGTCTCTTCGTGAGACTAGAGTGTGATCCTCTATCATTATTTTTTCCCTAGGAGGAGTTTGTGGAATTAGCATGACCTCCCTAAGTAGGCTGTTGATCCTCCTTCCAGAATATTATATTAGTAGAGTTTGTAGAATCATTGACATACAATTCCCTATGTAGATGGTTGATCTAGATTGGATTCATGGTGTCCCCCAGTAGTGTTGGGTGTGACCCCTATTTATGTACAAGAATATTCTTAGACCAGTGAACTTTTATTAGGTAGGAAAAAATGATATAGACCTCTCAGTTAAGTGTCTACAATTATAGAATGGTTTTTGGAGTGGGTATTCCCTGAATGGGTATTTCTTTGAGTAGAATCTAGTAGATGACAGTTGGTTATGATAAACTGGTGGTGTGGTGTCATTCCTATGTATATATGGGTGTTTCTATTATACATTTATTTTTATATCTTGTATTGAGATGACTATACTTGGTTTTTCATGTTAAGTGTTTTTAGGGTGTACTACTATTTATTGTTACACTCACATTTATATGGTATTTTCCCTCATGTGTTATATCTTATGCAAATGTCAGCCCATATGATGGTGTCCTTGGAGGACAAGGAGTTGATGGAGCATAGCTAGATCTTTTTAGATAGAGATGATGACATGTATCTTGTATTTGACTTATTCTTCACAGTTGGAGTAGGTTTGAATCATTATAGTTCTTGGTTGGGCTTCTATTTGGGCTCTTTTCCATTTTTAGTAATTTTTCTATCGTACTCTATTGTGGGATACTAGAAGTATGCATGCATTGTTTCAGTTGTTTTACATTTTAGAATTGTGTGGGATTGGAGATGTGTTAGTGCATACAGGTACCTTAGGATATTTCCTCCCACTTGTTGGATATTCCTACTTGGAACTGGTCACTATCCCCTAGCCTTGGAGGCGGTCTTAGGGTAGTCAAGGGTCAGACCTCGGTGGGTCGGGTCATGATATGTACCTTGAATTGCATAGTTAGAGTTTAAGCATTGAAATGAAAAAAATGCACAAAACTTATTTGGTGGAACACCCCTAAAATAAAATCCTGAACAAAATCTATGTTTCTGCCTGGTAATTCTCCCCCACCTATGACTTTGGAAAAATCTTGGGTTAAGAAAATGATAAATAAAGTTTTTGTGGTCTACCATATTATCCCATCAAAAGAATAGTTTTTTCACACTAGTTTAATTGACTTAAAAAAAATAAGATCATATACTTATTTGTTTAACACATTGGTTTAGATGTTTTTTGTAAATGATTAAAGATATAAATTTTGGAAAATTGATCCCTTTTGAACATTGTAATTATAATTCCAAATTCATTCTTTGTGATATTTATCTTAATGAGTCATATGTTTTCCATATTTGAGTGGAAAAACTATAGTTATAGTGATGGTACATATGATACTATATCCAACCTACCTATACCAGTCTGTGACTACATGTATAGGGGGAGATCATTATCCAGATCTGAGTGAACTAACTCAAGTGTATAGTGATAGTATATATGGTGTTATATCCATATTTCTTATATTATTCTATGAGTACACGTCCAGGAGGAAATCATTTTACATATTTGAGTTGAAAAACTCTAGTGTATGGTGATGGTAAAAAAACTATTTATATCCTACCTATACCCATCCATGAAAAAACATCTAGGAGGAAACCTACAGTGAATAAATAATTTATAGGTCATGGTTTAATTTTTTTATATCCATAAAATGTTCAAGTCGGTTCATTTATCTTTATCTAACTCCCAGATAGTTTCATATGTTAACATGGATCAATGACTAAGATAACATAGATGATCAGAAATAGTTATAGGAAGAATAAAAAATGATTTTATAATTTATTAATGAAAATGGAGAAATATAAAGATAGGAGAAACCCTAGATTAGATACTCTCTATATCATCATATAAAAAAAATAAAGTGAAGCTGATAATATTGAATTTGGTTAGAGATTCATTTTAATTTGATCAATTTCTAGTGAGAAGTGTTTATCGATTATTTAATATATATACACTTAACTACTTTATTCTCAGCAAGAAGATGCATTTCTATAATATTCCTACCTAGTAATTGGTTCGTCCACCTCATGGAATGAATATTAATGGACTCTTATCATAGTTTATATAACATTATTACTATGTGGGTTTTGTATTAATTTAATTATACTATCAATATGGTCTCCTTATCCTAAATTTGTGATTCCTCAATTATTTTTTTAGCCAACTCTTGAGTGAACCATTCCAAGAGTTTTGAATGTTGGTTGATACTCTCAAAATCATAAATATATTTCTATTGAATCTCTAGTCACTCTTAGATAAACTAAACTTGATGGAAAATCATTTATAGCTTCTTATTGTTAAAGCATCATATCCTTACACCCACAAATAGTCGTTATAGGTGGTTGGATTTTCCCCCATTTCAGTAATTGAAGTTTGGGTAATTTGGGAATGTATGTATTTTCATTCCTTTTCATGCATCTATCAGTTCCTAGAGGTGGTCTTAGTGTCAAAAATAGATTCATCATTATAAACAAGAATATATTCTTAGATATAGTCACCTATTGAGGAGTTCCACACTGTTAGTGAGGAGTCCATATAATTAAGATTATGTATTTCTATGTCTAGATAGATTTTTCTTAAGGACCAGTTTTAGTAAAGGTTCCATAGATTCAAGAGGTTATAGGTAGCTCTGAGGATTCTACATGAGTATCTTATTCCATGGAGACCTAAATCATGATACCATGTTCATGATAAAGGGACACTCCCCCATTAGCATAGGATCCCAACCCATTAATGTAATTACCCAACTCTGCTTCCCATGGTATTACTCCTTAGTTTGAAAGGGTGTTTTATATGTTCACAGAGTGATTACCCTTAAAACACATTCACGGTAACATTAAAACCATGATTTATCATACTCCAGGGATATTCTAACCAAATATTATTCTTGTAGTAGGCTGATTAGGAAAATTATCTTTGCCCATGTAAGCATTATCCAAAATCGGGATAGGATCATCAGGTTCTTCTCACCATACACCCCATGGAAGGTGGAAAAGTTCACCTTATGGATACACTAAAATTGGGTCCCAAGATTATATAGAATGTTATGTTCACAAATTGATACCCCGTTAATGATTAAAGTGAGGACTCTATCCTGTAACATAACTCTACAAGAATGAAGTACTACTGAGTTGTTAATACCAATAACCATTATACTAATGGGGGATTCATGGAGAGTGAAATAAAACTGATTATAGTCCCATTAGAGTTTATATAATTCTTAATCATCCATGATTATAGGCATTACACCCACAATATCTTGGTGTGAGGTTGTATGAGAAATCTCAAGAGACATGACTATGTGCCTTGGGATGTAACCACAAAGTTGTATCACTATCCAACCATGCATAAATTGGAATGGACCACTGGTCCTATGAGGGGTATAAAATAATTGAACAAGACCAAACACCTGATAAATATTTCACATAATCAACATTATAAGATTAAAAATCACCCCATATACATGTTGATCATCCATAATGAGAGTGGTCTCCTTGACCCTAGTAAGAGTGTACCAGTAATCCAGAAACCACCCAGAGAGAAACATGTCTAGAATATCTATAGAATAAAAATTAGGGATCAAATTCGGTTTAGTTTTGTAACCCCATTTCATGCATTAGATGGAATTTAGGATATGAAACTAAATATTTTGGGACCCACCAGCATGCTATGTAGGTTAGATCCTAAATATTTTTCCCTAGGTATTAATACCTTTGGAAGTTGAGACATTTTAATTCATGTACTGAAGGGGATGTTCAGGGATGGTTAAATTTATTTCTATATTCCACTCTCAAACAATACCAGTAGGTACCTATATAGAACATGAGGTCTCCTTGAATCATCCTAGACCCCTCAAGGTGGATATAACACATCATACATAACACCAAAGATATGTATTATCCTAATATTATAGATATTCAAGATACTAATTCTAACTTATACACATGATAAATAAAAGGTATTGGTCATGGAAAAACATTAGATGACTAGATCATGGATGAGATCAGGATGGTGGTAAACTGAAAAATGTGAATCACATGTATCTTTATAAAGGATAATATCCCTCAGGTGGTATTTCAACTAAAAAAAGCTATATCTCACCCAATAGGGCCATGAAATTCAATAGATAAGTTTCCTTTAGGGTGGAGGCCCAATTAAAGGCTCTATCCTCTCCTATGACATTGAATAAAAGATTTATAGATGGTTGAATAGGTCTCATGATCATTTATTATCACCAGTTGACCATATACTAGGTAGCAAGAAACCTCACTGATAGATTCCTAGATGATATACTCATTGAGAGAAACATTTCCTTAGATAATACCCCAACTTGATAATATTTGGAAGGTGGATAGATATATTTATGGTAATAGAGTGAAAACAAGGAGGTCAAATTTATATAAAGGAATTTTTTTTATAGTGGATAATAAAGTAAATATTTTTAAAGGAGGAATTTTAGGACATAGTGGTATAATGTGATTATATTATAAATGTTTTTCTAAACATTGTTAACTGTCTCTTTGATCTGAGTAATGACATTATCATTTGAAAAACAATTTAAAGTGAAGGGAATCTCATTACTACATGAAAAAATATAGATAATTCTAGTGGACTAGAAGAAAAAAAGTAAAAATAAATAATACTGTGGAGAAGTGATATCAGAAAAAGCATAGTTAGGTAACAAATTTATCAAAGGACAAAAGGTAAATCAAGTGATTTATTCAGATGCTTAATCCAGGTTATTTTCTTAGGTGCCTTGTTTAATTTCTTCATTAATGTACTTCTATCAAGTAATTTTCTAAAGTGATACACTTATGTTATTTTCTCAAGTGCTTCACTCAAGTGATTCACACAAGGGTGTTTTTCTCTAGTGGCATCATGTAATTTTTTAACATAGGTTTTATTCACCCAAGTTAACTTTAACACTAAAAACACTTAGCCTATCAAACTAAAGAATGGTTGAAATGATAGTGGACACCAAAACTCAACTGTATTAGTACGAATTACTATATTCAATAGATTTCATGAAGCTACAAGGGGTTTTCATGTTATTTGGTGTATAAAAATGGTGGACCCTATTTATAGGAAATCTATGTCGTGTTCCCAAGATTGATCATGTCATGTGACTAGGTACTATCATTGAACATGTGATAACACCGAACCTAATATACAACCCTTATGATGACACCATGTTCACACCAAAATCGTGTCTATATTATAATTTTATCCTACTTGTTTTAATCTAATATAGTGTTGGGGGGATGTTAATTTGTTGGAAATCTCTTTTTGAAGTAGGAATCAAATGAAGGAAATTCTAAAAAGAACCTATATTATTCAACTAGGTAGCCTTTTCAAAAACTAGTTTACATGTCTCGTTATATAGTGCACAATACACTAGTGTTCCCATGACTTATCTCCCAGGTCAGTTGTATATACCACCTTATCTCCCAACCTTAATTCACCTAGGTTATCTTATTTTCTTATAAATATACCAATTGGAAAACATTTAGATACACATTTATACTTTAAGAAGGATTCTCTAAGAGAATAAATATTTATATGTATTATTCTCAAACCCCCCTTTGAGTAGCTTAATTAATCTTAAAACACAAGATAATTAATGAGAAAATAGGCAAATTATATTACCTAAAGATTTAACACATTAAAAGATTTATGAAATATCACATCACCCCTATTTCTGAAAAATTAAGGTTAATTAACTGTCATTAGATGTCACACTAGGACTTCACTTTTCAAGGTCATACTAGAGGCCTCTTCATTAGGGAAAACCCTCACCTAGGTCTTTCCAGTAGGGTGGTAATTTTCTGTAATCTACAACTAGGGTGACATATTCAGCCTTCATTAACACTAAGGTGACCACATTTCTCTAACCTTATACCTGTGAGACACATAGGCTTATCCCTTAACCAGGGATATACTTTTCCTTATTCATGTAATAAGGAACCCTAGTCTCCATAATTTCCCATTATAGAGACACTTTAATACAACCCTATATTAGGGTTCCCCATTCTCCCTAGTTTTAGACTAGTTTGACACTTCACCTTATTAATCTACTAGGTATCCCCATTATCCCTTGTCTCCAAAATGTAATAAACATCACACTATACCTCTACTAGGGTTTGTTATTCCCCCTAGTATATCACAATGAAGAAAATTATCCTAAGACATTACTAGGGAACCCCAGTCTCCATAATACCTTATTAAGTAACCTTATTCTCCCAAATACCCTATTAGTGTGACCCATTAACCCTAATTTTCTTTCATAGTAACTCTTTTCACAATCATTAATACTAGTGAATTATTCCCAGAGTTCATTCTTCAAAAACCATATAAAATCCTCTCAGGAACCCCATTATATTAAGTTTCCAAAATGGGAAAATAATAATGTATAAAAGACCTTAAAGACACTCATTAACCAAGGAAAACTCACTACCAGGTTGTATTACTTTAGACTTACTCGATGGTCTATTGAATTACATGATTAGGATATGCACACCAGTGTTTACCCCATCAATCATGAATTCCCTTGATAAAAGGAATCTATTAATTGTCCTCCCAAACTAAAAGGTCCATAAGGGTGTTTACAATCATGTATCCCCTTGACAATGAGAGAACTATTCTAAATAACATCAGTATAACCTTTTTTAGCTCATGATTCTCATATTGGTTTCCATAGTGTTTAGTTGGTCAAACTGGTACACTCAACAAGCCATGTTGGAATGGGCCTCCTCCCTAGGTGTAAGCCCATTCCTTGTTACCATTGATGGTTTCATCACTATGATTCATCAATGAGCTATCTAAATTCATATAATGTAATCCTTTACAAAATCCACAATATATTTTTCTTGGTTTCATATCCCTCATCCCTCTAATCATCATTCCTAGTCCAAATCCTCAATCGGTAGAAAGTAGATGCACAAAAAGGAAGCATATACGTAAGCCCCAAAGGTATCCTTCTAATTCACTCGTAATTATAAGGCCTACTCCCTTGATGTAATCCCCAATAATTCCCACATTAATGATTTTATATATAATATCCATCAATAATCAATATATATCTAGGCGGCCTATGTGTAAGCCATAACTCATCTTCACAAGGTTATATCCCTCATTAAATCATCATCGTTGGGCCATATACCTTACAAGAAATAGCCTTTAGTAGACCATATTCCCTATGAGACCACTTACAATGATATTACCATGTGTAAGATTCACATAATCCTCTATTTCACCCCTTTCATGACACATAAATCCTAGCTATATGACATAAAATTTCACGATAATTTTTGTACCGCATAATGCTAAACTAGATGGTACAATCCTATCACAAGACCTTAAATTGTGTTATTTGAACAATGTGTGCTTTTATAACTATTAACCATCATATACAAGACACCCATTCATGGATCAAAAATAATTTGAAAGACCATATTTTCACTAGTCTATACTCCACATAGAAAACATTTTCCTCAAAGGGCCACACTCCCAATAAGGCAACCTTCTCATAGGGCTATATTCCCTACTAGACATCCACATACACACTTTTTTCATTTCTAATATGTAGGATAAACTAGAAATGGATGATCCTATATAATCCCCACACCAAAAATTATTGGGATTATTTTACCAAATAGTCCACTAATCTAGACATTAATTATAATGACCCATACATTACATACATTGTTATTACTTCAAAATTTAAGCACACTTATTACAACATATAAAAAAACCATGAAAGGACCATATAGGTATAGTGTCTTTAGAAACTGGGAAACATAAACAACTGGTTTATAAATCATCTACACCATCTCCCTTTTATTTTATCATATCTAGAGTCCCTTTTGGCATATCTTACTTAATACCCTTCTTCCTAACCTGGGGAAAATAAAACATACAAAAGGGTGAGCTCAAATGCTTAATAAGGGTAAACAAATGAAATATCAATCATATCATATTCATAAAAACATAAAATTTTGAAAATCTTAACCTAAAAAAGAGATCATAATATCATAACATGGGATAAATCATAGTAGTGAGATGTAATCCCAATAATCATATCTTAAAACATGAAACTTTGTGGAATACACACATAATCAAAGAAAATAATTTCATATTAGTCAAGGCTCTTTTCCAAGACCAACATAGCGGACAAAGTCCATTACTGAACCGAGTTCACTCCTCGTTCTAGTCCTGTATCACTAAACCAGATTACCTTTCCATTCTAGCCATGTCTATATCATAAGATATAAATAATTACCCAATGCATTGGAGGGAGATATAGGTCCCACCCATCTCATAATGAAACCATTCTTATGTGTGCCACAAAATCATAAATCGTACATCATAGCATAACCCATGTAATAAAAATGGGTTTTCTAAACATCATGACATCATAAAACAATTCATATAAGATAAAGGACTTCATAAAAATAATTTCATCACAACATAATCAAATCAATGTAACAATAGGGATAGAAACAGAACCCTATATTTTCTTATATGGAAAATAAATTTGATAAAAAAATTGAACTCCATTCTTGAGGAAAATATCCTTTCTACTTCAAAAAAACATTTTTCCTTTCTTAACATGTCATAAAATTTTAAAATAAGTTAATTAAAAATAAACTTGGAAACTTTTAAAGTAAGATTCATGGAAATAATGTTCTATGAAATCATAAAAATCCATTCATTCTGTATAAGTTAAAAAAACATTCTTCTCATACTTTGGCCGGAAAAGTCAAAAAGTTTCTCGTACTGAAAATGACAAAAGATTCCTTTCATATGTTTTACTAAAAATTAACCAATAGGTAAAATTAGATTTAAAAATTTTATGAGGATATAAATAATATTACAGTTTGATGAAACATGGATGTGGATGATAAATATTCCCCAGTAAATTCTGAAGTATAAAAAATCTCTGAAAAAAATGAGATTGTGAGATTTTCCCTTACCTTAGGTCCGAATTGCTTTGTACGTATCCGAACCTCCTGTATAATTATTAAATAATTTCATTGACTTATTAAATAATAATATTCATTGTTATGATATCATACATGGTCATATTATTATCTTTTTATTAGTAATATTTCATTGCTACTTGTTATTCAGTAGTTCACTGCTTTATGTTCTTATGCATGCCTTGTCGAATAAATTCTTATTCCTATTTTTAGGTTATAGATAACTTATTTAAATAATGGTATTAGTGTAATATATATCATATTTATTCATTTAATTCATTTATATAATCATTATTCAATAAAGATCATGTTGAATGAATCGCATCACATCGTGGAGACGGTAGGCCGTACGTACGCACGAGCGATGATATCGTTCCCATAACTATTGAATGGTATTGGAGTGGAAGATGGAATGACTCATAATTAGTATCATGTTATAATAATCATATATATTTATTATTTACACCATTATACCCATCCAAGTAAGGTGGTGGTGGAAAACAGATTACACCACGACGTGGAGACGGTATTCTGTACGTACGCACACGCGGTGATTTCATTTTCCATAGGATAAATAGAAGATGAAATAGGGTTGTTTCATATTTATAATAACATATCAGTATATGAGTGATACTGATATTATTAATTCATAATGAAACAACTAAAGAAGATGAGTTAGAAGAAGAAATAAATTTGAAAGAATCGGTAACAGATATTACCTCTTCTTCGACACGCCTCTTTGAAACCTCCTCTTAGGGCACTAAAATTGCTATTTGAAGAAGACCAGGACCTCTAGTATGTTTCTAGGGAAGTTGATAAGGGAAATGGGCAGGAGTTGGCCGATATTTAAGGCTCAAAATTGTGTGAGGAGGAGAGGGGGGAGGTGCCCTTTTATAAGGGAGGAGAGAGACACCTTTGGAAATCTAAAAAAATATTAATTTATAATAAATAAAAACCCCACTTAAAAACATAAAAAATTACTCAAATTATAATATTAGATGATATAGGGTTGTAATATCATCAAAAAATAAAATTTAGACATGTTGGAAATTTATTTTAAACATTACCAACTTGATTTATCCTTATTTAATCTATTTAATTTTATTTGTGGTAATAATATTCTAAATTTTAAATTGAAATAAATAATTACTTATGTGCTGTGAATTATCTATAATTTGATACTTTATAAAATTTTAGACCATATAAATTTAAATTTATAATTTATAAATATTTTTGTGATTTTTAAACAATTTTATAATATGTTATTTTTGTAAAATAACAATAGTGTCAATTTTGACACTATTCATTTATTTGAATTTAAATAAAATCTACAAAGAGAATATTTTCGAAATAAAAGTTTAAATAGATTAATAACAAGTCATATTTATCTATAAAAGTAGTGGAGGACATTAAATAGTTCATATAATATTTATTTTAATATTTTTAAAACCATTTATTTGATATTTTAATCAATAAAATAATTTCAACATCACTATTGTGTCACCTTTAATGATAATTATTTAATCCCTAAAAATTCTAAATAAATTCACATGATGTATATAATTTTATTATATTTCAGGATACTATTAATTTTGCTGAGTTTCATGAGGTTTATCACTAAATTAAAATTATTATACATATAAGATTTAAGAGAGTGACATGTTGTCACTTTCTTTAGTTTTAATAATAATTACATCATTTTCATGGTCAAAGGTCCATGAAATGAATCTATTCCGACCCTTAGGTGATATGGGTCGACTTTTATTCATCCAATATAATTTTGGAAAGTGTTAGGGTAGTTTTACAATCTTATTGTTACCCTTAATTACCCGATTTACCTTTAATTGTAGTGAAAAAAATTACCGTAGTTATTATTCATAATGAAAATATATATAAAATTAACCTATTAACATAATTTGGACCCACTGAATACAAATATGGAATGCATTTTTCAAAATTTAAAACACAAAAGTTGCAGTAATTAATTTAAAATTAATCCCATTGTTAAGAAAATGGGTTTTAAAAGTTAAAACATTGCCAAAGATTGAAATGTTTTTACCCATGAATTCAATGTAAAATTAATGATAATGATATACATTATATTAAATGGTAAAAATATATTCTATTTATACTTTAAAACCACTCAATAATATATTTTATCCATATAAATTTTTTTTATGAAAAAAGTTGTTTTCAATTAAAAATTTGTGTATTTTTACTATTCATCAAAATATGAAAGTTATCAGAAAAGTATTAAAAATTTATCCAATGTAAATTTTTATATCTTGATTAAAAGGAATAATTTTATTTTGTAAAATTTAACTTATAAACTTGACAAAAATTAGCTTTAAAATGGGTGCGCCATCAAAAGGTGGAAAACTGCATTTTTGAAAAAAAAATAATTCTTTTATCCAAAAAATTGATTTTTTCTCATATCATATGTAAAATGAATTCTAATGTTATATAAAATTCAAAATTTTGTTAATAATATTTATTACAGCTACTTTATATAGTATTTTAATAACATATCGTTGTTTAGTGAAACTCGATATTGCGTACAACACATGCTATCGAGGAAGGTTGCTCTTGCGTATAACGCAAGCCAAGATAGTGTTGTGTGTAGTAAAAGATTCCTTTGATGTTGCATCTAAAATAAGACATAAAAAAATATACTTCTAATAAAATATCAGGTTGTTACATTCTACCCCCCTTAAAATAAATTTCTCCCTCGAAATTTGTTACTTTGTAACAAACAGATGAGGATACCTCTCACTCATCATATTCTAAAGCTCCCATATAGCTTCTTCTAATTGGTGGTTCCTCCATAAAACTTTCACCAAGCGAGTGGTCTTGTTCCATAGAACTTTTTCACTATGATCCGGAATCTCTATCGACTGTTCTTCATAAGAAAGATCTTGCTCCAATGGTACAACTTCTGAGCTTAGTACATGTAAAGGATCGGGTATGTACTTTCTCAGGAGAGATACATGGAACACATCGTGAACTTGATAGAGATTCGGTGGAAGCACCAATCGATAAGCTACCTTCCCAACATGATCCAGTATTTTAAAAGGTCCAATATACCTAGGGCTTAGCTTTCCTTTCTTTCCAAATCTCATTACTCTCTTCCAAGGAGATATTTGTAAGAACACTTTATCACCCACTTCAAACTCTGGGTATTTTCTTCGGTTGTCGGTATAACTTTTTTGTCGACTCTGAGCTGCTCTTATGTGTTGTTGAATAGATCTGACCTTTTCTATCATCTCATCAACAAGATCAGGTCCTAATAACTTTCTTTCCCTAAATTCATCCTAGGAAGTTGGAGTCCTGCATTTCTTTCCATAGAGAGCTTCATAAGGAGCCATCTGAATACTGAAGTGAAAGGTATTATTATAAGAAAATTCCACCAAAGGTAGGTGTTGATCCCAACCACCTTTGAAATCCATAGAGCAATCTCTTAACATATCTTCTAGAGTTTGAATTGTTCTCTCAGACTGACCGTCTGTCTGAGGATGATAAGCAGTGATGAAACTCAACTCTGTATCTAAAGTATGCTGAAGACTTATCCAGAACTTCGAGGTAAACCTCGGATCCCGATCCAATATAATGGAAAGTGGTACTCCATGTAATATTACCACTTCTTTCACATATATCCTGGAAAGATAATTCAGAGAGAAATCTTCTCTAATAGAAATGAAGTGTACCAACTTTGTAAGACGATCAACTATAACCCAGATAGCATTATTGCCTTTGGATGTTTTAGGAAGTCCAGTGAAAAAGTCCATAGTGATGTTTCCTCATTTCAATTCTGGTATGGGTAATGGTTGTAACATCCCCTTAGACTTCTATCTCTCAGCTTTAACTTGCTGACAAATCAAGCATCGAGAGACATATTCAGCAAACATCTCTTTTCATGCCATCTCACCAGAAGTACTCTTTCAGGTCCCAATACATCTTCGTGCTTCTAGGATGAATAGAGAATGAAGCAATATGAGCCTCATCTAGCAACTCCTTCTTTAATTCTAGGATGGGAGGAACACAAACCCAATTCCTGAACCTTATTATCCCATCACAATCAAGGTTGAATTTAGGAACATTTCTCACCTTCTTTTGTAATTCTACATCTTTTTTGTGCCTCTTTAATCTTCACATGTATAGATGGTTGAACATTCATTTGAGAAAGATAAGATTTTCCCCTTCCATTATAATTCCAAGATCCATCCTTTGTAAATCCATAAATATTGGATCTTTTGTGATCCTCATCATGGATAAGCTAGCATGGTCTTGTCGACTTAATGCGTCTGCCACCTTGTTTACTTTCCCAGGGTGGTAATAAATTGAGCAGTCAAATCCTTAATTATTTCCAACCATCATCTTTGGCGCATATTCAGCTCCTTTTGTGTGAAAATATACTTTAAACTTTTATGATCAGTATAAATATGACACCTTTCACCATAAAGATAATGCCTTCAAATATTTAATGCAAAGATTACCGCAGCTAACTCCAAATCATGAGTTGGGTAATTTTGCTCATGGATTTTCAACTGTCGCGAGGCATAAGCATCACCATATCATTTTTCATGAGAACAAACCCCAATCCCTTCTTGGATGCATCACTGTAGATCACAAACCTTTCTCCACTACAAGGCAGTGTGAGCACAGTTGCACTGGATAAAATTATTTCCAACTCCTTGAAATTCTCTTCACACGCCTCCGTCCACACAAACTTAACTCCTTTTTGAGTCAACCTGGTGAGTGGATTAGATAATCGTGAAAAATATTTCACAGAACGTCGATAATATCCATCCAAACCAAGAAAACTTCGGATCTCAGTTACTATTGTTAGTCTCGACCATCTTTCGATAACCTCTGTTTTTTATGGATCCACAGATATCCCCTCTTTTGAGATTATGTGACCCAAAAATGAAACTTTTTGAATCCAAAATTCACACTTGGTAAATTTGGCATAATGATTCTCCTTTATTAGAGTCTTTAATACAATTCTCAAGTGATCTTCATCTTCTTCCTTGCTCTTTTAATAGACAAGAATATTGTCTATAAAGACTACCACAAACTGATCAAGATAGTCTCTAAAGACTCTATTAATTAGATCCATGAAGATAGCAGGGGAATTAGTAAGACCAAATGTCATCACTATAAATTTATAGTTTCCATACTCTGTACGAAAAGACATCTTTGGTATATCCTCTTTTTTGACCCTTAATTGATGATACCCTAAACGAAGATCAATCTTGGAAAAGTATTGAGCTCCGTGTAGTTGGTCAAATAAGTCATCAATGTGTGGGAGATGATATTTGTTCTTGATAGTGATCTTGTTAAGTTCTATATAATCAACACAGAGTCTCATTGATCCATATTTCTTCTTAACAAATAGAATAGGTGCTCCCCAAGGTGATACACTAGGGTGTATGAATCCTGTATCAAGATTCTCTTGGAGTTACTTATTCAATTCCTATAACTCAATTGGGGCCACTATATAAGGTGTCTTTGAAATGGGCATAGCACTCGGTATGAGTTCTATTGAAAACTCAACTTCACGATTTTGGTGGAAGACCTAGCAATTCCTTCGGAAAGACATCATCAAACTCCCGTACAATGGGAATATTCTTAATAGTGAGTTTCTATCCAACCATTTAAGATAAATAACCTTAATTTATTTGAATCAAGACCCATACGATGGAAGAAATTTCCACTGGAAGGTTATATTCATTCTGACATCGATAGATGATAGTAGATTGATCAGGAATATTAAATGTGATTTCCCTTCTTTGGAAATTTATATGAGCTCCGTATAAAGAAATCCAATCCATGCCACGAATCACATCAAATTCCACTATAGGATGGATCACAGTATTTTCAGGAAGCACTTTACCAAAAACTTCAATTGGAGAATAATTATAAACTTTTGATGCAACCGTTTTTCCATTAGGAGTTATCACAGCTAACTCAACATCTAATTGTTGAGGTAGTACGATGATACCCTTAGAAAATTCTTCAGAAATAAAAGAGTGGGTGGATCCAGAATCAAATAAAACATTTACTACTTTAGAGTGGATGGTAAGTGTACCTTTCACCACTTCGTTATCGTACTCCACATCGACGATAGAGGTTGCATGTGACTTTACTTTGTCTTTGGCCTTAATAGTTTTTTGACGTCAATCATCATCAACAACCCTTGGATTAGGGAATTGATTGGCATAATGCCCCATTTCCTTGCAATTGAAACATTGAAGTGTAGGAGGTGCATTACGTGTATACCTTTCTTTGTTTTCATCATTAGAAATCTTCTTCCCATTATTTCGACATTCAACTACCTGATGACCTTCTTTTCCACACTTAAAACATTTACTTGTCCCTTTAAGACAATTACTTCCATGTTTCGTTCCACACTTTGAAAATAAGGGAAAAGTTATCTTCTTTTCAGTGTGGTCTTTAGATTTCCCTTTGAATTCCATTTTCCTCTTCTTATCAAACCCATATGACTGATGGCTTACTCCAATCTCCATCTCAACCTTGAGAGCACATCGATCAATTTCCTTGTAGCTATTGAAGTCCCTTATGGCTAACGCCCTTCGAAGACTTGGTTTTAAGCCGCTAAAGAATAGATCGATCTTACTCTCAGGTTGGATAATAATTCTGGAAGCGTACCTTGAAAGTCTTGTAAAATTTTCTTCAGAGGTACAAACTGATTCATCATCCTTTTGCTTCAGTTCAAGAAACTCCTTCTCCATCTTTGTTCGAAGAATACGAGGGAAGTACTTATTGAAAAATAAGTTCTTGAACTTGTCCCATTCCATGGACTCAATTTCATTCCTTTTCCTCATATTCTTAATAAGATTCCACCATTGATCAGCTTCACCTTCCAAATGATATACTGCTAAGATGACTTTATCATGTTCAAAACATTACAGGACTGAAAATATCTTTTCAGTGGTACTAATCCATTGTTCAGCCACTAATGGATCAGAAGACCCGCTGAATGAAGGAGGACGCTTCCTCATGAAGAATTCAACAAAATGTTTCTCCTTCATTTGCTCATTTGGAATTCCTCCATGATTCATATCTTGATAAAGTTGTGTGATCATGGATATAAGATTTTGCATTCCATCTCCCATAATGTTTAGTTTCTCAGGGGGACAATCATTGCATTGCCCGTCGCATTCAGCATTAACACGATTCCTTCAGGTTCCATCCATTGACTAAAACCAATAAGTATAGTGTGAGACACACTAATCATAATAGGAAAATCACATAATCAAGAATAAAATTTCACACATTAGGTCTTATCATAGGTTGTTCATAGCGATTTCTAAAACACTAATATTGTGTTCTATGTTTAGACATATCCTTAGAGTTATTACTAAGGCTTTCACATCCTAGTTTCCAAAGTTTGACTATACCTTTCCTTTGATACCAACTATAATGACCCATAAATTACATACATTGTTATTACTTCAAAATTGAAGCACACTTATTAAAAAATATAAAAAAACCATGAAAGGACCGTATAGGTATAGTGTCTTTAGAAATTGGGAAACATAAACATCTACACTGTCTCCCTTTTATTTTATAATATCTAGAGTCCCTTTTGGAATATCTTACTTAATACACTTCTTCCTGACCTGGGGAAAATAAAACATACAAAAGGGTGATCTCAAATGCTCAGTAAGGTTAAACAAAGGAAATATCAATCATATCATATACATAAGAACATAACATTTTGAAAATCATAACCTCCAAAAGAGATCATAATATCATAACATGGGATAAATCATAGTAGTGAGATGTAATCCCAATAATCATAACTTAAAACATGAAACTTTGTGGCATACACACATAATAAAAGAAAATTATTTCATATTAGTCAAGGCTCTTTGCCAAGACCATCATAGTGGACAAAGTCCATTACTGAACTGAGTTCACTCCTCATTCCAGTCCTGTATCACTGAACCCGATTAACTTGACGTTCCATAAATGTCTATACCATGAGATATAAATCTTTACCTAATGCATTGGAGGGATATATAGGTCCCACCCATCTCATAATGAAACTATTCTTATGTGTGACACAAAATCATAAATCGTACATCATATCATAACCCATGTAATAAAAATGGGATTCTTAAATATTGTGATATCATAAAAAAATTCATATAAGATAAAGGACTTCATAAAAATAATTCCATCACAACATAATAAAATCAACGTAACAATAAGGATAGAAACAAAAACCTATATTTTCTTAGATGGAAAATAATTTTGATAAAACACTTGAACTCCATTCTTGAGGAATATATCCTTTCTACTTTAAAAAAACATTTTTCATTTCTTAACATGTCATAGAATTTTAAAAGAAGTTAATTAAAAATAAACTTGGAAACTTGTAAATTAAGATTCATGGAAATAATTTTCTATGAAATCATAAAAATCCATTCATTCCGTATAAGTTAAAAAAATAATCTTCTCGTACTTTGGCTGGAAAAGTCAAAAAGTATCTCAAACTGAAAACGACAAAAGATTCCTTTCATATCTTTTAATAAAAATTCACCAATATGTAAAATTGGATTTAAAAATTTTTAGGATGATAGAAATAATATTACAAATTGAAGAAACATTGATGTGGATGATAAATATTCCCCAGTAAATTCTGAAATATAAACAATCTCTGATAAAAATGAGATTGTGAGATTTTCCCTTACCTTAGGTTCGATTCGCTTCGTACGTATCCGAACCTCCTGTATAATTACTTAAATAATTTCATTGACTGATTAAAGAATCATATTCATTGTTATGATATCATACATGGTCATATTATTATCTTCTTATTAGTAATATTTCATTGGTACTTGTTATTCAGGTGTTCATTGCTTTATGTTCTTATGCATGTCTTGTCGAATAAATTCTTATTACTCTTTTTAGGTTATAGATAACTTATTTAATGAATGGTATTAGTGTAATATATATCATATTTATTCATTAAATTCATTTATATAGTCATTATTCAATGAAGATCATGTATAATGAGGTGCATCACATCGTGGAGACGGTAGGTCGTACGTACGCACGAGCGATGATATCGTTCCCATAACTGTTGAATGGTATTGGAGTGGAATATGGAATGTCTCAAAATTATTATCATTTTATAATAATAATATATTGTTATTCTTTACACCATTATACCCATCCAAGTAAGGTGGTGGTGGAAAACAGATTACACCACGATGTGGAGACAGTATTCCGTACATACGCACGCGCAGTGATTTCATTTTCTGTAGGATGAATAGAAGGTGAAATAGGGTTGTTTCATATTTATAATAACATATAAGTATATTAGTTATACTAATGTTATAACTTCATAATGAAACAACTAAATAATAGGAAGTATAAGAAGAAATAAATTTGAAAGAACCGGTAACGGATATTACCTCTTCTTCAACACGCCTCTTTGAAACCTCCTCTTAGGGCACTAAAATTGGTCTTTAAAGAAGACAAGGACCTCTAGTATGTTTCTAGGGAAGTTGAGAAGGGAAATGGGCAGGGGTTTACCGAGATTTAAGGCTAAAAATTGCGTGAGGTGGAGAGGGAAGAGGTTCCCTTTTATAAGGGAGGAGATGGGCACCTTTGGAAATCTAAAAAATATTAATTTATAATAAATTAAAACCCCACTTAAAAACTTCCAAAATTACTAAAATTCTAAGATTAGATGATATATGGTTGTAATATCATCAACCAACAAAATTTATACATGTTGGGAATTTATTTTAAACATTATCAACTTGATTTATCATTATTTAATCTATTTAATTTTATTTGTTGTAATAATATTCTAAATTTTAAATTGATATAAATAATTACTTATGTGCTGTGAATTATCCATAATTAGATAATTTATGACATTTTAGACCATATAAATTTAAATTTATAATTTATAAATATTTTTTTGTGATTTTTAAACAATTTTATAATATGTTATTTTTATAAAATAACAATAATGTCAATTTTGACACTATTCATTTTTTTGAATTTAAATAAAATCTACATAGAGGATATATTAGAAATAAAAGCTTTAATAGATTCATAACAATTCATATTTATCTATAAAAGTAGTGGAGCACATTAAATAGTTCATATAATATTTATTTTAATATTTTTAAAACCATTTATTTGTTATTTCAATCAATAAAATAATTTCAACATCACTATTGTGTCACCTTTAATGATAATTATTTAATCCCTAAAAATTATAAATTAATTCACATGATTTAGATAATTTTATTATATTTCTGTATACTATTCATGTTCGAAGTTTCACGAAGTTTATCACTAAATTAAAACTATTATACTTATAAGATTTAATAGAGTGTCATGTTGTCATTTTCTTTAGTTTTAATAATAATTACATCATTTTCATGTTCAAAGGTCCATGAAATGAATCTATTCAGACCCTTAGGTGATATGGGTCTAATTGTATTCATAGAATAGTATTTTGGAAAGTTTTAGGGTAATTTTACAATCTTATTTTTACCCTCAATTACCCGATTTACCTTTAACTATAGTAAATAAAAATTACCGTAGTTACTATTCATAATAAAAAAAATAAAAGTAACCTATTAACATAATTTGGCCCCACTGAATCCAAATATGGAATGAATTTTTAAAAATTCAAAACACATAAGTTTTAGTAATTAATTTAAAATTAATCCCGTTGTTTAGCAAACAGGTTTTAAAAGTTAAAACATTTCCAAAGATTGAAATGTTTTTACCTATGAATTCAATGTAAACTTAATGCTAATGACATAAATTATATTAAATGGTAAAAATATTTTATATTTATACTTTTAAATTATTAAATAATATTTTTTAACCATATATTTCATTTTGATGAAAAAAGTTGTTTTCAATTAAAAATTTGCATATTTTTACTATTCATCAAAATATGAAAGTTGTCAGAAAAGTATCAAAAATTTATCCAATGTAAATTTTTATATCTTGATTCAAAGGAATAATTTTATTTTGTAACATTGAACTTATAAACATGTCAAAAATTATCTTTAAAATGGGTGTTCCATAAAAAGGAGGAAAACTGCATTTTTGAAAAAAAAAATCTTTTATCCGAAAAATTGATTTTTTTTCTCATATCATATGAAAAATGAATTCTAATATTATATAAAATTCAAAATTTTGTTAATAATATTTATAAAGGCTACTTTATATAATATTTTAATAACATATCGTTATTTAGTGAAACTCAATATTGCGTACAACACACGCTATCGAGGAAGGTTACTCTTGCGTATAACGCAAGCCAAGCTAGTGTTGTGTGTAGTGAAAGATTCATTTGATGTTGTGTATATAAGTACCAGGCCTCCGAGTGTCCGGATTCGGTTCTAGTGAGACATGATTTACCAAAATTACATTACAAACATTTACAGAATATTACATCATGTCCCAATAATACAGAGGCTCGTGAGGTTCAGGTTCTGGGAAACCAGTTGCTTCTAAAAAACTTATTTAGTAAAAACACATACCTAATTTTTTTTAAAACAAAAATGTAGCGTGGGAAAAGTATGCCTAGTAAGGGGTTTGAAGACAACTTGAAAATAATCTTTCTTTACTGAAAAGAAAAATAGTATTCTTAAAAATAAACATAAACATTGGGAAATTAATTATCTTGGAATTAAGAAAACTAATAACATAACATCTAATAATGATCAGAGTATACAGTTCCAATTAGGCAAATTAAATGATTGTATAATACATGACCATTAACAACATGCAGGGTAAAGAATACTACTACCAAGGAAGTTCTAAGTGCACAAGACATAATCAATAATGTTGTAATAATGAACATAACCGATGCACATATCATGATAGCCATATCCATATATTTTCACATGTAATAACATAAAGCTGTTGTTAAATGGATTAAGTCCAGAACTACTACGACATATCATGTCATTCCATTACTTCATTCTGTGGATACAAAAGGCTTTGAACCAGGGATATCCTACTAGTCGGAAAATACCATGGTTGGTTATTTGATAAAACATTAAGAGGAGGGTATAATGCCAGACTGTGTCAAGGCCTCATGTCAAGACCATAATCATATATGTCCAAGAATTTCACCTGAACCGTCTATGTCCAGGAATTTCACCTGAACCGTAACTGTTGTCAGGCCTTGTGTCGTGACACTGTTTTGTCTCATGAGACCTACTGATGAATCGAGGGGCTATAGTGGGCCCCACCCATCAAATAATCATCCCAATAAAATCCTCTTATGTCTTAATGGGGCTATGTATCCAAGGAATCCCATACCTCTTTGGATACTCAATTTAAAGTGATGTTATTTGGGGTGTCCCATACCACTCCAAATAACGGGTTCTTAGATTCATTAATTAATATTTGGTGATCATAATTTCAGGCATAACACAAAAAATATGATATAGAAACTACTAAGGAAACACATTCTTGATGACATGTAGTACATGTATAATACAATGTGTTAAATATCAATGACGCACACACACAATTAAATTTTAAGGAAAATCTTCCAAGGGGTCACATGAATTATCTACAAAACATGCTAATAAAGTGCTAGTGGTTTTCATCAAATTATATTGAGTCTTAACTGGTAATAGTTATTTTAGCTAATAAGAGGTTAATTGAGTATAACCCATTGGAAAACTTTACACCACGCTAAAAAAATGTTTTAATTCTAAATCTATTTATCTTAAAATGATTCATCTCATACTTAGATTAGATATCATTTTTAGTAGGTCATCAATAAATTAACATATATAGTAAATTTTCATTAAATTAAAAAAATACATATATTACTCTGTTTTTTTCCAAAAATAGCCCTTTATAAGAAACAAATAGATTTCATACATGAAATGATAACTTGTTTTATGATTCTCACCATAAGATTTATCTCATGCAGTTGAGCCAACAAAACAATAAATAAATAGGTCTCATACATGCTTTTCTCACATAATCAGACCATAAAATATTCGTTTAGTATGTCGATAAATATATATATATATACACACACATACATATACTGAAATATCTCGCAGTCAGAAATCGATTTATAAATGTGGTTTTCACAATACCCCTATTAGAATAAAACCATTCTTTCATACAACCTGGTCAATACATAAATAAGAGTGCATATATATAAATATACGTACACATGTAAATGTTTAAGGAATTCACACTACACATTTTCACAAAACAAATTCATGAATTGTCAAAAACGACGATAAATGAGAATTTTCAGTTGGTAGAATTATTTTGATATCAAACTAAACCTTAAACTTCATCAAATATATATTTATATATATATAGTTTTGATATCGTTCTTGGAATAATAATATTTAAGGGTAAATATAATTTTATTAAATCATCATGTTATACGAAAATGAATTAAAACATGATAACCATACTCATCCATTATTTATTCTGAAATTATTTATATGTAATTAAATAGATGTATGTATGTATTGGTATTTATATATATATATGTACATATATATATACATAAAAATATATATATTCTACCTAAAACTAAAACAAGGTAATCCATTAAAATCCCTTTGCTTACATTAAAAAGAAACCTGTTACTAGTTTTGGAATAATCCTTAGAAGAAAATGGATTATAGAATATATGGTTCATGGAATTACATATATATGTATGTATATATATTCGAACGAACTAAGATCAAGGTAAAACCATCAACTCTTAGTTCTAATTGTTTTTAAAGCTCGGTTATGAGATACAGGGGAACCCACAAGAAGGAATCACAGACCCAAAATTCATGCAAGTTTCATTTATATGTAAGTTTATATATATATATATAATGATGTATATTCATAAACCTAAACCAAAACAAGAACAACATCAAGGCCAAAAGTTCCCTTACCGGCTTGGAGAGAAGGATAAGGAGCAAGTGAGGTCATCGCGAAGGTCTTTGAAGAAGGCGCTGGAGTGAAACACGAAGGAACAACCACCCTCTCTTCGGTGCAACTCGAGGTTTTAAGAAAAACAGACAACCTAGCGTGAAGAGACTTCAAGAGGATCTGAGGCTATGCATTAAAGGGCCAGTGCCAACTTTGTGGAAAAACAAGAGCGAGAGGGTCCACTAGGGCCTTATGCGGAGAAAAGAGGTCCGTAGGTGTACTGGTGCGCAGCATGCACGGGGAAGGGAAAGAAGTTTCCGCGAGAAGAGATACGAAAATAAATGGATGACCACGATCAAAATTGGCTGGATCGAACGGGCGAGGGAGGCATGGGGAAAATGATTTCTTGACATAAACAGCGGATGGTTCGGATTATATCTCGCATGAGATCGATGGTCACGGGTGAAGCAGGGTGATCGCACGACTTCAACTTCGATCGACCTACGTGACACCTCTGGCTGTGACGTGATGTCACTGACCTGCTCGACTCCGGCCTACATGCCTCATGTGTGACACCACCACAGAGCTCGGTTGCAGAAACCCTATAGCATGGAAGCCCAAAGGCTGGATTCCCCCTCCCGTGGCCTGTACCAAAGTGCGACGCCCCTCCTGTTCTGAGGCGGTTCATGCAGGAAACACCAATCCCCTCATGATATTCTTTTCTCCTTTTTTTATTTACTTATTTTGTCCATTTATCCCCTCCTTTATTGTTTTATATTTTATATTATTTTTTTGTCTTGTCCGTTGGGCGCCTAACCCAAACCGGGTTTCCCGTTTTTCTTCAATAAATCTATTATATTAGTAAAATATTGTTAACATTATTTCTACTTTATCTTTTATTCTATTATCTTATACTATTAATAATATGAAAAAGTCAAAAGTATAACATAATTAATGATATATTATATCAATACTTTTAAAAGTGAAAGTTATTATTTTTAAATCATTTTATAATATATATTCACATATTTCATGCTACATACTTAAAATGTTATAAACTAGATTAGTAATTGGACATGTATTATAATAATCATAATTTGAAATTTTGAAATTTAATATTACACATATTTATTATATGATTCAATATAATAACAATTTATTTCAACATATCATTCCTATTGGTACGTTTTTTTAATAATTGTATTAAAATAATTTTAATACATATTCAAAATAATTTCAAATTTATTTAAAACCCATATAATTATTTATATAATTGTTTAAATAACTACTTGCATAGAAAATAACACAATAATAATGTCATTAAAATATTTTAATATAACAATCTTCGATGTAATGTATAATTGCATTATAAAATTATAATTATATAATTCAAAACAAATATACACATATTTGAAGAACTAAATATACTAGGTTTTTAGTTAATTTTCAAACATGGCCAATGGATATATTTATAGCCGTTAGTATTCTATTCAAAAAGGAAGGAAACAGTCATAAATTTCAACCAACGGTCCAAATAACCCTTATAAATATGTGTTTAGGTTCTCATACCCTTGAATCACCTTGGCTTAGAGTGATGGTTCTTTTTATTCCTTTATTGCTAAGTACCTGCATTATAGTTCTTTCCATCATGTTTTTTACCATGACCGACCTGATGGGAGATCACTATCTGGCTGGTCTAATGATGTTCTTTACTGGTGCTCCGGTGGTTCTAATTGGTCTAGAAGTGGGTATTTTTGGTTATTTGTGGTCTATCATTTTATTGTAAGGTTTTATCTATTGTAATGTAATATTTCAATGAATGCAAGACCTTCTTTTTTGTTTTCTCATTCACTTAATTTAAATTCATTTACTTGCACTCTAAATAAAACATCTTAAAACAAAGGTATACAAGGTGGAGCACCAAAATATAATATTATTCAAGTTCATCAAGCTTGGGGAGTTACATTATTCCCCCCTACAAAGAATTTCATCCTCGCAATTCTACTCATAAATTGGAAAAGGAATTTCCCAGACGATCAAAATCACAAAAATGGGAGATTTGGATCAGTCAATGGAATACCCAGGTTGGTACTCAATTCCTCAGCTTCACTGGCCCAGATACCCCTTGAGCAGTATGCCTTGAACTCTTACTCATGTGTTCTAGACACAGGCTTATATATGGAGGCTCATGCTGTAATAATGTCAGGGATGTCCGAATGGACATATTTTCTGGTACTCCGCCGAACTACATCATGCTCAAGATATTCCATTGGAACCATGCGATTAAAAAGACCAAGGTTTAGAATCTATTACATGAAGGCTGCTCTACGATTCCCATCTTGGGAAGCTTCCAGGAAACATGTTCTGGCAGAAAAATTCTGTGCTAGAGTGAAACATCGAAAAATACCTTCAAAATATCTCCCCCTCTTCCCATAATAAGGGAGTTGGGTAGTGGCGATGAGATGGAATACATGGTCGTCCCCTTGGTAGAAACGGAAAATTTCATGGATGTTGGATAATTCATACATTTGTTGAAATGATCCTCACAGATTGAGAAAGGAAGGACGGTCCACAACGCACGTCCTGATTAGGATATCCTCTAGAATTTCATCGGGTAGGGATGAGATGTTTTTTTGTCTAGCCATCTGAAAATACATTCATGGGAATTCACTTAAAACTTCAGATAAGATATAGACATGAAATGAAAACAAATAATATTTCATAAGTTTATACATTAGTGCCTGAATTTCCTTAATGATTTTCTACACGAACTCCACATAGAGAAGAAAAACTCCCTGACATCCTTAGTGATGTCCCTACTCAAACATTCTAGGATTTAACCACTACAATGAACATAAAATAACTATGTTGTACCTTTACGGATCCCACCTCCATGACTAGTTCTCTGATGTACTCAACTCTATTCCCAGGGTGGCTCCCAGTTTCTCGATCTTTCTTTCCCAGATACACCTTAGGCAAGTGGGGTTAAACTACCATATAGAACAGTTGGGCTTCCAGATAGAGGCATGAGCAGTGAAAAACTCCGTGATATCAAAATGGACTTGGTCCCTACAGATTCTCCTTACTACCTAAAAGTCGAGGGGTTTGATGTCATAGAGTCTCCTATACAGGCTGAAACACAAGACTTGAAAAAGATAGGCTGCACAGAGATTTCCCACCTCTGCGGATTCTCGGAAAACCCTTAAAGACACATAGTTTGCAGATAGGGTAAAACATAGAAAAATATCTTCATAATATTTCCCCCAACGCATATTGTACGCAAGTTGTGCATAAGTTATATGATAGTAAACATGACTCGATCCTAAAAAGAGTCAAAGTATATTTGAGTTGTTCGACACCTAGTAAAGATGCTTGTAGGATAGTCAGAGGTTTCCAAAGGGTTCATAGTCTTCCATACACGACTTAACGATCATAGTCTCGAGAATCTCAATGGGAAGGGACAAAAGACTTGTTAGTGATCGTTCGTCTTCCATCTGAAAATTACAATATAATTACTTAGTAATGCTCAGTCATATATTTATACTACCTAGTTTTCAAGAGTTATTTGAACCTATCCTCTGATACCAATTGTAAGGACCCGACCTCCGAGTGTCCGGAACCGGTGCTAGTGAGACATGATGTACCAAAATTACATTACAAACATTTACAAAATATTACATCATGTCCCAATAATACAGAGGCTCATGAGGTTCAGGTTCTGGGAAACCAGCTGCTTCTGAAAAACTTCTTTAGTAAAAAACCATACCTGAAATTTTTTAAAACAAAAACATAGGGTGAGAAAAGTATGCAGAGTAAGGGGTTTGAAAATAACTTGAAAATAATTTTTCTTTACTGAAAAGAAAAATAGTATTCTTGAAAATAAAATTAAACATTGGGAAATTAATTATCTTGGAATAAAGAAAACTAATAACATAACATCTAATCATGATCAGAGTACGCAGTTCCAATTAGAGAAATTAAATGCTTGTATAATACATGACCATTAACAACATGCAGGGTAAAGAATACTACTAGCAAGGTAGTTCTGAGTGCACAAGACATAATCAATAATGCTTTAATAATGAACATAACTGGTGAACATATCATGATAGCCATATCCATATCTTTTCACATGTAATAACATAAAGCTACTATTAAATGGATCAAGTCCAAAACTACTGTGACATATCATGTCATTCCATTAAATCATTCTATGCATACAAAAGGCTCTGAACCAGGGATATCCTACTAGTCGGAAAATCCCATGGTTGGTTATTTGATAAAACATTAAGAGGAGGGTATAATGCCATACTGTATCAAGGCCTCATGCCAAGACCATAATCATCTATGTCTAGGAATTTCACCTGAACCGTATATATCCAAGAATTTCACCTAAATCGTAACTGTTGTCAGGCCTTTTCCATGACACTATTTTGTCTCATGAGACCTAACGATGCATCGAGGGGCTATAACAGGCCCCATCCATCACATAATCAGTCCAATACAATCCTCTTATGTCTTAGGGGGGATATGTATCCAAGGAGTCCCATACCGCTTTGGATACTCAATTTAACGTGATGTTATTTGGGGTGTCCCATACCACTCCAAATAACGGGTTCTTAGATTCATTAATTAATATTTGGTGATCATTATTTCAGGCATAACACAAAAAATATGATATGGAAACTACTAAGGAAACACATGCTTGATGAAAAGTGGTACATGTATAATACAATGTGTAAAATATCAGTGACACACACACACAATTAAATTTGAAGTAAAATCTTCCAAGGGGTCATATGCATCATCTACAAAACATGCTGATAAAGTGTTAGTGGTTTGCCATCAAATTATATCGAGTCTTAACTGGTAATAGTTATTTTAGCTAATAAGAGGTTAGTTGAGCATAACCCATTGGCACACTTTACACCACACTAAAAAAACGTTTTAATTCTAAATCTATTTATCTTAAAATGGTTCATCTCATTCTTAGATTAGCTATCTTTGTTATTAGGTCATCAATAAATTAAGATATATAGTAAATTTTTATTAAATTAAAAAATACATATATTACTCTGTTTTTTCCCCAAAATAACCCTTTATAAGAAACAAATAGATTTCATACATGAAATGATAACTTGTTTTATGATTATCACGGTAAGATTTATCTCATGCAGTTAAGCCAACAAAAAAATAAATAAATAGGTCTCATACATTCTTTTATCTCATAATCAGACCATGCAATATTCGTTTAGTATGTCAATATATATATATATATAGACACACACACACACACACACATACTGAAATATCTCGCAGTCAGAAATCGATGTATAAACATGGTTTTCGCAATACCCCTATTAGCATAAAATCATTCTTGATTAAAACCTATTCAATACATAAATAAGAGTGCATATATATAAATATATATACACATGTAAATGTTTAAGGAATTCACACTACACATTTTCACAAAACAAATGCATGAATTGTCAAAAACGCTGATAAATGAGAATTTTTAGTTGGGAGAATTATTTTGATATCAAAATAAACCTTAAACTTCATAATATATATATATATATATAGGTTTGATATCGTTCTTGGAATAATAATCTTTAAGGGTAAATATAATTTTATTAAATCATCATGTTATACCAAAATGAATTAAAACATGATAACCATACTCATCCATTATTTATTCTGAAATTATTTGTTTGTAATTAAATAGATGTACATATATATTGGTATTTATATATATATGTTTACATATATATATATACATACAAATATATATATTCTACCTGAAACTAAAACAAGGTAAGCCATTAAAATCCCTTTGCTTACATGAAAAAGAAACCGGTTACTAGTTTCAGAATAATCCTTAGAAGAAAATGGATTATAGAATATATGGTTCATGGAATTATATATATATATATATATATATATATATATATATATTCAACCAAACTAATCTCAAGGTAAAACCATCAAATCTTAGGTCTACTTGTTTTTAAAGCTCGATTATGAGATACAGGGGAACCCGCAAGAAGGAATCAGGGACGCGAAATGCATGCATTTTCATTTATATGTAAGTTTATATATATATATATATATATAATGATGAATATTCATAAACCTAAACCGAACCAAGCTCAACATAAAGGCAAAAAGGTCCCTTACCAGCTTGAAGAGGAGGATAATGAGTAACTGAGGTCATCGTGAAGGTCTTTGAAGAAGGAGTTGGAGAGAAACACGAAGGAACAACCGCCCTCGCATCGGTGTAACTCGAGGTTTAAAAAAAATAGCCAAACTAGAGTGAAGAGACGTCAAGAGGATCCGAGGATATGCATTAAAGGGATGGTGCCAACTTCGTGGAAAAAAAGAGCGAGAGGGTCCACTGGGGCCTTAGGTGGATAAAAGAGGTCCGTAGGTGTACTGGTGCACGACATGCGTGAGGTAAGAGGAAGAAGCTACCGCTGGAAGAGATACGAAAATAAATGGAGGGTCACGATCAACACTAGATGGATCAAACGGACGAGGGAGGCGCGAGGAAAATGATGGCTCAGCTTAAACATGGGACGGTTTGGATTAGATCTCACAAGAGATCGATGGTCACGGGCGAATCATGGTGATCGTGCAGCTTCAACTTCGATCGACCTACGCGACACCCCCGGCTGTGGCACGACGTCACCAACCTGCTCGACTCCGGCCTGCATGCCTCACGCGCAACACCACCACTAAGCTCGGTTGCTGAAACCCTGTAGCGTGGAAGCCCGAAGGCTAGATTCCCCCTCCCGCGGCCTGTATCAAAGCGCGACGCCCCTCCTGTTCCGAGGCGGTTCATGCGGGAAACACCAATCCCCTCATAGGATAATTTTCTCCTTTTTTATTTACTTCTTTTTTCCATTTATCCCCTCCATTATTGTTTTATATTTTATATTATTTTTTTGTCTTGTCCATTGGGCGCCTAACCCAAACCGGGTTTCTCGTTTTTCTTCAATCAATCTATTATATTTGTATAATATTGTTAAAATTATTTCTAATTTATCTTTTATTCTATTATCTTATACTATTAATAATATGAAAAGGTCAAAAGTATAACATAACTAATGATATATTATATCCATACTTTTAAAAGTGAAAGTTATTATTTTTAAATCAATTTATAATATATATATTCACATATTTCATGCTACATACTTAAAATGTTATAAACTAGATTGGTAATTGGATATGTGTTATAATAATCATAATTTGAAATTTTGAAATGTAATATTATACATATTTATTATATGATTCAATATAACAACAATTTATTTCAATATATCATTCCTATTGGTACGTTTTTTTAATAATTATATTAAAATAATTTTATTACATATTCAAAAAATTTTCAAATTTATTTAAAACCCATATAATTATTTATATAATTGTTTAAATATCTATCTTCATAGAAAACAATTCAATAATAATGTTATTAAAATATTTTAAAAGAAAAATCTTCGATGTCATGTATAATCACATTATAAAATTATAATTATATAATTCAAAACAAATATACACATATTTGAAGAAATAAATATACGAGGTTCTCAGTTAATTATCAAATGTGTTCAACAACTATATTTATATCCGTTCATATTCTATGGTCACAAAGGAAGGCAACAGTCATAAATTTCTACCAACGGTCCAAATGACCCTTATAATTATGTGTTTAGGGTCTCATACCCTTGAATCACCTTGGCTTAGAGTGATGGTTCTTTTAATTCTTTTATTTCTAAGTACCTGCATCATAGTTCTTTCCATCATGTTTTTTACCATGACCGACCCGAGGGGCGATCACTATCTGGCTGGTATAATGATGTTCTTTACTGGTGCTCCGGTGGTTCTAATTGGTCTAGCAGTGGGTATTTTTGGTTAGTTGTGGTATCTCGTTTTATTTTAAGGTTTTATCTATTGTAATGTAATATTTCAATGAATGAAAGACCTTCTTTTTTATTTTCTCATTCACTTAATTTGAATTCATTTACTTGCACTGTAAATAAACCATCTTAAAATAAGAGGATACAAGGTGGAGCACCAAAATATAATATTATTCAAGTTCATCAAGCTTGGTGCATTACAATGTATAACATAAGACATAAAAAAATATACTTCTCATAAAATATCAGGGTGTTACATTAATCTTATTTCAAGTGATCATGGTTACATGATTTTGAAATGAACTTTGATGGTCCTTATAAAATTTCCTTAAAATACACAAAATATACCATTAAGTGAACTGAGCTATATGGGCTATGATTCCCACTATAAGGATATATAGAAAACCCTTTTAATGGGCCTAATCACAAATAAAAAAAACTTCCTAGATGAAAATAAATTGTATAGTATAACACCCTATGATTTTAGAAAAGAAAACTATGTTTGATAGCGTATACGACATGCAACACAAATCCCGAACAAACCAAGAAATATTATTATTCAAGTATTACTATTTTAACCTAGATATAAAATTAGTAGGTATTAATAGTATTAACTAATTTATGTAATATATATAAATAATATACTCAATATAAATTTATCGATAAATTATTAGGAATAATAGCTAAATTTTTTAATGAATACATTGTATTCTTCAATGTATATTTTCATCAAAAATGTTTTTTACTTATTTTTATGAGAAAATATTATAATTAACATATGGAAATTTGTGAAAATGTACTTTATGAAATTAATTTTTTTTAAACTGTCATATCCATATTAACATAGATTGAAATTTTGGGGTTTTTTCTGAAAATAATTATTTTTCAGTGAATAATAAATATACCGCTTTTTGTAAAACTATCATTTCATTTCAATAATTTAAGAACCTTAAAAGTCCCATTATTATTTGAATTTTATTTAAAATAAAAATAAGTATTTATTATTGATATTTAATTTAATTATTTACATTTTAATAATCTTTATAAAAGATTTTGGTATTAGATTATTTTTATTCTTAAAAACTCATTTATTTAAAAAGTGTTTCTAAGTTCATAATTATTATCCATTTTAATTAATTAAAATAACCCATGATTATTAATGATTTAAATGAAATATTTTTATTATATATCCATATATATGAATTAAAATTCATTAAATTATTATTACATGTCATAGATTTAATGCAATATCATCTTATGCTTGAAACCTCGTTATTTAAGATGTTTTTCAGGATCGTTTTTAAATAAAAGTATTACAATTATGTGAATTTAATTTAATTAAATGGATTATATATTTTTAAAAATTATAAAAAGTATTAGATAATATTGTGAAATTAATTTTTTTATTACAATGAATTTCAAAAACATTAAAAATGTATTACCATGGTTATGTTTAAAAAGGGTTTTTCATATTACATGTTCTAGTATTAAAATTAATTTTTAACACACATAGGATTTTTTATTTGATAAATTTTATTTCATATTTATAATCAATGGGTACAAATAATCTAATAAGGCTCATGTTTTAGTCTTAATGGATAAATAACATAGGTAAAATCTAATTACCATGGTTGAAACTAAAATGGTAAAAATGAGTAACCATAATGGTCAAGGGAAAAACATGTTTAATGAATTTTTTAAATGTGGAGGTGTGTATTGTACTTATGTTCCCTACACTACATAATTTATCAATTTTTTAAAAACTTTTATTGAGATTTAATTTCCATTATTGAATAGTTTTGGGTATTTACAAAAACACCACCCCTTCTCACTTATAAAAGGGATCCTCTTTTACTGTCCTCTCCACAATTAAAAATATTTTTTATGCATCCAATAACTACCCAAATCTATAAAATAAATCCCTCAAAAAATCCTAAATGATATATTTTGGAAATAAAACCCTCTTATGAAGGATTTTGGTGCAAACATAAGAAGTTTGTCTGAATAATTTTTATTATTCTTAACCGAGTGTTTTTTTATTTCCTCTTCCACATCCTTCAAATAAAATTAAAACATGATAAATTAATAAAACCATTATATTTAATTTAATACGATATTGTTATGTTAATTTAATTACCTATATCCATATACTACTTTATCCAATGCGAAACAAAACCGTCTTTCATGTGTACAACAGACTACTGCCTTGCGAACCATTGAAATTTTTTTTCTATCACCAATTATCACATATGGTTGTAATTATGGATTTACAGTATATATATTATATTAATGAAATTATTAAAATCCTAGAAATTCAATATATCAGATAATTTCTTACCATTCCATTCATTGAAAAATGATAGTCTCATTTATGCGTACATTTGTATTACCACCTCCACAAAGTGATGTGATTCAATTTTCATTACCTAATCACATTAATGCAATAAAAAAGTGTATTTAAAAGAATAAAATTATCTTTATTATATAGACATAAAATATATATTTTCATATAAAGTAGACCATATGTAAAAAAGGGAATCAAGGGGATCTGTAGAAATGGAGGCCCAGAGCATCACCAATGGAAATGTCCGCACCCCCAGGGGGAAGGGAACCAAAACAATAAAACACTATGAGGGGGACCTCCTAGGAAGACTTTTAAGCTAAAAAGTAAGCTACCTGATTGCCTTATCACCACATATGCGAAAGCTCTGTGTCATGGGAGAGATAATAATTACATTTCCAGATCAAATAGATGATTTATAAATGATTGGGAGTGAGGCCTTTGAGAGAGCTCCATATAATCTTAGAATCCATATCAATCACCGATATGGAAATATTCTTGCATAAGCATAAAACTAGACCACTAAGCAAGGTCTCCGCTTCAGCCCGTAGTGATTTCCAACCCCATAAAAAGGACTGAAACCAAGAATCACCGATCCCATTTGGTTTCTGACCACACCACCACCCCACATGCTCCCTTGGTTGTATGAGGCATATGTATTTAACTTAATACCAAAGGTCTAGGTAGACCATTTCACCCAATGAATAACTGGTTGGGGACTGGCCAGAACAAGTACTTGCGTTCTGGTCATGAAGTGCCTGAGAGAAGGAGCCTCCTCCCATTGATCCGTTATACTGGCCATCTCCATGATTGTAATGTAGTTCATTTTTCATAACCATATTTCATGGTTGGTTTTAAAATTATAATTTATATATAAATATGATAACTATTTAATTATTATTTCTATGTACATGAGTGAATAATTATGTCATTGTTCATAGTTAATGTACCAAAGTCATTTTGTACATATGAGCCAAATATCAACAAAGCGTCCGACATGAATTAATCAGTTACATCATAGAATATAAAATGATAATAAATAAAATAAAAGGAATAAAAAAATTGATAAATTTTTATAATAAAGTTAATAATTAACATAAGTTTATCATTAAATATTATAAGTAATGTATGTGATGAGTCAGACTCGAGGTAAGGGATTCCATCTAAATTTCTTTTTATTGATGCATGTTTTAATATTATAAGACAATTTATTTTATATGGTATATATAATTTCATTTTACATGTTTTTATCATTAATCCTTCATAATTCATGGCATTTTAAGTTTCAATTAAAATTATTTCATTCAAGGGGATTTGACTTGAATGTTACCTAGTGCCATGGGGTTTCTTAATTCAATTTCCATTCATTGGGTTATATTTATACTTAATTAACTATATTATTCCATGATTATGTGTTAAATTAACTTTGATTGTAATAGGTTTTATTTCCACTTGTTTTTTAACATATTTTACACATAACAAATTCATTTATTAATTCTTGCTTAAATGATCCAATCTTTGTAAGAGATTTCATCTCAATTTCCCTCCATTGAGGAATATTTTAATGTTATGCATATAATTTGTTTTGTATAGTTTATATAATACCTATTTTACATATTATATCATGAATCCTTAATAATTAATTGTATTTTAAGTTATAATTAATTTTAATTCTTCCAAGGGGATTTCAAAATTTTAATTCCACCAAGGGGTTTTGATTCGAATGTTTCCAAAGTGGTAAAGGATTTATGTTACAATATCTGTTCTTTTAAAGATTGTTAATGATCAGGGTTCATCTAGGGAAAATCATGTATAATTATTTTATTGAACCAAATATATTTTTATTATACTCTATTAATTATTTTTTTACAAGTTTGGTTTCTATTTTCTATCTCATTGAATAATGATACATCAATAAGGTTTTTCATAAGTAATATTGATCTTGTATCTTCTTTTTAATATGAAATATTTATATTCTATGCCTATATTTTACTTAAAATGTTTTTACTATTCTATTATGATTTATTAAATTTATTTATACCCATATTTTAATTTTTTAAAAATGGTTTTAAAAAATATTTAAATCATTTTCCATACAAGGTATTTTTTTTGACTTTTTTTACAAAAGTGTGAAATGAATGTTTTATTTTAACCTATATGACATGAATGGAATTTCTCACCATAATGATTAATAAATTATTTTAATATTAAATTTCAATTTTCTAATTTTCTTTTTAAATAAAATGTTTTCTCTAATATTTTGGAAATTTCTAGATATCAATAAAGTGATTTCAAAGTGAAAAAAGTAGTTTCATCAAGAAATACTCAATGTGATATTTTAAATACATTTTAATCAAGGAAGACAACATTTTATGTTACATATTGCTTCAAAATTCTTTATATATGTCTCTTAAATATATACCCATATCATTGTACCTTCCTTTTATATAGTAATATATTCATTAATTTTATTTATAAAATTTATTCTTTATGAAATCTCATTGGATTATGACATGAGGCAAGATTATGCATCCTATATATTTCAATGGGAAATTATTATGTTTATACTTATGATTGATTTCCATTTTTTGGAACACATAAGTATGTATATGTTATTATGGGTACACCTAGATAGTGATACAGTTAATTTGGTAAAGAATTTGTCACATGAGACATTTATATAGGATTATAGAGTAGACCTAATCTACTATAGGGCGCTATCCACCATGTGATTTTGTATTAGAAGTTATCCTTGACTTATGATTATGTAATGTTAATATTCCTACAACATTACCTATATTTCCATGATCTTGTGATACCATGTTTGTTATGGTATGCCTCCTTGTGATTATTCATGAACCTTCTCTTTTTTGATATCATGTTACACCTCGTCATCAAGTTTATTCCATTAATGGTATTTATAGTTATCCCCTTTCTTTTATGTATTCTGTATGTTATCATATAATGTTTTATGAGATCAAATGGATTTAGGAGTTCACTAAGGATAATAAAAATAAAGATGTTATGTTTTGATTTTTTTTTCAGGTTTTTTGTACCTAATGTTTCAAAGACATGAGGCCTCTTGATCTTGGGGTTGTAATTATTGGATGTTTATGTTAAAAATCATATAATAATATATGTAAAAGGCTTAGGTCACTCTATAGAGTTACAAAATATGTGTCTTTAAAAAATGTCTTCAATAATTGGTAAAATAAATATATATTACCTTTGATATATATATATATATATATATGATACCATCAATAGAGAACTTATGATATATATAGATGTTCACATAGATATGTGTAATTGATCAAATAATTAGAACAGTGGAAACCAGTCCCACAATAGTGATTGAAAAAGTTTAAAAAACATGTCTAAAATCTAAAATTGGGTCCCAATATAGGAAATAGTTTCCCCCCTAATTTTTTTAATATTAGACGGACCACCTATCCTATTGACCAATGCATCTCATGAAGCATAATTGGTAATGTCTTAGAGGTCACAGTCATTTTGAAATCATTCCCATGTTGACTGGAAAAAATATTGGGAAAATTTGTGTTAGGAGAAGAATGGTTGTTGTGAAACCATTAAACCAAAAATGGTTGAGTGACATAAAACTTATGGAATTAAATTTTTAATGACACATGCTGAGTGAGATGGAATGTTAGAAACAAAAAAGAATAAAGAGAAGTCACTTAATTTGTAGTTTGATATAAATGATTGAAATAAAGGTAAACTATAGATTATAGATAATGGATGTTCCTAAAATATTTCTAGAGATAATTTTTTTAAGAGTATCTAAAAACATGATGGAGTCATGGTGAAATTTGGGAATGAAATATCTCTAAAATATATAAAGTTGAAATTACTAATATAGAATCTCAAATATTAAAACTCAATAGTTGACTATATATTTAAGAGATCAAGCACATTATTATTAGTGTAATAAAATTTCATGGTGGAGTGAATCATGTTTTATTCAAGAAAATGTCATTCAGAAACATGATTTCAAAAGGCAAAAGAGCCATACCCAATAGAGAAGGAACAAGTGGAAATATTTCTCAAAATTTTGATCCAATCAATCCTTTCATATTGAGTTCCAAAGAAGAAAACAAAATATGGAAAATTAGACTTGGATACCTTGTTAAAATAAACATGTATAAAATCTCAAAGTATGATTTTTTGAGATACGTACCATAACTAAAATCAAAAATAGATCTTGTTATCATAACTTATCAAAAATGGAAAATGGACCAAGGAACACCTAAAAGAGTGGATATTTAGTTTACTAAGCCCCTAACACTTATTAATTTAGATGTGTGTTGTCTAATGAGATATAATTATATAAAAGGTTAAATATATTATATCAGTTTTATTGAAAACTACACCTTTATATCCAATTTATTGTTCATGAAGAAAAAATCAGGATCAATTGAAATGTTCAAAATCTATAAAAGACAGGTTGAGAAAGAGATTGATGTTTTTATAAAATATTTGAGATCAGATAATGGAAAACAATATATATATATAATTATTTTAAAATTTATATTGTAAATCATGGAATCAAGAATCCATATAGAACACCATATACTTCCTAGTACAATAGTTCAACAGAAATAGTGAATAGAAATACTGTTGATATGGGATGAACAATGATATTTGAGCATAAATATTCAAAAAAATTCTAGAGAGAATATTTTTATACTGATATACATATTCAAAAGGAGTATTTACTAAGAATTTTTAAACACATGACAACTTATGAAATGTGTTATAAAATTAATTCAACATTCTATAACTTTAATGTTTTTTATAGGCCATATTACATGAAGATCAAAAACACTAATATGGGAATGTTTGAAGAAAAAGAAAAGAACATAATATTCATGGGATAATTATCTAATGTAAGTGGTTATAAATGTTAGAAAAGTTTTTATGGACTTTTTGATTACTTTTAACTGAAAATTATTGAAAATTAATGAAATATAGAAGTAAAAATTGAATAATGTGATGATAATTATAAAGATGTTAACATGTATATTTCTAAGAAACAGATAGGTGTAGATTCTGACCATACCGATGATGAATATAAATCTTCTCAAAATTATATTTAAAGGCATAAAATATTGAAAAAACATATTGATTTAGAAAGTATCCTTTCAAATCAAGAGGAACCAATTCAAACAAGAATAAATTGAGGCTTAAATAGTATACTACTACCATTTCTCATGTTTAACCACAAACTATGTTAAAATTAATTAAACACGAAGAATGGATCAATGATATGAATGAATACCTTTATAATATTTTGAAAAAATATTCTTGGGATCTTGTTCTAGGATATGATAATAAAAATAATATTAACAAAAATTATGTTTTAAAAAATAAATTTAATGATATACATGAAGTGTCAAGAAAAAAAAATTATAGAATGTTATATAAATGATAATAAAAAATAAAAGGGGCAGACTTTGTATTTTTTCACTAGTAGTATAGACTGAATCAATTATAATTTTCATTGAAGTAGAAATACACAAAAAAATTATCAAATGGATATGAAATCTTCCTTTCTTTATGAAGATTTAGAAGAATAATTTTTAATCAAACACCCTAAATGTCTCATTATTGAAGATAATGGTAGTATGATTCATATGTTAAAGAAATATTTTTTTGGTTTAAAATTGGATCCTATAGTTTGGTATTCAATATTTTATGACTATTTTAGAGATATAGAATTTTCAAATGGAAAGGTTGATGAAAACCTATAATTGAATGATATGTATTAAAGTACTATAATTTTCATTGTATATATTGATGAAATTATATTTAATGGTGAAAAAGAGTATCTATGTGAATAATTTTCAAATAAAATGAAGAATTTATATGATATTTCTATATTTGTTGTAGACTATACAAAAAAATCACTATATCATCCCATCATAAAAAAATAGGTGAGAGAATTGTTAAATAATGTTTCCATGTAATATTGTAAAGAAATATCTACAACAATTTAATATAGTATTAAGTTGAGTGAATATGATTCTAGAAGTATAATTAATCAAAAGGACTTCCAACAAATCTTTATATTTATACTTTATCTCAAAACATTAATATTGGATATTGTGTTGGAAATGAATATATGTGTATGTTTTCTAAGTGATCTTAATGTTTCTCATATTATAAAATCTAAATAAAATTTGATACATGTCAAAGGTATTCTATCCTATGTCCTAATATAGAAATAGATCATAGTTGAACTTATAGGGATACATAGTTTTATACTGGGAAAGATATTTTATTGATAGAAAATCCACATTTGGAAGAGCATTATTTCTTGGTGAAAACTGTGTGAGTTTTCATAGTAAGAAGAATAATTCAGTTTTTAAGAATAGATGAGATAGAGTATATTATAGTATAACATGATTGTGAACATATTATATAGATTCCAGTGTATCTAGTATATTTTATAGTTAAATATAAGAAAACATTGAAAATTGATTTTTATAATCAGAGTGAAATTGATCTATCAAAAAATCTAGTTCAACACTCTAGATCAAATCAAATTTCTATCAGATATCATTTCATTGATTAATTATTGGTTAATGGAGATGTTAAAAAAGAATAATTTTATATAAAATATCATATTATAGATATAGTTACAAATACAGTTCCAAGAGATATGTTTTCTAAATTGAGTCTAAAAATTTTTGTTTTACTTTCCCCTATTACATATGGATTTAAAAAGTTGTCCCCCAAAGGTATTTGTGTTTTTTTGTCAAAAGGTAGGGATAGGTGTATTATTTTATGCTAAAGGGGAATGTACAAATATTTCTATATATTAATATAAAGTTATGTCTATTATAAATAATGTTTAGAGAATGTGATTGAGGGGAGGGATTGAGGGGATAACATCTAAGCCACTTAGCCAAAATATTCTTATCACCAAGAGATGAAATTATCTAAATAATATTTTCTTATCCATTAGTGTAGTGTAAATAAACTTTTAATTTTAGAATGGATTTTATTTGATGATTCAATGGTTAATTATTGATTTTTTTTATAAAAATTTAATAGAGTAGAAAATGGTTGAGTGGAGATGAAAAAGTTTAATGGAGTTGATAACAAATACAAAGGGGTATATTAAAGAGACCATTGGAACAATTGAAGGATTATGTTTGTTTTCAACATTTAATGAGAATAATTTAAAGTATTTTAGATTCATATTATAGTGTTTATAATGTTTTTGAGGTTATATGAAGTGTTTGAGATTTTTCTAAAATGATTTGAGTTGTGTTTTGTCAATTCTAGAAGTTAAAGAGTTTATGTAAGAACCCGGTTTTTGCTACTAAAGACTTTGGAATATTCTTGATGATATTCCAGAGCAGTGCCTTCAGACGGCGTGCGATTCCGAGCCCCGGAGTGGCCGGAATTAAATTTTTCAGTGCATTCACACTGAAAATGCTAAATAAATGGGATGACTCCTAAACGGAGTTCCGGATCAGCGATCCGAGTGTAAGGATGGGTTCGGAATGAGGTGTTTACCCTAGGAACGACATAAAACATGTCGGCGCGGGATGTTTGGACCCCTCGCCCGCTTCTGGAATGTTAAACGGATTAAATTAATTAATTAATTTTTTTAATGGAGAAACACTATTATCTCTTAAACGGTGGCTCGTATTGGAAAACCGAGAGTACCGTTGATTTCAGAGAGTGCCGTTTACCCTAGGAGGGGTATAAGTTTCGCGGGCGCGGGCCGTTTGTGAAAAATGGCCCCAGGCGCGTTTTTGTAATTTAGCAGCTTCAGACGTTAAATTTTATAACTTTTGAATGGGGTCTCAGATTAAAATTCCGAGACCACCGTTGTGCTCGAGAGGTGGGTTTTACCCCAGGGGAGGCTTAACCTCGACCCTGCTGAGGGTTCGGGTTCGGGCCGACGGGCGGGTGGTTAAGCGTTTCTATTTAAATGCATAAGTCACCCCCTCCCTCTTCCTCTTCCTCACCTGGATAGCAGCAAGGAGGAGCTCCTCCCTCTCATCCTCCAGCTCCGGCGAAGCAGCTCCGGCAATGCGCGGCGCGGCGGCGGACTCCCCATGAAGCTCCGGGCATCACCCAAGAGGTAGGAGGATTTTGGTTGCGTTTTAATTTCCGAACCCTATTTCAACCACAATTATATGCGTCGATTGTTTTTTGATCATCGAATTAAAGCCCCTAATCTTGTAGTAGATTTTATTCTCTATTCGTCGCCTATTTCGGTTTGTAAATCCGAGTTCCGGGGACCCCACAAACATCCGCCGAAGATTGCGGGTTTAAGGCTGTTTTCCATCGTTTTTTTGAGGTTTCCGGCCGGTTTTGGGTGTTCCGGCAGTATGAGGCGCGACAGCGCAGGGCTGAGGCGGCGGCGCGCGGGTGGCTCCAGCAGCAGGCGGTGGGGTTTCTCGGCAGTAGGGCGGAGCGGCGGTCAGCGGCCGGGGTTGTGAGGCACGGGCGATCGGCGCCGGATCGAGCGGAGGAGGCCGGCGAGCCTGCGGAGGCGATGCGCGAGGGCCGTGAGCCGCTGGGGGTGCCGAGTGGGAGCACCGGCCGGCTGTGCCGGCCGGTTGACATGGTAGCAAGGGTCGTGGCACGCGACCTTGCTCGGGAAACAGAGACCCGCCAGCGGCGGGTCTCCCAAGGGAAGAAGGACGACCGGCCAGCGGCCGGTCGGTGGAAATAAGAAAAAAAAAGAAAAAAAATGAAAAATATATATATAAACAAGTTTATAATAATAATAATAATAATAATATTATTATTATTATTATTATGGAAATGATTTATGTTAATAAATCATAAACCAGGGGTCGGTTCTGCGTGCCGTCAGCGGCAACGCATCCCTTAACTTGGGAGGAATATTTTGAGGTGGTTTCGGGAATTTTTAATTCCCGAAATGAGGGGACTCAGAGGCGCGATGCGTCTTTAAGCGAATTGCCGTTTCTCCGAGAATCTTGTTTTGGACGGCGCAGGAGCGTCTGACGTCCGTTTTGAGCGCCGTTAGTGGCATTGAGACCCTGGCGATGGGGCGAAGTTTTCCAGGGTGGTGTCGGGTGCTGAAGCTGGAGTCGAGGCGTGGGACCCACGGCCCGTCTTTTGAGCTGTGTGCAACGTTTCACGACTTTTCCATCGGACATCCGTTCGGAGCACGCGAACAGTCGTTTCTGGATGTTTTTCCCGAGGGGATCACAATGGTGTGATGCGCCTGACTGTTTTCGGGGCCGAGGCTCAGGATCACGGGACGCCGTTCGGGCGTGAGGCCGTGTTGGTGACTTTTCCGTCGGATATCCGTTGGAGGTGAGTAAGTAGTCGATCTCGCGTGTTTTTCCACAAGGATTACAACGGTGTGATCCGTTTGGTTGTGCGGAGCTTTATACGAGATCTTTTTAAATGTGGAATCATGAAGGTGCTCTATTGGTGGTTCGTCCTACCATGTATGTAGCGGACCCTTGGCGTGTGATCGCGCACTCTTGGGAGAGTGTTATAAATGATTCAAAAGATGTGGTTGGTCGTGCTTGGGCCTTTGAGGTGGAGTTGTTGCGTCACGCCTTCGTGTTGACGCTGGGTGCCGTGTGCATGATAGCCTTTGGGTTAGAACGAGGTATACTCTGGGAGTATACGGGAGCGCTTGGAGGTACGTGTGGTTTGTACCTGAGAACGTTTGTGCGCCCAGTTGGGGTTGACGTGGGGCCACACGTCGTGTGGGCCCTATGTGCGTGTGGTGTTCTGCTTTGCGTACTTTGACCTCTCACGACGTAGAGGGTCCCTCTGTGTGTTTGTTTGACTAGCAGGGTGTAGTTTTCCCCTGGCTCTGTGCTCTGTTGTTGACCAGCAAGGTTGAGTGGTCTCCCCCTAGTTTCGTTCTCGATGGGTCGGCCAGTAGCGGTGCTAGTGTCACCTAGTGATGGGATAGGCGCAGAACTTCTTTTGGATGAGTTATTCTGGAGTTGGGTGGTTGCGCGATACCCACTCCATGTTTGGTTGGCCAGTGTTGTACCCTCCAGTGGATATGGCCAGAGCAGTTCTGAGTTTTACCCTCCAGCGGGGCTGGGAAGTGGGTTACTCATCGGCTTCTAGGGTTTACCCTCTAATAGAGACTGGGTAGTGGGTCACCCGACGCACTTAGGGTCTACCCTCCAGCAGAGACTGGGAAGTGGGTCGCCCGACACACTTATGGTTTACCCTCCAGAAAAGACTGGGCAGTGGGTCACCCGACGACCTCTTTGGGTCTACCCTCTAGTAGGGCTGGGCAGTGGGTCGCCCGTCATTCAGTCCCAGGTCTACCCTCCAGCAAGGCTGGGCAGTGGGTCGCCTGTCGACTTATATCAAGTCTACCCTCCAGCAAGGCTGGGCAGTGGGTCGCCTGTCGACTTATTCCAGGTCTACCCTCCAGCGGGGCTGGGTAGTGGGTCGCCTGATGATGTATTAAGGTCTAACCTCCAGCAGGGCTGGGCAGTGGGTCGCCTGTTGAGGTATCATGGTTTACCCTCCAGCAGGGCTGGGCAGTGGGTCACCCAGTATCTTATTAGGGTTTACCCTCCAGTAGGGCTGGGCAGTGGGTCACCCGATATCTGGTTATGAATTACCCTCCAGCAGGGCTGGGCAGTGGGGACACCAGTTGGCATTCCAGACTCATTCCTCTCGACTAGGCTAGTCTGTGGCTTACCTCCGTGATTACCAAAGCGGGACCCTTGGTTATACGGGTAGTGTTGTGATGGCTTGACTTTGAGGAGACCTCTCGACTGCAGGGCAGTGAAGAGGTGTGGTTGACTTTCCCTAGAACTCTCAAGTTCGAGGGGAACTTTCTCCACCAAGACGCGTTCTTGTGACGCAATCTAAAACCGTGCGGGCGAGTCAGTGCCGCCCAAAGCGGATAGTGTCAAGGTGCGGTGATTGAGCTCATTGGCTTGCGGTTCAGGGCAGACGTGCGGGATGCTGGGCATCGATGATGGTGTTACTTTTGGGACTGTTGGCTAGTCTGTTATTGGGATGAGATATGGGACGGAGATCCCCTTACGACGTTGCTCGGGTTTCTTGTTGAGCATACAAATATGTATATACCTTGTTCGGGTACCCACTCCTTGAGTTTTGGCTACTCTCCTTCCAGGAGAGTCGAAGACGCACTGGGTATGCCACGTGCATTCCGTGTCTAGATTCTCATAGTTGGACGAGTCTACTCTCTGACTATAGGTAGCGAAGACTCGACGAGAAGTTCATCTTCTCACGGTTTCCAGCTCCTTGTGTCGGGATGAGTCTACTTCCTTTCTTTTGATGGGTTGAGTTGGACTCTCTACTGGTATTCTACTTTACTCTCTGTTGTACCCCTTTACTTTTCCTATTCTCTCTACTGCTCACCCTTCAGTACCTCCTTTGTTTCTCCCTCGAGCCTTTGGGGTATCCTACTGAGTATTTTTGTACTCACCCCTGCTTGGGCTTTGCCCGCACTTGGTGTGCCCTTGCAGACGTCGGACAGGTGGAGAGTGGCTTTAGTGGATCTTAGGAGCTTGGGATCTTGGACCGCGTGCGGTGGTCGTGGATAGGTCCCAGGTGGGGGACCCCTTCTAGCTGTTTTTCTTTTGTTTACCTGTTGCCAGGCTGTGGCACTTTTCTGGTTGGGCGCATGTTTTTCCCCTTTTATTTTCAGTTTGTACTTTGTACTATTAGAGGTCGATGCACATTTGTGGTATATTTATAGTAGTTTCCCTTTACTTTTCTTTTTTACTCTGCACTTTTACATTGAGTGTGCTGCGTGTGTGTGTACAGGTGCTTAGGCAAAGGCCTCCCTGAGTTGTTGTGCCTTCGGCGCTGGTCACCAGCCCCTGGCCTATGGAGGCGGGCCTGGGGTAGTTGCGGCTCGAGCCCGAGTAGGGTCGGGTCGTGACAAAGTGGTATCAGAGGTGGTTCGTTCCTTGGGACGTTGTGCGGACATCCCTAAAAGAGGAATTGGTCAGGATTTAGGGAAACAATTTTAACGTGTCTCGAGAGCGGCTCTCAGGCCAGGGAGTCCAGTGATGGTACGGCGGCCGACATATCCATTCACCTGGACCTTGATAACCCGCTTGTCGACTCTGCATGCTGAGACACTTATTGCAGGGAAATTTTTTTGTGCATCGCATAGGATTGAGTCTTTGACTATCCTTCTTGAGTCAGATCCCCATCGTTGTTGTTATCGGTATATACATATATACTCATTTGACTGCGGAACTCCTTGATAATATTCAGGATATCTCTGCAAAGATAGCCAGTCGGGATACCAGCTTTGGTTCGTGACGACGACCCTATGAGCTACGAGGCCACAGTCCAGGACCCATCATGCGAGCCCCTTTCTCCGGGTGGGCCGGTAGCAGCACCCCCACCTATTGAGTAGCAGGCAGCTTCAGCAGAGTGGGCTGAGTTTGAGCGTAGGTTGAGCGCGCTCCATGAGTTCCAGCGGCAGAGACCACTGAGGTTCAGTGGTGAGCCAGACCCTCAGGTAGTAGAGGTTTGGCTCGAGACAGTGGTTCGCCTTTTCAGGCTTGTGCAGATGTCGACAGATCAGATAGTGGCTTTGGCAGCCAACCTTTTTCCGTGGATCAGCTTGGCGTTGGTGGAGTCTGGTGACTCAGTTTCTTGACGAGTCATCACTTTCATGGGGCGACTTTTAGTTGTCTTTTCGAGAGGAGTTTTGGCCCTCCAGCTTGCGCTCCGTTCGGATTCAGGATCTCCTGCAGTTTCAGCAGGGAGGGATGATGGTGGCCGAGTACGCGACTAGTTTTGCAGACCATGCACGCTTTTACCCGGACTTGATCCATGACGATAATATCCGAGTGCGGAAGTTTGAGCATGGTCTCCGCCGAGAGATTCGTGCTGTCATAGTACCCTTGGGCATTTCCACATATGCTGGGGGTGCTAGAGTAGGCGCTGGTGACAGAGGGATTCCTGTCATGTTTTGCGGTTGGTAGTGGCAGTGGGCGCGACAGAGCCGGGACATCTACTGTAGCTAGCAGGCGCCGAAGGACAGGACCTCGATGCAGGTGGCCTTCCCACTGTCGGTTTCGTAGACGTGGTCATATACCACTGTGGTGAAAAGGCGTAGGGCCACAGCTGAGGATTCCCTTCCGTGAGTGGATCTCGGGCCGTGGTCGTACACCACAGTGGCTCCGGAGGGCACCAGGGCAGCCCAGAGAGCACCGGTGCTATGTTTGTGACGGGCGAGGTCACTTGGCACGAGACTGCCCGACCCGAGTTGCTGAGAGCTTCGGGCAGGCAGCAGGCGCACCACTCCGTTAGAGGTAGCGCCGTGATCGGAGTAGTGGCCAGAGAGGTGGTGCTAGCAGAGGAGCGGGAGGAGCTGGAGGTGGGGGACGACGTTATGAGATCTCCCCATCACCACTAGGTGGTCCACGTCAGGATCCGAGAGCTGACGGTTGGGACCGCGGGTAGCCACGAGCTTTGGATGTCTACGATCCTAGAGAGCATGGGATGGTGAGAGGTACCCCTTGCGACTCTTCTACTTCTTGCAGTAGAATTGTTAGGCTCTGCGTGTGAAAGGCTTTTCTCCCTGCTCCTTGTTTGAGGTGTTACCAGGGTGACACAGGGCATCGGGTGTAACCCTGTGTTGGTAAGGAAAAAGGGCGTGAGATCTTTTCCTTAATCGATGGTGTTGACTCCTTCGCCTTTTGAGAGTGTAAGAGAGCATCGACTGTGAAACCTTGCGTGACTAGATATCCTTGGGTGTTTTACTATATGGATATTCTGAAGGAGGGAATCACCGGGCCTTGTTCTAGGTGCGGGTGGTGATTCTAGTCATGGCGTGCGACGTAGAGGTTTGACCGGGGAGGTGAGCTACCCCCGAGAGACTTCGGACCGTTTGAAACTGTGCAAAGGGAAGGCGAGGTTCCCTACCACCTTGACCTAACCCCAAAGTTTGGAGTGGGTGCATGATGTCGGCAAGGGCCGACCTCGCGTGAACAGATCAATCCTTTGGTCTGTGTGCGTTGACGCAGAGCTATGCGTGGGCTATTTTGGGTACGGGAAAGCCAGGTGTGGGCTTAGTACCCTGTGTTGTTCCCTGGTTTTGCTTTTCGAGGACAAAAATCTTGATGGATGGAATGATGTAAGAACCTAGTTTTTGCTACTAAAGACTTTGGAATATTCTTGATGATATTCCAGAGCAGTGCCTTCAGACGGCATGCGATTCCGTGCCCCGGAGTGGACGGAATTAAATTTTTCAGTGCTTTCACACTGGAAATGCTAAATAAATGGGATAACTCCTAAACGGAGTTCCGGATCAGATATCCAAGTGTACAGATGGGTCCGGAATGGGGTTTTTACCCTAGGAATGACATAAAACATGTCGGCGCGGGATGTTTGGACCCCTCGCCCGCTTCTGGAACGTTAAACAGATTAAATAAATAAATTAATTAGTTTAATGGAGAAACACTAGTATCTCTTAAACAGTGGCTCGGATTGGAAAAACGAGAGTACCGTTGATTTCGGAGCGTGTCTTTTACCCTAGGAGGGGTATAAGTTTCGCGGGCGTGGACCGTTTGTGAAAAATGGTCCCAGGTGCGTTTTCGTAATTTAGCAGCTTCAGAAGTTAAATTTTATAAATTTTGAACGGGGTCTCGGATTAAAATTCCGAGACCGCCGTTGTGCTCGGGAGGTGGTTTTTACCCCAGGGGAGGCTTAACCTCGACCCTACTGAGGGTTCGGGTTTGGGCCGACGGGCGGGTGGTTAAGCGTTTCTATTTAAATGCTTAAGTCACCCCCTCCCTCTTCCTCTTCCTCACCTGGACAGCAGCAAGGAGGAGCCCCCCCCTCTCCTCCTCCAGCTCTGGCGAAGCAGCTCCGGCAAGGCGCGGCGTGGCGGCGGACTCCCCGTGAAGCTCCGGGCATCTCCCAAGAGGTAGTAGGATTTTGGTTGCGTTTTAATTTCCGAACCCTATTTCAACCTCAATTATATGCATGGATTGTTGTTTTATCATCGAATTAAAGCCCCTAATCTTGTAGTAGATTTTATTCTCTGTTCGTCTCCTATTTTGGTTTGTAAATCCGAGTTCCGGGGACCCCGCAAACATCCACCGAAGATTGCGGGTTTAAGGCTGTTTTCCGGCGTTTTTTTGAGGTTTCTAGCTGGTTTTGGGTGTTCTGGCAGTCCGAGGCGTGGTGGCGCAGGGCTGAGGCGGCGGCACACGGGTGGATCCAGCGGCAGGCGGTGGGGTTTCTCGGCAGTAGGGTGGAGCGGCGATCGGCGGCCAGGGTTGTGAGACGCGGGCGGTCGGCGCCGGCTCGAGCGGAGGAGGCCGGTGAGCCTGCGGAGGCGATGCACGAGGGCCGTGAGCCGCTGGGGGCATCGAGCGGGAGCACCGGCCGGCTGTGCCGGCCGGTTGACTCGGCAGCAAGGGTCGCGGTGCATGACCTTGGTCGGGAAACAGAGACCCGCCAGCGGCGGTTCTTCGTGGGGAAGAAGGCAAACCGGCCAGCGGCCGGTCGGTGGAAACAAGAAAAAAAGAAAAAAGAAAAAAATATATATAAACAAGTTTATAATAATAATAATAATATTATTATTATTATTATGGAAATGATTTATGTTAATAAATCATAAACCAAGGGTCGCTTCCGCGTTCCGTCAGCGGCGACACATCCCTTAACTTGGGAGGAATATTTTGAGATGGTTTCGGGAATTTTTAATTCCCAAAACGAGGGGCCTCGGAGGCGCGACGCGTCTTTAAGAGAATTGCCATTTCTCCGGGAATCTTGTTTTGGACGGCGTGGGTGCGTCTGACGTCCCTTTTGAGCGCCGTCAGTGGCGTTGCGACCCTGGCGATGGGGCGAAGTTTTCCAGGGTGGTGTCGGGCACTCAAGTAGGAGTTGAGGCGTGGCCCCCACGGCCCGTCTTTTGAGCTGCGTGCAGCATTTCACGACTTTTCCATCGGACGTCCGTTCGGAGCACGCGAACTGTCGTTTCTGGATGTTTTTCTGAGGGGATTGCAATGGTGCAATCCACCCTCCCTAATTCGGCACGATGGTGCGGGCCCCGCGAGGGCCGTTTCGGGATTTGACAGTGATTTCCAGCTTTATCATCGGGTGTCCGTTTTGGACAAGTGAATAGTCCATTTTGTGAACTCTTTTGAGAGGATCACAATGGTGCGATCCATTCGTTGAGTTTCGGGACCGGGATGCGGGTCCCACGTGGCACCGCTCGTGTGCGGTGCGCCGGAATGCATCTTTTTCTCCGGATATCCGTTGCACTCAAGTGAGTAGTGCTTTTGACGTGTTTTCCCGAGGGGATCACAATGGTGTGATGCGCCCGACTATTTTCGGGGCCGAGGCTCGGGATCACGGGACGTCGTTCGGGCATGAGGCGGTGTAGGTGACTTTTCCATTGGATATCCGTTAGAGGCGAGTAAGTAGTCGATATCGCATGTTTTTCCACAAGGATTACAATGGTGCAATCTGTTTGGTTGTGCAGAGCCTTATACATGATCTTATTAAATGTGGAAGCATGAAAGGTGCTTCGGTGGTGGTTCGTCCTACCATGTATATAGAGGACCCTTGGCGTGTGATCACGCACTCTTGGGAGAGTGTTATAAATGATTCACAAGATGTGGTTGGTCGTGCCTGGGCCTTTGAGGTGAAGTTGTTACGTCACGCCTTCGCGTTGACGCTGGGTTCCGTGTGCATGATAGCCTTTGGGTTAGAATGAGGTATACTCTGGGTGTATACGGGAGCGCTTGGAGGTACGTGTGGTTTGTACCTGAGAACGTTTGTGGGCTCATTTGGGGTTGACGTGAGGCCACACGTCTTGTGGGCCCTATGTGCGTGTCGTGTTCTGCTTTGCGTACTTTGACCTCTCGCGACGTAGAGGGTCCATCTGTGTGTTTGTCATGACTAGCATGGTGGAGTTTTTCCCTGGATCTGTGCTCGGTTGTTGACCAGCATGGTTGTGTGGTCTCCCCTGGTTTTGTTCTCGATGGGTCGGCCAGTAGCGGTGCTAGTGTCACCCAGTGATGGGACAGGCGCAAAACTTCTTTTGGATGATTTGTTCTGGAGTTGGGTGGTTGCGCGATACCCACTCCATTTTTGGTTGGCCAGTGTTGTACCCTCCAGTGGATATGGCCAGAGAAGTTCTGAGTTTTACCCTCCATCGGGGCTAGCCAGTGGGTTACTCATCGGCTTCTAGGGTTTACCCTCTAGCAGAGACTGGGCAGTGGGTCACTCGATGCACTTAGGGTCTACCCTCCAGCAGAGACTGGGCAGTGGGTCGCCCGACACACTTATGGTTTACCCTCTAGTAGAGACTGGGCAGTGGGTCACCCGACGACCTCTTAGGGTCTACCCTCCAGTAGGGATGGGCAATGGGTCGCCCATCGTCCAGTCCCAGGTATACCCTCCAGCAAGGCTGGGCAGTGGGTCACCTGTCGATTTATATCAGGTCTACCCTTCAGCAAGGCTGGGCAGTGGGTCGCCTGTCGACTTATTCTAGGTCTACCATCCAACGGGGCTGGGAAGTGGGTCACCTAATGATGTATTAAGGTCTACCCTCCAGCGGGGCTGGGCAGTGGGTTGCCTGTTGAGGTATCATGGTTTACCCTCCAGCAGGGCTGGGCAGTGGGTCACCCAGGATCTTATTAGGGTTTACCCTCCAGCAGGGCTGGGTAGTGGGTCACCCAATATCTGGTTATGAATTACCCTCCATCAGGGCTGGGCAGTGGGTACACCGGTTGGTATTCTAGACTTAGTCCTCTAGACTAGGCTAGTCTGTGGCTTACCTCCGTGATTACTGGAGCGGGACCCTTGGTTATACGGGCCAGTGTTGTGACGGCTTGACTTTGAGGAGACCTCTCGACTGCAGGGTAGTGACGAGGTGTGGTTGACTTTCCCTAGAACTCTCAAGTTCGAGGGTCATTTTACCCACCGAGACGCGTTCTTGTGACGCGACCTAAAACCGTGTGGGCGGGTCAGTGCCGCCCAAAGTGGATAGTGTCAAGGTGCGGTGATTGAGCCCCTTGGCTTGCAGTTCAGGGCAGACGTGTGGGATGCTGGGAATTGATGATGGTGTTACTTTTGGGACTGTTGGATACTCTTTTCTTGGGATGAGCTATGGGACGGAGATCCCCTTACGACGTTGCTCGGGTTTCTTGTTGAGCATACAGATATGTATATACCTTGTTCGAGTACCCACTCCTTGGGTTTTGGCTACTCTCCTTCCAGGAGAGGCGAAGACATGCGGGGTATGCCACGTGCTTTCCGTGTCTAGATTCTCGTGGTTGGACGAGTCTAGTATCCGGCTATAGGTAGCGAAGACTCGACGAGAAGTTCATCTTCTCACCGTTTCCATCTCCTTGTGTAGGGATGAGTCTACTTCCCTTATTTTGTTGGGTTGAGCTGGACTCTCTACTGGTATTATACTTCACTCTCTGTTGTACCCCTTTACTTTTCCTTTTCGCTCTACTGCTCACCCTTCGGTACCTCCTTTGTTGCTCCCTCGAGCCTTCGGGGTATCCTACTGAGTATTTTTGTACTCACCCCTGCTTGGGCTTTGCCCGCACTTGGTGTGCCTTTGCAGACGTCGGACAGGTGGAGCGTGGCTTCAATGGAGCATAGGAGCTTGGGAGCTTGGACAGCATGCGGTGGTCGTGGATAGGTCCCAGGTGGGGGACCCCTTCTGGTTGTTTTTCTTTTGTTTACCTGTTGCCGGGCTGTGACACTTTTCTGGTTGGGCGCATGTTTTGCCCCTTTTCTTTTCAGTTTGTACTTTGTACTGTTAGAGGTCGATGCACATTTGTGGTATATTTATAGCAGTTTCCCTTTACTTTTATTTTTTACTCTGCACTTTTTCATTGAGTGTGCTGCGTGTGTGTGTGTACAAGTGCTTAGGCAAAGGCCTCCCAGAGTTGTTGTGCCTTCGGCACTGTTCGCCAGCCCCTGACCTATGGAGGCGGGCCTGGGGTAGTTGTGGCTCGAGCCCGGGTAGGGTCGGGTCGTGACATTTTATTAAATTTGAAAAAGTATTAAACTCTATGGGACTTCATAATATTAATCCTTTTAATTTTTATGCTTAAATTATAAAAAAATTAAGGTTTATAGAAGTCTATAAGGTTCAACATCATAAGGTTAACTAACTTTATAAGGTTTATTTATGAAAATTTTAAGGTTCAAAAAAGATTATAAGGTTCAACTTCATAAGGTTAACTATATTCATAAGGAATATTTAATAATTTCTTAAGGTTCATAGAAGTTTATATATTTTAACTATAAAAGGTTCACTATGTTTATAAGGTTTATTTGAAAAACTGTAAGGCTCATTAGGAAGCTCATAAGGCCCTACTTCAAAAGGTTCATCTGTAATTTGACAAGGTTAAACACTTTATAGAATTTTGATAAAATGTGAATCATAGATCATGATATGATGATATAATAAAAAATGATATGGTGAAATAGACCGGGTGATTCTAGGAATGATCTTAATTTATTTAAATATCACAATGTATATTTTTATTCAAGTTGAATATTTTTAGGAAATTTAAATGTGATGATGAAAATATAATATTTAGTTCACAAATCAAATTAAAATCATTATTCTATGATTTAATATGATTATTTAAAAGTTTTGACCAATGTAAATATGTTTTACTTCATTAACCAAAACAAAGGTAATTTCATTCTAATGTTGATTCAGTGAAATGAAGAGTGGATATCATGGAAAAAACTTCATAGAATTCAAAAATGAATTTATTTGTGAATTATTTTTAATGGGGACCACTTTTGAAGAATTTAAATGAATCCATTTTTATCTATTAGATTAAATTAGAAGTTAATTTTATTTATATCAGTAGATATATCAGTTTCATGAGAAAGGAATATCATAATATCATGATAATGTTCCCATGAGAACCATTGATTGAAGAAACTCTTGGAGGATCTCATTGTATAATTTTGTTGTGATAATTATCTAAAAGCTAATATGGAAATTAATTTATATAATTTTATTAATTATGGAATATTGAGACATGATTTATAAAGGAGAGAAAACTTGATATATAAGATATGAAGATAAAATATATGGGAAACTACATGATACTAAGAATAATTGAAAAAATAGAGACTGAGACCAAGTGATTAGAACCATGAAAGAAAATCATCAGAGTTTGAGTATTCAATTATTTAAGATTTTGAATCTGATCATTAAATAATTATGCATGATATTTACTAGTTTGACTGATCTGAGTTCAATATTGAATATCACAGGTCAAAGTTCTTGAATAGGTGAGAATTAAAATATCTTATTATCTTGAATGATTAAGGCGACGATCAACATAAGTGGATAAAGAAACCTATATTTTCTTATGATCATACTCATTATGTTCTGATCATATTATAAGAAATGGGATAATGTTATTCTAATGGTATTATTTTTAGTGTTGGGAAACATACCTTGTTTCTGACACTCCACATGTCTTGGTGTTGTTATTTTAGTTCTCTTTGGTGAAGTGGTGGAAATGTTTTAGTTCCTATGGAGTTTAATTCTGGAACTTAGAAAATTTTGAGGGTTTTCTTATTTTCATAGTTAACGTATTTAGTTATAGGGAAATGGTGTAACCTCCATTCTAGTGGATATTTTTCCTTACATTTTGAACTGTGTAAAGATTTTCAATGTTTAATATACAAGGTTAATTCCAAACCATATTTCCCTTAGGATAAATGGTGTGTGGTACTTGGTGTATCTTTGGTGTGGTGCATGACTTTAACACTTCTTGTTAAACCATATAAAAATCATGCAGTTTGTGTCGTGTTTTTGACCGAGATGTTTAGAACAAATTCTACACATATTTTCAAACCATGCAGACCTCCCCAAAATCTATATGGGTCTCTGGGAGTGTTATGGGTGAATAATATGGTTTATACAAATCTTGTGCAACCCAAGAGTAACCGTTTGAAGGGCTCCCAAACTAGGTAGCAGCTAGTGCACGATTGGAACATGATTTGGAAAACAATATGGACAAACCATACAACCTATAAAGGTTTTTATAAAATTGGGAATTTCCCATTTTACCCTCTTTGATTTTAAAGGGATTAGCCCCTATTCCTCCCCGAACATTGACTAAACACTTGTATTCTCTTGGAGGAGTTCCATCATCCTCCACACTGGATTCTTACCCTATCTTTGATGATTTTCAAGATATTTGAGGTGAGTTCTTTCTCTCTTTCCTACCTCCTTCCTTACATGAATCTCATGCATATTAATATTATATATATATATATATATCATATATTATACATTATACATGCATAATATTCATGATAATATACATGTATTTAAATGTGCACTATATGATATATATACAGTATCATATAATATATATATATATATACACAATATATATACCACATGAATTTTTACATGCATCATGTGAATTTATTTTAGTGTATATCCAATAATCTCCCACTTAAAAAACCCCATAAGGACTTTATAAAAAACTTCACAACTCGGTTTGAATTTATCCAAACTCTTTTGGACATGGTTTTGTCAAATAATCTTTATTTTGAACAAAACAAATTTCTAAAATTTTACCCTTATACAAGGGTATAACTATGTGACACTATAGGCCTTAGTATCATTAAATAAATATATATATATGAAATACCTATTTCATAGATTTATGTAAAGAGAAACCTCTCATAAATCATCAATGCTACTCAAGATACTAAGGGGTATGTTGTGATCTACATAAAATATACTCATATATCAATACAAGCATGTCCACCACAAGATGCATAATATAAAACATATGGATACCTATAATATCTTTTCCTAAGAAATCTAGTGACCACTAGACATAGAAACTGTCAATATAGTATATCCAACTCATCTTTTCATGATTGTATAAAAATGACTAACCAATTCGATATATACATCACATGTCATTCATCTCACATATGAGTAGATCACATGCCCCTCATTCAAGTAGATGAAAACATAATATGTGTCTTAACTATGCATTCCACTGAATTTAACAAGTCTTATTCAATCAAGGGCGATTGGTCTCTTCATGTAATATAGGTGGACACATCCCATTTTGGATTTACTCCAACTGATGACATAATCAATGATATACCAGACATTCCCCTTATTGGTTATGTTCATAAAATTAATTACATAAATAGGCTATAAAAGTATGAAAGTTCCCATGCTAGGTATCTCTCAAACCTCAAGTAAGATGGATTGATAGTAAATAAACAATCCAAAGTATATTGAAGACTGTATGACATTCCATGAGACATAATTTATAAGATCGATACAGGTAATAATTCTCTACTTATAAGATCGTGAATCCATTACTTTTACCTCATATAAAACTCATTATATAAATATAACAATTAATTAAACCTATTCTTAATATATCATTACAAACCACGATACTTGGTGATGATCATCGATTAGGTCCAACTCAATGTCCTACTTTGAGGGGATATTATCATTTGACCATTCATGTAAAATAAATTACAATAGACATGAATGAATGATAATTGGATAAATAATTTATTATAATGACATAATATATTTTAGAACCATTACAACCACTATGTCATGTGCCTTACACCAACAGATTATATATGACCCTCATGTTGTTGCCGCATTAAGGTTTTCATCAATAGATCTACTACACTATCCAATTTAGCCACCCAACTGATCTTTACAACATCCCTCTAAATGATATCCTTTATGATATGGTATTTATGAAGGATGCGTTTGTTTGTTTGATTAGACTAGGGTTTTCTAGATTAAGAAATAAACCCATTATTGTCACAATATATTTCAATTTCTCCCTTGATGTTAGGAACAAATCTAAATTGAAAAATTAACTTTTTGATCCAAACAACTTCCTTCACAGTTTCAAATGAAATAATTTATTTTGTCTCTATTGTAAAATTTTAAATAATGGATTTCTTATAACTCTTACAATTTATTGCTACACCATTTAAGAAAAACAAGAACCCAAATTGAGTTCTTATATAATATTTTCGATTGGGAACTGACTTCTGTGTAACCCTTTACACAAATTTTATCCACTCATCTAAAGAAAAATGGAATTTTCATTGTTATACTCAATTAATTAATAATTTTTTTCACAATAATACAATGAATGTCACCAATATTGGATTAGTATTTACAACTTATTCTCACCACATAAGTGATATTTGACCAATTATATAATATATAATACATGATAGATCCTAAGGATGAAATTTATGGAGTCATATTCATCCTTTTTAACACTTTATAAGGATCCTAAATATTCCTAATATTAATGTCATGAATCAATTGCTAATAAACATTCTTATATTTCTCCATACTAAACCACTTTAGCAATTTAGAAGTATGCATGTTCTGACTTAGTCCATGAAACCAAATATATTTCTCTATAGATCATCACACCTATTATATAGGATACATAACCCATGTATTCCATCAAAAAACATTTACCTAACAATAATTTTATAGAATGAAGTGTTAGGATTAAATTTCTGATAATACATATGTCATCTGCATACAGTATCATAAATACTATTATAGATCCACTAACCCTCTTACATACATAAAATAATTCACATACTTAATGAAACCATACTCTTTAATTTCAGCAACAAATCAGATATTCTATCTTCGAGAAACTTACTTTAGACCATAAAAGGACCATTGTAACATGTAAACCTCCAAAGACTCATTTTGAACTTTTAAAACCTTTGACTATATCATATACACATACTTGGATAAATTCCTATTTTGGAATGTGGTTTTGAAATCCATTTGATATATCTCATAATCATAATGATTTTCTACGTCAAGAAAAAAGTGAATTGAATTTTTCATCACATCAGGTGAAAATGTCTCTTAATAATCAATAATATGAATTTATTTGTAACCCTTTACCACTAAGACTGATTTATAGTTAGAAACTATAAAATCGATGTTAGTTTTAATATAGGAAACCTACTTATACTCATTGATTATTACCCCTTCAAGTGCATCTACCCTGTTAAAAACATGGTTAGTGTATATTGAGTCCATCTTAGATTCCATGGATTTTAACCATTTCTAAAAATCATCACTCTCAATGGACACTTGATATGATGAAGGTTCATATTTTATGAATATACTTAATCATTATTATACATGAGAAATTCATATCTCTCATGTTCTTGATGAATCCTATCAGACATTCGAGGTTCTTGTATAACATGGGTTGACTCTTCTTCCATAACTATTTTTAGAACTAGATCAACCACCATCTCAGGAACACTTCTTGTTTTTTGGTCTTCAAAATCTCTAAGTTCAACTTTCATCATAATTACACCTAAAATTATATGTTTATTTTTAAGGAAATAGGTATTCAAGGCCACAAACAATTTATTCTCAGTAGGGCTGTAGAAATAGTATCCATTATTTTATTTAGGAAAACATACAACTAAGTATTTATCTAATTTAGGGATAACATTATCATAATTCAATTATCGTATGAGTTCTTCAGAACTCCATATACTAATAAAATACCATGAAATATTTTACCTTATATATATGTCATATGGTATATTTATGACTACTTTAGATGGAATGCAGTTTAGTATAAATGCATTATTTTCTAGAGTATAACCCCATAATGAAATAGGAAGTTCACGCTAACTCATAATTTATCCAATCATGAATAACATGGTACAATTACTCCTTTAAGAGAAACCATTCCATTATGGTTATCTATAAGGATTAATTTATAAAACTATTCCACAATCTTTTAGATGATCAGTAAAATACAGGCTCAACTATTCACCAACTCTTTCTGGTCGAAGAATCTCAATACCTTTTCCATGTTTATTATTTACTTATTTATAAAAAAATAAACTTTTAAAATTTTTATCACCTATGTTTCATCATAAAAACATATCCAAACTTACTAAAGTGAGTGGTAAAAGTAAATAAGTACTTAAAATAACCACTTTCTTGAGTAGTCATTGGTACACATACATTACAATATATGAGATCCAATAGTCCTATAGCACTTACACATTTTCTCCCATAATATTCTTTAGTCATTTTTATTAATGAATAAGATTCACACATATTAAAAAATACTTAATCAAATGAGTCAACTATCCATCTCTATGGAGTCCTTAAACATTTTTATCATTCATATGTATGAGGAAAAATGCCAAAGGTAGTTGGGATTAGAATCAACCCTTCCATTCTTATTTTTAATGTTATAAACAATATTATCCAAGTATATAATATATAAAAAATTAATTATATTCCAAGAACCATAAAAAATTAATTCTTATATATGGAACCACTAATGTCCTTTATAATTAATGGAAATATGATTTTTTCCAAACAAGATATAGAAATCAAAATCCTACTTATGGAAGGAACATAAAATAGTTCTTTAATTCAAGAGTTTATACACTAGGTATACTTAAATCACAAGTTCCAAATTCTAATGCAGTAAAGTATAATATATTACTAACATGAAGATATAATTCAACCACAATTAATTCCCTCATATCCCTAATTTTGTGTTTTTCACCACAAATATGTGATACACACCCTGTATCAAATACCCATGAGTTAAATCTTGTGTAATTAATCTTTATAACATTAAAATTTAGATTCTAAGAATGTTTCACCTTGAGAAAACTTATCAATAATATATATTAATCATTAACTATATTATAATCCATACCTATTAATTACATCAATTTGATTATGATTATGTATTCCATAATCTACAACTAAAAAATAGTAATAGGTGACTATCATGTATTATATCATTTTATTATGGACTTTAAAAGAATGTTCTCCCAATAAAAATTATGAGCCCAAATATCATATCCATTTACTGAGTGAAGATCTATATTTCACTAAGTAATGAGTCTACTTTAACATTCATATGAATACTTAATTATTTAGGTAAGGAGCCATACTAATCACAAAATTAGAAACTCTTATATTGTCAATTGGGAAACTCTTGATCCAAATCCACCATATGAATTCACTCAAATCTATTACTCTAGTATCTTCACTGTTATGGTTTCCCAACTAACTATAACTCAAAAAAAAAACATAAAAATCAAGTTAACATTGAATAATCTATGGGAACACATTGAATTATGAAACTACCCAACATGAAAATATAGAGTCACTTATTACTTTCTTGTATTACACAAGACAATCTAGGGGTACCCCGTTAATCATAGAATTTCCATGTTGTATGATTAAAGTCTTGACAAGTGTCTCTTAAAAGGGAATATCACACTTATTTTTCTGAGGGGTAATCGAGTCTCACTAATTTAATATACATCCTATGCATATTAAATCCATTACCATTACATCTTATGTAATATTTATGTTCCCATGTTTTATTCCTTTTTTGTATGTACGCTTTTGATTTTTTTTAATCCACATTCCAAACACCAAATTGATTTGTTCAAACCACATTAATGTGTAACTACTTACACAAGCCATAATTTTGCCTTACTTACCCAAAAATAGAAGCTAAAAATATTCATACATATCTAAATACATCATATGCATAAGGCACATGGACTATTTATGTAAAGCTATAGAGTTAAATGAGATTTAAAAAATCCACACGAGTAATCCTAGAGTGACATATATCCAAAACCATTCACCTTTCTTGATATGGAATATCCTTTAGTCTAGTGGGTTATCTAACCCCAAGTCCCCTTTCCCAATGAGAGTTTACTCAAGAGTGAATTAAAATCATTATATTTCTAATACCTAATATGCACAAAATATATTCAACAATTATTTTCAAGCTTATAACTCAAAAGAAAAACCGACATCAAGGTATATGAAAACTAAGTTTTATGGAGTTATACCTAGCATGGAATACAATGTTCTATCTCTTTTAAGAAGATTAATAATGAAACATAAAGAATACACCATATCCACATCTTTTTTTTCTAAATATGAATATCGAAGGAATTTTAAAAATAAATAAATTTTTTACTTTTTTTATAAAATATATGAAACATATTCATGGAAATTTCAAAAATAAATTCTAATTATAATTTTTTTTAAAAATTACCAAGATTATAAATTTTTTTATACCTATTTCAATAAAAAATATTTTTTATTTATTATATGGAATAGTTTTGACATTTCATGAATTATAAACCTATCATAATTCAATTTATATTATATAAATATTTTATATAATATAAATATCTTATATTTTTTAATTTATAAACATTTTATAAATTACCATTTATGATTTCTAGAAAACCCCTTCTATTTATATATCAGAAGGAATGACATATAATTTTGGTAAAAAAGGTATTTTAATATTAAACATTAATATTTTGGAAAAAAGTTTCATATTTTTTTCCATTAATTTTAAACCATTAAGAATTAATTAATTAGTTAATAAAATAATTAAAAAATAAATATTCCAAAATTTACTTTAAATCTAATTTTTGAACATTTTATAAATCATTAAAACTATTTAAATATTTAAAAACTATTTTAACATATTGTTATGTTAAACCTTAAAGAGAATCCATATTCTACATAATGGTGGTCTTCAATTAATCTTATGTATGAAATTTCTTTAAGGGTAACCTTCATTTCCCCATATAGATTCTCTCTATGTAAGGGTATTACCTAGAAATAGCATGCGTTCTTTAAGGGTAACATAATGAATACCTTTACATAGCACATCTATGTAAAGGTAACTCTGAGGTTACCTTTGTACAAGCCATCTATGTAAATGAATTTTTGTTACACATCCCTTATGAGTGAAGGAAAGACAATGTTTACCTTTATGAATACCTTATATCTGAGTGTAAATAATCTTTACCTTTATGTATGTCATGTCATAGCCAGAAATCCTGAAATAGTTTTCTGGAAAAGTTTTATTTTTCTATTATTTAAAAAATAGAAATTCAAAGGGGCTGGAGGAAGCTCTGGATTGAAAGTGACTCCACTACTATTGTTCATGCCATCTGGAATGGTATCATCCATCTTGCTTGGCCTCTTACTGCTCTTTGGTCGAGATGTCTGAGCTCTCTTCAAGAGATTGACTACATTGCTACTCATGCCTACCGTGAAGCGAACGCTGTGGCTGATGCTCTTGCCAAAAAAGGTGTTCATCAAAGAATGAATTGGATGGACACTTTGCCCCCTGACTTATTGTATTTGTTTGATAGAGACTGTAAAAAAATCCCTTCTTTTCGCATGTTGTAATCTTTTGATCTTCAATAAATTGTGCTTTGGTCTTTGACCAAAGCATTACCTTTAAAAAAAAAAATAGAAATTCAAACATGTATAAATATTGAAGAAACATTATTTGATACCACTATTTTGTTCAATTTAATCATATTATTATTATTGGTTTAAAAAAGAAACCCAAAAATTATTTGATCTATCTTTAATAAATCAACATGTAAATATATCGTAAAATTAGAGTACTTAAAAAATGAGAACTATAGTAGCTTCTATATTATTTTCACAAAGATATTCCTGATATAGATCACCAAAGCAATAAATTAATGCTTCATAACTACAAGGGGGAACTCCAGATAATGGATCTATGATCATATCATGAGGATGCGCAAACATATTAATGGGTGATAGTGACATTTCATGTGAGATAATAGTGGTCGGTAAGAATTGAATGTTTTAACAACTTTTCCAGAAATTTATGATCCATGTTATGCCAAAAAATGAGATCAAAATCTTCCAAACACTTCACACAAAACAAAAAGAGATTAAATATTTCATATAACCGAATACTGATGATTCTTCTTCATAACACATCATATAGATTTCTATTTATTGGGTAGTGTTCATTGAACTCATTTAAATGAATAAATTCAAGCCATAATGAACCAACCTTTGGTTTATGTCATGATGAAATTGTTTAGGAGAAGTTATAAATACCATTACATCTCATGAAACTCACATATTCATCTCATGAATATATAATATATAATATATAATATATAAAATATAATATATAAAATATAAAATATAAAATATAAAATATAAAATATAAAATATAATACATAATAATTTATATACCATATATTATAAATTATACATCCATTATAAACATGATAATATACAAGCATAATATGCATGTATTTAAATGTACACTATATAATACATATATATACAATATCATACACTATAGCTATATATATAATATGAATAACATGAATGTGTACATGATTCACATGCATGCATTTTAGGTAATTTCCATCAATTTAACCACAAACTTGGATATATGGTGAAATGAATTGTCTCAAAATTGGTTAAAAACTTAAAGGAAATTATATAAGTATTCACTACACACATAAAATAATTTTTTGAGGAAAATTACATTCTGAAACATGAGAAGATAGTCCTGAATGATTCCATTTCTTAAACAGAAACCAAGTTTTATAAACAAATAAATATATTTGATGTTAATTCCCATGAATTAGAGGATGAAAAATATGAGGAAAAAATGATCAAAGGATACAACACTGATCAACTTAAAGAAATAGAAAAAAGATCTAGTAACTTAAAGAGGAAGTGATATTGGGAAAAAATAATATCGAACAACCAAAAATAAATGTTAATCCTTTTTTGAGAGATTAATTATTTTTATTATTTGATTATCCATTGACAGATGAAAGTGATATGAAGAACAAGGATTCCAAATGAAAATATAAGCATGATAAATGCTTCATGAAACAAGGCCTATATTATATGGATACAAATTAGATTAGTTGTGATGGAGGATCATAATATCTCAAGAATAAAATACCTTAAGTAATTTTAAAAGAAGTGAAACAACATTCCTAGTGATAAAATGGAAAAATAATGGGTGTAATGAAAACAATTAAAAATATTTTCCACCTAAAGGTATGGAAAAAGGACTAAAATTAAAAAATAAACGGTATAGAGACACGTGATATTATTATGGAATAGATGGTTATATTTCTATATTTTTCTATAAATAATTAGAATAAATTTAGTATTATAAAATTGATATAATTTTTTCAAAATATATATAGAAATTACAAAAAATTAGGTACCGATACTATTCCAATAATTCTTACCATGATAATCATGTTTTTGATAGATATCACTTGAGAAATTCATCTATAATAATTTTAATATAAAATAAATTATTTTGAGAAATAAATTTCATGGGGTAGATGAAAAAGAATATGATGCTAAAAGAGGTTCAGATAGCAGTTCCAAATCTTCCAATAGATAAAAATATTCATGGAATGATAAGAAAAATATTTTGAAAGTTAAAATATCTTCAAATACTTATTATGGCGGAAAAGTATTATAGAGAAAGGCATTTATTGATAAATCTTATAAATATAATATGGATAACTACATTATAAATATAGTTTGGAAAATAAAAGGCCAATTATTGTGAAGTAGATAAATAATTTATGGTCAGAAAACCCAAGGAGAAAACACTTAGGAATTAGGCCCAATAGAAAAGATGGATCTTATGGAAAAAAAGCATTAGATTCTATTAAAACCATTTAATATCTCAAGGTGGATTCCAAAATAAATGATAAAGTAAAATAGGTAGTCCATAGAGACTCTTCGTCCTTCTAAACTTGAGGTAAGTGAAGTTTCTCATCTCTTTGATGTATTTTAATGCTAAAATTTCAATTGAAGTGGTGTAGGTTTCGGGGAAAGATAAACTTCATTAGAAAGGTATAAAAAACGACATGATGAATATGAAATGTAAAGAATATAAAATATATAAGTGATGTTAGAGAAACAAAAATTGTAATCGAATCCTAATTATAAAATTGTTTTCAATAGAATAAATCATATTAATTAGTTTCATACCCTAATTAAAGAAAATTAAACCATAGTGGGGAACCATAGACAAGAAGGAACTCCATTATTTATTTTTTTGATATAAAAAAGTGGTATCAGATGATGGTTTTTAGGAAATAAAATTATACAAAAATGAGTCTCCAAGGATAAATATAAAATCTTATAGGATATTCTAGAGCAATAAAATTTAGGGGGAGATGGTATTGAAGACTCCAAGTCTAACTGACTCATTTATAAAATAAGAAGTCCTATGTAATGGGAAATTGAGCATGGATTAGAAGTGGTATCAAAATTTTATTATAATAAGTGATATCAATAGGTTCAACATGTCCTATGACTCACACTCTTTATAATTTTTTAATTATCTATTAATGATCTTATGTAAGTGTGATTGAGATCATAGGGATATAATTCAAAGAATATAAATTGATTTTTTATGAATTTATGGAAGTAAGTGAGTGTAATAGAATATAATAAAATTGTTAACTAATACACTTTTTTATACACTGAGTTATGACTCAGTAGTCATAGAGGACTAGTATATGGAACTTTTTGAAGTGGTAAGTTCACTCACTAAAGATATTTGAGAGTGAAGCTATTATTATGTGTGGTTATAGATCTTTAAAGAAAAATATAAAATTGTTTTTAACAAGTGATGTTAGATAAATCTAGAGAAGTTTTTTAGTGTTCTTGGTAATAGAAATTTTGGTATCAATCATGGATAAATACTAGGTAATAATAGTTATAGATTATCAAGTGGTAAATAGAGTTGATTATTGAATGAAGAAATGAAATATAAATTTGAAAAATGATCTAAAAGTGTTAAAAGGATATGAAATTGTTTTATTTATAATGTGTATCTTAGTAACTCTAAATCCCATACAATGGATACATTGATAAAAGGGTCCTATGAATTTAAATGGTAAAGGTGAAAAATATCATTGAAACATGTCATAAACATTTTCTGTCACATCCTATTAAGTTGTATCAATTGATTAAAGATATATTTATGTGTGACATCAAGAATATATGATATGATAATAGACATGAGATAAATAGTGAATTCATTTTCTCCCAAGGTAAATGTATTTGTTTTTAAAAAGCAATTTTGTTTGTTTAAAGGAGGAATTTATTTTTATTTTATGTAAAACTGAGGGAAGGATGTATCATGAATCTGATTATGTCATTTGAAGTTTTATTGATAGTTGTAAGCATCATGGTGTTATATTTAACATAAGTGTTTCTTATATATTGAAGGATGAAGATTATTAGTATCTAATAAGAAATTTATGTTACATGGTGTGGGAATAATTGTTAATATATATAATAAATATCACACCATGATTGTTCAAACTACCAATAATTCTTCTCATGACAGCCAAATATTTACGATTCTTCCTTATCCTATTTTGACATAAAATTCAATGCAATCTCACTTTTAAATAATCATCACATATTTGAGGATTCAATTGGATGTTTTATTAATAGATTGAAGCATCATGATGTTTGATTCATGATATTCATTTGTAACCAATCCAAAGTGGAAGATTATTAAAATCTAATAAGAACTTGGTCATATATAGTGTTGGATTTGTTGTTAACCACATTGATAGTTTTCAAATATTGGTGATAGTCTATATGATATTGGATTTATGATGATATATTTCATGTCATGATAATGAAGATACAACGGATTCTATATGGTGTTATAATCATAAAATAATTAAGTTGGAGTTTCCACATGAATTCTAATACTTTTTTATATAAAATGACGTGTTCTATAAATATTTTTCATTTTCAAGGTTTTATATATGAGGTATATATTGAATATGAACGTATTTAAGGAATTTTATAGGGTGATTGGAGAATATTAGATAAGAATTGTAATGTATGTAGCTACATATGAATAACATATGATTTTTAAATTATATCTAAGATTATCTTGGAATTATAAAAGGATACATAAGAGTATATTAATAAATAAAATGAAAAAATAAGAGTAAAAATTTGGAGAAGGAGTAGAAAAATATTTATTCAAAATTTAATCTTCTAATGAGAGATTAAGTTTAACATTGAATAGGTTTTTTAATAGTATAAATGAAAAACATAAGCTATATATGAGTAAGTAATTTTTTTAAAGAGGTGTAAGATTAAATAGGAATTACTGAGGCCAAAAATTTGAAGTTAGAGATGATTATGGTGTAGATGAAGTTGTTTTTAACATAAAGAATTATGATTTATACTTGAAATGGGAGGTATATTGTAGATAGGATACTTTTTAATGAATTTTATCTCGATATAATTTATTTCATGGTATATAATTGTATATAGTGTTATGAAATTTATATAATTATAGAGTAATTTTAGAGGGTTTTTGGCTGAAGGATACAATGTATACTGTATAGGTGTGAATTGTACTATGATGTCTGATGTAACCCAACAAGAAGAACCACATATTTTTTTTGGTGAATCTCTATTTGATACCAAATTGAAACCTGTTTTGTGAAATATGGAGATAATTACCTAGAGGAATTTAATATGAGTGAAATATTTCTTGGTTTGAAACATTATGAATGAATAATTCCATAATATGTTTAACTATGTTGTAAATTAATGTTATATATGAATAAATTAATTTGGTATCGGGTAAAGTACTATGTCATAATGTTAAAATTCCAAATTTAAATGGATATACATAAGATTAAAAATTGATTGAAGATTGAATTATGGTAAAATTTCATCCCAAAACTCTGAATATCATGTTGTAATGAAGGTGACTACAACGTGATATTGTGGATGTATAATTTTTGAGTTCTAATAAATGGTGTATATTGTGTCATTAAGAATGGGTTTCAATATGATATTTTTATTGAAGATATATTAAATAAAACATAAAATTCAGAGTCTAAGGAAAGTTTTTTATAGGATAGAGGAATTATTATATGATTGTGATGATCATGTCATGAAGTTATTGAGTCATACAGATTTAAAAATTTTAAACATTTATATCATTCATCATGTTTTATCTAATCTAAATTAAAAGTGTTTGGAATAGATTTAGAATTATTTTATGGATAAAATTTACTCATAAATTTAAATAAACATTAACGAATTTATCATGGGGAACTTGGTTAATTTATATTATATTAAAGAAAAGTAAATTATATAAATATGGTAACTTATACATAAAGAGATATCCATATTTGTGAATAAGAGTATATTACTATTGTATAAAGAATAGATAGAGTTAAAGTGATATTTCAAAATAAAGAGAGAATAAACAAAAGATAAAAGAGATTATTTGTATTAATTGATGATATTATCAAATAAAAATAAGGAGTTTTTCTATAGGGGTATATTAAATATCATCTAATGGAAGCATAATCTACTGGGATGTTGATATAAACACATTTTTTTGAATGGGAATTTCAAGAAGATCAAGGATAAACTATTTACACTTGGTGTATCCAAAAAAATAATGATATTATTATTGTATTGGATTGTATAAAAAAGTGATTTATTTTCTTTATCACTGAGAATAAAGATTGTAATGGGGAGGTAATTAAATTTCATGAAACCTTGTCAAGGGAGTGACCCTTGGCATGGAGTTATCATGCCTAAAACCACAACTGAAAGTTATTTAGTGAATTTTGATGCATCAACACAACACCATTACATGATTGTTATATATATCATAGTGTGAGTGAACCAAGTAAATTATAATGTATTTTTTATATGATATGCATAGTTTCATAAGGGAATAAATTCATGTGTGGGTTATGTAAACATTGGATAAACTAAATTAAGGAATAGGTAATAGGAATATTGATTGTATTAACATTATAAGTGGAGTATAAATGTGACCATACTAATAATAAGGTCACCATATTTTGTGTTGGTGATAGTTTAAGTATAAATTTGTTTATTTTATAATGAATAATCATAACATGATTCACCCCCTCCTTGTGTATCTCTCACTAAAGACCCTTGTTGACCTAAAAATTATTCAACTTCACAGTTAGTAATTTTACATAGAGTTAAATTCAATTTCTGAATTGATCATAATGAGTATTATATATCACCCTTGAATAAACAAATTTGAGTTTTTAATATTTTGTTCATTAAAATATATAGGTATAGTTAGGATGTTCTTTTAGATGATGGTATCTTGGTGGTATCTCGATATGAATTTATTCAAGAAGAAACACATGGTATCACTTATTTTGAGCATTATTTTTTTTACTTAATGTTTTTGGGGTATTTATTTTGGATTTTTATTGGTATACTTCTCATATAACATTTTAGTAATGTGTAAAATTAATGCACACTTACATTTTATATTTTTGGGTGGTTATATATAATGAATTTTGGATAGGATTTCATGATTAGATGGTGAAATGTATTCTTTTAGGATAATGTTTCCTATAAATTTTATTGAAAGAACACCTCTAGTATCCAATCCTTAGCCTATTTTATATGACATTAAAAGATCATTTAATAACTTTGAGAGGGTAAATACGTGAAATATTGGTATTATAGAGTGAACATAGAGTTTGGAGTAGGTACTTTGTGAGTTTTAATGTGATAACATAATTTGATGGTACCGAATGAAGGAAAATTTATTTTTTCATGACAAGGGACTTATAAAAAGATGTGAGTGAACAATATATTACTATACATGACTCCCATTTATGAATTTTTAACCTTGAAGAATTTGTGTAACATTAATTTTGCATAAATTATGAAAACAAGTATCATATAGATTCATGTCATAATTTTAAGGCGTGTTATTTATTTGAAGACATTTTTCATGGGGTAACTATTGTGAATATATATTTATTTTTTTGAATTCATATATCTTAATCTTACACCTCAATGTTTTTTAAATTTTATAGCTATTTGGTGATAGATATGATTCTATAAAGACAATGAGAAGCACTTGAAGAGGTTGATTCAACAGATTAGGAACTAGTAGTTATGCTATATAGAGATGAGGCTGAGGTGAATCGTACACTATAGGATTGGGAAGTAGAGATGAGGTTAAGGTGTATAAAACACTAGAGGATGTGAGATAAAGTTTTTGAATTGATGTGTATGATGATAGTTATTTATAAATATATTTTATAAGTTTTTTGAGGTATAAAATTCTAATGTACTTGGAAAGTGACTCAAATAGTGCCTTAGTGATTTAGATAGAGGAGGTAATGATTTTATTTTTACTAGTGCACATGCTGTAAAAGTATCATGTGGGTTTAGTGATTATTATTTTTTAATATGATTTTAGTTAGAAGTGGTTAATAGTTTATGGATATTGTAAAGAGTCAATTTTCACATGATAGTAGTTTCATACTATTTTTTCATAAAGTGTTTATTTTATAAACTCTTAATATGAATTGATAATATAAGTTTTTTCAATTTTGTAGAGAGATTCTAGAATATGTGTGTTTGTATCACATTTTACTTGATTGGTTTGTTACATTACTAATATGATGGATAATGAGTAAATACATGTAAGACACATTGATCCAACCTTATTATCCAAGATATAGTGACATGTAAGAGTTTTCTATTTTATTAATTACTCAAAAGTTATGTATAGTGTCATAGTGGAAGAATAGTTTCTCAAGAGGATAGATAGATAATGAGAGAGTGAGAAGAATACAACTAGTGGTGGATCTAGTAAAAAATCATATAGTGACCTAGGATTCTCATTCATTTAAATTACATCATTTTTGATGAATATTAAGTTCACTAAATAAACACACACTTAAATACTATCATAGTTTAGTTTCGTTGGAATATTGGAAACATAAACACCGAACTATAAGTATACTATACTATATCACACTAGGATCTTTGTAACTATAACAACTCTTAGGCATATTACACGTAATACATATCTTCATAAATAGGGGAAATAATTCATAAGAAAGGATGATCTCAGATTCATAGAAAGGGTAAAAATGGGAGTTAAATTATAAAAAAGGACATAAGTCTATGGAAGCAGGTGAATATTATTTGAGAACCATACCCTGCCTAATAAAAAAAATTGAATCATGGAATACAAATTTGTAGTTTATAATACATTAATCACAATATAATAAAATAACATGTGCCATGAGAGAAATATTTTGGCATAGAACATAATTTTTTTAGAGTACACATAATCATACAAAATAATTTCTATATTGGTTAAGGCTCGCTACCAAGGCCATCATAGTGGAAAAAATACTTTGCTAAACTGATTTCACTCCTCATTTTAGCCCAATCTTAATGAACCAGGTTTACTCCCAATTCCAGCCATATCTTACTATACCAAGTATACTCAACATTCCATCCATGTATATCTCATGATATAGATAATTATTTACCCAATAAAATGTATGGAGATATAGGTCCCACCCTTCACATAATCAAGACCACATTTATGTGTTCTATAAGAACATAAAAATTCATTACATCATCACCCATGAAATGAAATGGGTATCATAAACATTTTATCATATCATATCCAATGGAAAATCTACTTATTTCATTATAATTTCATCATATAATGACACATGAAGATAAGATGGTTTTATATTAATTTTATCATGGTAAAACCCATGGAATAGAAATAATTTTCATAAACATTATGTAATAAAAACATAAACCATTCAGATAAGAATATGAATGGTATCCTTGGATCACATACCCATTAAAGAATATGTAACAATAATGGATTTAATCTTATATGGAAAATAATTTTGAAAGATCATTTAAGATATTTATTAAGAAAAATATCCTTTCAACTTTGAAAAACAATTTCTAAAAGATAAAATAATTTGAAAAACTTTTTCTTTGAAAATAAACTTGAAAATTGGTAAAGGAAGATTTTAAAATAAATTAAATCACTTTTTAAACCTATAACATTTTTTAAATAAATTTATTTGAAAATAACCATTTATACTTATAAGGTATTCTTTCAAAATCATTTAAAACACTTTTAAAAACATAAAACATTTTAAAAATCATTTTCTTTGAAAATAATATTTGAAAATTATAAAGAATTATTTGAAAATCATTTAAAATACCTTTTAAAACAAAAAATGTTTTTAAAAACGTTTTATTAAAAAGTAACTTTTAAAGACTATAAAGGAAATTTTATGTAATGATTGGTAATGCCATCGAGAAATTCTATTCATTCTAGGGGTGTCCATGGGTCGGGTTGGGGGATTTTTTGGACCCGACCCGATCAAAACATGTCAGGTCGGGTCTGACTTGATTTCCCGTTCAAACCCGACCCGACCCAACCCGTCTTAGATTGGGTTGGGTCAGGTCGGGTCCATTGGGTCACTGGGGAAACAATTCACTGAACAAAAAAACATTCACGCTTTAAATACAATGACATATCCTCCCCCACAAGATTCGTCTTCCATGCCTGTTATTGGAATAACCCAGTTAGATCTATGTGCCTGATGATGGGGGGAGGAACACCTACGACAACGACTCGGTGGCGGTCCGAACCTCAGAAACGGAGGACCTTGAGGGGATGGCTTTGGCATCGGTGATGAAAATTCATGATAGAGGCGGGCCCGAAAGGACAGGTCCGTGCAACTTCTGAGGCAACGATCTATGTCGCGACGGTGGAGGAGTAAAATGCCAGGGAGGTCCGGTGATGCATGGAGGCGGTGGTGGGGATCCAGTGGGGCTCACCCAAGAATTAAATCAAACACATAGTGCACACGAGCCTCCTGTAAGGCAACCTCAACATTGGGGATGAATGATGCCCCGCAGAACCTGCAACAAAAAATCCAGCAAACAAAAATGTGTTCAATAGTTTCATTCAATCAGCTTGGGTCAAAGTTTATCATCAACCTAGAGCAAGTCTTCTTACCCGGCATCAGGTTCTCAGCCTCACACTGCATATTTCTTTGATGTGAATCAAAATCGGGGCATAAAGAATCGATCCTCCTTATTCCATTATTGTTTTCATTAGGGATTGTTGTGGTTCATCTTCGTTATAGGCATTGGTGTCGAACCAATCTGCTTCGGACTCGGCCTCGGTTCTATTCCAAATTAGCTTCGAGCTAGGGCTCGGATCTAATTCATCTTCTTCATCAGCTTCCTCTCACCCTGTGGGATCCTGCTATGACGGTGGAGGTGGTGGCCATGCGGTGCGTGGAGGGGAAGACAACGCCGAAGACTGACTTTCATAGTGGTTGGCAGAACAGGTGGTACCATGGTCGGATGGTGCAGATGGATGGGCCAAGGTGGTGAACGCCAGTGCGAGGGAGGGGATGGGGTAGTGGGTCGAGCGTAGTCCCAAAATGAAGCACTGCAATAAAAAAATGAAGTTCGGGTCGATGGGTCGGGTAGGGTCATTATACTTCCAACCCGTGACCCGACCCAACCTAATCTCAACCCGACCCAAATAGACCCGACCCATCTATACACCTGTGTAACCCGACCCAACCCGACCCAACCCGGTCGGGTCGGGTTGGGTCGGTCAGGTCGGGTCGGGTTTGGATACCCCTAATTCATTCCATACACATAAAAATGATGATTCTATAGATATTTACCACAAAATCCAAACATGCATTGTTTTGAAAATGAAAGGAAGATTCATTTATTTTTTTTTGTAAAAAGTAAAAAAAGGTAAAAATTTATTTTAAATATAAAAATAGAGTGTTAAAACATATTTTAATTTTTTTTTGGAAAACATTGTTTTGAAAGAAAACAGATTTCCAGCCGAAGAGAGAAATAAAGTCGGATTTTCTTAAAAACATTTTGTTTTATTTATCCTAAGTCCCAAAGAGGTGAAAAATGGTACCATTACTTAAAGATATTATGAATAACCATATGATAATAAAATTAATGATAATTTAAGAGATTTATATCATGATATTTCAACATTGAATACTTAATCATAGATATTCTTAATAAAAGATGAAATTGATACATAAAACCCCTACCACTTTGTTAACCTTTATTCATAAACCCCATGAAGGAATAATAAAAAATGGAAACTAAAATATCATTAGGATGAATAAATTCATAATATTTCATTTAAAATTATTTGTATATACACATCTTGATGGAATATAGTCGCATAACATAACATACATATCAAAGAAATAAAATTGAGGCAAAAATCTCCAACCTTAAGTATTGACTTACATCATGCTCATTAAAAATTTCTGTACAATAAATTTATGTTTATTATAAATATATTACAGAACCATTTTCATATATATCATACCATACATGATTTTTTTATGACTTTATATTACCCATTTATTTTCAATTCCATGTTAAGTTTACATTTCATGTAACAATAGGTTTATTTTTCATATATGATTCAATATGTTATATAAATTTTCCTATTACATTGATCATGATTTAAAAATATCTAAAATATAAACCATTATATAAATATCATATATATTTATTTATAGTTATTCAAAAAAAATTAGTAATATGAAATGAAATGCACCATTAATGTAGACGATATATCGTACGTATGCATTAACACCATTTTTCATTTTCTTATAGGGTTGAAAGAAAGAAAATAAAATTATATATGTATATTTTAATTAAATATTAATTTTTATCTAATAGAAATCAAATATTTTCATTAAACCATCCTTAATACCTTCTATGTAAAGAGTGATCAAATCACATCGTTTTGTGAGACGGTAATCTGCCGTACACACGAATGATGTTATCGTATTCCCACAAAATATAAAGAATGAAGTTAAGTGTGATATAAAAAATCTAGAATCATAATAACATCATAAATATATATATATATATATAAATAATAAATACATCATTATGACCAGCCTTTAAAGGTTGTAATGGAAAAATAATGGCATCGGTTTGTGAGGTGGTAGTCTTCCATACACATGAATGATGAATTCGTAACACATTATATTAAAATATGTGTAGTTTTATATTTTAACATTTACATAAAAAATAAACTTATTTTTAATATATTTAGGTTATTATATTATCATGTTATAAAAATAATTAAAGGGGTTAGAGGGAGAAATAAAACAAAAACACTCATTGAGGAACATTACCACTTCTCCGGGTATCCTTAATAGGTTTTCACTAAAATACATCCTTGTATAGATTTATGACCAAACTAAGGATTATATGATGAGAGTATGGAAGTATAGAAGTTAGTTTTGCATGGTTTGGTTGATCTAAATGTCTTGAGATGTGTGAATAAGTGGGGTTAGTGAGTGCCCTTTTATAATTGAGGAGTGAGATTTTTGTAAATACCCAAAAGTATTCACAATTGGGAGGTCACACTTACCTAATGTGACTCAAAAATAGAATAATAATGATGGGGATGGTTTATGTGTTTTATAAAAACCTCGACCACACAAAAATAAACACCTTTTTATGATGTTTTTCCTTAGTCTTTATGTTTACTCAATTTAATCCTTATAGTTTTTACCAAGGTAACATGTATATTTTTATTTAACTAGGTAATCTATCGATTAAAAATAAGATCAAAAAGAGTTTTTTTAGATAATTTATACCCAATTACTATAAATATGATGTCAAATTTATTTAAAACTATACATATAGGTGAGTAAAATTAAATTTAATACAAAATCATGCAATTCAAAAAACCCCATTTTTACCTTAATCGTGTTAACTAATTTTAACTGTTTTCACTGATCATTACGCTAAAAAATTAATATAAACTAATTATAAAATATAAATTATGAAGATTCCGAATATTTATTAATTTTCTAAAAATTCCATTTTTAGAAGTGGAAGAATTTAATTTAAAATTAATCCCACAAATGCAATATGAAAGTATTTTTTTTTAAAGTAAAAAATGATCAAAAGATTCCCATGTTTTTATATCCAATTTTAGTATTAAATTTATTCCAATGAAAAAATGGAATTAATATATTTATAATTGTGCTAATTATAATTTTAAACCAATTTAAAATATAATTTAACATTATAAATAAAATAAATGAAAAGGTAGTTTCCAATTAAAATTTAGTATTTTCCACTAATCATCAAAAAATGAAATTTTTTTCTGAAAAATCCTGAAACTTCACCCTAAGAGAATTTTGAAATAAAAAAATAAAAAATGAAGTATATTTTTTTTAAAATAATTTTATAATAGTTTCTAAAATTAATTTTATTATTGTACAAAAAAATAAATTAGAAACAATTTTTATGAGAAAATAGTATTTTTGAAACATATAACGAATTTACCCAAAAATTATTCATTTTATTATCAATATGTTTTATTTATATAATGTCATTATACTTCGTATTTAAAAAATAATAATTACTATTCACATCACTATATTTAACGTCTAGGTTATAGAAACCTCGTTTACATAACTAAATTAATAATATATCAAGGATTTATTAAGCCTCAATGTTGTGTGTAACTCAAGATAATCCAATGTTGTGTGTTGCACAAGTTTGACTTGGGGTTTCATATAATGAAAGATTAAATTGGTGTTGTGTGTAACATAATACATCAATGAAATTTAATTTATTCGTAACAAATTTCATAAAATATTGGGGTGTTACATTCTTCCCCCCATAAAATGAATTTCTCCCACAAAATTCATCATTATGATATAAAAAAAGAAGAAAATTCTACCTCATAATATCCTAAAGATCCCATAAATATTCCCCAAATTGGTGGTTTGGCTACAAAACATTGACCAGGTGAGTGGTCATACTTTGAAATACTTTATCTGCATGATCCAGAATCTTCACTAGTTTTTCTTCATTAGAAATATCATTCTCCAATGGTATGACCTATAAGTATAGTTTGTGTGATGGTTTAGGTGTTTACTTAATAAAGAGAGATACATGGAACAGATTGTGGACTTGAGATAGGTTTGATGGAAGCTCCAAGTGATATATTAATGTCTTGATACGATCAATAATTTTAAAGGGACCCATACACCTAGGTCTTAGTTTTCCTTTCTCCCAAAATATAATAACCTTCTTTTATGGAGAAATTATTATAAAAACCTTTTCAAAAAAATTTAATTCTAGATCACACTGGTTATTATTAGAATAAAATTTCTTCTAAATCTGAGCTACCATTATGTGTTGTTGAATGCATCCAACCTTCTCTCCAATTTATTTAGCTATATCAAGTCTAATTATATTTCTTTCAAAAACTTCATTAAAACATATTGAATCTATATATTTCATTCCATAGAGGGTTTGATAAGGGTACATATAAAATCTTGAGTGAAATATATTGTTGTATGAAAAATAAATTAGAGGAAGTTGTTAATCCTGACCACATTTTAAATATATCAAAAACAAGACCTCAACATATGATCTAGTGTTTGAATTTTTCTTTCATACAGACCATATATTAGAGGATAATATATAGTACTGAAACTAAACACCACATTAAGATATTACTGAATACTTCAACTGAACATTGAGTTAATCCTAATATCCTAATAAGATATAATGGAATGTAGACTCTATGGAAACTTACAACTTTTTTAATGTATATACTAGAAATTTGATCTAGAGATATGAATTATATAATAGAGATGAAGTGTGCTAACTTAGTGAGGATATCAACTAATACACATATATAATTATTCCCTTTAGAGGTTTTTGGGAGTCCAATGACAATGTCCATGGGTTTTTCCCATTTCCATTTTGGTATGGGAAATGGATGTGGCACCAACTTATAATTTTTTCATTTACCCTTAATTTATTATAATACCAAGAACCATGATATAAAATATCTGATGTGTCTCCTCATTCCATCCCACTAGAAGTAATATTTCAAATCTATATAAATCTTCATACTTCTTAGATGAATAGAGAATTCAGAACTGTGGGATTCCTTTAATAACTCAATCTTCAAATCTGGTATTAAAGGAACACATACATGGTTCCTAAACCTTATCATTCCATCACGATCAAGGTAAAACTCAGGAAAATTTCACACATACTCTTTTAGTTTAACATCTTCCTTGTACACCTCTTTAATCTTCACTTGGATATATGGTTGAAAATTCAATTGAGAAAGATAATATTTTTCCCCTTCCTTCAGGATTTTAAGATCCATCCCTTTTAAATATAAAAATATTTTATCTTATGTAATCGTCATCTTGAATAAAAAAGCATGGTATTTCAACTCAAATAATCAACCACATTTATTTATTTCTTAGGGTGGTAATGTATTTAGCAGTCATAATCTTTAATCAGGACTAATCATCTTCTTTGGTGCATATTCAACTACTTCTATGTATATACTTCAAAATTTTATGATTGGTATATATTTCAAACTTTTATCTACAAATATAATTCCACCAAATATTCAATTCAAAATTTACTATAACTAATTCAAAATCACAAGTTGGGTAATTATCTAATTTACCCTCAATTTTAATGAGGCATAAAATATAACCATGTTATTAGGCATAAGAACACATACCAATCCTTTATTGGATGCATGAATATAGATTAAAAATCCTTATCCACTATAGGGTAATATAATAATAGGTTCATCGACTAATATTCTATTTAATTCCTTGAAATTTTCATCACATTCATCAGTCCATAGAAATTTTGATCTCTTCTGAGTTAAATTGGTCAGAGGAATAAATAGTAATGATATAATATCTATAAGCTATCAATAGTGTCCTGAAAAACCAAGAAAAATATGGATCTTAGTTACCATGGTTGAATTGGTCCAACATGCAGTATCCTTCAACTTTGATGGATCTACTTCCATACCATCTCTTAAGATTATATGGCCCAAAAAATGAATCATGTTTCATATAAAATTTACACTTTTTAATTTTTATATATACTTTATCCTTTCTTAGGGTATTAATTATGATTTTAATGTGATATTAATGATCCTAATTTATATTTTAATTGATGAGAATATGATCTATAAATACTACCACACATCGATCAAGGTAATCTATAAATAATCTACTCAATAAATCCATAATGATATTAGGGGAATTAGTAACACCAAAAGGCATTAATATATAATCATAGTGTCCATACATTGTTCAGAATTTTGTATTTGGTATATCCTCCTTCTTGAACCTCAATTGATGATATCCAAAATCAAGGTTAATCTTGGAAGAGCATTGTGCTCCGTGAATTTGATAAAAAAAGTCATCAACATAGGGAAGATGATACTTATTCTTATTTTTGATATTGTTCAACTCTTGACAATAAATATAGAGAAACAATGATCTATCTTCATTTTTAACCAAAATAATAGGTGCAGACCAAGTGGATACACTTGGCCTAATGAATCTCTTTTCATGATTTTCCTAGAGTTTCTCTTTAATTCCTTCAACTCAATTGGGGCCATTGAATAAGGAGTCTTTGAAATTGGTGTGGAACCATGTTGGATTTCCATTGATAAATCAACTTAATGTTTTGAAAGAAGACTAGAAAAATCCTCTAGAAAGACATAAAAAAATTCCCAAACCATTGGAATATAATCGATGACAATTTTCTCCCTAACCTTTTGAGATAAACACCCATTCTAAATGGGAATTAAGAATGATACAATAGATATAATCTCTATAGTAAGGTCATACTTATCATTACATTGATAGATAATCATAGTTTGGACTAAAATATCAAATTTGACTTCCCATCCTTGACAATTGATGCAGGAATTATACAGAGAAACTCAATCCATGCCCAAAATTACAGGAAATTACACTAAAGGAAGAATTAAATTATTTATTGGAATCACATTCCCCCAAACATAAACTGGAGATGAATCATAAACTTGAGATGTCGTTCTCATACAATTAAGTGTTTTCACTACTAATTACACATCTAATTTTACATCTAATATTTTTGGTGATATCTTTATACCCTTAGAAAATTATTTAGATATAAATCAAAGGGTAAATCTAGATTCAAATAAGATATTAGCAGTTATAGAGTAGATGGTAAGTTTAACTTTTTCAATACATCATTATCGCACCACTTGATAGAAATTATAACCAGATAATATTTTCCCTTGTTCCCTAGTTTAATAGGTTTCTTATGCCAATCATCATCATTAATCTTCATATTTGGTAACTAATTAACAAAATTCATATTCTCCTTAATCTCGAAACACTAATGTGTGAGTGGTGTATTCTTTGTATATTTATCTTTATTCATATTGTTAGCTAACTTCTCCCCATCACTTTGACAATCCATTTTCCAATTTCATTCCCTTACACACTTAAAACATTTAGTATTCCCACTAAGAAAATTTCCTCAATTCTTCTTCTCATACATTGATCTTAAAAGAAAGACCAAATTCTTATCTTCATGGTTTTTAAATTTTCCTTTATACTCTATCTTAATTTTCTGGTAAAAAACATGAGATTTATATGTAACTCCAACATCAATTTCCACCTTAATAGCACATAAAAAAAATCTATTCATAACTACTAAAGTCTCTTATGGACAATTCCCATAGGAGACTCAGTTTTAAGCCACTTAAGAATTGATCATCCTTAATTTCAGGATAGATGATAATACCAGAAGTGTAAATTTAAAGTTATGTAAAATTATCCTTATAGGTACCAATAGATTTATCATATTATTTATTTATCTCAAGTAACTCCTTATCTATATTGATTAGAAGAATACATGGAAATTAATTATTTAAAAATACGTTCTTGAACTTATCTCAATCTATGGAGTCAATTTCATTATGTTTCATCATATTCTTGATAATATTACACCACTAATCCACTTCACCTTCCAAATGGTAAATATTCAAAATAACCATTTCATGCTTCAAACATTGGAGAATACAGAATATCTTTTCAATGGCACCGATCCATTATTCAGAAACTATTGGAATAGTTTTCTTATTGAAGGAATTTGGAATTTTCTTTATGAAGGACTCAAGAGAATGTTTTTCTCTCATTTGTTCATTTGGATCTATAACATGATTCATAGGTTGAGAAATTCATGTGAGCATAAAAAAAAGTTGTTTTATTCCATATCCCATAAAATTTGGATTCTATGGAGAATAATCATTTCATTGTTTGTCATACTCAGTATTAATGATGTTGTTTTAGGTTATATACATTAACTAAAACTAAAAATCATAGTTTAAGAAACAATAATTATATTGGGGAACCACATAGTCTTGAAAAATTACTTATAGAATATCTAAATAACGAAACCTTCTTCTTAAATATATGACACCTTAGGTTTATCCTAGGTAATTAATTGTTATATTCTATTTAATTCTTTCATGATGGTTCATAATGAGTTTGTTAATTCCCAAATCATATTCCCCAAAAGTGTCAAACCACGTGTGAAGCAAGGCCTGTTTCCATGCACCAGTTCCCAATCATGTTTAGGTCAGTACGATGGTTTTAGGGTTATTAACCCTATATACATATTTTCTAGATCCGTATCAAATTTTAGTATCAAGAAAAAGAAGTAATTTATTGGAAACCAATCAGTCTATCATTTACCAAAATTCAAGGCCGTGTTACTATAATTTTAATCATCTATATACATATTCTTAGTCTTTTCCTTAGGGATCTCATTAAGGTTTTCTTATCCTAGTTCCCTAAGTATAAACAATCATTTCCTTTGATACAAACTATAGAAACCCAGGCTTATCATATATAATAGTACATAATTTTTTATTAATATGAATTACATTAAATAAACACACATCATAGGAATACAATAGTTTAGTGCCTTTTTAAAATTGGAAACAGAAACACCAGACCATAAGTAAACTACATCATCTCCCACTAGGATCCTCATAACTATCACCCTTCTAATACATAACAAATTTAATACATATATTAATAACCTAGGGAAAGAAAAAATAAGAAATGGTGACCTCATATTCTTAATAAGGTTAAAAAAGAGAGATACATAAGCATAAAAAGAACACAAGGGTATGAGAGAATGTGCTAATTTTTTTAAAACCAAACCCTACCTAAAAAATATTATAAACTGGAGTCATGAAATAATGATTGTTAGTTTATAAGACATTAATTATGATATAATAAAAGAACATGAGCCATCAAAACAAAATATTGGAATAAAAAATGGAATTCGTGGCATACTCATAAGCATCAAAAATCATTTACATATTGGTCATGGATCACTACCAAGGCCATCATAGAAGACATTGTCCTTTATTAAATCGAGTTCACTCGTCATTCCAACCCTATATTACTGAACCATGTTCAATCCCCATTCTAGCCCTATCTTATAGTATCAGGTCACCCCCATTCCAACCATTTATACCTCATGAGATGTATTAGTCTTTACCCAATGAATTCTAGGGAGATATACATCCCATCGAACACATAATGGAAACCATATTTATGTTTTTCAAAATATAATAAACATTCATTACATCAAAACACATGAAATGAAATGGGTATAATAAAAATTTCATCATATCATAGACAGTGGAAAAGAGACAAGTTTTATTATCATTTCATTATAGAATAATCCATGAAAAGAAGCGGGTTTCATAAGTATTTCCTCATGTTATAACCCATAGATGAGAAATGTGTTTTGAAAACATTGTACAATCAAAACATAAACCATTTAGAGAAAAATATTAATGGTATACTTGGACCATATCCCTAGTCAAACATAGGCAACACTAATAGATTTTATCTTATATGGAAAATAATTTTGGAAAATCATTTAATCTTGAGAAAAATATACTTTCTAAAATGAAAAATTATTTTTAAAACATAAAAAATTTTAAAAAATTTTTTCATTGAAAATAAACTTGAAAACAAAAAATAAAGATTAAAAAATAATTTAAAACACTTTTTAAACCTAAAATAATTTCAAAATTATTTTCTTTGAAAATATCCTTTGAAACATAAAATTTAATCTTTGAAAATAATTTAGAATAATTTCTGATACAATTTTTTTTGAAATATTTTTATTTGAAAATAACCTTTGAAACTTATAAATAAAGACTTTAAAATCAATTAAAACATAATTTCAAACATAATTTTTTTGAAAAAACGTTTTTTTTATAATAACTTTGAAAAATTATAAAGGAAGTGATATATTGTTTTCATGCATATATTTTAAGACATTTTAATAAATTATACTCCTGGAATAATGGATTAATCTTACCAATTTTTGAAATTTTTTATTTGTTTTTATATGAAAGGATACAATGAATAATGGAAAAGGAATAAAAAGTGGATGATTAAAAAGAAAAGAAAACTACATGCCATGAGCTCCACTCTAGGAACAACACCATATTTTTGGCGATGTAGTGATGTAGAGGAACTAGAGAAGAGTATTTAAATGTCGTATATTTCAATACATGATGTGAAATCATCCAGAGAATCCACTACCACATGTTTCATGTCCTAAAATCTAAAATTATATGAAAATAAATTACATGGAATGTACAAAAAGTTATGTTGTGAAAGTTCAAGACATTTAAAGATATGAATAATTTTATGCTGACATGGATTACTCATCTTATAAATTACACATCCTGATAGTTTCTAGAAATGAAGAAATAAATATTTCATTTATGAGGGTTTCATGGATGGGGATTTGAAATGCCCCTTGTATATATATAAGGGGTCGTCTATGACCGAGAGGAGCCCGATTGATGATAGACGATTGGAGTGTATGATTCAGAGCACTACTTCACTGCCGTTCTTCTCCACCATTCTTCTTTAGGTATCCATACTGCTTATTATCATCAATCATTATAGGAGATAGTATTTTTCTTTATGCCAAGTGATGTGATTTTAGGGGATAGATATGTTAGGGATTGATTCTTTTTATTATTCATGTTTTGTATCGGTTTAAATCAATTTATTAATTCTAATATCCTTTTCATAATTGCAAGACCATTGCTTTCTATTTAAGGAGGTTTATTTCATTGCATCAATTGATTGACCTATTTTGTGTATGAACATTATGAAATATAGTGTATTTATGTTTAAATAGGGTTTTAGGTTGCCAAGTTTTGTGATTTTAGTAACTAGATGTCCATTCCAATGGTACAATCATTGGATTAGGGCAGGGTACCCAATCCAAGGATCCTTGCAAACCCAATTCCGACATAAGAAATGAATGAGTACATTATCTATTGAATTCCATATGAAAAACATGAAAATCACTAAAACTGGAATGCCACTATCTTGATATAAAACCCAATACTTTATATTATTTATCTTTCTTTAGACAATCAATAAATTTCAATTTCAAATTCATTAATTAATTTTGAACATACGGTCTTGTCTCGTAGTGTTCGGTACTCATACTTTCTAAATAATATATTTTTAGTTAGGTTGTTTGAGTTTTATTATTTTATTAATTTTTGGTATCCCCGTAAGATGTAATGAGATCCTCATATCTTTCATGAATCTTTTAAGTAATGATTTTTCATTATTGGAAAATTGTATTCATGTCATACACATAAAAATAAAGATTCCTTTTACATTTATGGTAAAAAAGAAACAAGAATTTTTTAGAAAATAACTTAAATATTCATTTAAAAGAATTTTTTAAAAATTAAAACATGGGTAAAAATTTATTTTAAAAATAATAATATAATAAAAAAAAATTTAAAACATTTTTAGAAAACATTATTTTTAAATAAAATAGATTTTCGACCGAAGAGAGAAATAAAGTCAGATTTTGTTAAAAACATTTTATTAATTTTATTAAGTACGAAAAAGTGGAAAAATGGGACCATTACTTTAATATATATTGAATAAAAATAGGATAATAAAATTCATGATAATTATTGATAGGTAGATCATGAAATATCAACATTGAATACTTAATCATAGATAATCCCAATGATGAGATTGCAGCATAAAACCCTTACCACATTGGTAACCATGAAAAATAAGACCAATAAGGAATAAAAAAAATAAAACTTAAAATATCATGAGGAATAATAAATTTATGATATTAAATGTCAAAGGGTATGTATATTCACCTCATGAAATAATATAACTACATAACATAACATACATCTCAAAGAAGTCAAATTGAGATGAAATCCCTTATATTAAGTCTTGACTTATGTAGTAATCCTTAAAAATTACCATAAAATAAAAATAAGTTTATTATAAATCTATTATTTAACCATATTAATATATAAAATACCATAAATTGTTATATTATGACTGTATATTACTTGTTTATTAACAATTCAATGTTAAAGTTTTGTTTTTGGTAACAATGAGTTTATTTTTCGTATATGATTTGATTTGTTATATTTTTAGTCATATTAATTAGATCCTGATTTAATCATATCCAAAAAGTAAAAATATATATAAATATCATATATATTCATTATATATATATATATATATTAATTCATAAAAATTAGTGATAGAAAATGAAATGCACTATTCATGGAGACAGTATGCCATATGTATGCATGTATGCTATTTTTCATTTCATTATTGGGTTGAAAGAAAGAAAAATAAATGATATATATCATAATTAAAGAATAAATTTTATATCTTATATATCACATATTTTCATTAAACCCATCCCTAATACATTCCATGAAAAGCATGAATGAATCACGTCTCTTCGCGAGGCGGTGGTCCTTCGTGCACACGAATGACATTAAAATATTCCCACAAAATGGAAAGAATGAAGGTATGTGTGATATAATAATTATATAATCATAATAACATAATATATATAGAATATATCATATATATAAATAATAAATCCATCATTATGACCATCCTTGAGAGTTGGTAATGGAAAAAGAAAGACATCAGTTTACGAGGCGGTAGTCTGCCGTACACACGAATGGTGATTTCAAAACCCATTTGATGTAAGTGTGTGTTGTTTTAGGTACTAACCTTAAGATAAAATAGTATCATTATATGGAATATATTTAGTTTATAATATCATCAGGGTGTATAAAAAATTTAAGGGGTTTGATGAAGAAATAAAACAAAAATTCTCAGTGATGAACATTAACTCTTTTCGGGTATCCTCTTTATTTTTGCACTAAAATCCTCCATTGGATAGATTTATTCCCAAAATAATACTTATAATATGACATTATGGTATTTTTTACTTTATTTTATCGAGGTTTGGTAGATATAAATGTCTTTATAGGTGTGAATAAGTGAGGGCAGGGAGTCACCTTTTATAATTGAGGAGTGACATTTTTCTAAATACCCAAACGTATTCACTATTGAGAAGTATAAATTACCTCACGTTACTTAAAAATTGAATAATAATTGATTTCATGTTTTATGTGGTCAATAAAAACACCAAAAAACAAAAAATAAACACATTTTTTTTTCATTTTATTCCGTAGCCTTTTTGTTTACTCAATTTTATCCTTATTGTTTTAACCACGGTAACTTGTATCTTTTTCTTTACCCAAGTATTTTATAATATAATAATAATAATAATAATAATAATAAATATATTATTTAATTTATTCCCACTTATTCTAAATATTAAGTACAATTTATTAAATAAAAATCATATTTGTATGAAAAAATTAATTTTATTACAAATGCATATAATGCACGAAACCCTGTTTTAACCTTAACCACATTAATTAATTTTAACTATTTTCACTAATAATTATGGTAAAAATTAATTTAACCATAATAGATAATATAAATTAATCAAATTACAAATATGGAATCCATTTTTATAAATTACATTCACAGAAGTGGAAGAAGATAATTTAAAATTAATTCCACAAGCGCAACCAGAAAACTTGTGTTTTAAATGAAAAAGTGATCAAAATATTATAATGTTTTTATAGCCGATTAGAATTTTAAATTGATTAATATAACCTAAAATGGATTAATATATTTATAATTTTACTAAATATAATTTAAAACCAATTTAAAATATAATTTATATTTATCAAAAAATTAAATGAATAAACAGTTTTTAATTCAAATTCACTGTTTTTCACTCTTCATAAAAAAATGAAACTTTTCAGAAAAAAATCAATCATTTACCCAAATATAATTTTGAAATTATGAATTAAAAAATTATGTTTATTTTATGAAATTAATTTTGTAAATTTTTTAAAAATTACTTCACTTATGTTTTACAAAAAGGTATAAAAAACATTTTTGGGGGAAATAATATTTTTAAAACATATTAAGAATTTTCTGAAAACTATGTTTTTTGTTATCAATTTTTCCAATTTATACAAAACCATTATAATTAATATTTTCAATGTTTTTATTAATATTTATATCACTAATTTTAATTTCTAGGTTATAAAGGTCGTGTTTAAATAAGTAACCTAATATTATATCAAGGTTTTTTTAAAACTTAGCATTGAATGTAACACAAGATAAGCCAGTGTTTCTTATAGTGAATGATTAATCATGTTTTTCATATAATGAAAGATTAAATTGGTGATTTTTGTAATTAAAGTCATCAAATAAATTGAATTTAATCAAAAAACATTCAATGAAAATAGGGGTGTTAAAAACCATCCTAGACAAAGATCCATTGGAATTTTTCTTTAGTGTTGATGTAATGCATGGACCAATGAGGTACTTAGTCACTGAATTATCTTTACTAGAATCTAATAAAAATTTCAAGGGAGTTAGTTTTTCTATTTAATAAGGATTATATCCAAGATACGGACAAATTTTTGAATCTTTTGTTAGAAAAGGACATCGATAGGTTGAGTGACCTGTATCGATTGAAGGTCAGAAAATTGTTTCTCAGTGTATGAAATTAGACTAACCATCATGATAAGGCATAAATTTTGGTTAGTAGAATTATACAGGTAAAATATAGGAAAAAATGTTTTAAAGGGTAGTTAATATAGGCTAGAGAAGGAGGACTATATTTTGGGGCTCCTCACCCACAAGTGTAGAAAAGTTGTCATAGTAAGTTAGACTTAGGGTTGTTAGAGTGGCCATATGGGTTTATAAGTAGGTGGTTAGGTAGTTCAAGACCAATTTAATAATTTATAGGTAGCAAGGTAGAGGATGGCACTTGACCCAATTTCATTACAGGTATGATTAAGGTACTTTTTACTTTATCTTTTTTTATAGAAACAAGAGCTTTATATTAATTTATTACCAAAAGTATCATGAGAGTGGTTGATATTCCTATAGTAAAGTTAGGAATACCATAAGTATATATTATTATATTTTGTGGAAGTCATGTTATTTTATAGGACTTTATGGATTTATTTTAGTTCTTGGTAGTGATATGATGGTTTGGGGCCTCATCCTATTGCATATATGGACGTGTGATATCATCCTTGTCATTACCTAGTATGTATAAGTTTTATCATGTACTGATTATTCTAGGAGAAAGAGAACTTACACTAGTACTAGTGGCAAAAGGCTTATATCAGTTGATGATAAAGATTGTATGCTTGATATGAGTCATCAGAAAAAACTTGAAATCACATGGAAGTAAGATAGTTTGGCCTTATGTATAGAAGGTATAGAGTCTAATAAGTTTCCATTATTAATTAGGAAATTCAGTTATGTGTTCACTGAGGTGGTGGTCATTTTATCACCTTGATGAGAGTTTAATTTTATCATTTATATCATTTTGGGCTATTTTTTATATTTATGGAATCCAACCATATATTACCAATTAAACATTAAAATTTTAGGGTTCAAGTGTATAAATTATTATATAGAGGGTTTATTAAATTGATCATGTCACCATGGGGAACTCTAGTTTTATTATAAAAAAATATGATTAGATCTTGGAACATTGATTTAAATATAATAGAATAAATCAGGGATGGTATATAACAAGTTTTTATTTTTATGTATTGAGGAACCATTTTATTAAGTTAGTAGATCTTAGAAGTTTTGTAATATTGATCTAGATTTGGTTTATCTCCATCAAAATATTTTGGAGGAGGATATTTCATATTTGATATTCTGATATAGGTATGAATATTATGAGTTATTTGTGATGAATTTTGGGATTATGAATCCCAAAATATATTCATGAGTTTGATTAATAATGTTTTTTAGAAATACTTGGATAGGTTAATTAAGGTATTTATAGATGATATCTTTCTTTATTAATGGACTAAGGATGAGTATACTAATTATTTTTGGGTTGTATTGGAGACTTTATGGGAACATCAACTACCATGAAAGATTTAAAAGTGATAATTTTGGATCAGAAAAGGTATAATTTTGGATTTATGTTATATTTTACGTCAGATTCATTGTTAGTCCACCAATGTTGGAGGAATTTGTATCTTGGGATTATCCTAAGAGCATCTTTTAGGTTAATACTATCTAATGGATAAAAAATTACCATCAATATTTTACTCCATAATTATCTATGATAATGAATATTTTTTAAAGAACTGATAATTTTTTTATGATTTCACCAAAACATAGTAGTTTCAGGTGGCCTTCTATATTATAAATATGAATTTGACGATAGTAGTGACACAAAAATAATCATAGGATATAGAAGCATATGATGTGTACTATAATGATTCTTATTTAGGCATTGGTTGAATATTGATATTTAATAAGACCTTAATTTCATATAAATCAATGTAATTAATCACTCATTAGATTAATAACACTACCAATGACTTGGAGTTAGTACATGTAGTTTTTTTTCTATGTAATTATAGACACATTGCTTTCTCAGGGAGGGTTTGGTGGTTATTATGGACGATAATATCATATAATACGTATTTTATTAGAGAGTTTTAAACATGTGGTAACATAATTTGGTATATTTATTTTAGGTTTATGATTTAAATGGTAACATATCATAAGAAAGGATAATGAAATAATAGATGTGTTGAGAACTAATAAAGGATATTTTGTAGGGGTTTCACCACTCCCCTTTGGTAGTTCATCCTAGAGTATGGAATATGTACACATGTTTGATGATCTAGTTATGGTATATTTTTATAAGGAGGGATGGGGTTGAGTTTATAGTGTAGTGACTTAATTTTTAATAGGTAAATAAAGAACATTTTATTACAATTGGATTGATGTAGCCTTTTAGAATTCCTAAATGGATGTGGAATGAAATCATGATGGATTTTTTAATTATCCAACCTTATACAACCTATGGTCATGATGTCACATGGGTCATTGTTGATTTTGTTTTTGAATTTTTATAATTTATTATATATTTGAGAGCATATTAATGTGGATATATTTGTGATATTATATAGGGATGATGTTGTAAAGCTTCATGGTGTTATATAGATGATTGTGTTAGATCGAGATGGTAGTTTTAATTAGAGGTTATAATGAGGGTTGTTTTATAATTTTTAATGGTGTTGTTCTTGAATAATAATTTTGATCTCTAGATAGACACAATGAAGAAAAGTAATATTCATACTTTGTATCATATGTTGAGCGCATGAAATTTTTATTTCAGGGGTTTATGTCCAGATAACCTATACTTGATGGAGTTTTTATACAATATAAATTATCAATCCACTATCTAAATGGATTGTTTAAAGGATTTGTTCCAAAGAACATATTGATCAATCTAGTGCTGGGTTGAGGTCAGTGAGTAAGGCATTCTAGGGAGTGACCCAATTTAAGTACAATAAATAAGGGGTAACTATTTTATGAATGATGATAATTTAATTCTTGTAAAAGTCATATATCAACCTCAGATAAGACATTTTTATTTTGACATAGGAAATCACATCATCTTGATGGTTTCATTATAGGGGGTGAAACGCAGGTTTGGTATGGTGGTAAATTATAGTTTATGTTCTTGGGATATTTTGAAATTCTAGAGTGGGTTGTAGAGGTGGATTGGTGTTTAACATGACTACCCTTATTGGAGTGGGTTCATGGATTATTCAATATAATATAATTATAGACCTATTTATATAGTATTTTTATGTGTTGGCTTGAAGACACATAGATCTAGAGGAGTATATTATGTTTTATGAGAAAACGATAGATATCCAGGATCATATGAATTTGATCCTATGGGTGTGGATGATCTCTCTAGTGTGGGTATTTGAGAGGAATGATGGTGTAATGGAGAGTACAAGGGAATAACATGAATATATGAAATCTCAATATCCATACCTCTTTATGTGAAGTGAAAATATAAAAATTATTTTATTTTAGTATTGGTTTTTTTAATATTAGGGATAAATTTTTTTAAAGGATAAGAATATGTCCTGACTTGGATAAATACTAGTTTCTATCTTTTCTGGGATGAAAAATCTTATGGTGTGGAGAATGTGGTGTCATGGACACTTTGTTTGGATAGTTAGAAAATTTTATATCATTATTGAGATCTTCGTCACATTAGGAATAATTTTTTTAAATTTTCTTAAAAAGAGTTTTGGTTTGATAAATTAATATATACTTTTAAATTGGGACGATGAGTTTTTATCAAGGTTGAAGTTTAGGGTTATTTGAACATAGATTAAAATTTTGTGTCATTGGTAGAAGAAAAAAACAAATTATAAAAAAACTTATAAAAATCCATACTATAGGGACTTTTTGATACAAAACCATAGTTTTTTCTATTTTTCTCTCAAGGAGGTAGCTACCAAGGAAGTGGATAACTATTTGTTATTAGGTAGAATTCTTCCATTAAATCATCACAAAGCATGGTTCTTTGATTCTGAGTCTGTATCCCTAATTTTATGTGAATTATTGATTATTTATATTTTAGATTGTACAATATTTTATTTTATTGGAATCATGAAATCTATATTATATAAAATGAGGATCTCATTAATATGAATCTATAAACACTACAATGTTAAAGACAAAACCTCTATTCAATTGAAATACTAGTGATAATTATTTGTATTTATTTTGATAAAAGTGAAATATTATTATCCATGGGTTGACTCAAAAAGTTTTCCATATATAAAATTAAAGGTATTTGTGATATGAATACAATGAAACAATGATTTTTATAATCCAAATTATGAATTGAGTTAAATATTAAAGGGATGTTCATGAAAATTATAAATTCAGTATATATTTAAGTTTACTTAACCTTTTGTTCATGTTGTATAAAACATATTTTTATAACCCCTGTGTTGAGGAAAAAATGATTCTGAAATTTAGTCATGATCAGAGATAAGAAAAATATAGGTTTTAGGTTAGGGATTCTAGTTGATTATGTTGGCTCAACACAAGTATAGAGGTGCATAAGGGATATATGATCATTGATTGGAAAACACAATGAGTCAACCAATTCCCTTACCTTTAGTGTGAGTATTCCTCTCCAAGGAGGTCATGTTGTAGTATGATATATTGTATTAGGCAACCAATGAAATACATTTTATCTAAGTTGATACAGGTACACTGAGCCATTAAATCACTCTTGAATTTTTTAGATGAGACAAAGGATAGGGATCTGCATGATAGTATGTTTGTAGTCATGCATGGTGGATCATGAGGGTGCTATGTGGAACCCATAATTGGTAGATAAAAATAGGTGTGTGTAAGGGTTCATGAGAGGTCCAAATTAAATATTAAAAGTTATTGAACTCTTATTTTTATGTCCCTATCCTAGTACACCCTTATTTCGTATATTCCAATAAGTGAAATTTTAATAGTTTAAATTTTAGGAGGCTTGTGTTCACATGATTATATACTACCATATAGAATTTTTATGGAGCACATGTAATGATGATGTAATTTTTTTATAAAGATGGATTGAACTTATTTTGATTGTGATTTGGACTTATCATAATATAGTTTTTGACTTATAGTGATGATGTGTGGATTTATTATGATAATTATATAGAAAAATCATGATAATAATGTGAACTTATCGACGAATCTTGGATATGATATGGAAAATTCCTAATGCTAATAGAGAGACTTTAGAAAAACTAGTGTGTTTTATCATGGGAACCCACCATGATCCATTAACATGACATAGTTCCAAAAGGATTGGTTTTATTTATGATTAAACACTAGGGTAGTTACTTTATTTTCAAAACCACTACTTTATGTTCATTTTAGACTATTTATAAAGGTTTCACTCTGACATGAGATCAATAAAATTTTTTAGGCGATCATTGAATATGGTAAATTATGGGATTTGTGGAATTATAAAATTATTTGATTATATTTATGACATTGTGGTGTTTCATTTCTTCTTTTGGGTGTTTTTGAGGGGGACCAATGGGAAAAAATCATGACACATGACAACCATCCACACACAAATAGGGTGTGTTCCAACATCTATTAATCGAGGTTTTTTTGAGACGTATCTTTAGATCTCTAGAGTTTTTTGAATATTACCACTCATTGGGTAACTATGGGTAAAGTGGAGGAATGAGGATAATTTTTTGAATTACTAGTAGTGTTTAGTATAAATTAGTATATGGAGAATACTTTTATTGTAATATTATGTATTGTGTAACAAACACACACACACTTACTCACTGAGTTTGATTATCATGAGATATAACTACCGTAATTATGAAATGAATTGTTAATGAGAATGTTAATATTAACAGGGTTGGGTTGCTATTTTGGTTTACATATTCTATATTTTTTATATGAACAATCATTCATTTTATATCTGGGTCAGTGCATTGACTAGGATAACTATATTGATTATTATTATTCCACCCCAAATGTGTAGTTGAATGTTTCATTCTTTTATTCAGTAAGATTACCATGTGTAAATTGTAGGTTCTTTAGATAAATGGTAGCTTAGTGGTAGCAAGTTACAGTATTCACTTGACTGGATATACTTATTCTTTATGGCTATCTTTTTGAGTTTCTGATAAAAATCCCACAACCACATTGATCCATGCTTTTTCCACTAGTGTGTAAACATGTTTTCACTTTAGTTTTTGTGCCCTTTATGTCAATTATTAAGAAACATTATCTGAGGGGATGTAGTAAATAATTTTTCCACATTAGTTAACTAAAACCGATGTTATTAAATAATATATTCAATTGGGTTGCCACATTGTTTATAAAATAACTGATATAGAAAACCATTTTTCACTTCAGTTATTGGATAAACAACATAAAAACAAATTCCGTGCTATTTTTCACATTAGTTATCCAAAAATTGATGTAAAAAACTATATATTACATCATTTATTTATAATAACCTACTTAATATATGTGTTTTCACATTGGGTATTTGATAACCAACCTGAAAAACAACGCAGAATTTTTTTTCACCTCGGTTATCCAATAAACGAGATATTTTTTATTAAAAAAATTGCACATTTATTAATCCTCCACCATAGTAGAATCCATAAAACACCAAAAAGGCCACATAAAAACCAAAAAAATACATAAACAGTAGAACCTTCAAATAAACTAAAAATAAATCAAATCTACAAAATGATTTTCCCATTCAATCTGTAAATGTCTCAACTCTTCTTCATTATATAGGCATGCGTCATCAAAAAACTAAAAATATAATAAAAATATTATTTGACTTGAATTTTCAATAAAAAATATTAAATATTATAGAAGGATTTACATAGAAATCTAACCATATGAATTTTTGTAATTGTCCTAGTTGTAATTTTTTCATACATGAATCTTAAAACAAAATATCCATATTCAGTTCCACCATGTTGTTTATGACACTATTTAAAATATACTTTATTTCAAAATAACATTTTTAATTAATATATCTAAAATTTAGTACCTTTAAATGAAAATTGACCTTAGCCTTTACAAATTTGATCTTAGTGCTCTTCTTTCTTATCGTCTCTCTAAATAAATTCCATGCCCTATTTTAAAAGAATATGAATATAAATTTTTTATTCATTCTAATATATACAATTATTAAAATATGAAAACTTAGGTGTTCAATACATTCTTAAAATTTTCCCTCACTTTACTATGGATAGAGCATAGTAAATACAATATCTTCTCTCTTAGATATAAAAAACCCAACATCTAATGAAAATTGATATAAAAGAAAATTTTTATATGAGTTGTTAATATGTGAAGTGATATATAACAATTTTGTATTTTTTTCATATCTTTCAAGATATTGAAACATCTAACTCTGAATGATGACATTCTTCTGAAATCTTTCATCTATGTAAATTGTTCTTTTTAGTATCATTAATTGTCAAATATATGGGGGAAATAAAACGTGGGTCCATAAATCAATATACATCTACCTTTTCATGCTCTGTAATTTTATTTATATATAACTAATGAAAAATATACATAATTATAAATTTTCAATAAATTTAAATTACTAAAAAAAGTAAATCGACTTTCATGGAAAATTTTTCATTATGTTGATGCCCAATTGATCTCCACCTACAAGTTCCATGATATAATTTTTCAAAATCCCAACATTCATTGCACGCCCAAAAATACTATCATCAATTAGTATGTCATATAATCCCAATAACAAATTTGAGTATGTTGAAAATCGATGAAGATGATTAGAATCTATATATGAAGTCATGAAACTTTGAGTTTTTTTATATACCATATTTCATTACCTTTAAAGAATTCTTATAGAAAATTAGAGAAATATATAAACTTTAAAAAGAGAAAACAAGTTTACTAACAAAATAAAATAAAATATAACATATATACATACCTCTATGGTAATATGTCAAAGTAGTCTAGATGGAAAAAAGAAAAAATGACCAATAATTTCTCTAACTATACTCACCTTAACTATAAGACATTGTATTTTTTCTGATCTGTCTATTATATCCTATACAATGACCTTATGATTCTCTATCTTAATCTGGAGATAATGAATGGTATCACTGATATAATATATCATCCAATATGAAATAATATGATGAGGATCGTAATCATATAACTCACAGAAACATGGAAGCTATGGAGAAGGGGGTGTTGAGGTAGGATAATAAGGAGTGGGATTTGGAAACATAGATGCATGAGTATGATTAGGAGGAGGAGTGGGATATGCTATTGGAGGCAGAGGAGTCAAATCAACAGGCTAGAACTGTCCTTGAATGTCTACAAACATTGTCTATACTGAATCTATGATCCTTTCATCAATCTTCATATGAATATCCTAAAATTTGGCTTCAAAATATTATATTTTTTATAAACATGCTCTTTTGATGAAGCTTCCAAATGTGGAAACACTTTTCTTACCAATACACCTGCTAGGTATCCTTGTCAAAGACCCGAGTGTTTGAGCTTTCCCAATACTGCAGCTAAAATATCATATCTACCCTCAGTAATAAATACCCTCTGTCTGCTCTTATCCTCAAGAGAATATTTTATGGAATATTTGATAAAATATACAATGAATCAAAATATATAAAGAGATGATTTAACTTCAATAAATAAATAAACATCTTACAATCTTATCAGCTAAAACTCATTACTTTTCCAAAAGATATTTTACTTTTTCAGTCATCTGATCCATAATTCATTTTTATTGTCTAGGTGGGGTGGGGGGGGGGGGGGGAGGAGCAGCCTCTGCAGATCCTGATGACTCAGCTCTTGGATTTTAAAGTTTTACTTCTAGCATGTGTTCTTCCAATAATGTATAACCTCCATAAGATAATGTACGAGGGTATAAATTTCTATCTTGAATGTCAAAATGAGATCTCCTTGATTGCTATAAATTAATAATTAATAACTAAGAATTAAGAAGTCATTAACATAGTCATTAATATAAAAAACATATAAAAAGGTAACATTGCACTTACTAAAAACTCTTCTCATCTTCTACTTTCAATAAATTGTTTCCATGTATCATTATCTATAAATGGATATATTTTACATGTATTTACATGCTGTCTATTCCCAAAAATGAACTGTGATGCAAGACATGATTTAAATTCTCTTCATCTCCTAGAAGCCAATGATAAACATTTCCTCCTTACTCCTCTAGTGTCAGGTAAATCACTTGTCATCTGATAATAAGGGGAAACCATATATTGATAGATACATTAAAAGATATGTAAAATAATAAAAAACAACTTACCAAAATAGTCTCCCACAACAGTGATAATGTGTCTTTGTCTACACTTTTACTATAATCAAACAAAATAATAACATTGATTTTAGCCTGTACAGATACAAATGTCTTGAATTGTTTTGAATTTGGGCCTCTTTAAATATAATTATCATAAAAGTATATTGGTATCCTCCATTCATGGCTACGGGAAATTGATAATTTTGGTAAATGCGTGGTTCCACATTTACAAACCCTAGAAATCCTTCCCCGCATGGAAGTAGATGTCTCATGTAAAGAAGGATGATGATGATCATAAATATAGGCATGTGAAAGTTCCTCCTAGAGGTATGAGTATTATGCAGTGGATTAGAGGATTGATCTGTTATTATCCTCCAAATAAAAACAACATTAATTAGTACAAAAATAAATTTTTTTGACAATTATATAAAAATGTAAATAAAGAATTAACAATTAAAAAAAAGAAAACTAAACTACATAACACTTTTTTATTCATATTTTTTATATTTAACTAAAATTAAAACAATATTAATGAGATATGAAATGAAATAAATGAATGAAAACTACACAATATTAATGAGAGTTGAAATGACATAGTAAAAACACACCAAACCTGATAAATAATTTTTACAACAAAAATAATTCCTTTATAATATACTCTTATATAATAAATTAGGTTTTTTTAAATTTTAATCAGAAAATAATTAGTTTTCAACAAAATCAATTAATAGATAAGGTACATAAGGGTAAACATAGAAAAATAGACAAAACTAAACTAATATAAACAAACAATTTAACTTATTAGTTATAATAGATGTTTTAATAAATAAAATCAAATTAAAATATCTAACTTATGAAATTTTAAAATTCAAACCACAACTCAACATATTTTACCTATAATATTAGGAATGCACTAACGATTTTCCCCAAATTACTTCATCATAATTATTCTGTATGGCCTAAACCATATCTTCAACGTGTTCATCAATATTATTTGATAATAATTCCATGGTTGTAGGGATATCACATAAATTAGAATCTTTGTCATGTTTAATATCACCAACATACTATTTTTTTCCTTGTAAACCAGTAGACCACTGCATATCATGTTGATAAAAAAATGTAGATATTTTTTACATGTGTTTCTATGATAAAAGGATCATTTGTGAATTCCAATTTATTCAGATTAACTAGTGTCATTAAAAATTTATTATGCCAGACACTATTGTTATCAATATACCATTTACACTTAAACACTGTAACTTAAAATTTAATTTAATCAAACTCCCATATTTCTTCAATGAATCCATAATATGCGGTTGATGAAAAGATTAGGTTTTTGTCTTTTTCTCTTGAAAAATGCATTGCTTATGAAAACGACAACACACTAATATTCTGAACCGCACTTATGTTGTCCTGATATTTTATACAAAATTTATACCCATTAATTTCATACATAGGCCAAACTAGTAAATTTAAACTTGGACCTCACATTAATAATCTCAATTTTTCTGATGCATCTGGTTTTACTGTCTATTTAAACCATTAAAAACAAGTTTTGTTATTCTCATTCAAAATACACATATATTTCTTCTTTGGATGACTCTATTTAAACTCATTAATATTTAATGTTATTTATGTTTGAGCATCATTTATTTTATTCAATATGTATAACTTTACCTTATTTATATATTAACCTATCAAATATTTGACTTTAATTCCACGAATACCCTTCCCCCCATAACTAAATTGTTTATGGAGAGATGTAGGCAAACCAATGTGCTCCACACCAATCAAATAGCATGTTAAAAATTATGTAACCTCCTCAAAATATACTTATCATCAATGGATTATTCAGTTTGATATTGATTCTTAACATACCCCTTAAATATACTTCGATAACATTATTTTAACTCATTAATATGAAATTTTATATATGGTTGAGCATCATCTATGTTATTCAAGATGTATAACTGTACCTCATTTATATGTTCACCTATCAAATATTTTACTTTCATTCCAAAAATACCCTTTCCCCCATCATTTATTTGTTAATGGAAAGATGAAGGCAAACCGATGTTCTCCATGACAGTCAAATAACTTGTACAAAACTCTATAATCTCCTTAAAAATATTCATCTCAACAATGGATTCTTTAGGTTGATATGGATTCTTAACATACACCTTTAATATCTACAAATAAAATTCAGAAGAATACATCCCTCATAGATATAAAGGTCTTCAATTATTTAATTATTACACAAAATGAATCATTTAATGCACCATTATATCAAAAAATTATGGAGGAAAATAAATTTCCAATTGAAAAAGTATATAAACCACTTCATTCTCCCAAATGTTCAAAGTATTTGAATCAATAGATTATTTAAAATTGAATTAAAAAATAAGACACCTTCATGATAGTTATTCTGAAACGGGTGGTAAATATTAAATTCAATGCAACTGGTATGAGCTGTTGCATCATGACAAGACAATCATGAGATTTCATACCTGTCAACTTCAAATCCTTTAAAGACTCAATTTTTTATACATTTTAAGAATGACCATGTGGCACTTTTATATCATGAAGACATTTAAAAAAGATAATTCTCCTTCTTGGATAAGTTATGACAATAAAGGGGTAGGAATGTTCACCTTCCATCAGAAGTGAGAGCCAACTCCAAATGCATTCCCATTGAGATTACATCAATTCTTGCATTCAACCCATATTTTGTCTTTCCTTTAATATATAACCATGTTCCAAATAAACTTTCATATATATTATTCTCCACATGCATGAAATTAATGTTTTGTATCACCTCATGATATCTCCAATATGGTAGCTCAAAAAATATTGACCAGTTCTTCTAAATATTTATATCATTACCATATTTTTTTTTCTGAATTTCACATCAATGTTTTTCACCATATCAAAATATTGATTAGTGGATAATGTTTTTGGAGTAATATCAAATACATGTGTTCTGTTGAAATACTTTTTCGATCTTCTATAAGAATGATCCACATGCAAAAAGTTTCAATGACCCATGTATACTTTTTTTTCTCCCTAGATGCGGTTGATAATATGAAGTATGTTGTTCAAAAATTGGAAAAGATTTATGCCCATTAACACTATATCCAAAAAAATAACTATATGATGGAAGTCATTTATAGTGAACATAATCATTACATTCAGTTGAAAATATTCCATTTTATAAGAATCATTCACCCTTATACCTTCCTCATATAATAGTTACAAATCATTAATTAATAGTGACAAGAAAATGTCAATATCATTTTTGGGCTGTTTGGGTCCACAGATCTTTAAACTTAACATGATATATTTTCACTTCATACAAAATTTAGAAGATAAGTTTTAAATTTCAAATAAAACAGGCCATGAACTATCTGTACTACTAAGGATTCTATATGGATTCATTCCACATGTGCATAGTCCAAGTCTAAGATTTATAACTTCATTTCTGAATATAGGAAACTAGTGATCAATTTTCTTCCACTATGGAAAGTCAGATAGATGGCGTATTTTTCCATCACATATATATTCATCACCATTCTATATAAACCTTTTTGAATCATGTGAATTATAAAACAATTGTTTGAAATGAGTAATTAAAGGAAGATACCAAAATGATTTTGAAGGGGCCTCTAAAACTTCTTAATCCACATGTGATTTTTCTTTCAACTTATACCATGATGTCCCACATTTAGGACACTCTAACAGAATTTTTTATTCTTTTATATATGGAAAAAATTCATTCGAACAAACATGTATTTTCTTGTACTTTAATCCCATCAAGCACAATATTTTACTGGCCTTATAATGTGAATATGGAAGATCATTATCTTTATGAAGAATGTCTTTCAGCAATTTTAGTATCCCTTTAAACTCTTTTCACTCTATCCATGATTGGAATTAATGTTTATCAATCTTAAAACCATCTATAAAACCACATATTCCATGCAACCCAGATACATTGGTTTTTTAGAACCACCATATAAAGTCTCAATTTTTAATTGTTTCTCAATTTCTTCTACTTAAATATAATGAATCATTTCTTCAAGTTTATCAGATTTATCATATTACAAAGAACCATCATCAATAGATAATAAATTCTGCCCAATTTCACCATGCCAAATCCAAGGGCTGTAAATAAAATTAAAACCATGAAAAATTAAATGATATTTGATCTCTTTTCTTTTAAATTTATTAAAATTTAAATATTTGAGGCATGGAAAGAAAAAAATGTTGTTTTTTGGAACATTTCATTCCGAAAATTACAAAAAAAATCATTAACACCTTCCTCATATTAAGAACCTATTTGAGGTTCATTAATGCAACTTTGATTCATTATCTATAAAAAATATAAAAAAACATGAAAAAAGGTATTAATTAATAAATTATTGATATTAGAGATAATATTGAAAAAATATAGAAAACCAAGAATATAAACCATATATTGGAGATAGAAAATTTTGACGAGAAAATTCATTCATGCGAAAGGAATTCCAAATTATATTTTTTTGAAAAAGTATCAAGAAAAAATAAATGAATATAACATTGTTAGAATATTAAAAAATATATAAAACGATATATATAAAACAATATACACAAAAAATATATATAATGAGAACAATTAATTCATAGTTGATTATTTATAAAAATAAAAATTTATTCTATATTGTAATTGAAAATATTATCTAATCATAAATTGAGCCTTAGTTTAAAAATAGGAAACATTAAACCCTACTTCATGAGACTTCATATGGTATATAGTATTCTATAACAGGGTACCTGGTTGGTCTGCTACTTTAAAAATTATACCCATCACCCATTCAACCCCTTTTTAATGCCCTAGAGTACCATTGAGACACATGACCATACATAAAAACACCACCTAAAGATGTTCATAGTCTCAAAATTATCATTGGAGTCTCATTTATCAAATCACCCTAATATCCATACGTTAACATTATCAGAACTAAAATAAACCAAATTTTATATCAGCACATAATTAATTTAAAACTAAACTCATTGACCTGGAAAACAATGTAGAAACACACAAGATCCACCTATCTTATCTCCTGAATAATAATCCATAGCATGGAATAATCAATAAAATAATTTTAAAGTAACCCTAACAAGGAAAAATATATTTAATGAGAACAACAGATTCATACTATAAATAAAATTAGGAACAACAAATTAACACATTATAAAAGATATTCAAACCTTCAGGAGAGCTAGTTGAAGATGACCAGATCTATAATCGTACGTGTAAAGATGAAGCTAAAAAACCCAAATGTATGAAGATGGTAATGCAAGAATAAAGAAAACCTGATCAAACACTCACCGGCTAGAGATTCTAAGCTAAAGAATGATCAAAAAGAGAGAAAAAAAATGACTGAGGCTTACTTCAGATCTATCTTCGATTCATAACATAAGGGCGATAAAACCTAAGGCATGATTAAGATCATGATGTGAGATTAAGCCACAAGAATGAAGAAACTAGAGATTTAGGGATTTAGTGAGAGTGAAATGAGACCTGATTCATGATACATGTCTGACCATGTGCATCCTTGGGTCGATTTTGGGACCCTATGGAGCCACTTGGGAGTGATAATGACACTTTATATTAATTAATTTAAAGTAAGACAAAAATGACTTAAACATATATCATTTAGTAAATAAATTTTTACATTAGGATATATATGTTATATCTTCAACTATAAATATTCCTTATAAATCTAAAAATATTTCCAACATCATGGTATTTTATTTATAATTTTTAGACATCAAATAAATAAAATTATATAAGACAAAATGATGATGCAATGATTAACTTATTAATGAATGATTTAAATAAATGAGATTATAAAATTTAGAAAACTATCCAAAACCTATAAAATTAATATTGGATGATTTTATTTTGAATAAGAGTCATCTTATCATTTAATTTAATGAGTTTTGGACCTTTTGAAACTGAAAATCGGTTTATAATAAAATAATATTTTAAAACTTTCTTAAAGAGCCCCTCCTCTCCCTTATAAAAATCCATCACCTCTAACCCATTACTCACACCTCTCAACCACCTTGGAGCATCCAAAATCAACCCATTTAAGCTCAATACACCCCTATCTTACTTATATAATCCTTAACATATGTATAAGGCACTTCAAGTAATCCTTTGGGTTCAAATCAAAAGGAGTTACCGGATTTAAAGGTAATGTCTTCTCTTAAGTTCTTTTATATTATTTTACTTCTCCAATACCCTAAAATATCTTTCTTAATTTCTTTTATAACAAAAATTTTATCCTCAATATACTATGTTGTTTTTAAGAGAATTATTTCAACTACACTTACACACACCTTCATCTAATGTGTAAAGAACATATTGTTTCTATGGACGACGAACTAACGCCTCACGAAAGGATGATTGTTCAATAATCTCCTACCACCTCTTATGGTGGAAATTAAGATGGAAATATATTTATATGTTATATATATTATATTTAAATTATCTCCATAATTCTGTATTTTTCATTTTTATCATACCTTTGTGGTTTCCATAATGGGTAAACATGATTATTTCATTTGAGGAAGTGTAGACTACCACCCCCTCAAAGTGACATGACCCGTTCATAACATACATGGAATGTATAAAGGATGGTGTTATTGAAATTACATAATGTATATAAAATATGATATTATAATGGAATAATAATACACCAATGTATCATTTGGTCTTAATTACTTTTAAAATGAAAAAATGAAATGGAAGTAGCGTTCATGCATACATACAACTTACCATATCCTTTAACGGTGCATTTAATTCTCATATATAAAAATGATATTGACTATTATAAATAAATATATATTGGATATATATTATATATAAGATAAATAAATCATGAATATCATTCTAGAGATATTGTAATTTTGACCACATGGAAAATTTATAATTATAACAAGTTCATTTTTAACTCATGTTCCGAACATCGAAAAAATGTCTGATATGAACTAAAATAACTAACTAATTGTTATAGAAAGGTAATATGTGATATGAAAGGAATGATAAACTTTAAAATGTTTATTAAGAAAATAGAAATTAACTTCAATTTATTATTCAAGAAATTAAAGAATAGACGGGTCAAGTCGATCACAAGGTAAGAGACTTCGTCTCAATCTTCTTTCATTGAGGAATTTTTTGATAATATAACCCCCTTATTTTATACGGTATATAATAAAACCCTTTGAATTTTAATTTCATTCAAAGGGAATATTTTTCTATGAATATTTTTACTAAACAATAAAAGGAATGTTTTTAACGTTTGCGGGGATAATGACCTCTCCGCTACTGTAATCATTAGTCAGCTTCCTCTATAAGCCTTAATGTTTTTAAAAGGAAAAGAAATCCCTTATTTTGTTTTTGGGTGTTTTGGTATTGATAATGGTTTTTAAAATGGATTGATTTTTTAAATATCTTTAAATGATTTCTTGTTATTTCAATTGAAATTTTATTAGTGAAATGTTTATATTTTCAATATTTTATGTGTTATGATTTTATAATGGTACTTTGAAAATTGACGAGTGTTTACGTGATAAACCAAATGATCGGTGGTTCCATGATAAACCAGGATGAGTGGTTATGTTATAACCTCTAATTTTTAGGTATAGAAGTCGGTTGTATGACTATCCCATTTAGCGATAAGTGTGGAAGTCAACCGTATGGATATTCCGTTTATGTATGTTTATGTCCCATGTTACCTTTATATGTTATGTGTTCTTTATATGGGTTTTATGGTAATATTTTGGTTTAAAAAGGGTAATAAATGATATTTTATTCAGTAAAGAGTATTTACTACTTTAGAAAGGTGAAAAGTATTACTTATGATAAAGTATTCATGGTTTACTTGTTGTTTTGAAAAAATAATAGTTTTCTTTCTTTGTGTATCCCTTACTGTGCTTTTTTATGCTCATCCCAAGTTTTTTTTGAAATGTTTTTCACAGGACATAAAGATCAATAGGGTCAAGGATGGGATCAAGGAAAATTCATGATGTCTAATATATGAAACTAGACATGACTCTTTTTTAAGATTTTTTATTTTATAAAAAATGGATACTGAGTAGAAGTGTCTACATGTAATATTCAAATTATTATGTATATGTTATGAAATAATTATATAAATCTTTAAACTTGAAAATATCCTTAATGTGAATTATTAACTTAATTCAAGATTATGTAATGTTTATGGTTGGGTCCTTATAGTTGGTATCAATGCTCAGTTTAGACAACTTTAGGAGTTAGAATATTGTTAAATTAATATCCATAAATAAATTTATGGTAATATTGAAATGATATAGAATTTAAATGTTAACATGTTTCTTCACCTAAGATATTTTTTGTTCAACATTATTTTTCATAAAGGAAACAAGGAAACTATTCTAGGAAGGTATACAGAGGGAAATGACCTTCCAAATCAGCAACCTAAGATGGTCAAAATCAAAATTGAGCAGTTTGTTGTAGTGATGGATTAGTTGACTCAGGTGAAAAATGTTGGTTGTTTTTATAGATGATATTTTGGTTTATTTGAAAAGTAAATAAGAGCACAAAAGTCATTTAAGGTTTGTCTTGAAAACCTTAAAAGAAATGATAAATCATGGGAAATTCAACAAGTGTGAATTTTGGTGGCAACAAATTTCATTCATTAGTCACATTTTTTAAAAAATGGCATAACTGTTGATATTTACAAAACAAAAGTTTGTTGAAGAATGTCCAAGACCAACCAATATAACAAATATTCATAGTTTTCTTGGTTTAGATGGTTATTACTAGAGTTTTGTTTAAAGTTTTCACGGTTATCTATCACAGTGACTAAGTTAACTCGAAAAGGTGTTAAGTTCATCTCGACATAAGAATGTGATGATTGTTTTTAGGAATTGAAAAGAATATTGGTGAATAATACTATTTTGGAACTGCTTTCTAGAGATGGTGAATATGTTATCTACGGTGATGGTTCGTTGAAAGGACTTAGTTTTTTCCTAATGAAAAATGATGAGGTAATTGATTATGCTTCACATCAGTTGAAACCTAATGAGTTAAATTACCCTACACAAGATTTGGAATTAGCTACTGTTGTTTTTGCTTTAAAAATTTTGAGGCATCATTTTTATGGAGTATAATGTGAAATATATACTGACCACAAAAGTTTTAAGTATATATTTACTCAGTAAGAATAGAACGTGTGATAGAGGAGATGGCTAGAATTAATCAAGTATTGCGATTGCACGATTATTTACCATCCAAGAAAGGAAAATAAATTGGTTGATGATTTGAGTCGAAATCTTAATGCAACATTAACCATGTTACATTTGGAACAAGATCCTTTGATTAATGATTTGATGAAATTTGGCGTAGAAGTTGTTGGTGCAGGAAATTCCTCTGTTTTGTTTTAGGTTTCAAAACAATCGTCCATAGAAGACAGAATTACATAAAAGCATAGAAAGATGATAGAAGGTTGTAGAAAAACGTAAAATTTGTTTAGAAGGGTAAGTTACCTGAGTTTAATATTGATAGAGACTATTTTTTGAGGTTTGTAAAGAGATTATGTGTGCCTTGTGATTCACAGTTGAAGAAAGATTTGTTATGTGAAGCTCATAGTTCTCCATTTTCAGTTCATCCTAGCAGTACTAAGATGTACATAGATCTTCAGGATTATTACTAGTGGGATGGAATGAAAAGAGATATTGCTGACTTTACAGTGAAGTGTTTGACTTGTCGATAGGTTAAAATAGAGTGGAAGTTACCAAAAAGGATGCTTTAGTCTTTATCAGTGCCAGAGTGGAAATGGGAAAATATATACATAGACTTTATTGTGAGATTACCAAATACTTCTCGAGGTAACAATGCAATCTGGGTTATTGTTGATCGATTGACTAAATCTGTTCATTTCCATCCCATTCGAGATACTTTGTCTCTAGATAAACTTTCTCGATTGTATGTTAAAGATATATTTAGGTTCTATGGAGTTCCTCTCTCCATTGAATTTGATCATGATCCTAGGTTCACTTATAACTTTTTTAAAGGCCTTCAAAAGTCATTGGGTACTAAATTAAATTTTAGTACAGCTTTTAATCCACAATCATATGGGAAGTCAGAATGAAAAATTCATACTTTTGAAGATATTACACATGTTTCTTAAATGGATTATATAGGGTTTTTGGACCGACATCTTTCTTTGGTTGAATTTTATTATAATAACAATTTTCATTCCATTATATAGATGGCTCCGTTTGAGGAATTATATGGAAAGAGGTGTCGAACTCCAACTTTTTGTGATGAAGTAGGTGAAAGGAAGATGACGGGACCAAAATTAGTAGAAGAGATGGCAGAGAAAGTTCAATTGATTTAGAATCACATGATAATAGCTTAGAGTCGGTAGAAAAGTTTTGCGGATAACTAGAGTAAGGATCTTTAATTTGAGGCAGGTGATCATGCCTTTCTCAAAGTTTCTCCATGGAAAAGTGTGATGCATTTTGGAAAGAAGGGAAGGTTGAGTACGAGGTTCATTGGACCTAATAAAATCATGGAGAAAGTTGGATCCGTTTCTTAAAGAGTAGATTTTCCTCCAAGTTTATCTCAGGTACACAATGTTTTTCATGTTTCAATATTGGGAAAGTATATGCCAGATCTATATCATGTTTTGAGTCCGGAGGTAGTTTAGTTGGGAGAAAATTTTTCTTATGAAGAACAATCAGTCCAAATTATTGATCAAAGAGAGAAAGTGATATGAAATAAGGTAATTTACTAGGTAAAGGTTTTGTGAAAAAACTATATGGTTTAAGAGGAAACGTGGGAATATGAAAATTCTATGAGGGATAAATACCCCCATTTATTTGATAATTGAATAAAATTTTGAGGATGCAATTTCTAAAAGGGGGAAGGATGTAACATCCCAAGTAAATAAAGAGTAATAAATTTTCATATTTATTAATATTTTTGAATTAAATATTAATTTTACTTTAAAGGGGATTCTATGTTCTATGGTGTACCCAACACACAACAATGTGTTTCTTTGAAATCTTATGTTGCACACAACGTCGAGTTATACAGAAAAATAATATAATATTATTATTATTTCAAATGGTAGTTAATGCCTAGCTGTTGTAATGGTAGTAATGAATAGAACTAACTAATATATGATTACACATGTTTATTAAATATTTTTACATTATCCAATAAAATATATAGGCTTAAAATGTGAATGATCCTAATTTTAAGTATAAATATTCTAATATTCTTTAAAAGGTCGATTTACTGCCTTTTGATGGTGAATCCCTTTTAAATCAATTTTTTGTCAATTTTATGTGCTCTATTTGAAAAAATAAAATTCTTATTTATAATTGGGGCATCAAAATTTACTTTGGATGAAATTTTTCTTTTTTTCTGATAATGTTCATTTTTTAATGAATAGTGAAAAATATTGTATTTTAATTCAAAACATCCTTTTAATCAAATTTATTTATATGATTAGATTATTTTTTAAAATGGATTTAAATTTTAATGAGATTATATTTTACAAATTAATCCAATTTTGGTCATTTTAAGTAATTTCATGATGAAATTTGACATAAACAAGTGTCAATATTTTGATAGTCATTATTTCTTAAAAACACGTTTTTTGTTTTGACAACAGAAATTAATTCTAAATTACTTTCTGACACTTCTGTATTTTGAATTTTAAAAAATGGAATCCATATTTTGAATCACGAGGTTCAAAGTTTGTAAATAGGTAACTTTTATTTTTATACATTATGAATATTTACTTCAGTAAATATATTATTTACCATGGTTAATGGGTAAATCTGGTAAATAAGGGTAAACAAATATTATTATAATAATATTAAATTACCCTAAAATGTGTCTTATTCCTATTTGTTGATACAATTCCGACCAAGGTCATCCTTGGGTTTATTTTGAGACCCCATGGAGCCACTTGGGAGTGATAATGACACTTTATATTAATTAATATAAAGGACAAAAATGATATAAACATATATCTTTTAGTATATCAATTTTTACATAGGGTTATATAAGTTATATCTTTGACTATAAATATTAATTATAAAGATAAAAATATTTCCTACATCATGGTATTTTATTTATAATTTTTACACATGAAATAAATAAAATTATATATGAGACAATAATGATGCAGTGATTACCTTATTAATGAACGATTTAAATAAACGAGATTTTAAAATTTAAAAAACTATAATAAACTTGTCCAATTCTTATTGGATAATTTTATTTCTAACAAGAGTCATCTTATACTAGAATTTAATGAGTTTTTGACCTTTTGAAATTGAAAATTAGTTTATAATAAAATAATATTTTCAAACTTTCCTAAAGAGCCCCTTCTCTCCCTTATAAAAAGCCATCAACTCTAACCCATTACTTACACCAATCAATCCCTTTGGATTATCCAAACTCTACCTAATTAATCTCCATACATCTCTATATTCCTTTTAGAAGCCTTAACATAGGAATAAGTCACTTCAAGGAAGTCTTTTGGTTCAAACTAAAGGGAGTTGCCCGATTTAAAGGTAATGTCTTCTCTTAAGTTATTTTATTTTATTTTACTTCTCCAATCCCATAAACTCTCTTTATTACTATCTTTTATAAAAAAACCAATATAATAAATATACTAATTTGTTGTTATGATAATTATTCTAATTACACTTACACACACCTCCATCTAATGGGAAAATAACATACTGTTTCTGTGGACGGAGAACTAACGCCTCACAAAATGATGATTGTTAAATAATATCCTACCACCTCTTATGGTGGACATTAAGATGTAACTATATTTATATGTGATACATATTTTATTTATATTATCTCTATACTTCTGAATTTTATATTTATATCATACCTTTATGGTTTCCCTAATGGGTAAATGCGATAATTTCATTGGAGGAAGTGCGGACTATCACCCCCTCAATGTGATATGAGTCGTTCGTACCATACATGGAACATATAAAGTATGGTGTTAATGAACATACATAACTTAAATAAAATAATATATTATAATTGAATAATAATATACCTATTTATCTTTTGGTTTTCATTCCTTTTAAAATGAGAAAAATGAAACGGAAGTAGCGTTCATGCGTACGTACGACTTACTGTCTCCATGAACGGTGTATTTCATTTTCATATATCCAAATTATATAGACTATTATAAATACATATATACTGTATATATATGATATATATGATATATAAATCATGAATATCACTCTAGAGATAATGGAAATTTGACCACAAGGACAATTTATAATTATAACTAGTTAAATTTTAACTTAAGTTCCAAACATCGACAAAATGTCGGATACGAAATCAAAAAATTAGCTAATTATTGTAGAAAGGGATTAAGTTATATAAAAGGAATAATAAAAATGAAAAATTTTCTTAAGAAATTATAAATTATCTGAATTTTATTATTCAAGAAATTAAAAAACGAATAGGTCAAGTCAGACACGAGGAAAGGGTCTTCGTCTCAATCTCCTTTCATTAAGGAATGTTTTGATAATATATACCTCCTTATTTTATAAGTTATATAATAAACCCCCTTGAATTTTAATTTCATTCAAATGGAATATTATTTTATGAATCATTTTACTAAATGACAAAAGGAATGTTTTTAACATTTGTGGCGACAATGACCTCTCCGCTGCCGTAATCGTTAGTTGGCTTTCTCTATAAGCCTTAATGTTTTTAAAAGGAAAAGAAATCCCTTATTATTATTTGGGTGTTTTTTTTATTTAAAATTATTTTTTAAATTGATCTATTATTTTAATATATTTAAATGATTTCTTGAGGTTTTAAATTAAATCTTATTAGTGAAATGTTTATATTTTCAATATTCTATTTGATATGATTTTATAATGGTACTTGAACATTTTATGGGTGGTTAAGTGATAAACCAAATGATGGGTGGTGCTGTAATAAACCAAGATGGGTGGTTACATTATAACCTCCAATGAATTGGGTATGGAATTTGGCCATAAGGCTATTCCATTTAGTGATTTGTGTGGAAGTCGACATCATGGTTATTCCATTTAAGTATGTTTATGTACCAAGTTAGATTTATATGTTATGTGTTCTTTCTATGTGTTTTATGGTAATCTTTTTGTTACAAAAGGGTAAGTAATGATATTTTATTCAGTGAAGAGTATTTAATACTTCATAAAGGGGAAAAGTATTACTTATGATAAAGTATTCATGGTTTACTTGTTGTTTTGAAAAACTAATAGTTTTCTTCTTTGTGTATTCCTTAATGATATTTTTATGCTCACTCCAAGTTTTTTTGAAATGTTTATTTATAGGAATTAAAGATTAATAGGGTCAAGGATGGAATTAAGGAAAATTTATGATGTCTAAAATATGTAAATATACATGAACTTTTTTATGAGTTTTTATTTTATAATAGATTGGATATTGAGTAGAAGTGTCTATAAGTAATATTAAAATTGTTATGTATATGTTATGACTTCATTCTTTAAATCTCTAAACTTGAAAATATCCTCAATTTGAATTATTAACTTAATTTAATATTATGTAATGTTTAAGGATGGGTCTTTATTGTACCTTTGGATAATATTCCATTTCTTTCCAAACTACATGACTCTTTTCCCTGGTAATATTCAAAAGAATAATTTGTCTCTAACATCGAACTCCAAGTCCCATCGATGGTTGTTAGAATATCACTTTTTTGACTATAATCCGCTTTTATATATTTCTGGATGTCTGGAACCTTCTCTATTATCTCTCACTTGAGATTTGGTGCAAGTATATTTCATTCACCAACTTCATCCCAACATGTTGGAGTTCAACATAATTTTCCATACAAAGCTTCATATGGAACTGTCTAAATACTTGAGTGAAAGAAATTGTTCTATGAGAACTCAAACATTGAAGATGCTGATCCCACACACCTTTGAATTTGATTGATCATTCTCTCAGAATTTCTTCAAGCATCTAAATAGTCCTTTAAGATTGTCCATCTGTTTTGGTGTGATAGGACATGCTAAAATTAAATTTAGTACTCAAATAATATTGAATAATTATCTAATATTTATATGTAAACCTTGAATTATGATCAAAGATGATAGAAAGTGGAACCCCATTCTTCCTTACAACTCCCTTTCACATAAATCTTGGAATGTTTTTCAAGCAATAAGTCTTCCTGATTAGAAATAATGTGGTAATTTTTAGTGTGTCGATCCACCAAAACCCATATCACATTGTTTACTTTGGATGTCTTCATCAGACCAGTTACAAAGTCTATAGTGACATTATCCCATTTTCAGATGGGTATAGGAAATGTTTGCATCATATCTTTTGACTTTGTTCACTATTATTTAACTTTATAACGTACCAAACACCATTATATATATTCCACAATATCCATATTCATATTATCCCACCAGAAGTGTTTTTGAAGATCACAATACACAATGGTACTTCAAGGATGGATGGAGAAAAGTGAGTTTTGTGCGTATTCTAATAGATCCTTGTTTATCTCAGATGATGAAGGTACACACAACCTTGTTTCAAACTGAATAACAACATCATCATCGATAATGAACTCTTGTAGCTTCCCTTCCTTTACTGTATTCACAGTCCTTCAAATCTCTAGATCATACCTTTGTGCCTACTTGATCTACTCTTGGATAAATGGTTGGGAAATCATTTTTGAAATTTATGATGTATTTCCTACTATTATGATTTCAAGATACATCGTTTATATATATATATATATATATGAATATAGGGTCTTTCTCAATCCACATCATGGATAGGGTAGTTTGTTCTTTTCGGGTAGGAGCATCAACTGCCTTGTTTTTCTACTCATGATGATAGTGAATATTGAAATCATAGTCCTTGATTAAATCTAACCATAAAATTTGATGCATTTTGAGTTCCTTATATGTCAATATATACTTTAGACTCTCTTGATTGGTATATATGTAACACTTTTCACCATAGAGGTATTGATGCTAGATTTTCATGGAAAAAACCATAGCTGCTAGATTTTTATCATGCATTAGGTAGTTTTTTGCATAGATCCTCAACTTCCATGAGGAATAGGCTATCACTTTATCATTATGCATGAGTACCCAACCCAATAATTTCTTTGAATCATAATTGTATATCAACAAATATTATTCACTTGTTGGTAATGTGAGTATATTTTCAGTGATCAACCTCTTCTTTATCTCCTTGAAGCTTTCCTTACATTCGTCCATCCCTAAATACTTTACTGTTTTCCTTGTTAAATTAGTTAGCAAGAAATAAAATTATGGGAAATTTCTCACAAAACATCATTAGAACCAAAATAATCCAAGAATACTATAGATTTATATGACACTAGTGGGATTTGGCCTTTCCTCATTTGCCTTTATTTTTGAAGGGTCCACAAAAATTCCCTCACTTGGGACCATGTTTCACAATAATGTGACTTTCTGCATCCTAAAGTCACACTTTTTGAACATAGAGTACAATTTATCCTTCCATAATATCACCATCAAAATCCCAAGATGTTCTTAATGTTATTCCTATCTCTTTGAGTATATGAGAATATCATCGAAAAATACTAATTTTTTTTATCAATGTAGTATCTGAAGACTCTATTAATCAATTCCATAAAAATTGGATGAGGATTAGTAAGTCTCATGGGAATCACTAGAAAATCAGAGTAACCATACCTTTTTTGGAATGCAGTCTTCTGAATATCTTCCCTTTTCACATATTGTTAATGATATCTTGAATAAAGATCCAACTTTTGGAAGTTCTGAGCTCCTCATAGTTGATCAAACAAGTCATAAATCCTTTGAAGAGGATACATATTTTTATGGTGATCCTTTTGAGTTCTTGATAATAGATAGACAACTGCATTTATTCATCCTTTTTCATTATAAAGAGCACCGACGTACCCCAAGTAGATACACTAGGGCCTAAGAAACCTTTGTGAAAATGATCTTGAAACTGAATCTTTAACTCCCCCAGTTTGATTGAGTCCATTCTATAGGGACATTTTGAGATAAGATTAGCTCTGGGTATGAGTTATATTGAGAACTGTAACTCATTATTAGGGGGAATTTTAGGTAAATATTTGATAAATACAGAACTATATTCACTCATAATGAGGATTTCCTCTAGGTTTATACCTTCCTCTAACTTAACCATTTGAGAAATGGATTCTTCTTCGCCAAACATCAACACCCACACCATTGAGATATTTTCTTAAGGATAGTCATGGTATTACTTACATTTAAAGATGAGGATAGAATGGTTAATAATTTAATAAGATATTTTCTTTTCCTGATAGTTGATATGTGCTCTATATAATAAGATCTAATCCATTCCCATTATAGAATCTAATTCCACCAAGGGATCATGAGATTCACTGAAAGAATCATCCCACATTCTTTAAAAGGAGATGCATCCAACACTTGGGTTGCAATGATCATAAAACTAGGTGTTTTTACATATATCTGTACTTAAAGTTTTTAGGGATTCAATTCAATAGTTCAAGAAATCATGAAATATATAAAGGAATGTGTAGAATAAGAATCAAATAAGACCTTTTTCATTCCTGAGTTAATAGAAAGTGTACCTTGTATGACTTTTTTTTTCATGCTCCACTTTAATTGTACTTGTGTCATAACATTTCCCTTAATCTTTTATATTTTTTGGCTACTAAAACATATTACCCTCGAGGAATTGTGGTTTAGTTCACTGGCATTCATTGTGCCCTTACTCCATAAAGATAAAGAATTGAACCATGGGTGGAACTCTCTTTTCCTCCATCACTCTGGTGAGACTCTTTATATATATTCTACATTCAGGAGATTGATTTAATTCTCTCCAACACTTATAGAAGTTCCCTATACCTTAGAGGAAGTTCCCATGATGCTTCTTCCAACATTTTTGACATTTGAGCGGTTGAGATTTATTTCCACCGTTGTCATTATATCCTCTAAATTGAAACTCCATATTTCTTTACTTATATCCATATCCATTTAACTTTTCTCCAAAATCTATATCCACTTTTATGTCACATAGAAAAAATTATTCACAACACCCAAAGTCTTTAATAGCCAGATACGTTCAATGATTTGGTTTTAATCCATTCAATAAACTATCTATTTTACTATATTTTTTTATAACAAAACCCAAGGCATACCTTTCAAGCCTTGTGAAGTTTTCTTTATAATCTGTGATAGATTAACCTTATTTTTTCTTCAGATCTCTGAATTATTTCTCTACTTTTGTACAAATAGTTCGATGAAAATACTTATTAAAAGCTAATTTCTAGAAGTCTTCTAACCTCACCTCTTCAATTTCTTCCTTTGGTTTGGTGTTTATAATCAATTACCAAAATTTATCAGCCTCTCCATATAAATGATAACAACCAGAGTCACTATCTCTTTATTAGAATAGTGGATTATAGAAAAGATCTTTTCCATTGTGGTAACCCACTATTCATCAATAAGTGGATTGGAATATCCACTAAATGTCGGTGGCTGTTACCACATAAAATATTCAATATCCAGTTTCCCCTCTCAAGTGAAGGAAGATTTTACACATTATTTAGGTTACTATCCATATCTCGATACAATTGGGAAATAATTTCCAAGAAATTTTGGACTCCACCTCCTAAGGAATTGTGGATGTTGTTCAAACATTCATTACATTGTCCCTCACACAGGTTGTTGGCCTAGTTTCTCATGGTTCCCACCATTTTCTAAAAAGATTACTTTTTTGAAAAAAACGTCAACAAATCATCTATAAATAATATATTCCTTTGTTCAATTAACTCTAAATGAATATATTATGGGATACATATGTTTAGAATTTTTCTAAAACAAATCTTATTGGGTGCTTACATATACTTAGTCTTATACTAATGGTTTTCACTTATGTTATCTAATCTTAATTCCTAAATTAACTAAACCATTATCTGATACCAACTATAATGACATTACTTTTCTTACATAAATATTACATAATTTTAAATATAAACAACATAATAGAATTACAAAACTAGGATCCAAAGGTTTCTTATCTTGTTAAAATTAGGACCATACATCACTTATGAATAATAAAACACAACCATTTATTTAAAATCTTTTTATTTAACCTTCTAAAGCTCATGATATCTTTAGTACATGTAGTCACCCAAGGATATACATCAAAGAAAGGGGTGACCTAAAAGACTAATAAGAGGATATATAAGGACATGAATAAATATAACATGGGTGGGAAAAATCATAATCTTCATAAAATAATCATAGGATCATCATCATAATCATTTGAGGAAGAATTAGATAAAGTCATGGAATATGGAAATGCATACAAATAAAACATCATACCTTAGTGGTCAAATAATACACATAGTTGTGAAAAAATCTTGCATTATGTCCACACACAACATAAATTCATAATCCATTGTGAACTAATATAGAATCATGTTCACACATATTTCACATCATATCATGATATATATAACATTAACCATTTCATTGGAGTGCTATATAATTCTGGGTGCACCCGTCACATCATAACATTTACATAGTTTTTAATGCGACATAAAATGTGTATAAATAAAATTCATGAATTAAACCATGTAAATAAATGGGTATCATAAAGATTTCATCAATCATGAATAAAATTTGTGTTCTCAAAACAAAGGAAAAAAATATTTGGTACAAGAGTTATCATTCTTGAGGGAAGAGGAAACAACTCAAGAAGAGTTAGAATGTGTTTTGAAAAGAAGCATTATTTTGGAAAATATTTTTATTTTTGATAAAATCAGATTGAAAACATGTATATAATAGATAAAATTAAATGGAAATGGAATTATATTTTAGTAATATTAAAATAATATCAACACTAAAATTTTTCATGAAAGTGGAATTAACCAAATAAAAGGAGTTGCATTTGAGAATCCCCTTACCATATGTTCGAATGTTTTATTCACTTTAATATATTGGATAATAAAATTAGATTCATTAATTACTAAATAGATAACCTATTATACATTTATTTTATTTATTATAATTTTATTAAGTTCATTTATGTCCATTTTGGTGAGATATATAGTTCAACTTCATTGTTATGAGAGTTTTCGTTTTCTTGGGTTTCATGATCAGTTCGCTTGTATATAAGTATGAAACTTCATGTAAAATGGGAATAATTATGAAGAAATGAAATTATATGTTATTAAAGAATTTATATAAGTTTAAGTAATATTATATATCATTTCTATATTGTTTTTAGGATGATTAATTAGACAAAATGTTAACGAAAATAATTTAATCTATTTTTTGTGGTTTTTACAACCATCATGAAACTTTATCATTTTATTTAATATCCTGTTTATATATTTGTTACAGAACATTTTATAACTTATAATATTTTTAATAAATTTTTTTTAACCATAATAATAGTTTTATGACCATCCTTAAAGGTATTAATTAAAAATGAAAATACAGTACCCATGATGGCGGTAAATCAACACATCATTGACAATGTTTTCATTTTATGAATAAAATGTTGAAGATAAGAGTCTTGATGATGGATAATCCATTAAAATAATAAAATTACATTATATATATATATATGATACTTGAGTTATCATGAATTTTTGGATATAAGATGTAAAGAGATGATAAGAAAATAAAAGAAGTTAATAGAAAATAAAAGAGGATTTTACCTCTTTAATTTCTTCTCATTGAGAAACTCCTTAAGGAAATTTGTAGTATTTAGACAAGATTCAAGGCATTGGATATGTGAGGAGAAGAGGTGGTGAGGGTTGGTATTTATAAATAATGATAGGGGTGTCTTTTGATTATCATATTCATTATTTTATTATTTGGATCAATACTATCAATAATGTTGAAAATTATCAAAAAAATATATTAAATAAATAAGGGGAGTTTTAGATAAATGGATTAAATAATCCTTATTTTATCCATGACTAAAAAATTCATGTATTTGTCTTATATAGTAAATTATTTTATATCACTATTGACTAATAATGGAAATATTTTTGAAAAATATAAGAAAATCACCCCTAATTATTTTTGAAGGAGAAGAATTAAAAAATGTAAATAATTTTATGAAAATAATTTTATAAATTTGATAAATTTATTTTTTTAATAAATTCATCGTTTATTCAAAAAATACTGATTGTAATATTATAATCAATTTTACAACACTTTAAAAAATTAATTAAGGTCTCATAAAATTATCATATAATCATAAGAAAATAAAATACTAATTTATGATTATTTTTATGAAAATATTTTTTTAATAACATTATATTTATTATAAAATTTTAAATAAACATTTATGTTTTATAAAAAATCAATACTTAATTTATCTTTTTTAAAACATTTATTTACTTATACTATGATATAATTATATCAAATTTTCAATTATAAGGTGCGAAAATTTTATTTATAATTTAATAAGTGAGGTTATTATTATATTGGATAGATTAATATTAATAATGGTCATATTACTACTCCAAGGGTCAAGTTACTATTTTATCAGTATAAGCTCTTCAATTTCTATGAATATCACTTATTTCATAATTCATTTACGATAATAATATTTTTTTGGGCTCTCTATGATATGTATGTGTCTTATATTGTATAAAATAAATATTAGAAGGGAAAAATTACATTGATAAAACTTTTTATTGTTACAATAATAATATTTTTTATTTTAAGGGAATTCCCTTAAATTACCTTTAATTCTATTAAATAGGTTATGAAATCATCGTTTATGTGTATGTGAGACTACTATCTAATGAACCAATATCATTCATTTTTCCATATTTACTTATTATGATTGGGTGTGATCATGGATATAACATATATATACGATATGTTTAACATAATTATTAATTTGGAGAAATTATATCATATATAACTTTTTAACTTTCCATTCCATAGGGTATATGATAACGTCGCTCGAGTGTACGGTGGGCTACCTTATCGCAAAGTGATGTGATTTGTTTTCAAAAACGCATTTCATGGAAGATAATAAGGATACATTTAATAAATATATGTGATATAAATGAAATAATTATGATATTAATGAAATATTTTTCATTACAAAAAATAATATATCATTTTATTTTTTTACATTTTCCACTCATTGAAAGATGATAACGTTGTTCGTATAAATGTGGACTGCCGCCTTCATGAAGTGGTGTGAGTCACTTTTCATCACCCCATCACATGGATGAAATGTTTAAGTATATTTAAAGAAATTAAATGGTATTTCTTATATTTTTATCATTATGACAATACAATATATTACATACGTCTTTTCTAAAAAGATCGTTGAAAAATGGAAATGTTACTCATGCGTACGTATAAACTACCATCTCCATGGTCCTACCATACTTAAATTTTAAAAATAATATTTAATGATTGGTATTAAAAGTATAATTTATTCATAAGTATTATTATTATTTAATTATTATTGGTATAGATATTATGGAACCATGATTAAAATTTGAGGACCGAAAATAAAAAATCAAAACATTTACGAAAAAGCGGTTATTTCTCAAAATGTGACCTTAAGAATAAATTGTTAATATAAAATTAATAAAAGGACATGAGTAAATAATATATTATATGATATATGTATGTTTGGTTCTGTAATATTTGTTATTATATAGATGGTTTGAACAAGTATGTAAGAAGTAGTGACTTACTATAAGGGATATATAGTCTCTCTTTAATTTCTAGGAGAGATATGAAAATTCACCAATCATTACTTTTTTGTGGTATTTATACTACCACATTGACATGTTATATCTAAAATAAAATTATTTTCATAATACTTAATGTTTCATATGATGTTTTTTATTTTTTGGGGATTTCGATTCAAAAGTTACCAAAGCGGTAAGGGATTCCAATATCACTTTTTACCCATGTGAGATACATCCCATATTCACCATGTGTTTATTTTATGTAGTGTATATAATACCCATGAATTTATTTTATTATTATTATTATCATTAATATTCTGGGTATTTACATATCCATTTTAGGATCTTTCTCTCAGGGGTTTTATGGTTCAAAAGTTAACAAATTTGTAATGGATTTTTGTCTCAATTTTCCTTTATTGGGATATAAGTTACATTATGCACATATCTTATTATATAAGTTTTATATATTTCATCTTTTACATGTTATATCATGAATATAAATCATTTAATTATATTATAAGTTTAATTTAAAGATATTATTTCTTAGGTATTATGATTCAATGTTACCAAAGTGGGAAGAGTTTTATGTTAAAATCTTATCGTTTATCATGATTTTTATAATTATGCTTCCAATAAATAATTTTTTTTATATTTCTATTAAAAAAGTCATAAATTTATTCTAATATGGTTATATAATGAGAATACATGTTTTCCCCCCCATTTCAACTCTATTTTTACTCAGGTGATTGAAATAATGTTTTTAAGAAAAATCATCTTTTTGACCGAAAAATATTTTTCTTATGAAACCATGTTTTATAGAAATGTTTTTATTTTTTTAGAATAATTAAAATTATTTATTAATTAAATATTTAACCATTGAAATTTTAAAAAATGATTCAAAATGAATCTTCATGTCATTTTCCAAACAATGCCCATTTAAATTTTACCAAATATGTGAAAGGAACATTTGTTTTAACATATATGACATGAATAAAAATTCTTACCATCATGATCATTATTTTATTTTAAGTATCAATTATAATTTTTCAGGTTTTATTTCAATGGAATGTATTTTCAAAATGTTTTATGTTTTAAAAAGTGTTTTTCAAAGTGGAATGGCTATATTCCTCAGGAAATGTTCAAATTGATTTTTCTTTCAAAATCATTCTCCATCTAAGATAACATCCTTTTATGTTAATTATACATGAATTGGGATATGATCCAAATATACCATTTCTATTATTTCCCTAAATGTTTAATGTTATGAAGACATTTTTTATGAAACCCATATATTTTCAATTAGGTTATTCAGTAATGAAATTTTTTATGAAACCCATTTTCTTTAATGGGTTCTAATATGATTAATGTTATATGATGTTATGGAAAAAACATTAATGGATTATATTAAGGGTGGGACCTATATCTCCCTCTAATGCATTGAGTTATGATTAAATTTATATGAGATCAAATGGTACTGGAGTGGTTACCCTATTCCTAAAATAAAAGGTACACTAGAGATTATCCCAATCCCAAAAAAATTGGGTATACATGAGGTTATAAAAATCCAAAAACAATAGTGTACATGAAAGGTAATCCTAATACCAAAACAAGAGGGTACATAGGAGGATACCCCTGGCCTGAAGTAGGTACACAAGTGATTATCCCAATCCCAACACGTTATAAATTTCTTGGTTGAAATCCTTAACATAAGATATTATATGCTAATGTGTATTCTAAAATCCCATTTCTTATTCCAATATTATGATCTATTGGCTCTTATTATTGGATTTCCTTATGATTCATGCCTTATGAACTACTAATATTTATGTCATGACCCCAGAATATGATCTTTGATATGTATCATATGGTTTTTAAATGTAATGTTCATGTTCTCATACCATTTTTTTATATTATGCTTACATATCTCTATTTCATACACATAATGAGCATCTAAGATAAACCTTATATATGTTTCTTCTCCGTAAGTTATGAAGAATGGTTTTATGTTCAGTACATTTGTGAAGAGTACAACAGGAGAATATCTTTATAGGAGATGTTAAATATGTTTCCTTAAATTAGAATACTATGTATGTTATCTCTAAAGTCCCTATACTATTTCCGTCCTCAAGAGTGTTTTTATGTAATGTATTAAATATTCATCTAAAAATATTTAATATCCATATATTAAAATACTGGGTTTCTATAAAGTATCCATTATAGGTTACAAACCATGTACTAGGAGGCACACAATATGTACTTTGGAATATTAAGCACTGAGTGGAAGGAGGAAGATGACTAGGGAGGACTTCTAGGGTTATAATTCATGTACCCCATGTGTACACCATGTAATTTTCCTGAAATGATACTTTTTTTTCTATTTTCCACCATGGATTTATAATTGGAGTTGCGAGTCGTAAATTTTGAGTGTTTTTTCATGAATATCATGATGGTGGTACCTTATAGGTATTTAGAGATTGACTGAATGGGATTTTGGACCATGAGAGTTTAGTAGGAGGATTTCTTATAGTGGGTTTGGTTTCTTCTTGGGGGTTGGGTTGTAATATATGAGGCCCATGTGAGTGTTTGAGATTGTTAGTTGTCTATGTATTTTAGATAGTGGCTAGTGTTTTCATTGGATCTTTCAGATGGTTCCAAGATTACAAGATTGCTTAGTATCTCGGAGGAGAAATTGGTTGTCTTAGTGTGTCGAGTCTGGTCGCTCAATGTTAGAGCGATTGAGGTTTTTCTCCTAGATTTGGGGAGTAGTGCTGCTTGAGATTTTGGGCTGTGTTAGCAACTTTGGTTAGTGATTATGGATGGATGATGTTGGGATTTTGAGATGACTCCGAGGGAGTATGGTGGGTTCCTTTGTGGGCAGGTTTCTGATCATGTGATCAGCAGTTGTTACAGTCGGCTATTGAGAATGCATGTATAACATGTTTTTTTGGATTGTGCTGAGGAATCCTTATATAGTGTCTCTTTATTTTTATGGGGTCACAAGGACTATTTTGAATTCCTTGGTTGGCGGGTTTTTTACCCCTTGAGTGTGTTGTCGATCGAGGTTCATTTAGAGGCATTTGAGAGACTTTTGGGATGTTCCAGTACATCGTGTGTCCTATGATTTTGAATGAGCTAGAGGAACCCATCGTAGGGTTTTTTTCTCTTAATGTGGCCTTTGGGAATATTGATTTTGTTTCTGAAGGCAGGAAATGAGATATTGGGTGTAGTAGGGGAGTCCTTTGGTGGGAATCACTTTATGTTGTCGCCCTGTGGTCCGTGATAGCCCCAATATTGGTTTAACCCTAAGGCACATCATAGAGATCCTTTGGGACTGTCTATTTTAGATGATAAGAGTAGACTTGTTCTTGTTGGTGAAGAGTGGATTGGTACTGCTAGTCAAATTTTGTGGATGGTGGGTTTTAGGTTAGATCATCCCACATTTGGTTGGCCATTGGCTGTGATGTCTAAGGTAGTTTCTTCTCAGGACTATTGTTTGAGGAGGAGTCCCTTGGGATATCATGGATTGGGTGTTGGTGATGAGATGTGATATGGCCCTATCTTCTATTACCCGATTGTGTTTAGATGGGCTAGGGAGATGATAGATGATATGGATGAGTGCACCCATAATGTTGATTATTTTCCCTGGATATGGGTTATATGGAATGGATACTGATTGAGATTTTAACTACTAGAGTGGGACCCCTTGACCAGAGTATCTATTTCACACATGGGTAAATTGTATTCCCTGTGATAGTATTTCTATCAATACTAAATTCTGAATTTTATCTTGGGATGGTTTGTATCATCAAGCCCTCATTTAGATACGTATTCATTTTAGAGGAATTTCCGGACATGAATATTTATCAGATGTGTTGAGTGGAGATACATCAATAGTTTTATCATTTTATCAGAGTACTAATGCTCGATAGATGTGATTTTTTTCATTTAGAAACTTATGGTTATTCCCTAGTGTAAAAAATTTCTGCATTTTGTGTTTAGACATCTTGGAGGTCCAATGAGGACTTTGCGGATGCATCTATTGCGACGTTCTTGGTGAGCTATGTGTTATAATAATACATAAGGGTATAGAGTGAGGGTAGATTTACCACATGTTTCATGATATAACCCACCAGGTTTCCACATTCTTGTATTTTTTTCCACTTTTTGTAATTGTTTTTTATTCCATCTACTATTATTTTTCATCTAGGATGGGCATATCAAGAGTGAATGGAGTTATTACAAAAGAATATTTAATGGTTCACCATTAGGGGAGACCTAATTAGATTTATTTCTAACCCCTTGTACTTGTGACTTGATGTGTGTGAAGACATGATGTCTGATTTTAGGTTAGATGTTAGGTTTCATGATGGATGGGGCCAAGGTCAAGTGTCACTTCCTCTATTATATCCACTCATATAGTGTTTTAGGATTAGGCTGGTGCTGCTCGAGCATCATGGAGTTCGGGTATATGGTTTGGCTTGGAGGTAGAAGTGGAGCCTATTGTATTTATTTTCAGTCTTTTTATTTTGTGTATTTATTCACCCCAATGGGAGGCTGACTATTGTAAGCTCAACATGCTTTGAGAGTATGTTTTTATGAATTAAATATTCCATTAATTATATAATGTTTTATTTTAGTTTATTTTTATGCATATATTTATTTTGATCCTTGTGTATGAGTTTTATTGTTTTATATTACTATTTAACTCTAAATAGAGGGTATAGTCTCCCTATTATACCTTATAGACCGTCACCACTGGTCAGCAACCACTGGCATTTGGAAGAATTTAACTTTAGCCATATGGAAAGACAAATTTGGTGATATGTTGGGTCAACCTATGATGGTTCATCAACAATGGTATCAGAGGTGTTTGGTTTCATAATTTGGGTAGTTGGTAGATAGGAGGTCTAGGAATGTGTCAAAAACATATGATGGATATCAGATTTATTTGTTGTGAATACCTCTACTAAAAGAAAGTCCAATTTTATTGGTTATGGGATTTCTGTTATTGGTATTAATTTGTATGGTTTCATGATTTCACCAAAAATTATGCACTCTAGTTTGTGGATTTATGTATTATTGTGGGTTTTGGATATTGGCATATAGAAAATATTCCAGTGTCCATGGATCATTCTAAGAATGTAGGATTCACATGAAATATTCCTTTATATGGAGTTTTACTATGTATTTTCTTCTAATTATTTGTTATATAGATCATGTTGTGAGAGGTTTTCTAGTGTTAGAGATCCAGTCCCTTTAATGGGGGATGCATAGAGACCCGTGTGGGTTAGTGTGGGATCTGAGTTCCCCATTGATGGATTGATATTGAAAGGATACCTAAGGGATCTTTGGATTGGGCTTGATGTACCCTAATGTGGGTGATCACATAAAGTCCCATGTTATTATTTATTTGAAGGTAACTATTCTTTCCATGTCTCTTCGGTCGAGTCTTGTGGTGGGATCCATGTTCTTGTTATCACTAATGACTTGGGTGGGTGTGGTTGTTATTACTTGGTGGGGCCATTGAGGCATGAAATCATCAGGATGTGGACATGCATCAGGATTTATAGTGTTTGTTGAATTGAGTATTGGGGGTTCTCCTCGTCTTAAGAAATAATTCAGAAGAGATGTTTGGTTAGATCCCTTCCCTACTCATTTTGGGTTGCACCTTGAGTAGCATGTTGATAGAGTGGTTAGGCATTTTTGGTTTTAAATCAATTCCCATGTGGAGGGTGGTCATGTGGATGATCATTACATTTGGTAAATGACTCATGATTAAACAATAATACTGAGGGTGCTTTGTTTTCTTGAATTGACATACATGAGGATCCTGGTTTGAGGTTTTATGAATGATGGAATAGTTTTATTGTGAATTTTCCACTGTAAGTGTGATTCATGTGGTATTCCCAAGGAGCAGAGTAAATTAATCCTTGTTCTGGTGAGTGCACTATAGGCTATTGGAGGTCATGAGGCTCCTTTAAGTGGGTTTTTAGTGTAGTTTTCATGATTATTAATGCTGTTACTCAAGTGTGAATGGTTATTTAATTCCAATCCATTTAATTTTATGATGGACATATCATGATCCATGTGGTTTTTAATTGGGTAGCGAGGTGATGACAAGGGAAATCTTGTGGTTGGGATCATTAGATCGGTCAATGTAGAATGTCTCTTGTTTTGGGAGAGAGCTTTAGACATTGTAAGACCCATAATTTTATGGTTGATATAGTGTCATATATTTTAATGATTTTAGTATATCATTGATGATGGTTATCTATCAAAGTTTCTTAGGGGGGGAGAATCATTTTTGTGGGGAGTTTTTGAAAACCTATGTCACAACTAGTTTTGAAAATCTTTGGAAATTTTAAAATTTTGTTCTTGAAAGTGATTTAGAGGGAAAATAGTAATTTGTCCTATGATATGATCTCAGATAATTCTTATGAACACTTTGTTGGTCCTGGAATGTGGTTTTTACTCTAGTACAGGATTACGGTCGAAATTAGAGCCATTCAAATTTTCATAGAATATTTAATATTTAAATATTTAAATAATAGTTTATTAATACATATTAATTTGTTATTATAATTTAAAATAAGTTTTCTATTTAGATTCTTTTTCCTATATTGAGTCTAGAATAGGGGGTTTTCTTAGGTGATGCATAACTTTGTGTTGGGCACTGGGGATGGGCCGACACCATTTTCCTTTTCTTTTCTTTTTATTCTTCTTTTTATTCTTTTTTTCATTCCACTTTATTATCCATTATATTATTGAGTATGACTATAGTGGGATTTCATTTTGACGTATTTGGCTGAGAGAGGGAAATAGCGATAATAGAGGAAGAGGGAGAAGAGGAGGCACCACCATAGAGCTCGAGTCACGTCGGATCATCATGCAAAAAATATGGATTGAAAATTAGTGGAAAGCTTCGAGTATTTCTGTATAAATGTAGGAATGTTTTATGTTTTTCTCTATAAATCTCCATAAAATAGTTTCTTTTCATTTTTAAATCCATGTTTGGGTTTTTTAGGGACTCATTGTGGGTTGATTTTGGAGTTTCTGGGAGAAATAGGACATTTCGGGCCAGTTGGATTATTTTCTATTTGGGAAAAGTAGTACACATGGCATGTCGTTTTATGAAAACACATTGTGTGTTATTTATATTTTTTTAAGATGATGTTTTTGGGGATACATGGAATCTAATGGGGGTACATATCTTTTAGTGGGCCTAGGCGTGTGACCGAGTGGCCGACCAGACACACCGTGTGGGGGTACCTGACCATGTGAAGTACATAGACAGACCCTATGTGGAGAAAATTCCATGTAGGAGTACATATCCAAGTACATAGGAAATTACCAATGTGGGGTTACACCCCATGTACTAGAGGTATATGTCATGTACTCGGTCATTTTACTTGCTGAATGGGGATGAGGTACAGAGGAATGTATATATATGCTGGGTCACACATTGTGTACATGGAGGAACATGCCTTATAATTTGGAAAATTTCATACCATGTGGCTAAAGGAACATAATCAGGAAGGTCTTATGGGGTTACATGTTGTGTACCCCAAGTACATGCTAAGTAATTTTCCAACAATGGTATACTTTTCCTGTTTTTCAACCCCAAGTCAGAATTGGAATTCTGAGTAATTCATTATGACAATTTTAACATATAGTCAATGACGATGGTATCTTTTTGGTATTTTGATACAATTTGGACGGTTTTCCATATTTAGAGAGTTTAGTTGGTGGATTCCTTACGATGGTTCCAGTTTCCTCTTAGGGGTTGGGTTGTGAGTTTTGAGGCCCATGTGAGGGTGTAAAATTGTTAGCCGGCTGTGGGTTGTGGATATTATCTAGTGTTGTTCAAGGTTATTTTGGAAAGATTACATAAGGTAGGATGGATTTGTATATATAATGATATCTCGGTTTTTCCTATGTTTCTGGACATGTGGATTGAGGTTAGAGCTATTGAGGTTTATTTATTTGGTTTGGGGACTAGACCTAATGGATCCTCTGGTATGTGCTGATGCCTTTTGTCAGTTTTATGGATGAGTTCCATTGTACTTATTATATGAGTATAAGGAACTATTGGGCATTCCATTTTGGGATTGTTTTAAATCAAGTGATCAGTGGTTTCCATACTCAGTTGTTGAGAATTCCTGGATGACATGTTTTGTTTCGTCTTATGATGAAGAACCCTTATGGTGGGTCTCCTACCTTTGAAGTGGTAATTTGTATCATTATGAATTATCTTATTGGAAGGCTTGTGATTTTTTATTCCCATTTTGGTGCATTGTTTATTGAGGATTAGTTGGAGGTTGTTGAGGTATGTTTGGGATATTTTGGAACTGGGCATGTCATATGATTTTAGATGTAGCTTAAGGAACCATTCATGGGATTTATTACTCTTACTACTGGATTTGGGCTAGTTGAGGTTGTTTATAAAGTCATGAAATAAGAGATTGTTTGAGACATGGTAGTCTTGTGGTGGATGTTGGTTTATTCCATGTCCTTGGGGACTGTGAGAGCCTCGATTTTGGTTTAACACTAAGGCTGGCCATGGAGAGCCCATGATGGCTATTTTGTTTGGATACTATGATCTAGTGTGTAGAGGGAAGCCCTGTTCTTGTTGGACAATAGTTGATCAATTCTGCTAGTTCAGATTTTTGGATAGTGGGTTCGATATTTGATCATACCACATTCAATTGGCCATTTTCCATGAGGTTTGAGGCAGTTTCTACTTAGGACTATAGTTTGAGGAGGAGACCCTTGGGATATCTTGGATTGGGTGTTGTCCACGAGCTATTATCTAGTTCTCTTATATGTTGGATGACTGTAGTTATATGGTCCTAGGGATTTTAAGGACTATTTGGATGAGTTCACCCCTCTAATTGATTATTGACCCTAACTAGGGGTTATATGTTGTGGATGTTATTCAAATTTCCATCTGCTAAAGTGGGACCCTTAAGATAGGGTATCTTTTGGGACCATTGGTAGATGGTGTCCCTGGGATAATACACCTATCAAGATCACATTCTTAGGTATGCATTGATAAAATCTATATCATCATGCCGTAATTAGAGTTTATTCACTATGTAGGACTTTTGGGAAATGATAGTTTTTCATATGTGTAGAGTGGAGATTTGCCTCTATTTTTATCATTCCATCAGACTCATAGTGCATAATATATATTATTTGGTCATGTTTTCTACTATGGTTATTCCATGAGATCTAGAATTCATTTCGATTATGTTTATACATCATGGGTCTCCTGTGTAGATTTGGAGGACATGTCGGTTTATATGGGGGTGGGTGATCTGTGTGTTATAATCCACTAACAAGGGTGAGAGTAGGGGTAGATTTATCCTAGGATTTAGTCTAGAATCCACTATAAGGAATCTTTATTGTGTTTTTAATCTTTTTCTATTGTTTATTTTATTTCAACTACTATTTGTTTTTATATTGGGAGGGAATATCACATGTACATGAACTTATTATGACAACATATTTATTGGTTCACCATTGGGGGTGGCCTAATGAGATTTACTTCTCACCTTTTTTATATTAACTTTTGTGTGTGCAAAAACCTGATGTCTTCTTTTAGGTTGATGCGTAGTTTATTTGATGGATGGGGACAAGTCCTAGTGTTTCTTGATTGAGTGGAGTTGCTCGTGTAGAGTCTTAGGATTAGGATGGTGTAGCTCGAGCATCACTGTGACTAGGTATATGCTTTGGATCGATGTTGGTAGTGGATTCTGTTGTATATATTTTTTGTTCATTTATTTTTTATATATAGTCAGACCAATGGGTGACCGAATGTTGTATGTTTTTATACGTTGAGAGTCTGTATAACTGTATGATGCATTCCATTTATTATATCTTACTTTATTTAATTATATTTGTTATGTATACTTTTCTATTTATCCCTATCAATGATATTGGTTATTTTACACTATTTATTCAATATAACCAGAGATTTTAGTCTCCCCACTGTTCCTTATAGACTCTAACCACTTGTCAGCTGCATTTGGAATTTGGGGAGTCATGCTTGAGGCATTATGATGTGCAAAATTAGGTGATTTGTTATGGTGACTTGAGATGGTTCATTACATAACATGGGTCTTTCATGAAATAATTATAGGGATTTAAATTGGAAAATAATAGGAGAATAGGAATAGTGTGTAAATAAGATTGTACAAAAGAAGAAGAAATGGTAGTATAAGAGTACACACTCTGTTTGTGCGTGACTATAATAACACTTTTGTGTGTTGAGGTTGAAGTAATTAGCCTCTATTATATATTGTAAAGAATTATAGGATAACTATACAATTTTTTAGAGATACCCATTCAATGGAAAATTAGAATCCCTACACTGAGGAGGATAAGAAAACATGAGTGAAAAGAATGATCGAGGTTGAATCCCATCTTCTAGTGTAGGAACATTACTATGTTGATTTCTTATAAAATAGGTTCAACGATAATTCCTACTCACTATATCCACAATGGTGTTTCTGGTGGACTGTTTGGTTGATGCGTAGGTTTTCACATGCCATATAAAAATAAATTTTAAACCTAAGTTAAATGTAATAATAAGTGGCTCTTAGTTTTTATTCATGGAGGAGGGTGTTTTTTATGTTATTTTCTTATTATTTAGATGGCTTAAACATGTGTTTTTGAGAATGAAAATAATGGTTGATAGAATCCAATTTAAAAATAGTGGTCTTACCCTAAATATTATCCCTTACTTACCATATAAATCATGAATAATTAATATGGTTCTCTCTTTCACTCTCACAACACTAGTAGAAAACTAGCCTTTAATAGCGCTATAATTTACCATTTCTAACAAAATGAACTAAGAAATTACATATTTATTAGCACAAAAATAAGTACTGATAAAGGGGTAACTTTATCATTGCAAAATGAAATAACTGATAAGGGATACCCTTTATCAGTGCCTTTTTTTAGTACTGATAAAAGGTCCCCTATATCAATGCTTTATTTTAGCATTAATAAAGGTTACCCTTTATTAATTCTTTAATTTTATCACTGATGAATAAATTTATTATTAGTGCTTTTAGATATTTGATAAATATCAAGATTTATCATCGCTTTTTTAGCGCTGATAAAGATCATTTTTATCAGTGCTTATCAATTTAATGCTGATAAAAGGGATCTTTATCAGTGGTTTTATGGAAGTGCTGTTAACAGTGTCCACAATCTATTTAGAAAAACACTAACCCATACTTAGTCATCATGATTCTGAAGATCTCGCAGAGATCCTATACTATCGGCATGACTCCACAATGATCCATCAAATTAATGGAGAATAGAAACCAAGGTATGTTACTTTATACTTTTCCTATATTATTGTTTGATCTTTTGAGTTCTATATTTTTTGTTTTTTGTGTTGTTACGAACCATACATCTCATTTCCTTGCCACTACCGACACAAATCCTCTACAAGAATATCAGATGCCCCAACTTACATTTTAAGGTAATATATCATATCTTCCCAAAAAGTGTTCATACCTCCAAAATGACCACATTGCTGGTAATCCTCTATAACTTACATGTATCCCCTTTCTTCCCATTGATTAAAATCAAACATGTTTTCCCATTTTCTTCCATTACCAGGAAGAAGAACTCAAGTTTATTTGATGTTGACATTGCTATGAACATCTACAATAAGAATTTGGAAACATAAATCACTAACCTCATGTTCAGTAAAAAATTTCTTCTTATAAGAATGATACAAAAAGTGAGTGTATGCAATATAAAGTTTCAGATTATTGTTAAGTAGGTTACCTAAAATATCAGCATACTTGAAACCTTTATTATTAGAAACCCTCACCGTGGATGAGTACCAACTCGAGTGTATATTATTTTAAGAACAACAAGAAATGCACTCTTATGTTCCCCAGGGTAAATAAAACTATTTTGATACATACTTAAATTATTGATTGCAATCAATATGCTATAAAAAGTTAGATGGGCATTCAGCCATACATAGAAAGATTTCACCCCTTCCCATAGAAGATTCATTTATTATGAAAAGTTAAACTTTAAAATTAATATCAACATACTTCATCAATGTAATGTTTTCCATGATGGTATTATTAAATTTAAAACTCCAATTTACCTCAAGAAAAACTAGAATATCTAAATTAAAACATTTAGACAAACCATGTGAATGGTTTTAACTTCTGATGCACTTAACATACCACTCATCACTAACAAATTGAATGTCTAAATAATTAAGCACACTAGAAAATTCATTTTTATCAGAAGAGGATTCTAAAATTTTAATTCCATGTGATGAAATATTGGGTAGATATATTCCCCTTTTATGGGCTTTGATCACGATATTCCACAAACCAAGCATCAATATATCCAGTTTATAAGGATTGTGGGAAAACCTTAGATCCCTATACGGTTGACATGGAATAGAATCCTTCTTATGTAACATAGCTTTAGTCGACCCAGTGAAGAACCAATTGTCATATATTTAGTGTCAATATTTTTCTCATAACAAAGTCAGATTCAGTTGAAATAGAAATAGTAGTCAAATTAATTTTGGACCTTGGGTACTCCTTGTCCTCCCTAATAGATAATCAGTTGATCTTTGAGAGAAAGGGAAAGAAATCCTAATGAATATATTCTATTTAGTTCTTCATTGGATTGACTATATCAGGTTTCAAAGGGAAGACTAATGATGTTGTCAAAAGGGTATATGAAGATCCATATAAAACCTGCAAGTTTGATGCAATGGAAGAATCTTCAAGACATTAAAGAACAATATACCCAATATTGCAGTGAGGGAATGGCTCCTTAATAAATTGTATCTGATATAAATTACTAAAAATTTAAGGAATTTATGAGATGATGAATAGAATTTTGAAACCAATTCATAATGATGGGAAAAGAAAAAAAATAATAAAAAGGAGCCTTGAGGTCAACTTATCTAAGATGCAAACAAGAAACTACATAAAGAACAAATAGAATAGGTTTTCACACATTTCATACAAATTTTACAATTATTTCTCTTACCTTTATTAGTGGAACTTCCAATGTGGAAGATTGAATCGATGTTGTTTTGGTGAAAAACCCTTGGCGTTGTTGAAAACAAGAAGAGTGGAGTGAGATCATACACCCGTTATGTCTTAAGACGTCACCAAAAACATAAGGGATGGGGGAAACCCTTCTGGGTACTCATTATATTTGGTTTTATATCAACAAAAAAACCCCTCTAAACAAGGAAATGAATATATTTTCCATATAGTTATACTTATAAAATATTGACCTACTGATGAGGATAATTCCACAATGGATTCAATGACTTTTCCCTAAAAGAAAATATTTATTTTCTTATATTCTGAAAATATTCTCTTTGTAAGACTTCTCTATAAACACCACATATTTTAGATGCCTCCATTTCAACCAATTAATTCTAGAGTAATACTCCACACAACCAGATAAAGGCTCAACAGAATGAGATAATGAAGGGAAAAAAAGATTCAAAATACGTAATTGTAGTGAAGCCTCTGGCATCATCTTGTTCTTGTCTAATTTCAGCTGATGAGTGTATTCTACTAAAATTTATTTATTTTAATTATTTTTTATGTATAGGTAATGATGAATTAATTTAATATTTATCCTCTAATTTATTCATAAGGATTTGAACAAAACATTTTGAAAATAATCGGTTGATTCTTTATTTATAATATATTTTTGATAAAATTTTGTTTTTAATAGGTTTTATTTTATAACAAAAAAGGGATATGGTTTTTATATCTTTTATTTTAACAATAATATAGTGTTTATTCTTATATTTTTATTGTAAATTTCATTTCATTTAAATTATATATTTGTACTTTTTTTCATTCATTTCTAGTGTGTTTCTGGTGTGTTTTTGGACTATTTTTTGTGTTGTAGTATACCGTAACAATGCACTACAATATCACCTTTTATAAGCGCTTTTAAAAGTATTGATAAAATTACTTTATCAGTTCTTATAAAATCTATGATAAAATTCCTTTATCAGTGCTTATAATGGTTGCCATAAACGATCCCATTTGCGACTCTAAAAAAAGCATGTATAAATGGGACCTTTATAAGATCTTTTAAAAGGACTGATAAAGGTTCTATTTATTAGTGATTTTTAGCGTAGATAAATGTACCATTTACCAACGCTATTTTAGAACTGATTAAAGTATTTTTATTTTAAAATTTCTAAAGTAGTTAGTGATTTTCTAGAACTGATAAAGACCATTTCTGGCACTGTAAAAGGCTAGTTTTATAGTAGTGATAATTAATTTATACCTTTACCAATTTTCCTTGGTGATTTTGTTTCAGAAAAGGGAATGAAATGATCACTACACTAACTAATATCACCTATAATGGTAATTAGAAACATGTGACTACTCTTGGATATACCCACCTACCTCTATTTTATAAGTAGTGGGGAAGGTGTTGGGTTATTTTGTGTGTAAACTACTCATGTTGGAAAAAAAGTTAAAAGAAAATGAAATAAAAAAGTAAATATCCTACTATATAAAAAAATCCAACATTTTTTAGTAAGATCTAACAGTATGGGGAAAAAAATTAAAAATAATAATTCATTACAAGGGGTATGAGAAATTATACTTTACTTCAAAACTAACATTCTTGCATGTCATCACTAGAGATAGATTATAGTAAAAGAAATAAAGAAAGAAAATTCTCCCATATTGGCTCATATCTCAATAAATCAAACTCTCCCCCACTCAATAATGAAAAATCATACACTTATAAAATTAATTAAATAATAGGGGATACTTTTTAACTTCAATAGATTCTTATTCTATGTGTGTAGAATAAACCTATTCTTCTTATTTCAACTATTTTAATGCCTTAAAAATCCTCTTAATTTTTAGTGCCCAACTTGTATCCTCTGACGAATTCCACACATAAAACTCAAGGGTCTTTATTAATCAACTTGGATATCTCTATCATTCCAGGATTGGTTATGTTTCTTGATTTTACCCTTATTCATTTATTTTTATTCTAAATAGATTCATGGGATAATACTTACACAGTTTGGGAATACCATATAAATAAGTATTTCTTTTGAATGACACCTTAATTAATTAGATAATTTCAAATTTTATACCCCATATCCTGGTTTTGGAAAAGGGAAGGATCACTCATACACATTTGTGGCTAGCATATGATGAATCATACACAAATTACTCCCACAAAGATTACTCATACAAAATATGAATATGAACCACACAGTATCACACTATAAATATATGACTTATATGTAGGTCAGGTGACTCATATGTAGATGTTCGTTACTCGTATGTAGTCAGGTGAATGACTTTCACGCAAATTTGGATGACTCATATGCTGTTTGAATATAACTCATGTGTAAAGTAGTAAATTAATCACATGTAGAGTAGGAATTTGATAATTTTTAGTCTTAGACATTCAACTCATGAAAAATAGTAAAATTAATTTAGATATTGTTTATATTATTTAGAATTTATAAGAAAAACAAGAATTCATAATTGAAATATTATCAACAATATAATTCAAAAAATCAATTTATAACTTTCCCATTAATTAAAAATTGAATTACATAATTAAAAATCATTATTAAATACAATTATAAAAAATACATATTCACCAGTGGAAAAAATGGGATGATCTCTTAGGTTTTAAATTAATTATGGGGTTAATTTTCAGGGAAAGAAATTTATTATTTTAAATAATTTCTCTTATCACTCCCCCAAACTTTCAATATTTCACTCTAGTATAATAAAATTTCATCTATGAAAATTATTAACATATATAGTTATGAATACAAAAAACCAAGAGGAAAGAAAGGCATGATTCATTCATCATTTCAATAATCAAGCCTGCTCTATGAATATATCCCACTATCACACTCCAATTCAATCCAATTTTGTAGTTCTAGGAGTGAATATAGAATCTAATTATATGAAATTAAAACTTTAATAAGCGGTACATTCATATATACAAATTTTATAAACTTATAATACCAAGGATCCAATTCCAACTTCCTTGATACAAATCAAATTAAATTCCCCTTTCTTCAATATTTCCCTCACATAAATCCATTCATTTTTCATAATAAAGAACTTTCTAAATTTTTCCATGAAATGTGCTGTTCAAGAACTTACTTGATTTACAAATAGATTTTATTGGTCACACAACTAGTGCCTTACAACCTTAAAAATCCACGTGGGATCCAAATTTTCAATTTTACTCTATTTTCAAAGAACTTATATGAATTTCTTTTAAGTTGGATCCTAGGTTTTTTCTTTTTGAAAAAGACAATGCTACATAATATCATGTTCAAATTTATAGTTCCACCATATTATAATTTTTATTCCACTTAATTCATTTATATACCACCCCTTTCCCTAGTTCTAAAAAATAATTTTTGGAAAAATAGAAAATATCACTCAATAATATTCTAAATTCAATAGATTTTAAATTATAATAATCCTTAAAAACTAGAAAAATATTTTTCACTTAGATTAATAACTTTGAAACATAATTTAATATAATAAAAACACTTTAAAAATAAAAAATTAAAAAAAACATCATATAGAAATTCAAAATATATTCCAAGATAAGATTTTATGTTTTATTTTCCATCTATAAAAAAATAGAGAAAAACAACTAGTTATTATTAACATCCTAAACTAATTTTTCATCTCTAGAAACATAACTCATATTCCTATTATAATTAATTAAAACATTCAATGGTCCAATAATAACATATTTAATGTGTGAGTGTTGAAATAAGTGTGTATAAAGGATATAACCTGATTATCCTTATTCATATTCTATAGTATGATGTTTTGACTCATCTATTGTTTACTTCCAAATTTCCTAAAAAAATTTCTTTAGATGTTTTCCATTCACATAAAATGGTTGTTGAAATTAAATTCATTTTATCTAAACTATTCCAAATAGAAGTTTATTAGTCACTATAAATCGTACAATCTATTTATAATAAAGAATACCAGACATAAATTTCATTATGGGGGAGAATATCAGCACTTTGTCTCTAACTTGAAAGTCCCTTTTTTCAAGGAGTTAGTTACTAATAGATCTATATATTCCTTTAAAAAAAGTTTGTTCTCATAATAATCCCTTATAACCTCCTCTTGTCGCATCCTTTATAACCTTTTTTGGTCTAAAAACTTACTCAGTTCCATATTTACCTTATTCACAATTGAGTCAGTTTTTTTACTATTGCAAAAAGGAAGGTGATGATATTTACAAAAAATAATTGGGTAAGGGGATATACCTAGATGGTTTTTAAGGTTTTTTTTATGACCATAATAATGTTTATATATTTTTTCGACAGTCCTTTCAGTTAGGCTATACTATCATTTCAAGAATCCTCTTTATCTCATTGTTAACACCTCATCCTACCCATTTTTTTGGGGGTGGTAGGTAGTAGAGGTTTCATGGTTTAATCCTTGTATTTTCAATAGGGAATATATGATCTTATTAAAATAATTCATCACTTTATCATTGATTATTTCTTCAGGAATTCCAAACCTAAAAAAGACATGTGATATTATGAAATCCATAAGAAAACCTGTAATCATAATTTCTAGTGGATTTGAATTCAATCCACTTAAAAAAATAATGTACCGCTAATAGAATATACAAACATCCAAAAGAAACATGAAATTTTACCATGAAATACAATCCATATACATTAAATATTTTATAGAAAATTAAATATTGTTGGGTGTATTTATTATATTTTAGAAATTACTCAAATTAATTGGCAGTTTTTACATATTTCATAGAAATAAAATGAGTCTTTTAAAACTATAATCCAGAACAAAACTACATATAATGCGCTTCTATATATCCTATGAGGTCCAAAGTGACCACAAGAAGCAAGTTTACGAAAAAAATGTAAACATGGAGTTTACCTCTATCCTAGGTATGCATCTTCAAATAACTTTATTTCTATAAAATTTCCATATATAAGGATCATCCAAAAAAATGTTTGGATTCAGATTTTATATTTATATTTTTTAACATAGAAAAAAGGTAGTTAACCTTCATGTGAATAAATAGTTCTCCACATTAACAAACCAAGGTAATTTTACGAGTTCATATAATTTTTCACTTGGAGGGAATAATTCAGGGTTGCCTATGTGGGTATTTCCATCCCAATTGTGTGGGAAAAAATGATCATTTTGTATAAAACTAGGTTCTCACAACTATTTTTATCCTTGATCTCTAAGATTTATTCTCATAGTTGTATCATCCATCTCACCAATATTGGCTTTAAAGTTTCTTTATCAATCAAATAATTGAGCACTGTAGGATCAAAATAAATGACTTCTTCTCATCCTAAAAAATATAATTGAAATTTATATAAACTAGCACCAATATCCAAAAACATATAATTAATAGTTTTTTAGTTTAGTTGGGTTTTTTCCATAGTTTTTGAAGTATATTATATCACATTTGAATGTATAATTATATCCTAAAATGGAATTACTCAAATTTATTAGTTGGATGCATCAAAAAATAATTCAAAGGGGTCTTCTCAAGTTGGTGGATTAATTATAGGGAATTTGGTTAGGCTTTCATTGATTCCATCAAAGGTGTTATTTCATTATTCATCAAATACAATTTCAATATCCTTTTTTAGTTGGTTAGAAAATAATAAATTTGTTTTTCTAAATTCAGTAATAAACCTTCTATAAAATTTGACAAGTCTGAAAAGTGATCTAATATGTTTTATAGTAGTGGGATAGGGTAGTGTAGAAATTATTTCAAATTTTTCCATTTCTAGTTGAATTTTTTCCTTTGAGATGAAGTGGTCCAAAACATTACCTTTTTCTACCATGAAATAAAAAATTTCAATGTTTAAAACCAAGATATTTTTAATGTATTTCTTTAAAACATTTGGTGTCTTTTCAAGATATATTTCAATAGAGGTCCCAAAAAAAGAAAATTAATCACTGAATACCTTCAATATAATTTCAATAATATCTCAAAAATGCTCACTGCGTAGTGTTGAAAAGTTCCTGGGGAATTTCAATACCCAAAATGACTTATTTGGTATGAAAATTCACCAAAGGGACATGCGAATGTGGTTTTCTCTTGGTCTTATAGTACAATAGGTTCCTAAAAAGTATCTATAAAATCAATCTTGGAAATAATAGTGTTTTTTTATTAAAGTACTTCTAGAATATGATCTACAAATGGATGGAAAAACAGTCTTTTTGAGTCACATAGTTCAATTTCTTATAGTCAATTTAGACCCTAAAAATTTTCAAAATCCTAGTGGTAACTTTTTCATTATTCTAATTTTTCACAATGTCTAATATAGTTTATTAGTAGCTATATAAGTAGGGATCACCCAATGATTGTATAAGATGAGGTAAATGTTTCCAACACCAAAAAATATTTTAATTTCTTTTTTATAGCTTCCATAATGCTTTGGTTGAGGCTTATTTGGATCTGTCTCACAATTGTTTACTCATTTTATAAAATGATTTGATGTAAAAAATAGTTTTATTAATCCCCATAATGTATCCTTTTAACCAAACTATTAATGTAAAAAATTGTTTCATAATTCTTAGTAATTTATGTTCCTGATTATTTTCCAAACTATTTGATATTATCACATGAAATTAATCATTTTATTTTAGGAAATCATATTTTTAATTAAATTAAAATCGCTTGATTTCCATATCATGTGGGAGTTATAGTGATTTTTTAACTCATTGTTTCTTATATTTGAAACACACATATATAAAGTATAAATATCTATAATATATATCATCATAAAATTCCTAATGTAGCTCATTAAAATAGTAATCGAATAGATCTCATTCAATATTTAATTAATTTAAATTTTTTTCATAAATATTGGCTGATTATAAGGATTATTATAATTTTATTATCTCATATAACATTAAACTTTATTCCTTATAATAGTAAGTAATTTAATAATTATTTAGTGAGAAAAAATATTATTATTCATTGGGATATTTCATTGAATCCCAATTATTAAAATTTATAGTGTCTTCTCTAAAAACTATTAAAAGCGTCTATTTATTGAAATTTATGATGGTTTTAACAGTCTTAAGAAATAGAATACCCAAAATTATTGAGTTATGAGATATAACTCTTTCTTCCACCATGTTCAAGATATAAAAATCAGTTGGAAAAATAGTTTTTTTTTCTATTACCATAAAATATTCTAAAACCGTTACTAGTTAGGAATATTTTTAGTTGTCTAATTGAATAAACATTTAGGTTGGTTTGAGTTATTATATCTATAGGAGAAAATCTAAGTAAGGCATAAAATTAATTTATTATTTTGAATCATAAAATTCATTAGAGAAATTGATCTATTTTATAGTTCATGGGATAGTAAAAGTACCCGGTTCAAGACATTTTATTTGTAGTTATGGGTTTATTAAATTAAATTATTTCTTATTAGGATTACCTTTTACTCTCCTTGAAATTTACTTTTCTTGTAATGAATATCCTTGAGAAACTTTCAATATCTTAAAATTTTGTTGTTGAAAACCAATAAAGGGTTATTGAATTTCACTTTCTTGAATGTCTCCAGGATCTATTATTGTAGAGAATATTCATTCTTATTCTTGGGAGGGCTAATTCATGAATGAAAGGGAGGTTGGGGATGAGTTAACTCTTCTATATGGGATTTTCCCTTATATTTTTTTCACAGGTTGTATCTCTAAATTAACGTCAACATATTTTTCATTTGAAGGGAAAAGTTATTTGAAATTAGGATTTCCACAACTAGATTATATTTATATCAGTGGTTCAAAATTTTTTTCACCTATATTCAAATTATTGAAGAAATTGATGTTATATTATTCTTAGGATTAGGAAGTGATTGGGTGTGGATCTTACTTGATCCTTTATTTACCAAGTGATTTATAATTAAAAGGATCTTTACAAACTAACCACGGTTTCTTTGAGTCTCCAGAACTTGTCTCAATATGTATTTCATGGAGTGTTATTTTTGGTATCATGTAGAGGGTTGGGAGAAATTTCTCTAGAATTTTGGGTGCTAGTACGGTTGTTTAAAATCCTACTGGAACGGTGGCCCTATAATACCCTGACCCTAGTTATCCAAAGTCAGAGCATTATTATATAAAATTGACACGATCTCAAAAGATCATGTCCCGAAAGACTGACCAGTTTAGTATCCTTAGAAGTACTCGATAAAAACATAAGTTTTACATTACATTTTAAAATGAAAAATTATCAAAATTCTGTGTCCTTTGAACACACTCATATCCCTTAGCCTATCCATGCATGTCAATCATAATATATTACTTCACATCTAGGAAAAAATAAAACATAAGAAAAGGGTGAGATCATATGCTCCGTAAGGATAACAATATAACATAAACTGTCATAAATAATCATAAACATTTAAGGAAATGTATAAGACTAAAACAAATTACTTTTAAACATAAAATTCAGAATAATATGGAAAAGATAAATCAAATAATTCCATTTACTTATTCACATGGATATTCAACTATTCAAATAATCACTTGTATTATCAATAGCTAATTTCATAATGATGGAATGCATAATGACAGACATCATAACCACATAGTCAAGGGCCCATGCCAAGATGCAAATAATTTTTTTGTCAAGGACTTGTGCCAAGACACTAGTTTGTCCCATGAGATCTAGCGAGGCCTCGAGGGGCTATAGCAGGCCCCACCCATCATTTACTATGTCCAATGCATTTTTCATATGAAAAGAGTGAAACATAACACAAACATTCATATTAAACTACCATACAAAATATTAATAATTTAACCATAAATGATGAATGGTATAAAAATAGAACATCCATAATCAAACATATCACAAAACCTTGAATACAATATAGAAGATTGTATCATAATAAACCAACACTAAACAAGCATAAAATCCAAAAAAGGATGTTGACATTGATGAAATAAATCTAAAAACTATTTGGGTGAAATATATCTTTCTACTTTGAAATCATTTAAAAGTAAAGAAAACAATTATTTTGAAAATATTCATATAATATTGTAAGGGAAGCTTAGAAGGGGGTATAATGGTGGAAAATAGATACACTCATCGTACAAGTTAAAAAAACATTCTTTCCTTAATTTATCGAAAAGGTCATAAAGTACATTGTTTTGGAAAACAATAGAAAGATTACTTTTAATTTTTTTTATAAAAAGTAAAAAAAGTGTATAAATGACTTTAATACATAGACTAGTAAATAGTAAAAATGTTTTGAAATACATTTTTAAGAAACACTGATGTGGATGATAAAGAGGTCCCAGTAGATACTCATGTATAAACATCCTTAGATAATAAAGAGATTGTAAAATTAACCATTTCCTTGTACTTTTACTTAGTTGAGGGTATTCTAAACTCATGTATAATGGTTAAATAATTGTTATTAAATTATAAAATTACAACATACATCAATATTATATCATATATGATCCCTCAATATTTCTTTGTTTATAATATTTCAGTAGTATCATTATTTTGGGTGTTAACTAATTCATTTTCCATCATATGTTTTGTTATGTTAGTTATGTTCATTATGGATAGGATGTATTTTATTAATATAAAAAATGATATTATCTTATTAAATATTATTTTTAATCATCAAATGAAAATTATTCTTTAATGGTTACGATGGGGAATGAAATCTCGTCGCGTCGTGGAGACGGTAAGCTATACGTACACAGAAGCGACAATATCATTCTATTGATGGTGAAATATTATGTAATTGGATGGTATATTATATATAAAAAATAATTAACATGTTATATTTATTTTTTCATCAATTATACTCATTATTATACCCATCAAAATAATTAAGTGTTGAATAAAAAACTACACCAATACATGGATACGGTAAGCCATACGTACACATGTATGGTGAATTTTTCATTCATATGATGAATATCATAATGAATACGGTTGTACCATATTTATAATAAAATCTTAGTATATATAAGGTACTAGATTTATTATTTTCGTATGGAAACAAAAAATAAAGAGGTAGTGGAAGAAGAAAAGAACTTTGAAAGAGGTTATGAAATAATTACCTCTTCTTCGGGTGCTTCCGTTTGATTTGAACAGAAGGGCTCTTTAGGTTGGATTTATGATCAATTTAAGGACTATAATATGAAGTTAGGGTAGTTTTGAGGAGATTTGATCAGGGTTTGGTCAAGCCAAATGGATTTGGAGGTGTGAATTTAAGAGAAGGGGAGGTACCCTTTTATAAGATAGGGGTGGGGCACTTTAGGAAGATCTTGGAATATTAATTTATTATAAAATACTTTTCGGTTTCTAATAGCTCCAAATTATTTATTTCTAGGATAAGGTGGGGATGTGTAGAAATTATCTCAACCAATAGGTTTTATATAATTTATGTCACTACATTAACCTTATAATTTAGATTTAAAACTTAGTTAACTACTTTAACTTTTACCATGTCTTCTTCTATTTTTATATTACATGGTTCATATAGTTACTATAAAATTCAAAGAGAACCTAAAATGGTTAATTAATGACATATATAATATTATATAAGTTATTTGTCTGAATCATAGTTTTTTAAGAATATTATATCATTTAATAAAATAGTTTCTGTTTTAAAAACTCATTTATGTCAATTTTGATAGTATTTATTATTTAGTTTTTGTGAGAGTCCTAAAAACATTTTTAATTCGAAAAAAATAAATTTAATCAAATATAAAATATAATATTCTACTATAAAATTCGTGGATGGCATCAATAGTTTCAATTTACTTTTATTTTAATATTTATAACATCAATTATTTTAATCATTCATTAATAAGGTAATTACTACATCATAATTCTATCATAAATAAATTTACTTATGTAATGTATAAAAATTATAAATAAAACACCATGATGTAGGAAATATATTTATCTTTCTAAATAATATTTATAGTTGAACTTATCTTATGTGTAACCCTATATTAAAAATGTTTTAGTTATTAAAATTTGAATTTAATACATTTTACTCTTCTTTGAATAAAATATAATAATTGTTATAATCTATTAAAAGTGGATCAAAAGGATCATATTTTGTCTTAAGGTTGATTTTGGTTGAAAAAACTTATTCAATAGAATTAGGACATCTGTTTGGGTAATTATGATATCATTTTTACCTTTAATTACCTTATTTAATTTTAACCGTGGTAAATAAAATTCAAAAGTAAATATTCACCAAAAGTTATTTTTATCCTATTGAACCACATTGTACTTATTAATAACAACTATGTGTGTCAGATTTTTGAAAATCAATTCACATAAGTGGTAAAATCTCATTTTATGCAAATTTGTAAATGTGTCTAGAAGGTGGGTAAAATACGTTAAAAAGTTCAATAAAATTTTATATATCTAATATTATTATAAAATAACTCCAATAGATAACATTGGATTAATAAATGGATTATGTATCTATTTTTTACTTATTTAAATTTAAAACTAATTATTTAAGTAAAAAGTCCGTTTTAAACATTAACGTAGTGTTTTTCACTATTCATCAAAAATTGAATGTTTTTAGAAAAATACGAAAAATTCACCCTAAGCTAATTTTTATATTTTGAATCCAAAAATGAAGTACAATTTGAAAAATATAATTTATAAAATTTCAAATGTTGGGTATTAAAATTTTAACTTCTTCTTAAATGGCTAGTTTGATTGGTCGTGGTGTCCTAGAACATGAAGTTGCATACATCACAGGCTATTATATTATTCAAAGTGAAAGGTATTGTGGAAGCTTGGGGTGTTACAAGCCCTATTGGATATAGGATTCCAACTCCATATTGAATGTTTGAGTACTCTATAATCCATTCACTTATTAGGGTTAATTAGTATTATCTATTATTCATGGTGTCCCAACTCACAATCTCTTTCAATTTTGGGAATATATTTTTAGGATGATTGAAAGAGTAGAAAAGATAAAAAATATGAGGAGGTATAGATAGTGATGCATTCTAAACATTATTCATCCTCAAATATCTCACAATATAGGCCAGTTATTCAATTTTATTTTCATTTATAGGGGATTTTAAACATTTAATATTGTATAATCCTCTATTAGTGGATCTTTTTTCAAAATTGTTGAGACTTTTTTTGAGATCATCTCTATCAGATATTCGAATTCACAAGGTGATATTTCAATTAGTTATCCTCCGAAGTAAATATCTAATATGATCATATCATTGTACACTATTCTATGGTAATAGAACACCCAGAAATTATTGTCTTAAAATGTTTGGTGAAAGAATTATGTTGCATGTATCTTAAAAATCCCCTATAACTCATATAGAGTTTCTCCACTTAATTTATTAATCCCATAGATACCTATCCATAGATGGTTACTCTTTTAAGAAGGAAAAGATTTTTGGAGGAAGGACATCTAGTGTTTATCCCATGTCATGAATTCTCTAGGTTTTAGATTGTTTAAACACCATTGGAATATATTTTAATGGAGAGTAGAAAAACCTTGTATCTAATCCATGCTTCTGGGATTCCTCTAGGTTAGGAGATACTAAAAACATTACCAAAATCTCTCAATTACCGATTATATTCTTATAATAGAAATTAATGAAATTTATTTAGTAGTTGGATTATTCATTTTTATGTTAAAATTCATATGGGTTATTTGGTTAACGAATATTATTACTATTAATTAAATCAAGTTCATCAAACTCAATTAAAGTTTTACTTAGTTGTGCCAAATTATCCTCTATATTTTCACTTCCCAGGGTAACTATAGTAGAAGAGGAAAAAGAGGATGGATATTTTATCAAAAAAATTATTAAAAACTCACTATCCAGTTATCCAATATCTATTAAATTTCTAACTCTATCCAGTAAAGTCCTTTCATCATCAGAATCAAAGTTAAATATGTTATCATAATAAGAACTAATCGTGCACCAAAAACATTTCAAGAAAAAAACAAAAAAACAAAAAAAGAGTCAACAATGGAATGCCACCATGGTAATGATTCTAGGTTGATGTGGCCACTATAATGGGGCTCCCAATAAATTTTTAGCCCAAATTAATAATAAAAATTAGGGGATCTTGGATATTATCTAGAGGCTTGGGTGTTTTTTGTTTTATTTAATTTTTTTCTTTAATGGGTTCAGTTTGTGTGTTTGATAATTCAAATAATGGATGGTTTAATTCAATTTTAAGATATTAGTATTACCTATATAATTCTCCCTCACTTACCCCATAAATTATGATTCATTAATATGTCCCCCTCTTTATTTCTCACTAATTTCCTAAAACCTTATCAATTTTTCATTTGTTGGTGATTTCGGTTCAAAAAGGGAAAAGAAATGATCACTAAAGAATCTATTATTACATAAGCTATTAATTAGAAAGATTTTATTACTCATGAATCAAACCACTTCCCTCCATTATAAGGGAATAAAGGAAGTTATATGGTCCATATTTGTGAAAACTAGTAAAGAAGTAAAATGATATGAATGAAAATGAAATAAAAAAATAAATTATATATTTCCTAAAATAATATAACATTTAAAATAATATAAAATAAGTGGGTGTGAACAACTAAACATAATAATTCATTGTAAGTGGAAGTGTAATTTTTTTATCTCTATTCCTAAGCATATATTGTTCCATCATTGGTAAGATATTACAATAAAAGAATATAATAGAACAAAATTATCGAACTGTAGCTCTTAACTAAAAAAAATCTATTGACCCCCTCTCAGTAGTGAATAATCATCTTTTTATAGGAGTAGAAAAATAGTCAGGGATCCTCACATACTTCATTGGATTCTTCTCCCATGTGAGAAGCATATATATTTTCTTCTTCCTTCTATGATTTTAGTTCCTTTTGGAATCCTCCAGAGTTTCAATTCCCAGATTTCATCCTCTTATTAATTCTATCTGTGTATTTCAAGGATATAAATTAGTCAACTTGTATATCTCAAACATTCTCATCTTGGTTTGGTTCCTTGATATTATCCTTCTTCATTCAAAATTATTCTTCATTGATTCTTATAATAATTATTAACTGATTTGGGTAAACCAAGGAAATGTGAAAATTCTTTTAATAATTCCCTAGTTACTTTGGGAATTTCTTATTTTATTACCTATATCCAAATTTTAGCAAAGATAATTATCATTCATATACAGGTGCGGCTAACCTTTGATGAATTTTATGCATAAGAAACCCAAACATATGACTGATACTCTAATTAAAAATGACTCATATGATAACCACTCATATATATATGATTCATAGTAAGTTATCACGACTCATTCAAAAATGTTGGTTACACATATGTAGTGAAGTGAATGAATCTTACTAGAATCTGGATAATCCATTTTTTTATTGTAGATAACTCATATATAGAGTAATGAATTACATAGTTTAAAATCAGTACTTTTTCCAATTTTCATCCTTATACCAATAAATCATGAAAAATAAAAGAATTTATATATCATGTGTCCAAATTATTATGAATAAAATATAACAATGGGAATTAAAAATTATAATTTTATTAACATTTCATTTTAAAAAATTAGTATATGTATTTAGTATTAATAAAAAATTGAATTAAATAACTAAAAAGCATTATTAAATACATTTAATAAAAATCTAATTCACTAAAGTCATAAAAACGTGATGATTTCTTGGGTTTTAAATCAATTTTGTAGTTAATTTTCTTTGAAAAATAGATTAATAATTTGATAATAATGGCTCTTATTAGTGGTTTAGGGTGATTAAAAATCCTATCGAGGTTTAGATAATCAGTTTGGGTAGTGAACCATGCACATCCTGTGTATTTTTTATTTCTTTAATATATGATATATTCAATAGTTATATCATTCACTATAACATGTGAAAAATGTTGATTTCATAATAAATCACATAGATAAATGGAATATTGATTCACTTATTCACTACTATCAATGAACCTTCACTGTACATAATGGTTCATCAAGTGGAATCATTGAATTCCAAATTTCCTATGAAGATCAAGAAGTTTATTTTTTTTGTGAATGTTTTTACCACAATTGATATTTGATTTTTTCTCTCTTTTATAGAATGAATAATACGTTCCTATGTGTTTGAAGATTTGGTAAATGAGTTTTTGTTATGAACATGGAAACCCTTAATTTAGTGAACAATAACGGGATTACCTCTTTTTATAGGAGGAATTATTATAATTTGAATGATAAATAGAATTCATATCTTCATTAAATTATTCTATATGTATTGGATATTTCTACTGATGGTTTTGTTCCTTGTTTTGAAGGTACTATAATGAACATAGTCGATAAAAATAATTTATAGAATGATGGTCATGACTAAAATTATATTTTATAATCTATATATGAAAAGGAGTTTCTAGAAGATAAATAACTAAAATTAGTGAATAAGTGTTTTAATAAATTTTAAAATATCAATGAAGGTAATGTAAAAGTTAAGTAAACTAGGCTAAAAATTTAGAGACCAAAATATAATGGTTTCAAGATGACTGGTAATGAAATAGTGGATGTGTTATTAACTATATATAATAATTTTTTCAATAACATCAGAGGTTTTGTTTAGAGGATATAGGATTTTTTGGTTTTTAAGAAGAAACTAAATAATTTTTAGATTGGTTTTATGTGAAGGTTTCTATTATTGAAGATCGTGATTCTGGTACACCTCCCTTGGAATATATAAACAAAATTAATATTTCTTTTGAAATAAAAAATAGATGTTCATTCAATAATAATATCATGGATGAAATGGAAATTTATTTTAAATCATTGAATAAAGAAAATAGTAGGAATGACATTGATGAGGAAGGGAAATAATTTATTTATGAGGAAAATTTGGAAATGATTTTTTTCAAATATATGTCATTAATTTCGTGAAGAAAGAGAAAAGGAAAAATAAATTTATAAGTTAATTCTCCACTTAAATGATTCTAGTGTAGAGGTATTATAAATTTCATAGAAAAGTTTCAAAAATTTAAAGAATAAGAAGATTTTGATGATGAGGATGAGAAGCTAACAAGTTCCACTTACAAGAAATTATCCAAATATTCTTCAAAGTGTAAATGTAATAATTTCTCCAATTTCAAGAATATTATTTTTTTATATTCTTGAAGATGATTATAGTTCTTAGTATAAAAATGAAGTATGCACTTCACCTGAAGTTGATGAAAAATTACTGATTGGAAAATTGAATAATGAATAATTCACTAGTGTTAAAGGAGTAATGATGTAATTGTTCAAGAAACACAGATGGATTTCAAGATAAAATGGAAGCCCAAATAGTGTCTTTTCATGATACTTCAATTGGAAATGGAAAACAAAAATATATAGAAATACTATTTATTATCCAACAATAATAATAGCTTATATTCAGAAAAAATTCAAATTTGACCATTGATATTGAAAAATTGAAGGATTGGATTATTGATGTGGAAATAAAGGACATTAAAATATGATAATGAGCCCGAACTTGTTCAATAGAAATTGGTAGAAGTAGAAAAATAGTAATAAAAATTCAAATTCAAATTTTAAAATTAAATTTAATTATTCATAGAAATCTAGAAAAAGAAAATCTATCAAATGGAGATTTAATGATATAAGTGGATATAGTCAAATTTTTGGGGAAGAAAAATAATTCTCCGAAATATATAAATTATAAAACACCAATTTAAAATTAAACTATGATAAAAATTGTGATATTAAAGTGTTAAAAAGATATTATGTAACTAATAAAGAAGTATTATAAGTTTAACATAACTTTTTGTTTAGTAAAAGGAACCAATTTTAATAGACAAGGAGTGAAATAATGACACAAATATACTTTTTGACAATAAGAATTCTATAAAGGAAAGTATGATTTTTATGGTTAATGGCAGTTTAAGAGTATTTAAGAAAATATTAAGTAGATAATGGTTTATTTATAAATATCACTATAAGCACATATAATACGAGAGACAAATATTTCAAGGGATTCAAACTACTCAAAGATTAATTGTTGAGAAGAAATTTAAAAATTCTTTATTGTGGGTTGAGAAAAATATGTGACCATTAAATGAGGTCTATGAAATATGATAAAAAATTCACCCATTTCTCGGTTATTTTATAACCATTTTACCTATCCATCTTAGTATGAATAATAATATTAAAAATTATCAAAATAAAAAAATATAAATTAAAGGAAATAACATGGTTGTTGAAGTATAACTCAGAGAATCACAAAGGGAGAATCCATGAATCATTGAAAGTGTATGATCCTCTCAATTTTAAGTATATTTCAATCACATTAAGGATAATAAGATGTTAAAATATGGGATGATTAATTTTTTCAATGGAGTGTCACTTAAAATTAAAGGAGTTGGTTTTTTAGTCATTGAAGAAGATATGTTGGAATCAAAGAACACAATATTTTTTGACAGGTTAAAACATAGTTTAATAAGTGTGTAACTAATATGTTTTAAAGATAATCAATTGATTTTTTAAAATAATTAATGTTAAATGAATATTTTGAAATATTTATGTGGTTTTATTAATTGAAAACAAACCCTGAGCTGATATTTTTAGGTGGGTGATGCTAAAAAGTCATCCTACTTGAGCTTGAAAGAAAAAAAATAAATAATGGCATAAAAGTATTGTCCAAAATAGTCAAATTAATATGAATAATATAATACAATAAAGTAATTTTCATGATGTTCACATGTTGAAGAGAGAAAGATATTTATTTTTCTTTATATTCCATGATGGGAAGATAGTTAATTCCTTAAATAAAAGAGTGGAGATTTAGACATCACATCCAGTAGATCCAATTTATTGAGATATCTATAGGCTTGTAAGGAATAAATAGAAAGATTTAAATATTTAATTTATCTTCATTTAATGATTAATTTAGTAATATTATATTCATTATATTTATGAAACACAAGTCAAAGGTCTTGAATATGTTTAGAGTCTTCAAAAAAAGTTCAAAAAAGCAGAGTGGTTTCTCCATAAAGAATTTGCAGGTGGGTATTGGTTATGAATAAACTTACGAAATGTTTGAAAAGTATATTATATAGAATGATATTCACCATAAAGTCAATAATAAATACCCTGAATTAAAATTGTTTATCCAAAATAAATAACACATGTTTTGTGGAAATGAATTACAATATGTTGAAAGAGCATGCTATATATCTATTCTTATAGAGGACAAACTTTTGTATAAGGGTTCATATTCAAAACCATTTTCTATTTTTATTTTATTTTCATTTTATACTATACTGGATGTATTATAATAATACCCCAATCTTAAAATACTTTAGTGTATTTAGTATCCCTTTTATTATCAATGTGAAAAGTGAAAACTTGGGGAACTTCAAACAATGAGAATTTGATGGTATCTTCCTTGAATATCCTCTAAATATAAGAGGAAATAATTGATAAAAAAATAATATGTCTTATATTATATATAGTGACAATGTGATGGTTTTAGAACTCTCATATAATGAAGTTACATATCATAAATAAATTTCTATAGTTGTAGATGATGAGATAGAATTGGTTGATAAACCAGATGTGGATTCTGAATAGGATATGAATTTAGAGGAGGTATAGGTTAAAAATAATGATTCATCCTTTTATTTTAATGAAGAAAAATATTTCTTAAAACTTAAATGGATGATAAATCATGTGGAGATCAAATACATATTTGGAGCTTAAGGAAAACCATTCAAATCACAGAACATCGATGAACCCCATTCACGCATCATTGTTTTCTCAGGTTGAAGTGAATGATGTGAAAGAATATTTGGAACATCTTAAATGGATCGATGTTATATATGAGGATTTGGATCAGATAATGAATTATTACACTTTAGATTTATTACCCAATACAACAAACAAGATATTCCTATGGAAAAATTCAGTGTTTTATAAAAAGTTAAATGAGAAAGGACAGTTGATGAGAAGTAAGGAAAGACTCATGTTCAAAGGATATTCATATGTGGAAGGAATTGATTTTAATGATATTTTCACACCAGCTTATAGGATTGAGACCATTAGTATCTTTATTCATATTACAATACAAATTAATTACAAGATCTTTCAAAAGGGTGTTAATTCTATATTCCTAAATATGTAATCAAATGTGGAAGTGTATATTTTGAAATCTAATGTCTTTTTTCATAGAGATGATAAAGGGTATGTTTAAAGATCAATAAATAATTTTATATATTCAAATAATCCCATAGATCATTGTATTTAATGTTTTATTCCTTATTGAAGGAATTGAAGTTCAAGAAATATTGATTTCAAAATAACCTCCACATCAAAGAAGATAAATTATCATCTTTTATTATTATCATCTATGTAGATGATATCATTTTTTTGAAAATGAATACTTTTCTTGTAAATAATTTTCTTTGTAAATGAAAAATATATTTTAGCTATCCATGCTTGGAGAGTCAAGTTATTTAATAGTATTTAAATTTTCTTGAGAAAAGGATCATAATTTTTTATCTCAATAGAAATATACGTGAGAAATTTTTATGAAGGCTGTAATAAAGGATTCAAAGCTAGTTTTCCTCCCAATTTTAGTAGGAACCAAGATATCAATAGATAAATAAGTAAAATATGTTAATTTAGTGGATTTTAGAAAATTTATTGGGAGTCTACTATACTTGGAAGATTCACAATTGGATCTTATGTATTTTATTACACTTTTTTATGATTTCAATGTGCATAAAAGAGGCTCCATCTTGACACTAAAAAGTGAATACTTTTCTACATTAAATGTATAAAGAATTATCAATATAAAAATTATTTTAGTGAATTACTTAAGTTATTTATATATACTAATAGAAATTGGGATATAATTTTTTAATATAGAAGTTATATATATAGTTAATTATTCATTATAGAAGAAATGTGTGTGACATGGTACAAAATTAAGCAATGTTTGGTGAACTTTAGTACCACTGAGGTACATTATATTTATACAACTCATGAAAATGTCCATTAGGTGTGGATAAAAAAATAATCAAAATACTTTAAGGTGGTTGTGAACATACCACTACTTTTGGTAGGTTATAATCAAAGTGATATCAAGTTATTGAGGACTCTGGATCAAGATTCTTCATTTGAGAACATTTATATCAAATCTCATTTCATTAAAGAGATAGTGGGGAAATACGTGTTAAAATTATATTTTTTATAATAAATGAAAAACTAGTGTATGTGTTCAGAAAACTACTACTAAAGGATTCATTACAGATCATAAGGTTGATGATGGATGTGAAACCTCACTCCAGTTATGGCTAAGGTATGGTGACTCCTGTCTTCCCTCTCACTTTTTCCTTAGATATTTTGTTTTAAAAGGGGGAGAAAGATAAAATAAATTATATTTTTTTATCTAATAATATATTTAAAAAGTTTGATAAAATAATATATGGGGAAAATCCAAATATATTTTTTAACCTAATGGGAGAGATATCTCTTATTTATGGAAATTATATATTTAGAGGTAGTTTTTAAAAGGGGTAATATATGAAGTAAGCATGGTTGTGTAATTTTTAAACTTTTTAAAAATATTTAGTGACTATATATGAAAGAAATTATTTTAACTAGGTTCAAAGAATAATTTTTTGTGAAGTAGAATAAGAGACATAAATAAATATATTTGCGGTGGATTGAATATATGTAACAACCTAGACCCGGTTCACTTATATGTAACCATACCTAATTTTTCATGTGGCATCAAGCATGACACTCCATATGCCAATTTTTACTAACTAGAAGTTGGGGTCTAATGGTGATATAATTGGGATATTATACTCTCAATATAAGTAATAAATAAAGTATAATAAATAATACATAAAAATAGTGGATGATATAAATGAATCAACAATAGTAAGTACAATTAGATAACCATAGAGTTCTAAAAAACCAACCGTGTAAGAACAAGTTGTACATAAAGAAAAAAAAAAGACAAAAATCATACAGTAGGTAATACATACAACAATACTAGACTCATAACAGAAGAAATAAATAAAGACATTGACCCTTTTAGGACTCTTGAGTACATGCTTGACCCCTAAATCCTTGGCAAGTCCACGTACATAAAGAGAAAGAAAAAGAATCATAACCAACAATCTTGAACTGTAGTCATGAGATCTATCTAAGTACCACATGGGAGACCAAATAGGATGTGAGTAAAACTAATTAGGCCACCACCGACAATGTTTACTTAAATCCATTTATTTAATATAAAATTACTTAGTGCATAAGTATAATAAATAAACTATGAATAAATATATTTAATCAAGTTGGGAATGAGATCCTTATAGGACACCAAATTGATCATACATAATTTGTCCTAAGATATAAAATATCTAAACATGTGTCATATATATATATATCCATATGTACTAGTGAGGACTTAAAGATTTTGACTAATGTGCCCATGTATATTATAAAATATTCTCATAATTTTAATAATTGGAAATCATCTATAGTATTCTTGCAAGAGATTCGTATATCCGTGCCCAAAAAAACTAATTAGTTATGTGTAACATAATTTCAAACATATTAATTAATTATATAAATTGTGATGTCCAATATCCTAGTCATGGGTTATAAAACTTAATGTTAAAAAACCCAATAATTATGTGAAACACCATGTCTAATAACCTAGAACAAGTGGTTGTGAAACACCATGTCCAACGACCCTAACAAAGGTCTTGTAATAATCATAATTAACATAGGCATGAAATTAAAATAAACTTGGTTCATAAAGAATTGGAACCTTACACATAATAGTTAAACATTGACCATGATGAATCTCCCTACCAATTTACAATTCAATCTATACAATTTGACCTTTTAATTTATAACCAATTAATATTTCAATGGGAAACACCAATTACATTATATATATTTTCAGTATTTTTCCATTATTTTACTTAATTACAATGATAAAAAGTTCCATGTAACATTAAATGCCACAATATAGTTTTGGGGATTGATTTTAGGCCAGCCTATCGTGATAATCAATCTTTAAGTAAAAGGTCAAGGAAAAAGGGTTATATCTAACCATTTAATAATCCATTGAACTCAAAGTGGATATTTAATCTATAAGGGTGACTCAAGAATAATATAACAGAATCTAAAAACATAATTTATTCATCTGTGCCACTTATAATTTGATTAATTATGTTTAACCATTTCATTTAATTAAAAGGAAAGTCAACACACCTCTTAAGGTGGTTTAATATCCATTAAAAGGCATAGAGGCAATGGGAACATAAACAATGCACCCCAAGGGGTGGTTTGAGTTGATATGAACAACTTCCATTGGTGAAATTAAAATCCAAAAAATTCTAATGTTAATGCATTATAATTTATATTACTAATTTTACATTTAAGAGGTGATGTAATGAAAATCTGGCACGTGGCATCATGGAGTATTTTATAAACATGCTATATCCTAAGGGATAAACCATAGACCACTTACCTTATACCAAGGAAATACCACTCATCCATTATCAGGTTTGATTCAATCTAGAATGGGAGAAATCAAAAGAATAAAAAAATCCATAAAAATAGGGTATATGATCTCGCATGGAAATAAAATCCATTACGAAAAGAAAAACACAGAAAGAAAATAATAAGAATAATAAATTAACCAATATAAATCAAATGAGACTAATGATATTTGATTTTTATTGTTGACCTAGGATATATCCCAAATACAAGGTGGGAGGATGGATGAGCTCTTGGGTGGTTTATGTGCATGAGAATAGAGGGAGAAGGGAGGAGGAGGAAAATATAAATGAGGAAGGCGTAAAATGGTCATTTCCATCCCATTTAATGAGTTTCACTGTTTAGCGACATGGTTTGTCTATCTGTGCACATACAGCGTGGTTCCACTTTCCAAAGGGAAACCTGTTCAGATGTTTAGGCACATAGTCGGAAAAACTGTGCACTAGCCATGTGATTATCCTTTATATTTTATTGTAGATGGTTTTCATAGATATACAGCCTTAGGTGAACAATTTGAAAGCGCATGTAGCTTTCAATCTAGGTTTCATGGATTTCTAGCACAAGTTATATATTTTAAATAAACACTGTATTTTTTCAAAACATGTTTCACAATTGATCTACATTTTCAGCACTAATCATGGACCAACCATGTGCCCAAAGTTTTCTCTCTTAAAATTGATACTTTTAAGTGATATGATCTTGATTCTCATATGGGATTCTAAGACATCTAATAGGAATTTAACCACATTAAAAAAACCTTAAAGTGTTTCAATGCACAAAATTTTATTTAAAATATAAAATTATAAAATGACCCATGAATCATATGAATATTTGAATTATTTTTGATTTTTCAACCAAAATATAACCTTCCCACCATGGAAATTTTAATCCCCATGAATCCTTGGTGAACAATGAAACATCACATGACCTACATAACATGTGAATTATTGTTCAAATATCCATGTAGTGTTTCCAAATTTACAATATGCCTCTTATCATCAAATTAAACACACAGTGCTTAAGTCATTGAAACTAATCCAACACTCATATCTATTAAAAAATCATCATGATGGTGCTTTACAATTCCCATCAAACTAATGACATGATCATTTCACATTTTCTATCATCATATAACCTATGGTGCTCCACACCATAAGACCTATCCTTGAGCATCCAATTCTGATTCATGGTACTTCAACCGTTGGAATTTTCTATTGAAGCACATAACTAGAATCCTATTGGAATGATTCTTATTCCATTACACACAGTCACACATAAGGATACTACCTCTAGTCCAAGATTTTATTAAAAATGACAAATCCCAATCGACCTTTCTTAGACTGGTCACACTATATTTTCCTTAAACAACCTCAACTGACCCTTATATTGTATCTGTCCCATCCCACGACATGGTAGTCGTGACTCCTCACTAACCACATCCACAAAAAAAGAGAAATCATTTTTATCTACCTTTGATAATTCTAAATAACACAGTGGATGAATCACTGAAACTAGAATCTGATTTCCTTATTCCAAGGCATAAAGAACATTTTGAGCACTCTCAACGAAGCCCATAACTGACTTCTGGTGACATATCGTTGTGATTAATCCCCTGATAATTTCTCTCACTATTAAATAACATGACCCATATTCATTCTTTATCCAATATCCATGGATCATATCAAGATATCATGGGTATGACTCCTACAGTTGGACTTCCCCAAGTCTCTATTTGGACCTAAAATAAGAATTTACCAAGAAACCCATCCATACATTTTTTTAATTTATCCAATGACATATGAGTGTTAAACAACCATCCAATTATCAATATTTAAGTTCCATGAATCGTCACATATGATTGTTTCCAAAAAAAATATATGTATCTCTTCACACCTTAGGAGAATTCTCATCGTCTCATTAAGAAAACGAGTTCAAAAACAACACATCCTAAGACCCATTTATTTTCAAACATAACGTCTAGCATGTCTAAGAACCTGTTCATTCCCAAAATCTAAATTAAATTCCATCCTTCACCTATGATCGATCATTGAGACTGGTTTTCATGGAGTTTAATTAAATTAAACATTAAACATGGTTCACCAACCTCAAAAGGCCGGAGGTGTACTCCTAACCATATGACATACCATCAAACCGCTCATTGAGTACACCCCCACCCCCATATTTTCTCTATTAAACCATAAAAGATATTTAAGATAGCTCATGTTATAGATGATACTTTATCATCATACTCAGGATGATGATGAGATATTGGGAATGATGGCCTATAAACTAATAGTACACTACGAGTCCATCGATAGGCACATGTAGCTCTCTCCATGCCATAATTACATTAACAAATTCTACATTTTCTTTGAAATAAACATAACTCCATGTATACTGAAAATATGTTCCTAGGTCTACTCATGGGAGAACTGTCTCCTGGAACCTAGATCATTTCAAACATAGACCTCATCATAGAGAACTTCCTTCAATATACCCAATATTCTGAGTTGTCATTCCTGCATGTGTTATATTTGAAACCATCGATCCTCATACCATACTTATATTCTGAAAAATGTTTCATAATAACCATTGAAATTTTTTATATGACCTGAAAAAAAACATACCATGCATAGAAGGTGTATATCATGTACCACCCAAATCAAGATCTGATTCGTGCTCACAAAAGTTATTCATCAACATGTGCAAGTTAATCGTACTACATGACACATCATTTTAATCATTTCTAAATTTACCTTGACATGATCTTAAATATTAGGCACCACATATATACCATGATTTATCTAATTACCACTTTCCTCACATCATCGTTTTAAAAAATGAAGCATCAACTACACAACCACTGATCAACTAGTCCAGAAACCAACAAAATTATGCCCATAAAAGCTAATTTCATTATCTAAGAACCTTTGGTGCTTCCTTAAAAGTAAAAATAATCACCAGGTCTAAATTTAAAAACTATATCACCTTCTGTGTACTACGATTGAAATGATCATACAACAAGATCATCGCCTTTAAGGCTTACATAAACCCAGGACAATCTCTCTCAAAGTTTTCCCTTGATGAAACCATACATCAATGAACTCCAAGGGTCTGAGTAAAAAATAATTGCCTCTCGGTTTATCCACCTACCCCTATGGTCTCTCAGATTAGATAGATATCCCAACTAAGGTATTATGTCACACGACCTCTAAGACACCTAACAAATATCTCTATAGAAGTAAAAATAATGGAAGGAAAAAATATCATCAAACTACAAGGGTGAAACTGATCAACATAACCATAATAAAATCACCTATAAATCATCGAGCTACAATGCCCTAATCCTATATATTAATCCTCATAAAGAACTTCTCTCTATATGGTCAATATATTAATATGAAATGAATAAGGTGTTGACACTCACCAGGTATCTATATACATAAATACCCTTTCAAGGACCGACTTACCAGAAAACTTCTCGCCTCCCTGGTGTATTGTTTCATTAACTAATAGTCCTATCCAATTCAATAAACCAAATGAACAACATTCATCATTCTTAAAAACTCAGCTCAAAGGTTTACTGTTTCCAATTTCCCATGGGTTCTATTAAAATCGGTTAACCCCAAATTTGGATATAATGTATCGACTTGAAAATAGTTTCACACCTAAATGGTCACTAGGGGGTACCACCCAACTTTTTGATCAAATTTAGGATAAAAGGATTCTAAAACCAACGAAAAATATCAGTGTTACCATCCAGTTTAACCCTCAAGGAAAAACTATATATGATACATTCAATAGGGTTTAAGATATTTATACCACTAAAGGATTTATTTAAGTAATTTCACGATTTCACATTTTTTATTAAAATTTAAGAGGTTTAGAAATAGGAAAACTCAAGTACCATTCATAGATAAAAACATTCTATAATTGTAATTAACACTTTATTCATCTGACATAATGAAAAATTAGGAAAACTATCTCTTAATTTTCTCTTAGACAATAATTTTTTCTCCACAAGTTTCCATAATAAGGATTATATTGAAAAAATTTTATTTCAATGATATAGAGGAAAAAAACCTTAGGCTATAATTGGCCTTTTAATTAACCAACACCTCATATAAATAATGATCAAAAGAAGAAAAAGGGATTTTATCAATTAAAGGGAATAAGGTCACTAATATTCCACCTATATTTATACAAAAAATAATATATGTGGATGCTGAAATGTTAAATAGACACCCTATATTTATGAAAAGAACACCCCCAAGGGGTTAAGTACCAAGGAATATAAATTTTAAAGTCACCTAATAGGGTCCTGATATGTCAACCTAAGTTCAGTTATATGATTAGTCTTTCCCAATTTATGGAGTTAGAACTCTATGAATTGAAATTGTAACATCATTTAAGATTCAACCAATAAAAAAAATTTATTAACGATTAATCACACACATAATGATTTTATCTCATAGGAATATAATTCTAAGACTCACCTACTTAGGCCGAGTCAAGCATTAGGGTTTAGTTATGCATGTCACCATTCCCATGTTATGAAGGTACAAGCCATTATATGTTACAATTCAAAAACCATTTAACTAAAATCCATCACAAATCATTTAATTTTATTCGGAAGTAACTTTCACATTTGGACACAGTTATGCAGACAACCGTTCCACGGTTATGGAGGAAACCACTCCATAAGACACAATTGAAATCCCATTTAATAGACATCCATAAACAATCACTTGAATTATTTAGAAAAATTATATGTTCTTTTTCACTTTAAGAATTTTTTTTGGGCTAATTTATTAACCATGTCAATACATTTTATTTTATTAAATAATTTTAGGCTGGTCTAATTGAATTCCACCATCAAGCTATGTGGGAAAAAACCATTTAGGTTGATTCAGACACTTTATTTAACCACACACACACACATATGATATCTATAACATAGGAAGCTATCTCATCATTAGGGAATATAGGTAAACACTGAAATCACAAGCATGGTGTACAAGTAATCACGTGAAATAATCTTTCAACATAGAATATAGATATATGTGGCACATAATAACTCAATCATGGTACATATATAAGCATGCTAATGACATGTGAACCTTATTTATCTGAAATAATGCATGAACACAACCTATCTTTTTCCACACTAGACCAAGTGGTAAATCCCATAATCAAGAACCAATAAAGTAATATAATAATAAACCTATTTGAAATCATAACAATCTGTAAAAGGAAACCATCATGAACAATAGTCCCTTACCTAGAAAATTGACCATTCCCTCATGTGTGGGTTGGATAGACCAAGACATGAATTACATATCAAGTGATGAAATGTTCCTAGTATCTTCAATAATAGCCCAAAATACTAAGATAAGGAAAAAATATTATCTGATACCACTTTTAATGTTCCAGACCTGGTAAATAATATGTAAATGAACCTAGTTAGTCAAATGGTCTCAAGCATACCTCCCTATATGCCAAAGGATACCGATTAGTAGCGAGGGTATAATGGTGATACATTGGGAAGAAAATTCCCTCTCGATCAGTAATAAATACAATGAAATAAATAATAAATAAAAGAAGCAGAAGATAAAATGAAATAATCACTGTAATCATAAATATATAACTTTGAATTTTCAATATAAATCAACCATGCATTAACATTTTATTCTAAAAAGGGTAATAAATTAATAACAGGTAATATATACAGTAGCACCAAAATAATAATAGAGTAAATAAATAAATACCTCAACTCCCATAAGAAGCTTATGTACATGATTATCCCATAACTCCATGGCATGTCATAGTCCATAAAGAGAAATAACAAGAATCACAATCAAATATATTGACTTGAAATAATGAAATCTTTTTGGGTATGAAACATCAGCTCGAATAGGGTGTGAGTAACTTAGTAGGCCACCGCCAATGATTTATAATGAAATCTAGTTATTAATTATAAAATGAAGTTTTGTCTGTGTATACTTAATAAGTAGTGGATAAATAAAGTTAATCATGCCACGCGTAGGTTCCTCATTAGACACATGACTGACCATATCTGCTTTAGACTAAGTATAACTATCTATTTACATGTGTCATCATATATATAAATACAACCATATATATATATATATATATGTGTGTGTGTGTGTGTGTACTGGTGAGGACCCAAGGATTACAAATATGGAATCCACATAGAGTATAAAAGAGTATAAAATTTTTAATAATGGTAAATCAACCATAGAATTCATGTTGGGGATCCAGATCACCATGCCTAAAAATCCCAATAAATGATGTAACAAATCATGTACAATATCTTAATCAACAATGTGAAGCATCATGTCCAATATCCTAATCATGGGGCATGAAACCTCATCTCCAAAAACCCAATAATGATGTGAAATGTCGTGTACAACATCCTAGACCAGGGGGTGAAACACCATGTCCAACAAATCTAACCAAGGTTTGGTAATAATCACACTTAACATAGGTAATTGATTTATAATAAACATGGTTCATACATAATTGGTACATTACACATAATAGTTAAACATTGAGCATGATGAATACCCCTATGAATTTATAATTCAATATATTCAATTTGGTCATTTAATTTATAAACAATTATGAAGGCCATAGGAAACTACCATGATAAAATAAGGCTCGTCAGAATCATTCCATTAGTTAAATAAATTATAATGATAAGAAAGGACACGTAACTATGAATTCCAAAGTACAATTGAAGTGACTGATTTTAGGTTTGTCCAGCAAGAAAATTAATCATGAAGTAAAAGGTCATGGACCAAAGGGTGTATCCAACCATTTAATAATACATTTAACAAAAAATTTCAATTTCATCAATAAGGAATGAATCAAGAATAATATAAATGAATCTCAAAAGCTATGTGAGTCATCCATTCCACTTATAAATTGATTAATTTCTTTTAACCATTTAATTTAACTAATAGGTTTTTCAACACACCTATCAAGGTGGTTTAATTTTATAGCCAACACATATGGGTCATGAGTACACAATCAATTCACCCTAATGGGTGGTTTGAGTTAAGGTGGAAAAACTACAATGGTGTGGTTAAATTCAAAATTACAACCAAGTTTAAGACATTAGCATTTATATAACTAATTTTACATTTAAGAGGCGACTTATGAAAAATACTATGTGTGGCATGATGATGTGTACAATAAACACTCTATACCTAAGGGAAAATCCATAGACCACTTACCATATTCCACGAAAGCCTCACTCATCCATTATGGGATTTGATTAAAGAAAAAGTGAGATAAATTGGAAGAATCGACAAACACCTTGAAAATAGGGCATATATTCTCACATGGAAATAACATATATTACAGTAAGAGGAAGAGACAAAGGAAGAAAGAAGAATAATAGACTAATTGGTGGCATTTAGTGAGACTGATGATGTCTAATTCCAAATTTAAATGAATTTGATCTCCCAATGCTTAGTTCGGAGGAAGGAGGTGCTCCCAAGAAGATGTTGTGCATGGGACTAAAGGGATAATAAAGGAAGAAAAGATAAGGGCAAGAAAAATGGATATTCCTAGTACCTTTAACATGACACACTATTTGGCCACATGATTTGGAAAAACACACACAAATAGTGTAATTACACTATCCATAGGGATACCCCCTTTTATAGCTGGGGAAGCGATTGAAAACCCATGCACATGACTTGTGATTCTCCTTTACAATTTATTACTGATGGTTCACATGGATGTGTGACCTTAGGCAAATGACTTGAAAACCCACGTGACTTACTCTACAGGTCACACAATTTTCAGGGATAACTCCAATAGTTTAAACAAACCCTTTATCTCATCAAAATAGGCTTCATAGATGAGACACATGGTTTACACTAACCGTGCACCAACCATGTTCCCAAGGCCCTCTCTCATGAAATTGATCCTTTATAACTTTTTCTCCTAAATCTCAGATGATCTACCTAAACACCTCTAAAACCATGGACCATGTCGAAAAACAACACCTTAATGTGTTTCAATTCATGTAATTTCATTCCAAAGATAAAATTATAAATGAAAAATCCACCAATTGAAGATTCTAATTCCTTTAGAGTTTTCAACCCATACCGAAATATGGGTTGTTATAATTTACATCACTTTTATGAACATAATTCCATCATTATTAAAAATATTCTTATCCCCTAAATTGTGTTCACTGATGTGGGCATATTTAATTTTGATTCATTACTAAGTGTGATGAGATTAAAAGGTTATTTATGTTAAATTGTTTCCAATAAAATATATAGGGGGATATTATTAATTCCAAGGTTAGAGAATATATTGAGATCAGGCATTTTGTAACCTTGGGTAGGTTATTAAGACCTAGGGATTTTTTGTATGTTATAAAGAAAAAGAAAAATAATTAGATAAGTGATTAATTGTATATGAATTTTTTGTTTCATTGTATTGTAAACAGAATAATCATGTTCAAACTCAAGTGTTTCATGGTTTTTCATTTGAGATGAAGTTAATTCCAAGGTTTTGAAGTTATTGAAGGAACATAGATAGAGTTTTGATATTGAATAGAGGTGTTTTAAAGAGTTATAGTGAAATTTATAGTTTTTGGATATTGAATAATTTAACAAAGGGCCAAGTATATAAGATTCATTTTTAAGCTTACTGGAATATATAAGAGTAGCTATAAAATCACTGTTGATATATCTGGGTCACACTGTGATGAGTAGACTAAGACTAGAAAATTGGAAATGTCCTTAGTACATAGGGGTTACTCTGGGATACTCTCATATGTAAGGGTTATTGGAAGTGTAATTATGATATCTAAGGGTTTATAGAAGAAAAATAAAATATGCAAGGGTTTATATGAATGGTATATAAGGGTTGATCTATGGTATATAAAATATGTATGTTTCTGACGCTTTCGCCGGGGGCGCGCGCCCGTCCATCCGTGGGGGAGGACGCGCGGCGCTTTGTTGCCCCACATTCCCACTTTCCAAAGGCGGGCGACATTCGCTCCTTCTTCAGGGACGTCTTCTCCTTGATCGAAACGGGATGATGGGATGTCGGTTCTTCCTCTGTGGATTCCTCCTCAGAACTCGTCACCTAGTCCGGGTCTCCCTCATAGATTTAATACGTAGTTCGTGAAACTCTTCCCAGTGCCATGTTTCCATGGACGCTGGTTAATTACACTGCTTCTGTCGGGACATTCCAAGGGGTCCAGTCAGGGCAGCAACCTTCAGTCAGGGGAGTAGTCACGTTGAGGCATCAGTAGCGTGTCTGGATGCTGGGGTACCTGGCATGTCTGTCTGTTATCCTTGGACACAAGGCTTCTCGAGGGCATGGAAGCCCGAGGCATCCCAAATCGAGCGCAGGGAATTATATGTCATAGACACATATCTAAGGTTTTCCTCAGCTTCCCGTGATCAACACAGGGTATGCCGCAAGTTTAACGTCTAGCGGAGACGGATCAACCCAACCAGATCATTATCTAGGATAGATCGGATTGAGGGATCCTCCTTGAAGGGATGTCTATACCGGGGCCAGCCCATGGATGGCTGCGAAGAAGAGCGTACCGACATGGTCTCACCAGGATAAGACGGTCCGGGAGAGAATCGGGATGGTTGGTAGGTTGATGAGTGGAGTGGAGGGATAGTGAAATGGGACCATCGCAGGGGGCGACAGTGAACCCTGACGTGAATAAACGACGGGCGGTGGGTGTTGGCGAATCGACGTAAGTGAGGGACCTTAGTCCGATGGGAGTTGGGCTTGAACCTTGGGGAGGCTTCCTACGTACCATGCCTTGACATGAATCAAAGTCCTCGAAGTTCGGATTGGGTAATGCAGTTTAACGTCATGCGGGACTGGGGTGAACAAACGTGAATGAGGTTGGAACGACCAGATGGTGGCTTTGAACCTCGTGGAGGCTTCCTACATACCATTCCTTGACATGGATCAAAGACCTCGTAGTTCGGGTTAGTCACAGCGGCTTGCCGTCGGAATGGAATTGCAGTTTAACGTCGTGCTGGACGTGAATGAGACCCGACGCGAATGAGCGACGGGTGGGCTTGAACCTCGTGGAGGCTTCCTACGTACCACGCCTTGACATGGATCAAAGACCTTGTAGTTCATATGGGGCTTTGTCGGTGGACCGACGTAAAAGTGGACCTTGGTCCAATGAGTGGTGGGCTTGAACCTCTGGAAGGCTTCCTACGTACCATGCCTTGACATGGATCAAAGACCTCGTAGTTCAAATGGGTGTGCAGTTTAATGTTATGCAGGACAAGAGGGGCATGCAGTTTAACGTCATGCGGGACGAGACGTGCAGTTTAACGTCATGCTGGACGGGGGTGAAACTCGACGTGAATGAATGACCGAGCAAGGTGGCTTTGTCGGCAAACCGACGTGAAGATGGACCTTGGTCCAATGAGTGGTGGGCTTGAACCTCTGAAAGGATTCCTACGTACCATGCCTTGACATGGATCAAAGTCCTCGTAGTTCGCTAAGGGTGGGGGGTCAGGGTCGGTGATCACTCTAAGACCACGTGAGTCATGCTCGGTGTGAGAAACAAGAGGTTGCAAGGACCTGACGATCACATCGCGAAGGAAGCGTCTGTGAGAAGCGAAGAGGGACTTACGTGTTAGGCGGCCCACGGTGCTGGGACTTACTCCAGGATGGAGGCCCATGGTGCGACAAAGCGTGGGAAAGATGGACCTTGGTCCGACGATGGGAGGTGCCTCGTTCCCTATCACGCCCTCCACTGACCTTGGTAGTGGGGAAGTACGGAGATGCAGAGGTGCAGCCATCCGTTGGGGGACCAGGGTCACCCTTCTCCTACGAACATACGCCACTCCGACAAGGAGGATCTCATCCCATGTGAATGGGTGATTCCATTCCCGTGGAGACGAGTGGTGTAAAGAATGTTCGAGTTGGGGGGACCCTTCGTGAGGGGCACGAGGTCGAGTCACAGTTTAACTTCATGTGTTGAGGACGTGGTGCTTGGCAGTTTAACGTCCTGCAGCTCGGATGAGGTGGGTTCACTCCACACCCCTAGGACTTACATAACCGGTACCCTCTGGTCCTTGGGGAAGGGAGGGTACCAGTAAGGCCATGGTTATGGGGTGTCGTGGAACGAACCATCGAGGGGTCCACATTAGCGTGGCTATGCGAAGAAGCAATAGCCGTTAGCGTGCCTATGCGAAGAAGCATTAGGCGAAGCAACGCTACGGGTGGTATTGTCCATGGGACATTGAAATCACATCGTGCAAACCTGGAGGGTCGCACGGGAAGAGGAATCGCTAAGCAAAGGAGTGTGCTTCGCGAAGTGGAGTGCCTTGGCCTTAGTGTGGTGAATAGGTGTGAGTGGAAGGTGCTTCGCGAAGTGGAACAGTGTTCGCGGAGCACTGCCTCGCGAAGAAGAGGTGCCTCGCGAAGCAGGGTCCTGCGTAGCAGTGTGCTTCGCGATGTGTAGCGATCCTGCCTTAGCATAGGGATCACTAGCATGGGTTGGGTGTTTCGCGAAGCATAAACGCTCCGCAGCTTCCTAGGTTCCCTTGGGAATCCCCTTCCTTCGCGAATGCCCTTGAGCTTCGCGAAGGGCGTCCCTCTCGGAAGAGGGGCTCAAAACGAGACAATGCAGAGGAGTCTCGCGAAGTAGAAGTACCTCGCGGAGAACATGATTCCCGGGGCAAAGAGTGCTTCGCGATTCGGGAGAGGAGAAGCCGAAAGGTCGGATTGTCCATCTGCGGGACTCAGGGGGAGTCCAGTATTTATAGGGAAGGGGCGCCGCGAAGCAGGGCTCGCGCGCCGCCTCTGGTGCTTCGTGGCACGCTCGCGAACTTCAACGTCGTCCACGGAGAATTACCGCCTCTGGAGCTTCGCGACGGCTCGCGAACGTCAAATGAATTCACGGAGAATTACCGCCTCTGGAGCTTCGCGGCGGCTCGCGAACGTCAAATGCATTCGCGGAGCTTTACCGCCTCTGGAGCTTCGTGGCGGCTCATGAACGTCAAATGCGTTCATGGAGCATTACCACCTCAGGAGCTTCGTGGGGCCGCAATGGTCAGGGCGGTTCGTGTGGGTGCTTCGCGGCGGTGCTTCGCGGTGGTGCTTTGCGAGGCAGCGCGCCAGCTGTCTTTTTCATTCCTTTCTTTCGGGCCGTCTTTTTGGCGCCAACAAATTCCCCCCATCAGACTTGGAGCCGCGGAGGGCGAAGGGTCGAAGTCTGAGGGAGAATCGCTAAAATTGTCGGTGGTTCGCGAAGCGGCTTCGCGAAGGGGACCCGCGGTGCTGACCGAGGCCACAGATCCGGACGCACCGCGATGCTCCGCGCGGGTGATGCGTGCCGTGATGCTCCGGGGTCGCCACCTATAAATAGGGGGTCGACCTCTCTTTTTTTTCTTCACTTTCCTTCCTTGTCTTTTTGTGCTCTCGACTTCACGAAGCTCCGCGTACTCCGTGACAGCCCTCCGCGAATCGAGCTTCGCGGCGAACCGTGGGTCTCCGACTCCGTATCCGCGCCAAGAGAACCTCTGCTTGTCGGCCTTGGCCAGACTTCGCGGCTTGGTCTCGCGGCCGATCTTTGCGATCCGGCTTCGCGATTCAGCTTCGCGGTCGAGCTTCGCGATCCAGCCGAAAGAATTCTTTTCTGAGGGCCAGAGTTAAAATGGCCCATCAAGAGGCTGTATTGGGGGTGCTTGCAGATGCTGCTCGCCGAGATGAGATGGCCAACCGTCCAGGCTTGGGGGAGATGATCCGGAGCCACTCGGACCACACTTCTTTGACAGATCTGCTCTCAGAGGGTCAGAGAGATTATCCGCAGTGCATGAAACTGCCATTGTACGGCTTCGGGCTGAGGGATAACGTCTTTATCCCTGAGGCGAATAGGGATGAACCAGCTTGCTGGTTCAGGAGCACACCGTGCCAGCACCAATGGTTCAGGGCGGCCGATGGTCATGCGCGGGAGGACTTCACACTCGTCACCGCTGACTGTCTCTACAACCATGTGAACGACATTGATGGGAAGCCACTGCAACTGGAGACTTCCCCTCCCCTCTATCGTACCATGCTGAAGGCGACTTTGCAGGATTCGAAGAAGGGATGTTCCGATGAGTGGGACCTGCGCCAGGGCGGCAACTTTACTGATGACTAGGCCTGGGCCTACTGGGTAGGTGCCTCATGCGAGGAGTTCGAGGCCGAGCTGAGGAGAGTGGGGTTGTATGAGGCGGCATGGGCCTCCCAATTCCACATTTACCAACCGAAGCAGCTAATGCCAGAGTTTCTGAGTAGATGGTCATCTAGGACCAACACTTTTCACCTGCATCACGTGGAGGTGGGCATCAGCCTGTGGGATGTACACCAGATTTCTGGGGTCCCGATCTTGGGGGCCATGTATGACGAATTCCTCCCCATTGTCAGTGCGTGGGGGGATGCGGAGCAAATGCCACGACTGGCGTCGGCGCTGATGGCACTTGTCCCTGGAGAGGACAAGGAGGCAGTGAGGGACGTCCACTTCAGGAGGTGGTTCAAATGCTTCCTGAATTTTCCAGTGAATCTAGAGTTCCCTCCGAGGCCTCGAACTTGTCCAAGGGCAGCCCAACGGGGCAAGGGGCACTTGTATTTGCGGGTCTTGGAGGATAGCCAATGGAAGACTTGGGGTTTCAGTGTCAGCACTGAACAACAGCCGATAGTCAGGCTGGCGGCGTTCATCGCGGCTCTCATATGTGGCTAGATCCTACCGGTGAGGGATACAAGCATGGAGGTACGACCCAGCTCGTTTATCATGGCGTCGATGTTGGCCATGGGGCAGCGGATCAACCTGGGGATCCCGATTCTCACCAAACTGTACAGAATGCTGCGGCATATTAGCGAGGGCAAGAAGCCGCCAAGGATATGCGGGCCCTTCTACCTCCTGTATGGGTGGATCGCAGCGCATATCAGGGGGATTTAAGAGTATCCAAACCCCATTTCGCCGCTGGGATCGAACTTCCGCCCCTCCATCCTAAACGCGGTCGGGAGATTCCCGTTCAAATTAGCCGTGTCGATGGTGCTGAATCGGGTGTGGAGGGCGGATGAGTTCAATTTCCACCCCTTCCCGTTGCCGATGTGGATGCTTACTGATGACGGACGGGGAACATAAGAACATCGGGCTTACCTCCTGGCCTTCCGAGGTGGAGTTTTGGTGGCACGAATAGATCGTGAGCTGCTCTGTGAACCGTACACTCCGCATCGGTTTGCGGGGAAGTTCCAGTGCCTCCAGTGGCTGACCCTGCAGGTCTACTGGGAGGTGCGTCGCGAGGAGCACCCGTGTGTGATGAGGCAGCTGTGGCTCATGTTCGCACGGGAAGATGGAAAGATGCGGATTGCATTGCCTCTATCCACCACCGCCTTCGGATTAGTGAAGGAGTACTCCATCAGTTGGGAGGCTGCTTACCCAGGAGAGATGCTGAAGCAACCAACTATCCGGGTCGATGACGGTGGGCCTCCTCTATCTCGAGGTCGGGGTCGGAGGGCGGCTAGGGCCGCTCGTGGTAGCGGGGCTGCCATGGCGGCGAGACCCGCACCGGCCGAGGGTATGGCAGGAGCGGTGGATCCGGCGATTCCGGAAGAGCAGGGTCATCCGGAGGGGCGGCCACCGAGGGGATTTCGTAGGATATCCACTCCAGCTTCGGGGAAGCGCCTGCGTCACATTGACATGGCAGAGGATGCCGTCTTCCCGGAAGATTGGGACATTTGGGATGTCAACCGGCAATTCCTCAGCCCACCCGAGAAATGGGCCCATCTGAATCGCCTCGGGATGGAATTACCAGGCATAGGCCCAGTCCGGGCTGGATTCATGGCATCTCCAGCGGAGGCAGCACAGTACCTGGACGAACTGGAGGATTACGTCCACTCCAGTGGTGTCCCTCGCCCAATGACAGACCGAGTGAGGTTACTGTTGAATCAGACGGCCCCCCCACAGTTATCGGCTGCCGATCTGAGGGAGCGCTTCCCCTTGCCGGAGGAATCAGAGGACTCCTCTCGGGAGGATGAGGCTGGAGGAGGGAGCCAGCTGGAGGAGGGCGAGGTCGGAGACCGAGGCTCAGAATTCGACGATTTCGCGGAGGCTCTCGAGGTAGCATTCCGAACTTCTCTCCTTACGATCTGTTCTTGGGTCCCTATGGACTTCTCACCAATGTTTTAGCCATGAAGGAGGAACTTGTTCGCAGGCCTCGTTCTCGCTCCTTGGTGGGTGATGATGCGGGAACTTCGGAACCCGCGCCTATGGCTGCGTCCAGTTCCGCGTCTGGTGGGACCAGGGCGCCTGAGGTGGCTCCTCCGGAATCTCCAGACCTTCCAACAGTATATGGGGGGCCTCGTCTCGGGGTCCCGTCAGTACCGGCTCAAGAGTAGTGCTCAGAGGTTGATCTCCGTAAGTCTCCTCCACTGGTCTCCTCGTTGTCACATGTAGACCATGCCAACTAACGTTTATGTCTCTCTGTCGTACAGTTATTCGACTGGCGTGGGCCGCTGTGGCAAGATTGGTTGGGATATCTGGTGGCGTCCCTCCTAGGGGTATGCTGGTGATGGTGGCAATAGCCCCTCCATCTCTTCAAGCTGCGACGCACATCATCACTGGCGGGTCCACTAGCAGGGCCGTACCCGAAGTCATCGAGGTGGACTCCGAGGAAGAGGATCAACCGGTCGGTCCCAGTTCTGTCACGCCCGCTTCGGCGCCAGGTGTCGCACTGGATTCAACACCGGATGTTGATCCTACTGAGGATTTCCTGCAGGCGTATCCCGCGTACGAGCCTGCCAATCGTGTAGACTGGGACGAAACGGCCTCCGACGAGGAAGACAACAACATAGTCCGCCGCCGGTCGTGGAAGCTGATCGCGTGATTTATCAAGGACACTCTCCAAGCACAATGGCTGGCCGAAATGGATAGGCTTCGCTCGCGGTTGTGCGAACTGTGCACTGGGGGAGTGGATGCCCAACGTCCTTACGCACTCATCCGAGATCTTATGGTTGAGAAGATCCGGGAGCATGATCGTGGGCTCAGCGTGGGCTGGCAGCGGAGGAAAGCGTCCAACATTAAGAAGCTCCAGGAGGTTGAAGGCGAGGTTCAACAGATGCAGACCCGGGCAGATGAGCCTTCAGCCTCTCTTGACGCACAATCTGAGCTGGTCTCACGGTTGAAGACCCAGCTGGCGGAGGCAGAAGGGCATATGATGCAGACCTCTGGAAAGATGGCCGCCATTCAAGCTGACGTAGAGGGGGCCAAAGCCAGGACTGACGAACTGCGCCCCGCCGCTGCTGAGGAGGAGCAGGAGCTGGTTAAGCGGCAGCAATCCTTGGATGCCGCAAGTCAACGGGTGGCGGAGCTGCAACGCTCTTTTGATGGGGTCAACCCGTCCATGGGGGAAGTCGACCCCCGAGTATTGTAACAAACCCAAAACCCATTATTGGTACTTTCGTGCTTCCAAATTTTACCTTTGTTTTGAATTCCATAGCACGCACGATTTCCACTGTCGAATTGCCTTGTTACATCTCTACAATGTTTACGGGACGCTCGACAACAATTCCCCAAGCCCAAGTGGGTCGAGCCCGATGTCTGGGATTCGGATTAACAGTCCGGATTTCTGAGAGACTGGAGAGGCTTGATGGGAGAAGGAACATTCAGGATAGCCAAATTACCGTTTCTTCAACGTGATCTTATGAACGAACGGGGCAATGCGAGGGGCGCTGAAATCGGTCAAAATAGATGAAAATGGGAAGCGTGAATTACGATACCCAAGATTCAGAACACTGTGGGGATGGCGTGACAATAAGGGACAACCGTTAACCTTGGAGGAGAAGCGGTACCCTTACTGCGTTAGCCTGTAATGGGGACAACAAATGAGGGTCGACCGTTGACCATGTTCGAAACACGGGACCATGTCACAAATGTTGTTGATCAATCCTTCGGGATGTTGGCCCAGGACAGTTGGCGGACCATAGGTCAAAAATCCATACTGTTAGGGGGTCCTTCCAGATATGACCCGTCTTCCAGAACGTTGGACCAGGAAGGTATGTGAGCCGATGCGGCATGAGACCAGGCCGTTAGGGGGTCCCGTGAGACATGAAAGGGGACAAGGGTCCGAATAAGGGGTACGCAAAGCGTGGAATATGGAGTGATGGTCTGTCCGAACAGAATCCAACACTTAGGTAGTTACACCACCGTGGTGGGAGCATGCCAGATAGGTGCATCGGTTTGATCATGTATCATTCCTTCTTTCAGACAGGGCCTCTCTGGCGAGGGGATCTGTCACTTCCCAGTGGGATCTTGGGGCAACCTGAACTTGTTCAGGGTAGAACTGTAGTTTAATGTCATGCGTTGAGGACACATAGACTCCTTTAGTTTAACGTCATACGATAGGACGTGGAATAAGAGGGAAGGAATCATGTGGCGCGGTAGATATGAAACCGACGTGAATGAGGACTTGGATTCCAACTCATACCACATACCCTCTGAGGAAACTCTTCAGGTCGAGGGACCAAGAGTGAGGATTGGGCTGGGCCCGAAGCAGAGTGGCCGGGCATTCCTTCATACCCCATGAGGATGGGAATCAAGCCATACGTAGATCTGAAAGCGCATTTTAACGTCATGCAGGACGAGGAGCAGCCTGACCGCATTGGTACACATCTCGCCAAAACTACTAAGCCCACGTGAGTCGTGATCGGTGTGGGAAACAAGTAGTAGTGGTGGGAATTTCCCGACACAGAGAGGGGAAGGTTAGGTCAAAGGGATGCTCGGTGAATACCATCCCAATGACACTAACACGATCATTTAGTGCACCTAGATGCGCGAAGAGAAAGAGCCGAGTATGATGGAATTCCACTTGAACATGAGGAAGTGGAAATGTGTGAATCATAGTGCTCGAGATTCAGATCACGATGATGGCGGTGTGAAGATGGAGGATAACTGCTGACCATGTTCGCAACAAAACATCCTGTCGCGTTAGCCTAGAATGGGGACAGACAAATGAGCATCGACTGCTGACCGTATTCGCAACGGGGGATTTTATCGATTTGTTGTCCAATATCCGTAGGGACGTTGGCCCGAAACGATTGAAGGGCCCTTAGGTCCAGCATTCATGGAGAGCCCTTAAGCCTAGTATCCATGTCGTCTGAGGGTCCTTTTGGATGTGGAAGAGGATGAGGATCCAAATAGCGAGCTCACGAAGCTTGGTCATGGGACGAGGGGAATGTCCCTGTGACAATCCCACACTTCGGGCTCTTTGTCAAAACACATCTGAATACGGTAACGAAACATATTAGAGAGAGGGAGCAGATTCCTTTCCTTTGGGGGGATCTTAGTTTAGTGTCGTAGAATTCAGACTATGGGTGAGAGGAAACATAAGAGGCACATGGTGGAGTAACTCAAACACCTGGCGTGAACGGGAATAGGAGGTGTGTTCGGCGCGGTGAACAAACCGATGTGAATGAGGGCACAACCCCATATCACACCACGCAACCTCCTTGGGAGAGGTTTTTGGTCAAGGGACCGAAAGGGAAAGTTAGGCTGGGCCCGCGGGGAAGTTCCCGGGCGCTCCTACATATCTCATGAGGATGAGAATCAAGCCATACGTAGTTCTAAAGGGTGCCTTTGAACATAAATGGGTAAAGGGAGCAGGGGACGCATGGCGTCAAGACCCGAAGTGAAGGAGGACCTAATCCCTACTTACCATGCGTTCTCTGGGGAAATGTTCGAGTCGAGGGACCGAACACAAAGGTTAGGCTGGGCCCGCGGGGAAGTGCCCGGGCACTCCTACGTATCTCATAAGGATGAGAATCAAGCCATACGTAGTTCTGGAAGGTGACATGGTAGGATACCAGTGCCAGGGGAAAAGGGGAGTGCGGGCATGGCACCTTGCACTAAAAGAAGCGTAATTTGATGTATCTTGTTTGTTCTTTAAGGTGAATGGTTTTTTTTTGTGAAGCGACAGGCCCAGAATAGTAGGCTGTGTTGTCACCACAAGGATCAAGCCGTGATGGGTGTTGACAAATGGAATGGCACGTGATCAATACCCAACGTGATGTCCTCTACAACGAGGTCACCACAATGCGGTGCCGTTTTTCGTCGTGCGGCCAGGACGATAATGTCACAGTTTAGGGTCGTATGATAGGACCAAGCATGCATTTTATCATCATGCAGTTAGGACATATCAGAGACGATGCTAGGCGGGAAATGTGCGTAGTGTTATAAAACACAATTGACGGAGACATGATCCCACGTCAAATTGTACGCCATTCGGAGAGGGAAACCTTAGGCCGAGGGGCCTATACAGAGGTGAAACAGGGGGAGAGACTGGTTCTCTAAATGGGCTGTACCCGAAGACAGGGTGTCCGGGTGGTCCTACGTATCCCATGAGGATGGGAATCAAGCCACATGTAGTTCTGAATGGATCTTAGTTTATGGTCTTAGAGCTCGGACCATGGGAGCCCCGAAGGATGCCATATTGCAGCTTTGTCCCCCTGACATGCAAAGGTGCACTGAGGGATAGCGCCAAAAGTGTCGAGATTCCACCTGGACATGATGGGGTGGAAAATGATGTGAATCATGCAACCAACATTCAAGGACTGAAGGGGCTGGCATGACGACAGAGGATTACTGCTGACCATGTTCGCAACACAACATCCTGTCGCGTTAGCCTGAGATGAGGACAAACAAATGAGCATCGACCACTGACCACATTCGCAACGCGGGATTTTATCGATTTGTTGTCCAAAACCCTCGAGGGCGTTGGCCCGTAACGGTAGGAGAGACCTTGGGCATTGTATCCAGGCCGTTCTTGGGGGTCCCTCTGGGTGTGAAAGGTGATGGAAGCCCGAATGGAGGGGAACACAAAGCATGACAAGTGGAAGGAACTTGATCAAGTTGAATCTGACAATCTTGGCCCTAGACCAGAGTACTCTTAATACATGGGTGAACCACTGCAAGGAGTCAAGGGACTCAACCTTGAGGGTGATCAAGAGATGGCAAATTCCTAGGGGAAGGGGGCACGGTTCCCAAAACCTTGTATCATACCTACACATCCCCCTCCTGGAGAGGGATAGACCAAGTGGACCAGGTGACCGAAAGATCAGGAGATCACTAAGAGGTGGGGCTGGACCCGAATCTTAGACATTCAGGTGGTCCTACATATCCCATGAAGATGGGAATCAAGCCACACGTAGTTCTGAAGGATGACTTTTAATGTCATGCAGGACAAGGAATAGGAGGGTTAACTCTCAGAACGGGGTGTGCGTGGTGCAGCCATTGCAAACCCGACGTGAATGAGGACGTGGTCCTACACTACGCCACGCGGTCCCGTGGTCGGGGTCCTGAAGGCAGGACCAGAGAGGTGAACTTGCTAAACTCAAGCTGGACCCAAAGACAAGGGGTCTTGAACTTAGTTCCAGATGAGAATCTTAGTTTATGGTCTTAGAGCTCAGACCGTGGGTGGTGACAACTCCTGAGTAAGCACAGATGTCAACCCAATCCCTAATCCCACGTGAGATAAACTCGGCGTGGGAAACAAGGGGGAAAGATCCTTATCGCAATACTTGGGGCGTCTATCAAAGGGGAGTCGGCAGAGAGTTTCAAAGGACACCTTTGATTTAGCTTGTTCTCCCAACGCGTAGACGTGCACAGAGGAAAAGTACCAAGAGTTCTGAGATTCTACTTGGACATGATGAAATGATGAAGGGTGTGAATCGTGTACCCGACATTTGGGCTTAATGGGTTGGCGTGGAGATAGAAGAAAACTTTTAACCATGATGGAAACACAGTGTCCATATCATGTTAGCCTGAGGTGGGACCAAAAAACGAGCATCGACCGCTGACCATATTCGCAACGCGGGATTTTATCGATTTGTTGTCCGAAACCCTCGGGGGCATTGGATCGTAACAGTAGGAGAGCCCTTGGGCGTAGTATCCAGGCCGTTATTGGGGGTCCCTCCAGGTGTGAGAGATGATGAAAGCCCTGATGTGGGGATACACAAAGCCTGGAAAGCGGGTGCGGACGTGTCCGAGTAAAGCTTGGCATTCCAGGTAATGAACCAGAGTACTCTTAAGCACATTGGTGAACCGCCGAAAAAGGGATCGACGAAACAACTCAGTAGGGGGGGACATGGCGTGGTCATTACGAGACCGTCATGAATGAGTACATAATCCCACACCACACCATATAATCCTCTCATGGAGGAAGGATAGGCCAATGGTCCAGGATGGGATGAGAATTCCCGAGAGATGGGGCTGGACCTGAATCTTGGACATTCAGGTGGTCCTACGTATCCCATGAGGATGGGAATCAAGCCACACGTAGTTCTCCATATGTAGTTTAACGTCATACTGGATGAGAAGGGGAGCAATATACCCCTAAAAAAGGGAGGTGTGCGGTATGGCGAAGAAGCCGACGTGAATGAGGACGTAGTCCCACACCACACCATACACTCCTATAAGAGGAATCCTGGGCCGTGGCCCGGAAAGGCTAGGGGGCCTGATGGTTAGGCATTGGTCAGGAAGGCCTGACCTACTTGTAGTTTAACGTATTGAAATGAGGATGAGGGTTGGGGACCCGAGAAGGCCAAGGGGCCTGAGGCTGGGCCTCGTAAAGGGAGGGCGTACGGCATGGTACATGATCCCGACGTGAATGAGGACATAGTCCCACATCACACCGTACACCCCAGGGAAGAAGTTGGGCGGAGGAGCCCGAGAAGGCCAGGGGGCCTAAGGTCAGGTATCGGTCAAGAAGGCCTGACTGGTTTGCAGTTTAACGTCTTACATGAGGACGAGGGTTGGGGACCCGAGAAGGCCAAGGGGCCTGAGGCTGGGCCTCATAAGGGGAGGCGTACGACATGGTACATGATCCCGACGTGAATGAGGACATAGTCCCACATCACGCCGTACACCCTTATGAGGAATCCTGGGCCGTGGCCCGGAAAGGCCAAGGGGCCTAAGGTCATCCATCAGTCAAGAAGGCCTGACTGGTTTGCAGTTTAACGTCTTACATGAGGACGAGGGTTGGGGACCCGAGAAGGCCAAGGGGCCTGAGGCTAGGCCTCGTAAAGGGAGGGCGTATGACATGGTACATGATCCCGACGTGAATGAGGACATAGTCCCACATCACACCGTACACCCCGGGGAAGAAGTTGGGCGGAGGAGCCCGAGAAGGCCAGGGGGCCTAAGGTCAGGTATCGGTCAAGAAGGCCTGACTGGTTTGCAGTTTAACGTCTTACATGAGGACGAGGGTCGGGGACCCGAGAAGGCCAAGGGGCCCGAGGCTGGGCCTCGTAAGGGGAGGGCGTATGACATGGTACATGATCCCGACGTGAATGAGGACATAGTCCAATATCACACCGTACACCCCTATGAGGAATCGGGGCCGTGGGCCCGATTGCTAGCACCACCTGGGGGAAGTTTGTCACCTCGGGATGGGGCAGAATGAATCACTGCACTCGATGTCCAGGACATCTCGGGGTGGACCCGAAGATCCAGGACACTGTTGACCATATTCAAAACACAGCGTTCCTATGGTGACCCGTATGGGAGCAACAAATGAGCATCGACCGCTGACCAAATTCGCAACGCGGGACTTGTATCAGCTTGTTGCTTGAAAACCCTCGGGGGCGTTGGACCGTATCGGTAGGAGAGCCCTTGGGAATTGTATCCAGGCCATTCTTGGGGGTCCCTCTGGGTGTGAAAAATGATGGAATCCCAGTCAAGGAGTGGGTGAAGCATAGCTGTATCCATACACAAAAGGGGAAAACACCTCCAGGGGGGAATGTGCAGCCGGGTCGAGGCTTGCTCGATGCAGGTCGGGGCAAAAGTGTGCACCCTGCCGTTTCATGACCCGAGGGGCAGATTTTGGCTTTTGGGTTGGGCCAACGGACGAAATGTCCAGGCGTTCCTACGTATCTCATAAGGTTGAGAATCAATCCATACGTAGTTCTTGAAGGCCATGTAGTTTAGCGTCATGCGGTGAGGACGTGGAAGGAATAGAAGAACGGGAGCGGGTACATGGTGCGACCCTTACAATCCTTGTGCGAGCAGGGTTGCATAAGTGGGGCCAAGAAAGCCTACACCCTGCTACACAAAGATCCTCCAAGGAGACTATTCCTGGGGGGAATAGTGGAAGGGGAAAGCATGGGGCTGGGCTCAAGACGAGGCGTCCGAGCATTCCTACGTATCTCATAAGGATGAGAATCAAGCCATACGTAGTTCAAGAAATGCAGTTTAATGTCATGAGAGATGATAAGAAGCATCTCATTTGGGGGTATGTGCGGTACGACGAGTAATCCGACGTGAATGAGGACATAGTCCTGCTCCATACCGTACAATCCCGCAAGAGAATAGATCAGGGAAAACCAGGGGGCCTGAGGTCCGAGCCGCGATCAGGGAGACCTGACCAGCTTGCTGTTTAATGTCTCGCGGTGAAGACGGGGCCGAGGGCCCGAGGAGGCCAAGGGGCCTGAGGCTGAGCCTCGGTCAGGTAGGCCTGACTGGCTTGCATTTTAACGTCTTGCAGGACGAAGATGCAGTTTATGGTCGTGCAGGACTTTACAATTTAGAGTCATGTTCGACCATAACGTGCAGTTTAAGGTCATGCGGGACCATTTCACAGTTTATCGTCTTGCAGGACGAAGATGCAATTTAAGGTCGTGCGGGACTATTTTTCAGTTTAGGGTCGTGCAGGACCCTCTCGTAGTTTAGGGTCGTGCTGGACCTTTTTGCCCTAGGAAAAGTATCGCTTGAGGAACTTGGCATTGGTGGGAGGGGTTATACGATCTCCATCCATGGTCACCAAGGAGTATGCTCCATTGGGGTAAACCTTATGGATGATATAAGGCCCTTCCCATTTGGGTTCTAATTTGGGCGGTTTCCTTCCGGGAATCATTGGCGCTCGAAGGGCCAGTACCAGGTCGCCCTTTAGAAAAGAGAGAAGACGAACCTTCTTGTCAAAGGCTCTCGCTATCTTGTCCTGATTCCTTTCCGGATTGTGCAAGGCACGAAGCCGGTTCTCGTCCAGTGCTTCTAATTCAGCCAGACGGATCTCGGCTACCTCATCTGATGTCTGGTGGTCATAAACTGCAGTGCGTAATGATGGCAGCTGGATCTCAATGGGTAGGACAGTCTCAGCTCCATACACCAGGGAATATGGGGTCACCTGGGTAGAGTTGCGAGTCGTCGTCCGGTAATCCCAGAGGGAATTGGGGAGCTTGTCCGGCCAACTTTTCTTATTCTGACCAACCATATTCTGCAGAATGTTAGAGAGGGTCTTGTTGAATGCCTCGATCTGTCCATTCGCCTGCGCGTGGTAGCGGGAGGTATGGTTCGACCGGATGTCGTACTTAGCGTAAAATTTCTTCAATTCAGCTACTCGAAAGTTGGTGCCGTTATCAGTGAGGACGGCGTGAGGTACCCCAAACCGGTGGATAATGTTGTAGCTCACAAAGTCAATGATGGAACGGGCCTTGACCTCTTTGAGCGAAACTGCCTCTGCCCACTTGGAGAAGAAATCTGTAGCAGTCAGGATGAACCTACACTGGCGGGCTGTTGCCGATGGATACGGTCCTACTACATCAAGTCCCCATACCACAAATGGCCAAGATTACTTGGTGGGGTGGAGGGGATCCGGCGGCCAATGCAAGAAGTTGGCGTGTACTTGGCATGCGTGGCATCTCTTGGCATATCCAATACAATCGTGGATCATAGAGGGCCAAAAGTACCCTAACCTCTGGATTTGATGGGACAGTTTCGGCCCAGCTTGATGGGCGCCACATGAACCGGCGTGAACCTCTTGCATAACTTGAGGTATCTACCCTCCTTGGAGGCAACGGAGAAGGACACCATCGAAACTCCGCTTATAAAGGATTTGTTCGAGACTGGGGCCGCTCTAGAGGGTAAATTGCCGCGCACAGCGTCGAATTCGCTCGCGCTCGGCCCGGTCGTCCGGGAGCTGACCATTTTGGAGATACTCGACAAAAGGTGCTCTCCAGTCAGGGGTGGTTTCAACCACTGCATCTGACGAACCCGGGACTCCCGATATGGAGGGTCCGGCGGTGAGATGGCTTACCCGCAGGCCATCATGGTCCTCTTGGGTGATGGGGGCAATGAATCTCCGGTGTGCCACATGTATGACCAAATCATCTTGCTCGGGTTCCGCGAGCGACGCGGCTAAACCAGCCAAGGCGTCTGCTTGGCTGTTCTGTGACCATGGGACATGGGTAACCTCTGTTCGAGGGGAGAACTGGGCCATTAGGTGGAGGGTGTACTCTAGCAACGGTGTGAGCTCCGGCTTCCTGACGACATAGTCGTCATTAACCTGTTTGATTACCAGCTCGGAATCTCCCTTCACATGTAAATGGGGCACATGGATCTCAAGGGCCAGCTCGAGGCTGGTGATGAGAGCTTGGTACTCTGCCTCGTTGTTCGTACAGCCTTCTGACAACAGGAACGAGTATGGCAGGACAGATTGCACCAGGGTAATGAAGACAATACCCAGGCCCACTCTGTTGAGCTTGGGATCGTTGAGCCTCCTACCGGTGGGGCTCCGGGAGGCACCATCGAAATGCATTTGCCAACACGGAACAACATGATCGACTGAGAGGATCGTCTCATTAGGGAAATCTAGGTCCAGGGATTGATCCGTGGAGGTTGGATGGGCAGCTAAAAAGTCTACCAATTCCTGTCTCTTAATGGCCTTCTGAGGTACAAACCTGATATCAAACTGCTGGAGAATCACCGCCCACCATGCTAGTCGGCCAGTCAGCATAGGGCGATTCAGGATGTACTTCAGTGGGTCTACCCGGGAAACCAATTGCACCTCATGGTGCTGTAGGTAATGTCGTAACTTCTGCACAGTGAAAACGAGCGCAAGGCAGCTCTTTTCGATAGGGGAGTATCTGACCTCCGTATTGAGAAGCATGCAACTGAGATAGTAGAGACTGTTCTCAGTACCCTCATTATTCTTCTGGGCGAGCAGCGCACCGAGGGATCTCTCCAGGGCGGTCACATAAAGGACCAGCAGCTTTCCGGAGACGGGTGGCATCAAGACCGGAGGTTGGAGCAGATACTGCTTGATTTCCTCGAAGGTGGTCCGACACTCCTCATCCCATTCATAGGTGGTGCCCTTCTTCATGAGCCGGGAAAAGGGCTTACACTTACTGGCCAGATTCGCGATGAATCGGATTATATAGGCTAAGTGGCCTTGAAGGCCCCGAAGCTCCCGAATGTTGCTCGGGGGAGGCATTTGGCTGATGGCCTTGATCTTCTTCGGGTCGATCTCGATACCTCGGTATCTGACAACAAAGCCCAAAAACTTCCCGGAGGTGACCCCAAAGGCACACTTCGGCGGGTTCATCTTCAGGTGACGGGAATGGAGGAAACCGAACACTTTCTCAAGGTCTTTGAGATGGTCCTGGCGTTGGCATGATTTGACTACGAGGTCATCCACGTAGCATTCCACCAATGTCCCGAGAATTGGTTTGAATATGCGATGCATGGCCCTCTGATAAGTGGCACCTTCATTTTTCAAAACGAATGGCATTACCTGGTAGAAAAAGGTACCCTGGGGAGCCCTGAATGCAGTGGACTTCTTGTCTTCGGGGGCCATCCGGATCTGGTTATACCCGGAATACCCATCCATGAAAGAGAGGGCTTGGAACTCGGCCGTGGCGTCAATCAATAGCTCCGTCACCGGGAGTGGGAAGTCATCCTTTAGGCAGTGGCGATTAAGATCGCGGAAGTCGATGCAGACTCTGATCTTCCCATTCTTCTTCCTGACTGGCACAATGTTGGCAAGCCAGTTGGGGTACTGGACCTCCTTGACGAAGTTGGCTTTGATTAGCTTGTCAAATTCAACCTCAACCATAGCACCATGAGAAGGGTGCATCTTCCTAGGAGGCTGCTTAATCCCACGATGTTTTGCCGGGAGGCCCAGACGGTGAACGACCACCTGGGGATCTAGCCCTGGCATCTCGTTGTAACTCCAAGCAAACACATCACGGTACTGTTTGAGGAAGTCTACGTACTGCTGCCGCTCCTCAGGGGACATGGCTGCACTGATCAATGTGGGTTTCGGATCTGCCTCGCTACCAAGGTTCACCTGTACCAGTTCATCAACCGTGGTAGAGACGCCTTCTTCAAAGGCTGGGGGAACATCCTCCAAGTCTTCCTCCCCACCCGTGGGGGGACTTCCCGCGACGGTGGGTACTTCTGGGATATCAAAATCCGAGGGGCAGCTGGTGCCTGCTTGGGCAGCAGCGGTCATCACATCGGGAGACTGGCTTTCCATTGAGACCATAGCAATGAAGGCAGTCGACCCTATCCCATATGGCCTTTGGCCTAAAGGGCCACGTTTGATGATATCAAAGCAGTGGTGACGTGTCGGCCTGAGTCGGTTGATTCCAGCCCGGCAGAAGAGACACGTATGGCGCACCGCCATTGTCATCAGCTTGACGTCCCGGTACCGTACAGGGGTAGGGGGTTCTGGGATGACTTGAGCCTGGTTGATGTAGGAGTACGAGGTGATTTTCCGTCGTCGCTTGGACATGGGAACATTCCTTCCTTGCGTACCCGAAACAACAAAACATTGTCCCATGTCGGGGGTCGTGGCCTCCAACCGGTGGACCGGGAGGATGTAGGCATCATCCATGCTTTCCCAGGGATCACTTGTGACTGGGGCGGGTTCGTCCTCGCTTACCAGGATTTTCTTGTCCTTACTTTTGTAATAACCCGCATCCAGATAGCGGGCCTCACAAGAAGCGAAAGGGGACGCGTCTCCTTGGAGAACGCCTACTCGACCGTTGAGCGAGTACTTGAGGCACTGGTGATACGACGAAGGGACCGCCGCATGCAGATGGAGCCATGGCCTACCCATCAATGCGTTGTAGGCGGTGTCTTGAGAGACAACCATGAACTCGGTGCTGGAAATTAAGCCACCGAACTGAGTCTTCAGGCGGATCTTTCCGACTGGGGTTTGCTCTGTCCTGTCGTACCCCTGGATCCTGAGGTCAGAGGGAGTTAAATCACCTTCGGACATACCCAACTTTCGCAGCGTCCAGGTCGGAATTAGATTGATTCCGGAACCTGTGTCAACAAGGCAGTGGCGAACTTCCACACCATTGAAGTGGCCAGTGATGTACAACGGGCGAATGTGCCCCTGTATAGGAGGGTCCTCATCTTCACCGGAGAACGAGATAATCTCCTGACATTTGGCGTTTTCAATCGTCTCGGTATGGAAGGCTTCTGCAGCTGCTACCTCCGTCTCGAACTGGAGGGGGCTCTTTAGGGCCTCGGAAAGTGCCTCACGTATTTCAGATAACAGGAAGAGGGCCTCAAGGATGGAGAGTCTCACCGGAATGCCGGCCAGGTGCTTTAGAACATCGTACTTTCGTGCCAAATGCGAGCCTCTGCTTACAGGAGGTCGTTCGGCATTTGGAGGCACAACGGGTCCGACCTGCTGAACCAGCAATTGACTAGTACTGGGTACATCTCGCTGCCTACTAGTAGAAGCCTGAAGAGTAGTCGCCGGACTAGGATCGGACAGCGGAGGCTGGCCTGTAGCCGGGAAAGACTGACTGTGATACGAACAAGGCGGCTCCCCCCGATCCAATAGCACGAACGGTAGTGGAGGTAGAGTCGAGGGTGTTAGATGGGTTTGCACGTGCTGAGATCTGCGCTGAACCTCCTGCCTGGTCTCGGTAGCGTGCACGACTTGGCCAAGAGTGCCTGCTGACGTACCTCGATGACCGGCGCGATTGCGATTCCACTGACGTTGATGTCGGCTGGAAACGTTGGGGAGTTCTGCCTGGCGTTCCCCCTCGTCGGGGGTCATATAGGGCTTTACCAGCTCCACGGTGTTAACCGAAGCATACCCCTAGCTGTCGCTCGAGGATTCATCCACCGCTGGGCGGATTCTGGGAGGAATCCCCATTTAAGGGGGCATAAAGTCGCCGAGGGTGCTGGATGACGACGACACTGGCGGTGCATGTTGCTTCTTCTTGCGTCTCCACTGCTTGCCCTTTTGGGACAAGGCCGACTGTGAAGATGATGCGGAGGCACCGGCTATTTCTTCTGAAGGTTCTGGCTGCTTCAGGCGTGCCCAGATGATACCATGGGCACGAACGACGGTTTTTCGAGCCATCCAGTCGTCGTATTTCTGGGACCCGCGGCTGGGGACCTGCTGCCACTCGCCTTCGCTGTCTCTGCCGATCTCTGATCCTACAAAGACACCTGCCACTTGCACTGGTGCTGGGCCCAACTTGACTATGTTTTTGTTGACCTGGTCCTGAAGCAAGTCTTTAAACACATAGCATTGCTTGAGGGTGTGCCCTAGGATCCGATGATAAGGGTAGTAGTTGGGGTGATCGGTGAGATGCGCCTCTGCCGACCTTCTGCACTCAGGCAGACGCACAATCCCTTGCTCTAGAGCACTTCAGAAGTAGCCAGGGACCTGATTTTCGGTTAACGAATAGGTCTGGTACCTTCTTTCCGGATAGGGGGCCCTGGGGGCCTGGCCCTAACGAGGGGCCGGAGGGGCCTGCCAAGGAGGTGGCGCCTGATTGTATCGCCTAGGTGGCGGTGGCGCGTTGCGTGGGGGAACCTGTCGGTTCTGAGGCGGTCGATGCTGGGCAGGAGCCTGTGTTTGAGGTGGCGGACCTCTGTGAGGTTGTGGGGGTGGTGCCGCCGGCAGCAACTCCAGCTGCCTCGGGGCTTCTATTTGAGCCACCGCGGCGGGTTCAGCCCTGGCGGTCCTCCTGGCTGGGATCATAGGGGGCAACAAACGTGCCTGACTAGCCTGTTGCAAGGCTTCCTCGAGGCGCTGAGCCTTTTCTGAGAAATCTCTGAACCCTCCAGGGTAGTTCTGGGTGATCAGGGAGGGTACCAGCTCTGTCTTGACGTTCCCGACACACATCGTCAGTAATTTCTCCTAAGTTAGTGGCATATCGAGGGAATACGTAAGTCCCTTCCACCGGGCGATGAAGTCTGCGACTCTCTCATCAGGCCTTTGCTTGCACTTGAAGAGGTCCGCAATGCTGGTATTTCACGTGGTGGAGCTGAACTGGTATAAGAACTGCCGGCGAAGATCCTCCCAACTGGTCACCGATCCGATAGGGAGCTGGCTGTACCAGACGAATGTCGGACCTTCCAATGTCTGTACGAAACATCGGAGCTTGGCGGCTTCTTGCTGAGCTGGGGTCCCCAGCATAGGGCCACACCTGGATGAAAAATGAGCGAAGTGCTGTGGCGGGTCCCCTGTCCCGTTAAAAGGTGAGAAAGTGGGGTTCCCAAAACCCGGAGGTGCGGGCATATCATCCACCCACGCGGGATAAGGCTTGTCATCCGGTGGGACCGCCACCTGCCGTGTTTCCAACACTTCGAGGCGGGTTGTGAGTGCCGCAATAAGATCCTCCGGGTGGGGGTCCCTATCTTGACGGGGATCCCTAACCACAAGTGCATTGCCAGGTTCTTCAACACGGTAGATGGCTTCGGCCGCTCGTGGGTCAACTGGCTAGACGACCTGCGGGGCGACTGGGGGAACCCGGATTGGATTCTTCAGATTGCCCCGTCGCTCGAGGGGATTTGGCGAGACGTATCACGCCCTCTTGCCATAAGTTCCGGCTTCCGCACAGTCTGCGGTAGTAGCATGATCAGGGTGGCCCGGAGGCATCTCGCCGGGGGGGAATTGTTCCTACCCCTGCTGCGCCGGGCTGGGATTACCATAGTCGGGTCGCCGCTCTGCGGCGCGCTCAGCCAAGAGTTCGTCAACCAGCTTTTTCTGCTCAGCAAGCAGCTGGCGTAACGTGGCCTTCTCGGGATCTTCGTCCGTTTTCTGCACAGAGGTGGACGGGTCATAGTGCTTGACTGTTCCGACGTGCTCCTTACCCTTGCCAGTGTTTCGACCGAGTACCAGTGACTCGGTGGGTACGGGGAGACCTAGCAGGTTCCTCTGCTGACGGGTAACTCTCCCTGATGGGTCGAGCAGCGGCAGTACGCCCTCGGGTGGTAAGTCTCCCTCAAGGAATTCAAGCTCATCTTCCTTATCCACAACGTCGGCCATGTGGACTGCGACCCCTCTTGAGGGCATGTCCTCGATGTCGCATAGCGAATCGGGCTGCCATCGGATAGGGTCTAAGAGGAAAGAGGCATAGTGTCCACAACCACAGACTTGCACATGGGGGTGGCTTCCCTGACGATTCATCGGAGTGCTTTAAGACTCTGAACGCATTTTTGTTGAAGGGCGATCTGGTGGCCTGGCGACTCAGGGTTCTGGGCCACATGAAGTGCGGCCGCATCGATCTGGCGGCACTGCTCGACGATTTCTTCGAAGTGCTCTCGACTTCTGGGGTACACCACCCATTCATAACGGAGGCAGAAGTGTGTCGCCCATAGGGTTTGACAAAAGCACCCCACGTCTTCAGGGGTAAGAGACTCTGGTATGCGGAAATTCAGCGCCGCCGTCAGCCAGAACTTCTCCGGGAAGTAATCCGCTACAAGGATACTCCAGAAGCTCCTGGGCTCGGACTCAGGGTCTGGCCCTGTGTTGCCCCACTCATCAACTGGGGGCGGCTGAGGGACCGGTAGCGGTACCGAGGCGGACCTCTGAGATAGTAAGATCGGCGGTGGAGAATACGGTAAACAAGCTAACTGGCCGCCGAATTCCAGGACATCCTCCGAAGAGTGAGGTGACCTGACCACGATGTCACGATACGACGGGCTGATAACCACAGCTTCCAGAACAGGAGTCGTGGCTACCGGCGATAGGTCGTGTCGTCGCTCTACCGTCGTTGGCCCCCAAAATAACTCTCCGTGATCTCTAGTAGAGGTAGAGGGCTCTTCTAGTGACAGAGGCGGTGATTGCGCGGTCGAGACCTGTGGAATTCCCAAGATTTCTTCCTCTTGGATGTACCTGTGGAGGGAGATGGGAATCTGGTGGACCTCAAATTCCGGGAGAATGAGGCTAACGCGTCTGGTTCCTACCCCAGTCCTTGATACGGAGGAGCGGGGAGAAGGTTCCATCGCTGAATCGCAGTCCGCTTCCAAGTCAGAGAAGCGGGAAGGTTTGATCTCCACCTGGGCCTTCCCAGGGTTCTTCTTGTTGCGGCGACTACTCGCTCTCCTGCCCCGGGATGGCTCTTCGGGACAGGGTTGACCCCTATCAGGTAGCCTCGGGGCGGCGCTGGCGCCGTGGCGGAGAGGGCCCCCACTCGAGATAGCCGGGGTGCGAGGGGAATCGGGGAAAATGTCGAAGGGTACATGGGGAAGACCTCCATGAACAGTACCCATATGGGCGGGGCTTCTGTTGGAACTGGTAGGAGCATGGGGAGGACCTCCATGGTCGATGCGAGTGGAGCGAGTCTGACCTTCACTCCTCGAGTTGCTGGGGCGAGGAGGACCATCGCTGGTTGCAGAGAGGACGTAGGGAGGGCCCCCACGTTGGAGAGGGACCAGATGGACGGTACCTTCAGGTTGGTGGTCGGGGGCAGGAGGATGGACTCCATACCCTGTATAGTGGGCACGGGAAATGTTTCGGCGCTGAGCGTCACTGCCGCGGGGCAGGTCTTCTTGCGGGATGGGGGTAGCACGAGGCATGCCTCCATGACGAACCTCGGAGCGGGGAAGACCCACGCTCTGTGGAGTAGTGGTACGGGGAGGACCTCCGTACGGGGTGACATTACCGCGGGTTAGCTCGCGGCGATCACCACTTGGGCCTGTAACCCGGAGAGTCAACCCAGCCTGCCCGTGGGGCGGTTGGGGTCTCGATCCTGGTTGGGTGAAGGAGTGCCCCTGATCAGTATATGCAGGGGCTTCACGATGCACGTTGGCGGTGGATCGGGCCACTGTAGTTGTCGATGTTGACGCGCCCGAGCGAGCGTCCTCAGCCCGGGCCCGACGCTGACGTCGGGTCAGGCGGGCTGGTGCAGGTGGTGCAGGGACGTAGCCTGCCTGCTCTTCCTACAGGGCCGGATGGTGGCGCTGACGCGGCCGGGCGGGAGCTCTCGCCTGGAGCCCTCGGGTCGGGACCCTGAGCGGGCTGTGCCGGACGGCGCCCGCCTCTTCAGCGTAAGGTGAGGAGTCGTCAAGGCGTTCCCGAGACAAGCTCCCGAAACGGTTGAATGTTGGAGTGGGGAGCAGGGGCTCCCTGCGCGGCCTGTTAGGGCGGCATTGACGGCGGGGCCTGGAGGCCTCTAGGTCCAAGCGGGCCATATCCCGGGTCGGGATGACCCCTTCTTCCTCGTACCTGCACACGAGGTTGTTGATCACCCTTCGCTGGATGACCACTGATGGGGAAAGGGGACGTGGGCGCCCTGTATTCCACGATGTGGAGGCCGTCGTGGTGGTAGTGGCGATACGTGGGGCGACCGCGACGGTGTTGCCCCTGCCCCTGCGTGGGCAGGGAGTGGACGGTGATCGCGTCTCTGTAACAGCAACCTGGTTCCTGGAAAACGAAGGGATCAACTCATCAGTACTGAGAGGAAAAGGATTGAAAGCCAGTTCCCCAACGTCCTTTCATTCACCACATCTGTAAGAAGGATCCACACCAACACACTGCAGAACGGAGTGCCCCACGTTCTACTGCCCCGACTTCCGGTGAGTTTCACAACAGGCCCGCCATTTTCTTGGCGGGACCAGGCACCAGATATCTGGATCCGGTGACATGTCAATCTACTGGTGTCTCAAACGCTACTAATATCCATATTGAGGAGAATAATTTCACGTCGGGTTCACCATTTCTGTTTCCGATGCTTTCGCCGGGGCGCGCGGCCGTCCGTCCATGGGGGAGGTTGCGCGATGCTTTGTTGCCCCGCATTCCCGCTTTCCAAAGGCGGGCGGTATTCGCTCCTTGTTCAGGGACATCTTCTCCTTGATCGAAACGGGATGATGGGATGTCAGTTCTTCCGCCTGTGGATTCCTCCTCAGAACTCTTCACCTAGTCCGGGTCTCCCTCATAGATTTAATACGTAGTTCGTGAAACTCTTCCCAGTTCCATGTTTCCATGGACGCCGGTTAATTACACTGCTTCTGTCGGGACATTCCATGGGGTCTAGTCAGGGCAGCAACCTTCAGTCAGGGGAGTAGTCACGTTGAGGCATCAATAGCGTGTCTGGATGCTGGGTTACCTGGAATGTCTGTCTGTTATCCTTGGCCACAAGGCTTCTCGAGGGCGTGGAAGCCCGAGGCATCCCACATCGAGCACGGGGAATTATATGTCATAGACACATATCTGAGGTTTTCCTCAGCTTCCCGTGCTCAACACAGGGTATGCCGCACGTTTAACGTCTAGCGGAGACGGATCAACCCAACCAGAGCATTAGCTAGGATAGATCGGATTGAGGGATCCTCCTTGAAGGGATGTCGATACCGGGGCCAGCCCATGGATGGCTGCGAAGAAGAGCGTACCGACATGGTCTCACCAGGATAAGACGATCCGGGCGAGAATCGGGATGAGTGGTAGGTTGATGAGTGGAGTGGAGGGAGAGTGAAATGGGACCATCGCCGGGGGCGACAGTGAACCCTGACGTGAATAAACGACGTGCGGTGGGTGTCGGCGAATCGACGTAAGTGAGGGACCTTAGTCCGATGGGAGTTGGGATTGAACCTCGGGGAGGCTTCCTACATACCATGCCTTGACATGAATCAAAGTCCTCGTAGTTTGGATTGGGTAATTCAGTTTAACGTCATGCGGGACGGGGGTGAACCAATGTGAATGAGGTTGGAACGACCAGATGGTGGCTTTGAACCTCGTGGAGGCTTCCTACGTACCATGCCTTGACATGGATCAAAGACCTCGTAGTTCGGGTTAGTCACAGCGGCTTGTCGTAGGAATGGAATTGCAGTTTAACGTCGTGCTGGACATGAATGAGACCCGACGCGAATAAGCGACGGGTGGGCTTGAACCTCGTGGAGGCTTCCTACGTACCACGCCTTGACATGGATCAAAGACCTCGTAGTTCATATGGGGCTTTTTCGGTGGGCCGACGTAAAAGTGGACCTTGGTCCAATGAGTGGTGGGCTTGAACCTCTTGAAGGCTTCCTACGTACCATGCCTTGACATGGATCAAAGACCTCGTAGTTCAAATGGGTGTGCAGTTTAATGTCATACAGGACAAGAGGGGCATGCAATTTAACATCATGCGGGGCGAGACGTGCAGTTTAACGTCATACTGGACGGGGGCAAAACTCGACGTGAATGAACGACCGAGCAAGGTGGATTTGTCGGCGAACCGACGTGAAGATGGACCTTGGTCCAATGAGTGGTGGGCTTGAACCTCTAAAAGGATTCCTACGTACCATGCCTTGACATGGATCAAAGTCCTCGTAGTTCGCTAAGGGTGGGGGGTCAGGGTCGGTGCTCACTCTAAGCCCACGTGAGTCATGCTCGGTGTGAGAAACAAGAGGTTACAAGGACCTGACGATCACGTCGCGAAGGAAGCGTCCGTGAGAAGCGAAGAGGGACTTACGCGTTAGGCGGCCCACGGTGCTGGGACTTACTCTAGGATGGAGGCCCATGGCGCGACAAAGCGCGGGAAAGATGGACCTTGGTCCGACGATGGGAGGTGCCTCGTTCCCTATCACGCCCTCCACTGACCTTGGTAGTGGGGAAGTATGGAGATGCAGAGGTGCAGCCATCCGTTGGGGGACTAGGGTCGCCCTTCTCCTACGAACATACACCACTCCGACAAGGAGGATCTCATCCCATGTGAATGGGTGATTCCATTCCCGTGGAGACGAGTGGTGTAAAGAATGTTCGAGTTGGGGGGACCCTTCGTGAGGGGCACGAGGTCGAGTCACAGTTTAACATCATGTGTTGAGGACGTGGTGCTTGGCAGTTTAACGTCCTGCAGCTCGGACGAGGTGGGTTCACTCCACACCCCTAGGACATACATAACCGGTACCCTTTGGTCCTTGGGGAAGGGAAGGTACCAGTAAGGCCATGGTTAAGGGGGGTCGTGGAACGAACCATTGAGGGGTCCACGTTAGCGTGGCTATGCGAAGAAGCAATAGCCGTTAGCGTGCCTATGCGAAGAAGCATTAGGAGAAGCAATGCTACAGGTGGTATTGTCCATGGGACTTTGAAATCACATCGTGCAAACCTGGAGGGTCGCATGGGAAGAGGAATCGCTAAGCAAAGGAGTGTGCTTCGTGAAGTGGAGTGCCTTGGCCTTAGCGTGGGGAATAGGTGTGAGTGGAAGGTGCTTCGCGAAGTGGAACAGTGTTCGTGGAGCACTGCCTCGCGAAGAAGAGGTTCCTCGCGAAGCAGGGTCCTGCGTAGCAGTGTGCTTCGCGATGTGTAGCGATCCTGCCTTAGCATAGGGATCACTAGCATGGGTTGGGTGTTTTGCGAAGCATAAACGCTCCGCGGCTTCCCGGGTTCCCTTGGGAATCCCCTTCCATCGCGAATGCCCTTGAGCTTCGCGAAGGGCATCCCTCTCGGAAGAGGGGCTCAAAACGAGAAAATGCAGAGGAGTCTCGCGATGTAGAAGTACCTCGCGGAGCTCATGATTCCCGGGGCAAAGAGTGCTTCGCGATTCGGGAGAGGAGAATCCGAAAGGTCGGATTGTCCGTCTGCGGGACTCAGGGGGAGTCCAGTATTTATAGGGAAGGGGCGCCGCGAAGCAAGGCTCGCGTGCCGCCTCCGGTGCTTCACAGCGCGCTCGCGAACGTCAACGTCATCCACGGAGAATTACCGCCTCTGGAGCTTCGCGGCGGCTCGCAAACGTCAAATGCATTCGCGGAGCATTACCGCCTCTGGAGCTTCGCGGCGGCTCGCGAACGTCAAATGCATTCGCGGAGCTTTACCCCCTGAGGAGCTTCGTGGCGGCTTGCGAACGTCAAATGCGTTCGCGGAGCATTACCGCCTCAGGAGCTTCGCGGGGCCGCAATGGTCGGGGCGCTTCGCATGGTTGCTTCGCGGCGGTGCTTCGCGAGGCAGCGCGCCAGCTGTCTTTTTCATTCCTTTCTTTCGGGCCGTCTTTTTGGCGCCAACAATGTAAGGGTTGATTTTCATGGGATGTAAGGGTTGATCTCTGGTGAAAGAAATACTTAAGTGTGATATATAAGGATCACTCTAAATAATATAAGTGATATGTAAGAGTTACTCGATAATCATTTAGAAAATCATGATATGGATTAATAATGTATTATAGTAGGCTCTATTATTTGAGAGAATGTCACACCATATTGAAAATGCCACACGATAAAGGGATAAGTGGGATTTAGAATCAGTTATAGGAAAACTGGATGATTATTATACAATACACAAATCCATGCCATGATCTATGCCCGAATCTAGAATTAAATACCTAGATAGATTTGTTTTTTGAATATGTGGTGGGATAAGTTGATGATATGTTAAAGATAATTAAAGGGATTTGTTAATTTAAAATTAAAATTAAAATTAAAATTTTAACTTAAAGAATATTATCATTCTGTGTATGATAAAAAAGAATGTGGTTCGTTTTTGAAAGTAGTAGATATAGAGTGAAAGAGGAAGAGAAATTGAGAAGAGGACAAGTGTGTAGATAAGATCACAAATAAAAAGAATAAGTAGAATAGCACTCTCCTAGTTTGTGTGTGAACATAAAACCTATATTTTTTATTGAGGAAGGTGAAACTCACACCTATTCAATATTGTTATAAAGTGAATGATCACTATAATTTTTTTAAATACAATCACTTATAGGAAAAGGATAATCCCCACCTCAGTGAATACAAGGAAACATTAATGGAAAGATTAATCAAGGATAAATCATTTCTTAATTTTTCGTGAGACTTCTATAATGTATAATTATAAAAAAATTTGAAGTATAAACCCATAATTTTGTATCCATAGTGGTGATTCGAATGGACTGTTTGTTCTCGGATGATTCTAGATTATTCCATGGATTATATACACATTTATAATATAAAATATTGTGCATCATGTATTATTTATTTTTTATTTCTTTTATGTGTGATATGTTTAACAGTGAGATCCATAACTCTAAATAGTTATGGAGGTTGATTTCATAAGAAATCATATAAAAAAATAGAATATTGATCTACTAATTCACAACCCACTAAGTGAACCTACAGAGTACATAATGAACCATCAATGTAGATATGGTATTTTGTATCTAATGGAGGTGATTTCCCCTTGCATTAATGTATCAAAATATTTTTAAGGTTAGAAGAATGGGGTATTCTTTTATCGATAAGGTTTTATAGTAGGATTTAAAATATGTTTTTTATTTATATAACTAATCTAAAACTGAGAATAAATTGAGCTTCATCTTATGGAGACCGTAACAATATGATTGGTGTCTTGGTGTATATAAGTAGATATTAGGTTATCATAGAGTTATTACATTCGTCAAGTTAATATATATTATCTATGGTGTGTGACCCTTTATAGATTTATATATAGAGTTATGATATTCCATAGTATATATTTATCCTAGATGGTATCTTATCAACGATGGGGTTAAGTCAATCATCTACCTTAAAGTCATTCAAGGTGGTGTGTTAAAGGCCCACAAGTGTCATCACCTCTTAAGGGAGTGAATTGGAGTTTATAATTTATAATGAATAATAAACCAATCACTAAAACTATGAAAGTGTATTATAGAATTGTGAGTAATAAGTTAAAACCATTGGGAATATAAAAATCATGTACAAGTCATCATTTCTTATATTACTGGGTCATTGAAGTTGGATGACAAGAAATAGAATTAGAAGAGGAAAGAATATTGAAAATGAATGTAAATCAAACAAAAAAATGAATTGATGAAATATTTTTATGTTGAATGGAGATGAATGTCAGATTTAAGAGGATATATGTCAAAAATTTATAGTTACCTTGTCTTATAGATTAACATAATCGATTAACTGTGAGAATTATTGTGGTAATTAATTCCACTGGGTTAGTAATGACTAATAAAATGAAATTACATTTAAGTATCATGGTTAGAGTAGTCTAATAAGACCAATATGAATTATATTTTATCAAAAACAAAAATTATAATTACGTTGGGATATGATGATATCATCCTCCTCCTCCACATTGTTTTTCAAACCATAAATTCCACCACTCCCTCTAGGATAATGAGGGATAAGATTTGATTTAGGCCCAATGTGATACAAATCGAACATGAAAATTTTACAAGTCAAAAGAATCATTCATGGTAAAGCACCATCATTTTACCCTTAAATTATCATCCCCTAAAAAAACTAATCAATCCTGATATAATGATTAACCATCATGAATGAATTAGTGTTCTTGAGGGATGGAAGGTTCACACTCATGGAATGAAAGGTAAAAGAACACATAGAAGAAATATAATGAAACATAACTACTATACATTGTAATATTATCTCCATATGTTTGAAATAAATATATCAATGTTATTTAAAACGTTTTTAAGTCTCTTCCAGAAATTATCCCTATAGCTATAGTCCTCTTCATGTTTTAAGTCCCTCTTCATAACTAATCCGTTTTAAAGCTCATTGTCATAAATAATATATAGACCAACAGATAACCATGATGAAACAATAATGATTTCATCATGGACGATTAAAATTTTAAATTTCTCACAATGTGTTCTCCAACGATATGGTGTATAGGGAATGGTTATAGAATAAATGAAGATATGTCCCTTTAAAATCTTATAAATCCCAATGATAATGGAATAATACTATGAATTTTTCAAACATGGTTAGTATATCATTAGCGCTCCTCTAAAAATGTTACAATATATAATTAGGGTTGGGAAATGAATTTCATATAGAAAAAATTAAATTTTCTACCAATTTTTGACCCTCCATGTAAGGGGACCTATGTTTCTGAGCGATATCATATCACTACCAATCAAGTTACTCTAATACAGATGAATTAAAAAAAGGTTCTAAAATCCATGGTGTAGTGATGTTATTTTTCAATTAAGTTTATTCTTATGTACTACCATCTATGGTGTAGTGTTTTTGAACACATAAAAAGGAGTTATCATCCTATTTTCATTATATTAAAATGAATATCCAATTTAATCATTCATAGGAAACATTTTGGTGTATGGTTATTGGTTATGAGAAAATAAATTATAGTTCTACATGAACTATTAATATATAAGAACACTCATAGAATTTATTAATCTTACATAGATCTATTTCAAAATTTTATAACCCTGGTTGCATCATGGAATATACCTTTATAACATAATATATCCTTTAACGACAAATTAATATGATACAACTTCTTATTTAATATTATGTAGGTGGATTAAAACAAGGTTATTAAGACTATACCATGGTTACTATATGTTTCCATATATATACATATATATATATATATATATATATAATTTATTCCAATTAAATTACACCCTAATTTATAAGATTGTATTTTAGTTTGTACTATTTTCTTTTAAAATTATCAAAACCTCCAAATTTAACTTTATGAATAATATTATAGACACAAATTTAAAAATACAAACATGAGGAAATACTTTATTGATAAAAACACTCAAATAATGGAAAAAATGTGTAAATGGTTTCAACTCAATTAATTTCCCCACAATTGAACATTTTATTATCCCTAAGAAAAAATTCAATATAAAATCAATTAGAAATAAAATATCAACAATGGAATCACTAAATCAATAATATTTATAAATATTTTTTCATAAATATATATTTTAAAAAGAAAATAACCTATTATAATAGAAGTTTCCTAATAACACCTTTTCTACCATTCTAATTCAAAATTCATCTTCCTCTAAATTCCCATTGTTAATTTTTTTTTCTTATTATCCATACCACTTATAATATACCTCATCTAAATATCAATCACACAACTCCAAAGATAATTTTATTGGAGTTATACTTAATCTCTAGAAAATGAAACTTGTCCAGGGGATTTCATGTCATCTCATTCTCTTCTTAGAAGTTAAACCACATTAATTAAGATTAATTTAATTAATGTTATAATGACAATGTGGTTGAGTTTTAGTGTGTAATAATGTAGAAATCCTAAAAACTAGGTTTCAGACAATAATAAATCCACTAAATTATAATGCATGATTTATTAACTTAGCTCATTGAATAATAAATATACTTCTTATACTTTTAAATGAATCATCACACACTCCATTTCATCTTATAATACTTAATTATGTCATAATTGTAGCTTTAAATTAGTGGTTAAGTTCCTCACATCTACCTTTTTTCTTTTTTTGGATATAATTTTTAAAATAATGACACTCACACTGTTAGAAGTAAAACCAATCCAACACCCCAATCCCTATCGTTAATCCACTACCGAAACTATTTTTTATAGTTAGTATATAAATGAGGAAGGTGTAAGGTCATAGGACAATCAAATGTTTTCCATCTTTCCAGTTATTGTTTTAGAATGACTTAGTATCAATGAAGTGAAATGGAAATAACTTTTGGATTTTTTTTAAAAAAAGATCAAGAGATGATGTCTTATATTCCTTTATTATAGCATAAAACATCTAATATCACCATGAAGTGACCCAAATTCAATTTGAAATATATTTAAATCCTGAAATTATACTAAAGGGTTGTGGTGGGAAAGGAAAAGAGGCTTGTAATGTGCTTTACTATAAGTCAATTTGAGGAATCTATAGGATTTTCAAAGGATTAATTATCGGGTAGGTCTCAAGGTCATGTGGGATAAAAAATGCACAATTGATGGAATCAATTATTTTAATATGGTTTGTGATCATCAGTTTTTGTAAAGGTAAAATAGAAAATTTGGTTAGTCATACATGTCCTAAGAATATCTTAAGAAAAGATGGTAAAAAGAAGAATATTTCAAAAATGGGTTTAGAGTAACTCTTAAGAATAGAAATTTAAAATAACTTATTCAATCATGTAATCATATAGATAAAAATAAAAATTCAATTTGAATGAAATATGTTTGAAACCAAAATCAAGACTCTGAATAATATCAGCAATCACTTCAAAATTGACCAAAATTGGAATGAGGATGAAATTTTTAATAAAATAATCTTATGTATTGAACAGTTATTTTTATTATAAACCATGTTTCCCAACATAGATTTTTTTATAATTAATTATGTCTCCTAATTTATTTATGGGTATAAGATAAATGGGGTCAAATTATTCCTCCCCTATAGTTAAATTAAACATTCCATTTAATTTTTTTAAAAGGTGAGAGATATTCATGAAAAATAAAAATTACTTCTAAGAGTGAATTAGTTCAAAAATATAATAAATAAAATAATTCTTCCCTAATTTATGTACCTATATTCTTGTATCCTTATTTGGAGTTGATGTCATCAAAATACATGTATTATAGAGGGGTTTATACCTATTTGATAGTTGAAAAATATGGCACTTGGTTCCATATAATCTCCTAAATTGTGGTCAATGAAATATAAAATACTTTTTCTAATCAAAATATTTTCCATGTATTATAATAAATAAACATATAAAAGATACACAATTATGGAAAAATTAAAAATATAGATGATAAATTTATCAAAAATAAAAAGTAACGAGAAAAAATATAAAAATAGTGGAGGTGGAAATGTTCTGTGATTCCTTAGAGTGCTTAGTATTTTCCACACTATCCAGATCATTATCTATAGGGATTAATGGTGTGGAACCCAAGGTGGTAGATAAATTCTGAATTTTAGTGTTATCATCTAGGGAATATGTATGAAGATTGGTTGGGTACCTTGTTCAAGGTAATAAGTGGTGAAGGGGGAGGTGTATCTATATATCCCATCTTTAGTAGAGGGTGGGACATCTTGGGGGGTTTCCCTGTAACCTTTTTTAAATATGGAAATGGTGGTTGAGGTCTTATATCTATAAGATGTGAGAGGGTTCTCAGTCACCTAATCTGGTGGCATCACCTTGATTAAGAAGGTTCCATCTAGAGACTATTTAGGACAATTAATATTTGTCCAAGGGGTATATCTAACTTTCCCCTTCCCCTAACCTTCCTATGAGAATCCAAATATAATGATCACTAAGAATTTTCATTGCCTGGGGAATCCAATGTGTCCTATTGTGTTTCCTAACTAGAGATAATATTGAATGTGTAAGTGAAATAAAAAATAGGGGGGATTCAACTGAGTGGTGGAGGTTAAAGTTAAAGAGGGATGAAAACTAGTGGCGTACATGAATATATATGGTGTTACCTAGTGTGGATAATATCAAATAGGAATGGGTGATGATTATTGTAGTTTTGTAGATGGTTCCTCAAACAAAAGTCTCATTCCCTCATAGATACGGTGTTGAATCACAAAGATATACTGAAACACTATAGAAAAATAAAAATTCCACTTCTCTTTTGGAATGGATTATTGATATGCATGATCTTCTGCTCTAGCTGATCTCTTAGGAGGGGTTATTGGTCTAAAGATGGCCTATGAGTGAATCCTCACCCATATAATTTCTAGAAAATTAGGCATACTCTTCAAACCAAATGTATTGATCAACATGATTTCCCAAATAACTCATTTTTTATAGTATTAGGAGATCAATTATTTATATTTTTCTAAGAGAGGAAAGAGGCTATGATAATATATACACGATCAAATAATATTCTAAATAGGTGTAAAATTTTCCACCCATAGTTATCCCTTTTTTCACTTTTCCCATCATTATAAAGGTTTAATTGCCTTTCCATGTCCGATTTCTTATATTGGGGAATGTAATAATTGATCATCACATTAAACTAGATCACTAAGACTTATGAGTGACACTAAACTATCCATGAATGTTTTATGGACATATGTTTAGTCCTAAGAAGGTTTGATTTGAGTTGGGTGATCTTTATCTTCAAAGCATCACACCTCACTATGGGATTGACTAATGAATGAATTCATTTATCCTATAAATATTCTCTATTTTTCTAATATTATAAATCATTATATTCTTAGGAATGTAGTAAATTAGTACTATACACTCCAATTTTCACTCTATACTCAAATAAATTTATAATTCACTTATTTCCACCCAATATAAATATGGTAAACTCATAAACAAGATCCATTTTTCTTAGGAATTCAAGTGTTAGATCGATAAAATCATTCTCCCTTACCTGAATCATGTCCTATAAATTCTAATCTATAATGGAACCATGCCAATTTGAAATAATACACAATGATCAAGAGTCTTATTGAAGCATATGTTATTTTTTTGTAACTCATCCAATCTCAATCAATGTGTTTCATAAATAATATGAAGGAATCAATGATAGAAGGTTTATTATGAATTAAAGTATTGTGGATAGCTTGGGCTAAGTGAAGAGGATAATGATGGTGATTAAGTAAGTGTTGGTTTAGGTGTAGGTTTTGATAGTTAGATATGAGTAATCTTTATATGAACATTTTGTTATTCAGTTATATGGGGTTTTGGTTTGTATAGGGATTTACACTTGTGTGTGGATTTGGGTTTTTGGATGATTTTTTTATTTATGTGGTTTTTTGTATTTGGTATAAGCATATTGGGTAGAATTTGAATAAAATTATTTTCAGGAAGTGGATGTAGAGGTGGAACTCTTCATTGAAACCACAGTGGAAAATGGATAATGGTTTGAAAATATTGTTCAGGTGGTTTTAATGGTGTTTTTGGTGGATTTTTGGAATGGTCATGATGGATTAAGGATTTCTAGTTTTGGGGGTAGTGTTTTGAGATTCAAAAAAAGGAAAGGTTATTGAAATTTATTAATTATGGTAATACATTTTTTAAAAGAGGATTTGAATTACCTTACTATAAAAATAATTTATTATGATGGTGACACCAGAGATTAAGGAGATGATTCTCTGGAGAACCAGATTAGTGGAGGAAAAAGGTTATTATGTGGTTATAGGAATTTGACCACATATTTATAACTAGTTTAAAACCTTTTAGTTTGACCTCATTGATTACAATATGGAGGGTTAACATATCTAATCGGATGAGTTTTTTGAATTCCAAATGTCTTGATCATATTCCATGGACTCATAGATTATGGAATAATATATTTCAAAATATCCTTTAGGTGTTTTATTTTTGGCATTATCCATAGGTTGTAGTGTGGCAGTTCCAAAAATTTATGAAGATCAAATATTACATTTCAACCCAATAAGGATATGTGGGGAATGGAATTTGGATTGTGGTGTAATATGTCACACTTAATAAATTTAATCTTTAGAGTCTACACCTTTATGATGTGGTGTACTCATTATTACATAGGGATCTATGATTTTCTAAAAATTCCAGCCCTCCATATCCCTCTCGAAATCCCATTTGTGTCATGGTAGGATGGATATAGTTTGATGTGTTTATATGTAATATATTTCTTTTCATGACTTTATAGCTCTATGATGTGGCATTAAACAGTGTACCATGGAACATCAGTGAAATTCCAATTCATTATTCCCCACTTTTGAGGAGATTTGAGTTATCTAATGGAGAATTTTTAGACATAACAGTTATGATATTATCTAAATGATTCATCTATCCTAAATATTTTTATGCTATGAACTAAACATCAACAATGAAAAATGATGGAGAAAACTTACTTAGGATGCCTCCCTGTCTACACTTTATTTAAAATTGGAATCTCAATATACCTATGCTATATATTCAATGTTGGGTGAAAATATATTAACCACATGGTAGTTTTAGATGGATGACTTGAGACAATATTCATTTGGGTTATTCCTCATATTTTTTTGAATCTTAATGGTTCCATGTGGACAAAATTGTGTGATCATGAACAAACCTAACCATCTTGATCTTATCATTCCTAGAAAAAAATCACAATAATGAATTAAATAAAAGTACCTTATCTCCCATATGAGTGTTTTAATCATGATGTGTTGGTCATTCCATTTTCTTATATTTTCTTTCTAAATTACTTCAATAGAATAATCATCCCTCAATATCTCTTTAATCCCATATGACTCCAATAATATTTCCCTTTTATATTATTTATCTTTTTAATTAATAGCCTCAACTGCCCACTATGATTTTTGGGTGAGTTCAATAGGAATCTGGAATGGTTCTTAACTGAAAAAATGAATTGGAGACATCCCCAGTAGTGTATGGTAGATTATTTAGTAGGCCTACAAAGATTCATTGAGTTTCCTCATGCAATCCATATATCTTGATTTTACTGTCTTCTCAATAATCTGATTTAGATCCCCAATCGAAATTTTCACTTTTCCACCTTTTTATGATTTATATCAGTTACTCATGATATAGAAAATCATATATGCATCTAGAAATTCTCTCAAAATATTATTTTCAAATTGTTCTGTCCATTATTAATAAAAAACATTGACATTCCAAATTAGGAAAGTATGTGTTCATCAATAATTTTATAACCACCATAGTTGTATTGGAATTGGTGGAATTGGATTCAACCCATTTTGAAATATATTAAACATATACCAAAATATAATTTTTTCTAAATGATCTAGGAAAATTTCTAATGAAGTCAATTCCCCAATGTAAAATACTGTAAATTCTAATATCAGGTGTTTTGGAATTTCATCGGTCTTTATAAATTTTTATAGGAATTGATAACAATTATGGGCCACAAAAAATATCCATTTATTTTTATAATGAGTAAGATATAAAAATAAGCTTTATAGGATTTTATCTATGGTTCTTTTTAGTCCATGATGTCCTTATATTAGTGGTGAGGGAAAAAACCTATCAAAATTTCAATCTCACTTTTGGTTACAAATCATTGAATCAGTCTCCATTTTCACTACACGAATAATAATGGATCATCCAAAAAGTAGTAGTGGGATTCATAAAAAATATATTCTCTAGATAGTATGAAACTATGGGTAAATGTTTCCAGTTTCTATGTATTTTGTGATACTAGTGAACCATGTTCTATATATGAACTTTTTTTGAAATAAAAACTCAAAAAAAATCTATACTTCTTCTTATAATATTAATTAGGGAAACTCAATCCTTAAAATATTGTAAAAATAAAACATTATCCAAACCATTTTTAGACTTAATTTAAATATTGAACTCAGGATGAAAAATAATCCTCCAAATTAAGATATATTTGACAGCCTTATTCATAAAAATATATTTTAGCGCCATAAGTTCAGTGTGAACCAACACTTTTGATAGAACACAGTATGTTCTAAACTTATCAAAAGAAAAGTCCACTATAAGTAAATCTTATCATATAGTAGAATAACTGAACCAATGTTTAGATAGGGACATGATGTAATGGTAAATAAGACTAAATTTGTTATCAATCCTTTGTCAAAATATTTATCCTACCATTAATCACTTCAATCACACATCAATTCAAAAGGGTTTTAATAAGTAGATAGTATTATGACATGGGTAGTGACCATTCACATATTCATCATCTTGAAAGAATATTTTCATTCTTTATAAAAAATGATTTCCAAATATTTTAATAAAAGGTGAGTGAGGGTTTATGCATGTCATACAAAATAAATGCCAAATCTGTGATAAAAGTGATCATAAATAACAAAGAACAATAAATTTTCCAACATTGTTTTTGAATCATGTAGCTATTTAATCACCTTGATCTTTTCCAAATCAACTACTATTCATTTTTTTGGAATTAAGTGACCAAGAAGTATGATCTAAATAGGATATGAGATGCTCAATTACAAGAGGGGGTGAATTGTAAGTTTAAAAACTTTCTTAAGGTTATCTTTAAACCTTATGGAAATCTATTTTTAACAAATTTAAACAAGGTAAATTCATATACCCTCTTTAGTTCATAAACAAAGGGATAATTGGAAGGGCCTGGGTCCAATTATAAAGAACCTACACTTAAACAAATTTATTATAAAGAAACATTAGCTCGTTTGTCTTAGGAAAAGATTCTACCTTAAAGCATATAAAATCTTATTTATCCAAGTATAAAATTATAAGAAAGTATAAGAAAATTATTTGTTATTTCATTCAAAAAATACATCAGAAATAAAAATTTTAATAAGAACAAGTAAATAAGTAGGAAATTGTTTAAACCAAAAAGAAGGGTATCCAAAAACCTTTGATAAATGTCCCTTGATTTATAATTTCAAGAAAGTCTATCTTACCCACACTTGAGTAAGCACTAAATAAAAAAATCAGATTTGTCTTGATATTCCCACAATACCTATAACATAAAGTTAGTTGACACCTCTTTCTTCCTATCCCCAGATGTCCTTGTAATTTTAGGTAGTCATCACCTCTGTCTTCCTATCCCCAGAAGTCATCGATTGTATACAACAACAATCAGAGTCGCAATAAGATGGAAAAGTTGTTCATGGTTGAAAAATATGTTCACATATCTCACAAGGCATGAGAGTCTCTCTCTCTAGAAATAACTTCACAACATCACAAAATGTGTGTTCATGAATGTGTGTTAAGCTCATTCAAATGAACTCCTATTTATAGGAAAAAACATTAACGGTTGACTCCTCCTCCAACGATCATATTTTTCCTTAATTCTCAGAGGGAACTATACACATTCACTCAGCCAATGGTTTGTTAAGAACTGATTTAATAACATTGCTTCGTCTAAGAAATTCTTGGAAAACATTATAATGATTAAGATATAATAATATGTAAGGGAAATAATACTATGTTTAAGAAACTAGGTTCTAATAATCTTGAAACAATATGTTAATAAATTAATGAAAATTTAATAAATATGAATAATCATTATCTAGTGAAATAAATATTAAGAGTCATAATTATAATGAATCAATAGTCAGAATTTTGGAGAATTTAGAGTCTGAATTTCTAAGAATTTGAGTTCTAAATTTCAGAGAATTCAGAGTCTAAATTTCAAAAAAATTGGATTCTGAATTTCAAAAAATTCTGAGTCTGAATTTTAGATATTTTGGAGTATGAATTTAGAGTCTGAATTTTAGAGAATTCAGATTCTAAATTTTAGGGAATTCAGAGTCTGAGTTTCATAGAATTCATAATCTGAGTAATGGTAAGGTTCTAAGTTATGTAAGGATATGAAGTTTTGTCTTATGAAAAAAGGAGGATAGACTTGGTTTGAGAACTCATAAAATAAGACAATGAAAACCAAGGTTAAGGATAACAATTTTCCTAGGAAATAAAAATTATCCTTAAGAAAATTATTCTTAGTGAAGGATAATTTTCCTTAATAATACGTTTTTGTTAATTTCAAAACATAAAGGAATGGAAAAATTCATAAGTAAACTTATTGACATAACAATATCCACCTTTTTTGGAAAGCAAAAACATCTTTTAGAAAAATAATATAAGTAATAAGGTTTTGGCCTTTTAAACATTGAGAAAAAACTTATCTCCTTTTACTTATGATTCATGATGAAAACAATTAACCCCCCAGGTTTCGAAATCACTAAGGATTATATTCTTGTATTTCTCAGAGAAGTTTCTTATTCTTTCTTAAAAATATTTTTTTTACTAATATCACCCTTACTTAAGGCATTTTATTATTTTATCTTAATATTATTTTGATCATTATTTTTCCCCTTTATGACTTCCAAAAAGGAATGGAAGAAAGAAACTAAATTTACCTAAAAGTTTAAGAATATACCTGATAAAAAAATAGAAAAATAATGAAATTTCATTATGATTGGAAAACAAATTACAAGGAGAATATAACAAAAGATCAGATTTTAAGGAATCATTAATTCTTATTTTCTTTCGCATCATCTTTCTCAAGGTCACCTTCAAATTCCTCAACTCTTTATGATCATCCTAAAATTTCTTGATCAACTGATCATGATCCTGATTCTTCTTCTCGAGAAATTTAATTCTTTTTTCTTGAGACTTAAGAATTCAGGCTTGAGACTTTACTAACTCTTCTAATTGTTTTAATTTTTCTTTAAAATATTCCCTGAGTTCCCTTTAACTTTTTATGTTTAGAGGAACTAAATTGAGCTTTCCATTCAGGTCTTTATCTTCTTGAATCTGGGAAACTTTCACTTTATTCATATTTTCTGAAAGATCCATTAAAAAGTTCTTGATCAATTCATATGACTTATAAAATTAATCCATTAAATAATCATGGAAATAAATCATGACATTCAGATCATCAATCACTGACTAAGAATATTGGGTTATTTCATTACATGATCTCCTATGAGCATCATAACCAATTTGAAAAGATATGTATTCCGCTTCATTCTTGATATAATTTTCCATGATCATGTTTATCTATTCTGACTTATGATTGATAATATGATAAAGAAAATGACATATCAAATCAATACTTGGAAATAATGGGTTGGTGTTCACTAGCCTTTTCAATGATTGAACAAAAAAATCTTGTCCCATGGAGGATGAAGATTAAAAAGTGGATTCCTTTGCTGGTGAGGAAATTTTTTCTTCTTCGTCAGCTTTCCTCTTTGATGTTTCAAAAAAAAATTTCTTATATTTCAATGCTAAAAAATATCTGGGTGAATCAACAATCACTTTTTTTCCTTTCTCAACTTTAGATATAACCTTCTTAGCTCTCATAAAGTCATGCTTTCTATCAAAGACTTGGAATATCTTATCATCATCAACATCATATTTATTATAACCTTCCTTAACATCTTTAGGATGGATAAAATTATGATTTCTACTTTCATCATCTGTAGGATTATTAACCTCATTCTATGCATCATCATCTTTCCCTTCTAAGATTTTTTTTATTCAACTTGGAAAGTTCTAATTGTCATCTTGTGGGAAGAATTTTCCTTTTCATGGAATTATTCCACTATTTTGATTACATCTTCACTTTCCACTTCCTATTCTTATTCTTCTTCTTCTTTTTGTACTTCTTCATTAACAATGGGTTCTAAAATTGAAACTTTCTTTCCCAGAGATTCTATTTGAATTTATTCTTGCCAGATGGATTCCGGTACCTAGATTTTTTTAGAAGATTTCTCTATACTTTCAAGAAAGTCTTGAGCAATTTTGGCTTCTTACATATTCTCCTTCATCTTTTTCTATATAGCTTGCTTCTCAAGATATTTTAATTCATGAATATTCAAGGCCTTAGCCTCAGTAGGGTATAAACCAAAACATGCATCTCCCACCTACTTTTTTTTCTTATTCTATCTTCATTTTCTACCACTTCATCAAAAAAGGTCTTTTTATTTTTTAGCATGGGTGGAGATGACTGAGTTTCTAAAATGGGTTATTTTTCTTTTTATTTTGGTTGTTTTGTTTTCTTTGGAGTTTTCTTGGAAGTTTCACCTACTTATCCTTTCTTTCTAGATACTTGAATTTCACTTTTAGGAAGATCATAGAATTCTTCTATCTTAATACTGAAACTGATTTTCATTTTCTCAGAGTGTCATCAGTCAACAACATTATCTTAAAGATTCTTGGTTTTGAACTATAAAGAATTTTTAAGGATTATAAATATAGATAAATAATTTTGGATGAATTTTCTAGATATATAATGATATGAGACTTGTGGGTTACATTCTTGATATTGTTGATTTTTAAGAGAATATATTTGATAAGGTTTAACATTATGATATTCACTAGGAAATCCATTATTAAAATATGACACTTCTTAATATAATATTTGTATCTCTTTCTTCAAATGAGAAAACCATGCATCCAAAATCCTAAGAGATAGTAGTTGGATATAATTTTATTGATCATGCGTGACTTAACTCCTCTAAGTCCTATGCACTCGATTTCTTTATCCTTCCCAAAACATCCTTCCTGGTCTGAAAACATGTGATAGAAAAAGATAGCCTCTCCCTTATAAGGAATATCAAATATAATAACAGCCTTGATGAAGGATAAAGAATAGGTCTTCCCATAGATCTTAAAAGAAAATATTTAAATTCCTCCTTGTTCATGAAAAATTACTTTATCATAGAATTCAATGAGGAGATCAAGATAAACCATATCCTTATTTTTCACCTTGGTACATAAAGACTTTAACAACCATTCTCCTTTATAACATTCAAAATTATGGAATCATACATTAGAAATAAATTTGGTTTGCCAATATTTCTCTATAAATTTACCAATATTTGAGTTCCTTGTTTGAAGATAACTAATTTTGAGAGAAAAAATCAAGAGACATCTAAAATTTAAAGAAACTGAGAAAACATAATGGCTGGTATGAAAATAAGGAGATCTTCGATGTAAAAACAATTGTAAAAATGACGTGGGATGCAGATATGGGGGAATTTATATAGGCTTCATAGTGATAATTTTAATTCCTAAATAAATATAATGGTTGATATAAGGTTGATCTGATCTAATGATTGATATCAATGAAGAAAAAGTATTTGAAGATTCCGATATTTTGAGGTTTTAAGGAAAAAATGGATTTTTGGAAAATGAATCTGATAAAGTTTTCTTAAAACAAGATAGAATTACCAACACATAATAATATAATTAAAAATATTTAAGTATGGAAATATTCCTTCCAGATTTCTTAGAAAGAATTGTCAATATTAATAAGGTTCTTATAAGAACCTAGATTTTAGAAATTTTTATTAAGGGAAAAAATTTTAGGCTAAAAAAAATTATTAAAGAAAAATTTAGCTTCTGAAACATTTTATTAAATATAAAAATTTATGTTCCAAAAAATTTTATTAAAGAAAGGAATTTTCTTGAAACAATAAAAAATTTATTCTCATTATAAAAAATATTTTCTTAATGTAAAGAGGTAGGTTTCAACAAATTGTTCATATGGAAGATTGCCTTACAGTTATCATCCCTAACTTTTGATTAATGAATTCAAATCTATCGGTGGGAAAAGATTTTGAAAAAACGTTCGCATATTAATCTTACATTTTGATGAATTGAAGAATGATATTTCTTTTATGTGTGTAATATCTAAGAACGCGGTGCCCAATATCCATGTGATTTTCATGAGAGTGATATGCATGATTTTTTCTAGGGAAATGACACATATATTATCCCACAATATATGTGTTTTGGTAAAACTCATGTCGTAGTCTGTGAGTGTGTGTTTCATCCACCCCAATTCATATGGTTTTTATTAAGAAAAGGTCTGATTAAAACCCAATTTATAGAATATTCACTCAACATCGTTCTACTTCTCTCTTGAAGAATTCATTTTCTTCTTTCAACAACATCATTTTTTGAGGAGTTCTTGGAGCTCAGAAGTTTTGAGTAATGCCTTTCTTACTACAAAAAGTTTCAAAATACGAATTTTGAAATATTCCCCCATGATCACTATGAATAGTAATCAATGGAAGGTTTTTATCATTTTTAAATGAGGCTATAATAGTTTTAAAATAAGAAAAGGTTCTGATTTCATTTTCAGAAAATAGACCCATGTAAATCTAGTGTAGTCATCAACTAAAACAGACACATAGTTTTTTCCTCCAATACTTCTAGTTTGTGTAGGTTAAAAAAGTTCCCTGCATATTAAATATAATAAATAAGTAGTTGAAACTTCATTGATAGATTCAAATCTTGTCTTATGTTGCTTTCCATATTGATAAGTATTGAAAACCTTTGAAGAATAAAATCTAAACTCCAGTAGATCCTTAATAATTTTTTTCTTTGAGAGTTTCCATAGGTTGCTAAGGTTATAGTGTCTTATTATTCTATTCCATAACCAAGATTGATCTTCTATTTCACTAAGACAAGGTATATCTTGTCTCTTAAGGGCTTCTAAGTTCAATGTATAAACATTATCATGCCTATGGATAGAGAGAATAAACCATTCCTTTGAATTGTGTAAAAATCATTTATCATTCTTATAATTCACAAGTTAACGTTCATCAGATAATTGGATTTTGATTATAAGGTTGTGATTAAGAACATTAACTAATAAAACATTTGAAATTAAAGCTTTTATAAGAAGAAAAATGTTACCTAGACAAACCATTTTTTTATGAGCATTATCTTGGAAAGTTAATTTTCATACTTTTGTCTTGATAATCTTTTCAAAGATGTTTTTTTCATTATTCATGTGCCTGGAACATCCACTATCCATGTACCATGTATTGTAGTTAGACTTTCAGAATCAGACCTTTCTTAGATACAAAAATCTCAGAAATTAAAATCTTAGGTATCTACATATTCTTAGAAAAATAAGATTTTTGAAAACAAAAGCATTGAGTTTTATTTAATGAAAAATTCTCTCCCAATGTCCACTACATTAAAACTTAGTGCAAAAAGGAGCAATTTGGGGAAAAAAGTAATTATGACTAAAAACTAGTTTATTGTGAGTATATCCAAATCCGAAACTAATGTTTAGTGGAAGAATTTGTGAATAAATTTTATCAAATTATTTCCTTCCAAAAGTGAAATTTGAGAAAAGATTCCTTAATGAATATATTTCAGATTTTAGTCTGATGAATAAATTCTTATCTGCATAGTCAATATTTTTTAGAGTTTGAGTTATTCATTAAAATGTTTTTCATAGAAATAACACTTTCAAGATCCTTAGTAATTTTATCCTTATCATAATTAACTTTTGTAAGGTTTTTAGAAATATTTTCAAAATAAAGAGTTTTCTAATCAAGATCTTTAGAAATAACTAATACCTCTTTTGTTAAAAACTAAATTCTAGAATTTCATTTCTCTATCTTGTTTTTTATTTTACAATTCTAATTCTCCTGTAATATAGAAAATCTAGAGACTTATTCAAATGAAATTACTTTATTATCTTATAATAAGGAGGATTCATCATCCAAATAATCATAATATTCTTCATTTTGAATGTTTTCATTTAAGGAAATATTGGTTAAAGATTTGGCATTGCACACCTTATCCATGAGACAATTATTTTCAATAGGTAATCTGGCTATAAGATCAATATTTTTCAAACCAGAAGATTCATATTATAAGGATTCATCTGAAGAGTCACCACCATTGGCACTCTAGGTGTCATTAAATTTAAATAATTTTATTAACCTTGGATTTGTAGTACTTCTTTCTGTTCCTTTCAGAATGATTATCCTTTCAATATTTTCTCTTAAGCATTGGAAAATCAGATCTAATATGTCCAACCCAATTCCATTCATAAAAAGTTACTTAAAAATATTTCTTTTCTTTTATATCATATTTATTATATCCGTACTGATAATAATTCTTTTCTATAATATTTTTCATCTTCTAAGCATGATTGATGGTTTGTTTTCCAACTGATCACTATCACTTCATTCAGATTTAACAAAAACTTTCTTTGTTTTAGTTCTAGTTACCCTTTCTATAGCCTTGGTTTTAGATGTAGTAGTGAAATAAACACTTTTATTACCATTTTTCTTCTTATTAAAATCATCATCTCTCCTCATTCTTGTTTAATGATGAGGAATAGTTCCAAATAACTCATCAAGAGTAATATAGATACTTTCTTATTCTCATCAATATCTATCCTTTTATATTCCCACTCACTTTTAATAGTATCAAATAACTTTTCCACATGAACTTCATCAACAAGACCTTTTTCTCACATAGATTGAATACTATTAATGATAGTCATAAATTATTGTTGCAGTTTTCAAATAGGTTCTCTATATAGAAACAAAAATCCATGATAATCGGCTCTTAATATAGATCTTCTAGTTTCAATCACATTTGATTTTTCAAAATGTGTAACATCAAGTTTCTTCCAAATATAGTTGACTACTTCCCATAATGATATCTGACTGTATATATTTCTAGAAATAGAAAATAAAAAAGTATTTATTACCTTGTAATCTAGTTGATATTCTTGTTTCTCCTGGTTGGTGAAAGTTTTGATTTCTTTGTCGGGGATCTTTTAATCTCTAGTGAGAATTAAAAATTTTTCTACTCCAGTGTTTATAAAAAAATTCTTTATCCAGTATCTCAATGACTCATAATCATTACCATCAAATATTATTTGCTTGGAAGGATTTAAGTTGTCTATAGAACCAACATTCATTCCTTCTATACTATAATAAAAATACTTTTCGATAAAAAGGATTAGTAGAAAAATTATATACACAAAGATAATATTTAAGAAAACTTGAACAAGTAAAGTTTAAGGAGGAAAAGGTTGATCAATAAAAATTGTGCAAGAAAATATATATATAAGTATATGTATTTTAGAGAACTCATTTGATACAAATTTTAGGATCGAAATAGGATAGTAGATTCTCAATTACAAGAGGGGGTGAATTTTAAGTTTAAAAACTTTATTAAGGTTAACTTTAATCCTTAAGGAAATATATGTTTAACAAAGTTAAACAAGGTAAATTCACAATCCCTATTTGGTTATTAAACAAAGGGATAATTGGAAGGGCCCATGTAAAATTATAAAGAACCTAAAGTTAAAAAAAAATAATCTTAATGAAACTTCAGAATGTTTATCTTAGGAAAATATTCTACCTTAAAGCATATAGAATCCTAATTATCAAATTATACAAGTATAATAAAGTATATGAAAATTATACATTCTTTCATTAAAAAAATACAGAAAAAATAAAATGTGTAATAAGAACAATTAAACAAGTAGGAAATCACTTATCCCAAAGATAAGGGTATCCAACAACCTTGGATAAAGTTACCTTGATTTTTACATTCAATAAAGTCTGTCTTACCCACACTAGGGTAAACCCTCGATAAAAAAAATAAGTGCCTATCTTGTTATCCTTTAAATCCCTAAACAATTAAGGTAGTCGACACCTCTATCTTCCTATCCCTAAAAGTCCGTAAACTTTAAGGTAATTGGAACCTATGTATTCCTATACCAAGAAGTTATTGATTGTATACAACAATATTCAGAGTCATACGAGGCTGAACATGTTGTTCACGGTTGAACAAGATGTTCACAGATCACACAAGGCATGAGAGTCTCTCTCTAGAAATCACTTAATAGCATCACAACATGTGTGTTCATGAATGTAAATTAATATCATTCAAATGAGATCCTATTTACTGGAAAAAAACATCAACGGTGGACTCCTCCACCAATGTTCAGAATTTTATTTTATTCTTGGAGGGACCTGTACATGTGTCACTCTGCCAACGATTAGTTAAGAATAGACTGTACGACATCGTTTCATGTATGAAAAACATAGGAATCATTATCCTAATTAAGAAATAATAATATAAAAGGAAACAAATACTATGTTTAAGAAACCATGTTTTTATAATCTTGAAACAATTTGTTAAGATACAAAATAAGCATTAAATAATATGAATAATAAAATCTAGAAAAATAGATATTCATAGTAATAATTATGAGGAATTTAGACTCTTAATTATGAGGAATTTGAAGTCTTAATTTTGAGGAATTTAGAGTCTGAATTCTAAAGAATTTGGAGTCTGAATTTTTAGAATTCAGAGTCTAAATTTTAGAGAATTCAGAGTCTTAATTTAATAGAATTCAGAGTCTTAATTTCAAAAAATTCATAGTCCAAATTTGATGTCTTAATTTAATAGAATTTAGAGTCTGAATTTCATTAAATTCAGAGTCTGAATTTCATAGAATTATGACCCTAAATTTCAATGAATTCAAAGTCTGAATTTCAGAAAATTTAGAGTCTGAGAAACTATAAGGTTCTAAGTTAAGTAAGGATCTTATTTTTTGACTTAAGAAAAAAATGGAAAGACTTGGTTTAAGAAGACATAAAATAAGATGATGAAAACCAAGGTTAATGATTAAACTTTTCTTAGAGAAAGAAAATTTTCCTTAAGAAAATAATTCTTAGAGAACGATAAATTTCTTTAAGAAAAAGAGTTTTTTATTTAAAAAAAATGGAAATAATTATATGGGAACCTATTGACTAATCATAAGAATGATGCCATATATTTCCATGAAATGATATCTATCCCAATTGAGATAATTAAAAGTCCCTTTACATCATTCCAAAACCAAATACAAATTCTTAAATAAAACATATAATTATTTCCCATTGATTGAAAAAACTTATATAAAGACTTCTAGAAATTCCTCTACCATTATATGGGATTTTTTTTATGAGTCAATAGAAATTGGTGAGTGAAATACTTATACCAAAGGAAGTTTATTAGTATAATATGGTTACATAGGTTAATATGAATTTTTTCTTCACTTGATCCTTGAGTTCCATAGGTATTTGATTGTACCTGAGAAAACCATCAAGGGAAAAATACTATTTATTCCTAGAATGTATCTCTAGAATTTGATAAATAAACGAGAGAGGGAAATTATCCTTAATCATGAAATCATTGGGATTTTGTTAATTAATACTGACCTTCCACCCTATAACTATTAGAGAGGAATTAAGATCATCTTATTTCATAAAAATAATAATTCCTCCTTTCTAGGGAACAACATGAAGTGAGATCAACCATTCACTATCCAAAATGGATTAAATATTTATAGTTTTATGTAATATTAAAACCTCATTCTTTACTACCTTATTTTTAAGAGGGATTAATATCTTTGGGTGTTTTTATATTATTTTCTTCCTTTCTTCTATCCTTTCCATGTGTGTGAAAATAGATGGGCTAATACCTCAAATGTTATTAATTATCCATGGTATTTCTTTAATTATGTTATTTAACACATCATCCAATCGTTTCACTTCTTTATTATATAATAATTAATTAACCATAACTATAAGTAGTTATATTTTTCTAAATAATAGATATCAATGGTTTATAGGTTTTTTCTTTAGCTCAAAATTTATTTTTATGCTGGAGGGAATCTGTTCTAGAGAATAATCCTTTAAAAGTTGTTTTATATACATAAGAATTTTATTTTATTTATATATTTTATTCCATTTCATCCTCATTTAATTTATTTACCTCTTTATCCATGGTTACCTCTTCCTTAACATGCATATATGAAAGTCTTTATCTTTACTCATTAGTAGAGATATAATAACAATGCATTAGTTCATCTCTATTTTTATGGACTTTGTGATGTCAAACTGAACAAGCTCTTCCCAAACATGAAAAATAGAACATCCTTTATTCAAATAAAAATATATCATTCTTAGTTTATAATAATTGGTAGAAGAGAATGATCAGGGCCTTTAATTTTCCCTCCAAATCCAATATCAATAAATATATGGGATTTATAAACTTTACTAGTTTTATAAATACATCATAGAGAATGATAATAAAGTATTTCATTGACATTTTTTTTAATTTCTATATAACTATTATAGTCTTAAGATTTCTTATCCAGGGATTTTTAAGCATGTTTAATGGTATTAATTTAACTCCATACCCATTATTACAAAGATACTTTCTAAAGTTATAAGATCAAATCATGCATGGAATCGAGGAACTTCCCAAATATTTAGATTTTGGTGGTGGTTTCTACTACAAAACACTTAAAAATTATTCTCATAAAGACATCAATACCAATTAATCAAATTCTTTCTTATTTGTAAGTATCTCATTCATTAAATTGACACATATTAACATTTGTGATATTTCCTCAATTAATAGGATGCTTTCATGAAGTTGTTTGAAACATTCATTGAACTTATTTTATTGTTTTTATATTTTCCCCTGTTAAATCTTCTCCAGAGATAGAATAGGTAGTTTATACTTTTAAACTTCAGGTTTCTTTACAATTTTCATCTATATTATTTCTTCCAGTGCTTATGCTTCATCAGTTTCTTGATTGAATTACTTATCCTTTATACCTTATCTTTTTTACCTCGTTTTACATTTCTTTTCCATTTAGCCAATAATTATTTGTATTTGTGATAATTTCTCTCATATATCTCTCTTCCAATCTACAATTTAATTTTATTCACCTCTTATTAGGGTAAATCTATATTTCATAATAGAACACCAGTTGGTCTCTTAATCATATTTTGGGAAAGCCTTCCAAACCAAATTTTGATATTATTAAGTGATGATTTGTGATTTTATAAGTATTTATAATTATATTGATGGGTATTTTCCACTTAAGATAGATTTTTTTCATTCTTATTAATGTAATTTATCACCAATTTCTCAAAAAGTGGGATGAGATTATTGAAGTTGTTCTAAAACTACAATTGGGTCTTTCGAAAAAATTAGTGCCTTAGTGATTAAAATTACTACATGATTAGATTTTATGCTTTCATTACTTGGGAAAAAGTAGGAGGGACTTGGGAATGAATCATGTTTTTCCCTCTTCATTTTCTCTAACCTTGGTTTTGATTAGAGTTACATACTTATTGCCCAAATTTATCCTGATAATATGGTTGAGACTGATTATAACTTAAAAAATATACCACACCATTTGGGTTATCTTCATCTCTTATTTGAAAATATTGAAAAAGGCATATGAAAAAACACATTTCACATGAAATTACTTGTGATGTATTGGGTATTCCTCCATGATTATTGATAGAAACAATTTCTATATCTTATCCAACGTATCCTCCTTTAGTGGCGATCTTGTTTGTCTCATAAAATTAATGTATTAATCACTTAGGTGGGCCTTGATCTTCATGAAATTGAGGGATATTATTTAAAATATCATCAAGAATAATATTGTATTTTTTTTGTTGTTCTTAATTAATAATTTTAGAGTCACAGTATTGACCATTTATCAAAAATTGTTTTCCAAACCTATGTATAATGTCTCCAACTAAAAACAAAGGGATACTCTATGTTGTTTACATATTCACAAAAACTCTATAAAAATCTCTTAATATTAATTATTATACTCATTATTATATTGTATAAAAATATGGATGTTACTCCTCAACATCACTGTCTTCTCTAATAGAAAATAGTTTTTCCAAAAAACATCACAAGAGATCATACCATGTCATTATAGATCCAAAAAATTAATATTTCAACCATTATTTGGATCATCCCATAAATTATAACTGGAAGGATCATGGTATATGGAATCATTAGTGACACCATTTATCTTGAACATGTCATATATCTCTATTAAATTTTGAGAGATTACAATGGGGAACATCATTTTTCTTTCAGCTAAATTATCCCTTCATATAAATCATTGATAAAACACTATTTTATTGAATATTTTATTTATAATAAATGAAATAATTTCCTCACATTGTGTTAAATATGTTTATTTATAAAATATTTGGGATTTGATCATTCATTTGAAAATTTGGTGAAAATTCCAGTTTTACCCTTAATAGTGCAATGTAGTATTTCGAAGATAAATATTTTTATATTTATTATTTGAATTTGAAATTTTGTAACAGATTTCCTAACTTCATTTTATACAACTTTCATTCAGGACACTAGAGCTAAAGAGTGAATTTGGATGGAGTAAATGATCAATTAATTCAATGGTGGGTTGGACTCGGCAGAATAGACATGGGTTCTGTATTTGGGCCATATCGTCTACATAAAGGATTGTATTGAGCCCAAATTTTGAGGAAAGCTCTGGGAAATGATTTGGCACAAATCATCCTTCTGGAAGGACGGTACATTCACGCTTTTTGGAGGTCAAATGGGCGGTGTAAGTTGGAATAAAATATTTGGCCGAGTTTTTCATTTCACACTTAAAAAGTTATGTATCCCTAGCCCTCACAAACTCTATTTAAAGGGGGTTTTAACTCTTTGAGAGGGCTGTTAGAGGTTTTGGGAAGGTGTGGCCGAAAGGGTGTCTCTTGGGAGCCCCTCACAACTCTTGGAAGAAGTAAGCCTTTGTGCAAACCTCTCTTCCAAAAAGGCTCTCCTCTCTCACCTCTTCTTTGTATTTCTTTTCTTTCATGTTTGTTTCTTGAATTTTTCTTGAAATAATATTCTGTGTTCATCCCTCTTCTTCTACTATTAATCTTCTTAATTGGGTTGGAATCAAGAGTGGAGACAAGATTGGGTTCTACCTTTTCAATCCGTTTCTTATGCAAAACGTCTCCACGATGACTACACCACCCATGGAAGAGTAGTTCTTTTTAGTAATCGATCAAACTCTATCATTCTTCATTCATTTATTTTGAATCAATGTGATACTGTAATTCACATATTATGATCTATTAATTTAGTTTTTAATTTAAATGAAACTAAGCAAGCAATTGAATAGTTAACATAAAACATGCGAGGTCGGGAATTGTGTGAACTGTGAGAGCGCAACCTTAACCGGTAATTCAAAACCACACGGGATCAATTTGTAGAGTTCAAATATAATCCCTAAACTCAAATAATCCTAATTTCCAGATTGGTTATGTGCCTTAATTTACCACTGACCATAAGCTAATTTTAGAACATCAATCAAAGCAGGGTGTTGCAATTGCATGTTCCGAAGTTAGCCTAAGGTTAAATTCACTTCAATCTTCGTGGTAAAGTTAATTCTCGTAGGGTTCGGGATTTAACAAATTAAGGGATCATAATTAAGTGAATATTAATTTAAATGATAATGATTAATAAATGATTGAAGAGGTAGAGTTAGATCGATTACGTCTTTTAAATATTGTCTAAACAAACATCGTTTTGTTGTGTCTTTTTAATCAAACTTCATTTCAAAACTAAAAACAAAAAAAATACAATCTTCTTCCAGCAAACTTCTTCTAGATTCATAAACTATAAACAAACACCCCCATCCTTTCAAGTCGTGTTTTTATTCTCTTTTATTTTACTTCTATAATACCTCTAAAAATTGTTTTAATTCACTTCCTCCTATGAGAGACGACCTTGGTCAGCCACTCTGCTACACCTAAGTACCCCAAAATCAAACTAATCATTTGAGGGCGCCCACGACAGCGCTCTTTCAAATTGGCGCTGTTGCCGGGGAGGCAAGTAATTATTTCAACCAGTTAGAGGTATTTATTTTATTTTACATTTTAATTCTCTTCCTCTCTTCTTTCTTCCGTCTTTACCCAATCTGATTTTTTTTCTTCTTCTTTTATCTCTTTCTACTTCTTTTTGGACTATCAACTCAAACTTCTAATTTTTATTTTACTATGGTACACATTCCTTCTTTTCATCTTTCATTGATTGATAACACAAACTAATCCCGAAGATCTCTTAGATCTTGAACCAGAGATTGAACGTAGCCTTAGGGAACGAATCAGAAATTCTCAGTCTACGGGAAGTTTCAACATTCAACCATTTGGAGAATTACTCCAATATCAGAACATTGAAATTGGAAGAAATTCAAATTCGACCATAAAACAAGAACCAATGGCTGGAAACAATGGAAATGAACTTAATAGAACCATTCGATAATTGGCTGCACCTGATATTAACTATCAGCCAAATTGTATTGCATACCCAAATCTCGAATCGGACTTTGAATTGAAATCTGGATTAATTCACCTTCTTCCAAAGTTTCATGGCTTATCTGGTGTGGATCCCAACAAACACCTTAAGGAATTTAATGTGGTTTTCTCAACTTTAAAACCAAGAAATGTTTCTGAAGATCAAATTAAATTAAGAGCATTCCCATTCTCACTTGATGGAGCTGCAAAAGATTGGATGTATTATTTGCAACCAGAAGAGGTAACATGTTGGAATGATTTGAAACGTCTTTTCTTGCAAAGATTTTTTCCAGCATCAAGGACAACATCCATTCGAAAGGAGATATCGGGGATCAAGCAAGCCCAAGGGGAGTCAATGTATGAGTACTGGGAGAGATTCAAGAAGTTGTGTGCAAGCTGCCCACATCACCAAATCAGTGAGAAACTCCTCATTCAATACTTCTACGAAGGACTCACACCCATGGAGAGGAGAATGGTGGATGCTACAGCTGGAGGAGCATTGGTGGACAAGACACTAGTAGCTGCACGAGCATTGATCGACAAAATGGCCCAGAACTCTCAACAATTCGGTGATAGAGGTACACCACATGTTCGAGGAGTACATCAAGTAAGTCCTTCTTCTCTTGAAAGTCATTTGATTGATACTAAGTTGGAAGAATTGACAACTATGGTTAGGCAGATTGCATTGGCTCAAAAGACATCCCAACCCCCTCCTTCAAGGCCTTGTGGTATTTGCACTGAGACAAGCCACCCAACTGACTGTTGCCCACAACTCCAAGAAATAGAAGATTGTGCAGCAGTGTTCCCTGGGAGACCATTTCAGCAGCAACAACAACAACCATATCCCCAAAAGAAGTTTGATCCAACATACAACCAAGGGTGGAAAGATCTAGCGGATATGAGGTATGGCTCTGGACAACAACAAAGGCCCCCTTTTCAACCAAACTTCCAGCAGCCTCCACCTTACCAATAGGGTTTCCAACAACCCCAAAGGAGATTCGAAGCTCAAACATCAACGAGTCAGCAACAAGGGAATTTCCAACACAAGGTAGACTCTAACACTAATGATCTTTTGAAGCAAATTGTTCTTAATCAACAGAATGAGCTGAAGAGTCAACGTTCGGAGCTGAGGGAGTTGAAGACTCAAATGAGCCAGATTGCCACCTCCCTCCATGAACTTGTGAGTAAAAATTATAGAAATCTACCTTCTCAACACACTCCAAATCCAAAGGGGAATGTTAGTGCCATCACATTGAGAAGTGGGAAGCAAATGAACGATACATATACACCTACCATTCCACCGGGATTCACCTCAACTTCAGAGAAGCCGCATTCCATACCAACTGATGAGAAATCCAAGGAGAAAGATAAAGGTAAGAAAAAGATTGATGATGTTCCTTCTAAACCCCTTCCTTTTCCAAACAGGGTTGTTCAAACCAAGAAGATGGCTGAAGAAGAAATGAAAAAGGAGGTTTTGGACACATTCAAGCGTGTGGAGATCAACATTCCTCTACTTGAAGCCATTAAGCAAATCCCAAGGTATGCCAAATTCTGAAAAGCACTCTGCACCAATCGAAGAGGGCTCAAGGGAAATGAGAGGATAAACCTTGGAAGGAATGTCTCGGCACTCATTACATCAACTCTAGCAATGCCAACAAAGTGAAAGGATCCTGGGACATTCACCATCCCATGCACCATAGGGGAGTTGCACTTCTCTGATGCTCTTTGTGATTTGGGAGCTTCCATAAATGTGATGCCTCACTCTGTATTCTCTTCCTTGCAGGTTGGTGAGTTGAAGCCAACAAGAGTAGTGGTGCAATTGGTGAATAGAGCTACGGCATATCCAGCAGGAGTCCTTGAGGATGTACTTGTCCGGGTAAGAGACATGATCTTTCCAGCGGATTTCTATGTTCTTAACATGGAGGATGATCAGGTAAGTTCTCATGCCCCCATTATCTTAGGTAGGACCTTCCTCAAAACTACAAAAACTATCATAAATGTTATGTAGGGTACACTTTCCATGGAATTTGGGGATGAAGTTGTGATATTTAATGTTATGGATTCCATGAAGTACCCCTCTGAGGACCATTCTGCTTTTGTTATCTCCCATTTTGAACCACCAAATAAAAACTCCATAGAATTTTATTGTCCTATGCTTAGGGAGATTATGAGTATTGGTTCGAGTTTGATGTCTAAGAGCACTTCCGCACATGTTTCTGATACACAATCCTATCTTGGATTTGATTTTGATGTGGATTCATATTCTGATTTTGATCATGTTCACTCTGATTATGAAATGGCTATTGAGTATGCTGATGGATTTGATGCTTTATTCTATGATTTTGATGATGTATATTTTGATACTGATGCTCTTTGTGCAAATATTTCAGTTCCTTCAATGTCTCCATCCATACTACACCCTCCTTCATTAGAACTAAAGCCATTGCCACCAAATCTGAAATACTCATACTTGTTAAGTGGTGAGAGATTACCTGTTATCATTGCTAACAATATCCCTTTTGAACATGAAGAAAAGCTTTTGAATATTTTGATGGAGAACATCAGGGCGATTGGGTGGACCTTGGCTGACATATCAGGTATTAACCCCTCCATTTTCATGCATAGGATTCTCTTGGAGGATGGGGCTAAACCAGTGAGACAACCACAAAGGAGACTCAATCCCACCCTCCTGGAAGTTGTTAAAAAGGAAGTTGAGAAATTGCTCGAGGCAGGTATAATCTTTCCCATTTCAGATTCACAATGGGTTAGCCCTGTTCAGGTTGTACCAAAGATAACTGGTTTCACTGTTATAAAAAATGAAAATGATGAGTTAGTTCCTGTGAGAGTACAAAACAGTTGGTGAGTGTGTATCGATTATAGGAAACTAAATCAATCCACTCGTAAGGACCATTTCCCACTTCCATTCATTGACCAGATGCTTGAGAGACTAGCTGGGAAGACACACTATTGTTTCTTGGATGGATTTTCTGGCTATTTTCAAGTTCCCATTGCAGCAGAGGACCAGGAGAAGACAACATTCACCTGCCCATTCAGTACCTTTGCTTACCGAAGGATGCCATTTGGACTTTGCAATGCCCCAGGTACCTTCCAGAGATGCATGGTGAGTATTTTCTCAGATTTCATTGAGACCTTCATGGAGGTATTTATGGATGATTTTACAGTTTATGGGTCCTCATTTGATGAATGTCTCTCTAGTTTGGGTGATGTGTTGCATCGTTGTATTGAGAAGAATCTGGTCTTAAATTTTGAAAAATGTCATTTCATGGTCGAAAAGGGAATTGTCTTAGGTCATATAGTCTCACAACATGGAATTGAAGTTGATAAATCTAAGGTAGACATTATTTCATCCCTCCCATATCCTACATGTGTGCGTGATGTTCGATCATTCCTTGGGCATGCTGGATTTTATCGACGCTTCATCAGAGATTTTAGTAAGATCGCTCTACCCTTATCTCGATTGCTTCAAAAAGATATTGACTTCAATTTTGATGATTCATGCAGGGTATCATTTGATGAGCTGAAGAAGTGTCTGACCACTCCACCAATCATACAGCCCCCACGGTGGGACCTTCCATTTGAGCTTATGTGTGACGCCTCCAACTTCGCGGTTGGAGCTGTCTTATCTCAGAGGGTGGAGGGACGTTCACATGTGATCGCCTATGCATCGAGGATGCTAGATTCAGCCCAATCAAACTACACTACCACAGAAAAGGAGTTTCTTGCTGTCATATTTGCTTTAGATAAATTCCGTTCATATTTATTGGGCTCTAAAGTAGTTGTTTTTTATGACCATGCAGCTTTGAGGTACCTCCTAAAGAAGCCAGATGCAAAGCCACGACTTATCCGTTGGATGCTCCTTCTTCAAGAGTTTGACATCGAGATAAAGGACAAAAAGGGGTCAGAAAACATGGTGGCGGACCACATGAGTAGGCTTACTCACACACTAGAGGATGACACCTTGGATCAGGTACCACTTCGGGACACTTTCCCTGATGAGCATCTCTATACCATCTCAGGTACGCATCCTTGGTATGCTGATTTAGTTAACTACCTTTTTTCTTCTGAAATCCCTGAAAATTTAAAGAAACATCAAGTCCAAAAATTAAAAAGTGAGTCTAGGTTTTATGTGTGGGATGATCCTTACCTCTGGCGCATGTGTAGTGACCAAGTTATTAGGAGGTGTATTCCTGATCATGAGTTTGAGTCTGTTTTGCAATTCTGTCATACACTTGCATGTGGTGGACACTTTGGACCCCAACGGACAGCTAGGAAAGTTTTGGACTCTGGATTATATTGGCCTAGCTTATTCCATGATGCCCATGTGTTTTGTAAGTCATGCACTCGTTGCCAACACACTGGGAACATTTCTAAGAGACATGAGATGCCCCAAAAACCCATACTATTTTGTGAGATTTTTGATGTATGGGGCATCGACTTTATGGGTCCTTTTCCTAGTTCATTTGGATTTTTGTATATTTTGGTTGCTGTTGATTATGTGAGTAAATGGGTGGAGGCCAAGGCCACCAGGACTGACGATTCTCATGTTGTTGTGGACTTTGTCAAAGCACAGATTTTTTTCAGGTTTGGAGTACCAAAGGCCATCATCAGTGACCAAGGGACACACTTTTGCAATAGGAATTTTGCTTCCCTCCTTCGAAAGTATGGGGTGACACACAAAACATCAACACCATACCACCCCCAAACAAATGGCCAGGCTGAGGTTTCAAATCGTGAGTTGAAACAAATCTTGGTGAAAACCGTGCAGCCAAATAGGAAGGATTGGAGCAAGCGCTTGAATGATTCATTGTGGGCTTATAGGACAGCATACAAGACCCCCATTGGTATGTCCCCATTTCGGATTGTTTTTGGGAAAGCGTGTCATCTCCCCGTGGAAGTCGAGCATCGGGCATATTGGGCTATAAAGAAATGTAACATGGATTTGGCCCAAGCTGGAATTCAAAGGAAGTTGCAAATTCAAGAGCTTGAGGAGATTCGACTGTCATCATATGAGAACTCAAGGCTCTACAAGGAAAGATCAAAAGAAGCTCATGACAAAATGATCCAACAATGGGAGTTTCATGTTGGAGAGAAAGTCCTTCTCTATAGTTCACGACTGAAGTTGATGCCTGGTAAGTTGCGATCCAGATGGTTAGGTCCTTATATTGTGTCTAATGTTTTTCCTTATGGTGCAGTGGGGATCACACAAGAGGACACTGGAAGGAGCTTTACAGTCAATGGGCAACGTTTGAAGAGATACATTGAGGGAAATCCTACTGATGCAGTGGATTTTATCACACTGCATGACCCCATCATCACTTGATCACATCAGGCTGTTCCTAACCCTTTCACTTTTATATTATTTGTCCTATTTAAAAATTCTGCATTTCATGTGCATATATCATCTCATAGGTTCACATTGAGGACAATGCAATATTTTAAGTGTGGGGGAGGGAACCTTTTAGTTTAGTAATTTCAATTGCTTTCCTGTTCAAAAAAAAATGTATGTTTTTCAAAATTTGTGTGTTTATTTTACAATTTTCTGTGTGTTTTTGAAACTTTTGAGCTGAAATTATTCTCATCACCATTTTTAAATCCATATCAATAAGTGAAACAATTTACCCCTTGAAACTAAGCTTAAATGAATGCTAAAATGACTTTGTTTCAAGTTCAAATATTTATTAATTTCATGGAAAGTACACCGAATTTTGAATCCCATGCCACATCTCACTGTCTTTATATTTGAAATCACTTTCCTGTGAGGCTTCTAAACCATTATTTTCATATTCTTTACATTCACCTCACTTCTTGAGAGAACCAAACCATGCTTGATTTAACCAGAATTTAATCTATTCCTGTCAAAACATGAGGGTTTGAGGTACTTGTGTTTAAATGATTGAGGCATTTGTTTGGTATTAAAACCCCTATTTCAAAGAATCCTTTTTTATAATGGCCTACCTTGAATATTTAATCCTTGTAGCCCTTAGAATCCATGCACAGCCTGTTAGGTTAAGCCACATTACAAGCCAATTTTCCCTATCCAACCAACTATTGAAGTGAAATTGCATAATCTAGTTGAGCTTAAGTGTGGGGGAAGTTGTCTTGTGTTGTGCCACCACATTATGTGATACTTTGGGTGGAAGATTAAATTCTGAAGAGATGTGTTTGCTACTAAATAAAGTCATTATATTGAAAGGTGTGCCTTTTCTGGAGCTTTCATGACATGTGAAGCTGTGCCTTTTTCTAGAGCTTCTAATTGAGGTGGAAAGTTGTACCCATCTGGAGCTTTCAAGAAAATCATGTTTGAGAAGATTGACATTTTTTATGCTAAAATGATGAATGGTGTAAACCTTTCATGACTTTTCATGATGATGGAGCTGAATTGATACTATGGGGATTTAAGAGAAGACCATATTTAAGTGAAAATTAGATTAATGCAATTTTGCTTCGAAAGAGTCAAGCCCTCCTCATTCAGCCTCAGAGTTTTTCACATCTTAATCCTACCAACCGAAAGCCACAAAACAACCCTGAAAAGTCCTCATGATAAACATATGTCCTTGACTCACATCGGGTAGCGATGTAGGAATCTATCAAGCCTATGGTGAACCTTGTATGAGTTTGGATGAGAAAGACATTGCAAAAAAAAAATTGATATTTGAGTGATGAGAGAAAATTCAAGCGAGGTAAGTGTTTTGTGCATGGGTGGATAAATGAAGTGGAAATATATTGAATGATATAAATGGATAACTTGAAATAAGGTTTTTTATGAGGCATGATATCTTCTGATTCTTGGTGTGAAATTGATTGATCTTAAGGATATGTGTTTTAAAATTGGTTTTGATTTGATATTGATGTTTACTTGATATGAGGTTTTGCCCAGGTGTGAAAAAGGGTAAGTGTGGGGGAGTTGATAAAACACTATTTTATTGAATATTTTATTGATAATAAATGAAATAATTTCCTCACATTGTGTTAAATATGTTTATTTATAAAATATTTGGGATTTGATCATTCATTTGAAAATTTGGTGAAAATTCCAGTTTTACCCTTAATAGTTCACTGTAGTATTTCGAAGATAGATATTTTTATATTTATTATTTGAATTTGAAATTTTTTAACAGTGTTACTAACTTTATGTTATACAAATTTCATTCAGGACACTAGAGCTAAATAGTGCATTTGGATGGAGTAAATGATCAATTAATCCAATGGTGGGTTGGACTCGGCAGAATAGACATGGGTTCTGTATTTGGGCCATATCGTCTACATAAAGGATTAGATTGAGCCCAAATTTTTCTAAAATCTCGGGGACATGATTTGGAACAAATCATCCTTCTGGATGGCCGGTCAATTCACGCGTGTTGGAGGTCAAATGGGCGGTGCAAGTTGGAATAAAATATTTGGCCGAGTTTTTCATTTCACACTTAAAAAGTTATGTATCCCTAGCCCTCACAAACTCTATTTAATGGGGGTTTTAACTCTTTGAGAGGGATGGTAGAGGTTTTGGGAAGGTGTGTCCGAAAGGGTGTCTCTTGGGAGCCCCTGACAACTCTTGGAAGAAGTAAGCCTTTGTGCAAACCTCTCTTCCAAAAAGGCTATCCTCTCTCACCTCTTCTTTGTATTTCTTTTCTTTCATGTTTGTTTCTTGAATTTTTTTTCAAATAATATTATGTGTTCATCCCTCTTCTTCTTATATTAATCTTCTTAATTTGGTTGGAATCAATAGTGGAGAAAATATTGGGTTCTACCCTTTCAATCCGTTGGTTATGCAAAACGTCTCCACGATGACTACACCACCCATGGAAGAGTAGTTCTTTTTACTAATCGATCGACCTCTATCCTTCTTCATTCATTTATTTTGAATAAATGAGATAATGTAATTCACATATTATGATCTATTAATTGAGTTTTTAATTTAAATGAAACTAAGCAAGCAATTTAATAGTTAACATAAAACACGCGAGGTCGGGAATTGTGTGAACTGTGAGAGCGCAACCTTAACCGGTAATTCAAAACCACACGGGATCAATTTGTAGAGTTCAAATATAATCCCTAAACTCAATTAATCCTAATTTCCAGATTGGTTATGTGCCTTAATTTACCACTGACCATAAGCTAATTTTAGAACATCAATCAAAGTAGGGTGTTACGATTGCATGTTCCGAAGTTAGCCTAAGGTTAAATTCACTTCAATCTTCGTGGTAAAGTTAATTCTCGTAGGGTTCGGGATTTAACAAATTAAGGGATCATAATTAAGTGAATATTAATTTAAATGATAATTATTAATAAATTATTGAAGAGGTAGAGTTAGATCGATTACGTCTTTTAAATATTGTCTAAACAAACATCGTTTTGTTGTGTCTTTTTAATCAAACTTCATTTCAAAACTAAAAACAAAAAAAATACAGTCTTCTTCCAGCAAACTTCTTCTAGATTCATAAACTATAATCAAACAACCCCATCCTTTCAAGTAGTGTTTTTATTCTCTTTTATTTTACTTCTAGAATACCTCTAAAAATTGTTTTAATTCACTTCCTCCTTTGCGAGACGACCTTGGTCAGCCACTCTACTGCACCAAAGTACCCCAAAATCATACTAATCATTTGAGGGCTCCCACGACAGCGCTCTTTCAATCATCTAAAGCATGATCAACTAGAAATCAATGTTTCTAGACTGAATTATAGACCCAAGGGTTCTTGGAGTTTATCTATTGATGGATGTAATTCCAAAATCCATTGGTTTTATCTTTCATTGTTCTCTTAAGGTTCATATAATGTTGTTTTCTAACTCTTCATTTTGCACATCGCGTGCTTGGTTTTCCAAACAATGCTCTCTGATTTCATGAAAAATATTTCTCAATCATGGGATCAAACTTGAGTGGTTCCTCATGATATAATAAACTTTATTGAGATAATTAATTTCATTTCATATAAACAAAAATATATAATAATAAATCATGAACTTCAATTCATGTAAAATAGAACAAAAAATAGAAACATAAAATGGAAGGAAAATAATAAATCACTCAACTAGTAATGGGCCTCTTGGATAGTTTCTTTCCATGTTCATGGATATGAAATTAAAACATGACACTAAATTAAGTGTATTTAATTATTTATGGAATGAGATATATATTATAATTTCAAATGTATGACACCCAACTAAATAAAACAATGAAATTTTAATGATTAAATTCTAATTCATAAGGCCCATCCTAAGAGAAAAAGGCCTTTTCCAATTAATATAGAATTTAATTTAGGTGAAAATAATAATCAGATAAATATTTGGAAGAGGAAGTAAAAAAATATAGAAGGTAAAATAATAAAAAATAATTTATGAAAAACATTTATTATTAATAGAGATGGAGGATATAATTTTAAAGGACTTGTGTGAAACGTTTATGACTAATTTTACTTTTGGATTAATAGAATCGATTAATTTTGAGACTTCATGAATAAATTAGAAAAACATGGATAATTAAAAATAAAATACCTAGGCCCTCTCAGATCTCATGGTTAGAGAAATCTAATAAGAGTTCTAAGCATTATGATTTATCTCAAAGAAAAGTAGAATTAAGGTATCCAATTATTATCCCATTACCCTCTGCCACATTTGGGTTTATCTCTTAATTTTGATCTCTCTAGCTAGGATACTAAGGGATAAGGTTTTAATTATGATGAATGTGATACAAATATTACATGTAAAATTCACAATAAAAATTAATAATTCATGGTAAATCATCATCATATTACTCTTAATACACCATTCATTATGAATACTACTCACTCATGATGTAATGGTAAACCAACAAGAATGCATGAGTGTTCTTGATGGATTTAAAATTCAAAATCAAGAAAATAAATTTAAAATCATGCATAGAAAAAATGTAATAAAACATAACTACCATACACCTCAATATTAAATACCTAAGTTTTAAATGAATCCATAAATTTTTTCTAAAAATTTCTATGTCACTCCATGAATTCCTACATAAAGTTACACATATGTCCTACATTTAATTCACTCCTAAAAAAATACATTTCAATTTTTTTTTCATTATTAATGATATATATTACCATAAATAACCATGATATATCTAAAGGGATTACAACATGGTGAATTTAAATTATATATTTATTTCAACACGTTTACTAATTTCAATATTTAAAGGAAATGGTTGTGGTGTAGGTTAAATATCTCTATTTAAAATCTTGGATATCCTAAAGATCATAGTATGATCCTATGAATTTCTCAATCACAGTTTAAATCAATTTAAAGACACTAAAAACATGTTACCGAATAGGATAAGGGATAAATCATGATGTTAATGTAGCCCAAATCATGTGTTTCCACCTATTTTCAACCCTTTAACATTGATGTAGTTCAATCTACTCTCAGCTCACATAATGTTACTTTGACATAACTAAATTTTGGAACAGTTCTCAAATCCATGATGTAATGACTCTATCTTTTCATTTGAAGTTATTCCTACATAAAATTAGATGTAACATAGATATTTCTGAAATTAAATAAGGAGAAATATTCTTATTTTAATTTCATTTGTATGTAGATCTTATTTGTGCTTCTAAATGACACATTACATTTTAAGAGTAGTGGTCACAACAAATCAACCTATTATTTTTCTATGAACTGATCTTTTATAGTATTTATTACAATGAGGATCAATCCTATTTAGCTCTAGTTTATTTTTTCATAACCTTTATTACACCATGTTCACTACCTTCATATCACAATATATCTTTCTAAAATAAAATCAATAAGAAATGACTTCCAATTTAATATTCTGTTGGGGGATTGGGGTGCAGTGATCCGAATTTAATAATGGTTTCTTTATTTATCCACCTTTATAATTTCTCCCCAGTAAACCATTAAATGATTCATAGGATTATAGAATATTTTTTTCCATTCTATTTCAAAATAATCAAAACTCATAAAAACTCATATTTAGTGAAATATCCCCAAAATCATTGAAAAAGATTAACATGAACAAAATTTGATCAATAAAAAACACAAATCATGGAAAATTTGAATGAATGTTTTTAGATTACCAATTAATTATTCCAATTTTATAATTTATATATCAAATTGTAGTTTAGGTTCATATCCTTTACTTTTGAATGAGTAGGTATTTTTTAATGGATATGGTTGTTCTTATCAAAGTCCTCATGAATTATCTTTCCATACACACAATTTATATACCTATGTACTTTATTATTTATTGATAGTTGTTTTTGGTATACTATAGAGTTATATTAGGTAAATATGACTATTAGAATAAGATAATTTATGATAATTTTGATAACATTATCCTATAACATAATGATCTAAATATAATCAATATTTATTCATGTATGATTTGTGTTTTGTAGGACCATATTAATTGGATTTCCTTACCTTTTTATGATTATTCTAAATCATCTATATGGTGATAAACTTTATAGGTATTATGTAAGACCCTTATTTTTTTATTTCTATTCAAAATTTTTGTATAATTGAATTTTATATTCATGTTAATTTTTTTAGTAAATCTATTTGGGATAACCCTACTCAGTATTTCTATACTAACCCATATATATGAAAAATTCATGAAAATGATATGATTTTATTATAGGTTATACATGAGTGTATAATGATGTTACTATTTTATTAGTGTATATAATTCATTTAGGTGGAGGTTATAGTTGGATATATTTAGAGTTTTATGGGCTTTTTCCTTCACCATGACATTATGGTTGCATTGGGGGTCTTATTGCTTTTACGTTTTTATAGAATTATCAATTTAATATCATTAATGCATTTAATACTTGATATCATTTTGATGGGTCATGTATTATTTTCTTTAACATTTATATTTAGGGGGAAAATTTTATATCTTGTTGTTACATGTTTCTTATTAGATGGAAATACCTCCCATATTAATGGTTATACCTTTGGTGTTAGTTTCCAACCTTTGATTTAATTCCATGTTTCAAGCCTGCATATATAAAAAATAAGCTGGATGTTACACAGGATCTTAGGTGCACCTCCCCATATACTATAGGATTCCAACTAGCACTGAGAGTTTAATATGAACATTGAGAATACTATACTCTCAATATCATAACATGGAAAAATAAATAAATAAAAAACTATCACATCATATCAAATTAAGAGTATGTAATTACTTTTATGATCCCACTGAAAAAACATTCAATATTTACCTGATATATCAAATGAAACCATGCTGAAAATACACACACACATATATATCAAAGTATATCCGATCGGGTCAATAAAGTAAAAAAATAAACTAAAATAAATATAGATAGCGATATAATCACCAAGTCTAAGTCTCTCCCTTATCATGATCTATGAATAATCCTATAAGATAGACATAATGTATGCACATCCACCAGAGTTCACATGAAGGGTGAAAGAATATAACTTTGTAGGGAATCACTAATAAGATCCTTTATATAAATCAAAATATCAACATATGAATGAATAATATATATATAAAGTAGTAACATACATAAAACAAGAATCCATCTCAGTTCATTGTGTTCTAAGCAAGGAAACACAACACTTGACCTCAATTACCTTGGACAACGTCAATGTATCACATTTGTGTTTCATAAAAGGAAAAACAAAAGCCTTTGGTGTCCCAGTCACCTAACCGATTTGAACATGGTGATTTTTGGAATATCCATAATTGAATTTTGTGGTCATTTCAATGTTAAACATGGGAAATAAAAAATCAATAGATGATATCATGGTCACATCGATGATATGACCATGTAGGAACTTAGAAAATATCAGATGACATCCTTCGATCATTATCAGTCTGACCATGGGAAATAATCTAAATATGTCAGATGGTATCTTGGTCACATGGATATTTTGGGAAACATTTTTCATAAACACATTTGGGAAAGTCATAAAATAGCTAGAACCATATAGTATCACATATGGGTATCCTCTAACTCATCGATGATCTTTATAAGACACCCTAAGAACTAGAGAAATTGGGTAGCATAAAATGATATCCAAAATACCTTGTATCTAGGTCACTAATTCATTAGTCGATCTATGCATTGATATACCGCATCAAGATATAAAGGGTGAGTTAAAAACATAGTATGTAAAACATAAGAAAAAATCCTAGCTCCCAGCTAGAAACAAGACCATATCTAGTGATCCACTGGAGGATAACAATAATTACATCAACCCTGATAAATTTCACCCTATCCTAACAACTATATATATCTTATAACTATAACTATTACCTATCATTATGGAGAATACCTTATTCCATGATCAATCAGTGAACCCTAATTCCCCTATCATACTTGGATGAATCACATTTCTATAATAGTCCTATAAAAGAGAACACTATTCTAATATGAAAGAAACCACACTTAATTTCTATTCTATTTCAATTATGATGTAATAATTATATAGTGATTCAAATATTTAAGCACTTATCTATTGATAATCCCTCATAAATTTCACACACTGGAATTTTGTTCATTAGAAGACCACACTGGTGGAAATAGGTCACCGAAAGGTACCTTTATAGGCTAAAATTTCTAGAACTATGAAGAAACACATCCACTATAATCACCACACTAAAATTCACTAATCAAGACTATTTTCTCTATCCCACAAATACATTCAACTAAAAATATGAAAGAAAAAAGAAAGAAAGTAAAGGAAACAACAATATTTTACAAGGTCCATACTTTCATCCAATGTTAATGGGAGACTAAATGTAAAATTTGATTCCATTATATGTATAAAGTTAAAATCATTATGACTAGAAAATTGCATAGATCACTAACACATGTAATTCCAAAACACCCCAGAAAAGGTGATCATATCTTATTTAATAGAGAGCTTCACCCGGTCATCTAGTTGAACTTACATCCTATAATTGTGAGAGTCCATTCGATTCACTATGGAACTATAGATACAATGTTTATGTCCTTTTCTTAACAAGAAATACCTTATATTATAAAACTATTATCCAAGCCTCACTATTTTCCAATACACTCTATACTACGTGTGATCCAAAATGGCAACACTAACTCCCTTTTTAATAACATCACCAGACCAACTTATGGTAGAATGACTACCATATCGAACCCTATAGAAATAAACATATTCTAAAAACCTCACTCAAAACCTATTAATAATTCTTTTCAATTCCTTAACTTGGATTAAGTGTCCTCTAAATGTTATAATTTTGGTAAACTAACTATTGATCTTGAATAATATTCCTAATCATAACAATATCCCACTTTAAGTATGTCATCCCATATGTTTTATATACTTTATTTCATGATTTATTATATAATGATACAATATATGTGTAAAAAAATAGCCTTTGTTGACAAAAAAATTCACCCAAACTGGTGATCCACCTGGTGAGGTACACCAAAGATAATAGAAACATGTCTTGAATATAACTAAAACAAGAAAAATAACTAGATTACAAAGAGGAATAGAAATAAAAAACGAAGATCAATACAATCCAATACAAAATAGGATAACCTAGAATGTATGAAAGGTCTACACCAACAATTCTGTATGTGACCAACCATTACCTCCAAAACATCTTACTATAATGGAAGCGATGAAAGAGAGAAGACGACATGCTATAAGATGACATTCCCTTTACCTAGATCCTGTAATACAACATATACATTTAACCAAAGAAAAAATTAGTGTGTTATTATAAATAATATTAGGATACCACCATAGAATTTATTCAATGTATAATTACAATAATACAACAGTTACAGTCTTACAAGTATTTTCATAAATCCAATCCTATTTTTAAATAATTTTCGTTAGTTTTTATAAAATCCTTTGTCATTAAAAATCATGGAATATGAAAATTATAGTGATAAAATAGGGATTCATCTCTACACAACATAATGTTATAAATTAAACACATTTCTATGAAATAATTTTTCATATGAATCCATGTGATAAAACCTCATGAGAAAACATGTGAGAAACAATACATGACATAATCCATCATGCGATAAATAAACCAAAAATGAAAAAGAACATCGTATTGTGCCCTAGACATTGGGAAAAAATATTAGACATAATAGAACCTAAAAATGGAATATGATGGAACCAACTAATATGAAGTCCTTCTATTGTCTATCAATATAACAAAAGAAAACCCCAGTGGTGGAACACACACCAAGGTCACCTATGTCCCCTTCCCAACACACCCAAGGTTCCCAATATGATATGATTTGTAAAAACAAATTTTAAAAACTTGTTGATAATTTAAATATGAAGTCCTTCTATTGTCTATCAATATAACAAAAGAAAACCCCAGTGGTGCAACACACACCAAGGTCACCTATGTCCCCTTCCCAACACACCCAAGGTTCCCAATATGATATGATTTGTAAAAACAAATTTTAAAAACTTGTTGATAATTTAAAAAAACATTTCCAAATCCAAGAAAATATTCCTTTGTATTTTAAAACCCATTTCCAAATCAAAACCACCATTCAAGCATTTAATCAAACACTTAGTGTGAAAAAACTCATTTTGAGAAAAAACCCACAATAAAGACAAGAATATTTCAATGGAAACCCTGAAACCATAAAGCACTTCAATCTAATGAATAACCTAAATTAATTTTATAAGAAAAATAAGAAATTTAGATAATTATCCTATTATATAGAATCACATACCTCAAGAGTGACTGAACCCCATCCTCATTCAACAACAGAGATTGGAAACCCACAAATCATCTTTTACAAGACAAGGAATGACATTAAAATGAATAAGATCAATAACATTCAAAAATTTATCACATATTCAAACCACTACCTCATCCAATACAACATTTTTGGCCATAAATAAAGATGAAATTGAAGGATTCTTATTGGGAGAGGCAAACCAGAACCATAAAAAATATCAATCTATAAAAAATGATCTAGAAGGAGTGGATATCCCCAAAATCATCCAAAATCACCTAGGGGTTTGAGAGGAAGGGATTTAGACTGATTGAAAAAAAAACAGGTGTATAGTGTACTTAAACACAAAATTCTCTAAGATTACACATCGTGTATCTTTTTCACAACATGCAATACCAAGAATTAAAAAGACACTAAAAAACACATCACATCTGATAAAAATCCAAACTTTGACTATTAAAAAACTTGAACCCAATTAATTTTGGGTAATAAACTCAAAGCCTACATGAGACTCGCATCATATTCTTAGGAACAAATATATGGCTTGTAACCATTAGAGTACATGTTAATGCCCAATACAATGTTCTTCTCCTTGATTATGTATAGAAACCCAGAAAAAGGAATCCAAAAAAAGGAAAAAAATGTACATAATGGAATTTAATGAGGAGTTACAATCTCCCCGCCATAAAATATTTCTATCCCCCCAAATTCCTCAAGATCTTGGATCTAAATAAATAGAAGGCCACTAAAACCTCATCAAATAATACCAATCCCACTTCTCATGGCTATCCTATCCACACTGTCATAGTACCAAAACCAGAGGAATCATTTTACCATGCAATGCATTATCTTGGTGATACCTAATATGAACTAGTTTCTGAAGAATGTTTTTATTAATCTCAAGATCAAAATCCTCCCATTCTATCACATGTTATGGATCTGGTCAATATCTCTTTATATGGGAAATAGGAAACATGTCGTTGATATAACTCGAGATAGATGATAAGTATAACCAATAGGAAACCTTCCCTAGAACTCCAATTATCTATAAGGGGACCAAAATCCTTGGTGAAAAAAATAAATTTTTTACCCAACATGTTCCAAGTGATATGAATCTATAAAAAAGACTCGATCACTTACTTGAAACTCTAGTGGATGCCACCGATGGTCCGCATAAGACTTCTGATGGATCTGTTCTATGACCAACCTCTTCCGAACCAAGTTCACAATTTTTATCATCTCATAAATGAGAATCATCCCAAACAAGGACCTCTCTCCCAACTCTACCCTGTATAAGGGATATATAGAAGTCTTACTATAAAATGATTCAAAGGGTTCCATATTTATCATATCCTAATAACTATTTTATAAGAAAATTTTTCCTATGTCACGCCCTTTTCCCAAGATCCTACAAATTCAAGAATCATGCCTGATGAATTTCTTCAAGAATATGGATAGATATCTATATATATATTTATATATTCATTTGTAGATTATATGCTATGCCCAATTTTATATAGGATCCCATTACCTTCTACAGACCTTTCCTGAACCTTTATGTGAACCTATGGTCCCTATCAGATACAACCATTGAGAGGATCCCATGAAGTCTCATAATATTTTAGACATACAAGTCCCCAGGATTCTCCACTTTCAACATCTCCTTGATTGGTTGGAAATGAACCGATTCCATGATTTGATCAATGATCACCCAAATCACATCCTTCTCACTAGGAATCATTCAATAAACAATGATGAAATCCATCGAGATATCATCACACTTCCATACCAAAATGGTTAAGAGCTACAACAAACCCACAGTTCTCTGGTGTTCTACCTTGATTCTCTGGAAAATAAGACACCATGATACAAAATTTTAAATCATATATCTCATCCTTGGACACCAATACCATTGTCTCAAGTCATGATATATATTGGTAGCCATAGGGTGTATTGACCAGAAAGACTGGTGTACATTGTCCATCAACATCTACCTTAGTGAAAAAAGAACAACTAAGATATTTCAAAAGAAAAAATTACTACTAGTAGATTGAGACAAGTTATTTGAGGTCTCCCCACCATAAATATTTTACCCAAGCATTGGAAATAATAGTATATCACCCTATCAAGATAAAATTTCTCATTAAAATATATATCAAATTTAATCTAATCCAAGAACACCTGTCCTCCAACCACTTCCACTCACAAGATCATACCAGCAAAAAAACCCATTAGATATCACTCCTTAAATGATTACTTCATGGATTACATTAGTAAAATTCTTCTTAATGCATCAGAAACAACATTCCCTTTCCTATGAATGTATTAAATATCAAAATAAAACTTCATAAAATAATCCACTCAGTGTCTCTATTTCATGTTCATATCCCTATAAGTAAAAATATATTTCATTCTATTATGATTAGAATATATACAAATCACTCCCCAAAGAGACAGTGATACCATGTTTTGACTGAATGCATAACCGATTCCAACTAAAGATTGTTCATAGGGTAGTTCTTCTCATATGGGTGTCACTATGTGATCCATAGGATACATCTTTTTTCCTCTACATCAGAACACATCCAAAACCCAAATTAGAAGAATTGTAGAAAATAGCAGAAGCCATCTCTGGTTTTGTAAGAATCACAACTGGTGATAAATTAAACCTCACCATCATCTCATCCAATGATCTCTGACATTTTTCATTCCATTAAAACATTAAACACATATCAGGTAAAGTTATCATTGAAGACAAAAGCTTGTAGAAATCATGAATGAACTAACTATAATAACCATCCAAACCAAGAATCTTTAAATCTGAAACATGTTTTGGTCCACTTATAGGAAATAAATTCCGATACCTTTTCTAGATCCACTGAGATACCACTCTTAGAAATAAAAACCCCCAGATACTTTACTTCTTGAATCCATAACTCCTATTTTGAAATCTTACCATACAGATTATGTGCCCTCAAAGTTCTAATAATGATATCCAAATGGTCATAATGATCCTCGTCTATCTCATAATACACGAAAATATCATCCAAAAACACAACAATAATAGTGTCCAAGAATAAATGAAATATTTTTTAATCAAATACATAAATACTGGATGAGAATTAGTGAGATAAAATGGTGTAATCGGAAACTTGAAATGCCCATACTAGCTAATAAAAACCATCTTAGGTGTATCTTCTACTCAGACTCTCAATAGGTGGTACCCTAAATGAGAGTCAATATTTGAAAAACTACATTCCACTCCAAGTTCATCAAAGAGATTCTCAACACTAGAAAAAAGATATTTGTTTTTAACAGTCACCCAATTCAATATTAGATAATCTACATATTTTTTTAGAATTAAAAATACCTTCTTAACAAAGGGAATAGGTGAAGCCTATAGTGACATGCTAGGATGAATAAATCCCTTACCCTCTAGGTCCTCAAGTTGGACCTTATGTTCCACCAAATTATAAGGTTACATTCTATAAGATGGTATAGAAGTGGAAATAATACTAGGAAGTAGGTCAACTTCAACCTAGACCTCTCACTATGATGGAAAAACAAAACAAAAACATTCAAAAAGACCATAGTGAACATACATGCTACTGTATGAAGTTCATCACCCAAAAGGGTCAAATACATCAAGAAAAATCTCTAAAAACTAGAATTAGATTAATCAATCATAAGAAATTATGGGCCCCACACTTCCCTATCTAGAGTCCCACTCATAATATAATAAATGATCTAATCCATAAAAAGATACAAAATGAACTCAACAATGATAACAGTATACTGGTCCTTAACCCTGATAATCCAATCCATGCTGATAATCGTGTTGATGATGTCAATATCAAGCAATAAAAAGTCCAACACCACATTGATGTCGACTATAATTACCCAAAACGTGGGACAATTGAAACAATTTTTTAGACCACTTTCCCAAAGGTGTAGTAAGATCCAACAAGAATGGAATAAGCTCTGAACATAATCCCAACATGTCAAAAATCATTGATGATATAAAATAATTAGTAACAATTGTATCAAATAAATTTCACACCATATATGTCGAAATAAAAACCATACCTATAAGAGTATCTAACCCTACTTTAGATTCCCGTAGTTCATAATCATCCACATAAATATGTCTAGTCTTAGATCCTCCTTGAGGTTTTATAGCCACATAAAAATCCCTCATATCCTAAGGATAAGTCCCACCACCCTTGGAAGAAACAAGCCAAACATTTGACAACTTGGTGCATGTGGATCCAACATTACTGAATTGAGATATTATTTCACAAAAATTATTTAGGTGAAAGAGTGTCCACAATCATGTGAAGTATTATGATACTTTGTAAAGTTAGTCTTGGTATGAACATTACTTCTACACTGATATCAGATAAACTGCTACTATCATTATGAATAAACTAAAATTAGTCCAGATGGAAAATAACCCACCTTGTACTTCCATTTATGGATTGAAAACATACACTGACTGACAAATGCACCCACCAAAGCTTCACCCAAACCTATAGTTTCAGCTTTGTCTGCATCAACCAAAGCTTCTTTGTCAATTACCTCCACAAAGGTCAGATGGAACATGAGAATCAATATCAATTGAATATATAACCTTAATCCCAACTCAATCCTTCATGCATTTAGGTACCCATTCATGACAAGATTTAGTTCCAGATGCACCAACTTAACAAAACACATTTAATACTCCCGAACTGTATGTTCCCCTTGATCCAAGGGTAGAAACTCCCGGGTCATCAACACATGTAACATATCATTACAAAACTTATGGTAGAATAAAATTTTGAAACAATACTAGGTAATACCCTCATGAATTTTTTTTCATAATATATTCCCACAATTTCCTTCCCTATCCTTAAATAAAATACATGGAAAAACACACCCTTGATTCCTCAGGAGACTCCAGAATGCTGAATATCCACTAAATCCTCTATGATAACTCTTGAAGTTATTATGGTCATTTTTACCATAAAATTTAGGTGGATTCTACTTTGTAAATTCTAAGCCATGATTCACCACTCATCCTAGGTTCCTAACACCTTCTTGACCCAGTGTCTAAATAGTGTGGATTACTGCTTCTAGCAAAGAAGGGTCCACCAAAGGGTTTTCCTATAGAACCTGTCTCATAGATTCCTCTATCATATTTGGAAGATCTATTCTAGGATTAATTTTCTAAAAACCAAAACACAAAAACCAATCAATCATGAGAAGATTCCAAAATCATTGGACCAACTTTATAAATTGATATCAAAGTTTTAAAATCTTACAAATTTAAAGCAATTAATAATTATATGAGTGAAAGATGAATCCTTAAAAAGGAAATGTTCATTTAAATAATCATACCATATAGTTAATTAAAATTAACACCATAATCAAGCCTCAAACCTGGTAAAATAAATTCAACCATCCATGGTAACTCAATTTCAAACATAAAAGTAAGCTGGTGAGGCTCCTTTTCTGAACTCACTAACTAAAGTATTTTGGTCCTTCATCCTGTCTACCCAAGAGACAAAACTATAACTAGGATGTGTTAAAAAACTTTATAATGATAATCCCTTTGATACTGATTTGTGATAAACTATCTCAGGTCGACCGGAAAAGTTTCTTGAAACAATCCTCCACATGGTGAGGTACAACAAAGATAATAGAAACAACTCATTAATATAACTGAAATAAGAAAAAAAACTAGAGTAAAAATCAAAAGAAAAAGATACAAATAATATCCATACAATTCAATCTAAAATAAAAAAACCATGAAGTGTGAAAATTCTAGAACTATAAGTCTCCATGTGACCAACCATCACCTCCAAACCATCCCGTTTCGAAGGAAGTGATGGAAAATAGAATCCGACCTGCTACAAGATCCTTTCCCTTTAACTAGATCTTGAAATACATTATCTATAACCACCCAATGGAAACATTATTATGTGAGTAAAAATCCTAGTAGGATAACACCATAGAATCTATACATGGTCTAATAATAGGAATACAATAGTTATAGATTTTAAAGTTAATACATTTATATAATAATTTTCAAAAATCCAAACCCAATTGTGAATCATTTTACTTTTCAATTAAAAAATTAATTTCATATTAACAAAGGATGAAATATGATAAATACAACTGATAAAATTTGTATGCATCTCTATAGAGCATATGATAATAAAGTAAAGACATAACCATGAAATAATCTATCATATAAAGCAATGCGATACAAACTTATGAGAGAAAATGTCAGTGATAATCCATAACAGAATCCATAATGTGATAAATAAATTGTAAATGAAAAAACACAATAAATTGGGACCTATCCTTTGAGAATATATACTAGAAAAAATAGATCTTAAACCAGGCATATGTTGGTTCCAACCAATATCATGACCTACCATAGTCTATCAATATCACAAAAGAAACCCCTAGTGGTTCCACACACACTAGGGTCACCTAGGTATCTTTGCCAATGAACCCAAGGTTTGAAATGTGTGATGATTTTTCAAAACAGATTTCAAAACCATACTCAAGATTTTATAAAATATTTTTTAGGCCAAGAAAATCTACATCAGTTTTTGAAAACCCATATCCAAATAAAAAGAACAATTGAAGTATTTAATCAAACACATGGATTCTAAAAACCATTTTCAAAGAATAACCCCCTTCAAAAGCATGCCTATTTCTTGTAAACCCATTTAAAAAATAAATTAAAAAATTAAATTAATAAACCAGAGGTATCATACAATAATAATAAGATATTAATTGGATTAAATTACTATATAGAATCACCTATCTTAGGAACGATACAAACTTATCCACATCAATAATGGAGATTAGAAAACCACAAATCATCCTTCCTAAGAGAATGAATGATTAGAAATAGGAAATGATATATAGAAAGAACCAATAGATCACATATCTGCACCACCACCACCACCACAAACAACACAATAGTTGGTCTCACCCAAATTTACCCAAGATATTAGGTTTAAGCGGTCTCTTGTAGTTTAGCTTGGGTTGTCGAATCCTTAGAGACCTAATAAGAACACTATAGACACATACATTCTATGGATTGATTTACACTATTATGTTTCCAAATTTGGGTTGATTTTAGATAGGTTTAATTGCACACTACATGACTTAAGTAAAAAAAAATTATGAGAAGGGTTGATCCTAGGTTATTACAAGGGGTGGATTTGATGAAATTCTTTTTTAACGATTTCAATTTCTTATATTAGAGATGGGTTTATTCAAGAAGATAAAACAAATTCATCACTTACTGGTTTAATACCAACACACCATAATAATAATCTCCTATACACTTAGAGGATCAAATTTATCAGCACTCCAAGTTATATTTTTGTATTAACACTTGAAGTATGTGGCCTTAAAATTCAATAAGGACCAAGAATATTTAAAATCATCAAATAAAAATCTCAATAAAAAGAAGTGATTGGAAATTCGTGGGGTGATAAATAACATCCATTCTATCCCCTTTATACTCACTTGTATCAAACCATGAGTGGGTTGTCCCTCTATTGATGCTATGGTTTCAATGTAAGTAGGAAGTGGACTCACAAGGGAGAAATTGAAGAAGTAAAGAAAACAATAATAAATGATCACTCCACCATTGTGTGAATAATTTCACATGGTTTTCTGTGAATAAATTCAAAACATAAGTAAATGGTATCAATTTTAGTTGGATGAGAACATAATAACAGGACAAGAAGAACTTTTATTAAGAAACGTGGATGAGTTAAAACAACTTACAATTGAGGATAAACATTGCAGAGGAAATATGGCAGCATAACATTACAATGAAAGACATCATCCAGGATAACTAAATACTCCAACACCACTACCTTAAATAGTCATTTAATGAGCCTTGGGTAGAGCCTCCAATAGTTAAAGTCACCCTACTAGAGTATGGTAAGATTAGGGTGGTGAAAATCTAGTGAAACTTAAACTTTTCCACCCTTGACATGAAGTGAGATGCATCTTTCATCCACCAAACAGACACATCGAAATGACCATCTATTTGGCCGATTTAGAGTGGGCCATAGAAGAATAAAATTTATCTCCGAATTTCTCCTAACCTCATGTAATAGATCATCCCAAATGTAATTTTGGTTTTCTAGATATTATTGAAATGGTGGGATGTTTTTCTGGGCCGCAGAATCTGTTCCCGAATTTCATCTTCCACTTGGGACACCTATAACTCCATTAAATCATCCGAATTAGCTCATGTAACTGTTTGATGAAATGTTTCCCAAGATTTCCTCTATATTCAGTTAAATTTGAAGAATCACAGGGCTTGTATCTTGGCCTCTACAGTCTCTTTTTTGGGCTACTATCCAGTTTACTTTTCCCAGAATGTGTTGGCATGAATGCCCAGTTTGGTGGTCTTATAATGTGAATCTTCAAGTGATCCAAAATAATTAATAATTCTATATATAATTGGATACCGGAAAATAAATTATTAAAATAAAATCAAGACCATTTTTTATTTTAGGAGGTGTTAAAAAATGTACCACGTAATAGTGCATTTTAAGAGGGAATTACAATCATAATGTGAATTAATGTTCAATGTATAAAATGAACTAAAATGGTGTATATGAATAATAAAGAACACGAATATTATATATATTACCAATTAATATTATCCTTATTAAGTTGATAATCAATAGTCATGACAAAAGGAAAAGAATAAATAATAGGATTCTTACCCAGAGATATAAACCACAACCGCAATGATGATCAATCATTGATGGAATGATCTGGAAGCAGTACAGATCCCCAAAATCCCCAAAATCACCAATGGGTTTGAATGGAAAGGATGCGAACTGAATGAAATTTAAATCATGTTTTTTGTTCACTTAAAACCCTAAGGCTCAAAGATTAAATTTAGGGTTCCATTTTCATGGCACGTTATCCCATGAATTACAAGGACACAAAAAATGCATCACCTCTGATAAAAATCTATACATAGAACATTATATGATGTGAACCCAATTTACACTATGTAAAACTTTCAAACTTTTTACAAGACTCATTTCATATTCTATGAGACAAATACATGGTGTTTAAACACTACACAATGTGTAAATTCCCAATAAAGAGTTATTTACACTAATCCTATACAAAACCCCAACAAAAGGGAAAACAAAAACAAATGAACAATCATACCTGATAGAAGGTAACAAGATGCTACATGATGGCACCCAAAAAGAATTGATATTTTGAGTGTATTTGGGTAATTATATACATAATACATTTACCTGATAATCCGGTAACACATATTTATTTAAAACTCCATAAAGATCTCCTATATTTTTATTGAACTCTTAATACTGCACGAGAAAACCTAGAGACATACATAAGAAATGGGTGAGATATAAATCATAGTAAGGGAATAATAAATTCATAAAATAAAGTAAAGAAGTACATGTGAGCCAAGTGGAACTACATATGATATATAATGGTGAGAACCAAAATCAAAGCATGACATTAGATGAAAACATCAAGGCATCATATGAATGTGGCAAAAACATAATACATCACTTCATAATAATAAGTAAAGGATAACCACCAAGACATCATAATATTGAATGATTAGGCTAACTATCAATACACCATACATGGTATGTCATTAGATAAAAACATTACACAATGTATTGGAGGGTTATATAATTATGGGCCCACCAGTAACATTCATATCATGTACATGAATTTTTGTGCCACATAGATCATACAACATTGGAATGTGTTTCATCAGGTTTAATAACAATATTAAGAAGTTTGTGTTAAATAAATAGAAGTCCCAAATAAATTAAGGATAGGTACAACTATGATAATACCCTTAATTAGAAATGGGGATGGGTATTAACAATACAGAAGTTTGGCACTAAAAATCCAGGAATAATTTCAACAACATAACAGGTGTACATAAATGTTCTTGTCAGGGATTAATGATAATGAAAGTTGGTCTATAATTAATTTGGGATCATAATGGAAATAAAATGAAATATAAAAATAAATTTCATCATGAATAATTGGAGATAGAAAGGCTTAATACATAGAAAGTACTTAAATTAAGAGGAAGAGAAAGATAATACCTTACATGGGAGGTTGGCTATAAATGTATTGGAGGAGATTCTTAAGAGGTTAAAAACACATCGGGATGGAATTTTATTTGTATAAAGATATGAAATTAATTTTTAATGGGGTTTTTTTGAAGAATAAAGATAATATGGGTGGATTTTAATAGAAAAACATAGGTGGATTCTTTATTAATTCCAAAATTTAGTTTCCAACTCTATGTAAAATAATAACAAAAATTAAAAACATTCACATGGGTTCATCCCATGGGTTCTAAAAAAATAAGAGTGAATTATAATATTCTATATTGGTAAGAACAGAAATAATTAAAATAATATCATTCATGATGTGGAAGTGAGTCTTTTTTATAAATAATTTCTTTTAAAACCTTAAAATATTATATAGGTTTAGGAGGGTTCATTATAGGTATGAAAAATTTATCATATAACTAAAAAAAAAATTTCAAAGGGAAAAAATTATTGGTAATGGATTCCATTTATCATATTTATTACATAACCTCAGGATGTTATTATTTCCTAACACATACTAAAAATATACACTATATTTAATGTTTACCATCAAATTTGACTATCTTAGAAAATTACAAAAAATTAACCATTAACTAATTTTTATGTTTTTATTTAATAATTGTTATTAATTTTATCAAAATAATTTTATAATTATTTTAATTTATAATTTGAAATAAAAATCCATTTTACTAGATAGTACTATTTTTTATGTCACTAAAAACATTAAAATCCTTATAAAAATTACATAGGACTTCATTAAATTATATTATGATTTACAATTATGTAAATATTATTTAATAAGACTATTTCATGAAAATAAATGTTATTTTAGAACTCATACATTTATCAAAAATATTGTTTTTATTGGAAATATATATTTCCCAGAAATACAATTTTGTTTTCTTTATAAAAAAATTATTTATTTTTATAATAATTATGTAATCATATATCTATATAAAGTAATAATGAAAAGGGATCAATATTATAATATTTTAATAAAAAATAGCACATAAAAATCCATACTACTCGGGTGTAGATACATAACCCCTAATTACACCAGTGTATTCCCTATTTGTATGGTGTGCGATATTATTACTTTCATAGAGTGGTTTGAAGAAAATGGTTCAGGAAGAGATATTTATTGTCACGACCCGACCTCGGGGCCCATGCCGTGACTACCCCAAGCCCGCCTTCCATAGGCCAGGGGCTGGCGACTAGCACCAAGGCGTAAAATCCCGGTAAACAGGGAAGGCATTGCCTTTATAAGTAACAACCACCACAGAGTCAGCAAGCAGGAAGTAACTACAAGGTGCAGAAAAGTAAAGGGGGCCGGAATACAAGCCCAACTGAAAGTACAACTGAAAAAGTAAAGAACAGCAACTGAAGAAAAGACGGCGGCCTCGTGTCGTCCACTGGCAATCCCACCTGAAGGGTGGGTACAGATAGCCTCCAGGCTCCTCGGGTCCCACGTCCGCTCCGAGCACGTCCCGCCCAGTGGTCCACCTCCAGGTACCGTCCTGCTCCACGCCCCAACCGAGATCAGCGCTGTCCGTCGTCTGCATCCAACACAACAAGGTGCGGGCATAGCCCGTGCAGGGGTGAGTATAAGCTACTCAGTAAGGACCCCGAGACCCCCGAAGGTCTCCCGAAATCCACAAAGGATATAGCACAAAAGAAAGATGCAATCACGAAGTAACATCTGACTCGACTTAGGTATATGCCCATACATATACCTAAGTCCCCAATTCTATCTCTACTCACGAGCTCAAGAACAACTCAATCCACGCAGGAAAGCAAGACTCAAATCCACAAGGAGAGTAAGCAGTAAATCCACAAAGGATAGTTCAACACAATCCACAAAGGAGAGTAACATAAGATTCAGCTCAACCAGGTATACTTTTTCAGATGACGTCAAAGATGATCACTGATCCATCTAAGTCGTCAGACCCACGAAGGATCGATAGGTACTAACCCCCGCAAAGACCCACACAGGATCGAGCTCACACAGAACCTGTAGGCAGTGGCTCACACAGAACCGGTAGTAAGGACCCACATAGGATCGGGCTCACACAGAACCTGTAGCACTGATCCACGTGGGATCGCTGAGTGCAGTAGTCGACGCAGTCCACTGAGGATCTCTGCGCAGTCGTCGCCGCAGTCCACGAATGATCTCTGCTCTGCCGTCGCCGCAGTCCACGGAGGATCTCTGCTCTGCCGTCGTCGCAGTCCACGGAGGATCTCTGCTCTGTCGTCGAAGTCACAGCCAGCGCTAGGGTTCCCGCACACAGCGAGCTCGTTTAGGAGGGTCCGCTCCACGAGCCGAGAGGCTGATACATCAACTGACACGTAGTCCGAAGTTGATGTATCCAAAAGTTCCGTATCGACAACAGGATCTCAACGCAACAGACGGCGCGTCAATCGGACGCCCGGTCTGAGAGTTATTGGCATTTTCGTCCCAGGGGCCCGGTTGGTTTTTAGGGCAAAACCAACCCGACCGTACTCCACCTGTATCCGATCCTCGGGAAGAGTATGCCAAAAGTTCCGTCTCACTTAGAGGAAACTACCACAGCTGACGGTACGTCGATCGGACGTCCGTAGCTCAAGTTATGAGCGTTTTCGCTCCGAGGGCCCGGTTGGTTTCGTGTACGAACCAACCCGGCCGAACACAAAGTCTTCCGAAACCTTGAGTGTAATATACCGAAATGACCGTCTCGATCCAAGAATCGCGTAGCCGCTGACGGTTCGTCAATCGGAGGTCTCAGGCCCAAGATATGGGAAAAAGACCGAAGAAGGCCCGAAAACGGGGGTTCTGGGCCCGGGGCGACCCAGCCCGAACCCCCCCTAGGTCGGCCGAACCGGGTCCGGTCCGGCCTGGGCGCGGCCCGGCCGACCGGACCGGCCGGCTCGGCTTCGGCCGAGCGGCCGAAGAGGCGCCGCGGGTTTGACCCGCGGCTTAGGTGGAACGCGGCCCCGCGGGGGGCCGCCTGTCACGCGGACGCGGCCGGGCCGCCGCGTCCCTCCCCGGTACCACGCGGCCGCGGAACCGGCCGCCGCCGCCGCGGCTTCAGCCGCGGCGGATTTTCTCCACGGCGGCGCGCCGGGCGCCGCCGCCTCCGGCCGCCGGCGCCGCCGGAGTTGCTCCGGTGGCCCGTTTTGCCTCCCGTCTGCGCCGTTGCTCCTCCCGGGGGCCGATCTTCACTGCGGGATCAACAGATCGCCCCTGCCGTGCGGTTCGTCGTCGTCCGCCAAATCCGCACAACAAAAGATCGGCGGAGGGTTTCCGGGTCTTGCTCGTTAGACCCGCACCCTCCGCGTTAGTCATAAACAACGGGAGAAAGGGGCTACAACAATTTTTAATCATGATAAAAATTGTTCACTCCTTTTTCTTTTAAACGGCATTTCAATTTTAATTAATTGAAATTATTCATGCCGGTTCTTTATTCAAAAAGAAATAAAAACACGGGAATGAATCATCAAGAAAATAAACCCCTACCTCGATGTTGCCGTCGGACGTGAGGTCGTCGCGGAAACGCTCGTCGCGGAAGGAGGGGATCGTCGCGTCGTCGCGGAAGAGACGTTCGTCGCACCGCGGGAAAAAGCGTCGTGCCGACGATCTCCGGATTTAGAACAAACGGATTTAATTAATTAAATCCGTTGTTATTGAAATTAAAAAGGGAGAAATAAACGATCCGATTCTCACCTTAGTTGCCGAACGAGGATCGGCCGCGGAAGAAGAGGCGTCGCCGAAGAACGTCGCGGGTAGAGCTCGTCGACGTCGCAGATCACGGTGTGCGTCGTCGAATTCCGGTCGCCGGCGTTCTTCGCGTTCTTCGCGTTCTTCGCGTTCTTCGCGGGGAGGGTGGAGGTTTAGAGGATCTCGCACAACAGGAGGATCCTCCAAAATAGACAAGTTGTCTATTTTATTATTTTGCCAACAAACGCAAAACGCGTAAGTAACGACCCATTAAATTCGTTGAATTAATTCAACGAATGAAACAGCCCATTTAATTCACGAAATAAACCGCCCAATTAAATGGTCTGTTAAGAAATTAAAGAAAACGCGTCGGTTGACTTTTCAGTTACTTTGACGGGTTTTCGCGGGTGCGTTACTTAGCGAAAGAAACGGCGGGGCTCGTGCGGGCCCCACCGCACAAATATCCTAACAAGGGGTAGGATATTTCCGGATAGCACCCTATCCGCTTTAACTCAGTTCAAGTGGCTTCCAAGTGACTTCCAAGCAGCTTAAGCGAAATAAAATAAAGTTGTCGCACAAACTTTATTTTATTTCTTACTTAAAGCCCCAAAATTTAAAAACCACGTCTGAGCAAACGCAACTCCGGAAGAGGCGTTTCTAAGCAAGTACCGGCGCTGCGATTTCATCGGTGCCCTCAGAATTCGATTCCGGGCACCGGTTCAAAAGATAGAAAAACCCGCTCGTCCGTTCACTGAACGTACCCGAGCCAAACTTCGGAAATTGATTCCGGGCACACCGGGCCTCGGAATCAGGTGCCGTCTGAAGCTGCGCTCTTGTAAAATTCCAAAGAAAATTAAGAAAAAAATTTCCTTGAAATTTGCGGGTCTTTACATTACTCCCACCTCAGGGCTTTACGTCCCCGTAAAGATACATCAAAAACTAGGGGAACAAATGGGGGTACTGAGCACGCATCTGAGCCTCCCGCTCCCAAGTGCTCTCCTGGAGGTTCCCGTGCTGCCATCTGACGCGCACAAGAGGAATCGACCACCCACATAGGACCCGCTCCTGTCGATCCTCGATCTCCACTGGGACCTCCGCAAAAGTCGCCCCATCGTCCACGTCCAGCTCCCCAAAGTCGATGATGTGCGTCGGGTCGTGCACGTATCTCCTCAGCTGAGACACGTGAAAGATGTCGTGCACCCAGTGCAACTGAGGTGGTAGAGCCAGGCGATAAGCCACCTCTCCTATCCTGCTGAGGACCTGGAAAGGCCCGATGAAGCGTGGAGACAACTTGCCGCCTCGGCCAAATCTCCGTAAACCACGTCGAGGTGGGACACGCAAAAAGACGTGGTCGCCATCCTCGAACTCTAGTGGCCTCCGCCTCCTGTCAGCATATGACTTCTGCCGGCTCTGAGCTGTCCTCATCCTCTCCTGGATGATCTGGACCTTCTCTGTCGTGGCTCGGACCATCTCTGGTCCCACGAGTGCTGACTCCCCAGGGTCTGTCCAGCACAACGGTGATCTGCAGGGTCTGCCGTACAACGCCTCGTATGGTGCCATCCCGATGGTGGAGTGGTAGCTGTTGTTGTACGCGAACTCCACCAAGGGTAGGTGGTCCTCCCAGCTGCGACCAAAGTCGAGAACACATGCACGAAGAATGTCCTCGAGTGTCTGTATGGTCCTCTCCGTCTGACCATCCGTCTGAGGGTGGAAGGCTGTGCTCAGATGGAGCCGCATCCCGAACGCCTCCTGCAACCCCTTCCAAAGCCGGGAAGTGAAACGAGCATCTCGATCGGAGACGATAGACGATGGCACACCGTGAAGCCGTATGATCTCCTGGACGTAAAGACGTCCCAAGCTCTCCACTGAGCCCTGCTCTCTGATGGGTAAGAAGTGTGCCGACTTGGTGAGTCGGTCGACAATCACCCAAATGGAGTCGTGACCTCTGGAAGTGCGTGGAAGTCCAGTCACGAAGTCCATAGATATCCCGTCCCACTTCCACTCCGGGACCTCCAAGGGCTGTACCAAGCCTGCTGGTACCTGATGCTCTGCCTTCACCTGCTGGCAGGTGAGGCATCGTGAGACGAACTCTGCCACAGCTTTCTTCATGCCCGGCCACCAGTGCTGTCGTCTGAGATCCTGGTACATCTTCGCCACTCCGGGATGCACCGCCAAGGGAGAAGTGTGAAACTCTCTCAGCACCTCCTCTCGTAGAGCGACTGGTACGAAGGTACGTCCTCTGAAAAGGATGTCGTGCTCTGCTCCAAGGGAGAAGCCATCAGGCGCCTGACCTGAGGATATCAGTGCACGCCGGGTCTCACAGTCAGCGTCCCCACGCTGAGCCTCTCTGACCCGCTGTAGAAGTGGAGGAGAGACTGTGAGAGACTGAAGAAAGGCTGCTCCGTCTCTATCCACGAAGGATATCTGTAAGGAGGCTAGCTGCTCCGTCGCCTCCTCAAGTAGCTGAATGCCCGTCCTTCTGCTGAGGGCATCGGCTACCACATTCCCCTTCCCAGGGGTATAGACTATCTCAAAGTCATAGTCCTGGAGGAACTCAAGCCATCTCTGCTGTCTCAGGTTCAGGTCCTTCTGAGAGAAGATATACCTGAGACTCTGGTGGTCAGAAAAGACTGTGAAGCGCTCGCCCATCAGATAGTGCCGCCAAGTCTTCAGAGCGAAGAGCACTGCTGCTAACTCCAGGTCATGAGTGGCGTAGTTCTGCTCATGCGGCCTCAACTGACGTGATCCGTAGGCGATCACGGCCCGCTCCTGCATCAGGACGCACCCGAGTCCAGTCCCTGATGCATCGCAGTAAACTACGTATCCAACTCCTTCCTCAGGCAACCTCAAGATAGGTGCGCTGGTCAACCTCTGCCTTAGCTCCTGGAAGCTCTGCTGACATCTGTCTGACCACACAAAGGGTTTCCCCTTCTTTGTCAAAGATGAGAGTGGTGCCGCAACTCTGGAGAAGTCTGGCACGAATCTCCGATAGTATCCGGCTAGGCCCAAGAAGCTCCGCACCTCTGTCACGCTCTTGGGTGGCTCCCAAGCTAGCACTGCCTCGATCTTCGCGGGATCCACTGCAACTCCCGCCTCAGAGATGACGTGCCCCAAGAAATGGACCTCACGTAACCAGAACTGGCATTTTGAGAGCTTTCCATAAAGCTGGTGCTCTCGGAGTGTGTCTAGCACAACTCGCAGGTGGTAGGCATGCTCCTCCTCAGTCGTCGAGTATACCAAAATGTCGTCAATGAAGACCACGACAAATCGGTCGAGGTATGGCTGGAAGATCCTGTTCATGAGGCTCATGAACACTGCTGGAGCATTGGTTACGCCGAACGGCATAACCAAGAACTCATAATGGCCATACTGACACCTGAAGGCCGTCTTCTGCACGTCCTCGTCTCGAACTCTGAGTTGATGATATCCTGACTGAAGGTCGATCTTCGAGAACCACCGCGCTCCCTTGAGCTGATCGAAGAGGTCATCAATCCGTGGCAGCGGATACTTGTTCCTCACTGTCACCTGGTTCAGGCGACGATAGTCGGCACACAGTCGCAAGCTCCCGTCCGCCTTCTTGGCGAACAAAATCGGGGAAGCCCAGGGTGAAACACTGGGTCGGATAAACCCCTTGCTCTGCAAGTCCTCCAACTGTACCCGCAGCTCTCGAAGCTCGGCGGGGGCCATCCGATATGCTGGAGTAGATATCGGGGCTGTCCCGGGGTACAAGTCGATGTAAAAGTCTACCTCTCTACGAGGAGGTAGCCCTGGAACGTCGTCGGGAAAGACGTCCACGTACTGGTCCACCACTGCAGGAAAAGCTGGACTCCGCACGTCCACTGCTCCTAGGATGAGGCTAGCCAACTGATGAGAGATGGGCTGCACTCTCCTCCGTGGAAGTCCATCCTGTGCTGCAAAGGTTCCCTTCTCGCCGGTGAAGGTAAACCTGCTCCCGTCGGTGCGAACACATCGCACCTTGCGCCTAAAACAGTCGATCTGGGCATGAACCGTGGATAGCCAATCCATGCCCAAGATGACGTCGTAAGGCCTCGACGCCGCTACAAGGAGATCCCAGCCGAAGCTCTCGCCTCCTAGAGTAAGCTCACACTGCCGGCACCAGTGCGTAATCGTCGAGTCTGCTCCCGTAGGAGTCTCTAGCCGTAAGGATCGAGCCAACGGCTCAGTCGGAATCTCCGAGCTCCGAACAAGGGCAGAGGCTATGAAAGAGTGACTCGCTCCTGTGTCTATAAGTACTGCAGCAAGGGTGGAATAGACACAGATCGTACCTCGAATCATCTCTGGCATGTCGGGGTCATAGGCCTCCACTGCCTGGAGCTGGGCCTGTCCCTGCCCGCCAGCTCCCTGTGGTCGAGGTGGCCCTCCTGGTGGTGGTGGGGGTAGAGCCTGGAAGCGTCGCCCACCACCCGCTGCTCGGCCAGCTCCTCTGCCTCGTCCGCCTCCTCCCTGCGGACCGCCACGGTCAACCCTCTGCCTCTGCCTGGGTGGCCCCTCCACCGTCTGCTGCTCCTCTGGTCGGCGAGTCGGGCAGTCATGAGCCATGTGACCCTGCCCGCCGCAGGAGTAGCACAGCCTACCTCTCGGAAGGCTGGCACTCCGTTGTGTGCCCCGCACTGCTGAGCCGGTGTCCTGAGGCCGTCTGCGTGGGGGTCTGGTCTGCCTGGACCCGAGAGTCATCCGTCGGCTACCTGCTGCCGAAGACTCAGCTACCTGCCGCCCTGCGCTAGGTCTCGCCGCTGAAGAAGGCTCTGCCAGGAAGCTCTCGATCAGGAGGGCTCGCTCCAGCACTCCCGCCTGGGTCGGAATGCTGAGGGAGATCAGGGACGCCCGAATATCCTGTCGCAAGCCCTGCTCGAAGGTCCGGGCCCGGAAGAAGGGGTCCCGTACCATGTCGGTCGAGTAGCGAGATAGGTCAGTGAACCTCGCCGCGTACTGAGCGACCGTCATGCTGCCCTGGCGCAGCTGGAGAAGCTCCTGGATGCGCACCGCTCGGAGGGTGGCCGGGACGAACTCTGAGCGGAAGAGGCTCTCAAAGTCCGTCCAGAGCAAGGATGCCTCATCGTGAACCTGGAGCATCAAGCCCCACCATCGTCCTGCCGCCGCCTGCAGGAGGCTCACCGCGAGAATCACCATGAGATCCGCTGGTGTCCTCACTAGCCTAAAGATCCGTACCACCGCCTCTCGCCAGTCCTCGGCGGCCTGGGGGTCCGCCTCACCGCAAAACCTGGGCGGTCGCTGGCTCTGAAACTCATGCAGTGCCCTGAGGCGACGTGCATCGTCAGCGTCTGGTACTGGTAGCATCGGTGGCTCGGCGGGTAAAGCTACCGCCGGAGCCACTGCTGGCAAAGGGCCCTGCACCGAGGCCTCGTCGCTCGGTGGGCTGCCGTCACGCCCTACACTCGGAACCCTAGCTGGCTGTCGTCGCGGGGCCATCCTGAAAAGGAGAACAAGAGCACCACAGTCAGAACAGTATACCTGGTGAGATGGCACAAGTAATCACAAGGAAAACTTGAGACTTTCATGAAGAAGATCAGTATAACCGGTGAGCTGACACAAGTAATCACAAAGAAAACTTGAAACACACACGCAATCAATGTTTTCATGCATTAAGTCGGAAATCAGGAGTCAGGGTCCTAGTGTACGGATACGTCGGCCGCCGCACCAACACCGGGCTCCCTGAACTGATAACCACACTCAATACACTAAACACTATTGCTTCATATAGAAAGAAAGGACGATCAGAGTCTGCGGTAGAACCGACCACCTCTGATACCAATTTGTCACGACCCGACCTCGGGGCCCGTGCCGTGACTACCCCAAGCCCGCCTTCCATAGGCCAGGGGCTGGCGACTAGCACCAAGGCGTAAAATCCCGGTAAACAGGGAAGGCATTGCCTTTATAAGTAACAACCACCACAGAGTCAGCCAGCAGGAAGTAACTACAAGGTGCAGAAAAGTAAAGGGGGCCGGAATACAAGCCCAACTGAAAGTACAACTGAAAAAGTAAAGAACAGCAACTGAAGAAAAGACGGCGGCCTCGTGTCGTCCACTGGCAATCCCACCTGAAGGGTGGGTACAGATAGCCTCCAGGCTCCTCGGGTCCCACGTCCGCTCCGAGCACGTCCCACCCAGTGGTCCACCTCCAGGTACCGTCCTGCTCCACGCCCCAACCGAGATCAGCGCTGTCCGTCGTCTGCATCCAACACAACAAGGTGCGGGCATAGCCCGTGCAGGGGTGAGTATAAGCTACTCAGTAAGGACCCCGAGACCCCCGAAGGTCTCCCGAAATCCACAAAGGATATAGTACAAAAGAAAGATGCAATCACGAAGTAACATCTGACTCGACTTAGGTATATGCCCATACATATACCTAAGTCCCCAATTCTATCTCTACTCACGAGCTCAAGAACAACTCAATCCACGCAGGAAAGCAAGACTCAAATCCACAAGGAGAGTAAACAGTAAATCCACAAAGGATAGTTCAACACAATCCACAAAGGAGAGTAACATAAGATTCAGCTCAACCAGGTATACTTTTTCAGATGACGTCAAAGATGATCACTGATCCATCTAAGTCGTCAGACCCACGAAGGATCGATAGGTACTAACCCCCGCAAAGACCCACACAGGATCGGGCTCACACAGAACCTGTAGGCAGTGGCTCACACAGAACCGGTAGTAAGGACCCACATAGGATCGGGCTCACACAGAACCTGTAGCACTGATCCACGTGGGATCGCTGAGTGCAGTAGTCGACGCAGTCCACTGAGGATCTCTGCGCAGTCGTCGCCGCAGTCCACGAATGATCTCTGCTCTGCCGTTGCCGCAGTCCACGGAGGATCTCTGCTCTTCCGTCGTCGCAGTCCACGGAGGATCTCTGCTCTGTCGTCGAAGTCACAGCCAGCGCTAGGGTTCCCGCACACAGCGAGCTCGTTTAGGAGGGTCCGCTCCACGAGCCGAGAGGCTGATACATCAACTGACACGTAGTCCGAAGTAGATGTATCCAAAAGTTCCGTATCGACAACAGGATCTCAACGCAACAGACGGCGCGTCAATCGGACGCCCGGTCTGAGAGTTATTGGCATTTTCGTCCCAGGGGCCCGGTTGGTTTTTAGGGCAAAACCAACCCGACCGTACTCCGCCTGTATCCGATCCTCGGGCGGAGTATGCCAAAAGTTCCATCTCACTTAGAGGAAACTACCACAGCTGGCGGTACGTCGATCGGACGTCCGTAGCTCAACTTATTAGCGTTTTCGCTCCGAGGGCCCGATTGGTTTCGTGTACGAACCAACCCGGCCGAACACAAAGTCTTTCGAAACCTTGAGTGTAATATACCGAAATGACCGTCTGGATCCAAGAATCGCGTAGCCGCTGACGGTTCGTCAATCGGAGGTCTCAGGCCCAAGATATGGGAAAAAGACCGAAGAAGGCCCGAAAACGGGGGTTCTGGGCCCGGGGCGACCCGGCCCGAACCCCCCCCTGGGTCGGCCGAACCGGGTCCGGTCCGGCCTGGGCGCGGCCCGGCCGACCGGACCGGCCGGCTCGGCTTCGGCCGAGCGGCCGAAGAGGCGCCGCGGGTTTGACCCGCGGCTTAGGTGGAACGCGGCCCCGCGGGGGGCCGCCTGTCACGCGGACGCGGCCGGGCCGCCGCGTCCCTCCCCGGTTCCACGCGGCCGCGGAACCGGCCGCCGCCGCCGCGGCTTCAGCCGCGGCGGATTTTCTCCACGGCGGCGCGCCGGGCGCCGCCGCCGCCTTCCGCGGGCCGCCGGAGTTGCTCCGGTGGCCCGTTTTGCCTCCCGTCTGCGCCGTTGCTCCTCTCGGGGGCCGATCTTCACTGCGGGATCAACAGATCGCCCCTGCCGCGCGGTTCGTCGTCGTCCGCCAAATCCGCACAACAAAAGATCGGCGGAGGGTTGCCGGGTCTTGCTCGTTAGACCCGCACCCTCCGCGTTAGTCATAAACAACGGGAGAAAGGGGCTACAACAATTTTTAATCATGATAAAAATTGTTCACTCCTTTTTCTTTTAAACGGCATTTCAATTTTAATTAATTGAAATTATTCATGCCGGTTCTTTATTCAAAAAGAAATAAAAACACGGGAATGAATCATCAAGAAAATAAACCCCTACCTCGATGTCGCCGTCGGACGTGAGGTCGTCGCGGAAACGCTCGTCGCGGAAGGAGGGGATCGTCGCGTCGTCGCGGAAGAGACGTTCGTCGCACCGCGGGAAAAAGCGTCGCGCCGACGATCTCCGGATTTAGAACAAACGGATTTAATTAATTAAATCCGTTGTTATTGAAATTAAAAAGGGAGAAATAAACGATCCGATTCTCACCTTAGTTGCCGAACGAGGATCGGCCGCGGAAGAAGAGGCGTCGCCGAAGAACGTCGCGGGTAGAGCTCGTCGACGTCGCAGATCACGGTGTGCGTCGTCGAATTCCGGTCGCCGGCGTTCTTCGCGTTCTTCGCGTTCTTCGCGTTCTTTGCGTTCTTCGCGGGGAGGGTGGAGGTTTAGAGGATCTCGCACAACAGGAGGATCCTCCAAAATAGACAAGTTGTCTATTTTATTATTTTGCCAACAAACGCAAAACGCGTAAGTAACGACCCATTAAATTCGTTGAATTAATTCAACGAATGAAACAACCCATTTAATTCACGAAATAAACCGCCCAATTAAATGGTCTGTTAAGAAATTAAAGAAAACGCGTCGGTTGACTTTTCAGTTACTTTGACGGGTTTTCGCGGGTGCGTTACTTAGCGAAAGAAACGGCGGGGCTCGTGCGGGCCCCGCCGCACAAATATCCTAACAAGGGGTAGGATATTTCCGGATAGCACCCTATCCGCTTTAACTCAGTTCAAGTGGCTTCCAAGTGACTTCCAAGCAGCTTAAGCGAAATAAAATAAAGTTGTCGCACAAACTTTATTTTATTTCTGACTTAAAGCCCCAAAATTTAAAAACCACGTCTGAGCAAACGCAACTCCGGAAGAGGCGTTTCTAAGCAAGTACCGGCGCTGCGATTTCATCGGTGCCCTCAGAATTCGATTCCGGGCACCGGTTCAAAAGATAGAAAAACCCGCTCGTCCGTTCACTGAACGTACCCGAGCCAAGCTTCGGAAATTGATTCCGGGCACACCGGGCCTCGGAATCAGGTGCCGTCTAAAGCTGCGCTCTTGTAAAATTCCAACGAAAATTAAGAAAAAAATTTCCTTGAAATTTGCGGGTCTTTACATTTATACAATTTAACTTCTCCCATAAACAGCATTAAACGAGTTTTAGTGTTGAATCTTAGCTTGGGATTGGTCAAGGGAAAATCCCAGTGATTTCACCTCTCTAGGAAGCTCTTAAAAATGGGATTCATAGGGTATAATCCTATTGGCTGATGACATCTCTAAATTTCATATCAAATAGATTTTTTATAACCCTTTAATATATACTAATCTTAACTATTACTTTATATATTCTATATTAAAAATTGTTCTTATTCTTAATGGTCTTTCAAGACCTATAAATAGATTATGGCTATATTTTATATTAGTTCAAAATAAAAAATGAAACAAATAGTTAATGTGTTTTATATAACTATATTACTTAATAAGGTATTTATTCATTCTGAGTGTAAATTCATTTACAATATTATGGATCATTACATTCTTATCCAATTCAAAAAATTTACATAGAAAAGTTAATTTCATACACTAAAATAGAAAAGGGTACTTTTGTTTCATAACATATTCTAGTTCCCATATTTCATCCTCAAACATATTGTTCTTCCATAATACAACGACTAGGTGAGTTTTCTTGTTTGGTAGAAATTTCTCTCTATGATCAAATATATTCACTGCATACTCTTCATATAAAAATCATTCTCCAAAGGTATCACCTCTAGATTTATTACATGTGGGAGGTCGGTATGTAATTGCTAAAGAAGGACACATGGAACACATCATATAGTTACGATTTGTTAGGTGGAAGTTCTATTAAATAGGCCATATATCTAATGTGATCAAGGACATCAAAGGGGTTGATTTCTCTAGCACTAAGATTTACCTTCTCTATAATCCTCATGAATTTATTCTTTGATGATATAGAAAGGAACTACTTATCTCTGACCTCAAACTCTAGTTTTTATCAATGCTTGTCCGCATTGATTTTCTATCAAGTGTTTTTATATTTAATATAATGGTAAATGGTTTAAACCTTATTTTCCATGTATTAGAAAATATCAGGTCCAATCATCTTCCACTCTCTAATGTTATCTCAACATGTTCGATTTCTATACCTCTTCCCATACAGATCCATGTAATTTTCAATTTGAATGATATAATGGAAACTATTGTTATATAAGAACCTCACTAATGAAAGGTGTTAATCCCAAATTCCTTGGAAATACATTGAACCTGATCTCTATATATCCTATTGAGTTTTAATGGTTCTATCACATAGACAATCAAAATGAGGGTGATAAGAAGTATACAAATAAATCTCTACATCTAATTCTTGCTAAAGGATTATCTAGAACCTCAATGTAAACTGAGAATATTGATCAAATACAATGGTGGTTGGTACTCTATAAAATATTACCACTTATCTTATATATATCTATCAAATTAACAAAGAGGGAAATATTCTAATATAATAATTCAATACATTGACATTATAAGGTGATCAACTAACACTCAAGTAGAATTACAACCATTATATGTCATGGGTATTCCTAAAATAAAATAAATGGTTATGATTTACTATTTACAAACTATTATAAAAAATTATTTCATAATAATCTTAAACATCTATTGTTAAAAATTGATTTTTTTATAACAACCATTAAGATACAAATTATTTAATCTCTCCATTGATGTTATCCAACAAGAATTTTTTGTTCATATATCTATACATCATAGTGATTCCTAGATAAATAGATAAGTATGAGCTATGCACATTTTCTTTAAGTACCCTTTTCAATTATGGTTTTTATGGGAAACATATCCAGCTTCCAAACCTTGTTAATCAATTTTTAGAAAAGTTAAACTTTGGAATATTCACTACTATTATTTGTATCTCCTAATCATATTTATAGGACTCCTTGATCAACTTAATAATAAATGGTTGATTAGTTATTTGAGAAATATATGATGAAATTACTTTTATGATTCCCATGTCCATGTTTTGAATTTCCAAAAAGATATGATCCCCTTCAATCCTCATCATATATTAGATTGTCATATCATTTATACTTAGAGAATCTTCTATTTTTTTCACCCTCCTAGGATGGTAATATATTGGAAAATCATAATCCTTGATCATTTCTAGCCACATTTTTTGGTTCATAATATGATCCTTTAATGTGAATATATACTTTAGGATTTTATTATCAATATATATGTAATAGTTCTTCCCATAGGGATAATGTCTCAAATATTTAATGTGAAGATCAATATAGCCAATTCTGGATCATGCACCAGGTACTTCTTCTCATTGATCATTAATTTAAGGGATACATATACTATCACTTTTTCATTTTCCATGATTAAACAATCCATTATTTTTAGATGCATCGCTATAGGTCATAAACCCTTACCCACTAGTGGGTAATGTGATAATAGGTTCATGGAGTAGCCTCTTATTTAACTCTTTTAAATCTCTACACATATTCATTATTAAAAACATACATCACTCCCTTTTGATTTATCTTAGTTAGTATATTTTATAGTGATGATATTTTTCTCACAAATCAATGATAACACCAATATAATATAATAAAAATATGTATTTACATCATAGATGTTGGTTTGGACCATACTTTAATTGCATATATCTTCAAAGGATCCAAAAATATCCCTTTTATGGTGATAAAATTACCCTAGAAAGTTACTTTATCAATCCAAAATCATATTTTCTATACTTTTCATTTAAATTTTCCTTTCTCAAGTTCTTTAGTAAAAATCTCAGATTCTCATCATGTTTATCCTTACATTTAGAATAGATAAGAAGATCATCTAAATGGACTACCACAAAATTTTTGAGTTAATACCAAAATTCATTATTCATTATGTCCATAATGATACTTGGAGCATTAGTGAGTCCAAATGAAATCATTATAATATCATAATTAACATTCCTTATATAAAAAATAGTATTGGGGATATCCTCCTTAAACTTCACATGGAAATATCTCAACCAAATATGCACCGTAGTGTAGTAATTGGATTCACATAGCTAACCTAATAAGTCATCAATTAGTGACACATGATACTTTTTCTTTATCATTATCTTGTTTAGGTCACTATAATCAATAAAGAGGCACATTTACCCATCCTTCTTATTGTTGAAAAGAACTTTCATACGCTATGGTGAAGCACTCAAATGTATAAACCATTTATTAAAATTTTCTTATAGCAACTTATTTTGCTATTTATGTTGCATAGTTACCATTTTATTTAGGGTCTTAGATATTAGACAAGATTTGTGTATATGTTCGATTGAGAAATGAACCTATCAGATGGGAGGAAGACTAGAATATTATTTTGGGAACACATCATTCTATTCTCTTACAATAGTTATGTCATCAAGGATGATGTTTTCCTTAGTCTCAATAATTTGAGATAAAAATTCTCATTGATAAGGTAATAATATCCATTCATGAGATGGTGATACTAGAGGAGATCCATCCTCTTCCCAACACTTGTATCAAGTCATAGGGTGATTCAAGATATAGAGGGAGATTCCATTTTACATGAAATTAATGTGGGATATATATATGGGAAGAAAATACATACCTAGGATTTTATCTAATTATACTAAAGGCAATATCACAATTTTTTTGGGAAATTCATCCAATATATATTGATAGAATAGATTTTATATACTTGGGATACAATAATGAACCAATTTACTATTTTTACTGATATCTTGACTTCCATATTTTGAGATCGATTTTGAATAGTTTTAATATACTTGAGTGATATAATAGAATGTGTAGTACAAGAATAGAAGATCACATTTTCTATTTATGATTGAATAATTAGTATAAATTTCACCAATTTTTTTTGTTAAGATGAACCTCAATAGGTGTGATGGAATATAATTTCCATTTCTCCCTATGCTTTGGAGGTTATTATTAGTGGTTATCTAAAACAACCCTTGGCTTAGTGAATTGGTTTTCATAGTTTCATTGTTTATTGGATTTGAAACTATATTAAATTGGTATAGGGTTGGATGGAACATTCATTTCATCCATCATATCATTAGTTTTCTCCCATCAACATTTTATAGCTTGGCACCCTTCCTTCCCACACCAAAATTATTTCCTTATAACCTTCACGAAATTTCATAGACACTTACTCCCTCAATTTTAATAAGGGGGAGTTTGAATAGGTTACCAAATTCAGATTTATCTATTTATCCCATAGAATTAAACACTATCATTTTATTCCTATCTTCAGTCTTGTAAGACCCTTTAGATTCATTGATTTCTATTTAGAATTTTAGGGAACATCATAAAATTTACTCACATTTTTAAATATCTTAAATCACCAAATATTATTACCCACCCAGATGGTTTCAAAATCATTTTTATTAGGTTAAAAAAACACCCTATTAATTTTAAGATAGTGTGTATGAGGAAATAATTTATTGATTAAATTTTTCCAAAATTCATCAGACTCAATTGCATTGATTTATTAGTTGGGATTAGTGTTCTTGTTCAACACCAACCATTGATAGTATTCTCCCTATAAATGATAAAAAACCACCATGGCCTTATCTTTAATATATAATTAAAGGATTCAAGTTATCTTTTAGATGAAGTTAATCCATTATTCTATTATTAATAGAATATAAGATCCACTGAAATTTAGATTACTTTATAGTAGAAAGGTTTCAATTACAACATTGCCTTTCTTAGGGGGATGTAGGCGTTATACATGATTCAAGTTTCTATTAAAAAATGATTTAATTGAGTATGTAATATCATGAAGTTCTTAATTTCTTCTCCCATCAGTTTAGGTATCTAGTTTTGATTGACATCAAATCTCTCATCACACTTTTTATTGACACAATTCCTTTTATTTCAATCCATTGATTAAAATACTGAAAAATAAGAGATGAGAATTTTCAAATAGATAAAAATTTAAATGGGAAACTATAATCATATTTTATATAACCCATAAATAACATATATTCCTTAACCTATGAATTTATAGGTTTCAATATAATATATCTATGAATAATTTGATAAAATTAAATTTTGTAATCATTTTTTAACCTTTATAATTGTCTTTAAAAAGTGCATTATTAACCAAAGAATATCCTATGGGAGTTTGTAACCTGGTGTAAAGTTTTTGGACTCTTTTTCATGCAACACATATAATTCAAGTTAATAGCGAATAAAGCCTTTTAGATTTATTAACCCTAGGTACTTATGTTATATAGTAACATCCACTTTCCAGTATACAGATATAGATGTATTTCCTTAGATAACCATGAAATATATAATTTACCAAACTTTAGAGATCATTTCATACATTTAGTTATACCTATATAGTTTTCACTATGTTTTTCTAATACCAATCTCCCAAAAAATATATACCTCTCTTTGATACTATCCATGAAAAATGAAATATTTTATATACTTTATTTCATGATTTGTTACATAATGATACACTCGACACAACCCCAAATAATCAGTAGTCCTAGTGTATTTTGGAAAATATATACAAAATATACTGACTTGGTAATAAGATAACACTTTTTTATTTAAAACTACAAAATGTGCTTATGATTATCCATTGAACTCTTAATTCTACACATGATGACATGCAGAAGTACATAATAAAGGGGTGAGATATAAACCCCAATAAAGAAATAATCAAATAATAACATAAAGAAATGTAGTAAATCTGACTACATAGGTATAAAATTATGACATAGAAAGATGAGAATCAAAATCAAATCATGAAATACGATTATAACATCAATGAATCAGGTGAATATGATAATAACATAAAACATGACAACATAAGAATACTTTAAGACTAACCTTAGAGATATCATAACATATAATTACTAAGATAACTACTAATGAACCATAAATGGAATATATTGAGACAAAAACATTACAGAATGAACTTAAGGGCCACATAATTCTAGGCCCATTTATAAAATTTATATCATGTACATGAATTTGTGTGCCTTATAGATCATACAATATAAGAATGTATTTCATCATTTTGCATCCCATGATTATGGAGTGTGGGTTACATACATGTAATTTCCCAATAAATTATTGATAATTAAAACTAGGTGAATAACCATTAGTGGAAATTGGGATGGGTATTCATAATAAAAATGTTTGGGATGTAAAATTATGAAATAATTTTGGCAGCATAACGGGTATACATAATGGTTTATGGAAGAGAGTAATAAGAGATAAAGATGGTATATAATTACATTAGAGTCATAAGGATAGTAAAATTATGTGTAAAAACACATGTAAACAAGAAAAATTAGAAATTAAAAGGCTTAATATAGAGAAATTACTTGAATAAATAGGAAAAGAAAGAGAATCCCTTATATAAGAGGTTGCTTTTAAAAGTGTGGGAGGAGATTCTTAAGAGATTGGGAATATAATGGAAGGGATTTAAATAGTTATAGATAGAGTAAATTTGCAGTCAATGGGGTTTTATTGAAATGGAAAGGTTGGTTGGGTGGGTATTAATTGAAAAAGAGATGGAAATTATTTATTAATTTGTAAACGTAGGTTTTGAACACTAAGTAATAAAATAATAAAAACCAAAAATATTAAAATCGGTTTTCACATGGTTTATGTCAAGTTTGTGTGGTTTTCAATATTTTATTATTTTATGAACTGAAATAATTAAAATATAACCATTCATGATGTGGAAGGAAGCCATGTTTGAAAAGTATTGTTTTTAAAACATTAAAATATAGTATAGGTTTTGGAGGGATAATTAATGATTTTTAAAATTAGTAAAATAACATCAAAATAAATTATTTTAACGAGATAAAATATTTATGGTTGTTTATTTTATTTATTTTGTTGATACATCACTTTTGGTCTATTATGATGCCATAATACATACTATATATTTATACAGTATTTAATTATTATCCAAAAATTTTATTGTATTAGAAAATTATGAAAAATTCACCATTGGATAATTTCAACATTATAATTTCAAAAATGATATTTATATTACAATTTTTTTCCTAAATATGAGAATTTATACTTTTAAATAAAAATCTTTATTTTTTTGGGAAAACTAGTTTTACAACACTGAAAACTTTTTGACCATTACAAAATTACTTTGGACATCATAAAATTATACTATCATTTATATTTAAATAAATATAATTTAATAATAATATTTCAAGAAAATAAATTTTATTTCAAAAATCTTGGACTTTTCAAAGAGTGTTTTAATTGAAAAAATATATTTCCAAAATATATAATTTTGGTTTCTTCGTATCAAAATATAATTTTTAAAATACTCTTTTTATAGTAATATATATATAAATAAATACTTATAGATGAATTATTATAATATTTATTATATTTAAATAAAAAAAATAAAAAATTATATTACTAGTTTCTATATACATAACACCTTGTTACACCAGTACACTCCCTAGGTGTGTGATAGTAGTACTTTTTTAGGGTCGTTTGACAAAATTGGTTTGTATAGTGGTCTATATAAGCATGAAAATATATCATAAATGGTTTTAATGAAGTTTAAATTACTAAATATTATCATGGGATTGGATATGATATAATCCTAGTGATTCCATATTCCTCATAAGCTCTGGAAAAAGTGATTCATAGGGTAAAATCCTACTAGTTGAGGCTATATCTTCTTCCATCACTATTAATTTTATTTTATTATAACCCTCTAATATATAATAATATTAATTATCACTTTTTAATTAATATATTAATAATTACTATGATGATTAACCACATTCAGTTCTTGAAAGAAAAAATTATGGCTATATTTTATAATAGTCCAAAATAATCAAAAAGGTTGGGGACCAAACCCTTTATGAAAAAATAAAAATAAAAACAGAGATCCTATTTATATAGGGTAAGAGAGAACCCATTAGATGACCGAAGTCCATAGGAAACAATATAATATTTTACTAGAGAAAACCCAATAGAACAAATCTCAATACAAGTAAAAATCCATAATTCATGATCAACATAAATGCCGCCACCATTCCATATGTTACATTGCACCACATCCATATCTACTGATGCCAACGACAAACAATCCTCAAAAACTTCCATCTACCATCACCCAAGCAGTCATCTCCCCAAAAATCTTCAAACCAAATAAAACTCACCATTTAGTTCAACCCACAGACCACTGACCACCAAGTCCAATCTAGCCTCCAGAAATCTGTCACATAGCATATTGATCTAAAGCAAATAAAAATTACAACATTAGATATTGTGGAAACATCCAAAATAGGATTCCACAAGACATATTGATACCATGAGTGACCAAAAATGAATCAAATGAGGGCCCTTTAAATCCACTCCACATAGTACATCTCACCTCTATCTCTCACTCGATGCCAAGGGCCATCAAACTCACCGAAGACGAATTTGAAAACTCCCTAGGTGTTGAAACCCTAGAAGGCCTGGAATCTCTCCACCAAAGTGGAATAATAACACAAAATATTAAATGAAGAAACATGTACAATGTTTTTTATAACTACATTAAATAATAAGGTATTTATAATTTCTAAAGGTAATTTAATTTATAGTAGTATGGGTCATTACATGAAGACTACTTCAAGGACTTCAGGACCTCCTCCAGCACTTTGGAAAATGATTACCTTCCAACTTCTATTCCAAGAAATGATACTATATATTTCCTTCCCATTAACCGAAGTCCAAATGTGGTGAATTTCTAACTCAAAATATCCTAGAATAAACCCTTGGTGAAAAATTAACTGAGGTATATCATCCATTTATCTCATACAAACACCAAAGATCATCTTCATGAAACATTGAGATGTAATGGTATTTAAGGTTGATGTTCTTTGTCTTTACATAAAAAATCATATTTTTATCTAAGTGTATCATACTAGGACAGTGACAAAAAATAAATTCACATTCTTGGATCCTCAGAAGTATCTAAATAAAAAGTTTCAACCACACTATTTCATTTATTTATTCTATTTATTCTACATAATTCATTTCTATTATGGATAGAACAATCACTGGTTTCAACCTCTTTATCAAATTGACTAAAATTTTACCGAATACAAATACAAACCCAGTTTTACATTTTTATGAGTCTAATTCTTAAAAGAAGTTCAATTTATCATACCCAATATATATCTATATATATATATATCTATATATATATTCATATATAAATTAAATAGAGGTGTCATCAATTTTTTGAGATATCTTAGAAGCCACATAATTTCTTCCCAATGTTGTCTCTCTATATTTTAAATGAATCAACTGATGACTACCATTTCATGTGAAATATAAGATAGAGTTCAAACCATGGAATATATGATTCATACTAATGAGGATTCATATAATATTCTCATAATGTTATTTTTTATTTTTCCATTCATAGTGGATGTTCCTTTGATATTTTAATGTGTTTGTCAGGAAGAGTTTTAATAACATTTTAAATAGTCATCAAAAGATTCTCAATGATAATTTAAATATACACTTTATAAGATAAAAATATGATTGTGGTATTCCTATATAACTTGATACTCTTTACCAAGATCTTATTTTTTTCACTAATATCATCCATTTAAATCTTACTTAACAATTAATTCTTTAGATCCTGAATTTTTTGAATTGAAGGACTTATAATAAGCATTCCATCGATATAAAAAAGTAAATATTTTAAATTCCAATCACTATACGCCTTCCAATTTGAAAAAATGGTTTGATTTTATACATATGAAATATTTATCTAACATAAAAGTGTCAAAAATCTAGTTTCACTATCATGGTTATTATTTAAAACTATAAACTTTTCTTAATATAATTAAGAAATACTTGGTTCTTTTGATCCACAAAACAAGTAGGTTTCCTTCAATTTATTTCTTCCTCTAAGTCCCCATGAATAAAATCTTCATTGAGACATAATTTTTTCAATATTTAATCAGGTATATGTAAATAAAAATGGAATGGTTGATATTTTATTATTCTTAAGTACTAGAGAGAAAATTTCATAAAATTTCATTCCCTAATGAAATCCCTTGAAAATTCTTTCCATATACATTCTATTTTTTTCAGAATTATATTTTAATTGGAAAATCAAAATTTTCTCAACTTCTATTTTTTTAATTGGTATATATGTTAGTTCCTCAGTGTTATTTTTATATAGTGAGTCCAACTCCTCCGTTATAGATATCTATTACTAGCCAAAATATTCAAGGAAGATACAGTTCTTCTGGGCTCTCTGGATCTCCTTAATCCATTAAATGTATGAAGTTCAAGTTAGATCTATACCTCTATACCAATATTATTACTATTGCAGACCTCTTCATTTTAGCTTGTGGTTTTACGCTTTCTAAAATTTAAACCTCAAAACTCTATACCAATCCTAACAAGTTATTAATATTTCAATTATATCTTCCAATGATATCATCCTTGGATTCCCTATACTGACCTATTAACTTTCCTATGAAATTTATGTAATTATGGAAGACTCATATCCATATAAAATCTCCAAAATTTGATCACCTATGGATTCCATATTTATATCAACATTGACTTATGTTCAAACTCCTCCATAAACATTCTTTTCCTATTAATAGTTTCCTTTCCATGATACCTTTTCCTTGAAGATCACATTTCTACTTCTGATGAATTGTTTATTTTCATCTTCCCAAAGTGAAAAATCCAAATTCTCATAACCATATCACATAAGAAACATGAATAATATTTTTCATCTATATTATCTTTATCCTTGGAATCCATATGCACATAGGGTATTTTGTTGAATAATTTGAGGCAACCTAAATATTATTGAATCCATGTCCATAGATATTTCAAAAATTCATATCCCAATAGTAGTGATGGGATCTGATTGATTTGGTAGACTACTATATTCATCAAATCTACCCAAAATGAATTGGGAATTAATAAATGAAACATCATTCTATATTTAATTTCCATCAATTTATAATTAATATATTCAACTATACCATTATATTTGGGCATATATAGTATATTATTCTCATTCCTAATGCCTTCATGTATACAAATGTTCCAGAAACTTATTTTTGTGCATTCACCTCGGATGTCTGATCTCAAGTATTTCAGCTTATAAAACATTTCTATTTAAACCATCACATTACATTTTAGGTAAATTAAAAACAATTATAATTTATATTTTAGAAGTATATTCAAACTTTCTTAGTATATTCATAAACAAAGCTGACAAATTATTTTTTTACCTCCATGTGATTTAATAAGGAAATTTCTTAGAAATTTGTATATACAAGATCCATCTTCTGGTATTTCAGTTTTTAACCCCTCAAATTAAATCTCACGTTTTATACATTTTGGAGTATATAAATATTCCAAATTTCAATTTTTAAATGATAAAACATCATAGTTCCTTTCTCTGCTAAAACTTTCATACCTTTCTCACTGATTTTACCAAGTTTATATTGGAACAAATATGAAATTCCAAAGGTTTATGTTCTAGTTATTATAGCATACACTTCCCTTCCAGTCAAATACAATGTTCTTTACATTATATCCATAGCTATTAATAAATAACCCTAACTTATTTTCCACACTCCCTTTTCAAGGTTCCTTCCATATCTAGCTTTATCCAACCATCATAATAATATTATATTCTTTAAGAGACATGGAATATATCTGATTCCTTTTTCCTTAATGAAATTTCAATTCTTCAACTGAATTTTCACAACCTTATTCCCCACAATGTTTAGAGTTTAATCATCAAATTGATGAACTATTATAAAGATTCTAGTTTCATAATTCATTATGAATCCCTTCTCACTTGTAGAGTGGAATGATTCACTATATTTTGTGATCCAAGATTTCATATATGTGTTGTCACTAAAGAGTAGGTTGGAACAACTATCGACTATCGGGTTCTTGGAATTCAATCCTATGGTAGTTTGTTTTATCGAATTTCATTTTCACTGATGAAAATCCTTTTTTAGATGACTCCTTTATCTATAGTTCCAACAAGGTGGGTTGGGTCTGGTAGATTTCCTCTACTTTTCTCTCTCAATTTTCCTTCTGATTATATTTAAATTCATTGATGAGGCAATCACCTTCTCCAATATGCATTCAATTTATCACCAAAATGTTCATGAAACTCCATATCTCAATTATCTTCACTAAAAATCATGTTCTCTAAATCTTTGAAGATTTAGTAAAAATTTTTAGTGTTTTTCACTACTGTCACCATTCCAATCCATAATTATATAAAACAAAACAATTTTAGAACAAAAAAGTCATCCATCAAAGTCACTATCATAGAATCAAGCTAGTTTCTATGATATTAAAATAATTCACATGATTGGTAACATAACTCCCTTTTGATAGCCTCAAGTTGAACATAAATCACATTAAGGACACCTTATTGAGTACCATTGGATTCTTATATATATATATATATATTCCAATGATTCCATCAACTCCAATATAGTGTTCTTATACCATATATTGATGTCGAAATTTCATGACAATGAAATCCTCACCAAACCTAATGTTTTTCTATTTGTCCTATCCCATTATACATTATAAATTACCTCTATATTAATAATATTTAATAGAACTTCTAGATATTTTTGGATGAGGCAGTTCTGTAAGTTTATCCTATAGAAGAAAAAATACATTCCATAAAATTTATCAAAATAGACCTTTCTATATTTTGACATCATCACATTTTGACATGATGAATCATACTAAATCAAAAATTTCAAACCATGTAATTTTTTTACCGAAACTATTACTGAGAATACTAAAAAGAAAATGAAAACATCTTGATGATATAATAATAATTATTGAGAATCACCCATACACTTCACACACTGAAAGTTCATTCCTCATACGACCACACTAAGAAAAACATGTCATTAAAAGGAATCCGCTCAAACTTAATATACCAGATCTTGGAAGAAACACCTTATCCATGTTCTCTTATCTTAACTATACTTACTCAAGATTGTTTACTTCAACCCAAAAATTATTAAACTAAAAAATATTAAAGGAAAACAAAGCTAGTAAATGACCCAATAATATTTTATGTGGTTTAAAATTTTATACTATGTTAATGGTAGAATTACAACACACATTGTTTTTCACTGAACATACAATGTTATAGTCAATGTAACTAGAAAACACATAGATCACTACCACATGTAATTCCAAAACACCTTATTAATGGTGGCCCAACCATATTTAATGGTTACCCCACCTAATAATCTGGTTTCAATGGTATCCTATAATTATGCGAGTACATATTTTCCAATGTAGAACTACCAATACCATGTTTCTTTCCCCTTTCAATCCTCTAATCACCATCAAGATACTAGTTTTTCCCACACCTCATTTTTTCCCAAAAGCACTAAGAAAAGTATTATATAAAAAAAGATACCACCTCCTTTAAGTGATTGCAACACTAGATAAAATTTAGGTAGAGTGGCCATATTTTTGATCCCATGGGAAAGAAATATTTTCTAACAACCTCACTTCTAACTTATGTATGACTGCTATCACATCTCTAACAAGGTCAAAGGGTCTTATAAAGTTTTTTCCTTCTTGAAAATTTACTCTATTTCCTAATGAGTATCCAAAATCCCCTCATTAACCCCACCCAACCAATATCCAATCTTATAGAATAAACCGATTTATAAAAAATCATCTCTCCAAATATAAGGAAGACCATTCATATTTACCATCCATGAATAATGAGTCTTCCTGGTAGAGACCCATTCCCAACATATTCCAACACCTATTCTAAGATATATTAATTCATATGGTAAAATTTATTATTATTATCTCTACTTAGTGAAGCTCAAAAAACCCATGATGAGTTCTTAGACCATTGAACCACCCAAGGAAACCCAATAACTAAGACCCACTCAGACCTATAAGACAATCAAGGTCTATTATACCCATTTCTACTAACTCCTTTATTTGAGTTTTTAGGATCCAAGAGTTTTGTCCATATTTCTTACCACTAAACCACCAAGATTACACACTAATGATAACCACCACCCTAGGAATTACTTACTTGGTATTTCTTTAACAATAACACTGTGGATCATACTAATACACTCATAAATTATTACATGAACCAAGACCCTATAAAGGTATATTAATCATAAATAGTGTTTTCTTACCCTTGGAGAAATTGTTAAGAAAAAACTCTGACATCCCAAAAATAGATGTGGAATACCTAATACAAATCTGGATGGATCAATACTATCCTTATTTACATATAGAACCCAAAATATTCCTATATGGAAACCAAAAACCAATACCAAAGCCCTAATTCTTAACAAACATGAACATACATACACAATATATGGTTTAATATTAAAGAGAAAACTACTTTATTATCATAGTTATAAATCCATTTAGTTGTATATGTATAATCTTTGACTATGAATGTATCAATTATCATCAAGTTCTCAAGTCCCTATCTCATACCACAAGATGTATTTAAATAATTATCGACATTTTTAATTAAATTATCAAATTAATCCATTAATTCATAAGATCTTGAAGACAATGATCATCACCATTACACTATAACTTTTCTCAAATGTATGAATAAGGTCTATATCATGCCTCCATATCTTATTATAGAAATTACACTAATTTAATACCTAATAAATTGAAATTTAAAACCAATTGTGTGGAATCTATAGAAAACTCCCTAGGTAATTTACCTATTAGGAAACATTGAGAAACTAGTTGCATTCCTACTCCATGGGCATCCTCTTGCTATCTCACCTTGAATACCCATGTTTGAAAAATGATTCAACTATGATCTAGTGAAATAGTACTTAAATAAATATGTGGATTCATCTAGAAAAATTTGAAAAAATTGGTGAAAAGTTGATGTATATGATAATTTTCCTTAATATGGAGGGATGAAACACTCTCTAATCGGCAACTAATTGATGGGGGTGAAAGGTGTATTCAAGGGGAATAAACATGTGGGAGAGGAATATCCAAACATACTCCCCCAATTAGTACATTTTTTTGAAAATAAGGTAGATAGAGGGGGACCCTATAATTATGGGTCTTCCCACACTTTGAAAACCTCCATGAACTCTATCAGGTACCCAGTTAGTAAGTACAAGGGACTTGGTTTTACCCATAGTATAGATAGTGGGAATCTATGGGCTACTACCCCAAATATCATCCACTGGGTACTGAGTTCCCCACATTTAGTACTTAGTGGTTTCTTGCTACTTTATTTTTACTGTAGGTATACTCATACCATACTTCTCTCTTTTTCAAATACATAGAATCACTTATACCCATTCATAACAATCCTAAAATTATTTCCCCGCCCCTGAAAACCAAATTCAAAACACACTTTCAAAACACTTCATATCCCCAACCCATAAAAATAAAATTTTATCCAAAATCTCCAACTCAAAATAATTTAGGTCATTGTAAACCTCATACCATAAGTCCCATCTTCCCAGCAAAGTGGGAACAAAGATCTTCTGATTCTTAGTCTATCCATTGAAATATGATACAACTTATCATTCTTGATTTAGTACTTGATGTGACCCTATTAATCACAACCCCATTCAAGTCCATTTGTCTTTTACCAAAAAAACTCTATTCCAACACTTCATACTCAAAAATCATCCTAAGAAAAGCATATCTAACAACACTACCACCATATCTTATTCAATGTCACGTGAAAAGGGTTAATAGGTTCTCTGTTTGACTAACTACCTATAGAATTATCATAGCCCACTCCTCGAGGAACTGAATACCTTATCTGATCCATTTTTCCCTACCCAGGTGATTCCAAGAAAACTTTCATGCATTATTCTTTGATATTAACCTCAACTCTATTTAAAAAATTATTAGCAACCATTATTATCGTTATCAGTTGCAATACTCTACTCATTGAGTACCAATCTATTCCAATCCCCGGAGTCATGCTTTGTTTATTCATTGAATTACATCTCAAAAAAATAATTTAACACCCATAGTTCACCTTGTAATATCAAATAAATTTCTATCCAAGTTTTTTTGAGAGTTCTGAGAAAATTCACTTACTCATACCCTATTTTTTGGATAAAACCTCAGTGATCCAAATCATCCATTTGATTCTTTTCAAAATCAGTTAGTGTTTTTACTGACACATCCAATAGGGCACTACCTACAATAGTATTTCTTATATAATCATAATGTAGATATAATTCTATCAAAACATTGATATTCTAGAAGGATTTCCACAAATGATTACTTCGCAATAAAACTTATCAATCTTAACCCACGATTCATACTACTATGTTATATGACGTCATATATTCTGAAAATCCCCTAAAATATATTTTTAATCCTTTTATATAATTACCAAAAACTAATATTATTATTCCCCTAAATACTTTCTACACCCACTATAGTTCAATGATTAGTGTGAGATCCCTGAGTGGGGGATGAGGAGAATCATTAATCCTTTTCTATTATGAATTCGTCACTAAATTCAACCCATAAGTCTTTTAAAAGTTTAATCCCATAAAATATATATCACAAACCTCACCTAAAATGTTTTAAATATAAATATAGAGATCATGAAATAATTTTTACAAGGTTTGGTAAAAATTCATAATCCTTTTATTTGTTTGTTATACACCACCGAAAACATTCCTCCAGTCAAACCTGGTTATAATTCCTAGTAATAAACATTTCTTATATAGTTTGTTGTACCTTCAAAATGTTATTATTGTATCATATTCCTTTATGAATGGTAATACATCCCAACCATAAAATTTTTAAGAACTTTTTATACCCCAAAACATTATGCTCTTCCTCCTTTATTTTTGATCCACTATAGATATATATTCTTCCACATATGGTATTTATACCTAAGAAAGTTTTACTGCTTTCACCTGTATCAAACTTATTCAATATATTAAATATATCTCTAAGTATTATTCAATTCTCAAAATTTTCTCCTAGTCTTGAAATAACTGGAGATTCTCAGACTCACCTTTCTAGAACTATGTCTAGAAATATTTCTTAGAAAAGTCCTTTTAGCAAAGATCTATCTAGTATGCTTTATTGAATTTTCCTTATATTGGGGTTGTTTTTTCAATGTAACTCTATATGATACTCCCCTATCTATTATTCTCAATATAATGAACTTAATCTGGTGAGCCTTAGTCCTATTATCCTCTATTTGATTAATCTTTGTATGACACTCCTCTTTTGAAACCAAGTAGAATATTGGTTGGAAACTCTCACAATAATATCTCATTAAAAAATCATCACATATTCCCTTTTATATAACATGAAAAAATAATTAAATATTATATCCTCATTTTATAGGAAAAATTACTCTATAAATTAATGAAGAATCATGAGCACTAATTTGAATTTCCCACTTAACTCAAACATTTTTTGACCACCATTAAATCCACTGAATGTTTGTAGTCAACAGTCTTCATATGAACCTCCAAAAATATTAGCGTCAATGATATATCCAAATATAAATTAATGTAAGATAGGTTTTATAATTTTTATAGAACAACTCAAAATCATAATAATTATTTACTTTAATTTTTTTAAAGTTCTTCAATCTTCTTTACAGTGTACAAAGATGAAGGCAATACTGTATAATATGTATTTCTAAGAACTCCTTTTTTGATAGACTCTATTTAGTATACCTTCATATGTTTTCATCTAATGGAATCATAAAATATATTCTCTATGATATAAATTTATTCACTTTTACTTTTTTGGGAACCCTCTATTTGATAGAATCAACATTTCACTATTTGAGGATTTCATAATTCTATATCTGATGAAATCACATTTCTTTATGTGATGAATCATTAGATAGTATATTCACCACAACATCACATTTATCCACCCACTAAAATTAGAGACTTCATAAAAACTTTATTCTATCTAGTTCCAATCTATTTAGGGAATTTAAAAACTATTATTCTCCTACCACTAAAAGGGAAACACTGTTTTGTTGTGTTTTTTTGGAAAACATGTTGGTTCTAATTTCCTCCTATTAATAGGTGGTGTTTATTAAAAACAAGATATTTTTATCAATTAAAAATTACTTATCAATGGTTTTGTTGATATTTATGGTATTATGGTGAAACTATTACCCATCAGTATTTTGTTGAGTATTAATAATTTCTTTTAATAAATGTGGAAGATTTATTTTTTCAAATGTATTATTGTCCTTGTGATGGTTTTAATAACCACAAATAAAATATGAGACAATTTGTTTAAAAACAATTACCTTATCTAGTGTAATTTATAACCATGTAAGCAATATATGTCATAGAGTTTTTTCTTATTTTTTAATTATCTACTGGTGGTTAGAATCTTTGATAATAAATTTTTGATGATTTAGAATCATTTTATAGTTGTTGTTTTTGTGAAACTCGGTGGTTTAAACAACCTCTAATTGAATAAAAAATGATGATTTTGGCACATTTAAATATTCCACCATATCTAGTGTAAAAATAAATATATATTGAAAATATAAATAACACAATAATTACAATTCTAAAATGAAACATATAGAATAATAAATTTATATACATTAACAAAACATTATATCATAAACAAATTTAGTCAAATATTGAACATGAATCATCTATAATTTTAAATCATAAATTGAACCAACACACAAAAATATACAACATCAACACTACTCTCTTATGTCATGTTGGATACCTCCATATGCCAGATGCTCCTCATTTTCATGTCAACTTATAGTTTTATTGTACTTGGTTATTTAATTAAATAAAATTTAGAACAGAAATTAGTTTTAATTATATAATATATAAATATGTAAATAAATTGTTATAATAATATAAACATATTAAATTAAATTTAACCAATTCTATTCTGAAATAATCTATCATATCCAGGTTATAATGTTCACAAAAATTCCCCCACTCATGATCTAATATATTTAGACTAACATTTGATATGAAAATGAGATAAAAAATTATCAATATTATTTTAGACTCAAATTAAATTATTTATAAAAAATATCATTCATCCAATTTTCAAGAATATGACTCCTGTTAGGACAATTGACAGGAAGGGATGTTGTCTCACATGCTATCTGGGCCAAGATCTTCCCATATAATCGTATGTAATTATCTATGGTAACTCAAAACATGTCAAATGAAATGAATACTTTAAAATTTACTTGAATCTAAATATATCATGTATTCATATTAATTTGTATCTTATTTTTATTTGGATATTAATTTCCAAAGGATCAAATAACAACTGAGAACGGGGGGGGGGGGGAGTTGAATCAGTTGTCCACTTTTTAAGAGTTTTGATGATTTTAGAATCTTAACCACTATAACTTGTTAAGATTCATTTCCTTTTCATCTTTTAGTAAATACTCATGAATGAAAAATTAGGAAATAAGGTAAAGTACAAAAGATTTATAAGGTTCAACCTCAACGTGAGAACCTACATCCATGCCATATCCATTCCCATGGGTCTATATAAATTCTCTATTAAAAGTAAGTGAATAAAACTAGTTCCAACTCCCATTAGACACCTTATATCTCTCGATAAGAATAATTATACTAATTCTCATCAGTTTACAAAGTTTCTTAAAAAATAATTGATCCGAAAAAGACTAAATAATTTGTATAATTTTCTTCATAAATGATACAGGGTCTGATGACCCTGAGTCAAATGGCCTTCAGTTTCATGAACGCAGTCTGATTGACTTAGTATGATCAACTCAATATGATATATCCTTTATCAATCTTAATTTCCCAAACTCTACCCAAAAACTTATTCTGATATTCTTCAGTCTGATTAAATCAGTAAGATCTTATCAATATGATGTATATCAGTCAGTTAAATTAAAATAATAGATAATCTATGTTCGAATGAGATCTCTACTTGGAAGGAACTTTCACTTGAATTCATCATCACTCTTCCTTTTCTTCTTACTTGAAATGTTGAAAAAATGTGAATGAACAATGATTCTATTTATAGGTGACTAACAAAATAAAAAGGTGGGAAATTAAAATCTTTCACCACACACCCAAATTTAAAAACTCCAAAAATAAATAGAATTTAAACATCAACTTTGACTTATTCAAACATTCTCAATATTTCTCCAAGATCAGTATTCTTGAACATACCAACTTTTATTCAGTCTTATTAACTTGATCAGCTCCAATATGAATATATTTCTCAAATTCAATACAATTATCTTACTCAGATTTAGTCTGATTAACCTTCTCATCTTCAATATGATTATCTTTCTCAGATTCAGTCTGATTAACTTGCTTAGCTTTAGTACGATTATATTTTTCAGATTCACTTTGATTGTCTTTATCAGTGTTATTTTTATTTTCTTGTTCATTTTTTACACTCTAATTATCCTCTTTATAGTTAGTCTGATTAAATTTCCTTCTCATAGTCAGTCCGATCATCTTTTTATATAATAGTTAGTCAGATAATCATTCATTCCTAGAGTTAGTCTGTTGGAATCCTCATAACGATGGAATTCTCGTTATGATTGAATTACAATTATGATGTTATGTATATAATGATTACTCTAATAAGAAACATTAAAATAAATCAATCTTCGTCATCTTTAAAAATTTTTATATCTGAAAATATTTCATGCATGGTAATTCCGGATATGATATTTTTGTGTTTGGGTTTCTGGAACTGATATAATATTTACGATTCCTCATTTTCCTCTAAATATTTTATCATTATAATTTTCATTATTTTGGAGATCTTTATGACTAAATAAGTATCATAGAATTTAGTTTAGAAAGTATGAAAACATTTTAGCTTTTGACATTACTGTCTTCATTTATCATATTCAACAACATCTTGAATTTCATTATAAAAATATTCTTACTTTATAACCAACAATGATTTAGATGAAACTTTAACCCCATGAAAATGGATCTGAGACCAATAATGCGTCTGATAAACAAATTCTTATTTCTCACTAATATTGCGTACAATGATGCTCAGTCTGAAAGCCTTAGTCTGAAAACGTGTTTCTAGAATAAAACGTTCTTAGAGATAAAACTTTTCTTTCCCTTTTTGTTTTGATCTAGGAACTTCAAACTTTCTTAAGAAAACTCATTCTGATGGACTTGTTCATATTATAAATAACAAAAACATTCTTATATAAAATGGTTAGTTGTTGAAAAATATAAAAAAATCATTAAAAATATTATCACCAAGTTTTTTCAATCCCTAACTGTTGATTTTCCGACAAACCTCATTAAAAACATTTCGAAATATCAGAAAAATTTCATAACTCAAATTTTGTAAAGAACTCATGTTTTTTTATCTTTTACCAAAATCACATACTTTCTAAAAATAGAGTGTACTGACGCCACAATACTAGATAATTTAATGTTTTTAAATGAATTTCATCCCATGATGTTAAGAAAATTTTGCAACATGTTAAGATAAAATTTCCTCACTTCCTCACTTTTCATTTTCTCTCTCTTCTCTTTATCTCTCCATCATTTGATGATAATAAAAACTTCATATTCATAAAATAAATATAAATAAAAACTTATTTAAAGATAAAAAGTTATTAATTTCTATCCCCGTTTTTTAACATAATCCAATTCTTGGTGGAGGTCTTCTTTATAATGATTAGGAAGTCCCTGGAGGAGGCTGAAAATAATGTTATATCCTCAACTCAACTAACCTTTCATTTGGAATTTCCTCTGTGAAGGTATCATTAATTTGATATTCATTGATATATATTACTTAAAAAAATACCCATAAGAAGCATTCACTTTTATAAAGTGAAACTTTATATCATTGTGTTTAAATATTGAATGGTAGACATGATTTTTATAAAGATAAATTGCACTATCATTATCAAAAAGTATCTTCAATGGTTTATAAACTTTCACTTTTATGCCTTCCAACTCAACATTACTCCACAAAATTTGAGTACAATACTAATTAGATGCAACATATTTTGATTCAGCTATACTTAATGTTACTGAACACTTTTTTAGTATTAAAATTCACACACCATTCACCCAAGAAAAATTTTCCCCATGAGGTTTATTTTCTATCATTATAATCTCTAGACCAATCAAAATCAGTATAACCATGAAACTTCATCTCATTAGTTCATTTTTATTACAACACATGTTAAGTTGTTCCTTTGAAATATCTCAGAATTTTTTTTGCTTCAAACATACATAATTATTTTAGATTACATGGATACTTGGTATAAAAATTCATAATGTAAACAATATCAATCTTTAAGGTTGTAAGGTAAAGTAAACTTCATATCATCTTCTAAAAGTCATTCTAGTTCACAATTTTTCCAAACTCATATTTACTCAAATTTGGGCTTAGATAGATAAAAGTAGAAACATATTTGGATTCTTCCATGCCAAAAGTTTTTAACAATTCCCCGACATAATTTTCTTGAGATTGGAAAATGTATTTTTATTTTTGATGAAAATTTAAACCAAGGAAGAAAGTTAATTCCTCCAAAATTAACATTTAAATATTATTATTTATTTATTCAACAAATTTATTAAAAATAACATCTCTATACCCAAAAAATTATATCAACCACATAAAAAATTAGAATTAGAGTTTCAAAACTAGAAACATTCACATATTAGTTTATATAAAATTTTGCTTCAGAAAAATGGAACATTCACAAACATTTGTCAAGAATAGAATACCATGCATGTTGATCTTGTTTCTTCCCATACAAATATTTCTTAAAATTTTCAACATTTTTTATCCTCATCAAGTAAAAACCACATGGTTGTTCAATATAAACTTCTTCTTCAATTTATCCACTAAGAAATGATAACTTTATATCAATCTGATATACTTTTTAATTCGGGTGAGTGGTTACTACTAGATACATTTTGATTGTTTATAACCTTTCATTGGGGGTGGAGGGGGGGGGGGGTGGTTTCATCAAAATTCAAAATCCATACCATCCACCTAGGCATAACCTTTACAAACAAGCCTATTTTTGTTTCTTGATACATCTCAAAGTGTATTCAACTTATATCTATAAACTCACCATGTTCTGATAAAATTTTTATTAGCTGGACATGGAAAAAGTTCTCATGTTTCTTTTTTATTAATTTTATCCAAATATTCATTCATAATACCCAACCATTATTTTTCTTTAATTTCTTCTAAAACTGATTGTGGTTGAACTTTTTAGATTAGTGATGTCTGATTTTATAATCTCAATTTTTATCTGGTCTGAACTGGGGCCTTTTTTATTTACAATAATGTTTTTAGAATCAACCTATTTTTGTTAGGTAGTAAATTTCAATGTTTCATTTCTATTTTAACGTTCCTCATCACAAAATTCTCTTAAATTAGGGTATGGATGTTTTGACATAATTTTACTATTGTTGGAAGTATCCAATATATCCTCCTCATAATTCCCAAAAACATTTTTTAAGGAATTTTGATTGTCAATTAATTTCACATCATATGAGTTCATCATCCTTTATAAGTGTTTGTTCCATGATTTTTAACATCATTCAATGGTTGAATAACCCATAAATATTCCTTCCCCAATATTCACATCAAACATTCTTAGATTTGAATTTTTAATTTTTAGTAAATGTAGAATTACAAAAACATTGAATTAATTAAATTAATGTTTTATTATATGACATTTCATAAAAACTCATGTTGGTTTATGATCTCAACAAGCAATTTTTTGAACATGTACAATAATACAAACAACTTTTTTACAATAAAACATTGAATTATTTTATTCTTATAACATACTTCTTCCCATTTCCACCAAACTTCTATCCTTTCTTTAGGCTGCTCCATTTTGTTGTGGGGAATATGGAACACTATAATAATGTTTGATACCAAGATTTATTAGATAGGTTTAAAAATTATTTCATGTTAATTTAGTACCATTATGTGTTCTCAACTTCATTATATAAACCCCCATTTATTTATCAACTTATTTTCAGAAAAACCTAAACATTTCCATAGCCCTTGACTTGTGTTTCATAAACATGTAAATTTTCATCCGAGTGAAATCATCAATAAAAGAGATAATGTACAAATATAAACTTGTTTATTGATGTCTCATCTACCCACATGAATTAGAATGAATAAGCTCAAGAGGTCTGGTAGATTTAATCTCAAATGTCTTAGAACATTTTTGTCTTCTTCCCTTTTTAAAAATTAACAAAAACTTCTTCATCCATTCTTTTAAAATTTGGGAAAAAATAGACAAAATCAACTTTAGATATATTTTTTCATTTTTTATACACAAGGTGGCCAAGTATTTAGTTCCACAACTTACTTTCATCTTTATTACTCAAGTAATAGGTGTTATTAAACTATCATATTTAAAAGAGATTCCCATTGGTAATTTATCCGTTTTCTATAACTTTACCACATTTTAAAATTTTGATAAAAAATGATTTTTTTCTAATGATTAATTCTTATCCATCCTAAAAAAGTTGATGTTCACTATGTAAGTTATGTTATATCCTACAAAAAAATAAAACTTTTTTAGATTTCAATTCTTCTACTTTAATCCCACCCTTTTCGGTTCTTTTGATTTTAAGGTACTACCATTTCAAAAGGTAACTGCTCTTCCATCATGACTTTCAATATGTTTGAAGATTTTTATATCAACCGTCATATGTAAAGAATAATCACTATTAGGAATACATGTTTTGTTCTTTTTTCATACATTCAAAGATATCTCAACAAAAAATTCTGTTTCCTCTATTTTTATATTTATAACTGTTGACGCTCCTTTCCATCATAGAGTCTAACGAATGAAAAAGGGGAATACTTTAAGCACAAAGAGATTCATCCTTTGAAGAACATAAAAAATTGACAAAGGCATGAACAAGGATTTCTTTAATCATGGGATGCACAAGTTTCACTATGGTCGCACAAGTACACTTGCGTGACCTAATCTTATTTCGCCCAAGGTCCTCAATGGCCTATAAATACCCCTTGTGAGCCCCCCATTTCAAGGACAAAAAATCCAAAAGTCAGATTTAAGCTCTCAGTGCCCTAGCCTTTTCTTTATGTCTTCAGACACTTATAAGGTAATTTCTTACATAGAATGGAAGATATAAAGATGAGGAACAAGGTCTAAGTGTTGAAATTGATCATCACCTGCACGCCTAAGTGTCTAACCCTTAAGGGAAATGGAAACACTTGCACGCCACCTTATCCCTTCAACAGAACTTGGGCGCTACCCTTTTGGAAGCATTTAGGGATAATACTAAGGGCTAGATCTAATTCTCGCCCAAGTATTACCCTATTGGTTAACCTTCGCCCAAGTAAACCCATGTCGTGCAAGTATACTTGCGCGACCAGGACTTGCGCGCCCAAACAGGACTTGCGCGCCTGCCTCTTTTTGGGTGCCCCTTTTTCCTATTCAACTCTTTTCTTCAAATCCACCTCTCCTCTTCAATATTTAGCCTTCAAAACCCTCTTCAAATCCCTTTATGGTATGGTGTATTTGTTTTCCTCCCTATCTGAAAGTAATTCTATGCAACATCTCTCAAAACCTCGTGATTTACATAATTTTATGTCACTAAGGTTAGATATTTTATTCATTTCAACACGTCATCCTTTAAGATGATAAGTTCCCTAATCTGGGCATCCTCTTTAGGAGTAAGCCCCAATCATAATTTATCTTAACCTGGGCTTCCTTTTCAAGATTAATCCCCAGATCTCAATCCCCCTCAACCTAGGCCTCCTTTTCAGGAGTAAGCACCAGGATTAATTTCTTTTGAATTGGGCTTCCTTATCAGGAATAAAACCCAATCATAAGTCCTCCTAATTTGGGAATCCTCTTATGGAGTAAACTACAAGTTAGAGTATCCAAATTTTCATAAATCACAAATAACTTTATGGACCTTTCTCTTGGGCTTCTTTCCTAAACTAAGTCCCAATATTCATTTAATTGGGTAGTCACACATACATAAGACCCATATCATTCCTTTTGAACTCATCTTTCAGGGAAAAAACCTTCAGGTTTACCAATACATCTTGTTTCTCACACTAAGCATGAATCAAGTGAGCTTAGAGTGTAAAAGTAACTACGACAGATCCCTTTGGGCCATTAATCATATGTAAGCCCCACATTTCTTAATAGGACTATGTGAACTTTGATCTATTCCTTAAAAGTAGAGTATGTAGGAAGCCTTTATAAGGTTTAATATCATCACCCATTAATTCTCATCTGTCCCATATGATGTTAAACTATATCTTAATTACCGAACTACATGGGTTCTGATTCCTTTTCTAACAATGTTACGTAGGTATCCCATCTGCGAGTACGATCCCTACTCTAAAATAATCCATGTCCTTATAAATGACAATAAACTTCAAGTGCCTCATTGAGTGGCTCTAAAACTAGTATGGTTATCATAATGACCAAGAGATTTCTATATAATGTGTTGAAGGATACCATTGACTAAGAATCTCTAATAAATACGGATGATTCTCTATCGATGAAGAACCTCAAATACATATAAAAGATTATCTAAATCTCATAAATCATTGATTGTCAGATCTAAAGGAAAGATCATTTTTATACTTGGTAAATTAAAATGATTCACGAACATAAATAAAATATATAATAGAGTCCCTTAGTAGACAATAATTCCCCCCAAAAAGGTGCGATGAGTCCGACCTCCCATCCTCTCGACTATTGCAAATTATTAAGCCTCATCAGTCCACAACTAATGAGCACCTAACTTTGGAAAGTAGGTCCAAATGGATATAGAATCATTGGATGTTTCCAGTTCTATGAATAAACCCGTTAGAAACCGATTGGAATGTTTGAACCTTAAACAAATGAGGTCATCCCCATTTCCATAAGAAACAAAAATGGTGAACCCGATGTGAATCATTAACCATATTAAATAATGTTTTAATTATTTGTTAGGCCCCTATTTAACACAATGTGAGGGACAAAAAAGCAATCAATAACATATGTGCTCATCCAAAAGATTTAGTGGCCAAACATATCTTGATTATGTCTGCTATATCAAACATTCACTCTTTTTCAAGATTTATCTTCATTACAAAAATGGCTTCTCTAAAGTTCACACCTGTGAATGCCTCTACTGCTCCTCCTACTGGATCTTCATTACTCTAAGGATGACATCACCTACTCAACTTCTTCAATTCTAGGTCTCAAATGCACTTGTTATAGAATACCTTCAACATGGTACCATTCCGACTCTGGAGCCCACTCGACAAGCCCTCCAAGTCAATAAATCATCTTGGTTGTCCAGACAGTGACGACCTGTGATCAAGAAACAGGTGGTTCCTACCACCGTATCCAACCATTTAGAGTCGTGATCCACAGAACACAATCACCAGTCCATCCCATATTATGGGGAGGTGAATGAGAAGGTCACTTAGGGCCTTAATTCAAGAAGACATGAGTCCTTTCTGAGGGCTCCCATAAAAAATCGCCGCCAGACTCTTGCGGTTGTGCGCCCTCAACATAATGAGGGCATCTCCTTTAGGGGTTCGGCTCAGGTTCCTCAGACCCAAGCATGAAAGAAGAACTTCCAAAGGAAAAATCTGGTCAATAGTGACCAGGTTCTTACTTCTACCCCCTCTGGAAAAGACCATCTATCCAACTTGATGGAAAGAAACAAGCGGGAACATACACCCATCTATTCTAATCCTGCTGTCCAGCAGACTCGTCTAGCATCGACCCACCAATACTGTCAGGAAATTGCGACAGAGTATTATAGGCTGGCATATACACCTATTCATAACTCATCATCCAGTCAGTAGGCTCGTCTGACATCACCCAAAAAAGCTCTCTAATCTAATATGGTGGAAACTGATAAGCAGGGACATGCACCTGTTTACAATCAACAATTCTGTCACCAGTCTCGTCTGCCAGTACTGAAGTAAATTCATCAACCATACATGAAGAAGAATACACATCAGGCACATACACCTTCCAATGTTCATCAATCCTGCCAATAGTCTCGTTTGGTAGCACCCGGAGAATTCAGTCGGAAAGCTCCAACGACAAATTTGGAGCATACTCAACTCTCTACCCCCATGCATAAGTACTACCAGAATTTTCTGATAGGAAAAGGAGGATAGGAGCAGGCACATACACCTACTCCAGACATAGAATGGAAGTATATTATTGTTCCGAAAGCTGAATTCACTAAGCACATTCTGAAAATGGTGAATGTTCAGAAGAAAATCCCTACTCATATTCTGGATGCCTGTCAGAATATTATAACAACTCCAGCTGCATCAGAGGGAAAGAAACATAAATTTATCCCTATCAATGGAGTGACTTATCAAAATGTCACTCCAGAGCAAATAAACACCTCTGTTTCAGTCTAGGAGGGTCGTGGGGCATACTCCCTCATGTCATGCGGACAATCAAGTCAGTCACATACACCCGATTTGAATGGAGGTAAATAGCCTAACCTGACTACTTCTCCTGAGCAGGCACATACACCTTCCCATAATAACCACTTTTTTCAAAAAGTGGTTCCCAAAGTGAGTAATAAGGCATCTAAGAAAAAGACCCATTCAGCACAGTCAAGAAATCAAGAGCCAATCTGTAATAAGTATTTCCTCAATACTGGAGTTCTTGAAGCCCTCAGACAATTATCTGTTGCAACTCAAGATTCTACTCTCTCACTTCCCAATAGTGGGAACAATAATTCTGACGGTCTTCATAAGAAACTTCCTCATGAAGGCTTGCATCATGATAGCTCGGTCGATCTCGAATTATCATATTTAGATGATATTCATGATAACCCTCTGCATGTCTGGAAGATCAAGGAGAAAAAGGTTCCATATTTTGTTGTAACCCACCGTGGTGGTCCTCCCCATGATGATGAATTTAGCCGCGAAAGTCTTCTCCGCAGTAGTAATTCGCATTGCATGGGAAATTCTTCAAAGTAAAATGTAGTAACGAGAAAGCCCCCTTTTCTTGAGGCACTTACAAATGTGAATCCAGTCATGTCTGATGATTTACCGCTAGTAGGTGAAATAATTTCTCAATCAGAAGATATCCCGGGATGCAGGTCATTCTCTGAACCACCCATGGGTCATTCATCTTCTAGTTTGATAAATGAATTCTCTACCAATCTTTTTGAATATGATGAAGCAACAAAGAAGAACCAGATTTGGTCTAATCAGGTAGAATAATCTTCATCGAATGATAAGGAAGAAGTACTGAATATGAGAAAGACACTAGCGAAAGGTGATGTACCAGTCATGTTTTGGACTTTGGCTGACTCTCAGTATGATATTCCAGAAATTTTGATGGAAGATTGTATTCACGATATTCATCTCAACATGTGGAAAACTATTTTTCAATTGAAAAGAAAAATATTATCTTATGATGAATATGAAAACCATGTCAAGATAATAGAAGGTTTACAACACCAAATTGATTTGGCATCTCTCTCAGTTTCCTGATATCCAAAGGTTGAAAAGCAGTAGAGATCCCTTCAGCGTTCATGCCTTGGAGCACTAAAAATATTGCACCAGTTAATTGCCAATGCCCCATCTAGTATTCATATCAGGGGATGGGGTGTTCATGGAGAAAAACATTTCACTGTACTCTACAGTCAACAAATCCCACCAAAAGTGGTCTCATGCAATGTTATTGCCTATGGCTGACCACAACCAACTGGTTTTGTTCATAATCAGATTATTGATCAGGAACATTCCTTAAATAGTTCTTCCCAAAGTCAGTCATACATAGGACAAGTTGTCGAATTACACTTGCATCAGGAAAATGAGAATATCGAACAAGATTCTTGTTTAGAGCGTGCACATCATTAGGTGACGGAAGTGTCAGAAATCATCCAGCGGTCATTTGAGCCAGGTGATTTGAGTGGATGTAGGTTGATGCATCTAGCCAATTTCTGGACTAAAGTCCACACAATCAGGATAGATTTTAAGAATGTCTCAGATGTAGCAGCTCAAGAACAACCCCAGCTTGCTAGAATGGGGAATATTTTAGCTCAATCCTTAGAATCAACAAATAGGATTCAAGGAATTGAACAGGAACAGCAGGAATAGCTCCAGTCCACCAGACTGGGGACTTTTTCAAATCCTCAATCTCTTTCTTAGTGAAATTCAGTCTTCTCTCAATTAGGGAAGAAGCCACAAGAGGAACACATAGCCTAATTATCATGAGATTCCCTCTAAATTACGGTTCATCAAGAAGTTCCTGAGGGGTCAACTCAACAAAATGAAATGTCTCATCAAGTACATGGAGGAAGAAAGCATCATAGAAATGCCAATAGAAGGCATGAAATGAGTTATGCACCAATAAATGTCATCAATGCTGTTGTTGCTAATCCTCCAAAACATGAGGCTCACTCAGAGGGATCAGATGAAGAATTTCCTACTCAAGAGGCTGTACACATAGAGGCAAATTAAGAAGGTGTGCATACACAAAATCAAAGGGTTACCAATAATCTAGGCATTCCTTTAAATAACCAACTTCCCCCTCTCCGAAAGGTGTCCAACAAGGGGAAAGGGATGAATCAGGTCACATTACACCCTTCCTCTAAAGAAGGACAATCACTCTCATTAAAGGAAAGGTTCGCACAACAAGAGGCAGAAATGGAGGAATTAAAGAGGTTAAATGCAGAACTACTTCAAGGTAGTCATTCTCCTAAGCGTGTTGGAGTCAGTCAGTCAAGGGAATTTATTGTAGCTACTGAGATGGATCAAGAATATCCTACTTTACCAGTACACCCTCACAAGTCCAATCCTATGGGTTATATGCAACAACTGGCAATAATACCATCAATGGAAGTCCTGGTCGCCACACCTGTCCAAAATCAAGTTCTTTCACCTGCACAGGTCCAAGTTCAACTAGATGTTTCTCAAAAAATTAATGAATACCATTGATTCATTAACAGCTCGACTGGAAGATATGTAAGGAAAGCATACAACGGTTCAACAGGAGAGGAGAGCTTACCCTGAATGGGTAGATGCAATTCCTCCCCCATCAAATTTTCCAAGTACCACATTCCCAATTTTTAATGGTTCGGGAGATCCAAAACAACACTTAATGCATTTTGTTTCTCATTGTGATCCCATGATGGGAACTCCTCAACAATAAGAAGAAGTTAAGCTCGAGTGTTTTGTAAAGTCATTACAAGGACCTACTTTTGTCTCGTATACAAGCTTGCAATCCCAGTCAATTACTAGGTGGGAGGATCTCTGTCAAAAATGCTTTCTTCAATTCAGCTAACTATTTCCAAAGACCATAGTTTTTTATCTTAAAAATTGTAAGAAATGGGAGAATGAAAGAGTTTCAGATTTCATTTCTCGCTAGAAGGGATTAACATATTCTTTAAGCTTAGCACTCCCTCAAGAAGAATTATTGCCAATATGTGTGGAAAATTTGCGTGATGAATTACGCAGACCGTTGATTCTTGTGAAATACACAAGAGGGTTTCGAGACCTTACTTCAATCGCTCAAAAGATTGAAGACTCTCTTACAAAGACTAAGGATAAAACTTGTGTAATTCCCTCAGCTCCAGGAAGGAGAATGGGTAAAGCTGAGACTGCTATAGTTACGTTTAAACAAGCGCCTGCACCTACTTCTACTTCAAGACCTTCATCTTATCAAAGGGCTCCACCTCCTAAGCATCAACAATAGAGGACTTTTCATCAAGATGATCAAAGAGATAAAATAAGGAAACAATTGGAGGAGTTGAAGAGCAAAGTTTATTATTTCTGAAATAAAAAGTTCTTGGTTACTTCATTTCAGCTCTGGAAAATAATTTGGTTCAGTTTCCAAGGCCTAACAAGGGAGGAGATGAAGACCTTCCCTACTATTTACCATTTCATTAGATTTTGGGGCATCCCATTCAGGAGTGTTTTGTCTTCAAAGACCTCCTAAAAAATATGGTGGACTCAAGAGAAGTAAAACTAAAAGGTTTTTCAGCACAAGTAGCATTTGTTACTGCTACAGATCTAGAGGAATAAGGTGAGTGAGAAGAAGCCAAAAGAAAAAATGCGCAGAAATATGATGATTGGATGTTCATAAAAACGATCAACCGAACTCCTGACATTTTATGAAAGCAATTGAAGAAACCAATTTTTTCTTTTGCTATGAATGCCATAGTAAAACCCTCTCGTCAGAGGGAAAATCCACAATGAACCGACATAATTCAAAGAAATAAGAGTAGTCTGATTAAGATGAGATCATGTCAAAGACCAAGTTTTCATTTACTCTGGAAGATTTTATGCCATCTAATTTAAAAGCACAGGGACCGCCCCACCAAACGGCACAGCCTAAACTGGCCAATCAGGAACAACCTTCATCAGATAAAGAGTTGATCTTTGGTTATGTTAACATGATTCTTTTAATAGATCCTTATGCCAGTCATAGTTTCGATCTTGATGAGCTTGTGTTCCATGTATCAAACAGAGGAATTAGAGGGAGTTTTAGAGGTCTAGGATACATGGGAAGACATGAATATTCTAGAAGCCACTATTTCAATCCTACCCCTGATAGAATGGTATATGCAGCATAAACTTGTGGGAAAACCCTTCACCAGGCTCAAAAAGAACAAGAAAGTTCTTCCACGCATGGCAGATTCAGTCCTGGTACATTTATTTTGGAATATCGGTTAGAGGTTACACCTTCTTCCTCTCAGTAAGTAAATAGACCTAGTTAGTCTAATCCACCGAGGCCAGAAGTATTTCCATCTCCTACCCCGATACAAGATGCATCTACCTCCAAAGCATCAACTTCTAAAGCACCTATGAATCCACATGTTCCTGTTAGGAAGCGCAGACCATTGAACCAAAATTATGATGTCCTGAAACATTTGGCCCAAGTACTGACTATGTTATCAATTTTGGATGCCTTGAACCTATCAAAGGATATTTGTGAGGAACTCATTGAGGCTTTGTCATGTCCTCAAGAATTTGAAACTGAAATTGATGTGACTGATGTATGCCATGTAGAGAATGGTCCTACAGAATGCCATGTAGTGATACCTTTTATAGATGAAGATGAAGATGATTTTGTGAATGGACATATCAGACCTTTGTATTTATCTGGAAAGGTCAATGATGTAGACCTCCTCCGAGCATTCATTGATAATGGATTAGGAGTCAATATCATCATTATTCGTACACTTCATCGATTAGGCCTCACCGAATCTGATTTATCTCTTTCAACTTTGATGTTGCAAGGATATGATAAAAATGAACAAGAACCTCTAGGTGATAATAAACTCAGAACTCAATTTGGAGACCTTGTATCCAATTCATATTTCATGGTTGTTCATCATGACACAGCCTTCAAAATTTTGTTTGGAAGACCTTGGCTACATCAACATGCAGCCGCACCTTCTTCATACCATCAATGTCTCAAATATTATTTCAATGGTCAAATTGGGAAATTGTATGGTGATAAAGCCCAATTCAAAACATGTGAATCTCACTACATTTATGCAAAATTCTATCACATGGAAGGGAAGGAGAAATCCACGATGAAGGAGGTCACCAAAAATAATGCTCCATATGGTTTGGAAAAGATTCCAGTAAACCCATTCATACATGTGAGTAAATATTATATGTCGCCTATCAGTCAAATTGACAGGATAGAACCAAATCCCAATACTCTTATGGAATCTTCTATAATGTAAATTACGACAATCAAGCCAGACAACATGGGACAAATTGGTGATTCACCAGGAAATGATGAATGTTCAAATGGAGATGTCTTCATTTCATCTGCTGAAATCCAGCAATTCTATACTTCATCAACTAGGCCCGAAGAAGTTATAACAATGTCAGAGGTGAATAATGATGTCGATTCTCAATCCGTCATCTCCTATTTATTACCCAAGGAAAACCCTTCATCATCAATAGGGTCAGAAATGGTAGCCTCTTCTTCAAGATGTTAAAATTCTAACATCTCTCTTGATCATGGAAATTCTGATTCATCATCTACTATGCAAGTAGAAACAGAAGAAGTAACACATATTGAAGAAGAAGAAGAGGAAGATATCAGGGATTCTCCTCTAGCATTTGAAGAGGGTATCTCTACTACAGTGGATGAACTCAAAAAAACAATCTGGGTAAAAAAGAAGATCCATGTCCCACTTTAATTAGTGTGGCCATGACTCTTGAAGAGAAAGAAATGTATACTTCATTTTTAAAGAAAAATATTGATATATTTTCATGGAATTATATAGAAATTATGGTCTTGATACCGATGTTTCCACTCATCATTTGGTTTTTCCAAAAGAACATCGAGGATTCAAGCAAGACGCAAGAAAAACACAACCAACTTATGCCTCCAAAATTGAAGCTGAAGTGGATAATCTTATCAAAGATAAATTTGTCAGAGAAGTTCAATATCCCAAATGGCTAGCTAATATCATCCATGTGAAAAAGAATAATGGAAAAATCAGAGTTTGAATTGATTTCAGATATCTTAATAGGCATTGTCCCATGGTTGATTTTCCAAATCCGATCACAGAACTCTTAATAGATGCAACATCTGGCTATGATGATCTTTCCTTCATGGATGGATATTCTGGGTATAATAAAATCCGAATGGCTCCAGAAGATGAGAAATCTATAGCCTTTAGAGCCCCTCAGGGTGTGTTTTGCTATCGGGTAATTCCCTTCGGCCTGAAGAATGCAGGTGCAATGTATCAACGTGCCATGCACCATATCTTCAAACCCTTTGAGGAAATTTGTTGAATGTTATGTGGAAAATTTGGTGGTTTAATCCAGAAAACGTTCTAATCACTTGGCAGATTTGGAAATCATATTCCACAAACTTTGACAAAAAAATTTGAAGATGAACCCCTTGAAATGTGCTTTTTGGGGTAACCTCAGGAAAATTTCTCGGCTTTGTTGTACCCCATCATGGTATCGAAGTAGATCCTAAGAAGAAAAAGTCAAACCTTGGTATGTCACATCCTCATAATTTGAATGAATTGAGAGGAAATCAGGGAAACTGGGCCTATATTCGACGTTTCATCGCCAATCTGGCAGGAAAGTGTTTACCCTTCACCAAATTGATGAAGAAGGGAGTCAGTTACCAGTGGATTAAAGAATGTCAAGAAGCATTCAATATTCTCAAGAAATATCTCTTGAATCCACCAGTATTAGTGCCACCTGTTAAAGGAAGACAACTTATTCTTTATGTGACAGCTTTAGAGCGGTCATTGGTTTCCTTCCTTCCCCAAACAAATGATACTGGGAATGAAAACAACCTTTACTATTTCAGTCGAACTATACTGGAAGAAAATACCCAATATTCATGTATTGAAAAGTGCTACCTAGCGTTAATATTTGAAGTTAAAAAATTGAGACACTACCTGCAACATCAAGAGGTCCAATTGGTATCTCACAATAACCCTCTCAAATTCATCCTTAGTCGTCTAATGCTTACAGGACATCTGGAAAGGTGGGAAGTTATTTTGCAGCAGTTTGATATCTATTACATGTCTCAAAAGGCAATAAAGGGCCAAGATCTGGCTGATTTCTTTGATAAACACCCTTCGGCGGAAGATACATCATTAGATACTGAACTTCCTGATGAGTAAGTCGTCTCTATTCAAGATAATCATTAAACATGGGAAATGTACTTTGATGGTGCTTCCAGAAATCCAACAGGGAAGAAAATGGAAGATCCAAAATTCAACAAGACTGGGTTAGTAATTGTGATTATTTCCCCGAAAAGGAAGTTTTAACCTATTCCTTCTTATTATTGGGAGGCGGTACAAATATTGAAGCAGAATATCAAGCTCTCATCGCAGGCTTGGAATTGGCACTTCAGGAATAGATGAGTCACTTAAAGGTAAAAGGTGATTCAGACTTGGTAATCAAACAAGTCAATGGGGATTATGCCATCAGAAAAGAAGAGTTAATCCCTTTGCGTGAATATTTCAGAGAATTAATGGTGGAATTTCCTTCAGAAGCGACATTTTCTTATGTCTCGCGATCACAAAATGCTCATGTCGATGTACTGGCTAATGTAGCCACAACCCTGGCAGATCCAAATCGGGGAAAAAAAGTCATCAGTATTTCCCACCTTCGTACAGTTTCACCTTATGTTCAAATCATAACAGAGGAAATCCATGAAATTAGTCCCATTTCTGAACCATATGGTCATACTACAGGATGGATGATACCTATCAGGTAATACCTTCAAAATGGAACACTCCCACTTGATAGAGCTGGGAAGGAACAAGTCCGATGACATGTGGTCAATTTTACTCTTTATGATAGCCCAGATCACCAAAAAATTCTATACAAAACAGGTTTTGATGAAATTATCTTCATATGCATTGATGTTTAATAGACAATGAATATCATGAAATAAGTACATGTAGGAGTCTGTGATGCCCACCAGTCTGGACATAGACTGTCTGATCAAATTCGAATACTTGGATAATTTTGCCTTAAATGATACAAGATTGTGTTGATTTCACTAAGAACTGCCATTCTTTCCAAGTATGTTCCAACTTCATTCATCAACCCCTAGAGTTGCTTCATACAACTAAATACTCATGGCCATTTTCCACATAGAGAATGGATGTAGTATGACCTTACCCTTCAGCTACATCCAAGCAGTTTAAGTATTTTCTTACTGCTACTGACATCTTTTCCAAATGGGCAGAGGCAATACCTCTCAAAGAAGTTAGTTCTAAAGTCATTGTTAGCTTCATCAAGTCTAGCATCATTACCAGATTTGGTGTCCCTCATTCCATATTGATGGAAAATGGCACCAAATTCTGTTCATCTGGGGTAATGAAGATATATCAAGAATTCAACATCAAATCCAACCATTCATCTCGGTATCATGCGGCGGCCAATGGAAAACTAGAGGCCTTAAATAAGACTCTTTCAAACATACTTAAAAATATGGTTGATAAAGATAAGAAATCACAACCTGATAAACGATTTCAGTCTTTATGGGCTTATCAAACCACCACCCGCACTGCTACGCGGTCAACTCTATATTCATTGGTATATCGAACAGAAGTAGTCTTGTCCATTGAGGTCCAATTACCTTCTCTAAGAGTATCCATCTTTGACCAGTCATCTATAGATGAAAAATCTCAAAAGAAATTATATGAATTGGAACGATTAGATGAAAAATGATTGTGCACCCTGCACCACTTGGAAGTCTATCAGAATCGAATAGAACGAGATTTCAACAAAAAAGCTCATCTTCATTCATTCATTCAAGGATAATTGGTTTTGGTCCTCAGAACTCCAATGATACTAGGAATGATGCCTCCAAAGTTTGAGCCAAAGTGGGAAGGACCTTACTCAATACATAAGGTCTAATCCAATGGATCTTATTATTTAATTTAAATGGATGGAGAACTCATTTCAACTCCAACCAATGCCAAATTATTGAAAAAGTATTTTGTGTAACACAAATGCTCATGTCCTGCAGAACGTTAAACTGCATAACCATCATCTTAGCTACATGACGTTAAACTGTACAACCCAATTTCCTAGATGATGTAAAACTATATTTTCCTACATGACATTAAACTATTCACATGTTTGTCTTATATGACGTAAAACTGAAAAGTCCCCTTAATAAGTCCTACATGATGTTAAAATGTATTTTGTCCCTTCTACATAAAACTAAACTACGCAGCACCAATAGTCCTCACAGAAATACTTTAAACTGAATAGTCCCCTCTATCGTCCAACATGACTTTTAACTATTCATCCCAGATGCAAGACATTAAATAGCCAAGCACCCCATGTCTACGACACATGTCATTTAAACTGTGAAACAGTCCCTTATGCGTCCTACATGACGTTAAACTGTGAATCATTTGGGTTATTTTTACCTCTTGTTTCTCACACCGAGTATGAATCACGTGAGCTTAGATTAATCTTTAACCATAACACCCTCTTTGGCCCGCTAACCATGAGTAAGTCCCAAAACCATTTTTAGTTCATTGTCCTCAAGTAAAACTTGATCACCAATTCATCGTTCAATTGAACTATGCCGACTTTGATCCTTTCCTTCTAGTATGGGTACGTAGAAATACTCCCAAGGTTCAAGCCCAAAACCAATATCTTTTCATTAGTTCACCTTCGTCTCATACAATGTTGATCCGTGAAGCAGCCCCAAACCAATCTCTTCCCATCGGTTCACCTCTGTCTCATACGATGTTGATCCGTGAAGAAACCCAAAACCAATCTCTTCACATTGGTTCACCTTCGTCCCACATGAAGTCAAACTGTCTATGTCCCTTTTGTCCCTGCTACATGACACTGAACTGTGCAGCACCATCGTCCTTTCTATATGACGTTAAACTATACAGTCCCCCATTGTCCCTCTCCTGAGAGGGAATCATCATTTACATTGATCTCCAATTATTTCATATTCCAAAGACTATGTACATACATGGCAATGCCCAAACATTTAATCTTGGGTCAAACCATCATTGTACTAAATTCCCCTTTCACCCTTCACTTGTACGAACCAAATCTGTACAGAGGGTATTTTAAGAACTACATGCGGCTTGATTCCCATCCTTATAGGATACGTAGGAATGTTCGAGTGTCCCTCGAACCCAGACCCAAGTCTTTTGGCATAAACCAAAATTCCTCTTTCATTACCTTGGCAGAAAAACCCCCCTATAAAAACATGAATGTTGTATAAAAACCCCTTTTCTTCATTCACATCAGGTTTATAAAGCACACAATGTGTATTTTTTATTATGGTCCGAACTCTACGACCTTAAAATAAGATCTTCTACATTCTCGTCCCACATGACGTTAAACTGTATTTCAAGAAATACGTATGGCTTGATTCCCATCCTTATGGGATATGTAGTGAAGCCCAACAACGCAATTCAGGACCCATTCACAACATTATTATGGTTAGAATTTGTCTATGTATCTTCTACATGCATTGGACAATGCCCATTTTGATGCATCATACTTCTAACCATAAATACTTACAGATCTCCAAAACCATTTTCTTGACTTTTGGTCACAAAATGTCTGATACCTGGGAATTATTTTATCTAAATTTGTAGCACGTTCCCTTAGGCGGCCTTGCATAAGTAGTCTATATAATGGGCCTGTCAGCCAAAGGATGCTATTATTTGACTATGCAGCCAATGCACTTAGGTGGCCCTGCATAATTCAACCCCTAACAGGTTTGTCAAATAATGGTAACTTGATTCTTGGGAGAAAAAACCACTTTTTCTTTTATTGTTCATAACAACAATATGTAGGGATCCACAAAAATAGCCATCCTTAACATATTTTTCAAATATTCTTTTTCATGATCTGAAAGTATTCAAGTCTATAGTTTATATTTCCCTTCCCTATGATTATATCAGACCTTTGTAAGAGTGAAATTCATCCAATTGTATGAAAATCATGATTGGGAATACCCTCTCCATATTCAAGTACCTCTCTACATATAGCAAACTATATGCTTTGGAAAATTTGTATCTCCATAAACATCCACTAGATTTTAAGCAGTAGAAAAGTAAAATTTCTGAGAGTTCTTTTGCCTGAATATACAGCACGTTCCCCTAGGTGGCCTTTCATAAGTAGTCTACATAACGGATCTATCAGCAAAAAGATTCTATTATTTGACTATGAAGCCAATTCCCTTAAGCGGCCCTGCATAATTCAACCCCCTAATGAGTTTGTTAAATAATGGTAACTTCACTCTTAGGAAATACTTCTTCTAATGAATTTTAGCCCCTTTTTCATATCATTCCTCAGATTCAAAATTTACTAAGTCACAGTTTACATGTTTTCCTCTATACTTGAATGTGGTAATATGTTTTCAGATAAATTATCAAGGAATCGTGTTAATTTTGTTCTATTTGGACAAAGCTATTTGACCTTAAACATTAGCCTTTTTATGTCCGACGTGCATGACTTTAAACTGCCCACAAAATACAAGAGAACTTTGAACAAAAGTCAAGTCCCAGCTCACTAAACATACATTTTGTATGATTTAGGTAATATTGAGCAATAAAAAGATTCAAAGTTTGTAGGGTTATTTTTATAATCCTAGAAAAAATCATACTATGCTTACTAGGCCCATTGTCCTAGGTAATTATTTAAAGCAGAAAGAAAAAGAATGCATGCACAAATGATTGAAGATGAAAGTGTTTTCCATTGATGTACAAGAGATAGAAGGTCATCCACAGACTGGAGTCTCTTCTCTTTTTCAAGAATTACAAGTGTCTTTCAACATAACTTTTTATTTGATTTAGGACATCCTAAGCTTCATCAGGAGCCACTTGGAATTCATTCATTCAACTGGATACAATAAGAGATGTAGTGATAACAACTCTTCTTGGAACAACTGTAAAAGATTGTTCTTGAGTGTGGTTTGAGAAATTTTTCTACTGATCAAACAGTGACTCTGTTTCTGTCCAAGCAACTTGGAGGACGGATACATAGATTTGAGAATAGAACATTGGAAGTAAAGAGCCATTTGGAGAGACTACTCTTTTCAGATATTGTTCTAATGTCATGATTGCCTCCTCTCTACCAACCGGCAGCGGAAAACATATCATCCCATGGGTTTTCCATTTTCGTATTTTCAAGGAAATGAAATGAAGGAAAAATTTGAAAGTTCACACCATTGTTTCCTCTCTTAATGCACAGCATAACTGAAATAGAGGGGTTGCAGTGAAGTTGTATCTTGGGAATATAATTCTTTGGATCTAGAAATTTGACTCCTAGAAGATGACCCTGGACATATAAAGGCAAGTAAATGATCTGTGGAAAATTAAGATGACACTTCTTCAAGTACTTGGCCAAATATGGGTGAGTGATGTCACAGAAATTGTAATAATCTTGGCCAACGATGCACATCATGTCATCAATCTGCTTGCTATCCAGCTCATTAGCCATTACAATTCTTCTGGGATCCATTGAATCTGCACAAACATCAGATAATTAACTTTTAAGTAAGTTAATTTTTCATAAAATTTGTGAAGAAATTCGGAAAAAATGGCTAAGGAATTAAGGCGCGCAAGTCCCATGTTGGTGTGCAGGTCTAATACAGTCACGCAAGTATGGGCGCACAAGTATTACCGTGTAAGTCCAAATAACTCTGCAGAAGCGTGAAACAAAGAAAAAATGAACCGCAAAGAGAAGCAACTGTGCAAATGAACAAAAGCAAAGCTACTTGCATGCTGAGAGATCACAAGCGTTCAAAGCTGGGTGCTTTGCGTGAAGTGGTGAAGCATATTTATAGGCAAGGTCTTACCCATGCACACTGAAGCCTGTGCGGCTCTCACCTGCACGCCGCTACCTGCATGATCAAAACCTACATGCCCAAAAACACCTTGGTTTTATCCTTTACCTCAGAGTCAAATCCTCTTTCTTTTTTTGGATCCAACTCCAAGTGGGAACATTTGTTGATGCTCCTTTCCATCACAGAGTCTAACGAATGAAAAGGGGAATAATTTAAGAACAAAGGGCTTCATCGTTTGAAGAAAATCAAAATTGACAAAGGCATGAACAAGGATTTATTTAAGCATTGCTCACACAAGTTTCACTATGGTTGTGCAAGTACACTTGCGCGCCACATATTGGTCACACAGGTGACTTGCATGCCCTAATCATTTTTTGACCAAGTTACTAAATGGCATATAAATACCACTTTTGGGCCCCCCATTTTGAGGACAAAAAATCCAAAAGTCAGATTTAAGCTCTTAGCACCCTAGCCTTTGCTTGAAGTCTTCCGAACACTTCTAAAGTAATTTATTACCTATAATGGAAGATCTAAATAGGGGGAACAAGGACTAAGTGTTGAAATTCATCAACACTTGCACGCCTAAGTGTCTAACCCTTAAGGGAAATGACCACACTTAATCGCCACCTTATCCCTTCAACAGAACTTGCGCACCACCCTTTTGGAAGCCTTTAGGGATAATACTAAGGGCTTGAGCCAAGTCTCACCCAAGTATTACCCTATTGGTTAACCATCGCCCAAGTACACCCATGTTGAAAAAGTATACTTGCGCGACCAGGACTTGTGTGCCCAAACAGGACTAGCGCACCTACCTCTTTTTGGGTTCCCCTTCTGCCTATTCCACTCTTTTCTTCAAATCCACCTCTCCTCTTCATGATTTATCCTTCAAATCCCTCTTTATAGCCATTTATGGCATGGTTCCTTTGTTGGATTACTTATCTGAAAGGAATTCTATGGAACATTTCTCAAAACCTCATGATTTACATAACTTTATGTCACTAAGGTTAGAGATTTCATTCATTTCAACACCTCATCCTTTAAGATGAGAAGTTTCCTAATCTAGGCATCCTACTTAGGAGTAAGCCCCAAGTTCCCAAATCTGGGCATCCTCCTTAAGAGTAATCCCCAAGTTACCGAATCTGGGAATCCTCCTTAGGAGTAAGCCCCAATCATAATTTCTCTTAACCTAGTCCTCCTTTTTAGGAGTAAGCCTCAGATCTCAAGTCCCCTCAACCTAGGCCTCCTTTTTAGGAGTAATCCCTAGGCATAGATTCTTTTGACTTGGGATTCCTTCTCAGGAATAAAACCCAATCATAATTCCCCCTAATTTAGGCATCCTCCTCAAGAGTAAACGCCAAGTTAGAGTATCCAAATCTTCATAAAGCACGAATATTTTTATGGACCTTACTCTTGGGCTTCTTTCCTAAACTTAGTCCTGATCTTCATTTACTTTGGAAGTCACACATACATAATCCACATATCATTCCTTGTGACCACATATTTCATGAAACAAATCGTTAGGTTTACCAATACCTCTTATTTCTCACACCGAGCATGTCTCAAGTGAGCTTAGAGTGTAAAAGTAACCACAACACATCCCTTTGGGCCATTAATCATACGTAAGCCCTACATTTCTTAATCGAACTACGTGGAATTTGATATCTTCCTTAAAAGTAGAGTACGTAGGAAGACTTTCTAAGGTTCATGCCTATCACCCATTAATTCTCATCTGTACCATATGATGTTAAAGTATATCTTAATTCTCAAACTACGGGGGTTCCGATTCCTTATCAAACAAGGATACGTAGGTAGCCCATCTGCGGGTATGATCCCAACTCTAAAATATTACATGTCCTTTTGAATGAAAATAAACTTCACGTGCCCCACAAAGTGGCTTTAAAAATAGTATGGTTATCATAATGAGAAAGATATTTCTATATAATGTGTTAAAGGATACCACTAACTAAGAATCTCTAATAAATACGGATGAATCTCTATCGATGAAGAACCTAAAATACATATAAAAGATTCTCTAAATCTCATAAATCATTGATTTTCAAATCTAAAGGAAAGCTCATTTTCATAATTGGAAAATTAAGAAGGATTCATGAAAATAACTCAAATCTATAAGAGAGTCCCGAAGTAGACAATAATTCCCCCCAAAAAGGTGTGATGAGTTCGACCTCCCATCCTCTCGACCAATGCAAATTATTAAGCCTCATCGGTCTACAACTAATGAGCACATACATTTGGAAAGTAGGTCCAAATGGATATAGAATCATTGGATATTTCAGGTTCTACGAATAAACCCGTTAGAAACTGATTGGATTGTTTGAACCTTAAACAAACGAGGTCATCCCCATTTCCAGAAAAACAACAACATCCCTTTATTTTCCAATATATGAAACTTTTTCTGTAAAGAGTTTCATATATCTTTTGGCATGATGACCAGCCTCATAAAATATTCCTAAAAAATATTCTATATATTCAAATTGTTTTTTGTTGGATGTTTTTTCACATCTTAATTTTTTTTTCTAACATTTTATGGGTTAGAAAAGTTACTCATCCTTATTATACAATTGTTTTTGACTTGTTCAGATCTTATACTAAGAAGTTAAATGATATGGAACTAATTTTATTACCTATGGACGTATAATCCAAAACACCAGTAATATCCATAAAATCATTATTTTATATTTATGTAAGATATTTCTTTGTAGAAACGTTTTTTGGTTGCTAACTTGTTTCTTCTCTATCATACTCAGGACTTGGTCCATATTTCTTTCTCATTGAGTTTTAATCTATTATATATGTGATAGGTTTCTCACATCCATTATCTACCAAATATTTCCCAATACCTTTTTTGTAACCTCAAATGTAGAAGAATCAGATGAAACATTATTTTTGGTGAGTGAGGATTTCACCTAATTCTTGTTTTGAGAATTATCAAAAACATTAGAAGTATCATCTTTTATTTCCAAATATTTGTTGAATTTTTTACTTATATTATTAAAGGAACATTAGGACCAAAGATGTTTTGATTGGAACTTGTTAACTTCTTTTACCTTACCTACTAGCTTCTTGATGAGTTCTTCAACCATCAGTCCCTTTTAGGAAATTATAAGTTTTTAATTTAATATCTCTAGGATGTATTCTTCCTCATGATTAATAAAATATTTTCATCCTTCAAAAACTTCTTTAAAATAATTATTCAACAATATTATTTCTTCCTCAAGTGTCTTATTTTTTGCAGTACATAAAACAAGCGTCGTTATGAGTCTATAATCTCTATACTATTCTTCAAAGCCTTCTTCACTTTCTGATAAATCATTTATTTTCTCAACCTTTTCTTCAAAGGTTATGATTTTTTATAAAAATTAATCTTTCAAAGAATTATTTTTTGTTGATTCTGGTTCATCTTTATTACTCAACATACTTCTCATGTCCCTAGTAATTTGTTTATATTTTTTGGATGACTTTTCTACTTTAAAAATTTTAACGTCTTCCATCTATATTTTTCATTAGAATCATTTCAATATTCTCCAATGTTCTTCTTCTGAAAATTCATTGAAAAGTGCCTAATTCTACTTCACTCAGACAAACTTGAGAGTATTTTTATGTAAATAATTTTGTCTTCATATTTTACTGTACTTAGATATAAGAGACTTGATTTTTTAATTCAAATCATCATCCTCTTTACCATCAGAGTCACAAGGATCAACATCTTCCACATCTTCTATTTTAATTTTTCTCATGGCACCATAATATATTTCATTTTTCATGTTCTTTTTGAATATTGGATATTTCATCATTTCATAAGCAATAACAATGTTATGAAATTCATCAATATATAAATCATCTTTATCTTCTTAGGAGGAAATTTTAGAATTAAACATGTCTAGAAAGTTTATAATAAGTTTCTTCACAATTTTAGAATCTTATAGGACGTATTTTAATACTTTTATGATTTAAAAAAATATTTAATCCATGTAAGTATTCATAAATAACACTTAATATCTCATTCTGATGAATTCATACTTACTATGACATATTGGTAGATTTGCGTTCTTTAATTTATTATTCCCTTCAAAAATACTTTCGAGATTCTCCAACATACTCATTGATGTTTTGAGACCCATCACCTACAAAAAAATATTTTTTAATAAGGACATAAATATTACCTTTCTAGATTTTCCATAAAATTTGATATTTCTCTTATTAGAAAGATTCATTTGAGAATTACTCTCAATAGGTGGAAAACCAATTGTATTGGCATCAAAAACTTCTAGACCAAGATATAAGAGATATGGAATCATCCTATTTTAAATCCATATCATTTTTCCGTCAAATGTATGAATTAATCTATTGTGAATAGAATTGATATAATCAATGATAAAGATTCAACTGGGGATCGTTCTCTCTGATACTAATCAAACATACAAAGTATCATATAACAGTTGGGGGGGGGGGGGGTGGGGGGTTGAATTAGTTATTCATTTTATGAGTTGAAATAATTTTAGAAACATAACCCCTACATCGAATTAATATTAATTTACTTATAATATTACAGTAAATTATCATGCATGAAAAAGTAGGAAATCAAGTAATGCACACAAGATTTAAAATGTTCCTCCTTAGTGAGAGAAACTACATGTTTTCTATATACACTATCATTAGTCTATTTAAATTCAATATTAAGAATAAGTGAATACAACTTATGCCAAATACCATTATACACCTTATATCTCTTTATATGAATGATTATACTAACTCCCTTCATTTTAAATAGTTTCTTAAAAAAACAATTCATCCAATAAAAAATAATAATTAACTTTTCAATTTGCCTCACCAAAGTTCCTATGTTCGATGATCATGATTCTGATGGCCTTTAGTCTGATTAACCGAATATGATTGAATTAGTATGATCAAATAAATTTGATTTTCCATTTATCAATCTCCAGTTCTCAAAATATGCTAAAAATGTAGTCTAATATTATTCAGTACAAAAAACTCACTAAGATATTATCAATACGTTCTTTCTTAATCTAAAAAATAGTAAAATAGATGCATGATCTTCTAATGAGATATCTGTTAGGAAGGAAATTTCACATGAATTATTCAACACTCCTATTTTTATGCTGACATGATATGTTAAAAAATGTGAATTAATTGTGCTACTATTTATAGGATACTCAGAAAAGAAAAGGTGAGAAACTGAAAAATGTTTTATGATTACCCCAATTCCAAAGCACTAAAAATCAATTGCATTTAAACTTCAACGCTAAATTCGTAAAACATTCCCAATATTTCCCTAAGATTAGTCTTATAGAATATATTAAATTTTATTCAGTCCGATTAAATTTCTCAGAGACATTCGTATTATCTTTATCTTCTTCAATACAATTATCTTTCTCAGCATTATTGGGATTAACTTTCTCTACATCATAATTATTATCTTGCATATATTGAGTCTGATTATATTCTTCATCTTTATTATGATTATCTTTCCCAACATTAGTATGATTATCTTACTCATATTCTCTAAAATTATCATTCTCATGTTCGGTGTAATTATCATTCTAATCTTTTTATGTTCTTAATATCTTCTTTAGAGTTTGTTTGATTGAATTTACTTCTCAGAGTCAGACTGATCATATTTCTTATGATAGTCATTCCAATAATCAGTCCTCCTTAGTATCATTCCGATCATCTTTATTTATTAGAGTCAGTCGGATGGAATACTTATAACAATGGAATTATAATTACAATGTAATTCTCATTACGATGTTCTTCATCCGATGATACCTCCACTCGACAACATTGAAATTATTCAAACTTTATAAGATTTACACATTATGACTCATGAAAAACTTTTGTGTCTAGTACATTTCGATCTGTTCTTCCTTGTTTGGGTGTCTAGAACCAATAAAATATTTCTAATTCCTCCTTTTATTCAAATTATTTTATCATGATAGTTTTAATGATTTATGAGAAATTCATGACCATTAAAGCATCTTCTGATTTAGTTTAGAATGTATGAGAACTTTATAAATCCTAACATTACTATCTTTATTCAACCTATTCAGCAACATTATCACTTTAATTTTAAAAAACATTTAACTTTCTATCCAACAATAAGTCTGATGAAACATTAACTCTATGCCGAATGATCTAAGACCAATAATGTGTTTGATCAACAACTCCATCATTCTGACTGCTTCTATGATTGGTAATACTTATTTCAAGATCTTGAATTTGGAAACCTATGTTCAGAAAAAAAAAATTCTTAATGATAATTTCTTCCCTCCCTTTGTGTTTAGATACTAAAACCTTCATATTTTTTAAGATAAATCAATTTTATGGACTACGTCAGATTATAAATAACAAAAACATTCTTATCCAAAATAATTAGTTGTCAACAAATAAAAAATTTGTTAATACAAATTATCTCAAAGGTTATTTGTAATATATTCAATAAATATATTAAAAAGTTAATATATAAATGTAATAAATTATTTTTATACATTAAAAATTACATACCAATAAAGGAAACCCTCTAATATACCTGTACAGGTAACCTTGGAATAATAAGCTCAGTCGATGACCACTCCTTGACTACTCCATCTAATGACTTGGATATACATGGAGTAAAATGTTATGATTTTGAAAAATGAGCATACCAGATGAATATATAATCACATAATGAAGAATAAAAGGATGGAAATGTGAGAAAAAAATAATAATCATACTAGATGCTAGATATAGAGTATTAGATCGGTCATCTAATATCGTATGAGCTGTGGATGATCATATCATATCATTAAATCATTTTTATTGGAATTAATATATCCAACAGGAATATAATATAGGTTGGAACATGATATACAAAATATAAAAAGATCTTGATTTGAAAATTATGTATATAGATTAATTAAATTCATGTATTCCTAATAAAAAAAAATAAATGATAATTTAAAGGATAGAATACACAATTAATTAATTCATCATTAACTATATTATTATCATCAACCAATATTAACATTATTTCATCATCTTTACCCTCCCTTTCATGGCCAACTGTTTCAATATCATTATGCATAGATAGATAAAGATATTATTGTTAATGTGGTGAAATTTCATAGAATAATTCTTCAACTTCATCACCCATATCATACTATTTTATTGGTTTTACATATACCATGTTAGATTATGAATCCAAAATATATTGATTATTTTCTTTATTCTAACTAGTATCAATAAACCAATATAAGTTTACATTAGTAAATTATAATTAATATTTATTTATTCCACTATAAATATCAACCCACTTGTATTTGAATAACACAATAAAAAATATTCAAATTAATTTAATTCAATAATGTTAATTAGCTTTTCATAGTACCCCGAGTTTGTGATTTTTTTGAAGATTACACTTCTCTTTGTTTTCATAACTTTTTCACAAAAAAGTGTATGAAAATTAAATCCATTAATATTATAAGCATCAAATATCCTATATATCTTCAAGGCCATCAAAATAAATATTTCAAATCAACTAGGACTCCATCTTTATTATCAACACTCATGATCTACATGTATAAATATAAAATATATTTTGTTAGAAAATATAATTATATCAATACTGTATAAATATGAAATTGATTATGATATTATAAGTTGTGAAAACCAGTTAATAATGTCGTTATTAATATTTTTTTTATATTTCTTATTTGATATATGAATTCAATGTCGGTTACTGTTTTCATCAATTTTTCAAGAAAAGGATCTACAATATCGCTATTATAAAAACCCTTCAATTTATAACATATTAATTAATGATTTATTAGAAAAATATACACATAATAAATCTCAAAAGAACGAGAATCATAGTGTCTATAAGAATTTGTTACATTTCATAAAAACTTTAAACATGAAATACGTCATCTTTATTGAAATCATTGTAAATATGATCGCACCTAGAACTACATGGGATAACCTTGGGACATTGATAAGAAATGGGTGAGCTATAAAGAATAGTAAGGGAATAAACATGTAATACAATGAAAAGAATAATACATGTTAGGATATAGGAATATCAAAGGGAGATAAATGGTGTGCGTATAATAAACACGAATAACAAGGCAAGATATAACATGATGACAATAAAGAAACATAGGAAATATGGAAAAAACATAAAACACTACATCATAAACATTGGTTATGACTATATTATAAGACATCATGATGGAAAAATTCACAAAAGAATTATACTTACTCCCTGTCCCAAAATCACTTCTCATGTGATTATAAATTACCCAATGCATCGGAGCACCTTATAATTCTGGGTGCACCCATCACTTCGATTCCTTATCTAGCTTGTGTTTTCCATATCAATCACACACCATTAACTCATTCATTATACTATTTTAGTCCATGATAAAGGAGTGTGGAATAAATAAATTCAAGTCCCAAGTAAAATAATTACATGTTTATAAAGGTGAATAACCCTGATAAGAAATTGGTATGGTATTGATTACACAATTGTTTTGGAATGGAAAATCGCTGTGATAGTTCGACAACATAATGACGTTGCTTAAAAATTCAATAAATGGGATGATGATAAAGGGGTCTATCATAATTTGGATATAAAATGGGAAGTAATCGAGACATGGAAATACATATTCGAAAATATTTAATTGGAAATGGAAGGAGTAAAATAATAAATAATCTTTAATAAATAGGAGAATGAGAGGATCCCATACCTTGAGAGTGTGACATAAAATGATTGGGAGGAGAATTTTGAGAGCTTGGGGCACCTTTGGTGGACTCTAGAGATGAGAGGGAATAAAAAGAACATTATAAAAGGATTTTTAGTGAAGATAAATGATATAATGGGTTGGTATATAAAGGAAATGAGTGCTGAATTCTTTATTATTTTTCAAACTTATGTTTTGGACTCTATATAATAAAAAATTCCAAACCAAAAACCAACCCATATTTTTTCCCATGGTTTCTAAAAAATTATAGTGTTTTTTATTATTCTATTTGTTCAAGGGATGAACATAATAAAATAATACCCTTAATGATGTGGAAGTGAGTTTTACTCTTGATGAAATGATTTTAAAAACATAAAATATATTAATAGTTTGGGAGGATTCATGAAGGCTTTATAAAATTAATCATAAAAAAAATAAGACTTTTAAAATGAAAAAACATATTTTTTTAGTGATACCATTTATAGTATTTATTAAATCACTTTGGAGTCATTATGATGTCATAATACAACCAATATATTTATTCAGTATTTAATTTTTCCATGAAAAATAGAGTATCTCAGAAAATTAGGAAAAATTAACATTTGGATAATTTTGGCAGTATGATTTCTAAAATAATAACCATTTTATAATTTTTTATAAATATATTTATTTTCAATTTTAAAATAATAATCTACAATTATTGAGAAATGCTAGGTTTTTTTGACAATAAAAGTTTTCGAACCCTCATAAAAATTAAGTTTGACTTCATAAAATTTATATGATCATTTATATTTATTAAAATTTATTTAATAATAATATTGAAATAATATTTTTTCAAAAATAAATTAATTTATAAAAATAATCATCTGAATTAAAATTTAATACTAATTAAAAATATCAATTTTTATTGTATAAAAATAAAAATCATTTATAATGTAAAGATAAGAAGAAAATATGAACATTATTATATTGACAAAAAACTAATATATACATATTCATAGTATTATGGTCTTGATACAAATCCATTTAATAAACTAGAAAATTCCTCAAGAGTAAGGTTCACAACGATGAGTCTATCATGGGGCATTTTGGTATACATGGGTTAGCCCTTGACCTTGATGATCTTGAAATTCTCCCATAAAATATTTCTCTTATTCTTAAGTTATTTGAAATCTGATTGGTCATTGTCAAGGGAAAATCCAAATGATTCTATCTCCCTCAAAAGCTCTGATAAATGGGTTTCATATGGTAGAATCATTCTAGTTGAGGACGTTTCATCCTTTGTCTATGTCAATTAGATTTATCAAAAACCACAAACTTATACTAATCATATGTTTACTTTTTCACAAATATATTATCAACAGTAAATATGATTAATGGTTTTTGAATTTGACATGATAAAATAAAAAAAATAAGTAAATGTGTTTTCTATATAAAAATTACATGATAACACATTTTATTAAATCATACGGGGAATTTTATTTAAAAAAGTTAGAGTCATTACAATCTCCCCCATTTTAAAATTTCACCCTTGAAATTTTCTTATACAACACTAAAGAAAATGATTGTAATACTATTTCATCACTTCTTCTTATTCCCACATTGCATCTTTAAAAATGTGGTTTCACCATATAACTTTGACTAGGTGCATTTTCTTATTTTATATAACATTGTCCCTACAATCTAAGATCTTCACTGTTTGAACCTCATAGGAAATATAATTCTCCAATGGTACCACCTATAGATTGAGTTTTTTTGAGGGGTCGGATATGTACTTCTTTAATAGGCATACATGGGATTAATCATTTACTTGAGATAGGTTAGGTAGGAGTTATAGTCAATATTCTGCCACTTTGATATGATCAAGGATCTCAAAGCGACTGATGTATCTTAGACTAAGCTTTCTATTCTTTCAAAATATCATAACATTCTTTCATAGAGATATGTAACAGAATACCATGTCTCAAACATTAAACTCAAGGCCTCTTCGATGATTTTCTATATAAGTTTTCTATCGACTTTGGGCTTCCCTAACATGTTTCTAAATTGTTTTCACTTTTTATACCATTTATTCTACCATTTTAGGTTCTATAATCTTACCTTCCTTGACTTTATCCCAACATGCTAGGGTTCTTCCACTTTTCCCACAATGGGATTCATATAGAGCCATTTGGATGGTCGAGTGGAAACTGTTTTTGTATGAGAACTTGACCAGAGGAAAATTTTGTTACCACCCTTATTTGAAGTCCATAGATCATGCTCTCAACATTTCTTCCAGTGTCTGAATAGTCTACTCAGATTGGCCATCTATTTTAGGATGATATTCCATACTAAAGTTAATCACATTGTTTAGAGCATGTTGGAGACTCAACACTTATTTGATGTATATCCATTCAAGTTGGTTTTAAGTGAAAAGTCCTATATAGTTTCAATAAGGTGATTTGTCTTTATAAAATGATCCAAAACCACCAATATAGTATTATTTCCACTAGATATCTTTGAATGTACGATGAAAAATTCCATGGTGATGTTTTCTCATTTCCATATTGGAATGGGTAATGGTTTCATCATCCCCTTAGACCATTTACCTTTAACCTTATCTTGCTGACATACCAAGCACTTTGATGTATATTCAGTGATATCCTTCTTCTTATTGTCCCAATAATACTTCTCTCAAAGATCTTGATACATATTTTTGTACCATGGATGAAGAGAGATGGTTAGGCTCTATTCTTCATTCAAAATCCCTTTATCTATCTATTTATTTGATGGTACACATGGTCATGAACCAAATATTGCAACTCCCTCATCATTAATTTTAAAATCCAAGGCTTTCTCTTTTTCTTTTAGCTTCCACTATTTTTTAAAATTTTACATCATATCTTTGAGAATAATTTACCTTTTCCAAAAGATATGGCTGAACAATCAATTGTGAAAGGATTGACGATGTTTCTTACTTTATGATTCACATTTTTATCCTCTTCAAGTCTAATAATATTAGATACCTCTAAATTACCATTAATGATAGTATTTCTAGATCCTTTCTACTTAGAGTGTTTGGAAGTTCATTTTCCTTGCAAGTGTGATAATGGTTTTTGAAGTCATAGTCCATGATTAGCTCTAACAATCTTCGATGGCGCATATTATTCTCTTTCTAGGTGAATATATACTTAAGGATTTTGTGATCCGTAGATATCTCATACATCTCCCCAAAGAGTTAATGTTTCCACATTTTTAACATAAAGATCACTGTATATAACTCCATATAGTGTTTTGGGTAGTTCTATTCATGATCTTTGAACTTCCTCAAATAATAGGCTATCACATTGACATTTTTAATTAACACACATCCCAAGAACTTCTTCAAAGCATCACTGAATACCATGAAAATTTCCCCACTAGTAGGTATTTTCAGTATAGGTGTAGTAAGGAGACTCCTTCTCAACTACTTGAATATGTCTTAAAATTAATCAAAATGAGAAAACATAATTTTTTTAGTTATCTTTGGTAGAGGGTTTGACAATCATGAGAAACTTCTCACAAATCAATGATAGTACCCATCTAATCCACGGGTACAACAGATATATGTCACATATGTTGGCTTTTACCATCCTTTAATTTATTCTTTCTTTGAATTATATAATGATATACAATTTCTAATGATGATATTCACAAGAAATAGACTCCTTCAATAAGAACTCAAATTTATTTTTATTTTAATAAATCTTCTCATTTATTAAGGTATATAGCACGATTCTTTGATGTCTATCATGATAATTCTTTATTTTAGAGTATATTATAATATCATCTATAAATTTTCCCAAAAAAATTGAAAATCTAATCCTAAAATACTATATTCATAGAGTCTATAAAGAGTTCTAGAACATTAGTGATTCTGAATGGCATTAATAGGAACACATAGTTAACATACCTTATACAAAAAGAATTCATGGGAATACACTCCTTCTTCAACCTAAAATTGTAATATACTGACCATTGATCTACCTTACATAAGTATTGTGGAACTTGTATCTGATCAAACACGTCATCAATTTCGGGAAGGGGATGATTTTTCTCTATCATGATATTGTTGAGATCATGATAATCAATTATAAAGTGCATTGACACAACATTTTTCTTGATGAAGAGGACTAGTGCATCCCACAGTGTAACACATGGGATATGAATCCTTTATTCAAATTCTCATGCAGTTGTTTATTTGTCTCAAAATGTTCCAAAACAACCATCTATTAAAATTCTGGATAGAGGAAGTTCCACAGGTATAGTTCAATTGGAAATTATACCTCTCATCTAGGAGGAAGACCAAGAGATTCCTCAATAAACACATCAACGTATTCCCCCACAATAGGAACATATACAAGGATGATTCTTTCATTAGACTTCATCATTTGATATAGATATTATTTTTAATAGGGAAATAATATCCATTCATGAGATATTGGTGATAGATAATATTATTCCTCCTTCTTGAACTTCTATAGAATCAGAGGAGAATTCATGATACAAAGAGTGATTTTCTTCTCATGAAATTTTTTGTTAGATCTATATATGGAATGCCAATGTATACCTATAATTTCATCAAATTCCACCAAATGGAGTATTGTAAGTTTCATTGGAAACTTCATCTATAAATTGTGATAGGGTGGGATTTATTTTATTGGGATGCAATAATTTCACCATTTTCAATTTTCATGGATAGCTCAACATCCATGATTTGTGGTTCTCTACTAAACTTTTTGTGATATCAAGGAATACATATGACTATAATCTAAAAGTGTATTATCTATTATTGAATTAATGACTAGCATACCTATCACTAATTTATTTTTGGGATCCTCCTTAGTGGTTGTGATAACAAAAGACCACTCTTGTTAACTTGGAGATTTTTGGTTGTCTTCGAAAACCCATGGATTAGTACATTGGTTTGAAAAGTTCCCTAGTTACTTAGATTTGAGGAAATGAATAATGTGTTGATGGTTGATAAGAACATTTCTTTCCTCCATCACATTATTGGGTTGATCTTATCAATAATCTCTAGCTAGGTGACCTTCCTTCTGGCACCTAAAAAATATCCTCATCCCCCTTAGGAAATTTACTAGGTGAATGTTTTTACACATTTGACAAGGGTGATATTGAAATTTCTTGGTACCATTAAATTTTTCATTGGAATGATAGAGTTAAAATTCAATTTCTCATTTTTATCCCCCTATTATCCTTGGGATTTTTCTAAATCCATATTGAATTTGAGGGATTATCATACAATTTACTCCTAGCTATCAAAGTCTCAGATCTCCTTGGATTTTTGTAGACTAGGTTTTGGCCCACCAAAGAAGCAGTCAACCTTGCACTCAAGGGTAACGAAAAAGGAAAATGCACATCCTAAAATTCTTGTGATTATGTCCTCATACAACCTGATATATTTTTATATTTTTTAAGGTAAATAAAATCTCATTCCATTTTAATATATAGAGTGTGAAGAAAATATTTATTGAATTTTTTTTTAGAATTACTTCCACCCCATCACTTCAATATTTTCCTTAGGATTTGAATTCTTGATCAATTCCCACCACAAATCAGCTTCTCCTTCCATATGATAAATAACCTATAGAACCTTATCCTACTTGAAAAATTTAAGGATGGATAATATCTTCTCAATGAAGTTAATTCATTATTCCATGATTAAGGTATCACATGGTCCATTGTAGGTCCGAGGCCTTTGTCGCATATAGGTATCAATTGAAGCATTTTCTATCTTAGGGGAATTTAAGAACTCATACTTATCTTTTTTTCTATTTATAACCTGAATCATATGATTGAGTATCATCACAATGTTTTTGTTTGAAACTCCTATAGGGTTGGGTATCTTGTTAGGGCAGTCATCACATTGTTAGTCACATTTATTGTTTGCTCGATTCCTCATATTTCCAACCATTGACTAGAAGAAAGGAAAAATTAGTGATGAGTATTTTCAAACTGTTAAACAAATAAACATGAATCCAATGGAATTATATATATTACTTATAAATTAAATATTTTTCATTAACATAATAATTTATAGGATACAATGTATGTTATTTATGATCTATTATCCGACATATATTCTTATGGGTATTTTTGTATTCCCATAACAATGGTTTATAGTGAGTGATAGAGCTAATATTTTAACTATTTATAATTTTTATTTAAATGATTTATACCACAAAAATTTAAAATTTTGAGATGAAAATCCTTGTTTTTGGATTTTGAGGATTTTTTTACTTTATATTGTTAATTGCAAAATTCTAGAATTTTAACTGTTTCTCAGTTCTGCAATTTTGGAATATATCTTTCCATATTGATAAAAATATATTGATTTTTTTTGTGATTCCTATATTCATGGGATACATTATTTTCAACTTGTATAAGTCATGATTCAATCATATAGAGGCCTAAATAAATCATACTTTGCGGAAAGTTTTTATGGATAGTAGAATGGAACCTACCTCATTAATTGAAAAATAACTCCAGATAAATGTGTAAAAATGTAATTATTAAACATGGATATGAAATAGGGATCAATTTATGAATTATATGTTGAGTTTTAAGGTAAAATGAGATCATTAATATTGCATATGAATGAGTCCAAGAGATGGAAGATGAAGATTCCCATTGAGAAGAAAATGATATCTAAATTAATTAAATAATATATCTTTAAAAACATGTCCAAAATTTATGAAGTTTGGAGGTTTTATAGAGGTAGTAATTGTGAAATAATATTTAGAAGAGTAAAGAGACATATTTGGGTAGGAATATGGACAAATAGAAGAAACATTTTAGGATATATATTTTGGATAACAAATTTTCCAACTCACATTCTCTTTAAATTTCAATCTCTTCATAATTCAAAAAGAGGTTGGATGGAGATAGAAAAATAAAGATTGAGAAAAGTTTCATGATGAAGATTCTATAAATTCTTTCTATAATAGATAAGTTTGAGGGTGATCGAGTGATGGGAGGCTAAGCACAATGTGGTTATGCAAAACAAAAATTAACATACATTCTCTTCAGAGTTGTGTTCTTATTGTGTAGTCTCTTTCTATTTTTTTTACGAACTTATATTTTTTAATGAATGTGGTTGTTTTATTTCTTGAATATATTTTCATCAATTTTTTTGGATGATTTTTCAGTCTATGATGTAAATTAAATTATATCACTATTTAAATTTCATTGGTGAGGTGTTTCTATAGTGCATAATGATTTCAATTAGGTTTTATTTCTTAGAGATATTCAAGTAATTGAATAAATTATATAGGAGGGAAAAATCATATAGTTGTATAGGTACGATATTTATGAAAATTTTAGTGTTCACATGGGGGTTATTGGGTGGGAATAGAGAAATTGAATTGGTAAATATTTTTAAACAAGGAATAGGAGCGTGTCCGAGAGGTTCGAGCTTATCCACAACTTCAATTTTGATTCTAATTTAAAATATATTTTATATCATATAAATTTTATGTATTGGTCTTAAATTTTATTTCATGTTAGTTTAGATTTATATTATATTATATAACTTTTAATCAAATCCAAAAAAATTTGTTCTTACAAAAACAAACAAAGAAAAAGAGATAGTTTTGAAACCCAAGTTACAACCTCCTCGAGTGACAATGCATGTTCTTATATATTTTACTTCTCTTGAGGATAAATTATTTGACATATTTTTCCATGAAACAATCATCACATATTCTAGAACCATTTCTTGGTAGGTTCCTTGAGTTGATTTTATAAAAATTATTTTCTCATGACTTGAAATTATGACATGAACTTGTTTCCATTAGATTATGAAATTTATAAAACATTTCACACTAGGGTTAGAGAAACTAGAAATCCCCCTATCCTAATTTGAAAATATTCCACTAAAACACTTAAAAGTAACTTTCTTGAAACTAAAGTTCTAATGACTGATAATAGAACCTTGAATGTATGGACTCCATATTATGATGAAAGTTAATAAAATCCTATACCATATCTCAATACAACTTTCATGTTTGAAATTAAATTTGGATTAATCCACCAAATTATAAATTCAAATGGGTTTCCAGGTGAATATCCATATAATCATGTTAAAGACTTCAGTTATCTTTATGTAAACATGATACCTCAAGGAGTTGAGGAAAATCAAATGAAATTGAGGTCATTTAATTTTTCTTTAGAAGGAGTTTCCGGGGATTATTTTTTATATTCACGTTAATATTTGATTTTATATTGGAATGAATTGAAGTAATGTTTCATTAATTTTTTTTTCATTTCCTAAAGAGTTATTTTTATTCAAAAAGAGATTGGTGGAATTAGGAAAACTCATGGTGAAACATCACATTATTACCATGAATGATTCAAAAGACTCTGTTTTAGTTATCCCCATCATCAAATTAGTGACCAAATCTTGATTCAATATTTTTGTGAAGGATTGTGTCTAAATGATAGAAACATGATTAATACTATGGTAGGAGGGTCTTTAGTTGACAAAACACCACCTGATATAAGGAAATTAATTTCAATCATAGGCCAAAACGCTGAAAAATTTAGAAAAAGATTCCTTCTGCAAGTGAAATGTCCCCAAGAATTCCCCAATGATTCTCCTAAAAACAACACGATTGTTAGTAAACATATTAATCTTACCACCATGGTGATATCATTGATGTTTTCCAACAACCCACAAACACCTCCCAAACCTAAATCAACATTTCAAATGAATGTATATTATGGAATTTGTTCTTCCAATGATCATTTTAGTGAACACTTCCCATTAATTCATGAGCCTGTTGGGAACTACAAAGCTATTTTTCCTGGAAAACCCTTTTATACGATCCAATAAAGACTATTTCAAACCACCCAAAACACCAAAGTTGAGTTAGAGTTAAAACCTCTTCTTGAGATCCTCAAATATTATTTCTAAGCTGAGAATGAACAATTCTCTGTCATCATTTCCAAAAAAATTTCAAGGAACCAAGAGAACCAATAATTAGTTTTCATTAATATCCAAAATAAGCCCATATGTTGGAATCTATATAATTTAATAGAAATCAGTCCATATTTTGAATTCATATAATTTTTCTAGAGAAAAATTCTAAACCAATGAGATAATTTCAATAGAGATTGAACCCAATAAGTTTAGAGGGTTTCAAGATAGAATTCAGCACCCCGTTGGATATTGGAATTAATTTTCCCAACATTTATAGTCAATGGTTGAGTCTAGTCCAATTTGTTCCCAAAAAATGTTGTTTTATAATATCAAGGAATGAATTTGGTGAGATTTCCCTTTTTTGGCTTCTAAATAAATGGATAATGTGCATCAATTATAGGAATCTCAATTTTTTTACAAGGAAATACCACTTCCCATTTTCATTCCTTGATTACCTCTTTGAAATGATGGTTGAGAAAAACCATTATTGTTTTCTTGATGGATTATATGGTTATTTCTAAATTCACATTACTATAGATAATGAATAGAGATGCATTTTCACATGCCCATTTGGAACCTTTAATTATAGGAGGATTCACTTTTGTTTGTGTAATGATCTTGGAACTTTCCAAATGTGTATGATGATTAGTTTCTATGTATTTATAGAAACATTCATGGATGTTTTTTTATGTATGAATTCAATATTTAGGTCTCATCATTTTAAAGTTGTTTGAAAAGTTTTTTTGATGTTCTTGAAACATTAACTTATAAAAATATTTTCCTCAATTATGAAAAAGGAAATTTTATTCTGGGTACATAGATTTTTCTTAGCCATGTTGTGTCCATAGATATAATTCAAGTTGATCAATCCAAATATGATGTCATTTATTAATTTTCATACCAAATAATAGTGAGATATGTGAGATCCTTCCTTGGTCATGTTTGTTTTTATAAGAGATTCATAAATTATTTTAGTAAGGTTGATATTCCATTATCTAGATTTCTCTAAAAAGACACCCTATTTTCCTTTGAAAAGGATTGTAAACATGCCTTTTGGAAGCTAAAAAACAAAATGATAACCCCTCCAATTATTAAACCTCCCAAATGGGACATTCCTTTTGAAATCATGACCAATGCAATTGAATTTTATCTTGGGATAGTGTTGAGTAAAAGGATGGGAAAAAAATATCATGTGATTTCTTATGCCTCTAGAATATTAGATCATTCCCAATCAAAATACACAACAAATATAAGGGAAATTATTTTTTTCCATTTATTTAGACAAATTTAGATGTTATCTATTGGGTGACAATGATATTTTTTTCACAGATCATTCTGAAATAAAATTGTTTATGAAGAAAAATGATTCAAAACCATGAATTCTAAGATGGAGTTTGCTATTATAGGAGTTTCATGTTGAAATATAGGATAATAATAGATGTGAGAACCACGATGCAGATCATTTGAGGAGGATACAATATGTTTTGAATGGGAAATTTCAGATCTATCCACCAATTAAAAAAACCGTTCTAGATGAGGATTTGTATGATAATCAAAGTAAAGTACCATGGTTTATTGATGTTGTGAATTATTTGGCTTCTTATGAGGTTCCTAACTAGTTTTAAAAGAAACAAATTACTAAACTTGTGAGTGATTCATTGAATTACATTTGGGAGGAGCCTTACACAGGGCCTGTTGGTAGTGACAAAATGATTAAGAGATAAATTTCTAAATTCTGAATTTCAATCCATCCTACATTTTTGTCACACTTAGAGATTTAGTGGATACTTTGGGACACAAATATCTACAAGAAAAGTGCTTGATTCTGGTTTGTGTTGGACCATCATTTTTAGAGATACTTTTTAATTTTAAATAACCTGTAAAAATTTTCAATTGAAAGAAAACATTTCCAAAATAGATGAGATGTCACAAAAACCTGTATTCTTTTGTGATGTATTTGACATATCCAGCATGAATTTCAGAGGTGATTTTACCAATTCTTTTTTAGATCATTACATCTTTCATTCTGTTGATTATTTATTCAAGTGGGTATAAGATATTACCACGATAGTTGATGAATCAAAAAATTGTGTCTAAGTTTATGAAAGGAAATTTGTTTTCAAGATTTGGATCTCCATAGAATATAATTACAAATAAAGGTACCCACTTTCTAAATAGGACATCAGAAGCACTATTGAAAAAATATAGAGCTCATCATAGAGTATCTACACCCTATCACCCACAAATAAACGAAATGGATGAGTTTTCCAATAGAGAAATAAAAATAATTGTGGAAACAATTGTGAACCCAAATAGAAAGGATTGGAGTTGAGACTAGATAAAGAACTCTTGGAATATAAAACTACATTAAAAATACTAATTGGCATGTCACCATTTAAATTATTCTATGTTAAAGAATTTCACTTTCTGATTGAGTTAGAGAGAAAATATTTTTGTGCTATTAAGAGATGTAACATGTATAAGTTTTATACTGAAAAAGAAAGAATTGTATTTTTAGTAGATAGAAGTGATTAGAAATAATGAATATGGAAGTTCCAAGTTGTACAAGGAATGAACCAAGGCATTTCATGATGGGGAAATTCTCTACAAAAACTTCATGTAAAGACACAAAGTGTTGTTGTTTGGTTCCAGATTGAAGTTGTTCCCTGGTAAATTTCATTCTAAATGGTCTGTAACTTTCATTATTACTCATATTTTTATTTTTGGTACAATCCATATAAAATAAATATATAAAGGGACACCATTCACAATCAATGGGCATAGTTTAAAGATTTTTAGATAGAATGTTCATTATCCTCAAGGGAATGAGGTCCATCTTTATGAAGCTGAATACAATTGAAGATGGGTTGTGTCTTTCCATATCACTTATTTTTTATTATCTATTTAATTTATTTAATTTAATTCTCACATAATTTTTATTAACAATGAAGAAATTGAAAAAAATAAGTGTGATGGGAGGAACATGGTGGGTAGATTTTGATTTTGTGTGCTTTCCTTTCAAATTTTTATTTTCACTTATTCTTGCAATTTTTGGTGTGTTTATTTTCATATTTTTAAATTTTTCTGTATCTTAAAATGTGAGATCAAATGATTTTGTTTATCACTTTTAAAACACTATTTAAATGAGTGAACCAATTTATCCCTTGAAACTAAACTTAAATGAATGTTGAAAATAACTTTATCACCAGTTCATGATTTTTGAAATTTCATGAAAATACCTCTTATTTTTGAATCTCATGCCTCAAATCAATATATTTATATTTGAAACTACATTCATGTGAGGCTTATGAACCAATTTTTATATACTATTCACATTCAACTCTTTTATGGGGAGAACCAATACATACTTATTTGAACCATAATATGATTTATTTATGTCAAAACCCGATTTATGAGGTGCTTTTTGGTTAGATTATTGAGGAATATGTTGGATTTTTAATCCCAATATTCTTATTAATACTTTTTAATTTTTCCTTCTATATACATTTTATCATTCTTGAGCCCTTACTATCCATGTAAAACTTATTATTTTAACCACATTACATTCCAAATTTCCCTTTCTAACCTACTCTAGAAGTGAAAATGCAAGATCTAGTTGAACTTAAGTGTGGGAGAAGACGACTTATGGTGTGATACATCATTTAATGTTTCATTAGGTGGAAATTAAAAAATTTTATTGAATGTTTTTTTTGTTTCTAGAAAATATTTTTTGTGGGCTATGACCATCTGGAGAACTCAAATGAAATTTAGTTATGCCTGTCTGGTGCTGTCAGTGGAATAAATTTGTGTTTATCTAGAGCTTTCAATGAAAAAAAGGGTAAAGAAAACTGTAACTATTTATACTAAAATATTATTTAAATGGGATGGTAAATATATTATTACTATTTTTAGATCTAAATTTCTTCTTAATGGAGTAAGGAGTAGAATATAATTGAGTGAAAACTAGAATCTTGGTTTTTTTACCTTAAAAAGAGTCAAAACTTCCGTATTCAGCCATAACATTTTTCACATTTGAAACCTAAGAATCTTAATCCATTGAAAACCCTTGAAAATTACTCATTTTAATAAAAATTTTTTGGATCACATTTATTGGAGATGTATAAATTTATAAATCCTATATTTATTTTTCTATGAGTTTATATGAGACAAGCCCTGCTAAAAATCCATATACGTGAGTTGAGAAAAAATTAATGTGAGGAAAGTCTGTAGTCTTCTTGGGAAAAGAAAACAAGAGGAAATTGAGTTAATGATCGAAATCCAGAACTATAAATATTTTTTTGATGAGGAATTATACCTTTTTATTCTTGGTGATAAATTGGTGAACTTCATTGGTATTTTTTTTGAAACTACATTGATTAAATTTTGATGATAAATTACCTAGGGGTCCATGAGATAAGAGTGGAGGAATTGATAAATATAATATTTTCACTATTTCTAATTTTTATTTCAATGATTTAAAACTAAAAAATTTAACATTTTATGATTAATTGCGTTGTTTTCAGATTTTTGGAATGTTTTGATCTTAAATAGAAAATTGCACAATTCGACAATTTTAACTATTTTTCAATCCTATAATTATGGAATATCATTTTCGATATTAATAAAAATCGATTTATTTTTATTAAGATTCAAATTTTGGTGGAATAATATTTTTAAACTTGTAAAAGTCATGATTCTAACATATAAGTTCCCAAATAAATCCGACATCAGAGAATGTTTTTCTTGGTAGCAGAATAGACCCCACCTTATTATTTGAGGAATAACTATGCATAAATGTGTCGAAATGTGATTATTTAACATTTATATGAATTAGGACTCAATTTCACACATACATGTGGATTTTCAAGGGAAAATTCGATCATTAAGGTAGTATAGGAATTATAACAAGAGATGGAATATGAAGAGTCCACTCAAGTAGAAAAGTTATTTCGTATAAAAAAATCACAATTAATTCACAATGTGTGAAAATGATCTAAACTTTAGAGAGGGTTTAATTTATAACAACTCATTAGAAGAGTATAGAGAAATATGTTTCCTCTAATGAGGAGAAAAAGGATCCAGGTTTAGGGATATATATTCTAGATAGTAGATTTTCCGGCCCTCATTTTCTTTGAATTTCCATCTCTTCATTATTCCAAGAGAGGTTATTTAGAGAGGGTATGTGAAATATTTATATAGTGATTATGATCAATATTTTATTTATTATTTATGGAATGGAGAAGTTAGAGGTTACTCAGGTGATGAGAGGATAATCACAAAGTGGTTGTGGATGACAATAATTGATAGACACTCTATTCCGAGTGGTGTTTTTAATTTGTAATATCATTTTGAATTTATCTTGAACTAATATTTTTTAATAAATGAATTTATTTTTATCATTAATATATTTTCATAATTTGTTAAATTTTTGGCCAATTTATTAACTAAATTAACTGACTTCACTACTTAAATTTTTTCAGTGAGGTCTTTCCATTAAGTTTAGTGATTTCAATAAGGTTTGACTACTTAGAGGCATTCAAGTAATTGAATCACATATATTGTAATGACCTAACCCCAGTTCCCAGAGCTGGTGCCTTATTACATTGAATTGTATTATAAAAAGGAGTAAGAATCCTAAAGGACAAAAAATATTAGTGTTTTTGGAAATCCAGAAATATACATAAGTTCAACGTTACAATATGAAATGAAATACAACATATAAATTTTAATTGGGATATCCTCAACTCTTATATTTCTACTACACGTTTTTAAAATACACTTCTTTGTATCCTTCGGAGAAATAAAAAATAATAAGGGGTGATCTCAGATGCTCTGTAAGGGTAAAATGTATAATGGAATATATTATAAACATTAAGCATGGTGAATAATTGAAAACACATGCCTTGAAAAATAATAAACTTGTACATAATATGGAAGAAAAATGATCTTAGTAAAAAATTCAACAGTAAAACAAAATCATGGGTATTTTAGTAGTCGAATAACCACATGAACTATGAATTACTAGCTTCATAATGAGGGTAATTCATATGTAAGAAATTCAAAAACATACCATCAAGGCCTCAATAAATACATCTAAAAATGATTAAGGCCTCGACTTGAACCATATCTAAAATGGGAAAGGCCTCGACCAAGTCCATATATATTTGTCCCATGAGACCTACCGACGCATTGAGGGGATTTAGAAGGCCCCAATTGTCACATAATAAGTCCAAAACATTCCTCATATAAACATGGTTAAATATAAAAAACATATAAATTCATATTGAAACTAACATATGAAATGTAACTAACTTTTCCCGATCATTAAACATAAACACTAACCATTGAGAGTAATATGGTAAATGGTTTCAAGATAGAATACCCATAGTCAAAATAATCATAAAACATAAAACAAAATATGGTAGATGATATCCTAAATTTTTTTTCCCAATTATACTTAAGAATCAATAAGGGTGTTGAATCAAATGAAACAACTCTTACAAAATCATCATGTAATTCTTGAGATAAATACTGTTTTACATTGAAAAAAAATTTCTTTTGAAAAAATATTCATCTAAAATGAGAAGTAAAATAATATAGTTTTTTCATCATAAAATTATTTTTTATAATAATAATAACTATTTCTTAAAAAAGATTATAGATTCCCATTGAAAATAAGTAAAAATTTGGGAAGTTCTATTGAAACATGCTTGTATTTCCAGAAGAATATTTTAATGATCTGTTTAAAATGTGTAAATCCCCATAAAATAAAAAATTATTTGGGTTGGTAAAATTATATATAACACTCACATAGAATTTATGAGTAGTATATAAAAATTTCATTGAGATATGTAGATAATAAAAATAACCTGAATGAAAATGGCGGTTCATGTGGAAAACCCGTACCTTAAGTCTGAAGGTGTTCCACACACAATCTTAATGACCTGAATTATAAAATTTAGGTTCATCAATTAATGAGTCTAAAACCTCATCTACCAAAAATTTATTTATTTTAACCATATTAAGTTCATTCATATCATTTTTATGGGTTAAAAATTCAATTTTATTATTCGAGAGCATTTTCTTCATTGGATTTCATGATTAGTTTACTTGTATTCATGTGCGGATAAACATGTATAATTAGAATGGTTGTCCACAATTGAAGATATATGTGATTTGTGAACATATATAATAGTAAATATCTATGAAATTCATTTGGTTATTTAGAGTTAAGATGAATCATTGTATAAAACATTAATGATAATTGTCTGGGTTATTTGGTGATTTTTCATCCCAACAAACTCATTTTGACATATTAATTAATACCATTTGAACAAAAAAGATTACAGAACCATAAATAAAAATTTTTACCTATATAATAATCTTGTTGAACCCTAAAAATGGTTTAATGAACATAATTTAATACGTTAATAGAAATTGAAAACCCGTCATCCTTGAATGTGATAAATTAACACAACATAGATGGTGTTTTCATTTCTCGTATAAAATATGGGGAAATGAGAGATGATGATGAATTATTCAATTATAATAGCAGAATTTTAGTACATGTACATAAATAAAGTTATCATATCAACTATTTGAGAGAATTTGAGGGAGATAAAATTAAAAGAAAGGAACTTAAAAGACATGAAAAGAGGAATTTACCTCTTGAAGTTATCTTTTTTGAGAGCATCATTAGGGGAGTGTTTTGGCCTTTTTATGCGACCATGGTCTTTTATACATGGGGGAGGATCTTGGGAAAGGATTTGGGAAGAATTTTAGACATGTAATAAGGATTGAGAGGTGTGAAGAGAAGAGTTAGTGAAGGTGGGTGGGGGGGGTTTATAGTGGAGGAGAGGAATGATTTTTGATTATCTTATTCATTATTTTATTATTTTTCTCAAGAAAAGAAATAGTACCTAGAATAGTATTATCTTCATGATACTTTTCAATAATGGTTTCTTAAATCATCCATTATGTGAGGAATATTTTATTTAACCTATAATGTATATATACGGTAAATTACCATATTACACTATTCACAAAATTAAAATATTTCAGAAAAATACAAAAAATTCACCATAACCATTTATTGACATGTATAATCCAAATAATAGACTCCATATTATTGAAATAATATTCAAAATATTTGGAATTCAAATCTTAATTTAAATCATTATTTAATCAAAAACTAAATTTCTGAAACAAAAACTATTTTTATAATATGTTGAAAATTTAATTAAGGTCTTAAAATATCATATGAAAAAAAATATTTAGTTATTAATGTATTTTATGAAAATTAATTAATTAATTAATTTAAAATTAGAATTATATATTTATCACTCACAAAAATATGAATACTTAATTAATAATTTATAAAATATTCTACGCCATTTGTAAGGTGGCTTAATTTTATTTATATACTCATAGATGAGGTTATTATTTAAAAGGGTCATATTAATATTAATAATAGTACATTAATATTCATAAGTGTTAGTTAATATTCAAAAAAATTTATGTTGATTCTATAAGACTCCAATTATCACCATGAACGCAACTGCATATGTCTATTTGTTTTGAAATTCAAATAATAGAAGTGGGAACAATTATGTTTATTGGATATGTTTTTACAATGGGTTTTTTTGTAGAGACTCGGTGTTTCATGAATTCTATATCAAATTTATTTGAAAAATCCTAGGGTGTTACATTCTCCCTGCCTTACAAAACTTTCATCCTCAAAATTCACAAAATGTTACCTTATAAAAAGAATTGGGTATGTCTTAATCATAATCTGCTTAGGCTCCCATGTTGCCACATCAATTTTATTATTTTTCCAAATTACCTTTACAAGCCAAGTCATTTGATTCCTCAACACCTTTTATTTAGTGTCCAAAATTCATATAGGATCTTCATAGTAAGTTAATTCATGTTATAATTCTATACCTTCATAAGTGAGGACATGCATTGGTTCTAGCATGTACTTTCTCAAAAATGATACATTGAATACATTATGTAATTTAGATAAGATAGACAACATTTCTAAATGATATGAAACATCTTAAATTCTCTCTATGATTTCAAAAGGTCCAATGTACTTGGGGCTTAGTTTCTCTTTCTTCCAAAATCAAATAATTACCTTCCATATAGAAACATTCCAGAAAACATGATATCACAATTGAAATTTCAAATCCATCCATTGATTATTGGCATAGATATTTTTCCTGCTTTGAACTACTTTGATATGAGTTTGAATAGTATTTACCATCATTGTTGTTCACTCTAAAATATCCAGTCCCACAAGCTTCCTTTCACCAACTTCAGCCCAACATGTTGGTGTATGACATCTCATCCCATAAAATGCTTCATATGGAGATATTTGAATACTTGAATGGAAACTATTATTGTAGGAAAAAATATCTGAAGGTAAATATTGTTCCCACATACCTTGAAAGTAATGTGAACATGATATCAACATGTCTTCTAAGGTTTGGATCATCCTCTCTGATTTCCCATCAGTTTGAGGGTGACAAGAAGTACTCAATCAAATATCAGTATTCAAATATTTATAAATAATTTTCCAGAATTTTTAGGTAAATCGTGGATCTAGATCAGAAAGAATTGAATGTGGTTCTCCATGAAGTATCACAAATTCATTTATATAGAGTCGTGATAGGTGCTCTAGTGGGAAATCCTCCTTTATAGAGGGTAAATGTGTAGATTTCGTAAGTTGAAAAACAATTATCCATATCACATCATTCTTCTTAGGAGTTTTTTGTAATCCAATGAACCAATCCCTTGTGATGTCATCCTATTTCTATGCAGGAATTGGTAGAGGTTTTATGACTCCTCTTGGATGTTGTCTTTCATCCTTCAATTGTTTACAAACTAAAAATCTTGTTATATAATCTGAAATTTCCCTCTTCATGGTGTCCCACCAGAAATGTTCCTTCAAATATCTATACATTTTAGTGATGCTAGGGTGTATAGTGAAATTCGAGCTTTGAGCATCATCTAATAACTCTGTTTTCAACTCAGGTATAGAGGGAACACATATCTTCTTCCCAAATTTCAAAATTCCATCTTCACGCATGATTTCATCCAACTTCCCATCAATAAAAAATTTAATTTAATTTTGAATATTCTCATCATCAGACTGATATGTTTTAATCCCTTCCAATAGTGATGATTGGGAAACCATATGAAAAAGTACAGATGTTCCACCTTCTTTGATAATTTCCATATCAATATTTTCTATATCCACAAACATAGGATCCATTTCAATCCTCATTTTGTTTATGACTCCATTATCCTTCCTACTCAATGCATGATCTACCCTATTTTCCTTTCTTGGGAGGTATTTTATAGAACAATCACAATCCTTGAGTATTTCAAGCCATCGCATTTGCCTCATATTGAGTTCTTTCTATGAGAAGATATATTTCAAGCTCTTATAATCTGTATATATATCACATATTTTTCTGTAGAGATATTATATCCATATCTTCAAATAAAATATTACAACTATTAACTCAAGATCCAGAGTAGGATTGTTTTTTTCATGAATTTTTAACTACATTGATGCCTCTGAATGAACTCTATCATTATCTATAAGGACACAACCTAGTACATTATTTGATGCATCACTATAGATCACGAATCCATCATTACCCAATGGCAGAGTTAGGATATGAGAATTCACTAATATCCACTTCAATTCTTTGAAACATTCTGGACATTCTATTTTCCATATGAACTTAATCCCTTTACTAGTAAGCTTGGTCAACGTGTTGGCTAAACTTGTGATGTTTCAGAAAAAAATGCTGAAAATAATATTCTAAACCAATAAATCTACCTTCCTCGGTTATGTTTATTGGTGTTATCCATTCCAAATCTTAATTTATCTTTTCTGGATAAACTAATATTTCATCCTTAGAGAAAATATAGCCCAAAAAAGAAACCGATTGAATCCATAATTCAAACTTGTTAATCATCCCATATAACTTTTTTCCTCTAATAGTATTCAAAATAATGTTCAAGTGATTATCATGATCTCCATATAATTTCAAGTATACCAGGATACCATCAATAAATACAATAACAATCTCATAGAGTTATTCCTTGAAAATTATATTTTTAGGTCCATGAAAACAGAGGGTGAATTAGTTAGTCCAAAAGGCATAACTGTAAACTCATAATTCCTATACCTGGTTTGAAATTATATCATTGGAATATCTTCCTTCCTCACATGCAACTAATGATATCCAGATCAAAGGTTAATCTTAAAAAAATATTGATCTCCATGAATTTGATCAAATAAATCATCAATTCGAGGAAGAGAATACTTCTTATTTATTGTTATAGCATTGGATTTTCTACATTCAATGCACAAATTCATGGATCCATATTTCTTCAAGATAGAGAAAATAGGGGATCCATAAGGAGAAATAGTCATCCAAATAATTCCTTCATCACTCAATTCTTCAAGTTTTTTCATTAGTAATAAGAATTCTATAGTGTAAATTCTATAATGAAACTTTGATATAGATCTTGAACCAGAAATTAAATCAATATTGAACTCTACTTCTCACTCTAGCGGATGTGTGGGTAAATCCTCAAGAAAAACATCAATATATTCTTACATAATAGTTACATCCTCATTTTTAATATTTATTTCTTCACCCATAAATATTGTATTCTAATCCTCAATAAGAATTTAATTAATTAGAGTTGTTGGTGTTTTATCTAGATAAGATCCATATAATGATGTTTCTACTATAAAGATAAGGGAATCTACATCATTCTCAATACTTTAAACCTCCTTCTTCCTACAATAGATTTTCATATCATTATTAAAAAGATAATCCATATAAAGGATTATATAAAATTAAATCATGGGTATAGTAATAAAATCATCAAATAAATAATATTTATATTCCATAATGGTAACTCCTTGATACATATTTATTGAAATGATACATCCCTTAGAAGTTTTAACTAACAAATCCCTTATAAAATAAAATTAGAAATATCTAATTTTCTTGGAAAACTATAATGATATGAAAATATGTGATGATACAGAATCAAATAAACCATTGCCTAAGTAATAGGAAACGATTAAAGTACCTGCCGCTACGTCATTAGGAACTTCAATACCATTGGTTGTGATTATATAAACTTATCCCTTCTCCCATGTCCTTTTCTAGGGCATGTTTCCTTGATGCTTTGGAAAATCATTAGTATAGTGTCACATCTCCATAAAATTTGAGCAAATTAACATTAATATATTCTTTCTTCCCCTTATATTTTTAAAATCTGGTTTCCAAGTTTTCTTCTAAAATCCCTTTGATGCCAACTATAAATACCCGACCCTAGTTGCCCAGATACTGTGCCTTATTAAATTACATTGGCTTATAAATAAGGATTATGAATCCCAATAGACCAAAAATTTTATTGGTTTTCAAAATATAGATAAATATATAAGTTCAACATTATGACATGAAATGAAATAAAACATATAAATTCCAATGGGAACATCCATAACTCTTATATTAATCTTGCAAGTTATCATAATACACTTCTTCGTATCATGTGGAGAAATAAAACATAAGAAGGGGTAAGCTTAGGTGCCCAGTAAGGGTAAAAAATACAGCGGAAGACATTTTAAACATTATTCATGGTGAATAATTGAAATCACATGCCTTTAAAAATAATATAATTAAACATAATATGGAAAGAAAATGAGTTGAGTATATATTTACGTAGTAAAACACAATCATGGGTACTCTAATAGAGTAATACTACATGAAATTTGAATTTACAGCTTCATAATTAGGGAAATTAAAATTTCAGACATTTAGAAGCATACCGTCAAGTCCTCAACCATGATATTTAAAAATGATTAAGGCCTAGGCCAAAACCATGTCTAAAAATGGGTAAGGCCTCAGCCAAGTCCACATGTATTTGTCTCATGAGACCCACTAATGCATCGAGGGGATATAGCAGGCCCCACCTATCACATAATAAGTCAAATTCATTTCTCATATAAATAGTGATAATCACAAACAACATATACATTCATATTGATACTATCATATGAAATGTTACTAATTTTCCCCAATCATTAAATATAAACACTAACCATTCAGAGTAATACGGTGAATGGTTTCAAGATAGCACATCCACATTCAAACTAATCCTAATACATTTAAAAAAAATATGATAGATTATATAATAAAATATTAATCCCAATTGTACATAAGAATAAATAAGGGTGTTGAAAAAAATTAAAATACTCTTATAAAATCATCGAGTAATTCTTGAGAGAAATACTCTTTCACTTTGAAAAGAAAATTTATTTTGAAAAAGTGTTAATCTCAAACTAGAAGTGAAATAATATAGTTTTTTCATAATAAAATGATTATTTTTAGAAAAATAATGGTTTATTAAAACAAATTATAGAGTAACCTTGGAAATATGTAAGAATATGGGAAGTTCCTTTGAAAGGGGATAGTATTTCAGGAAGCATTTTTGAAAGATCCTTTTAAAATGCCAAATCCACATAAAATAAAGAAAGATTATTGTTGGTAAAAATATATAGAACAATCTCATATAAATTACGAGGAGTTAATGAAAATACATAATAATTACATTGAGGTAAGTGGATAATAAAAATACCCCAAATTAAAATAGTGGTTTGGGTGGAAAGCCCTTACCTTAAGTCTAAAGGTGTTCCTCAATTGATCTTAATGACCTGAATAATCAAATTTAAGTTCATAAATTAATGATTACAGAACCTCCTTCACATTTAATTGATTTATTATAACTTAATTAGGTTAATTAATGTCCTAATAATGGGTTAATATATTCAATTTCATTGTTTGAGACTATTTTCTTCCTTGCTTTTCATGATTGGTTTACTTATATTCATGTACAGATAAACATGTAGAATGAGAATGGTTGTCCGTAATTGATGATAAATTTTATTAGTGAACAAACATAAAATTTTGTAGTTATTACATTCATTTGGTTATTTTTATTGAAGATGAATCATTATACAAAATAATAATGATAAGTGTTTGGGTAATTTGGTGATTTTTTTATCAAAATGAACTCATTTTGTTCTATAAATTAATAGAATTTTCAAAAAAAGATTATAAAACATTTAATAATATATATTACTTATATAATAATCTTGTTGAATCATAAAAACGGTTTCATGACTATAATTAAATATGTTAATATAAATTGAACACCTGTCGTCCTTGAATGTGTTAAATTAACACATCTTGGATAATGTTTTCATTTCTAGTATAATAGAAGGGGAATGGAGAGATGATGATGATTTATTACATTATCATAAAAAACTTATATTACATGTAAGGTAGTTTATTTATCATAACATATAGATGAATGGAATTTAGGAAAAGAAAAAGAAAATGAAGGAACTTGAAAGAAATGAGAAGAGGAATTTACCTCTTGAAGTTATTTTCCTTAAGAGCCGCTTTAGAATAGAGGTTTTAGCCTTTTTATGAGACCAAGGTATGATGGATGTGGGGGAGAAGCATCAAAGGATAATTGGGCATAATTTTAGACATAGAACAAGGCTTTTGAAGAGTTAAGAGAAGAGGAAATGAGGGGGATTTTATAGTGGAGGAGAAGAGTGATTTTTGATTATCTTATTCATTATTTTATTTTTTTCTCAAGAGAAGAAATAGTATTGATTCTTGTTAACAAGAATAGTAATATTTTAATTTGATTTCACACTAATGGTTTCTTAAATTATCCATGATGCAAGGAATAGTGTATTTATCATATAATGTATATATACAGTAAATTACCATATTTAATTTTCACCAAAAAATTAAATATTTCAGTAAAATACCAAAGATTAAACATAACCATTTTTTGACATGGATAATCCAAAAATGGACTCCATTTTATCTGAATAATTTTATAAATATGGGGAATTTATTTCTTAATCGAAATCATTAATTACTCAAAAAATATAGTATTAAAACCAAAACTGTTTTTAAAATACCCTGAAAAATTAAATAAGGTCTTAAAAAATAATACGACAACAAAATATTAATTTGGGAACAAATTTTAGGAATAAGATTTAATTTATTAATTTAAAAGTTTAATTAAATATTTATCACTCAAAAAAATAAGAATACTTAATTAATAATTTATAAAATATTATACTTCATTTGTAAGGTGCTTAAATTTTATTTATATACTCATCGGTTTGGTTACTATTAATAAGGGTCATATTACTATTCATAAGGGTAAGTTACTTGTTATCAAAATTTATATTCATTTTATCAGACACCAAATATCACCCTAAACGCAACCATGTATGTCAGTTTTCTAAAATCCAAATTACAGAAGTTCCAAAATTATGTTTATTGGCTAGGTTATTACAAATTTTGGTTTTTAGGGACTCAGTGTTTAATTCATTATCTATCAAATTTATCTGAAAAATTTCAGGGAGTTATATATATAGAAGTTAAAATAATAATATTGAGGTATTAATACGATATATATGAAAATATGAGTGTTCAACTGGGAATTCATGGGAGGGAATTGATAAATTCAATTGGAAAATATTTTTAAATAAGGAATATGGTAGTGTGTTAGAGGTTTAAGTGTTTCCATAACTATTGTTTTGATTCTAACGTTAAAACCATTTTATTTCTTGTAATATGTTTTTTATTTCTCTTAAATTTTCATTAAAGGGAGTTTAGATTTATTTTTTATTTTATAAATTTTTATAAAATCCACACATTTTTCTTCTTACAAAAACAAACAATGAAAATTTGACAATTTCTTATATCAAATTTCAACCACCTCAATAGACAATTAAGGGACTTAAATATTGAATTTCTCTAGTGGATAAATTATTTGATTTATGTTTTCAAAAAAAAAAACCCCTCACGTTAATGAGTTTATGAATTTTCCAAATAATATCCCCCATGAGTGTCAATACAAGGGTGCAACAATGCCCATTATTGTGAACCATTTTCAGGTTGAGTTTAGCTCAATGCTGTGTTTTTGGGTTTAAACCCTATATACATCAATGAAAGAGCCACGTCCACTTATATTATCCATAAAGGGATGTTTTTTCTTGATTAAACACTTACACTATACAGACCAATATTTGGGGATGATTTCTTATACTTATTTTTATTCCAAAGGATTTCGCTGGAGTTTTATAATCTAAATCCCAAAAATAACTGAAATTATTCTTTGATAGAAACTATGGAAACAATTATATTTGTTACATAAAACTAAACATAAAAAAATATAGGATATTTATAGGTATATTTTATTTTGGAATTAGTTATATTACATAACAACATTAAACAGGTAATGAAAAATATTTATTGAAAATATCCTTAACATGATCTTACATAAAACTTTATGGTATAACCTGGGGACATACATAAGAAATGGGTGAGATATAAAGCTGGTAAGGGAGTAAAACTGGCATAAAATGATGTTAATAATAAATTTTATACAATATTAATATAAGTGGGACATAAAAGGGGTTAGTATCATAAATATGAATAACGAGGCATGATATAGAATGATAATATAAAGGAAACATGGGAAATGTGGAAAAAACATAAAACATAATGTAACACCCCAAGCTTCCACGGTACGTTTCCCTTCGAATAATGAAATAGCGTGTGTTGTACGCAACCTCGAGCTCTAACACACACCACAACTAATTAAACTAGCCGTTGTGAATAGTAATACCTACTTTTTGAAATTTTATAAATTTTATTTATCAAAACGGACTTCATTTTTGGATTCGGAATATCCAAATTAGCCTATGTTGAATTTTTGGTATTTTTCTGAGAACTTCTAATTTTTTATGAATAGTGAAAAATACTTAAAAACAACTTTTTTAATAAAAATAATTTATAGTGATAAATTATACTATTTAGTGGTTTTAAAGTATAATTAGAATATATTTTTACCATTTTATCCAATGGTGGTCATTAGAATTAATTTAACATTGAAAATGGACATAAACAATTGCCAATCTTTTGATATAAATTGTTTCTTAAAAACATGCTATTTGTTGTGACAGCGGGAATTAATTATAAAATTAATTAATGAAACTTATATGTTTGGAATTTTTTAAAATAGACATCATTTTTGAATTCGTAATATCAATTATAGCTTAGGGTGAAATTTTGGCATTGTTCTGAAAAACTTCAATTTTTGATGAATAGTGAAACCACTAAGTGGTAGTTAAATAACTGATTTTTCGTTTAAATGAAATATTACCACTTCTGTGATTTGATTTTCAAAAATCCAACATACATGGTTGTCATTAAGAAGTAAAATGTGGTTGAATGAGATTAAAATAATTTTTGGTGAATAGTAACTCTTAAGTTCTTAATCGCGATTAGAGGTAATTAGTGTAGTTTAAGGTAAAAAATAATGTTTTAATAATATTAGATGAGCTTGACACATGTCCTACCCTCATTGGATGTGCCATGGCCGACCAAGACAATCCATGGGTCAACTTGGGGACCCCATGGATCCACTTTAGTTGGAAAATGACATAAATACCTTTTATTTAATGTTAAAGTAAAAAATGACACAAACATGAAATGTTTTACTAAAAAAATTTTTATATGGGGTTATACAAGTCATATTTTTGACTATAAATAGTAATTGGAAATCTAAAACGATTTCCTACATCATAGTATTTTTTTTAGAATTTCTAGACATTAAATAAATTAAATTATTTATGACATCATGATGATGCAGCGATGACCTCATTATTTAACGATTTAAATAAAATGAGAAGATAATGAAAAATCCAAGGCATACACTTGTAAAAAGCCTATTGGATGAGGATATTTCGAACCCTTATCACCTTAGCCACGAATTTTATAAGTTTGGGACCTTTAGAATCCGAAAAGCATTGTATAATAATGTAACATTTCAATCTTTCCAAAAGAGCCCCTCCTCTCCTCTTATAAAAGGTTCCCACCTCTACCACCTTATTCACACTTTCAAGCCTCTTGGTTCGGCCAAACTCTACCCAAATACTCTCCCAACTTCTCTCCCTTCATCCTAGAAGCTTTACTTTAGTCAGAAAGCCATCCTAAGGAGTCCTTTTGATCAAATCAAAAGGAATAACCCGAAGAAGAGGTAACATTTTCATCACCCTCTTTCAAGTTTCTTTCTTCTTCCACTCCCTCTTTGTTTATTATTTCAATTCTAAAATTATAAATCCAGTATCTTCTATATGCTGTGATGTTATTATAAATATGGAACAACCATATTCAGTATTCTACCCATCATTTGAATGACATGTCACCATACGTGCGTACGTACGGCTTACCGTCTCCACGTCGCGGTGTAATTGTTATTCAATATATTATTATTTAGATGGGTATAATAATGATATGTAATTCATGTAAATAATAAATATAACATGATAATAATTCTTTATATATGATATACTATCCAATTATATATTATTTTAATATCAAAATAATGATATTGTCGCTCGTGCGTACGTACGGACTACCGTCTCCACGAACGCGATGAGATTCATTCTCCGTCATATCCATTCAAGTATAATTATCATTTGATGATTTAAAAATAATGTTTAAGGACATGATATCATTCTGGATATGAATAAGATACAACCTATCCATGAAAAACACGACTTATGTAACAAAACATATAAAAGAAAACGAGTAAGTTAACACCCGAAACAACGATAAATCTAAGATATTGTTAACAAAGCAATGTTAAAAGATCATATATGATATCATATGAAGGTATATGATTCTTGTATATTTTAATAACAATTATTTCACCATTATATAGGAGGTTAACCTACCCCAACCAAGGAAAAGTACAAGGTAAGGGTTTACTTCACAAACTCTTCATTATCCAAGGTTGTTTATACATAATTATCTACTGGAACCTCGTTATCATCCAAATCCATGTTTCTTAAAAATGTCTTTCAAAACATTTTTACTATTAAATGGAAAATGTGTTAAAGTCATTTATACCCTTATACATTTTTGAAAGGAATCTTACCATCATTTTCCAAACAATGTACTTTTTGACCTCTTTGACAAATTTAAGGTAAGAATGTTTTTTTAACTTATACGGCGGGTGCGGCTATTTTCCACCATTATAACTTCATCGAAGCTTCCCTAACAAGCTTATAAGAATATCTTCAAAGTAAATGTATTATTTTATAATTATGGGACTTTTAAATTATTTCAAAAAGGAGAGATATTACTCTCAAATAGCTTTGATTTCATCCATGTCAACATCCTTTGATGGGTTTTAAGTTTAATTAGAATTGATTTATGATACAAAACTTCCATTGAACATTTTGTGAAATATTTGACTGTGGATGTGTTATTTTTATACCATCCATAGTTTATAGAGAAATTGTTGACATTTCGTATGCTAGTTTTAATACGAATATTTATGTTATGTTTAAACCTATTCATATGAGGAATGTATTGGACTTAATATGAGACGGGTGGAGCCCACTATAGCTCCTCGATGCATCGGTAGGTCTCATGAGACAACTAGACGTGGAATTGGCTGAGGCCCTTTCCCAATTTGATTTATGGTTTTGGCCGAGGCCTTAATCATTTTAGACGTCTTGGCCGAGGCCTTGACAAAGTGTTTCAGAATGTATGGCATTATACATTCCCTCATTATGAAAGTGGTTATTGATATTTCACGTGATTATTAGTCTAGTAGAATATCCATGTGAGTAAGTAATGACATTAATTTATTTTACTTTTGCCATATTATGCTGAAGTTCAACTTCAATAAGGCTTTTTTAGTTATACATTGCCTTAAATGCTTATGTTTTCTTATGAAAGTTTCCGCTATATTGTTTTCCTTACTGAGCATTTGAGCTCACCCCTTTCAATGTTTTATTTTTCCCAGGATGTGAAGAAGTGTATTATGACTGACTTGCAAGAATAGTCAGTGAGGATATGAGTGTGGACTAGGGAGACCATGTTATTGTAGTTTTCATTTTTATGATGTAATGTAATGTTTATGAATGTATCTAGTGTTTCCAAGGCTACTAAACTAATCGGTCTTTCGAGACTTGATCTTTTGTGATCATGCCAATGTTATGAAGTAATGCACCGACTCTGGGTAGCTGGGGTCGGGGCGTTACAGTTGGTATCAGAGGCAGTTTAGTACTTACCTTGGAAGCTAGATTTAGATAAACTCTGATTAGATCACATATCCCGAAGATAGACTTTGAGGATTAGTATAGAAGAACTTCCTAGAATTTTGGTATTGTAGAGATGTTGTGAGTTTTCCGAGCAATACATCCATGTCTGGATACGAGTAGGTAGAGGCGACTCTGGAACAGATGTACCTAGGGGTAAAACCCGAAAACACTGCTTTGAGCTAGACTCGAATGGGAACTGGTGCACGACAACGGGCCTTGCTGCACTCTTGGTTACGACACTCCCGGGGGATATGCTTTGGATAATTCCCATTTTCTTTACAAACCACTATGAAGGGTTACACGTATATACTTACTCAAAGAAAACATTTTTATAATTATGGATTATATCCATAATTAGTTCAATTTATGTTAAGTGTTTTACAAGTATGGAATTATGTATTTTGATTCATGAACTAATCTAGTTTATGCCATTATTTAGAAATGGTGCCTAGTGGAAGGAATGGAAACCGTATCAATGCACGCACTCCGTGTAGGGATTTCCCTCCTGCTCAAGATAATTATGGTGGAGCTAGTGATACAACTGGTGCTGATAAGCTTCTCACCGTACAGGGACAACTCACGTAGGTTATGAATAACAACCTTACTCGTATGGAGCACCCTGATCCGCAACGTGGAGGATCAATGCTAGACCGTTTCATGAGGCAACAACCACCAACCTTCAATGGGAGTACAAATCCTATAGTAGCTGAGCAATGGATAAATTCCTTAGAGAAAATATTCCATGCCTTAGGGAGTAGTGAAAGGGAGAATATTGTCATGGCAGTTTACCGCCTCACTGGAGATGCCGATCAATGGTGGTCACTAATTCAAAACACAAAGGAAGATGATGAATTAACAAACATGGGATGGCAGGAGTTCAAAGAGCTGTTCTTAGAAAAATACTTTCCTCGAGACCATCGAGCGGATATGGAAAGGCAATTTCTGAGTCTGAGGCAGAAGGAGGATGAGAATGTCGCAAAGTATGAGGCTAACTTTACAAGGTTAGCAAGGTATGATGCAGATTACATACGTAACCCAAGAAGTAAGACTGGTCGTTTCTTTGATGGGTTGAAACCATTTCTCCGTCGATCTTTAGTATCTAAAACCTTCTCTTCATACGAAGGTATTGTCTCGTGCGCTATCAAGACGGAAAAGGAATTCTCTAAGTCTTATGACTTTAAATCAAAGCAAGATAAGAAGAGATCCGCTGAAAACTCTAGGAAAGGAAATAAGGAAACAGGGAAGAAGGGTAGAAATGAATTTCCACCCTGTGATAATTGCAGTAGGGAGCACCCTGGTGCCTGTCTAAAAGGAAAAGGAGTATGTTACAAGTGTGGTGAAAAAGGCCACCAAGCTCATGAATGCAAGGGAAAGAAAGCGGCTGTCAACGTGGAATGCTATAATTGTAGAGAGAAGGGACATTATGCAAATGAATGTCCTAAGCATCAGGGGAACTTACCACAGAAGAGGCGAAGGGATCAGGGCCAGGCTTATGCTATCACTACTGCTGAGGTGGAAGCTCCGAAAGACGTGGTGGTAGGTAATTTAATGGTTTCCTCAAGTTTAGCAAATGCATTATTTGATTCTGGATCATCGCATTGTTTCATATCTTCCCAGTTTTCTAAGAAAATTAGATATTTCCAATTTGATTTAACAAGGGAGTTGTCGGTCAAAACCCCTAAGGGAAGTATTGTTGCAACAAAGTTTTGTCGATTAGTTCCCATTAGAGCACCTAAATGTTCTTTACCTGCTGATCTCATCGTCATACCCATGATTTAATTTGATATAATCCTCGGTATGGATTGGCATTCGGACCATGATGCAAAAATTTATTGTAAGAGGAAAGAGGTTACGATTCTTGATGATGATGATAAGGAACACCTTATCTTTAGAGACGAATCGTCGCCACATAATTCTTATCTAGATCCACCCCCAGTAGCTCAACTAAATTCAATTATTGGGGAGGAAGAGAAGGAAATTACTGAGGGTGAGGAAAGTAATATTCAAATAGAGGATGTACCTATTGTGAGAGAATATGTTGATGTGTTTCCGGAAGATTTACCTGGACATCCTCCAGAACGAGAAGTTGAGTTTTCCATTAATTTAATTCCTGGATCAAGGCCCATATCGAAGACCCCTTATAGAATGGACACTTTGGAATTAGTTGAACTAAAGAAAAAACTAGAGGAATTGAGTAATAAGGGATTTATTCACCCTAGTGTTTCTCCTTGGGGAGCCCCTGTTCTTTTTGTTAAGAAGAAAGATGGATCTATGAGGTTGTGCATTGACTATAGGGAGATCAATGCTATAACAATGAAGAACAAGTATCCCCTACCTCGCATTGATGATTTGTTTGACCAACTGCATGGAGCTCAATACTTTTCAAAGATTGACCTTCGGTCTGGATACCATCAGTTGTGTGTGAAGAAGGAAGACGTTCCAAAGACAGCATTTCGAACAAGGTACGGGCATTACGAGTTTACAGTAATGCCTTTTGGATTGACTAATGCACCCTCTGTTTTCATGGATCTAATGAATAGAGTTTTCAAGGAATATCTTGATGAATTTGTAGTGGTATTTATTGATGATATCTTGGTATACTCCAAAAGCCACGAAGATCATGAAAATCACTTACGCATTATCCTGAAGACTCTTAGAAGACATGAATTATATGGGAAATTTAGAAAGTGTGAATTCTGGCTTCATGAGATTTCTTTTCTTGGCCATATTGTCTCTAAGGATGGAATTTCTGTTGATCCTTCTAAAACCAAGGCAATCTAAGAATGGCCAGCACCGACAAGTATAACTGAGGTACGCAGTTTTATTGGTTTAGTAGGTTATTATCGATGTTTCGTCTAGTATTTTGCTAGATTGGCTAACCCATTGACAAAGCTCACACGTAAAGGGATTAAATTTGTCTGGACAAAAGAGTGTGAAGAATGTTTTGAAGAACTAAAGAGAAGATTAGTCAATGCCCCTGTGTTGACCCTACCATTGGGGAATGATGGGTTTGTTATTTATAGTGATGCATTGAAGAAAGGACTTGGTTGTGTCCTTATGCAGAATGATAAGGTCATTGCCTATGCATCAGGATAGCTAAAAATTCATGAGCAAAACTATCCTACTCATGATCTTGAGTTAGCAGCTGTGATCTTTGCTTTAAAGATATGGAGACATTACCTCTATGGTGAAAAATGTGAGATTTATACTGATCACAAGAGTTTGAAGTATATTTTTACACAAAAAGAACTCAACATGTGGCAAAGGCGATGGCTTGAACTACTCAAGGATTATGATGGCACGATACATTACCACCCGGGGAAGGCAAACAAGGTGGCAGATGCTTTGAGTAGAAAAGAACATGGAGTTTTGAATGTGATGAGAATTGAAAGGGATCCAATTTACTTGGATCTAGTGAGGATGGACATGGGAATAACTAGGGAAGGTGAAACATCAATGCTTTTTCAAATGGTTTCCAAACCATCATTACTAGAAAGGATTAAGAGTTCTCAGACCAATGATGAAGAATTTCAGAAGAAGATTAAAGATGTGAATGATGGAAGATTGAGGGACTTTGTGTATAAGGATGGAATTTTGAAATTCAGGAAGAGACTTTGTGTTCCCAATATACCTGATCTTAAAAGGGAATTGCTGGATGATGCTCATAGTTCCAATTTCTCTATACACCCTGGGAGCACCAAAATGTATAGAGATTTGAGGGAACATTTTTGGTGGGACAATATGAAGAGGGAGATTGCTGATTTTGTGTCGAGGTGTATGGTTTGTCAACAAGTGAAAGCTGGAAGACAACATCCTGGTGGAGTATTGCAACCTCTTCCCATACCTGAGTGGAAATGGGATAATATTACGATGGAATTTTTCATGGGACTACCAAAGACTCCTAGAAGGAATGATGCAATATGGGTCATTGTTGATCGTCTTACTAAGTCAGCACATTTTCTGGCTATAAGGGAGGATCTACCACTTGAACGTCTAGCAAGATTATATATTAATGAAGTTGTAAGACTTCATGGTGTACCCCTATCGATTGTTTCTGATCGTGATCCTCGTTTTACTTCAAGATTCTGGAAAAGTCTTCAAAAGGCCTTGGATACTGAACTTTGTTTGAGCACTACCTATCACCCTCAAACAGATGGACAATCAGAACGGACTATTCAAACCTTAGAAGACATGTTGAGATCATGCTCTCTTGACTTTGAGGGTATGTGGGATCAATACTTACCACTGGTAGAATTCTCCTATAACAATAGCTTCCATTCAAGCATTCAGATGGCACCTTATGAAGCGTTATACAGAAAGAGATGTCGTACACCAACCTGTTGGGATGACGTTGGTGAAAGAAAACTTGTGGGACCAGAACTGGTGGAAGAAACAATGGAAAAGGTGAAGGTAATCCAAAACCACATCAAATCAGCTCAAAGTAGGCAGAAGAGCTATGCCGATAACAGAAGAAAGGTTTTGGAATTTCAGATGGGAGATCATGTTTTCCTAAAGGTATCTCCATGGAACGGAGTTATACGTTTTGGTAAGAAGGGTAAGTTGAGTCCCAGGTACATCGGACCTTTCAAAATTCTAGATCGTATCGGGGCTGTAGCTTATCGTTTGGCGATGTCGCCAAATCTCTCCAAAGTTCACGATGTTTTCCACATATCGCTATTGAGAAAATACATGCCCAACCCAACACATGTACTTACATATGAGGAATTAGAACTGGAACCCGATCTATCTTATTGCGAAGAGCCCATCAGAATTCTTGATGTGAGGGAGCAGGTGCTGAGAAACCGGACGACTCGTCTGGTAAAGGTTTTGTGGAGAAATCATAAAATGGAAGAGGCAACGTGGGAACCTGAGGAACTTATGATGAAGAACCACCCGAGTCTTTTTATGCAGTAATACCCTAGAAATTGCGAGGATGCAATTATTTGAAGGAGGGGAGAATGTAACACCCCAAGCTTCCACGGTACGTTTCCCTTCGAATAATGCAATAGCGTGTGTTGTACGCAACCTCGAGCTCTAACACACACCACAACTAATTAAACTAGACGTTGTGAATAGTAATACCTACTTTTTGAAATTTTATAAATTTTATTTATCAAAACGGACTTCATTTTTGGATTCGGAATATCCAAATTAGCCTATGTTGAATTTTTGGTATTTTTCTGAGAACTTCTAATTTTTTATGAATAGTGAAAAATACTTAAAAACAACTTTTTTAATAAAAATAATTTATAGTGATAAATTATACTATTTAGTGGTTTTAAAGTATAATTAGAATATATTTTTACCATTTTATCCAATGGTGGTCATTAGAATTAATTTAACATTGAAAATGGACATAAACAATTGCCAATCTTTTGATATAAATTGTTTCTTAAAAACACGCTATTTGTTGTGACAGCGGGAATTAATTATAAACTTAATTAATGAAACTTATATGTTTGGAATTTTGTAAAATAGAAATCATTTTTGAATTCGGAATATCAATTATAGCTTAAGGTGAAATTTTGGTATTGTTCTGAAAAACTTCAATTTTTGATGAATAGTGAAACCACTAAGTGGTAGTTAAATAACTGATTTTTCGTTTAAATGAAATATTACCACTTCTGTGATTTGATTTTCAAAAATCCGACATACATGGTTGTCATTAAGAAGTAAAATGTGGTTGAATGAGATTAAAATAATTTTTGGTGAATAGTAACTCTTAAGTTCTTAATCGCGATTAGAGGTAATTAGTGTAGTTTAAGGTAAAAAATAATGTTTTAATAATATGAGATGAGCTTGACACATGTCCTACCATCATTGGATGTGCCATGGCCGACCAAGACAATCCATGGGTCAACTTGGGGACCCCATGGATCCACTTTAGTTGGAAAATGACATAAATACCTTTTATTGAATGTTAAAGTAAAAAATGACAAAAACATGAAATGTTTTACTAAAACAATTTTTATATGGGGTTATAAAAGTCATATTTTTGACTATAAATAGTCATTGGAAAGCTAAAAAGATTTCCTACATCATAGTAATTTGTTTTATAATTTTTAGACATTAAATAAATTAAATTATTTATGACATCATGATGATGCAGCGATGACCTCATTATTTAAGGATTTAAATAAAATGAGAAGATAATGAAAAATCCAAGGCTTACACTTGTCCAAAGCCTATTGGATGAGGATATTTCGAACCCTTATCACCTTATCCACGAATTGTATAAGTGTGGGACCTTTAGAATCCGAAAATCATTGTATAATAATGTAACATTTCAATCTTTCCAAAAGAGCCCCTCCTCTACTCTTATAAAAGGCCCCCACCTCTACCACCTTATTCACACTTTCAAGCCTTTTGGTTCGGCCAACCTCTGCCCAAATACTCTCCCAACTTCTCTCCCTTAATCCTAGAAGCTTTACTTTAGTCATAAATCCATCCTAAGGAGTCCTTTTGATCAAATCAAAAGGAAGAACCCGAAGAAGAGGTAACATTTTCATCACCCTCTTTCAAGTTTCTTTCTTCTTCCACTCCCTCTTTGTTTATTATTTCAATTATAAAATTATAACTCCAGTATCTTCTATATTCTCTGATGTTATTATAAATATGGAACAACCATATTCAGTATTCTACCCATCATTTGAATGACATGTCACCATACGTGCGTACGTACGGCTTACCGTCTCCACGTCGTGGTGTAATTGTTATTCAATATATTATTATTTAGATGGGTATAATAATGATATGTAATTAATGTAAATAATAAATATAACATGATAATAATTCTGTATATATGATATACTATCCAATTATATATTATTTTAATATCAAAATAATGATATTGTCACCCGTGCGTACGTACGGACTACCGTCTCCACGAATGCGATGAGATTCATTCTCCGTCGTATCCATTCAAGTATAATTATCATTTGATGATTTAAAAATAATGTTTAAGGACATGATATCATTCTGGATATGAATAAGATACAACCTATCCATGAAAAACACAACTTACGTAACAAAACATATAAAAGAAAACGAGTAAGTTAACACCTGAAACAACGATAAATCTAAGATATTGTTAACAAAGCAATGTTAAAAGATCATATATGATATCATATGAATGTATATGATTCTTGTATAATTTAATAACAATTATTTCACCATTATACAGGAGGTTAACCTACCCCAACCAAGGAAAAGTACAAGGTAAGGGTTTACTTCACAACCTCTTCATTATCCAAGGTTGTTTATACATAATTATCTACTGGGACCTCGTTATCATCCACATCCATGTTTCTTAAAAATGTCTTTCAAAAAATTTTTACTATTAAATGGAAAATGTGTTAAAGTCATTTATACCCTTATAAATTTTTGAAAGGAATCTTACCGTCGTTTTCCAAACAATGTGCTTTTTGACCTCTTTGACAAATTTAAGGTAAGAATGTTTTTTTAACTTATACGGCGGGTGCGGCTATTTTCCGACATTATAACTTCATCGAAGCTTCCCTAACAAGCTTATAAGAATATCTTCAAAGTAAATGTATTATTTTATAATTATGGGACTTTTAAATGATTTCAAAAAGGAGAGATATTACTCTCAAATAGCTTTGATTTCATCCATGTCAACATCCTTTGATGGGTTTTAAGTTTAATTGGAATTGATTTATGATACAAAATTTCCATTGAACATTTTGTGAAATATTTGACTGTGGATGTGTTATTTTTATACCATCCATAGTTTATGGAGAAATTGTTGACATTTCGTATGCTAGTTTTAATACGAATATTTATGTTATGTTTAAACCTATTCATATGAGGAATGTATTGGACTTAATATGTGACGGGTGGAGCCCGCTATAGCTCCTCGATGCATCGGTAGGTCTCATGAGACAACTAGACGTGGAATTGGCCGAGGCCCTTTCCCAATTTGATTTATGGTTTTGGCCGAGGCCTTAATCATTTTAGACGTCTTGGCCGAGGCCTTGACAAAGTGTTTCAGAATGTCTGGCATTATACATTCCCTCATTATGAAAGTGGTTATTGATATTTCACGTGATTATTCGTCTAGTAGAATATCCATGTGAGTAAGTAATGGCATTACTTTATTTTACTTTTGCCATATTATGCTGAATTTCATGTTCAATAAGGCTTTTGTTTTAGTTATACATTTCCTTAAATGATTATGTTTTCTTATGAATGTTTCCGCTATATTGTTATCCTTACTGAGCATTTGAGCTCACCCCTTTCAATGTTTTATTTTTCCCAGGATGTGAAGAAGTGTATTATGACTGACTTGTAAGAATAGTCAGTGAGGATATGAGTGTGTACTAGGGAGACCATGTTATTGTAGTTTTCATTTTTATGATGTAATGTAATGTTTATGAATGTATCTAGTGTTTCCAAGGCTACTAAACTAATCGGTCTTTCGAGACTTGATCTTTTGTGATCATGCAAATGTTATGAAGTAATGCACCGACTCTGGGTAGCTGGGGTCGGGGCGTTACACATAACATCATCAACATAGGTCAAAGGTAAATGGAAATATATAGTGATGGATAAATTACCATTAAGATTTTATATTTACTTCTTATCCCAACATGACGTCTGATGAGATTAAACATTACTAAATGCATTGGAGAAATATATAATTCCAGGCACACCCATCACTTTCATTTTATTCTCATGCTTATGTGTGCCACATATATCATACAACATAGATTCATTCATCATAATATTTAGTTCCCTGATCAATGAGCATGGAATACCTACATTTATGTCCTAATTAAAATAATTATATGTGCATAAATGTTAACACCCTCGATAGGAAATGAGTATGGTATTCACTACACAATTGTTTGGTATGGAAAATTGTGGTGAAATTTCGACATCCTAACGACATCCTTAAAAATTTATAAAATTTGATGATGAGAGAGGAAGGGGTATGTCGTCATTTGGAAATGAAATTTATAGTAATAAAAACATGGAAAGACATATAACCAAATTTTGAATTGGAAATTATTGGTATAATAATATAATGAAAATTTAATGAAGAGGAAAATGGGAGGACCCCGTACCTCGAGAGTGTGAGTCATAACTGTAAGGAGGAGAATTGTCAGAGATTAATGGAATAATTATAGGAATATAGAGAGGGGATTTTAGAGTCATTATGTTCTCTAAGTATTTTTGTTGAAGATAAATGATACCTAGTGTGGGTTTATATAGGAAATAAATGGGTAATTCTTTATTATTTCTCAAATTTAGGTTTTGGACTCTATATAATAAAATAACAAATAAGACAAACCATACCATAGTTATTCCTTTGATTTCTATCGCATGAAAGTTTTTTGTATTATTTTTTAAGGATAAGGACCAAAAATAATGAAATAATTCCCCTGTTGACGTGAAAACGAATCTTACTCTTAAAGAAATGATTTTCAAACCTTAAAATACATTGGCATTATTGGGGGATTCATTAAAGATTTATAAAAATAATAAAGTAAACATAAAAAAAATCATTTTAACGGTAAAACATATATTTGGATGTTGATACCATTTATCTAATTTATCAAATCATATTTTGTTCATTATTATGTCATAATACACATTGTATATTTGTACATTATTTAATTTTAACCAAAAAATTCTAGTGTCTCCGAAAATTATAGAAAATTTATTTTTGGAAAATTTCAATGTTATTATTTTTAAAAAATATTAATTTTATGAAAATAATTTTAAAAACATGTGTATTTACACTTTTAAAACTAGAACCATCATTTATCGAGAAATACTGGGTTTTTTTGACAATAATAGTTTTTGAACCCGTATTGAAAATAACTTTGACATCATAAAATTTATATGATAATTTATATTTGAAAAATATTATTTAATAATAATATTAAAATATTATTTATTTAAAATGTCCATTAATTCATCAAAATAAAATTCATAATTGAAATTGGATACTAATTAAAAATACCATTTGTGTTTTATTTTATAAAAATCAAAATCATTAACAAAGAAACTATAATAAGAAGATATGAACATTATCATATTGAATAATATTATAATATACATATTCATATTAGTATGGTATTGATACATATCCATTTAATACATACAAAAACACCCTCAGAGTATGGTGGGAGATAGTGAGTCTTTTTTGGTGAGGTTCGGTGTACATGGTTTGGGCCATGATCATGATGTGATTGAACTTCTCCAGTAAATGGGTTTTCTCATTCTTAAATTATTATATCCCATCTTGGGATTGGTACATGTAAAATCTTGGTTATTTTATCTCCCTCAGAAGCTTTGATAATTGGTCTTCATATGGTATGATCTTACTGGTTGAGGTCTTCACTTCCTTTGTCTATGTCAATTGAATTTATCAAAACCATATATTCATAATAATCATTTGAACACTTTTTAATAACTATATTTTCAATATTAAAGATGATTTATGGTCGTTTAAATCCTATAGTATATAATAAAACAAAATAAGTTCATGTGTTTTCAATATTGATATTATATAATAATACTTTCAATTAATTCACAAAGGGAATTTTATTTATAAAAGTTTATGTCATTACAATTATATAGTAGAAAATATTTATATTATTTAATAAACTCTATTTGTTTCAATAAAATTAATGTTAATTTCTCACTTGATGACCCAACATTTTATTTTTTTTGATTTAATATAGGATAAACTTTTATTTTTATTATTATCAACACGTCCAAATAAATTGAATCTTGTCTCAATATTTTCTGAATACCTCAAAAAAATGTAGAGACAATATTATTATATATAACCTTAAATAATATATCTTTATTGTTGAGATTTTTTTCGTAAAAATAATTCAAATGACGTAGGTACCTATTGAAAAAATGTAACATATAAGAATAAACCACATATACCATGATTTTGAAAATTTTGATTTAGTATTCATTAAAAATTAAGACAAACATAAATATCTATGGGATATATTTGTTGATAATGTGCAAGACCTTATACTTTAAAACTACTATTATATTATCCATAAACAATTTACACAATACAAAAGGTAGAAATTTCTTCATGAAAATTTATGAGTTGTTGATTTTAAGTGCAAGTAACATATAATGCTTCATATCAACACATCCTAAAATAATACATGAATATCCATCATATAATTTTATATTTTTCAGTCTTTAAAGGAAAATATATTTTTCTTTATTTTTTAATAAAAACTACAAAATGATAATTTCCCTTTTCATTTCCCTAGATTGTATTCTATATATTAATTTATTCAACATCTTAAAAAGCATTAATATTATATTTTTATTTTCCATACTCATTCAATATTTTAAAAACCAAATTATCATATACATTCTTTTAAATGTGTATAATTCCAAGATTAAGATGTAATAATTTAAATTAACAATAAAGAATTTTGAAAAAATACTTTGTTTCTTCCACTGTTGGGTACCAACTATATCTGATGAGTTTATAAGTATTCTCAAAGAAACCATCTATTGATACTCTTTCCAAAATTGTGAATGAATAATTGATAATAGTGATAGGATTTCTGAACTTGATTAAAATTTTGGCAGTGATGTGAACTCATTTTATCTATAAAATACTGAATTGTAAAAATAGTATTTATTTGTTGAATCAAAGAGTTGGTGATCACACATAAAACACCACTTTCTACTATATGGTAATCCTCTCTTCATAAATTCAAAATTAAAAAATTGACATAGTTTACGTATGTAAAGGACTCAAGCATACATGTTTCCAAATATAAAAAATTACTAATCATTCAAATTATATGATTATGAATACTGAACATTATTTTTGTTGATACATCATATTTTTCTACACCATTTTCCCATATATCTTGAAAATTTTTCGATATGGGGTTTAATATATTTATCAATGTCATTTCAAGGATTTTTACTTCCTAGAATGATCATCGAAATTTTAAGAAAAGTTTTTTTCATAAAAATCGATGTATATTGACTTCAAGACATCTAAATAAATAAACTTATATAATAAGTTATAATTAGAATCATGGATTTATTAAATCCATCAGTATCTAATCCTAAATATACATTTCTAGGATCAGAGGAGAAATTTTTATATAAAGAATCAAAGGTTTTCCCTTCTTTATAATATCTCATATAATGTATTCAATCGACATTTTTGTGTTCCATAATATGCCACATCATTTGATATACCATTATATTATTCATGAATACTATTTTCAATCTTGTTTTTAATGTAAGGAAATGTAAAACCATTTCAATTTTTTTCTCTTCTTCTTCCTTGTTCATTCATTCAGAATTTTATCATGATTCACATGCTTCCTTCTAGAAATATAAAATCTATTAAACTATTCACTATATGTATCTTATCCTCAACACCACATGAAGTCATTATGACATGAATATATAATTTTTTTTAGAATGGGTTTTTTAAAAACTTTTATCATCTCATAAAATGTTCGAGGGATCTTATCTTGAAAAAAATTATCCTAAAGAAAATCCAATATCATATACATTTCTTTATCTATAATTCCAAGTAGTCACTTAATTATTTATAACTTTAGTAAAAATAGAATTTTTTTATATTTGATAAATCCTTTATAAAACTCCTTATTTCCATGTTCGAGTAATTCATAAAAAATATTTTATTTTCTTATTACCTTCCCTTTTGTATTAATCTCTAGAAAAAATGTGCCTACACTAATATGCCAAAATCTTTATATTTATGTGTAATGAACAAAATTCCATTAATTAGGATTTTAATATAATTATCCACTATCAGGGTATTAGGTTGTTCATTTTGATATTATAATCACATTGAACTTTTTTCAATGTCTAATTACTTGTATTAAAATCAACTCACATGTCTTGCAGAAAATTTCTTCAATATTAAGTTATTATAAACTTCATTTCTTTTCAACCATAATCTAAAATTACAATCAAGGAATTGATATTTTATTTTTCCATCTACGGATTAATTTTTAATTTCAAAAACTAAAAACTCCTCTATCCCCTTAATATATTGATATGTATTTCTAGATAAATTAATTAAACATTTGTCCAATTATTTTATATTGGAAAGTATCTGTATAAAAAATGGGAATTAATTATAAAATATCATGTTTATAATAATAAATAAAATTTATCAAATATCAAAATATTAATATAAAAAACTGCATTTTTATTATTTGAATGGTTTCAAATCAACAGATATAATAATGATTTAAAATAAATATCTATTAATTGAATAAACATCAAACATTTAAGGGTAATTATAAATTGTTTTGTGTAATTTCACTTAATCTAGAATAATCTATAAATTATAGGCCATTACCAACACATAACGATTCTTTATGAATTAATATATATTTATCATATGGATGGATTTAAGAGTAAATGAAATTTTAGTGATTTAACTCAAGTATTTATTTGATGTGTTAGTATGTGTGTGTCGAAGAGGGAGATGATAAATAGAGAGTATAGGGATATTTGAATCCCTGAATGGAAGATATCAGTAAAGAACATACCACAATGATTTTTTACATTTCAATAAAAAATTGGGTTTTTTAAAATAAATATTTTAGGTGGTCACCCTTATATTTGTGAAGATAACTGAAACATATCCATGAACACGGATAGAAATTCAAAGCCTGTATAGCCAAATTTTAATTTCTAGTTCATTTGAGTTTATATAAATGTTTGATTCATATATATCAAGATTTTTTCCTCTGAATATGTTGTTAAACCAAATAATACATGTTTACATAAAATTTAAAATTATAGATTTATTTAATATTTATTCACCTAAATATAGTTAAATTATACATGCATAATTTCAAATTTATTTTAATGTGTAATCTATATAAGTAATTTGTTGAAAATATACATTAAGGTACCTAATTTTTTCAATGTATAAATAATTATTTCCCCCAATATCGTATATTAAATGTTTAGGAATGTTTTTAGTTGAGTGATAATTTCAATTAAAATGTAATTTATAATAACATTCTGTTGTCTTTCTTGAAAAATTTGGGTTTTCATTATATGATTTTTATCTAAAATACCAAAGTATAAAGACCTATTGAATCCAATATAACATTACGATTTATCCTTATTCTATCCAATAGAGTATTCGTTATGACCATATGATTTTTTAGGCCATATTTATAAAATAATTATGTTTAATGAGTCTATTTATACTTATAGGTACCCAAGCTAGATTGACCATGGTGAAGGGGTGGGGGTGGTAAATCAGTGGTTGACATTAATTATTTATTTTCTATAGAATTAAACTTATTTAAAATTTTACGGTTATTTATATACTCAGTAATATCTCATAGTATCATCAAAATTTGCTGAAATGTTAAGAGAGAGAAAAAGATAAGGTATTTACACAGTTTGGTATTGATACCTACTTTGTTCCATGTTAGTTATACCCAAAACATGGATTCTCCATTATAATCTTATTATTAATTATAGCGGCTTTGGCAACAAATGGTTAATCACCAGAGTAGTTGATCTACTATTTGATCCCAATTATCTCCCCCAATAACCCAACTCTTATTCCTTGTTTAGTTATACCCCAACCATATTCTCCTACTACTGACTCTAATTGAGAGACTTCTCCTACTTCCAGCTCGAGCTAAAATACATCCTCTAATATCGGCTACCATTGAGAGACTTATCCTACATCCATTAATAATTGAGAGACGTACCCTACTTCTAAATTCAAAAAAATAAATCATCCTTTATTCGAGGATTGATCTAATTAGGATGATACTTTGATATATCTCCATGAGGTTTCTAAATAAAACATTCCCATGTACAATTCAAGTACCTTCAACAACCAATATTAAAGTCTATATGTATTTCTCAAAAATTATGATCACATGTGTATGATCAGTCACATCAGTGAAACACTTGTCCAGAAATTATTCATTATGATTTTTAATTCCCAACTGTAATTAAATGTGTTTAATTAATTCACATAATATGTACAATGTTATTTTATTCAAGTTAAACATTTCACAAACTCAAATAAATCTTATTAATAATTTCATTCATTTTGAATACATTTCATGGTCTTCTCATCAATAACCCTAGAAAATAATATTTATTATTATCATTTTATGTTCTTATATTGAGTTTTATGTCTTTGGTTATTTTATCGCACTAACTTCATGTTACCTCTCACAGACCAGGTCTAGGTTTCCCAAACGTTGAAAGGAGAAAACATGTGCTCCTTTACAAGTGAATGTACTAACTTCCTCATGAAAACATGATATCATATATTTTTAATGTTTAAATTAATCACATAATGGGTATAGTACCTTCATGTAATGGTAACACACAAACCAGTGTCTCATTCCCATCATGTACACAATTGAGGATTCACAGAATAGTTATCTTTATTCATGAAAAGGAAACACACAAGTCTGAAGGGTTCTTATTGTTAGCCAAAGTGATTCATAACAACAAGTTCATTGAAAAAAATCTTACTGTGAGATTCTAAATTATAATGTTTATTTGATCTCTCATATTATTTAGTCACATGAGGTATTTTTCTTCACATGATAATAAGATTTATGGTGTATTTTATTCATTGTAGAATAGAAGTGCATGGTGCTCTGTTTCACTAAAATTGAGATCCTCTCAAATGGAAGCAACATTACCTTACCGTGGGGATTATCCTTTGATAGGTGAGATACACTTCCTCATAAAGTAATATCATGACCTGTTGAGTCTCTAAGAAATATTCCATCCCATACATATTTTAACTCTCTGGAGACATTAGGCATTTCTTATATATACATTAAGAATAATAGAGTTATCATTATGAAAAATTGTTCTACAATACTAGACTCACCTGAATACTCATATCACATTTTCATATACTCTAAAAGGATAAAAATAATCCATAAACCAAATAAAACCTTCTTAAAATTCTATTAGATTCAATCTAATCTCATCCTTTGAAGTAATTTCATGTATGCAAGATAAATATTGCATGCATGAAAACTCATCTTCTTCTTCTTGATATCTCAATCATGAAAAAATCATAAGCTTTATATTATCATGGAACCCATGAAATGTAGAAACATGATGAATATAAATTTTGGTATCCTTGGGTCATACCTTAGGAAGAAGAAGATATCATGTGGAAATAAGACGACTCAGGTGGGGTTGATTGAGTGGCAGTCATTTTATTCATATATTTAGTGATGAAGAAACAATGTCACACATTTCTGTCCCATTTCATACAACAATTATGTTGTCCTATTATTTTTAATTAAATCCATGTCACTAAATTCCTAATCTAAAAGTGGGTTTCAACACTTGTAACACTCTACACACATGACCTTACCAGGCCACCCCTTACCTACGCGGTCCATTGGAGCACCCTGCTTATGCTATGCATACAACATGAAAACCAATGCTCATACACTTTACACCATACAAAGTACATGGGAATGATCTCCCTTGTGGTTAGGCTAGCTACTACCTACAAGGATTATGATTTTGTCCTTATGGATTGTAATGATTGGCCCATTTTTGGATAAAGACACCACCATCAAATAAGACATAGAATAATTGTAATTATATAATAGAATTTCAAGGCACTCCCAAAATGAACATGTGGAATACTATTTATCATAGTATTATTTTAATTATTCTTATTTTAAACACTTAATCCTGAAAATAAATATTTTCAAGGACTTTAGTTCATAAAAAATCTTCATGAAATAAATTTTATATTCCATGGACTTTCTTCAATTCTTCTTATTTACAAACAATGTGTCACCATTGACACATGTCTATAACATAAAGAATAGTTCAATAATCATCAAAATTACAAGGATAATTTCTCAATCATGGAATCCGACGACATTATATGAATCCAAAAAAATTATCATATAATAAAAACTTCATATTAAATGTAGAAAACATATATTGACACATCATTGTCAAAAAAATGAAACACATGGGTTAAATAACCCCCCTTTCATATTTTTTGTCAATATATCTTCACATTATAAAATTTTATAAGTGAAATCAAATCAATACCCCCTTATTTTTAATCAAATACAAAGGATATGTGGGATTTTATTATCTAATCTACTTTAGTTTTAAAAAAATATTATCCCTTAAAAGATAGTTTCTGGAAGTCTTTTGAGAGAGAGGGTGATATCACATTATTCTCTTAGAAAATATCCTCAAATTAAGAAAATCTAATTCTAAATGGGATAAACCAGTATAGAATATAATATAGAAATGAAAAAGTTATGTAAACTGTATATTAAATAATTACATGTGATAACATGCACATAAATTCTCAATTTTAAATTTAGGGGTTGTAAGTAATTAAATTTATCAATAAAATGATCGATCCTTCACACACATTAAAAAAACATAATAAATTTCAGGGGAACAATATACATCTCTCCCTTATTAGATAAAAACCCCTTGATTATTATTACCAATTCAATTAGAGTAGGGATAAGGGAGTAACCGTCATACCTCGTCTTCAAATTTTGTAGTTCAATTTTGGAATTATAAATTTGAAATTATGAACTAATAAATGATATACATAAAGGGATATATCCATCTATTTAAATTCCATATATGTCAGTAAAAAATCATATATAAATTTATAAGGGAATAAGGATAAAACTTATTGTTCTTCATAAGTAACATTCATATTGAGAAATTACTCCCAAATGGACCATTATTTTCTCCCAATATTAGCTAACGTCAAATCAAATTAGTGCAAAATACCTTTTTCCACCCTATTTTCTATTCCAACTTTATTTCATTTATTTTTATAAAGTTTTTTAGATTACTCTAATATCTTATCCAATTTTAATTAATGTATCCAAACAACTTGGAATTTACTATTGAAATCCTCTATCTTCTCAGAATATTTACATGAATTACCATTCATTTTATATTGATTCATACACCCTTTCAAAACATAGGGAATATCTTCTTATAATATTATCAAACACTTCTAATTTGTGTTAAACTTTTGCATACATCTTACATAGACATCTTTTAAACATTCATGTATATTCAAAATTAGATTTCTGGATGAGTTCATGATCACAAAATGATTTCATTGAGAACTGATTTTCATATATTAGTCATAAACCCCCCTTTATTACAAAATATATTCTATAAATTACATGTTATACCAGAAATACCATGCCTTACGCCCATACCATTCATAGCACCTTCAAAAACCAATGAAATTGAATATTCCACCAGCGACTTGTATTTTTCTAAAAACATGTTATTTCTATACTTCTTCCAACTGAATCTTATTTTGATTATAGAAATTTATTTTCTTAACATATTTCTCCCACTATTTTATGTAGAAGAGAATATCTCATTTTTCTTCTTGGTCCAACCAGATTAATATTTATGTTTTCCATGTTCTTTGTTAGAAACAATAATTTTATTTTAAATATAATATATATAGATCTAGATTTCATGTTTGGAACCTTCATTTCACCAACATTTAAGGATTTACCTTTAACAATAGTTTAATTAGTAAAATATTATTTATTTATTTTATCTTTATATTTTGACCCCCTTAATTCATATTTTCCATTATATTCATGAATTTTACGTTCATTCAAACATTAAAATTCCTTATACCCAAAATTCAAGGGACACCAACAATAGCTTATGAATATAATTTTCTTCTTTTAAAGTGTAGTTTATCCATATTTAAAAAATTTTGAAACATTAAATTTTTATGTATATCCATTTAACTTTTGGACACTTCTTCGGTTACAAACTATTATAAAACTTTTCTTATTCACCCTTGATGTGGAGGGTTTTTGAGTATTTTTCAGCATACCAATTTCCCCAGAGGTTGGTTTAAAACATGTACCATAAGTTAAAAACATTACTACTGTCTCGAACCGGATCTGGTCACCATCAAAACGACACCAAAACCGGCTCGTTCTAAGGCCCGAAGGGTGTTCCCAATCCCCATGGGCTGGAACAAGTTCCCGGGTATCATAAAATGATAATTGGGAACGATTTGCCAGAGTTTATAAACTTAAAACAACAAAAGAATCCAATAAAACGTATCTGGATTTTTCAAACCAAAAAATCATTTAAAAAAATTCAGAACTGAATTACATAGCTTAAAACAACTCAAAAAGGCTATAACAAAGGTTAAAAACCAAATAAGGACATCCCAAGAACCCTCATGGCATGGGGCACCGCCCTCAAGCCACCTCTATAAGACTTCACCACCAAGGACCTGCTAGAAACCTGAACCACTAGAACAAAAAACTGTACCCAACCTGCGACAAAAAAATAACCAAGTCTACTTACACCCAAGGGTGTAAGTAGGGTGTGAGCCAATGCCCAATAGGATACCACCACTATGATATTCCAAGTGATAAACATTTAAAGACGAAAAGCATGCAAGTTTTCAAAAACATGAAATGCTAGTTACAATTTCTAAAAGATGAAACTTTGAATAAAAACAGTTTTCAAGTGGGATATCATTAAGAATAAAAACTTTTAAAAATAATGTCAACACTACTGAATTTTCCAGCCAACTATACCGTATGCCGATGGTAAGTACAAAGTAAATAATGAGCATAAGAAATAGTGAATAACCCCTAGGCACTAGCTCGTTCTTGGTCCCAGGTACCTCGTATCTCGGTGAGAGTAACCATCACAATATCCGTTCTCGTGCACGAGCCACTAGTAGGGAACATACCCATAACCTATTGGTACCCAATCATAATCATCATAGTTTAGTTAGAGTTGTAAGCGTCAATATTTCTAAGTGAAACTAAGGAAAAACCCCACGGATTCACTAGCATACTAGTACATGTCCACCCACCTAGATACCCGGGTTTTCCCTTTGTGCTCAAACATGTTCAACAAGCCAAGAAATATAGTTTTCACATGTAGATATCACTTACACATCACACATTAAAAAAACAACCCCATGTACATCACAAATTCTACTTTTCATTCAAATGCATTTTGAAATCAAACTCACACCAAAATAGCCCACAACACTTTTTTCATAAATTTCACAATCCAACACATCCATTAACAATTTTATAAAGTCCCTAAAAATATGATAAACATCACATAACATAACTATTCACATTTAAAATGGCTCATTAGAAAGTACAAACAATCCAAAATAGTTTTCCAATATGGTTTCACCTCTTACATAAATCATTAAACCACTCAAAACTTTCATAAAACAATTCTAAATAGTGTACCAAAGCTTTTCAAATAAAACCCATTTCAAAACCATATTTCAAGGAAAAAATCACACCAATAAAAATTCAAAACAGAATTGGAAGCCCCAAAAACATTTATTAAACAACCCCCATGTGTTATACATACACCTCAAACAATAGCACAAAAGATCCACATGAAACACACACGTTTTCAAAATCACTTTCAAGAAGTACTATAAAGTTTTACACCTTAAACCCTTAAAAAAACTCTTTAAGACCTAGTGGAACACCAATACCCCACCAAATAATAATTTTCATCCCAAACAAGATATATTAAACCAAATTCATATGTTATAAAATAGTCCCAAACAATACCTAAAGGGTTGCACATGAAAAACACCAAATTTTAAGCTAAAATGAAACTATAAAAATAAATGCTTAACCAAATCCAACATAAATTTTTTTTGCACCACACACATTATATTATGAAAATGCATAATAAGTAATTCAAGGAAACTAACCCATCTAGAAATGGTTACACACGGAATCACCTACCGGAAGTGTCAAATCCCTCAAAACTTGGTTCGAAACATCAAACGCAAAACCGCCGCACCACAAGGAAGATAAATTCAGACCTAGATAACAATATTTGACCACAAATACACCTAATTAAACCCTAGTATCAAACCCTAACATCTGAAAATTTTATAACATAATTAAAGAGAGAGGAAACCATAAGGGAAAAGGAAGAAACCAAGAAGGAATCACTTACCCAAAACAATCATGAAGAAAACAACCAAAAATAGACCAGAATCTTAATTTTAAAATAGATAAAAATGTAATGGATATTCGAACAAGAATGAGAAGGTAATGTAGGAATTGGAATGGGGGAAAAAGAGTAATAATAGAAGGAGTTATAAAAGGATCAATCTACCTCTCCAAATCTGGACGATTTCTGAAATCCAGAGAAGATTAGACCATTTTCGCGATTCTATCGAGCTCTAAATTGTGGTATGAGGGAATGGGGGCACGCCTTAGGTAAGTGGGCTCGGGTGAGAGTTGTAATTATAGAAAAAACGCAAATAGTAAAGGAGATATTAGCGAATTAAAATGTATTTTAATGCAAAAAATGGGCTTTCGGGCAGGCCTAATTCCTTAAATAAAAACCCATATCCACAATGATCATGGATTTATAAATGGTCCAAATAAATATGGTGGTGTTAATATGTTAGGGGATGAAAATTAAAAATTGTAATAGATGAAAAATGTTGAAAAATGAAGAAGTTATAAAGGAATCAAAATTTATTTTTAAATCTGGAATAGGGCTCACGGTTTGGGCCAATTCCTAAAAAATCACCCATTCCTCCATAAATACTTTGGAAACCCTAAAAAAAGCATGAATGGAAATTAAATGGAATTTAACTTTAAAATAAGTCATGTATGTGAAAATTCTCCCAACCATGAAAACGTTCCACCCCGGAAAGTCACATCAAGGACAAAGAAACAACCAAACCCAACTAAGAAACCAAGAGGTACTCCTTTGACAGGTTTCACCCCCAAAGGCCAAAACACCACCAGTGATCAATTAAATATTACTCTCACAACCAAAAAATATACCACTTTCCTAAAATGATCAGTGACATTGATACTTTATCCCAAAAGAAAACTCCTCAAATAATATCTGAATAAGACTCAAGCAATTCACCCAAACGAACAATAACATTGAACAAGGCTACATTACCTTACTTTAACGAATCCATTGGGCGCTCTCCAGTCCCAATGTTTACCCAAGAAATAGGTTGGTAGCTAGATAGATCCGAACAATACTATCTACACCAAGACAAGACCATGGATAAATGTAAGTTACTGGTACGAGGGGACACAAATACGCTCCCCACCATAACAGACAACCAATACTTTTTTTTGAGACAAAAACAGTACACTAATATGGGGAGGCCTGAATGGACTCCCTGGTACATAGGGTAGACTTCCATTCAAAAATTTCCGAAGGAAAATACATGAAAATCATAGTGTTTCTCCCCACCATAAGAACCAACCATCTTAACCGACTAGCATGTTCCGACACAAAAAAAACTCAAAAATTTCAAGATTTGGGAAGGTCGCACGATTAGTCTGCAGAGTTTGTGAAACCGTGAACTAACTATGAAGATCAATATTCCTGCATGAATTCTAGGCACACATTCTCTCTTAATCGTTCACAAACCATGTGCTCAACCTGTCTAGCCAAATTTAAAACCATTCTCCAAATATTCAATGGAAACCAAAGGGGGAGGTAATGACATTGGGTGTTGTCATGGGTATAAGGCCCTCCACCTATTTACACCAAATGTGAAAAACATAAGAAAGATAATGAAACCATAGGTTTAAAGACCTCATATCTTTCATATTTAGGATAGTACTTTGTACAAGGGTTTAAATGACCCTATGATTTCCCTTGACTACGAGCCAACTTCTCTCCGCGACCTATGGATGGAGCTCAAATGATTGAAGCATCTTCGGCCTCGCAGTTAGTCTTTGGAATCCCACTGAATGATAATTATTCTTTCGGTGCCACCAAAAACTACACCGCAATCCCACACATTCCATACTCACTTTACCATATCCCGATATTTCACTGAAACGAGGGCTAAGAAGATGCCCACACATCACACCTTGTTTCTTCAAGTGAGAAACAATAGAAGTAAAGAACACCTACACTCACATTCCTCTAAAATGGACGATTTTGAAGTTTTTACAAGGGAGAAATTTGCCCAACATAACAGGGACTTCTAGAGGATTTCACTACTTTCACCTATACGGTCAAATGAGCACATGACATCATAAGGCATCACTGAACATGACCATTGCGACTGATATAAACAATTCATGGAGAGGGACCTTATACAACATCCCCAAACAACACATAATTCTAGAAAGTTTCCAAAATATCTTATCGTGACCATATTTCCCACACTGGTAGGTTATTGTGAACTCTTTCTTCGAAGAGACTATGAAGGACTCAGAGGCCCTCTTAGACACTATCCATACTGACAACCCCAGACAACTTCCACCTTTGACGAATCAGGTAGCTTAAGAAACTAAGGTATCTTTTAACCATCCACGAGAACTCTTCCACAACAAGAGGATCCAGAAAAACCAAGGATGTAAATGGTGTAGACTCATTCTACAAATCTCAAGAAAAGATTAATTAAATTGATCAACTGGAGGATTTTCCAACAACGAAACAATCTGAGTTTCACTTCAGTTGTGTACTAACCCTAAATGTGGCCATACCTTGTCCAACGGGAGAACCCAAGGACCAAACCAAGATGGTCCATTGGAAAAAAACCATAAACCAGATCCAAACACATGAAGGTAACCACCATAAAGGTGTCCCGAAACATATCTCAGAGGATACGACTAACCAGTCCTTCTACCCAGCTTACCGACCAAACATAAACCCAAAACACAGTTCAAATAGGAGGGGTTATTGGACTAAAAAACAACCCACAAAAACAGCATTTTCAAAAACCCATAATACAAACCATCCCAAACTATTCATCAAGATATCATGTTTTTCTTTAAAACCATTTTTTTGAAAACAAATGGTTCAGTGGTAAGAGTATCGACCAATGGTACCCCATGGGCCTCACACATGCATGTTTTTGTGCCACACCAGACACCCTCCTCATATCTGTAATGACACTCATCCAATTGTTCCATCAACCATCCATCATCCCTTATAACCCCATTCATGTGGTTGCTAATGGAGATACCAAATGTTAAAACAAAAATTCTTTCCACTTTTCAAAACCAAAATGGTCAACCAACACATCCTTTTTTCTCATAACCGCTAACCTAGGGATCAAAATCCCAACTCACATCTTACAAAAATTTTCAAAAATTCACGACCATTTAGAAAATAACTCAATTTCATGATATTCAAATCAATTTAAAAACATCTCATCCCATTAAAAAAACTCAGATTGTTTAGAGAACTCTATTGGAAACACTTTTCAAAACCAACTTCAATATAGTTCCTTCTTTCAAAGAGGTGTAAGCACACCATTTTACATTTCAAAACAATTCTGAAAATTCAGTTCCTCCATTTCATAACCAAACCATTCCATCTTTATTTGAAAATCATTCCATAAAAACTTTACTCTTCTTAAAACCAAGTCAACTTAAAACCAAAGCGCTAGGATTTCAGAACTAAAGCACAAAACAATGAGAGAGGAAACTAGTTTCAGTGGGTGACTTGGAAATATGGTTGGCGGCCATATTAAAATCACTTCACTGTCACAGAGAGTGTTCTAGGGAATATCCCTGGCTTCACATGGCTTTCCAGGCCCTGCGATCTCACTGAGACCATTAACCCAACTCTCTTTTCATTTCCCCTAATCATCATCAAACTAAGAAAACCAAAGGAATCCAAAAGGTCTTGACTTCCCCTAGAGAGTTGAATCCTTTCATGAGGTGTGGTGACCAGCCACACTACTCATAACAAAAATTACAAGTCCCAAAAAATCCTAACTCCAGATTATCCTGCTATTCCCCAAATAACATGACCCAAAGAGAGCGAACCTCCTCTGATACCATTTTGTCACGAACCAGATCTGGTCACCATCAAACCGGCACCAAACCAGGCCCGTGCCAAGGCCCAAAGGGCTTTCCCGATCCCCACAGGATGTCACAAGTGCCCGGGTATCATAAAATGTTAATTGGGAATGATTTACCCGAGTTTATAAACTTAAAACAACAAAAGAATCCAATAAAACGAATCTGGATTTTTCAAACCAAAAAATCTTTTACAAAAATTCAGAACTGAATTAAATAGATTAAAACAACTCAAAAAGACTATACCAAAGGGTCAAAACCAAATAAGGACAGCCCAGGAACCCTCATGGCAAGGGGCACTGCCCTCAAGCCACCTCCACAAGACTTCACCACCAAGGACCTGCTAGAAACCCGGACCACTAGAACAAAAAACTGTACCCAACCTGCGACAATAAAAATAACCAAGTCTACTTACACCCAAGGGTGTAAGTAGGGTGTGAGCCAATGCCCAGTAGGATACCACCACTAAGATATTCCATGTGATAAACATTTAAAGATTAAAATCATAAATGTTTTCAAAAACATGAAAAGCTAGTTACAATTTCTAAAAATGAAACTTTGAATAAAAACAGTTTTCAAGTGGGATATCATTAAGAATAAACACTTTTAAAATTAATGTCAACACTACTGAATTTTCCAGCCAACTATAACATATGCCGACAGTAAGTACAAATTAAATAATGAGCACAAGAAATAGGAAATAACCCCTAGGCACTAGCTCATTCTGGGTCCCAGGTACCTCGTATCTCGGTGAGAGTAACCATCAAAATATTCGTTCTCGTGCACGAGACACTAGTAGGGAACATACCCATAACCTAGTGGTCCCCAATCATCATCCTCATAGTTTAGTTATAGTTGTAAGAGTCAATCATGCTATGTGAAACTGAGGCCAAACCCCACAGATTCACTAGCATACTAGTACACGTCCACCCACCTAGATACCCGGGTTTTCCCTTTGTGCTCAAACATGTTCAACAAGCCAAGAAATATATTTTTCACATGTAGATATCACTTCCAAATCACACATTAACCAAACAGCCCCATGTACATCACAAATTCCACTTTTCATTCAAATGCATTTTGAAATCAAACTCACACCAAAATAGCCCACAACACTTTTTTCATAACTTTCACAATCCAACACATCCATTAACAATTTTATGATGTCCGTAAAAATATGATAAACATCACATAACAAAACTATTCACATTTAAAATGGCTCATTTGAAAGTATAAACAATCCAAAACAGTTTTCTAATATGGTTTCACCTCTTACATAAATCATTAAACCACTCAAAACTTTCATAAAACAATTCTAAATAGTGTACCAAAGCTTTTCAAATAAAACCCATTTCAAAACCATATTTCAAGGACAAAATCACACCAATAAAAATTCAAAACATAATTGGAAGCCCAAAAAACATTTATTAAACAACCCCCATGTGTTATACATACACCTCAAACAATAGCACAAAAGATCCACATGAAACAAACACGTTTTCAAAAATCACTTTCAAGAATTACAATAATGTTTTACACCTTAAACCCTTAAAAAACTCTTTAAGACCTAGTGGAACACCAATAACCCACCAAATAATAATTCTCATCCCAAAAAAAATTTATTAAACCAAATTCATATGTTATAAAACAATCACAAGAAATACCCAAAGGGTTACACATGAAAAACACCAAATTTTAAGATAAAATGAAACTATAAAAATAAATGCTTAACCAAATCCAACATAATTTTTTTTGCACCACACACAGCGTATAATGAAAATTAATAATAATTAATTCAAAAAACTAACTCATCTAGAAATGATTACACACGGAATCACCTACCGGAAGTGTCAAATCCCTCAAAACTTGGTTCGAAACGTCAACCACACAACTGCCGCATCAAAAGGAAGATAAATTCAGACCTAGATCACAATATTTGACCAAAAATACACCAAATGAAACCTTATTATCAAACCCTAACTTCTGGAAATTTTATAACATAATGAAAGAGAGAAGAAACCCTAAGGGAAAAGGAAGAAACCAAGAAGGAATCACTTACCCAAAACAATCCTGAAGAAAAAGACCCCAAATCGAAAAGAATATGAATTTTAAAACAGATAAAAATTTAATTTATATTCTAACAAGAATTATAAGGTAATTTAGGAATTATAATGGGGGAAAAAGAGTAAGAATAGAAGGAGTTATGAAAGGATCAATTTACCTCTCCAATCTGGACGATTTCTGAAATCCATAGAAGATTCTACCATTTTTGCGATTCTATCGAGCTCCAAATTGGGGGAGGAGGGAATGGGGGAGTGCTTTAGGTAAGTGGGATCGGGTGAGAGTTGGAATCACCGAAACAACGCAAATAGTGAAGGAGATATTAAAGGATTAAAATTTATTTTTAATGCAGAAAATGGGCTTTCGGGGAGGCCCAATGCCTTAAATAAAAACCCATATCCATCATGATCATGGATTTATAAATGGTCCAAATAAATATGGTGGTGTTAATATGTCAGGGGATGACAATTAAAAATTGGAATGGATGAAAAATGTTGAAAAATGAAGATGTTATAAAGGAATCAAAATTTATTATTAAATCTGGAATTGGGCTCACGGTTTGGCCCAATTCATAAATGATCACTCATTCCTCCATAAATGCTTGGGAAACCCTCAGAACAAAGCATGAATGGAAATTAAATGGAAATTAACTTTAAAATAAGTGATTTATGTTAAAACTACTATAATATCAAAATATTTTAACATAATGAAATTTGGTTCAATAATTTCTATGACACACAACACAAAGCTTAAACTAATAACAAAATATTATTATTTAAATATGACTATTATAACCTAGCTGTTAAATTGGAGGGTATGAATAGGATAAACTAATTATTGATATAAATATATTCCAATCAATAAAAATTTATTTATTAATTCTTAGTAAGTAATAACTCATGTTTTATTAAAACAATTTTATTCATTAAAGTTATGTTTTTTTTATCAAAATGGTTGTGGTTTATTTTAAAGAGTGAATAATAAAATTATTTTTTCTAACTTTTAAAAATTATTTTTGAAAAAATAAATATTTTTTTTTAAATTTTGATAAAAAAATTATCCTATTGGAATTTTTTGAGAAATTTTCAAATGTGAAAATTTTCAACGAATAGTGAAAAATTATGTTTTTTATTTAAAATTAGAATTTATTTTAAATGTATTTATGAATTAAAATTATTTAATAGACTAGATTTAAAATATAATTAATTAATTATTATTAAAAATATTCCTATAATGGGATTTTAAATGAATTTTACCCTATAATTAACTGGAAAAACAATTTATAATTAAAGGATATTTTTCTGAAAAACTATTTTCTTTGCAATTGTCTAGTTTAATTTTTAATTAACTTCTTACGCTTATGTAATTAAAATTTTTAAAAATTGAATCAATATTAAGAATCAGTGGTTTCAAATTTGGTAAATAGGTATCTTTTATTTTTGGATAATATAAATTGTAATGTTAGTAAATTTTGTTACCACGGTAAATAGTAAACAAGGGGTTAATATCAAATGATAAGGGTATAAATATGATCCAAATTTTTCAAATTTAATTTTATTATATTATTTAGATTAATAATAATTATATATTATAATATTAACAATTTTGAGCTATTTGGACAACACAATTAATTTATAGTAATTTAATATTTTAAGTAATTCCAAAAGAGCCCCTCCCCTCTCTTATAAAAGGGAACCTCTTCTTCTAAATTTTCACACATACAAATAATTTTGTATGAGATAATATATAAAAAATACATTAATAACTTCTATAAACACATTATAATGTCCTTAGTTTTGTCAAAAGAACAATCTTATAGGTCTTATAGTGTAAATCAGTGGAGATTTTCTATAGGAGATGCAAAATTTTAACCATAAGTTTTAGTTTTTATTCTTCTTCAACATTCCTAAAATCATCTTCAAACATGATATAATAATAAATAAGTATAATATATACAATGAGATATTATTATTTTAATGTTATAACCTATATCCATCTCAAACCTCTATCAAATGGAAAAGGAATTCATCGTTCGTGTGTACGTTGGACTATCGACTCCCTAACTGATGTAATTAGTTTTCCATCACCATTTCTAAAGGATAATTGTAATTATGGATATAAGTTATATATATGATATTAATGAAATATTTATCATTATGTAAATATAATACAACACATATTTTATTACCTTTCCTTATACAGGAAAATGATAATGTCCTTCATGCACATATGTGGACTACCACATCCACGAGTGGATGCCATTATTTTTTTACCCACAAATCACAAGGATGATATATATAAGTATAATTAAAGAATTAATATGATATTAATATTATGATGATAATTATTGAATTATAAAATTATACTTAAATAATTACTATAATGAATGTTGAAAATGGAAACGTTACTCATCGAGTGATCCTTCATTATTTGGGTTCTTACATGAATGGGTTTATTTGACCAATTAACTAATCTTGTTTTTTTGGATTTAGTTCACCATGGTTGTCTATCATGTTTTTAGAAAAAAACATGTTATTTATTTAAATCTATTCGGGACATACAAAAATGGGACTCGATGTCTCTAAATCTTTTCCTCCTCATATAGTATACTCTAACTAGAACGATAAACATGAAAATTTAAAAAGTCAAAGTTATTCCATTTCATTTCAAATATCATTTTCACGACTTGTCTCACCTAATGTTTGCTGATGAGATGATTATTTTTGTTAATGGAAGTAGGAGCTCCATCTAGGGTATCAAGGAGGTCATTAAAGAATATTTTATGTGGATTAAATAGGTGGTTAATTGTGATAAAAGAAGCAAGTTACACTCAGACTGATGACCGAATAGAAGGGAAATAAGTATAGTTTCTATATTGGATTTCAGTAGGATGAGATTTTTTATGGATTAACATGGAGATTTGATATCATTAGGAAGGGTCCATGTTCATCATTTCAACATGCTGGTGGATAATGTTTTTAGTAAGATCACTAATTTTAATAGCCATTTTTTATCTTTTGGTGGGAAAATTACTCTTGTTAATTGCGTGCTATCTTCCATCTAAATGCACTTACATTCCACTACCATAAAACCTTTTTATTTAAAAACTCAACTGGATAAAATTATGGCTTCATTTATTTGGGAAACCCATGGGGAGGGAAAAATATCTATGGGATTCCTAGGAAAGAATAGCTTGATTAGTTAGGGAATGACATATTACTGTTAGTGGTGTAGTAGTGATGATCCATGGGTTGTATGTGAAATTGGAATTGTATGGTTGGAAGATTGGTCCCTTTAGGTTTGTTTTATTGGGATGATGTATGAGGATATCTCTAGAATTCCGAAAGGCATATCGTCAAGCATGTGTTTCATGACTCAACACACATCTCCTTGATCAAAGATCATGCTCAATGGCTTATCATAAAGGGTGAGATCAGTTTCTAGTATCATAACTAGGCTAGTGTTAAACTAGGATTACATAGATGTACCACCCTGAAACTGACCTTCTGCAAAGCTTGAAATCAGACTTTGTTCATCTTGTCCATTTTGGAAAGGATCCATCTAATGATTTTTGATCTTATTCTGTTGTCTGAGATTCTTTATAGATATATTTTTAGAGGTTTAATGATGGGATCATTCTAAAAGAAGGATTTTCAAAAGGTGTTTCATATTCTTGTCATGAATGTTGGGTTGGGTGAAGTGTTTTTGTGTGATTACATCCTAGATTTATTTAATTTTTTGGTTTGGCATGTCCTGAATAATTCACGTCCAAATGATGATAATATACAACGTATTGATATTAACATGGGTCCCCAGTACAAATACTGTAGCGATCAGGAAAAATTAATTTGTCATCTATTATTCAAAGTAAAGTGGGGTAGATGGGTTTGGATTTGTCTTGGAATCTTCATAGGGGAGGATATCTTGGAGAGCTCAAGTGTGAACTTATTCAATAATTGGTTTAGTGGTATGGTAGTAAAAAAATATAGTCTAAAGTTCATGTTATTTTCATAAAGGCTAGAAGGTTGTACTTATGGACGACTAGAAAGAATGCCTAGTTTTAGAGGATGTATACTTCTAAGTTGACCATTATATCTAGAACAAGGTATCTTGTGGTTGACCTAGATCGCTTGATCAAAAAATGGGACTATTTTCCCTCTTTTCAAGATATTTTAGGTACCTGACAGGCCAATGATCTTTCTCCCAGTCCACATACTGGTCATTGGATCAGTTGGCACTCTCAAAGTAGGGGACTACAACTCAATACTGATGGTTTGTACCACTTGAGAGTCATATGGGATGGTAGCTTGGATTGGGATACTAGAGGATTTTTTTTCATTACCTTAACCACTTTCTTTGATAATAATAATTTTGTACAGGCTGTAGAGAATGATATTTTTCCTGGCCTTGAGTTGTGTAAGAGGAGAAATATTAATTTGGAGGTGCTTGAAATGGACTCACTAATTATTCAAAGGTCACTACATCACCTCGGCCTCACTCCATGGATTAACATATATCAAAATTTTAAGAGAAGGAATATAATCAGAAACGGATTAGGGATTTATCATACATGACATGGGGGAAATAGAAAAACTAACTATCTTGCCTCCAGGTCTCCTCTAGATGATGTTTTTAATTTCTTTTCAGGTGTGAGGTGTCTCCCTCAAGATGCTGTCAACATTTTTATTGGGAATTCTCTTGGTCTACATTATTTTAGGCCCCATTTTCCCCTTTGATCCATCCTCCTCTATATCATGGTGGGTGGTTATTTTTCTATTAATAAAATAAAATTAACATTGTGTGTGTCAAACATAAATGTTAAAGTAGTTGTTATAACTAGGTAATAAGTGATATAAAAGTAATAATAAACATGAAAAGTGTTTTTAATCATGAAAATAATTAAAATAAGTTTATTATTTTTGAATAAAAAGAACATACATGATGAGTTAGACTCAAAGTAAGGTACATTCGTTTTTTAAAATTATTTTTTAATGTTTTACTTAAAACATTCATTTTCTTACATTTCCATATTTTTACAGTTATTTTGTGGATGTATTTATATGGATATAAAATAATTATAATTGATTTTTTTCTTTAATTTTTTACTTTCATTCAATGGTTTTGAAAAGTAATATTTTTTTTGGAATGTTTTGACCATTATTTAGAAAAGAAAAAAATAATGTTGTATTTTAATGTATATAGTGATAACCATTTTTTCCACTGCCAAAACCATTATTTGTTGTTTGGATACCATTATAAACTCTCTTATTTTATTAAAATAAAAACCATCTTTCCTTTTTTTCTTGGAATTGTAGTTTTGAAAAGAGGGATTTAAAGAAAAGGGATATATCAATATTCAATAATTATTTCATACATGAGAAATGAATGTTTTTAATGAAAGAATTTATGTTTTATGGTTATGTTTTTTTTCTGAGTGTTGTTTATGATTATGACTAATTTTTTTGTAAAATAATTATCGGTGGTTACATTATTAATCAAATAATTGTGGTTCTACGATAAACCAAGGTCAATGACCATATTATAGCTCTCCAATGCATTGGGTAAATGGATTGAGTTAACTAATTTGGTTTCTCCAAAGAGATTATAAAAATATAATATGATGCTTATTCCAAATATGGGATGGATTTAAAAGATTATGTTTCTACTAAGAGAATATGAGAATATACTTCTATGGCGATTCCAAATATGGGATAGATTTAACTGATTAGGTTTCTCCTAAGATATTATTGGAATATACTCTGATAGTGATTAGAAGTATAACCATGATTATTATTCCCTGTGTGGACATGAGAGTTAATCTATATATATGATTGGGATAAAAATAAATCCCAAATTTCTTATATGTTTTATCTATCCTTACTATGTGTTTTAAATGTTTCCTTTGATAAAAAGTGTGTGTTTTTTCATGTCGAAATGATTTATTTTTTAAGATCAAAGAATAATGTGATAAAGACATGTATTTTATGATTTTTCAGGTTTTCACTAGATTAATAGAGATCTTTATTTTTATGTCCCATACTGAGATTCTTGTGCTCATACTATGTTTTAAAAAATTTTCCCTGGCTTTAAGGATGAGTGAGGGAACATAAGAAGTCAAGTTGAATTCCACGAATATTTTTCATGAAAATAAAACATGTTTCAACATAAAATTTTATATTAAGGGATAATGGATACTAATTACAATTTTCCACTCTATATATATAAGGTTTTTTTATGTAGGAGTTATGACATAAATATCTAAAAATATAAACATAAAATATCTTTGGGAACATAAGAAATTTAATTGTAGTTTATAGACTCAATAATATATATATTTTCAAGGCTGGGTTCTTGTAGTTGGTATCATAGTAGGGTTTGGATAATGTTATAGGTTAGGATGTTATTTGAAAATCAGTAAAAAATTCCTCTATAACCACAAATAATAGTAGGTTAGGTAGAATTTTGTTCATTTGGATAACTAGAAAGTGTTGAATATAACATGGTTAATAATATATTAGTGTTTATCATCTTCATAAGATGGTTTATTATGACTTTAATATTATTAGCACGGTAATGTTTTTGGTTTTAGTAAATCGATGGATCCAACAGGGAACAAATGAAAAATAGATGTGAAGGAAAATGTGGTGGTTGTTTGAATTGGATACTAAATTAAATGGGAGTTGTAGTGAAAATATGGTGGTTATTCTTTATAGGATATCACAATTTATTAGTAAAAACATAAACCTATGTGATTTTCATAACACATCAAATAAGTGATAAATGATTCTTTTTAGAAGCTGAATGATAAATATCATAAGGGTAAAAATAATCAATGAACCATGTGTCAAGAATGTATGAAGAAACACCGATGAATATATCATAAGATAATGGGATGATTTTTTTTATGAGGTAAAGGATGGTATAAAGAAAATAATATATCATGATGAAGGAAGCATTAAGTTAACACCATGAAGAAGTATAATTTAATTCATAAGGAATCCATTGAATGTTTTAAATGTGTGGATTATTGGAATTATAAAAATTGATTTTCTTAGTTGAAATCTCAAGAATAATATCAAAATACCATATATATGAATGTTTAGGAGTTCACAATTCCAATATTTTTAGGATGAGGAAGCTACAAATGACATTTGAAAGATATGGATTATATATTTTCCTTTTTTTGATAATATTTAATATTAGGATATATTTTGGTTGAGTAGATCCACAAATCAATTTAGGTATTTATAATGAAAAAAATATCATATCATTATTAATTATAATTTTTATATCTTTACCAATTATTATATTAGGTTGTTATTATTTATATTATTTATAAGTCTTAATATATTGATAACTATAATTATTTTACTCTCTTTAACTTGATTATTAAATAAATGTTACTTTAGGTTATTATTTTATATATTGATTAAGGTGGAATTTAAATTGGTTATTATATATATAAGGCCCCGACCTTAAACCTTACTTAATATTGAATTAAATGAATAATTTACATTGAGGATCTTTTCAGGTTTAGAGTTTTAGATAATTAGATCATAAATCATGAATTATATTCCACATTTAAACAAAGTGGGTACATAAAAGATAGTATTCGTTTTCTCCCATCAACGAAAACATATTTAACATAAAACATGGATTATTTCTTGACACTTCCTTGACACTATCATCATATCATGCACCTTTCCCTTGACCTGTGAAAAACATTTAAAACACTTGGGATGATCATAAAAAGCTCAGTAAGGGATATAAAAATATGGAAACGAAACATGAGTACATATATACATAAGAATGAAATCATACTTTACCAACAAAACATAAGCACTTTAACATACCACATAAAATCATGAATAAATCATAGAAATCATAAGACATAAAGGTAACTTGGGGCATTCATAACATTCTTACGTAGGGAGTAACCCTCTTGGTTACGTTTGGAATACCCATCACAGTATATTCCCGAAATATCTTTGGAGAAACCTTAACGTTTCACTCCTTCGCGTTACCCAATGCATTGGAGAGCTATATCGGGCTCACCCGCCCTTATTTTATCACGGAACCACCCGTCTTCATAATAATTCCCAAGAACCACAACATAATCGTATCACATAAAACATGCATAATGGAAACATAACATTTCCACCTTTCAATCACAAGATATCAATACAAAACATTGACATAAAAACATTATGAAAACCATTTTCAATACCAAAATAAAAGAAAAGTAAAACATGTTATTTATTTTTCTTAAAAAAATGTATTGCTTGTACAAGAAGCCGAAACCCAAATAATGGTCACGGCGGCGGAGAAGTCATTGTCGCCGCATACATATGACAAAAAAATCAATCCCTTCTGGAATTTAGTAAACGCTTAGTATTAAAAAGATTCCATTTGAATAAACGTAAATGTCAAAGGGGTTTATACACCGTATAAAAGAAGGTTGTGTATAAAACAAAATATGCCTCAATGAAAGGAGATTGAGACGAAGTCCCATACCTCGGGTCCGACTTGACTCGATCATTCTTTAACCTCCTGAATAATAAACTTGAGTAAATTTATACTTGATTAAGAACCTTTTTCAAGTTCATTATTCATTTTATATCACTTATTACCATGTTATGAACATTATGTAATCATTTAAGTTAATAACGGTCGTTTTAACGATCATTGGTACTTGAGTCAAAAATAAACTCTTTATAATTACAAGTTGTTCATGTATCCATTATATCCAGAGTTGTAATCATGATGTAGATATCATATATATCATATATATCCATTATATACATACATTTATAATTTTACATAACGTGTAGAGGTAAGAAATGAAATGCACCATTCATGGAGACGGTAAGCCGTACGTACGCATGAACGCTACTTACATTTCTATTTCATATTTTATGGAATGGAATCATAATGATATAAAGGTATATTATAAATCTAGTATAATATCATATATAATATCATTAATTAAATCCTTTATACGTCCCACATATGGCATTAGCGAATCAAATAACTTTGAGGGGGTGGTAGTCCGCACTTCCTAAAATGAAGATATCGCATTTTACCCATAATGGTAACCATAAAGGTATGCCATAAATGAAAAATAAAGAAGCTTTAGTAAAACATAAACATATTATATATAATATATAAGTATTGTGATATCTTAATGGCCACCTTTGAAGGTGTTATATGAGTGTTGAACAATCATCGTTTCGTGAGGCAGAAATTCTCCATCCACGGAAACAGTATGTTCTTTAACCATTAGATGTAGGTGTGTGTAAGTGTAGCTCGAATCCTTATTATAAAAACCTCCTAGTATATGTAAGATACTGGTGTTGTTACAAAGGAAATTAATAAAAAGATTTTAGGGGGTTAGAGAAGCAAAATAAAACATAAGAACACAAGAGAAGACACTACCTTTAAATCAGGTAACTCCTTTTGATTTGAGCTCAAAGGCTTCCTTGGAAGACTTATTCCCAATATGAGGCTTCTAAGAGTTATAGAGGGATGTGGAGAGACAAAATGTGTAGGGTTTGGCTGAGCCAAAGGCTTTGGAAGTGTGGGTAAGGAGGTAGAGGTGGGGGCCTTTTATAAGAGGAGAGGAGGGGCACTCTTGGAAAGTAAAGAAATGTTACTTTATTTTAAAATGAGTTTCGGATTTAAAAGGTCCCACATTGATATAATTCTAGGATAAGGTGATAAGGGTTCTAAATCCACCCATACAATAGGTTTTGGACATGTGTAGGTCATAGATTTTACATTATATTTTTATTTTATTTAAATCATTAAATAATGAGGTAATCACTGCATCATCAGGGTGTCATACATAATGTAATTTATTTAATGTCTAAAAATTATAAAAAAACTTATATGATGTAGAAAATATTTTTATCTTTGCAATTATTATTTATATTAAAAAATATGACTAGTATTACCCCATTTAAAAATTGTTTTAGTAAAACAACTCATGTTTGTGTCATTTTTACTTTTACATTAAATAAAAAGATATTATTATCATTTTCCTTCCAAAGTGGCTCCATGGGGTCCCCAAGTTGACCCATGGATTGTCTTGGTCGCCCATGACACATCCAATAAGGGTAGTACATGTTTCAAGCTCATCTCATATTATTAAAACATTATTTTTACCTTAAACTACACTAATTACCTCTAATCGCGATTAAAAACTTAAAAGTTACTGTTCACCAAAAAATTATTTTAATCCCATTGAACCACATTTTACTTCGTAATGATAACCATGTATGTCTGAATTTTAAAATTCAAAACCCAGAGGTGGTAAAATTTCATTTAAACGAAAAATTAGTTTTTTAATTACCACTTAGTGGTTTCACTATTCATCAAAAACCGGAGTTTTTCAGAAAAATAGCAAAACTTCACCCTAAGATATATTTGATATTACGAATTCAAAAATGATGTCTATTTTACAAAATTCAAAACATATAAGTTACATTAATTAATTTAATAATTAATTCCCGCTGTCAGAGCAAATAGCGTGTTTTTATGAAACAATAAGTATCAAAAGATTGACACCTGTTTAAGCCCAATTTCAAAGTGAAATTAATTCCAATGACCACTGTTGGATTAAATGGTAAAAATATATTCTATTGATACTTTAAAACCAATTAAAAAGATAATCCAACCATATAATTAAATTAGATGAAAAAATAGTTTTGATGTAAAATGCAGTATTTTTCACTATTCATTAAAAAAATTAACTTTATCAGAAAAATACCAAAAAATCACACAAAGTAAATTTTGATGTCCCTATTATAAAGAAGAATTTTATTTGGTCCAATAGAATGTATAAGAATAACCAAAACTATATTTAATGACGATTCACCATCAAAAGGCGATAAGTGGACCTTTAGTGAAAATTAGAGTATATATGCCTAAAATTGAATTCTTTTCATATTTTAAGCCTTTTTCTTTTATTGGATAAAGGTAAAAACATTTAACAAACATATATAATCATATTTCTGTTATTTCCATTCATTCATGTCAATACAACGACTACGTGTTAACTACCATTTAAAATAATATTATTTTATTACTAGTGTGCAACGTAAGATTTCAAAGAAACTCTTTGTTGCGTATCAGGTACGCTATCGAACATAGAAACCCCTTTAAAGTAAAATTATTATTTAATTCAAAAATAATAATAAAAATGAAAATGCTTTATTCTTTATTCACCTGTGATGTTACATCCTTCCCCCCTTTTGGGAATTGCGTCCTCACAATTTTATTCACTTAACAAAATAAGTGGGGGGTATTTATCCCTCATAGAATTTTCAGATTCCCATGTTGCCTCTTCAACCATATGGTTTTTCCATAAAACCATTACCTCGTGAATTACCTTATTCCGCAACACTTGTTCTCTATGGTCAAGAATCTGGACTGGTTGTTCTTCATTAGAGAGATTCTCTTCCAACTGAACTACCTCTGGGCTCAAAACATGAGATGGATCTGGCATGTACTTTCTCAAGATCGAAACATGAAAAACATTGTGTACCTGAGATAAACTCAGAGGTAAAGCCACTCGGTAAGTAACTGATCCAACTCTCTCCAGAATTTCATATTGTCCAATGAACCTTGGACTCAGCTTTCCTTTCTGACCAAATCGCATCACACTTTTCCATGGTGAAACTTTGAGAAAAACATGATCACCTACCTCGAAATATAGATCCTTCTTCCTATTGTCTACATAACTTTTCTTCCTGCTCTGAGCTGTTCTCATGTGTTTCTGTATCAGCTGAACTTTTTCTGCCAACTCTTCTCCCAATTCTGGTCCCATCAACTTCCTTTCACCCACTTCATCCCAAAAAGCTGGAGTTCGACACCGCATCCCATATAATGCCTGAGATGGTGCCATCTGTATACTAGAATGAAAACTGTTATTATAAAAAAACTCAACCAAAGAAAGATGTTGGTCCCAATTTCCCTGATAATCCATCAAACAAGCACGTAGCATATCCTCCAAAGCCTGGAACGTTCGTTCTGACTTCCCATCAGATTGAGGATGAAAAGCTGTACTAAAATTTAATTCAGTACCCAACGACTTCTAAAGGCCTTTCCAAAAGTTATTAGTGAACCTGGGATCACAGTCAGATACAATGGAGAGTGGAACTCCATGTAACCTGACTATCTCTTTAAGATACAAACGGGAAAGTTGATCTAGGGAAAAAGTATCTCGTATAGCAAGGAAATTAGAAGATTTGGTCAAGCAATCAACAATAACCCAGATTACATTATTACCTCAAGATGTCTTCGGTAATCCCAAATCAAAGTCCATGGATATATCCTCCCATTTCCACTTTGGCACTGGTAAAGGCTGAAGCATCCCTTTTGGTAACTGCCACTCTGCTTTAACCCATTGACAAGTCAAACACTTCACAGTAAAATCAGCAATATCTCTTTTCATTCCTTCCCACCAGTAATACTTCTGAAGATCTCTATACATCTTAGTACTGCCAGGATGAACTGAAAACAGAGAACTATGAGCTTCACATAACAGCTCTCTCTTCAACTGTGAATCACAAGGCACACATAATCTCTTCCCAAATCTCAAAACACAATCATTATCAATGTTGAATTCAGTCAACTTACCCTTCTGAACCAGCTCTACATTTTTCTGCAACTTACTGTCTTGCTTCTGTGCTTTCTTGATTCTGTCTGATAGAGATGATCTCACTGATACCTGAAACAAAACAGAAGAACTTCCTGCACCAACAAATTCTATGCCAAATTTCATCAAATAAAAAAACAGAGGATCTCATTCCAAATGTAGCATGGTTAATGAAGCATTACTTATCCGATTCAAAGCATCAGCCACTTTATTTTTTTTCCCGGATGGTAATGAATTGTAAAATCATAATCCTTGATTAATTCCAGACATATCCGCTGCCATATGCTCAACTCTTTCTAAGTGAATATATACTTTAAAATTTTCTGATCAGTATATATTTCACACTTTACTCCATACAAATGATGCCTCCAAATTTTTAAAGAGAAAACAATAGCAGCTAATTCCAAATCATGTGTAGGGTAATTTACCTCATGAGTTTTCAACTGTCGTGAAGCATAAGCAATTACCTGATCATTATACATTAGGACGCAACCAAGTCCTTTCAATAAAGCATCACTATATATAACAAACTCACCATTCCTGGAAGGTAGTTCCAAAACTGGAGCATTCACCAATCTTCTTTTCAGTTCCTGAAAACAATCATCACATTCTTTTTTCCAGATAAACTTAACACCCTTCCGAGTTAGCTTCGTCATTGAACTAGATAACCATGAAAAATTTCTAACAAAACTTCGGTAATAGCCTGCCAAACCAAAGAAGCTACGAATCTCAGTTACATTTGTGGGTCTTGGCCATTCTTCAACAAATATTGTTTTTGCAGGATCAACAGTTATCCCATCTTTAGAAACAATATGACCAAGGAAAGAAATTTGTTGCAACCAAAACTCAAACTTTCTGAATTTCCCATACAATTTATTTTCTTTCAAGGTTTTTAAAATAACCCTTAAATGTCTTTAATACTCTTCTTTACTTTAATAAAACACCAAAATATCATCAATGAAAACAACCACAAACTTATCCAAGAAATCATGGAAAATTTTATTCATTAAGTCCATGAATACAGTAGGTGAATTGGTTATCCCAAAAGGCATTACTAAAAATTCATAATGGCCATATCTTGTACGAAACGCAGTCTTCAGAACATCTGCTTCCTTTACCTTCAGCTGATGGTACCCCGATATTAGGTCAATCTTTGAAAAATACTGAGCTCCCAGGAGCTGATCAAAAAAATCATCGATATGAGGAAACGGATATTTGTTCTTAATAGTGATGTTATTCAAGGCTCTATAATCAATGAAAAGTCTCATAGAACCATCTTTATTTTTGACAAATAAAATAGGAGCACCCCATGGTGATGTGCTAGGTCGAATGAAACCTTTCTCTAATAAATCTTGCAACTGCTCCTTCAACTCTAAAAGTTCAATTTGAGCAATTCGATAAGGGGGTTTTGAAATTGGATTAGCATCAGGAACAAGTCAACAGTAAACTCAACTTCTCGATCTAGTATTATTCCAGGAAACTCATCAAGAAAAACATCAGGATACTCATTTACCACTGGCACATCATTAATCTGAATAGTTCCCTTGTTTTCAACAATATGTGCAAGGTAACATTCATTTACATCTTTTACAAGTTTCTCAGCCTCTTGATATGTTATCAACAGTAAGGGTTCATTCTTGTACAAAAACTGAAAGTCTTTTTGAAAAGAAACTTTTTTAGCTCTACAATCAATCTTAGCATGGTAAATAGAGAGACAATCCATACCCAGGATAACATCAAACTCTACTAGAGGTAAAACAATAAGGTTTTCTAGTAGGTTATTTCCACAGATAAGGATATGAAGATTCTTATAAATTCTTTTTGCCTCAACATTTTCCCCAGGTGTTTTTACCACATGTTCAGGAGTCATTTCTTGAGATGGTATTCCCATTTTACTAGAAAAGATTTCAGAGATGAAAGAATCTGTAGACCCAGAATCAAACAACACACTGGCATAATCTGAAAAAACAAACAAAGTACCTGATACAACTTCATTTGATGGCCCGACATCTGCTGAAGTAGTTGCAAAGGATTTCACCACCCCTTTCTTCTTGTAGTCCAACTGCTTCCCATCACTCAAGCTCTTTGTCAGACACTCATTTGCATAGTGACCCATATCATTTCACTTAAAACATTTCACTAACTGTAAATCAAATTTGGTCTTACCATCACCCAGATCTTTTTCAGTGCAATCATGAGCCTTATGTCCCTTCTTACCGCATCAGTAGCACTTTAAAGAATTCAGAAGACATTCCCTAACATTCCTTTTCTCATATTTATCACAAACTAGAAACGTAGTTTTCTTACCATCAGATCTTTTTGAATAATTCTTCCCTTTCTCCTGCCACCTCGGTCTCTTCTTCTGCTGGTTGTTATAGAACACTTGATCATCGAAAAACTCCATTTCCACCTTCTCAGCACATCGAACAAGCTTTTGATAACTTTTGAACTCACGAGAAGCTAAATAACTTCGATATTTTGTCCTTAATCTTGAGTAAAAATGATTTATTTTACTATCAAGGTCTCGGATAAAATTTGGAGCATACCTTGCCAATCGAGTGAAACTTTATTCATAGGCAGCCACCTAGTCTTCATCTTGCCTCAATTCCAAGAATTGATTTTCCATCCTAAGTCGAATAGCCTTAAGAAAATACTTCTCAAGAAACATACCTTTGAATTCATCCCAGTCGAGAGTATCAATCACATCAGCGTCCTTGATATTTTTAACCATCGTCCACCACTGATCTGCTTCACCCTCCAAACGGTAAATAGCAAGACTAACCTTTTGATTGTCTGAACACCCCATGACATCGAAAATCTTCTCCAGTGCTTTAATCCACCCTTCAGGTAGCACAGGGTTAGATGATCCTCCGAATGATGGGGGATTTTGCCTCATGAAAATGTTCCACCACTGACATGTTCCTCTGCAGTTGATCTGGCTAATCTCATGCATGGATACCGCCACCATTTATTGCTTCAGAAAACTGCGCCATTACTGCAACAAACTATTTAGTTCCAATTCCGACCATCTCAGGATGCTGATTTGGAAGGTTATTTCCTTCTATATTCCTTCCTAGCACTACTTCCCTATTTCCTTTACGGAAAACCATTCAAAACAAACATGTCTTAGATGAAGAAACAAGGTAATCTTCCAATTCTATATCATTTCAATTTGACCATAAAAAAATATATTTTTGGATAATAATTTAATAAACTTATAACTCCTAATGTTATATAAACTGACCTTTGATACCAACTATAAGGCCCCAGCCTTAAACCTTACTTAAATATTGAATTAAATGAATAATTCATATTGAGGATCTTTTCAAGATAAGAGTTTTAGAGAATTAGATCATAAATCATGAATTATATTCCACATTTAAACAAAGTGGTTACATAAAAGATAGTATTCGTTTTTTCCCATCAACAGAAACATATTTAACATAAAACATGGATTCTTTCTTGACACTTCCTTGATACTATCATTATATCATGCACCTTTCCCTTGACCTATGAAAAAAATTTCAAAAACTTTGGATGAGCATAAAAAGCTCAGTAAGGGATATAAAAATATGGAAAGGAAACATGAGTACATATACACATAAGATTGAAATCATACTTTACCCATAAAACATAAGAACATTAACATACCTCATAAAATCATGAATAAATCATAGAAATCATAATACATAAATGTAACTTGAGGCATTCATAACATTCTTACGTAGGGAGTAACCCTCTTGGTTACGTTTGGAATACCCATCACAATATATTCCCTAAATATCATCAGAGAAACCTTAACGTTTCACTACTTCGCGTTACCCAATGCATTGGAGAGCTATATCGGGCTCACCCACCCTTAGTTTATCATGGAACAACCCGTCTTCATAATAATGCCCACGAACAACAACATAATCGTATCACATAAAACATGCATAAAGGAAACATAACATTTCCACCTTTCAATCACAAGATATCAATACAACACATTGATATAAAAACATTATGAAAACCATTTTCAATACCAAAATAAAAGAAAAGTAAAACATGGTATTTATTTTTCTTTAAAAAAAGTATGGCTTGTAGAGGAAGCCGAAACTCAAATAATGGTCACGGCGGCAGAGAAGTCATTGTCACCGCATACATACGACAAAAAAAACATTCCCTTTTGACTTTTAGTAAACGATTCGTATAAAAAATATTCCCTTTTAATAAACTTAAAATTCAAAGGGGTTTATACACCGTATAAAATAATGTTGTGTATAAAACAAAATATGCCTCAATGAAAGGAGATTGAGATGAAGTCCCATACCTCGGGTCCGACTTGACTCGATCATTATTTAACCTCCTGAATAATAAACTTGATTTAATTTATACTTGCTTAAGAACCTTTTTCAAGTTTATTATTCCTTTTATATTACTTATTACCATGTTATGAACATTATGTAATCATTTAAGTTAATAACGGTCGTTTTAACGATCATTAGTACTTGAGTCAAAAATAAACTCTTTATAATTACAAGTTGTTCATGTATCCATTATATCCAGAGTTATACTCATGATGTAGATATCATATATATCATATATATCCATTATATACATACATTTATAATATTACATAACGTGTAGAGGTATGAAATGAAATGCACCGTTCATGGAGACGGTAAGCCGTACGTACGCATGAACGCTACTTTCATTTATATTTCGTATTTTATGGAATGGAATCATAATGATATAAAGGAATATTATAATTACAGTATAATATCATACATAATATAATTAATTAAATCCTTTATACATCCCACATACGGAATTAACGAATCAAATCACTTTGAGGGGGCTGTAGTCCGCACATCCTAAAATGAAGATATCACGTTTTACCCATAATGGTAACCATAAAGGTAAGACATAAATGAAAAATAAAGAAGATTAAGTAAAACATAAAAATATTATATATAATATATAAATATATTGTCATCTTAATGTCCACCTTTTAAGGTGTTATATGAGTGTTGAACAATCATCATTTTGTGAGGCTAAAATTCGCCATCCACGGAAACAGTATGTTCTTTAACCATTAGATGTAGGTGTGTGTAAGTGTAGCTTGAATACTTATTATAAAAACCTCCTAGTATATGGAAGATACTAGTGTTGTTACAAAAGGAATGAATAAAAAGATTTTAGGGGGTTGGGGAAGCAAAATAAAACATAAGAACACAAGAGAAGACACTACCTTTAAATCAGGTAACTCTTTCTGATTTGAGCTCAAAGGCTTCCTTGGGAAGACTTATACCCAATGTGAGGCTTCTAAGAGTTATAAAGGGATGTGGAGAGGCAAAATGGGCAGGGTTTGGCCGATCCAAAGGCTTTGGAAGTGTGGGTAAGGAGGTAGAGGTGGTGGCCTTTTATTAGAGGAGAGGAGGGGCACTCTTGGAAAGTAAAGAAATGTTACTTTATTTTAAAATGAGTTTCGGATTTAAAAGGTCCCACATTGATATAATTAGAGGATAAGTTGATACGTGTTCAAAATCCACCCATCCAATAGGTTTTTTATATTTTTAGGTCATAGATTTTACATTATCTTTTCATTTTAGTTAAATCGTTAAATAATGAGGTAATCGCTGCACCATCATGGTATCATAAATAATTTAATTTATTTAATGTCTAAAAATTATAAAAAAACATCTATGATGTAGGAAATCTTTTTATATTTCCAATGATTATTTATAGTAAAAAATCTGACTTTTATAACCCCATATAAATTTTTTTTAGTAAAACAACTCATGTTTGTGTCATTTTTACTTTTACATTAAATAAAAAGATATTATTGTCATTGTCCTTCCAAAGTGGATCCATGGGGTCCCCAAGTTGACCCATGGATTTTCTTGGTCGGCAATGACACATCCAATAAGGGTAGGACATGTGTCAAGCTCATCCCATATTATTAAAACATTATTTGTACCTTAAACTACACTAATTACCTCTAATCGCGATTAAAAACATAAAAGTTACTATTCATAAAAAAATTATTTTAATCCCATTGAACCACATTTTACTTCTTAATGAAAACCATGTATGTCAGATTTTTGAAATTCAAAACATAGAGGTGGTAAAATTTCATTTAAACGAAAAATCGGTTTTTTAAGTTCCACTTAGTGGTTTCACTATTCATCAAAAATTGAAGTTTTTCAGAAAAATACCAAAACATCACCCTAAGAAATATTTGATATTCTGAATTCAAAAATGATGTATATTTTACAAAATTCAAAACATATAAGTTACATTAATTAATTTAATAATTAATTCATGTTGTCAGAGCAAATAGCGTGTTTTTATGAAACAATAAGTATCAAAAGATTGACACCTGTTTAAGTCCAATTTCAAAGTTAAATTAATTTCAACGACCACTATTGGATTAAATGGTAACAATATATTCTATTTATAATTTAAAACCAATTAATAATATAATCTATCCATATAATTAAATTAGATGAAAACGAAGTTTTGATGTAAAATGCAGTATTTTTCACTATTCATTAAAAAATGAACTTTATCGGAAAAATACAAAAAAATCACACAAAGTAAATTTCGATGCCCCTATTCTAAAGAATAATTTTATTTGGTCCAATAGAACGTATAAGAATGACCAAAACTATATTTAATGACGATTCTCCATCAAAAGGCGATTAGTGGACCTTTAGTGAAAATTAGAGTATATATTCCTAAAATTGAATTATTTTCGTATTTTAAGCCTTTTTCTTTTATTGGATAAATGTAAAAACATTTAATAAACATATATAATCCTATTTTAGTTATTTCTATTCATTCCCTCCAATACAACGACTACGTGTTAACTTCCATTTAAAATAATATTATTTTATTACTAGTGTGCAAAGTAAGATTTCATTGAAACTCTTTGTTGTGTATCGGGTACGCTATCGAACATAGAAACCCATTTAAAGTTAAATTAATATTTAATTCAAAAATATCAATAAAAATGAAAATGATTTATTCTTTATTCACCTGGGATGTTATAATATAATTTAGTTTTTTTAGTTTTTTATCTTATGTTTTTAATAATGTATACTTAACTTAGATTAGATCATAATATTTCTTTTCTTAAAATATCTTTTGATTTCATGTTTTTGTTGGTAATTTCATGTTTTAAAAGTAACAAGATGAGTTTTTAGTTTAATTATTTCACTTTTATCATTAAAATACCATTTATACAGGCTGTTTATTATTCCCTTATATCCCTATTTCGTTTCACCATGTAGCCAATTACAAATCCATGTAGCCAATTTATAATCAACATAGACAATTTTCTAAAATCGGTTACCTTATGTATTTTAGAGATAAAATTGTCAATGAAACTCAAGATTAAACTATTATTTATGATTTTGAAAGATAAAAAAATCATAAACATTTCATTAGAATAAATAAAACTGTAAAACATTTTCTATAATGTTTGAAATTATATCATAATTCACTATATCTTTTATGTCTGAATTTTTCAGTTTTATAGAATTATTTTATTACTTTGTTATACTGATAACTTGAGATATAAATTTATGATTTAGGTGGTTATTTATTATATGTAAAATCAAATTATATTTTATAAATAAAATTAATGTAGAGCTAAATTTTATTATGATATTTATAAGGTATTTATTATCTTTTAAATTTGATAAGAAAAGATTATTACATATTTTTAAAATTGCCTGCGTGAATTTGGATATGTGAGAAATTTTCTTATGTGAAAAATTAATACATAGATATTTAGGTATGTGAAAATTATTACCTATGTGAATTATTTTTTTACATAGTTAGAAATGGTTGTATGAGTTTTCTTATATGAAATGTATTTTTAAATTCCCTTACATAAATTGGTTATGTGAATTCATTTACTTGAATTCACTTACATGACATTCATCTACATGAATTTTAATTCATAGATTCAATTACCTAAAATAGATACATGACACCCTTTATGAAAATCAACTACGTGGATAACTTACATGGATTTCCTACATGGTTATTAAGGTTTCCATAGGTTTTGGTAGAACCTCAAAGTATGCTCTATTTTATATTATTCTTAAAATTTCATTTTTCTTAATGATTATTAGGAAAATTATTTTTGTTTTTCTCATAATAACTCATTAATTATTGATAAATAATTATAATAGTTTTAATGTTTTTAAAGATGAATTAAATATGATTTTCATGGGATATATCACGTACTAATATTAATTCTTAAATTTTTGAACTTGAAATGTTAAAATTAAAATATTTTTAAATATGATGTGTTTCTCTTGAATATTATGTAGTAGTTTTTCATGGATATTAATATTTATTATTAACTACTTTACTAATTAATATTAATTTGATTATTTCTATAAAACATTTGTTTTATAGAATATTGAGAGAAAAAATAAAAAATGTGAAAAGCATTAAAAATATAGAGTTAGTATCATAAATATTTTTTTATGAAGGAGTATCTTTGTTTATTAAGTGGAAAAAATAAATGTTGGTATTTTATATATAAAATACCATGGTATGATGTAGAAAACTAAGATACATGGCTCTTTATTTATTTTACATGTTTCATAGATTGAAACTGAGTCTGGGATCTTCATCATTAATCTTATTGCTAAAATTACATTGCTAGTTTCCCAAGCGTAATTGTTTCAAAATCTTGAAGGGCCAAAGAATTATCTGATCCAAACACCAGAATTTTTATCAAAAAATATTCCCTGGGTAAAAATATTTTATTATTTCATTGTACTGTAACTATTTGGGCTAAACTATCTGACATAGTGTGTCTTTCATGGGGTTATACTTCCCTAACAAAAGGTATGTTTTATTTTGTTTTTCCCTATTGAAGACTAGGATTCATTTAAATGATAAAATAATAGAGGAAATGACCAATCCTATAATAGTTGGGGATTAGTTTTTACCCTTATAATACTAGGTTACTCTTAACCCATAACATAAAAGGGTTTATGGCTGAGCTTATGAATGTTTGGGATGGATTTTCACCTGTAAAATAATGTTTTATGTTTTCTCACTTAAACATCTGGGTTCTATATAAACCTAAAAATGATAGATGTTATGATTGATCTTATAATTTTATGTGATGGGACCTCTCCTAAAAAATTTCATGTTTTAGTTTAAACTCATAAAAAATAATGTAATTGGGTTGAGACTCTTGATGTAAAAAATTCCAATGTAAAGAGTTGACACTCTCCTTCAAAAGTGATATGCCATAGGGGTTCCATACACCCGGTTGGTGTGTGAAAAGAGGACATAAAATCATTTATATTTGAAATAATATAAAACTCATGTGTTTATTATTTACTTTCATATATTTTATTTTCTCTATATTTTATTATATTAGTTTGGTTAAATTGTTTAATATTTGAAAAAATAAATTTTCTCTCATAATTTTTATACTCTAATTAATTTTTAAATGATATAAAATTCACCCCAATTTTCAATTGACATCACCCTTATTTTACTATACATTTGGTATCATAGGAGCAAATTTTTAAAAGATAAGTTATTTTTTCACTTGTTTTGAAACCACAAAATTAGTATCATACCTAGTATCTCTTGAGAATATATTATACTTCATTTTACTATTTATATTTATTTTTTCAAATTTTTATCCTAGTACTTGACATGAATGTGGGAAATAGATTTTTAGTAATGGATGATTTGAGGAATAAAGATGGTTCTAATCTAACAACGCAACCATATTTCAATGGTAGCAAGTATACTCAGTGAAAGATCCATATAGAAGCTTATTTAAAGATTATTGATATTCTATTTTGGTATATTTTTAATAAATATCATGATTTAACTGAATATTATATGGTTTATTTTAATGGAGAAGATGTTTCTAAATATGATCTTAATTATAAGGTCATGCGTATTCATTATTATTCTTTTACTGTAAATAGTTTTGACGAAAACTTTAGTTGGAGTACACCTTTTGAAATTTGAAAAATTATTTCAAAAACTACATTTGAAGAAGGATTTTCCTTGGAATCTATTTTCTATAATTATAGAAAATATAAAAACATAAAAAATTAGAAACTAATTATGAAAATAGAAAATAATCAGTTTTGGGAATGGGAAATCATTCCAGAAAATCCACATTTAAATTTCAATTATTCAAATGTTATTTTTTACGACTTAAAGAAGAGACGACTTATTAAAACCAAATTTCATAAGAGTAAAAATCCAAGGAAGGTCACAGAAAAATAAATAAAACAAAGGACTACCTAGAGTGATTTCGAAATCACTTACTATGAGGATAAAAGTCCAAAAAGAACTAGTAATGATGAATTTCTTGCAAAATATTCTGAGGTAACATTTTCAACTCCAAAATATGGTTAAATTTTACTCGGTTCATATTATAGGTGATATAGAAATATATGTGTAACAATTATAAGTTAATATAGTTATTTTAGTTATGATTACCAAGTTTCTATAAATTATAGAAATTTCAAGTCAAGTATTAGTGATTTGAAGGAAGTGTGTAATTTATATAAAAATCAAATAAAATTAATGAATTATTTACATTTATCACTTAAATATAAATATAAATGGTTTTAGGGAAAAAAATTTATATTATTTTATATAATTAGGAAAGTTGTTGAAGATAAGAAGGTTTTATATCTTAAAAATGAAAATATGAGAAACGTTAATGTTTATTACTAAATTTTAAACCATAAATATGAAAATGATAGGATTAAACATTTTTTTCTTGATGGATAAGAAGATTAAAAAGAATATTTATTTAATTTTTAATGATTTTCCTAATGATGAGGTTAAATTTTTAAATCATAAAATTGATAATGAAAATATTAGAAACAAATATTCTTTCCATACATGAAATTTTCTTTGATGTTTTATATTTTTTTCTAAAATTAAAATGAAATGATAAAAAATTAATTTGATAAAGTAAGGAATAAATTTTTTTATTTGAAAAATTCAAATTATAATGAATGTGATTTAATTTTTAATTTTGGAAAGAAATATTATTTCCTGAAATGCAATGATAAATGAAATACAATTAATTGTGAATCTTTTGTTCCTATTATGTTTAAAAGTTAATTTGTTACAAGAAATCGTTTTGGAACATCTATAGATAATTTATTTTAAATGTGGACCTTGTTTTCATTATGCTTGTGATTTAACTTTGAAGTTCACTCATTATTTTGGCCACAAAGGTATTTTTATTTATATATCTGATTTCAAGACCAAATTGTGAAAACTATCTAATTCATAGGCACCTAAATCTATGTATTCATATTAATGTAAAATAAATCCATTCATTATACCCATGTAATATTTTTTTTTGATTCTCATGTCATTATTGTTTTATTCTTAGAATGTTGGCATTATAATTATAAGATTTAGTATTTCATTTTGGTTATGCTTGAACACTCTATTTCATTTTCGGATGCTTCCATATCTTTTTTGAACCTAGTTAATATTCTTTATCTAGATTGTTAATATGTTATTTTAGTTGTAAATTATGGTTTATGTTTATGATATTATTATTTATTTACTTTAAAAAAATTTGAATATCTAATGACAAGTTTCATGGATCCTTGGGAAATGAAACAATGTTTTTGGAGGAGTGTTTATATGTATAATTAAAATTACACCTGTAATTATTTGATTTATTTATTTTTAAAAGAGAACGTTAGTTTTTGGGGTGTTACTCATGTATTTAAATCTCATTTATAAATTTAAATATGTGTACTTAAAATGTGTATTCAGTATTATATATACACTATAATTTAGGTGGATATTCCCATTTAAAATTTAAAATATTTAAATTTACATATATAATGATTCAATTAAGGGGGAGAAAAACTTATTTAAAATCTTAAATACTCCCTAGAAATGTATTCCATTTTAATAATGTTGGAATTTAATGAAGATTCTTTTTGGTCATGATGAAATTGTATCTATTTTAAATATATTCAGTTATTCATGATTAACATGTAATATTTTCAATTTATAAAATCTATTTTATATAATTTTAACCATTAAGTATCATGGTTTTAAAATATTTCTAGATATTCATTTTTAATGTTTGGTTGTGAATTCTAAAACAAAATATGTTTTATTTTGTTGAAACGTTTTTATTCCATCAATATCATGGACAATCATAATTATTTCTTAAATTTAGGGTGAGTTTGATTATGATTATTTATATTCTAAAATTTACATATTTCTATACAATTTGTTAAAATATGGGATATATATTATAATATTATTTTTTAAATAAGTATTTTTTATTATATTAATATTTTAAGAGCTTTCATAAATTTTTAAATGAGGTTAACTTATGTTTGAAACTTTTAGTTTGCATAAAATTATGTTTTATGTATGATTTGTTATATTTTTTCACAATCAACATGTAATATTATGTTCATCATATAATACTTGATGGTATTAAACTGGTCCATTGATGTTTTTATTGGAAATATCTATGTTTATGAATATTAATAAAATAAATTTGGTTTTATTAGTATGATTATATTTCATTTTAATTAACTCTTGTGAGTTAATTTCAAAGAGAAATGTTTTCAATTGAAACTTTTTTTATAAATTTAAAAAGTGGGGTATGTTTTAAAATTATACCTGGTTTTATAATTTTCAAAGATTGGGATAATATCGAGTGGATACTTGAAATATTCTAGTTTTTCATAATTAAAAAAAATATTATATAAAGATTATTATTATTATTATATATTTACTGAGTATTATCAGTAGTTTTTTATTCTTTATATTGTTTATAAGTCTTAAAATAGTTTTAACTTTAATTGTTTTATTCTCTTTAACATAAGTCTTAATTAAGTGTAAAATTTACTTATTATCAGATATATATATATATATATATATTTATTAAGGTATACATTACATTGGTTCTTATATAATTTAGCTTTACATTTGGTTTTTATCTTATGTGTTTATTAAAGTATTATTAACATTGATTATGTCATATTATTTATTTTCTTAAAAAATCATTTGATCTTATGTTTTGATTGGTCAATTAACGTTATAAAAGATTCATATTGAGTTTTTTGGGGGGAAATACACCATTTGAGACCTTAAAATAACATATATATATATATATATATGGTTTTTATTGCTCCCACAGAGACCTTTTACTATTAACCCTAAAGCCACATATAAATCTAGGTTTCCAATTTGTAATCCACATAACCAATTTTCTAAAACCTCTAACCTTCTGTATTTTGAGCATAACATTATCTATACAACACAAAATTAAGTGACTTTTGAATATTTTGAAGTATAATAAAGTTATGTAACTTTAATTAGCTGAAATAATACACCTAATGGATCACTATCATGTTAGAAATTAGTTTATAAGTCACTATATGTTTTTATTATAATTAAATAGTTTTTCTTAATAATTTTGTTACTACACTTTGGAAATAACCTGAGATATAAAATATTGATATAGATTATTATTAATTATATGAAAATTTAAATAAATTTCTAAATAAAAATTAATTTTAGTGAAATGTTATTCTACTTTTTACAAGGACTTTGTTATGTTTGAAATTTTATAAGATAAGTTGTTTACAAATGTCTAAAATCACCAACATGAATTCACCTACATGATCATTTCTCTTACTTGAGAAAAATATACATATATATTCAACTAATCGAAAATTATTTCCAATATGAATTATTTGGATATGTAGGGAGAAATGGTTATGTGAATTTTCATATATGAAATGGCTACATAATGTCCCTTAAATAAATCGGTTACATAAATTACCTTACAAGAATTCACTTATGTAAAATTCATCTACATGAATTCAGATACATCAATTCACTTATATAAAACAAATAAATCAATTTTATTATGAAAATAATATTTGTGAATAAATTACCTGTATATTACTATGTTGTTATTCAAGTTTCTATATGTTTTTGTAAAACATAGAAATATGCTCTATTTTACATTATTAATCCTATTTTGTTTTGCACCATGTTTATGATATATATGATTAATGTTTAGATTGTTCTATAATTACTCATTAAATATATTTAAGGAATGGAGTTATTTTTTATGTTTTTTAATGATGAATAAAATATGATCTGAGAGGGATTTAGGATGAACTAATATTAATACTAAAATTTTCAAACATGAAAAATACAAATTCATAACTTCTGATATTTGAAATGTGTCTCTTGAATATTATCTTAGAGATTTTAAAGGATGATTTTTTTATTATTAACCATTGAATTATTTTTTTTCTAAATTTTTTTCTTTCTATATAATGTGTGTTTTATAAAACATCAAGACATAACTCAATAATTGGAAAGTTACTATAATTGTTTTAAATAATAGAGAGTGAGTATCACATAAAATATAGAAGTATTATTAGATATTTATTATCAAAATTTTTGGATATATTAACTGATATATATTTTTTCATTGTTGTTATAATAATTTTTTATTGTAAAATTTGTTTTTAATTTTATAGTATATCGAAGAAAATTAAAAGATACATCCACAAGAATATTTTAACATTGGAATTTATGAAGGAGTATCAGTGTTTCCAAAGTGAAGATTATAGCTATTTATATTTTCCATATAAAAAGAATGTGGAATAAAATATAGACATAAGATACATGACTCTTATTTTATATTACATTCTATTTAATTCAAAACTATGTCGTGCAACTTTATTTCCCATATTCTTTATGGAAGTAAACTACCGATTTCCTGAGAGTTATTACATAAACATCTTGAAGGGATGGATAATTACCTAATCCAAATGCCAACATCTTCATCGATAATCATTCACTGGGTGAAAATATTTTATTCATTAAATTCACTATACCTACATAGGTTTTATTGTGTCACTTAGTACATCTTGCATGGGGATATACTACCCTAATTAATGGTAGGTTATGGATAGTTCATTACCCTTAGAAAAATAAGTTTCACTTAAATAGTCTAATAACATAGGAGAAAACCAATCCATTGAGATTATTTGATTAGTATGTCCCCTCAAAATATTGGGTTATTCTTGACCCATAATATAGAAGAGGTTAGGATTGGGTGTATGAAATTATAGGTTGGGTTTTCACCTACAAAATAATTGGTTACATTTTCTCACATAAAAGATAGGGTTCAATCTAAACCTGAAAAATGTATGAGGTTAGGATTGATCCTGAAAAATTATAGGTTGGGCCCTTACCTATAAAAGAATTTGTTTTTTGCTAACCCCAAAACAGAAAATTTAATTTGGTTGAGCCATAAAGTGTGAAAAATGTGGATGTAAAGAATATTCACTCTTCTTCAAAAGTGATATACCATAGTGGGTGTCATACATCAGGTTGGTGTGTGAAGAGTAGATGTAATATCATTTAGATCCAAACTACTATAAAATTATTGTATTAATTTTTTAATTTCATGAAATTTCTTTTCTATATAATTTCTTATATTAGTTTGGTCTAATTGTATATTATTTTAACCAATCAATTTCTACTTATCAATTTTTTACACTGAATCATTTATAAAAGATAGAAAGTCACCCCATCTTTTCCATTTCTATCATCCCTATAGGACATTACATAATTATATTTTGCCTTTAAAAAGTAATTATAAAGGAAAAAGACATAAAATCATGGTTAATGAATAATATTTACTAATTATAGTATTTATATAATGCGATTCAAGAGTTATGATGTAGTGGTTTATGTGATGTTGATCATAAGTTCAAAGGCGTAGACACCAATTTTGAGGTTTTTTGTGATAAAAATATGTTCGAAGGAATATATTTATTTTTAGTATATGTTTGAGGTATATGTAACACTTGAGTTTAATATGTTAAAGAGTTATTGAAGGAATCATTTTCCTTCCATTTTTGGACATAATTTTAAAGGTATTACTTTCCTTTTGGGTTTATATAGTATTCGATGATTAATTTTATTTTTGAGAATGATCATTATATTTTTGGTAATTTTATAGGAATTATATTAATATTGTTTTATTAAACATACATCCTATAGGCCAAGAGATTACTTGTGACATGCACAATGTCCGTAGGAATTGAACCCATAACTTAAGGGTGATTAGGATTCAACACCTAACACTAACTGATGTGATGCCATGGTTAATATGAAATAGTTTTTTAAATAAAAAATTGGATAAATAATGATTAATTTGATTTTAGGAACATATAATTAATCGTAACCATGGGATTGAAGAGTTATTTCGTGATTAATTGAATTTTGAAAAAGATCACTTGGATTTTGGGGAACATTATTCAATATTATAGGATTTTATTTGAGGACTCAATATTGAATTATCTTTTTGAAATATCCATGATCTAAATGTGTCGTTATGGTGATTAAGGTTATAAATCAAAAATAATATCATATCTTTTATATTAAGATATTATGGAATATATATTTTTGGTATAATACATTAAGAGTGATTGAAGTTATTTGGAGTTAAATGTAAAATTTAACTTAGAAGAATACGTTATCAAATACTTCTTTTTTTTGGAGTTCTAGTATAAGTTTGAAATATTTGGATTAATTTAAGGTTATTTATTTATCAAATTATCTATTTTAATCTTTGGGTTTGATTGTTGAGGCCTTGGTGATTAATGCTTCATTTCTTCATTTAAAGGATTATTCATTTTGGGAATTATATTACCTTACAATAACTAGTTTGGTTTTTTTAATTTCAAAAATATAGAATGAATAACTTTTTATCATTTTATAGAGTTATATTATCCTTTATAATTTGATTTTATTTCATTAGGAATATAAAATTCAACTTGAATACTCACCGTCACACATCTATAGGTTTTTATGATTAAATTTCTCCTGACCATATTTTTTATCACTCTCTATTAGTCCTTGGATGTTAGTCGTTTTCTTTCATGGCCACATTTTATATTCCCAAAAATGTTTTCATATAGATAAAACTAGATATGTGTTATTCCATATGACCTTTATAACTCCATTTCTCCCTCTTTAAGTGAAATTTTTATTAACCCTTTTTATGAAGTGGTATTTCAGAAAAGATATTTTGATAACTCAGAGATGCAGTTTCCAAGATAATTTAAAATTATACGGAATAAAATTATTAAAAGGTGGGGGAGATAATGAAATATCATGATATTTTAAATTAATTACATTATATTTGATAACGTGTATGAAACACAACACAAATCTTTAACGAATCGTGAAATATTTTTATTTAAATTTGACAATTATAACCGAACAGTTAAATTATTGAATATTAGTAGTATTAAATAATTTTGTAATGAAATAAATAAATATATATATATATATATATATATTTTATTAATGAAAAATTTATTTATTAATTACTAGTAAATAGGAAATCATTTTTTTTAAAACTATTTTATTATTTATGGTTATGTTTTTAACAAAACAAGATTTGATTCATTTTTATGAAGCAATAATATAAATAATATAAATAATTTAAATAAATTTAAGAAATTTTATTTTAAAAATTAAATATAATATTTTCAATCAGTATATGAAATTTTTTTTATGGAGAATATTTGAGAATTTTTTGAAAAGTTTAAATTTTAAATGAATAGTTAAAAATACTAATTTTTATTGAAAACTATATTTTATTTTATAGTATTTATAATTTTAAACTATATTTTACATTAGTTTTGAAATACTAATGGATAGTTATAATTTAAAACAATCTAATTTTTTTCTTTTAAATGAATTTTATTCTTTAATTTTGTATAAAAGCATTTTACACTTAAAAATGAATTTTCCTGAAAAATTATTGTCCATTGTGATTATCCTATTTAATTTTAAAATAAATTATGAAAATTTTTGTTTAAAATTTAAAAAAATGGATTAAATATTTTTAATTAGTGGTTCCACATTTGGTAAATATTTCTCTCTTATTATCGGTAAATATGAATGCAACCTTAATTTTTTACCATACTAAAAGGTAAATTGGTGGTCAAAATAAGAAGATAAAGGTAAAAATGTGATCTAAACATGTAAATATTTAATTGTAAGAGATATATTGGATTCTAAATCTTATTATATTCTATTATTATCAATTTGGAACCATTTAGACATCATAATTAATCTATATTAATTTAATATTTTTGAGAAATTATAGAAGGGCCCCTCCCATCTCTTATAAAAGGGAACCACTTCTTCTTAGTTATTCAAACTAAAAAACACTTTTTTATCAGACCATATCTACCCAAATCCATTTTTGAAATCCTTAAATCTGTTCTACATTCATTATATTGTGCATAATTCCCATCTTAGCTGTCATAAGGCATTAAAAAATTAAGAATTTCTAAAGAACTGGTACAGTTTTTAGGATCATGTTTTAGATTTATTTCTTATTCCACCTCCTTAAAATATTAATTAAACATAATAAGATAATAAATATAGTATAATAAATATAAAAATATGTTATTATGTTAATTAAATATCCTATATAAATCTTCATCCATCAAACAACAATGGAATTCATCTTTTGTGTGTGTGGTGGATTACCACCTCACAAACTGATGTAATTCGTTTTCCATAATCAACTCTCATGGACGATTATAACGATTAATTTAAGTTATATATATATGATATTAATGAAATATTTATCATTATATAAATATTATATAACAAATATTTTCTTACCTTTCCATACACTAGAAAGTGATGATGTCGTTCGTGCATTCGTTTGGACTGCCACCCCCACGAAGCGATGTGAATAATTTTTCATCACCACATATCATGTATGATATATAAGTATAATTAAATAAATAATATTATATTTATTTTAGTATTATTATACATTAATGATGAATTTATACTTAACTTATTTCCATGACAATCATTCAAAAATTGAAATGCTACTCATGTGTACTAACGACCTATCATCTACATGATTGTAACATAGTTAATTTTTTAAAACCATCATTCACGATTGATTTAAAAAGTAAAAATGATATATTAAAATGATAATTATGTCATGATTATTATTATGGATATAACATAATAATGACCACTTTGACCATATTCAACTTACCAAAGTCCTTTTTTACTTGTGAACTGAATATCTTCCAAACATCCAATGTGAAATAAAATTTTTATGTAATTGTTATAACATGGTTATAAGTTAGATAAAAGGAATAATAAAATTGAAAAGGCTTCTCAATAATATACAAGATTAACATAAGTTTATTATTTAGGAAGATAAAAAACCCATATGATGAGTCATAATCAAGGTAAGGGTCTTTCTATTTAAATATCATCTTTTAATGTTTTCATTAAAAATTGATTTTTCTTACATGTACATATTTTTAAAAATATTTTATGGATGTATAAATATTGACACAAAAATTATAAAATAAAATTTATTTTTATTTTTTCTTTATTTAAATGGTTTTGGAAAGTAATCTTTTTTCAAAATGTATTATCCTTCTTTACAAAAGACAAAATAAATACTAAAATTTAACTTACATGGAAAAATAATTTTACCACCACCATAAACATTTTTGATGTTCTAATTACTATATAATATTTCATGTTTTATTCAAAGGAATATAATATTTCTCTTTGTTCGCAGAATTTTAGTTTTGAAATTTGGGGTTTAAAGATATAGGACATATCTACATCAAAATATGTTTTCTTTTGGGTGGAAAAAAGTTTTTATGACTCATAATATTCAAGGTTATTGTTATGTTATTTTTGATAGGAATTGTTTATGATTAATGGAAGTTACCTTATAACCCAAGGATGGGTGGTCACATTATTAACCAAGGGTGGGTGGTTCTATGATAAACCATGCTCTAGTGATCTTGTTATAGCTCTCTAATGAATTGGGTAGAGGGACAAAGTTAACTAATTAAGTTTATGAAAATTGAATGTGGGAATATACTATAATGGATATTCCAAATTTGTGATAGAGTTAACTTATAAGGTGCATCTTAAGAGAATATGAGAATATATTATGATGGTTATTCCAAATATTGGAAAGAGTTAACCAATTAGGTTTCACCTAAGATATTTTGGTAATATACTCAGATAGTTACTCCACATATAACTATGATGTTTATTACATGTGTAATCGTTAGGGTCACTTTATATGTATGGGTGATATGAAAATGATTCCCATGTTTCATATATGTTTTATCTATGATATTCTATGAGTTTTAAAAGACTCATTTTAGAAAATTCTATGTTTTCATGCAGAAATTATTTATTTTATAAAGTTAATGAATAATGTGATAAAGGTAATAATTTCAAGGGGTGTTGATACTTTTAAATACAGTAATATAATTAATTCTTTTATTTCCCTTACAGATATTTTTTTTACATACCATGTTTTAAAATGTTTTTCAGAGTGTTTTAGAATAGTTAAGGGAAGAGAAGAAGTCAACATGAAAGTTAGGATGAGATTTCATTGAATAACCATTGTGATAAATTGTTATAAAAAAGGTTTTTTTAAACTAACATTTTTTATAAGAATTTTTTTGTTATACAAGAATCTGGTCCATTCTATTATATAGAGTTTTGTAAGAATTTTGAATGATTTCTGAATTTTTGAACCCAAATATAAAAGGGAGAGATTTTTTGTTTTAAAGAAAGTTGTTTTTCTTGACTCAAAGAATCAAACTTAGGTCCATCAACATGATTTTGAAGATCATCTAATCCAAAATAATCGAATGAAATTTTTTTGATGCATGGGAGATCTCCTTTTTCTATAATTAGAGAAAGAAATATTTTTCTAAGTTAGTAAGTCAAAATATTATGTATGATAAAGTTGTAATAATACTAAAGTGGAATGTTGAATAAATTAAATACCTGAGTTATAAATTTTTCTTATATTCTAAAAAAATCAGATAATGATTTTTAATTCATAATGTTCTCATAAATCATGAAAAATATAATGATAAAATCATTCTAAGAAATGGTGGAGAGGTTTAATGAATTTCAGGGTTGCAGTATAGAGATTCCATAATAATGTGAATTCCATCATAATGATAATTCCATCGTAATGAGAATTAAATCGTAATTAGAGTTCCATTGTTATGAGGATTCCATAAAACTGATTAGATAAGGAAATAGAAATCTAATTGATTTGAGAAGGAAATTCCATTTGTAATGAGCTATGAAGGGAAAAAAATTGTATTGAGGTGAGAAGAAAATAGAGTTTGTTATGAGCTGAGAAGGAAACCAAATTCTTAAAGAACTGAGAAGGTAAAAAAATCATAATACGTTGAGAAAGAAACATATTTTTAATGAGTTTAGAATGAAATAGGTTTTTAATTAGCATAGAAAGAAATAGATTCTTAATTATATGATTGTAAAAGAGACTAAAAAAGAATATTTCAGAAGTTTTAATAAATATTTGAAGAGTTAAAACATGAATTTCAATTTTCCATAAATCATGGAGAAATATATAGAGGATTGAAGATTTCAAAATTATAGGTTAAGTGTGAGAGGTTTTCAGGATGTTTACTAAAAGATGATAAGGAAATAAAACATAATAGGTTGCCTATGTTATGCTATTATTAGTTTTTAATCCCATAAAAAGTGAACAAAATATTCACCCTCTCTTCTCAGTTGTTATTTGATCCTTTGGAACGTCAATTTTTATTAGAGTGATGGTTCCCTTGTTAAAATCTTAACATGGATAATATCAATTTTTTAAATTATAGAGGAATTCCAATAGTTGATGGAAATAATTTTATGGATGAAAAAATAGGATGATTCCTTATATCCTATCTATTGTATTGGAAGTTATTGATATAGATACTATTGGTTTTCCACACATTGAGAGGGATTCTACTATGAAATTTTCTGATATGGGAAATAGAGAAGTTGTTCAAAAGACCATAACTACAATCCTTTTTCCCTTATCAGAGAATGTTTATCAGAAGGTGATGGGGTTTACTATTTTAAAATGTATGTGGGAAAATAACGAAAATTATTTTTAAGGGAATAGTAAAGATGAGGAATAATGTAACACCCCAAGCTTCCACGATACGTTTCCCGTTGAATAATGTAATAGATTTCATTGTATGTAACTTTGAGATTCTAACACACCGCGACTAATCAAACTAAGCATTATGAATAGTAATACCCACTTTTGGAAATTTTATAATTTTTATCTTTCAAAATGGACTTCATTTTTGGATTCGGAATTTCTAAATTCGCTTAGGGTGCATTTTTGGTATTTTTCTGTAAACTTTCTATTTTTGATAAATTGTGAAAAACTCTAAGTTATAGTTTAAAATAAAATTTTAATTTAAATAATTAATTATTTTATTTAAATTTATTTTATGTAAAAATAGATACATAATACCTATATATGTTCAATGTAATTCATTGGAGTCATTTTCTAATAATATTAGATATATAAAATTTTATTGAACTTTTCACAGTCTTTTACCCACCTCCTTAGAGCATTTGAAAATTTATATAAAACTAAATTTTACCTCTTATATAAGTTGAGTTTCAATAATCTGAGAGACAGGGTTAATATCAAGGAGTGAAATGTGGTTCAATAAGATAAAAATAATTTTTGGTGAATAGTAACTTTTAAATTTTATTTACCACGGTTAAAAGTAAATAGGGTAATTAAAAGTAAAAATGATATTATTATTACCCTAAAACATGTCCTAATTCTATTGGATAATTATAATTCGACCAAATAAAACCTTATGAATAAATTATTAACCTCTTTGGTCAACTAGGATTAGATTGGGACATTTATTATTATTTAATTCAAAGAAACGTTAAAAGAGTTAAAATCAAAGTTTAATACATAAAACATTTTTAATATTGGGTTAAAAAAACGATAAATTCAACAATAAATATTCATTATAATGATAAAAGAATTTCATACATAATTTTATTTTATTTATAATTTATAGACATCAAATAATTAAATTTATTTATGACACAATAATGATGCAGTATTTACCTAATTAATGAAATATTACAATAATTGATATTATAAATATCCAAATAAATGTAATTTGAGAATTTTTAGTAATTAAAAATATTATCTAGATTAATATGACTTATTAGGGTTTTTTATAGAATTTTTTTGATGTAAGAATGCTGTTATGAATTTAGAAACAACAAAATACAAAATAGTGTAAAAATTGACATAAAAGAGTTGTTAAAAAAATATTATATTATTAATTGATATTCTATTCCAAAAAATATAAGGATCTTCCAAAAGACTTATATAATGATAGGTGTATTATTAATGAACCACTTGGGGTTCTCTTGAAAGTTTATTGTATGTTTATTAACCATATAATATAAAAATACAAAGAGACATGGTGAATGCCAAACTATTTAACTAAGAGTTAAATATAAAAGATATGGTTAATATAGTGACCCAAACCTATTTAAAACATATTTATTTGAGTGGTTTTAGACATATAACCACTATATTCTTTAAATAATTCACATTGGAGACATTCGAAACCGAAAATTATTTTATTATAAAATAATATTTCTAGCTTGTTCTAAGGTGCCCCTCACTCCTCTTATAAAAGGTCACTTCTCCTTCTCTCTAATTGACACCTTCAAAGCCATTTAGATCGGCCAAAACCTACCCAAATAACCTCTAAAATGTCCTCCCTTATTCCTAGAGTCATTAGTTTAGTCATAAATCTAACTTAAGGAGCCCTTTTGATCAAATCAAAAGGAAGAACCCGAAGAAGAGGTAAATATTTCATCACCTCTTTCAAGTTCCTTTCTTCTTCCACATCCTCTTTCTTTCTTTCCATTCTAAAATAATAACTACAGAATATTGTATATATTATGATGTTATTATAAATATGGTACAACCATATTCATTATTCTATCCATCCTTTGAATGACATGTCACCATACGTGCGTACGTACGGCTTACCGTCTCCACCTCGTGGTGTAATTGTTATTCAAAACATTATTATTTGGATGAGAATAATAATGATGTGTAATTAATGTAAATAATAAATATAACTTGATAATTATTCTATATATATGATATACCATCCAATTACATATTATTTTAATAACAAAATAATGTTATTCTCACTCGTGCATACGTACGGATTACCGTCTCCACGAACGCGATGAGATTCATTCTCCATAATAATCCATTCATGAATAATATTCATGTGATGATAAAAAATAATGTTTAAATACTTAATATCATTATTAATAATAATAATATACATCCTATCCATAACAAACATTACTCACGAAACAAATCTTATAAAGGAAAACGAATCCGTTAACACTCGAAAAGACGATAATACTAAACTATTGTTAACAAAGAAATATTAGAAGATCATATATGATATCATATTAATATATATGATTCATGTATAATTTAATAAAATTTATTTCACCATTATATAGGAGTTTAACCTACCATCTTCCAAGGGAAAATACAAAGTAAGGGGTTTCTTATCTCACTTTTAAATCCGTGAGATTTTCATTGTTCGCCACTTATTTATTGCATGTGGTGTATTGTGTATTGACATTTGATATATATTATCATCATAATATTTATATTTGTGGTATTTTGTGATTCATTCTATGGTTATTAAATTTTGTTAAAACGACTCGATTGAATACAATGAAGTAAGGGTTTTTTGTCTCAGTTTTATTCCCGTGAGATTGAGGATATACTGGCCACTATTTCCCTTTGTGTAGAGTATGTACTGACCCTGATTTTATTATTTATATAATATAATTTAATGTATGGGTTTTTACATCTTTATTGTACGATACTTCTTTCATGGGTAGTATGTTTAATAATTTACCAAATCTGTAAGGGAATTTCAAACTTCAATTTCCACTCATTGGGCTTTACGCATACTTCATTGATTATTTTACCACATGATTATGTGTGGAATCACTATTTATTATTTGTGTAGTAATTTTCACTCCACATTCTGTGTATATACTTTTGATACACATAATCACTCCATTGATAAATTCTCAATTCATCGATATGAACTTGATAAGAGTAATTTTAACTCAATCCCCATTTATTGAGTTAAACATCCAATTCATTGGTGTTGTTTTTACAAGAAAATGTGTTAATGTACTATGATTCATTTACATTGACTATCCGATCATATTGATTGTGTTTATATTTTTCACACATAATTATGTCATTTATTTATCCTTAACCTAAGGATATGGTCTTTATAAGAGATTTCATCTCAATTTAGATTCCATTGAGACTTATTTGTTGTTATACACCAATTCACTTTTATATGGTGAATATAATGTACTTTGACATAGTATATCATGAATCCCTTTATTCTCATGATATTATAATGTTTTTATTACCTCAATTATTAGTATTCATGTGTCTCTCTTTTGGTTAGGAACTCTAATAAAAATATCATTTTAAATGTTTTAAAGATTTATTATTCTAAATATTTCTCATTAATGTCCATGTTTTAAAAATGGTTTTAAGTATTTATTTATATCGAAATAAAAGTTTTAAAATTAAATTTCCCTTTAAAAGTTTCAAAGTGGTATGGAACACTTTGATTCAAAAACCTATTTTAAACATCTTCTTGACAAATAGTGTGACTTTTAAATGTTTTCAAGAAAAAGTGGGATATTTCTCTCAAATAGTTTTGATGACTATTTTCATCTATGTCAATATCCTTATTTATTCTCGATTGGGGTTAATCTATTATAATAAAATATTCCATATTGAATTGAATGAGTTATGTCTGACTGTGGATGTGCTATTTTTATACCATTCATGGTTTGGGAAAAAATTATTGACATTTCGTATGCTAGTTTTTATATGACTGTTTATGTTATATTTCAAACTTTTCATATAAGAAATGAATTGGAATTAGTAAGTGATGGGTGGAGCCCGCTATTGATCCTCGATGCATCTGTAGGTCTCATGAGACAAACTAGTGTCTTGGCACAAGTCCTTGACAAATAATTATTTATAGTCTGGGGACAAGGCCTTGAATATGTGGTTATGAAAGTCTTGCATTATTCATTCCATAATTATGAATGTAGCTATTGATATTGCATGTGATTATTCAACTAGTAGAATATCCATGAGTAAGTAAATGGAATTATTTTGATTTATATTTTCCATATTGTGATGATGTTTAAGTTGAAAAGGATTTTGTTTAATTCTATACATTTCCTTAAATGTTTATGATTATTTATAAAAGTTTTCGCTATATTGTTATCCTTACTGAGCATCTGAGCTCACCCCTTTCTATGTTTTATTTTTCCCAGGATGTGAAGAATTATATTATGACTGACCTGTAGGGATAGACTATGGGATCTAAATTTTGTCTATGGAAACAATGTTGTTTTAGTTTTCCATTTTATGATGTAATTTAAACCTTATGATTGTATCTAGTACTTCCAAGGATACTAAACTAATCGGTCTTCTGAGACTTGATATTTTGTGACCATGCCAAAGATACGTAATAATGCACCGACTCTGGGATCTCGGGGTCGGGGCCTTACAATTGGTATCAGAGGATGTTTAGTACAAACCTTGAAAACTAGATTTAGATAAACTCTAATCAGAGAACATAACCCTAAGATAGACTTTGAGTATTATTATAGAAGAACTTCCTAAAATTTTGGTATTGTAATGATTTTGTGAGTTTTCCAAGAAATACATCCCTATCTATATACGAGCAGGTAGAGGTGGCACTGACACAGATGTACCTAGGGTTAAAAACAGAAAACACTGCTTTGAACTATACTCGAATGGGAACTGGTGCACGACAACGAGCCTTGCTGCACTCTTGGTTAGACACTCCCGGGTGATATTCTTAGGAAAATTTACAATTTCTTTACAAACCTATTTGAAGGATTTTAATTTATGATGAGAATAAATGACCTTGGTTAATCCTTTGGTGTTTTAATTTGAAAATAGGGTGTCATGATATTCTCTAAATGATTTTATGACTACTTTTACTCACACAATGCTTTCTGGTTTTAGTCAATGGCTGGATTACAAGGAAGTCAATGTAACTTCGAGCATGATGTACAAGGTGGGAATAGTGGTGGAAATGAGTAACAAAATGGAATGTTGATAGGTTTAAAATATATTGTGTTCATTCCAAATAAGTTTTCCAAAAATATGATCAACAACATATATATTAACCAACTCTCGGACTCAACAAAGAAGAGAAATATGATGAATGGAAAGGGCTCCAGTAGTGGAGACCATGGAGAAAAGAATCCTCAATTTCCATCATGCAGGAAATGTGGAAAGAGACACCCAGGGAAGTGTCTCAATGAAATAAAGAAATGATTTATGTGTGGAAAAAAAGGACATAAAGTAAAGAATTTCCAAGCAAAAATGAAGAGTACTATGGAAGAAAATAAAAATGGTCCCAAGAATCTATTTATAGTTATTTGCTGTAAATGTAGGGGACCTAGACATTACCTGAGTGAATTATCTATCCTATAAAATATTTTCTTGTTCAAAGAAAATACTATGTGGAAATAAATGGTTGGAGAAATGTTTAAATGTATTAGCGCTCGTTGTTGATGGGATTACATTGGAATAATTTTCTATTATTTTTGTAACACTGCAGTTTGTCATGTGAAAATGAAATTTTAGGAAGAATTATCTTTTCTCTTGTGGATAGAGTTTTAAATAACCATTTGGTTTTGTATGATCTTTGAGATTGAGGAAATTACATGTTATTATATTTTGGGATGAAAGGCATGGTATGAGATAAAATTTGTGGTTAAATTATGTTATAGTTATTTTGATGAATTTATCTCATTTTGGTAATGTTATAAAATATATTTTTTGAAAAAGGACAACACACAGACCGAGTGACAACCCATCACATCAGATAAAGCTATGGGAATAGAACCCACAAACAGAGTGTGATTGAGATTTATCACCTACCACTACACTACATGAAGTCCCTAGTTAGTGTGACTAATTATTTTTAGTCAAATGTTTTTATTGATCAATAATAAGTTGATTTGAGATCTTATGTCTTACCAAATGAATACCCTTAATATAGGAAAACGATTTGGTGATTAAGTGATAAATGTTATTTTGGAAGACGATCGCTCTGTTGGGAACACAATATGCCTAAGGGAAGTAGAATACTGTGGTATTTTATTTGAGGAGTAATGGTGGACTTTTATCTATGTTTTTATTGTGGATTTATAGTGATTTGGGTTATTTATGGAAATGATTTACCTATTATAGAGAATATGTGATTAGGTTAATTAATATTAAGTATGTGACTTTATGAGTAGTTGATGTCATTTGGAGATACAATTTAACGTGGAAGACTACATAACCAAATTCTTCTATGTTTTGGGTTTCAATATTAGTTTGGATTATATTGAATGATTTTATGGACAACTGTTTATTGAATGGTATTTATTTAAATTTGGGGTATTGTTGGTTTAATTTTAGAAATTAATATTAATGTTTATTTCTCTAAAGGAATATCCTTTTGGGGGATCATCTAATCCTATACTAACCGTTCTGGTTTTGATTAATCTCTAAAGACAAGTTAAAAATATATTTTATCCTTTGTGGATCATGTGATTCTCTAGAAGTTGATTCTAGCTCTTCCGGTGTGACCAAGTCATCTTGAATACTCATCCCTTGAAAAAATTGAGTTAGTGGTAGAAATTTATTAATGAATGAAACTATACATAAAAATTAAGTATATCTCTATATGTTCTTATTAAATCCCATAAATAAATTCCTCATCTTTATGAAATGTAACTTAAAAAAAACATTTTTCCTTTACTTTTCCTACTGGGAAACTAATGACCATTTTTCCCATCAAATGTTTGTGGTTTCTTGCTGTTAACTTTCTCATGATCATGATTTATATCCCTCTCCATCATAACTTGACACCTAGTTTATCTTCTATATTCATATTTTCCAACGTGGAATCATAGTATGGGTTATCTCGGGTGACCATTGTACTTTTTTTTAAGTGATAGTCTCATTGATTCTTTTTCTGATGTGGGATTTTTAATTATGTTCCCAAGCACAATTTTGAGAATTACAAGGATGAAATTTCCCAATGGGGGGAATAATGTAATACCCCAAGCTTCCACCATACGTTTCCCTTTGAATAATGTAATAGATTGCATTGTACGCAACTTCGAGATTCTAACACACCGCGACCAATCAAACTAGCCATTATGAATAATAATACCCACTTTTTAAAATTTTATAAATTTTATCTTTCAAAATAGACTTCATTTTTGGATTTGTAATATCAAAATTAGATTAGGGTGAATTTTTTGTATTTTTCTGAAAACATTCAATTTTTGATGAATAGTGAAAAACACCGAGTTATAGTTTATAACAATATTTTTATTTAAATAAATAATTATTTTATTTACATTTATTCTAGGTCAAAATAGATACATGATACCTATATATGTTAAATTTAATTAATTGGAGTCATTTTGTAATAATATTAGATATATAAAATTTTATTGAACTTTTCACCGTCTTTTACCCACCTCCTAGAAGCATTTAAAAATTTACATAAAGCTTAATTTTACCGCTTCTGTTAGTTGAATTTAAAAAACCTATGAGACACGGGTAATATCAAGGACTAAAATGTGGTTCAATAAATAAAAATATTTTTTGTTGAATAGTATCTTTTAACTCTTATTTACCACAGTTAAAAGTAAATAGGGTAATTAAAGGTAAAAATGGTTTTATTATTACTGTAACACAAACAACATTAGGAATAAAATATGAACCTCTTGGGTCCACTTGTATTATATTAGGACATTTATTATTATTTAACTCAAAGAAGAGTTAAAAGAGTTAAAATCAACGTTTAATAACTAAAACATTTTTAATATAGGGTTAAAATAAGATAAATTACACTATAAATATTCATTAAAAAGGTAATAATATTTCCTACATAATGGTATTTTATTTATTATTTTTAGACATCAAATAATTAAATTTATTTATGACACAATGATGATGCAGCAATTACCTAATTAATGAAATATTAAAATAATTGATATTATAAATATCAAAATAAATATAATTTGAGACTTTTTATGAATTACTATAATTTTCTAGGTTAATATGTCATATTAGGGTTGGTTAGATGTATTTTGTTGGAATTAATAATTCTATTAAGAATTTAGCAAAAACAAAATACCAAATAGTGTCAAAATTGACATAAAAGAGTTTTTAAAACAAATATTATATTATTAATTTATATTCAAATCATAAAAATATATGGTTTGTCCAAAAAACTTATATAATGATAGTTTCATCATTAATGAACCACTTGGAGTTTTATTGTATGTTTATAGTAAGTTTATTAACCATATAATATAAAAATACAAAGAGACATGGTAAAAGTCAAACTATTTAACTAAGAGTTATATCTAAAAGATAAGGTTAAAATAGTGACCATAACCTTTCTAAAACATATTGGTTGTGTGGTTTTAGACCCATACCCACCTTAGACTTTAAATAATCTACTTTATATCCATTAGAACCCGAAAATTATTTTATTATAAAATAATATTTCTAGCTTTTCCTAAGGTTCCCCTCACTCCTCTTATAACAGAGAACTCCCCCTTCTCTCTAATTCACACCTTCAAAGCCATTTCTATCAGCAAAAACCTACCCAAATACCCTATAAAATGTAATTAATTCATCCTAGAGGCATTCATTTAGTCATAAATCCAACCTATGGAGCCCTTTTGATCAAATCAAATGGAAGAACCCGAAGAAGAGGTAAATATTTTATCACCTCTATCAAGATCCTTTTTTCTTCAAATTCATCTTTCTTTGTTGTTTCAATTATAAAATAATAACTCCAATATCCTATATATATTGTTATGTTATTATAAATAATATATAACCATATTGGTTTTTCTATTAATCCTTTGAATGACATGTCACCATATGTGTGTACGTACGGATTACCGTCTCCACGTCGTGGTGTAATTGTTATTCAATGAATTATTTTTTGGATGGGTATAATAATGATGTGTAATTGATGTAAATAAAAAATATAACATGATAATTATTATTTATATGTGATATACCATCCAATTATATATTATTTTAATAACAAAAGAATGATATTGTCTCTCGTGTGTACGTACGAAATACCGTCTCCATGAACACGATGAGATTCATTCCCCATCGTAATCCATTCATGAATAATATTCATTAGATGATTAAAAATAATGTATAAAGACTTAATATAATTATGAATATGAATAAGATACATGCTATCCATAAAAAACAATAATTACGAAACAAATCATAAAATGGAAAACAAATCAGTTAACACCTGAAACAACAATAATACTAAAATATTATTAATAAAGCAATTTTAAAAGATCATATATGATAATATTTTAATATATACGGTTCATTTATAATTTAATACCAATTATTTCACTATTATACCAGAGTTTAACCTACCATCGACCAAGGAAAAGTACAAAGTAAGGGGTTTTTAATCTCACTTTTAATTTCGTGAGATTTCCATTATTCACCACTTATTTATTTCATGTGGTGTATTGTGTACTGCCATTTCATATATGTTATCATGATTATATTTATATTCATGTTATTATATACTTCATTTGGTGGTTATTAACTTTTTTTCATACGACTTGATTGATTACGAAGAAGTAAGGGGTTTTCATCTCACTTTTCTTCCTGTGAGATTCATGTTATTGGCCACTATTTAATTTTGTGTAGAGTATGTACTGCCCCTGATTGTATTATTTCTATAATGTAATATAATTTATGGGTATTTACATCTTTATTTTATGATACTTATTTCATGGGGTGTATGTTTCATAAGTTACCAAATCGGTAAGAGAATTTCAAATTTCAATTTCTACTCATTGGGCATTACACATACTTCATTGATTATTTTACCCCATGATTATGTGTGCAATAACTATTTATTATTTGTGTAGTAATTTACACTCCCATTTATGTGGATATAATTTTGATACACCTTATCAATCCATTGATAAATTATCATGTCATCGATATGATCTTGATAAGAGTAATTTTAACTCAATCTCCATTTATTGAGTTAAACATCCAATTCATTGGTGTTGTTTTTACAAGAATATGTGTGAATGACCTCTGATTAATTTACACTGAATATCCAATCATATTGAGTGTATTTATATTTGTCACACATAATTATGTCGTTGATTTATCCTTAACCTAAGGATAATGTCTTTATAAGATATGTCACCTTAATTTACATTCCATTGAGACTTATTTGTTTTTATACACTAATTCACTTTTATATGGTGTAAATAATGTACTTTGACATAGTATATCATGAATACATTTATTCTCATGATATTATGAAGTTTTAATTACATCAATTATTTGTATTCAAGTGTCTCTCTTTTGGTTAGGAACTCTAACTAAAATATTATTTTAAATGTTTTAACGATTTATTATTCTAAATATTTCTCATTAATGTCCATGTTTTAAAAATGGTTTTAACAAATTATTTATATGGTAATTAAAGTTTTAAAATTAAAATTCCTTTAAAAAGTTTCAAAGTGGTATGGGAAACTCTGATAAAAAAATCTATTTTAAACAGCTTCTTGACAAATAATGTGACTTTTAAATGATTTCAAGAAAAAAAGGGGATATTTCTCTCAAGTAGTTTTGATGATTATTTTCATCTATGTCATTATCCTTACTTATTCTCAATTGAGGTTAATCTGTTACAATACAATCTTCTATATTGTATTTAATGAGTTATGTTTGACTTCGGATGTGTTTTTTTATACCATTCATGGTTTGTGGATAAAGTATTGACATTTCGTATGCTAGTTTTAATACAAATAATTAGGTTATGTTTTCAAATTTTCATATGTGGAATGAATTGGACCTAGTAAGTGATGGGTGGAGCCCGCTATAGCTCCTTGATTCATTAGTAGGTCTCATGAGACAAACTAGTGTCTTAGAACAAGGCCTTGACAAAATCTTATTTGTTGTCTCGGCACAAGGCCTTGATTATGTGGTTATGAAAGTCTGGAATTATGCATTCCATCATTATGAAAGTGGCTATTGATATTTCATGTGATTATTCGACTAGTCGAATATCTATGTGAGTAAGTAAATGGAATTATTTTGATTTATATTTTCCATATTATGATAAAGTTTATGTTGAAAACACTTTTGTTTTAGTTCTATATATTACCTTAAATGTTTATTCTTATTTATGAAAGTTTCCGCTATATTGTTATCCATAATGAGCATCTGAACTCACCCCTTTCTATGTTTTATTTTTCCCAGGATGTGAAGAAGTATATTATGACTGACCTGCAGGGATAGACTATGGGATCTCACTGTTTTGTATGGAGACAATGTTGTTGTATTTTTCCTTTTTATGATGTAATGTAAACCTTATGAATGTGTCTAGTACATCCAAGGATAATAAACTAATCATTATTTTGAGACTTGATCTTTTGTGATCATCCCAATGATACATAATAATTCACCGACTTTGGGCTTTTGGGGTCGGGGCGTTAAAAATAAAATTAAAAATCTAGCATAAAATGTATGAATTCATCATAATAAGGGCTAAAAAAACTATGAATGAATAATTCACTAGAGTAAGAGACATTATTTGAAACATCAGAGGATTTATATATTTCTTTTAAGATTCTACATTTATGAAAAAACTTATGATAAAATGCTTAGACATGTTTGATTCTAAAATTTACTATTTAAAAGATAAGGAAGATTTATCTTTTGATGAATTAAAAAAATTTCTTATTTCTTACGAAATGAGAAAATCTAAAATTTTTAAAAAGAAGATGAAAGATGAAGTTTCATTCTAAGTTATGAGAAAGTTGAAATTTCAATATGTTTAAGATGTTTCCCATTATGACTCAAAATGTAAATATGATGATGATTTGAATAATAAAATTGTGTCACATATATCCAAGAACTATCGAAGAAGAAGATGAATATATAGAAGTAAAATTCCCCTCAAATGTTTTGAGTGTTGTAAAATTATAATTTTTTAGGAATTTCTCCAAGAAGAGAGTTAGTGAATATCAAGATAATTCTGATGAGAAATCCTGATGGAATAAGTGGATCAAAAATTATAAAGAAAAAAAGTTATCCAACAAATAAAAGAAGAAGTTTAATATAAATAAAAGAAGTATGTTGAGTATGAAAATAGAGTCAGAATCAATTAATACCAATTCATATAAAGTTAAAAAGTCATAAAAATTTATAAACTTGAATGAAATATTTTAAAAAAAACATTAGTAGATAGTGAAGAAGGTGTTGAATAGTATTATAGAGAGTGTCAACTCACAATACGACTTTTTGCATTTATTGATAAAAAACTATCAAGAAAGAAATTATAGTAATGAAGAAATATTATGAAGAAGTTGGTGATGGGAAAAAAATATATCATCAAGCAGGAGGATGAATATATTCAGGAAATCTTAAGTTACAAAATAAGAATTTATGAACATAGAAATATTATTGATGATATTGGTAAGAATTTGAAAGATAAGGAAGAATAAGTTAAAAAGTTTCAACCAATGATTATTAAGTCAAATAATTCCCTGAGGAAGATGAATGAAAACTTCAACAAAGCATTATAAGTAAAAGGTGATACTTATAATGTTGATAAGTAGGATCAAAACATGAATCAAGTGAAATCTTTACCCCCTAAAAATAACGTTTCTTCTTCTTTTTTGACATTTTAGGTTCTGTAAAATGTATTGGGAAGTATTTGGTTGAAATGGGATGTGAGAAACCTATCGCATCTACAAAAATAGAATACCCACTCCTAATGAATTATGGTCCACATCCTCAGTATGATAGAGTAGATATAAACTATCAACCTTAATAAATATTCAATAGAAAATAATGATTTTATTGTTATTTTTGGTGTTTTAGAATCTATGGGAAATAGGAATATAATTATTGGCCCAACATATCCGAACATAGAGGTTTGAGAAAAGTGGGAAAAATAGTGAATGTAGAATGAACAACTTTCCTAACTTACAGAATGTTGAAAAAGTGAATTCTCAAGTTGTTAGGAACATTACAATTAGAAATCAATTTGAGTGTGTTAAAGAAGTTTGTGAAATATGTGATATGGATGATCATCTTTCTGAAAAATTTATGAAACTCCCTTTGGAACATGTTTCTTAAAATGGAAAATAAAAGGAACCTAGAAAAAGAAAGTTGTGAAAAATGTTTTTTTTGTTTGGATATCCTTGAAAGTGTGTAAAAAAAGAATAAACCATGAATACCTGATAGTTTTTGTTACTCACACATGAAAGGTTATGTAATATCTTGAAATATGTTAAAAAACATGAGAGAGGTGTTGTTATCTTTGGAAATTATAGTTTTTTAAAAATCGGAGGAATCAGAACATCTAAGATTGATGTAGAAAAGTTGAAATCTAAAGAAGTTTTATTTGTTGATGGGATAAAACATAACATATGTAGCATATGTAAAATTCATGATGATGGAAAATAAATTGTTTTCAGAAAATTTTCTTATGTAATTAGAAGTTTAAATGAAGGAAATGTTATTATAAAAAGAGAAATAACTAGTAGTAATCTTTTCCAAACATGAGAGTTTCATAACACTTGTTAATTGAGAGTTGAAGTTGTAAATAATTTGTGGTACCAAAGACTTGTCCACCTTGGGATGAAAATCATGAAAAAAATGCTTGGGTTGATGCTATAAGAAACATTATAGAATTAAAAATAAGGGAAGAAGATGTTTTTATTACTTTTTAGAAAGGAATGATGACTAATAACAACCATTAGAGAGTTGGGTTTCAGTCTACTAGATATCTTGAACTTATTCATTCTAATTTATGTGGGTCAATTAGACATAATCAAACAAAAAAATATTTATACATTATCAATTTTATTAATGATTTCACTCATATTCTAAACATCATGTTTTTGACATACAAGTCAAAGGTCATGGAAATGTTCTTTCTTTTATAAAAATAAGTTGAGAATGAAAAGGGGGTTTACATAAATAATTTGAAAAAAGATAATGGTACCTAGTTCACAAAAAATATTCTTGAAGCTTACCTAGGAAAACATGGTATCAAACATCATTATATTTCTCCCTATAATCCACCAAATAATGTATTAGAAAGAAAAAATAGAATCTTTTTGGAAATTTGAATAAATAAGTTAGAAAAATAAAAAAATTAAAATTTCTATTGGATAGAAGTTATTAGTATTGATGTACATGTTCATAATATATGTTTTTTAGACCAGAAACTGACACCACTCTTTATGAAATGTGTTATAACAAAAAAATATTCATTGAAATACTTTAATGTTTTTATAATTTCATCTTCGCTCAAAATAAAAAAAAATCCAAATTTAGGAAATATTGATGTTAATGTTAAGGAATGAAATCTTATGGGTTATTCACCAAATAGAAGAAGCTAAATATTCTAGAACAAACATTTACAAATGTTGGTGACCTCATATGAGTTGAATGTAATTAAAAATCTAAATTCTTTAACAAAAGTTGTTGAGGATACTGAGGAAAATGTATTTGAGATTTCCAACAACAATGGAAGTAATTCAAAATATCCTTATAATGATTCAGATAATTCACGTGATGAGGAAGATTTAATTTCGAAAGAAAATATGAAATATCATACATTACAAAAACATGTTGAGTCCAAAAACATTTTTGGAAATTAGAAGGATCCCATTCATACAAGAAGAAAGTTGAGATTAGATAATTAGACTTTACTTATGTTAAAAAAAATGAACAGGAATTAGTTTCAAAATATATTCCACACAAATAATGGGTGGATTCGATCAATTAAGAGTTGGATTAGATTGAGATGAATGAAATATTAGAACTTTTTTCATGACCAGAAAAAAATGATATCAAAACCAAGTGGGTCTATAGAAACAAGTGAAATGAACATGGAGACGTTCTAGGAAATAAATCCAGGATTATTTGTAAAGGCTATACACCAGTTGAATGTTTGGATTTTGAGGAAATATATTCCACAATTTCAATATTATAAACTTTTAGAATGATTCATTCAGGGGTCACACATCGTAATTACAACGTTTATTAGATTGATATTAAGCCATCTTTCTTAATTAGCGAGATTGAGGAAAATGTTTACATTAAATAAAATCGTGGGTTTCTAAATTAAATGTATGAAAATAATTATTTTAAATTGAATAAAGATTTTTGTGGGCTGAAACAAGCTACATGTTTATGGTATTCAATACATGAGAATTGTTTGAGAATATTGAACAATTCTAAAGGAAAAGTTTATAGATTATTTTATGTGAAATATGTTGACTCTAAAACAATAATTGTAATTTTACTATGTGTATGTTATAGTTTTTTTGGGGATGATGAAAATTTATATAAAGGTCTTTATGATAAAATGAATAAGTATTTAAAAATGTATAAGTTGGGAGAATTAACTTTCTTCCATGGCAGACATGTTGAATAAAAAAAATAAATTTTCTCATCTTATGAAAAGTATGATAGGAAATTGATAAAGAATTTTGGGATGGAAAAATACAAATAATTTTTTACTCCAATTTTAGTGAGAAAAAAGTTTAGAAAATATGAATCCAAAATAAATGTGAATCTGAAATACATTCAGAATATGATTGGTTGTGTTCTTTACTTTACAACCTTATGGCCTCATATTGATTATTTTGTGAGTTTGGGTTCTAGGCATCAAAGTAATCTGAAACCATCACATATGTTTGTAGGAAAAATTATTTTGGTAGATGTTAAAGGAACAACATCATATGTTTTTTTATATAAAATAAATTTTGAGGTGATGTTTCTTGGTTATAATGATACCGATTGGGATGGAGATTATAAGGATAAAAAATCAAACTCAGGAGGAACGCTTTTCTTGGTTGAATATTGTGTGATTTTTCGTAGTTAGAAATATATTTCAGTAACGTTGAGAATAGAAGAATCCAAATATTTTGTAGCTACTCAGGATTATACTCAAAATATTGTGGAAAAAAGTTCACCTAGAATATTTGAATGTAACAAATTCTAATCCATTGAAGATAATTTTTGATAATCAGTGTAAACATCATATTTTGAGAAATACTGTCCAACATTCAAGATAAAAACACATTGATATAATTTTTCAATTTATAAAAGAAAAATTAGTTCCTATAAATGTTTTACTAGAATACATTTCAACAAAGTATTAGATTGCTGATATCATTACAAAAGAAATGTTGAAAGAAAGGTTTTTTAATTGAGGCGAGAACTACATGTTCATCCTCCTCCCATGACTTCTTAAACCTCATAAGGAAGAACCCCCACCATGCTTTGGATTATGTTGAAAAATGGGGAGATAGAATAAAAAAAATTTACTTTTTAAGATGTTTTTACCTATCTTTCATTTTTAATCTAAACCTGTAGTGTCATAAAATGGGGGAGAGAAAATAAAAATTTAGAGAGATTTTATCATTACATGGACATAAAAGTTTTATGCTACTAAGGGATTTAATTCCTTCAAAAACAATATTTATCTAATAGTGTGTTTTTTGGACACTCTCTTTTGAAAAAGGTTATGTTTTGATGAAATTAAAAAACACATCAGTTGTTTAAAAAATTTTAGTTGTGAAAAATTTATGATAGTTGAAAATTTTATTACCAAGGGATGTCAACAAATCCTAATAGGGAGATTAAAGAAAATTTGTGATAAATTTTTTTAACAATGTTTTTGTATTTTTTAAGAACTAACCTTTTTTATATTATTTTTTTTGTTATATAGGATTCCGACCCATTCCAATGTAATGATATTTTTATGAAATCTAAAAGTTGCTAAAAGTTTGAACCTAAATATAAAGGGGGAGAAAAGTTGTTCCTTAATGAAAGTTATTTTTACAAACTTAGATAACAAAACATAGATCCAACAGCATGGCGTTGAAGATAATCAGATCCAAAAAATTGGTGGAAGAAATTATTTGTTGATGGATGTTTGAGTTTAACAATAATCAGAGAAAGAAAAAAGATACTGAGTTATAAATTCCAATGTTTCTCTATGAAGAATTCAAAATGATACTGAGGAGGTTTGCTGAAGAAAGTGAAGTGTGGAGTTAGAATGTTTTTATACCTTCTAAACAAAATCAGATGTTGCTTTTATGGTTATAAATTTATCAAAACTCATGAAAACTCTCATGATAAAATCCTTCAAAGAAACAATGGAGGGATTTGAAAAAATTTAGAGTTGTAGTATGGATATTCCATTATAATGGGAATTCCACTATAATGGTAATTACATCATAATTGGAATTTCATTTTAATGATAATTCCATTTTTATGAGGATTCTATCAAACCAAGAGGAGAAAGAAATAGAAATCATAATGTGCTGAGAGGGAAACATAATTTGTAATGACATGAGAAGGAAAATAAATTCACAATGAGATAAGAATGAAATATAATTCATAATGAGGTAAGAAGGAAACTTAATTTGTAATGAGTTGAGAAGGAAAATAAATTCTTAATAAAATATGAAGGAAATAGATTCATAATGAGCTGATAAGGAAACAAATTCATAATGATATATGAAGTAAATAGATTTGTAATTATATGATTATAAAGAAGACTCCAAAAGAAGATTCTTGAAGTTTTAGAAAATAGTAGAATAGGTCAAACATGACATTAAAAAAGAGTATTCATAAGAGATGCTTATGAAGGAGAATAAAAAATAAGATTGTAGTAGTTTTTAAAAAGTGTTGAAGAGGTCAAACATGAAATTTAATTTTGCATATATCTCAGATCTATCTAAGTGGGACTGAAGATGATAAAATTGAAGTCTAAATGCCATAGGTTTTCAAAGTTTATGAAATTTAAGGATGTGGGGAATGTTTTTAGGTTTCTCGCTCTTTCTTTGATAAGTCACCTATTAATATTTGCTCAGATCATTCATTCATTGTATATTTCACTTAAACATAAATGGAGGGGTGCTAAATAAATCAAGTGAAATTTATTTCAAGATATAGATCTCATGAGGGGGATTAAGAAACTGAAATTTTATACATTGGATTTATCAAGATCATTTTGTGAAGACCGTATTGAGTCGATCAGATTGAAGAAGATCATATTGAGCATTCGAGAAGAGTTTGAGTAATACATTTTGGGAATGAATTCATTAGAATGAGTTCATCAGATCCAGAATCATCATATTGATTGAATTAGATCCAATATATTCAGATTGAGAAACTTGGATCTGGCCAAATCGGATAGAGGATTCATGTTGAACAGTTGTGTAACAGTTTCAATAATAGCTTTTTTCTTTTATTTGGAAAAATTGTTTTATAAGACGATATTTGAAACTGATGGTAGTATTTATAATATTTTATATCTAGATATAGAAGGTGTCTAATGGGAGTTGGCATAATTTTAATTCACTTATTCATAATACTGAATTTTCATGGACCCACTAGAGTAGATATGACATGGATGGAGGCTCTTATATTGAGGCCAAACCTTAAAAATCTTGTGTGTTTTACATTCATTACATGTTTTTCATGAATGAGTAGTTACTAAACGTTTATAAGGAAATAAATATTAATAGGTTACATGGGTAATGTTTATAAATGTTTTTAAAATCATAAAAAATGAACAATTGATTAACCCCCCCCCCCCCACATCTCAGTTGTTATTCGCTCTTTTGGGAGTTCTGTCATGAAAATAAAACATGTTTTATTTTAAAAAATTTATATGATGATAAAAATAGATATTGATTATAATTTTATAATTTATATATATGGGTTTGTTATGTAGTAGTTGTGACCTGAATCTCTAAAAATATAAACAAAGAATATCTTCTGGAACATAAGAAACATAATTCTATTTTAAATTTACTATAATATGTAATTTTATAAAGATGGATTCATAAAACTACATAAGATAATTTCTTGGTTAGAGGATGATACCATTTTATTAGATAATAATTGTATACTCTTCTTAGAGTCATTAACCTTAAAGAACACTTGTGTGGTTGCATATCTTTCTCCATTAATTTGAGAAGTTTCATCTGGTGGTGATTACTGATTCTTCAATCTCAAACAATCCATATTGGGGGAGTTATTATCATCCTCAAATATTCCCAAAATTTCTTCCCAATCCTACTCTATATTATTTCTTTTAAGTTAATTATTTTTATTGATTATTAAACAAAAGTTTCAAGCTATTTGACCATGTTTACCAAAACATAAGTTGAGAATAATTGAAATACATAGAAACTTTGAGAAAATTTTAAGATTCATGGAGTGATTGTAAAAATAAAATATCAAGGAAATCATTATCACCAAAATTTATTTAGAATTATTCAATAGATTCAGTATATCATTAATTATAAAGTTAAATTATTTCATCATTTTCTTTTACATGTTTTTTGATAGTGTTGGATATGCCAAAACCTTTAGGCAATGCCTCTTTTATAACATTAGCCTCTTCTTCCAGGTATAATTTTTCATTCGAAATACCATTGATGCCTCCAATAATACATTTAACTACTTATTTTGAAAGTTAATTAAGATGTTATTTGAATTAAAATAAATATCAAGATGTGATAAATAATTATCATAACATGAGTAAGATTTTTTAAAAGAATAAAATTTTTAAGAAATTTTTAAAATTATACCATTAAGATTACATTTAGTTGGACATGTCTCCTAATTTTCTCAATAAATTTTCCTTAGTTTCTTTTCTAATCATTTACTCTTTTTCTTATGATTATTGAATGAAATATCCATATTAGTATCTTTAAAGTTAAATTAATTTTTATCCATTCGAGGTTGATCCCTTATCTCTTGAATTTTTCCCTTCATAATTTCTAGCCCTGATCTTTAAAAGGAACTCAAGTTCTAATAACCCTTATATATCTTCGAGTTGGATTGGCCACTGGGGGGGGGGGGGGTTAACCAATATTTTAATTTTATGATTTTTGGAATTTTTGGAATTTTTAATTAAACATAGTGAAATTTTTAAGGTTCTTGATCCACTATGTAATATTACACAATCTCACCTTATATACATAAATGATAAGAGGGAGCATAAAACATGTTATTTATAAGGTTTGATACAAATAACTACCCTTTTCAATGCTGGTTATACCCCCAGTCATGGATTATTTATGATAATATTATTATAAATTATATTGGTTTAGTTAGTAACTAGTCATACACCCAACTAGTTGATCCCCCAGTTCATCAGAGTTATACCCAAACAATCCAACTCTTCTTCCTCAGTAGGTTATATCCCCAACCAAATTCTTCTACTACTAGCTTCATTTTAGAGACTTATTATACTTACATATCCAACTAAATGAATTCAACTTCTCATAACTATAACTGAGTGAATTATCATCATCCTATCACCAATTATGAGTCTTCCCCTACTTCTAGCTCTAACCAATAACTTCATCCTTTCTGCAAGGTTTGATGAATTTTAGGACGATATTTTTATATTCCTCCATGATCATTCTGAATCACATTTCCTCATGTCTACATAACGCACCTTTGAGAAAAACATACAAGGTCTATCTATCTTGGTCAATAATTATAATCACCTATGTATGATTAGTTGCATCAGCATAACACTACTAAGGAAATTATTTTTCCCAATGTTAAATTCCCAACCTCAATTAAATGTGTAAAACTAATACACACAATATATTAAATATTATTTTATCCAATATATGTTCTTAAAAACTTCAGTAATGTTGAATAAATTGTATATTCTTCCCATCCAAAAACAAAGAACATGTAATATTTATTTTTATATTTTATTTACTTTTGTGGAGTTATCTATATCTAGTTATTTTCTCACATTAAATTCATGATGGATCACAAAAAACATATACGTGTGTCTCAAACCATGCCTGAGAGTTTCATGATTTTTTTCATTAATACATGTACTAACTTAGTCATGAAAACATGATACCCTATCTTTTTAATGTTTTCTTCCTCCATGTAAGTGTATCATGAAAACCAGTGTCTCAGTCCCCTCATGTACATTAGTGAGGATTTGCAGAATAGTTATATTTATTTATGTAGAGGGTTCGTGAAAATATCAAGGGTTATTAATGTTTTCCTAATATATTTATAGAAACTAGTTCTTTATGAAACCCATGAGTGTGTGATTAAAATGTGAAGCATTTGTAGGACCTCACACTAAATCTATTCATGTAAGATAAAATTCTTCATAAAAGAAGAAAGTTCATTGTATCTTTTATTCTTTTTGATATAAAAGTTAATGGTGGTATATTTCTATGGAAATAAGAGCCTCTCAAATGAAATCAACATTATATAAGAATGGTGATTCTCCTTTTATTGGAAAGTTCCACAACCTCATCTATTAGTATCATTCTATGTCAAGGATCTATGAAATAAATTTTATAACTCATATTTCAACTCATCTAATTCATTTGGTGATTCTCAGAAATACTCTAAGAATCTTGTAGTTATCCCAATAATACTTTATTCAATGACATGATACTCACATGCATTACTATATAACATGATACTACAAATATAAATGTTTCCAACTAATCCATTTATTAAATATAGCCATGGAAAATTATTTTCACTTGGATGAGAAAAAACCATTGAAATAACTGCATGCAATGAATATGAAGATCTCATGCATGAAAAATCATAATATCTTTCTAAATATATCAATAATGAAATAATATTGATCTCATAATGATTATGATAGCCTTCAAAAGCCACGAAATGATGAAAATAAATTTTGAGAACATTTGGTTAAGCCCTTGAAAAAGGATAACATCTAGTGGTGATCGAATAACTCATATATAGTCGATCGGGTGGCCGTTGTTTTATCCACATTCTTAAATGATGAGGAAACAATGTTAGATAATACTATCAATCATCAGACCATGCATCTATTTTCCAATCATATTTAATAAAGGTTATTAAATTAAATTCTTCAGTCAGTAGTGGGGTTCAACATCCAAAATACTCAACAAAATTTCCCTCATCAGGCCATGCCTCACTTTCACGGTCCACCTGGGAACCCTGCAAGAATTATGGTCTTGAAATCGACAATTCATTACACATTCCTACTATGATGTATGATACTAGTGTAGGATATTTCATATGGTTTAACTAACTCACATATATGTGGTAGATGAAAAAAGAATTTTTGTGTAATGGTTATCCCAGTTTTTGATAAAGTCCACACAATAAAACAAGGATTATAATAATTATATATATTATTGAATTTTGAGCCACTCTCAAACACCTCATAAAAAATAATGTTTTCTTTGACTTATTTTAATTTTTATTATAAACAATTATTCAATATAATCAATATTTGATAGGATTGTTACTCCATCATAACTCCTCATGAAATAAATTTTATATTGTATGTCCATTCTTAAAATCTTCACTATTGAGAACAATGTGTGACCATTGATATAAACCTTTGACATAGAGAATAGTGAAAAATCAACACATTTCAAAGATAATTTCTCAATATCTACATCCAATTACATTATTATAATTCATAAAAACTCTCTAAGCATCACCAATTCACCTTCAACTTACCAATAAAATATTGACACATCTTTGAAAAAAATGAAACTCTTAGGCCCATTTAGAAATTGATTAAATATTAAATTATTTGGTTTTCCGAAGAAGATTATAAATTATGAAAAAATGGTCATAAATTATTTTTATTGAATACATAGATTAAATAATTAAAAATACAAGTTATTCATAAATTTTAATATATATACCCAAAATAATATAAAATGTTAATGCAAACATTGTATTTAATAAAAATATTTTGAATCCAAATAATTGATTCACTTAAATTATAATATCGATGAGGGGTTTTTTTCTTTTGTGGTTCCTCACAAGTAGATGATTTCGAGGATGGGAGGAGGAATTAGAGTCTCTCTATGAAAAATTATATATAGGGAGAAGTAACCTATGGGTCATAAAAAGATGATATTGAGGAGGGGAGGAGGCACCAATGTTTCGCTATGAGGAATCCATGCAGGGAGGATTCACATTGGGGAGGAGACACTGGAGGGGAGGAGTCACCATGATAGGGTTAGGGAATCAATTAGGAGATGAGGAAGAAATAGTGGGACCCACTATATTTTTCGATCTCTATTTGCGGTGGTAATGTTTAAACTTTCACTAAAACATGGCATATATTTATGTTTCAATGATTAAAAACATTTTAATGAGTACCCAAAAATATACCACCACTAATATGTAAATTTATTATAGTGTGGGGTTACAAAGTATCTTATATATCATTCTATGTTTGATCAAAACTCTATGACTTTATAAGTTGAGCTTTGTATAGAGTACAACATCATCATTTTTATTACCCCAACTTTGTATAAAATATTTTTTTTCTAAATTAAATCTATTATACTTCACAAATATAGGTCTGGTGGTCCTTAAAGATATCCCTTATATAGTACAACTTCATAAAACCAAAACATTATTATTTCATATATATTTTTTAATTTCCATCCGAAACATTGTTACATAGAAAATTTTCTATAGAGAATTACATCCGGTAGAATAATTTTTTCATCACTTTCCCATTATACTTTGTAACATCATCCTGGAACACTGTGGTCTATGTAATCTCCCCTTTGAAAAAACATATCTATAATCATGAACATATTCCTAATTATTAGAACTTTTAAGATATGATAATCATCATCTGGCTTGATAATCTTACTCTAAATTCAGAAATTACTCTTCACTCCAACATTCCACATAACTTCTTTTAGAGACACATATTAACAGATTGAAAAAAATTTAAAAAATAAACTTTTGAGTAGAAATATGCCCTTTTTGGTTCATATTAAATATCCCCAGGAATCTTCTAACATTTTTTAATTCATTATGTATGCTAAAATATTTATACTTCACATGTGCTTTTTTCTTCCTTCTCCCTATTATTAACAATAAAATAGATAGGTTAACACATAGGTTATGAAAAAACAAATCCCTTCATCTTATTATCCTAGGAAATTTTCTAAATAGACTAATAATTGTCATATAAATCTATAAAAAATATACTTTAGTTAGAAAACATTAATTCAAAATGGGTGAACCTGATGTAAAAAATAAGAGTGTATAATCAATGTGATTAATGTTGTCCCTAAAAATTAGGATACGTACTAATTTGTACAAGAAAATTATATAATATAAGTATTAGGTTTAATCTGAGAAAATTTTGTTTAGATAGAACTATCACATATCTCAACAAACCCATAAAAATAATTCAAGTGTAAAAACACAACTCCCATGTATCATATATTTAATAGAAAACATAATTTTTTTTATGATAATTTTGAAATACTCAAGAAAAATGTGATTATCATACCTCAATATCAAATTTGAATCCCATGAATGGTAGAAATATATCATTCATCATAGAAATACTAATATTACTTGATGGTTTTTTATTCATACTGTAAAACCACTATAAGAAGAATCATTTACTTCTTATTCTTTAATTCCCTATAAATTAGTCCAGATAATCTATGCAGTGACAACTTGATCCACATTATGTTTTGAAAATTACAAATATTTAATTATTATATTTCCATTAAGGTATTAATACATTAATACTTTTATCCACATAGTCAATTCATTTATCCATTTATCCCATGTCACTGATTCATGATGCTAAATCTTCTACATAGCTGATTAACTACTCACAACATAGCTGTTTTTTCAAAGTATATTAACATACCTATTTTGATCATATCATGAGAAATAGAACTCAAAATTGTGTGATTATTTTTTGTAAATATAATAAAAATATATAAATATCATTTTAAAAAATATAATTTGGAATTTATCATTATAATCTCTACAATTTTTATATAATTTATATAATGTTTTTTCAGAAATATAGAGTTTTCAAAAAATATTTTATTTCAGATTTTTAATCATAACATGATTTAAAAATTTCATATTAATGTGATTGTTGATTCATTATAAAGATAATTTATTTATATAAATATAAGTCAAAATATAAAAAATATTATTTTACCATTTACATGGTCTGTGTTAAGTTTGAAATTTGAAAATTCAATCTGTTTATAGTTTATAGGAATTCTGATATCTAAATTGCCTTTGTGATGAAATTGCATACATGAATCACTTACGTGATAAAATTATGTATATTTTCCTAGGTATATTTATCTATGTAAATTAACTTAAATGGTCAAATCACTTACATAGATGAAAAAACCATTGTGAAAAACCCCTAACTGATTTTTTCTATGTTGATTAATGGAATTTACATAGGTTCTTCTAAAATCATAAATTATACACTATTTTATATATTGTATCATAAATAGATTTTATGAATGTTTATTTCAAATATTTATATTATTATAGTGACTTTAAAAATTCAACTTAATTATGAAGAACATATTTAATGTGCTTTTCAATGTTATAAACATGTTTTTATGATAATTGGATGCTGTTTTATTTTCACACAAGAAAATAAAATATTGAAACTCAAAATCCATTTATATTATTTTATGTTTTTTTATACGATTATAATTATCATAAATTAATATTATTTTATTTTGAAATCATTAAAAATTTATTTAATATATTTAACTCGAATTTTTAATTTTGGATATTTTCCCCATGTTTATTTCTTATTTTAAATAGAAAGCCTTTGTTTTTTTTTCAAATTAGAAGTTACTATTTTCATTGGATCTTCCATGAACATATTTTTATGGGGGCCATTAAAATTATTTAATGAAGGATTTCAATATTTTGAAACAATATTCATTTTATTATATTTTTATCTTGAGTTGAGTTATTATTACACAACAATAATTTCTCCCTCATTCCGATAATACGGTTTCATCTTTTTCAAATTTTTAATTCATTATCATCTCTCCATTTTGCAATTTTTATTTGTATTTAATGGAATAAAGGATGTTTGTAACAGATACGATGATTACATACAATAATTCTTGAAGCAATTCATAGTGTTTATCCTCTTTGAACATTCAACTGATCTTGTGCTCAACTGTTTATATCTTTTGTGATAGAATATCAAGGGAAGAATAATTATATTTCGAATTACACATAACCATGAATAGTTAAATAATGAATTTATTGGAATTAACCCAGAACACTACCTGATATATTCAAAATGGTATTTACCAACTATTTAATCACTGGTGATATTTCTACTTCTATCCAATTGTAAAATTTATTATATCTTTTTTGGGTAGAGGACTACTATGTATACTTTGTTACACTTGTTATTCTACCTCTAATTGGTATTCGATTTATATTATCCCTTAACCAAAAATAAGAACACATAGGTTGGGGATGATGCTTTTAGAAATCTAAGGTTTCAATTTTCTCCCATGAACGACCATGTGTTGTTAGGTATGGGGATTATCCTCACAATATCTTTAGTTTGGATTCATCTAGGTGTAAAATTTTGGGTTTATATATTTCCCATGTAAATGAATCTCTCCATTTCATAGTTGTTATCGTACTCCATAAGATGGGGTTTTAAGAGTGCACTAAGTCAATTAGACTAAACCACTATAAAATTATTTATATTATATTTCTTTTGATTTTCCATTGCATTATCACACATAATTTCCATAAAATTAATGATTTTAATAATGTTATATTTTCCCCACCAGAACTTTTTCCATCAACTTATCTTAGCTAACACATTATATCAAAGGAGAACCATATTAAGTATTTTTTATCTTTATTAATCTTATTCCAAATACCATAATTTGAATTTAAGTATAACCCTTTTATGATTCTTAATTTCTACTATGTTGTCTTTCTAATCATACCATAAATTGGTATTACAGGTTTTCCATAAAATAATTTTAACTTTTTATATTTATTTGATTATTTGATCTAATATGAATCATATTAAATTAAATGGTCAAGGAATGGTTTATTTTAGTAATTGAAACTCCTGATATTGAATTCATTAATTTACTAAGACCACCAATTTTACATGGAAGTGATTAATGATATTGGAAAATAAATTGCTGGTATTTTTGAAAAATATAGTTATAGAATAATGGAATATCTTGGTGATACCTTATAAAATACCGACTGTAAAACTTGATTTTTATTACAAGAAATGATATTTTAATATATATTTTAAATTAAATTGACATGAATTATCTTTAATAACATCTCATTTAGAGTGTCTAGAATAATACATGTCCTTGTAAAAGTACTTCTGATATTTGGTGGACTTTAAAATTCACTCATCAAGGAACTGAAAAATTGTATAAAACTAATCTTGGGATTCATAGGGTTAAATTTAAAGATTTTATATTTTCTTTTCTTGAATGTGTGAATGATATGTCCAATAGATTAAAAAATATCATCAATTACATGGTCACAGTTGGTAAAACCATGAAGAAAGGAGTAATGATTGAAAGGATACCTCAAAACTTACCTTTGATGTGTATTTTAAAGAATGTATCCACTAATGAAAAAAATAATATTTTATAAAATACTTTTAGATGAGTTGTTGAGATCTCTATTACAAGAAGAACTATAATTAAAGAAAAATTATCATGATTAATATGAAAAAAATATAGGTATTTGCTTCTAAATCTAAATATTTTTCCTATTAACTCTTCTAGCGATTCATTATATTCTTATAGCTTAGAGAAGGATAGTGATCTATGTAATGTAACAAAATTAATTTATGGAATCATAAATAAAAATCATAAAATCAGTAGGGATGATGAAAAAAGAACGATATACTACAAATATTTCAATACAAAATAAAAAATGGTAAATCCATTGTTATTAGTTATGAATGTTGGAAACCCAACCATACTAAATATGAGTGTCCAATGTTGAAACAATAAGGTAAATATAACAAGTTCAAGAATGAAATGAAATGTTCTTATCATGCTATTTTAAGCTACATTAACGAATCAAACTCTGGTGAAAAATATAGAAGAAGAAAAAAGAATATTAACCTTTCATTGATGGGAAAATATAATCAGGTAAAAAATAATTTTGATGATATGGTAAAGCCTATTATTTTTTTAATATAATAATCAAAAAATGTTAATAACTATTCTAATTATTATTCTAATTATGAATATTCTTCTAATTCTAATTTTCATAATTCTAAAGTTAAATAAATAGATGACTTATGTGATGAATTTCAAGAGGATATTAAAATTATTTCTAAAATGTATAAAAATATGACTAAGTATTATAAGATGGTTTATAAATAATAGAAAAATATTATTTTGGAAAATGAAAAGTATAAAAATTTAATTCTTATATTTTATAAAGAAAATGAGAAAATTATGGTTGTGCTAAAACAACAATCTAACATTGAATAGGAAAATAAAAATATAAGATGTTCTTCTTCATATACCAATGACACACATTGTGATGATCTTGGAATTTTTCAGAATGAAAATATTAATCTCAAAATTGAAATTTCAAATTTTAAATAATTTCTTGTTTAAGGGAAATAAAAATATAATAATATGGTTGTTATGATGAAACCAAGAAGAGATAAACTAGGTTTTGGTTATAACCATCAAATTCTGAAGATATACATGGCATATTTTTTTAAAGCATATATTGGAAGGTTTCAAAATTTCTACAAATTATATATTTATTATAAGGACATTATGTTGATGAAAATTATCTCATGTTCCGTCAATCTCTTGGTATTATTAAATCTTATATCTCTATGAATTTATTTTATTGTCAACCATATAATAAATTCCTTAAATCTTCCTTGGTACCAAAAAGTTATATTACTATACCAATTTGACCCAAAAGAGAATGGGTACCAAATAAAGTGTGTGCATAATTTTTTATAGGACTCTTCCATGTGTATAACAATTTTTAATCAAATAATGCGACACCCTACAAATAAATATTCATTTCATTGAAATATATAGAGTTTAAAAGAATATAAGACCAAACCATTTTTAGGTGAATCATTTTGAAATAAATTCTAAATCTTGGGGGAGTTTTACCTCTTATTTATAGAGTGTTCTTTATAGTTTTGTCATGTCATATGTTTAGACAGAGTTTGTCTGTACTTATTTGCTGAAATTTTCAGATTAAATCTATGAAATATAATTTTTTTCTAGATTATTGGTTTTTAATTTATGTACATATTTCTTTATCATATAACTATTTTAAAACATCTCATATATCCTAGATTATTTAAAATACATTTCAAAATATTTATTTTTTATGAAATATTATTTTGTACGATATTTCTCATTATTATGTCTTAAACAACATTTAAAAATTACACTCACTACTTTAATTTCTAGGTTTTAACAGTTGATGAATTTATAGTGGTTCCATGATTCATATTTTACAAAAATATTAAATAAATTTTATTTTTTTATTTATGTCATTAAATTATAAAATACAATCCAATTTCTATATAGTTTATTTATTTTGAACATTAACTTTCTGATAATTTCAAAAAGTGGTATAATTTTTATAATTTATAAATGGTTTTATAATTTTAAAAAATGGGGAGAATATTTATTGGATCCTTGAACCAATTTTGTTTGATAATTACACAGATTTATTTATTTTATTTACTTTAATGTATTAATAAATTAAATTATATCTTGATTAAATTACAAAAAATATTGATCATATCATATCATTTTCATTCATAAAATATCATTATATTTTATTTTATTTATTGTTCAAATGATATTATACATGTTTTATATTGACTTTCGAGATTAAATAAATCAATTGGGGATATAAAATATCTTTTTAACAGGTTTTTGTACTATTACAATATATCCATGTCATGTATCCATTAGTCTAATGTAGCCAATTCATGTTGCCAAATCTCTCACGTAGTTGATTTATTGTTCACCACATAGCTAATTTTCTAGAATATGTAACCCTGTATATTTTGACCATATACTAAGATTCTGAACATAACATTGAGTGTTTATTTTTTTTGGAAATCTAAGAGTCTAATCTAAATTTAATTATAAGAAATAAAATTTTGAATTTATGACTATAATATTTAAAATTTTTAAATAAGTTGTTGGATGTTTTTAGTCTAATTTATGTAGTTTTTAAAAACAATTTTTCTTCATATTTTCTTAATCATAACTTGAGTTATTGGTGTCCTATTAAAAAGATTCTTGATTCTTTGGAAATATAGAAAAAATTTCAAAATATAATTGCATGTTATTTGAAGATGGTTATTTCATTTACATGGTCTATTTAATTTTTGAAATTTAACAAGTCAAATTGTTTACCATTTTATAGAATTCTCACATGTGAATCTCCTACGTGACGAATTTGATTATGTAAACCCCTTACATGATTTTTCAGAATTTTTTTCCTATGTATTTTTTGATATGTTGATTCCCTTTCCTAGTCAACTCACTTGTGCAGAGAAACATACCTATGTGAAAAAAACCTATATGAATTTTCCTATGCTATTTAATAAATTTCTATAGGTTATTCTAAAATATGAAATTATACTCTATTTTATATATTGATTAATATGTTTATTTTCTGTATGTCAACTTCACATATTATAATTGTTATAATTAATTTAGAAATTCATATTAATTATTTAAAACCTATGATAAATCTTATGAATTTTTTTAAATATGGTTTATGAAGATCGATGTTAGTTTTATAATTACACATGAAACTTACATCTCGAAACACAAAAAATATTTTGATTCAATAAATTTTATTTAATTAGATTTTATTGTTTAAAAATTAATATTATTTCATATTAAACTGATTCAAGCATATTTTAATATCTTAAATGTGGTGTTATTAATTTTTGACATTCTTCACAAGTTTACTGCTTCTTTTAAATCGAATCCCAGTGAAATTTTTATTTTATATTTAAAATTTATATTTTCATAGTATCATTCCTTGACATATTTTTATACATACATTATAATTTATTTAATTTGGATTTTTTTCGAATTAAACACCTTTTTTTAATTTTGAATCATGGATTGAGTGATTATTATGCAATGATATATTCTCTTTCTTTTTGATAATATAGTTATATAATTTTTAAATTTTGAATTCACTAACTACTAATGGATGTGTTGTGTTTATTTTTATTTCATGTACTCAAGGATTCAAGGAAAATATACGAGGATTACATATTATAAAACCAAATGTAATTTGAAGAACAAATCTTCTAGTGATCATGTGTGCAATAGTTTACATGTTTTGTGATGAAAAATAATTCAAAGATCAACTATTATTCAATTCCCATGTCACTATGAAGAGTTGAGCTATACCTTTACTAGAATGCCTAGAGTATTATATCTAGAATATTAAGTAGGGATTGTATTAACTATTTCATCACTAATAGTATTTCTACTTCTATCTTGTTTTAGTCTTTGATATATATTTTTTTCTTGGTAGGGGTATACCAAAAATACTTTCTCACACATGTTATAATACCTCTAAAATAAATTCCATTTTTATGATTACATGATTAAAATGAAGAATATTTTTTCTGGCGACACTCCTTTTAAAAATATTGGTTCTCTATTTTCTCCTGCAAAAAGTTATGTGTTGTTAGGTTTGGGGAAACTCCTTAGAAGGTCATAGGTTTGGATATATCCTAGTGTAAATGTTTGAGTTTAGATTTCTCCAAAATAAAATTATCCCTTTTTCATAGTGTGTTGCATACTCTCTTAGTTGGGGTGTGAAGAGGGGACTATATTGATTATACTAAACCACTATATAATTATTTTTGTTCTCCTTAATTTTATTTTCCACTTATTTATCATGCATAATTTTAATTAAATTGATAATTTTAATAAAGGTTAATTCACCCCTATCAACCATCCACCATCAAAATATCAAACATGTCATAAACTAGTATAATGGGAATAATTATGAACCTCAATTTTCCATATAAGTAACATTCAGACTGAGATTATGCTCTCAGTCTAGTCTTCTTAATATTTTATTTCTTTGTCATAGAATTATATGTTCTTTATTCCTTGGTATCAACCATCACATATTTTTTAACAAAATTATTATCATACTTTGAGTCAATATATTAATATTTCATTTTGTCTTTATTGTTTAATGTATCTGTAGGACCCCAGAACACCTCGAGCGAGGAGGGGTGAATCAGGGTGACAACTATTTCTTTTAAAGTGACAGATCTTGTTCTTACATTGGTAGGAACACGTTAGACCTTTATGATGGAGATATGCAGTAATAAAACAATCACATTCCCAAAGGCAACACAACCCTTTTACTTGTTTCACCACTAAGGGCCATGTCAAAGGAGAAAAACCAACACTGTGTCATTTATCCCAAAATATAATAATCTTCACTATATATGTAATATAGGTGTTTGGTCATAGGCACACTATACCTATAACACAACCATTACAATACTTTAGGGATAGCTTACTACGTCCCTCAGATTACTTCCATCGACTCCCCAAGCTCACTACTTTGAGAGAAGTCTAACTTATTTTATCGATATGAACGTTGCTTTAATGATTTGGAATTAAATTATTTGTCCATAACATAAAACCATACTCTACATGCACCGTAGACCTGAGTTGATACAAACTAAAATACTATCCACTTAAACCTAATGTAAAAAAAAATTCCTTTCACGAATCTCATTTTTGAAGCACACTTCTTTGTGAAGAACCCCTCCCTTTACGAAACACACTGCCTTCACGAAGCTCCCCTACCTTTGTTGAACAAACTACCTTCACGAAGCCCCCTTTCCTTTTCAGAACATCATTCCTTCATGAATCTCACTTAGAAGACACTACATGTACCATCTTATTATAACACTTAATACATAGAAGCATTGACTTTGGCCAAGACATGAATATTCTTTTTGTGAAGCTCAAGCTCGCATAGACTACTAGTTTTGTGGAGAATCCCTTACTTCGCAAAATCATAGAAATTCCAGATTTCCTATAAAAAGTTTGTTTCAAATGAAGAAGGGTAGCCTCTTATTTATAGGATTATCTGATAACAAAGCTCCACCACCTCTAACGCATTTTTGTGATCAGTCAAAAACATCTTCGAGACACTCCTCCATTTTGGAAGCTCCATGGAAACACTCTTTTTTCAAAACTCGTTGTTACTGCAGGGATTTCCATAAAAACCATTCACGCCACTGCAGAGCTACAATTCTTATAATCTTGAAGTAACACCATCTTAAATCATAATAATTCATATCTCTGAAATCCTAAAGCCACTCATCACAAAATCCATGGATTAACTATATTTAAGAAGAGTTGATTCTAGAAAATACCTTTTGTGAAGCTCAAATTCTCGTAATCGAAGTTCACACCATCATTATACATTAATCCTTCACTTAACAGAAACAATAAATCCCATATCTACAAAACTCATGCCTTTTCCATATTTTCATAAGATCTTTAAGAAAAAAACAATTTTCAATGCTTTTCATTCTCCAAATTTTGGACGCCAAAAATTTGGAAAACACTGGGAAATGATGTCATCTTCAATATTACTTATGACTTTAACTGTATGATACCTTTCCTTGGAATCTCCCTGATCATCCTTGAGAGGATAGATAACCAACACAAACAATATCCCATTTACATCAATGATCAGACTTTGTTACGACAGTATCATTATAACATGAGTTTGAAAAATCATCTTAATGCTTTCCTCTTTGGATTGTAAGATTTTCATGAAATATTTTGTACCATTACAATATTTCTCACAACTTACGCATGATGATAAATTATTAGGAACATTATTCTCTTATTCTGAAGCGTTTCTCTTACCTTATTCATTATAAAGATTTTTTACTTCCTCTATATTTATAACCTTGTATATTTTATTTGGAAAAATAAGTAAGAGCTCATTCATCCCATTATAAGATTCATTAGGTCTCTTACATGCCTCAATTGAAACTTTGGAATTCTTCAACATATTAAATTTGTTTTATTTTCTATCATTAATCGACAAAGAGTTTGTTCTTATTTGTTCATAACAACCCCACCCCCTTCATTCATACCTCATTCCTAGTAGATACATATATTACCAGTATGTGCATGATTAGTTCGTGAATAATCCACAACACCAATTGTCTCATATATATATTGATCATTCAAACTGATAATATCAATTATCTAATGTCTATTGTTGTTGTCTATTTATTAATAATGGATTCCTTTTCACAGGGGGAATCCTTATTTTGGTATTTCTCTAATTCATTATTTAATATGATTTCTCACTAACATTCTAGGTCAGGGAATATTCAATCTTATCTTTTGACCATATTGTATTAGAAAAGGTTGTTATATATTGAGATTTTTTGGGGGGAAAGAGTCAACATTCATCTATGGAACATTCTTTTCACCTTATCAAAAAGATTCAACTTTAACATTATATGCTTTCATAAAGTATTCTATGATATTATTCATCTCACTTTGTGATGTAATAAAAATTATAATAGTGTTTCTAAAAATGATTCTTCTTTTGAATATTTTCCTTCCCCAATATCTTTTATCATCTTCTTAAATTTATCCAACTTCAATATATTCAATTTACTTTCTTCAAAAAAGTATTATTCCTTTATTTTTGAGATTATACTATCCACCTACATTTTCATATTTATATTTCAAATTATTTTATTTCCCATACACTCACACTTTATATTCTTTAATATCACTAGGTACTGTAAACTCCATTTTGATATGGTCACCATTCTCAAAATTTATTTCCTTATATCATTTCATTACAATTTTTTTTCACCTTCTTGAGTTGTGTGATTTTATTAAGAGATACTTAAAAAAAATACTTCATTATTTTTCAATTATATTTTCTTCATAATAGTCACTACATAATAATGTATATCCCTTTATAACATGGGATAAATATTTGACCTCACCAACATATTCATTTCTACATGATGTATCATCTTTCTATCTTCTAGTAAAAAAATTTATTCTTCTAATGAGAAATTTATTTCTTATGTTTCTTCAACTTCTATTTCTAAAAATTCTTATCTACTCATTCTAACTTAGAATAATTGACTTTTATCTTAGTAAAACATCATTTAAAATGGAATCCATCACAATTTATGAAACTTTTATTAAAATAAAATGTAATATAATAGGGAGGTAGTGAGTTTTTTAGGTATTCTTCAACCTCCCTAGTAATTTAATCACATATTTATGATTTCATTTATTAATCTCTAAAATTTCGTTTTAAAAAATATTCAGAATCTATTTATTCCTTATAATTATTCTTAAAGACTATATCATTATTAATTTTATATACCATGAGAATTTTCTAATGTTCAACCACATATAAATCATATTTCCCTTCTATGGTTAAAACATTAGCATCAAACATATCTAGAATGTTTCTCATTAGTTTGTTTACAATTGTAAAATTATCCAACATATAATTTAATCCAATAATATTACTGAAAATCACATTGACTATTTTAATGTATTCATAAATGTATTCATCATCAAACTTCTTGATATCTTCAAATTTTATTCTCCATATTTATAACACAACCTCCTTGATATTCATGTTTCCATCATAGAGGCTTCTGAAATTATAAAAAAAATTATTTTTTGTTGGAAAATCCATAATCATTGTATAAAGTTTCTTATAGAGATGTATCAAAATTAAATTTTGATATTTTACATCAAATTCAAAAAATTTATTTTTAAAAACTATCATAGAAACTTTATTAATGAGAGGAAATATCACTATTTTTAAATCTATAATTTTTGGCCAATTGATTGAAGGTAGGGTGACATATTATTCTTCCAAATATGATAGATCTTAGAATTAAATATAGGAACACCCCTTCTGTTCATGGAATTTATACTCTCTATTATTATTATATAGTTTTATATTTCATAAGAAACATGTGCTCAAATCCCAATTGTGGTTCCCAAAGAAGTGTGATACCACTGAGAGGGGGAAGAGGTGAATCTGTGATCCAATTTTTTTTAAATATTATTATTTGAACTCAACCTTAAAAACATGTTATATTTTTCATCCACTCAAATATATCTCTCTACCACACCTCATATGTAGTAAATATAGATAGAGAGATTAAAACACTATATTTTCTTGGTTTAATACAATGACTAAATCTTTTACATATTTTTATACCAAACCATGGATTATTAACTAACTTTTTATTAGATTATATAGGAACAAGCATCAAATGGTTCTATACCCAAGTGATCATTTCTCTATTGAACCCCAGTTAACTCCCATTCAATCAACTCTTCTTCCATAACTGTTTATACCCCCAACTATCCTTCTTGTATCCTCTTACATCCCAATTGGTAATATATACTAGGTTTTTTTTGGAAACTGGTTATACCCTTATAGAAAATATCATACAATATATATATATATATATTAATTATAGAAATATATTCCCATCTGGATGGAAGTCCTCCATAATTAAGTTGGATTTCCATCCCTTATTTAAAAATTCTTCAAGATATTAAAAAGTTCTATGAATACTCTAATGGTCTAAAAAATTCATCCCAATATTGAAAGACTTGGATATGCTCAAACTAACCTATCTAAAATATTATCTAGAAATACCTTTTAGAAGAGACTTTCTGGTGAAATTTTGTTTGTTAGGATCTATCCACTTCTCCAATGTTTAGTGTGTTCTGTAATGTATAAGTCCATTCTATAATCCTCACACTTTTATTCTCTATATAATTAAATATATATAGTAAACCTAGATTTGATTCTCCTATTTCCAATTAAACTATGTCTATTTTCCCCAATCCTCCAACCATTTAAATCATAGTTAGAAACACTTGATTTGATATCTCATGAAAACTTTGTTGGAACCAATTTGTGTATAAGTTCGTATTTGTTGTCAATAGTTGTCAATGAAGATCAAAATGAAGGAGATCAAGAAGTACTCCAATGAAATGGAGTATTAAAAGATCAAAATGAAGGAGATCATGAAGTACTCTGCTGAAGTAGAGGAATGGTGATTCAGACGATTGTTGTACTGATCATAAGTTCAAAGAACATGTGTCAAAGGTGACACATTGTTTACAAGAATGAAGAATGTGAGGTTTAATCCATCCGAGGATGATTAAAGAAGAATGGGGTTTTTGGATGAAGTCCATGCAATTCCTATTTTTTTGCATGAGAACCATCGGTTTTGATGAAGACCATACAATTCCTCATTATTTCATGAGAACCATGGGTTTTGATGAAGACCATGAAATTACTCATGATTGCATGAGAACCATGCAAGAGACTTCTTGATGAATTGAATCACATGGTTTGCATGAAGTAGATCATGATGGTTGATGAAGAAAAAAATGTGCCAATGATTGGAATTCTAAGAAGTCCGTGCAATTATTGGAATTCTGAGATAGCCATGCACATCACATTGTTAGAGAAGATGATGATGCTGAAGTTATGCCTTCAAAGAATTCATATCACAATAGTGTAGTTTGTGATAAAAGCAGGAGAGTTGCTGAAGGATACAGATCACCAAGAATAAGTGTTGTTGAGGTTATCGTGCTTTTTTACAAAGCAAACAAACGACATAAAAATTTGTTAACAAAGGAGATTCAATGGTGGCATGTCGAGCTCGAGGACTGTAGATAATGATCCATGTTTTATTCAAGTAACATCGACAAAGGAATGGATGATCTGGAGGTGGAAAAAAAGAGCAGATATAAGGTGGCACCATTTTCCAGTGTTTGCCAAATTTTTGGGGTCCAAAATTTGCAGGTTGGTGAGCATCGCGAAAAGTGGATTTCCATGAAGATCATAATTTAATATGGAAAAGGCATGAGTTTCGCGAAGATGGGATGCTTGGATTGGATTTTGTGAAGACCAGAAGAATGGAGGCGGTTATTCTTCGTGATTATGTCATGCTTCGCGAATGGCAGAGGCTGGAAATCTTCACGGTGGTGAAGGGATTTGCGAGGGAGATTTGCGGTGAAGGTGTGAAGGAATGTTGACGGTGATGCTTCGTGATTACGACGAGCTCCGCAAATGGGAAATTTCCGTGGTGCTTCGCGATTTGGACAGAATTCCGACGGAAACATCGGAGCTTCGCGATTGGCAATGATGTGGCATTGACTTTGCGCGGAAGGGCCGAGGGTCGGTGGAATTTCCTATAAATAGAGTCTGACCCCCTAGAGAGAAGTAGAGAGAGCTCTCAGCGAAAATCCTTTGCTCTCGGTTCACAAAGGTCACTCGCGAAGGCAGTGTGCTTCGCGAAAGAGGAGATTCGCGGTGGCTATTCTAGCTCCGTGAAAGTCATGCGCCCTATGTGGATTTGTGAGCTTCGCGAAGAGGCAGGATCTCCGCGACAGCCAAGCATTGCGAAGGCTGGAGCATCGTGAGAGTGCTTCGCGATTGAGCTTCGCGAAAAGGCAGGGACTCCATGAAGGCTTGTTTGAGCTTTGCAAATTTGGGAGCCTTGCGAAGTAGGGTACTTTGTGAAAGCCCTTTCCAAAGGTTGTTCTCCCAGTGGACAAGGGAAAAGGGGGTATTCATCAGTGGATGAAATTTGGACTTCAATAGAGAATCATTTATTGAGAAATCACACAAGTGATTTTAATTCAGGAAAACGAAGACAAGAGGATCTAGTTAATTCAGTCATTTAACTAAAGTAAAAGTTTGAATACAAAAGAGCATCAACACAGGACTCTGATGCAAGAAAAGTCTCATGCTGAACAGGAGAAAAAGACTTCAATGCAAATCTATTGAAGAGACCTTCATGTCTATAAACTGAGTGTGACTTCACCAACGGTAGTGAGCCAGAGGGAGTCAATGGGAGTGACCCGAGGGAAGCAGTGAGCTATCCCTGAACCTTTGTAAAGGCAGTGAGCCTGGGACAGAGTGACTGTGCCCGAACAATGGAAATCTATAGCTAGTGAAGCACAGTGGATCTAGGTACGACCGAAAAACTGTTGGTGTATGCTCCTCGGACGTAGCCCTTAGTGGTGAACCAAGTAAAAATAGTTGTGTCATTTCTCTGCATGTGAATGTTTCATTGCTGATCATATCCATCATACAAGTTTAATTAGTTCCTACGAACGTGGGAACACGATCCACAAATTTATGAAGAAAAAGTTGACACCCTGATTCACCCCTCCCCTCTCAGGGTGTCCCGGGGTCCTACAAACATTATCACCTTTGAATCTTTTAAACATCCATAACAACAACAACATTGAATGATATCTCCTCCATTTATAAAAAAACATAATCTATTAATTAAGTAAGACTCCTATGTCCTTATTTGAGTTTCATTATTAATTAAAACATTGTCTTACCACCTTTAAATCCACTGAATGTTCAGAGTCAAAAATCATCATATAAACTTTCCTATATCTCAGAAACAAAGATATATTCAAATATTTCATAAATCTCAGAAATATTTAAAAATATTAAAAGAATATCTCAACATAATGTTAATTATTAACTTTTAAATGTTTTTTAATGTTATTCAAACCTTTATATGTTATATAAACAAGTAGGTAGCTCTGTCTGACATGTATTCTTAAGAAAACATATGTTTGATTGACTCTGTATGATACAACTTCATATTTCATGTCCAATGAACTCACATATATATTATTTTTATAATTTTACTTAATCTAGTTCAAATTTTTTAAAACCATATATCATATAGAATCATTATTTATCCATTTAATGATTTTGTTGATCTAATTAAACATTTTTTGTAACCCTCCTTTTGATGGATTCAACATTTATCTTTTCTAAAATTCTAAAACTCTATTTTAGATTTAATTATATTTCTCCTTTTGATTATTATATTGAGATTCTATTCAATATAAAATTATATTTATTCATCTAATGACATTGGCGACTTCATTAAATCTTGATTATATTTTGTTCTACTATGTGTGGTGAATTGAAAAACTCTTATTCTCTTGGAGTTACAATGTCTCTATCCTATCATTCTATGTCTGATCACAAACCCATAGATTTGTTTCTCAAAATACTTATATTTTTAAAAATAATAATTTTTATAACTTCAAATTTTTAAAAAAATATATTTCACTACCGAACATAGTCCAGTGTACTTTACAACTCTCTATCCTATACAAATTCACACATCTATAACTCCATGACTTGATTTTTTTTTAATTTGTGACTAGAAAATTGTAAGGCTGTGAATTTTTTTAGAGAACTAAATTCTTAAAAATTATGCTTGTGCACTCTCCCACTATGAATAAACTCATATAGAATCATGAATATCTTCATGGAATTTAGTAGTTTGAATATCTACAAAGCATCATCAGAAAAGATAAAGTTAATCTAATTTATGAATAACCCCTTAACTTCAATTTTTTGAGTAACTTATTTTTTAAAATATGTTGAAATATTGAAAACAAATGAAACCAAATGAAATTGGAAAAAATACTGACTACAAAATATGAACATAACATTTGAGATCTAGAAAAATTTTCCATTATCACAACTCATCCTATTCACATGATCATTGATTTTTCACTTATATCTTATTAATTACATTATCACATGTAAGTCATATAATCCTCTTCCAAAAAGGCTACATGAATTAATTTTTTTAAATACAAATATTCTTTATAGTGGATAGATTATTCCAATGCATCATGAAAATTTGATAATACATTAAATATTTCAAAGGATTATCATGGAAACCTAAGATATTACAAACTCCTTATATTTTTATTTTCAAACCCTATATGACAAGTTTTAATGATTCAATATATGATTTCTCCATGGTAGTTCTATTGGGGTACCACCCATGAGAGGAACTCACCTTGTATTTGAAATTCAATGAGACAATAATGATCGAGAATTTCTCTCCCCTAAAAAGTTATTTTATTGATATTTAGGACCCAATGAGTCATCTATTTACCTATTAAATCATCATCCATCCAAAACCTATTAGTATTATAAAATTATTTATATGAATGTGACATCATCTCACACCATTAACCACCATTTATCATCTTGATTCATAATTACAATCTATATTAATAGGCTTATTTCCATTATTAGATTCAATTCTTGGTCCTAAGACAATTCTATAAGCCAATTAAAATACATTAAAATTTACACAAATGCCAATAAATCCTTCCCAAAGAACCGACTATGTGATCTTTCTTCTAATATATCTAAGGAAAAAATTAATAATCCTGGATACTTGATTTGAAAATATTTAATCTTATTTTAAATATTTAAAGAATCTACCAATTATTTCCTCCACCCAAATTCTACCACATATGATGAATACCCACACACCACCCTAGAAAGTAGAAATAATGAACACACCCATCTCTAAGGAATGATTGATTTTACTATCAGACATACTAATGTCCATGTTGAACATTAAACTAAAATATGCCCCAAACATAACCCTATCATAAACCAAAATAAGACTACCCAAATTGTATCTCACTATCCCCAAGAAACATTACTGATCATCTATACCCACATGAGGGTATCATGTTAACCAAACCTCCCTTATCAACACAACCTACAACCTATGAATACATTTCATATATTTTACCTTACCCGTTGCATATAATTCCAATATGAACTGAATATGAGGATATAATATACCAAGAATGTGACTATGAGGTTATAATATCAATGAAATGACATATAAAAAACTAGTATAGAAATTTCAATTAGAGAACACACCATCCATTGTCTATTCAGGAAATAATTGAATAAATTATATACTACCATTTTAATAAATCAAAAATTGTCTTCCAAAGTGTTTTCCTAAACCATATAATTTACTAAAAACCATTTTTTTATTTCAAAAATAATATTCCATTTACAAGATATCACGATCATGTTCCTAATGATCATGGGAGTTGTATGATGCAAGAAATAACCAACTCATTCCACTATAGTCTATGATTAAAAAAATAATAAAAATTTCAATTCAATATATCAAATATAAATAAACTCCCCATATATTACCACAAAAAAGAATGAGCATCAATACCATACCCCTGATAATTTTTCCTTTCACTGTACATGTGTTTGTGATGCATAAATATTGTGTATATCTAATGTTTCAACCACACATACCTTTATGTACCATGTAACAAATTGTAAGACAATAAAAAATCTCTAAAATAGTTTCATAGCAGCCCGTCCTTGGATATCCAAAATATTGACCAAGTTAAAGGTTCCATAAGACCATAGTAATTTTACACATATGACATAGTCTACCTACTATTTATTAGATTCTAATACTAAATTTGGGGTGACTATACTCTCAGTAAAATAACAAGAAATAATAGATAAAAAAAGGATGAAGATATAACATCAATGTAACAAGGAAATAATTTTTTCGTAGATCCCACCACACAAAATATACAACATCAACACGCTATATCAAATATATCCTTATTGAACATATATTATATACACACATAAAAGGATCTCTCACTTAAAAGATCAAAAAAATTGAAATAAGAATAATATATGAATGTAGGTGTACTCATCATTTAGAAACTATTCCTTCATCTTGTTTCTCAACATTATCTATCTTGTATATCTAAATATATCTTATAAACAGTCAATATCCACAGAAGAATTACATAAGGTTTTCAGATCCACTAATGTGCATGATCAGTGAGTGGGAATATAACTCAATAGGGAATCACTAATTGGGTACCTTATATAGACCACTGTATCCATGTACATATGTATAAAAAATAAATGAAGAAGTAATATACATCACACATGGATTCATATCAATTAATTATTTGATAAAAAATAAACTAAAATTCCTAGACTTAACTACTTCATCCAATGATGGTGTATCATCTCTATTATCCATTAAGGAATAAACATATTCCAATGGTTTCCTAGTCACACAACAAGTCTAATCATAGAAATTATTATAAGATTCATGATTGTTTCCTATAACCATTTAATGTCTAACCAAGGGAAATAATAAAAAGATATTGGAGGAAATTCACACCCCATGGATGATCATACTAAGTATTCCCAAAATAATTATCAATATGACCACAGTCAATTCTTAGAAGATTCTAGATGGTGTTCTAGCTATGTAACCACTCATACCATTATGATACATATATAGTGAATGATGGTGTCCTAGTCACATGGTCAGTTAAACCATGGAATATAGGAACCATATATTAGAAAGACATAGCATAGAAAAACCATTTTCATCAAGTATATGGTGAAACTATCACTCATCTGTGATCTTACAAGGAATTTATAAGGACTTGATCACTTGGGTGGTGAAATTTGACTCCTTCAATCTCTGGTCCATATAAAACTACCTCACCATTCAATATATCCATAAACATGATATATTAACATAGTTAGGATATAGTGAAAGTATATCCTAAAAAAAATATTTATACTCTATCTTTTAGCTAGCTTATAAAAAATATTTAGCGCTGTGTTGAAGGATAACACTAAGAATTTAAATCTGGACATATTTCAACCTGTTCCAACATCAATATATAACCAGTATATATAACTATTAATTTTCATAATCATAAATAACTTAGGATACAATCTACTATCATACCTAATTCACCTATCATACATAGCTTGATAAATGTTTTATACTAGTCTAATACATGGGAACACCATACCAGTCCAATAAAAATTTCCCATAGTTCATCTTCTCTTTCAATCCCAATGAAACCATCCCATTATTATTTTAACATTTAACCACTTCTACCAACCCAAATAGGTTATCAATATGTGGGATAAAACACTCTAAACCACCCATACCACATATTTTCTAATAAAATGATCTTATATACCAACCAATCCCTATGATGCTTCCCTCTAGAGACCCAAGACCAATATATCCCAACTCCTCTATCTCTCTCCCTTGAGTGTAATACACAATAGAAACAAAATATCTACTTTACTTAGTGCCACTTGTCATACCTATGGTGAGTGGTTACACCCTTTGAATATTATCATAAACCCAATCACCAAGACACCCTAATCCTCATAAGCCAATAATTCTCTATTATCCCCATTTCCACTAAACATTCCGCTTTATAAGGATTTCTAGGGTCTGACGAGCATACACAAAATTGTTCCCATCAAACATACAAAGATACACACTAGACATAACCACTACCTAAGAAATTATCATCTTGCATGTACATTAACAGTTCCACCGAGTCTCATCTTAGGAGACTAACAACATTTTTCACAAACCAAGAACCTATATAGGTTCATTAAGATAAAATTGAAACACAGAACCTTGATGATGTAGTCACTGATAACCTCTCACATCACCAAATGAGACATGTTATACCTTGTATAGTTTTAAAAGGATTTATCCTAGAACATTAATAGATGAAATCCTATCTTTTTATAAACATATAACAAAACCCAAACCCCTAAGCACATGTACTAAAAAACAATAGTACACATCATATGTTTATGTATAAAAGGGACCACCAATATTTACATAATATTTTACACTCCCTTTAGACATATAACTCCAAGCCTTGACCATGATCATAAAATCCTCATTAAACTCCCAAACCACTATGTCAAATAAAAAAAGTAATTAATTAATTATAGATATTTTCCATTAAATTATATAATTAATAAAAAATATAATAAGCACCAGAACTCATCTAGCATCTTAATGAAACCAAAATAATTACCAAATTCATGAATAGGGTAACCACCATTCATTATATACTCATAAAATAAAAAACCCTATAGATCAATAACAAATCAATTTCAATTTTACAACTAATTTATTATATACACTAAAAAAACACACTGGTCAAGTAACTAATAGAAAAAAGTGAGAAAAATGTCACATTCATACTCAAAAAGTCACACCAGGATGAGTCATGTTTTATAAATGATTCCACCATGATCCAATTGAGTCTAAATTAAATCACTATTTAAATTTATCATAAAGAAATTAAAAATAGAAAACAATAGGTGATAAATTTTAACTCAATATAGGTAAACAAACCACTCTACAATAAAACACTAACCTAAGGGGAATCAAAAAAGATTCAAGGTGGATAAACAAGTGGGTATCACTATCCTAATAACCTATATTGAGATGAAGTTATGTAGAAATAGTTTGAGGGGGGAAACCCTAAATGACATATTTTATACATCTTAACCAACCCATCCAAAACTCCACCTAGAACCCAGTACCTATCAATTAGTACAATGTACTTAAAACCCACCAACCACATAGTATAGGACCATTGATTTGGTAGTTTAATTAAATGGTTAAAAACCACCATAGATCAAACATCAGTTACTTGGTTCCATATATAGATTAACAAATGGATTTCTATTACATAATTTTAGCTATAAGGACTCCTAGACCCTTCTCTAATATTTTACAATTACCCAAAACCACCCATACCCTAGAATATTCAATCTGAAAATTATAATTATCCATAAAAAATAAATTAATAACACTAATTAAAACGCAACCTATTCTCAATCCATAAATATTTAAATTTCCTAGAAAATAAGAAACCTAAAATGAAATGTTTTATTACATAAGACATTTTATAGGTGGGATTAGATAGAATCTCCTTCTCTCACCATTGACCTGAGAATAAATTTTATGTGTTTATGTCAGTATGAGTGGTATAAGAGAGAGTGTTTTATCATATATATTTAGAGTAATCACATGTGAGGATTATATTGAGATAGTAGGGCAGTGGTTTACATAAAAGTTGGATAGGAAGTAGACTAGATAAGTCATATAAAGATACATAGGGCCCTAATGATCCTTTGTAATGACCTTGTTTTGGTACCATGTGTTTTCCCATGTAAAGAGTTTTGAAGAGTGGTTGAATTACATATTTAATTATTTTAAGGATAAATTCACCAAAAAAATATTTTTTTTAAAATAAAGTGAAATGTATGGTTAATGTGAACTATCTTTTGTGGTGAAAAATGATAAAAAAATATTTTGGTAAAAATTTTCAAAGATCTTAAAAAAACAGAAAAAAAAATAATAAAAATTAAACAACGATTTTTTGGATAATAAATAAAAAATATCCTATAAATATATATATAATGAATATATAGGTTTATAATTCCAAAATTACATAACTTTTAACCCAATCTAATAGAAGGATATTCTTTCGATAACTGGTAGGAAAAAAAAATTGAGTACAAACTATACAAACATTCCATCACCAAATGATCACGTTCTTAAATAATAAAATTATTTTTACATGAGTAAAGGATTGTGATAAAAAAAGGTTTTAAATGGGGGGGGGGTTCTTTTCCTTTTTTAAGTAAAATAAAACTTTTACAAGTGATAACTATGATGAGGGAAATAAGAGGCTAGTTTGTTTCAAAAGTAAATTGATTTTTTTCCACTAGTTAAAACACATTAAAAGTATTTATTTATTTTTATAGCTTGTCTATATCTAGTAATTGTGTTAAGTTATAATGTCATATATACATTATGTTACTTTTATAGAAATCTAATCTCGATCGTTAGAAGATATAACCATTGAAGAATTACCCATTCATTTTCAATACAGTCTTTAAAGATATATTAATTAATATAAGGGGAAATATTAAATAAAATAATTTTTGAAATGTTTATATAAATTTATTCATATTATTAAGACATAATTTCCATGATCCATGCATTAAACTTCACTATTTAACAGTAATATGTGACATTTTAGAAGTAGTCATTTTTTTATTGAAGCTAAGTCGGAATAGTGTGAGCATCCCATTTGAGGTAGTTCAGACACCATTTTATATAACTCTCGAAGGTTATGTTTCATTAGTTATAATTGAATTAGATAAAATATTTTGAAATTTTATTTTTTTAATTTTGAAATAATTTTTTCTTGTAGATCTCATATTTAATTAAAATAATCTCATTAAAATCATTAGTTGAAAAGATTATTGTTATTATAAATATAATGAATTAAAAAATTTCATTCAATTATGAATAAATAATATTCGTCCATTTGATGATCACAAGACACCATAGAATATACTAAATAATATAAATTAAAATTAAAATTATTTTATATATATACATCAAATAATATTTTACTCCCCCTCATAAAAATACTTCGCCAACATAATCTATACACAACTGATAAATTTATCCATTTCCCCATAATATTTTATTCTCCCTATATATAATAAATAACATAATATATCAATATATATAATCTAATATTCGTAATGTATTATCTCACATCCCCCCTTTGTTATTATTGAAAATATAAGGGTTTTGTTGGTTTATATTTATTAAATAGTTTATTTTTTCATTAATATCTTAAATAAAGAAGATGTTTGATAGCAATAATTTCTTAAGTGTCCTTTTAATATTATATAATAACCATATATAATGGATATAAATACATAATATCACAAAATAATTTATTTTTATAAGTAATTAATTAAACAAAGATAAAATTTCTTTAGAATGAAGGAAATAAAAAAAATTAAGGACAATAAAATTTAGTCCATTTTCTTCACTAAATCAAATAGATTATTAACTACATAAAAGTGTTTATTAATTTCAAATTTTTTCCTTTTTTCGTGGGTCATAAATCTATTTTATCATAGGAAAAATTATTTCAAAAAATTCAACAAGTCATCCATATTGAATGGATTTTTTGAAAGATCTATATTCTTCATTTAGAATATTTATTAAATATAATATTTGATCTAATAGACTTATTGAATAATTATTAAACCCTTGAATATCATTTAATATATAACCAAGGTTCATCTCATAGGTACTGAAGATCTTTAACTTAAGTAATTTTAGATTCATTGTTGCTATGCAGTCTGTGGTATTTTTTTAGTGTATTGGTATCAACCATTCATTATGAAACAATAGGATAACATTATTTTTTAGTAGAAAATGGTTTTTCTTAGCAGGAGGTATGGTTTAGTTATTAGGAGGTGGTTTTAAGGTGAAATGATTAGAATTTGAATGAATTTTCCAATTATTTTAAGACTGATACCATGCAATATTTTTATTTGGAAGAGTGCTAGAGGTTCTTGTCCATGGTAAGAATGATCCTCTAGAATAAAAGGGTTATGAATTACCATATAAAGAGGATATATCACCTTTTTTTACTTGACAGTTTAGTGAGTTATAAAAGAAACATTTCTCTATTTGTTTAAGGATCTGTGTTTTCATTTAGTTTAAAACAATTGATGGAATAATTTTTGTGGTTAATTAAGAAATGATAGGATTGATTGATGGGTTAAAGGGTGGTTATGGATTGACATATCTGGTTGTAATGTTTGGGTTATGAGATCTATGATGAGTATGTATAGTTGGATTGGAATGTATAATTGGAATCACATATTGAGTAGATGAAGTAGTATCTTTTTTATTCCATAGATAATTGGGATTTTTTAATGCTCCATACTTTTGAGTCTATAGACCCCTTATTTTTTTTCAAATATATATATATTTCCTAAAATGAAAATATTTATCTATGACCATAAATAAAATTCATATTATTAAATGAATATTCTACTAATAGGTTGGTAGAGGCATCTGATGAGCAGGTGGCTGAGTTGGTGCCACAAATGATGCAAAATCTTTCTAACATCTCCCTTGATTGGTAGTAATTACTATAAGTTACATTTTATACATTTTTATTGTAATATTATTTTTTTCATTACTTTTAATTATCTTTTAATTTTACAAATCAATTAAAAATTAAGTTATATCATACACACTATCTTCACTTAATATAAAATATTCTTCAAAATAATTTCCCTTTTTATATTTCCTCCTAAACATCAGACTCCTTGTGGGAAAACCCTATTATAGTATAATGAAAATATTTAGTATCAACTTATTTAATAAATAAATGTGACATTTTTTTGATTTCATACCAATATTAATATTCTTGGAATTTCCTTTATTAATCATAATATCATTCTAAGAAATTAGTTTTTTTAGAAATATAGATGATAATAATGATAAATTTTATATAGTGTTGACTATCAGATGACTCAAGATTATTCCATATGGTTGGAATCTTTCCATTAACAGAAATTTATAATTCATATCAATGTTGTACAATAAGAATAATATTAATTTAAATACAAACATTTATATAAAATAATCTTATATAAAATATATTTTACTAGGATAGTATTTGGATTGTAAAATAATCTTTTGTAAGGATTATCTTGGATAAATATACCTAACTTCCATGGAAAAATATTGACAATAATAATATTTTATCCCTTCAAAAAAAAATTATTTAATTACTAAATTATTCTAATAAAATAATAAATTTATTCTCCTGGATAGAGAAGGGGGAAAATTGATATACCCCACAATGATATATCATAATATTTTGAAAAATTCTTATGTCAACTCTGGAAGCTATGGAGTTCGTTGTTACCTTGAAATATTAATATTTTACATTCCTTGAAATTGAAAAAAAAAATTAGAAGGAGATATTTGCGTCATAATCATATTTGTAAAAATATTTATAGAGTCAATATATACGCTATGTATTTCATGATTAGTGTTCAGATTGAGATCCATTTGATTAGTGAGAAATAAATTATCTTCGATATAGATTGAAATTCATTTGAGATATTTCTTAATGAAATATTAGCTAGATAAATGAGAGACAGTGTAAAGAACAAGGTGGGAAACTATTTATATTAGAAGTGGGAAAATACATTATACACCTTACCTATAAAATCAAGCATACGTTAATGATCAGATTAGATCTCAATATCTGAGACCATATTAAAAATCTATGATATTTAACTATAAGTATATTTAAAATATAATTTTATAAAATAAGTATAAAACAATTTATACCATTAATGGTTGTAACATTTTGAAATTAAAATTGAGTTACCATTACAGGTTTAATTTGAGAAAAATTAATTTATCATATTTCAATTAAGAGGTTGGTAATCCACCATCTTATTTGATGATTTTTTATAATACAACATGATATAAATTTTATCATCTAGAAAAAATATTTTCCCCATTGTTATGGACATATTTTTACATTGGAAGAGTATAATAAGATGAATGTTGGACATTAGTATTTAATCACCCCCCAATATTATAAAATCAAATCTCTCAAAATTTAAAGTTTTATTGAATAAGATAGAAGTATGATTATTCATTAAAATAAATTCTATAGTGAAATAATTTTTATTTGTTTTTATGAAGGAAATAATCTCAAATAACAATGTTCTTCTCTCATGAATGATTTTTCAGATTTATAGAAATTAAAATTGAATATGGGTTATCACACATGATAGTCATGTTTATGTGAATCTAATGTCTAATAAAAAATATTTCTTCTTTAAATATTTCATAAAACAACATCCAAGTAAAATATATTTAGATTTAGTAGTGAAAAGAGTTACAAAATTTTTCTTATTAAGAGACCATGAAATTGAATACTCTCTAACAAAATAAAAGTGTTTACATGTACTCCATTTATTAGGTTTAAAACCTATATATTCTATATATAATTAACTTATTTATCATAACTTGATCTAGAAGTATTGAAAAACCTATATCAGAGAGTAATTTTAAATAATAAGAAATCTATTTTAATATTTTTAAAAGTGATCCTTCAGGGTTTATATGAATGGATTTAAAATAAATGCTTAAAAATTATATTCATTTTACTGGATATCAAATATCATAAAATAACATTCATACCTCTATATATATTATGATTTAATAGTTCCCCAGCATCATCCAAAGCAAGTTTACATGAATTTTTAGCGTATTTAATGATACTTGAATAATTTTCCTGGATAAACCTTTTTAAATTATATTTAGTGGATTTATGTTTGTTTATAATAGTTTATTACAATTTTGAGATATTTTAAAACTAAATAATAAGTTAATTTTACCCATAATATTCATTTTAAAGTAAATTTTTCAAAAAAAAACGTAAACATACAAGTGGTTGGATGGTACATTCAGTGATGAAAACATTGATATTTATTTTTATGATAAATGTATTATTGAAAAATCCATTAAAAAATTGTAGGATAGGTCATTCATTTTAAATAAGCTGAAAGACAAAGGTTGATAAATGATCCTAGGAGGTTCTTAGAGCATTATTTAGTTGATATAAATTCATGATTTGTTTATAAAAATGATTAAATAGATATGGATCTTTAAAACATTGCTATTGTTTAACATAAATATCGTTATGATTTTTTAAAATGTAATTTGACATCCATTTTGAAGATAAATATAAATTTAGATATTCTATAAAATTAATAAAAAAAATTATCGATTCATGTTATCAATCGAAGAAATTATTTTTTATAATTTGTGTCTTATTCTTAATTATATCTTTCTTAAAAATGTTAATATTTATTTCAAATTACTATTATATTCTCAAAGAACTTGTTTCAGAAGACCCATTTAGTTCTTATAATCAAAAATTCATTATGATATTTAACTAATGGTGACAAATAATTCCATTTGAATTGATAGATCTCTTATTATAAATATATTATCCATACTTTACCAAATAATACATCATCATTCATCTTCAATACCATAAAAATAATACTAAAATGAGGAAACAAATCTTAGTGAATCTAAAAATTTCTATAATAGACCCTGATGTGGCATAATTTTAGTGTGTTTTCCTCTTAATCATTTTATGATAATTTTTATTTTTTATAGAATGAACTTGAATGATTCTTTATATTTATTGAATTTGAGTAAAAATTAATATTCAGTTAATTATTTACATGATATGTGATTTATGGTTGTCTAATAATGAATTGTTCTGATTTGATCTTTTAAATATTTTGAGAGGAATTATTTTCTATTTTTTTGATGATATTTATTGAAATATTAGTTTTTGAGGAATTTGGATACTTTTAATGATATTGGAATTATTTTTAGAATTTAATATTGATTATGAATTTATATTTTTAAAATTTATATGGAATAATAATTTTTTGACATGTTCAAATTTAGGTCAACATTTTATTTTATATAAAAAAATCTTAAAAATAATTTAAACTTTTCCATGTTATGTAAGAGTAACTATGATGGTTTTTTAAAAATAAATTAGATATTATTAGGATATATAATTATTTTTTCCATTGATATAGAAGTGAAAGAAGAATGATTCCATAGAAAATCATGACATGCAATAATAATTTCTAAAAGAATATTATAAATAATAATAAATTTTATTGAACATAATAATTAATATCAATTATAATAATTTATATAATATTCTTAATAATCAGTTTTCACATGGAATTTTAGGTCCATCGGTGATTACATAGGTATATATTAGGGAAAAGTGGGTTGTATAACATTTTTTCTGAAAAACAATGGGATACATATGAATAAATCAATTTAGACATATGAAATTTATATGATTTCCTTGGAATCACATAATAAGAAACAAGGAATAAATAAAAAATTTGTTCCACACAGGTGACTAGGGAGTTCTACATATATAGAATATTTTCATTTTTTGATGAACCAGAACCCAAATATTTATAAAGAAACTACTGAGGGAACTTGGTCGAAATCAATACCAACCATATCTATATTTTGAGATATAAATTCTCCAATTTATGAAACATTTATTAATTGAAGTTCAAAAGACCATAATTTAACCAAGCATTAGAATGTGAACTGATACAGAGAAATGGTTTACAAAGTTAATTTTTTGTTATAGGTGAAATTGGTTGAGGTTTTAATTGGGTGTTAATGGAAACTGAGTGAAGCATCATAGTACCAAAAAATTGATTCATTTAAAAGGACTAACAATTTTAATAGAACATGGTTCTTGAATTCTAGTATTAGATCATTGTAGTTTTAGAAGTTAAAATATTGAGAACATGAATGTTGAGCTTAATACAAATACAATATATATTTATTGAAGAAGATGTACCAATGATGAAGTTAATTTTATAAGTATATTGTTTTTGAATTTTTTTGATATGTAATCAAATAATATGGTATGTTTAATTCAATATTTCATTCAAATAATTTTGAAACATTTTTATACAATAAATACATGAAAAAAAATCCCATGATGTATTAGATAGAAGGACCGAGTGGTTGAATTTTTTGGCTATGTATTTTTTATGGATTTTTTAATAGATAATGGAAGCTAATTTTGATGGTGGTTCATGGGATCGATAGTAATGGGAAGAAACATGGCCGAGCATCAGAACAGTGTGAAGTAATTATACATGATTCAATGATCCCAATTATGTATATTTTGGGGAAATATAATGGCGACTCAATATACTTGATCATTCAAAAAAATTACTGAAATAATAGTGTGAATCTATAGAAATCTTGGGGGAATTATTTATAAAATAGTTAAATAATGCTAGTGGAGTATTTTTTTTAAAAGTTTTAATGATGGAAAATTTGGTAGGTTGTAAAATGATAGACTGTGTAAAAAATGATCCAAGAAGAGTAAAATGTGGGACTAGAGTTTAAAAAATAAAAATGAAAGATTTATTTAAATAAAATTATGTTTTTGATGAAACATAACAATATTTTAAATGGGTGTTATTTATGAATTTATATCATGAGATGTGGATTTATAATAAATGATAAATAATAAGACGAGAGTATAAATATTTACTTGAGGAGATAAAATTTCCAAATTAGTTTTCATGAATAGAGAATATGGAATGGGTTTCTTTAGGAGAAATAAGTTCATCAAATAATCAAATGAAATTATAAGAAGATCTTACCATTTGAACCATGCCCACAAAACGTGTCTAAAATGTGAAGTTTTTGTGATGATGTGGAATCATGTGAAATATTATTATTCAGTTTAGGACATATGTTTCATTTATTATAGAGGTTAAAATAAGTATATATTGATCTAATATTATTTTTTAGTGAGGAATTAATTCTATTGATTTTGAGATAATTTTTGGACAAGTATTTTAAGCACTTTTTCCAGTTATTTAATTTGAAATTATTCCTATCTATAATTTTTGAAGAGATAAAGATATAAAGAAAAATTATTAATAGAAATGGAGTTTCCAGTATTTTTATCCATTTCAATAAAAACTAGATATGGTGATGATCAAGTGGACTAAAAAATTTCATCTTCTGAGTAAGGCTTTATTTAACATTGAACTAATACTTTATTCTGGTATTTTTAACCTAAACAATATTGGTTGTGTATTTTCTATTTGTTATATTTTATTTTCTATTTATATGTAATTTGTTAGTTAATTATTTGTTAATATTAGTTGATTTTATTATACTATTAAGGATGTGTGTGACTATTTCTTCAAATTACCAATCATTTCTAGCTAATTAATGTTCTTAGTCGTGGTCATGTATTTGAACTTATTTAGAAAACTAGATCTGTTTCTTTTAAAAAATTATATAGAAATGTTGATGTTTTCATGTGATAATTCAAAGACAAATTGAATGTAAATTTTATGGTCATAAATTTTATATTGTAGAATCTAAATAAATACGAACATATTTGGTCAATAAAGGAGATAAAAATCAATGGATAAAGATAATTCATGGGATCATCACTTGTTCTCACCCATTAATTTATTTTTATACAACTTTAAGTATTTCATTATTCTAATATAAAAAAAACCACTCAATATAAAAAACATGTTAAAGAATAATAATAAAGTTAAAAATGAGCTTATATTTAATCCCCTCCAAGAGAAAACTTTGTGAACTGTTATCCCAACATTCATAGTGGAAAAAAATGAGATAAAATTTCCTAGAAAAATTATTATTCATTAATTAATTTTGTTTACATGGTTGTTTCTAAGATCCATATTTTGAGAAAATTTATTTTAATTATTTTGAGATCTAAATTGTTTCCATTATTTTGATAAATCCAAAGCTGTAATTTTTCATTATTTTTTACAATTTTAGATTTTTAAAAACTAGTTTTTCACTAATTATATTGATTTTTATGTATATAATATCACCAAAAAAACTTTTCCCTTTAGATTGAAAAATATACATGACATTTCCATATAGTTAAAGAGTGTTGACAGAAGATAAAGGGAAAAATATTATTTCAAAACCTAATTATGGAAAAAATATAGAAACTAGATCTAAAAATACCATCCATTTCGTATAAAAGAATGAATTAATCAAATAAGAGCATCAATAACCTGATAAAAACATTGGAAAACAAATAATAATAAAATAATTATCTAAACTAGATAATAAAGTTAAATAAAATATGTTAGAATACTCTAATTTATATGGAGGTTTTTAGATAAAATCAAGTTTTTATATGAACATATAAAATTCCAATGACTTCCTGGTGAAAATATGTATAAGAACCCTCAAGTATTAAACCATACTAGTGGAATAATGAATATACAATGGGTTGATGTACCCCAAATAAAACTGAGGAATTTTATATTTTCCCTAGATATAGTAGTGAAGGTGTGGTTTTTCAACTCCCAATCTACTCTAATAACTAACTGTTTTGACCGTAATATATTTATTTCAATACATTTTCCCTTCCACTAAGAAAAAATTCATTAGAAAAGGGATTTCTATTATTAGATAGACCCATGAAAGAAAATATTAATTAATATAGGGAAAGTATCAATAATTTATGTTTACTTTTCCCCAAATTCAAATTATTATATATATTTTTATATAATATTTTATTTAGGGTTTAGGACTCATTGAAAATTTTAGGATAAATAACACTATATGGGGTGCTTTTATGGACATAAAATGTATGGTTCCAGGAATCTCATTACTAATATAGACTAAAATGAATGAAAATATTTAACTAATGGCATGATACATGTAAATAAAACCTTTGAATTTCTTACTTTCAATTAAAAAACAAAATGAATATGGGTTATTTGAGTGCTCTTACAGTTATAACAAGGTCAATGATGTTATCAAATACCTCATTAGTGAAACAAATTTGATTATAGAGTTCCAAAATCTATTAAAATAGGTAATTTATTCTTCACAAAAATATTTTAGCTACAAGTGCACTCAAATTTATGAATCAAAAAAATCTAGTAATTCAATATTCCGAGTGAAAAATTTCTAGCCCAAAAACGAGTCCTTTCCACTTAAAATGAATAAAAACTACAACCATTGATTAATACCTAGAAAATTATATTTTAATATAACATTAATTTCAAATAAATTTTTTAAAACGTTAATAATCTAACCAAATATAAGATACTTCATGTATTAGTGAAAAAAAAATTTTGGTACAAATTTTCATCTAATAAAAAATTCATAAAAATCTGAATCAACCATTGAGTAACTTTTTAAACAGGAGTCGGTGATTTAATGTTTTTTAGAATTTCAAAAAATAAAAATAATTATTTAAAAAATATTAAATAAAATTGAGTGAATATAAGAGGAAATTATTATCATCATGAATTAATTGACGGATGGTTTACATTTAAAATAAAAAATAAATTCAAGAGGGAAAGAATATTGTTTTTCTATGTAAATTAATAGTGGGATTGGAATAAATATCCCATATACTTTATATTCGAAACCAAAATCTATTAGATTGTGTTTCATATGTGTATCTCATGATTTAGTGAATGTGGGAAATAATTCAATTCCTATTGTGCCTGATAGAATAGTTAGGGATGTTTTTCATGGAAAATCAATCCAAAAAGTGTGTTTTTAGTGAGAATTGAAAAATATTTTAGTATATTGATGGGATATTGTGAAGGTAAAAAAACAAATAAATGACCATGAAATTTCTATACCACCAATGTAAAACCTTGAGGTAGTCTCCCAGTGAAAAAGAAAGCCAAGGGTGAGTTTGATATGTAAATTTTAAGTACTTTTATGAAAATTTTGGTTAACATGCCTTTGTTTGATGTTATGAAAACAATTCTAATGTAAGCCTTGATACAAAATTGCACCCCAAGATTTAAATTTAAAAAAAGGAGTGAAAGGTAACATTGTGATAAATATTAATTTAAACGTAAAACTTTCTCTCTCGGTTAGGTGGAAAGATCCTACACCATTCATTATTCCGTTCATAATGATGGAGTTTGATTTTCAATATTAGATGTTAGATATATGATCTTCCATAAATATAATTCCTCACATAGATTTCTTAATTATATTGGTTGTATAACATAAAAATTCTGATATAGTAATCCAAATATCGAACAGAATCATAAATAAACCTTTTTTTTAATAAAGTTTTGTTTTTATGAGTGAAAGAGATAATATTTCATGTCTTTTTTTTGTTTTCTATAATAAATACGGTAGTTTAAGTATAAATTAAACATTAATTCTTAGTATACAATTTCATAATTATATAAAATAAAAAATAATTTTTAACAATGTAAGATTATAATTTTACTTTTGAAAACAAATATTTCAATTTAATATATTTATGTCTATGAAATATCTTGAAAGGGATCACTCATCTCAATAAAATAATATGATTGGATGGTTCTCCCTTGATTTATTTTTGCATTTTAAAAGTTCTGAACCAATGTTAGGACTTATGAAAATTAATTATTTCATGTTCTTAAAAACTTCTTTCATGACTGTGATGATTTTTGTTGTGATAAATATTTAATTACTAAAAATTTTATACCTGAACTTTATGAAAAGGTTGTTTTATCTATCACTTTCATTGAAATTGAGGTGAACTTTGTATCTAAAACGTTTATGGATAGTTTTTTGCTTAATGTTGATAAATCACATTGAGATTCACCTATTTAATGATGTGAAACTATTTATAATAACTATCATAGATCATGTTTTCAATGTTTTGTTAAATTTTGAATGTTTGTTGAACATGAAAATTTCACGCAGCACGGTGAAAACTTTATATATAATATTTTTCAATTAAAATTATCCATGTTTTTTTCATGTCTTAAGTAATAAATTAGGCATTATAAAGTCAATAAAATTAAATTTACTATGTTTTTACATCTAGATAGACATACCATTTATTCCTTTGTATGAGAACCTGAAATATTACTTTTTAAAGGAGAATAAAAAGCTACATGTTTTCATTTTTAAGAGGATCTCTATAAGTCGTATAAATGAACTTTTAGTGGTATTAAATTTTTTAAAAACCCAAAGGATGGACCTCAGCTTACCCACATAGAATTATCCCATCTATATGTATGAATAATATTCTTTTAAAGAATTATTCTAAACTTTTTAGGTAGTTTTAAAAGAGGCCAAATCATCATCCTTTTCAAATTTCTAAAAACGAAGTCAATACCTTGTTAATTTATAGATTATTTTTACATTTTAAAATAATAAATTGGTTAGTCCATTACAAATAGTTCCCGAAAAAGGGTTTTCATAGTTTATAATAAAAAATTTGAATATAATATTCTAGTTAGAGTCTATAATAATTAGAGGGAGAGTATAAACTATAGGAAATTCATGATTATGTCTATGAAAGATCACATGCCTCTTTAATTCAAGAACCAAATCCTTGAATGTCTTACTGTGATGTCCCACTACGGAATTTTAGATGGATATTTTGTGTAAATCTATATAGTATCTAAGGATCAAGAAAATGACACTATTAATTATCTATTTAGTGCTTCTTTTATAATAATATTCTTTATACATTTTAATATTCCATGAACCTTGATATATGTTGATCATTTTATTTATGTTTCTATAGGAGTGTATTATGGTTTTCATGGATGATTTCATAGTATATGGATCCGTATTTTAGAAATATTTGAAGAGTTTATGTGCCTTCCTTAGAATATACATTGAGATAAACAATATTCTTTACTTCAAAAAGTTTTATTTTATGGTTAAGAGAGGAATTATGATAGGACATATAGTATTAAGATATGTAATTCAAGTAGATAAGTTAATGGTGGATTTAAAATCATCTAAAAATTACCCAAAGAAAACGAAGGAAGTTAGATATTTAGATGGAATTACTGAATTTTATAAGATTTTTATTGATTAATTCAATTATATTTGCATTTATTATCCTTATTTGTCTAATACTTTTTACAATTTGTTTTTTATAAGAGTTGTAATGAATGTTCTAGGTTGATAAAACACAAGCCTTTGCCCACCATATTATTCATCTACCTATATGGGATATTACCTTATAACTAATGAACGATTCATTATAATTTTTAGGGGATTTTCTATGTAAAATAGTGTAAAATATAAATCATGTCATGGACTATGAATATATAACTCTAGATTATACACATGATAATTACATAACAATAGAGAAAGAAATGATTTTCATTGTATTTTATTTAGAAAAATACTTGGTGATACCTTTTCATCTTTAAAGTGATAGTGATTATAGAATGATTTAATTTTCGGACTTTTATGATTAAACATGCGGGAAAACCAATAATAGTTAGAAAAATTTCAATGCAACAGGAATTTGAAGTTGAAATAAAGTATAGTAAGGGTAGTGAGAACTTTATGAATAAATATTTGAGTAGAATACCCAGATTTTAAGGTAAATAACCATAAATCAATTCATATATTAAAAACACATTACATGATGAGAAATATAAAGCTATATAAAGTTTTAGTCTTTTATTTTGTAACATTATTAAATTCATGGATGTTAATGAAATACACACTGGTTTAAAAAGAAGAAAATTTTCAAGTTAGAGAGGGAATCTAGGAAGTACATAATTCATGAATCATAATTATAAGAAAATTTAAAGCTAAAATTTTATTATGATGAAAGTGTAAATAGATAGGGGAGGGGAGAAAATAGAATGTAGAACCCTCATGGTGGATGGAATTAATGGAACCCAAGGGAATATCCTTGAATGATGTTATTAAATTCTGAGGGGAAGAATAAACTGTTAAAAAAGATATGAGGATTAATTTTATTACCTTTTTAAGCAAGGTGGTATTTTTTGTTTACTCCACATATGCCACATGTGAATAAGTACCACATTTTAAAGAATCTGACTCCAAAATTTCAATATTGTGTAAGAAATTATTCATTGTTAGGGGTATTTTCTTGATAGGGAATTAATTACATGTCAAGAATTAGATTCTATAGAATCTAGGTTCATATTATTTAACCTGCATAGATTTGTTCCAGTGATCATGACCTAATTATTATGAAAATGATTAATTCATATTTTCCTGGGAAAATATTTTTTAGTGGGTTGAGGCTATTACAAATAGGTTATATAATCAAAAAGTGGTATTTAAATTTGTGAAAATATATTTTTGTAGATTTCTTCCTTCTAGGTTCATGATCACTAATAAAGGCACTAATTTATATAATAGAACAATGTAAGCCTTTCTATAATGTAATGGGGATTGTAAGTATGTATCTAGACCACACCATCCCCAAAGAAAATGCGTGGTTAAAGACTAAAATAAGAAAATAAAATACATTGTAGAGAAAATAGTCCACCCCAATAGAAAATTTTGGAGTGTAATGTTAAATATTTAACTTTGGGAATATAACATAATTTAAAAAATAGTAATATGTATACAACATTTTATGTTTTTTATAGAAGATCCTCCACATATATGTTATGTTAGAACATAAGGATTATTGGTTTGTTAAGCGTTGTAAAATGTAATTGTTAAAGGATATAAAAGAGAAAAAATTCTACTTTTAGGAGTCATAATAAATCTTAAAAAATTCTTTTGAATGATATAGGATTCACAAAGAGAATACTAAAGCCATGTATGATGAATTTATTCAAAACAAATAGTTTAAAGAAGGAGATAGTGTGTATTTTTTCTTCTAGATTGAATCCATTTCTAGGTAAATTTTATTTCTAATGGTGTTATTATATATGTTTACATTTATTATTCTTTTATATATATATATATTAATGATCTAGATATTAATTTTCCAATTAATGTTAATAGACATGAACTGAAGTTATTTAGAGTTATTTTTCAAGAACCTCCTTGGGAGGAAGTTCTTATTCAAGCAATTTACAAGTATTTATATCTTATGGAATACTTCATTATTATTTTCTCTTTTATACAAATTTAATTTCTAATATCATTTCCCTTATATGACTAATTTTATATGATGATATTACCCAATATATGTTTAGGAGAAGGTAAATAATTATCAAATTAGAACTGTTACTATTTTTTATGTGTGTTTTTATTTGTTTTTGACTATTTAGGAATCTAATGGAACTATTATTACCTGAATAAATATTCTTGAAATTCATGTTTACATATAAATTTTTTCAGAAACATTTTTTCTGTTGTGATTTAGTTAGTTGAATATTATTTTGTTGAAAACATATTACTTTTTCTGTTTTTGTTCTGACCCTTTTTTCATTATTTAAACTACTAAAAATTTAATATTCATTGAAAAAATATTTCAAATTAAATAATCTATATTAATTTCTATGCATGGGGATATTGTATTTTATTTTAGATAAGTGGAAATAATCATGATATAAATTAAAGTTTTATGAATATTTTCTAACTTTTTATTTTTAAAGTGATTTTTTTCATTCACATACAAGTGGAATTATTTTTCAAAAGTGAATATATTTTTTGTTTTATTGAGTAGTTAAATAATGCATTTTTTCTTGGAATAAATCTAATTATTTATTATATATTAAACTTTTGAAAATCTATTATTGATTTAAATTTAGGATTGTGTTTTATACATTAAATTCAATCTGATATTATTGATTTGATCAAAATTTTAAATTATTCATTCAAGTATTCTTCAAGAATTAAATTCATAATCCATGGTTATGCTCTGTCATTATATTAAGTTGAAAGATGAGTTTGATAAAATTATATTGTGATACAATTTATTAATTAAATAGACTCCTCTATTGTTATTTAGATGTGTTATTTAATTCATTTTTTTATGAATAATTAAACATAATTCAAATGTGTCACATGTATCATAGATGGCGAAAATGAGAAAATTTGAGGTAATACTTGAATGTAAGACTGAATATTGTTCGATGTAATCATAAATTCTACTTTTGATCTTTTATTTTAAAAATGGAAACTAGATCTCCGTTGTTTTCATTTTGAGGGTGTAATAGAATTTTACAATAGTTTTGTTTCATATAAGAGAATGAAATTTGACAATCACCTCATTATATTTATCATTCTACAATAATTTTTGTGACTAATTGTCATTTTACTGATAATTTTCTATTGGTTTCTTAATAATAGTAATGCCTTTGTGTGGGGTAATTTTTTGTGGAATACTTTTTTTTTCGGATTTTCCAAAAACTTATGATAATTTCACGAAAAAATAGAGTTAAATTTAGTGATAATTTATGTTTATTAAATTTTACCAAATATTTATATTCAATGAATTATTTACAAGAGATGTTTTTTTGTTCCTTAATGATAAATTAATCAAATTTAATCTTTTATATATGTTGATAATTTTTTTTGAATGTTATGATGATAAAAATTGAGTTTTTTTTAAGAATTCAGATATTTTGAAAGATATTTGGATTATTTGACGATTTAAATATTCAACATTATTTTTTATAACTCTTTTAAAAATAGTGATTTGTGGACAGGTGCATTTCTATATAAAGATTTCATTTGGAGGGATAATTTAATAAATGTAATTTTGGACTTTTCAGTGGAATATAAGAGTATATTGCAAATATTTTTAAGATTAAAATGTAAATCTAGAGGATATGTAAGGATTTCACCATTGATACATAATTAAAGGAAGTAATATAAGTAAGAAAGTTGTGATATGAAATAGAAATTTCATAGGATTCTCTCATGTAGGATTAATTTGAATGGAACATTAGAATAAATCTTAGTTTAATTCATTTACATAATACTATTCAAAATTAGTTTTTAGAATGTTTTTTTTGTCAAGTTTCTCTTGTATAAGAGTACATAATTGAATGGAAGATCAAGTATGTATGTTATGGATAATTGTGGGATAATTAGGAATAAATTATTTTATATTGAAGTAATTTATCTGATTAGGTTGTCCACATATAAGAATAATCAAGTAATAAATATGAAATTTGAGCCTCAAAAAATTATAAATAATTATAAAAATTAATTTAATTGTCACCTATTAGAGAAGCCATATCCAATTACTTTTGGAGATATTTCTAAGGTAAATTGATTTAAGTTGATATGAACTTAATCTATATTTGAATATCCATAAATCCCTAGTTGAAGGAAAATTTCATAATTAAGGTGGAATTGACTCAATTTTCTTTAAAATATAGAGTTAAAACTAATATTGAGAAAGAATAATTGAAGATGCTATGCCATTTTGAAAAAAATAAATTAATGATGGAATTGGTTATCGACGGTGTTTTAGTAAAGACTCATGATCCAAAGAAACTATTTCACTATCATGGATTAAAATTTTCAATGGAACATGGTGTTTGGACAATAATGATGGATCATAGTAGCGTGATGAGAGAGAATCATGTGAACTAGAATGTTGACTTAATGGCCAAAAGGAAGTCAAATATCCAGAAGATGATGAATGAATTTAGTTGACTTTTGGTTGATGGATTATTTTTTTATCATTCAATAAATCTTTTAAGAAAATAAGAATTCGATTCTATGATTTTATTAAAATAATTATTGAACTATTTTTTGTATCTTCACTATTCCAATTCTCTTATTTTTCAACTGAATCAGGTTCCACATACCTCAAGAAAATGTCCTTATTTTTCAAAATATTCTGAACAAATATGAGGATTTACAAGTGATCATTGGGTGACTATAACCTCTTATATAGATATCCACATAACATAGAATAATTAATCTAATTAATTTCATCACTAATGAAATCCAAATAAAATAATATATTACAAATACATAACATAAATACATAAACCACAACAACCACACTATCCTAAAATTAGTAATAATAATTTTTTATAGTCACACATAAAGAAAGTTAACCCATAGGTTGACAATGAATAACCTTCCAAAAAAAAAAATTGTATGGGATTTTAAAACAAAGCTAGGTCTTGAGTCTCTACCCAGACCCATATCCCGACTCTATTCAAACTCAAATTTATAAACTACATAAAGGTGTGCCTTATACACACCTATAAATGTTACCAAGACGTCTTCTAGGGTAATATTGTGGCCAATATATGTGAGAGTACATCTCTATAAGACCCCAACAATGGTGTTCCTAACAGAAAAGTATAGGAAAGTGTATGTTCAATGTGACATTATAATAAATATATATAGATATGAAAAATAACAAAAAATAAAAATTATAACACCCACAAGTACTACATATTGATCTTGTGTGGTGAGTAACTACTTCTTATAGTGTCATGGTGTCTATGAACACATCACATAATAACCAACTAAGAACCCTATCCTAAGTCAATCATGTGGGAAAACCATCCCATTATAGTAAAATGACTAATATATAAGCAATGAATCCCAATAACATAACAAGAAGAATGGGAATAATTTTCTTAATATAACATACATCAACGAGAATAATGTATTAAAATAAATTATCTATAAGTGGTCATAGTTTTCCAACATAATCACATGGAACTGGAATCCTTTCCCAAACAAATCACTATAAAAAGGAATAAAATTCCTGTGGAATTATAATCATAAATTCAAAGGTGTAAAATTCCAATAACCAAGTCATAATTATGGGAATAATGTCCCCAATTAAATATATATAGACAAGAATCATATTCAGGTCATAACATTAAGAGGGGGCATAATGTCCGTAGCCACATGCATAATCACAAAATTGTACAAAAACTATAATCTCGAGCCATATCATATGATATGAGGAATCACATCATAGAACAACATCTCTAAAATAGGAATCACACCCCTTTTATTATATTCCTCACATCATGGAAACCATGTTCTACATTAAATGGTATTATTCCATATCTGGGTATTTCATTTCAAGTATCCCATCCCCTTCCTATGAAGTATGACATAATTGTAATAACATCACTCTCTTAAGGGTATTCATATATAAACTCGAAATATAGCCCACACCATATGCATAAACACTTAAAATGGGTATTCATCCAATTTACTGTCACATTAAATGTAACATGAGAATTATTTTCCATGGACTAATGATATCACATCCCAATCTAGTACGAATTTTTTCCGTGATCATTAGTTTAAAACATAATGGACCTAAAATCACAAAATAAAATATAGTAGGTTCTGGGGAATCACTTCCCAATCAACATAAATCATCAATAGAAGTGTTAATGAAATATCTAGACATATAGAACATCACAGTGAATGGGCAGGTTGTCCTATTACTTATGAATTATTATATAAGTGGTAATATCATACCATGCCATGGTCCATGTTAGAGTGACTTGGAGGATCATCTCACAACTATAAAAATATATTAAGTTATAGGGAAAACATACACTATATAAAAATAACATTAAAAATTGAAATAGTGTCCCACAGTATAAACAAAACACATAATGGAATAATAAACAGTTTGGACAAAGAAAAATAAGAAAATCATAACTTGGATGGAATAATTTCTAACTCACTTAAAGTCTATATTTTCTTAATACTCACCCTCTAAAACCCTATCATCACTCAACATTGGGGTATACATCACTCATTTACCACTATTCAAATGGGGGTCGGAACACACACACCACAGAATATTCACATTAACTAAAAATATATAAAGTAACACAAATTATCTATTTGAGTAAAGAATAAAGATTACCTCTTACAATTCTCACCCATATCCTACTCAAAAGAGGATAAGGGAACCATCCTATCAACTACATCATAATCTACCATTGGTCAATAAATTTTGGTTTCCAAATTCATTAATTATGCCCCCATGGACCCTAGTAGCCATTGTCTCAAGTTACATTGAATGAGAGGTCAAACACAGCTCTCATTGTAATTATTTTATCTTAGGAGGTGAGGGAAACATATCAATTAATTATTCATTCCAAATAACCCCATTTAAACATCTCTCCTATTACAAAAGAGTCTAAATTCACTTAAACATGGGAATATTAGTCATATGTTAATCTAGGGAAGCCCTAATGTTGTCCCATATATATGTTTTAAAACATATTTATTTAATATTATGACCATTGGTGCTAAATAAATCAAGGAATAACATTATGATTATATATCACAACTATAGAATTTATTTCCCAACTCATACGCGTCGAAGGAAAGCAACTTAGTTTATTTTATGTTTTATCATAAATTGTTTTCAAAACCACATATCACTTGAAAAATGAAATAATACCTAACCACATTGAATTATTATGGGCCACAAAACTCCACACAGCGTCAATATTTTATTGAAATCTTGACCCCCATCACCCAAGATTATCTAATCCTAATCAAGATCCATCAGTAGTCAACCCAACACATGAGGCCCTAACTCCATTTAAAATCAATTTTTAGTAATTATAAACCCTTATAATTAATTAAAAATATTAATTTCAAAATTAATTTCTTTAGGAATAATCAGGGGATAGATCATCATATGTTTTATCATTGGAAAAATCCCATACAACAGAGTGTGTTTCAAACCTGACATATCCCTATGACCACTTAGCATAAAATACCTTGTGTCTAAAATTTATTTATCAACTGATTAAATTATAATTTAATGGAAACATAAAAAAAATAATTATAGAAAAAAATTACCAATAGTGAAACAAAGAGATACCATGTGATATCCCCTCTACTCAACCTTCTATATCTGGTCAATTTTAAAACCCCTTCATAATATCTTGATTCCACCATGATTTAGTGGAACCAAAACTAAAATCCCTACACTAGAAAATTAGAATTTAATGAGAGAAACGGAAGAGGAGATTAGTATTTATGAGGTAGAAAACCTATATAAATTTGTGTGAAAATAATCATTAGATTTCCAAGGGTGGAGAATAACGATGGAGGGGAAAGAGAAGGAGGGTGAGTTGTAATCCCCTCTCTGTGTACCTTCTTAAATTAGGTAAACTTGAGTTCATTTTCAGTTAAAATGTTTGTAAGATTCTAATATTAACCCCTTATATAAAAATTCCATGGCTAAAACTTGAAATATGTTAGTCATCCATCAGAATTTAGGGAACTGAAAATAAGGCAAAGCCTGTTTGACCCCGCTGTAACTTCATTGGACTACCACTAGAGTTCTGGTGGCTTACAGATTCCACCACATTGTCATTTTTATATCTCAAACTCTCAGAACCCAACCCTATGCTCTACCAATAAAGATACCACATATAATCTTAATTTTAGTCATCTCAAAAGTGTAGATAAAATATAATTCTTGAACAAAATTCAAAAATTAAAATCATACCAAGTTCCAAACTCATTGTAACTTTATTCTCTCCATTTCTACTAAAACAATTATGTGGGGAATTACAACCTACCCATGATAATAGTTCTCATCGATGATAATTATCCATTGGAATCTCTAATTACTATAATGATAACTAATATTCAATGCATGGAATTGTTCCATATCCACCACTAGATATAATCATGTTTATACCACATCAAAACTAGTGAAATAACCAAACACCCTGAGCACTAAATGTTATGGTCCATTGTAAATTCGGGTTGTCACCAAAATGAACTATGTAAATCCTCATTCATTTTATATCTCTTGATCATATGTAAAAGCGCTATTCATTACTATAATACACCGACTGACCCCAAAAGGCCCGATAACATGAGAACCACAATGTTGCCTAATCCTCCAACTCCAAAATGACACCCCTTACTTGAAGGAATTTTTGAGTTCCCAGTCATCAATGTCACACACCAAATTATGATATCGCTATTCTAAACTAAATCACAACATTCCTAAAACCAAACTAATGTGGCTCAAAAACATCCAACCCCCCAAACCTATAATATCACAACAGAGAATTGATCTAAACAATAAAGCCTTTCTCCATTACCTATGAAATTAAACTCTTTTTGAGTACTAATATTCATTACCAAGTCCTCTTGTAGGAAAAATTTTTAAATACCCACCAATCAATTTCCAAAAACACTAACCTACTATAATTCCATGATCCAGTAATTTAATTTTATTCTCTCTCATATATTATATATATAGGCTAATTTTATCAAAGAACCAATGTAGAACACTTAGTAAAATGGGTCTAGGTTCTCCATAAATTTCACAACTAAAACTCACAATACCCCACCCAATTAGGGGTTTTAATTAAACAACTAGAATGGTGGATATATACCATATAATTTACCACATCACTGGTTCAAAATACCAACATATCTTTGTCACATAATCACTTGAATACTAAACATCACGAGACTATGATCATCATATCTAGATATATCCACCTCTAGACCCTTGATATTGGGATATGAAATCATAGAGTTTCACATAATAACTATAAAAAATCACAACAAATCCACTACCACGCAATAGATATCAATGTACATAACCCCTAAATAAGAAATTATACTCACTGCTTTGTAATTTTCAAATTCCAACTTGCTAGAGAATCCATTATTCTTTACTAGCTATCTAACTATTACATAGGATAGAAACTTCTATAGAAATTTGAAGCATATACAAAGGAATCACTAATCAAGCCAAGCCACTCAAAACACAAGTCTGGCACAAAATACACCAAAAACCTCACTAGATTCTATATTACATAAAATGACAAATTTAATGCCCCTATGTTAGTCAGGAAAAAATAACATAAAGGGTTAGAACCCTAAGATGAAAATATGGTGTCTCATATATTTTTATACACATATCATATCTGATCAAACCCAATGAGTGATCATATAAGAAGACATTAACATTACTTTATCCAACTCTTAGTGATTGGGAAGGATAAAGAGGCAAAGTCCCCACCCCAAAAAAATGAAGCAAAAAATGTTTTATACTTCATAAGAATCTCAAAGGACTAAAAAAATATTCTTATCCTCATAAGAACACACTAGGAAGGTGTTAAATGAAAACACTATCCATCAATAATGTCACTATGACATAACATTAGAAGTCATGCAACTGGAATACACACTCTCTCTAACTAGGAGAGTTCCTAAAATCTAACCATCAACATATCCTCTAAGACATTTAAGTGTGATATTACCTATAACAAAACTAAGATAACCATTAAAAGGATAATATAAATACAAATTCATCATAAATTATACCCATGTAGTTTTATTGAACATCATCATAACCAAAATCAAGTGGAGGTTCATGAAGCCCTATGTAGAACGATTCAAATTCCTACAAATGTTATTCAAAAAACAAAACCCAATTAGAAAACATCCTATAGAGACCATATTAACAACCTAACTCCCAACATCTACAATCACATCCCATTGATCATAGACCCACTAGAATAATCCGAAACTGACTATGCCTTACATGCATACTGGTCATGTCACACCATGAAGCATCTCTTATGCTACCATATAAAAATTTCTCAACTAATCCATTATTCCATGAAAAAATATGACCACATGTCAGTTTCATGTAATTAACAATATATATAAAAATAATAATCTTCCCATTACTATTATCTAAACTAATCCATATTCCTAGGTATCCACCCTCTTAGGGAAGCCCTAACATCTTCACAACCCATCTGAGCTATAAGAATGAAAAACTCCCTAACATAAGACTAAAACATTGACTCATTGTGATACTAATACAAATAAATTACATTTACTCTCTCCAGAGTAGTATATATACATCATCCCATGATGTTTGGTACCCATAAAGATGTTTTATGCTTTAATTTTAAATACCATGGCAACTCATGATCCATCACCACCTTCTGATAATTTATAAAAAACAAGAACCTCTGTTCTCATACCAAGCCACCAAACAAAGGGTGTCAATGTTCAATGAGCACCCAAATACCAGACCATCCCCTTGAGTATATAATCACACCAATTAGAACATCAATGATGATATCCAAAAGAAATGCATCCTATCATATCTGTATAAAATATAAATAGATTTATTAATAACAATTACAATAAACTACTCTATACTCACCCTACAATATAAAAGTCTTTCAATAGTAGGCCATAACTCTAGACTGACCAACACAATCCATAGATAGGCACATCAAATAAAATGCTTCACCACATCAATTACCATAAAAAAATAACATAACCCAAATAAGTTTCCAGATAAGTTGAATTGCACTATCATGTTTTGTAGGAATACTCAATATAGTTTTATTTCAAAACTTTAAATATTCAATACACATTCTATAATCATGGAGGGCACAATTATATAATCATCACATGAATTTTTGTGTGGAAATATGATCCATTAATTCATGCCTTCTTAAACCTTAGTCCATGAGAAAAACCATAAAATAAATATTCCAAAAACAAAATACTTAGAATAAATAAAAAAACTAGATTATAATAGAGAAATCCAGAACAAAAATACCCAATCCTAGGTAACATAGATTTCTACTCCAGAAGGTGATGGATTGAAACAAGACATAACAAACATGTTATATTCAAACAATTATTATCTCCATATACCATATCCAAAATAGCATGGTAATGAAAAAAAATGAATTGATAGTATATTTTAGCATTACTAACCCAATTCACCCTCGTCATAAATAAATCAGGTGCCACATAACTCAAGTGCACCTACCTCTATTCTCAAGTATACTGACCAGTGGAGAGGGACTACAAGTGGTCATGGGGAGAAAATACCCTATAATATAGATATCCCCAAAACATAGTAAATATAATAATAAATAACATCACTAAATACAACCAAATAAAATAAGACATCCAAACAATATTCCATCAATAAGTAATTAAAAATGCCCATGCTATAATGTAATGAGTAGCAGTAATGTGATATAGTCACACATCAATATGGGTAACCTATAGATTGAAAATTAACAAGATACATGAAACAAGTAAAGGTGTCTATAAAAAAATTGGGTCTCGATGATCTACCTAAACCCATCTCAAGACTTCATCAAGACTCCTCTAACTCAACTACCAAATTATAGTTTCTAGACTAAGTTGTGGTAGAAAATAAGATGTATGATCAGGTACCATGGGTTCCTGACCAAGATGTGAGTATAAATCATTAGGCATCCATCTATGGATTCCATAATATACCGGCATAAAAATTTATATTTATATAGTGATATTCTCAATAATAAATTAATATGAGAAATGGAAATAATTCATTTGAACGAGATGATTAATTTCATTTGTTTTTAATATGTAAATATGTGTTTGGTCATGGAAAGAAGATAATAATGGGGGATTTATATAAATCATATCCTCAAGATTAAAAATAAGACGATTATTGTGAAAATATTTACAGAAATTGAAGGACAGGTGTTCTAGCTATAGGTATTTTTTTACAATATTTTTTAACTGATATTGTGTTTCTTCAAAAGGGTTGATGATAGTTTGAGGGGCACCTGATTCAAAATGAATTAAGTATCAAACTTATAGGTGGGGAAATAAATTTGATCTTCATGGATGATCATGAACACTGAGATGATCCATCTAATGATGAATCTGGAACTAAATCTAAGATGCACTACACATTAGTGATTCTTTTATGGACATTTTGATGTCCATGATGAGTTTTAAGTTAAAATATGAGTAATTTAAAATGAATGATCATATGAATTTCGAGTTACATAACATGTCCTTAAAAATCATATATATTTGAGATACATCATATGGCTTTAAGGAAGATCACGCAACTTTTGACTGTAAGCCTTTGTCCGAGTGTAAACCTTTGAAGTGAAAATCAAAATTCTATGTAATTTATCATAAAACATTATTGTGGACAAGTAGTCTATATGAGCATATTTTGTGAATAAATTTTAAAATTTATAGTCTATTAAGACATATTAAAATGATCAGATTAGATACATTCTATAATAAAGAGGTCTATATGAGAGAAAAACATGATTCCATACACATGGATATTTTGAATGATTTTAAATATGGAGATTATATATATAAACTAAAATAAAGAATCATAAGATTCTTAAGGATATTTATAAATAAAATTTGTAAAATATATTAGATGGATTTAAATAAAAGATAAAATTAAGAAACTATTAACTAACATAAATATAGAGATTGCTTGCATCCAAAGATCGTGGGAGTTTCCAAAATTCCATTTTGGAAACTATTATTCATGATATTATTTATTAAATATAAATATATTGAAGAAAGATATGAAGTAAAAAATTCAGTAGTTGAGAACTCATGAACAAATAGTTTGAGAGATTTTTGAGATCCTGATAGTATAAATTATCAATGTGAGAGGGTGAGTGTATGATGTAGGGAATAAATCTTAGAGGAAAAAGATTCATAAATCTCATAGGAAAAATATTCATAATACCAAAAGCCTATTATAATAAATGATTTATGATATTAAAGAAGTTTTACACGAGGGAAATAGATCTTGAACATTGGTGGAGGATGATTATTCAAGACTGGTTCAAAAGTAACTAGGATTTTGTAGATATATTTCTCCCTTTGAATCATTTTAAAGTGAAGGATGATTATGGTGTATAACCAATCATATATAAGAGATGATGGTTTGGGAATATAACCAATCATAATAGTAGTGTTGGTAGATAATTTTTAGAACTATACGTAACTAGAGGATAAATTACTAGGGTGAATAACCAGTTATTTCCAAATACTTGTAAATGGGGGTATAACCAATAAATCTCTTATGGGAATCATGAGACCACTATAACTGTGAACAATATTATATTGGGGAAACTATAAGTTGGGTTTTCTAACCAACTATGGTAAGAAGTATGATTATTCCAAACCTTATAAATAATATGTTATTCTATTTCATTCAATAACACTATACATGATGAGAGTATATGATATGTATTTTAGTGGATAAATAAACATTATAATGTATTAATAAAAGTAAAATATTTCATAAAATAATATAATTGATTCACCAATATAGTATCCCATCTGGATAGCAGCTCGATAAGTTGTATTAGATGAAGGTTATATATAAAGATCCACATTTCTTCCTATTTTTTTAACATATCTAACGAAGTGAAAATTTTATGGAGTGTTTTAGATATATTATATGGAGAAAAAGGAAGATAATATTGATGATGAAAATATGTAATGTTTTACCAAGAATAAGAAAAATAGGAAGAAAAATGTTGGAATGAAAATTAATAAATAGTCAATTAGTAAAGGAAAAAACACAAGTAACTAACAATAATCCGGGTGGTATACATAGTAATAATTAATTTTCATTATTAATAATTTAATAAATTATATTTAACATGTGATAATGATGTATCACATAGTGCTCTTTATTCAGAAATATACCATCATCTAAACAATGTTTTAAATAAGTGAGTATTGTTGGTAATGTCAATGAAATTATTAAAGATAAAGAATAGATATAATAATAAGTTAAATAATTGGATAATCCACTATGATAGAAGTTTTAAAAGTTTATTTATCTCACATAACTTTTAAAGGAAATGGACCAATCATGATCAATTTGAAATAAAAGATGATAGGTGTTTAAAAGAATAATTAAATTGGTATCCTAATGGGAAATATGTATATAAAACAATATTTGTGGATTTTTTTATGCACATTAAAAATGGAAAAAAAATATCTATGGATACAAAAATATTAAAAACTAGAGGCCAAAGAAAAAATTTTAATAAAAGAGATTGATTATTAATCAAAAGAATTAGGAAATGTACATGATGTAAAAATGAAGAATATAAAATAAGATGGAGATAATAGACTAATACTAGTGGAGGATGATAAGAACTCCTTTATAATGAAGTACCTTAGCCATTAAGTATGGCCATGAAATATTGAACTAGGAAAAGATAGAACACTCAAAATTATTGAGAAGAAATATTATTTAACAAAGATTTACATTAATATCCCAAGATTCAAAAAGAGTAATATTGGTCAAATTAAGTGAATGAAATAATTTCTTAACTAAGTGAAAGCATACTAAAAACATAAGGTATCCTATATCACATTAAATTTCTTTTTTAGAAAAGATATTTTACATTATGGTATAGTTTTAATATAAAATTATGGGAAAATATGGATGGGAATTGTTTTTGAGGAATCCACCAAATTTTCATTTGTGGATGTGAGAAGATATGTGAATATTTTTTCCCCAATAAGTGTCCAAAAGGGTGGTGGTTAGACTAATTAAAAAAGGTACACAACCTATGATATCAAAAATATATTATAATATAAACTAGCATAATAATGCTCATAGGCTACTGAATGTTTTTTATAAGATCAGGCATGAGAAATTTGAATTTTTTCATAAAAGTTTAATTTATAAAGATTATAGTTTAGCATATAAACATGAGAGAATATTTTAGGAGATGTGGAAACCTATTAAGAAAAATTATAGTTTAAAAGAAAATAAAAATGAGGATTCCTTGAGGAAAATATTCAAGAGAACTATTTCACAAACTGATCCCATGAATCCAAAGAAGTAAGAAGAAGTGAATATATTCAACCCTAATGAAAAAGTGATGGAAAAAAATTCAATTAAAACTTAAGAACAATAGAATGTTTGTGAGTGTTGTGAATGATTCTATAACCAATAAACAAAAAATGATTGACATGGATTCTTATATAGGTGGACCAATTTATGAAAACAGAAAATCAAATAAAGTCTATTATTCTCCATTTGACAAAGGGGAAAAGTTAGTTTCACATAAAAATAAAAAAAGTTGTTAAGACAACATCACAAAAAAAAAAGTGTATGAAAGGAATGAAAATACACAATTGAAGAAGTATTATATCAAGAAAAAGATCAATGTACTTTAAAAATAAGGAAGAGAAGCAATGACTATGGTGAGAGAAAACACTCAAAATAAATTTTTTTTATGAGTAACAAAGAGGTCCCTACTTATTCAATAAATTTTATTCTTGTTTATGCTAACTTAAAGTGAATTTAAGAAGAGTTTTAAATATTCTACTCCTAAACAAAAATAAGGATGTTATTAATTATGTTTTACCAACTACTATTAAGTGGAGAAAAATATTACATCACTTTATGGGATAAAACATGAGGTTAAACTACCACAAATTCACAAACTATGTGAATCTAGAATGCATCTATAACTATAAAATTCAAGATAAAATTATATTCCAATAATAGTTTCAAAATATATCATTGATTATATCAAAATATTTTTAATGTAGGGGTATTATTTCATTAAAATATGAGATAAATGTGGATTTGTGTATTTTTTACATGAGTATTTTAAGTTGTTTCTTGATATATTTTTAGTTAACTATGTATTTTTAATATATTTGTTTTTAGTGGCCCCAAAATGATATTTGAACATGGTATCACATGCATGGTGTTTTATAGACATATTTGACAACATTGATTACATATCTCTTATTTTCTAAACTAGGTTTGATCAGATACACTTAAATTAGAACAACTAAAGGCTATTTTCTATGATAACCATATTGTATAATCATTCATTGAAGTGTCAACAACTTATTTTTTTAATAAGAAAAAAGAATAGAAATGGGTTTATTGGATCCTGGAAATGATGATAAAATGGTGAGAATACCTACCTATAGTCCCTTTTCATTTATTATTAATATGGGGAATAAGCTCATATATTCCTATGAGTTATTAGTGTTATTTATAACAAACCTAAATCGGCATATTATTTTTTACGTAGTGTTTGATTGAATTTGTTTTCCATATTTCAATATGTGTTTGGTGATGGAAAGAGGTAATGGTTGGAGGATTGTAATAGATCTCATAATCAAGATTAAAAATATAATTAATGTTGTGGTAATATTCATACAAACTCAATTAAATGTGTTTGTAGCTATAGATACATTTTTTAAAATAGTTTTATGTGTTTTTGAATGGATTAAGAAGGTTTTAAGATAATTCAAGGAGGCCTTAATTTAAAATGAAGAAAGTCTAGAACATTAAGACTGAGACATACAACAGATCCCCAAAGTCGATCACTAAGTGGTAATGCATCCACTGAATAATATTTAACTAAATTATAGATTCACTACACAAGAATGATTTTTGTATGTAAATTTTGGTAACTGTGGTGAGTCTAAAGTACATCTGAGAGAAACAAAAAAGTAAGACCATTAAAATTTTGAGTTAAAGTATATGTTTTTAAAGATCATAAGTCATTGATTTCTATCATTATTCTATGAAGAAGATCATATGACTTTAGGCCCTATGCATTTGGATGATTATATATTTTTGAATCATAGGGAAATTTTTTCTATAATCAATAATAATCATTTAATGATGATCGTATGACTTCTTGAGTGAGTGTATGTCTTCAACATTTGAAAAAAAATTAGTTTTATAAGACATAGAAAATGGATGAGATGACAAACAAGATATATGGATTATATCTGTATAGAATAGATTATATAGAGGAATTAAAAGATGGAATCATTCGATTATTAAAGTTTTTTAAAAGAAAATTTAATTTGGAATTTAAAATAGATTTAAGAGTTTGAATGGATGAACAAATCAGGAATCTATTGACTGAATAATATGATGATATATCTTATATTTGATCATTAATGAGTTTCCCAAATTCAATTTTGGAAACTGTTTTTCATGAAATTATTTTGTAAATATAATTACATGAAATAAATTGAAGAAGGTGGTGGAAATTAATTAATAATTCCATATCATATAATGTGAGTGATTATTGAGGTCCTGATACTACATTATTTCAATGAGATAGAGGGAGAGGCAGGGAGACTAAATTTAGGGATATTTCTAAGAGGAAGAAGCAGAATGTTATCCTCACGTATTCAGTATATTTATGAAGATATGTATCTCTAAAGATTTGAAGAGTTTTTTGAGATCACATGACCAATTAAAATATGTTATTAATGATCTTGAAGATGTTTTACATGAATGAACTAGATATTATACACTTCTGGAGGAATGTTGTTCAAGAGAGGTGTAGAAGAAAACAGGTGATACTGAATAGATAAACCAAATACATAGACACACTTTAATTAATGATTCTTAACATGTTTTTCCAATAAATACAAGATAAGGTTTTAGATTTATAATTTATTTAGAGAATGAGATACACAAACACAACATCTCAAACATAATAATAATGAAATATTTATTTAAAAATATCCACAGTGATCTTAACTTCCATTTATATTATAACACCTTATAGAAATACCAAAAAACAATACATAATGAAAATGGTGAGATAGAATACCCGGTATAGAAATAAACATGGAAATAAATAACAATATGAGATCAAGATGCATAAGATGATATACTAATGAGAATGATCATAATCATTAAAACATATTATTGGGAAATGAAATCAAAAGATAATGAAATCATGGAATATGTGTCAAAAATATAAGGCATTAAATCATTAAAAAAATCCAAGGGCCACTACTAAGACCATCATCATAATGTTGAAAAATTCTCATAGTGTGTTAGGTACACTCTCCATTATTATAAATGTAGTAAACAAAGTCCACTGGGTGATTATATTTACTCCCTAATCCCATACATAACATATTTTGAGGTATAAAGAATTAAATAGTACATTGGTGGGATATATAATTCTATACCAACATGTCACATAATAAAAATCATACATATATGTGACACATAATGAAAATAAAACATATATAAATTATAAGAATTATAAAATCCATGATAAGGAAGTGTGTATCATAATTTTGATCTAAGGAATAACCTAAGGATAAATCATAATGATTAATCAAATAAGAAGAAAATAAATCATTTCAAACAATCATAATTATAGAATCTACATATATCTATAACATGTAATTATAGTATAAAAAATTCATGATAAGGATCTTGGAGAAGAATGAATAAAAAACCACTTTTTTGGTGCTTGTGATATAAGTAAATGGACTTTTATAGAATGAAAGTTCTTGTTATTTTCTATAAAACTAAAATTATACCAAGATGAAACTAATTAAAAAATGATTTTATTTAAAATAAATTCATGTTTTGAAAACATTTAATTTGGTTGATTCCAAACATGATACAATAAATAGGAAATTTCCCTTAAATATTTTTTATATAAATGTATGAATTGAAAAGGGAACTAAAAACATGTATATCCACAAAAATGAAAAGCATATTTTACTAGGTATATATGTAATGGAAATATATAAAAAATTAATAATTTCTTGAGAAACATATTTCATGGAAAAGTAGAAGAAGAAAAAGAATGTGTAACTCAAAGGTAATGATGTTCGTTTGTAAGATCCCTTACCTTGTGTTTGGAAGCACTCTACACACACAATTAACTTCTTTTCCCTAGGGTAACTCCTAAAGGTTCCTTATTTTGGACTTTTGGTGAGAATAAACATTCAAGGACATTGTGAGGGAACTAAGGAGAGAGTAGAGAATATTTTTGGTTAGGATAAATCTTTGTAATTGCTGGAGAAATGGGGAGGAGGTGGTCTATATTTATAAGTGATCAAAAAGGGACATATTGTAAAACCTCATTATTTACCAATAATATTTCTCCATTATTCAAGGAAAAAGGATAAAAAAATGTAAAATAATGTTGTGGGGAATTTGATATAGTTTCTTATATATCCCCCCATCCATTATAAAACATGTTTTTACTTTTTTAACCATTTTCACTATGTTTAACAACTTTTACCCTAATTCACCCATACCATGGTAACTCCACATTCACCATAGGAAACTATTTTTAATGGAAAAAGTTACAATTGAAATTATTTAATAATTAGAAAATTATAATTTCAAATTTTTGAATAATTATATAAAATAAAATTTAAAAGATATAGTGAAATTAATTTTATTATTAGTGCATATAATGCATAAAAATTGTTTCTTTTAAAAAAGTTCATTTTAAGATAGAATTAGGTGTGGGATACGATTACCAATGCTTATTATTTTTAAGAACCAAATTATTTTATTATAAAAATAAATAAATTTTATGAATACTTATAGTCAAGATAAAACTAGATTTAATAAAATAATGTTTAAATAAATAGATCACCGAAATTTAATTTTTTTAAAAAATTAATATATTATATTTCTTTATAATATTAAATATAGGATTCTTAATTTTAATAAATATCTTTAATATCTATAAAATTATTCTTTAAATTAATATTATTAAAATTAAATGTTTTTATTAAATTCTATGTTTCATATATATGCTAATAAGGTAAAAAAAAATTGGTTTTTGGAAAAATGATTTTTTTTCTATTCATCTAAAATTAATTTTTTTCAAAAAAAAACTAAAATTAATCCAATGATAATTTTCACATGATAAATAGAAAAAATGAGTTTCATTTTATTATATTCATCTTATTTTAGTGATAAAAATTAGTTTTTGATATATGTTCTTAAAACATAATACAAACAATTATTTTGAAAGTTCATTTTAAAGAATGAGATATATCTATATTATTTATATACCCAATATTATATTTTTATCCAAAAGTTAATATTATAAGCATATTATGTTCCAAATAAATGATACAGTGCTATTAGTTTTTATTATAAATATAACCTAATATTACACACATATATATATGAAGAAGTTAGATTTATATATATAATTGATGGGTTGTTACATTCTTCACCCCTTTGGAAATTTTTACCTTGAAATATTATTCCATAGACCATGGGGGAAAATGTTGGTACTTCTATTTCATTAACTCTGTAGGTTCCCACATCACATCTTTACACTTATTATTTAAGTAATGTACCTTAACTATGTGAGTTGTCTTGTTTAACATAACTTTATCTGTGTGGTCTAACATCTTCATGGACTGGTCAACGTAAGAGAGATAATCCTCCTACTATACAAAAATTCAGATTTAGTACATATGAGGGATCTAGTATGTACTTCCTTATGAAAGATACAAAGAACAAATCTTGTACTCTAGAAAATTTTGGTGTGAGTGAAAGCCAATATTCCACAACTCTAATTTCATTAATAATATCAATGGGGCCAATGTAACTGGGGCTTATCTTCCACTTATACTCAAACCATATGAATTTATTCGATATAGTTACATATATGAAAAATTTTTCACCAACCATAAACTTCATGTCCCTTCAAAGGTTAGGAATATAACTTTTCTATTGACATTGAGTTGTTATAACATGTTGCTGAATATTCATGACATTTACAACCATTTATTCGACCATATCAAGCCCTATAAACATTAATCCATCAACTTAATCTCAATAATAATTTTTTCTACAAATCTTACCTTAGATAGATTATATGAGGAAGTTTTAATTAAGTAGTGAAATCTATTTTTGTATAAGAACTTAACCAATGGTTCATATTGGTTCCAGCATCCCTTGATTTACATAGAGAAAGATCTCAACATTTCATATTGTTTCTGGATAGTTCATTATGGTTGGATATGAGTATGGGGAAGATATTTTGTAATAAAATTTAACTCTATGTATAGATCAGGTGGAAGAATCTTCTCAAACATTGAGGCATACCTGAAATCTTAATCAGATATAATCTATAGTGGTGTTTTATGGAGCTTCACCCCTGCTATAATGTATGTCAATTGATGGTGATCATGTAATAAGTCTTATTTAATAGAAAGAAATTGAGGATTTTTTATATGATGTTCCAAAATACCCCAAATACATTTTTACCTTTCTATTCAGTTGGAAGACTCATGAAAAAAATCCCTAGTGGGTTTTCCCATTTCTAGGTAGGTATGGGAAATGGTTGCATCCCTCTAAGTATTCATGTTATGACAAACCAAGAAACATGATGTATATTGGGTAATATCATTATTAATATTTTATAATCAATATTGTTCTCAATGAAATATATACATCTTCATGTTTCTTAGGTCAATAGGAAATGTTGAGTTATGAGAATCAATTAATATATCTTTATTTATCATTGGTTCTGATAAAAATCGATAGAGTTTCCCAAATCTCCCAACACCTTTAACATAAAAAATATAGTCAAAGGATTTTAACCTCATCATATAATCCACCTTCTTTTGTTTACCCACATCACTCCTTTGAAATTTTATAATTTTTCCAGAAGGGATGGTTGAGAAATGAGTTGAGAAAGGCAGGATACTATTACTATTTTTATAACTTCTATGTGATACCATAATATGCTAAAATAATGTCAGATCCTTCTCAATCCTAATCATAAATAATTTCACATAGTCATTTTTACTCATTTCATATCTACATTATTCTATTTACTATGATATCAATTGATTTTGTTGTTATAAACATCGATTATCTATAACCATCTTTGTTAGTGAATATTGAGCTCCTTCTATGTGAATATATGTTTTATGATCATATGGTATATATATATAACACCCATATATCTATAGATATGATTTTTCAATATATTAAATTAAAATATTACCACAAATAACTTTAAATCATGTTTCAGATAACTATTCTCATATACCTTTAATTGTATTGAAATATTGTCTATCACATTACCATTATGCATGAGTATAATGGACAAACACTTTTTGAATAATCATTAGAAATTATAAATCCTTCCCCATTTGTGGGTAGTGAGAGTATAGGTGAAGTATTTAGCCTCTTCACCCACTCCATGAAGCAATCTTCACATTCATCTATGAAGACATACTTCACTCTCTTCCATGTTAGCTTGATCAGTGGGTTTTCTAATCCGGAAAAGTTTCTCACAAATCCTCGAGAGTACCCATCTAATTCTAGGAAACTATGTATCTCTATTATAGATGTTGGTATATGACATTTTTCAATCAAATTATTATTTAATGGTCTATATATATCCCATTAATCCTGATAATATTTCCAGAGAGTGATAATTTTTCTACCCAGAACACATATATACCCTATTTTTCATATAAATTTTCATTCCTCAATATCATGCGCATAGTACAAAAATTATCATCATGTTCCTCCTTTGTTTTAAACTTTTTAATAATATAATCTAAAAAAATCCTAAAAAATTCACTAATTCAGTCTCTAAATACTTTATTCATTATGTTAATGAAGATCACTTGAGGAATTATGAGCCCCAATGGCATAACTATGAACTCATAGTTCTTATACCACTACTAGATATTTGAATTTTTGTGACATTGCATTTGTGATTTATTTCCATCACAAATGCACTTTGACAAAAAATATCATTTCAAATGTGGTTATTTTTGATGGTTTGTTTCATATAGTGATTAATTTGAATGGATAAAAACACATGTCCCAAATTATTTTCTCTTTTTTAGATCAATTTTGATGGACCATAACAGTTGTTACGTTTTGTGATGGATAGTTCATCCATCATAAATACTAATTTAAAAAAATCAAAAAAATAAAATAAATTTAAATAATAAAAAAAAAATTAAAAAAATTAAAAAAACAAAAAAAAAATTTAAAATAATTTTACAAATTAAAAAAATTTAAATATAATCAAAAAAATAAAAAGTAATTAATAAGATTAAAAATAGTTAAAAAAATAATTAGGAAAAGTACAAATAATAAAAAAAATAATTAATTAAACTAAATTAAATATAATTAATTTTTTTAAAAAATAATAATTATATAATTAAAAATATTGAAAATAAATTGAAAAAAACTAACACATAACCAATAAATTATTTGAAACATCATATGTTTTTCATCCTCAATTAAAAAATAGTTTTAAAACATCACAAATCATTAGATTGAGTTAGGTGGAGGTGGACTACATTAAGGATTAGGGGGGGAAATCTCCCAAACAATTTCACATGTAAGCCATCACATATAGTCCAACATCTTCTCATCTCTCTAACATTGCTACTTAGAATCCTCCTCCCCCTCATTTTGAATCCAGTATATCATCTCGTGATATTCCCTTAACCTCCCCTCATACTATGCCACAAAAAATGATGTCAGTTATGATTCTCCACAAGCTCCCTTCAAGCTCATCGATGACATCGTAGAAGTACCATAATAACTCGTATGTTTCTGTTGAGAACCAATTCCAATCACCTAATCTTTACTGACATCATGAAAAGTCACCCGTATCCCGGCCCCCTCATCGATACATAAATCCCTAGTGTTATCTTGTTCTCTCCCAGATTGACTATCCTATGAATAAGATTTCACAACATCATAAGTTTCCATATAATATAATTACAAAATAATATAACAAAAAAGTAAATATTCGTTTTTTTATTAAAAATTCAATAAAAAAAATATGGTGCTTTCGATCACCTCCATCTTCTTTTATATAGGGATTGATATATATCTTCTTATAAACATAAAACACTATAATAAATTGGTTAGTAGCAACCTATTAAAATAATAAACATTTTACTGTTAAAGTATATATACATTAATAAATTATATTACATACCATAGGTCGTCAATGTAGTCTAAATGTATGAATTCCGACCCTGTGTGTGACCTCCGGACTCCCTTGGAAATGACTTACTGATGATGAACTCCTCAAAAAATCCTCTCCAAGATAATAGGAGCCCAATATATCCCATACCAGAGTTGATATATAGTCCGGTATATGGGATACACAAGAATGGTCAAAGTGGTATCATAAAAATTACCTATAGCTCGATTTCTAAGGTTTTGTAATCACTGAAAAGCAGTATCATGTATAAAAATATACCATACCACTCAGATTTGATCTCTCAAGTTATCATCAATTTTAGGGAATAAATTCTCCGACATAATTAAAACAACATGTTAGTAATTATATAAATTTTAAAAATTATATATTATTTAATAACATAAACTCTAATGGTTGAACATCTGGTGACATATGGTGATGGGAACCATGTACCATGACTCATGTGGCTCCAAAAAGTAATTTCATAGAATCTCACCAGCCCTCCCAACATCTAAATGTGAAAAATTGTGTAAATAAAAAAAAATAACTAGAATATTATTACCAAAATTAATATAAAAAATTAATATAAAATAAATATCCTAAAAAATTGACATACCTTCATAAACAGGGTTAAAAACAAAAATATGAGAATCTCTCTGGAACATGTTCTAGAATCATCAGTTGATTATGACCTTTCCCCAATTAATAGGCCCAAAATCCTACGGATTAGATAAATCAGGCTCATCAAAAAGAAGTCCAATTTTAGTGAGGGAATGAAATAGATCTTCCGGGTCTCCAGCCATCTAAAATAAATAATTTAGTCTATAAGAAATCATTTACAAAAATATCAAATATAATTAAATAATAAATACCAAAATCTATTAATATTACCTATAATAAATTTTTAATACAAATATCAAATATATAAAAATAAATATAATAATATAATAATAACTTATAGATAAATGCTATAACATAAAACATTAAATTGTAAATATTTGTTAATATAGTTATCAACTGTAAAAAATTGATAGATATCATGGAGAATATTATATTATCACCTATAAATAAATGTTAATATGAATATCAAATAAAAAATAATGACTGATATTTGTGAAGGAACAAAATTGATCATTGAGTACAACCTTATGGAAAAAACAATCATACAAGAAAATAATTATTGATAAAAATATAATGTATAAAAAACTAATAAATACCTAAATATAATACACCAATCACTATATTCTTCAAAATTTTCATTGAGTATGATTTCTTCATAATACTCATTATCATCATCAACTTCTGTAAAAGTTTTAGTTTCATCATCCCTTATTACATCATCAACATTATCTATATCAACAACCGTTAATAGGGTAGTTTCATCATCGATACTTATATCTCATCAAGTAAGAGAAAGATTATTGTGTATTTATTGAAAAATATCAATATGTTCAACGTACACAGAACCATTTTCATTTTCAATAATATTATCATCATCTGATTTAAATTTTACCAGTCTCCACTAGTCAATCATATATCTCAAAACATCACTGTAATTTTTATAATAAACATTATGTAATTAATGTGAGAACATAAATGATTGATTTTATCCAATAATACTATTATATTTAAGGTCAAGGAATCAATGTTTTGGATTAAATCAAAACCCTCAATCAGTATCAAACTAATGAAATTTAAAAATTGTAACATAATTTGGTCGCATATAATATAACGTATTTATTTTATCCAGCATACCAAAAAAATAAACATCACATTCTCTATTATTATATCAATTCAAAAAAACACCTCATTAATTTATCTTTTTGAGTATCCATATATGCATCTATTTAATTGAAATCCATTAGCCACATACCAATTATAAAATTTTACCGATTTCAATGGAGTTGTTTTGAGCACACATAATCAACTATAAATTATAACTTCATGTTGTTTTTCCATCAAATAATAAAAAATATTAATAATTCATATCATTATAAAATTTGAATATTATTCCATGAAATCTAAATTAACACACAATTATTTGAGACCAATATGAAAGAAAAAAATTGATGACGTTTTTCAAGAGCAGGAGATGCAATTTGAATAATTTTTTGGGTTTTATCAATATATAGTCTAAAAAATAATAATTTTAAAAACTTTATATTATATAAAAATTTAACAAAATAATAAAAAAGTAGTATTTACTACAAAAATCATTTCATTTCTTCACATTTCAACAGAACATATGTATGTGCTCTATGGAGTTCTTCAACTTAAATTAATCTTTCAATATAACCACCAAACCCAATATTGGGATTATTGAAAACTAAAAATTGATGATATATGACATCACAAAAATTTGTATCATTGTGACCCATACATTAAAGGATTTAATGATATTCTGATTGAAAATAATAAGAGATGAAATTTGAAATTTTACGCTTAATATATACTTTTGGTGTTGACCCTTCAATAAATTCTTTATTATGTACTTTTTTATATATAATTTTCATATATCTCTCTAATGGGCACACCAATCATAATTTTACTAGTTCTCCACATTTATCTTTATAAATAAAATGAATTATTAAATGTTCTATTCAGTTAAATAAGCCTACAGGGAATATTTTATCCAATTTATTAAAAATTAAAACAATATCCTTTTGAAAAATAATCAATGAATTGAAATCTGATGTTTCAAAAACAAGTTTGGATGAAATATGGAATTTTAGTCAACACGTCACAGATTGTAAAATTCAACAACCCTCTATGACAAATAAAATATAATATTTCCATTAAGACAAGGCCATTAAGGATTATTAAACTATTAATTTTCCAATTTATTACACATTGAGACCAATTAGAAGTAGAACCATATAGAAACCACTATGCTCAAATCCATATACAAACATAATAAAATAATTTATTTATAAATTACATTACCTTCTTTTGGATTCAATAAATTGTGTTATATTTCGTCTTCAAATTATTCAAGTGTAGGATATCTATAAATATAAAGAAGATATAATAGTTTCTTCACAATATCATTGGTTTTTCCAGGTGTGTCCAACATGATCTAAAATAAGTTATCAAAAAATTTCCTTTTAATATAAATTACATCTATCATTTGATAAACCAAAAAATAAAACCTATATAGAGGGTCCCAAAAATACTCCAATTTATGTAATTATAATCTATCCAAAAGACATTAATATTTTTTTCTGTTATGGTTGGCATAAAAGTAACTAGATGTAATGGATAGATAATATATTTTACCTGAATAACTAACATAACTTCTTGAGGTTTTCCTCTTTCAATTCCAGCATTTATAAAAAAAAAATTATGTTCCATTTTTAATGGATAGATAAATGATTTGTTCTCATCCCTGTAGTAAAGAAATGATTTTAGACCATGTTTTATCCTTCAAGAAAACAAACCATATGTCAGAAGGTCAATGATCATCCATATTAATTTAATATTTTATGTAAAATTATGATTATCAAGTACATTAAATTTAGTCACACCATTTTCCATAATGAAGTTAACACTTTAATTGGGGGCTTCAAATAAACATAAATATAGTTCTTTTGAAATCCTATAATTAACAGTTCCAAATATATATTTGGTTCCTTCATTAGTGTCTATGTAGGATTTTTTATGGAGTAATGAAAATAGGATAACCATAACATTTATTGCTGTAAATGCCCAATGAAAAAAACCATCATTAGAAACACCTAATTGTATATTATGAGGTTATAAATAAAATAAGGTTCCATCTGATCAAATTGTTTCCATGAATCACTATCAAATAGATAAATAAATAATTTTCTGAAAGAAATATTTGATTTATTCCATGGATCCAAGAATAAATATTCTAGAACCTTGTAAAAAAGATGAATATAAACAATGTAAACAAGCTATAATAGTAAAATACCTCAACTATATCATATGAAACATAGAATTTTCTTATTGTACCTTTTTATACCTCAATTCTTAAAAAGTTGGAAAATTATCCAAGGATTCCTAATCACCATAATATAATTTATAGTCATTTGAACACACATAAATATTCTGATAAATAAGATCCAAATTATGGACCAACCAATCTCCTTTATAGAAACTTATTGGTAATGTAATTTTTCGGTAAACAATGATTTAGAAAATAATAATATCTATTAAAAACAACTATTTTACATTCAAAAAACTTATTTAATAGCCATAGATTTTATAATAGATTCATTTTTTCTTATCCAGCATCATAGATATAAGGCATTATCAACAGATTACATTAAATTATTAAACTTGGAAGGTTCTAATACAGGACATGTAATATCATTTTTGGTTATTGTTTTCAGAATAGAGAAACCAAAATCTTCACTTACTAAAATTTAAATTGATGAATCCAAAACAAAACAAGGTGTTTTTTTACAAAAATCTGTTCACCATGTTGATACCAAAAAAATATATTCTTTTGAAAAACCAAAACACAATATATGAATCCCAACATTGGAAAATGATTCGAATATCCAAAGAACACATTTTTGACATGGATATTTAATTGTTCATTCATAAAATCAAATCTATTTTTGAAAATGATAATAATATGAATGTTTTAACATCATCAATATAGATAGAAATTATAAAAGATCCATTGATATTTTTTCGATTATGTATTCAATCAATTTCACATTATAGAATCATCTGTCAAATTACTAAGTCTTTAGTTATATAAAAAAACAGAAATAAGAATAATTATTATTGATCACATTGAATAGTTTCAAAATACAATTATATTTTAATACCTTGAAATATTCTATGGAATATGATCAAAGTGTATCATAGGGTTGTCACTAGATTTTGGGGCCCATACAAACTCAACATAGATAGAATAAAAATATTAAATATATTATATCACAACCATTATATTTTTCTAAAATAATATAATATCTCTTAAATGGTGTCTCATCTAAAAAATATAAGATTGCCATTAGGTCTAGGATGTGGGTTTTAACCTATGCCTGAAATAAAATTTTGGAGCGTTGAGAGTTTTGTAACATCACACACAATGGTAATTACATTTAGGATTTTGATTTTTTTTTTTGAAAAAAATTGATGTGTCTATGTGATGGTGTATTATATCAGAAATCTAATACAACTGTTAGATTGGGGATTCTATGTTTACCCTAGGTATGAAATATCATTTTTGTGCATCGGGTTTTTTGTTACATGACATATGAGGGAAATTAATTAATTACATTAAATATAATTTATTATAAATAAATAATGTATACCTCAAACTGTGAATCATATGAAAAATAGGAGTCTACCATTAGGTATGGGATGTGGGGTTTACTATAATCATGACATTACATTTTTATGCATTAATAGTTTGGAAACATCACACACAACGGAAATTCCAATTAAAATTTTTTAAATAATTTTTTTATAAAAAAATTAATTATCTTTATACTGGTGTATCATATCAAAAATCTTAAAACACCATTAGATCTGGGATGTTAGTTTTACCGTTGTCGCATCATAACAATTTTTTACTATATATTTTTCGTTACATGGATTGTGAGGGAATCATTTAAATATTATTAATATTATTTTTTATAAAAAAATAAATTATATCTCAAACTGTGTATCATATGAAAAATCAGAGACCACCATTAGGTCTTAGATATGGGGTTTACCCAAGATTCCACATGACATTCTTGTGCTTCAAGAGTTTGGTAACATCATGCATGATGGTAATTCCATTTAATATATTTATAATAATATTTTACAAACAATTTATGTATCTCTATAATGGTGTATCATATCACAAATCATATACCACTATTATACTAGGGATGCTGGTTTTACCCTACTCATTATATAACATTTGTATGTGTGATGTGTTTGGTTACATGGAAAGGGAGGATATGATTTTAATATTTTTATTATAATTTCTTGTGAAAAAATAATGTATCTCTCAAATGATGTATCATATAATAAATTCAGGACCACCATTATGTTTGGGATGTGGGGTTTACCGAAGATGTGATATAAAATTTTTTAGTTTGAGAGTTTTGTAGCATCACACCTGATAGTAATTACATTAAATATTTTTATTATAATTTTTTACAAAAAATTGATGTATAACTATAATGGTATATTATATCAGAAATGTGAGACCATAATTAGATCAGGGATATTGGGTTTAACATATTCACAACATATTATTTGTGTATGATGTTTTTTTGGTTACATGAAATGCGAGTGTATCATTCTAATATTTTTATTATCAGTTCTTATAAAAAATAATCTATCATTACAACTATGTATCATTTGAAAAATCATAGTACACTGTTAGGTTTGAGATGTGGGTTTTAACCTAGAGGTGAAAAAAAAATTTTTACGTTGAGGTTATTATCACATCATACATGATGGTAATTCCATTTAATATTTTCATTATATTTTTTGAAAAAAAATTGATGTTTCTCTATAATGGTGTATCATATCAGAAATGTGAGACCAATGTTAGATCAAGGATACTAGGTTTACACATGGCACACCATAACATTTATAGGGGTCGGGTGTTTCCGAACATCGCACTCAAGGGTATCATTTTTAATATTTTATTAATATTAATTAAAAATATTTATATATATATATTAGAACATTTATAAAAATTAATAAAAAAGAAATTCAGTTAATACAACATTTATAAGAATTTATGTTAATTTCTAATACTTGTAATTTTTCATTTTTCATGGTTTGAAAAAAAATTAGTATTTATTACAAATATTGTATTTATTTTTATTAGTTGATAATCATTTTTGTTATTTTATTTAAATTATTTATTACTTTTAAATTAATTTTTAGTAAATATTTATAATTTTTAACCATTTATAGAATTTCATATTTTATCTTTGAATTTTTTTTACAAATATTATTAGTTTCCTCAAATATTCAAACTATTGATAATATTTTTGAGTTATCACTAATATTTTCTATTTATTAATAATATTGACTAAATAATTATTAGTTATTTTTTATTATTTAATTATTATTTTTATTAATATAAATATTTTTAATAATTACAATATATATATATATATATATCATGACTCCTAGAATAATATAAATATATCAAATATATTCTAACTCTTTTAACAAAAAATATAAATATCAAATCTATATATATATATATATATATATATATTTATATATATATATATATATTTATATATATATAATGAACCTTACATGTTTTTAAAAATGTTTATATATACTTATTCAAATGTTAATATATATATATACTACATGATTTCTTAATCAAATATAGTTTTTCATTTTATTAAATAAATATAAATATCAGATATATATATATAAACCTTATACATATTTTTAAAATGTTTATATATGTGTGTTTGTATATATATATATGTGTGTGTGTGTGTGTGTTTGTGTGTATGTATATCCAAAACTTTACACATTTTTTAAAACTTATATATATATATATATATTCACATGTTAATATACACACATATTTATAATCATTACATATATATATATATATATATATTAAAAACCTTATACGCTTATATAAAATGTTTATATATGAATATTTAGAATGAATTATATATATTACATATATATATTACATGATTTCTTAATTAATATAAATATATCAAATATATTCTGAATTTTTTTTAAACAAATATAAAAATATAATATAAATTTAAATAGATACAAACAAACATATAAACACACACACACACAAATATATATCAACAAGCGTATAGATTTTTTAAAAACAAACAGACACACATAAATATATATATTCACATATTAATATATATACATACATACACATTGAAATTTTAAAATTAAACAATTTAAAAAATACCTAAAAATCAAATGAAATAATTATCACCATCCTGATTAACATGAAAATAAATAATAATAAATTTTTAGTAGTTGTAAATACCAAATAAATCAAGAAAATTGGATAAATTTTTAAACCTAGGGTTTTAGAAAACCAAATTTTGTAATAAAATGAATAAAACATAAAAATAATGAAAAAGGAAATAAGAGGAGTCCTTACCATGATGATAAGAAGGAGGTTCAATAAAAAATTGGTTGTAATAGAGTATGTTGCAGTGGGGTGGAGAAGGGAGGTCAGGGGATGGTACATCATAGTATTTTTGGAGAAGGATAGGAAGAGGATGGGAGGAAGAAAGGGGCACACATAGAGATATAATGAAATATTTATTAAGATAGAAAATTTGTTATGGAATTATTTCTATCACAAATATTTATTCCTTTAATTGTATTTGCAATGGTAATTAATGCCCATTGATACTATGTTTTTCATTAGGTGGTGGGATGTCCCACAAAAACAATTTTCAATGGATAATATATTTTGTCATAGATGATGACTATATTTGATGGAATAAATCATGAGTTAAAATAGTTTCTATTAGAGACTACTTTTGATGGGGAAATAGCATGTCAGAATTTCACCATCTCAAATACCCAAATTTATAGTAGTGTACATTGTATAAAAGGTGGTATTGGTAATATGCTACCCTACCATTAACCGATGATATCCCATTCAAAGGTCTACTTTAGAGAAGTATTGAGATATGTGTAATTGATTAAATCTTTTATCAATCAAAGGTATGGGACACTTATTATTTATCAGGATCTTTTTGAATTTAGTATAATTAATATATATATGAATATAACCATCCTTAGTCTTCCCAAAGAGAAATGGGGTGCCCCTGGTGAAACACGCAGGTGAATGAAACCAATTTTCATATTTTCTTATAATATCTTCTTCAATTCATCAAATTCAATGGGGAATATTCTATATGAACTCTTCTATATTAGAATAGATCTGGGTATAGTTTTAATTTATATCTCCACCTATTGATCAGAAGAAAGAACACGCAATTATTTAGGAAATACATCTGTTTAATCCTTTACAATTAACATGTATTATGGAGAGGTCTTCTCCTTTCATTTAGCTAATTTATATATTCATTCTCATCTGGAAGTAATATCCAGGATTCTAAAAAAGTTTTTAATGTGGTTCATCATCCTACATACACTTTTATAGAATCAAAGGGTAATTTGGGATATAATAAGTGATTTAATTCTCATTGTAGTTGATATAGTCTTTATATAATGATAACCAATCCATTAATATTATTGACTTGAATTATACTATACGATGTATGAAATATTTTTTTGGAATATTACTCTAATAAATATTTACTATGGAGGATATATATAACTGAGATGAAACGACAGTACAATTTACTATCATTAGTGATAATTCAACCTCTTGGATTTCTAGTGGTGTTTAAAAAACACTACTAAACATGCATGATATGAATGATTTTATAGAACCAGAATGAAATATAAATTTACATATTCATGAATTAATAACCATTGTACCTATCACACAATCATTGCCTTTATCCACCTCCATAGTAGTAATAACATTAGAATGCTATTTCTCTATTGTCCTTGGGTGTTTTTTCATTGTTTATCTTTAATAACCCTTATCTTAGTGCATTAGTTTTTATAATTTCTATGTTATTTTCAATTGAAACATTAGACAATAGGCTGAGGATTGATCTTTAAATTCTAGTCTTCTATCACAATATTGGGATTATTTTTCTCACATCTACATACATTAACCTGATTCCCCTCTGTTACAAACTTGAAACATTTCGTAGTCCCCTTAAGACTTCTTTGGTTTTAAATTTAATATCATATACAATTTTTGTTTAGTGATACCCTAATGATAAACTCAATTATCTACTTTTTATCTCCAGTGACATCAAACATATGGGAACTGACCATTTTGATCTCAAAATTTACGAAACATTGAACAAATTCTTTAAAACAACGATGTCTCAAATTTCTAAATAACTCTATAGAATTATCTTTATCCTAATTAAGAATAAATAAATATTTCATTCACTGTTAATAAAAAAACCAAAGGTGTATCTTCCCACCCTTATGAATATCACCTTATAGGATATGATAGATTTATCCACTTTTTTCTTGAGTGAAACTAACCCCGATCAATTTTAAGATGGATAGTTCTAGATAAATATTTATAGGTTAATAACATCTTTAATAAATCCATGTCCTTATATTATACATCTTCCATGGTCTTTATATTATTGATTAGTATCCACCAATGATTAAAATCTCCCTTAAGGCGGTGAATAGACATAATGACAATATCTTTCTCAGAGTATTGAAGGACATATAATATATTCTCAATGTAGTTAATCCATTTCATGAATGATTATGCTATTAAAGGATTCACTTGAATTTGGAGGTCTTTCACACATAAAGGAATCAAATTTAACTTTTTATCTCTAATGGAGTTCCACATGATTCATGTAATTATTCATAACTTGAATCAATTGTTATAGTATTGTGTTGATGTTCTAAGATCCTTCACCCATCATGTTATTTATTTATTTTGTGTAGTCATCACATTACCTATTGCACATTTCACTGAAACAATTCCTCCAACATCCCACTATTTTATAAAATAAAATATAGTTTAGTGTTGAATGCTGTAATAATATGTTTATTAAAGATAAAAAATAAAAATTGAAGAAGTAACTCATACAAGATGTGTGAATCATATCATATAAATCTATAAGTTTCAATTTACATTATCCATTATCATTTATGATATGTTTTCTAGCCTAAATAAGTTCCATACAGAAAAATATTTTCAATTCAATCATAATGATTTGTATTGTGAATATGAATTAACCATATTGTATCACCAGATATTTTCTAACTAGGTTTCTATTTAGGACTATTTTTCATACACCATTTCACAATTGGATTAATACCCAACATGACCTCATCAGGGTTATTTCCCCTTGGAAAAACTATCCCATAACATGCCTTAACATTCCAGTAACTATATATGGATTAAATTTCCTGGAAAACCACATAATTTATAATTTACTATAATTTTATGATTTTATCATATAAATATACTTTTACATTAGACTTATAACAAGGGTTTTCATTAATTTACTTTAATACCACTATCCAAAAATAACTAGAAATTTCTATGATACAAACTATAGAGACCCAATCCTAAAACAAACATTAATTCATTATTCCTAAAATAATTTAAGAAAAATACAACTCAAGGATATAGAGGTATAATGTCTTTGAAAAATTAAATAAATAAATACAACATCTTAAACATAAAAAAACATATTTATTTAAAACTGCACATAGTGATCTTAACATCTATTGGTATTTTAAAAATTCATAGGACACCCTAGGAAAATAACACAATTAAAAGAGTGAGACAAAAATCCTAATAGGAGAATAAATATGGAAATAAATCAAAACATGAGAGTTAATAGGCATAATACGATTTCATAAAGAGAATGACCATAATAATGAAAACATATAATAAGGAAATGAAAGCATAAAGCCATGGAATATGTGTAAAAAACATAAAAAAACATCAAAAACATAAGATAAAGTAAAATCTTAAGACCATCATCATAAAGTGTAAAAAGTACCATGTTTGATTGGTTGTACTCATCATTACCATAAACCTAAGGGGAAAAGTATTATGGTGGATTAGGTTCACTCTATAATCGCATATATGAAATTTTATGAGTATAAAGCTTTACCCAATTCATTTTGGGGCTATATAATTCCATACCAATACATCGCATAATTAAAATCAAACATATGTATACCACATGAATAAAAAAACCATACAAAAATCATAAGTAATATCAAACCCATGAGAAGTAAGAGAGTTTCATAATTACGCTTTAATAAATAACCAAAGATAAAATAATTAGGATTCCCAAGGGAAGTTGGAATTAAATTAATTTTAACTTCACAATTAAAATAGGAATATAGTTTTGGACATGGAGTTCCAAAATTAAAAATTCATTAGAAGGATCTTGAAGAATAAATAATAAAAATGAACTACTTGGGTGTTTCTTTTAAAATGAGGATCTTTTAAAGAATGCTTGAGCTTATTATTTTCCAAAAAAAATATAATTAAACCAAGAGGGTTCCACATTAAATATTGATGGGGTATAAAAGATAATCATGGTTAGAAAAAATTAATTGGGGTGATTCTTGACATGAGACAATAAAGAAGAATTTTTACATAAATTGGGTTAACATAAATGTGGTAATTTCACAGGGAACTAAAAACATGTATAAACCAAGAAAATAAAGGATATATAGCAAGGTATATATTTAAGAGGGAAAATAAAAAAAATAAAAAAAGTTCATTAGAACACTATTGAATTAAAATAGATAAGAAGAAAGTAAACATGTAACAGAATGGTAATAAGGGTGTATAAAATAACCCTTAACTCTTGTCTGAAAGGTCTCTGCACTTTCCCTTAACTTCATTTACCTTGGATATTCTCCCTTGGGTAACTCCTCATGGTTCCCAATTTGGGTCTTTTTTTGGGAAAATGAATTCATGGGAATGAGTAGGGTGTTAAGGAGAGACTAGGTAATAGTTAATGTTGATATAAGTCTTTGTAATGGGTGGTAAAATGAGGAGGAGGTGACCTCCCTTTATAAGGGATGAAAATGGTAATTTTATGAAAACTAATTATTTATCAGTTATATCAATATTTTATTCAACTAAAAGGCTAAAAAATGGTCAATAGTGGTGTTTGAAAATAGATAAGGTTGATCCTCCCTCCACCATCCAATATCAAACTTATTTCTCACAAGTTTTAACCATTTCCACTATATTAAAAAACTTTTTCCATAATTTACCCTTATCACAGAAACACCACTTTCACTCTTGGAAACTAATATTTAATGTAAAAAATTTAAATTTTACATAATTTACTTATTTTAAAATTATAATTATATATATATATATCATTTTATAAAATAACATTTCTACCAGTTTTTTGATGCCTTCTAAATGAGCATCATTAAATTCACAATGAATGAAATACCTCTATATGGGTATTATTTCCCCTACAAATAAAAGGAAGAAGAAATTGGATCAGATCATGATGATAATTTAAACGCTATAATACATGTTATCACATGACATTTTTAATGTCATGTAAATGATCATGTGCATCAAATAGCCTGCGTAAGGCCCCACAAAGTCTCGTGGCCAAGTGCTTCTACTCTTGCGAAGGTGCACCGAACAATCAATGATCACGTAGAGGCATCTATATAAGATTACCAAAGCCATGTGTCATGTTAACTGGTAGAAAACTGACGAACCATCTAAATATCCTTAGAAAATATGTGCTAAATATCTAAAATGTGGAGCCTCGTTGTGTAGTAAAAAGTGGGACATGTAACCGATTAGGTGAATTATTATCCTCGACAATAATTGATAAAAAATGTGAAACCACTAGGACATTGTAAAATAAATAATTTAAATAAAAGGTGAGAAATATGGAGCCTCTTTAGGTCATAAAAATCACACGAATTTCCCCCCGACATCTTCAAGACACCACAATCACTAAACGATATGTCTGAATCTTCTTGTGAAATCCCACTGGAATTTCATAATCTTCATGTGATGGGCCTTATAAATGTACAAGTGACATCATGATCCTCCTTTTGGCTCTATAACGAAAAAAATATTGAATTTTCAATAAAATTATTCTGCATCTCCACAAAACCCTTTCTTAGGGACATGAAAAATCACCAATAGGTAGTGTGGTTATTTTTTAAAACACTCAGAGAACCTCATGATTTCCCCAACCTCTATAAAATAAACTAAGTAAATGAAAAATTAAATGAAGGGAGACTCTTGTGGTTGTAAAAATCTTGGGATGACTTGAAGCTATCCACAACACATTCCCACAAGACTTCTTGATAAAAATAGTTGATTTCAAGAAGTCCCCATGAAAGGCTATCTTTTTCCTGAAGAATATACTAGACAAGTCACCTATGATAATGAGAAGGGAATATAATAAGAATTATGATCTGAAGAAGGCACTTGGACTTTTTGACTGAACAATATGAAATTCCTTCAGAAAATATATTTGATTCGGAAAGCCCCCTTAATTTTAAATAGTTCAATAAATAGGGCATTGAAAGGATGATATCATAATCACTAAAAGTCATTCGATGCCCCCAAACTGACTTGCGGTGGGAACTCATGAAACACATGATATTGAATCCCTCCACTGACTCTATCCTAGATTTAAACCATACAATCCATGAAAACAGGTTAATAACCAAGGTGGAGAGGCCTATAAATCCCAATCATCTTCATGAAAAATGAATGCCAAAACCTTTACGTAGATAGACTATTCCATGATATTCTTTCACTGGCGCACACAAGAACCATTGTGGATTACTCAATGATATTATTCTCATGACCGGGAAAAATTCCCATCATGTAAGATCTAGTGAAAAACTAGAGCAATAATGAAACATGCATAAGCACTAAACATGATTAGTCATAGACCTTGAAAACGTCTTTTGGTAGGACATGTGATGAACATACCACGTTAATTTTAAATCAAACGAGACTTTAAAAAAGGTAACAATGAACAATTAAGAGTCGTTGTCAATAATATTTTTGGACAAATAATAAAATGTTGGAGACTTATGTAGATAAAACTTATAATGATCATAATTCACTTCTCTTGAATCACTAAATACATGCGACAAAATGAGGATATTTCACCCAGATCTTGGGATGCCCTTGTGTTATACTATTTAGATCATGAAAATTTCTGTATACATTTTAAATAAAGTCACATGGTTCCCCATGAGAATTCCACCCATTTCTCCTGAATCCCTTAGGGATCACCATGAAAACCATATAGTGTCCAAAAAACATGGAACCTAATTCATATGTGACCTAGACACATGTTAGCCAAGTCTCGCGACAACACCCAGTCTTGTAAACTAACTCTTACAACACCCTCCATGCATTCTAAGTAGATCTCGTGTTTTACTCTGAACATGTCTGCATGGATCATGTTTCACCCTCCAGACTTGTCACATTGACTCATAAGATTACCATTAAATTGTAAAATCTAGCTAACATGATGACGCTTTTTAAAGTCATAAAGATCACATGATGCCCTCAAATCATGTCATTCAGGATCATGCAATGTCTCCCAGGATCAGGCATCCATGTCTCATGATGTTCATTAGGAAATCCATCCCCGATCATGAAACAACCTTTAAACATGCCATCCATGTTATGTGAAACCCCTCAGACAAACCAATTAGATCATTTTATTATCTTTTGGCATGTTAGGTAGACATCCTTTGACATATCATGTATATAATCAATGCATGTCTAGTTGAAAATCAATGTATGTTAGGTAGGCTAGTAGGCAGGGTCAAATGAGCATCACATGGCTTGATAAAATTGCCCACCATTAGTTTTTATGCCATGATCAGAAGGAAAAACATAGTGTGTAGGCCCTAATCAAGGGAACTATCACTAATAGAAAAACAAGTATTTTCGACGGGTCATTTGTGACGTGATCCCGTCGCAAATGGATTTTTGCGATGGGGGCCCGTCGCAAATGGACCGTTGCTGAAAACAGTGTCGCAACAACAATTTTTTGTGACGGGCCCGTCGCTAAAGACTTTTTTTGCGACAGGGATTCTACCCGTCACAAATAGTACTCTGTATATTTGTAAAAAACATTCAAATAGTAATTGCGACGGGCCCCGTCGCAAATACCTGTTGTGACGGGCCCACCGCAAATAGTTTTTGCGACGGGTCCCATCGCAAAAACTATTATAAATTAATTTAATGCTTATAATAATAATACTATTTTCAACGGGCATAGTATCCCGTCGCAAATACTATAAAAAATAAAAAAATAAATTATTAATAAATTATTTTAATTAATATAATAATAATCCAATTATAATTCAAAAATAAAAAATAATAAAATATTAATAAATGATTTTAATTAATATAATAATAGAATTATAATTCACAAATAAAAATAATAAATTATTAATAAATTATTTTAATTAATATAATAATAATAGAATTATAATTCAAAAATAAAAAATAATAGAATATTAATAAATGATTTAATTAATATAATAATATTAGAATTATAATTCATAAATAAAAAAAATATTAATAAGTTATTTTAATTAATATAGAAATAATCGATTTATTTTACATTTAAATATTAAAATAATTCAAATATTACAAAAAAATATAATTAAATTATAATATTATCAAATTTTAATATATATATAAAATTTAATATTATAAAATATAAATAATATTATTATTCATATTAATATTTTTATTTTAAAATATAATATTATTAATATTTTATAATGAGACAGAAACTACGAATAGAAAAAAAATAATATTTTGATTTAACAAATTTAATAACATAAAAACAAACTCTAATCTGAAGGAGGGGGGGGGGATCTGCAAATGGTGGTGGAGGAAACTCCATCCATAAAGCATGAGTGAGTCGGCGCATGTACTTCATCTACTCCTGATGCTGCTGCTGCCACCGAATCATCTGCTCCTCGTACAGCTGCTGCTGGCGTCGACGCTCCTCCTCATGCTGCTGACGCATCTGCTCCTGCTCCTGTCGGAGACTCTCTATCAGTGCAGTCTGAGATCGCAACTGATCCTCATACTGTGTAGCAGAAGAAGATGCACGATCTCCTCTCGAGCTGGACTCCGACATCGCAACACTACCATAATAATCTCCGGGAGTCAGTCGAGAGCTGATACCGACTACCCGGCCCTTCTCGAAGGCATACTGGGTGGCCTACATCCATGCTGACTCATCAAACTAACGGCCAGTGGTCTAATCTGATGACTCGGCCTGACTCTCAGGCCGGGTCTGTGACGCTGCGGCCTCATATGACTCCTGTAGTTGCAATTTAAAATTTAAATTGTGAATATATTATATGCAGTTAATTTTTAAACTTGAAAACAAATAATAATGACCACGATGTGATGCTGACGATCACCTCTGAGCTCCCCAGTAGCAGGATCACTATACATCCTCCGATATACGTCGTACTCCGTAATATCGGGGTGATCGAAAGCCTATAAGAATAAAAAATAAACTATTAATATTTATAGTTATATAAAATATTTATAAATAATGTACATACCAGATGATGTCTATGAGTACTGAAAGAACGACTCCCATCTCGATGAGTCACCTCCTGTCTCCCCCGATTCTGCCTCCCCACCGATGATCTCCTCTAAAAGGCACCACTCAACCAGTGTGCACATAATCCATCCCATACATGGGATAAAATGTACTCTGGTCGATGTGCTCTACATGACTCGTCAAAATCTGACACTCCTGCTTTCTTCATGGCAGATTTTCTTAAATTGTGAAAAAACCGACGAAAGCGATCACGCATGGCCACCTCCCATGCCTCGTGGATGGCATCGCACATGGTATCCTCGATCAGATACCATAAACCCTACAAATAAATCAAAATATCAAGTTAGAAATGAAATAATTTTCAAAGAAAAATATTTATTTACGTACATACCAACCAATGGCCGAACATTGCCTGCTGCACATCAATAAGAATCTGCTCCCATGTGGTCCAAAACTGAGAGAAATAGTTGCGCAAAATAGCGCTGCCCTGTCCGACTGCTATATGCATAAAACTGTAAAAATAATAAACATTTATTATTTGAATAGATTAATGAAATCTTAGTCAAATCCACAGGTTATCACACCTCCGTGTGCGTGGATCAAACCCAAGACGTGGACGTCGCTCAGGGACGGGGTCAGGAATCATAAATCGTGCAAGATCGTGCCCCCTCCGCGTACTCCCTGGAGCGCCTGCAGGCTGAGGGTCATCTGCCAGCAACTCATCTGCATCGAAAGGCAGGTCAGCATCTGCCAACTCAGGAAATGTGTCGTCGTCCATCTGAAATAGAAAATGTTAATGTTGTTAGAAAATAATTGATAATTACTGTTATATATACATATATATATATTATGATTGTATATAACTACCATAGAATTATATCAGTTTTCATCTTCATCATCATCTTCATATATGTCAATTTCATCTTCATATTGCTCCTCAACATCATCGATATCCATTCGAGTTCCAGTTGCTTCATCTCTTACCATTTCAAATTCATATGTGACATCATTAACATCATCGTCATCACCGAATCTTAAATGTGGGGTGTCGTCATCGACACTCATGTATCTTTGTAAAAAAGATTGATTTTGAGTACTCCCTTGAAAAACATCAATTCTTTGCACATCAGTGAAAGCACATTCACTTTGACTAAACTGATTGTCACGAATTTTTATTTTTATTACACTCCACCAATCAGTCAAGTCGCTTGATGTAGCATAGTACTTTTCGTAATAAACTTGATGTGCCTGTTGAGCCAATAAAATGGTTCATTTACTGCGAGAACACTTTTACATTTAATATCGATGATTCCATGAGTCAGATGAACATGGACGCCTCTCTTGTTATCCAACCACTGACATTTGAACATGGTTATATAATGTTGTCTAAGATAACAGAGTTCAACGATTTCATCAAGTATTCCATAAAAGTCAACTTCATTTTCTCGATGATGAGATCCTCTCAAGCTAACTCCATTGTTCATTGTTTTTTTTGATTTCCCATATGCTTGTTTGTGAAATCTAAATCCATTCACCACATATGCATTATATGTTTTAACAAGTTTGGAAGGTGGGTTACTCAATATACACATCCGTTTGTCAATTTTATCAGCATGTCGAGACACCTGAAAATTTGTGAAATAATTATCAATATAGTAAACTATACATTGAATGAGTTGCTAAAAGATAAAGAATTTATGTTACCCGTTTTTGAAACCACTGAGAGAAATTTTTCTATCGGCGTTCTTCGAGAGCAGCTGCTGTAATTTGTGTAATTTGTTTCTTGATATGATTATCATACAACCTAAAAAAACAAAGTTATTTACTGTAACATAAATGATAGAATAAGTGATTTAAACACTTACAGTACAACTGATGTCATCTCTTCACAGTTGAGCAGAACATACGTATGAGCTCTGTGATGTTCATCATCCGAAAGCCAGCGGTCATAAACTCCACCAAAACCAAGATCTGGCTGGTTGAAAATAGACAATTGACTGTCGATTTCACCAATATTCCTCTCGTTTCTTCCCATTTGGTTTTGTTTTGAAGGATACTCAGATTCAAAATAATGGGAGCAGAAAAAAGATATTTCCTCTTTCAAATAATCTTCTGCAATATATCCTCAACAGATGCTTTGTTATGTACTTTTCATTTCAATTTTTTCATGCATCTTTAAAATGGGTACATCCATCGAAACTGTACTGTACCTCCACATTTGGCTTCATATGGAAAATTTAACATCAAATGTTCCATTGAGTTGAAGAAAGACTGTGGAAATATTTTTTCCAGTTTACATATAATTACAACAACATCTTCTTCAATTTTGCATAGAGCATCATAATCTGCTGTAGCCGCACAAATTTCCCGAAAAAAATGAGACATGTCTGTTATGGGATCCCAAATCACAAAATTCAACAGACCTATTAATCCAATGGGTAGAAGACTTTCCATTATAACATGACAATCATGACTTTTTAATCCAGTAATATGACCATTCTTTACACATCTACCCAAATTGGAAGCACAACCATCTGGAAGTCTCAAATCTGCAATCCACTAAAAAAATAAGAAACGGTTTTCTTTAGATAGTGTATAAGCTGCTTTTGGTTTCAGTAACCTTTCTGTTATGACATTCTCAAACAGTTCCATTTCTGGACGCCTACAAATTTGGGCAAGATCTAAACGTGCATTTACATTGTCTTTTCTCTTTCCTGGCGTATCCAAAACTGTATGAAAAAAATTATCAAAACTGTTCTTCTTAATATGCATGACATCCAACATGTGGCGGACCAACAAATCAGACCAATATGGCAAATCCCAAAATATGCTACGTTTAATCCAATTGTCTTCTTTCCCAAAACCAGAAATTTTCTTTTGGTTTATTGTGGGTCCAAAAGTGATGGGAGGTAGTGAAAATACAACTGATTTTAACTCTGAACCTGATAGAATTTTTGGAGGTCTATCCCTTTCAATTGTTCCTTTTCTGAAATGAGATCTGTTTCTGCGAAAAAGATGATCAGCTGGAAGAAATCTGTGATGACAGTCAAAATAACAAGGTTTATTTCCATGAATGAGCATAAATGCTTTGTTCTCTCCCATACAGTAAGGACATGATTTCTGACCATGTGTACTCCAACCGGATAACATCCCATAAGCCGGGAAGTCACTAATTTTCCACATCAATGCTGCTCTCAGTATGAAATTCTGTTTCGTAGAAACATCATATGTACTGACACCAGTACTCCACAATAATCTTAATTCATCAATCAATGGTTTCAAATAAACATCAATATTTTTCTTCGGATGTCCTGGAATTAGTAAAGTCAAAAAGATATATGGCTCTTTCATCAACATCCATGGAGGTAAATTGTACGGAGTTAAAAAAATAGGCCAACATGAATATTGACTACCATAAGATCTGAACGGACAGAAACCATCAGTGGAAAGGCCCAATCGAACATTTCTAGCTTCTAAAGCAAAGGATGGATGCACTCTATCAAAATGTTTCCATGAATCACCATCGGCTGGATGATTCAAGCTTTTATCGGTTGAAATATTCGCTTTATGCCATGACATCATTGTCGCTGTATTCTTAGACATGAATAAATGCTGAAGTCTGGATGTAAGCGAAAAATATCTCAACTGTTTTACAGGAATCAAACCAGACTTCCCATGTTGCCCTTCTTTATATATCAATTTCCCACATGTGGGACAACTATCCAACGACTCATTTTCCCCAGAATATAAAATACAGTCATTTGAACATGCATGAATCTTCTGACAAGTAAGACCCAAATTTCGAACCCGCCTCTTACTCTCATAGTAATTTGCAGGAAAAAAATTTCTTTCAGGTAACAGTGTTTTAAGCAAAGAAAATATCTGGTCAAAACAGGTGTTTGACATTCCGTTATCTGATTTGATAGCCATAAATTTTTCAACTGCTTCTAATTTGCTCATCTTGCAGCAAGGATATAATGCATCCTCAGCAGACCTCAACAACTCATAAATTTCAGACGGTGCCAACTCAGGATTTGAATCTATATCAGCCGGAGTTTCTGTATGTTGAACAGATGAACCTGCAACATCATGTACTAAATCTTGAATCCGGGATGGATTCGAAATCAAGTTGGTATCACCTACTCTGGAACTACATTCACCGTGTTGATACCAAAAAACATAATCTGGTTGAAAACCAAAATGCAAGAGATGTCCCCCCACTTTGTCAAACGTGTCAAACGTTCTCAATGCACATTTTCTACAAGGGCATTTTATTTTTCCTTCTAAAAAAAATTCTGGATTTGATGCCGCAAATGATAAAAAAGTCTCCACACCCTCTATAAATACTGGATTTAAACCAGAACCATTTGGATTTCTACGTTGATTTATCCATATGCGTTCATCTAATAATGACTGTTGAGGACCTCGTTGTTCCATATTTTTCTATAAAATATAAAAGAATTACTGGTTTTGAATAATTTGTTAGAAAAAACACTCAAGCAAGGATTGAATATGTTGAGAATAAAGAAAAACCTGTTACAAATATTGATAATTTTCATATTATATTGATTTTTTATTTTTTTTAATAATACTAATATATTTTTTTCATAAATATTAAATATATAATATTAACATTGTTACATATTTAGTATATTTTATTTTTAATATTAAAATAATATAATTTTCTATATTATATACAATTCTCCTTTCATCTGTGTGTTTAACATTCTGTGTCCACATGTAATATTGGCATTCACTTTCACCTCTCCATTGGCGAGTAGGTTGATAATTTTGAAAAAAAATGCCAATATTACATGTGGAGACAGAAAACACACAGATAAAAAGAGAATTGTATATAATATAAAAAATTATATTATTTTAATATTAATAATAAAATATACAAATAATGTAATAAGGTAATTATTCCTAATTATTTGTAATTATTCCAAATTATTGGTAATTATTCCAAATTATTGGTAATTATTCCAAATTATTGGTAATTATTTAATATTATTGGTAATTATTACAAATTATTGGTAATTATTCATAATTCTTGGTAATTATTCCTAATTATTGGTAAATATTGGTAATTATTGGTAATTATTGGTAATTATTGGTAAATATTGGTAAATATTGATAAATATTGGAAAATATTGGTAAATATTGGAAAATATTGGTAATTATTGGAAAATATTGGTAATTATTGGAAAATATTGGTAATTATTGCTAATTATTGGTAATTATTGCTAATTATTGGTAATTATTACTAATTATTGGTAATTATTACTAATTAATGGTAATTATTGGTTATTATTGGTAATTATTTGAAATTATTGGTAATTATTGGTAACAATTACTAATTATTACTAATTATTCCTAATTATTGGTAATATTACTAATTATTGGTAATTATTACTAATTATTGGTAATTATTACTAATTATTACTAATTATTTCTAATTATTGGTAATTATTACTAATTATTGGTAATTATTACTAATTATTGGTAATTATTACTAATTATTGCTAATTATTACTAATTATTGGTAATTATTACTAATTATTGCTAATTATTACTAATTAGTGGAAATTATTGGTAATTATTGTTAATTATTACTAATTATTACTAATTATTACTAATTATTACTAATTATTACTAATTATTGGTAATTATTGGTAATTATTACTAATTATTACTAATTAGTAGTAATTATTGGTAATTATTACTAATTATTACTAATTATCGGTAATTATTGGAAATTATTACTAATTATTACTAATTATTGGTAATTATTACAAATTATTACTAATTTGTGGTAATTATTGATAATTATTTCTAATTATTGCTAATTATTGGTAATTATTACTAATTATTACTAATTATTGGTAATTATTACTAATTATTACTAATTAGTGGTAATTATTGGTAATTATTTATAATTATTACTAATTATGGGTAATTATTGGTAATTATGGGTAATTATTGGTAATTATTGGTAATTATTACTAATTATTGTTAATTATTACTAATTATGGGTAATTATTACTAATTATTGGTAATTATTACTAATTATTGGTAATTATTACTAATTATTGGTAATTATTACTAATTATTACTAATTATTACTAATTATTGGTAATTATTGGTAATTATTGGTAATTATTACTAATTATTGGTAATTATTACGAATTATTGGTAATTATTACTAATTATTACTAATTATTGGTAATTATTACTAATTATTGTTAATTATTACTAATTATTGTTAATTATTACTAATTATTGGTAATTATTACTAATTATTGGTAATTATTACTATTTATTGGTAATTATTACTAATTATTGGTAATTATTTCTAATTATTGGTAATTATTACTAATTATTGTTAATTATTACTAATTATTGTTAATTATTACTAATTATTGATAATTATTACTAATTATTGTTAATTATTACTAATTATTGGTAATTATTACGAATTATTACTAATTATTACTAATTATTGGTAATTATTACTAATTATTACTAATTAATGGTAATTATTACTAATTATTGGTAATTATTACTAATTATTGCCAATTATTACTAATTATTGGAAATTATTACTAATTATTGGTAATTATTACTAATTATTATTAATTATTACGAATTATTGTTAATTATTACTAATTATTTTTAATTATTACTAATTATTGGTAATTATTACTAATTATTGGTAATTATTACTAATTATTGGTAATTATTACTAATTATTGGTAATTATTACTAATTATTACTAATTATTACGAATTATTACGAATTATTACTAATTATTACTAATTATTGGTAATTATTACTAATTATTGGTAATTATTACTAATTATTGTTAATTATTACTAATTATTTCCTAATTATTTCTAATTATTGGTAATTATTGGTAATTATTACGAATTATTACTAATTATTCCTAATTATAGGTAATAATTCCTAATTATTGGTAATTATTACTAATTATTGGTAATTATTACTAATTATTACTAATTATTGATAATTATTGGTAATTATTACTAATTATTACGAATTATTGGTAATTATTGGTAATTATTGGTAATTATTGGTAATTATTACTAATTATTGGTAATTATTACGAATTATTGATAATTATTACTAATTATTGGTAATTATTACAAATTATTGGTCATTATTACTAATTATTACTAATTATTGGTAATTATTACAAATTATTACAAATTATTACTAATTGTTACTATTTATTACTAATTATTACTAATTATTGGTAATTATTACTAATTATTACTAATTATTGGTAATTATTACTAATTATTAGTAATTATTACTAATTATTACTAATTATTGGTATTTATTACTGAATAGTAGTATTTATTCTTAATTATTTGTAATTATTACTAATTATTCCTAATTACAATTTAAATATGAACAATGAATACTAATAATTTAAATTTATTAAGTAACAAAACAATGTAAACATAATTAAATTAATACTAATTAAGAATAATTGAAACTAATAAAAACTTTAAAATAAATATTAAATTAAAATGAAAATAAATACCTTTAAAATTGATCTGAGGTTGATCTCTGATTGTTGTTGAAAACTTCAATATCAACTCCGAAAAAAAATCAAACTCAAGAAACGCTAAACTCTAAAAATAGTGTTTTGAGAGAAGTAGAAGATGGATTTTGAGAAAGAATGAAAAAGAACGGATGGGGGTATTTATTGGTTAGATTATTTGCGACGGGGCTATTTGCGACGGTACCCGTCGCAAATACCTTAGCCCGCATTTATTACGGTCAACGGTTAAATAGTTATTTGCAACGGGACCCGTCGCAAATAATAACCTGCCGATATACTATTTGCGACGGGGGTATTCCCCCGTCGCAAATACCTTTTACCGCCGCCGGTTATTTGCGACGTGCAGTAACCGCCCGTCGCAAATAACCTTCCCACGATTTGGCGGGCAAAGCGCGCCAGACCTTTTGCGACGGGGAAAGCCAACCCGTCGCAAATAAGGTTTTAACGGGACTATTTGCGATGGGATTTTGCCCCGTCGCAAATAACCCGTCACAAATGCCCATTTTTCCCGTAGTGTATGATGACTCTAATTCATTTTATAATAAGGATATGAAGGATGCTTTTCTATGGATGGAGCTCTATTTTAAGCACCCAATGGGATGCCCCAGTATATAAGTCCCCCACAACAAGCAATGAGCCTGATTATTTACCATCCCTTATTTCTCACACTGAGAATATCTCACACGGGCTTAGAGAGTCCCAATGATCATATCATTCATGTGACAAGTATCTATTAGGAAAATGGAAACCTCAGTTTTTTATCTCCAATTAGAGTAATAATATGATACATACTACAAATATGGGAAAACTCAATGTGTAAGCACCAATCAGCAAAATAATATTATAGTATTGGCATATAAGTGAAACGTTAGTTTATAAGTCTGGCCAATTGATCTATAAGAACTCTGATTCCTTCCATAACCAGGATACATAGGATGCCTTCATAATGCCCAAACACAAGTGAGCATCCAACTTAGTGTATGTACCACCATGTCTCTGACATTTCAACCATTAGGACCCAATCTTTCCCATGTAATGATCATTCTACCTCATCCATAAATGGATTGAGAATCCAATTAAACTATGATGGTTCTGGTTCTGGCTATTACAAGGATAAATAGAATGCCTACATAATCCCCAACTTCCATAATAAACATCCCAAGTGTTGTCCCAATACATAATCCCTACATCCATATTTTTTAGACTACTTACTTATCATCCTTTATTATTCACACTGAGCATCGATCAAGTGGGAATTAGGGAGTTGTAATGGTATTTTCATTAGCATCATAAATCTCTACCAGCCATGGGAATCATATTATGTAAGCCCTAATGAGTGGCATGATATACAATATCCTCCATAGAAGGGAATCTACTTGGGGGCCAATCACAAGGGTGTGATGGAACTATGATAACTTTGATCCCTACTATAATTAAGATACATAGGACTTCTCCAAGAGAATCAATATCAAATATTCAATTCCTATGTTCCCAAATATATTTCCATTACATGACATTTAACTGCATGATTTTTAACAAACTATGTGGATATGATTCCTACATTGAACATGATATGTAGGACACCTCATAATGGGTGAATCCACTCTTCAGAATATTAATAACCTCCCTTCATGGTAGAAAACTCTGATGCACCTGGTTATGCAGCTTCACCGTACATGAAGCTATTGTTACTAGGAAACAGATGAAGAACCTAAGATACATATAGATAGATTCAGTAATTAGATTCCCTTTTTCTTATGTTCATAAAGAGATTTTACCCATGATCATTTGGTTAGGTTATCCTATCTCATATCGAGATGATGAAGAGATTCTCAAACATATCGTAAATCTATAAGAGACTCTGGGTGTAGACATCAATCCCCCCTAAAATGGTGTGATGATCCCAACCTCTTATCCTCTCGACCAATGTGAGTCCCTATGTGTCATTGGATCTGAAACACCAATTAACGACCTACCTTTGGAAATTAGTTTGGAACCTAGTTATGGTTGAGGTTACCATTTGGAGTTTTGTTAAGGATGAAAATGGTGAACCGATGTGAATGATTGTACAACACATGTGCCCCTCACAATCAACCATCGATCCAATCCAAATCCACCTTGATTGGGGTTCTTATTCATCTCTATTCCGTAAAAAAATTCTAAACCTGGTGAGAATCTCTGAAATATCAAAATAATTATTTTATTATATTTTATTCTATTTATTTTTTACAATATCTTAAAAAAAGTGTTGAACCCAACATGAATCTATAAAATAAAAAAATAATTTTGTTATTCTCGATCAGGACATTTTTTTTGGACTCTATATGCAATAAAAAATGGTGAACCCTAAGACAATCTCACAAATAAAAAAACAAATGGTTTATTATTCCTCAAGACACTTTTTTGCACATCCTACATACAAAAATCTAATAATACTGACATAAATATTACAAACAATCCTCTATAACTGGGGTTCCCATGAAATTTGTCCTACATTGCTTTGAAAAGTCCACATGATTATAATAGTAGGTTCAGGAATAGAAAGAACATTGTGTTAACCATAAATATCTAATTGATCACGCATCAGGCCTATGATAATACTCTAATCATAAACCTTGTTCCTTGTCTTCTGCATGACTGATGATACTTATATCATTAATAGAATCCTGATACGAGATAATGTCGTCATCTAGTCACTGTTCTGACATGTCGGTTATGGATGCAACCCCCACAGGTCACAAAATGATATCACCATCCCAACAAAATCAATGTCAGGTGGCTAACAAAATGGTCTGGGAGTAACATAGATGTGGTAAAATCATGACCCTCAAATCTTCCTATGAGGGTCTCTGAGTACTAAAGTCAATGACTCCATATCATCAAGGGAAAGTTACAGCTAATCCAATGGCCCTCATTTCCATTGAAAAATACTTCAGGCGTATATAACTAGAGAATTATAATCACCACCTTCATTATCTGATGAAGGTGGACAAGGGAGTCAAATAAATCCCTCATGTAGTTTAGGAGTTGTCAAGAAGGACTCATTCCAACTTTCATCTCTAGCACTATCCCATTAGTACCCATTAGTCTTATGCTGAGAGTAATACATTGCACACTACCAGCTATGAGGAACATGTATGGGTAACATGGAAGACACAAAAGGTGAGGAAGGTTATAGATAACCATGATTAGGATTATATCCCCACTCCCATAGAAGATGTCTCTTATCATATTTTGAATGTAATCAATGTGTAGACTCATATCCCTACTCACTCAGTATAAATCTACAGGCATATTTTTGTAGCTGGTATGGGGGAGGCACATATACCTACCCTCATTCATAAATCCCATAGACATATTTTGGTTGCTCTAGGAGGATATAAGGAGGATAATATCCCCTATTCAATTGAATATGTCTTCAATTATATCCCGGAACTGCTATAGATACAGGTATATGAGAATATTCCTATCCATATTGTCAAGGTAGCTCTACACTTTGATAATTATGAAAAATTGGTTTCTCCAGTGAAAACACACATTCTTGATCCCATAGAGGATGATTTTCATTATATTATTATAAAGGAAGAGGTGTTGGATTAACCTTATATTTTCATTCCAACCAGGGCACACTAGGAGAGAGAAGAATGTGCCTTGGGATAGGGGAATATGCCTGTCCAAAAAGCTCAGTGAAAAATTCTAATGGCCCAGGATCAAACTTATATCCGCATTTTGGTCTTGGATCACCATATCAGAGGGGAAAATTCATTGGGAATGACTCATATTCACATTGAAGAAGACTGGGATCATACTCCAATGACCTAAGAGAAGGTTAATATCTCCATTCTGGTTATGTGTAAATAAGTGAGAATCGCACATGGCTTGTCGCATGACCATATTATTATCAGTGAATCTACATAGAATATTTAAATATATCATAGAATATATGCACTTATTCTTAATTTTGATGATGAAAAACTAAACCATCATCCTTCTAAGGAAATAAAAGAGGAAGATCATATCCCTTTTCCAATTATAGAGGCACATTGGTATATTCTAGTGGGGAAGGCATATTCAGACTAGGAACATATTCCTATTCAAACCAGGGATCACTAGTGAGAGAGAAACATGCCTCGGGTTATGATAATATTACTATCACAAAAGACAAGTGACATATTCCAAAGGATAAGGATTGGGAACATACTCTGGTTAGAACTGAAGCTCATCAAGTGAGAATGATACATTTATTTGGATTAAATTATATTCCTTAGAAAATTGAGGATGATCATTCATATATCAAGTATCTTATTAAAAGTATGCTCACATAACAACAATACCAGAAGGTTATTAAAATGTTTTGGAAAACATCAAACATTAGGATCATATCATTGAACAACTTCAAAATCCTGGTTGAGATATTTTAGTCATGACATAGAATGAGACCCATATTCTTAATTTTCTCAGCGTTAGTGTTCTTGATTCTATTTAGACACATTATTAACATCCCAAGGGTATATCAAATCTTCAACTGAAGCCAAATATAATCATTAAAATGATATTCCTCCTCATGGTAGTGTGGTGGTGGATCCCGTGGACTTTACTCCTAAAATCCACCATGGTCAACCTTCCCATGGAAATATCGCCCATGGACAAGGATGTACTCACAAATTACCAAACACTTCCACATAGAGAGGTTTTTAAAACAAAGATTCCATCATATAATGCGATGCTCAGAATATCATGATCAACCACATATAGTTCTCCAACAACTCCTAGTTGCACTCAACTTGGATCAGCAGGAATCTCCAAGAACCCTCTTATGTGTTCTGATCAGATGAAGTCATGTAAGCCAATTAAGAGGAAGTCAATAGTGATATATGGAGTGAGTAAGTCAGAAACAAACTCTCACCATGTTATGGAACCTGAATAATTATATATATGCAGTCCAAAATGTTCTAGAAAATGATTGCATGCCTTATCTATGCCATAATATGTGGGATACTCATCAGTGACTGAAGGATAGACATACCAATTATTCAAGATATGAATATCACCTTTATCTCATCAATACACTATGTTGTCATCTGAATATGGGCACCTTTTCCATAGCATAGAACCCTATAATGGAAGATCATGACAAACACCTATGCATTGTTTGTCATTACATTGTGACAACCCTACACCAACTAATTTTTCAAGCATCTCTAGATTTATATATCTGATGATGGGAGAAATATGGGGAATTACACTTTACTATGTCCATAGAACAAAATAACCCTCCAGATACATTATACTTTAATGTCATTTCCTCTAGTGAAATTGGAGGACCATGTAACACATGAGCTAGTGGTAACTACAATAGAATTCATGCACTTCAACAATGCCTATAAGTAAAAAAATAAAGGGATAATATTACCATCAGACCATTGAACTAGGCCACTAAAGAAAATAATAATGCATTTTAGACACTGAATATATTATTTTGATCAACCAAAAAACTTACCTTGAATTGTTTTACCATCATGGGATACCATCATACTCAAATCCTACATGATCACAGTTGTGCCTTATTAAATGGACCGTAGTAGAAACTTCTATAGTACCCATCCAGGTGTGAACATAACCAAATGGGTTGGTGGAAAAACTATCACTACTTCTTTCCCTAGGATCATCAATTCATTAGAGGATTTATAAGATATTATAAGCAACTATTAATAAACCCCATCCCACTGGGATTTGGAATTTATAGCTCAATCACCTTCCTCATTTTCATCATCCATTGAGAGGATCTAAAGGAAATCAATAGTGATTCTAGATCAACCTCATACCACATTTATTGGGGAATTTATATCCCATTGCCAATCCCTGGAGCCATTAAATCCCTGACTTGAATAATTGGATCCTCAACGATCAATCAATGAAAATTTTTATCCCGAATAACCCCTATCCTATAGGGTTGTGGGAATTTTTATCTTTATCATCATCAAAATAGAGAGAATCTGTATTCTCCAAATTGGGAGGTAAATATCAAGGTTCGACATCCCATCTATTCCCCCTATACAAGACAAACATCTACTATACAAGTCACATTCTACAAAAATGACCAGATACTCCCTCAAGGGAATTAATCATAGTTTGAGACAATATGTGCTTATGGAAAAGGTGATCAGACCCTACTGGGGTTGTAAACCTAAACAACCCAATATAGCCTAGGGTTCGAACAATGACCCTAATGAAGGAATTGTAGAATCAGCCTATAATGTTGAAATTAATGGAAAAAACAGCACTTCTCAATATTACTCTATTAATTTCATCACCATGAGAAAAATAGATATGGTGGAATAAGATGAAAATATAGAGGGAAACAACATGGAGAATATACCCTAAGAGGAGGGTGATTTTGATGCACAAATAGAGGCTGCAAAAAACTAGAACAAAAAGGCTAAATTTTTTGGAACTTCTAAATATCGAGTATCCAACTCTCCAATGGAACACAAGAAAAGGAAAAAGAAAAGGTCTAGATACGTCCCAAAATCTACCAAGATGAGTTAATGTTCCTTTCACAGAGGAAAAAGTTTCACAACATGTGATTGATATACAATCTCTCAAACAAATCAATGAGGATCTACTCTAGGGAAACATTTTTTATGGGTATAATATTTATGGTGAAGAGAATATTACTACTAATATAAGTGTAAATCCTCTAAAAAGAGTGGAATCTAATAATTATAATAGCTCTGGATCTAGGCAGTTGGTCTACATAAATAAAAAAGTCAAAAATGATCAAGACTTCCCTCCATTATGACGACAACCAATCACTCTATAGGGTGATCATTCAGTCTTAGGACGAATTGAGAATCAGTGCGGGATAAATGTGGGGCCACCTTGTCTACCCCACCTTTTCCATATAGATGGGAGGCAGCTTATATAGTAGTTCCCCCAGAGATTCATAAATTCATTGATTCCCTGAATACTTGATTGAAATCCATGGAAGGGGTAGACCAATATTTGAAGACTTAGAAGAATCCATAACCCGATTGTGTGGATGGGACGTTCCCCCCACCCAATTTCATAAATCCCACCTTCTTGACTTTCTATGGTGAGGGCGACCTTGAACAACATCTATCACACCTTGTATCCATATTTGGGTCGATGATGGACCCTCAAGAAAAATATGAGGTGACAAATATGAGGTGTTTTGTATAGACTCTGGCAGAGCCGACCTTTGTTTGGTACACTAGTTTTATAGTAGGATCTGTTGTAGGATGGGAATAAATTCATCAAAAATTCCTTTGTCTATTTATCTACATGATGAGGAAAATGAGAATTTTAAACCTCATAGGACGTAAGGAAGGTGAAAATGATAGGGTGTATAAATTCATATCCATATGGAAAGATTCAATCTATTCACTTAGCTCCATCTCTCGCTAAAGAAACTGATGAAACTCTATGATCAAAATCACAAGGATGAGTTTCATACACCTTTTATCACAATGATGTATCCAGGTGGGTTTCATGATTTCAAAAAAATGGAAAAACTCATGGAGGACACCATTCAAAAAACCCTATCCAAATATTGAATCATTTCCTCATCACATGGTAAAATCCTAGGAAAATAATAAGGTGAAACTATCACTTTGCTGCCTACAGCAGTTCCCATCCATGAACCTAGGGAGGTATTAAACCCCTATGCACTTCATATCAAGCAGAAACAACCAAAAAATGACAATCGGTAATAAGAAAAATGAAATGAGGGACTTCTTATATTTTAGGAACAGATGAATGAAGAATACTCCTTCTGAAATGAACAAGTCCCTGATAATTTATTTGAAACCATGAATAATAAATTCTCAATCTACCACACCCTTGGATGCCCGATGAGTTCAACCTCACCGACTATCCGAACTACTGTCCTTTCCCTAGAATGTTGGGTTATAATATCCTATAATGATTCATCTTCAATGAAATCCTTCAAAACATGGTCTATTCTAAATAGGGGGCATTAGATAACTCCCCACAACATTTGGCTTGAATGACCATTTTCAATTCAGAAGAAGAAGGTGGTTGGAAAAAAAATTCATCCTGATGTGAGCAGATTTTAAACAACTAGATGACTCAAAAAAAAGTTGATCAAGCTCATGCCACCCAGAGAGAAAAACTGCACGTACCCACAAAAACTCTAACACCCAGGGATATGACATTAGATATGCCTCCCAAAGGTGGATGTGATAATCTGATAGAGGATGATACAAAAGAGGAGTCATATTATTCTATAATTCAAGCTCTAACTATTGCATATTCATTCATTGCAACAATCAAGGAATGTGCACCATACCACAAAATAGAAAACTCATTAGATAAATATCACATATTTTGATCTTACAACATGATACACTTAAAATAAACCTTCTATAATGATTAATATTCCACATAATATTAGTTTTTAACACATAATTAGGGAATGAGAATCCACATGTGTAGTAATCGAATGTTCATGGGAGAGCACAGGCATGGTCGAACCCAATATTTTAGTAACATCCCCACAAAGAACATATATGTAGATGAGACTCCTTATAAATTGTTCTAGTAAGGAAAAAGGAGATATATTGGTATCCTAGAACACTCTAGTATTCATGCATTCCCAATCATACTATATGATTGTCTAGCGGAGGTGAAACTATCTAATCAACCCAAGCAATGGGGATGGATGATGAAACCTATTCTAATAGAAGATGATAATTGCTCAGCCTCTATATGAAAACCAATCACACCGAACTTGAATTCTTTGGCTCCTGAGCCACATGTTAAGGAACAACACCACATCAGGAAGCATTGACCTATATCACAAAAGTATGATATCTCTAAAACATATATCAGTTATCCCATCCACGATCCCAATCATGGATGTTCTCCATCATTAAAATGAATTCTAGGAGGCAATCGTTTAATCCCTATAGATCCCATAGGAGTTCAACATAGAAGTTGTTGCAGAAAAGGTCAATTGAGTGGAGACCATACCATCATAATTCTATTTCACCATCTCATTCACCGACTAGGATTTGGGAGAGGTCGTGTTAGGGAACATCATACCCCTATATGTTTTTGAAAGACTTGATATTATTGATGTCCATTGGTCTTTTACTGTTAATTGTTCTGGGATATTCCTAATCACAGTCCAAACTCTCTAACATTTAGGGTATAGTGAACGAGACATATCTCCCAAAACACGGACCATTAAATGGTTTGATAAGCATGAGAAAATACCTCTCAGAGAGATCAAGGTCAAAGAACAGTTTTGGGATCTCACCTCTAAGGCTGAGTTTAAATTTATCTACAAAGAAACCACATATATTGTCATAATAGGAAGGCACTTTCACTATAACAATGGGGTGGTACAATCAACACTCCATCAAAGTCTGAAATACCCCATTGATGCAAGGGTCAACATACTAAATTATGATAGTTCCCCCTTCAAGACTAGCAAAGACACAAACAATTGAGAATCTTTCTATGAAAGGGAAGGTAAATGAACAATGGTGGATGGTTATATGTTTGTCGCAGATCCTAATAGCTTGGGATCCACCCCTTCAAATACCTATAGTATGCTCGACATCAACTATGTGCTACCAATAAATATAGTCCAGGTGATAGAGTTGACTCCAAATGTCCATGATCCTCCTCTCCCAAGTGGAAATTTAAAAATGAGTCATCTATGGAATCTATCTACAATAAATCAGGAAATCATGGATGACAATGAATCTTCTCACAACCTATCTCACCCTGATAGTGAGAGAGAAGAACATATATTTCTACCAATACCTGATAATTCGACCATAGACTTACAGATAGAAGAAGAAGAGGATGACATCAGGAACTCCCCTCCTGCATTCTAAGGAGGTGTCTCCACCTACATTCTAGGGAGGTGTCTCCACCTCCATTGATTAGATTAAGAAGGGGAATATGGAAATATAAAAAGTATTATGACAAACATTTATTAGTGACATCATTACCATCAGTGAGAAAGATATGTATATTGAATTTTTGATGCAACACCAATATGTGTTGTCTTGAAACTATATAAAAATTCCCAGACTAATTCCAAATGTGGCTAGACACCATCTTGGATTACATAGTGATCATCGAGGATTCAAATAGGTAACTAAGAGAATGTATCCCTCTCATGGGACCAATTTATAGGTGGAATTTTACAAACTAAGGAAATAAAAATTTGTTGCAGAATTCAAATACCAAAGGCAGATCACATAAATCATCTAGATAAAGAAAAAGAACGGGTATATTAGGGCCTACATCACTTTTAGAGACCTTTATAAGAATATCAAAAAGGTTTATTTCCCATTTCCAAAAAAAAACATTATATTTATGTAACTACTAGCTTCAAATCCCTTTTCATCATGGATGGGTATTCAGGGAACAATCAAATAAATATGGCCACTATAGATGAGAATGATACTTCATTCAGAGCACTTGAGGGGAGATTCTTCTATCAGGTCATTCCCTATGTCTTAAATAATTATGTTTCTACATACCAATACTCCATGAATAATATATTCGAGCCATTATTGGGATGAATAATTGAATTTTATATCTATAAATTGGTTTCCAAATCCCGAAAGTGATGTGATCACTTCACAAATCTCCAAACAATCATCAACATGCTATGACAGTACTATCTGAAGATAAACCCATTGAAATAAACCTTTGAGGATATAATCAGTAATGATCTTTGGATTTGTGGTGTGCTACCATGACATCAAGGTCAACCCAGACAAGAATAGTAAAATTTTCGAAATGTCACACCCCCAAAATCTCAAATAAATAAGGGGTATCAAAGGGAACCTAACACATATTCGGTGTTTCACATACAACTTGAATAGAAAGGCTCTCCCTTTCCCAGGGATAATGAAGAAGGAAATCAAAAATCAATGGGATGATGACTTCCAAGAAGCCTTCAAAAGTCTCAAGTAGTATTTAATTTATACATCGGTTCTGATGCCTCTGGTGAAAGGGAGTATACTAATCTTATACGTGGCTTCCATGGAATGATCACTAGGATCCCTCATCACATATAGAAATTATGAAAAGATTGAGAAAATTCTCTAATAAATCATTAAAATAATTCTACATACATAGACTCGATACTCTAATGTCGATAAGAACTGTCTTGTAATCATATTTTCAAAGAAAAATCTGAGGATTTACATAAAGCACCATGAAGTCCATCTATTCTATTGTATAGAAATGACTATATAAATTTGTGTATTTCCTATGTTGAATGGGAACTTGACCCAATGGGAGGTCATTCTATAGTAATATTACATTTACATTGTATCAAAGAAATCAGTGAAAGGGAAAGACCTAAAAAAATTTCTCACAGCACGTCTTGCCTCAGAGAATAAGCCTTTGGACCCCAAGCTTCTAGATGAGGAGGTCCTATATTCCCATGAAACTCAAAAGACAAAGAAAATTTATTTTTATGGTTCATACAAAAATTTATATCTTCAGAAGGATGGAAAACCTGAGACTAAATTGGGTTGTCTTAGGGATTGTGTTTTTATCTCAAGAAAAATTAGTTTTCCTTATTATTTCTCACTATCAAATGGATACAAGAATAAGAAGGCATAATACCAATCCCTTATAATGTGGTTGGAACTATGCATACAAAAAAAATATACCACATGAATATCAAAGGGTATTCAGAACTAGTGATAAAATAGATCAATGTAGAATATTACATAAAACATGAAGAACTATCCCCCACCCTAGCTATGTCCAGAGACTGATGGTAGAGTTTCCTTTTGATCCCACATTTGCATCATTTATAATGATCAAAGAATGATTATTTCAACATATTGCATGATGAATGCACAATCATTGCTGACCCAAATCAAGAGGAAGAAATAATTTGTGTCACACACTAAATTTTTTTCTCATCAGTCCTCATCTAAAATATAAACGAAATCAATCAGGTCAATACATCCCCTAGTCATGATGATTCGAAGTCCATCCCTATATGTATAAATCCAATAATTACTTATCTTCAAAATGGTACTCTCTCGATAGTTCAATCTAGAAGAGAACATTTTCCTCACTATGAAATAAAATTTACCATAAAGAGTTGTCCAAATGAAGAAAAGTTATTCTACAAGAGTGGATTCAAAAAAATCTTCCTCAGATTCATAACAAAAGGAGAGATTCTCAACATCCTAGAAGAAATCCATGTGGGCTCCCATAATTCTCATCAGTCTGGGGAAAGGCACTCCCACCAAATCAAAACATTTAGTTATTACTAGAAGACAATAATAATGGATTGCATGGAATTCAACAAAAAGATTCATGCCTATCAAATCCATGAAAACTTCATCAACTATCTTGGAAATTTACATGCAGCTAAATATTTCTTGCCATTTTAAATTTGGGGAATGGATGTTGCTAGGACATATCCCTCTATCAGATCCTTGTAGTTCAAGTATATACATACTACTATTGTATTATTTTCCAAATGGTAAGAGAAAATAACCCTCAAATAAGTCCAAAAAGAGAAAATAATCAACTTCATAAAGTCTCATATCATTACCAGGTTAAGAATCCCTCATTCAATATTAATGAAAAACAACACAAAATTATATTTTAGAAAGTTGAATAAATTGTACCAGGAGTAAAATATTGATTCTAATCACTTATCTCACTATAATACAGTGGAAAATGGATTGATAGAGAAATTAGATAAGAATAGATAAAATATACTCCAAAATAAGGTGAAAAGGGATAATAAGTCCTTGATGAAAAAATCCTCCATAATTCATGGGACTATCATAGCACCACACAAACCTCTACACAAGAAACACCATGTTAATTGGTGTACAAGACCAAAGTAGTTTTACCTCTACAAGTCCAAACGCCTTCGCTCTAAATAACCATTTTTGGAAAAATCTCAAAAGAAAAGAAATCATAAAAGTAGGTGGATGAATTTGATTAGCTTAATTAGAGTGGTTTCACAAACTGGACAAAATTTTAGTCCATTAAAATCAAATCGATTGGGCCTTAAACAAAAAGGTTCACCTCCATTCATTATTCCAGGGAGAATTGGTATTAACTCTCAGCACCCCATTGATAATAGGCATGATGCTTCCAAAGATGGAACCCAAATGAGAAGGACCATATATTATATATAAGGTCAATCACAATGGAGCTTGCTCACTGGCCATGATGGATTGGGAGCATGTCACACCCCCCACCAATGTGAAGTTTATCAAGAGATACTATTCATATCTATCATCATGAAAGATCATAATAGATGTGTTACATTAAACAAAACAATTATGTATTGACCACATGATGTTAAACTATATAGAGACTTATTGGGACCATGATGTTAAACTGTATGAGATTGTCTTGGTTTCATGATGTTATACTACACAAGATCATCCTAGAATGACGATGTTAAACAATAAAACATCTCGAGTCATGGAAAAAATAGTTTAAAATGGACATCATCTCATGAGATAAACACATGAAACTAAACTATACAGATCATTTCCTAACTGCATGATGTTAAACTACAAGGGAAGTACCATCTCACTAACAAATCACCACACATGAGTTAGATCTATGTGAAGGAAATCAGGAATGAACCTATTCCCATATGAGAGTTATCTTCACATAGGTAATATCTTCATCCATAAACAACACATTGATTGATTCCTACCAATATAGGATACATAGTGATGCATGAGCCTCTAGTCTTGGGATGAGCCATAATACACATATTTCTTTATTTTAGATGATCCTCATCCTTACTGGATGACATTAAAATTTATGGTGGATGTCCTCACCACATGAATTTAAAATACAAGGAATCCTTTTGGTTTATCCTTATTCAAATTGGGTGACCGACTTTCTTACTGTATGACATTAAACTATATAGATGATGTCCTTACCACCCAACATTAAATTACATGGATTTATAGAATTATTTATGGCTTGATTCTCATTTTAATGAGATAGATAATGATGAATTGATCCTATATCATTGTCTAGCCACCATATGATAAAAAATGACACTTTACTAGCCATAATTTACTTTTTAATTTGAGAAGAAACCTCACAATTTCTTGTTTCTCACACTGAGCATGGCTCCCACGAGCTTACGAATTTTATTAATAGAATCACGCACATGAACAAGGAATGCTGGCTCACAACACTTTCATAATCGTCCTTAATGTAAGAACTTAAAGTAATTACCATGATTCCTACCCACATGACATTAAACATCATGGTTAATGCCCCTTGAATGCAATATCGTTTCACATTCATATAGACCTCAGCTGAGAGGACCACTATTGTTGGTGATTCATCACCTACCACACCTCCACTAAAGAAATATGCATTCTTAGATTCTTATAGTCATAGTATTCATAGTGAAGCATTTATTTACATCATTGGGTCCAGCTGCAATACCCCTTTTCATGTTAGGATGTATACATTCTTTCTACATTACGTTAAACTACATAATTCTTATAGAATTACATGTGTCATGATTCCTGTCAACTCAAGATACATATAGACACCACGAATCTCCAATTACATGTCCAAATACACCAATAAATGGAAACAATTCCCTCATCTACATATGGGTAATAGCTATGTAGAGAGTTTCCCATCCAAGAACTATGTGTGGAAAGATTCTGGGAATCATATGATACATAGTGACGCCCATATATTCAATACTGGGCCTATCTATGAATATTGAAAAAATGCACCCCAATTGAATAGGGGAAGATCCACACAAGATCATTTGGTCTATATATGAGCCAGGTCTATGTGAGGCCAACTTTCATATGTCAAATATCAAGAATAATCATTCAGTTATGTCTACACATCCTTACCACTATATGTTAAACTACAAGGAAAATGTCTCAGTCTCATAAAATTAAAACATAACAACAAATACGTCCTCACCTCAGGATGTTAAACTATAATAGAAATTTCCTTACCGCATCATGTTAAGCAACATGGAAGAAATTACGTCCCTATCACATAATATTAAACTATTTAGACTATCATCAATTTCCATCCCTTATTAAAAGACCATAAGAGCCTTACCCTGATCAGCTAGAGTACATGGTGCATAAAATGTCTTTTGAGAACCTCTATCCATATACCACACTACATGTATTGAGAGACTCAAGTTGACATAATCTATTCAAAGACCTTGGAAAGGAAAAGAGATATCTCTACTTTCCGATCTATTGATCCCTAATGGATAACACTTACCAATCAACGATATCAAGGATTTGTAAGAAGAAGTTTCTAATCAGTGTGATCCTTACATCACCATGATTGAACTCATCACATGATGGTGTTCTGTGTCATCCCAGGTATGATTGTGCCATATCATTACTCATGACCTGTGAACCTTGAGCAGATATTTAAAACATATTCATCTCCCTCTCAGAAGGATGTTAGTGTAATTATAACCCTTAGTATAATACTTAGGCTATTATTTAAAATCCCATATATTAGGTCTATCTTCATCGGGACCTTAAACTACCTTTACTTTTTTCAAAGTTGTATGACTTTAAAAATATCTTATAATATTTCAAAATGAAATAACCTTAAACTGCTAGAGAAAGTGTGAAAATAATTATCAGGTTGAATTAATGAAAATGGAGGCCTGGGAAAAATTTAAGTATTCACTCATTTAACAATTAACCTCCAATGTTTAGGAAAAAATAGGGCCCAAATATATAAGTCATAAATTTCGTTGGTTCCAAATTGTGGCCCAAATAAGAGACAAGTTATTCTCGCTAGACCCCCCAGTCTAGTAAAAAGTTATTGTAGTGGTTTTTCGCATCTCTTCATCGAGACAACTTGTTCACTAGGAAATTACATAAGCTTTAGGGTCCTAGAACCCTTTCTATTACACATTTCATAAACCAATTTATGCCTTCAAATTTGAAGTAGGAATAACCTCCCCGTAGTAGAAATGTAACAATGACTTGCATCGTAAACAAACTGTATTATCCCAGGAAGGCCACCCTTAAATTCAAGATTTATCATCTGGACCATGTGGATAGTACAGGTTATTACCATCACCGATGGTTGACCTGTTCCCACTAATTCCCACTCATAGTTAACTAAGATAATCCATGACCTTGATTTATAATTCCCACAACCTGACTACAAAAGGAGATTCAATATCCTTAATGTGGTGTCTCATTTTTTTGTACCATTTCTCAAATCCAGAATGAAACACTTCATTCCCAAATCTATTGTTGTCCCACACTTTGTTTTTAAAAACCATACGAATTATGGAACAAGGTTCATAATTTAAGAGAAAAATATTTCAAGGGTTCCATATCTCTTATTTGATAGCTTTTGACCCATATCTAACATCATTGCTCTGAAACATTAGTCTTCACATACCTGAAATAGACCTTGGAAATGAGTGGGAATACCTCTTCTTGACCATGATATTGACTCATAAAGAGATTGTACCTTCCAAACTTACGTGTCTTGTAACGTCCCAACCAAGGTGCTACAATATAGTGCCATAATCTAATCCGTCACATGACCTCAGGCGTGCCTCCCCGTACCCTAGAGGATTCAGACTAACATCGAGGGTCTAGTAATTCAGTAATGGGGAGACTACACCCTCAATTATTAAAGTCAATACCTATGGAAATAGATAACAAATAGAGGAAGAAAATGTAAATAATAAATAGTACCAATGTCATGAGATAATGAAAAAAACAAGTACAATATTCAACTGAAAGGAAAAACATACTATGTCGATATATGTTTCAAAAGTCCTATAATGAAACTAAATGTACAGAGCCTACGAATATACAAGTGGGTTATGAACCATATCTAGTCCCCTCAATAAGATCTACCCAAAATTTGAAATCCATCATGGGGACTTTTCCCTTATCTTGTCCTACAACAATATAATCTATTCACGTATTGATCAGGCATCCCGAATAAGGATATGAGTACATCTTAGTAGGCCACCACCAAAGATGTCTAAAAAAAGTCGAGTCTAAACTTAATTTATGTAGTTCTATAAATAAAAGAAGAAAATACATACAGAAATAGTTATCACATTATCTTTTATTATTTATTTATTCATATCAAATATAGGGTTACTGGGGATACCCATACATCAAAACTAACTTCATCTCATCTAGTATCCTAAAAAATTCCATATGTAATATCATGTCTTTATACCTGATTCTTGCTAGATATTGAAGTATTCAAAGGTGCTTGGATATCTCAATACCTGATTATACTCATGTTGGAGTTTGAAATATTCTCATGTGAGACCATAACATGAAGTTCCATTATTTACATTCATTAATTTCACATTTATAAACTACATTTCCAATGTTACCAATATCACAAACATAAGTACGATGATCATGTTATGATGATCACTCACCATAAAAATATCTATGTTCCCATTCTGTTTACTCATAATTATAATGGTCATATTACCATGTATACTCTACAATTTAGAATGACCATGTTCCAATTTATTCACACATAATCAATTCATAACTATTCATCCACATCAATTAAATTAGTAACCCATAAATTAGTTAAATACATAAAATCCATTAGTTAACATATAATTTAACTAAATTCCTTAGTCCTGTTAATTTATTCATTAATTAATTAACAAATATCACAATTCATATCCCGTAACTGACTTTTCCAGAATTAATTATCCCATTATAAATCTCAAATCTTCATAATTAATCCCATAATTAATTATCTAGGTCATAATATAAAATAACATAATTAATTCATAATTAATTATCTCAACTTATCCAATTTGATATCTCATAATTAATCACTTGATTATTTATCTAGATTACAATCCCTAACTATAGAAATTAATATCCCAAATAAATTACATAATTGTAAAACCCCCTAGAATCATGATTAATTCTTCAAGTAATCATTTAATTCATCAATGATCTAATAATTCAATTGGTCAACCATATTAAACTAATTTAAGAAAATAAATTGCTAAAGGATTCTACAGATTTTACATGTTTTCATATAAATATCAAATCCATGACTGTGGGAATTAGATTTTAAACCACCTACCTCAATTTTTTCACGGACATTCGCTCATCAGAAATTCCAAAAATCCAAGAAATGAAACAATATAGATATTAATTCCGGATCTAAATCCTTAATCCAAAACCAAGATATAAAGGTATATTCAATCAAGATCTAGATTTAAAATATGTGATCTAGATCTCATCAAACAGGTTTATATATAATAAAACATAAGACATATTCCATAAAAAGGTCAAGGAAGGAAGAAGAATGAACAAGATATTAATCATGATGTGAATCCACTTACCATGAGAAGAGTGGATCTTCAATCCAGGCTTTGAATCTTGAGGGACGGAGCACAAACGACCTTGGAAACCCTCTAAAAAGATACGTAAATTCCCAAAAAACATTTTGTCCCAAGCCAATAGTGAAATGGAGGTGTTTCAGGGGTTCAAGGGATTTTAAAATAATGTTTATGTGTAATTAAAAACCATGCACCCAATTTTTTGGGAAGGGGAACATGGTTAGGAAAATCGTGCGCCAACTATGTGGACCTCACTCTCCAGGGTCACACAGTAACCTGTGTTTTGGTGCACGGTTTGTTAAACTATGCGTTTGCTGTGAAAAAGTCTCTTCCTAGGTTTACATGGTTAGCTGGGCTGGGCACACGATTTACCCTAACAATTCCCCAAATGTGCACATACTTTTTCACTCAAAATTTATTAAATACTCCACCGAAACACAACCCAATTCATTACTCCAAGAAAAGTTACATAAATAAGAATGAAAATTACTTGAATTTAAGGCCGAGATAACTCCAAAAAAGATCAGGGGCTTAAAACTCCCCACCTTATAGCATCTCATCCTTGAGCTACACTTCAAAGCTTTTCAAAGATCCCAATCCAAAAAGATCGGGCCATTGAGCCCTCATATCTACTACTTTTCGATGTTTCATCTTGTACACATCCATGATTCCACATCGCATGAACTATCAACATGGTCATTTCACATAACACTTTATCATTGTGACCCAAAACACATATAATATTTTCCTCAAAGGATACACCTATCTTAGGGTCAACCTCATTCACATCGATCACATGAGAATGGTTGGGGTGATATCGTCGAAGTTATGACACATCGAAAAAACATGCATATCATTGTATCTCAATGGAAGATCCAATCTATACTCCACCGGCCTGATCCTCTCCACTATCTCAAATTTTCTATCAAACTAGGGTTCCAACAAGCTCCGCCTGCATATCATGTTGTGACCCAACCTAGGTAACACCTGAAGGAACACATGATCTCCCTCTGTGGACTCTAGGGGTTATCTTTATTTTTTAGCATTTGACTTTTGTATACTCTGATCCATAGCCATATGTTTATGAATCAACTGTACCTGCTCTGATGTCTCTTGAAGGGTACTCTATCCCAAAAAATCTGACTCACATACCTTCATCCATCATAGTAGGGATCTACATGGCCTACCAGAAAGAGCCTCATATGGTTTCATATTTATAGTTTCTTGATAACTTTTGTTATAGGTTAAATCTAATAAATCCATGTGAGTTTCTCATAATCCACCAAAGTTAGTCACACATGCCTGTAACATATCCTCAAGCTCTAGTATTGTACGTTCTGACTGCCCATCTATATGTGGCAAGAATTTTGTGATCAATAATAACTATGTGCCAAGAGATTTCGGAAAGCCCTGCCAAAATCATTAAATAAATCATGAATCACAATCTAAAACTATATTCTATGGAACTCTAGGTAGATGAACTATTTCCCAAACATACAGTTCATGTAACTACTGTACTATAAAGGTTTCCCTTATATATAGGAAATGCACTACATTTTTTAGTAGACCCAAAATGACCCTAATAGAATCATTCTTCTTGAGCATATTTGGGAGACCCACAACAAAATATATGGTAAACTATTCCCACCTCCATTATGGGATGGGAAAATACTATAGAAAACCTCCATGTTTTTGATGCTCTGCCTTCACCTACTGACAGGTGAAGCATCTTTTTAGATACCATGTTATCACCTTTTTCACGCCTAGCCACCAAAACTGTTGTCATAGGTCACCATACATTTTGGTTACACCAGGATGTACCACCCATTTCAATTCATGATATTCCTACATGAGCTCATCTTTTATTCATGTAGGTACCATAACTTGATTCGTCACATAGATGATTTCATCCTCAACTAACAACTAGTCCGAAGGAGTCTCCCCACCCTCAAAGACTTCTATCAAGGATATGGACTCAGGATCCCCATTTTATCTATAGCTAGTCTGTCTCAAAAGTATAGACTCCACTACAAGGTAAACTATAGTCATATACTCCGGACTCTCTTGAACCACCGCACACATTTCATCTAATATGGTCATCATCTTGCACTATGCACTCGACTCCAGAACCATTTGAGTATTATTTTTCCAACCTAAGGAATCTTCCACACTAATTTTTTTGAGCGTATAATCTAGTTTAAAACTTAAAGAATGCATATACTCAACCCATATCCACTGTCGAAGATTTAAATTTCACTCTGAAAATATATGCTTAAAGATATTTTGATATGTATAAAATATAAACTTTTCTCTCAAAAGATAGTGTCTCCAACACTTAAGAGCATAAACCACTGCTAAAAACTCATGGTCATGCATAGGGTAGTTTCATTCAAGTGGTCTCAATTTCCGAGACCCATATACCACAATTCTATCTCCATGCATTAGCACAACTCCATGTATGATTGCAGAAGCGTCATAATAAACCATATAATCCTCACTTGACATAGGTAAGATTAATACCAGTGCCAATATTATGTGCTTAATAAACTCCTAGAAGGCCTCCTCACAAGCCTTCGACTAATAAAATTTTATCCCCTTCTTGTTTAATTTTGAAAGAGGCACTGAAAAATGGGAAACGTCTTGGATGATCCTCCAATAATATCAAGATAAACATGGATATCTACGGATATTGAAATTCTTCTTAGGCTTCACCCAAGATACTATATCCTAAACCTTCTCTGGCTCCACCGACACAACTTCCTTCGATATGATGTTCTCCATGAAGTGTAATCGATCAATAAAAATATGACACTTAAATAGCTTAGTGTGTGGACGATGCTATCTTAGTGTACTCAGGATGATGTCAAGATGTTGTTCATGATCTCCATGAGTCTTGGAGTAAACCAACAGGTCATCCAAAAACACCACCAAAAACTAATCAAGATACGGATGAAATATCTTGTTCAACAAAAAACATAAACACTTACTGGTTCATTTTTCAACCCAAATAGAATTAAAAAAACACAAAAAGTCCATACCTTCTTTTGAAAGTAGTCTTCTATATATATGAAGTATGAAATATTGACTGATGATACCTAGATCACAAATATATCTTTGAGAACACACAACCCCCTTAAATTGGAAAAACAGGTAATAGATTCATAGAAGAGGATATTGGTTCATTACATTCATTTTGTTCAACTTCAGGAAATCGACACAAAAAATGTAAACATCCATCAGCCTTATTTAAAAAAAAATGTGATCCCCAAGGTGATGTACATGGATCTATAAATCCCTTATCATCAAACTCCTGAAAATAAGTCCTAAGATCTTGAATCTTAGTTGGTGCTATTTTTTACGGTGGAATAGACATTGACTCAACCCCTGGTATGAGATCAATAGTGAATTGTATATCTCTATCAATTGGTAGCCCAAAGAATTATTTAGGAAATACATCCTGAAACAGTTATACTACTAGTGGATGGAAATATTTCTTAACACCATCATCATCCAATAATACACTAGAAATATGGGATGTGAGATCTCCTAGTTGATGAATAATTTTCCCTGCTCGGCCTACCTGAATATCCCACTCTCCACAAAGAATAGACTTGTCACCCTTATGAGACATAAAGGTAACCCTCATAAGGTAACACTCTATGTGGGATCGGTAGAAAACTATCCATTCCACCCCTATAATTAGGTCTATAACCATCATATAAAGAACAAAGAGATCCTATAGGAAACGATATTTCATGATCTCTAGTGAACATCCCTTGCATTGATAAATATCTCTAGACCGCACTCCCAACAGTGTATCTATAGTAAATACCCTACTCACAAACTCCACTATCGGGCTCAAACCATTAGAAATTTTTTCATATATAAAGGAATTAAAGGTACCAATATCAAACAAGGGAAAAGCTAAAGTAGAATATAATTGAATAATATCTCTCATTATCGATAGTCTAGCCTCGCTATCCACAAGTGTAGGTTGTACTTCATGTAACTATGCTACCCCTATTCCATGTGATTCTTTTTGACTCCATTAATTAGAACTGCTATACTAATATGGGTACTCTTTCCCAGAAGCACAATATCCACTACCTATACTACCTCATCCAATAGAACTCTAACCGCCTGCCTGATATGGTGTAGAAGTTCTCTCCCCATTCTTTGACTCTTCCCCATTGATCCTTCAGCACTAGCTGGTCACTGCGACCTGTAGAACTTATATTGATGTCCCATATTACCTCAATATAGACACTCTATTGGTAGTGAGGAATAATGTTGATGATAATGTCCTGACTTACCACACTGATGGAAGATCACCATAGTAATGTTCGGTCAAACTGGACCTCATGTCTATGTACTCATTTTCCCACTACCAAGAATAAAGTTTCTATAATGACTCTTTGTTTCTCAAAAGTCTCACATCTTGATCATCTAATAATAACTACATATCCAGCATAGGAATCCTCCCTCAGGATCCCTTTGACTATGAGAGAATGATCCACCAATTCTATAAACATCATTATCTTGATGATATTTACTTGTGAATTAGTCTCACACTTATGTACATCCTGAAAAAATTTCACCATAGTTTCCTTATCTCCCTCCATCTTTCGATAAAATCATTGTAGATATGTGTAGAATCCAACATAGTCCATCGCAAACAGGATCCCTTTTGTTATATGCATGAACTCAACATATTTATGCAGTATCAGTATCTCTAGATAAAAACTCTTGAATAACCTCTCCATGAAATCCTTCCATAACATACTATCTATCTGTCCATTTCACGCTTGAATATCCCACCAGCGCTTCACTAATCCCCGAATAATATAATTAGACAACATGACCATCCTCTCACCTGGAGTCTCCAAATGGTCATGTATTTTATTTATGGACTAAACCCATAATTCATCTCCCTCAGGCCCAACCTCTCTAGTAAATGTCGAAGGGTGATTCAAATGAAACTCCCTTGTCAACTCATACAAGATTTTTAAAACCCTCCCTGGTCTATTTACTTGAATTTCATGAAATGAGCAATGTTATCGTGGAACTTCTCCCCTTCACATTCAGCTGGAACCATTGGTTCCTCATGTTCCCCAACTAGAAAAACATTCTTAAGCTCACCCCTTAGTTGTCCCCTCAACATTCATCGTGGATGCATAATCTCTAAAATTCTAATAACACGTCTTAGGTCTCATAACATAGCCTTAAAAAATTTATGTAAGAGGAATATTCATAATAGTTCACAACATGTATTTCCCCCCAAATCCCACCACACAGTCAAATTGATATTCCATAACTAAAATTTAACATCCCACTTCGAGGTTTTTTAACAAGGGTAAACCAACTTTCTCATTTAGACACAAAAGTATTTTCATTTTGCATCATTTTTACCACCTTTTCAATTAATGTTAAGAACCATTTATCATTTTAATAATAAAATAATTAAAATATTTCAAGTTTGACAGCATACACATAACCCATTATCCCTTTCATGACTAAGATGATGCATGCCACAAAATAATATTGAGTTCCTAGAATGATGCATGAAAACTCAACTCTCATGCCATTCATGGACACAAATTAATATTAATCAATTTTCAGAAACAATAATACATTACACCACTAGTGCGTCATCCAAGGTGAAATAATATTCAACTGTAACAACACACAACACTAACCACAATCCCACCCCGAGTAATCAGCTTTCACCCATACAAGGGGTCGTAACTCCCATTCACAAGCTCATCACTTGCCTCACCTCTTCGTATTTTTCATTTACCCGTTCTAAGAATAGTATCTCAAAATAAGAATAAAGAAAACTATTCTGATACATCATTGTAACATCCCAACCTGGGTGCCAAGAAACTGTGCCATGAGTTAGTCTGTCATAGGATATCAAGCACACCTCCCCATATGCCAGAGGATGCCAACTATCAGCAAGGGTTTTCTAAATCGTCATGGTGAGACAACACCCTCTTTTATCAGAGTAAAACACCATCGATAAAATATAACAAATTGTGTAAGTGTATGTAAAAAAAGTAGCAATGTCACGAGATAACCAAAATAGAAAGTACGATATTAATCAAAAGGGAAAAATTTCTATGCTGATATTGGTGTCAATGTTCATATAATGCAACTAAATGTAAAGACACTATGACACTCCATGAGGGTAAAGAACCATTTTTGGTCCCATCAACAAGATCCATCCAAAATCAAAAATCCATCTTGAGGCCTTTTCCCTTATCCTATCCTATAAAAACAAAATATATTCAGGTATCGATCGGGCATCCAGAATAGTGTGTGAGTACAACTTAATAGGTCGTCACTAATGGTGTCTAAAATTAGTCCAGTAAAATGGTTGTGTATGTAGTTATATAAATAAAATAATACAATGCATAAATAAATAGTTATCACATTATCATTTATTCAAATAGTTATTCAGATAAAAATTATGGCTCCTAAGGATACCTGTACCTTGATACTAACTTCATATCATATCAGAATCTGAAGTGTCCCCTAGGTAATATCATATCTTAATTTCTGGTTCCTGCCAGATATTAATGTATTCAGTGGTTAAATGATATCTTATTTCCTTATTATAATCATTATAGAGTTCAAAATATTCTCATGTGAGGCTATAACTTAGAGTTCCATTATTTACATTCATTAATTTGACATTTATGAGCCCCATTTCTAAAGATACATATATAAAAAACATAATTAATATAACCATGTTACCATGCTTCATACTCTATAGAATGACCATGTTCCCATTATCTTTACTCATAAGTATAATGACCATGTTACCATGTATACTCCTCAATTTATAATGACCATGTTCCCAGTCATTCACACATAATTAATTCATAATTAATTATCCACATCAATTCTATTAATAATCCAACAATTAGTTAAATACATAAAATTCATTAGTTAACACAATAATTAACTAAATACTTCAATCCCATTAATTTGTTCAATAATGATTTAACCTATATCACAATTCAACACCCATTATTAAATTTTTCATAACTAATTATCTCATTCTAAATCTCAACTCTTCATAATTAATCTCAAAATTAATTATCTAGATCATAATCTAAAATCACAAAATTAATTCACAACTAATTATCTCAAAATAAAAAATTTTATGTCTCATAATTAATCCCCTAATAAATTATCTAGATTAAAATCCATAAATATTAAAATAAATTTCCAAAATTAATTATCTAATAGGTAATCTACTTAGTCTCATGATTAATTTCTCAACTAATCATTTAATCCAACAATGCATCAATAAATCAATTGGTCAGCCTAATTAACCCCATTTAAGAAAATAATTTTCTAAATGAATTTAGAAATTCTATAAATTTTTATATACATATCAAATCCATGAATATGTGTGTTATATTTTAGACCAACTACCACTATTAGTTGACAAATGTTCTCTCAAAAGAAATCCCCAAAATCTGAGTCACGCAACGACGTAAATATGAGTTCGATTTCTAAATCCCCAAACCAAAACCAAGATATCATGATCTATTTATTCTATATTTATATCTACAATATTAGATATATATCTTACCAAATAGTTTTATATATAAATAAATATAGGATATCTTCCATCAAAAGATCAAGGAAGAGAGAAGAATGAATGGGATACACGTCGGGATGAGATCCACTAAACGTGAGGAGAGCATATCTTCAATTTGGGATTTGAATCTTGAAGAACAGAGGTTAGAAATCCTTGGAACCCATTTGAAAAAGATCAGGAATTTACAAAAAATATTTTTTCCCAATCCTATGTCAAAATGGAGTTTTTTGGTGTTTTGAGGATTTTAAAATAAATTTTTAGGTAATTAAAAACCGCGAACATGTTTTTCTCAGCAGGGGCACATGGTTATGAAAATCGTGAACCAACCATGCAGACCTCGCTATTTAGGGTCTCACGGTTACAGGGGTTTGGGAATATGGTTTTTCAAAAAGTGTGATCCTCTCTACTTGGGTTCACATATTTAGCTAGGCTGGGTGCACAGTTTACCCTAACTGTGTTCCAACCCTACACATACCGTTTTTCTCAAAATTTCTTAAAACCTCCACCCAAAAACAACCCAAGTAATAAAACTAAACAAAGGTATTAAATTATCTTGAAAATTATCTTAATTCAAGCCCGAGATAACTCCAAAAATGGTTTAGAGATTTCAGGTTTCCTCTTTATAGGTAAGGAGCTCCAATAATCATGGGACTTGGTGACACCAAGGAAGAACTCATAACCTTAGGGTATCTTGGTTTATCCCAGGTATCTATTACCCATTACCTTACCCATATATTCATGCTCCTAGACATATGATTTACATTGACCATATTCCCACTATCCGTGTTGACCTAGCAACCCTAGTATTCCACCCTCAACCAATATTTCCATCATAAATCTTCCATGACCATTCAAAAATAGTGGAGATTTTTTTTGAAAATTATACTACTGCATAAGAGAATTGTCCTACAAACCAAAGGAATCTCATCCTTACATTAAAAGGTATTTAATCATCATGGGGATCAGCAACACCACAACAAAACTCAACACTCTAGGGGGTTTTGGGCCATTCCTATCAAGTATAAACCATATTCCATGATCATCAATTTGGTCATAACTAAAATAACATAAACTACCATGACATAAGGTTCAAGATAAAAGAACCTAAACCAAAATGATATAAGGTTTGAGATAAAAACAATAAACAATAGCGAAAAAAGGTCTGAGCTAAATTACCCTAAACTATAGGGATAATTGGTTTGAGATAAAAGAACCAAAACTATAGTGATTGAAGGTCTGATCTAAAAGAACCCAAAATATAGTGATATAATGTCTGAGCTAAAATTCTCTAAAATAAAATGATGTAAGGTCTGGAATAAATAACCTAAACTATAGTTATAAAAGGTCTGAACTAGATGACCCAAAAATATAATGATAGAAGGTCCGAGCAAAAAGACCCTAAACTAATTTATTAAAGGTACGAGTTAAAATACCATAAACTACAATGATAAATGGTATGAGATAAAATTCCATAAATAATAGCTATAGAACGTTGTAGATAAAAGACCCTAAATTAAAACACAACAAAAATTTGGTCATCAAGGAAGAAATAGTATTAAGTCCCACCATATGGTCTTTAAAAAACTGAATCATTGTTTACCAAGCCTATAGGATTATTCAAAAGATAAATCAAACTCCCTCTGAGATGTGTATTCTACCCAATTATCCTTATTGGAATTGTGTAATATCAAGATAGATGGAGAAGATATATTATTAAGGAATATTGTGTTGGTGGGTATTCTTGAGAACTTCTTAAGAAGAATCTATTAGAATAATAATTTTCATATCCAGACATTCAGGTTTACTTGATATTATTAAATGGATGGGTATAATTAGTAGTTCATATAAAATTAGAACTATGAAAAGTAATGCACATCAAGAATAAAGAAAAAAAACTAGAAAACAGTATATAGAGATCCGAAAATCCATTCATTAATAGTGTGCAAGGGATAAAATCTCCACATTTCATAGTATCTTCAATAATCTAAGAAACAAATAAGTGCATGTGAATTGCTTATCTACAAAAATATTTTGTTGTCTAAGCTATCCATATTGATAATAATCTACTGTGAAGTGTCAAATGACTATTGAAGTGTCACTCATCCCACCTCTTGTTCTACTTCCCCAAGATGGAGAGTATTGACTAAAGTAATCAACTTCTAAACTCTCTATTTATTAGTTTACAACGAGGATGATTATGTTAAAATATCTAACCTCATGAGAGATATGGTTTCCTCAAATATCTACATTTTCATAGTCTAGACATCTATATGGTCTTGAAATCTTGATCTAAGATTGCTGTTTTTATCTAGTGCCTCATATGCCTCCTCCATCTATCCAGAATGGGGGGCCTCATCTTCGAGATCACACAATCTCCAATCATTGTTTGAAAAATATTTGGATAATTAGTTTCATGATTTTTATAGTGGTTTTTGATCAATACCAGTCACCCAAAGTCACTAAATAGCTGATGAAGGAATTCCCCTAGGTAATGAAATGTTTCCAAAATAGTCTCACTAACAAAGGCATGAATATTCTAATAGATCAACCCATATTAAGTCTAAGATTATTTAACTGATGATACTTGTGAACCTAAAAGAGAAATATCCAGCTCAATTAACAAAGATATAGGAGAGGAGACTCTATATATCCTCAACTAAATAGAAGAATAACACATTTCATGTTCAAGAGTTTGTATTTCCTTGACTGAATTGTTCCCACTATTGGGATGGTCGTCACCAGGATGAGGTCACTTCCTCAATGTCTCTCCAAAATCTTGACTGAAGTCCATTATTTCTATGGAAAGATAGGTTGGTGAGTAAATTATATTATGCAGACGACAAACCAGTCAGTCTAGCACACCACCCAGACAAGCTTCAACCCAATCCTGGGAATAATCTTGTGTAAGAAAGATGAGATTATTAGAGAAAATAAGAATGATATAAACATTAGTTCATTAGAGAACCGAAATTATCAAAAACTAGAAGACCATCTGTAAGTGTATCTCTCCTCACATAGTAGCCGAAGAAAGAGGTGATACCCTTTGGGTCCGTTCAAACTAAAAATCAATCCGATATGGTGTATATTGATCTCTAAAAATCTGATCATCCATCTTGGATATAAGAAATCTATATTGAAGGGAGATCATGTATGAATATATATTGAGTGATCCACTCCATTGTTGATGATCGATGTATTCGGTGTGGGATTAGGGGTGAAATCAAAGATATCAAATAGACTCAACACATCTATAAACACATCATATCATAATTACATAGAACCAATCCAATGCATTTTTAGCATCCTAGGATGAGATAAGGCATCAGGTATCCCAATGGAATTGTAGTATTCAAAGTGATGGAAATGCTCCCCCATCCAACAGAATAAAAAATTGAAAGGACCACTGATCCTATAGGGGATGTTTCCTTGTTTAATGTGGCCTTAGTGTTGGTAAAGGAGGGCATTGGTTGGGACCACCATATTAAGGATCCATCCCTCCACTAGTCATGTTTCCATTACCAGCGTACTAACCCGAATCTCTATACATGAATCCATAGTTGGGAAAAACCATCTATTTAAGAACACAGAAATAAAGCCCTATATCCTAAGGATGAGAGAGGTATCTAAATTCACTTGATATCCCCATGAGGTATGATCCCCAAATTCTAAAATGGATCGATATGAGATGGAACTATCATTAACTTTCTATGTAGGTAACCGATGGGGGTGTATAGATTCTTCCCTAACTCTACTGTGATAGAGGAAAATGTTGACATAGTATTTGAAAGAGATATGTGAGCGTATATTCAGATCCTTCCATAGATTAACCTTAACAATGATGATCATATCCCTCACGAAGACTAGAGTCTAAATAGGGTCATCCAAGACATCTATTGTAGGGAAGAACTCGTCAGAAATCACTCTGAGATGAGGGATCACATAGTTGAGAGATATCCCATAAGATGATTCCCACCACACTATGTGATAAAAGGGAAGAGTTAGTTCTAATACACCAATGGATAAGTATTTCTTCCAGAAGATCAGGCTAGCCATAAAAAATAAAATGGGAATTCTATACTTCTTCATAAATATAAACCCTATATAACAGGTCAACAAACTCTAGGAAACTTTTCATGATCCAAAATGACGATTCGCATTCATTAGAAATATTAATACTGGGTTGAAGATCCTATTTCGAGCTCAATCCGATTACTGGATTATTTAGATAAGACACAAATATACTAGAGTGGCTATGAGAAAATCATTGATGATATAAATCACAACCTTCTGGACCAAATGGAGAGTTTTCCATCATATAATACAATCAATGGGATTGAGCTGCAACCAGTCGACCATCCCTAGAAATTTTCATCTAAATAGAGTTAAGAGAAGTTTGCACCCAGCAGGACTGAAGATTTAATTCTGGAGGAGGAATGACAACACAAACCAACAATATGATCACATATAGAAGAAGCTAGTGTGATAAAGGAAAATTTTGAATCTATAATGAAAGAAAATGTTTCAGAATCTCATTATTATAGTTCACGTAGTATCAAGGGTCAACATTGTTGTTTCTAGAAATCATGGCCCATTGATTACTCATAGTTATGATGAGAATGATAATCCATCTAAAAATGTATGTGGTATATATGAGATATATAAAATAAAAATATTTTTCAAAAGAAAGGCATAACACCAGTAGCATTATCCACGTTACATGAATCAACAGGGAATCACGAATCACTTGAAGGATTCATGGATCACCTGGTCCCTAAAGATCTCATGGATCCCACAAACCCAGAAAGCATCACGCAGTCACGTTACCCTCAAAAGACGCGTGATCGCGTGACCATGAAATGGTTACGTAATCCACTTAATAGCTAATTAATTATATGATCAAGCTAGAAGATCCTTTGAAAACCACAAGACAATCATTCACCTCCATGGACAATGTTCAAAAATTTACTGAAGATAGGATTGTGTATTAGTATTTGTGGGAGCCTGAAAAAATGAGGTCTTGTGAAGTAGTTGTTACAAAAAAGACGTACGATAAGGTTTCCTGATGGGTTCTTATGATAGGGTCTTTCAATGAGGATGTGTGATGGAAGAAAGGAACAAGAGCATTTGAGAGTTTTGTAACCGGTGAATGAATACTTCTCAGGTCCCCTATTTATAGGGCATCTCTTAGAATAACAAACATCGACTAGAATAGAAAGAATCACCGAGGAAACCAATAAACAATAATACCATTGCCTTTTGTGGGCATTTATATTCCTTAGAATCGATCCCTTGTCCCGATGGACATCCATCCTAGGAGGGGTCATATGTTGATGCTCACCAAATGAGCATCAGTAAATCCATAATGGAAGATCTTCAAGAATATGTCTATTATTTACCCTGCAAAGCAAAGAAAGAAGAATGTGGCTGAGATCACACAGATCCTATGAACCCCCATAAGACATGCGATCTCATGACCTTGGGATGGCCATACAGATGGTCATGTGCAATGCATTTCTTGTGGAAGGATCCACAAAGTCACATCGACATGTTCTTCTACTCTAGAGAACGCACCATGAAAATAACAGATCACGTACACTATTAGAAAATGGATATTTGTGATGGGGTAATTAAAACAGGGAAGGGTCGTGTCACAAATAGTCTACCAGGATGGACTATTTACGAGGGGACCCTCTTCCCGTCGCAATTTGTTTGGGGTGAGTTGCTCACTATACCGTGGGAAGTGTATTTGTGATGTGTATATAAGCCTTTCACAAATACCAAGCGGAGGTTTTTAGTAATTGAGATGCGATTTATCTCCCGTCACAAATAATATATTGGTAGGTTGATATTTACAACGTGACATGTCACAAATACGTTTTTAACCAATATCCCTAATTAATAGGTGTTCTAGCATTTTCGACGGGAATCTCGTTTCAAGTAATCTAACTTATATATACACACATCCATTTTTCCAATTCCACTCATTTCTATACCCCTCTCTCCCTCTCTACTAACATTTATTCCCTATAATTTTTTTTTCAAAGTTTCAAATTCTAAATCGGAGTAATATATGTGGCTTATATCCTCTGAAAGATTGAGTTTTATGGTTTTTGTCTATTTATTTTATTGTTTTAGTTAATAAATATTATTTTATATTAGGTATAATTATTGTTAATTAGCTGCAATTAAATTAAATTAGAATTAGATAGTTTTATTTATCCTTAATTTTTTTTACAAATAATTACGTGTGATTAGTATTAATTAATATTAATTTATAGTTATTATATTAATTATTATTAATTATTAGTAATTATTATTAATTAGAAAATTATTAACATGTAGTTATAATTAGTGATAACTAGTAATAATTAGAGATAATTAGTAATAAATTGAAATTAATATTTATAAATAGTAATAATTAATAATAATTAGTGATAATTAGAAATAATTTGTGGTAACTAGTTGAAATTAGTAATAATTTGTAATAATTACCACAAACAAGTAATAATTAGCGGTAATTAGTAATAAATTGTAATAACTACTATTAATAAGTAATAAATTATAAAAAATTTTATAATGAGTTATAAATTGTAATAAATTATAATAATAAGTAATAATTAGTTTAAATTAGTAATAATTAGTAACCATTAGTACTACTTAGTAATAATTTGTAATAAATTGTAATATATTTTAATAACTAGTAATAATTATAATAAATTGTAATAATTTATAATAAATTGCAAAAATAATAATAAATAGTAATAATTAGTGATAATTAGTAATAAATTGTAATAAATAGTAATAAATTGTAATAGATAGTAATAAATTTTAAAATTGAGTAACAAATTGTTATAATTAGTAATAATTAGTAATAAATTGTAATAAATTGTAATTAATAGAAATAATTTGTAATAAATTTTAATAATTAGTAATAAATTGTAATAATTACTAATAAATTGTAATAATTAGTATCAAAATGTAATAATTAGTAACAAATTGTAATAATTAGTAATAAATTGTAATAAATATCAATAAACTGTAATAATTAGAAATAAATTATAATAATTACTAATAAATTATAATATTGAGTAATAAATGGTAATAATTAGTAAATAAATTATTATAATAAGTGAAAACTTTTAATAACTAGTAACAACCAGAAATAATTTTTAATAATTTTTAATAATTAGGAAAAATTAGTAATAAATTTTAATAATTAGTAATAATTAGTAATGAATTGTTATAATAAGTAATGATTAATAATAATTAGTAATAAATTGTAATAATTAGTAATAATTTGTAATAAAAAGTAATAAATTGTAATAAATTGTTATAAATTGTAATAATTAGTAATAATTATTAATAAATATAAATAATTATTAATAAAATGTAATAATTAGTAATAATTAGTAATAATTTTTAATAAATTGTAATAATTAGTAATAAATTTTAATAAATAGTAGAAAATTATAATAATTATTAATAAATTGAAATAATTAGTAATTAATTGTAATAATTATCAATTAGTAATAAATTATAATAATTAGTAAGAACTATTAATAAATTATAATAATTTAATAATGTGTAATAATTAGTAATAAATTGTCATAATTAGTTATAATTTTTAACAATTAGTAATAACTTGAAATAATTCCTACGTCGGAGTAGATTTTTCATAGTGATTTCATACGGAAAAAGTTTAATGGAGAAGAACCATCAAGACAAAGAGCTACCACTAATCTGTTCGAAATTATGATCTCATAATTAGCATTAATTAGCATAATTTTTTTGTAAAGACTAATAATTAGCAGCAATTAGTAGGAATTATTAAAATTAGTGTAGATTAGTTTAATTTTTTTTAAAAAAATACTATAAATAACTATGAAATAATATAAATTATTATAAATTTCTAGTAAAGTGAATTAAATTTTATTCTATTTTTTGGATACTGTTTTTCTTCTATAAAACTTGTAAGAAAACTAATTACTTTATATTTTTTAGAGAAATTTGGAACAAGGAAGTTTAAAATAGTAATTATTAGTTGATCGTGATTTGATAAATCAGCGTAGTTATCCAAATAGATTTGGTTTAAATCCTGAATACATTGAGGGTGTTGATCCTTTCATATCATTTGCATCATCAGAACCAGAATTTGTTTCATAAGGGAAAATTAAATTTCCTTGTTAAAAATGTGATCTGAGGACATTTTTCACATTTAAAAACATTTGGGACCTTCTATTTCATTTTTGTTTTCAAATATATTGTTTTTTGGAATCAAGATGGTGTACGCAGTTCTAGAGAAAATACTAATAATTTTTTTACAGATCAATCACAGTTTCAAAATTTAGTACATTATGTGGAAGGTCCGTATTTTCAAAAAACTAAAACTCATGATGATATTGATTTAACTCCTAAGTTGGAACCATAAAAAATTTATGATTTCTAAAGGTCTTCTGATGATTCCATATATCCTGGTTGAAATATAGGAAAATTTTAAGCGGTTGAAAATTTAATTGCAATTAAATCATATAATGGAATGTAAAATAGATTTTTTGATTAGATATTCTCTTTTGTTAAAATATTGTTACTAGAAGGAAATGTGTTGCCTACAAATTTATATGAGATCAAGAGGCTGGTTCATAATCCGGGTCTTGGTTATCAAAAGATTCATTCATGTTAAAATGATTTCATATTTTATTATGGTTAAAATGTGTCATTGGAATGTTTTCCAACATGTGGACAATCGTGGTATAAAGAGGCCCAACTATTGAAGTCTAGATTTATTCTTGTAAAGTAGATGAGATATTTCCCACTTAAACACATATTGTAGCATTTATTTAAGTCTTAAAATATAACCACATTGATATCAGGGAAAAACACCAATATTTCAACTGCAAAAATCATAAATCATACCTCTGATAGTGATTCATGGAAAAATTTTGACCAAGTGCATCCATATTTTTCTTTAGAAGCCTGACATGTGTGTTTGGGTATTTTTATTAATGATTTCCTTCCATTTGGTTCTTACGGTAGTTAGTATTCATGTCGGCTTGTATTTATAACTTTGTATAATTTACCTCCTTTTTTATTGATTAAGGGGCCATATATTAATTAACTTATTAATTCAATGACATCCAAAAAATAATATTGATGTTTATTCAAAACCATTGATTGATGAGTTAAAATCATTGTGGAGTAATGGTGTTGGTATATATGATGTTATTGAAAAAAAATTTCCTACTGAATGTTGCATTGATGTGGAAAATTTGTGACTTCCAAGCATGTGGCATGTTATCTGGATGGAGTACACATGGTCCAAAATCATGATTGAATAGTATAAGAGACAACAAAGCATTTATATTCATCAAAGGAAAAAAACCTTGTTTTTTTAATGTCATCATAGATTCCTTTCAAGTTATCATCCTTATTAGAGGAACAAATATCATTTTTGAGAAGGCCTAATTTAAAGTGACATACCTCTAACAATGATATCAGGTACCTAGATAAAATCAATTATGTCTTTATTACCTCTCATCACATTTGACCAACAATAAACTAATAGAAAATTGATGGCTTTAGGAAAGAACACAATTAGATAAAACAGAACATTTTTGGAATATTCCTAATTATACTAATTTATTGGTTTGTCACATAGTCCGTGTCATTCATATTGAGAAAAACAATTTTTATAATTTTTTACATATTCTTTTGGATACACCAGGAAAGACTTAAAATAATGTAAAGGCAAAATTATATCTTGCCGAAATTTGTAGGCGAACAAAACATAAAATATTTTAAAATGTTAGACTGTAGAAGTTAATGAAGAATAATGAATATTATACATTTTTTAAATAAAACTGATTATTATTTTTCATTGGATTTCATAATTGAGGATTTTAAATGGTTATGATTCCCATTTTGGTAGATGTAACAGAAATAGCCTTGTTACAAGATTAAAGATTCATGATTGTCATGTTATAATAGAAACAATTATGGCAATTTGATTAAGAGGTATGTTGAATTGTATGATTTTGGATGTGATAATAGTCATATCATATTTTTCGAGACTTATGTTTGATAACAATAGACTACGATACTCTAAGAAGACTGCAAGAAAATGTTGTTATAATTTAATCTAAACTATAAAATATCTTCCCAACATATTTCTTTGACTCGGTGAAGCATTTGATACAACATTTTTCAAATGATTCCAAATATGGAGATCTGGTGCAATTCCGATGGATGTACCCATTAGAGAGATACATGATAAAATTAACAAAAAAAATTTGTAACAAAGCATCTGTTGAAGACTCAATTGTTGAAGTTTATTTTTAAGAGGAAATTTTATTTTTCTAATCTCATTATTTTCAACAGGAATATCCCCCAAAACACAACCACGTCGGATATAATGAGGGAAATTTTTATGATGAAATGAGAAATAAATTATTAGTTTTTAATCATCCCGAACATGGCTTTGGTAGAGTTAACGAACGATGGATTTGAGATGACGAACATCATAGAGATCATAAATTTTTTCTGCTCAACTGTGAAGAAATGACACCATTTTTACTATGAGTTCTTATATCACTTATTCTATAATATTTTTTATAGTGATGTAATCTTATTTTATTTTTAGGTTATATGATAATCATATCAAGAATGAACTTCCAAAAATTATAGTAGATTCTCTTGATGAATGTCGGAAAATTATTTTTTACTACTGGTTTCAAAAAATATAAACATGAACTCTTTATGGTTTAACATATAATATTATTTTATTAATTATTTTATTTATTTTTTGACATGTTTCCATGTATCTTAACATGCTGTTAAAATTGATAATAGATTGTGTGTATTGAGTAACCCTCCATCAAAAATGGTTAAAACTTATAATGCATATGTGGTGAATGGTTTTTCATTTAATAAACGTGTATATAAGGAATAAAAAAAATGAATAGTTGTATTTTCTTGAGAGGATATCATCATAGATAAACTGATATTATCTTTTAATACATGCTAGAAAAAGTTATTGAATTGTGTTATCCATGAAAAAATTACATAATTATGTTTAAATGTTAGTGGTTGGGTAATGAGAGAGGATTTCATGTTCATTTGAACCATTTAATCTTTGATTTTAAATATAAAAGTCATCTTATATTAGATGAACCATTTTTATTGGATAATCAGGCACATAAAATTTATTATAAAAATTCCAATGCTACTTCGAGAGATTTAGGTGATTGTTGGAGTATAATAAAAACTAAATCTAATGAAAATCAGTTTAAACAATTTTAATGTGGTTTCTCTGAATTTCAAGGAATTGAAAAATTTCAAGATACTGCCCCAAATCCATCTTTTTTAAGAAGATATGTGAATATAGATGATGACACCCCATAATTAATGTTCGATGATGACGATGATGTTATGATGTTACTAATGAATTTTAAATGACAAGAGATGATAAAGTGGAAAATCATATAGAAATTGACGATGCTGAAGGGGAATAAGTAGACATTGAAATCATCATATATGAAGATGAGGATGAAGATGAATATTGACAGAGTTAAATGATGATTATAATCATGTAATATACACATATATATATATAATAGTTTTGTAGTTGTTTTTTTACAATAGTCATTTCTTGTTACAGATGGATGAGGATCAGTTTCTTCACTTATAGGAGGATGATCTGTCTTTGTAAGAGCATGATGTTGGATCATCTGACCCTCAGAATACGGACGATTCAGGGAGTACTCCAAGGGGGAATGGTCTTGTGAAATTGATGATTCCTAACCCTATCCCTAAGTGACATACACATATTTGTTTTTTTCCATAAATGTGAAGGTATGTTTACCTATGTATTTTAGTTAAATTTCGTTAATATATTTATAAACTAATTATTTGATTATTTGTTATTTTTTTCATATCTATCACATATAGTTATTGGATAGGGAAGCACCATATTGCACACTTATTTTTATGATTCATGGGTCACATGGGATTAGATTCCCGTTGATGTTCAACATTGCATGTTTGATCATTGGATGGTACGTAAATAAATAATATTTATTTTAAAATTAATTTTCTTAATAACATGATATTATTAATTATTTTTAGGGTTTATGGTATCCCATTGATGAGAGAATGTGTGACACTATCTAGAAGGCATGGGAGGGGTTTATGTGTGACTGTTGCTCTCAGTTTTTTCACAATTTGATAAAGAGAGCAATAATGAAAGTAATAGTGATAGAGTTTTATGAATCTTATCATGCACACTGACCTGATTAAATTTTATCTCAGGTTTGGGATGAATTATGTTACCACTACATTGTGTGGCCATTTTTAGAGGAGATCATTGGTAGGTCTACAAAATTGGGGTGGACAAGAGGTAAGACATTGAGCCGGTAGTCGTACATTCTGTACGCATAGGGAACATAAGGTAAGAACATTTTTTAAATAATTTATATAACATTAAAAGGAAATATATTATTTTATATTCATATAGGTAGTTGAAAATCCTGATATTATGATGTCCAACATTTATAGGAGGATGCAAAATGATCTAGTCATTGTTGGGATTATTGATGATCAATAGTGTTGGAGTGTGGTAAGCATAATTTTTTTTGAGTATTAAAATTAAATGAAAAAAATATTTCCATTATTTTAATTTTAAATTTCAATTGAAGGAGTCTTATGAGGTATCAAAATCATAAAAATAGATAGAGATTTAGGCTGAGACCGATTACTAGACCAGTGCCCCCCCCCAATTTGATGAGGTTTTCTGGATGCAGGTGAACCAGAATGCCTTCGAGAAAGACTGAGTTGTTGGTATTATCTCTTGATTGATTCTTGGGAGTTATTATGGTACCAATGTGTTGTTAGCATCTAGCTTAAGAGGAGATCATAGAGATTCATCATCATCTACTACATAATATCAGGAGCATCTACGTTCTCAAGGTGAACTTATAAGGAGTATCTGTAGGGAGTAGGAGGAGATGCGTCATTGGCAATAGTAACAGGAGGAAGAGATCTGATGACAGGAGGAGCAGCAGGAGGAGATGTGTTGATGGAAGAAGTATCACTACGAGCAGATAGAGTACATGCTATGTTAGACTCATAGTTTATGGATGGAGTTCCATCTACCATCTTATCCAGCTCCTCTAGAAGTCCCTTCCGCCCAGTGATGTATTTAATTTTTTATGATAAAAAATTTGAATGTAATATTATTTTTAATATTAACTATATAAATTTATATATACTTTGTTTTTATATTATTTCAAAAATTGCATTTTTTATTTTTTATTTACTTTTTTATTACTTTATTACATTTTTTAGTTTTTTTACTATTTAATTATTGTATTATTTATTATTATTATTTATTATAATTATTTTTTTATATTTTCGTAAATATGAGGTTTTTCTTATTTTATAGTTTTTTTATTTTACTAATTTTAATATTATTATTTCACTAATAATAATAATAATATATTATTATTATTAATATTATTATATTAATATTATTATATTATTATTAATAATAATAATATTATTTTCTTATATTACTATTACTACTAATAATATTATTTTCTTATATTATTATTATTATTTTAATTATATTATTTATATTATTATTATTAATATTATTAATATTATCTAATTCATTTTTGTTTGGTAAGCTATTTGCGATGGACCCTTTTGCAACAAGTTATCTCCCTATCAAAAATAGTATTTGCGATGGGACGTCGCAGTAGGATTTTTTTAAATACCTCAGGAAAAATATTTGCAATGGGACGTGGTCCCGTCACAAATAGTTTTTTTTGTGACAGTCCGTCAAAAATAGTTTTTTTGACAGGTCGTCATAATATGTTTTTTTAAATCCTAATGAAAACTATTTATGATGGGTAGTCACTAAAAAAAACCCATTTGCGATGAGTTCCCATAAAAAATGCTCCCTCACAAGTAGACCAATTTCCAATACTAGTAGTGAAAACCAAATAAGCTACCCTAGGTCACACGTCTTGTAAACTGGTGGACACCCAACGAACTATCCAAATGACCATTGAAAATTGGAGGTAAATAAAAAAATTATGGGTGCCTCTTATAGTTGTAAAACGCAGTTAGTGCATCACCAATGGGGAGAATGAATGTCCTTGATAATAGTTAATAAAACATGCAAAATCATTAGAACCTTGTAAAATAAACAAAGGAAATAAAAATGAGAGAAGGAATGAGGCTATTATAGTCTTAAAAATAACACGATACACCCTTAGAGATATACACGACACCACATGACCGCATCCATATGTCTAAATCATCTCATGAAATCTTGCAGGCATTTCATCCTCATCACATGAAGGTCCTCAGATATGTTTAGGTGACCTCGTGATCCCCCTTTGGCTCCATAAGGGAAAATAAAAGGAATTGTTCATGAAATGATCAAGCATATCCCCAAAAACCTTTGTTTTTAACATGATGCATCAGGAATAGGTAGAGTGATTTTCATCAAAAACACTTACACAACCTCACAATATCCCCAGCCTTTGGAAAATAAGCAAAAGAAAAAAAGGGGAATGACAAAAGCCTCTCATGATCATGAAAGTCTCACAAAACCCCAAATCAATCCACAATACAGTCTCATAGAAAAAATGAAAAGATGTGAAGATTTCATGAAGGGACCAAACATGTAATCCTTGTCTCTTGAAATGTCCCAGGCAAGTCGCATAAGATCATGTGAAGGCCTTATAATGAGCCTCTAGATATCACAAAGGCACATGGACATGTCAGCCGGACAATATGAAAGTCTCATAGAATGTCCATATGATTCAAAAATAACCCCTTAATCATAAATATTCCAATAAAGGATGCATTTATGGAATGGTCTCGCAACCACTAAAAGTCATGTGTTGCCCTCAAAATGAATTATGATGAGAACTCTAAAAACACATGATGTTGAAACCCTCCACCGACTCTAGCTCGGAACCACGCGATAAGAACCACACCAAGTGATGAATAACTAGGATGTCGAGGCCTATGAATCCCCCACCCTAGCATTAAAAGTTATGTCCTAAACCTTTACGTGGATAGACTCTTCGTTGGAACATCGCACCAGCACACACAAGCACCAGAACAGATTTCTCAGAGTAGCTGATCTCATGACTGAAAAACATCCCATTATGTAAGATATGATGAAAAACAGAGAGATCATAAAGCATTCAGAAACACTTATCTTGATCACTCATAGATCACAGAAATGGATTCTGGAAGGACATACAAAGAACGTCCTATATATTTGATAAATCACACGATACATAAAAAATGCTAACTCATATAAAATATGATGAATTTTCAATAAAATAATGTATCAAATTATGAATTATGGGAGACCTAGGTGGAGAACAAATATGATTATCCTAATGTACTTCTCATGAACCACCCAACACATGTGGAAAAAGTAGGACATATCTTCCGGATCTCATGACACTCCTTTGGTATACTATTTGGGTCTTGTTATATCCTCTAGACATGTCAAATCAACTCACATGGTGCCCAAGGGACATGCCAGCCATTTATCATGAATCCCTCTAGGATATCCATCCAAGCCTTGAGGTGTCCTTCAGATGTGTCTCTTAACTCATATGGCCACACCACCACATGCTAGTCATGTCTCGTGATAGCACCCGAGCATGTAAAATGACTCTTGCGATGCACTCTAGGCAGATCTCTCGATGTCCTCCAAACATTTCAGCTTGGATCATGCACACCTTCCAAAAATGTCTCATTGACTCTTGAGATTCTATTTAGATCATATCATCCATATTTTGTGATGAAACTAGTAAAAGTTAGCAGGATCATGTGACTCCCTCTAAGAGTGTCAATTGGGATCATGTGAAGCATCCTTGAATCATCCCGACAAGTCTCAGGGCATCCTCTAGAAAATCCATTCTTGATCTTGTGACAACCTTCAAACATGACATCAAAGTTATTGGACATTCCTCCTAAAAACCAACCAGATCGTGTGATTGTTTTCTGAAATATTAGGAAGACATCCTATGAAATTTCGTGAAGAAAATTGAGGGATTGAAAGATGAAAATCAATATATGTCAGGAAGGAAAGTGGGCCCGGTCAAATAAACATCCCAGGGCTAGATAACTTTGTCCATCCATTGTGTGTATTCCCCAATCAAAAGGGTAACCTCAGTGTTTAATCCCCAATCACGGAAACTATGATGATTCTAATTCCTTCCATAACCAATATACATAGGATATCTTCCTAAGACGTGAGATCTATATTAATAATTCAAAGGGAATTACAAGTAAATAAGTCCAACATCCAAAAGCAATGAGATAGATTATTTTCCATCCATTGTTTCTCACACTGATCATAGCTCACATTGTCTTAGGTAGTGGCAATGATCATATCATTCATGTGACATGCCTCTATCAAGATATGGGATACTATAGTATGTAATCCCTAGTCAACTACATAATATGATATGTCCCACATATAATGGAAAACATAGTGTGTAATACTCAATCAATGGCATAATATGATATGTACTGCATATAAGGGAAACATCAGTGTATAAGCCCCGATCAGTTGAAATAAGTTGACACTGATTCCATCCATAAGCAGGATACATAGGAAACCATCATTAGGCCTAATCCCAAGCAGAAATAGTGATCCACCTCAGTTAAAGTCACAATATTTCATTTAAATTTCAACCATCAAGACCTTATATTTATCATGGGATGATCATTCTACATCTTCTATCAGTGGATTGAGAAGCCAAAAAAACTATAATGACTCTAATTCCTACTATAAATAAGATATATAGCCTCCCCAAGGCCTAAAAATTATATTAAAAATTTAAGGGGATGTCCCTATACATAATCCATACATCTAGATACATTAAGACTAATTACATGTTATCCCACGTTTCCCATATCGATCATAAATCACATGGTCTTTGGGAGTGGCAATGGTCATGTCATTCACATCATGAATCTCCACCAGCTAGGGAAACTACAATATGAAATCCCTGATGACTGCACTGATAGGAATAATTCATTATATAATGGAATCTACCATGGGTCCAGTCCCAAGGGTGTGATTGAACTTTGATAACTCTGATTCCTTCTATAACCATGATATTTAGGATGTCTCCTTGAGGCTCGAGCTCAAATATTTTATCCCTAAGTGCTCACACAAAATTACTTTCCGCACAATGTTAAATTTCATTGGTTGTCGGAACTTATGTGGGTTTTGATTCCTACAATGAACATGATAGGTAAGACTCCTCATAATGGCTCAATCCCCTCCTCGGTATATTAACCACCTCCCTACATAGAAAAAAATGCTAAATCACCTGTTATTGTAACTTAAGAATATAAATATCAATTTGTTACTAGGAAATGGATAAAGAACCATGGATACCTACAGATGGATTCAATAATGAGATCCCATTTTTCTTCTAGATATAAAATTATTCAACCCTTGAACATTTCGGAAAAAATGTTTTTTATTCTATTAATGTAAAAATAAATTGTTTTGAAAAACAATCCTCTGATATATTTCACATCATGAATCGAGAAACAAAATTCATTTTATTATATTCTTCATATATAAAAGATAAAAGATATTTTTAGATATAATTTATTAAAAGGTAATAATTATTTTTGAACATACAATTTAATGAATGAAATATATATATATATATATATTATATTTATAGAATAAGTTATATTTTTATCCCAAAGGTAATATTCCAAAATTATTATGTTTAGAATAAAATTTACAGTGATGTTAGTATCATTAATCTATATAACCTAATATATCACACATATATATTATGAAGGGAAATCTCTATATATAATTTCTAGGTTGTTAATTGCAGATATTTCTACCTCTGAATCAATTTTAATAGAAGAATGATTCAAATGTATTAGAAATAAAAAAATAAGAGAAAATGGTTAGGGTGTATAACCAATCACGGTAAAAGAGTTGGAAGATCAGATATAAAACCAAAAAAATCTAGGGGATCGACTACTAGAGTTTGTAACCAGTTGCTTTTGAAGTCTTCTTATTGGGGTGTATAATCAATCACATTCTCATAGGTATCGGGAGACCATTTTATTTATAAAAAATTTATGATAAAGAAACTATAGGATGGGGTGGATAAAAATCTGTAGTAATGGGTAGGATTTTTTAAACCTTGAAAACATTGGGTGATTTTCACTCATTTATTACTTCTAACCATTAGGTTATGTTGTGAGATATATTTGAGTTGATCAAGAAACATAATATTTTAAATATGTTGAATGAAAAGGAAATAATTCGTAAAATAAATTCATCAATTTACACCTAATAGTGATTATACTTTCATAAATTTTCACATTTATTTCAATCATTTAAAGCCACATAAATCTAATGTTTAGATTCATACCCTAGGAAGTGGAATAAACAAACCATTATCTAATATTTTCTTATATTGTAATCCCATATATTCCATTAAAGACACATATTATGGTAAATACATACCACTTCCAAGGGTATGAATCCAAAGTTAGGAACTTCATCACTTAAGTTTCACCCACTTTATTGAAAGTATTAGATAATTGTTAGTTCATTACACACTCAACTGTATTACCATGTAAATAGGAAAATAATCCCATTCCACATTCATCATCAATTTAATCATCTTTCCATCCCATTACTATAACAACCATGGATACATGTTAACTAAATTAAATGTCCAAGTTGAATCACATTCCACCCTAACAAAAATTACATCCTTGAACATAATATCTAGACATAATTGGACTGGAATCCCCTAACAATATATATATGGTTGTGGTTTAGGGTGTCTCAAGCCATAGGTTTCATTATTAGATGTGGGCAAGTCATCCCTAGACATAGAAAATATTATAGTGAACATGTAGGTTTTCCCATGCCTTAGGTGTCAATATATGATTGTGAATATCAACTAGGACATAAGACTTGTTTGAGTTATTGGGTAGGTTTTACCACATACAAAAAAATATATTAATCAAAGAGAAAACATGCCTATCACATAACATTAACATTGTAACTACAAATATCAACCAAGGGTATAAACACAACTCATAAATGGAATTATAAATTTCTTATAAAATGTTAAATAAACTAATAATAACTAGTCTTTAATAAATTAAAGCTCACAGAAAGTCTATGATAGGTTTTCCCTCACACAATCAACTCATATCCATACTCGGAAATGGGGTATAACTGACTCAGTTAAAAAAATTATATTGGGAGAAGAATTCAGTAATGGTCTTGTTATGAATGTGTGGAAGAAAAATTATTTTAAACTGTTTTCACCAGATGGATTTCATGACATCATCAACGATAATGAAAAATAGACAGTTACAACATTAGGATATCGTATGGAAGGAATTAAAGATGAAAATAAAATCTAACAATTACTTTATTTGATTTATTGATGTAATAATAGGTTTCTCTTTATCAGTGATTAGTACTAAAAGAAAGAAAAAACTATCCCTATAGAAAAAAAAACATGTGGTAAAGAGAATATTGATACATTGATCTTTTCTATTAGGATTCACTCATGAAGAAATGAAGACAATTTCAACATCCTTGAGATCTCTTGACCATATTTATTTTGATCTATGATGAATAACTTGGATAATAGAGCTTAGATATCTTATTTTTTACTCTATAATTTTTTTGGTGAAGATACAAAGGATCTAAAAATTCAATGGGGTGAATAGCCCCTCAAATTTGGTCTTCCTATATATTATATTGGTAGGTTTAATGTCCAACAAATTTCACATAGGCCCCATAGTAACTTAATACTTCAAAATAAGTACTTAGTGACACTAAATGACTTAGTAATTGTCTAATAAACATCATTTTCATTTTATCAAATACTTGTATCATGAAATATATGTTGTGTTATAAATTTAACACCATTAAATATACTCTCTTCTCCAATTAAATATGTAATGAACTTAAAATAATTATATTTGGTTTAAATATATAGACTTTGTACTCTCTAATTACATATAAATAAATTCATTAAATAAATTCAAAATTTTATTAATATTTAATTTATTAAATTTTTTGTGATCAATTTATCTCAAAAATCACTAGGAATCTATTGTGGGGCCCATTATGTTATAAACTCTTATGTACTTAAAATAGGATAAACCCTTGAATAAAAATATTGTGTGACCCAATATATCCATATCTCAATAGCAGTGAGTGATAGTCATAGACTAGGAGTGGAGTCTAGCAACCCATGAAGTCCCATAGGAAGATAAGGTATAGTTATAATAATGAAAACATCTCCTACAAAATAATTTCCTTCAACTTATTCTATTCTCTATATGATATCTCATAAATCAGGATCAAAACATGTGTCACCTTAATTACCTGATTTACTAATTCTTGAATATACTGGATGGACATGACTTATATTACTATGTTCATAGATTTATTGAAGTAGTTACCATCTTGGTTAACTGGCCAAAGATATCTTCTCATTTTAGAAGAAAACATATCCCATCATGATCCTTTAACTAATGTCATTATCCTAGTGAAACACCCAATGCATGTTACCTTTTCATAATATCAATGCTTCTGTTTTCATATCATATCAAAATTATGTGATCAAATGGTGCACATTGATGATGATATCAAATTAAGAGACCAATACACATGCCTATAAATACGAATAACCAATTACACCAATAATATATGTTGTTTATATTGGAGGTTAATTCCCCATGATCTCTTAAAATCATGATCACCATGTTAGAACTTCATGATATGAACTCACATCATTTAGTATCTCTATCATACCATTTTTTAACCACATGAAATTTCTTGGGGAACTTGAATTGTTCGTTTATTTGATGAGCCACTTATTAAACCAAGCATCAGAATGTATTTTCCTAGAGTTTGAATATTTCATTGTGTTTTTTAATAAAATAAAATTAAATTAAATTTAAAATAAAAAAATAAATTGAATGAATTATAAATAATAATTATAATATTATTATGTTTATGATGATAATGATTATTATTAAAATTGTTATGTTTTTTATGTTTGAGGAAGACCCAAAGTGGGTCTCAACCCTTCTAATTCATCTAATCCCCCTCCCCTTACCATCTATCTCAGAAGATGCTCCCTTGATAGAACCTATAGTGATGGACCCCCTCTCTATGTACTTATATCCCTTTGTCAATCCACCTAAATTTCATTATGTTTCTACATTGATTCATCGAGGCAAGGTCTTTGATTCCCCCACCTACCTATTCCAGCCGAGTTTTGGTCTCCCTGTCACCCTAATTCATTCATCTAAAACTCTAGGTCAAGGGTTAATCTAGTTTGTGTGTTTCTTTTAATTATGGGGAATGAAAAGGTTCTCCAGACCCCTTTGTGGAAGTTCTAGCAACCTTTTTATAATGAAATGTAGTTCAGATCACCTCAGACCACCCATCATCATTTCTAGGTAAGGTTTACATCATTCTTCACTATCACTTAATTTATTTTTGGGTATTTTTTAATATTTGTGATTCTGGAAATTTTATTTTAGTTCTTGGACCTTTATAAAGTAATTTACGTTTTCCACAGCTATACGAAGTAGGGTTTTACTTCTACTACATTGTGTCACACATTTTATTTTAGGTCATTATGTGTTTTGATTCCCATGATTTTTAGTGGGGTGTGAACATCTTTTAAGATTCACACTCACATAAATAGGTATGTATGTATATATATAAATATATATACACATCTTCCCTATATGTATTACCTTATGGAGAGGGGAATACATGATTTGGATTAAAGGATATATATATGAGTGTATGTGCGTGTGAGTGTGAGGCAATTTCAGGTGTTCGCTTCCAAATCTATCATGTTTCGTGTGCCAGTTGGGTCTAATTCTTGAGGTTGGATTCCTATCCGTGCCCACATTAATTCAATATTTCTATAAATTTATTTTAGATACATTATTAATGTTTTTAAAATTAAATGTATTTCTGGAATAATATGTTTGATTATGATAAATGTTTTGTGATAAACAAGACTTGGTTTCATAATAAAACCCCTCCAATGGAATAAAACATTATATGAGAACTCACATTGATTATTTATGTTTATTTAGATTTCTTTTACTACCAATTGAGGTTGGATTCCATTCCCTTCGCTCTTTTTTAAATTTGAGTATTCCATATTTACTTGATTCCACACTTTCTTTAATTCTCATTAGTGTTGAATAAAATTTAGAATAAATGGTAAATATAATTAAATAATTTTTTTTGATAAATAAAAGTTGCATTTTTATAATAAAACCACTTCAATAGAGGTACAAAATATTATATTCCAAAAATTAGTCATAGTTATTTATATCCTTCTTATTTACGGTCTGAGTTTTCCATATTCTTTCTTATTGATTCCGGTTTTGTGGAAAGTTAGTAACTGTCCTCTTTAAATAATTTGATTTGGTATGTCATGGTCGATTTGTTTAAACAACTTGTTTAGGAATTTTCATTATTTATAAACAGAATATCATGCCTTTTAAAAGGGTATTACCAATATAGGACATCTACCCTCTTCTCCTTTTTCCATCACATATTTCGTGTCATATTGTTGTGCTACTCCCCAAAACCTTTGGTGATGCCTTGTTATAAAAAATTAAATTGTTTGTTTTGTCTCTTAATGTCCGTTGTGATATTTTCATGTGGAGAAAAAAAATTTAGGGGGTTCACAACACCTATTGGCCACCCCTTTGGGTGTTCTAAATATAAATAAGGTAATTTTCTAATTCCATGAGTTGTGTTTCACCTTGTGTGTGTGTGTGGTACCATGGATTAATGTCCTAATTCGATAACATGATTTAAAATTGGAATTGAACTATGGGTTGGTCCCTTTGACAATTCATATGTCTAGTTCCAATTCATTATCCCTATGTGTATGATTTTTATGTATATAGTTTTATTACAAAGTGGTTTTTCATTGATGTATAAAATACTCTGCCAAGATTGATAGTTTGAGACCTTCAGATGTCATTGATGACATGTGTATAAAGTCATGCTAATTTCATATGGTTCTAGTTTCATTTCATTGTATGAGCTTATGCCATGTAGCTAAATCTCTTGCTTGAAACTTTCTTATGTTTACTGATTATTTCCAAGTGATCAGGTTCAAAGCCTTGAGTTACTTTCATGCTAATTTCCATATTAAATGTTGATGTCTTGGATTATTTTACATGAAAGCTTGAATAGATTTTTGTTCTTGACGCTTGTGTGATAGCATGATTTATATACATTCTTTCCATGTGATATACGTATTGATGTTTTCCTAGAAATGTTCCTTGGCAACATGGTTCACTTGAAGCAGGCTGGGTGAGAATATGGGCTCCATATTAAGATATAATGGATGAACTCCCATGCCCGGGTGGTTATACCACGATGAACCGGGGTTGATGATTTGGCCTGCTAAGAAAGGGATTCCCAAGTGGTTATTTATACTCTTGAGGGATAACATTTACATAGGTTAGAAATTGTGGAAGGAACCATTGTCAAGGTGGCTACACCATGAATTGGGTGATACCCAGTCCTCTAGTGAGATACTTGGGATGGATATAGAGTCTCCATGCCTCACTGTGATACATGGGATGCCAAAAGGGTAACATTGGATGGTCTTATTGGCATTGGATTATCAGATGTTCCCATTATGATATATAGGATCCTTTGTAGATCACCTTGGATGGGCAGAAGAGTCCAACACTATCTTTTATGGATTGGTAGTATTTCATTGAATGAAATCTTTTATTTATTAACTGTCCCATAATTCATTCTTCTCATTTATATTTGACCATCAACATGGGATGCTTCTCCCTTTCTTTCTTGCACACTTATGTGATGAATTTTTAATTTGAACCCAAGATGAAGAACATGCTTGGGGAAATACCTTATGGGTTCTTCTTATTTACTATAGGGTTTGAATACATAGTATTCTATTCATAGGGACTCTTTTAGACACTCATCTTTGGTTAAAGAAGGTGGTATGGTATGTGTGTTCTTTATGAACTCATACCAAGTTTAGATTATTTATGTTTTTATCACTCAACATTTATTATATATGGAACACTTCTTAAATTTTATTTCATGGACCAGATTTGGATTGACAACATGGGTGTCGTCCTAATGAGATTTATATCTCACACACTTCTTAGACACTATTTTGAACCTAAGTAGATGTTTTTTCCCATATTTCTTTGGATTCACCACTTGTGTTGTGCATATACAAGGGAGCTAGGGAGAAAAGGACTAGAATATTTCTCAGGATGCTTGAGGACTTAGCCATTGAGTTTTTATTTTATTTTGATTTATTTTACTAATTGTACCTATTAGTAACATTGTCATTTTTTTCATAATTATATGGAATGGGCCTTGGCCATTTTACATTTATTATTTCATTATATGTATTCTTCTAATATTTTTTTGTTTTATTCCTATTTCTATTGTTTGTCATTTATTACCTATGTTTCCTCTATTACCTACTGAATTACTCTAGTTATAACATTGTGAATACACTTATATATGAGGTAATAGTATCCCTATGGACACACTCTAGGCCGTTAGTTCTAGTCAAAAGCCTTTTCCAATTGGATATATGCACTTGAGGTCATGTGGTGACCGGTCCGGCTACCAGTTTTGATGTTAAGTCGGGTCGTGAGGTTACAACATCCCAATGACTTGATAGTAAAACATCATCACTTCAAGTCATCATGATGTACCTAGATCATAATATGGATATTTTAGACAACTTTCATGGAATATCAAGGTTCACATATAGCTAATAACTATTATAATGTTTTCATATGACATGTAATATAAAGAAATTACCTATGATATAGTACATGTCAAAATAATGTTATTATAATTTTATTAGAAATAATATTTATATATACACCTGTATGCATGCTATGGTAATCAGAGTTCATACAAGATTTGGGTTTAGGGTACCCACTCACAACATTCCCACTTTTACTAGAGAAAACTAATAAATTTTCTCACCATCCCAACTCTCACATGAGAATCATGCCAGATGTGTTATGGAATTAGTAAGAGATTCTTCGATGTTATCATCTATGGAAACTATTCTAACAAGGAATTAAACTCTCTAAGTAGATTCCCACATGTGATGAAACTTATAATATATATTCCTTATCCTCTAGTCTAACTTTCTCTCCTCATCATGTACCACAATAGTATTATTATCCCAATAAATTATAATAAGGTCTATAAAAAGATGAAAAAAACAAATATTTGAGACAAATATATTTATCCCAAATTCATAATTTTCTGAAAAATAATAACTTATATACTTAAATTATATTTTATAATAGGAAACCATGGGTTTCATTGATATTCACAAGGTCACGGTACCATTCAGGAAACAAGCATATTCTGATTATAATTTCAGATCATCCTGATCTATCCAGAATCTAGAATTATTTTATCCCATCACTATTATTTCCTCATCTAACCCATACAATATGAATATATTATTTGTACATATTAAGTAATTTAGGACAGTTTCATTGTTAGCAAATTTAAATCTCCAATATTGGCATGATGTATTCCCACCATGATTAAATCCAATGAAACATAAAACCTAATATATAGTAATATATACATGATATGTCCCACTATTGAAGAATAAAGGAATCTACTCATCCTTTAGATCTCCACATTTGTTGTGGACACATTTCATGGAGTGATTGATACCATGTTACATTGGAATCAATCTTCTATTGTATTGCCCTATATTTTGGATTTTGAGTACCTTATCAATATATATACTGTGACTTATCCCAGAAATCAATTAAGATCTATCCTAATAGATATTGATCCTCAGAATTTCGGCTACTTATCCTAATTCATTCAAGGAGAAGGATTCTTTTAACTAACTCTTAATTGAAAATAATAATTTTTTATATTATTCAATAATTAACATGTCATAAAAAATAAAAATAAAAATTGGGCATTCATATTAACCTCCTTATAAACACATGGCACAGTTTCATTCTAATTGGAAACAAATTATCTTATGGACTCATAAAAATAATCATTTTATAATAATAATTCCTTCTTTAATCCAGAAAAGGATCTCTTCATTATTTATACTTTTTCAACGTTATGTGACTTGTTAAACCCATTGAGTTGATTCATATAGAATTCATTAACCAACATCACAATTAGAAAAGATGTTTTTATATTCATCTTCCAAACTTCATAATCACGAAATCCTATTATTAAAAGTAATATATTAATGGATTTCAAAATCCAGATAGGAGATACAGTTTCATCATAGTCAATTCCTTCAAGTTTCCTAAAACCCATTGCCAACATATATTATTTATAAGTCTCGATCAATGAACATATTTTTCTTGAATACAAATTTACATCCAATACATTTTAAATTTGGTGGAAGGTCTTCTAAAATCAAGACATGATTTTGGTACATGGAATCTATTTCAAAATGCATGGATTATTTCTATTTAGTGTTATCCTTTGCATATACAACCCTTTTATAGGTAATTGGTTCATCATTCTATTAGAGTAATGTGTCACCTTACTCGGTTATAAGTAAATGATATCTTTATGGTCATCTATACTCTAATGTAAACATATACAATACTTGTGTCTAAGTAATATTATCATCCCCACTTAATTTAAATAAAATTTTTACCATACCAATCCTAGTTCATCTGGAGTATAAAATTCTTTTAATTCTATCCTTCTCCCACTATTGTGAATGGAAATGTGTTCCCTTTCTAGAAATATAGAATGTGTCACCACATTAATTTTTTTCCTTAATGGGTTATATATGTTGTATCTTGTTGTTTCTTTAAGATATCCTATAAATATTAACTTCATCGGCTGACATGATTTCATGTCATTTGGTGTTGAAGTTTGAAATTTGTCATATCACCATACATATATATGAGAAAAATTAGGTGTCATTCCATACCAAAACTCATATGGAAAAAAATATTTTTCATTAGTTGGTCATAAACTCAGTGTATAAGCTGATATCTACATTTGATATCTTCAAAAATAGTATGGTAGACTGGCATGCCTCATCATCAATCTCACCATGTCCTGATAGATATGATTCCACCTTTCACTAACACCATTCCATTAATGTGTATAAGGATGTTTGAGTTTGGAAACAATCCCACACTCTTTCAAATGATCAATGAAATATTTTTTAGCTATTATCAACCTTATCCTATGTATATCATCATAATATATTCATAGAGATAATTTTATATTTTATTTTGGTATTCCATAAACATATAAAAAAAATGAATTATACTTCACTAATTAGATATATCCATAACTATGATAATATTTTTTAATCTTAATGATGTATAAAAATACATGTCATGACCCATCCCTCGGGACTCGGGCCATGAATACCTGAAGACCACCTCCCATAGGCCAAGGGTTGGTGACTAGTGCTGAGTAGGAATATGACAAAAAATGGGAGACATTTCTCTGAGTACCTATACACACACAACAAACTACAAGCCATAGATGATAGATGTTGAATACACTATGTAAAATTGTACAAGGTACGATTGTAGGAAACTAAAGGTAGAAAGGGCCAAAATACAAGCCCAACTAAAATAGAAAAGTAAATTACCTGTCTTTGGATCTCCTCAAAAAACCCAACCTGAAGGGTTGGTACAGAAATAGCTGTCTTATATTGTAGAAGAACGTCTCGTCTATTTGGTCACTCTAAGAACCTCATAGCACCGGTCCACCAAGGACTCTATAAAAGCATCAATCTTATACACATGTCATGATATGTGTGGGCAAACACTATGCAGGGATGAGTAAAATAATACTTATTTGGGACCCAAACAAAAATGCTATACCATAAAGCAAAACACAAAGTAGAATACGAAAGAGGTTCATGATGTGTAACCTCTAACAAGCATATTCAAGAGAGTTACTAGAGTCAGATCACATAGGTATCAGCTAAATTATATATGGAAAGATTATTAGTTGTAAAGATGAACATCATGTACTACTGAGAACTAATCTCTGATAAGTCACCAAGGACTGATCATCTACTAGGCCCCTGGGTTCTACTCAAATACTGCTTGTCTGTCTGGCCACTAATGTCTGCTTTGATACTGCTTGTCCATTGGGCCACTGAGGTATGGTCGACTACTACTCATCTTCTAGGCAACTAAGGTCCCCTCAGCTACTGCTCATCTATCGAGCCACTAAGCTCCACTCGACTATTTCTTGTCTCCTGGGCCACTAGGCTCCACACAACTACTCGTCTTTCAGGCCACTGCGATCTTCATAGCTACTCGTCTGCTAGTCCACTGAGGTCTGCATGGCTACTTGTCTGATTATGGGAGAATATATTCGTTAATTCATCAGTCAGAACTCATTCGCCACATAAACGCACTTAGAGTATGTCAAAAGGTCCATCTCGTCGTGAGATTCCCAACTCCACAAAACGACTCATCGATTAAACGTAAATTTTAAGAATTATAACTGTTTCTGTGAAAAGGGGTTGGTGGGGTCCGATTCTCGTCTGACCCAGTTGGACCGACCCGACCCAACCAGACCCCACCAGACTTGATTGGGTCTGGGATGACCCTATCTGACCTGGTTCATATGACAATACCATTAGGCCTACTGAAACAGACCCGTTCAGCCATGGGTCCAGCCTGCCTAGTCACCTAGCCACACGACCCCCTTCAGCTCAGCCCGCACTAGCCGGAAAATTTTATTCTAGTCGGGCCACCCAATATCTCAGTTCCCTAGGATTGACCCACGATTGTGGGACAACACGGTCCATCCCAGGACGAGGTGCTTGCCACATCCATTCGTACATTGCAGACCACTGCGTAAACACATCACGACTTTGTCTCGGGGTTCCTGACACAGTCTAGACGGACAGTAGTTATGTTTTGTTGGACGTGGCTCCTATTCATGTCTGACTGATCCACCTTCGGCCGGCTGTCGGTATCTCTGATTTGATAGTATCAATGGCTTCCATGGGTTATTCCACTCCAAACCTTTGAGCCAGTAGCCCCTACCGCCAGTGGGGCCCTCCTGGATACAACCCTCTTTCGCCGCTGAGGCCCACCTGGTCACTTCCTACCCTACCAGTGGCTTCCGAGCCAGCAGTCACCTGACACCACCATATCTCACGGCCTCTTTCAGCAAGAAATCATACCCTCATGGTCCCGCATGAACAGTAGATTCTTGTCAGCATGGATAATGGGAAGAAGAAAGTGAAGAAGAACACTCCATGAACACATGAAGGACGTACCATGACCTTTGTTTGTATTTCCATTGAGAGGACCGGTTTGGGATAAACCTAACATTGAAAGGGGGGGTGAATCAGTGTTGGGGAATTTTTTAAACCAAATCCAAATTTTATATTTGTACCTCTTGACCTATTAGGATCATGATTCTCTTATTCTCTTTTCTCTATCGCATGAAATAATATAATGTAGTAAAAATATGCACACGATATTTTTACAAGTTTCACCACTCAATAAGAGTAGCTACGTCCTTTCCATGCCTAGATATGACAAGTACATTATTATCAACTATGATGTGATATGAAATTACAGTGGAGTGGCTAGGAAAACAATCCTCTAGCCAGTGTGAGTCACTACACTTTGGAGGGGGAAGGTAAAAAATCCAATGTTCCTGGGCTGGTGACAACCTAGTCCAACTTGCAGCCTCTAGCTGGTTCTTTATACTGCCAATGGAGATAGTATTATTCCTTCTTCAAAAGGTAGGTTCTACTCTTTATCTTCTTTAGTTCCCTTAACCTGATTACTTACAAAGCAGTAGGAAATAAATTCTTCTTTTCTTCTTCTTTTCTTCTTCACTAGTGCAAAACCAGATGCACTATGACTTCTTCTTCTTCTTTCATGTAAAAACAGAATTCATTAACACTTATTCTTCTTTCATATCATGAATCACATATACCAATGTGATTATTAATTAAATAAAGACCGGATTACTTGGAATCATCATAGTGAGTTATTCTCTTGTTCATAAATGCATGTGATCATGCATATGACATGTAGTTGAACTATTTTCCATCTTGTTCTTCTCTTCTCCTCCTCTTGGTGCATTTATTGTTTATGAAATGATATTCCACCCTTTATTTCTCACATGTTCACACACTTTTTTTGATTCTTTATTTGAGTTACTCCACGTGCACAGGTACATGCATGGTAGAATGCATTTACCTAATCTTCTTCTTCTTGTGTGAGAACCCACACGTAGCCTCTTCTTCTCATATTCTTCTTGTGTGAAAACCCTTTATTTGTAAAACCATGATGGCCCACAAGTCTCCCAATTAGTTCGCATGAATCTCCTTCACAAATCATATATTTCAAAACAATTCTTCACTTTCTTACCCAGAAGCTGGTAGGAACCTCCTGGTGCAAATTGCTTGCGTGCCACTCCCTTCTTGCATGCCTCCTACTTGCGCGCCACCTGCTTGCGCACCCCATTGCTTACACACCACCTGCTTTCATGCCTACTCACTACTTTCACGCCACCATTGAGCACAAATCATAACTTGTGCGACACCTTTGGCTTATACACATGTCACTTATTGAAAGAACCTACTTGCTTGCGTGCCTTTAGAAACATGCACGTCAAAACATGTGTGACAAAACATGAATGAAACCCTACTTTTGTGCCTTATAAATAACCCTCATCTTGCGTGACACTTCAGCTTGAATGTCATGATCTACTACTTGCGCGATCAGAGCACCCTCCACTACTTGCGCGATCAAAGCTCTAATTTTCTCTTAAGTGTTGAGCCTTAAAAAATGAGGAGGCTAGTTATCTATTGATAGGAATTTTGGTTACTTGCCTTTCACATACACTTTCACACCATTCATACTTGTGCGCCACTCCATCACTTGCACACCACACCATCACTTGTGGGACACTCCATCACTAGCACACCGCTCCATCACTTGCACGCCCTTCAATCACCAGCGCGTCTTATTATTTACTTTGTCATATTTTGATATGATGATGTTAGAATATGAATTGAACGCAAAATACACTTGCAAGACACTTATACTTGTGCGCCACACTTGTGTCCCACTTATACATGCACTCCACACTTACACACCACTTATAATTGCATGCCACTTTTTGACTTTTGCGTCAATCTTTAACTTGTGTGCCATTTAATTTCCTTTGTAAAATTTTGGTGTGATGATCTTAAAATATGAATTGCACTCCACTTACACTTGCGTGCCAATACTTGCACGCCACTCTTGACTTGCGCACCACTTTTGACTTGCACGCCACATTCTTTCCTTTTCCAAAAACAATTATTTACTCTCTCTATCCTTCATAAGGCTTTCATCACAAGTTCTCATGACTTATGATATTTGTGAAATACATATCAGCAAAGAATCATCTGATTTTTCCATTCTTTTTGGAATATGAATTTTAAAGTACTTATTCATACTCACTTGAAATCCTCACTTCCTTTTGGAGTGTTAATTCCAAAGAACTCTAATAATCTATCATCATCCAAAAATGGAGACTTGAAGATTATTCAAATACCATCAATGTTGCAGACAATGTATCACCTTTGATACATGTATTTGGAACATTAAGAACAGTGAAACAATCATATTATTTCATGGAAATGTTTAATTCATGACCTTCTTAGAATAACAAGACCTTACACACTATCTATTTTTCTTTAACCATCATTCTCTACTTCATTAAAATCATATGATTATTTTCTTCAAGTAATATCTTGCATGGTTCTCACGAAATATTGAAACATTACGTGGTAATCTTTATATCCTCATTCTTCTTTAATCATCCTTATATGGATGACACTTCACCATTCATCATTGTTTTAAACAATGTGTCACCTTTGACAGAAGTTCTTTTAACTTAGTATCAGTTCAAAAATCATCTGAATTGATCTTCTTAGAGAATATTTCAAGTATGACATCCAATGATCTGATACCATAAAAATTCTCCAGGAAACATCACTTCAACCAATCTCCACTAATATTTTAGTCCTTATTCATCTTATTATTCATTTTGACCAGTATTGACAACTGTTGACAAAAAATACAATCTTCATACAGAAATTGGTCCCAACAATCCCCCCCTTTGTATTTTGTTGTCAATACCACAAAAGTCACCTCAAATGAATGTGTCAATGTAAAAATGGGAATCTTCCCTCTCCCCTTTATTTATTTCTTTCCAATATACTTTCATTTCATTTCTCTCCCCCTTATTGACAAGAAATACAATGTTCATGGTAGACATGGTATCATTCCATACTTAAGCAATGTTCCATCAATCATTTCACTCTAAGTCTACTTCAGCAATGCTCGGTGTAGAAAACAAGAGGATTTGATTTAGACAACAAAGTTTTCCATTACCCACTGAATATGACACATCATGAGATGAGAACTCATACACTTGTCTTCAAGTATTTTCCACTTTCATTCCAGGCCGAATATATTGAATTTGATAAGAAATAATCAACCTGAAATTCTTGCACTCACTTCAACAAACGAATCAGAAACATTCAAGTGAAATTTGCAGAATAAGTGGCCTTGGGGAACTTTCAATCTTATTATGTCATTTATTATTCTTGTTACTCCCCCTTTGTAGAATGATATTTATTTTGAGTAACCAAGGATGAGATATTTAGAAATAACATACCATTTTCAATGACATGATCTTCATAAAATCATCAAATTAGTTGAATTTGGTACCAAATGAAGTTGATACTGATTGATATAATGACTCTGACTGCTTCTTCATGTGTATCCCCCTTAATGTAACACTTATCCTCACTAAATCCCATGTTTTTTCCACTGAGATATCACTTCACCTTCAATTCCTTGTATGATAATAACAAATACAATACACATAGATTTAATGGAATAAGGTGGATCTTCTATGCTTCTTTAATGTGAGCAGGAAGGCTGAGATGATTTTCCCAACCAAGATGCTCCATTTTTCCCACTCCTTACACTTTCACATTTGATCATTAATTTTGAATGTGGTTGTGTGGATCTTTATACTGCTTCTATCTCTTTGTTTGTAAATCTTCTTTCTTCAAGAGATTCCCAATCACTAGAATATCCCGGTGCAACTTCCATCCTCTTCATGAATTCTTGTTGGGATGGAATAAATTCAAAGCACTTTTTGATAGTATTACCTTCCTTATTTCACCTCACACACAGAACTTCATTGTCTTCATGTAGAATCTACTTTTTGGTTTTTGTACTAGCCTTAGCCTATGCATCCTCTATTTTCCTCATTATTTCCAAATCTTCTGGACAAATCACCAGTATATCATTAGGGACTAAGGCATAAATATTTGATCTTCTACATGGCTTTTTCTGAGTGGCTTACTTTTTAGTAATTCTTTTGGATGCACCACCTTTCACCATCATGGAGTTAGAATCCAAGGACTTCTCATCTTTCCTTATTGAAATCTTCTTGGTAGAGTTTGTTTTCACATTATTCATCTTATTTCTTCCAAAGGATGCTTTTTCATTCTTGCCCAAATTCTGTGGTCTTCATTTCTTATATGAACATGAACCATTCATATGAACACTCCTATTCTATATATCACAAATGTTATATAAAAATTTAAATCTGTTTGCAGTATACAGATGTTTCTGGATCTGTGGATTTTGCTTCTGATTCTCTGGATTTATCCCCCTTGAGATGGGATTTCTCTGTGATTTTACATTTAAGGGATTGTACTAACAATCCAGTGCACAATTCCCAAACCTATTTCAACACCAGCATTAACAAAAAAACCGTTACATCTTGTCATATTTTTGATAAGGTTGTTGAGTCTTCTTCTTAGTATGTTGTTCTTTCTATAGGGATATATCTTCCACAATCTTTCCCCTTTCCACCTTATCCATGGTGATAGGTTTCATATCACTTTTATTCATCCAAACTTGTTTAGAACTTTTCTTCCAACCTGCATTTTTGTAGAATCGATTCTAGAAACATTAATACAAGTTGGTATGGATGATACCTTTACTTTCTTAGCTACTTGTGATGGATAAATGAGTGAAGTCATGATCTTATTATCATAGTTTTGAGGTCTTTTGACAGTAGAGTCTTCCAGTGAACATTGGGTACTATCAATAATTGTTTCCTTCTGATGTGGAGACTCAATATGTGTCGTCTCAAGATTGGTCAGCTAATCTTCCAACTCTAGACATTTCATATTGAGGATGAAATTTTGGTATTCAATCATAGTCATCTTATCTTCACAATCCTTCTTCAATCTTTCAACTTCATCTTCATTCATCTTTAATTTTTTTGTAACAAAGATTCAAGTTCATTGATCTTCTTGGAGTTATCTTCCAAATGTAACTTCTTAACTTAATTAACACTTTTCATCTCATATTCAAGTGCATGGATCTTCTCTTCTAGAATCTTGTTGAATCCATCATTTTCTTCAAAATCTTTGAGCCACTTTGAAGAAAATGCTTTAAATACCCACTTTGTTGCTTCAAAGGCTCCAACCTGTCTGGAGAGCTTTATATATTCAACAATTTTCTCTGTAAGCCTTTCTCAAAAACATCAGTTTCTTCTTCTAGCTGAGTGATATTATCCTGCATGCACTAAAATACTCAACAAAATACGTATATACGTTCTTCAGTAATACCATCCAGAATCATTCTTAATCTATCAACTGCTATTTCTTGAGATATTGTAGATTGATCACCACCACTTGTGCCATTATTTTCATCATGTGAATAATTTCTAAATGTACTAACAAATACCTCTTGATAAGTTGAGGTTTGAAGGATTTCCATCTTCTTGGTGGGTACTTTACCCATTTTCTCATTACTTTCCAATTTGGGCATGTCTTCAATGTCATCTTGATATGGAGAACCAGATGCTTCCTATTCTTTAGATAAGAGGGAATTCTTCTTCAAATTTCTCTTCTCTTTCTTTTTCCTGTTCAATGTGGTCTTGGTAGATATAGTATTATGATCATAGGTAACTGAATCTTCACCAACACTTCTCTTCATTGTTGACTCAGGGAAGGAACTCAAGTCTTCAAAAGAGAATAACTTCACTTTAGAGAATCCAATAGAGGTGAACCTCCCTCTGATACCAATTGATAGGACCAGTTTGGGATAAAACTAACACTGAGAGGAGGGTGACTCAGTGTTAGTGAATTTTTTAAACCAATTCCAAATTTTATCTTTGTACCTCTTGACCTATTAGGATCATGATTCTCTTATTATCTTTTCTCTGTCGCATGAAATAATATAAAGCAGTAAAAATATGCACAAGATATTTTTACAAGGGTCACCACTCAATAAGAGTAGTTATGTCCTTTACATACCTGGATATTACTAGGGCATTGATTATCCACTATGATGTGATATGAAATTACAGTGGAGTTACTAGGAAAAAAATCTTCTAGCCAGTGTGAGTCCGTACACTTTGGAGGGGGGAGGGAAACAATCTAATCATTCTAGGCTGGTGACAACCTAGTCCAACTTGTAGCCTCTAGCTGGTTCTTTATAGTGCCTATGGAGACATTCTTCATCCTTCTTCAAAAGGTAGGTTCTTCTCTTGATCTTCTTCAATGCTCTTCACTTGTTTACTAGAAATGTAATAGTCAAGTAATTCTTATTGTCTTCATCTTTTCTTCTTCACTAGTCTAAAACCAGCTGCACTAGGACTTCTTCTTTTTAGTGTAATAACAGAATGCACTAACACTTATTCTTCTTTCTTAGAAATAATAACATATACCCATGTGATTATTCAGGAAATAAAGACCGGTTTACCTGGCATGATCAGAGTGAGTTCTTCTCTTGTTCATAAATGCATTTGATCATGCATATGACATGTAGTTGAATTTTTTTCCTTCTTATTCTTCTCTTCTCCTTTTCTTGGGGCAGTTATTATTTATGAAATGATATTGCACCCTTTATTTCTCACACGTTCACACAATTTTTTGATTCTTTATTTGAGTTACTCGACGTGTTCATGTGCATGCATGGAAGCATGCATTCACCTCTTCTTATTCTTCTTCTTCTTCTTTTGTGAGAACCCACACGTAGCCTCTTCTTCTTATGTGAAAACCCTTTCTTTGTAAAACCAATATGGCCCATAGGCCTCCCAATGACTGTGCACTAATCTCCTTAAAAAATCAAATATTTCAAAACAATTCTTCACTTTCCTACCCTGAATCTGGTAGGAACCTCCTGGTGCAAATAGCTTGCGCGCCACTCCCCGCTTGCACGCCTCCTGCTTGCACGCCACCTGCTTGCGCGCCTCACTACTTGAACTCCACCTACTTGAGCGCCTACTCAATACTTGCGCACCACCACAGAGCATAGCTCACAACTTCCGCGCCACCTTTGGCTTATTCACAGGCCACTTCTTGAAAGATCCTCCCTAATTGCGCCCCTCTGGCAACATGCGCGTCAAAACTTGCATGAAAAAACATTCACGACACCCTACTTGCAAGCCTTATAAATAACCCTCAGACTGCGTGCCACATCATCTTTCACACCACCCTCTGCTACTTGCGCTATCAGAGCACCCTCCTCTACTTGTGTGATCATAGATCTAATATTCTCTTAACTATTGAGCCTTAAAAAATGAAGAGTCTAGTCGTCTATTTATAATCATTTTGTTGAATTTTCCGCCACATACACTTGCGCGTTGTTCCTACTTGTGCGCCTCTCCATCACTTGTGTGCTGCTCCATCAATTGCGCGCCACTCCATCACTGTGCGCTGCTCCATCACTTGCACGCCCTTCCATCACTAGCGTGGCACTTTATTTCCTTTGTCATATTTTGATATAATGATATTATAATATGAATTTCACGTAACATAAAATTTCATGCCACACTTGTACGCGACTTATATTTGTGCACCACACTTGCGTGCTGTTTATACTTGGGCGCCACTTTTTGACTTGCCTGCCAATCTTTAACTTGTGAACCATTTTATTTCCTTTGAAAAATTTCGATGTGATGATCTTGAAATATGACTTGCACACCACTTATACTTTCACACCAATACTTTCACGCCAATAAGTACTTTCCACTCTTGACTTTCGTGTGCCTTTTGACTTGCACAACAATTTCTTTCCTTTTCCATAAACACTAGTTTACTCTCTCTATCCTTCATATGGCTTGCATCAAAAGTTCTCCTGACTTATGATATTTGTGAAATATATATCAGCAAAGAATCATCTTGTTTTTCCCATTCTTTTTGGAATATGAATTCCAATGTACTTCTTCATCCTCGCTTCAAATCCTCAATTCCTTTGGGAGTGTTAATTCCAAAGAACTCCAATCATCTATCTTCATCCAAAAGTGGAGGCTTGAAGCTTCATCAAATACCTTCAATGTTGTAGACAATGTATCACCTTTGATGTATATATTTGGAACATTAAGAATAGTGAAATAATCATATCATTTCAATGAAATGTGTAATTCATGACCTTCTTAGAATTCCAAGCCCTTCCACACTCCCTCTTATTCTTGAGCCATCATTCTCTACTTCATTCAAATCATATGATTATTTTCTTCAATTAAGATCTATCATGGTTATCATGAAATCGTGAAGCATTTCATGGTATTATTTAAATCCTCATTCTTATTCAATCATCCTTATATGGATGATACTTCACCATTCTTCATTGTTTTAAACAATGTGTCACCTTTTACACAAGTTCACTGAACTTAGTATCAGTTCAACAATCGTCTGAATTGATATTCTTAGAGAGTTACTCAAGTATGACATCCAATGCTATGATACCATAAAAATTATCCAGGAAACCTCACTTCAGCCAATCTCTACCAACGCTTTAGTCCTTCTTCATCTTATTCATAATTTTAACCAGTATTGACAACTGTTGAAGATAAATACAATCATCATACACAAAGTGGTCCCAACAGTCATGGTTCGTCCTTATTAGTAGGTTCGACGAAGAGTATAAGATGTTACATGAATCCATATCCCTTAAATTCCCACATGTTAGGTCCCATCGCACGAAACACACAATCGATCTGTGGGTCAACCTGTGCACGGGTTGATCTGAACTTCTCGCTCGCACCAGTTAATAGAGAAGGATGGAATTCAAATATAATTAAACACCTACCATGAAAAAGTATCTGTCATAATCGGGGTTCAATCTTCGATGATGATCCGTTAAGAGACATCACGATTTGGTGTCTCATCGATCTTCAATATGTGATCCATCAACTTTCGGGATTCGTCTTTCATCATCATTCGTTGTTCGCCAATAGAATTCTTCTATAGCCTTAGAGAAATCACAAAGGTTTTCTGCTCATCCTGTATCATTGTTAATCCAATTAATGGAGGAAACACATTTCAAAATTTCTATTATTCTATTTAAGTGTGTTGTTATGTTGTTTCATTTATGAAATGAAATAGTTTCCTCATCGCTACGTTGTAGTGAAACATTTTCTAATAAAATAAACATTTTAAGATTATTTTATTTTTCATTAAAACACTTGAAAATTAACATTTTACAAAAACCTGCGCCTGTTGAGATTAGGCCGCACCTACAGAAAGCACACCCTTACGAGCTCAACCACACTCTCAGATTTCTAATCCAAGTTACCATTTACGAGTTATCAGAAATAAAATAATCTTTATTTAATTAATTTATTTATGATCACATCCCAAAAAAATAATTTCCATAGTCGGCCCACACCGGTCAATGTAAGGCTCCTACTAAGGAAATCACACCCTAACGAGCTTAACAAATCAATTGGATTTCCAATCCTAGTTAACATTTATGAGTTACCAGAAACAATAATATTTATTTAATTATTTTATTTACGATCACTTCCCAAAAGCTAATTTCCACAGATGGCCCACATCGTCAAACGTTTTTCTTTTCCTAAGGAAATCACGCCGTAACGAGCTCAACTGTGGTCTCCTAGTTTAAATATGAGTCACCGTTAATGGGTTATAAGGACATGAATTTTAATGGACAATTCTAGGCACACCGGGCATCGAAATCTCATGCCGTATAAACGTCTAGTCTCGAAATGTTTCCAGTAATTTTCAAAAAATAAAACCTAGAAAATCTGAGCCCTTAAATATTCTCCACCATAAGGAATTACATCCCCAAAATCCAATCCATGTGATTCCCAAACAGATGATGTCATGAGCACCAACTTGAGTCTCTTGCTCCCACGTTCTCTCCTAGAGATTCTTGTTCTACCACCAGACATGCACAAGAGGAATCAATTTCCTATAGAGGGTATTCTCTCATCGATCCACGACCTCTATCATAACACCGTAAATGGAACCATGTCATCAATGTACGTCTCTCCCTAGTCAATTAAATGTGATGGTTCATGTACGTATCTAATGCACATAAAAGTATCACAAGCTCTATATGGGAATCCATTACTGAAAAGCTAACAAGTGACCAACATGGTTAATTGGTCAATGATCACCCAATTGGTACCATGTCCCCTGGATGTACTTAATAAACCTATCATGATGTCCAAAAATATTTTTCCTCGCTACCTTCTTCGCACCCCAAGGAACTAAATATAACACCCTTCCATTCATAGGGGATCGTCACAGTGTGTTGAAAAACCAAAAAACTGATTAAAAAAGCACCTTGCTTTTATATAAACAGGTAGGCCCAGCATCGACCTGTTCTATCATCTCCAGTGTCCTCCTTAACACCTAGAGGGATATCCTGATGCATTTTGCTACTCCAGAAATCTAGTACCTCTACTATGCATCATCTGAATGAAATTACATGTTCCCCACCTTTCGAATATCCCTTAGGGTCATTCCCTATGGACAACTGAGCACATAAATTCTCACTGTCGGTATCATCAATTTATTCCTCCCTGACTCACGTTAAGAGTGGAGGGGTAACAAATACCGATTGGAGGTAAGATGCATCATCTCCATCCATGAAGGATAACTATAACAAGTCCAACTACTCAATTTCCTCATTAACTAACTACAAACTAGATCTCCAACTCAGAGTATACGCTACCACTTATCCATTACTATGTGTATAGACTACTTCAAAGTCATATTCCTAGAAGAACCACATCCATTGTCTCTATTTCAATTTCAAATCCTTCTGAGACAATATATACTTAAGAATCTTGTGGTTAGAGTAGAGAGTAATCTGTTCGAACATAAGGTTGAATCTCCACATCTTCAATTCAATGTCTACTGCTACAACCACAAGATTTTGGGTCATGCAGTTCTACTCATGTTTTCTCAACTGACATGAACCACATGTAATCACTGCAGGACATTTCATCAGGACAAAAACAAGTCTCATCCATGATGAATCACATAACACTACGTACTTGAATCCCTCCTATGTCAACCTCTAGGTCAGGGTGATCATCATACTCTTTCTTAACTTCTAAAAAGCCTACAACAACCTTTCCATACATGCGAGTGGCTTCCCCTTTCAAATGATCTATGTTTTCATCGAACCCTTTTGTAGTGGGTACTTCTTATGCATAGAAACTTGGTAAAAGTACCAGTAATCCACACATAACCTCAAACACTGGTACTTACTAATCCCCACCTGTGAAAATCCTCTACATACAGCCTCAACTAACAATGCTATGTGAATACCATCAGATATACTGATGATAATATTAGTGTCATCTCAGGCTGTAGAATGATGTAGAAGTCCATCTCCCTATGAGGAGGTAATCTTCGAAATAGATTCTAGAGATACATTTCCATACTCTTCCACTATGGCTTGGAACTAAAAACTCAAAACATCCACTTACATGTGGGTAAGGATGACCCACTCAAGTGTGATAAATTGCACCCTCCGATGAATGAGTTTATCTTGTGCTGCCGAGGCTTACTTTTTCAATGACCATGGAAAACCCCATTCCAATATTGCAGACATACCACGTCCTTTTTCCTATGATAGTAAATGTGATCACAAACTGTTGATGACCAGTCCATACCCAAACTAATGTCTTAAGGCCTTGATGCTACCAACAAAAGGTTTGAAACAAAATTCTCCCCTCAAGGGTCAGATCACACCATCGACATAAGTGTTATTATAGAGTCTCCTCCCATTGGTATATCCATACATAAGAGTCATGTCAACAGTTTAACTATAAAATCTAGGTTGCGAACAATATTTGTGACAAGAATAAGTTATTAGCACCTATGTGTATTAATATGGAAGATAAGTATAAACCTAGACCATACCTTGAATCCTTTACTAGAGCCCTTGGGTCATTTTCCTTGACCTCATGTAGCTATCCCTTCCTCTTTCCTCCAGATCCTTGAGCCTAGGGTAGACAACATTCATGAGGTAGTTGTAACATTTAGAAATGTATACCACCTCCTGCTTCTCTCCCAGCTACTCTACCACATCAGCATCCCTACAGATTCATTTTTTCCTATCATTGTCTCTACCCCAGTGACCAATCCACTGTTTCAATGTCAGCACGACGGGATAGATGATATCCAGTGAGATGTCCCCTTTAATCTTTTGAAAGGAATTATATCTTTCTAGGATGATGGGACTCACCCAATAATCCTTGAGCTATAGATCCTCTATATTGGGACATCTTCACAGAACGTCTCACACATCCTAGTCTCTAAGACCGACGTTAACTTCCTACTTTCCCACTGCTGATATTCACTGGCTGTATCTTCTCATCCAAAAGACATTAAACCACAAAGGTTCTCTCTAGCACCCTATCATAAGTAGAAATGCACTAAGGACTAGTGCTGGGTCGGATTTCCCTAAAAACATTTTTCTTAGAGATCCAAGCACTAAAGCACTGGTCGTATTGTATTAATTGAGTACCTAGATATTTCGGTATGCCATGATGAATAATTAGAAACTGGAATTCCATCTTAACAATGTTGTATAAGCTCTTTGTAATTCATAACGCTTAGCTTTTATGGAAAGAGACCCTTATCTGAGAAAGCTTCTCAAAATCTGTCCATGGAAGAGTCACCTCATAATATGTACAGGTAGTATAAAACCTTCTACCGCTCTACTGAGCCACATAGAAGGCTCACTTCCTGGACCACTATCTTATTTAATGATTTCCTCAATAGGTAGAAAACTCGGTCACCACCTCAAGTTAGTCCTTAAATTCCTGTGACTTGGGATCACCTTGGAAGCTAAGGTGTCTCTGTTATTGAAACACGCGAGGTGCGCTCAACCCATGTATTTCATCTGCTAATACTATGAGTACCATGTGCTTCTCCACAGGTGGTGGTATATATATTAGACCATCAGGTTGTGATGCCTCTAGTAAAAACCCATGTAAAAATCTCGTCACCCCGCAGATCATCCCCATGATCACGTGGTGGAATCCTAACTAGCTGTCTAGGTGGAAGCACCATGAAAGAAAACATGATGTACCATGATCAATATAGTATACTTTGTTATATGACTTAAAAGGACATGGAAAACTGAACCCATTCCTATAAGATGCATGTACCCTCATTTTTACCTGCAACTAATGTTCTCATGTACTGAGTTAGAAATCATAATTCAAGGTCCTGGTGTTTGGATATATCAGCTGCCGCAACAATATTGGATTCCCATGCCTGACATCTAAACTCAGAACAGTTTTCACTAATTCCCCAAACTAAACTCATAGACTCTGGGTACTTAAGGTAGAACCGACACCCTCTACTACCACTCTCTCACAAACCATCCCCCAGGACCCATGCCGTGACTACCAACAACCCATCTTCCAAAGGCCAGGGGATAACATCAAGAGATGAGTCTGTTTATCCCAAAAAATTCGGTGGCATTTTCCTATGTACTTGAACAAATGCACAAACTCCAATGAATAGATGATGTAAGGTGAATACTCTAAGTAAACAAGAACAATGTGAGATAATAGAAAACTAAAGGTAAATAGGGCTAGAATACAAGATCAAATGAAATAGAATAGTAAAAATAAAATTCTACAAAACTTCTCTGTAGAAAACCTTTCCTGAAGGGTAGGTACAAAAACAACTATCTAAAGTCACAAAAGCACGTCAATTTTATCGGGTCAATTTAAGAACCTCCGGGCCCAGGTCCACCAAGGACTCTATCAAAGCGTCAATCATCTTCATAAGGAATGATACATGTGGGTGAAAACCCTGAAGCGATGAGTAAATCAATACCCAGTAGGGACACCAAACCACAAAGGAATACCACAAAGCAATAAAAAAAGAAGACTACCAAAGACCTACACAAAGTGTAACCTCTAAGAAGCACAATCAATAGAGTTATTGGAGTTAGTTCATATAGGTATAACCTAATGTATAGAAAGAAATATTATCAGTTATAATGATGAACATATTGTACTACCGAGGGAATCATACCCGATGATTCACTAAGATCTCCTCATCTGCTAGGACACTGAGATCCACTCAGCTACTGCTTGTCTACCAGGCCACTGAGGTTCGCTCGATGACTGCTCGTCTGTCGGGCCCCTGAGGTCCAACCAACTACTGCTCGTCTATCAGGCCACTAGGGTCTACTCATATGCTACTTGTCTACTGGGTCAATGAGGTACACGTGGCTACAACCTCTCTTCTGTGCTGATGCGGTCCTCACGAATACTCGTCTACCTAGTTGGCTCACTCTAGTCCGGGCCACAATGCTCACCACCTGCAACACAGTTGATCCTCTGTGTAAATGCCCCATATATTTTTAGTGGGGTTCCTGTTTCTTTCCATCTAGACTATGGTTTTGTTCCATAGAATGTTCCTCCAAACTGCGTCTGACCGATCCCCCACTGGCCGCCTACCGGTGGCCCTGATCCGACATGTGTAGTGGCTGCTGCAGGTTCTGTAGCCGCTGGCCCTTTCCACTATCTTGGCCCTCCTAGTTGTGACCCTCTATCACTGCCATATCCTACCTTGATGTAGCCTCCCCCATTTCCAACTACTGAGTTAGTGGCCACCTGGCACCGCCATCTCCTACGACCTCCTTCCGCGGGCTATTCTGCCACCGTGGTCCTTCATGGACCAATGATTGTTGTCACCATGAAGAATGTGAAGAAGGCAGTAAAGAAGAACACACAAACAACACACGAAGCACAAACCAATACATATTTTTATTTTTGCATGGTCTTTCTTTGTTATGAGGTTCAATGATGAACAAAAAAATGAAATGAATCCAACTGTCTTAAATTCTTACATGTCAACTCTGATCCTACAAAACACGCGATTGATTCATGGGTCAACCTATTCGTGGTTTGATCCATGATCATCACTCAAACTGAAGAACATGGAAGGATGGAATTCACTTATAATTAAACCCCTACCTGAAAAAAGGATCGTTCTACAATGGGGTTCGATCATCATCGGCGATCCCATAGGAGAAATAAAAATTCAACATCTCATCGTCCATCAATCCATAATCCATCATCATTGGAGATTCATAGTTCATCAGCATTCATTGTTCACCAACAAAATTATTCTAGAGCCTCAGAGAAATCTCCATGGTTGTCCCCTCATACCATATCTATGTTGATCCACTTAATGGGGGAAACACGTTTCTATTATGCTGAGTCGTTGCATAATTACGTTGTTTCATTTATGAAATGAAACTGTTTCCCCATCACTACATTTCAGCAATACATTTTCAATAAAAATATATATTTTCAGGTTTATTTTAATTTTCCTTAAAATTTCCAGATATTAACATTTACCATCGACCAGTGCTGGTCGAGATTGCCCCCCCTAAGGTAAGAACACCCTCACGAGCTCAAATATACTCTCAGATTTTTAATAATAGTTATTGTTTATGAGTTATCATAAATAAATAAATATTTACTTTATTATTTTAATTATGGTCATGTCATAAAAACAACTTTCCATAAATGGCCCATGTTGGCCAATATTAGGCTCCACCTAAGGAAAGAACACCCAAACGAGCTTAACGGTGATTTTGGATTTCCAATCCAAGTCACCGTTAATAAGTAAATGGAAATAAAATATTCTTAATTTAATTATTTTATTTATGATCACATCCCAAAATCTACTTTTTACAATTGTCCCATGCCGACAAATGTTAGGATATGCCCTAGGAAATCACGCCCTTAAGAGGTCAAAGGTGGTCTCAGATTTTCAATCAGAGACACTTTACGTGAGTTAAATGGATATAAAAAATAAAATAAAAAAATTAATTATTTAATTTACAGTTATTCCATTTTTAGTATTTCTCACTGGAGGCCCATACCAATTAAACTTTAGTCGTGTCTATGTTAAACCCTCCATTCTGAACAGAACGGTGCCCTATGATATCTAATTCGGGCACACATTTAAGAGTCATTACACTTTTTCAAATAAATTGGTCATGCATTATATTTAAGAACTTATCATTTCTGGATGGACCATTCCAGGCACACCGGGCATCAGAATTGTATTCCGTCTCAGTGCCTGGTTTCAAAATTTTCCCTAGTAAATTGCAAAAAATTAAATCAGAAAATCCAAGTGAATATAATAAACTCCTTGAATTCATAATAAATTGACCACTTATATCAATATCAATAAACTCTAATAGTTCTGTATACTTCTATCCTTTCCCAGTGAAAGGTTTTTTTTCAATTTACAATGAAAAATCATAACACACATCCAAGGGTTTTAAAAAAATATATTCTAGATACACCATTATTTTAATTTTCATAATTGATATTTATTTAAAATACATATCCTAAAGATCTATTGGTGTGTAATATATGATTCATTTTCGTTGGTTTTATCATTTATTTTAAAAAAAAATTCATGATCATGTATATACAATCCATTGTTAGTATAGTTCATGCATAATATATGTTATCCTTAAAAAAGAAAACACTTATTTATAAACTTGAAATAAATATCCACAGTTTCTAATATAGAAACAAATATTATGATTCTATTAATGTAAGGTATGTATTCAAAATTATATGATATAAGAGAAGTAGTAGTAGGTAAAGTGCTATGGTAATCTCTTACTACTAATGATTCCAGTTTTACACCATTTTCTTCTCAAATACTGATATAATCCTTTGATATCTTCTTTAATATACTCGGTTCATTTATTTTAATTCAAATATATAATCTAGTTACTATATTAAATACCCAACTTGTAGAAATTGTCATATTTCATTCAATGAAAAATATACCAAAAGTAGAAGCATCACCTTTCTTCTTTTTCCAAATATTGAAATTATTTTTACAGTGTAATTTATTTCCACATGAAAATCCGAATATCATCTTCTCATTACACTCCCTATAATGATTTGGAATATTATTGGTGTGGTGAATTAGTGTATTTAACATAAACTTATCTTTCCAAAACTTATCTCACCCTACCTCATTTTTTCACCATAAAGAATGATAAGTTTATATTCCTCATATACTTATTAGCATAGATCACTAAACAAAATAGTTTTTGGAGAATTTTCCATGTTATTCATATTATAATTAACATTAAAATATTATAATATGGGCATTAAATAGTCAATAACGAGACCGGTCTATAGTTATTGGTTCAAATTGAACCAAAGGTACCTATGTCTCCCAATGTACCCAATCAAGTTGAGTATATGAGGGGATTTCAAATTCCCTTATTCTATCCTACACCTATAAAATAAATTTTAAATCTCATATCATTTATTTTGGTATCTCACATGATAATTACTTTGGAGATGATATTAAATTTTCTTGGTGTCTTCATCTAGATAATTTTTTTTACAGTTCACTAGAAATTGATGGAAACATGATTAATTATACATCAAGTGTATCATCTAAATAATTCTTATACTTTTAATTATCATAATTTTTTCCTATAAGGGTAATAGTAAGAATTTTATATTCAAACACCTAGATATTTCTCTCCTAGATTAGTACTATACGTAGGCTCCTATACCAATCCTAGATGTTATTTCTAATCAGAAGATTCTCTTCATCGAGTATTGATCATAGTGAAGTTGGACTGATCAATAATTGTATTTTCAATTATAACTAGGAGAAATAATTTTTTTAGATTAGTACATTATACAGATTACTATTTGAAATTACTAATTAATTAATAATAAATTGTCATCCATTATTTTATCAAATCCTAATAGCCTCAACTACTAGATTTTGAATACAGTTCTTCTTGAGTATTTTAGGGGAATGGATCCTTGAAACGTCTCCTCATAGTCTATGCTATGGCTACACCAAAACCTACAGAGTTTAAGGGTAGGATTTTGACAATCCAACCACATAGAGGAATGGATCCTCAAATTTTTGTGTGAAGTCCCATATTCTAAAAATCATATACATGATTTACTCAACACAATATCTATAAAGTTTCAACAAGCTAGCTATGGATACATATGTACTTACAACATTTGTTATGTTAACCCACCACTCACATGATAAATCCCCATTTGTAGGAGGAACCCTTAATAGAGGATGACACGAAAATTTTTCATATATTTTTTCTTAATTTAGGCAATGGAATGAATTATAACTTCATATATCTTTAAGGGATTATAATTATTAAAAAAATGAAATATTTTTGTTTTCAATTAAATATGTTTATATTATGTGATCACACTCATATATTAACCATGAATAATATAGTAAAATTCGACACATATAATATTTTCTATATAGAATTAAATTTTCAATTAATTTTCCCCATAAGATTTAATCATGAATAAAAATATTTTTATTCATTTTAATTCATAGTATAAAATTTTTCATTCCCAAAATATTTCTTATACATTACAAATTAGTAGTCATATCTTTTCTGAATTGTTTGTTATATCTCTGATCTCCAAGGAATCAACAATAATCCCAACAAGGTATCCATCTTTGGAAGAGCTCAACCTGGTCCACCTAGAGGTAATGAGACCTAACTACTATCCTGGTAATCTAGAACAAATGTTCCCAACATGGTGCATTCATAAGGTAGGGGAGACACCCTTTTGGTTCTCCATTAACATTTTTTATACTACATTAATTAGAACCCCTTAGGGGTTATGACATTTCCCCCCAATCGTGGGGTTGGTGGGTGGGGGGGGGGAGTTTGTGGTTCAAAAGTGGTTGCCTAAACCACCCGCTAAAAAGTTTTTTTGTTTGTCTCCTGTGTTTCCCACCATAATTTTCATTTTTTTGTTTCTACATATTAAAATACTAGAAAATTAATTTTTTTATTGTTTTAATTCCAGTGTGTGGAATATTTTTACCCCAAAAAATTATGTTCCACCTGTAGGCACCTAGCTGGAACATCGGTGATTACCATCAACCATCATATGATAATTATAACATTTATATTTGAAATATATATTTGTGTGTATTAATAATTTTTAAAACCCAAAAAATTTATTTAGATCCAATTTAAAAAATTGGATGACCATAACTCAACCATCTAAACTTGTATAAAAATTATTCTAGAGTATTTAGAGATTTTTTGATTCCCTCTAATCAATGTAATTGTATAACTAATTTTACTTCATCTTAATTTAGCATACAAGTTCTTTGATAACAATTTTTAGAACTGAACATGGTGCATATTCGTGGAAAAACTAGATTTTAAAGGTTTATCAAAATATGGACATCATGAAATCAACAACAGTGGATAAAATTACCAATTAAATCCAAATTATCTCATTTGGAAGGAATAAAGAATGAAAATAAAAATGATTATTTACCACATTTTTTTTAAATAATGTTATTTTATGGATCAATGATAATTTCTTAAAATAACTAATGTTGGATCTATATAGATTATCCACATATGGTCTATTTTCATACCAGTATATTGATCTTTAGTTGTTGTGTGCTAGTATGGAAAACATATAATTTTTTAGGTCTTTATGATCTCGTCAACATCGTTCTCTTTCTCTACGATGAAGAACATAGAGTGTGGTCATAAAATCTCTTATTTCTCAGTTAATATTTTAGCATAGAATATTTAAAGGATCTATTATTATATGGAATTAATATTCACTTGAATTTGGTCTTCCCATGACTTATATAGTTAGGTTTCAAGTCTCATAATTTGTATTTAGTCCCTCAGGTAACTTAATCATTCAAAATACTCCCATAATGACACAAATTTTTTTATAACTGTGATAAAAATGTCATTAGTATTTTATCAGACACTTTTACCATTATATATATGTTACTTAATAAAATTAAATTCATTAACTTGACTCGATTCTTCCATTAAAATCTTATTTGATTTTGAAAAATATTTTTAGTTTGAAAAATATATATTTTTCATTCACTTAATAACATATGAATATAGTGAATAAATAAATTCATAACTCAATATTATAAAATAAAATAAAATTGAATTTATTTATTTCTTGGTGATCGATTAAAATGAAACATCACCAAAACACCATTGTGGGACCCACAATGTCATAATCTCTTATTTACTTAAAATTGGATAGAATATTCAATACTCATAGTGTGTGACCCTCTAGGTCCTTATCTAAATATAAATGATTACTAATCATAGACCAAGAGAGATGAATAAAAGTCCATAATGGCCCCAAAAATGATAAGGTATAAACATATTAAAAATAATTACTCATATGAACAGATTTCATGTAATATAATATTCTTTTTATTTGATATCTCATAAATCTAGATGCATAAAATGGGTAACCAACCATAATTATTTATTTATTAATTACTATAATGGAATTAATTGACTCTTCTACTATGTTAATAGATTTATCAAAGGTACTAACATCCTTGTCAACTAGTTCGAGAAATCTATTTATTTCAAAATAGAAAAATCAAATCTTAATATGTCAATCAATGTTATACACCCACTAGAAGATCCAACACAAGCTACCTCACCACAACATCAATTCCATGATTTTCATATTTCATTGAATCGTGTGATTAAATTTTAGTAATTGAAGATGATATCATGTCAAGATACCAAAACACATTATCACAGATAGAGAAACCAATTACTCATGTAATGCATGATATTTCTATTAGCAGTTCAGTCCTTCTGATCTTGTAAAATCAAAATCACATAGTGTTAACTTCAAGAGATGATGTCTAAATGAATATCTTCCACCAACACCTGATAATATAACTTAATCTATATCCTTTCAGTATGATGTATCAATACCATGTGACATATTTTTAAGAGTATTTTTATCGTATATTATTGTTCACATTATAGCTCGGAACTTCTATAACCTTTAATTATGAAATGTAATCTGAAGACATTACGTATGATATAAAATGTTTTGAAATAATGTTACTATATCATGGTAAGAGAAAACACTTGTATATATGTACCTATATATGTTTCATTGTAATCAATATACATATAAGATTTTGGTCATGATAACCAACTCATAATAGAAGAAACACCCACCCCACATATCAGTTGCATATGACAAAAAGAAATAAGTAAAAAATAAATGAACATTTATGTTAATACTTAAGATGAAATAAAATAATTCACACACATATCCAATACATAATATGACCAGGGAACCTATTCATAGTCTTAAAGATCATGGTCTACCAAGGGTCATCATTCTTAGTTCTAAGGAAACAATTCCCAATACTTTAATTACCTTTACAAAGCCCTTTGTGGATATGATATCAATAAACACGTAATTAGAGTCTATATATATCCATCATAGGAAAAAATCACTCTCAAGAAGTGAACGGAACAACACATGTAACTTCTCATTCCATTCACACCCATTTTTACACATCTCATAAGACCATGGTGTCTAATGAAATATTAAGATTTTCCTTTACATCATATGTTACTCATAGGAATTACCTAAGGTGTCCCAAGAATATATTTAAACACACATTAATTTAATATTATGAAAATTTATTTCCATGTCATCATGATTTAAAAATATGAGTGACAATCACGACATTATAAGTCATTATACTACTCATACAGATCATGGGAAAATAATTTAATTAAGTTTAAAGTTACTCGTATATTGAAGGTGAGATAACATATCACAAATCATATGAAAAAATTATAACTATTCATAATTATTAGGGAAAACAACCTGAATAAAGAGTTAACCCCTTAATAAATGCTTGAGCATCATTACCTATGCTCAACCAAGGTTAATCATGGTTTTTTGGCCATTATACAATCACAAAAGGTCCTAACTCCAACAAACATTTATTTTAACTAATTATAAAACATTATAGTAAACAAAAATAATTAATTCCATTAATAATATATTTATTCATAATCAATTATTAGATAACCAAACCCTATAATTATACAAAAATCTCATCTAATGGGGAGCAGTCTATACCCAATATATTCCAAATAAAACTACCCATGAAAAATATGAGATCTAAATCAATTCAACAATTTATTCCATACTTAATTAATTTATATCCAAAAAATAATCATGGTAGTTAATTTTAAATAGTAAAATAGAGATCTACCATGTACGATAAAACCTTAAAATCCTTCTTTATTCGATCCATGTTGAAACTGTTCAAAAAAACTATTTCACTATGATATTGTTGAATCAACACTGAAATCAAAAAATGAGGAAGTAATAATTAGAGGAACAGAAAGAAAGAGAAGAGGATAGGAATGGAAGGAAAACAAATAACATAATATGTGAGAAAAAATAATTTCAATTGCATATGTTGGAGAGGAAAATATGTTTAAGATATAGAGGGGGACCATCCCTCTCCATGGACCAACCCAAACAATGGATTCCTAAGTTAATTTATAATTAAAAATATCTTCGAGATCCTATTCTTTATCCTTTGAAAAAATACGTTGGATTCCACCATAGTTATAGTGGATGTTACAATGAACATTCATCACTATCCTACCCACTTGAACTCTAGTGGTATAACATTGGGGTTTCAATGGGTTCCGTCTACCATTGCCTAACAATTTTTGAAATTACAAACCCCCTAGATTCAACATGATTCTCCACCACCTGATCTACTACCACAAAAATAAATATTTTATAATCTAAACAAATCTATAAATTATAATTGTTGATCCTAATCCAATAATTCAAACTATCCCCAGTTCAAACGTAATTTGAAATCAAGAATGATTTGGCCATATCAACATTACTTTGTGTGTGGAATTACAATGTTCACTCTATATGTTTTAAAAAAATCATATTTGTTTAAGACAATAGGATTGAGTGGTGAAAATATAGATATCCCATTTGGGTGGTGGTTTTGATAGATGATGGAAGCTAATAATAATGGTGGATCATGTGATTGTTATAAACAAAATAACACATAACTATGATTGATAATACTGAAAGGAATTGGATTTCATTTATTAATATGAATTGTGTATAACTATAGTAAATAAGAATAGAATTCAATAGACTTAATCCAAGATGAGATGTGGAACTAAACTAAAACTGTTAATATAATGGATTCTTGTGGAATTTTTTGATGAAAGATTGAACTAGTTATAGTGGATAATTTGATATAGTATAGAAATTGAGGAGAAATTGTTATATTGGATAAAGAAATTTTTTTAGGAAGGATACAAGTGAAGGAAAATTGTTAGCATAGAGATGATAATAATAAAATATAAAGGAAAGAATAATTGAAATGCAATGAATCATTTAGTAATATTTAATAATAAGATGAGTATGTGTGAGATATGAATCGATCACATGATAATTGTATTTTCAGGAAGACTGAAATGATAGGGCTCAATTATAAATTTTCTTCAAGGGAATATAAACATAACTAAATAATTGTTATAATATTAACAATATGGAATAGGTTTCATCTACATCTTGTGGTGCATTAACGACTCTATTTAAAGAGTATGAAGATTATACCATCCTAATTATGTCCTTAAACACATTTAGTAACTGATAGGATCATATTTTTGTAGAATCACATATATTAACATTAGCTGTTTGATGAAATGAGTTTGAGTTACTATATTGTAAAAAATGAACAGTGATAGAGAAAACATGTAATTTTCTACTAAGAAGTTATTTTCTATGATTTTTAGGTAATTCAGAGGGAAAAATTTTAAACTAGTTTCTACATCATTCAATTTGTGATTATTACATGTAATATTTATTAAATAGAGGGAGAGAGAGGTATATAGAGAGAGTTGTGAGTAGTGAATATGGATTTTTAGTGAATTTTTCCATGTCCATTTAAAATTATTGTTGAAATGGGACATTAGAGTCTTGTAGTGATTTTTTTAGTAATCTTTCCTTAAAATCATTCTTGTACATTCTTCTTGGACTGTATCTCCTAAATTATTTTTGTTGTGTTGTTCTTAGATGTTATATTACAATAGTTATTTTTAATAAATATCTTCTTCAATTATTTGAAAGTGAGATTGATTTTATTATAATGTTAACCATGTGTGTTATTTATTCTTCTAATTACCTATATTTTATATCTACTAATAATTTTTTTTGGTCAAGTACTAAGATAATAGTGGAATTTAGTTTTCTATTTTTTTTGTCACTAGAAAATTAGTACAATTTCATTTGAAAATGTTTTTACACAGACTCATTGGATTCAATGTGATCATTAAAAGAACAAATGAATGTAAATTTTATGGTCATAAATTTTTCATTGAGGAATATTAAGAAAGAATAACCAATTTTTTCAATGAAGATGATGAAAACCAATGGTTAATGTTTTTTCATGGAAAATTATCATCACTTTTCCACACACATTTATTCCCATTTATTTTGTTTTATTTCATATTTAAATTATAAAGAACCCCCATTCAACTTAAAAAAGATATAAAAACATTAGAATAAAGTGAAAAGTGGGCATAGATTGAAACCTTCATGAGAGAAAACATTGGGATCTACTATAACTATATTGTTATAAGATAAAAATTTGAGAAAAGTCATTGAATTTGTTTCTTCATCTATCCCCTTTCACAGTGATTTTACTTTCAACTCTACTAAAGGATTTCCACTTTATAATATAACGACCAATATTTTCTACATTTTCACTTTCCATCTATATGGCACTTCTCTTAAATCACTTACATAGATCCATCCATCCTTGTTTTATTTCAATGAATTATCATATAATAAAAGGTATTTTGATTTGACATCTTTTTTCATGATTATGATTTTTTTATGAAAATATTTATTATTTTTCAATATATATATTTATATATATTACTATTATATTTATATATGTATATTCTATTTATAGTATGTATGTTTGTGTTTATTAGGAGAATTTTTTTTAGATATTTAAATAATCATTATATTTATAGTATATATATGTTTATATTATTTATGTATATATAGTATCTATATAATATTTTTAATGTATGATGGTGTGGGTATTTTTTCATTATATATATATATATGTTACTATTTATTCATATATAGTAGTTGTTATATTTATATATGTGATCATGGTTTTTATGTAAATATATTACTGATATAATATTATTTATATATGTTTTGTACAATTGAATTTATATATGTCTGTATATATATTCTATTTATAATTCATATATATATATATATGCGTGTTTTATACTCTTTATAGACATATAAATATTTCTATATATATGTTATAAATATATGTAATCAGGTTTTACTATTTGTGTGTGTTATTTAAAGTAATATATATAAATATATTATATGTATATGTATGTTTTATACCGTTTTTAATAAAATATGTTGAATATGAATATGTGATTAATAATTGTATGCTCAGGGAGTATAAGTAAGTAATCAATGGGTTCATCAACTTTTTAATAGGACATGTGAAAAATCATTCATAAATTATATATCTTTGTTTAATTTGTTATTATCTATTATGAATTGGTGCATCTAAATAAGAAGAACACATTCTCTTTTATAGAATTGGTAATATTTATAAATGTTGGAGAAAAATTAAAAAATTAAACATATCTTTTGGGTGGAAGAATATTATTTTTTATGGATCATCTGATATTGGTACAAGTATATACGATGATATAGATCATATTGAGAAAATGAAAAAGGAGGTTAAAGATAAAAATTGATATTGTCTGAAAATGTTTTAGAGGTTTGTAAATATTTTATTTAATGATGGTTATAATAAATAGAAAATATTATATAGAATATTAAAATAATATAACCTTAAAATATGTAATAAATGGAGTGAAACAAGTTTCTTAGAGATACTTTATCCATTGAATGAAATGTTTATAGTTAGAAATTTGATTTTTTTTCAAACATATGAAACTACATGGAATTTTTGTTCCATGGGAATGATATTTAAAAAGATACATTCTGATATGCCCCAGGATTTGATGCTACACTTGGGTGGTGGGGGGGGGGGGGTTGAAATAGCAGTGTATGTATTTTTCCAATGTTTTCAACTAGAATGTTTTTTATCATTTATGATTTGATACCATTTCCATTTTATCATTGAAATACCTATGTTAATAAAAAAACAAAAATTAAAAGTTTCATGATAATTTTTACAAGGTTTTGTCTTAGTAGGGGTACATACTCTCTATTTCATCTGATGGTTATACTTATACATAGAATATATAAAATAAGTTTACAACCAGTTACAGATTTGGATATTTAGTATCATCCAATAGATATGAGTTATTTGATATTATTTTCGCATTTATATTTCATCCTTCTAGATAAAGTATAAAAAACCATAATGGTAAAGATCGCATGATAATCCATGTTTCTCTAAATAATGATAATGTTGTATCTCCTGATACATCATGGAAGACATATATAATGATCCAGACTTCTCATACATAAATAATACGTCTTTTAGATGAATATTCCTTACATTAAAAAAATACATGCTTGAAGACTATATTGGTTTACTGTATTTAGACACTAGATACACTATATTATTATTTCTTGAAATATCTTCAATGTATCCCACAAATATATTCTCAAATAGTTATCCTCTTAGGAATTCACTATAGAGATATTTCTTCAAAATCTGGTGAAGGAAAAATAAGAATGGGTGAGTTCTAATTCTCATTAAGGGTAAACATTAAAGATATAAGTCTATGATTATACAAAAGAATATGATAAGAATAAGGGAATGTGGTTATGAACATAACTAATTAAGTTCATACCCAACCTATGATATAAAATAAACATGATTCATGCCATAAAAATTATCATTTCTAAAAAATGGCCCATAAGAGGGAGATTTCATCAAAAATTAATTATAAAAAATAGGATCATTACAAAAAATTGTGGAACAATCATAAGTATTGAAAACTATTTCATATATTGAGTATGACTAAAAATTCCATCACTACAGTGAAATTGGACTCATCACCTATTTCTTATAACGGATCAAGACACCCTTATTTCCCACAGGGGATCACGATTCACATGTTTTCCATAGTTGATCAGGACACACAATTTTATCATAGTATATCATGACACACATCATTCCCAAAGTGTATCAATCCAATAATTTTTTTCCTATTGTCATATCATTAGATATAATGCTTTACTGAATCCATTATTGGGAGATATAGGTACAAATATTCACATAATAAAATCATTCATATGTGTTCCAAAAGAGCATAAAAATTCATCATATAATAACCCATGAAATGAGATGAGTTTCATAAATAATTCATCATATTATAATTTTTTAAAATGATATAGGTATGATATTGAAATGTTTATTTCATCAACAAACCACCCATCAAAATAAGTAGGTTTCATAAGAATTTCTTTACATTACAAACCATGGAAGATAAATTGGTTTCATATATGTGACTTCATCATAAACATAAACCATACAAACAAATAATAAAAATTGAGTCAATGGATCATATCCCTAGTAAATCATATGTTACATCAAAGGATTTTATATTAGATGAAAAATTATTTTGAAAGAATAAAAAAACATTTATTGAGGAAAACATCATTTAAAATATTGAAAAAAAAATTTAAACAAAGAAAATTTTGAAAACACTTAATTTAAAAATATCCTTGTAAATTATCATGGAAAATTTAAAAATATTTTAAAACATTTCTTGGGGAAAATGTTCTTTCCTTGAAAACCACTTTTTTAAAAAATAAATTCATCAAATATTTTTGAAATCCTTTTCATTGAAAATATACCTCTAAAATATAATTTTATCTTTAAAACATTGAGTGATTATGATGATGTAGAATACCATTAATGTCATACATTTAAAATAAATATTCCATTCATATTTTCTAAAAAATCCAAACAAGCATTATTTAAAAAAATTCATGAAGATTCATTTCAATTTTTTCTGTAAAAATAAAAACATGGGTAAAATTTTCTCAAATAAATTATTATAATAGTGTTAAAAACATTTTTATATTACATGGTTTTTGATAAAAAATGGGATTTCGACTAAGGATAGAAATGAAGAAAGTTTTTATTAAAATATATCTTCTTAAATATTGAGTAAATAAAGAGTGGAAAATAATAATAAAAGATTTATTTTCAATAAATAAAAATATGAGAAGAAATTTCATGAGTTTTTTATATATATTTCATAATACTTCATCACCACATGCATAAACCAAATCAATTCTGATAAATAGTGATATTGTATTATAAAACCCTCAACACATTGAAAACTTTTAATTATAAACAGAAATGAATGAATACCATTAAATGAAACATATATTATCATGTGAATAAATAAATTCATGATATTTCATGTCAATAGGGTTGTATATACACCTCAAAAAAGAATATAGGTTCTTAATATAACATATTTCTCAAAGAAGGGAAATCGAGACAAAAATCCCTTATCGTTTTGGTAACTTTTTAGATGAAGCCCCCATAAAAGAGGAATAATCAAAACTATATGTAAATAAACATCATTTTTAGGTGAAAATCATAAAATAAATTCATGGGATGTATATAAAACACATAAAAGAAATAGGTGGTGAATATGATATGTGCCTTAAAGAATTTAAACGTCAGGCGAAAATCCTTAACACTTTAATGATCTTTTAGATCATAAGCCCCAACAAAGAATACAAAAAAATGAAACTATAAACATCATATAAACAAGGATATTCCTGATATATCATGTCAAATGGGTAGTATATACACCACACCAAAAAAATTACTGGTGAATTTTCATATGTCACCTAGAAATAAAAGAGAGACTAGAAATCCCATAACTTATATATCGACATCAATTGTACACATTCTAAACACATGTATAATAAATATTAGTTCATTATATTTATTTTAAAAAACAATAATTATTTATATCATACCATATATGATTTACTTATGACCCTTTTTTACCTATTTATTATCAATTCTGGGTTAAAGTCATGTTTGAGCAGTAACTGCTTTCTTTTTAGAAATGTTTTGAACTGTTATTGTTTGTGGTACTCATATATTGATCATGGTTACATAATATACATAATTTTAACAATGATATAAATAACATATATATTCAATATATATATACATATATATAGAGTAATCCATAAAATTTCATGATATAAAATGAAATACACACTTCATAGAGACAGTAAGCCGTAAAAATGCATGAATACTGTTTATATTTTCTCAATAGATTGAAGTAAAGAATGGTAAATAATATATTACCATAATAGAATAAAATATTTGTTATATATATAAAAATTATTATTAAAAAAACCTCAATATATAACGATATAGACATAACGTACATAGACATTACATCATTTTTGTAGAATATTTAATATATTACAAAAACACTAACCCAAATATCATATTGGTTTAGTGAATTTGGAAACATTGAAACATAAAAAACTTGTACATAATAACACAAAATATTATCCCACCCATTTCTTCATAACTATTACATTTTGGGTAATATAATACTTAATACCTTTCGTCATATCATGGGGAAAAGAAAAATAATAATGGATGGGATTAGATTTATAGTAAGGGTAAACAAGGGAGATAAATAAGAATAATATATAAATACGGGTATGAGAATATAAGAATAACATTTGAAGATCATACCCCACATATACAAGAACTTATACATGAGTCATTGAATAAATATTAGTAGTTAATAGGACATTAATCATAAGGGAGTAAAGATCATAAACTATGAAATCATACCAGATAAATAAGACATGGAATTATGGAAGACACATAAATATATAAAACAATTCCCACAGTAGTCAAGTAATACATATAAGGCCATGTTAATGGAATAGGTTCACTACCCAAACCACATTAGTAGTAAATGTTTTCTCCTCTGACCATCTTAGTAGTACAGGTTCTCTTCCATGAAAATCATACCATAAAAAATCCTATAGTGAACCAGCTTTACTCCATATTTTTTCCTTGTCTATATCACAAGATTTAAATCATTACCGAATGTATTGAAGGGAGATAGAGGACATAATAATAAAATAATGAAAACCAAACATATGTGTCCCACAAGAATATAAATTAATCATGATAATAAACTAAATATACAAAAATAAGGATAGTATTTCATGACTCATCCACTAGGGCCCGTTTCTTGACTCCCCAAAGACCTCCTAGTGAAGGCCGAGGGTTGGAAACAAGCATTGAAGGTGTCAACCTGGATGTGGGAGGCATTTTTATGAGGACCAATATGCACACACAAACATACAACCACATCCCAAAAACTAGAAAGATAAACATGCATTCCACTAAACAAACACTAAGTGAAGGTACAAGCTATAGGTCAAATGAGACAAAATACAAATACAACAAAAGAAAAACTGAAAATAGGAATGTACGAAAGATCTCTAAAATCCATCAACTGAAAATTCCACCTGATGGGTAAGTGTAGAGTAGCTACTAGATGCTGTAGAAGTACACCCAACCTGCCTAATCTAACGGGAAAAAATTGGGTCCTAGGCCACCGAGTCCCTTATCATGGTGACAGTCATCTACACCAGAAACAACATGTGTGAGAAAAGCCAGTGCAGGGGTGAGTAACGAAATATTTAGTAGGGACCCCAAACCCAAAAAGAGATTCCACTAAGTAATCGACAAATAAAATCACGAACCATGATCAATAAGAAAGACAACTCACACATGTATAATCAAAATTATGAAAAGAAAGACTATAAGTTGTAACAATGAACACATTGGACTACATATGTACTCATATCTAATGAGTACCATGGGTCTTTTGGGTCCCAATGGGACACTTCCACTATAGGACATCATATCTTGTCCACACAGGGCCACTTGTAGCTGATCCACACAAGGTCACTTAGAGCTGATCCACATAGGGTCGCTTGGAGCTGATCCACACATGGTTGCTTATAGATGATTCACACAGGGTCACTTAGAGATTATCCACACAGGGTCCCTTATATCTGATCCATAGAGGGTCTTTTAATGTTGATCCATATAGGGTTGCATGGAGATGATCCAAAGAGGTTCGCTTTTCTTCTAGGAATATAAGGTCACTTGGTCCCACTCATCATCGGTCTTTTGGTCTCAGACAACGATAGGATTATAGAAGGTAACACACTTGATTCCAGTAGAATCAACTCCTCAAGCCATTAATTGTATTTCGAATTCCATGAAAGACTACTTATATCACACCAAAAGAACCACATTGTCGTGAGGGTTCCAACTCAATAAATGGACTATCAAAAGGACCTCCTATCTAAAAGATATTGGCAATTTAGTAAACAAGGGTTAGTTTTTTCTGGGACCGGCATGATCCGGTCAGACAGACCTGACCAACCTGGTCGGAGTGACCTAACCAACTAGCCGTGGGGGCCCAAAATTACCCAACCCAGTTCGACCAACCCGACCCGACCTGGTTGTGTATGGGTTGGCCCAATCTGGCTCGGCTACTAGGCCAGGCCCATTAGGCCTTGCTAGACCCAGCCCTATTTGGCTGTGGGTCTAGGTTGTCGGGTCACCCAGCGACCCAGATTTATCCAGTCTGGCCCCCCAGAGGCAGGCCGATTTGTTCACAGCTTGGGCCACCAAGCGGCGCAGTTTTTTTTCATCGGCCTAGCCTAAAAAAGTAGGCCAATGTAATTCCATCCATGTCCACTCCGTGGATTGGTTCACACCCTATGACTCAGCCCATTAAGCGGGCCGATCTCTACAAGCCTGAAGTCTAGGTGGTGTCTAGTTCGACCGCGGTGCGACTGACTATGTCTGGCACCCCCTTATCCCCCTCGCTGTCCCCGCTGGACCACATGATAGTGCATCGTGCCATGCCCCCTTCCACAACATGGTCCACAGACGTGACTGGGTGTCCACGTACCTCTTCCACATCCACTTTCCTACTGTATATGGCTCCTGCCACACCGCCGCGGCCCACCGTGGCGCTCCGCCGCACACCGATGACCGCCATTGTGGGATACCTCCACCAGTCTCATATATGCTGGTAGGATATTCCACAGACCACTAGGTCTGCTCCAGTGGTCCGTTCTTTAGACTTTCTATGACTCCAGCCTCGATGGGGTTCCATCTTCTCTGCTATGTCCTAAAAATTATTTTCCCTCAATCTAGATTTTCCCCTACAAAGAAAACACAAGAATTGAAAATTTGGGAGGCTCAGGCCCTATTCATTTTGTCTCAAACACCCCACATTTTAGTTTATGTAAACTGGGGGGGATAGTTTTATGATTCTATCAAAATTATTCCCAATGAAAAAAACAAAGAATATGCTCCCACCTGCAAGATTAAGTGATCTGTAGATCAACCTATTTGTGGTTTGATCCACATTCATTGTTTTAGAATGAATAATAGGGAATTAAAATTGAAAAAAGTAACCCCTACCTGGGATATATTCATTGGCCAGGGAAGATTATCCTCGTGCGCCATTGTTCTCTATATTTTATATTCCACCCATGCTTCTAGCGATACTTTCAAGGGTGAAAGGACAATGAATTCAACATTCGTTGGTCCCGTTCTTTGAGGTGAATCATTGTCGCTAGTGATTAACCAATGTTTTTTATTGTATAGAATTTCCTCGCCATCCATTAGATAAATTCTATCTCTAATTTTCTAACATGTTTTCTCATAAAAAGAGAAACACCTCCCATCTTTTCTGTTACACTGCGTCGTCACGTCGTTACACTGTTTCATTAATGAAACAACGTATATGTAACGCTTCAGTTAATGAGTCGTTACACAACACATTCAATATCCTCATTAATGGGATTAATTTAATGTGATTCATTGCCGCCTCATCACTTCCGCTGCAATGCTGACGTTCCAATGCTCAATGGTGAAGATAAATTAATAAAACCACTTTTTATGTTATTTTATTTTTCTTCAAAAAATTCTGAAAATAATCATTTCCTATTGATCCCCTCCAGTCATTGTAAGGTATTTTTTCAATGAAATCCCATCATTCTATTTTCAACGGTTCCCTATTATTTTTGATATGAGCACCGGTTTAATAGTTTAAAAAACTCGATCGCAAGTTTATTTAAATGAACTTAAAAAAGAAAAAAAATTGTGCTCACTGGGCCGTAGAATCAGGAATTTTATGGGATTCAAGTCTCAAAATAATACAATATAATTAAAAAATTACATAGAAATTATTGGATGTTACATTACCCCCACCATTAGGGATTCACATCCCCATAATCCAAAACATGGGCTAAACAAAAAATGGGGGTACTGAGCACAAACTTGAGCCTCCCGCTCTGTTGTGCTCTCCTAGAGATTATCGTGCTGCCACCGAATGTGCACCATAGAAATTGACTGTCCATGAAGGAACCACTCTTTTTAATCCTCTATATCCATCAGAAACTCCATAAATTTCTCCCCAACTTCAATGTATAGCTCACCCTAGTTGATGACGTGCAATGGATCATTCATGTACAAACTCAATTACAACACGTGAAAAACATCATGTACTCGATGCATCTGTTGGGGGTGAACTAGGAAATACGCCACCTCGCTAAATCCTCTCAGAATTTGGAATTGGAAATTGATCCTCAGATATAAGTTGCTTCCCTAGACAAATCTCTACAATCTTCATCAGGGTGAGACTTGAAGGAAAACATGGTCTCCCTCCTTAAACTCAAAGGGACACTATCTCTTATCAGCATAAGATTTATTCCTGCTCTATGAAGTTCTCATCTAATCCTGGATGATCTTAAACTTCGCTGTGGCAGCCCATACCAACTCTGGAACCATGAGTGCTCACTCCACTTGGTTTTTCCAATATAGTGGTGATTTGCATGGTCACCCATAAAAATCGTTGAACAGTGTCATGCCAATGGTGGAGTGATAACTATTATTTTATGTAAACTCCACTAGTGTAATATGGTCCTCCTAACTAAAACCACAATCAATAATGCATGAACAAAGAATGTAGTCAAAGGTCTATATGGTCCTCTCTATCTGTCCATCAGTTTGGGGGTGAAAGGCTATTCTCAAGCATATCTGAGTCCTGAATTCCTCATATAATCTCTTCCATAGTCGGGATGTGTAGAAAGAATCATGGTTTGAGACGATCATGGAGGGTACCCCATGAATCCTCACTATCTCCAGGATGTAGAGGTGTTTCAAGCCTTCTATCGATGCCAGCTCATAGATGGGTAGGAAATGAGTTGAATTGGTTAGTCAGTCAATGATCACCCATATAGAATCATGGCCCTTGGATGTGTGTGATAATACCATCACAAATTCAATCAAGATACCATCTCAATTCTACTATGGTACCTCAAGCGGTTGTGCTAAGCCTACTAGAACCTAATTCTTAGCATCAATTTGCGGACAAGTGAAGAACCGTGAAATGAACTTCGAAACTTTTTTCTTCATCCCGAGCCACCAGTACTGACATCAGAGAACCTGGTACATCTTCACCACACCTAGATATACTTCTATAGGGAATATATAGAACTCCCACAACACCTCCTCACGCAATACCACTAGTGATTCATGGTGCCCTCTAAAAAGGATGACATGCTTCTTACCTATCGAAAATCCATCAGGAGCCTGCCCTGAGGATAAATGAGCATGTTATGCCTCACAATCAACATCTACCAGCTAGGACTCCCTAACTTGTTGTATGATCGGGGGAGTGGTAGTCATCGACTAAAGGTAAGATGCTCCATCATTATCCATGAAGTATATCTACATTGCGGAAAGCTACTTCGTCGCCTCACTCAGCAGCTACAAACCAGACCTCCTGGTGAGTGCATCTTCCACCACGTTCCCCTTACCAGGAGTATAAAATATCTTGATTTAATATTCCTAGAGAATCTCGTTTCATTCCCATTGCCTCAAGTTCATGTCCTTTTGGGGGAACACATACCTAAGACTCTTTTGGTTGGAGTAGACTGTGAACCGCTCACCCATCAAGTAGTGATGCCTCATCCTCGAAGAAAAGAACATTGTTTCTATGTTTAGGTCATGGGTCTCATAGTTCTACTCATTCTACCTCACATATGATTAACTGTAGTCTATCACTGATCGCTCCTGCATAAGGACACAACATAGTCCAATCCCTGATGCATCACAGAAAACCACATTCCCAATTCCCACCTCTAGTAGTCTCAATATGGGGGCTCTCACCAGTCTCCACCTCAGCTCTTGGAAACTATGCTGGAACTTCTCTATCAACATGGAGGGTTTTCCCTTCCATTTTAAATAAGATAATGGTGTTTCTACTCTGGAAAAGTCGAGCACGAACCTCTTGTAGTATCCATCCAACCCCAAGAAACTTTCCACCTCAGTCATGCTCTGGGGTGGCTCCCAAGAAAGAACTACCTATATCTTCTCCATATCCATAGCAACTCCAGCCTATGAGATGACATGTCCAAGAAAGTTGCCCTCCAGAATCTAGAACTAGAACTTTGAGAGCTTCCTATAATTTTGGTTCTCTCAGAGTATATCCAAGACTATTCACATGTGTGTAGTGTGCTCCTCTTCTAGCACAGAATACACCAAGATTCTATCAATTAATAACACCAAAAAATGAACGGGTTAAGGCTGGATGATCCTATTCTTGAGTCCCATGAACACTACTGGGGTATTAGTCACACTGTAGGGAATCGCCAGGAAGTCATAGTGGCCATACCGGCATCTATAGGCTGTCTTCGATACATCCTCATCCCATACCTAAAGCTGGTGACAACCTGATTTGAGGTCCATCTTTGTGATCCACCTCGCACCCCTCAGCTGATCAAAGACACCATCAATCCTCAATAATGGATACCTGTTATTCACGGTAACCCGGTTCAGGCACCGGAAGGCCATGCATTGCCTCAAGCTTCTGTCTGACTTCATGGAATACTACACTATGGCTGAACATGGTGAAATTCTAGGCATCACGAAGCCATTTTCCTTAAATTCCTCCAACTATGCCTTCAACTTCCGATGCTCCACGAGATCCATCTGATATGTCAGTGTGGATATCAGTGTCTTCCTAGGGTATATGCTGATGTCGAAGCCTACCTCCCTCCAAGGAGGTATCCTAGAAACATCCACAAGAAAGACGTCTTCAAACTATTCAAACACTATTGGAATGTGAGGTCTCCTCTCATCCATCACACCAAGGGTGAGGCTATCCAACTAGTTAGTTATCGGTTGCACCCTCCTCTTAGAAAGGACATCATGTGCTTCAAGAGTTACCTTATCACCGGTGAAAGAAAAACATGGTCCCATCATCACGGACAAAACACACTCTATTCCTAACACAATCAATATGATCATGAACTATGGATAACTAGTCTGTGACAAATTTGAAATCATAAGGCCCTGATGCCATGACTATAAGATACCAGCCGAAGATCTCTCCTCTAAGAGTAATCAAACATTGCCGAAAGTAGTGTGTAATCATCGAATCCCCTCTCATAAGGGTCTCCAATCGTAAGGATCAACCCAACGGCTACATTGGAATCCCAGAGACTTGAACGAGGTCCGTGGAAAGTAAAGAGTGACTGGAAACTGTGTCTATAAATACTATAAATAAAGTATAGAAGACACAGATCGTACCTCTAATAATCACTGGAGCATTGTGGTCATAGGTCCCCACTGCTTGAAGATGATCTTTGCCTTGTCCACCTACTCCCTGAGGCTATGGTGGACCACCTAGGGGGGGGGGGTACTATCTCAAACCATCTCCCATTGCATGATACTCAGCCTGCTCCTCTTACATTCACTCCGGCCTGTGGACCTCCTCGATTGAACCTCTACCTCTGCCTCGGTGGTTCCTCAACTGTTCGCTGATCGTATGTGTGGAAGGTCTGGCATTCCCAAGACATGTTTCCCTTCCCACCACACAAGTAGTATGCTTTTCTCCTCTGCTTAACCCTGCTACCCCGAGGGCCTCACACCACTTGTCCTATGTCTTGGGGTCACCCTCCAGATAGTCTGACCCACTTGGACTTCTGCATCATTTTTTGGCTTCCCTCCATGGATGAATCAGCCACCTATCTCTTGATGATAGCTCCCACCATCGACGTGTGCTCTGTGAGGAAGCTTTATTCTAGTAAATCCCTCTCTAGCACTGCAGCCTTAATGGGGATGCTGAGGGAAATCAATGATGCATGTATCTCCCATCAGAGTCCCTTCTCAAAGGTCCAGGACTAGAAGAAAGTGTTCTATACCATATTCATATAGTACTTAAAGAGGTATGTAAACCTCAATGATTACTCATCCACTGACATGCTGCCCTTATGTAGTTGAAATAACTTCTGCATGCACACTGAGCACAAGGTCATGGGGAAGAACCTCTCTTGGTAAAGCTACTCGAAGTCAACCTAAGTAAGTGTTTCCCTATCACGAGTCTAAATCGTCATGCTCCACCAACTCCGTTCCGATCCATAAAGAAGGATCACAACTAAAATCTCCATCTATTCAAGGGTTGTCATCACTAAGCGGAAGACCTGCGTCACCACCTCCAGCCAGTCCTCACCAGCCTGAGGATCTATCTCTCCCTAGATCTAGGAGGTCTATCTCTCTGAAACTCATTCAAGGAACTGAGTCTATGTGTGTCCTACACTAGTAGTGTTGACAATAACTGTAGATCAACAGGTGGTGGTAACTCTAGCGGACCACCCAAATGGGCCATCTCTAGCACTGGTCCCTGAACTGATGCCTCATATCTAGGTAGGTTGTTCTTAGGGTCACGTGTTAGAATCCTAGTTTTCTATATTGGTGGAGGCATCCTGAAATAGATCAATATGTAACACAATGAGTTGATTATACATGGTGATATGACTCTGATTCAATAAGAACATATTTAAACACTCAATTATTATATGATGCATGAAACCAGTGTTTTTATGTATAGAGATGAAAAGAATAATTCAAGGTCCTTGTGTATAGATACATTAGCTATCACACCAACAAAGAACTCCACAAATCTAAAAGTCTAACTCCAAACATATATATCACTATTGCCTAAAAACAAAACAAAAAACTCATGGTCTTTGAGGTAGAACTAGCCACCTCAGATACCACTTTGTCATGACCCGTCCCCTAGGGCATGAGACGTGACTCCCCCAAGGAAACCTACCAAAGGCTAGGGCTTGGTGACTGACACCAAAGGTGTCAATACGCAAGTGGAAACAATTTTATAGAGTACCTGTACATACACAAACAACCACGTCCCAAAAACTAGAAAGGTAAACATGCATGTCACTACAAAACCACTGAGTAAAGGTACAAGCCGTATGTCAAATGGGATAGAATACAAACCCAAAAAAGTCAAACTGAAAAAAGGAAAGTATAAAAGATCTCCAAAATATATTTGTTTAAAACCCCACCTGATGGTAAGTGTAGATTAGCTACCATAATTTATAGAAGTTTTCCCTTCCCGCTTGATCTCACTAGGCTCCAACAGGTCCTAGCCCACCAAGTCCCCCATCAACGCAGCAGCTATCTGCACCAGAAACAACAAATATAGATGAATCTTGTGCAATGGTTAGTAACTAAATACTCATTAGGGACCCCAAACCACAAGGGAAAGACCACGAAGAAATCTACAATTAAAACCACCAAACATGATCACGAAGCAATACTTCTGAAAGAGGTATAATCTAAAGTATAGAAAGTCAGACTATTAGTTGTAACATTGAACACTTTGGACTACTAAGGTACTCATCCCTAATGAGTACATGGGTCTGTTCAGTCACATGGATCCACTTCCCAATTAGGGAATCATATCTAGTCCATAATGGGACACATGTTGCTGATCTATAAAAACATGTTTAAAATAGTTTTATAGAAATTTGTTTTTAAGGAACATAAATTTATGACTGAAGAGTGATTGAAATCACATGAAACATACAATATAATTAAAATAAGGTGATTTATGATGAAACATGTTAGTATATACACCCCGTAAAAGAATATAGTATCATAACATAACATGTGTCTCAATGATGAAAATTTGAGAAAACATTACCTTATAAATTTGGTAAATTTTGAACTGTAAATCCCATGAATGAGATAGTACAAAATCGATATATGAATACACATAAATATAAGGAATGTGATCATAGATTAAATTCATTGGAAGTATAAACACCACAAAAAAGCAATGAGTGGTGAATGTGAAAAAATTATCACAAAAATAAAAGTGAGTCTAGAAATCCCCTTTTAATAAGTCTTGAATTCCTTCAAAAATGTTAAAACCTCCAGTATAATAAATATATATTTTTTATAAATATAACAAAAAAACATTTTCACATATATAATACCATATAGGATATACATAAGACTTTATATTACTTCTTCATTAAAAAATACATGTTAAAGTTGACCCTTAAATTTTCATATTTGTTTAACCTTTTGTTCTTGGTTCTCTTAAATAGATCAGGATTTAAACATCTAAATAATGACAAAACTATATAAATATCATATATATATATATATATATTCACTAAATATGTAGTTATGGTTGTTATAAAATTTAGTTGTAGAAAATACAACACACTATTTATGGAGACCGTATGTTGTACGTATACATGCACATTGTTTCTATATTCCCGTCATATTAAAAAAATAAAAATAAAATATATATTATCATTACATAATAATTTTGATGTCATATATATCACATGTTTTTATTAATTTTTTTTTAATACATTCCACGTAATTTGTGAATGATTCACATTACTTTGTGAGGCGGTAGTCTGCCGTACATAGGAACAATGTTATTGTATTGCCATAATATTGAAAGCATGAAAGTATGTGTGATATAAAAATTTAATAAATATAATTATTTCATTAAACATAATATATAAAAATTAAACCTATCATTATTCCCACTCATTAATTTTGGTGATGGAAATTTAATTGTATTGCAACGTGAAGACGATAATCCGTACGTACACACAAGCGATAGTCTCACTTCCTGTTCAATGAGAAAGTGGATGTACAATGGGGTTTTCAAAATCAAAATAATATTTAATAATAATTTTTATTACTAAGTTATTATTTAATGATGTAATGCATTGATTTATAGTATGTATAGAAGAGTAGTAAAGGAGAGTGATCGGTATGAGTAATTACCTCATCTTCAAAAGAACTCATTTAGATATCCTCTAATGGAATATAGAGTCGGTATTTTGGGAATACCACCACCTATAGAATTTGTATAGGGAAGTGGAGACCATCATTTTTTAGTTGTTGGTATATCTACCAAAATTAATGTGGTGTAATGAAATGAGAGAGTAGGTGTTATTTTATAATGAAGGTGAGAGGAACTTTAAGAATTTCTCAAGAGATTAATTTATAATAAATCAAATATATATCCAAATACTACCAAATACAATTTTATTCGATGTTAATATGGTATCGGGTGTTAATACAATCATCCAATTTATTTTATACATGTTTTGGTCTAATATTAAACCATATCATTTAGATTAATTGTTAGTTAACATATTTTAATTTTACTTATGGTAACATATTATTCAATGCTGAAATGTTGATATTTTTACATATAATGTGTCAATTGAATCATAAATAGTCAAATGAATAAATTTTAGACCATAATTTATCCCATTTGTCATTATTAATTTTTTTATTATTTTTAACTAATTTCAAAAAATATGTTTTTTATAAAATGTCATTAGTCTAAATTTTGACATTATTCATTACATTGAAATTATGAAAATAAATACAGTAAACTCAATTAGATAATATTTATTTAATAAAAAAATAATATTTTATATTAACCTATAAAATTCATGTATCACCCTGTTTAATTCATATTATATCTGTTTTATAATATTTAATAAAACCTAATTTAATTTTTGATTAATTGAATACTTTCTACATCATCAGTGTTTAATTTTTTATGATAGTAATTTATTAAGTAAAAAATAAAAATAAATATTCAAAATGTAGATTTTTTTATTTTAGTATAATATATATAGTCGAGAATAGATTATATTTTGTAACATATTAAAAATATTATATTTATTAAGAGTAAGAGATTGACATTTTGTCACTTTCTTTGATTTTAATATTATAGATACCATTTTCATAGAAAAGATTCCATTAAATAAGAAAAGTTTGATCCTTAGATGTCATTTTTCCAATTAAATTCATCCAATAAATTTTGGTCAAATTTTATGGTAATTAGATAACATTTATAATATTATTTTTACCCTCAATTATCCATTTTACCAATAACTGTGGTAATAGAAATTACTCAAGTTACTATTCGTTTTTTTTTCTGAAAAATGGAAATATTTACTAAATTTGGATCTTATGATTCAAAAAATGGAATAACTTTTAAAAAAATAAAAACATAGAAATTGATAAAATTAATTTAAAATCAATCCCATAGAGTGGTTGAGGAAACATGGTTATAAAGTGAAAACATTCAAAAGATTGAAATGTTTTTTTTACTAATTCAATATGAAATTGATTCCAGTGAGGTGTATTAAATTCAAAGAAATAAAATTGATCTAATTATAGTTTAAAACAAACAAAAAATATAATTTAACACTATAAATTATTTATACAAAAATATGGTTTTCAATTAAAATTTTATATTTTCCAATATTAATCAAAACATGAAACTTATCAAAAAAATACCAAAACTTCAACCAAAGAAAATATTGATATTACTATTTCAAATAAAAAGTTTCTATTTTCAAATAATATATATTAAATAGTGAAAAACTATATTTAAAACAAGTGCACCATTAAAAGTTGGACGACTATCTTTTTAGAAAAATACATGCTTTATGCGTAAAATTGATTTTGTTTTTATATCTAGCCTAGAAAACACATAAGATGAATGTTTTACATTATATTGAATATATATTTCATTAAAATATTAAAAAAATTTTGATTTATTTATTTATTTATATAAAACACACTTATTAACATTTAAATAGTTTTTTAGAGAACCATTCCCCTTTATTTTAAATAGGGTTTTATTTTAATTTATAATTAATTGGTCACCAAATAATTAATTATATATATATTTATGTATGAAACATATTTTAATAATTCAGCTAGTCTTGTTCATACCCTCAATTCTAACGGCTAGTTTATAATTGTTTTTCTTAAATAATAATAATAATAATAAAATGATGCTTCGTAGAAACTCAGTGTTGTGTGTAACTAAAAACATCAATAAAATAAAATTATTAAAAAAAAACTATTTCATAAAAACATTGGATTTAAATTATAACAAAAAAAATAAATTTCACCATTTAAATACATCAATCTAATATAAAAGAATGAGGATACATCTTCCACATGATATCCTCATGTTCTTATATTACTTTTTCAAATTGGTGGTTTCTCAAAAAAAACATTATCCAAGAGATTGGTATCATTTTCTATAAGTTTATCTTTATGATATATAATTTCTACTAGTTTCTCCTCATATGAAAGATCTTTCGCCAGTGGTGCAACCTCTGTGTTTATTATAGATAAAGGATCAGATATGTACCTTCTTAGAATAGACACATGGAACACATCATGATATTCAGAGAGATTTTATGGTAGCGCCAATCAAATAAGCTTCCATTATAATATGATCAAGAATTTAAAATGGAAATTACATACTTAAAATATAAAAGTTCACACTAAAAATTAAATTTGAATGTTTTAGATATTTTTTGTGGGAAACCCACATCATAAAAAGGATCCATAAAGCATCCTTGTAAAAAGTGGGAATGTAAAAGGATAAGATCACTACATAAATATGATTTAGATTAGGATAACATTTGAGGAATTTGAAAACATGGAAATATATGAGAATTGAAACTATCATGTTCTAATGGATTGTGATATAAAACTAGATAATTATAAAGACAACCATAATATAATGATTAATCTATGAAGATCTAATGGAAAATTTGATTAATCATAATTGAAGGTAAATTAGGAAGACATTTTTGTTTGAAGATAATTTTCCTAAAGTTTCTGAATTTTCAAAAGTAAATATAATTAAATGGTTTTATTACATTTTTACGCAAAATACAATCCTTTAGTCTTGACTTTATCAATTTCTAATTCATTACTTACTCTAATAAATGAGGTTGAAATTGTAATATATAAAGAACTAGTGGATAATAAAATCTATAATTGGATGAAAAGTTATTCCCTCTACCTCTAGATATCATAAAAAAAAGGATATCACATTTTATACAATATGAATAAACCTTGTTATGGTTAAGAAAAACATTAATCTCTGAAACCTCATCCAATGTTCAAGGTAAAAAATTTTGTAACTAGTTAACCTTACGATCCTTAAAAAATATTAAAATCCCAAACATTATAAATAAGGTTACTAAATATATAATACCAACTTATCATTAATACCACACAAAACATAATGTAGATCTTAACTATCACACACCAAATATCTGAATACCATCACTATGTATTCCCTTGAAACATGATAATAACCATAATTACAACAAAATTTAGTGAAAACATGCATGCTTTAAATAATTAACTCTTTCCTCATACCATAATTCCTAAACATCAATAACCTCATCCAATAGACCAAATTTTAAACATATTACTAATAAAATCCATGGTTATAAATTCTATCTCATTTATTATATCACAATTAAACAAATTTTTAAGAATATATTTTGGATTATATTTCCCTTAATCATGTTATCTCAAAAAACAAATATCAACTTACCACCTCAATCACATTTCATGTTTACCAAAACTATTCATCATATACATTCAATCATATAAGAATAAACTATAGTGAAATAAATATTTTTTGTTTCATTATTCCATATTACCATAAAATTACTTCAACATCAATATAATTGAATTCAAATACAGAAACAGACAATTATTTAACTATCTTATTAAATAATTAACAAGGCTTTGTTGTTTTATTCCTTATAACTTCGTTCATCTCACATTAAATTTTCAGTCTCTTCATCATCAGAAATATAACCATTACTCATATAACCTTGTTGATTATCTTAATTAGCTTTCCCCTTAGGGAATAAATTTTTCTAATTCTCGTGTATTCCAAATTTAAATCATTTGACTTATTTGATTCCTTAGAAATAAATTTATCCTTGCCCATTAAGTTAATTGAACCTTTTAATTTTAAATTACTTTTTATGGCTCCTTTTCTATATCCAAAGAATCTTCCAATTCCATTTAAACATTCTATATCAATCTACTTCCCATATTATTTACATGAGAAAAATTTAACATTTTTTCCTCTGTAATCACAATAAATATCTATATTTCTATTATTATATGGGTCATGAAGCTCACCAAATTAGAGATTATTAATCATATTAAGAGATTTAGGATTATTAATAATAATAAGGTTTCAACTTCCAACTACCATTTAATTTTTTTCTTATGAGGAAAGTCATTCCATTGTCTTTCATATTCACCATTAACATGAATCCTCCCAGTTCTAGACATTGTCTATAACCAAAAAATAATAGTGTGAGAAAACATAATAAAATAAGAAAACCCTCATAAAAAGGGATATTATTTATAAAATTTAAATCCATAACACTATATGATTATATTTGGTTATTCATAATCATTAAAAAAACACTGGTATTATATATGAGACATATCCTTAGTGTTATTACTATGGAATTTACATCCTAGTTTTTGAAGGTTAACTAAAAAATTTCTATGATACAATCTATGATGGACTAGGATTATCTTACAATGAAATTACACCATGTTTTGTCAAATATTTCATTCATTACACAAATACACGCCCAAAACCATATTAATTTAGTGCCTTTGGATACTTGGAATCATAATAAACTGGTTCCTAATAAATCTACATCTTCCCTCACCCATTTCATCATAAGTATAACTCTTTTTACATATCATACATAATACAATTAATTTTATCCTATGGAAGTGATCCATAATAAATTGTGAACTCTGATTCTCACCAAGGGTAAAAAAGGGTGATATATAATCATAACATGAACATAAGGGTATGGGAACATAATTATAACATTTGAAGTTCATAGCCTGCATATCCAATATCATATACGTGATTCCTGGTATAAATATTGGCAGTTCATAGGAAATGAATCATAAGGGATTCCAGATAATACTCAATGAAAAGAGAATATATAAATAAGACATAATTTTTTTAAGACACATAAATATATAAAATTATTTACAAAGTACTCAAGGCTTACTGAAGAAGGCTATATTATTGGAAAGGGATCACTCCAAAACCATGTTGGTAGTCAATGTTCACTACCATAAACAAATTAGTAGTCAAGATTCCCTCCCAGTACCATCTTAGTAGAAAATTCCTATATTTAATTAGGATTACTCCCCATTTCATCCATTCCTATCTCATGAGAAATAAATCATTACATGATGCATTAAAGGGAGATATAGGTACCAGCCATATAAAAATGAAAACCATATATATGTGTTCTATAAGAACATAAATAATTAATGAAAATAAATTAACCAAAAAATAAGTTTAGTATCATATAATTATAAACCCATTAATGAATAATTATCATCAAATAATTTTATCTTAAATGTAAAATGGTTTTGAAGGATCATTTTAAATAATTCTTGAGGAAAACATATTTTCTACTTTTAAAAATAGTTCATAAATCATAAATCATTTAGAAAACATTTCTCATTGAATATAACATAAAAAACATATAATGGGTGAATTGAAAACCATTCTAGAGATCTTTTAAATAGGTTTCCTTAAAAATTAATACAGGATCATTTAAAACACTTTTCATTTATTTTTAGAGAACATTGATTTGATGGAACAAAAATTTTTGATATAAGAGAGAGTAACATTACATAAAATTTATATTATCATGGAAAGAAGTAGATTAATTATACAACATGTAAATGGTATTTATATACATCTCATAAAAGAATATAGGGGAATAACATAATATGTGCCTCAATGAAGGAAAATTAAGACAAAATTCCTTTACTAATTTGGTAAATTTTGAATCATAAAATCTAATGAAAGATATATCATCAAATGGATATGAAAATACCCATAATGTTTGCAAATAGGATCATATATAACATTAACAAGAACTATATATACAATACAAAATAAACAAGTGGTGAATATGGCATATGTCTCGCCAAAAGAAAAGTGAGAATAGAAATCCCAAAACCTTAAGTCCTGAATTGATCCATACATGTTAAAAACTCATGTAAAATAAAGATGATTTTATTATAAAACTATCTAAATTTTTTTTTCATATATAAAATATATTATATAATTTACTTATTGTTTTTAAATTACTCGTTTTTTAATAAGTCATTGTTAAGGTTAACCCCCTTTTTTCTTACATGTTTTGACTTGTTATTCTAGGTCCTCTTACATAGATTTTTATTTTATCATGTCCTTAATTATAAAAATGATAAAAATAATATATATATATATATAGTTATGGGGATTCAAAATAGTTGCCGATAGAATATAAAATACATCATTGATCATGATGGTAGGCCGTACGTATGCATGAACACTGTCTCCATTTTCATTTATTATTAAAAGAATGGAAAGTATACGATATATAATCATTATAGAAAACTATTTATGTAAAATATATCAAATATGTTTACTAAAACCATCATTAATACATTCTATTTATCTGATAGTGAATCACATTGCATTGCGAGGCGATTGCCTTCCGTACACAGGAATGATGTTATAATATTTCCACAAAATAGAAAACATGATTGTATGTGTGATATAGAAATTATAGAAGTATAATAATTTTATAAATATGACATATAAACATTATACCCATCATAATTTTAACTCATGAAATATAGTGATGGAGAATGAATTATAACGCTACGTGGGGACGTCAAACCATCTGTATGAATGAGTAATACATTCACTTATTGTTCCATAGAAAAGGGGTTTTATAATTGTGTGTTTATAATGATAATAAAATTTAAGAATATTGATTATGATTATGTTATTATTTTATAATATATTTAATAGATTTATAGGATGAATAGAAGATTAGAATAAGATATTGATCAGTTATATTGAATACCCTTTCTTCAAAATGGCTCCATTAGATCTTTTATAAAATACTCTAGAGTTGGTATTTTTTGTTGACCATCACAACTATAATGTGACTAGAGAAGTGGAAAAAATAATTTATTTTTTCAGTTTTTGGCCGATATACAATAATCAAAATGGTGGAATGAGGTAAAGGATGAGGTGTCCTTTTATAATTAAGGCGAGGGAAACTTTTGTATTTTCTGAAATGTTTATATTATAATAAATTACATCTTAATACAAATTCTACAAAATGGAGGGGGATTCGAACATAAACAGGTATAGGGTGGTAATACCATCAATAAAAATAAATTTTAGACATGTTTTACTATTTTTTTTGAACCTTATCATATTGAATAACCCTTATTTAACATATTTTATTTTTAATTATGGTTAAAACGTTTTTAATATTAAAAGGTTGATATTTTAACATATAATGAGATAATTTTACCATAAATGGTAAATTAATGATAACTTAGAGAATAATTTAACCACTTAATCATTATTTATTATTTTTTTTATTTTAAACTAATTTATTAAATTATAATTTTTATAAAATTTCATTGGTGTCAATTTTGACACTATTCATTCGATTGAATTTAAGAAAACAAATAATGAAAGATAACATTGAAAATATTAATTTAATACACCAATAATCTATAATATTAACATATAAAACTCCTATATCACCTTTTTTAATTCATATTATATCACTTTTAATATGTTTACTATCACTTAATTGTGTTTTTCATTAATTGAATAATTACTCCATCATCATTGGGTATTTGTTTATTATAATTATTTATTGACTAAAAATTTGAAATAAATTACCATGATTTAGATACAGATTTTATATTTCATAATAATATATATACTCATTTCTATATTCTATTTTACTCCATATTAAAAAGATTGTTCCTCTGAAAAATCAGAATGACATTTTGGCACTCCCTTTTATTTATTAATATCAATTCCATTTTCTTGTAATTGTATCTATTAAATAATTAAATTTCAAAGAATATGTGTTAATGGTCTAATTAAATTCATACAATATGTTTTTCTAAATTATTAGAGTAATTTTATAATATTAATAATATTTTTTATCCCTCATTACCTATTTTACCCTTAACTGTGGTAAACAAATTACTATAGTTACTATTCGTATTGTTCAAAAAATAATAGGTACCTATGTAATAAATTTAAAATTTAAAATTCCAAATATTAAATAATATTTTAATAATTAAAACACCTAAATGGGTAAAAATAATTTAATATAAATCTCATAGAAGGGGTGAGAAAACGTTTTTTAAAGTGAAATGATCAAAATATTGAAATGTTTATATATTGAAATTCAATGATAAATTGATTAAAATCACCTAAATTGTATTATATTACCTAAAAGTTATCTAATTATACATAAAACCCAATAAAAAATATAATTTAACCCTATAAATTATTTAGATGATTTTTTTTCATTTAAAATTTTGTATTTTCTACTATTCATCAAACATGAAACTTATCAAAAAAATAAATAAAATTAAACCAAAGTAAAATTTCATATTATATTATAAAAAATAAGATTATTTTTTAAAATATCCTTTATAAAACTACCAAAACAATATTTCAAATAAATGCACCATTAAAAGGTGAAAAAAATATCTTTATAGAAAAATACATCATTTAAGAGTTAAATTTGATTTGTTCTTATATATTGTCCAAAAAACACATAAGATGATTGTTAAAAATTATATTGAATATATATTTCATTAATATAATCCAAAAAGAGTTATTTGATTGTTTATTAAAATAAAATACACTAGCGCATATTTAATGTTTTTTCAAAAAATATTTTCCTTTAATATTAAAAAGGTTTTTGTTTAAAATTATACTGTATTGTTAACCAAATAAATAATTATATATACGTGTATAAACCATATTTTTATAGTTTAGTTAAACCTTTTCATTCCCACCATTCCAGCAAAAAAGTTATAATTGAATTTTTTTAAATAATTACTATATTAAATTGATGTTTTATAGAAACATAGTGTTGCATGTAACACAAGATATCGAAGAAATAAAATTATTCTTGATAGAAAAATACAACTCATAAAAATATTGGGATGCTGCATATTAACTTCCATGTAATTCATGAATGAATCACATTGCTTCGCGAGGTGGTATCCTCTGTACACATAAGTGATGTTATTATATTCCCAAAAAATGCATAGTAAGATGGTATATGTGATATAAACATCCCAAAAATATATTAATATCATAAATATCATATATTAACATTTAATCCATCATTATATCCATCTGTGATATTTTTTAATGGACATATGAATGACTTTGGTCTATGAGGTGGTTGTCTGCCCTAAAAAAATAATGATTTTATAACCCATTTGACGGAAGAGGATATATATTTAGGTTATATCATTAACATAATAAAATATCATTATATGGAATATATTTATTTTATTATATCATCATGGTTTAATAATGATTTTAGGATGTGGAGGAAGAAATGAAATAAAATGCATAGTTAGGGACGTTACCTCTTCTTCCAAAACATCTTTTGGTTTGAACCAAAAGGATTTATAGGCTGTGATTCATACAAAAACAATTATTCAAGTATTATAGGTTGGAATTAGGTATTTTATTATTTCAGTTATTAGACAAATAATTGGGTTTTGGAAGTGTGATGTGGATAGGGGAGAAGGTGTCCTTTTAAAAGCGAGGTGAATTGGACACCTATAATTTGGAAAAAGAGAATGGTGTGACCACTTTTTTCACATGATAAAAGGTTTAAAAATTTTCAATTATATAAAATATAAGATATAAGGTATCAATATGTTCTAATAATGTGTTTTTTACATGTTTTGAGTAACTTAAAACCCTTATCTTTTTAGTTTAACCCCCTTGTAAACCTATTTCTACATTAACCATGATAAATATTTTTTAATGCCATTACTATTCATTATGATATAAAATTAATTTTACTATATAAGATAATATATATATTTTTGATTAAAAATATGGATAAATTTTTTTAAAATTACATTAAAACAGTGGAAATTTTAATTTAAAATTAATCCTTGAGATGTGATGAGGAAGTGGTTTTCAAAGAGAAAACACTCAAATGGTTAAAAAGTTTTAATATTAAATATAAATATGAAATGGATTCCAATTACCTAAATTGGATTTATATATATATAGTTGAAATTATTTAACCTTAAAATATATATTAATCCATTTTTTTAGAGTCTTTAAATGTAATCATAATTTTTAATCAAAACCAGTATTTTTAAACATTCATCAAAAAATTTATCTTCTCATAAATTTATCAACAATTAATAAAAATATAATTTGGAGATTATAATTTATAAAATAAAGTTTATTTTTTAGAAATAAATTTTACAAAAGTGGAAAAAATAATTGTAAAATGAGTATTCAAAATAAAAAAACTACTTAAAAAAAAATACAGTTTTAGGTGTAAAATTAAATTAATTTTTATCTATTATAAAGAAAACACATAAGTTGAATGTCAAAAATTTTAATCAATATATAATATTTAAATTTTACTAAAATTATATACTAATAGTTATTTGTTTAATTTATTTCAGAAATAATATTTTCTGTGTATAAAAATAGGTTTTTTGAATAAGATTTCATTTACATTTAAAAAGAATTTTATTTAGAATTAACTAGAAACCAAATAATTAATTCTATTTACATGTGTAGATAATATAATTTCATAATTTATATTTACCTACTCATAACAGCTATTCTAATAGAAAGGTTATAACTATCATATTAAATAATAATATTTTAATATTATGTTACATTTCAGTTAAACTAGATGTTCCATGTAATGGAAGATAAACCATATGTTCCATGTAACACTAGAAAAAATTAGGGTTCTGTGTAATGAAAAATATCCAAAATATTAAATTTATCTAAAGAAAATATTTTACAAAATATTTTGGTTTTACACTCAACCCACCTTTAAATGAATTTTCCCAGTGAAATTATTGACATTGGTACTGACAACCAAGGATATTTCTACCTCATTACATCCTCAAGTTCCCAAGTAGCTTTATTAAGCTGGTTGTTTCACCAATAAACATTGACCAGGTGAGTGCTATTATTTCATAAAAATTTCCATACTCGATCCATAATCTCCATCGTTTTATTATCATAAGAAATATCATGCACCAAAGGTATGAAATCATCGTTCAGTACATGTGATATATTAGGTATGTACGTCCTCATCAGAGATACATGGAACACATCATGAACCTAAGAGAGGTTTGGTGAAATCATGAATTGATAATATACTGTCCCTATATAATCAAGAATTTCAAATGGTTCTATATACCTTGGGATTAGCTTCCTATTTTATTATAAGAACAATTTCATCCTTTGGTTGTAGTTTGATATTGTTTCACATTATCTCATAATCTATGAAATGATGATGATTTTTTTATTCTTGAATCACAAAAAGGATCACTAGATCTATAATATAATGATAATTCATTCCTTCTATCTCTATTTATAAAAAATTGTTAGAACTTGTTATCCAATATGGAAAATTTATCATATGGAAAAGTAATACATTATTCTCTAATACCACTATAAAAATTCAACTCAAACCATTTCATAAATGGTTAAATTTATAACCCTTACATAAAACTAAAATCCAAACCATCGTAAGTAAGGTCACTAATTTTCCAATATTAACACATAATTAACCCCCCAAACAACATGATGTATCTCTTAATTGTCACATAGAGATCATATGAATTCCCTCATAATTTGTTCTCTTGAAACATTTTAAAAATCTAATATTCCATAAAACATTATTAATACAATTAATGATTCATTATTATTTAAATAAAACAATGGTTAATGTATATATTCCATGAATCTAATAATGTTGTAACCTCCATCAATGATATCATAAACCATATTGCCAACAATTCATTAATAGTTTCCAATGTAAGCAGTACTGTCCAAGATAAAAAATTATATTAATATTAGTAACATATTGAGGGTTTTATTTCACTTCATAATGTGTTTATCATGAAATATTACATTTCCATTTAATCAATTTTCTATGTTATATACACTATTAAACATATTTTTTAACGTCATTAATGAAAAACTTATACTAAAAAATAATTATATATTTCATGATTCTTGAATTCAAATATGTAAACACTTCAATAATTATTCTTCATTGATAAACCACTATCTAGGTTTCATCATAATATTATGTAATACCGATTTCCTTTTATATTATATTTGATGTCTCTTAATCATTAACAACAAAACCATTACTTGTACCACCTTGTTGGACCTCTTCTTGATCTTCCAACTAGGAAATTTATTTTTATAATTAATCCAATTTCCTCATTAATAACATTTATTCATTAATAATTCCTTATGTAAACTATTATTCTCATACATTAAATTCACCAAACCTTTAATTTTTACATGGAAATAATTTAATTTGTGTGCTTCTTCTCTACACCTAAAACATCCTCTTATTCTATTTAGGTATTCCATAGAGTGTTTCATACCACACTATTAACATATAGAAAACTCATTCTATTTTATTCCATTTTCTCCATCACCACAAATTTGAATGACCATTAGGATTATCTTTTTTTGGTGACTCCATTATTTGGTTAAGGTTTAAGTTATTAGTCATATATCCTGACAACATGTTAGAAATAATCACAATATCCTTCACTCAAATTAGCATCCCTTTTTATTTATCATCAACATAATTTTTTTACCAAATTCGATGTTAATCCAATTCCTTATAGTTATCTATATTTATAGAAATAAATAATTATATTGTGAGTGATAATAATCTCTATAGGGGAACCATATAATCAATAAATATTAGTTATAGTTTGTCTGCATAAAGTAAATATCTTTGAAATATAATTCACTATAAGATTAACACAGGTAATTACTGGTTATTATTAATATAAATACTTCGTGATGATATTTAATGAGTTTTTGAATTTCAAAATAATATCCCACAAGAGCGTCAACACATGTTTTCAGCAAGGCCTATTGTCATACACATAATGATGATCGAGTATCTCCTAATACAGGACTTTTAGAGTAATTTCTTCATGAGACGTTTATTTTAGTTCCACAACATTTTATAATTTCTTGATAGGGATGAAATTATGTTAAAACCACTTTCTCTATTCATTACCAAAATCCAACATCATTTTCCTATGTTTTGACTCATCCTCAGAAATATTATCAGATACAACTTCAGACATATGCTTATAAATATCCCAAGGTATGCCACTAATTTTTTCTCATCCAATTTTAAATGGAAAACTAAACCTTTCCTTTGATATCAACTATAAATACCAAGACTTCTCATACATACATATTAAATTTTTTAAAATGAATATTAATTATATTTAAAAAATACATTCCTAAGGACCATATTGGTTTTGTGTCTTTAGATACAAGATACATTGTATTCTAATTTCATGAAATATATTCTATACCCCCCACAAAGATCATCATACTTTGTAATCCTCTTTGGAATACCACATATAAACAATTATTCATAAATTGGGGAATAAAAGATAAGAAATGGAAAGATCAATTGATTAGTAAGGGTCTTCATAAGAGATGTTAGTATATTATAATATCAAATAATAAGATAAGAATAAGTTAATGTGACCAAGAAATTAACATATGAATTTAATAACCATCCTTTAATATATCCTAAACATGATTCATGGCATTAGAAATTATCATTTCTAAGAACATGACCCCTAAGTGTGAGAAATAATCATAAATCAATCACAAACCAAATATCATGTTGTAAAATTATATCACCATCATAAATATTGAAATCCATTTCATATGTCAAGATTAACTACCAAGTCCATAAAAGTTTGGGATCAAGTCTCATCTCTTATTTCCCATTTCAAGTCAAAATAAACTTATTTCCTATAGTGGGTTATGACATAATTGTTTCCAATAGTTGTAAGAACTCGGTTCTTATTCTTGAGGTATGGGTTTATTCTTTTTCTTTTTCCTTAAGGGTTTTTGAGAAAATAAGAAAAATGGGGGAAATTCCCAAATTTTGTGGATACACGCCATGTACTTTTCCACATGCCGTGTACTTTGGCCATTTGGGATGAGTATACAGGGCGTGTAGCCCTGCCGGTGATGAAATGTATAAAAACCGACTACACGCCATGTAGTGGGTATGTACAAGCCGTTTAGTCAGTCGGTGGGTGAATAGTATGGTGGTGGAGGCAGCCGCTAGTGGAGCGACAGTACACCCCGTGTAATCAAGAAGAAACGCCATGTACTCATGTTGATGGATGAACAATTCCATGCTGGCAAGAAGCCGCCAGAAGAATAGTTTAAAAAATTGAAATTACATGCCATGTTCTTGAGAGTACACCATGTGTATTTTGTTTTTTCACTTAAAACAAGATGTATCCTCCTCTATTCATAGAGGATGCTTAGAATTCTGGAGGGGAGCTCGAAAGGATGGTCGGAGCTTTGGGGATCACCCGATCATGCACCGAGAACTCATTTCCTTCGCTGTTGATCGCGTTGGGACCGCACATGTAAGCCCTCTCTTCTCCTAGCACTGTTCTTGCCAATTATTTCCTGAGGGAGAGTTATTTACGTTTGAACAAGAATTCTCTTTTCTCAGATCTACGCCCTTCTCGTGCGTTTCGGGAGGAAACTTTCACATATAGTGATCCGGGGCGATCAAGGTAGGTGGTCTGGTGTTTAAATTCCAACAGACATGCATTTTTGTGTACTGTTGTGCTACGAACCCATGTTTGGGGTGTCGTATGGCTAAGGCCATGGCTATTTTAAATACCTAGAATTTTATAGGTAATTGAATGAAATTATTAACTATTGTTTTGGATTTCTGCTTGGGTCCAGGACCACACCTGGTGTGCATTCCTCTATTTAGCCTTTTGGCCAGGTTACCCGATGGTATACCGTAATATTAGAATCCTGAAAAATTTCCTTGAGAGGAGTGGTATGTAATTGCATTCCTATCTGTTGGGCTCGACCCTGTTACTTTAGCCTGTGGGAAGTTTTTTTACTTAGAACTAGGGGAGTTCTTTGTTTAGATTGAGGGAAACTCCTTCAATGCCTGTGGGCATTAGATTATGTGCCTATGGGAGACACTTCTTATGCATGTGGGAAATATCCGTTATTCCTGTGGGTATATACCCTAGGGTTTCGATTATGTTTACCTTATGGTAATGGTTCACATGTATGAGGACACTGACTGTTTACGTATAATATTCAATGTGGTGATATCTTAAGTTGAATGAATAAATAAATATTAAAATGGAAATATAACTGGTAGTTAGTTACTTTTGAGTACTTCTTAGTTTATTTCATTTACTATTTCACACTGCTGTTGAAATTTACACAGACAATTGGGCATGGGACTTTGGTGGTTGCCTACTGTGATTTATTTCTCACACCCTGTTTGGGTCCTTTATTTGGCCCAAACAGACTATATTGTTGCAGGTGTCGACAGAGGAAAGAGTCCATATATAGGTACATGATTGTAGCAGAGGAGTAGGAGAGCATAGGACCGAGCATAGGATTGTGATGCTGCTGTGTTTTTTTACTCTGCTTTGGTTTTGTTTGGATGTACATTGTACTTGGCCAGGTGTTTTATTGTATTACAGTGTAACCTATTCTGGCTATTTTCATATTATAGTGACATGCTGCATCTTCATATATATGATTGCTAGTTCTCTTTACATTAGTTATCCATTTTAGTTATATATTGTATATTGCTTCCGATGTTGCATGTTTATGCATTTTTATTCTGCGGTGCTACACATTGACAATTGAGGGCATAGTTCCCCCATTATCAGACCTGTGCCCCCACTGCTAGTTGGCAGCCTCTGGCATTTGGGGAAATGCGCCTGAGGTCATCTGACCAACGGGGTTTGGGGCACCCGTTGAGTAGTACCCAGATTCGGGACGTTACAAAGTGGTATCAGAGGAGTTCTTTTCATTGACTTACTATTTGGATCTGTATTATGGGATATGAAAAATATGGTAGTTTGTATTAAATTGTGCCCGGGAGTAGCTAACTCGTGTATAGGGAAAATCCAGTCTACCTTATTTATTATAATTGTTCTAATTATACAATTTTACAGTTGATTTGATTTTCACCGATGGGTCACACAATTTAAAGTGTGTTGTTTATATGTTAATCGTGGGTTATATTTAGTTGCAACCTGATGAGATGAGGGTATTCCATCTCAGGCATCATTTAGGAACATGCAAGAAATCACATGTCATGCATCCCTTCCTTTCCAAGTAGGTGCATTAGAGATTGCATTTTTTGGTGATAGTTGTTGTTCTAGAAAATCATTCTATTGTGATAGCTTCTTTGATAAATAACTGCTATTTGATAGGGTATTGTTGTGTGATATTGTTGATAGAATAGATTCCAAACTTTGGTTTTTGGGGAGTATGGGCCCTCAATAATCGGAATTTGCTGGATCATTAACGCGTTTTCCATGTTCTAACATTTATAAGATTCAAAGATTTAATTCGTGGGGAGTATGGGCCCACATGAATCGGAATTTAGCACTTAGGTGTTGGTTTCAGTGTTATTATGGGCTCCAGAGTAGTTTCTGAGGCTTGATGTCCGGAAAACATAGGATACATGCCGTTTAGTTCTTTGGACACATGACGTGTGTTCTTCTGTTCGGGAAGAAATGGAAACATTTTAAGTACACACCATGTACCGTTAGTACACGCTGTGTAGTCTCTTCCCATGTCCTATACCATGTGGGCCGGGATATGGGGTAGGGAATGGCTTGGGGGAAACACGTCGTGTACCAGTTTTACACGCCGTGTAGTTTTGACCCGATTTCCACCCGTGTAACTAACAACTCGGACGAAGGAAACCTTAAGACATACACACTGTGTAACACCCTGAGCTTCCACGATACGCCTCTCTTTCAATAATGCAATAGCTTGCATTGTACGCAACTTCGAGTTCTAAAACACCACGGCTAAACAAAGTAGCCGTTATGAATAGTAATAACCACTTTTTAAAATTATAGAAATTTTATATTTCAAAATGGACTTCATTTTTGTATTCGCAATATCGAAATTATCCAAAGTTGAATTTTTTGTAATTTTCTAAGAACTTCAAATTTTTTATGAATAGTGAAAATTACATAGAAACAACTTTTTTAATCAAAATAATTTATAGTGATAAATTATACTATTTTGTGGTTTTAGAGTATAATTAGAATATATTTTTACCATTTTATCCAATGGTGGTCATTAGAATTAATTTAACATTGAAATTGGACATAAACAATTGCCAATCTTTTGATATAAATTGTTTCTTAAAAACACGCTATTTGTTGTAACAGCGGGAATTAATTATAAAATTAATTAATGCAACTTATATGTTTGGAATTTTGTAAAATAGACATCATTTTTGAATTTGGAATATCAATTATAGATTAGGGTGAAATTTTGGCCTTGTTCTGAAAAACATCAATTTTTGATTAATAGTGAAACCACTAAGTGGTAGTTAAATAACTGATTTTTCGTTTAAATGAAATATTACCACTTCTGTGATTTGATTTTCAAAAATCCGACATACATGGTTGTCATTAAGAAGTAAAATCTGGTTCAATGAGATTAAAATAATTTTTTGTTGAATAGTAACTTTTAAGTTCTTAATCGTGATTAGAGGTAATTAGTGTAGTTTAAGGTAAAAATAATGTTTTAATATTATGGGATGAGCTTGACACATGTCCTACTCCTATTGGATGAGTCATGGCCGACCAAGACAACCCATGGGTCAACTTGAGGACCCCATGGAGCCACTTAAGTTGGAAAATGACATTAATATATATTTATTTAATGTTAAAATTAAATTGACACAAACATGATTTTTTTTTACTAAAACAGTTTTTAAGTGGGGTTACACAAGTCCAAATTTTGATTATAAATATTCATTAGAAAGCTAAAAATATTTCCTACATCATAATATATTTTTTTATAATTTTTAGACATTAAATAAATTAAATTATTTATGACATCATGATGATGCAGCGATGACCTCATTATTTAACGATTTAAATAAAATGGGAAGAGAATGCAAAATCCAAGGCTTACACTTGTCCAAAGCCAATTGGATGAGGAGATTTAGAACCCTTATCACCTTATCCTAGAATTATATAAGTGTGGGACCTTTATAATCCGAAAATCATTGTGTAATAATGTAACATTTCAATCTTTCCAAAAGAGCCCCTCCTCTCCACTTATAAATGGCCCCCACCTCTCCCACCTTATTCACACCTTCAAGCCATTTGGCTCGGCCAACCTCTGCCCAAACACTCTCCCAACATCCCTCTATTACTCCTAGAAGCCTCACTTTGGGAAGAACTCTTCCCAAATAATCCTTTGTCTCAAATCAAAAAGAGTTACCCGATTTTGAGGTAATGTCTTCTCTAATGTTGTTTTGTTTTATTTTTCTTCTCCAACCTCCTAAATTTTTTTTATTCAATTCTTTTGTAACAAAACCAGTAACCTCAATATACTAGGATGTTGTTATAAGATGGATTCGAGCTACACTTACACACACCAACATCTAATGGTTAAAGAACATACGGTTTCTGTGGATGGCGAATTTCTGCCTCACGAAACGATGATTGTTCAACACTCATATAACACCTTCAAAGGTGGCCATTAAGATGTAACTATTTTTATATATTATATATAATATGTTTATGTTTTACTTATGCTTCTGTATTTCTAATTTATGGCATACTTTATGATTTCCATTATGGGTAAAACGCGATAATTTCATTTTAGGAAGTGCGGACTACCGCCCCCTCAAAGTGATGTGAATCGTTAATTCCATATGTGGGATGTATAAAGGATGGAGTAAATGATATTATATATTATATTATACTGGAACTATATTATACATTTATATAATTATGATTTCATTCCATTAAATATGAAATTGAAATGAAAGTAGCGTTCATGCATACGAACGGCTTACCGTCTCCATGAATGGTGCATTTCATTTCTTACCTCTAAATGTTACGAAATATTATAAATGAATGTATATACTGTATATATATGATATATATGGTATCTACATCATGAATATAATTCTCGATATAATGGATATTTCACCACATGAACAACTTGTAATTATAAGAAGTTTATTTTTTGACTCAAGTACCTAAGATCGACAAAATGACCATTATAAACTTTAATAATTACATAATGTTCATAACATGGTAATAAGGGATATAAAAGGAATAATGAACATGAAAAATGTTCTTATGTAAATAGAAATTAACTCTAGTTTATTATTCAGGACGTTAAAGAACGGTCAAGTCAGGACAGGATGCAAGGTAAGGGAACTTCTTAACCCAATTTCTATTCTTTGGGTTAATCTCCTATTTTAAAATTATGTCATGATATTATTATGTCCAATATTGTATTTCTACATTATTTATGTGTACTTATAGTGAATACACATTATAGATGTACTTTATTTAAAAAAAATGATCTTTTTAAGGGACTTCATCTCAATCTCCTTTCATTGAGGCATATTTGGTTTTATACACAACTTTCTTTATACGGTGTATAAACCCCTTTGACTTTTACGTTTATTCAAAAGGAATATTTTTTTATATGAAGTGTTTTGCTAAACGACAAGAGGGAATGTTTTTCTTTCCGTACTTATGCGGAGACAATGACTTCTCCGCCGCCGTGACCATTATTTGAGTTTCGGCTTCCTCTACAAGCCATCATTTTTTTAATGAAAAATAAATACAAAGTTTTAACTTTCTTTTATTTTGGTATTGAAAATGGTTTTGAAAGAGTTTTTATTATATCAATGTGTTGTATTGATATCTTGTGATTGAAATGTGGAAATGTTATGCATGTTTTATGTGATATGATTATGTTATGGTTTATGATATGTTTAAACCTATTCATATGAGGAATGTATTGGACTTAATAAGTGATGGGTGGAGCCCACTATAGCTCCTCGATGCATCGGTAGGTCTCATGAGACAACTAGACGTGGAATTGGCCGAGGCCCTTTCCCAATTTGATTTATGGTTTTGGCCGAGGCCTTAATCATTTTAGACGTCTTGGCCGAGGCCTTGAAAAAATGTTTCAGAATGTCCGGCATTATACATTCCCTCATTATGAAAGTGGTTATTGTTATTGCATGTGATTATTCGTCTAGTAGAATATCCATGTGAGTAAGTAATGGCATTATTTTATTTTACTTTTGCCATATTATGCTGAAGTTCAAGTTCAATAAGGCTTTTGTTTTAGTTATACATTGCCTTAAATGCTTATGTTTTCTTATAAAAGCTTCCGCAATATTGTCATCCTTACTGAGCATCTGAGCTCACCCCTTTCAATGTTTTAATATTTTCCAGGATGTGAAGAAGTATTTTATGAATGACCTGCAGGGATTGTGAGAAGAGGATATGAGGGTGGACTATGGAGACTTTGTTATTGTATTTTTTCACTTTATAATGTAATGTAAGACTTATGAATGTATCTAGTGTTTCCAAAGCTACTAAACTAATCGGTCTTTCGAGACTTGATCTTTTGTGATCATGCCAATGTTACGAAGTAATGCACCGACTCTGGGTAGCTGGGGTCAGGGCGTTACAGTTGGTATCAGAGGCAGTTTAGTACTAACCTTGGAAGCTAGATTTAGATAAACTCTGATTAGATCACATAGCCCGAAGATAGACTTTGAGGATTATTATAGAAGAACTTCCTAGAATTTTGGTATTATAGAGATGTTATAAGTTTTCCGAGCAATACATACCTGTCTAGATACGAGCAGGTAGAGGCGGCTCTGGCACAAATGTACCTAGGGGTAAAACCCGAAAACACCGCTTTGAGCTAGACTCGAACTGGAACTGGTGCACGACAACGAGCCTTGCTGCACTCTTGGTTACGACACTCCCGGGGGATATGCTTAGGATAATTCCCATTTTCTTTACAAACCACTATGAAGGGTTACGGGTATATACTTCCTCAAAGAAAACATTTTTATGATTATGGATTATATCCATAAATAGTTCAATTTATGTTAAGTGTTTTATAAGTATGGGATTATGTATTTTGATTCATAAACTGATCTAGTTTACACAATTGTTTAGAAATGGTGCCTAGTGGAAGAAATGGAAACTGTATCAATGCACGCACTCCGTGTAGGGATTTCCCTCCTGCTCAAGATAATTATTGTGGATCTAGAGACACAACTGGTGCTGATCAACTTATTACCATACTGGAACAACTCACTCAAGTTATGAATAATAACCTTACTTGTATGGATCACCCTGATACACAACGTGGAGGATCAATGTTAGACCGCTTCATGAGGCAACAACCACCAACATTTAATGGGAGTACAAATCCTATAGTAGCTGAGCAATGGATAAATTCCATAGAGAAAATATTCCATGCCTTGGGGAGTAGTGAAAGGGAGAAATTTGTCATGGCAGTTTACCGCCACACTGGAGATGCCGATCAATGGTGGTCACTAATTCAAAACACAAAGGAAGATGATGAATTAAAAAACATGGAATGGCAGGAGTTCAAAGAGTTGTTCTTAGAAAAATACTTTCCTCGAGACCATCGAGCGGATATGGAAAGGCAATTTCTGAGTCTGAGGCAGAAGGAGGATGAGAATGTCGCAAAGTACGAGGCCAACTTTACAAGGTTAGCGAAGCATGCTGCTGATTATATACGTAACCCAAGGAGTAAGATTGATCGTTTCTTTGATGGGTTAAACCATTTCTCCGTCGAGCTTTAGTATCACAATCCTTCTCATCATACGAAGATATTGTCTCCTGTGCTATCAAGACAGAAAAGGAATTCTCTAAGTCGTATGACAAAAAAGTAAAGTAAGAGAAGAAGAGAATGGGGGAACAAGAGACAGATAAAGGGAAAAAGGGAAAGAAGGATTTTCCATTATGTGATAATTGTGGGAAGAATCACCCTGGTACGTGCCTAAAAGGAATGGGAGTTTGTTATAAATGTGGAGAAAAGGGTCACCAGGCTCGTGATTGCAAGGGAAAGAAAGAGGCTGTCAAATTTGAATGCTACAATTGTAGAGAAATGGGTCATTATGCAAATGAATGTCCTAAGCGTCAAGGAAACTTACCTTAGAAAAGGCCAAGGGATCAAGGCCAATCTTATGCTGTGACTACAATTGAAGCGGAATAATTATTGTATTTGTGTTTTTGGACTCAAGAACTAGATTATGGTTATAAGAATAATGTGATATATAAGGATTATACTGCAGTACATGTTGTTTTCATTAAGGATTTAATATGATGAAGGTAATCATATTTTTAGTATGTGACAATAAGAGAAACTTTACTTTGTTTGGGGAATCTGAGGTTACAATTGATTTTGGAATTTAACGACCCTTTAGAGAAAGTCTGGACGGAGGTATTTTGGATAACTATTAAGGTTGGAATGGATTAAGTTGAACCATGGATAGTATTGTTTAAGGTTAAAGCATTTATGAAGATTATTTTTGGAATATTATAATACTATAGTTTTAGGAAAAAGGACAACCTGCAGGGTGGGGCATAACCCGTCGCGTCGGACAAAGCTGCAGGAATCGAACCCACAATCATAGTGCGACAGGCCTTTATTTCCCACCACTAGCCTACAGGAAGTCCCTGGTTATTACAAAATAATATTACTAATCTAAATGGTATGTGTTAACATTAGGAACCTTATACAATTAGGATAAGTATAATATTTTTGAGTTCTATTATCTTTTTGAGTGAAAGATAAGTTGAAGGTTGAAACTCTAATTGTCAAGAATAAATATATATATACCTATCTCTTATTCAATGAATAAATTAATTCTTAAACTTTAGTAAAGGGATATTAAAACAAAAAAATGTGTTATCCTAATACCTTATCTCTTGTTGAACTGATGATATTTTAAATCAACATAGATTGAAGGCTTTGAGGCCCTCAATTTGACAGTTGATTGTGATTGATGACCCCAATCGCTCCCTATAAATATTTACGTTTTTCCTCCAATTATATGTCTCTAATTGCCACCAATGTTCTCCTAATCGAGATCATATTTGGGTGGTGACTTTTTCATTTCCCTTTCCCTCTTATTAAGGCTAAATTTTATTAATCTTATTTCCGATGTGGGTTTTACTCAAAGGTATTTTCTATTTTCAACCTTTTATTTTCCAAGAAAAATTTCAAATTGCGAGGATGCAATTTATTGAAGGAGGGGAGAATGTAACACCCCGAGCTTCCACGATACGCCTCTCTTTCAATAATGCAATAGCTTGCATTGTACGCAACTTCGAGTTCTAAAACACCACGACTAATCAAAGTAGCCGTTATGAATAGTAATAACCACTTTTTAAAATTATAGAAATTTTATATTTCAAAATGGACTTCATTTTTGTATTCGTAATATCGAAATTATCCAAAGTTGAATTTTTTGTAATTTTCTAAGAACTTCAAATTTTTTATGAATAGTGAAAATTACTTAGAAAAAACTTTTTTAATCAAAATAATTTATAGTGGTAAATTATACTATTTAGTGGTTTTAGAGTATAATTAGAATATATTTTTACCATTTTATCCAATGGTGGTCATTAGAATTAATTTAACATTGAAATTGGACATAAACAATTGTCAATCTTTTGATATAAATTGTTTCTTAAAAACACGCTATTTGTTGTAACAGCGGGAATTAATTATAAAATTAATTAATGCAACTTATATGTTTGGAATTTTGTAAAATAGGCATCATTTTTGAATTTGGAATATCAATTATATCTTAGGGTGAAATTTTGGCCTTGTTCTGAAAAACTTCAATTTTTGATGAATAGTGAAACCACTAAGTGGTAGTTAAATAACTGATTATTCGTTTAAATGAAATATTACCACTTCTGTGATTTGATTTTCAAAAATCCGACATACATGGTTGTCATTAAGAAGTAAAATGTGGTTCAATGAGATTAAAATAATTTTTTGGTGAATAGTAACTTTTAAGTTTTTAATCGCGATTAGAGGTAATTAGTGTAGTTTAAGGTAAAAATAATGTTTTAATAATATGGGATGAGCTTGACACATGTCCTACTCCTATTGGATGAGTAATGGCCGACCAAGACAACCCATGGGTCAACCTGGGGACCCCATGGAGCCACTTTAGTTGGAAAATGACATTAATATATATTTATTTAATGTTAAAATTAAATTGACACAAACATGAGTTGTTTTACTAAAACAGTTTTTATGTGGGGTTACACAAGTCCAAATTTTGATTATAAATATTCATTAGAAAGATAAAAAGATTTCCTACATCATAATATTTGTTTTATAATTTTTAGACATTAAATAAATTAAATTATTTATGACATCATGATGATGCAGCGATGACCTCATTATTTAACGATTTAAATAAAATGGGAAGATAATGCAACATCCAAGGCATACACTTGTCCAAAGCCAATTGGATGAGGAGATTTAGAACCCTTATCACCTTATCCTCGAATTATATAAGTGTGGGACCTTTAGAATCCGAAAATCATTGTTTAATAATGTTACATTTCAATCTTTCCAAAAGAGCCCCTCCTCTCCACTTATAAAAGGCCCCCACCTATCACACCTTATTCACACCTTCAAGCCATTTGTCTCGGCCAACCTCTGCCAAAATACTCTCCCAACATCCCTCTATTACTCCTAGAAGCCTCACTTTGGGCAGAACTCTTCCCAAAGAAGCCTTTGGCTCAACTCAAAAAGAGTTACCCGATTTTGAGGTAATGTCATCTCTAATGTTGTTTTGTTTTATTTTTCTTCTCCAACCCCCTAAAATCTTTTTATTCATTTATTTTGTAACAAAAAAAGTATCCTCAATATACTAGGATGTTGTTATAAGATGGATTCGAGCTACACTTACACACACCAACATCTAATGGTTAAAGAACATACGGTTTCTGTGGATGGCGAATTTCTGCCTCACGAAACGATGATTGTTCAACACTCATATAACACCTTCAAAGGTGGCCATTAAGATGAAACTATTTTTATATATGATATATAATATTTTTATGGTTTACTTATGCTTCTGTATTTCTAATTTATGGCATAATTTATGATTTCCATTATGGGTAAAACGCGATAATTTCATTTTAGGAAGTGCGGACTACCGCCCCCTCAAAGTGATGTGAATCATTAATGCCATATGTGGGATGTATAATGGATGGAGTAAATGATATTATATATTATATTATACTGGAACTATATTATACATTTATATAATTATGATTTCATTCCATTAAATATGAAATTGAAATGAAAGTAGCGTTCATGCGTACGTACGGCTTACCGTCTCCATGAATGATGCATTTCATTTCTTACCTCTAAATGTTACGTAATATTATAAATGAATGTATATACTGTATATAAATGATATATATGATATCTACATCATGAATATAATTCTGGATATAATGGATATTTCACCACATGAACAACTTGTAATTATAAGAAGTTTATTTTTTGACTCAAGTACCTAAGATCGAAAAAATGACCATTATAAACTTTAATAATTACATAATGTTCATAACATGGTAATAAGGGATATAAAAGGAATAATGAACATGAAAAAGGTTCTTAAGTAAATAGAAATTAACTCTAGTTTATTATTCAGGACGTTAAAGAACGGTCAAGTCAGGACAGGACGCAAGGTAAGGGAACTTCTTAACCCAATTTCTATTATTTGGGTTAATCTCCTACTTTAAAATTATGTCATGATATTATTATGTCCTATATTGTATTTGTACATTATTTATGTGTACTTATAGTGAATACACATTATAGATGTACTTTATTTAAAAAAACGGTCTTTTTAAGGGACTTCGTCTCAATCTCCTTTCATTGAGGCATATTTGGTTTTATACACAACTTTCTTTTATACGGTGTATAAACCCCTTTGACTTTTACGTTTATTCAAAAGGAATCTTTTTTTATATGAAGCGTTTTGCTAAACGACAAGAGGGAATATTTTTCTTTCCATACTTATGCGGCGACAACGACTTCTCCGCCGCCGTGACCATTATTTGAGTTTCGTCTTCCTCTACAAGCCATCATTTTTTTAATGAAAAATAAATACAATGTTTTAACTTTCTTTTATTTTGGTATTGAAAATGGTTTTGAAAGCGTTTTTATTATATCAATGTGTTGAATTGATATCTTGTGATTGAAATGTGGAAATGTTATGCATGTTTTATGTGATATGATTATGTTATGGTTTATGATATGTTTAAACCTATTCATATGAGGAATGTATTGGACTTAATAAGTGACGGGTGGAGCCCGCTATAACTCCTTGATGCATCGGTAGGTCTCATGAGACAACTAGACATGGAATTGGCCGAGGCACTTTCCCAATTTGATTTATGGTTTTGGCCGAGGCCTTAATCATTTTAGACGTCTTGGCCGAGGCCTTGACAAAATGTTTCAGAATGTCCGGCATTATACATTCCCTCATTATGAAAGTGGTTATTGTTATTGCATGTGATTATTCGTCTAGTAGAATATCCATGTGAGTAAGTAATGGCATTATTTTATTTTACTTTTGCCATATTATGCTGAAGTTCAAGTTCAATAAGGCTTTTGTTTTAGTTATACATTGCCTTAAATGATTATGTTTTCTTATAAATGCTTCCGCAATATTGCCATCCTTACTGAGCATCTGAGCTCACCCATTTCAATGTTTTAATATTTTCCAGGATGTGAAGAATTATTTTATGAATGACCTGCAGGGATTGTGAGAAGAGGATATGAGGGTGGAATATGGATACTTTGTTATTGTAGTTTTTCACTTTATAATGTAATGTAAGACTTATGAATGTATCTAGTGTTTCCAAGGCTACTAAACTAATCGGTCTTTCGAGACTTGATCTTTTGTGATCATGCCAATGTTACGAAGTAATGCACCGACTCTGGGTAGCTGGGGTCAGGGCGTTACACACTGTTTCTACATTGAACACACCGTGTAGTCTGACTTAGGTACCCAAACACGTCACGAACAACATGGGTGGATGTTACCTTTCTTTTTACACGTTGTTTCCTCCCAAAACACACTGTGTAGTGTCAGCCGTGTAGCGAGCAACACGCGCCGGTCTGGGGCTTCTTTGAACATGCCTTGTGCCTGTGGGACATCCAGTGTGGTCTTGTTTTAGAAGATCCGTGTGCCTTAGCTGCGTTGAAGGACCCTGGTAGGGAAAGAGGATTCAAGTACACGCCGTGTAGTCCGAGTACACACCGTGTGTTTGGGGTGTTACACGACTAGTTTTAGGTGGAGTACACTCCCATGTTAATGGCTTGAAAATACACGCTGTGTAGTTGTTATACACGCCGTGTTGTCATGTTTTTTAAATCTTGAATGCTTTCGTTCTACTGTTCCCTTCTTGGTCTACTTGTTTTCAGTCCGTTTTAATTTTGATCTAAGGCGTGTGTTTGTCCTTGTAGATTAATGCCACCGAAACAACCATTGGTTGTTCGCTATGAGAGCGGAGATGATTATACTCATGAGATGGAAGGCCATGGGTTACCAGTTGATCCTACAGCAGTTCCAGATGTGATGCCATGCATTATACCAGATGCATGCGCATATTCACAGTTCCTTGAAGGCTTCATGCGGTTCATGCAGACTTTTCAGGGAGCACCGCAGGCCTCCACATCTATGGAAGAGCTGACACGTATATTCCATCTGCAGTATCTGCCCACGTTTTCTAGGGATGCCAGACCATAGGCTGTGGAGCCTTTCCTGGGTTCTATGCATACTATTTTGGAGCATCTTAAGATGCCTCCAGGGTGAAGGGTCAAGCTTGCTACATACATGTTGCGTGATTCCGCCAAGAGGTGGTGGGATGTTACCACCCAGACTGAGCATCACCAAGACATGGAGTGAGAAGATTTTCTGGTAGCCTTATATGACTTCTTCTTCCTGGAGACGCTGAGGGACGATCGAGATCGAGAGTTCATGAATCTTCAGCAGGGCGCCATGTTAGTGATGGATTATTCTTCTCGCTTCACTGAGCTACAACGTTTTGCACCTGTTCTAGTGGGTGATGAGACGTTGGGTTCTAGATACTTTGATGATGGTATTCGATATGAAATACGAGCATTGGAAAATTTTTTCAGGTTTCCTACAGTGCATGCCATTGTGAACTAGGCACTGATTACCGAGCGAAACCTACGTGAAGCTAGTGGTGTGGGCTAGGGCAGTTTACCACCAATTTCTGGTACTATTTCTACAGGAAAGAGGAATAGGCAGATATATTTCTCTCATGGTGGCAGTACCATCCAGAAGAATACTTTAGGTGGCCAGGTCAAGTGATACCAGTGTGGTAAAGAGGGGTACAAGAGACTGCACTGTCCACGTGAACCAGTGGAGTGCCGAGCTTGTGGAAAGATGAGTCATCTTCAGTGCTTTTGTAGGGTGTTTCCACCAACGCCTAGTGAGAGGGGTTCTGTGCAGACTCCACATGCGGGATCAGGACCAACAGCTTCTTACTAGTCAGAAATTGGGGTATGTTAGGACGTGCAGGAAGAGATGGTGGTCGTGACCGTGGTATCGAGACACCAGGATCTTAGTGGCAGCACGGCGAGACATCTCATGGTAGCCAGGCTTTGTTACAGGGCCGCGGTACTGGGTAGGCATATGCAGTGCAGCAGACCCAATAGGAGCAGGATCCTAGACCTCCTACTTTCGTAGGTACTATTTTAGTAGCTTTTGTTTTATCTTCTGTACTTTTCGATACGGGTGCAACACATACCTTTATATCTATGCCCGTTGTGGAGAGCCTTGGGATCTAGGTTTCTTTTTTTTTAATGGTGTTATGATGCTAGACATTCCATTGGAAACTAGAATGGCTGGTTTGCGTTTTTTCAAGGAGTTCCCCCTAGAGGTTGGTGGGTGTCACTTTCTATGGGACCTTTATGTCTTGTAGATGATGAGCTATGATTTCATTTTTGGGATGGACTGGTTGGTACCCTTCCGAGCCTTCGTGTATTGCTATCATCACAGGGTGAGTTTTTAATCACCAGAGGGGGGAGATTGTTTATACAAGTGTGAATGGGATGTCCAGGAGAGTCAAGGTGGACTCAAGAATCATGGGAGAGGTGGAGTGACAGTCCAGAGTATGAGTTTATATCTGAATGATCAAGGGACTTTTCAGAAGGATTTCCCTCCAGTAGTTGATATTTTTTGGGATGTCTTTCTGGAAGACTTTTCAGGTATACCTCTAGAACGAGAGGTGGATATTTCTATTGATATTGTGCCAGGAGCAGCACCGGTGTCCATTCCTCCTTTTAGGATGGCTACACATGAGTTGTAGGAGCTGAAAAGACAGTTAGAGGAGTTGTAGTCAAAGGGTTTAATCCAACCCAACACTTCCCCTTGGGGTTTTACAATCCTTTTTTCGAAGAAGGTGTATGTTACCCTCAGACTCTATGTGGATTATCAGAAGCTGAACCAGTTCACGGTCAAGAACTGATATCCCCTATCAAGGATTGATGATCTTTTCGATCAACTTCGAGGAGCATGAGCATTCTCGAAGATTAAACTGAGATCCAAATATCATCAATTGCATGTTAGACCATCTGATATACCTCTCACAGCCTTTAGGAGAAGGTATAGTCTATACGTGTACTTAGTGATGCCGTTAGGACTCCCGAACACGCCAACAGTTTTCATGGATCTGATGAATTGTGTGTTCCACATTTATCTGTACTATTTTTTGGTTGTTTTAGTGGATGACATTGTGGTGTACTCTCACACTAGACATGACCATGCTACCCATCTTGAGATCGTATTGAGTACACTGAGAGAGAACATGCTATATGCTAAGCTCTCAAAGTGCCAATTCTGGATGGACCAAATACTCTTCCTTGGTCATATTATCTCAAAGGGAGAAGTTTTAGTAGAACCAAATAAGTTAAGAACAGTAGTTTCCTGGGAGAATCCTAAGAACGTGTTTGATATATGGAGTTTCTTGGGTTTGTCCAGTTATTACATGCGCTTTATAAAGGACTTCTCTCGCTTGGTAGTGCCATTGACAGGTTTGACTAAGAAGGGTGTGAATTTCGTTTGGTCAGAAGATTGTGATACAACATTTTAGGAGCTGAAGAGATGATTGACCTCAGCACCAATTCTGATACTTCAAGAGAAAGGGAAGATTTATATAGTATACTGTGATGCATCAGGTATTGGGCAGGGAGAAGTGTTGATGTAGGGTGATTGAGTTGTTGCATACAGGTTTCAACAGTTGAGGCAACATGAGAGGAATTACCTGACGCATAACCTCGAGATGGTTGTAGTTGTTCATGCATTGCGCTGTTGGAGACATTATCTCTTGGGATAGAATTTTGTGGTTTTCACTCACCACAAAAGTCTCAAGAACATCTTTACTCAGCGTGACCTGAATCTGAGATAGTGAAGGTGGGTGGAATAACATCAGTCCTTCAAATTTGAGCTTGCCTATACACATGGTAAGGGTAACGTAGTTGCTGATGCACTGAGCAGGAAGACTCAGACATAGGAAGTTCATGAGGCTAGTTGTGAGTGGAAGATTATGGCTTTGTTCTCTGAGATGCATTTGGAGGTGCACGATAGTCAGTGGTAAACCTATCATTTCATCCTCCACTGTGACTTCTACCCTCCTAAATAGAGTGAGGACAAGATAGATATCGAATTCAGAAGGCCTAGTTCTACGAGAGTCAGTGGCAAGCAAGGACCCTTCTCCTGGTTGGGTGATAGGCGATGATGGTGTACTGTGTTTCCATGGATGAGTATGGGTTCTAGGGGATATTCATGAGGAGCTGATGCGGGATTTTCATGCTTCAGCTTGGACAATGCATCCTAGATTCACCAAAATGTACCGTGACTTGAGACGTCAATACTGGTGGCTCAGTATGAAGAACTAAGTAGCTGGTTTTGTTATGAGATGTTCCACCTATCAGCAGGTGAAGGTGGAGCAACAGAGGCCAGCTAGATTGTTACAACAATTACCCATTTTGGAATGGAAATGGGAGGAAGTCACGATGGATTTCGTGACGGGGTTGTCGAGGTCACCTCGAGGTAATGATGCTATGTGGGTCATTGTGGACAAAATTAAAAAGGTATCTCACTTTTTAGCAATCAAGGAGACCTTCGGTGTTGACTTGCTCGAGAAGCTGTATATCCGCGAGGTCATACATCTTCATGGGGTCCCTCATTCTATCATTTCAGATAGGGACGCCCATTTTACATCTCGATTCTAACAGGGTTTTCAGAGGGCACTGGGTACATAGGTGCTTCTATGCACAGCTTACCACCCTCATACTGATGGTCAGTCAGAGCATACAATACAGGTTCTTGAGGACATGCTGCATGCATGCATACTAGACTTTCGGGGCTCTTGGGAGAAGCATATACCCATGGTCACATTTTCCTATAATAATAGTTTCTAAGAAACTGTTGAGATGGAACCATATGAGGCTTTATATGGTAGGACATGTCAATCACCCTTTTTCTAGATGTAGGTGGGTGAGGCAGATTTAATGGGACCACGTCTCATAAAGGAGACTTCAGAGTAGGTCCAATTGATTCAGAAGCGGATGGCTATTGCATTGTCTCGTCCGAAATCTTATGTTGATCGCCGTAGATGACCCTTACATTTCGTGGTCGGGGATCGGGTTTTCTTGCATGTTTCACTGAGGCTATGACACAGGTGAATCGAAAGACATGTTAAACTTTTACCAAGGTATATGGGACCATTTGAGATTCTGGAGAGAGTATGGTCGGTTGCCTATCAGTTGCAGTTACCGCAGAGGTATTGGGCCAGGCATGACGTCTTCCATGTATCTCAGCTACGCAGTTATCACTCAGACTTGTCTCATTTTTTTCAGCCTGAGGAGGTTGAGCTTTAGGCCGATGCATCCATTGAGGAGCATCTGATTCGTATTGTTGATAAGATCACGGAGGTTCTCCGAGGGCGGTCAATTCCTCTCGTACGGGTGCTATGGCAGAATGGATGAGTGCAAGATGAAAACTGGGAGAGAGATACCGACATACATGCTCAGTGGACAGAGTTTTTCATAGCTTTATCTTCACCACCCTTGGAAGTCAAATTTTGGGACGAATTTCTTTAAGGGAGAAGTTTGTAAGAACCCGATTCTTATTCTGGAGTTACGAGTTTCTTCTTTTCCTTTTTCCTTAAGTTTTTTTGAGAAAATAAGGAAAATGGGGGGAAAACCAAATGTTTTGGATACACGCTGTGTACTTTTCCACACATCATGTACTTTGACTATGTGGGATGAGTACACAAGGCGTGTAGCCCTTCCAGTGATGAAAGGTGTAAAAACCGACTAAACGCCGTGTAGTGGGTATGTACACATTGTGTAGTCAGTCAGTAGGTGAATAGTAAGGCGGTGGAGGCATCCACCATTGGAGAGACAGTACACGCTGTGTAATCACAAAAAAATGCCATGTACTCATGTCAACAGATGAATAGTTCCACACTGGCGAGAAGCCGCTAGAAAAACAGTTTAAAAAATTGAAAGTACACATCATGTTCTTGAGAGTACATGCCGTGTATTTTCTTTTTTTTCGCTTAAAAAGGGAATTAGCCTACTCTTTTCACATAGGAAGCTTAAAAAGTCGGAGTGAAGCTTAGAAGGATGACTGAATCTTTGGGGATCACCCGATCATGCACCAGGAACCCGTTTCATTCGCCGTCAATCTCATTGGGACTGCACGGGTAAGCCCTCTCTTCTCTTGGAGTTACTCTTTCCAATTATTTCCTGAGGGAGATTTATTTACATTTGAACAAGAATTATCTTATCTCATATCTACGCCCTTCTCATGTATTTCTGGAGGCAACATTAATGTATAAAGATCAGGGGAGATCGAGGTAGGTGGTCTCATGTTTAAATTCCAACTGATGTGTATTTTTCTGTACCGTTGTGCTACGAACCCATGTTTGGGGTGTATTATGGCTGAGGCATTAGCTATTTTAAATACCTATAATTGTATATTTAATTGAATGAAATTATTAACTATTGTTTGGGATCACTACATAGATCTAAGACCACCCCTGGGGTGTGTTTCTCTATTTAGCCTATTTTTCAGGTTACCCGAGGGTATAATATAATATTAGAATGCATAAAAACTGCTTTGAGAGGAATGGTATGCAATATCTTGCCTATCTGTTGGGCTCGACCTGGTTACTTTAGCATGTGGGCAGTGTTTTACTTAGTCCGAGGATAGTGCTTTGTTTAGCCTGAGGGAAACTCCTTCTGTGCCTGTGGGTAGTAGATTCTGTGCCTGTGGGTGCAACTTTTTACGCCTGTGGGAAATATCCGTTATGCCTCTGGGCAGATACCTGTGGGTTTGGATTCTGTTTACCTGAGGGTAAAGGTTCTCATGTATGAGGACACTGAATTTTTACGTAGAATATTCACTGTTGTGATATCTTAAATTGAATGACTAAATAAATATTAAAATGGAAATATAGCTGGTAGTTAGTTACTTTTGAGTACTGCATAGTTAATTTCATTTACTATTGCACACTGCTGTTGAAAATTTACACGGACAGTTGGGCACGGGACTTTGGTTGTTACCTACAAGGATTTATTTCTCACACCCTGTTTGGGTCATGTGTTTGGCACAAACAGAGTATATTGTTGCTTGTGCCAACAGGGGAATGAGTCCCTATACAGGTACAAGATTATAGCACAAGAGTAGGATAGCATGGGACCTATCCTAGGCATGCGATGCTGCTGCGTTTTGTTTACTCTAATTTGGTTTGGTTTGGTTGTACCTTGTACTTTGACATGTTTGTATTGCGTTGCAGTGTAACCTGTTCTGGCTGTTTTCATAGAATAGTGACATGCTGCATCTTTGTATATATGATTACTGGTTCTCTTTACATCAGTTATCCATTTCAGTTATATATTGTATACTACTTCTACTATTACATGTTTATGCATTTTTTATTCTGCTGCGCTACACATTGACAATTGAGGACATAGTTTCTCAACTATTAGACCTAGGCCCTCACTACTAATCCGCAACCCCTGGAATTTGGGGAAATGCGCTTGAGGTCATGTGACCAACTGGGTTTGGGACACCTGTTGAGTGGCACCTGAATCCGGGACGTTACAATAGTGGCTAAGGACATACCTATTTCTCATAGTGGATTAGGACGTAGTTGTTTCCCAAAGTGTATTAGGATGCAACTATTTCACATAGTGGATCAATCCCATCAACTACTTTACCATTGTTATTTCATGAGATATAATGTATTGGCAATGGAATTGGAGGGGGGATATATGTCCCACTGATCACATAATGAAAATCATACGTATGTGTCCCACAAGATAATAAAACATTCATTATATCATAACCGATGAAATGAAATGGATTTCACAAAAATTTAATCATTTCATAAGAGATGGAAAATATATAGGTTTAATAAACATTTAATCATTTCATCATAGCATAACCCATGAAATGCAGTAGGAATCATAGGAATTTCTACACTGTATAACATGTGAATGAGAAATGGTTTTCATAAACATCATTTTATCTGAAAACAAATCATTAAAAGAGAGAATAAGAATGGTGTCCTTAGGTAATATCCCTAGTAAATCATACGTTTCATTAAAGGATTTCATCATAGATTAAAAATTATTTTGAAGTATTAGTTACAACATTTATTTAGGAAAATATATTTTCCACTTATTTTTTTTAAACTTAGAACATTTTTGAAATATTTTATTTTGAAATTATATTTGAAAATTATAAATAATTCATAAAAAATAATTGAAAAAAATTCATGTAAAAAATATCCCTTCTTGAAAATTACATTTTAAACTAAATATTTATTAAAAAAATGGAAATAAATTTCACTAAAAATGAACTTTGAGAATTAAAAATATTTATCTAAAACATTGAGTATAACACCCCAATATTTAATGGTATGTATTTATTAAATAATTTAAACCCATTAGATAGATCACAATTCACATGACACTAAGTCTCTATAAAATAAACACATTCCTATAACCTAGCCATTAATGTTAATATTTCCAATTATGTTTTTTGAAATTTGATAAACAGACATACATGGTTGCACCAGTATGATATTTATAGTCTAATATGATAAATTAATTTTTTTTTGTGAATTGTATCCTACCATTATAAATAATAAGCTTCCCTTAAAAATATTAATATGACCCTTATAAATAGTAAATTATCCAAATTAATAGTAATCTCACCCATGAGTTTATAAATAATATTTAGTCACCTTATAAATGAAGCTGATTATTCTTAATTAAATGTTGGTATATTTGTTACTAAAAAATATTTAATTCCAATTGTATAATTAATAAAATTATTTAAAATATAATTCAATTTCATAATTTTTTTTCATAAATCATTATTTTCGTTTCTTATGATTGTAGGATAACATAATGAGATCTTAGTAAAATTTTCAAAGCATCATAAAATCAGTTATAATTTTAAAATTGATATTTTTCAATTAAATGATGATTTTAATTAAAAAATAATTGTATCATATTTAGAAAATAATTTTTAAAAAATGTAGTTCATTTTTTTATTCTACACATTGAAATAGAGATATGTTGATTTTTTTGGTTTTTTTCTAAAATATTTTATTTTTTTGGTGAATAGTATAATACAATAATTTATGAAAAATGCTAAATAAATTATTTATTGAGTCATGCATGTTGTACCACTAAGGTAAGACCACATGTTTCATAATAACATGAACTTATTACTATTTTTTCAGGTAATCTTTAAAATTTCTTGTCTTAAATAAAATTAATAAACTAATGATTAAAATATTAAGAAAACCCTCCTCCCCTCCACTATAAATACAACCCCATAACACCCTCATTTCATCACACATATAAAGATTCAAGCCTTTCCTAAATTTTACTCAAATATCTCCCAAAGATCTTATTCCATTTCCCACATCCCTTGGTCTCCACAATAGATGAAATCCTATCCAATAAATAGGCTCTTAAAGGAAGATAGATTCAAGAGGTAAATTTCTATTTTCAATTATTTTGTTTTCGTATTATGTTCCTATGTTATCTTTTATATTATCACATATTATCATTCAAATTTTCTGAAAACTGCAGTAAATTATGTGTACTATAATATTTTTATGACAATGGAATATTCCATCATCATCTCTTATCCCCCCCTTTATACTATAAATTAAAACATCGTCTGAGATGTATTAATTTATCACATTCAAGGTAGACATGATTTCAATTTGCATTACAATCTTCGAGAATAGTCATTAAAACTTTTTAATGGTTGAACCGCATCATAAAATATGTGTTTTACCTTATGTAATTTTATGTAATCCTTAAAAATGTATATCATAAAATAATAAAAAAACCAGTTTATTATACAAAAAAACAACCTAGGTAATCAAAGTGTTTATCATTAACATTTATCTAATTATTCATCATCATGGTATATAAACAAAATCATTATACGAAAATTTATATCTCTATAATTTCACTAATATTATTTATTAACAATTATTGATGTTTATCTAAATTTCAATCGAACCTCCATTGATGAATACAAGAAAACGGTCATGAAAAACAAGGAAGAAAATGCATCCAAAACAATAAAAATATACCTATTAAACCCATAAAAGGCCATGAATGAACCCAATAAGGTTAAACTAAATAAATAAAAATTATAAGTGGTTCTATAATTAATAATTAATGAATCAAAATATTATTTTTTTCCGTCATTAAGATCAATCAAAGAACACATTGAGTCATAAGGTAAGGGTTTTCTCTTCTCACGTTTAATTCTGGGAGATTTTCATTATTCAGCATTTATTTTATATATGTGGTGTATGTGTACTTAAATTTGATATATAATATCATTACTATCTTAATATTCATCTTATTGTAGGACACATTTGGTAATTATTAATTTTTGGTCATACGATTCAACAGACCGCATTGTTGTAACACCCCAAGCTTCCACGGTACGTTTCCCTTCGAATAATGCAATAGCCCGTGTTGTACGCAACCTCGAGCTCTAACACACACCACAACTAATTAAACTAGCCGTTGTGAATAGTAATACCTACTTTTTGAAATTTTATAAATTTTATTTATCAAAACGGACTTCATTTTTGGATACGGAATATCCAAATTAGCCTATGTTGAATTTTTGGTATTTTTCTGAGAACTTCTAATTTTTTATGAATAGTGAAAAATACTTAAAAACAACTTTTTTAATCAAAATAATTTATAGTGATAAATAATACTATTTAGTGGTTTTCAAGTATAATTAGAATATATTTTTACCATTTTATCCAATGGTGGTCATTAGAATTAATTTAACATTGAAAATGGACATAAACAATTGCCAATCTTTTGATATAAATTGTTTCTAAAAAACACGCTATTTGTTGTGACAACGGGAATTAATTATAAAATTAATTAATGAAACTTATATGTTTGGAATTTTGTAAAATAGACATCATTTTTGAATTCGGAATATCAATTATAGCTTAGGGTGAAATTTTGGCATTGTTCTGAAAAACTTCAATTTTTGATGAATAGTGAAACCACTAAGTGGTAGTTAAATAACTGATTTTTCGTTTAAATGAAATATTACCACTTCTGTGATTTGATTTTCAAAAATCCGACATACATGGTTGTCATTAAGAAGTAAAATGTGGTTGAATGAGATTAAAATAATTTTTGGTGAATAGTAACTCTTAAGTTCTTAATCGCGATTAGAGGTAATTAGTGTAGTTTAAGGTAAAAAATAATATTTTAATAATATGAGATGAGCTTGACACATGTCCTACCCTCATTGTATGTGTCATGGCCGACCAAGACAATCCATGGGTCAACTTGGGGACCCCATGGATCCACTTTAGTTGGAAAATTACATAAATACCTTTTATTTAATGTTAAAGTAAAAAAATGACACAAACATGAAATGTTTTACTAAAACAATTTTTATATGGGGTTATACAAGTCCTATTTTTGACTATAAATAGTCATTGGAAAGCTAAAAAGATTTCCTACATAATAGTATTTTTTTATAATTTTTAGACATTAAATAAATTAAATTATATATGACATCATGATGATGCAGCGATGACCTCATTATTTAACGATTTAAATAAAATGAGAAGATAATGCAAAATCCAAGGCTTAAACTTTTCAAAAGCCTATTGGATGAGGATATTTCGAACCCTTATCACCTTATCCACGAATTGTATAAGTGTGGGACCTTTATAATCCGCAAAGCATTGTATAATAATGTAACATTTCAATCATTCCAAAAGAGCCCCTCCTCTCCTCTTATAAAAGGCCCCCACCTATACCACCTTATTCACACTTTCAAGCCTTTTGGTTCGGCCAACTTCTGCCTAAATACTCTCCCAACTTCTCTCCCTTCATCCTAGAAGCTTTACTTTAGTCAGAAAGCCATCCTAAGGAGTCCTTTTGATCAAATAAAAAGGAAGAACCCGAAGAAGAGGTAACATTTTCATCACCCTCTTTCAAGTTTCTTTCTTCTTCCACTCCCTCTTTGTTTATTATTTCAATTCTAAAATTATAACTCCAGTATCTTCTATATTCTGTGATGTTATTATAAATATGGAACAACCATATTCAGTATTCTACCCATCAATTTAATGACATGTCACCATACGTGCGTACGTACGGCTTACCGTCTCCGCGTCGTGGTGTAATTGTTATTAAATATATTATTATTTAGATGGGTATAATAATGATATGTAATTCATGTAAATAATAAATATAACATGATAATAATTCTGTATATATGATATACTATCCAATTATATATTATTTTAATATCAAAATAATGATATTGTCGCTCGTGCGTACGTACGGACTACCGTCTCCACGAACGCGATGAGATTCATTCTATGTCGTATCCATTCAAGTATAATTATCATTTGATGATTTAAAAATAATGTTTAAGGACATGATATCATTCTGGATATGAATAAGATACAACCTATCCATGAAAACATGACATACGTAACAAAACATATAAAAGAAAACGAGTAAGTTAACACCCGAAACAACGATAAATCTAAGATATTGTTAACAAAGCAATGTTAAAAGATCATATATGATATCATATGAATGTATATGATTCTTATATAATTTAATAACAATTACTTCACCATTATACAGGAGGTTAACCTACCCCAACCAAGGAAAAGTACAAGGTAAGGGTTTACTTCACAACCTCTTCATTATCCAAGGTTGTTTATACATAATCATCTACTGGGACCTCGTTATCATCCACATCCATGTTTCTTAAAAATGTCTTTCAAAACATTTTTACTATTAAATGGAAAATGTGTTAAAGTCATTTATACCCTTATACATTTTTGAAAGGAATCTTACCGTCGTTTTCCAAACAATGTACTTTTTGACCTCTTTGACAAATTTAAGGTAAGAATGTTTTTGTAACTTATATGGCGGGTGCGGCTATTTTCTGCCATTATAACTTCATCGAAGCTTCCCTGACAAGCTTATAAGAATATCTTCAAAGTAAATGTATTATTTTATAATTATGGTACTTTTAAATGATTTCAAAAAGGAGAGATATTACTCTCAAATAGATTTGATTTCATCCATGTCAACATCCTTTGATGGGTTTTAAGTTTAATTGGAATTGATTTACGATACAAAACTTCCATTGAACATTTTGTGAAATATTTGACTGTGGATGTGTTATTTTTATACGATCCATAGTTTATGGAGAAATTGTTGACATTTCGTATGCTAGTTTTAATACGAATATTTATGTTATGTTTAAACCTATTCATATGAGAAATGTATTGGACTTAATATGTGACGGGTGGAGCCCGCTATAGCTTCTCGATGCATCGGTAGGTCTCATGAGACAACTAGACGTGGAATTGGCCGAGGCCCTTTCCCAATTCGATTTATGGTTTTGGCTGAGGCCTTAATCATTTTAGACGTCTTGGCCGAGGCCTTGACAAAGTGTTTCAGAATGTCTGGCATTATACATTCCCTCATTATAAAAGTGGTTATTGATATTTCACGTGATTATTCGTCTAGTAGAATATCCATGTGAGTAAGTAATGGCATTACTTTATTTTACTTTTGCCATATTATGCTGAAGGTCAAGTTCAATAAGGCTTTTGTTTTAGTTATACATTGCCTTAAATGCTTATGTTTTCTTATGAAAGTTTCCGCTATATTGTTATCCTTACTGAGCATTTGAGCTCACCCCATTCAATGTTTTATTTTTCCCAGGATGTGAAGAAGTGTATTATGACTGACTTGCAAGAATAGTCAGTGAGGATATGAGTGTGGACTAGGGAGACCATGTTATTGTAGTTTTCTTTTTTATGATGTAATGCAATGTTTATGAATGTATCTAGTGTTTCCAAGGCTACTAAACTAACCGGTCTTTCGAGACTTGATCTTTTGTGATCATGCCAATGTTATGAAGTAATGAACCGACTCTGGGTAGCTGGGGTCGGGGCATTACAGTTGGTATCAGAGGCAGTTTAGTACTAACTTTGGAAGCTAGATTTAGATAAACTCTGATTAGAGCACATATCCCGAAGATAGACTTTGAGGATTAGTATAGAAGAACTTCCTAGAATTTTGGTATTGTAGAGATGTTGTGAGTTTTCCGAGCAATACATCTCTGTCTGGATACGAGCAGGTAGAGGCGGCTCTGGCACAGATGTACCTAGGGGTAAAACCCGAAAACACCGCTTTGAGCTAGACTCGAACGGGAAATGGTGCACGACAACGGGCCTTGCTGCACTTTTGGTTACGACACTCCCGGGGGATATGCTTTGGATAATTCCCATTTTCTTTACAAACCACTATAAGGGTTACGAGTATATACTTCCTCAAAGAAAACATTTTTATAATTATGGATTATATCCATAATTAGTTCAATTTATGTTAAGTGTTTTACAAGTATGGAATTATGTATTTGATTCATGAACTAATCTAGTTTATGCCATTATTTAGAAATGGCTCCTAGTGGAAGGAATGGAAACCGTATCAATGCACGCACTCCGTGTAGGGATTGCCCTCCTGCTCAAGATAATTATGGTGGAGCTAGTGATACAACTGGTGCTGATCAGCTTCTCACCGTACTGGGACAACTCACGCAGATTATGAATAACAACCATACTCGTATGGAGCACCCTGATCCGCAACGTGGAGGATCAATGCTCGACCGTTTCATGAGGCAACAACCACCAACCTTCAATGGGAGTACAAATCCTATAGTAGCTGAGCAATGGATAAATTCCTTAGAGAAAATATTCCATGCCTTGGGGAGTAGTGAAAGGGAGAATGTTGTCATGACAGTTTACCGCCTCACTGGAGGTGCCGAAAAAATGGTGGTCACTAATTCAAAACACAAAGGAAGATGATGAATTAACAAACATGGAATGGAAGGAGTTCAAAGAGCTGTTCTTGGAAAAATACTTTCCTTGAGACCATCGAGCGGATATGGAAAGGCAATTTCTGAGTCTGAGGCAGAAGGAGGAGGAGAATGTCGCAAAGTATGAGGCTAACTTTACAAGGTTAGCAAGGTATGCTGCAGATTACATACGTAACCCAAGATGTAAGACTGATCATTTCTTTGATGGGATGAAACCATTTCTCCGTCGAGCTTTAGTATCACAAACCTTCTCTTCATACGAAGGTATTGTCTCGTGCGCTATCAAGACAGAAAAGGAATTCTCTAAGTCTTATGACTTTAAATCAAAGCAAGATAAGAAGAGATCCGCTGAAAAATCTGGGAAAGGAAATAAGGAAACAAGGAAGAAGGGTAGAAATGAATTTCCACCCTGTGATAATTGTGGTAGGAAGCACCCTGGTGCCTGTCTAAAAGGAAAAGGAGTATGTTACAAGTGTGGTGAAAAAGGCCACCAAGCTCATGAATGCAAGGGAAAGAAAGTGGCTGTCAACGTGGAATGCTATAATTGTAGAGAGAAGGGACATTATGCAAATGAATGTCCTAAGCGTCAGGGGAACTTACCTCAGAAGAGGCCAAGGGATCAGGGCCAGGCTTATGCTATCACTACTGCTGAGGTGGAAGCTCCGAAAGACGTGGTGGTAGGTAATTTAATGGTTTCCTCAAGTTTAGCAAATGCATTATTTGATTCTGGATCATCGCATTGTTTCATATCTTCCCAGTTTGCTAAGAAAATTAGATATTTACAATTTGATTTAACAAGGGAGTTGTCAGTCAAAACCCCTAAGGGAAGTATTGTTGCAACAAAGTTTTGTCGATTAGTTCCCATTAGAGCACCTAAATGTTCTTTACCTGCTGATCTCATCATCATACCCATGATTGAATTTGATATAATCCTCGGTATGGATTGGCTTTCAGACTATGATGCAAAAATTTATTGTAAGAGGAAAGTGGTTACGATTCTTGATTATGATGATAAGGAACAACTTATCTTTAGAGCGGAATCGTCGCCACATAATTCTTATCTAGATCCACCCCCAATAGCTCAACTAAATTCAATTATTGGGGAGGAAGAGAAGGAAATTACTGAGGGCGAGGAAAGGAATATTCAAATAGAGGATGTACCTATTGTGAGATAATATGTTGATGTGTTTCCGGAAGATTTACCTGGACATCCTCCAGAATGAGAAGTTGAGTTTTCCATTGATTTAATTCCTGGATCAAGGCCCATATCGAAGACCCCTTATAGAATGGCCACTGTGGAATTAGTTGAACTAAAGAGAAAACTAGAGGAATTTAGTAATAAGGGATTTATTTTCCCTAGTGTTTCTCCTTGGGGAGCCCCTGTTCTTTTTGTTAAGAAGAAAGATGGATCTATGAGGTTGTGCATTGACTATAGGGAGATCAATGCTATAACAATAAAGAACAAGTATCCCCTAGCTCGCATTGATGATTTTTTTGACCAACTGCATGGAGCTCAATACTTTTCAAAGATTGACCTTCGGTCTGGATACCATCAGTTGTGTGTGAAGAAGGAAGATGTTCTAAAGACAGCATTTCGAACAAGGTACGGGAATTATGAGTTTACAGTAATGCCTTTTGGATTGACTAATGCACCCTCTGTTTTCATGGATCTAATGAATAGAGTTTTCAAGGAATATCTTGATGACTTTGTAGTGGTATTTATTGATGATCTCTTGGTATACTCCAAAAGACACGAAGATCATGAAAATCACTTACGCATTATCCTGAAGACTCTTAGAAGACATGAATTATATGGGAAATTTAGCAAGTGTGAATTCTGGCTTCATGAGATTTATTTTCTTGGCCATATTGTCTCTAAGGATGGAATTTCTATTGATCCTTCTAAAACCAAGGAAATCCAAGAATGGCCAGCACCGACAAGTATAACTGAGGTACGCAGTTTTATTGGTTTAGCAGGTTATTATCAACGTTTCGTCCAAGATTTTGCCAGATTGGCTAACCCATTGACAAAGCTCACACGTAAAGGGATTAAATTTGTCTGGACAAAAGAGTGTGAAGAATGTTTTGAAGAACTAAAGTGAAGATTAGTCAATGCCCCTGTATTGACTCTACCATCGGGGAATGATGGGTTTGTTATTTATAGTGATTCATCGAAGAAAGGACTTGGTTGTGTCCTTATGCAGAATGATAAGGTCATTGCCTATGCATCACGACAGCTAAAAATTCATGAGCAAAACTATCCTACTCATGATCTTGAGTTAGCAGCTGTGATCTTTGCTTTAAAGATATGGAGACATTACCTCTATGGTAAAAAATGTGAGATTTATACTGATCACAAGAGTTTGAAGTATATTTTCACACAAAAAGAACTCAACATGAGGCAAAGGCGATGGCTTGAACTACTCAAGGATTATGATTGCACGATACATTACCACCCGGGGAAGGCAAACAAGGTGGAAGATGCTTTGAGTAGAAAAGACAATGGTGTTTTGAATGTGATGAGAATTGAAAGGGATCCAATTTTCTTGGATCTAGTGAAGATGGACATGGGAATAACTAGGGAAGGTGAAACATCAATGATTTTTCAAATGGTTGCCAAACCATCATTACTAGAAAGGATTAAGAGTTCTCAGACCAGTGATGAAGAATTTCAGAAGAAGATTAAAGATGTGAATGATGGAAGATTGAGGGACTTTGTGTATAAGGATGGAATTTTGAAATTCAGGAAGGGACTTTGTGTTCCCGATATACCTGATCTAAAAAGGGAATTGCTGGATGATGCTCATAGTTCCAATTTCTCTATACACCCTGGGAGCACCAAAATGTATAGAGATTTGAAGGAACATTTTTGGTGGGACAATATGAAGAGGGAGATTGCTGATTTTGTGTCGAGGTGTATGGTTTGTCAACAAGTGAAAGCTGGAAGACAACATCCTGGTGGAGTATAGAAACCTCTTCCCATACCTGAGTGGAAATGGGATAATATTATGATGGACTTTGTCATGGGACTTCCAAAGACTCCTAGAAAGAATGATGCAATATGGGTCATTGTTGATCGTCTTACTAATTCAGCACATTTTCTGGCTATACGGGAGGATCTACCACTTGAACGTCTAGCAAGATTATATATTAATGAAGTTGTAAGACTTCATGGTGTACCCCTATCGATTGTTTCTGATCGTGATCCTCGTTTTACTTCAAGATTCTGGAAAAGTCTTCAAAAGGCATTGGATACTGAACTTTGTTTGAGCACTGCCTATCACCCTCAAACAGATGGACAATCAGAACGGACTATTCAAACCCTAGAAGACATGTTGAGATCATGCTCTCTTGACTTTCAGGGTATGTGGGATCAATACTTACCACTGGTAGAATTATCCTATAACAATAGCTTCCATTCAAGCATTCAGATGGCACCTTATGAAGCGTTATACGGAAAGAGATGTCGTACACCAACCTGTTGGGATGACATTGGTGAAAGAAAACTTGTGGGACCAGAACTGGTGGAAGAAACAATGGAAAAGGTGAAGGTAATCCAAAACCACATCAAATCAGCTCAAAGTAGGCAGAAGAGCTATGCCGATAATAGAAGAAAGGTTTTGGAATTTCAGGTGGGAGATCATGTTTTCCTAAAGGTATCTCCATGGAAGGGAGTTATACGTTTTGGTAAGAAGGGTAAGTTGAGTCCCAGGTACATCGGACCTTTCGAAATTCTAGATCGTATTGGGGTTGTAGCTTATCGTTTGGCGATGCCGCCAAATCTCTCCAAAGTTCACGATGTTTTCCACATATCGCTATTGAGAAAATACATGCCCGACCCAACACATGTACTTACATATGAGAATTAGAACTGGAACCCGATCTATCTTATTGTGAAGAGCCCATCAGAATTCTTGATGTGAGGGAGCAGGTGCTGAGAAACCGGACGACTCGTCTGGTAAAGGTTTTGTGGAGAAATCATAAAATGGAAGAGGCAACGTGGGAACCTGAGGAACTTATGATGAAGAACCACCCGAGTCTTTTTATGCAGTAATACCCTAGAAATTGCGAGGACTCAATTATTTGAAGGAGGGGAGAATGTAACACCCCAAGCTTCTACGGTACGTTTCCCTTCGAATAATGCAATAGCGTGTGTTGTACGCAACCTCGTGCTCTAACACACACCACAACTAATTAAACTAGCCGTTGTGAATAGTAATACCTACTTTTTGAAATTTTATAGATTTTATTTATCAAAACGGACTTCATTTTTGGATTCGGAATATCCAAATTAGCCTATGTTGAATTTTTGGTATTTTTCTGAGAACTTCTAAATTTTTATGAATAGTGAAAAATACTTAAAAACAAATTTTTTAATCAAAATAATTTATAGTGATAAATTATACTATTTAGTGGTTTTTATGTATAATTAGAATATATTTTTACCATTTTATCCAATGGTGGTCATTAGAATTAATTTAACATTGAAAATGGACATAAACAATTGCCAATCTTTTGATATAAATTGTTTCTTAAAAACACGCTATTTATTGTGACAGCGGGAATTAATTATAAAATTAATTAATGCAACTTATATGTTTGGAATTTTGTAAAATATACATCATTTTTGAATTCGGAATATCAATTATAGCTTAGGGTGAAATTTTTGCATTGTTCTGAAAAACATCAATTTTTGATGAATATTGAAACCACTAAGTGGTGGTTAAATAACTGATTTTTCGTTTAAATGAAATATTACCACTTCTGTGATTTGATTTTCAAAAATCCGACATACATGGTTGTCATTAAGAAGTAAAATGTGGTTGAATGAGATTAAAATAATTTTTGGTGAATAGTAAGTCTTAAGTTCTTAATCGCGATTAGAGGTAATTAGTGTAGTTTAAGGTAAAAAATAATGTTTTAATAATATGAGATGAGCTTGAAACATGTCCTACACTCATTGGATGTGCCATGGCCGACCATGAAAATCCATGGGTCAACTTGGGGACCCCATGGATCCACTTTAGTTGGAAAATGACATAAATACCTTTTATTTAATGTTAAAGTAAAAAAATGATACAAACATGAAATGTTTTACTAAAACAATTTTTATATGGGGTTATTCAAGTCATATTTTTGACTATAAATAGTAATTGGAAAGCTAAAAAGATTTCCTACATCATAGTATTTTTTTTAGAATTTTTAGACATTAAATAAATTAAATTATTTATGACATCATGATGATACATCGATGAACTCGTTATTTAACGATTTAAATAAAATGAGAAGATAATGCAAAATTTAAGGCTTACACTTGTCCAAATCCTATTGGATGAGGAGATTTCAAACCCTTATCACCTTATCCACGAATTTTATAAGTGTGGGACCTTTAGAATCCGAAAAGCATTGTATAATAATGTAACATTTCAATCTTTCCAAAAGAGCCCCTCTTCTCCTCTTATAAAAGGCCCCCACCTCTACCACCTTATTCACACTTTCAAGCCTTTTGGTTCGGCCAAGCTCTGCCCAAATACTCTCCCAACTTCTCTCCCTTCATCCTAGAAGCTTTACTTTAGTCAGAAAGCCATCCTAAGGAGTCCTTTTGATCAAATCAAAAGTATGAACCCGAAGAAGAGGTAACATTTTCATCACCCTCTTTCAAGTTTCTTTCTTCTTCCAGTCCCTCTTTGTTTATTATTTCAATTCTAAAATTATAACTCCAGTATCTTCTATATGCTGTGATGTTATTATAAATATGGAACAACCATATTCAGTATTCTACCCATCATTTGAATGACATGTCACCATACGTGCGTACGTACGGCTTACCGTCTCCACGTCGTGGTGTAATTGTTATTCAATATATTATTATTTAGATGGGTATGATAATGATATGTAATTCATGTAAATAATAAATATAACATGATAATAATTCTGTATATATGATATACTATCCAATAGTATATTATTTTAATATCAAAATAATGATATTGTCGCTCGTGCGTACGTAAGGACTACCGTCTCCACGAACGCGATGAGATTCATTCTCCGTCGTATCCATTCAAGTATAATTATCATTTGATGATTTAAAAATAATGTTTAAGGACATGATATCATTCTGGATATGAATAAGATACAACCTATCCATGAAAAACACGACTTACGTAACAAAACATATAAAAGAAAATGAGTAAGTTAACACTCGAAACAACGATAAATCTAAGATATTTTTTACAAAGCAATGTTAAAAGATCATATATGATATCATATGAATGTATATGATTCTTGTATAATTTAATAACAATTATTTCACCATTATACAGGAGGTTAACCTACCCCAACCAAGGAAAAGTACAAGGTAAGGGTTTACTTCACAACCTCTTCATTATCCAAGGTTGTTTATACATAATCATCTACTGGGACCTCGTTATCATCCACATCCATGTTTCTTAAAAATGTATTTCAAAAAATTTTTACTATTAAATGGAAAATTTGTTAAAGTCATTTATACCCTTATACATTTTTGAAAGGAATCTTACCGTCGTTTTCCAAACAATGTACTTCTTGACCTCTTTGACAAATTTAAGGTAAGAATGTTTTTTTAACTTATACGGCGGGTGTGGCTATTTTCCGCCATTATAACTTCATCGAAGATTCCCTAACAAGCTTATAAGAATATCTTCAAAGTAAATGTATTATTTTATAATTATGGGAATTTTAAATTATTTCAAAAAGGAGAGATATTACTCTAAAATAGCTTTGATTTCATCCATGTCAACATCCTTTGATGGGTTTTAAGTTTAATTGGAATTGATTTATGATACAAAACTTCCATTGAACATTTTGTGAAATATTTGACTGTGGATGTGTTATTTTTATACCATCCATAGTTTATGGAGAAATTGTTCACATTTCGTATGCTAGTTTTAATACGAATATTTATGTTATGTTTAAACCTATTCATATGAGGAATGTATTGGACTTAATATGGGACGGGTGGAGCCCGCTATAGCTCCTCGATGCATCGGTAGGTCTCATGAGACAACTAGAAGTGGAATTGGCCGAGGCCCTTTCCCAATTTGATTTATGGTTTTGGCCGAGGCCTTAATCATTTTATACTTCTTGGTCGAGGCCTTGACAAAGTGTTTCAGAATGTCTGGCATTATACATTCCCTCATTATGAAAGTGGTTATTGATATTTCACGTGATTATTCATCTAGTAGAATATCCATGTGAGTAAGTAATGGCATTACTTTATTTTACTTTTGCCATATTATGCTGAAGTTCAAGTTCAATAAGGCTTTTGTTTTAGTTATACATTGCCTTAAATGCTTATGTTTTCTTATGAAAGTTTCCGCTATATTGTTATCCTTACTGAGCATTTGAGCTCACCCCTTTCAATGTTTTATTTTTCCCAGGATGTGAAGAAGTGTATTATGACTGACTTGCAAGAATAGTCAGTGAGGATATGAGTGTGGACTAGGGAGACCATGTTATTGTAGTTTTCATTTTTATGATGTAATGTAATGTTTATGAATGTATCTAGTGTTTCCAAGGCTACTAAACTAATCGGTCTTTCGAGACTTGATCTTTTGTGATCATGCCAATGTTATGAAGTAATGCACCGACTCTGGGTAGCTGGGGTCGGGGCGTTACTGTTGGTATTAGAGGCAGTTTAGTACTAACCTTGGAAGCTAGATTTAGATAAACTCTGATTAGAGAACATATCCCGAAGATAGACTTTGAGGATTAGTATAGAAGAACTTCCTAGAATTTTGGTATTGTAGAGATGTTGTGAGTTTTCCGAGCAATACATCCCTGTCTGGATACGAGCAGGTAGAGGCGGCTCTGGCACAGATGTACCTAGGGGTAAAACTCTAAAACACCACTTTGAGCTAGACTCGAACGGGAACTGGTGCACGACAACGGGCCTTGCTGCACTCTTGGTTACGACACTCCTGGGGGATATGCTTTGGATAATTCCCATTTTCGTTACAAACCACTATGAAGGGTTACGAGTATATACTTCCTCAAAGAAAACATTTTTATAATTATGGATTATATCTATAATTAGTTCAATTTATGTTAAGTGTTTTACAAGTATGGAATTATGTATTTTGATTCATGAACTAATCTAGTTTATGCCATTATTTAGAAATGGCGCCTAGTGGAAGGAATGGAAACCATATCAATGCACGCACTCCATGTAAGGATTTCCCTCCTGCTCAAGATAATTATGGTGGAGCTAGTGATACAACTGGTGCTGATCAGCTTCTCACCGTACTGGGACAACTCACGCAGGTTATGAATAACAACCTTACTCGTATGGAGCACCCTGATCCACAACGTGGAGGATCAATGCTAGACCGTTTCATGAGGCAACAACCACCAACCTTCAATGGGATTACAAATCCTACAGTAGCTGAGCAATGGATAGATTCCTTAGAGAAAATATTCCATGCCTTGGGGAGTAGTGAAAGGGAGAATGTTGTCATGGCAGTTTACCGCCTCACTGGAGATGCCGATCAATGGTGGTCACTAATTCAAAACACAAAGGAAGATGATGAATTAACAAACATGGAATGGCAGGAGTTCAAAGAGCTGTTCTTAGAAAAATACTTTCCTCGAGACTATCGAGCGGATATGGAAAGTCAATTTCTGAGTCTGAGGCAGAAGGAGGATGAGAATGTCGCAAAGTATGAGGATAACTTTACAAGGATAGAAAGGTATGCTGCAGATTACATACGTAACCCAAGAAGTAATACTGATCGTTTCTTTGATGGGTTGAAACCATTTCTCCGTCGAGCTTTAGTATCACAAACCTTCTCTTCATACGAAGGTATTGTCTCGTGCGCTATCAGGACAGAAAAGGAATTCTCTAAGTCTTATGACTTTAAATCAAAGCAAGATAAGAAGAGATCCGCTGAAAACTCTGGGAAAGGAAATAAGGAAACAGGGAAGAAGGGTAGAAATGAATTTCCACCCTGTGATAATTGCGGTAGGAAGCACCCTGGTTCCTGTCTAAAAGGAAAAGGAGTATGTTACAAGTGTGGTGAAAAAGGCCACCAAGCTCATGAATGCAAGGGAAAGAAAGCGGCTGTCAACGTGGAATGCTATAATTGTAGAGAGAAGGGACATTATACAAATGAATGTCCTAAGCGTCAGGGGAACTTACCTCAGAAGAGGCCAAGGGATCAGGGCCAGGCTTATGTTATCACTACTGCTGAGGTGGAAGCTCCGAAAGACACGGTGGCAGGTAATTTAATGGTTTCCTCAAGTTTAGCAAATGCATTATTTGATTCTGGATCATCGCATTGTTTCATATCTTCCCAGTTTGCTAAGAAAATTAGATATTTCCAATTTGATTTAACAAGGGAGTTGTCGGTCAAAACCCCTAAGGGAAGTATTGTTGCAACAAGGTTTTGTCGATTAGTTCCCATTAGAGCACATGTTCTTTACCTGCTGATCTCATCGTCATACCCATGATTGAATTTGATATAATCCTCAGTATGGATTGGATTTCGGACCATGATGCAAAAATTTATCGTAAGAGGAAAGAGGTTACGATTCTTGATGATGATGATAAGGAACACCTTATCTTTAGAGCTGAATCGTCGCCACATAATTCTTATCTAGATCCACCCCCAGTAGCTCAACTAAATTCAATTATTGTGGAGGAAGAGAAGGAAATTACTGAGGGTGAGGAAAGGAATATTCAAATAGAGGATGTACCTATTGTGAGAGAATATGTTGATGTGTTTCCGGAAGATTTACCTGGACATCCTCCAGAACGAGAAGTTGAGTTTTCCATTGATTTAATTCCTGGATCAAGGCCCATATCGAAGACCCCTTATAGAATGGCCACTGTGGAATTAGTTGAACTAAAGAAACAACTAGAGGAATTGAGTAATAAGGGATTTATTCTCCCTAGTGTTTCTCCTTGGGGAGCCCCTGTTCTTTTTGTTAAGAAGAAAGATGGATCTATGAGGTTGTGCATTGACTATAGGGAGATCAATGCTATAAAAATAAAGAACAAATATCTCCTACCTCACATTGATGATTTGTTTGACCAACTGCATGGAGCTCAATACTTTTCAAAGATTGACCTTAGGTCTGGATACCATCAGTTGTGTGTGAAGAAGGAAGATGTTCCAAAGACAGCATTTCGAACAAAGTACGGGCATTACGAGTTTACAGTAATGCCTTTTGGATTGACTAATGCACCCTCTGTTTTCATGGATCTAATGAATAGAGTTTTCAAGGAATATCTTGATGACTTTGTAGTGGTATTTATTGATGATATCTTGGTATACTCCGAAAGCCACGAAGATCATGAAAATCACTTACGCATTATCCTGAAGACTCTTAGAAGACATGAATTATATGGGATATTTAGAAAGTGTGAATTCTGGTTTCATGAGATTTCTTTTCTTGGCCATATTTTCTCTAAGGATGGAATTTCTGTTGATCCTTCTAAAACCAAGGCAATCCAAGAATGGCCAGCACCGACAAGTATAACTGAGGTACGCAGTTTTATTGGTTTAGCAGGTTATTATCGACGTTTCATCCCGGATTTTTCCAGATTGGCTAACCCATTGACAAAGCTCACACGTAAAGGGATTAAATTTGTCTGGAAAAAAGAGTGTGAAGAATGTTTTGAAGAACTAAAGAGAAGATTAGTCAATGCCCCTGTATTGACTCTACCATCGGGGAATGATGGGTTTGTTATTTATAGTGATGCATCGAAGAAAGGACTTGGTTGTGTCCTTATGCAGAATGATAAGGTCATTGCCTATGCATCACGACAGCTAAAAATTCATGAGCAAAACTATCATACTCATGATCTTGAGTTAGCAGCTGTGATCTTTTCTTTAAAGATATGGAGACATTACCTCTATGGTGAAAAATGTGAGATTTATACTGATCACAAGAGTTTGAAGTATATTTTCACACAAAAAGAACTCAACATGAGGCAAAGGCGATGGCTTGAACTACTTAAGGATTATGATTGCACGATACATTACCACCCGGGGAAGGCAAACAAGGTGGCAGATGATTTGAGTAGAAAAGACCAAGGAGTTTTTAATGTGATGAAAATTGAAAGGGATCAAATTTTCTTGGATCTAGTGAAGATGGACATGGGAATAACTAGGGAAGGTGAAACATCAATGCTTTTTCAAATGGTTGCCAAACCATCATTACTAGAAAGGATTAAGAGTTCTCAGACCAATGATGAAGAATTTCAGAAGAAGATTAAAGATGTGAATGATGGAAGATTGAGGGACTTTGTGTATAAGGATGGAATTTTGAAATTCAGGAAGAGACTTTGTGTTCCCGATATACCTGATCTAAAAAGGGAATTGCTGGATGATGCTCATAGTTCCAATTTCTCTATACACCCTGTGTTCACCAAAATGTATAGAGATTTGAAGGAACATTTTTGGTGGGACAATATGAAGAGGGAGATTGCTGATTTTGTGTCGAGGTGTATGGTTTGTCAACAAGTGAAAGCTGGAAGACAACATCCTAGTGGAGTATTGAAACCTCTTCCCATACCTGAGTGGGAATGGGATAATATTACGATGGACTTTGTCATGGGACTACCAAAGACTCCTAGAAGGAATGATGCAATATGGGTCATTGTTGATCGTCTTACTAAGTCAGCAAATTTTTGGCTATACGGGAGGATCTACTACTTGAACGTCTAGCAAGATTATATATTAATGATGTTATAAGACTTCATGGTGTACCCCTATCGATTGTTTCTGATCGTGATCCCCGTTTTACTTCAAGATTCTGGAAAAGTCTTCAAAAGGCCTTTGATACTGAACTTTGTTTGAGCACTGCCTATCACCCTCAAATTGATGGAAAATCAGAATGGACTATTCCAACCTTAGAAGACATGTTGAGATCATTCTCTCTTGACTTTTAGGGTATGTGGGATCAATACTTACCACTGGTAGAATTCTCCTATAACAATAGCTTCCATTCAAGCATTCAGATGGCACCTTATGAAGCGTTATACAGAAAGAGATGTCGTACACCAACCTGTTGGGATGACGTTGGTGAACGAAAACTTGTGGGACCATAACTGGTGGAAGAAACAATGGAAAAGGTGAAGGTAATCCAAAACCACATCAAATCAGCTCAAAGTAGGCAGAAGAGCTATGCCGATAACAGAAGAAAGGTTTTGGAATTTCAGGTGGGAGATCATGTTTTCCTAAAGGTATCTCCATAGAAGGGAGTTATACGTTTTGGTAAGAAGGGTAAGTTGAGTCCCAGGTACATCAGACCTTTCGAAATTCTAGATCGTATTGGGGCTGTAGCTTATCGTTTGGCGATGCCGCCAAATCTCTCCAAAGTTCACGATGTTTTCCACATATCGCTATTGAAAAAATACATGCCCGACCCAACACATGTACTTACATATGAGGAATTAGAACTGGAACCCAATCTATCTTATTGCGAAGAGCCCATCAGAATTCTTGATGTGTGGGATCCGGTGCTGAGAAACCGGATGACTCGTCTGGTAAAGGTTTTGTGGAGAAATCATAAAATGGAAGAGGCAACGTGGGAACCTGAGGAACTTATGATGAAGAACCACCCGAGTCTTTTTATGCAGTAATACCCTAGAAATTGTGAGGACGCAATTATTTTAAGGAGGGGAGAATGTAACACCCCAAGCTTCCACGGTACGTTTCCCTTCGAATAATGCAATAGCGTGTGTTGTACGCAACCTCGAGCTCTAACACACACCACAACTAATTAAACTAGCCGTTGTGAATAGTAATACCTACATTTTGAAATTTTATAAATTTTATTTATAAAAACGGACTTCATTTTTGGATTCGGAATATCCAAATTAGCCTATGTTGAATTTTTGGTATTTTTCTGAGAACTTCTAATTTTTTATGAATAGTGAAAAATACTTAAAAACAACTTTTTTAATAAAAATAATTTATAGCGATAAATTATACTATTTAGTGGTTTTAAATTATAATTAGAATATATTTTTACCATTTTATCCAATGGTGGTCATTAGAATTAATTTAACATTGAAAATGGACATAAACAATTGCCAATCTTTTGATATAAATTGTTTCTTAAAAACACGCTATTTGTTGTGACAGCGGGAATTAATTATAAAATTAATTAATGCAACTTATATGTTTGGAATTTTTCTAAAATAGACATCATTTTTGAATTCGGAATATCAATTATAGCTTAGGGTGAAATTTTGGCATTGTTCTGAAAAACTTCAATTTTTGATGAATAGTGAAACCACTAAGTGGTCGTTAAATAACTGATTTTTTGTTTAAATGAAATATTACCACTTCTGTGATTTGATTTTCAAAAATCCGACATACATGGTTGTCATTAAGAAGTAAAATGTGGTTGAATGAGATTAAAATAATTTTTGGTGAATAGTAACTCTTAAGTTCTTAATCGCGATTAGAGGTAATTAGTGTAGTTTAAGGTAAAAAATAATGTTTTAATAATATGAGATGAGCTTGAAACATGTCCTACCCTCATTGGATGTGCCATGGCCGACCAAGACAATCCATGGGTCAACTTGGGGACGCCATGGATCCACTTTAGTTGGAAAATGACATAAATACCTTTTATTTAATGTTAAAGTAAAAAAATGACACAAACATGAAATGTTTTACTAAAACAATTTTTATATGGGGTTATACAAGTCATATTTTTGACTATAAATAGTAATTGGAATGCTAAAAATATTTCCTACATCATAGTATTTTTTTTAGAATTTTTAGATATTAAATAAATTAAATTATTTATGACATCATGATGATGCAGCGATGACCTCATTATTTAACGATTTAAATAAAATGAGAAGATAATGCAAAATCCAAGGCTTACACTTGTCCAAAGCCTATTGGATGAGGACATTTAGAACCCTTATCACCTTAGACACGAATTGTATAAGTGTGGGACCTTTAGAATCCGAAAATCATTGTATAATAATGTAACATTTCAATCTTTCCAAAAGAGCCCCTCCTCTCCTCTTATAAAAGGCCCCCACCTCTACCACCTTATTCACACATTCAAGCCTTTTGGTTCGGCCAAACTCTGCCCAAATACTCTCCCAACTTCTCTCCCTTCATCCTAGAAGCTTTACTTTAGTCAGAAAGCCATCCTAAGGAGTCCTTTTGATCAAATCAAAAGGAAGAACCCGAAGAAGAGGTAACATTTTCATCACCCTCTTTCAAGTTTCTTTCTTCTTCCACTCCCTCTTTGTTTATTATTTCAATTCTAAAATTATAACTCCAGTATCTTCTATATTTTGTGATTTTATTATAAATATGGAACAACCATATTCAGTATTCTACCCATTATTTTAATGACATGTCACCATACGTGCGTACGTACGGCTTACCGTCTCCACGTCGTGGTGTAATTGTTATTCAATATATTATTATTTAGATGGGTATAACAATGATATGTAATTCATGTAAATAATAAATATAACATGATAATAATTCTGTATATTTGATATACTATCCAATTATATATTATTTTAATATCAAAATAATGATATTGTCGCTCGTGCGTACGTACGGACTACCGTCTCCACGAACGCGATGAGATTCATTCTCCGTCGTATCCATTCAAGTATAATTATCATTTTATGATTTAAAAATAATGTTTAAGGACATGATATCATTCTGGATATGAATAAGATACAACCTATCCATGAAAAACACGACTTACCTAACAAAACATATAAAAAAAAACGAGTAAGTTAACACCCGAAACAACGATAAATCTAAGATATTGTTAACAAAGCAATGTTAAAAGATCATATATGATATCATATGAATGTATATGATTCTTGTATAATTTAATAACAATTATTTCACCATTATACAGGAGGTTAACCTACCCCAACCAAGGAAAAGTACAATGTAAGGGTTTACTTCACAACCTCTTCATTATCCAAGGATGTTTATACATAATCATCTACTGGGACCTCGTTATCATCAACATCCGTGTTTCTTAAAAATGTCTTTCAAAACATTTTTACTATTAAATAGAAAATGTGTTAAAGTCATTTATACCCTTATACATTTTTGAAAGGAATCTTACCGTCATTTTCCAAACAATGTACATTTTGACCTCTTTGACAAATTTAAGGTAAGAATGTTTTTTTAACTTATACAGCGGGTGCGGCTATTTTCCGCCATTATAACTTCATCGAAGCTTCCCTAACAAGCTTATAAGAATATCTTCAAAGTAAATGTATTATTTTATAATTATGGGACTTTTAAATGATTTCAAAAACGAGAGATATTACTCTCAAATAGCTTTGATTTCATCCATGTCAACATCCTTTGATGGGTTTTAAGTTTAATTGGAATTGATTTATGATACAAAACTTCCATTGAACTTTTTGTGAAATATTTGACTGTGGATGTGTTATTTTTATACCATCCATAGTTTATGGAGAAATTTTTGACATTTCGTATGCTAGTTTTAATACGAATATTTATGTTATGTTTAAACCTATTCATATGAGGAATGTATTGGACTTAATATGTGACGGGTGGAGCCCGCTATAGCTCCTCGATGCATCGGTAGGTCTCATGAGACAACTAGACATGGAATTGGCCGGGGCCCTTTCCCAATTTGATTTATGGTTTTGGCCGAGGCCTTAATCATTTTAGACGTCTTGGCCGAGGCCTTGACAAAGTGTTTCAAAATGTCTGGCATTATACATTCCCTCATTATGAAAGTGGTTATTGATATTTCACGTGATTATTCGTCTAGTAGAATATCCATGTGAGTAAGTAATGGAATTACTTTATTTTACTTTTGCCATATTATGCTGAAGTTCAAGTTCAATAAGGCTTTTGTTTTAGTTATACATTGCCTTAAATGCTTATGTTTTCTTATGAAAGTTTCCGCTATATTGTTATCCTTAATGAGCATTTGAGCTCACCCCTTTCAATGTTTTATTTTTCCCAGGATGTGAAGAAGTGTATTATGACTGACTTGCAAGAATAGTCAGTGAGGATATGAGTGTGGACTAGGGAGACCATGTTATTGTAGTTTTCATTTTTATGATGTAATGTAATGTTTATGAATGTATCTAGTGTTTCCAAGGCTACTAAACTAATCGGTCTTTCGAGACTTGATCATTTGTGATCATGCCAATGTTATGAAGTAATGCACCGAATCTGGGTAGCTGGGGTCGGGGCGTTACAATTGTGGTAAGGGAATTTGTCAGAATTTAGATTTAATCGAGTCTTACAATGTATTGATAACCTAATCTTTCTTATGTGATATATCTACTAAACCTTTTAGATCATTTTTCATTTGAAATTATATTTCTATTAAATATCTATTTTGTTGTGTCATTGATATAATTATTTCTTTATGCCATATACCATTTCACATATGGTGTTTATTTTGAATGCTACTTTAACAAAGGAAATATTGAAGAACATGTATCCTCTACTCAATACAAATATTTAAAAGGAATATTTTTCTTGTATTAAATATGTGTAGAAATATTTATTTGTACATGAAGTGATTGGTGGGGCCCTTTATAGCTCCTCAATGCATCGATATGTCTCGTGAAGCTAACCAGTTGGCGACAAACCCTTTGAATTTGTTTCCAAAAAATCAAACGGGTTTCTACCCACAAACATAACCAGTCTCAACAGTTTAGTGGTTCATGTTCCATATACATTAACTCCAAATAATATGCATTATCATTACTCATTATTCATATTTTACATTCCTTGAGGATTTATCTATGACAAAATCAATATATTTATTTTTTTTCTTAGGTCATCAATGACATGCGTTTTCATTTATTCAGAAAGATATATTAGTTATGTCTAATTGATTATGAATAAATTATTGTTGATTAATTATTCAAATGTGTGTAACCCTTACTGATAATTTGTGCACACCCTTATTATTTATCCTTTCCCTAGGTTATGAAGATGATAGCATTGAATTAGTTTTCGAGTAGGAAATTTATTTTAGTTTATTATGTACCATGTTGTTTTCGATCTTTCAAAATGTACTATGGGTATCGTGTATGTAATATAGTCTTCAAAAAATGCTAAACTAATCATTACTTTGGGATTTTATTTTTGGTAACCATGCCAATTTAATAAAATAATGCACCAGATTCGGGATTCTATGGTCAGGGCATTATAGTTGGTATTAATGGAAGTTTAACATCAACCTTCTAAAGTAGATTCTAGAAACATAGTTTAGAGGACATAACCCCAAGATATATATTGAAGACAGTAATAGAGTAATATCTTATAATTTTGGTATGGTATATTCTATGTGGGTATTCCTAGAAAATAAATCTATATCTGGATACTTGTATTGGATGTGGTTCTAGAACAGATTTACCAAGGTGTGACAACACCAACAAGGAGTTTTGGGCTTGACAAGAGTTATCCTGGTACAGGACAACAATCCTTAATTCACACCTAGTTTGACACTCCTTGGAGATATTCTTAGGATAATTTAAATTTTCTTTATAAACTATTATGAAGGATTTATAATTAAATAGAACCAATGTTTTTGATTATGAGATTAGTTGTGCATAAATTTTCATATTTAGTTAAGGGTTTTCATGTTAGGAATTATGAATTAAGATCTAACTTTGTCTATGTCATTGTTTGGTGATGGATCATAATGAAATATGGTGAATCAATACCCATAGAAAATTTATTTATTTCCCTACTGAGAAAGTCAACATAGTCAGTGTTATATAATATCAAATCATTACCATATTGGGACGACTTACTCCAGTTGTTGTGAATAACCATGCTACACCTATGTTGGATCATTTAATGTTACAAAATCCCCCATATTTTAGTGGGACTACGTACCTAGTGGTAGTTGAGTAGTGGATCAAGTTATTTGAAATGATATTTCTAGAATTAAGATGTAATGAAAATGAAAGGGTATCACAGAGAGTATATTTCCTCAAGGGGGATACTGATCAATGGTGGTCCTCAATCAAGAATACAATGGTGGAAGTTGAAATAGAAGATATGAAATAGAAAAAATTTAAAGAAATTTTATTTGAATAATATTTCCCTCATGATAAATGAATCAAAATGAAGAGGAAATTCCTTAGCATTAAGAAAAGGGAATAAGACAATGTTTCACAGTATTAGGCTACCTTTACAAGAATGGATAGGTATGGATTAGATTACGTACACAACTCGAAAGACAAGATTCATCATTTATTTAAAGCTATAAAGACATTTCTTCGATGGGTACTAGCTTCTCAAACATTTTTATCAAAGGATTAATTGTATTATGTTCCATCAAAATATAGAAGGAATTTTCTAAATCAAATTTATTCAAGGGAAACCAAGATAAGAAACGATACTCTAATAACCATTGAAATAGTGAAGTGCCAAATAAGAATAATGTAATAAAGAAATTCCCATTATGTGAGAATTGTGGAAATAATTATCATGGGAAATGCATGAATGGAATGTATTTTTTCTATAATTTCGGTGAAAAGGGTCATCGATCTAATGAATGTAAGAGGAAGAAACAAGTCAATGGTGTTCAATGAAACAATTATAGAGATATGGGACACTATGGAAATAATTTTTCTTTACTCCGATGAAACGTGACATAGAAAATGCCACAAGAGCAAGGGAAAGGTTATAAAATTACAACCGTAGAGGATGAAGTTTCTAATAATATTGTGGTAGGTACATTAATTGTTTTCTCAAACTTATCCAATGCATTATTTTATTATGGATCATTTCACTCCATTATATCTTCACAAGTATTAATGAAAATTATAAATTTACAGTTGGATTTAATAATGTATTTTTCATTCAAAACACCTAATAGATGTATTGATGCAACAAATATGTGTTTGTCAGTCCTCTTTGTGATATATAAATGTAATTTAGTTGATGAAATTATCATAATTCCTATGAATGACTTTGATATAATTCTAGGTATGAATTGGAAGTCAAATTATGATGTGAAGATCTAGTTCAAGAAGAAAGAAGTTATATTTTTTATAATGGTCTATAATCCATTATCTATATATAAGAATCCTCACCATATGAATCTTATCTAGATCCACCCCATTAGCTATATTGAATGCAAGTCTTGGGGAGGAAGAGAACAAAATATATATGGGTGAGGGAAGACATCTTCAAATTGAAGACATGCATATTGTGAAAGAAAACATTAATGTATTTCTAGGGGATTTACCTGGACATCCTCAAGAGGGGGATGTTGATTTATTTATTTATTTAATTCCTGTTGCAAGACCTATATCAAAGATTCCTTATAGAATAAAAACTGTGGAATTAGTAAAACTTAAGCAATAACTAGAGGAATTGAGTGATAAAGGATTTATTCACCCTAGTTTTTTCTATGGGGATCCCCTATTCTTTTTTTCATGATGAAAAATGGATCTCTGATGTTGTGCATTGACTATATAGAGATCAGTGCTATTATGATAAAGAAAAATTATCCTCTTTGTAACAAATGGGACCCACTGCAGCACAGACACCCTGCTTTAACATGGTTGTCAGGTCCTGGCCCTCTAGCTACCCACAGTTGCCCGGAAGACACGTGTTACCCACCTTGGGGCCCACCCACGTGCCTAAACAGGTTATCTGACTAATGAAAGTCCCCACATGCCAACACATGTCCTTTATAATGTGCTTTTTTCTCACTCACAAACACAATGGGAAACATCCTAGAAGGTTATCCATCCTGATCACTACTCCAAGCCAAGCATGCTTAACTGTGGAGTTCTAATTAGGTAGTCTCCCAATGAGGAAGGTGCACCTTGTTGAAATGAGTCTTATCATTAAACCACTTAACCCTTTATCATTATGGAGTGTTAAAATCAAGCCCCCTTTAGAGAACATTGTCCTTATTGTGAGCCCTACATCTTAACCTAGGTAGTGAACCACACATAATGTTGGGTACCACCTCAGATACCAAATGTAACAACTTAGCCCTTCTGACAGCACATACACCTAGCCTTTACATGGCCATCAGGTCCTGACCCGCTAGGTACCACCAGTTTCCACACAGACACTTTCTCCCCACCTTGGGGCCCACCCACATGCATGAACGGGTCATCTGACTAATTATAGTCCCCATAGGCCAACACATGTTCTTTCCAATTTCCTTTGTCCTCACTCACACACACCCTGGGAAACTATATAGAAGTTCACCCATCCTGATAGCTACTCTAGGCCAAGAACAGTTAACTATGCAGTTATAATCAGGTAGGATCCTAAAAAAGAATGTACACCATGTTAACATGAGTCTTATCATTAATCCATTTAACCATTTATCATTCTGGGTCATTACACTCTTCCTCACATTGATCATTTATTTGATCAAATTCATCGAGCCCAATATTTTTCCAATATTGGCCTTCTATCTGGATATCATCAGCTATGTGTGCGTAAGAATGATATTCCTATGTCAACATTTTGAACCAGGTATGGGAATTATGCGTTTATAGTAATGCCTTTTTCACTAACTAATGAACCCTCGGTTTTTATTGATCTAATGAATATATTTCTCAAGTAATATCTTGATGACTTCGTTTTTTATTTATCGATGATATCATGATATACTACATAGGATACAAAGATCATGATAATCACTTGAGAATCATTATGAAAACCCATTAATTAAATAAATTATATGGATGGTTCAGAGAGTGTAAATTTTAGCTTTAATCTGTTTCATTTATGGTGGATATTGTCTCTAAATATGGAATATTAGTTTTTCCTGCCAAGAGAATGGCAATCCAAAAATGGCCTACGCCAATGACTACAACTGAGGTACATATTTTTATTATCTTAGTAGGTTTCAACTGACGTTTTGTTAAGAATTTTCCAAATTTGCTAACCTATTAACCAAGCTCGCACGTAAAGGGTTCATGTTTATATCGATGAAAGAATGTACATACATATTTAAATAATTGAAAACAAGATTGGTGAATGATCTAATTTTGACTCTTCCCTAAAAAAATAGTAGATTTTTGATATATAGTGATGCATGAAATAATGTATTGGGTTGTGTCCTTATGAAAATTTTTAATGTTGTTGCTTATGAATCAAGGATTGAAGACTCATTGTTAAAATTATCAAACGCATGATACTGAGTTAGAAACTGTAATATATTCTCTAAAAACATGTTGACAACATCTCTATGGGTGAATATGTGAGATATTTAAAGATCACAGGAGTTTGAAATACATTTGTACATAGAAATAACTCAACATGAGGAAAAGGAGATGGCTTAAGTTACAAAAATATTATGATTGTTCAATACACTACCACCTAGGAAAGGAAAATAAGGTGGTAGATTCATTAAGCAGGAAAGATCATAGACTTATAACATAAATAATGATTGAGAGATCCTATATTCATTGTTATAGAAATGATGGATATGGGAATTGTTATGGAAGGGAAAATATCAGTACTTTTTCAAATGATTGATAAACAATCATTTATGTAGAGGAAAAAAATTTCTCCATTTGATGACGAGAACCGTCAAAAGAGAATTAATGTTGTTAAGGATTGATGATTGGTATACTTCATGTTATAGGATGGAGTTATGAAATTTGGAAAGAGGTTATGCATTCCATCAGTACCTGAACTAGAAAGGGAACTATTAGATGATAACCAAAGCTTAAATTTCCCAATACATCATGGTAGTACCAAAATGTACAGAGATATGAAGGAACATTTTGGGTGGGATAACATGAATCGAGAAATTGTTGACTATGTATCAAGGTGTCTAGTTTTCCAACATGTGAAAGCTGAGAGAAAATATCCTAGAGGAGTCATAAAACCAATACATATTCATATGTTGAAGTGGGATGACATTACGATGGACTTTGTCATAGGACTACCAAGGAGACCTATGAGCAATGATGCAATATGGGTAATTGTTAATTATCTTACCAAATAGGCACATTTCATTCGTATAAGAGAGGACTTCCACATGATCACCTGGAAAAACATTATATTAATGAATATTTTATACATTACGGTGAACCTCTATCGATTTTTTTTATCGAGATCCCCGATTAACATAAGAATTCTCATAATTTCTCCACAAGGATTTGGATACGAAGCATCAAATGAGTATTACTACTTATTACCCCCAACCGAGTGGATAGTCTAAAAAGAATATTTATACAGTAAAATTCATGTTGAGATCTTGATTTCTTGACATTCAAGGTATTTTGGATCAACAAATTTATATTGGGAAAAAATCCCCCAAGGTGTCCTCTTGGTATTTGTATGTGTGATTGTGTTTGTTGACAAAGCCAGATGATCGTGAATGAGAATGGTTGGTATTTTCCAAAGATAGGTTTTTTAGGTGGAACTATTTCCTAGAGTTTGCCTAATTTTGGGGCCTCAAAATCAATAATTTGAGTGAATAATGGAAAATAGAGTCGGAATGGGATGAGAAATGGGGTGTTGGGGACATGGATCAGGTACTTTGTCTGGGAAGGGTTTGCGGTCATGTACCAGGAATTAGAACGGTACACAGAAGCGGTTTGCGAAACAGAAATTGTTTCATGGAGGAATTAGGTGCGGTAAGGAGTTGGCTTGATGGCGATAGAGGAAATTGACAGCGTCGGAACAAAGACAATACACAAACGTGATAAGAAAAATGGTTCATGGGTGGCTTTCGTTTCGCAATAGCTAATGGATTAATATGCGGTGGAGGGTTAATTGATGATTTGGTAAATCTTGGATTAGAAATTTTTGTGGATATCTTTGCCTATATAATAATTTTTAATCCCATGGATTACTTTGGAGAGTCAATATAATTAATCATCTTCTTTATTTGGGATTTCGGCAAAGCCCGAAGGTGGTTCGTGGGGGATAATCCTGCGAAGGCTAAAGTGGTTCACCCAGATGAAATTCCACTTAAGGATTTAAGCGGAAATTTGTATCTGGTTAACACTCGGTATGCGGAGGAGGAATCTCTTGCATGGGGGAGAGTGAATTCTACTTGCGGTATGCATAGGGAGAGCTTTGGTACGTAGAAGCGAAGGTATTCTATGAATAGAGAATAGTTTGCGGATAGAGGTTGATTCGCAGGGGAGGTTCATGTGATCAATATGCGGTCACAATACATGATTATGAAGGTGGAATCAGTCCACGAAAAACTAGCGGTTCACATCGGTGGATGTAGTACATATATGAGGTGACCACGTACCAAAGATTATTCACATCATTCTCACTTAGGTAGCAAGAATTACTCATGTCACCAATTTGAAACAAATTACTACTTTTTTATCTTTTTTAGAGATTTACTTCCAATCATTTACATTCTTGATGATTCATGAAACATTATTGAATATAAATTTGTACTAATGATCACACAATGATACTGTTAGAGTGGAAATTGTGTTTATTACTATCTAAAAAGACAAAATATCTAATTTTGATATTCTATCACTCAATATCAGTGATAATAATATATTTAATTTTTAAATAAATAACATTATCGAATATAGCTACCCCTCAATCTTATTCTGATTTGTTTCTTTAAATTTTTTAATCACTATATATGTTTGAGAACTAACCTCTATCATGAAACAATGGATTTTATTTTCTTTGATGCTTTCATAGTCACTTCAAAAATAAGATATCCTCTTCACTGATTTATCTTCTTACTTCCTCCATCCCATTAAATTATAGGAATGTCATCTAAGAATTTTGGTAGTGATATTCTCAATACAATGACCTATTGGTCACATTTTTCACATATTTCATCGAAATGCTCAAAACTTTGTGTGTGAATTTTTTTTCATTGTTTCCCACACATTTATTCTTTCATGATTCACTTATGATATTTTAAGAACTAATTCTCTTTATGTATGAATTCATCATGGTATAGGCATATTATACCATAATGAATATAATTTAATCCCAAAAATATAACAACCTCAGCAGCATCTCTTGAATTTGGGACTTCAATAATTTTATTAATTATTTCTAGAATGATTTTGCTATTAGAAAAACATGTTTTTTTCATTAATTTAAATTTTTATGATATTATTTAAGAGAATAAAATTTCCTTTGTTGTAGAAGAGTATTTCTATCCCACCTTTGTGGCCCAAACATGGATAGATTGAGTGTTTAAACATACAATAATAGTCATAATAGATTAAATTTGAGACTTCATAAGGAAATATTTATCCTGATCTTTAGATCTCACTATCTCATATGAATTTTATGTATTAGAAATGGATTCTAATACTCTATTGATATCATCCATCATCTTATTCAATGATTTTTTAACATGAAGAAATGTTTATTCTGTCTTTACAACTCTTCTTTTTTCCGATTGAGTTTCTTTTTATAATATCTTAGCATATATCCTTACTCAAAAAATATTAATTTGGGCTTTTGATTTTGTTTATTTTTATAGAATTATTATTGATAATATATTATTTTTATTCAATTTTATTTACATATTATCGCATTAATTTTATGATTTCATTCATGAGAAAGGTATTCTATTCAAGGCTTAATTGTAATTAAAATTTAATCATTTGATCCATGTAGTTAATTTCACCATCATATTCATCACTAAAAAGGTATTATTATACTTCACTACATGATCCATAAAATTTATGAACATATAAAAATGTTACTTATATTATTGGATGAAGGATCAAAATTCTTATTTGTATTCATTTCCTAATAGTTTTATCCCCTTTATTCATGGAAACATATTTTTTCCTCCACCAGATTTGTTTACATATTTTATATTTTTACTCAATGAATTATTTTTTTGTTTATCATTTCATTCATCTACCTCATATTTACTACTAATTGTACTTATAAATTATATTCCAAAGTGTCAAATTCTACCAATGTTTAAGAATTTAAGTAGATGTTTGAATTTTTATTTACTCATTCCTTTTATGAATTTATTGGAGATAAGAGACATGATAATATTATGTTCTTTATCCTTATATTCTTCATCATAATGATAACTAGAGTCGTAGACTTATTATTTGTTAATTTTTAACTTTCTCATGGCTTCAAATGATATATATTTTTATTTATTTATTCTTGAATAATGGTATATCTCTCTCATTTACCAATTAATGTGGATGTTATGCAATTAATCATGTATTATTTGTATTAATGTAAAGAATTTATTTGAATTAATATTATCTAAAAATTAACTCATTAAATTATTCACAATTGTAAAATCCACTCATCTTCTCACAATATTATTTAAATATTTTAATTATTTCATTCACCCTTATAAAATAGTCAATAAAAATTTCCACTCCTCCCATTTTTATGTATTAAAACCTACTTATCTAGGATTATTATTTTACCAATTTGACATTGACATTCCCATAAAATATTCTTTCAAACATATCTTGGAAAAAAATTGTAGTTTTCTATCCCATCACCTTTGTACATAACATTTTAGATAATTAAAAATGAATAAATTTTATATCTTTATCATAAATTTATTGATTCTTCTTACCAGTAGAGGACACTGGATTAGGTCTTTCAATTAGTGGAAATTTTATAGTTGTAACATTAAAAAATATGCATGGTAAGAGATAATATATAGGCCATCATCATATTATTCCAATAATGGTAATTTTTTTATCAAATATTAAAAAACCATTTTTATTAAAAATATATAAATTATCCATTCATAAAACTTAAGGATCTATCAAAGGGAACATGGTTACTCAGATCATCCTTGAGATTCCCCATGAATGAGTGCACCACTGGGGGAGAGGGTAAATTAGTGTTAAGTATTTTAAAATTTACTACTCATTAAATATAACTATACAAGTAGTTAGGATTCAGTACACATGAATATTTAATTCATCTTTACTTGTATAAATACAAAAAATGAAAGAAAAAAGGAACAAAACAATTTTTATTTGATTTTTTCCCAATATGTGTATGTAATCCTTATAGAATCTAGTTATTATCCTAGAACATATTTACCTACTAGAAATTTATGATTAAATTTAAAGTGGTTTAGATAGGTATCATCCTAAATCCTTAAGTTAATAAATATAAAACTTTCATTTATAGAACATCCCACTAGTTACGGTATGGACAAACCAGAATGAGAATGATGACTTGTGAACTTTTTTTACTCAAAAAACTGATTCAGATCTTTCCCTCAATAATTTATTATCAACATATTTAAATATTCTCACCTATTCATGTTCTCTGACCTCTAATAATACATTATAGAATACAGAAACCGGTCTAATGGGATAGGTTTATCCAAAAAACCCAGAACACTAAATTCTCGACCTATTATAATTATTTCGTTTTTTGATAATAATATATCTTATGGATACATTTTTCATTTTTACTAAAAAATAATCCACTTCCAATGTATTTTAGAAATTACTACTCCCCTAATTTGGGTGCACATAAAATTTCAAGAATTTAATTAATTTTTTGAATCAATTTCAGCCTATCTTGATGTAGATTCATATACATGGTGTTTATAAAAAAACATTGATACATTTCTACAATTATATTTTTCATTTTTTTACATAAACGATCATGAATATTATTTTATTCATTAAATATTTTTCCCAGTTTATTTCCCCAGTTACCCTTCTTATATTTCAACTTCTACAAAAATCACACTATAAAATACTTTAGTTATGATAAAAAATCAAATTAATCAAAAAACAATTTATTATTTATTTAAATACCCAATAATGATTTATTATCCTATTTAAAATAGTCCAGCATATGATATTTTCATCTTTAAGAATCTTATTACAATATGGAATTCACTTTAATATATTAACACTAGAAAACTCAACCTCTAATAATTATAACTCTTAATATATCAAATTGAATCACAATATTATTATCTAGTGATAAATATAATTTAGAATAATTAATCTTCATCATAATGTTTTTCACGAATAATTTATTTGGAGTTTTATCAAGAATAGAATAAACTTCACATGAATTCATTATCATTAAATTATTCTCAGTGTCTTATCTGTTCTCTATGATATTTAGATCACATATTCTTTATATAAAAGGAATAAAAAAATTATTGATGGTTTTTTTTATTATCTCAAGAATCATATATTGTTTAATCATATTAATTTTATCTCATATTAATTAGAGGTTATGTCTCCAAAATTCTCAAAATTATCCATGTAGTTGACTATTATGAAGTCATTCAACATCCCTATAATTTATTTCATGATCCCTATAAACTTAAATCTTATCATTTCATAGACTCAAATAATAATTATAATTAATCTTGATATATGGAAAATTAATCATGTTCATAAATAATATTCTCACACATTTATAATAATTCATGTATTTTGATGTTTGTATGTTAAAAGTTAGTTTATTTGGAATATCTGTAAAATAATTCAATATTTTTAAATTAAATATGTAGAATATGATAATCATTTTAATAAAAAAGACAATGAGTATAAAATTTTTTTAACGTGTCACCAAAATGTTTTGTTGAATTATTAATGGATAAAATTATTCACTATGGTATACAATGAAATACTCACAAAACATTGTACGTCATGTTTATAAATTATAATTTAATACCATGTTTATAAATGATGTGAATGTAAATAATTTTTTATTTATTTTATTTATATACCAAAAGAAACATTTAATTATATTAAAATTTAATTGTCTCAAATTTTTAATTATTTTGAATTTTTAATGTATATGGGTGTTATGTTATACGATGCTCACAAAAAATAAGAATTCACATTGAGTGATATGTTCTTTGGTTTGATGAATAACTTTACTACTTATGAATTTTTTTGGGGAAGAACATTAATGGAATGTTAATATGTTATATATATTAAGGAAGTGAAATCTCATTTAGTGTTATGTTTAATATAAAGACTCCTTTTCATTAATTTAAAATATTTTTACCTCAAAAACGTCAGTATGGAAAAAGTGATCAATTTATTATACACATTAATCGATGAGTTTTTATATTCGAATGTTTCTAGATGTTATTTATACTATAAAAAATGTATGTGATACTATAATTAATGTATTAATAAATAAACAAGGTAAGTCTAATGAGGACATCTAAGTGGAGGTTAGACATGATTGAAATAATAATTAGTAAATATTTAAAACCAAGGAAGGGGAGAGTGTTAGTGAAATTTTCATCATCCATTGACTCAAACTCTTTATAGAGATGATATATTTTAGTTCAATAAATATTTAAACTACATGATAGTCTCAAAGGGATGATTATCAAATATCTAAAATTTTGTACCAATGAATAACCCCATGTTAAAAGGTTTTATATAATATGGTTGTATTATTTTTTCAAGATTTAATGACCTTGGAAATATTCAATATATTGATGATTTTTTTCCCAAAATAAATATTATATATTTATTTTTAAAGTCAATATTCAAGAATTTCATTAACCAAGGGAGTTTTATAGTAATGGGGAGTGATTTTTTTGTTATTTATATGAACTAGAGATGTTTTTACTACCATCATTATTTTTTATTTTGGATCACATTGTGAGAGAGATATAACATTGTAGTACCATATATTTTAAATAGATTTATACAATTACATTTTATAAAAATATATTTAAAGGGTATATCAAAAATCATAATTTAGAAAAATGTTTTATTCTAGAGTGGTGAATTTTTTAAGATGTTTTTAAATTATACCTGAATATTTAATTTAAATGAATTGTTTTTTCTTCCATAATATCATCATAATGAGTTATTAAAAGGGGAAAGAAAAATCTAGAAGTGTGATTATTACAATACCCATAATAGATCAGGGACAATATAAGAAGTTTTTTTAAAAAAATTTACATATAGTGAATCTAAAAAGGATATTCTTAGTATCTAAGATCCAAAATGAGTTAAATATTATATATAAAATAAACCTAACCAATAGTCTATTAGTTGGTTTTGAGACTGCATTTATTAATATTTACCAAAATACCCTAAATCAATATCTTCAAATATGAAGGATATTTGTTAAATTTTTAATCTTAAAATGGGTACATAATTAATGATTTTATGTTATATAGAATGGTAAATGATGAAAATGGTAAAAAAATAGTGGATTAGCCATTATGGTCAAAGGGATGAAAGAATCTGGTATCAGGGAAAAAAAAATATTATTAAGAATATGTATTACTTTAGGATCATCCGAAAAATATACGAGTTATATTATATGAAGATTCATGTGTTAATTTTTCATTGAAAATGTATTGATAAAAGGATTTTAGTAAAATTTGATGAATTTGGATATATAAATGTTAATTGAAATAAGGAAGGATGAAAAAATGATACCATTAAAATGGGTTAAAAAGTTGTCTATAAATTTTATACACATGATCCTATAATTTAAATTGGTTATTTTTTTTGGAAACAAAAATAACCATGGAATTGACTGTCAACTCTATGGAGGGTGATCCCATCCTTGGAAAATTATAAATATTTCATGTTAGATCCAATATATATGATATATTATATGTTATTGGTAAACATAAAATTAAAATTTAGATAACTTATATGCGGGAAAACTCTTCAAGTATTCTAGAAAATAATAATATTAAAAAGTACAAGTTTTCTGTTACTATGGGTGTATTATATCGAATTTGACTTCAAATTATATAATACATTGTTTTTTATATATTACAATTAATCTATTTATCTTGTATTATTTACAGTATAATATATGTTTCATGATCATACTCACCTCAATGAAAAAACCACAATGATCTCAATGGTGAACAATAAATTATACATAGAAAATCAACACACATAAAAGGCCATTTTTGGATGACAGTATAAGAAAATTCATTAATGAAAATTTTCTAATGATAAATTTCATATTGGTTGGAATGAGTGTGTATAAACAATTAACACTAACATATAAATATTCATTAATTATATTATATTGAACATGATAATAAATATAGATACTTATCATAATGTCATTCCTGAAATCTATGAAATATTTTGTAAATAAATTATAGTAACATACAATTAAACTATAAATAATATTCCCTTTAAATGAAGTCTTGAAATTTTGATTGTTTATTTTCAAAGAGTAAATTTACACTAGAATAAAATAAATTGAAAATTTCAAATGAATTTCTAGAGAGATACATTAATATTTTAAAATAACTCTATCTATCAAATATTTAGTAAATATTTATTGGAAAATCAATATTTACCCCAAACAAAAAAATCAATCGCCATATACCAAGAATCATGGGGTTTTTTCATCACCAGATGTGAGGAGGATGGATTTTTAGTTACCTAGATTTTTTTTAATAAAATACTTTTAAACGTTTTAAATAATATTTATAATGGTGGTATCAAAGGTGGATGATTCATTATTTCATCATGAACCGTAAAATAATATATAATATAAATAATATATTATTTATAGAATGTAACGTATGATCATTTAATAAATCTTAAACATTTCCCAAAAAATTTAAAATTCCATCTCTATAGTTGTGTCAGAAAAAGGGGTAAATTCTTATGAGGGGTATTATTTTTATGGTATGGAATCATATCCTAGGATTTATAATTAGTAGTATATATTAGAATAAAAAATATCCAAATAAAAAATATATTATTATTTTTATTTATTGATGGTGATGTTTCATTGACATGTCATAATGGCACTTATGTGACACATTAGTTGTTGGTGGGATGATATTCTAAATTAGTATAATGAGTTATAATGAATGAATTTAATTTAAAAATTATAAGGGTTATTATTTATAGATATTAAAATAGCTTTATAGTGGAGGACTATGGAGAGATAATTTACCCTCTCCATTATTACATTACACAATTATTAAAACTTAGAGATAAATATCTCCCTGAATTCCATTTATCACTTATATTAGAATTACAACCCTTTGGAAAATTAATCTCTTTCTATTTTAATAATGAAATGTCCATTTAAATTGTTTTTTCTTCACAATGGTGGAGAGAGTGATGATTGTGGTTTTTGACAAGATTATCAAAGAATCATATTTCACTAATGAGGTAGTATTTATATTATTTCTCCCTCAACAATAATTATATAAATAATATTCATAAAAAAAATCTCTCAGTTATGAACATAAAAAATATTTTTATTTCAATAATTATATATTTAAAAATTGTAAATATGGAATAATATAATTTATTATATTATTCTTTATCTCATAAATTTTTTCATGTAATAAATTTCTTGTACAAACATTTTCATTTCACATATTCAATTATTTTAGGGTATATTGTGATTTATAAATGATAATGTTTTAAGGAATATTTGAATGATTTAATGATTTTCATTATCTATACCATCATAGTAAGAATTTATTTTATTCTTTGATGATATTTCCCCTTAGACCATGTGATCTTGAATATTTTATTATTTAATTGTTATCAAAGGATAATCATGGGAATGAATAATTTATGTTTATCATGAATATTATTTTTAGATCCTTCCATGGTTTACTTTTCTTATGATGATTTTTCATATTGATGCTTATTATTATAATTATTTATTAATGATAAAAATAAATCCACTATAAATTAAATTCATTCAATTATTTTCTTCCCATAATAATTTACTTAAAATGTTCATTAAAATTATTAATTCACAATTTTCTCATTTTTTTTTCAGAAAACCTGAAGATAAACCCATTATAGGGTGGTTTACAACTAAAACTAACTCTATTCTTTCCATTATATATCTTTTGTTTTCTCATTAAATGGAATCCATATATTTTTTCAAAAATTTAATACAGAGATCGATTATAGGAACTCAGTTTTCAATATATGGCAGTGAAGATGTGATGGTTTTATAGTACAGGTCAGCGAATAGTTGGATGAAAATTAAGAAGATGATAAATGATTCATGGAAAATCCTTATAAAATGTTAAATTAATATTCCATGTGTAGTGGATTAGGTTGAAAATGGAGGCACAGTTCTTAGAATATGTATCATTGGAGTTTATGGTAGAAAATCAATGATTTTGGTGTTATATAATTTTTTTGACCAAAACACCATATAGTATACCATCATATTCTATGAATATCATTAAATAAATGTTCTATATTTTAATTTATTCCATGTATCATATAATCCTAAAAATCCAAATATATGACTTGAACATGGAGAATCTAGGGTTTAGTGTGACTTTAAGCATTATACATCATTTAAATATGGGTCACATATCATATAACATGAGGTTGAGTGATTCGTTGGGTACTCCATTTATATTCAAGGAAGATGTAGTAGACCCAAACACTATTTTCTCTACCACACATTTCATGTATCTCAAGGAAGAAGATAAAGTGAGTATATATTGTACACAAGTTGTAGCTATGTAAAGGTCACATTCTCTGTATTCTATGGAGATGTTGTGTAATGTGAGTACACTTCATTTACTATGTATATTAAATAGACTCTTGAAAACAAACTCTCAATGATATAAAAATATTCACATGCTAATGGAACCCTATGAATAATCATCTCCTATTAAATTTTATAGATTTCGGAATTAAAAGACATTGTTCCCTAATCACATTTAATCCATAAGTGTGGTATAGGAGTCATGAGTCTTGAGATCAAATAATTGTGAATGTAAGGATCTTAACCTTCTACATTTTTCTCCTTTATTTTAAATGAAAAAATTGTAGGAAAAGACTAGATAAAAATTTTAATTGATGTCAAGTAGCTATTATAGATGGAAATGAATAGTGAAAAATATTTGATTGAAAAAAAACATTATATGATAATCATTGATGATGGATTTATTAAAAATCATGTTTTCCAAAAAATTATTTTTTAACTTCCTAAAAAACTAGAATGATTTATTAATTATTAGATTGATTAAGGTAGTTAATTCCACTTAGTTATTTTTCATTAAAACTAGCTATTTTATTTTGATAACTCAAGTGAAGGTATCCTAGTGAAACCAATATGAATTATTTTCTACCTCAAATTTAACAAAAAAATTGTGGTAACATATTTTTAGACCTCCATACACTATCAAATAATTATTCACCCCTAATCAAAATTACTCTTTCTATGAGACCAGTGATAGGATTTGGTTCATCCCAATTTGAAATCAATACAAAATATGTTACTAAAAAACCAAATTAATTGTTAATATTAACACATCATGCTCCTACAATGGGTCCAAAATCCCTTTAAAAATTTTCACTCTTTAATGAGTTGTTATACAAAAAATAATGTAGTTATGTACAAGGATAAAAAAATCATACTCAAAGGAAGATAAATAAAATGAAGTATAATATGACGGAAATGAAACAAAACTGTAATACACAATTGTATTTCAAAATAAAATGTCAGAATCAATAAATAAATGTCTGAAAAGAATTGTCCAAATCACTCCCTAGTATTCTTCTCTCAAGATAGATTTATCCTTTAGTTACCCTTATCACCCAATGAATTCCAAAATCTAGATCCTTTTCAAATTTGGGTAACTTCTAGAATAAATAGGCCTAGGATCCCTAATAATATATACATGGGGATTGATGTGTGTAAAAATAAAATCTCATATTTTTTATAAAGTGTTAAATTACTTCACCGTGAAACCAGGTCACCACAAAATAAATGAAATGTGTCATTCATGGAATATTTGAGTATCCAATTGTAACTATGAGATGTCATGATATTTTCTGTTGTGTTTTGAACAATTTTAATATACCCTCAAATAATCTATAATTGGAAGGTAGTGATACAATATGATGGTTAGTTTATTAAATTCCATGTCTCTTCTGTATTACGATGCACCAAGTCATGGTGAATTTATTATAGTATACATTGCACTCTCCTTGTTCAAATACAAAAGGGGTTATTATTAACTATCCACTTTCTCTTTAAAAATACTCTTACATATCTTTGGTTATGGTATACAAATATCCAAACATTTAGTGATATATTTCAAGACACATATATAGTTTTTCTCATTTATTTATTTTAATTTTGTGGGAAATTGGACAATCATATGTACTGAATTATTAACTCTTAAGTTTCTTTAGCTGTGATGTTGAGAACTCTTCATGGTGAACCCTTTTTCACTTATTAAAAATTTGAATTTCCAAAAGGATGTACTATGGAATTGTACCCTATTTCAAATAGTGGTTTCATCTCCACCACAACTTATCAAATTCTTGTCTCCTTAATTACATTATGATTCATGTACGTGTCATAGTGTAGTTCATTTTTCTTTAAAAATTATCTAAGTCCCCTATATTATTTTCAACCGATAATTTTCTAATAAATAATTCAAAAAGAAACATATAAAATATTACTTAATAAGAAAATACACACATGTAATGGATAATTAATTATATATATTTTAGACTCATAAAACTCCCAAAAACAAAAATATTTTCCTTTTCCAAATACAAAACTCAACATAAAAGAAAATTTGAATCAATTATCAACATAGAAACACATTATCAATGAAGTTCATAGAAAATGTCATTAATAAATTCCCCAGAAGAACACAACCATTTCAGTAAAGAGTATCCAAATCAAACCTTATATATAACCGATTTTAAAAAAAGTTCTCCCCCTAAACTCACAAATTTAAAATGTTTATAATTACTTATTCTATTTATGTATCACCTATCTTAGAAATAAATTTACTCAATACTCAATGTATTTTTCTAGATTTATAACAATGGCTCGTTCCTTCCAACTTTTTTTATTTTGGAGGTTAAATATTGTTTTGAGGTGGCTTGAGGTGGTTTCTAAGTGTTCATTAGAGGCTGGAGTTGTAGGAGTTCAACAACAGGTGGTTCCTGACATGAACTTTATTCACATTACGTGTTTACAGTTTAAAAATTATGTAGCAGACTAGTTTCATGGCTCATATGGGGAAATGAATAATTCTATGAAATGGATTCACATTGTGAAAATAGAAGTCAAGACGTGTAATTTATTAGACCCATGTTGATATAAATTGGGTGGAAACCTATTATATAGTAAATTAACAACCTACAAAGGATAAATGGATTAAAAACCATGACCCCTATGGAGTTAAAACCATGAAACACATATTCATGATGTAAATGGAGCATTTTCTAGGTTAGTTATAAACCTTGATCGGTTGAATTTATATCTATTCAGCTACTTACTATATAACATTTTTAAGGGAACATTATATTCCAATTTAGTAACATCCATTCATCATCATCCTAGTTGAATCCATGGGTTTCAATGGTTTATTTTTGTATATCTAGGTATGTTCTCCAATCGTTTCAATAGTTTTCTTTCAGTTCTCCTTCATAGGATTCTCTACATCGATGATCTTTTGGTTTGGTGAGTTTGTGGGATATGGCTTTGGTAACCCTTAATATAGTGTTGGTTGATCCATGGGACTTGTGTGAGGTTGTGTTTTGAAGTAATTTCTTCTTCACCCAATGATACATAGTAAGATCAAATTTATTTTTTGAGAGAGGGAATCTGGCATTTCTTATTTTGTGTATCACGTATGAGGGTTTTACACTTTTTAATCTAAGGTAAGACTATTTCCACGGACTTAATAAAGATAATTGACTAGTTTAAGAAATATTTATGGGAAAGGGGAATTTAAAAACATATTTTTATAGAATTTATATTATTAATGATATTTTGTTTGTATGGGATAAATGCCCCAAAAAAATACTTATTGTTGGCCAACTTTTTTGTGCTTAGTTGATGAATTGTGGAACGCTTTCTTATTTTGACTATTTGGCATCACATTAAATTAATGGAAATTAGATAACCAATTATATTTGGATAATAAAATGGTTACTTTAGAATTTATGAATTATCAGATAATACTCGAAATAATTAAGTTGAAAGTGAAAAAAATTCCCATGGTAAATTAAAAAATGTAGGTGATGTGCTTGTTATGTGACCATGTTGTGGGGAAGTGTGGGGATAATTTGTCTTGGGATGTCTCTGTAATATGGGGAAGTGTGGAGATGATGTATGTTGATATGTGAATGTGATATGGGGTATCGATATGGTTGAGAAAGATGTGGTGGTACAGGGCTAGTGGGATTGATGAGAAAGACAATTTTTTTTATGTTGTGTGGGGCTAGTTTCCCATGTAGTAATAGAATAAGTTAAAAATTATTTAAATGTAATGGGTTGGAATAGTTTTTAGTTGTTGAAATAAAATGGTATGTGTGATTAAAAGTTTTTAATGTTTGATAATGAAATAGAAGGGTTGGATAATAGAATTGGTTGGTAAATATGAAATCCTTACTATGGCTTGTGTGGTGTTGTGAATTAAATATTTTCTCTGAAAGTGGTGGTGTTTTGAGTCTTGGGAATGATATTGTTAGTTTGTTGGTAACATTTCTTGTTAATCCATATTATTTTATTTTTTTCTATTTATATAAACATTACATATTTTTTGTGATTTTCTATACAAGCCTCACCCACATCGAGACCCGTCTTTCAACAACCATTTATTTATATGGGTGGTGTTTTTATTAATATCCCAGTGGTGATTATTGATCAATGGATACCAATTTCATCCCTCTTTATTTTCAAGTAAATGATGATAATAATTGGTTGTGATGGACAAAAGTAAAATATGCACTGTCAAGATATGGTTGTAGTGTGGTGGCCTCAGTGTTTATGGGTGAGATGTGGTGTGGTGTTCAGGTTTTGGGGCAGTGAGATATGATTAGGTGTATTATGCTGGGGTTCGTTCATAATAGGAATAGTGAGAAAGGTTGATGTAATTCATGTTCATCATACCATACAGTTATATTTATAGTTATGATGTGATGGACCTTGTGTGTTTTAGAAATATGTGATGTGATGGACCATGTGTCTTTGAGCAAGATGTGATTTTATAAATGTGATTTTGGGTGGATATATCTATTATATGGAAGATATGGGTGCTTCAGGATGACTGATTATGGGGTGAGAGGATGGAAAATCAGAGGGAATGTGGCCTGAGTGACCCATTATTTTCGTCATTCATATTATTCTATTATACATGGATTTAATTATTTGGTGAGTGTGCCTTGGATATATTGGTGATAGATAGTTGACCTATTTATTTTTTATTGGTTCTTCAATATTATACTCCACTAAGAGGGGATGGAGAAGTTAGAGGTTGAACCGAGGATTTTCTTTTAGTTTAGGGTCCATGATCTGAGTTTGTTCATGGAGGTGTGACTTAGTATAGAGGTAGAGGATCTGGTCATACATAGTTACATGCAATAGAGTTGTATTCATATATGTTAATGGAAAAAATGTTTTATTCACTGGTAATAGGATTTGTTAGCTGAGTAGTATATTATTAAAACCCATTCATTTTCATGATGAATGATTTTTCCATTGAGTTGGTAGATACTTATATGGTGTAGGTTCCTATAGTTTTTGAATATTTTTTTGAATATTTTTACTAAAACTATTATGATGTTAACCTCTCAATGTGATGTTGAGTTCGTGATAGAATTGTTTCTCAAAGATTCTCTATCTTCGATCATACATTATCAGATAACGCCTTCTGAGTTCTAGGTGATGAAGATTCAAATAGATGATCTAATATAGAATGGTTTCATCTAGAACATTGTATTTCCATAGGTTCTCCAGTGTTACTCTTTATAAAGGTAGATGTTGGTATGAGTTTTTTATAGACTCTCGGAGGTTTGATAAAGCGATGCTTAAGAATTTCCACCCTCTTTAAAGGATAAAAGATATTCTTAATCGGTTTAGAGGGGATATGTTTTTTCTAAGACTGATCTGTGGTTTAGATATCACTAGTTAAGGGCGTAGGATGGTGATGTTATAAATACTACATTCAGATGTAGGTATAGGAACTTAGTGTTTATATTCATGCCATTTAGTGTCACAAAAAACCATCTTTGTTCATGGTGATCATGAAATCAATGTTCCATGAGTTCATAAAACAATTTTTATTCTTTTTCATCGATGTCATATTGATCTGCTTGAGGTCATTAGGGGAGAATATATATCATATTAGAGAATTATTATAGGTTCTATGACCCACCAGATCCATGGAGGATTTTCCAAGTATATTTTTTGGATAAGATTGGTAAATTTAACTAAACATGTCATGTCTTTGTAAGGTGTGTTGGTGGACCCATCGATGTTCAAGGATGTTTTTTCCTGGGAGGAACCAAAGAATATAGATTAAGTTCATAGTTTCCTTGGTATCAAGGGTAATTATCAAATATTAGTTCCATATTTCTCTCAATTTGAAACTGTATTGATAGATATAACAAAGAAGGATGATTATTCTTTATGTACTAATTAGTATTATATAGTGTTTGGTTATTTGAAAGAGAACTCAATAAGTGATATAGTTCTACAACTTCCATTGGATGGGACGTTTTTTAAGTTGTTTTGTGATTATTATCCTCTTAGTTTGGGATTAATGTTGATGTCAATGATATTATTGATATCTTATGGTTCTAGGTAGTTATGTCCACATGATAGTAACTATTCCATCCATGATTTGGATTTATCTGTGGTTCTATTTGTGCAAACTTTTTGGTGCAATTACACAATCAGTGAGCTCTTTGTAGTATTAAAAGAATATAAAAGTATGAAATATTTAATTTCCTAGTGTCATATGAATCTATTAAAGTATAGGTTTGTGGATTTTCCTCTATATTTTGATATCAATATCCCTTATACCCTAGTAAAAGGGATTGTGGTGTCTTACATACTTAGTCGGATTTCTAATGAAGATATGGATTAAGAGTTTGTTGATGTTTTAAAAGTAATCGGATATCTTGGAGTGATTTATCTTGATATGTGATAGAGTAGTGGTTGCATATTTATTTTCTATATGACTGTGGATTCATCATTGATGTGGTTGGCGGAGGAGTCTTGGTGGGGAAGACTCAAAGGTGGAGGTGATGCATGATCGTTTTTTCTATGGGGATTACCCAACATAATGGTCAAAATATGGATAGAACTAGATTTTATTTTAGGGGTTTTTTATAGTAGAGATGGATGAGTGAGTCATTCATGATTTACATATATAAGGTTTGGAAGTACAACCATAAGTATCCATGATGTATTGTGGATTGAGGATTCTTTTTTTTGGCTCAATATGAAATGGAAATCAATAGAGTTTATGGATCAGAGTATAATTTTCCTATAGGTAAAAGCCAAGAATCATGTTCATGGTAGTTTTTTGTTTTCTTTTTGGTGTTAATATGTGAAAATAGGACGACATGTTAATTTATTTAATCACATGTTTATCTTGATCTAAGGGTGGTAGTGATGTAATCTAGGTAATGGTGGATCAGTTAATGAAATCATCCCACATCATAGAGATCACATAGTAGGGTAATGTGGTTGTTTTGGAAAGGTGATATGCGGATAAAGTTGTGTGGTTTCATGGAATCCAAATGATAGTTGTATCAGATCCGGAAATAGGTTTTACATCACAATTATGAGGGGATTGCATCATTAATTTAACACTTAGTTATGCCATGATACTAGTTTCAATCCTCGGATGGATGTGAAGATAGAGTAGAATATGAAAATTTCTAAGGATATTTTTCAATCTTGTGTCTTGGAAATTGGTGGATCTTGGTATCGATAGTTTCCTTTGGTTTAGTTTTCAAATAATTATAGCTATCACTCCTCCATTAGTATAGACCCATTTAATGATTTATATCGGAGAGTATATCAACAAAATATTATCTTAAAAGACTATTAAATCATTTTAACAATAAATATACAAAATAATTTAATGACCATTATATATAGTATTAGTGTCTTTGAAAAATTAAGAACATACATAACATTTAGAAGATAAAAAATAAATGTTTATTTATTATCTTTTTTCAAGCTTCTTATTTCCCCTTGAGTTCTCCTAAGAACAAGTTGTCACATGAGTATATACTTCAAATAATTGGGTGAACTAAAAGACTGGTAAGAGGATATATAAGAGCATGAATCAATATAACATGGGGGAAAACAATCCTAATTATCATAAGATAAACATAGGATCATAATAATAATCAAGAGAGGAAGCATTAGATAAGGGCATGGAATTTCTCAATGCATAAAAATGAAAAATCATATCTTAGTGGTTAACTACAACACATAGTTTTTCACAAATATAGCATCATGTTCAATCATATTTTACTTATTCTCATGAGATATATCACATTAACCAATGCATTAGAGCACTATCTAATTTTGGGTGCACCTGACACATTATAACATTTTCTTTATCATGCATTCCAATTAGAACATATATCAATTATAAACCTAAAATAACCCATGGGAAGAAATTGGTTTTATTTTAAAAAGAATAAATTTTGGAATAATCATTGGAAAATAATAAGTGAATAATATTCTGGGTATTGGAATCATCAATCTTGAGTGAATAAGAATTAATATCAAGAGAATAAGGAGTGTCTTTTTGAAGGAAGAGTTATTTTGGAAAAGATTATATTTTTCATAAACATATATAGAATACATGTATATCAAAGAAAAGGAAACAGTATAATAAGGAACATACATTTAAGGATAATTAAATGAATATACCTATCGAAATTGGTGTGATGAAGGGAAACCCCAAGGAAATGGAGTTGGATTCGTGAATTCCCTTACCTTATGTGAGAATCTTTTTTTCAATTTAATATCCTATATAATCACATTAGATTATTTAATTGAAAAATATAGAATCTTTTATAAATTAGTTTCATTCATTATTATTTTATTAAGTTCATTTTTGGGATTTTTGATGAGTTATAGTGTTTAATTTCATCGTTTGAGAGTGTTCATTTTCTTAGTTTTCTGGATCAGTTCACTTGTATAAATTATTGAACGTTCATGTAAAATGTTGATGAATATTAATAATTATTATTATATGTTTTTATTGAAATTATATGAGTTTTAATGATTTTATAATGAATTTTTTTATATTTTACGAGGTTGAATCACTAGATAAAAGTTAATGACAACCATTTTACGTTAATTTTGGTCATTTTTTGATCCCAAAGAACTCTCTATATTATATAATTTAGTATTATGTATATATGTTGTTTCTAGAAAATAAATAAGGCTGTATCACAAATTATACAATTTTTTTTAATTATTATAATGGTTTCATTAACAACCTTGAAGTCATTAAATGAAAAAAGAATGTTGATCACCCAAGAATTTGGTAAACTGACACATCACAGATGATGATATAATTTATTCAAGAAAAGATATAGAGGGAGGATTTTAATGATGGATATTACCCTAACATGATATACTTCCAGTATATGTAATTTTTTTTGATTTATCATTCCATTTCGATGAGGGGAGGTGGGGAGATAATTAAATGAAAAGGTAATAGAATTTACCTCATGATTTTCTCTTCCTTGAAAACCTCCTTTGGGTAATGGTTTTGTTCTTTTTATGAGAAAAAGGGAACCTAGATTTTGGGGAGGGCCTTGAGAAGGAGATTAGGTAGAATTTGGGAAAGGATAAAATCATGAGAGGTGTGAGGAAAAGAGGTGGTGATGGGTGATATTTATAGTGGAGGAAAGGGGGGTTTTCAAATTATTATATTCAGTAGTTTGTTATTTTGGATCAAGAATATGAATAATTTGAGAATTGTCACTAAATTTATTAAAATATTGAATTATGATTCTAGATTATGTTGTTTCATAATCTATACATCATATATTACCCTATAAATTATGTATTTCCCTTTTATTGTTAAATATCATGTTTCACTTAAAAAAATTGGATTATTTTAGAAAAATACCAAAAATAACCCTCACAATTTTTTGAATTGTAGGATTAGAAAATGAATGAATGTTTATTAAAATAGTTTTGAAAATTGGATTTAATTAATAATTAAAATCATTATTTAATGAAAAATACTGATTTTCAAATTATAACTGATTTTATAACACATTAAAAAAACTAACTAAGTTATAATCATCTTATAATCAAAAGGGAATCAAATATAATTTTATGAATATATTTTATGAAAAGAAATTTTATATTAAATTATTAAATTTATCATAAAATTTTAATTAAATATTTATGACTTAAAAAATACCAATACTTAATTAATAGTTTTTAAAACAATTATTTACTTAGACTATTATATAATTAAATTATACTTTAATTTATAAGGTGCATAAATTTTATTTATACTTTCATGGGTGAGGTTACTATTCATTTTGAAAGTTTACTATTTATAAGGGTCATGTTAATATTCCTAAGGTCAAGTTACTATTTCATTATTAAAGTCTCTTTAACTTATAAAAATACTTCATATTTAGTTGATTCTTTATTTATAATGTTTTTATTATGGTCTATATGTTATTTTATGTGTTTTATACTTTATGAAATTACTATAAGAAGGTACAATTTTCCTACTAAAAGTTTGGGTTTTATCATTCTTCCCTCCTTTTGAAATTTCACCCTTAAAATTTCCCTTTACATATAGTTGAGGGTAGTTTTTCTTCATTACCAGCTCTAGTTCTCAAGTTTTTTCTTCAAACTTATGGTTCATCCACAACAATTTGATAAGGTGGGTTTTCTTGTTACACAGAACCTTATCTCTCTGGTCCTAAATCATTACTGACTATACATAATATAATAGATCGTAAACCAGGTGTACCACCTATAAGCCCCATCCTTAAACATCAAATAATCTTGAGTGAAGATAAGAATTCACATTGAAGATATTTTCAGGTTTAGAGTTTTAGAAAATTAGGCCATAAAAATTAAATTACATCTCAAAAATTACAAACTATACACTACTTCTATATCCAATTTGTGTTGACAAAAATAAATATACTTAAAATAAAACAAGAATTATTTTTTTGATATAAATCTATATAAATTCTTCCTTTCTCTTACCCTACTTTATACCATAATAAAATAATTTCAAAAACAGGGGATGATAAAAAATATCAAAAAGGGATATAAAATAAAGAAAGAAAACCTTAGTCCATCAATACCTACAAATCAACAAAACCATACATTTCAATAATAAAACAAATGTTCTTTAACATACCTTATAAAATCATATGATTTATGAATAACACACATAAATCATATTTCATAAAGGTAACTTGTGGAATCTATAACATACTTACATTATAGCTTTCACAGCTACATAGGTAGTTATGATTGGAATACCTATCCCTATATTTTCCCTAAATCTCATAAGAGAAACATTAACATTTATTTATGTCACGTAACCCAATGCATTAGAGAGATATCTCATGGTCACCCATCATTAGATTATCACAAAACCACCTGTATATGTAATCAATTCCCTAGAACAATAATATAATCATAACAAATAAAAAAAGCATTTAGAAAAGATAGGATTTCTACATTGCAATAACAATATATCATTTCAAGATATTGAAATAATAAATTCCTTATCAAAATAATTTCTAATACCAAAATACATAAAAAGGGTATATGGTATTTATTTTCCATTTAAATACTCTACGGTTTGTTATGTATCCAAATATAAAATAATGCTCGTGGCGGCGGAAAGGTCATTGTCACCACGTAAGTTAAAAAGAAATATTCCTTTTGCAGTTTAGTAAAACACTTTTTTAAAACAAAAGATTCTTTTTTAAAACCATTGAATGTAATTAAAAAAAATTTTATAATTATAAACTATATAAAATAAGGTTGTGTATAAACCAAAATATTCTTCAATGAAAGGATATTGAGAGGAAGTCCCTTATGAAAATTTAGAAAACTAAAGGCTTCACTTTAAAAATTAGAAAATGAATTGATGAGAGATAAAAGGGTATATAATCATTTATAAATTAAATGTATATAAATAAGTATATAGAATAACATATCCTAAAATAATAAAGTGAAATCTTAAAGACATAACATAAAATAATCCTTTGACTAAAAGAGGAAGGTGAATGGTTCCCTTACCTTGAGTCTGACATGTCTCCTTCATTCTCTATATTATGGAATAAATAACTTAAGTTAGTTTCACATTTATTCAGAAACCATTTCAGTATTAATATTCTATTTATATTATTTATTACCTTTATATAAAAATAATATAATTATTCATGTTCATATCAGTTTTTTTGTCGCGGTTCGGTACTTGAGTAAAAATGAACTTGTTATAATTAAAAACTTTCCATGTGGTCAAAATTACATTATCTCCAGTATACTATTCAAAATTTTAATATCATATATATATATAGTATATATATTTTTTATATCTTATATAAATTTATATATAATTGTCTATAACATTTTGAGATAAGAAATTAAATGAACTGTTTATGGATACGGTAAGTCGTACGTACGCATGAAGGCTACTTTCATTTCCATATCATATTTAATTGAATGAAAAATAAGTGATACATAGGTGTATTATAATTACAGTATAATATAATATTTTATATATTTTATATATTCTCATTAAATACATCATTTATACGTTCCATGTATCGAATGAACATGTCATATCACTTTGAGGGGGCGGTAGTCTGCAATTCCTCAAATGAAATTATCGTATGTACATTGTGGAAATCAAAAAGGTATGATGTAAATGAAAAATAAAGAAGGATATAGACAATATAAATATAATATATATCATTTATAAATTCACTTCCATCATAATTTCCAACATGATAGGTGGTAGGAGAAAATTGAACAATCATCATTTCGGGAGGCCGTAGTTCGCCGTACACAAAAACAGCGTGTTCATACCCTTTAGATGGGGGTGTGTGTAAGTTTAGTATTAATAAACATCATAAAAAATGATAGTATATTTATTATACTAGTTTTTTTATGTAACCAATTAATAATAATAGAGGTTGAAAAAGTAAAATAATGGAAAGGAACATTAGATAAGACAGTACATCTTAAAATGTGTAACTCCCTTTTATTTGAGCCAAAAGGGTTTCTTTAATTGCCTTATACAAAATTAATGTCTCCTATGAGGTGGATAGGGATGCTGGGAGATTATTTGAGATTAATTTGGATGTGATAAGGGGTGGGTCTTAAGAGGTGTGATTTAATTGGTACGGGTGATTCCCTTTTACAAGAGGGAGGAGGTTTAATTTTGGAAGGCTTAGAAATATTATTTTATTATGAAACAATTTTCGGTTTCAAAAGGTCCCATATTAATTTTTTAAAAATTTAATATGATTTTGTTTCGAAAAAATCACAACCAATTGGTTTTAGATTATTCTTGGTCACAAATGTAACCATATCTTTTAGTTTTAACCCTTCGTTAACTAATTTCACTCTTACCATGTCTTCTTGTATATTCATACTATATGGTTAATATAATTAATATAAAATGGAAATAGAGCATCAAACGGTTCATTAATGACATGATAAATTTTATATAAGTCATTTCCCCGAATGATATATTTTTAGGACTATTATATCATTTAATAAAATAGTATTTGTTTTAAAAACTCATTTGTCTCAATTTTCATACTATTCATATCATGAATTTTTAAAAATTCATAACAATATTATTAATTAGAAATAACTTCCTTAAATCCAATATAAAATGTCATAATCAACCATAAAATTCTTGTATGGGACAAAAAGATGCAAAATAAATTTATTTTAATATTTATAATCTCATTTATTTAAATCATTCATTAATAATGAAATAACTACATCATCATTGTTTCACAAATGAGTTTATTTATTTTATGTCTAAAAATTATATATAAAATACCATAATATAGGAATAATCATGAGCTTAATAATGAATATTTATAGTTGATGATATCACTTATATGACCCCATATAAAAAAATTTCTATAAAAAACATGTTTATATTACATTTTTCATTACATTAAATTAATATTTATAAAATGTCATTTTCACATCAAAGTGGCTCCATGGGGTCCCAAAATAGACTCAACGATTCCCATGGTCAGACATATCTTATCCAATAGGATTATTACATGTGTTAAGGTAGTTTATTATTATTATAATATTATTTTTACACTTATTTATCAGATTTACCATTTAACCATGGTAAATAAAATAATTATGGAAGATACTATTCATAAAGTATAAAAATAAAAGGTATCTATTTAAAAGCATTGGACCTCCTGATTCCAAATACGGAAATAATTTCTCCAAATTCAAAACACAGAAGTTGTTGTAATTAATTTAAATTTAATTCTCGTTGTCAAAACAAAAAATCGGGTTTTTAAGATGTAATAGCCCAATTAAAATATAAAATTTCATAAAATGACCATAATTGGATTAAATTATAATAATATAATCCAAATATACTTTAAAACCAATAAAAGGACAATCTAACTATATTAATAAATTAAATGAAAATGTAGTAATTTTCACTATTCATTAGAAATGATCTTTTCCAGAAAAAATAGAAAAATTTCATCCAAAGTAAATTTTTATGTCCCACTTCTAAATAAGAATTTTATTTTCTCAAAAATATCATCTAAAACTGAAAAAAAATTATATTTTAAAATGGATTTCCTTTAAAAGGTGATAAGACAACCTTCGAAATATATTAGATTAATTAATCTTTAACATCATATTCATTCTTAATTTAAGCCTCCAAAATTTGTTGGGTAAATTTAGAGACATTTTATAACCATAATATATTTATTTTTGTTCATTCATTCCAATAAAATGGCTAGCTGTTGACTACTATTTAAAATAATAATAATAATATATTATTTTTTAGTATAACTCAAATTTGTGTGCAACATAATATTACAAAGAAAACCATTATTACGGGTTGAGTACGCTATCAGAAAAAGAATCCCCTTTAATGTAAAAATGATATATTATTCATAAATATAAATATAAAGAAAAAAATATTATTATATAAATACCTGGGTTGTTACACCACCTCTGAGGTAAGTATATGGGAGGGATCTAGTATATCCTTCATTAGGAGTGATACATGGAACCCATCATGAACATCAACCATATTTTATGGAACTAAATTTCTATAGTACATGAATACAATAGAATTAAGGATCTTAATGGGACAATGTACCTTGATATTAGCTTATATTTCTTTCCTAACCACATGACTCTCTTCTATGGTGATATTCGAGGGAAGACATTATCTCCAATGCAGAACTCTAAGTCCCTTTGACGGTTTTCAACATAGCTATTTTTCTAGCCTAAAGCAGGTGTAATATGTTATTGGAGGGATTTAAATTTCTCTATAATATCTAGTACTAGATAAGTTCCATGTATCTTTCTTTCTCTATCTTCTTCCCATCTTTTTGGAGTTCTATATTGTTTTCCATATAGATATTTATATGGAACCATCTGAAAACTCAAGTTGAAGCTACTATTTTATGAGAAATCAACTTTTGGGATATGTTGATCCCATATACATTTTAATTATAATTAGTAGGCCCTTAAAATATTTTTGAGCATATAAAAAACTCCTTTTAGATTGGCCATTAGTTTCGGGGTGATAGGTCATTTTGTAATTTAATTTAGTACTCATACCATATTGAAAAATCCGACAGAATTTAGATCCGAACCTAGGATCATGATCAGAGAAAATCAAGAGTGTAACACCATATAGTCTCACCACTTCATTCACATATATCTTCTTATGTAATTCAAGTGGGAGATATTTCTTAATAGAGATAATGTGGACAATCTTAGTTATTCTATCCACAATAACCCATAATTCATTATTTCCTTTGGATTTCATAGGGAGAACAGTGATGAAGTTCATGGTGACATTTTACAATTTCCACATGGGTATATGTAATGGTTTTACAATACCATGGGACATAATTTACTCTTCATTAATTTTCTATCATATCAAGCACCTTGAGATATTGTCTCAAATATTCTTCTTATGTCATCCCACCACTAGTGTTCTCATAGATCATTGTACATATTGGTGCTACCAGGATGAATGGAGAAAGGTAATCTATGTGAATTATAATATATCTCCCACTTTATCTCAGGTGATGACGGAAAACACCGTTTTGTACCAAAATTAAGCATACCATCACCATCGATATGGATCCCTTGTATCATTCCATTCATTACTGTATTCACCATCTTTTGTAACTCTGAATCATCCCTTTTTTCATTCTTAATATTATCTTTGATATATGATTAATAAATAATTTATATATTTTGGATTTATTCCCTACCATTATAATTTCAAAATCCATCATTTTCATATCCATAAAGATAGGTTCTTTCTCAATCCATAACATGGATAGAGTATTAGGTTCTTTTTTTCTAATAGAATTAGCTACCTTGTTCTCCTTTCCAGTATGATAGTGAATAGATAAATCGTAGTTGTAACGCCCCGACCCCAGCTACCCAGAGTCGGTGCATTACTTCGTAACATTGGCATGATCACAAAAGATCAAGTCTCGAAAGACTGATTAGTTTAGTAGCCTTGGAAACACTAGATACATTCATAAGTCTCACATTACATCATAAAGTGAAAAACTAATAACAAAGTCTTCATAGTCCACACTCATATCCTCTTCTGACTATCCCTGCAGGTCATTCATAAAATACTTCTTCACATCCTGGAAAATATTAAAACATTGAAAGGGGTGAGCTCAGATGCTCAGTAAGGATAACAATATTGCGGAAGCTCTCATAAATAAACATTAACATTTAAGGAAATGTAAAACTAAAACAAAAGCCTTTTAAACATGAACTTCAACATAATATGGAAAGAGTAAAATGAGATAATTCCATTTACTTCTTCACATGGACATTCTACTGGTCAAATAATCACATGCAATATCAATAACCACTTTCATAATGAGGGAATGTATAATGCCAGACATTTTGAAACATTTTTTCAAGGCCTCGGCCAAGACGTCTAAAATGATTAAGGCCTCGGCCAAAACCATAAATCAAATTGGGAAAGGGCCTCGGCCAATTCCACGTCTAGTTGTCTCATGAGACCTACCGATGCATCGAGGAGCTATAGCGGGCTCCACCCGTCACATATTAAGTCCAATACATTCCTCATATGAATAGGTTTAAACATAACATAAATATTCGTATTAAAACTAGCATACGAAATGTCAACAATTTCTCCATAAACTATGGATGGTATAAAATAACACATCCACAGTCAAATATTTCACAAAATGTTCAATGGATGTTTTGTATCATAAATCAATTTCAATTAAACTTAAAACCCATCAAAGGATGTTGACATGGATGAAATCAAAGCTATTTGAGAGAAATATCTCTCCTTTTTGAAATCATTTAAAAGTCCCATAATTATAAAATAATACATTTACCTTGAAAATATTCTTATAAGCTTGTTAGGGAAGCTTCGACGAAGTTATAATGGCGGAAAATTGCCGCACCCGCCGTATAAGTAAAAAAAACATTCTTACCTTAAATTTGTCAAAAAGGTCAAAAATTACATTGTTTGGAAAACGACGGTAAGATTCCTTTCAAAAACGTATAAGGGTATAAATGACTTTAACCCATTTTCCATTTAATATTAAAAATGTTTTGAAAGACATTTTTAAGAAACATGGATGTGGATGATAACGAGGTCCCAGTAGATAATTATGTATAAACAACCTTGGATAATGAAGAGGTTGTGAAGTAAAACCTTACCTTGTACTTTTCCTTGGTTGGGGTAGGTTAACCTCCTGTATAATGGTGAAATAATTGTTATTAAATTATACAAGAATCATATACATTCATATGATATCATATATGATCTTTTAACATTGCTTTGTTAACAATATCTTAGATTTATCGTTGTTTTGGGTGTTAACTTACTCGTTTTATTTTATATGTTTTGTTACGTAAGTAATGTTTTTCATGGATAGGTTTTATCTTATTAATATCCAGAATGGTATCATGTCCTTAAACATTATTTTTAAATCATCAAATGATAATTATACTTGAATGGATACGACGGAGAATGAATCTCATCGCGTTCGTGGAGACGGTAGTCCGTACGTACGCACGAGCGACAATATCATTATTTTGATATTAAAATATTATATAATTGGATAGTATATCATATATAAAGAATCATTATCATGTTATATTTATTATTTACATGAATTATATATCATTATTATACCCATCTAAATAATAATATATTGAATAACAATTACACCACGACGTGGAGACGGTAAGCCGTATGTACGCACGTATGGTGACATGTCATTAAAATGATGGGTAGAATACTGAATATGGTTGTTCCATATTTATAATAACATCACAGTATATAGAAGATACTGGAGTTAAAATTTTAGAATTGAAATAATAAAGAAAGTGGGGGTGGAAGAAGAAAGAAACTTGAAAGAGGGTGATGAAAATGTTACCTCTTCTTCGGGTTCTTCCTTTTGATTTGATCAAAAGGACTCCTTAGGATGGCTTTCTGACTAAAGTAAAGCTTCTAGGATGAAGGTAGAGAAGTTGGGAACGTATTTGGGTAGAGTTTGGCCGAACCAAAAGGCTTGGAAGTGTGAATAAGGTGGTAGAGGTGGGGGCCTTTTATAAGAGGAGAGGAGGGGCTCTTTTGGAAAGATTGAAATGTTACATTATTATACAATTCTTTTCGGATTCTAAAGGTCCCACACTTATATAATTCGTGGATAAGGTGATAAGGGTTCGAAATATCCTCATCCAATAGGATTTGGACAAGTGTAAGCCTTGGATTTTGCATTATCTTCTCATTTTATTTAAATCGTTAAATAATGAGGTCATCGCTGCATCATAATGATATCATAAATAATTTAATTTATTTAATGTCTAAAAATTATAAAAAAATACTATGATGTAGGAAATCTTTTTACCTTTCTAATGAATATTTATAGTCAAAATGTGGACTTGTGTAACCCCACATAAAAACTGTGTTAGTAAAATAACTCATGTTTGTGTCAATTTAATTTTAACATTAAATAAATATATATTAATGTCATTTTCCAACTAAAGTGGCTCCATGGGGTCACCAAATTGACCCATGGGTTGTCTGGGTCGGCCATGACTCATCCAATAGGAGTAGGACAAGTGTCATGCTCATCCCATATTATTAAAACATTATTTTTACCTTAAACTACACTAATTATCTCTAATCACGATTAAGAACTTAAAAGTTACTATTCACCAAAAAATTATTTTGATCTCATTGAACCACATTTTAATTCTTAATGACAACCATGTATGTCGGATTTTTGAAAATCAAATCACAGAAGTGGTAATATTTCATTTAAACAAAAAAATCAGTTATTTAACTACCACTTAGTGGTTTCACTATTCATCAAAAATTGAAGTTTTTCAGAAAAATTCCAAAATTTCACCCTAAGCTATAATTGATATTCCGAATTCAAAAATGATGTCTATTTTACAAAATTCCAAACATATAAGTTGCATTAATTAATTTTATAATTAATTCCCGCTGTTACTACAAATAGCGTGTTTTTAAGAAACAATTTATATCAAAAGATTGGCAATTGTTTATGTCCAATTTCAATGTTAAATTAATTCTAATGACCACCATTGGATAAAACGGTAAAAATATATTGTAATTATACTTTAAAACCACTCAATAGTATAACTTATCACTATAAATTATTTTGATTAAAAAAGTTGTTTTATGTATTTTTCACTATTCATAAAAATTTGGAATTTCTCAGAAAATTACAAAACATTCAACATAGGATAATTTCAATATTAGGAATACAAAAATGAAGTCCATTTTGAAATATAAAATTTCTATAAATTTAAAAAAGTGGTTATTACTATTCATAACGGCTACTTTGATTAGTCGCGGTGTTTTAGAACTCGAAGTTGCGTACAATGCAAGCTATTGCATTATTGAATGAGAAGCGTATCGTGGAAGCTCGGGGTGTTACATTCTACCCTCCTTCAATAAATTGTGTCCTCGCAATTTGAAAATTTTCTTAGAAAATAAAAGGTTGAAAAGAGAAAATACATTTGAGGAAAACCCACATCGGAAATAAGGTTAATAAATATATTACATTAAAAGAAAGCAAGATAAGTACAAAGGTCACCCGATATAGCCCATTCTAGGATTCTATGAAAATATGGATATGGAGGAGAAACAAACCATCAAGGTCTGATGGAGAGTTATAGAAAACATGATTAGGAGAAAGTTTAACCACAAGAAAACCACAAACTTGTGATTGGTTAAACGGTCATTGAATCCCCAGTTGGAAAAGTTAACCGATAAAATTTTTGTTTTAAGTTACCTTTTATAATGTTGAGGAATTTATTTAGGAGATTTACTAAGAACATAACGGAATATACATACTTGTTATGTATACTTTCATTCGTTAATAAATTTTTACCACAAACCCAACTTTTTCTCCAAATGGTAACGGAACTCAAAAATATTCTATTTATCCTAATTGTATAAGGTTCCAAATGTTAACACATACCATTTAGATTAGTAAAACTATTTTTTAATAACCAGGGACTTCCTGTAGGCTAGTGGTAGGAAATAAAGGCTTGTCGCACAATGGTTGTGGGTTCGATTCATGCAGCTTTGTCCGATGCGACGGGTTATTCCCCACCCTGCAGGTTGTCCTTTTCCTAAAACTATAGTATCATAATATTCCAAAAATAATCTTCATAAATTTTTTAACCTTAAACAATACTATCCAAAGATCAACTTAATCCATTCCAACCTTTATAGTTATCCAAAATACCTCTGTCCAGACTTTCTCTAAAAGGTCTCTTAATTCCAAAATCAATTGTAACATCAGATTCCCCAAACAAAGAAATGTTTCTCTTATTGTCACATACTAAAAATATGATTACCTTAATCATATTACCTTAATCAAAAAGTACTGCAATACAATCTTTATATATATCACATTATTATTATAACCAGAATATAATCCTTGAGTCCAAAAGCACCAATACATTAATTATTCCGCTTCAACTGTATTCACAGCATAAGATTGGCCTTGATCCCTTGGCCTTTTCTGAGATAAGTTTCCTTGACTCTTATGACATTCATTTTCATAATGCCCCATTTCCCTAGAATTATAGCATTCAACTTTGACAGCCTCTTTCTTTCCCTTGCAATCACGAGCCTGGTGACCCTTTTCTCCACATTTATAAAAAACTCCCATTCCTTTTAGGAAAGTACCACGGTGATTCTTCCCACAATTATCACATAATGGAAAATCATTCTTTCCCTTTTTCCCTTTATCTGTCTCTTGTTCCACCGTTCTCTTCTTCTCTTGCTTTACTTTGTTGTCATAAGACTTAGAGAATTCCTTTTCTGTCTTGATAGCACACGAGACAATATCTTCGTATGATGAGAAGGATTGTGATACTAAAGCTCGACGGAGAAATGGTTTTAACCCATCAAAGAAACGATCAATCTTACTCCTTGGGTTACATATATTATCGGCAGCATGCCTCGCTAACCTTGTAAAGTTAGCCTCATACTTTGCGACATTCTCATCCTCCTTCTGCCTCAAACTCAGAAATTGCCTTTCCATATCTGCTCGATGGTCACGAAGAAAATATTTTTCTAAGAAAAGCTCTTTGAACTCCCTCCATTCCATATTCGATATTTCATCATCTTCCTTTGTGTTTTGAATCAGCGAACACCACTGATCGACATCTCCAGTGAGGCGGTAAACTGCCATGACAACCTTCTCCCTTTCACTACTCCCCAAGGCATGGAATATTTTCTCTAAGGAATTTATCCATTGCTCAGCTACTGTAGGATTTGTACTCCCATTGAAGGTTGGTGGTTGTTTCCTCATGAAACGGTCTAGAATTGATCCTCCACGTTGCGGATCAGGGTGCTCCATACGAGTAAGGTTATTATTCATAACCTGTGTGAGTTGTCCCAGTACGGTGAGAAGATGATCAGCACCAGTTGTATCTCCAGATCCACAATAATTATCTTGAGCAGGAGGGCAATCCCTACACGGAGTTCGTGCATTGATACGGTTTCCATTCCTTCCACTGGGCGCCATTTCTAAACAATGGCATAAACTAGATTAGTTTATGAATCAAAATACATAATTCCATACTTGTTAAACACTTTACATAAATTGAACTATTTATGGATATAATCCATAATCATAAAAAGAAATGTTTCCTTTGAGGAAGTATGTACTCATAACCCTTCATAGTGGTTTGTAAATAAAATGAGAACTATCCTAAGCATATCCCCCGGGAGTGTCGTATCCAAGAGTGCAGCAAGGCCCGTTGTCGTGCACCAGTTCCCGTTTGAGTCTAGCTCAAAGCGGTGTTTTCGGGTTTTACCCCTAGGTACATCTGTGCCAGAGCCGCCTCTACCTGCTCGTATCCAGACAGGGATGTATTGCTCGGAAAACTCATAACATCTCTATAATACCAAAATTCTAGGAAGTTCTTCTATACTAATCCACAAAGTCTATCTTTGGGCTATGTGCTCTAATCAGAGTTTATCTAAATCTAGCTTCCAAGGTTAGTACTAAACTGCCTCTGATACCAACTGTAACGCCCCGACCCCAGCTACCCAGAGTCAGTGCATTACTTCGTAACATTGGCATGATCACAAAAGATCAAGTCTCGAAAGACCGATTAGTTTAGTAGCCTTGGAAACACTAGATACATTCATAAGTCTTACATTACATCATAAAGTGAAAAACTAATAACAAAGTCTTCATAGTCCACACTCATATCCTCTTCTGACTATCCCTGCAGGTCATTCATAAAATACTTCTGCACATCCTGGAAATTATTAAAACATTGAAAGGGGTGAGCTCAGATGCTCAGTAAGGATAACAATATTGCGGAAGCTCTCATAAATAAACATTAACATTTAAGGCAATGTATAACTAAAACAAAAGCCTTTTAAACATGAACTTCAACATAATATGGAAAGAGTAAAATGAGATAATTCCATTTACTTCTTCACATGGACATTCTACTGGTCGAATAATCACATGTAATATCAATAACCACTTTCATAATGAGGGAATGTATAATGCCAGACATTTTGAAACATTTTGTCAAGGCCTCGGCCAAGACGTCTAAAATGATTAAGGCCTCGGCCAAAACCATAAATCAAATTGGGAAAGGGCCTCGACCAATTCCACGTCTAGTTGTCTCATGAGACCTACCGATGCATCGAGGAGCTATAGCGGGCTCCACCCGTCACATATTAAGTCCAATACATTCCTCATATGAATAGGTTTAAACATAACATAAATATTTGTATTAAAACTAGCATACGAAATGTCAACAATTTCTCCATAAACTATGGATGGTATAAAATAACTCATCCACAGTCAAATATTTCACAAAATGTTCAATGGAAGTTTTGTATCATAAATCAATTTCAATTAAACTTAAAACCCATCAAAGGATGTTGACATGGATGAAATCAAAGCTATTTGAGAGAAATATATCTCCTTTTTGAAATCATTTAAAAGTCCCATAATTATAAAATAATACATTTACCTTGAAAATATTCTTATAAGCTTGTTAGGGAAGCTTCGACGAAGTTATAATGGCGGAAAATAGCCGCACCCGCCGTATAAGTAAAAAGAACATTCTTACCTTAAATTTGTCAAAAAGGTCAAAAAGTACATTGTTTGGAAAACGACGGTAAGATTCCTTTCAAAAACATATAAGGGTATAAATGAATTTAACCCATTTTCCATTTAATAGTAAAAATGTTTTGAAAGACATTTTTAAGAAACATGGATGTGGATGATAACGAGGTCCCAGTAGATAATTATGTATAAACAACCTTGGATAATGAAGAGGTTGTGAAGTAAACCCTTACCTTGTACTTTTCCTTGGTTGGGGTAGGTTAACCTCCTGTATAATGGTGAAATAATTGTTATTAAATTATACAAGAATCATATACATTCATATGATATCATATATGATCTTTTAACATTGCTTTGTTAACAATATCTTAGATTTATCGTTGTTTCGGGTGTTAACTTACTCGTTTTATTTTATATGTTTTGTTACGTAAGTCATGTTTTTCATGGATAGGTTGTATCTTATTCATATCCAGAATGATATCATGTCCTTAAACATTATTTTTAAATCATCAAATGATAATTATACTTGAATGGATACGACGGAGAATGAATCTCATCGCGTTCGTGGAGACGGTAGTCCGTACGTACGCACGAGCGACAATATCATTATTTTGATATTAAAATAATATATAATTGGATAGTATATCATATATAAAGTATAATTATCATGTTATATTTAATATTTACATGAATTATATATCATTATTATACCCATCTAAATAATAATATATTGAATAACAATTACACCACGACGTGGAGACGGTAAGCCGTACGTACGCACGTATGGTGACATGTCAGTCAAATGATGGGTAGAATACTGAATATGGTTGTTCCATATTTATAATAACATCACAGTATATATAAGATACTGGATTTATAATTTTAGAATTGAAATAATAAACAAAGAGGGGGTGGAAGAAGAAAGAAACATGAAAGAGGGTGATGAAAATGTTACCTCTTCTTCGGGTTCTTCCTTTTGATTTGATCAAAAGGACTCCTTAGGATGGCATTCTGACTAAAGTAAAGCTTCTAGGATGAAGGTAGAGAAGTTGGGAAAGTATTTGGGTAGAGGTTGGCGGAACCAAAAGGCTTGGAAGTGTGAATAAGGTGGTAGAGGTGGGGGCCTTTTATAAGAGGAGAGGAGGGGCTCTTTTGGAAAGATTGAAATGTTACATTATTATACAATGATTTTCGGATTATAAAGGTCCCAAACATATATAATTAGTGGATAAGGTGATAAGGGTTCTAAATAGTCTCATCCAATAGGCTTTGGACAAGTGTAAGCCTTAGATTTTTCATTATCTTCTCATTTTATTTAAATCGTTAAATAATCAGGTCATCGCTGCATCATAATGATGTCATAAATAATTTAATTTATTTAATGTCTAAAAATTATAAAAAAACTACTATGATGTAGGAAATCGTTTTACCTTTCTAATGAATATTTATTGTCAAAATTTGGACTTGTTTAACCCCACTTAAAAACTGTTTTAGTAAAATAACTCATGTTTGTGTCAATTTAATTTTAACATTAAATAAATATATATTAATGTCATTTTCCAACTAAAGTGGCTCCATGGGGTCCCCAAGTTCACCCATGGGTTTTCTTGGTCGGCCATGACTCATCAAATAGGAGTAGGACAAGTTTCATGCTCATCTCATATTATTAAAACATTATTTTTACCTTAAACTACACTAATTATCTCTAATCACGATTAAGAACTTAAAAGTTACTATTCACCAAAAAATTATTTTGATCTCATTGAACCACATTTTACTTCTCAATGACAACCATGTATGTCAGATTTTTGAAATTCAAATCACAGAAGTGATAATATTTCAATTAAACAAAAAATCAGTTATTTAACTACCACTTAGTGGTTTCACTATTCATCAAAAATTGAAGTTTTTCAGAACAATTCCAAAATTTCACCCTAAGCTATAATTGATATTCCGAATTCAAAAATTATGTCTATTTTACAAAATTCCAAACATATAAGTTGCATTAATTAATTTTATAATTAATTCCCGCTGTTACAACAAATAGCGTGTTTTTAAGAAACAATTTATATCAAAAGATTGACAATTGTTTATGTCCAATTTCAATGTTAAATTATTTCTAATGACCACCATTGGATAAAATGGTAAAAATATATTATAATTATACTTTAAAACTACTAAATAGTATAACTTATCACTATAAATTATTTTGATTACAAAATTTGTTTTATGTATTTTTCACTATTCATAAAAATTTGGAATTTCTCAGAAAATTACAAAAAATTCAACATAGGCCAATTTCAATATTAGGAATACAAAAATGAAGTTCATTTTGAAATATAAAATTTCTATAAATTTAAAAAAGTGGTTATTATTATTCATAACGGCTACTTTGATTAGTCGCGGTGTTTTAGAACTCGAATTTGCGTACAATGCAAGCTATTGCATTATTGAATGAGAAGCGTATCGTGGAAGCTCGGGGTGTTCCAGTATGATAGTGAATAGATAATTCGTAGTCCTTGATTAGCTCCAACCATCTCCATTTAAACATTTTGATCTCTTTTTGTGTGAATATAAACTTTAGGCTCTTGTGATCTGTTTATAAGTCCCACTTCTCACCATAGATGTAGTGCCACCAAATTTTCAATGAAAAAATATTAACTGGTGACTTCAGATCACGTATCGGGTAGTCCTCATAATGTATCAGAAACTTATATGGGGCCTAAGATATAACATTATCATTTTTCTTGAGTAAAAAACTTAATCCTTTATTTTAAGTCTCACTATATTTCAGAAAAATTTCTCCACATTTTGGTAATGTGATTACATGTGTAGTGATCAGCCTCTTATTTAGCTCCTTGAAGATTTCCTTGAATTATTCTATCCAGAAATAATTTACCCATTTCCTATTTAACTTCTTTAATAGGATTGAAAATTAGGAAAAAGTTATCAAAAAATGTTTGTATTACCCAGGTAATCTACAAAAAATTGTTTACTTTGGTGACACTATAGGTTATGGTTTATTCTGCAATTACCTTGGTTTTTGAATGGACCATACAAATTATCTCACTTGTGATCACATGTCCCAAGAATGTGACTTGTTGTTTCCAAAAGACACACATGATGAACTTGGAGTAAAATTTTCCCATATTTAATGTTGCCACTATCAGACTTAGATGTTTGTCATGTTCATCCTTTCCCTTGGAGTAGACAAGAATATTATCAATAAAAGCTACAATAAATTTGGTGAGGTAATGTCTAATAAATCTATTCATAAAATCCATAAATATCATATGGGCATTAGTACGTCCAACGGGCATCACCAAAAACTCATATTTCCTATACCTTGTATATAATATAGTCTTTTAAATATCTTCCTTCTTCACCTTTAGCCGATGATATCCTGATTGAAGATCAGCCATTGAGAAGTACTCAACACTTTGTAGCTGATAAAACAAATCATTAATCCTGGGAAGAGGGTACTTTTTATTTATAGTGATATTGTTGAGTTTCCAAAAATTTATAGACAAACACATTGATCCATTACTCTTCTTGACAAAGAGAACTATAAAAACCCATGGTAATGCACTATGGAGTCTGAAACATTTGTCAAAATTATCTTCCAATTACTTCTTTAACATCTCAAAATTGATAAGAGGCATCCTATAGGGAAAATTTTAGATCATAGTAGCATTGAGTATTTTTTCAATTGAGAAATATACCTCACAATCTGGGGTAAGTCAGAGTAGTTATTCAAGAAATACGTCACTATATTACCTCATAATAGGAATTGCCCCTAGGTTGATACCTTTCCTTGACTCAACCTTCTAAGCCATGTATGACTCATCACAGGGAATCCACACCCTCTCTATTGAAGGATTTTCAAAAGGATATTCTTGATCTTCAATGAATTTGTATAAGAGCCTGGGATGGTTTAGAATATGAAAATATATTTCTGTTTTCTAATAGTTGATATCTTCTCTATATAATGAGATCCAATTTATTCCCATTATAATATTGAATTCCACCAATGGATGTATCATGAGATATTATGGAAGAATAATCCTATATAAACCCAAAAACGAATATACCATCACTTGGGTTTCAATGAATTAACCCAAAGGTGTTTTTATAGATATCTCAACTTCAAGGTTTCTAGGATTTGATTTAATTAATCTATAAAACTTGTAAGATATAAAGGAATGTGTAGAACCAAAATTAAATAAGACTTTCTCTATTCTTGATTGATTAGTAAGTGTTCCATGTATGAATTATTCTTCTTGATCCACTTATACAGTAGTGATTGTATAATAATTCCCTTGGTCCTTTGGATTTGGTGGATGATGATGCGGATTACCCTTGAGGACTCATGGTTTAGTGCACCTGCATGCATAGTTGCCTTTATCCCTATAGTTGATGAATTCAAACATGGGTGGTTTTCTCCTTTACATCACCACTTTGTCCTTATCCCACATTTTCATTCGACATTCATGAGCTTGGTGTCCTTCTCTCCAACACTTGAATCATTTCCCCATCCCTTTTCGACATTTCCCATGATGCTTATTCCCACATTTTTGACATGTGAGTGGTTGATTTTTATTTCTAACATTCTCATTGGATCCTCTATCATGAAACTCCAACGTTTTTTTCTTATCACCATAACTATGAGACCATTTTACAAACATTATATCCACTTTTAGTGCACATCGAACAACTTCTTCAGAACTACAAAATTCTCAAATTGTAATAGACGTTTGAAGTTTTTGTTTTAAACCAATAAAGAATCTATCAATTTTGAAATAATTATTGATAAAGAAAATCGAAGTGTACCATTCAAGCATTGTGAAAATTACTTTATAGGTTGTGATAGAGTCTCCTTCCTTTTACTTGATATCTATGAATACTCTCTCCATATTTTTATGAAGAGTTATTGGGAAATAAATTTTAAGAAACATTATCTTAATGTATTCCCACTAAATCTCTTCAATTTCATCCTTTGGCATATTATTAATAATCGAAGCCAACCATTGATCAAACTCAAAATCTAAATGTTAAAAGGAAAAAGTCACCATCTCCCTCTCTAAATAGTGAAAAATTAGAAAGATCTTCTCCATTGAGTTGACCCACTGTTTAACAACTAGTGGATCAAAAGATCCACTAAATGTCGGTGGTGGTTGAAACAAAAAACACTTGATAGTCAATTACACAATCAATATTAAAGTTATTGTTCATAACATAATACAATTGGGTAAGAATCTACATTAAATTTTAATCCCCACCTTCTATGGAATTTGGGATCTTTTTAGTGTGATGACTAAATTATCCCTCACATTGGTTATTGGTCTGGTTTCACTTTGTTCACACCCTTCTCGAAAATAGAAAAGTTTAAAACAATACATAAGTCAACAAGTCAGAAATAAATAATTTATTCATTTTTGAAATTGACTATATAGGAACATATTATGGGATCAATATGTTTTTAATTTTCTTAAAACAAATCTTCTTGGGGGATTACATATACTTAGTCACATAATAAGGGTTTTTACTATGGGTTTTAATCATAATTTCCAAATTTACTAAACCATAATGTGATAATATAACACCCCATGTTTTTTGTGAATTTTTTTTAATAACTTAATTTTAATTTATGTATTTTATTACACTATGTCAAAAATTATTTCACATGACACTAACATAGTATGCAATAAATGACAACATGATGGCTTGTGTTACACGCAACATCTACTTGGCATCCGTCACACTCAACAGAAAGTGTAGAAGATAATATAATAACCTAATGATTTACAATATATTTACTTTCTTAAAAAAATATAAAATATTCTATATCCTGTAATGTAAACCCCACCTAGTTAACTTGGGTTTCACACAAGAGACGCCTTCTTCATAGCTTACACTACATGCAATACTAAATATTACATGACCATGATATATTAGTAAAACATTATTATTTAATATAATAAGATATAAACTAGAAAATAAATGAGTAGTTATGAATTTTATTATAAAACATATAATAATCTATGGGTTACACTAATAAAAAATGAATTCTTTGGTTACTAATTAATTATAAATGAAACTAAGAATCAAATGAATATAAAAAAATGTTATTTTTATTTTCATGCATCCAAAAGATTTTTGTCTTAATAAAATAAATTAATCTCAATTAGTTAGTGATATTAATGAAATATTTATGCTACATATTCAATAAAATAATTTTTATTTTCATCCATTAGGTTTGATATGCAAAAGATAATAACAAACCCAATTCAACACATAAAAACCAATATTTTTATAAAGTCAAATTTACCCCATTTTAATGGAAAAAACATTATAGATAAAAATATTAAAAATTTTATAAATTTAATATTTAAATATAAAATTCATATATTTTATTGAAACATGAAAATTATTTTATGGTAAAATGTAAGTATTTTTCTATAAGGGTTTTTTTATGAATAATTAAAAATACTGAATTTCAGTTCACAGCTACTTATTCATCTGATTTATTTATAAGATTAAATTATGTTTAATATTTTTTGTAAAGATTACATAGTTCCCATTTTCATCAATTAATCAAATTTAAGTCATTTCAATTGATTTAATTTGAAATTGATTATAAAAACATAGTAAAATTTCGAATGTTTTTACTTTAAAAACAAGAATTGTTGTCCCGCCCACGGGATGAATTTTAAATTATTTTTTATACTTATGAGATTGGAATTTGGAAAAATGTATTATATATTTGGAATCAGTATAACTTATAAATTTTAATAAAAAAATTTTTTTCCAAAAAAATTAGTGAATGTGATTAAAATTAATTACACTAATAAGGTTAAATTAAGCATAATAAGGGGCTAAACTATAATCTTAAGGCCCAGAATGATCTATAATCTTGTCCAAGAGATATTAAATGGAAATATTTTGACCCCATACTCCATTTTATATTATTAGTTAAATTATTGGATCCACCATAATTGTGAAAAATATGTATATAATTCCTTTGTAAAAATAATACAAGAGTGCCACTCCTCCTCCACTATAATAGGCCAACAATTATCCAACATCTTCACAGATCTCAAATCAAATTTTTTTTGTCCATAATCATCCAAAATAGAATCCCAATGTCCCTTATCACTACCTTGAAGCCATAATTTTTACATAAATCCTTTCAAGGAATCCCTTTGTTATAAGCATATAGGAGTAACCAAATTTTAAGGTAACATTTTCCAACAATCTCTTTTATTTAATTTCCTTCTACATTCACTATACTCATATAATTACATAAATACATAACCAAAATTTATCCTAAATATATTATAATTTTTTATGTTATGATTTCTACCTACACTTACATACACCTCAATCTAATGGGTAACAAACACACTGTTTCTGTGGACGACAAACAACTGCCTCACGAAATGATGATGGTTCATTTTTCTTTTACCATCTCTCAAAAAAGACATTAAGATAAAAAAACTATTTATATATATGATTTATATGATAATTATAATTTATTTATTAATTTATAATTTTTATTTAGAATATACATTTATGCTTTCCATTTTGAATACATAAGATAATTTCATTTGAGGGAGTGTGGGCTACCACCCCCTCAAAGAGATGTGACACGTTCATTCCATACATGGAATGTAAAAAAATGGTTATTAATAAACTTGTGATACATAAATAACATAGATTTTATTATGTAATTATAATATAAATATATAATTTAATTTTAATTTTTTTTTCAATATTGAAGTTAAAGTAGTGTTCATGCGTACGTATGGACTACCATCCCCAAGAATAGTTCATTTCATTTCTTGTCTCCAAAAATTATAGATTAGTATAAATAAATATGTACAAAATATATAATATATTTAAGTCATGTTTTAAATTCAATAGATGATTAAATCATTATCAATGTAATAGGATCATAACAAGTCAAAACATACTTGAGAAAACTTTCACATTAACACCTGAAGTAGTGGAAATAACTAAATATTGCTAAAAAAGAGTAATAAGACATTATAAAAAGATGATATATATGTTTCTAAACCATATTGTTTGTTTTGGTATAAGTTAGTAACATATATTAGCCCACTATACAAGATGATAAGTATAACACAACAAAATGAAGGATAAGGTATCTGAATTTCATCTCACTTTTATTTCAAGGAGATACATGCCTTATTCACCACTCACATTATTTGTGTGTTGTATTTATTGAACATTAATGAATTATCTATCACTTAGACTTCTTTTTATAGTTATTTAAATATTAATTTTATTATAATTATTTCATGGGTTTTATGTTTCAAAAGACAAGAAATATATTAAATACTTTTGACTCAATTTTCCTTCATTAAGACTCATGTTTGGGTATGCACTTAATTTTTTCAGGGTTTATATACTTTCATTTTACATGTTATATAATTAATATCCTTATTTTAATGATATTTTATGCTTCATTAAATACCATTATTTTACATTTACTATATGATCACATGTTACCAAGTGATAAGACTCTATGGAAACAATATCATCACTTTTAGAGATTGTCAACAATTATACTTCATTAATGAAATATTATGATCCATATCCCAAGAAAAATAAAGAGTTTCCATATAATATGATTATTCTTGATATATCCTTGAATTTGTGAAATTTCATACTCTTTTTTTACTTATGATAATCAATAAAATGTTTTTAATAAAGTCTGACATCATTTATCTCTTCGACTGAAATTTTGTTTTATTTAAAAAACAATATTTTCAAAAAGGTTTTCAAATGTTCCTTGAAGATAATTTTAATGAAAAAAGTATTTTAAATTTTTTTCATTGTTTTCAAGCTTTATTTATATATTTTAGAATTATTTTCATAGAAAATGGTCACAAAATTATTCAATTTGTTTTTCTTATGTTTTCAAATAAAATGTTTTCTTAATTGTTTTCAAGATTTAATTATATATTTTCAAATTAATTTCAATGAAACTATTTTAAAAAAAATTTCAAGTTTATTTTATAATTGTTCTAGGAAAATGGTTTTAAAAAGGTTTTATGTTTTTTAAAAAATAATTCTTAAAAAAAGATAGGACATTTTACTCAAGAAATGTTTTTAAATGATATCTCAAAAATTATTTTCCATCTAAGGGGACATCCATTGATGTTACAGATGAATTTTTTTGTGAAAAGATCTAAAGGGTGAAATAATATTATTTATATGAATTTGTTTTTATGGAATGACTTTTATTATAAATCCTTTATCATTCACAGTTTACATGTTTATGAAACTGATTCCACTTCTATGGGTTATATTTTTATAAAACCTCTTTCTATTCAATGAGTTTTTCTATAAAAATGATTTTGAAGCCTTCTTCCTTTCATGGGTTATTATAGGATAAAATAATTATGAAACATGTGTATTTTTCATTGCTAATTATATAATTAAAGGTTTATGATATCTATTTCATTTCATGGGTTATGATATGATATTTTTTTATGTACAATGATATGATGATAGTTACAGTTTTTGGGACCATGTATGAATGTTGTTATTATGAGATGTGTGGTACCTATATATCCTTCCAATGAATTGGGTAATTAAATATCTTTTATGAGATCAAAGAGTAAATGGGGGAATCCAAATCTTTAATCAAGAGGGAACACGAGAGGACATCCCAAGCTCAAAACAATAGGGTACATGACAGGACATCCCAAACCTAAATCATGAGGGTACATGTTAGAAAATCCAACGCCCAAAAAAAGGGGGTACATGGAATGGAATACCATTATTAAATAATGTGCATGAGTGATTATCCCAAGCCTAACGAGTTACAAATGTATTGGTAGGTATCTTTGACATATGATTTTTTTATGCTTATGTGTCTGCTACAAACTCTATGTCTTATTCCAATGTTATGATTTCATGAGTTATTATCTTAATTATATTATAATACATGTATTTGGAATTTACAATCATTATTATGATTTATTATATGAAGGTTATGACCTTAAAATGTTATTATCATGTTACATACCCTCTGTTCATGTTATTCTTAAAAATTTTCTTTATTTACCCTTACTAAGCATTTGAGCTCACCCCTTTCTTATGTTTCCTTTCTCCATGTCATGAAGAAAGGTTTTAGGTAGAAGTACTAAAGGTGGAGATCTATATGGGAGTTTTTGATGAACGTTCAGTAGGATATATGTTCTTATTTCCATGTTTCCAAATACACTAAACAATTAGGGTCCTTAAGAATATATTTTTGTAATGCAATAAATATTCATCTAAAAAGGTTTATTCTCTATATATGTTAGTCCTAGGTACATATAGTTGGTATCAAAGGAAAATTTTATTCAAACATTTGACACTATAATTATAAAACTATAATGTAATCCCTATGTGTATTTCTTGGAATATATGTAGGGATGTCTCTAAGGATAAAATTAAGGTTAACAAAAAGTGTAAGAAAATATATTGGAATTTTGGTAAAGGATAGAGTGAGTGGTTTCCTAGTAAGAAATCTCTGTCTTGGTATTGTAAGTGGATGTGGCTCTAGTATAGATTTACCAAGGAATACAAACTCTGACAAGATGTTCTTGTCCTAACTTTGGGTAATTTGGTACATGACAACATGCCTTGTTACACCCCTATTTTGACACTCTTGGGGGATATTATTTGGAAATAAAAAAAACAATTCATGAAGTATTATTAATTATTTTAATAGAATATTACCATGAATAGCATAGGATAAGACTAAGGATTAATTTATTCGGGAAGATTTCATAATTTATATACCCTATATGTAATATTTAATGATTATATAGTTTTATTCTATTATATATGTTTATCAGCCAATGTTTTTTAGTTTTAGTTAAGGAATAGAACTAGAAGGAACATGATTAACATTAAATGTTTCAGAAATAGAAATTATAAGAATTATGAAAATTGGTCTTCCAAGTGGAAATATCATAAATAGAATAAGGAATGTGGTATGGGTATTGGATATACATATGAAGTTAAAGATACCACAAAGGACATGTGAATGTATGTTATGTTCTTCTAATATTTTTTACATTAATCACAAGAAGAATGATTAGATTGAGGATGTGAAAAACATAAGACATGATTCATATATTCTTGGAAATAGTTATTATGGAATTTGATTATGATTATTGAGTAATATTTTAAGAATAATGTTGGATAAATGAAGTATTTATGTTTTGGAATTCAAAGATTATGTTATATGAATCCTGAGATATAAAATTATTTTTAGTATATGTTTTTATTATGGAATGAAAAGGATATTTTAAATTGTGATCAAAAACTAGAAAAGTGATATTTTGATTAATATAAGGTGACCCTAAATGAGATCAAGATGTTTAGAAAAGTGTGTTTCGGTTGGATAAATAAACGATTCATTTGGATAATGTAAATTGGATATCACTAATTACATTAGAACTGATAAAGGATTTGTTGACAAAGTATTCTCTATTATCATGGATGAATTCCAAAACATCATTAACTTAAGTAACATATAATATATCCTTTGGAATAGGGATGAATTAATTTTTTGAGTTAGTATTTTTTTAATTCAATTAATTAACATGTTTTAGGAGAATATACGATGAGGATATTCACATGATTGGAAACTAACAACCCATAGATAATATTTGATAAATAATGATTATAGTTAAACATATTTAGTTTCATTATTTATAATGTTTTATATTTTAATCATTCATAAGGCTTATATGGTAAACTAAATACAGGATGTTTATATTAAACCTCAGATGATGTTTGGGAGATTAAATAATTATCTCACCACATAAGGATTTATGCATATTGGATAACCATCAATAATAATTTTTTTTATGTTATCTAGAGAGAGATGAGATGAATTATAATGGATCTCATAATATATTATTTTCTATGGAATGTAAAATTCACCTGCCTTTTTTGAGAAAAAGGTAAAGTGGAAATTTTTTAAGACAAGACCAAAGGGTGTGTTTTTACTTAAGAAATGGATTGAAATCAAGTAAGTATAACTTATCATGAAAATTTTTCCACATTAAGGAATTTAATTTGAATCCAAAAAGGTTAAACAAGTAACTAATTTTCCAATTAATCCAATGGTCCCTCATATAATCACAGAAATATTGATTTTGTATTGTTAACTTTTTGTTGAACAAGTTCTTTATCCGTCTCCATCATAATATGATAGCTAGATTTCTCTTCCATATCAATGTTTTCACTTCCCACATATATTATCCAATTTTGGAAACATATTTATAAGATACTTTGGGTAAACATTATGTTTCTAACTATTATTTATAAAGGTTATTTTTAGTATTCCTTTTTATGATGTGGGATTCTATGAAAGGAATATTAAATTATAAAACCTTTGATAATCAACATGAATTTCAGGGGAGAAATTCATTTTATGTAGGGTAAAATGTTACACATCATGTTTTTATAAAATAATTTTTTATAATAATTAAATTTTCATTGAGTTATTGTTTTTAACTATGTAAAACATTCCTTTCACGTGATACCAACATAGAATGCACTACATGACACTAACTTGGCTTCTGTTACACACAACACCGACCTGGCGTCTATTACACAGAAAACCAATTGTAAAATGGAATATAATGACCTGACAATTTAAAATAAATTTACTATCTTAAATTTTTAAAATTTATTCTATGGAGTTTAATTCAAATCACACCTATTAATCTTGCATTAAAAGAAATAAAGCCTTTATTTGATAGCTGACACTACACACAAGACTGGATTTTACCAGACAATGACACATTATTCAAACATTATTATTTAATATAATAAGATAAAATTCACTATTTAATCAGTATTTATGAATAATATTAACTAACATATGATTAATTATGGTTTATATAAATATAAAATGAATACATTGGTACCCAATTAATTATATATGAAACTAAGAACCAAATGACCATAAAAAGAAATATTATTTTTATTTTCATTATTACAATGGATTTTTTTCTTGAAAAATTAAATTAATCATAATTATTGAGTGATTTTATTGAAATATATTTTATTAATATTATATAGAATATTTTTTATATTCATCCATTAGGTTTTATTAAAATAAGGTAAGAACACACCCAATTTGACAAATAAAAATGAATATTTTTATGGAGGAAAATTTACCACATTTTAATGGAGAACCCATTTTAATTCCAAATATTAACCCCTTTATAAATTTTATATTTGAAAAGAAACATATACTTGGTATTTTTAACATAAAAATTATTTTAGGTAGAACTTTATAAAAATTTCTGTGAAGATTTATTTTATAGTAAATAGTGAAAAATAATAAAATTTAGTTCAAAACTAATTTTTATTCTAATAAATATTTATGGTTAAATAATAATTTATATTTTTTTTAATGTATATTAATATAATATTTTAATATGTTAATCCAATTTAGGTAATTAGAATCAGTTTTAATTTAATATTTTCTATTAAAAACATAGCAATATTTTGATGATTTTTAATTTAAAACCCTCAGTAGTCATCCTACTTGTAGGATGAATTTGATATTAATTTACGACAATTATGTGATTTAAATATGTAAAAAAGGATTCCATATTTAGAATAATAATAATTAATAATGTTTAATAAGACCTAATATTTTGTTACAAAAACTATTAGTGAACGTGACTAAAATTAATTACAACGATTAAGGTTAAATTAAGCATAAAACGATACTAAACCTTAGCCTTAAGGCACAAAATGACCTATAAACATCTAAAAGATCAATTAGATGGATATATTGAAACTATATGCACCATTTTATCAAATTATGTACATTTTTTGAGCCACATTTAATTTGAATAACGTGTATGGAATTTCATTGTCAAAATATTACCAGAGTGTTAATCCTCCTCCACTATAAAAGGTCGCCACTTCTACCACTTCCTCGCACCACTAAAACCACACATATTAGACAAGTACCTACCCAAATATCTCCCCAAATCTATACCCTATACCTTTAAGCCTTATTTTGGGCATAAATCATTCCAAGGTATCCATTTTGCATAAACCAAAAGGAGTTACTATATTTTAAGGTAACATTTTCCAAATATCTCTTTTCATTGATTTTCTTCTCCACTCCATATACTCTTCTTATTACATGTTTAGAAAATAAAACCAATATCCTAAATATACTATAATTCCTTTATGTAATTATTTCCATCTACAATTACACACACCTCTTTCTAATGGGTAACAAACATATTGTTTCTATGTATAGATAACTACTGCCTCATGAAATGATGATTATTCTTTTTACCTTTACCACCTCTCACATGGGCCTATATAATGGAAAATATGTTTATATATGATAGATAAGATATTTATAATGTATTTATACTTCTTTAATTTTTATTTATAACATTATAATATGCTTCCTATCTTATTTAAATATGATAATTTTGTTTGAGGAAGAGTGGACTACCTCCAACTCAAAGCGATACAACTCATTTATTCCATACCTGGTATATAAAAATGATTTAATTAATAATAATATATAACATATATATTATACTATAATTATAATATTCATTTATAATTTTATTTTAATTCTTTTAATACAATAATGAAATGAATGTAGTGAAGCATTTACTTTTAATTCCTCTAATACAATAATGAAATGAAAGCAGTGTTAATTCGTACGTACGACCTACCAACTCCATGAATGGTGCATTTAACTTCTTATCACTAAACATTATATATTATTATAAATTTATTTTTACTGAATATATATAATAATTAAGTAGTGTTTTAAAATCTTGTGTCTATTAATTCATGATATAAGCAATAGTAGAATAACAAGTCATAACATACTAGAAGAAACTAGGCAATTAACACCCAAAATAGTGGAAATAATAAATGATTTTTGGAAAATGTGTAATAAAAAAATATAATAAGATGATATATAATATTATAAACATGATAATGGTTATGTTATAAGTTATTATCATATTTAAACCACTATAAACAATGATAAATAACACACTACAAAAGGAATGTTAAGGTAAGGTAATTTCATCTCACTTTTATTTTTGTGTGATACATGAATTATCCACCACTAAATTATTTTGTGTAGTGTATATAATTCCCAATAATAAATAATATGTCTCTTATCATTAATTTTATCAGTATTTACGTATCCATTTTATGATCATTATTTCATTGGGTTGATGTTTCAAAAGATACCAAATCGGTAAAATATTTTTGTCTCAATTTTCCCTCTTTGAGACTCATGTTTAGTTATGCACCTAAATTATAATTCGAGGTGTATATACATCCATTTTACAATATATATAATTAATGTCTTTATTTTAATGAAATTTTATTCTTTTTTTAATTTCTATTTCTTAGATGGAGTGTCTGATCGCAATTTACTATATGATAGTGGTTTATTAAAACAATCTTTTCACTTTTAGAGATTGTCAATAATTTTACTTCATTGATGAAATATTATGATCCATAACTAAAGAACTATAATGAGAGATATTACACTATAACTATTCATTATATATCTATGTATTAGTACTATTTACCACTCTTTCATTCTTTTGATAATTAAGAAAATGTTTTTAAGAAAACATGATGATATTTATTTCTTCAATAGAAAATATATTTTATTTTAAAAATGATATTTTCAAAAATGTTTTAAAATAACACTTGAAGAAAATTTTATAGGAAAATTTATTTTAAAACTGATTCATTATTTTCGAGATTTTTATATGTTTTCAAAGTAATTTCAAACAAAATAGGTTTCAAAGTGTTTTCAATCTTCTTTAATTTGTTTTCAAGTAAAATGTTTCTATATGTTTGGAATAATTCATTATATGTTTTAAAATTATTTCCATGAAATGTTTTTCAAAATAAATTTCCAGATTATTTTATAAATTTTCATAAAAAATGGTTATCAAAAGGTTATATGTTTTTATAAAATAATTTATCATAAATATAATATATTTTCCTCAAGAAATTTTTTTAAAGGGTCGATTAATATTCTTTTTCTAAATTAGTTTTTATTTGATGGAATGTCGTTTATGAAAACCTATTTCTCCTTCACTATTTATATATTTATGAAACTCATTCAATTTACATGTGTTATATGATTTTAAAACCTATTTATATTCAATTTTTTATGCCATTATAAATGATTATGAATCCTAATTCCTTTCATAGGTTATTCTAGAATGAAATGACTAGGAAACCTATATTTTTCCATTGGTTATGATTTACTAAATTTTTATGATACCAATTTTCTTTCCTGGGTTATGATATGATTTTTTATGTTTCATAATATGATGAAAATTATAATATTTTGTAGAACATGTATGAATGATGTTATTATAAGACTGGTGGGACCTATATCTCAATCCAATTCATTGGGTAATGATAAATGTTTTACAATATCAAAGGAAACATGGTCGGGAATCCAAATACAAATACAAGAGGGTACATGAGAGGACATCCAAATATTGAAACAGCAGAGTACAAGGGAGGACATCCCAATCCCAAAACAAGAGGCTACATGGGAGGATATACCAGACCTAAAATGAGAGGGTACATGGGAGGGAATCCTAATATTGAAGCAGATACAAGGGTGATTATCCCAAGCCTAATAGGTTACAAAGGTCTTGGTAGGTATCGTTGACATCAGGTTTTTATATGATTAGGTGTCTACCACAAATTCCATGACTTATTCTTATATTAGAATTTCTTGAATTATCCTATTAATTATATTATGATCCATTACTTATGAACTGACAATATTTACTGTGGTCACTAATATGAAGCTAATGATCTTAAAATGATATTATTAAGTTCCATACCCTTTGTTCATGGCATTCTTACAAATTTTGTTTATTTACCATTACTGAGTATTTTATCTCACATATTTCTTATATTTCCTTTCACTGGGCCATGAAGAAAGGTTCTAGGTTGAAATATTAAAGGTGGATAACCATATGGGAGTTTGTTATGGTCATTTACTAGGATAGAAATATTTTTTTTTCAATGTTCCAAAGACACTAAACTATTACGGTCCTTGGGCATGTATTTTTGTAAATTAATAAATATTTATCTTAAATGATCTAATATCCTTGAATTTTATTCATGGTTATTTACAGATACCAACTACAGAGACCCTAATTTTCCTTACATGACTATTAAATAATTTAAATATAACAATACAAAATCATTACATGACTAGGATTAAAGGGTCTAGTGTATTTAGAAAATTAGAAGAATACATAATATTTTAAAAAATAAAACATAAATTGTCTATTAATTCTATATTCTATAGTTTCTTATTGGCCACTGAGTTCTCCTTAATATAAGTAGTCACCTAAGGATATACATCAATGAAATGGATGAGATAAAAAGGGCTGTAAGTGGATATACAAGAACATGAAATGATATAACATGGGTGAGAATAATAGACATTATCACAACATAAGAATAATATCATCATCATAATAAATAATGGAAGCATTATATAAAGTATGGAATGTTTCAATGCATAAAAATTAAACAAGATGTCTTAGTGGTCAACTGCCTCACATAGTTGTTAACAAATCTAGCACCATGTTCATGAATATTTCACTTTTTATCATTAGCTAAATCAAAATATCCAATTAATTAGAGTGATATTTAAATTTGGAATCAACCATCACATCATAACATTTTAATTATACTATATAATTTTGGGTGCACCCATCACATCGTAATAATTACATTATCATGCATGCCTCAATAAATTTATATCAATCATGAACAAAAAATAAAACATCAAAAAAATTGTTTAATTTCATAATTAATAAATTCATGAATAATATTTTTAAAATAAAAATGGAATAATATTCTTGGCATAATAATTTAAAATTATGAGTGAAGAAGAAACAATATTAAGAGATGTAAAAGTTGTGTTTTAAAGATTTATTTTTTTGGAAAACATTATGATTTTCATAAAATCAAGTAGAAAACATATATATCCCATTATAAGAAAGACTAGAATAAGTGAATTAAATTTAATGATTATTAAATTAATATACATACTAAAATTGGTTTGAAGGATAGAAAAAACCCAAGTAAATGGAGTTGTGTTCATGAATCCTCTTACCTTTTTTCATAATGATTGTTTTAATTTGATATCCTATACAATCACATATTATTAATTAATTAAAAAATAAAGAACCTCTTATAAATAAATTTTATTTATTATTATTTTATTAATTTCATTTATGGTCTTTCAAATGGGTTATAGAGTTTAATATCATAGTTTGAGAGTGTTTTTTTTTCTTAGTTTTCTTCATCAGTTCACTTATATACATGAATAGAAGTTCATGAAAAACGTGGCTACATATCCATAATTTTTATTACATGTTATTAATGATCTTACATAATTTTAAATTATATTTTAATGAATTTGGTTATATGGTATGAGGATGAATCATTAGATAAAAGTTAATGATGATATTTTTAGGTTACTTTTGGTGGTATTTAGATCACAATGAACTCACTTTTTTTATCATCTAGTATTATGTTTATATATGTTAGTTAAAAAATGAGGGGGGTTGTAATAAAAAATTTACAATATCTTTCAACTATTATAATTTTATTATTAACCAACATTCTGGCGTTAAATGAAAATGAAAGTGCATCACCCGTGATGTCAGTAAATTGGCACATCACGGGCGACAATTTAATACATAAAATAAAATAGAGAGTGTGTGTGGGAGGATTTTAATGATGGATCCTAAATTAACATGATATAATTATTATATATGTATTATAATGGAGTTATCATTCCATTTGGATGAGGGGATGTGAGGAGAGAATAAAAAAATAAATAATTTACCTATAACAACCCTGCTCTTTATTACACACCTTAACAAGGTTTATTACACAAAATTTCACTTAAGAAAACTAGGAGGATAGGGTGATCTAGTTTTATGGGAAATTAGGAACATTTCATGAAATCTTATGACATAAAATACAACATCTTTACTGAAAACGTATTTTACATGACAACAATATTCTTTCACACTTAGCATTACATGGGATAACCTGAGGACATACATAAGAAAAGGGTGGGAAATATAGACTAGGAAGGCATTAAACAAGGAATAAGATGAAGAATAAATTATAGGTTAGTAAATAAGTATGTCAATTTATCATAACAAAAACATGAACATAAAGGCATGATAACATGATTATCATAACATGGAGATGTGGCAACAACATTGAACACGACATTAGTAAGAGCCAAGTCTCATTGCACATAAAGCCTGGGTAAACCCTAATCATGCATGAATTAGAATTAGTAAACCCTCATCGCATATGATTTAGCATGAGCCAACACTCATTCCACATGACAAATCAAGATACTATTTTTTACCCAATAAATTGTGGCACTATTATGTCTCACCCTTATTAATCATTTCATTTCATGCATAAGAGTGTGCCACATTGATCAAACAACAAGGATTCATTAAAAATCATAATTTCTTCCACAAATTAGAAATATGGAGAAAATAAATTTATATACTCAATCAATATATACTTGGGAATAAAGTTGAATACCCTAGATTGAAAAAATGGTCATAGTATTCACTTACAGAGTGATTTTGGCATGGGAAATGCGGGTGTAACTTCAGCAACTGAACGACGTCAAATGTAAATTGTAAAATTGATTGATAAGAGATATAGGGTGTCTCATAAGTTATAAATGAAATGGACAGTATGTTTTTCATGGAACATAATATATCATCTTATTTAATGGAATTTAGATGCATAATATAAACAAACTTCTTGAATATAAATGAGGAGAGAGAAATCCCTTACAGAATTTTGGCATGGTAATAGGTGTACCTGAGAGGCATTAATGAGAGAGAAATAGGTCTATCATAATTAAAACATAATTAGGGAATTACATGGGTTGTTATAAATCAATCCCCATAATTTTAGATTAAAAATTAAATGGCATAACAATATAAGGAAACTTGGACATAAATAAGGGAGGAAAGTGAGGATCCCTTACTTGGAAATGTGATCCCAATGGTTAGGGTGAGGCTTGAGAGAGTATTCACAGGAGATTAAGTCACCTTAAGAGGATTCTTGAGATAGTAAGGTAGAGTTTAGTTGAGCTCCAAATGGTTTGAGTGAAGTGGAATGGGAGTTTGAGTGGGCTTACATTAGAAATGAGGGAGAATTCATTATTATTTAGGTTTTGGAAAGTACACATTAAACTAATCAAAACCACAAACCATACCAAATTTTTTTCCATGGGTTATTAAAAAGGGGACTTGAAAATATTATTTTATATGTAGAATGGCCAATTTTTTTAAAATTATATGCTTTCTTATGGGGAGGTGCATCACACTCTCAGAGAAATCATTTTTAAATGGTAAAATATTTTACATGTCTTTGAGGGTCCACTAAGGCATCGTAAAATTAATCAAAAAAAAATATGAAATCAAATAATTTTAATGTTAAAACATATATTCTCTTAATATTCCTTTTATAGTATTTTATTACATCACTTTTAAGTCATTATGATGTCATAATACACATTAAATATTTAAACGGTATATAATTGTCACACAAACATTCGACTGTATCCGAAAATTATGAAAACTTCACCATTAGATAAATTCAATTACATGAATCCAAAAATAATATTCATTTTATCTAAATAATTTTTTAAATATGTTAATTTTAGCTTTTAAAATAAAAACAGACATTTATTGAAAATTCATAGGTTTGGACAAAAACAACTTTCAAACCTTAATAAAAATTACAACTAAATATAAATTATATGATAATTTATATTTACTAAAAAGTAATTTAGTAATAATATTTAATTAATATATTATCCAATGCAAAAATCCATTAATTCATCAATATATATTTGTTAATTGAATATCAAAAATAAAATACTATGTGTGCTTTAAAAAAAATTAAAAAGTAACCATAATAAAATGAATGTATATTATTTATTCTATAAAAAATGCACAAAATCATGTTGATATGGTCATGTTACATAACCCCTTATAACACCTATATAAGACCAAAGGGTAAGGTGTGCGATGGTGATAGCCTATTGGGGAAGTTTAGATAACTTTTCTTAGGTGGTAATCTATATTAACTTATAATTCTCCCAAAGGAAATTATGTTCAAGAATATCATATTGATTGATGGATTGGGCTTGGTATAGAGAGAATCCTAGTGATTCTACCTCTTCCCATGCTTCGAAAAATGGTCTTCATATAGATAAATTCTATTGGATGAGTCCATCACTTCTTTCATCTTAGTAAATTTGATTTATTAAAGCCCTATATTTATACTAATCATGTGATCACTTTTCAATGGCTATATTAGCAATGGTAACAATTATAAATGTATTTTAAAATCCAAAAACATAAATCCAAGGATGATCATATGTTTTTTATAACCATTTTACATAATAAGACATTTAATTAGATCAATAGGAATTTTCATTAATAAATGTTTGTGTCATTACAATCTTCTCCACTTAATAAATTTCTCCATTGAAATTTCCTTTTCCCACACTAAAATATATGATGGTAACTTTACTTCATCACTTCCTCTGATTCCCAAATATCCTCTGAAAACAAGTGTTTTCTCCACAACACCTTGACGAGGGCCATTGCCTTATTTTGTAGAACTTTTTTCCTATGATATAATATCTTAAATAGATTGTCTTCAAAGAAGAGTCCATTATATTATGGTACAACCTCTTTTTTGAGTACATGCAATTTGTAAGGTATGTACTTCTCAAAAAAAAAATACATGGAATACATCATATACTTATGCCAAATTCAGTGGGAGTTCTAGTCGATAGGCCACTACTCCAATATGAACAAGGATCTCAAAATAGACGATGTACCTTGGACTAAGCTTTCCATTCTTACCAAATCTCATTACTATATTCCATGATGATATGCGTATGAATACCATTTATATGACATCAAACTCAAGGTATCATCGATGATTATCAGCATAGATCTTTTATCAACTCTGAGAAACATTAATCTGATGCTGGATGGTCATAACCTTTTCCACCATTTCTTCAACCATTATCAGACCGAGGAGTTTTTTCTCCCCAACTTCACCCCACCATGTTGGGGTTCTACACCTCTTCCCATAAAGGGATTTATAATGAGCCATTTGGATTATTGAGTGGAAACTGATATTGTAAGAGAACTCAACCAGAGGAAGATATTGATACCATCCTCTTTTGAAGTCCATTGATCATGCTCTCAACTTGTACTCAAGTGTTTGGTTGGTATTCTCATTTTCTACATCATTTTGAGGATGATATGTCCTACTGGATTTCATCTTAGTATTTATATCATGTTGGGGACTCATCTATAACATAACGGTGAATCATGGATCTTTATTGGATACAATAGATAGTGGTACTCCATGACATATGACCAATTCCTTGATGTATATTAATGCTAATTGATCCAATAAGAAATCCTATCAAATTACAATAAAGTGTTCAATCTTTTTAATATGATCCACAAAAATCCAGATAGCAATATTTACTTTGTATGTCATCAAAATTCTGGTGATAGAGTACATGGTGATGTTCTCCCATTTCCATGTTGGTATGGGTAATGGTTTCCACATCCCCTTATACTTCTACCTATCATCCTTCACTTGCAGACACACCAAACACATTGATGTATAATCAAAAATATCATTCTTCATGTTATCCCACCAATAATTCTCTCAGAGATATCAATACATATTTGTGTTTATGGGGTTAATATAGAAATTCTATCTATGTGTATCATCCAAAAGTTCATTCTTTAACAACAGATTTGACGAAATACATAGTCTTTTCCCTAATCTCATAATTCCTTTTTCATTGACATTGAACTACTAGGACTTCCATTTTCTAAGAGTTTCCACTTTCATTTTAATTCCCACATCATCCTTTTGAGAAAACTTTGACCATTCCAAAAGATATGGTTGGGAAATAAATTGTTAAAGGATTGATTGTAGCACCCTGACCCCAGAAGCCTAGAGTCGGTGCATTATTACATATCATTGGCGTGATCACAAAACATCAAGTCTCGGAAGACCAATTTGTATAGTAGCCTTGGTAGTACTCGATACATTCATAAGGTTTACATTACATCATAAAATGGAAAACTAAAACAACATTGTTTCCATAGACAACACTAAGATCCCATAGACTATCCCTATAGGTCAGTCATAATATACTTTTTGCATCCTAGAAAAAATAAAACATAGAAAGGGGTGAGTTTAGATGCTCAGCAAGGATAACAATATAGAAGAAATATTCATAAATAAGCATAAATATTTTGGGTAATGTATAAGAATAAAACAAAAGCCTTTTAAACATGAACTTCAGCATAATATGGAAATGATAAAATCAAAATCAAGCTATTTACTTACTCACATGGATATTCTACTAGTCAAATAATCACATGCAATATCAATAGCCACATTCAAAATGATGGAATGCATAATGCCATAATTTCATAACCACATAGTCAATGCCTTGTTCCAAGACTACAAATAATATTTTTTCAAGGCCTTGTACCAAGACACTAGTTTTTCTCATGAGACCTACTGATGCATCGAAGATCTATAGCAAGCTCCACCCGTCACTTACTATGTCAAATTCATTCCTCATATGAAAAGGTCTTAGGATAACATTAACATTCGTATTAAAACTAGAATATGAAATGTCAATAATTTATCCATAAACCTTGAACAGTGTAAAAATAACACATTCATAGTTAAACATATCACAAATCCTTCAATACAATATGGAAGTTTTTTATCATAATAAATCAACTTCAAATAAGATTAACATCCCTTAAAATATGTTGACATAGATGAAATCAAAACCTTTTTTAGATAAATACCTCTTTCTATTTTGAAATCATTTAAGAGTCACATAATAATAATGAAAACATTTATTTTGAAAATATTCTTATAGACTTGTAAGATAATATTTGACAATGTTATAATGGCAAAAAATAGCCACACCCTCTGTATATGTTAAAAAAACATTCTTACCTTAATTTTGTGGAAAATGTCATAAAGTACCCTATTTGGAAAATGATGGAATGATTCTATTCAAAATTTTTTTATAAAAATTCAAGAAAGGGTATAAATAAAAATAACCCATAGTCTATTAAATAGTAAAACATTTCTAGAATACATTTTTAAGAAACATGGATGTGGATGATAAAGAGGTCCCAATAGATACTTACCTAAAAACAACCTTAGATAATAAAAACATTATGAAATTAACCCTTAACTTGTAATTTTCCTTGGTGGAGGTTAAGTTAACCTCCCGTATAATGGTGAAATAATTTTTTTTAAATTATAAAAAAAATCATATACAATAATATGATATCATGTATTATCTTTTAACATTGATTTGCTAATAATATGTTAGTATTATCATCGTTTCAGGTGTTAACTAATTCGTTTCCTTTACATGATTTATTATGAAAGTAATGTCTGTTATGGATACGATGTATATTATTAATATTTAGAATGATATTAATTCTTTAAACATTTTTTTTAATCATCTAATGATAATTAGTCTTAAATGGATATGATGGGGAATGAATCTCATCACGTTCGTGGAGACGGTAATCCTTACGTATGCACGAGCGACAATATCATTATTTTGATATTAAAATAATATATAATTGGACGATATATCATATAAACAGAATAATTACCATGTTATATATATTATTTACATAAATTACAAATCATTATTATACCTATCCAAATAATATTGTATTGAGTAACAATTACACCACGGCGTGGAGACGGTAAGACGTACGTACACACGTATGATGACATGTCATTAAAAGGATGAATAGATTAATGAATATGGTTATATCATATTTATAATAACATTAAAGTATATAAAAGATACTGGTGTTATTATTTTAGAATGGAAACAACAAAGAAAGAGGAAGTGGAAGAAGAAAAGAACATGAAAGAGGTGATGAAATATTTACCTCTTCTTCGGGTTCTTTCTTTTGATTGGATCAAAAGAGCTTTTTAGGTTTGCTTTATGACTAAAGGAAATCCTCTAGGATGAAGGGGGGACAGTTTATAGGGTATTTGGGAAGAAGTTGGCAGATCCAAATGACTTTGAATATGTGAATTAGAGAGAAGGGGGAGTACCATTTTATAAGAGAGGTGAGGGGCACCTTAAGAAAAACTAGAAATATTATTTTATAATAAAATTATTTTCGGTTTCTAATAGATAAAAAATAAATTATTTAAAGATTATGGTAGGTATGGTTCAAAAACACTAATCCAATAGGTTTTAGACAAGTTTTGGTCACTATATTACACTTATCTTTTTGATTTAACTCTTAGTTCAACAGTTTTACCTTTACCATGTCTCTTTGTATTTTTATATTATATGGTTAATAAACATACCATAAACATCCAAGGGAACCCCAATAGGTTTATTAATGATACATATAATATCATTTAGGGCCTTTTCCCGAAACATAGTCTTTTAGGAATATTATATCAACCAATAATATAGTATTTGTTTTAAAAACTCAATTATGTCAATTTTAACATTATTTAATAATTTTTTTTAAAGTCATAATAGTAGTATTAATTCAAAAAAAAATCTTTAAATCAACCTTAATATATCATAGTCACCTATAAAATTCTTGGATGTCATAAAAACTTTGAAATTATATTTATTTATCATTTATAATATAATTTATTTGATTCTTTCATGAATAAGTTAATTACTGCATCATCATTGTGTTATATATAAATGAAATTATTTAATGTCTAAAAATTATAAATAAAATACCATAATGTAAGAAATATTTTTTATAATTCTAATAAATATTTGTATTCGAATATATAAATTATATAACCTCATATAAAAAGTCTTTTACTAAAAGATATTTGATTTTGTTATTTTTGTCTCTACTTTAAATTATTTAATATATATTGTCATTATCACTTCCAAGATGCTCCATGGAGTACCAAAATCGACCCATGGATGACCATGGTAGGACATTTATCCAAAAATAGGATTATGACATGTGTTTGGGTAATTTTATATTATTATAATATTATTTGTAACCTTATTTACCGGATTTACACCTTTAACCACGATAAATAAAATATTTACTAAAGTAAATAGTCCTAATTTCTAAAAATAAAAGTTACTTATTTACAAAATTTAGGCCTCCTGATTTAAAATATGGAATATAATTTTCTAAATTCAAAACACAACAGTGGCAGAAATTAATTTAAAATTAATTCCCGTTGTGAAAACAAAAAGTGTGTTTTTATGAAATAATAACTATTAAATGATTGACACTTTCTTATGTCCAGTTTTAATGTGAAATTATGTCCAATGACCAAAATTATATTAAATGGTAAAAATATTATCTAATTATATTTAAAAAACACTCAATATTATAATTTTTTACACCAAATTATTTTGATTAAAAAAGTTGTTTTTAATTAAAAATTAGTATTTTTCACTATTTATCAAGAACTGAATGTTTTCAGAAAAATTCCAAAAATTCACCCTAAGCTAATTTTGATAATCCGAACCCAAAAATGAAGTTAATTTTTAAAGATAAAATTGTTAAAATTTTATAAAATTGGTATTACTATTCATAATGGCTAGTTTGATTGGTCGCGATGTGTTAGAATCTCGATGTTTCGTACAACACAAGCTGTTAAATTATTCAAAGGGAAACGTACCCTGGAAGCATGGGGTGTTAGATTATCCCCTCATTAAAATAATTTAATCATTGAAAGTTCTAGAATATTACTTCATAAAAAGACTCGGGTGGTTCTTCATCATAAGTTCCTCGGGTTCCCACGTTGCCTCTTCCATCTAATGGTTTCTCCAAAGAACTTTTACCAGACGAGTCGTCCAGTTTTTCAACACTTGTTCTCTTATATCAAGAACCTTGAATGGATCATCTAAATAAGACAGATTGGGTTCCAGCTCTAATTCCTTATAGTTGGGTACACGCATTGGGTCAGGAATTTATTTTCTCAACAGTGATATGTGGAATACTTCGTGAACTTTAGAGAGACATGGCAGCATTGCAAACCGGTAGTCTACAACCCCAATTTGTTCTAGAATTTCAGAAGGTTTGATGTACCTGGGAAATAATTTTCTCTTTTTACCGGAATATATAACACCGTTCCATGGAGATACCTTCAAGAAAACATGGTCTCCTACTTGAAATTCCAAATCCTTCCCTCGGTTATCTGCATAGCTCTACTACCTACTTTGATCTGCTTTGATGTGGGGTTGGATTAACATCACCTTTTCCATCGTTCCCTCCTCACGTTCTAGGCCTATGAGTTTTCTTTCACCAACATCATCCCAACAGGTTGGTGTACAACATCTCTATCCGTATAACGCTTCATATGGTGCCATCTGAATACTTGAATGGAAGTTATTATTATAGGAAAATTTTACTATAGGTAAATATTGATCCCACATACCGTGAAAGTCAAGTGATCATGATCTCAACATGTTTTCTAATGTTTGAATAGTCTGTTATGATCCTCCATCTTTTGGGGGTGGTAGGCAATGCTCAAAAAATGTTCAGTATCTAGTGATTTCTAAAGACTTTTCCAGAATCTTGATGTAAAACGTGGATCACAATCAGAAAGAATCGATTGGGGTATTCCATGAAGTCTCACAACTTCATTAATATATACCCTTTCTAGATGTTCAAGTTTTAAATCTTCCCTTATTGCAAGAAAATGTGATGACATGGTAAGACGATCAACAATGACCCATATTGCATCATTCCTTCTAGGAGTCTTTGGTAGTCCCTTGAAAATTTCCATCATAATATTATCCCATTTACACTTAGGTATGGGAAGAGGTTGCATAACTCCTCCAGGATATTTCCTTACATCTTTCACTTGTTGAAAAACCATACACATTTACACAAAATCAGTAATCTCTCTCTTCATGTTGTGCCACTAAAAATGTTCCTTCAAATCCATATACATCTTGGTGCTACCTGGGTGTATAGAGAAATTGGCACTATGAGCATCATCCAACAATTCCCATTTTAAATTAGGTATATCGGGAACACAAATCCTCTTTTCAAATTTCAAAATTCTATATTCATACACAAATTCACTCAATATCCCATCATTCACAGCTTTAATCTTCTTCTAAAACACCTCATCATCAGTATGAGAACTTTTTTTCCTTTCTAATAATGATGGTTTGGAAACCATTTGAAAAAGAATTGATGATCCACCATCCAAGGTTATTCCCATATCCATATTTACTAGATCTATGAGAATAGGATCCCTTTCAACTCTCATCATGTTCAAAACTACATGATATTTTCTTATCAAATCATCTTCCACCTTATTTACCTTCCCCGGGTGGTAGTGTATCGTGAAATCATAATCCTTGAGTAGTTCAAGCCATCTTCTTTGCCTCATGTTGAGTTCTTTATGTGAGAAAATATACTTAAAACTCTTGTGAACGTTATGTATCTCACTTTTTTGACCATAGAGATAATGTATCCATATTTTCAAAGCAAATATTACAGCTGATAACAGATGATCATTAGTAGGATAGTTTTTCTCATGAATGTTTAGTTGTTGTGATGCATAGGCAATAACCTTATCATTCTACATAAGGAAACAACCAAGTAATTTCTTTGAAGCATCACTATAAATAACAAAACCATCATTCCCCGATTGTAGAGTCAATATAAGAGCATTGACTAATCATCTCTTCAGTTCTTCAAAAATTCTTCACACTCTTTTGTCCAAACAAATTTAACCCCTTCTCGTGTCAACGTTGTTAATGGGTTAGCCAATCGGGCAAAATTCTGGATGAAACATCGATAATAACATGCTAAACCATTAAAATTTCATACCTTGGTTATACTCGTTGGTGCTGGCCATTCATGGATTGCCTCGGTCTTAGAAGGATCAATAGAGATTCCATACATAGAGACAATATGGCTATGAAAAGAAATATCCGGAATCCAGGATTCACACTTGCTAACCATTCCATATAATTCATGTCTTCTAAAAGTATTTAAGATAATGAACAAATGATTTTCATGATCTTTATAGCTTTTGGAGTATACCAATATATCATCAAAAAATACCACTAAAAATTCATCAAGATATTCCTGGAAAACTCTATTAATTAGAACCATGAAGACAGAGTTTGAATTAGTCAATCCAAAAGGCATTACTTTAAACTCTTAATGCCCATTCCTAGTTCGAAATGCTGTTTTCGGAATGCCTTCCTTCTTCACACAAAACTGATGATATCAAGATCAAGGGTAAATCTTCGAAATGTATTGAGCTTCATGAGTTTGGTAAAATAAATTATCAATGCGAGGTAGGGGATACTTGTTCTTTATTGTTATAGCATTAATATCCATGTAGTCAATGCACAAACTCATAGATACATCTTTCTTCTTAACAAAAAGGACAGGGGCTCCCCATTGAGAAATAGTAGGGTGAATAAATATCATATTACTCAATTCCTCTAGTTTTTTCACTAGTCCCACTAATTCCACAGTGGCCATTCTATAGGGGGCCTTCGATATGGGCCTTGAAGTAGGAATTATGTTAATGGAAATCTCAATTTATCATTCTAGAGGATTTCCAGGCAAATCCTCTAGAAATAAATCAACATACTTTTTCACAATAGGTACATCATCTATTTAATCATTATTTTCCTCACCCACAGTTATTTCATTCACGTCCTCCCTAATAATTTAATTTAGTTAAGCTACTGGGGGTAGATCTAGATAAAAATTAGGTGGTGATGTATCTCATCTAAAGATAAGGTACTCTTTTACATCATCAAAAATTTTAACCTCATTATTATAATAAAGTTTCACATCACTGTTCGAAAGCCAATTCATACCGAGGATTATATCAAATTCAATCATGGGTATGATGATCAGATTTGGAGATAATGAACATTTATATTCCCTAATAGGGACTCATTCACAAAACATTGTTGCAATGATACTTTCGTTAAGAGTTTTGACTGATAACTCCCTTGTTAAATCAAATTGGAAATATCTAATTTACATAGAAAACTGGGAAGATATGAAACAATGCGATGATCAAGAATCAAATAAATCATTTTCTAAACTTGAGGAAACCATTATATTACCTTCCACTATGTCTTTTGGAGATTCAACCTCTGCAGTAGTGATACCATAAGCTTGGCCTTGATCCCTTGTCCTTTTTTAGATGTAAGTTCCTATGACTCTTAGGAAATTAATTCACATAATTCCCCCTTTCTCTACAGTTTTATCATTCAACATCGATAGCCTCTATCTTCCCCTTGCAATCACGAGCTTGGTGGACTTTTTCACCACACTTTTAACATGCTAACATTCCATTTAGGGAAGTACCAGGGTGTTTCTTCCCACATATACTTTAGGATGGATATTTAGCCTTTCCCTTCTTCCCTGTATTTATATTTTTAGAGTGTTCAGCAGATCTCTTCTTCTCTTGATTTGCTTTAAATTCATAAGAGTTAGAGAATTCTTTTTCTACCTTGATAACACATGACACAATATCTTCGTATGATGAGAAGGATTGTGAGACTAATTATCAATGGAGAAATGGTTTTAGCCCATCAAATAAATGATCAATATTTTTTCTTGGGTTACGTATATAATTTGCTGCATACCTTGCTAATCATGTAAAGCTAGCTTCATACTTTGCGACATTCTCTTCCTCCTTTTTCCTCAGACTCAAAAATTGTCTTTCTATTTCCCCTCAATGGTCATGAGGATAGTATTTTTACATGAAAAGATCTTCAAACTCCCTCCATTCCATATTTGATATTTCATCATCTTCTATTTTGTTTTGAATCAATGACCACCATTGATCAGCATATCCAGTGAGGCGGTAAACTACCCTGAAAACTTTTTCCCTTTCGCTACTCCCCATGGAATTGAATATTTTCTCTAAGGAATTTATCCATTGATAAGCTACTAGTGGATTTGAACCATCATTGAATGTCGATGGTTGTTTCCTCATGAAGCAATCTAACATTGATCCTCCACACTGTGGATCAGTGTGCTCCATATGGGTAAGGTTATTATTCATAACCTAAGTCATTTATCCCAATATAGTGATACATTGATCAACACTAGTTGTATTACAATCTCCACTATAATTATCTTGAGTAGGAGGTAAATCCCTACATGGAGTGTGTACATTGATATTGTTTCAATTCCTTCCACTAGGTTCCATTTCGAAACAATGACATCAACTAGATTAGTTTATGAATCGAAATGCATAATTCCAAACATGTAAAACACATAACATAAATTGAAACGATTAGGGATATAATCCATAATCATAAAAAAAGTTTTCTTTGAGGATTTATACACTCACAAACCCTTCATAATGGTTTGTAAGGAAAATTATAATTATCCTAAGCATATCCCCTGGGAGTGTCATAACAAAGAGTACAGCAAGGCCCGTTGTCATACACCAGTTCCCATTTGAGTCTAGCTCAAAGCAGCGTTTTCAGGTTTTCCCCCTAGGTACATCTGTTCCAGATCCACCTCTACCTGCTCGTATCTAGACAAAGATGTATTACTTGGAAAACTCACAAATTATCATCAGTACCAGAATTCTAGGAAGTTATTCTATATTAATCCTCAAAGTATATCTATGGGCTAAGTGTTATAATCAAAGTTTATCTAAATCTACTTTCAAAGGTTGTACTAAAATTCCAATGATACCAACTATAACACCATGACCCTAGAATCTCAGAGTCAGTGCATTATTACGTATCATTAGCATGGTCATAAAAGATCAAGTATCGAAAGACCTATTTGTTTAGTATCCTTGGTTGTACTATATACATTCATAAGGTTTACATTACATCATAAAATGGAAAACTACAACAAAATTGTTTCCATAGAAAATACTAACATCCATTATACTATCCTTACAGGTCAGTCATAATATACTTCATCGAATCCTGGAAAAAATAAAACATAGAAAGGGATGAGTTCAGATGCTCAGTAAGGATAACAATATAGCGGAAACTTTAATAAATAAGAAAAAACATTTAAGGAAATGTATAAGACTAAAAAAAATCCATTTAAACTTGAACATTAGCATAACATAAAAAAGATAAAATCAAAATAATGCCATTTAATTACTCACATGGATATTCTACTAGTCAAACAATCACATGCAATATCAATATCCACTCTTATAATGATGGAATGCATAATGCCAGACTTTCATAACCACATATTAAAGGCCTTGTGCCACAAATACAATTTAGATTTTTTCAAGGCCTTGTGCCAAGACACTTGTTTGTCTCATGAGACCTACTGATGCATCGAGGAGCTATAGTGGGCTCCACCCGTGACTTACTAAGTCCAATGCATTCCTCATATGAAACGGTTTAAACATAACATAAACATTCCTATTAAAACTATCATACGAAATGTCAATACATTATCCATAAACCATGAATGGTTTAAAAATAACAAATCCATTGCCAAAAATATCACAAAACCTTCAATACAATATGGAAGTTTTGTATGATAATAAATCAACACAAATAAGCTTAAAATCCATCAAAGGATGTTGACATAGATGAAATGAAAACATTGTTTAGAGAAATATCTCTTTCTATTTTGAAATAATTTGAGAGTCACATAATTAAAATGAAAAAATTTATTTTGAAAATATTATTATAAAATTGTAAGGGAAGATTCAAAAATGTTATAATGGAAAAAAATAGCTTCACCCGCTGTATATGTTAAAAAACATTCTTACCTTAATTTTGTGGAAAATGTCATAATGTACCCTGTATGAAAATTGATGGAAAAATTCCTTTCAAATTTATTTATAAAAATTAAAATAAGGTTATTAATTAATTTAACCCATATTCTATTAAATAGTAAAAATGTTTTGGAATATATTTTTAAGAAACATGGATGTGGATGATAAAGAGGTCCCAATAAATAATTATGTAAAAACAACCTCGGATAATAAAGAGATTGTGAAATTAACCCTTATGGTGTAATATTACTTGTTATAGGGTAGTTTAAACTCATGTACAATGGTGATATAATTGTTATTAAATTATACAATAATCATATACATTAATATGATATCATATATGATCTTTTAACATTTCTTTGTTAATAATATTTTAGTTTTATCATCATTCTGGGTGTCAACTGATTCGTTTTCATTTATATGATTTATTAGATAAGTAATGCTTGTTATGGATAGTATGTTTATAATAAATATTCCAAATGATATTAAGTCTTTAAAAATTATTTTTAATCATGTAATTCAAATTAGTCTTGAATTGATACGATGGGGAATGAATCTCATTGCGTTTGTGGAGACGGTAATCCATACGTACGCACGAGCGACAATATCATTCTTTTGATATTAAAATAATATGTAATTGGATGATATATAATATATAAATGAATCCTTATCATGTTATATTTATTATTTAAATCAATTACACATAATTATTATACCTATCAAAATAATAATGTATTGAATAACAATTACAACACCACGTGGATACGGTAAGCCGTACGTACACACGTATGGTGACATGTCATTCAAAGGATGGATAGAATAATGAATATGGTTGTACCATATTTATAATAACATCACATTATATATAATATTATGGATTTATTATTTTATAATGGAAATAACAAAGAAATAGGAAGTGGAAGAAGAAAAGAACTTGAAATATGTGATGAAGTATTTACCTCTTCTTCGGGTTCTTCATTTTGATTTGATCAAAAGTGCTCCATAGGTTGGATTTTTGACTAATGTAAGGACTCTAGGATGAAATGAGGACAGTTGAGAGGGTATTTGGGAAGTTTTTGGATAATCCAAATGGAAGTGAAGGTGTGAATTAGAGAGAAGTGGAAGTTCTTTTTTATAAGAGGGGTGAGGGTCACCTTATGAAAATATAGAATTATTATTTTATAATAAAATAATTTTCAGTTTCTAATGGCCCAAAAATCAATTATCTAAATTATAAGGTGTTTATAGTTCAGAAAACACTGAAAAAATAGGTTTTATACAAGTTTGGGTCACTATATTTACCTTATCTTTTAGATTTAACTCTTAGTTAAATAGTTTGACCTTTACAATTTCTCTTTGTATTTTTATATTATATGGTTAATAAACATACCATAAACTTCTAATAAAAACCCAATAGTTTTATTAATGACACATATAGTATTATTTATGCCATTTTTACTAACCTTAGACTTTTATGAATAATATATTAACCAATAATATAGTATTTGTTTTAAAAACTCAGTTTTGTCAATTTTGAAATTATCTAATAATTTGTTTTTTATAAGTCATAACAGCAGTATAACTTCAAAAAAAATTCATTAAATCGACTTTAATATGTCATATTCCCCTATTAAATTTTTTAATGTAATAAAAACTTTTAAATTATATTTATTTTATTATTTATAATATAATTTATTCGCTTTATTCATTAATAAGGTAATTACTGCATCATCATTGTGACATAAATAAATTTAATTATTTAATGTATAAAAATTAGAAATAAAATAAAATTATGTAGGAAATATTTTTATCTTTATAATAACTATTTAAATTCCAATAGATAAATTATATAACCTCATATAATTTTTTTACTAAATGATATTTGCTTTTGTTATTTTTTGTCTCTACTTTAAATTATTTAATATATAATGTAATTATCAGTTACAAGTGGATCCATGGAGTCCCAAAATAGACCCAAGTATTCCCATGGTCGTACATGTATCATCCAATATGGTTAAGACATGGGTTAGGGTAATATACTGTTATTATAATATTATTTTTTAACCTTATTTTCCGGATTTACCCCTTTAACCATGGTAAATAAAATATTTACTGAAGTAAATATATCTAATATCTAAGAATAAAAGTTACATATTTAAAAAATTTGGACCTCTTGATTCCAAATATGTAATCCATTTTTCTAAATTCAAAATTAAAAATTGGAAGAAATTAATTTAAAATTATTTACCGTTGTTAAAAAAAGAATGTTTTTATGAAATACTAACTATTAGAAGAATGACACCTGCTTATGTCCAGTTTAAATGTGAAATTAAGTCCAATGACCAACATTGGATTAAATGTAAAAATCTAATCTAATTATAAATAAATACCACTCAATTGTAAATCTTCCACTATAAATTATTTTTATTAAAAGGTTGTTTTCAATTAAAATTTAGTATTTTTCACTATTCATGAAAAACATAATGTTTTCAGAAAAATTCCAAAAATTCACCCTAAGCTAATTTTGATACTCCAAACCCAAAAATGAAGTACATTTTGAAAGATAAAATTTATAAAATTTCAAAATGTGGGTATTACTATTCATAGCTTCTAGTTTGATTGGTCGCGATGTGTTGGATTATCGAAGTTGTGTACAACGCAAAATATTGCATTTTTCAAAGGGAGATGTACCTGGGAATCTTAGGGTGTTACACAGATGATGTGCCCTTATTTACGATTCCAATGTATATCTTAATAATGTATAAAAAGATTGGATCCTTTTTCAATTCTCATCAATGATAGAATCATTGGGTCCTTTCTACATAGACCATCCTATACCATGTTCCCTTGCCTGAGGTGGTAATGGATTGAGCTGTCATAGCTGTTGATCAGCACTAACCATATTTTTTGGCGAATCTTCAACTATTTGTGTGTGAATATATACATGAGGCTTTTTATCATCCTTATATATTTTACACATCTCCCAAAAGAGGTAATGTCTCCAAATTTTTAATGTGAAGATTACTACTGCTAACTCTATATCATGTGTTGGATAGTTTTTCTCATGAAATTTCAATTTCCTTGGGGCATAGGAAATGACATTTTAATTTTCATCAACACACAACCTTGGACCTTCTTCAATGCATTACGGAATACCCCAAAAAGTTCTTCACTTGTGGGTAGTGTTATCATGGACGTAGTGATAAGCCTCTTTTTCAATTCCTTGAAGATTTCTTTGCATTCATCACTCCATGAAAACTTGACACCCTTCTGAGTTATCTTGTTAAAAGGGTTTGACAATCCTGAGAAATTTCTCACAAATCAGAGATAATATCTATCTATCCCAAGGAAGTTACAGATATCAGTCACATATGTTGGCCTCAGTCATCCCTAAATTGCATTTGTTTTGGAGGGATCCATATATATCCCTTTGATTGTGATGATATGACCCAAAAATGTGACCACCTTCAACCAAAACACTCAGTAGTTGTACTTTTCATAGAGATTCTCCTTTTGCAAGGCCTCTAGTATAGTGCTTAAATGATCCTCATGATACTTTTTGGTTTTGGAGTCTATTTGAATATTGTCTATAAAGACTACAAAAAATTTGTCCAGGTCATCTCAATATACTCTATTCATCAAGTTCATGATGATTTCTACAGCATTAGTGATTCCAAAAGGTATTACTATGAATTCAAAATTCCCAAACCTTGTATGAAAACCAGTCTTGGGGATATCCTCATTATTCACCCTTACATGGTAATATCCTGTCTATAGACCCACCTTGGAGAAGTATTGTGCTCCCTGTAGCTGACCAAACAATTCATCAATTCGCAGCAGATGATAATTTATTTAAATCGTGATTTTGTTGATCTCACAATAATCAATGGTAATGCGCTTTGACCCATCCTTCTTCTTAATAAAGAGGACTAGTGCACCCCATGGTGAAGAACTTTAGCGTAAAAAAAGCCTTTATCTAGATTATCCTGTAGATATTTATTTAGCTATTTAAGCTCAACAATAGCCATTCTATATTGAGTCATGTATATTAGAAATTCCAAATGTATAAGATCAATTGATATTTCAATATCTCTTCTAGGAGGAAGACCAAGCAATTCCTAAGGAAACACTTCAGTGAATTCCCTCACAATAGGCATGTCATAAAGGAAGGTTTCTTATTTATAATCTATCATCTAAGAATGATAAACATGCTCAAAGGTAATTAATATCCATGCTTAAAATGATAGTTCCAAAGAAGATTCATCCTCTTCCTTGCACTTGTACAGAATCGGGGGTCGATTCTCCATATAAAGTGTGATTTCCTTCTCATAGTAATTCATGTTTTCTTTAAATAAGAAAATCCAATCCATGTTAATAATTGCATAAAATTACACCAAAGGAAGTATGATGATGTTCTCCAGGAATTTTAATCCACAAATTTGTATAGGGGTGGAGTTATATTCATCAGATGCAATAATTTCCCCATTTTCTGTTCTTAACAACATCTCTACTTCCATGATTTGTGGTGGTGTTGGGATTGATCTACTAAACATTTGGGATATAAAAGAATGCATAGAAATAGAATAAAAAAGTATGTTCTCTGTTCACGAATGAATAACTAGCGTATCTATCACCAATTTTGTGTCGGGGTTCGCTCTGGTGGTAGTGTTGGAAAAAGATCTCCCTTGCTTCCTTGGAGGTTATTGGTTGCCTCTAAAAACCCTTAGCTTTGGGAACTGGTTTGAAAAGTGGCCTATTTTTTTCATTTGATGCAATGAACAATGAGTTGATTGTCAACTAGAATGTTCCTCTCATATGTCATAGCAAAGCATGTTTCTTTTTGGAAATTAATGGCTAGGTTCCCTTCTCTTCCATGCCTAAAGCATTTTGTCCTAACCTTCAGGAAATTGTTAGGGTTCTTCATTCTATACCATTGGAAAGTGGGGTGTTAGATCTTTTTATCATCATTGGATTTATCCATCGGACAACCAAAATTAAAGTCCACTTTACAGTTCTTATCACCATGATACCCATGATATTCTATGATCTCTATTTCAACTTTGAGGGTGCATAATAAAATTTCTTCATATCTATCGAAGTGAGGGTTCACTAGGTATTTTTATAGGCTAGGTTTTACCCCACCAATGAAGTGGTCAACCATGAAATCAGGGGTAATGAAAATGCCGAAGGTGTATCATGAATGCCTTGTAATGTTTTATTCCTATGATCTAATGGATTTCTCACCATTTTTATTGAGGTCAAGGAAGTCCTTTTCCATCTTAAGTCGGAGGGTGCATAGAAAATATTTGTTGGAAAACATTTTCTTGAAATCCATCCATTCAAATTCCACGATCTATTCATCATGGTTTGTATTTTTGATCAATATCCACCATTGATAAGCTTTCCCCTCCATATGATAATAATCTAGAATATCCTTCTCTTGTTTGAAACATTTAAGGATGGAGAATATAGTCTCAATTGAGTTTATCCATTTTTCAGTGATTAAGGGATCAGATGATACATCAAAAGTAGGAGGCCTTTGTCTCATGAAGAACTTGATTTTGGATTGTTCTTTAATGGGGGGGGGTGGGGGTTGGGTATTCTTCATAACCCATGTTTTTATTCCAAACTTGAGTCATCTAATAGAGTATCTTGATAATGATTGTCATTACTGCTCCCATCGGATTGGGAATATCATTTGAATAGTCATCACATTTATCTCCACATCAGTTGTTAGGACAAGTCCTCCTATTACAGGCCATTGGATGGAATGAAAAAAAATTTAGGGGTAACTCATAAGAGGAATTCAATGCCCAAAATGGTAACATATAAATTTCAATTATTTCCTTAACTCGTGAATTTGTTGTCTTTAATCTATGTTATCCCTGATCTAATCCCCAACATATATTCTTAATGACATTTTTTATTCCCTTAATAGTGGTTAATACTATGCTTATGAACATACCAAATCATATCCCCCAGGTATATTGACAAATAGTGTAGCAAGGCCCGTTGTTGTGCACCTGTTCTTGATCTAGTCTATCTCAAAGTGGTGTTTCTGGGTTTTACCCCTAGAAACATATTTTCTAGGGCCACCTGTACTTGTTCGTATCCAGAGAATTATTTTTTTTCTTAATAAACCACTTACTCTATATTCACCAAAATATAGGTGTATTATTATTATACTTAGTCTTATCCCTAAGTATTTCAATGTGTTTTTCTAATCCTAATCTCAAAAATAACTAAATCTATACTTTGATACCAACTATAACAACTCTTCTCAATATTACACACCTTAAAATGATTAATTACATAAATAAGAACCTAAGTCAACAATGATGATTTAGAGGTACAATGTCATTAGATATTAGGAACATTACATTAAAAATTAATACATAATATAAATCATCATTATTGAAAACTTATTTTACATGACCACAACATTCCTTCATACATAGCATTATATGGGATAAACTGAGGACATACATAAGAAAAGGGTGAGATATAAAGCCCAGTAAGGTAATAAACAAGGAATAAAAAGAATAATACATTAATGGTTAGGAAATAGTCAAATCAATGGATCATAAGATAAACATGAACATTAATTCATAATACACCATGATTATCATAACATAGAGTTGTGGCAACAACATTTAATTTTACATTAGCATGAGGTAAGGCTCATTTCACATAAAGCATGATTAAACCCTCATTGAACATGAATTATCATGAGTAAAAACTCATTTCAAATGAATTATCATGATTCAAAACTCATTGCACATGATATATCATTATTCTATTCTTTATGAAATGCATTGGAGCACTATAAGGGAGCAACCTTCTTAATCATTTCATTTCATTCATATGTGTGTGCCACATAGATCATACAATATGGATTCATTAAACATCACAATTTATTCTATGAATAAGAGATGTGGAATACATCAATTTAAGTCCTATATAAAAAGTTAAATGTGCATAAAGGTGAATACCCTAGATTGAGAAATGGGTATGGTATTAACTTACATGATGTTTTTGGCATGAGAAATTTTTGTGAAACTTCAACTACATAATGATGTCAAATAGAAATCGTAAAATGGTTTGATGAAAGATAAATGGGTATCTCATTATTTATAAATTAAATGTACAGTATGGGGGCATGGAACATAATATCCCAACATATGTAATAGAATTTAGATGCATAATGTAAAAGATTTTCTTGAATGTGAACGAGGAGAGAGAAATCTATTATGGAACATTGGCATGGTAACAAGTGTACATGGGAGGAATTAATGAGAGATAAATGGGTATATCATCATTCAATAATAATGAGGTAAGTATAAGAGATATTAGAACAAATACTCTGACATTTTTAATTGAAAATAAAAGGGCTTAACAATATACGGAAACTTGGACATAAATAAGAATGGGAGGAATGTGAGGATCCCTTATTTGGAAGTGTGATCCGAAAGTTTTAAAAGAGGCCCGAGATAGGCTTATTGAAATAATGGGTTCCTTGGGAAGATTATAGGGAGGGGAGGGTATAGTTTGGTCGACAACCAATTTATTTGAGTGAAGAGGAATGGGAGGTTGAGTGGGTTTATATAGGAAATGATAGAGAATTATTTATTTTTTAGGTATTGGACAATACACATTAAATTAATCATAACCAAAACCCATATCATGGTTTTGCCTATTGTTTTTTCCAAAGGGGAGTGGAAAAAATTATTTTACAAGTCCAATTTCCTAACTTATTAATATATTAGGCTTGTTATGTGGAGGCGAGTCACTCTCTCAATGAAATCATTTTAAAATGTTAAAATATTTTATAACTCTTGGAGGGTCAATTAATGCATTGTAAGATTAATGAAACAAATCTAAAAACATATTATTTTAAAGGTAAAACACATATAGACCGAATATAACTTTTATAATATTTTATTACATCACTATTGGGACATTATGATGTCATAAAACACATTATATATTTAAATGGTATTTACTTTTTACCTAAAAATTCGTCTGTCTCAGAAAATTATGAAAATTTCACTGTTAGATAATTTCAACATCATGAATCCAAAAATAATATAAATTTTATCAAAATAAATTTATAAATATGTGAATATTTACTTTTAAAATAAAAACATATATTTATTGAAAATTCATGGGTTTTGATAAAAATAGCTTTCAAACCTTCACAAAAATTACAAATGTATAAAACATATACGCTGATTTATATTTAATAAAAATTAATTTTGTATTAATATTTTGTTAAAATATTATTTAATTCAAAAATTCATTAATTCAAAAAAATTTATTTTTTAATTTAATATTAACTAAAAATAGTATTTGTGGTTTAAAACCCATTTACAAAGTATCAATAATAAAATGAATGTATATTATTTATTCTATACAAAAATAATGCACATAATCATAGTTCTAGGGTCATTTTACACAACCCCTTATAACACCTACATAATACCTATGGGTATGGTGTGCGATGGTGACAGACTATTGGGGTGGCTCGGATAACATTTCTCGAGTGGTAATCTCTATTAACTTTCACTACCCCCATAAGTGATTCCTTTCAAGCTTAACGTGTTGAATCTTGGCTTGGGCTTGGTCTAGAGTGAAGCCCAGTGATACTAAATCCTTCACGAGCTCCAAAGAAAATGGGCTCCACATGGATAAATTCTACTCGAGGAGGTCATCATTTCCTTTTTCTGAGAAAAATGGATTTTTAAAAAACATACGTATATACTAATCATGTGATCACTATTCAATGACTATCTTAGCAATGGTAAAAATTTTAATATAATTTAAAATTAAAAAAACATAAAACCTAGAATGTTCATAAGTTTTATATAACCATTTTACATAATAAGACCTTCAATTATATCAATAGGAATTTTCATTAACAAAAGTTTGGGCCGTTTTATTACCTCTTGAATTTATCCTCTTTGAGAACCTCCTTAGGGGAATGGTTTTGGTAATGTTTTGAGAATAAAGGCTCATGGAACTGGTGATAGAGCATGTGATGTGTATTGGGATGAATTTGGGAATGGATTAAATCTTTATATGTGTGAGAAAAACAGGTGCTGATGGTTGGTATTTAAAATGGGGTAGATGGGTGTTTTCTCATTATTATATTCATTAGTTTATTTTTTGGGATCAATACTATGCATAATTTTAGAATTGTCATTAATATATTAAAATAATAAAGTATTTTTTGATATATTGGGATTACATCATCCATACATCATATATGACTTAATTATTCATATATTTTTCTTTTATCATAAATTATTATATTTTATTATTCACTAAAAATTTATGTATTTTATAAAAATACAAAAAAAGTAATTCTAAATATTTTTTGAATTTTATAATTCAAAAATGAACTCCATATGATGAAAATAGTTTCTCTAAATATTATTAATTTCATATTTAATTAAAATTCTCGTTTATGTGAAAATAATGATTTTAAAATTGTAACTAATTTTATAACACATTCATAAATTAATAATGGTATCATTATCTTATGATTAGAAGAAAAAAATCTGAATTATGAATATATTTTATTAAAAAAATATTCTTTTAAATTGTTAAATTAATCATAAAATTTTAATTAAATATTTATAACTTAAAAAATATGAAGACATAATTAATAATTTGTAAAACATTTATTTACTTAGGCTATGATATATTTATATCATAATTTATTTTATAAGATGTATAAATTTTATGTATAGTTTCATGGGTGAGGTTACTATTTATTTGGATGGTTTACAATTCATTAGGGTCATATTACTATTCATAAGTTCAAGTTAATATTTCATCAGTATAGGTTCTTTAACATCTAGAGATAATACTTATTTCTTTAATTTTTCTTTTAATGTTTTTATTATGGTATCTAAGTGATTATATTTCATTTATAATATATTAAATTATAAAAAGAAAAAATAAATACCAATGATAAATGGTTGCAACATTATAGACACCATTTCGTTTTATGTTATGCTCAAGTGGATGTAGTAAAGGAAGCTGTTCATGGTCCCAATATTGTACCGAGCATGAAAAAAGGTTCATATTGTTGATAAGATGATGAAGGTATTGTAGGGCCGATATAATTCTTATGTAGATCATAGGATGAGGCCCTTTTAGTTTAATGTTGGAGTCCTTATGTTCCTGAAGGTATCCCCTCAATGTGGGAAACAATTGTTTGGAAGGGGAGTATGTTTTCTCAAATGTTTTTGGGACCTTTTTGGTGTTGGGATGAGTCATAGAGGTGAATTATGAGTTGGTAGATCCACCATGTATGGAGAGGATCCCCAAATTCTTCTATGTGTCTCAATTTTCTCGTCATCCTCGTGATGAATCCCACATCATTGATTGAGGAGATTTGGATAACAAGGATGACATGATGTTCATGGAGGGACATGAAGAGATCTTACATTATTAACATAAAGTGATTTGTGGATGAAAAATTGAATTGGTTCCTATTTTTTGGAAGCATGGTGTCCTTGTGGAGATTTCTTGGACTGAGAGACACAAATGTGTTCCATGTACCTAGAATTGTTCTCATTTTTTAATGATTTGTTTTATTTTCTGTTATTATGTTTGGACCTTTTATTTTTACCTGATGATCTGTTCTCCTTGATATGCGATGTGTGATAAAGCATATAAATTATGTTAATGGGAAGACCTAATTCCCAATAATGACTTCTTTAAGTGATTGAAATTGTTAGGGCATGTCAGCGCCTCCCAAATTTGATAGTATCTTGAAATGGAATATGAGATTCTATAATTTATGTTCCCATTTAGTTCAACGTTCCATGTTGTATTAAGTGTTTGTTGTCATGGGATACATGTAGGTTGATTTGGTTGTGCAGATAGCTCTATGGTTATACAAAAAAGGATGTTGTTTTTGGAAGGTACCAAATGTTGTGTTGTTGTGTCTGGTGAGAGTTGGTGATGTGGTTGCATGGGATGTTTTGTGCGTGTTTCAGTTCACTGTGTATGGATGGTGGTATCATTTAATGGGCAATGATAATGTTGAGAGGTATCTCATGGTGTAGTTTTTTGTGAAACCTTTTTGTTTCTATGTTTTGTTTTGATTCGTGAGAAAAAAACTTTTGATAGCTATCTAATGTAATGGTTTGTTCTTTCACTACCTAATACTTTTCTAGTTTTGGTGGTTGGAGTGTGTTGATAGGATTATTGAAGAGGTTTAATAGTGTTTATTGGTGGTTGGAGCTGAAGGTGTACTGTAGTGGTTGGTTCATGATATGAACCTGATTCCGATCATGAGTTTATGGTTCACAGAATGTGTAGCTAGTTGGTTTCATTGATTATACATGGAAGAGGTATATTTCATGAAATATATTCATGTTATAAAAATTCAATTCACGATTTGTAATTAATTCGACCCGACCTGACATATTTCTTAATTCATAACTTAGATAAAGGAAATTCATGATCGGTAAGGTATTAATAGATTATAAATTATATAACCCATGGAATTTATTTTCTGAAAGTATAATTGATTATATGAAAGGGTCATTTTACAAGTTATTTATAACCCTTTTTCAATGTAATTTCTTTTAATTCAGCCACTTGATCCCTCTAATTGTTGTAGAAACTTTTGAGACACAACAACGATCCTAAATCCCACTTCCTCACACACTGATATGTGGGATCCAGTGGTTTATTTTTGGTTATAGAGTCTTGTTATCCTCTCTTCCCCATGATTCTCATTCTAATATTCTTCTGGGATTCAATGCGGCTATGTCGTGTTTTTTGAATGTGTGTGGGATATATCTTTGATAATCCTTAATGGATTTTTGGTTGACCTCTAGGTTTTTTGTGCAAATTTGTTTTACAATAATTTCTTATTTTCCTTGTGGTGTGAAATGAGTTTAAAAATATCATGTGAGGTACATAATACCTTATTTCTCATTTTGGATATAATGTGGGAGGATTATACTCTTATTAATATATGAAAAAATGGTCTTCACCACTCTAATAAATATTATTAATCATTTTAGTTGAAATTTCATAGGAAAGGGAAATTTAATTACCTAATTTTATAGATTTGATATTATTTTTTATATTGTCATTATATGGGCTAAATTACCTTCGAAAAAATAATGGTCCTTGATGACATTTTTTTGTGATGTAGTAGATGTGTTATAGAACTACTTCTTGTTGTAATTGTTTGAAATCACTGTAAATAAATATAAAATGGTTAAACAATTCAAATTGTCTAAAAATATGGATTCCCCATGTTTTTTTAATTTTGTGAGAATTACTTAAATAATGAAGTCCAATGTAATAAAAATTCCCTTAATAAATCTATAAATATTATGTGATGTGCTTATTGTGTGACCATTCTTAGGGGTGGAGTGGGGATAATGAGTGTTGAGATGTGATAGTGCTATGGGGGGTACGATCTGTGTTGGGATCTGACCATGTTATGGGGAATCTATGTGTGGTTTATAGATGGTTGAGAAATATGTGTTCATATATGGATAGTTAGCTTGACATGGAGGATGATCTATTTTTTCAATTTCCTCTATGATGAGTTGTTCTAGCTGACCAGGTAGTAATGGAATTTTATAATAATGATAAACATGGAATGCGTTTGAATGATTAGAAAATGATGAACAAAAATGGTGAGTGTGGTTAAATATTTTTAATGTTTAACAATGAAATAATTACGATGGATAAGGTAATTTTTTGGTAAATATGAAATGTTACTTTTTTGGGGATGTGAGTTTAGTACTGGTTTTGAATGTGGCATTGTTGTGTGGTGTAAAAACCTATATCTTTATTTTAATTATAGAAAGTTATTTCAAGTGTTTTTGAAAAAAATATGGAAATGTAACTTTTCTATGTACATTCTATGTACTTTTAAGTACATGTAATCTATCCAGTTTCCATGATTAGTAGTGTACTTGACATGTAAAGGCCAATTACATGGCCATCTAGGTGACCTAGTAGACCACCTAAAGTGGGGTCTAGTTAAGGCCAGTACACGGCGTGTACATTAAATGAACATAAGATGTACTTTTGTTTTTATTGGATAAATTGGTGTGGGGTTGCATCTCATGTCTACAACATCCTTCTTATTCCCATGTTTCATACAAGAGAGAGAAAGAATCCTAAAGAACTTTGAGATCCTCCTGGTTCTCTATCTGAGCTCATGTTGAGATGTCTTCAGGTGCGTTGGATTCCCACTGGTGATTTCTCACATTCCCAAGAGCATTTCTTCCTAATTCCTCCTCTCTCATGGGTATTTCAAGGATGAACGTTTTTCAACTCCTTTTAGAACTATATCGTTCTAGGTTGATTCAAGGGCCGATGTTCACAAGTGTTGATAGTATGACATCAAGGTAGGTGGTCTCTACCTTTCTTTAAATGTCTTTGGATTATATATGCTTAATGTTCGGAATACCCATGTTTGGGGTATTGCGTGTTTTGGAACATAACCCTATTTAATACATGATATGGTTTGTTTGATTGAAAAAAGGGTTATTTCACATGCCTAGGATTTTTATACCTTGATTATGGGTGTGTCTTTCTTGTTTGATTGATTATGGACATTTGGTGTAGAGTTCATGTTAGGATAGTTTTGTTTTCCATGCCTCGTGTTGTTAGTATGGGGTTATTGATTATATGAGATTCATGTGATTCACATTGTGAATGTTTGACCAAGGGGAATTTGATGGTGAGATATTCCCAATGTAGGGTCATTTATGTATGAATTTTGGTATTATTGACACCAAGGTAATGACTATGAGAGTTTTTGGGGGTTCATAGACAAGAGGGTTTAGACCATGAGAGCTACCTAGATGGTTGTTATTAAATGAATGTTGGACCCTAGGGAATTGACTGTGAGAGCTTCCTGGTGGTCATTATAGGTTATTGTTCTTATGAAGACCCATGGGATATTGATCATGAATGTTTCCCAGGTGGTCAATTGTTTATGATTCGTGCTATGTTAAACCATAGGTGTTAGACTATGAGAGGTTTCCCATAGGGTTGTTTTTTATTGATTGTATGATCATGATGAGTCTTCCATGCCAAAGAAAAAGCATGGATTCAGTCTTACTTGATTGGTTAGATGGTATTTTGAGACACTATTCTGTTACTACGACACAAGGGATATATAACTTAGGCTTGATCCAGAGATTACATTATCCAGTGGATTTAATAATTAAAAAAATGTAAATGCATGTAATTGAAAACTGTAAGATTATTTACTTTTGACTACTTCCTTGTTTATTGATTCATTTTTCATATTGTCTCCTATATATATTCACTAATTGTTAGGCATAGATATTTTTGTGGTTGCCTCCAAGGATCCGTCTCACACCCTATTATGGTCAATATTTTTGACCCCAAAAGATTATATGGTTGCAGGTATAGATAGGGGAAATCACTCTTCTTCATCAGGTACATGATGACTGTTGGAGTTGGAGCACATGGGACCTAACTGTGGCTTGTGATGCTGTCAAAGTTTTCTCTTTTTTAGTAATTTGGTTTCAATATTGTATTTCTATCAATGTGACATGTTTGGATGCTTTCCTTGACACATGTTACATGCATCACTTATTTATTCTCCAGTTGTTATAGTATTTTCAGTCTTCCTCTCTTTACTTATTTTGATGGTATTACTTCCTCTACTACCATTGTTTACCATTTCATTCCACTATGTTACTCTTCCAATGAGGTCATAGTTCCCCACTATCACACCCAAGTCCCTCGCAACTAGTCGGCAGCCTCTATCATTTAAGGAAATGCACTTGAGGCCATGTGACCAACCAGGTACGATCCTCCCTTAGGCGGCACCAAGATCTGGTATGTCACAAAGTGGTATCAAATGGGTTTCTTTTCTACATTGCCTTAATATTTGGAGCCCATATATATGGATATGATGGAATAGGTTGTTTTTATTTAGATATTCCCAGGAGTAGCTAACCCGTATATAGGGATAAACTAACTTACCTCGAATGTTCCAATTTGTTTTCTCATTTTTCAATTTTATAGTTTATTTTATTTCACCATTGGGTTATACACATATATTGTGCTATTATGATTTATACCATTGAGGTTATATTTCTATTTCAACCCAATGAGATGATGGTATTCTATTTAATTCATCCTATAAGTAATTTCTAGTGATCACATATGATGCATTCTTATCATGACATTTAGGATGCATTACTAATTGCGTGATGTCATGATAGATGTTGTGCTAGATATGCATTCTGTTGTGATAGAATACCTACTATTTTGACAGGGTATTGGATAAGTAATGTTTCACATGGATGGATGCCAAACCTTGGCCCCTGAGGTTTTATGGGCCCTATTGGATCTTAATTTGGTGGATCATGTTTGAACGTTAATTGAATTTTTTCAAGTTATGATGTGAAAAAGGATTCCAAACATCGAATTATAGGGAGTATAGTCTCCCAATGGTTGGAATATTTCATGCCATGGACAATTGTTTTTAGGTTTTTAAGGGTTATATAGAAGATTCAGCAACCTACTATCAAGAAACCTAGATAACATAGAGTGTGATGTTATAAACAGACATCATGTGATCTTCTTTTATTGAAGAAATAACTTTTCCTAAGTAAACTACGTGTACCATATGAACATGAAGTGTAGTCCTCAACTATGTGACTGACTATGCGAGTAGAGACACGAGATTGAAAATTGTTCGGTAGAACACACATTGTATTGGGAGTACACGTCATGATGTAGAGACCATGTATCTGACCATGTGACTAATGACACAGGTGTGTAAAACATAAGTAGTACATGCCGTGTCAGGGGTGAACAGGCCATGTAGTGTTATCCCAGGAGATAACAGTGTAGTTCATTCCATGAATAAGAACATGAGAATGAAGGAAAATTCAAATACACTCTGTGTCTCAAGAGGAACACACCGTGTGTATGGGGTGTTACACGACCCAGATGGAAGAGGAACACACCCAAATAAAGGATTATACAGAACACATAGTGTGAGAGTTAAACACATTGTGTAACCCTATTTTGTAATATTTTAATTCTTTCTTATCCACTTATATTCTTGCACTTATAAATTTATATCCTTGATAATATTGAACTGAGGTCAGTGATTGACCTTGCAGATTCATGCCACAAAGACATCCTCCGATTGTACTCCAAGTACATGGTGATGACCAGACACCAGAAATGGAACATCATGGAATATCGACAGATCCTCCCGTCATGACCATTTTTTGGAAGCAGCTATTATACTGGGTATAGGTGCTGTTGTGCAGTTCCGTGAAGGCTTTTTGAGGATTTTGAAGACATTTCAAGGAGTATCACATCCTACCTGATCGATAGTAGAGCTGACATGGGTGTTCCATTAGCAGCATCCTCCCACTTTTTATAGGTATTGAGGACCATATACTAGTGATTCATAGTTAGAGGACCTTATTTCTATCTGGGATCATCTATAGATGCCCCCGAAGATGAGGGTGAATCTCGCTATGTACATGCTACGTGATTCCTCTAAGAGATGGTGGGATGTTATCACATAAGCAGGATTCCAGCGGGATATGGCTTGAGAATAGTTTCATAGGACCTTCTATGATTAATTCTATCCTGAGATGTTAAGGGATGGTCGTTACTGAGAGTTCATGTATTTGGAGTAGGGCAGTCTATCAGTGATGGATTACTCTTCTTGTTTTATAGAGCTTTAGTGTTTCACACCTGTTCTGGGAGGTGATGAGTAATCGTTGGTAAGAATATTTGAGGATGGTCTCAGGTATGAAATCTGATCACAGGTGAATTGATTTAGGCTAAATTTGGTGATAGAAATAGTAAACCATTTGATGATTACCAAATGAAATCTAATGGAGTTGGGAGTTGCAAGCCAAGGAGGTTCAACATATACGGCTAGTACTCCCTTGATAGATAGCAGGAGGCACCACATGGATCTTTCATGTGATGTTTATTCCAGTAACCAGGTGGTATACTAACAGTGTGGGAAGAGTGGGAATACTAGACCAAATTTTCCAAAAGACCCATTCGAGTGGCAATATTGCGGCAAGATGGGTCATCATCAGTTCTTTTTCCAGATATCATCACCAACAAAAAGTTATAGGGGTTCTCTTATGAATCCATGTTTAGCAGCAAGACCACTAGTTTCTCATCAGTCAAGTAACTCTAGTTTGTCAGGCTGTTCAGGATGAGGAGGTGGTCATGGTTGTGGTAGCCATATGGAAGGATTCCGATGACAGTAGGGTGGATCATCTCAGGGTAGTCAATCAGGGTCATAGGGATGAAATATAGGTTAGACTTTTATAGTGGTGAAGACCTAGTAGGATCAGGATATTGAACCCTCCACTATTAGAAGTATGATTCATGTTGCCTCAATTTTAGATTTTTCTCTTTTCAATATAGGGGATTCCCTTATTTTTATATCCGTTTCAGTTGTGGAGTGCCTTGGGCTCTACGTCTTTACTTTTGAGGATGTTATTATGATAGACACTCTATTATGGATTAAGACAACTAGCGTACATCAGTTCAAGGAGTGCCCTTTTGAGATTGGTGGGTGTCACTTCTAGTGGGACTCTATGTCTTAGAGATGATAGGATTCAATGTCATTCTCGGAATGCACTGGTTGGCCCCCTTTCAGGTTTTTATTGACTGTTTTCTCCACAGGGTGAGTTTCACATCACCGGAGGGTGGGTATTTTCTACACAAAGGAGAATGGGAAGTCCAGGAAATCCGAGTAGGACAAAAGTATCCTGGGTTGGGAGGAATTATTTTCCAAATTGCTATATTATATTTGGATGACCTGGGGAGTTCACATATGGAGTTTCCCCCAGTGATGGACTGTTTTAGATATGTCTTTACGAATAACATTTTTGGTTTACCTCTATAGTGTGAGGTAGATTTCTCTATTGAGCTTATTCTAGGAGCGACACAGTTGTCCATTCCTTCTTATAGGTTAGCTACAATAGAGTTACAGGATCTCAAGAAGCATCTATAGGGGTTAAAGGAAAAGGGTTTCATATGACCCAGTACTTATCCTTGGTGTTATCTTGTCCTTTTTTTGAAGAAGGTAGATGGTACCCTTATACATTATGTATATTATCAGAAGATGAACCAGTTTATGATCAAGAACCAATATCCCTTTCCAAGGATCAATGATATCTTTGATCAGCTTAGAGGACACCGGGTGTTCTCTAAGATTGAATTCATATCCGGTTATAATCAGTTGCACATTAGACCTTCAGATATACCTCTTACAGCCTTCCGGAGAAGGTATGGTCTATATGAGTATTTATTTATGATGTTAGGTCTAACGAAAGTGCTGGCAGCTGCTGGCAGTTTTTATGCCACTAATGAATTGAGTCTTCTATCCTTATTTGGATTCTTTTTTTGGTAGTCTTCATGGGAAATATCTTGGTATACTCTCACCCTCTAAATGACCATTCCACCCATCTTGAGATCATATTGAGTACACTGAGATAGCATTAGTTATATTCTATCCTCTCAAAATGAAACATTGGGATGGACCATATTCACTTTATGGGTCATGTTATCTCAGAGACAATAGTATCAGTAGAACCATATAAAGATAAAGCAGAAGTTTCCTTGGAGTATCCGAAGAAATGTATTTGAAGTAAAATGATATTTGGGGATGGATGGTAACTACATGATTTTTATACCTAACTTTTCAGGATTAGCATTGCCACTAACATGGTTGAAAAAGAAGGGTGTGAAGTACTTGTGGAAAAAATCCTATGATTCAGCCTTTCAGGAGATAAATGGGATGTTAAATATAGCACCAATAGTTATTTATACCATGCTAGTAATGAGTTACACCATTTTATGTGATGCATCAGGTATCTGGCTGGGAGTAGTGCTTATTCAAAGGGAATTATTCATTGCGTACAGGTCTCTTCAGTTGATCCCACATGAGATAAATTACCCAACACACAATCTCATGTTAGGTATTGTTGTTATTGATTTGTGTTTATGGGGACATTTAATTTTGGGAGATCATTTTTTCGTATACACTGATCACAAAAGTCTAAATTATATCTTTTTATAGTGTGATCTAAATTTGAGACAATAATGGTGGTCTTAGTACGTCCAATCTTTTGACTTTGAGCTTGCCTACATGCATGGGAATGGCAATGTAGTGGCTAATGGGTTGAGTAGAAGGACTCAGATACATGCATTTTAGGAGGCTAGTAGTGATTGGATACTTATGGCTATGTTTTATGAGATTCATTTAGTGGTTCATGATAGACATGGTAAGAAGTTTTGATCTTTTATAGTTGTTACCTATACTCTTCTGAATCGAGTGAGAATGAGGCAACTATCTGATTCTAATGGCTTAGTCCTAAGGAAGAGTGTCTCATGAGAGGAGCCTACTCTTGGGTGGATTGTAGGTGAGGATGAGATTTTTCATTTTCATGGATGTGTATGGGTGTCAATAGACATAAGTGATGTTATTTTGTGAGTTTTTCATTCCTTAGTTTGGGATGTTAATCCTTGTGTCGCTAAGATGTATCAATATCTACACTGTTAGTATTGGTGGTTAGGTATAAAGTGGGATGTAACTGGTTTTGTTAGGAGATATTCCACCTATCAGTAAGAGAATTTATAGTATCAGCCACCAGTGGGGCTTTTACAAAAACTACCATTCCCTAGTGGAAGCAGAATGATGTATCGATGGATTTCTTGACGTGTTTACCGAGGTCACCTTGAGGGAATGATGTGGTTTGGATTATTTTTTATAGACTCATGAAGGTTTTACATTTCTTACCGATCAAGGAAACCTTCAGTGTTGACGATCATGGAAGGTTGAACAAGGGATTGATTTTACGTTTGCATGGGGTTTCACACTCTATCGTTTCAGACAGGGATGCTCTATTTACTTCTCATTTATAATAGGGACTACAGTGAGATTTGTGTACAATTGTACTTTGGGGTACAACTTACCATCCCTAGAATGATGGCTAGTTTGAGCACATGTTTATGGTTTTAGAGGACATGATTTGACCATGAATCCTAGATTTCGGGCACTCTTGGGAGAGACACATACCCCTAGTGGTGTTTTCCTACAATAATAGTTTTCATGAAACATTTCAGATGGAACCTTATGAGGATTTGTATGGTAGGCGATGCTGATCACCCCTATGTTGGCTGAGGCAAGAGAGGAAACTATTCTAGGACCTCATCTTGTCCAAGAGAACACTAGGCATGTGGAAATGATTCAGAAGGGGATGGATACTGCGCAGTCTCAACATGAATCTTATACTGATAGATGGAGGTGACCTCTGATGTTCAAGGTTGATGATTAGGATATCTTACAAGTTACACCAAGGTTGGGTTATAGGAAGATTATAAGACAGGGGAGTATTTCAATGAGATACAACGAGCCGTTTGAGGTTTTTAGAGAGTCAAGAATGTTTTCTATTGGTTTCAGTTACCACAGAGGTACCAAGATATATATGATGTATTTCATGTTTCTCATCTACATCATTACTTTTCTGACCCATCTCATGTTTTCTAACCCGAGGTGGTTGAGTTAGGGGAAGATACATCCTTCAAGAAGCACCCTATTCGAATTGTGGATTCCATTATGAAGGTTATCCATGGCCGTTCTATTTCTCCTGTATGGGTTCTATAATAGCACAATAGAGTAAAAGATGATTCTTCAGAGAGGGAGGCCAACGTACGATCATAGTGGCTAGAGTTGATTGAATTTTCTTATTCACCACCCTAGTATGGAAAATTCAGGGAGGAATTTATTTAAGGGGGGATGTTTTTAAGAACCCAGATCTTTATTTAACGTATAGATATTTATTACAGGTGTCTTTCCAAAAAAGGATGATATTGAAATTTTATAAGTACTCACAATGTACTTTTGAGTACACGCAGTGCACCAAGTTTCCACTTATAGAAATGTACTAACCGTGTAATGGCCGATTACATGGATATTTAGGTGACCTTGTAGACTGCCTAAAGTGGGGGCCAATTGAGGCTAGTACATAGCGTGTACATTAAATGAACACACTAGGTAATTTTATTTTTATTTTATAAATTGGTGTGGGGTCCCATCTCATGTCCAAAACACCCTTATTATTCCCATGTTTCATACAAGAGAGTGACAGAATGGATATGAACTCCGATCTCCATCTAGTTCTCTATCTGAACTCTGATTGAGATGTCATCGGGTGTGTTGGATTCCCACCAGTGAGTTCCCTCTTTTACTAGAGCCTTTGTTCCTGATTCCTCCTCCCTTTTGGATATTTCAAGGTTGAATGTTTTTATCTTTTTTTAGATCTACATCATTCTAATACAATTAAAGGGACAAAGTTGACGAGTTTTTATCATACGACATAAAGGTAGGTGTTTTAGGACTTTCCTCGATTTTCATTGTATTATATATACTTAATGTTCCAAATAACCATGTTTGGGGTATTGCATGTCTTTGAATTTAACCCTGTTTAATACCTGATATGGTTTATTTGATTGGAAAAGGGTTATTACTTATGCATAGGGTTTTTATACATTGATTATGGTTGTATTTTCCTTTTCTGATCGATTATGACCATTTGGTTTAGAATGCCAATTCGGCTATTTTTTCCATGCCTTGTGTTGTCTTGATGGAGTTACTGATTATATGAGATGCATGTGATTCACATTGTGAAATATTGATCAAGGGGAATTTGACTTCAAGTGATTCCCAAAGTAGGGTCATTTATATAGGAATTTTTGTTAAGTTTATCTATATGTAATGAATGTGAGAGATGTTAGGTGGTCATAGACCGGAGGGGTTAGACCGTGAGAGAAACCAAGATGGTTGTTATTAAATGAATGGTGGAACCTAGGGAATTGACTATGAGTGATGTTACGTGGTCATTATAGATTATTGGTTCATTGTAGACCAAGGGGGTATTAACTATTAGAGCTACCCATGTGGTCATTAGATTATGATTAGTAATATGTTAAACCATATGGGTTAAACTATGAAAGCCTTCCCATAGGGTTGTTTTTTATTGATTGCACGATCATGACGTGTCTTCCATTCCAAAGCACACGATAGGATTTAGTCTTACATTATTGGTTAGATGGTCTTTTGAGACACTGTTTTGTTACTAGTACACATGGGGATATAGATATTAGGCTAGATCCTGAGATTACATTATCCAATGGATTGAATAATTGAAAAAAGTAAATGCATGTAATTTAAAACTATAGGATTGTTTACTTTTGAGTACTTTGTAGTCTATTTCTTCATTTTTCATATTTCCTAATATATATAATCACTATAAGTTAGGCATTGATATTTTGGTGGATTCCTACACAGATTCATCTCACATCCTATATGGGTCATGTTTTTGGACCCAAACATATTATATGGTAGTAGGTATAGATAGGGTCAGTCACACTTCTTCCTCAGGTTCATGATGGCTATTGGATCTAGAGAGGATGGGACAAAGATGAGGCCTGTGATGCTATTGGAGTTTACTGTTTTTCTTTCATTTTATTTCAAAAGTGTATTTCTAGAATTGTTACTTTTTTGGATTTTTTTGTAGACACGTGTGACATGCATCATTTATTTATTTTCCAATTGTTATATTACTATCAGTCTTCCGATGTTTGCTTCTTTTTTTTTGGTATTACTACTTCTTCTAAAGTTGTTTACTATTTGTTTCCACTATGTTACTCTGCCAATGAGGGTATAGTTTCCCCACTATCACACCCATGTCCCTTTCTACTAGTTTTCATCATCTAGAATTCATGGAAATGAGCTTGAGTCCATGTGACCAACTAAGCATGGGGCTCCCTTGGGTGGTACCCAAATATGGGATGTTACATAAACACCCCACCCACACTAAAAACCATGTGGAAAATCATTATATTTATATGAGGGTGTTTTTTCTAAATATATTAGTATTGAGTATGGATAGATGGATTCCCATTCGAACATTCTCTCTCTTGCGGGTGATGTTAAAATAAATAAGCTTTGATTACTCGAAGTCAAAATTCATCTTTCACGATATGGTTGTGGTGTGATGGATTAGGTGTATGCGGTTGAGATTTGGGGTGATGGACATGTTGCGAGGGTGACAAGATGTGAGATATAGGTTATGGTGAGGGTTATAAGTGGTTGGAAGAGAACATGAGGTTTATGTCCTTTAAGATCATGATACCCTAATATTTTGGTTATAGAAGGGATGTGATGGCTAAGGTTTCTTCGGGTGAGAAGTGACGTGAGGGGATATGTGCCTTTATGAAATTTTTGATGTGATGGTTGTGTTGTGGGATGGTAATATTTGTCATACAAGAGAGATAGGATCCCCGTGAAATATGAAGTTGGGGTTTGAGGACATAAAATCAATGGGAAAGTATTGAATTCTACCCTTTATCGGTATGATTAATATTATGGTATTATACATGGCTTGTGTTATTTGGTTAGACTCAATTATTGAGATTGGGGTTGGATAGTTTCCATGTTTTTGTGTTGTTGGTTTTGTTGTTAACTCACAAGTACATTAGTATTCTCTTTTCACAGGTGCATGATAGACTTTTGTTTTATTATTGTGTATAATTCTATATATAACCTATTAATATAAGCTAATTTTTAGGCTTCAGTAAGGAATATGATTACCATGATATACATTACTAACTCAGAGTTTTGGAGCATTTCAGATTGATTGGTTTAGTTTTACTTTTTGGTATTTATTTTTCAGACTTCTGTCAATATCTTGTAACATTATATATGAATTGTGGGATGGTTCTAGATTTATTTAATTTAATATCATATATTTATTTATGGTTTATTCGTATTACCTCTAGTTTTTTATATATAGGGTAAATCCATATTATGAGTTGTTTATACCCTCATTTCAAGTTCTATCCTGGGGCTTTCAGTAGGTGGAACTCATGGGTCACTATCTCTCTCCCATTATTGTGGTATCTTTATAGGGAGTTGTTCACAATAGTGATGATCAATAATAAGAATATATACTCTATACATAGGTTTTATAGTCATCTTAATCTGTAATTTGAACTCAAATATAAAAAATCATAGGGTCTTTTCATTTTTGTTATGATGAACCTAAGGATACAGTATAATTTTTTATAATATGATAATTGAATTTATGGTTGAAAAAGGAAGTTGATAGGTTAATTAAAAATTCATGATAATTTATTATAATTAATAAATGATTCTTCCACTTATTATCCATCAAAATAAATCACATATGTTTTCTTTTATCCTTATCTTTCTTAGTGGATCATAATTTGAACATCCCAAAAAGTAACAAAATTACCCATTTTTTTAAATGTATTGAATACAAGAACAAGTATCACACACATTAAAATTTTAAAATATAGAATATTGATCCCCGCCCTCAATTTCATATCATCAATAACTATAATTGTTAATTCAAGAAGAGGGTTTCTTCCTATCCAATGGTCAATCCAATAAATTACACTTTCTCTCACTTTTAATGTATATTTTTTCCATAATGAGTAGGATTCAATGTGATCCTAGTCACAAAGTGTTTTTGATACTTCTTCCAAAACAATCAATAGAACAAACCCACTTCCTTTATCTAAGTGAAAAACATCCAACATTTCCATGATATCACCTAAACACCCTTGTTAAGTTCAATTAAAATAATATAATTTTAAATAATAAAAAATAAACGACAAGTATTCTTGTAATGTGGATTTTTATAATGTAATTCGTAGTCTCTGTGGCTTCTAAAGTAATCAAATTGAGGGTATGTCTCAAAATAAGATGGTATAAAAATACCCAATCGATAACATATGCCATTTTAATATGTTCCAAAATCATCATGTTGAGATAAAAACCATAAAATTACTCTTGGGATGAAAATTCAAAGAATATATCATGAAAGGGGGTATTAAGAAGAATATGAAAAAAGGCATTGATTACCTCTCGATAATTGAAATTTAAAATTGGGTAATTAGGTCATAGAATCCACAACATGATGAGTAAAATAAATCTTAATTTTTAGAAATTGAATTCTACAATAAGAGTAAAATATGAAATTATTTCCAAATACACAAAATTATAGTGTTCGTGAAACTTTGAATATTATTTACGTATGAATCTTGTATCAATTCACAAAATATATGAAATCGTTCAATATGTAAATTTTTTTATTTACATTCAAAATGTTACTTAATCCAATTGAGGGACAAAAATTAAAATTCTCAAAAGTATCACTCCCCTACATTTGAATTAAACATTATCCATAATTTGTAAAAGCATGTTTTAAGAGCTTCATATAGAATTAAATGGAAAATACCCAAATAAATGTATAAAAATAAATATTCTCAAAAAATTGCAACTTTTATTACGTAATCCATAGATGGTAGTGATGGTAGTAGAATCTATGTTCAAGTCCATAGTGCATGTTAAATAAATTGTATTGTTACACCGAAGTCATTGTGAAATCAAAAATTATATATATAATTAAGGATATAAAGAATAGATATACTCATCAAATGTTCAATAAACATTAGCCATCTAATTTAGGAAGATAAAAAAGTAATTATTAAAATATATGGATACTAGAAACTTGAGTGAAAATTATTTTTTATGACCACATAGGAAAAAATGTGGAAGGAAAGCATTCTATGAATCTTTTATGTACCCCAAAATCTCCCCACTAAATTATGTATTCTCTATGAGGAATTTTTTTTCATCAATTAGGGTGTTAGAATGAAGGCTTCCCTATTGAATATTCTATGATGATGGAAGAAGTTGTTTAGAAGGGGTTATAGAAGCAACATCCAAAGTAAATTAAGTGGTGGTCATTTTAGACATCCCACAGGGACTGTTCTTAGGAATAGAAACGGTAGGCAGAGTCCCAATATTTCAACCCTATGCAGACTCCTGATCAAGAGGACTGTCATCTAGTAAGTTTTTGTGTTTTTGAAAAGGGACCTTAGTTAGTGAATGATAAATCTTACATTCCCTTTCCTCTTGTCCTAGATCACTCAATAGTGGTATTAATAATTATTAATTAGAGAATATAGAGCCTAATATTATTCTTTTTGATGAGGATTCTAATGAATTTTAAGTTCAATGACTGTTTTTAGAGGAATCATCTGGGTGTAAAATGTTGAGGGGTGGTAAGGGTGAAATCCTAGAGTAGGTATAATGATAGTTGGGGAAGCATGTTCAAGCTAATGTGGGTGAAGGATATGGAATTAGTCATATGATTATATCAATGGTGCCTCAAATGAAAGACCCATACCATTATATATCGTGAGTTGAATCTTAAATAAAATTGAAATTACATACCCAAAATAGTTATTACATTCCCCATATAGAATGGAACATGTGGGTTGATAAAAATAAGCCAGATATGATATTACTAGGGGAGCTCTGGTCTAGGAGGCATCCTAGAAGAAGAAATAATCACCCTAATTAGTGGCGAAATCATAGGAATTCTCAAAAACCAAAATATACTAGTTTTATAATTACATAATGGTTTTATTTTGGCATATAAATACAGATTAATTAATTCCATCCTTCCATGTTATTCATGTGAATGTGTCCTAATGCTGATATTGAATTTTTTTTATTAAATAAGAATTTTTTTATTCTTATTCATATTAACATTAAAATAAAGAGAAAATTGATTGTATACTTTCAACATTTCCACCCCATACATCCAGTGAAATGTCAACACATCCATATAGCTTACAGTTCCCTTGAAATCACCATTTTTCAGCCATGAATGAGTAAGGGATCAGTGGATAATCTGATGAGGATCAATCTTAAGATGAGTTATCCTTATATTGGAGTCATCATGGCCTATTGTGGGATAAAAAACCATAAATTTACACTTATAAAACACATTCAACCAACATGGCTCGAGCTCCATTGTTGAATAGTCCAGTTTGTGAAAAAACTCATCACTATAAATTCCAATTCCACCCAAAACTTAGAAATCATAATTTTACAACATTTTCTACCCAATAAATACATAATGGACTCCACACCTGCCTCGAATATAGACAAAAACACAAGAGTTAACTCCATGGAATCTAGATTCTATAAATAAAATATATGTTCTAGATACATTTCTTTAAGATACTCCATGACATTGGCCTCCCAATTTTTTTCCTCGGTATCTCTATGATAAGTTTAATTTTCATTTGGAGTGAATTCCATTAAAATTTCCCAATCAAAAGGTTTTCAAAAACAAAATATGATATTAATGAATTGTTTTATGGTGACAATATTCATCCTAGGTGAATGTGTATTAATATTGGTTAATGGATGCAGACTGATTATTGGAAGGGTCTAGAGATGAGGATGGAGAATGATTAGGGGTAGCCTCAGGGGTAGGTTTTGAAGAGGTGGATGTAGATCATTTAGTTTGTGGGATTTGTGGTTGAAGTGTGGTATTGAATTTTGGGGTTTGTTTGGTCCTGTGAGGATTTGTATTCTTAACTGGATGTTCAGTTTTGGATTTTGGAGGATGATGAGTTTTTGTTGAGGATAATGATGGGGTGGTTTCAGTAATAGGGAAGGAAATGGAACAATTGAACTATAATATTATCAAAGGTTATTAGTGAGTTTAATGGTTAATAATGGTTTTATTATGTATTTATTGGTGCAGTTATTTTTGTGATGGGAAAATAAGTGTTTTGTGATTATTTAGAGAAAAGGGAAAGTAATAGTCTATGGAATTATTTTCCTATATGAATATTAATCTATAAGGAAGGTGAAATGTCACCTTACATTTCCCAATCCAAACTAATGGTGAAGATGAAGAGTCCAAAAATGAAGAGTACTAATGTTATATTTTAGGGGAATCCAGAGTTTAAAATATTAAATTAAGATTTTGGCCACATATGTATAGATATTTTGTGCATTGTATCATGAAAATAAATATTACAACATGAAGTATATCTCACAATTTTTAAATTTCAATCATCCCAAAATTCTATGCCATGAAATCCATTTTTATAGTTTAACCACTTTTTCAAATACTGTTTTATAAATTCACCTTTTTATGTTACCTATTTTTTGCAATAAATAGGTAAAAAAATATCCAAATAGTTAAATTATTGAATTATTCCTCCCATCCAAAATAAACAACAAGTAATTTTTTCTTCCTCCATGAATCCATAATTTAATTTATAATGGGTTAACTCTATGGTGTGGAAAATAAAACCATGATGTAGGAAATGAATTTTCGTTTTATGTTCTTGGATATTTTAGAGTCCCACGATATGGATTTCACACTATTACATGATGGTTCCAAAATCTCTAGAGTTGAAAAAAGTTCGCTTTTCTATGCCTTGGGGATTTATGGAATAATGTTTTTACTATTCCATGGCCACCATAAATTTTTCTAAATTCCCAATATAACTTCTCCCTCAACTTCCTCTTCACAAAATGGCCTTTTGATTGTGGTATGATTCACCTCACCTTTGTATGTTTTTTTATCCTCCCATCAATCACTATCACTACCTATATGACCATCCTACCTTATCTCATTATCCTCTTGGTGATGTATAATATGACCAATGGGAAGACAATATATAACACTTTATAGAATCAAAGAATTATTTTATTACCCAAAATGTATCTACCAAATAACTAACAATATTACAAAAAATAAAATAAAAAGAAAACCTATCTTTTCTATGACACATTATGTTCATTCTTTAAAGTCTTAATATTGACATAACATGGATCCTTATTAAATTTTGAGTGAAATGAATTTAAACATTTTATAGTTTACAATTTTTTCATTATATGATTTCCATTTTCATAAAATTTGGCTCTCCATCCTATTAAATATCCACTGATCCTTGTAGGAACCTTTGTACAATAATGAACAATACAGACCATCATATCCTAAGATTCCCTAGAAAAAATTATAAACAATTATTAAATATACCTTGTATCATGGGTGTTTTTCATTCCTTTTGATGTTTCATACATACCATGTTTTTATCATTTTTATTTAGATTTAAGAGTTTTAATGGTAAATCCCCTGGATCAATCCAAGCTCATCCAATTCTAAGAACCACTTCCTTATAGCTTCATCTTTTCTCTAGTTAACAGCTTTGAGAGAAAACAATTATCTTTGATAGAGATCCAATGGACAGTTCAATGGTTCTCGATACACCAATAAAAATGGAGACATATCTTAGAGTTTCTAATAGGTCATTAAATAATCTCACAATGCATCAATCAGTTTCCTAGACCAATAATTGCAATCAGGATTCACAAACATCCTTATAATCTTCTATTGTTATCTGTTTGAAATCTCCACTTAATCTCTTCTGTATGGATTATATGTGGTGATCATATTATAACATACCCCATATTTATTTAGAACCAATATTATGATATGGTAAAAAATGTGTTATTTGATCATGGATCAACAGCTATTTCATTAAAAAAATTGAAAAAATATTATTCATCTAATATTTGTTAATGACTTTCACAGTGATAGCAGTGGTGGCCATAGTTTCAATTTTTTTAAAATATAATCTACACACACAATTTTCTATTTATTCATAAAATATATAGTTAATGTATTGAGGATATGTTTTTTCATGTAAGACTTTTATATATTTCTTTATATATTTTCAGATCTAGGAGTTGAGACAATGTACAATTTTGAGGCCCAATGTGCCGAAAATTAATTTTATAAAAATATAAAATATATTTTTTATTGTGTGGACTCATTTAGTGAAGGAAAAATGTAAATATCATAAAAGGTTGATCATAGTTGAAATCTGAGACCACGATTGAGTCTAGAACAGGTTATTTACCCTAGGTGAGACATAAAATGAGTCGGTTTGGGTCTTTCAGACACCTCACTGTTTGGTGGTGCATTTAAGTCCATTAATTTATTAAATTCATTTAACCTAAAACATATGTTTATAAATATATATCTATAGAGAATTAACTAGGTTCGGATCATAATTCTACCCCACCCTATGAAATTATCTTCATCCTCCCTTTGAGGAATCGATATTGAACTATGATGATACCATAAATTGAGCAGATCAGAACAAAATTATGGTAACAAATCAACTCAAATCATTAATAGATGCGTTCTTCACAAGGGATTGATAAATAGTAGAGTTAGTAATCTTCATTAGGTGTTGTGACACCTTTGAATAAATTGATTGAGTGCATCAACTCTTACTCTTTGATATGCACCCCCTTTTCATACTTTTCATGTGATAGTGTATTTAAATTTAATTATTTCTATTTTCTTATAAAATGGAATACCATTCTTCATCATTGGACAAAATTGCTTGGATGATTATGTTTAAGACTTTTTATGGTGATTTTCACACTCTCAACAGCAAGTTGTTCACTGGTTGTATCCCTGGGGTCATGGTTTGACAATTTTCAGGTTTCCCGAGCTCGACCGAACACCCAGATTTGCAAACGAATGATGAAACGTGGACGATGTGTTGAAAAGAACATAGATCCATGATTTTTGAGAGGTAAGGATGACTGATCTATTGAATAATCATCATTATTGAGATGAATGGAGGCATAATGACATATGAAATGATTGGTGAAACCCTCACAATGATTGAAAACTAATTCACTGTAAGCAATGAAAGGATTTCATAATCCATGGTTAGATCCACATTTTTCAAGAAGATTAAGTGCTTGAACCAAAGCTACATTTTTAAATTTCAAGAGTGGATGTCAAATATGGAAAACTATCATAAACCCAAATACACATTGAGCTCAATAAATAATACCAAGCATATAGCCTCCCTCACTGGTGATGCTAGGGCTTGGTAAATCATAAAGATAATATAGAATGTATACCTCCCTCAAACACTATGTACAATATTGCAGATGAAAAAATCATGTGATGGATCAGAAGGATGGGATTCCTTACAGAATTACATGAACATAGGTTGATGACACAGTCATCATCCCATGTCGACCAACACGCCATGTATTAGAGTACATGGAAACTGAGTCTATGTAAACAAAAACGACCAACATGCATAGAATTATTCTCAGTCATTTAGGATAGGGAATGTTTTCCACATACCTGGAATGTTCTACTACACAAGATGAAGTCTTGTTACATCTATGGACATGCCAAGGTTGTCATGTGAAACCACACACCGTGTGGGTCTCCTCATTCGATGGGTAACCCATGATCTCCTTTTGTGAGAATTTGAATGTTTCAATCTCCTTAGTTTGAACTCATATTTTGGACCTTGGGTAGCCTATCCAAATGTTTTTTCTACATCGAACATGATGGTACCCTTGATAGAAGATTTTGAGCTTTGAATTGAAATATCACATGCTCAGAACCTATATAGGTGAAGCTTGATGATGACAGAGGTTATGCGAGATCAGCAGAGGCTCTTCCTGGCATTACCCTTGAACCAGAATGGGTAGTGGGGTTCCCATATGATCCTTCTGATCTACCCTCTGTTAGGTCTAGGTTGTTGAGTTCCTCGATGTTTTGGATGATTACCCTTCAGTAGGGCTTGGTAGTGGTGTTCCTGATGATCTTTTCGAGTTACCGTTCAGTAGGGCTCGACAGTGGAGTTCTATGATGTTTTGGGATTAACATCTAGAAGGCATAGGTAGTTGAGTTCCAAAATTAACTCATAATAGGATTACCCTTTCCCAAGGTCGAGTAGTGGAGTTCCCTAATGACCCCTTTTTAAGATTACCCTCTAGTAGGGCTGGGCAATGTGAATCCCCTATTACCTGTCTTGAGTGGTAGACTCTAGTTGGACTGGGAAGATGAGTTCCTCAGAAATATTTAGTGTATGAACTCCCCCTGAAATACTAGTACACAAGTCATCTACATTGAGTTTTGGACCCTTTACTATACATGGCAGTGGAGATGCGCGATTTTATGTTACTTTGGACTCCCATGGAAGAGGGATTCTTTCCCCATCAAGAATTATTTTTTGACACAACCTAAAATACCAATGGAGAGTTATTTCCACCCAAATAATATAGTGTTATGGTATTGTGAGTGAGTCCCATAGACTTGTGTGTTCAAATTAGACAAACGAGATGTTGGGAATAACTAAGGGAATTTTTGAACTATTTGATAATTTTCATCCTGGTATAGCTGTTAGATGGAGATCCCCTTACTCTCTCATTTTGGATTCTTTAACAAAGTATATATATCCTTCCAATGTATCCACTCCTTTGATTTTGAAACTCTCCCTCAATGATTGGTGATGAAGCATGGGGTGTGTTATGTGGTTTCTTTTTCTAGCTTCTAGTGGTTGGAAGAGTTTAGTCTTCTATAGATGGAAATGTTCAGATGATTAGTTTATCTACTCAATGTGTTTAGACCCTTTTTCATGGAAGATCATACATTCACTCTTCATTGGGTCGAGAGTTAATCATTGATTGTACCATGTGTATATGCTATCTGTCTCTTCTATTGTATCTCTGAATGCTTCCCCTTCACTCCTTCAGGGTGCTCTATAGGTATGTATAAACTAACCCCATAATGTTCTTCTCTAACACATGTTATTAATTTTTTGGATAATGGATAGTCTGGCCATGAATTAAGAGGATCATAGAGATACTAGATACCTAGACCACATATTATGGTCATAGATAGGGTTTTAGGAGTTGGGATCTCTCAGTTATTTACTCTTTATAGTTTTCTGTTAGGTTGGGACACTATTCTATTTCAGAGTGTATTTTTTCCTTCAATTTTCACTATACACTACCTTAATCTCATACTTTTTAGAGGTTCATGCATGTTTCATTTAATTTATAATAGTTTTTCATCTTTTATTATTTACCTCTGCACTTTCTCATTGAGTTGGAAGTGTGTCTGTGTATAAGTTCTTAGGAAAATGTGTACCAAAGTTAGTTATTCCTTCATTTATTTTGACCACCCCAAGGAAAATGGAGGTGAGCTTGGGGTGGCTGCAGGTTGAACTCCATATTTGGTTGGGTCGTGAATGATTTGGTATGAGAGCATGTTCATTCAGCTACAAGTCAGATCCTCATGTAGCAGTGGATTAGATAGAGCTGGTGCTCCTTGTCGTCAAGATCATCTAGACACCAAAGGATCATTTTATTTCACTAGAAGAAAATATTTTCCATGAAGTATCTAGGAATATGTAGAGCCTAGTTACACAGATGCACAATGAGTTGGCTCACTCATTGGATGAATTCTAGCAGTTGTTCAGTGAGTAGTACCACTCATCCTTCCTGTGCTCAATCTAGATCTAGGAGCTTCTGATCTAGAAGCAGGGAGGGATGACAGTGGATGAGTATGTTGTGAGGTTCATAGAACTTACACGATACTCTCTCAACCAGATCTGAGATGGCTAATTCTGAGAAAAGTTTTTGAGCAGGGTCTCCATATAAAGAACTAAGACATCATTGTACCCTTGTGAATCCCTGCCAATATCGAGCTACTGGAGGGGATAGTTATTTCATTGATCATTCTATCCGAGTGATGGCATATAGATGGATATGGTAGTGGTTACAATAAAGATTCATCTTCCACAACACCTAGTAGACCTCGGGCATTTGGATCTTGGAGTAGGAGACCCTTTGGTGAGTAGGGAAAAGGAAATGGGTCTATAGTGTTGGGGAAGCGTAGAGCACTAGATCAGCCCAAGGAGGTCTAATTCTATACCTTTGATAGGTGAGGTCACATGAAATGAGATTTCTCAAACATATGTGATAATCCTACTTGGAATATATCTTATGGAATGAAACAATAGATACAACACCATGATCTAGGATCTCCCTAGCATGAATAGGGTTGTCCCAACAAGGTAGGAGCTATAAGAGGAGTAGGAGGAGCTATATGTGGAGGATGATTCTATAAGATCCTTCACCCACCACCACTAGGTTTCCCCTAATAGGATTAGGGAATTGGGTGTTGGGGCCAAGACAACTATAGTATTTGGAGGCTTGTGACCCTGCAACACACAAGATGGTCAAACATACGATATATGTTTATTATAATAATTCATAAAAACTGGTAGAAAAAAGATTCAATAATTATTTCATCTCTCTACTCTTGCATTGAGTTTTGAAACTCCCAGTTGATATTATATCATATTAGCTCTTTCTTGAGGTTCCAATAGGGAGTTCTCCTTCTGTATTATTCATCCTCTTGCAGTTTTAGGTACTGTTTAGTGGGGATAACATCATGTGGGAGCTCTTGGTCCTCATGATAGAACCTTATGATGTAATCTTGGGCATAGATTTTCTATCCATGGTCAAAGCCTAGATTGACTACCACCACAAACTATTCAGATACCTATGAACTGATAAGAAGAAATTCTCATTTTCCTGAGAGAGATATCTCAGTACAGGACCAGTGGGATAAGTGATATGGAGGCTACAACCTATTACTGATAAGTTAGAAAGATTAGAACTCAATGCAACTAGCTCTTTAGGAATCTAATATTTATTAATTTTGTAAGATTATATGGGCATCTTCCTTAAGGATATTACCGGATTACCTCTGAAGTAGGAGAGAGAGTTTTGTGTCAGCTGGCTTTTTGGGAAAACCAGGATATATGGAAAAGCATATCATATGGAACCTATCAATCTTAGAGAGCTATAGTTATTATTAGAGGACCTTTGAAAGAATATTTTCTTTATAACCTGAGTGCCCCCATGGGTAGATTCAGAACAATTTTTGAAAAAAGCATATGAGATCTAATATATTTGTATAGATAATTGTCGCCTAAAATATGACACAATAAAGAAAATGTACCTCTTTTTGATGATTGAATACCTCTTTGACTAGATTCTAGGAAATAATGGTTCTGAAATATTGATCTCAGGTCTGGCTTCCAGTAGTTTAGGGTTCATGAGATTGATGTTCCGAGGATGGAATTCTGATGTCGCAAGAGACCCTATGTGTTCTTAGGGATGACCTTTGGTGTGACGAATTCCACCTATATTTTCATGGATTTGATGAAACTGAGTTTCTGATTGTACATGGAGCATAGTTTTGTGGTCTTCATCAATGATATAATCATATACTCTCTATCCAAGGAGGATCATACATAATAGTTTAGTAATGTTCTAGATTTTCTTTATGAGAACAATTTTTACGAAAAGATCTCAATGTACGAGTTCTAGATACATTATGTTCACTTTATGTGGAAAAAAATTTCTGAACATGATTTATCCACTGATACAACAAATATTTATGTAAATAATTCTTGGGGGTGACCCTTGATTAGGTTAGAGGTATGATTGTTCCACTTATTTATGGGGTACTACATGAGATTTTTGGAACGATTAACTCAAATTAATGCCTCTTTAAACACCCTATTTTGGAATTTGTAGATGTTTACCTAGTTTGGGTAGTTCTAGTGGGAATTAGAGGAGTTGAGACGGATGCGGATTAGTTTTCTTGTGTTGAGACTACCAAAGGGTGGCATTGAGTTTATAGTCTATTGTGATGGCCCAGGAGTTGGGATTAGTTGTGTGTTGATGTGATGAAATGCAGTTATCGCATACAGGTTGGGGATTTTGAGATTCAATGAGAAGAAATACATGACTCATGACCTGAATCTAGCAGCAGAAGTCATATCCTTGAGGATGTAGAGACACTACATTTTGTGAGAGCACTATATTGTTTACCCAAACCACCGGAGTCTTAGGTACATATTCACCCAAACAGACTTGATCCTAAGATAACTACACTGGTTAGAGTTCCTACCAGGTAATGACATTGAGATAGTATATATTCTAAGAAAGGCCATTGTTGTATAAGAGTCACTTATAAGGAAGTCATATTTTATCTTAATTTTAGACGCTTTAGAGAAGTTGGATTCCCTACATGTGACCATAGTGAATTAGGATGGAACAACCATTCCCCAGTCAATGGTGGTGACTCTTTTTCTCCTCAAGCATGCGAGAGAGTCCCAGCTGGGATACATCGACTATGAGGTGTTGTGTGATCAGATATCCACATTTAACTCACCAAATTAATATTTTAGAGGAGGGAATCACACTATCATGTTCCCGGGGAGGATGATGCTTCCAGTCTTGATGTTTGAGTTGGTGATGAAGGAGTTCAAACTTCTTCCTTAAATATAAATATTTCTTTGGGGATGATGTAAAATGATCATCAATGATTGTTTTAAGGTTCCAACATGTGGAAATGTTTAGTTGAGTTCATCTCTTGGTGCTTCACTTGTCAGAAGGTAATATATGGGCACTATGTTTTGAAGTGTTTGTTACAACCCCTTGAGATCCCATAGTGGAAATGGGATGAAATATCCATGGAATTCATCATAGGTATTCAACGGATAGTGATGGTCCATGACACCATCAGGGTGATAGTGGAATGACTCATGATGTTAGTGCACTTCCTTGCTATCAGAGAGCAGCGTTCACTAGAGAGTTTGGGGAAGTTGTTCGCATGAGAGATTGTTCTGAATCACATGATACCCTTGATGATTATCTCAGATTGTGATGTGAAGTTTACATCATGATTATTGAGAGGCACATAGTAGGTATTTAAGAACCATATGTATATGAGTTTAGACTTTTACCCCCAGACAGATGTCATGTTAGAGTGCACTATCCATGTCCTAGAGATATGCTGAGGTCTTACATCGTAGAATTAGGTCGGTTTTAGGAGGATTATCTACCCCTGGAAGAGTTTCCATAAAACAAGAGCTACAATTCTACCATTGGCATGACATGTTTTGATGTTTTGTATGAGAGACACTCTAGTTAATGCTTTTGATGGATTGAGATTAGTGGTACAACTTTGGTGGGCCCATAGATGGTACAGGCATAACAGAGAAATTCCAAGACATATAAGAGCAGATGAGGATGGCCAAGAGTATATAGAAAGAAAAAATAGACCACCATACTAGGACATTTGAGTTCGAGTAGGGAGACCATGTTTTCTGGAAAGTCTCCCAACGATGCAGAATGAGGAGGTTCAGATGAAGAGTAAAAATATCCTTGATTTTCATTAGACTGTTTGGGATCATGTAGTTGGTTGACGAAGATTCTTATCACCTTTCCTTACACCCACAACCAGAGAAGGTGCATGATGTATTCCATGTGTCACAGTGGAGAAGATATGTTCATGACCCCAAGAACTTCTTTGACTAGGGAGAGATGGACATTGAGGGTGGAGCCTCCTTTTGGGAGCACCCTATAGAGATTGAGGATCGGTGGGAGATGACCCTGAATGGATAGACCTTCCCTTTAGTTTACATGTGGTTAGAGCACCGAAACCTGAGGACGTGTTCCTAGGAGTTGGAAATCCACGTATGGGCTTAATATCCCAATTTTATTTTCCTAGTTTTTCATTTTTTGGATGAAACTCTTAAAGGAAGGAATGGTTTATAGAGCCCATTTTTTCTTTATAAGACTTGGTAATATTTATATATATATTTCTATATTGAAGCACTGAGACTATGTGAGATTCTGAGGCATGGTGTGCCCAATAATAATTTTATAAAATTATTAATTATATTTTTTATTGATCTCACCCATTTGGTTAATGAAAACTAGATAAACATTAATCAGTTGATAAGATTAGAAATCAAAGACCACAATTGAGTTCAGGATGCATTGTTTATCCTCACCATGACATACAATGAGTCTCTGCTAAACATTCGGACCGCTTTCCCATTATAAGTGCATTTATGGGGATTAATTAATTAATTAATTAATTAATTAATTAAATTCATTTAACATAAAAGTTATTTTTCAAAATATATTGCTACGGGGAAATCTTAAAGGATGGTTCAAAATTATCCCACCACAGGCGACACACTCTAGTGACTCCACCGAAATCTTTGAGCGACATGTTATTTACTCGTGATCGATAAAAAATAGAGGTATGACTTTTCATTGGGTGTTTTTATGAATTTTATTAAAATTATTGAGAAGATTGAATCTTGATCTTTGATATGTGCCCCTTGTATCCCTTTCATGTTCCTGTGTATTGATATTTTATTAGCTCCATTTATTTTTCTAACAGCGGGATACCATTCTTGATCATCAGTTTGGATAGCTTGGAAGAAGATTTTTAAGACATTATTATGGTGATTTTCTCCATCTCTACATTGTGTTCTTCACTGGTTGGATCCCCAAAATCATAGTTTGATAATTAACAGTTGGCCTGAGCTCAATCAGACCCTTGGATTCATTGATGATCGATGAAACGTGAGCGGTTTTGTTGAACAAACATAGATCTAGGATCATTGTGAGGTGTGGATGATCGATCTATTTATTAAACATCTTGATTTTGAAGAATGGAGGTGTGGTGGCATGTTAATAGATAAATGAAAACCTCATGGTATGTAGGGACAAATTTATGGTGAGAAATAGACGAATTATAAAATCCATAGTCAGATCCACCTTTTTTAGGAAGATTGGTTGTCAAAACAAATGATTCATTGGCAGATTTCTGGCATGAAATACATATCTGAAATAATATCGAAAACCATAATATACACCATGTTCCCCGAAGAACACATGTAATATATTATCCTTTAGTAGTGGAACTAGGGGTTTGGAATTCATAAGGATGAAAGAGTGTGTATACCTTCCTCACACATCATGTATGTTTTCCCAATTGGACGAAAAGTGTGACAAATCACATAGATGGGAGTCCATGTAGAATTACATAGACATGATTTTACCACATGAGCATCATCCAATATATTCCTACACGTAGTGTAACATAGTAAATAGAAACAGAGTCCGAGTAGATGAACATGGCCAGTGGACACAAACATGGTCCCGATTAGTTAAAACAAGACATGTAGTCCAAATAGACAACATGTTCAAAAAAATGGTATGAAGTCATGTGCCATAAACTGGCACAACTTGACTGGAAATTTGGAATACATGTTTTGTAGGTCCCCTAAAATGTTGTGTACCCATTAATATCCTTTAAAGTGACTTTGAAAATCCACATCTCCTTCATTTGAGATCTAATATTCTGCACGGGTAACCTCTCTTGAGGGGGTTTCAACACAGAACATGATGGTTCCCTCAATAGAGACATCCGAGATATGATGTGAAATATTCTGAGATTGGATCCATCTTAAGAAAATATCAATGATGGAAGTGATCATACAAGACAATTAGAGATAGTTCTGGGCAATACCTTCCAATAGGGCTGGGCTATGAGGTTAATGTATGATCTTTTAGATCTACCCTCTAGTAGGGAAGTTTATTAAAGTTGACCAATGTTCTGGGTGTTTCCCTCTAACAAGGTTAGATGGTGAAGTATCCCAATGATCCTTCTATTTTAGCCTCCAACAAGGCTAGGAATTGGTGTTCTTGAATATTCAGGGTTTACCCTCTAAGATGGCTGGGCAGTAGAGTTCATCGAATACCATGTTCTTGGCTTACTATCTAGAAGGAATGGAAAGTGGAGTTCCCCATTGACCTATTTCCAGGAATACCCACGAGAGGTACTTAGTAGTGGAATTACCTAATTAACATTCCTAATTGGTACCCTCCAGTAGGTTTGAGAAGTGGAGTTCCTCGATGAATTTTAGAGTAGAAACTTCTACTAACATACTAGGGAGCAGGTCCTCTACTCTGAGTTGTGTCCCCTAGAAAATGTAGTGTAATAAAAAAGCATGTATTCATGTATCTTTAGACTCTCAAGAAAGAGTGATGATTTCCCCAACGATACACATTTCTGTGATGTGACATAAAACCACGAAGGTGAGTTAATGCCGCCCAAAGTGAATAATATCAATGTTTGGTGAACGCTTCCCTGAAACATGTGTGTATGAATTTGATGAATGAAATTCTTGGCATCGATGATGGTCTTTTGCAACTATTGGATACTCTTTTTCAATGGAATTACTATGATATGTAGATCCCCATACTCTCTTGTTTGTGATTCTTTGACTGAGAATATATATATATATAAAGATATATATATCCTTTCTCTATATCTACTCATTTGATTTGGACACTCTACTTCAAGGAGAGGAAAAGATGAATGGGGTATGACATGTGATTTATATGTCTAGATTCTCATGGTTGGATGAGTCTACTCTCCTAGTATAGGTGGCAATGGATCAGAAAGTAGTTCATCTACTAACCATGTTTATCCCCTGATAATTTGACGAGATTACTTTCACTCTTTATCAGGTTGAGCTATACTCTTCGACTGTACCTTGCACATATTCTATCTTACAATTCTATTGCATCTCTTACTTATCCCCCTTTAACCCATCTGGATGTTCTACTGGGTATGTATAAACTCTCCCACAACATGGAATTTTCCCATACGTGTCGTGTCTTTTGTAGACGATAGATAGGGTGACTATGAAATCAAATGAGCATTAAGATACTGGGTTCTTAGACATAAAATACATGTTAATCCATGAGATAAATATTAATTTCAAAGAACCATGGTCTATCCATGAGATCCACATAAAATGCATGTTCATCTAAGAAATCATTATAGATATTTAATTATATCTCTCTATTTAAATTTGGAAACTAAATCCTCAAAATGTGGTAAAAAATAATGTCACATAACATATTTTTATCTCGATCATCTATATCAATCTATTGTGTTATATGAATTATCATTATCAATAAAGTTTTAAATCCTTATTTGTTAAACAATATTTCAATTTCGAATTATCATTCTGTGACCGATCTTTGGATAAAAGAAGGTAAGGTTTGAACATGTAAAAATCCAATATTATCTCCTAAAAATCCTTCTCTATTGCGTTGTAGTTGAGGAAACTCCTATAATGGTACTTCTATAATAGTTGATTGATTGAAAAATTATTTTCTTCAAATTTACAAGTAACTCCCCTACCATATAATCTCTTGCATCACACATAAATTAAAAAAGGTCCTTATAATTAAGTGGTAGAATTATAGGATCTATGATCATTTATTTATATAATTACTTAAATCATATCTTCACTTCTCATCAAGTTTTATGTCCATATCATTTTCGAATAGGTGAGTGAGGGGCCAAGCTATATTTGAGAACTATTTGAAAACTATTCTACAAAACCAGCATGGACTATAAAACACATAATATCATGCATTATCAATGGTTATTAAATGTACTTTATCATCTTATTTTTATATTGTAAAAATCAATTCCTTATTTTAGAAATCTATGGGCCAAAAAAATTCAATATATTACAATGAAATGTAATTTATATTAGTACAATGAACGATATGTTTTATCACATATTTCGAGAAATAGGTCAATTTTCTTCAGGAATACTTTAAATTAAATATCCTTCTATAAAACAATTATAAAATCCTCTGCTATCCTATAAATGATATGTTTCATAACCCAAAAAAAAGTAGTGGCTAAATTCTGCACGAAAAAAAGATAAGTTTCAATCAGAGAAAGTTCTATAAAATAATTGTAATGTCATATTTTTTTATTTCCCATGAATTATGATAATATCATTATACATGAGAAAACTATATAATAAATTGTAATATTAATTTTAGACAAGACATTTCAAAATAATATTAATCAATTGAAGGGAAAAATGACCCTTTGTTTTTGTGTTTCTAATTTTACAAGAGTGAAAAAACACTCTCCATCCTATCACCATATGGACGGAGATCGGATTATTATCCTTCTTTAACAGATTAATTCTTTCTATATTCTGAAAATATTGGAGTAGTGTTACCCAATAATTATATGAATAGGGGTTAATTAACCTAGCATCCAATAAATTTAGAACCATTTTTATCGCAACATACATCAATGTTGGTGTAAAACTACCATATGGATATCATTTCGGATTTATTTTTTCTTCTAGTATTTATTTTTGGGTGAAAGGAAAGGGGATGATGAGATTATTTTCTAAAATAATCCATTATATTACCATTTTCATTTATTTGTGTAATACAACCCACGATTTATCTTGTTATTTTGAAAGAGATGCATTGAAAAAAACTAGTATCACCTCCCCTTATGTAACAAATTTCTAATTAAGATTAATTGATAGATGTCTTATCTCCATCTTCTATTCAAAAAAAGTTTTAAATAGGTTGAGGATCAATACCAATTTTATATAAAGAGAAAAATAAAATTTACTTTAAAATCTGCTAGAGGGGGAACCAAAAATTTGGAGGATAAGAAAATAGGCAAAAATTCCAAAGAGAAACATGGCCCGAGGGACAAAATATGATCCAATTAACCTAGTAGACTTGAGGATAAGAATAAAGTCCATAATAATTAGAATTCCTGAACAATGTGAAAGACAAAAACATCCTACCAAGCACCAGTCAAATATTTTACCACCCCCCTCATAGAACTTCTTCAAAAATATTACAAGGGGTTTATATCATAGTGCCCCTTCTAAAATCAATGATGTCATATATCGATACAATGAGGTAGGTAATAACTTAATTCCATATATGTGTGCGATGGAGGTCTGTATGATGGGTTACAAAAAACACATCAACCATTGAAGCCGGTAGACAATGTTTTCTTTGTGTGAATTACTGAAACATCAACCTAATACACCACAAAATCAAATTAAATAAAATTAATAAAATCGACATGAATAGATGACCATTAATTCCAAAATATGGATAGATGAATTATGGGTGTTAGGAAACCCATCCCTATATTATAGTTTCTAACTTAGTGGTCCTTTCATAGTGTGTTTTTTCACATATCAAATGGACCAATATAATGTATGGTCACTTCATGATGCTTGAAACCTAAAAATAGCCTAGAGGGATGTTGATATAGAGGACCAATTATTACATGAAGGACCAAAGGGTTATGAGAACCCAATAATGAATGCAAATAGAAGGTCCAAGATACTACCTTCTTCCTTGCCACCTTTTACACTAGAGTATGGGGCTGATGTTGCCGAAACCATGATGTTATCAGAAATAAATTCCACAAGGGTAACTGCCAAAAAATATATGCTTCCATTATAAACCAAATCCATTCCACCATCACTAAAAATGTATAAAAATGTAGATACCTTTTCTATTTTCATCAATACCAAAATACATGCCATTTCCAACTCTATAGATGATGTGCCCCATCTTCATCACAAAAAACACAATGCCGTTATCACCATTGTGGAGTCTGAAATCACCCTGACGATGGACATCCAATGCGATAAGGGTCATAAATCTCAAATATAAAGAAGATATGAGCCTATAAAATCATGAAGATGAGGAGGAGAGATGTAACACTAACCTTGAAACCAGGTAATCCTGAAACCATTATCAATTCCAGATAAATAAATAAAAAATATGTGGACTAGTGGGCTAAATAGGAGGGTAATTACCCCACTTTTGAGGTGTGGGAGAACCATAAATTCTATAATTGTGGGAGAATCACTATCATTTAAAAGATGTAAAAGTTATTCTATGATGTTTTTATACAACCAAAAATTATTATTCTCTCTCGATCTCTCCACATTTTTCCTCTTCTTAATCAAGCAATTCTTTAGTAGAAATATCATCCTCCTCAAATTTAGATTTTGAAATAATATATCCTTCTTATCTTATAAAAATAATATGATAGTCCTCTTATTCATCTCTATATTTCATAGATTTAGTGAGATAAAATTAATCTCATTGATCACCCAGTAAAAAAAATAAAACATCCCTTATAGATTATGATGAGATATTTCTTAGTAATTATGAATGGGTGACCAAGAATAATTTATAACTCTCATTCATACTCAATTTCTATAATTATAACACTTTCGGTAATGATGAAAATTACCAAATTCACCAAATCATATTCATGAATTACACAAGGGTAATTAAATTATCTATTTTTAATTATATCTCAAATCTCATGGTTATTTAATTACATACACGATATTATATAATTAATTAATAAGATTTAGGTTCAAACATGCTCCAAAATATTTGATTTTTTGTTGAATGTTCAAGATATTATTATGAAAAAATAGAAAAACAACCTAGATAACTGATCTTTGGTGTGTGTTTTCACTAAACCATTATCTAATATTATTCAATTTATTAAATCACACTGAATTACATTAACCTATTTTAATTTTCATGTTTCTATTTTAGGAACATTGAATATCTCAATATCTATGACGTATCCTTGTTGAATGGAATGTTTACATGCATCTTATTAAATATATTCACAAATTTTTGGGAAAACATTAAAATTATTCTAGGCTCAATCATCTCTAGAAATAAAATAGGTTTTCATTATAACACCACCTTTGTCTTATTAACTTTTTTTTTCCTTATTTCATTGGTTTGGTTGTATTTTATTTTCATATTTCCTCAACTCAATATTTTATTCCACATATTATTTTTGATTCACCACAAAATCCTTAGACTTTGGATAATTTTATTGTATCTATCTTCCACTAATATAAGTGTTGTAATTATCCTTCTCTCTTATTACCTCAATGTTTCCTGTAAACATTCATTGCGGCTTCTCAGTCTACTTTTGTGAATGATTTCCAAACTATGGTTCAATATATTATGGAAACCCATAATTATATTTAAAATAATTTTCATGTTTTTGGAGGTTTCTATTGTCATGTACAAGGAACTGGTAGTTTTACATGATGCAATTGGTTACCTGATTCTTGAAATATGTTCTTTATTATTAAAATAATGGTTGATATTCTTTTTTCATTCTAAAAAACATTCTCCAATCAGGTGGATTAAAAAAAATTCTAATGGGATTGGGTATATTTTGTCATTGGGGAAACATAAAAATACATCGATCACACATATAATTATCCCCACCTATTTCTGTCTAACCAAGATTTTGAGAAATTGGAATTACCATTTTTCGAATCATTTTTTAATTTTAATGATTCAGATTAATGGTAGTTCATGAACTTTCCTTTTCTGGTTGAGTGATATTCTAAAGATAGTAGGATGTATTGGAAGGGTATAGATCCTCTACACATCTCACATGATAATACTCATTGAGGATATAAGGATGATACATTTCTATATCTTACAATTATGGTCTCTATATTTATAATCATTTATTTGATCTATGATGTTGACATGGAAATATGGTACTCATGGTGCATTAGCCTCTTGGTAAGGCATCTGTTAAATATCCGTTGAAAAACATTTATCAGTATGATCATCCATGATGTATTGAACATCATTAGGGTATATATCATTATTCATCCTCCTATATCTAAATTTATTATGACATGAGATAATTTTTACAACCCAAAAAAAAAGTGTTTAGAGGAATATATAGGGTAACTTCATGATGTTTTTATCTATATAACATATAATTGAAACATTATCACCCCTTATAAATATATTATCCATGTTATTTTGTGGAATATTGGATGTCACGTATCATCTTCTCTATCATTGAAAGTGAAAATTATTTATCCAATGTTCTCCGAGTAATTTTTTCCCATTTCATATAAGATATTGGAGGTTATGACTTCATTCATTCAATAGAACTCACATATAATGAATATAGGAAGGTGAAATGTTTGATAGTGTCCTCAGTTTCTCTGTTTCTCTTTATGGTGTAAAATATTTCTTATAAATTTAAAATATAACCCTGGGGATCCTAAATCTATATTCCTATAAGTTATCCCAATTTCTAAATCATCTCCCATACACACAGCTTTAAATGAACGTTTTTTTAATTAATGGACTTATGATACTTAGATCATCCCCATCGATAGTAGGTAATCCATAGTCCATAAATTTCGAAGTTCATAGTGATTATTTACACTAGTATTGACATTATATGTTTCCTCACATACTCCCATAGTTCCTTTTTATTCCCTTAAAATGTGGAATGGATAATGCTCAATCTCAGGATTGAATTTGAGTAGTTCTTCTAAATTCATGATACTTTACCACTTGTGTGGATTTTGAATCATGAGCTGTATATCTTCTGTAAAGAAATTAGAATAACTGTTGATATAAAATAAAAAAAATGTAAAAAAATTAAAAATAATATAAAATAGTGAAATAATCAATCAATACTATAAACACCAACTTATTCTATATCGTCTCCCCAAAAAATACTAAAACAATTTCATTTCTAGGAGTGTTTCACCTCTCTTGGTAATTAGTCATAGTTTAGAATTTAATGACATATTTCACTAATAACTCTTACCCTATATGACTAATATAGATATAATGATTCACGAGGCTAATCAACTATGAACATAAGGATCCTAATCCAGTTAATTGATTTTAGTTATTAAATTAGTGAAACTAGTAGGAAAATATTGGTTGAAAAAATAATTGATGTAATTTTGTAGATTAATAATGAAAATAGGGAAATGTATACTCCTCAATAGAAAAACAATTCAAATTATGAACAAATATGGTGGGTGAATTTTAGAGGATGTTTTCAAAAAAAATATAATTTCCATCCTTGTAAAACAACAAGTTAACTAATAGAGATATTGCTTAAGGTAATTAATTCAATATTTTTTGTAATTATTTAAACTATCCATGTACATTATAATTTTCTACTGAAGGTTTCCAAGTGATACCTATATTAATTATGTTATTTCCCATAGAAAATAGATAATTATTTTTGGAACCCACTCTCCCATCCTCTAATATCGCATAAAGGTTTGTAGCCTATCCTCCATTACTCTCATTAGTTGACTAAGGGATAATATTTGATTCATATAAATTTTATATTAATCTAAAACATGTGTTTTGGAAACTAAATAAATAAATTTAGTTAATGAATCATCCTTCCAATCTTGACCCACCATCCCTTAGGAGTTCAGTCACTTATAAAAATGTGGATACCTATAAAAAATTAAATAGTAAAGTCAAGTGATGGATGAATCATATTCAAATGATGATAAATAAAAGGAAATATAGAGTGGAAGTAATGAATCCTGAGTACTATTGAAACTTTAATTTCAGTCCCACATGTATGATTCAATACATCAATGTCTCAAATTAAATGTATGAGTTTCTCCCTAGAAATGTTCTCTCAAGATTATTTTTTCATATGGTCTCTTTTATACCCCTAATGAACTCCAATATCATTAACCTTTTAAATGTTTTGATTTATACATATTAAATAGATCCATTCATCCTCACTATATGTCGTTGGGGACTATTATGATTCACAAAAAATCCCACCTTTTAATTGAAGTGTTGAGAATATTTCTAGTGTAATAAAAACATTATGGAATGAATAAGAAACATATTCTTCAAAGTCTTTGAGAACCCCGAATATCTTTGTATTATACTCTATTATTTTTAGACATGGAATGACTATATTTAAAACACCATTGAATCAGCTACTTCATGATGGGTAGTATCATCAATTCCATGGTTTCAATATATTACAACCATCCATGAGGTGGTGGATCTACTATGGTATGGAATTTAGTCTAGTATTTTAAACGAAAAATCTGTTCCTCTTATTTATCAATATGTTCTTCAAAAACACTTTTACATATATTTTACTATTATTTTGATATATTTTATTATAGAAGTAATTTTTCTTGGAATCTTCTAGAATTACTCACACATATTGGTTTTATAATTTTTTACAAATAAGTGACTCTTATATATTCAACTGGGAAATATTATGTATTTATTATTTTATGAATGATAATTCACCATGAAATGTCATTTTTAGAATTAATATATTTAGAATTACAAAAGGAGAGACAACAATGTGTTCCCTTGTAGAGTATTATGGTTTATTATTTTTAATTTATCCCCATATTATTCTTATTAATAATCATGTAATGCTGTAGGGGATATGGCATGGTGTAATTAATTTTTTATTTAAAAATTCCCAAAGGCCCAAAAATAATTTTAATCCTATAATTTTAGCTCAAATAACTTTGAAAACATTTATAAGGATGGATTTAATATTAAAAGACACTCATGTATTGACCAGATAAATATGTTTATTTTAGACTCATCACATTCCATGTACCCTACAAGAAATATTGTGTAATATAGATTCCCATGATTGAGGAGATAAAATCATCCAGTCATTCTTCCAAAGTTATTGACATATTATATACCATATAGGGTATCACATGTACATGGATGTTTTCAGTACCCTTCATATATTTCTTCCATAATGTTAGTTATAGATATATTAGGTGTACATTTTCATCATTTTTCCTCTCATAACATGAGGGTTTATATATATTCCTTCTCAAGGGTTTATATTAAGGTGTTCAAGGATATTTTTTAATATATTATTAGAGATTATTAAATGTGTGGGTAAATGATTTCAGTATCCATAGGGTTAGTAACCCTCTTATAGTATATATGTCTAAGTGGAATGATTCTTCTATTTATCTAATATAGTTGGAAACCATACCCTCCAATCATGGATTTGGTAATCCACATAGATGATAAAAAATAACACATATTGAGGAATTCATCATGTATATGGTTAAATAACCCTCTCAAATGATATAATTATCATTGATTCATGAGTCCCTAATTACCACTGTTTATTAAAGATAATGTAGAAGTGATAAATGTTAGATTATTAGAGTATTTTTGGTTATATGGTTCCCTAGGAATATCAAGTTCCTTTTTAGTGTTAGACATTAGTAAAGATAATTTATGATGAATGATAAAATTATTTACCATTGATAGATGATATCTTAAATGCATATAAGGGTTTATTATTTTGATTTGAATTCCAATCCTAAGTTCTTCTTATGATCTAATATATTTTAACTTGGTATATTTATACTCACACTTACATTGGCCTCATTCCCATAGTTGTTCTGTCTGTGAGGATGATGCGTAGTCCAATGGTGGTTTTTGAGGACATATAGCTCATTAGTAATTTTTTTATGTGATATTAGTGGATTTTATTGATTAAAGTGCTCACGTTGGTATTGACAAGATGATGAGATCATCATTTCCATTGTTCTAGATTGGTATTTGTCATGAGATATTGGGGTCTTTACATTACTTTGTTTATAAAATTTTCAGTATTTCATTTTTGTTATAGTTTTCAAGGCCAAATAGATGATGTAATAAAATAGATTTATTTATAAATTATTCTTCCTGATTATATATTGTTTCATGAAGATTTTTGGATTATATAGGTTCTTAGGATAAGGCATATTATATGATATATTTTAATTTTTTTCTTGTATCTAGACTCTATCATATTGAAGGTGGGATTAGGAAAGAACAATTGTCTTACTATAGTCTAGATAGGGTTATATTTGGATTACTTGTCTGAGAGTATTATTAGATAAATTTGAATGCTATGGAAGAGTTTTGGAGTAGGTTTTTTATGAGTATCATTATGGGATACTTATATATATAGTTTTAGGTGGTCTAATGTTTAGATAATAGGATCAGGAACCCAATAATTTGTAATGGTGGAGGAAATAACATTTTATGATTTCTCTTATAACCTACAAGTCAAATCAAAACTCTAAGTCATTGATTTTAAGAGTTTATGGGGTATTACATACATAATGTAGCATGTTAGTTCTGTATTAATACATTTTATTTATTTATTCTATTTATTCATTAAAAATATTTTATTGATATCTTAAAATATACGATTTATCCCCATATTAAACCAAAACACCTCCATTGGATGGTTATATTTAATACCATGTCTACTATTCAACCATTGGTTATTTACCTGTTAAACGGTAAGGATTTAGTTTAGGGGACCTGATAGGTTGTTTTTTCTAATATCTATTTATAAAATGGTTGATCAATCACTGTGTCTTTAGTAAGAATACCAAATCATAGAAAATATGTTTTTCCCTATAGAGTAGGATGATAATACTAACTTGTTCAGAATGATTTATGAGTTCTAGAGATATATCCATCTCATGTTTTTAGGGAAGAAAAAATAATGTGGTCATAGATGCTCAGTCATAGTGAGTTTATCTAGTCTTAAATTTAGCTAGGTTAGTCTGTTTATAGAAGGGGGTTCATGCAATTACATTTTTTACTGTGAAATATAATGATTATAGTCATTGATCATGTTAAATCATGATAAATATACCCTACCCTGGTTGAATTTTGACTGTTAATTTATGTATTACTACTACACTGAAACGTTGTGTTCGATTTTATTCTTGGATATGATATACCATTATTAGGGTAACATGATGAAATAAAAAGACAAATCAAGTTTTTATAACCTCACAATGTGATTATAGGACAATTTTCATGCTTAATACACATGATCTCAATTGTTCCATCATTTTCATCAGCGTGATATTTTAGTCGGGAATGTACCCTTGTACATTAAAAATTATTTTAATGTTATTAAGTGCAATTTTTGTTGAATGGGAATTTTTATGTGGAGATATAGTCATGATCTATAGTAGAATCATATTTGAAAATAAATAGAGATACTGATTGTATTATATCATAGTTAGAATCCATATTCACTATCTGAATCTCATTGGTAGTTATCCAAGAATCCCATGTTAATTCCACAGAGAATGGAGAAAAATATTTATATGAATATGGGGAGGAGGTATTATTGCTCACAATTTTTTAATTAGGAGAGTAATAGGGTTTTTCATGGGGAAAATAGTTTATATACCTCCCTAAAAATAGTAATTTTTAAAATAGAGACCTCCCAAAGGTTGATAGGATGGCTTAATAGAAAAATTCATGTAAGATGAGAAGCTAGGGGTGAATGAATATCTAATCCACTACCACCACCACTATCTATGGGAGGAACCTGGAATCCTTAGGGTACTAGTGTTTAGGTCAACTGATAAATATTGGAGATAGAGGTATTTGATCATGTGGGATAAAACATGGTTTTTGTGTGATATATGTATTCGTTACCATATAATGTTTCTCATCATTATTGGTGTGTTTCATTTTCATCTCACTGCATCTTTTTTTCATGAGAAAGAGATCCTAATAGAACACATAGAAAAATTACTTTATATAGTGACTTTTATTGTCAGTGAATATCCCTTATCCCACACCCACTGTTAGTGAGATATTATTAACAACATAGAGAAATTATCCTAGAACCTCATCATATCAAAGATGAGACCATATGATTTCATACTCAACATAGGCTAGTTATGTTAAATACATGACTAAGTGTATTTCTATTCGTGTAGTGTTATTTTTCATTATACAAATGGGTTTAGGTTATCCTTCACTAGTGAATTAAAACTGTAGATATGATGAACAAGAAAAAACCTTAGGTGATTGATGTTTTTTACTTATCATCTGGACAGTCTATCACTTTGTGTCATTGATTCCACCAAAGAGTATTTGTATTGATTAGTAAAGAATGATATAGTTTCTTTTCAAGATTATGTTATAGGGTTTCTCCTTCATCATGATACTGAAATCTATATCCATTTACACTCTAATAATTCAACAATTTCCTAAAATACATATGAATATGAGTCTAGTTAGAGAAAGGCTCAATTAGGGGACCTTATGTAAAAAGTATTTATTAGACGCAATTTACCTATAATAAAATCTTATTATATTCTATCAAAATTTGGATATGATATTGATGATTTTTAATAAAAATATATAATTTAATAAATAATTTTTCATGAATAAATATATTCTCTTAAAGATCAATAATATATTTGATCAAATGAAGAGTGATAGATGGTTCTCAAAGATTGATCCTAGGTCCATGTATCATTAGATTTGGGTATTTGAGGAGAATATACTAAAGAAAGTGATTAAGAATCACTATTGGATATTCATGGTGGAATTATCTCATATATAATTCCTTATGATTCCTTTACCCAAAAAGGGAATCCATTCGCTTGGTTATATTAATGAATGGAATATTTTATGGAGATAATAAAGAGATTTACTAGTGATTCAGTGTTGCAGTTTACCATGGAAAGAGTTGTGTAAAAGGTATATTATAATTCTTATTTTTTAGTATATTTTTTTATTTAGAGTATATATATGATTTCATATGGGTCTAGGTAGTTTAGAACACATGAGGGGAGCCATGGAACTTATTACATATAACTTGTTGTAGTTGTCTTTTCCTTGAATGTGTTGAGATGTATTCTTCTTTATGAGAAATCTTTCACTTTCATATATCTCCAGAACAATAAGTATATATTTTCATTGTAGGAAGAGGTGACTATTTGAGTTCTTAAGGGATTAAGATTTTGTGATAGTTTATAATCCAAGGAAGGGAAATTTTTTTCATGATTTCATTATCATAAAATCATATGATAAGCTGGTAGAGGATGTTTCTAACTAGTTGGATATATTGTGGATGGATTATGTAGAGTAAAATAATTTTTACCTTTGTTTGATACTAATTTTCCTTACTATTATTAACCTGGTGAAGGAGTACTATCTTATATATATATATAATGAGGTTTTATTAGATTAAATTCACTTTAATAATTCACTTGATGGATATTTTTATGGTTGGGAGCATTTAATCATATTTTAGAGGTTTAAATTGGTTATAGTATTGATGCATTATTAGGTTTTTAAATATTTCCACACCTACCCTTTGGTAGTAAATCCCACATTGATTAAACTATAAGATAATATTGAGAATTAATTATTTTTTACATACATGAACTAGAGTGTTTCTGAGTTCATTTCAGAATAAATAACCATTTAGATCATTAATGTTGAGAACTAAGTTCCCACAAGTCTTATCCAACATTTTAATATTATACTGTTTAATTTGGTTAGGGTATTCGTGGATTTAATAAATGGGCTTCCACAAGGAAAATGAAACATTCTAACTGACTATTTACCATCTTACAATGTCAGAAAGCTTCGTACCCATTAAAGTGTATAGTTTTATAGATATTTTAGGATATATATACATCAATTATATTCTATAATTGCATGTGGAAACCAAAATTATTTTATACGAGTTCATTTGTAAATAAATATCTCATTTTGAAAGAATATTTCATCAAGATTTTGGGACCCATCTAGATTTGAGTATGATATTTCACCCTTAGAAATATGGTTAAATCCAGATGGTTATTCTGGATGATTTGGTTTTTTTTGTGGAATGAAATACCAGATTTTGGTAGGATTTGGGTTTTTATCCTACCATTGGTATTATTTACATACAAAAATTACTACCACATTACTATTTTCGATCATCCTTTCGAGTCCTTGTATGGATGACCTTGTAGGTCACCCCTATATTGGATATAGATTGGTGATTTACCTCTTAAGGGGCCTACACTGGTTTGATTGATGATTTTTAAGGTGAATTTAATCTATGCATGTATCTATATAACCTAATTCTATTATATTTTCTATATAGAAATAGGGTGGAGACACTTAAATGTTGATAAAGGAGGCTATGTGTTCCAAACAGTCTAACCATGGCATGATTTATGGAGGACTGGATGAGGTAGAAAGTTATTCTTAAGGTTCATCACAATTATTCATATTTTGATTACAATGGGTGAATTTTCTTATACCTTAGACCTACATACATATATGAACCAATTACACAATTTTTCCAAGGTATCACAACTATGGTGTTATTGGATTGATATATCATACATTATCAATTGGGGTGAGCGAGATTTCATGGATGACACTACCTTCATAGAGATCCTGAGAACTATCCAGGATTTATAGGAGAGGAGAATCCAATGTTTTAGTGTGACACACCATGATTTTAAGAAATATTTTTTAAAAATATTTTTAATTTTTTTAATGTCTTGCAATACAAGAAACAATGATTTATAACAAACTTCCACATAATATTAAAATATTATTATTTATTTGAAAAATTATAAAACATCTATTAAATTGGGGTGTATGAATATAAATAAATAAATAATTAATATTATATGGTTTGAAAATGAAAAAATTAAATTAATGGGATATAAATTTAATTAATATGAAAAAATAATTTCCAGGAAAAACAGTTTTTCTGAAAAACATCTCTTTGTACGTAGTGTGTTTTTTATATTAATTAATTAAATTATTAATGATTTGTGAATTACATTTGTGACATTTATATATTAAATTTTCATTAAAATATTATACGTTTCATCTAATTTTTTTTCTTCTAATATGATATGAATAAATATAGTTTTATGAAAAAAGAATATTTTTTTGTAAAAAGATGGTTCGTCATGTTTTTCACAATTATTTATAAATTGAATTTGTATACCATTTTAGAAAATGTATTTATGAAATGATCAAAATTTATAAAATAAAAATTTAAATATTATCTTATATTAATTATTGATAATTTTCTAAAAATATTAATTTTTTTATGAATAGTTAAAAATATTGATTTAAATTTTAAAATATCCTTTCATTTAAAGCATTTAAAAATATACATTCTGTTTTATGATAATTTAAAAAGTATAAATAGTTCTATTATAATTTTATTTTATTTAATATATTTTATTTTAATTATTTTTATAATAAATATTTATTTAAAAACTATTTATTCTTATGAATTCATTTCTTTGGAAAACTGTATTTTCATCACGCATGTGTTTTTTTAAATTACATTATACCATTTGTATGAAATTAATTTCGTAAAATAAATTTAATATCTATAATCACAACAATTAATATTATATAATAATATCCACTTAATGTTTTGACATAATGAATAATATAAAAAGAAAAAATTAATTATTGCATTTAAATTTAAAATGTGATTATTATTAGGGGAGGAGGTCAGGGTTAAACAAAATGAAACTGGTATTTTTTCGAATTAAAATTTCCTAAATCTTCTTTTATTGTAATATTTAAATCTAAAAAAAATCCGGACATTCTATATATTGTAATTTGGAATCATTTTTCTTAGGATTAACTTTATCCGTTTGTATTGTTTTATAAAATTTCTATGTGGGTTCCCTCCCCCACATATAAAAGGAAACCTACTACCCACTTCTATAAACACATTATGTTCCTCCTATTTTAGATAATAATTTTAAAAAATACCTGCTTACATACCTATTCAAGACATAGATTTCTTTTTTTCTTGAAAACCCATCCTATGAAGGATTTAGGACAAAACCTAAAAAGGTACTTCGAATAATATGTGGAGTTCCAATCCATCAGTTTTAGATTTATTTATTCTTCTTACAATATAAAAAATTATATATCTATGATGAGTTATTAAAAAAATTAACCTGAATATAATTTTATGTTATTATGTTAATTTCAAGACCTATATCCATATCCTCTTCTATCAAATGGTAAATGAAATCACCAAGTGTGGGTATAATATACTACCGCCTCATGAACCGATGTATTCATTTTCCATCACCACCATTCATATAAAAAAATAATTTTTGATTTAATGTGTATATATGATATTTATGATATTTTTATAATTTTTGGAATGTAATATCAAATTTACCTTCTCTCCTTTTAGCCTGTTGATAAATGTTAATGTCCGTTGTGTGTACATCTGTACTATGACCTCCACATAGTTATGTGATATGTTTTTCATTTTAATATTACATCAACAGTAATAAATATTTACTTAATTAATATGAATGATATCTTTTACATAAAAGTTTTGTTTAAATGGTTAATTAACATATAAGATTATTCAATTCCATCCATAAAAATATAAATAGCATTCATGCATACGTATAACCGACTATCTCCATGAATGAAAGAATTTATTTTTCTATCTATATGTCTTATGGATTTATTATAAATATATACATGATTAATACAAATTATTTTTATATATTATTAAAATTATCAATATTTGTGAACAATAATGAAATTAATATGACCAAAACTACCGTACCAAAGAATATATAAAATAATGAAGTAGTTATCATCCTTAACAATTATTTTAATAAAAAACTATTAATAAACATGTCATAAAATTTTATAAGTAATATATAGTATGATATATACTATAATGGGTTTTAGATAAATTTATAAAAACTACAAAATATTTACAAAAAAGATGTTATGAAAATATATGAATGAATTTATATTAGAGGTAAGACATTTTCACCTCACTTTTATTTATATGTGACACATGTCATATTCAGTGATTTTTTCTTCTATGTGGTCTATATAATACCAATGAATTTATTTTATGATTATTCTCAGGATAATTATGGGATATAAAAATCCATATTTGTTTCTTTCTTTTACAGGGCTTACGATTCAAAAGTTACCAATGTGGTAAGGGTTTTATGATACAATTTCATTGTTTATTAGGATTATTTATAATTATGATTTTAATGATGAAATATTATTATCTATATCTCAAGAAACTCATGTATATTATTCTAATATATTTATTTCTATAAATTATATTTTTTCCATTCATTTCTTCTCTTATTTTACTTATTATTTGAAAAGAATGTTTTAAGGAAAAATGACTTTATTTCTCCCTTTAGATGAAAAATAATTTTTCTTCCAAATCGATGTTTTCTAAAAGTAGTTTCAATAATATTTTTAATATTCATCTATGAGTTTTTAATATCATTTTTCCATGTCCTAATTTTTAAAAAATGTTTTATAAGGTATCTTCTTGTTATTTTCCAAACAATGTACTTTTAATTTTCACTTAAAATGTGAAAGAATCCTTGTATTACTGTATATAGAATGAACATAATTTTATGCCATCATGACCAATAAATTCATTGCATATCCCTTTACATGTTTCCAAGGTCCTTTTCAAATTGAATGTTTAATTTTATATTTGGGAGAGTCATAGATTTTAAATTGGTTCTTACCAATTAGAATGAATGTTGTCACCAAGAAATGATCTAAGTTATTATTTTAAAATCATTTTCCATATAATGTGTATAAAACCCATTTGTTGTCCAAAAGTTATGATATGATGAAAATATGAAATTTATATGAAACCTGTTTCTTTTTCAGTGATTATAATGTGATGAAATTATTATGAAACCAATTTCATTTTCATGGGTTATGATTGGACAAATAGTTTATAACATTTTTTCACAGAAATGTATGTTTTTAATTATGTAATAGATGGGACTAGAATTATAGACCCTATAATTTAATGGGTAAAGATGAATATCTTATGATATTAATTTGACTAGAATGGGGATATAACCCCATTTAGTAAGAGAAACATTCGACTATGATTGTCTTGTGATTGAAACTTGACTACTATGATGGTTTAGGGAAATAACCAATTGCATTATTATAGCCACATAAATGATTCATGACTTCTAATAAAATTATTTTCTATGCTTATGTGTATGCCATAAATCTATGTCATATTCCCATGTTATCTTAAAATATATTATGTTCTTTGACATCCTTTATGATTAATGTATAATAAAAATCGATGACTTATGATTGTGATCTTTCATAAATAGGGAATGGTTTTAAACTTTTATTATCATTTTCCAATTCCATAATAACAATGAAAAATTGATATATCCCTTTATTCTGTTATATGAAATTTGAGATAAGCCTTTATTATATTTAATTTCATGGGTTATAAAGAAAGGTATTATGTATGATATTTTTATGAAGGGTTATAGTTATTAATAACTTAGTTGGAGGTGTTGTTTTTCACTAATGAATATGTTTTCTATGTTTTTAAGTTTTATATGATACTAGACATGTAAAATTTTGGTATGTATTTTTATGTTAGGAAAGTATTATTAATATAATAATTCATAATATACATTTAAGAAAATTATGGGTCTCTATACTTGGTATCAATGGAAGGTGTAATCACCTTTAAAAACTGTGATTAGAACAGTTTAATAAGAACTATAATGACAATCCTATTTACAAGAGAATGTTTTTTTCTATAGTAAATAAAGGACAATTAGTTCCTAAATAAGCATCCTTGTTTGGATACTACACATGTGTATTGTTTTGAAATAGATGAATATAGTGGTAACAACTGTGAAAAGAGTTGTCTAAGAATATCTTGGTTCTCATTCTTGTTCACTATTTTTGTTCCCACACTATGAACCTAGTTTGATAAGACCAGGTGATATTCATAGGTTAATTTACATTTTATTTATGGAACATCATAAATTATTTGATTATATGATAATCCTAAATCACCTAGTATAAATCTAAGGCATGACAGATTGAAAATAATATGTTAAAAATTTCAAATACTATGAATATTGTTTTTCTAAATAATCAATTTGATTGATGGTTCTCGATGGTCATGTAAGCTAATTTGGTTTTTTTATTGAATTGAATATTGAATCATGATGTTGAGGTGGTAATATGTAATATAAAATGTTGGATTTATATATTTGAGCTTAGTTATATGAAAATAATAAGTCTATGACAATTTTATTTACTATCCTCAATGATCATATGTTGAATTTTCATTTTAAATTAGTAATGGTATGGTGAAAATATCTACATTTCATGATTTAGCTCTAGTTTAAGTTTTCACGAATGTGATTCCTCTAAATATTTTTATTCTACCACTAGTTGATATTTATGTTATCTTATATGTGGATTAAATTTCACTATATAAATCCCACATAAATTGATGAGAAAGGGAATTGACATCAGATATTTTAGACCAAACTATGGTCATTTATTTGTGTGATGATATGTATGAAAATAAAATGGAAACATTATCAATTATATGGGTCTTGGTTCCAATTCAAAAGGTGTGTTATCTCTACTCATTGAGGGGAAACTCAATTTTCAAGATATTCTTATTGGGCTGGAATTTTTGGATATCTTCCTGAAAGAGATTACTTGTATGTCACCAAATTATTATGTTATGTTCTAAAAAGAAATCACATCAGATGCCATACCAAATTCAAATACTCCATATAGAATTCCTCTAATCTAGTTTTATGAAATGAAAAATAAAAAACATTAAAATTGTAAAATGGGATTCTTCTGGATAAGTGTTTCAACTTGGGATGCACATGTTCTTTTTGTTATGAAGAAATATGGATCAATGTGAATATATATTGATTATCAAGATCTAAACAATATCAAATTTAGGAAAAATTATCCTCTACCCCATAATGATAATTTTTTTGAAAAACGTCATAGAGCTATATACTTTTCTTAGAAAGGACTTAGTTATAGATATCATTTATTAAGGGCCCAGAAAGATAAAATACCTATGAATACATTTTATAGAATGTCTGAATGCTATAAATAGATTGTAATGGAATTTAGACATTATAATTCCCCTTCTATAATCATATATTTATTGAGTATAGTCATTAGAGACTAACTTAATCATTTGGTGGTAGTCGTTATAGATGACATTATTATATTTTTATAAAGAACGGAAGAAATTAAATATCACATGATAATTTTAAAAAATACCCTAATAAAATAAGAGTTGTATGAAAAATTTATCATCTGTGAATTTTGGCTACATACGGATTTATTCTATGGTAATATAATTTCAAGTGAGGGTATAAAAGTGAATCCATCAAAGAATGATGTTATTCAATTCTAGAATAGACTAACCAATACAACTGTGATCTTATTTTTTCTTAGTATGGATGGATATTATTTATTTTTTATATAGAATATATATGTACTATCCAATCCACCCACAATTACAACTTTCATGTGAGACAATATCTTTTGAAAAAATTAATGTATCAAAAATTTAAAGGAACAAATAGAAGGTTATTCAGCACACTAATTCTTATATTACCCTACAATGGATAAGGGTTAGTAATATAAAGGGATGCATTTATTATGGGAAAAGTTGTGATATCTAGAAAAATTACAATGTTATAACTTATGAATAACAACAATTGAAGATTCATGTGAAAAATTCCCAAATCTTGATTTGGAGTTTCTATGGTCAAATTTTAATTAAAAATATTGGAAAATTATTTTTATATTGAATGGAAAAATATATATATTTATAAAAAAGATTAATGTATATTTTCATATTGTAATATTTTAATATTCACTAGAGAATCTTGTTGTGTGAGATTAAATATTATGATTTCTGAATACATTACCACCCTGTGAAAGGGAAAAATGTGGATGATACTTTGAGTGAAATTTATCATGCTAGGTTATCCATAATGAGGATCCCAAAAGATCAAATATTTCTTGAATTTAAATGGATGGATCTTGAAATCATGATTAAGGGGTGAAATCTTACCATTCTCAAATAAGTATTAAACCATATATCTATGTGAAGATTGAAGAGTCTCAAAATGAATACGTGGAAATATAAAATATTTTATGGAATTTCCATGAGTTTAACCTTGGTTGTTATGGAATGATAAGTTTCAAGAACCTTGTGTATGTTCTTTCCATACCAAATTAAAAGAAGGATCAATTGGATGAGGCTCGTAGTTCTTCATTCTATATTCATCCTAGAAGTATAATAAGGTATATAGATCTGAAAGAATATTTCTTTTGGATAAACATGAAGAGAGGTATTTGTGAATATGTATTTCAGTTCCAGGTATTTAATCATGTTAAGAATAAGAAATAAATTAAGGATATTTTACAACCATTACACAAACCAAAATGAAAATGGGAAACCATTAACATTTAATTTTTCATTAGACCCCCATAAATGTATAAAGTTCTTAATGAATTTTGGGTCGTAGTTGATCACCTTAAAATACAAAAAAATTAATTTGTATAAGTGAAGATTTATCTCTATATCATATTTCGTTGATATATTTTAAATATGTGATAAGTTAACATGGAGTTTCACATTTTATTGTATCTGATTGGGATAGTAGGTGTACCATGAAGTTCTAGTGATGTATTTAAAAGGATCTGGAAACAGAGTTGAGTTTTGTACATTATATCAACCTTAGAAAATGGTCAATTTGATAAAACCATTAAAACCCAAGATTAAATGATAATATCTTGTTATATGGATTTCAATGGTGTTTCAGATCCAAACTTTCCTCTATTCTTGTTTTATTATAATAATATCTTTCACTCAATCATTCAGATGACTCCTTGTAATCAAAACTATAGAAATAAGTGTATAAACCCAACATGATGGGATAAAGTTAGATAAATGATGCTGTTTTTACATGAGGTGGTTGAGTAAATGGTATAGAAATTTAGATCAGTTCATAAGAACTTCAAGATAGCTTAGTATCGATAGAAACGTTTTATGGGTAATCATCGACATGATCTGTAATATGAAGTTGGTGGAAAGATTTTTCTATGAATTAATCTAATTTTTATGGTTATTATAATTATAATTAATGGAATATTATTCCCATGGTATATTTGACCCTTCAAGATTCTTTATCAATTAGGGATCGTAGCTTATTTCATGGAGCTTTCAATGAATATCTCTCATGTTCATGTTGTGTTCCTTGTATCTCTCCTGATGAAGTAAAAAATTGATCTTTTATGGAATTTATACAAATATAATATCATTGGTGAAATATCTCTTTTATACGGAATAATAGGTAGATATTTGGGACCATGATGAGAAGGTTCTACAAAACATGACCCCACATCTGGTCTATGTTTTCTGGTAAAACCACTTGCTTGTGGAACCTACATGGGAACCTAATGATATGATGACAAAAATGTATCCATAGTTGTTTTTATTAGAATAATTAAATTTTAAGAGAAATATTCTTTTTTAACTATTATATAAAGTTACAACCCAAGATTTTATTAAATATATTTTTTTCAAGGAAAGTTAATTTCTTTGATTATATGAGTTTCAAGAAACATAATGTTTAACCAAACCACATTATACTGTTAAAATATTTTTATTTGATGTGAATTTTTTAAAATAGATTTTAAATTGGAGGGTATGAATATGAATAAATATATTTTTACACTTGAATAAAAATGAAAATATTGATGATGATCAATTAATTAGAAATGAAAATATAAACCATTTTAAATAAAAATATAATATTTCGTGAAAATATATTTTATGATGACAAAGTGTTTTTATCATAATTAATTAAATTATTTACTTTTGGTGAATTAATTTCATGAAATATATATCATATTTTTAGTAAAATGTGTTGGAATCACCTGTTTTGATAATCCCAAATCATGCTTAAACATTGATTATGATGTATTAAACCTTTGCATTAATCTTATTATTCTATGCTTAAACATTAATTATGATGTATTAAACCTTTGCATTAATCTCATTATTCTATGCTTAAACGTATTTTATTCTAAACAGTTCATATTCTTACTCTCATAACTTTACTGTAACAGCTTACAGTAGTATTTACATAAGTTTGGTATTGTTAGCTAACAGTCAGAGTTTTCTTTTCAAAGTCACAGTTACAGTTAACTGTCACCTTAAGTTACTGTTGCAATAAGTTCAGAGTTACAAGGTTACAGTCAAAGACTAATACAAGCTTACAGTTACGAGTCTACTGCTATCTATGGTCAAAGCTCACAGACGAAGGTCACAGATACAAGACTTCTGTTCAAAGTTTTCTCTGCTCAAGTTCACAGTCGAACAAGTCTACAGTTGAAACAAGCTTACAGTCATAAGCCTACAGTCATAAGCCTACAGTCAAGGTTACAGTTAGACAGCTTCTGTCGACTAAGTCTACTGATGATCTAAGTCTACAGTTGACAAAGGTTACAGTTCTACAAATTTGATGTTACAAGTCTACAGTTAGAAAGGCTACAGTTACATGGAGTAAAAGCTACCATTGCAAGCCTACAGACAGCAAGCCCTTTGTTGAAGTCAGCAGTCAGTTGGAAGTCCACAGTTGGAAGACCACAGTTGAAGTCAACAGTGACATACATTCTCGACTCACTGTTTTAATTTCTTTATTTCCTACATTTAATCTATCTAACGGTCATATCATACATTTTGATGATTTGTCAAATATCTGATAAAGGTTGTCGGATGTCAGGAACCCATACCTCGTACCTGCTGAAAAGAAATCTTTTCTGTCCCCTGTCGGGAGATAAATACGAGAAGACTACGCTGCCCAAAAAAAAAGCAAATGCGAATACGAATGCGAACCAGAGAAGTGCGTGGTGGACGAAATATACCAGAAACACAAGAAGATAAAAACGAGCTCCATCAAGAACACAGAGAAGCATATAGACAATCAAGTATACTCGAGAAGTGTTCTGTGCATACAAGAAGAACCCTGAAGAACTTCATCGACTACATTCTCACTACCTGTGAACCTGGAGCATACGACACTCTGTTTCTCAAACAGAAACGAGAAGAGGACTCAAACTCTCTTCTGATCGAATACAAGAGCTACACTGAGATCACCAGAACCACTTCTAAACTCTACATCTCTTATTCTGTGATTTATTCTACATTTTGAGCAGTGTGTATTATCTGCTGTATTAAACACACACACTGACTCCTGTACTTTCACTGGAGGATCTGTAAATCCTCAGCAAATCTTTTTGCATCCCATTTCCCACTGTGGATAGTGGTAGAGGTCTTGTGACCTGGACAGCTTGCTGCTGTTGTTTGTTTTCCCACGAATAACTGTGGTAGAGGTCTTGTGACCTGGACAGTGTGTTCACTGTTGTTAACCCCGATCCAGGGTGTGGATCATTTTATATAAACTTTTGAGAGGAATAAGTCTCGGCTTGAGACTGAACCTCTTGGTTAACTCTCTGTGTTTATAGTTATACTGTATATCCATACTATACATATTTATTTCATATTCCGCTGCTATTACTTTGAAATATAATCTATCTTCAAAGCTACTTTGATAATTAAATTCGCAAGTGTTTATATTTGTTATAAATCAGTAAGTTAGTTTCAAAAGTTAATTTAATCATAAGATTAAGTTAACTGAGAATTAATCAATCTTTGAGAAACTAATTGAACCTTTATCATCTATATAAATTCACTACAGTTTAATTTGTTTTTGAAATTGGGGGATTTTAATAGAAATTGTTTTTAACAGAAATTTTAATTGGAACTCAATTCACCCCCCTCTTGAGTGTCCACTCCGACCAACATTTGGTATCAAAGGTTGTGTTTAGCTCTGTTATACTTGCTCAAAGTTTTATTTTAACTCTGTTTTTAAACTGTGATTGTAGTTTTATCTAAAAGATCTTAAATTTCTGTTAGTTCTAAATTTTATCTCTTTAAAACATTTTCTAGAATTTCCTTATGGATAATAGACTAGAAGGTGCTGCTACTAACAGGCCACCCTTCTTTAATGGTGTGAATTATGCCCAATGGAAGCTCAAAATGAAAATTCATTTGGAAAGTATGGGTTTTGATATTTGGACTGCTATAGAGTCTCAATACAAGATTCCAGAGACTGAAAGAATAACTTGGGATGAACCTACTAAAGTAGCTTACAATAATAATTGTAAGGCTGTGAATGCTCTCTACTGTGCTCTAGGAGATGAGGAATTCAATAGAATTTCTGCATGTAAAACTGCTTTTGAAATCTGGGACACCTTAGCTGTTTCTCATGAAGGAACAACTAATGTCAAGGAAATGCGGTTAAACACTTATACTATCAAATATGATAACTTTAAGATGAAAGCTGATGAACCTATTTCTGATATGTATCTCAGGTTTAATGAGATAGTCAACACAATGAGCTCACTCGGGAAGATTGTTCCAGCAAAGGAGCAAATCATGAGATTATTGAGATGTCTGCCTGACAGATGGAGAGGCACATCCGTTTCAATTAGAGAATCCTGTGATATTGGAACATTGCCTGTCAAGGAGTTAATTGGTAAGCTGATGATGTACGAAGAAGAGCTAAAGGTGAATAAAGAGGAAGATGAGGAACCAAAACGAAAATCTGTAGCTTTTAAGTCTACTGCATCAAAGAGCAAAGACAAGGAGAAAGTGCATATACCAACTGAAAGCTCATCTAGTGAAGACTTAGATTCTGACAGTGATTCCGAGATGGCACAAATAGCAAGGAGATTCAAGAAGTTCTATAGGAAGAATAAGTTCTTCAGAAAACCAAACTACAAGGGTAAGTATGATAGACAAGGTAAGTGGAAGAAAGATTGGAAGAAAACTGATAAAGAAGAAGACATAGTTTGCTATGAATGTAAAAGGAAAGGACACATCAAAGCTGACTGTCCTAAGTTAAAATTCAAGAAGAAATATGAGTACAAGGACAAGAATTATAAGAAAGCTATGAAGGCCACCTGGAGTGCTTCAGAAGACAGCACAAGTGAATCAGAGTCCAGTGATTCTGAAAGAAATCGTGCTAATATGTGTTTCATGACAAACACATCTGAGGTAACCTTAGACACTCCCACTTTAAACTCTTATTATTCTGAAGGTGAAGCAGAATCTGGTTCTGATTCTGAAAATATGTCTAAAGATGAATTGACTGAATACTGTAATATGATGGAAGAAACGTGTAATGAACTAAAGGATAAATATAAGTCTTTAAAGAAACAGCATGCTCTTACTGCAAGTGTCAAGTCTGCACTTGATGTAGAAAAAGAGAAAAATGTTCAATTATTAAAGGAGAATACAGAACTGAAACTATCTAATGAACAACTTAGAAAGGACTTAGAAACATTCACAAATGGAAAAGATACTCTAACCCAACTGCTAGGAAAGCAAGTTGCACCTAAGTATGCTACTGGATTGGGATACCAACCTGGACAAAGACAGTTTACTAAAACCCAATTTATTTCCAAGTCTGGAAAAAATCCTGCTAGTTCCAGTTTTGGAAATTCGTATGCCTCAACTGGTTATTTAAATAGTTGTCGATCAAGTAAAGTATATCTCTCTAAATCTGTTGCATCTATTAATTGTATGGGACCCATAAGACAAATCTGGGTACCTAAATCCTTGATTGCTAACATATCTGGACCCAAGAAAATCTGGGTACCAAAGTCATTTCTTGTTTAATCTGTTTTGTAGGAAATCTGTTTGAAAAGCAATTACAAGAAGGTATGGTACTTAGACAGTGGATGTTCAAGACACATGTCTGGGGACTATTCGTGCTTCAAAAGCTTAATAAAGGTTGATGGAGGATATGTCACTTTTGGTGATAACTCAAAAGGAAAAATCATCGGCTTAGGCCAGATTGGTAACACTGACTCCGTATTAATTTCCAAAGTTTTATTTGTTGATGGACTTAAGTACAACCTGCTTAGCATTTCTCAATTGTGTGATGATGGCTTTAATGTCAAGTTTGAAAACAACTCTTGTGATGTTTATAATTCCAAAAATGCTTTAATATTTTCTGCCTTAAGAAATGAAAATGTTTATGCTGTTGACTTGAACACTTTAGCTAAACATAATGTTACTTGCTTAAATGCTTTTCTTAAAGAGTCTTGGCTGTGGCATAGGAGATTAGGACACTGCAACATTCACTCACTTAGAAAACTCTCTAAGAAACACCTAGTTAGAGACCTACCTAAGCTTGAATTCCCAAATGACAAAGTGTGTAATCCCTGTCAAAAGGGAAAACAACACAAAGTTTCTTTTAAACCAAAGAAAGAAGTTTCAACTTCTCAACCACTTGAACTGGTTCACATGGATTTGTTTGGACCATCAAGAATTTCAAGTTTAAATGGGAAGCACTATGTTTATGTTCTTGTAGATGACTTTTCTAGATATACTTGGGTATATTTTCTAGCTCACAAAAGTGAAGCCTGCTCTTCCTTTATTAAATACTCTAAGTCTGTAGAAAATCTTAGTGGACTTAAGATTAAGACCTTGAGAAGTGATCATGGCCGTGAGTTTGAGAATCGAGAATTTGAATCTTACTGCTCACACAATGGCTATACTCATAACTTTTCTGCCCCTAGGACACCCCAACAGAATGGTGTAGTGGAAAGAAGAAACCGAACCCTGCAAGAAATTGCAAGGACTATGCTCAATGAATATGACCTGCCTGTTTACTTTTGGGCTGAAGCTGTTAATACAGCTTGCTATGTCATTAATAGAGTCTTGATCAGACCTGTTCTAAAGAAAACCCATTATGAGTTGTGGAATAATAGGAAGCCTAAGGTTAATTACTTAAGATTTTTTGGATGCAAAGTCTTTATTCTGAATACTAAAGATAATCTTGATAAATTTGCTCCAAAAAGTGATGAAGGAATTTTCCTAGGTTACTCTATGTCTAGTAAAGCCTATAGAGTGTTCAATAAGAAAACCAAATGTGTGGAAGAATCTGTTCACATTAAGTTTGATGAGACTGATCCACATGAGTCTAAAACTTCTCTTGAAGATGTTGAAGAAGACTTATCTGTTCTGGACCTAAATGACGAATCTAAAGAACCTGTAATAAAAACATCCAGTTCTGGACTTTTTCCAGAATCTTCCTCTGTGGAACCCGAACCTATAGATGAACCTGAAATCTCTAGTCCAACCTTTACCAAATCAACTAGGATTCTAAAGAATCATCCTTTAGATGCTGTTGTTGGTAATCTTGATAGAGGAACACAAACTAGAGCTTCTCTAAAAAATCAGGTTGAACATCAAGCTTTTCTTTCACAGCTTGAACCCAAAAATGTCAATGATGCTATCAGTGATGAATTCTGGGTAATGGCTATGCAAGAAGAACTAAATCAGTTTGAAAGAAACAAAGTTTGGGAATTAGTGGAAAGACCTAAAGACACTCTTACAATAGGCACTAAATGGGTGTTTAGAAACAAAGTTGATGAGTTTGGAAATATAATCAGAAACAAAGCCAGGCTAGTTGCACAAGGGTATAGTCAGGAAGAAGGAATAGACTATGAGGAAACCTTTGCACCCGTGGCTAGACTAGAGGCCATTAGGATATTACTTGCTTATGCTGCTCATCTGAATTTCAAACTATATCAAATGGATGTTAAAAGTGCTTTTCTAAATGGATATATAATTGAGGATGTATTTGTGGAACAACCTCCTGGTTTTACAAATCCCCATTTTTCTAATCATGTTTTTAAACTATCTAAAGCTTTATATGGTTTAAAGCAAGCTCCAAGAGCTTGGTATGATAGGCTCAGCTCTTTTCTTATTTCAAAAGGATTTACTAAAGGGATAGCTGATCCTACTCTTTTTATTAAATGGATTTCTAAAGATGTCTTAATAGTACAAATCTATGTGGATGATATTATTTTTGGATCTTCAAAAAATTCTTTATGTGTTGATTTTTCAAAAATAATGCAAAATGAGTTTGAAATGAGTTTAATGGGAGAACTCAAATTTTTCCTTGGATTTCAGATCTTTCAAAATAAAAATGGTATTATTTTGAACCAAAGTAAATATATTAAAGATCTTCTAAAACGTTTTTCTCTGGATGGCACCAAAGGCAGTGACACACCTATGAGCACCACTTGCAAGTTGGACAGTGATGAAACTGGTGAACCAGTGGATCAAACCAATTACAGAGGTATGATAGGTAGTCTACTGTACCTTACTGCCAGTAGGCCTGACATCATGTTCAGTGTATGCATGTGTGCTCGATTTCAAGCCAATCCAAAAGAGTCTCATTTGACTACTGTTAAAAGGATTTTCAAATATCTAAAACATACTCCCAATTTGGGATTATTTTATCCAAAAGGACAATCATTTGATTTATTAAGTTATTCTGATGCTGATTTTGCTGGCTACAAGTTAGATAGAAAGATCACCTCTGGAACGTGTCACATTTTAGGCAAGTCACTAGTATCTTGGTGTAGTAAGAAGCAGAATTCTGTTGCATTGTCTACTGCCGAAGCTGAGTATATAGCTGCTGGTAGCTGTTGTGCACAAATCTTGTGGATGAAACACACTTTACTAGACTATGTATATCAATTCAAACATGTCTCTATAAGGTGTGACAATACAAGTGCTATTAACATTTCAAAAAATCCAGTATCTCATGCTAGGACAAAACATATTGATGTGAGACATCACTTTTTGAGGGATCATTATCAAAAAGGTGATATCACTCTTGAGTTCATTGGCACTGAACATCAGTTAGCTGATATTTTTACAAAGCCTTTGAATTCTGAGAGATTAAGTTACATCAAACATGAGTTAGGTATGATTAACTATAGCACAGTTGAAACCTCACAGTTGAAACCTCACAGTTGAGACCTCACAGTTGAAACCTCACAGTTGAAACCTCACAGTTGAAATCTCACAGTTGAAACCTCACAGTTGAAACCTCACAGTTGAAACCTCACAGTTGAAATCTCACAGTTGAAACCTCACAGTTGAAACCTCACAGTTGAGACCTCACAGTTGAGACCTCACAGTTGAAACCTCACAGTTGAAACCTCACAGTTGAGACCTCACAGTTGAAACCTCACAGTTGAAACCTCACAGTTGAAACCTCACAGTTGAAACCTCACAGTTGAAACCTCACAGTTGAGACCTCACAGTTGAAACCTCACAGTTAGACCTCACCGGTGTACCTCACTGTTACATCTCTCTGTAGGCTGTTTCGCTGTTTAATCTTATTTTATTTTTGCGGGAATTCGAACCGTTTATTTTCTTTATTCTTTTATTTCTAAATCCCTAAATGATAAAATTGAGAACATCGAACATATCTCAATCCAATCATCTCGACCCTTGCTCTCTCAAGTCCTAAACCCTAAACCTTCAACCGAACCTCGAAACCTCATTCAGTTCCAATGGCCAGAACAAAGCGACCCCCGACTGTCAACGAAGATGCACCAATGCCGAAGAGGACTCAAGTCGAATCCAGTGGAACCGGGAACGCCTCGATAAGACCTGTTAATCCACATCTGACTAAGAGAGAAATAGTTGCTGAGAAGGAGCTAAGTGAAGAGTGGATTTTATCGAGAAGATCATTAGTGCTGGCAGTGCTTAATGATCAAGGATGGACCGAATGCTTCGCAAACAATAATGGACCGTACTACCCGAAGCTGGTGAAGGAGTTCTATGAATATCTAAAGTTCGAGGAAGAGGATGATCAGCATAGACTGGTATCCAGAGTAAACGGTAATGAAGTCAGTTTTTCATCAGTTGAATGGGCTGCATGTTTAAGAGTTCCTCATGAGGGTATTTACAACTACTATTCTGGAGAGGCTCCTCCAAATAGTAGAATCTTTGATCATGAGACGGCTCTGGAAGAATTGACAGGTAATGGCACAGTAAGAAAGGTTATTTCTGCTGAAATGTGTGGAGAGGACAGGCTTCTGTTTAAGTTTATTCAGCATGTACTGAGTCCTAGAAGAGGAGATTTTGCAACTCTGAAGCATCAGGATATTTACCATATGTACTTATTAAAACATGGAAGGATGGTCAACCATTGTAGGTTGCTGATGGCTCAGATGGAGGACATGATAAAGGCAAGCTCAAAATCAAGTGCCTTGTTTCATGCTAAACTCATTTCGGTTATGTTGAAAGTGAAAGGTGCAACTGGAAGTCAGGAAGAGTTGATAGTGGCAAAGAACAGTGTATGTATCTCGAAAGTAATCTGCAAATTCATGAAGATCAGTTGGAATCCCTGGAAGAAATCATGGGTGAATGATGAGGAGAGAATCTATGAGAATTTTAGCCCTTCTACTCATCCCTCTAGACCGAGAGATAGGAGAGATCCAGGCTTAAAGCCTGATGAGCCTGAACCTGTATACTCAGATGATGAACAGACTGCAGTAGTTGGTAACTCTGCAAGAGAGAACACTCCAATTGATGAAGGGAGTGATCCTGATACTACTCACAGTCCTGTCAGGACAGTGACGTTTGGAGCAGCAAGCCCTCCAAAAGAACTACCCAGTAAAGAACCTGTTCTAAGAGACAGTGAGACTGAGACTACAGAAGAAGAAGAAGAATCTCAATATTTTGTCAAGGACACCTCTGATGAGGGTGATACAGTCGAAGCAGAAGAGGCTGGAACTTTAAATGAAAATCAAGAAACTGTTGCAGAAGAACTTAGTATGAGCCCTCTGATAGGGTATACAGACAAGTCAGTGTCTGACCAGGAAGCAGGAGTGGTCTCTACTACTATTGTCATGGAAGTGGTTGACGACCCAACAGAGAAGGAGGCTAACCTCACTGCTGAACCTACAGAGGAAGCAAGTATGGAACCTGCTAGAGCTACAGAAGAGAACTTAGAATTACCCAGAGTTGAGCAGATAGTAGAAAGTGTTCAGGAAGGACCTCCAAGTGAGGGGGAGCGTGTTGGTTTAGTCTCTGTACTGTATGATATAGAAGGATGGACCTCAGATCCAGGATACATGGTGTTAGGACTCAATTATGAGGATTCAGATAAGGAAAACCAACCACCAAGAAATCCAGTCATCCTACCTAACAGCTCTCCAGTGTTAGAAACTGAAGGATTGGCCACCAAGGAAGACCTTGAATCCTTAAAGAATGAAATGAAGGAGACCATCAGACAGTCTGTTGCTGAATTGAAAACCAGTCTTTTTGATGAGCTGAAAAATGTAGAACAATCCTTAGAACTATCTCTAGGATGTGTTGTGGGAAGTCCAATCAAAGAAGTGATGGATGAAATGAAAGTGTGCCACACCCAAATTGAAAGCTGGACTGGAGCAGTAGTGGCCCTCAGACAATCAGTTGCTTCTTTAACTGCCCTGAGCAGTTCTCAGACACAAGTGGCTAGTGAGATTCGATACATCAAAGAAGTGGTCAAGCAGTTTGTGGAAGTATTTGAGGCTTTCAAGAAATCAGTAAAAGAACACTTTAGCAATCAGGATGCTGTCATTCAGAAAGTGATTGGAAATCTGACTCAGTCTTTCAAGGAGACAGTGGCATTCTCAGTCAAGTCCCTTCCTTCATCTAGCTCTCCTGTAGACCTTGAGCAGTTTAGAAGCCTGCTCAGAGAAGAGCTTACTCAGGCCCGTGCAAATGACACATCAGACCTACAGATCCTTACTACTACAAGAGAAGTCAGTGGCTTTGTTCGTGAGCACCTACAGGCTGCTACTGCTTCTCAGGAGGCCATCAAAAGTAAAGTGGATTATTACTTTGATCGGATTTTTACCAAGCATCAGTTGAACAATCACTTCAAGCTCATGCTAGAGACTATGAAGCTGCCTCCTGTAACTCAAGCCTTCAAAGAACAAGTTAGCAAGCTACGAGAGTTGACCCCGGCTTTGGATAAATTCTTGGAAAACAAAGATGACTTCTTATCTGCCATGGACAGAGGAGGAAACATTATCATGGATTTCAGAAATCTGCTCCTACCTTTTCTTCATGTGGACTGCACACCTGTTATAGTTCCTCCTGCCCTACCTGTCTCCAACCCCAGTGGTTCTTCCATCATGTCTCCTGATGATGCCCACAGAAGCCTTAGACCACTGATCCCTCGGCAAGCTACTCACTACCGGCCTTCAGGAGCCTCTGTTGCTGCCCCTCCAGACATTCCTGCTGCCATTCTTCAGCCTGTTGATCCTTCACCTCCTGCTCCATCTTCTTCCTCCAAAGGAAAAGATCCCTTACCTCCAGATGAAGAGGATTGAGTCTGTTTATGTTTTTTTTGATAGGGATCATGTATTCACGTTTTGGGTCATGTATTGTACTCCTTATTAATACAATGTTTCTTTTCTCTCTCTCTGTCTTTCTTTTTGTTAATCACAAAGGGGGAGAAATAAAGAGAAATAGATAGGGGGAGAAATGGGGAGAAATAGGGAAACTCAAGGGAGAAATGAACCTATACAGAGAGGAGAAATCCTTGCGGATTATACCTCATTTTTGCGCTCATATTGCTAATACTGTGTTTTGCACACTTCTCTCTGATACTTCTATATTTCATACTGACATAATTTGTGATTATCAAAAAGGGGGAGATTGTTGGAATCACCTGTTTTGATAATCCCAAATCATGCTTAAACATTGATTATGATGTATTAAACCTTTGCATTAATCTTATTATTCTATGCTTAAACATTAATTATGATGTATTAAACCTTTGCATTAATCTCATTATTCTATGCTTAAACGTATTTTATTCTAAACAGTTCATATTCTTACTCTCATAACTTTACTGTAACAGCTTACAGTAGTATTTACATAAGTTTGGTATTGTTAGCTAACAGTCAGAGTTTTCTTTTCAAAGTCACAGTTACAGTTAACTGTCACCTTAAGTTACTCTTGCAATAAGTTCACAGTTACAAGGTTACAGTCGAAGACTAATACAAGCTTACAGTTACGAGTCTACTGCTATCTATGGTCAAAGCTCACAGACGAAGGTCACAGATACAAGACTTCTGTTCAAAGTTTTCTCTGCTCAAGTTCACAGTCGAACAAGTCTACAGTTGAAACAAGCTTACAGTCATAAGCCTACAGTCATAAGCCTACAGTCAAGGTTACAGTTAGACAGCTTCTGTCGACTAAGTCTACTGATGATCGAAGTCTACAGTTGACAAAGGTTACAGTTCTACAAATTTGATGTTACAAGTCTACAGTTAGAAAGGCTACAGTTACATGGAGTAAAAGCTACCATTGCAAGCCTACAGACAGCAAGCCCTTTGTTGAAGTCAGCAGTCAGTTGGAAGTCCACAGTTGGAAGACCACAGTTGAAGTCAACAGTGACATACATTCTCGAATCACTGTTTTAATTTCTTTATTTCCTACATTTAATCTATCTAACGGTCATATCATACATTTTGATGATTTGTCAAATATCTGATAAAGGATGTCGGATGTCAGGAACCCGTACCTCGTACCTGCTGAAAAGAAATCTTTTCTGTCCCCTGTCGGGAGATAAATACGAGAAGACTACGCTGCCCAAAAAAAAAGCAAATGCGAATACGAATTCGAACCAGAGAAGTGCATGGTGGACGAAATATACCAGAAACACAAGAAGATAAAAACGAGCTCCATCAAGAACACAGAGAAGCATATAGACAATCAAGTATACTCGAGAAGTGTTCTGTGCATACAAGAAGAACCCTGAAGAACTTCATCGACTACATTCTCACTACCTGTGAACCTGGAGCATACGACACTCTGTTTCTCAAACAGAAACGAGAAGAGGACTCAAACTCTCTTCTGATCGAATACAAGAGCTACACTGAGATCACCAGAACCACTTTTAAACTCTACATCTCTTGTTCTGTGATTTATTCTACATTTTGAGCAGTGTGTATTATCTGCTGTATTAAACACACACACTGACTCCTGTACTTTCACTGGAGGATCTGTAAATCCTCAGCAAATCTTTTTGCATCCCATTTCCCACTGTGGATAGTGGTAGAGGTCTTGTGACCTGGACAGCTTGCTGCTGTTGTTTGTTTTCCCACGAATAACTGTGGTAGAGGTTTTGTGACCTGGACAGTGTGTTCACTGTTGTTAACCCCGATCCAGGGTGTGGATCATTTTATATAAACTTTTGAGAGGACTAAGTCTCGGCTTGAGACTGAACTTCTTGGTTAACTCTCTGTGTTTATAGTTATACTCTATATCCATACTATACATATTTATTTCATATTCCGCTGCTATTACTTTGAAATATAATCTATCTTCAAAGCTACTTTGATAATTAAATTCGCAAGTGTTTATATTTGTTATAAATCAGTAGGTTAGTTTCAAAAGTTAATTTAATCATAAGATTAAGTTAACTGAGAATTAATCAATCTTTGAGAAACTAATTGAACCTTTATAATCTATATAAATTCACTACAGTTTAATTTGTTTTTGAAATTGGGGGATTTTAATAGAAATTGTTTTTAACAGAAATTTTAATTGGAACTCAATTCACCCCCCTCTTGAGTGTCCACTCCGACCAACAAAATGTTTTATCATTAATCTAATATTTCTCTAATACATATGATAAGAATAAATATAGTCTTATGCTTGAAAATTCATTTTTTTTTCTAAAAAAGACTTTTCATCACATTTTAACACTTATTTTATGGTTAAATTTTTTAAATTTTGGGAAATTTATTTCATGGAATTAAATTTATATTTGAAATAAACTTTTAAAAAATGAATTTTGATCAAATTTTTTTAAATTTTATAAAAAGCCTAATTTTTTGACGAATAGGGAAAAATACTAATTTTTATTGAAAAGTAATTTTTAGATTAAAGAAATTAAAAATATAAATTTTTTTTATGGATATAAAACTAAAAGTAAAATAATTATATCTTTATCAATCAAATTTATGTCATTGTAATTTATTTAATGCTCAACTTGGATATGAATGTTTTTTATACTTATGAAAATTTTTATTTGGAAACTCTTTTTTATCAAATCCATGGGTTTAATTTTTAATTAAGATTGTTAAATTATTTGAATTAATGTTGGTAAAATAAATTAAATATTTATAATTAAAATAATTAATATTTTTTAAAATCTTTAACTTAATTTTTTGTAATGATGAATAGTTAAAATCGTAAAAATTGCTTACCAGGTTTAAATTTAAAATGGGTTTACCCAGGAGCTTAAACCAAATGATAAGGGTATAAATGAAAATTTAAAAATTCAAAATCTAATTGGATGGACATATTTTAACCTTATCCTATATACAGTTTGAATAAATGTCCATATGTAATAATATCACTTGTGAATGATTTTATCAGTTTTTATTCTCTTAGGATATTTTCATTGTGGGTTCCCTCCCACACTTATAAAAGAATGCCTCCCCCCTCTCTTGTAAATATTTGAATAACCATTTTATTTCGAGGATAATTACAAAAATACATTACTTAAGTCATTCCCCATGACATAGAGTCCATTGTTTTACCATAAAACCATCCTAAGAAGAATTTATGTATAAAAAAAGTATGGTTCTCCGAAGATGAGGTAGAGTTCTTAACCAATTTTTTTCATTTTATTTCATGATATAAATACATTAAAATTTATAAAAAATGCTGAAATAATAAACACATTATCGTAAATAAATTAATATATTATTATGTAAATTTCATGACATATATTTATCTCTTATTTAATCCAATGGGAAATGAAACTCCCAATCATGTGCACGGCGGACTACCTCCCCACAAAACAATCAAATTTATTTTCCATTACCACCTCTCAAGACTATATATAATAATGTAATTAAAGTAAACAGGTGATATTTATTAAATAATTATACTTATATTTTTATCATATCACATTGACTATCTTACCATTCAACCTACTGAAATATACTAACATCATTGGTGCATATATGCAGACTACCACCTCCACAAAGTGATGTGATACATTTTTCATTTTAATTTGAAATTGATGGTTAAAATGATTTATTTAGAGAATATATATGATATAAAAATGATTTAAAAGGTGAATTATAATATTCCATTAATTCATTACATCTAACACCAAATTGAAATAGCATTCATACGTACGTAAGACCTACCGTCTACATTAACAAGGTAATTCATTTTTATATATCTAACATTTATGAGTGACTACATATATAAATATATATAATGAATTTATATTAAATTTAATTACTGATTAAAATTATGGAAATTATATTCCCATAATATAATTACAAAGATGAAATCAACTGAACAAAAACATATATGAAAATAAACAATGTTTACACCTGCAACAATGATTTTAATAAATCATTATTATTAAATGTGTAGAAAATGGTTCTATGTACACCTTATAAGTTATTTTATATATGTTTATGATTCTTTAATATATTTATAATAAATATATATTTATTACATAGGATATTTTAACCGATATGTTGGTATTCGGACGTAAGGTATTGTATTTTCATGTCACTTTTATTTAGGTGGGACGCATGTCATATTCACCAATTATTTCTTTTGTGTGATTGAAATAATACACACGAATGTATTTTATAATAATTATAATTAAAATTATGGGATATGCATATCCATATATGTTTATCAATTTCATGGGGCTGATAATTCAAAAGATACAATTTGGTAATGTCTTTATAACACAATATTAATTTTTATCCATAAAGTTTATAATTATTCTTCTAATGGTGAAATATTATGATATATTTCTCAATAATATCATTAATACTAATATAATATGCATATTTTAATATTTTATTTACTTTTTTTCCATGATTTATATACCCAACATTCTAAATGATAACTTTTATGTGAAACCGTCTATATTTCTCTCTTTGATCAAAAAAATTATAATCCAAATCCATGTTTTCGAAAAAAAAATAAACAATTTATTTAATATGCCTATATTATTATTTTTTTAAAAAATTCCTAGTATTTAATTTTTATAAAATAGAATTAAATGAATCTTTATGACATTTTCCAAATCATGTATTTTTAATTTTTTTTGAAAAAATATGAAATGAATTTTGTATTAATGTACACGACAAGGATGAAATTTTCTTCATAATTGTAATTCCCAAACCTCAGAAACCTCAAGCCGCTGCATTATTTTATTAAATTATAATTATTATAAGGAATATAATACCAATGTTATGATCAGTTTAGGTGTCTCAAAATACCAGATTACATTTATGATACTAATAATACATTGGGAAAATAAAATATAACACAATTCAATAAAAATGAAATAAACATCATCCTTGAAATCTTACTAAAACTTTTATTCATCATAACATGGGGAAAATATTCATTAGAAAGGGATGAGATCAGATTCCCAGTAAGGGTAAATAATATAGAATAATCCTAAATAATAAGGCATAATGAATTACTAAAATATGTAGGCTATTAAAAATAAACGTGAGCATAATATGGTGTGAATAAAAGCTGAATGAATAACGCCATAATAAAACATAACCATTCATATTATTCTAGTATAATAATAACATGAAAAACTAATTGCTATTTTTATTATGAGGTAATACATAAGTTCGGACATCATAACCATATTATCATGGCCCCATGACAAGACCATACATAAATAAGAAAAAAAACCCTAACTAGTTTGTCTCGTGAGACCTACCAATGCATTGAGAAGATATAGAGGTAACCACCCATAAATTATTGAATCCAATACATTCCTCATATTAAAAGGGAGATACATAGATAACATAAACATTCATGTTGAAAACATTCATCCGAAATGTGAATATTTTAACTATTTCCCATGAATGATATCAAATATACACATCTACAGTCAAACTGATCATCAATCCTTCAAGAACATATGTTAGATGATATCACCATAGATAAACCACAAATATGAACAATAATCAACCAAGGATGTTAAAAAATATGATTCTACTTTTAAATGAGACAATTGAAAATTTCATAAGTAAATATTCGTTAACCATTTCAAAGTGTATCATACCCCTTGAAACATTCAAATCATAATCCCTTTGAATTTCATGAAAATATGGAGACTCCTGATATGATATATCAAAGGTTATTACATACAACACATATACGCAATAAGTGGTTAATGAGGCATATATCTCCAAAATATTAATGTGATAAGAGAAAAATCTTTTTTTTTTACTTTGGAAAGATGTGTTTTTTGAAAAATCATTTGGATTTGTCATAAAATCAGATTGTAAACATGTATATCCTAGAAAATAAAATATAAGGACATTGAAATTATATTTTTGGAATAAATGATGCCCACTTAAGTGAAATATTGTAAAAATTGTTTTTAAGAATGTTTAGAAATAAATCGTTTTAGTTTATTTAAAAGAAATTATTAAATAGATTTTAAAGAAAAAATGCATGTTTTTTTCATACAACCAGAAACTAACCAAGATAGTTTTTCATGATAAAATATATAATTTTAGAAATATAAATATTTCTTAACAAATATTATATAGTTCACTTGAAAATGGGTATGAATTCGGAAAGTTCCCTTTAATTAGGCTTGTTTATCATGATGAATAGGGAACAAAGCTACATTAAAACATGTATACCCACATAAAATAAAGATGATATGATTTTGATATATGATTTTGGAACATATATTGAAATTTATCAAAATTATACAAAACTAAATAAATATTACATTTTTTTAAAGTTAGATAAAGAGAAACTCGAAATAAAAAAGGGGGTTCAGGTAGAATCCTTTACCAGTTTGTAATCAATCGGGTCATATGACCCAAAAAATTAATAATCATAAAATGATAACTTTAATTCAATGAAAATAAATTTATTCATGATATGATTCATCAATGGTAGGTATATATACACTATACACAAGAAATAATGGTGAATAAGAAATATCTTAATGAAAATAGATGTGAGATGAGAAGATCTTTACCACATTATAATCAATTGAAGCGTAATTTTTTTTAATAATTTTAATATTAATAATTTAAAACCATTGGGATAAATATATTCATAATATTATATATAAAATGGCAGTATACATAAACCACATACAACAAATACGTGTAAAATAATGGAAATATCGCAAAAATGGAAGTTAGATGTGGAAACCCTTACATTATGTCAGAATGTGTTCTTCATTTGACCTTAATGCCCTTGATAAAAAAAATAATCTATTAATTAATTAATTAATAATATTATTTAATTTTTTCATTTATTAGGAATTTTTTATGTTCATTCATGGCCACATGGATGAATTATAATATACAAATTTATAGCTCCAGAGCATTCCTTTCCTTGGATTTCACAATCTGTATTCTTGTATATGAGTATAGAAGTTCACGTGAAATGGATATAATTATCCACAATTGACTAATATATTAATAATTAACATAAATAAGTATAAATGTTTATATATATCATTGTTTACATGGTATTAGTGTGAGTCCTTCGATAATTCATTTAGTGATAATCGTTTAGATTATTATGACGATTATTGATCATAACTAACTCATTTTGTTTTATTGTTTAGTATTATGTAATTATGTTACTTCCAAAACATAAAAAGTGTTATATTAAATTTTTTAAAATCTATATCAACCATTAAAATGGTTTTATGAACCACCTTTGAAGAATAATTTTAAGAATTAAACTTCTTCGTCCATGATTGTTGTAAAATGGCACCTCCCGGATGATGTTTTCATTTATAAAATAAATGAGGGAGAATAAGGATAATGATGGTTATTAAAATAACATGATATAATTACTGGATATATATTATATTAGTTTTATCTTGATCAATTGTATATATGAGGTTAGAATATAATAACAGAAGGAGATAAATTTAAATGAAATTAAATGAAAATCAAAGAGGATTTACCTCTTGAAATAACCACATAAGGAGCCTCCTTAATGGAATGGGTTTTAGTATTTTGGAAAGAAAAAGGTCTCCTGGATGTGTGCAGGGACTAGGAAATATTATCTAGGCTGATTATTGATACACCATAAGTATTAATGGAGTTATGATAATTGGGAGTGGGGTGGTTTTTATAGTGGATGAGAGGGGTGATTTTTGAATATCTTATTCATTATTTTATTATTTGTCTCAAGAAAAAAAATAGTTGTGATTATTGTGAAAAAAATTACTAATAATTTCTTTTCAATTCTAACCATGTGTTATTACATCAGTAATGACTCACAGAATAGTGCATTTATCTTCTAATGTATTTAAACCATAAATTATTAAATTTTACTATTCACAAAAAATTTCAGAATTTTAGAAAACAAATCACCACAACCATTTTTTGATTCATAGAATTAAAAATTATACTCCATTTTATCAAAATAAATTTCTAAATATGTGAAATTTAATTTTCAAAAAAAATTATTTTTTACTTGAAATGTACAGATTTTAAATTTAAAACTGATATTATAATACTTCTAAAAAATAACTAAGGTCTCATAAAATTATCCTAAAATCGTAGGGATTTTTTTTTATTTAGAAATACATTTTATGAAAATGAAATATATTTTAAATAAATTTTTTAATTAAATATTATAATTAAATATTTATTAATCCTAAAAATATGAATACATAATTTTTAATTTTTAAAACATTCACTCTCATTTGTAAGGTGCAAAAATTTTATTTATACATTCATGGGTGAGGTTAATATTGATAGGTTTCAAGTTAATATTCATAAGGGTATTAGTACTTTTCGTAATGGTACATTACTATCCATAATGGTCATATTACTATTCCCCAAAAAATTTAATTGAACCTATTAGACTCTAAAAAACATATAGATCGGAAAGTGTATGTCAGTTTTTTTTGAAATTAAAATCACAGAAGTAGAAAAATTATACATCATGGTTAGGTTAAAACTATCTTATGTAAATAATTATAATAACTATTTTTTCATAGATATTCAGAGTTGTGTGGATTACAGGAAATATTAAATTTATTTTTAAAATCACGGGGTGTTGCAATAATGAACAATAAATTATTTTTATATTACTTTATAATTATCAAATGTTATTTTCAAATAATATTCATGAAATTATTTGATTTTAAATAATTAATTTGAAAGTGTAAATAATATTTTCCTCAATAAATGTTTGATATGATTTTTATGAAACTATTTCCTATTTATAATAACACCCTTTGATGTTTCCAAATATTTACTAAGGATATAATTAAATTATACAATCCTTATCCTTTCTATAGATTCTTTATGACCATGATGAAATTATTTTCAAAAACCCAGTTGTTTACTATGTGTTATAGCATGATTATAAGATAAAATAATTATGAAACCCATTCACTTTACATGGATTATGATGTGATGAAATGATAATAAAACCAATTTTATTTTCTTAGGATATAATATAACTAATGTATTATTTTCTTGTTGGATATATATATGGTTTTAATTATTTTATGGTTACGAACAAAATTATATAGTCATCTAATATACAGGTTAAAGATGAATATATCATGAGATAAATTATACCAGAATAGGGAGTAAACCCAGTATAATAAGGTATTATATCCACTATTATAGAATTGGGAGTGATCCTTGATTACTAATATAGTTCATGGAGTGAATCTATTCCTCTATGATAGTATAGCAAATGATCAATGTCTAATAAGAAACTGATTTTCTTTTCTTATGTTTATGACATAGATCTATGTCTTATGCCAATGTTATACTCTCAAGAATTATGTTATATGTTGTCCTTTATGATTAATATCTTATGACCATCCATGATTTATTTGATTATTTACTATTATGATATATTATATCAAGGGTATTGTTTTTAATCGTTATTCTCAATTCTCATACCCTTATACTCATGTTATATTGATATCTCCCTTAATTTCCATTATGGAGCATGAGAGCTCACCCTTTCTTATGTCTCCTTTCCCTATGTTCTGAGGCAAGGTATTATGTATGATATTCATAGGAAGATTTACATTTATTAATATATTATCAGAAGATGATGTAATTAAGTTATGAACCAGTTTTCCAGGTATCTGAGTATCTAAAGACAGTAGACCTAAAGAATTTTAGTTTGGATCTTTATGTTATGAAATGAATATTAATATAATAATATGTAATATATATGATTGCAATGTATCAGTTGATATATTGAGATATTCCCATAGTTAATGTGTTACAATAGCATAAAAATGTCTTTGAGATCTCAAGGGAGTGTATGAACAAATTGTGAACCCAATACCTTCACCTCTTAGTTCAGGTTGTCCTTTTCTGGGTGAAAGTATTTAAAATTATAGAGGACATATAAACAAGAATTTTTTTATAAATTTCTCCCAAATAGTATATTATTATTTATAATGGTGGTTGGGAAGTTATTTCATTTATTTTTTTTATCCCAGCACTTTAAATAAATATATTGTATACATTAATATATTATATTATCTTTATCAATGTGTGTGAAAAATTAATACATAATAAATAGGGTCTTGAATCTCATTTTTTACACGATGACTATGTTTAAAATGAGGGTTGTTTCTTTTTATAGGTATACTTGTTATAGTAAGGCCTTGAACTGAATGACTAAAATTTAATTGTATTTATTTAACTAATTGATTATCCAAATAAAATTATATAAATTTTTTTAATTCTACATGGTTAGATAAAATTGAAAATCCATATTTTTTATTATATAGAATATTAGTTGTTGGTTAGAAGGATTTTTAAATTTGTTTAATAGGATTTATTGAATGAATTTAAGTTATGAAATTAATAGTTTTTTATTTATAATCTAAGTTGAAATTAATTTTTCGATTTATGGAGACATTATTTCACCACCAGATTCTTTCTCAAAACCATTGAAAAAAAAATATTTAAACATATCTCTATATTATCTCTATCACTTTTATTGGTAGGAGAACCCTTCTATGAATTATTATCTCCTCATTTGATACTTAATTACTCTTTGTAATTCTTTTTATTCTTCATGGTAGTGGTTAAAATGATGATATGAGTTCATGATGAGATTATTTATACAATGACTTTCACTATTGATGTATGAATTATATTATTCATTCATCAAATTATTTGTTATATAAATACAATTCTTATAAAAATAGGTTCTCAATGATGTACATTAATAAAATATTTATATGTCGAAAACGAAATATTACAAAAAATGAAATCGTTGAATAATTAAATAAATTATATTAAACTCTATCTAATGACATGTATAATAAAATAAAGTTATTGTTCAACCATTCTAATTGTGTATATTATATTATTTAGGGTATTTATATGATAATGAAATTGAAATGGTTTATGGAATATTTGAATGAGTATTTTATATTTATTTTCTTTGTCATAATAAAATTTTTTATGATAATTTGATTATATTTTCTTTGTATATCATGTGTTCTTGAGTATCTGATTATTTATTTTTTATCATGGGAGAAACATAACAATGGAGCCTACATGTTTTTCAATAATAATATGTTATGGACCTTCAATGTGTTATTTTGTAAATGGTTCTTCCTAAAGGCGACATGTATTCTTTTTTATTTATCAATTATTACATCAAGACCTGGTAAATTGTTTTCTTTCAATGTTTATTTTTCTATGATAATTTCCATATATTTATCATTAAAAATTAATCATCCCTAGTTCTCCTGTTCTTTGGTGAAATTTAATGAGAATGCATTATTTAGTGACTGGTTAATCCACTAAGCACCATTATTTACATTATATCTCATTAATTAATTTCATTTCAATCCATCATTGGTCTGGCAATGTTTCAACAAAGAGATGGTAGTGAAACTCAATTTTTGGATTATGGAAGTGATGATGAAATGGGTTTTAGTTGTGGGTCTATAAAAGGTTTTATTACAGTGAATCAAATGTTGAAGGATGGAAAAATATTTCTGGGGATATGTGTTATTAAAGTTCCAAGGGAAGTGTAATTGTCCAAAACATGAGGCATGGTTTAAGGTAGTGTATACAATGGTGTATCTGGGGAAATATTTTATAGTGTTATAGATTGTTTCTGACTATATGTCATGTAGTCAATCATTAGTACATAAATTAATACAATTTCTATGATCTAATTTATTCCTCTTGGTGTATAGTATAAAAAAATATTTATATACAACTCTTTGATGGAAATTCTTGGGTTTCGTAAGATATTATGTATCACACATTATTTATCTAGAGGTTACATGACAGATAATTGGAAAAGTAGTTACTCATCATGAACATCATGTATACACTGTGCTGATGGAGTGAAACAACATGTGTTGGGAATGACCACATATCCCATGTTACCTTAAAAATGAGAATTTATGTGTACATGCTACACACACCCATTATCTATGTAATACTTATATTCCATATATTCTACAGACACATAGTATAATATGTAATGTCATGTATGATGTACATGACATTTAATATCTAATTCACTAATGCATGTTTCTATAATGCCACAAATAACATATAAGTTACTAAACATTCCATGTAAATCTGATTGACCCAACTTGGGTGAAGATAATATATAAACAACCTACCCAAGTGCATCAAAGTGTGTTTCCAATACGGAGATTTCGTGTACATGGATGTTTATTATAGTCGCCATATCATTCTTTTTGACTATATATTTTAGATGTATGAGGAGTCCAATTTATATTTTTTTACATACTGAATATAATTATTCATATATATATATTTAACATATTTTGTTCACATCCATGTTATTCAATTATATTATGTTTTATATCTTCTTAGGAATTATTATGTGTGTGGGTGAATGACTAGTTCATCCATGTGTTTGGAGAAACTTATGGAATATATCTATTTATAGGGAATAGTTCATCTAAATATTTAGTACATCTGGTCATCATCTCATTGGTACATGTCATCGGTCCTGGACTAGTGGAGTCAATAAATGTTATAGATGATAGACACTACAAACATTGAGGAATGTGTCTTATATAGGGGTTAGTAACCTTCATCGATAATATAATATTTTGCAGGAGGAGATGTCACCCATTACTAATGTATCAAAGGGTTGATGTGTAAGTAAAAAATGACAGATTGTTCATGTTCTTTTGGTTATATAGTGTTATAGGTTTATAGGTCCCTTTTTAGTGTTAGACATCAATAGAGTTGAGATTTATTTAATAATTACCTTCTTTGACATGGGTTTTTATTAACATAAATGAATTTATGAGTTTATTCAATAGTATGATTTTTGTGTTGAAAGATATGGAGTTGGTGGAGTGAGTAAATAATGGGGATTGGTGTTATTAATTATTGTAGGAGTTTGCATGTATGTGGAAATGTTGTGAAGTTTATCTGTTAAATTTTTTAATGTTTCTCTTTTTCATAGGATGTTTGGATTTGTATATTTACTTGTTTATGAAATTGGTTTTTTTCCATTATTGGGATATTTCAATAGTCAAATACATGGAGGAATATAGTTGATTAATTTTTAAATGGTTTTTCAATATTATATATTTTATCATGGAGACATGTTCTTCGGTCACAAAAAATATGTAGAGTGGGGTGGGGTGGGGGAGAATGTCCTTTTAATAATTAAAGTATATTTAATGTGATAATTTCAATATAAATTTAATTTTATATGTAAAAATAATAAAGAGATAGTTTTTTTAATTGCTGGTGGATAAATTCAATCTAGCTTTAAAATTTAATATAAAATTTATTTTAGGAAATGATGAAATTTAATTTATTAAATTACCTGAATTGTTAATAAATGATTCAACGTGAAAAGTAATTATAAAGTAAAAATTCCTGATAAGTATTTCTCTATTCTCTCAATGATATCCCCTGCATATCTACACCAAAATGTGAGAGGTTGATATTATTAACCACTTTATCTTTTTGGTGATAAATAAACACATAAATCACAATTGTGGTTTATCAGAACCCACTTGATCTTAATCAATAGCTAAGAAACCCATCCCCCACTTCTACAGAGTGATATCCCATCAGAGAAAGGATGAGAAGAAGTGATAGGTTTTTTTTAGAAAAACCATTACAATTCAAATCACAAATATTTTGTGATGGATGAATAATTTTGGGAAATAAAATTTTTATATAATTATTTAAAACCATGAGATATTGAGAGATTGAAAATGGATCATTGAGAGTGATGAAGAATTCTCCGTGTTTTTTTCATCAGACTGATCAAAGATCATTGTTGGTGGAAAAAGTAACTTGTGATTCTTAAAAGAGGCCAAGGGACTTGTTTTATTATCTCTAAGAGGGCCATGATGGTTTTGATTTTATTAGGGGTAATGGAACTGATGAATACCACCTTTAATGCATTATATGAAATTTCACAGAAGCTGGATCGACACCACCGAATACCCAATAGCTACCACTGGTTAGCCAATCGACCACATGGTGGAATTAACACTACTAGATATTATACTAATGAACTAGTAAATATCCACTAACATGATTTTTGACTACATCTTGATTTCCTCAATTAGTCCATTACTTCCACCTAGAAGGCGAGACTCTATTCTCTAGCTAGTGGACCACTACTACTACTAGAGCTACTACCATCATAAAAGATACTATCTGGTGTAGTATGATTTTATTTTTCTCCATGAATCGACCATCTACACATAATTCAAAATCATTTTAAGGATAATTCATGTTGATTTCAATGACTTTAATTATTATAATAGATAGATCTTATCTATTAATAAATTCAATTATAATTATGATATAATGAATTCCATTACGTTAAATTATATAAAAACAATGAAACTAAATCGAATAAAAATGTCATAAATATAGTAATTTTTATTACTAAAAAACTAATATTGATAGAGGTAAAACAATACCACCCTCTTTTATGATATTAAACACTAAATATAAAAAGATTATTTCTGTGAAATATAGTAGTGAATGTGTTACCAATGATGTTAATGATTTTAATATGATTTTAAATATTCTTAATATGTAAATAAAAACCCCTTCCATTCCATATTCAAGACATTTAAAGAGTGAGAAACACATTACAAAAGTTTATAAACTCAATTTTTTAAAATAAAATAATCTGAAAATTTCCCACTTTGAATTATATTTAATGGAAAACAAAAAATTCTCCGCTTTGAGTAATATTAAAAATTATTATCTAAATTTATGTACAAAAAAATATAAAAAATAATCTCACCCTTTTTGTATGAATTTTAATAAAAATTCCCCGTTTGGTATAATAAAAAATTGAAAAGGAAGGATATAAAGGATAAACTCAAAAAAATTTGATAATTGAGTCAAATAGAGAATAGGGTTTTAAGAGAATAAAATAGAGATTACTAAAAACAATTTTACTATCAAAATACCCCATAATAAGTGTGTTTTTGGAAGATATATATAAGAACAAAAATAGGAATAAAACGAATAATAGAATTAAAATCAAGAATGATGAATAAAAAAAGAAAAGAATTAATGAAAGAGAAATAAAAATATAAAAAATAATAAAATAAAATTGGAATATACATTTTCTAGGAAACTCATTCAATTAAAGATTAATTTTTCAAAATTTTATGATATTGAAGGAAGAACATAATTTTTCAAGGAATTCATTTTATATTTTCTTGTATTTCTATTTCATTAAAGATGCTTCAAGTATGAGGGTTTGAGAGACAAATATATATAAAAATATATTAAATCATCATTAATATTTTATTATGTGATATATAATTTTTTTAAAAGGGTAAAAAATTATATGAGTATTGAAATCTAAAATTATTATAAAAATTTATTAATAAAAACTAAAAACCTTAAAAAAAATTGGTTTTGAAATTTGAAAAAAGAGATACCATTTATAGAAACTGAAAAATAATTTGAAATTAAAAGATCTATTTTAATGAGTATTTCTGAATTAAATATTGATATGTCTCACATTAACATTAAATTATAAGTGAGATAAAGGGATTGTATACAATATTTAAATAAAAAGGATAAAAAACAATCATGTTTTAAATATATTGGAAACAAGATCACTATTTTTGAGAGGACCACTAATGATAAGTATATTCAAATGATTATACAGACAAGTGAACAATCCTTACACTACCTTAGTGAAATAAAAAAATCAAGGCATGTAGGTTTAGATAAAATATCTGTGATTTTATATATTTTGGGAATAAATTAAAATAATATATCTCCTTTTTGTAAGTGATTTTTTAAGAAATGGTTCCTAATGTCAATGTGTTTGGTGCAAGATTTAGAAATAAGTTTTACAAACAATATTGATAGTAATAGTATTAAAAAAGTTATTATGGATATATTAAAATGTATGCATGAAATAAATGATAATGTGTTTTATCGATAGTATTTGGGCACAATAACTCATAATGTATATTTTTTATGCTTTGGTTATAGAATGAAAAACTGAGTTCTATATAATGGTACGCCATTTGGTGATGAAATTTTCATGTAGAAGGTAAGTCCCATATGTAATTTTCTTATCTAGTTTTAATCGATCACATTAAAATCATAAATAATGTTAATTCTAAATAATATTCTTCTATATAAAAACTAATTATATTTTTGGTTCATTTTTAATATTTAAAAATCCTTTTAAAAGATTTGAGGGATATTCCATGGGATATTAATGCAAATAACCTCATATACAAACACTAGTCATGATATCATCTCAGGATAGAGTAAGATAAATTATAAAACCCATCATACTTCTATAATGTTTTTTCGACCTTCTTACCAGCATCATCCAACAGAAAAATCATGTTATACATTTGTAGGTACAAATTTCCCTAACATGATCCATGGAAAACTACTTTAGGATTTCATTTGTGTATTTTACTTTATTTAAAAATATTCAATATTTTCTTTTAGAAATTCTAAAACAATGAAAGAATTTTATTTCAACCATAATACACATTTCAAATTACTTTTTCATTAAATAATAAAATTCAAAATGAATAAATTCATTTCGAGATCCAAAAATCACATTATCAATACAAATCTCAAACAATAGTAAATAATTTGAGATTTGTTTTATTATAAGATTTGAATTATATTTTTTCATTTTGAAACCATTTAAAATAAGATGATTTAAAATATGTTCATACCAATCCCATGGGGATTTTTTAATCCATAAATAGTTTTATATTATTTGAAAAATTGAATTTCTAAATAGAATGTTTTAAAAACAGTGTATTTATTCCACAAAAGCATTTCTTAAAATAAATAAATTAAAAAAGTCTATTTATACATTCATTTTAAGGTGTTTTAAATTAATATGAGTGAAGAATTTGAACAATATTCTAATAGGTATTACACAAGTTATGGGATAATAGGTTTCAACATAGTCGATTCATTCTAATTTGTTAAATACTTTACCTACTAAACATGTTGTGTTTCAATTTATATAATAAAAATAATCTAACATATTTCTAAAAACATATTTATATACTAGAATAGCATGATAATTTGTTTTTTTAGTGAGATTATATATAAAATTTTGACCAATTTTTTTTTTCTTATTGGATATAAAAACCCATATTTTCATCTTCAATTGATTCATTAAGGTCTTGGGGTCAAAATGATATAAAAAATAGTTTCAAAACTCATTTTAGGATGATCAACATGTACATGTTCCCTATTAAAAATCACCAATGAAATTTTTTAGGGGATGAAATTTAGATTTTTTAAAATATTTTTTTAATGAATTGAAAAGATATTCTCATTCTTATTCAACTTATTTAGTTTAATTTAAAAAATACTTTTCAATAATATTTTAGAAAGTGATTTTGCTAAATTTTCATGAAGAAAAATATGGTGTTATTTTATACTATTTTAGTCCTTTTTTAAAGACACAACATGCCTTAAATGATTTTGAGTACCCAAGAAAGACACCTTCATTATATTTAGAATCAAAATTTCCAAAACTATTATTGTGTTTAAAATAAATAATTTAAAAAAAATTAAACCTATAAATTTTAATTTTTTATTTTTTCAGTGCTTATAAAGAGAATTTTTGAAAAAACGCCCTAAAAGTACTATATTGAGTATTAATCATGAAGTTTTCATGGCTTCATACAAAAAATATATAAATAAGTTAAAATTATTTCAAAGCATAAGAGTGATTTCTTAGATAATTCAACTTCACCTCTCCACTAACCCATTTTATTAAAAGACTCAAAGATTAGTTGAAGAATTATTATAGTCTTATGATAGACATAATTCATCATATTCATTATTATTTAATTCTTCAACTTGATCACATAGAATTGAAATATATTTTTTTCAATTTCACCCACTTTATAAAACATGATAATGGCATTACAATATTCTCATTGATGAGATAAGAAGTATGGAAAATTGGATCTTTTAATAGAATTAAATATAACAAATTATTAATATTTTTCTCTTACAATTTCAAATTGATATGTTCCAAATAAATCAAGACGAATTAGTTCAAGATATTTTGAAGAAGAAATTACGTTTTTTATAATTAAAAGTATATTTTCATTACATACAATATTAGCATGCCTCAAAAAAACATGTATTCAATAAAATATACTTTACTAATATCTGAAAAAAGTTGAAATAGTTTAGCTTAAATAGTGAGTGTGTTATATAATGAACAAGGCACTTATTCTAAAGCAGCAAATCATTAACTTATGAACATGAAGAGTTTCTATTTATTACTTAGGAATTTTAATTTTTTTATAAATATTTTGAAATAATTATATGGTAAATGAATGTTTTAATTTTGAGTAAATAATATTCTGTAAATAATTTTCAAAAAATATTTGAAAATCATTATCCTAAAATCAACAATGGTTTTGAAAATTGTGTCTCAAGGATAAAAAAAATAAAACATTTTTAATAGAGTTTTGTTAGAAAAACTAACTGTAAATTTATGGATTTTCATGCCCTTATAATTATCTTTTATGCTAACATGACCTCTTTATGTTTTATTTTTATGATTAAATTTATAGGGATATTTATGCATGTGTATTGAGGATCTATTATCTAAATAAAAAAAATTATATTTGGGTTTTTCTCCATAGTCAATTGTATACCAAATAAAATGGAAAAACTATTTTATACCCAAGAATTAATGGGTACAATTATTTCATCTAATACATATTTCAGAATCTAGATTTGTTTTCCTTGAGTTTTATTTAGTAAAAAATATATGAATGATGGATTGATTTTGTCACCTAATGTCATTCAATCATTAAATCACATTCATAAATAAAATAAATAGTTATTCATAATTATTAAAACTTTTTTCTTATGATTGATCATTAAACAAGTAATTCTCATGGATTTCAAGAGGACAATTTATGATTGGAGGACCAAGACCAACCCATTATTTTCTATGTCTTTTACAACCAAAAATTTTACTTAATTTATTTTCAAATTGGATGAATTTGGAATGATATATTTTGAGATCCTTGATGGTCGATTCATGATTAAAATCATCAAGATGACTCATATCATTTATGGAAAATTTTTATTTTTCATCTAAGTGAATATATTTATCATTTTTTGTGTATCTATCTTGATTCATATGATTATATTTATTTTAAATTTCCTAAAACAATAATACAAGTTGACTAAAACCATTTTTGAGTTGATCAAGAGAATATTTTAGGTATTTATAATTAAGTTTAATAGAGCAGCATGAAGAATAAGGGGATATATAATAAATGGGATTTTAAATATAAGTGGATGAATTATAATATGGGTGTTAAATTAGATGTCTCCAATAAAAGTTTCCATAAGGAATGTGGGGAATAAGTCAGTTTAAGTGGATAAAGTTGTTGAATCCATGGATTCATCACTTATCCTACATATTGTGACATTGAAAGACTGTTTACATTGTTTCTCATCACTAATATTTTTATTATAGATAGGAAATTTTTTATTGTTGTGAAATTTATTTTTTACATTAATAGAATGTCGTTTACGGTTACCACTTTTTATTTACATTCCTCAATTGGTGATAAAATTTCTTATATTAGAATAATTCATTAATGTTTATAGAATATTTCGCATATTACTAAAATTAACTTACAAATAGTTTATATTTTTTATAATTAAATTAAATGGTTTTCTTTATTTCTATGAAATTATTTTCCCCATTCTACACATTCCATTTCATCATTATTTCATATATCATTTGGGATCTGATGAGTTAATTTATGAATATATTATTTATATACTTTGCTTCTTGAGTGGATATTACTTAGGGTTACCTATTTCTTAAAAGGATACATAGTATATTTTTCACTATATTTTCTATATATAAATCATTAGCTTGTGACATTATACCATATCAAATGATAGTAAATAATGTAATCATACTAAAAATGGATTCATTATGAAGAATGAAGATGCATTGAAAATAATATTGACACAAAAAAAATATATAATATTTAACTTTATTATTTCTTTAATGGGTAAATTCTAATAAATTTTATATTTTAAAAGATTTTTATCAAGTAGAAACAAGATTAAACTGTTTAAATTATTACTAAAATGTATGAAATTCATAGTTTTCCTAGTATTTTTATTTTTAATAACATCACGAGGAGTTCATTTTTTATTAGATTCATTATACAAAACATATTATTATATTCAAAAATTCAAAATAAGGTACCTAGTACTGTTGAAAAAAGTTTTCATTTAATTCTTCCTATAGGAATAATTACTTCCCTTAAAAATAAGATCATGTGAGTATGAATTAGAGGCCATAATAAAATTGATCATTAAAAAATATTAAGATATATTTTCTATTTTGAGGGTTAACATAATTTTAAGAAAGAAAATTTCTTATAAAAATAAAAATCACACATTTTATACCAAATGTTGGTCTAAGAAAATATAGACAGGTTGTAAATTTCCTTTTAAAAATTAAAGAGGGAGTTAAATGAAAATTTATAAATAAAATGACATCGATATGATGAAATAATAATTATATAAATTGATCGAGTGATAGTTGATAAATTCAATCTAAGGGAAAAATTTAATATCAATGTTAACCATAAGAATGGTCAAACCTAATTTATGATTGTTTTTGAATTGATAATTAATGATTTAATTTGTAATGAGTTAAAAAAATTGATAAGATGTTAGAACTTTACTCTATGTGAGAACCTACTTCTCAAACATTCAACTCAAGAGGTCAATATTATTAATTAATTTATCATGGACGTGATCAAGAAACACATCCCTCACAATTTTGTTTTATGAGAACCCAGTTTAGCATCTCTAATAGATAATGAACTAGTCCCTCACTTTTTAAGTGTACGAACACATTTTTGAAAGTATGAGAATAAGATATGGGTTTTCATGAAAGAAATTATTACAATGACTCTAAAAAATATTTTTTTTGGGTAAATTAAATTATAAAAGGGATATTTGGTGGAATGGTTTTAAGAATTCAAGAGGAATTGAGAATTATTTGGGTGTTTTCATGAGATAAATAAAAGAGAAATATTTGTGAGGATGGTTACCCATTATTCTTCTTAGAGGACATGTAAATCATTTTATAGTATACAAGAGGAGAATGGAGGTTCTATAGTTTATTAGGGGAATTGAATTTATATTTTATACATTGTAGTATTTTTGAACGTATTAAATGAAATTATAGAGATATTAGCTCGATTCCACTAAATACTTTATATCCACCACTGGATAGTTAGTAGTCTAACTAGAGAAGTCACCACTACTGAAACATACTTAAATATGTTTTTTTAGAAACATTTTACAATTTTAGGATCATTAAAAAACCATGATATATAGAAATAGGTAAAAAATGATAATTTTACATGTTTATAGGAAATGGCCTTCCAAATTTTATATATTCCTTATTGGTGTTTGTGGATAGCCCCTAGACTATTCACCAGGGATTGTGGTGTAACACTGAACATACTACTAGTCAAATAGGGATCTTAGTCAGTTGGGTAATGTTGGGATCTATTTTAAATTAAAATTTATTTCAATTAATGTTCAAATTCATGTCTAATATATATTATTTAATATATGTTCATTTAAAAAAAATAATGGAGTTTAGATAATAAATAACAGAAAACAAATCCACCATACCTATAAAGATGGTGTATGTTCTATGTAAGAAATAATGGTCACATACTTTGAATTTATAGTAAACATTTTATGTGACAAAATAAAAAAAATAAAAAGATGTAGTTGGTTTAGGATATAAATTGGTCAATCATTTTCTATCACTAATTTCATCCCTCATCATATGTCATGGAAGGAAACTCGTCTAAATAAAAACTGATAACATTTAGTTTGAAATATAAAATAATTTTGGGTGGATGTGTAAGTATGAAAGAACTAAGAATTATTTTTTTTATTTTTTTCAAAACATGTCAATACCCAATAAAATTTATTTTATCTTGTTTATATTATGGATTAAACATGTATTATTAGTAAAGATGAAATACATATGGTGGGTTTTCATCAATCCTAATACAATAAATGTGTTAGAGGGGATTTTTTTGGAGTCTTTTCCAGAGACTACATTAACAAATGATAATAATTTTGAAATATTATAAGAAATATAAATAATTAAATCCAAATATAAATAAAAATGAGTAATAATAAATTTAAAAAATGAATTAATCTTTAAAACAAAGGAACTACTAAAAATGAGATGAAAATAAAAAAAATTAGAAATTAGTGTTCAAAGAACGAAAACTATATATTAAAATATTGAGTTTCAAGGGTAGTATTGCCCTAAAATTCCTAACATAACATAGACAATCAATTTTTTCCTAATTTTTTTAATATTTTTATAGTAAATAGGTATTTGTATTTTAATTATTTTAAAATATTTCAGGTTAAAATTTAATGTGATTTTTATCTATCAGCACTGATGTTTTGAATTTTTTGAAGTGGTGTGGTTTACAATATTCTTGGTGATATCTATCAAAATACACCATTAATATTAGTTCATCTGATAGTTGTAATTCACGTATTTCATGATCCAAGAGATGAGTTACATGTTCCCATTGATGTTGTTGATATTTATATAATAGAATTAGCTGTTATAAATTTCATTTTATGTTCAATAAATCATATAAATCCCTATAATAATACACGTGTATTAAATTTCAAACATATATTTGAATCAATATCATTTATTATGAATAAAAAACATCTAACTTAATATATGTAATGATAGAATGTGAAATTAAAAACTAGGTTAATTAAATCAATGGGGTTTCTTGGTGCATCAAAAAAGTAGGATGAGAGATTTATTTTTTCTCCACCAACAAACCTATGATAGTTTTTGACAATAGAAGTTATTGAAAAAACCAATTAAAATATTATAATACATATAAATTTATATTTATAGATGAAATGCATATAAAAATTATAGAATATATTGATGTTTCCATTATAGTTATAATTCATTAACACCTTGGGATAATATCCTCCGTTATCAATTTATATATAAGGAACAAGGTTATAATTTTTGTTTATAATTATTAATATAATTTTTTTTAAATATAACTATATTAATTTTTTTCAAAATATTTATTTTACAACTATATATTTATAGGATATATAATCTGAAAATTTTATTCTTTAACCAGGTTGCATAAATTATTTCACATTCCAGATCGAAAAAAATTAACAATATATAATTCTGTTAGGGAATAAAAATGAAAAAATAATGAAAATATATACAATATAATAAACTTGTTGGATATATCATTATGAAATTTTTATAGGGAATAAAACTAAAAGTAAATCGAAAAAAACTATGAAATTAAAATATTTTTCCTTATCGTTTTCCTTGAAGATCATACAATAAACAATATCTATTAAAAGAGTGTTACTATTTAAAATAAGGTAATATTTTTGGGAAATAAATGAATGATTAGGGTGAAATAATATTAAATAGGTATAAAAGGATATATATTGGAATGAATGTGTGTAACATTGATATTGGGAATATATATGACTACTCGGAATAGATATAACTAATGAGAATAAAAATAAATAAATAATGTGTATCTAATGATATATTATAAATTATATATTTTACATTTAAAATAAATAATTAATAAATATTAAATAAATAAGGTAATATAATAAATTAAAATGTAGTCATTAATTATATAAAACACTATTTAAGTTGAGAAATTTTATTTTTCTAATTTATTCTATATTTTAATAAAAATGTTAAATTTTATATATTTAGATTTAAAAATTGGTAAAATTAAGTTCATTTTAAGAATTAGGGAATCAAAATAACTTATATAGATCAAGTAAATTTTTGTAGAAAAAAATTATTATTATAAATAGTGAATGATTTCCATTAATTATAAAAACGGAAAAATATATTATATGGTTGAAATGAATGATAAAAAAACATCATTTTGATAATGGAGGGAATCCTAGAATATTATTTTATTTTGTAATTATGGGACGCTTAATGTTTCAAAATATATTTCCTTAACTATTAAGTAATGATAAATTTCATGTATTTTACAAAAATACATTTATAAAAGGACCCCTCATCTATCCATCTAAGGCCACTTCTATCCTTTGGTTTACTCTTGACTACGTAACTAAATTCCATACCCTTTATCCCTATCTCATTTTTTTATATTATGATACTACTAAATAGGGATAAATTAATCATTATCAGAGAATTGATTATGAGAAGGAGTGATTCCATCAATTTAATGATTTATTATTCTTCTCTTTCATTAATCATCCCATATCCTATATTCATAAATAAAATCCAACACCAAAATTATTTTTCATTAGAATCATTATACTTATTTAAAAACTATATTCGTATGAAATAACTCTATACTCATAGTCATCAATTAGTATAACATGTTCTTATTTGGGTTGGTTCAACCAACAACAAGAATGAATAAATTCAATCTTCATCATTTTCATCATGGAAGAGAATAAAGATATTATTATAGGAAAAATATTATATAAATGATGAATATATATCATTATTAAAATTATTAAATTGTGTCACCCAAAAAATTTATCACTAATAAGTTACTTATTATTATTTTCAGTGTTACCTGATACATGTGCATTAAATTCCATTATTGTAAACCATACCCATATTGTGAGGACTTGACACCAATTTGCAAGATCCAGTGGCTTATTTTATTACATTGGAATATAATCAAGAACATCATATCTCAAGGAAAAAAATAGTGTAGTAGATTTGTAATAAAAGATACATACAAAGTTCTACATCACAACTTGTAAGGAAATACAGCATATCAACATCCTTTGAATCATACAAAAACACCAAGATTATACTTGAATGTCATTCATAATATTCATATTCACCACCTTGGGAAAAAAGTACATAAAAAAGGGGTGATCTCAGATTATAATTATGGTTATGTAATAATGTTGATGTTATCATAAACATAAACACTAGGCATGTAGAATTACTGAAAAGATATGCCTTTAAAAATTATACATGAGCATAATATGGATGGAATGAAATATGTTAAAATAAGGTCATATAAATGATCAATAGAAAATGAAACATAAAAATTGATATTATTCAAGTTGAATAATCACATGGTTTATCAAATTATAATACCATAATGAGGGAAATCATAATGCTGGACATTTGGAACATATTTTCAAGGCCTCAGCCAATATGTCTGAAAATACAAGGGTAAGGCCTTGGCGAAAACCCAATTATGTTTTCTCTCATGATACCTACCGATGAATCAAGGGGATTTTATGGTCCCAAAAAATAAATTAATAAGTCAAATTAATTCCTCATATGAAATGTTCTAAACATAAACAACATGAAAATATGAAATATATTCTCCAATATGTACACATAAACACTAACCATTCTGAGTAGTATGGTGAATGGTATCAAGATAAAAAATCCACTATAACATTGATCATAACCATTTAATAAAATATGTTATATGATAAACCTAATATATTAACATCAATAAGGCCTAAAATTAAAAATAGGTGTTGAAATAGAAAAAATACTCTAATAAAATCATCATGGAAATTTTGGGAGAAATACACTTTTACTTTGAAAAGAAGAGTTATTTTGGAAACATCATAACATAAAACCTTAAATGAACTAAGTTAGTTTTTAAATGATGAAAATTTTGGTATTAGAAAAGTAATTTTGGATTAAATAAGATTATAGAGTGCAATTGAAAATAGGAAATAATTTGAGAAGTTCCCTTGAATTAGGCTTGTTTATTGGGAAGTATTGAGAACGATCTTAATAAAAAATATAACTCACCATAAAATAATGAAATAATATAATTGTTACACTTAAAAAAATAAGAACAATTTATTATGTGTACATAATAATAATTATAAATTAAATTGTGATTAATAAAGATAAAAAGAAACCCAAAAAAATGGAGGTTCGAGTAAAAAACCCATACCTTATGTCTGAATGTATACAAAATTTTTTATTAATGACCGGGATAATAAAAATAAATCCATTAATTGATTAATTAAGAATATTATATTTATATATATTATTCAATATAGTTTCATTATATTTATTTTCATTCTTATTAATAAGTTATAATATTGAATTCTGTCATTCTAGAGTGTTCATTTTCCTAGATTTCGTGATCGGTACGCTTGATTATAAGTAACGTAGCTCATATGGAATTGATATAATTATCCAGAACTAAAATTATATATTATAATTTGACATAAATGATACTAAATGGTCATATATATCATTTGGGTACATGGTATGAGGATGAATAAATATATAAGAAAATTAGTGATAATCATTTATATATTTAGAATGGTTTCTTGGATTATTACGAACTAGTTTTTTCATTTGTATATATACTAGTTACCAAAAATTATTTAGGTCATATAACACATATAATATTCTGTTTCATCCATAAAAATGGTTTGGTGGACGTCCACAAAGGCGATAATATAAATTGAAACCTGCCGCCCTTGAATGCGATAAATTAACATATCTCAGATGCTATTTTAATTTTTGTGTATAAAAGGTGGGTAAATGGGAGAGATGATGATGAATTAATCAATTAGGAATATAAAATTATAGTATATTAAATGTCTTGGAGTTATCGTACATTTATTATTATGGGATTTTAGGAGATAGGAAGAAATTAAAGGAACATGAAAGTAAAAGATAAGATGAGATATGTCTTACGAAAATTCAGTATCCTAACGTCATCACTTAAAAATTCATAAAATATGTTGATGAGAGAAAAAGAATCCCCTAATTATTTTTTACATAATATGGAAATTAAGGATGATATATGATGATGTATACCAAAATAATTCAATGTAAATTAAAAAAAATAACATTAAATGAGTGCTTGAAAAGGGAAGGGTGGTAGATTCCATTACCTTATAGAGTAACTCCTAGAACATTAATATTGGAACCTTGGGGGCATAAATACACCTTGGTAGGACTCTTAGTGAGGTATAACTTCCATATATTCTAGAATGATTAAATTTTAATTAAAGGACAATAACAAATGTGTGCGTATTTATTGAAAATTTGAGAGAATGTTTTATTAATTTCTAAGGAAATCACAGGAGTGGTATATGAAAAACCATGGACTTTATCATGAACATTTCCCATGGTATTAGCCACATGGTACACCTAATATCATATTTTAATGTAAAAAAATCAAGAATAATTGTATATTAATTATTACATCATTATGATTTCATTAAACATACTGAAAACTAAAAATAGTATTTTTACTAGTCACGAAAAACAAAAGTAATTTACAAAATTCACACAAATTATACGTAACCTAATATCAACATTATGAATTCATAAATGAAATTTAATTTAATATAATAATTCTATAAATATGAAAATTTTAACTTTTAAATATGAAAATACTTGTTTATTAAGAATAATAGTGGACATAAAATGCATAGTAAAATTTTCGATAGTTAAAATATAAAATTATTTTAACATTTATCACTAAAAAAGATTGTTTAGATAAGACTATTTAATTATAATAAATATTAATAAAACATTATTTTTATATAATAATTTAAATTGCTATAAAATTTAAAAATTTTACCCAAAAATTCAATTTATCAAATTCAACATATTTTTAAGAAAAACAAAACTCAAAACTGAAATGATGGAACAAAAATTTTATTTATACTTTCATAGGTGAGTTTACTATTCCATTGGCCATATTAATATTTATAAGGGTAATATTACTCTTCTAAAGTGTTAAGGTACTATTCACCAATGAATTTTGTTGATCATATCAGACCCCAAATATCTTACTAATCGCATCTGTGTTTGTTCATTTCTTGAAACAGAAAACACAAAAGAAGAAATATTATGTTTAACGACTATGTTATAACAATATCCTATAAATAAAAAAGTTTTTATTTCAAATGGATTTGTGTTTCATGCATTTTGTATTAAATGTATTAGTAAATCCTAGTGTATTTACATTCTTCCCCCCTTATAAAAACTTTATCTTAGAAATTACCATAATTTTACATTATAAAAAGATTTGTGTATGTCTTCATCATAAGTTCCTTAGGTTCCCACATTTCATGTTCAATTTTATTTTTTTCCATTTCACCTTCACCAGCCTTGTTTTTTAATTCCCCGAAAACTATTATTTAGTGTTGAGAACCCTGATATTATCTTCATAGTAAGATAAGTCAGGTTCCAATTCTATACCTTCAAAAGTGAGTACATTTGTTGGTCTCACATGAACTTTCTCAACATTGAGACATTGAACACATTTTGTACCTTATAATGTCTATGTGTAATTTCCAAACGATAATTCATAGATCCAATTATCTCCATAATTTTAAAAGGACTAATGTACCTGGAGATCAGTTTACATTTCTTCCCATATCTTATAACAAACTTCCATAGAGAATCATTTAAGAAAACATGGTCTCCCACATGAAATTCCAAATCATTCCTTTAATTATTAGCATATATTTTTCTTATTCTTTGAGATAATTTGTTATTGTTTTAAATAGTCTTTACCTTCTCTATTGATTCCTCTACAAGCCCCGGGTCCATAAGATTCCTCTTCTTAACATCATCCCAACATGTTGGTATATGAAATCTGTTTCTATAAAATTATTTATATGGTTCCATTTGAATTACTAAATTGAAAATAAAATTATAGGTAAACTCCAAAAATGGTAAATATTGATCCCACATACCTTTTAAATCAATTGAAAATGATCTAAATATTTCTTCTAATATTTAGATCATCCTTTTTGATTTCCCATCTGTTTGATGGTGATAAGAAGTACTCAAAACAATTTCAGGATCCAATTTTTTTTAGACTTTTCCTGAATTTAAATGTGAATCGTGGATCATGATCAGAAATAATTGAGATAGGTTCTCCATGATTTCTCAAAACATCATTGATATAGAGTCGTGTATGGTGCTCTAGTGGAAAATACTCCCTTATAGCGAGGAAATGTGCAGATTTTGTAAGTTGATCTACAATTACTCATTTTTCATCATTATCTCTTTGAGTTTTGTGTAATCCTAGGACAAAATACAAAGCAATTTCATTTGATTTACATGTTGGAATAGGTAGAGGTTTCTTGACTCCTCTATGATGTTTTCATTTAGCCTTTACTTATTGACAGACTAAACAGTATGATACAAAATCCACAATTTCCCACTTCATGTTGTCTGGCCAGAAATGTTCCTTCAAATCTATATACATTTTAGTGATAGAAATGTATATAGAGAAATTCGAGCTATAAGAATCACCACCAAATCCCTTTTCAGATCAGGTATAGAGGAAACACAAATCAACTTACCAAATTTCAGAATTCCATCCTCACACATGAATTCAACCAACTTCCCATCATTCAGACCTTTAATTTTATTTTAAATATTATCATCATAAGACTGAGATGTTTTAATTAATTCCAATAAAAATTATTGGGAAACCAATTGAAAATTTATTTTTGTTTCACCTTATTTGATAATTTCCATATCAATCACTATTATATCCATAAATACATGATCCCTTTAAATCATCATTATGTTTAAAAATCCATGATCCTTCCCGCTCATGCATCGTCTTCTTTATTTGCCTTTCCTAGGTGGTAGTGTATTGAAAAATCATAATCCTCGAGCAACTAGAGCCATCTCCTTTCACTCATATTGAGTTATTTCTGTGAGAAGATATATTTCATGCTATTGTGATCAGTATATATCCCACATATTTCACCGTAGGGATAATGTATCCATATCTTCAGAGAAACTATTATAGTTGTTAACTCATGATCAGGAGTTGGGTAGTTCTATTCATGAGTTTTTAATTATCTAGATGCATAGTTAATGAGTCTATCATTCTTCCTAAAGACACAACCATGTCCATTCTTTGATGCATCAATATAAATAACAAATACACCAATTCATGATGGTAGAGTCAATATTGGAGCATTAAATAACCACTCCTTTAATTCTTCAAAATATTCTTCCCATCAATTTCTATATATAAAATTATCCCCTTTTGAGTAAGCTTTGTTAATGGGTTAGCTAGTCGGGTGATGTTATGAACAAAACAATGATAATAACCATCTAAATCGATAAAACTACATACCTCAGTTATGTTCTTTGGATTATTCCATTCTTGAATAACCTTTTTCTTTGCAGGATCAACCATGATTCCATCCATAGAGACAATAAATCCAAAAAATGAAACTATTTTAATCCATAATTCACTCATGCTAAACATCCCATATAACTCATTTTCTCTAAGAGTCTTCTGAATAATGCACAATTTATTTTCATAATCATCATTTCTTATGAAGTATATCAAGATATAATTAATAAATAACACAATGAAGAAATAAAGATATTCCTTTAAATCACTCTTTATTTGATCCATTAAATAAGTGGGTGCATTAGTCGATCCAAAATCTATTTCTGTAAACTCGTAATGCCCATACATGGTTCAAAATGCTATCTTTCGAGTATATTATTTCATCACACACAATTATTGATATCTAGATTCAAGGTATATCTTCAATAAATACTAGTATCCACGATGTTAACCAAATAAATAATCAATCTGAGTTAGAGGATACTTGTTCATTATTGTAATAGCATTAAATTCCCTACAGTCAATGCATATCCTCATGGATCCATCTTTCTCATTGACAAAGAGATAAAGGGATTCCCATAGGGAAACAATAGGGTGTATATATATAATAACTCAATTCTTCTAGTTGTTTCTTCTATTATACTAATTCCACTCTGAACATTCTATAAGGGGTCTTTGATATTGTTCTTAAACCCGGAATTAAATCAATAATGAATTCAATTTCCTGCTCTGGAGGATGTCCATGTAAATCCTTCGGAAATACAACAACATATTCTTTCACAATAGTTTCATACCCAATTTGCTGATTTATTACCCCACCCACAATTATTTCATTCTATTCCTCCCCTAGAATTGAATTCATTAGATCTACTAGGGGTGGATCTTGAAAAGAATCAAATGGTGATGTTTTTTCTCTAAAGATAATGGATTCTACACTTTCCTCACAAATTGTAACTTCCTTATTCTTGAAATAGATTTTTGAATCATTTTTTGAAATCTATTCCATTCCTTGGATTATGTTAGTGTCGAACATAGGAATAACAATAAAATTAATGGATAAAGAACATTTGTATGTCATAATGGGGACTACCTGACACATATTTATTGTAATGAGACATCCCTGAGGTGTTTTGACTAAAAACTCCTTTGTTATAGAGAATTAGAAATATCTAATTTTTAATTCAAATTGAGAGATTTAAAGGAATACGATGATCCATAACTAAATAAAACATTGTCCATGTTTAATGAAATGATTATTGTACCTACTAACATATCATTAGGAACATCAACTTCAGCTGTTGTGATCACAAAATCTTTTTCTTTATCCCTTGGAATTCTCTGGGGAAAATTTCCATAATGGTTAGGGAAATAATTGGCACAATGTCCAATTTCATTACAATTCTATCATTGAAAATTGGTATTTTCTTTATTTACCCTGTATTATTGAGATTGGTGACCTTTATCTTCATTATTGTAACAAACTCCTTTTCCTTTTATGCATTCTCCATGCTGTTTCTTCCTACATGTATCACATGTTGGAGAACGTTCCTTTTTATACTTCCCTATATCCATTCTTTCCTCTGACACCCTATTCTTCTCTTTCTATCCATTAAAATCATAAGACATAAAAAAATAATTCTATATATTTATGGAACATGAGACTATATCTTCATGTGATGGGAGTGTTCTAGAAACTAGTTCCTTTACAGGTAATTGTTTCAAACCATCAAAGAATCAATTAATATTTCTCCATGGAATACATATGTATTATGAGGCATTCTTTTCTATCCTTATAAAATTAGCTTCAAACTTCTCAATGTTTTTATCCTATTTTTGTTTCAAACTCAAGAATTTCCTCCCTATATCTTTTCACTATTCTAAAGGAAAATATTACTCTAAGAATTTTTTTTAATTTACCTCTATTATATTTCTTCTATTTCTTCCTTGACCATTGTGTTTTTGATAAATGACCTCCATTGATCAGCATCACCCAATACATGATAATCTATCATGACAACCTTATCCCCTTCATTACATCCCAAAGAGAGAAATGGCATCTCTAGGGGACTTATCCACTACCTAGCTACAAATGGGTTTATAGTCCCATTGAATGATGGAGGTTGATGTCATATAATGTAGCCTGACACTGTACTTACACCTTGTTGTTGAAGATTATTTATTTAGGTAAAGTTATTATTCATAACCCGAGTTAATTGTCCCAGTAAAGCTATAAGCTGCTCAGCACCAGTCACAACTCCAATACTAGCATAATTATATTGCATAAGAGGACAATCCATACATGGGATACATGAATTCATGCAGTTTCCATTCCTTCCAAAAGGATCCATTTCTAAATAATAAAATTTACTAAATTAGGTTATGAATCACAATGTGTAATGTCGAACAAGAAAAACACTTAATATAAACTTAAATTTTATGCATGTTTAGTCTCGTAATGATAATAAAGGTTACATTAGGGACCTGTTTACATTTAAATAATTTATAATGGTTTATAAATAAAATTTAAATTATTCTATGGATAACTCCCATGATTGTGAAGCTTTGTGGGTAGTAAGGCTCATTTTAATGTATTAGGTTACCCCATGTCGTGCCCGGAACACCTTGTCAGAGTTTTTACTCATAGGTACATCTGTTCCAGAACTACATCCACTTGTAACATCCAGATAAGAATTTATTTTCTAGAAAAATCCACAAAATCCATAAATTACCAAAATTATTCAATATTCTTGTATACTTATCCCTAAACTCTACCTGAGGGTTTTTTCCTTAATCTACGTTTTGTAAATCTAGTTTACGGTTTTTCTATAAAACTTATTTTGATACCAACTATAAGAACCTGACCCCAGTTTCCTAGAGATAGTGACTTATTTTATTATGTTTTAATATAAACAAGGATTTCATATCCCAAAGTAATGATTATTTTAGTCGCTTTGGAAAACAAGATACATGCATTAGTTCAACATTACAATTTAAAAGGACATACCACCAATCAACTTCATTGTAATCACTCGTAAACTCCTAGATTATCCTAGAAAGTCATTAATAATATTCATCTTCACCACATGGGAAAAAATACAACATAAGAAAAGGGTTATCTTGGATGATCACTAATGGTATGTAATACATCACAAGTTATCATAAACATAAACACTAGGCATGGTGAATAACTAAAAATGCATTCTTTTAAAAAATATACTTTAGCACAATATGGAAGGAATGAAAGCTAATTAAATAAGGATATATGAATGATGATGATAGAATAAATAATTACCATTGATATTATACTAGTATAATAATCACCTGGTTTATCAATTTTTAATACTATAATGATGGAATACAAAATGTCTGACATCTGAAAGAAATTATAAAGGCATCAGCCAGCACTTCTGAAAAAACTGGGGTAAGGCCTTGAAAGCAACAAAATTCAATTTTGTCTGATGAGATCTACCGATGCATTGAGAGGATATAGATGGCCCCACCTATCAATTTATATGTCCAATTCAATCCTCATATTAAAGGGGCTAAACATAAACAGAAAGAACATTTGAAAAAATATTCCCCAATTTGTAAATATAAACACAAACAATTCTGAGTAGTGTAGTGAATGATATCAAGATAGAACATCCATAGTCAAAATAATAATAAAACATTTCATAATATATGATAGATGAAAAACAGGATATAATAACCTCAATAATACATAAATTTTAACATTGGTGTTGTAATATACAAATACACTATAATAAAATCATCGAGGAATTTTTGAGAGAAATAAACTTTTACTTTAAAAAGAAGAGTTATTTGGGAAAAATATTTTCATAAAACCAGAAATGAACTAAGTTAGTTTTTATATAATTTAAGGATTGGTTTTAGAAAAATAATTTTTTCTTAATGAAAATTATATTGTGAAAATGAAAATAGGTAATAATTTGAGAAGTTTCCTTGAATCGGGCTTGTTTGTCAAAAATAATTGAGAAATATATTTATAAAAAAACATAATTCCCCAAAAAATAAAGATGTAATAGGATTGGTAAAGTTATAAAAAACATTAAAAAATAATTTAAAAGATATAATTAAGAATAATTAATAATTAAATTTGGATTAAGATAGACAAAGAGAAACCTGAATGAAAATGGAGGTCCGGGTAGAAAACCCTTACCTTATGTCCGAATTTATTTTTACCTTGTCACTAATTTCATGGATAATAAAATTAAATCAATTAATTAATTAATTAATAATATAATGTAAATATATTTTATTCATTATAGTTTTATTATGTTCATTTATTTTCTTATTGATAAGTTAAAAGATTGAATTTCGTTGTTCTGGGGTGTTTGTTTTCCTTGATTTTATGATCGGTCCACCTAATTATAAGTAACGGAGATCATGTGGAATAGATATAATTCTACATAAATGAAATTAAATATTATTAATGAGAATCTTGGATTGGAAATGGTTATATATGTCATGACCCATCCTCGGGGCCCGTGCCGTGACTACCCTAAGCCCGCCTTCCATAGGCCAGGGGCTGGTGACTAGCACCAAAGGCGTAAATCCCGATAACTGGGAAGTCATTGCCTTATAAATGTAAACAAAACACAACAGAGTACAAGAGGAAGTAATACACTAAGTACACAAGAATGTGCTGAAAAGTAAATGGGCCAGAATACAAACCCAACTGAAAGTACACCTACAACTGAACAAAAGTACAACAGAAAAGACAAGCAGCTGGAAGAATAAAACCAGCTCCTAGGTTGTCCACCTCGGATCCTACGTGACAGGTAGGTACAGATAGCGCAGCTCCTGGATCACCTGTCAACCTCCAACGAGTATCGTCTCATCGTGAATTCCACCTCCGGATACTAACTCGTCATGAGGTCCACCTCCGGGTATCGTCCAGTCCTCGAACACTCGAACTCCATCAGCACTGCCCGTCGTCTGCAACCAACACAACGAGGTGTGGCCATAGCCCGCGCAGGGGTGAGTATAATGATACTCAGTAGGGACCCTGAGACCCTCAAGGTCTCTCTAAATACAACAAGGATAACCACAAAGCAGAATCACAACAGATAACCCTTACTTAGGTATAAGCCCATACTTATACGTAAGTTATCAAGTAACCCATCTCAATAATGATGAAACATAGAGGTTATGAAATAAATGGATAACCACTACATAGATATATGCCCATACATATACCTATGTTATCAAGTGACCCATCTCCATCATGAGGTAAACACATAGTCATAGACTCATCTCAAACCAGGATTTTCATTATCGAAACCAGAACTATTGAAGAGCTCCGTCTCTGACGAGCACAGTGATCCTGTCACGACTCTGAGGTACTTCTCACTAACCATAGACTGCTGAGGTACTCCTCCTGTTGAGTACCACGGGTCTGCTGCCAACTACCGGGTGCTCCGTCCGCTGAGGGTCTACTGCCAAATACTTGGCGCTCACTCTAATAACCTATAGAGGTACTCCTCCGATCGAGTACCGCGGATCTGCGGCCAACTACTGGGTGCTCCGTCCATCGTGGGTCTATCGCCAAATACCGGGCGCTCCATGCACTGGGCTAGTCAACTAACTCCAAGTCGAGTCGGTCAAGCAGTCGTCAGGTCTTAGCCGGCTGCATGGTCTCCGTACTCCGTACGCTCGTCTCCGAGAGGGTCCGCTCCATGAGCTACAAGTCGATTCTCCAAGTATCACAATGTCCCACAAAGAAGCATATCAAAGGATCTCCTCGTCATAGGGGTTTCAACGCAATAGATGGCGCGCCAATTGGATGCCTGGTCTATGAGTTAATAGCCATTTCATCCCAAGGGCCCGGCTAGTTTCATGTGCGAACCAACCTGGCCATATCTCAACTGTACCCTGAACTCTCATAGGGTATACTCATAGGTACCGTTTCTCAATGTGATCACCAACACCGCTAACGGTCCGTCAAACGAACGTCCGGTCTGAAAGTTATCAGCTTTTCCGTTCCAGGGGCCCGGTTGGATTTTGGGTTCAATCCAACCTAGACACTATCCAACTATGTCCAAATCTCAGGCGAAGTATGCAAAATTTTCCATCTCATCAATATGAATCCAACAAAGTCGACGACACATCAATCGGATGTCCGGATCTCAAGTTATAAATGTTTCCGCTCTGAGGGCCCGGTGGGTTTCGGGTTCGAACCAACCCGGCCGAACCCCATGTTCTTCAAAACCTTGAGTGTAATATACCGAAATGACCATCTCGATAAATGGATCATATCACAACTGACGGTGCATCGATCGGAGGTCTGAATCCCAAGATATGGGCAAATGACTGAAAACAATACGAAATGGGGGGTCTCGGCCAGACCCGGCCCGACCCAACCCCCCCTGGGTCAGCCCGAACTGGGTCCAAGTCCGGCTCATTAGGGCACGGCCTGGCCTGGTCGGCGCGGCGTGGCCCGGCCTGGCGTGCGCGCGTGGCCCGCATGGCCAGCTCAACAAATGTCGAGCTGAGCGGAATGGGGGGGGGGGGGTGCCCCCCTTGATTGGAAATGTGACCCCCACGTGGGGGCCACTCCTTGCCAGCGGACGCGGCACTAGGTGCTGCGTCTTCCCCAGGTCCCGCGTGGCCATGAAACCGGTCGCCTGCCGCCGCGGCAGTCCCTCCTGGCGGCCGACTGGTGTCGGCCGCCCCATCCAGCCGCCGGCGCTGCCTTGCCAGCGTGGCGCGCCAGCAGGGTCTTCCGCAGACCACCGGATGCGCTCCGGTGGTCCGTTTTGCATGCCGTCTTCACCAGCGGTCCTCTTGGGACATGCTCTTCACTTCTAAGAATTCAAATTGCCTCTACAGCCGTTCTGTCATCACCCGTCGATCCGCACGTCAACAAACTAACTGTGGAGTCTTCGAATCGCCTTTGCGGCCCCGACTCCGACCACAGTTTCGTTCGGCCTCAACGACATGACGTGACAACGCCTCGCTTCATCTCCATGTTCCTCCTTATTTCCTCGCTATTCTGTTGCACAATGCCGCCTTTGTTCGAGATACAACTAAATCGACAACAAAAAAGGGGGAGGAGGTTAGGCCGTAATCATGCTGTCCGACCCCCTCTCCCCCATTAATCTGATTCCAAGCGGCTAAAGGAAATGACGTTGGATGGAAATGAATAAACAAAAACACAAATACAAACCCCTACCTCAAGGTGTCGTCGAACAAAGGTTCTTCGCGGGAAATAATAGTCGCTGAAAACTGCATCGCAGAACAAGGTTCTGTAAGCGTTGTCGGTGTCCCAGAGAAGAGAATTGTCGGCGTCGCGGTACACGGCGTCATGGTACACGGCGTCGCGTTGTCGATCTCCGAGGATTCGGCGATTTTCTTCATCCTTCGCCGGAGGCCGGCGTTCTTCGTCGGTGATTCTGCGTTGTTCGCGTTCTTTAAGGAGGAAGAAGAGGATTCCAAGGCTTGAGCAATTCCTCTCCAATCCCTCTCGCACAACGAACCCACCCTTAATGTAATAAGACTTGTCTTATTTAATTAACACACAAGACAACATCTCAATTTGAAATTCAAAAATAAATCATTCAATTAATTGAATTAATTGTAGTGTTTTAACCGTCCAATTATTGTGAGCTTTGACTCGGCATTTAATAGGGGGTGCGGGTGTGTTACAAAATTAATGGGGGGTTTGTGGAAGTTGAAAGGGGTGGGGCTTGTGTGGGTCCCACATCACATTTATCCACACGTGGGTAGTTAGAAACTAGATGGTCCCACCCCAACTCCCTTACATAGGATATAACTACTTAGATATAAAAAAAATTGGTTGCACAAATTTTATTTTTATTAATTACTTAACCCATTATTTTAATAACGACACCCGAGCAAACACAATTCCAGAATAGGTGTTCCTAAGAAATTACTGGCGCTGCAGTTTCATCGGTGCCCTCAGATTTCGATTCCGAGTATTGGTTCAAAAGTTAGGAAAACCCGCTCGTTCGTTTACTAAACATACCTGATCTAAACTTCAGAAATTGATTTCGGGCACACCGGGCCACATAATTAGGTGCCGTCAGAAACTGCGTTCTTGTAAAATCCCTAAGAAAATTAATAAAAAAAAATTCACTTGAATTTTACGGTTCGTTAAATTACTCCCACCTCAGGGATTTACATCGTCGTAAAGCTTTAACACAAACTAGGGATACAAAAGTGGTACTGAGCATGCATCTGAGTATTTAAATCCCATGTGCTCTTCTAGAGGTTCTTGTTCTTCCAAGGAAAGCGCACAAGTGGAATTGACTATCCCCGTAGGACCCGCTCCTGTCGATCCTCAACCTCTAATGGAACTCCACAAAAGTCACCCCATCACCAACATCCAGCTCCTCATGGTCGATGATATGAAAAGGGTCGTGCTCGTATCTCCTCAGCTGAGATACGTGGATGTCTCTATGCACCAGGTGCAACTGAGGTGGATGGGTCAAACGGTAATCCAACTCGCCTACCTTGCTGAGGACCTAAAAAGGTCCGCTAAACCTTGGAGATAACTTGCCGCCTTGGCCACATCTCCGTAAACCTCATCGAGGTGAGACCCATATAAGGACGTGATCATCATCCTCAAACTCTAGAGGTCTCCAATTCCTGTTTAGAACTGAAACTCAAAACTCCTGCTGCCACAAGTGTAAGGTTGACCGACTGAAGAGTGATTGTCCGCACCCTCCTATGCACGAGTTTATCTTGTGCTGCTTGGGGTTTCCTTTTCTCCGACCAAGGAAAAACCATCCCGATGTTGTAGTTAGACCACATTCTTTTTGCCTCATACAGTCAATCTGAGCATGAACTGTGAATCCAATCCATACCAAGACCATCGTCGTAAGGCCTCATCGCTACCACCAAGTGATTCCAACCGAGTCTCTCTCCTCGAGGGCCAGACCACACTGTTGGTGTATGTGTGATTATCGAGTCTCCTCCCATGGTATCTCCATACGTGAGGATCAAGTCTATGGATTACCGGAAACTCTAGGTCTGGGACAAGATTCGTGGAAGGAAGGAATGATTCATATCAAAGTCGGTTACTATGGAAGCTAGTAGTGGACACTGATTGTCCCTTGAATCATTTTTAGAGACATTGGGTCACACTCCTTGACAGCATGCAGCCGCACTCTTCCCCTGCCCTCCAGCTCCCTGAGCCTGGCAGGGACAACTAAGGCAGGTGGTTGTAGCATTTTGAAATGTACACCACCTCATGATTCTCTTCTAGCTCTTCCTCCACATCTACTGCTTCGCAGACTCTGCTATCCTTAATACTTCCACTTCTTGAAATAGTTAACATGCCCGAGTCTCTAAGACTAGTGCCAGTTTCATGTTTCTTACTACACTGTGTAGTCTTCATCCATTCCTGGATGACCTGGACCTTCTCTGTCGTTACTTGGACCATCTCTGGTCCCACAAGAGCTGTTAAGATTTCTTCGTTTCTGATAAGAGAAATCCGGTCTCATCCCTTAAATGAACCACATTATTTTCCTAATATAGTCAATCCAGACATGAATGATGCATTCATGCCATGGACGACGTCGTAAGGCCTCGACGTTACTACCAAGAGATCCAACCGTCACTCTCGCCTCTAAGGGTCGAGTCACACTATGGGCATCAACATGAGGTAACTGGGTCTCCTCCAGTTGGAATCTTGAAAGTGAGGGTCAAGTCAATAGTTTAAAACGGAACCTCTTAGTACAAAAAAAGGGAGGAAGAAAATGTCACAAGGACAAGTATCTTTTATTACTACATCTCGATGTACAATGACACACAACAATGACAACAATGAAACTAGAAGCACCAAGATCAAAGGTCACATGCCTGGAACTAGTCCCGCTCTTGTCCGCCAGGTTCCAGAGCTCCGTAGTTGTATGCTTCTGCTATCTAAAGCTGAGCTCTCCCGTGTCCACCTATTCCCTACGGTCGAGGTGGACGTCCTGCTGGTGGTGGTGGCAACACCTCAAAGCGTTGTCCACCTCAAGCTGCATGACTATCTCCCCTGTCTCGGTCTCCTATTCCCTGTGGTCTGCCTCGATCGAACCTCTACATCTGCCTGGGAGGTCCTTCGTTTATCTGCTGGTCATTTGTATGGCAGGTCGGACAGTTGCGTGCCATGTGACCAAGCCCACAGCAGGAGTAACACTGCCCACTCTTGGTACGACTGGCTCTGACTTCACCCCGGTTTCCCCGCACAACTGAGCCTGCGTCGTTTAGTCGGCCACTAGTGGGTCTGGTCCTTTTGGACTTCTGAGTTAACTGTCTACTGCCAGCCGCATAAGACTCTGCTGCATGTCGACTAGTAGAGGGTTCTGCTGCTGGAGATTGCTCAGCAAGGAAACTCTCTACTAGGAGGGCTCGCTCCAACACATCCTATCTATGTCAGAATGCTGTGAGAAAAAACAGAAGCTCTGATCTCTCACCTGAGCCCCTGCTCGATGGTTTGGACCATAAAGAAAGGGTCTCGTACCATGTCTGTAGAGTAGCGCGAGAGGTTTGTGAACCTCGCTGAGTACTGAGCTACAATCATGCGGCCCTGCTGCAGATGAAGTAGCTCCTGGATCCACACCGCTCGAAGGGTGGATGGTAAAAAATCTGCCCGAAACAGGCTCTCGAAGTATGCCCACAGAAGTGATGCGTCATCATGTACCTGGAGCATCAGACACCTCCATCTGCCTGCTACTACCTAAAGAATGATAGCAACAAGGATCACCATGAATTTAGCTGGTGTCCCCACTATCTTGAAGACCCTCACCATAGCCTCCAACCAATCCTCAGCCGCCTGTGGGTCTGTCTCTCCCCTGAACCTGGGTGACCTCTGGCGCTGGAACTCGTGCAGTGCACTCAAGCGACGTGCACTCTCTGCTGCTGGGGCTGGTGGCATCGGGGGACCAACGGGTGGTAGTACAACTGGTGCCTCTGCTGGTGCCTCAACCGGGACATGGCCATGTACTGAGGCCTCGTCGCTCGGCGGGCTGTCAGTACGTACCACTGTCGGGGCTCTAGCTCGTCGTCCACGGGGAGGCATCCTGAAAGAAAAAAAAGTGACATGGTCAAACGATTATACCTGGTGAGCTGACCTGTATTTATCTGACTTTAAAAAAACTTTTGGAAACCCACACGCAATCAGTGTTTTCGTGCACAAAGACTGAAATCAGTTATCAGGGTCCTTGTGTATGGATACGTCGGCCGCCCGCACCAATACTGGACTCCCTGAACTGAAAACCACACTCGGTACCCTGAACACTATTACTTCACAGAAGAAAGATCAGAGTCCAGAGTTCTGCGGTAGAACTGACTCCTCTAATACCAATTCGTCACGACCCGTACTTAGGGCCCATGCCGTGACTACCCCAATCCCGCCTTCCATAGGCCAGGGGCTGGCGACTAGCACCAATGGTGTAAATCCCGAAAACTGGGAAGGTATTTCCTTATAAAAGTAATCAAAACACCATAGAGTACAAGAGGAATTAATACACTAATTACAAAAGGAAGTGCTGAAAAGTAAATGGTCCAGAATACAAACTCAACTGAAAGTACAGCTACAACTGAACGAAAGTACAATAGAAAAGACAACCAGCTGGAAGAATAGAAGCAGCTCCTAGGTTGTCCACCTCGGATCCTACCTGAAGGGTAGTTACAGATAGTGCAGCTCCTAGATCGTCCGTCAACCTCCACAGAGTATTGTATCGTCGTGAAGTCTACCTCCGAATACTAACTCTTCGTGAGGTCCACCTCCGGGTACCGTCCAATCCTCAAATACTCGGCCTCCATCAGCACTGCCGATCATATGCAACCAACACAATGAGGTGCGGGAATAACTCGTGCAGGGGTGAGTATAACGATACTCAGTAGAGACCCCGAGACCCTCAAGGTCTCTCCAAATCCAACAAGGATAACCACAAAGCAGAATCACAACAGATAGACCTTACATAGGTATAAGCCCATACTTATACCTAAGTTATCATGTAACACTTCTCAATCATGAGGAAACACAGAGGTTATGAAATCAATGGATAACCACTACTTAGATATATTCCCACACATATATCTAAGTTATCAAGTGACCCATCTCAATCATGAGGTAAACAAATAGGTCATAGACTCAGCTTATACCAGGATTTTCATTATCGAAACCATAACTGATGAAGATCTCCATCTCTGACGAGTACAGTACTGTGATCCTATCATGACTCTGAGGTACTGATCACTAACCTTAGACTGCTAAGGTACTCCTCCTATTGAGTACCGCGGGTCTGCTGCCAACTACTGGGCGCTCTATCCGATGAGGGTCTACCACCAAATACTGGGCGCTCACCCTAATAGCCTACAGAGGTACTCCTCCTATCGAGTACCACAGGTCTGCGGCCAACTACTGGGCACTCCGTCCACCATGGTTCTGTCACCAAATACCGGGCGCTACGTCCCCTATGCTGGACAACTCACTCCATGTCGAGTCGGTCAAGCAGTCGTCAGGTCTCAGCCGGCTACACAGTCTCCGTACTCTGTACGCTTGTCTCTGTGAGGGTCCAATCCACGAGCTATAGGTCGATACTCCATGTATCACAATTTCCCATGAAGAAGTATTTGAAAGGACCACCTCGTCATAGGGGTCTCAACGCAATAGACAGCGCGTCAATCGGACGCCCGGTCAGTGAGTTAATAGCCTTTTCGTCCCAGGGGCCCGGTTGGTTTCCTGTGCGAACCAACCCGGCCATATCTCAATTATACCCCGAACTCTCATAGGGTATACTCATAGGGACCATTTCTCAATGTGATCACCAATGCCGCTAACGGTTCATCAAACGGATATCCGGTCTGAAAGTTATCAGCTTTTCCGTTCGAGGGGCCCGGTTGGATTTCGGGTTCAATCCATCCCGGACACTATCCAAATGCGTCCAAAAACTCAGGCTAAGTATTCCAAAAGTTCCTTCTCATCAAGAGAAATCCAACAAAGTCGACGACATGTCAATTAGACGTCTGGAGCTCATGTTATAAGCGTTTCTGCTCCGAGGGCCCGGTTGGTTTCGAGTTCGAACCAAACCCGGCCATACTTCATGTTTTCAAAAACCTTAAGTGTAATATACCAAAACAACCGTCTCGATCCAATGATCGCATCGCAACTGACGGTGCGTCGATCGGAGGTCTGAAGCCCAAGATATCGGCAAATGAATGAAAATAGTCTGAAATGGGTGGCCTGAGCCCAGCCCGGCCCAGCCCAACCCCCCCTGGGTTGGCCCGAACCTGGTCGACCCGAAATGGGTCCGAGTCCGGCCCATTAGGGCGTGGCCCGACCTGGTGGGTGTGGCCTGACCCAGTCGGCGCGGCTCAGCCCGGCCCAGCCTGGCGGCCGGTTGGCCTGGCGCACGCGCGCGACCCGCGTGGCCAGCTCGGCCAGTGCCGAGGTGAGCGGAGGGGGGGGGGGGGCGTAGCTGCCCCCCATGATTGGAACTGCGGCCCCCATGTTAGGGACACTTCTTGCCAGCAGAGGCGGCACTGGGCGCCGCGTCTTCCCCGGGTCCCGCGCGGCTGTGGTACCGGTCGCCTGCCGCCGTGGCGGTCCCTCCTAGCGGTGCGCCGGGCGCCGCCGCCTCCTGGCGGTCGGTCGGTGTCGGCCGCTGCGCCAGCGTGGTGCACTATCAGGGTCTTCCGCGGACCACCGGACGCGGTCCGGTGGTCCGTTTTGCCTGCCGTCTTCGCCAGCAGTCCTCCCGGGACTTGCTCTTCACTGCGAAGTCTTCAAATCCCCTCTACGACCCCGTTCTGTCATCGCCCATTGATCCTCACGTCAATAAACTAACTGCGGAGTCTTCGAATCACCTCTGCGGCCCTGAATCCGACCACAGTTTCGTTTGGACTCAACGGCGCGACGTGACGGCGCTGTGCTTCATCATCGTGTTCCTCCTTATTTCCGCGCGGTGCCGTTGCACCGCGCTGCCTTCGTTCGAGCCGCAATGAAATAAACAACAAAAAGGGGGAGGAGGGTTGGCCGTGTTCGTGCAGTCCGACCCCCTCCCATTAATTCGATACCAGGCGGCTAAAGGGAATGATGTTGGACGACAAAGAATAAACACGAACACAAATCCAAAGCCCTACCTTAAGGTGTCATCGAACGAAGGTTCGTCGCGGGAAATAATCGTCGCGGAAAACGGCGTCGCGGAATAAGGTTTGGTAAGCATCTTCGGCGTCATGGAGAAGAGAATAGTCGGTGTCACGATACACAACATCGTGTCATCGATCTACGAGGATTTTTCATTCTTCATCGTCCTTCATCGGAGGCTGGCGCTTTTCGTCGGCGACGGTGCTTTCTTCCCATTCTACAAGGAGGAAGAAGAGGATTCCAAGGTTTGAGCAATTCCTCTCCAATCCCTCTCACACAAAGAACCAACCCTTAATGAAATAAGACTTGTCTTATTTAATTAACACACAAGAAAACTTCACAATTTTAAATTCAAAAATAAATAATTCAATAAATTGAATAACTTGAAGTGTTTTAACAGTCCAATTAATGTGAGCGTTGACTCGGCATTTAATAGGGGGTGCGGGTGTGTTACAAAATTAATGGGGGGTGTGTGGAAGTTGAAATGGGTGGGGCTCGTGTGAGGCCCACCTCATATTTTTCCACACGTGGGTAGTTAGGAACTAGTGGGTCCCACCCCAACTCTCTTACATAGGATATATCTACTTGGATATAAAAAAAATTGGTTGCACATATTTTATTTTTATTCATTACATAACCCATTATTTTAATAACCACACCCGAGCAAACGCAACTCCAGAATTGGTGTTCCTAAGAAATTACCAGCACTGCGGTTTCATCGGGGCCCTCAGATTTCAATTTTGAGCAATGGTTCAAATGTTAGGAAAACCCGCTCATTCGTTTACTGAACGTACCTGAGCTAAACTTCAGAAATTGATTTCGGGCACACCGGGCGTCAGAATCAGGTGCCGTCAGAAACAGCGTTCTTGTAAAATCCCAAAGATAATTAAGAAAAAAACATCCCTTTGAATTTTACGGGTCTTTAGAAAATATATATATATATCTTTTGGTTATATTATATGAGTATGAATCAATATATAAGACATTTTGTGATAATCATTTATATTTTTATAATATTTTCTTTGATTATTATGAACTTGTTTTGTTGTATGTATATGTAATTGTTACAGAACATTAAGTTGGTTATAAAATCATATATTATATCATGGTTCAACCATAAAAATGGTTTCAAGCTCAAACATTAAGATTATAATAGAAATTGAAAACCTATCATCCTTGAATGCAATAAATTCACACATCTCGGATAATGTTTTAATTTTTATTTTGTATAAAAGGAGGGTAAATGAGAGATGGTGATGAATTATTCCATTAGACATAAAATTTTGACATATATTAAAGTTACTGGAGTTATCGTACCTTTTTTTATGTGGGTACTGGATGATGGAAAAAGAAAATAAAGGAACTTGAAAGAAAAATAGAAGTTGAGATATTCCTTAAAAACATTTGGCAGCCTAAAAGAGTCACGTCAAAATTCATAAAAAATGTTTATGAGAGAAAAAGAGGAATATAATAATTTTTTACATAATATGGATAATAAGTGGAATATTTACCGATTTATCCCAGTACAATAAAATGTAAATTAAAAAAGAATAACATAAAATGAGTTCCTACAAAAAGAAGGGTTGTATATTCCCTTAATTTGTAGAGGAACTCCTAAAACGTGATTGTTGGGACCTTGGAAGATTTAAGACACATTTTGAGACTCTGAGGGAAGTAAAAATACCAAATATTATAGGATGATGAATTTTTAATTAATATAATGGAATAAATGGTTTGGTATTTATAGAAAAAGTAAGATAATGTTTTATTAATTTTGGAGGATACCTCAGTAGTGGTTTTTGATAAACCCTAGAATTTCCCATGGAATTTTCCCATGTTATTGTCCACATGGGACAAAAAATATTTTATTTTAATGTAGAAATATTTAATATTATTTATACTAATTTTTTCAGTATTTTGATTTCATTAAACATACCGAAAACTCAAAACTGTATTTTTACTATTCACGAAAAACTAATGTATTTTATAAAATTCTTATAAATTTAGCACAACAAAATATCAATGTTATGAATTCAGAAATGAAATTTATTTTATCATAATGATTCCTTAAATATAAAATTTTTAACATTTATCTATAGAAAATACATATTTATTAAAAATAAAATCGGACATAAAATATATAAGAAAATGCATAGTAAACATTTTGACATATAAAAAATAAAATTATTTTATCATTTGTAATTAAAGAAGATTTTTTTGATAAGAATATTTCATTATAGTAAATATTAATAAAACCTTAGTTTGATATAATAATTTAATTATATATGAAATGTACAATTTTTACATGAAAAATCAATTTATCAAATTCTTCATATTTGTATGAAAAACTAAACTCAAAGCAGAAATGATGGAAAAAATTTTATTTACACTTTATTAGGTGAGGATACTATTTTATTGGTCATATCACTATTCATAAGGGAAATGTTACAATTCCAAAGTGTCGAGGTACTATTTAAAAATAATTAAATTGATCATATCAGATGCCAAGTATCTTACTGATCACAATAGTGTGTGATTATTTTTTGAAATTCATAACATAGAATCCGCAAAATTATGTTTAATGGATAGGCTATAACTATCTCATATAAATAACCACATGTTTGTTTCATAGAGAATCAGGGTTTCATGAATTTTATAACAAATTTATTTTTAAATCTTTGGGGTATTACACATATCACATGTAAAATAAATAAGAATCATTAAAATATTATGATTTCACTAAATATACTAATCATGGAAGGATTATTTTAGTAATAATGGATGAAAAATAAATAATTCATACTGAAGAGAGCATTGTATAATCAAAAATAATAACCTATTATAATTAAAATTAAATCAATCTAAACAAAATATATTTTAAAAATGAATATAGATTCTTAATATTAAAGATATTAAATAAATATATGTTTTTAATTATAGTACCGATATGTAAAAATTTATTATATAGTGGGTTAGTGCACTTTTGGGAAAATTGAATGTAAATTTAATGGGTTTTTCCCAATATATCTTTCTATTTGAGATTATATATACCTCAGAATGGATTTGGATAATATTTATTTAAATTACATTGAAATCAATATTTTTTCTTCATATTTATTTATAATAGTAATTTTAGGAAATTTGACCACTCCCCTCTCATTGATTTGTACATAACCTATTATAATATATGTTAGGGGAATACTATTTTGATTTTATTTCCATTTGGTAATATTTTACTACATATAAATATTACACATATTTTTTCATGGATTCTATTATCTGTTATTCAATTATTTTTTAAGGGCACCTTATATGGAATTTTTAATATTTACAAGAGAGTTAAATGGATATATTTATCTCTGTTCCATTATTTTTCTCACTCTATTTTCCTGACCGAATTTTTTTCTTCAGGATTCATTTTGTATTTCCCCTTTAATGTTTTCATGATTACAGAATGTAATTTGTACTTAAATTATCATTATTTTAGAAATAATTTATTTATTTATTATTTTTTTTAAAATTTTCTAAATATAATAATCATTATATTTATTTTATAAACTGGTTTATAATGTTTTTATAAACGTTTTTTCATTTATGTAACTATAATTTAGTGTTTCTTTAATATTTTTTAACACAATAATCCACTTTATTTCTCAATATAATTTATTTTCAATTATTTTTAATATTTATATAAAACCCAAATCATCTACATGAGATAGCTGTTTCATGATTAATTTATGAATGTTTTTGTGTTCATGTGGCACCCAAGTGTATTGTTTACCATTATGTGATGGGTGAGACCCAAATTATTAATGCCTATATTACAATGGGAAAATCATATATCTAATGAGATGCTATCATTTAGGATATCTAATAGTACCAATGTTTACAATGTCTTGGAAAATGATTTCCCATAAAGTAATGATGGTCTTGTTAGAGAGACATTACATATGCTTTGATATTATATAATTAGGAATATTAAATATTTCTATATAATTCTATATTACAATGTTATTCATTAACATTACAATACTATGGATGTTATAATCCATGATTTTTACTCCTTTGGGTAAGATTTAATTAATTTTTTTGATTCCAAAATGTTCATTTTCGCCTTAAACCTTCATGATCTTTCTTATTATAACCTATGATGATTAAATTGATATCAATGATATTTTACCCCTTATTGAGTATTTAATCCCACTAATTTCATATATTTTCATTCCCCATAGAATGATGAAGAAAAATTCACATGATATTTCTAGGAAGGATGTAAATGTGATGAAAATTTAGAGGAAATGTAGCTATATTATAATATAATATCTTTTTTTAACTAATGCCTAATGAAACTGACCTTTGGGTTCTTGGGATGTTATTTATTGTTTGTTATAAGTTATAATAAATTATAATGAAGTGATATGTATATATGATATGTTTTTTCATATATATTTTAATATGAGATATATTTGGTTACTTTTTGGGATTAGGAAACATAAATCAACATAGGGTAAACATATAGACATAAAGATTAATTTTTATGTGTTATAAGTTAAAATGAAGGTACCAGAGGATAGATTATTTTAAGATTGATTTATATATTAATAAAATGGTCTACTTTGTATATTTTTAAAAACTAATCACTCTAAGGATTTTTGATATAGTAAATTATAATAACAAGTGTTAAATAGAGATAGATGTAGATATGAATATTTATTAAACATAAAATTAATTATTTGAATATTATTTTAACCAATGAATCATATCTAGAAATTTTTCTATATGAATTAATTCACAATCCTAGAGATAATATATTTAATTAGAAGTCAAAAAAATATAGTAGTGTGATGATTTCATCCCATAATTATGACTCCTCTCCTCTGGAGTTTTTTCAGAATAAATTTCTTAAAAATCAATTTTCACTCCCTTTGGTGATATTTTATGTGATGTTTTGCACTATATATATATATATCCAATATCATGTTTTTGTATTGGGGGATAAAATTTTATATCCCACATCATTATATAATAACAAATTGATGAAATTATGCTTAGAAAATTTCTACGGAAACTACTTCCATTATATAGTTCTTCAAATATAATAACAAGGGATACACAACTTAAATGGTTGGGAAAAGTCTACAAAATAAATGATATATTGAATATATTGAAAAATATTTATTTATTTCTCAAATATTTTATTTGAATTACCCTAAAAAATGAGATTTAGTTTTCAAATTAACTCAAACATAGTTCTATGGAAATATCAAAGAGTATTTATAGAATGAAATGAAATAAAATTTATGAATTTGAAGAAGAATATATATATGAAAAATTAGACAAGGTATTTATACCCCAAAGTGCTTCCCCGTGGTCTAAACATGTCCTATTTGGTAAATATATGGATTTATCAATGCATCTACCCATTTATTAACAACAGATCAATAAAATAAAAATCAATGACATGTATCATCTAACCATATTGAAGACTTTTACGATTAACTTCATGGAGATCATGACTTCTCTCATGTAGTATTTTTATTTAGATATCATTAATTAATATTGAAAATGTAAGATACACCTTATAAAACAATTCAGACAACACATGAGAACTATGAAATCATAGTGATTCTAATTATTCATAAACATTACACCAAAATACTCATGGATTTGATAAATTTTGGCTTTATATATAACACATACAGATTCATAGAATTATTTTTATATTATATTATAATATATAATATGAGAAAGTAAGAACATGAATATAATTTGAGAATTATTCTGAACACCTTAAGAAATAATAAACTACATAAAAAATTCAGAATGTTTGATTTTGTTTGTAAAAATTATCTTTCATGTGACATTTAAGAACAAGTGGTCACATATCCAAAGATCCTACTATGATATAGGTGATTAATAATAGACCAGACCAACTATTATTACAGATATATATTTATTTTATTGATTTTATGGATACTATGGACATATTGTGATAAATTTATCATAATGAGAAATGGATCTAACCATGTTTACTCATAATGGATTTAAGTTTCTTTAGATTAAAGAATGTGAATAAAACCCAAAGGTTCTTAATAATAGGTTGGTCTCTACAAATTTATTCACACTACCCTATTATAGAGAATGGTATATGATATCTATATATATATAATGATGAATTAAAGAATAGAATGGGGTTTTTGCGTATTTAAAATAAAAATATTATATCTTATATACAAAATCAGTTGGATTTATATGAGAAAAATTACTCCGACACATGATTTGGAGTTATTAGTAGAAAAATTTCGATTAAATATTTATATGTTTTATCACTATGGATATACAAATGACATATTTTGACTGTATGGGCATCATGTATAAATTTTTATGTAATGAGTGTAATGTGTGTTACATGTGAAGGATGGATTTGATCAATAATTGGGATTGATGAATGTATTACTGCATTGTGAATGAGAACAAGGTGGATGATGCACATAGTATAAATAACGTTTCTACCTTATCCATGATGGGAAATTAATGGGACCATGTACTACATTTTTCAAAGGATATTCATTTATATCTCCACAAAATGTATGAAATCAGATCATTAATAAATTATTACTCAAAAAATCCATGTAAATGAAAATTATATAGGCACAAAAGGATGAAATAAAGATAAACAATGGTAGTAAATATTCTGTAGTCCAAACATTATAATTAAGGAACTATAATATCCTGGAAATGAATTTGTGTCCCATATTTACGAAAAATAAAGGATTTGTGGGTTAATTAACAAATATTTTCATTATATATTCATCATGAATTTATAATAATTTATGTAGACCTCAAAGATAAATTTTAGTGGTACTAAATATATAGGGTGATTGTTGGGTGACCATCATGATTATTGATCTTATTTCAATTTATGGCTCGATATATAAGTCTAATGGGATGAACAAACCATTTCTTTTACCCATAATAAAATGGTAAATCATATTCATGAACATTACCATATGAATTCCCAAAACTACTAAAGGAAATAATTTTCTTTGGTTTGTAGTTTTTTGACTCATGAAATCATCTTGTTTCGTTATTATTCAAGGGGGTTTCACACTTTATCAACATTACATGATATACAGAATGGTAGTAGTAAGGACACATGTAGCCCAAATTTTTATTTTATATAATTGAGATCAAAGATTCACCTTAATATTAAAGAGTATTAAAAGAGAATAAATTGATAAAGGGATGTGCATTATCATCTCTTTACATCCTTAAACTAAGGTAAATTTTCAAAAATACTAATAAAAATCTATATGATATGATGAGATCCAAATTGATGGAGGCCGCATCAATAATTTCCACAAGTGGAGTTATCATATAATATAATATTCAACTTCATAATTCAAATGCATGTGTATGAGAAAATTTGTAATAAATGGTGTAGAAATCCAATATTTGGCGATGATATAAGGGAGGGAAATATTTTGAGATTATATATTTCACCATAGATGATAGAAAAGATTCAAACTATTCAGGAATATATTATATAAATGAAAATTAAATATAATAGATATGATGATATTCATTGATGATATTTATATTTTTAAATTATAGGAAATTTACTCCTTTAAATATAACATTCAAAGAGTTTGTTGAGATTTATGGAGAAGTTAATGTTTACCTAGGATTCATTATCACCTTCAAGATCATTGACCACATGTTGTTTTGGTTTACCACCTTACCCATCCCCTAAACCCCTCATAAGTGCATGATGTGTTCCATGTGTCAATTTTGAGGATGTATGTTATAGTTCACCAGACCTGAATTCACCAATTTTAAGATAAAATATTTTATTTGAACATTATAATTTATGAAAGTGAGATGATCTTATCTTTAACTTAAAATATTTCAATAAACTAAAAATTACATCTTATAAATGGTCACAAAATATTAGGAATAAAAGTTTTAATATATTTATGTACACCTAATTTAGGAAATATATTTTATAGAAGATGTGAACATATATCCATATTCAAACCACACTAGATTTATGACGACTATGAAATTTATAAATAAAATTCCATTTTAAAAAAGAAAATACCATATTTAGAAATGAAATTATATAAAACACAACCAATACTTTGATTATGATAGACCATTATAAGATATATTTCATAAGACGTAAAATATCATTAAGAATATTAATTATTGATAGTATAGTTTTTATATAGTAATCATATGATTAATATACATATATAGGGTTATGATAAATCCAATTGACATAGAAAATGGAAAAACTGGCCTCAAATAGTTATATTATACCCTATGTATTCAATTTATCCATGATATCAAGGGAGATAAAATCAGGGTGATTTTACATTGACCAAGCATATGTCTATATTCAATGAATATAACTTGACTGAAACTCTTTATGGGATAATTTCAATATCAGTAATATTTCGATCCAAACTATGTTCGGTAAGCCTCCTAATGAAAATCTTGCACAACATAACCTTAGGGAATTCACTGGTGTAATAAAAGGATATGTAACTAGAACATAACAGTTTGAATTTTCATATTATTATCTTTAATAATATAATGATTATATTTATCTTTTCTTACATTATAATGATTGAATATTAATGTTTCATAAAAATTATATTTTGATATGATGAAATAAAAAATGTATTTTTGGTAAATATATAGTATCTATAATTAAACACTTTTTAATGAACTTGGTATTTTTTTGGAAAAAGTTATATTATAATTAAATATTTTTATAAAATAAGATTTACTAAATACAAATTACATAATAATGTTAACAATTCTAATATAATTTTTAAGAGTGTCAAAAAAATATTATTTTAAAAAACATGAATTTTTCCATAAAATGATTTTTTTATTTAAATATATAAATTATCATATTAAGATAATTATTTTAACAAAACAAATATAATTTTTAAATGGGATGATTGGAATTCTCTAATGCTGAAATTTTCCAATTTTTTGAGTGTCAAATTATTTGAAAAAATTAAATATTATATAATTATATAGTATTAATTATTAAATAATAAAAGCCTAAAAGTGATGGAATAAATTCAACAAGTATTATTCTTGAAAAAAATTATTTTTCCACTTTAAAATATTTTTTATGATAATTTATTATTATTAAGAACCATTAATTAATCCTCTAAAACATATATTATACTTTAAGGTTTTAAAATTATTTCTATATAAACATGACTAACCTCCACTTTAACAAGGGTATTATTATAATGGGTTTGGTTATTCTCCTAATAAAATAATTAAATACACTTCTATTTGGTATAAAATATGGTCAAATACCATTAGATGGGTTTTTATTTGGATCAATTTATCTTATAGAGTTGAAAAACCATGTTTTGAAATTAATTAATAATTATCCTCTCTTTTTCTATAAAACTCTCCCAAAATAAATTAAAAGTCACCAAGAAACCTTTTAGAATTATGCTACTATATATTTCTCTTTCTTGAGCCCTCCCCTATATCTCCAACAATTAAGAAATTCATCCCATGCTTTTAGAAGCACCCTCTTCAGGTAAGGGATCATCTCTTTTCCAATTTAAGATCATGTAATTTATCTGTACTAAGGTTTTAATTTATAATTTATCAGGTTTTAATTTTTTTTTTACCTATACTTTCACTATAATTATGATCTCCATGATATTAATGAAATCCTCTCTCTCTCATTTAAACCTTCCATGTATTATTATGTACAACCTTTACATTTTTGGAATTATTATATGATCTTCCATTCAAAATATTTCTTTAGTGAATTGAATTCTTCATTTCCAATCATGGTTATTCATCTAGATGTTACCTTTACTTCAATTAATTGAGACATAAATGTATATAAATCACACTCCTTAATCATGAAATTAAATTTTTTGAATGTAATCCTTATCTTGTATGGTCTATGTAGCACAGTTTTACATGTAGATGATATGAATTTGATGGGTGGGCTGAGAATTATATTAACCTTCAATTGTTTAGCTAATGTTTTTATCACATTAGATACTATGTATTTGGTGCAATGGGGGTTATCCTTGGAAATATATTTTATTTTTTCTCAGTATTTGACTTTGGATTTTTTTATAGTGTAACATTTTTTCTTGTTTCTACATTTCCATGGTGACTTTATATAATAATATTATATCATTACTCAGTGTTCATGTTTATGATTCACACACCTAGTATTATAACTTGATATTCTTAATTAATCAACTATATTACATTCTTCATGTTGGGATGTGATTATTACCTTAATAGGCTTTATATCAAAACACTTTTTTTGGAACATAGTCTAGTTATCAAATATAATTTTAGAATAGTTAGGAAATTTAAGGGAATATGTTTCATTTTTGGTTAGGCATTTTTTATTTCTACTTAAATTTTTTTATTTTATGTTCCTAATTACCCAAATACCTATGGCCTCACTATTTTATTGGTTTTAATTAATGGTATCTGTAATCAATAAATTACCAAATAATGTTTATGCATGATATGGGTTATCATAGTTGCTATTAAAGAATAGTTTACCTTTTTTAGTATTAGGATTAGAAAAATCTAGGGAAATCCATAGGGATAATTATAAATATTAAAAAAAACTAAATTTTGTTAAATTATATTGTAAATGGTTTCTAAGAAAATACATTCTTGTCGGGATACTACAAGTTCACATGGATATAAACAAATTTTACCAAGGGGTAATATTGTTGAAAGGAAACATTTAGATGGACATGATCTTCACATGGAGCATAAAAATGCATCCTTGTTATATACCTAGTTTTAGACTCTTGATGGCTATGATTTGGTTAATTCTCAGGATCTTTTTGAACATTTATTATGCAATTAAAAACTTCATAAGATTTTATGTTAGAAAATAAATTATGGATAACTTATATTGAATCAATGAAATTCATAGGTTAAGGAATATATTTCCTTTTGATTTTTAATTTTAATTATAATGGTTTATTTTTTATCTGTTTAATAGTTTAAAAATTATCAACCTTAATCTGTATTTTTGTTTAGTCAATGGTTGAAAATAAGAGGAACCAGATTAACAATAAATGTAGATATTTTCATAATGGATTTACAACTATGACGCTTAACATGATAGGGGATAAATTTAGATATAATTTTATTATTCGAATCCAAGTATCCTAAATTTTAACAATCAAATGGAACATAGTTGTGTCTTTAAAAACGTTAAAAAAGAGGTGAAAATTTTCACATGGAATTTTCAATGAAAAAGGTGACAAGGGGAAGATGAGTCAATTTCCTACGTGTTAAAAAAAATGGAAAGTACCAGCAAGTGAAATGTCATAAGGAAACATGAATATGAAATAGGTGTCAAAAAAATATTGTCTAAAGTATATAATGTTTATCAAATAATGAAAAATTAATATAACATTATAAAACAAAATGAAGTTCAATAATAGGTAACATAAAATGTTCGATGTCATAAATATATGGATCCTGGACATTATCTAGGAAAATTCTCTATTCAGTGGGATAACAAGAATGATGAACACAAAAAATATAAATGTTTAAGGGAAAATTGAAGGTCATATTATAATATGGATCATTTTGATTGAAGTATACATAATAACCACTCCAGATTTGTGTATGACATATTGGATTTCAAATCAGGCCACACTAGTATATCTTTTATATATTCTAATGAGATCAAGTCACCACTCAAAATGATTTGATAACATTGAGATAAATAAATGTTATCATTGAACGAAAGGTTGAAGTTTGTGGGAATTTAGTTATTGAAAATATTATTATCCCCCCTTTAGTGGAATTATGTTTTATCCATGTTATTGTTTGGATTTACTTGTATATAGGCCACATAAACTACTGGGAGAAGGAATTCACCCATAATACCAAGAATCATACTCTGATTCAAGAAATGTATGAGGATGGATGGGTATCATTTGTAATTATCACCTCATGAATGAATATTATTGCCTTATGAGTAAGAATGTCAAGATAAACTGATTGAGACCCAGGAAAACATAATCCTTGAGGACATGACCAATGTGGGAGAGTATGTTCCGTAAACAATGGCCGTAAATTCCTCCTAAATTGGAGGTTTATTTCTCAATAGATATTGTATCTTAAGAAAGTAATGGTCATGGGGCAATTTATAACCAATGAAGGGATATATATAGATCATTTAAAAAATAGAGGCAATTGAAGGATGGAACATTCCATCCTATGTGATGCAAAAAAATTGTTTACATACATTAGCTAGGTATTATCATAGAGTTTTGTATAATATTTTCAAACTTTTCACGACCAATAATCAATATTAATTAGAAAGTGGTGAAGTGTTTGGGGTTTGATGAATATGATGAATTATTTAATGAGTTTAAGATGAGGATAATCATTGCACATGTTACCACATTACCCAATATTGGTGAAGTATTTTTGATTTATATTGATGATTATATGAAAGTATTAGGTTTTAAACTCATTTATGAAAATCATTGATAGATTATGCCTCAATTAAATTAGATATTTTCGAGAATAAATACCCGACAGATGATCTATAATTCTATGCATTGATCTTTTAACTAACTATTTGTGGAGATTATCTCTATGGGGAGAAGTGTGAAATAAATATAAATTATAAAAATCCAAAGTATATATTCAAAAAATGATCTCAATATTCATCTATAATGGTGTTAAGATATGATAGTTTATTATGAATTTTCACTCCATCTCCATCTTAGGAAGAAAAAAATATTAAATGGATTTCAGTATAGTGTATTCTTCCACTGTATCCAAATTTAGAATTGAAAGGGATGCAATATTCATGGAAACAATGAGTATGTACATGTGAATAAGAAAATGATCTTCGTCATTCCCATATTAATTGTCTGTTTAGCCATCAATTAATAAGAGGATCAAGGAAGCCCATAAGGATGATTAGGTGCTATATGAAAAGTACTTAACATTTTAGAGTTCAACTTTTATAAAGAAGAATTTATAAGGTTTGGAACCTGAATATATGTCCCATTGAAACTATCACTAAAGATAGAACTTATGGATGATGAACATAGCCCATCATTCATTATTCAGCCATAAATAACTAAGACATATAATTATATAAAGAAAAACCTTTGATGGTATAACATGGAGAGGTATATTTTATAATTTGAATCATGATGATTTGTAAGAAAAAAAGTCAAGGATTAGGAGTATAAGTATAAGGGTATGATTTAAAAAATTCACATACCAGTATAGAAATGGGACAACTTAAAAATGGATTTATTTTTTGGACTCCCCAAGACTCTAAAAATAAATAACAACATCTTGGTGGTAGTCGATCGCCTTACCAATTTAATTCATTTCAATGCTATCAAGGTAGATTTATCTCTTGACCAATATTCCATGATATACATATGGAATATTTTAAGACTATATAGAGTTACAATATCTATTATATTTGATTGTTATATGATGTCCTCCTTGAAATTTCGGAGAGTACTTTATTAATCATTGAATATAAAATGGATATTCAACATTTCATATCATCTTTTAATGGATGTCCAGTTATAAAGGGCTATTCAAACTATAAAATATATAGCAGGATCAAGTTCAATGGATTTCCATGGATGTTGGGATCAACTCCATCCCATAATGGAGCACTCATATAACAAATATTTTCATTGTAACATTCAAATGAGAACTTATGAGGCTCTATATAGAAAATAGTATAAAAATCAACCATGTTAAGGTGAATTTTGATATAAGAAGTTAATAAGCCCTGATCTTAACTTTGATGTGACATAGAATTCGAAAAATATTTAGCAACATTTAAAATCAACACATATTTTATTGAAAATCATGGCATAAAATAATCTATGAAACATGAAGATAGATGTTGGAGATAATGTGTTCCATCATATATCATTTTCGAAGATATTAATGAGGTTTGAGAATAAGGGAAATATTAGTCTAATATACATTGGCCCATTAGAGACCCTTGATCACATCATAGTGGTGGATTATTGACTAGCACTCCCACCTAAAATATCTCTTGTAGTTGATGTCTTATACATATATATATTGAGTAAGTACACACCAAGACAATGATATGTACTAAATACTGAGGTTTCACCATTAGAGAATAATATTTCATAGGATGATCATCTTATAATGATTTTCGATTGTAGAGACAAGGATCTTCAAAAAACTACAACTCGCCTTCTAAAAGTGGTATGCCATAAAAAATGATTGATTAAGTGAATTGAGAAGTAGAAGAGGAAATTAAAAATAAGCACGCTCATCTATTTTAGTGTATTAAGGTAATTTCAAGGATGAATTATCTGAAATGGGGAATAATGGAATAACTCAAACCTTTATAAATGAAATATCCTTTTTAAAATGAAAAATTTTCTTATTCGGAAATTCTATTTTATAAAAAACTTGCTCTAATTTTGTTACATTAGAGCATTATAAGTTATATCCCAAAAGATTTAAATGTCTATTAAGTATCATTAATGGTGATAGTAAATTCATTACAAAATTATCATAAAAATATTATTATATATATTGGGTTATGATAAATCTAACTCATAGTGACAAATGAAGTGATGTATTCCACTAGTATGATCATACCATATGAACCAAATTTATCAGAGTTTCCAAGGGAGATAATCTCAATGGGTTTTTCCTTTGACTAGTTCTAAGAAAATTGTCAATAACTAAATCATTATAAAAAAAATTTATGGTATATGTTTAATCTCTTTTAGATCATGACCAAAACTAGGTTTAACAAACCATCCAAAAAAATATCACCAATAAACACCTTACCCTTAGGTAACTCACTGGTGTAATAAAGGGAATTTATTTATGCCCTTATAGTATCATTTGTAATATTTTTTATTTTTTATCATAATAATGATTATATGTATCTTTTATTAATTAATAATAAATAAAAATTATGTTTATTTTATATTAGATTTTGTTACAATGAAAGAAAAATTATATATTTGGGAAATATATATTTTCAATCAATAATTTTTTTTAATAAATTTAAAAATTTATTATATAAATATTATTTTAGAAAAAATTTATTTACTAAAAATAGTTATCAAATATAATTTTTATTATGATTTTATATTATTAAAAGTAATTTCTGTTGGGGTTAAAAAACTGTTTTTGTATGAAAAACAATATTTTTTTCTTCAGAAAATGGGTTTTTTCCAAAGTATATATTTTCATATTTATATAATTATTTAGTGAAATGGATATTAATTATAAAATAATAAAATTTAAATTATTCAATGGTTATTTTTTATAACTTTATGAGATGTTTGATTTTTTTGTGTAAATAATAGATATGGTATAATTAAATGGTATTAATTATGATATTAAAAAATAAAAAAAGATATCTAATAAATATATAAATAGTATAAATGACTAAAACTATGTATCCAATTTAAAATTTGGTGTTTTTAATTCTATTTTTTTTTAATTTATAAACCCTTAACAAATCATCCCAAACCAATACTATATTTTAAGGATTTAAAATCAATTCTTTAAAACATGACCCACTTCACATCACCAATTGAATTATTATAAAACACTCCCTTAATATTCTTATAAAATAATTAAATCCATTATTATTTTCAATAAAACATGGGAAAAATCATGTCATCATATTTAGTTTTGATGAATTATTTATATAGAGTCCAAAACCTATGTTCAGAAATTAATAAAGAATTATCCTCTCATTTTCTATAATAACCCACCAAAAATCCCATTTATATTCACTAAAAACCCTTGTATAAAAATATACTCGACCTTACCCTCTCTAAAACCCTAATAAGGTGTCTCTATACACTTAAAATTATCTTCCCAAGCTTTTAGGAGCCCCCACTGGAGGTAAGAGAACCACTCATTTTTTTTTCTTGTTTGACACACTCTCTTTGTACTAGTTCTTTTGAATTTATAATTTTAATATTTTAATTTAATTTTTCACATCCCATAAATATCATTATTATATTAAAATAACTATAGACCACATTTCACTCTCCTAAAACCCTACCATGAATCATTATGTATAGTTTTTTTATTACTGAAATTATACTACGATTTTTGAAGCCAAACATTTGTGTGGTGAATACACATACCCATGTACACTCAAGGGTATTCATATATATGTAACTATATTTCATTTAATGGGTACTTAAATTCATATATAACACACTTGATAATCATGGGATTTCAATTTATGAAATACAACCTAATGTTGTATGATCTATGTGACACAGTTATGCTTGTACATGATATTAATTTGATAGGTGGAACCAAAATCATATACCCCTCCCATGAATTAGGTAATGTTATTATCTATTCAAAATCAACTTATGGTTCAAGAGAGGTTATCCTAAAATAATATGTTATATTTTCTCGACAGTAAGCATAGGATTATATTTTTGATGACATGTTTTATATTGTCGCTAAATTCTCATGTTGTCGTTATGTTATCCTATTATATCATGATTCGATGTTCGTGTTTATGATTCTCACCCATCTTATGTTACCTTGATATTCCTATTATCTCAAATTTATTACTCTCTTCAGGAAATGATTTAATTATTCATTTATATGGATTTATAACTCACCCATTTTTTACGCATGTCCTTAGGTAATCCCATACAGTTTTAGAATATAAAAGAAACTTTAGGGCATGTTATAATTTCTTAATTTATGAATTTATATTTATATTTTATTTTGTTATTATATGTACTTAAAAACATAAATAAACTAGGAATCAAAATATTCTTAGGTTGTATTATGTTTTTATTTCTATAATAAATCTTGATATAAAGTGTATTAAAGATATGGGTTGTCATAAAACTCCCTTATAAAATTCTAATTAGTTATAGTCGTCTTCTTAACCTAAGGAATAGATACATAAGAAATTCTTCAGCTCAGATGACCGATAAGGGTAATCGTAAGTGATAAAAATAAAAAAAATCATATAAAAGTATAATATGAGAATATTGGTATAATCAAGATACATAATATTGTAATACACAACAAAGCATATATCAAGAATCGTGGAATAATGTATAGAATAAAATAATAAAAATCATGAAAATTTTTCATATTATAGAATAAAAAAATAGATTGTTTTTGAACAATAATAAGAATATGTAAATTATAACATTGTGAAAAAAATAATATCCCACCTTATGTAGCGAACATATAAAATTTCCAGAGTTCATGTTGTAAAGAAAAAAATGTCCATGCATAATGTTGTAAAAAAAATTGTTGAAGCATATTATTGTGAACAAAAGAACATCCACTTTTTTGTTAAGAAAAATAAAATGTCATTGATTCATATTGTGGCCAATTTCTTTACCATTACTCATTTTTTAATAAAAAATTTCCATGAATCATGTTATAAAAATGAAAATTTTCTATTAAAAACACAATAATATCTATATATATATCCTTAACAAATTAATTTAATGTTGATATAAGACCCCTCCAATAACAAAGAAATAGTTCATATATATATGTGACATTGGAAGATGAGAACAATCTTACATCAAACATCACATTACTAATCCAATAAAAAGGGATTGGTTTCATTTTTTTTATAGAAAATCGTGAGGAAGGAGTTGTGTGGTGGCTTAAAAATATCCCCAATGTGACATAAGGATCATTATTGTTTTATTCATAGATTAAATCAAACATTATATGATATTTGGATAAATCAATTGACATATAATATGGAGTGCCTCTTTTTTGAATTTATTGAAATGTCCTTATAAATGGTTTTGTTAAAATGAAATAACCGAGTTTGATATTAAATGATAAATAACAATTGAGGAGTTTTGAATAAAACATTAATATGATAAATATTTATTAAAAATAATTCATTTACAATATATAAAAATACATTAACAAATCATTTCATATAACATAAATATTTAGATTCATTTTAAAATCAATTATACCTTATTGAATATCAATTAATTACTTTAGAAAAAAAAATAAATCATTTTCTTTTCCAAATATTAAATATTTAAAATCAATTTTAAATATATTGTAAAATAGGGAAATGATGTATATGTTATTTTCTGGAATGGAAAATATTTATTATTAATAGTAGAATACATTTATGATGATGAAAATAATTAAGTGGGGTGATCTAAATCATAATTTTAATTTTACCAAAATAAGAATATAAGTTACCGTAAAATAAAACATAAGTGGTGCAAGAAACAAATAATGAAAGAAATAATTTTAAAAAGAATCATTTTAACTCAATAAAGGGAGTTAGACTAACTAAACCCCTTAAAAAATTGTTATCATTTGAATTAAAAATGTTCTTAATAAGAGAAAATTATATTTATCTCCAAACCCCATTAACTTCATGAATATGGGAAAAACACATTAATTTGAAATGTATTACATCATATTAAAGATATCATGGAGTATAAAAATAATTATGTCTCATGAGATTAAATTTAAGACACAGAATCCCTTACCTTATATTCCCGATTTTTCAAAAACACTATATGCTCTTGTATAATAAACATCAAGATAATAATATTATATTTTATATCCCTAATTACATACATTAACTTTTATATAATTCTTTTATAATTATTTATTATTAATATATTAGTCAGTTATATCTAAATTCTTACTATTCATAGATAATAACTATAAATGTTTTTCGCATGTTGTATGAAATTGATATGATTACCAATTATTCGATATCAAGTACATAAATAATATAAAATTTAAGGTACCCAAATATATAAAATATATTTATTTATAAATATATTATCTCATTCTATAAGCGCTTTAGATGTTTTTACTGTGAATCGAATTATTATAGATTTATTTAAGTATTTTTGCAGTCGAAGATAATATTTTAGTATTACGTTAATTATGTAATATAAAATTCAAAGAAATTATTTTTTTACTAAATTTTAATAATATCATTATTTATTTTCTCTTAGTCATTTATGAGAGTCATTTTTAGTATTGTCCAAGAAGGTGGTCATACCCACCCTTACATACATCAATTAATAGTAGATAATTTTTTTGAATGTGGTTTATTTTCAAATAATATAATTATTGTAGAATCATAAGGAAATTATAGGAATATATTTATTTTTTAATCATAATATAAAAATATTAGATTAATAATTAAAAAACCATAAGAAAAATGGAAATATCTTATTTCATGGAGCCAGTAGTTCGCACCACATATTGTTATCATTTTTATTTCCCAAAAAATGGGAGGGATGAAAGGTTTATAATTATTACTATCCCCAAAATAATAATTATATTTTATATGTCAGAATTATTTTAAAAGTACATCCTTATACCCAGTGAATGGAGGCAATGGTCAAAAATAGAATATGTCACTTCATAGAGGTAATAATATACAAAAAAACGAAAGATATACATTCTTTTTTTAAGTGTATGGAAATAAGTAATGGTTGTTCCATTAATATAATAAAATTTTATTATACTAATGATACTTATTTAATTATATTTTATTTTATATGCTAGTTTCTAAGAGAAATATTTAACCTAAAATGATAAATATTAAGTGACACTGACATTTGGACCGCAATGTCGCTCTTGAAATCCTCCTTAAAAACGAAGGGTTTAATCAATCCTATAGTCAGAAATGACTTTATGAAGGTTATTTTAATTATATTGGAATAAAATTTCATGGTATTCCAAGGAAATATCAAATGGTTTGTGTATGATTGGTTGGGTGAAAGTGACCCCCATTTATAAGGTAATTGAATGGAACTTTTGTTAACACCCATTATTTTTCAATAAAGGAATGACATTATTAAAGGGTCAATGCTTATAAATAATTTAAATAATTTAATTTTCATTGATATTGTTTCTAGAAATCCTCAATAACAGATTTTAGGACATTTTTTCGATATGTTTTGAGTATTTTACCATTTTTTAATAATTTACCCTTTTAGTTTTTACCTTGTTAACTAGGTTTTAACCTAGTAATTTATATATTTTTTAAATAAGGTTACCCATATAAAAAAATTTATGTTATAAAACATAATTTAATCCCTATATTTTTAATTAAATTTATAAATAATATCAAATTATATTTACAATTAAAAAATTTAATATATAGAAATTCTATTTTGTAGAAAAATTTTGTTTTTAGAATAGGTGATATTATTATTTTTTATTTTTCACAAATTAAATAAGTGAAAACTTAATTTTATATATGATTAAAAATTATAGTAGAATTTTTTTTATAATATATTAATTTATTTATTAAATAAAGAATATAGAATGCTAATAAAATAAATCTTTGAAATAACTATTTTAGAATTATCACATAAATTAACTTTAAACTTATTAGTCATAATTTCAACCCTAAAATGAAATTAAACATTATAAATATTATGAAAATTTTTATAAAATATTTAAATTTATTTTTTTACTCGTAATTTATTTTAATAATGAAATTAAAATTTTAATATAGGCAAATGAAAAAAATTCGAGTAAAACATAACATAAATTTTCAAAACAATAAACCTAGGTTTTATAAATTCAACATAGTATTTTTAAATTACATACTTAACATTATAAATATGTATATTCATATAAACAATTTTCAAATAAATTTGATCCACTATTTCATTATGATAATTTTATAAAATTGATAATATTAAAAAAATCGGAATATTTCCTCTATCTAACAATGAATCATTTATTTTATGGAAATTTAAAAAATTCAACTTAGGAATATTTTTAAATGTGTAATTCAAAAATTATTTTCAATTATTAATATTAAAATTTATAAATTTATAAATTTAAACATTATAAAAAAATATATTTTAAAAAAGGAAAAAAATTTATTATAAAAAATAACTTTTAAAGAATAAGTGTTTTTAATCATATTTTGTAATCATTTATATATTATTATAAAATTTTTATTTTCTAGTATTTTTATTCTTCCAAAAATTAAGTTAAAATAAATATTTCATTGTTCAATTTAGTTTTTTTAGTGTGTGGAGTTATATATCAAACATAGTATTAATTTAGAAAAAATATATTCCAAAATATCAAGGTGTTACATTATTTCAACCTTTAATAATTTGAATCCTAAAAATTATAATTATAAATTACTATTGAAACTAAATAAGGGTATCTATGATTAATAAATTTATTCACTATATAATTTATAGAGTGATTTTAATAAAACTAGAAAATATATCTTTTACCATCAAAATATGATAATCATAATAATGAATTTTGCTCCATTAATTTGTGCTAAATACCCCCTCATGATTATATATCATAAATCTTACAATTTAATTATTTTTCCAAGAGATATCACAGTTTTCCTTACACAAATATATGATCATAGGTTGTGTCAAATATAAAATGTTATTTCCCAAATTTTATATTAAATTGGATCCTATATGTAGATTTCTATAATGTTTATGAAATAATATTGAGTTCAATTAGTGGAGGGATAATAAGTCTTTCTTGAAGAATATTACATTAAAATAAAATTGGGTAAGATAAAAATAGATATTTTTTCATATAATATCAAATCAATGGCGTTTCAATTTAATGCGCTTATAAAATAATTTAGGCATACTCGAGTGGATAAAACTCGACTACAATTGGAAATAGAAAAATATAAAGTAGATGGTGATTATAAATTTTACTTATCATTTTCCTGAGATATATTCAATGGCCGGTATAAAATAGATATTCCATTATATCCTTAAGTTAGGATGTTTTTTATATTTATAATTATCATTAGTTTTTATGATATAGAATCATTTTTCATAATTACCAAACTCTAGAAATTTTTTAGCCTTTAGAATTATTCAACTCCATTTCATTGATCTAATTAAATATCGTAGCTCAATAATAATGAGACTTATTTCAAATCCTAATACCATTTAAACAATTTATTGTTTCTCTGATACATTCCCCTGGGTGAATCATCTATTATTTTTACATGTAAGATGTTGAATCCTCAATCATTCATCATATTATTCACACAAAATTCTATAAAACTATATCCTATTTTCTCTACAGTGTGTTAAGATATTTATAAAGACTGAAGATGTAAATCATGTTGTGAGATAGTAGGGTGTCCATAAACACATGTTTTTCAATACTAGATTCCATACCATTTGGTTTCTCATTAGAAAAAATACTATACTGTCCATCACACCAATTATTAACATATTTATTTCTAGATCCAAAAATTTCTATGACCAAAGTGAATTAATTTATAGTGATTGGAAATTTATAATATTAGATAATTATTATTAGATAATTATATGAAATATGAAGCTCAAATATATTATTATTTGAAAATATTTTGTTAGACATTAGTTACACCTAATCTACATTGGGTTCTACCTTGATTTTATTACGCAAAGTTATTTTATATTCCATAATTTAATTAATTAACATAACAAATCAATCTCAAATTCAAGTTAATAGAATATAATTAAGCAAGTAATATCCTTTGGTAGTGTGTATCCAGGTGTGTAGTCTTATTCCCACTCATTATTTACCGGAGTGTTGTTGGAGTTGATTATAAAATATTAATTTTTATGGTGATTACACATCGATAAATCTATCCTAGAACTGAATTAATATTCTAGTATCCAGATAGGGACAAAATTTACAGGATAGTACAGAATATCTACTTTACCAAAACATTATAATGTTGTCCTATAATTAGAAATACCCCTTATACATGTCCCTAGGTGTTTAAATAAATTTCACATATCATAATCCCAAAAATATCTAAAAAAATGATTAAGAATAACTAAACCCTACTTTGAAACCAAATATAGTACCCAAACCAACACTCATGTGTCTAGTCCTCAAACATTTTATTTAAACAATTTAATAAAAATTGAGATGAAAATATCTTTATCATAAAAACATTCAATAGAATAATTTATAAATACCATAAATAATAATAGAATAAAAATAATATATGTTTTAGTTTATTTTAGTACCACATACACGTGTAACTTATTTTATAAAACATGGGGATGTTTATCCATAATTCATCATCACTAGATAACTTTATCAACTCTCATAAGTTATTATAGTCTTCTTAACCAAGGAAAAGGAAACATAAGTAAGGTGTGATATCATGTTATAAATAAGGGTAATCATAACTTAATTTAATCAAACCTAAAATGATATCATAATTAGAATATGAAGTTATAATTAGGATACGTAAGAAAGTTATACAAAACAATGAATTGATCCAGAATCATAGAATAATGAAATAAAAAAAGAATAAATCATGAAAATATCATATATCATATAAAAAATTCTTAATTACATAATTTTGGTGTAACCATAAGAATATATAATTTATAACATTTTTATAATAAAACATGCTGATAGTCCAGTTTGTGAACAAAAAAACTTCCATGATTCACATTTTGAAAAAAATTCCCACACATTATTTTGTGACCAAAAAATTTTCAATGCATCATGTTGTGAATAATAAATTTTAACATTTCAGGTGAAGTAAAAAAAATAAACACATACTGTTGTGAATAAAAAATATGTCCGAGATTCATATTGGTAATAGACAAAATGTGGATCATTCAGGCTGTGGACCAAACAAATGTCCATGATTTGTGTTGGGAAAAATATTATCCATTCATACCATCATCATATTGTGATATATAAATCTGTAAACATTTAATTGGAAGGAAATATAGGACCCAAACCATTATATAATAGTAGTACTTATATATATATTTTCTATTGTAACATGAAAAAATTCATACATTAAAAAATACTTAATTTATACTTAGAAAAGTGATTGGTTTCAAGAATAAAACTCTTATAAAATTTCATAATAAATTCTGATAAACATTTTAATAGTGGCTTAAAAATATCCTCATTTTATTATAAGGAGAAACATATATATTTCATGCATGAAAACCTTATTTTTAAGATCTTTGGATAAATTAATAATAAACCAAGATAAAACAACCCTTTTTTGAATATCTTGAAAAATCCTTTAAAATAATTTCAATAAAATTAAATTCTTGTATTTGATTAAAAAAAATTATCACTTAAAAATGTGGGATTTTGGAAAAAAAATTTTGAATAGAAAAATTATTTCAAAAATATTCTTTGATAAAATATAAAAAAACATAATAAGTCTTTATTAATAAATAAAAATTTAGAATAACCTAACTAATATAGAATACATGTTATAAAATAAAATATTAACAATTAAAAAATATAAAATTGTTTTCTCTTATTTTAAAAATTATAAATAGCTAAAATAATTTGGGGACACATTTTAAATCATGGAAATGAAGGTAATGATATTCCTTATTAAGGATCACAAATAATCGTAACAATGACATAGTTTTATGGGGAAGAAATTAATTGAGGGATTTTTTTATAAAAAAAGTATCATTTTTACTAGGCATGTAGATATGGAACCATAAAATAAATTTTATTTTATATGAAACAAAAAATATAAGAAAGAACATTAAGAAGAAGCATTTTAACTCAATGAATAGATTTATGTTTACGAAAACCCTTAAAACATTGATATCTTTGGAATCTGAATTATTTTAATTAGCAAAAAAAATATTTTAATTTAAAACACATGAATAAAATGACTTTTGTTAAATAAATTCATTATGTGTTAATCCCACCATATTATAGATATCTTACTTCATAATAGGAATTGTGTCTCACGAGATTAAATTTGAGAGAAATAATCCTTTAACATGTATTCCTTTTTTATCGAAGACACTCTAGCCACTTATAAAACAAAAAAATCATAATATTATATTTTATAACCTTACTAAAATAAATTACCTTTCATATTCCCCATTTATAATCATTTATTTTGAATATGTTTGTTAGTACTATTTTATTTTTATTATCGGGTATTAGTAACATTAATTATCTTATTCATGTTTTATAATATTCATATTGGTACCCATTATTTGATATAAATTTCCCAAAATCTTGAAAAATTATGCTACAACAATAGTAATATGTTTTTGATTTATTAATCTCTTGTATCACTCTATAAGTGTTTTATCAGTTTTTCCGAAGTATTAAATCAATGTCATCTTTTTAATATAGGAATCGAAGATAAAATTTTAAATATAAGTAAAATAATATATATATATATATATATTAGAATCAAAATAGATCATAATTTTATTAGTACAATTTAATTATATTATTATCTATGTTCCTATATTATTTGATAAAAGAGAATTATAGCATTGTTCATTTAAGTGGTTAGAATTACACAAACATGGGCATACCATATTTAATAGATGATTATGGTTATGAAAGTGGTTTATTTTACAATAATATAATTATTATAGAATTATAAAGATACTATTTATTTAATTAGAGGTTTTGTATAATATTTTATATGGATTAGATAAATAATTGAAATCATGATTAAAAATGATAAAATGATATTTTATGGAGGTAGTAGTGTACACAACACACAAACTACATTTTCATATCCCAATGAATGAGAGGGAATGAATTTGGAAAATAATTTGCATCTTTATAGAAATAATTATGTTATATATTTCACATTTAATCATCAATTTCTCCCATATAATTAGATAATAGAGGTAGTGTTGAAAATTGGAAGATGTCGTTTTGTAGACATGGTAGTCTGCCCGAACACATGATCGATATTATTTAGATTTTCTTATTGGATAAAAATAAATAATGTTTTCTCTATTAATATAATTACATGTAAATATACTAATTATTTAGAGTTATTTATATTTATATAGTTATCATAGGTATTAAATATGATCATTAATAAGAAAAACCCAATGATTAAGTAATACTCACTTTACGACCTCATATTTGTTCTTAATAGTGTCACTAGTAATTAATGTATTAGGATAAAATATGGTTACCATGGGATTTATTGTATTAAAGGGAATTATATGAGATTAAAATTGAAAATATATTCAAGTAAATTTCAATTTTTATGTGTATCATTGAGATAGTGGAAAAGATCCCTATTTATAAGTGAAGATAACAACACTTTCGTAAACACAAATTATTTTTCATAACAAAATCACACAATCCAAGAGTAATTGGTTCCAAAAAAATTAATTAATTTATATAGTCGTTAGATATGGGCTATAAATCATCCACCACCCATTTTACCACCTTTTTAAAACATGATCCATGATTTTTACCATTTATTTTTTTTATTTTTTTATTTTGAAGTTTACCTATGTACCTAGTTTTTATCCTAGTAAATTACATTTTATTTAAAATATATGTAAACCATTATAAATTTTTATTTGATAAACCTTAATTTTAGGGCCATATAGTCAAAATAAATATAAAAATTAGGTAAAAATAAATTTTAATTTTAAAAATTTAATATATAGAGAAATATTATTGAAGAAAAAATATTATTTTTAACATTAAGTGTTTTTAATCTTATTTAGTATTGATTAATTATTAAATTAGTGTTAATCTATTTATATATAGGTTTTAATATAATAATAGATTAATTTTTTAACAGATTAATTTGTTGGCTAGATAAAACTTACCCAATGTTAATAAAATAATTCCTTGAAAGTATATGTTTTTGCATTATTATGGTAATTAAATTGAATCTTTGTAATAATAATTTGATTCCTAAAATAGAAATTTAATTATTAATTTTTTTTTTTGAAAATTTTGATTTAATAAATGATTTTTTTGTATTTAATTTCTATTTGTTATGGAATTTAATTTTCAATATAAGTGAAGAAAAATAATTTTTAGGATTAAATATTACTTGTATTCAATATTGTTAAAATTAGGTCTTATAAATTCAACATTGAATTTTTTAAATGATTTAATTTAATATATCAATATATATTTTCATAGGGAAAGGGTTTTAATAATATATAATTCATTTTTTATTTTTATATTATAAAAAAAGTGAAAATATTAAGGAAATCATTACTTTATTACTATTCACATTAAAATAAATTATATTAGAAAAAATAAAAAATTCCACTATAGTGTAATATTTATATCTGGAATTAAATAATGAAAATAAATTATTTAAAATTTAAATTATAACATTTATAAATTTATCTTTAAAATTAATGTATATTATATAGAGGTATACTAATTTTATTGGAAAATGAATCTTATGAAGTTTTAATGATACTTACTATTCTTTTAGTAATTTAAAAATGATTAATTTTTTTATTTATTAGAGGGTTTATTATTCTTAAATTTTCATAATAATAAATTTTATTAGGTAATTTTATTTTTTTGTTTCTTGTAGATCAATCTATCAAATATAGTTTTAATTTAGAAAAAATTTATTCCAAAATATATGGGTATTACATGTATACATGTTCCATCACACACACTAAAATTAGAGGTTTTATATAGTGAAATAGATCTATTTTATGATGAATAACTAGATGATATCTTGGATCATAGAGATAAAGTGATAAAAGAAGACAACTAACATAGTCAAAGTTAACTGGTGGAATCATAATAATGAGTAATTGTTGTGGGATTGTGAAGATGTAATAAGGATAATTTACCATCAGATATTCTCATACGAGTAAGGAAATTATGAGAGGGATTTTTTTTGAGTGGGGTAGAACTTAACACCCTAAATTTTTATTATTTTGACACGTGTAATAAATATGTTTCACACAAAACAATGAATAGAAATGAACAAAAAATTACCTCACTATTGATTAATATAACAAAATTAATAAAAATTAATACATTATGAGAATGAAATATGAAATAATTTTCTAAAAATTATAAGAGGAAAACCCCATATGTAAAAAAATTATAGTATATCGAAATATCTATCCTCACAATTTTTTGGAATATTAGACCAATAAGTATAAATTTTAAATAAGGGAAATAATTTTATATTTTATAAAAACATTGAGAATGAAATTAAAAAGTATTTTTATTGGATTTTAGAGGAGTCTTTAAGGATATATATTGGAATTAATGTAGGTAATCTAGTTGTTAGATATATATACGATCACTGGGAATACATATAATCAATTAATATATTGGAAATGAAATAATGGGTATCTAGTATTTTTTTATAACTGAAAAATGTATTATAAATAATATATTTAAAATTTATTCTAAATAAAAACTTCTAGTTATAAAATTAATGTATGACAAAATGTCAAAATATAATTATCCAGTACTGAAGATATTGTTTTTATGCAAGAAAAAAATTGTTTTCATAAAGTGTTTTGAATTTTAATTTAATTTTTTAATTTCTCATATATAGAGATAAATTTTTATTAAATGGATATATGTTTTGTTAGTAGGTTATAAAAAGATGGAAATAGGGTAAATTTTATTTTTTGGAAATAATAATTTACTTCGGTGAATATTGAGTGATGTTGGAAAACTATAAAAACAAAAAAATAAAGTACACTATTTAAATGATTTACAAGGCTTATAAAAATAATAATACATGTTGATACTGGTGTGAAACTCATACATAGTTTTTTCCAATTATGGTGAACTTTTCATGTTAAAATACCCTTTCATAACTATCAATTAATGATAAATTGAATATATTCTAGTAAAACTCAACAATAAAAGGACCCCTCGTCTACCCACATGGAAAATATTATATTTGTTTGTTTTCTCATCAATACCTACCAAAATTCCTTCCCATATATTAATATCTCTTGTTGGGTAGCTTCTGGTCCCATGATGTATGCCTATACGCTTCCTTATGATGGAATCGATAATGAGTATCCATTCCCTCAATATAAATAATTATTTCATCTTTATCTCTTTTATAAATATTATCATATATAATCATCCAAAATATCATCCACCAATATAATGATATGTTGTTATCACAAATAAATTTATTTTAAAATTATATTACTATAATAGAAAACTACATTTTCACTCATTCATTAGTATTACATTTTCATGTTTTGGTTAATTACACATATAGAAACAATGTTATAACTTCTTCATCAATTCATCTTGGATGGATATGGAGACTATATAATCATAATATCTGATATTAATGATTAATTTTTATTTTGATTATCATTCTATAATTAATGGAAACCAAATAGATAGTCATTAAAAATTATTAAATTAAAATTAGAAATTCTAGACGAATCATGCATGTTATGAACTCCATTATTTCATATTATACGCATTTAGTATATCAAATGAAAAGTATAATGTATAGGTCATTGTAATATTAGGATTACAAAACCTTGAAAAATCATCAAATAATGAACATAATAACAATGAATTATGTGAAAATTTCCTTGAAAATTTAATAATCATATAGTCCAAATGAATAACATCTAGTGAAGAAAATTAACTAAAACAAACTATTTTTTTTGTAAAAATGGGTATAAATTATTAAAAAAATAGGTTTAAGTATAATTTTTTCTTTAAAATTTTAAAACTAAGAATATTATGTTAATTATAAATGGACAAAGATCATGTTCAATAATGTCATGAGTAACTATAATGTAACATCCTAAAAATTTACTGTTGAGAAATAAAATGGTCAATAGCTTCTAAAACAAAACAAATTGAGCATTAAGTGATCTACGATATACTACAAATATAATTTTATTTAAATGTGTCTATAATAAAATATACAGTAATTTTTCATGTATAAAATAATAACAACCAAATTATAAAAAATATGTATAAAGGGTTTGGATAATGAAAATTTATTTGTTTATATATAATAAATAAGTACATAGTTTTTAGAAGTCAGTTTTTTTCCTCGAAAATAATATTTCTTGAAAAATGGGTGTTTATTTAATTTTTGTGTGTGGACATTAGAATGAATTTTTACCATTTTTAAAAATTTTATATTGATGGAATGAATATATTTTTCTAAATACATAGGTCATTTTTATCTTATGATTTTTTATGGATTTTCTAAAATTATTTACTTTTCCATGAACAATAAAAAATAACAATTTTTATAAAAATTTTATTGCTTTTATTTAACTAAGGTAAGTTAAAATAAAAATTTTGTTTTGTTTTGTTTTATAATTAACATAATATTTTTTTGAACATGATATAGAAAATTATATATAAATAAAAATGATATTTTATTTTTGTGTAGGTTTATTATTATTCTTAAAAAGGTAATTGTCTAAAAACATATTTTTATTTTGTTTTACGCATTGGAATTGAAATTTATTTATATAACTTATATAAATTTTGTCTTAAAAAAATATTCTATACTATTAATCATGAGGTTATTATTTTATATATAGGTATATTTTATTTGTGGGCATTATGAATAGTAACTATCATAAAATATATCATGCTAGTAACGGGTAAAACGAGATAAACAAGGTTAAAAAAATAAAGTTTTAAAATCATCTAATAATTTCCTATATTTTATTATATGAGTTTAATTATATCACCCCATTCAAATATTATAAAATATGGCATATTTCTTTAACTTTTCTATGATAAATACCTTTATATTATTTTCTGTATGGAAAAATAACAAAATGAAACTTTCTCGCTTTAATATATATTATATGAAACATTTAGATAATAATAGGTTGTGAATAGATATAAAATATTTTTCTGAACACCAAAAAAATATTTCTAATTTTTATTGATTTTAAACTTACCTAAAATTATTACACAATGTTACGCAATCCTTTTTCAAGCTATAATAAAAACAATTAAAATCAGTTTAAAAATATTAAAAGTACTATTTTAAGGATTAATTATACTATCAACAGAATTTAATGTTAATAATAATTTATAATTTATGGTTTAAGAGTATATATTTAAATCTCATTATCATCTGGATGTCATTATAATAAAAATATATGAATAGTTTTTAAATTGACATTAATAGTATTTTATGTTAATTAATAATTTATTAAATGATTCAAATTAAAAAAAAATATCAAATTTGACAAGTGGTATGATATTTGATCTCAAATTTAATACTGTGAAAATTTTCTATTTTATTTTTCATTATAATAAAATTTATAGTCCTTTAATAATAGAAATGTTGCTGTCATTGTTAATGTTAAAAATGTTCAATGAATGGGTTAAACCAAAATATGTGTTTTAAAATTATAAATAATCTATTAAATATTTTATTATATTATAGAAATTTAATAGTAACATATCTAATCATTAACTTTTTTTTCCACATGGATACAATTTGACTTGAAAAATAATTTATTATATTATATTCTCTTAAATAATTCGAAGTGTTTACATTCATTCACTACAAATGGTCCCCACCTATCCTCTATTATATAAACATCAATATCCTTTTTTATAGATCAAGATATGGTCAAATAATTTATTTACATCCATAAAAATGTCTTATATGTTCTTTTTTTTAAAATAATTCGTATTATTTCAGTGCTTAATATGCAAGCCAAAGGTTGTTTCCAAATGAATAAGCAAAAAACTTAACCAAATATTTTCAATATTAATTATTATTAACCCACTTAAAAAACTTATTGTATACATAATGATATGATGAATCCATTACAATATATATAATGATATCTTTTTTAAAATTATATAACCATTTTTCAACTCATTTTCCATCAAATGTGAAATGAAAGTGTCACTCATGCGTATGTGGGGACTACCACCTCCATGTAGTGGTATGAATCATTTTCCCTAACCATATTTTATGGTTGGGTATTATTATGGATTTAATAATTATATATTATATTTTTTGAATAATTATTCTTATATAATTTCAATATCTTATATACATTCTAACCATCCCATCTTTTGGAGAATGATAAGTTCACACATGCATTAATGTGGACTACCACCTCTATGAAGTGAATTGATTTCCTTTGATTTGGACTTTATATTTATAGTAATAATGATATATTTAATGAATATATATCATATATGTTTTATAGTAATTATTAAGGAAATTTTATTAATTTTTACTTTTATTTTTTTCGCCCAACAAAAAGAGGAAACATCACTCATTCATACGTTCATAGTACTATCTCCATGAATTGAAATAATTAAAATTTCTTCCCCAATTTATAATTATGATTATAAAATTTTATACGATGAAGGAATAAGATAAATAATTCATGATTAAAATTATATGGATGATGAAACTATTTATAATGTTCAATTATAAAACACATCAAACTAAAACATGCAAAGAAAAAATACCATTTTTACCTGGATATTCATTTTAAGGAACAAATTATCAATAAAAGTATAGTTGGAAATTTTAAAGGTATGATATATTGAATGTTAGATATGAATATGGTTGTGGAATATAATTATTATAATTTCATTTTTATTATATAGGATATTTTAATTCTTATAAATCAAGATGATACATGAGGTTAGGTTTCATCATCTAACTTGGTTTTCCTTGAGACATATTCCATATTAACCACGTTTTTCTTTATTTTGATGTATATAATTCACCATTGATATGATATATCATGAATAAATAGATATTCATGGTATTTAGTGTTTCATTTTATGTTATTTCATCCATGGGGGTTATCATTCGAATGTTACCATAGTGGTATGGGTTTATGTTACAACCTCATTTATTTATAGGATTATCTATAAAAACATATATTGAGGAATATTATATGGATGTATACACTGAAAAATAATATTTCATTATCCTCTATAATTTCATAATATTTTTATTACCATATTCTACTTTTTGTACAAAAAATGATCAAAATATTTTTTTAAATAAAGGTAGGTTTTGTTTTCACTTGGGCCAATAAACATTTTCTTCCATGTCCATGATCATCAAAAAATATTTATAGTTTTTTACCTATAGATAATAAGTTTTAAAAAATTAATTTGAAGTAACATTTACGTAATTTTCAATGGTTTAAAAAGGAATATTTTCAAAGAATCATTTTTTGAAGAAGTTGTTTTTGACATTTTAAAAAAGTGTGAAAATAACATTCAATATTTACATATATATGTATAAATTGATTTTCATTTTTCGAAAAAAAATATTTACACATAATATTTCATTATAATATTCAATGGTTATTTTCAATGAAAATCATTTTCTAAATATTTGGGAAAATATCATTTAAATTGGTATGAAAATAAAGATGATATTTTCATCAGGTTTTCAAAAAAACATTTGGATGTTAATTTAAATGTGTTTTTAATCTATGTTAACATCATTTAAATATTTCTTTTATTCACAAGGGATACAATTATATGATTTCATAAAATTTATTTCTCTATATTTCTTATGATGATTATAATTTAATAATAATTTCATGGAATATGATTCTTTTAAATGACTAAATTATGTTATAATAAAAATAATAAACTAATTTACTTTCAACGGGTTATGTTATGATAAAATTATTAAATGTTTATGAAACCTCATTAATTTTCATGCCTTATGAAACGATGATATAACTAATGTTTTTTATCTTATGGAACACACATGATTGGATTATGATTATGTGATGGGTGGTACAGAAATAATATATCCCCACAATTAATTTAGTAAATATGGATATCTCATTAGATAATACAGACTAGAATGTTGAGTGAACATAATTAAGAAAAATATATACCCACTCAAATAGTCTTGAGATTGAACATTGACTATGGAAATGATGGAATTGGGAGTAAATCAAATCCATTATGATAATATTGGAAGTGATTCCTAACTGATTAAATTATTTTCTATGTTTATGTCTCTGAAAAAAATATGTCTTATATTGATAATAAGTTCTCTTGGATCATGATTGATTATTTAAGATTCTAAAATCATATAAATTATGACTTTTGATTTGAAAATCCATTATTACATGATTGATCAATAATTATTTTTGATGGATTTGGTATAAATTTTTTAAGTTATGATCATGTTGACATCTCTATGTTCTTATTAAATGTTCATGTATAACATTGATGATATCTCTTATACTAACCCTTAAATGGATTCTGATCCCATCCATTCTTATTTTTCAATTCCCCATGTTTTAAATAAATCTATTAATTAGGGTATGACTATGAAGTATTCTATGTGAGAAGAACATTTTGAGAGGACTTGTGTCACGACCCCAACTAATGGGGATCAGGCCACAACTACCTCAAGTCAACCTCTATTGGACAGGGGCTGGTAAGAAGTGTTCAAAGGAATAACTAATATGGGATTCATTTTCCTAGTGTACCTATACATACACACCCAACAATATCCTTAAAAAAGTTTAAAGAGTTAATAATAAAATTTAATATAACTAAGGAATGAACTTTCCATGAAAAACCTTTCCAGGGTATAAGAGTATGAAATTTCAAACTAAAAAGGAAAATGGGAAATATATAACCCAAAAAAAGTCTCCACTTGAAAAGATTGAAAATTTAATGATGAGAGATTCCAAATCAAGATTAGAAATACTTGACCAATGTGTGTGGCAAAATTTACTGACTATCCCTCTGATCCATTGTAATCACCACTAACTTGTCTATCATCTTCATATGACCTATCACATTTGGTAAAATTAATATATGGGTGTGTATTTACATACCCAGTATGACACCTAGAAATATTTAGGAGGAGAAATAAGAGAGAAGATAGAAATATATAGATCAAGACATAAGAATAGATAGATGAAAACCAATCAATAGGTATACATACTCCTAAAAGAAGAAAAAACAAAAGATAAAGGGGATATCTATCTCAAATCCCAACCCTAGAAAAGAGTCTTCCATCAGTTCTAAAGTGTCCATTAATGGTTCCTTATATTTCATGGGTAGGTCTTATAGAAAAATCCATGTCAAGACACACCTTTCTACTATGCTGAATAGTCAAGGGAAACAATATACAGGTAGGGGACCCATTCCATAGCACAATAGGAGGGTGCCACTTAATATTTATGGGACCCATACCCTAACTACACACGAGCTTTCAGCTTTGATGGTCAACAGAGAAACCATGCCATAACGCTAGAGAAGGGTGCCACTCTAATATTCACAAGATGGCCCATGCCTTGTCGCAATATGAGGGTTCCACTCCAATAGTAGATAGATTCCCAATGAAATTTACCAGTAGTAGGGTATCTCTCTAATGGATTAGGAAACATTACATAACTCTATATGAGGATTTTACTCTAATGGTCAATATATAGAAAGGGGATCCACATTCTTTTCCATCAAGAAGTTTCCACTGTAATGGATGATGTCCCATGACTTGAATTTGTAAGAGGGTTACACTATAATATTCAATAGATATACAGAGTAACCAAGAACTATACCAATAGGTGGGTTCCACTCTAATGGTCTTGGATGCATGCACTGCCTTTATAGGAGGCTACCACTCTGTTAAAAGACAGAGGGCCCCTGACAAGTCTAAGAAGGAGGGTTGTAACACCCGAGACATTTATGAGAAATATTTTGTTTTTATGTTATATAAATCATAAAAGGAATATTTCACTACACATAACACTATCTTGGCTTTATTTACACGCAACTGTGGCCTTCCTCGATAGCGTGCATTGTACGCAATACCGAGTTTCACTAAACAACGATATGCTATTAAAATATTATTAAAACTAGCCGTTATGAATAGTAATACCAACTTTTTGAAATTTTTGAAATTTTATTTTTCAAAATGGACTTCATTTTTTGATTCGGAATATTGAAATTAGCCTAGGGTGAAATTTTTGTATTTTTCTGAAAACTGTCAATTTCTTATGAATAGTGAAAACACTGGGTTACTATTTAAATACTGACTTTTTATTTAAATAATTATTTATTTTATTTAAATTTATTTTAGGTGAAAATTGATACTTAATACCTATATAAGTTCAATTCAATTCATTGGAGTCATTTTATAATAATTTTAGATATATAAAAATTTTATTGAACTTCTCACCGTCTTTTACCCATCTCATAGGAGAATTTCCAAATTCACATAAAACATAATATTACCACTTCTGTGAATGGAATTTCAAAAATCCGAGAGACACGGTTGATGATAGTATGTAAAATGTGGTTCAATGAGATGAAAATAATTTTTGGTGAATAGTAACATTTTACTTTTTTTAACGTTGTTAAAAGTAAATAGGGTAATTAAGGGTAAAAATGATATTATTATTACCCTAACACATGTCCTAATTCTATTGGATAAGTTTAATTCGACCAAAAACAACCTTATGAATAAAATATGACCATTTAGAACCACTTGGATTAGATTAGGACATTTATTATTAATTTATTTAAAGAAGGGTTAAAATAGTTAAAAATCAATGTTTAATAAATAAATCATTTTTAATATAGAGATATACATAAGATAAATTCGACTATAAATATTCATTATAAAGATAAAACTATTTCCTACATAATGATATTTTATTTGTAAGTTTTAGACATTAAATAATTTAATTTATTTATGACACAATGATGATATAGTAATTAACTTATTAATGAAATATTGACATAATTGATTTTATAAATACCAAAATAAATGTAATTTGAGACTTTTTATGAATTAAAATAATTTTAGAGGTTAATATGACATGTTAGTATTGATTTTGTTAACTTTCGTTGAACTAATCGTTCTGTTATTATTTTCACAAAAATAAATTACCCAATAGTGTCAAAATTGACATAAAATAGTTTTTAAAACAAATATTATATTATTAATTGTTATTTTATTCCTAAAAATATAAGGTTCATCCAACTGACTTAGATAAGGTTATATATATTAATAATAAACAACATGGGGTTCGTTTGGCTTGTTATGGTGTGTTTATTAACCTTATAGTGTAAGAAGAAAAGAAGACACGGTAAAAGTTAAATTATCTAACTTAAACTGAAATTGAAATGATAAGGGTAAAATTGAACCATAAACTTGTATAAATTCTATTTTATGAGAGTCTTTATACCCATACCCACTTTAGATTCTAAATAAATCAATTTTGAGGTATTAAAAACCGAATATGACTTTATAATAAAATATTATTTTTAGTTTTTTCAAAGGTGCCCCTCTCCTCCCTTATAAAAGGGCACCTCCTCCCTCTCTTCCTCACACCACATTGAGCCATCAAGATCGGCCAAACCCTGCCAAATTATCTTCTTCACATCCCTAGATACATCCTAGTGGTCCTGGTTTTCTTCAAAGACCAATTTCAGTGCCCTAAAAGGAGGTATCAAAGAGGCGCTTCAAAGAAGAGGTAATGTCCGTTACTGATTCTTTCAACTTTATTTCTTCTTCCACTTCTTCTTATTTAGTTGTTTCATTATGAAGTAATAACATCAGTATCACTAATATACTGATATGTTATTATAAGTATGAAACAACCGTATTTCACCATCTATTCATCCTACGGAAAATGAAATCACCGCGCGTGTGTACGTACGGAATACCGTCTCCACGTCATGGTGTAATCTATTTTCCACCACCACCTTACTTGGATGGGTATAATGGATAAAACAAATAACTATATATGATTCTTGAAAATTGTTATTGATTCTGAAATAGTATATATACACTCCAATACAATTACATGATCATGGGAACAATATCATCGCTCGTGCGTACGTATGGAATACCGTCTCCACGATGAGATGTGACTCGTTCTACATGATATTCATTGAATAATGATTATATAAATGAATTTAATTAATGAATATGATATATATTACACTAATACCATTATTTAAATGAGGTATCTATAACCTAAAAAGAATAAGAAGAATTTATTCGACAAAACATGCATAAGAACAAAAAAGGAAAAAACACCCGAATAACAAGTAACAATGAAATATTACTAATAAGAAGCTAAGAGTATGACCATATATGATATCATAAAAATAAGTATGATTATGGAATAAGTCAATAAAATTATTTAAATCATTATACAGGAGGTTCAGACACTTATGAAAAAAATCGGACCTAAGGTAAGGGAAAATATCACAATCTCATTTTTATCCGAGATTGTTTATACTTCGGTATTTACTGGGGTGTATTTTATCATCCAAATCCATGTTACCTAAATATTTAATATTATCTCTATCCGCATACAATTTTTTATATCCAATTTTACCCTTCAGTGAGTTTTAGTAAAATATATGAAAGAAATATTTTGTCATTCTTAGTACGAGGTACTTTTTGACTTTTCCGACAAAAGTACGAGAAGAATGTTTTTTTAACTTATACGACATGAATGGATTTTTAAAAAATTATTTACAAGATGCTTCCTTTACATGTTTTCAAATTTATTTTTAATCAACTTCTTTTAGTTTAAAATAGTCTGACATGTTATGAACGGAAAAATGTTTTTGAAGTAGAAAGGATATTTTCCTCAAGAATGGAGTTCAAGTATTTTATCAAAATTATTTTCCATCTAAGATAATATAGGGTTCTGTTTCTATCCCTATTTTTACATTGAGTTTATTACGTTATGATGAAATTATTTTTTCCTTATATGGATTATGTTATGATGGCCTGATGTTTAAGATTCCCATTTTTATTACATGGGTTATGCAATGATGTATGATTTTTGATTTTGTGGCACACATAAGAATGGTATCATTATGAGATGGGTGGGACCTATATCTCCCACCAATGCATTGGGTAATTATTTATATCACATGAGATAGACATTGCTGGAACGGTAGGTTAAACTGGTTCAGTGAAATAGTACTGAAATGAGGAGTGAACTCGGTTTAGAAATGGACTTTGTCCACTAAGATAGTATTGGCTATGAGTCTTGACTACTAAGAAATGATTCTCTATGATTATGTGTATATTCCAAAATGTTTCAGGTTTTAAGTTATGATTATTGGGATTAAATTTCACTACTATGATTTATCACTTGATTATGAAATTATGATCTCTTTTGCAGGTTAAGATTTCCAAAATGTTATGATGAATATGGTGTGATTGATATCTATTTTGTTTACCCTTACTGAGAATTTGAGCTCACCCTTTTGTATATTTTCTTTCCCCAGGTCAAGAAAAAGGTTATTAAGTAAGATATTCCAAAAGGAAATCTAGATATAAAGAAATAAATGGGAGACAATGTAGATGCTTTATGAACAAGTTGTTTATGTTTCCCAGTTTCTAAAGACACTATTACTATACGTTCGTTTCATGGTTTTGTTATATGTTGTAATAAGTGTACCTCAATTTTGAAGTATTAACAATGTATGTAAATTATGGGTCGTTATATTTGGTATCAGAGGAATGGTATAGTCAACATTTGGAAACTAAGATGTGAAATCCTTAGTAAGAACCCTAAGGATAAGTCTAAGCATAGAACACAATCTTAGTGTATTAGAAATAGCCATGAACAACCTATGATAAGACCTTAAGTGTGAAATTTTATTCTTGATTGTGTGGTTTTCCTATCATAATTAGTGTTGCTCACAATATTCTTCTTCGTTTTAGTCAATGGATGGAACTCGAAGGAACCGTGTTAATGCGGAATGTGACAGGCAATGCAATTATTGCCCCCCTGAGCAACCAAATGTTATGGGAGCTGGAACGCAAAATCCTGTAGCCATGCTCACACAAATTTCTCAATCTATGAATCATGCAGGACTTTCAAATGAGAAAAGGAAGGAGCAACATTCTGTTGAATCCTTCATGACGCAACGTCCACCTTCATTGAGTCGGTCTACTGATCCATTAGTGTCCAAACAATGGATCAGTACAACTGAAAAGATATTTTTTGTTCTTCAATGTTCTTAACACGATAAAGTCATCTTAGCATTATATCATTTGGAAGGTGATGCTGATCAATGGTGTAATCTTATTAAGAATACGAGGCAATGAGATGAAATTGAGTCCATGGAATATGACGAGTTCAAGAACTTATCTTTCAATAAGTACTTCCCTCATATTCTTCAAACAAAGATGAAGAAGGAGTTTATTGAACTGAAACAAAAGGATGATGAATCTGTTGGTACCTATGAAGAAAATTTTACAATACTTTCATGGTACGCTTCTGGTATTATTATCCAACCCGAGAGTAAGATCGGTCGATTCTTTAGTGGCTTAAAACCAAGTCTTCGATGGGCGTTAGCCATAAGGTACTTCAATAGCTATGAGGAAATCGTTCAATGTGCTATCAAAGTTTAGATGTAGATTGGATTAACCCATCAGTCATATTGATTTGATAAGAAGAGGAAAATGGAATTCAAAGGAAAATTAAAAGAGCACACTGAAAATAAGATGAGTTTTCCCTTATGCTCAATGTTTGGAAAGAAACATGGAGGAAATTGTCTTAAGGGGACAAGAAAATGTTATAAGTGTAGAAAAGAAGGTCATCAGGTAGTTAGATGTCGAAATAATGGGAAGAATATGTCTAATGATGCAAACAAAGGAAGGGATACACAGAATGAACCTACTACACTTAAATGTTTTAAGTGCAAGGAGATGGGGCATTATGCCAATCAATGCCCAAATCCAAGGGTTGATGATGATGATCGACGTCAACAAACTCTTAAGGCCAAAGACAAAGGAATTTCACATCAAATTACTATCGGCGATGTGGAGTACGACAACGAAGTGGTGAGAGGTACACATACCAACCACTATAAAGTAGAAAATGTTTTATTTGATTATGGATCCACCCACTCTTTTATTTCTGAAAACTTTTCTAAGGGTATCGATGTGTTACCTCAACAATTAAATGTTGAGTTAGCTGTGACAACCCCTAATGGCACAACAGTCACATCAAAATTTATAATTCTCCTCTGATTAAAGTTTGTGGGAATGTTCTTCCTGCAAATCTTGTGATCCTTCCTATAGTGTAATTTGATGTGATTCTTGGCATGGGTTGGCTTTCTTTATATGGAGCTCATATCAATTTCCAAATAAGGGAAGTCACATTTCCTATTCCAGATCAACCTATGATGGTCTATCGATGCAAGGATGAACATAACCTTCCAGTGGAAATTTCTTCCATCTTATGGGACTTGATTTAACTAAATGAGGGTTATTTATCTCAAATGGTTGGAGAGACACTCACAATTAAGAATATTCCCATTGTACGGGAGTTTTATGATTTCTTTCCGGAAGAATTTCCGGGTCTTCCACCAAATCGTGAAGTAGAGTTTTCAATAGAACTCGTACTAGGTGATTTTCCTATTTCAAAGACACCTTATAGAATGGCCCCAATTGAGTTGCAGGAATTGAAGAAGCAACTCCAAGAGAATCTTGATAAGGGATTCATACGCCCTAGTGTGTCACCTTAGGGAGAACCTGTTCTGTTTGTTAAAAATAAATATGGATCAATGAGACTCTGCATTGATTATCGAGAATATAACAAGATCACTATCAAGAAAAAATATCCTCTCCCGCGCATTGATGACTTATTTGACCAACTACGCGGAGCTCAATACTTTTCCAAGATTGATCTTCGTTCTGGGTATCATCAATTAAGTGTCAAACGGGGGGATATACCAAAGACGGCTTTCCGTACAAGGTATGGACACTATGAATTTATAGTGATGCCATTTGGTCTTACTAATTCCCCTGCTATCTTCATGTATATGATGAATAGAGTCTTTAAAGACTATATTGATCAGTTTGTGGTAGTCTTTATAGATGATATTCTTGTCTATTCAAAGGGCAAGGAAGAACATGAAGATCACTTGAGAATTATAGTGAAGACCCTGGGAAAGGATAAGCTTTATTCCAAATTTACCAAGTGTGAAATTTAGAATAAAAAAGTTTCATTTTTTGGTCACATAATCTCAAAAGAGGGGATATCTATGGATCCAGCGAGAACAGAGGTTATTGAATGATGGTCGAGACCAACAACAGTAACCGAGATCTGAAGTTTTCTTGGTTTGGCTGGATAATATCGACATTTTGTGAAAGATTTTTCATGATTATCTAATCCACTCACCAAGTTGACTCGGAAAGGAGTTAAGTTTGTTTGGACGGAGGAATGTGAAGATAATTTCAAGGAGTTGAAAAGAAGGTTATCCAGTGCACCTGTGCTCACACTGCCTTGTAGTAGAGAAAGGTTTGTGATCTACAATGATTCATCCAAGAAGGGATTGGGGTGTGTTCTTATGAAAAATGATATGTTGATAGCTTATTCCTCACGATAGTTGAAAATCCATGAGAAAAATTACCCAACTCATGATATGGAGTTAGCTTCGGTAATCTTTTCATTTAAGATTTGGAGGAATTATCTTTATGGAGAAAGGTGTGACATTTATACTGATCATAAATGTTTAAAGTATATTTTCACACAAAAGGAGATGAATATGCACCAAACAAGATGGTTGGAGCTGATTAAGGATTACGACTGATCAATTCATTACCACCCTCGGAAAGAAAACAAGGTAGCCGATACATTAAGTCGACAAGACCATGCTAGCTTATCCATGACGAGGATCAAAAAAGATCCAATATTTATGGATTTACAATGGATGGATCTTTGAATTATAATGAAATGGGAAAAATAGTATCTTTCTCAAATGAATGTTCAACCATTTATATATGTGAAGATTAATGAGGCACAGAAAGAAGATGTCCAGTTACAAAAGAAGGTGAGAAATGTTCTTGAATTCAACCTTGATTGTGATGGGATAATAAAGTTCAGGAATCGGGTTTGTGTTCCTCCCATCACCAAATTAAAGAAAGAGCTCCTGGATGAGGCTCATAGTTCTTCATTCTCTATTCATCCTGGAAGCACGAAGATGTATAGGGACCTGAAAAAGTACTTCTGGTGGGATGGAATGAGAAGAGATGTTGCTGAATATGTCTCTCGATGCTTGGTTTGTCAGAAAGTTAAATTTGAGAGACAGAAGTCTAAGGGGATATTACAACCAGTACCCATACCAGAATGAAAATGGGAAAACATCACTATTGAATTTGTCACTAGACTTCCTAAAACATCCAAAGGCAATAATTCTATCTGGGTCATAGTTGATCATCTTACAAAGTCTGCACACATCATTGCTATTAGAGAGGATTTCTCTCTAGATCATCTTGCCAGGATATATGTAAAGGAAGTGGTAAGATTGTATGGAGTACCACTTTCGATTATATCTTATCGGGATCCGAGGTTTACCTCCATGTTCTGGTGAAGTCTTCAGCATACTCTGGATATAGATTTGAGTTTCAGCAATACTTATCATCCTCAGATAGACTGTAACACCCCGAGATTTTATGAAAAATATTCTTTAAATTTCATTAATGACTTGTGCTACACCAAGATTACCTTGCGCTATACGCAACACCGTATTAGCTTGCAGTATACGCAACACTATTCTTGGATCATGTTACACATAATTTTGATAATAGTTATTCTACGCAACATTGAATATATATATATATATATTCAATGTATAAATGGAATATGTTTGGATTCTGTTATACGAAACAACGAAGGATTCTTGCGCAACACGCAACCCTGACTTGGCTTTCATTACACGCAATCACAACCTTCCTCGATAGTGTGTGTTGTACGCAATACTGGGTTTTACTAAACAACGATATATTATTATAATATTGTTATGAACTAGACGTTATGAATAGTGTTAACTAAATTTTTAATTTTATAACATTATTATTCATCTTACACATTTCTAGAACATGGTATAAGAACAAAATAATTTTTTCGGGTAAAATAAGTATTTTTCAAAAAATGCAGTTTTGCCGCCTTTTGATGGCACACCCACTTTAAATCTAGTTTTTGACATGTTTATAAGTTCAATTTGACAAAATAGAATTCTTATTTTGAATAAGGATATAAAAATTTACATTACATAAAGTTTTTATATTTTTCCGATAACATTCATATTTTAATGAATAGTAAAAACACTCTATATTTTAATTAAAAACAACTTTTTTCATTGTAATATCTTATGTGGTTAAATTATAACATTGAATGGTTTTGAAGTATAAATAGAATATATTTTTACCATTTAATATAATGTATGTCATTAGCATTGATTTTACCTTGAATTCGTAGGATAAATCAATTCAATCTTTTGCAATGTTTTAAAGAAAAACTCGTTTTCTTTCGAACAACGGGATTAATTTTAATTTAATTTCTGCATCTTTTGTGTATTGAATTTGGAAAAAATAGATTCCATATTTGGAATCAGTGGGTCCAAATTATGTTAATAAGCTACTTTTTATTTTTGGGCATTGTGAATAGTAAATACGGTAAATTTTATTTACTATAGTTAAAGGTAAATTGGGTAATTAAGGGTAAATATAAGATTATAAAATTACCCTAACACTTGTAAAAATCCTATTGGATGGGTAAAGGTAGACCCATATAACCTAAGGGTCGGATTAGATTCATTTTATGGACTTTTTTCCATGAAAATAATTTAATTATTATTAAAACCAAAGAATGTGACAACATGTCACTTTCTTAAATATTATAAGTATAATAATTTTAATTTAGTGATAAACTTCATGAAACATCGAACATGAATATTCTCCATAAATCTAATAAAATTATCTATATCATAGGAGTTTATTTATAATTTTTAAGGATTAAATAAGTATCATTTATTATGACACAATGATGATGCAGTAATTGTCTTATTAATGAAATATTGACATAATTGATGTTATAAATGGCCAAATAAATGTAATTTGAGACTTTTTATGACTTAAATTAATTTTATAGGTTAATATGACATGTTATTGTTGATATAAGTAACTTTTTTCGAACATATCATTCTGTTATGAATTTCATAAAAATCATGTACCGAATAGTGTCAAAATTGACACAAATTAGTTTTTAAACCAATATTATATTATTAATTATTATTTAATTCCTAAAAATCTAAGGTTCGGCCAAATGACTAAGATAAGGATAGATATATTAATAATAAATAACTTGGGGTTCGTTTGGCTTGTCATGGTATGTTTATTAACCATATAGTGTAAGAAAACAAAAAGACACGGTAAAAGTTAAATTATTTAACTTAGAGTTAAATCTAATTGATAAGGTTAAAATAATAACCTAAACTTGTCTAAATCCTATTGGATGAGAGTATTTCGACCCATCCCCACTTTATTTTCGAAATAAGACCCTTTGTAACCATTATAAACCTAATTTGTCATTAATATAAAATAATATTTTGAGATTTTCCTAAGGTGCTCCTCTCCTCCCTTATAAAAGGGCACCTCCTCCCTCTCCTCCTCACACCAATTTGAGCATTCAAGCTCGGACAAACCCTGAAAAAATCTCTTCTCCACTTCCCTAGTATCATCCTAGAGGTCCTGGTCTTCTTCAAAGACCATCCTTAGTTCTTTAGGTGGAGGTTAAGAAAAGGCGCGTCAAAAAGAGGTAATATCCATTACCGATCTTTTTCAATTTCTTTCTTCTTCAACTTCTTCTTCTTTAGTTGTTTCATGATAAAGTAATAACATCAGTATTTATTATATACATATATGTTATTATAAATATGAAACAACTCTAATTAACCTTCTATCCATCATACGGAAAAAAGAAAATCACCGCGCGTGCGTACGTACGGAATACCGTCTCCACGCCGTGGTGTAATCTATTTTCCGCCACCACCTTAATTGGATGGGTGTAATGGTGTAATGAGTAACTATATATGATTATTATAAAGTTATATTGATACTGAAATAGTATACATACACTTCAACACAAGTTCACGATCATGAGAATGATATCATCGCTCGTGCGTACGTACGGACTACCGTCTCCACGACGCGATGAGATTCATTCTCCATGTTAACCATTAAAGAATGATTATAAAGTATATATAAGCAATAATAATGAAATATATTACATTATAAAGCTACTAGATTTATGTATATATGTATGTCATCTACTTACTTCCATTCAAGACAATAAGGAATGGAAAACAACGTTCATGCGTACGTGCGGACTACCGTCTCCATGAACGGTGTGTTTCGTTTCATTTATATATCTATTATATATATATATATACTGAATATATATGATATATAAATCATGTTTTTTATTCTGGAAGTAAGTAAATCATGATATAAGTAATAATAATGTCAAGAACAACAAGTCCAAACACCTACGATAAATGAAACTATTTTACCCAAAACACTTCTTTAATATGAAATTTACAAAAGAACGGGTAATATAAAGTCATATGTGAACCATATATGATATCATAACAATGAATATGATGCTGTAATAAGTTAATGAAATTATTTAAATCATTATACAGGAGGTTCAGACACGTAAAAAGCATATCAGACCTAAGGTAAGGGAAATATAACAATCTCATTTTTATCCGAGATTGTTTATACTTTAGTATTTACTAGGGTGTATTTTATCATCCATCCATGTTTCCCCAATATGTAATATTATTTCCATGCACCTTGTTTAAATCCAATTTTACCCTTAGGTGAGTTTTTAGTAAACGATATGAAATGAATCTTTTGTCATATGAGGTACTTTTTGACTTTTCCAAAAAAAGTACGAGAAGAATGTTTTTTTTAACTTATACGGCATGAATGGATTTTTAAAACATTTTTTCCAAGAAGCTTCCTTTAAAAAATTTTAAGATTATTTTTAATCAACATATTTTAGTTTAAAGTTGTATGACATGTTACGAAAGGGAAAATGTTTTTGAAGCAGAAAGGATATTTTCCTCAAGAATAGAGTTCAAGTGTTTTATCAAAATTATTTTCCATCTAAGATAATAAAGGGTTCTTTTTTTATCCCTATTATTACATTGATTTTATTATGTTGTGATGGAATTATATTTTTATGAATTCCTTTATATTATATGAATTGTTTTATGATGTTTAAGATTCCCATTTTTATTACATGGTTATGAAATGATGTATGATTTATGATTTTGTGGCACACATAAGAATGGTATAATTATGAGATGAGTGAGACCTATATCTCCCTACAATGCATTGGGTAAAGATTTTATATCTCATGAGACAGACATGGCTGGAATGGTAGGTTATACCGGTTCAGTGAAACATGACTGAAACGAGGGTGACTCGGTCCAGAAATGGACTTTGTCCACTAAGATAGTCTTGGCAATGAGTCTTGACTAATAAGATATGATTCTCTATGATTATGTGTGTATGCCACAAAGTTTATTGTTTTAAGTTATGATTATTGGGATTTCATTTCACTACTATGATTTATCCCATGTTATGAAATTATGCTCTCTTTTGCAGGTTAAGATTTCCAAAATGTTATGTTATTATGAATATGATGTGATTGATATTTCTTTTGTTTACCCTTACTGAGCATTTGAGCTCACCCTTTTATGTTTTCTTTTCCCCAGGATATAAGGAAAGGTTTTAGGTAAAAAAAGGAAGATCTTTATGGGAGATGTTGAAGATATTTCACAATGATTAGAAGATTACGTTCCGAGTTTCCAAAGACACTAATCTATTACGGTCCTTGTGTGTGTGTTTTTGTTATGTACTAAGTATTCCGCAAAATTAATGTAATGTCCATGTACGTTAAGCTTAGGGTCTCTACAGTTGGTATCAGAGGAAAGGTTTAGTCAACCTTTGGAAACTAGGATGTGAGAACGTTAGTGAGATCCCTAGAGATATTTCTAAGGAATGTCTAGGGATGTCCCTAAGGATAAGTATACGTATATGATATAGTCCTAGAACTACGGTAACGATCTTAGAATTTAACCTAAGATGTTATATATTGAGGGTACTCACCCTTTACTATGTTGTTTTCTCTAGCATGATTTTTGCCTCTCACAAGATTCTTTTTGTGTTTTAGTTAATGGAGGGAACCAGAAGGAATTCAGTTAACATTGAATCCAATGGACAAATTGGTGACTATGAGCAACAAAATTGTGTAATTCTTAGAGAGAAAGATATTGTGATTATGCTGAATCAGTCATCGCGATAAATGATTAACAAGTTGAAATTTAGTGGTATGCCTAATTCATCAAACAAGAGGTAGATAAACTATTATTCATGTTCGCATGTTGAGGAGCATAAAGAAAGGAAGATTGAGATTTCTAAAGAAGGGAAGAAGAACCTTGAGGAATACCTCAAATGGAGGGACCAATGTTATCTGTGTGGAGAAAAGGGTAATAGAGTGACAGACTATTATGGAGTTCAATTTCTTATTTGCGGAGAACATGGGCATTACCCAACTCAATGCCCTGACCTAAAAAGTTACTTCTAAATCAAGGAAGGACTTATTCCAGGACAATCATTGAAGTGGATGGACAGAAGTGTTTATGTATTTTTATTCTAGAATAATGTTGTCGAGGTACTTTTATGGGGTATTGAAATATTTATGTATTGGTCTATTGTGGTTTTCAATAATTTTAAGGTACCGGTAACCATGAAAAGTGTTTCAAATATTTTGGAAAGTAGATGATATGCGCATAATGAAGGGATAAAGAGAAAATGAAATGTTTGATAGTATTCATGAGCTCATGATTGATATAAGGACTAAGTGATATCGTGGTTTGAGAATATAGAATTTTGAGGATTTTGGTATGTGGAAAGAGTTAACTTCTAACAGCACTCATGTTTTCAACAAGGTTCAGTGGGTATTCAAGAGAGTACAAGATTAAGGCCTTTGAATGTTTGGAATGTGACCAATAAGATATATATTATGATATATGGGGATCAACGATGGTGTTAAATCTCTAATAGTGGACTACAGTATTATGGATAATCCTAAAGATTGGAATGGATTATGTTGGACATAAGTTAGTATTGTTTGTTTTTCGATATTATTGATGGGATGTTATAGTAATATAGTTTTAGAAAAAGGAAAACCTGCAGGACGGGCGACAGCCCATCGAGTCGGACAAGGTTGTGGGAATCGAACCCACAACCGAAGTGCGACATGCCTTTATCGCCTACCACTGGCCTACAGGAAGTCCATAGTTAGTATAAACTAGTTTTATTTTATTAAGCGGTATGATATATGAAGTATAAGTTCATTTTTGGAACCATATACGATTAATCTAACCATAATATGGACTTATAACTTTTGCTAACCTTTTGTTTGAAAGAGATAGAATGACCCATCATTCTGTCACATGATCTGCTAACACAACACGAATAACAAATTCAACTTCATTTCTTTAAGGGATGAAGTGGAAATTGTTCAATTCACGAACAACAGTGAGATTGTACCAAAATCATGCAAGTATTTCTTTTAATTCATCAACTTTAGGGAAATGATCTTGAAAACCAAAAATGTTGTCCTAGTTCCCTTATATCCGATTAATCAGATGGTACCTTAGATCATCACAAATCAATAGCTTTGTGATGGTTGGCTTTTTCATATCCATGTTCTCTACCACTCACCATCAGAACATGATGGTTAGATTTTTCTTCCATATCCATATTTTCACCTATGTTCTCCTACGTGGAAACCCCGTGATGAGTAAATTTGGGTAACTGTTACATTTCATACTTTAGTTTTTAAAATCCATGTTTTGGTATTCCTTTTTTACGATGTGGGTTTCTATTAAACAAACATTCTAGTAGTAAACCATTTATAACCCTGACAAATTTTGAGGGCGAAATTCATTTTAAGGGGGGTAGAATGTAACACCCCGAGATTTTATGAAAAATATTCTTTTAATTTCATTAATGTCTTGTTCTACACCAAGATTAGTTTGCGCTATACGCAACACCGTATTAGCTTGCAGTATACGCAACACTTTTCTGGGATCATGTTACACATAATTTTGATAATAGTTATTCTACGCAACATTGAGTATATATATATATATATTTAATTTATAAATGGAATATGGTTGGATTCTGTTATACGAAACAAAGAAGGATTCTTGTGCAACACGCAACCCTGACTTGGCTTGCATTACACGCAATCACAACCTTCCTCGATAGTGTGTGTTGTACGCAATACTGGGTTTTACTAAACAAAGATATATTATTATAATATTGTTATGAACTAGCCGTTATGAATAGTGTTAAATAAATTTTTAATTTTATAACATCATTATTCATCTTACACATTTCTAGAACATGGTATAAGAACAAAATAATTTTTTCGGGTAAAATAAGTATTTTTCAAAAAATGCAGTTTTTCCGTCTTTTGATGGCGCACCCACTTTAAATCTAGTTTTTGACATGTTTATAAGTTCAATTTTACAAAATAAAATTCTTCTTTTGAATCAGGATATAAAAATTTACATTAGATAAATTTTTGATATTTTTCCGATAACTTTCATATTTTAATGAATAGTAAAAACACGCTATATTTTAATTAAAAACAACTTTTTTCATCGTAATATCTTATGTGGTTAAATTATAATATTTAATGGTTTTAAAGTATAAATAGAATATATATTTACCATTTAATATAATTTATGTCATTAGCATTGATTTTACCATGAATTCGTAGGTTAAATCAATTCAATCTTTTGCAATGTTTTAAAGAAAAACCTGTTTTCTTTCAAACTACGGGATTAATTTTAATTTAATTTCTGCATCGTTTGTGTATTGAATTTGGAAAAATGGATTCCATATTTGGAATCAGTGGGTCCAAATTATGTTAATAAGCTACTTTTTTTGGCATTGTGAATAGTAAATACGGTAAATTTTATTTACTATAGTTAAAGGTAAATCAGGTAATTAAGGGTAAATATAAGATTATAAAATTACCCTAACACTTGGAAAAATCCTATTGTATGGATAAAGGTAGACCCATATAACCTAAGGGTCAGATTAGATTCATTTTATGGACTTTTGTCCATGAAAATAATTTAATTATTATTAAAACCAAAGAATGTGACAACATGTCACTTTCTTAAATATTATAAGTATAATAATTTTAATTTAGTTATAAACTTCATGAAACTTCGATCATGAATAGTATCCAGAAAGATAATACAATTATCTACAACATAAAGGTTTATTTAGAATTTTTAAGGATTAAATAATTATCATTTATTATGACACAAAGATGATGCAGTAATTGTCTTATTAATGAAATATTGACATAATTGATGTTATAAATGACCCAATAAATGTAATTTGAGACTTTTTATGACTTAAATTAATTTTCTAGGTTAATATGACATGTTATTGTTGATATAAGTAACTTGGTTTGAACTTATCATTCTGTTATGAATTTCATAAAAATCATGTACCGAATAGTGTCAAAATTGAAATAAATTAGTTTTTAAAACAAATATTATATTATTAATTATTATTTAATTCCTAAAAATCTATGTTTCGGCCAAATGACTTAGATAAGGATTGGTATATTAATAATAAACAACTTGGGGTTCTTTTGGCTTGTCACGATAAGTTTATTAACCATATAGTGTAAGAAAACAAAAAGACACGGTAAAAGTTAAATTATTTAACTTAGAGTTAAATCTAATTGATAAGGTTAAAATAATAACCTAAACTTGTCTAAATCCTATTTAATGAGATGATTTCGACCCATCCCCACTTTATCTTCGAAATAAGACCCTTTGGAACCATTATAAACCTAATTTTACCTTAATATAAAATAATATTTTGAGATTTTCCTAAGGTGCCCCTCTCCTCCCTTATAAAAGGGCACCTCCTCCCTCTCCTCCTCACACCAATTTGAGCATTAAAGCTTGGCCAAACCCTGCCAAAATCTCTTCTCCACTTCCCTAGTATCATACAAGAGGTCCTGGTCTTCTTTTATGACCATCCTTAGTTATTTAGGTGGAGCTTAAGAAAAGGCGCGTCAAAAAGATGTAATATCCATTACCGATCTTTTTCAATTTCTTTCTTCTTCAACTTCTTCTTCTTTAGTTGTTTAATGATAAAGTAATAACATAAGTATTTATTATATACTAATATGTTATTATAAATATTAAACAACTCTAATTAACCTTCTATCCATCCTACGGAAAAAAGAAAATCACCGTGCGTGCGTACGTACGGAATACCGTCTCCACGCCGTGGTGTAATCTATTTTCCGACACCACCTTAATTGGATGGGTATAATGGTGTAATGAGTAACTATATATGATTATTATAAATTTATATTGATACTGAAATAGTATACATACACTTCAACACAAGTTCACGATCATGAGAACGATATCATCGCTCGTGCGTACGTACGGACTACCGTCTCCACGACACGATGAGATTCATTCTCCATGTTAACCATTAAAGAATGATTATAAAGTATATATAAGAAATAATAATGAAATATATTACATTATAAATCTACTGGATTAATTTATATATGTATGTAATCTACTTACTTCCATTCAAGACAATAAGGAAAGGAAAACAGTGTTCATGCGTACGTACGGACTACCGTCTCCATGAATGGTGTGTTTCATTTCATTTATCTATCTATTATATATATATATACTGAATATATATGATATATAAATCATGTTTTATATTCTGGAAGTAAGTAAATCATGATATATGTAATAATAATGTCAAGAACAACAAGTCCAAACACCTACGATAAATGAAACAATTTTACCCAAAACGCTTCTTTAACATGGAATTTACAAAAGAACGGGTAATATAAAGTCATAAGTGAACCATATATGATATCATAACAATTAATATGATATTTTAATAAGTTAATTACATTATTTAAAGCATTATACAGGAGGATCGGACACGTACAAAGCATATTGAACCTAAGGTAAGGGAAATATCACAATCTCATTTTTATCCGAGATTGTTTATACTTTAGTATTTACTGGGGTGTATTTTATCATCCATCCATGTTTCCCCAATATGTAATATTATTTCCATCCACCGACAATTGTTTAAATCGAATTATACCCTTAGGTGAGTTTTTAGTAAAAGATATGAAAGGAATCTTTTGTCGTACGAGGTACTTTTTTACTTTTCCGAAAAAAGTACGAGAAGAATGTTTTTTTTAACTTATACGGCATAAATGGATTTTTAAAACATTTTTTCCAAGAATATTACTTTAAAAAATTTTATGTTTATTTTTAATCAACTTATTTTAGTTTAAATTTGTATGACATGTAAAGAAAGGAAAAATGTTTTTGAAGCAGAAATGATATTTTCCTCAAGAATGGAGTTCAAGTGTTTTATCAAAATTATTTTCCATATAAGATAATAAAGGGTTCTGTTTTTATCCCTATTATTACATTGATTTGATTATGTTGTGATGGAATTATATTTTTATGAATTCCTTTATCTTATATGAATTGTTTTATGATGATTAAGATTCCCATTTTTATTACATGGGTTATGAAATGATGTATGATTTATGATTTTGTGGCACACATAACAATGGTATCATTATGAGACGGGTGGGACATATATCTCCCCCCAATGCATTGGGTATAGATTTTATATCTCATGAGATAGACATGGCTGGAATGGTAGGTTATACCGGTTCAGTGAAACATGACTGAAACGAGGGTGACTTGGTTCAGAAATGGACTTTGTCCACTAAGATAGTCTTCACAATGAGTCTTGACTAATAAGATATGATTCTCTATGATTATGTGTGTATGCCACAAAGTTTATTGTTTTAAGTTATGATTATTGGGATTTCATTTCACTACTATGATTTATCCCATGTTATGAAATTATGCTCTCTTTTGTAGGTTAAGATTTCCAAAATGTTATGTTCTTATGAATATGATGTGATTGATATTTCTTTTGTTTACCCTTACTGAGCATTTGAGCTCACCCTTTTATGTTTTCTTTTCCCCAAGATATAAATAAAGGTTTTAGGTAAAAAAAGGAAGAACTTTATGGGAGATGTGGAAGATCTTTCACCATGATTAGAAGATTACGTTCCGAGTTTCCAAAGACACTAATCTATTACGGTCCTTTTGTGTGTGTTTTTGTTATGTACTAAGTATTCCACAAAAGTAATGTAATGTCCATGTACGTTAAGCTTAGGGTCTCTACAGTTGGTATCAGAGGAAAGGTTTAGTCAACCTTTGGAAACTATGATGTGAGAACATTAGTGAGATCCCTAGAGATATTTCTAAGGAATGTCTAGGGATGTCCCTAAGGATAAGTATACGTATAGGATATTGTCCTAGAACTACGGTAACGATCTTAGAATTTAACCTAAGATGTTAGATATTGAGGGTACTCCCCCTTTACTATGTTGTTTTCTCTAGCATGATTTTTTCCTCTCACAAGATTCTTTTTGTGTTTTAGTTAATGGAGGGAACCAGAAGGAATTCGGTTAACATTGAATCCAATGGACAAATTGGTGACTATGAGCAACAAAATTGTGTAATTCTTAGAGAGAAAGATATTGTGATTATGCCGAATCAGTCATCGCGATATATGATTAACAAGTTGAAATTTAGTGGTATGCCTAATTAATCAAAGAAGAGGAAGATAAACTATTATTCATGTTCGCATGTTGAGGAGCATAAAGAAAGGGAGATTGAGATTTCTAAAGAAGGGAAGAAGAACCTTGAGGAATACCTCAAATGGAGGGACCAATGTTATCTGTGTGGAGAAAAGGGTCATAGAGTGACAGAATATTATGGAGTTCAATGTCTTATTTGCGGAGAACATGGGAATTACCCAACTCAATGCCCTGACCTAAAAAGTTACTTCTAAATCAAGGAAGGACTTATTCCAGGACAATCATTGAAGTGGATGTACTGAAGTTTTTATGTATTGGTATTCAAGAATAATGTTGTTGAGGTACTTTTATGGTGTATTGAAATATTTATGTATTGGTATATTGTGGTTTTCAATAATTTTAAGGTACCGGTAACCATGAAAAGTGATTCAAATATTTTGGAAAGTAGATGATATGCGCATAATGAAGGGATAAAGAGAAAATGAAATGTTTGACAGTATTCATGAGCTCATGATTGATATAAGGACTATGTGATATCATGGTTTGAGAATATAGAATTTTGATGATTTTGGTATGTGGAAAGAGTTAAGTTTTAACAGCACTCATGTTTTCAATAAGGTTCAACGGGTATTCAAGAGAGTACAAGATTAAGGCCTTTGAATGTTTGGAATGTGACCAATAAGATATATATTATGATATATGGGTATCAACGATGGAATTAAATCTCTGATAGTGGACTGCAGTATTATGGATAATCCTAAAGATTGGAATGGATTATGTTGGAAATAAGTTAGTATTTTTTGTTTTTCGATATTATTGATGGGATGTTATAGTAATATAGTTTTAGAAAAAGGAAAACTTGCAGGACGGGCGACAACCCATCGCGTCGGACAAGGTTGTGGGAATCGAACCCACAACCGAAGTGCGACTGGCCTTTATCGCCTACCACTGGCCTACAGGAAGTCCCTAGTTAGTATAAACTAGTTTTATTTTATTAAGAGGAATGATATATGAAGTATAAGTACATTTTTGGAACCATATACGATTAATGTAACCATAAGATGGACTTATAAATTTTGCTAACCTTTTGTTTGAAAGAGATGATATGACCCATCATTCTATCACATGATCTGCTAACACATCACGAATAACAAATTCAACTTCATTTCTTTAAGGGATGAAGTGGAAATTGTTCAATTCACAAACAACAGTGAGATTGTACCAAAATTATGCAAGTATTTCTTTTAATTCATCAACTTTAGGGAAATGATCTTGAAAACAAAAAATGTTGTCCTAGTTCCCTTATATCCGATTAATCAGATGGTACCTTAGATCATCACAAATCAATAGCTTTGTGATTGTTGGCTTTTTCATATCCATGTTCTCTACCACTCTCCATCAGAACATGATGGTTAGATTTTTCTTCTATATGCATATTTTCACCTATGTTCTCCTACGTGGAAACCCCGTGATAAGTAAATTTGGGAAACTGTTACATTTCATACTTTAGTTTTTAAAAGCCATGTTTTGGTATTCCTTTTTTACGATGTGGGTTTCTATTAAACAAACTTTCAAGTAGTAAACCATTTATAACCCCGACGAATTTCGAGGGAGAAATTCATTTTAAGGGGGGTAGAATGTAACACCCCGAGATTTTATGAAAAATATTCTTTTAATTTCATTAATGTCTTGTTCTACACCAAGATTACCTTGCGCTATACGCAACACCGTATTAGCTTGCAGTATACGCAACACTTTTCTTGGATCATGTTACACATAATTTTGATAATAGTTATTCTATGCAACATTGAGTATATATATATATATATTTAATGTATAAATGGAATATGGTTGGATTCTGTTATACGAAACAAAGAAGGATTCTTGTGCAACACGCAACCCTGACTTGGCTTGCATTACACGCAATCGCAACCTTCCTCGATAGTGTGTGTTGTACGCAATATTGGGTTTTACTAAACAACGATATATTATTATAATATTGTTATGAACTAGCCGTTATGAATAGTTTTAAATAAATTTTGAATTTTATAACATTATTATTAATCTTACACATTTCTAGAGCATGGTATAAGAACAAAATGATTTTTTCGGGTAAAATAAGTATTTTAAAAAAAATGCAGTTTTGCCGCCTTTTGATGGTGCACCCACTTTAAATATAGTTTTTGACATGTTTATAAGTTCAATTTTACAAAATAAAATTCTTATTTTGAATCAGGATATAAAAATTTACATTAGATAATGTTTTGATATTTTTCCGATAACTTTCATATTTTAATGAATAGTAAAAACACGCTATATTTTAATTAAAAACAACTTTTTTCATCGTGATATCTTATGTGGTTAAATTATAATATTTAATGGTTTTAAAGTATAAATAGAATATATTTTTACCATTTAATATAATTTATGTCATTAGCATTGATTTTACCATGAATTCGTAGGTTAAATTAATTCAATCTTTTGCAATGTTTTAAAGAAAAACCTGTTTTCTTTCAAACAACGGGATTAATTTTAATTTAATTTCTGCATCTTTTGTGTATTGAATTTGGAAAAATGGATTCCATATTTGGAATCAGTGGGTCCAAATTATGTTAATAAGCTACTTTTTTTTGGGCATTGTGAATAGTAAATACGGTAAATTTTATTTACTATAGTTAAAGGTAAATCAGGTAATTAAGGGTAAATATAAGATTATAAAATTACCCTAACACTTGGGAAAATCATATTGGATGGCTAAAGGTAGACCAATATTTCCTAAGGGTCAGATTAGATTCATTTTATGGACTTTTTTCCATGAAAATAATTTAATTATTATTAAAACCAAAGAATGTGACAACATTTCACTTTCTTAAATAGTATAAGTATAATAATTTTAATTTAGCTATAAACTTCATGAACCTTCGAACATGAATAGTATACAGAAATATAATACAATTATCTACATCATAAGAGTTAATTTAGAATTTTTAAGGATTAAATAATTATCATTTATTATGACACAAAGATGATGCAGTAATTCTCTTATTAATGAAATATTGACATAATTGATGTTATAAATGACCCAATAAATGTAATTTGAGACTTTTTATGACTTAAATAAATTTTCTAGGTTAATATGACACGTTATTGTTGATATAAGTAACTTGGTTAAAACTTATAATTCTGTTATAAATTTCATAAAAATCATGTACCGAAAAGTGTCAAAATTGAAATAAATTAGTTTTTAAACCAAATATTATATTATTAATTATTATTTAATTCCCAAAAATCTAAGGTTCGGCCAAATGACTTTGATAAGGATTGGTATATTAATAATAAACAACTTGGGGTTATTTTGTCTTGTCATGATAAGTTTATTAACCATATAGTGTATGAAAACAAAAAGACACGGTAAAAGTTAAATTATTTAACTTAGAGTTAAATCTAATTGATAAGGTTAAAATAATAACCTAAACTTGTCTAAATCCTATTTAATGAGATGATTTCGACCCATCCCCACTTTATCTTCAAAATAAGACCCTTTGGAACCATTATAAACCTAATTTTACCTTAATATAAAATAATATTTTGAGATTTTCCTAAGGTGCCCCTCTCCTCCCTTATAAAAGAGCACCTCCTCCCTCTCCTCCTCACACCAATTTTAGCATTCTAGCTCAGTCAAACCCTTCCGAAATCTCTTCTCCACTTCCCTATTATCATACTAGAGGTCCTGGTCTTCTTCGAAGACCATCCTTAGTTATTTAGGTGGAGCTTAAGAAAAGGCGCGTCAAAAAGATGTAATATCCATTACCGATATTTTTCAATTTCTTTCTTCTTCAACTTCTTCTTATTTAGTTTTTTAATGATAAAGTAATAACATCAGTATTTATTATGTACTAATATGTTATTATAAATATTAAACAACTCTAATTAACCTTCTATCCATCCTACGGAAAAAAGAAAATCACCGTGCGTGCGTACGTACGGAATACCGTCTCCACGCCGTGGTGTAATCTATTTTCCGCCACCACCTTAATTGGATGGGTATAATGGTGTAATGAGTAACTATATATGATTATTATAAAGTTATATTGATACTGAAATAGTATACATACACTTCAACACAAGTTCACGATCATGAGAACGATATCATCGCTCGTGCGTATGTACGGACTACCGTCTCCACGACGCGATGAGATTCATTCTCCATGTTAACCATTAAAGAATGATTATAAAGTATATATAAGAAATAATAATGAAATATATTACATTATAAAGCGACTGGATTTCTGTATATATGTATGTCATCTACTTACTTCAATTCAAGACAATAAGGAAAGGAAAACAGCGTTCATGCGTACGTACGGACTACCGTCTCCATGAACGGTGTGTTTCATTTCATTTATCTATCTAATATATATATATATACTGAATATATATGATATATAAATCATGTTTTATATTCTGGAAGTAAGTAAATCATGATATAAGTAATAATAATGTCAAGAACAACATGTCCATACACCTACGATAAATGAAACGATTTTACCCAAAACGCTTCTTTAACATGGAATTTACAAAAGAACGGGTAATATAAAGTCATAAGTGAACCATATATGATATCATAACAATGAATATTATTTTTTAATAAGTTAATGACATTATTTAAAGAATTATACAGGAGGTTCGGGCACGTACAAATCATATCGGACCTAAGGTAAGGGAAATATCACAATCTCATTTTTAGCCGAGATTGTTTATACTTTAGTAATTACTGGGGTGTATTTTATCATCCATCCATGTTTCCCCAATATTTAATATTATTTCCATCCACCTACAATTGTTTAAATCCAATTATACCCTTAGGTGAGTTTTTAGTAAAAGATATGAAAGGAATCTTTTGTCGTTCGAGGTACTTTTTGACTTTTCCGACAAAAGTACAAGAAGAATGTTTTTTTAACTTATAAGGCATAAATGGATTTTTAAAACATTTTTTCCAAGAAGATTCCTTTAAAAAAATTTAAGTTTATTTTTAATCAACTTATTTTAGTTTAAAGTTGTATGACATGTTAAGAAAGGAAAAATGTTTTTGAAGCATAAATGATATTTTCCTCAAGAATGGAGTTCAAGTGTTTTATCAAAATTATTTTCCATATAAGATAATAAAGGGTTCTGTTTTTATCCCTATTATTACATTGATTTGATTATGTTGTGATGGAATTATATTTTTATGAATTTCTTTATCTTATATGAATTGTTTTATGATGATTAAGATTCCCATTTTTATTACATGGGTTATGAAATGATGTATGATTTATGATTTTGTGGCACACATAACAATGGTATCATTATGAGACGGGTGGGACCTATATCTCCCTCCAATGCATTGGGTATAGATTTTATATCTCATGAGATAGACATGGCTAGAATGGTAGGTTATACTGGTTCAGTGAAAGAGGACTGAAACGACGGTGACTTGGTTCAGAAATGGACTTTGTCCACTAAGATAGTCTTCGCAATGAGTCTTGACTAATAAGATATGATTCTCTATGATTATGTGTGTATGCCACAAAGTTTCTTGTTTTATGTTATGATTATTGGGATTTAATTTCACTACTATGATTTATCCCATGTTATGAAATTATGCTCTCTTTTGCAGGTTAAGATTTCCAAAATGTTATGTTCTTATGAATATGATGTGATTGATATTTCTTTTGTTTACCCTTACTGAGAATTTGAGCTCACCCTTTTATGTTTTCTTTTCCCTAGAATATAAAGAAAGGTTTTAGGTAAAAAAAGGAAGATCTTTATGGGAGATGTTGAAGATCTTTCACCACGATTAGAAGATTACGTTCCGAGTTTCCAAAGACACTAAACTATTACGGTCCTTGTGTGTGTGTTTTTGTTATGTACTAAGTATTCCGCAAAATTAATGTAATGTCAATGTACGTTAAGCTTAGGGTATCTACACAGACGGTCACTCAGAGAGGACAATTCAAACTCTAGAAGATATGTTGAGAGCTTGCTCTATGGATTTAAAAGGTGGTTGTGATCAACACCTACCTTTGGTGGAATTTTCTTATAATAATATCTTTCACTCCAGTATTCAGATTGGTCCTTATGAAGATCTCTATGGAAAGAAATGCAGGACTCCAACTTGTTGGGATGAAGTTAGGGAAAGAAAGCTATTAGGACCTGATCTTGTTGATGAAATGGCAGAAAAGGTCAGATCTATTCAACAACACATTAGAGTAGCTCACAGTCGACAAAAAAGTTATGCCGAAAACCGATGAAAAGACATAGATTTTGATGTGGGTGATAATGTGTTCTTACAAATATCTCCATGGAAGAGGGTCATGAGATTTAGAAAGAATGGAAAGTTGAGCCCTTTATATATCAGTCCTTTTGAAATTCTAGATCGTGTTGGGAAGGTATCTTACCGATTGGAGCTTCCACCGAATCTCTCTCAAGTTCACGATGTGTTCCATATATCTCTACTGAGAAAGTACATTCCTAATCCTTTACATGTACTCAGCTCAGAAGTTGTACCGCTGGAGCAAGATCTTTCTTCTGAAGAACATCCAAAAGAGATTCTGGATCATAGCAAAAAAGTCCTACGGAACAACACCACTCTCTTGGTGAAAGTTTTATGGAGGAACCACCATTGAGAAGAAGCTACATGGGAACATGATGATATGATGAGGGAGAGGTATCCTCATCTGTTTGTTACAAAGTGACGAATTTTGAGGGCGAAATTCATTATAAGGGGGGTAGAATGTAACACCTGAGACATTTATGAGAAATATTTTGTTTTTATGTTATATACATCATGAAAGGAATCTTTCACTACACACAACACTAGCTTGTCTTGCATTACACGCATCCGTGACCTTACTCAATAGCTTGCATTGTACGCAATACCGAGTTTCACTAAACAATGATATGCTATTAAAATATTATTAAAACTAGCCGTTATGAATAGTAATACCCACTTTTTGAAATTTTTTAAATTTTATTTTTCAAAATGGACTTCATTTTTGGATTCAGAATATCGAAATTATCCTGTGGTGAAATTTTGGTATTTTTCTGAAAAATTTCAATTTTTGATGAATTGTGAAAACACTAGGTTACTATTTAAAACCCGACATTTTATTTAAATAATTATTTATTTTATTTAAATTTATTTTAGGTCATAATTGATACATAATACCTATATAAGTTCAATTAAATTCATTGGATTCATTTTATAATAACTTTATATATATAAAAATTTTATTAAACTTTTCACCGTCTTTTACACACCTCCTAGGAGAATTTTCAAATTCACATAAAACATAATTTTACCACATCTGTGAATGGAATTTCAAAAATCCGAGAGACATAGTTGATGTTAGTAAGTAAAATGTGGTTCAATGAGATGAAAATAATTTTTGGTGAATAGTAGTTTTTTACTTTTTTTTACCACGGTTAAAAGTAAATTGGGTAATTAAGGGTAAAAATGATATTATTATTACACGAAAACATGTCCTAATTCTATTGGATAAGTTTAATTCGACCAAAAACAACCTTAGGAATAAAATATGACCATTTAGGCCCACTTGGATGAGATTAGGACTTTTATTATTAATTTATTTAATGAAGGGTTAAAATAGTTAAAAATCAATGTTTAATAACTAAATCATTTTTAATATAGCGTTATTCATAAGATAAATTAGAATATAAATATTCATTAGAAATATAAAAGAATTTCGTACATAAGGATATTTTATTTGTAATTTTTAGACCTTATGTAATTTAATTTATTTATGACATAATAATGATGCAGTAATTAACTTATTATTGAAATATTGACATAATTGATGTTATAAATACCGAAATAAATGTAATTTGAAAATTTTTATGAATTACACTAATTTTTTAGGTTAATATGACATTTTTTTATTGATTTTATTAACATTTTTCGAACTAATCTGTCTGTTATTATTTTCACAAAAATCAATTACCAAATAGTGTCAAAATTGACATAAAATAATTTTTAAAACAAATATTATTTTATTAATTGTTATTTTATTCCTAAAAATATAAGGTTCGGCCAAATGACATATATAAGGTTATATATATTAATAATAATCAACTTGGGGTTCATGTGGCTTGTTAATGTATGTTTATTAACCATATAGTGTAAGAAAAAAAGAATACACGGTAAAAGTTAAATTATATAACTTAAAGTTTAATTGAAATGGTAAGGTTAAAATAGAACCATAAACTTGTCTAAATTCTATTAGATGAGTGGATTTCGACCCATCGCCACCTTAGATTCAAAATAAATCAATTTGGAGCTATTAAAAATCGAATATGACTTTATAATAAAATAATATTTTTAGTTTTTCCAAAGGTGCCTCTCTCCTCCCTTATAAAAGGGAACCTCCTCCCTCTCTTCCTCACATCACATTGAGCCTTCAAGATCGGCCAACCCCTGAAAAAATCTCTTCTCCACTTCCCTAGAAACATCCTAGAGGTCCTAGTATTCTTCAAAGACCAATTTCAGTGCCCTAAAAGGAGGTCTCAAAGAGGCGCTTCAATGAAGAGGTAATGTCCGTTACCGATTCTTTCAACATTATTTCTTCTTCCACTTCTTCTTATTTATTTGTTTAAATATGAAGTAATAACCTCAGTATCACTCATATACTGATATGCTATTATAAGTATGAAACAACCCTATTTCACCATCTATCCATCCTACGGAAAACGAAATCATCGTGCGTGCGTACGTAAGGAATACCGTCTCCATGCCGTGGTGTAATCTATTTTCCACCACCACCTTACCTGGATGGGTATAATGGTTAAAATAAATAACTATATATGACTATTGTAAAGTGTTATTTATTATGAAATAGTATACATACACTCCAATACAATTACACGATCATGGGAACGATATCATCGCTCGTGCGTACATACGGAATACCGTCTCCACGATGTGATGCGACTCATTATACATGATCTTCATTGGATAATGATTATATAAATGAATTGAATGAATCAATATGTTATATATTACACTAATACCATCATGGAAATGAGGTATCTATAACTTAAAAAGAATAATACGAATTTATTCGACAAAATATGAATAATAATAAAAAAGCAATAAACACCCGAATAACAAGTAACAATGAAATATTACTAATAAGAAGCTAATAATATGACCATATATGATATCATAAAAATAAGTATGATTCTGAAATAAGTCAATAACATTATTTAAATATTTATATAGGAGGTTTGGACACTTACGAAGCAAATCAGACCTAAGGTAAGGGAAAATATCACAATCTCATTTTTATCCGAGATTGTTTATACTTTGGTATTTACTGGGGTGTATTTTATCATCCAAATCCATGTATACTCAATATGTAATATTATTTCCATCCACCTACAATTTTTTAAATCCAATTTTACCCTTCGGTGAGTTTTATTAAAATATATGAAAGGAATCTTTTTTCATTTTTCATACGAGGTACTTTTTTACTTTTCCGACAAAAGTACGAGAAGAATTTTTTTTTAACTTATACGTCATGAATGGATTTTTAAAACATTATATACAAGAAGATTACTTTACATGTTTTCAAGTTTATTTTTAATCAACTTATTTTAGTTTAACATTGTATTACATGTTAATAAAGAAAAAATGTTTTTGAAGTAGAAAGGATATTATCCTCAAGAATGGAGTTCAAGTGTTTTATCAAAATTATTTTCCATATAAGATAATACCGGGTTCTATTTATATCCCTATTTTTATATTGATTTGATTATATTGTGATGGAATTTTTTTTTCCTTATATGGATTATGTTATGATGGAATGATGTTTAAGATTCCCATTTTTAATACATGGGTTATGCAATGATATATGATTTTTGATTTTGTGACACACATAAGAATGGTATCATTAAGAGATGGGTGGGACCTATATCTCCCTCCAATTAATTGGGTAAATATTTATATCTCATAGGATATACATGGCTGGAATGGTAGGTTAAACCGGTTCAGTGAAATAGGACTGAAACAAGGAGTGAACTCGGTTCAGAAATAGACTTTGTCCGCAAAGATAGTCTTGGCTATGAGTCTTGACTATTAAGAAATGGTTATCTATGATTATCTGTGTATGCCAAAATATTTCATGTTTTAAGTTATGATTATTAGGATTACATTTCACCACTATGATTTATCCCATGATTATGAAATTATGATCTCTTTTGCAGGTTAAGATTTCCAAAATGTTATGATCAATATGGTGTGATTGATATTTCATTTTTTTACCTTTACTGAGAATTTGAGATCACCCTTTTGTATGTTTTATTTCCCCAGGTCAGGAAGAAGGATATGACGTAGGATATGTCAAAATGGACTGTAGATATGAAGAAATAAATGGGATACAATGTAGATTATTTATGAACCAGTTGATTATGTTTCCCAGTTTCTAAAGACACTATACCTATACAGTCCTTTCATGGTTTTGTTATATGTTGTTATAAGTGTACGTCAATTTTGATGTATTAACAATGTATGTAAATTTTTGGTCGTTATAAGGGTAACCCTCAAAAAATATGATAGAGGACCCATTCCTTATCCTTAGAATAGGTTTTCACTCTTGTGGTTGGGGATTCCTGACCTGGCATAGCAGAAGAGTGCCGCTTGGATGGATAGACAGATGAACTATGCCATGTCCTAACTGGCTGGTTCCACTCTTGTGCTTTGGTGATCCTACCTGATCACTTATATTATTGATCTTTGCCTAAATAATCACCACACTCAAAAATATCTCATCATATCTCAAGAGACAATAGTAAGGGAAAAAGTAAATTCTACCTAAAAAACTTAGTATAGGCTACCCATGGGATAAAATCCATGTCCATACAAATGATATATGAGAGGTTGATGTTTCCTATGGTGGAAGGGTCGATGGTGTGTAAGGGGACCCATAAGATGTGTGGTCCCCCATTTCTACCTATCCATGTCATTATACAATACATGAATCGCTGCCCATGTATCCCTACATGAAATATATGGGGACTACAGGGTATGCCTCATCTACCTGGGGTACAACCCTTGCTTCTGGACATGTCCATATACCTTGGTCGTGTACTCTGGCCATTTCCTCTAAACTTTTCTATGTACATTGGATATGTTTCTTGGAAATCTCATTCCCATATACTCGTAGAGTACACACCTTTTCATATGTACGGGGTCACACTAGTTGTGGCGTTCCCACACAACATGTGATATCTAACTCACCTAGAAACCCCATCCACCATAGCTAAGAGTTTACACACCATGTCTTCATTCGCCTATATATAGCGTGGTTTTTATTTTTATGCAGAATCATAGATCATCCACACATAATCTATATTTACACCCTCCACTCTGATTTATGCCTTTTATTTTTCCAGAATCAATGGAATAAATTTTTTATAATTATTTATGACCATTCATCTACCAGAAAATGGATCTCAATCCTCTTGCATGTAACCTACACCCCGTCGATGCACCTCTAATGTCATGTCAATCATTCCCAGTTCCCAAATCCATGGGAATCATAACCCATATCCCTCAATAAATCCTAATATATACTTTGTCACCTATATATACATTTCAGATTAATATTATAGGATTTCAGGGGTATGGTGGCACTTGATCCTGCCCCACAATGTTGAAACGAAACCCCGATGGCCAGTCAAAAAATATTTTGAAGAATAAAAATGGAAAAGAAGATAAAAAAATGTTGAAACAAAAATTTTACAAGTGTTATTGTAGAAAAAATTATATTGGGAATTTCCAGGGTGAGAGTACATGGAACAATTGGTTATATTTAATAAATAACTGAATTTGATACAAGGACGCATGAAAAGGATTAAATTTGACACAGATCAAAGAAATAAGAATGGTCCTGATCAATCATTTTGATCATAAGGGTATAAATCCACCCATGGTGAGTCCTAACTCAATTTGGATAATTTAATGATGAATAAAATGCTCCCTAACAAAGGAGGAAGATATCTTACATTCACTGCATCTCATTTTTCCTTGATCTGGAGGTTATTGTCCTATGATATTTATTTTCAAATGATAGAGTGTGGTTGAACCACCTACCAATTAACCCAAGGTAATGTAGCTAACACTCATGATCTTTCATAAAACATTCTTATGATTCAATTTAGTTTTAGATCAATTAATATATTAATTAAATTAATTTATTAATTAATCCACTTAATGCACCCACCAAAGACCGTTTTATAGGCACATCCCATGTTTAATAATAATAGATTTCACCTTGGGTAAAAATTGTGTTTCTGATTCCGATGTGGTCTCAAATATTCGTTCTGAGACATTGTTTAAGATTTATCCCACTTTTCATGAAAACATTACACACATAAAATCAAATATATTAAATATAATTATAAAATTAATTAAAGGCACATCGGCCCTTGGAGTCACGCACCGTCTATGTTCCCAGATCAAGAAATATATATATCCATTTATTACAAAGAAAAAAATGGTATCAAAATTATTCCATCTTTAATACTTTTCAACCAAAAAAATGAATCCTAAACAAAAATGATTTTTCTATCGAGCCAACATCTATTTCTCAAGATCCTAGAAGCTCTCTTGTGTTCTCTTCTGCGACCACAACACATGAACCAAGGGTATGGTCAATCCATATAGGATTCTCTAATACTGATCCTTGACCTCTAGTGGGTGATCTATAAAAAATGTCCCCATCCTTGATGTCTAGAAAAACCCATTCAATGATGTGTGTGGGGTCTTCTCATATCTTCTAAACTATGACACACGTAGGACATCATGAACTTGCTCCAACTATGGGGGAGGGGCAAGGTGGTAGGAAAAAATTCCAATCATCTACAAGATATCAAATGGACTGAGGGAATTTCGAGATAAAATTCTTTCTCAGCCGAATCCTTATAATCTTCATTATAGTGAGACTCTCAGGAATGTGTGGCTTCCCTTCTTTAAATCCAAGGGCCTATGAAACCACTGGTCATAATATTTATTCCTTATATGTATTCTCTTCTTTTGCTCATGGATCACCTGAAACTGCTCTATAGTAACCAGCACCATCTATGGCCTAAAAACAGATGCCTCACAGATATCATTCTAGCATAAAATTGACATGTGGGGCCTCCCATACTAGTCTTCAATAGGTATCATGTTGAAAGTAGAGTTGTAACAATAATTATATGAAAACTTTACCAGTGGAAATTGATCATCCCATCCCTAGATGAATTTTGAAACTCAATACCTGAACATATCCTCTAGCACCTGGATAGTGTTCTCGGTTTTACCATATATATAGGGGTGGAAGGATGTACTCATCCACATTAGGGCGTCAAATTCATTTTCATTCCTCTACACTAAAATGATGTAAATGATGTATCACAGTGAAATACAGTACCAGAAGGAACCCCATGAATGCGAATAACCTCAAATATGTACATGATCCCCAAACTCCCCACCTAACTCTACACCCTGATAGAAAGGAAGCATACCAAATTCACGATCCATTCATTTATAAGCCATATGGATTCACAATATATTTATTTATGTGGAACCCCTAACATGAAGTCCATGGATATTCCTTTCCATTTCCACTTCCGAATCTCATGAGGATGTAATAAACCTTCTTTATCTTGGATCTCAGCATTCACATGCAAACCTCTGTTGTATTAAGAGATAAACTTAGCCCCACTCCACCTCATTACATCCCATCAAAATTAATGATTATGGTTTATATACATCTTCCCTAAACGGGTATGTAATTCCAAAGATTAGGTCTAAAACTATATCATCACCTCCTACTACATAGTGACTGGAAGCACTGTCCATCATGGGAAAAAAATAACATGATTTCATCTTTTATAAAATGCACCCACTAACTTCCTCAAGGATATCTGGTCATGTAATACCTCACATTTGATGTATCTAAACTTGTAATTTCTCAAATTCAGAAGGATAAGGGTAATAAACACCATCATTTGAAGAAAATATTGATTCTCCTCCTCAAACATGGTCAACATGAAGAAATATGACTACTCAGATGCCTTCTAGACCAAACCAGTCTTCAAATTCATGCTGAGGAAATCTACCACTACATTTCCCTTCCCAAGAGTATTGACTATGTCAATGTAATAGTCCTAAAGAAACTCAAATAAGAACCTTTTTATTTGGTTCAATTCTCTTTACATGAAGACATACCCGAGAATCTTAAGGTTTTGAGTAAACAATAATACACTCTTTAAAAAGATAGTTCCTCAACATCCTCAAAGAAAAGACTACTGATTCATGCTCAAGGTTGTGAGTCACATTGTTCATGTCATGGGGTCTCAACCACCTTGACCCATAGTCGATATCTTCTTATAATTTCTTCAAAATTCAATCTATCATAGGTCCAATTGAATCAAAATATAAAACTTACACCACATCCTCCACTGATATTCTATAAAAAGGATCACTCATCATCCTCATTATTAACTCCTTGAAGACTCTCTAGCACTACTCAATCAATGTACATACATTTACTTTTAGTTTCGGGTTATTAAAAGTGATTTTATTCCCTTAAAAGCCTTCAAAAAACCTCTAGATTCCACAATGGACTCCATGAGAGTTCCCCATGATATTGTAACTCCCAGCGATTTTATAGATTCCTTAGATTATATTTTTGTATTATCCTAGTCAGCAATTGAAGTGATGAGGTTGTCATCTATTATAGGTGGTGGATACTCTTACATTATTTTCAACTGGTTTAGGAAACGTCAATCCATACCTAATATGAATCTCTCATCATCCTCATAGTGGAATAAGATAGTGATACCTAGGTGAACACCCCAGGATTTTGTTAATCCCTACCTCTATTGACCCTCTTACTGTGCTACTATATCTTGCTTCCCCACAGGGTCATATGACATGATACAAAAACCATTGGGTCATACCTTTTTCATGTCAACATAGAGGTATATATCATGATTTGGAGGTAATCATAGCACATCATCATACCCCACCATCATTCGAGGGAGGTAAAGGATCCAAACATAATATACATCTAGGGTAACACTAGGAAACTAATAAATCAGTTGTAACATCTTTTGAATGAGATAAAGTTCCCTATGTGGGGATCAATCCTAATTATGGAGGAAAAATATTTCCCAAAAAAAGGAAGAACCACCATACTCACCATTATAAATCAACTGGGATTGGATGGCGGACAAGTAGTCCATAATGGAGAAAATATCATAGGGTCTCATTGCTACTATAGAAATACATAATGTCATGATATTTTTCATTGAATATTATGGTCATACCAAAAATATAAATGTTTGATCACTTATCCTCTTTCAAGTATCATACAACATTGGGGATGACCAAAAAGGGCCTCCATTGGTATCTCCAGTTCTCAAATAGGGGCTACGTCAAGGGATTTTTTTTCAACTATGTGATAACAACTAAAATTAGAGTAATAGAGACATAGATCTTGCCTCAAACCACACTCATGTCTCCCAACAAGAAACCCCTGTATTTTAAGAGTTTGTACATCCCTTTGGAAATATAATATTTTTAAACTGAGCCATATTAGACAACCCATAACACTCACATACCACGATTACACAAGTCAAAAGGTCTAGTCCACCAAACCATGAAACTATCAACTTTGTGGGTAAATTACTCACCCTCAATACTTTCAATAATTTCAAAAGAACACATATTATTGGGGGGAGGTATCCCTATTCCTTGAATATTATATTTTAAACCAAGAATCTCCATAAAAATACTCAACCGGTTCACTGCATCATCATGGAGTGGTCTCACCATGAGGACCACTATCAAAAGGTGTCCAATCTGAGAGGGGTATCAAAACCACATGAACAATCATATCATATAAAACATGATAAGAGAGTCTAAATCAACAAAAAACATATATATATATATATATCTACAAACTGAAATTTTCAATCTTCATTGGTATTTCACCCGTTGATACCACTAAAACAAACTATAATTATAAGAGGAGAACTAGGTTCGAGTGAAACCATCTGATCAGTCAGAATATGCAGAAGCATAAAAAATCATATCACCTTGTTAAGAAAATATTCTACATCATGGAGGTATATCTCATAATAGAACAAAAAATACCTCAAGATATGTAAATTGAAGAGTGCACTAAGGCTGCGTGCATCCTTATCCAACTAGCTGCTACTCTATAGGTGGGGGTGCTACTTCCTACCTGACTAGTGGAAAAATATCACATGATGGACCAAAAACGAAGGATTGAACACACATAATATTGTCATCATGATCCAAAATTGATAAACCAGATATATATATTCATATGGGAATCTATGAAATTTAACTAGTATATACCATGTTCATATGATAATATATGTATGGGTAGATGACTCAAGCAGGATAATGAAAAGAATCAATACTATATGATGGATGTCCATTAATCACTTCAACCAATTTCTCAGTACCCTGAGTAAAAAATAATATTTTTAGTGTCATAGTGAATGGATACATTTACCAATGGACCAACACATGGTTCCCAAGTATAAAATCCAAACCTATAACATGTTGAATATATTTCCCTAAATGAAAACCAAATACTCATATGGGGATATCAAGAAACACCATACCATGAATTGATATACTTTGTGAACAATATACCTTTACCCAACCTAATGAGGCTCATTCTGAAACTAACCACTTTCTCCCTCTATAATCTAAGGGATATAGATAATCACCAAATGATATAAATAAGATGGTAGAGCTTTTCTAGGTGTACATATATGTCTACCCCCAACCATCTCCATGTAGAAGTGAAGAGAAGCAAAAATAAAATATGATTCCTTTAGAGAATAAACCACACATGTAAAACCACTAGGGGTACAATAGTATGACATCATAAAATGAAAATGTAATTGAAGAAAAATAAATCCTCTATGAAGAAGACATCCAAATATGAAAAAATAGTAAAATGAAAATCTAAGAGAGGTTGGCTCTAGATTTCCAACCCTGACCACCATACATTGTAAAATGCACTATAGTATCCCTATGATCATCTGTAATTGTCACCGACCGGTCCTCATTCTGGATAAGACTCATCACATACAGGAAATCACATATAGGGGTGAGTATATACATACCCATTAATACACCCCGAAAGAGGATGGATGAGTAATAAGAGACATGACGGTAGTTGATAGGTAAAACTATAGAAACAGAAAAGTGATAACTAATAAACACAAATATATTCTTTAAAAAGTATAAAATACAAGAGATAATTAGGATCTCGGTTTCACATAAATGCCTAGAAAAATATTCTTCTATCATATGCACAAGGTCCATTAATAATACCCAGCATCTCATGCATCATTCCAGTGGAGACATCGATGCCAAGATACACATCTTCATTGATCCACATAGTCGATGGTACATATTCTCTAGGTATAGGAACCACACTATGGTATAATAGGAGTGTTCCACTCAATATATAAATGACTTGTAACCATAATCAATAGGAGGGTTCCACTATGATAGTTGATAAAGGACTCATTCCATAACACCATAAGAGGGTTACACACTAATAGTTAGTAGAGGACCCATTTCATTTCTTAGATGGATGGTGAAACTATGATAGTAGATAGGGGACCAATTTTGATATCTATGAAAGATGGTGATACTATAAATATCGACGACCCTTAACTATATTAAGGGTTTCAACTATAATATTCAATATATTGATACATGATTCATTCCCTATCCCAGTTTGAGGGTTCCATTATAATAGTCAAGGAAGCATGCCCCATATTCGTAGGAAGGCATCACTTTGGTATTAAATTGAGGAACCATTACTTATCTTTGAAGGAGTTTTCTACTATGATATTTGATAAGGGATCCATTCCCTAACCTAATATGAGGTTCCAATATTGTGGTTGAAGAAACATTCCCAAACACCATAGGGTGGTTCCAATTAGATGGATAGATAGAGGACCCTTCTCTATCCCATCAGGTGGGTGATAATTTGGTTCTTGAGTGATCTTAACTGATCAATTCTATCACCAAACATTGCCTTAATAAGAGTCAAATTCAGAAAATATCACATCATATCTCAAGAGAGACGTTGAATTCTAACACCATGTTCTATGTAGTGATACCACATGGTATCATACTTATAGGAAAACATCCAAGCCCAAATAAAAGGGACACAAGAGTTATAAATTTTCTCAAATAAAAGGGAACATGACATGTAAGCGGACCCATGTGAAGTGCCTAAGACATAAAGGGTTTTTTCCATCCTCCTAGCTATATACATGTACATAAGTCATGTACTATTTCTCTATCCTCAAGAAATGTGCTTTGGGAGTCTCCTTGTAAACTATCCATGTGCATGGTCATTCCCGTGGCTGTCTTCTCCCAAAGTACATATTGGGTCTCCATCACCTGGGCACATCGAAGGTTGGGTCGCCTCAGAGTGTATTATATTTAACTCACTTGGAAACACAAGATGATGCAACCATGAACCTACATGAAATGTGTTCTTTAGACTACAAGTCTTGTAGTATAGATTTTCAAAAAATATCCATTTCATTCCACATGATCAAAATTCATGAATTCCATCACAATTTCAACATAGTATTGGTATTAAATTTGTGGATTACATCCTTGTTCCACATTTCTAGAAATCTATTTCACTTAAAATGGATTCTGATCCTCCCACAGGAGACCCATGTGTTTCCATTGCACCTCTCACATCATCAAAATCATTCTTGGATACTCTATCTGTATGAATAATCACCCATGTCCCAAAAAATATCCTTATAATTCCTCTGATTGCGGATCTATTTTTTGTGTGTGAATCTTCCATGAATCTATGGGTCCTATCATGCTTAAACCTACCTGAAAATAACGAACCGAGATCTCATATGCATATTGATGAAGATCTTGAGGAACTATGGGGGTAAATCACATAAACCAATGGTTAAATAGTCATTGGACAAGATTTATTGGACAATGAATTAGAATTGGAATATCCAAGGTAGAAAAACCTAGCACAATTGAGTAAATTAAAAAACAACTATTTTCAATAAACTGGTGCTTACAATGAATCCAATTTGACATACATCAAAGAAATAATAATGATTATAAAAAATAAATTAATCATGATGGTGGAAGTCCACATATGAAGACTCCCACCTCTATTTAGAATTTTTGTTGATGAAGTACACCCTTGCCAAAGATAGACTAAGATATGTCGTGTTTTCTACATCTTAATTCACCTTTCTCTGGAATCTCATCATCGTTTGATCATGAAGACACAAAGATATAGAGTGGTGGAACATCCTCTCAATGTTCCCAGGGTAATGCGGCAATCTGTGACTGGATTTCATAAGACCAGGAATATAGATATAATTAGGGTTAGGTCATTTAATGGATTACATGAATAAATTTACTAATTTATTTACCAAATACACCCACCAACGGTCATTTTATCCAAATATCTAATGTCAAATAAATTTATTTCCTTACTACAGTTGGCCACACAATTTAGAATAAAAAATGGCATCAGATTTCTAATCAGAGACTCCATTTAAGATTAATACCATATTTATTAATAATTTTACATGTGTAATATAAAATTTATATAATACTTTTATAAAATTAATTCCAAGCACACTAGCCCTCAGCATAAAACTCTATCTTAGCACCTAACTTGAGAAATATTTCTCGGTAAATTTCAAAGTCTTACGAGAGAAAACAACGCCTCTATATCATGTAATAATGGTATTTATCTTATCTCAAATTATAGTAGTCCATTACAGTCTTAAGGTGTGTATTATTATAATATGTATTTAATATTAATCTAAAATTATGTAATATTTATGTATGATAATTTTGTTTCACCTCATTTTGTATCAAAGTTTGGTTTAGTTAGTTTTGGATATTAGGTTTAGAAACATTTAGTGAAATACTAGGGGATAATTCTATGTATAAGATAACATCCTAGAGTATTGGTGATATTGATACTGTTTATTTTCCTATAAAATAAATCCCTACCAAGATACTTTAATTTATATTCATTGGTGTAAAATATAAACCAAGGGGTAATAAATCTGAAATAGGATTATTGATTGTCAAAAAAAATCTTCACCCATTCTTGATGAGGGGTCCAAAGACTGCACACCAGACTAGACACTCCCAAAATAACATACTTGGGTTAATTACTTATTTTATAAAAAATTATGAAGGAATTAAATATACATTTACCATGTATTTCCTATGTTAAACATATGGTGTCATGGATTGAATATAATGTGTCAGGATTTGGAAATCATATTAATGATGTTTCACACTTATATGATTAGTCATTTTAATTATTATTACTGCCACTATAATATTTGGATTTATTAAATGATTGTATGTAGAAAGAATCATGTAAATGATAAATGTAACATATAATGTAATTATTTTCTTTATATAAACCAATGTATTTTAAACATATTATTTCATTATTTTTAACATAAAAATCTAAAAAATACTCAATGATTTTTAGGCCAGGTGTCTTTGGAAGAATAGGTTCATAATACAGCAAAAATAAACTAAATAACAATATATTTATTTTATACTCTATTTCGATATCGTAAATCCATTAGATACTAAATATATAGGATAACCATAGTTATACATAAAAGAAATGAGTGAAATTTAAATCCCAACAAGGGAATAAATATGATAATGAGGCATACCATGTGATACAAACAACATAACATGAAAATGGAGAGGATAAGGGTCATGAATAATCTCATTGGAGAATAACATAAACAACAAGGTATCATATGATTATGGAGACATAGGGAAGTGTATGAAGAAAATAACATGAAATAAACAAAAGTTAAGGCTACCTTCCAAGGGAACAACACATGGTGGACAAAGTCCCATCATAGATTAGGGTTATTACCTAATCCCATACATAACATCCCATGAGAAAAAAAATATTCCCATTGAAATATATCGCTATATAGGTTCACCCATAATAAAATGTACAATCGTATTTCTTCCACAAAAGGTAAAAAATAATTATGAATAATCAAAATAATTACCAATGGAAACAAATTTGGTGCATACTATTTTCTAATGTCATAACCAAATGTGATTTTATAAAAACTCCAAAGAGAAAAAGGAACTAAAAATATTGGAAATTTATATCGAATTAAATAATAATATTCCACAATATATTCTGTTCATCTTCAAAAACAAGCACGAGAAATGGTACTGAATTTCAAATAGAAGGGAACATTCAAAACAATGTTTTAATAAATCTTTTAAAAATAATTAGAGACTGGATTAATATGAAATCTAATTTAAAAACAAGAGGTAAAACAAAATGGGAATGCCAAAAATATTACTTTTTCAAATGAAATAATTAATTGCAATAAGATCTATAAATGATAATTACATAAATGGATAAATGGATAAAAAGTTGTTTTTAATGGAGTATTATTTTAAAGAAGGCATTTATGAAATGGAAATAAGGCATGTGTTACCACATAACATGAAAGGATAATAAGATAGGCATATATGTAAGTGAAATATAGAATTAATTTATAATAAGTTCATAAAATCAATGAGAGTTAGATACCATGTATAATTTAGAGTGATAAAATTCATGACCCAATGAAAATTGATGGTTCTAAGAGATACATTACTACATGTTATAGAATTGTTCTGACCATTCACATAATTTCATAAATAATAAAATTAAATTGACTAATTACATAATTCAGAAACTATTACCTATATATTTGATTTATTTTAATTTTATTAAGTTAATTTATAAATATTTCAATGAGATATAGTGATTATTTTCACTTTTCCCTGGGTATTCATTTTAGGGTTTCACGGATAGATAAATTGTGTATAAATATGGAAGTTCATGTAAAATGGGAATAAAACTATGAAAGTGAAATGAAATGATATTAATACCCATTCCTAAATTTTAATTATTACAAATATCATTATTTTAATTAAATATGGATGGTTAACTTACAAAAAAGGTTAATGTCATATAGTTAGTTCATTTGGGAAGTTTTACCGACAATCGCAAAATAGTTTTATTTTAATTATTATAATGGAATTGAAATACATATTTTACATGAAATAAGTTATAATAGAGAAATTATCATATTATTTAACTATAATAATGTATTTATGAAGGTCGTGAAGGTGGAAATAGAGAACAAAAACTGATCATAAATGGAGGTGATGAAGGGAGATAATATGGACGATGGTTTCATTTTCAGAATAAGAGGATAAAATAACAGGATGGATGGTAGATATTAAAATATGAATATAAAATTATATTATATATTTGATACTACATTTATTATTTTTTTAATAAGGGGGTTAGATTATGGTCAGAGAAAAAGAATATTTTGAAAGATCTCGTTTCAGAATATTACATCTTGAATGTCCTCTACTCGAAACACACTTTAAAGAACCTAGAATATTTTTTGTGTGTATGGGACTTATAGAACTAAGATGTAGGGTATTATATTAGGAAGATAATTTGAAATAAATATTTCAATATAAATGGAATATAAGGTGTTCTCTAAAGGGGATGTAAGGGGTGGTATTTAAATGGGAAGTAGATGGTTTTTCTTGAACATTATATTAATCATTTTATTATTTTTACCGAAAACATCCTATAGTTTTGATTTTGTTGACAAAATCTAGTAATTAGTGAATTTTAGTTTTAAATAATTGGTTCTTACAACATCCATGCCTCATAAATTAATATATTTTCTATATAATGGTAAATATCACATGTGGTCATATTTTTCAATTCACAAAAATGTCAATTATCATTGAGAAATACTAAAAGGTCACCCAATCAATTTTCACTGTTTTATTTACAAAAATGACATTTAATTTATGAAAATAATTTTTAAATTTTTTCATGTGTAAATTTTAATTAAAATCAAAATCTATTTGAAAATACCGCTTTTAATATAATGATTAATTTTATGAACTTTTGATAAATTAATTTATGTCTCATAAAATTAAATTATAAGTATAATGAAGCATAATATTAATTTAAAAACCAATTTTATGAAAATAAACATTATTTTAAGTCATTATATGTGATAAGAAAATGAAAATAAATTTATAGTAACAAAAACACTTCTTTTTATAAAACATAAAACATTTATTTACTTGTATCATGATATAAACATGCCATATATTCATTCAGTAAGATTAATAAATTTTATTTTACCCTTCTATAGGTGATGATACTTTACAAAATGTTAGGTTAATATTCATAATAATCATATTACTATTCTAATGGTCATGTTACTATTCCAATGGTTATATTACTATCCAAACAGTGAAATTTGTAACATCCAAATATGATACCTTATTTCTGTAAATAGTTCATATTTGATTCATTATTCATTAACATCAAACATATCTCATGTTTATATATTTTCATTTTAAAAAATTCTTTTTTCAATACTAATACAATACTTCATTTCTATATTATTTTTTGGGTGTGAAATTATTCAAGAGGATCAAGGTGATCCAATTTTTCTTATTATTTTAATGTTATTTTCTATTTCTTTCATGTTTAAATATATTAATTTTTTATAGAAATTTTTACTCTCACAATTTCAAGTTGAAATTAAACAAAATATTCTTGGTTTTATGTTTTTTTCAGTCGGAATTTTATTAAAAAATATGACCCAATTATATATTCATAAGGAATATTCCATTGATAAAATTATGGGTAATTAAAGTTTTCCCATTAATAAATATTACCATAAAATATTTCCATTACATTTTATGGAATAAACTATTGAGGGTAATTCTACTCGAAGGCTTCCTCTAATTCCCATTCCCCATTCATAATTATAGTTACTCTATAGTTATTTCACTAGGTGAGTTATCTTATTGCATAATACTTTATCTATATGATCCAATATCTTAACCAGATTCTCTTTATAAGGGAGATTATTTCCAAGAAATACCACCTATCAATTTAAAACATGTGTTGGATCCGTTATGTATATTCTCTAGAGGTATATGTAGAATGAGTCTTGTTATTGGAAAAGGGTTGGGGGACTGCTAGACAATAGGACACAAAATTATGATGATCAATAATCTAAATGGGATGGACATACCTAAGACTAAACATTCATTTATTCCCAAATATCAGAAGTCTCTTCCATGGATATATATGAACAAAAACCATTATCACAAACCTCTAAATATATGTCTCATTGATGATTCTCAACATATCTCTTCTAGAAACATTTAGAGGCCATGATATGAAGCAGAATATGCTTAAAATTTTATAAAATTTAAATAAAAAATTAAATACCCATCCACATTCAGTCTTCAAATTAATTCTAGTATGTAAGTATTAAAAATCAATTACCACAAATGTATTCATATGGATATATTTGGATGGTTGAGTGGAAACTATTATTGTATGCGAACTAGATCCTAGGTATTTACTACTAATATCCTCCATTGATGTCCATCAGGAATACTCAAAACATTTCCACAAGTATCTAGATAGTCTTCTTAGATTGACCATTAATTTGGGGGTCATAAGTTGTAAAAAATATAAAATATCTTTTTATAACATGTTCCATACATTTCCAAGTCATGGAGGTAAATTCCATATCGTAATTATCTACAATAGATAGTGATGTTCCATAAAACATCACCACTTATGATATATATATTATATGATGTTTAGTGAGTCATATGTCCTCTTTATTTGAAATTAAATGATAATTCTTTGTAAGAATATTCCCCGCAACCCACATATCCTTATTTTATCTTGATTTATTTATAACACTAATGAGTAATTATAATGTGATGTTTCTTATTTAAATTATTTCAATGTGTAATAGTTGAATCATCCCGTTTGATTTTTTTATATTTTCCTTCACCAATGGACATACTAATAATTTTGAGGTTTATTTTGGCATCTCTTTCTTCATATTATCCAACCAAAAGTTCTCTCGGATATCATAAAACATATTCATGCTCATTTTATGTAAGGATAAGGTCGAGATATGTGCATAATTCAATATATGATTCATTAACTCGTGATATAATCGTACACATAGTCTTGACCCAAATCATACAATTACTGATTAATAAATTTGGAACTCAAATGATTTACCTTTTCTCATTGATTCCACAATATTTTGTATTTCTCCACCATCTAGTTGATCATCCATTATCTTATATAGAAGGTATGTTTGAGAAATTATTATGAGTGTTGATTTTTCTTCCTTTATGATATCAATGTCCTTCCAACTAATTCATAATATTATTGAATCCATCTCAATTCACATCATTTATACAGTTGTCGGATCTTTTCTACATATAGAATCTCAAACAAAATTTACTTTCACATGATGGTAGTGTATTGAGTATTCATATTCCATGGTCACCTATAAACATCTTCACTGGAACAAATCTTGATCTTTCTATTTGAATATATCATTCATCCTCTAATGATCCATATATATTTCACACTTCCCCCATAATGATAATGCCACAGAATCATTAATGTGATGATCATTGTGTCTAACTCAAGATAATGTGTCGGGTAGTTCTACTCATGTAGTATCAACTACCATGAAAAATAGTATATCACATTATCATTAAATGTTAGTATACCAGCCATAATATTCTTTGATGCATTGATTTATAACATGAAATGTTCTGAACATGAGGGTTGTGTGAGGACTAATGAAATGATAATACTCTTGTTTAATTCTGGGATACTCTCTACAGATTCATCAGTTCATAAAAATACTACCCCTTCAATGTAAGCATGGTAAGTGGGTTTAATAATCACGAGATGTCTCTCACAAATCATCAGTTATACCTAGCTAGTATAATTAAACAATAGATCTTTGTAATATATTCTAATATAAGACACCTCTATATTACCTTTTTCTTAGAAGGGTATACAAATATCCTATTACTAGTGATAACATTACCTATGAAGAAAAATTCCTCCATCGAGGTGTCACATTTATTTTACATTACATATTGTGTCTCCTTTTTAATTTTCTTTGAACAATATTAAAAAACTAATTATCCACTAATTTAATTTTAGAGTATATCAGAATATCATGTATAAAAATGGGCATAAATTTGTTGAGGTAATCTCTAATGACTCCATTCATTATTTACATATTGATTTTTTGATTATTATTGAGGTTTCAAGGAATCACTATAAACTAATATTGTAAACATTTTTTTAAAGGATAACTTTAGAATATATTTGTTCTTTACCTCTAATTGTTCATATCATGACTAATAATTTACTTTAGAGAAAAATTGGTCCCCAAAAAGTTGATTGAATAAGTAATATATCCATGTCAAGGGATAATTGTAATTTTTCCATTATTTTTAATCTCATGACAGTTAGTAAATAGGCGCATTAGCCCATCATTATTCTTGAAAAGGAGGGATGTTCCACCCCATAGTTAAAATCCTGAGTGTAGAAAACCCTTGTACATATTCACTTGTAATAACTTCTTTAATTATTCTAAATAAATGGTGGATATTATCTAGGAAGTATTGTACAATGGTATAAATCCATGTTTTGTTAAATTAATAACTCAATATCAAGATTATGAGGAAGACTAAGATATTCTATAAGGAAAACATTTTATAATCTCTTACAATTGGCATGTCTTCGACTGTTAATCTCCCTTTGGTCTCAATTTATTGAGAAAGACATGATTTCTCATATGGAAATAATATCCAGACATGAGATCAGTATTCTATAGAAGATTCATATTCCTCCTTACACATATACAAAATCCAAGGATGACTCATGATGTGAAAAGAGATCTACCTCTCTTTATAGTTGATGTTGAATTTCAATTAGGACACAAATCCATTCCCATTATATCATCAAAATCCAATGAAGTATGAATGAAATGATTTTCTAGGAGGTTGATTCCACAAACATTTACTGGGGAGGAGTTATATACATGGGATTAAATAATTTATCCATTTTATTTTCCAATAGAAAACTCAAAACCTATATTTTGAGGTTGTTTCTGAATAGTTCTACTAAATATTCAAGTTATAAAAGATTATGTGGAACTAGAATAAAAATGTACATTATCTACTTATGAATGAATAACAAATATAAAAATCACCACATCATTTTTGGGATCCAACTTAAAAGTAGTGGTATCATATTCCCATCCTTTCCCACTTGGACATGGTGGTCATTGATGTGGATTGTCTCTAACAACACCTAGATTATGGTATTGGGATTTGTAAATTTTATGTTCCATATAGATTAAAACATTACTAAAATATGATTGTTGATATTAACCTTATTTTCATCCATTTAATTAGTTGTTTTATTCATCTCTATTTATCATTAGTTATCATGATACCCCTATTTTACACATTATAAACATCTACTTCTTTACTTAAGATTGTTTTCTTGATTCTTTTTGTATACTTTTGAAATGTTTTTAGTTGAGTTTTCTTCTCACAAGAGGGAATTTTTCATTTATCATAAAGAAGAAAACATCATTTTATGGTTTTAAATCTCTAGGACAATGAGACCCCTGAAAATCACCAATATCCATATTTTCTTTTAGTGAATGATGAATAAACTCTTCATATTTGTTATATTCTATAATCACTAATGATTTTCATAGAATCATCTTTGAAAAACTAAATAAATTATCCACCAAAAATTTTGTTTTATTGAAAATGACATTGGTGTATTTGTAAGTCAAATTATGTTTTCCTCATATGCCCCGTAGAATCACAATCATTTTTCATCAATCAGAGGAACTCGCCCTCTATTTTAAGATAGTGAGTTTTGGGAAAATATTTATTGAAAATTATTTTCATGAATCCTTCCCATTCCATGGAATTATATTCCTCTTTAGAGTTTGTATTATTTATTTATGTCCACAAGTGTAATGAAAATAACTTCAAAATGGAGTTGATCCATTAGTATATGATTAGGGGACCAAAATACTCACTAAAGGTAAGAATCCTTTGTCTCATAAAAGAATCAATCACACCCTGTTATTTCGTATGATTAAGTGGTGGTTCCATAAGATTTATGTTATCATTCATAGCATGTGTCAGCTAAAATGGTACATCCATGATGTTCCTAGACTCCCTACTTATATATTTATACATATCATTTGGTTCGTCATCACATTACCAATCATAGTGGATGTAAGCATGGTTCTTGTTATTTCCCTCAATTATTTATAATATCAAAATTGGATAAGAATTCAGAAACAAAAAAATATATATATAATGTGAAACTATAAACATAGAAGGAATATTTTATAGTTAAAAATTGTATCTAGACTTTAGAGTTTTTAGGTTACAATATATGTTATCCATAATAATATTTACTATCACTTTTTCTAAAATAACAACCTATTCATGTCCTTTATAAGGGGGTTTAAAGAGTTCTTGAATTTCCCAAAGAATATCACTGAAGAGTGTCAAACCACATTTGTATTAGTACTTCTTTATAATTCACAAGTTGAAAATCTAGTTAATACCCAAGAAACATTTTTTGGGTTATTACTCTTACGTAAAACATTCCCAATGCCGCAATTAATTATAATACCTAGACAATGATTTAATTTCTTGGAAACCACTCATTCTATACATCACCAAAGTTCTTGGATATTTTTATATACGTATACTTATCTATATGGTTCTAAAAAAATTAATCTAGTAAAAACCCTTCATAATTTGTACACCTTTCTTTGATACTCTCTACAATTCCCACGTCTTTTACAGAAATTATTATATGATTTTTAGGAAAACCAACTAATAATTACAATCCAATGATAATGAGGTATGGTTTCATTGGAATACTAGGTTCATAATTCATAAAAATAATATAAAAACAATATAATTATTTTATTCTTATTATTGATATCTTAATTCCCTTAAATCTCCTACAAATTCCTAGGATATCCTCGGGAATACATAAAAAAATGGGGTGTGCTATAAAGCCTTGTAAGGGAATACACATGATAACGATCCATAACATGCGAGTGAACTGAGATAATGTGATATAAATTTAAGGAATTTATCAAAAAATATAAATGGGAGAATTACATAAAAAAGGCATAATAAGATAATGGTAACATTAGACGGATGAAGAAACATATAACATGTCATTAGTATAAGTTAAGGATAACTTACAAGATAAAATCACATGGTGGATAGAGTCTCATCATGGATTATGTTTATGACCCAATAATGTTAATAATGTGTCATGAAACAAAAACATTAACCAATTAATTGGAGACCTATATTAAGGAACACATCAAAAAAAATATGATTATGTGTTCCACAAAAGGAAATCAATCTTAAATCAAAACCACATGAATTACCAATGGAAACAAAAGGGTTGAAAAATCTGTTATCATATCATAATCAATAGATATTTGATAAATTTTCCAAATAGAAGTTGAAAATAAGTATTTTTTATTTTCATATCCGATGAAATATGTATAGGTCTCAACATGTGGATTTATGTAGAAGAAAACATGATAAATGGTAGATAATTTGGTATAGAAAATTACTTTCAAATTTTTAAGAAATCGATAAAAGTATTTTATAGTAATAATTATTATGTAATTTTCCATGAAAACCAAATTTAAATAAGAAATGGTTATAAAAAAATCTTCCTTGGTTTAGGGAAATATTTAATGGTAATTAATAATTTAAATTTATATTTCAAAAATTTATTAAAGGATATACATGTTACCATAATTTGGGCTTGATTATAAATAAAACATTTGTGACATTAACTTAAGGATTGTATTGCCCCATCGAAAGAAAAAGAGAATAGTATGGGTATATGTGTATAAAAAATATACACAATTTACAGTCATTTAATGTCATAAAATATAGATACAATGAGAGTTAGATAGAGATAGAGAGTTTATAAGCCAAATAAAAAGGGTGGTCCAGGGAGAAACCTTATCTTATGCTGTAGAATTATTCTAAAATTTTCCTTAATTTCCAAAATAATAATATTAAATTCATTAATTACATAATTTATAATATTTTCCAATTACATATTATTTATTATAATTTTATTATTTTCATTTGTAACCATTTCAATGAAATATGATGTTTAATTTTTTTCAGAGGGCATTCGTTTCATGATTCCTTGGTCGGATCACTTGTGAGAAAATATAGAAGTTCTTGTCATATGGTAATACAACTAAAAAATTGAGATAGAATTATATTAATTTCATTAAAAACCTATAATTTCCCAAAATATAATTTTTTTCCATATTTTAGATGATATACTTAGTAAAAACATTAATGTTATATGGTTAGTTCATTTAGGTTGTTTTACCGACCATCACAAACTAATATCGTTTCATTTTATATTATTTCTATATATTAATTAATGAATAAGAAATAAGTTGTAATACACTTATTATTATCTTATTTAACCATAATAATTTTTTAATGTCTATAATTGATGGTGGAAATGGAAAACTAAATCTCACTATCCAGACAGGCGTTGAACTAAAAAAATATATGAAATAGATTAATTATTAGAATAAGAGGAGAGGATAAGAGGTTGAATAATATTTTATTAATAATATAAAATTATAGTATATATTCCCTTTTTTATAAGGTACTTTATGATATGGTTGATTAATAGAAGAATATACATGATTTAGTTTGAGAATATTACCTCTTTAATTTTGTCTCCTTGAAAGAATCCTTAAAAAACATGTAATTGGTATTTTGGGAGAAAACAACAACACTATAGCGTGGGTAATAATACAAGGAAGATAATTTTTTTAAATTTTGGTAAGATAAGATTCTTAGATGGTGTGATGATAAGGGGTTGTGTGGGTGGTATTTTTAAGTGGAGGAGTGGGGTGTTTTTGAATATTATATACATTTGATTATTATTTTGGATCACGACTAAAACTGGTAGAGATTATGGTGACTTCATATAAGAAATGTAGTATTAGTGTTATAAATAATGGGTTATTAAATTATGTAGAACTATAAATTCATTTATTTATCATAATTTTAATTATTTTATTTTTAGGCATTTAATTATTCATAAGAATTAATCTATTTATGATAAATACCAAATATTCGCTATAATATTATTTGACATTTATATTACAATTTTTTAAGAACTTGTTTCTTAATTGAGGTAAATATCATTATTTTATTCTATAAATTATTAGTTTAATTGGTTAAATATGAACTAATTTGGATGATCTTTGAGGTCCAAGAGGGGTCAGTGTTGTCTGGGGTTGGTTCGGATCCCAGAAACCTAGTTTTGATGTGTCTTTGTTCGAGCACGCGGTTTGTATAAAACGTGTAGGAAAGGCTGAATGATTTGTACCAATAATGTCAGGATTTCTAGTGTGTGCCTATAAGCTACACAATATGAGGAAATTGTGTGGGATGATATGATAGATGAGTGGGAAATTCTTGAGTTTTTACAGAATTTGATAGAGGCTATTCGCATGGTTAGTACGCCATTTTTAAATAGTGTGGGGTAAATCGTTTGTCTTCCCCTTGTCATATAAGAAGTTAAGAATGATCAGGAACAATTTTTGAATCTTTGATCCTAAACTGTGAGGCCCTATAGTTTTATAAATTATATAAATTTTAAATTTAATTAAAATTCTTTAAAACTTATGGTTGGTTTCATTTCACTTAATTCACTACAAGTGGGAAATCCCTTTTATTCTATCCTCCATATAACGTAGTTTTTTAAATATACACTCTATATTGACTCTGATTCAAGCATGGTTCATCTCAATGGATCCATAATGGAATGTTATTTATTCATTTTTCATCTTATTCCATTCTTCTGAGAACCAACTGTACTATTTGGATTTAGGCTCATATACCCTAATTTCTCATTTTTCATCCATTATTCATAATTATCCCAAACCAGGACATTCCAAATCCTGATACTCGATAAACTATCTAGAATTCACCTAAGGTATATGGTTTGTTCTTTTTGTTAAATGTTAGATTGATTATATATGTAGAGGTGTCACAAGCGTATTTTCTAGTTGTCGCTTAAACTGAAATTGAACCCTATCATTTGATATCATGTTTTTCTAATTAAATAAGGCTTTTTAAGTGTTTTATATGTTGTAAAACTTTATTAAAAACCACCCCCTAGGTGAGTGGCCTTTAATGACCCAATTTTGGATTTTTTTCCTTGGACACCCTTGAGGTGTTCCTTTATCCATTTCATGAGTTGTTAAAAATTGAATATGTTTTAAAAGGAATTGATGTGTTGATAAATTGTAATTTAATTGGTTAATGGGTAAGGGTATGTTTGAATCTCCCCTTAACCCATATATTTCATTTCTTGTCTATGCATGTTTTTCTTAAATTTCCCTACTCATGTGAGTAAATTAGAGGCTGTGACTTGAATTGATGAATTTGGAAGAATTTCTCTATGTTTTGATTCACAAAAGTGAGATATATGATAACTGAGACTTTTGGAAGCATGTTAGGATTATTTTTATAAAAACATTAATGTTTTTATTTGAATAAAACCCCTTCAAGTTGTCCTTGTTTTAGAATTTCCTTAATAGTACTGAATTGGAGAGTTTATTGCTAGCACTTATGAGTTTTGTTGAGATCGTGCTACATGATAGGATGATTAAGCATGGGTGACTCATTATTATGATATTCCAACTTGAGTAAATAAAAATTACAATCTATTGAGTTTGGTCCTTTCTTGAGTCACCCATTGGTGGCGATTTATCCTTAATTCCTTTTGTTTTGACCTTGGAATGTTAATAAAGTCATTTTAATGAAATAGAAATGATTAAACTATAAATAGCCTTGGGTTATACATGGATTCAAATAATAATTCCATGGAAAGACTCATATGGCTATTAAAATTATACCATTATTGATACATGGATTGATCGTAGAATTCCACGAACAAACTCAATGGTTAATGAGATATTTTCATGAGTGATATGTGGATCCAAATGATATATTACATCGGTAGACTTATTGTGATTGGAATTATATGTTGAGTGCTACATAAAATCCAAATATATTAGCAAGGATGGACTCAAAGGGAATTGATTATATATCATGAGTGATACTTGAGGATTTATTAGAAGTCTTCCTAGGACAACATCCTCTGACAAGGACTTTATACCACATCTAGAGAGATGCATGGGTTCCTGAGAGGTTTTCCATGGATGGGCTTATAGGGTGGTGGTTTAATACACCTAAATTGATACTCGAATTCAAACATAGGGATGTCAAGTATAGACATAGCTTATAAAAAGAAATATTTGAAAAGAAATATCGTATGACATGATTCTAAGCTAGAGAAAAATCTTGGAGTTGTTCTTGAATCATATTGTTTATATGGCCTTGTGAGGAAACTGTTGTGATACAACCTTTATGAGGGATGCTGAGCCTGAATCCTATCTCAAGGCATAAAATTTCAATGCAATTGAAATGGTATATGAATGAAAAATAAAACTAGTTCATTTACGTTGTTTACCTTTGATTTCTTTTAGGTTTCTTCTTTTCTTAATGCCCACTACGAGTTATAAATATTAACCATCTAATTGGAACAGAAATTGGGTGTTTGGAAACTGGGATTTAGACTTACACCCTATTTTGGCCACTTTTTATACCCAAATGGATTGTATTATTTCTGGTAAGGATAAGTTAATGTGCCTTCCAAGAGGTAATTGATATGCCATTTATAAGCAGGAGATCATAAGACCAAATTGAGGCTCGTGAGGCTACTGAGATTATTTGGAAATTTTATACATTTAATCCTATTTTGTATATGTATTCAATTTAACTATTTTGGATATTTTATTAGAAACATGTTACAATTATAATTATCTTGTATAATATATGTATTACGGTTTAGTTTATACTAACATTATTCTACTACTTATTTTTTTGTATGGTATTACTGTTTCTGATCCATGTATGATATTTATGTTGTGTTACACTCTGCTAAAAATGGAATAGTTACCACACTAACTCACCTCAGCCCTCACATCTATTCAACAGCCTCTAGAGCTTTGGGAGATGTGCTTAAAGCCATCTGGCCAAGCAGACACAGGGTAATATTTTGTGGTATCAGGGTATAAGACATTACAAAGTTGTATCAGAAGGGGATTCATTTACAATTGGCATAGTATTTGGTATTAATAGAAAGGGATAGAAGTTAATAGGGATTTGTTAATGAGCTATTCCTGGGTGTAGCTGACCCTCATATGAGAAAAAGCCAAATTGCCTCAAATTGAACTTGTATTTCTGGATTTTGGGATTTTACATTTGAATTGATTCCACCACTGGGAGATTCCACTGCTTTATAATGATATAATTGATATGATTTATATTGAAAACCTAGGTTTATATGGTCTAACATCTCATGAATCATATAGTCACCTTCTAGATTCAACATTACAAGAACTATTCTATTCGATTTAGACATTCATTATGTATTTCATTCTATTGTGATAGACACTATGATAGATATACCTACTTTTGTGATATGTGTATTGGGATATATTTGGGTATGGATTCGATAGATGATGATATTTGGTCCCTGAGGTGTATTTTCCCACATGGATTGGAATTTCGCATATCATGGTTCAACCTTAATGTGAAATGTGTCATGATGTGCTAGAGGTGAACACCATGCTTTAATTCTTGGAGAGTATGGGCCCACACAGCCCAAAATTTGGAACACCATTATTTCACCTTTCTAAAGAGAATGTGATAAAAAATAAATTAGAGTCCATTCAATGAATGTGAATATAAACATAGTTTAAAAAGAAATAAATATAAACTCAAGTGAAATAGAAATAACTTATGATATAGAACATGATGAGACTCGGCCATAGTAGTGGGCTTTTGGTAGTGTGTCTTGCTTGTTTGACACCCATACCTATCCCTTGGGGCATGAAGAGGGGTGAGTAATTATAGAGGTTGTTTTCTAACTATACTATTTTTTATCTTCACTTTTCAGCTGAAAACCTGGTTAATGTTCTTCCACTAAGGCATGTGTTTGGAATTATAGAGCCATGCCACCTAGACATACTCAAGTGTTACGCCCAGAGGGAGGTGATGAACATACATCAGAGGTGGTGGGATATGGGCTATAGGTGGAACCACTAGTCATTCATGCTAAGGAACTAGTAGCTCTACCAGACACAGGTTCTGAGATAATATTTCATAAAAACATTATACTATTCATGCATACTATCTAGGGATTAATGTGACCTACACTAACTATGATAGAGTTGATTTGTGATTTTCTACAGTACCAACCACCCAAATTTTCAAGGAATGGTGGTCCACAAGCTGTGGAGTCATGGTGATAAGCCATCGTGTCTATCTTTGAGAACATTGAGATTCTTACTGAGTAGGGAAAAGCTTTCTATGTACATGATGTGTGATTCCACCAAGACGTGGTGTGATGTTATCTCCTAGACAGATTGGCATCAGGATATAGACTAGATTATGTTTCATACAACCATCTATTATTACATCTATCTCGAGACATTGATGGATGATAGAGTTGAGAAGTTTTTCATATGGAGGAGGGTTCACTATCAGTAATGAAGTACTCAGACTGTTTAACTGAGATCCAAAGTTTCACACCTATTCTGATGGATGATGAGTTATCAATATCAAGGAATCTCGAGGATGGTCATAGGTAAAATATCCAATAATAGGTAAATGTCTTCAAGATAAATACTATATATGAGATATTGAACGAGTCTCTGATCATAGATTTTATCCCGAGAGACATTGGAGGTGTGAGTAAGGGAGGTTCAGCACCTTGGAATGGTACTCCATCGGTCAGTAGTAGGAAGAGTTTTCTAGGGATTCTACATGCTAATATTAGAGGATATAATATCTATATAGGTATCTAGGTGAGGTTCTACCAGTGAACTAGGATGGGACATATGAGGCCACAACATACGAAACACCAAGTCGAGTGTCGATCTTGCGATAAGATATGACATTACCAATTTTATGCCAAACTTATCTACCAGAAGCTAGTGAGAGAAGATCTACACCAAATGCATGTTCAAAATTATTCCCAATAGCTTCTCATCAAGAAGGAAGTCGGGGTATATCAGTATGATCAGGCCATGGTGGTGATCAATTTCGTGGTCTTGAGAACCTAGGCTCAAAGCGACAGTACTGTGGATCTGCTCAGGGTAGAAAAGTAGTATCATAGATACATGGTTTAGGAAAAGTATATAGAGTGCAAAAGACCCATCATTAGTAGGATCCCATACCATATATTTTCATATATACTCTTTTAGTAGCATCTGTTTTATATTTAAAACTCTTTGATATTGGTTATTTGTATATATTTATATTTGTTCCTGTTGTGGAGAGCCTTGGGATCTCTGTTTATACTTCTGAGGGTGTGATGATGCTAGAAACATCATTAGGGGTCAGGATAAAAGTTTTCTATTAGTTTAGGGAGTTCCCCCATTGAGGTTAGTGGGTGTCACATGACTGGTAACCTTTATATCCTTGAGATGACTTGTTTTGTTTTAATTCATTGTATGAACTAAATGGTTGAATTTATTTATTTCACAGAATAATATCACGTAAGGGTAACTTTCACATCACTATAGGGTGATGAGTTCATTCACAATGTTGAATGGGATGTCTAGGCGAGCCGATCTAGACCTGAGAATCATGGTCTGGGCGGGATGATAGCCCATACTACTGGTTAATATCTATATTATTAGAGGATATGTCATATTGATTTTCCATGAGTGGTTGACCATTTTTTGGATATATTACAAGTTGAATTATCCGGATTATCATAGATGATATAGGTATATTGCTCTATCAATCTAGAGTTAGGAGATGCACTAATATCCATTACTCCTTACAGGATGGCTATGATATAATTTTAAGAGCTGAAGAGGTTGATAGAGAATTTAGGGGAAAATGGTTTCATCCAACCCAGTACTTCTCCATGGGATTCGCTGGCCCTTTTTCAGAAAAAGTTCAATAGTTCCCTTAGTTGGTGAATATATTACCATACATTGATCAATTGGATTGTTATGAACTATTATCCTCTACCATAGTTTGATGACCTATTCGACTAGATCCTAGGAGATCGAAACTTTTCAAAGACTTATTTGTGATTTGGTTATTTTCATGTTTATGTGAGACCTTAAAACATACTCACAGAGCCTTGAGGTGAAGGTAATGTTTGTATAAGTATTTTTTTATGCAGTTTGGTCTCATGAACACACAAAAAGTCCTCATGGAACCAATGAATTTTTTTTCCATCCTTACCATGATTAGGTTTTTGTGGTTTTCTTCGATGATATCATTATTGTATTCTCATAATCGACATGACCAAGACAATCACCTAGATATTGTTTTGGATACACTGAGAGAGCTTATGTTATATTCTATTCTCAAAAAGTTCCACTTCAGGATGGTTCATTTTCACTTCCTAGGTAATTTCATCTTAGAGACAATATTATTAGTAGAAATAGATAAGGTGAGAGTGGTAGTTACCTAGGAGCAACCTAAGAACGTCTTTGAAGTGCATAGTTTCTTTAGGATGACTAGATACTACATGAATTTCATATAGTACTTCTCATTATTAGTTTCATCATTGATGGGCATAACTATGAATGTTGTGAAGTATGACTGGTTAGATTACTACAATATAAACTTTTGGGACATTAAAGGGAGAATGAATCCAGCCCCAATACCAAATGTGCCAAAGTTAGGAAGGAGTTAAAATTTTTATTACAATGCATCAGGTATCAGGCAGGGAGTAGTTATTATGTAGGTGGGTCAATTCATAATGTACGTGTCTTGAAAGATGAGGCTACATAATATGAATTACCCAACCCACAACTTTGAGTTAGTTTCAGTTGTTTATGCTTTGAGCTATTATTGACATTACTTATTGGGATAGTGTTTTGAGGTGTACATGGACCACAAAAGTCTTGTTTATATATTTAAAAAATTTGATCTCAACCTAAGGTAGTGAATATGTGTTGAGTTCCCAAAAGATTTTGAATTTTTGGTTTCTCACATGCCTGGTAAAGGTAATGTTGTGGATGACTCATTGAGAAAGAGGAAACAAATACCGACTGTGCAGCATGCCAGTTGAAAATGGAATCTTATGGATTTATTCTCTCTGACGAACATAAAGGTTCTTGATTGTTAAGAGAAGACTTTATTGTCTTCCTTAGTTGTGGCCTCTTTAATAATGGAAGAAGTGGGAATGAGAAACTATCAGATTTCAAAGGCCTAGTTCTATGGGAGTGTGTGTTTAGTGAGGACCCTCATCCTAGTTAGACCATAGGCAAGGATGAGATCCTAAAAGTACAAGGTCATGTATGGGTCTCTTTAGAGATTCACGAAGGGTTGATGTTGGATTTTCATGCTCCATCTTGGGCCTTGCATCATAGTGTATCCAAGATGTATCCAAACATACATCGTCAGTATGGAAGGATGTGCATGAAAAGAGATGTTGCTGGTTTTTTTATTAGGTGTTCCACCCATCAGCAGGTGAAGGCGGAACACCAGTGACTAACAATAATTTTACAGCATCTACCAATTCCCTAGTGAAAATGGCATGAAATCATGATTGATTTTGTGCTATTTTTACAAAGTTTTCCACAATGTAATTTTTCTATATGAGTTATTTTTGGAAGGCTCACAAAGGTTTCTCATTTCCGGAAAATCAAGGAAACCATCAAGGTTGATGAGCTTTGGTGGTTGTACATCCGTGAGATTGTACGAGTGCATGGGGTCCCACATTTTACCAGTTTAAATAGGGATTTTTGATTTAATTATATGTTGTGTCCTGGTATAAAGTGGGATTTGGGTAATTAGGTGCTTTTGAGCATGTCATACCACCCCTAGATAGATGGTTAGTCAGAGCACATGATTTAGGTTCTTGATGACATGTTTCAGACGTTCATCTTGGGTTTCTATGGCTTTTTCAAGATGCATATTCCCCTAGTTGAGTAATCCAACAACAAATATCATTCATTATAATAATCATACGGTGCTATATGAGGCTTTTTATGGTAGACCATACTAATCACCCATGTGTTGTAAGGAGGTAAAAGAGGCAATTTTGTTGTGACCTCATATTGTCTAGGAGACCACATAATATGTTCATTTGATTCAGAAGTGGATGGATACTTTTCCATCTAATTAGAAATCACACACCGATCACCATAGGTGACATCTAGATATCAACATTGGAGATAGGGTATTCTTATGTGTTTTACTAGGGATTGTACACAAGAGGATCATGAGAAATGGTAAGATTTCACTGAGGTATATTGAGTCATTCATGATTATGGAGATGGTTGGGATGGTAGCCTATCAGTTGCAGTTACCTCAAAGGTACCAGTCTATGAATTATGTATTCCAAATTTCCCTAATGTGACTATACTATTCTAACTTGTATCATGATTTTATACCCAAGGAGGACGAGATGTAGGTAGATACATCTATTCAAGATCATCTTATACGTATTGTGGATCATAGCATCAATGTTCTCCGACTCCAATTTATTAAATTAGTATGGGTCCTATGGAAGAAAGGATGAGTACATGATGAGCCCTAGTAGGGGGAGTTTGATGAACTATTATAGTGGTTGGAGTTGATCACATATCATGCTTCACAACCCATGGAAGAAAATTTCAGTGATTAATTTTTTTAAGGGGAGGATATTTCTAAGAATTTGATACTTATTTGATGTAGTAATATTTATTTATCCATCAATTCATAGTTTAGTTGTTTAAATATAGAATAATTTGAATGACCATTGAGTACATAGAGTTATTGGTGGCGTTCAGGGCTGGTTTGGAACTAGGAACCCATGTTTTGTGGTGTTTTGTCCTAGTGCATGGTTTTTATATACCATGTGGGGAAGGACATATGGTTTTTATAAACATTCAGAGGATGCAATGTGGGGTAAAATAGTAATTATATATTGAAGAAACTATGTGGAAAGATCCGCAAGACCATGCAGAAAGTTTAGTTTTTTTTCAAAGCTTGATAAAGGATCATCACATGATTTTCACATGGTGTGTAAATAAAACGAGTACACCATGAGAGTGTCTCTTGGCCTACATGAATTTGTGCATGATTGGCCTATAGATTCTTGAATCATTCTCCTAGGCCATGCGGACAAATAATTTTACTATTTTTATAGATTTTAAATTTAATTAAAATTCAATAAACCTAATCTTGGTTTCTTTTAACTCAATAGAAAACAATAAGGGCCTCTCTCTAGAACTCTTCTCTTCCTAATGTATTTTCTTAGATAAAAACTCAATATGGAATTTGATTCTGGTGTGGTTTATCTCATTGGATCCATAATTACTAGGCGTTAATTCTCTTTTGAACATATGTTGTTCTTCTTTGAATAGGTTATCTTATTTGGAAGTTTGATCATGTGCCCTAATTCCTCATTTATTTTCTATTTTTAATATTTCATCCAAATAAGGATAAATTAGAGCTCGATACTAGATGATATCTCTAGATTAAAACTATGGTAGGTGGTCATGTTTTTTTCATTAAAAGTCTGATCGTTTATATTTGTCGAGGAGTTGCATGCTCAATTTTCTGGTGTATCCTAAAATGAAATTTAACCTTATTGGTTCCTATAATGTTGTAAGTTTTTTAATTGGCATGTTTATAAATGTTATAGGATTTATACCTTAATTATGGACCATAACATGGAAGATTTTCCTTGAATGACACCTTTTTGACATTTTTCCTTCGACACCTTTGAGGTGTACCATTTTTCCATTCATGGGTTGATAAAAATCGAATTTGTTATAAATGAAATTACAATGATTTAAAATTGTAATTGAATTTGATAAAGGGTATGGGATGGTTTAATTTCTCATTGAATCATATATTCCATTTATTTTATAAACATTCTTATATTGAATTTACTTGATTATGTGATTAAATTAGATGTTATAGCATGAATTGATACAATTGGATTGAATCGATCTATCTGTTGATTCAACCGCATGAGATATATAGTAACCAAGACATTCAGTAGATAATTATCCTTATTAGGATTGATAAGAAAAAAATAACCATGTGAGTTTTTTAAGAAATAACTTATGATTATCTTTGTTTTTCAATTTACTTAATAAAAATGAATTGAACCTTTTATTGTCATCCTATTTGAGTAATTTTGGGACTATACTATGTGATAAGATGATTAAGCATGGGAATATCATTACTTTTATATTCCCACTTGAGTAAATTAAAGGCCAATACATTGAGGTTGTTCCTTTCTTGATTCACCCACTAAAGGCAAGTTATATATAATGTCTTTTGTTTTGACTTTGGTATGCTAATTATGTTTTTTCAATGAAATGGAACTAGTTAAATGATAAATGTTTTTTTGGGCCATACATGGATTCAAATTAAAATTCCATGGACGTATTCATGTGATAATTGTGTTTATACCTTGAGTGATACATGGATTCGGCTTATAATTCCATGGATGAACTTAATGGTTAATGTGATATTTTCATGCTTAATACTTGGATCCAAATAAGAGATACTGGGGATAGACTCATTGAAACTTGAATTATAAGTTGAGTGATACTTGGAATCCAAATGTATTACCAAGGAAAGACTCAAAGGGAATTTATGAAATGTTATGAGTGATATTTGGGAATTTTTTAGAAGACCTCCAAGGATAGACTCAAATGAAATGGACTTTATACCACATATAACGTGATACATGGGTTCCTGAGAGGTTTTCCAGGGAAGGGATAAAAGGGTGTTGGTTAAATACACTTAGAGTGATATTTTATTTCTATATTAGGTATGTGAAGGACAAAATATGGTTCTAAATGAATAAATGATTCAAAATAAATTACATATGATGCACCTCTAAGCCAGAGCACAATCATGGAGATGTTCTTCACTGGTATGGTTTAGATGACCTTCTGAGGCATTTGTTTTGCTACCGGATTTATAAGGGATGACATGATTCATCCAGATATCGAGACTTAAAAATTTCAATTTAATTGAAATGGTGAATCAATGTAAATGAAACCAGGGCTTGTATGTTGTTTATTTTTGATTTCATCCTTGCTTACTACATTTATTTTTTAAAACATCCAGATATATATATTCACTAACTGATTGGCACATACCTTGGCTGGTTACCTACTGATATTTAGTCTCACACCCTATTTTAATCACTTTTTGGACCCAAAAAACATATTATTATAGGTAATAATAAGGGGAATCACCCTCATATTGGTACATAATTTACTATTTAGAATAAAGAGATCATGCGTCCAAGATAAGGCATGCAAAGAAAACATGATTATTTGGCCTTTTTCTACTTTGAAACTTGTATTGTATATGGTTACACTGTAACTATTCTGGATATTATATTAGAAACATGTGACATGCATCATTATCTTAAATTTGATATGACATTTGGTTTATTTCATACTATCAGTATTCCAATAATTATTTTTGTTTTATAGTATTTCTGCTTCTACTATATTTATGATATTTCCATTGAGTTACAATGTACTAATGAGGGTGTAGTCTCCCCACTGACTCACATTGACCATCACTGCTAGTCTTTAGCCTTTGGAATTTGGGGAGATGAGTTTTAGGCTATGTGGCCAACCGGGAATTGAGAACTGTTGAGTGGAATCTTGACATAGGATGTTTCATATTTATTCTATTTGATCAAAGAAATATTCATTATATGAGAAATATATTTTTTACAAAAAAAATCATTTATTTAAAAAATACTGATTGTAATATTATTATATGTTTTCTAAACCATTGAAAAATTACATATGATCTCATAAAATTATATTGTCATTATAATAAAATATAACACCAATATATAAAATCATTTTATTAAAATAAATAACTTTTTATGTAATTTTATTTATTATAAAAATGAATATAAAACAAATATATTTTATAAAAATATGAACACTCATTTATACTTATTCAAAACATTTATTTACTTTTATTAAGATATAAATATGACTCATTTCCCTTCTATAAGATTCAAAAATATTAATTTAGTCTTCTATAGGATATGATACAATTCAAATTGTAAGGGTACTATTTCCTATGGCTAGAATACTATTCCAACAATATAGATACTATTCAAATGGTCAGATTACTATAATAATAGTCATATGTTAAATAGTCAAAACAGGTATCTATATTCAATAAATACCTCCCATTTTATTCATTCATCATTCACTTATATTTTATTTCATGTATATGTATTTTAATTTTGAAAAAACATATCAAATTACTATGAATCCAATTTATCTCTCTAATAGTATTCATGATTGCGATTATTGGGGGTGTTGTACAATTCCAAATTTTCCTATATATTTTATACTATTTTTTCCTATTGTAATAATTTCAATTCATTGGTATAATTCTATTCTCTAAAATTACTATTTAAATTATAGTAAAATGTTATTGTTTTTATTATGGGGTTGTGTGCACATTATATTAATAAATTTGACTTAGTTATATATATATACTGAAAATTCCATTGGTAAAATTAAGTGTTGTTATATTCTTCATTAGAAACAAAATGAAATTTTATCTTGATTTTGAAACATTGTGATTAGGAAAAATCATCTATCTCAATATATTATTAACAACACTAACTTGGTTGAGTTTCCTATCAAATCTAATAATATAAAAATAGTGTTTTATGAGAGTTAAATTGATTAAGACCTTAAAAGAAAGACAATTTAGATTCCAATATGTCAAGTATATGAGAATAAACACATATGTAAATGTATCAATGGAATGAGAAGATGTTTTATGTATGTAAAATTGGTGTACAAAATTGAAATATTTTATGAGAAATAAAAAATTTGATGGAGAAATACGGATTTCATATTAATGTACAATTAATAGGTTAATTAGTTATGTGTGGTGCACATGGGTACTATCTAACTCAATTACCTAATCCAATGGCTGACTCATAGATCATGGAAGGACCTATTCTATCCCAATCATTGAAGTGAAATTATATATATTTATATCTAATAGGATATAGTAATTTGGTTGCAGAACTGTTTTATCAATTCTATATTTGTTATAAGAATCATGAAAATTTTAAGGATTAATATATATTAATTTTTATTAAGTATTTTCATCATATGTTGAATAGTACTGGTATCCTAGAATAGGTATTTAATGGTAAGGTGATATTTTTGAGGAAAACATGATTGATTGAAAGATAACCCTTAATATATTCATGATGTTGAGATAATAATGTTTAGTAATTATAAATAGATTATTGATGTTGAGAAATTAACTTTATAGTAATTATGACCTTGGAAATGTTTAGTTATTTGTTGAAAAAGTTGTTTATTTTTTCTCGGATTAAATTTAGTACATTATGGAATTGTATACTATATTCGATATCCTTTTATTTTATTTAGTATATAAGGTATAGGTAAATTTTAAAAGTATTTTAGTTTTTATTGAGTTTTTATTGTGATTTAGTTCATTTATGGAAATGAATAGTATGTTTTAAGAGAATATATAATCATATTTTTCTCATGTTTGGTCTGCTACATTATGAGTAACTTTATGTTAATGGGAATTAATGTATTGTTGATTATGGACATGTAGAGATATTTTTTATAATTTTTGGGGTTTGAATCAAGTGTGGCATATTCTCAAGAAGTATTTATGTTATATTTTTATGCAGTTTTTAATGATTAACATTTTGTGTTATTTTTGAAGATTTAAAGATTTATTTATTATTTCATCATATTGATATTTATCAATATTGGATAAAAACTTATTAAAGTATAGGTTTTGGTAAAAACTAATGATGTAAGGAATTAATTTTCATTTTTTATGTATTATGTGATGATTTAAATGTAAATTCAAGTGTATAACGAATAAAAAAATCATATAAGAAATTCATTTATCAGAATAATTGATAAAGTGTAAATTTATTTAACCACAAAAAAAAGAAGAAATTGTGCTAATGAAATTGAATGAAATCATGTAATTATGTATTCTTTTATTTTCTATCTTAAGAAGAATGTAATCTCTCAACTATATGAAAAGGTTATTTAATAAAATTGTCATTATTTTATATTCATTTTTGATTAATTGATAATATTATTTATACATTTTTGAATTATTTTTTTTTATCATTAAATATATCATGGTCATGTTCTTTATCACTATCTTATTTATATGATATTTTCTTTCTCATATACGACCATATTTTCATTTCCTACTAAATTAATCATTATCATGTCACAAAATTGTGTTTAATTTTAGGTTACATTTATGTTTTCCACATCACCATTTCAAAGGATGTATTTTTATGATTTTTTACAATGTGGGTTATTATAAATTGTATTTTAAAATATTTAACCTTTTATTACTGAAATAAAAATTTCAGTAATGAATTTTATTTATGTGGTGGATAATATAACATGCTGCAATGAGATGTAACTGAATTATATACTTGAGAGCTTGATAAACATGCAATAATGAGATTAATGTGAATTAAGATACACCAAAAAACAACATTATTTAAATTTGACCATAATAAAAAAACTTTTTAATTTGAGAGTAAAAATAATAGTAACTTGATTATGAAAAATATTTATTAATTCTTTAGGTAAATCATATTTATTTATTTATTATAATAAATAATTTTCCAATTTATAGTAACGTTATTTTACCATTCAACAATTTATTTTCTTGAAAAAGGAGTTTGATTTCTTTTTATGTAAGATCATTATCACTATATTTTAAAAATATTTGATATTTTGTTTTAATTTATTATTACAGATTATAAAAACATATTTTATTTAATTTGATGGTGTAATTTTTTGGTATTTTTCTTATAAAATTATTTTTCAGTTAATAAGGAAAAATACCAATTTTTATAAAACTATCTTGTATTTTCAATATTTTTTAAAGGTATAATATTTAAATAGACACAGTACTTATATATTTTAATATATATTTGATCAAAAATAATTAAAATAATTTCATAGAAATTAACATTATATATTAATTTGTTAAATGATATTTTTTAAGCTTAAGAACACGATTTTCTAAAAATTAGTTTTTGTTGTGTTTTTTTCATTTATATAAAATGAAATTTATTACCATTCTATAAATTTTATTCTAAAAAATTTATTTTTCTAAATATCAAGTTCATAATTGCATGAAATGTGTCTTTTCTTTATAAACATTTCTAATATTCATCGTGGTAACATTTATCACCTAGGTAAAGTATAAAATGAGTTAAAAATGATAAGATTAAATAATATGGCTTAAATATTTTCAGTTAATTTTTTATATTCCTTTTTATTATTTTCATTCAACCAAACCATAATATATTTTAATTTATGTCATATTAGTTCCATTCTTATTTGGTAACTATCCTTGTATTATTTTTTGTAATGGAAAATTTGAAAATGTTACTCTATTTAAATTTCTATGATATGTTTACATAGGCATTAGAAGATTATATGAAATAATATAAAAGTTTACCTTTAATATAATTTCATTATACTCATATATAAAAATTATATTTATGTTTTATTTATGGTATATTTTCAGTAAATTCATTCGTAATACTGATGGGGTGTTAGTTCAAGCTATATAAAAATAAAATGAAATAATTTTGAAAACATAAAAAGAGATATTTTATTTATTAATTATGTTTTCATATGAAATTTTTAGTAAATATAAATGTGTAATTTATTATTTAGGTGTTTATTTTCTAATTCCCTTCATTTCTAATGGTTTTAATGTCAAAGTTTTTGAAAAGTTCATAAAATGACATTAATTTTATATTATGGTAATTATTATTTTATGAAATTATTTAAAAATAAAATAATATTTTAATTAGACTAATAATTATTTCATATGGAATAAAATTTCATTCAGTGGCCATTTTTGGTCCAATTGTTTCCTTATATGTAAATATTTAACACTTTATGAGTGAAAAAATTATTGCCATCATAATGGACAAAATTGATTAATAACAGTGTTAAAGGGAAATATAAGGTATATAATTCCACAAAAACCTATAAAAATGTCATGGGTTAAAGGAATTTATACTATAAACTATATTAGATTCTAAATTTTTTCCACTTTTTTCACCTTTCAAAATAAGAAGAATTTTTTATATTTAAATATTTTAAGTAATTCCAAGTGTCTCCTTTCCTTTACTATAACATGACACAACCTATCCATTATTATAAAAACATAAATTTAGTCATATCACACCCAATAACTTCCCAAATTATTTAAATACAACACTAAATTTTTTCCACTAAATTTTTATCATAATACAATTTTTTAAGGCTAAAGGCTTAAGCCAAATAAGTTTCCACAACGAAGAGGTACAACTCTCAACTGAGTATTTCTCATTTTAATTATTCTTAAATACTCACTAAAAAAATATCATACATGATAAAATGAATTGAATTTTTAATAAATATACTTAAATTTTATTTTCATTATATCCCCACTATTTTCCATCAAATATGAAATGAATGTTTAACTCGTGCAAACGTGGGGAATACAACCACCATGTAGTGATATAATTCATTTTCTATTACGATGTTTTATTATTTGAAATTATTATGGACTTAATGATTTTATAAGATATTTATGATTTAATAAATTTATTTTAATTTTAATATATTATATACCTTTTCACCTACCCTTATGTTGGAAAATTTAAGGGCTGCTCGTACGTACATGTGGACTACCTTCTCTATGAAGAAATCTGAATCATTCTTCAATTATTATTTACATGTACGGAACTAAGAATATATTTAATTAAGATATATTATATTTATGAAATAATAATTATTGTCTAAATGATAATTTTTATTTACCATTATTTCTATCTATCCATTGAAAAGTGGAAAGGTAGCTCATGTGTACGTACATACTATTATCTCTATGAATTGGAACAATTCATTTTTCATTATTTCTTCATAGGAATGATTATAAATAGTTTATATGATGTATAAATATGACACTTATGTCCTGGATAATTTTTTATATATTATTAAACCATGATCTATTTATATCTATAGAAAACGTAGAACCAAAACATGCACAAAAATATGAGTTTTCCCTATAATGATCATTTTAATGAATAAATTGGTAGTAAAAGGATAATAAGAAACTAAAAAGAAATGATACATAGCAATTTTTGAATTTTAATGAAACTATAATATATTTATTATAAATTTATTTTTAGTATACAATATATTTGAATACTTTTGAAGCAATAAGGGACTTGAGGTAATGTTTTCACGTCTCAATTTTTTTGTGAGAAATATTCTATATTCGCAGCTTGTTTTTTTTTCATGAATTTCAAATTATTTCATTTTTATGTGATATATGAGGAATGAATTTATATTAATGGAATTTAATGTTTCAATTAATGTTATTTATTTCATGGGGCTTATGATTCATAATTTATCAATGTGTCAATGGTTAATGTTGAAACATCATTTCATTTCTGGGTTATCAATACTGAATTTATGTTTAGGGAAAAATGAATATTATCATTTAGAATTTATATATATTATAATAAAATATATATTATTGTAATTTTTATATATTAGTACAATTTTACAAACATTGGTATAGAAACATATAGAGAATATGTTTTTAAATAAAAGGCACCCTTATTTGTTCCTTGGTTAGGGAACTTTTCCTTCCATGTCCTTGATAACCAAAAATAATTATGGATTTTTTCTAGAATACATGAATTATTTTACGATTTTCATTTTCATAAAACCCTAATTTATTTATAAATGTTTAAATGGAATATTTTTAAAGAATCATTTTATAAAAAGTTATTTTTTATTTTTACTTTTTTTGAAGTGAGAAAAGAATTTTCTATTATAATATATAATGTATGAACATATTTTTACACCTCTATGAATGTGTTATTATTTTAATTTTTATTTACATTTATTAATGGTTATTTTAAAATTATATAAATTTCTAAATATTAAAGGAATTTTTAGGTAAAATGTTACCAAAATTATTTAATATTTTTCTCATGTTTTCTAAGAATTTTTTGAATGTTCCTTTAATGATATTTTTTATCTATATCAATATTATTTAAGGTTTTCTATACTTAACTATGGGTATGATAATATGATACCACCCACTTATTTCCCAAGATGAATTCTGATGATGATGATGATTTAAGGATGATTATATAAAAACCATTTCATTAACATATTTTAATTATGTTATGATGAAACCTTGATGAAACACATCTCTTTTTCACTCGTGATACTATGATAAAATGATTAAATTTTTATGAACCCGGTTTCCTTTTCATAGCATATTGTATAATAATTTGATATTTTTTTTTGATATTCAGAACATGTATGTATAGTTTTCATTATGTGTGGAGTAGGACCATAATTATAAATTCATCCAATGAATTGGGTAAATAATTATATCACATGAGAAAATATGGATTAGAGTGTGCAATGAATCCCATTAAGCTATTATGTCAACTATGATAGTTATATGACTTAATATTGACTTTGGAAATGATGGAATGAGGAGTGAACCCAATATTTGATAATTGTGTTTTAGTGATCCTTGAATAAGAAAATGAGTTTCTATTCTTATGTATATGATATAAAACTATGTGTTATTGTTATGGTATGTTCTAATGGATCATGATTTATTATTGATGATTCAGTACTCTTTTGAATTGTGCATTTATTTATGAAAAATCTTTATTCTATTATTTATAATTAATGATTATTGAATATCATGGATTGATTTTTTATGTTTTGATTATGTTATAAATCCCATATGTTTATCTTATGTTGATTTATGATCATTAGTTAGCATCTCTTATGCTTAACATTACTAAGAATATGAGTTAATCATTTAATATGTTTCTTTTCCTTAGGATTTGAAGACATGATTTAAGTAGTTTATGTATAAGAAGTATAATATGTAAGAATAATTTTTTAGGAGATATTGAAACATTCTTATGAGACAAGTCTCCAGAGACTCTAACCCCTTATAATTATAGGGTGTGTATTATTGTGGGATGTATGGAATATTCTTCTAAAATGATTTAATATTTATGTATGACATGCTAAGGTCTCATAATGTAAGGGAGCCAACAAGCCCATACCCAAGTGGTAAGGGCTACTGCTTGTCATCCAAGAGACTCTAGTTCAAAACTGGGTGGAGGCGAATTTCGGGGTATTGTAGCATTTACTGTTCGGTACTGTAGTAGCCAGAACTATTCACCTGATTTGGGCCTTCGGGCCACCGGTTTGGGTCTATGGGTCTCCAGGGCCTTCTGGTCTTCAATGGCCTTCGGTCCACAAGGCCTTCAAGTCATGTATACCATGGAGTATCCCATTTCACATAGAACATGCACCAGAAGAGGATCAGAGCAACAAGAGTAGCAGCCACTAGATGCAAAGCTAACCGGATTGGAAGAATGAGAGGGTATGACAGCCGCCATCGGGACCAGGCACCGTGTAGCTTTGTACAGGGAAACACTAGATGATCAGCAATGCAAGGTGGGGAGCTAGGAGATCAATGACGAAGAAAGCTGGGGAGGGGCAGTTCAAGTGGGATGGGCCTACGGGTCATGTATTGGGTATGGTATGCCTCTAGGCCTTTGGGTCATCTATTGCGGGTATGTCAGGCCTTGTGCCTTGGGCCTACGGGTCATGTACGGGTTCCCCTTCAACCCTTAAAAGGGGGATTATCCATAATAAAATAAAAAAGAAGGCCTTCGGGCCATTAGGGAATCCCCCCATAATGTAAGGGAATCTCTCATAATGTATCTTATTATTTGAGATTATCAATCCATATGTTTTTATTGGGATAATTTTTATGTACATTCTATTTGTATCACAATATTTTCTTCCCCTTTAGTTATATTGGTTATTTAATTTACTTTGTCCTCTCCCATCTCATTGACATATATTTAACTGATTGAGATAATTTTAAATGGAAATGTAATTATCTTTTCCATTTCATTTTGAATATTTATTCTACATATTGATATTATTTATATTATTTCATGAATGTCATTTAATGTAGTTCTATTATTTATTATGGTCAATTTCTATATAAATTATTATATATACAAAGATGTGAAAGTAATATTTTTATCTTTATTCCAATTGATTCTTAGTGGATAAATTTCGTGAATTATTTTCATTATAAATATTTCTTTCCATTTTCTCATGATTAAAGATAGTAATTTTCATATTATTTATAATTATTTATTAAATAATAATTTAATAATTATTGTTTTTTTAAGTGAAAAAATGTATTGGTTATTTCTTCTTATTTTATAAAAACTTTTTCATGTTGTTAGAATGTGTTTATCATTTATATGAATATCATTTAATGTTTTATATATCTCACATATGATTCTTTTTAATGAAATCACCCACTTTAATTATTTTCATTATTCAATTCTATTACATGAAATGATTTGTTTGAAACCTGATATATTATCACAAATAAATTATTCTATAATATATTTATGAATTATTTTATATATTTAGGAGACACCTTTTTTTGGTTTATCATTATCTGAAATGTGGAAATATTGTTTTATATCCCTCCAATGTATTTTTTGATTATAATATCTTAAATAAAGTTATTTTAAAATACATTAAAAGTTATCCTAGTATTCTATTCTAGGAGACCTATTTTTTCACAATTTTATGATGTCCATAAAAGAGGGACATGAATTTAGATATGATTTTATATGCTTATTAATGTACCGAATTTCTATATCATTCCAGATCCCGATGTTATGTCTCAAAATGATGTTATAACTCAAGTTATAATTTGTGAGTTTTACGTATTTGTGTATGATAATATGAATATGTTATCTGGCCCTCATATGATTTTTATATATAATTTTTATGAGTTTATTTATGATCACATATGAAAATTGGATTAATATCTCATTTGTTTTACCCCTTAGTGATATTTTAAGATATAAATTTTCTTTTATTTCCATTTTTTTATAAAAGAAATGAATATTTCATATTCTATTTCTAGGAAGGTGTAAATTTTGATAACATTATAGAGGATTTGTAAAAAATACTATATTATATATGTTCTTTATGTAACAAATCTCCAAAGAATGAAAATATCTGAGTTCTGAGGGTTTTATTTATTATGAGATGTAATAGATAATATAGTATAATTATGTAATAAGTATATTTATTTTTCATGGGTAATATCACCTAACTGTTTGACCACCTATTTTAATTTTTATGTCCCAATGTACATTCCACAACAAAAAACAAGATGAAGACAAATTAAATTATAGATAGATGAAAAGAAGCTTCCAATGTATTATGAAAAAGGAAACAAATGAAATGATATTTTTCTTTCCAAATATGTTAAAATATAACTATATATTCAAACTATTTTTTTGATCATCTTTATTTCACAACATGATATAGTCATTAATTTTTAATTTCATTCTTGGGATCACTAGATGATAATTATTATAAATTCTAATTAATCTGATGATATATTTTATTGATTTTATGCATGAATATCTAATAAATAGCCAATACATGATATCCATTTTTAATTAACAATGTGATATAATTTTTTAATTTTTATATATACTTTGCATTATATATTTATTTCCATGTTTTCATTGGTAATATGTGATTAATTTATCTAATAGTATAGGGTTTAAGTTAAATAACCAAAAGAATGAACCATTAGATTACTATATATGAAATTATGATTAGGTATATATAATAATAGTTTTCTATTTAGACATATGTAATAATAAATTTATTATAATTAATTTTTTAACAGTGTATACAATAAAAATAAAACTATTATTATGTTAAAAACGTTTAAAAACTTATGAAAGATGTTGTAAACCCTTGAAAAAATCACTTTAACATTTTCTATTTTATATCCCATTATATATACTTACTTTTATTTAATATATATATATATATTCCTATTTATATATTCTCAGTAATATGTTAATACCATTGATAAATAAATTAAAAAATTAAAATAGATGTGTTAGGTGACGATTGGAAATATTATATTGTTTTTAATTGTTGACAAATATATTGGATAGGTATTTTTCTAACACTAATTTATTTATTTTTATTAACTAATATCTGATAATTTGTAATGAAACAAATTCCATTATAATATAATATGATGTTACAATATCCAAGAATTTGTGTTCCTTTAATGTAATCTATGTTGAAAATGTGCATTATATAATCAAAACAAAAAATTAATATTACCACAATACACTAGAAAAATGAATGTTGATTCATTTTTGACCCATATAGATGAATTAAAAACCATTCTCACACAATTATATATTTTAATGAATAAAATAGAATTTTTCAATTGAAAAGTCAAATTTTAGTTAAAAATATACATCACAAATTCAAAATCCTTAAAACAACATATTATTTTTATTAAAATCAAGGAAAATGGTTATTAATTATTTTTTAACATGTATTTACAATCCATACATAAAAAAACATATTGTATGGATGGAATTACATAAAGTGTCTCTTTATAGTTAAAAATTTATATTTTACTATATACATAGACTATAATCTCAAACATAATAAATGACATTGAATTTTCAAAATAATCTATAAAAATGATTGTGAATTTATTTATTACTTTTTGGAATTAGATATATTTCAATATGAAATTTAATATGGTAATAATGATTTAAGGAACATGTTTTTAATTTAATGGTTATATTTAAGTTCAAAGTGTTTTTTTAGATTCTCAATATATAGAAAAGAAATATCATTTATTGTGAAATTATACTAAAACAGCAATCAATTAATTTTTGAATTGTTGGAATGAACCTTACACCATTTTTTTATTGACATGCTAAAAATGATCTAAAGTGTATTTTTTCCATTTTGAGTGTTATTTATATCAAAAAAAAAGTGTCCCTAGTTCAAAACCCAGATAATGATCTCATAATTTTTCTAAACACATAGAAATGATATTTTATTAAATTTTCACATATTGGAATAAACCATTCTTAATTATTATTTAAGGTGTTGTCATAAAGAAAATATGGGTATGTATTCATTTTAAAGGAAATATCTCAGTTATAAATGTTTATCACATGCTCAAAACTATCAAAAATATCTCAAATTTTCCCAAAAAACGTTATAAAATTGATATTTAATGAATTTTTGAAATATGGTAACAAACATCACATCATTCTAAAATACAATTTGTTTGAAAGTTATAAAAGTTGTTTTTTCATCTTGAAACTTATATTTAAGCTAAAAACATGTGTTACAAGCTAAAAAAAAATAAAATGATATATTATTAATATGGTAATCGAGGAAAATGCTATTAATTATTTTTTACATTGATTAATTAATCGCATATCATTATGATTCATAGTGTGGCCAGAATGACCAAAAGATCATGTTTACAATTTAGAAGTGATATTTTGGTTAATAGTGTGTGGAACATTCTAAAATCCTAGAATGAACATTTATATTATCATGGAAATATAAGAAAAATTGTTTTAAAACTTTCATATTATTTGAATAAACTTCAGGTCATTTAAATATTTTGTGTTTTCAATGTAACATCATAGGCCAAGTTAAGTAGATTTGTGCCAAGCTAAGTTGTATTAAATGATGTGATCCATGCATACCCAAAAATCATAGTTGGTTGAATAGTATTGAGTGTCTATCAATACTATGGGGAGTGTATACACTATATTAAATAATTTTAAACAATAATGGAAATAATAAAAATACATAATCCACAATCAATAATACAATATACAGACAACAATTATGTACGTCCCATTTTAAAACTTCACTTGTCATAATAATGTATAATCCCACTATAATGTCATAATAAGATTACATAATAATTTTTATGACATTATTGAATTATATTATACAAAAAAATACATAATATTCACAATAATTGATACATAAACAAAAATCTGTGCATGAGGTTACATTTGTTTCATGTTTAAATCATTTCATGAATCCTATTTGAACATTTATTACAGAGCACTTTCTCCTACTTATATCCATGATGATGATGACTTAATATCCAATAGTTTTATATTCATTAAATCTATAAACAATCATTAGTCCCCCACCCAATATTCCCCTAAATAACTCCATTCATACATTGTTTCATTCCAAATATACTATGAAATAAAGAAATTACACATATATCAACCTCCATATCATAAGGTACTAAACAACCACCCATACGAATAATCAAAAATTATTCAACCAAAACCAGAATTAGAAGGATACTCCCCTAGTCTAATAAAAATATCACTTGAACGATTTATCATCTCTAGAATTTTATCATAGGTCAATATAGTAAAAAAACATTGTCAATAAGTGTAGGTAAGTAGTTCATTAACTCTCATATGGCCTATCCTGAACCACTAGGGACCCTGTGTCTATGGTATACGGAGTGTGACACTCATATCCCGCCTTCAATAGTTTTGGGTATTATAACTAGTAATCATAATTCATAATAATCTTTCGAGCCCTTATCCAATATGAAACCTATAATATAAATATATCTCCAATGAAATATAACATAACTAATAACTATTAATGGAATAAACACCAAATTAAAGTATAATATACATGCATGTGATACAAATTATCTAAAAAACCTAAAAAATATAAGTCTAGTAAAAGGGAAAATAAAATATCCAAATTTTCATGATACTGAAATACCCTTGTTAGAGAAGTAACCTCCATTGAAAAATTTATCCCAATATGATCACCAACAGAAAATTCCACCAAATAGATCCACCAAGATCCAATGAAAATAATTCACTAGTAGAAACCATCATCAACTACTCCTACTAGGTTCCCCTATATATCACCTCCATATAATCTTGAATATCTCCATATCTATAGGAAGCAACCCTTAAATTTCAATAATCTACAAAAAACACAGCATGTTTTGGTTAGAATATCATACACGAATTAGTATAAAAACACCCAATATTTTTTGGGTATTACACACATATAATTTTGGAAGTACCCCATTTAAAAATTTTGTTGTGGGTCCACTATTATGGAAATTGGGGGTTTAGATATCTTTTTAATACTCCTTCAATCCGGAAGAGGTGAGGGTACCCATACTATAGTTTGTGTATATAAAATTCCAAGTTATTGGTTATAGGCCCTCTATATTTAGAGGCCAGTGTTCCTTCTATGAGTTAGGGTTTAGTTTTTTTGTCTACATCCGTCAATACTCACAGAACTAGAATACATATTCATAGTGCCTCATGTTTCCGGATATGATTTCAGAGTGGTGATGGAAAATGGGTATATATTTAAGTAATTTCCCATGAATCATAAAATGCTCCTCTATCCATAAGTATTTAGTATGCCCTATTCCTGTATTATCTAAATCAATGAGTTATATTCCCTATAATGGTTTTAAAGGTATTTAGATAGAATTTTTAGAGATGTTTTGGGTTTTCCATGATTATTGCAATAAATTTTAGGTAGGGTGTGAATATCCACTATAGTTAGTAATATGTTCATAAGAGAAACAATGTCTATGTGGTTTGTGTACAATATACCACATGATTTAACAAGTACGATGAATTGTTTTTTATATTTATTGTATAGTTGGGTGATTTATTTTAGAAAATATTGTTCCTTTAATATATGGATACTTTTGTAATGTAAGAATTTTTATTTTTTAATAGTTGAGATCAGATGACAAATAAATCATTATATCATAAGTTCCCAATATTTAACAAATCTATTGATTCTTAATATAATGGGACCTTATTAATACCCAATATTTTTTGTATCTGAATACTTGTTTCAATGATTTTTTTATATTATCAATGTGGGAATTTTTAGAATAACCCAAACATGGGATTTAGTCTCATATGTGTTGTGTCTATGCAGATGACATGTCATTCTGGATTTTTTTGGTGGACATGTAGCTTGAATGTATTGTTTATAACTAATTAATAGAAGAACATAGGAGATGTTATCGAAGATATCAGTTGTTAGTGACATTTTACTAGTATATTTTATTGGAATTTTTTTATAGTAAATAATGATGGTGATCATACCAAGTGTAATTGTGTTAGGGAGGTGATTTCCCTTATCATGGCCCAATTGTTCTCTTTGACTTTGGGATATTTTATTTTCTATTTTAATTGAATATAATTTATGTATTTTTCTAAATATTGATTTTCTCATGCATATATATTATTGCATAGTTTCTTTATTTTTTCTTTTTTTTATTTAATATATATAATTTTGTAATAGAGAAATGTTTTATAATAAATTTTTATAATAGGATAAGGCCCCCATGTGTAGTTTGGATTATTTGAGAAAGTCGATAACCTATATCTTATTGGATGACCTAAACCTCAAATACAAAATGTGTTGTTGGAATTATTACCTCTATAGAGGACCCAATATTGGTTTATATTTAAGGTAAAAATTATAGGTATAGTAAATTACATGTTGCATACTTTAGTTATTTGGAGTTCTCTATTAATTTGCACAATGGTTTCAATATTGGACATGAAAGTAATCTATTTTGAGAATTTTTCATTTTATATTATGTTGGTTTTATTCTATTTGGAATTAAATATAGATTGATAGTTATTTAAGAAAATTTTAGAATATTAAATCTATAGAGAAGTCATTGTTTGAGTGTGTTTATATTGGGTATTGTAATTAAGGAACAATTTTATAGGGGTGAGTGTCTTTTAGATGTAATATATTTTAGAGACAAATAAAAGGTGTGGTATTATTAAAAATAAATGTTTCGAGTCCTCAATAATTGATGGAGGAAGAGAATGTTCTATGGTCCACCATCATATAATATGATCATTATTTAAAAGATTGAATCATTAATGAATTATAGTATACTTTTCAAGGATGGAAAGTATAATGATGGGGAGAATAATGTGTCTTGGGGTTTTCTGGAGAAATACATTTCTCATTATTATTTTATTATAGTGGTAGGCCCATTAAAGGGGTAAAATAGTTAATTTAACAAATAAAATGACTATGGTAATATATTACGATTGTTCTATTATTCCCAAATAATTATTTCTTACAATTGGTTAGAGTTTGGAGAGATCCCTAGACAATAAATTTTTTATTTGATCATGTATTAGGGATGGATTGTAGAGTTAGTTTTCAATGATTGGTTTGGGATTTAAATAAACTATTCTAATGTGATTAGAGATAAATTAATAGACTATTGAATCAATTTTTACTGTAGTGGATAATGTATCCATTAATTAAGAATGTAATAGTATTTTTATTGACGTGAAACACTAAAGCCATAGTTCTAGAAGAAAATGTAAGAATTTTTATAATGTAGTGTCTTAGTTGTTTTTTTATCATTGTACTTAATGAGTCATCTAATACAGAAATTCATTAGTATTCATGGGTTTTTATAGTTAACTATTAGACTCTACCCTGCATATTACCAGAACTGTTATAGAGCTTTGGTCATTGAGAGATCATGCTAGTGATAGATCATTCTGTTAATGATATTTTGAGTGATAAAGAATTGATTTTGGGACCCAATATAAGAGATCTCTACCTCATGAGTTGGTAAAATGAACCATTAATTATGTTTATGTTAGTTTCAATAGGGAAGGATGAAACTACCCATATTCTATGTGTGATTTTCTATCTTCTATCACCAGTACCTCCTATGTTTCAAGGCTAGAATTACCCTATGTGGTGGTTGGATACTGTGTCCTTTAGAGATGTATCAATTTTATTTATTATATTGGTTATGTAATCCCATGTGTTTTACAACTTCATTGTGATAGTCAACTACACCTAGCCTACTAGTGGTTGTGTTTTGTTGCCACACTCTTCATACCACTAACCCTGGTAGGGTAGTGGTGGGTCAGGTCATGTCACATAACACAACACTATATGAAAGAACCATCTCCATAACTAATACTATTGTGAGTGGTCCATCAATGTAATACAAATCAAGGTGAATTGGTTTTCACAGTAATATATTCTTGATGTGTCTGAGTTAGAACTATAATTTTTAAACCAACTATCACCACCAATCACTTGTGTATGGGAAAATAAGTTATCACACCTCATAAAGAAACAACAGTTAATAATATATCATCAAAGTCAAAATAAGTATGAAGGATCTATCACCATAACATAAATGTAGAGGTGAATATGTTATCATTTCTAACATACAGTGTGTGGGTGACCCGATAATCACCATTATAATAAAACTATCACTGAATGAGTTATCATAGTAGACATAAAATAAGAAATAATGAATAAATGGTCACTAATAACAAAGACATACACATGTTTGAAATTCCAATCACCAATACACCAAAAAAAATAAGTAAAAATGAATAATCACTAATTGATATAACATTAGAAAGGGTGAATGGATAATTTTCCCTCACATAAGCATGTGAATGTTAAAATAATTACTCAAAAAAATACATATCATAATCTTGGGTGAATGAAAAATGACCAATAAATATATCCATAAGAATTTCGGATGACTAATCAAAAATTGTCATGAAAAATGAAAGGTTGAATGACAAACCATCAACAATATTATCATAGTCAAAACTTAATATTATTAATTTCAATGGTTTATCAACCTATAATTTTCACCCATACATCCATGTAACTCATGAAGATACCCACAAAAATGATATTATATACAAATGGAACATAAGTTAAGAATAAAATCTACTTGGAATGACATAAGATCCCAATGATACACCAATATCATAGGGTCACACTCTAAAAGTATCTAACTACATGAAATTCACACAATAAGGCTAATACACTATCACCCTAACCGATAAGGATACTTCATATAATAATCTAACACACATTGATACCTATCAATCCATTCTAAACATAAATTATGAAATGGATACCCAATTAGGTTTGTAATTCCATGTGTGTCACAAATTTCCTATGGTCTCATAGCCATCAATGTCCATGAATATAAAATAAAGGGTCTATAAGGTCTATAATAAGTTATATATCCCATAATATCAAAAAATAAAATAAAACCATAATGATTTCTATTCTTGGTCATCCAAATAATCTTTCTTACACCCTCAAATGATAAAACACATAAAATCATATAAAACAGTGCATCGATTTTGAGACTGCCTACCTTTAACAAATAAATTATCAGTCATATAATATCCATGAATGATATGAACCTAATCTATTGAAATCAATAATTTATATAAAAATTGTAAATTTATGTATTTAAGATTGAGAGAATCATAATAACAAAATAAAACTGCAATAAAGTGATTAGAGAAGTTAGCATTACAACTAGTGATCAACCGAGACATGTAATTCTTTGATTGGGGCATCGATAGGGGAGATACCACACCTGGAGGAGAGAAAAAGAGTGATAGGGGTGGTTTAGTTGAGTAATTAGAGAAAAAGAGAGAGTATATTTTTTTTAAACATTTCACATTTAATTAATTTAATAATAAATTAAAAAAATGAAACATAGGCTGTTATGTAATCACTCCTCTTCCACTGGTTCCTAGTATGCCCACTAGGTTCCTAACCAAAGCCCACTAGTACATTGTGGCAGACATTGTATTATTCAATCTCATAACTACGATAATAGAATCTAGTACCTAGACACTAGGTAAATATCATTTTGAGCCATCAAAAAGTAAATTTAACAACCAACCCAATTCTATATAATTTAGACCCCTAACCTCTATTGACCTATAAATCAATCGAAAAATTTCAAAATAAGTAAAGAGTTATAAAAAATTAATCAATTTCATATCTCATTCTATATGGGTTATTGAAATATCCCCCTGTATAAATTTTATCCACAATATCCATAATTGGGCTCCACTATTGAAAATCTTCAAGCACTATGCTCAAATATCTACATATCACATCCTTTTTTTCTCTTATATTTGTATTTGATTCAATATTATATATATAATAGGATTTATTTTCCCTCTAAGGATCATCTCACTCAGTTACAATATGAATAATTTTCATTCCATGAATGATACATATTCCTCAGGATTGATATCATTGATGGTTATAAGAATCTTGGGGTCTGAATGATATCTTTGATGGAAATATATCTAGAGTACAACATGCATCATATATTAACTTTAAGGGTTTACTAACTATTATACAATTGTTTTGATCCTCTTAATGTCCTCATATAGCTCCAAATATACGAGTGAAAAGTTCCCATATCTATAAATTTTCTCATATCACACCATTAGTGAAATTATGAAGAATACCCACTCACCAACCAGAAATTATTAAGGATGATATCTTTGGTATATTTATCAAAACTTCTTCTATGGGTGGTCTCAATATTCTTTTGAGTCAATAATATATTCTTAAAAATAATTTTCACGACACTCCATGTAATAAAAAAAATGCTCTACTATAATAAACCAGTATAGAGTGTGGGTCAACAGGACCAATTGTACAGTACCATAAAAAGGATCCAATGAATAAAATCATCACAAACATAATATAAGAAGACCTTAAAAATACAATAGGAATCTATTATTATCCACAAAATTGTATTAATTATTCTCACAACATTTCCACTAAAATTTTAATAATATGATCAGATGTCCCATTATATTGTGGATGAAATTTCATGATCATCTTTTCTAGAGTACCCAAGGTTAACTCTATTTCCTAATATAAATGGGATTTAAATCGGGAATCATATGTTGGAATAATAATTTTCAAAAATAAATTTAATATAACCATATTATACACATATATAATACAAAAATAATCAATAGATTAGTTTTATGAATTTGGAATGAAATAAGCTATATTAGTCGTCTAATCTATATGAACGCCAATTGAATCAATACATAGAGGTGATCTTGGAAGCCCCGTAATAATGTTCATTGTCACCTCATAAAATTTTTACATTGAATTGGTAATGAATTAAAAATAAATTTTGTTATCTAGAACATGTTCTTAACAAACTATCTACTACGACACTAAAATATGAACCCTAGTGTATCCTTCTTCATCCCATTTGACCAATACTACGTAAGGAAGTCATGATACATCTCAATAAAACCCACATAAATTACCCATATAGATGGTTTTCATTTTATCATAAGATAACCACTCATACTAATTGGGATCATTCTACTATAGTGGATATATAGGATTTCATCATCATCCAGGGTCAAATATAGTGGTGGCTCCTGACTATTTAAATTTTCCCTCATTACCCAACAATCTAAGAACAAAAGTTGACTCTCGTTCAATCTCCCAAGAAGTGAATATTTAATTCTCGATTCATAAGTATAGTTGTATCCTGATACTCCTAGGTATCAAAACATATCTCAATGAATTGTCTCATTAGTTTCTACTAAATATTTCCCACCCACATTACATATTCTCAAGTCATCTAAATCCGAACTACATCCATTACATTCTCCTTAGAAGTCGTAAATATCATATCAAATTTATATAATTATATGTAAATGAACCAGATTCTCTACCAATGGTTTATGTCATATTGTGAAAATATGTAGTTTCTGATATTATGGTAAATATAGATAAAAAATCTCTCACCAGATAGACCGTGAAAACAATATATCAATTAATGTACATAGAATGGAATCTAAAAATAATGAACTTGTTAGTTATTCTCATATAGTCTCATGTTCCTTGACCCATAACTAAGAACACAACCCTCATGCATCAATACGTATCATATCCTGTCGTAATACAACAATCATTATATAGAAATGTCTACTCAAACATATTTGGTAAAATCAATTTTTTCGAGGATGTTAATATATTATTTAGATACCTGAAGTCTATATAATAAGGATCATACTAATTTCACTTCACCCCCATCTTGGATTGATACATAATATGCTCTACCATTCTAGAGAATCCCATAATGAATCATATATAATATCTTTCTATCTCAAGAATCTATAAAACCAAAATAAGTTTTTTGGTCCAATATTTTTAAACCATAACCAAAATCTCCCCAAGTTTTAATTTATAAACCTCTAAATAATTTACCATATGATTTTCATCTCTTTTATTGATAAATGTTCTTTCTATATCATAGTATAAATTTAATTATCTATCAATGTACCCAATATTATCTATAAAAATAAAAAAACATTCTCTACCCATGGGAGTATAAAAAACATTATAGAATGAATATAACCATTAATGAATCCAAATATGTGTTGAATGCCATACATAATAGGGTATTAAATTAGAATTTAATATTAATTAAATTGAATAGAAAAATAAGAAAATTGTATAAGTTATTTTTCTCTTAAAATTTGTATGAGGAATGTTGACTGGACACACCCATAAACAACTAAATATTGACTTTATATCAATCATAGAGAACCCCTTGTATTCTCATATCTGTTAGAAATTGTCATTTATTTGAGGAATAAGATACCTATTCTTTATCATTACCTAATTTAACTATTAGTAATACACACATAAATATAAATTTTCCTCACATTTCATCGGAACCATGAAATGAGCACCCCAAAAAGAAGTGGTCAGGTTAATAAATGCCATCACCTTTAAGTTATTTACAAGATCCCCATCTTTTTTTACCATATCATAATCCATATTATAAGGAATAATGGGTATGGTCTCCATACCAAGAACTAAAAAAATTTAAAAAGAAACCCCTCTCTGATGTGATAACCCTATTATTTCCTTTAAAAAAATTATTTTAATTAGTTAACCCCAAAATGAATTATTAGTTATAATTTTACCCCTCATTTAGAACTATAATTCATACAAATTTGATTATCATCAAACACAGCTGATGATGATCAGGTATCAAATGACGTAATTGAAAATTTCACTATTTTAAAAAAGTATTACAATCTATCTAAAATTATATAAAATGTACTCTTTAATAGTTGTACTCAATATATTCTCATAAATGAGAAAGATGACCCATTTCAAGTGTCACAATGAATCTAATCATGTCAATCACTAGAAAATTATAGGGTTGTTCCTAAGTAATCATGATGATGATGTTTGAGCTGGTTCCCCAGAATATATTATTTTTTGTACATTCTGTTACCTACAAAATAAAAAAGCCTAATAGTAATAAATATCTAATCCCATGATGTGTTTTCTTTTATATAACATTAATATGATAATTTCTAAAGGATATGTTTTGTATGGAACAATCATATCAGTTCTCCTCTATAATAAAAACCTTGAAGTGCTATAACATATTTTGAGAAAATATTCCATATGGTAAATATGTTTTATTTTAGGCACAGATATATAATGCTTATAATATTAGGTTTTTTATTACTATATTTTGATGATGCTTCAACTCATGAAATTTTGAAGTTGGTAATTTCCATGAAGTGAGGTTTTTAAGGCTGACCTACCAATAATAACTCCATATGTTATATGTATCATTAGATATTTCTATATATGGATGTGTGAATTGGTCATTATACCTAAGATCATTATTTTTTTATATCATGATTTTCATAGTTTGACATATAATCAGAAATCATGAAGAAATATGCTCCGGGTGATATAGATAATGTTTGGTGCATCATAAGTTAAATGAAATTGATTTAATAATTTGAAAATGGATTTGTATATTCCCAAATGGGAAAGGGATATCTTGAGGTCATTTTTGAATTAGAATTGTTTTATTAACTTCTTAGACATAATGATTTATCAATGAGTTTATTTCAGTGAATCAATGGATGATATTCAAGAATATAAGATGATGACATGAGTATAAGACATTCCTGATAAAATATAATGAAAATGGTTTATATTAAACAATAATTATTTCCTATGTTATTTTCAATTCTTGTTAATTTGTTTTTCACTTGGAACATAGATACATATTTATGAGAGATCATCTAATTTCACTGAGAATGATGAATATAGGGTCACACACCCAGTGTATCCATAATAGAAGTTAAATTATATTTGAATTTAATATGGAAGAAATATTTTTCTCAAAACAAAGAGATTATAATTATTCTGAATATATTGATTTAATTTTTTTAATAAATAATTATTTCAATTGGAAATATATTTGATTTGAATATGAAATAAATATATATTCCTTAGTTAGTGGATTTCAGATTTATTTGTTTTTTTATTGGGAAATTAATATTATTATATTTATTGGGAATGAATATAAATTACATAGGGTTTTTTAACAAGAAAGGAGGATTGGAGGGTTGAAATAAGGTTCTAGATGGGAATGATATATTATATTTCACATTATTTAAATAAATATAAATTTATTTATTTTGGAAAATTATATTTAAATAATATTTGAGTTATCACATTCCATGTAACTAAAAAATATTTTTATAAGGAACGTGGTATACATTGAATAAAGATATTAGATAAAGGATTATCTACAATATCTAATTAAATGAACCTCTTTATATTGATCCTGTTATATAAATTATTTGGAATATCAATTGTTGAACAAAATGTTTTCACTCAAGAGATATCTTCCAATACTGAAGTGAATTTTGTGATGAACTCCCTCAAGAATAAGTGTCCCCAATACACTTTTTCCCTCTCAAGACTGGGAGAATAAAAAACCCTTCATAACTGATGGTATTTTTATTGTGATTGATGGTGAAGGATAAATGGAGATTAATACCTCCACAATAGCATATGGAGTTCCATTAGTGGTGTTTTGAGCTTTATAGAACACCTTTGTATGCCCCTGGTTATAATCTACTTTGGATATTTCATTTCAATAATGATATGATAATAAATAAATAATAATAATGACATGTTAATAATTTTTCATAAATTAATTTTAATTTATATGTGAAAAGATCATCTCTTCGAATATTTAAATGTGGATATCATCCATTTTGGGGATTTATCATAAAAAACGAATCACATCCAATATTGGGAATATTCCCAACTATATTCACTATTCCATAGGACCATTGTGTATTATTTGAGAATTCACATATTAATTTATAATTTTTTAGTAATCATTGATCCAAAATGTATTTGATAGTTATTTATTCGTTTATATGGCTTAATTATTTTATTCAAAAGTAAAGATATCATGAATGATTGATTTCATATGACCGATAATAGGGAAATAAAAGATAAAACCCCTAAACATCGTATCTAATGTTTATATTTATTAAGGATATATGAAAATAATACATAGTATGTGACAGAAGAGTACATTTGCTATACTCATGGTCAACAAAACCAAGATGAGATGTGAAAATCATGACATGATGTTTAAGAGAATGGTACATGACTTCCTTACATTTCTCATATTAACCACCTGTTGGAACTAGGTGTAATATTGGATATATATATTTTAGATTGTATATAGATATGTATCACCATATAGTTTCATCCTATGGGAATCATGGAATCCTTATGATCAAATTAAATTGCATGTAATTAATAAAAGACAAGTTTTGTGAGTTCTAGCAAAGAGACATTACAATATGATAAGTGCACCTTGTATAAAAATATGTACATGTCATGCAACGTGTTATCACACATTTGGAAAACACATTGAATCCCTATGTATGATGTGTTTTTCAACATGAAGAGGAATTAATTAAACAAAAAACTACAATCTAAAGGGTTTTGTTTGCTAAACACATTGGGTGACAAGGAATTTTTACAGATTACATAGTGAATGATTTTCATCTCATCGTGCATTATAATAAATTATAATTAATTAATTTAAATTCTTCCTATAGGTACACATCATGTATGGTCATCATACATGCCTTGTACTTCATTAGAATTTCCAGGGTACACACCTTGTACATTGAAGTAATTCTGTACAGTCATAAATGATGTACAGAGCACACAACCTGACTAAAGAAAAAAAAATATAGTCTATATCAAGACACAACATATAGAAATAAATTTCATCAAAGTACACTATACATGATAAAGAAACATCACAGAAGCGTTTAAGGAATTAGAAGACTGAAATATAATGTAATGCCTACAATGAAGGTCTTGAAAATAAAATTATTAGTTTATTTATAATTTCACTTAATGAAATTCTCAAGGATTGTCTATATAAATAATTAAAATAAGATAATTAATTAGTTTTTAAGATAAATAATTATTAATTTGATATATTTATCATAAAAAATAATTGGTTGACATGAATTTTATATAGTTGAATTGTGTATTCATTAAATTCATGGATGGAAATGATCTATGTATCATCCCTTTTTTCCATAGTATGTGTGAGACTATATGTCCAAATTTTCTTTATGCAACTCGAAACCCTTAGTCCCCCTCACATATGTGTGTGTAAACATATATAAAAGAATGATCTAGTATGAATTGGGAGATAGTTTCAGATTGAGTAATGGATTAATATTCTAATGAAAATCATAAGTTAATAGTGGAATAATGCAATATAGGTCTATCCTAGAATAAGTAGTTTTCCCCTAGGGACATGGTTTCTTTACCATACACTCAACAAACTAACTAGCATTAAATGATCATGATCATCCCATGTATTCATTTTATTTTTCTATTTCATGCTTAATTATTTATGTGAAATATGTTTTTTTATAATTATATGTGATGAAATATAGTTAGTAATTAAAAATATAGTTAAGATACAATAAAATTAATGGATTATTTATAAAAAACATATTACGATATGATTAATTAATTATGTAAAATCTAAAAAATATTTATGTTCCTTTTAAAGTTCAAAAAAATATTTAAGTGAAATCTAAATAAAATCCCATAGAAGATATTAATTCAAAAATATCTTCTTGATTTAGAATGAAATAAAAAATCAAAGTGTTATTCTATCCCTAATTAGGACACATTCAGTTATCAAGTAGTTCTAGTGAATGTTTTATGTTGACTTAACCAAATTGATTGTACGAGTAGTTTCCCTTATAATTGAATTAACCAAATTGATTGTAGGATTAGTTTCCCTCATAATACATTGTGTAATTTAGAGGCCAGTGTTCTAGAAAAATATGTCCAATATTATATTATTGGGTAGTTTAATCAATGGATCATAAGACATATAATTTTCATTTGGCTGGGTCACCTACCTAAATACTTTCATGTAATTTAACATGACCCTAATATAGATTATAAAAAGTGAAATATGGATTATTTCCACTATAATTTAAAAATGGAATCACATTACAAATCCAATGGTGATGGATATTATTATTTTATACAATAGTGGTAGAGTAATAGTGTAACATTTACTTCCTCACACATTTGGTAATTAAGAAAAAGTAATATAAATAATATTTTATTTTATTTCATAGATAATGGTAATATATAGAACCCAAAGATTATCATTTTTACTGATATTGGAAAAATATAATCTATATATTAGAATGCACTTCTATGAGTAGTTTAGTATATTTTGAATTATACTATTTAATGGGAATAAGTATTACACATTATAGTCCCCAATTTTAGATAATGAAACTTATAAATATGATGTAAAGGGGGATCATTTTGTCTTCTAGAAACATTTAAATGATGTGTTGAATTCCAATTGACATATACTATCATTCAGTTCTATTGAGCTCAAAATGCATAATGATAAATTTATTCATAAACAAAATTTTCTCATATGTATCATATATTATTGGAAAAGTCTAGATAGGAGTGATATAATTTCTCCACTACACTCTTCACATGCTATCTTGGAGAATGTTCACTAATCATCATTCATTTCATCATTATTATAGGTTATATTGAGTGCTTTGAGATTCTGGATTTGATGTTACCCAATGAAGATTCAATAGCCATGTACCTTCCATTAATATAAGATATATTCTATAGTTTTATTAGGAATTTTACTATAAAAAATATTGATAAGTCTCTTCCAGTACTCATAACTATGATTCTCTATGTGGAAAAGGATATATGTAATGAAAAACCGTCAATCCATATGATCAACAAGAGGAAGGTAAATGTGAAAGGACCCAAGAGTGGAGCTTTGTATAAGGCATATTTTCAATGCCTGACCAAGAGGAGGAGGAACAAAGAGAATAAAAAGGAAAAAGATGCAATGTATTATTCATTTAGAAATAAGGTAAATAAGAAGAGGAACTAAACTTCAATAATGAATTATGGGGATTCTTCAGGTGTATTCATTATTGAATGTACTATTTTTATACTATAAAAATGGGGGTTTAGAGATATATTTCAGGTATAATATTTGTATCAAATTATTGTGAATTGGATGATTTAGAAAGCTTTTCATAGGTGACGTGGATATTTGAGCTTCCAATAGAAAAATTATGGTTTCATTGGCAATCATGGTTAAAAATATTTTATTATTAATGAGTTTAATTCTTATTTTATCAAATTTTTATTATGTTCATAATTACATATGATATTATTTATATACCAAATTTATATATGGAAGGTTCATTTTTATTTTGGGAAATAATTATTGTTACTTTTATAATGGTTTAATATATTATGGAATGGAAAATTTGAATAATTACCATTATTTTTTGGAATACGAAAACCATTTATAGATAATTGATAATGAATTATTTTTATATGAATCATATAACTACTATATATGAAATCATTTACATGGTTTTTTAAATGACAAAAATGCGACAAATATATATCTATAATGGTATTTAAATTCATTTTATCTACAACCATTTGATATATTTCATACTTGTTTAAAGGTAAAATAATGAAATTTTCATTTAGTGGAAAGTGTTAATGTTCATAGATCCTCATGAATTGGTATGTAAAAATAAGTGTTGATCATTTCAGTTTTATGTTAGGTGTTAATATTCATATCTCATAACATTTAATAATATCTTTAGTTGATATTTATTTTTTTAATTAATGTGGTATATGTTTGAATCCCCATGAAGATTAAGTATTCCATCAATGACATACAGATTAATCTTAGAAATAAATAAATATAACTCTTCTTATATTGAGGTATATAATATATAACTAATAATTCATCAATTATCTAATTGTGTTTATAGTTATATATCAACTCACTCCTCCTAATACAAAACAATTTAGTGGTGTTAATGAATGGAGAAACCAAAACTTATTATATGTGGTGAGATTAATGATGAGTCAAATGAGTATTCCACTATATTTTTGGGGATATGCATTAAATATATAAACATAGACACTAAAACATGTTTCAAATGAATCAAAAACTTTCATTCCATATGATATATGTTTTGAGATAGAATCTTTGTTCTTAAAATCTTGTGTCTATACTTTTGACAAATTGGTTAAAGATATTTATAGTAAAAAATATACACCCTAAGGAAAAAATGTATAAATATAGGATATCCCAATAAAATAAGAGGATATTATCTATATTACCCCTTATACAAAAATTTATTAGTATAAAAAATTCTTTGTTCTTGGAGAGGGATCCCATCTCCAAAATAGATAGTGAGAGAAATATAAACTTCAAAAAATTCAAGGATTTGGATACATAACAGTTGTTCTAAGAATAAATTCTACAAATCCACATAGAAGATATGGTTATATTGTAACTAGGGCTCTACAGGATAAGTATATAGGTTATATAACTATAGATATATTGTTCTCTAGTCTATTTGGATGGAGATACATTATTAATTTGTAATGATGAACATGTGTCCAATAAATAAGTATCATGTAGCACAATGTTTTCTAGGTTGAATGAATTATTAAATTTTTAGATAAATTCTATATACTCAAACCATAAATAGGTTTTGGTTTATCCCCTAGTGGATGTAAATAATGAAGGAAGAAAATTAGTATTCAATAATAAACTGCAAGTGAATGGTAAATTTAGTACCTATATGGAATAATTGGGTGGAATAAGGTTAACAAGCTTCAAGGCATAGTGTAGGGTGAATCATTTTAACAAGATCATATGATAAAATAAATCATAATTATACTCTACATAATAGTTCATCCTAATTTTGTGTTATGTAAAATGGATTTTAAAATAGATTTATTTATGGGATGGAGTAAGAATAAGATCATGGAATATTTAGTTTGAAGAATATATAAGGGAAATTGGTTTAATAAAAAATAAATATGATCCCTCTATCTAAAAAATTTATAGTGGGCATAATATCATTTTTTAATTAGTGTATTTTGATGATATTTTACTCATATAAAATGAGATACGAGTCTTATATCTAATTAAAACATGGTTGAAAATTTCCTCTCGATGAAAAAATAAATGAAAAGTATCCTTTATTCTAGAGATAAAAAACATTAGTGATTGGTTTGAGAGGATTATTAGATTGTATTATGTTTCATTCATTGACAAGGTTATGGATATATTTTGATTCGAAAATTCTAAGATGGGAGTGTTTCTAATATCACATCATATACATCAATATTGGAAAATGTTTCCTAAAACCAATATGAGAGAGAGGATGTATAGGATTCCTTAAAAATCTATTATATGATCTATTTTTTATGTTATTCCATGTATCAGGCATGATTTTTCCTATAACATGATCATAGTAGGAATATTTTAAGAATACCTATGAGAACAATATTAGATAACTATTAATAATATAATGAGTTTCCTATGGGGTACTATGGATTTGATCTTCAATTATGGAGGGGATGAGGATCAATTTAATTAGGATATACAGCTGTTATTTTCTAAATAGATAATATAGATCTAATGTAAAGTTTGGGATATTTCATCTTCATTAATGGAGGATATGTGAGTTACAATATCTCATAGTGTCTAGTGGGAGCCAATTCTATAGTGGAGTCTGAGTATATTGCATCTACTGACTATGATAAAGAATAATATTGTGTATAAAACGTCACCTAGTATCTTGACATGGTGGCTTGATGTAAATATGTTATCACACTACATAATAATAAAAATATATATATGGTCTTCTCCAAGGATACAAGGTCAAATTAGTGAACAAAGAATATAATCCAAAAGTATCACCACTTGAGGGATTTTTATGAAAAGGGTGAGGAAAAATTAGGTAGTGTATCCATGAATGAGAGAATTAAATACATGTTTCCTAATTAATTATCATTGAAGAATCATGAATATGATATGAGAGAAAGTATATTCAAAGTCATTATTAGTTGGATCTAGTAAATGTGGGTGCCTATTAGAGTGGGTTCCCTCTGAAAAACTATCTTGGTACATTAGATTACTTATATTTTCAATTTCATGATTATTTATAATTATATTATAATATGATGAGTATTTATACATATAACAATAATGTGATAATGTCCTTAGAGTATTTGTATCATTGAAAGGTAATAGCTTTTACCCAATACATTGAGAACCATGGAGTGTAATGAACATATTCAAAAACATATTTTTTAGGGTCTAGAATACATATTTTAATGTGAATATATGTGTTTAGAATATAATGTGTTGGATTCTATTAATATAATAATTATTAATCATATGATGTATCATGCTTGGAAGTCCATTATATGTGATTTTATAGGGAATTACATGCCAATAATAATTCTACATGTTATATTTATCATTGGATATTTATTTTAGTATAAGTTTTTATTGATCCTTATACTTTATATTTGTATTAATATAAATCATGATTCCAATATATTAAAGTATAATCAAAAATCGTAATTGAATATGGAGGAATAAATGTAGAATTTGTTCGGTGCATCATAAGTGATATGACATCAATTAAACAGATCAAGAAATTGTTTATCCCCTCCCAGACTATAATATGATGTATCCAAAACATTAATTAAAATATAATTTTTTGATAAATTTCATGACCATGGTGGTTTATCAATGTGTTTATTTTAGATAATATAATAATGGTTTTAAAGCATATAGTTTGATGATGCAATTATCAATCCTTCATGAAGAGATATATAAACAAAGGGATTATAATACATAGTAAAAATTCATATGATTTTATTTTCATTATGACATTAACATATTTCCTTATGGCTTCCTTAATGTGTTTATAGACACTAATATTCCACTCTATCATAGCTCACCAAATACTATTGAGAAAGTTTCCTAGTGATTCAGATAATAATTGTATGAATAATATCCGATAAATTCCCTTTAAATTCAATAGTGAATAAAAATTATTCTCAAGATTAAATAATAACACATATTCATGTTATTTCAATTTTGTTAGTTAAATCTCTCTTTATTATGCTTTAAATATTTGTGTGTTTAATATTATTTAAATTTATATTCACTAATTATTGGATATAATGTTTATTTATTTATTTACTAGATGAATAATATTATCATAGTTATTTAGGATAAATATTTATTATTAAATTTTCATTAAATGTTAAATATTATTGATTGGCTGATTGAAGGGTTTGAATAGAAATGATATATTTTATTTAATATCATATAAATATGTATTAATTTTTCTTAAGAAAAAGATATTTAATTAATAGAGGATCCCAAAACAACCATAGAAATATTTTTAAAATTATTAATAAGTGAATGTTTTACATATAATAGGTATATTATTTAAGAAATTATGTGAAAAAACAAATTATATAAACCTATGTATAAAAACACAATTTTATAATTTTTAGATAATGTTAATTATTTCACACAATATTTTCTTTCAAGAGATCTCTATCATGACTAAATATAATTATTCAAATAAATATCTCTTTATCAAGGTACATTATACCACTTCCTACCTCTCATGATCAAGAGAATAGGCAAACATCCATACTTATGGAATTCTTGTTATGATCGACAGTGAACAGCAAAATATGATCAGTACCTCTATGATGGCACCTAACGCACAATTGGTGGAGTAGTAAGATTCAAGAAGCATGTGTGCATACCACCATTTTGATTCCCCTTCAAACTGTGGTCCAACAATATGGTCCACAATTTTCATAAAAAAAACAATGAATAACAAATCTAGGGAAACTTTAGTTCAGAAAAAAAATTATAAATTATATGCGACAAGATCTAATAAGATAATATTCTGATTATTATATAATCCATTTTTTAATATTTACCCAAATAAAAAAATGATAACCATTATTGGGAACATTCTCAACCACATAATATATTCCCCATAACCTTAAAATTATTATTTTGAGATGATTTTAAATACCCATAGATAAATTTTCAATATGAGTATTAAAGATCAAAAACCACATTAAACCCTCATTGATTGACCCTTTTTCTCTAACAAGATTATCTAAATGAACATATAACAAAAAACCTATATAAATTAATATATTATCCAATTCAGATAACATAGTGATCATATTTATTATTATTATTGGCCCCTCTCTATGATTGGAAAACGGCTTCTCTATCATATAATGTTGTCACATGATTGTTCCCTATATTCTTAAAAAATACATAACTTAAGCCATACCACCTTACTAATATTTTCCCTTGTACCTCTGAAATGCTTATGTTTCCAATTATAGAGAACATATATAAAAACTTTTATGTTCGGGTGATAATTATGGCCCTTTTTCTAAACATTCCTTCCATACACAATCATGTTTACAAGCTGGTTTGGTTGTATTCCTAAAAATATATCTTAAGTGACCTATTTTTCTTTATGAAAAACACTATTTATATGAATTATCATTATTGGTTTGGTAGTTCCCTAACTGACCACATCAGAAGCAGTTAAGAGAAGTCCTACCTCTCATGGGATGAGTGTTGATGTTGAAAATGCCAGTTATGGGAGAAATCATGGAGCGCATAGATGACATAAAGTGGATCCTAGACCAAATTGCCTCAAATCCACCCCAGGTGACGGAATCACAAAAAAATAATCCTTTACAAATGAAAATGTCTTTTCAATGGATGTTAGATCACCTCAAAACTTTATATTACATGAATAATGTAATCCCACAATTAATATATGACTCCAACTATATAGTACCTATAAATACCCCCATCAACCTTTATTTAAGGGGAACATTAACTTTGGTCTTCCAAAAAAAGATTTAAATTCACAAAACACTATTCTTCATAAGAAAATTGTCCAATGGATTTCTTTAGGTAATCATATTTTTTGAGAAGCCTCACATGAGTACTTGAGAACTTCATATCATAGTAAATATGACCATCGAGAACAAATACACTCTTCACACCATAGGAATATGCATCACACCTAATATGGTTCCATGAGACCTCCATAATATAGAAAATCCACCCCATGGGATCCATGGAACCACTATTATGATGTGAATTCAAGTTTCATTATGTTATCACCATTGTGAACCCCCTATGCATCCTGAATCCCACCTCCATTCCCCTATAAGATTCATCTTTTCATAAGATATGAATCATGTATGTTTAGTGATAACATTTTTTGTACCTATCTAAGTATGGAATACTCATTCCTTAATCATCCACATGATCAGTATAATCAATTTTCATGTTTACAATATTATTGGAAATCATGTGTTGGATGATGTTGATGCATTTTTATCCTAAGTATTGCCTCCCAAACATCATTACCGTCTCCAACATCCTTAAATAGAGATATTTCATTACCTTTATAAAAATATAATCCCATGCATAGTAGACAAGTTATCCCCAACATTGATAGAATCATCGAAGTAAACCACTTTTTTAACTTTTTTGGGAATGTGGGATCCCTAAAATTCTTACATGGGAATGGGATCCCCCATATGTAAGCCCAAATGAAATCTGAGTTTTATGAATTTATACCCCATAGATCCCCATCCTAGGTGCAAGATGTTAAACAAAAATATGTTATAATTTCATGATGTGAAACTATACAAAAAGATAATTAGAACATGATGGGAAATTTTATACATACCTTATATGAAAAACATAGGAAAAATAATGTAATAATCATGAGATGATCCCCCAATTTTAAGAATCTCTAATGCATAATCCATATACGACTCCTTATTATCACTCCCTCCATTACACATGATTCTATCCATTGTGATGTTAAAATCCATAGACCTATATTAATTTATGATCTTAAACTATGATCATGAACTACATTTGTTTGGATCACTAAGCCCTAACACATTATGTAGTATTAATCCCAAATGTTCAATCTAATCCCCACCCCAAAACTTCATGTATTCCCCCTGGGAGGTGAAAAAACAAAATTACGATCATCCACCACTAGGGGCACCCTCATTCTCTTACTACACAATGGTGAGTCCCCCACTAGACTTCAGCTTCACCATGAGACACTAACCTATATTTGATTGAGAATTTGATGTGTGTATTTGGGAAACATCCTAATAATACTATAAAACTATGACAATTTCCCCATAAGACTATAATCCTATGATCACATCCTCATAAGAGTCTAAACATGTGACCATGTCCTCAAAATAGTCTAATATAATGAATATTTCCTCACAAGACTCTAAACCTTTGACCATGTCCAAAAAAGAAATTAATCCTTTGACCATGTCCCTAAATCACTCAAAACCTATGGCCAAATCCTCAAAATACATTAACACACTGGTTTTCTACCCAAATTTCCATAAATATTTGACTCTCCTACTTCATGACCTTAATCAATTCACTTAAACAATGTGGGTTTTTATCCATGTTGACTAACATTGTATATAGGAGGCATCCCTAAGGATCAATCTTCACACCATCATAAATCTGGATACCTTCCCCATGGGAGGTGAAAACCCCAATGTGTGATCAACCCCCAAGGTCACACTGAACCACTTATTACCCATGATTGAAGTCCACATGAAATTTCATTTTCACCATGTGACGCTAAACTATACTTGACCAAGTATGTGATGAGATTTTATTGAAAATGTCCCCACAATAATTTAAACATATGACCACATTACCAAAAAAATATTACCCTATAAACACATACCCAAAATATTATAATCCGTTTACCATGTCCCCAAGAGTATTTAAAACTTTGATCATTCGCCCAAAAGACTCTATACCCATGACCATGGCCCCACAAGACTCTAAACCCTTGACCACATACCCACTGGACTCTAAACTTGTAACAATCTCTCCAAAAAGCTCTAAACACATTTACATGTCCCTGAACGATATAAAACCTATGATAATGTCTCTATGGGACCGTAAAACTACGTCCCCTCTTGATGAACCTCTACTTCATAAAATAAGAATGAAATTATCTAAGTGATAATCAGAGGTGTAATTATGTGATAAGAATAAGTATCCTAGCATAAAAAGTGAATGATTCCATGGGTAACACATAATAAGATTGAATAACCCTATATGAAAATTAAAAAATGTCTGAGGACATGACCCTTAGATTCTTTACACCCCTCATGTAGGGTTCCTCATAACAGAAACTTGTTGTATTAGGTTACACATATATTATGCATCTCTCATGGGATTCATACAAATCCCAAAGAGAAAAACATTTATAAAATACCAACACACCTACTATAAGATACTACCCTACTAGAAAAACAAGTAACATAATTATTTAGCATACACTTTAATATGAAATTATTAATGAGATTCACGAACATGTATCAAACATATGAGAATAAACTATACTAGGTGACAAACTACAAGGATCAATCCATGGAATAATAATATGATATACCATTATCTAATTCTCATCATGAAGCCGAAAACATCATCCATGTTGATATAGGTCACCCACCTATTGAAGTAGGGAATGTTGGGTAACCACATTTTGGGGGGGGCGATGACTAGTCGAATGATGTGGGTCACTCTGGGATATGGATCAAAAGTACACATAATTGTCACCATAGAAGAAGCTCAAACAACAGTGATAATAATAATGACCATGATTAGTTTATCTATTAGGACCCAATACAGAACACCTGAAAATATGGCCTTTATCAGCACTAGAAACGGGCATTAACAGTGCTAGAAAAGTTTTCTTAATCGAGGTGAAGATAGGGGTCCCTTTTATCAGTGCTCAAAAAAGCATTGATAAAGGACCCTTTTATCAATGCTAAAAACAGTGTTAGAAATTTTCCAACTCATTCGCGTGACCTGCCACCCCTAGAATTTGAAATCAGGACCTATTTTATAAACACCTAAGCCTTTACCACTCCACCATAATTCATTTCTCTTCATTTATTAATATATCTACTTATTTATATATAAATTTAGTTATATTTACTCATGTATATATATATATATTAACATATATATGTAAATTAAAATAGTTATATTTATATTAATATATACATATATACATATATAAATATATATATATATATGTATGTATATTAATATATATATATATATCTGTATATTAATATATATATATTTATATTTATATTTTAATATATTTATTCGTATATTAATATATAGTTATGAGATCAGTTTTAAATACATTTATAAAATATTTTTTTGTGTGTGTTTATAAATAAATAAATACATATATACAATAAACACAGACATTATATGTGTATTCGTAAATATAAATATATATATTTATAAATATTTACAAATATTATGTATTAATATGTATATTCATATGTGTAGAATATGTAGATAATATATATCAATTTTAAAATACAAACATACAAAAATATATATGTACAAAAACACAAACACATCATATAGGTATATAAATATGAACATATTTATATTTTAAATAAAATGAATATTATTGTTTATTTAGATAAGCCTTATATATTGAGAATTATACATTATTTGTAAATATGATTAATTATTTATTTATAAAATTAAATTTCTATGGGTGAATATATAAAAAAATATGTATATATTGTATATAGTTGATTATAATTAACATTAAATTAGAAAAAATTAAAAATTTCAAATCCATAATATCAAAATAAATGTAAACCTTTGGAATAAATTCATTCCCTAGTGAAAAGCTTCAAAAAGACCCCCTAAAATGAGGTTGAAATTCCATCAAATGTTAAAACATTTGGGTATACGGACTAAAAACTATGTTTTGGAAGATTTCTTTGACTTTTTTGACCTCGAAAAATGTGAAAAATGGTTTTCTTAAGCCATTGAATGTAGAGATCATCTTAAGATTTTATTTGATATATTGTAATGCTCAAACAGACACCAGGATCAGAAGTTATGGTCTTTTGAAGTTTCAGTTACATTTCAACTTATTTTAGGTATGTTATTAATTTTTTAGATTTTCAATGACTTTAAATTATTATTAAATGATTATTATTCCATGATAATTAGTAAATTATTAATTATTTTTTTATCTTATTATATCCATTTTCCTTAAATTTCATATATATTAAATGTAATTATCTATTTATACTTAACTAAAACATATTTAAAAAATGAATATTATATTTATAGAAATATAAATATACTTATATATCAAAATATTATTTCCATTAATTATTATTTTTTTGAAATATACACTATATCAGTTCTAGGAAAAAGAACTAATAAAGCCCCCCTTTATCTGTGCTACTAAGAAAAGTGCTAATAATGGGGGGGCCTTATCCAAGGATTTTTTAGTGCTAATAAAGGGTGGCGCTATGGAAACTCATTATTTTGGATGGGAAGAACAATGAAAAATATAATTCATACTCACATGATTCCTTCCCAATATCCTATAAAAGTAATCCAGAACCCCTAAAGCACCACCCTCATCATGGATTCTTTCGATAAACATGGTTTGGTTCAAAACCAATGAAAATGATTCCATGCAAATGTTTTTAACCAAATATTATATCAAATTCATCAAAGTCATACTCAATAGACCAAACCAGGGTGGTATTTTAACCTAGTAGGATAGAAGAAAAATATTGTAAATAAGTGAAACATGAATCATTTTCCATCGCAGACATGTCCTCCTAGATAAAATGGATAAAATTTAAATCCCTATATCACTATAGAAACATATGTGAAATTTCTAATATAAAAGTTTCTCAAAATACTTATATGAAATCCTCACATGATAGTCTACCGAAACTGGATTGTCCCACCTATATTTAGTTCAAACACATAAATTAAAAATGAAATCATCACCAAAATCTCAAGTGTTTCCTCAATATACACAAAAATTCTTTAAAGAAACATGATATTGAACTTAGTATCCTATGGAAATTCATATTCCCCAAAGATAGATGGAATCTATATTTATGACCACACTAAAAAATTAGACCGAGATAGTTATGACCTTATATCCCCATGACTTACATACTAAATTACATAATGAAATTCATCATTGAGTTTCTTATCTATTGGAGGTACAATCACCACATGATTTTTTAATACCAAAACCAGCTGAGAAATCTCATTATCTCATTCATATTCGTCTACATGAATATGTAGAGGTGTAATGTCACTATAATATTGTACACACAACACAAAAAAAATCTATAATATTTATTAATATCACAATTTATGAAAAGTATCAACATGAAACACATCTTATTATTTTCTCTAAACCCTTATCACATAAGGCTATTAAAAAACCAAGGGTCTACCTAGCCCATCCTACCCACTAAAGGGGCTTGGTATATAACAGTCATACAATTTATATAATCATTCATCAAATAAAAGTTATAGAATAACCCATGACCATAGATAGAATAAATTAAAACATAAATTATAAATTATATTGGATAATGTTTTATAACTTTTCAATGACACAATAAATGAATAATATTTACATTCATAACCAAGTTATTAGTCACATATATGAATAATAATTTCAATTCAATCATACACATAAAAATGATTCAGGAATTTTCAACCACTATCAATAATGGGATCATAGTAAAATAGTAATCTACAATTCATAGATCATATTACATGAAATATCCAAATTATAACAATTAAAAACAAAGCACGCCAATATAATTACCAAAGAATAGGAAATTTCCCTATATAGGTGTTATTTATGTATCAAAATTGGTTCTATCCAATATTTTTACTAGTATCTTCTTCTTCTACCATATCTCAAATCGTAAGAAAAATATTTGATGTTTTGATACCACATTATAACAACCTCATCCCAATCAACCCAAAATGTAGTAATCTTGGTTGAACATTGTGAATTTTTAAACACCCCCTATATAGTAGATGATATCTACAATAAGTAATATTTTATTGATGTTATGAGGAGAATATAACTTTTTTATTATAATAATAAATAATAATGGAAATAATAATAAACTATCACCCACATTAAATAACATGATTTTTATATTAAACTACGATTCAACAAAAATAAAACATTATAAGATAATACTAGATTCGATTCCACTGTAATTATATGTATGGAATACATAAAGAGTAAGATAACCTTATTGATGAATTGTAGAAAAAAACTTTTGAGATATACCAAATAATGTATAAATTAAAAAAAATCTTGGTTTGGGGATCTTCCTAGAACTATCATTCAATATTAACATGGACACCAGATCAACTACTAAAAAACCCATTTTCCTTGAATATTAATAATCATGATGTTTATATGTACACCAATGTGCTCATAGGACACCATTAATGGTTCTCTTAAATAAATTATGAAATACCTGGGTTCAGTCATAATATAATATTAAAAAAACAAGCATACATATATCAATTACATTGGAGGGTACATGACCAATCTAAGGACATGAGCCACCCTAGAAAATGTGACAAAAAACACCTAATATAGGGATCATCAGAGGATTTAAAAAAGATATCAATGAACCAGATGTGAATCACTTATCCATCTGTAATGGAAATATGAGTTACATTAGACATCCCATGTTATGGGTATCACCGAATCTAAAAAAATCATTTTTAAGATTTACTAAACTAAATGGTAAACCAAAAATGAAATATCTTCTCATAGAAGAGAGAATAAATAAATCATTATGGATATCCTAGTCTATTACATATTCTATGTGAATCTTTCATATACCCTACAGATAATGAATAATGTTGGGCACATTGGGATTCACCTTCAACAGACATGTAATAACAAGATCCCTCTTGTATCATACATGACACAAGCTGTAGGTGACAATTTATGACACAACACAAATAGTCATTAGGGAATGAGGGATTACGATGTTATAATCCCACAAATAAACATTCATTCTATGATGGCCACCACTCCCATAGCTACCGGGTGACCTCCCCCCATCCCCCATCCAAGAATATCTAATAGATTGTTATAGATTATCCAATTCATCCCTATAAATAGGAATTGGTCATCTCGACTATGAATATTACCCCAGATGACTCATAATCAATGACACCATACCCCCAAAACCATCATAAGGTTCCACAAAGTGGGAAATCCCATGCATTACAATCAAAAAACATTTTAGGAGAGTCTCCTTGAAACATTCAGATTTCTCACCTCCCTATTTCAATGAGGTTTGGGATGTTCAATTCATGACCATCATGACCCCTAACTAGAAGTTTTATAGGAGGTCTCCCACATGGAATTTCCAACAACACAAACTCTCACCACATACTAATCAGGATGTAGATCCTATCTTTGATCAACCAATCAAAATCCAGAATTCCTAGCATCAATGTCTAAGAAGGTAACCATATCATCCCTACAAAAGTCCCCTCCAATAGCTATAGGGTTCCCATCCACCATCAACACACCCCTTCATTCCCTCACAACAACCACATGGGTGGTCACATCTTCATTTAATTGGGATCCAGACTCTAGACGCCAATATGGAAGATTGGGTTGACTCTCTCCATCGATTGTTCCACTAGAAACCGTCATAGACATTCCATGATGAATAGTTTCACTTGAATGTTCCTCCACAAAAAAAAATCAATAGACCTAGAGGTCCTCCCCATTACTTATAATTATCCAAACACAATGATCCATCTCAGGGTAGAAGAATATATAGCCATTGTTTGGGGTTAACAATACACTAGACATAATGTATATATATGAGATCCTAGAAATCCTTAGAGGTTTATGTTGGGGTATCTCCAACACCATCAGTGGGATGAATGAGTAAGGTGTTATTTCACAGTTTACCTCTCACTATCCATTTCAATGAATGAAATTATTTAAAAACACTCATATCCACAATCGAAGTAGGGTTTAGGTGCATGTGACTTCACTATTACTATCCTGGAGCCTGATATCCATGAGGTCGGTAGATCCCTCCACAAATACCTCAATGTGGATTATGTATTTTATTCCTTATACAGACTCTTCATGCAACTATCTATTCTACAGTAATCTCTCTTTCTCTCTAACTCCACCTTAAAAATTGTGTATATTTAAAGGTATATATTGGTTCTCTCATATGATTTTATACATTCATCTAAACTGTAGAGGCATGATGATGTTCCCAATTAGTAAAAGGCCATAAATACCATTTCTTATATCAATATGGTCCTAATGCTATCCCCACCTAGGAAAGATACTATATCACTTTATGGGAGATTAGACCATGTGATTCCCCCACCACTAGAAGGTTAATAATAGATTAGTTCTAGGACACTACGACCCATAGTTTTCTAACCCTCACTAATTAGATCATGGGGTGATCAGGAATAGGACTACCCTCAGTGTAGTGAGAAATATGAGATTTTATGGGAGAACATATCCAAGTACTATCTATTTTTTATGTTTCATCCACCATTTACTATGTACTTTAATATTCTATAATTCCTCATCGAGGGCCACATTACATTCCTTCACTAAAAAAAATTGGGAGATATTAAAAACCATTGGAGATTTCAAAATGTAAAATCAATGAATCCCTAAAAATCTAGAGTCTATCCCTCAGAAGTGCCAAAAGGATGAAATCACCGCACTTATGGATGACTAGAAACCTAACTAATATGGGTTTTCCAGAGTTTTCTATGGACCTATGTTATGATACTCACCATAATTCGGAAATTCATGCAAGGGGAGTCTCCATGTTTTTATATTAGTTGTAGGGGAAGAAATCATACATCCATTTCAGTCCCTTCCACAATGAAACAATGTTCTTTGGGCTAACCCACACATTGATGGTAAAAGTTACTCTCCAACCACCATCACAATCAATGTCATTAGCATCAATCCTCTAGATGATAAGATAATCCTTGATGGTGACGTGGAAAATTATGGAGATATCCCACCTTTCTAGGAGGTAGAATAATTTTTCAATCTTTCAATAGGTGCCAAACTCGTCCATAGATATAGAAATTGGGCCTCAAATGTCCCCCCCAATGAAGCATTTACACATTGTCATCGACATTTCGATAAGGTAATGAGTATTACTGATCCTTTCAACAAATCTAAATCTAAAACTATTGACTAAATTAGATTTCCAAAATTCCTCTTTTCTTCCCGAGATTAAGGGTTATAAGAGGGTCACCTCAAAACTGCTAGTCAAGTAGCATATAGAGAAACAAAATGTCCAAAGGGACCCTACCCCTCTTTTGATCGAATATCTCGTCCTTTTTGGATAGCTACCAAGATTCGAGGTGATTGGTCTTCTGCACCCAATTTGGGTAGAGGCCAATGGATTTATAAAATGACCCAGATATGCCCTACCTACCCGACTATGTAGAATAACATCCCATATTGTGACCATGGTTGATTTTTCCCTCGATCCAATAGTCCATTCAAAACAATAGTGACTAGAAAACCTCCTTAGAAGATGAAATATCTTCTCTCGCTACCAGTATTGAAGCACTTGGAGAACAAAATGTTTTTATCAAACATTATATGATGTTATATCTTGAATGGGTTGACCACATCCACCCCCTGCAGAAATTGGTAATATCAGTTTCACCTCATTCAACAAGATGGGTGATCAACTGGAATATCTGACCTAATTCACCTCATGATTTGGAATCGTATTATTAACTCTAGAGAATAAAGAAGTTTCCAAGATTTAGTGTGTCATACCGACATTAAAGGGACATACTTTTGTGTGGTATATTCTCATGGACATAGTATTTATTTCAATCTATGATGATCACCAAATGTATTTTCTCCACTAGTTTATATCCCATATGCAAAATAACATCATCTCTAACATTTTAAAATGGAATAAGATGGATGAGAGAGTATTTTTGACTTCATTTCTTATTATAACGGTCATTTGAACTCTACGATGTGAAACTTTTGGGAAACGTCTATTGATTATATTTGTATTGAATTTAAAATATGAGACGATCCATACCCTAATCTCCCAGATATATCTGGGTTGGTTTGATTATTCACTAAGTGATCACAATGTTTGGAAGAGTCTTACAGCAGACTAAAGATGATCAATTAACATTCAATTGATTATCTCTTGTATATAAGAATATTAAGGTATAAATAGTCACCGATATATAGACTCGGTCATTGAACCAGTTCAAGCTACATGAACCTCCTCCATATAGGCCTCACTAAGTGCTGTATCACCATAATAGTTTTTATGAAGACCGTATGCAAGATGATCATCTATAATTATCATTTAAAAATGAATGAAAATAGTTTAATCCTTCAATAATTCTTAGGCCCTAGGTTACTTCATCCATGTTGTGGAGGTGATCATCCTGATGTTTCTTGACTACAGGAGGCCCTAAGAGGCTATAATCCCAAATTAATCTTACTACATTTTGTGTATGAGGGTCCCTGGACACAAAATTAATGATTTTTTTAGGAATAATGATTGGATCTAGGACCAGGTGGACCATTTCATGGTTGAGTTGGGAGACAACTTATCGCCAGTGGAATATATATATTCCACCACTAATAGTAAATATGATGACTCCAGTGAGGGGAATCATGTTCTAGGATGATTTATATAAAAGTAAAATGGATGGATGGATCATAATATGGTCTCCCACACACATGAAATTATAATTTACTAGTTATAAAACATGAAATTACCATGATTTCTACATCGATTTCATCAAGTCCATTAATATAAAAACATTCCAAGTCTTAGAAGAATAGGAACCACCAACCTGAGTGCATCCAAAGTCGTCTTTCAGTACCAAAACTATCAATTTTTATTGATAAATTCATAACAATTGAATTGGGTTAGGTCTATAAAATCCATCTATTCCTAGAGTATTCTATTGATGAGGAACACAAATATACTCCCATGAATGATGATAAGATTGTAGATTGATGTGAAGTAGTAGGAGATTCATAATGCCATATGGCTCATTCAGGAATCTCTAACTCATGATAACAAATGAAGGGAAGATTCTATGCTTGTAGTAAATGTATCTATATGATAACAATACAATGGACTATTCACTTCACTAAAATAAAATAAAAAACAAGACATTTATAGGGCCCACTAGGTGTAGTCCTCTCAATATGCTCTGCCGGGTACACCTCTGTAACCGACCATATAGGTTGATCATGTTGCTCAACTAAAAGAATGTAACACTCAGTTACGGCCATCCAGAGCCTGATATCAGCTATCTAGTTCTCATAAAATTCCATTCAATCAATATGAAAATACATCATGCACTTGAAATTCCACAATGTGTCAACTGATGGAACCTAGTATGCTCCTTATTAAAGGGAGACCCTTAGTGGGTAGAATTATTCCCCTTAATCAAAACACTATGGGAAAAATTGATTATTGCGACGGGTTACTTGTGATGGGAATAAATCTCGTCGCAATAAATCCAACGAAAAGCGTATTTGCGATGGGAATATATGCCCGTCGCAAATGGCCACTTAGTTGCGACGGGAATACAGGACCTATCGCAATAGGTATGGCGCGGTTTTCACGCCAAAATGCGGGAAACCTATTTGCGATGGTGGCCTTCGTCCCTCTGCAAGTACCCAGAGGTGGTAATACTATTTGTGACGAGACAATTACCCATCGCAAAACACTATTCAGCATTTGTTATTTGTGACTAGTCCCATCACCAATACCGGCAGTGGTAAATAGGCTTTTGCAACGGGGATATCCGCACGTCGCTATTGGTATGTTGGCCTACAAGTATTTGCGACGGACCCATAGAAAAAAACCTTTTAACCGCAGCCCATATTAAATGCAGGCGAAGGTATTTGTGATGGGGCTCATCGCCAATACCGGCGGTGGTAAATAGAAATTTGCGATGAGGATATTTTCCTGTCGCTAATAGTATGTCAGCATGCAGCTGTTTGTGAAGAGCCCGTCACAAAAACCCTTTTAACTGCCGCCCATAATTAATGCGGGCGAAGGTATTTCTGACGGTACACCATCGCAAATATTCTATCCTATATATACCCCCATCCATTTTTTTCAAATCATTCAGATCTCTCTTCTTCTTTTTTCCTTTCTCTCTTTAAATTTCTATTCTGAGTAATTTTTTTTATTTTAATATTTTTTTACGAGAAGAGAAGAGAAGGAGGTAGGAGGCACAAACTGCTTCAAAATATCAAAGGTATTTTTAGTTTTTTTAATTGTTAATTATATTTTTAATTGTTTATTTTAATTTTTTTAATAAAATGTTTATTTAGCTATATAGTATAATTAGATTAAGTTGTTGTACTAAATAGTCCTTGTCTGGATACGAACAAGTAGAGGCGGCTCTGGCACAGATGTACCTAGGAGTGAAAACTCTGACAATGTCTTTCGAGCTTGACTCAGGGTAACCTGGTACACAACAACGGGCCTTGCTGCACTCTTGGTTCGACACTCCTGGAGGATGTTTTGGTAATAATTAGAAATATTTAGAAATATTTATATTTAATTAGGAATAATTATATAATTATTAAATAATTAAAAAATAATTAGATTTAATTAAAATAATAATCAAATAATTAGGAAATAATTAGATTTAATTGATTAGAAATAATTAAGAAATAATTTAAAATAAAATGATTATGAAAAAATTAAAAATAAAATGATTAGGAAACAATTAAAAATAAAATAATTAGGAAACAATAATTAGGAAACAATAATTAGGAAACAATTAAAATAATTAGGAAACAATTAAAATAATTAGGAAACAACAAAAATAAATAGGAAACAATTAAAATAATTAGGAAACAATTAATATAATTAGGAAACAATTAAAATAATCAGGAAGTAATTAAAATAATTAGGAAATAATTAAAATAATTAGGAAAAAATTAAAATAATTATGAAACAATTAAAATATTTAGGAAACAATTTAAATAATTAGGAAACAATTAAAATAATTAGTAAACAATTAAAATAAATAGGAAACAATTAAAATAATTAGGAAATAATTAAAATAATTAGGAAACAAATAAAAACAATTAGGAAACAAATAAAACTAATAAGGAAACAAATAAAAATAATTTAAAAACAAATAAAAATAATTAGGAAACAATTAGCAAGCGTGATTGACCACTCATATACCTCAATTTTCTTTTCATTTGTGTGTTGAGGCTTGACATGAAACTTCTACCTCCACATGTAATATTTGCTTTTACTGTAAAAATTATCAAGCTCCTCGCTAGCTTAGAGCAGAGGAGGTTTATAATTTGGACAGTAAAAGTAAATACTACATTTGGAGGTAGAAGTTTCCTCTCAACTTCAACGCACAAATGAAAAGAAAATTGAGGTAGATGAGCAGTCAATCACGTTTGTTTCTAATTAGTAACATAATTAGTAATATAATTAGTAACATAAATTGTAACATAATATAAAATATTATATTCCTATAATATTAATAATTAAATAATACTAATAATATAATTATTTTAATATTATATGTTAAATATTTATAAAAAATATTAATATTATTAAAATTATAAAAATTTTATAAAATATTACAATTATAAATATTTTCAACATGTTTTTCTTTATTCTTAACTTGTTCAAATCTTAAAGGGTCACCAATTTTCAGGTCATGCCCAATAAAAAGTTTGCATCAACCGTGTCCACTGTAAACTCTATAATTGTTCTTGCTTGGTTGATCACCTCGCAAGTAGAGTTGCAATAGGACAACCCAAATCATGTATTTCTCTTCTATAAGAATCATATCACATGACTATTTACATAGAAAATTTTTTCTTGAAAAATTATGGGAAAGATACTGAAGTTAACTTAATTTTTCAAGGAAGAATAATCTATGTAAAGGGTCATTTGAAATGATTCTTAAAGACGAGAACGACATTACTTGTGTCGTCCTATTGCAACACTAATTGCGAGGTGATCAACAATGTAAGGACAATTATAGAGTTTAAATTGGACATGGTTGACTCAAACATTTTATTGGGCATGACCTGAAAATTGACGACTCTTTAAGATTTGAACTTGTTAAGAATAGAGAAAAATCTGTTGGAAATATTGAGATTTTTAATAATTAGTAATAATTAGTAATAATTAATAAAAAATCAAATAAATTCAAGTACATGGTTATAAATTGGAACAATTTCCAATGGATTGGTGGCTACCTTTTTTTCAACGTCTCATATCTTTTCTAATTTATCCCACTGAAATCTGTATGAAAAATGTGCTCTCACGTATGTCAGAGTAAGTTTTTCATACAGATTCCATTCAGGAGAAAGCTAAAAAGATATGAGACTTCGGACAAAAGAGGATCTTTTCCCTGATGACTCATCTCCTTGCAAGGCGATGAGTCGTCAGGAAAAAGAGATGCCACCAATCCGGTAGAAACAAATAAGAATAATTAGTAATATAATCTCCACAACGATGATTGCAAAATTTTATTTCATTATTCAAGAATATTTCATTTTTCCAATTATTTTTCATTATTTCTAAATTAATAATAATTAGTGGGTATGATTACAAACTAACTGTGTCACCTATAATTATTGGTAATTACTAAGAAATAACTATAATTATGTATCATCTCTTTTTAAGATATTTTTATCTTATATCAAATTATTTAACAATATTTATGGTTTTAAATTTTGTAGAATCTTATATATGAATACAGAACAAGGAAATCGACATCAATCATTATTAGATGATCGTGCTTCGATAAATCAGTATAGAAATCCAAATGGTTCTAGTTTAAATCCAGTATACATTGATGGTGTTGAAGCTTTCTTATCATTTGAATCATCAAACCCGGAATTTGTTTCAGAAGGGACAATTAAGTGTTCTTGTAAAAAATGTGCTCTGAGAACGTTTGAGACATTTGACATCGTTGGTCAACATCTCTTGCGTTATGGTTTTCAATCAGATTATATTTTTTGGTATCAACACAGTGAACACAGTTCCAGAGAAGATACTAATAATTTGATTCTGGATCCATCACGGTTTCAGAATTTAGTACATGATGTTGTAGGGTCATCCGTTCAATATACTGAAATCGAGGATGATGTTGATTTACCTCCGGAGTTGGCACCATCTGAATTTGCGGAGTTATTCAGCTCTGCTGAAGATGCATTATATTCTGGTTGCAGGATAAGCAAATTAGAAGCAGTTACAAAATTTATGGCTATTAAATCAGATAATGGAATGTCAAATAACTGTTTTGATCAGATATTTTCTTTCGTTAAAGCACTGTTACCTAAAGGAAATGTACTGCCTGCTAATTATTATGAGAGCAAGAGACTGGTTCGTAATATGGGCATTAGTTATCCGAAGATCCATGCATGTTCAAATGATTGCATGTTATATTCTGGTAAAAATGATTTGTTGGATTGTTTTCCCACATGTGGACAATCAAGGTATAATGAAGCTCAATCAGGGAACTCTGGATTGATTCTTGTAAAACAGTTGAGATATTTCTCGCTTACACCCAGGTTACAGCATTTATTTATGTCTCAGAACACAGCGACAATGATGTCATGGCAGAAACCCAATATTTCAAATGGTAAAATCTTGATTCATCAATCTGATGGTGATTCATGGAAACATTTTGATCAAGTGAATCCGTCTTTTTCTTTAGAATCACGGAACGTGCGATTGGGTCTTTTTACTGAAGGATTTTGTCTATTTGGATTTTTTGGTAGTCAATATTTCTGTTGGCCTATCTTTATAACTCCGTACAATTTTCCTTCATTGATGTTGATGAAAGAGCCTTATATATTTTTTACATTATTAATCCTAGGACATCCGAAAAAGAATATTGATGTTTATTTGAAACCATTGATTGATGAGTTAAATTTATTGTGGAGTCATGTTTTTGGTACATATGATGTTGCTGCGAAACATAATTTTGTAATGAAAGATGATTTGATGTGGATAATTAGTGTCTTCTTGGCATATGGCATGTTATCTTGCTAGAGTACACTTGGTACAAAATCATTTCCTTACTGTATGGGAGAAAACAAAGCATTTATGCTCGTGAATGGAAAAAAACCTTGCTATTTTGACTGTCATCACGGATTTTTTCCAATCGATCATCCTTTTCGAAGGAATAAATCTCATTTCAGAAAAGGCATAATTGAAAGAGACGAACCTCCAACAATGATATCAGGTACAGAGTTACGATCAATTGTATTTTCATTACCTTCCATCACTTTTGAACCGACAATAAACCAACAAAAAATTCATGGCTTTGGGAGAGAACACAATTGGACAAAACGGAGCATTTTTGGAATCTGCCATATTGGTCTAATTTGTTGGTCCGGAACATGTTGGATGTCATTCTTATTGAGAAGAACTATTTTTATAATTTATTTCATACAGTTTTGGATACACCGGGTAAAACCAAAGATAATGTAAAGGCACGATTAGATCTTACCCAAATTTGTAGGAGACCAGAACCTGAATTTTTTGAAAATGTCAGATCACAGAGATTAATGAGGTCAAAAGCAGCTTATACACTGACCAAAGAGGGTCTCTTATTATTTTGTCAGTGGATTGCAGATTTGAGCCTTCTAGATGGCTGTGCTTCCTACTTGGGCAGATGTGTTAAAAATGGTCATATTACCATATTAAAAAGTCATGACTGTCATGTTATAATGGAAAGAATTATTCCTATTGGATTAAGAGGTTTGTTGAATTCTATAATTTGGGATTCGATAATAGATATATCATATTTTCCTTGAGACATGTGTGTGGTGACAACAGACTACGATACACTAAGAAAACTGGAAGAAGTTGTGGTTGTAATTATATGCAAACTGGAAAAAATCTTTCCGCTGGATTTCTTTGACTCAATGGAACATTTGATATTACATTTTCCACATGAAGAAAAATGTGGAGGTCCAGTTCAGTTTCAATGGATGTACCCATTTGAGAGATGCATGCAGAAATTGAAGAAAAAAGTCTGTAACAAAGCATTAGTTGAAGGCTCAATTGTTGAAGCATAGTGGTAAGAGGAAATTGCTTTATTCTGCTCTCATTATTTTGAATCTGAATATCACTCAAAATTTAACCACATGGGATGGAACAAGGGGAATGTTGATGATGATATGAACAATCAATTATCAGTTGTCAATCAGCCTGAACTTGGATTTGGTGGAGTTCATGATAGATGGATTTCAGATGATGAACATCATAGAGCTCATACATATGTTCTACTCAACTGTAAAGAAATGTCACCAATTGTACAGTGATTGCTCCTATCTCTTATTCTATAGATTCAGTTACATTAAATTCATCATATTGTATTTTTAGGTTATATGATGATCATATCAAGAAACAATTTCCACAAATTACAGCAGTTGGCTTAGAAGAACGTCGGCAAAAAAAATTCCCTACTGGTTTCAAAAACTGGTAACATACATTATTTTTGGGTTTTACATATAAAATTAATTTATTAATTGTAATAGTGATAAATGTTTTACAAATTTTCAGGTATTTGTACATTCTGATAAGATTGATAGTCGAATGCGTAAATTGAGTAGCCCACCATCCAAAACGGCTAAATCTTATAATGCATATGTGGTGAATGGTTATCGATTTCATACACGTGCATATGGGGAATCAACGAAAATAATGAATAGTGGTGTTTGTTTGAAGAGATCACATCATAGAGACATTGAATTTGACTTTTACGGCATGCTTGAAGAAATTATTGAATTGTGTTATTTAGGAAAGAATTATGTAACAATGTTTAAATGTCGATGGATGGATACTGAGAGAGGCTTGTGTATTCATCCGACTCATGGAATTGTTGATATAAAACATAAAAGCCTTCTTGCAGTAAATGAACCATTTTTATTGGCTCATCAGACAGATCAAATGTATTATGCAAAATATAGTGCTACTACAAAAGAGTTGGATGATTGGTGGAGTATAATAAAAGTTAAATCTCGAGAAAATCAGTGTACTCAAACTGAATGTGGTTCCACTGAAGTGCAAGGAAATGAAATTTTTTGGGACACTCCTCAAAACACATCTTTTTCACAAAGAGACATGAATATCGAGGATGACACCCCACAGTTAAGGGTCAATGGTGACGATGTTGTCAATGATGTTACAACTGAATTTGAAATGACAAGAGATGATGAAAGTGAAACTAATATAGAAATTGATGATGTTGATGAGGATGATGAATACATTGACATTGACAACTATGAAGATGATGATTATGATGAACATTGACACAGTAAAATGCTGGTTAAAATCATATCAAATATATATCTATACAAAATAGTTATTTTCAACTATTTTCTAATAACAATCCTTTCATGTTTCACATGGACTCGAAAACGTTTCATCAGTTGCTAGAGGCTGATATACCTATGGATAATGAGGTTCTTGAGTCATCTGACCCTCATGCCATCGGTACTACAGGGAGAACTCAGAGGGGGCGTGGTCTTTCCAGACTGATTATTCTAGATCTTATCTCGTAGCGACATCCACCTATTGGATTCGATGTGCACATGTGGTGGTATGGTAACGTGTGTATTTTAGTTATCTTTCATCAAAATTTATTTATATTCTAATTGTTTTATTATTATTTTTTTTAACATTTTTACGCATATAGCTATTGGATAGGGGAGCGCTATCTTGTGCAATTATTTTTCTCAGCCTTGACTTACATGGGATCAGATTCCCGCTGATGTGCAGGCCGCCATGTTCAATCATTGGCTGGTACGTAATTAAATATTATTTATTTTAAAATTTAATTCATTGATAACTTTATATTAGGGTTTATGGTATCCAATCGACAAGAGCATGTGTACCACTAACCACGCGGCATGGGTGGTGTCTATGTGTGATCGTTTCCGCCAGTTTTTGCATAATTTGAGAAAGATGGCTGTGAAGAAAGCCGAACTGACAGAATTTGATGAGTCATGTAGAGCCCACTGACCAAAATACATTTCATCTCACGTTTGGGATGGATTATTTACACACTGGTTGGGTGGTGGGTTTCAGAGGAGATCTGCATTGGGTCGACAGAATCGGGGGAGACAAGAGGCGATGCATCGAGCCGGTAGTCATACATTCAATGCACATAGAGAGCGTCTGGTATGTACTTTTTTTTTAATATTTTATACAACTTTAAATATAAATACTTTATTTTATATTCATATAAGAAGTCGAGCAACCCGGTATTACAACGTATGGCGTTTATCGGAGGATGTACATTGATCCAGCTACTGGAGAGATTAGAGGTGACCGCCATCTTTAGATTGTGGTCAGTATTATTTTCTTTTCAGTTTGAAAATTAAATGCGTATAATAATTTCATTATTTTAATTTCTAATTGAAACTTAAGGAGTCATATGAGTCCGTGACATCTCAGACACATGCTGAGAGTCAAGACGAGATGGTTGATCAGACTAGTGCCCACCATTTTGATGAGACGACATGGATGCAGGCGACCTAGTATGGATTCGAAAAGGGCCGAGTAGTTGGTATCGGCTCTCATTTGACTCCTTCCGCTTATTATTGTACTGATTCAATGTTGGCGTCCAGCTCGAGAGGAGCTCGTAGAAAGACATCATCTGCTGCCTCAATGTATCAGGAGCAGGTGCATGCTCAGAGTCAGCTTATAGAGGATTTTCTTTAGGGGCAGGAGCAGATGAGTCAACAGCACGATGAGGAGATGCGTCAATGGTAGGAGCAGATGCGTTTACAGCAGGATGAGGAGAGACGTCGATATGAGGAGCAACATCAGGAGCAGATGGAGTATATGCATCATTTGGCTCATAGTTTTGGGATGGAGTTTCCTCCACCTCCTTCTCTAGGTCCTCCCGATTATCCACCCCCAGTGATTTTTTTATATGTAATAAACATTTGAGTTCGTAGTTTATTTTCATATTAACTATTTCCAATTCCTCTTTCATATTGGTACAAATATTGAATGATTTAATTTGTTTTTATTTTTTTAATATTTTATTACTTATTAGTTTTATTTTTAATGTCTGCTTATTTTAGTAATATTACTTTTAATATTTTATATTTATTATTAATATTGAAAAGTTTATAATGTTATAATTTTATTAATATTATTAATATTAATATTATTTTTTCATAAATATGTATATTTATTTTAATAATAATAATATTATATTAATTCTTTATATTATTAATATTAGTAATATTATGATTATTTTTTGATATTAACATTTCATAATATATAATATTACATTATTTATATTCATTTTATTATTATTTTTTGTTATTAATATTTCATAATTATATTATATATATTTTTTATTATTAGTATTATAATAATAAAATTTATTTATATTATAAATAATAATATTATTATATACATAATTTAATAATAATAATAATATTACATTAATTTTTTATATTATTAATATTAGTATTATTATATTATATTATATTATTTATATTTATATTATTATTATTTTATATTAATATATCATAATTATATTTTATATATTTTTTATTTATATTATAATAATAGAATTTTTTAATATTATTAATAATATTATTATTTTTATATAATATTATACGATTTGTATTAATTATTTTAATTTTTTTAATTTTTTTAGTATTTGCGATAGGAATATTTGTGACGGGATTTCCCGTTGTAAAAATATTTTTACTATAAAATTTGCGACGGGAAGAATACCCGTCGTAAAAACATTTCTGCGACGGTCCGTTGAAAATACCTTCATCGCAAATATTTTTTAAATTTCCCATTTGCGACAGGTCAGAAACCCGTCCCAACTAATATATATGCGAGGGCCCATCGCACATACCTTTTTTATATATAAACGAAAACGCATTTGCGATGGGGGAAAATACCGTCGCAAATACTCTTTTTGCGATAGGACCACTACAAAAACACCTATTTGCAACGCCGTTTTCGGCAACGGGTGGTTTGCGATGGAGCCCCATCGCAAAAGACCTTTTGCAATGGGATCCCATCCCAAATCTCCCGTCACAATTATTGAGTTTTCCTGTAGTGAAAGTATAATTTTCTGAAATAACTCACATTTATACAAATGAGAATTTCAATCCTTAATTCACTCTATTTGATAAAGAATATTGTTGACGCTTCTTTTCGTCACATTGTCTTAAAAGAATGGAAAGGGAAATGACTTAGCACAAATTGATTCATCCTTTGAAGAAAACCTCAAAAATCGACAAAGGCATGAACAAGGCTACAAATGCAAAAGGGTCGCGCAAGTTCCCTCATTGTCGCGCAAGTATACTTGTACGCCGCCTAATGGTCCTGCAAGTGACTTGCGCGCCCTAAGTGATAACTGCACGGGGTCTTCTCCAGCCTATAAATAGACCCTGTGGGCCCCCATTGAGAAGGAAATTTTTTCCAGAATTCAGATATAAGCTCTGAACGCCCAAATATCTTCTTCAGGTCTTCCGAACACTTTTAAGGTAATTCTTTTCCTAGAATGGAAGGTCTAAACAAGAGGAGTATGGTCTAAGTGTTAGAATTCACTAACACTTGCGCGCCTAAGGTGTTTTACCCTTATGGGAAATGGACATACTTGCGCGCCTCCCTACTTCTTCACCAAAACATGCGCGCCTCACTTCTGGAAGTACCTCGGGATAATTCTAAAGGCTTTGGTTAAGGATTGCCCAAGTGTTACCCTACAGGTTAACAATCGCGCAAGTACCCATGTGTCGCGCAGGTATACCTGCGCGACCAGGACTTGTGCGCCCACGCAGTACCTGCACGCCCTAGTCTTTTTTGGGTTCCCTTCTTGCCCATTTAATCCTACTTATGCTATTCCACCTCCCCTATTCAAGATTCAGTCTTCAAGAAACTCTTCAAATCCATTTGTGGCATGATTTCTTGATTTGACTTCCTTATCTGAAAGGAACTTCGTGGAATATCTCTCAAAACCTAGTGATTTACACATCTTTATGTCACAAAAGATTGGGATTTCATTCATTCAACATCATCCTTTAATATGAGAGAATCCCTTAACATGGGCCTCCTTTTCAAGAATAAGCCCCAGTCATAATTCTCAAATCTGGGAATCCTCCTTAGGAGTAAGCCGCAAGTCCCTTAATTTGGGCATCCTTTTCAGAAGTAAGCCACAATCTTAAAATTCCCAAATATGGGAATCCTCGGTAGGAGTAAGCCCCAACCATAATTCTCTTAACCTGGGCCTCCTTTTCAAGAGTAATCCCCAGTAATAATTCTCAAGACTGGGTATCCTATTTAAGAATAAGCACCAAGTATTCATTAACCTGGGCCTCCTTTTCCGGAGTAAGTCCCAAGTCCTCATTAAACAGGCCTTCCTTTTCAGAAGTAAGCCCCAGTCTCAAATATGGGCATCCTCTTCAGTAGTAAGCCCCAAGTCCCTTAATTTTTCAAGTCCGTTAACCTGGGCCTCCTTTTCAGGAGTAAGCCCCAGTCTTAATTTCTCTTAACCAGTTCTAATTTACTTTTGATTTGGGCTTCTTTCTCAGGATTAAAACCCAATCATAAGACCCCTCATAAGTCCCATCCTAACATGGGAATCTTCCTTAGGAGTAATCCCCAAGATTATAGTATCCAAATCTCCATGAAGCACATATACCTTTATGGACCCTGTTCTTGGATTTCTTCCCTGATGTAAATCTTAATCCTTGTCTATTTGGGCAGTCATACAGACATAAGCTCCACATCATTGCATCTTTCGTGGCACAATTGTCTAGTTTCACCAATACCTCTTGTTTATCACATCGAGCATGACTCACGTGAGCGTAGAGCGTAAAATTAATCATGACATCTTTATTTGAGCCATCAATCATGCATAAGAATCATACTCCCTTACTTGAACTACGTGGATTCTGATTCCTTTTCCAAAATAAAGGATACGTAGGCAGCCCATCTTCGGGCACGATCCCAACTTTTAAATAATCCATGTCCTTTTGAATGACAATAAACTTCAAGTGACCCACTGAGTGGCTTTAAAACCAGTATGGTCATCAGAATGACCAAGAGACATTTATGTATCAAGGATACAATTGACTTAGAATCTCTAACAAATACAGATGATTCTCTATCAATGAGGAACCTCGAATTCATATAAAAGATTCTCTAAATTTTCTACATATCAATCATTGATTGTCAGATCTAAAGGAAAACTCATTTTATACTTGGTAATGTAATAAGGATTCATGAACATAACTTAAATCTATAAAGGGAGCCCCGTAGAAGACAATAATTCCCCTCAAAAAGGTGTGATGAGTCTGACCACCCATCCTCTCGACCAATGAAAATTCCTAAGACTCATCAGTCCACAACTAATAAGCACCTACCTTTGGAAAGTAGGTTCAAATGGATATGGAATCATTGGATGGTTCTGGTTCTACGAACAAACCCGTTAGAAACCTCTTGGAATGTTTGAATCTTAAATCAATGAGATCATCCCCAATTATAGAGGAAAACAAACAATGGTGAACCCGATGTGAATCCTTAACCAAGTCAAAATGTCATTTTTCTTGTTTGTTAGGCCTCTATTTAAAACTCAATGAGAGGGCCAACAAAAAAAATCATTGATGTTTGTGCTCTTCCAAAAGATGTAGTGGCTGAATTTATCTTGATTACGTCTATTATATCAAGCATGAACTTTTTTCCAAGATCTTCTGCATTTCCAGAATGGCTTATCTTAAGTTCACATTCGTGAATACGTCTGCTATGAAACCTTCTGCTGCAAATTCCACTACTGCTACTCCTGCTGGATTATCGTCCGCTCTAAGGATGATATCACCTAATCAGCATCATCAACACTTGTTATCAAATGCGCAGGTTAAGGAGTTCCATTAAAACTGTACTATTCCATCTCTAGAGGCTACTCGACAATCCCTCCATGTAAAAAATTCACCCTGGTTGTCAGGACAGCGACGAACCGTGATCAAGAAGCAGGCAGTGCTAACCACCGCCTCCAACCATTTCGGGTCGTTATCCCCAGAACACAATCACAATTCGCTCCCTTATTTTGAGTATGTGAATGAGAAGGTCCCTCTGGGCCTTAATTCAAGGATACATGAGTCCTTCCCGAGGGCTTCCATCAACAATAACCGCCAGACTCGTGCGGTAGTGCGCCCTCAACATGATCAGGGTACCAACTCCAGGCGTTCGGCTCAGGTTCCTCGAACCCGAGCAGACAAGACGAATTGCCAAAGGCGAAATCCGGTTAACCGTGAGTAGGTTCTCATCTCTGCCATCTCCGGAGAAGTCCACCAACCTAACTTGGTGGAAATAAACGAGCGAGCACACACACCTGCCCGTTTTAATTCTGCTATCCAGCAGACTCATCTGGAAGCATCACGACAATCCCGCCAGGCAATTCCGGCAGAGTATTATAGACAGGAACATACACCTATTTATACGTAATCAGCTATTCAACATGCTCGTCTGAATATATATGATAGATCTTTTCAACCATGTTCAGTGAAGTGCAATATGTAGGCACATAAAGCTACTAGTATTAATCAAGTCTACCAACAGTCTCTCTTGGTAGCACACGGAGAAGTATGTCGGATGTCTCCGGCAAAAAATTGGAGGAAGACTCAATTCTATGACCCCACACTTGAGTACTGTCAGGATTCACTGACAGGAAAAGGAGGACAGGAGCAGGCACATACACCTACTCCAAGCACGTAATGGAAGTATATCTTCATTCCGGTAGCTGAAGTCACCAAGAATATTCTATCAATGGTGAAAGAGCAGAAGAAAATCCATGCTCATATTTTAGATGCTTGCCAGGATAATATAACATCTTCAGCAACATCTCAGGGAAAGGAACCTAAGTCTATCCCTACCAGTGGAGTGACACATCAACAATTTATTCCAGAATAGAAACATACATATGTTTCAGTACAACAGGGTTGTGGGGCGTACTCTCCCATATCATATGGACAACCATGTCAGGAAAATACACCTGGTTTGAGTGGAGATAATCAGCCTAACCTGATCATTTCTCCTAAGAAGGCACACACACCTGCTAAATTGAGTAAGAAGGAATTTAAGAAAAAGACGCTCCCAGCACAGTCAAGAAATCAAGATCCAATATATAACAAGGCCTTTCTCGATGCTGGAGTTCATGAAGCCCTCAGACAGTTATCTATTGAAATGCAAGATTCTACTCCATCATTTCCCAATAGTGGGAACATTAATTCCGAAGGTCTTCAACAGACACACCCTCATGAAGGAATGCTTCATGACAATTCGGTCGATCTTGAAGTTTCATCTTTAGATAATAGCCACAAGAACCCTCTGTGTGGTCAGAAGACCAAGGAGCAAGAGATCTCATATTTTGTTGTAATCCACCATGGTGGTCCTCCCCATTATGATGAATTTCTCTGCGAAATTTCTCCCCATAGTAGTGATGCACATTTCCCAGAAAATGCTCTAGTGGACAATGTAGTGCCGAGAAATCCCTCCAATCTTGAGGCACATGCAAATGTGAAACCAGTCATTTTTGATGCTTCATCGCTAGCAGATGAAATACGTTCTCAATCGGAAGATAGCCCAGGGTGTAGGTCATTCTCCGAACCACCCCTAATTCATGCATCATCTTGTTTGATCAGTGATTACTCTAACAATCTCATTGAATCTGATGAAGCAACAAGGAAGCACCGACTCTGGTCAAATCAGGTAGAAGAATATTCATTGATAGATAAAGAGGAAATTCTGAACATGAGAAAACATCAGGGAAAAGGTGAAGTGCCAGACATGTTTTGGCCTCTGGGTGACTCTCAGTATGACATTCCAGAGATTTTTATGGATGATTGAATTCATGATATTCGTCTCAATATATGGAAAACTCTTTTTCAGTTGAAAAAGAAAGTATTATCTGATGATTAATATGAAAATCATGTTAATATAATAGAAGGGTTACAACGTCAATTTGACATGGCATCTCTATCAGTCCCTTGATATCTGAAGGCTGAAAAGCAGGAGAGATCCCTTCAGCGTTCATGCCTTGGCGCACTAAGAATATTGCACCAGTTAATTGCCAATTCCCCATCTGGTATTCATGTCAGAGGATGGGGTGTTCATGGAGCACTACATTTCACTGTGCTCTCCAGTCAGCAAAGCCCGCTGAAAATGGTCTCATGTAATGTTATTGCCCATGGCCGGCCATGAATACCTGGCATTGTTTATAATCAAAATCATTCCCAAGAACAGGCTTTAACTAGTTCCTCTAAAAATCAAGAATACAAAGAACAAGTTGTTTAATTACTCTTGCATCAAGAAAACAAGAATATTGAACAAGCCTCTCATATGGAGCAATCACATCATCAAGTGACAGAAGTGTCAGAAATTATCTAACGATCTTTCGAGCTGGGTGATAAAAGTGGATTTCGATTGATGCATCTAGCTAATTTCCAGACCAAGGTCTACCAGATCTAGAGAGAATTTAGGAAAGTCTCAGACATAGCATATCAAGAGCCACCCCAGCTTTCCAGACTAGAGACTCTTTTAAACCAATCGTCAGAATCAACAAATATGATTCGAGGAGTTGAGCAAAGACAATAGCAATAGCCCCAGTCCACCGGACATGGGACTTTATCAAATCATCAATACACTCCTCAACGAAATTCATTCTTCTCTCGATTGGGAAGAATCCACAGGAGGAACGAAGAGACAAATTATCAGGAGATTCCCATCAAATTACGGTTCGTCAAGAAGTTCCCGATGGATCGAATCAACAGAAGGCAATGTCTCATCAAAGACATGGAAGAACACAATATCAAAGAAATTCTAATAGAAGGGATGATATGTGTTATGCATCAATCAATGTAATCAATGCCGTTCTTTCTGATCCACCAGATGAGGCTCACTCAGGGGATTCAGATGAAGAGGTTCCTTCTCAAGAAGATGTACGCACAGACACAAATGAAGATGGTGTGCTTACACTAAATCAAAGGATTACTCATAAAATAGGTAATCCTTTATGTAACCCACTTCCCCCTCTCCGAAAGGGATCAAACAAGGGGAAGGGAAAGAATCATGTTACATATCCTTCCTCTAGAGAAGGCCAATTGCTCTCACTAGAGCAAAATTTTACACAACAGGAGGAAGAGATGAAGGAATTAAGGAGGTTGAATGCAGAACTACTTTAGGGAAGTCTTCTTCTTAAAGGTGCTGGAGTCAGTCAGCCAAGGGAATTTTTTGCAGCTACTGAGATGGATCAAGAATATCCTCCTCTATCAGTACACCCTCACAGGTCTAATCCTATGGGTCAGGTGCAACAACAGTTGGCAGTGATTCCATCAGTTGCAGTATCAGCTGCTATACCTATTCAAACATCAGTCATTACACCTGCCCAAGTCCAAGTTCAACTGGATGTTTCTCAAAAGTTAATTACTACCATTGAGTCATTAATATATCGGTTAGAGACTATGGAAGGGAATCGTGTGCATGTTCAACTAGAAAATAGAGCTTACCCTGAATGGGTAGATTCAGTCTCTCCCCCATCAAGTTTTGGGAACCCTGTATTCCCTATTTTCAATGGATCAGGCGATCCTGAATAGGCTTTGACGCATTACGTGTCTTGTTGAGATCCTATGATGGGAACTCCGGAGTATCCAGAAGTAGTGAAACTCAGATGCTTCGTGCGAACCTTGCAAAGACCAACCTTTTTCTGGTACACAAGCTTGCAATCCCAGTCAATTACCAGATGGGAAGATCTCCGTCAATGATTTTTTCTTCATTTAAGCTCAACTTTTCCAAAGACAACAGTTTTTTATCTTATAAACTATAAGAAAAGGGAGAATTAAAGGGTCTCAGATTTCATTGCTCGCCGGAAGGGATTTATATATTCCCAAAGATTATCACTCCCTCAAGAGGAACTATTGACAATATGTGTGGAAAATCTGCGTGATGAATTACGCACACCACTGATCCCTGTGAAATACACTTGAGGGTTTCGAGACCTTACTTCAATCACTCAACAGATTGAATATTCTCTTATACAAACTAAGGTTAAATCTCGTGTAATTACATCAGCTCCAGGAAGAAGAATTGGTAAAGCAGTGACTGCTACAATTATTCTTAGAAAAGCAAATGTACCTGCTTCTACCTCAAAACCTTCATATTCTCAATGGTATCCACATCCTGAGCACCAACAACAAAGGCCAATTTGTTAAAACGATCAAAGAGATCAAATACAGAAACATTTTGATGTGTTGAAGAGCAAAGCATACTCTTTCCGAAATGAACAAGTTCCTGGCTACATCATTTTGGCTCTGGAAAATAATCTGGTTCAATTGCCAAGTCCCAAGAGACCAAAAAAGGAAGGAGTTGAAGACCGTCCCAATTATTACCCATTTCATCAAATGTTAGGGCATCCCATCTAGGAGTGTTTTTTCTTCAAGGACCTCTTGAAAAATATGGACAACTCTGGATAAGTCAAACTGAAAGGTTCTTTAGCTCAGGTATCATGTGTTACTGCTAGAGTTCCATAGGTGGAAGGTGAGTGGAAATAAGTCAAAAGAAAAAATGCACAAAAATATGATGATTGGATGGTCAGAAAGATGATCAACCGAACTCATGCTATTTTGCGAACACAATTGAAGAAACCAATTTTGCCTTCTTCCATGAATGTCGTAGCAAAACCCTCTTCATCATAGGGAAAATCCTCAAAGAAACGACACAATTCCAAGGAGGAACAATCAGAAGAAGATGATTATGTGTCAAAGCCTAAGTTGTCTTTGACTCTGGCAGATTTCATGCCATCTACTTCAAAGCAATAGGAACCGCCCCACCAAACGACGCAACCTAAATTGGCTAGTCAAGCCGAGTCCTCATCGGATGAAGATTTAATATTTGGTTCTGTCAATATGATTCAATTAACAGATCCATATGCCAATCGCAGTTTCGATTTCTATGATCCTAAATTCCCTATATCAAATAGAGGAATCGGAGGAAGTTCCAGAGGCTCAAGATACAAGGGAAAACATGGATCTTTCAGAAGGCACTATTCCAATTCTACCCCTGCTAGAACTGTGTTTGCAACAGAAACTCTTGGCAGAGCCCTTTAGCGAGCCTAACAAGAACAAGCAAGTTCTTCCACCAATAGAAAATTCAGTCCTGACATAGTTATTTTAGAAGACCGATTGAAGGTTCCATATTATTCCTATTAGCAAGTAAATGCATCTAATCGGTCTAATCTTCCAAAACCACAAATATTGCCAACTCCTATCCCGATACAAGATGCATCAACTTCCAAAGCATCTGCTTCCAAGGAACCTTCTAAACCACATGTTCTTGTTGGGAAACGCAGACCTCTGCATCAAAAGTATGATATATTGAAACACCTAGCCCATGTACCGGCCAAGTAATCAATTCTAGATGCTTTGAATTTATCAAATGATCTTCGAGAAGCACTCATTGAGGCATTGTCAAGTCCTTAGGAGTTTGTAACTGAAATTGTTGCAGTTGAAGTCTATCGTATAGAGAATAGTCCTACCGAATTCCATGCGGTAATATCTTTTATTGATGAAGATGAAGATGATGTTGTGCATTGAAATATCAGACCTTTGTACTTATCTGGAAAGGTCAATGGCGTAGACGTCTGAAGAGTTTTCATTGATAATGGTTTAAGAGCCAACCTCATGCCCATTCGTATACTTCGTCGATTGGGCCTCACGGAATCTGATTTATTTCCTTCTACCATGATGTTACAAGGATATGGTAAAATGAACAAGAACCACTGGGTGTGGTTACACTCAGAACTCAGTTTGTAGATCTTGTATCTAATTCAGATTTCATGGTTGTTGATCCAGACTCAGCCTTCAACATCTTTCTTGGAAGACCTTGGTACATCAACATGCGGCTATCCCTTCATCATACCATCAATGTCTCAAATATTGTTTCTATGGGCATGTTGGGACATTTTATGGTGATAAGGCCCCGTTTAAGACACGTGAGTCTCAATATATTGAGGCGTAATTCTATCACATTAACGGAAATGATAAATCCACAACAAGGGAGCTTACCAAAGTTAATGCTCCATATGGTTTGGAGAAGATTCCAGAAAATCCATTTACACATTTGAGTAAAGATTATCTATTGCCTATCAGTAAAATTGAAAAGATAGACCCAAATCAAAATACTCTTATAGAAAGATCCATAAGGTCAATTTTGGAAATTGAGTCAGACAACATGGGAGAAATTGGTAACCCACCAAGAAGTGATGAAAGCCCAAATGGGGACTTCTTTATTTCATCTACTGAAATGCAACAAGTATATACTTCACTAATCAGTCTAGAAAAAGTTATAGTAACATTGGAGGTGAACAATGATGTCGATTCTCAATCCATCTTCTCCTCTTTATTTCCCAAGGAAAACCCTTCACCATCAATTGGGTCAGAAATGGAAGCTTCTTCTTCAAGATTTTTAAATTTTAACATATATTCTAATCATGGAAATTCTACTTTATCATCTACTATGAATGTAGAAATGGAAGAAATAACACATGAAGAAGAAGAAGTGTAAGATCTCAGAGATTCTCCTTCAACATTTGAAGAGGGTATCTCTACATCCATGGATGAACTCATAGAAATAAATCTGGGTACAAAAGAAGATCCACACCCACTTTAATCAGTCCGGCCGTGACTCTTGAAGAACAAGAGATGTATATTTCCTTTTTAAAGAAAAATTGAGATATACTTTCTTGGAACTATATAGAGATTCCTGGGCATGATCCAGATGTTGCTACTCATCATTTGGGTTTACCAGAAGAGCATCAAGGATTTAAGCAAGCCGCGAGAAGAATAGACCCAATTTATGCTTCCAAAATTGAAGTGGAAGTGGATAAGCTTATCAAAGATAACATCATAAGAGAAGTTCAATATCCCAAGTGTTTGGATAATATTTTCCCTGTGAAAAAGAAGAACGGAAAAAATAGAGTTGGCATCGATTTCAGAGATCTTAATCGGCATTGTCCTAAGGATGATTTCCCAGTTCCGATTACAGAACTTTTAATTGATGCAACAACTAGCTATGAAGCACTTTCCTTCATGAATGGATATTCCGGATATAATAAAATCTGAATGGCTCCAGAAGATAAGGAATCCACAGCCTTCAGAGCCCCTCAAGGTGTGTTTTGCTACCGGGTAATGCCCTTTGGCTTAAAGAATGCAGGTAAAACACATCAGCGTACCATGGATCGTATCATCAAACCCTTTTAGGGAAGTTTTTTGAATGCTATGTGGACGATTTGGTGGTAAAATCCAAACAACGTTCTAATCACTTGGCTGATTTGGAAGTCATATTACGCAAGCTTTGACAACATAATTTGAAGATGAACCCCTTAAAATATGGTTTTGGGGTAACCTCAAGAAAATTTCTCGGATTTTTTGTACACCATCGTGGTATTGATGTCAATCCTGAGAAGAAAAAGTCAATCCCTGGAGTGTCACCTCCTCGAAAGTTTAATGAATTAAGAGGAGTTCAAGGACACTTAGCCAATATTTTGCGTTTCATCACCAATTTGGCAGGAAAAAGTTTACCCTTCACCAAATTGATGAAGAAGGGAGTCACATACCAGTGGACTAAATAATGTCAAAAAGAATTCGATATTCTCAAGAAATACCTCTTGAGACCAATGGTAGTTATGCCACCCATTGAAGGAAGGCCACTTATCCTTTACGTGACAACCTTAGAGCGATCATTGGGTGCCTTTCTTACTGAGAATAATGCTGCTGGGAATGAAAACAACCTCTACTACCTCAGTCAGACTATGCTTGAAACAGAAACCCAGTATGCAAGTATTGAGAAGTGCTGCCTGGCATTAATCTTTGTAGTTAAGAAGTTAAGACATTGCTTGCAACATCACGTTGTACACTTGGTATCTCAAAATAACCCGCTCAAATTCATCCTTAGTCGTCCAATGCTTACATGACGTTTGGCAAGGTGGGATGTTATTTTTCAGAAATTCGACATTCAGTATGTGTCTCAAAAGGCAATAAAGGGCCATGCTCTGGCTGATTTCCTTGCTGAACACCCTTCAGTGGAAGACACATCTTCAGATATTGAACTACCTGATGAGGAAATCTTCTATATTCAAGAAAGTCCTCAGGCATGGGAAATGTATTTTGATGGTGCTTCCAGAAGTCCAACAGGGAGGAAAATGGAAAATCTTAAATTCAACAAAGTTGGCTTAGGAATTGTGCTCATATTTCCAGAAAAGGCAGTGTTACCTTATTCCTTCTTATTGTGGGAAGGTGGTACTAATAATGAAGCAGAATACCCAGGTCTCATCACAGGCTTAGAATTGGCGCTACAAGCACAAGTGAATCACTTAAAGGTGAAAAGTGATTCAGACCTGGTAATAAAACAAGTCAATAGGGATTATGCCATAATAAAAGAATAACTAATCCCTTTTTATGATTACGTCAGAGAGTTACTGGCAGAATTCCCATTGGAACCGACATTTTCTTATGTCCCAAGATCACAAAATGCTCATGCTGATGCACTGGCTAATATAGCCACAGCTCTTGCAGATCCAAATCGGGACGAGACAATCACCTGTATTGCCCACCTTCATGCACTTTCACCTTTTTCTGGAATCATAATAGAGGAAATTAATGAAATTAGTCCCATTCCTGAACCGTATGGTCGTACTACAGGATGGATGTCACCTATTAGGTAATACCTTCAAAATAGAACACTTCCACCTGATAGAGCTGAGAAAGAACAAATCCAGCGACGTGTGGTCGATTTTTCACTTTATGATAGCCTAGATTAGTTAGAGAAAATTCTCTACAAATGTGGTTTTGATGGAGTTCTCTTCAGATGAATTGATGGTGAAGAGACAATGGATGTCATGAAAGAAGTGCATGTAGGAGTCTGTGGTGCCCACCAGTCTGGACATAGACTGTCTGATTAGATTCGAAGGCTTGGATTCTTTTGGCCTTCAATGATTAAAGATTGTGTTGATTTCACAAAGAAGTGTCATTAATTCCAAGTACATGCCAACTTCATTCATCAACCTCCATAGTTTCTTCATACAACTAAATACTCGTGGCCATTTTCCACATGGGGAATGTATGTGGTGGGACCTTACCCTTCAGCTATGACCAAGCAGTTTAAGTATATTCATACTACTACTGATTTCTTTTCCAAATGGGCATAGGCAATACCTCTTAAGGAAGTCAGTTCTAAATGCATTTTTAGCTTCATCAATTATAACATCATTACCATATTTGGTGTCCCTCAAACCATATTGACGGAAAATGGCACCAACTTTTCTTCATCCGAGGTGAAGAAGTTGTATCAAGAATACAACATCAAATCCAATCATTCATCTCGGTATCATGCAGCAGCCAATGGCCAGATAGAAGCCTTTAATAAGACTCCTTCAAATATACTGCAAAAGATGGTGGATAAAGATAAGAAATCATGGCCTGATAAACTCTTTCATGCTTTATGTGCTTATCGGACTACCACCCGCACTGCAACGCGATCAACTCCATATTCACTAGTATACAGAACAAAAGTCGTCTTTCCAATTGAAGTTCAACAAACCTCGCTCAGAGTAGGTATTTGTGATCAGTCATCTACAGATGAACAATCCCAAAAGTGATTTAATGAATTGGGATGGTTAGATGAGAAAATATTGTGCACTTTGCACCACTTGGATGTCTATCAGAATTGAATAGCATGAGCTTTCAACAAAAAAGTTAGTCTTCATTCATTCACTCAGGGAGAATTGGTATTAGTTTTCAAAACTCCAATGATACCAGGAAATAAACCTCCCAAGCTTGATCCAAAATGGGAAGGACCTTACTCAATACATAGGGTCTACTCCAATGGAGCTTTTTCGTTAATCTCGATGGATGGAGAACTCATCACTACTCCAACCAATGCCAGATTTTTTAAGAAGTATTTTGTATAAAGAAAAAATATACCATCATTAGTCCAGTATGTCCTTAAACTACACCACTGTCTTGCATGACATTAAAACATCTCATAATGTCTAAACAACATGACATTAAACAGTATCCCTTTCATCGTCCTTTCTATATGATGTTAAACTATGCAAAAATGGTCTATGCATATGACCTTAAACTATTTTCACTTACCTTACGTCCAGCCTGACGTTAAACTGCACCATCCATGTCAATGCATATTACCTTAAACTATTCGCAATTTCTTCCCACATGACGTTAAACTGTGTCCCCCTTCATCGTCCTTACTATATGACGTTAAACTATATAGAAGTCTCTTACGTCCAGCAAGATGTTAAACTGCATAACCAACGGTCCATACATACGACCTTAAACTATTGGCCCTTACATCTAATATGACGCTAAACTGTATCGTCCCTTTTTCATCCAACATGACGTTAAGCTCTGAAAAAGTTCCTAATATGTCCAACATGACGTTAAATGGTGTACTCTTTTGTCCTCATTGCATGACATTAAACTGCAGAGTCCTCTTTTTGTCCAACATGACATTAAACTACATTTTCCCCATCACCCTAACTACATGACGCTAAACTATACAGAAATTCCTTTAATATGTCCAACATGATGTTAAACTGTATTTTTTCCCTGCTACATGACACTAAACTATGCATCACCAATAGTCCTAACTACAAGACTTTAAACTACATAGTCCCTTCATATGTTTTACATGACATTAAACTGCATATCTTTAAAATTGTTGCTACCTCTTGTTTCACACACCGAGTATGACTCACGTGAGCTTAGAGAAAACTTCAACCATAACACTCTCTCTGGGATACTAACCATGTGTATATCCCAACACTATTTTTTAGATCGTTGTCCCCAAGAACAACTTGATCACTATTTCATTCCTTAATTGAACTACACGGACTTTGATCCCAGCCTTCTATGCTGGGTATGTAGGCAACCTCCCAAGGTTCAAGCCCAAAACCAATCTCTTCACATCAGTTCACCTCCATCTCATTCAATGTTGATTTGTGAAACCTCCCCTATAATCAATATTTTTAAATTGGTTCACTTTTGTCCTTTCTATACAATTATAAACTATACAATAGTTTTTTCCAGTATGAAAATAAATTACAATATTCTTTGATACCCTCACCTGAGAGGGAATCATTATTTACATTGATTTTCAATCATGATTCATTTCAATGACTATGTGGATACATGGAAACGCCCGAATCCTTTATCTTGTCTCAAACCATCATTGCAATAAAGTCCCCTTTCACCCTTCACATGTACGAACCAAATCTGTACAAAAGGGAATTTCTAGAACATTGTGGGCTTGATTCCCATCCTTATGGGATATGTAGGAATGTTTGAGTGTCCCTCGAATCTAGTCCCATGCCTTTTTGGGCCTAACCCCAAATTCAACTTTCAGTCCCTTGGCTGAAAAGTCCCCATGAAAGCACACACTGTGTATTTCTTATAATGGTCCAAGATATATGACCCTAAAATATGATCTCCAATCCTTTTGTCCCACACGACGTTAAACTATAGTTCAAGAACTACGTATGGCTTGATTCCCATCCTTATGGGATACGTAGTGAAGTCCAACATTTCCATTCAGGAACCAATCACAACATGATTATAGTTAGCATTGATTTGTGTATCTCTGCATACATTAGACAATTCCCATCCTTATGTGTCATAATCCTAACCTTAAATATTTTCAGATCTTCATAACCCTTTTCTTGACTTCTAGTCACAAAAATGACAATCTTCTGAGAGTTCTTTTCCCTGACTCTGCAGTACGTGCCATTAGGTGGCCTTACTAAAACAGTCTCCATAACAGCTTTTTCAGCCAAAAGATACTATTATTTGACTATGCAGCCAATGCCCTTAGGTGGCCCTGCATAATTCAACCCCCTAACGGGTTTGTCAGATACTGGTAACTTCATTCTTGGGAAGAAAGCCTCTTTTTTCCTCATTTTTCAAAAATAACACTATATAGGGATCCGCTAAAATATCCATCCTTAACATATTTGTCCCATATCCTTTTTCATGATCTGAAAGTATTCAAGTCTATGGTTTATATTCTCATTCCCTGCGTTTGGGTCAGACCTTCGCAAGAGTGATATCCATCCAGTTCATTGATAATCTTGTTTGGAAATATCTTCTCCATATTCAAGTACCTCTTTCCATACAAAAAACTATATACTTTTGAAAATTTTAATCTCCATAAACTTTCACTTGCTTTTAGCACTAGAAAAGTAAATTTTTGAGAGTTCTTTTTCCTGAATATACAGCACGTGCCCTTAGGTGGCCTTGCATATGTAGTCTACATAATGGACCTGTTTGCCAAAAGATGCTATTTATTTGACTATGCAGCCAATGCCCTTAGGTGGCCCTGCATAATTCAACCCCCTAACGGGTTTATTAAATAATGGTAACTTCATTCATGGGAACTACTTCTTCTAAATCATTTTTATCTTTTTTTATATCATTCCTCAGATCTAAATATTCTTAATTCATAGTTTAAATATTTTCCCTCATACTTGAGTATGGTAATATGTTTTCAGATGAATTGTCAAGGAATTGAGTCAATTCTAATTCATTCAGTCAAACCTATTTCGACCTTAAACATTAGCCTCTTTATGTACGACGTGCATGAATTTAAACTGCCCACAAAAGACAAAGGAACTCTGAATAAAAGTCAAGTTCCAGCTCACTAAACATACATTTTGTTTGATTTAGGTAATATTGAGAAATTAAAATATTGAAAGTTTGTAGGGTTATTTATAATAATCTTAGTAAAAATCAAACTATTCTTAGTAGGCTCATTGGCTTAGGTAAAAATTTAAAGCCGATAGAAAAAGGGAATGCAGGTACAATTGATTGAGGGTGAACGTGTTTTTCATTGATGCAGAAGAGTTAGAAGGACATCCATAGACTGCATTCTCTTCTCTTTTTCAGGAATTACAAAAGACATTCAACATAACTCTTCATTTAATTTATGGAATCCCGAGCTTCATCAGCAGCCACCTGGAATTCATTCATTCAACTGGATACCATAAGAGATGCAGTGATACCAGATCTTCTTGGAACAATTGTAAAAGAATGTTCTTGAGTGCGATTTGAGAAAATTTTTTGCTGATCAAACAGTGACTCTGTTTCTGTCCAAGAGACTTGGAAGATGGATACATAGATTTGAGAATGAAGCATTGGAAGTACAGAGCCATTTGGAGAGGGTAATCGTTTTATATATTGTTCTAATACCATATTTGTCTTCTCTCCACCAAACGGTAGTGGAAAACATTTCAGACCATGGGTTTTCCATTTTCATATCTGCAAGGAAATGGCAAGAAGGAAAAATATGAAAGTTCATGCCAATGTTGTTGCTCTTAATGCACAACATTACCAAAATAGAGGAGTAACAGTGTAGCTACATCTCAGGCATATAATTCTTTGCATTTGGAACATTGACTCCTTACAGATGACTATAGCCATATAAAGGCAAATAAATTCTTTAAGAGAAGTCACGATGATATTTCTTCAGATACTTAGCCAAATCCAGAAGAGTTCTACTTTTGATGCTATAATAATCGCGACCAATGATATCTATCATATAATCAAGATGTTCTCATTCCAGTTCATCAGCAATTCCAGTTCTAAGATCCATTGATTCTGCACAAAAGTTGGATAAATTAACTCTTAAGTAAGTTGATTTTTCATAAAATTTGTGATGTAATTTTAGAAAAATGGAAAAGGCATTAAGGCACGCATGTCTAAACTTGGCGTGCATATATGGATGTGACGCGCATGTTTTTGGCGCGCAAGTATCACCATACAAGTCTTATTACCTTGACAACAGTGCGACAGCAAGAAAATTGCAGAAAACGAGAAACTTTCGCAGTGAAGGAGGCCTGCGCGGAGAGAGCTCGAAAATTCGGAAGTCAGTTGCTATGCGCGAAAAATGATCGCATATGTATAGGCTAGTCTACCCACCTGTGCGCCTAATTCCGGCACGCTCCAGCCCTGCGTGACTCGCACATGCGCGATGATGCATGCGCGACGTGCCCAGCATGCCTCTTTCCCTTTGTATTTCTTCTTTTCCTCAAAGTCACATCTTTATTCTTTCAGATCAAACTCTGAGGGGGGACTTTTGTTGACGCTCATTTTCTTCACATTGTCTAAAAAGAATGGAAAGGGAAATGACTTAGCACAAATTGATTCATCCTTTGAAGAAAACCTCATAAATTAACAAAGGCATGAACAAGGCTTCAAATGCACAAGGGTCGTGCAAGTTGCCTCATTGTAGCGCAAGTATACTTGTGCGCCGCCTAATGGTCGCACAAGTGACTTGCGCGCCCTAAGTGATAACTGCCCGTCGTCTTTTCCAGCCTATAAATAGACCCTGTGGGCCCCCCATTGTGAAGGAAAGTTTTTCCAGAATTCAGATATAGAGCTCTGAACGACCAAGTCTCTTCTTCAGGTCTTCTGAACAATTCTAAAGTAATTCCTTACCTAGAATGGAAGGTCTAAACAAGAGGATTAAGGTCTAAGTGTTATAATTCACAAACACTTGCACGCCAAAGGTGTTTTACCCTTAAGGGAAATTAAAATACTTGCGCGTCGCCCTACTTCTTCACCAAAACTTTCACGCCTCTCTTTTAGAAGTACCTCGGGAAAATTAGAAAGGCTTTGGTCAAGGATCTCCCAAGTGCTACCCTACTGGTTAACAATCGCGCAAGTACCCATGTGTCGCGTAGGTATACCTGCGCGACCAGGACTTGCACGCCCACGCAGTACCTGCTCACCAGCTAGGACTTGCACGCCCCTGCCTTTTTGGGTGCCCTTATTGAACATTTAACCCTTATTATGCCATTCCACCTCTCCTATTCAAGATTCAGTCTTCAAGACACTCTTCAAAGCCATTTATGGCATGATTTCTTGATTTGAAATCCTTATATGAAAGGAACTCTATGTAATATCTCTCAAAACCTAGTGATTTACACATCTTTATGTCACTAAAGATTGAGATTTCATTCATTGAATCTCATCCATTAAGATGTGAGAACCCCTTATCCTAGCCTCCTTTTCAGGAATAAGCCCCAGTCATAATTCTCAAATCTGGGCATCCCCCTTAGGAGTAAGCCCCAAGTCCCCTAATCTGGGCAACCTTTTCAGGAGTAAGCCCCAATCTGAAAATTCCCAAATATGGGCATCCTCCTTAGGAGTAAGCCACAATCATAATTCTCTTACCTTGAGCCTCCTTTTCAGGAGTAATCCCCAGTAATAATTCTCAAGACTGTGCATCCTCCTTAGGAATAAGCCCCAAGTCCTCATTAACCTGGGCCTCCTTTTCAGGAGTAAGTCCCAAGTCCTCATTAAACTGGGCTTCCTTTTTAGGAGTAAACCCCAGTCTCAAATATGGGCATCCTCTTCAGGAGTAAGCCCCAAGTCCCTTAATTTTTCATGTCCCTTAACATGGTCCTCCTTTTCAGGAGTAGGCCCTAGTCTTAATATCTCTTAACCAGTCCTAATTTAATTTTGCTTTGGGATTCTTTCATAGGAGTAAAACCCATTCATAAGTCCCCTCCTAACTTGGGAATCTTCCTTAGGAGTAAGCCCCAAGATTAGAGTATCCAAATCTCCATGAAGCACATATACCTTTATGGACCCTATTCTTGGATTTCTTCCATGAAGTAAATCTTAATCCTCATCTATTTGGACAGTCATACACACACAAGCCCCACATCATTACATCTTTCGTGGGACAACTGTCTGGTTTCACCAATACCTCTTGTTTCTCACACCGATCATGAATCACGTATGCTTAGAGCGTAAAAGTAATCATTACATCTTTCTTCGAGCCATCAATCATGAATAAGCATCATACTCCCTTACTTGAACTACGTGGGTTCTGATTCCTTTTCCAAAATAAAGGATACATAGGCCGCCCATCTACGGGTACGATCCCAACTTCGAAATAATCCATGTCCTTATGAATGACAATAAACTTAAAGTGCCCCACTAAGTGGCTTTAAAACTAGTATGGTCATCATAATGACCAAGAAACTTTTATGTATCAAAGGATACCATTGACTAAAAATCTCTAAAAAATATAGATGATTCTCTATCAATTAATAACCTTGAATACATATAAAATATTCTCTAAATTTCTTACATATCAATCATTGATTTCTAGATCTAAAGGAAAACACATTTTATACTTGGTAATGTAATAAGGATTCATGAACATAACTTAAATCTATAAAGAGAGTCCCGTATTAGACAATAATTCCCCTAAAATAGTTTTATGAGTCCGACCTCCCATCATCTCGACCAATGCAAATTCCTAAGACTCATCAGTCCATAACTAATGAGAGCCTACCTTTGGAAAGTAGGTTCAAATGGATATGGAATCATTGTATGTTTCTGGTTCTATGAACAAACCCGTTAGAAACCGCTAGGAATGTTTGAATCTTAAATCAGTGAGATCATCCCCAATTCCAAAGTGAAACAGATATTTATGATACACTTATTGAGGATTTAAAGAGACGTGTCTAGTTCTTGATAGAGATAACTACTAATGAGACTTATCGTGTAGAGGAAGGTGAGTATGTAGAATAAAAATTAATCATTTACTTCATTGAATAAGAAGATGGTGACACAATTTAGGGGCACATACACCAATGGTATGCATAGGTGAATTTAACGGTGTGGAATATCATCATTTTATTGTGGATACTAGATCCATGATCAATTGTATACCAACCCCAGATAATCCAAAATACAGGGACATGAAGGAATATTTGAATCCCACAACCCTTAAAATTTAGGGGTATAAATGGAGTGAGAGAAATCCATGTGGAATGATCCGACCAGAGACACAATTTAGTGTTCTGAAATCATGAACCGGTTTCATGGTATTCTCAAAGGATATTTCCAATAATAACCTTATGTGTTGTCCATTTCATCATATTCACTTATAATTCCCTTATTCACATACCAAGTTCATCAAATACTCCATCAATGATTGTTTGGGGTACTTTTGGGTGATGCAACTCAAATACAATACTATGAATCTGGATACCTAGATGCTCATTGCTACAAAAGGGAGAGAAAATATATATATTAACTGGACCATCATATAAATTCCTTAATAATTTGAAAGGAACCTGGTTTGATCCTTTAGTTGATTTGAAATGAATTTTTATATTGTCGATCCCCCTATTGGAGCCAACTACCCAAGATCATGGGAGCTATTTCTTTATCAACAAGAATAATGAATGCTCATATATTACCATATATTACGATATTGTAAAATCATGATTGAATCTATAATGTCCTACCCCTATTGAATTCCAATGGATTGACACACGGTTACCCACCAATAGTAACAACATACAATCCATAGAGAAGAGATTGCTGGATGGTGGTCAAGCCTTCATAATTATATTGATGTCAATGGTTGGTATCATAGTCATAACCCACATAATATTGGATGATAATATATTTTCACCATGGTATCAATTATCTATACTAAAGTAGGCCTCTTCCTTGCCTGTGTGTCTCACTCTCCTTCCTCCACGTCACCCTCCGATTTCCCCCCCGACTATTCCACAATTCATCGAGCGACACCATCGGCTACCCTCGTGCGCTCTCTCTTCCAGATCCCTCTGGAATAGGGTTTCATGGATACAACCATTCATCGAAATTCTGGCTTCCCTGCAAATTCATCGGATCTTCATTCACACCTTTGTCGATCGCTCTGCTTACACCTCTACCTATTCATCTGACAGTTTCATTTGAAAACGCCTTCCGCTACCTCCTTCCACTACCTCCCTCCAAATTTAGTGTTCACATAGAGAGCTTCATGTTTCTCCACCCACTGCCGATTTTCCTTTGTTTTTTTAGGGTTCCCATATATCCGCATCTTCCTCCCCGAATCACCTCTCCAACTGCGACTCTTCTTGCAATCTCAAATTGGTTTCCCTCACTCCAAAATTGTGAATTTATCCCTCCACTTCTTGTAGTTTCTCTCTGCACCAAGTCGGGTTTCCACTACTCGTGTTCTCCCTTCGCCGCACGTGTTTTCCCTCTGCAACTACTGGGGTTTCCTCCACTCTCATTATCCCTCCGCCATTCACGTTCTCCCTCCACCACTTTCCTTTGCACCTTTGTTTCATCCTAAGGCCTCCGCCTGCAACACCTCTGTCATCCTTGCCTGCTCCATCTGCTCCACCTCCTCTTACACCACCTTCACACCTTCTATGGATTTAGACTCCACCATCTGCTAGTTATTTCAATTTCCACTATCTATGGTAAACGTTCATTTACTCTTTTGTATCCTCGACCCACTACTAAACCACCTCATGATCTAAATTTCACTATTACTTTGTTCAATGTTAATATGTTTTATTCACATTTAGTTTGTTCAATGATATTATGTTGTATTTACTCTTAGTTTTTTCATTGTATTCACTGCGAGTTTGTTCGTCGTTTGGTCTTCTTTGCGGAATAAAGCGTCTTTATGGTTTGATTCCAAATATATAATGTTATATCATTGTTAAGATTCGGTTTTATTTATATCAAATAATTTCTGTGGTTGATGGTGAATAATGGAAGTACTGAATGATTTCCATCAAACTGCATTGATAAAAGCCAGGATTGAGGTAATTACTACAACAATCAGAGCCCTGAATGATGAGTTAAACCATGCAATTATCACAACCCAGAATATATAGCCATACTATTATAATGATGTTTTATATGACAATAGTTTTCGTAGGTGTTTCCATTAATAGGAATGACATAGTATTGTTCTATGCTAAGTTGTAGTAGCCAGGCTGTTGCTAACTGCTGAACATTTGATGAGGTATGTAGTGCTAGTCAACAGGAATTTTTTCTTTCTAACTACATGTTGCATGCTATACAGATTTAAGATGATGACAGGGCCTCAAGGTTCTCCAACTCTTTGGATCAGGCTTTGAGCTGATCACACTAGACATGATTTATAAAATGCCTCAGTGAACTCAGGTTGGAAACCCATTTTTTTTAATTGTATATATGTTTCCATTCACTATTGTCATGTTTTGAACTTTTAATATTTCCAATACACGGTATATATGAACTCAGGTTGGTAACCAAGTACTTTTCATTGTATATATGTTACCAATCACTATTTTCTTGTTCTACACTTTCAATATTTCAAATACACTATATAACTGTTTCTACATAGTATGTTATGTTCACTATTTGATCATAGTTTGAATGTTGTGTCCATTATTAGTATGTTGGGTTCACTATTAATAAGTTACATTCACGTCAAATTTATTCCACTATATATGTGTTTTTATTCCCCTTCAGAGTATTGTAATCATTGTTAGTTTGTTCAATGTTAATAGGTGTTATTCAGTATTTTTTTGTTCAATGTTGATATGTTGTATTCACTGTTATTCTGTATTAACTGTTAGTTTTTTATTTTTATTCACTCTTTGTTTGTTCGTGGTTTGGTCTTTTTTGTGGAATGAAAAGTCATGAAGGTTTGATTCAAAATATATAATGCTATATGACTGTATAGATTCATTGTTATAGATCTCAAATACTTTGTGCAGTTAATGGAGAATGATGTAAGCATTGAATGATTTCCATCAAACTGCATTGATAAGAGATGCGATTGAGGTAAATCCTACACCAATCAGAGCCCCAAATGATTAGGTAAACCCTACACTAGTCAGATCCCTGACTATTTAGCCATTCTGTTATTATGATGTTCTATATGCCACAGTTGGCCTTAGGTGTCTCCATTATTAGGGAGGATATAGTAATCTTGTCTGCTAAGTTGAAGTGACCGGCATATTGCTGAATGTAGAACATATAATGAGGTATGTTACTCTAGTCAAGAGGAATTTGTTCTTTCTAACTACATGGTTTGTGCTACACAGATTTATGATAACGACAAAGCCTCAAGGTTCTCCAATGCTCTGGATCAAGCTTCGAGTAGATTTCATTGGACATGCTTTATAAAATGCCTCAGGGAATATAGATTATATGTGTCTATAAAGACCCCATTCTTCTCCCTTATATAACCATTTTCCTCTCCCTCCATCCTGAACCTTTTCCAGTTTGCTGTAGACTGGGTTCAACAGATTATGAAAATAATTTGATAATATTATAGCTGTTTTGGTAATTGTTCATGACCTAATTTTTTTTGAAATAGAGCAGCTGATGTGAGGGAGTCTATATAGAGTTGGAACAAATGCATATTGCCATTCTAGGACAACCAACAGAGCATATATTATCATAGGTATCATTTCATCTTTCCATTTGTTGTGTTCAGGCTAAACTGTTCATTCAATATTATGGGAAGAAAATACCCTTTCTTCATTGAGGTAGTCTATTTTTATATTACATATTATAGGTCTGTAGAGACACGAAGCTTGACGTACATGGATATTACATTACTTTTGCGGAATACTCAGTAATAACAAAAACACACACACAAGGATCATAATAGTTTAGTGTCTTCGGAAACTCGGAATATAATCTTCTAATCGCGGTGAAAGATCTTCAACATCTCCCATAAAGATCTTCCTTTTTTTACCTAAATTCTTTCTTTATATCCTGGGGAAAAGAAAACATAAAAGGGTGAGCTCAAATTCTCAGTAAGGGTAAACAAACGAAATATCCATCACATCATATTCATAAGAACATAACATTTTGGAAATCTTAACCTGCAAAAGGGAGCATAATTTCATAACATGGGATAAATCATAGTAGTGAAATGAAATCCCAATAATCATAACATAAAACATGAAACTTTGTGGCATACACAAATAATCATAGAGAATCATTTCTTGTTAGTCAAGACTCATTTCCAAGACTATCTTAGTGGACAAAGTCCCTTTCTGAACCGAGTCACCCTCGTTTCAGTCCTATTTCACTGAACCAGTATAACCTACCGTTCCAGCCATGTCTATCTCATGAGATATAAAATCTTTACCCAATGCATTGGATGGAGATATAGGTCCCACCCTTCTTATAATGATACCATTCTTATGTGTGCCACAAAATCATAAATCGTACATTATTTCATAACCCATGTAATAAAAATGGGAATCTTAAACATCATGACATCATAAAACAATTCATATAAGACAATGGAATTCATAAAAATATAATTCCATCACAACATAATCAAATCAATGTAATAATAGGGATAAAAACATAACCCTTTATTATCTTAGATGGAAAATAATTTTGATAAAACACTTGAACTCCATTCTTGAGGAAAATATCCTTTCTATTTCAAAAACACTTTTGCTTTCTTAACATGTCGTACAATTATAAACTAAAAGAAGTTGATTAAAAATAAACATGAAAAATTTTAAAGTAAGCCTCTTTTAAATAATGTTTTAAAAATCCATTCATTCCGTATAAGTTAAAAAAAACATTCTTCATACTTTTGTCGGAAGAGTCAAAAAGTACCTCGTATGAAAAACGAAAAAAAGATTCCTTTCATATCCATTACTAAAAACTCACCGAAGAGTAAAATTGGACTTAAATAATTGTAGGTGGATGGAAATAATATTACATATTGAGTAAACATGGATTTTGACGACAAAATACACCCTAGTAAATACTAAAGTATAAACAATCTCGGATAAAAATGAGATTGTGATATTTCCCTTACCTTAGGTCCGATTTGCTTCTTAAGTGTCCGAACCTCCTGTATAATGATTTAAATAATGTCATTGACTTATTAAAGAATCATATTCATTGTTATTATGTCATATATGGTTCATTTATGACTTTATATTACCCGTTCTTTTGTAAATTCCATGTAAAAGAGCGTTTTGGGTAAAATTGTTTCATTTGTCGTCCGTGTTTTGACTTGTAATTATTCATATGATTACTTAGATCATGATTAATTAATTCCAGAATATAAAACATGATTTATATATATATATATATTCAGAATATACATATATATAATAAATCAGTAAATGGAAAGAAATAAACCGTTCATGGAGACGGTAGTCCGTACGTACGCACGAGCGATGATATCATTCTCATGATTGTGGGACTGTATTGGAGTGTATGTATACTATTTCAGAATCAATATCACTTTAAAATAATAATATATAGTTATTATTTGCACCATTATACCCATCCAAGTAAGGTGGTGGTGGAAAATAGATTTCACCACAGCGTGGAGACGGTATTCCGTACGTACGCATGCGCGGTGATTTCGTTTTCCGTAGGATGGGTAGATGGTGAAATAGGATTGTTTCATACATATAATAACATATCAGTATATGATTGATACTGATGTTATTACTTCATAATGAAACAACCTATGAAGAATAAGTGGAAGAAGAAATAAAGGTGAAAGAATCGGTAACGGAAATTACCTCTTCTTTGAAGCGCCTCTTTGAGACCTCCTCTTAGGGCACTAAAATTGGTCTTTGAGGAAGACCATAACCTCTAGGACGTTTCTAGGGAATCGGAGAAGAGAATTTGGCAGGGGTTGTCTGATCTTGAAGGATCAAAGTTGTGTCAAGAAGAGAAGAAGTAGGTACCCTTTTATAAGGGAGGAGAGGGGCACCTTTGGAATAACTAAAAATATTATTTTATTATAAAGTGAAGTTCGGTTTTAAATAGCTCCAAATTGATTTAGTTCGTGTCTAAGGTGGGTATGGGTCTAAATAATCTCATCCAATAGGATTTATACATGTTTAGGTTATTATTTTAACCTTATAAATTAGATTTAACTCTAAGTTAAATAGTTTAACTTTTACCGTGTCCATTTGTTTTCTCACACTATATGGTTAATAAACATACTATATCAAGCCAAAATAACCCCAAGTTGTTTATTATTAATATATATAATTTTATCTAAGTCATTTGGCCGAACCTTGATTTTTAGGAATAAAATAACAATAAATAATATAATATTTGTTTTAAAAACTAATTTATGTCAATTTTGACACTATTTGGTACATGATTTTTATGAAATTCATAACATAGTGAAACGTTCGAACCATGATACTTAAATCAACAATAACGTGTCATATTAACCTAGAAAATAAGTTTAAGTCATAAAAAGTCTCAAATTACATTTATTTGGGCATTTATAACATCAATTATGTCAATATTTCATTAATAAGACAATTACTACATCATCATTGTGTCATAATAAATGTAATTATTTAATCCCTAAAAATTCTAAATAAATTCCTATGATGTAGATAATTGTATTATATTTCTGGAGACTATTCATGTTTGAAGTTTCATGAAGATTATCACTAGATTAAAATTATTATACTTATAAGATTTAAGAAAGTGATATGTTGTCACATTCTTTGGTTTTAATAATAATTAAATTATTTTCATTGAAAAAATTTAATTAAATGTATATAATCAGACCATTAGGTGATATGGGTTGACTTTTAGTCATCAAATAGGATTTTGACATTTGTTAGGGTAATTTTAAAATATTATATTTACCCTTATTTACCCGATTTACCTTTAACTATGGTAAATAAAATTTACCGTAGTTACTATTCATAATTCCCAAAAATAAAAAGTAGCTTATTAACATAATTTGGATCCACTGATTCCAAATATGGAATCCATTTTTACAAATTAAATACACAAAAGTTGCAGAAATTAAATTAAAATTAATCCCGTTGTCGAAAGAAAACGAGTTTTCTTTAAAACATTACAAAAGATTGAATTGATTTAACCTATGAATTTAAGGTAAAATCAATGCTAATGTCATAAATTATATTAAATGGTAAAAATATATTATATTTATACTTTAAAACCATTCAATATTATAATTTAACCACATAAGATATTATGATGAAAAAAGTTGTTTTTAATTAAAATATAGCGTGTTTTTACTATTAATTAAAATATGAAAGTTATCGGAAAAATATCAAAACTTTATCTAATGTAAATTTTTATATCCTGATTCAAAAGAAGAATTTTATTTTGTCAAATTGAACTTCTAAACATGTCAAAAACTAGATTTAATGTGGGTGCGCCATCAAAAGGTGGCAAAACTGTACTTTTTTTAAAAATAATTATTTTACACGAAAAATTTATTTTGTTCTTATACCATGTTCTAGAAATGTGTAAGATGAATAATAATGTTATAAAATTCAAAATTTAGTTAACACTATTCACAACGGCTAGTTCATGACAATATTATAATAATATATCATTGTTTATTAAAACCCAGTATTGCGTACAACACACGCTATCGAGGAAGGTCGTGATTGCGTGTAATGCAAGCCAAGTAAGGGTTGCGTGTTGTGAAAGAATCCTTCATTGTTTCGTATAACAAAATCCAACCATTTTTCATTTATACATTTAATGTATATGTATATACTCAATGTTGTGTAGAATAACTATTATCAAAATTGTGTGTAACACGATCCAAGAATAGTGTTGCGTATACTGCAAGCTAATACGGTGATGCGTATAGCGCAAAGTAATCTTGGTTTAGAATAAAACACAAGACATTAATGAAATTAAAAGAATATTTTTCATAAAATCTCGGGGTGTTACATTCTACCCCCCTTAAAATGAATTTCGCCCTCGAAATTCATTGGGGTTATAAATGATTTACTATTCGAAAGTTTCTTTAATAGAAACCCACATCGTAAAAAGGAATACCAAAACCAATCCTTAAAAACAAAAGTATGAAACGTAACGGTTACCCAAATAAACTAATCACTGGGTTTTCACATAGGTTAAAATATGGATATGGAAGAGAAATCTAACCATCATGTTCTGATGGAGAGTGGTAGAGAACACGGCTATGGAAAAGCTAGCAGTCACAAAGCCATAAATTTGTGATGAACTAAGGTACCATCTGATTCATCAGATATAAGAGCACTAGGACAACATTTTTGGTTTTCAAGATCATTTCCCTAAAGTTGATGAAATTGGAATTAGAAGGAATACTTTCGTGATTTTGGTATAGTCTCACCATTTGTCTTTCTTTGGACAATTTCCACTTCATCTCTTAAAGAAATGAAGTTGAATTTGTCATTCTTGATATGTTAGCAGATCATGTGATAGAATGATGGGTCATTCCATCTATCTCAAACAAAAGGTTAGAAAATTTATCAAAAAATACATAAGTCCATCTATAGTGAGATTCATCATATAGGGTTCCTAAAAAGGACTTATACTTCATATATCATACAGCGTAATATAATAAAACTAGTTTCTACTAAACAGGGACTTTCTGTAGGTCAGTGGTAGGCGATAAAGGCCAGTCGCACTTCGGTTGTGGGTTCGATTCCCACAGCCTTGTCCGACGCGATGGGCCGTCGCCTGTCCTAGAGGTTGTCCTTTTTCTAAAACTATATTACTATAACATCCCATCAATAATATCAAAAAAACTTCTATCCTTAAACAATAAAAACTTATGTCCAACATGATCCATTCCAATCATTAGGCTTATCCATAATACTTCAGTCCACTCTCATAATATAGTGAAAATGATTACCAGAGATTTAATACCATCGTTGATCCCCATATATCATAAAATATATCTTTTTGGTCACATTCCAAACATTAAAAGGCCTTAATCATGTACTCTCTTGAATACCCATTGAACCTTAGTGAAAACATGAATTCAGTTAAAAGTTAACACTTTCCACATACCAAAATCCTCAAAATTCTATATCCTCAATCCATGATATCACTTAGTCCTTATATCAATCATGAGCTCATGAATACTGTTAAACATTTCATTTTCTCGTTTTCCCTTCATTATGCGCATATCATCTAATTTCCAAAAATATCTCAATCACTTTGAATACCACATTAGACCAATACATAAATATTCCAATACTTTATGATACAACATTATTTTGGAATCCCATTACATAAACACTTATTCATTCCACCACATTGTTGTCATATTCAACATCGCCAATAGTGATCGCATGTGACTTCCCTTTGTCCTTTGCCTTAAGCGGTTGCTCATGTCGATCATCACTAACCCTTGGATTAGGGCATTTATTAGCATAATGCCCCATTTCCTTGCACTTGAAGCATTGAAGTGTTGGTGGTGCGTTCTCTGCAGTGTTTGCTTAATTCACATCATTAGAATCCCTTTTTCCATTACTTCGACACTCAGCTGCTCGATGACCTTCTTTTCCACACTTAAAACATTTTCTAGTCCCTTTAAGACAATCCCCACCATGCTTCTTTCCACACTTTTTGCATAAGGAAACATTCATCTTCTTTTCACAATTATTTTGAGATTTCTCCTTGAACTCCATCTTTCGTTTCTTTTCAAAACCATGAGATGGATATGTAACACCAACTTCCATTTCTACCTTCATAGCACAATGCACAATTTCTTCATAGCTACTGAAGTCTCTTATAGCTAATGCCCTTTGAAGAATTGGTTTTAAGCCACTGAAAAATTGATCAACTTTACTTTCAGGTTGGATGATAATGCCAGATGCATACCTTGCAAATCTTGTAAAATTTGCTTCGTATATACCAACAGATTCATCATCCTACTACTTCATCTCAAGAAAATCCTTTTCCCTCTTTGTTCAAAGAATACGAGGGAAGTACTTACTGAAAAACAAGTTCTTGAACTCATCCCATTCCATGGACTCAATTTCATCTCTTGGCCTCGTATTCTTGATAAGATTACACCATTGATCAGCATCACCTTCCAAATGATATACTGCTAAGATGACTTTATCATGCTCAGAACATTGAAGAACTGAAAATATCTTTTCAGTGGTACTGATCCATTGTTCAGAAACAAGTGGATCGGAAGACCCACTGAAAGAAGGTGGACGTTGCCTCATAAAGGACTCAATAGAATATTGTTCCCTTCTCTTCTCATTTGGAAGTCCATAATGATTCATAGCTTGTGTAAGTATAGCAATAAGATTTTTCACTCCATCTCCCATAACATTTGTTTGTTCAGGAGGGAAATCATTGCATTGTCCATTGCATTGATCAACACGGTTCCTTCGGGTTCCAGCCATCGTCTAAAACCCAAAAAGAATAGTGTGAGAGACAAAAATCTGCTAGGGAAAACAACATAATAAAGGGGGAGTACCTTCAATATCTAACATCTTAGGTTTAATTCTATGATCGTTAGCGTAATTCCAGTACTATAACCTATACTTATACTTAACCTTAGGCAATCCCCTAGACATACCTTAGAAATATCTCTAGGGATCTCACTAACGTTTTCGCATCCTAGTTTCCAAAGGTTGAATAAACCTTTCCTCTGATACCAACTGTAGAGACCCGAAGATTGACGTACATGGATATTACATTAATTTTGCGGAATACTTAGTACATAACAAAAACACCCACACAAGGATTGTAATAGTTTAGTGTCCATGGAAACTCAGAATATAATCTTCTAATTGTGGTGAAATATCTTCAACATCTCCCATAAAGATATTCGTTTTTTTACCTAAATTCTTTCTTTATATCCTGGGGAAAAGAAAACATAAAAGGGTGAGCTCAAATTCTCAGTAAGGGTAAACAAAATAACTATCAATCACATCATATTCATAAGAACATAACATTTTGGAAATCTTAACCTGCAAAAGGGAGTATAATTTCATAACATGGGATAAATCATAGTAGTGAAATGAAATCCCAATAATCATAACATAAAACATCAAACTTTGTGGAATACACAAATAATCATAGAGAATCATTTCTTGTTAGTCAAGACTCATTTCCAAGACTATCTTAGTGGACAAAGTCCTTTTCTGAACTGAGTCACCCTCGTTTCATTCCTGTTTCACTGAACCGGTATAACCTACCGTTCCAGCCATGTCTATCTCATGAGATATAAAATCTTTACCCAATGAATTGGAGGGAGATATACGTCCCACCCGTCTCATAATGATACCATTCTTATGTGTGCCACAAAATCATAAATCATACATCATTTCATAACCCATGTAATAAAAATGGGAATCTTAAATATCGTGACATCATAAAACAATTCATATAAGACAAAGGAATTCATAAAAATATAATTCCATCACAACATAATCAAATCAATGTAATAATAGGGATAAAAATAGATCCCTTTATTATCATAGATGGAAAATAATTTTGATAAAACACTTGAACTCCATTCTTGAGGAAAATATCCTTTCTGCTTCAAAAACACTTTTCCTTTCTTAACATGTCGTACAATTATAAAATAAAAGAAGTTGATTAAAAATAAACATTAAAACTTTTAAAGGAATATTCTTTGAAACAATGTTTCAAAAATCCATTCATTCCGTATAAGTTAAAAAAACATTCTTCGTCTTTTTGTCGGAAAAGTCAAAAAGTACCTCGTATGAAAAACGAAAAAAAGATTCCTTTCATATCCTTTACTAAAAACTCACCGAAGGGTAAAATTGGACTTAAAAAATTGTAGTAGGATGGAAATAATATTACATATTGAGGAAACATGGATTTTGATGACAAAATACACCCCAGAAAATTCTAAAGTATAAACAATCTCGGATAAAAACGAGATTGTGATATTTTCCTTACCTAAGGTCCGATTTGCTTCGTAAGTGTCCGAACCTCCTTGTATAATGATTTAAATAATGTCATTGACTTATTAAAAAATCATATTCATTGTTATGATATCATATATGGTTCACTTATGACTTTATATTACCCGTTCTTTTGTAAATTCCATGTTAAAGAGCGTTTTGGGTAAAATTGTTTCATTTGTCGTCCGTGTTTTGACTTGTAATTATTCATATGATTACTTAGATCATGATTACTTAATTACATAATATAAAACATGATTTATATAAATATATATTCAGAATATACATATATATAATAAATCAGTAAATGGAAAGAAATACACCGTTCATGGAGACGGTAGTCCGTACGTACGCACGAGCGTTGATATCATTCTCATGATCGTGGGACTGTATTGGAGTGTATGTATGATATTTCAGAATCAATATCACTTTAAAATAATAATATATAGTTATTATTTACACCATTATACCCATCCAAGTAAGGTGGTGGTGGAAAATAGATTTCACCACGGCGTGGAGACGGTATTCCGTACGTACGCACGCGCGGTGATTTCGTTTTCCGTAGGATGGGTAGATGGTGAAATAGGATTGTTTCATACATATAATAACATATCGGTATATGAGTGATACTGATGTTATTACTTCATAATTAAACAACCTAATAAGAAGAAGTGGAAGAAGAAATAAAGGTGAAAGAATCGGTAACGGAAATTACCTCTTCTTTGAAGCGCCTCTTTGAGACCTCCTCTTAGGGCACTAAAATTGGTCTTTGAGGAATAAAAAAACCTCTAGGATGTTTCTAGGAAAGTGGAGAAGAGAATTTGGCAGGGTTTGGCCGAGCTTGAAGGCTTAAGGTTGTGTGAGTAAGAGAGGGAGGAGGTGCCCTTTTATAAGGGAGGAGAGGGGCACCTTTGGAATAACTAAAAATATTATTTTATTATAAAGTGAACTTCGGTTTTAAATAGCTCCAAATTGATTTATTTCGAATCTATGGTGGGGATGGGTCGAAATCCTCTCATAAAATATGATTTAGATAAGTTTAGGTTATTATTTTAACCTTATCAATTAGATTTAACTCTAAGTTAAATAATTTATCTTTTACCGTGTCCATTTGTTTTCTTACACTATATGGTTAATAAACATACTATATCAATCCAAAATAACCCCAAGTTGTTTATTATTAATATATATAATAGTATCTAATTCATTTGGATGAACCATTATTTTTAGGAATAAAATAACAATAAATAATATAATATTTGTTTTAAAAACTAATTTTTGTCAATTTTGACACTATTTGGTACATGATTTTTATGAAATTCATAACATAATGATAAGTTAGAACCATGTTACTTAAATCAGAAATAACATGTCATATTAACCTAGAAAATTAGTTTAAGTCATAAAAAGTCTCAAATTACATTTATTTGGGCATTTATAACATCAATTATGTCAATATTTCATTAATAAGACAATTATTGCATCATCATTGTGTCATAATAAATGATAATTATTTAATCCTTAAAAATTCTAAATAAATTCCTATGATGTAGATAATTGTATTATATTTCTTGAGATTATTCATTTATGAAGTTTCATGAAGTTTATCACTAGATTAAAATTATTATACTTATAAGATTTAAGAAAGTGACATGTTGTCACATTCTTTGGTTTTAATAATAATTAAATTACTTTCATTGAAAAAATTTAATTAAATGTATCTAATCCGACCCTTAGGTGATATTGGTTGACTTTTAGTCATCCAATAGCATTTTGACATTTCTTAGGGTAATTTTAAAATATTATATTTACCCTTAATTACCCGATTTACCTTTAACTATGGTAAATAAAATTTACCGTAGTTACTATTCATAATTCCCAAAAAAAAAAGTAGCTTATTAACATAATTTGGATCCACTGATTCCAAATATGAAATCCATTTTTCTAAATTCAATACACAAAATTTTCAGAAATTAAATTAAAATTAATCTCGTTGTCGAAAGAAAATGGGTTTTCTTTAAAACATTGCAAAAGATTGAATTGATTTAACCTATGAATTCAAGGTAAAATCAATGTTAATGTCATAAATTATATTAAATTGTAAAAATATATTCTATTTATAATTTAAAACCATTAAATATTATAATTTTACCACATAAGATATTATGATGAAAAAAGTTGTTTTTAATTAAAATATAGCGTGTTTTTACTATTAATTAAAATATGAAAGTTATCGGAAAAATATCAAAACATTATCTAATGTAAATTTTTATATCCTGATTCAAAAAAAGAATTTTATTTTGTCAAATTAAACTTATAAACATGTCAAAAACTAGATTTAATGTGGGTGCGCCATCAAAAGGCGGCAAAATTGCATTTTTTTTAAAAAATACATATTTTACCCGAAAAATTTATTTTGTTATTATACCATGTTCTAGAAATGGGTAAGATGAATAATAATGTTATAAAATACAAAATTTAGTTAACACTATTCATAAAGGCTAGTTCATGATAATATTATAATAATATATCATTGTTTATTGAAACCCATTATTGCGTACAACACACGCTATCGAGGAAGGTCGCGATTGCGTGTAATGCAAGCCAAGTCAGGGTTGCGTGTTGTGAAAGAATCCGTCGTTGTTTCGTATAACAGAATCCAACCATATTTCATTTATACATTGAATATATATATGTATATACTCAATGTTGCGTAGAATAACTATTATTAAAATTGTGTGTAACACGATCCAAGAATAGTGTTGCGTATACTGCAAGCTAATACGTTGTTGCGTATAGCGCAAGGTAATCATGGTGTAGAATACAACACAAGACATTAATGAAATTAAAAAAATATTTTTCATAAAATCTCGGGGTGTTACAAGGTCTGCCTTCAAAATTAAGCAATTTTCATCAGTATGTATGTCATTTTTAGGATTCCATATAGCTAAAACAAAATTGGCACTAATGTGACTTGGGAAACATCTTTGAACAACAATATGATTGTTTACATAACTTTTTGAAATTATAGAACTGCCATGATTCAATTACACTGGATCATATCATACAACATAGGTATTCTTATATTATTTTATTAAATACATAACTTATGTCTCTTAGTTGTAGAATGTACTGTTTCTTAGTTATAGATATCATGTATCTCTTTATAATAGCTGTATAAAGCCGTGCAATTATTCATTTATCCAGTTTGGTTTCTTCCTTCACAATGTAGTATAAAACAGTGCAATTACATCCCCTTTTAGGTTTTTAATTTAACTCAATTCATATGAAATTTTCAAGATATAGTGCAATGCAGTGATTCTCAATAGGTTTTTTCTCATATATTCATTGAATTATTTTTAGTTCTCTCCAAGAATTCGTATTTCCAGTTTCAGTTGAGTTTCTCAAACATTTTTAAAATACATCTCAACAATTACTTTTAATTATTATAATGTGTTGCAATTCTTTATCAATTTATTCATTTAAACTAACTTGAAAAACAGTTTTCTATCAATATATTTTGGAACGTGTTTTATTCTATATAGTTTATATAGAAGTTTTTTCCAGTTGTTAGTATATTTTTCATAAAATATATTAAACAGAACATTTTGTTTTCATTTCTGATTATTTTTTATTATGTAACATTATTTTGATGGAAATGTTTTTAAACATGTATTAATGAAGCTTTGAATGACTTTGGTGTCATGATCGATTGGTGTTACTTTCAATTGGGTTACAAGTATGAGATTCAATGGATCTCTTGTTGACTGGAGGCATGTTTGACCAAATCCGTAGTGGCATTTCATCATTGCTGTACTACCTTTTTTTGTTCCTAGATAAACTTGATAAATTATTATGGTTCTATTTAGTTGATCAAGATTTTTTATTGAGCAACGGTTCATTTTTTATCATTTTTAAATTATGATGATGACGAGTTTCGTTTACCTGCACAGTTGGAGATACTCAAATCAAAAAAATTCTTAATTCTCAATTGATGAAACTAATATTAATATTCAAAACAGTATTCATTAGTTTTAACATAACACATAAAAATTTCTTTTTTATCAACGATAATGAGCATTACATTTGCAGTTTCACTGACACCTTCGACCAAAAGCAGGTAATAATGTATAAAAAAAATTCAATACTATAACACTGATTATGCACATTACATTTTGGTTTTGTCTGACACAATACAGAAACATCATTGTAGTGGTTCTTCAAAGGTAAGTGGGGTTGAAAATATCAAGGTGTAATGTTCTTCAAAATTTCCGATTTCTATATTCTTCAAATGAAAGTCACCAAAATCTAATATTCTTTTCTTCTTTTCCAGATAGCATCATCATACTGATAGGTCTTCTACTTTGTATGTTGGCTCGAGAATAGTTTCTTCAACCTCAGACATGAAAACTACTCAGGTACAAAAATGATAACTACAATAACTATTATATTCATTGCACTATTATCAAATTACATTCATTACTATTAAGTGTGGTTTATATTCGTTACATTTTCCAAGGCATAGTTCTTTTCAATTTCACCTGTCTACTATTAATTATATGATGTGTGATTCAATGATTACACATTATAATGTATGTTACCTATATATTCTTCCAACTTTATTGTCTATGAAAAAAATCTTGCTTCCTGATTTTGAAAATGATAAAGTGATTCAACATAATCTGTTGAGGAATGAAAAAAGTGATTACAATGCTTTATTTAGTATACTATTAAATACCAGAATATTCATTTCTATTGCAAGGCCATGTTTTAGTGGTAAATGTTTGTTAAATTGTGCAATTATGAAGTAGGTCTCAACTTATTGCAGTTATCTATTTGGATATTACATTATCTCATTTAAAAAACCATCTTTTCTTTGGTAATCTATGGTCCTTAGACCCATATTAGTCATTTATATTGCAACACCATATTTGAATTGTAACAGTCTATTATAATATATAGTTATGACATAGGGCAACCATTATTTATATGATGTGATTGGTATACTTTACAATTCCAAAATTGCCAATTTAATCTATTTAATTTTTAGAATCAGTTCTGAGATTTTAATATTCTTTACTATTTATTAATCTTTATAATTATTATTACATATGTAGATTGCTATTGCTGGATGAATATGAAGCTATAGATTTATTTCTACAATAACTTCTTCCTAGAAGGCTGTATAACATGATCTACCAGAAAAACTTCTACATAAATGATGGTCAAAAATTTAGCAACAATTATTGATTGGGTTTTGTCATTATGTATTCTCATTATTCATCTGCTCAGTTACATTTTTTTATTATTACTAACACTAATGTATTATTATTTCTCATTCATATATAAGTGAAATATCATTCCAAATTTAAATTTTTTTATATATCCATTCTTATTTAAAGTATTTTAATGGTGTATCCTTATCTTATGGACTCCTATCCCATTTTTATGCACCATCACTTCCTGATAAAAAATGAACATTAGTATTTCCTCTATACTAATACAAAACATATTATCTTAATAAATAAACACCATTTTCTATGGGTTTTATCACAAGGTATATTTTATGTTTTTTGGGACTATGAATTTAAGAGTATTGTTATGATGCAGGTTTTCATCTCATGGTTTTAGGGCATTGTTTTATCATGATAATGTTTATCAATTGAGCTGGTTTGTGTGTTGAATAATCACTGAGGGTAGAAGGTTCCTCCATCATGATGTTTTTTACTAGGTTATCACTTCTTTCTCTATTGTTGTTTTACATTAATGGATTAGTTGTCTTGAGTAGATATTCTTGGTATGATGGAATAATATAAAACTGCTTCATTATGTTATGGTTAGATTGTTTGATTGTAATTTATTTTTACAATGTTCAACTACTTTACTACTTGTCACTGGATGTATCAGATTGGTCTTCCCTTATATGTCAGCATGTTTTTTTCTATGTATTTGAGCATGTATCTAAGAAGGTAGGTGTTTTCTGAAGCAACTATTTTCTGCCTCTTCCTACCGCTTATAAAAAAATTTATGTCTACTAATTCAGTATTTTGAAGCTACTGTTTTGTAATTATCTTCTGTTTATCCTATGCAATTCTATTGTAGATTATTTGATCATGTGAAGTTATGTTTTAGATCATGGTAGATCATTTGATTTTGATGATGACACAATTGAGGTAATTTAGGAGTTTTTTGGAACATTAAAAACTGGTTATTTTACAACAACTACAAATATTTATTCTACTTAGGTATGTTTTATCTATTTTCAATCACCACTATTTTTATAAAGTCATTGGAACCATCAATACTGAATTTTTTAATGTCATATAAATTTCCTCTAACTATCACATATACATAATTTCTTCTTCTCTATTGGAAATTGTTATAATTCTAGTCAATGAATTAATTTGTCAATATTATCTTTTACATATTCATTAAATTAATTTCTTCATGTAGTAAAATTGGTTTACTGCATTTAATGCTGATGATGCGGTCCGAAGATATGTAAGAATATTTCTGGACTCCCCTACTACAATAATCTATGTTATTAAGCTGAAACTCAGATTGAAGGATAGCATAAACTAAAAGACTGATCAAATAGACAGATATTTCATGATTTAATTTCATGGTAATTGAAAATGAAGCATTAATCCATTATTTTCCTGACTCCCCTCTGTAATGTTTTATTATTATTATTAGGGAAAGATGTTTAATTAGTCATTAATTTTAGGATTCCCTAATTTTAACTTTGGTTTGTAGGTTCAACAACAACTTTGGGTGGGGGTGTGTTGCAAGGAGCTCCAGGTATTCAAAGTACGTGAATATGTAATGTTATGGATTACATTTTTATTGGCTCATTGGATGGTTTATATGGATGAAATTACACAACATATGAATATTTTCTATCTTAGACTTTATTTTTTTACTACAATAACGAATCATGTGATGTTATTGGTGATATTCTCTTATGAATATTTCATATTTGAAATAAGGTATTGCATTGTGTTATTATTTTTAAATGATAACAACTTATAAACTATTCAGTAGTATGTGCTGCATTACTTCTATTAATTTTTTAAATTACTATATTAAATTATGATTCCTAATAAACGCTTTCGATTATGTTTTACATAGAAATACGAATGGGATAGAGAGTTTAAATCTATTAATTTCAAATGAGTATCTATACTTGATGAAGTGATATCCATAGTGGCAAGGAATTGAAGGTACAGGATGGAAGAGCTGGTGAGGGGGGATGGGAGGGGGAGATTTGGGTAGGGGGTAGGGGGAGACAAGTAGCTGGGTAGTGGGAGTAGAAGGTGGGAGGACAAGGGGGAAGGAAATGGTGGGGGGTATTCTTGTTAGTGGGCAGGGGAGAGGAGGGGAGGATCTGGGATGGTTGTAGAGGATATGAGGGGAGGGGAGGGGAAAATGAGGGTACGGGGGAAGGGCCGGGTGGGGGAAGAGGTTGGCCAGGGGGAGGGGGTTATGGGGGAAGGGGTTGGAAAGGGGGGGTGCTTAGGGAAGGGGCTGGGCAGGGGGGACTGGTGGGGGAAGGTGCTGGGAAGGGGGAAGGCTGAAGAGGGAGGGGGAGCTATTGGGATGGGGTGTCAGACATGCAAAGGAGGGGGGATAGGGTTATAGCTGGGTAGGGGGGTAGGAGGACATGTTGGGAAATGTGGGGTGGGGGGGGGGGGTTCATTCTGGGCAGGGTGGGGGGGGGGGAAGGGAGGGGGGGAGTGCTGGGGGAAGGGGCTGGTCAGGGGGAAGGCTCACGAGGGAGGGGGAGGTGTTGGGATGGGGTGGCAGCCAAGCAAAAGAGGGAGGATTGGAGGGGATAAGGTGGATGGAGGGGGGGGGGGTAGGAGGACATGATAAGAAATTTGGGGGGGGGGGTGTTCATGCTCGGCAGGGGGGAAGGGATGGGCTGGGCAGGGGAGGGACGACAGGTAGAGGAGTGGGGGGGGGGTTCACATGCTGGCCAGGGTGTGGAGGGGGGAGGGAGGGGCTGGGTGGGTAAGGGAGTTAATGTATGGAATTGGGGAGGGGAGGGGCTGGGCAGGGGAGTGAATTTTCATTTTCATATTATATATTGTTTTCATTGAATTATTGTACAGTTTTTTTTTCATAGTTGAATATTGTAAACAAATAATCCATTTGATTATGACATGATTTTTTGGACTTCACTGGATTAACCAGTTATTTTATCAATAGTATGTCTCATTTACTTATATTGATTTCTAATTATAGGTTTCAGGGATCAATATAACTGTCAAAAAACACGAAAAACTTCTACTCTACATCAATGATGCATTTGGTACTGGGAGGATTTTGACTGAACATTTTGATGACATGAATTGTAATCTGATCTGCACACCCACTATTGTTGAAAATTATGGTTCCTGTTTATGTTGTCAGACATGTATCTGCTACTGTAACAGTATTGATGTTCTCTTATCATTTTTAAATTACATTCCATAGTCCTATGTCAAAGGTGAGAATGTATTGATGTTTTCTTACAAAGATTTTGTTTCACTATTGACCTGTTTCAAGTATCTACAAATTCGAATTTGATACTTTTTGACTATAAATAAATTTATAATATCAATATATTAATTATTAACTTTCATTCAGTTTCACCTTTGGTTCCTTCATTGTTAGTTTTATACAAAAGGTTGCTCAGTATCTAAATTTTTTTCCTCAATTTCTGTAACTTTTATTCCTCATTATTTATGTCATTTTCTTTTCAAATTTATTCAATATTAATATAAACTATTATGATTTATAAATAGTAATCTATAGTTAATAATAAGAATTATTTTATAGTTTCATGCATCACACGGGCAGAGTACTAGTTTTCATAATAGGAATATACCATTATTGATTCCTCCCTCACCGAAGTATTTGGTAATACCACTCCAATGTTTCAAAATCATGGGGAATCACTCTTTCCCAGTATCATATATAATATTATGAATATGATTATGATGATGGACATCCAACCATTGAAAAAGGTGTCTCTTGGAGATACAACATATGGTGCATGGGAGAAGATGAATTTCACACGAGAGCTGCTGCCTGCGAGCAATCATAGACAAAACCCTAGCACGCGCTAGGAACTAAGAATCGAGATCCTTTGTAGACTTTGTTGCTTTTCAACCTCCTCCTAAGGAATCCAGGACCTCCGGATCCATATTTCTAAAATCATACAGGTATCGAGGTTTAACAACAATTTCATTCTCACTGAAAGAGGTAACTCTCTTCTCTATCGAACCTTCGATTTGCATTAGTTGGTAAATTCTCAAAACGTTGGCCCTCATTGGATTATCTTTTCAAAACATTGGAAATCATTTTATTTAAAAACATTCATATCGGGCTTTTGAATTCATTACACATTCTATTTCAGTTTTCCCTAGATAATGACTAGTATAGATTTTGGACCTGAGGGTCATGGTCTTTTGGGATTTCTTTCATGAATGTATTCAAATGGTCACCTGATTTTGATTTTGATGTTGAACCCCCCATTGTCCATATTTGGCTGGGATTCCCGGGTCTGCCTTTTCACTTGTTCAAACAGAATGATTTATTCTCTTTTGATCAACTATTCAGTTAGCCTCTCAAAATTTATAATGCTACACTAAACATTACATGCCCCTCTGTTGCGAGGATGTGCACAGAAATTGATATTTCTCAAGAAATGCCTTCTAGATTTTGGATAAAAATGAGGAGTATGTATTTATACAGAATGTTGTGTTTGAGAGTGCTTAATATTTTTGTAAGAAATGATTTAAAGTTGGCCATTCTACTACAAGGTGTGGGATTTAAATACATCCACCTCACCCACAACCACATTTTAAATCATTTTTGGTTGAAAATTCTTCTCCAGAAGTGTTAACTACTGACTAGATGGGCATCCCCGTGAATAATAATTTCACCTTGATCTCCTAGAATAACCCAAACCCTCAACTAGTTCATCCCTGTGAAAATTTCATCCCACATACCATGGGGGAAGTCTCCATATGTGAGGGTCATGCAATTAATGATGTTGGTCATGAGACTAATGAGGTTTTATAGAAGAAAGCTGATGATTCTTTTCAGGAGTATATTGATAAGATCTCTCAAGTGGAGGGGGATTCTCATAGAAAGGATCAGAAATGGAAAAAATACATTTTTGAATCTGATGGTTTCATCACTCCAAATCCCTGGAAAACTAGGAAACATAGTGATAACATCAATTATGAAATAATTATTATCACAAGATCATTAGCTACCAAAAGTAATGATTTTGAGGTTCCTCTATATCTTGTATCTATTGAACAACTTCGGGAATCCTCCCAATCTTCTAATTGTTCTGATTCAGATCTATCCTCAAGTGAAGAAGATGAAAATGATCCTACATATCAGGATTCCTATCAGTATGAAGAGGAACTGAATTTCTCAAAGGAACTTGACTCCTGGTTCGTGGAAAATAATAAAAATACATTTCAAAAAAAATGGTGAAATGACTGCTGATGCTTATCTTGATATTAGAAAGAGGATGCTTAGTAGAGTGGATGAGGAATTTAAGAAAGATCCAAACATTGATTTTAAGGACATTCCATGGCAATGATTTTTGGTTCCTAATTTCATTAATCGGTTTGGATGAAGATAAGTGGGTCATGCTACTTCTGATGCATCTGTTCTGTTTTATTCTGATGGCCTTTGGAATTTTCTGACATGTAGCTCTGGCATGCAGTGTGTTCTGCACTTCATGACTTTTGACTCCTACTGTTCCATTTTTCTTTTGAATTTTTGAAATAGAACTATCTGTTTCATTTATTTTTTCTGGTAGCTTGTGTTTTCATTGAATCATTTTAAGATCTTTGATGATGAATAATGGATTTGATCTTTCATTACCTAAAATTTGAAGACATTTTTGCTACTCCTGGGTTTTCTCTCTGTTTGGAAGCATTTGTTGTCTTCATCATTTATGAGAGCATGGGGAAGTCACTCTGTATTAGCTTGATAAGAAGGTGGACTATTGTACATCTCTACTTCTTTGCTTGAGGATCTCATTCACAATGCAAGCCCTTCTCTTCTCTGAGGTTTTTCTTTTTTGAGCATTATTTTTGTTCTTGTTCTTGTCTCAAAAATTATGCTGGTGTAAATGCATTACACCTCGAGCATTCCTTTTACACCTTTTATATTTTAATAAATTCTTTGGGGCATGAATTGGGTAACCAATTCCTGTCTCCACTTGTCAAAAAAATTGAAAAATGTTTCTCTACTATATTCGATGTGTTGACATGGGTGAATCTCATCATGATGAAAGATCTAAGGCCATCATTAATGAGTAAAATCATATCTCCAAATGAGATGAATAAAAACAAAGATTTATTAATGAGTCTTCTATATGTATTATCTTGGATATATAATGAAATTATAGGGATCAATCTTATGGTTTAAATTCATCAGCATGCACTCACGGGGGGGGGGGGGGACATTGTTTGTTCAAACAATATCCTATAAGGATGAACCTTTACCATGATGTCAAGGATAAAACCAAGGTTTATTAGTTAATCAAGTCCAGCATCATTAGGGAAGTCCTTTACTCTTAGTGGATAGCAAAAATCTTCCCATCTAGGAAGAAGAATAGACCAATTATGTTTTTATGGTGTTCTCATACCTCAACATCCACTCCCCAGATAAAGATTTTACCATTTTGGAAATGATGTTTCTGGTCCACACAAATTCCAATTTCTAGGACTCATTATTCATAAATGGGTACTCCATGTATAATAAAATCTAAGAGGACCCTAAGAACAAATATTAAATTACCTTTTAGAACTATAAAGGAATTTTTCTTATCAGGAAATACCATTCATTTTAATGAATGTCAGGCTATGTACTAGTATTCCATAAAGAACATATTTAAGGATATCCATAGGATATTAGTGTAATGATACCTAGATGATATGATGGTAAAATACTTCCAATGATAGGTTCATATAATAGATCTTGGGAATGTGTCTAAATTGAAACAAATCCACCTCCTAGAGATGAATCCCCCCATTTATGCATTCGGAGTTACCACTGGGAAGATCATTTCCTTTCTTTTCAAGTACAGAGGAATTAAAATAGATCCTAATCAGATTATGGATTTTATCTTAATTTCTCACATACAAAACCTATAGGTGTTATGGGGAATAAATTCCCACCTGTCCTACGTCCAATGATTCATTGAAAATATAGATTAAACGTTTAAAAACTCATCAATGATCATGAATAATGGAAATTCTTATGAGTGGGATAAATTATACTAGACCACATTAAAGGACATCAATCAATATATAATGCATACTCAAATATAGATTCCAACCATCCTAGGAAATCATTTGGTCCTTTATATGAATTCCTTGTAACGGTTTCTAGGTTCCCTCCTACCCCAAAATAACCAAGATAGTACGAAGAATATCATATACTACACTAGCCATATATTACTCGATATTAAGACTAGATATTTTTCTATATAGAATATATTACTTTCCTTAGACTTTTCATATTATAATTTGTTGAACTACCTAAAAAAATATTATATAGTTGGTATCCCATATAGATCTGATGAAATACATCTTCAAATTCCCCATGTGTAACAGGTGATTGGTGTAGTGGGTAGTAATTCTATGGTGATTCAAAAACAATTACCCCCAAATAATCAATCAACATACAAGCACGTATAGATATCTTTTCTATGTATCTAAACCCTAATAAAATTTTCTTGGATGTAAAATTACATGATTAGAAAATCCTATCAATAAATCAAGAGCTTATATTATGAAAGATTAACATTGATGCTGCCTTATATAGACTAATTTAGTGAAGGCTATATAACCCCAAACATAATAGGGTGGGCATTGGAATAGTATTAATCTCTCAAATGTAGGTTATATTAATTTTCTCATCACTATTTTCAAATTGATGTACTAACAACACGACTGAGTATCAGGAAATTATCGCCAACCCCAAGTTGGATTTGGAGATTGACAATCCTTGACTTAATGTGAAGGGAGAATCTGAGCTTGTCATCGTGAAGAAAAATAGTGGTAATTTTATCTAAAATCTTGATTGTGTGACATTTTTAGAGTATACTGAATTCTTTATAGCATTGTTACTATCCCATTCAGTGGTTAATCATTTTACCTAGTGGTAGAATAATTGATCTAATTCCTTAGAAAGCCTGGATTCCTTCATTACAGATCTCAAAAAATATGACATTTTCATTCATGTGGAATATTATGGGGTCATCCCCCCATCCATTCTAATATAAATGACCAATATGTAAATCAACTGACCATTGGAATTTCTACATATGGGTCCTCATTCAACATAATAGTCAAAGAACATCCTTACTAGATGACTCACTTCGTTGAGTATCTATAACACAGTACTCTCCCACTAGGTCTATTCGAGCATGAGTACATCTAAGAGAGTGTGATAAAATTTACTGTCTCAAATGGCCCTAACCTAGAAGAGGCTCTCTATATGTAGGTTTTTGATTTATTCCACCTCCATTGCATCCACGGTAAGGAGGATTCTCAATTTATGCAAGAGTTCCATGCCAAGTCATGTAGGGTCCATCAAGCAGTATGGAAACTCTCTCAACTGACCCATATATTGGTGTATTTCTTGCCTACCCGAGTTCATTACTACATTGTGTTCACCAAGAAGTGCCATGAAGGCTAGATCTATTCCAACATCACGCACTAACTTCTAGAGCCTCTCCACACTACAAAATACTCACAGACCTTTGTTGTATGGAGACTTAACATTGTGGGCCACTACACACTAGTAATGTGTTGAATGTACAGGTTCATCCTAAATAAAACTATCTTCTTCCCAATGTGGGTTGAAGTCATCCCTCTCAAATAAGTTAAGACCCCGTATGTGATTGTGTTTTTAAAATCCCACATAATCCATCAATTCAAGTTCCCTCAAACTATTCGTATATATAATGAATCTAATTTCTGAGTTTATAGAATAAGTAGTTGTATGGAATTTAAAATATATAGTCCAACTAGACATCATGTTATCGTGCATAAGATAATGGTCAGTTAGAGGTGTTCAATTAAATCCTCCCTAACATCCACTAGATGATAGTGTGTGTGATCATGAAGTGATTGCCTCATAATATCTATAAAGCCCAATAGTCCTATTATTTGATGACACAAAAGTCCACCATGGTGTCCCCATACTCCATTGTGTATGGGAATGAAGAAGTTATACTTACTTTAGTTCAAGTTCCATCTATATAGACGACTTTTTATAATCAATAGTCATTGGTGATGAGGGATGATGTCTATTTGGATGAGTTGAAATAACTAAAAATAAAACAATCCCTACGTGATGCATGGCATGGAAATTATCTAGAATCACATGATGATGGAATTTAAAAAATGATTTTCCTCTACTCCTTTCTTCATGGTGATATGGTGTTGTCTCTAAGGATGATGATGATACCTAGAAAGAATCAGCCAAAGGTGGAACCTAAATGGGTGGTAAATTATGTTATTAACAAGGTATGCTCCAACAGATCATGATCATTGATCACATTGGATGGGCAGAAAATGACACCCTCCACCAATTCCAGGTTCCTCAAGATGTATGTCACATGAACCTCCATAGTTATCCATGTCTCATTATATTAAACTGCAAGACAACACCATGGTCACACAACATTAAATTTTGGGACTTCATTGGTCCAAGAATTGTGATATTAAATTTTATGGAAACCAAAGTCAATTATAAACACTAAAAACAATAGAAACCATTCATCTCAAGTGTGATATGTTAAAATTCGAGACAAATTCATGATCCAATGATGTTGAACTATGCGACACTATGGACAAAGATAAAGGACCATAAATTGCAGCAACTAACCATCTTGGTTATATGATGTTAAACTATGGGATGCCATCCTAGTAATAGATTGTTAAAAAATAAGATAGCATGTTTAATCCTTATGACCGTAAACTATATAAACAACTCATTTTAGTCACATGACATAAAGTAGTGTGACAATATTACTATCCCCATATATTAAACCTAAAGATTCCCTCACCCTCACCATATGACATTCAACAACATGTTCACCATATTTGATGTATCATATTAAGATACATGGTCCATGATGATATTTAATGACATTAAGTTTCTTGATACATTGTGTTATCACAAGATAGGGATACCACTTTCATTTATTGTTTCCCACAACATCACACTCTAGAACTATATATGTCTTTATTCCCATTTCAAATGGGATACATAGGGACACCTATATCTCAAAATCTTTGCCTATCCTGGATACCAACCTATTATAGGAATATTCCTCTAGGAAACATGTTCAATTATCACCTAGGGATATGCACACTCATTACATTCACGAACATGGTGGAATAGCTACCAGAGTATTTAAATCTCTCCTAAATTTCCTAAAAAGATTATTTAAAAAAATCATGAATTCATAGGTTTAGATCCCCATCATCCTCCTAGTTTGAATATCCCCCCCAATGTTGATAGTTCCTAGATAGACTAGTTCACCCACACCCTATTAGAAACATGCCTCAAATGATCTGTAGATATGGATAAAGGATCCTATGTTATAAAAATAGTAAAAAGGTTATTCAACATTTTTTCACCCCTTCCTTGACAGATGTGGTTATGGGAACTATGTTTTAAACATGGAAAGCAGTAGTTCCCTACCCATCAGTCTCCACTATCATGGTGTAGACCTTGAAAGTCACAATATACCTCATTCCCACATTCCATTGTTCAGGTGGTGTTTTAACATCCTATGTTTTATTCGCACGATAATTCTTTCTTATTGACCAAGAAATTTGGCATTATTGGAACCTTATCAAGAAAGGTTCATAGGAACCCTATTTTTCTCTCACTTATGACAAGGGGAACTCATTACCACTCCTCGTTTCCCAAACCAGGCATTGATCATGTGGGCTTGTATGTCATGGTGGAATCTTATGGAGTATGTTTGAGGAATAAAGATATTCCGAAATACCTTTTCACCCCAATGAATTTCAAGGTATATGAATATAACCATAAATAAAATCTATTTTAGTCTGAGAATCATAACCTTAAACTATGTGAAATTTTTCTCATAGATATTTTTTTGGTCAAGGAATTCTTGAAAAACTTTTCACCTCAAGTTGAAACTCATTTTGATGCATAGAAATCCAAAAAACACACACATTCTAGTCTAATAATAATGACTATTAACCATATTAAATAATTTTTGAGATCATTAGTATGGATAATGTCTTACTTGGACCTAAATTAACATCAGGTTTTAACTTTCTAGGGCCACAAAATCCATTATGAAGGATCCCACGTTTGGTTTCATATCCACTACCTTGAACTAGTTTCACTCCCCCTTCCCATATTCTGCATACAATGTCAATAATTTTTTTCAAAATCCTTTCCGAAACACAATAAACTAGATGACCCACATCCTAATTTCATGTTGAAAAACTACATGGAAAATTTTTCCTCACCTTGGTGGACCTTTTCATTTAGTGTTGGATGTCTACCACACCACATTAAAGAATTATGTAAGGCCTGACTCCAAGTTCCATGGGCTATGTATAGAAACTTGAATCCCATATCCTATTTCTAATAGGATTACTGAAATTATTTTAGACCACCATTCTCAAGATTGAGTTCATCTCTAACTCTTTAAAAAAACGTAGGATGATCTCAAAAACATAGTCTGGAAGAACATGGAGTTTTTTATTTCACATGATCATGGACATAATTCATCACTAATATTAACATCTTCATCAAATATGACCCCAATAATTATCCAAACTTGTAAATCATCCGTGCATACGCATGGCGTCATAAATGAAGTATGAACTTCAAAATTCATTAGAATAATGAGAAGTGATCAATTGAGAATAATAAATATTGTATTGAAATTATAAATCTATTCATAGATACGAATTATGAAAATATAATATCTAGAAACTTGAAATATTAAAACATTGAAACATAAGCATGGTAAGAGAAGATTGTATTCGAAACATACATCAGTTGTCACCTTCATGTCACCTATGAAAAGTAACTATGGAATGTTATTTAACCATGATAGGAGAACATAAATACACTTTAAGTAGCAGATACATTTTTGACAACAAATGTAGGAACCATTATTTTCAACGACAGTGGCTGTGCATATCATATTACAATTCATGTCATCAGAATGTGCAGTCAACATCCTCCTAGTACTACCATGTATCATTGATGTAGTGTAGCCGTTTGTTGTATTTGTTGACAGTTATTTTGATCACTACAATATATAACTAGACATTAATGTGAATAAATGAGTCATATTAATATGAAAAATAGGGTAATATAGTGAGGTGAAACCAAACAATTAATAATATGAAAAGGAAAAATCAGCAGTATCTGATATAATAGATAAATCAGTACAAATTGAAAAAAATTAGTGGTTAATCTGGCAGCCTATCACCCCCACATTTTTTCAGAAGCTCCTATAACCCCCCTACCCAGCAATACCTCTCCCCTCCCGCTGTCTCCATATGTCTCCCACCCTATACCAACAGACCCCCTCCCACCTCTGCCTCCCCCGTGCCTATCCACCCCCCCCCTGGCCAAACTATTACGTTTGCATCCCCCTCGCCCCTGGGAAAACTATTCCCTGGGAAGCCCCCTCCTACATGCCCAGTCCCTCCCCTCCGATCCCCTGCCCAACTGCTTCCCCCAGCACCCACCCTGGCCAATGCCTTCCCCCAGCAGCCCCCTCCCCCCCTGCCCTCATCCTCCCCTCCCCTCCCCTCCCCTCCCCTCTAACCTGGACAGTCCCTACCCTTTATTCCCTTGCCCAGCCGCTTCCCCCACCACCTCCCATGGCCATAGTATTACCCAAGTAGCCCCACCCCCTGGCCCTCCCCTCCTCTCCCCTCCCCTCCCCTCCAACCTTCCCAGTCCATCCTGTCACCCCCAACATTCCTCACACATCCTCCCCCATCCTCATCACTTCCCCTTGTAGCCCTTCCTGTCACCCCCGCCACCCTGCCCAGGTTGTCACCCCCCCCCCCCAAATTCCAAGCACCTCCTCCTACCCCCATACACATCTCCACCCCTCCCCCCTGCCCAGCCCCTTCTCCTACCACTCCCCCTACCCAGTCTCTTCCCTCACCAGGCCCCTCCCCCCTACCCTCATTTTCCCCTCCCCTCCCCTCCCCTCCCCTCCCCTCCCCTCACATCTTCTCCAACCTGCCCATACCATTTATAGTTATATGTAAAACAAAATGGAAACCGTATATTGTAGAATAGAGTAGTGAATTGTTTATAAGTTGTTACCTTTTAATAACAATAACACACTACAATATATTATTTCAAATATGAAATATGCATAATGGAAAATCAGAAATAACCTCACAGGATTGGTTTTTTTAGTCAAACAATCAAGTTGTTAGATAACCAATATTCATGTCTTGTGTAATGTAGTTCATATAGACCATCCAATGAGAAAAGAAAAACATAATGCATAACATTACACAAGTACACACCTCGAATATGCATATGGAGTTCCTTGAATAACACCCCCACCCCATGTTGCTATAGAACCTGCAAACAAAAGATAGAATTAGAGAATCCTAAAATTAATTAATAAGTGAACATCTTTCACTATCAATGATAAAAAACTTGTATATATTATTCAGAAACTTAATTAATGTACATAACACAGGCCCGTCCCCCCTGCCTAGCTCCACCCCCACCAGGATCGGCCCCCCTCCAACTCCTCATCCCTCCTACCCATCACCACCCCAACCCATGCCCAGCCCCTCCCGTCCACCCCCCTGCCCAACCCCTTGCCTCCCCTCCCCCCTTAGCATCCACTTCTGCCATTGCATCCCATCACCTCCTTCTTCCAAATCACCCCCTCCTGCCCAGCACCAACCCAACCACGCCCCTCCTCCCTGCCCAGCCCCTATCACACCAGCCCCCACTAGCCCCCCTCCCTACCTAACCCCTACCCCCACACATGCCCAGTCCCTCCCCTCCATCCCCCATCCCAACCCCATGCCTCCCCTCCCCCTTAGCTCTTCGATTCCACTGCATCCCAGCACCTCCCCCTTCCAACTAACCCCCCTTATACCCAGCACCAACCGATCCAGGCCCCTCCTCCCTACCCAACCCCTTTCCCACCAGCCCCCACTAGGCCCACTTCTCCACCAGCCCCTACTAGGCCCCCCTCCCTGCCTTTCCCCTCCACCAACCCATGCCCAGCTCCTCCCCTCCTCCCCCCTGCCCAACCCCCTGCCTCCCCTCCCCCCTAGCAGCATCTGCTGCCACTGCATCCCAGCACCATCCCGTTCCAACTCACCCCCCTCCTGCCCAACACCAACCCAACCAGGCCCTTCCTCCCTGCCTAGCCCCTTTCCCACCAGCCCCCACTACTCCCCCCTGCCATGCCCCTTCTCCCAGCAGCAATGAAATACATAAATTGACAGTTGATTTGTAATATAAGAAGAATAAACTAACTCACAAGATAGAAAAGAAATTAGAAGATACAATCACCAGAATTCGTATTACCTTTCATATCTGAAGAACATATCAGTTATTATTTTCTTCCTTGTCATTTAATTTATCCTTCATTCGAATTGCCATATTTTTTCCTGAAATTGACCACCAACACTTACAGGTGGGATATTTTGATATTGATCAATAACATATTCATTAAGAAATTCTCTCAGTAGTTTTTTCTGCATATAGATCATATTTAAAAGTAGCATCAGATGTAGGAGAAATTACAATGTAGGAATAAAATAAAGGCTTGCAAAGAAAATTTAAAAAGGGGGAATATATATATACCTAAATAGAGGATGATACCACTGATGGTGTTTCAAATATAGAGTCATTGTTTTCACCGAGTCGAAATGATTTAACATTTTGATGTTCCTATCATAGAACAATAAAGCATTAATCCGGTTGCATGTTATTTAAACACGTGGAAGTAAACATGATGATAATGGATTATATTGTACCTGACTATGTTCATGCACACTACTTACATTTGTATAGACACTGATTTGATGATTCTGTATATAATAAATAATAGAACTAACTGTTTTCAATCTATCCATTTTAATGAAAATAGGAATATATAGTATATTCTACATGAAATTCTTTGAATCTATCATTGAACTTGGTGATGTAGTTTTCGTTGTCGGTAATGAATATTAACTTGTAGGATTTTTGTTCTGCTGAATGGTGATGATTTTGAATATTATAATTTGACACTTCAATTGACAAGAGAACCTATTTTGATTTGAAAACAGTCAATTCAGTAGGAAAACCGTACTCATCATCAGCCTTATTTAAGAAGAAATACTAAATGTTAGTTTAATTGAAGAAAACATATTTCGTAATCATGATAGTTAATTATCTAGAAGTACATGAATCAAGTAATCTTGAAACTCATAAGCAGTTTTTCTCACAAATTGCATTTCTTGTTTATCAAATAGTACAACTGATAAGGAGTCTGTGGAATCACTCACAAGCAGCTGCACTCTAAATATGTTGATTTATAAAGATGATTACCAAGGGATTTAGGATAAGTAAAATTAATTACTATTGATATATAAAATAAGTAATAAAATATTAAGCATAAGAATAAATAAGTACTTGGGAACGGTACAAGCTTCATATATCTTGCAGTTTTTGCACCAATTTTTGTCATCGACATTATGCACTTTTTTCATGGAAGAATTGCATGAATGATAGAAACAATTGTGAGTTGTTTGAATTTGATTATGTTCATGGAAATAAATCACTTTGTAGGCTATACAGCATTGATATTAGTGTATATAATGACATAGTACAGTACTATACTGGTATATCCAAATTTTTAAAGTGCATTAATTAAATTGCAAATTTGTCATATACTACATACCTGCTCAAAATTCTTTACTTCATTAATGGTTTTATTATTTTCCCAATACAGAAATGGTGTAGAGAAAGAAGACAGGGTTGTTGGTGCTAGAATTTGCTACTCTGATGCCATTATAAACGTACATCCGAATATTGAAGCATCCAAGTCCAATGTCAAACAAAATATTTACATCTATCATATAGTAAATGTTGGACAACATATACAAAAATCACAATTAAATCAAGTATCTTGAGCACCTTTTTTGGAATGATTCAAAATCTTCAATATCATGATTGAAGATGATTTTCATCGCATTAATGGTTGTTTTAAGAATAAGAGAGTCTGAAAGTAATTTTAAAACAAATTCAGTTGGATTAGTGTTATAAAACTTTCTAAAGCATTGAATAAATGAAATAGAAATATGGAATTGGGTTATTAGAGAGCTTACTATTCAATTTCTTAACTCTAACAAGTTTCAATATTAAAAAATATGATGAACCGACATTTTCTTACAAGTAAGATGACATCTGATTAGCATAGTCCCCCCATAAACTGCATTTTAGTTGTAAACCTCGGTAGAAAAATATGCACCGCATAATGTTAAATATAAACTATAGGTCAAAGATAATGAGAGGCTTTAATGACTAACCTATCATTCTGTAAGACAATCTGCATCTTGAAATTTGAATAACCCAATTATTCTAGCGGATGTGAGCAACGAAAATATCCAATAATTTCTAAAATAGTTTAAAAATAAGAAATTGTATTGAATTGTAAGGTAAAAAAAGTTGAAACTAATCCATAAAATTATATATTGAACAACATAGATATATTAGAATCATTCATAAACTATTAAAGAAATGTCAATAAACATTTACCTATTAAATATTTCTATGGAATCCTTCTCAGAATAATGTCTTCAAAGGAAGTAAAATTGAAACAGAAATGTGGTAGTGGTGCATCACATGGCCGTAAATGCGTTGTTGATGTGAAAAGTAATCAACATGCATGTCTTGTTCCTATGTAGGTACCTTGATTAGCAGCTATCTGCATGTTCTGTATGAAATAGCACATCCCTTCACACAATATATATTTAAACTTATAAAAAATTTTCCGCCCTTTAATAGTACGATGTATCTTTGCTTTCTGCAGAAATCAATATCAAAGAATCTCAAATTATGAAACACGTTTTATTGATGTTGACAAATATTTGGTGTAATTTCAATGAAAGGAGAAATAAAATAGAATATAGATAATATGTAGTATAATTTAATTCTGAATTAACTTGTAAATCTCCAAAAAATCATATCAATCGCAACAACATCATTGGAGTACTTGAATGATGTGTTGTACCACAAATTCAAAATACGAACATGTATCTTCAATGTCTCATCGGTATCAGGTGTGATATTATTCAAATGGGAAATTGATCACGACATATTTGCAAAAGTCTGATGTTTTAATTATTATACGAACAAATCATAATACGAAACATTGAGTTTCATAAAATCAGACATAAATAAGTTGAGCAGAACCAAACATTCACAATTTAACATATAATTTGACATATACATATCACAATCTATGAAATATTTCTTTATAGAAAATATTTTGTGTTGATTCATTAGATGTGGGATTATTATCACCAACTACTATTTTCAAACCTAATGGTGATGTGACTCTAGATAGAAAAACATATAATTTACCATGAAAAAACACCGGTTTTTGAAGATACAACCCAATAAAAGATAGTGATTGTCCTTGACTTTTGTTAATAGTCATAGCATAAGAAACAGTCAAAGTATATTGTCATCTTTGTAGTTTAAAAGGCCATCTAAAGTCTGAGTGTCTCATATTTAATCTTGTAATGAAAGCAAGATATCCTGAATTACAGACCCATATAATTCTTGCACTGATGAAATGGTCACCCATGTGGGTAACAATCAAGCGAGTACCATTACATAATCCAAAAGACTGATCTAAATTTCTAAGCAACATGATAGGAACCCCAATTTTGAGTGTAATTTAATGGGAATCCATCCCGGATACATTAATCCCATTTAACATTTCAGATGTGTAAATGTTTTCTGGCCTAACTATATCAAAACTTGCATCACAAACTGAATATGAGCTCAAATAATCTTTGCATTCAGAACACGTGAGGGACATCATGTACACATTTACTTCATCAATAATATCCTGTGTTAAAGCTAAGATGGCACGGTCTTTAAGATAATTAACATCAGTATGGTTACTAATGATGTTGGGATAAGTATGTTCAAGAATTTCAGAAAGAAGATCTTTAGTCCAAGCCAGAAGATATGTGGTGGGAATTGGAATTGTGGTTTCACCATCATTTGGTTCTACAATGCAACCTTCACCAATATCTAAATTCCATTTGGAAACTTCAACAACTTCATCTGAAATTGTATAAGAATTAGAATGAAATATCAAGTTCCATGTCAGTGTTAAAACATGACAATGTTGACACACAAATGAAGAAGCTATACTTGAAGAAACTATTTCATTTCTGTTACCACGTGTTATGATAGGTAGTATTTTCCTGAAATCCCCACCCAACACAACAGTAATTCCACCGAATGGAAAGTTTGCAGCATTATCATTTTTGACCAACATAATATCTTTTAATGTATGATCAAGATCTTCAAAAAAATGCTTATGAACCATTGGTGCCTCATCCCAAATAATATGCTTTGTTAACTGTAAAAGATTTGCGACATCGCTACCTTGTTGAATATTGCAAACAGTGCTTTCAGAAATATAAATCGAGATTCGAAATTTGGAATGCGCTGTTCTCCCACCAGGTAGTAGTAATAAGGAAATTCCACTGGATGAAAATTCCAAAACAATATCAACTTCCTAACATAGTAAAGGTTCCACTACTTTCCAAATATATGTTTTACCTGTGCCTCCATGACCAGGCATGAAAAATAATCCTCCAGCGGATTCAGTTAATGAAGACATAATGGTATTCATCACTTCATTCTGTTCATTAGTTAGTTTACCTTGCAAAGTCAGATACTCATTCCGAAGAACCTCTCTGTCATGATTAAGTTCATCTGCTACTAATTGATTTCAATGAGAGACAATTTCAGAATCATGTACTGGAATTGTTGGAAAATAATGAAGTGATCTACCATTACTCTGTAGTAGCTTCTCTATTTCAAGCAACAAATACATCTGTTTTTTGATGATCCATGAGTGAGAAATCTAAATGGAATAATTATGTAGTGTTATTTAATTAGTACATTGAATTAATTGAAGAAGAAAAACAATCTGAATTAGCAACTACATAGGTCACATTATATGTTTTCATCAATTTGAAATCATATACCTGGAATTTGTAGCCTATTTTTTCCGCATAAGGAATGAATTCGCTATGGAGTTCCCAAGTTTCATGCCACACAATGTCTGGGTGAGACATATTGTTTGAGAACAGAATGATGGAAAAAAGTCTGCGCATAGACTATACTGTAGCCCAAGTTGAAACCTCCTCAATTGCTTAAATAAATTCTTCGTCATCAGCAAGAAGTACCAATGTAGAACTTGCTCACGAAAAGTACAATAAATAATTTTATTCACAGAGATAATACTGTCAAAATAAGTTGCACCTCTGATCTTTGTGAGCATTATTCGAAGGTAATATAGCTCTCTGGTTTTCAGTGGCACATAATATAGTGTACCAATACTGAACCCCTGCTTTCATAGACACCATATTTTTTCATGTTGGTGGAATACAAATCTAGTTGGAAATTCTACAAATGTGAGACATCTTCCTTCATAGTAAGCAACATTAGTCTAAAACCATGCCATAAGCATTGATCGACAAATGTTACCCTTATGAAACTCATCCTCGATATGATCAGTGTCAGTGTACGTAATACTAGTTTTTCATAGTAAATCAAAATGTAATCTTTAAACTGGAGGATATCTATAGTTGATATCATAGGAAAATAACCTCCAAGAGGCCTCGCAGGGAGAAATATATCGACAATCATAATACATTTTAATCTCATCAACATTATTTCCTGATAGTGTTGTAGTATTGGTTTCACACAAAGCTTCTATTACACGATCATTACCCTTTCTAATCTACTTGAACTAATATTTGATGGAAGTAGATTTATTGTAGACGTAAATATTCAAATGATCTTGATACTTCATTATCAAGAAAGGATTATATAGTACAAAAAACCGATTATCCAGTGGGAAACAATTTTTCACGATCATTTTTCCATCATCTCTTCGTCGGTATAGAACAAACCCCCCATCATAAACTTTTGTACATTCAAAAAAATTCGGAAAAATTTAGTGCATTTTCCATTTTTTGTACAAGGTGATCTACGATTTGCATCACCACAAGGTTCATGCATCATAAACCTATTAACTACCTCATGAAGTTTTGGGAAATCACCTTTATTTGGAATTTCAGTAGAAACACATTTGTCAATATAGGCTGGAGTACGTATTTTTCTCTCTCTACATAAAAATAGTAAAATGTGTATATGAGGCAGTCCACGTTTCTGAAATTCCACTGTACGAACAACTACAAAAAAATTAATGATATAAATGACACCGTTCAACATCAGATTCATTAAATAAGATAATGTATGTCTCATAAAATAATATGTATTACAGTAGGTACCTGCACGTGACTTTCCAAAGAAACAACGATCTCGTAAATCCTTCATTAACCGGTAAGATATAATATAGAAAATTCTGGATACAATGTGCGGACAATCCGAAGGGCGAATATTGTTATGTGATACAAATCTAGTGATTTCAGGCCAAAGGGGATTGTATGTAAACATTAATAACAGATCCGGATATCCTTCCCAATTACAAATTGACATTGCATCTTTGTAATATTGAATCATATACCTGGGACCACCCGTAAATGTAATTGGTTAAATGATTTACTTACCACATGCATACCCATCACGGTCACCTCGAAGAAAAGCATCTTACAGCCCACTGTACATCTAAACCCTCAAGCGTTTTTGATTAAAGAGAATGATGGATAGTCTCTGTGACTCTATCACTATGTAAGAATCAATAATAAATTGTTGCAACAGTCTTCTTGAATGTTGTAATATTGACGTATCACTCGAACGAAACTGCAAGTGATAAGATAAGTATTCACACATTTTTACTTTCTGAACCTTTCTACAAGTACTCATAGATGTATATTGATGAAAAATGTGGTCAACATATCCATCTTGACCATTTTTTTAAAATAAGTGGATATTGTAATGGAAGGTACAAGGGATGATGCTCATCAATCCGTTGCAAATCACCAATTCTGATTTAAATGATAATATCTCTTTCACATTTAAGATCTTCAATGTCACCGAAAATAAGAATTCCAATCTCAGAAGTAGTAGGCACGTTGTATGTCGTTGAATCTATTTGTCTTCTCTTAAGAAGGCACAAATTTAAGTTTTCATGATCTTGTCGATCAAGAAAATCCTTTTCACTTCTAAAATGACGAGCTAAAACATTTATTTCCTGAAGCATATTTTGTAATTTGACAACAATATTATAATCGACCACCGTGTTTGAATTTTCTTCATCATAACTGCAAAGTGAATTTAATTGAGAATGAAGTGAATATATGATTGTCCCGTAAATGTGTAAAACTATATGTTAAATATTACCTAATGTTTAGAATATAGTTTTGAGATTTGTTCATAGTATCATAAACATATAGTTGGGAAAACCTAGGTGGTTGTCCCTCAGGAGGACACATACATCCTATGTGATGGTATTTTTGTCCATTCAATCGGAATATAGTTGGACCTCTTCCATTATTGAATGATATGTCAACCTTACCGCCCATTGACTTGAATGAAAACATATAATTGTAAATATTCATATATTCCATGAAGTCTCTTGCCTCCATAGAGTTTTTATTGAAGACTAATGTTTGAAGGTACATAGGATAGGAATGTAGTAATTTCAAAGAGACACTACTAAGATCACAACATATACCAAATCGTGGGTTTTCTTTGGTGCTTCATTTTATATTTCTCTCATGAAACCAAAAGATAGAAACAAAGTATTAGAAAAAATTAGAGGGATCTCCACTATTCAAATATTCTGCAAGTGAGTAATGGTTAAATGAATAGTGTTAATAAACATCGAATTATAAATTACATAAAACTGTGATGACTTGAACAACATTATAGCAGAAGGTAAAAAGAATACATTGACCTGCATTTTCTGCAATGTGAAGTAGTTTCATTATTTCTACATCAGTATTGTCATTTAATTTTTAAGGATTTTCATACGAAATACCTGTAAAGTAACAAATGATTGTGTAGTAGGTCAAACCTGAATAGTCTCTTCGATGAGTAATTCCAGTGTTGATTTCAATAGTTGTTAAATCTCTTTCTAAAATGACATGACTCAATGTAGATGACACATATTTTCTAGTGTTAATTATGAAATTGAATTACATTGAAATACCGAAAGATTGGAGATTTATATATATGGATAAAAAAGGAGAATACAACATGATTAAGATATAGATCACACATGTTTCGGGAAAATAAGCTTTGTTACCAGTAGTTGAAGAAGTAAAACAGTATCTGTTTTAAAATAGTATTCAAAAAATTACACTATGTGACAATTCAAAATCATTTGAATCCTGACTTGTGCTTACTCTTGTAATGAGTCACACGTAGGGTACGTGGGCATATTTTCCATAGTCGTTACACCTTGAAAAAGTAATCTAAATTTAGTTTAAATGTCAAATACATTTGAGAGAATACGTGTGTGTTTTTTGGAACTATACGATGATGGAGTACTTACCAGAGGGGTCATAATTTTCCTGATTAGTTGCTGATATACGTTTTTTCTTTCTATCAAAAGAAGATCTTATTGATTAAGATCCAAAACCATGATGAGCTATCAATGATAATTAACAGTTGAGAAACAATAAAATGTTATGACATAGTAAAATAAATAAATATAGTCATTGTTCTTTGACTGTGTAATATTAACCACCATTTGAAGATAAAGATGAAATTGATATGCATGATCTTCCTTTGGTTAGTAGACAATACATGAACACATTTGTAATGATTAGATATAAATAAAGATTGAAAAACTAATATACTTACAGTTAATACTGTTACTACAAACTTTTCTAATGCTTGTTCTAACAATAATTGGCATAGAGGATCCAAAATCTAGAGCCACTGCCAATTGAGATGCAGCATGAGTAAAATAGATTACATTATTTACAATTAATATATTTACTATATCTAAAAATGTTGGTAAAATAAAAATATACTCACCATTGGTAGGTATAAGCGAAAGTGGTATGCTTGATCCTCTGATAAAATTGGAATTCAACTGCAATGAATCAAATGTTGTAGCAGAACATAGTTGATGGCCCTCCATGGGTGAGTTTCCTATGAAGTTAGGAACCTGTAAATTATTTTGTGAGTTTATGGAATAGTTTCAAGGAAATACAATAATGATGTACCGATTTATCCTTCTCTCATACGAAGTCTCCTTTGCAACCATTCATCTCTCGATGCTGACGGTGTCTGCATCATTTTTTTGTTGTCTTTATGTTGAATTGTCAAGTTTTATAATGAAACCAAAAGGTGTTTTTGTGTATGTAGATTCAATTTATAATATACTGATAAGATAATTGACACAGAATGCATGTTTAAATTATAGAGATCCACAGTTATACTGTTATTGCAATGAACCACACTTATACCAACCTAAAAGACATATATACAGATAAAAGAGAAAATATAAATTCAAATATTCAAATATTCAAGTTAAATGTCACAAAATGAAGTAAAAGGTACTCATAGATAAGCACTGCATAGTTATTGCACTTATTAGATCTTATACCAAAGTTATAGAAACATCAAATAAATAGAAACATCTGTCTAACATATCTAAAATAGACAGATGTAAGAGATGGACTCCAAATTTGAATAATTGAGGAATCTCTATAGTCATGAATTAAAAGGTACCATAGATAAGCAGTGTATAGTTATTGTACGCATACATGGACTCCAGTTTCATACTGATGTGTGGAATTAGACCAATTAGAGACGAAATAAATTACTGGAATTTTTCATTCGAACATCAAATGGTAGAATGGAGAAATATGTGCATATATTCATCGATGAGAGCTCTCGTTGAGAGAAATAAAACCTGGATAGTGCAATACTGATGACCAAGGGAAGTTTATTAGTAATGTTAGACCTGCGTCGAAGCCAATCGGTTGGAAGAAATCCTTATTTGAAGGTAATAGTAGACACATCGCGGAACATCGAACGTCGTCGCGGGAGTTGAAACTGGAATTGGAATACTGTGTCGTAGATATATGACGAAGCAACCCAGTAGCTCGAAACCCTAAATCGATTTTCCAGAGGGCAGACCGTGCAACTGGGAAGAAAAGATGTCGTTGTTGGAGGTGTTAATGAAGAGTGGAATAATGTGCGGGGCTGGAGTGTCAACAATTGGTGGTGGATGACGGTGTCACAGGAAGAATTTTTGAATAGTCGTGAAACCCTATTCGAGAATGGTGGTAGCCGCGAAACCCTATTCGAGAGGGATCTGGAGGAGAGCGCAGGTGAGGGTAGCCGATTGTGTCTAGTGAAGAAAATTGGAATAGTCAGGGGGTGAAATTGGAGAGTTACGTGGAGAAAAGAGAGAGTGACTCGTAGGGTAGGAAGAAGTATTATTTAGTATAGATAATTGATATGAATTGGATCCCCTAAGAAGAATAGTTCCTAGAAAAATGGGATCACCTCCCATCATAAGAACATTCCTTGAAGGATATATACGAACAGATAATGGTACTTGTGTTTCGAACATGGTCAATGGTTGACCTAAAAATATCTTACCATATTATTTAATTGAAAAGTTGTGGGACCTATATTTAAAATATGCTCAATTTTCATTCCCAACCCTTTAATATCCCCCTATTTGTAGTCTTAATATCAGTAGTCATAATTTACATCCTCTCCACCAAACCTTATTCTAATTGGAGTTTAACACCCTTGGTGTTACTGCTCAATGAATTTGAGCATGCTGATTCAAAATGTTATGGTTTTTGGGCTTCTCTCGACCCAACTCACATTCACCGTTGTTCCTAAATCCCATGTAACAAAGGTGGCCCCCAATCATTCCTTTTCTATAACATTTATACAATATTAATTGGGATTATGATTCATTTTAGATCCATCAACACCAATTTTAGATACACCAAAAAACTTTACATTCTAAGAATCATGACCATAAACCAGGTGTAACTCTTTCTAATGATTTTATCCTGGTGTGAGCCCCCCTCTTCCCTCTCTTCATGTTAGTTTGTTACTCCCTATCATGTTACATAAATGAGTCATTAATAATATGGAAACCCATATATTTAATACACTATATTTCATGATTTGTTACGTAAAGACACACTTATTATAACCCATGGATATTTGGAGGACTAGTGTCTTTATGAAATTTGGTATATCAAATAATGTTTTACTAATGAAATAAACATAAACATTATACTGATCCCATATATTAACTCAATTCTTCTAAAATATCTTAGGTAAAACTTGGGATGTAAATAAGTAATGTTTTAGAAATAATTCCAACTAAGTAAATAACCAAATTATGATCATGGATAATGTAATACATGTGATTCAATAAGCACAACAATAATAAATAAAATGTTTCAGAATCAAAATATTGAACACTAAGTGATGATATAACATGATAACCTAATGGAACCATAGTAATGTTGAAACAACATAAAAAATGATATCATTAACGTAATTCATGGATAACATTAAATACATCATAATAAAACATGCTTAGCATAACCTCCCATAAACCGTGTAATCTAATGAGATTTAAACATTTCCCAAAGCATTGGAATAATATATAATTGAAGGTAGAACTGTCACATTCATATTATTTACATGAATTAGTGTTTCACATAGATCAATTAATATATGATCATATGTCATCATATTTAATACCATGATTAAGAAGTGTGTGTTATATACATGGAATCAACCAATCAAAGAAGAATTTTTTTATCTATCTGAATACCCTTGAGTGGATATGGGCATGGGTATTCCCTACCAAATTGATTAGAATGGAAAATCATTGAAAAATTCAGGAAAAATAAAGATGATATTGAAGTATTAATAAATGTGATTAATGATTTTTAAATGGGTATCTCATTACACTAAAATCATATGGATTGTGGGAGTTATGTGTAAGAATATATCTCAACATGAAAAATTAGATGATAAAGGAATAATATAGAGAATGTACTTGAATAAAGAGAAAGAGAGTATCCCTTACACTGAGAGGATAGTTGTAAAAGGTTAGAAAGAGATTCATAAGAGAATAAAGGCACCTCCAAAGGTCTCTATAAGGAAAAGGGTAGATTAAATTCATTAATTTTCAAGTATTGATTGAATTGGAAAAAGATGTTGGGTATGTTTCAATTAAAAATGCATGTAGAATTATCTATTAATTTTGAAACATAGGTTTTTGATTATATATGATAAATTAATCCAAACCAAAAACCATACCATGGTTTTTTAATATGTTTTATAATAATAGGTGTTGATTTTATTATATTATAAGTATAAAAATATAACTTCTTAAAATAATACCCATGGGGAAGTAGAGTTGAGTATGTTTACAATGAATTAATTTTAATACATTAGTATTTAACATTGGGTTTAGAGGATTAATTAGATATATTTGAAGTTAGTAAAATAACATTAGAGGAAAATTATTATACAATATATACCTTATTATGTTAATGGTCACCTTTTATGGAATATATTACATCACTTTTGGGTCCTTATGTTGTTATAATACACACCATATATGTATTATGTATGTAATTTTTACCCAAAACATTTAACGTCTCAAAAAATTAGGAAAAATTACTATTGGTTAGTTTCACCTTGCTGACATAATAAATAATTTTTTTATAAAATTTTATAACTAGATATGAGAATTTGACCTCTTATATCAGACTCCTCATTTATTGAAAAATAATGATTCTTTAACCATAACAGTTTTTTGAACACTTATAAAAATTAAATTTAACACCATAAATTTATATTAAAATATTATTTGACTAATATATTTTAAAAATAATTTTTTTTAAAAAGTCATTTATATAAAATAAATTGAATTCCTAAAAAACGGCGACTTGATTGAAAGAATATATTTCCCGAAAATGAATTTGTGTTTCATTTTATCAAAATCTAAATTCTTCAAAATAATTATTTAATGATTATAATGTAATAATAAAAAGGATAAATATATTAATTATTTAAATAAAAATAAAAATATAAAAAAAATACATTTCTTCAATTTAGATACATTACCCCTTATTTCACAAATGTATTCTATTAGTGTTACTTATGTGATAGTGAGATTTTCTTTGGGTGGTTCCTTAAGAATGGTTCGGAATGTGATCTTGATAAGATTGAACTTATCCCATAAATTGTTTTTCTCAAGATTTAGTGGATGAATATTGGATTAGAATTTGTCAAGGTCAAACTATAACACCCCAAGCTTCCACGATACGCTCTTTGAATAATAAAGTAGCGTGTATTGTACGCAACTTCGAGTTCTAACACACACCACAACCAATCAAACTAGACATTAAAAATAGTAATACCCACTTTTTGAAATTATATAAATTTTATCATTCAAAATGGACTTCATTTTTGGACTCGAAATATCTAAATAAGCTTAGGGTGATTTTTTGGTATTTTTCTGAAAACATTCAATTTTTGATGTATAGTGAAAAACATTAAGTTGTAGTTTAAAACCGAATTTTTATTTAAATAATTATTTATTTTATTTATATATAATTAAGGTCAAAATAGATACATAATAACTATATAAGTTCAATGTAATTCATTGGAGTTAGTTTAGAATAATTTTAGATATATAAAAATTTTGTTGAACTTTTCACCGTCTTTTACCCACCTTCTAAGAGAATTTGAAAATTTACATAAAACATAATTTTACCGCCTCTGTGAGTGGAATTTTGAAAATCTGAGAGACGCGGTTAATATCAAGGAGTAAAATTTGGTTTAATAAGATAATTTTTTTTTGAATAGTAACTTTTTTCTTTTATTTACCACGGTTAAAAGTAAATAGGGTAATTAAGGGTAAAACTGATATTATTATAACCCTAACACAAGTCTTAATTCTATTGGCTAAGAATAATTAGACCAAGAAAACCTTAGGAATAAAATATGAACCTTTTTGGTCCACATGTCTTAGATTAGAACATTTATTATTATTTAATTCAAAGAAGAGTTAAAATAGTTAAAATCAATGTTCAATAACTAAAACATTTTTAATATAGGGTTATACGTACGATAAATTCAATTATAAATATTAATTAAAAAAATAAAACGATTTCCTACATAATGGTATTTTATTTAAAATTTTTAGACATTAAATATATTAATTTATTTATGACACAATGGTGATGTTGTAGATACCTAATTAATAAAATATTAAAATAATTGATATTATAAATATCCAAATCAATGTAATTTCAGACTTTTTATAAATTAATCTAATTTTAGAGGTTAATATGACATGTGAGTATTGATTAAAGAAATTTATTTTGAATTAATAGACTTTTTTGAACTTAAAAATAAATAAATTATTAAATAGTGTCAAAACTGACATAAAAGAGTATTTAAAATAAATATTATATTATTAATTGATACTCTCTTCATAAAAATCTAAGGTTTAGCCAAAGGAATTATGTAATGATAGGTGTATCATCAATGGACCACTTGGGGTTATCTTGGCTTGTTATAGTAAGTTTATTAACCATATAATATAAAAATACAAAGAGACATGGTAAATGTCAAATTATTTAACTAAGAGTTAAATATAAATGATAAGGTTAATATAGTGACCCAAACCTATCTAAAATCTACTGGTTGAGTGTATTGTGACCCATCCCATCCTTATCCTCGAAATAAGTCACATTGAAGGCATTATAAGCCGAATGTAAATTAAATATAAAACAATATTTTAAGTTTGTTTTAAGGTGCCCCTCACCCCTCTTATAAAAGGGAACTCCCCCTTACCTCTAATTAAAACCTTCAAATCCTTTTGGATCGGCTAACCCCTACCCAAATATCCCTCCAACTTCCATAAAATCAACCTAGAGGCCTTATTTTGATCATAAAGCAACCTAAGGAGCCCTTTTGATCAACTCAAAAGGAATAAGCCGAAGAATAGGTAATAATTTCACCACCCTCTTTCAAGTTCCTTTGTTCTTCCATTTCTTCTTTGTTTGTTATTCACATTCTAAAATAATAACTCCAGTATCTTCTATATACTAAGATGTTATTATAAATATTTTACAACCATATTCAGTATTCTAAAAATCCATTGAATGACATGTCACCATATGTGCGTACGTACGGCTTATTATCTCCAGGTTGTGGTGTAATTGTTATTCAAAACATTATTATTCGGATGGGTATGATTATGATGTGTAATTGAAGTAAATAATAAATATAAAAATATAATGATTCTTTATATATGATATACCATCCACTTATATTTTATTTTAATATCAAAAGAATGATATTGTCGCTCGTGCGTACGTACGGACTACCGTCTCCACGAACGCGATGAGATTCATTCCCCATTGTATCCATTCAAGAATAATTTTCATTTGATGGTTAATTTTTTTTAAAGACATAATAGGATTCTGTATATGAATAAGATATATCCTATCCATAACAAATACAACTTATGTAACAAAACATATTAATGAAAACTAGTAAGTTAACACCCGAAACGATCATAAGACAAATATATTATTAAAACATCAATGTTAAAGATCATATATGTTATCATATCAATGTATATGATTATTTTATAAATTAATAAAAATTATTTCACCATTATACAAGTTTTTAACCTACCCTCGACCAAGGAAAATTAAAAGGTAATGGTTTATTTCACAATCTCTTCATTATCCGAGGTTGTTTATAAGTAATTATCTACTGGGACCTCTTTATCATCCACATCCATGTTTCATAAAAATGCATTTCATATCATTATTACTATTTTACAGACAATGGTTTAAAGTCATTTATACCCTTTTATTAATTTTTATAAGACTTTTATAAAGGAATCTTTCTGTCATTTTCCAAACAAGGTCCTTTTTAACCTTTTCGACAGAATTAAGGTAAGAATGTCATTTTTTAAATTATACAGCGGGTGCAGATATTTTCCGCCATTATAAAATAATTGATTCTTTCATTACAAACCTATTAGAATATTTTAAAATTAAAATTTTTATTTTATAATTATGTAACTTTTAAATGATTAAAAAAAGAGATATTTCTCTCAAATAGTTTGGATTTCATCTATGTCAACATCATTTGAGGGATTTTAAGCTTATTTGAAATTGATTTATTATGATAAAAAACTTCTATATTGTATTGATGTTTTTGTGATATTTTTGACTGTGGATGTGTTATTTTTATACCATTCATGGTTTATGGGGAAAGTATTGACATTTCGTATGCTAGTTTTAATATGAATGTTTATGTTATGTTTAAAACTGTTCATATGAGGAATGCATTGGACTTAGAAAGTGACGGGTGGAGCCCGCAATAGCTCCTCAATGCATCGGTAGGACTCATGAGACAAACTAGTGTCTTGGTACAAGGCCTTGACAAAATATTATTTGTAGTCTTGCAACAAGGCCTCGACTATGTCGTTATGATAGTCTGGCATTATGCATTCTGTCATTATGAAAGTGGTTATTGATATTGCATGTGATTATTCAATTTGTAGAATATCCACGTGAATAAGTAAATGGTATTATTTCATTTTATTTCTGCCATATTATGCTGAAGGTCAAGTTTATAACTCTTTTTTTAGTTATACATTGCCTTAAATGTTTATGCTATTTTATAAAAGTTTTTGCTATATTGTTATCCTTACTGAGCATTTGAGCTCACCCCTTTATATGTTTTATTTTTCTGAGGATGTGAAGAAGTATTTTATGAATGACCTATAGAGATAGTAATAGGGGATATGAGTGTGGTATATGGAGACAAGATTTTGTTGTAGTTTTTAATTTTATGATTTAATGTAAACTTTATGAATGTATCTAGTGCTTCCAAGGCTACTAAACTAATCAGTCATTAGAGACATGATCTTTTGTGATCACACCCTTGTTATGTAATACTGCACCGACTCTGTGTAACTGGGTTCGGGGTGTTACTGTTGGTATCAGACGAAGGTTAGTACAAACCTTGGAATCTATATTTAGATAAACTCTGATTAGAAAACATAGACCTAAGATGGAATTTGATGATTAGAATAGAAGAACTTCCTAAAACATTGGTATTATAGAGATTTTTTGAGTGTTTCGATCAATACATCCCTATCTAGATAAGAGCAGGTAGAGGTGGCTCTGAAACAGATGTACATAGGGGTAAAACCCGAAAACACTGCTTTGAGCAAGACTCGAACGAGAACTGGTGCACGACAACAGGCCTTGTTGCACTATTAGTTACGAAACTCTTGGGGGATATTCTTAGGATAATTCTCATTTTATTTACAAACCATTATGAAGGGTTTATGAGTATATATTTCCTCAAAGAATTTTTTTATGATTATAGATTATATCCATAAAATGTTCAATTTATGTTAACTGTTTTACAATTTTGGATTTATGTTTTCTGATTCATAAACTAATCTGCTGTATGCCATTGTTTAGAAATGGCACCTAGTGGAAGAAATGGAAACCGTATCAATTCACACAATCCATGTAGGGGTTTCCCTCCTACTCAAGATAATTATAGAGGAGTTGGTGATGCAAATGGTACTGATCATCTAATCACCATATTGGGACAACTCACACAGGTTATGAATAATAATCATACCTGTATGGATCACCCAGATCCATAGCGTAGAGGATTAGTGTTATATCCATTCATGAGGAAACAACCACCAAAATTAAATGGGAGTAAAAATCCATTAGTAGCTGAGAAATGGATAAATTTCATAGAGAAAATATTCCAGGCCATGGGAAGTAGTGAAAGGGAAAAAGTTATCATGGCAGTTTACCGCCTCACTGGAGATGCTAAACAATGGTGGTCATTGACTCAAAACACAAAGGTGGATGATGAAGTATTAAAAATGGAATGGAGAGAGTTCAAAGAGATTTTATTATAAAAATAATTTCCTCATGACCATCGAGCAGATATGGAAATTCAATTTCTGAGTCTGAGACAAAAGGAGGATGAGAATGTCGCAAAGTATGAGGCTAGCATTACATGGTTAGCGAGGCATGCATCAGATTATATACATAACCCAATGCGTAATAGTGATCATTTCATTGATGGTTTAAAACCATTTCTCAATAAAGCATTAGTCTCACAATCCTTCTTGTCGTACGAATATATTGCCTCAAGTGTTATCAAGACAGAAATGGAATTCTCTAAGTCTTATGACTTTAAAGCGAAGCAAGAGAAGAAGAGATCTACTGATCACTCTGGGAATGAAAATATGGGGAAGAAGGGAAAGTTTGAATATCTATCCTACAGTAAATGTCGGAAGAAACACCCTAGTACATTCTTGAAGGGAATGGAAGTCTGTTAAAAGTGTTGTGAAAAAGGCCACAAATCTCGTGATTTCAAGGGGAATAAAGAATCTACCGATGTTCAATGGTACAATTTTATGGAGATGAGACATTATGTAAATGAATGTCCTAAGCATCAGGGGAACTTACCTCGAAAAAGGAAAGGGATCATGGCCAAGATTATACTGTAAAGACCCGTAAATTTCAAAGAAATTTTTTTTCTTAATTTTCCTTGTAATTTTACAAGAACGCAGTTTCTGACAGCACCTAATTCTGAGGCCCGGTGTGCCCGGAATCATTTTCCGAAGTTTGGCTCGGGTACATTCATTGAACGGACGAGCGGGTTTTTCTAACTTTTGAACCGGAGCCCGGAATCGAATTCTGAGGGCACCGATGGAATCGCAGTGCCGGTAATTGCTTAGAAACTCCTCTTCCGGAGTTGCGTTTGCTCGGGTGTGGTTTTTAATTTTTGGGCATAGAGTTAAGAAATAAAATAAATTGTACGACAAAGTTTATTTTATTTCACTTAAGCCGCTTGGAAGCCACTTGAAACCACTTAAATCACCTTAAGCTGAGTTGATACGGATAGGGTGCTATCCAGAAATATCCTACCCTCTTAGTAGGATATTTGTGGGGTGGGGCCCGCACGAGCCCCGCCGTTTCTTTTCTGCTAAGTAACGCACCCGCGAAAACCCGTCATTATGAAAGCCAACTGACTCGTTTTCTTAAATTCTTAACGCACCATTTAATTGGGTGGTTTTATTCGTGAATTAAAAGGGAGGTTTCATTCGTTGAATTAATTCTACGAATTAATGGGTCGTTACTTACCTCTTATTCGTTTGTTGGAATAATAATAAAATAAGACCAACACGACTTTTTGGAGGATTACTCGTTGAGAGGTTTTTGATAGAGGTTCTTGTGCCTTCACCCCTCTTCGCGAAGAATGCGAAGAACGCGAAGACTGCGAAGAACACCGGCCTCCGACGAAGAACGCCGAACCCGCGGAAATCGACGACGGGACGCCGTGTGCCGCGACGCCGACGTTACCTCTCCCGCGACGTTCTTCGGCGACGTTCTTTAATCTGAAACAAAAACCTTCGATCATCCGTTGAGGTGAGGGTTTCAGCTTTTCTTTTAATTTACTTTGTTGTTTTTAACTCAAGAATGATTTAATTATTTTTAATTAAATCTTTTGTTCTTGAACCTCGGAGTTCGTCGACGCGACGATCCCCTCCTTCCACGACGAATAAATCCGCGAAGAACGCGTGCGACGACTTGGAGAGGTAGGGTTTTTGTTTTGGAAATGCCCTTAGTCCCGTGAACGTTTCTTTAAAATTGCAGAACCGGTTTTAAATGAACTATTTTAGTTTATTAAAATTGTTGATTCATGTGTTGAATTATTTACTCTCGTTGTTGTTATCTAACGCGGAGCGTGCGGGCCAAACGAACACGGCCCGACAACTCTCCGCCGTTCTTCGTGGTTGTGCGGATTCGGAGAGCGACGACAAAACGTGATGCAAGGGAAATTTTTTGATCCCGCAGTGAAGAACGAAACCCGGGAGTAACAACGGCGCGGACAGAAAGAAAAACGGACCACCGGAGCAACTCCGGTGGCCCGCGGATGATTCTTGTGGCCGGAGGCGGCGGCGCCCCGGCGCGCTGCCGGACGAGGCCTCCGCGGATGAAGCCGCGGCCGCGTGGGTCCGGCTCGCCTGCACGGGAAGCGGCGACAGCCGCGTCCATTTCTCAAGCGCGGCCCCAACGCGGGGCCGCGGCACCTCCAGACCGCGGGGGCAGCGCCCCGCGGCGCACGGCCGTTTGGCTGCTCGGCAGAACCAAGCCAGGCCGGTCCAACCGGTCGGGCCGCGCCCTGGACGGACCGGACCGGGTCGGGTCGACTCGGTTCGGGTCGACCCTGTTCGGCCGACCCAGGGGGGTCGGGCCGGGTCGGCCCGGGCCCGGACCCCCCGTCTTCGGACCATTTTCGGTCAAATGCCCGTAACTTGAGCTAAGGGCCTCCAAACTACTCGCTGTCAGCGACAACACTATCCTTGGATCAAGACAGTCATTTCGGTATATCGCACACAAGGTTTTGGAATACTTTGGGTACGACCGGGTTGGTTCGTACACGAAACCAACCGGGCCCTCGGAGCAGAAACGCTCATATCTTGAGCTACGAATGTCTGATTGACGTGCTATTGGCTTCGTTGAATTCCTCTATGTTAGACGGATCTTCTGGCTCACTCCGCCCGAGGATTGGACGCAGGTGGAGTACGGTCGGGTTGGTTTGCCTTAAAAACCAACCGGGCCCCTGGGACGAAAAAGCCAATAACTCTCAGACCGGGCGTCCGATTGACGTGTCGTCTGCGACGTTGAGTTCCTGTTGACGATACGGAACTTTTGGATACATCAACCTCAGAATTTGTGTCAGTTGATGTATCAGCCTCTCTGCTCGTGGAGCGGACCCTCCCGAACGAGCTTGCTATGTGCGGGAACCTTAGTGCTGGCTGCGACTTCGATGACTGTGCAGAGATCCTCAGTGGACTGCGACTTCGACGACTGTGCAGAGATCCTTAGTGGACCGCGACGACGATTGTGCAGAGATCATCAGTGGACTGCGACGATGAAGAGAGATGGTCATGTTTCCTATGTGGGTCCTAGCTGTGCTGGTCTTGTATCCTATGTGGGTCCCAGCTTAGATGATTCAATACTGGTCTTGTATCCTATGTGGGTCCCAGTATAGATGAATCAATGAAGATAGCTGGTCTTGTATCCTATGTGGGTCCTAGCTGTGCTGGTCTTGTATCCTATGTGGTTCCCAGCTTAGATGATTCAATACTAGTCTTGTATCCTATGTGGGTCCCAGTATAGATGAATCAATGAAGACAGCTGGTCTTGTATCCTATGTGGGTCCTAGCAGTGCTGGTCTTGTATCCTATGTGGGTCCCAGCTTAGATGATTCAATACTAGTCTTGTATCCTATGTGGGTCCCAGTATAGATGAATCAATGAAGACAGCTGGTCATGTATCTTATGTGGGTCCTAGCTGTGCTGGTCTTGTATCCTATGTGGGTCCCAACTTGGATGATTCAATACTGGTATTATATCCTATGTGGGTCCCAGTACAGTTGAATCAATGAAGACAGCTGGTCTTGTATCCTATGTGGGTCCTACTTGTGTTGGTCTTGTATCCTATGTGGGTACCAGCTTTGATGCTTTAGTGCTGGTCTTGTATCCTATGTGGGTCCCAGCATAAACAAAACAATGAAGACGGCTGGTCTTGTATCCTATGTGGGTCCCATCTTAGATGATTCAGTATCCATGTCTGATCATCTCTTTCACCTTTTCGAAGAAGTATACCAGTGTGAGCTGAATCCTGTGTTACTCTCCTTTGTGGATTGTGTTGAGCTATCCTGTATGGATTTACTGTTTACTCTCCTTTGTGGATTATGTTGAGCTATCCTGTGTGGATTTCCTGTTTACTCTCCTTTGTGGATTGTGTTGTGCAATCCTGTGTGGGTTTACGTTTTTCTTTCCTGTGTGGACTGGGTGGTGCTTGGGCTCGGACGTTGGAGCCGAACGGGAATTGATGACTTAGGTATATGTATGGGCATATACCTAGGCAGTGTCGGTTGTTACATCGTGATTGTATATTTCCTCTGTGGATTATCCTTTGTGGATTTCGGGAGACCTTAGGGGGTCTCGGGGTCCCTACTGAGTAGCTTATACTCACCCCTGCACAGGCTATGCCCGCACTTCATTGTGTTGGTTGCAGCGAGGGACATCGCTGATCGTGGTGGAGGCGTGCGGAGCAGGACGGTACCTGGAGGTGGACCACTGGGCGGGACGTACTCGGAGCGGACAGGTGGACCCGAGGAGCAGTAGAGGCTATCTGTACCCACCCTTCAGGTGGGACTTCCAGAGGACGGATCGACGCTGCGGCTTTTCCTTTCAGTTGCTGTTTTTCCCTTCCAGTTGTACTTTACAGTTGGGCTTGTATTTCCAGCCCCTTTTACTTTCAGCACAGCTTGTTACAGTTTTTACTTAGTGTTTACTTTTCCGCTTTCTTACTCTGTGGTGCTTGTTTACTTTTCAAAGGCAATGCCTTCCCTTTTTCCGGGATTTACGTCTTGGTGCTAGTCGCCAGCCCCTGGCCTATGGAATGCGGGCTTGGGGTAGTCACGGCACGGGCCCCGAGGACGGGTCGTGACAAATTGGTATCAGTGGTGGTCGGTTCTACTGTAGACTCTGATCATTCTTCTATGTGAAGCAATAGTGTTCAGCGTATTGGGTGTGGTTATCAGTCCAGGGAGTCCAGTGTTGGTGCGGCGGCCGACGTATCCGTACACCAGGACCCTGACTTCTGATTTCTGACTTAATGCACGAAAACATTGATTGCATGTGAGTTTCAAGTTTTCTTTGTGATTACATGTGTCAGCTCACCAGGTATACAGTTCTGACCGTGACGCACCTACTTCTTTTCAGGATGGCCCCACGACGGCAGCCAGCTAGGGTTCCGAGAGTGGAGCGTGATGACAGCCCATCGAGCGACGAGGCCTCGGTGCAGGGCTCCTTGTCAATAGAGGCACCGACGGTACCTTTACCCGCCGAGCCACCGATGCTACCAGCCCCAGCCGCTGACGATGCACGTCGCCTTAGCGCGTTGCACGAGTTTCAGCATCAGGGACCGCCCAGGTTCCGCGGGGAGACGGACCCCCAGGCAGCCAAGGACTGGCTGGAGGTAGTGGTGCGAGTGTTCAGGCTATTGAGGACACCAGCAGACCTCATGGTGATCCTCGCGGCGAGCCTACTGTACGAAGCAGCGGGCCGATGATGGAGCTTGATTCACCAGGTGCACGACGAGACATCTCTTCTCTGGATGTACTTTGAGAGCATCTTCTGCTCCAATTTCGTCCCAGCCACCCTCCGTGCGGTGTGCATTCAGGAGCTTCTTCAGCTGCGTCTCGGCAGCTTGACAGTGGCCCAGTACTCGGCAAGATTTACGGATCTCTCGCGCTACTCCACAGATATGGTACGAGACTCGTTCTTCCGGGCCCGGACCTTCGAGCAGGGACTGAGGCATGAGATCAGGGCTTCGATGATCTCCCTCAACATTCCGACTCAGGAAGAGGTGTTGGAGAGAGCCCTTATAGTGGAGAGTTTTCTCGCCGAGCAGGCTAAAGGTGACAGGGCCCCCCGCAGGACGGCCCGTAGCAGGGTCTTCTGCAGCTGGCAGTAGACAGGTGACGTAGAGGTTCAAACATGCCAGACCATCAGATGGGCAGTCTCAGGATGAAGATTTAGTTGTGCGGGGCACCCGAAGGAGAGCCAGCTACACGAGGGGCAATCATTTCTACACATGAAGCGGGCGAGGTCACATGGCTTGAGACTGCCCGACTCGTCTTACAGATGAGCAGCAGGTGGTAGATGGACCTCCCGGATAGAGGTTCGGCCATGGTGGTCCGCAGGGTGCAGGCAGACGAGGCAGAGGAACTGGCCGAGTAGCCGATGGTGGGAGACACTTCGAGGTGTTGCCACCACCACCACCAGGAGGTTCACCACGACCGTAGGGAGTTGGTGGACATGGGAGAGCTCAGCTTCAGGCAGCTGAGGCCTTCGATCATGGAGCTCTGGGAGCAAATGGACAGGAGCGGAACTAGTGGATACGTCCTTTGTACTTCTAGTTCCGTGTTGCTATTGTGTAGCATCTTTGTATTATGAGATGCAATAATAAAAGAAGCATACCCTTGTGATGTTTTCATTCATGTCCTCTTTTGTGTTGTTACTAAGAGGTTCCAATTTTGACTTTTGACTTGACCCTCACTTGTGAGACATCTACTGAGGAGACCCAGTTACCACACACTGATGCCGATAGTGTTACTCAACCCTTGGAGGAGAGAGTAATGGTTGGATCTCTTTGTAGTAGCGTCGATGCCTTACGACGTCATCCTTGGTATGGATTAGTATCATCCATGTCGGGATTGACGGTATTAGGCAAAGAACATGGTCCATCCAGGGGATGAGACCAGATTTCTCTTATAGGAGAGGAAGAAATCTCAGCAGCTCTTGTAGGACCAGGAAGGTCCAAGTCATCCATGAGCGGATGGGGACAGCTCAGAGCTGGCAGAAATCATATGCTGACAGGAGGCGGAGGCCACTAGAGATTGAGTATGGCGACCACGTCTTCTTGCGGGTCTCATCTCGACGTGGTTTACGGAGATTTGGCCGAGGCGGCAAGTTGTCTCCACGCTTAATCGGACCCTTCCAGGTCCTCAGTAGGATTGGCGAGGTGACTTGTCGCCTAGCTCTACCACCTCAGTTGCACCGGGTACACGACGTCTACCACGTATCTCAGCTTAGGAGATACGTGCACGACCCGACGCAAGCCTTTGACCATGGAGAGATGGTCTTTGATGATGGGATGAATTTTGCGGAGGTCCCAGTGGAGATCGAGGATCGACAGGAGCGGGTCCTATGTGGATGATCGATTCCTCTAGTGCGCTTCAGATAGCAGCACGGGAACCTCCAGGAGAGCACTTTGGAGCGGGAGGCTCAGTTGCGTGCTCAGTACCACCTTTGTATCCCTATGTTTGTGGCGAAGCTTTACGGGGACCTAATTTCCTATGGTGGGAGTAATGTAAAGACACATAAATTTCAAGGAAAATTTTTTTCTTAATTTTCCTTGATATTTTACAAGAACGCAGTTTCTTGACGGCACCAGATTCCGAGGCCCGGTGTGCCCGGAATCATTTTCCGAAGTTTGGCTCGGGTACGTTCAGTGAACGAACGAGCGGGTTTTTCTAACTTTTGAACCGGTGCCTGGAATCAAATTCTGAGGGCACCGATGGAATCAGAGTGCTGGTAATTGCTTAGAAACGCCTCTTCCGGAGTTGCGTTTGCTTGGGTGTGGTTTTTAATTTTTGGGCTTAAAGTTAAGAAATAAAATAAATTGTACGACAAAATTTATTTTATTTCACTTAAGCCGCTTGGAAGCCACTTGAAACCACTTAAAGCAACTAAAGCTGAGTCGATACGGATAGGATGCTATCCAGAAATATTCAACCATCTTGGTAGGATATTTGTGGGGTGGGTCCCGCATGAGCCCTGCCATTTCTTTTCCGCTAAGTAACGCACCCGCGAAAACCCGTCATTATGAAAGCCAACTAACGCGTTTTCTTAAATTCTTAACGCACCATTTAATTGGGCAGTTTTATTCAGGAATTAAATGGGCGGTTTCTTTCGTTGAATTAATTCTATGAATTAATGGGTCGTTACTTACCTCTTATTCGTTTGTTGGCGTAATAATAAAATAAGACCAACACGACTTTTTGGAAGATTACTCGTTGAGAGGTTTTTGACAGAGCTTCTTGTGCCTTCACCCCTCTTTGCGAAGAACGCGAAGAACGCGAAGAACGTCGGCCTCCGACGAAGAATGTCGAACCTGCGGAAATTGACGACGCGACGCTGTGTGCCGCGACGCCGACGTTACCTCTCCCGCGACGTTCTTCAGGGAAATTCTTTAATCCACAACAAAAACCTTCGATCATTAATTGATGTGAGGGTTTTAGATTTTCTTTTAATTTCCTTTGTGGTTTTTAACTCAAGAATGATTTAATTATTTTTTATTAAATATTTTGTTCTTGAACCTCGGAGTTTGTCGACGTGACGATCCCCTCCTTCCGCGACGAACAATTCCGCGATGAACGTGTGTGATGAGTTGGCGAGGTAGGGATTTTGTTTTGGAAATTCCCTTAGTCCCGTGAACGTTTCTTTAAAATTGATGAACCGGTTTTAAATGAAAAATTTTAGTTTATTAAAATTGTTGATTCATGTGTTGAATTATTTTCTCCCGTTGTTGTTATCTAACATGGAGGGTGCGGGCCAAACGAACACGGCCCGAAAACCCTCCGCAGTTCTTCGTGGTTGTGAAGATTCGGCGGGCGACGACAAAACGTGACACAAGGGAAATTTGTTGATCCCCCAGTGAAGAACGGAACCCGGGAAGAGCAACGGCGCAGACGGGAAGGAAAACGGACCACCAAAACAACTCCGGTGGCCCGCGGAGGATTTCAGCGGTGCAGGTCGCCACGGCTTCAGCCGCAGCGACATCCAAGTCCGTTGCTTTAGCGCGGCCCCAACACGGGGCCGCGACACCTCCAGACCGCGGGGGCAGCGCCCCGTGGCGCACGGCCATTCGGCCGCTCGGCCAAACCGAGCCTGGCCAGTCCGACCGGTCGAGCCGCGCCCCGGCCAGACCGGACTGGGTCGGGTCGACCCGGTTCGGGTCGGCCCGGGCCCGGACCCCCCGTCTACGGACCATTTTCGGTCAAATTCTCGTAACTTGAGCTATGGGACTCCAAACGACTCGCCGTCAGTGGCAACGCGATCCTTGGATCGAGGAGGTCGTTTCGGTATATTGAACTCAAGGTTTCGGAATACTTTGGGTTCAGCAGGGTTGGTTCGTACACGAAACCAATCGGGCCCTCGGAGCGGAAACGCTCATATCTTGAGCTACAGACGTCTGATTGACGTGCTGTCGGCTTCGTTGAATTCCTCTATGTGAGACGGATCTTTTGGCTCACTCCGCCTGAGTTTTGGACGCAGGTGGAGTACGGTCGGGTTGGTTTGCCTTAAAAACCAACCAGGCCCCTAGGACGAAAAGGCCAATAACTCTCAGACCGGGCGTCCGATTGACGCGCCGTCTACGACGTTGAGTTCCTGTTGACGATACCGAACTTTTGGATACATCAACCTCAGACTTTGTGTCAGTTGATGTATCAGCCTCTCGGCTTGTGGAGCGGACCCTCCCGAACGAGCTTGCTGTGTGCGGGTACCATACTGCTGGCTGCGACTTCGACGACTGTGCAGAGATCCTCAGTGGACTGCGACTTCGACGACTGTGCAGAGATCCTCAGTGGACCGCGAAGATGATTGTGCAGAGATCCTCAGTGGACTACGACGATGAAGAGAGCTGGTCATGTATCTGATGTGGGTCCTAGCTGTGCTGGTCTTGTATCCTATGTGGGTCCCAACTTAGATGATTCAATACTGGACTTGTATCCTATGTGGGTCCCAGTATAGATGAATCAATGAAGACAGCTGGTCTTGTATCCTATGTGGGTCCTAGCTGTGCTGGTCTTGTATCCTATGTGGGTCCCAGCTTAGATGATTCAATAATGGTCTTGTATCCTATGTGGGTCCCAGTATAGATAAATCAATGAAGACAGCTGGTCTTGTATCCTATGTGCGTCCTAGCTGTGCTGGTCTTGTATCTTATGTGGGTCCCAGCTTAGATGATTCAATACTGGTCTTGTATCCTATGTGGGTCCCATTATAGATGAATCAATGAAGATAGCTGGTCTTGTATCCTATGTGGGTCCTAGCTGTGCTGGTCTTGTATCCTATGGGGGTACCACATTGGATGATTCAATACTGGTCTTGTATCCTATGTGGGTCCCAGTATAAATGAATCAACGAAGACAGCTTGTCTAGAATCCTATGTGGATCCTAGCTGTGCTGGTCTTGTATCCTATGTGGGTACCAGCTTTGATGATTCACTGCTGGTCTTGTATCATATGTGAGTCCCAGCATAAACGAAAAAATGAAGACGGCTGGTCTTGTATCCTATGTGCTCCCAGCTTAGATGATTCAGTATCCATGTCTGATCATATCTTTCACCTTTTCGAAGAAGTATACCTGTGTGATCTGAATCTTGTGTTACTCTCCTTTGTGGATTGTGTTGAGCTATCCTGTGTGTATTTACTGTTTACACACCTTTTTGGATTTTGTTGAGCTATCCTATGTGGATTTACTGTTTAATCTCCTTTGTGGATTGTGTTGTGCTATCTTGTGTGGTTTTACGTTTTGCTTTCCTGTGTGGACTGGGTTGTGCTTGGGCTCGGACATTGGAGCCGAACGGGAATTGATAACTTAGGTATATGTATGGGCATATACCTAGGCAGTGTCGGTTGTTACTTCGTGATTGTATCTTTCCATTGTGGATTATACTTTGTGGATTTCGGGAGACCTTCGGGGGTCTCGGGGTCCCTACTGAGTAGCTTATACTCACCCCTGCACGGGCTATGCCCGCACTTCGTTGTGTTGGTTGCAGATGACGGACATCGCTGATCGTGGTGGAGGCGTGCAGAGTAAGATGGTACCTGGAGGTGGACCACTAGGCGGGACATACTCGGAGTGGACAGGTGGACCCGAGGAGCAGTGGAGGCTATCTGTACCCACCCTTCAGGTTGGACTTCTAGAGGATGGCTCGACACTGCGACTTTTCCATTCAGTTGTTGTTTTTCCCTTTCAGTTGTACTTTACAGTTGGGCTTGTATTTCCGGCCCCTTTTACTTTTAGCACAGCTTGTTACAGTTTTTACTTAGTGTTTACTTTTCTTCTTGCTTACTCTGTAGTGCTTGTTTACTTTTCAAAGGCAATGCCTTCCCTTTTTCTGGGATTTACGCCTTGGTGCTAGTCACCAGCCCCTGGCCTATGGAAGGCGGGCTTGGGGTAGTCAGGGCACGGGACCCGAGGACGGGTCGTGACATATTCTATCACTACTACCGAGGTAGAAGATCTGAAAGATGTGGTGGCAGGTAATTTAATGGTTTCCTCAAGTTTAGAAAATTCATTATTTGATTCTGGATCATCGCATTGTTTCATATCATCACAGTTTTCTATGAAAATTAGATATTTCCAATTTGATTTTACAAGGGAGTTGTCAGTCAAAACTCCTAAGGGAAGTATCATTGCTACAATGTTCTGTAAATCAGTTCCCATGAGAGTATATAAATGTTCATTATCTGCTAATCTCATCGTCATACCCATTATTGAATTTGATATAATCCTCAGTATGGATTGGCTTTCAGACCATGATATATATATTTATTGTAAGAAGAAGGATGTTAGGATTTTTGATGATGTTGATAAAGAACGCCTTATCATTAGAGCAGAATCGTCACCACCCAATTCTTATCTAGATCCACCCCCAATATCTCAACTAAATTCAATTATCGAGGAGGAAGAGAATGAAATAACTGTGGGTGAGGAAAGGAATGTTCAAATAGAGGATGTACCTATTGTGAAAGAATATGTAGATATGTTTCCAGAAGATTTACCTGGACATCCTCCAGAATGAGAAATTGAGTTTTCCATTGATTTAATTCGTGGTTCAAGGCCTATATCGATGACCCCTTATAGAATGGCCAATGTGGAATTAGTTGAACTAATGAAACAACTAGAGGAATTTAGTAATAAGAGATTTATTTTCCCTAGTGTTTCTAAATGGGGAGCCCCTGTCCTTTTTTTAAGAAGAAAGATTGATCTATGAAGTTATTTATCAACTACAGGGAAATAAATGCTATAACAATAATGAAAAAGTATCCCCTACCTCACATTGATGATTTATTTGACCAAATGCATGGAGCTCAATAATTTTCAAAGATTGACTTTCGATATGGATATCACTAGTTATGTGTGAAGACAAAAGACATTCTAAAAATAGCATTTCGAACTAGGTACATGCATTTCATGTTTAGAGTAATGCCTTTTGGGATAACTAATGCACCCTCTTTTTTCATGGATCTAATGAACAGAGTTTTCAAAGAATATCTCAAATATTCTTTAGTGATATTTATTGATGATATCTTTGTATACGCAAAAAGATATGAATACCATGAAAATCACTTGTGCATTATCCTGAAGTCTCTGAGAAGACATGAATTATATGGGATGTTTAGCAAGTCTGAATTCTGGCTTCAGAATATTTCTTTTCTTGGCCATATTGTCTCTAAGGTTGGAATTTCCATTGATCCTTCTAAGACAAGAGCAATCCAATAATGTCTACCAACAATGAGTATAACCAAGGTACATAGTTTTATTGGTTTATCATGTTATTATCGACGTTTAATCTATAATTTTTCCCGATTGGCTAACCCATTATCTAAGCTCACATGAAAAGGGGTTAAATTTTTTTGTACAAAAGAGTGTGAAGAATGTTTAAAATAATTGAAGAAAATATTATTCAATGATTCTATATTGACTCTACCATCGGGGAATGATGAGTTCGTTACTTATAGTGATGCATAGAAGAAAGGACTTGGTTGTGTCCTTATGAATAATGATAGGGTTATTGCCTATGCATCATGACAACTTAAAATTCTTGAGCAAAACTATCCTACTCATGATCTTGAGTTGGCAGCTATAATATTTTCTTTGATGATTTGGATACACTATCTCTATGGTGAAAAATGTGAGATATATACCGATCACAAGAGTTTGAAGTATATTTTTTCAAATAAAGAACTCAACATGTGGAAAAGGAGATGGCTTTAATTACTCAAGGATTATAATTGCATGATACACTACCACCCGAAGAAGGAAAATAAGGTGGCAGATGCTTTGAGTAGAAAAGATCATGGAGTTTTGAACAAGATGAGAGTTGAAAAGGATCTTATATACATGGATCTAGTAAATATGGATATGGTAATAACCGTGGAAGGTGAGACATCAATTAATTTTCAAATGTTTGCCAAACCATCTTTAATAGAAAGGATAAAGAGTGCTTAGACCGATGATGAAGAGTTTCAAAAGAAGATTAAAGCTATGAATGACGGGAGATTGATTGACTTTGTGTATGAAGATGGAATTTTGAAATTCAGGAAGAGACTTTGTGTTCCAAATATACCTAATCTAAAAAGAGAATTGTTGGATGATGCTCATAGTTACAATTTCTCTATACACCCTAGTAGCACCAAGATGTATAGAGATTTGAAGGATCATTTTTGGTGGGACAACATGAAGAGGGAGATTACTGATTTTGTGTCAAGATGTATAGTTTTTCTACAAGTGAATACTGGAAGGAAACGGCCTGGAGGATTCATGCAACCTCTTCCCATACCTGAGTGGAAATGGGATAATATTATGATGGACTTTGTCATGGTACTACAAAAGACTCCTAGAAGGAACGATTCAATATCGGTCATTGTTGATCGTCTTACCAAGTCAACACATTTTCTTTCTATAAGAGAAGAAATACCACTTGAACATCTGGAAAGACTATATATTAATGAAGTAGTGAGAATTAATAGAGTACCCCTATTGATTGTTTCTGATCATGATCCCCGTTTTACTTCAAGATTCTGGAAGAGTCTTCTGAAGGCCTTGGATACTGAACTTCGTTTGAGCACTTCCTACCACCATCAAACAAATGGACAATCAGAATGAACTATTCAAACCTTAGAAGACATGTTTAGATCCTTCTAACTTGACTTTCAGGGTATGTGGGATCAATATTTACCTCTAGTAGAATTTCCCTATAACAATAGCTTCCATTCATGTATAAAGATGACACCATATGAAGCATTATATGGAAAGTGATGTCGCACACCAACCTGTTGGGATGATGTTGGCGAAAGAAAACTCGTAGTCCCAGAACATGTGGAGGAAATGATGGAAAAGGTTAAGGTAATTCAAACCCACATCAAAGCAGATCAAAGTAGGTAGAAGAGCTATGCCAATAATCGAAGAAGGATTTGGAATTTCAAGTCGGTGACCATGTTTTCTTGAAGGTATATCTATGGAAGGGTGTTATACGTTTCGGTAAGAAGGGTAAATTAAGTCCCATGTACATATGACCTTTTGAAATTCTAGAACGAACTGGGGCTGTAGTTTATCATTTGGCAATGCTGCCATGTCTCTCCAAAGTTCACGATGTGTTCTGCGTATCACTATTGAGAAAACACATGCCTGACCCAACACATGCACTCACCTATGAGGAAGTAGAACTGGAACCCAATATGTATTATTGCGAAGTGCCTGTCATGATTCTTAATACCATAGAACACGTGTTGAGAAACCGGACGACTCATCTAGTAAATGTTCTATGGAGAAACCATAAGATGGAAGAGGTAACATGGGAACTTGAGGAACATATGAAGAAGAACCACCTGAGTATTTTCATGTGGTAGTATTCTAGAAATTTTGAGGATGAAATTATTTGAAGCATGGGAAAATGTAACACCCCAGTCTTCCACGGTACGCTTCTCTTTGAGTAATACTGTAGCGTATATTGTACACAACTTCGAGTTGTATCACACACCACAACTAATCAAACTAGCCATTATAAATAGTAATACCCACTTTTTGAAATTTTATAAATTTTCTCTTTCAAAATAGACTTCATTTTTGTATTCTAAATATCGAAATAAGATTAGGGTGAATATTTAGTATTTTTCTGAAAACATTCAATCTTTGATTAATAGTGAAAAACATTGAGTTGTAGTTTAAAACTGAATTTTTATTTAAATAATTATTTATTTAATTAAAATTTAATTAAGGTGAAATAAGATACATAATACCTATATAAGTTCAATGTAATTAATTGGAGTTAGTTTAGAAAAATTTTAGATATATAAAAAATTTAATAAACTTTTCACCGTCTTTTACCCACCTTCTAGTAAAATTTGAAAATTCAATTGAAACATAATTTAACCACTTCTATGAGTGGAATTTTGAAAATCCAAGAGACACGGTTAATATCAGGGGGTAAAATGAGGTTCAATAAGATAAAAATAATTTTTGGTGAATAGTAACTTTTTTCTTTTATTTACAATGGTTAAAAGTAAATAGAGTAATTAAAGGTAAAACTTGTATTATTGTTAACCTAAAACCAGTCTTAATTCTATTGTATAAGTATAATTAGACCAAAACAACCTTAGGAATAAAATATGATCCTCTTTGGACCACTTGGATTAGATTAGGACATTTATTATTATTTAATTAAAAGAAGAGTTAAAATAGTTAAAATCAAAGTTTAATAACTAAAACTTTTTTTTAATATACGGTTATACATAAGATAAATTCTATTATAAATATTCATTAGAACGATAACAGTATTTCCTAAATAATGGTACTTTATTTATTATTTTTATACTTTAAATAATTAAATTTATTTATGACACAATGGTGATGTAGTAATTACGTAATTTATGAAATATTAAAAAAATTGATTTTATACATATCCAAATAAATGTAATTTGAGACTTTCTATGAATTAAAAAAAAATTATACGTTAATATGAAATGTTAGGATTTATTAAAATAATTTATTTTTGATTAATAATCTTGATAGAACTTAAAAAAAATCAATTATTAAATAGTGTCAAAATTGACATAAAAGAGTATTTAAAACAAATAATATATTATAAATTGATATTCTATTCCAAAAAATCTAAGGTTATTCAAAAGGACTTATGTATTGATAGGTGTATCATTAATGAACCACTTGGGGTTCTTTTGGCTTTTTATTGTATGTATATTAACAATATAATATAAAAATACAAAGAGACATGGTAAATGTCAAACTATTTAACTAAGAGTTAAATATAAATGATAAGGTTAATATAGTAACCAAAACATGTCTAAAATATATTGGTTGAGTGCATTTCGACCCATCCCAACCTTATCCTCCAAATAAGTCACTTTGGATCCATTATAAACCGAATATGAACTTATTATAAAATAATATTTTATGTTTTTCCTAAGGTGCCCCTCACCCGTCTTATAAAAAGGCACTCCCCCTTCTCTCTAATTCACACATTCAAAGCCTTTTTGCATAGACAAAACCTATCTAGATATCCTCTAAACATCCCTCATTTCAACCTAGATGCCTTATTTTGATCATAAATCCAACCTATGGAGCTCTTTTGATCAAATCAAAATGAAGAACCCGAAGAAGAGGTAATAGTTTCACCACCCTCATTCAAGTTCCTTTCTTCTTCCACTTCTTCATTCTTTGTTGTTTCCATTCTAAAATTATAACTCCAGTATCTTATATATACTGTGATGTTATTATAAATATGGTACAACCAAATTCAGTATTCTAACCTTCCTTTGAATGACATGTCACCATACGTGCGTACGTACGGCTTACCGTCTCCACGTCGTGGTGTAATTGTTATTCAAAAAATTATTATTTGGTTGGGTATGATAATGATGTGTAATTGAAGTAAATAATAAATGTAACATTATAATGATTCTATATATATGATATAACATCCAATTATATACGATTTAAATATCAAAAGAATGATATTTTCGCTCGTGCGTACGTGCAGACTACAGTCTCCATGAACACGATGAGATTCATTCCCCATCGTATCCATTCAAGAATAATTTTCAATTCATGGTGAAAAATAATGATTAAATACTTAATTTTATTCTGGATATGAAAAGATACAACCTATTCATAACAAACCAGGCTTATGTAACAAAACATATAAAAGAAAACGAGTAAGTTAACACCCGAAACGACGATAATACTAAGATATTATTAACAAATCAATGTTAAAAGATCATATATGATATCATATCAATGTATATGATTATTGTATAATTTAATAACAATTATTTCACCATTATACATGAGGTTAACCTACCCTCGACCAAGGCAAAGTTCAAGCTAAGGGTTTATTTCACAATCTCTTCATTATCCGAGGTTGTTTATATGTAATTATCTACTAGGACCTCTTTATCATCCACATCCATGTTTCTTTCAAATGTATTTAAAATAATTCTTACTATATTACAAGCTATGGGTTAAATTCATTTATAACCTTGTTTTACTTTTTTGAAGAAATTTATAAAGGAATATTTCTGTCATTTTCCAAAAAAGGTCATTTTTAACCTTTTGGACAGAATTAAGGTAAGAATGTTTTTTTAAATTATATAGTGGGTGCGGCTATTTTCTTCAATTATAAAATCATCTAAAATTCCCTTACAAGATTATTAGAATATTTTCAAATTAAATGTTTTATAATATAATTAAGTAACTTTTAAATGATTTCAAAAAAAGAGATATTTCTCTCAAATAGTTTTGATTTCATCTATGTCAACATCCTTTGATGGATTTTAAGCTTATTTGGAGTTGATTTATTATGATAAAAAACTTCCATATTTTATTGAAGGTTTTGTGATATGTTTGACTGTGGATGTGTTATTTTTATACCATTCATGGTTTATGGAGAAATTATTGACATTTAGTATGCTAGTTTTAATATGAATTTTTATGTTATGTTTAAACACGTTCATATGAGGAATGCATTGGACTTAGTAAGTGAAATGTGTAGATTTATATATCTCCTCGATGCATTAGTAGGTCTCATTAGAGAAACTAGTGTCTTGGCATGAGGCCTCGACAAAATCTTATTTGTAGTCTTGGCACAAGGCTTTGACTATGTGGTTATGATAGTCTGGAATTATGCATTCCATCATTATGAAAGTGGTTATTGATATTTCATGTTATTCTTAGATTAGTAGAATATCCATCTGAATGAGTAAATGGAATTATTACATTTTATTTCTGCCATATTATGCTGAAGTTCAAGTTTAAAAGTCTTTTTTTTATTTATAAATTTCCATAAATGTTTGTGATTGCTTATGAATGTTTCCTCTATATTATTATCCTTACTGGGCATCTGAGCTCGCCCCAATCTATGTTTTATTTTTCCCAAGATGTGAGGAAATATTTTATGAATGACCTAGAGGTATAGTATGAGGGGATATGAGTGTCGTCTATGGTGACAAGATGTTGGTTTTTTTTCATTTTATGATGTAATGTAAACTTTCTGAATGTATCTCGTGATTCCAAGGCTACTAAACTAATTGGTATTTCGAGACTTGATCTTTTGTGATAATGCCAATGTTATTTAATAATGCACCAACTCTGGATAACTGGGGTTGGGATGTTACACAAACCCCAGGGAATCTATCTCATTCAAAATCACTAATAAATGGGCTAGATTGGGTAAGATCCTACTGGTAATGTATATCTCTTAATTTTTTTCTTGTCAATTTGATTTGACATAAAACAATATATAAACTAATAATTAAATAACTAAGTAAAAAATATACTATGAATGGTTATGATTCATAAACATCCATTACATTTGACAGTCCTCATAATGGTCCAAAAATATCCAATGCAGTACATGTGTTTTCTATAAAATCAATTATTTATAAATAATATTTTCATTTAAAGAGGGATATTCATTTATAATAGTTTAGGTTGTTATATTATTCCCTATTAATAAATTTATACTTTAAAAGTTTCATTTAATGCTCTAAAATATTTGAGGGTACGTATACTTCATCACCTCATCTAGTTCACATGTCAATTCGTCAAACATGGGGCTCCACCATAACACTTCGACAAGGTGGGTTTAATTTTCTAAAAGGTCATTGTCTCTAACATCTATAATCCTTAGAGGATTCTTCTCATATGGAAGATAATTCTCTAAAATTACCACATCCAGATTCAATTCATGTGTGTGTGATGACATGTAATTGTTCAAGAAGGATGCATGAAACACATCATGTACATGAGTTTGGTTATAAAGAAGTGCTAGTCAACTGGACAACACAAAGATACGATCACAGATCTGAAAGGGGATATTGTATCTATAAATAAGCTTCCAATTATTCAAAAAACCCTCAATAATTTCTTCTTAAGGGAATATATAATGGAATAATTTATCTCTAACCCCAAACATCAGTTCTCATTGACGATTTTTGGATTTTTTTTTCAAATTTACATGTATTTAATATGACACTAAATCGTTTAAACCAACTCTTTAATATATATGAGATAATATAATGTCCCATTAGATTCTACTCCCTAACATCTTCATAACAGGTTGGAGACCGACACCACTTCCCATATAGTGACCCATAAGTATTCATTTGAATCTTAGAAAAAAAAAACAATTGTTATATGATTACTCTACTAGGGGAAGTTGATGGTCCCATTAACCCTGGAGATAAATTTAACATGATATGAACATATCCAAAAGTTGTTTAATGGTCATTTTAGACTGTCCATACATCTATGGGAGATAATACATGTTGAAGATAAATTTTGTATTCAAATTTTTTTAATGGTTTCTCCAAAACCTAGAGTAAAACCTTATATCTCGATCAAGAAAAATATAGAGTTGATATCCATTGAATCTTACCACTTACATTATTTTTATCATTCCAATTTGGTCGAGTGATAAGTATTCATTGATATTAATTAAATTTTATAACATGGTACAATGGTGTACTACCACCAAGATGGTGTTATTAACATTATGGGTCTTATAGAGTCCTACAATAAAATACATGTTTATGTTTTATCATTTCAACTATATAATGTTAAATAGTTTCATCATACCATTATAATTATGTAATTTTCCTTAAATTCTTGGCATACCATACATTGAGATACAATCACCTCAATCTCCCTCTTCATGTTATCTCCATAGTGGTTTTGGTTCATGTCTATATTCATCATAAGGTTATTGGATGAATAAAAAATAATGAGATACTTGAATCATATATATGTCACCTTTTTAGTTATGGTTTTTTTGAAACACATATCTAGGTCCCAAAATTTATAACATTATTTTCAGTAATGTTGAAATCTAGAATATTCACTACCATCTTATATATAAACAGATATCTTTCATGGACTCTATAATCATCGCCAGAATAGAAGGTTGATAAGTTATTTGACAAATGTAGGCTAAATATCATTTAATTATTACCATATCCATTATTTGCAGGTCAAATAATATTTGATCCCTTTGAATAATCAATATAGATAGGGTTGCAAGGTCCTTCATACTCAAAACATATGAAACTTTTTTTCCTTCAAAGTATTGTAATAGATTGAACAATCATTATCATTGATAAAATATAAGCACATCCATTGGTTTATATACATATCTTTTTTTGGGAATATATATTTGAGGATTTTATGGATTGAATATATGTCACAATTTTTCCTATAGCGATAATATATAAAAAATATTTAGGGAAACGATAACAACAACCAATTATAAATATTGCAATGGGTAGTTCTTCCCGTGGATCGTAACTAGAAAATTGACATATACCCATAGTTTGAAACGATGAGTATAACCCTTGAAACCATTGGTACCCATGGTTTCAAGGAACTGTGGGAAACCAACGTGTTAGTATATCCTTGATCTATACCCATGATTTTGGAAACCGTGCATATAAGTCCACTACACTGTGTCATTAACCTATAACCATCGTTTGTAAAACTGGGGGCATAACATTGAAAAAATATGATGCCATGGATTTTGATCCCTAGACTACCCCTTTTCTCCTCTAGAGCCTTACCACTACCCTATTTTTCATTTTGGAATATAAATATATATTTACATATATATATTTATATAAAATATGTCTATAAGTATAAAACCATGGGAAGAAGTGTTCCCATGAATTTTTTTTGTGTCCCATGAATTTTATTCCACGCCATAACGCAGGAGTGTCATACCCACGGTTTTGGAAAACTGTGAGTATATATGCCCAAAAAACAACCCTATACCCGCGGTTTTACAAAAACTATTGGTATAGGTCTCAAAAAACAACTCTATACCCATGGTTTATCAAAACCCATGGGTATAGGTGTCAAAAAACAATATATACCCATGTTTCTCCAAGAACCGTTGGAATAGGGGCATATATCCATGCTTTCCCAAAACATGGGTATATGCTCCTATACTATAACTATACGCAGGGTTTTGGGAAAACTATGCATATATGGATATTTTCTAGTATTGGATATTTAATTTTCGGTCATATTGGGATATAAAGTTTTCATATTTCATGATTACACAACCCAATACCTTCTTAAATGCATCTCATTTGATAAAAAATCATTTTCCACTTGTGAGTAATTTGATCAAAAGTGTTGTGATTAACCTATTATTGAGATCTATAATGTTTTATTCACATTCACTAATCTTTAAAAACATGACCCCCTTTTGAGTTATAATAGTTAGTGGGATTTAAAATTGTGAGAGTTTTATCACAAATTGATAAATGGATTGGATAATTCCTAAAAACTATATATTTACAACATGGAACTATTAATTGAACATTATTTTCATCCATTATGTCAACTAAACTCTTCATTTATTTTGAAAATTAATTATATTATATCCAATTTCTCCACTCATAAAACTGCTTCATGTTCCTTTCTGACATTTCAATTAGTGCCTCCTTCCAAATTTTTTACATATAGGAATATGAATCTTATTTCCTTTATAAGAATTATCATATGATATTCCTTGAGATTCTCTACACATATTTTTAGGCATGTTTCAAAATTTAGAAATGTACTACTAGATAGTCGGGATTTTTTATAGCTAGTTCAGCATAATCACAAGATTTCCTACATTAGCACCCATCATTTTAGGCTTCTCACTTGGTCATTCGTCACATTACCCCTCAAATTGGTTGTTGATTGATTCTTCCTATTATCATCCATTTAATAGAGTAAAAGGAAAATTTGGGATGACTATTTAATATTATTAAAAACATAAATGGGAATCCATGAACATTAAATGGACAACTCATCAATGAAAAATATTCCTTATCCAATGAATTTATAGGAATAAATATATGTTATCCAAGATCTATTTCATAGTATAAAATCTGGGGGGGGGTCCCTTGATTTTGGATCATAATGAGATTGTTAATTTACCAAAAACATATCCCTTAGGAGTATCTATATAGGTGTGTAATATGACCAATTTTTATTCTCTAGGTGGTGATAATATTCATCCCGATACACACTTTTGGGGGTTATTACCACTTCGTACCTTTATTCCAGAGCCATATCCACTTGTAGTGTCCTGATAGGGATGTATTTTCATGGAAACCACTTAATCTATAATTTAAAAAGGTTTAGGGTTGTTTTACAATGTTTATTTTTAAACCCATGGATTTTACCAATATTTATAACCATAACAACGAAAAAATAATTAGCCTTTTCTATGATATAAACAATGATAACCCATATCTTTACAACAATTTATTTCATGATTTATTACATAAAGATACACATAATTAAAATCGTGATGATTGTGAGGCCATGTTTTTTTTGGGATATTAGTTACATGACATGAAAAATTTCAAGGAAATTAAATGATAAAATCCTATACTACAAAAAATTATATTAGATTCTCTTAAATCGTTTAAATTATATAGGATAACCTGGGGATATACTTAAAAAATTGGTTTGTAATAAATTCCCGCAGGGGTATAATAAAAGGTACAACATGAATAAAGAAAAACATGTCAGTCAAAATTCATATCAATGAGACATAAAATGGGTTATAATCATAATATTTAACAATTATTGATTATATCACAAGATAACATCAAGGAAACATGGCAATGTAGAAATAATATAATGTATGACATCATAAACAAAATTTATGAATAAACACCAAGAAATAACATCCTATATGGTTTAGTATTACCTTTCATGAAATATATAGGGAATATGATGAGACTCAACGATTACCTATCAATGATGTGATATATTATTTCGGGGCCACATGTCACATAATAACATGTACATGCATAAGTCTACCACATAGATAGTACAATATATGACCAAATTACATCACATTTAATATCATGAAAAATGAGTGTGGGTCACATACATGGATTTCCCCAATCAATGAATGATATTTATATCTAAGTGAATAAAATTGATTACAAATGTGGATGGGTTTTCATTCACAATTTTTTGGCATAGATTTTGGAAGGATAAAATCGAAATAATAACAACGATATATAAATTATTCTAAAATGTATCAATGTGATTAAATTGGGTATCTTGTAAATTTTAAATAATATGGACACTATACGGTGTGTGTCATATTGTATCCCAACATAAAAAATTGGACATTAATGAAATAATATAAAGAATTTTCATGAATAAATAGGTTAAGGAGAGGATCCCTTACCTTGAAAAGATGCTTCAAAACACCGGTGTGGATATTCTTAAGATACCATGGAACATTGGGAGGTATTATAGATAGGTAATTCAAGAGAAAGTTCATGGTAAAAAAGTTTTTAGTGATTTTGAATGATAGGTTTGGTGGGTTATTATAACAAAATTGGGGAAAAAATTTAATGATTTGCAAATATGCATTTTGGTACTATATGATTAATTAATCCAAACCAAAACCCATATCATTGTCTTTCCCCATATATTCCTCCAATTATGATTTGATATAATTATTTTATAATAATATAAATTGATCATTTTGACATAATATCCATAGTGATATGGGGGTGAGTTGCATTTATAATGAATTGATTTTAATCCCTTAAAAAGTAAAACATATATTGGATGATTTATTCGTGGCTTAAAACTTTATTAAAGAAACTTTTAGAATAATTATTTTAAACTTGAAAAAATAGGAGATGGATACCTTTATGACTAATATTACATCACTTTTTGGTCATTATAATGTCATTATATAAACTAAATATTACTTCAATATTTGATTTTTACCCAAAAATTTGACTGTCTTATAAAATTTTAAAAAATCGCCATGGGAAAAATTTGATGTTATAATTTAAAAAATAATATTTATCTTACAAGAATAATTATCTAAATCATAGACTTTACACATTTAAATCAAAATCAAAATTTATTTGATAATACTGGTTTTTTTATAATAAATGTTTTTTTGACTCTAATGATAACTACACATGACCTCCTAAAATTATTTTTTTATTTATATTTAATAAATATTATTTACAATGATATTTAACTAAAATATAATTTATCCCATAAAATATTAAATTCATCAAACGTAAATATTCATAGAAACTATTTGTTTCTCCAAAATAAAATTTGTGTTTCATCATATTAAAATCTAATTTTTATCAAATATATTATTTGATCATTATAAATAAATAATTTAAAGAATAAATATAATAATTAATTTAATATAAATAACAATATAAAAATTCATTCTATTGTTGTCTATATACATAACCCCTTATTACATTATTTTATAACCCCAGTATATAGTGTCTGATAGAGAGATTTTATTAGGGTGGTTCAGAGAACATGGTTTTGGTCATGTTATTGATGAACATGAAATTATAACATAAAAGATATCACTCAATATTTAGTTATGGAATTTCATATTTTCTTGGTAACCTTAAAAGACTGGTGATGATATGTACCATGGAATCACCAATAAATTGGCTTCATAGAGTGCAATCCAAAAGCTAAAAACAACACTTTCTTTGAATATGTCAATTGGATTTTTCATAACCCGTGATATATTGTAATCATACAATCATTGTATAATAACTATACTATAAAAGATTATGATATTTATCAATCCATTAAAATTTACCTTCCATATAATAGTAAATATTTACCAATGTATTTAATGTTTTTTCTATAAAATCATTTATTTGTAAAGCATTTAGTCATTAAAATGGTAAAATTATTTAAAAATGGTTAAGTCATAACAAATATCCCTTTTTTATGCAATATAAATTTAAACTATGTGCATATAGCCTCTTATGGCCCTCAATTCATACTTGGTTTTCATAAATATTGGTTCTTCACAAACTAATACCCCATCATTGCATAATCACTTATGAGGACTACCCTTTTTGATATAGCCACCAAACAATAAACCCTCTTAAAATATGTGTGGATTGATTCCCAATTCAGTGAGATATGTTACAATACCTAGAGATTATAACTTAGAAAAATTTAAAATCTTCCCAACAGTCACTCCTTGTTTCAGAACCCATCATCCCACTAAAGACCAATGTGCCTTTTTCCATACTAAGACTGTGAAATTCTTCGAAAGAGGTTGTACAATAATTATTACCTTAAACTATATGAATAATTTTATGGTACTAAGACCCTTGTACATATCATTACATTAGTACAATAATATATTCTCTTCCATACATGTTTATCTAAATAGTCCATGCCTTTTGACCATAAACTAATTTCGTTAGTCTATGTTGTTTGACATAAAATTGTTTGAAACTTGTTCGGATTAAGTCATTTTTGTGATGGATCTCTTCAGTCTTCTATTATAGTTATGTTTTTTCCTCACCCTTTCCATATAAACCACTTCAACACTCTCCATTTACATGGTCTCATATTTATAACCATATAATTGGAAACTTGGTCCAAGAATAATGAACTTAAATTTTTTGAGATCATACACACACATGACCATAAGGGTGTGCCCATCCAATCCAACTGGTATGACTCTAAAATGCATATGGAAATAAGAACAAAGACTATTAGGTTAAACCCCCATAATAATAAATACAAAAAAGCCAAGCATTAATCTGATAACTCTCCCATATGACATAGGTTAAATTAGTGTTGTGAATGGAAAATGTGTAAAACCCATGAGAAATTCAATGAACCATGGAAAAATAGGGTTGTACTCGCTAATCCCACTGATTTTTAAAATAATGAGAACCAATCATTCATTTCTAGTCCCCTTCACATTGGCCTTCATGAGGTACCACCCTTTATGCTCCCCTTTCATGTATCCCTCAATGTTTGCTAAGTTGATTTCAACCACATCAGTATACATTTCATATTACATGGCACTAAAATATATGACACCCATCCATGTCAAAGAATTTTAAACTCTATAATAAATCAACCTCACTGAATGACATTAAACTAAATGTTCATCCTTTTTTCTGTAAAATTTTAAACTACAAACCAATCATCCTAATTAAATGACATAAAACTAAAAAAATGAGTTTTTCACTTTCTTGAGAGGTCCTTTTATCTCATTTGGAATCGGTCTCCTGCTACACCACTGTTGTTGCTACATGTTTGTGACATTATCTGATCGGCCCCTCCTGAGGTCATCGAGAAAAATAATGATTAATTGATCCCTCACCTGGTAAGTAAATGGATGAATCACACCATGGGAGTGGATGATATTGTCCATCTCATTAATATACTGGATAACCTCTACATAGAGAGATGGGAAGAAATATTTGGCATCACCCAGTTTGGGGAGGAAAATCCTATATTTCTAGTGTGTGATCCATGTTTCTATGGTGGAATAGAACGACCCAAATATCAACATGTGCATCCAGTTTTCATTGAAGTTCACATATTTGGGCACCATTATAAAAAATAATGAGATATTCCTCTATGCCAAAGTGGGTTTCCTCAGGATGGACCTAGAAGGATCAGCCATTTCTAAAAGAATCTTTCCTAGGGGCCTTGGACACCCCATTGGAAATACTCTAAAAGATGAAGCCCTATATGGGGGAAGTATCTATGGGATTTGTCACCACTTATCTCCCCAATGCTCCATATCCCTTACCCAATCATTCTCCACTAGCCACGACACATTCATAACTATGTTCCCACAAGACCCCCTCTTTAAACTTTTTCTAGATGATCAGATGCCTTAGTTTGTCACTAAGGTATGACCCCTCCTAGATCTATGCATAATTGTTAATGATTTATAAGGGGGAATATACATGTTGTAGCCCAGTTTAACCCTCTCTCCCTTTCCATGAATACATGTGATACATTTTTCAAAGAACATTTGGGTGGTTCTCCCTGCATAATCATTAATTAAATATAGAGCTAGCCTCTAGAGATGACAGAATTTTCGATCAAACCAATATAATGTGTATGGATCAAAAATCACCTTATTTTCCAACCATGTCTCTATTACCCCCACCTAAAAATTCCATGATGTATTATTTTTGATTTTTAGTTCCCATGACATAATCCAGGATGGTCTATGTTGCTTTATGGAATTGGTGGAACATCAATTAGTCCATCATCCCAAATATCATCATCACACAGAACAGCTCTTTCATGAAGGTGTAACTCTTGGTGATGTTTATATTTATTCTCATATACCAGTGTCGATAGGGTAGTTGTGGTTACGATACTGATACATTCTTCAGTGAAATCCTACCTGGCTATATAGAAAGTGAAATAACCCACAAACATAAAATGTATTCATCATTCAGCTAGTGTGCCTCAACACAAAATACATATTTTTTATCATTGACATCCATACATTAATGTTCTAACCCATCATCAAGACTGTTTCCAGGATGAATGTGCACAGGAGCACACAAATATATTCATTATGGACTGAAACCATTGATCCAGAGATAATTTCCAAAACAAACTATTCCAACCGAAGCTCTGGGGAAATAACCTTCGCACTGTAGTTTAGTAGGTCAAATTGGGATACATTTTGACATTCCTTGTAGGAGTCCACCATTTTTGTATCATATACCATGCGTATATTTGGTTACTCCCAAGTATTAACCTCACTACATACTTGTTCATGATAAACATAAAACAATTATTAAATGAGATGATATTCTTCCCAGGATTTTTTCACCTCCCCTTACACAATTTATAAAAGATCCTCTATAAATATTGGAATATTATCTTGATCACCATAGACATTATCTATGGGATGAACCATTCATACTTTTCCCCTAGATCAGAATAAAAAAAACATGGTAGAGGTCTCAAAGGATAACACCAACCTCCCCATGATGAAAATGGAAATTGTTATCCCCCAATGACTATCTCCTCAGGAACATTGGTATGATATCATGAAATTAATAGATTTGTAGTTGGGAAGTCAAAACTGATTCATACAGCTCCAAATATCTCTATTGACCAATCTATCTAATCATATGAATGGTATATCATGTATTCCCTTGGCCACATATATGTGATGTTTTCACCCAATCATAAATTCCAATATTTTGTCATACCCAAATGATGGTCTACTAAAAACCATGAAAATGATATTGAATTGTAGGGTGCAGGATTTTTTAATCCATCTCCACCTTGTCGATTTCATTGATAAGTGTAAAATTTTAAACCAAAAAACTGGGTATTTGATTGAATTCAAAATGACCACACAAATGCCACCCCATATATAAGAGGTTGTCAACCATCTGTGATGGATTGAGTTTGTAACTGGTGATACTGTAACATCAGTATCTTGACATAGGACCAATATTAAATCATAAAAAATATATTAAATAACCATAAGGAATAATTAAAAAATAATTAATGGAATAAATTTCATAATAAAATATTATTTTCCCATTGTAACAAGACAATATGGTGTATAAAAAGCATGATTAATAAATAAATAGTGTGGTCCTCCAGAGTTTTCCTTATTCTTATAATAGCTCCATGCTTCTCTTCTCAACCATCCACCATAGGGAAGTTTCCATTTTCCAGGTCTCTAGTTGTGAAATATACAAGGGTACCTAAATACCCAATAATGGTGTGAGTACATGACTCATTATGACGCCACTAATTCATCCATAACATATTTTTATTGAGTAAGACATTTTTATTCCATAATAATAATAATTACATATTAAGAAGATAAACATACAATAAAAAATTGAGTGGTCATGTGTAACTAAGCTGCCAAAACCCTCCAGATCTACCTAATCAGGCTCTATATAGAAAGCATAGTCATGAAATGATACAAAAGAGAATGTACTAACTAATAAAATTGAAATATGTCCTCATAGTGGTATCGTGACATCAAGTCCAATCATGCCCCCAAAGTGTTGTATCTTGTATTCATCATGGTTCAGCCCCCTAGACTATCATTCCCCATCTATTCCACTGGTCAATCCCCTATACTGGCATACCCCTGATGTACTACCTCGATTCAGGACTCCATTTCACCATGCCCCTATGTTTTTTACTAGGTCTGGCCCAAATAATTTCATTCCCCTACCCTATGCTCAATACCACAATCAGAATCACTTCATACTATTCAAACTCCACCTATAAGAAATAAACAACACATGATAGTATATATATCTCTTGTACCAAAAAAAACAATGACTAGTAACACATAACCAAAGTAAATTGTATATGAAATAAATTTCATATCATCATGAGAATATTTTAGGGACACATAAAAACACGTGATAATAATAAAACATAGAAAAATGAAATCCTTGATGATCTCATTGAATAAATTATTTTAGAGGGTCTCGTGGTCCACACAGACACACACCCATATGAGATAAAAGTCTATAACAATAGTAATTTAAGGAAATAGACAATTTAATCCAAATAAACATGTGTTACGAAAGACTCTAAATATATGTAACTTATAAAATCAAAAGGATATATGTTTTCAACAAGGTTAGACCACACTGTGTGGTATGAAATATTGAGTGGTAACCTCAATAGTAAGGAATACACACTCTTATGCATTATTATAATAGTTGTTAGCACGTAAATTCTGATGTTTCATCCAGGTTTTTGAGAATGAAAACCAACATTTTTATTTCAAAAAATAAAATAAAATATTGTGTGCGAAGATAGTTTTTATCTCCTCAATAATTTTCTAATTAACATTTTCATCCAACACATGGGTAATTATTCATCTCGTAAAGAATACTTATAAAACCACAAAAGTTAAATTTTATCTCTCTCTAAATTATTCAAATAGTATATATGGTTGTTCCTTATAATCGGAATATATAAAATAATATAAGTATCCTTAATAATTATCACAATTTTTTTGATAATAATTATCCTCATAATTATATGGTGAGTGTTTTTAATTAATTATACTATTATAATAATGGTAATTATCCTTCAATAATTATAATAAATTTTACTTTTATAATTCAGTGTCATTATCAGTTGATAATTTATTTATAATTATTTCTATATAATTTGTATAATTATATTTCTTCCATTTTCAACATAAATTTTCCATTGATAAATTGATGAAATTATGTGTTGATAAATTTTTTATAATGATAATTTGGTATTCCCAAAAAATTATATTTTATTATCTTTTTAAAAATCATTGTGTGATAAGTTTTTTTAATCATTATTCAATAAAAATTCATAATTATATTTTGTAAATTTTTACTAAATTATCATTTAATAATTTTTATTCAATTCAGTTGGATAATAGTTTTAATTTATCCTTCACTAAAACCTATTTTTTATATAAAATTAAAATTATTTCTCCCCAATTTGAGAATAAGTATGAAAAAAATAAAGTGAATAAAATAAGTAAAACATATAAACCATAGGCACTATCTATGGAAGGAAGATAAAAACTATTGCAAATGGATTGGAATACAATCAATGGACCTTCACCGACTATGCACAAGGGGGATTCAACATCCCCATAGCTTAATAAGATCATCTAATAACAAATCTAAAGTGGTTCAGATATTTTAAAACCCAATCCATGTATTCCTTCATAATATTTCAATACCTCAATTTAATCAACCTATTAAATATGAGATTTAACTAAAAAATGAGTATAGTTTCTTTATTTATATCCCTATAACATTTTGTTAAATTATGTAGGAGAGAAGATGTTGATTTGGTTGATTTGGATCAAAGATTCATGGAGGAGATGGTGGTATTGGACTATAGTGTGCATATGAGGATGATTAAAGAAAATAAAATATAAATAATAATAAAAAATAATATATGAAAAGGGTAAAAAATTACCCTTAGGTAAGATTTATCTAAACAATTGATGCGAAAAAGCGTTACGTTGCATGTTGGGTAAAACAAACCATATTTACAAAATAATAGTTTCTGATTTTACATCCGAAACACCATTTACAAGATATTTCATTATTTCATAATATAATTTTTCAGACATGATATAATAATTTAATATATATATATTCTATGAATTTTGAGTTTCTGTAGGCCCCTGAATCTTGTATTGACTCCATGCCAAACACTAAAAATATTCTATAGAATATTCCAAAGTGTTAATAGATATGTTACCCTTATATGAATCCAAATAATATTTATTAATTGATATTTATTGAGTAATTTAATTTTCAAATAATATTTTGTAAATATAAAATTTATTAGGGTTTTACTATAATTAAAAAATAATTATTTTAAAATTTTATTTCTCTAATGAATTTTCATCCTAGGGAAGTTCATATAGAGATCTTGTTTGAGTAACTCATTCCCCAGATCATGATTACTAGAATCAATCACCCATGTATCCTTCAGGATTTTTCTTTTGTTTGAAAAAATCTGGAATGGTGGTAACATCTTCCCTATATGTTCTTTATCTCTCTTGTCCAAAATACACAATAGATGGTCGTCTTAAGTTTCATTAGCCTCAAAATTCATGTCCTTATATCCAAATAAGTGCATAGGATCTACAATGTACCTTATGATATATGACACATGAATCATATTGTGTATACATTTTAATTGAAAAGGAATATCTAGAGAATATTCCACTATCCCAACAATGCTTTTTATATCAATGTTTCTAAAAAAATGTGGTGTTATCCTTCCATTTCCACTTGGTTTCCATTGACATAACCATGATGTCACTCTCAAGAAAAACAGACCCCAAATAAAGATCTCCAATGGTATCATATTATGACAACAATATGATCTCTACCACTAATGAGTAGTGAAGAACATAATCTAAATTAACTACATTCTCTCCGAGTTCTACTAAACCAAAAAATTCCCCACAATAGCAACCTCTCTTACATTATACGAATAATTATGTGATTGATATAGCGAACCATAGAGGGACTTGTAAGGTTTCATCTGAATCAAAAACAATAAACGATTATTATAAATAAAATAATCCAAGGAAATATGATCATACCTTTCTCCGCCAATTTATATAAAGAAATATAAAAGCATATCCTCTAGTATGTTAATGGTCTGCTTGAACTATCCCTTTGTCTGGGGATGGTACACTATCCTTAATCTCAACAGAGTCCCTAGGTATTTCAGAACGCCCTTAAAATATAATGATTCAAAAAGTGAATATATATTTGATACAATGTTTAATGTTACTATATGTATGTATACGATCTCATAAACATATACCCTTCTCAGTTCATCCATAAGGTGAATCTATCTAATTAGTAAAAAGTGGGAATCTTTTTTTAACCAGTCAAAAATCATCCAGAAAAAAATCCTCACTGTTCTAGGTAAGTAATTCAAAAAACCCTTCATAATTTCTACCACATTTCATATGGTCATATGAAGGGGATGTATTAACCACCATGATGTTAGTGCTCAAACATTACCCCCTAGTAGGTTATCCATTGGGAAAAAACCCAATGATGTTTCTATTCCTACCAGGCCACCAGAAATGTTGTCTGATGTCATTTCCATATTCACCACCCAATGATTTTCCAACAATATACAGGTACCAAAATATCAAATCAGATTGAGTATAATGGAATCATGGAGTACCATACTTCCACATATAGTGATCACATTTTCATCGCTCAATTTTAACATAGGTATTAGTTAACCTCTTGCTAGTTGATCCCAAAACAAAAAAAAACATTTTTGTACACAACCTTCCAAACCATTACCCAGTATATTATAGATTACATGATCATCATGGTAGATCACATATTTGGTCCATTTTTTCCAAATGCATCCATCCTACAGTAATCTAATAAGATTATCAAGAGACACTACTCTTCTAAAGGCTAATGACCAAGCACCTGATCCACCCGAATATTATGTCTAAGTGAATCCGCAATGAAATTTTCATTCCCTAGTGTATAATTCATCTCTATTTCAAACTTCTTTTGACAATTAAATGAGTTACTCAATCTCATATTAATGTCCCTCGATGTGAAATATATAAATGGATTTTGTGGTCCATGTAAACAGAAAATTTCTCACCAAAGAGATAGTGTCCTCAAAACATCTAATCCTGAACCACCGCTTCTCCCTCAAGGACATTAGTAGGGTAATTCCACTCATGGGGTAATATTTTAAAAGACCCATATCCTACTACCTTCCCTCTCTACATTAGTACAACTCTTAGAGCAATACCAGATGCATCAAAGTACATTGAAAACCCAATATAAGGCTCAGGGAGTGTTCATACTATAGATTACATCAACCTTATATTCCTATATAGGAATTAATCTTCACACTCTTCTAACAAATTAAATTTAAAAACCTTCTTATTCATCACTTTCAGGCGTATTTATATTTTTGGGAAGTCTAATATAAACCATCAGTAATATCCTAATAAAACTAAAAAGATGTTGATCATAGAATCTTTTGTAGAAATTTCATATACATGATTGCCTAAATAATCTCTAGGTACATATATATAACCATATAAAACAAATCATATCCAATGAACTTCACCTCCCAAATATATAATTCATTAATGACATCTTATCCTAAATATGATGTCATTGAATCATACTCAGGACTATTTATAGGTGCCTAGCATGCAACTCTAATGTCCGTGAGTATATGAGGATGTCATCAATGATCACCCTGATGAACGATTCTAGGTATGAGTGTTGGATCTTGTTCAAGACATCCATGACCACTGTTGTCATATTCATTAGTCAAAAAAAGCATCACCTTTTACAATTATATCATTTACCAACATTGAAACACCTTATTTAAAATTTCCACCCATCTATTTCATAACTCATGTTAGCCTTATCAGAAATCAATCATATAGAACCACTAATCTTTCTATAATTGATAAAAAATTTCAATACTGGGAATGGGGTATTTTTTCCTCATCATCACATGGTTTAACTTTTGGTAATCAATACAGAGAAGAAGACTATTATATGCCTTCTTGGATAACAGCACAAGTGAACCCCATAGTGAAATAAATATTATTCTAATTCCCTTTCACTAATAGTCATCCAGTTTCTCATTGCCTTCCTTTAGCACAGTTTTATCCATATGATACCGAGGTATCGAAATGGGTTGCATCATTGACATGGGAACTACCATATATTAACAATAAAATTCTTAATATTCACTATGAAGTTAAATAAATCCTTAAATATTTCGACCCATTCATCGGCATCGTAAGGGATTCATGTTCCCCATAAGGATATATAATGCTGGATGTGATGTCTGGGAATATTTGACAAAAATTATGAACTCTTATACCACAAAAATGGACTAATAAAAATAATTTTGGGTGAAGCATCCCTACAACCTTAACCATAGAGAAGATGGGGGAGCATGATCAGATGAATACTCAAAAATATTTGGAGGTATAGCTAAAACATCCTCTATTTTAATAGGATTCTATCTTACATCCCTAGTAGTCCAATAAGACAAAATCAAGGTGAAATATTCATTAATGTGAATTAAAAAATTAGGAAAACATAGAATCATTAGGCTAACCCCCAATCAATTCTATGTGATCGCACAAGGTTATCATTAATGTTTACCTATATCCAATGTTATACCCCTCCTATAACTAATATTGTTTTTCATTCAAACACTTAAGTCATTTATTTCATATATATACTAAAACAATATATTCCTTAGTTCAACCAACTTATTCCAAAAAATATATATCTTAAAATCCAAATAAAAAAGATAAATCATACGAAGATAATGTATCCACAAGAGATAGAAAAAATAAAGGCCTTTAATTAAAGCACTACTATACAACACATAAATAAGTATGCATATGGGTTGTAAAACTATGTTCCTAGTGAAGATGATTAAACTGACCTATAATCTTATAAATCACATTTCAATATCATGTTCATCAACCAAAGTGAATTTAATCAACTCTAATAGAAAAACATAATATAACCCACTTTAGGGAAACTTGGATTTCCACTATACAGTGTTGGCTAGACATTTTCATATCTCCCCGACCAAATTTCGAACCATACATACTATTATATACCAAATACCATATCAATTCCAAGATAAATGAAAAGTTAGTAAACATGGTCTTATGATATCATTTTTTAACACCCCGACACAAACCACTGGGTCCAGGACTATATGCTACAAGACCTTATGGTTGCCTCCCCATATATAAGAAGAAACCGACTACTATAGAGGGTATGAGTGAATCAGTATGAATACTAGAGCCTCAGTATCATTTCATGTAAGGAATCGACCCTAGTTTTCCAGAGCCAGTGACTTATTTGATTACATTGGCATACATACAAGGAATACAAATCTCGAAAGACCGAGTAGTTTAGTATTATTTGAAAAATTTTACATACATAAGTTTATCATTACAGCATGAAAGAAAAAACAACACTAATTTATTCCACTAGCAACATCATATCTACTAGATTATGCTTGCATCTCATTCATAATTTACTTATGCATATCCTGATAAAAATGAAACATAAGAAAAGGGTGAGCTCAAATGATCATTAAGAGAAAGAAATATGGAGGAAGATAATATAAACAAATAGACGTGGTGAATAATTGAAAACACATGCCTTTAATAATAAACATGAACACATTATGGCAGGAAAATGATCTGAGTAAATAATGCAATAATAAAACATATTCAAGGGTATTCTACTAGTAGAATAACCACATGAACTTTCAATTATTAGCATTTTTATGAGTGAAGTTCATATTCCAGACATTATGAATCATTTTTTCATGGCCTTGGCCAAGAAATCTAGTTATTAAGTCCTCATCCAAAATCCATATCACATTGGGAAAGGTCTCGTCCAATTCCATGTCTATTTGTCTCATGAGACCAACTGATGGATCAAGGGGATATAGTGGGCCCCACCTGTCACATAATAAGTCCAAGGAATTTATTCATATGCGAAGAGATAAACATAAACAACAAATACATTCATATTGAATCTATCATATGAAATGTAACTATCATTCCCCAATCATTAAACATAAAGCTCTAACCATTCGGAATAATATGGTGAATGGTTTTAGGATAGATCATCCACAATAGAGTTAGTCATAAACCATTAAATCAAATCTGGTAGAAGAATTCATAAAATATTAAAACAAATAATACCTTGGAATCAACAAGAGTGTTGAATTAGATGAAAACACTCTTATAAAATCATTAAGCAATTCTGGAGATAAATACTCTTTTATTTTGAAAAGAAGGGTTCTTTTTGATAAATATATGTATAAAACTAGAAGTTAAGTAAGATATTATTATCATAATAAAATGAGTGATTTTATAAATATAATGGGTTCCAAAAACATATTATAGAGTTCCCTTGTAAATAGGTATGAATTTGATAAATTCCCTTGAAGTGGGCTTGTATTTTTGAAACAATTTTGAAGGTTCCATTTAAAACGATTAACTATCCATAAAATAAGGAAGGAATATGGTTTTTAAACATATATATTATACTCAAACATAATATATGATGATTAAATAACAATTAATAAGAATTACATTGAGGTAATTAGACAATGAAAGTATCCCGAATGAAAGTGGGTGTTCGGGTGGAAAAACCCTTACCTTAACTCCAAACGTGTTCCTATCTTGTACTTAAGATCCTGGAATATGAAATTAAAATTTTAATAGATTATTTCAGAAACTATTATACATGTATTTATTTTTCCATAATTCTTGTTAGTTCATTTATGTCTTTATTAACAAGTTATTGTATTGAATTCCGTCGTTCTGGAGTGTTCGTTTCCTTTATATTTCATATTCAGTTCACTTGTTTTATGTAATGAAGTTCATGTGGAATGGTTATAAATCTCTAGGATTGGAATTATATATTATTAATGAACATAATTAATTAATAATGGTCATTTATATCATTTGGTTATATGGAATGAGGATGAACCATTAGACGACCACCACTTCGATTATTCAGGGGTATTTTGAATATTATGAACTAGTTTTGTCATTTATCATAATTATATGTACATATTCTAGTCGATGAATTGTAATAATGTTATAACACATATATTATAGTCTGGTTCAAACATGAATATGGTTTCATGAAAGGTAATGAAGAATAAATTGAATAACGTAACTTCATCGTCCACAAAGGTTATAAATCGGAACCTCATGGACGTCGATTTCGTTTATAAATTAAAAGGGAGGGACTAAGAATATTTTTGATGTTTCTTACAGCCACATGATATAAATACAGTATATAGATGTTACAGGAGTTATCATGATCATTTGGACAGAGGAGGTGAGGAGAGGATAACAAAAGTAGATAAATTGAAATAAAACCAAATGAGAAAGAAGGGTGCATTACCTCTTGAAATAACCTCATTGAGAAACTCCTTAAGGTAAGGTGTTTTGGACTTTTGGAAAGACTAAGAGCATCCTGGTCGTGGGGAGTGACTAGGGAAGGGTAATTGGGTAGAACTTTAAGGAGCTTCAAGGCTTAGAGGAGTGAAGATAAGAGGTAGTGGGGGAGGGTTTTTATAATGGAGGAGAGGGGTAAATTATGAATATTTAATTCATTATTTTATTATTTATCTCAAGAAAACCAATAGTATTGTTTCATGTGACCCTTAATAGTAATAATGGCATGTGAGTTCGAACCATGTGGGCTTAAATAATCCTTACATCACCTATTATGCAGTAAATCAAGTATTTAGCATTTATCGTATTTTATCGTATTTTACTAGTCATAAAAAATTATAGAATTTCAGAAAAGTCCCAAAAATACTCCCCTACCATTTTTCGATGTGTAAAATTCAAAAGTGAAGTCCATTTTTGACAAATAATTTTTTAAATATTATTAATTTAACTTTTAAATAAAATCATACTTAATTCAAAAATTAAGATCTCTAATTCTACAACTACTTCTTTATCACAATGAAAAATTAACGAAGATGTTATTATCTTCTATCCATAAGAAAATAAAATAATAATAAAATTTACTATTCATATTACTATTCATAAGGGTATGTTACTATTTACTAAAAGAATCACGTTTTTTCTATCGGACTCCAAATGACTTACTGAACACAACTCTAGATGACCAATTTTCGAAATTCAAAACCTAGAAGTGGAAATGTTGTGTTTTAATGGATATTTTATAAAATTTCATTCTATATTTATTCTCAAAACCTTGGGGTGTTACATTCTCCCCTACTTACAAAAACTTCATCCTCAAAATTCACTGAATATTAACTAAAAATATTCAGGTATGTCTTTAACATAAGCTCCTCAGGCTCCCATGTTACTTCCTCCATCTTATGGTTCCTCCATAGAACCTTCTCTAGATGAGTCATCTGATTTCTCAATACTTGTTCTCTAGTATGAAGAATCTTGATTGGATCCTCACAGTAAGATAGATCAGGCTCAAGTTCCACTTCATCATAAGAGAGTACATGTGTTGGGTCTGTCATGTACTTTCTTAACATTGACACATGGAACACATTTTGAACCTTGGAGAGACTTGGTGGAATTTCCAAACGGTAAGATACGACTCCAATTCGGTCCAGAATTTCAAAAGGTCCGATGTACATGGGACATAACTTTCCATTCTTACTGAATTGTATAATACCCTTCCATGGAGACACCTTTAAGAAAACGTGATCACCTTCATGAAACTCCAAATCCTTCTGTCGGTTATCAGCATAGCTTTTCTGCCTACTTTGAGCTATTTTGATATGGTTCTGGATAATCGTCACCTTTTCCATTTTTTCTTCAACAAGTTCTAGGCCCACGAGATTTCTTTCACCGTTATCATCCGAGAAAGTTGTTGTATGACATCGCCTCCCATATAAATGCTTCCTAGGGTGCCATCCGTATACTTGAATGGAAGCTATTGTTGTTGTAAAATTATACGAGAGGTAAATACTGATCCCACATGCCTTGAGAATCAAGTGAACAAGGCCCCAAAATATCTTCCAATGTTTGAATAGTACATTCTGATTGTCCATCATTTTGTGGGTGTTAGGCAGTGCTCAAACAAAGATCAGTATCTAGGGACTTCTTAAGACATTTCAAGAATCTTGATGTAAAACATGGATCACGATTAGAAATAATCGATAGGGGTACTCCATCAAGTCTCACAACTTCATTAATATATAGTCTTGCTAGACGTTCAAGTGGTAGATCTTCTCTTATAGAAAGAAAATGTGTTGACTTGGTAAGAAGATGAATAATGACTCATATTGCATTGTTCCTTCTGGGAGTCCTTGGTAGTCCCATGACAAAGTCCATAATGATATTATACCATTTCCACTCAGTTATGGGAAGAGGTTGCAATCCTCCTCCAAGCTCTTGCCTTCCAGCTTTCACTTGTTGACAAACCATACACCTTGACACAAAATCAGCAATCTCCCTTTTCATGTAATCCCACAAAAAATTTCCCTTCAAATATATATACATCTTAGTGATACCATTGTGTATAGAGAAATTGGAACTATGAGAATCATCCAAAATTTCCCTTTTTAGATCAGGTATATCGACAACACAAAGTCTCTTCCCAAATTTCCAGATTCCATCATCATATCTAAATTCAATCAATCTCCCATAAATCACAGCTTTAGTATTCTTTTGAAACTCCTCGTCATCATCCTGAGAACTTTTAATTCTTTATAGTAAAGATGGGTTGGAAACCACTTGAAAAAGCATTGATGTTTCACCTTCTATGGTTATTCCCATATCCATATTTACTAGATCCATGAAAATAGGATCCCTTTCAACTCTTATCTTGTTCAAAACTCCATGATCCTTTCTTCTCAAAGCATCTGCCACCTTATTTTCCATCCCCACGTGGTAGTGTATCGTGAAATCATAATCCTTGAGTAGTTAAATCCATCTCCTTTTCCTCATGTTGAGTTCTTTCTGTGAGAAAATATACTTCAAACTCTTGTGATTAGTATAAATATCACATTTTTCACCATAGAGATAATGTCCCCATATCTACAAAGATAATATTATAGCAGCTAACTCAAGATCATGAGTAGGACAGTTTTTCTCATTAATTTTTAGTTTTCATGATGCATAAGAAATAACCCTATCATTTTGCATAAGGACACAACCAAGTCCTTTCTTTGAAGAATCACTATAAATAACAATCACGTCATTCCCCGATGGTATAGTCAATATAATAGTATTGAATAATATTCTGTTCAGTTCTTCGAAATATTATTCAAAATATTTTGTCCAAACAAATTTAACCCCTTTACATGTGAGCTTCATTAGCAGGTTATCCATTCGGGCAAAATTCTATACGAAACGCCGATAATAACCTGTTAAGACAATAATATTGCGTACCTCAGTTATGTTTGTTGGCATGAGCCAATCTTGGATTTACTTTGTCTTTGCAGGATCAACTATGATTCCATACTTAGTGACAATATGGCTAAGAATAGAAGTCTCCTGAAGCCATAATTCACAATTGCTAAACTTCACATATAATTCCTGTCTTCTAAGAGTCTTCAGGATAATGCGCAAGTAATTTTCATGATCTTCACAGCTTTTAAAGTATACCAATATATCATCAATAAATACAACTACAAAATCAACGAGATATTCCTTGAAAAATTTGTTCATTAGATCCATGAAGACAGTGGGTGCTTTAGTCAATCCAAAATGCATTACTGTAAACTCGTAATGCCCTTACCTAGTTCGAAATGCTGTTTTCAGAATGTCTTCCTTCTTCACACTCAACTGATGATATCCAAATCGAAATTCAATCTTTGATAAGTATTGATATTCATGAAGTTGGTCAAATAAATCATCAATGTGCGGTAGGGGATACTTGTTCTTTATTGTCATACCATTGATCTCCCTGTAGTCGATACATAACCTCATAGATCCATCATTCTTCTTAACAAAAAGGACTAGGGCTCCCAATGGAGAAACCCTAGGGTGGATAAATCCTTTATTACTAAATTCTTCTAGTTGTTTCTTTAGTTACACTAATTTCATAGTGGCCATTCTATAAGGGGTCTTCGATATGGGCCTTGAACTAGGAATTAAATCAATGAAAAACTCAATTTCACGTTCTAGAGGATGTCCAGGTAAATTTTCTAGAAACAAACCAACATATTCTCTCACAATAGTTACATCCTCTATTTGAACATTCCTTTACTCACCCATAGTTATTTTATTTTCTTCATCCCCAATAATTGAATTTAGTTGAGCTACTGGGGGTGGATCTAGATGAGAATCACGTGGTGACGATTCTGCTGTAAAGATAAGGTGTTCTTTATCATCATCATCAAAAATGATAATCTCCTTATTCTTACAATAAATGTTTTCATCATGATCTTGAATCCAATCCATAATGAGGATTATATAAAACTCAATTGTGGGTGTGATGATGAGATCAGTAGATAATGAACATTTATACGCCTTAATGTGAACTGATTGACAGAACATTGTAGCAATGATACTTCCCCTATGAGTTTTGACTGACAACTCCATTGTTAAATCAAATTGGAAATATCTAATTTTCTAATAAAACTGCGAAGATATGAAATAATGCAATGATCCATAATGAAATAAATAATTGGATTAACTTGAGGAAACAATTAAAGTACACGACACCACGTCATTAAGAACTTCAACCTCTGCAATTTTGATTCCATAAGCTTGTCCCTAATCCCTTGCCCTTTTCTGTTGCATATTTCCTTGACGTTTTGGAAAATCATTAGCAAAGTGTCCCATCTCCTGACAACTATATCATTGAACATCATTGTATTCCTTCTTCCCTTTGCAATCACCGGAAATATGGCCTTTCTTCCCACATTTGTAGAATACTCCTTTTCTTTTTGGCATGCACCAGGGTGTTTCCTTCCACAATTGTCACATGGTGGAAATTCGACTCTTCCCTTCTTCCCCATTTCCTTATTTACTTTCCTAGGGTTTTCAGCAGCCATATTCTTTTCTTGATTTCCCTTAATGTCATAAGACATGGAGAATTATTTTTCATTCTTGATGGCATATGAAACTATATCCTCATTTGATGAAAAACTTTGGGATACCAGTGACCATCGGAGGAATGGCTTTAGGCCATCAAAGAATCGATCAATTTTTCTCCTTGGATTTCGTTTGTAGTATACAACGTGTCTTGCTAATCTTGTGAAGTTATCTTTGTACCTTGGAACATTCTCATCTTCCTTCTGCCTCAGATTCAAGAATTGTCTCTCCATATCTACTCGTTGCTCATGACGAAAATATTTTTCTACAAAGATTTACATAAAATCCTTCCATTCCATCTCTTATATCTCTTTCTCCTCCTTTGTGTTTTGGATTAATGACCACCACTGATCAGCATCTCCCGATAGACGGTATACTGCCATGACAACCTTCTCTCTTTCATTACAACCCAATGCTTCAAATATCTTCTCAAGGGAACATATCCACTGGTCTGCTACAAATAGGTTCGTAGTCCCGTTGAATGATGGAGGTTGTTGTTGCATAAAGCGATATAGCATGGATCCTCCACGTGGTGGATCCGTATGCTCCATACGAATAAGGTTATTATTCATAACCTGAGTAAGTTATCCCAGTATAGTTATGAGTTTCTTAGCACCAGTCACATCACCAGAGGCAACATCATTATCTTGCGTTGGAGGAAAATCCCTACAGGGGACACATGCATTCATAACATTTCAGTTCCGTCCACTAGGCGCCATATCTAGATAATGGAATACACTATATTAGGTTATGAGTCATAATGTATAATATTTACTTAAAAGCAATCATAAAAATTGAGATCTTATCCATGGCTAATCCCATATTCACAAAAATTATTTTTTTGAGTAATATTTACATTAAACTCCTTCATAATGGATTATAAAGAAAATGTGAATTATCCTTAGCATATATCTCAGGAGTTTCGTAACCAAAAGTGCAGCGAGGCCTGTTGTTGTGCACCCATTCCTGTTTGAGTCTAGCTCAAAGTGGTGTTTTCGGGTTTTATCCCTAGATACATCAGTGCCGGAGCCACCTCTACTTGATTATATCTAGACAAGGGTGTATTTCTTGAAATATCCACAAAATCTATTCCTTACCAAAATACCAGGATGTTATTGTATGTATATCCTCAAATACTAACTTAGGTACTCTTGCCTAATTCTATGTTTTCTAAATCTAGTTTCTAAGTATTCTACTAAACTTCCTTGATACCAACTGTAAGGACCCGACCCCAGTTGCCCAGTGTCGGTGCCTTATTTGATTACGTTGGCATACATACAAGGAATACAAATATCACATGACCGATTAGTTTATTATTATTGGAAACAAGTTACATACATAAGTTTATCATTGCAACTTGAAGGGAAAACAACAATAATTTATTCCACTAGCAACATCATGTCTCTTAGATTATGCTTGAATTTCATTCATAATTTACTTCTTCATAACCTGAGAAAAATTAAACATAAGAAAGGTGTGAGCTCAAATTCTCAGTAAGAGTAAGAAATACAATGGAAGATAATATAATAATTATACATGGTGAATAATTGAAAACAAATTCCTTTAATAATAAACATGAACACATTATGGCAGGAAAATGAGCTGAGTAAATAATGCCATAATAAAACATAATCAAGGATATTATACTAGTCGAATAACCACATGAAATTTCAATTACTAGCTTCATAATGAGGGAAGTATATATTCCAGACATTCTGAGTCATTTTTTCATGGCGTTGACCAAGACATCTACTGATTAAGGCCTCGACCAAAATCCATATCACATTGGGAAATGCCTCAGCCAATTCCACGTCTATTTGTCTCATGAGACCTAGCAATTCATTGAGGGGATATAGAGGGACCCACCCTTGACATAATAAGTCCAATGCATTCCTAATATGAGTAGGGATAAACCTAAACAACAAATACATTCATATTGAATCTATCTTATGAAATGTAACAGTCTTTCCCCAATGATTAAACATCAAACACTAACCATTCGGAATAATATGGTGAATGGTTTTCGGTTAGATCATCCAAAATAGAGTTAGTAATAAACCATTAAATAAAATATGGTAGATGACTTCATAAATGATTAAACCCAATAATAACATGTAATCAAAAAGAGTGTTTAATTAGATGAAAACACTCTTATAAAATCATTAAGCAATTTAGGAGATAAATACTCTTTTATTTTGAAAAATAGTGTTCTTTTAGAAAAATCTTTGTATAAAACCATATGTGAACTAAGATAGTATCTTCAAAATAAAATGAGTTATTTTATAAATATAATGTTTTCCAAAAACATATTATAGAGTGACCTTGTAAATAAATAAGAATTTTAGAAATTCCCTTGAATTGGGATTGTATTTTTGAAACAATTTTGAAAGTTCATTTTTAAACATGTAACTATCCATAAAATGAGGAAGGATTCTGGTTTTTAAGAATATATATGATACTATCATATAATATATGATGATTACATAAAAATATATAATAATTACATTATGGTAATTAGACAATGAATGTATCCCGAATGAAAGTGGATGTTCAGGGGGAAAACCCTTACTTTAACTCCAAACGTGTTACTCTCTTGTAATAAAGATCATGGAATATGAAACTATACTTGTTAATAACTTATTACAGAACTCATTATACATGTATTTAGTTTACCATAATTCTTTTTAGTTCATTTATGTCTTTACTGAGATGCTATTGTATTGAATTCTGTCGTTCTGGAGTGTTCGTTTCCTTTATTTTTCATATTCAGTTCACTTGTTTTTATGTAATGAAGTTCATGTGGAATGGTTATAAATCTCTAGGATTTGAATTATATATTATAATTAACATAAATAATTGTTAATGGTCAAACTATCATTTGGTTATATGGAATTCGGATGAACCGTTAGATGACCCCCACTTCTATTATTCAGCGGCATTTGGAATATTATGAACTAGTTTTGTCATATAACTTAATTATATTTACATATTCTGGTTCCTGAATATTAATTAGGTTATAAAAAATATAATATAGTCTGGTTCAACCATGAATATGGTTTCATGACTAGTAATTTTGAATAAATTGAAGAACAAAACATTGTTTTCAACGAAGGTTATAAATCGGTACCTCATGGACGTTGATTTCGTTTATAAAATAAAAGGGAGAGATTAAGAATATTTCTGATGGATCTTCCATTAACATGATATAAATACAGTATATAGATGTTACTAGAGTTATCATGATCATTTGGAAAGAGGAGGTGAGGATAGGATAACAAAAGTAGATAAGTTGAAAAAAACAAATGAGAAAGAAGGGTACTTTACCTCTTGAAATAACCTCCTTGAGAAACTCCTTAATAGAAGGGGTTTTGGTATTTTGGAAAGACTAAGAGATTCATGGTCGTGGGGAGTGACTAGGGAAGGGTAATTTTCCAGATAGTTTAGGAGATTCAAGGCTTATAGGAGTGAAGAGAAGAGGTAGTGGTGGGGGGCTTTTATAGTGGAGGAGAGGGGTAAATTTTGAATATTTAATTCATTATTTTGTTATTTCTCCCAAGACAACCTATAGTATTGTTTCATGTGAACCCTAATAGTAATAATGGCATGTGAGTTCTAACAAAGTGGGCTTACATCATCCTTGCATCACCTATGATGTAGTAAATAAAGTATTTAGCATTTATCGTATTCTATTATATTTTACTATTCATCAAAAATTCTAGAATTTCAGAAAAATACCAAAAATCAACCCTACCATTTTTCGACGTGTAGAATTAAAAAGTGAAGTCCATTTTTGAAAAATAATTTTCTAAATATTAAAAATATAACTTTACAATATAATCATACTTAATTCAAAAATTAACAGTTCTATTTCTACAACTACTTCTTTATCACAATGAAAAATTAACCAAGATGTTATTATCTTCTAGACTTAAGAAAATAAAATAATAATAAAATTTACTATTCATTAGAGTCATATTACTATTCATAAGGGTATGTTACTATTTACTAAAAAAATCAATTTTATTCTATCAGACTCCAAATGACTTACTGAACAAAACTCTAGATGAACATTTTTTGAAATTCAAAACATAGAAGTGGAAAGGTTGTGTTTTAATGGATATATTATAAAATTGCATTCTATATTTATTCTTAAAAACCTTGGGGTGTTACATTTCATATGACAAGTAATATATCATAAACAATATAATAAATATATAGAGTTAACATTTAAAAAACTATAGAATGGAATACATGTTATACATTAGTAAGAATCTCTAAAAGTGGAAAAAATATATATTATATAATTAATAAGATAAATAAATAAGAATTTGGTTCCTCTAGAGTCCACTATAATTTTCTATAATATTCATACTCCTATACTTAACCATCATCCTCATGCCCCTTGTCCTTTTCTGAGTCTCCATTCATGATATCTACTTGTTAACCATAAGTAATGAGTTGCGTATGAGTATAAGAATCCACAGGATAACAACGGTGAATCCTAATCCTAGTGTTCTGTATATAACAATATTATTCCATAATTATAATAACTTCATAATAATAAAATAAGCATACAATAAAAAATTGATAAATCATGCACTAACCAAGACGCAACAACCCATGTTGTACTTACTCTAGCTCATTGCTGAAAGGATAATCAAGGAATATGATAAATGGAATAAGGAATAACCACTATGCTCTAAATACTATTTCTATGTAGTCTCAAGGAAAAGATATGAATCATTCCAATAAACCATTATATTTTGGATCCATCATGGGTCAGGCCCCTTGACCATCATACCATATCTATGCATCAGGTGAGGCCCCCAGACCATCATTCCCATGACACACTTCCTTAGGTTATCCCCCTAGAACGTCATTCCACCAAATTCTACGTTGGGTAATTCTCACAGACCGTCATTACCCTAATAAATGAATATTGCTATCATCATCACCATTACACGTCATGCAAATTTCACATATAAAGAAGAAATGGAAGATGAAAGTCCACCTTCCATAAGTACCAATAGAAATCCCCAAGTCATGTTAACAAAGATACATTGGAAATCATAAATGGACGTCATAACATATATTTATAAGAATAAAATAGAAACAACTAATAATATGTGACTATAATAAAGAAATAAAAAACATTAGTATGGAAATACTCATGGAATAAAATATTACAATAAGTTTGATGAGCTACACCCACACACACCCACATGCTATCAATGTCATGAATAATTATCCATTATGCCGACACAAAATTTAAATAAATTAAACATGTCAAACAAAATGATAAAATTTTAATTAACTTCATACCTCAAATTCATCAATGTCAACAACAATGGAAAACCACATTCTGTAGTTCTAAATGTAGAGTAGTAACCTCAACAGTCATGAACCCAAAAAACTGGGCCTTATTGTCATAGTTGTCTACATTTAAACACTCTAGGTTTTTCATTGGTTTCTAGAGAAAAACAATCTATTTTATTAAAAAAAATATATCACATGTTTTGACACATTCTATATGTAGGATATTTTCTATGTTATCATTTTCAACTAACCCATGTGCTAAATGTTTTTTCCTCATGAATAATTTTAAAAGAACATATGATAGTATAAATATCAATCTAGATTTGTCTGAGATCATATGTGGTTTTCCATATAATTATTCTTGGTAAAACTATATAATTATCTTCGATAATTTTCATAATTACACTTTTGAAAATAATTATTTGTTCATAATTAGCCTATGATTTTTTTAATAATATTTCAATGATATTTAGATGTAATTATATTTTCATAATTAGTGATAATTACTATTTGATAATTCACAAAATTTTCATAGAAAATTTTTAATATAATATCCTTTGATAACTCGATGAGTTTATCATATGATAATTACTTTGTAATTATACTTGTGAAATTCATATAACAATATTTTGTTAATTTTCATTTCAAATTATCCTTAAATAATTCAATTTTATTTTATTTTAATCATTTATATATTATAACTGTTTCTAAATCCCATAAATGCTTCTTTTTATTATATTTGAAAAAAATATGTGTAATTATATTTTGTTAAAACATTATAATTATCATTTTATAATTTCCTTAAAATGATCCTCTAGTTGTTTTTGGTTTTTATATTGAAAATCATGAAGAATTATCCCTTGATAAAAAAATACTTTTTGTGTTAAATTAAATACAATTTTATTTTTACAGAATGTGAGAATATCGAAAAAGGAAAAGGAAAATAAATAAAATAATGTAAACCAATAAACATTATGCACCATAAATAGGAAAAGGAAGAAAAAACCCATTCTTATTTTTGAATAGGATCAATGGACCATTAACAATATTGCATAAGGGGGATTAAATTTCACCTTAACACAATAGGATCATCCAATTCTGAGGCTGAATTGGTTAACCTATTTCAAAACACTAGCCATTTTTTCTATCAGATAAATCTAAAATCACAATTTATTCTAAAGATTAAAAAATAATTTTATTGAATCAAGAATTAATTACCTTCAATTACACCACATTATGGTGTTTCTAATTTAATAGGAGAAAAAATAATTGATTGTTGGTTTTTAGTCAAATCCATGTACATGATATAGAATTACATGCGAGCAGCGTGGGTATGATGAATTTGAAGGAAATAAAAATAAAAAAACCATAATATAAAAATGGGTAAAAAATTATCCTCACATGTGATTAAACTAAAGACCAGATGAAAAAAAAGTTATGTCATTCTGGTAGAAATACCCACATTCATGACCTAAGTATTTTCTAATATTTTCCATTTGAAACACTATTCATAATATATCCAATTATTTAATAAAAAATGCGTGTTTGATATAATATCATTAATATTTATATATTTTCAATACCATGTTCCTAGAAGACAAAAAATACCTTGTTGAATCTATGCCCAACTCTAATAATATTCAATACAACATTCTAATGTTTTTACTAGGAACTTTCCTTTACGTGATGAAACATAACATTTATTATGTGATTTTATATAAAAAAATAAAATTTTCACATAGAAATACTAATAAATTAACATAATTAGTGTTTTATTGTTAGTAATAATTGAGGATATTACATCAGGATTACATTTAGAGTAGTTTGTGATCAAATAATGGTACATTATGTAGTTATATAAACCCTTTTTTCATACATTACTATTATATTATTTTATTGAAAAAAATATAATAGTTTTACAAACCCAGGATCAAATGGTTTAGTGTCCTGTGAAAATTAGGACCATACATAACTTTTACATAATAAATCATAAGCATTAATTTAGTTCCTTATTATCTAGCTTATTTGTGGTCCTCTTTTTTCTCATTAGTACAAGTAATCACCTAATCTTATGAATCAAAGAATGTGGTTAGATAAAATCCTAGAAAGAGGATAGATTAAAACATGGATCAATATAATATAGGTGAACATTATCATCATAATCATAAAATAAGTATGGGATCATCTTCAAAATCATTATATGAAGTATTAGCTAATGATATGGAATATGGAAATGCATAAAAATTATATAACATGTTTTAGTGGTCAACAACCATGCATAGTTTTGAACAAAGATAACATCATGTTCACTCATAACATAAGATTGTAATTATAAAATCATCATTTTTAGATATTATAGAATCTTGTTCATGAATATTTAACCTTATCTCAGGAGAGAAATTTAATTAACCAATTAATTTGAGTGCAATATATTTCCAGGTGCTTCTGTCACATCATAACATTTACATAATCATGCATGCCACAGAGAACTTATATCTATCATAGACATAAAATAACCCATGGAAAAAAAATTCGTTTCATGAAAACAATATAATGTTTATAAATATGTATAAACTATATAGTTACCAAAATAATAAGTGAGTAGGTGTATTATTCAGCAACCTTGATTTAAGGAGAAACAATCTCAAGAAAAGTAAAACATGTGTTTTTAGAAAGAAAAATTATTTTGGAAAAACATATAAACATCCAATAAATTCAGATTGGAAGATTATATATCCTTGTAATTAGAAGGGAAGGGAAACAAAATTATATTTGAGGAAAATTAATATATCATTCATAATAAAATTTAGCATGAAAGAGGAATAACCCAATGACTGAAAATTGTGTTTAAGAATCCCCTTACCTTATGTCTGAATTATTTATTCACATAAATATCATAGATAATCAAATTATGTTCATTATTAAATAAATAAATAACCTCATATACATTTATTTATTCAATATTATTTTAATAATTTATTTATGACGTTATCGATGAGTTGTAGTTATCAATTTCATAATTTGGGTGTGTTAGTTTTTTTTCATGATCGGTTCACTTGTATACATGTATAGATGCTCATGTAAAATGAGAAGAATTTATCATAATTGAGATTTTATGTTATTAATAAATATAATAAATAGTAATTTATCTTATATATAATTTGGTTATATGGCATGAGGTTGAATCATTTGATAAATATTTAATGACAATTATTTAATTAATTTGGCATATTTTACCACCATCATGAACTCATATCATTTTATTTAATATCAAGTATATATATTCATTCTAGAATATTATAAAATTTATAAAATTTATAATAAATACTTATTTAACATTTATAATGGTTTTAGGACTAGCCATGAAGGTCGGAATGGAAAATGAAAATTCATCGTCCATGATGCTGGTAAATCGACATATCACGGATGATGTACTCATTTTTAGAATAAATGTTAGAGGAGAATAGATTTGGTGATGAATTATTTTATTTACATAATATAATAAAGTATTTATATTAAATATTGTTGTTGACATTCCACTTATATAATGGTATGATAGTAGATAATAATAAAAGAATGGAAACTGAATATAGAATAAATGAAAATGAAAGAGGATTTTACCTCTTAAATTCCTCTCATTGAGAACCCCCATAGAAAATTTGATTTGGTGTTTTATTGAGAATAATGGATCTTGTATGTCGGGGAGTGGGTTGGGAAGAGTATTGGAAAGAGTTTGGACAAGCTTCAAGGATTTTTAGGTGTAAGGGTAAGAGGTGGTGAGGGGTAGTACTTTTACGGGAGAAGAGCGGTGTTTTTTGATTATTTTATTCATTAGTTTATTATTTGAGCTCAAGAAAATAATTTTTTTATCCTTATCCCTAAATATACTAAAATAATGATGTAGAGTTTAATATTATGGTCTACAATTAGAAATAAATCATCCAAGAATCAATAATTCAGGTATTTGTAAAATATATTAAATTATCTTATTTCACTATTCACCAAATATCCAATTATTTTAGAAAAATCAAAATAAATATGCCTAAAATTTTTTCAATGTGTAGAAATAAAAAATAAAATCCATTTTATGAAAATAATTATCAATATATGTGAAAATAAATTTTCAAATAAAATCATTATTATCTCAAAAAATATCCATTTTAAAATTATAACAGATTTTGTGACACAATAAAAAATTAATTAAGGTCTCATATAATTATACTAGAAAAGTTAGAAAAAAATATTTTATGAATTTATTTCTAGAGAATATTTTTGTCTTATTATAATTATAATATTATAAAGAAACATTTATCTTAAAAAAATACCAACACTTAATTTATCAATTTTAAAACCACTATTTACTTATACTATGATATATTTATATAATATTTTAATTTATAAGATTCAAATTTTTTTTTAATTTAATTGTTGAGGTTACTATTCTATTGGCCAGACTACAATTCTCAAACAACATGTTAGTAATCCAAGGATCATGTTACTATTCCCTTAGTATAGGTTGCTTAATTTCTAATATCAATTATTTATTTATTAATTTATGAGAATTAAATTTTCTATTGGGATATTTATGGTATGTATGAGTTTTATATTATATAACATAATTATTAATAGGGAAAATTTTCTGTTGAGAAAAGTTTTGGTCATTACATCCATCCCTCCATTTAGAAATTCACCCTCAAAATTTCATTTTACATAAACAAATGAGGATATTTACCCTTCATTATTTCATATAGTTCCCATGTTACCTCTTCAAACATATCTTTACTCCACCGTACTTTGACCAAGTGAGTAGTCATGTTATATATAACTTTATCTTTTAGGTATTAGATCTTCACCAACTACTCCTCATAAGAGATATAATTTTCCATCTATAACACCTCTTGATTTAGTACCTATGAATGATCTGGAATTTATATTCTCAACATGGATTAATGGAATACATCGTGTACATCAGATATGGTAGGTGGAAGTTTTAGTTGATAAAACACAAATCCAACATGATTAGGAATATCGAATGGGTCAACGTATGTGGGACTCAAATTTCATTTCCTTTTAAATTTCATGATCCTCATCCATGGAGATAATGTAGAAGAATACCATATATCCATCCATAAACACCAGGTCTCATTTTCAATTATCTGGATATCTCTTCTATTGACTTTGGGCTGCCACGATGTTTTGCTAAATAGTTTTCACATTTTCAACAATTTCATCAACAATTTCTGGTCCTAGAATATTATTTTAACCAATTTCATCCTATGATGAATGTGTTCGGAATCCATTACCATAAAAGTATTCAAATGGGTCCATTTGGATGCTTGAGTAGAAACAATTATTGTAATAGAACTTGACCAGAGATAGATTTGTGTCCCATTTTTTATTTAAAGTCTATAAGACATGCTGTCAACATGTATTTTCATGTCTGAATAGTCTATTATGATTAGACACTTGTTTGATGATGATAATCCACATTGATGTTCAGCTCAGCGTTTAGAGAATGTTGGAAACATTTCTAGAACATATAGGTGGATTTTAGATCTTTATTGGATAAAATCGATAGTGGTAGTCCATATATCCTTACCATTTCTCTTATATACATCTATAGAAGTTGATATAGTTGTTAGTCTTCTTAATTGTGATAAAGTATGATTTCTTTGTAAGATGATCCACAAGAATCCATCTACTGTTGTTTCCATTGGATGTCTTCGGATGTCTGTTGATAATTTACATGGTGATGTTTTCTCATTTCTATGTTGGTATGGGTAATGGGTTCATCATACCCATAGAATGTTTTCCATTCAACATTAAATTACTGAACTACCAGGAAAATTAATTGTTATTCAGCAATCTCCATATTCATATTTTCCCACCAATAGTTCTATAGTAAATCATGATACCTCATTGTACTCTCTAGGTGAATAGATAAAGTTGATCTATGTGAATCACCCTGAATCTCTTTTATTATCTCTAGATTGGATGCTGCATATAGTCGTGATCCAAATCATAAAACTCATTTCTCATCATTTTCTAACTTTGATGTTTTCCCCTTTCTCATGGCTTCCACATTCTCCTTAATTTCCACATCATTTCTTTGGGAATTCATTATCTTCTGCAGCGGGATGCTTATGTAATAATTTGAGAAATAAATGATTATATTCCATCGTTAATGATTCCCATATCAATAATGCATAGGTATAATAAGACTAGACCCTTCTCAACAATCATTATTGAGAGAGATGTGTGATACTTTCTATATAGACCATTTTCAACATTAATTTATTTTATTTGGTGGTAGTGGTTTGAGAAGTCATAATCCTTGATGAGCTCTAACCATATTCACTGGATCATATTAATCTCCTTCAATGTGAATATATATTTGAGGCTCTTATGATAATTATTTATCTCATAATTCTCTCTATAGAGATAATGCCTCAAGATTTTCAACATGATGATCATAGTTGCTAACTCTAGATCATACGTAGGATAGTTTTTCTCATAATTTTTCATCTTCCTTAAGAATCAGGATATCAATATATAATTTTTCATTAGTACACAACCTATTCCCTTATTTTAAGCATCATTGTATAACACAAAGAGTTACCCACATGTCTGTATTGTGGTTAATGGTGTAGTGATAAGCCTCTTTTTCAACTCTTTAAAGATGTCTCCACATACACTGGGATAGAAACAACTTTTCTCCAATTCGAGTCATATTTTTTAGTGGTTTTGAAAATCCTAATATGTTCTTCATAAGTCATTGATAATTCCCAGATGGACCAAGGAAACAATAGATCTCCATTACAGATGATTTCCTGGGACAGTCTACGACAATCTTTTTCATGGAAGGGTCAACAAATATTCATTTTATAGTGATAACATGGCCAATAATGATACTTACCCCATCTAGAAATCACATTTACTATAATTTTCATAATTCTTCTGTGATTACCATATCATTAGAACAATATCAAAATTATCAACATGTTCCCCCTATCTCTTAGCATATATTAGAATATCATCAATAAATACTACCTCAAATTTGTTGAGGTAATCTCTAAAGACTCTATTAATTAATTACATGAAAATTTTAGCATCATGAGTGAGTCCAAAATTAATCTCGTTGAACTCATAATGTATATACATCATTCAAAAATTAGTCCTCAGAATATCTTACTTTCTCACTTTTAAGTGGTGATATCACCACCAAAGGTCCACCTTAGATAAATACATGGCCCAATATAGCTGATCGAATAATTCATCTATCGATGGTTGGGGATACATTTTATTTATCATTAATTTTTTAGATCATGATAATCAATACAGGGGTTCATTTATCCATCCTTATTTGTTAAAAAGAGGACTAGAACACCCCATAGTGAAGAAAATGGGAATATAAAACTCTTGCTTATATTCTCTTATAATTAGTTATTTAGTTATACATACCCAATAGTGTCCATTCTATAATGTGTCATTGATATAGGTATAGATCCATGAATCTGTTCAATTGGGAACTCAACCCTTTAGTCATAAGGAAGACTAACCAATTCACTAGAGAACACATCAGTGTAGTACCTATCAATGGGCTTTTTTTCTCAATCGATTCCCTCTACTGTATTAGTCATTTGAGAAAGATATGATTTCTCATAAGGTAATAATATATACAATTGAGAAAATGATTCTTAATGAGATTCATCATCCTCCTAACACTTAAACAAAATTGATTGATTTTTCCCAATGTGAAGAGTGATCTCCCTTTTCCAAAATTTGATGTTGTATTTTTATAAACATAGCCAATCGATTAAAAATAGACCACCAAACTACACCATATGAAGTAATACTATATTTTTTGGGCTGTTCAGACCCCAAATGTTAAATGGAGAGAAGTTATATACATTGTATGTATTAATTTCCCCATTTTGTATTCTTAAAGATAACACAACCTCTCTATTTAGATGATGATTTTAAATAGTTCTATGAAACCTGCTAGATATGAAAGAATTCATAGATCCAAAATCAAATAGTATGTTCATAATTCTTGAATGAATATCCATCATATAGACCTATCACCACCGAATTTTTGGGCTCCACATAATTACTATTAATAGTATAATATTTACCTTTCTCCTTTGGATTTGATGGATTTTAATTTTAATTACCATCAAGGACTTGAGATTTAGTGCACTAACTTGAATTGTTCCCTTACATCCAATAAATGAATCATTTAACCATGGGTGGTTGTCTCATTTCCTCCACTATAATTTGTAGATTCCTCATGTCTCTTTGAAATTCATGAGATTGGTGGTCTTCTCTCCCACACTTAAATCATTTCCCCAATGTTTTTATGCAATTACCATGATGTTTATTTCCATATTTTGGACTTGTTAGTGTTGGAGTTTTTATTCCACATTTTTCATTATATCCTCTATCTTGAAATTCCATCATTCATTTTATATCACCATAACCACATAACCACTCTCCAAACTCCATTTAAACATTGATATCACTTCAAGAAACTTTTTCATAACTCACAATGTCTCAAATTTCTAGACCCATTCTAAGGAGTTGTTTTAAACCACTAATGAATATATATTTTTATAACTATTAATAACAAAACCTGAGGCACACCTTTTATGCCTTATGACGTTTTCTTCATAATCCATCATAGATTCAACTTATTTTTTCTTCATCCCTATGAATTATCTCTATATATTTGTACAATGAGTTTGATTGAAATAGTTATTAGGTTTATTTTCATAAAATCATCCCACTCATTTTATTCAATTTAATCATTCGACAATGTGTTCTTTATCAACACCCACCACTGATTAGACTCTCCATCTAAATGATAGATGACTAGAGTCACCTTCTTCATCTCAGAACATCAAGGTATAGAAAAGTTCATCCCCATTGAGATAACCTAATATTTTTCAACTAGTGGATCAGAAGATACACTAAAAGATGATGTTTTTTCAAAATAAAATACTCAACAGCTAGTTTCTACCTATTAAGAAATGGTGGATATCAACATTATTCCAGTAATTGTTTATATCATGAGACAACTAGGTATGAATTGTAATTAAATTTTGATCTCCACCTCCCAATACATTGGGGATGTAATTCACGAAATCATTGCATAATCACTCACATGATTTTTTGTCATAGTTTATTTTTGTTCCCACCATTTTTCATAAATAGAAAATGGATGAATTTGTTTTTCAAAAATTCATGAATAAATAAATTATTAAATTGTGGAATTAATTATAAAGGAATATCTTTTAGGATCTATATGTTTAGTATTTTTATAAATCAATGATTATTGGGTGCTTACACATACATAATATCATAATAAGGGCTTTCAATAATGTTCTCTAACCCTAAATCCCAAGTTAAATAATCCATGATTTAATACCAGCTATAGTGACAGTTATTTTTCTTACATTACTATTACATCATTTTAAAGATAAAAAATATAATAGTGTTACAAAACTAGGATCAAAAGGATTAGTGTTTTGGGAAAATTAGAACCATACACAACATTTACATAATAAAAAATAAACATTAATTTAATTCATTCATCTATAAATTCATAGTGCGCCTAGTTTTTCCCTTATTAGAAGTAAATTTTTGATTATATACATCAATGAATGGGGAAATCTAAATGTACAGTAAGAGGATAGATTACTACATGAATCAATATAATATTATTTATAGTAATAATAATAATCATAACATAATTTTGGTATCATAATCATAATCATGAGAAGAAGCATTATATAAAGGAATGGAATTTGGAAATACCTAAAAAGGAATCGTCATGTATTGTTGGACAACTACCACACATAGTTGTGAACATAGCTAACGTAAAATCCCAATTAATTATAGAATTTATGAATATTTTATTAATTTTATTTAAAATGGGGCTCTTTGTCTGATATCGTACTCTACACACAATAATGGGTTTTCCTTAAATGTTACGATATAGAGATCATTGAGTTATACTGAAAAATAATAAAATAATATTATTATTTTAAATGATAGTTAATTCATAGTATTTGTATTAGTGAGAATGAATACAAAAAACTATAATATGATTATAAATGTTTGTTAAATGTTTTTACATCTAATCAATAAATTTTAGAGGCTTAAAATGAGGATGAATCCAATTTTAAGTATAAAATAATGTAATATTTTTAAAAGGTCATTTTACTGTCTTTTGGGGGCGAATCATTTTTTAATATAGATTTTTTCACATATATAAGTTCTATTTGAAACAAAAACTTCTTATTTAGAAGCGGTACATAAAAATTTACTTTGTTTTAGTTCTTGTGTTTTTATTATAAAATTCATTTTTTTATTGACTAGTGAAAATTACTGCATTTTAATTCCATACTTCCTTTTTTCTCATTTATTTATATAGTTATGTTACCCATTAATTTTTTTTAAAGAGTAATTGGATTATTTTTTTATCGTTTAATCTAATTTTAATCATATTATGTAATTTTATATTTATATTGGACATAAACACATGTCAATATTTTGATAGTTTTTAATTCTTTTAAAAATTCATTCTGGTTTTGACAATGAGAAATAATTTTAAATTAATTACTGAAAATTTTGTCTTTTGAAATTGGAAAAATGGATTCTATATTTGGAATTATAATTTTAAAATTATTCAAATAGATACCTTTTATTTTTGGACATTAAGAGTAGTAACTTTATTAATTATTTTTATTTACCATTGTTAAAAGTTAAATTAGGTAGATATGTGTAAAAATAATATTATAATAATATAAAACAACCCTAACATGTGTACCTCTCTTATTTTATTAGACTTGGGCGACCAAAACTATCCATAGGACTAAATTTTTTAATTTTGGAGGCAATTGGGTGTGATAATGACATGTTATAATAATTAATTTAAAGTACAGAGAAATATACCATAATCATGAATCTTTTTACTAAAAAAATTTAAATACAGGTTTATATAACTAACCTCATTGACGATAAATATTAATTATAAATATAAAAATATTTTGTAAATCATGTTATTTTTTTGATAATTTTTATACATTATATAAATAAATTTATTATTACACAATGACGATTTCGTGATTACCTTATTAACGAAAGATTCAAATAAATGATATTTTAAATATTAAAATAAATTTAATTTGAAACTTTTAATTACATTCGAAAGTATTTTGGATTATTATGTAATTTTAACTTTTAGTAAATGTATTTGGTATGAATTAATCATGTTTTGATGACTTCAACAAATATCAATTACTAAATAGTGTCAAAATTGACTTAAATGAATTTTTTAAACAAATACAATTTTATTAAATGATATAAAAGTCATAAAAACCTAATATTCTTCAAAATTATGTAGATAATATTAAAAATCTCATTAATGATCCACTTGAGGTTCCCTTGGAATTTTATTGTAACCATATTAACTATATAGTTTAAAAATACAAGAAGACATGGTAATAGTTAATTTATTTAACAAAGAGTTAACGCCAAAAGAGAAGGTTAAATTTGTGTCATATAATTTTCTAAAACCTATTATTTGAGGTGATTCATCATTATATGATCCTCAAGTTATATCATTTTTGAGATATTATAATTCAGAAATAAATTTATAGAAATTAACATTTCAAGACTTTCCTAAAGTGCTTTTTCTCTCTTTTATAAATGGACACCACCTATACCCACTTGATCACAGACCTGAATCCAATTTTATCATCCAAATTCTACTAAAATAATCTCCAAAAATCAATAAATACATCCTATAATACTTACATTTGGATGAAGGAAATTCAATAAATCCTTTGTCTCAAAACAAGAGGAGTTACCCGATTTAGAGGTAACTTCTTCTCTCGAGCTCCTTTCATTTTTTTCATCCACCAACAACCTAGCCTCTAATTATTACATTATATTATAAAAACCCAGTATCAAAAATTTACTATTATGGTGTTATGATATGTTTTATACCTACACTTACACACATATCCATCTAATAGATATTGAACATATTGTTTCTGTGTATGGCGAAATCCAGCCTCACTATACGACGATTGTTCAATTTTCTCATACAACCTTTCATGATGGAAATTATGATAGAACTATATATATATATGAAATATATTATATTTACATTTTCATGATGATTATGTAATTTTTATCTACAACATATCTTTATTCTTTCCATAATGTGTAAATACGACAATTTCTTTTGTGGAAGTGTGGACTACTACCCCCTCCATGTGATATGACTCATTCATTACATATATGAAAATTATAAAGGATTATTTTAGAGAAAATATATAACATATAAAACATAGATATTATACTTTAACTATTATATACTTATGTATCATTTAGTTTCCAATCCCTTAATATGACAATGAAATGAAAGTAGCGTTCATGCCTACGTATGACATACCCTCTCCACGAATGGTGCATTTCATTTCTTATCTCAAAATGTTATAGACTACTCTAAATACAAATATACTGGATATAGATGATATCTAAATCATGAATAATATTTTATAGATGATGTACTTTTGAACACATTGTTAATTTATATCAAAATAAGTTCATTTTCAACACAAGTCCTGAATATGGACAAAACGCCCGATATGAACTTAAATAATTTTTTAATTTTTATAAAAAGGTAATAAGTGATATAATATGAATAATAAAATTTTAAAAGGTTCTAAATCACGTATAAATTAATGTAAGTATATTATTCAGGAAATTAAACAATGAACGGGCCACGTCAGACTCAAGGTAAGGGAAATCGTAACTCAATCTTCATTTATTGAGTTAAATATACATGTCGTTGGTTTTGTTTTTCAAATAATATGTGTGAATAATATCATATGGATTTACACTAAATATCCACTTATTTTGGGTGTATTATTATATTCACACATAATAATTTCATTAATTGATCCTTAATATAATGATTCAATCGTTGTAAGGTACTTCACCTAAATCTTATTTCATTGAGGCATTTTTTTGATAATATACACCTCCTTCATTTATAAAGATTACAGTTATACCCATTTATTTAATTTAATTCAATGGTTTTCATAAGTAATCAATTTCTATAAATTTTTTTACTAAAAACATATGAAATTTTTCTTTTTAATGTATACGGTAACAACAAAAATTTTCCACCGCCGTGACCATTATTTAATATTTGGCTTCCTCTAAAGGCCATAATATTTTTAAATGAAAATAACTACCATATTCATGTTTCTTGTATTTTGGTACTGAAAATGGTTTTGGAAAAGTATTTGTTATGTCAATATGTTAAAATGATCTCTTGTGATTGAAATATGGACATGTTATTTTTTATTTTTTATTGGTTTATATGTTATGATTATGTTATGTTTATTGGTAATTGTTTATATATATGGGAGATTAGATTATAAACCAAGGGTGGGTGCTCCCATGATAGCTCTCCAATGCATTTTTTAATGTGACAGATGTAATTGTTAAGGTTTCTCTTAAGATATTTAGGGAATATACTATGATGGGTATTCCAAACATAACAATGAAGGTTACTCCCTATATAGATTTGATAGCTACAATGTAAATATGATATGGATGATAGAAGTTACTTTTATGTTTTATTATTTCTATAATGTTTTGTAGGAATCTTATTATTACATGATGTTAGCTAAGTAGTTTATGTTTTATGGGTGAAAATTATGATTTTGTAAAAATGATTTCATGGTTTTTAATATTCATGGACTAAGAATTTCATTCCATTTATTATATTCCTTACTGATCTTTTTATAATCCTCCTTAGTTTTTTAAATGGTTCTTATATTGTATAAGTATAGATAAAATAAAGGAAGAAGGTTAGAATATTTTTATCAAGAAAAAGAAATCATGTTTTGTTTAAAGGGTTTCCTTTGGTAGAAAAAGTGGATACTGAGTGTAACATTCCACATGTAATGTCTAAGTCTATTATGTAATAGTTATGTCCTAATTATATAAAACACTAAACCTGAATAGATCTTTAATAAGAACACATGATGTAACTCAAGATTAAGTAATATTTATGGCTAGGGCCTTATAGTTGGCATCAGAGGATGGTTTAGACAACTTTGGAGATTAGGATGTTCTCTTAAGAGTTAAGGATACAATCAAGGGCTTATACTTTAAAATTTCAGCATAGGTTCAATGCACTACAAATCCTTTTTGAGGAATATGATATGAAATTTCAAGATATTTTATTGTTTTTTGGGAGACATTTATTTTTTAGGTTGTTATGGGTTGGTACTTTGGGGTTGAAAAATGAAAGGAATAGAATAACCTTTGAGTTTAAAACATTTTATGGTTATTTATGATGATTTAATCTCATTTTGTTAATTTTATAATAAATATATTGTTTTTGAATGATGAAAAATGACTGAGTGATAACCTATAACATCGAACAAGGCTACGGGAATCGAACCCAGAACCAGAGTGTGACGGGCCATTGTCACCTTCCACTGGCCTACGTGACGTCCCTTGTTAGTATGCATTATTGATTTTAGTTAATTTACTCTATAGATAATAATATACTTATTTGGGATACATATTTTTTATTTAAGGAAGTTTTTTTTTGGAAAATAAATTGGGGAGTAAATAAAAAAATGATATTTTGGAAGACGTTCCCTGTTTTGAGAACATTATTTTATTAAGGTAAATAAAACACTATGGGATTTTAAGAGATTTATGGTTGAATTATATTGTGGAATAATATATGATTTTATTTGTGGAATTATGTCACCAAGGTTATTTATGGAAATTGTTATCCCATCATGGATAATATGAGATTAGGTTAATTTCATTTTAGTATGATACATTAAGAGTGATTTATTTTATTTGGAGGTACATGTTAATATTTATCATGGAAGAATATGTTATAAAATTATTATATTTTTTGGGTTTCTATTTTGGAGGGATTTTTTTGAGTTATTATAAGGAAAATAGTTTTATAAATGGTATATATTGACCATTGGGTATTACTATTGAATTTTGGAGATTAAAAATTTTCTTTCTCTTAATAAAGGATTATTATTTTTGGGGATTATCTAATCTTGTACAAACCATTTTGGTTTTGGTTACTCTTTCAATATAGGAAAAAAATATAATTAATCTTTTTTGGATTAATAAGTTGATTTTTCATGAATACTCATAATTTGGATAAAAATATGAGTTTGTGGTAGAATTTGATTAAAGTATAAAACTATACTTTTCATGTAAGTAAATTTTATTTATGTTCTTATTCTAAGTAGTTAAATAATTCCAATACATTATTAAAAGGAACATAAAAAAATGTTGTTCATTTAATTTTCCTACTGGTAAATCTATGATCCTTTAACCCATCACAACTTTGTCATTTTATGATTGTTACCTTTATCCTGATCATTTTTTCTATCACTCTTAATCAGAACAAGATGTTCAGTTTTTATTCCGTATTCATGTTTTCCTATATGGAATCTTAGTTTTTTTATATCTTGGGTAACTTTTTACTTCACATTATTTCTTTTAAAGTGATAATTTTTTTGAGTCTTTTTCTGATATGGGATTTTCATTGATTGTTACAGGGCACAATTTTAAAACTATGGGGAAGAAATTTCCAAAAGTGGGGAAGGATGTAACATCCCGATTATTTATAGAAAATGAAAATTTCATATCTATTAATATTAATAAATAAGATATTAATTTTACATTAAAGGGTATTATTTTTATGCTAGCTTACATGACACACAACAATGGGTTCCTCTGATATCTTACGTTGTACACAACACTAAGTTATACTGAAAAATAATAAAATATTATTATTATTATTTTAAATGGTTGTTAATGCCTAGATGTGGTATTTGTGTGAATGAATAGAACTAAATAAAATATGATTATAAATGTTTTATAAATTTTTTTATATTTATTCAAAAAATTTAAGAGCCTTAAAATGAGAATGAATCTAATTTTAAGAAAAACATACTCGAATATTTTTAAAAGGTTATTTTACCACCTTTTGATGGAGAACCCTTTTTAAATAATATCATTGTAAATTTTTTGTTTTATATTTGAAAAATTAAAATTCATAATTAGAATAGGGATTGAAAAATTTATATTGGTTTAATTTTGGTGTTTTTATGATAAAATACATTTTTTAATTAATAATGAAAAATTCATCATTTTAATTCAAAACTGCCTTTTCGCCTCTTTTATTAATATAGTTATTTTTTCTTTTTAATTGATTTTAATGTTTAAATGTTTTATTCTTTTATCATTTAATCAAATTTTGGTCACCCTAAGTAATTTCATTTTTCAATTTGACATAAACACACGTCACACATTTGATAGTTTTATTTCTGAAAAACCCACTTTTTTGTTTTTACAACATGAAATAATTTTAAATTAATTATTAAAACTTCTCTATTTCGAATTTCAAAAAATGGATTCCATATTTATAATTAGATTTAAAAAACTTTGTAAAAAGGTATATTTTATTTTTGGACATTATGAATAGTAATTTCAGTAATTATTTTTATTTACCATGGTTAAATGATAAATTATGTAAATAAGGGTAAAAATAATATTATAATATTATAAAAAAACTATAACACGTGCTGTAATATTATTGTATGTGTCTGGGGAGACCAAAATAATTATTAGGCTGAACTTTTAGAATTTTGGAGCCACATGGGTGAGATAATGACATGTTATAATATAAAATATAAAGTAAAGAGAAATATAATCGAAAAATGTATCTTTTTATTAAAACAATGTCAATATAAGGTTCTATAACTGATATCATTTACTATAAATAGTAATTTGAAAGATGAAATGATTTACTAAATCATTTTAATTTATTTATAATTTTTATGCATTAAATATATAAATTTATTTATGACATAATGGTGATGTAGTGATTAAATTATTAATGAATGATTCAAATAAATGATATTATAAATATTTAAATATATGTAATTTGAAATTTTTGAATCCATAAAATAGTTTTATGGATTATTATGAAATGTTATATTTTAGATAGTGTATTTTTTCTGAATGAATCAAGATTTTAGGACTTTAACAAAACACAGTCCCAATAAAGTTTCCAAGTTTACATAAATGAGTTGTTAAAACAAATACTATTTTATTAAATGATATAATAGTCATAAAAATAAAATTATCCTAAAAAATACATATATAATGTTAAAAATGTCGTTTATGATCCAGTTTAGATTATTTTGGAATTGTTTTGTAACTATATTAACAATATAGTGTAAAAATACAAGAAGACATAGTAAGAATTAATTTATTTAACTAAGAGTTGAAACGAAAAGGTTAAGTTACTTTTTTTGACCTAAAAATATGTAAAACCTATTGGTTGAAAATATTTAGATCCATCCTTATCTTATCATTTAATTGTATCACTTTAGAGTTATTATAATTTGAAAAAAAATTATAATAAAATAATATTTCATGACATTCATTATGTGCCCCTCCTCCCTCTTGTAAAAGGCCACCACCTCTACCCACTTACTCACACATCTCGTGCCCCTTTTCTCAACCATAGCCTACTCAAATAATCTCCCAACATCCCTAATTTCCTCATATAATACTTACCTTGGGTGTAATAAAATTCAAGAAATCCTTTTTGGATGAAATCAAAAAGAGTTACCTGGTTTAGAGGTAACGTCTTCTTTCAAGATCCTTTAATTTATTTTCTTCCCACAACCCCCTAACCTCTATTTATTCCAATATTTTTTAAAAACACTTGCATCGTAAATATACTAGTATTTCTTTATGATAAGTGTTTGACAGAAATAAACACACACCTACATCTAAGGTATATAGAATATACGGTTTCTGTGTACGGTGAACTACGACCACGCAAAACAATGTCTATTAAATTTTATCATACAAAATATAATGGTAGATGTTATGACGGAAATGTATTTATATATAAAATATATTAAATTTATATTTTAATTATTATTTTGTACTTTTTATTTACAACATACATGTACTCTTTCCATAATGTGTAAATACGATAATTTATTTTGAGGAAGTGTGGACTACAATCCCCTCAAAGTGATATGACTCATTCATTACATACATAGAATGTATAAAGGTTGAAATTAATGAAATTATATAACATATATAACATATATATTATTCAGAAATTATTATATGCCCATCTATCATTTAGTTTTCATTCCTTTAATATAAAAAATAAATGAAAGTAGTGTTAATTCGTACGAACGACCTATAGTCTATGTGAACGGTGAATTTCATTTCATATCTCCAAATGTAAGGGAATATTATAAATACATATATATTGGATATATATGATATATTTATCATGAATAACATTATGGGGATGATGTACTTTTTAAAACATGGACAATTTATATCAAAATAAGTTCATTTTAAACTCAATTATTGAATATCGTCAAAACGACCGATATAAACATAAATAATTATGTAATTTATATAACAAGGTAATATGTGATATAAAATGAATAATAAACATTAAAACTCTTCTGATTCAAGTACAAATTAATCATAGATTTTTATTCTGGATATTATTGAACGAACGAGCAAAGTCTGACTCAAGGTAATGGAAAACATAACTCAATCTCCATTCCTTGAGTTAAATATAAATGTAATTGGTTTGGTTTTTAAGATAATATGAGTGAATTACCTGTGATTGATTTGCAGTGAATATCCACTTATATTGGGTTTATTTTTACTTTCACTCGAATAATTTCATTTATTTATCCTTAATCGAACCATACATTATTTATAAGTGATATTGTCTCAATCTCCATTCATTGATCCATATTATGATAATATACACCTCTTTAATTTATATGGTGTATATTTATAAAATTTTTATTTTAATTTAATTCAATGGTTTTAAAAAGAAATATTTTTCCATGCCTCATTTTGCTAAATGACAAAAGGAATGTTTTTATTTAAGGTATGTGGTGACAATGACCTTTTCCACCATCGAGACCACTATTTGATATTTGGCTTCCTCAACAAGCAATAATTTTTATAGAATAAAACAAATACCATATACCATTTTCATGTATTTTGGTATTGAAAATGGTATTTATAATGGATTTATTATGTTAATATATTTAAATGATATCTCACGATTATAATGTAGAAATTTTATTTTTCCATTACGCTTGTTTTATGTGTTACGATTATGTTATGTTTCCATGGAATTATTTATATATACGTGTCGTTTTGTGATATATTGGGGATAGGTGAGCCCTTAATAGCTCTCCAATGCATTGGTTTACATGAAACATTTAATCTTTTTGGTTTCTCTTAATATATTTAGGGAATATATTGTGACGAGTATTCCAAATGTAACCATGAAGGTTACTCCCTTTGTAGATGTGAAAGATAAAATGTAAGTATGATATGGAAGCTACAAGTTACATTAACGTTTGATGATTTCAATTATGTTTTTTATTAATTTTTTTATTACAATATGTAATCTAATTAGTTTATGTTTTATTGGTGAAATGTATGATTTTGTGAAAATGTTTTCAGGGGTTTTAAATATTCATGGAAAAATGGTTTTATTCCTTATTTTATATTCATTCATTTGTTTTTTATGCTCATCCCAATTATTTAATTATTTTACATAGGGTATAAGGACTGATAAAACCAAGGAAGAAGTCAAGAATATTTTTATCATGAAAAAGAAATTCTATTTTGTTTAAAGGGTTTCCATTGGTAGAAAAAGTGATTATAGAGTTTAGTCTCCCACATGTCATGTCTAATTCTATTATGTAATAGTTATGGATTAATTACCTAATACTATAAACCAAAAAAGTTAGCCAAAGATAACTATTGACTTAACTAAAGATTATGTAATATTTAATGATAGGGCCTTATAGATATCATGTTGTTCACACCTAACACGTGCGCATAATCAAAACATCATCATTGTGAAAAAATATAGCATCATGTTCATGAGTATTTCACAATATCTCATGAGATAAATCACATTTACCAATGAATTATAGAGATATATTATTCTAGTCACACCCATCACATCATAACATTTACATAGTCATGCATTCCACTGATAATGTATATCAATCTATGACATAAAATAACCCATGTAAATGAATGGGTTTCAGGAGAATTTTAGAAAACATACATTATTGAATAATACTTGTGATTTTCAAAATAAAAAGTGAATAACACACATTTTTTACGAAACATCAAACATGAGTGTTGAAGAAATAATCTCAAGATAAGTAAAACATGTATTTTACAAAAAAGAGTATTTTTTTGGAAAAAACACAACATTTGTCATAATTTCAAATTAGAAGCATGTATATCTCATTAATTAAGAGGGTGGTAAAATGATATTATACTTGAGTAAATTTATGAAAAAATCCATACTAAAATTTTTTTCATGAAAGAGGAATAACCCAAAGAAAGAAAAATATGTTTCAGAATCCCCTTACATTATGTCTAAAGGGCTTCATCAAATTAATATCCTAGATAATAAAACTAGATCCATTAATTAATAAATAAATAACCACTTATAAATTTATCTGATTCATTATAATTTTATTATGTACATTTATTTACATTTTTATGAGTTATAGTGTTCAATTTCATTATTCGGGAGTGTTTGTTTTCTTGGATTTCATGATCGGGTCACTTTTATACGCATATGGATATTTATGTAAAATGAGGGTAATTTTTCAGAATAGATATTATATGTTATTAAAAAAATCATGATTATTAGATGATATTAAAAATAATTTGGTTATAAGGTATGAGTATGGACCGTTAGATATATAGCTCACGAAAATGATTAAATGTATTTGGTGAATTTTACGACCATCATGAACTCAAATAATTTTATTTAATATCATGTATATATATTACTTATAGAACATTATATATGTTATAATATGTATAATAAAATATAATTTTACACTAATTATTATTTTAAGGCCAGCTTTGCAGCGGTAATGTTAGATTAAAATTCATCGTCCACAATGGTGGTAAATCGACACATCACAGATAGTGTTAACGTTTTTAGAATAAAAGGTAGAGGAGAAGAGGTTTATGATGAATTATTCCACTAAAATAATAACATTTTACTATATATGAGACATTATAGCTATCATTCCCCCTTTGATAAGGTAAGGTGAGTAGAGAATAAGAAAATAATGGAAATTCACAAGAAATTAAAATAAAATGAATAAGGGTTTTACCTTTTTAAATACTCTACTTGGGAAAATTCTTAATGAATTTGAATTTGGTAATTTTTTGAGAAACAATTATCTTGAACATGGGGTATTATGTTAGAAAGAGGATTGGGCATCATTTGGGAAAACTTCGAGGCTTCTGAAGTGTGAGGAGAAAATGTGATGAGAGGTTGTATTTATGATGGAGGAGAGAGGTTTTTTTTATTATTTTATTAACTAGAAAAATATTTTAGATCAAGAGTATAAATAGTTTAATCCTTATCAGTATATATTTAAAATTAACAAATAATATTTCAATATTATGGGCTTAAATCATCCCTAAATCATCTATGACTCAATAATTCATGTATTTGTTAAATATTATATATTTTTTTACTTCAATATTTTCCAAAATATAACTATATTAATAAAATCCCAAAAATTCATCCAAAAAAAAATTAAATGTGTAGATTTCAAAAATTGAATCCATTTTATGAAAATATTTTTCTTAAATGAAAATTTTAAATTTTAAATGAAATCAAAATTTACACACAAAATACATTTTTTAAAATTATAAATTATTTAATGACACATTGGAAAATTACAAAAGGTATCATAAAATTATATTCTAATAAAAATACAAGAACTAACTATTTATGAATATATATAATTTTTAAAAAATAATTATATTAGTTATAAAATTGTAAATAAACATTTATTTTATACAAAAAATATAAACACACAATTTATCAATTTTAAAACATCCATTTACATATACTATGAGATAATTATATCACATTTTAATTTATAGGATGCGTAAATTTTATTTATACTTTCATAGGTGGTTATACTATTATATTTTCTGGATTATTATTCCTAATGGTCATGTATCTATTCTAAATGTGATGTTACTATTCCATTGGTATATATATCTTATTTTCAAATATCACTTATTTCATTATTATAAGAATTAATGTATTTATTGGGATATTTATGATATGCATGTGTTTTATACTATATAACATAATTATAATGAGGAAAATAATTCACATGATAAATGTTTTTGTCATTACAGCACTGACCGACTTGAGCTCAATTCCACTGATACAACTCTAGAGAATATCAAAACTAGTAGGTGTTGGCCAACCGATTGGGCCTTGGGATAGCCATATCATCCATCATCCCAAAACCATATAGAGGCATTATCTGGTAGAGTGAATAATCCTTATACTCATCAACTAGTATCCCAGAGAGTGATTGGAGGTCTACCACGGTTTATAATCATTCCCTAATTAAACATTCCCAACCTTCTCTAATCTCCGTGAAGTGGTATCATCAACACCCTTAAAAACAATATCATATAATTATAATATTATTTATTTCTGGGTTGTGTAGGATTTTACTCAGTGCTTTTTAATTCATAGAATATTTTCTATAAAAGAAATTATCCTCATTAATGGTCTTACATAAGTGTTGTTCATGGAAATGGGATGTGTTGTGAGTGTTAAGGATTTCAGTCATATAACACTTGTGAAATATTTGAGTTTTGTGAAAATAAATTTTGAGCAAGTCTTTAATGAGAATCTCATCATCCCTATAATAATCCCTTAACCGATTTGTAGGCCAATGTTCAGATGAGTTTTTTCAAACATGGATACCTACAGTGGTGTTTTTTTCTGTTCTAGACTCACAACTCAATACTTCTCCCCCACATTAGATCTTATTCTAAATAAGAATTTATTAATTCAAAAAAATTGTTAAAAGAAAATCAGATCAGATCATAGATGATTCTAGGAATATATTTGCAGAAACATACTCAAAGGCCACATGAGGGGATGGATTTTTCGATGATTAATAATTCATGAAATAAAAGAGTTTCATGAAGGATGTTAGAGCACTATAAAACTCAATATTATGTGATGATAGAAATATTTCATGAAACATTTATCTCCACCTCATTGGAGCCTATAAATATCCCCTCACACATAATGTAATGGAACCATGACCTTTGGAATTAAAACATAAGTTCTAAATTTTTGAAACCCCATCCTTCACGAGCCAAATTTGAAATATATTCTTATAGCCATTCATATTTTATGAGTAGCCTCCCATGAGTACATGAGATCCTAAGACCATAGTAGAACTAAACAGCATAAAGTATCACACCTTTTGTGATATACTATTGTGTATCATGCCTCATAGTTTTCATCCCTACATCTATCATTCATAAAAAATCCTTATGAGAACTAGGAAGTAACCCTTTGGTAGGTAATTCATGTTTTTCACATTCATCACCTTCTCAAAACCCATATACAAATGAAAACCACCTAAAATGACCCTATATGATGCATCCATTCAACCAAAATGACATCGTGAATGTTATCTACTCACATGCATTTTACCCAGTGAAGCTTTTTTTACTCACACCTTGATCATCCAATCCATTAAAATCATCATTGATAGTGTCCAAAACCTTTTATGAAATCATGGGATGGAAAAATATTTCCACTTTTTTCTCCTAATAATAGGTACCCTATCATTGTGTTCCCTTACAACATCCTGAAACAGGTAGTGTTTATGCCTTTTTATCTCTATAAGAATCTAAAATGTGGATACATAATCCCCAACAACGTCGACATCATCAAGGGAAACCACTTTCTCTTCCCTTTCTGGGAATATGGGATCCTGGTAAACCCTACATTGGAATCGGATCCCCCATATGTAAGTACCAACCACATTTGATATCTAAGACATTAAAATTCATTAAACCCTATCCTTCAATCATGAGATTAAACTTCACAACAACATCCTAGTTCCATGGTGTGTAACTATATGAAAACAAATCATAACATGATTTCATGATATAGCCTACCATTTGTAAAAAAATATATGATGCCTTGTGTAATAAGTATGAGATAATCTCCCTATCTCTCCAGAATCTCCTACACATTTTCCCCACACTATCACTTATTATAACTCCTTCCATGACATTAGCATACTTACCATACAACATTGATCCACATAGATTTTTCCTGCTACAAGACATTAAACAATGCATTCAAACCACATGGGTTTTTATCCCTTACTCCTAGTAGGGTATATAGGATTCCTGCCTAAAGGATAATCCTAAAATAGTAAAAAAATATTTTCCCCGTATTAGAAGATAAAACAAAAATGTTTTCTCACCACCCCTTAGGAAGAACAGAAAATATTGTACTACCCATATTTGTGGTCCCCACTAGACATTTTAATCTCTAAGAGAATATAACACATACTCATCCCATTACACAAGGAGCGCATTTGGGAAAATCCCCCACATGACTCTAAACCTGTTACCATGTCCCCTAAAAACTCTAAAATGTTGACCAAATCCCCACATGACTCTAAAGATCCGACCATGTCCTAAAAAAATTTCAATATTTTATTATTTCCCCACAAGACTCCATAACTATTACCATATTCCCATTGGACTCCAAACCTTGACCACTTCCCCATAAGACTCTACTCCTAGGACAATGTCCCCTCGAACATATACATGTTACGAAATCCCCATAAGGATTTAAACATGTGATCATGTCCCCATAATACCTATATATTATGAACCCTCTATATGAACATCCACATCACATAATGAGAATGCTATTTCCTTGGTGATGTTCCTATTAAGCCTTATGTAATAAGAATATGTTTCTACGAATGAAATGTTTCAGAGGCATCACATAAAAAATAGACATGATTTTACTTTTCTATCATTAACAGGATGCTTGAGAAAATAAAATATGGATGCCTGGAACAAACAAAAAAAAGTTTCCCTATAATGGATATTGGATGACTTAGGCTCTACACCTATGGTTCCTCATACATGAGATGAACTAGACTACTAATGTGAAAGAATTTATCATTTTCCCAATGCCCCCAAAAACTATAGATGTCTATACATGCCGAAAGTCATCATCTACTCTGACCAAAGATAGCTCCCTTATCGAGACAACATGATCCATATGTTAAAAATATGTACTTCGACATGGTATGAAGAATTATATTCAAGAATATTCATTAAATCTATCTCAGAGAACTAGACTAAGAAACAAACTCCAAGGAGAAATTAATATATGGTGGAGCTGATATACCATTATCCCATTCTAATTAAGGATCTAATATCATCAACCATGGTGGTAGAGTTTTAAAAAAATTTGAATGTAGTAATATGGTTTACCACGCTATAGGGGAGACAACCAATCCCATGATTTGGGCCAATTAATATGATCAAGTTAAATTTTAATGGATGCCTTCCCAAAAGAATCACCAGAAATGAATGAGACAAACCTATAACCTAACTAGTTATTTAATTATAACCCAATAAAGAACCATCAAATATATACATCTATCTACACGAAGAACTTATATATATATATATAATAATGAAAACATAAATCAGCCCCTCAATATGGTTTCTCTTAGTAACAATTTCTTAGTTTACAACATCTGAAAAATATTTCAACTAAATGTTATTCACCAAATATTATATCAAATTATTCTAATATATCTTCAAAACATCTAATCATGGTGGTCTTTTAACCCATAAACATTAATTAAAATTAATGAAAATATGTAATATAAGAATTATTATATACCACAAAAATAGCCTCTTAAACAAGATGCCTAAACTCTAATTCCCTATCTTCCATTGGCATCTTTGGGTTAACTTCAATAAAATTAGCATAAATATTCTTCAAAGATATGCCCCCAAACTAGTGTAACAAAATCAGTACATCCCACCAATATTTAGTTTTTCCTCATTGAATATATATAAATATTCATGTACTCCATATTTTTGACTCAATATAATCAAACATAGCAGAGATATATATGATATAGAACGTAGTATCCTATGAATCACAATCACCTATAAAGAGTGTTTGATGATACATTTAGAACTCTCTCATAAAATTAGACATGTAAATATCATATTATAGTTCCCCATGACCTATAAACTAAATATCCTATTTAATATTCTCCACATTTCCTTCGTCTATTGTTGGTAAAATCACCATTAGTTTTTTCGAGTACCACAACCGGTGGAGAATTCTCATCCATGAATTCATGGAACTCTACTTGAACTTATAGAGGTTGAATATCACTATGATATGGAATAAACAAAGTAAAATATGTCTATAATATTTCATGATATCAAAATTTAAATGTATAGTCTAAATGAAACATGTCCTTCTGCATTATATAAACCCCAATCACATATCAGTTTTATAAAACATATGTACTCTTTATCCAAATGTACCAACACTATGATATATATATATATATATATAATATTACTCACTTAATCAGTCATAAAATGATAGTAATATAATATCCCATAACCAAAGATACAATAATGTAAAATGTAAAAAACAAATTATAAATAACAATGTTGTATAACTTGTTTTTTATTGTTTAAATTACTAATATTTCCTTTGGTAACCTAGTTTTCAATCAGATATAACAATAAAAATTTCATGTGAATACTAATTATCAATTATTATTCATGAATTAAAAATATATTTCTATCATAAAAAATATTAAAAGAATAAACTAAGAATCACCAACCATATTCATTGAAATATCAAAATTAAAACATATAAAAATCAAGAAAAATGATCTCATTCACTAATAAGTTTAAATTTCTATATATATGAGTTATATAATAATTATCATAGGGTATATAACTTATTTTACTATAATTATACATTAACAATATCTAAAATATTAGTGATAAATTATTGATGATCTGATACAACTTTGTAATTTCCTCATTGTCACGACCCCCTCCCTCTAAAGATACACATCCTAGGCTGGTAATGAAGAAAGGGATATAATGACCTCCAAATATTGCCTCTGGTCGGCCCCTAGTTGGTGACTACAACCAAGGGTGTACAAATCATACAATATGTGAGGTATTACACTTTATAAGGGAATATTATTGGGATATATGATAAATCATACACAATGTTACACCAAGACAGAATATAAAGAAAGTTGAAACCATCCAACATGCATGTTTAAACTATAAATGACACAAACACAAAAGTATCAAAATTAAAATCCCAAAATAAATCTAAATAAGTGAGAAAACAACAATCAATGATGTGAGATAGTAGGGTTTAACATGGCCTGAAAAAAAAACTTTTGTAAACATTAAATTAGTTTTATAAACCTAGGGTGAGAATAAAACTATACTTATTAAGAAAACCAAGGTCACTCACGCACATGTGAGAGAAGCATAATAATTACCCTATGATAAAATATGATAAACAGAATTCTCTTAAATATGTATATTAACCATCCCAAACTCACCATGAAATTATCACCAAATACCGCAAACCAAGTTAGATAATATAATTCACATCGATGACTGGGTACCCCAAACCACATTCCCACTGATTAGACTCTCTCACACCCTAACTAAATATGTCACAATGCTCTGACCCCTTCCAAATATTCCACGTCACATCCCAACTGCACACACTGGGGTCTCACAACACATGTCACCCACACACAGCTGGGCCTTACAACACATCCCGCCCACACACTCGTGGGACTCACAAAAAATCTCGTCTGCAAACACATGTGGCTCACAACACATCTCATATCATCTTGAAGACACCTGGGAAAGCACATCACAACTCAACTCAAAGACACCTTGGACAACACATCTCATCACATTCTACTGAAAGAAAATTGAGACATCATCGCATGAAAGTTGGAATAGGGATGATCAGGTGTCCGACCATCCCTCCTCCCACTAGGATATTGGGAAAGACACCCCTCGAGTGACTATGCAGTTATTTGACATATATTACTCAACATGAGTGGGGTGATTATATAAGGAAAAAGAATATGAAATGTATACAAATGTATATAGGGAATTAGATAAGCCCAAGCTATGGTTTTACAATAAAAACACTAATAAACCCATGAATTCTACACTTTTTTCTAACTCTAGATATAGTTGTTAGAATATAAAATCATCATTTAGCATAGAGAAGAGAATTATAAACTAAGTCATCATCACATTAACTATAATTTCAAAACCCATTAATTTCATCATTTATCACCCACCATGTTTAATCACATGACCACCATTTTAATATTTTATTAAACTCATCGATATTATTAACAAAAAAACACATGTCACTAAAGACATTATGAAACAATTATTTATTCATTCCATCGCTACATGGGAATCTATAATGCTCAAAACACCTCAAGAAACATGACAATAGTGATTTAGAATCATCTGAGGTATGAATATCCATGGTAAATTATCACACTTCACATTAAATACATGTCGTACCTTGAAATTTAAAAATGAGGTGAAGATTTATGCATGTTATCAATGGATAAGAACACATACCAATCACTAATTTCCTTGTTTAATGTCATCCATCCCCAACCACCATACCAAACCAAAAGAACACCCAACTCCTAACCAAATCCATCAACATAATATATCACAACTTGTTCCAAATCCCTTCTTTATCATCATTCCATGCCCAAGTTACTATACCATCAAAACCAACCCCCTATACACAATCATTCCCACAACCACATCACCTCACCACCAAAAGAAAAAATGATTTTCATATTTGCTGACACAACGATGTGTTTTCGGTGCAGTTTTCCTACCAAATGTTGTCATACTGGGTGGAAAAGTTCATGATGTAACTCTACATTTTACATGTGGGTTAGTGATGGTAGCGAAGGAACCAGCTTGAAGGCTGGCAGTGATCCCAAGCAGGGGTGTGGGGGTAGAGCCCCCACAGTATTGAGCAATAATTTTGGCTAAGTCCCTAAAGAAGTGCCCAAGGTACCTACCTGCAAACACCTCTGTACCACCATGATGGTGCTAAATGAAGCCATAATTTTGGATATGTCATCAAGGAAAGGCCCCAGTTAGGCCAAATCACCAGCAGAACACAAGTATACCTCGGTGCCACCCATCTGGTGCACAACCACTTGCGCACCACAATTCTGTTGTGTAGCATACTTGTGGGACCTAACTCCTTTTTCCCAAGGTCGTATTTTTTTCCTATAAATAGATCCTTGGGGCCTTCATTTTTAAAGACGAATTTCCTTGAACCCAATTTCTACTTTGGTCTCCCTAGTGCATCGCCCAAGTCTTCTTGATCTTCCTAGGTAGTTATTCAACACCTCTAGTGGATGATTTAAATGAGGATCATTATACATAAGTCATTTTATTGTTTGAAAACCATAACACTTGAGTTCCTAAACCACCCAACCTCCATAAATCAGAAACACTTGGGCGCCACCTATTCCTTCCATATTAACATTAGCACCCCACTTTTGGGATTACCTATGAATACTCTTGAAAACGTGAGCCAAGTCTCGGCCAAGTATTACCATACATGTTGTTCGTCTCTTAAGTGAATATCAGGTCTCCCAAGTCCACTTTCACGCCTATATTTGTGTGCCATTACCTATCTTGTCTCCCCTCTTTGATTCACTTACACTCTTCAGTTTTCAAGACATCAAGCCTTCATAAAATCAATTCATGGAAAGGTTTCTTCTTCCTTGGCCCCCATGTCAGAAAGGGATTCTATTGAGACCTCCACCAAAACCTCCTGATGTATAAAAACATTTTTGAATGGCACATTAGTGTGCCTCATATTATGGTTTGTATTCACATAGTCGGAGGTTTCCCACATATTTCAATAAGGGAGTTTAGATATATGGAATGTCTGTGGGTTTTTATATCCACCATCACATGGACATTTCTCCCATAAACAATGTTGGGATGTTCCTGGTTTGGAGGAGGGTTGGGTCTAGGACACTCCCTTCTCAGAGAGATAACCTGGAATATCAGGTCTCCTGTAGGGGAAGGTATATTTAATACATTATTTTCCTTTTAAAAATAAATGAGAATTCTCTATCCTATACCAGGATCAATTTTAGTGAAACCACCTTTGCATAATCCCGTATATTTTATTGGAGGAGGTAGCATCATTGAACCTTTATTCTTATTTAGTGCCAAAGATCATAGGGGAGATGGTCACATGGACTTTTGTTACACTTTACCTCTCCAGTTGGGCTTGTCCCCATGGGGATCCCTCTTAGTGTAATCCCCTAACCTTCCTCCATTCTTCCTTACATTGGACCCCTATCCAATATATATAGAATAGTGGGAAGGTTCGTTTCATCACTCTCTTCCACAGTCACCTTACCCTCGTCCACCCTCACTGATATAGGTGCACCCCTTCTATCAACGGAAGAGGAAAAGTGAGGATTCTTTTGTTGAATCATTGGCATTTTATTGTTTCTAAAACATAGCATGACTCTTGTGGGATTAGATATTTTTCATGGTCACAAAATTTTAACAATTAAATGAACTATGAGAACTCTAATTATCACCATAATTAGTATATGTATTAATCCATCTCAAGGACCAAGCTCATTGGATGTCATATTCATGAATCCAGCCCTAATTACACTAATTTGGGCATCCTCCTTAGGAATAAGCCCCAAATTAAATCCTCAAATCACCAATTCCTCCTTTCCAGGAAGTATACCCAAACTCATTTCTCTCAAAAGACTATACTCTTTTATAAGACTTATCTAACTACATGGGATTGGATTCCCATTTATATGGGATATATAGAAATCCTCCTTTTCATTCAAACCCAATACCTTAAATCAACCCTATTATACATGGGCAATATTCCCAATAGGGTGTGATCCTACTTAGAAACCCATATCCTTTCCAAATTCCATAGGTTTCTTGAGCATAAATCCCACACAATGTTTTTACTAGGAACCTTTAACATATATGTCTATACCACATGACATTAAACTAAATGTCTAGGTCCTTATTACAAGTCCTTAAAATGTATGATGTGTCCCATTCAGTGGCACCGAACTATGATGGTTCTGATTCCTTTTACAAGAATGCATAGGTAGCCCATTTTTATGGGCACGATACAAAGATCAAACAAAACCTTCATCTGACTAGATGAAAATAAATTCTAGAGTTCCCCACTAATTGGTTTCAAAACCAGTATCATCATAACAATGATTAAATGAATCTATATGTAGTATATGAGTGAATACCATTGATGGAGAACCTCGAATACATATAGATATCTTTATTAATGAAGATCCTTGATTACATACAAATGATTTTAAACTTTTCACATGCTAAATAAGTGATTGAAAATTTCAAGGGATACTTATGATATACTTGGTGAATTAATAAGTATTCATGAGAATATATTAAATTATAAAGAGAGTCCCATAGTAGACAATAATTCCCTTCAAAAGGCTGTGATGAGTTTGTCCTCCCATTATATCGACCAATGGACATTCTTAAGTATTGTTAAGTTCAAACATAATGAATGATTACCTTTGGAAAGTAGTTCTCCATTAGATAAATAACTGTTGTAAGTTTCTAGTTCCATAAATAAATACAATTGAAACTTCCTGGAAACAGTGATTATTAAAACTAGAATAAACATTTTGAGGAACTTCAAAACAAAAATGGTGAACCAAATGTAAAACCATAACCAAATTAATAATGTTACTCACCTATTAGGCCCCTATCAATTGATAATGTAAGGACAGACAATGAAATCAATCATGCATGTATCCATAAAAAATAATGATGCTTTAATAGAGTTTGTTGTTGTTTCATGTTTTTCTCAGAACTCCCTTCACTCCAAAATGGTTTTCTTCAAGACAACATCTATGAACATCCCGACCACTGATAAAGATGGATCCCCAACCATGGTAATGACATAATTAACATCCTAGCGTCTTCAATGATGGGTCTCTAATGTGATGGTATAGGAATATTTTCAGAATGGTACAATCCCAACTTTGGAGGCTACTCGGATGACCCTCGAGGTCAATAACAATCCACAATCATCCGGTCAACCACAACAAATGATCAAAAAGAAAACTTTTAAAAACACCATATTCAACGGTTTGGTGTCCTTATCCCCAGAATACAACAATCAATCCCTCCTATACTATAGGGAGGCAGATCAAGAGGCCCCTTGAGGAATCAATTCAATAATGAAGGAGTCCTTCTTGAGGACACCCACCAGCAATAACCGCCAGCAAAATCATGCGGTAGTGAACCCCCAACACAATGGGGGTGTTGCCTCTGGACGTCTGGACCAGGTCTCTCAGACCTAGGTATGCAAGACGAACTATAGGGGACAACGTTTGGTCAACAGGGAGAAGGTTCATACCTCTACACTTTTGAAGAATTCCATCCACCTAACTTGATGGCAAACAACGAATGATCACATACACCCATCCATCCTAGTTTTTCTTTCCAACTGACTCGTCTGGTAGAAACCCACCAATCCCACCAGATAAATCCAGTTGAGTACCGTGAATAGAAACATACCCCTGCTTACAAGTTATCAACCAGTCAGCTAGCTCATCTGACTGCATTTAACGAAGCCCGCCAATCTAATGTGGTGGAAACTAGTAAACATGAACATACACCTGTTTACAATCACAAATTCTACAAGAAGTATCATATTTTAATATTGAAGGATGTCTGTCAACCATACATGATGGGAAACAGCTATCAGACACGTACACCTACCAATGTTCATCAAGTCTGCCAATAATCTAGTTTGGTAGCATGTGGAGAAGTTAGTCAGAAAGATCTGGCGACAAATTTTGGGCATACCCAACTATATTCCAACATATGTGAGTACAATCAATTCCCATTGATAGGATAATTTTGATAAGAGCCGGAAAATAGGCCGGTATAAAATTGGAGTATATTACCATTCTGGCTGCTGAAGTCACCAAACACATCTTATCAATGGTGAAAGGGAAAACACAAATCCATGCCCATATTCTCGAAGCATGCCATGATATTTTAACAATAACTTTAAAAGTACTAGGGAAATAGACAAAGAAATATATCACCACACATGGGATGACACATTGACATGCCATCTTGGAATAGATTCACACCTTTGTTCCAGTCCAGGAGGGTCAGAGGGCATACTCCCTCATATCATTCAGACAACAAGATCAGGAACATACACACTTTACAATTGAAGCTAATCGGTCTATTTTGGTAACCAATGCAAGGCATGCACATACACCTAACCATGATAACCACATTTACCAACAAGTGGCCCCAGCTAAGTAAAAGAAAACATCCAATAAGTAGTCTCTCCAAGAACTATTGGAAAATCAAGACTCAATCTATGATTTGGCTCCTATTAATGCTAGAGTTCTTGAAGCCCTTAGACATTTATCTATTGCAGCTCAAGATACAATCCTCTCATTAAAAAATTATGGGAGTGGTAGTATTAATTATGAAGATACACATTAGACACTTCATCATGAAGGATTTCTTCATTATAATTCAATAAATCCATCGTGCCTATCTCAAGATGAGAGCCATGACAACACCCCACGTGGAAATAAGTATATAGAGAAAGTAGATTTATACCTTGATGTAATCCACCATGGTGATCCTCCCCATGATGGAATTCATGGTGAAAGTCCCCTCTGTAGCAGTATTTCACATTATCGATCCAATTCTATAATTGCCAATGTAGCGATGAGAAATCCCTCCTATCTCGAGACACATTCAAACAAAAGGCCAGTCATGTCTGATTCCACGTCATTGAAAGATGAAACACTTTCTCAACCATAATATATCTTAAGGTAATAGTCATTCCCTAGACCTCCCTTGGGCCATTTTTCATCAAATACAAATCATCCACTTTGGTCAGACCAAGTGGAGAAACCTCTAGTGAAAGATGATGAAGATGTGTTGAACATGTAGAAACAATTGGCTTTGGAGAAGTTCTATTTATGTTCTGGCCTTTAAAAATTTCTCAGTATAACATTCCAGAATTGATTGCAGAATATTTCATTCATGATATCTGCCTAAACCTATGGAATACTATTCATCATTTGAAAACCAATGTATTACCATATGATGAATATCAAAATCTTGTAAAGGTAAAACAATGGTTGCAACACAAAATTGACTTGATGTCTCTCTCAGTTTCCCAACATCCAAAGGATGAAAAACCAAAGAGAATCCTTCAATGTGCATGCCTCAATTATCTTAAGAGGCTATTCTAGTTAGTTTATGATTCTGCATCGAGTGTTCGTATCAAAAGATGGGATGCACATAGAGCATTGCATTTCACTACACTCAAAAAAAAATGTCCGCTAAAAGTGGTATCATAAAATTTTATTTCCCACGACGAGCCAAAATCAATATATTTTTTACGTAATCAAATGTACGCTCAAGAACAGGCCTAAACATGCTCTCATCAGAGTCAGGCCCAAAGAAAAGAAGTTGTTGAGTTACATTTACATCAAGAATATAAGAATCCTGAGAAGGCATCCCACTTAGAGGACGCTAGCCATTAGAGAATGAAAATTTCTGAAGTATCAAAGTAATATTCTAAAACAATAGATTTGAGTGGTTGTCGAATAATGTATCTAGTTATGTTCGAACCAAAATTGCAAAAATCAGAAGATTAGTTGCATAAATTTCAGCCATAGTAGTTCAAGAATCTCCCCATATTTCAAGGATGGGGGATCATTTAATTCAACTCTAAAATTCATTAAAAAATGTTCAATGATTTGAAGAAGAAGAAGAGGAACAACCTCATCTTGCAGGGCTGGTGGATTTTTCACATCTTCAATCCCCTCCTCAACATAAGTCAGTTTTCTCCCGATTAGGGAAAAAGCCAAAAGGAGAGCGTAAAACTGAACTATCCGAGGATTCTCTACAGGTTACTGTCCTCCAAACAGTTCCCAGGAATTCATTATATAGGAGAACATAGTATCATTAAAGATACAAAAAGAGATGATATTACAAAAACACTCACATAATTCCATCGATGCATTATGCATCAGAGAATGTCATTAATACCACTGCATAAGATCTTTCAGAAAATGAGTCTAGTTCAGGTGAATCAGAAGATGAATTTCTTTTCCATAATATGATACAAACTAAGGAAAATGAAGATGGTGCATATACACGAAATCAGAGGCTTACCATTAATATAGGTTTGCCTTTGAATAAACAACTTCCACCACTCTGAAATACATCTATCATGGGGAATGAAAAATGTCATTTTGCATCTCACATTTCCATAGAAGAATGTCGATATTTTTCGCTTGAAGAAATATTTTCACAACATGAAGAGAAAATAAAAGAGTTGAAAAGACTCAATACAGAGTTAATTCGAAACAACATTTCTGGTAGACGTACTCCCAAGGCTGGTCCTCAACGTGAAAATATTATAGGACCTCCTCAACAAAGAGAATTTTTAGTAACTGCAGATACAGATAATGAATTACCCACACTGAGTACACAATCAAGTTAGGATCAGACACATCCTGATAGGCCCGTTCCCATGGGTTAACCAAGGAAGATATCAGGACCACTATCAGTGGTTTTTCCTATCATTGCACCAGCACATGCTCTATTTTCTATACCTACATAGGTTTCAGCTCATCCAGATATTCCCAAAATGATTATTAACACAGTTGAGGCATTAACAACTCGGTTGGAAGCTATTGAGGAATGATGTGCACCAGTTCAGCCAGAAAAGAGAGCATACCCTTAATGGGTGGATGCAATTCCTCCACTTCCAAATTTTCTGAATACTTTATTCCCAGTCATTAATGGATCGAGATATTTGAATCAATACTTAACACAATTTGTTTCTTATTGTGATCCCATGATGGGAACTCCACATCAAAAAGAAGAATTAAAGCTTAGTTGTTTTGTGCAGTCATTACAGGGACTTTCTTTTGTCTGGTATACAAGTTTACAATCTCGATCAATTACTAGATGGGAAGATCTCTGTTAGAAATTCCTTCTTCAATTTAGATCAACGCTACCAAAGATGAAAATTTATATCTTTACAATTGTAAACAATGGAAGAATGAAATTGTTTTTGATTTCATTGCATGATGGAAAGGATTAACATATTCTTTAAGTCTAGCACCCCTTAAGAAGAATTGCTTCCAATTTGGGTATAAAATCTACGTGATGAGTTACACACACCATTGATCACTGTGAAAAACACAAGAGAGTTTCGAGACATTACATCAACCACTCAACAGATAGAAGTATATATTATATAAACTAAGCCTAAAACACGTGTAATTCCATTAGCTCCGGGGAGGAGGATACGATAGGCAGAAGTTTCTACAGTTACACTCCAGCAGGCACTATACCTACGTCTACTTCAAGACCTTCATCATAAAGAACGGCTCCGCCTCTTGAGCATCAGAAACAATGACCACCTCTTCAAGATGATAAATGAGATAAAAGGTGGAAATAGTTTTAGGATATATATAACAAAGTATATTATTTATAGAAGGAACAAGTTCTTGGTTACTTCATCTCAGCTCTGGACAAAATTTGGTTCAGCTTCCAAGGCCGAAGAAAACAAATAAAGAAGGAGATGAAGATATTTCGAATTATTGTCCCTTTCACCATATGTTAGGGAATTCCATAAAAGAATGATTTGCTTTCAAGGACCTCTTTCAAAATATGGTAGATTCTATACAAGTGAAACTGAAATGTTCGTTAGCATAAGTATCATGTGTTACCGCTACTAATCCAGATGAAGACGGTGAATGGAAAAAAGTCAAAAGTAGAAAAGTCCATAAATATGATCATAGGATGGTCAATGAAACTATCAACTAGACTAAAGCTATTTTATGAACATATTTGAAACAACCGATTTTGTCTTCTTACACTCCTTCCATAGACTAACCACCTTCATCAAAAGCTCATTCCTCATAGAAGTGAAGTGATCATAAGGACGAAGAGCAGTCAGAAGAAGATGAGTTCATGTTAAGGCCAAATGTTTCCTTGACCTTGGTAGATTTTATTCCATATATTTTAAAAGCATGGGCACAACCCTGCCAAATGGAACAATCAGAATTAACCTTTCACGTAGAATCACTAACAGATAAAGAATTGATCTTTAGTTATATCAACATTATCCATTTAACGAATCCTTATGCCAATGGTAATTCTGATTATGATGATCTGTAATTACATATACATAATTGGGGAACCGGAGGAAGAGGCTAGGGTTGATGATACAGGGGAAGACGTGATAATTCTAGAAACAACCATTTTAACTCTACCCTTTCTCGAACCATATATGCAATAGAAACTCATGGAAGAGCCCTTCTGTGGGCTCAAAAAGAACAAGGGGTTTCTTCCATGGAAGACAGGTACAGTTCTAACATGATTATTATGGAGAACCAATTAAAACTCAAAATGTCTTCCTCTTAGTAATTAAATATACTTAGTTATTCAAACCTACCACATCCTGATGTATTTCCAGCTTCTGGTCTAATACATGGTATGTCTACATCTAAAGCATCATCTTCCAAAACACTATCCAAACTACATCTTAATGCTAGAAAATGTGGACCTTTAGACCAAAATTATGATGTTTTGAAACAATTCACCCATGTACTGACCATGTTATCAATTATAGATGCTTTGAATCTGTCAAAAGTCTTTCGAGAAACAATCATTGAGGCTTTGTCAAGTCCTCAAGAGTTTGAAACCAAAGATGTTGATGCTGAGGTTTACTATGTAGATAATGATCCTACAGAATGTCATGCAGTCATAACTTTTATAGATGAAGTGAAGATGATGTTTTACAAGGATATATTGGACACTTGTACTTGCCTGTATAATTCAATTATGTAGACATTTGATGATCCTTCATTGATAATGGCTCCAGAGTCAACCTTATTATTGTTCGTACACTTTGTCGATTGGGCCTAACAAAATTTGGATTATCTCGTTTGACTTTAATGTTGAAAGGATATGAAAATAATGAACAAGTACCTATGGGAGATTTTACACTCAGAACTTAGTTTTGAGACATTTTGTCTAATTCATATTTCATGGTTATTCATCAGGACACATTATTTAATATTCTGCTTGGAAGGCCTTAGCTGCATCAACATGTTGCCATACCTTCATCATACAACCAATGTCTTTAGTACTATTTCAATGATCAAATATGGAAATTATATAGTGATAGGCCTCCATTAAAAACATGAGAATATCAATACATTGTGGCAGAGTTTTATCACAAAAAAGGAATGAAGTCCATGACAAAAGAAATAACCAGAGTTAATGCTCTGAATGGACTGGAAATGAACCAAGAAAATCCATTCATACATTTGAGTACATATTATGTGCAACCCATCAATAAAATTTAAATGGTAAAAATAAATCCTAGAACTCATCCAACAACATCCATAATGTCAATTGTGGCCACTAAGATTGACCTCATGGGAGAGATTAGTGATTCACCGAGTAGTAATGGAAGCCTAAATGGAGATGTTTTCATTACATTTGCTGAACTAAAACTGCCTATAATTCATCAATCAGAGTAGATAAAATTTTAGCAATTATAGAGGAAGACAAAGATGATGATTTTACATCCATAATATCTTCTTTATTACCATAGGAAGACCCTTCGTCATTAGTATTGTAAGATATGGTGGCTTCTTCTTCAGGATGTTCAAATACTGACACCCCCTCTAACTCTGGGAGTTTTTCCTCGTCATCTACTATGAATGTGGAAACATAAGATGTAACACATAATAAATAAGAAGAGGAAGATCTTGGGGATGCTCCTACAGAATTTGAGGAAGGTGTCTCTACTACAATGGATGTGCTCAGAGAAATAAATCTGGGTACATAAGAAGATTCATGCCCCACTCTAATTAGTGAGGCCTTGACCTATAAAAAGAAAGAGGTGTATACATCAATTTTAAAGAAACTACTAGATATATTCATTTGGAATTATACAAAAATTCTAGGACTTAATCATGATGTATCCACCCATCATTTGGGATTTCCAAAAGAACATCGGGGATTCAAGAAAGCAGTAAGAAGAACAAACCCAACTCCTACCACTAAAATTGAAATTGATGTTGAGAAGATTATAAAGGAAAAATTTGTTAGGGAAGTTCAATATCAAAAATGTCTGGACAAAATTGTCCTAGTGAAAAAGAAAAATGGGAAAATTAGAGTTTCCATTGATATCAAAGATCTTAACCAACATTTTCCTAAAGATGATTTTTCCAATTCCGATTACAGAGCTTTTAATTGACGAAACAACTAGATATGAAGCTCTTTCCATCATGGATTGTTACTTTGGGTATAATTAAATTTTTATGGCTCTAGAGGATGAAGAATCTATTGCCTTCAGAGCCCCTCAAGGTGTGTTTTTCAATTGGTAAATGCCCTGTGGTTTAAAGAATGCCAGTGCAACATACCAATGTTCCATGCACCATATCTTCAAACACTTCTTAGAAAAATTTGTTGAATGTTATCTGGATGATTTGGTGGTCAGATCCAGACAACAATCCATTCACTTGGCTGATTTGGACACCATATTCCATAAACATCGACAACATAATTTAAAGATGAACCCTTTGAAATGTGCTTTCATGTTAACCTCAAAAAAGTTTCTTGGCTTAATTGTAGGCCATCGTGCTATTGAAGTTGATCCTGAGATAATAGAATAAATCCTTGGTATGTCACCTCATTGAAATTTGAAATAATTAAGATGACTCGAAGGAAACATGGCCAATATTTGGCACATAATCTTCAATTTGTCAGACAAGTGTTTACACTTCAACATATTAATAAAGAAGAGATTCACCTACCAATATGCTGATGACAATCAAGAAGAATTTGATACCCTCATGAAATATCTATTGAGTCCACCAGTATTAAGGCCAACTGTTGAAAGAAGGCTGCTTATTCTTTAGGTGACAGCTTTAGAGCTATCACTGGATTCCTTCCGTGCTCAAAAGAATGATGATGGGAATGAAAACAATATTTACTATCTCTATCAAACTATACTTGATGAAGAAACTAGATATTCAAGTATTGGAAAGTAATTCCTTTCCTTAAACATTACAATTAGAAATTGAGGCACTACCTGCAACATAAAGAGGTCCAATTGGTATCTCGAAATAACCAGTTCAAATTTATCCCCAGTCAATCTATTCTTATAGGGTTTCTACCACGGTGGGAAGTTATTTTTCAACTATTTGATATCTAGTTTTTTACTAAAAATAATAAAAGCCCATGCTCATGCCGACTTACTTTCTAAGAATTCATCTACAGAAGATACATCATTAAATACTGATATTATTGATGAATATGTATTATCTATTCAGGATAATTACCAAACATGGGAAATGTACTTTGATGGTGCTTCCAGAAGTCCAATAGGGAAGAGAATGGAAAACCGTAAAATAAATAATTTTGGGTTAGGAATTGTCTATATCTCCCCAAAAAAGAAAATATTCCCTAATTCTATTCTATTATTAAAAGGAGGAACCAACAATGAGGTGGAGTATCAAGATCTCATTGTAGGTTTGGAATTGGAACTTCAGGTGAAAATGAATCACTTAAAGGTAAAAGGTGATTCAGACTTTTTAATCATGAAAATTAATAGAGAATATTCTATCAGAAAATATGAATTAATCCCTTTGTGTGATTATTTCAGAGGGTTAATGGATGAATTTCTCACGATCATAAAATGACCATGTAGATTCAATGGCTAATGTAGCTATAACCTTGGCATATCAAAATCGGGATAAGACATTTATTAGCATAGCCCATCGTCATGTTGTCTCACCTTTTGTTCGAACTATAATAGAAGAAATTAATCAAATTAGACTTATTTATAAGCCATATGGTCATACCATGGGGTGGATAACATCAATTATGGAATATCTTCAAAATGGAGTACATCCACTGGATGGTGCTGCAAAAGCACAGATCTGGCGATGAGCATTCAATTTCACTCATTATGATAGTCCTGACCACCAAAAGATCCTCTAAAAGTGATGTTTTGATGGAATATTCTTCATATGTATTGATGGAGAAGAGACTACAGCTATCACGAATGAAGTAAAGTCAAGAGATTGTTGTTCCCACAAGTCTATGCACATACTCTCTGATCAGATCTGAAGGCTTCTATACTTTTAGACTTTAATGATGTAGGATTACATAGATTTCACTAAGAAATTTCATCCCTACAATGTGTGTTCCAAATTCATTATTCAACCCCTAGATTTGGAGCATACATCTAAATACTCATGACCATTTGACACATGTGGAATGGATGTAGTAGGGCCTTATCCTCCAGCAACAGCTAAGAAGTTCAAGTTATCCTTACTTCTACTGACTTATTTTCTAAATGGGATGAGGAAATAACTCTTAAAAATGTTGGAGCCAAAATCATTGTCAATTTTTTCCAAATTTACATCATCACCAGATTTGGTGTCCCTTATACTCTATTAACATACAATGGAACCAAGTTTTGTTTGATTGAGGTGAAGATGTTATATCAAGATCATAATACCAAATCCAACCATTCATCTCGCTATCATGCATTGGCCAATGGAGAGATAGAGTCCTTCAACAAGACCCTATCATATATACTCAAGAAGATAGTGGATAAAGATAAGAAATCATGCCCTAATATACTTTTGAATACTTTATGGTTTATCGGACAACTACTCATACTGCCACCCAAGAAACTCCTTATTCATAGGTATCTGAAACCTAAGTATTTTTTCCAATTGAAATGTAATTTCCTTCACATAGAGTTTAAATATATGATCAGTTGTCTACAAATGAGTGTTCTAAAAACTGTTCAATGAGATAGAGAAATTAGAAGAGAAAAGATTGCATACTTTCGATCATTTAGAAATCTATTAGAAAAGAATAGTGTGAGATTTTTACAAGAAAGTTCACCTCCATTCATTTCTTCAAGGAGAATTGGTATTGGTCCTTAGGACTCCAATGATACAAGGGAAGATACCTCCAAAGCATTAACCAATGTGTGAAGGACCTTATTCCATACATAAATCATATTCAAATGAAACTTATGCCTAATTCTCATTTGATGGAGAGATTATTAACACTCCAAACAATGTGAGATTCTTAAAGAAATTCCTTGTGTAGTTGTATATATCTTCCTTACTACATGACTTAGAACTGTACAGAACAATTTCCTCAGTAGAAGACTAAAAACTGGACAACCCCCATGTCCTCACTGCAAATCTAAAAACAACACAACCATCATGTCTTCACTGTAGGACTGAAAACTATATAGTACAACATCCTTGATGCAAGAAATTAAACTGAATAATAACCATACTCATCCATGATTAATGATGTTAAAAGGTGTAACATCTTCTTCTTTGTCACATGATGTCAAACTGCATGACATCATTTGTCCTCATTTCATGACATTAAACTATACGACTATCATTTTCTCTATTTGAAGATAGAAGCTTCCATAAGAGAACATCATTGACATCATAGCTACTCCTTAGTAGTATATGGGTCCCTTATTTCATATGTTTGAGTCAGATCGGCATAGATACCATATTTCAGGAACTATGTATGGTTTTATTCTCATTTTCAATGAGATATATAAGGACAGCTAAATCACCAATTTTTGGCCCAGCTGGAATCACAAAATCTTATTATTTTCTTTTTTCCTCTTGTATGTGAATCAACTCTATACGAAGTCTTTCCTTAAGAAATATTATTTGGTCCTTATACCATTTTATGTATTATGATTTACCGTTCTCTCAGAACGTGTCGAAATCCCCCATTCTTCATGACAATCTCAATTGGCGTGGGGAATGATTGTTTAAAGAACTACATATGGATTTAATCTCCTCTATTTGAGATATGTAGTGATGCCTAGATCTCCAATCTTGGTCCCAACCGCAATAAACGAACCTTTTATTCTTATAATAACAATCAAACCTGCATAGGTAATGTTTATCGAACTATGTATGGATAGATTCTTACCCTCGACAAGACTTGCAGTGAATCCTGGGTTTTATCCCTTAGTAAAACTAAAAAAAGTCTTTCCTCTAACATAATTTTATATTTTTACTGACTGCACGATGTTAAACTGCATGGAAATCTAACACCCATATTCTTCATTTGTGTCACCTTTGTGTTATAAGAGAAGCCCTTACTGCTCCTTCTTTCTCACACCGAGAATTGATCACGTAGGATTAGGAATTGGGTAAAATGTTTCTTTATATAAGTAAGGGGTCTCAAATTTATATAGGGTTATTATTGTCCTCACTGAATGAATTAAAAATGCATAGTATAATGACCTCGTTGCATGACATTAAACTGCACATCATAATGTTAATTCAAAATGGAACAAAAAATGACCCCATTTTATTTACGAATCATATCTATATAAAGGATTAAAAATTAATGGTCAATTATGATAAAAATATTCCGTGTATTCATTGAGAATTACCTCCTTTAATTTTTCTCACTCTTAATCTTGAATATTTTCATATCATCATAATCTTTTTTATGGTTTCTGGTGGTAGTGTTTCTAATACCTGAGAATTATTTTTCATGACTGTACAGCATGTGCCTTTAGATGACCTTGCATAAGCTTCCTACATAATGAGCCTACCAATAAATAGATGCCATTATTTGTCTAGGCAGCATATTCCCCAATTGGACTGGAATAATATATCCCTCATAATGGGTTTGTCAATTGATGGTAATTTCCTTCTTGGTAATAGTGTATCTATTCGCTTCATGCATTGATTACAATATACAAGAATCTGTATTAAAATAGTCATTCAGGTATATTTGTCCCTTTATTTTTATCTCGATCTGAAAGTATTCAACACTATAGTTTACACATTTTTCTCTCCATGAGTTCAATGAAATATGAAATAACATTGGAATCACTTGGCCACAAATCATATACTATTTCTATTTTTCTTCTCCTAGTTGTATTACCTAAAACTACAAACACCACACCTCTTATGTTTGAGTCATACCTTTGTAGATTTTATATTCCTCTAATTCTTTGGAAATATTGGTTGGAAACTCCCTTTCCATATTCAGGTACCTTTCTCCATAAACCAAACTCTGTGCTTCAGAAACTCTGATTCTCCATAAAATTTCTTCAGCTTTTAGCAGTAGAATGTCAGATTTTTTAGATCTAGTTTTCCTTACTATGAAGTACATGCCCTTATCTTCCCTTCCATAAGTTACCTATATAACAGGTCTGTCAATAAAAAGATGCCACCATTTGGCTAGGAAGCATATTATCCAGTTAGCCCTACATAATACTACCCCCATAACGGGTTTGTTAAATAACGGTTACTTCGTTCTTGGAAAAAGACTTCCTCTATTGCTTTTATCCCCATTACCATATCATCCTTTAGATTTAGAAATTCTTAAATCACAGTTTAGGATTTTCCATTCTATACCTGGATATGGTAGAATATTTCTAAACAATTTATCATAAAATTGGGAGTATCTCATACCTTTGGTCAAAGCTAAAGACCTTAAATTAAATACAAACAATATCCTCAATGTATGACTTAAAACTGTAAAGTACCAATTTCCTCACTGCATGAAATAATACTACACAGTACCAATATCTTCCCTGCATGACTTAATACTGGACAATATGATATAAAAAACTCCCCTTTCTGATAAATTTTAGTCAGTCTTCATACACCAAATTTTTTTAGAAATGGATTTTCTATTCATGACATATGTCAGCATAAAATATCTCTTTCATTCATAAAATTCATTACCTTGAAAAAACCCCCACTATAGTCTCGAGTCATCCAAATCTTATTTTCCCGTATCTATCAAGAGTATAATGTTAAATTATTAAGAACTCTTTTGCCTAACTATGCAGCATGTGCCCTTTGGTGGCCTTGCATATTTTTCCTACATAATTGGGATATCATCCAAAATATGACACTATTCGGATACCTGGTATATGCCCCTATTGGCCCTACATATTATAACCCTTATAAAGGGTTAGTCAAATAATGGTAACTTTTTTCTTGTAGAAGACTCCCTTATGTTGATAGAAATTTTATATTTGGTGACCATAAAAATCATGGCTCAAGATTTCCCTTGTAAATATTTAAATAATATTAAGGCAATTATTAGTAACTGAGACTTTTTTGGGATTTAATTTCAAAATTTATGGTCAAAGCTGTTCGACCTTAAAAACTTGCCATTTATAGTCCAACTTGCATGACTTTAAATGGCTAAAAGATGTGGTACTCACCAGATTGAGAACCTATAAAGGGAACTCTAAAAAAAAGTTTAATCTCATCTCACTAAATGTACATTTTATATTGTTTAGGTAATATTGTGAAACAAAAATTCAAAAGATATAAAGTTTGTGAGGTTTTATGTATAACCCTAGAAAAAATCAATCTATGCTCGCTAGTCCCCTTGGCTTAGGAAAAAATTAGAGCATCCTTCCAAACATGATATAGGTCCAAATATAACCAAATAATTTTGGAACGCATTCGTGTTCCCTACTATTACATTAGAACAAGATTCTTTTCCTTCGGAATTAAAAAATATTAGGTGGGGGGGGGTTAGAGACTAGGAAATGTGTTTGTGGCACTTTTTCTAAAAAATTCTTTCAACCAGGGTTGAATATTTCTTTGTGAAACTTTGATTTGTTCATAGGGGTTAGTAACAATAGCGAAGGAACTGGCTCAAACGGATAGGACCACATCCTGACATTGATCTAAAGCAAGGGTGTGGGGGCGCAACCCATGCGGTATGTTGAAATTATTCTGGCTAAGTCCCTAAAGTGGAGCCCAAGGTACCTACCTGCAAACACTTGCGTGCCACCATGCTGGAGCAGAATGAAGCAAATTTTTTTTGCTAAGTCCTCAAGGTGGCACCCCAATTAGGACAAATCACCTATATCACACAAGTATACATGGGAGCCACCCATCTGACATGCAACCACATGCGCGCCATAATTTTGTTGTGCAACCTACTTGCATGCCCAAATACCTTTCACCCAAGGTCTTATTTTATCCTATAAGTAGACCCTTGGGGTCTTCATTTACACAGAATAATTTCGTTGAAGCCCAATAATATCCCTAGTCACCCTAGTGCTTCACCCATGTTTTCTTGATCTTTCAAGGTAGTTCTTCAACACCTTGAGAAAAGGATTTAAATGATGATCATTGGACTAATGTCCTTTTATTGCATGAAAACCATAAAACTTGTGTGCCTAAAGCGCCCAAACTCTATAAATAAAAACACTAGGGAAATAACTATTCCTTTAATAGGAACTTGGGTTCCCTACTTCTGGGATTACCTATGAATAATCCTTAAGGCTTGAGCCAATTCTCGCCCACGTATTACCATAGAAGTTGTTCATTTCTTAAGTGAATATTAGGTCGCCCATGTCCACTTGCACACCCATACTTTCATTCCCTTAATTACATGGGAACCCCACATTGATTAACTTATTCTCTTCAATTTACAAGACATCAAGTCTTCATCAAATCCATTCGTGGAAATGCTTCTTCTTCCATAGATCCCTTTTCTAAAAGGAATTATGTTGAAACCTCCACAAAAACTTCTTGACATATCAAACCATAGGTAAAGGCTCATCAACGTGTCTCCTATTTGGGATTTTATTTCCACAGTACGCAGTTTCCCGTATATTTTTATAATGAATTTAGGATACATGGAATGTATGTCGGTTTGTATATCTACAGTCACATAGACCATGCTCCCTGAAATAGTGTTGGGAAGTTCAATGTTTGGGGAGGGTTGGGTCCTGGCATCACCGTTCTTGAATATATGGCCTAGAAGCTCAAGTATCTGGTTGGGGAAGGTATGGTTCATACCTACATTTCCTTTTAAAAATAAAAGAGAAGTCTCCCTCTCATACTAGGATCAATTTTAGAGAAACCATCTTGGTGTAAGACCCTATATTTTCTTGCAGGAGGTAGAATCACTACTCCTCCTCTCTTCTATGGTTCCAAAGATTAGAAGGGAGATGATCACAAGGACTTTTGTTGCCCTTTCTCTGTCCCATTTGGCTTTGTCACCATGGGCAGCCCTTTGGGTGAAATCCCCTAACCTTCATACCATCCTCCTTAAATTGGACCCGATCAAATGTAAATAGAACAGAGGGAAGGTTCATTTCCTTTCCCCCTTCCATGGTAACCTTTCCCTCATCCACTCTAGCTACCATAGGTACGCCCCCTTCCATCAGCGTAGGAGGAAAAGTGTGTATTTCTTTGTTGAATATTTTAAATTCTCTTGTTTCTCACACATAGCATGACTCACATGGGATTAAAGATTTTTCATGGTCACAAAATTTTCACAATTTAATGAACTACGAGAACACTAGATCCCACTATAATCTGGATATGTAGGGATCCTTCTCAAGCCCTGAGGTCACTGGATGTCCTCTTCATGAATACAACCCTAATGACCCTAATTTGGGCATCCTCCTTAGGATTAATCCCCAAAATAAATTCTCAAATAACCAAGGAATCCTTTTCAGGAAGAAATCCCAAAATCATTTCTCTCAAAGGACTATACTCTCTTATGAGACCTATCGTACTATGTGGGTTTTGATTCCCATCTATATGGGATACGTAGGAAGACTTTTTGAGGTTGAAACCCAATACCATAAGTCAACCCTATTATCCTTGGTCCATATTCCCAATAAAGACTTATCCTACATAGAAAAACATATCCATTCCATGATCCTTGGGCTACTTGAGCATAAGTCAAATGCTATTTTTTGACTAAGAACATTCTACTTTGATCTCAAAAACACATGACATTAAACTGTATAATTGGGACTTTATTACATGGCCTTAAAAGGTATGATGTTTCGCATTCAATGGCACCAAACTACGTGGTTTTTTATTCCTTTTACATGGATATATAGGTAGCCCATTTTATGGGCACGATCCCAAGATTGATTCAAACCTTCATCTCCCTATATGACAATAAATTCTAGAGTTCCCCATAGAGTGGATTAAAAACCAGTATCATCATAACGATGATTAAAAAAATCTCTAAGTAATATATGAGATGATAGAATCGATGGAGAACCGCAAATACATACCAATATCACCATTAATGAAGGAAATTTAATTCATATAGATGATTTTAAACTTTTCACATGCTACATAAGTGATTTAAAATTCCAAGGGATACTTTGGTCAATTTATAAGGATTCATGAAAATAAATTAAATTTTAAAGTGAGTCTTGGAGTAAATAATAATTCCCCTCAAAAGAGTGTGATGAGTCCGACCTCCCATCCTCTTGACCAATGCACATTCTTAAGTATCATGATGTTCAAACTTAACGAACTCTTTCCTTTGAAAAGTATGTCCCCTTTGGATAAATAATTGTAGGATGTTTTCAGTTTCATAAATAAATCCAATGGAAACCACCGAGAAGAAGTGATTCTTTAAACTAGAATTCACTTTTCAAGGAACTATGAAACAATATTTAATAAGGAATCCGTTATTTAGTTACACTTGTTAACTCAAGGGTTATCAATGAAACTCAGAGTTCCTAAAGAATCCATTTATTATACAATATATGTGGTTACAAATTTCGATATATAATCATCCAAAGGAACAAAACAACATGAAAGATATAAAACATTATGTGCACAAACAAGGACCCCTCAATATATATGATTTTGAGTGGGTAGTTAACTCATACAAACTACAATATCAACAAAAAAAATAACAAAACAAATATCCTTTGTAACATTTCCCAAAAACTTGGATTTTGATCATAAACTGATTAAATTATCTTCATTAATTGGAATTGAAAAATATTCAAAAAGGAAATAATTAAATACCCATCCCTCATGATTCGAAATTAAGAAAGACTAGGGAAAAACCTACCTAAAGGAATTGTTGATCAACACTTCCTGGTTTCATCAAAACAGGGCGTCCATGAATCGGGAAGAACTATAGGGAAACACCAACCAAAAGCTGCATCACTTCACATGACCCCTATGAGAAAAATGATTCATGGTTTCTCGTACTAATATTAAATAATAAGAAATGGAGAAGGGGAAAGTTATATCATCTTTCAGAAAATATAAAAATAGTCACAAGATTATATATGGTTTGGATTTTCCAATAATGTCAGATCAGGTCAATACCATGTCATTGGACCAATTAAGAGGATACATAACCTTAGGGAATTTAAGATACAATTTATGTCCATTGAATCAAACATAAAACCTTTCAATGTTGGACCTAAACTCATTTTACTTAACATAATTATGTCAAAAGGGAAAAAACATAATGAACTAGAAACATTGTACCTGGGGAAGTCCTAGACGAGGCACTGCTAGTGAGGCACCACCAGATAAGGAACTGTTGGATGAGGCACAGTTGGACAAGGCACTACTGGTCGAGGCACCATTAGTGAGACACCATTGGATGGGGCATCTCATGAGGAGGCTCCATGAGGATGATCTACCTTCCACTATCAGAGAGACACCATTAGGCGAGAAAACTCCAGATGAGGCATTGTTAGATGAGGCACCACTAGATGAGTGATGACCTAAAAGCTACCGCTAACAAGAAATAACAAGGGTGAGACATCACCAGTGCAAGATGATTCCAGTGGGATACATCACTAGCGTGAGCTATAGCCAGGGTGACAAAACCAAGGTGACACTGCCCGGGTGAGGCAACATTGGCATGAGGTGCAGTTGGAAAACTTGGAAGACTAGGAATTTGAAAAGGTGTTAAAAAGATTCACCTTGACCTTGAAAGGCACATATAACACCAGATTTCAAACAATGTAATGGAATGTAAAGGTCTAATACATTATATTGGATAACTATTAATTTATTCTCACACTCGATAATTAAAAACCACCCCTAAGGGAAATAGTGGAAGTTTACGAATAACCATCCCTTGAGAAACCTCTTAGGGATATCATTACACTTGAAACACTACTATAAACAAAACTTATCAACATTAAATGATAATATTACTTATGGTATTTGAATGTTGGAGTGGAAACCTCTACAACCATGAACACCTCCTCCAATATTTTCCAACTGGACCTTACAATCATAGTTATTGACATGTCAATCCAGATGGCCAAAAACACATTTCACAACCAAAACAAACCACACCATTCTAGTCACACGAATTATAAAATTACACCCCCTTGTCAATATACTTTCAACTCTTGGTGGCACTGACTCACCCAAACAGATTTAATCACATCACAGTTAATGTGTATTGATAAGGAATTAGGTATTCACCTTTTCTTATGTCCGGAATTTTTCATACAATAAAAACCAAGGGAAACCACTCATCTCATAAGCAACATCGTTTATACATAAAATTACAAAGAAACATAGAGTAATGAAAAATTCAAAACAACTCCATGTATTGGGAACACTTTTTTTATCTCACTCCCAAGTACTCTACTATTGTCCACCATACCTCCACAAAACATGAAACAAAGGAATGGCCTTTACATGAAGCACCATCTCTCGAGGATCCTAGATCTCTACTGGATACTCTACAAATGTCTCGTCATCCTCAATATTTAACACTCCCAAGTCAATTATATGGGAGTCATCATGACGATAAAGATGAAGTTGAGGGATGTGAAAAGTGTTTTGGATCTATTATAACTAGGTAGAAATTCAAACTAATACGCCACCTTTCCAACTTACCCAAACACCAAAAAGTTTCCAATGAACATGATAGAAGGATTACATTCTTTTCCAAAGTTCCACTACGCATGTTGATGGGAAACCTTCAATAACATGTAGTCCCCAACCTTTTAATCCAAGGGCATCATTCTACGATCAACAATCAAATTATTAATGTCTTGTGATGCTTTCATTATCTCAGAAAAATGTACATTTTATATCATGCTCTACAACACATCGGGACCAAGAATAGTTGTCTCCCCAAACTCTGTCCATCACAACAATGAACAACATGGCCTCTTATAAAAACATTCAAATTCATCCATGATAATGTAAGTGCGATAGCTATTATTATAAGAAAAATCCACCAAGGTTAGGTGTTATACCCAGATCAACCAATGTTCCTAACACACACTCTCAACATATCGTCTAATGTCTGGATAGTCTGTTCTATTTGCCAATCTGTCTAATGGTGGAAAGCAGTGCTGAGGTGTAATTGAGTACTGATAGCATGTTGCAATACCTTAAACACTAATGAGGTAAATAATTCATCCTTATTCGAGGCAAGGTACCTTGGAACTCCATGAAACCACACCACTTCATCCACTTACTTCATAGACAAGGTATCCACTATGTGTGACTCCTTAATTGCTAGGAAGTGGGCCAATTTCATAAATTGATCCACTATCACCCATATAACATCAAAACATCCCTATGTTCAAGGAAATCATACGATTAAATCAATCCATACTTCATCAAATTTCAACTCAAGGACATCAAAGGGCTGTAACAAACCACCAGTAATAGAATGCTCGACCTTTAGCTATTGGAAAATGAAGCATATCATCATAAACTCTGCAACTATATTTTTTATTTTGGGCCAAAATAACTTCATCCTTAATCCATGGTATATCATTTAAACTCCAAGGTGTACCTCCAAAGTTGATTTATAAAACATGTGAATTTATCCCTCAAATATCACCACCTGAATGATCAACTTTCCAAGAAACTACATACAGTTCTAGCCATCCCTTTAGAGAATCTCCATGGAAAACAAGATTTCTCATCCCCTTTTAATCAAATAATTGTCCAAAAAAATCCATTTCCTGAGGTCTAAGAGTTATCAAGAACCTATTCTTGAAGGAACTCTACCCACCTCTACTGTGAAAATTTCAGATCACGTTAATAAATGGTATACCTCAAACTCTTGTGATCTGTGAAGACCGAAATGTGCTCCCTAATGAGGAAATTACACCATAACTTTAGTGAAATAATAATTTATAATAACTCTAGATCATGGTTAAAATAGTTATACTCATAGGGATGTATCTACCTAGTCCCATAAGATGCCACTACTCACTTCTATAACCGGGCACATCCCAATCCCAGATAAGAATCAATACAAAACACCTCAAACAAAATTACTTCCATAAGAAACTAGAGAACTGGAGTACTAACCCAATTTACATACAAGAAATATAATGATTCCATACACTAATCACTCCACAAATGAACTAGAATTTCCAAGTCAAATTCTTCAATGGAGTTTCAACTCGAGAGAAATCGGGAACAAACCTCCAATAAAATCATGCAAGATAGAGGAAAATAAGAATATATACCATGTTATTGGATGCTTACTAAGTATAAAATACATCAACCTTATATGGGTCTACATCCATTCCCTATAGAGACACCACATGCCCATGGAAATTCATGTCTCATGTCTAGAATTTATAGTTGGAAAACATTCCATAGGGCTGGTGGCATCATGGAACGTACAAGAATATTATAAGATTCTCAGCATGATCCTACTCTGACTTCAAGTAAATGATGATTTCATCAATTAATATAATGATGAACTAGTCCAAGAACTCATAGAATATTAATTTTATGAGCCCGATTGTTTCCTTTAGAAATAGTACTTTGATAGGAAGCATAATGGTCTAAAAGAGACCGATCATTTCATTTCTTTTATTAAAGGAAATAACATAAATGAATTATTTATTTCTGGTTCACAATTTCTTGTTTCCTTCATAATGTGTGACTCTATTTTGGAATAACTATTTTCTAATGTTTTTAAATGGATTTTCTATGGAACCAGAATCACCTAATGGTTCTATATCCCAAGGGACCTTCTTTACAATGGTAGTCATTAATTAGGTTTATTGACCTACAAAACTTAATAACTCTTATTGGTATAGTGGATGGGAGGTCAAGCTAATTATACCCTTTTGGGGGTACCTATTTCATAATGTCAGACTCTCTTATAGATTTATGATATGTTCATGAATCGTTGTTAATTTACCAAGGCTTAATGTTGGTTTCCCTTGAAATTTGAAATTTATTATTAGAATGTGTGGAATTTAGAATCATCTGTATACATTTGAGGTTATCATCAATTGAGATATTTGTGTGAATATGAGGTTCTCCATTGATGGTATCCTCTTATACAATACATAGAAATTATTTCATCATTATCACAATGATGTTGGTTTTTATGCCACTCAATGAGACACTTTGGAATTTATGGTCATCCAGGTTGATGAATGTTACACTAGAATTTATCATCATCTAGGGAGACTGAACATCACTCTAGAGTTTACTTTCATCCATGTAGACAATGGTTACACTGGATATTACTTTCATATATATAGATAAAGTTGTTTTTATGTTGGGATTGAACCCATATAAAGGGTACCAATGTATCCTCCTAAAAATAGTTATAAACCACATATTTTGGTGCCGCTTAATGGGACACATCATACCATTGTTGGTTGGGTGATAACGGCCCAACCATACAGTTTAACATCGTTTTTAAAGACATATAGGTTGAAGGTGACAAGACAAATATTGATGTGGGACTTATGTTGAAAGATCCCAATGAACATGGAAGGGATATGAGATTGAATTCTAAATTAGACCCTAATGGTAATGTGACCCATAAATAACATGGTTTATTTGGAGTATTGGGTTTGAACCTCAAAGAGGATTCTTACATATCCCTTTTGGATGGGAATTAAAGTCCATGTAGTTCTATATGTCTTGTAGGGAAGTATGGTTTATTGAGAGGATTAAGATGGGGCTTACTCTTGAAGATGATGACTTTTAAGAGGGTCAATGAGATATTTCACATCTCATTGTATTTTGATGAATAGTGAAAATTACTAAATTTTATTTAAAAACTTCTTTTTTAATCAAAATATTTAATAGTGATAAATTATGAATTTGAGTGGTTTTAAAGTATATTTAAAATATATTTTTACCATTTAATACAATTTTAGTCATTGGACATAATTTCACAATTAAACCGGATATAAAAAAGTGTCAATCATTTGATTGTTATTATATCTTAAAAACACATTTTTTGTTTTGACATCGAAAATTATTTTTAAATTAATTTCTACCACTTCTGTGTTTTGAATTTGGAAAAATGGAATCTATATTTGTAATCATAATGTCCAAATTTTTTAAATAGGTAACTCTTATTTTTATACATTTTGAATAATTACTTTGGTAAATATTTTATTTACCATGGTTAAAACGTAAATCCAGTAAATAAGGGTTAAAAATAATATTATAATAATAATAAATTACCCTGAAACATGTCCTAACCTTATTGGTGGATACATGTCCTACCATGGGAATCTTTGGGTCTATTTTGGGACCCCATGGAGCCACTTTTACGTGATAGGGACACATTATATTAATTAAGTTAAAGTGAATACAAAAATGGCATAAGTTTATATCTTTTAGAAAAAAAATTTTTACATAGGGTTATATATGCTATATTTTCGATTATATATTTTCATTAGAAATATAAAAATCTTTCCTACATAATGGTATTTTATTTATAATTTTTAGACATTGAAAAAATAAAAATATATATGACACAATAATGATGCAGTATTTTCCTTATTAATGAAAGAATCAAATAATTGATATTATAAATGTTAAAATAAATATAATTTGAATGTTTTGATGACATAAACTAATTTTATTGGTTAATATGACATTTTAGGATTGATTAAATGAATTTTTTTTTCAATTAATAAATTTTTTAAGACTTTAACAAAAATCAATTATTGAGTAGTGTCAAAATTGACATAAATTAGTTTTTTTAAAAAGTATTATATTATTAATTTATATTCTATTTCTAAAAATATAAGGATTGGAAAAGAGACTTATATAATGATAGGTGTATAATTAATTGACCACTTGGGGGTATCTTTGATGTATATAGTATGTTTGTTAACTATATAATCCACAAATACAAAGTGACATGGTAAGTGTCAAACTAATTAACTAATAGTTAAAACTAAAAGATAAGGTTAATATTATGACCCAAACCTGTCTAAATTATATTGGTTTAGTGGTTTTCAACCCATACCAACCTTAAACTTTAAATAATATAATTTGGAGCCATTAGAGACAGAATATGAATTTATTATAAAATAATATTTCTATATTTTGCTAAAGAGCCCCTCCTCCCCCTTATAAAAGGGCACCACTTCTATCCAATTCCACACACCTCTCAAGCTTTTTGGCTCATCCAAACACTCCCAATTAAGCTCCATACATCCCTCTCCTCCTCTTAAAAGCCTTAACATAGGCATATAGCACTTCAAGAGTCATTTTTGGTTCAAACCAAAGGGAGTTACCCAAATTAAAGGTAATGATTTCTCTTAGCTTCTTTTCTTTTATTTTACTTCTCCAACCCCTAAACTCTTCTCATTTTTTTTCTTTTGTAACAAAAATAGTATCCTAAATATACTGAGATATTGTTATTAGAAGTATTAGAAATACAATTACACACACATCCATCTAATGGGTGAAGAACATAATGTTTCTGTGGACGGAAACCAAACGCCTCACAAAGCGATGATTGTTCAATTATCTCCTACCACCTCTCATGGTGGCCATTATGATAGAATAATAATTAAATATGATATTAATGATATTTATTTTATATATAAACTTATTTAATACCATTTTATATCATATTATTATTAGTTTCATGTTGTATATATATACGATAAATTCATTTGAGGAAGTGCGGACTACCGCCCCCTCAAAGTGATATGACTCAATCATACCATACGTGGAACATATAAAGGATGGTGTTAATGAAATTAAGTAACACATATAAGATATTATATTATACTGGAATAATTATATACCTATTTATAATTTTGTTTTGATTACTTTTAAAATGAAAAATGAAATGGAAGTAGTGTTCGTGCGTACGTACGGATTACCGTCTCCACGAACTCGATGAGATTCATTTCCCCATCATATCCATTCAAGAATAATTATCGTTTGATGATTAAAATTAATTTTTAAGAACTTGATATAATTATGGATATGAATATGATACAACCTATCCATAACAAACACGGCTTACATAATGAAGCATATAAAGGAAAACGAATCAGTAAACACCCGAAACGACGATAATACTAAAATATTATTAGCAAAGAAATATTAAAAGATAATATATGATATCATATTTATGTAAATGATTCTTGTATAATTTAATAAGAATTATTTAGCTATTATACAATATTTTAACATACTATTGACCAAGGAATAATACAAGGTAATGGGTGTTCATCTCACTCCTTATTCCCATGAGATTGATGCCATATTGCCACTATTACCTTTTGTGTTGTGTATGTACTGCCAATAATTGTATTCTTTGTGTAATACACTTTAATCTATGTGAATTTACATATTCATTTTATGATACCTCTTTCATGGGGTGTTTGTTTCGTATGTTACCAAATGGGTAAGGGTTAATTTAACAATCTCTTTATTATACGAGGTTGTTTTTACGTAAGTATCTATTGGGAAATATTTGTTATCCATGTCCATGTTTTATGAAAGAGTTTTAAAAGGGGTTAGTTTAAGGGAATTTTTACTAAAACATGATTTCAAATGTTTTAAATATTTATTCTTCTAAATCTTTCTCATTAATGTCCATGTCTTCAAAATGTTTTTTAAGGATTTATTTATATGGACATGAATGTTTTTAAAATGTTAATTCCTTTCAAAAGTTTCAAAGTGGTATGGGAAAATTTGATTAAAAAATTTCTTTAAATGACTTCTTTACCAAATTTTGTGACTTTTAAATGTTTTCATGAAAAGGGGTATTTCTCTTAAAGAGTTTTATTAATCATTTCCATCAACGTCGAAATCCTTTAATGGATTTTAAACATGATTTCATGTAGATTTTTCATGATAAAAATATTCCATATTGTGTTGAAGGTTTTGTGATATGTTTTACTATGGATGTGTTATTTTTAGACCATTCATGGTTTATGGGTAATGTATTGAAATTTTGTATGGCAGTTTTAATACGAATATTTATGTTATGTTTAGACCTTTTCATATGAGGAATGCATTGTACTTAGTAAGTGACGGGTGGAGCCCGCTATAGCTCCTCGATGCATCAGTAGGTATCATGATACAAACTAGTGTCTTGGAAAGAGGCCTTGAAAAAAAAACATATTTGTAGTCTTGGCACGAGGCTTTGGCAACATGGTGATGATAGTCTAGAATTATGCATTCTGTCATTATGAAAGTGGTTATTGATATTGCATGTGATTATTCGACTAGTAGAATATCCATGTGAATAAGTAAATTGCATTATTTCATTTTATCTATTCCATATTATGCTTAAGTTTAAGTTTAAAAGGAATTTTTTTAGTTATACATTGACTTAAATGTTTATGTTTTTTTAAGAAAGTTTCCTCTTTATTGTTATCCTTACTGATCATCTGAGCTCACCCCTTTCTATGTTTTATTTTTCCCAGGATGTGAAGAAGTAATTTATGAATGACCTACAAGGATAGTATGAGTGTGGACTATGGAGACTATGTTGTTGAAGTTTTCATTTTATGATGTAATGTAAACTTTATAAATGTATCTAGTGTTTCCAAGACTGCTAACCTGATCGGTCCTTCGGGACGTGATTCCTGGTAATCATGCCAATGTTATGTAATAATGCACAGACTCTGGGTAACTGGGGTCGGGGTGTTACAGATTCCAAAAAATTGAGTTCCTATAAAGGTAGTATCTAAACCCTTATGAAAGGGAAAATAAGTTGTGATCCTTATCCTCCCTACTAGGAACCTAAGGCTTTGGATCTCAAAGATGAGAGCAGACAGATAGGGTCCTATCTCCAGAAAAAAAATTCAAGAACTCCACAACACTGTCCTTGGGGTGAGGGCCAATATGACCTTGGATTTCTAGATACATATACACTATGATGATCCTTACCCTATGGTAAGATGAGTGTGGGATACTCATGACCAATGGAATCCAAATCCAAATGAGAGACATGCTTATGTGCCATTCCTAAAGGTTTGGAAGATCATGAGGTCTTTATTGAGGATTACACACGATCCCTTTCAGGTAAGGTATCCAATTAAAGATAATAACTTCCATGAATGTCTTTAGATGAGGCTTCATGAACATATTTTTTAGTCTAAAGGAAGGGGTGAACATCGAGGAAGGGCACTCAGGTGGGTGGCATGCAGGTATGGGGCGCGCATCTAACCTTGAGGGACCTGATTTAACCTTAAGTGATGAGCAACATGGATGACTAAACTTGGTAAAATCTTGGTTTGAGCCATCAAGCATATTTACAAGTATTCATAGAAGTGAGGGGTGCTTGTTCCTCCTTGAGGAATGGAGGGCCCACAGGTGTTATAGAATCAGTGAGTTTGGGAGACTGATTTGTGAATGTTCTATTTATTTTTAGCATTAAATTGGATGAGTTCCTATACTCCTCATTTATTTCCCCCATAATAGGTTTTAAAGAACCACCATAGAGGTTTTAGAAGACTTGAACAAAGCACTAAGCCAACAAGAGTAGAAAATGGGCTTTAGAGAATTTGTTTCCTACCAATGAAGACCCGAAGGGTGTATATATGGGAAAATATGGTAGCTTAGTGTTGGGGACTTCTCGCACAAGTGGGTAGGGCACAAGTTTTGGTTCTCATGTAGTTGAGTGCCGCCAGTTTTTTGGGAAACCTTGGGTGAACTCAACATTGAGACTTTTCAAATCTTGATATATTCTATCTATATTTTCTTTTTTTTCTAAGGAATTTCCCTTTGTCACTATTTTATCAATGTGATGTAACAATGTGTAAAGAGAGACTAAGCAGAAATTTTTACTCCATCCCGTGGAGGCTTCACCCTCACACCCCTACTTGGGATCTGTGCCAAGTTCTAGTTCCAGCACTTCTCATCCATGCTTTCACTAAGGTCCCTGACCCCCAAGAATATTGCAGAGACACACCATGGACGTTTTGAGCTCAGTGAAGTACGTTTTGGGTCCCAACACATTGAAATCCAATCTTATCCTTCTTCCAGCATAAGGATGCATTTCTACTTAAAATCATTATTTGGTGTCTAATTGAGGATAACATATTTTATTTTGTGGATACATTCATATAAAACTTTTCATGGTGTCTACAAATCCCCCCCTTATAATTTGATTCATTTGAAAAATAATAATATTCTTCAATGTTAAAATTTCGGTACTTCGACTCACTCCCACAAAATTTTGTGGGGTTTTGAGATACATCTTATTTTGTTGGATGATATATTATTTTCTATGATAGGGGGCCTAGGGAGAATATGGTTCACCTGAATGAGATTCAATAGGCAGCTGATGGGGCTAAGGATGTTGTTCAAAATATGTAGATCTAAATCAAAGTCCTCTTGTGACTTCTAATAGAGAGGCTCCAGTTTGTGGATGTTCCTCATGGGGATTTTATTCTTATAAATGAAATGAATTTTGTTTCTAATCATCAATATCTTCATCCAAATTTTCATATTATAATCATAACATAAAAGCTTATTTTTTTATAATTACATCCTTATGCTAGCTATTCCTTATTAAAATGAAAGGGATATGGGTGATTTAACATATACCTAAGCCAAGGGCCCCAGTGAGCACAGTTGGGATATTATTAGGGTCATATGGAAAACCCTACAAACATTGTGTCTTTTGTTTCATCACCCAACATTCCAATACAGAGGAAACATAAAGGGTGAGAGTTGAATTTTTATTTGACTTCCCTTTTTGGGTTTTTATTCTAAGACTATTTATTACTTTTAGCTTTTTGATGCACGACATTGCCTAAACTATATTGAGTGTATGTTAAGCAATTTGAGACTCAATGTTTGACCAGGGTTCCCTTTGTAGGTTTTCACTCAGTGAGTACTATATCTCTTTTTTAGGGTATTTTAATGTCATGAATTTCCTACTAATAAGGCTAGTGTTTATTTTGAAATAGCTTTGACCATATATTTTGGAATTAGAACCCAAACAAGGCTTGATAGTTGGGGAAGGTCTTGATATTCATCATATGTTTCCAAGAAGAATCTTGAGTCATTATTTTTATGGTCACCATGTCTAAAACATGATTTATTGAAATAACGGAGGTTTATTCAATGAAAAATGTTAGAAATATTTGATGAACCCATTTTTTGGGATGTATTATGTAGGTCCAACTGGAGTATATGTTGCATATCCAAATAGCATCATCTTTAGGCCGACAATCCCATTATGTGGGAAGATCATGTAAGTAAAACTAGGGAATGTACGTCATTTTCAGGGAAAAGAGCTCTCAATAATTCTGAAATTCTATTGCTAATATATTAAGGGATTTATGATTTGGATGTATCAAGACCACTATTGGTGGATTTTCCATGAAAGTACATCTAATAATAAAAGGGGATATATGTGCTGACATCGACAATGAATGGGAAACACTCCTACAAAAATTTGGTATGTGAATGAGGGTACATTTTGTCAAGGTAGATATTTTTTATATTATGTTGTGTAGTTTAATGTCATGAAACTAGGTAATTAGGGGGCTGTATAGTTTGAAGTCATGCACAAAGGAAATTTGTGGGCTATGTAATTTAAATTCAAGAATAAAGGACATTATGGGGATTTAATTTAAGGTGTTCAACTTTGGCCAAATGATTATGAGTCTCAAATTTCATGATAATTTGTCTGGAAACATGCTATCATATTCAGGTATGGAATGGAATAATGGTAACATGTGATTGGGGAATTTCCTGATCTGTATATTGATAAGGGGAAAGGGATAATTCCATTAGATGATGTCTCTTCCAAGAATGAATTTACCAATATCTGACAAGCCCATTATAGGGGTCGTATTATACAAGGACAACTAGGGATGTGTTGCATAGTCAATAGTGGAATCCTTATAATGTCATGCCTATTATGTAGGTGGATTTTATGAAAGAAAAACTAGGGAACATACAACATATTCAAGTAAATGAGCTCTCCAAAATTCTGACATTCTATTTCTAAAAGAAGAAGATTTTTTATGGAAATTTTGATTTTCCCTAGTACAGAGTTTGGCTTACAGAGAAAAGAAAATGAATACCAAAAGAATATTTCCAGTCATTACATTCAAGGAATCAGAGGATTATGATTTATATGATGGACGGATCCAAACATAAGAAGTATGATTTATGTAGTTTTAGATAATATGACTAGAACCATAATATTATAGAATCAATTGATGGTCTATTGTCAGATGATCCAAGGCCATTTCAATATGCTTGGAAAGGGTGAATGGAAATAATATAAACCACTGTTTGGAAGACATTCAGGTTGGGAGAAAGGATATTGGAAAAATATGCAATAGATGATAACATTAAAATATAGGATCCTACATACCATCATGAAATATTAAAGGGGACAAAAGAGGCTTCTCCCAAGAATGAAGTTACTGCTATTTCAAAAAGCTGCTATAGGGGCTATATTATATATGTCAAACTAGGGAATATGCTGCATATTCTATAGTGGAACCCTTTGGTTGACTTTCCTGTTATGTAAGCGGATTTTATGCCAGGACCACTGGGGAACGTACTACATAGTAAGGTAAAGGATGTCTTATGTATCAGAAATTATACCGCCAAAATACGAGGAAATATTATGAATATCTGAAATTATTCAAGATTAGGCGTATGAAATATGAAAGGGGTAAGGTTCAATGAAGTAAGGATGTGTTTGGACCAATATTTTCCATGATTTGGGAGTCCCTTACATAGATCTAACTCATATGTATAATAGGGAAAACTTTTGTTTTGTAAGTGGTCTTTTAAAGATATGTCCCGAAATAAAGGCCCTAGCATAGATATTTAATTTTATGTGGGAGAGGGAGAATTTTATTTTATATTGTGGATGGACCGAGGATAGAAGATTCAGGCATTATTATGATTCTCATAGGGATGATAATAAACATATACCGAGATATTTGAGAAGGGTATAGTTTATAGTCATGCAACAAAGAAATTTGGTTGTGTAGTTTAAGGTCTTACAACAATGAAATTAGGCGCATTTATATAAGGATCAACTGAATATTCTATCTAGACAAGGGTATAAAGACAAATATTTACTATGTATCTTTTCAAAGGAAGAATCAATGAACACATAGTTCTATAAGATACAAAATCATGTATAATTTGAAAACATGTATTAGATCTCCTCATGTAGATCTAAATCGAACATGGGAGAAAATACATTTATTCATGTCATGATATAGCTTGGCCTAAGATTGAAAATTTGGATGTCACTATGTATCTCATATCGATGATAATCATGCCACACATTGTTCTTGTAGGTCCATGTAGTTTATCATCATGCAGTGAGGATTTTTAGTGATTTTGATGTAAAAAAATATTGCGACTAGAATAAGGAATGTGACTCATGTGTCACCATGTTTTTTGGGAAACAATCAATCCACACAAGGTTATCAAATAAATCAAAACTTACCTAAATTGAATTAATATTTTGAGGATCGTGGGGATTTATGGATTACTGGTTCACACTTATGATGTGAACTCATATTGATTTCCTCATGAAGATTTAACTTATACATGGAATAAAAAAAGGAATCAATTTCATGATATTTTGACTTGGTCCATGATTCAACGTCTGGACATCACTATGTGACCCATATGGATGAGAATGAATCCATACATAATTCTTTAAAGGGATTATTGTGCATTTCTAATCCATACATATGGAGTGGGGGATTTTTCTAAATGGTGTCTAGACCCAAGATAGGAGATCTAGGAGTTACTAAAAATCTCTATATATTGAGAATCAATAAACACATAGTTCTTTGTACATCCACGTTTTTAAACAAAATTTGTTAAGGAAGAAGGTGAAATGATGTGAAATGAATACATATCTCATGAAAACATGAATTTAACCACATGTAGATTTATTATGAGAAGATCATGAAGTTTATCATCATGTGATGGGGGTATATATTATGCCTTTTATGATATTATATCTAGGACCATTGATAAGCCCAAATAGGAATTAAGATATCTTATTTATGCAAGGAATTTATTTACATAATTCCTAAGACCACATGAGTTGTGCTCGGTGTGAGAAACATGGGGTGGTAAATGATTTTTTTTTCAATACAAAGATAAAAAAAGTGAAAGATAATGGTCTAATTATTGAGTGGTGGATGTGTCAGAATATAAGGCCCAGGAGTCACTACTAATCATACTGAGGGTAATAATAAAGCAACACGCATTTCTTGAAATGTTTCCCCACATAATCATGTTTTAATGCGGGGAAGAGGTTTTTATATAATTTATAGGATAATGGTTTGTCCAAAAATAGGATTTCAAGGAATTACCATGAATCTCATTGAAAATAGAATCATCCTACATGTCTTGGATGAGGTCCTTGTGTAAATTATATTTGTCCATGGGTAAAATAAAGGGGGTTCCCATTTGTGAAATTGTGGCTAGACCCAAGATAAAATATATGGGTATCACTAAGTATCTAATTGGTATGAGAATCATAACAAATGTAGTTCTTCATTTCCCTTGTTTTTTAACATCTTGTAATATGGATGATGATGAATCTAGTTGAAAAGAAAGAAATATTGTGGCTGGGAAAGGGTTAAAACCTAGGCGTCACTGTGTATCTTGTTGGAGTAGGAATCAAGTTACACATAGTTCTTAAAACACTACTTATGAAATTTTTATTCATACACATATGGAATGGAGGGGATTTTTATTTTTTTAATGTTTGGACCCTTTAATGGAGATAAATTCATCTCTACGTATCATATTGGGAGAAGAATGAAGCCATACATAGTTCGTGAAGATATTCCTCATACCAACATGGTTTTGATGTGTGGAAGGGGTTTTTAAGCTATAGATGGACCCGGGAATGGAGAATCAGGGGTTATTACCTATCTCTTTGGAATGAGAATCAATCCAATCAACATTATTGACAATATTACAGATACAAACTAGGTTTTGATGTGAGGATGGGTTTTTTTAGTTATGGTTGGACCCAATATTGCAGTTTTGGGCATCACTACATATATCATAGGAATGAAAATCCTACCAAACGTAGTTATTGAAATGGTCATCCCACGTACCAACTAAATTTTATGTGAGATACATGGGTATTTGATACAATATATAATTATGGTTAAACTTGGGATAAAATATGGCATGAGAATCAAACCTTGTATCCTATAAGAGTTCTCTTTATAGGTTTAGTTCATATATAGTTAAAGAGGATATTAATTTCTTTGTGGTTGTGTCTAGGCCCATGATTAGATATTTGAGCATCAACACACATCTTGTTGGAATGTGAATGAATCCACACGTTGTTCATGAAGAACTATGCAGTTTAATATCTTTTGGTGAGGACATAAGTCTCCTCACATGAAAGAAACATTGAGGATATACTTCGGAATAAGACCTAGGTGTCACTACATATGTTTCTATGGGAAAATTAAGCCACACATAGTTCTTATAATGATGTCCCTAGATAGATCTGATTCAAACATATGTAGAAATAGAGCTCAAGTTCAACTAAGAAGTGAAAATTATTTGAGTAATTCTTTTTCATCGAAGCTAATCATTATTCAATGGACCACAATTAATGAAAATTTGTTGTATCTTGAGGATTTATTAACTTCAAATGAAGGAGGTGTTAGTGGCATAGTTTAATGTTGTGTAGCGAGGAAAAATGATGTCATTCAGTTTAACATCATTCAGCAAAGATGAAGATTCTATGTAGGTAAACATCATGCAGCATGGACATGTATGGTTCTATGTAGTTTGACATCTTGTGTATAAGATGATTTTTGTTACATAATTTAACGTCAGATTACTAGGATGTGCTCTATGTGATTACACAAAGTATTTCTTTAAGAACATTTCATTGGTTGGAGTTGTAATGAGTCCTCCATCCATTTATATTTGGGATTAATATCCATTAGATTGGACCTTATTTAGGGAGTATGATGCTTCCCACATTGGCACAATCTTTTGAGGCGTCATTCCTTATATCAATTGAGTAATGAGAACTAATACCAGTTCCCATTGAAGAAATGAATGGAGCTGAACCTTCTTGTTAAAATCTAATGATATTCTATTTTGATAGACTTCCATGTTATAAATGGTATGAAATCTCATTTCATCTACTCCTCCATCTCATTAGTCACTTTTGGGAGTACACATATGTAGATAACTGGTCAAATATGGCAACTCAGAGTGAAGGAAATTGAAATTAAATGGGAAAGACTGATGAAATTCTATTTACCAATGAGTATATATTTTCTCCTTTTGAAGTATGGGTAGTAGTACTGTAAGCCAATAAAGCATGACACAATTTATCAATCCATGATTTCGTATCTTTATACACTATCTTTTTTGTTATATTTTATAGGGTCTTGCTGAAAGCCTCTATTTATCATTTGGACACTATATACTAATAGGATTAATGGTTGGATTTGATATTATGTTTCTAATATGAATTCCTTGCCTCAGTAGAATAGAAATTTGTCTTGTTTTCTATCAATATGGTATGAAGGACACCGAATATAGTGATGATATTAGCTTCCAAAAAAGATAAACATTGTTTTGGTCCCAATGTCTTTAAGAGGTATTACCTCAGCCCATTTGGAGAAAATATTTGTAGTAGTAATAATGTACTTGAACTGCTAATCCGTATTTGGAGGATAAGGTTCCTCTATATCCATTACCCATGCAGAAAATGGCCAACATTATTTATGTGTATGTAAAAACTATAGGGGTTGATGAATAAAGTTAAAATGCACCTAACAGGGATGAAACTTCTTTATGAAATCTATGCAATCATGCATCCTCAAAGGACAAAAGTATCCAAGCCATAAAATTTGATCATAAACCTTGTACCTAGACTGGTGGGAACCACATGATCATACATGTACATCATTCATGACAGCCATGGTCTCATCCTCATAAATGTATCTGAGAACAATTCCATCAAAGCCTCGTCTATAATTGATCGTATTGTGATTTGGTCCATCATAAAGAGTGAAATTAAATACTTCTCGTCAGACATTATCTTTTCCTTCTCTATTTGGTGGACGTACTCCGTCTTGGAGATATTCCATGATGGGTGTCATCCATCCCATTGTAGGAAAAAATGGTGCATAAATGAGACTGATTTCACTGATTTCCTCTATTATGATTTGAATAAAAGTTGAAACCACACAACAGTGACAAATTCTAATGACATTATAATCCCAATTTGGATATGATAAGGTTGTATCTTCATTTTCCAATGTATTACCATGTAATTTTTGTAACTATGGGACATAATACAATGTTTTTTCCAAGGAAAATCATTCCATTAACCATATGAAATTATCACACATGGGGATTAGTTATTCTATTTTGAGGGTGTAATCCCTATTGAACTGTTTTATTTTAAATTTTGTATCACCCTTCACTTCAAGATGATCCACTGATACATAGAGTTTTATTCCCAGCAAAGAATGAGATCCTGATATTCTTCCTAATGTTAGTTCCACCATATGATAATATGAAAGAGTATGGAAGCATCATATTTTCAAGGGAGATAAGTTCAATTCCTATCACAAATTTTTTAAGTTTATGGTCATCCATTCTATTCCCCGTTAGAAATCTAGAAGAACCATAAAAGTACATTTTCCATGTTAGAGGACTATTCCTTATTGAGAAGACTTCTTCATTAGTTAGTTCATTATTCAAGGAAATTTCATCAGTAGATGGGTTTTAATCAAGTAAGTATTCCAAATGATGGCCTTTTACTATGTTTTGAGACAGTAATTGTCTGCGAAATTGTGGTAGAATAACTGCCCAACATGCCTAATGACCTTTCAGGATAAGATGACTGTGGATAAACATTATCAGATTATTGCGAGAGACCAAGTGGACCACATGATGCTATAGGTAGTTACTCATATTTTAAAATGAAAATACTAAGGCAAGGTATTTCTTCTCATGTTTTGAATATCGATTAACTAAATCGAGCATGGTTCGAAAAATATAATAAAGGTATTTTTCATTCCCAGCAACATTATTTTTCACATGTAATCTGCTCGATGATCTCTCTTAGGATGTCACACAAAACATGATTAAATTTACTTCAATAGGTTTCATCAATACTGGAGTACTCTGAAGGTATTTCCTTATGGTATAAAATGATTCTTAGCCATCATTGTTCAATTGATATTGGACCCTCTTCTTCATTAATTTGGTGAAGAGAAAACAATTTCTTGCCTGATTGGCTATGAAGAATTGAATGTAGGCCATGTTTCCTTAAATTCCTTTCAGATATTTCATGTTATGAGGAGATGACATGAAATTGATAACTTTTTTCTTCTCAAGATTAACATTGATGTTGTGATGGCATACAACAAAGCAGAAAATTTTCTGGAAGTTACCCCGAAAGAACATTTCAAGGGGATGATCTTCAGATTATATTGCGAACGCTTGAAGAATGCTGTCTCCAAGTTAGTTAGGTGATCAGAACTCTGTCTGGATTGAACTAATAGAACATAAACATATCATTCAATGAATTTACCCAAGAAGGGTTTGAAGATGTGGTGAATTTCTTGTAGATATGTCACACTATAATTCTTCAATCCAAAGGGCATTACATGATAGAAAAATACAACATAAGGGGGTCTGAAGGGTATATATTTCACATCTTCTGGGTCCATACATATTTGGCTATACCTAGAGTATCCATCCATGAAGGTGAGAGCCGCATAATAAGCTGTTTAATTAATAAAGAGTTATATGATTGGAACAGAGATGTCATATTTATGACAATTTTAATTGAGATATCTAAAATCATGGAATATTATGGTTTTACCTTTTTTCTTTTTCACATAGGACAATATTGGCTAACTGTTTTGGAAAATTCACTTACAAGATATTTTTAGATTTGATAAGGTTTTCGATTTCACCCACAATATTGGAGGTGTGAGTTAGGTGTGTTCTTATTGCAGAATATTTGAATTCCCAATGCTCTATTGGAAAACCCAAATGATGGGTGGAAACATCATGGTCAAGTATAGGAATTTCAGTGTAATTATAGGAAAATATATCCTGGTGTTTTTAAAAAAAGGAATTATACACCTCTTTCCATTCTTTAGTCATGGTCGCACAAATTAGAGTTGGAATAGGTCTTCCTATATACCAATATTTATTTCTCTGAGTTCATCCATAGTGGTGGAGATGCCTTCCTCAGATGCTTAAGGGGATTCTCTGAGGTATTCATCCTTTTCCTCTATTTCATGTGTTTCTTCATCTTCTTGTACTTGAAGGGTAGGTGATGAAGAAAGACATTCAGAGCTAGGGGAGGATTTGGTATTTGGGCATTCGAAAGAGAAGGTAACCATCTTTGGCCCAACTAATGATGAAGGTTATTTTTGAAGTTCTATAGGGAAGATGATGGGATGGGAATCGACATCCCTATATTTAATAATATGTTGTATAATTTCTTCTAGACCAGTTTGTGAATTACATACTTGATGATGTTTGGTGGATGTATTGAAGACATTTCGTTTAGGCATTCACCATTGTTTGGTGAATAAGTGACTTCCTCTATGCTGATAAGATTAATTTCAAAAACTGACATTATGGAAGCCACTGAAAATTTACTTGGATTTAGGACAACCCTTTCAATTTGATTAATGGGTAACACATAATATGCACTGCAATTCTTGAATGGGTTATCTAGAATCATTTCTAAACCATTTAGTGCATTTATTCTAGTAACATCATTCACCATGGACTGTTTTTACTTTTTAATTAGAACTCTACATCAATGTAATGAGATTAATTTTTTTTAATGGGGATTTAACACAATGTAATGTCCCAATTTGACCACTGAAATAATATTTTGTACATTTATGGTATGAAGAAATATTATCTGCATTCTGAGGTAGCCATGGTCTCCCAAATAGAATGTTGAAAGTTGTGTCCTGCCAGAAAACCATGAACTCTAAATCAAATATGAGATCCAAAAACTATGTTTTAAGTGTAATATCATTGATAGTTTCTTGGTCATTCTTTTGAAAACATTGTAACATCATTGTACAGGGAGAAAAAAAGAGATTTTTTAAGGCCTAATAAGTGAAGTGTCAAGATATGAATGAGGTTGACCATCTAATCCATTATCAATGAATTCTTATTGAATGTCAATATGATCAATCCTTTCAGATATGTACAATGTCTTGAGTAGTCCTTGTACAACCTGAACCTCATCCTGGTTTGTGAAATATATGAATGCATGGTATTTTGATGGACTATTCTCTATACAGTAATCCTATGTATTAGTAACCTCTGTTTACAAATCTTAAGGACTTGAAAATTCCTAAGTATGTGATTCCTACAGATCTTTTGGTAGATTTAGAGAATCCAAGATTGATAGCATGGATGGTACTTCAGCTAGTAACTTCAACAAATCAGTCTTTTGATCCAAAGTTCTATGTTTTTCTCGTATAGATATTCTCTTTTGCCGCTACCTTGGAGGCCGATGCTCCTGATGTGGATAGACCATTTTTCAGGGAAGAAGATGGAATACATATGCTCTTGGTGGATTAGGCTGTCTAGGTTTTCCCATTCACCGGGATGGTGGTGGTATATCCTCTAATTGGTTATTTGAGATGATTATGTTAAGGAAGAACATATCATGTGTTGAACAAGTCCATTTTTTCCACTGAACCCATTGGAGGGATCCTCCACGAGTTTCTACTACCCAAGCAGTTTCAATAGGGGTGTAATTAAAATAGTGGCTTCTAGCAAACCCATGTCTTCCCCTATATCCTTGAACTTGATGACATATTCTTCTAGTTCCTTAATCATGTTCATGGAACTCATGTTCATTATTAGAATCATAATTTTTAAAGGTATCCACTAAGTGAATAATGTTAATTGAACCAAAGACCAACTCCTCCTATAATGAAGATTTTTCTTAACAGGTCAATTGTTATTGTGTCATTTTTCAGGGTGGTTCTCATGCTTTCTAAATAGTTTGGAACAAATTTCATGCATATATAACAAATAAAACAATGAAATCCTGGAAAGTAGCATCTTTTGGATGAACACATGCATGATTGATTTCATTGTCAGAATCTCTTTTATCAATTGATAGGGGAATAAAAGATGGGTAAGGCAGTCATCTTGGTTAAGGATTCACATCAGGTTTACCATTCTTTGTTTCCCTCAGAAATGGAAATTTGTTAGGAAATACAATGGCCTAATGGAGACTAATTAGTACATCCCTTATATTTTAGGAAATGATATAATTGAGTTATTCACATCATGTTCACCATTTTTTTGTTTCCTTCAAAATTTGTAACTCTATTTAAGAATCACTATTTCCAAATTCTTTGCAATGGATATTTTTGTGATAATGGAATCACCCAATGGTTCTATATCTAAAGGGACCTATTTTATAATGTCAGGTGTTCGTTTGGTTTATCGACCTACGATACATAAGAAATCAAATTGGTCGAGAGGATGGGAGGTTAGGCTCATCATACACTAGGGGTTGGGGATTATTGTATACTCTTGGACTTTCATATAGATATATGACATGTTCTTGAATAATTAATAATTTACCCAGTGTAATGTAGGTTTCCCATAAATTTTTCAATAAATTATTTTCATGTGTGGAATACATAATCATTAATATGTAGTATTGGTTCTTCATCAATAGAGATATCTATGTGTATCTGAGGTTCTCCATTGATTGTATTCTCTTATCTACTAAATAGATATACTTTTATTGATATAATGATGATGTTGGTTTTTATGCCACTATGTTGGATGCTCTAGAATTTATGTTTATCTGACTAGATGAATGTCACTCTAGAATTTATCTTCATCCAGGGAGACATAACGGTACTCTATAGTTTATTTTCATCTAGGTAGTCAGAGGTTACTCAGTATCTTATCATCATCTAGGGCGGTAAAAGTTGTTTTGATGTTGGGATCAATCACATAGATGGGCTACCTACGTATCCCCGTGTAATGAATCTGGACCCACACGGTTTAATGCCACTTAATGGGACACATCATACCTTTTAAGGTTGTGTGATAAGCACAAAACCATACTATTTAATGTTGTTTGTTAAGGAAATATATGTAGACAGTTCCGAGTAAAATCTTGATGTGGGTAATATGTCGAAAAATCCCAATGGACATGGAAGTGATATCAGATTCCAATCTGAATTAGAACATTCTGGGAATGTGGCCCAAAGAGAACATGGTTAATTTGGAGTGTTGGTTTTGAACATTAGGGAGACTTCCAAAATATCAAGTTTTGATGGGAATAAAATACCAGGAAGTTCAGTAAGTCTCATATGGGAGTATGACCTTTTGAGAGGCATAAGTTGGTTCTTAATCCTAGAGATGATCAACTTTAACATGTTCCATTCAATATGTCTCAACTCATAGAAGCTCGTAATCTTAATTTGGGGATTAAACCTATGGAGGATGCCAAGATTAATATAATTAGGATTGGGACTTACTGTTGAGGAGGATGCCAAGATTAAGGTAATTAGGATTGGGGATTAGTCTTGAGGTGGATTACTAGATTAAGGGAATTAGGATTGTGGAATTAATTTGGAGGACGATGCCCCAATTAAGAGGGTTTGATTTCTTATTTCATGGATGAGATTGTGTGGATCTCGGGACTTGATTATGATTCCTACCTATACCATTTATAGTGGGAATTATAGTTTTCATAGTTCATTCTTTCATGTGGATTGTATGGGTGTTATGATAATAAAAAATACCTCAGCCCATGTGAGTCATTCTCGGTGTGAGAAACAAGAGGATGTGAATGAATCAACAAACCACACACATTTTCACCTTCGCTGGTGGAAGAGGTCAGGGCTATGGTGAAATATGTCCAGGCAATAGTGGATGAGGGCATGGAGCAATGAACCTTTCAATGTGAAATGAAGGTGAAAGTCATTAGGTTTGGCTTGAAAGGATATGGGAAAATTTTAGGAGGGATTCCCAATAATTTGGATCATTGTTAGGGAGGAGATAATCCCATATTGAAGGAAAAGCATGTGTGACCTGTATGCTCCTAGCTAGAAACATGTGACTCCAAATCTCAGAGATAATAGGGGACATAAAATGTCATATATATGGAATTTGAAATTGGTAACTCCAAAACACTATCCCTAGGGTAAGGGTGTATGTGAAAATGGATGTAAAAATCCATAGAAACTATGAGGATCCTTACCCTATGGTAAGATGAGTGTGTGAAAACCTTGACTATAGATATCCAAATACAAATGAGAGACAAAAACATGTGCCTTTCCCAAAGGTTTGGTAGATCAGGAGGCCTTTGTGGAGTTTTCAACATGATTATTTTTAGGTAAGGGTGCCAATGAAAGATAATCCTTGCCATGAATTGATTTAGATATGTCTTTATGAATGCCTTTTGTAGGATGAAGGGACATGTAAACATCATGAAAAGATGCGGAAGTGGGTGGCACATAGGTATGAGCTGTGCAAGTAAGCTTGGGTGACCTGATGGCACCTTATGAGAAAGACAACCTAGATCACTAGACTTGGGTGAATCTTGGTTTGATCATTCAATAGTATATATAGGTATTCCCAAAAGTGAGGAGATAAATTTACACCTTCAGTAATAATGGGTACACAAGTGTTCCGGAATCCGGGAGGTTAGGAGATTTATTCATGAAAGTGTTATTTATTTTCAACATTGAATGGACATATGTGATATTATCCTTCATTAATTCCCTTGCCTTAAGTGTTATGGAACAACCTTGAAGGATTTATAAGATTTCATCAAAGAACTAGAGAGACTATAGTAGAAATTAGGCATCATGTAAATTTATTCATAAAATTATGACTCCAAGGGTCTATTTATAGGAAAATATGGCAGTGTGGGGGAATGATTCTTGATACGCAAGTGTGTAGAGTAGATGTTATTGGAACATAATTTCTTGAGCACCCTCGGTGGTTTGAAAAACCTTGGGATAATGCAACAACGAGACTTTGAAAATCATGATATATTCCTTATATATTTGGTTATTTTTTCTAAGGCATTCCTTTTGGACACTTTTTCATAAATGTGATAAAGTGGAGTGTTTAATTTGGGCTGATTCATTTGCTACCATCACTAACCCCCATGAAAAATATAGAGTCACACTATGATCTTTTCAAGCTCGATCGAGTACGTTTTCGGTTGTGCGACTTGGAAATATAATCTTCTCAATAATACTAAGTAAATATTTATTTCTTCCTAAAATATACATTTGGTGTCTAAGTTAGGTTCACATATTATATTTTTCATATAATTGAATAAAACACATTTCATGGTGTCTACTCCCACGAATAATGCTGATGTGTTCATAACACCAAATGAAATAACTATAATTTCAAAGTGATCATACCTACACCTCACAGAAGTCATCATAATATCACCCCCTTTAACATAGATTGATTATATAAACCCAAATTATCCGTCTCAATTGGTTAAAATGATTTTTTATACATAGACGATTTTTACAGTTCTTAACTGTCATCATATTCAACCTCTAGTAGTTTGTACACAACATTAGACCACCATATTCCTTTTTTTGCAAAGAACAATGGTGAATCCATCATTAAACATTGAACGTGATTAAACCCTTAATCACTAGATTATATATCTGAATCCTAAATTCCCAAAACTCAAATAATCACTTTGACAAGGATTCATAGAAATCAGAGAAGCACTGTGCTACACATTTACCTTGAACTCAACATCAGGTTGAGGTGGTAGAATCACAACCTCCTCAGGAAAAAAACCCAAGACTCCCCAATGACCCTAAGAACCTCTACCATCCTAGAATCTATTGATTCTAATGAAAAATCAGCCCATAATGAAATAAGTGGCTCCACATGCCGAATATCCACCTAAAACCCCCATTCGCCAATTAAAATACATTTTGTCTGCCTAGATCTGAAAACATGCATCTCCTATGGAAGTAGTCTATAATGGAATGTACATAATATAACCTACTGATTCCATGAATGACTTTGTATGGCTTCATCTATAGAAAGAAGAGATCTTCATGAGACTGATGTTGTCCCATATATTGTCTAGACCCTCAGAACACATCAACTTAGATGGTCTAGCATCTGACTTGCGTACTCACCCCAAGGGGAATGGAAAAAATTTAAATGTTTAGTCCCATATCATATCCTAGAGAGTGTGAAATCAAGGAATGTGAAGATCCTGAATCAAACAAGGATAAAAAATTGGTGAAAACAAACTGATCATCCCTCTAATGATATATAGACCCATTGGGACATATACATTTGTTTCATGCAACTGGTCATTACCAACTCCTATACCTCTTTGTTGATGACCACATACAAAACCACACTCGTGTCATGGTCCTTGAACAAGAAGAATATGACGATGTTTGTCTCTACGTGATCTATCTCCTCATAGAGAAGAAAAAGCCTTCCACCCCTTCAACTAAAATGCCCTTTCCAAAAATTACTATTGAGGGTGACATTGATCATGTACACCTCCCCCAAACTGGGCTTAGGATGCTATTTGGAATTAATTATAAAGAATGAGGTTATCCCCAAAGAATAAACCCATTAGACCAAATCCTATAGGAAATTCACTAAGACCGCTAACACAAGACCACCAGAAAGAAAGCTACAGAAGTCTTATGCCCATTGGTCAAAACCATGAAGGTTCTGGAACCTTAAAACATACAATGAATAGTTTTCTTCTTGAAGAACCCTATTGGATCCCCTATCATGGTAGAACTCCTCATAATTACATTTTATTGATAACCTCCACCTTCTTTTTAACCTCCAAATATGTCTGCAGCAAAAATTGAGTAACTGCATACTAGATAGAAGTGTAGAGTGCCCCCTCAAGACATCACGCATGAGACTCCTCATTTGGAAAGATATATTGGAAAAAATGATGAAGATAAATGAACTTTATCCCATGATATCACACTAAAATACTCCCTTACTAAAGAGGTAGTAGCACCTACATCTTCTTATCCTTCATGGTCAACGAAAGGAACTATACCAAGAAATATTTCTAGAAGTCAGACCGCAAACAATCTTCCTCCTTAAACTCACCCAAATATAGTGTCTACCATAGACACAAATCACCCCACACTGACTAACTTCCAAAAGGGACCTTGTACTCTATCAATCCCCAAATCAAACAAAAGAAAACCCTCAAATACTCTAGAAAACATTCTATATCCACATCATATATGCTACCCTCGTACTTCCATAGATCCTCCCACTAGAAAGCACACAACATACTCTTCCACTGATCATCCTACTTATCCAGATTGACAATAAGATAATCAATATGATTCTATTGCTAAAATCAAACATCCTAAGCCACACACATATGATGACCCAGATCCATAGATGAAATGAAAACTAATATTTCATACTCCCAAGTAGTATGAAATTCTTATAATGATTTATTTTAACTCTTTTTCATTATTTTATCCTTTTTAATCCTTCAAAAATGAACCCAATTTAAACAGGAACACAAGTTATAATGTTTAATGAACCTTTCTTAGGTCTCTACCCTGCTAGTAGGTCCAACACAATCAGTTGTTCAATTTTATCAGAGTATGTGCACTGGATCAAAGGGGCCCGAAATTCCTGTGACCAAGCCAGCCTCACATGCATATGTGACACACCAAGGTAAACTATAACTATCTCCATACCTTCCCATGAATTCCCCACTATTCCTTACTCAAAAATCCATAATATCTATCCAACATAGCCTCTGATATCACTATTTCTGGATACCTTCTTCCAAAGATACCCCCAGGGATATCAATGAAGAAAATGTGATAATAACCCTTGAGTCTCACCTACAAAAGGCCTCAGGTTGGTGAATAACACCATGATTGTAAAAATCCCATAATATAGGAGGCATTAAACATTATGAGGAAACAATATTGGGAGGTATGTTGGATCATCGAAAAAGAAACTCCAATACATAATATAAATAAGGCTGAAACCATCCCATATGCGTGCATAAAATAGAACTAATACAAATAAAAAAGTCTCCAATGTAAATACTGAAAATAATGTTAATGTAGTGACCCTACAGAATTCAATGATCTAAGATAGTAGGGTCCAGCACGGATCATTAAATCCTCATAGAAACATGAAAGCGGTTCTTTTTATGGTGATCATACAAGTATACTACGTGGAAAAAACAAGGTCTCTCATTCACATGTGAGAGATGAATACTAATACCCCTTTTAGAAATCAATAGTAACAAATAGAACCTAAACAAGTAAAATAACAGTCCAAAACTCCCCAAGGAACACTCATAGATGTTACTATTATTTTCATAACTTATTATATACTCCCTTTACTGATTTTATATGAAATGCATGTAGTTTGTGTGAAATATTAATGTTTAAATATTAAATATAATTTTAAAGCACTATTTGATTTTATCTAGATTCATTTTGTTTAATGTTTTAATTATATACATCACCCTACTTATCCATATTGCATTATTATTGTTTTTTAGGGTTCCTTGCTCAAATTAAAACATTTAATTATAAGCTACCTTTGGCCAAATCATCCATTTGGAGGGTCTTATGATCCACACAAGAAGACCCAATGAATCTGTGAAGAAGCTAGACCGGCCATTATTATTGATTTACTAGTCTAAATCCCAAAGCCCAAATTTTATGAAACTCCTAAATATGTTCTTTATTATCCAAAAGAATCATGGATAAAATTTCAGGGCCCAAATCTATGAAAAATGGGTCCAAATGAATCTTTGAAGTCTAGCCCACCATTCACTCTAGGAAATGAAATCAGCACAACAAAATTGACTTTTGTCATCCATTAGTCATCTCATAATTCTGAGACTTTCTAGTGTAAAATAGGATAAATAGGAGGCCAAATATTTTTATGAAACCATTCAGATTTAAAGGCATCATCATATTAAAAATTCCATTCACATTTAGGCCATTAAAATTGTTTGGATTGAAATGGACAGATTAATATTGTTTAATAAAACGGACATTACATTTTCCCATAATCAAAATGCCTCCAAATTTTTAGAGTAGTTGGAAAAAATATTATGTAAAACCTTGAATAATTAGATATCACGAGATCCAGCTGTCTAGATGTCCAAATCATCGATCCAATTAGAGGAGTAGTTTTGGAATACAAACAGTCCACCACCATGGGCTATAAATACATTCCCTCCACTCCTTTCAAAAGAGTTGGAATTTTAGAAGAGTGGAGAATCAATAGGAACGACCGAAGTATTTCCAAAGGCTTCGGAGGACCTTCTAGACTCATGTTTTTACTTGAGATTCCTTTCCTCCTCTCTTTTTTTTGATTTACTTTTGTGTTCTTCTTTGTTGTAATCTTGTAAATCTTTCATTTCTAATTATATTTAAATGAATGTTTCTACTTCAATATCTCTTATTCTCATCCAACATCTGTAGTTTAATATTAATGTTCTTAAAATAGTTTAAATATAGTTTAATCCTCTTCCTTTCTTTTTCATTCTCATTCAATCTAGTGTTCGTTTTTAATTCTAATCATTGTTTGTATGTGTGTGTTCGACACAAAACTCTTTTCTTATCCCATTATTTTTTTATCTTATTAATTTATCATCATAATAATTATAACTAGATTACTAATCAATTCAATGGATGAGTAAATCTCTCATTGGGGTGATTTATAATTTAGGCATGTAATGTGATTGAGAGATTTTTCTCGATGAATATTCTTAAAATTAACATGGTGTATGTTGAACAGAGCATGTCATGGATTAATGACTTGTTTGGTTTAGAATATGGATTTCATGGACTATCGGAACCATAAATACACTTCTACAATCAAGTACTGATTGATATTAGAATCCTATTTATGTTAAGGGTTAGATTAAATATTTAACACTTAGTAATTCCAATCAATGTCAATATGTTACAAAGGTGTTAATTTAATGAAATATAAAGCAAAGCTCAAGGATATCACAAGCATAACAACCTAATGATGTACTCACCCCAATATTTATCAAATTGTAAATAAATCACCAATCATTAATCACATTATTTAAGCTCTACAAACAAATCCCCTTCCCCCCAATCAAAATGCAATCATCTAAAAACAATCGACTATTAAAAAGTATCATCGCTAAGGATTCGACCCAAGTGATACTGTACACATTAGCAGAGCATCACAACATTGAGAGATCAATAGGCGACAATTGGATGAGCTTTAAAATGGTGTCGTTTCTGGGGATGGGGCGTTGTTTATTCATTAGATTTTGGTTATTGTAAAAAAACAAAAAAAAAACAAAATTTCTTAAAAACATTGAAAAAAACATGATGAAAAACTCACCTTACTCCTTATTATTATATATCTCAAAATGTCTCGTAGCTCCAAAACAATCACTGAGATTTTTTGACCCTGAAATTGAGAGAAATCTTCACCAACATAGGATGAACGTAAGTGATAATAAAAAAAAATCAAGAACCAGTCCTTGTCCAAGTAAATGATTTTGATATGTCCAATCCTAGGGAACAATCACTTAAAGAACTCACTACCCCTGATATGAATTACCAAGCTCTTAGTATTCAATATACAAATATAGAGGCTAATTTTGAACTCAAATCATGTTTGATTCATCTTCTTTCTCATTTTCATGGGCTATCCGGAAAGAATACACATCTCCACCTTAAAGAGTTCCAAGTAGTATGCTCAACCATGAAGCATCAAGGGGTTTCTGAGGAACAAATCAAACTCTGAGAATTCCCTTTCTCCCTAGCTGACTCCGCCAATTCATGGCTCTACTAGATACCTTCTGGTTCCACAACCACATGGAATGACATGAAGAATCTTTTTTTAGAGAAAATTTTTCCTACTTCTCATACTGCTTCTATCTAAAAGGAAATAAGTTGTATCCATCAGTTACCAAGTGAATCACTCCATGAGTACTGGGAGAGGCTCAAAAAACATTTGGAAACCTATCCACATCCCCAAATCCCTGACCAACTCTTGATCCAATACTTCAATGAGGGGTTATTAGAAATTTAGAGAACCCTCATTGATACCGCATGTGGTGGTGCTCTTGTTGATAAAACTCCTGAAGCTGCAAGAGATCTCATAAGTAACATGGCTGCAAAAACACAAAAAAATCCATACTCAAGAACATGCTCATGTCAAAAAAACACAAGATAATCAATCTATAGAGCTGAAAAAGATGGAAAAATTGATGAGTAAACTTACGAGTCTTGTGCGGCAACTAGTTGTGGCATCCAAATCCCCAACCTCAACTTCTCCGCAATCAATGTTTCCTGGACCTATTAAAAACTATGGAATCTGCAACTCCCCATCTCATCCAACTAACACATGTACAAAACTTCAAGAGAATCAATCTGATTCATCTAGACCAATGGATCGCAATGCAGCATATTCTCAGAGGAACACCAACACTCAAATAACATGTCAATTTTTTAAAAAATTCAACAATCCTCATTATGTTCCCTTCTCTTCTACATATTACCCTAACTTGAAATATGGGAATCCCATTTCTCATCCCCCTAAATAACCTCATCAAAACCCAAAAAAATTCCAATATGGTCAAGGTGGTGGTGACTTCCATCAAACTTATAATTTTATTCGTCAGTCTCAAAGGAACAATCCTCCTACAGGATTCCACTATCCTAGTGAGCCCTCTCAAATCCCTAAACAAATAAAATCCCTTTCACAAGAAATAAAATCAAGGTAATCCAAATCCGGGACAAGACAATTCTTCCAAGAAACCACGAGAATGTGCATTAGAAGATCTGACATCCTTCCCCCATTCCAGCCTCATGAACATTGAAACCCAAATTGGTCAACTTGCATCCCGCCTTAGTTAGCAGAAACCATCAAAGTCTTCCCAACTCCCAGCTCAACCTCTACCCATCCGCAAGGGTAATGTAAGTTCAATTGCACTTATATCAGGAAAGAAAATTTCTATGCCTCAAGATAAGTCCTCTAACATCCATTTAAATATTGACCTAGAAAATGAAAAGAAAAAGAAACGTATAAAGAAATCTAAATCCATTCTCTCACCTCCTTCCATTCCAGTTATGAATTAAATTATTTTTCCACAAACTCTCTCTAAGACAAAGAAGTCCTTTGAACCTAGTCCTAAAATGATCGACATGTTTAGGAGTGTTGATTTCAACATTCCTCTATAAGTTGACATCAATCAAATTCCTAAGTATGCAATGATTCTTAAGGGTTTTTTCACCCACAAGAGGCATCATAGGACCATTAAAAATGTTTCCACCCATCCATCTATTCACATAAAATGCAAACATCTAGGGAACTTATTGTTTCTATTCCAAATTGGAAGTTCCAACATCGATGATTCACTCATATACCTAGGATCCTTAATTAATTTCATGCCAAAATCCATATTTCCTATCCTTGGTATAGGTCCCTTACATCCAATGGGTGTTTTCATTATATTGGCCAATCAAAGCACTGCTTGTCCTGAGGGTATAATCAAGGATATCGTTGTTCATGTCAATGATCTTATCTTCCTTACTGATTTCTAAGTCCATGACATGGATGGTGAGATGAAATATTTTCAATATCCCCTAATTCTAGGAAGATCGTTCCTCATGACAGCAATAACCAAAATTTATGTCCATTCAGTAATCTTATCAAGGGAAATTGGGGACCAACAGGTCATGTTCATCATTTCCCAATCCATTCAACACCCATCTAAGGATCACTCAGCATTCTCAATCCATGCTTCTAAGGATACTTCTGAGAGTCAATTGAACCCCATTCAATCATGTTCATCACGGTCTATTGAGAAATGATCTTGTGAAATATGCACCATGATTAACCAAGTTATAAATGGTGATGTTTATGTTGAACAATCATTCATAGACTCCATTAATCTAGAGGAACTTGAAAACTCTCTTGAATCCCACATCAACTCTGATCTCTACTAATCCACATTGGGCAATATCATGGAAAATGAATCTGAAGGAATTAAAGTCCATTGCTTCATTCCTGCGTTGTCTAACCCACAAAAGAAAGATGGGGCTGATTAGAAACCTCTTCATACACATCTAAAATATTCATTATGTTTCCATGATCAATCATATCCTATCATTATATCTGGTTCACTTATAGAAAATGAGGAGTCCAAACTTTTTTAGGTGTTAGAGGGGAAAAGGCCCTAGGTTGGACCCTAGATGACATACCAGGAATCAACCCAACTCATTTCATGCATCACATCCATCTTGATGAATCATCCAAACCAATTAGACAACCAAAAATAAGACTCAATCCAATCATACTTGAGGTTGTTAGGGAAGAGATTACCAAGCTTCTGCAATTTGGTATTATCTATCTAATTTATGATAGTGAATGGGTTAGTCCAATTCAAGTTGTACCTAATAAGGGTGGGATAACTATTGTCACAAATGAACATGGGGAGGTAGTCACAACTCGAGTGAATAACAAATGGCATGTGTGCATCAACTACCGAAAATTGAATGTTGGTACAAGAAAAGATCACTACCCTCTTCCATTCCTTGATCAAATACTGGAATGATTAGCTGGAAAGTCACACTATTTCTTTCTTGATGGATACACAGGCTAATTACAAAATCCCAATCACTCCTACGAACCAAGAAAATACTACTTTCACTTGAACCTTTAGAAAATATGCATATAATAAAATGCCTTTTGGCATTATCAATGCTCTTGCAACATTCCAGAGGTGCATGATAAGTATCTTTTCTGAATTCATTAAACACTGCATGGAATTATTGAAGGATGACATTACCATTTATGGAGAGTCGTTTAAATATTGCTTGAATTCACTCCCTATAGTCCTTCAAAAGTGTGTCAAGTGTAACCTTGGGTTAAATTTTGAAAAATTTCACTTCATGGTTGCAAATGGGATTTTTCTCAGGCACATAGTTTCAAAATATTGTATTGAAGTCGATCCTGCCAAAATTGATGTGATCCACTCACTTCCTCAACCCAGTTCTGTTCGATACATTTGTTCATTCCTCGATCATGCCGGTTTCTATCGATGATTCATCCATAAATTCCGTTGGATTTCCCTCCCACTCACCTGGTTGATCCAAAATGACGTCACATTCCATTTAGATTAGGTTTTCAAGAGATCCTTCATTGAACTCAAAACTGCTCTGACATCTGCCCCAATAATTCAACCCCCAATTTGCTCCTTACCCTTTGAGTTGATGTGTGATGCTTCTGATAGAGTTATTGGGGCTGTTCTTCATCAATGAAGAGAAAATATTCCTCATGTCATCAATTAGTCCTAAAAAACATTGGATGATACTCAATATCACTACACTATCACTGAAAAGGAACTTTTAGCAGTGGTTTTTTCCTTAGATAAATTCCATCCCTATCTTTTAGTTTCCAAAATCATCATCTTCATAGACCATTCTGCTATAATGTTCTTACTCAAGAAAAGTGTTTCCAAACCGAGGAAAACAAGATGGATCCTAGTGATCTATGAGTTTGACCTTTAAATAAAATATAGACCAGAAAAAGAAAACCTTGTGGCTGATCACCTGAGTAGAATTTCTAATTCTTCTCATTCAAAAATCATTAATCCTGAATTCCTCACTGAGCACCTTTCATCTCTCCCTCCAAAGTTACCATGGTATGCCCCAATTTCAAATTACTTGTTTTCTGGTGTTTTTACTGAACTTTTTTCAACAGAACAAAAAATGAAGTTAAAATGTGATTCAAAATACTATTTTTGGGAAGAGAATACACATTGGAAGAATGGTGAAGACATGGTAATTAAGAGATTTGTTGATAAAGATGAATATTCCTCCATCTTATAATTTTTTCACTTACTTCCCGGAGGTGGCCAATTTGGACCACAAAGGACCTACCAAAAGGTCATAGACTCTCGCTTCTTCTGGCCTTCACTCTTCAAGGACTCACATGAGTTCTTTCAATCATGTCCCACATGCCAAAATTTTGGCACAATTTCATGGATAAATTAAATTCCCCAAAACAATTAATTTTCTGTGAGATCTTCGATGTTTGGGGCATCGATTTCATGGGACCATTTCCCCCTTCCAATGGATTCTCATACATCATTCATACAGTTGATTATGTTTCTAGGTGGGTCAAGGATAAACCCACTAGAAATGATGATTCACATACTATTAATGAGTTTCTAAAGACACACATATTTTACTGATTTGGCACACCACGTGTGTTGATAAGTGACTTAAGAACCCATTTCTATAATAAAACCATGGAATCACTTTTGAAAAAGAATGGGGTTTTACATAAAACATCAACTGAATATCACCCCTAAAAAATGTAATGGCTGAACTTTCTAATAGAGAAGTGCAAAAGAGTTATTGAGAGAATTGTAAAACCCACCACAAAACACTGGCCAGAAAGACTTGGTGAAGCACTTTGGGCTTATCGAACATCCTATCAAACAGCCATTAGTATGTCTCGTTTGAGGATAGTTTTTCGTAAATCATGTCATATGCCAGTTGAAATCCAACATAAGTCTTTTTTTCCTGTGAAAACCTGTAAATTTGATTGTAAAAAATATGGTGAAGAAATAATATTTCAATTGGTTGAACTGGAGGATCTTTGACTTGAATCCTATGACAATTCCAATCTGTACAAAGAAATGGTTAAGTTAATCCATGAAAAACACATCCTATGAATGGTATTACATGAAGGTCAAAAGGTATTTCTTTTGAACTATCCATTTCAGCTTCACCCATGTATGCTTAATTATCGTTGGGAAGGTCCTTTTGTTATTAAAAATGTTTACCCATTTGGTGCAGTGAAAGTCCATGAAACATCTTCCAAAAGGAAATTCATTGTTAATGGGCATCAATTAAAGCATCACCATGAAAGGACACACAATCATGGAACCACATCGACTTATATTGGATCCCCAACAATTGTTATTAACCCACCACTATATGGATATGGAAACCCACAAAATCCAATCCATGGGGCACCACTTTCCCTTTAAATCCTTCTCTCTCTCTCTCTCTCCCTCTTTCTTCTTCTTCATCCCTAATTCTCATTTTGTTTTTTACCACTTTCCTCATCATATTTTTATTTACACTTCCTCTTTTATGTGGGTTTTTAATTTAAAAACACTAAAAAAATGAAACAAAAGAGTCATACTTACTCACCAACTAGTTTTGATATTTTTTCTAACCATTTTGGTGAGTCAAAAGAAATGTTTTCATCTAAAAAAATTTGTATTTTCAACATGACATTAGATAATGAATCTTGTGTCAAAACCAAAAAATTTTGAATGTTCAATTTTTTATTTGGAAAATGAATTTCCCCAACTGTGAGGAACAAAATTAACTTTCATGCTAAGGCCACCTATGGCCATATTTTCAAAACATGGATTTTGCACCCAAATTTTTGAATCATGTGTTTCTGGAGCATAAAGCTGAATAACATACTTTTGTGTGCATTAATATGATAGAGGCATTTTCTGAGCCACATGAGAATTATAATAACCAAATATCCTCCCATTAACCATGCATTAATCCTCCTTTTGAAAGCCCCTTCAAGCTTATGAAAACCTTTTCCTTGATATCCACATTACAAGCCCAATTCCTTATCCTACCAAATATAAACATATATTTTCATTGCATAATTGTTTGAAATTTAAGTGTGGGGGGAATGGATTTCATTTTGGGTACCATTTTGTTGATTTTCACCATGTTACCATATTCTTGAGGGAAAACATCAATTTCTGTGTGTGGGAGATGTTTTTATTCAATGGGGTTTAGGAATTTATATATGTTTATATTGTATAAATGATATTGAAAAGTATTCAAAAAACATAAATAAAAATAAAAACAAAAAAATGAAAATAAGAATGGGTTGTGTCTTGGGTGGGTCAAAAATCACTCTTCCTCATCCTTTTATACTGTTATAACTATTCCAGTTAGTGTCATAAGGAGATCAATCATGGTTTGGTATATGAGTGTTTGATCTTTTTCAAGGTCAAATTTTGAAAAAATATAAAAAAACAAAAAACAAAAGAATAAAAAGAATGCTTATGTCATTGAGAGAAGTTTTTGGTTTGTAAATATTTCATCTTATCATCCACATCACTTTCCTTCCTATTTAGTGTCTTATTTCACATTTTTATTTTCTTTTAAATATGTTTTTCTATTTCCTTTTATGTATCATTTCAAAAAAAGTGTTCATTAATTTTTCCATGTTGGTGTTTTACCCCCTTTTTACTGTCTTTTGGATATCATCTTCCTATCGTCCCATAGCCATAGTAAAATCCCTAAAAATCCCTCTTGATTTTGAGCTCTTCATGATAGGGAGTGGAAGCTGAGAGCTCGTACCAACTCTATGATTTTCACTTTTGGTTGGTGAATGAGTGAAGCTCCATACATTAATTTTATCATCTTGAGGGGAGTAAGTTTTGTGTGCCACCATTTTCGATTTTTAAATTTGAGCATGAAGAAATGAATTGTTTTTGTAACAATGTTTCTGTAACAACTTGTGGTGGAATTCAATATGGATGAGTAAAATTGTCTAAACCTCCTCTGAGTGGGGAAAAGAAAATTGTATTATTTTTTGGTGAGTAATAATGATTTTGTCATGTTTTTAAATTTGTAACACATGAGGACATGAACAAGACTAAGTGTGATGGATTTGATGTTATTAATATTTTTATAACTTGTTATATACTCCCTTTACTGATTTTATATGAATTTTGTATAATTTGTGTGAAATTTTAATGTTTAAATATTAAATATAATTTTAGAGCACAATTTTATTTCATCCAGATTCAATTCTGTTTAATGATTTAATTATATCTCTCACACTACATTATCAAATATCATTATTCTTATTTTTTAGAGTTTCTTACTCACATTACAACATTTCATTAGAAGGGACCATTCGTTAAATCATCCATTTGGAGGGTCAAATGGTCCACACAATAAGACCCAAAGAATCTGTGAAGAAACTGGACCCTCCATGATGATTGAGTTACCGGTCTAAATCCCATGGAAAAATTTTATGAAACTCCACTATATGTTCGTGAAAATCATAAAAAATCATGGATAAAAAATTCAGGGCCCAACTCCATGAAAAAGGGGCCCAACCGATGCATTGAAGTCCAGCCCACCATTCTGTCTGGGAAATGAAATCAGCACCCCATAATTGACTTTTCTCATCATATAGTCTTCAAATCAAGCTTCGACTTTTCTTTGGGAAATTGGACAAATAGGATTCATACTTTGTTATAGAAACCATTCATATTTGAAGTCATCTTCATAATAAACAATCCGTTCATATTTAGGCCATTAAAAAAGTCTGGATTGAAATGTACAGATTAATATTGTTTAATCAAACGGCCATAACTTTGTCCCCATAATTCCAAATTCCTTAAAATATTGAGAGTAGTCAGCCAAAATTATTATCTACAACTTTTAATTAGGAGATATGTCAAGATTCACCTGTCTGGATGACCAAATCATCGATCCAATTGGAGGGGTAGTTTTGGAATGTAAATAGTCCACCACCTTGGTCTATAAATACATCCCCTCATATCCTTTCAAAAGAGTAAGATTTTCAAAAGAGGGGAGCATCAATTGGCATGCACAATGCCTTGAAAAATTCTTTGTAGGAACTTCTATAGTGATGTTTTTACTTGAGATACCTTTCCTTCTCTATTGGTTTTCATTTAATATTTTGTTCTTCTTTGTTGTAATCTTGTAAGTCTTTCTTTTGTAATTCTATTTTAAGGCAAGAGTTTTCACCAATATCTCTTATTATAATCCTCCTTTTCTAGTTTAATCTTAATTTTCATAAAATAGTTTAAATATATTTTAATCCCCTTCCCTTATTTTTTTCTCATTCAATCTAAAGTTCATTTTTATATCTCATCATGGTTCATGTTTGTGTGTTCGACACAAAACTCTTTTCTTATCCCTTTATATTTCATATCTTCTTATCTTATCATCATAATCATTATAACCAGATTACTAATCATTTCAATGGCTGAGTAAATATCAATCTTGGGTGAGTTATAATATTGGTATGTTATGTTATTGAGAGCTTTTCTCGATGACTATTCTTCAAATTAACATCGTGTATGTTGAACTTAGCATGTCATGGATTAATGACTTGTTTTGTTTAACATATAGATTCCATAGATTATTGGAACCATAAATACACTACCAAAATCAAGTACTGATTGATATTATAATCCTAGTTATGTTATAGATTGGATTAAAGCTTTATCACTAAGGAATTCCAATCAATGTCAACTTGTGACATGGGTGTTAATTTAATACAATATAATGCAAAGCTCAAGGATATCACAAGTTTAACTACCTAATAATGAACTCACCCCTATCTATATCAAATTGTTAAATCCAAAAACAACCATTAATCACTTCATATAATCTCTGTAAACAAACACCCCCAATCAAAATATAGTCAAATAAAAACAATCGACTATTAAAAAGTATCATCACCAAGGATTCGACCCGAGTGCTGCTATACACAATAGCAGAGAATCAAAACATTGATCGGTCGATAGGAGAAAATTGGCAGTGCTTTCAATCACTAAATAATGTATTCCAAGTAAAATTATATAAATAAAAAAGATGATAGGGTATGCCACACCACTTTCCTAGGGATTGTCTTCTCTCATTCCCAATTGCTAGATGTCTTGGTTATCCCAGCCCTTCCAAATATATCAAATCACATCCCACCAAAACACACTTGGGACACACAACACATCCCACAAGAACACACCTAGGTATCACAACACATATCATCTCATCCCAAAGACACATGGGAAAACACATCACAACTCATCCTGAAGACACCTAGCACACCACATCTCATCACATCCTTCATAAAGAAGAATGATCCATCATTTTTGGAAGATGGGGCAGGGAAGAGTGGGTGGCCTGCCATCCATCCTCCGACAAAGATTTTGGGAAATACACCCCCATGTGACTATGTGGGTGTTATGTAAATGTATCTCGATGTGGGTGGGATTCATATAGAAATCAAAAGAATTTTCAATGTTTAAAAAAGTATAGAAGAATGAATGCCTGCCTAACCTATGGGATTATTAATAGAACACTAACCATGCCATGAATTCCCCAATTTACAACTACCTCTAAAGGAAATTGTTATAATATATGGCCAACATTTAATTAGGACAAGAGCATGATAAACTAAGATGACTTCACATTAACTCTACATTAAACACCTATTCATTTCATCATTTAGTTTCATCCTTGATTAATCACACGAAAAACATTTTAATATTTCATTAACCTATTCTATCTTGTCAACCAAACCACCCCATGTCACTCTAAATTTTTTCAAACAATTATTTATTCATTCCATCACTACACGAAAAACTACCAAGTTTTGAGAAAACTCAAGAAACATAGTAATAGTCATTCATAGTCATTTGAGGGATTAAAATCTAGGGAATATCAATGCACTTTAATCTAAAGACATGTCATACCATGAAATTTAAAAATGGGATTAAAATATCTACATGTTATCAATGGAAAACACCTATAAAATTCACTAATGTCATTATTAAAATTCATCCTTCCTAATGAACCATACCGACCCAAAAGAAACCCCCAACTCATAATTACATCTAAAAACATAATACAACACATCCATTTCCATATCCCTACTACATCATCATACCTTGGATAGTTTACCATAAAAAAACAGACCCCATGTGCACAACCATACCCACAACCACTTCACACCACCAAACAATGAAAACCATATTTTCGTATTCAATAATGAATCCATTATTTAATTCAACATGTTAATTCATCAGTTATCACAGAATACCAATGATCCTAGGGAATCTATTTATCAGAAAAATATACATGGTTACCAAAATTTAAATATAGGCATACACTAAAATCAAAAAGCATGAAATATATAAACAATTTAGTGCACAAACAAGTTCCCCTAACGACTATGATATTTAGTGGGTAGTTAACCTATACAAATCACAATATCAACCGAAAACAAATAACAAAACAAGAACATGCATCACTTTTCCCTACCCCTATATATTGATCTAAAACCAGTTTAGTTATCATCAATAATAGGAATTAATATATCTTCATAAAAGAAAAAACTTGTATAACCATCCCTCATGAATCAAAATTTATAAAGTCTAAGGAAAAAACTACTATGAAGAAAAGAAGATCGACACATCCTAGTTTCACTGAAACAGGGGCACACATGAAGTAAGAAAATCTCTAGGGAATGAAGAACACGAAGATGCATCACTTCACATGACCCCTACTTGATTAAGTATTCAATTCCTCCAATAGTAGGAGGAAAAAATAAGGAATTGAAAAGGGGAATGATATATTGGTTTTTAAAAAATCTAAATTGAGATGTAGAATTACATACAATTTTGATTTGGGAATAAAGTTTGACCAAGTCAAGACCACATGTTTTCACTAACTAAAAGACTCTAGAACCCTAGGGAATTAATGATATAATTTATTGATTTTTAAAAAGTATTGAAAACTTTTTTAATTTCCCTTAAACTCATTTTATGTCAAATAAATATGTCAAAAGGGAAATACTGGAAGAACTAGAAACACTGTACATGAGGCACCATAGGATGAGGAATAACTGACTAAGGCACCATTGGATGAGCCACTACTGGTCAAGGAACCTTCAGTAAGGAACCATTAGAAATTAAACTGCTGGATGAGGTACTATTGAGATGAACGGACTAACTCTGTCTATGGGACACCATCGGGAAGGACACCATTAGATAAGGCACCGCTGGACATGGCAACACTAGACAAACAAATGCTAGTGAGAAACCACTAGAGAGAGAATTCTAGGGAGATAAACCACTAATGTGAGATACCATAATGGTAGCACCACTTGGTTGACACCACTAGCATGAAACATCAAGGGTTATGCACCATTGGCATGAGGTTATGATGGAAAACATAGAAAAATGGGACTTTTGAAATTGTTTAAAAGATTCACCGTGACTCCCCAGGAAACCACTAACACCATATTTCCTAACATGTAATAGACTATAATGATCTGGGTCATTACACTCTTCTTTGATAACCCAAAATTTTCTAGATAGGTGGAACTATGGGATCGTAGGCACACCTCTGAATATTCTAGAGGTTTTCTATTAGTTGTAAGGGTCTATCGATCCTATGCATAGATTATAACTTCTGTAGCGACCCACCCTTTTCATACATTACTATTATATAATTTTAAATATAAACAACATAATATAATTACATATAAGGGATTCAATGTTTTAGTGTCTTGGGAAAACTAGGACCATGCATAAGAATTACAACATCATGCATAAACATTTTTTTAATTCTTCTTCTCTAGATTCTTATTGAGACATGACCTCTCCTTAGAACATATAGCCAACTAAGGATATACATATAAATGGGTGAGATAAAAGCCCTATAAGAGGATATATAATAACAATGTATCATGTAATGAGCACAATCATAACGTAGGCAATGAATCATGAACATGAGAGGAAGCATAAATAAAAGACTCGAAATGTGGAAATGCATAAAAATGAAACATCATGTCTTAGTGGTTAACTACCACACATACTTGTGAAAAAAGATAGAATCTTGTTCACACATAATTTCACATTTACTCATGAGATTCATCAATTTTCCCAATGCATTGGAGTTCTTTATAATTCCAGGTGCACCCGTCACATTCAAACATTCATATTCCGCTATATAATTCTTGGCACACCTGTCACATCATAACATTATCATTATCATGCATGCCACATAGAAAATATGTCAATAGTGAACATAATTAACCCATTTAAAGGAATAGTTATCATCTTATATGAACAAATTTTTAAACCTTGGTTCCCAAATGCAAGAGGGAATAACATACTTGATACAAGAACCATCAACCTTGAATGTGAAGTAAAAGGTGAGTTCTTAAAAGAAGAGTTCTTTTGGAAGACATTTTGTTTGACATAAACTTCAGTAGAAAACATGTATATCCAATAAAAATTAATATAATGAAAAAAACATGATATTTATGTAGTGACCATATGAAATATGGTGTGAAAGAAGAGGAACCCGAAGAAAGAGAATTGGGTTCGATATTTTCCCCTTACCTTGTATCCGAACGCTTGCTTCACATTAATATCCTGTATAATGACATTATATTAATTAATTAGAAATTAAAAAACCTTTTATAAATGGAAATGGTTCATTTTGGTTTCATTATGTTATTTTATGGGCATTTTGATGAGTTATAGGGTTTTAAAGTGTTGTTCAGGAATGTTTGTTTGTATGGTTTTCTTGAGAGGTTCACTTGTATACATAAATTGATGTTCGTGTAGAATATGGATAAACATAAAGAACTGATATTAAATGTTATTAATGATATCCCAAAATTTAAAATTGTCTTATAATGAATTATATTATATACCGTATGGATGAATCATTAGATAAAAAATTAAATGATGATTGTTTGGGTTAATTTCAGTGGTTTTTCGACCACAACGATCTTGTTTTGTTTAATCATTTAGTAATATGTACATAAGTTAGTTCCAGAACATTAAATGGGACATAATACATATAAAATATTTTGGTTCAAACATAAAATTGGATTTATGACCAGATCTGAAGGTTGAAATGGAAAAAGAAAACATGTCGTTCCTGAAGGCAATTGCTTAACACCTAACGAACAATTTTTTCTTTTATAAAATAAAATTAATAGGGAAAGGGGGTTTGATGGTATAATATCCCATTAGTATCATAACATTATATTATATGTAGGATACTATATTTACCATACCATTTGTATGATGATAGGTGGGGAGAGAATAAGAAAAGAACTTGAGATTGAATGAAAATAAAAGGAAAGAGGAAGAGAAATTACCACTTGAATCCTCCCCTTGAGATCCTTCTTAAGGGACCTAGGCTTGGTATTTTGATGAGACCATAAGATATTGGATTTGGGGATGGGGATATAGAAGATTATTGGGCAGATTTTAGGAAAGTCATGAAGCTTGAGAGGTTTGAGGAAATGAGGGTGTGAAGTGTGGTTTTTATAATGGAGGGGAGAGGGGATTTCTCAATATAAAATTCATTATTTTATTATTTTCTCCAAAAGTCAAGGAATAGTGAGTCTTCCGTGAACAAGAATAGTAATTTTATCATGTGATCCCGAACCAAGTGGGATTACATTAGCAGAACGTCATACATGACTCTATAATTAACTTATTTATTTTATTTTGTAAATTATTTTATTTCACTATTCATCAAAAAGTCAAGTATATCATAAATAAACAAAACATTCATCCAAAAAAAATTTTAAATTTGTAAAATACTAAAAATTAGTTTCATTTTTCAAAAATAAAATTCTAAATATTATTAATTTAATATTTAATTAAAATCATAATTTACTTGATTTTTTTTAAAAAATTAAAACAGATTTTATAATGCTATGAAAAATTACATAAAGTCTTTTAAAATTATCTTAAATATAGAAGAAATATATTAGTTAATTTATGACAAAATATTAAGATATAAATTTTCGTTTAAATTAATTAATTAAAATTATTTATTAAAAACTTACAAAAATACCAATATTTTTACTATGTTTAAATTGTCACTTATAAGATGCCTTAATTTTATATAATTATTCATGGGTAAGGTTACTATTATTTTGGAATATTAACTGTCCATAAGGGTTATATTACTATTCATAAGGTTGGGTTACTATTCATAAGGTTATGTTACTATTGGTGGATGGGTCTGGTGCCATGCGTGCTCACGAGGGTTTTTCGTGGATCACTATAAGGGAGTCACTTCATTTATTGAGACCATGAGTCCCTAAGACCAACACCACCATTATAGAATTATTTTCAATTAATGGTGAATTTTTTATCATGAGATAATGAAAAATGTCTTTCAAATTGTAATATTTATATTTCAAAGGTCCTTCATGAGATTTTTGATGCATTTCTAGGGACAATTTTTGAGGCATGGGTGGATTTTCTAAAAGTCTCATGGGACTGCGTTGCCGACTACCTTTGCATGTAAAATTTTTTTACAACTATGAGATCTACCCCCTCCTAAATTTTTATAGTATTATTTTTTAAATTGTTTAGATATTATGATAATTTTAATAAGTTTAATTTAGGTTGTTTTTTTGATGATTTACAGGACCAATAAAGGTCCTATGGGGGTGTACAAGATTTTCATGAAAAAATAAATCTTCATGTACTTGAGGAACCAAATGGAAAAGTTCATGGTTTCTTAGACATGCCCAAGGATTTCCTTGAGACATGGTGGAGAATCCATAGGGATATAACGAGTGAGGCAGGCATGACACTAGGGACTCACAATTTCTTTTAGATAATTGGGGTGCATCATGTGATATTTTATGACCGTGAGTAGCTCCCGTCTCCTCCAATTTTATTTTCTCTGTTTATTTTCATCAACACTTAAGGGTGTTGTGAGTTTTCTTGGATGATTTTAAGTACAATTATACTTCCCATTAGAAATGAGTTTCATTTTGTTTTTTCCATTAGAATCATCTTCCTTGTGTACATTTTGCATATATTTTCAAAGGGGTTTTTGTTTGATTATTATTCCCTATCCATTATCGAACCACATTGCTTGAGGGAACACATTCAAATGCAACCACATGACCACTGGTTGTCTGAAAAACATTATCAATAGTATAAGGGTTTTTCTAAAGGGGCTTCATAGGATCCTCTATAGGATATGAACTGCACATAGTCCATTCTCCCGACCTTATGATGGTCATGTGATCGTGAGTCCTTTGGAGGCTCACATGATCCACGTCCTTGTCCAATTTTTCATATTTTTATTTTATGTAGAAAAACAATACCCACAATCATGTATTTTATTCCTTTTTGAATTTGAGGATGTTTATTTGGTAGCTGTCAACAAATAACCCCCTTAAGAGTGACATCTATGGGGAAAAGTGCTCGGTTCTGGGGAACGTATATGCCTACCAAAGTCATTGTTACCATCATGAATTAGTGTCTTTTGTAAGGTTTGGTATACCGAGAGAAGCATAGTATTCCATTTAATTATATATATATATATATATAGAGGAATAAAGGGTGAATTTATCCATTGGATACCTCTACCCTAGAGATTTCTTGTCTTGACTTAATTGTATACTCCAACCATAAGACCGCTACTTAGGTCTTGATCATGAGACGTCATCACGACCCTTCATCGCATACCCCATTTTGTGGGAACTCATCATAAGACTGTATTTAATCAGCACCTACCGAGTCCAAATATGAATCATAATTCAGTAATTTTTTGAATATCATTGATGATAAATGTGAATGCCTTGAGGGGTTATTCAAGATCTTCTTGTTAAACCACATTATCGATTGATATTCATGCGATTCACATGACCATGTTCAGGTCATGTAATTTCAAGTCTTAAAAGGGGTCATGTGATTGTGAAATGCATTGTTGGGGTTATGAAACCCATGTTCCCATCATAGATAAGGTGATTCATGAACCTTTTATGTGGTTTCTAAATCACCTTTTTGATTCATGTGTTGCACAAGATGCTTCTAGGGTTCTATGTTTTTGTTTCTGACAAGATGTTATATTCTCCTTTTCTAAAATATCCCACTAAATTATTTATAGACGGATTTGGGATCCAAAATATCACCCTTAGATGTCACTAATAAAAAGGGTAATTTTATCCATGAATCACAATGCTAATACTCGATATCCTGTGAATTTATATAACAATGTCTTGAAGGAAAATTTTTTCTTCTCAACTCTAGGGTTACCCACTATCACACCGACTAGCTCAGTATGGGTTTGGATTTCTAGATGATTTCATAATTCCTAATTCGTATTTTATTCATCTGTATTACTAGGTGTAATATTATTCAAACTACCATTCGATAGCAATTGTTAAGGATGGATGGATAGTTACGGCCTGACCGAAGGGTTCATCTTATCTCTTGGAAATCTCTCTTATATGCCAAGATGGCTATGAATTCACTCAACAACCTATTAAACGGTGTTATTTTTGAATACTTTACTCCTCTATGAAAAATACTAGCAATAGATTGTACACAAAATGGGATCATCGTCTGAGAGGTAATATCTCTGATGAGTGGGAATAACCCCTTTGTGCTAGGAAAATCTTCTTGGAGTTTTCTGATGATTTATGTAGGGTTCATCTTTAAGAAGTCATTTGGATCTTCTAGTTCATCATATGTCTCCAACCTTACCCCTTTCTAGAGATGACCGTACATTGGTTCCCTGTCACCAAAACGTTACATTTTCCCAAAAGTGAAGTGGCTATCATCCTATGGGACAACTATCAACTCGGAGGAATTCATGCTCTTCGATAAATGTTCGATGTGTTCCTCCTGATTATAAATGTATGGGATGATCACTTTTATACTTTAGAATTGGAAAAATACATAGTTATTATTGATAAAGAGAAGCTAAAAAGGATATGAATATGTTCTCTCTTATCTCATTTATGGAATGGATCGATATTTCCCTCTATAGTATAGGAGTCAGGCTAGCTGTTATACATCCTCATCGGTGCCCTTCTCAACAAGCCCATAACATTGGTGGCTCATATTGGGCCATTTAAAATATGATTATTATAGCTCATGGGGATATTTATTGAACACTAAGATCTCTTTGAGCATATTCTTAGAAGGCCTTATGGATGAGTATTGAAATGGGTTGATTTTTTCAGCATGGGATGTTTGCTGAGGGATCTGAGTTAGTACATTGGTGATAACACTATGATTTTAGGAATTAAAAATACTTAATTTGTAAGTACCTTTCCATGAATTCCTTTACTAATTCCTTGGTCATTATCACCAATGTAGCGCCCCTTATAGGGTCAACTGTAACACCCCGAGATTTTATGAAAAATATTCTTTTTAATTTCATTAATGTCTTCTGTTGTACGCTACACCAAAAGGAACTGTCACAACACGCATCCTTGACTTTCCTTGCATTATACACAATTGCAACCTTCCTCGATAGCATGTGAAGTACGCAATACCGAGTTTCACTAAACAACGATATGCTATTAAAATATTATTAAAACCAGCCGTTATGAATAGTAATAACCACTTTTTGAAATTTTTTAATTTTTTTTTTCAAAATGGACTTCATTTTTAGATTTGGAATATCGAAATTAGCTTACGGTGATATTTTGGTACTTTTCAGATAACTTTCATTTTCTGATGAATAGTGAAAATTACTAAATTTTAATTACAAAAAACCATTTTAATCGAAATAATTAATAGTGAAAATTATTAATTTGAGTGGTTTTAAAGTATATTTAGAATATATTATTACAATTTAATACAATTTTGGTCATTGTATGTAATTTCACATTTAAACCAGACATAAACAAGTGTCAATCTTTTGATAGTTATTATCTCTTAAGAACACGCTATTTGTTTTGACGACGCGAATTAATTTTTAAATTAATTAATGCAACTGATATGTTTTGAATTTGGTAAAATAGGAATAATTTTTGAGTTCATAATATCAAATATATCTTAGGCCAAAGTTTGGGAATTTTTCTGGAAACTTTCATTTTTTTGATGAATAGTGAAACCACTAAGTGGTAGTTAAAAAAATGAATTTTTTCATAAAACATAATTTTATCACTTCAGTGAGTGGAATTTCAAAAATCCAAGAGACACTGTTGATGTCAGTAAGTAAAATGTGGTTCAAAGAGATGAAAATAATTTTGGTTGAATAGTAACTTTTGACTTTTTTTTACCACGAATAAAAGTAAATAGGGTAATTAAGGGTAAAAATGATATTATTATTACCCTAACACATGCCTTAATTCTATTGGATAAATGTAATTCAACCAAAAACAACCTTAGGAATAAAATATGACCATTTATGCCCACTTGTATTTTATTAGGACTTTTATTATTAATTTATTTAAAGAAGGGTTAAGATAGTTAAAATCAAAGTTTAATAAGTAAAGAATTTTTAATATAGGGTTATACATATGATAAATTCGACTATAAATATTCATTAGAAAGTTAAAAATATTTTATACATAATGATATTTAATTTGTAATTTTTATACATTAAATAATTTAATTTATTTATGACACAATGATGATGCAGTAATTATTTTATTAAGGAAATATTGACATAATTAATGTTATAAATACCAAAATAAATGTAATTTGAGACTTTTTTATGAATTAAACTAATTTTCTAGGTTAATATTACATGTTAGTATTTATTTAATTACCTTTTTTTGAACTAATCATTCTGTTATGATTTTCACAAAAATCGATTACTAAATAGTGTCAAAATTGACATAAAATAGTTTACAAAACAAATATTATATTATCAATTGTTATTTTATTCCTAAAAATACAAGTTTCGGCCAAATGACATAGATAAGGTTATCTATATTAATAATAAATAACTTGGAGTTATTTTGGCTTGTTATAGTATGTTTATTAACCTTATAGTGTAAGAACACAAAAAGACATGGTAAAAGTAAAATTATCTAACTTAAAGTTAAAACTCTAAGATAAGGTTAAAATGGTAAACTAAATTTGTACAAATTCAATTGGATGAGAGGATTTCGATCCATCCCCACCTTAGCTTCGAAATAACTCAATTTGGATCTATTTAAAACCGAATATGACTTTATAATAAAATAATAAATTTAGTTTTCCAAAGGTGCCCCTCTCCTCCCTTATAAAAGGGAACCTCCTCCCTCTCTTCCTCACACCACATTGAGCCTTAAAGCCCAGCCAACCCCTGCCAAATTATCTTCTCCACTTCCCTAGAAACATCTTAGAGGTCCTGGTATTTTTCAAAGACCAATTTTAGTGCCCTAAGAGGAGGACTCAAAGAGGCTCTTCAAAGAAGAGGTAATGTCCGTTACCGATTCTTTCAACATTATTTGTTCTTCCACTTCTTCTTCTTAGGTTGTTTAATTATGAAGTAATAAAATCAGTATCAATCATGTACTGATATGTTATTATAAGTATGAAACAACCCTATTTCACCATCTATCCATCCTATGGAAAAATAAATCACCGCGCGTCCGTACGTACGGAATACTGTCTCCACGCTGTGGTGTAATCTATTTTCCACCACCACCTTATGTGGATGGGTATAATGGTGTACATAATAACTATATATGATTATTGTAAAGTGATATTGATTCTGAAATAGTATACATACACTCCAATACAATTCCACGATCATGAGAACGATATCATCACTCGTGCGTACGTACGGACTACCGTCTCCACGACACGATGAGATTCATTCTCCATGTTAACCATTCATGAATGATTATAAAGTATATTTAATAAGTAATCATGAAATATATTACATAATAATGATACTGGATTTATGTGTGTATATATGTATTTTATCTACTTAATTCCATTCAACTCAATAAGGAAACGAAAACAACGTTCATGCGTATGTACGGCCTACCGTCTCCATGAATGGTGTATTTCATTCCATTTACTGATTTATTATATATAGTTATATTCTAAATATATATTATATATAAATAATGTTTTATATTCTGGAATTAAGTAATCATGATCTAAGTAATCATATGAATAATTACAAGTCAAAATAAGGACGACAAATGAAACGATTTTAACCAAAAAGCTCTTTAACATGGAATTTACAAAAGAACGGGTAATATAAAGTCATAAGTGAACAATATATGATATCATAACACTGAGTATGATTCTAGAATAAGTCAATGACATTATTTAAATAATTATATAGGAGGTTCAGACACTTACGAAGCAAATCAGACCTAAGCTAAGGAAAATATCACAATCTCATTTTTATCCGAGATTGTTTGTACTATGGAATTTACTGGGATGTATTTCATCATCCACATCCATGTTTCCTCAATATGTAATACTGTTTCCATCCACCTACAATTTTTTAAATCCAATTTTACCCTTCGGTGAGTTTTTATTAAAAGATATGAAAGGAATCTTTTGTCATTTTTTGTACGAGGTACATTTTGACTTTTCCGGAAAAAGTACGGGAAGAATGTTTTTTTAACTTATACGGCATAAATGAATTTTTAAAACATTATTTCCCAGAATCTTCCTTTACAAGTTTTCATGTTTATTTTTAATCAACTTCTTTTAGTTTAAAATTGTATGACATGTTAAGAAAGGAAAATGTTTTTGAAGTAGAAAGTATATTTTCCTCAAGAATGGAGTTCAAGTGTTATATCAAAATTATTTTCATTCTAAGATAATATAGGGTTATGTTATTATACCTATTATTACATTGATTTGATTATTTTGTGATGGAATTATTTTTATGAATCCCTTTATCTTATATGAATTGTTTTATGATGTCATGTTGTTTATGAATCTAATTTTTATTACATGGGTTATGCAATGATGTATGATTCCTGATTTTGTGGCACACATAAGAATGGTATCATTATGAGATGGGTGGGACCTATATCTCCCTCCAATGCATTGGGTAAAGATTTTATATCTCATGATATAGACATGGCTGGAACAGCAGGTTAAACCGGTTTAGTGAAACAGTACTGAAACGAGGAATGAACTCAGTTCAAAAATGGACTTTGTCCACTAAGATAGTCTTGGAAATGAGTCTTGACTAATAAGAAATGATTCTCTATGATTATGTGTGTATACAAAAAAGTTTCATGTTTTAAGTTATGATTATTGGGATTAAATTTCACTACTATCATTTATCCCATGTTATGATATTATAATCTCTTTTGCAGGTTAAGATTTCCAAAATGTTATGTTCTTATGAATATGATGTGGTTGATATTTCTTTTGTTTACCCTTACTAAGCATTTGTGCTCACCCTTTTATGTTTTCTTTTCCCCATGATATAAAGAAATGTTTTAGGTAAAAAAAAGGAAGATCTTTATGGGAGATGTTGAAGATATTTCACCATGATTAGAAAATTATATTCCGAGTTTCCAAAGACACTAAACTATTACGGTCCTTGTGTGTGTGTTTTTGTTATGTACTAAGTATTCTACAAAAGTAATGTAATGTCCATGTACGTTAAGCTTCGGGTCTCTAAAGTTGGTATCAGAGGAATGGTTTAGTCAACCTTTGGAAACTAGGATACGAGAACATTAGTGAGATCCCTAGAGATATTTCTAAGGTATGTCTAGGGATGTCCCTAAGGTTAAGTATAAGTATAGGTTATATTACTAGAATTACGGTAACCCAAGATGTTAGATATTGAAGGTACTCCCCCATTATTATATTGTTTTCCCTAGTGTGATTTTTGCCTCTCACACTATACTTTTTGGGTTTTAGAAGATGGCTGGAACCCGAAGGAACTGTGTTGATCAATGTAATGGACAATGCAATGATTGTCCTCCTGAACAAACAAATGTTATGGGAGATGGAGGGCAAAATCTTATTGCTATAATTACACAAGCTATGAATCATTCTAGACTTCCAAATGAGCAGATAAGGGAACAATATTCTATTGAGTCCTTCATGAGGAAATGTCCACCTTCTTTTAGTGGGTCTTCTGATCCACTTGTTGCTGAACAATGGATCAGTACTACTGAAAAGATATTTTCCGTTCTTCAATGTTCTGAACATGATAAATTCATCTTAACAGTGTATCGTTTGGAAGGTGATGCTGATCAATGGTGGAATTTTATCAAGAATACGAGGAAAATAGATGAAATTGAGTTCATGGAATGGGACGAGTTCAAGAACTTATTTTTCAATAAGTACTTCCCTCGTATTCTTCGAACAAAGATGGAGAAGGAGTTTCTTGAACTAAAGCAAAATGATGATGAATCTGTTGGTATATACGAAGCGAATTTTACAAGGCTTGCAAGGTATGCATCTGGATTTATCATCCAACATGAATGTAAAGATGATTGATTCTTCAGTGGATTAAAACCAAATCATCGAAGGGCATTATCTATAAGAGACTTCTGTAGCTATGAAGAAATTGAGCGCTGTGCTATTAAGGTAGAAATGGAAGTTGGTGTTACATATCCATCTCATGGTATTGACAAGAAACAAAAGATGTAATTCAAGGATAAATCTCAGAATAATGGTGAAAAGAAGATGAATGTTTCCTTATGCTCAAAGTGTGGAAAAAAGCATGGTGGAGATTGTCTTAAAGGGACTATAAAATGTTTTAAGTGTGTAAAAGAAGGTCATCAAGCAGCTGAGTGTCAAAGTAATGGAAAAAGGATTTCTAATGATGTGAATAAAGAAAATACTGCCGAGAACGCACCACCAAAACTTTAATTCTTCAAGTGCAAGGAAATGGGGCATTATGCTAATAAATGCCCTAATTCAAGGGTTAGTGATGATCGACATGAGCAACCACTTAAGGCAAAGGACAAAGGGAAGTCACATGCGATCACTATTGGAGATGTTGAATATGAAAACAATGTGGTGGAATGATTAAGTGTTTATATAATGGGATTCCAAAATAATGTTGTATATAGTATCGTCGAATATTGGAATATTTATGTATTGGTTTATTGTGGTTTTCAATAATTTTATGGTACCGGTAACCATGGAAAGTGATTGAGATATTTTTGGAAAACAAATATGATATGCGCATAATGAAGGGAAAATGAGAAAATAAAATGTTTGACAGTATTAATGAGCTCATTATTGATATAAGGAATAAGTGATATCATGGTTTGAGTATATAGAATTTTGAGGATTTTGGTATGTGGAAAAAGTTAACTTTTAACAGCATTCATGTTTTCAATAAGGTTCAATGGGTATTCATTTTTTTAAGAGAATGCATGATTAAGGCCTTTGAATGTTTGCAATGTGACCAACAAGACATATCTCATGATATACGGGGATCAACAATGGTATTCACATTCTATTTGTATGAACTCTTTGGTAATCGTTTTCACTATAATATGAGATTAGATAGCATTATTTTGGATAAGCCTAAATATTGGAATGGATTATGTTAGACATAAGTTAGTATTGTTTAAGGATAGAATTTTTTTCAATATTATTTATGGGATGTTATAGAAATGTAGTTTTAGAAAAAGGACAACCTGCAGGATGGGAGACCGCCCATCGCGTCGGACAAGGCTGTGGGAATCAAACCCACAACTGAAGTGCGACTGGCCTTTATCACCTACCAATGACCTACACGAAGTCCCTGTTTAGTAGAAACTAGTTTTATTATATTAATCATTATGATATAAGAAGTATAAATCCATTTTAGGAACCATATATGATTAATCTCACTATAGATGGAATTAAGTATTTTTTTCATAACTTTTCTACCCTTTTGTTTTAGACAGATGGAATGACCCATCATTCTATCACATGATCTGCTAACACATCACGAATGAAAAATTCAACTTCATTTATTTAAGAGATGAAGTGGAAATTGTCCAAAGAATGACCAACGATTAGACTATACCAAAATCACGAAAGTATTTCTTCTAATTCCAATTTCATCAACTTTAGGGAAATGATCTTGAAAACCAAAAATGATATCCTAGTGCTCTTATATCTGATGAATCAGATGGTACCTTAGATCGTCACAAATTTATGGCTTTGTGATTTCTGGATTTTCCATAGCCATGTTCTCTACCACTCTCCATCAGAACATGATGGTTAGATTTCTCTTCCATATCCATATTTTCACCTATGTTGAAACCCAGTGATTAGTTTATTTGGGTAACCGTGACGTTTCATACTTTTTTTTAATGATTGGTTTTGGTATTCCTTTTTACGATGTGGGTTTCAATTAAAGAAACTTTCGAGTAGTAAACCATTTATAACGCCGATGAATTTCGAGGGCGAAATTCCTTTTAAGGGGGTAGAATGTAAAACCCCAAGATTTTATGAAAAATATTCTTTTTAATTTCATTAAAGTCTTGTGTTGTACGCTACACCAAAAGTATATTTCAAAACACGCATCATTGACTTTCCTTTCATTACACGCAATCACGACCTTCCTCGATAGCATGTGTAGTACGCAATACCGAGTTTCAATAAACAACGATATGCTATTAAAATATTATTAAAACCAGCCATTATGAATAGTAATAACCACTTTTTGAAATTTTTAAATTTTATTTTTCAAAATGGACTTCATTTTTGGATTCGGAATATCAAAATTATCTTAGGGTGAAATTTTGGTACTTTTTGGATAACTTTCATTTTCTGATGAATAGTGAGAATTACTAAATTTTTATTAAAAACAACCATTTTAATCGAAATAATTAATAATGATAATTTATTAATTTGAGTGGTTTTAATGTATATTTAGAATATATTTTTACAATTTAATATAATTTTTGTCATTGGATGTAATTTCACATTTTAACCAGACATAAACAAGTGTCAACCTTTTGATAGTTACTATCTCTTAAGAACACGCTATTTGTTTTGACGATGGAAATTAATTTTTCAATTAATTAATGCAACTAATATGTTTTGAATTTGGTAAAATAGACATAAATTTTGAGTTCATAATATCAAATATATCTTAGGCCTAATTTTTGGTATTTTTCTCGAAACTTTCATTTTTTGATTAATAGTGAAACCACTAAGTGGTAGTTAAAAAAATGAATTTTTCATAAAACGAAATTTTACCACTTCTGTGAGTGGAATTTCAAAATTCCGAGAGACACGGTTGATTTCAGTATGTAAAATGTGGTTCAATGAGATGAAAATAATTTTTGGCGAATAGTAACTTTTTACTTTTTTTACCACGATTAAAAGTAAATAGGGTAATTAACGGTAAAAATGATATTAATATTACCCTAACACAAGTCCTAATTATATTGGATAAGTGTAATTCGACCAAAAAAACCTTATGAATAAAATATGACCATTTAGGCCCACTTGGATTAGATTAGGACATTTATTATTAATTTATTTAAAGAAGGGTTAAAATAGTTAAAATCAATGTTTAATAAGTAAATAAATTTTAATATTGGGTTATACATAAGATAAATTTGACTATAAATATTTATTAGAAAAATAAAAGGATTGCCTACATAATTATATTTAATTTGTAATTTTTAGACATTATATACTTTAATTTAGTTATGACACAATGATGATGCATTACTTATTTTATTAATGAAATATTGAAATAGTTAATGTTAAAAATACCAAAATAAATTTAATTTGAGACTTTTTATAAATTCCAATAATTTTCTAGGTTACTAAGACATGTGAGTATTTATTTAATTAACTTTTTTCTAACTAATCATTTTGTTATGATTTTCACAAAAATCAATTACTAAATAGTGTCAAAATTGACATAAAACAGTTTTTAAAACAAATATTATATTATTAATTGTTATTTTATTCCTAAAAATATAAGGTTCAGCCAAATGACATAGATAAGGTTATATATATTAATAATAAACAACTTGGGGTTCTTTTGTCTTGTTATAGTAAGTTTATTAACCTTATAGTGTAAGAACACAAAAAGACACGGTAAAAGTAAAATTATCTAACTTAAAGTTAAAACTAAATGATAAGGTTAAAATAGTAAACTAAACTTGTCCAAATTATATTGTATGAGAGTATTTCTACCCATCCCCACCTTATCTTCGAAATAACTAAATTTGAAGCTATTTATAACCTAATATGACTTTATAATAAAATAATATTTTTAGTTTTCCAAAGGTGCCCTCTCCTCCCTTATAAAAGGGCACCTCCTCCCTCTCTTCCTCACACCACTTTGAGCCTTCAGGATCGGCCAACCACTGAACAATTCTCTTCTCCACTTCCCTAGAAACATCCTAGAGGTCCTGGTATTTTTCAAAGACCACTTTTATTTCCATAAGAGGAGGACTCAATGAGGCGCTTCAAAGAAGAGGTAATGTCCGTTACCGATTCTTTCAACTTTATTTCTTCTTCCACTTATTCTTCTTAGGTTGTTTCATTATGAAGTAATAAAATAATTATCACTCATGTACTTATATGTCATTATAATTATGAAACAACCTTATTTCACCATCTATCCATCCTACGGAAAACGAAATCACCGCGTGTGCGTACGTACGGAATACCGTCTCCATGCCATGGTGTAATCTATTTTCCACCACCACCTTACATGGATGGGTATAATGGTGTACATAATAACTATATATAATTATTTTAAAGTGATATTGATTTTGAAATAGTATACATACACTCCAATACAATTCCACGATCATGAGAACAATATCATCGCTCGTGCGTACGTACGGACTACCGTCTCCCGACGCGATGAGATTCATTCTCAACGCTAACCATTCATGAATGATTATAAAGTATATATAATTACTAATCATGAAATATATGACATAATAATGAAACTGTATTTATGTGTATACATATGTATGTCATCTACTTAATTCCATTCAACTCAATAAGGAAACGAAAATAGCGTTCATGCGTACGTACGACCTACCATCTCCATGAAAGGTGTATTTCTTTCCATTTACTGATTTATTATATATATGTATATTATGAATATATATTATATATAAATAATGTTTTATATTCTGGAATTAAGTAATCATGATCCAAGTAATCATATGAATAATTACAAGTCAAAACACGGACGACAAATGAAACGATTTTACCCAAAACACACTTTAACATGGAATTTACAAAAGAACGGGTAATATAAAGTCATATGTGAACCATATATGATATCATAACAATGAGTATGATTCTGGAATAAGTCAATGACATTATTTAAATCATTATACAGGATGTTCGGACACTTACGAAGCAAATCAGACCTAAGGTAAGGGAAATATCACAATCTCATTTTTATCCGAGATTGTTTGTACTTTGGAATTTACTGGGATGTATTTTATCATCCAAATCCATGTTTCCTCAATATGTAATACTGTTTCCATCCACCTACAATTGTTTAAATCCAATTTTACCCTTTGGTGAGTTTTTATTAAATGATATTAAAGGAATCTTTTGTCGTTTTTCGTACGATGTACTTTTTGACTTTTCTGACAAAGTATGGGAAGAATGTTTTTTTAACTTATACATCATAAATGGATTTTTAAAACATTATTTTCAAGAAGCTGCCTTTACAAGTTTTAAAGTTTATTTTTAATCTACTTATTTTAGTTTAAAATTGTATGACATGTTATGAAAAGAAAATGTTTTTGAAGTAGAAAGGATATTTTCCTCAAGAATGGAGTTAAAGTGTTTTATCAAAATTATTTTCCTTCTAAGATAATATAGGGTTCTGTTTCTATACCTATTATTTCATTGTTTTGATTATGCTGTGATGGAATTATTTTTATGAATTCCTTTATCTTATATGAATTGTTTTATGATGTCATGTTGTTTAAGAATCCCATTTTTATTACATGGGTTATGCAGTGATGTATGATTCCTGATTTTGTGGCACACATAAGAATGGTATAATTATGAGATGGGTGGGACCTATATCTCTCTTTAATGCATTGGGTAATGATTTTATATCTCATGAGATAGACATGGCTGGAACGGCAGGTAAAACCGATTCAGTGAAACAAGACTGAAACGAGGAATGAAATCAGTTCAAAAATGGACTTTGTCCACTAAGTCAGTCTTGGAAATGAGTCTTGACTAATAAGAAATGATTATCTATGATTATTTGTGTATGCCACAAAGTTTCATGTTTTATGTTATGATTATTGGGATTACATTTCACTACTATTATTTATCCCATGTTATGATATTATAATCTCTTTTTCAGGTTTTGATTTCCAAAATGTTATGTTCTTATGAATATGATGTGATTGATATTTCTTTTGATTACCCTTACTGAGCATTTGAGCTCACCCTTTTATGTTTTCTTTTCCCCAAGATATAAAGAAAGGTTTTAGGTAAAAAAAAGGAAGATCTTTATGGGAGATGTTGAAGATCTTTCACCATGATTAGAATATTATATTCCAAGTTTCCAAAGACACTAAACTATTACGGTCCTTGTGTGTGTGTTTTTGTTATGTACTAAGTATTCCGCAAAAGTAATGTAATGTCCATGTACGTTAAGCTTCGGGTCTCTACATCAACGGTCCTCTGAACATTATGTTTTGCTGGATAGGGGACCACTTTATTTTTATGAATATTAAAACGATATCTATATCCCTAATACTACGTTATTCCCCTAACTATTGAATATATCAAGATTTGGGTCTATGTATCTAAGCCAAGATGTGGTTAAATATGCACTGATCCAACCTAGAAGCTTTGATTTTACTCCCTTTCATGCATCGACTAGATCGATTATTGTTAATGGTGGCGGTTCCCTTGATGAAAGATTTTATATGATCTCCCATTGTGATGGGGTTCTAATAGGTAGAGTAGATGAGCTAGATATTTTAGTACCTCATAAACATTATCAATTTTCTATCTAGTTTGGATACATTCAGAGTATATCCTCTCTTCATTTGGTCATTGTTTGAGTGGAGTGAAATCCAATAGTCATATAACAATTTTGATAGATGCTATAATGTAAAGATAATGAGGCTAAGATCATTCTTATACCTTCTAAAGCTTCCACCATTCTTACTAATGACTATGAATAGGATTGGGTAGCGACTTTCCCAGGTGGTGTGCTAATCCATCTAGTCTATCATATTGAAATTCAATTTTCTTCGCCAAACCGTCTATCTGTAGAAACAATGGAGCTTATGAAAGATCCATGTGAGACGTCAAGGAAGGAACCTCATTCCTATAATGATTATTATGATTGTGAAACAGAATCTATGAAGTATGTTAGTCCTCCATCACAAGATACAGATGATAATTTTATCGAGAGAAGGGAAGATGATGTTTACTCTTCTACTTTCCTACAAAATCGACTAGTTATTCATACCCCTACTATTCCTATATCATCGATCACAGAGGATCTTCCTTAAAATATGATGATTTTCAAAAAAAAACTATTATTTTATTGCTAAGAGTCATTTTGAAACATTTCACGACAAAGAGGACTACTTTCATTAGTTAGTTTATTACACGGGGTAGGAGGTTTTGTTTTGAAACTATTGTATGATATCATGATGTGAATCATCTCAAATAGGAATATTCTAGCCTCCCATGATAGATATTTTCATGACTTTATAGACGAGTACAACATTTTAAGATAGAAGAGGAAGATATTAGGATTATTAGAGTAATGTCTTCAGTAGATATCTGAATTGCATGCCCAGATGGACACTTGGACTGTGCATTTATGCAGATGTGAGGTGATTATAGACAATATAAGGTCTGATAAATTGATATCATCATCCACATTGGATACTAGTCAGATGTGGTTGGAAGATTCGACTATGTTGTTCGAGACTCAATACCGTGGGGTGGAAGTAGAGGATTCTGGGAGAGAGATGGTCTAGTGTTCCATCGATGCTTCCTGCTATACTCTTATCGATTATTCCATCACAACTGATCAAATATTATCATTGTTATAAATTTTTAATGCATTCAATTTTTTATGAGGTTTCACGGATATTCTAAAATTTGGAGATTCCTCCCCCTTTTTCACATTAATAATGGATTAATTTCTTATCCTTGTATAATAATATCCTATTTTTTTCCTCATAATGTGTATGATATATCATTGCCCCAATATTATGAGTACAAAAAATGCACACATCATTTGAAAAGAATTAATTATACCTAAATGTCTGGATCTAAATACTTGAATCACTACAAATTTCATTCAATATGTACCCATGAGTTCCCACCAACATGATATTCTCTACTAACATATCTATTATAGTTATCTTGAGGCCACTTATTTTTTAGAAGGATTCACATGGTTGGAAACATGTCTCTAAGGGAGAGTTCTATATCTATAGCTCAATCTAATAGGGTTGGTTATAGAATCTTGACTGTTCTAAGGCCTTATAGTGGGATTTTTAGTGTTTTCTATTGTAAATAACTAGTATACTATATATTAGGGTCATTTACCTTGGATCTGATATCAATTTATTTTAGGTTATTTTAGCTTAGACCTTATATCTATTTAGATTTGGGACTTTTATTTCAGACCTGATGTAACTTTAGTTTTGGGTATTTTATATTCAACCTAATATTTCTTTTGTTTAGGGACTCTTAGCTCATATGTGATGTTGCTTTAGTTTGGTACTTTTAGCTAGGACATTCCCTGGCATTAGCTTAGGGTCTTTTAGATTAAACCTTTTATTGGATAGGTTTATGGTCATTTAGAATATACATTTTGTAGATTTATTTTAGGATATTTTATCTCATACATGTTTTCACATTAGATTAGGGTCTTTTAACTCAAATGTGATGTCACATTGGTTTTGGTTATTTTATCTCAGAGATGATATCACTTCAGTTTGGTATTCTTTAGCTCAAAACTAATATCTCTTATTTTTAGGGTCTTTTATCTTTGACCTAATATCTCATTAGTTTAGTGTCTTTAGCTTAGACCTAATATTGTTCATGGGATATGGTGCAGACATGCTAGGAACGACCTAGCCCGATCTGAGGTGGTGGATTCCACCGTGGTGTTCTCGAGGGTCATAAGGATCTAAAATTCCTTTTTGTAGAGTGAAACCATTGGTTAATGGCCTTAGGTTCATATGCCGGAGACATGGTTCTGTGTGAATAGTAAAGAAAACAATAGCATGAAGCTGAGTATCATTTCCAAGGGCTATGGAATATTTATTGAGGTAATTTCATTTCAGGTAAAAATACTTGGGATGATAGATCCTCCAGGATAGTTAGAGTATGGGTGGTCAAAATCAATACCCAAAAGTTGGATTCGTGAATATGAGATGGGGAATACATTTCGGGTGTATCTCATGATGTTCTGAAATTCTAGGTTACACCATGGAGTTGTCATGGCTCAGAAGGATTGAATCTCCTTTGTGACAAGGAGGATATGACATTAGTTGGTGGGTATAAGTCCATTTGTGTTTGTAGCATGGACAATAAAAATTTGATCTCCACTTCTTTCTAAGCGCTATGAATGATTTTTAAAGATTCAAACATCTATATGATGATGTTGGATATGGGGGGAAAGCTATCTAGGAAGGGTTTTGGAACCTTGCAGATGTTTAGATGTTGATTATGAAGAACAAGACCTATGAACTGTGGTTTTTAATCAGAAGGTGTGGGACCTCAAATGTTCAATAATCGAGTGTCACATTCCATATTTTAAAAAGGGTACAAAATACAATTATATATAATTGAGGATATCTAGCCCACTCGGATATTTTGGTATGTGGACTGTAAACCATGGTCTAAAGTTCCCGAATATGGGGGATGATATGGAAATGTCATAACATAAGTAATTCAGTCGCACTGAGGTGTTGAGTGTTGTTGTGATGATGTTATGTCTTAGGATTGGAATTTAATTTTTGTTGAGTGATAAATTTGGGTAATAACCATTGGTGCATATGCATGAGCCATATGCATGGTTGTATAGTCACTCAATGGTTCCCTTGAAGCCAGATATTTTTTTAAGAGACATGTATGTTTTATGGTGATCTGAGTTGCTCAAATCAAGATGTGTGATTATTTGAAAACATAGTATCCAAGAAGGGTTCAAGTAACCTAAATTTTGTGTCTCTTCCTAGTGAACATATTATCATGGCAAAGATATGTGACAAGTCATTGCTCTAACATTTTCTTGGACTAGGGGGTCCTCAAGTGTAACCTAGATTTTATTAGGGACACAAAGTGGACCCTTGATCTTTTTACCTTTTTTATTTGTGCCCAATTTTTTGTTCCTAAACTATAGGGATGAAGAGTTTAGCGAGCAAGTAGTTTACATTTTCTGAGGTCTCCCCCTATTATTTTTCAACCAAAAAAGTTGTTTGTATATATTTAAAGTAGTTTGGGGTCATGTTATTTGGACCATTATATGATAGAGTTTATTTTTTCACAACCTTGACCAATGTACAAGAAGATTAAGGTTATGAATCATATGAACCAATTATGGTAGATGTTGTATAAGATCCTAATTAGGATACCAAGGGTTATGTTCACTCCAGAATTCTTATGAGTGTGAGATGGAAATGTTGTCAATAAGGTCCTTTGTTCTTAAGGCATGAATAATGATATGGTATAGTCGTACTGGGCGTGGTTCAGTTCACACTGTGGTGTTGAGTTCTGGTATAGAGATGTTAGGGATTATAACTATTATAATTCCTATTTTTAAGAGTAATTAATTTGGTTAAATCAAATAAGTCCAGATATAGGATCCATGGTCTTGTACGTGTACTCAATAATAGGGTCTAAAAAATACAGATATCATTTCCATGGTCTTTGATGGATTTGTGGCAATCTGAGGTGCTTGAGGCATGATGTATGGACCATGAAATGAGGTTCCTTAAAAATATGATTGATGAATCTCATACTCTATCTCGTTATGCAATGTCTCTTTCATTCCTTTGATAAGGAATGGAAAAATGCGTGATGGTCTGAACATTTTATCATCAAGTAGTGGGGATGTTGTCGATGTAGTATAACTTCTTATGGTAATCAAATTTGATGTGCAATTTTTTTGTCATGCAGGAAGGACATACTTGTTGTGCATTTTTAATGTCATGTGACCAAGAAATTTTCCTCGTTGTTCAATGTCATGTGGTAAGGACATACTTCCATGTAATTTTTCATCATGTGGTGTGGATGTACTTTCAGGCAGTTTATTGTTATATGGTGGGGATGTGGGAACTAATATGAATAGATCGAAATGTCTTGGTGGGTCCCAAGGGTGGAATCTCAGGAATCACTATGTATCTCATGAAAATGATAATCAACCCACACATAGATATGAAGATCCATTTTGTGTAACATCATGCAATAAGGATGTGGGAACTAACATGAAATGGTGGTATCCTGAATAAGAAGGTGAATGAAATTATGGGTGTATCTTTTTACCCAACGGAGATGAGAATAAATAAATACATTTTTATTTAAAGGGAAATACTGGAGGTAGGTCTGAATCGTATCTAGAAGCTATCATTATTTCTGTTATTTGATATAGCTCAGACCAGGGTTGAAAACCCAGGTGTAACTATGTATCATGTGATGACATGAATCAAGACTCACTTAGATCATAAAGAACCATTGAATTAAACATCATGTGGCAAGAAATAATATGGAATGAAATGGAATATTGGCGATGTCATGGGTGTGCCCAATACTGGATGTTTGGGCATTGAAACACATCTAATGAAAATTAAAGTGAAGCCACATGATGTTCTTGAAGTGTTTTTCTATTTAACATCATGTGGAAAGAACATGGTCTCCTAGACACGAAGAGGGATAAAATGGATAGAGTTGTGGTAGAATACCAAAAATACTGTAGTGGTTATCTCATGCGAGGGCCACAGGAGTTTGCTGTTTCATGTCATGCACGGGACATTAACTTCATAATTTTAACATCATGCAGTGAGGACTAATGGAATTCCTTTTGTTGTATTTCTTTCAAGACCGTGATGGGCCTGTCCGAAGCATTTATGCCTTGTTTTTAGTGGGAAGGTCATACCAAATCTCTTAATCCCATGTGATCTATGCTCAGTTTGATAAAAAAGGAATGTCAAGGGTTCATATCACTAGGAAGAGAAATTTAAGAGCATGATAGAGTAATTCTTTATCATGTAATGTCTAGAACAAGATATAAACTCTTGGTATCCCTAAATTACATTTTATAAATGGGAATCAATTCAAACATAAATCTAGGTGACCTAAGTAGATCAACATCACATGGTAAGGAAGTGTGTGAATTTATGTAAATGAGGATTGATATCATGGATCCATATAGTTTTATGTCATGTGGTGAGGATGCAGATGACTTTATGTTAAGGGAAGGGGATGTTGTGGATCCATGTAGTTTTACATCATCTGGTAATAACATATTCCTTCCAGATTAATGTCACACAGTAAGGACATTGGATCAAATGATGCGAGAGGAGGGTTATCCTATGGATGTCCACAGAAATATAGGCTTGGGAGTCACTAAATATCCTTTGATAGTAGGAATAGATCCACACATAGTTCTTAAGGAACCATGCATTTTATCATATTGTGGCTCAGACGAACTCGGTACTAATTAACATTATGTAGTTAGGATGAATATGAATTGTTTAATGTCATGTACTTTGGATGAATGATAGGGCTTACACTAATGTGGATTCCCATATAATGATAGCTATGGAAGGTAATTATTGAGAAATATCACATTGGTTGGTGGTGTGACATGATCCAAATCCATAGTGTCCAATTAGTAAACTCTGTTATGAAAAACGTTACATATGACATAAGGTCCTTCCCACTTGGGATCTATTTTTGGGGGCTTCATTCTTGTTGTCATTGTGGTTTTGATATCTACTACTAGTTCTAGATAGAGGAATGAAAGAAGTAGAACCTTTTTATTAATGTCCCAGGAAAACCAATTTTGATCAATCTCTAGGTTGTGTAGAGTGTGATATATTTTATCATCCAGTCATTCCAAATTATCCAAAAACTTTTGTGATTGTTGAACATATGAGAGATATCCTCAAATAGATATTCAGAGTGAAGGGAGCTAGAACTCTATGGATAACACTGTCTCAGTCTAGTACATCCCTGACTATAATGTTTCCTATGTGGTATTACATGTGGTGGTGTGGTAGGACAGTAAATCATGGAGGAGTTTGTCCAAACATTACTTATTATCCATGTTCCCCATCTTCAATAGCATATTAAATAGATTCCTATTGAAGGATTCAATCTATCCAATTTTTTTCTTCATGATACCGACATGAGTTATTCGACTCGATATTTTACATCTAGTATTGCTTTTTCAAATCCATGGAAAATATGTTGGTTTCCTTGTCCATCAGTATTGTGTGAGGGACCTCAACAAATGAGATGATATTGGACATTAGGAATTTGAATATATACTTCATACTGAATTCATTGAGGGGTATTTCCTAAATCAATTTTGAAAATATTTTATTATTATTTAGGATGTAATTGAAATAATTAGTTTTGACTAAGGGATATGGCCCACAACATCCATCCCCTAAATGAAAAATGGCCAGAAATCTTTAGCTGTATGTAGAAATTATGTGGGATGACGTATGTTGTTTTCATGGGTCTGGAACACATGAAATTTCGTGGTGAATTCCACACAATATTATATCATGGTTTTCTAGTAATAACCAACTCCATGATTTGGTGGGAGATCCTGGTTCCAGATGTGTGGGAACTGTAACTGACCGCATGGAATTCTTCCATGATAGTGTAAGTCACTCCTTATTCAATTCATCTGAGGTGGATTCCTTTACAACCTAATTTGTATATTTCTTTTTTCTCATTTGGACTATCCTTCAAAGTGAAATTTGCTGCCCAATATCGAATTTGTTCCCTCCCATCTCTTTCTTTCAAGAAAAACCCATTTTTGAGATAACTAATTATGATCTCCATCCATATAGGTTTGGTAATTTTCTCATCACATGATTGGTTGATGCTAAACTGCTAGATTTATTCTATATTTCATATAATAATTAATAAGTTCATTATTATATGTCTGGTTTGGATGATTTATTCCTCTTGATTAGGGATGCCAAATATGGTGGCTTCAGTAGCTAGTGCATCGACGTGATCATTCAGTGATCAGAGAACATGATACAATGTGGGATCCAAGTGGAATTCTTCCCTCATTCCACTAACATATCCAGTGATGGGGTCAGTTCTTCATTTTTTATGGAATATTATCCATTGATCCAAATTATAAAAAAATTCAGAGCCCCCTTTTATATTCAAGTAGGATATACGAAACTATTGGGAAACTTCCAATCGAAAAATTAGGGATTGATATTAGGACGTAATGTTTTTTTAGCCTTCATATAGTGAGAAAGAGTAAGGAAAACGTACTTTGTCAGGATGGAGAAATACAATCACTAGACCAACACGATTGGTCTTTTGGTTTTACATCGTTATGTTGATAGGGATTCAAGAGGTTCTATCAATGTACATATCCCATGTACGAGAATTGTCATGGGCATAAACCACCTCTTCATGTGGGGGCTTGGTGCCTTTCGGTGTATTTTCATGAAAAAATGTGTTGTGAGGAAATAATCAAAGGATTTCCCTTTTACTAACATCTATGAGATGAAATGAATGTCTTATTGCTGCCTAATGGACACCCATTAAGCCTAGAACCCATTCAACATTGGATAGACAATGATGTACTTGAGAGGATCTGTAAAAGACAACATATAGACTTCTTGGTTCTTCAAGTAATGCCTCAACTTTTTCACTATAAATATGAGTGTAAGGATGTTCTTCTTGACATAAGAATGTATATTCCGAGCATAAATAATCACATGTATGGGGTATTAGAGACTATTCTCACTCCCCAAATCATTCTTCTATGCATGTATGGATCCTAGTAAATGTTAAAGAGTGAAAAAAATAAAAAATGGACTACATTCCACCAGAGGCATCATAATTGTTGGCTGTATCAAGTACTTCTTCATAATTTCAATGGTATTTTGATAGCCATTGTCCTATTGATAGGCGATTCCCTTTTTCATTACCTAGTGAAGGGGAGATTCTGGTCAGGCATATTGGCTTTGAATCACTGAATGTATGTAAGGTTCCCTTAAGGTCCCCTTAATTATTTGAGATTTTTATGGGGTGAAAGTTCAAAAATAAGACTATCCTTATCTGCATCAACCTCAATGTAAAAGTGGAATACAAAAAAGCCATAGAACAATCCAAATTTTTCACCAAAAGAACACTATTTCAGATTCATATTTAAAATATATTGTTGTATCTTGTTGACTTTTTTTTAGAGATTCATGAAGTGATCACATCACTATCAAGATTTAACAACCAGGTCATAGACATAATACTTTAAAATCATTCCCAATAATGTCTTAAAGATGCGATTCATGGAGAAATGATATGTAGCACCAACATTCATTAATATAATTGTCATTACATTACATCATATGATCTCATGAGGTGTTCTGAAGGTAGTGTCTTCATCATCATTGGGGGAAATTTTGATTTGATTGTTCCCAGAGTACTCATATATGAATGAGAGGGCTTGAAAGTAGACAACTTCATCAATCAAGAGTTATCTTATCAGAAATGGGAAATAATTTTTTAGGTCATTTTGATTAAGGTATCTAACGTCAATGCATACCTTAATATAAATATTCTATTTTTTGACGGGGACAATGTTGGAAACCCATCTTGGGTATTTCACTTCTTGAACAAAGTTGGTTGCGATCAACATTTCGACTTCTACATCTACATTTTTGATGTGAGAGGGGTGAACCCTCATGGATTATTGTTTGAATCATCGATTCTCATCATTAAATCATAGATGATTCATATCCACATATGGATATAGTCCAAGAATTTTTATATAGTTCTAAGAGAAAACATATCAATTTTACTTTTCAAATGCAATGTACGTCTCATGATTTTCGAGGGGAATGGAGACACTAATCAGATTATGTCACAAGTCTTCTTTAGTTACCAAATTTTTATATTTTTTATTATCTATGGTCGTGGAGACTCCTTAATTGAATGATGGTGGGTATTTCCTATGTTCATCCTCATCTTCCTCCAATTCTGAATTTGTGAAGGAATTTTTATGAAAAGCTTTCATTTGGAGTCTTCATAGATAGATGCTGGAGCTAATTGAATTTGAAACTTCCACTGAGGAAATGAGGAGAATATACATATGATATTGAATCTTATATCTCTACTAGATTTATTTGGAGAACATAGTCACTACTGAGCATACTATATGGATTCATAGGGTGGCCCCAAGCCATTGAGAGCTATAACCTCTATAAAACCTTCTACCATTGGGTGTTTTCCTCCTTTATTATAGAATTATGGGTCAAAATATATTGATCCAATAGTATCAAAGGGTGAATTTTTATTATGTTTTATGATGACTTTTCCATTAATGGGATACTTCAGCCCCTGATGGAGCATTGAAGGTACCACCATGTGGCTATAAAGCTAGAGCCTACCCAGTAAGACATTATATTTGGTGTCTTGCTGGATAAATGTGAACTCATCATCACATGTGAGTTCCACAAATTGGTATTTCTGTTTGATATTCTTGGGGGCCTTTTCTCATGCTTATCAAACCCTTGAATGGTCTGTTTTGTGGGAGATAAGTCCCCTTCTCTATATCCCAAACTTCAGAGGGTCAGAACTGGAATGAGATTGACCCTGGATCCATTATCAATAAGAGCCCTTTAGACATTGAAATTAATTATTCTTTTTGAGACATATAGTGGCCTGATGTTCCCTTGGATGGACTCTCCATGATCATGATTATTGAATGAGATGGAAAAATGACATTCTAAGGAAACTATCTCCACTTGATATACCTCAGCCACAATGACTTTTGTTTCAAAATCATTTTTCCTATAGAGTGATTTAACAAGTACCAACATGAGAACTTTTGAAAGGTGGTGGGAATCAAGGACTAACATCTTGGTAGGGGTGACACCCTACAATTTCATAAAATCATAATTCTGTGACACAGTTCGACACTTCTTGATATGGAGATACTCTTGGTAACGTGGTTTAGGAGATGATGAATCGAAGAAATATGGGCTTGGTGCTTGTGTATAAGTCAAGGGGATATCTGTTGTCACTGGTGTAGGTCATGTGGAAATTTCTTATTTCCTATTTTGGTTGGATACAACTGGCTTTAAGGGGTCATTCTAGATAATCAGATGTAGGTGGATGATGGATAATTCTACGAAACCACTTTCCAGTTTTAGGATTTCTATAGAGTTTTTACACAAGTTATTCTAATAGATATATATATATATATATATATATATATATATATATATTCTCCCATGGGATATGGTCAAAATATTGGGTCTGACCACATCCACACTATCCCCTGTATCCTCAGTTTTAGCACATGTGTCCTCCTAATTCCTTATTATGTATGGGAAATTAATACATGGTGGGAATACTAATCAACACATAAGGGTTATACTAATTGTATCACATTCACATAACCAAAGATGAGCTCTTCATCCAATGAGGATACCATTTTTGGGGTGTTTTCTATGTATCATATGTTTTAGGGATGAATTCAACAAGTGCTAAGGCATTCCTTGGAGAAAAATATGAATTCTTCCTCTTTTGTTTCATCATTATCTAGTGGTCACACCCACCTTTTGGAGTTATACCTAATGTATCCTTCCATGGTGGTGGTGCTTTTGAGGGGTTTTCCAAATATTATTTTAGGGTGTTGTGCACTTGATCAACTAATTTTTTGAGCCATCCAGTTAACAAAAAATTTCACTCTCCTTCCTGGAACATTCTTCCATCCATCTTCTTCTTCTATCCAGATAACAATTATTCATGGAACCTAATTTGGGGAGTATTATAATTCTATCTTTATAGAATTTACTATGCTTTAAGGGATGTATTTTAAGAAAAAGTGTTCTTGCATATTATGACCCAGCCTTCTATTGTAAGGGATGTCATTGGGATGATCAGTGAGGTTGAATTCACCTGGATTTCTAGGTTGTAGAATCCTGATAATGTTATTATCTATGGAGGACAAGAAATAACTCACGACTTATTGATTTTTTAATGAGTAATAATTGTTCATTTTTTTCTCAAATTCTAAGAAATAGTGACTTCACTGTGCTTCTAGATGAGGGAAATTGTGTGGCTATCACTGCTTGAAAGGATGTTCTAGGTAGTTTGGATCATGTTTAAGTGCCCAAATGGTCACTACTGCATTATTGAGAGTGACAGATGCCGCTTCTCCTCTGACTAGACTTTTCCATTATGTGGTGGGCATGAGTCATATTCTGGATCTGGTTCACACAATATCATCTACAAGATGTTCTTCCTTTTTAGTCAACACATGGAACTGCTCAGATTCTTCATGGGGATCATTGGGGTCTTTAACTCTACCATAATATTTTTAGTATAGAGGTCTTATAGTTTCTCTTGAAAAATATGGATGTAGAGTGAATAGGTTAATCCATTCCACCATGCTATGAATTTAGAAACCCTCTCATTATTGTGTTTCTTGTAGTTATTCTGGTGGAAAATCATTCTATTGGAAAGCATAGGGATGAAATGATAATGGAATTTACGAATAAGGTCGTGCAATCCTGAAATAGATTCTACTTGAAGGCTTCTATACAAAATAATTGTTTCCCTATCAGAGTCTGTACAAAGCATCTAATCTATTTTGCCTCTTATTGATATTGATTGCTCATAATAGGCCCATATCATGATATGAAGTGTGTGAGAAGGTTTTTAGGCTAACCTACATTGTCAAATGTATAAAAGGTAGGATTTCTGAAGTTGGGTGTATGTGGAGTATCATCTAACCATTCAGGATATGGATTCCTTTCAAAATTTATAAGTGTTTATTGCCTATCTGTGGATTCCATTCGAGTAGTTAGGGACTCTATGACATTTTCTAACATCAAGGACACATTTTTTAATACAAATTCTATCCACATGGACTTGGAAGGGCTGATGAGGTGGTCCCAAATTCATTTCACACTGATTCTCAATTCCTCCAATTATGGAATGATTACCCTGGTTATAAAATGGTTTTCTCCACAGTAGAGATAAGTCACATTATTGTTTAATTATTCATTTATTTATATCGGCTTCCTAGATCCGGAGCCATTCTGATTCGAAGATACTTCACCTTCTATTAGATAGGTTATGGGAGGGGGAAGTTTTTCTACTTAGAGGTGATACCCATCAATAATATTTACCCGGATTAAGTCCTTATTGAGTTTCTGAATAGTTTTTATTTCCCTTTCATGTTGTGAAATCAATTCCTCTGGGTAAGGAACATATGTTCTTCTGGGTGGTGATATAGATGTATCAATATATTTCTTCTTGAAAATTTTCTATCATGGATGTAACAACTCGATATTTGGTGGTGCCATATTTTGGATCCTTCTTTGGAATGGAGTACGTGTAGACTTATTTGGTGCATCCAAATCACCATCCTCTTATGGTTGCATATTTGTGATGAAACCATCATAATTTTCATAATTATCAGTGTTTTCCATGTTAGTAGTGATCATATTCATAGATTCATGTCAGTAAATGATGGTTTAGACATTACATTCAAAAGAATAGGTTTATTCTGCAGAACATTCATTAGGTTCCTTATTCAAACCCTTGTCGATATTGAGAGATTTTAAATTTCAAAATCGGTTGGGTATAATAGAATTTGTCTTTGTTCCTCTTATCTTTTCTTATGAGTAATTTCCTTGATGAATTTTCTAGTCACGATTACTAAACAAGGCCCAAACAGTATCAGTTTGTCTCACAGTGAGAGGGGTAGGTGGGAAACCGAATGTTCTTCTCCCGACCAAGAGAACGCCTAAAAAACTATGGTGTGAGGGTCATTTGGGCTGATATTAACATTTACTAGTCCTGTTATTGAGGATCCAAGGATTCATGTTGGGGATTTTATGATTTCTGAGATTAACATGGAGATATATATTCCCCAATCCTAGTGGGATGGGGGTGATTTAGAATCACCAATAATTCTTGTATGAGCCTCTTAGAGGATGATTAATTTAGAGTTGGTGAGAGAGATATAAATTCCCCCAGCCCAGCGGGCTGGGGATCGCTCTCAACTACTGAGGTATTTCATGAATCATCTCAAAAATCAATGATTTGAGGGGTGAAGGGGGTGGAAGATAATCTCATGGACTAGGGGGTCTAGATATAATCATGGATGGATGCTAAAAGATCCTCTATTGAGTCTCTTTTGATTTGGATTAGTAGTGGTTGCCTGGGATATGGTTTTAACGACATCCTATGGTGAAAACAACTCTTGAAGAGATGTTGATCAGGTGATGTAGCATCATTATCCATGTTTGAAATGTGCTATCATTTGTTTTAAGGGCTGGTTTAAAATCTGGATGGTTATCCTCTCCCTCCATTCATGATTTCTAGAAATTTCTAAAGTGGAGACAATTCATTGTAGTGATGAACTAGACCAAGTAATTCCCATCCCCCTAACATCAATGGAGGCTTTAACAATAGAGGATTCTGAATACAAGAGGTTTTATATGACAAGGGTATGGAAAATAATATCACACTATACATTCCCCATCTTTGAATACAAATACATGAAGTGCCTTTAGAGATCAACAACCAAAGTGTCATGATATAGTGGAAACAAGATCACTAGTAATTTGCACTATACTATTTTAGTTGTGAATCCCAATCCATGGAGATAACATCTATTTCTAAATAAAAATATATATATTTGTTGAATGATGGTGACATTCATATCCACAATAATGTGGATGTCTATTATTTAGTTTTTGATGAGTTTCCTATATATTTTGTTTTAGAAAACGAATTCACTCTTTTTGTAGCTCATTTGGGATATCATATTAGGAAGAATAAAGGGTAAAGAATATGATGCAGATGTTGTTTTTGGATAAATTTATTCATATGTTAATGTCGGACTCTTACTCATCATATTTAAAACCATCCATCTGGTCAGACCATAGAAGATGGCTCTGATAGCCACATACTGATAAGAGTGGAGTTCTAAAAGAAGTTGATGGGGAACCAAGTATAGTTGACCCCAATATTTCAAGAACCCCTTTATATAATGGTGTAAATGTTTTGAACACCTCTCTATAAGGAGGTTTCTGGGAAATGTGAAAATTACATTGTCCAATGTAGATAATGTTGTGGGGTGGCTGACCACAGTGGATGCCAGGAGTAGATTTCATGTGATCCATCTCCACACAACCATGAGGACGAATATCATGGTACTGAATGTATTATGCTTCCACTTTAATATAATAGTTGATAAACCCTCGTGGTGTTGAGAATTTGTCTCGAACGAATTCAAGGGAACTCTCATTGAATAAGATAAAAATATGGGTCTTGTTCTACATCATTGTCAGAATATGTTGGCCTTTATTTATTGAATTTTGTAGGGATATGATCTAACTATGTGAAGGATTCTGGAAGTCATGGAAAACTGTATGGTGCTGAGGGGATATGTACTCGCTTTCAAGAAGCTGCGAGAATACTTCGATGAGTGGTCTCATTATTAAAAAAAATATTAGCATTTATTAATGAATATTTTATTCTCACTTGGTCAGGTTCATTCAAGATTAGATTATGATCCCAATATTGAGCCTCTGAGATATGACACTGGTCTTTCTTAGTAGGTATTTGATCCTTCCCTGAGGCATGTGTCGCTCTCACTTTGTGAGCCTAGATGGAATAGAATTATGAGAATTTTCTGAATAGTAATTCCCTACTAGAATATTCTAACGGATCATCTAAATGGGATAAGGGATATTAAACTCATCCTTTATTTACACGGAATTATCTTCACACAGTCATTCATTGGTTGAAGTAGGAATATGATCCTAACTTCTCTGATCGACTGGAATATTCTTGGAAGACTCACTAATAGAAATACAAGCCCGTCTTGAGCCTTGTTCAATTCTCACTTGGACATCCTTATCCAGAATGAGGAAATAATCCCTATCCTACTCCATTGGAGTATGGAACTGGACTTATTCATCATGCAATATGAGTATGAATTGAGGCTTGATACCCACTCACGTGGTTAGCCCCAACCTTAACAGGGATAATAGCCTAATGCACAGAAATTGGAATATGTTGCTGAATTTTTTTGATAGGAATGTGCCCCTATCCCGAGGCTAGTTCTTATCTCACCTAGTGATCCCCAGTTGGAATGAGAGTATGAGCTCATTCTAACACCATTAATTCTATCAGAATTTATTAGTAATATTTCTACATGATATAAATAAAGTGTTCTTATTCTAGAAAAGCCACTTGTTCATGATTATTAGAGTGTTTAGTATCCTTGTCTATAGGCATATGAGTATGCACTTATACCTTTATCAGCAACAATGTCAAAATATGAAAAAGTTTTTTTTAAGATATTGCTAAAATATATTGTCTTTTTTATGAAAGTGTGTGCATCGAAATAAGAAAAAAATTTATGTCTCTAGTATAACTTACCATATGTAATCGATTGAAGAGGGAATATTTGACCAATTATTTCCACCATGTGCTATTGTAATATTCTATTGGAATTCATGCACACGGTTAAGGATATGTGACCCCCTATAATTTTTTGGGGAATATTCCCACATACATGTTCCTTGTTAGAGAGAATATGATTGTACTTACCAGTTCTTTCTATAATATTCATTGTGGAATCATCCCCAAGAGTGGTTATATGATCCCTCTTCTAAATATCCAACACATTACTCCTAAAATGTGCCTTTCTTTCTACCCATGCATGGGATTACAAGGCAGAAATGTATCAGGTTGTACCATCAGTAGGTGATTGGTGGGTACAGGTAGGATGGTGTTGGAGACGATGGCGGACATGTGCCCCCCTTGGTGGAACCTGAACTGAATAAGAGACAAATTCAGCTTCCTAATCCACCATCATCAGAGGCTGGAGGATGAAGTTTTCACGTTCTTGGGATAAGATACCAAAGTTTTTGGTTATAGATATAGGGGATACTGATTTAGAAGAATCCTTTTCTTGGTGATGTGGACTCACCAACTTCAGTTCTTGGAGAAACATTAAGGAAAATTCCATGGTAAGGATTGTACCATGTTAGTTGAACTCTCAGACCATCCTATTTGACACCTATCATTTGCGCTGTTGAGCAGGTGATATCAGATTCTGACATGCAGGGGTTATAGAATCCGAAGTTTTACTATGTGAACATTGGATGGTAAAAACATAATCTTGGATTAGGATACTATATTTATCAGCTATCATGAAGACAACGAGGAACATGGTTATCGATTAGTGGAATATCATAGGCATGATGTTCCCAATCAGATATGCATGGTCAAAACAATTTTCCTTATTTCATGAATTGTCCATCCTATTCACAAAGTCTTTTCAATGTGAGGATAGACTTAATGAAATCCTCGTTACATAGGATCATCAATACGACATTTTCCATCTTACTGGTTTGTTTTTATAGGGTGTTAAAACATAGTGGTGTGACATATGATTATTCTATCATCCCATAATTTGAGAGATTCATGTCAGTAAGGTCATTTTTTTCATTTGAGATGTAATCAAAATGGTCCAATGTATAATAACTAATTTTTTTGTTGTTATATATATTCATTTTATTTTTACTATTTTAGTTTATAAGTATAAGAGAAAACCTAAAAAGATTGATGAATTATAAGGAAATCATTTTTTGAATGAGTTGTTTCAGGTTGGGTTCCATTTTTTTGGGATTCAATGATGCGTGGATGGGGTCCACATAACAGTTTGATTATGTGGGGTTTGTGTTTTCATAATCAAGATCATTTATTTATCGATGCCTCTCTCATCGGCAATTCCCAATGGATACCTCATCCATAACTCGGTGTATACCAGCTTTCCTTAGGTAGGTGATCACCTGGGTTTTCAGTCCTAATGCCTCTTCATGACTCATATTGGACTTGAGGTACAGAGGTAGACTAATTGTAACCTTTTGGGGGGAATTATTTACAAGTCTGGGATTCTATTATATGTTTGAGATATGTTCACAAATTTCTTCCTAATACCGATACATGTTAGGTTTCCCTAAGAAAATGATCATCGATTAATTATTATTTGTGTGTCAAAAGACTAGGGATCTTTAGTGAATCCATATGTATATACCTATGGTTTTCCATTGTTTTCCTGTAATAATGGGATGGTTATATTATAAAGCTATATAACCATGTGGGTTGGATTGTTCTACCATGTATGGTGGAACATAATATATAGAGGAGGTGATTGAGCCATTCTGTGCTGTCATACGTATCCTATTAATTGTAGGAATCAAAAACCACATAGTTAGTTGGACATTCACAGCTTAACATTGTGAAGAAAGGACATATATAGGTTCTCTATGACACCATGTATTCAATATCATGTCATAAAGGGATGTTATATGTATCTAGAGTATAATAAGAATCATAGTTTACATACATCTTTTTTTTGGGCCTTATATACTAAGGTTACCCCATTTAATATAGAGACTCATGGTGTAGATGACATTATTTGTAAAATTACCTAAGCACACATGAGGTATGCTCAATGTGAGAAAAAGGGATTAAATATAATCATTTTCCATTTGTCATGGTGTGGGACTTATGTGTTGGGACTGTATTAATGTGATTTGTTAGGGAACTATTTTCTCAAGAAGATGTTCTATATATATTGGTTATGGAAGGAATCAGATTTATCATAGATCAATTTATTTCTGTTTTTGGTGATGGATGAGGTATAATGATCATCCCATGGGAATGATTGGGTCTTGAGGTCCAAAAATGTAATTTCCATAAGTCTTACATTGAAATCGATATAAGTTTGTTCTTGGTCCATAGGAAGGCATCATACGTATCTAGGTCATTTACGTAATTATTGTCCCCATGGTTCAATCATGCACATGGGATTTCCCCTAAGGTAGATTCCCTTTTGTTGAGGTTAATGTTTCTTGAGAATCATTAGAGTTTTACATACATATGTTGAACTGGTTGGTAGAGATTCGTGTTGTAAATGATATGATTATTTCAACCCACTAATCTCACAAAATCATTTCTCAATGTGAGAAACAAGGGATGGAAAATGATCAATATCATCGGCACAGATGGTGGAGGACATACGCATCGGGAGAGCCATGTGGATCTCACAGCATATAGATGTGGAAAATGTACCCCGAATATTGAAGGAATAATAGTTTTATTAGTTTCTTTGGTTAGCGAATACACACGGAGGCTTCACTTATTATTGGTTATGTCATGTTATGTCACTGATTAGGGGTTACACTTTGAGGATTACCCTATAACCTAGGGGTTAATGGTTGAGATAACATGAACAATGAAACACACTAACACCGTTTGAGTCATTCTCATTTTGAGAAACATGGTATGGTTATTGATCAATGTTATTGCATGTAGATATGGTACATATATGATGGAATTTTCCTGGGAGATCAATTTGGAGATTGAACCTTGATGAGGTAGCATACATATCCTGAATATGGTAGAAATTAGTGTCACATTAATTCCCTTTGTTGGGGATTACAAACTGGGGTTTCCCTTTGTTCTAATTCACTTGAAAACATTTCATGCATTGATTACCTACTCTCCATGCCTTGGTTTTCTACCAAATATGTCAAAGAATATATACCTGGCATGCTAAAATACAATCATATGATCTATTGGAATTTTTCAAAGGACTTCTCATATCCTGTATGGAATGAAGATTGTTGTCACATGATCATGGTTGGCTTCTACAGAGGGCATCAGAATAGCCAAATGGTTTATCCAAGAAGCCATAGCATGAACTGGATGGATTGTCTAGGGGGTGTTGCATGTTCCAAATAACATTCCCAATGACTATTTGAATGTTCAGGGTCACACATATATATGGCTTCTTGAGTGTTAATTATACATATCTTTGATGGAATATAATGTCTTGGTTGACACACCAAGAGGGCATCACGAGCCCTGACCAACATGTTTAGAGGGCATCACGAGTCTTTGATGACTTACCGAGAGGGTGTCATGAGGGCTTATTTGACATGAACAGATGAATCCATGATACATAGATGACATGATGTAATTTTTTTATATTAGTCAAGTGAAATATCTTAAGGACATCATGATGCTTTGGCGACAGGCCTAGAGGACATTGTGAGACTAAAGTGGTGTGCCCAGTGGGAACCATATGACATTCTCTAAAGATTATTATGTTATTATCCTGACCCAAATATCGTGGTTAAGTAGTATTACAAGATCTGGATGACTTTTCATCATGATGTTTCATGTCTTGGATGGTTCACAGAAATTTCATGAGGATCAACAAATATGTTTTTGTTTATGTATTTCACCCTTTTTATTTATTTATTACACTATATCAAGAATGCCTTAAATTTATTCTATATCAGTTTATTTTTATTCTTATGTGAACCATCATATGTGTGGTATTATCTTCGCATATATTACCTTAATTCCTTCTCATTATCATTAATTGATCACAGAAAGTGCATTAAGCGTAGAACTTGACCACTTTGACAGTGTGCCAGTATATTACATAACTGAGGAATTTCTAGTCGCAAAATCATCCACTCCAAGAAATCCTCTTTGGAGTTTGTTTGAAATTCCTACAAGTTTTTCTCTTGCTCATGATAGTTATTAGTGCATTATTCATTCTAGGTTGTGGAATTTATAGGACTCACCACCCGAGATGATTGTCGGTTTATGCAGCATATCTTGCACGGATCTAGGCTAGAGTCGGCAATGGGGTCTTGCTCCACACATACTCACAATCCTTTGTCATGGATCTATCTAAGGGTGTCACTTTATTTTCAGTGACTGAAAGTTCCTCTTAGAAACTCCCCCATTATTGAAAAATTTCCAATTTATGGGGTCATTGTTTTATCATGCATTTTTTCTTACAGACTTCCATATTGTCATATTGACATGTCCAAGGGACTTATTGATATGCTTGGTGTCTTTACTTATAATTTTTTTGAGGCAATGGTTGCTTGTCTAGGAGTCTTACGAGGAAATGTTTTAGACTTCCATAGCATGTCATAGTCATTTTACAACCCTGAGAGATCCCACCACCTCCATTTATATTCCAATTTTTTATTTGAAAATTTTAGTGAATATTCAACGTTGTATATGTTTCATTGATGAAATTTATCTATTTTTTGGTGATTCTTTGCATGAAAAATAATGGTCTTATGGGGGTGTATGAACATTTAATGGAAAAATATATCTACCTATCATTGAGGAGCCAAAACGGGATGCATATGGTATCCTGGACATACCTGATGATTTATGTGCGATGATGCTAAAAAGCCTAAGGGATTTCTTGAGTTTGTTGGGAATGTAATTTGGGACTCATGGTGTCTTTCTGATCACCATGGGTGTGTCGTATGATATTTTACAACCATGAGTAGCACCATCCTCCTCCCCTTTTATTTTATTTGTTTATTTTCATCAAATGATATGGTTCATGTGAGATTTTCTAGATGTTCTTCAGGAAAATTATCCGTCCCATTGGTGATGATCCACATGAATTATCTGTTCATCATATTCCTTTTATGTTTGGAAATTTTCCTTCTATTTTCAAATAATACTTGCTTGGATTGTTTATGCTCACTATATTGAACCACATGTCTTGGAGAAATCTGTTCGGCTACCACCGCATGAACAGAAGTCGTCTAGAGTGATTTTGTAAGGGCATGAGGATTTTTCAATAGGGGGTTCATGACATAACATGTAGGCTATTCACTACACATGAATGTTTCATGTGACTTTATGATGGTCAAACTATCATGATTTCGTTGATGTCTCATGTGATCCACAAGTATCTGTCCCCTTATTCTTAATTTTATTTTCTAGGGAAAATTAACACCCATATTGAGGTATTTATCCCTTTTTGAATTTTTTGATGTTCAGTTGAAGGGAATCAACATATACAAACTATAATTGAGATATTTGAAAACACCTTGGTATGGGGATCTTTACATTACTATCATTAAATCTTACCATGCACCCCATTTCAATTATTGAACACAAATAAATTTTCCATACCTACATTCCTAATAATGAAGATTATAAGTTTACTAGGGTGTATTTGAAATAAGTGAGTAAAAATCTCAAAAGACCACCATCAATAGACGCCCTAAACAAATCAGGTATTATATGGGTTAATTTACAATATGATATGATAAAATAATCATACTTGTTTCAACCATTTTATTACGTGGTACTAAACATCAACCCACATTAATGACTATATCTTCTCCATAATGTGTAATAATTACATGGATACTCTTATATTTTGATTACAAGATGAGGATGAATATGTTTGTATCTCTAACATTATCACTTTTATGAATAATGTATCATTTTCAGAAAGTATTATCAGTAAATGGTTCATTATAACTCATAACATTAGAAAATGTGAATATCTCATCAATATAAATAACACTAGGGTGAAAGGGTTGTCACCATAATAAAAAAAGGTAAAAAAGGAATCACCCAACTATAAACAACAATGTGGAATGGTTAATATCTATATAAATATGGTGTGAATAGGATATCACCACAAATCAGATAGGTATTTGTAAACAATCAAACACTGTTAGTAGGAAAACCAAGGTGAATAATCTATCACCAAAATTATGATAAATCTGAATGGCCTATAACTGTTACATAATAATATAGTTGAATATGTTATCACCACATAAGAATAAGTATATGTGAATGGTGTAGGACCTCAAAACACCCTTAGAAGGGAGGGACGAATCTGAGTGTCAAATTGATCTTCTAATGTGATTTATATTGTACTCATGTTGGTTGGAACCTCTTACACCTATGTGATATAATAAAGTAGACGATAAACAATCACAAAAACTATTACACATAAATTTTAATTGGTTCACCTCTAAGAGATAGTCCTTGGATCATATGACGAAAATGTGTCAATTGTACCAAAAATACACTAATCTTCACTGGTTGTGGAGTACATAAGTTCAAACACATTCACTCTGTGCCAGACACACTACCATTACAAGATTTAAAGGATATCACACTACATCCCTCAAACACATCCATAAAATCCCCTAGATCACAACCATGGGAGATGAATTACTTAGTACATTGACAAAAAGGCCACTTTATTTTATTTTCATTTAATTCTTTGTCCCTAACTCTCATGAGAATCTTCCTACGCCATAATTCTGAGTGGATGCACATTGAACTCCAAATTCACATAAAACGTATGTTCAAATATACCTTTCATAGGGCTCCTTTCTGAATATAAATAGATTTTTAAAGATCAATGATTCATTTCAGAACACCTAGTAATAAAAAAAACACATTACAAAGAATCATTAGCATCCTTCAAGACTAAACTATTCTCTTCACAATTATCATCATTGTTTATAAATCTAGATTTGTAGAGATCCCAAACGTTGAGAAATCAGAGAGACTCAAGATTTTCATTGATTAATTTATTATCAAATGAAGTTGGTGTATCATTATATTTATAGTCCCCTCCATTCATGATTATACCACATGTCTATGCATTTTTGGGTGAAAATTTCAAACCATGTTCATGATGATACTTCAATCGCAATGCTCTACCAAAAATCAACCCACTTGCGAAGAATATCATAGTCAAGAATATTATCATCAACTCATCATTCATTTTACAATTTTCTACTTCACATAGTGTCAAGAATAATTATCAACTCTACCCACCATTCTTGATGCTCCACATATTCATGAAACCCATGCCTTTACCAATTTTAGGATGTTCTATTCCAAGAAAATTACATTTTGTAACGCCATCATATTCCTCCATGTTTTGAACCCAATAATATAGGAAACATTTGGAAGCGGTTCCATATTATATATTATAGTCATATTTTACTGTGAGATCACATTCCATGAAAAATTCTTGGTCATCCATCTGTGGATTGACAACAAACAAAAACAATATTCCTTTTATTTGAAAAGAAAAAACTTGGATCCAACAAATGGGTTATAAAAAATCCAATACAACCTAATTTGGACGAGTTATAAACATAATCATAAAATGGGAATGGGTGAATGTTTAATCACGAATAAATATAATAAACCAATGGGTGAATTAATAATCACTAATATATATTAAATATTTAATGGTGAAATGCTATCATCCAATGGATATAACGTATTAAAGTATGAATGGATACGAATCAATATCATAATAATAAACAAGGGTGAAAAAATATTATTCAATATATATTAAATAAGAAATACAGAATTCATAATATAAAAAACATATGAATAAGAAAACGTGAATGAGAAATCACCAATAGAAATGAAATAAGAAATGGTAAAATGCTGATCTCCAATAAATATAATAGTATAGAAAAATAATAATAATAATTTTTGGTAGTTTATCTCCATAGGTATTAATTTAACTATTTAAAATTACTCACTTGGATATGCATAATAATGAATTTTTTTAACTTAGACATTTATTTCAAGAAAAACCTTATCATGGCGTGAATTAGGATTCCAATCTAACACCCATTTCTTAAGGATCACATTACTATGAGAACTTATTATAGATAATTATGATAATACTGCTTATTAACATTTATCATAAAATATAAATGTGTTAATCAATGTCAATTAATTCTCAATGATGCATCACAATTCTCCCTTACTCAATTAATGCACATGTGAATACTATATGGAACATAACTCCATATGTATCACCACTTTAAAAAATATCATTGTTTTTAGTGACTATGAATATAAAGTAAGGGTTCCAATGGATATGTCATAGATTAGGTAACAAAATAATCATGTCTCTAGAAACAACATTTGGTTATTTTCTTTTGTCCATTAACACAAATCAATATATATTTTTATACCACAAAGATCAATAATCTCATATTAAATAGAGGAATAATATATGAACCAGAAATCATGGACTCATAGTTACCCACTCTTTGAATGTCCTTAAATGGTTTAATCACAATCAGTTTAAATAACTAATTTATCTAAGAACCAACATTTATAGATTTTATATGGTGATTAGTGTAACTATGGAATCCAACCTTTTTATTACATTAACATCTCATTACATTGTACAAAAAAGGATCTTTTAATGTGTTGTTTCTGAGAGACATGGTACATAATTCCTGAAATCAGAAAACATTATTCTATGAAAATTTTAAAGCATATAAATTGGTTCATAATATGCACTTTTACTAAATCTTATTACCTAGGGACATACATCAAAATAATCAATTATTTTAAGGTGCATTAAGGGAAACCAAGGGAAACAATTTTCACGTAATCATGAGAATCATCGATAAGAAATTGAGGATTATCATAAAGTAATTAAAAATTAAAAAAATGTATATAATAATATAAAGTATATGATTTATAACTTGTTAATGTGGATAAAATATTTAAATGATACATTCATAAGAATATCACCATAGAATGTCACATAGGTGTCCTAAAAATTACAATGGTAAATCACTAAGGTATCATAACACATGTCATCTCTAGATATTAAATTAATTTCAAAATGCATTAGCTAAATATTAGGGAACACCCTTCACAAGTATTAATTAACATGATCCACTTAGATCACATAATATAATTTCATAAATTACACATTTAGAATTAAATAAATTGGTTTCATAACAAAATCATAGCATTACAAAAAAGTTCTTCAAGATAAGATCTTTATTTCTATTATGACCCACTGGAAGGAAATATGGGTTCAATGTTATTTAATCCATAAAAAATATAATTTTTTTAAATCAAGGTAAATAACCCTCTAAAATAAATAAGTTTGGGTATTCAAAAAATAAAACAAGAATATAATTTTATTAAGAAAATAGAGAAAATTTGTGAAGAAAATTTGGCAGCATAACAGGTATGAAACATGGTTTTAAAAAATTGTAAAAAGAGATGAGAAAAGCGTATACCATTAATAAAATATAGTTAATATAGTAAAGGGGTAAAATAAATTATATTTAAGAACATAGTTTGGAAATTTGAATGATGTACAACATAAAAAGTTTACTTAAAAAGAAAAGAGAAAATTAAATTTCCCTTACCCTAGAGTGTAGTTCCTAAAACATAAGAATATGGACCTTGGGGGTTTAAAAACATATTTTGGGGACCACGTGGGAGGTTAAAATATTATTTATTTGTATAGAATTAATTGGAAGTGACTAAAAATGATTAAATTGGTGGATATTTATAAAAAAGTGGTAGATTTGTTTATTAATATCAAAATAAAGGCATTAGACACCTGTGTAGTGGTGAATGAAAAACCATGGGTTTTACCATGTTACATTCCCATGTTATTAGACACTTGAGACACCTTTGATGTTATTTTAATAAAAATTAGTCAACAATCATATCATATTACTTATTTTGTTTATTAAAATTAATTCTTTCAAAAAATATCAAATTAAAATTTGATATTAACATTTTTGAATATGGATAGTAAATTATATATTAGAAAATTAATTAAAATATATTAAAACACATTCATTTAATAAAATTAAACATTTTATGTCTATAGTGAGGTTAATTAGAAATTATATTATTACAACATAATTATGATGTAAATAACATACTGAAAAATTCTAACATTATTTTTAAAATTCATGAAAAACAATGTATTTTAGAAAATTCTCATAAAATTAACTTAAACTAATTTTAAAATTATAATGTAAAAAATAATATTATTTTATCATAATAAATATCTAAATATTATAATTTTATATTTTAAATTTAAAAACCCTTATTTATTAAAAATGGTAGCGGATTGAAAATGAATAGTTAAATTTCTGACACTTGTAAAACATTAAATTATTTTATCATATATTTTTAAATAATTTTCTTTTAGTAATAATATTAAATTAAAATAAACTTTATTCATTAGTCCATATATTATAATAATTTTTTAAAAAAAATTACAATCATTATCCGAAAAATCATTTTAACAAATTCTATCAAAATTTTATAAAGGAAAATGTAACGTCCAAATTACGGGTGCTTCCCAAAGGTGCCCCATACCCAGTCTGTCACATGGACTCAAGAACATTCCCCAAATTCAAGTGGATGTAGACTAGAAGTAAGGGCCTTGGGTGTGATAGTGGGGAAACTATTACTTCTTGGGAGAGTAACATAGTAGAAACAAATAGATAAAAGTAGTGGAAGCACTAATACCATACGATAACTAAAAAACATAAGACAAATAGTAAATAATCAATTGGGGAACATATATAAATGACGCATGCCACAAATGTCTACTAAAGAAACCAAACAAGTCACAATACCTGAGTAAAAAATAGAAACCAAAGTACTGAAAATAAAATAAAATCCAACAGCATCGCAAGCCTCAGCTTGGTCCCATTATCTCCAGCTCCACAATAATCAAGTACCTAAAGTAGAAGGGAGCTTGACCTTATCTATACCTACGACAATATAATCTATTTGGGCCCTAATGAATGACCCAAATATGGTGTGACGTGAATCCCAGTAGGCAACTACCAAAAGATCAGTGCCTATCATTCAGTGCATATATATAGCATGAAAACTATAAAACGAAGTAATAAACAAGGAAGATCTAAAAATTAATCAATCCTACAGTTTCAAAATACATTCATTTACATTTAATAATTATTCAACCAACATTTCATAAGCATTCCTCTAGGATGTACTCACAATATACCCCCTCAGGCTCAACGTAAACAAAGACTTTCTGAGAAAACCCTCACCATCAATTCCTCATGTGTCCCATAATGGTATCTATAGACTCTATGAGGAAGCAATCAATGTCCAATTCCCCCTATGGTCTCGCAACAGTATTATACCAACACTCTTAGGGAGCACTCACATCCATCCCCCCTATAGTCTCGCATTATGAAAAGTATAACAGACACTCTAGGGAAGCCCTCAATGTCCATTCCCCCTATGGTATAACTACACCATGTTCCCACAACCCGGTGTAATTCAATCATGCTCAAATGATATCCAATAGCCAAAATAGAACTCAAATACTACTTGTCTAAACAGCTACTATGAATATCACAAGAATGTCATATAAACAACTCCATCCTAACAACGCCATGAATTTAAAACATAATAGCCTAACAAGCAGTTCTAGACCCAACAACCATTATCAATCAAACATGGGAAAACACATCAATATCAAGGAATTAAACCCTCTTCATAATCAAACCACCTTACTCAAGTAAACAAAGAATAAAAATCATTAACAAGGTTAAATTATTAAAACACGCAAAACCCTAAACTAGGGTATTAGACACATTTTATTTCACATATAATTCAATAACATCTACATAAAGGCACAAACAACCTACATCGATGTTTTACGTTTGATATAGTTGAACCTTAGCCTTTTAATTTACCTATAACATCATAGATCAACAAAAATATCAAAAATGATGAACCTCAAATAACTCACGGTAGAAGATAAATAAAGAAGAGAGGCTCTATAATAAGAACGAAATTACCGAGGAAATTCCAACGCAATTGATGGTGTTCGATTCGGGGAACAGATAGTCGATCGGTGGATCAGAGAAGATTCGGTGATTTTTGTCACTCTAGGATGAGATGGGGCTAGAAGAAGACATTTCGATGAATGAGATGCGACCCCAGTTCATTTAATGAAATAAAAAAATTAAATAGTGTGTAATTTTAATGAACATGTCATGTATTGGTTTGAACCAGTCCCCGACGTTAGTGGTCTGCCACGTCACCCCAAACCTCCATGTCTTGGAGATTACATGGCCAACACACGACTACCTGTGACAATCTGGTACACGAAGTCTACTCTCAAGTACACTGTGTGTACTCCTAAAATTTAAAAAAACTCAACTTTTTCTCATGAACACCAGAAAACAAGATACGTACCTGAAAAAAAGATCAGGGTTCTTTCAATCATCCCCCCTAAAAAAAATTTTCCTTGAATTTTCCTAAGAAGGTGGGGAATATGAATCCTCGAATAGCTCTGGACACTAGGATCACACATCGGTTACCCTCTCCCATGTATCATCTTACACTCGCCCATGTTTCCATAGCACCCATACCAGAGGAATAGAACGTCCATGGAGAACCTTCTCACTTTAATCAACCATTCAGATAGGATGCTCCTAGAACGATGCATTCACCTCCTACTCAACCTCCACAGGATAAAAACTATGAGACGAGTCTGATAAGTAATGTTGCAACTGAGAAAAGTGAAAGACATCGTATATAGCCTAGTACCTTTAAGGTATCAATTATTGATAGGAAACTGGTCAGACTCTCTCTAAAATCTCAAACGGCCTGACGTATCTCGGTGAAAGATTTTGCTGTCTCATAATTCTCTTGTGTCTCAACCATGGTGTTGAATGTGGGGAAACTTGATTTTTGACCATAAACTCTATAGGTCATCTATTTCAATCATCATAAGACTTTTCTCGTGACTCTGTAGTAAGCATCCTCTTCTAAATCAACTCCACATGACCAGTGTTATCCTGGACAAGATGACGTCACAACACGACTGCATGTATTACATCCAGCCAATATAGGGGTGACCGCATGATCTACCATCAAAGCCTAATAAGGTACAATCTGAATAGTTTCTTGAAAACTATTATTGTAGGAAAACTCCACCAGAGGTATGTGATTCTCCCAATATCCTCTAAAATCTCAGATGGATGCCCGAAGCATGTCCTCCAGCACCAGAATCGTATGCTTGGACTTTCCATCGATCTAAGAATGGTAAGCTGTACTCAGATGTACCTTTGTACCCAAAGCCCTATGTAGTCCCTTCTAGACATGATTAGTAAAAAGTTCATCCCTATTTGAAACGATGGATTGTATAACTCCATGTAAACGCAAAATCTCCCAAACATAAAACTTTTTCAGCTCATCAACACTGATGGTCTCCTTCATCGGTAATAAGTTTGAAACATTCTTGAGTCTATCAATGACAACCCAAACTGCATCGTTCCCTCGAAGTGACCTCGGTAAGACAATCATGAAGTCCATCGTGACATCATTCCACTTCCACTCGGGAATGTTTAACTACTATAAAATCCCTACTGGTCACTGGTGTTATGTCTTCACCTGCTGATAGGTGGAAATCTCATGAAAAACCCTGCAAAATATCTCTTCATAATTGGCAATTGATATTGATGGTTTCGATCATGATGCATCTGGGTGACACCAGGATGAATTGCCTAAACTGAGGAATAAAAATCCCACATTAGCTACTTAAGTATGTCTGCTGACACCCTTACACGCCCTTGAAAACCCAAGATCTCATCCATTCCTATAGTCCATATAATATTACGTTCTTCTCCTGAAATGCTCTCCCATAGAACTAGGCCTTCATTATCTGATACCTTCCTCATTTTCACTCGATCAAGAAGAGTGTAGGTAACAACTACAAAATAAGGGAGCGTCTACCCCTATTTTTCATGAACATCCAAATACATTTCGTAGAACCGAGCAATAATATTTCACTCATCGATGGCCACTTAAACTGCCTATATCTGAGTCCTTCTGCTTAATTCATAATCAACTTCATTTCCTTTTCCAGGCGTGTAGGAAATATCAATGTCAAAGGAGTGAAGGTACCCATCCCACCTTCATAGTCTCAAATTCAGATCACGCTGAGTGAAGATATACTTGAGACGTTTGTGGTCGGTGAAAACCATAAAATTCTCTTCCAATAGATAATGTCTCCAACAATGTAAATCTTGTACATCTACAACCAACTGAAGATCGTGCATCAGTTAATTCCTCTCATGTGGCCTCAACTGCCAAGACTAGTATGATTTTAATATTTCCCACTACATAAGCACTACACCCAGCCTAATACCCGATTCATCATAGTAAACATTATAGCTCTTACATGGCTCTGGAAAAACTAGAACTGGAGCTATTGTCAACCTAGCGTTCTCCTCATGAAAGGTTGAATCATAGGGATCAGTCCACAAGTACACCACTCTCTTCTTAGTCAGGCCCCTTAGTGGTGCTGCTAAGTGTGAAAAGTCTCGTATGAATCTTTTATAGTAACCAGCTAGCCCTAGAATACTTCGTACCTCAAATACGTTCTTCGGATGCTCCCATTAAACTACTACTCGCAATTTCTACGGGTCTACTAATACTCCTGTCTATGAGATGTCATGAACCAAGAAGCGAATCTGGTTCATTCAAAAGTGTCATTTTGAGAGCATAGCATATAATTGAGGCTCTCTCAGTGTATTCAAAATGGTCTCAGTATGGGTAGAATGGGCGTGTCGAGTGTGAAATTACACCAAGATATCACCCATGAAAACCAATATAATGGAGTCCAAGTATGGATGGAACACTCGATTCATCAGTTCCATAAAAACTATTGGAACGTTCATGAGACCAAACGACATAACCACACACTCGTATAGACAATACTTAATCTGAAAGGATGTAAGAGGTATATATGATGGTCTAATGTATTGCTAACGATGTCCAGATTGTATGTCAATCTTTGATAACACCTGATATTCTTAAATTTGATGAAAGAGATCATCAATCATCAACAGTGGATATCAGTTCTTGACTGTCAACTGGTTAAGATTATAATAATTCACACAATGTCTGAGGGTACCATCCGTCTTCTATACAAACAGGATCGGTTAAGCCCAAGGAGAGGTACTAGGTTAGATGAAACCATTTTATTGTATCTCCTATATCTTCTTATTGAGCTCATTTAACTCTGGTGTAGCCATCCTATAAGGATAAATGGACACCTATGCCTCTCTTTGCATTATCTAAATACATCTCGATACAGTGGTAAACCTGAAATGTCTTCTGGAAATACATCTCTGAAACAATCCACCACTGAAGGAAAGACCATATGTGAAGTCCCCTGGTCAACTAGATACAAACTACTAATCTAGGCTATAACTCCTCCCAACCCATGATGCTCGGGTCCAGCTCTGCTCACCTGGACATATCATTCACCCTTATATTGAAATAAACTTCCCTCTAGTGATGTGAATGTCACCCTAAGGAGATAACAGTTGAGAACATCCTGGAAGTTAACGAACTAATCCATTCCAAGAATGAAATCATAACCCATCATATCTAAGACATAAAGGTACGATAAGAAGAGACACCCACTAACCATAGGATAGAACTCCAAGCACTGATGTACACTTGTCGTTCTAGTCCCCAACGGAGTTTCCAACATCAATACATCAGCATAGTTTATGATACAGAGCCCAAGTCACTACACAATAGAAACAGATATGATGCTATGGGAAGCCCCTACATAGAAAAGTGAAGAAGATAAAACAAAGGAAACTAGAATTTTTCCTCTAACTGTAGAGGGTTTGGGATCCTAATCCTGATGGTTCCGCTCCAGTGAAAAAGACTGTCTTGCACGATGACCCTATGAAGATGTCTAAGGTCCCTGAGCTGATTCACCATACAGCAATCAAAAACTCTAGGTCTGACCATTACCACCACGACCTCCACTTTGGCCTAAACAACATATAGTCCTCCATCCCCTAATCTAATGTGGGAATGTTGGTCCCACTCTAGTATAAGTTGTCATAACCAAACCCATAACACCATCTAATAGTGAGAAAATATGATATAAATGACGAAGATGACCCATCTTTACACAAGACCGGAACTGAACTCGGTCCCTCAGGAAATGTGGCCTCGTATGCCTACTCTTCTTGCATTGGTAGCATACCACATGGCTACCTGAATTAGTAATACAAATACTGAGATCTCTACATGTAGACTACATATGGCACTTTCTACTATCATTCAGATTGGTACCAACTCTAGATGCCAATCCACCTTGGCTCATAGCCCTATAATCCATCTGGTTTCTCTTTGTGATCAGTTCCTGGTTTACTATAGAAGTTATAGAAGTCAACCTAATGATTTTCACCAGATATTGGATGTTATGCCTTAGTCCATCCTCAAACTTCCTCAACTAGAATAATTCATCACCCATTGGAATGGCAGTGAAACACTGTAGATCTGTGAAGCATGAAGAATACTCCGTGACTGGGAGAGTACCCTTCTCGAAACTCATGAAATATCAGGCTCATTTGGCCCTCAAAGTCTCTAGGTAGAAGTAATTATAGGAGGCTTGCTGGAACTTAACACAAGCCATACCCTGCTGGCGCCCTGACTGTGATATCACATCCCACCATCTCTTGGTGGAATCCCGAATCATGTACCTAGTGAGCTTCACCTTTCTCGTTTGAGTAATCTCTATATTTTTGAAGAATGATAGCACGGATTCTAACCATGAATCCACATCCTATGGTCCTCCATCACCTGAGAATGTGGGAGGATGATGCTGCTAAAAAACCTGCGTCATATCTGCCAAAAATGGTGCAGGATTAGGTGCTCCTTTGAAGGCATGCATAAAACTCATGAAGCCTTCTCAAAACTATGCATCACCACCTGTATCCAGAAAGATGGCTGGTGCCAAGAATGACATGAAGAGAAGACTTTCTAGTAGTCCATAATCTACCATGTCTGGTGTCTGATAATTTCTCTATATCTGGTGTAAAACCGGAGGACGCCTCAGTGGCATGACTCTACAAGGTCAAGCACACACCTTAGTTCATGATTATCAAGGACTAAAACATAGATGTGAAAAAAGGTAACATGAGAAAGAAATCATTCATGTATTATCAAATAGATATACATAGTGTGCATCAACCCAACACGACATGTTTCTCTAAGCCTTTACATGAGGGTGTACATTTGCAAACCCTGTCATTTAGCATCTCATACACATGATGTGTTCTCCATTGACACGGTGTGTACTTGAATCCTTCCCCCATCCCAAGATCCTCTAATTGGATAAACTACATGGTTCTCTATAGGGTAACACAAAATAGCGTGTTCACCATACACACGACGTGTTCCACTTAAGTTTCAACTACCCGTGTTGTTGTTCACTTGGATGGATACTTGGTCCCCATAACAAAACATGTTTTTGATAGACATAGTGTGTACTAGAAAGATTTCACCAACCCACATTGTTAGTCACATGGACAGATACATTGTCTCTACAACACGGAGTGTTCAACCAACTAGAACCCAACCTTCTGTCCCTTCTCACACAGTCAATCACACAGTTTAAGGACTACACAACGTGTACATATAGTACATTGCATTTACATAAGATAAGTTGTTCCTTCCTGAACAGAAGGATACTTGGTCTGTATTTATCAATATACACCTTGTATTACGGTTTTTTCTAGGAACTAAGTCTCATAAACTACATTAGAACACCATAAAAACACTAAAACTAATGTTAAGTGACAGATTCCAATCTATGGGGGGCCCATACTCTTCATGAATCAAATCTTGGCATTTTATTCATGTATATTACAAGTAATAACAGCGCAATTAATCACATGTTCCACCAAATTCCAACTTATGAGGTCCCATATCATGCCAGGGACCAAATAATGGCATTCATCCAAAAGAAACTTCACATATTAGCAATACCCCCATCAAATAATAGAAATTCTATCAAGGAATCTATTAAAACATCATGAAAATATTATACAACATCTATCACAACAACATACAATCAGTAATGTACTCTAAATGGAATGACATGAATGCATGAGATGCGATCTCTAGAATGTGCCTATATGATTCATGAAAGGGTATACACTCATCTCAGTAGGTTGAAATAGAAATTGAACCTCAATAATATCAAAAATAATAACAAAAAACAATAGAATCACCTAACAGTTAAATAAAATCATCTATAATAATTGAAAAACTAGTAAAATTGTAACAAATAAGGTAAATTGGCTTTTCCATGTGCATAGGTTAGATACTCCCGACACAACTTATTACCATGAACTTATACCTTCATATCACTATCTATGACCTATAAACAGTAAGTCAAGAAGAAAAGAACCTCCTATGATACCAATTTGTAACATCCCTATTCTGGTTGTCACCCAAAGGTGCTCCATGCCTGGTTCATCATATGTCCTCAGTAATAGTTACCCAAATGCTAGAGACTTCTGACTAGTTGCGAGGGCCCTGGGTGTGATAGCCGGGAAACTATTCCCTTATTTTTATTGTAACACAGTGGAAACAAATAGATAACATTTTTGAAAGCAGTAATACTATACAATATATAAATACCAGTGGACTAAAATTAAATAAATAACTCAAGCACACGTATAAATGACTCATGCCACATATGTCTATGAAAGCATCCAAACAAGACACAATTATGGTGTACAAAAACAAAAACCAATGTACTGAAAAGAAAATAATCTCTAATAGCATCACAAGCCTCAACATGGTCACATTCTCTCCTTCTCCACAACAATAAAGTACCTCAAGAAGAAGGGTTCTTGTCCTTATCTATACCTGCAATAATATAATATGTTTTGGCCCAAAATAATGACCCAAACAGGGTGTGAGATGAATCCCAATAGGCAACCAACCAAAGATCTGTGCCTAACTGTTAGTGAATATATATAGAAAGAAAAATGTAAAACGAAGTAATAAAAAAGGAAATACTAAAAAGTAAGCATTATTATATTCTCAAACTAAATTCATTTAAATTTATCAATTATTCAACCAAACATTCACCAGAAACCCTCTCGGTAGTACTCACCGTTTAACCCCTCTTGTTGAACATAGACAAAGACTCTTTGAGGAAGCACTCATTTTCAATCAATCTTGTGTCCTTTAATGGTAACTGTAGACTAAATGAGGAATCACTCAATTTTTAATTCCATCTGTGGTCTCGCAATGGTATTCTGAAGACACTCTAAGGGAGTAGTCACGTCCATCCCCCATATGGTCTCACAATGTTAAATGTAAAACAGACACTCTGGGGAATCACTTAGCGTCCATTCCACCTATGGTATAACAACACTAGGTTCCCACAACCCTGTGTAATTCAATTTTGCACAAATGATATCCAGTAGCCAATGTAAAACTCAAATACTACGTGGCTAAATAGCTACTATGCATATCACAAGAATTTCATAAAAACAACTCCATCCTAACAACACTATGCATGAAATAAATAACTTCCATATAGGGAGTTCTAGACCCAACAACCAATATTAACCAAACGTGGAAAAACACATCAATAACAATGTATTAAACCCTATTCATAATAAAAAACCCTTACTCAATAAAACAATGCATAACTGCCAATAACATTGATAAATTCCAAAAACCCGCAATACCCTAAACTAGGGTTTTTGGTAGTTTTTTCAAATATAATTCGACAGCATCTACAAAAAGGCACAAATCACCTACCTCAACTTTGTACTATTTATATAGTAGAACCTCATCCCTTGAATAGACATAAAACATCGTAGATATTCAAAAACGTAAAAAATTATCAACCTAGAATAACTCATGAAAGACAAGATATCAAGAGGAGAGGCTCTAGAAGAAGGAAGTACTTATCAAGGTTATTCCAATGCAATTGACGGTGTTTGATTCGAAGAACAGAAAACCGATCAGTGGATTGGGGATGATTCGGCATTTTTTGTCGCTCCTAGATTAGATAGGGATAGAAGAATTCATTTCTGTTAACGAGATTTGGCCCCTATACATTTATTGAAATAAAATAAAAATTATACAACATGTACTTTTAATTAACACGCTATGTATTGGCCTCAACCGGCACCCGACATTAGTGGTCTGCCACATCACCCCACAAAACCATGTCTCGGCCATTACACGACCAACACACAGCTACCGATGACAACCCGTTACAAAGCGTGTACTCTGATGTACATTGCATGTACTCCCAAGTACACCATGTTTAATCGCATAATATCCAAAAACGACACTTTTTCTCAAGAACACAAGGAAATAAGATACATACCTGAAAAAAAGATTTGGCTTCTTACAAAAAAATTATTAAATCCAAATCAATGGAATAAATATTTTATTTAAACAATGGAATTATAAATTAATTAACTAGGTCCTTGAAATATAACCCCTTATTACACCCACATACTCCCATATGAGTAAGATGTGAAATGGTGGAAATTTAATGGGGTGCCTCAAGTGACATCGACTGAGTGGTAATCTCTACTAAATTGAACATCTTCCGTAAGTGATTTTGATCATCCTTCACATGTTTTAGATCAGATGAGGAATTTTCAAGGGAGATTCACAAGTGATGATACCTCCCTCCCATGTTCTGATAGATGGGGTTCAAATGGATTGAATCTATTGGTTAAGGACATAACCCCTTCTTTGCCTATACATTTTTCTGTCAAAACATTACTTATAAACTCTAATTAAAAAGTTAAAATTATTATCAAGAGTATAGTTACCAAGGGTCATATTGACCAAATATTGTAATTTAAAAACAATAATATAATAGTCATATATATATAGTCACATTTCATTTATATTCACTTCATTAAAAAATGTATATTTCTTAGCAATGAATTATATAATATACCACACATTTTTATGAAACAATTATCATTAAAAAAGTAAAGGTCATGACATTCTTACCATGTTAATGAATTTCATCCCTAAAATTTTAACTCATTAAATTAGTTGAGAAAATTTGTGGGAACTTCTTTCTTATTTTCTCCTCTAGTTCCCACTTCACATCGTCATATTTTTGGTTCCTTCAAAACACAATGACGAGTTGGGTATTATTTTTTCATAGAATCATTTCTCTATAGTCTGTGATCTCTACTGACTACACCTCATAAGAGATGTCATGTTCTAGTTGCACCACCCTAGGACTAATTATTTATGAAGAGTTAGATATGTACTTATTCAAGAGAGACATGTGTAATATGTTAAGAACATGAGTTAGATTTTGTGGAATTTCTAGCTGATATGCCACTAATACTATGTGATTAAGGATTTCATAGGGGACACTATACCTATGGTTAAGCATCCATTTATTCCTCAATTTCATGACTCTCGTCCAAGGTGATATTCATGGGAACACTTTTTTCCCCAACACCAAACTCCAAGTCACTTCAACAATTGTCATCATAGTTGTTCTGCAGACTCTGATCAACCTCTATGTGTTGTTGGATGGCATAAACATTTTATATCATCTATTGCACAAGATTAGGCCCAAGAAAAATTCTATCACCAACAACATCCCAACAATTCTGAGTTATATATTTTATCCCATATTGATCTTCATATGGTCCCATTTGATCTCATGAATGGTAGTTGTTTTTGTAATAGTACTCAAAAAATGGGATATGTTGATACAATCGATCATTAAATTCCATTGAGCATGTTCATAGTAAGTCCTTATGTTTTTGAATAGTCCATTCAGGTTTTCCATTAGTTTTGGGGCAGATAGGATGTAAAAAAATTCAATTTAGTGCATATAAAATGATGAAGACCTTTCCATAATATTGATATAATCCTTGGATCATGATTAGATATGATAGATAATGGTACATCATTAAGACTTACCACTTCTTTCATGCATATCATGTAATGTTAGAAAAGAGTGTAATATTCCTGAATAAAAATGAAATGGGAAGTCTTCATGAGACGTTACACTATAAACCAAATCAAATTATTTCCTTAGGATGTTTTCCTAAGACCAGTGAAAATATCCATAGAGATATTGTCCCACTTCCTTGTTGGTATGGGTAGTGGTTTTAATACCACATTAGAAAATTTCCTCTCTACCTTAACTTGTTGATACAATAAGTACCTTTGAAAATCTCCCTTTTTATGTCATCTAGACAATAATAACCACAACATTACCTATATATATTATTAAGTTAAGGATTTATAGAGAGTGTAGATCTTTGAGATTCATCAATAAACTCCTTCTTTATGTCTAGAACAGATGGAAAACATATCCTTGTATTAAATTTTAGTACGTCTATATGAACAATATTAAATTTTAGAAACATCCCACTCTTCACATCCTATATCATCTTTGGTAACAAAGTTTATAGTATTTTAGATTTATAGATCATATCTAGTAATTATATTTGAGAAATAATTTGGGATAGGGTTGATGATGTGACTTAACTTATTATTATCGTGAGAGTAAAAATTGACCATTAATCAAGTATCTTCTTCAATCCTCATCATTTCCACCACAAGAGGGTTTTTTCTTCTTAATGCATCAGTGGACTTATTTTATTTACAAGGATCATAATGATTTGAAAAATCATATTCTTTATGAAGTACAAACCATATCCTTTTTCTCATGTTAAATTTATTTTGTGTGAATATATACATCAAACATTACTGTTCAATGTATATATCACATTTCTCTCCATAAAGATAGTTCTTAAAAATATTTTGAGCAAATACAACCACAGCCAAATCCAGGTCATGTGTAGGATAATTATTCTCACGAGGCTTCAATAGTTAAGATGCATAAGATATAACCTTTACATTTTTCATGAAGACTCACCCAATCCCTTTCAGAGAAACATTGCTAAAAATAAAAAATCCTTTACCAATAGAGGGTTGAGTCAGCAAGGTTTCATCAACCAATATTTTCTTCATCTCTTAGAAACCTTCTTCACACTCATGTATATAGACGAACTTGGCCCCTATTTGCGTTAACTAGGGTATTGGACCATAAATTATTTATTTATTTCACAAACCTTTTATAATATTCTGTTAAACCAAATAAACTATAAATCAATGTTTCTATTGTATATGAGGCCAATCCTCGGACACCTTTTTCATGGTAGGGTCCACTAAGATTGCACAATTTGATGCAATGTGAAACAAGAATGAAACTTCTTGAAACTAAATTTCACATTTTCTAAACTTTTCATATAAAATCTCCTTCCTCATAGATTACAATAAAACCATTAAATGATCCTCATTATCATTGATACTTTTAGAATATACAATATTTCATAAATAAAAATACAACAAATTTATCAAGGTAGTCATAAAGGATTGTATTTATCAAATCAATAAATATAAAAGGATAATTATTCAAATTTAATGGATGACAAAAAAACTCAAAAATCCTATATCTTTATCAGAATGTAGTCTATAAAATATCAACTTTTATCAAACTCAATTGATGACAACTAGATTGAGGATAAATCTTTGGAGAGATTTGATACCCAAGAAGCGGGTCAAATAAATCCATAATCCTAGATGATTTTACTTTTTTTCACTATCATCCTGTTAGGTTCTCTATAATCAATACAAATTACCATTGATCAATAATTATTATTCACAAAGAGAAAATGTGGTCCCTAAAGATACAAACTTTGTTGGATATACCCCTCCTCCAAAAGAACATGAAGTCATTTCTTTAATTCCCTGAGATCTATATTTTCCATTATATATATGGCCTTCGATATTGTCTAGGATCCAATAATGAGTTCAACAGAGAACTTTAACTTTAATTAGAGGGGAGGTCTAGGAAACTCATTTAGGAAATACATCAATTTATTCCAAAATGTTGGGGACATTTTTTGTTCATATACATTCATCTCGTTCTTCATTTTCATCGATCATTTTCACAAAGGTTACGAACGGTGTTTCTTGATAGAGATCAAGTCAAGATATCTCTAATTTGACAAAAAAAGGTAGGAAATCTATTCAAAATTACTAATATTTCATTACTTATATATTTTCTCTTGGAAATATACATTAATATACAGTCCATCCCTAGTATAATACCGAGTGCCAACTTAGAAATGACTGCTAGATTTGAAATGAGATTTTTCTCTCTATTGTAAAAAACTAGAGTTTCTATACACAATTGATTCTTGGATAATCACTCCCGGAGTATTTACTAAAATATATACTTCTATCAAATAGGGATAGATTCTATATTCATTGTAAACATGGAATAAATAATGGAATTCATAGAACCTGAATAATACAAATTACATTCTAGCTCTCAAAGAACAATGAGAGTACTGAGGACAACATCATTTGGAGCATCACCTTCACCTATCCTAATAAAAAAATCCCAAACTTTCTCCCTATTTCTATGCTGAGGTTGATGATGATTCCCCTTTATTAACTTTGGATTTGGAGAATGATTAGAATTGTGCCTAATCCAACCACACATGATGAATTTGACTTCAGGATGGTCGTGCACCATCTTTCAATTGTTGTTAGTGATGATATTTGAGGGCATTCCTTAATATGATAGTCCCATGAAATATGGACATCCATTCCACAATTTTAACTTTTCCCGCTCCTGAGATACCAGTTCCCCAAATACTTTTTCCCACATTTGTTGCATGTGGGATGTTGCACTTATTTTCCTCATTATCCATAATCAAAGTTACTCTGTAATCTTTGATCTATTGATCAATTATATTCATTTGATCTATAGGAAAAATATGTTTCTAAGGACTATATTTTACCCATCATAACGCTTTTCACTAACTCATCATAGTTATCACTGTCTCTATTTGTATGATTCCTCTATAGATGGGGTTTATCCCACCAAATAATATATCAACCTTTCCATTAGGATCCATGAAAAAGATATAGGTGTATCAATGAATTCTTAAAAACTTCATCTCATAGATTCCAAAATATTTATTTTCCTTCTGCTTCATCTATATGAATGGTTTATCTTTTTTTTTTGAATTTAATGAGAAAAATATGATTTGAAAAAGGTTCCCCGGAACTCTTCCAACTACATTACTTCAATATCCCTTTTTGCATCATGTTTTTAATCAATTTCCACAACTAATAACCTTCTACTAGTATGGGGTAAAAAATTAAAGTTACTTTCTCTTATTCCAAACAATGGAGTAATGAAAATATATTTTCTACAGAGCATATCTATTATTTAGAAATGAATGGTTTAGTAGATCCACTGAAATAAGGTGGTGGTTGATGCATAAAGGTGTCAATGAAAATTTGTGGACATGGTAGTGAATTTGATCTCTCATATTTATTCAACTTATTTCTCATAACTCATGTTAGTTGATTTATCATTATCACTATTTTTTTCGGATTCCATTGGAGGGTCTTTTGCATATGGTTCGTTGTGATCACCATTTACACAGTTCCTCGTATTTCCTTCCTTTTTCTAAAAGAGTAAAAACATATGTAGAAATTTATTTGTTTTAATAATATTATAACTCTAAATTATTTTAATGTCTTAATCATCATGCTTATATATTTTATTCTTCAAAAAAATTTACATTTTCTATAACTCCTTCATAATGGTTCAATATAATGTTGTGATTAACCAAACATACCCCCCCCCCAAGAATGTCAAACTAGGAGTGTAATAATGGCCATTTTGTGCACCCGTTCCTATTAGAGTCTATCCGAAAAAGTTTCTATTGGGTTTTAATTTGAAATACATATGTTCTAGAGCTACATCCACTTGTTTGTATCTAGATATGTGTTTTATCTATCAAAAACCACTTACATATTACTTTACCAAAATACCATGCTGTTTTACTATATTTTAACTCTTATCTTGGGTTCTTCCAAATTTTTTAAATAACTAATTTCCACAAATAACTATATTATCCTTCGATATTGTTGGCGCCAAAATATTGCACAAAAGGAAGGGACAAAAAAGAAGGTCGGGACGCTGCCTCTCAAAGCACTGACGCGAAGCACCCCGAGCATCGCGGTCTTGTGAGGCTCCAGAGGCGGCAACTCTCCGCGAACGCATTTGACGTTCGCGAGCCCGCCGCGAAGCGCCAGAGGCAGTAACTCTCTGCGAACGAATTTGACGTTTATGAGCCCGCCGCGAAGCTCCAGAGGCGGTAACTCTCCATGAACGAATTTGACGTTCGCGAGCTCACCGCGAAGCGCCGGAGGCGGTAACTCTCCGTGAATGAATTTGACGTTCGCGGGCGCACCGCAAAGCCCCTTAGTCCGCGTGGGAGTTCTGCTTCGCTGAGCCCCTTGCCTATAAATACTGGGCTCCCCATGAGTCCCAGGGATGGACAATCCGACCTTTCGGATTCTCCTCTACCGAATCGTGAAGCACCCTTTTCCCTCAGGAATCATGAGCTCCGTGAGGTACTTCTACTTCACGTGACGACTTCGCTTTGTCTCGTTTTGAGCCCCTCTTCCGAGAGGGAAGACCTTCGTGAAGCACAAGGGAATTCGCGAAGGAGGGGGATTCCCAAGGGTACCCGGGTAGCCGCGGAGCATTTATGCTTCGCGAAACACCCAACCTATACTAGTGATCCCTATGCTAAGGCAGGATCGCTATGAATCGCGAAGCACACTGCTTCGCAGCACCCTGCTTCGTGAGGAACCTCTTCTCCGCGAGGCGGTGCTCCGCGAATACTGTTCTACTTCGCGAAGCACCCTCCACTCACACCTATTCCCCATGCTAAAGCTAAGGCACTCCGCTTCGCGAAGCACACTCCTTTTCTTGGCAATTCCACTTCCCGTGCGACCCTCCAGGTATGCACGATGTGATTTCAAAGTCCCACGAACAATACCACTCGTAGCGTTGCATCACCTAATGCTTCTTCGCATAGGCACGCTAACGGATATTGCTTCTTCGCATAGCCACACTAACGTGGATCCCTCGATGGTTCGCTCCACAACCCCCTTTGACCATGGCATTACTGGTACCTTCACTCCCCCATGGAGAAAAGGTTACCAGTTATGTAAGTCATAAGGGTGTTGAGTGAACCCGCCTCGTCTGAGCTGCAGGACGTTAAACTTCCAAGCAACACGTCCTCAACACATGACGTTAAACTGTGACCCGACCTCGTGCCTCACACGAAGGGTCCCCCCAGCTCGAACATTATTTATGCCACTAATCTCCACGGGGATGGAATCACTCCCCCCAAAAGGGATGATATCCTTTTTATCGTAGCGGGGTATGTTCACAAGAGAAGGGCGGCCCTAGTTCCCCAACGGATGGCTGCACCCCTATATCTCCGTACTTCCCCACTACCAAGGTCAGTGGAGGGCATGATAGGGAACGAGGAACCTCCCATAATTGGTCCAAAATCTCTCTTTCTCTGCGCTTTTCCGCACTTTGGGCCTCCATCCTAGAGTAAGTCCCAACACCATGGGCCGCCTAACGCGTAATCCCCTCTTTGCTTCTCACAGACGCACCCTTCGCGACCTGATCGTCAGGTCCTTGCTGTCTCTTGTTTCTCACACCGAGGATGACTCATGTCGGCTTAGAGTTGGCATTGGACCTGAATATACCTCGTCTAACATGACTTTAAACTGCATACCCTCGTCCAGCATGACGTTAAACGGTATTCCCTTGTCCCTCATGACATTAAACTACACAGCCATTTGAACTATGAGTTCTTTGATCCATGTCAAGGAATGGTACGTAGGAAGCCTCCACGAAGTTCAATCCCACCCATCATCCAATTCACATCGAGTTATACCTTCGTCCAGCATGACGTTAAAATGCATTACAGTCCGACGACAAGCCGTTGTGACCACCCTAACTACGAGGACTTTGATCCCTGACAAGTCATGGTACGTAGAAAGCCTCCCTGAGGTTCAAGCCCATCTCCCATCTCCCATCGGACCAAGGTCCCTTCCACATGATGGTTCTCTGACACCCACCACCATCCCAAACTACAGGGACATTGATCCATGCCAAGGCATGGAACGTAGGAAGCCTCCACGAGGTTCAAGTCCACCGCCCGTCGTTTATTCACGTCAGGGTTCACTCTCGTCCAGCATGACATTAAACTGTATTCCAGTCTGATGGCAAGCCGTTGTGACCAATCCGAACTACGAGGACATTGATCCATGTCAAGGCATGGTACGTAGGAAGCCTCCACGAGGTTCAATCCCACCACCAGTGGACCCCTGAGTCTACATTCACGTCGGTTCGCTGACGAATCCCACCATTTGAACTATGAGGTCTTTGATCCAAGTCAAGGCATGGTACGTAGGAAGCCTCCCCGAGGTTCAAGCCCATCTCTCATTAGACCAATGTCCGCCTTCACGTCGGTTCGCTGACGAATTCCATCGTATGAACTATGAGGACTTTGATCCATGGCAAGGCATGTTACGTAGGAAGCCTTCTAGAGGTTCATTCCCACCACCCATTGGACAAAGGTCCACCTTCATGTCGGTTCACCGACGAAGTCCCTCTGAACTACGTGGTCTTTGATCCATGTCACGACATGGTAAATAGGAAGCCTTTCAGAGGTTCAAGCCCACCATCCGTTGGTCACTCTGACCTTCTTTACGTCGGTTCATCCACACCCGAGAAGCCTAGTGTGTAAGCCCCACACCATTTGGACCAAGGTCCACCTTCGCGTCGGTTCACTAACGCATCGGACCAAGGCCCACCTTCGCGTTGGTTCGCTGATGAAATCTGTCAGACCAAGGTCCACCTTCATTCCGGTTCACCGGCACCATCCCAAACTATGCGGAATTTGATTCCCTGCCACAGGGATACGTATGAAGCCTCTTCAAGGCTCAAGCCCAACTTCACTGTCGCCCTTACGATCGTTCCTTGCCACTCCCCCTCCACTTCATTCATCCATCCATCATCCAACCTGATTCTCACCCGGACTGTCATATCCCGGTGCGACCATGCTGGTACGCTCCTATTCACAGCCGCCCATGGGCTGGTACCGGTATCAGCACCCCTTCAAGGGAAATCGCTCAATCCGATCCATTCTAGCTATTGCTCCGATCGGCCTGATCCGTCTCCGCTGGACGTTAAAATCGCGGCATACCCTGTGTTAAACACCGGAAGTTGAGGAAAACCTCATATATGTGTCTATGGCATACAATTCCCCATGCTCGATGTGGGATTCCTCGAGCTTCCACGCCCTCGAGAAGCCCTATGACTAGGGATAATAGACAGACATGCCAGGTCCAGAGCAACCAGACATGCTACTGATGCCTCAATGTGACTAATCCCCTGACTGAAGGTTGCTTCCCTGACCAGAACCTTTGGAATGTCCCAACAGAAGTAGTGTAATTAACCGGTGTCCATGGAAACATGGCACTGAGAAAATTTTAACGAACAACATATTAAATATATGAGGGAGACCTGGACTAGGTGACGAGTTCTGAGGAGGAATCCACAGAAAGAAGAACCGACATCCCATCATCCCGTTTCGATCAAGGAGCAGACGTCCCTGTATAAGAAATGAATGCTGCCTGCTTTTTGAAAGCGGGAATACGGGGCAACAGTGCAGTGCATCCTCCTCCGCGGATGGATGGGTGTGCATGCCTCGACAAAAGCATCGGAAACAGAAATGGTGAACCCGACGTGAAATTATTCTCCTCAATGTGGATATTAGTAATGTTCGAGGCACCAGTAGATTGACGTGTCACCAGATCCATATATTGGGCGCCTGGTCCCCCTAAGCAAACAGCGGGCCTATCGTGCACCTCACCAGAAGTCGGGGCAGTAGAACTTGGGGCACTCCGTTTTGCAATGTGTTAGCGTGGATCCTTCTTACAGACGTGGAGAATGGAATGATGCTAGGGCACTGGTTTTCAATACTTTTCCTCGCAGTGCTGATGATTTGATCCCTTCGTTTCCCAGGAACCAGGCTGCTGTAACGGAGACATGATCACCGCCCCCTCGCCTACGCAGGGGCAGGGGCAACACCGCCAAAACCACCCCGCATGGCTCCACTACAGCCACGACGACCATCACATCGCGGAACATGGGGCTCCCACATCCCCATTCCCCATCAGAGGTCTTCCAGTGAAGGGTGATCAACAACCTCGTATGCAGGTACGAGGAGGAAGGGGTCATCCCAACTCGGGATATGGCCTGCCTGGACCTGGAGGCATCTGGCCCCCGCCGTCAACGCTGCTCTAACAGGCCGCGCAGGGAGCCCCTGCTCCCCACCTCAACGTTCAACCATTTCGGGTTCCTGTCCCCGGAACGCCTTGACGACTCCTCACCTTACGCTGATGAGGAGGGTGTCGTTCGGCTCGGCCCGCTCAGGGTCCCGACCCAAGGGATCCCAGCAAGGGCTCATATCCAACCGCGTCAGCACCACCATCTGACTCCGCCGGAAGAGCTGGCAGGCTATGCCCCTGCACCACCTACGCCAGCTCGTCTGACCCGACGTCAGCACCGGGCCCGGGTTGAGGATGCTCGCCCTGATGCGTCGACGTCAACAGCTATAGTGGACCGAGACACCGCCTACATGCATCATGGAGTCCCTTTATACAATGATCAGGGGCACTCCTTCACCCAACCAGGATCGAGACCCCAACCGCCCCACGGTCAGGATGGGTTGACTCTCCGGGTTGCAGGTCTGAGTGGTGATCGCCACGAACTAACCCGCGGTGATGTCCCCTCGTATGGAGGCCCTTCACGTACCACTACTCCACAGAGCATCGGCTTTCCTCGCTTTGAAGCTCATCATGGAGGTATGCCTCGTGCTACCCACATCCTGAAGGAAGACCTACCCCGTAGTAGTGACACTCGGCGCGGAAACCATTCCTGCGCCCACTATACAGGGTAGGAGTCCCTCCTCTTGTCCCCGACTGTCGATCTGAAGGCACTGTCCCTTCAGTCCTTCTCTAACATGGGGGCCCTTGCTACGTCCTCTCTGCAACGGGAGAAGGTCCTCCTCTTCCCAGAAACTCAAGGAGTGAAGGTCAGCCTCGCTCTGCCCGCATCGACCATGGAGGTCCTCCCCATGCTCCTTCTGATTCCAACATAGGCTCCGCCCACATGGGTGTTGTCCATGGAGGTCCTCCCCATGTACCCTTAGACATTTTCCATAGTTCCCCTAATACCTCGGCTATCTCGACTGGGGGCCCTATCCTCCACGGTGCCAGCGTCGCCCCGAGACTACATATTGAGAATCAACCCTGTCCCGAAGAGCCACCCTGGGGCAGGAGAGTGGGTCGTCGCCGCCACAAGAAGAATCCTGGGGGGGGGCCGAGTGGAGATCAAACCGGCCCGTTTCTAGGATTCTGAAGCAGAATTCGACTCAGCGATGGAACCATATCCCCGCTCCTCTGTATCAAGGACAGGGGCAGGAACCAGGCGCGTTAGCCTCATTCTCCCAGAATGTGAGGTCCACCAGATTCCTATCTCTCTTTGCAGGTACATCCAACAGGAAGAAATCATGGGAAATACGCAGGTCCCGACCGTGAAATCCCCACCATTGTCAACAGAAGCGCCCTCTACCTCAACCAGAGATCACGAAGAGCTATTTTGGGTGCCAACGGTGGCAGAGCAACGACGTGACCTATTGCGGGTAGCCATGACTCCTGTGCTGGAAGCTGTGGCTATCAGCCCGTTATATCGTGACATCGTGGCGAGGTCACCTCACTCTTCAGAGGATGGCCCGGAATTCAGCGGCCAATCAGCTCGTTCACCGTATTCTCCGTCGTCGAGTTTAATATCCCAGATGTCCACCTCGGTACTACTACCAGTCCCTCAGCCGCCCCCGGTTGGCGAGTGGGGCAATACAGGGCCAGAACCCGAGTCCGAACCCAGGAGCTTCTAATGCATTCTCGTAGCGGATTACTTCTTGGAGAAGTTCTGGCCGACGGCGGTGCTGAACTTTTGCGCACCAGATTCCCTTAACCCTGAAGAAGTTGGGTTATTTTGTCGAACCCTATGGGTGACACACATCCGCCTTTGTTACGAGCGGGTGGTGTACCCCAGAAGTCGAGATCACTTTGAAGAAATCAGCGAGCAATGCCACCTGATTGATTTGGCCGCACTCATTGTGGCCCAGCACCCTGAGTCGCCAAGCCATCAGAGCACCCTTCAACGGAAATGTGTTTAGAGTTTCAATGTACTCCGCCGAGTCGTCAGGGATGCTACCCCCCATGTGAATGTCTGTGGTTAGGGACACTATGCCGCTCTCCTCTTCGACCCTATCCGATGGTAGCCCGATTCGCTATGCGACATTGAGGACATTCCCTCAAGATGGGTCGTGGTCCACGTGGCTAAAGTAGTGGCCAAGGAAGACGAACTTTAATTCCTTGATGGAGAATTACCCCCCGAGGGTGTACCACCACTGATGGACCCATCAGGGAGGGTTACCCGTCAGCAGAGGAACCTTCTAGGCCTCCCTGTACCCACCGAGTCGCTCGTACTCGGTCAAAATACCGGCAAGGGTAAGGAGCACGTCGGAACTATCAAGCACTCTAACCCATCTGCCTCCGTGCAGAAAACGGACGAAGATCCCGAAAAGGCCATGTTATGCCAGCAGCTTGCTGAACAGAAGAGGCTGGTTGACGAACTCTTGGCTGAGTGCGCTGCAGCGCGGCGACTCGACTATGGTAATCCCAGGCCGGGGCAGCAGGGGTAGGAACAATTTCCCCCAGTGAGATGCCTCCGGGAAACCCTGATCTTGCTACTTCCGCAGACAGGGCAGAATCCAGAACTTACGGAAAGAGGGCATGATACGTCTCGTCAAACCCCCCCGAACGACAGGGCAATCTGAAGAATCCAGTCTGGGTTCCCCCAATCGCCCCATAGGTCATTCCGCCAGTCGATCCATGAGCTGCTGAAGCCATCTACCCGGTTGAAGAACCTAGAAATGCACTTGTGGTTAGGGATCCCCGTCAAGATAGGGACCCCCACCCGGATGATCTTATAGCGGCACTCACAGCCCACCATGAAGCGTTGGAAACACAGCAGGAGGAGGTCCCACCGGATGGCAAGCCATATCCCACGTGGGTGGATGATATGCCCGCACCCCCGGGTTTTGGGAACCCCACTTTCTCACCCTTCAATGGAACAGGGGACCCACCGCAGCACTTGGCACATTTTTCTCTCAGGTGTGGCCCCATGATGGGGACCCCAGCCGAGCAAGAAGCCGCCAAGTTTCGATGTTTCGTACAGACATTGGAAGGTCCAGCATTCGTCTGGTACAGCCATCTCCCTATCGGATCGGTGACCGGTTGGGAGGATCTCCGACAGCAGTTCCTATACCAGTTCAGCTCCACCACGCGGAAGACCAACATTGCAGACCTCTTCAAGTGCAAGAAAAGGCCTGATGAGCGATTCACAGATTTCATCGCCCGGTGGAAGGGACTTACGTATTCCCATGATATGACACTGACTTAGGAGAAATTACTGACGATGTGTGTGGGGAACATCAAAATGGAGCTATTACACTCCTTGATTACCCAGAACTACCCTAGAGGGTTCAGAGATTTCTCAGATAAGGCTCAACGCCTTGAGGAGGTTCTACAACAGGCTAGTCAGGCACCTTCGTTGCCCCCTATGATCCCAGCCAGGAGGACCGCCACAGCCGAACTCACCGAGGTGGCCCAAATAGAAGCCCCTAGGCAGCTAGAATTACTTCCAGTGGAACCAACCCCGCAACCCCACAGAGGTCCTCCACCTCAAGCACAGGCTCCGGCCCAGTAGTGACTGCCTCAGAATCGATAGGTTCCCCCGCGCAATGCGCCACCTCCACCTAGGCGAGACAATTAGGCGCCGCCTCCTCGGAAGGCCCCTCCGGCACCTCATCATAGCTTGGCCCCCAGGGCCCCCTATCTGGAAAGAAGGCACGAGACATATTTATTCAATGAAAATCAGGTCCCTGGCTACTTCCGAAGTGATCTAGATCAAGGGATTGTGCGCCTGCCCGAGTGCAGAAGGCCGGCAGAAGCGAATCTCACCGATCACACAAATACTATCCTTATCATCGGATTCGGGGGAACACCCTCAAGCAATTCTATGTGTTTAAAGACTGGATTCAAGACTAGGTCAGCAAAAACATAGTTAGGTTGGGCCTGACATCAACACAAGTGGCGGGTGTCTTTGCAGGGTCAGAGATCGGTAGCGACAGCGAAGGCGAGGGGCAGCAGGTTCTCAGCCGTGGATCCTAGAAATACGACGACTGGATGGCTCGAAAAACCGTCATCCGTTCACATGGTATCATCCAGGTGTGCTTGAAGTAGCCAGAACCTTCAGAAGAAGTAGCCAGTACCTCTGAATCGCCTTCATAGTCGACCTCTTCCCAAAAGGGCAGCAACGACGACGCAAGAAGAAGCAACGCGCTCCGCCGGTTCCGTCGTCATCCCGCACTCTCGGAGACTTTATGACCCCTGAAATGGGGATTCCTCCAAGAATCTGCCCGGTGGTGGACGACTCGTCGAGCGATAGCCAGGGGTACGCTTCGGTTTACACCGTGGAGCTGGTAAAGCACTATATGACTCCTGACGAGGGGGAACGCCAGGCGAACCTCCCCAACGTTTTTAGCCGACGTCAACATCAGCGGAACCGAAACCACGCCGGTCATCGAGTTATGTGAGCAGGCACTTTCATCACAGCCGTGCATGCTACTGAGACTAGACAACAAGCTCATCGCAGATCTCAGCACGCACATCCCCATCTAACGCCCTCAGCTCTACCTCCACCACCGTTTGTGCTACTTGACCAGGGAGAGCTGCCTCGTTCGTATCACAATCAGTCTCGCCCGGCTACAGGATAGCCTCCGCTGTCCAATCCTAGTCCGGCGACTACTCTCTAGGATTCAACTAGTAGGCAGCAGGATGTACCCAGTACTAGCTGATCGCCAGTTCAACCAGCAAGACCCGCTATGCCTCCAACTGCCGAACGACCTTCTGTAGGAAGAGGTTCGTGTTTGGCACAAATGTATGATTTCCTGAAGCATCTGGCTGGAATTTCGGCAAGGATTTCTATCCTTGAGGCCCTTCGCATGTCATCTGAAATGCGCGAGGCACATTCCGAGGCCCTAAAAAGCCCCTTCTAGTTTGAGACGGAGGTAGCAGCTGTAGAAGCCTTCCATGCCGAGACAATTGAGAACGCCAAATGTTAGGCGGTTATCTCGTTCTCCGGTGAGGATGAGGACCCTCCTATACAGGGGCATATTCGCCCGTTGTACATTACTGGCCACTTCAATGGTGTGGAAGTCCGCCGCTGCCACATTGACACGGGTTCGAGAATCAACCTAATTCCGACTCGGACAAAGCGAAAGATGGCTCTGTCTGAAGGTGATTTAACTCCCTATGACCTCAGAATCCAGGGGTACGACAGGACCGAGCAAAACCCAGTCGTCATGATCCACCTGAAGACTCAGTTCGGTGGCTTAATTGCCAGCACCGAGTTCGTGGTCGTTTCTTAGGACATCGCCTACAACGCGTTGATGGGTCGGCCATGGCTCCATCTACATGTTGCGGTCCCTTCGTCGTATCACCAGTGCCTCAAATAATCACTCAAAGGTCGAGTAGGCATGCTCCAAGGAGATGCGCCTCCTTTCGCCTCTTGTGAGGCCCACTATCTGGATGTTGATTATTACAAGAGTAAGGATAAGCAAATCCTAGTATGTGAGGATGAACCCGACCCGGTCACAAGTGATCCCTGGGCAAGCATGGATGACGCCTACATCCTCCCGATCCACCGATTGGAGGCCACGACCCCCTCCAACATGTGACAATTTTTTGTTGTTTCGGGTACACAAGGAAGTCATGTTCCCATGTCCAAGCGACGGTGGAAAATCACCTTGTACTCCTACATCAACCAGGCTCAAGTGATCCCAGAACCTCCTACACCTGTACGGTACTGGAATGTCAATCTTATAACGACGGCGGTGCGCTATACGTGTCTCTTCCACCTGGATGGAATCAACCGACTCAGGCCGACACGTTACCACTACTTTGTTATCATCAAACATGGCCCCTTAGGCCGAAGGCCAGATGGGATAGGGTCGACTGCCTTCATTACTATGGTCTCAATGGCGAGTGCATCACCTGATATGATGACCACTGCTGCCCAAGCCGACACCAGCTACCCCTCAGGCTTTGATAGCCCAGGAGTATCTCACATTGCGTGAAATCCCCCAATGGGTGGAGAGTAAGACTTGGAGGATGCTCCCCCCGCCTTTACGGAAGGCGTCTCTACCACGGTTAATGAGCTGGTACAGGTGAACCTTGGTAGAGAGGCAGATCCGAAACCCACATTGATCAGTGCAGCCGTGTCCCCCGAGGAGCGGCAACAGTACTTAGACTTACTCAAACAACATCGTGACGTGTTTTCCTGGAGTTACAATGAGATGCAAGGACTAGATCCTCAGGTATCTGTTCACCATCTGGGCCTCCCGGAAAACCATTGTGGGATTAAGTAGCCTCCCAGGAAGATGCACCCTTCTCATGGTGCTATGGTTGAGGCTGATGTTGAAAATCTTATCAAAGCCAACTTTGTTAAGGAAGTCTAGTACCCCAAGTGTCTTGCCAACATTGTGCCAGTCCAGAAGAAGAATGGGAAAATCAGAGTCTGCATTGACTTCCGCGACCTTAATCGCCACTGCCCAAAGGATGACTTCCCACTCCCGGTGACAGAGTTATTGATTGATTCCACGGCCGGGTTCCAAGCTCTCTCTTTCATGGATGGGTATTCCAGGTACGACCAGATCCAGATGGCCCCCGAGGACGAGGAGTCCACTGTCTTCAGGGCTCCCCAAGGTACCTTTTGCTACCAGGTTATGCCCTTCATATTGAAAAATGCAGGTCCCACTTATCAAGAGGCCATGCATCGCATATTCATGCAAATTCTTGGGATGCTAGTTGAATTCTACGTAGATGACCTAGTGGTCAAATCATGCCATCGCCAGGACCATCTCAAAGACCTTGAGAAGGTGTTCGGTTTCCTCCGTTCCCGTCACCTGAAGATGAACCCATTGAAGTGTGCCTTCGGGGTCGCCTCTGGTAAGTTTCTGGGCTTTGTTGTTAGATACCGAGGCATTGAGATCGGCCGAGAGAAGATCAAGGCCATCAACCAAATGCCTCCCCCGAGCAAAATTTGGGAACTTCAAGGCCTCCAAGGCCACTTAGCCTATATACGCCGATTCATCACAAATATGGCCGGAAAGTGTAAGACCTTTTCCCGGATCATGAAGAAGGGAACCGCCTACGAATGGGATGAGGAGTGTCGGACCACCTTCGAGGAAATCAAGCAGTATCTAGTCCAACCTCTAGTTTTGATGCCACCCATCTCCAGAAAGCCGCTGGTCCTATACGTGACTGCCCTAGAAAGATCCCTTGCTGCACTGCTCGAACAGAAGAATAATGAGGGTACTGAGAACAGTCTCTACTATCTCAGCCTCATGCTTCTCGATACGGAGGTCAGATACTACCCTATCGAAAAGAGTTGTCTTGCGCTCGTCTTCGCCCTGAAGAAGTTGTGGCATTACCTGCAGCACCATGAGGTACAATTGGTCTCCCATGTAGACCCACTAAAGTACATCCTAAACCGCCCCATACTGACGGGATGACTATCACGGTGGGCGGTGATTCTCCAGTAGTTTGATATCAGGTTCGTACCTCAGAAGGACATTAAGGGACAGGCGTTGGCAGACTTTTTATCTGCCCATCCAACCTCAGTGGATCAATCCCTGGACCTGGATTTTCCTGATGAGACGATCCTTTCAGTCGATCATGTCATACCGTGTTGGAAAATGCCTTTCGACGGTGCCTCCCGGAGCCCCACCGGTACGTGACTCAATGATCGTAAGCTCAATAGAGTGGGCCTGGGAATTGTCTTCATTACCCCGGCGCAAGCCGTCCTTCCATACTCATTCCTGTCGTCAAAAGGATGTAAGAACAACAAGGTAGAGTACCAGGCTCTCATCACCGGTCTCGAGTTGGCCCTTGAGATCAATGTGCCCCATCTACATGTGAAATGAGATTCTGAGCTGTTAATCAAACAGGTCAATGGCGACTACGTCATCAGGAAGCCAAGGATTGTACCATTTCTGGAGTACACCCTCCACCTAATGGCCCAGTTCTCTTCTCAAACAGATATTACCCATGTACCACGGTGACATAACGGTCACACAGACGCCTTGGCTGGCTTAGCCGCATCGCTCGAAGAACCTGGGAAATATTACTTGATCATATATGTGGCACACCGGAGAGCCATTTCCCCCTTCATCCAAGAGGAAAATTATGGCCTACGGATAAGTCATCTCACTGACGGACTCTCTACGTCAGGGGTCCCAAGTTCGTCAGACACAGTGGTTGAATCCACTCCCGACTGGAGGGAAACTTTTGTCGAGTATCTCCAAAATGTTCGCCTTCCAGAGGACCGGGCTGAGCGCGAGAAAATCCAACGCCGCGTGCTGCAATTTACCCTTCAGAGCGGCCCCATTCTTGAATAGATCCTATATAAGAGGAGCTTCGATGGAGTCCTCCTCCATTTCATTCAAGGAGTTGAGGTTCCTCAAGTTATGCAAGAGGTTCACGCCGGTTCATGTGGCACCCATCAACATGGGCCGAAGCTGTCCCATCAAATCCGGTGGTTGGGGTACTTCTGGCCCTCTATGATCCATGATTGTATTGGGTATGCCAAGAGATGCCACGCGTGCCAAGTTCACACCAACTTCCTGCATTGGCCACCGGAGCCCCTCCACCCCACCACGTACTCTTGGCCATTTGTGGTATGGGGAATTGATGTAGTGGGACCATATCCACCGGCAACAGCCCACCAGTGTAGGTTCATCCTAACTGCTACAGATTTCTTCTCCAAGTGGGCTAAGGCAGTTCCACTCAAAGAGGTCAAGGCCCGTTCCATCGTCGAATTTGTGAGCTCCAATATTATCCAACGGTTCAGGGTCCCTCACGCCATCCTCACCGATAATGGCACCAACTTCCAAGCGGCTGAACTGATGAAATTGTACGCCAAGTACAACATCCTTTCGAACCATACCTCCCGCTACCACGCGCAGGAAAACGGATAGATCGAGGTGTTAAAAAAAACCCCTCTCTAACATTCTGCAGAAGATGGTTGGTCAAAACAAGAAAAGTTGGCCGGACAAGCTCCCCAATTCCATCAGGGCTTATCGGATGATGACTCGCAACTCTACCCAGGTGACCCCATATTCCCTGGTGTATGGAGATGAGGTCGTCCTACCCATTGAGATCCAGCTGCCATCATTACGCACTGCAGTCTATGATCACCCGACATCAGATGAGGTAGCCGAAATCCGTCTAGCTGAATTAAAAGCACTGGATGAGAACCGGTTTTGTGCCCTGGATAATCTTGAAAGGTATCAGGATAAGATAGAGAGGGCCTTAAACAAGAAGGTTCGTCTCCGTTCTTTCCTATAGGGCGACCTAGTACTGGCCCTTCGAGTACCAATGATCCCTGGTAGGAAACCGCCCAAGTTAGAACCCAAATGGGAAGGGCCTTATATCATCCATAAGGTTTACCCCAATGGGGCGTACTCCTTGGTGACCACGAATGGAGAGCGCATAACCCCTCCCACGAATGCCAGGTTCCTCAAGCAGTACTTCGCCTGATCCTAGATGGTCCCGCATGACCTTAAACTGCACGTTATGGTCCAACACGACCTTAAACTGTATGGTCCTACACGGCCTTAAACCACATCTTCGTCCTACAAGACGATAAACTACAAAATGGTCCCGCATGACCTTAAACTGCATGTTATGGTCCAACACGACCTTAAACTGTAAGGTCCTGCACAACCTTAAACTGCATCTTCGTCCTTCAAGATGATAAACTGCAAAATGGTCCCGCGTGACCTTAAACACAACGTTATGGTCCAACACGACCTTAAACTGTAAGGTCCTGCACGACCTTAAACTGCATCTTCATCCTGCAAGACGATAAACTGCAAAATTGTCCCGCATGACCTTAAACTGCACGTTATGGTCCAACACAGCCTTAAACTGTATGGTTTTTCACGACCATAAACTGCATCTTCGTCCTATAAGACGATAAACTGCAAAATGGTCTCGCATGTCCTTAAACTGCACGTTATGGTCCAACACGACATTAAACTGTAAGGTCCTGCACGACCTTAAACTGCATCTTCGTCCTGCAAGATGATAAACTGCAAAATGGTCCGAGCTCTATGACCTTAAACTAAGATCTCCCCCCGTCCTTACTGTAAGACATTAAACTGCATGCCAGTCAGGCCTTCCTGACTGAGGCTCAGCCTCAAGACCCATGGCCGCCTTGGGCCCCTAGCCCCCATCCTGACTGCAAGATGTTAAACTGCAAGCCAGTCAGGCCATCCTGACCGAGGCTCATCCCCAGGCCCCTTGGCCTCCTTGGGCCCCTGGCCCCTGTCCTTATTGCAAGACGTTATACTGCAAGCCAGTCAGGCATTCCTAACCGAGGCTCAGCCTTAGGCCCCTTGGCCTCCTCGGGCCCATGACCCCTGTCTTCACTGCAATACGTTAAACCACAAGCTGGTCAGGTCTCCCTAACCGCGGCTCGGCCTCAGAACCCTTGGTTCTCCCCGACTCACCCTCTTATATGATTGTACGGTATGGTGTGGGATTACGTCCCCATTCACGTCGGATTACATGTCGTACCTTACAGATCCCCAAATGAGATGCATCCTCATCCCGCATGACGTTAAACTGCATCTCAAGAACTACATATGGCTTGATTCCCATCTTAATGTGATACGTAGGAACACTCGGACGCCTCGTCTTGAGCCTAGCCCCAAGCTTTTCTCTTCCACTATTCCCCCTAGGAATAGTTTCCTTGGAGGATCCTTGTGTAGCGAGGAGTAGGCTTTCTTAGCCCCGCTCATACAACCCCGCTCATACAAGGATTGTAAGGGTTGCACCATGTGCACACTCCCGTTCTTCTATCCTCCCACGTCCTCACCGCATGATGCTAAACTGCATGGCCTTCGAGAACTACGTATGGCTTTATTCCCATCCTAATGGGATACATAGGAATGCCCGAGCATTTCATTCGTTGGCCCAGCCCAAAAGCCAAAATCTTCCCCTCGGGTCATGACATATGGCATGGTGCACACTTTTTCCCCAACTCACATCGAGCAAGCCTCGACCCAGCTGCACATCCCCCCTGGAGATGTCTGCCTCTTTCGTGGATGTATACAGCTATGCTTCACCCACTCCTTCACTGGGATTCCATCATTTTTTGCACACCCGGAGGGACCCCCAATAACGGCCTGGATACTACGCCCAAGGGCTCTCCTACCGATACGGCCCAACGCCCCCGAGGGTTTTCAAGCAACTAGCCGATACAAGTCCCGCATCGCGAATTTGGTCAACGGTCAACACTCATTTGTTGCTCCCATATCAGGTCACCATAGGAACACTGTGTTTCGAAAAAGTTCAACAGTGTCCTGGATCTTCGGGTCCACCACGAGATGTCCCAAACATCGAGTGTAGTGATTCGTTCTACCCCATCCCGAAGTGACAAACTTCCCTCTGGGTGGTGTTAGCGGTCTGGACCACGACCCTGATTCCCCTATAAGGAATGTACAGCCTGGTGTAGGATTACGTCCTCATTCACGTTAGATTACTTTCCATGCCGTACACACCCACGGATTAGATACAGTTATCTCTTTCCTCGTCCTCATGTAAGACGTTAAACTACAAACTAGTCTGGCCTTCCTGACTGATGCCTGACCTTAGGCCCCTTGGCCTTCTCGGGCCCCTCTTCCCAACCTCTTACCCGGGGTGTATGGTGTGTTGTGGGACTATGTTCTAATTTACGTAAGGATCATGTACCATGCCGTACGCCTTCCCTTACGAGGTCCAGCCTCAGGCCCCTTGGCCTTTTCAGGCCCCGGCCCAGGTCCTCTCTTATAGGAGTGTATGGTGTGATATGACATTATTCTTCTCATTCACGTCGGTTTATTCTCCGTACCATACACCTCCCTTGTCTGGAGGTATATTACTCCCCCCCGTCCTGTATGACGTTAAAATACATCTAGAGAACTACGTGTGGCTTTATTACCATCCCCATGGGATACATAGGACCACCTGAATGTCTAGGATTCGGGTCCAGCCCCATCTCTCGGGAATCTTCATCCCACCTTGGCCCCTTGTTCTACCCTTCCTCTATGGTAGGATTATATGGTGTGGTGTGGGATTATGTCCTCATTCACGTCGGTCTTGTAATGACCATTCCATATACCTATCCTTACTTAGCTACTTCATCGACCCCTTTTCGGCGGTTCACCAATGTGCCCAAGGGGACTCTGGTCTATTACCTGAAATGCCAAACTTTACTCGGACACGTCCGCATCAACTTTCTAGGATTTGTGTAACCCAGCATCAGGGCTTCCATCATCTTTCAAACCTGGAGGGACCCCCAAGAACGTCCTGGATACTACGCCCAAGGGCTCTCCTACCGTTACGGGCCAATGCCCCCGAGGGTTTCAGACAACAAATCGATAAAATCCCGTGTTGCGAATATGGTCAGCGGTCGATGCTCGTCCGTTGTTCCCACCTCAGGCTAACGTGATATGGACACTGTGTTTCCACAATGGTTAACAGTTTTCCTCTATTGTCACGCCAACCCATTGAGACCCAAATGTCGGGTACACAATTCACACCCTTCATCACTTCATCGTGTCCAACTTTTCCTCCGTGCACGTCTGCGCATTGGGGAAACATACTACGTCAAAGGTGTCCATCGGGGCTCTCTACCAACTCCCCTTTTATGGGCGCCCCAAGTATTGCGATAAGGATGCCCCCCCTTATTTCCCACACCGAGTATTACTCACGTGGGCATAGGGATCGGGTTGACGTCTGTGCTAACTTGGGAAGTTGTTACCATTCATGGTCCGAGCTCTAAGACTATAAACTAAGATCCATCTGGAACTACGTTCAGCTTGATTCCCATCCTCATAGGATACATAGGACTGCCCAGACACCTTGTCTTCGGGTCTAGCCCATTTAGGGAGCTAGTCTCTCCCCCCCTTGTTTCACCTCTTACCTCTATATAGGCCCCTCGGCCTGAGGTCTCCCTCTCCGAGTGGCATACAAAGTGATGTGGGATCATGTATCCATCAATTGTGTTTTATAACACTGCACACATTCCCCACCTAGCATCGCCTCTGCTACGTCTGCGCTACATGACGATAAAATGCACACTTGGTCCTGTCACATGACCCTAAACTGTGACATTATCGTCCTTGCCGCACGACGAAAAACGGCACTGTGTTGTGATGTCCTCATTATAGAGGACATCACGTTGGGTATTGTTCATGTTCCATGCCATTTGTCAATGCCTATCATGGCTTGATTCTTGTGGCGACACCACGACCTACTACTCTAGTCTTGTCGCTTCACAAAAAAACCACTCACATTAAATAAAAGACAAGGTTTATCAAATTCTGCTTCTTTTAGTGCAAGGGCCATGCCCGCACTCCCCTTTTCCCATGGCACTGGTATCGTACCATGTCACCTTTCAGAACTACGTATGGATTGATTCTCATCCTCATGAGATACGTAGGAGCGCCCGGGCACTTCCCCGCGGGCCCAGCCTAACCTTTGTGTTTGGTCCCTCGGCTCGAGAATTTCCCTAGAGATCGCATGATAAGTAGGTCTTAGGTCCTCATTAACGTCGGGTTTTATTGCCACGTGTTCTCTGCTCCCTTAACCCACTCACGGTCCAAGCTCTAAGACCTTAAACTAAGACGTTTTCAAGAACTACGTACAGCTTGATTCTCATCCCCATGAGATACGTAGGAGTGCCCGGGAACTTCCCCACGGGCCCAGCCTAACATTCAATTTGGGTCCATTGACCCAAAACCTCTCCCAAGGGGGATGTGCGGTGTGATATGGGATTATGTGCTCATTCATGTCGGGTTATTCACCACACCATACACACCCCCTATCCCCATTCACGCCAGGTGATTGAGTTACTCCACCATGTGCCTCTTATGTTTCCTCCCATCCATGGTCCAAATTCTACGACCCTAAACTATGATCTCCCTATGGGAAAGGACTCTTCTCCCCCTATCTAATACATCTCGTTGTCGTATTCAGATGTGTTTCGACAAAGAGCCCGAAGTGTGGGATTTTCATACAGACATTCCCCTCATCCCATGACCAAGCTTCGTGAGCCCGGTATTTGGATCCTCATCCTCTTGCACATCAAAAAGGACCCTCGAATGACATAGATACTAGGCTTAAGGGCTCTCCATGAATGCTGGACCTAAGGGCCCTCCAATCGTTTCGGGCCAATGTCCCTACGGATATCTGACAACATTTGTGACATGGTCCCGTGTTTCGAACATGGTCAACGGTCGACCCTCATTTGTATATCTCCATTCTAGGCTAACGTGATATGGATTCTAGGTTTCCGCCACGGTCAACAGTTATCCTCCATCATCACGCCGCCATTATCGTGATCTGAATCTCGAGCGCCATGATTCACACATTTCCACTTCTTCATGTTCAAGTGGAATTCCATCATACTCGGCTCTTTCTCTTCGCGCATCTAGGTGTGCCAAATGATCGTGTTAGTGTCATTGGGCCAACATTCACTGAGCATCCCTTTGCGCTAACCTGCCCCTTTTTGTGTCAGGAAATTCCCACCACTACATTTTGTTTCCCACACCGAGCACGACTCACGTGGGCTTAGTAGTTTTGGCGGGATGTGTACCAACACGGCCAGGGTTCTCATCGTCCCGCATGACATTAAACTGTGCTTTCAGAACTACGTATGGATTGATTCCCATCCTAATGGGGTATGTAAGAACACCCGACCACTCTGCTTTGGCCCCAACCTAATCCTCACTCTTGGTCCCTCGACCTGAAGAGTTTCCTCCAGGGGTACATGGTGTGATTTGGACTCCAAGTCCCCATTCACGTCGGTTTCATATCTACCGCACCACACGCTCCCTGGGATCTTCCCCTTTATTCCATGTCCTATCGTATGACGTTAAACTACAGGGGTCCATATGTCCTCAACGCATGACACAAAACTGTGGTTCTACACTGAAGAAGTTCAGGATGCCCCATGTTGATCATGGGATGCACCAGAGCCTCTACCAGAGAGGATTTCACCTGTCAGTGTTGGTCTATGACTGCACTGTGCTTCCAGAACTATGTTCAGCTTCATTCACATCCTCATGGGATCTGTAGAGACACCCTGGTATATTTCATAGGGTCCATCCCATAGAAATCATTTATCCCATCCTTCCCCTTTCCGGCCCCCTGGTCGGACCCCTCGTTAGAGAGGCCCTGTACCAAAGAAGGAAGGATCCATGACCAATCCAACACAACCATCTGGCGTACTCCCACCATGGTGGTGTAACTACCTAAGTGTTGGATTCTATTCAGACAAACCATCACTCCATATTCCACGCTTTGCATGCCCCTTATTCGGACCCTTGTCCCCTTTCATGTCTGACGGGACCCCCTAACGGCCTGGTCTCATGCCGTATCGGCTCACCTACAATCCTGGGCCAACGTTCCAGAGGACTGGTCATGTTTGGAAGGCCCCCTAACAGTATGGATGTGTGACCTATGGTCTGCCAACTGTCATGGGTCAATGTCTCGAAAGAATGACCGACAATATTTGTGAAATGGTCCTGTGTTTCAAACATGGTCAATAGTTGACCCTCATTTTTCCCCATTACAGGCTAACACAGTAAGGATACTGCTTCTCCAACATGGTTAACAGTTGTCCTTTATTGTCACGCCATCCCCACAGTGCTCCGAATCTTGGGCATTATAATTCACGCTTCCTGTTTCCGTCTGTTCGGACTGATTCTAGTGTCCCTTGTGTTACACCGCTTGTGAATGAGGGCACACTGAAGAAACGTTAATTCAGATGTTCTGAAAAGTTCCTTCTCCAGTCAGGACTCTCCCATCTTTCGGAAATATGGACTGGTAATCCAAATCCCGGATGCCCGAAGCATGGTCTCCACTCCAATGTAAGGTGGGACCAGAAGGCAACTATCTCTTGTTTCTCACATTGGGCTCGACCCACGTGGGCTTGGGGAATTATCGCCGAACGTCCCATAAACATTGTAGGGATGTAACGGGGCGATTCAAACAGTGGAAATCATGCGCGCTACGGCATTCAAAACAAAGAAGGAAGAAATTGAAGCACGGAAGTACCAATAAAATGTTTTTTTGGTTTGTTACAATACCTGGGAGTCGACTCCCCCCATGGATGGGTAGACCCCGTCAAAAGAGCATTGCAGCTCCGCCACCCGTTGGCTTATGGCGTCCAAGGCTTGCTGCCACTGACTCAGCTCCCACTCCTCCTCAGCAGCGGCGGGGCGCAGTTCGTCAACCTTGGCTCTGGCCGTCTCTCCCTCAGCCTGAATGACAACCATCTTTTCAGAAGCCTGCCTCATAAGCTCCTCTGCCTCTTCCAGCTGGGCCTTCAACCGGGAGATCAGCTCAGATCACGCACTAAGAGAGGCTGAGTGCACATTCGCCTGGGTCTACAGCTATTGGACCTCGCTTTCAGCCTCCTGGAGCTTCTTGATTTTTGTTTCCTTCCTCCGCTTCCAGCCCACGCTGATCCCACGATCATGCTCCCAGATCTTCTCACCCATAAGATCTCAGATGACTGCATGAGGACGTTGGGCATCCACTCCCCCAGAGCACAGTTCGCGCAAGCGCAAGCGGAGTATGTCCATTTCGGCCATCCATAGCGCTTGGGGGGTGTCCTTGATGAAGTGTGTGATTAACTTCCACGACCGGCGGCGGACTATGCTACTGTCTTCCTCATTGGTGGCTGTTTCATCCCAGTCTGCGTGATTGGCAGGCTCGTACGCAGGATACGCCTAAAGGAAGTCCCCGGATGGATATGCATCTGGCGTTGAATCCGGCGCGACATCTGGCGCCGAAGCAGGTGTGACAAGACTTGGATTGGCCGACCGATCCTCTTCATCGGAGTCCACCTCGATGACCTCAGGCACGACCCTACTGGTGGTCCCGCCGGTGATGATGTGAGTTGCAGCTTGAGGAGATGGGGGACTATCGGCACAATCACCGGCATGCCCCTAGGAGGGACGCCACCAGACATCCCGACCAGTCTTTCTGTAGCAGCCCACGCCAGTCGAAGAACTGTACGGTCGAGAGGGGAATAAACGTTAGTCGGTGTAGTCTATATATGATGACAAGGGAACCGATAGAGGAAACTTATAGAGATCGACCTCCTGGTGTTGCTCTTGAGCCGGTATTGACAGGACCCCGAGGCGAGGCCCTCCGTATACTGTTGGAAGGTCTGGAGATTCCGGAGGAGCCACCTCGGTTGCTCTGGTCCCACCAGACGCGGAACTGGACGCAGCCATAGGCGCGGGTTCTGAAGGTCCCGCATCATCACCCGTCGAGGGGAAAGAACGAGGCATGCGAACAATTTCCTCCTGCATGGCTCAAACATTGGTGAGAATTCCATAGTGGCCCGAGAACAGACCATAAGGAATGAAGTTCACAATTCTACCTCCAGAGCCTCTACGAAATCGTCGGAATCTGAGCCTTGATCTCCGACTTCAACCTCCTCCAACAGGCTCCCTCTTCTAGACTCATCCTCCCGAGAGGAGTCCTCTGATTCTTCCAGCAGGGGGAAGCACTCCCTTAGATCGGCGTCCAATAACTGTGGGGGGACCGTTCAATTCAGAAGTACCCTCACCCGATCTGTCATTGGGCGAGGGACACCACTGGAGTGAACGTAATCCTCCAGCTTGTCCAATTATTGCTCTGCCTCCGCCGGAGACGCCAAGAAACCAGCCCGGACTGGGCCTATTCCTAGTACCTCCATCCTGAGGCGATTCAAGAGTGCCCATATCTCGGGTGGGCTAAGGAATTGCCGGTTGACATCCCAAATGTCCCAGGCTTCCGGGAAGACGACATCCTCTTCCATGTCGATATGACGCAGCTGCTTTCCCAGAGACTGAGTGGATATCCTACGAAATCCCCTTGGTGGTTGCCCCTCCGAATGGACCTGCTCTTCCGGAATCACCAGATCCGCCACTGCTGCCACACCCTCGGTCGGTGCGGGTCTCGCCGCCATGGCAGCCCCTGAAGGTTCCGGGCACAGCAGAAGCGCGTGGGTGGATGTGCCCACTTGGCTTTTTGTCATTAGAAATGATCAATCTGAGATCAATACAACGATAAACGCCAGTCTCCACAGATCGAATCACAGAAAAGGACAAAGAAGATGGTTAAATCCAGAACCACAAACAAGGATTGTTACAGGTTTATTATAATTAATTTAATTAATTATAAAGAAATACCTTTTGGTTGTTCTTTCTTCGTTTATGTTCCCGATCACGTTGTCGATATGATCCGTCGTTGTGTTGCAGAAGCCAAGTGTAGACTCCCTCTAGCGGTGATCCACACGTGTACCTCGTATCTCTGGACGTCGCCAAAGGATTCTCAGGGTGCTAGCGTGGAGAACCCTTTGCTTGCGTTGTCCTCTTTAGATCGTCTTGATCCGATGGAAGAGGATCTCTCTTGGTCTTGAGAGCGTTCTTAGAGGAAGAGGTTCTTTCGGTCTTGATAGAATTCTCCAGAGATGTTGTGAACAACGATTCTCTTGTGTGTAGGAAAAGAGTTGGGGTTGTGAGGATATTTATAATCGGGTGTGTGGGGTTATAGAGTTATGACAATAAATAAACACATTACGTGTTTTATTTGTTTCATTGACTCTTTATTTAAAACCCCCATGTCGAATAAATAATTCCTTGACATGCACCCATGCTGATTATAATAAATATCATTTAAAACAATATTATATCCTCAAAATTATCAACAGGAAAAACTACATGGCGTGTAATAATAAATACACGACGTGTGCTAGTTTTCCATTGAAAACTAAACGGAGTGTACATTAAATGTACACGGCGTGTATATCCAGTTTTCATTTATTCATTTCCTTTCCAAAATAAAACTACACGACGTGTAATAATAATACACAGTGTGTACTTGTTTTATTTTATTTTTCCTCCATCATTAAAAATAACATAGGCTTCCTAGAATAATTATTAAACCACGTACGGGAATAATCTTTATTCAACTTGAGATACTTGGATACACTTAGTGTGTGACCCTCTAGTCCTCTTTCTCATTGGCATTAGGCTGTTTTTCCTAAAGTCCAATATTACTTTTTAGCAACGGGTCAAGGAACAAAAGAGAAAGAAGTTGACGCCGCATTGATGTATCACCTCATACGAACACTTACTGTGTAATTTAATCCCTTGGTCTCAATATCTCATCAAGCAGGTTTCATGGAAGTGTCATAAACCTATATGCTTGATCTGTCATTCTTTGACTACCTGAAATAAACTCGTCATTTACACCATGGCCATGGAATTTAATGCGACAGATCTATTTCAATCAAAGGGCCGAGATATCAACTTCCATAAATAGAAGGGAAAAAGCCTTCCTCGACTTATCCATTAACAACATGTCACTCGTGATGCACCCAACGTACCCTACTTCCCGCCAACTGTCTGCGTGATAGTTTTCGTCAGTAAATCTAAGTGCGCGAGTCATGACATGAGTTAATGATAATCTTCCAGTCTAAGGACCATTACACACGCTCGAAGATTGCAATATCTGATGACACCAAGACATGCGGAATTACTACTGGCGTGTCTGTTCTCATAATCTACCATCTTGGAGATTACCAAGTGATAACTCCATGAGAGAGAGTCTCGACTTCTTACGAGTACTCGCACATGATGGTCTGTATACTATGTGTCCTATCATAGTATGTCATCCAACTACAGAACTATATTTTATAGCATTTCAAGGTTCTCATCATAGCGGGGATCTGCTATGACCTTATAAATGCAACAAATATTCCAGGACATCATTATATTATAGTCGTGCAGAACAATGAACAATATATAACAAGTGAACATTTATGTAATCAAAGTACAAAACAATTGGTTTTGAGGACACCAATCCTTACAAACTCCCACTTGGACTAGAGCCAAATGCCTACAACTTTAAGTCTTCTAGACCTCAGATGATGATCATGTTTTTGCTGAGTCAAGGATTTAGTCAATGGGTCCGCCACGTTGTATTCCGTGGAAATACTGCTTACTGCAAATTCACCTCTCTGAGAAAAATCCCTCAAGAGATGATACTTCCGAAGTATGTGCTTTGTCCGCTGATGTAACCTTGGCTATTTTGCAAGTGCCACCGCTGTAGTATTATCACAATAGTGTGTGATGGGATCTTTACTGCTCGGTACTACATCCATCACTTGGATGAAGATTTGCATCCATACTACTTCTTTAGCTGCCTTAGAACCTGCGATATACTCGGACTCTGCTGTAGAATCTGCCACCACACTTTGTTTTGAGATCTTCCAACTCACTACACCTGCATTCAAACTAAAGATGTATCCAGTCTGTGACTTCATGTCATCTTGATCAGTATGGAAACAAGCGTCTACATGTCCTCTGATTACTAATTCCTCATCTCCTCCATAAACTAGGAACATATCCTTAGTACGCCTCCGATACTTAAGGATAGTCTTGACTGCCATCCAATGGAGGTCTCTTGGATCAGCTTGATATCTGCCTACCACACATAATGCGTAAGCAACATCTATCCTCGTACATTGCATAGCATACATGACTGACCCAATCGCGGATGCATAAGGGATCCTTGACATCCTCTTTCTTTCCTCATGTGTCTGAGGACACATTTTCTTGGAAAGATGAATGCCATGTGACACTGGAAACAATCCTTTCTTGGACTGTCCCATACTGAATCTATTCAGTATCTTGTCAATGTATGTACTTTGACTCAGGACCAGCATTCTCTTGGATCTATCACGATGGATCTTGATCCCAAGAATATATGCCGCCTCGCCCATGTCTTTCACGGAGAAGAATTTATACAACCATGACTTAACTGACTTTAAGACAGTTACTTTGTTTCCAATTAGTAATATGTCATCAACATATACTATTAGGAAAACGACTGCACTCCCACTAATCCTCTTATAGACACAAGTCTCACATTTGTTCTTAACAAATCCAAATTACGTTATAGCTTCATCAAAACAAATTTTCCATGATCTTGATGCTTGCTTTAATCCATAAATGGATTTCTAAAACTTTCATACCTTGTTGGCATCCTTTGGAGTCACAAACCCTTCAGGTTGTGTCATGTAGACATCTTCCTGGAGGTTCCCATTAAGGAATGCTGTTTTGAAATCAATTTGCCAAATTTCATAGTCATGGTAAGCAGCAATGGCCAATAGGATTCTGATGGATTTCAGCATCGCAACCAGTGAAAAGGTTTCATCATGGTAAATTCCTTGACGCTGTCTAAAACCTTTTGCAACCAGTCGTGCCTTGTAGGTGCTGACTTGCCCCTCCATGTCCAGTTTCATCTTGAATACCCATTTATTACCAATAGGCTTTACATCAACTGGAGGATCTACCAAAATCCAGACATGGTTTTGGTACATGGAATCCATTTCAGAATTCATGGCTTCTTTCCACTTGGCAATGTCTGTGCCTTCAACTGCTTCATTTTAGGTAAGAGGATCATCATTGTCAACCAATAATGAGTCACCATCTTCAGTGACAAGAAAACCATATCGTTCTAGTTCTCTCACCTCTCTCGTGCTCCTACGCAGTTCTTGTTTCTCTGGAACAGATTGTTCTTCCACGTGGCTTTGTGGAATCTGTTCTTATACCAACTCATGTGTATCTTGAGCCTCGACTTCATCGAAGTCTATCTCGCTCCCACTATCTCTTTTGGAGATGTGCTCCCTCTCAAGGAATATGGCGTGTCTTGCCAGTGTAACCTTTTTGTCTGAGGGGTTGTATAGGTAATATCCCCTTTTTTCCTTGGGATATCCTATAAAGATACACTTTGTGCCTCGGGGTGCAAGTTTGTTACCTGAAGAGGCCTTAACAAATGCTTCACTACCACACACATGTAAATTAGATAACATGGCTTTGCGTCCACTCCATAATTTGTATGGAATACCATTTATCGATTTAGTTGGTACTTGGTTTAGTATGTGCACTGTTGTTTGTAATGCATATCCCCAAAAGGATAATGGAAGACTCGCATGACTCATCATTGATCTCACTATGTCCAACAGGGTACGGTTCCTCCTTTCACTTACACCATTCCACTGCGGTGTGTAAGGAGGAGTGAGTTGAGATAGAATCCCAAACTCCCGTAAGAAATCGATGAAGTCTTGATTAAGATATTCTCCTCCTATGTCTGAGCAGAGTTTCTTAATCTTCTTACCAAGCTGGTTGTCAACTTCATTCTTGTATTCATTTAACCGATCAAAATAATATGACTTATACATCATTAAATAGATATATCCATATCAACTAAAATCATCAGTAAATGTTATGAAGTACGAGAACCTACCCCTTACATCAACTTGAAATGGTCCACACACATCTGTGTGAACTAATTATAGAAGCTCTTTAGCTCTTTCACCTTTCCCACTAAATGGGGCTTTGGTCATTTTGCCTTGTAGACACGCATGACATACACCAAGTGGTTTTAGTTCGAAAGAATCTAAATACCCATCTTGATGTAATTTTGTCAAATTTTTCTCATTGACATGACTGAGCTAGTGATGCCAAAGTTGGGTGTGGTATGAGTCATGTGAATTAAATTTTTTATCAATTTCCATTACTTGGTTTGTGTAGTCTAACACATAAAGGTCGTTATATAAATGTTCCCTACCAAAACAAATGCTATCTTTATAAAAGTAGCAACATTCATTTCCAAACTTGAATATGAATCCACCGGTATCTAATCTGGATGCTGAAATAATTTTTTTAGTAACAGAAGGAACATAATGACAACCTTTCAAAACCAAGACCATACCGGTAGGCAATGTGAGGTGGTAGTCTCTGACAGCTATAGCAGCGAGTCTGGCTCTGTTGGCTGCTCGTAGATCTACCTCCCCTCAATCAATCTTCCTGAATCTACTCGGTTCCTGTATTTGGATACAGATGTTAGAACCACAAGAAGTATCTAATACCAAATTAGTAGAAATAGATAGATTTCATTTGATAACAAACGCACCTGAAGCTTCCCCCTGCTTCCTTGGCTGGGTGTAGTTTTTCATCCAGTGGCCCTTCTTTCCACATGCGAAACAAACAACATCCTGTTCCTCTGCCCCACCTTTGATCTTCCTTTTCTTGGAAGGCCTTGAAGAAGCTTTGGGCTTAAACCTCTTCGCCTTCTCTTTCCTTTTATTCCCCATAAGGACAGAAGGTTTTTCACGCTTCATGTCATTGTCCACTTGGAGAATAAAGATAAGAATATTAGATAGAGACTTCTCAATATTTTTCATGTTGAAATTAACAACAAAGTTTGAGAAGCTCTAGGGGAGTGATGCGAGAATGAGATCGGTACCTAGTTCTTCAGGGATTTTAAACCCTAGAACCTCCAAGTTCTCAATGTATCCAATGAGCTTGACTACATGAGGCCCAGCTGGGGCACCCTCTCCAAGCTTTCTCTGAAACAGAGCCATGGAGATCGCAAACCTTTCCGGTCTTCCTCTCTCCTAGTATAAACCGTGGAGGTGCTCGAGCATGCTGTAGGCATCCATGCCTTCATAAGACTTCATGAGCTCACTAGACATAGATGACAACATCAAACATTGAACATCGAGAGCATCGTTCAAATGTTGATCAAAGATCAGGAAATCTTCATCACTTGCCCCTAGGGCAGGAGAATCAGGAAGTGAGGACTCCATCACGTAAAAATTCCGTTCATGGCGTAGGATAACCTGAAGTTGCCTAAACCATTCTTGAATGTTACTGCCGGTGAGGATATTGTCTTTATCCAGTATTGATCGCAGAGAAAATGTGGTTGACGAGTTTGTCATCTTGATTCTACAATTTTAAAAGAGCAGATTTATTAGTACTTTCTTGATTACATTTTTATGAGAAATAATAATAAATTAATTAAGTATACCACTATTTTATCAAGTCCCAATGGACCTCACCATTGAACTCGGAATGTCTAGTTGCTTTTAAATTCTAGTGGCAAGGATCCATATTACCCTTCGCATAACCCCAACAAGGGTTGGTCAAGCTATTTGAAGGTATTTAGGTAGGAAGGTCTTTGCCAACTGTGAGCTTACAGTTCCTTGATCTGTTGAGTGGACTCCCCAATCCTGTAATAATCACTTGGATTTCCTCAACACTTGCCTCCAATATTACATCAAGTCTAGCAAGGGCTACTTCTCTTGATGTAATATGGTTAAGTAAACCCGAAACCTTTCATAAGGGCTTCCTTTATAAAATTATGTTTCCCAACAAGGGTTGGTCAAACACATAGTTTTATTGAGTCTTTCCCTTAATCAAGTAATGGAAGGTGTGGTCTGACTTAATATGGTATTTGAGGGATTTTATTCTTTATGCGTATCTTTGCATTATCACATGCTTGTTAATATTAAGTGATGCTTTCTTAAGTGATTAACCATATTCCTATAATGTTTACGCATTGTCCAATTTTTATTTTATTCCATCTTTGCATGCTTGTTCATTTTATTAATTATTTGATCGCGACAATACATGCATAATAAACAAACCATGCAATCAGACAGAAATAAAATAAGATGGCATGATCATGAGATTCTATTTGGTTAGCTTATCTAGCGGTTTTGATAAGCTAACCCTGACCTAGGGAAAACACCTTGAAGCTGATGGTTCGTGTTTTGCAGCTCCCACCTGTCCACCTTTGTATCTTCTTTTGTCGGTTTCGCCTCGGCTTCGGGATTTGAACCATCTACTCTGTCTTGGGAGATCCTCCATTACATGGGTTTACATTAAAGAAACCATGGGCACACAAGCCCTACATTTTATTAGAAGAAGGCTCGCAGGCCAACATATTTAAATTAAATAAATTTAAATCAAACCATACACATACAAAGGGTCTTTGGTCTACCTCATGATCATCCATTGTATGCAATGAAATTTACGCATATTTAGAATTCAAATTCTTTTAATCTTTCTTTTATTTAAGATAATACGTGCTCGAATTAAATTAATTATGATCTTATAATTAATCAATTCTTTATCTTAAATTCCTTTCTGAATTTTGTTGAGATTATTCTCATCCATAATCCTTGTACAGGACTTTGTACATTAGATGAAACCTGCTGAAATTCCATTTCTGGAAAGTACACGGTGTGTAGTTTATAATTATAGGACGTGTATTTTTCTTTTCACCCTTTATCCAAATTACATGCGCGGGGCTTTGGCGTGTTTTCTGTACATTGGAATTTTTAGAGTACACGACGTGTAGATGAATCATACACGGCATGTACTTCCTTGTTACGCGGTAACCAGCCTGGCGATCCCGTGTATGCGGTACACGACTTATCATTGTACACGGTTTCACCTGGGTCAGAACGGACTACACGGTGTGTTGTTCTAACATACACGCCATGTATTCCAGTTTCCACGCGCCATTCTATTATGGTCAACACGGCGTGATTAAAAGTTAGTCATAATCGATTCACACGGAATGGTTTGGCGGACCAGTGCAGGTTCGTTGAACCTAAGTACACGGCGTGTAGTTTCAATCACACACCGTGTAATCCCGTGTTGTACAGATAGAAAGAGCGGATCCTCTGGATGAGTTCCTCATTTTTATTTTAATCAAAATTAAAATTAAAAGGTCATTTCTATGATATGAATCGAGAAACGAAGGAGGAAGAATAGATCTCGTTAATTCAGATTTATAGAATGATTTATTTCAAATTGAATCAAATATGAATGCGTAAATTATCAACAGAAATTAAATAACTATAATCAACCTTGTAACCTCGCTCTGATACCATTTGAAGGTTCCGGGCGCAGCGGAAGCGCATGGATGGATGTGCCCACATGGCTTTTTGTCATTAGCAATGATCAATCCGGGATCAATACGACGATAAACGCCATTCTCCACAGATCAAATCACAGAAAAGGACAAAGAAGATTGTTTATCCCCGAACCAAAAAAAAGGATCGTTATAGGTTGATTATAATTAATTTAATTAATTATAAATAAATACCTTTTGGGTGTTATTTCTTCGTTGATGTTCTCGATCACATTTTCGATATGATCTATCATTGCGTCACTGAAGCCAAGTGTAGACTCCCTATAGCGGTGATCCACACGTGTACCTCGTATCTCTGGATGTCGCCAAAGTATTATCTAGGTGATAGCGTGAAGAATCCTTTGCTTACGTTGTCCGCCATAGATCATCTTGATCTTATGGAAGAGGATCTCTCTCGGTCTTGAGAGCGTTCTTGGAGGAAGAGGTTCTTTCAGCCTTAAAAGAAATATCTAGAGATGTTGTGCACAACTATTCTCTTGTGTGTAGGAAAAGAGTTGGGGTTGTGAGGATATTTATAATCGGGTGTGTGGGGTTATAGAGTTATGACAATAAATAAACTCGTTACGCATTTTATTTATTTCATTGACTCTTTATTTTAAACCCCCATGTCGAATAAATAATTCCTTGACATGCACCCATGCTGATTATAATAAATATCATTTAAAACAATATTATATCCTCAAAATCCCGACTGGACAAACTACACGGCGTGTAATAATAAATACACGACGTGTACTTTTTTTTCATTGAAAACCACACGGCGTGTATATCTTGTTTTCATTTATTCATTTCCTTTCCAAAATAAAACTACACGGCGTGTAATAATAAAACACGGCGTGTACTTGTTTTATTTTATTTTTCCTCCATCATTAAAAACAACTTAGGCTTCCTTGAATAATTATTAAACCACGTACGGGAATAATCTTTATTCAACTTGAGATACTTGGAGACAGTCAGTGTGTGACCCTCTAGGCCTCTTTCTCATTGCCATTAGGCAGTCTTGCCTAAAGTCCAGGACTACTGTCTAGCAAAGGGTCAAGGCACCCAAGAGATAGAAGTTGACGCCGCATTGACGTAACACCTCATACGAATTCTTACTGTGTAATTTAATCCCTTTGTCTCAATATCTCATCAAGAAGGTTTCATGAAAGTGTCATAAACCTATATGCTTGATCTGTCGTTCTTTGACTACATGAAATAAACTCATCGTTTACACCATGGCCATGGAATTTAATGCGACAGTTCTATTTCAATCAAAGGGTCGAGATATCAACTTACATAAATGGAAGGGAAAATCCTTCCTCGACTTATCCATTAACAACATGTCACTCGTGACGCACCCAACGTGCCTTACTTCCCGCCAACTGTCTGTGTGACGGTTTTCGTTAGTAAATCTAAGTGCGCGAGTCATGACATGAGTTAATGATAATCTTCCAGTCTAAGGACCATTATACATGCTCACAGATAGCAATATCCAATGACACCAGGACATGTAGAATTACTACGGGCGGGTCTGTTCTCATAATCTCCCATCTTGGAGATTACCAAGTGTGAACTCCATGAGAGAGAGTCTCATCTTCTTACGAGTACTCGCACATGACAGTCTGTATACTATGTGTCCTATCATAGTATGTCATCCAAACGCAGGACTATATTTTATAGCATTTCAAGGTTCTCATCATAGCGTGGATCTGCTATGACCTTATTAATGCGACAAATATTCCAAGACATTATTATATTATAGTCATGTAGAACAATGAAAAATATATAATAAGTGAACATTTATGTAATCAAAGTACAAAATAGTTGGTTCTGAGGACACCAACCCTTACAGCCCCGCTACTGCGAGAGGCCCTAGCTGCCCTCCGACCCCGACCTCGAGATAGAGGAGGTCCGCCGTCACCGACCCGAATAGTTGGCTGCTTCAGCATCTCCCCTGGGCAAGCATCATCCCAACTAATGGCATACTCCCTCACCAATCCAAATGTGGCGATGGATGGTGGCAATGAGATTCGCATCTTTCCATCTTCCCGTGTGAACAGGATCCACATCTACCTCATCACACACATGTGCTCCTCGTGACGCACCTCCCAGTAGACCTGTGGGGTTAGCCGCTGGAGGCACCAGAACTACCTCGCAAACCGATGCGGGGTGTACGGTTCACAGTGGCTCACGATCCACTCGTGGCACCAAAACTCCGCCCCGAAAGGCCAGAAGATAAGCCCGGTGTTCTTCTGTTTCCCGCCCGTCATCATTAAGTATCCATGTCGGCAAGGGGAAGGGGTGGAAATTAAACTCATCCGCCCTCCACACCTGATTCAGCACCATCGACACGGTTAGTTTGAACGGGAAACTCCCGACCGCATTCAGGATGGAGGGGTGGAAGTTTGATCCCGGTGGTGAAATAGGGTTTGGATACTCATAGATCCCCTTGATGTGCGCCGCAACCCATCCATACAGGGGCGGAAGGGCCCGCATATCCTTGTTGTCTTCATGCCCTCACTAATGTGCCGCAGCATTCTGTACAGTTTGGCGAGCATTGGAATCCCCATATTGACCCGCTGCCCCATGTCCAACATGGATGCCATAATAAATGAGTAGGGTCATACCCCCATGCTTTTATCCCTCACCGGTAGGATCCAACCAAAGATGAGAGCCGCGATGAATGCCTCCAGCCTGACTATCGGCTGTTGTTCAGTGCTGACACTGATACCCCAAGTCTTCCATTGGATTTCCTCTAAGACCCTCCAATACAAGTGCCCCTTACCCCGTTGGGCCGCCCTCAGACAAGTTCGAGGCCTCGTAAAGAACTCTCGATTCTATGGGAAATTCAAGAAGCAATTGAACCATCTCTTAAAGTGGACATCCCTCACTGCCTCCTTGTCCTCTCCAGGGACGAGTGCCATCAGCACTGACGCCAGTCGCGGCATTTGCTCTGTATCCTCCGACGCGCTCATGACGGGGAGGAACTCATCATACATGGCCCCCAAGTTCGGAACCCCATAAATCTAGTGGACATCCCACAGGCTGATGCCCACCTCCTCGTGGTGTAGGTGAAAGGTATTGGTCCTAGACGACCATCTGCTCAGAATTTCCAGCATCAGTTGTTTTGGTTGGTAAATGTGGAATTGGGAGTCCCATGCCGCCTCATATAACCCCACTCTCCTCAGCTCGAACCCAAACTCCTCGCATTAGGCGCCTACCCAGTAGGCCCAGGCCCAGTCATCAGTAAAGTTGCCACCGTGGCGCAGGTCCCACTCATCGTACCATCCCTTATTCGAATCCTGCAAAGCCGCCTTCAGCATGGTACGGTAGAGAGGAGGGGACGTCTCCGGTTGCAGTGGATTCCCGTTAATATTGTTCACGTGGTTGTAGAGACAGACGGCGGTAACGTGTGTGAAGTCCTCCAGCGCATGAACATCGGCCGCCCTGAACCATTGGTGCTGACATGGCGTGCTCCTAAACCAGCAAGCTGGTTTGTGCCTACTCGCCTCAGGGATGAAGACGTCATCCCTCAACCCGAAGCCGTACAGTGGCAGCTTCTTACACTGTGGATAATTTTTATGACCCTCCGATAGAAGATCTATCAAAGAAACGTGGTCTGAGTTGCTTCAGACCATCTCCCCAAGGTCTGGAAAGTTGGCCATCTCATCCCGACGGGCGGCATCGACAAGCACCCCAAATACAGCTTCTTGATGGGCCATTTCAGTTCCGGCACTCAGAAAAGAATTGTTTCCTAACGGATCGCGAAGCTGGATCGCCAAGACGGCCCGCGAAGGTCGGTCGCGAGACCAATCTGCGGAGTCTGGCCTAGGCCGACAAATAAGAGTTCTCTTGGCGCATTCGCGGAGTCAGAGACCCGCTGATTCACCGCGAAGCTCGATTCGCGAAGAGCAGGCGCAAAGTATGCGGAGCTTCGCGAAATCGAGAGAACAAAAAGGCAAGAAAAGTGCGTGAAGACAAAAGAGGTCGACCCCCCTATTTATAGCCGGCGAACCCGGAGCATCATGTCGTGCCCTGCCCGCACGGAGCATCGCGGCGCATCCGGATCCGTGGCCCCAGTCAGCACCGCGGCCCCCCTTCGCGATGTCGCATCGCGAACCACCGACAATTTTGGAGATTTTCCCTCAGACTTCAACCCTTCACCCACCGCGGCTCCAAGTCTGAGGGGGGGCATTTGTTGGCGCCAAAATATTGCATGAAAGGAAGGGACAAAAAAGAAGGCTGGCACGCTGCCTCGCGAAGCACGGACACGAAGCACCCCGAGCATCACGGTCTCAAGAAGCTCCAGAGGCGGTAACTCTCCGCGAACAAATTTGATGTTCGTGAGCCCCCCGCGAAGCGCCAGAGGCGGAAACTCTCCGAGAACGAATTTGACGTTCGCGAGCCCGCCGCGAAGCTCCAGAGGCGGTAACTCTCCGCGAACGAATTTGACGTTCGCGAGCCTGCCACGAATTGTCGAGGTCAGTAACTCTCCGCGAACGAATTTGACGTTCGTGGGCGCGACACGAATCCCCTGAGGCCGTGCGGGAGTTCTGCTTCATGGCGCCCCTTGCCTATAAATACTGGGCTCCCCCTGAGTCCCAGGGACGGACAATCCAACCATTCGGCTTCTCCCCTCCCGAATCGCGAAGTACCCTTTTCCCCCAGTAATCATGATCTTCGCGAGGTACTTCGACTTCGTGTAATGCCTTCGCTTTGTCTCGTTTTGAGCCCCTCTTCTGAGAGGGATACCCTTTGCGAAGCTCAAGGGCATTCGCGAAGGAGGGGGATTCCCAAGGGAACCCAGGTATCCGCGGAGCATTTATGCTTCGCAAAAAACCGAACCTGTACTAGTGGTCCCTATGCTAAGGCAGGATCGCTATGCATCGCGAAGCATACTGCTTCACAACACCCTGATTCGCGAGGCACCTCTTCTTCACGAGGCGGTGCTCCGCGAATACTGTTCTACTTCGCGAAGCACCCTTCACTCACACCTATGCCCCATGCTAAGGCTAAGGCACTCCTCTTTGTGAAGCACACTCCTTTTCTTGGCAATTCCTCTTCCCGTGCGAGCCTCTAGGTATGCACGATGTGATTTCAAAGTCCCACGGTCAATACCACTCGTAGCGTTGCTTCACCTAATGCTTCTTCGCATAGGCACGCTAAAGGATATTTCTTTTTCGCATAGCCATGCTAACGTGGACCCCTCGATGGTTCGCTCCACAACTCCCATTGACCACGAACTTACTGGTACCTTCCCTCCCCCAAAGAGAAAAGGGTACCAGTTATGTAAGTCCTAAGGGAGTGGAGTGAACCCGCCTAGTCTAAGCTGCAGGACGTTAAACTGCCAAGCAACACGTCCTCAACACATGACGTTAAACTGTGACCCGACCTCATGCCTTGCACGAAGGGTCCCCCCAGCTCAAACATTCTTTACGCCACTCGTCTCCACGGGGATGGAATCACTCCCTCCACAAGGGATGATATCCTCCTTATTGGAGCGGCGTATGTTCACAAGAGAAGGGAAACCCTAGTTCCCCAACGGATGGCTGCACCCTTGCATCTCCATACTTCCCAACTACCAAGGTCAATGGAGGGTGTGATAGGGAACGAGGCACCTCCCATCATTGGTCGCAAATCCCTCCGCACTTCGGGCCTCCATCCTGGAGTAAGACCCAACACCATGGACCGCCTAATGCGTAAGCCCATCTTCGCTTCTCACAGACGCACCCTTCGCGGCATGATCGTCAGGTCCTTGTTGTCTCTTATTTCTCACGTCGATCATGACTCACGTGGGCTTAGAGTTGGCATTGGCCATGAAAATACCTCGTCCAACATGACGTTAAACTGTATGCCCTTGTCCCGCATGACATAAAACTGCACACCCATTTGAACTATGAGTTCTTTGATTCATGTCAAGGCATGGTACGTAGGAAGCCTCCATGAGGTTCAAGCCCACCCGTCATCCAATTCACATCAAGTTCTACCTTCATCCAACATGACGTTAAACTGCATTCTGGTCCGACGACAAGCCGTTGTGACCACCCGAACTATGAGGACTTTGATCCATGTCAAGGCATGGTACGTAGGAAGCCTCCCGGAGGTTCAATCCCATCTCCCATCAGACCAAGGTCCCTTCCTCACGACGGTTCGCCGACACCCACCGCCATCCTGAACTACGGGGACTTTGATCTATGCCAAGGCATGGTACGTAGGAAGCCTCCACGAGGTTCAAGCCCCCCGCCCGTCGTTTATTCACGTCAGGGTTCACTCTCGTCCAGCATGACATTAAACTGTATTCCAGTCCGACGGCAAGCCCTTGTGACCAATCCGAACTATGAGGACTTTGATCCATGTCAAGGCATGGTATGTAGGAATCCTTCATGAGGTTCAAGCACACCACTAGTGGACCCCTGGGTCTACTTTCACGTCGGTTTGCTGATGAATCCCACCCTTTGAACTACGAGGTCTTTGATCCATTTCAAGGCATGGTACGTAGGAAGCCTCCCCGAGGTTCAAGCCCATCTCTCATTGGACCAAGGTCCGCCTTCACGTCGGTTCGCTGTTGAATTCCATCGTACGAACTACGAGGACTTTGATCCTTGGCAAGGCATGTTATATAGGAAGCCTTCCAGAGGTTCAAGCCCACCACCCATTGGACCAAGGTCCACCTTCATGTCGGTTCGCCGATGAAGCCCCTCTGAATGACGCGGTATTTGATCCATGTCATGGCATGGTATGTAGGAAGCCTCTCAGAGGATCAAGCCCACCATCTGTTGGTCACTCCGAACTTCTTCACGTCAGTTCATCCACACCCGGGCAGCCTAGTGTGTAAGCCCAACACCATTTGGACCAAGGTCCGCCTTCGTGTCGGTTCACTGACGCATCAGACCAAGGCCCACCTTCTCGTTGGTTCGCTGATGAAATCTGTCGGACCAAGGTCCACCTTCATGCTGGGTCACCGGCACCATCCTGAACTACGTAGACTTTGATTCCCTGCCACGGGGATACATAGGAAGCCTATTCAAGGCTCAAGCCCAACTTCACCGTTGCCCTTGCGATGGTTCCTTGACACTCCCCCATCCACTTCATTCATCCATCCATCATCCACCGAGATTCTCACCCGGACCGTCATATCCCAGTGAGACCATTCCGGTACGCTCCTCTTCACAGCCGCCCATGGGCTGGTCCTGGTATCGGCACCCCTTCAAGGGAAATCCCTCAATCCGATCCATTCTAGCTAATGCTCTGATCAGCCTGATCCATCTCTGCAGGATGTTAAACTCGTGGTGTACCCTGTGTTTAATAGAAGAAGCTGAGGAAAACCTCAGATATGTATCTATGGCATATAATTCCCCACGATCGATGTGGGATTCCTCGGGCTTCCACGCCCTCGAGAAGCCCTATGACCAGGGATAATAGACAGACATGCCAGGTCCCCAACATCCAGACACGCTACTAATGCCTCAACGTGACTACTCCCCCGACTGAAGGTTACTGCCCTGACCAGACCCTTTGGAATATCCTAACAGAAGCAGTGTAATTAACCGGCGTTCATAGAAACATGGAACTGGGAAGAGTTTCATGAACAACATATTAAATCTATGAGGGAGACCCGGACTAGGTGACGAGTTCTGAGGAGGAATCCATAGAAGGAAGAACCGACATCCCATCATCCCGTTTCGATCAAGGAGCAGATGCCCCTGAATAAGGAGCGAATGCCGCCCGCCTTTGGAAAGCGGGAATGCGGGGCAACAGTGCACCGCATCCTCCTCAGCGGACGGATGGGTGCGCGCGCCCCGACGAAAGCGTCGGAAACAGATACCAGCTATGGAATCCTACATTTTTATTATATAAATATTTCATTACATTGTACAAAATAGTGGATCACTTAATTTTTATCTTCTTGGAAACTTGGTACATAATTCATTAAAAATTAAAAAAAACTATTCTAAAAAACATATATGGATTATTAATTTGTTCATACATTATACGTTTCCAACATACCATAACCTAGGCACTTAAATCAAAGGAAAGGGTGAGCATAATTCCATGTAATTTAAATCTAGTGAGACTATTTTCATGTGACTATGATAACTGTCGATAAGAACTTTATTAATGTCATAATGTTATTGGAAATTGAAAAAGAGTTATATCATAATAAAAATGACATAATTCATAACATGTAAATTTGGCTACAAAATTTAAATGAGTCATTAAAAATTATATCACTAGTGGTTGTCATGAAGGATTCAAAAAATTTACTACGGTTATTGGCCAAGGTATTGTAAAACATCTCAAATCTAGATAATATATTTTTTACCCAATGAATTGGAGTTTTAATAATAAAAACCCTTTATATATTTATTAATTTCCATGTGACACATTTATCATAATAAAAAAATTTATAAATATCACCTGGAGAATTAAATAAACATGTTTCATATCAAATAAATGGCATTTATAAAATTGCATAAAGACAATAACTTTATGTCATTTTTGACCAACAGAAAGGAAAGGAAGGTTATATGTATGTTAAAAACAGAATAAAATAGATCATTTTGAAATCTATTTTACTACCCCTATAAAATAAAGAGTTCTGATTATTCAAAACATAAAACAAATAGATAATTTTATTATGAATAGAGTGAAATTTTGAGATGAAAATTCAGCAGTATAACGGGTATGAACATGGTATTAGAATATTGTAAAAAGAGGTGTGAAATGGTTATTCCATTAAGAAAATAATCATAATATTGTAATGGGATAAAATAAATTATACATCATAACATAGTTTCCATATTTTAAAGATGTAATAAAAATGGAACATTAAAGGAAAAGAGAATTTCAGATTTCTTTTACCTTGATTATTATTCAATAAAACATGGGGATCATGAAGTTGAGGGATTGGGTAAATATTGGAAGAACTCCTTTTGAGGTGAAAATGCTATATATTTTAGAAGAATGAATTGGTAGTGAAATAAAATGATGAAATCGGTGGGTATTTATAACAAAAGTTGATAATTTGTTAGTAGTTTCTAAATAAAAGCCTCAGGCACCTTGGTTGTAGTAAATGAAAAACCAAGGGATTTACCATGGTATTTTCCATGTGTTTGGAAAATTGGGAATATTTTTATATTATTTTAATACATTAGAGTTGGGACACCCCAATATTTATGAATTATTTTTTCCGAAGTAAATTATCGTTTTTGATATTTTTCATTTTACACAACAAATAAGATAGTTCTTTTTATATTGAAGCACTATGTTTGGATTGAATTATATAAAACACCAAGTTAATCATTAACTAAATACAACATAAAATTTAAATTCATCTACATGGAATGTCAATTTTTTCTTTCGTTACACCCAATAATGTCTTTCCTCGATGGCTTGCTTAACACCCAAGACCTTGTTATACCGAAATATAGTATATCATTAAAATGTTATTACTTAATATAATGAGATATATCCAAGCTGTTAAATTAGAATGTTAGAATAGTGTTAATTAATTTAATAATATATATTTTTTATACAAATGCAATATTAATTAATAGGTTATTAAATATTTAGAAATGAAAATGAAAATTGATTGAATATAAATGAAATTATATTTATATATATGGTCAGAAAGCGATTTTATGCTAAAAAAATAAAGTAATTAAATTTTTTGAGTGATATTAAAATAATATATAGGTTATATTTTCATTAATATATTTTTTATACTAATATAACTATTTTTATTGACATATGATTAGAACAAACACAAATTTATGCTTAAAAACAAATATCTTTATTAAGGCATTTTTACCGCCTTTTAATGGTGAGATCATTTTAAATCCAATTTTTGGTAATTTTAGAGATTTAAAATATAAAAAATAAAATTCATAATTTCTATTAGAACAAAATAATTTGTTTATAGTAAATATTTTGTATTTTTCAAAGAACTTTAATTTTCTAAAGAATAGTGAAAATGCAGAATTCTAGTTCAAAACATAATTTTCATCTAATTTATTTATAAGGATAAATTATATTATAAATATTTTTAAAAGTTTAATTAAATTAAATTTTTGTGAATTTATAAAATATTTGTCTTTGAGATCAATTTCATGTTGAAATTGGGTATAAAAACATAGTAAACATTGGAACGTTTTTACTTTAAAAACATTCATTGTCGACCCGACTGGGGGATTTATTTTAAATTAATTTCAACCACTTTTGTGACTGGAATTTAGAAAAATAAAATCAATATTTTTAATGATCACAATTTATAATGTATAATAAGGCCAAATTATTTTGTGACCAAAACTATTAATGAATGTGATTATAATTAATTACAACGACTATGGTAAAATTAACTTTATTTAAGGATTGAAAAATAAATTTGAGACAAAAAATAACCTAGAAACATGACCGAGATCCATTTTATGGATATATTATTACCCTATTATCCCGTTAATTGAATTATTTCTATTATCGTATCAACATGACATGTGAAAAATGTGTATGAAATTCATTTGAGAAAATATTAAAGGAGTGCCACGCTTCCTCCACTATAAAATAGACTCCTCTCATGCACATCATTACACATATCAAACCACTCAGGATATCACAATAACTACTCAAATATCCTTCCAAAATTCCTAACACCCTTATAGAATACTATCTTTGATAAAAAACATTCCAAGGTGTCCCATTGGTTGAAACCAAAATGAATTACCCGATTAAGAGGAAAGAACCTCCCTCAAAATCCTAGCTTTTATTTTATTTATATATTCCCTAAAATAATCTTATTCCATGAATTCATAAATAAAATATCCTAAATATAATATAATTTTGTTCTCATATGTTTTATACCTACATTTATGCATACTTTTATCTAATGGGTAATGAACGTATTGTTTACTTATAGGTCAAACTACCAACTCACTAAACAATGCTTGTTCATTTTGTCAATTACTAACTATCTTGGGGGAAATTAGGATTGAAAATCCATTTAAATATTTTATATATTATATTAATTATGTAATTAATCTTACTTATTTCTATTAAAACATATATATTCATACTTTTCATTATTTTAATATGATAATTTTCTTTGAGGAAGTGTGGACTACCACACCCTCAAATCGATGTTATTCATTCACACAACAAGAAATGTATTAAAGATGGGAATAGGTAATAAATATGATATAAATTATATAATAAAGTTAATTTATTAATGATATATATAAAATACACTCATATATTTATTTTACTTTCTTTCCTTCAACATGTAAATTTAATAAAAATAGAATTCATGCGTACACACGAACTACCATCTCCATGAACTGTGTATTGCATTTCATAATCATATATTATATGGTTTATTGTAATAAAAGTATAAATTATATAAATTATATTTCAATAATGTTTTGAATTCATTAAATCGTGATATAAGTGTAAGGACTAAAGATATAACAAATTAACACACATGTGAAAAACAAAGCCAATATTACCCGAGGTAAAACCTTAACCTAGAATAGTTCTCATGTGACTAATATAAAGCCATAATAAAACCATATATGGTATTATAAGTAATAGTATTGTTCTTTTATGGATTTATAATAATTTTATATTTATTATAAAATAGTTTTTTATGGGTATGATGAGTGTGAATACACAGGGTTAGGGTATTTCATTGAACTTTTTATTTCAGTGAGATACATGTTTTATTCATCACTCATTCCTTTTTTGTGGAGTTTATAATGAAAAGGGATTAATTTTATTATTTTTATACTTTAAATTATGGTCATTTACATATCAATTATATAACCTTCCTTTCACAGAGTTTATGTTTCAAAATTTATCAAATCAGTAAGATAGTTTTGTCTCAATTTACCTTTTTGAGACACATACCATGTTATGCACACATGTTTTTTTATGAGTTGTACCTACTGAAATTAACATGTTATATCATGTATATACATAAATTAATGATAATTTACGATTCATATAATTTCAATTTATTACATGGGTATTATGGTTCAATGTTATAAAGTGATAAGAGTTTGTTGAAACAATTTCATTACTTTTTGAGATTGTTTTTTATTATGCTTCCATTATGGGAATCATACAATACATCTCTCAATAACATGAATGATTTTTTTATACTCATGTTATTCATTATATATTTATGCATTCATATCATTTTTATACTCTTTATTATATTATATTAATAATAAAGTGTTTTTAAGAAATCTTGACTTTACCTTTCTATTTGATCGAAACTCTATGTTCTTTCAAAACTAGTTTTTATTAAAAGGTTTTCCAAGAATATTATAATATTCTCCTATAATATTTAATATACATTTTCCCCCTTTTTATTTTACCAATTTTTTCAATGGAATCTTCTTCTATATTTCCAAAAAAGGCATTTTCTATCATTTTACCGTGAAAAAAGTGAATGCTCTTCTTACCTTGTATGACATGTACATATTTAACTACCATCATGACTGACATTCCCTTAGAGATTACATTACAAGATTAAAAAATTATTATTTTTTTAAAGGAATTTTTTTCCATAATGTTCTAGATATTCATTATTTTTGAATTGGTTTTCATTTAAAATGGCTTTCAAAAATTGTTTTATAGTTATCAATGATACATTTATGAGTTTTTAAAGATATTTTTAACGAAAATATTTTATAAAATGTTTTACATTTTAAAAAGTATTTTTAAATGTTTTAAATATATATTTATTTGTTTTAAAATTATTTTAATTGAAAATGGTTGTCAGAATAGTTTCATGTTTATTTCAAATATTTTCATATAAAGAGTTTTGAAAACATTTTCAATCTTTTTTTATATGTTTAAAAAGTATTTTAAATGAAATATTTTTTAGAAAATTTCTATGATTCTTTTATATGTTTTCATTGAAAATGGTTTTCAAAATTTTTCAAGACTTGTTGCTTATTTTTAAATGTATTTGAAACGAAATGATTTTTAATAGGTTTTTTGTTTCAATGAAATTTTTTTAAAGAGAAATGATATTTTTCTAAAGAAATGTTTTCAAAATATCATTACAAGGTATTTTCTATCTAATATGACATATGTTTATGTTATTCATGACATTATAGAAAATGAACCAAAGGTTCCATTCATATTCATTCTTGAATGGTTAATGTTTTGATGAAATGATTTTTATGAAACCTATTTCTCTTCCACGGGTAATATGATTTTGATACCCTCTTATTTATATGGGTTGTTCTTATGATTAAATGATTATGAAACCTATATATTTTTTCATAGGTTATTATATTACAACATGTTTATGATACCTATTTCATTTAATGGGTTATCATATATTTGTTTATTATTTTTCAGTACATGTATGTATGATTTCATTATAAGTTGGTTGGTACCTATACCTACAACTAATGCATTGGGTAATGATTTATATCTAATGAGACAAACTAAGTTGGTTTTGAGAATGAACCTTGACAAGTACGATGAACTTGAGAGTGAACCATGACAACCAAGTTGGTATTAGGAGAAAACTCATGCTACTATGATATCCATGTGAGTGAACCACGAATTCCATGATGGTATGGGGAGGGAACCCTACTACCAAGATGGACTTGGTAGTGATTCCTAGACTACTATGTAAATCATATTATATGCTCGTGTGTCTACATTTTTGTTATTTCAATGTCATGATTTCATGGATTATATTATTTATTTCCTTATAATCCATGTCTTATAAACTATAAATATTTATTCCATGATTAATGTTTATGATCTTTTATATGAAGGGTATGATCTTATATTTTCATGATAATGTTCACATAACCATATAATCTGGATTATGCTTATGTATCTCCCCTTTATACCCTTATTGAGCACATGATCTCAACCCTTTTGTGTTTCCTTACTCAGGTTATGAAGATACATATTTTTTTCGATGTGTGTAATTAGGGTGATAGTAAATAAGAACATAGTGGGAGATAATGTAGCTCGTTTATGTTCCAATGTTTATATTTTCATGTTTCCAAAGGTGCTATACTTGTACACTCTTTTCACATATATTTGTATAATATTTTAATTATTTCTCAAATGAGATGTATTTTCTATGTTTGTTTAGACTCATTCATTATAATAGGTATTAGAAGCATGGATTATTTAACATTGGGAAAATAAGATTAGAAAAAAATACAAATATCCCTAGGTATATTTCAAAGGATATTTCTAGTGTGGTATCAATGGATAAGTATAATGATGAGTTAATGTTTATGAGAATGTACTGTAATTTCGGTAAAGGATAGAGTTAGTGGTTTATTAGAAATAAATCCCTATTGTAATATTACAAGTGTATGCGGCTCTAGTACAATTGTACATTGGAGAAACAACTATGAAAAGATGTTCTGTGACTGACTCTTGGTAATATGGTACAAGACAACGAGTCTTACTGTACACCTAGTTTGAAACTCCCATGGGATATTATTTGGAATTCAAAATACTATTTGAAAACCATAATTAAGGATTTAAATATAATTTGAATATCAATAACTTAGGATGAACCTAATGTTTCATAGATTAAGGAAGGTGTCAGGATTTAGATATCATATAAGTAATTATTTTCATTACTATGTGGTATTCATCTATGGTAAGTAATTCTCAAACTAAGCTTTTGGTTTTAATCAATTGTGGTAACTGAAAGAATCTAGATTAATGTTTATGGTAATGGATGTTTTTATAATGATAATTCATGAGGGATTATAACATGAGTTAAATATATTGCTATCATTCTAGTCATTTTTCATGGAACATGATTAACAATGTATACCTTATCCAACTCTTAGACTCTCTATAGAAAATAATGAAGGAGTTCGCTAAGATTGTTGGTAATGGAGACCATGGAGGAAAGAATATTTTCTTTCACTTGTGAAAGAAATATGAAAAGAATCACCTACGTGAATTTTCTAGAGTAATAAGAAGATGTTTTGACTGTGGATAAGAAGGACATAAAGAAAGTGACTACAATAAAAAAAGAAGATTTTGGTTGATTAAATAGATGAGAATATTTACCTCTTTAATTCATTATTGGAAGTTAATTGTTTTCAGTGTGAAAATATGGTCATTATGATACACAATGTCACTAGAGGAAAGCTTTTAAAGGGAAAGAGAATGGTGGGGAAAGTAATAGTTACATTTTAGATGATAACGAATCTATAGAAGAAGTGTGAATGGAATGAGATATTATATAATATAATGAGGTTACCATGTTAATGTCATATGATTAAAGTTGGATAAGAAACATTTTTATGTATTTGGGTTCACGAATTTTGTTATATATAAGGGGAAATATAAAAATATTTTATGTTTTCTGTTTCTTCACTAATTATTTAGAATAATATGTTGAATTGATCTGATTGATTAGAAATGTGATTTAATGGCATGGGGATGTCCATAGAAAACCCATTATTAAGGGAAATATAATCCTTAATTTGTTCTTTATGTTACGATTATATTTTTTGGATAAATATGTGATGAATATAAGTAAATTAGATGGTACTTATTACCCTAGAACTATTTATGGTCTTGTTCACATGTAGTTAGTTCCATTGAGGAGAAATTTTAAAGCCTCTTGGATTTGTGGAACATTTCCGATTATATATAGAATAAGGAAGTATTCATGTTTTCTAGATGTATTTATGGTGATTTGGGTTATTAAAATATCTCAAGAGAATATATGATATGGGTATTCACATGTTTGGAATGTAAAAACCAAGATCTACTTGGTGATATATGGGGGATCAATGTTAAGCCAATTTTCTGACATTTTTTATAATGTATGGGATTTTCATCATTCAAAAGGGTTGTAAGGCTAACCATTAATGAAAAGTTTATGTTAAATATCAATGGAAGTATTTATGAGTTGAGACTGTATTTAAAACCTTTTTTAAAATGATATTTAGTAATTAACATTATTTCAAGGATCCCCATCATATATATTTTTGAAATGATATTAGTATGGTCTGAAAAAATGATATCATTTATTTAGGGTGGCAATAAGTAAATTCTACAAAGGACCTGGGTTTTTAACCCATGACCGAAGGATGAAAAGGGTTTCGCACCTACCACTGTACCACAAAAGGTCCAGGTTAATGAGTAATTGTCTTTGAATAATTTTTATTGATGAACAAATAAGGTTACTTTTTATGTTTACAGGTTAGTGTATTAACCATATCAATTATGAAGAATAGTTTGAGACCAATAGTTATAATTGTAAATATTTTACGGGCCTTAGGATATGATAAATGTTTATTTTATCACTTCAAGCATCAATGTTAATTTCTATACATCAATTTCATGAAGTAATGTATTAATTAGAAATAGATAAAAGTACAGTCAATGAAATAATTTTTTTATTGAAATATATCATCTATGTATATTTTCTTATATTCATGGTCAATAAAATAATTAATCATTATTATGATGATGAAAAAAATATAATTTTATGTCCTAATATAATTGTTTTTTTGAGTCAATGGTCTTTTAAATCATCACATATTTATGGCATTGAGGCCATAAAAATTTCTTTTATCATTCACTACTTTGTAATTGGTGACTTCAATCACCCCTATTAATATTTAAATTTTTCTAACATGTAAAATATTCACTCCCAACATATGTTATCCTATGTGAAAAAATATTTATATGTTACATTAGGTAACCTTTATGGTTCTATCATTCCCTTTTATGTAAAGTTTTAATATCCATTTTTGTGATGTGGGTTTTCATGAATAAATATTTCAAGCATTAATCCATTGATAACCCAAAATATTTTCGATTGAAAAAATCATTTTAATGTGGCAGAGTGTGACACCTCAAGATTTTGTCAATTATTATTTTTAAATTAATTTAACCTTTTGATATTTTTTATTTCACATAACAGTAAAAATTGAATATGACATATTAATGTACTATTTTGTATTGTGTTTTATGCTACACAAATTGAACTGTGATCTACATTTAACATAAACATTATCTTTCTCAATAAAGAACACCACATTTATATTGTGATACGTGCTACACTAACTTTCTATAATGACCTGTGTGACATAAAAGACTGAGTTTTACCAAACAATTGTATATCATTAAAATGTTAGTTCATAATATAATAATATATCAACTTCTTGTTAAATTATAATGTATACAAATTATTAAAAAATTTATCAATGTATATTTTTTTAAAAAAAATATGATGGATTCATATGTTACCCACTAATTAAAAATTTATATGAAAAACAATTAAATATTACAGAAGAAATTATTATTTATACTGAAAAAAGCTATTTTACCGTAATAAATAAAATTAATTACAATTTTTTAGTGATATTAATTTAATATATATGTTATATAATCAATCATATAATTTTTATATTAATTAAGTATATTTTATATACAAAAGATATGAATAATCACTATATTATGTTTTAAAAAATATTTTTATTAATGCATTTTTAAAGTCTTTTAATGGATAAGCCATTTTAAATACAATATTTGGATTATTTATAGATTTAATATTTAAAAATAAAAATTATCATACGGTTCATAATATAATAATTATATTATTGTAATTTTTTGTATTTTTTTTATGATGTTTAATTTTTTAATAAATAGTGGAAATACCAAATATTAGTTCAAAACTGATTTTTCAACCTATTTATTTATAATGTTATATTATATTTTAATTTTTTTTAAATATCAATTAGATAACAGTTTAATAAATCAATAAAATTTATGTAATTTAGGTCATCTTCAATTTTAAATTCTTTAAAAAAAACATAGCAAACTTTTGAATTTTTTAATTTTTTAAACCTGTGTTGCCCACCCTACTATAGGATTAATTTTAAATTAATTTCATCCACTTTTGTGATTGAAATTTTGAAAATGGATTAGATATTTTTAATCCTCATAATTTATAATGACTTATAATTTCAACTTGGTTTTTTTACCAACTTGATTAGTGAATGTTATTAATATTAATTACGTTTATTAAGGTAAAATTAAGCTTATCTAAGGATTCATACTTAAATTTAAGACCCAAAACATCTTTAAACATATACAAGATCCATTTTTGGGATATATTTAGACCATATACTCAATTTTCTAGGACTGTGTCCATTATTTTATCCACATGACATGTGAAAAATTTGTATGGAATTCCATTTCCAAAATAATACAAGGGCGCCACCCCTCATCCACTATAAAAAGGCATCTTCTCCTCCAAATCATTACAAACATAAAAAAAATTAGGTACACACATGATCTGATTAAGTATCCACACAATGATCCTATCCTCATCCTTGAATCATACCATAATTATAAATAATTCCATGGAATCCATTGGAGCAAACCAGAAGAATTTTCCCAAATAAGAGGTGATACCCTTCCTCAAACTCCTCCATTTTATTTTCCTTCTCCACTCCCTAAAATATTATTACATAATTCATGTATAAAAACAATTATACTAAATATATTAGAATTTTGTTATGATAATTTTTTTATTCAATTACAAATAATTCCATTTAATGGTTAATAAACATACCCCTTATGTGTATGGAAAACAACCACCTCACTAAACGACTATTGTTTATTTTTTTCCTTTACTGCATCTCATTGTGGGAATTATGTTAGAATATCTAATGAAATATGTTATATATTATATATATCATTTCATTAATCTTATATAAATATTTTATGAAATATATATTTATACCTTCCATTTGGTGTTAATAAGAAATTGTTTTTGGGGAATTGTGGACTACCACCCCTCAAAGTGATGTTATTCATTCATACACTACATGGAATGTATTAAAGTTGGATTTAGTGAATATATATTATATAATAAATGTAATTTTATAGTTATATATATATATATATATGTCTTTTACATTCTTTCTTTCAACACAACAATTAAACGTTAATTGTGTTCATGTGTATATATGACCTACCATCACCAAGAAAGTTGTATTCCATTTAGTATTTATTTATTATATTTATTATTGTAATAAAAATATAATGATTATTAATTATATTTAAATAATGGTTAAATTCTAGAAATAATAATAAAATTATAAGGACTAATTATATAACATACTAAGACACATGTGAAACATAAATCAGCTTTTACTTGAAGTGAAACCGTAAAATAGAATTGTTAACAAGAAGGCAATATAAATCCCTAATAAAACCATATATGGTATTATAAGTAATAATATGGTTCTTTTATATATGTATAACAAATTTATATTTAGTATAAAGGAGGTTTTAATGAGTATTTAGTTAGTCAAGACACAAAGTAAGGAGATTTTATCTCCCGTTTTATTTCCTTGAGATACAAGCTTTATTCACCACCCATTACTTTTGTGAGGTGTGTATATAGTCCATGGAGGTATTCTATGATTATTATACTTAATAATTTTGGTATTAACATGTCCATTATATGATCACCTATTCATTGGGTTTATATTTCAAATGTTACAAAATCGGTAAGATTGGGTTTTCTAAATTTTACTTATGTTCGGCACATACCATGTTATGAAAATATTATTTTTCATATGAGGTGTACATAATAGATTTGAATTATATATCATGAATCTCATTCATTTTATAATATTTTAATCGTCATATAATTTCAATATTTTACATAGGGAATATGGTTCAATGTTACAAATTGATAAGAGTTCATTAAAATAATCTCATCTCTTTCTGAGATTTTTTATGATTATACTCCCATTGTTTAAATATTATAATACATATCTCAAGAAAATTCATGAACATAATTATCGTCTGGTTATTCATGATATATTCAGGTATTGGTACAATTTTTCAACTATTTGGTGTGTAATATTTTTAAGAAGAGGTTTTTAAGAATGAATGACTATACCCCTCTCTTCTATTAGAAATAAATGTTATTTCAAAACCATGTTTTCTAAAAAGTGTTTAAAAAAATATTATACTATTATACTATAATATTTTAAATCCATTGATTCAATTTTTTTCTTCTAACAATTGTTTCAAAGGGATCTTCTTTTCCATTTCTGAAAAAAGATCTTTTCTAACCTTTTACAAAAAAGTAATGGTCTTAATACCTCATATTACATGTACAAATTTACGTACAGTCATGACTAAATTTCCCTTGAGGCATGTTTTAAAATATTAAAAGTTACCATTTTTAAAAGAAATTATTTTATTAATAGTTTGGAAATTAATTTTTTATGTGGTTTTAAAAGAAAATGTTTCTAAAAAAGATTCATGGTTATCAATGTATCCTTTAAATGATTTCAAAGCCATTTTCAAAGAACTGTTTCTGATTTTTTTTGATTTAAAAGGTATGATAAATTTTTTAATTTTTTAATTTTATGTTTTAAATGTATTTTCAAATAAAATGGCTCTAAAAATGCTTTCAAGAATCTTTGAAAAGTTTTGATGTAAAGGGTTTTCAATACATTTTCAAGATTTATTTATAAGTTTACAATTTAATTTCAAATAAATAGTTTTCAAAATGTTTTCAATCATATTTTATAATATCTAAATGAAATATATCTTCAAAATATTATCATGATTTATTTCTATGATTTAAATTTATTTTCATTGGAAATTATTTTCAAAAGGTTTTATTTTTTAATGTGAATTTTTCAATGTAGAAATGATATTTTTCGCAAGAAATATTTTCAAAATATCTTTGCAACTTATTTTCATCTATGATAATATATGTTGATGTTACTCATTACCTTATTGGAAATGAACCAACATTTCCATTCATATTCTTTCTTGAATGTTTTATATTTTTCTGGAATGAGTATTCAGAAAAATATTTATCTATCATGGGTTATATTCTTTTGAATCCCATATATTTTCACCGGTAATGCTAAAGATGATATTATTATGAAACCTTTATATTTTTTCCTTATTCTATTATATGATTACATGTCTATGTTTCCAATTTCAATTCATGGGGTATAATTTTTTTAGTCATTTTTTTCACAGGTATGCATGATTTAATTACAGGATTTGTGGGACCTATATATCCATTTATTTCATGGGATAATGATTTATATCTCATGACATAAAATAATATGGTCTTGGGAATGAACCATGAATTCAATGATGGATATGGGAGTGAACCAAGACTACCTTGATTTTATGAGGAGTGGAATCATGCTACTAATATGGATATGGGAGTGAAACCTGACTACTGAGATGGTATGGGGAGTGAAATCATACTACCAAGATGTTCTTGGAGTCTATGACTTGGATACTGTGGAAAAAATTTTAGATGCTTTTATGTTTTCCACAATTCCATGTTTTATTCATATGTTATGCTTTCAAGTCGGAAGTATGTTATTTTCTTAAAATATAAGTCTTATGAACTCCCATGATTTATTCCATGATTCATGTTTATGATATTTGATAGGAAGGGTATGATCTTCTATTTTCATGATCATGTTCTTATTCCCCTATACTCATGATTATGCTTATGTAACTCCCTTTTTTAATAATATTGAGCATCTAGGATCACCCATTTTTATGTTACCTTTCCCATGTTACAATGATATTTATTATGTATTATGTGTCTATGAAGGTTGATATCCATGAAGAACGTAGTGGGAAATAATATTGCTCATTTTTTTACTAGTGTGTAAGTTTTTTTTGTTACCTAAGGAACTTGACTCTATGGACTTTGGGTGTTTACTATTATAATTTTTTACGTATTTAAAAAAAGTGAAATAATATATATGTATGCCAACACTGGATCATTATCAGAGCCATTCATCATTTTATATTACTTATTTTTTCATGGAGAATTATTGTTTTCAAAATATAATTTTTATTGTTAATGTCTCATTTTTAGAATTATGAAAGTAAATTATACATTTAGAAATTGAATAAAATCGATTAAAATACTTGATGTTAGTAAATTAAAATATATTATGTCACTTATTATGTTTAATTAGTTATTAAATTATTATTACATAATTATGATGCCCTTAATATACCAAAAATCTCAAACTGCCATTTAACTATTCATGAAAAAAATAAAGCATTTCAAAAAATTCTTATAAGTTAACCCTAACCTAATTTGATGTAACAATTTAAAAAATTATATTTATATTATCATAATAATTCTATATATCTGAAAATTATATCTTTTAAATATAAAAAAATTTATTTTTAAAAATAATAGAAGTTTGAAAATTTATAGTAAAATTTCTCAGGCTTGAAAAAAAAAATTATTTTGTTATTTATTTTTAAATAAAAGTTTTTAATCATAATATTTCATTAAAAAACATTAATTATAATATCTTTTTTAATAATAATAATAATTTAGTCATATTAAATGTTAAATCTCTATCCAGAAAACCAATTTATCAAATTCCCTCTCAATTTTATTAATAAAAAAATATTCTTCAAATAGAATTGATGGAATAATAATTTTATTTATAAAATGTAATTGTACTTTAAGTAACTATGGTATCAACACATAACCCCTTATTAATCATGTTTATGCTTTAAGATTATTGTGTGCAATGGTGGTAATTTCATGGGATGCCTCAGCTAACATCTACCATGTGGTAATCTTCTCTAACTTGAACATCTACGGTAGGAGGTTTTATTCATAATTCACTTATTGAAGCTTAGAATGTGTTTGGTCAAGGGAAACCCATAGTGATGATACCTTCCCCTATGGTCCAAATGATGGGATTCCAAAACAATGAATTTACTAGTTGAGGGAATTGACCCTTCTTTCTGTATCAACATTCCATTGTCAAAATGTTTTTTTATAAAATATAATGATACCATTAAAACTATATTCAAGAGTGTAGTTCCCAATTCTCATATTGTATAATGATCATAAAATAGTTAGATAAAAATGGTATAATTTTCATTTATATACACTTTATTTAATAAATACATACTTTTGTTGTGAATAATATAACATAACACACATTTTCAGGAAAAAATTCATTTAAAAATATAAGGTCGTTATAATAATAATAAATGAACAATAGAATATATGTAGTAGATAGGTTTATCTTTCACTTTAGTGATCCACCATAATAGATAAAACATTTCACAAATCGTATGAAAGAAAGATACCACACTTGAATTAGAATAAAAGAGGGAGAGGGGGAGGTTTAGATGACTGTTAAATAAAAATGGCGGTAGATTATTTTGTTATTATATTTATCAAATAATTAATTTGATTATGTTTCTTATAATAAGTACACACCACTAGTTTATTGATTCTCTTACACTATGTACCCTATATATTATCATGTTCATGTTTAGATTCCACTACACGGTCGAAAACCCACATAGGATTACCCCATATCTAACCTAATACTTTAACATCCGTTTAAAAGGCCACTGTATAATCACTTTTGACTTTCATCACTAGTAATATACCACCATGAAGTCTATTTTTTATGATTCTTAAACTTGACCTCTTCCAACTACCCTAATTATCTAGAAAATACCAGACAAAAAAAGAATAAAATAAAATTATTCAAAATAGTACCTCAACATATTTGGGTCATTATAAATAAATGACTAAGATGGGTTTTTGAAATATAAAAGTGATATATTAATTAAAATACTTGTTTTACATGAACAAAAACAAACAAAACAAAAATGAATGATCATTAAAATATATGATAATGATATTTTATTTATTTATGACTTGTATTAGTGAACCATCTGTCATTTCAATTTATGTAAGGGAAGAATTATTTAAAGGGCATGATTTTAATTTAAAGGCACCATTATACTTAAAAATAAGTGTCAAATGATCAAAACCCTAAATCATTTCTTCGATTTTCATGAAATAGAATGAAAATAACTATAAATTTATTTATGATCTATATGAATAAACATTATGTCATTCTTAATTCTGATTTTGGTAGAATTTTATCATGTTAAATTTTCATTATAATAAATTTTATATTTGTTATGTATTATTAATAAAATTAAAATTTTAATATTTTTTATATATATATGAATCTTTCTCTAATTAAAATAATATCTCATTGTTATATTTAATGTCAATGTACTGAAAATGATTCCCCAAAATTACCTTATTAATGTGGTTTGATATTTATTATATATTATAAGTTATTTTTTATTAATTAATATACTTTAACTAATAATTTTAATGAACAAATTTTTTTTAAATATTGTCAAATATTTAGTATTTAATTCAATCTATTTTCTACTGTTATGTTTTCATTATGTTTTTAGGTGTTGTAGAAAATAATTTGGTTTTTGAAATTAAAATGGCCTTTATAAATGTAATAAAATCATTCAATGAGGCCCCAAATTTTCTTATTTATAGAAACTACAATACCTTTTTAAACTAGATAAATACCATTTCAATCATTGAAAAAAGACCATTATGTTTTAGTATTTATCATTAAATTGGAATATTAAGATTTTTACAGTCATTAATTTCTTAATGATGTCATAGTTATGATTATTTAATCTATATAAACAGTAAAATTTTCAATAGGATGAACCCTAAAAAATAATTTATTTTATCTAAAATTGATAATCATTCCTGCAACATGAATATCACTATAAAAATTTTCATCTTATGATTTAAGAGTTTTACAACTATATATAATAAAGGTAGTTTATGAAATAGAATACATTGAATAATCATTTTCCCTAAGTATATAAAATATTTTTAAAAATAGTTTTCTTTCATTAAAACACACATTTTCTATTTCATTATTAATTAACAACATTTCATTTAAGACAGGGATTCCTTACCAGTGGTTGGGTAACCAAAGAAAATTCCCTTATAATATATTTTTTTGAAACATGTAACTAATTTATTTTTCATTAAAAATAAATACATTACATAATGAAACATTGAAGTACGAAATCATTTACTTCTTATTATTTTATTATTTTTAGGGGATTTCTTTAATATTTTATGGAGTGAAGTATGATTTATGTTGAAACATCCATAATTAATAGTGTCATCCCAAAATTATTTAGTTAAATTATATTTATAGAACATTGTTATTGTTCCCTCTTGGACATTTCTATTCCTCTATTCAACTACCCCATTTGTACAGAGTTCTAGAATATGAACATTAATATTTAATAAACTTATCAATATATAAAGATTCAAATTACTATTTTGAAAATTCTAATATTGAATCACAATGAATATTTACTATTGGAATGCTTTGAAATAAATGCAAAATAAATTTTAAATAGTTGGGGGCCTCTAATTTTTAAAAAAATAAGGAAAACACAATTCTTATGAGGAGAGTCATCAATAAGAACATACACACTTTGTTTTACATTAACACTTGTGACATCGCTTTCAAAATTTAACTTCTATTAATATTTATTTACATACTTAAAAGGGGACTCTATTTTTGTGAAATTAAAAATCAACTATACCAGTTTCATTACATGCCTCTTTTTGGAGAGTCTAGTTATAGTTCATATACTATGTTTTCTAACCAATTATTCCGAATCGATGAATTATCATTCACTACACTTTAGTGATGATTACTCTAGTAGGGGCCATCTTCTATATATATGGTATAAATATTTTCCATCGTATTTTCCTATAATATTAGATCTTCATGTGAATTAGTTATGAAAAATCTATTACACATATTGTTTATGAAGTATCTCTCATCATATAATTGGATTATACTTATTATATTTTTCTTCAAATAAAAAGAATATGGAATCTTTAAATTGATTTTATTATTATTGATAGATATATATGTATTTCAGTATATATGAATAGGTTCATTGTCTATATAAATATTATATTTTTCTTCGAAATTTTTCATGTTTTAGAATATTTATTTCACTTTGGTCATATATCAAGATCTCTCATTTTTATTGTATTAGAAGTTCCAAAAACTGTTACCTAAATTACACTATTAAATTTTATATAATTTAGAATTTTGGTACTAATATTATTTTGGGTATTCAAATATTATCAACAAGAGGCTTTGGCATCCTGAATCACATTACCATATAATTTTGGAGAGTCACTAAGTTCATTGAAATATATTATCTTATAATTTAGAAGGATTTCATTTTAAAAAGTGTAAATTTAGAATCCAAAAAACACTATGTTATTTAAATTATAATAAAATGATCTTGTAGTTGCTTCATGGGTATCCTAATCTCCATACTATGGAAACTGATTTATAAATATTATTTATTATATATTATGTGTCTTAGATCATTTTTTAGAATTTGATGTTATGTAAATCCATATAATCATGTCATAGCTATAACTAAATTTAATTTATATAATAATATATGTCTAAAAAATATTTCATAATTTTATTTCGAATCTATTTTTCTTAATTAGTATATGGTTTAACAATTATAGGATGGGAAAAGTTGAACAACAAGAGTAGAAACATCAATATTTTCATCATTATATTACTATTATCATGATGAAATTTGTTCTCATTCAATTAGTATTTATACATAAGAAGATAAAAATATTCATTTAGATCTTCTAAAGATAGATAATCGATAAATATATCATCATATTATAAATAATTTAATTATTATGTGGCTACAACTTTAGTAATATGGACCCGGACACCATTTCTATTTTTCTAATATGTTTTTGTGTATTTCCAGAGAATTGAAAATACTATTGGAAGTCTAGTATTCACTGGTAGTCAATGTTTGTATTCACTTAAAATCTATCTTATATTTACTTTTAAATTGTTTTATGGGAAATTTTTCACCTTTTTTATTCCACACAAAATACATTTTTATGTTCACTAGATTCTTATATTTATAGTATATAACATTAATTTATTCACTTTTATAATTATTCCTTTTTATTTTTCCAAACTAATCTCTTTGTTAATTATCAATTTTACATTGTCTTATTTTCTAGAACACTATTACGTAATATATTTCTATGTGATCTAATTTATTTTCTGTATGTTGAAATTCACTTTCATTGGTATGTGATATTATTTTAATTAAAATAAACTCATTTTTATTATTTTTTATCCAAATATAATGATAGAAATATTATATTACATTATAGATTATGTATGTTCATATACCTTCTGATTTGTGATGTTATAGGTGTCTTTAAACATTGTTATTTTGGAATACTGTTCCCCTATAAGTCTATTGATGATCTTTTTAACTATCTTTTGATGGATAATATCATTTTATCTCAAAAGTTTCAAACCATTTACCACAATACTGAATCCCCATTATATTTGCGCAATGGGTTATCTAGAGAGGAAATCAAATAATTGGTACCCTCATAAGATGATATACCTTATTGGTTCTAAATCCATTTTTGGTAACAAAGTGATCCTTTTGATATTATGATAAATTCAATTATCTATATTTCATGAAGACATATAACTATAAATGTTGTTTCAAATGGAATATATTAATAATTATTGGAATTTTTTATTTTAAAAACCCTACCTTTTCAATTGGTATAATGTTGAAAAGTAGTTTGTTGAAAAATTTAAATCATTCAAGAGAATACTGTGATGATCCATTATAGTATTTATGAAAATTCAATCAATTTTGACATTCCAATACTCTTAGTTTCTTCCATCAATGAGCATCAGTCAGTTCTAAATGTATCCTTCTATTTTATAAACTAAAATATAATATTCTAATGGCCTTTACATTAATATACATCAGTATATGGAAAATATATAGACTTTATATGATGCTATAGAGTTTTCCAAGGGAACAATTTAAAGTGGTGACCAGAAGAATTAATGATTTTAATGTCAAATTCCTCTAGAAAATCAAATTTAATTTTTTTCATATTGTTCAAACTATATATTATTTTATAAAATAGTTTTAAAATATTTTTATAAAAAATTATATTGAAATTGTTAAAAATTAAATCGAATACCAAAAAAATATAATACTTTGATAAAGGTGTTTTTTAAGAAATATGTGCTCTCTAATAAGAGTTATATATAAATTATTTCTAAGTTCCTAAAACGAAATATTCTAATATTTTAACATAATGTGACAAAAGAGTCCCATGTATTTATTTTTTAGTTATAGAACAATAAGTACAAACAATGATGACTTTATATACAATGGGTGATCAATTTATTAAATAATGATAATCTTTATTAACTAGGATCTTATGGTTTTAAGATAAGTGTTCATAATGGAGGGTCCTTTTTTTCATTTAAATGTGGAGTAAAGATTTTAAAATAAGTATGGTTTAGAAGGGAGAATGTATATAGATAAATAAATATGTAATGTGATTTTATATATTAGGTTGAAGACTTATAAAATAATTATGGATTTTTAAGGATCTTTCAATTTTATTATCTGTGAAACATAATAAATGGTAGAGATCCCATCAATTACTTTTTTATGTGGTTATATTTTATTATCATATGATGTTACAATTATCTGTCACATAATAATATTTATCAATTTTTTAATGAATGAAAAATTAATAGAGGAGGTATATATTAACTCAATTACTCAATTAATTATTTGTAGATATCCAGGAATATTATTTGAGGTTAATTTTGGTGAACTAGATTTTTTATTTCACTATTCAACCCTGAATGGAGATATTTTGGATGTATTTTTTTGATTCATCATTAATGATGTGTACATAGAATCATTGTCTAACATTTGGTATAATATACGTATTTTATCCTTAAAATTAGAATGTTATGTTTCAAAATTTATGTTATTTGGATATGTAATTTGGAATATGTATTTATTGATGTATAGAATATATATTTCCAATTATATCTTATAATTAATTATAAAAAACTCATAGAATCCATTTGAATAAATTATTACTATATTATAATTTTTAAAATTTAAATATATGTTTAAATGAATTAAATGATTCAACACCATGTTCAAAATAATTTTCATAACCGGATGATGATCTCGTTGAATTAATAAAACAATTATGAAGACTTTCGATTTTCTGAATGAAAGTTGAGAATTATTATTCATTTATGTGGATAATTGAGTACATGGTCTCAAATATTTTCTGTTTTAACAGATAAATTATGGGTTTTTTTTGACATATTGGAGAATTTTAGTAGTAAAATAAAGATAAGATAAATGTAAATTATTAAACATTAAAGAAGAAATATATTAGTTGAATATATTAATAGAATACTATATTTTTTAGACTAAAGGTTCTTCTATTTCATGGTACTATACATTTTATGGCCTATATTGTTAATATAAATGTTTTCTATACAACCAATGTTATGAAATCCAATATGGATGTTCTAGTGATAGAGACAATATGTGTGTTTCAAGAAATTGGTAATCACCAGAGATTCCTATGGTGAGAAACATTTTCAAGATAATTTATAGTAGATAACATAAATTTCTATTTAATAGTGATGTGTTTTATTTTATTATTGTAGGAATTAATCATAATTAACCATAAAAAACGACACACTTTTACTAAGTGTGTTAAAGGAAAATATTATGATCTAATGATCAAATTCAAAGATGAGTAGTTAAATTTTATGAATGTTACCCATTATTAAATTTTAATTTGAAAAATATATACTGAATGTATGTATGGAGTGAGATAATTACATTTTTAGGGATATTTAGTGGTAAAAAGGGATGATATGTCTCCATGAAAATTGAAAGTGAGGAAGAAAACATGATAGTTTCTTAAACATTGAAATTGTAATGTGTGATTACTACGGTTAATGATAAACTTCTTTTAAAAAATGTTTTCAATGACAACACTGATTAAAGATGTGTACTCAAAATATCCTAGTATTATTTTATGATTTTATAGTTTTGATTGTATTCTTTTTATTATTAATATAGAGTGTGAAAATTAAATGTAGTCATATAGAGAGAATATTCACACAAATCATAAAATTATACGAAGAACATAAGTGTAATTAATAATTAATAAAGGGATATGTTCTTCATATTTGGTCAATAAGTTCGATCATTATTAATGGATCTTTTATTACATTCTATGACTGAATAATTAATGTATATTACCATTATTTGTATTTAAAAAATTATATCATTTTCCCTATGTAGGGATAATCCTAAAAGTCAGGAGTGTAATTTTCTTATGGTTTGATGGAAAATATATATTTTTTATTTTCAATAGATAATTAAAATATATTAACTATCTCAGGGTTATTATATTTAATTCATAGAATTTATTCATTCAAATTTAAATATTAAAAATATTAATAAATTGTATATGATGGTGGGGCCTATAGCCTTTCTATAGTGTGGTGGTGTTTCATCTATTCTGTAATCATTGATGGTGATCCCCATCCCGTGTTCATCATCATATTTATGATTCCTTATTCTGTATTGATGGAATTAGCTATCAGGTTTTGGATTTTATGGTTAAAGGGAGTTATCATCCCAATGGTACATGCACTCTTCCAACCCATAATTAGAATATATTTTGTTGGATCAACAATGTTCATGTTTATAGATTATTATATATCCCTTATAAATATTTGATTTTGGTTTGTTCAACATCTTTTATTAGTTTGTAATATTATTTGGGATACAAAGAATCACTTTGAATTACTTAATCAATTTATTGTCTTGCATTATCTTATAAAATTCATCACTGAATCACTTTATGGTCTCCCATGTTCAATACCATAATGATATCAGGAGAGGTATTTAACTATATCCTAGGTATCATCATTTTTAGGAGTGTTGTATATTTTTCTCATTATGATTCAACACTATTATTATTTTTGTCTTATGGACCATTAATTCCCAAATTATAATATTCATTTTCATTTCTAGAAGTGTTTACATACCACTTTTATCCTCAATTTCAACTAGGTATTCTTGGTTTAATAATAATTTATATATTTCTACCTTTTTTATATGTAATTACATATTATGCACAATTATAGGTTATCTCCCCTAGTTTTTTTATTCATTGGATATTTTTGTTGGTTTGTAGAAGAGAGTTAGTAGTGTTACATTAATATGAAAGTAGAAACAAAATTTTTGTGACTTCACTCTTATTAGATTGATTATTCCCTATATAATGGCCTCATAAATTAACATCCTACATTTTATGCCTATTTATTTTTTAGGTTTCCACATTACATAACTTATTTTTTTATGAAAATCATGAGTTTTTTTTTTCAAAAATAATTACAGCACTTATAAAATTTATTACTTCTGAAATTAGCTTACCAATTCAATCGTCTGTAATGGTATTAGGGTTTCAATTGAATCCTTGTTATTTGGTATTATATCATGGTCCATGTTTCTATCAAATACTAAAAGTGTTTTATTTTATTGATATATATTTTTTATAAATTTGTTTAATGAGTTGAAGTAATTCTAATATTTTTCTATAGGGTATAAAACATTAATTAATATTATGGCGGTCACAGATTATATGTGAAAAAATAACCATAGATAGAATAATTGGATGTTTCTACACTTTTTATCGTTAAATTTGGATATTGTTAACCTTGTAACTATTTGTTATCTATCAGTGAAAAAATTTGTGAAAATGAATGTTTCATATAAAGAGTATATATAGAATGATTTTTGAGATTTAAAAAAAAAATAAATGAATTTTCAAGCTGTTTTTCAACAAGGTTATGAAAATAAATACGAAAAATATATATCTTAGTCAAATATAAGAAATTTTATGAGGTATAATGGAAAGTCATGGAAAGAACAGTGTAAATTTGGCCTGAAAGTTCAATAATTATTTTAGGATTTTGGAGAAGTATTTTATTTTTATTATGGGGAATGATATTTTAATCACTATTAGTGTATATAAAGTGACACTAGAGGGAACAATTGATTTTAAATATAATCATTGAATTATATTTTATGGGTTCGATTAAAATACATAATGACTTGATTATCACGATAAGTTGAATTTACTTTATGTGATTTAAATCATCCCTTAAAATTATATGATACAAGAAAAGGTATAGTAATAATAAATAAATGAAATGATTATAATTAAATAAAATGTAAATATATGTTATATGTGAATATTAAAAATTAGATATAAAATAAGTGAATTTATATTTTATGTATAATAATATTGAAGTGACATTTCATAAGAAACATTCAATATTTTCTAGATAAGTTTTAAAAGTAAATGATATGTATCATGGAATGTTACCTTTGAATCATTTTATTGTTTGTAAATTTTATAGAGAGTTTTCAAAAGATAAAATAATATGAATCAATGATGATAGAAATTAAAACATGTCCAAAACTATTATAAAAAATAAAACATGATAACCAAAGTTCCCAATAACATGGAATGAAATGATTTATCCTATAGTGAAATGTATAAATTTATTATCTAATATAGAGGAATATAAATGAAATTAAATATTAAGGGAAGATAATACGTCAACTGAACAAGATGAGATGATTATTATTATTAAAGAGAGTGAATAAAATTTCAATTGATCGAGATTAAAATATTAATGAACAATATCAAGTGACAAATATTGAATCACTAGTGAAGCATGATTTTAAATGGTGAATATAAATATTAAAAATGTGGTAAAAATGTAATAATAATTTGAATATTTCATTATTATCATAAAATTTTGAAGATATTTCTTTTTATTTGAAAAAGAAATGGACATTTACAAGAATATATATGAATTGAATATATATTTTAAATAGGATAATATTTAGGGTTAAGGTAAAATTAAAATTATTTATGTAACCGAAAATCATATCAATGAAATTTTTAAGTGATGAAAATTACAAAAAATAGTTAAAGTTTAATTTTGAGAAATTGGTGCATTGGAGAATGATTTGTGAAAAAATGAATAGATGGATGAAACTAAATTATGTCTTAAGGATCGAATAAATTTTAAAATGACAAATTACATTGAAAAGTGGATCCTTTATTCAAATGTTGTGTCAAAAGTATTACCTCTTACATTTTAATTCTATTAGTTTTGGAAATCAAATATACTTTCTTAAAAACATCTTTACTATGTTTTTATGTCCAATGTGTTTTTAGTATAATTTTTTATAGAAACAATATCTAGAACCACACATAGAAAAAAGATATAATGTATTATGAATATAAAAATATATTTCATCATTATGATCATCAGATTGAGTATGTCTTTAACAAATCGAATTTACCTTTTATGAGACCAAGAGTTGGACTTTGTCTGGACTTTTTCACCAAAAAATCTTGACCATCATTCTGATACCTGTAATGAAACAATCAGAATGAATATCATAAGCAATATCATGTTGAATATAGATACGTAAGTCCATACAATTATCATAGGTTGATAATATGTATATAAAATACTTATTTTTATCATATGAAATACTTTCAACATAGTTAATGTTTTAAATATAAATGACATCGGAAATTCAGTTATACTAGATAATTGTGATATTTCAAGTACCAAATGTCCGAGGTAGTTAACAAAAAGTCAAAATTAAGACCATTTTATATTAAATTATTAATATATGTTTATTTGGAGATTTTGGAGCTAATAAATTTCACAACTCATGTTTTCTATAGATTTCCTAGTGTGAACTACTTGTTCATAGTCTTTGTAATTCTATAGAGAGTTGTCATTCTAAGAAATCCTTTCTAGGTTGTTTCCTTTAAAAAATTATTTTTTATTTTTTCTCAGAAAATTTTTACGATCAAGGGATTTTATGATATAAAGATGGTTAGTTCGATCCATAGGATCGAGGGCTTCTAGGTATAGGAAGATAGATGTTGATCATCAAATCAAGGTACTTTAGGGATAGAAAGATATATGTTTTCTGATAATCGTATCTAGGGATTTCATGGTATGGAAGGACATAATTTACTATAGTTTTAAAATAGTGGATACATTTAGTCAGGAATATTGACTACCTAACTATTAAGCTTAAAAGAGTTGAATATTTTAATATATATTTTAAATAATTATTAATATCACTTTCTATTTTTTCATGTCTTTTCATGTTTCTATTATGATATTCATATGAAATAAATTACATATTTTAAATTTTCATTCAATAAATAAAATTCATCGCGGAAATTATGATTATGATAAACATACTATGATATTAATGGTATCTACTATGATTTCAATCTACACTCTGACAATCAGACTTTTCCTGAGTGTAAAAAATTTACACGACTAGGTTTTGTTTTTAATTAGTTTAAAGGATTCATAATCTATAATTCACCCCCTCTAGTAAGTATAGAAATATAAGATATCTTATGATCATAAAATTTGCATCAATCAAGTTTTTATTCCTTAAATACTTGTTGATTTTTTACTCTATTTACACATTGCATGCTGTTTATGTTTTTATATAAACCTTTTATATCTACAAATTCTTAAACTAATAATTACTTGTGGAAAAGAGTTCCTATTATTTTATGATGGAATTTATGATTTTTGTATATATTGATAATATGAATCACAGTCGACTGAATATCTTTGATGAGAATTACTATGAGTATTGTAGAGACTGAATGAAGACTTTTTTATCAATACTATCATTTATAACTTTTTTATTTAAATTGGAATATAAAATATTACTAATAAGGAAGCTTATGGTTTTGAAAATACTATGAGGAAAAAATATTAGTTTATCTAAAAAGTTAGAAATACTTTGTTATATTTAATGTAAAATAGAATCTATCATTATATATCATCTTGTAATGATGCTATGATATTTGGAGTAATTTTAATGATATACATTCTATAACATCCAATGTTATGGAATCAAGAAGAACTATGAATAGATCTGATTATTAATCCGTTTATTTTATACATGGATAGTCAGTTTTCAGGATGTGTCAATGTTTTAGGATTATGTTAAATAGTTTATAATATCTTGAAAAATGACTTGATGATGAAATTGTTTTGAAAAGATTGTCGATATTATTCCAAATGAGTGGGAATCGAAAATAATATCATTGATGACACAAAAACGATAAGCAATTTTACTATTGATGATTTAATAATACTCTCAAACAGTATGAGGGGAGAATTCAAAAATATTCTGAGAAATATAAAAAAATATTGTAGTTCTTCTTTTTCTACAACACTTATAGTACCTTCTAATGTTTAGATATTCAATATGGTTGTTAAATCATTGAGGAATAATAAATTTGTAGTCAAATCTACTTCTAGCACATCAAAAAATTAAGAGGAAGAGTTGTCTAATATTGATATATGAATAAATAATATTTTATAATGGATGATACAAAATACCAATATAAACATTTAATAAGGATAAAGGTGTTTAAAAATAATCATATGTCTCATTATATGATTGTAGGAGAGATGTACATATTCATCCAGCCTTTCCAAACAAAAAAATGATATATAGAATGTAATAAAATTTATAAATAAATTCAAAAAATTATTCTACGTTTTAATTCATGATATTTTGAAAACTTCTAAAATATGGAGTTATAATGGAGGAGATTCTTCTGAATGTTCTTCGGAAAATGAATGTTTTAGATAGAGTAACGTTGGTCTTTTTTTAGAGTGCCCATGGTAAACCATTGTTTAATGGAAATGGTACAAACAACTGAATCCATTAACAAATTATATTTTAATATCAATTACCCTAAAAGTGTTATTGAGATGTTTTATACAAATTATTATGGAGAATCGTCTTCACCCAGTGAGGATAATACATTACATTCTAATGATGACGTTCCCAGATTTTTAAAACATTTTGAAAATGAAAAATGCATGATTTGAAAAAAAAAATTATTGATAAATCTAATCTTAGTGAGGATTATTAAAGAATAATTATTTTGAATAATTAAATATAATATATTTTTATTGATAATGAAGAAACTAATTTTTAAAATGATATTATTTCAAAGTATCATGAAAATGTTATTTTTTAAGAAATTTTTTTACAAGGAAAACGTAGTTCTAAAACTAACACTAAAGAGGATAAAAATTTAATTATCCAACTAAAATATGAAATTTTTAATTTGATGAAACATTTATCAGACTTTACTACTGTAAATAAAAAATTTGACCAAATGTATGAAAAAATTATACATAATGATAATAGTAATGGAATGAGTTTTACAAATAAAACCAAGTTTTAAGAAATGATTACTTTGTTCCAAAACGTTTAGCTTTTTGACTTGTAACCAAAGAGGTGGGAAATAGTGGAAACATTGTTCCATAAATAGACTATAATCATTTTTATTTCGTAAGGGTTATTTTCCTAATGAAATAACATTTTCCCAAAACAATTTCAAAGAAAATATGGTTAATGATTTGTTTTTTCTAAAAATATCAGACCCAATATGGTTTGTATAGATACCCTAGCTTTTTACACATTACATTTCATGATTTTAAACATATTTCATCATCATAGTAAAAGACAAGTATCGTTAAGTCTAGTGTCATGGAAGACTAGGTACGTATAACATAAAACATGGGCTAAAAACATTTCTTTATTTAATCTTCATAATGAGCTCCTACCTTCCTTTGACCCCTTACATCTTCATTGGGTACCCTGGGGAAAACATGAACAATGGGATGAGCTAAAAATCCCAATAAGGGAAAGAACATATGAATAAACTTTAAGCACATGAGTTAGGAGGATTGACATAATGATATTGGAATCATGGAACATATGGAATCATAACATATAAACATGGGATCATAAAAACATAGAATAAAATAATCATGGGATCATATAAGAATGAGATTATATAAGCATAGTTTCATAAAGAGGTGGAAGCAACTTTAAACATGTCTTTAGTACGAGTCAAGGCTAACCGCCAATCTCGTTTCCCATAGTAGCACAAGCCAAGGCTAACCGCCAAGGCCGTTTTCCCATAATCTTATCATGAAACATTAACTTTACCCAATGCACTGTAGTTCTATGTGGGCACACCCATATAAGCTTATTCATGTAGATGATTGCCACATATAGAACCTCAATCATACATAAACATAAGAGTACCCAAGGAAAGAAATGGGCACACAATCACGTCATGAAGCATAGTAAAAAGGGAAGTAACATACAAGTGTCCATGGATGGAATAAATTAAATCATAAATAGACATTAATAACAACAAAAGGCATAAATCATGATAAGATATAACAAACTGAAGTGATAACATGTAAAAATAGTTTGTAGGAATCTTTGAGTCAAAACATTTTAGAGTAGTTTAAGAAAACATCGAATATCTCTTAAAATGAAAAGCGGCATAATATTTTTTTTAATAAAACCAGAAGTAAACTGGGAGGGTTTTCATAATAAAAAGGATGATTTTATAAGGACTAATTTGACTTAAAACAGAGGATATAGTACACTAGATAATAGGAATGAATTCGGGAATTTCCCTTAAAACGGGTTCACTTATCATGAAGTAATTAGGAGAGAATCACTTAAAAGAATTCATATCCACGAAAGATAGTGATGAAAGAGTCTTGATAAATAAACTTGGGACATGTACATGACATTTAGATTATGCACATGAAAAGATATGATAACATCATTTTGGTAGAAAGGTAGATAAGACAACCCGAAGGAATAAAAGTGGTTCGGGTAGAATTCTTTACGAATTATCGGCATGGTATCAGGAGTAATTTCTGGTAGAATTCATTAGGTTACATGGTTACAAAATTCATTTGGTTAATTAGTGTTACAGAGAACCTTTACATTAAACATTAATGATAAACACTTGAATTAATTTTAACGATTTTTCCCATAATTGACTTATTTTGTATTATTGTTTTATATCATGAGTGTATTAGGATTAAATAACCTTAAATTGGACATATATATATATATAATAATAATCTAGTTCAACCATAACACCAATGGTTTCATGAACAAAATTAATGATAATCATAGAAATTCATAAATCGTTGTCCTTGAATGTGCTAAATTAGCACATCTCAAATGGTGCTTTCATTTCATCCAAATAAAAGGGGTGGGGAAAGGAGGAAAGATAAAGAAATAAACCACCAGCATGAAGAAATTACATTACTTGTATGTTACTAGATTTACCAAACTATTATGGTGAAGGGAGGTGAGGAAAGAAAGAAAATGAAAACAAAACACTTGAAAACAAAAGAGGGTTCTTACCCTTTGATCTCCTCTCTTTAAGACTCCTCTCAGGGGCTTTGGTTTTGGTATTTTGGAAAGACCAGAAAGCCTTGGACGTGGGGAAGGAGCTTGGGAGGGTATTTTCGGCAGAAATTTGGCTAGGCACACGTCTTGAGTGGAGTGGAGAGAAAGGGGTGTGAAGGAGGGTTTTTATAGTGGAGGAGAGAGGGGTTTCCTTAATATAAAACTCCTTAGTTTTTTATTTACCCACAAGACAAGAAATAGTGAGTCATGCATGAAAAATTATATTAATTTTATAATGTAATCCCGCACCAAGTGGGCTTACATCCGCAGAACATCACCCATGACTCTATAATTAGCTTATTTAACTTATTTTTGTAAATTACAGTATTTTACTATTCATAAAAAATTCAACTATTTCAGAAAAATCACAAAAATTTACCCCAACCATTTTTCTACGTGTAGAATCAAAAAATAAATTCCATTTTTCAAAAATAATTTTCTAAATATGATTATTTTAATATTTAAATAAAATAATAATTTATTATCAAAACCAGTTTTAAAGCATTTATTAACTCATTCTATACTATTGGTATATCAAACATCCAACATGAATATTTTTTTATACCACCATAGGTACGATTACTATTAATTAGGGTATATCACTATTCATAAGGGTATGTTACTATTCATTAGGGTAGGTTACTATTCACCAATAATTATTATTATTTTATTAGACTCCAAAAAACATCTTGAACACAGCCGTGTATGCCGGATTTTCGAAATTCCAAACACAGAAGTGACAAAATGATGTTTAAAGGTCACTTATCAATTAGTAGTTCATTATTATGTGATTTTATGGAATATTTATAAGATGTTAATTTCCATTAAAAACATTGGGTCATCACATTCTTCCCCCCTTATGAAATTTCGCCCTCAAAATTTCATTTTACATTCTAGGCCAAAAACAGATGTGGGTACTTTTCCTTCATTGATTCCTCTAGCTCCCATGTTGCTTCCTTAAACTTATGGTTCCTCCACAACACTTTGACAAGATGTATTGTCTTGTTGTGTAGAACCTTATCTCTCCGATCCAGAATCTTTAATGGATGCTCCTCATAGGAGAGATCATCTTCCAGCAGCACCACCTCTGAGTTTAGTACATGTGATGGATCAGGTATGTACATCGTCAAGAGTGATACATGAAAAACATTATGAACTCGATCCATATTCTGTGGAAGTGCATGCCGATAGGTGACAGCTCCTTTTCAGTCAAGGATCACAAAGAGGCCAATATACCTTGGGCTTAGCTTCTCTTTATTCTCGAATCGCATGAATCTCTTCCATAGAGATACTCGAAGGAAGACTTTATCTCCAAGGTTGAACTCCAAAACCCTTCGACGGTTGTCAGCATAGCTCTTTTTCTGACATTGAGCAGCTTTGATGTGTTTCTGGATGACTTGAACCTTCTCTGTCATCTCTTGAACATGATCGGGTCCAAGTAGCTTTCTTTCTCCAACTTCATCCCAACAGGTTGGAGTTCTACATTGCATTCTATATATATCTTGATATGGAGCCATCTGAATACTAGAGTGGAAGCTATTGTTGTATAAGAACTCAACCAATGGGAGATGCTGATCCCATACAACTTTTAATTCTAAAGAGCATGCTCTCAGTATATCTTCATGAATCTGAATATTCCTTTCAGATTGGCCATCCGTTTGGGGATGATAGGTCGTGCTGAAATTTAGTTTTGTACCCAATTCATGTTGAAGACTCTTACAGAATTTAGATGTGAACCTTAGATTGCGGTCAGAGACAATTTAGAGTGGAACACCGTGCAGTCTCACCACTGCCATCACATATATCTTTGCAAGTTGTTCAATCGAGAGATCTTCCCGAATAGCGATGAAATGGGATGTCTTGGTCAGTCGTTCAACCACAACCCATATTGTACTATTTCCCTTCGATGTCTTTGGGAGACCCATGACAAAGTCCATAGTAACATTTTTCAATTTCCACAAGGGTATAGTCAATGGCTGCATCATACCATTGGACATTTGTCGCTCAACGTTAACTTGCTGACATACCAAGAACCTTGATATATATTCCGCAATATCCCTCTTCATGTTATCCCACCAGAAGTGTTCCTAGAGATCACGGTACATTATGGTACTCCCATGATGGATAGAGAAGGTCGATCTATGTGCATCATTCAATAGATCTTTCTTTATCTCTAGATCATATGGTACACATAACCGTGTATCAAATCTTACAACTCATTCTTCATCAATTTTGGAATCATAGGTTTTCCCATTTTTAACAGCTTCCACCCTTTTCTGAATTTCCACATCCTTTCATTGAGCAACCATTTTTTTCTCCAAGAGGGATGGTTGAGAAATCATTTGGGAAAGGATTGATGATGTTTTTCCCTTAATGATTCCCATGTCCATCCTTTGCAAATCTAAAAAGATCAGATCCTTTTTAATTCTCATCATTGATAAAGACACATGATCTTTTCTACTTAGAGAATCCGGCACCTTGTTTGCCTTACAAAGATAGTAGTGGATTGAGCAGTCGTAATCCTTGATGAGCTCTATCCATCTTCTCTGTTGTATATTAAGATCTTTATGTGTGAATATATACTTGAGACTCTTGTGCTCAGTATATAACTAACATTTCTCCCTGAGAGATAATGCCGCCAGATTTTCAAGGCAAAGATCACAACCGCTAACCCCAGATAATGCGTTGGATAGTTTTGCTCATGGATTTTCAGCTGCCTTGAGGCATAGGCTATCACTTTATCATTTTGCATCAGCACACAACCTAATCCCTTCTTAGAAGAATCACTATACACCACAAAGAGTTCCCCCCTAGTAGGGAGTGTGAGTACTGGCACAGTGATAAGCCTCTTTTTCAACTCCTTGAAACAGTCTTCACACTCCTGTGTCCAGACAAACTTTCTCCCTTCCGTGTCAGCTTGGTAATTGGGTTTGATAGTCATGAAAAGTTCTTCACAAATCATCGATAATACCCAGCTAGACCGAAAAAGCTATGGATCTCCGTTAGAATAGTTGGTCTGGGCCACTCTTCAATTGCCTTTGTCTTGGAAGGGTCCACAAATATCCCTTTGCTAGCGATAACATGCCCCAGGAATGAAACTTCCTCTATCCAGAACTCACATTTACTATACTTTTCATACAACTTCTCGCTTCGCAAATTATTTAACACAGTTTTCAAATGCTCCTCATGTTCCTCCTTACTCTTGGAGTATATCAGAATATCATCAATAAAGACTATGAAAAATTTGTCCATGCAATCTCTAAAGACTCTATTCATTAAATCCATATAAAATTTTTGGAGCATTAGTGACTCCGAAGGGCATCACTATGAACTCATAGTGTCAATACCTCATTCGAAAGGAAGTCTTGGGAATATCTTCCTTCCTCACCTTTAGTTGGTGATATCCCGACCGAAGGTCCACCGTAGAGAAATAACTGGCCCCACATAGCTGATCAAACAAGTCATCTATCCATGGAAGGGGATATTTGTTGTTTATCGTGATTTTATTGAGCTCACGATAATGAATACAGAGGCTCATTGATCCATCCTTATTCATGACGAAGAGGACTGTAGCACCCCACGGTGAAGCACTCGGGCATATAAAACCCTTCTCCATATTATCTTGTAACTACTTCTTCAGCTCTTCTAGCTCTATGATGGCCATTCTGTAATGTGTCTTTGAGATCGGCAGAGATCCAGGGATAAGTTCAATGGAGAACTCAACCTCTCGGTTAGGAGGAAGACCAGACAACTCTTTGGGGAATACATCAGTGTAATCCCTCATGATGGGAATGTCTTCAAGCATGATTCTATCCTTTGTCTCAATCATTTGAGCTAGGTATGCATGCTCATAAGGAAGCATTATCCACACTTGAGACAATGATTCCAAAGGAGATTCATCTTCTTCTTTACACTTGTAAAGAATAGGAGGATGCTTCGGGATGTGGAGAGTAATATCCATTTCCCGGCAGTTGATGTCGGCCTTGTACAAAGATAGCCAATCCATGCCCAAGATAGCGTCAAATTCCACTATAGGATGTATGAAAAGATTTTCTGGGGGTTCAGTCCACAAACATTAACCAAGGAGGAGTTATAAACCATGGATGCAATAATTTCCCCATTCACTGTTCTCACAGATAACTTTTCCTCCAAATTTTGAGGTGGTGTTTGAATAGTTCTACTAAACTTGCAAGAAATGAAAGAATGCGTAGAACCAGAATCAAATAGTACGTTCTCTATTCTTGAATGAATAACAAGTGTACCTTTCACCACATCATTTTTTGGTTCCACCTGAGCAGTAGTGATAGCATAAGCCCTTCCATGTTGCCATGGAGGTTGTTGCTAAATGCCACCAACAGCCCTCGGCTTATGGAAATTGTTCACATAATGACCAAGCTCCCCACAGTTATAACGCTACACTACATGCTGAGTGTTGATCTAAATCTTCCTTTATTCTTCAACACTAGCGGGAGTTTTTCATATCGCATTGGAAGTTCTTGTCCAGATGACCAAAATTTCCGCATTTGAAGCAATTTTTGTTTTCCTTCAGACAGTTACCAGGATTCTTCTTCCCACAATTTTTGCAAAGGGGAATGTTGGGATTCTTCCCATAATGGGATTTGTTTGATGGACCACCCATGTTGTTGTCCATCTTCTTATTCTTGTCATTGGGCCCATGAGACCACTGAGAGTCTCCAATCTCCATTTCAACCTTGAGGGAACAACAGACAATCTCCTCATAGATGTCGAAGTCTCGAATCGCCAACACCTTTCGTAGACTCAGCTTTAGTCCGCAAAAGAAGCAATCCACCTTGCTTTCGGTGTTCATGAAAAAGCCCGAGGCGTACCCTACAAGCCTGGTAATGTTTGCTTCACACGCCCCGATGGAATCATCTTCCTTCTGCTTGAGTCTGAGGAATTATCTTTCCATCTTGAGATAGAGGGTTCGAGGAAAATATTTGTTGAAAAACAACCTCTTGAATTCCTCTCAATATATGGAATCATTTTCCTCTTGGGTCTTTGTATTCTTTATTAGTGTCCTCCACTGATTAGCTTCCCCATCAAAATGATTGACTGCCAGTACCACCTTCTCTTCTTCCGAGAAATGGAGGATGGTGAATATCTTCTCAATGGAGTTAATACATTTTTCCGCGAGGAGGGGATCAGACGATCTGCTATACATGGGAGGCCTTTGACGCATGAAAGATTCTATGGCAACATGATCTTTCCTTGGAGGAGGAGGATGTTCCACCTGATTCTAGTTATTATTCATAACCTGAGCCAGCTGAGCAAGTACTGCCATGATGTTTTGAGCACCCGATTCCATCACCTTAGGCATATCATTAGGGAAATCATCACATTTCCTATCACGTTGGATGTTGGTATGTGTTCTTCTATTTACCGCCATTAACTTTGAGAAAGAACATATAATTAGAGGTCTTGAATACTTTGATATTGAACATAGAAAGGAAACTTTGATCATTAAAGGATAAACATATAAAGAATAAGTACATCATAACTTGGGATTTCTTAGGTTTATATCTAGGTTATCCTCAATATATTTCTTAACTTATATTCTTATAGTCTTTTTCCCCTAATAATGGTTTGTACTAAGCTCGTGAATCCACTAAAGCATATCCCCTGGGAGGGTCGTAACCAAGAGTGTGGCAAGGCCCATTATCGTGCACCAGTTTCTGTTCGAGTCTAGCTCAATGTAGTGTTTTTGGGTTTTACCCCTAGGATACATCTATGCCAGAGCCGCCTCTACCTGCTCATATCCAGATAGGGATTTATTTTCTTGATATATCACTTTCTCAATACTCACCAAAATTTGGGAATGTTTTCTAATACTTAGTCTCATCCTTAAGGTTCTCACTAAGGTTCCCTATTCCTAATCTCCAAAAATAACTACACCATCCTCTGATACCAACTATAGTAACCCTAGGCTTTTACACATTACATTTCATTATTTAAAACATATTTCATCATCAGAGTACAAGCCAAGGATCGTTAAGTCTAGTTTCTTGGAAGACTAGGTATATATAACATAAAACATGGGATAAAAAACATTTCTTTATTTAATCTTCATAATGAGATCCTAACTTCATTTGACCCCTTACATATTCATAGGGTACCCTGGGGAACACATGAAAAAGGGGATGAGCTAAAAATCCCAGTGAGGGAAAGAACATAAGAATAAACTTTTAGCACATGAGTTAGGAGGCTTGACATAATGATATTGGAAGCATGGAACATATGGAATCATAACATATAAACATGGGATCATAAAAACATGGAATAAAATAATCATGGGATCATATAAGCATGAGATTATATAAGAATAGTTTCATAAAGAGGTGGCATAAACTTTAAACATGTCTCTAGTATGAGTCAAGGCTAACCGCCAATCTCGTTTCCCATAGTAGCACAATCCAAGGCTAACCTCCCGGACCATTTTCCCATAATCTTATCATGAGACATTAACATTAGCCAATGCATTGGAGCGCTATCTGGGTGCACCAATTTAAGCTTATTCATGTATATTCTTTCCACATAAAGAACCTCAATCATACATAAACATAAGAGTGCCCAAGGAAACAAATGGGCACACAATCGTGTCATGAAGCATAGTAAAAAGGGACGTAACATACAAGTGTCCATGAAAGGAAGGAATTAAATCTTAAATATACATTAATAACATATAAAGGAATATATCATGACAATATCTAACAAACTGAAGTGATAACATGTAAAAATAGTTTGTTGGAATCTTTGAGTCAAAACATTTTAGTGTGGTTTAAGAAAACATCGAATATCTCTTAAAACAAAAGGCGACATAATATTTTTTTAATAAAACCAGAAGTAAACCAGGAGGGTTTTAATAATAAAAAGGATGATTTTATAAGGAAAAAGGTTATTTAAATGATATAATGTAGTACAGTTGATAATAGGAAAGAATTCGGGAATTTCCCTTAAAACGGGTTCACTTATCGGGAAGTAATGAGGACAGAATCATTTAAAAGCATGCATATCCCTGAAAGATAGTGATAAATATTCTTGATGAATAAAATTGGGACATTTACACACCATTTATATTATTCACATGAAATTATAAGATAACATCATTTTGGTAGAATGGTAGATAAGACAACACGAAGGAATAAAAGAGGTTTGGGTAGAATTCTTTATGAATTTTCAGTATGGTATCGGGAGTACTTAAGGGTGATTAGTGAGAGAGGGAAGAGAATTATCATCAATTATACATAAATATGGTAGTATGGGGGAGGTGATAAATCATATCCCATAATTAATAATTACACACAACGTGTCTTAACAAAGTGAACAATCTTGAATAAGAGTGAAATTGAGAGGATTCCTTACCTTAGGCCCATCGGTGTTCTCCACTTGATATTAATGACCTGAATAGTCAAATTAGGTTTATTAATCAATTTTTCCATAACCATATATAAAATTAAAATATTCAGTATAACCTTTTTAAGTTCATTTATACCCATCTTGGTTGATTACGAGGTTCAATTTCATTGTCTGGGTCTGTTTGTTTCATATGTTTTAATGATCAGTTCAATTGTATTTAGGTTCAAATAAATTGTAAGATGAAAGTGGTTGTCAAGATATGAAGTTATAAAATTATTGGACATCCATTAGGTTACATGGTTACAAAATTCATTTGGTTAATTAGAGTGAAATAGAACCGTTACATTAAACATTAATGATAAGCACTTGAATTATTTTTAACGAAGTTTCCCATAATTTACTGGTTTTGTATTATTGTTTTATATCATGAGTGTATGAGGATTAAAAAAACTTAAATAGGAAATATATATATATATATAAGAATCTGGTTCAAAAATAACACAATTGGTTTCATGACCATAATTAAAGATAATCATAGAAATTGATAAACTGTTGTCCTTGAATGTGCTAAATTAGCACATCTCAAACGGTGCATTCATTTCATCCAAATAAAAGGGGTGGGGAAAGGAGGAAAGATAAATAAATAAACCACCAGCATGAATAAATTCCATTAATTTTATGTTACTGGATTTAACATAATATTATTGTGAAGGGAGGTGAGTAAAGAAAGAAAATGAAAACAAAACACTTGAAAACAAAAGAGGGTTCTTAACCTTTGATCTCCTCTCTTTGAGTCTCCTCTTAGGGGCTTTGATTTTGGTCTTTTGGAAAGAACAGAAAGACTCAGATGTGGGGATGGATCTTGGGAGGGTATTTGGGCAGAAATTTGGCTAGGAACAAGTCTTGAGAGGAGTGTAGAGAAAGGGGTGTGAAGGAGGGTTTTTATAGTGTAGGAGAGAGGGGTTTCCATAATATAAAACTCATTAGTTTATTATTTCCCCACAAAAAAGGAATAGTGAGTCTTTCATGACCAATAATATTAATTTTATAATGTAATCCCAAACAAAGTGGGCTTACATTAGCATAAAATCACCCATGACTCTATAATTAGCTTATTTAGCTTATTTTTGTAAATTACGGTATTTTACTATTCATAAAAAATTCAAGTATTTCAGAAAAATCCCAAAAAGTTACACCAACTATTTTTCGACGTGTAGAATCCAAAAATGAACTCCATTTTTCAATAATAATTTTCTATATATTATTATTTTAATATTTAATTAAAATAATAATTTATTATCAAAACCATTTTTAAAGCATTCATTAACTCATTCTAAACTATTGGTATATCAAACTTCCAAAATGAATATTATTTTTATACCACCATAGGTAATGTTACTATTCATTAGGGTATATCACTCTTCACAAGGGAATGTTACTATTCATTAGTGTAGGTTAGTATTCACCAAATTTTTTATTAGACTCCAAACTAACATCTTGAACACAACCGTGTATGCCGAATTTTCGAAATTCCAAACACAGAAGTGACAAACTTATGTTTAAAGGTCACTTATCACTTAGTAGTTCATTATTATGTGATTTTATGGAATATTTATAAGAAGGAAATTTCCATTAAAAACATTGGGTCGTTACATTTTGGGTTATTAAAATGTGATCTTTTTTTCTTTAGAAAAACAAAGGCATTATTAACATAAAAAATTAGTGGTCAATGAGTTGTGGATGTTCCAAGAACATGACTAGAAACAATTACTTCCTTAATAATATAATCAAGATAAAAGGTGGAAAAGTAAAATTCAGAGATAATGCTCAGGGAGAGATTATCAGAATAGGTAAAATATAATTATTACAAAATAACTTATATCAAAATTTTTATTTGATATTGGATTTATGAAAAGAATATCAGAATAATTCAATTATGTGATTAATGTTATGTTTTGAATATTAGGAATGATAAATGTTTATTACATCATTCCATGAATGAATTTTTTCATTATGGGAATCAACATTAAAATGATTTTAGACATAACATAGAATCAATTAGAATCCAAGACATATCATTGCATTAGGGAAATGGAAGATCAATATGGGTTATATAATAAATTGTTAGGGAACTATAACCTTATAAACATACGTAAATTTAATATTAATGGTCCAGTTAAGGATCTACATGAACTAAGGTTTGACACTTCAATTGTTTTGACCCTTTTCATTATGTTAAGTAACATATGTCAAACATTATATATATTACAAAAGTCTCAACTTCTAATTCTTTATATTTAGTGCACAAGGACTTATTTGGTCATACTGAAAACATAATTTTTGGTGGAAAATACTATATATATGTCTTAGTTAATGATTAAAATATATAATCTTGGGTTTATATTATTTAAAAAATTTGAAGATTCCTTTTTTATTGAAAACATTTACATCCAATGATATAAATGATAAAAACATCTCCCTGCTAACTATTCATTGTGATCATTGTGATGAATTTTTTAATTCTAGTTTTGAATATTTTTGTATTACGAATGGTATTGACCACAAATTTTTCATCACTATGAACTTCACAGAAAAATGGTGTAGTTAAAGAACGAATTATAATTCTTTGATAAATAACTAGAACCATGGTGACTGAATAATTAGTTGTTATTTTATTTATTTTAAGGTTTTAGTACATCCAACTATACTGTAAATTATTTTTTAAATATAAATATTCTTAGTAAAACTCTCTATGAGTTGTGGACTTAAAGGGAATTTTTTTTGACTTTAATGTTTTGGATGAAAAGTATTCATTAATAACACTAAAGATAATCTACATAAATTTTCACTCATACGTGTGGATGTAATGTTTTATGTTATTTGACTTCTTCAATGGATTATGTGGATTTTTATTTATGTTATTATACTATTGAAGAATTTGTACACATCAAGTTTGATGAAAGGGGTCCTTTGGTTTTCAAACTACCTCAACCTATATCCCTACATGTTATTTGTAAAACTGATTTTTAGAGTTTTATGAAAATTTATTCTCTTAAAGAAATAACTCAAGAATTTGTTTACGAAGTTATTCATTAGATATATTTTTACCTACTGTTTATAAAAAAATATTTAAAAGCCTATGAAATTAGTCATTTTTTAGGAATCAGCCTAGTGAATGAATTATTGGTGATGTAGATCAACCAGTTAGGACTATCATTTCATTAAGGAATGAATTTCAACATATATTTTTATTATCCAAATTTGAATATAACAATATTGATAGGGATCTTCATGATGAGGATTGGGTTAAGCCAATTCAAGAGGATATCATTTTATTTGAAAGGAATATTGTATGGACATTAGTTGAATTACCTATAACAACATCTATTATTAGAATAAAAATGGTATATCCTAATAAATGCGAAGAAAATGAAATAATTATTAGAAATAATGTTATTCTTGTTGATAAGGGATATAATAAAAAAGATGGAATTGATTATGAAGAAACATACACACCAATAGAAAGACTTGATGCTATTATAATATTTCTACCCATTGAACGCTTCATTAATTTCAAACTATTTCAAATTAATTTGAAGTTTTCTTTTGATAACAAATATGTTATGAAGACATCTACATTGAACAAACACCTTGTTTTGAAAATAAAAAAATCTATAATATAATTATAACCAGACTAAGGATTTATATATACATAAATGATACCGTATAAGAATTTATTATGGGTTAAATATATTTTGTTAAAAAATAATTTTTTTAAAGGAGTTGTAGATCCTAATATTATTAAAAAAAGTAAATAAAAATATTTTTATTGTAAAAATTTATGATTAAGAAATTGTGGTTGGTTCAACTCAAAATCATTTAACAGGTTCCCCGAAATATCTTATGAAGTTTGAGTATGAAATTAGTAAGATAGGTGATTAAAAATATATCTTTGCATTAAAATTTCATGAAAACCAAAAAGATATTTTATATATCAAATAAAATTGTATAAAATAACATCTTCTAATATTTGGATTTAAAAATATTAAAAGTACTAGTACTCCCATAGATACATCATGTATGTTAGATCTCAATGAGGCCCGGAAAATAGTTGATTAGAAATATTTTGAGGTATGATAAGATTTATATTTTACTTATATATAGTTGTTCGGATTTAATGTTTTCAGTATTCTTTTGTGAAATATGTCATTATTATTGAAAAGTATCCTATATTAAAACTATAAAATTATTTTTCTATCACATGGTAACTATAGATTTATGATTATTCTATTCTTCTATAAATGGTTTTGAGTTGAAAAAAATTTCAAATGGAAACTATGGTGGATATAGAATAGATATGAAAATTACATCTGTAACCTATCATTTCTTAGAAGATTCATTATTTTCTTGTTCATGAAATAATCAACACTTAGTTGTGACATCCACCATTGAAGACAAACATATGGTATGTGGAAGTTGTTGTGCTCAAGTATTGTGTATGAAACAAAATCTCACAAATTATTCGATGAGTTTTAATAAAAATAAAATAGTTTTTCATAACATAACCTCCATTTCATTTTGTAAATACCAACCACATCACTCATCTACAATGAAAATAGAGACAAGACACTATTTCCTTTAGGATCACACATATATAGTTTTACAATTTCATAGATCACAAGAACAACATGATTATATTTTTAGAAAACCCCCTAGTTAAGATAGATTTGAATATAGTAAATAGATTATGGGAATGGTCTATATAAATTGATCATTTATAAATACTTCATGTTTACCCAGATAATTACATTAAAATACTCCAATTCATGGGGGGAACATATGTTTTATGTTTTTATATAAATATTCTTTTCTCAAAATGTATTAATTTTATAAAATCATTAGTTTATCTAAAATGATTTATCATAATGATTTTTCTTAACTCGAATCATTTTATAAAAATTTTAGGGGTAGGATTCTAAATGTGTTTCGAGGAATTAAAAATTATTATCGAATTTATGGACTAATATTTTCTTATAATTTTTTATTATTTTATGAAATAATCAAAATTATGTTTCCTTAAACCTATCATATTTAGTTCTCTATTGTAATGATTTTTTTCAAGACAAACACATTTTTAATGAACATTAATTCTAAAAAAATCTCATAATCTATTTACAAAAACCAATGATAATATTTTAATCATACTGATGAAATATTCCACTCTAAATGGTACTATTTTATTCTTGTAGTCTTTTCACTATTTCATTACATTAGTTAATAATTGTTTTTGTTGTTATACATTTAGTTTTATAAATGATTTTTTTAAAATAATGAAAATTATTCCGGATCAGAATGATACCAACTCTAATAAAATTATGAAAAGATTTGAGAGTTCAAATATATTTTTTACAACTTCTTCAGATAAATCATCCATGTTAGATCAAAAAGGGTTTTAATATCGACCATATATTATCTGGTGGATGTTTAATCATCACTCCATAAGGGTGGGTCACCCTATGTTTGAAATCGTTTCTTCATACTTATCACATTGGAGATGTTTCACCTATCAAAAACCCCAGTCTAGTAATCTTTCATTTTGTCTAATAATTGATACCATATTCAGTACTAATGGAAACAAAGGAAGATTATAATAAGAGGTTTATTTCATGGAAAGGAATGTTAAAATTCTGTGGATTGAAAAATATGATCATAGTCTCTTTATTTTTTTCATTACATGTATTGGAGTCAGTATGTGTAGAGAAGATGGGCAAGGATTTTGAATTATATTATCCTGAGGTAGTTGCTGAGTTTTATGATTTGTAAAATATTATGAGTAACATGATATAGAAAATGTTTCCTTTACTTTATTTGGAGGAATTCATAATATTCATTATATAATTGTAGTTGACTTAGTTGGAGTTCCATTGGATGGATAATATTACTAACCCTCATAAGTTACCAAGCAGGTATAGAACATCTTATAAGAACAACACTGAGGACTCACTATTTTTATATTATGTGAATGTAAGAAAAGTTTCACATATCACTCTTGATAACCATGTAATTTCACTGTAGATATAATGGTATTTGATCCCAATGAATGGTTATGGGTATACAAAAAAAATTTCAAAAGTTTTTTATTTGGATTATCTTGTTAGCATGAGGAAGATAGATTTGGTCAATTTCGTCCTCATTATGGCAGAGAACATCAAAACCTTCTCAATAAAGATGAATGTTTTAATATTAATTGTTTCATATGAAAGATGGTTATAATGAGTATGTTTTTGTTCATAGTATATAAAAAATTATATATAGTGAGAGAAAATATTTATGTTATTTTCAACAATACCAAGTAAATAAAGTAATTTTTTTTTAAATTTCATGTAACGAAAAATGTGGGAAAAATTGATGGTGCGACATCAAAGGAATAACCATGATGTAAATACAAGGAAGAAATAAAGAAGAGAAGAATGGATGAGACATATTAACATATTAAAAAAAGGAAAAAGAGAAGATTCATGATGATTTTTTAGAGAAGTTTATGCCTCGTAAGGCTCAAAAAAAGCCAAGGGATTTGGAATTTAGATTTCAGCATCATGAAGCTAAAGTAATTATAATATAAACTTATAAAAAATATAAATAATAATATAATATAATAAGTGAAAATAACATAATTAAAGAATAAAGAATTAGTGAAATTTTGATGAATGGTGTTGATATGGCCTCTGAGAATCCACTAATTGATGTTTTCCATACAGATCAAGTAAAAACAGAAACTGTATTACTTTGGGAAGAAACTTCTATCATCACTATTGAGATTACATTCGTGATAGATAAAGGAAATATGAAGGTCGATATTGAAGAATTAGTCCTAATTTTATCATGAGAGACAATCAGTATCGAAGTTAGCTGGAATAAAATATTTATGAACAAAAATATAGTTATTAGAAGAACTTAATTAAGAGGTTGATAAAGAAGTTGAATAGAAAATGAAAAACAACAGGAACATATATAAAAAGAGTAATAAATTCCAGAATAAGTGGAAAAACATGAAGAATAAAAAGAATATCTACAGAAAGGAAAAAGGGGCTGATGATGAATAAAATCTATCAGATAAGTAATCATCATAATCAACCTCATATTTGACAATTTTAACTCAAAATCAGATAAGTATGATAAATATAAAGAATGTAGATTGAATAATTGTCATCGTAATATTTAGTAAAATCAACATCAATGAAATATGTTAAATATTAGTAGTCTTATAAAAATGTATATGACAAATGTGAATCTGATAAAGATGTAAAAAATCTTAAAATCATAGATGAAATTATTTTTTCAAACTAAGTATATAGGAATGCTAATGAAGTGGAAAACAGAACATGTTGGCCAAAACCTCTTTAGCTTGAGCCCATTCAATCAGACTATGATAGAGGTGTTTTTTTAGAATGTTTATGAATATATCTTCTTTTATTTTAAATAATGGATCGACTAGATTCCATATTTTCCAATTATTGAATAATGGTGTATACAATATTGGGAATATCTGAATGAAAAATCAGAGTCTTATAATGTTTTGAATGAACCTATGATAATAAGTTCAATAATTTATCGTTACATATGGGTGAAAGAGTAATTTTTTGTTGATTTTAGATACACTAAGTCTCACCCAAATTTACCAATGATTTTAAGTTTAAGCAGTCGATTGTAGTTTAAAATGGGTTGTCAAATCCTTGGAGACCTATGAAGAATCCTATAGACATATAGATTCTATGGAATATTTTTGGATGTGAAGTGGACAACATGGGTTGATTTTAGATGGGTTTATGTTTCTTCTAAGATATTTAACTGAATTCAATTTAAAATAATTAGTTGATCCGAGGTTATCACTTGGAGTGGATTGGAAGAAATTCTTTTTTAACAGTTTCAATTTCATATATTCGAGATGATTTTACTAAATAAGATTAAAAAAAATCATCACATATGGGTTTAATACCAAAAAAACAAAATAATTGTCACCTATACACATGAATTATAAAATTTATGAGCACTACAAGGTAAATGTTCGAATTAGCACTTGAAGAATGTGGCCTTAAAATTCAACAAGGAAAGGATTTTGTAAAATAATCAAATAAAAATATAAATTAAAACAAGTTATTGGACATTAATGGGTTGATAAATAACATCCAATCCAGACCCTTTCTACTCCCTTGGATCAACCAATACGCGGGCTAGACCTCCATCGATGCTATGGTTTCAATGGAAGCGGGAATTAGACTCATGAGAGAAGAACTGAAGAAGTAAAAAAAGATAATGAAATAACGATCACTCCACCGTTGTATGATAATTTCTCAAGTTTTGTTATGAATAAATTCACACTATAAAGCAACGTTATAAATTTGATAACAATAAGAACAAAATAATAGGTGAAGAAGAACATTTATTAAGAAACTAAGATTAATTAGAACAACATACATGTGAAATACAAGCATGAGACAAAAAAATTGTAGCATCACATTTCAATGAAGGAAAGCACCAAATATCATTAAATTTTCCAAAAACCCTACATTAAATAACTATTTTCGGAGCCTTGGGTCGATCCTCCAATAGTTAAAGTCATCCAACCTGAGTAGGGTAGGCTTAGAATGGTGTCAAGCTTGTGGAACATAGAATTTTACACTCTTGACCTGAGGTGAAAGGAAGCTTGCATCAAGGAAAAAGACACTTCGAAATGACTTTCTAGATGGATGAATTAGAGTGGGACCTAGAATAATAAAATGGGGATCCAGGTGTCTCCAATTAATTGGTAAAGATTCATCCTAAATGGAATTTGTTTTACAAGATATTATCGAAATGGTGGGTTATTTTTATGGGCCTCAGAATCTAAACCTAAATTTTATCTCCAAATTGGGCCACCTAGAACTCCATTAAAAATAAGAATTATCTCTTTTCACTATTGGATAAAATTGTATCCACGATTTAATACATCTTCAAATAAAATTGAGAATAATTGGGCTTTTATCTTGGCTACTACAGTCTTTTTATTGGGTTGTTGTCCAGTTTACTTAGCCCAAAATGTTGTTTGTTCAAGGCCATCTTTGGTGGTCTTTTAATGTGAATCTTCTAGTGCTCCAAAAAATTAATTTTTTCATATATCATCGGATTCCTTAAAATAATATATGAAAATAAAATCAAGACCATTTTGTATTTTATATATGTTTTCAAATATGTACTAAGTAATAATACACATTAACAACGAATTATAATCATAATGTGAAATAATATTAAAAGTGTAAAATGCAATAAAATGGTTCTTATGAATTATTAATCTCATGAATATTATAAATATTAACAAGGAATATTAGCCTATTTATGTTTCTAATAACACCCCTAACTTGAGTTTTTCTAGTCCCAAGAAAAATATATCTCAAAAATATTAGTTTCGAATTCTACTTTCCAAAAACATTTTAATACATAATGATCACGATGGACCCATATACCAAACAATCATAAATATCGTTATAATATTTTAATACAAGATAGTTTCATAAGAAGATCCAAATCCCAAGCCCATTCCTTTGTTCAAATTCATCTCCATATTTCATCCAATATCAATTAAGCATGAGGATGTGTTTTGTATTACAATTGATATGGGGGTTCATCTTTATTCAAGGTTGAAAATGATAGAAGTGTTAGGTGGAATCAAATTTTAATATTAAGTTGAGTATTAATTTTTTTTTCAATATTGCCTTGTTAATTGAAATTACACTCAAAAGATTCAACCCATGTAGCGATACATTGTTGATGATTCCTAGGCTCAAAGACCATAGGGAAACAAGTGAATCCCACATAATCAGGCATCATCTCGAGTTAACTCCATCAAAAACAAAGTAAAATTAACACAAATAGAGATAAAATTACTAACTTCAGGCCAGAAATCTATGGATTCATGATGCACATGTGCGGAAAGCCATGCATTAAGTCATTTCATTACTCTATATGCAAATTTATTCTTTATATATATATATATATATATATTTTATTTTTTTGTTGAATACTCATATTAAAATTAAAATGAAAACCAAACCTATGATATTTGTTTATGGTACCCCATGAACTCAAACTAATAACGCAATATCAATAAGATGGGCACTGTGTTATTTTTATATTTTGATGAATAAATAAACGATGAAATTTCACATTATATTTCTACACTTTTCAAAATCTATGATTTTGAAATTATACATGGATTAAAATCAGAATCAGGGCATTATAAATTATTTGATATTTAGTTTCAATGTGCTCAATTTTTATTATTATTCTCAAGGTCAATGGATTTTTTCCTTGCTCAAATTTTTTTATGCACAAAAAATTAGTATTTTTTTATTTTATTCTTTTCACCCCCATCTTAAAATAAAACTACCCCCAGTGTTTAACGAAATTAAAATTTTGAAGGGAGTAGAGGTAAAGGAGTTCTAAAATGAATTTTAAATAAGAAAAATGGAACAAATTCACATGTTTTTTGAAGTTTACATTCATGACACTCTTGATTACTCCTTTTATCTCCATCTCACACGATGAGTTCCATAGTGGAAAAAGGGAAAAAAACAAACAAAACAAATATATATATATATTTATAGATATATATATTTATTCATTTAATAAAAAAGTAAAATATTAGTATATATAGAAAAATTTTAGAATAAGGAAGCAATATAAGTCGTAGTTCAGTGGTAAGAATGTGCCCATGTCTCCCTTCAGTCCCGGGTTTTAGTGCTCGTTGCTTCGCCGGTTGTGACGGGGTTTTCCCCATGACCTTCGACATGTCCTTTTAAATGTTATTATTATTATTATTATTATTATTTTAACCTACAAACACATAAAAATAAAATATACTTATGATACATTGTATTCTTTTTAAATTTTTGGGTAATGTATTACTCAAGGAACAAAACTCTTGACACAAATTAATATGGAACTCCACTTTCATACCCATACATACTCATAATAGAAGAACATGTCAACCGCCCAATTTTTTTAAATATAAAAATGATTCATTAATTTTATCTAAAAAATAAAGATGATTCAATAAGATTAGAAATAAGAAAAAAACGGGTTTCCTCTTATGTAGTGCTTTTGTTTAATGTCGTTAGCTGGACATAGACCCCCTAAATTATCGAATACAATCTTTTACAATTTTAATGATTAAATTATTCACCACTTCAATTATATTGTGATTGAGTCTCCAATGAGGTTTTATGGAAGGTTTTGAAATTGATTCAAGAAAAACTATATAGGTCCCAATGAATTGGCTAATCCCATGAATATCGATAGGGGTCCCTCCAATTGTCTTCCTAATATTTCATAAGACATCAAGTATAATTTTTGTTTTTATTATAATCAAGAGAGGATGAAATTGTGATATAATTATTTTTGATTATACTCTATAAAGGTAGAATATGGTATGATTTATAGTCCTTGAATTTGAGCTCGGGTATGCTAACACTATGAGACACTGGTCATGACATTGAATTAAACTCAATTTCATTTTCAAAGTTTCTCAATAAAATTGGTTCCTTTTGAATAGAGGATTCAACAACCAAATTAGATTTATCAGTGTTATGAATGGATATGAATCCGAAGTTTGTGATTTCTCCCAATGTTTCACTAATTGGTGTTTCTAAAAAATAATTAATGGAGATATAATAGGGACACTCAATCCATGATGTCATATTTTCATCGTTTGGATTAAAAAAAGAAAATTTCCTCTTGATTTAAATACCCATAAATAATTCCTTTATATTCCTCATTTATCCCAAATCAAAAAGCTGGTTATTCAATAAAATTATGAGAGGTTTTTGGGAGAAAATTCTCTTCTATCAAAGACGATGAAGGGTAGCATGAGTGTGAATGGGTTCCATAACCATCTAAATGTTATATAGTTATAACCTCAATGTTGTAACCTCAGAATTAATTATCTCCATTTTATTAAATTATTGTTTAATCAAGGTCTGATAAATATTATTTTTATGAGGTATAACATGATGGAATTCCCCAATATTGATCTCTTCAACCATCCTTGTGTGGGTGGGAAATTTTTCTTTTAACCTTCATCATTTAATAATTGTGAATATCACAGAGTGTGGGTTAATAATTCAAGGATTGATAAAAGAAATTCACTAAGTTAGGGTATTCCCAATAAGGATTTCTAATTTGACTATGAAATTTATTTATGATAGGGTAATGTTGAAGATACTCCATAGGTGTTGACTAAAAATAGGATTTTGGATTCTTAGAACACACCCAAACTTATTGGTGTAAAGATAAGAGGAATGGGAGTGATAATAGAGAACTTGGGGTAAGAAAAGGATTATAGTGTCTAAGATAACTTACTTAGGCCCCCCGTAAATAGCACCCAAATTTGATCTCACAGAAATTTACCCAAGATTTTATTTTTGAGTAGTCTCTTAATGTTTAGTTTGGGTTGTCGAATCCTCAGAGACCTAAGAAGAGACCTATAGACACGTACATTCTATAGACTATCTCTGGATATGAAGTGTCCAACATGGGTTGATTTTAGATGGGTTTAAGTTAATTTTAAGTGACTTAATTGAATTCAATTTTAACGAAATTATTTATCCTAGGTTATCACTTGTGGTGTATTGGATGAATTTTTTTAACAGTTTCAATTTATTATAATTGAGATGAGTTTATTAAATAAGATCAAAAAACATAATCACTTACTAGTTTAGTACCAAAAAATCATAATTATAATCACATATACACATGGAGGATCAAATTTATGAGCACTCTAAGGTAAAAGATTGTATTAGAACTTGATGTATTTTTCCTTAAAATTCAACAAGGACAAAGAATTTCTAAAATCATCAAATAAAAATCTCAAACAATAGAAGTGATTAGATGTTAATAGGGTTATAAATAACATAAAATAAATCCCCCTTATACTCCATTGGATCAAACCATAAGCAGGATACCCCTGCATGGATGATATAGTTTCAATGGAAGCGGGAAGTAGACTAATGGGGGAAGAATTGAAGAAGTAAAAAACAATGAAATAACGATCACTCCACCGTTGTGTGGTAATTTTACATGGTTTTGTCTGAATAAATTCAAACCATAAAGAAAAATTATCAATTTAATAATAATAATAATAATATAATAATGGATTAATAAGAACATTTATTAAGAAACTAATATGATTTAGAGTAACTCACATGTGAAAGACAAACTTGAGACAACAAAATTGCAGCATAACATTACAATGAAAGAAAGCAGAAAATATCATTAAATACTCCAACACCACTTCCAAAAAAAAAAAAATTTCAGAGCCATAGATCTAGCATCCAATATTTAGTTTCATCCCATTTGAGTATGGTAGACTTAGGGGGTTGGAAAGCTCATGGAACTTAGACATTTCCATTCTTAACTCGAGGTGGAAGGAAACTTCCATCCACAAAAAAGATTCGTCGAAATTTTCTTTTGGATGGCCAATTAAGAGTGGGCCATATCAGAGGAAAATGGTTCTCTGGATGTCTTCTAGCCTCCAATTAAATATAATCCCAAATGAAATTTTTGTTTGATATATATTAGCTAAATGGTGGGATGTTTTTCTGGACATCCGAATCTGCCCCAGAATTTTATCTTCAAAATGGGTCTCCAGGAACACCATTAAATTATCCAAATTAGCTTTTTTCACTATTTGATGAAATGTTCTAAATTATTTTCTATATCTCAACAAAAGTTTTTATAATCATTGATCATTTTTAAAGGCCTCTATTGTCTCTTTATTGGGCTCTGGTCCATTTTAATTTACCTAGAATGTTGTTGGTTCAAGACAAACTTTGGCTGTCTTCAAATGTGAATCTTTTAGTGCTCAAAAAACAAGAATTTTTTGCATATATCATAGGAGACCTAAAAATAAAATATGAAAATAAAATCAAGACAATTTTTTATTTTTTCATTTTTTCAAACATGTAACATGTAATAGTGCAATTTAAAAAATAATTACAATCATAATGTGAAATAATATTCAAAGTGTAAAATGCACTAAAATGGTGTTTATAAATAACTAATCTCATGAATATTATAAATATTAAAAACTCATATTAACCTATTTCAGTGGACAATAAACTAAAAATTAATGGATTGAGTATGTGAATGTGTTGAAAGAAAAAATTTGAGATATACAGCTCAAGATGAGAAGACATAGATCTTATGTAGATGAGCATACTGCAATGAAGGAATAGAATAAAGAGCTCTATAAATAAGTTAAATTCTCATGTGTGAAGATTGGAATAAAGGTATTCTTGAAGAAATTATAGAAAATACAATGAAATTTAGGCACAAGTTCATTAAAATGAAGGATCTTGTGAAGAACTCGATAGAGAAATAATTATTTATTTCTTTGAAATCTAAATATATTTTTTTCGTAAAACATATGATTGTTTTTAATGAATTACATTTAAACCAATTATAATGTTCATTAATGTTATCCAATTCGTATTTATTATATTTTATTTTATATTTACATGGGTGATTAGTAAGATCAATATTGTTTCATTTGTTATTTTTCTAATATTTTAGAAATCATAGGATTATTTCCCATTCCATTTAATAATTATAAAGAGGGAGAATATATTATAAATGGGGATAACGTTTTATCTAAGGTGTAGAATATTTTATTATAAGGTAGATTTCATTTAAAAGGATATATTCAATCCTTATGGAGAGAAGTATTCATAAGTGGGAGAATTATTCCTTAAGTAATATTCATTTTAATACATTACATCCTATTAAAAAGAGTTACTAAATCAAGGATATTATGTTCTTATTTTTTAAAGGAGTTTTTTGGACAAATACCAAACCACTAACACTATTAAATAAATAGACTACATGAGTCTGAAAGATAGAATTTTTTTATAATCACTATCATAATGTGAAAGTAAATCAATTGGGAGTTTGTTCAACAAGGTTATATCATGACTGAATCCCATTTTTGCAAGTCCATTTGGAAACTTATTTTCTTTATGAATAGTATGAGTGACAATATATATGATAGACACATGAGAAGGTATAAAGTCTTTAAAATGTGAACTATGTGGACATGCAAGGTTCACCACGCCATTCCAAAGAGCTTGCACAATGGTCATCAAATCGATTTCGATCTTGATTTTTTCCATCCAAGTTTCATCACAAAAGAAATAGCATAAATCACTCAAATAATTTCAGTTTACAAGGATGAAGAGGCACCATAGCTACCATATATGAACCCTAGAGTCTATACAGAGTGGGTTCTATAGATTTCTCTATTACACGGGGGACCCGAGATGCATTTAGGAGCACCGTCAACATTAAATGTAATCCATCTTGTGGGTGGGGCTTCCCAGAAAACATCAAGTGTGCATCTAGGGTGAAGATAGATACCATTCACCCAAACTAATGTTGAATCCAAAAGTCACTAACTTTTTTGGCGCCAAGACACCTCTTGAATCAATGTGGCTTCTCGAATAAAAATGAGGAATCAAATTTTTCCTACATGAAGAAAAAATGAGTAGTTGTAATGAATCTGAGCATTTCTATCATAATATATCACATAGAGAACCTCAGTTATGGATGTTATGAAGAGATTATTTATTTTATTAGATTCCATAATATCCACACAACATTGTAGTTGATAGTTGATTGATTAATGATGTGACCATCTTCACTCAAAAAGAAATATAACCAATTTTTTATTTCCAAATTGTTTGAAGTATTTTTTTGAATATTTTTTCTTTTAACATACATAGAAAAATTTATATTTCAAAATAGATATTAATATATATTTCATCACTATGATCACCAAATTGTTTATGCATTCAATAAATATGACTCACGTTTCATTAGAAATGAAGTTATACTTTTGTTTTGTCTTTTGTACTAAAAAGAGTCATGACCATTAGGTCGATACTAGTATTGAACCATTCAAAATAAATATCACAAGATTAATCATATTGATAATAGATAAGGAAGTTCATTTGAATATCCAGGGTTTATAATATGGATATAGATAAATTATTTCTACCATATGGAATACCATTAACGCTATAATGGTTTAAGAAACATTATGTTGGACATCCAGTAATTCCCAAGAATTGTGAGCTGTCAAGCGCTAGCTATCCAAGGTCAAGTCAAAAAACTCAAAAATATTATCATTGGATAATTACCTATAAATAAAAGGTCATTTAATGAGTTTTTATCATAAAATACCCTAATTCAATGCTTTTAATTATTTATTTATCTTGCACTTTTCATTCATAGTATTTGTAATTATTCAGAGAGTTTTTGTTCTAATGACCCCTTACAAGGTTTATTTCTTTAAAACATTTAAATTTTTATTATATGTTCAATCATTGTTATGATTGAGGTAATCATATGATATGATGATAGTGAAGCTGGTCCGTTGGATTGAGGGATTTCGGGGAATGGAAGTTAGGTTCTGATTATCATATCAAGGGATTCCAATGAGAGGAAGACAAATCTTTCCTAATAATAATATAAAGGGATTTCCTGTTAAGGAAATACAGACTCTACTAAAAGTATAAAATAGTGGATACCATAATTCAAGTTTATGGACTACATTAATCTTATAGCTAAAAGAGTTGATTATTTTAATATAGTTTGTATGTCATTATTACTATTACTAGTTATTGTTTTGATTATTTTTAAATGTTTCTATTCCACTGTGGATATTATAGAAAGTATGTATTTATTTTATTATTTATGTAAAAATTGTTTTATATATTCAATTATGATAAATATAAACAAAATCTAATATTAATTGATTCCACTTTGATTATGATCTTCACTCTGGTAATCAGAATAAGTCTGAGTCCAATATATTTACATTAATAAGTTTTTTTATTTTATAAGTTTAAATATTTATTAAAATAAAATTCCATAATCATTTAAGTATATCCATTTCATATAATCTTATTATCCAAATATTAATAATACAAATAAAATTAAAATGGATATACAATCTATTGACTACTATTTATGTCTCTCTCCCTTGCCTCCCTCCTATAACTATTTGGGTTATATCCACACATGTAGGAGGGATAAAATTGGATCTATATGTTGTTATACCTTGATGGACTGTATTATAAAATTGGTGATGTGATTTTCCCATGATGTTTTCTCCAAGTGTTTCAATTTATGTATTCTTGATCTCAGTTTTATGGTTTGATAGGGGTTTCATCCTTCATCTATTTTGGAATCTAGCTTTTTTGTTTTATTTCCATCTATGTTTGATATGTCCCATGGGTGTGGTTTTCACTATATTATATTATTTCTTATTGTTGATTTATATTTCTGGAACTTACATCCCTCATAAATCATAAATATTAACCACAAACTTATCCATGATTCATGGTGTGTATTCTAGTTGGGATTAAGATAATAGAAGTTTCTTGTGGAATTTAAAGAAATTCAAATTTTCAATTTTAGGAATGTTTTTTTGGTATGGTACATTGAGTATGGTATCATTTTCTCGTATATCATATCATTGATTTTATATAATATTATTTAGACTATATTAATAATAAAAATGTAACACTCATTTAGAGATGATATAAGTATTGTTTCAAATTTACATAAAATATTTTTCTATTTTTTATAAAAATAAAATTATTGAATGAAAAACTGATTGAATAAAGAATTATTGAAATTTAATGAAGACATTTACAAATAATATGCTTAGTTTTAGAATAACTGAAAAATCAGTTTCATTAAATAGTCATTTATATTTTTTAAATCATCCCAAACATCTAGTTACGTGGTGTATAAAAATAATGTTTTTGTAAGAAGAATCATTTTTCACATATATTATTGGTATTATAATGGATGAATAGTAAAAAAGAAATTTTAAATAAGAAGAATATTATATAAAAATATTAGTGGTGTAGTAATATAATACTTTATAGTGATATACGATGTTCAAGGAATGAAAGTTAAATAATGAGTCCAAACACCAAAACTGGAGTAAAATAATATATATTATATGGTAAATGAAGAATATAAAAGATTTGAATAATATGTTTATGATCAAAAACACTATATCAATATATTTTAGGATTATTTTATTATTGACTATTCTACTAAAAGTCATAATAAAATGAAGAAACAAAGATACAGGAAAAAGTATTAAAAGTTAAATTAAATGTATCACATAAATGAGCATTTGAGGAATTTTTATAATAGGTGAATGTCCAATACCACAGTAAATTTAATAAAATTTATAGGATGTTGAAAGTGAAAATAATACCATATAATATTATGTAATTTTATTATTCTCAATAGCGGGGGAGTTAAATTGGTTGATATATCTGAAAAGTGAATGAAATAACAAAATATATTGTTTGTAGATGAATTTAATCCAAATATTATAGGTTTATCATAACGTTATAATAATGAAAAGAAATTAAATTTTATAATATATAAATTAATTAGGAATATTGAAAACAAATGAGTTTGTTTGGAACAAATTCCAATGAACATGAGAAATATATTTCATGTGGGAGATCTGGAGAATTCATATTACCTAAGAAATAAATAGAAATATGCTTTTTGGAATTGAATACTTATCAATATTGGTCGAAAGAACATGAAAAAAGTTACTTCGAATATGTTTTCATGATATCCAAAATCTCAAAAGGGAGATAAATAATGTCTATAAAAAATTTCAAATTAATAACTTGGTGATTTTTTTTATACAAATCAATAGTGATTGAAAAATAAAATCCCATAAATCATTTAAATGTGGAAATTTAAAATCATTGGAATTCAATGTTAAAAATGGTTTTAAGATATTTACTTTTTTTATTAATTATTTAGATTATTTCTATAATAAATATGAGATAAATGTTTAAGGATCTTAATAAATTCAATAGTTTGTCAATGATGTGATAAACGGTGTGTGGAAATCCATTAATGAAATTTCTAATGGAGAATAATAATAAATATATATATATATACTTTTTAAATACAATATTTATTATTATTACCATTTAAATTCATATAGTTCTGCAAACAATTATTTTCACTGAATAGAATAATCAAAATTATCTAGAATGGAAAAAATGATCCTCACTGGGCATGAGACTTCTTCATTTTTTCCCAGATAAGAAATTAAAACAATGATTCACATATAAAAATATTTTTTTCAAAATAAAATATTAGATATTCTCCTAGTTATATATATTATAATATGCATTTAATCCTGGAATTATAATATTATTTTATAATTCATTACATAATTCATGTAATGGGAAAATACTATTTGATGTTTTATCAGTGAAAAACTTATGTAATTTTCTTAAGATATTCCACAAATAAAATTGGTCATCAAAATATAAATAAGTATCTTGGGATTTTCTTTTAATGATAATGTGAAAATTATGGAACAATCTTTTAGTAAGTGTATACAACAAGGATTAGTTGAAGAAGTTTATATTGAAGGATATTATTTACATGGACAATAAGTGGGATACTTTTTAATTATTAAAGACACATTTTACGAACAAGTGAAAATTGATTGTTTAACCATGTATAGTGAAGCAAAACAACCTAAATTAGAAAATCTAATATTGTAAAAATGTTTTATTTTTTATAATATAATTGGATAATATGAAGAATTAATCCAAATAATAATGACCTAAGTGTGATTCACCCAAGGTGGATGATGGACTATTTCTTCTCCCACTATTATCTGATAGTGGTATTGGTTTACTTTTATATTCTAACTTCACATAATGAACTCTCTTATTATCTATAAACAATCCTTCATTATCCATATTTTTCATCCTATTATTTCATTTTAGGTTGTGAGATTCATTATTTGCCTTAATAAATGTCATTTATGTGTTGTGATGCATATAAATTACCACAAGCACATAGATTTTTTGGTACTTGATGAGGAACTTCATTTATTTACATTACATGAAAGGATGTTCAGGAATTGAATCCAATATGTTCTTACTGTACATGTTCTTGGGGTTTCCCCTCTTATGTGATTTGATCTAGTTATCTTATACCCACATATATGTCTTTTTTGTAACCAATGGTTTCATATATAGGTAACAACTCACTTACAACTAATTGTAGATGAATAATTTCTATAATTCCCCAAAATTTATAAATAAAATTACCCAAGTAATTTAATTAATTTTTTCATTATATATTATTGATAATGAAAAAATCACTAATTTGATTTTATCTTATCATATTTAATAGATAGTTAAGAATCATTACCCATGATATACTAGACATTGAACTGTGATAACATGATTAGTATAAATATCAGGTTTTAAAAAATCCAATTGAAACAGTAAATGGAATTTATGGTCTCAACCAGTAAGATCATACACTGTGAAGAAATTTTTTTAGAGCTTCTATGTGACATTTCATCACTGGTATTTTCCCATAACAAATCCCATGTTGATATCCAACGAATTAAGGTCAAAAGAAACCATTTCCAGGAGAAGTTAAATCTCACCGATATGTTGACCCAAACCATATAAGCAAAACCACCACATGAAATTCTCATTGTCTCCCATTTTACACTAATAAAATTTTATTCTATATTAATGAGATATATCAAGACCCTAATAATATTATTACATATGTTTTATTTTAAATAAAAAATGATGATATTTACTCTTTATTGCATCTCAATAAATTATTTTGATTTTGATATAAACAAATTGTATTTCTGTGTAATATTTAAATTCAATTAAGTAAATTTTTGGAATAATAAATGGATTATTGATATTATAATTATTATAATAAAATATTATTATTAAATAATTTTTATCAAATATAAATGATCCAATATTATTTATGAATAAAAATGTAATTTTTATAATGGTTTGAAAAACATTATTCTCAAGAACAAAAAAATTATCAATAAAATTAAATTACTAGATTAAAATTGAGAATTAACATATTTTAAAAAAATATTTGAATAAAATTAATGTTATTTTTATGATCAGAACATTGAAATTATCCAATGGTGAATTTTTCTTAATTTTCCAAGCTAGTTGAATTTTCAGCGAAACATTAAATACGGTGTAAATATACTATGTGTATTAGGAAATCATAATGAACCAAAAAATAAATTAATAAATATTAGAATGTGTATAAAATAAAAAATTTATTTTTACCCTTTAAAATAATTCTATTTTGTGTTCATTTTATTTTCATTTATTAATATTTTATGAATCCTCCAATACCTATAATATATTTTATAGTTTTATTGTCATTTATTTAAGGAAATAACTCACATCCACTTCTTTAAGTGTATTATTTTAATATTCTCTTCTGGTAGACATATAAAATAATAAAAACCATCTTTATGTTATATAAACAATGGCCAATGACCATGGGATGGTTTTTGGTTTTGGTTATTTTATTATATAAGGTCAAAAACATATGTTTAGAAAATAATAAATAATTCCCTTATCTTTTCATATATAAACCCACCCAATATCCTATTTTTGTTCAATAAAAATACATTAGGAACACATTTACTATATCATAACCTCTATAGAGTCCTCTATATTTTTCCTAAACTCTCAATAAGATCCTTCCTAGAATTTGGAATCACGCTCTCAATGTAACGTGTCATCTCCATATGCTATTTATTCAAGTTTCTTCTTTATGTTTTTTCATATACCTTTATTTAGTAATTTTGGTATATGTTATTCTATATCCCAATTATAATTATTTTTTTTCTAAATAATTTTATACCCCATTAAATATCACTAATCCCTCCAATTAACATTCATTCTTCCATTTTATGCTTTTGAAATATAGCAGTGATTTTCCATACGAAACAATTTTGTAGTGAATACCCACAACCTTTCTTTCAATTATGCTAAACATAATGAAAATATAGTTATATATTGTTAATTAATTGAATTTATTATATAACCATTGAATGTGAAAAAAATATAATGATTAAATAATCCATGTCCCATGATCTATGTGGCACAATTCAGCATGAGAATGAAACGATTGTGGTGGGTGGTCCTGAAATTATATAGCACTCTAATGCATTGGGTAATGTTTTAGTGTCATGAGATGTCATGAAAGGGATTATGGAGTTATCCTAATCAATTAAGGGGATTGTTCCATCATGATGTCTTAGAAGTTATTCTTGACATATGTTTATGTTTCAGAATTTTATGTTGTTTCCACAGTTCCAATGTTACCTTTATGATTATCATGTTATATCATGACTCATTATTAATGTTAATGTGTCTCACTACTTTTATGCCTCATTTATATGCCTATTGTCAAATATGGATTAATTTCTTCATGTTATTGCTTTTTTATTCACTTACTAGGCTTTATATATCACCTCTTTCTTATATATGTCCACTGGTTATCGCATGCTTTTTTAAAAGGTATGGAATTTTATAAGCATGTTAAAGAAGTTTCCATAAAAGATGATGTAATATATATTTTATGTTGTTATACACTATACCAAATTTTCAAATCCACTACAATTCTTAATAGTCCATATTTTATTATTTGTAATCTTACGTAATAAATAATGTAATAATATGTAATTAAGAGATGGGTTGTGACAATTGATATCAGAAATATGTTTATTTTTTTAGATTAGGATCAGATAATAGTACTTAATTCTTTAGTGATAAAATACATTTAAGAATACATCCTTAAATTCTGCTAAAGTGTGTAGTAAGAGGTTTATCAAGAAAATATATCCCCTTATGGTCAATACAAGTGAATGTGGCACTAGCATATCTGTACATCGGGGTGAAACCCAAAAACATATTGTTATGCTGGAATAGACCCGTAACTAGTGCATGAAAATGAGCATTGCTACACCCATGGATTGACAGTCTCAAGGGATATTAATTTATTAATTCACAATCACATTATGAACAATTATTAATATGAGAAAAGTTTCTATAAGAATATCGATAAAGAAATATATCATGGATAACATTGATTGGATCCAATAAATTAATAAGTTAAGAACTATATTTCATTTATAATTTACCCGTTTAATTCCCTGGAATTTCTATTTATTTGTTTAAATGTTTAAAATGAAAACACCTAATTTTTCTTTTATTATAGACAATGTACTGAAACATGAGTAATTTTATAATAACTCAATGTGAAAGGCATTGTGATGACTACAAAAATGATATCCCCTTGATGGGATCAATAGTTAAAACATTATAATTATACTCTCTCATATGATTATGGTTATTAATAGAAACGTAGATCTATATGAGTTCCCAAATATCCCTATGAAGGAATAAGTCAAAAATTGATGCCTTCAACCAATAAAGGCCTATGAAATTCAACAGATCATTTGATCCCTTAATCATGGAATAATTGACCAAATCCATTGAAAAGATCTTCTTTAACCTCTAATTTTATGAGAAGGAGTACCTTATGATGGGTTTTTATTATGTGGAGGGAGAAACTAATCATTGGTGGACATTGATTAGGAGTATGAAGCATGAGGTGGAGATTGAGATGATGGGGTGGATGGAATTCAAGAAAATGTTTTTCAAAAAATATTTTCCTCATACACTTCATCATAAAGTGGAAAAGGATATACATACCCTCAATAAAACTGTTGAATAATCTATTGGGGTGTACCAGAAAAACATCAAAAATCTTGTATGATATGCCTATGTACTTTTCTTTTCCCCCAAATAAAAATATGACCAGTTATTTGGTGGGATAAAACCTAGTCTTTGAAAATACAAAATGATCCATGAATTTTATATCTATGAGGAAATTGTATTATGTATCGTCAAGGTTAAAATAGTTATTAGAAAATATCAATAATATCATAAGGATAAGAATCAGAAATAATAGTTTAATTTAGGATATCTTATAGAAGAATATAAAAGATCTATGTAATTTAGAAATCTTAGTTTTAAAATTTTGGGAATGGAGCATCCTAGAAATTTCATAAGGGGGAGATTACATGCTTTAGGTGTGAGAAGAAGGGACTCCTAGAAAGATATTTCCGATTGAAAAAATGGACTAATGGGTTGAAGGGATGGAATTATTCCATCAACCCTCATAGAATTTTTAGTTATTTAAAATATAATGAATAATAGGACTTTGAAAAAAAATACTAAGATAAGGATTTTTTTAGAGAAAACAAACAACCTTCAAGGTAGGAAGGGAAGGATTATTCCATTAAAACTACTCAGAAGGGTACCGAAAATGAAGTGGCGATTCTTATGCTATTTATTAATTTAGTAATAGTGAATATAATTTTTGATTATAGTTATAAAAATTCCATAATATCACTCAGGTTTTATATAACTATTCAAAAACCACCAAAAATCATAAATGAAGGGTTGTTGGTAAAAGTAGAGAAAGTGGATATTATTTCATCAAGACTATATAACTCCTCCTTAGTCAAAATTGGTTGGATTAATTGACCACATAACCTTGTGATACACCCTTTAGATAAATTTAATGAAATTGTTGGTATGGATTTGATTTCCCTATATAGTGCAAACATAAATTTCCATGATAATGAAAATAACTATTTGTACTTCCAATCAACCCTTGAATACATAAAAGTGAAATGAGGAAGAAAAATATTCTTTATACCCAACATATCAAGAATAGAAATGATTACCCAATTAGAGATATCTTATCTATTTAAAATTATATAGTCTAATTAAGAGATCATCCTCAATGGAAAGCCCACTATGAGGGAATACACTAATGTTTTTACCTAAGTCTTTCCTGGTCTTCCTTATAGTTGAGAGGATGAATTTTCAATCAAGCTTATACCTACGGTGTTACCAATATACAGGACTCCATATGGAATGGTTGTAGTGTAACATCAAGAGATGATAAAACAACTATAGGGGAATCATGATAAAGGGTTCATACAACCTAGTGATTCTCTATCACGTGAATGAGTCATCTTAAACAAGAAGAAGGATGGGTCAATGTGTAATTTCATTGATGATCATGAGCTCGAAATGATCACTAAAACTAATAAGTTTCATTATCCACAAATTCATTACTTATTCAGTCAGCTACAAAGAGCACAATATTTCTCCACAGTGGATATTTAGTCAGGATATTATCATATAATACTGAAGAAGGATATCACCAAGACAGGGTTCCCTACATGGTACTGACACTATGAGTTCATACTAATTCAAATCGTACATACTAATTATCGATAAATTTTCATGATATATATGAAGAGTGTATTTAGATATAACATTGAATAAATTTATGTTTTCTTTATAAATATTATTCTAATATACTCTAAAATAATGGTGGGGAATAGTGAGTATCTATGCATTGTGATAAAGATATTACAAATGGATATGATTTATTAAAAGAATATAAAATGTGTGTTATGGGTGATGGAAGTGTCATTCTTTGAGACTGTCATCACAATTAATGGGATATCTATGGACCCTTCAAATATGGAATCAATTAATGGAGGAGGTGGACAACATATTTGAAAAATATACTTTTTTCCCTTGGATTAGATGGGTATTATCATTGATTTGATAGTAGGTTCCCATGATTATAAAACTATCTATCCCATGTAATTCAAAATAGAGTCAATTTTGTTTTTATAAATGAAAAGATAGATTCATGGAATTAAGGAATAAGCATATCACTACACTAATAATCACACTACCCTAAAGTGGAGATTATTTTATGGTGTATAATGATGCTTTAAGAAGGGATTGGGATTTATCTTAATATAGAATAAAAAAGTGAAAAATATATTTCAAGGAAATTGAATATTCTCAAACAGAACTATCCAATGAATGTTCTGGATTTGGCTACAATAATATTCCAATTGTAAATTTAGAAACATTATCTCTTTAGGGAGAAGTGTGAAATATAAACCGATCACAAAAGCCTCATGTCTATATTCACATAGAAAGAGATGAATATGCAATAAAAATATGGTTAGTGTTTATCAAGGACTATGGCAGCTCAATCCATCATGGGAATGAAAAAAGGTGATAGATACTATAGGTCAAATGGATCAATAAATTTTATCATTGCGAAGAATTGAGAAGGATCTGCTCTTCTTAGAGTTAAAAAGGGTGGACATAGGAATCCAAAATGATGTCATATCAACAATCCTTTCACAAATAATTTCTCAGTTTTACCTTACATGAATGATAAATGTTTTATAATGAGATGATATGTGAATTCATAATAATTTGTATGCTATATGAAAGGGGAAATCCCCTTAGATAAATATTAATAAAGATGGATTTTTGATTTTTTTCTCAGGACAATGTGTACCACAAAATCCAGAGTTAATGAAGGATTTGTATGAGTATTCACATTGCCTGACATTCTCTATCTACCCAGGAAGCACAGATATGTATCATGATCTCTAGGATCACAATTCTGGGACAATATGAATAAAAAGATCATAGAATATATATCATGATGCATTAAACATCAGATAGTAAAGGTGGAAAGTAAAAAATACTTTGGGATGATGCAACCATTACTGACAGCAACATGGAAATTAAAAAAAATGAACATGGGAATTTTCAATGGTATTTCAAAGAAAAAATAATGTAATCATTATATATGGGTTGTGGTGGATAATTTTAAAAAGATTAACTCACTCCATTCAAATTCACAAAAACTTCTCACTTGATAAACATGAATGGATATAAATTATATAAGTGTTGAGGCTACATGGAACACCACTATTAATTATATCTGATTAAGACACAAGATTTACCTCCATGTTTTGGAAGAGTCTTAAAAATTCTCTAAATTCATAGTTGAAAATAAACATGGATTATCACCCTCAAACTAATGGATTCTATGAGATTACTACGTATAAAGTCAAGGAATTACTGATAGAAAGATCAATATACATTAGCGGAGGATGGGATCAACATATTACCATGATCAATTTCAAATAAAATAATAGTTTCGGATCAATCGTAAAAATGGTTCTCTATGAAAACATTTAGGGTAAGAGGTGAAGAATACCAACATGATGGGATGAAGTTAGGGATTAGAATATTATAGGTCTAGAAATGGGTGAGGAAATGGTGGAAAATGTCATGTCCATTCAGTTTCACATAAAGGATTCTCATAGTGGACAAAATATCTTTGATGGAAATTGTTGATGAGACATAGAGATTGAGGATTGGGAGAAACTATTATTTTATATATCACCATAGAATAGATTCATGCGATTTGGGTGGAAGGAAAATATTTTCCCATGATACTTCATTCACTTTTATGTCCTTGAACTCATTGAAGAGGTGGCCTATAAACTATCACTCCACCTAACCCATCTCACTTACATGATATGATCCCCATATCACTCTAGAGGAAGGACAAACCAGAAACATAACATTTACTAAACATAGAGGAGGTATATTTGGATAATCTACTTTCCTATAAAGAGAAATAGTAAAATATTTTAGATTAAGGTATCAATGTTCTATAAAGTACTAAAATTCAAATGGTCAATGGGTTGTCGAGAAACCACACCTTCAAAGAAACAAGGTCAGAACCATATAATTGATGAAATATAATTATCCTAATCTTTTTTAGTGTGGGTAATGAAAATTTCAACTGAGAAAATTCTAAATGGGGGATATTTTAACGACTATAACTTTTATAAATGAAATTTACCATGTGATTTAATTAATTGTTTTATTATAAATTTTTGATATAGAAAACACATGCACTTATTTTATTTCCTTTTAACGAATTTATGATACTGATAATAATCATTACCATTGATAATAATGACTTTGAACAGCGATCACATTATTTTTATAAATGTAAAATTTTATCACATCTAATTTACATAGATAAATGAAGTGATAGACTAAAAAAGTAGGATCATAACCTATAAAACTCATTTATCAGATCTTTAAAGGGAGATAACATCAGCAAAATTTTACCTTCACCAATTCCATGTAGTGATCTAACAAATTAATCTTCAGAAAAACGATTTATGGTGCTAGTTCAAGATCATTTAGATCATGATCCAAACCATATATTCATAACCACACCATAAATGTCTCAACATCGCTCACCATACTCATAGGGCATTTTATGGTGTAATAATTCAATATGTATCAAGACCCTTAGAATAAGATTATGAATATTTTATTATCAATATAATAATGTATATATTTACTACTTAATATTACTCTATAAATTATTTTGATATTGATATAATAAACCATAATTTTGTTTTTGAGTACTATTCAAATGAAATTACTATACATATTTTGATGGATTAATTGATATTTGAAATAAATAATATTTTATAAAATATTATTATTAAAAAATATTTATAAAATATTAATTATAATATATTTTTTGTGAATTCATATGTAATTTTTATATGGTTTTGAAAACTATTATTATAAAATACCAATCAATTATAAATAAATTACAATTATTATTTTAAATGATAAAATTCACATATTTTGAAATTTATTTTCCTAAAAGAAATATTATTATTTGAATCAGAATATAGATGTTATCCAAGGTTTATTTTTAAAAAAATCATTGATTATTGAATTTTTGGGTAAAATGTAACACATCATAGATAGATGGTGTGTATTATGACATCATAATAACACAGAATGTAGTAATAAAAATGATAGTGTTTAACCATGATCAAATATATGTTTTTTATTTAAAATAATATGTTTTTAATTTTATTTGAATATTTAAATAAATATTTAATAAATCCTCCAAAACCTATAATATATTTTATGGTTTTAAAATTATTTCATTAAGAAAATGACTACCATCCACATTTAAAATCTTATTATATTAAACATTCTGGCCATTGGACTTATAAAATAACTAACAACAACATTATTTGGTAGAAACCATGGAAATAACAATAGGAATGTTATTTAATTATATAGAGTCTAAAACTAACATTTGGGAAATAGTAAATAATTCCCATCCATTTTCCAATATAAACCCCCCAAAGTCCCCATTTTTTCACTATGAATACATATATCATGACCTTAATATGAACTTATATATATAGAGGGCACCCAGGGTTCCCCCGTGGTCTCACAAATACCCTCCCAAACATTTGGAATCACCATATCAAGGTAAAGGATCCTCTCATTCTTTTATTTATTCAAGTATTTTCTTTATATTATGAATTTAATCTAAATTTCCTAATATTGGGATATTTTTCTAATATCCCCATAGAAGTGAAATTTCTTGTCTAAATTATTAAGGACCCCATTCCCTCTCATTTATCCCTATTATTACCATTCATATGGACATATTATGCTAAGAAAATTTCATTGTGATTTTTCATGTCAAACAATTGTATAGTTAATACCCATGCCCATTTCTTATCAATGGTTTTCATCTTTATGAAAATATTATTATTTATTGGGTACGTAAATGTATGTATACCACACCCTTATATCATAGAATAAAATATAATGGTGGATGAAACATTTTTTAATTATCTATGCGGCACACTTAAGCATGACATTGTAATAAAAGTGATGGGTGTGCCCAAAATAATATAGCACTCTAATGCATTGTGAAATTCTTTAGTCTCACGATACATCATGATTAGAGTTTGGGAGTGAACATAATCCATCATTGGAGAATTTCTAACATGATTCATGATGTGGCCCTAAAAACACATGTTTCCCAATAGCTTTTTAATTAATTTTTAATGATTTTAATTAATTATTTGTGCACTTTTTACTATAAATTAACATTTTTGTATTTTTATAAATAAATTTATTAATTAATAAATTTTTATAATTAATAATGTATTTTAAGATTTAAAATAGTTAATTTATATCTTACATTAATTTTATATTTTAATAACTTATTATTTATTTTGGTGATTTTTGACTGCATATTTAATAAATTATGTTTAATTAATTAATTAATTAATCCTTCTTTCGTACATAAATAATTTAGTTTCCAACATAAAAATTAATGTATAAAATTTTGATCAATTTAAAATAATATAACCTAATTAATAAATTTCTTTTGATAATTCATTAATTAAAAAATTATGTTTTTAAATAAAGTAAATTTATTCAAGATTTATAATTTTAAATCTTAACATAATTCAATTATTCTATAAGATGATAATTAATTTTCTACTTTAATTAATTTTTTTAATATATCTTTTTTATATAATTTACTTTGTTTTTTATTGACTAATTTAATTCAATTTTATTTTATAAGTTAATAATAATTTATGTTTCAATTGTATCATAATATTATCTAGGTTATTGAGTTTATTATTTTTTTAAAGTGTATTAATTAATTTTTAATTATTAGTTAATTAATTTGTTTTTATATTTAACCTGCTTTAATTTTTCGGTTTGTTGTGTGGCACCGTTAGCAGTTTTCACAGTGCCACCGGTTTATTCGTTTGTTGTTCCTTTGTTTTTTTTTCCTTCCACTGTATTTCCAATGGAACCATTTCTCTTTCACAAGGCCACTATAACTCCATCATTTTACTATCCAACCATTTTGTGATATGGTGGCATCATATAGCCTTAACTGCGACATTGTAAATCTTCACACAGTAATTTCTACCTCCATTCCTGCCTTGCCTATTCACATTGTTTCTGATTCCCTCGCTTTGTACCCTCCTGAAACAATTCCACACAGTCACAACATTTCTGTATTCTCTTTCACCATATAATCACAGTGGCATTTCATCCCTTTGGCACTACTTCATTGTGTAACTGTTTCCTTCCCCCCTATATCACCATTTCACATTCAACCCACAACCTTCCACTGATTCCACAACTATTGTGCATCCATGTACTATCACAAACTCAATCAAGTAACTATCCTACTTCATCCAACCAGTTCTACAAAAGCAATCTAAACCATCCACACCACTGTATCATCCTCACCTCATGGCCTCACTTAAACCCCCTTCTTCACAGCCATATTTTCAACCCTGAACACAAACCACCCACCTCAACCCAATGTCTCCATATTTGACTAAAATATTATAAAATTTCAAGACCTGAAACAATTTGCTCCGCCATTCAAAATAAGAGGCGATGGTTAGTCACATCGCATGATCTGATGAAGCCAGCGTCGCAGATGAAGAAGCCCTCATAGTAGTGCTACTTTCCGAGCCGCTGTGGTCCATGGATGAAGATCTCCAAGACAAGATGAGCCATAGAAGGGAGCCATCACATGTTAGTGAAAAGCCTGAGTTGAGGGGATGGGCTGCGAGGGGGGGGGGGGAGTTGGGTCGTCGTCGAAGGTGTCAAAGGAGGAGAAGATGAGCCAGTTGGTCATACGATGTCACGGGGTGGAACATGAGTCAGTGCCTAATCATCAAGGGGCAGACATAGGAGTGCTTCTCCTTCCTGGAGAAGGAATCAAATACCCCCACCCCTATGCACCGAATTGGGGGGGGGGGGAGAAGAATAATATTATAAGAAAACAAAAACACAAAAAACAAATAATAATATAAGAATAAATTCATAATTAATAAATTAAATTAAACATATAATATATATAACATTTGTAATTTATAATTATTTTAATATTATTAAATATATTAGTTATTAAATAATGTTTTTGATAAAATAATAAGACTTTGTAAAACTAAAATGTTAATCTATAAATAAAATTAATTATTAATATTAATTAATATATTTAAATTAACACTTTATATAAAATATATTTTCCCCAGAATAAATATAATAATAAATTATTAAAAAAATTTATTTGGATCTAATTTAAGAATCTAATTATTTTATACTATCTAATTATTAATAATACATACACTTATTAAATTATTTAATTAATAATAATAAATTAAATACATTATAATTTTATCTAATTAAAGATTTAATAATAAATTAATAGTCATAATAATAATATTTAATAATATATATCAATTAATATTTTTATTAATGATCTTTACATTACATTTTAATAAATAATATAACATTAAACAAAAAAATAAATATATTACTTTATTTGCATTTTTTTTATTTTATTCTACCTATACTAGTTCTCACAGGAGTTGGAAACATGTCAGAATAAATTGAACTGACTAAGTGGGAGTTAGTTACTAGAGAAAAACTAGCGCGACATGTCAGTCTTGAAAAACGCACGTGTGCGGTGCTCAAGTGAAGTAATTTTGAAGCCTGTGGAAACATGCATTGACATGAAATAGATGACCGATGATATTTGAAGTAGAGAAACAACAAAATTTGGGGACAATCATTCACATTCCATGAACACACCATTCGAGATCAGATCTAGAGGCTCATTCACATTCGACGCACACACTTTTTTGGAGAGAAAATACACCTGAGAGAAACATATGAGTAGAGCAGGAGACGAAGGAGCTTGGAAGCAGGGTTGTGGTAGGAGAGTTATTTTTCCCTCTGTCCATAATTCTTGTACTCTGTTTTTTGTTTGTTTCATTACTTTAATCAATATGATCAATGGATGAATTTTTTTATCTATAAAATTCAATTTCTCTGGATAATATTTTAAACTTCGTCATTCTCTTTACATTTTTCAAAAACAAAATCAATCTCTGAGATTGATTAATGATTTTTTGTTCAGCTGTTTCATACCTCAAATGTTTTCTTAATTCATCAATTCAAGATCAAAATTTGAGGTAGTTCATGAATATATGTTTTGAAGCATTAATGTCTTTAACTTTAGAAATTAACAACAAGTTTATTTCCTTATGTTATACTTTTATAACTGGAAAGCAGTTTGACTGATTTTGGAGTGGAGAACTCCTAAAGTCAGTCTTTTGTGTGTTGGGTTTTTAGACGAGGGATACTTTTCACCTTTTTCATGATGTATGATTTCATAATTTTTGGTGGGGAAGATATCCATTAAACCAGTAGTTTGGAATTATCAAGTATTACATTTGATTTACTCTTTCGACCTTGCTTCATTATTTTAATATTTTTTTTCTTATGTAATTTTTATTTTAGTTCTTAGTTCATTAGTATACTAGTAAATTGTTTATTTTATTGTCAACATTTTTATCTTTACTAATCTCTCAATGAAATGTGCAAAAAAAAAAGTAGTAATTATAAACAATGCTCACAGTTTCCACTACTAACAACAGTGGAGTTAATTTTTAATAAAACCTTAGATTTCTCACCTTCCTTACCTTGGGTTTGACCCACCACCTCTATGCAAGTGTAGGAGTTATACGTAATATTTTTAGGGCCGTGATGACCTCTGGACAAATCAAAAATTGGCACCATTGTTTGGGATGGAATGCACTATGAGTATAGGGTTATAATAAAAGGTAAAAAATTCTATAAAAACATAAAAAAACACAAAAAATCCATTATATAAAAGCTGCTTAAAAACATGAAACATCATTCCTTCTTTTGTTTAAAAACAGAATTCTGCATCGACTATAAAACTTTGTGCCGTTAACTCTCCTGTTTATGTTTAAATAAAATGAAACACCATCAGAACTAGAATCATCCAGGGCCTCACTGCATTTATTGTGGCTATTATAGGCACACTACTTGGCAGTGTTTTGATAACCAGCCACAACTGATGGATTACATTGAATAAAATGAATATTTTATGCTCAGTCCTTACACCCTTGCTAGAATTGAGCTAAATGATTCTAAATTGGATGTCAGGGTTGAACATTTTAAAAAAAAATTAAGACATGAACCATGAAATTCAAGTTAAATACACACAAGAGAAAGATCAAAGATTAAAAAGATAAGAAAACATGCTTTTAGAGTTTCAACAAAGGTTCAACGAACAATAATAATTTGGATAAATGGAAAAGAAAATGTTTATAGATGATTTAAAAATCAAATTGAAGAGAAATGTGAATTTGTACTATGGATACAACACTTTATTTCTGAAAAATCTGCATTTGATGAAACAATTTGGGATAATATCAACTCCGTAAATCAAGAAAAAAGTTTTAAATATCCCAAAATGAATTCTAATTATGCTGAGTTGGAAAATTTTAAAGATGAATTGAATTAAATTTAAAATTAATACCCACTATTCTTTATAATTCATCAATTGGAGAGAAATAAATGTTTTAGATGATTTGAGAATGATGTTTCACGGGTTGAAGTCTAACTTGAAAGAGATAACTTGATTGTTAAAAATTCATCAACCAAAGTTTTGAAAATTCTTAACAATGATCCTGATCATGAAAAAATAATTATGTTGGAAGGGATATTTAGTATGGAAAACATTAAATCTAAAACTATTGAACCTCAATTGAAAACCTATCTTCCATGGTTTGAAACTGGAAAACCTAGTAATTTCTAAAATATTGTTGGATGATGAGGACTAGGGAATGATATTTAAAGAAAGATTAACTGGTGATTTTTCCTTTCTATATTCTCTAGTAATCACTCTTATGAATATCTGTGTATAGAAATGGAAAGTAGTGTTATCATTTCTAGGGAAAATTTCCTTAATTTGAACATTGTGGAAACAGAACTTATTGAAACTGAATTGTACAATTCTTCTCCTGAAATTGATTTGCAACACTCATATGACATTGTTTTAGAAAGTGAGCCTTTTGAAATTGAACATGAAAGAGAGGTTGGAAACACACATGAATTAGGAAGAATTGGTTTTCTATAAGTTGTAGATGTTCAGTGTGAGTTAACAGATGAGGATATTTTATAATAGATTTACAATATTGTTAGACCTGAATTTGTTTGTGATAAAATAAATTATCTTCCCTGTCTATCACATTCATCCTCAACTATGAAGGGGGTTGAACCTTCTCATGATATAGATAGTAGGAAAGAGGGGGGATCACTCTTGAGTTTCATTATACATGATTCTATTCAACACTTTATTAAATCCCCATTTGATCATACTAATCATAATTTACCCATTTTCACCCTGGAATGGGAATTTTTTAGTGTTGACAATGTGGTAGAAAAAGATATATCTAATGAAAATGCCACACCCTTTAAAGCACCTACTTTTTCTTTACTTATTAAAAAATATAAATGCTTCAAACCTAATACAATTTTTCAATTGGACAACACTATACCCACAACTGTTAAAGGGTTCTACTTAAGGGATATTTCAGACTATAAGAGTTTGGTTTTTGTTTTATTTAGATTTGAAGCCCACATAATTTATCTTTCTGTAAAAATAATTTGGACAAACACATGTGGTTCTTCTTATCAATGAAATCGTATCCACATAGTGACTACGGTTTGTTTCTAAGTGAGTCTACATGGGGAGTGTAAACTTAGCGATGCATGGGAGGCAACCCATGGATTCTTTTTCAATAAAACACAAAAAATATAATTAAATAAAATCTAAGTGAAGACTTAAACTCAATTATTCATGGGATTAAACACATTGTTTTCCTTTTATTGTAATGTTTTGTGTTGAATAAATTATTTCTTGGCTATCTTCTTTATGTTCTGTCATTGAATGTTATTTGTACTTGGATTACATAATCTAATTTTTAGGATTCTTCTATTGTGAAATAAAATATTTTAATTCACTTATTGAAGGATTAATGAAAAAATATTATGTTAGGAATATACCTTACTATTAATTTCTTTTTCATTATTATACTGTTTATTACATTAAAAAATATGTTGCATGTTTTTTATGAAAAATTCTAAAACATATACTGCTAGTTTTTAATTAGTATGCTTCATGACTTGAGCTATTTCAAAAATTGTGCATATGTTTAAAATTCTACATGTATTGGAATGAATGTTTGTTGTTTATCATTGTGTAAATAAAAATTCTGCATGTACTTCACTGCTAAAAACTGAATTTTATTTTTATTAAACCCTTTCACTAGATGAAATAAAGTGTAAGGGGTACATGTTTAGTTGTTGTGTTTTTCATTGAAACTGCTATTGGTTGGGGTGATTAGCATGCCTTTTTGTTATTTATTGAACATCCAATTGAAACTATTTTATTAAAATTCTTACACCCAGTACACTCTGCACCCACATGTTACATGTCATGTTTGAACTTTTATGGAATATTTTTGTCACTGGAAAATATTATTATTGTGTGTACTTTCTTATGACCCTACTGTAAATTAATATTTATGACAGAAATTACTTTTTGAACTTCAATGTGACCTTTTATAAATGTTATCAATCTATTATATTGGACATTTTTTTTGAACCTTAATTGTTAAATTATTATTCTCCACATTAGAAGTCAACTTTGGCAACAAATTTTGGATTTAAGTGTGGGGGAGGGGGTAAATTCATGACTATGCTAAAATATGCTTAATGCTGATCCCATCAATTCAAACAACAATATAAAACTTTCTGTCAAAAAAATGTTTCAATTTTTTCAAAATTCATTTACAATTGTATACACTAAATTGTATCCAAAAGGATCTTTAGTTAGGATGACGCTTGATTATTAGTTTAAAACTGCTTTTATTCTGAAATTATTGAGGTTGGATGATTGTTGAGTTGTCTTACTTAGTGGTTTTATGATATTTTGGTTTAGGAACTACTTTTGAGTGTGATATGGTTATCCTTTTAATAGATTTATCATCATAACCCTTAGAATTGGAAGTTTGAATTGATCATAGGGGACACACATTTTAGGTATTTATTAAAGTAATCACCTTATTGATCCAATGTAAATTGTTGTCCAAAAACTTTTAAAACTGAGGTATTTAGGGAAAATGGGATCCTATGGTGATAATCTAAGACCCCAGATGCTGGGTGCATTTCTGTTTCCTATAAGCACTTTGTACACCTTGAATACGAGCATTTCACAGTGCTTAGCACCTAGTACATGGCTTGGGAAAAAATTAAATAAAGTGTCTAGGGTTAAAAATGGGTTCATTAAGGTAATGTTAATAATGAACACCGAGAGAAGACGGGAACAATTATTCATATGAGAATAATTTAGGTTGTATCATTAGAGTGATTCTCAAAGAAAATTATTTATTTTTGGTACCTAGATGATGATTCAATGTATAATGTTTTTCTTGTTATGTTCTTAATTCAACTAGTATTTTACCTCTTATCACTTTTGGACTTAGAACATATGCTTAGATTGAAATGATTAACTAGGAAGATTCACATATGAGGAATTCCATCTTAATTACTGGATGATTCATAATTTTTATGATTACCCTTTGAGTATTTTTTCTAGGCATGATTAATTTGATCAATTCATTTTCAAAATCCTATATTTATGTTTCTATCCTCTGTTTCAAATTGCTGGACATGTATCATTTTGAGCGGTATCTCGAATACCATACTTCTGTTTTCAATGATAATAAAGCATGGGATAGTTTGAGGGAAAAAATGTTTAAGTGTTGGGGAATTTGATGTTTCCATAAAAACACATGTTTTACCAAAAATTTTGAATTAATTTTTATTGTTTTGAATGAATTATTTTAGCACTTTTATTATATATTATCACTTTTTTTATTTTTATAAATATATACATCAGTTAATTTTTTTATAATTAATCATTTATTTTTAGCTATAATATAGTTAATTTATATCTTACATTAATTTTCTTGTTTAATAACGTTTTATTTATTTTGGTGATTTTTGTCTGCAAATTTTACAATTTAACTTCAATTAATTAATTAATTATTCCTTCGACTGTACTTAAATAATGTAGTTTCCAACTTAACAATTCATGTAGATAATGTTGATCAATTTAAAATAATATAACCCAATTAATAGATTCCTTTTGATAAATCATTAATTAAAAAATAAAGTTTTCAAAAAAAAATAAATTTATTCAAACATTATAATTTTAATCTTAACATAATTCAATTATTCAATATGATGATAATTAATTGTCTACATTAAGTAACTTATTTTTTAGAGTAGATATTTTATATAATTTACTTTTTTTATTATTGAATAATTTAAATCAATTTTATTTTTGAAGTTAATAATAATTTATGTTTTAATTGTATCATAATTTCATCAAAGTTAATGAGTTTCATGGTCACAGGTTTATTCCTTTGTTGTGGCTTCATTTTTTTTCCTATCACTGTATTTCCCAGGGCACCGTTTCTCATTCATGGTGCCACCGTAACTCAATCATTTCACTCTTTCACTTTTTTGTGATATGGTGGTACCGTATCCCCTTTAGTGTGACCTCGTAAATATTTCCACCGTAATTTCTACCTCAGTTCTTGTCTGACCCCTTCACACTGTATCCAATTCCATTAACCTCCTGAAATACTTCAACATTGTCTCCCCATTTCTCTATTCCCTTGCACCGTATCATCACTGTGGCATTGTAACCCTTTGAAACTACTTTGATGTGTCACCATTTCCTTCCCTACAATAGAAACATTTCTCCTTCAACCCGCAGCCTTCCACCAATGCAACAACAAATGTCCATCCACACACCATCACAAACTCAATCAAGAACCTATCCTATCTTATCCAACCTGTTTTACAAAAAAATATAAACCATCCACAACAATGTATTATCCAAACCCCTAGACCTCACATGTACCAACTTCTTCACCACCATATTTTCCACCTCAAACACAAACCACCGACCTCATCCCCTTGTATGCATATTTGAATCGGATCATAAAAAATTTCAAAACCAGAAACCCTTTTCTCTGTCATTCAGAATAGGAGGTTCCAGTTGGTCACATCGCCAGATTTGATGAATCCGACACTACAGATGAATAATCCTTCATTGCAGACCTGCTTCTTGAGTTGCTGTCATCTGTGATTGAAGACCATCCAGGTAAGATGGGCCACTGAAGGGAGTCTTCACCTATTGGAGTCAAGATCGAGTCGTGGGGATGAGCTGCGATGGAGGGGAGGTGGGTCGTCGTCAAAGGTGTCAAAGGAGGAAAAGCCAAGCCAGTTGGTCGTGCCGTGTTGCTAGGAGGAATAGGAGCTGATGCCTGATCTTTGAGAGGAAGACAGAGCAGTGCTTGTCCTTCCAAGACAAGGAACCGAAGACCCCCCTTCTATGCGCTAAATTTTGTGGGTTAGAATAGTATAATAAAAATACATAAATAAATAATTGTATAAAAATAAATTAAAAAATTTATAAGTAAAATTAATTTATATTATAAATAATTATTATAATTTATACCTATTATAATATTATAAAATTAATTAGTTATTAAATAAAATTTAAGATAAAATAATTATACTTATTAAGACTAAAATAATAATCTATAAACAAAATTAATTATTAATATTAATTAATAATTTTAAATTAACATTTTAATTATAATTTAATTTCATCAGAATAAATATAATAATTAAATTAATAAAGTAATTTATTTGGTTCTAATTTAAGAATCTAAGTATGTTTTACTATAAAATTATTAAAAATAGTTACACTAATTAAATAATTTTATTAAAAATAATAAATTAAATACTTAATAATTTTATCTAATTAAAAATTTAGTAATAAATTAATAATCATAATACAAATATTGAATAATAATTATCAATTTAGATTTTTATTAAATAAAATTATTTATCTTTTTAATATGTAATATAAGATTAAGCTTAATATTAACAATATTACTTTATTTTTTTTTCAAACTATACAGGTTCACACATGAGTTGGAAACACATCTAAATACATTCAACTAACTCAGCGGGAGTGTGTTACTATAGAAAAACTAGCGCGACGTGTCAGTCATGAAAAAACGCACGTGTGCGGTGCTCTAGTGAAAGAATTTTGAAGTTGGTGGAAACATGCAGTGACCTGTAGTAAATGATAGATGATATTTAAAAAAGAGAAGCAATCGAATTTGGGGGGGTGAGCATTCATATTCAACGAACACACCATTGGAGACCAGATCTACAAGCTCATACACATTTTACGAACACACTTTTTTGGGAGAATAGACTCTCGAGAGAATCATATGAGCATAGTAAGAGATGAAGGAGCTTGGAAGCACAACTGTGCTAGGGGAGTTATTCTTCCCTCTATCCATTATTCATGTACTCTGTTTTTTTTCTTTTCACTACATTAATCATGATGATCAAAGGATTAATTGTGTTATCTCCGAATTTAATTCTGGTGGTTAATATTTTAAAATTTTTCACTCTCATTACATTTTACAGAATCATAATCAATAAGTGAGATTGATTAATGATTCTATATTCAGTTGATTCATCCCTAAAATGTTTTCTTAATTCTTCAATTCAAGATCAACATGTGAGGTAGTTCTTGAATACATTTTTTGAAGAGTTAATGTATTTTTATTTGGAAAATAACTGTGATTTTATTACTATATGTTATTTTATTATAACTTTCAAGAAGTTTAGCTAATTTTTCAGTGGTGAAAACCTAATTTCAATCTTCTATGTTGAGATTTCTGTTAGGAGATACTCTTCACCTTTTTCATGAGGTATGATTCAATAAAGTGTAGTGGGGAAGATGTCCTTTAAACAACTATTTTGTAATTCTCGAGTATTACATTTGTTCTTCTCTTTCCACCATGCTTCGTTATTTTAGTGTTTTTTTCTTATGTTAGATTTACTGTAGGTCTTTGTTCATCAATATAATGGTAAAGGGTTTATTATCATGTCAAATTTTTTATCATTACTAGTTTCTTAATGAAATCTAAAAAAACTACAATGTATTAAATATAAACAATTCTCACTATCTCTATTACAAACTATAGTGGAGTTAATTTTTAATAAAACCTTATATTTGTCACCTTCATTCCATTGGGATTTACCCTAAAACATTGTTCTAGTGTGGGAGTTATAACTAATATTTTGAGGGTTGTGACGACCGTCGTCCACATCAATTAAATTATAGTTTTCCCTAAATTATGTTAAATATTATCATGTTATATCATGCCTCATCATTCATGTTTCTGATTCTCACTCCTTTTATTCCCCATTTATATTTCTATTGTCTCACTATTATTACTTTATTTATGTTATGTTCTGTTTTTTTCCTTACTAGGATTAATATCTCACCACTTTCTTTTCTATGTCCATAGGTTATCCAGTATAGTTTTAAATGTAGTAGAATTTTAGGAGCATGTTAGGGATGTTTTCAAAAAATATGATGTAATTTCTCATTTAAATTTTTATGTAATGTACCTAAATTTAAAATAAAATAGAAGTCTTAATCATCCGGGTTTTATTTTATGTAATCTCAATTACCAAATCATGAATTCATATATAATAAAGACTTTTATAGTCATATTTTTCTTATAGTTTCTATAAATGTAGTGTATTTTTTTTCTAGATCATCTACATTTGTTATATAATAGAGATGGTGGTAATCATCCTTCTTACCCAGTCCCAGTCATGTCTTGTATCCCCTACATATTTTCTCAATTTTTCACCCTAATATTTTTCTTCCAAGCCATTTATATGTTGTGTTGAAGATATATTAATATTTTATCTAGGATAAGTATTCCTTAGTCAGGGTTTAATTATATATCATTCCCTCTTTCCACTTATCTTAGCATGATTCACCATATTATCTTATTTTACTTCTTCATATAGTGGTGGAGTTTCTTATTTCATAGTACTTTCACTATCATTGTTTTATTTTTTGTGTCTAAAGTTATTGTGTGGGATGAGACTATGAATAGAGTTAATAAAGGGAATGAATGTTATGTTTCCACATTGTCAATGATGGGTCAGGTCCCATCCATGTGTGTCTTAGAGGGTTTAATTTTAGGGAATCTAATTTACTTTGTGAGATATGAGAATATATTCTTCTTATATGGTGAATTTTTAGACATGTTTAATTTATACATTTTTATTATATGGAATCACAGTCCCTCATTATACGTTAATCCTCATAATTGGGTTGGCCATTCCACTATATATTTATTAGATCCTATGTCTCATATTTTGTGACTAATATTGAACTGTGTATAATTGACATCCCCATGCTACCTTGCATTATTGATACATTATCCATCACAATGGTTAAATAATCTTGGATGAATCCTAAAAGAAGTGGGAGTCAAACCCCAAACTATTTCCACCATTACACACCCAATGGACATTCCCCCCTTTCTAAATAAATATAGAAGTCATTTAAAATATTAAATTAATCATACTATGTTTTTGTCTCAAAATTAAACAAGAATTATTAATAATGAATGATTGAAAAATGAGTGAATTATTTCTATAAAAGATGTATTTATTAAAATTAAGATAAAATATAACTTTAAATTGTTCTCAAAGAAAAAAAGGTAATATAATTAATCATACTTGTGTGACCTAATGTAAATCACAAACAAAGATAAATTATATATGACAAAAAAATGACTCTATTTTAGAGAGTGTTCAGAAGTAGAAGGAGTTTATATTCATGGGTTATTTTCATTAATTGAATGGATTGAAAAAATAATTCATGATATTTTAGTTAAATGGAAATATAAAATATTACAAGGCGATGAGAAGTGGACATTTACTATTGGTGTTATTGAAGAATATGTTTAAATAAATAAATGTGATGAATGCTTTTTTAGTGAATATGGAGGATGTGTTTCCATTTTTATGTAGGAAATGTATGGAAAAAATAATCACCATGAATTCATTAAATTTCTATAATGAAATAGTTTTCAATAAATTGTACATCATTTGAATATTCTGAAATTCTATCATTATTATTTTTAGGTGGATTATATTATATTTATATGAAATGGGGAAATATTTTGTAAATAATTTTCTTTTCAAATAAAGGATGAGTTCAAAATGAATAATTCTTGAGAAATGATGTATTCCATATGATTTCAAATTACCAAATGAAATTTTCACACATTACTACATTATTAAAATTAGGATTTATAATTTTTAAAAAGAAAATGACATAGAAATTTAATGGTTTATTATATTAAAATTTTAATTGTAAGGATGGTTTTAAATTATATCAAATGAAATGAAGTGAACCAATAAAAGTTTCAAATACTTTCTAAAACTATCATATACTTTATAACTCCTATATGATATATTTTTTATAATGTGATGGAGTGTTCTCATCTTAAAATAAAATAAAAATTCTATTATCTTTTTATTATCCAAGAATATTTGAAGGTATGTTATTGCTAATTATATTTATTTTTAACTTTATAATAGAAAACTTATTTTTTCATTGTTTTTATTTGATGATGTATATTTTTATAGAAATGTTGATGAACAGAAGCTTAACTTAGTTGGAATTTACTAATACAAAAGGTATGTGGTAGAGTATTATAAGAAATAAAATTCAATGAAATTAAGAACAAATAAATCTTACATTGTTTTTATGGCTCAATGTGGATATAAATTATGTTAATGGATACCTAACATATATATATATTCTAGTCGAGGTTAAGTTATTATTTACATGGGATATGAAATTCAATTTACAACCTATATTTCAATAAATCTACTTGATCATTATTAATAAAATCACATAGATATCAAGTATAAAATCATAAATGGGAATATAAGTCATGTAATATTGAAATTTTAATTTATTCAAATAATTCTATAAATGGAGGATGTGTTCAAAAAACTACAATAAAAACATTATTTCTATAGAATTATATTGACTCTGAATGTTTCACCAATATTATATGAATATGCGTCATGTGTTAAGTTGTGGATAATGTTTCTCTACCATCATAGTTTTTACTAAAATGCTAATTGATTTTAAAGAGTGTTGGTGGAGTAATCATAGGTGTTGAACTAATACAACCAATAAATCAACAGTAGAATATTTGTGGGTAGTAGAGGATGATAAAATCAACAGTTGAATATGATTGAGTGAAAAATTTCATGTTTCTGCAGTATCAAAAATATAATTTATGATAAATTATTTAATGAATATTTATTCCATGTGTTGAATGTGATTGGTAATATTTTTCAGGTGTTGATTATACATATGTTTTCCCATGAGGATGATTATTGACTATGCAATTAGGGATTCGAGTAGTGATTAATGAAATCACTTATAACACAATAGGTTTTCCCTCTAATATATTTGATTGAATTAAATATTTCTCTACTGATGTACGGAGTTTAATTAACTAAATTTAACTCCATATATTATATTTGTGTTTTGGTTAGACTCCTCCGTTTCATTCATGCAATTCTTCATTTTCATCTTAGAGTGTTATCATATCAAAATGGAGCGAGTCATTGAATTATATATTGGATAATCCTTTATTTAGTTTGATGGAATATCCTATATTTGATTCAAATTTTAATCTTATAGGGTGGTTTCATGTTGACTGTGCATTAGAGTATGTAAAATCTGGTTTTTCTAAATATATTTTCTTGTTCTGAGATGGAAGAATATTTTTATTATAATTTCGGTTTTTTCATTAATTTTTTATGATCAATTTTTATTTGATATTATATGAGATTAATGTTATGAAATTATTGTTACGTTTTAAGAGATATAATTGGTTTTTCACAATATATATATAGATGTTTATTTTTATCATAGAGTTACAATCTCCTTTTATCCAGTGACAAAAAATAGATGACGGTGACAAGTGATTGGAAGAATAGTTATTAGAAGGAACTAGGATCTGTGTGGATGAAATTAGAAAAAAAATGTTTCATTCAATATCATGGAGTTAAATCTATTGTTGAGGTCATTTATACACTCACTGACATATAAAATCAAGAAACTACAATGAAAAAGTTTTTTTAACATAAAGACTCTGTAGTATAATGAATAATGAAGACATTTTTTTATTATCAGAAAAATAAATATGAAATAAAAACAATATTGATGTTGTATCTAATAATTTATTAAAATTGTTGAGTGTGGGTATTGATAATGTAATCCATATTTCTTATGTCTTGGAATGTAATGGTTACCACAATGATAAGCCTATATTGTAACACTAACTTATTGTTTTACAATAGTTCAAATCTAATTTTTATATATATAATGTGATGAATAGAATCCAAAATGTTTACTGGAACAATATATTTTGTCAATGGTAGATGATAAAAAACTCAAAAAATAAGAAAAAAAGGGACAAGTGGATTGATAAAAATTATTTAAGACAAACAGACAGGTCCATGTAAAACATGTTTGCAATATAGGAAGAAAAAACATTTTAATAACAATTTCACTGATCCTAGTGTAAACTATTAATGCTTATGGACAAATATTATACATAAGAAAGGTGGAAAAAAGATTCTCCTTAAATTCAATAGTCTACTGTATTCAAGGGTCATTGATTTTAGAGAATCGGTTCATAAGACAGAAAACAGAGGATACATGGAAAATTATATGTCTGAATGTTTTGGTATGTTTCATATTTCAGATGATGAAGCACATGAAATTATAGAAAAATTTGATTTCGATGTCTAGATAAATAAATAGAGCATTCAAAAACTTCAAGGACCTATGAACATACTGTGATTAATTAAATAAGAATTATTTTTTATTTGGTCATCTCGATGATGTGGTGTTCTATATAAATTTTGTGGATGGGTTGTCAATGGACACCATAGGTTCCATATATGTGTAAAAATGTATGAAATGTGAAACATTATACCTAACTAGAATGTTATATGGGACCCTATTATTAGTTTATCTACCATACATATTTTATCATGGAATTGTCATATTTTCCACAATAGTGAGTATGGAATTAATGAATTTATTATAAATAGAAAATTAAATATAAAGATCATGGAATATTTACCATGTGAAGAGTGTATCATTAGATAGTATAAAATATATTGGTTTAAATTTAAATTATGGATATGAATTTCACAATAGATTAGATTTTGGTATACTGATATATTGTTACAAACTCTTGTATCTTATTAAGGTGCTTCATTTTAATATTTTAACTTCAGTATTTATTTTACAAAACAATTTTTTCATTGATGTTCTACTTAAAAATCATAAGTATTTATAATTTTCCTATAAAATAGTACAATGGATGAAAATGAGAGTAGTTTAAATACGAAAATATTAATGCATGACAATAGTGGTGATTTAATCAAATAATAATTTGATAAATTCTAATTGAATAATGGAACACATTTTTATACAATACTTCTTAGTATTCTACAAAAAATGTTGTTTTATAATCGATGAACAAGATTATAAAGGAGATATAATAGATCATACAACTACATTATAGTTTTATATCAGAGTTTATAGAAGGAAAAATAGATAATGTGACTTATATGATCAATAAGAGACTAGTAGTACTAATAATAAAGGAGTTTTAGGAAGAAATTTTCACATGTAACTTGATAAATGTATAAAAACTAATTCTTGGAAAACATATGATATTTATAAATTGATACTAGGGAAAGGTATAATCTTGAATCCATGTCTAGGATATGTTTCATTGTATGGTATGGTGATATAGAATATTTTTTATGGAATTTAGATAATTATGGATAATAGGTAATTAGTCGAAAAAATTTCATTTTCAATAAAGGGATAATACATTGATATCTACACCAATTTGATTTTTTGAGAATAAATAATTAATAGAGAATGTCCATGTGTAATTGTGTATAATTATCAAAATACAAACTATATTATATAGTATTTATTTATTGGAAAATCCAAAAATATTTGTATAAGGTTGGATTTCTTTAATTTCATGAATGTTTCATGTGTGGAAATGGTTAATGACCAGAAAAAAACGAATTGTTTTTTAGAAGGTGAAATTGAACCTTAGATTTTATTAAAATGGTATAAAGAGTAAAAATATTAGTTTAGATGTGTGAATCAATCTTAGTATTTTTTATTCTCATGTAAAATATGTAATCTAAAATCATTGTAGTGTTATATAGTTTGAGTGACACAAAATAATATGATTCAAGATGAAGGAAAACATGAATTAATTTCAAATAAATGAATCCTCAGATTTGATGGATCTACCACTAAGGAATTGTTTAATAAACCATTTATAATATTGTTAGTTTAAGTGTTGTGGATGGTAGAAAATAGTATAATGGGAGTTTGGATATGAATATATTTTAAAAAACAAGGTATTGAATATAATAAATTATTCCCTCATGTGGAGAATAATACAACAATAAAGATAGTACTCACAACAGTTGCATCAGAAGGTCTATATTTATGGAAATTATAAGTTAAAATGAAATTATGTCAAGGAAGATTATAATAGAAAATGTATATAGTAACCTAATATTGGAAAATAATATCAAAATAAGGTTCTATAATACATTCTAAAAAGACGTTTTTTTGGGCTAGAAAAGGTGACAAGATAATAAAAGAAGATATTTGATGATATTATTAAAGAGTCCACTTTATTTTGATGAATTCCAAATAAATTTTTTATTTTTTAGTAATTTTTTATGGTAATTTATCATAATTATACTATACGTGGATGATATAATCTTTTATATTTCAAATATGAAAAAAAAATATTTTACGTAAATTAACATTTATCCAGTACATTCAATATAAAACATCATTGTGTAGAAAAATTAATATGGGGGTGAGGATCAGTAGAGTGTAGAATATGGGTACTGTGATGCTATCACTATCTGAATATATATTGAAATGTGATGAGTTGTCCCTAAAATACATAGTCATTTATTCATCATACATGATTATTAATTACATTACACAATAAATAAAACATGATAACCTATTAGTTTAGAGTAATTAGATATTAGATTTATAACCAACTTATTTTACAAAACATTTTCAACCTCTGCACTATAATTTTCACACATGTTACTCTTGTAGAAATATCATACATAATAATATTATTCATTAAATAGGGAATGTAATAAATGGAAATGGTGGCCTTAGATAACCAGTAATGGGTGAACATAACATATATAAGTTGAAGATCATAATTGAGTAGAAGTTTAACATGTCGCTATGGGACCATTGTCATGGTATAAGAACAAAACATAAATAAATCATTCCCAATAAAACATTGAACATAAATTATTAATAATGAAATAAAACATTCTAAATTACATCAGAATAAAGGAATAAGAATATGGAACCACGAGATAATTATAAAAATCTATGGAAATATAACATATAAATTGTGTATAATAATGTGGAATATTCACAAGCATTGAAAATAATTTCCTATTTCTAGTCTCACAGCCAAGATCATCATCACATATTTGACAGAGTCCCATAGTAGAATTGTTTCAATACCTATTCCTATTAAATTAGTAGATTTGGTTCACTCCCTAGTTCTTTATAATGTAATATCATAACAAAAAAATAATTTCCTAATGTACTGGTTCTATATATAGTTCAATCCCCACCCATCAAATAATAAAAAACATAAATCAGTATATGTGTGATTGTGTTTGAGTGTATGTTCCATATGAATATTAAAAAATTCATAATTCCATTATAGTTTAATTAGCCCATGATAAAAAAATTTGTTTCTTGAAAAGACCCACAAGCAATTACCATTACCCATCTTGAGAAATAAGTTGGATAGTTTTTTAGAGAATATTATCAATAATGAATAAGAAACATTAAATGATATTTACAAAGATGAAAAACACTATAGAAGAAAATTAAAAACTATTTGTATCATAAAACATAGTATACATGTCTATTTTTAAAAAACATTATTTAATAGTAATTTACTAACCAATAAATTATTTTATAAAAATTGTGAGAAATTAGTTACAATAAAATTATATAACCACTAAAAAAAGTTAATGTAATATTCCTAAATAATACCAATGAAAACCATAAAAGAATGATAACATGAAGGAAACATAAAAAAACATTCCTTTCATAATTTTTTAAAAGAAATTAATATTCAATATAATATGATCTTATTCAATCAAAAAAATATGGATAAGGAAATAGTGAAAATCATATGGGGAACATTGGGATGGAGGATAAAAATTCCCAAATTAAAGGAAGAAATAAGGTCACCTCCACTTTAGAGCATCAATTTCGATGAATTATGACCCAAAGGGAGTTGAAATTTCACTAATATATATAAATATTAGAACTAAAATATAAGGAAAAAATATTGTTTTTTATATAGTAATAACATTAAATTTAATTAAATGAATAAAATATCATAAACAATCATGATTTTAATATGAGATTTGAAGAGAAACCCTTACCATTACTCCTAACTTCCAGGTGTGCATGTTAAAATTATTTAAAATAAAAATAAGTATCCCAATAACATATTTCATAGTAAAATTCATAACTATTAAATTTCTTAATTTTGAAATATAATCATTTTTTACACATATATTAAAAACATAACATTTATATTAATCCCCATATCTTAGTAAGTTGGATTGTTTTGTCCAGGTTTGGTGATGATGATTTTAATCCTCATTATTTGATAAACATTTCATCATTAACAGAATAATCATGTTAGTTAAATAATTTTGTATCACTGATTCATATATTACATGTTATGTTTATGGATGGTATGCATTTGTTTTGTGAGAATGTAATCGATAAAGAGAATGTTTCAGATAATTTACTAATATAAAAAAGATAATATATAATGACCAATAATTTTTTAACTCTTCATGAACAATATTAATAATAAAAATTACATTATAATATCATATATTAGCAGTATTCAGGTCTTTATAATAGTTTAAATTTTAAATTTTAAAGATGGAATGTAATTTCACTTGTAGGTGATTGAACATACACAAACGGGAACACACTATCATAGTGAATGAATTGGAGTTTGAAGAAATATAATTGTTTATATAATATTAAATAAAATTATTATTTTAAATTATCATAATTATATTGGGAAATTATAACTATAAAGTGTTGATATACAATGGTAATTGAATAATATGGAGAAGAACTTGATGGTTTTGTTGATGAATTCTCTCCTTCTCAAAATGAGTTCCTTAAGAAATAAGGATTTATGACTCTTTGTTGTACGTAGTGAATAAAAAATTATTCTACATATATAGGATAATGAATTTGGGTATCTATTCAAGTGTGAATATAGAGGAAATATTGGTTTCAGATGAGTAGATGAGGGATCCTCCAATACATTTCTTTCAAGGGGCAATTTCACAAATACCTGTTCCCTAAGATGAATGGTTTTCATTTTACAATGAATGTTATTAAAAAGTAAGGAATGAATTCATGTATGCGATTAATCCCTTTATCCAAGCTAATTACGGGTAACTTTATAGATATTTTAGGCACTTACCCTTTAATTTAAATAATTTACCTCATTTTTTATTTATAATTGTACTGTATATTTTACCATGATAACATATTTTTTTCCAAAAAATAAAATTGAATATATAATAAACTTTTAAAATTATATTTTCTAATTTCAAATAAATCTTTTTTAATATAACTTATAAAAGAAAAATTTAACATTTACATGAAATTTTAAAATATATATATTAATATTGTTTTTATCGAGAAATGATGTTTTCTATATTAAATCATGTTAATGTCATTCCATATCTATTAACAATTACAGGTTTAATATTGTGTTTTTTATAAATTAAAAAATAAAATTTCATTATATGAATCCTTAAAAGGGGTGAATTTAATTCATTAAGATTAAATAATGAATCACCATTGAAAATTATCTCTTTGTACAATTAATTTATTTGAATCACATCCCATTATTCATCTTCTTATTAATTAATTTTAACAATCCATTGGTATTAGAATAATTCTTTAAATTTTACATAAAAATTTTATCATTCTATAGTAATAATAATAATTCACAATGAACAAAAATATATATTTTTATAATAATAAATTTTAATTATTTATTGTTTAATTATTTACTCTGAAAATTAAGGTTTATAATATATTATTTTTATGTTGCTAAAAAAATACACAACATAAATGTACCTATTAGATATAATTATGTCCAATGACCATATATCCAATGACCATATATATGAATTTCATATTAAATTCCTTTTTGAACTCAGAGACACAATATAAAATCATTCATCCTATTCATTAATTTCATTATCAATTTGTTTTTCATATTTATAATATTTATCATTCATTGTATAGTTATAATTAATCGTACACCGTTCATAAAAAATAATGAATATCATAATTTCAACCATACTATATATTAATTTACTTATGATTTCTCCCTTATAGTAATTTTACTAACTATGTTCAATTTAGTTATATTCAATTTCATTTCATTATCATTTTTTAAAATAAAATAGATCATTACCAATTTCAGTTTAGTGTTTCATGTATCAGAGGATGCGAAACATATATTATTTAATTAAAGGGAAATATATACTAAAATAATTAGGTGCTATGAGAAGTTTTTGGAAAGGGTTTTTACTATGTGAGTGAAAGCATATGACAACACCATTGAAATGTCACTTCATGTTTTCCAAAGTGAGGTTTCAAAAAATAGATAATGATGATCAGTGTTTATTGGGGTTATATATAAATTAGTTGATGAATTTATGATTTAATCCATAGTTTCTACTAGATGTAATTATGATTTTTCAGTTGAAGTTGTTACCAAGATCATTGGAAATATAGAAAAGGGATATTTGGAAACTGTGATGTAAATACATAAATATATCAAAAAAGTCATGGAATTATGCTTTTGAATTGGAATTGATATTATGTTATTAAGATATGTGGGAACTAACATTGGAGGAGATGTTGATAATCGAGTTTGAACAATATAAATTCAGTTTTCATATGGATCAACTTCAGTTAACTGGATGTCTTGACTATAGTTGATAGTTTAACTAAAAACTATGAAAATATAGTTTATGTCTTAAATTGATGAAATGAATCTGTTAATATGGATGAATGTATTTTTCGATGAAATTGTTGGGAATTTTGAGAAATAAATTTTTTATGATGGCAAAAGTAAAATCCATCATTCAATGAATAAGGTATTCTATTAAATAATAGATTATATTTATTTTTTTGAATGAATTAATAAATTTTATTATATAATAAATAGTTATAGAAATATATATGTTAATTGGAAATGAAAATATATTAAACCTGTTAATAGAGTTATTCATCTCAAAATGTTTGGAGTAGTAATGATCCTTAGTTGGGTTTAGTAGATAAAAGGAGATCAACAGATCACAATAATTTTATAAGGATATGTGATAGAGATTTTTAAATTTGGATTGTATGTAAGATACCTGAAACAAAATTTATGTTGGATATTTGGGGGGGGTGATGAAAATTTATCTGGTTAAACAATGTTTTTTCGATCACAATGGATCTCCTAGAGCACTACTGGATAAATCATTTGTAGTAAAATATTATAACTAAAAAATCAATGGAGGAGAATATTAATACATAAAAGGATGATTTGATCATATATTGGATGAAGATGGGGTGGGTGTAGAGGTGGAGGTCTATCTTATATATAATTAAGATGAAATTAGGTGCAACTGATTGAAACAGTAACTAGTTATAATGTAACATTCAAGGAATATCTTATCTTCATACAAAATGGAGTTTATTGAATGGTTTTATGGTTTTAATATAAACATGTTTTCTGTAATGTGATGTTAATATGATTACAAGTCAATTATTTGGGAATTAAATTGGTATACCACTTGTAACATAAGGGGGTTTCACTCCTATATCATTCAGTGGTTTATAATGTTTCTATGTGGATATTTTTTATTTTGTGAAGCATGATAAATTAATTTTCTAGTGGTGTTGTGTAGTGATGAATCATCTATTCCAATCCTAAAATTTATTATTATTATTTTCTAGATACTACTTTTAATATTATATAGTATTAATCTTCCTTCATTCTATCATACACAATAATTATGTGCCTTCTAATATCTAGTATTTGTTTCACATTTTGTGTCCTGGGGGTAGATAAATGTAATTGGAATATAGGTATAAATTATCAATACCCACCCATATATTTATCTATATTATAATATTAAAATTTTGACTGTAATATAAATTCATTTATTTATTAATGTTTTATTAATAAGTAGATCTCTAAATAAGGAGAAAAAATACAATGAAAATGTTATAAATTAGGTTTTTGTGTGTGTTTGTATTGACTTTTCTTGAAAATTTTGATATATTTATTTAATAATGTGATGTGTTTGTAATAAATTCAATGGAGTTCATGTTGTTATTAAAGATGTTTTATAGGAATTAAAAAATTATAAGGAATTTATTGTCTAAATTGTTGATTTATAAAGGTAAACTTTATGATATTTATTTTTCACTCATATTTTCCAAATTGAAAAAACTCTTATAGAATTATAGTTAATTAAATAATTTATCAGTTGTAATAATTTTAGAAATGTTATTTTTTCTAACAAAGATTTTTAATTTATATGGTTGAAAACTTAGGATGGATTTTTGATATATTGTTTGAAAAAAAAATCCGAAGGAAGAGATTGTTTATGTGGATTTAAATCAAGATTAAATGTCTTATTATAATGTAAATAATAAATTTATACTAAATGAATTCAGGAATATTTTTTTGGAATGTTTAGATGATATTAATGAATTTATATATATGTTTTAGATACATGAGTACATAGTTTAGAAGTATTTTTTCAAGAGTAGTGTATGTGGTTTATGGATATATAATATAAGTCTAAATAAAATAATAAAATAAGAGTAATGAAAGATCTTATTGATTATTTTGATATTATAGTTATTATGTGATACTAATCATAACCTAATGTATGGTGGTAAATTGGGATGATGTAAAATTTAATCATTCCTAGAGAACATGATCATGTGACAATGTACACATGGATTTATTTCACCCTTAAATTCATCCACATAAATATATAAATCATATGTATAATGTAAATCACACTAGAGCACATGGATCTTTTTTTGTATACCAAAAATGATTTTTATCCAAGGAGTATAAAAATGATCATGTGATAGTGTTTTGAAATTCCCAAATGAATTATATTTTCTATATATAAGGATTTATTAAAATTCACTCCATAATAAAGCTCACTTACATTACAATATTTGTAGTTATTAAACAATACGACCCAATTTAAGGTTCCACCTTGGTGAATTTTTATAAATGATTCTCCTAAAATAGATTATTAAATTTCAATAAAATATATCATTGAATTTATCCATGTAAAACTACATCTTGTCACCCATAAATTTGTAATCAAATATATCCAAATATAGAAATTAAAATTCCAATAAAAATATCCAAAATTATAAACACTTTAAAATATCATTATATTACAAGACCTATTAAATCTATAAAAATTATTACATGGAACAGTCCATCATGGAATGGTTTCATGATCAAATAATTGATTTCAAATACCAAAAATAAAAAAACTAAAATATCATTTGAGAAAAATCCAATTCATTCCTTGAAATTTTATAGTTGAACCGCACTGTGATGTAGTGGGTTTAAAAACATGATATGTTTATGTTCTCCTAAAATATAGAAGTTTCTAAATTTTATTCCCAAAAAAATATCATACCATATGCTTTTTACTAAAATAAATTCCAATTATTATTAAAATAATCCACTAAAACCCCATTATAATATGTACAAGAAATTTTCAATAATAACTCATGAATGACCATTTATTATAATTGGCAACCATGGTAATCTCATTTTATTTAGTTTTCTATTTTTACAACCATAAATGGGAAACATGAAAAAGTATACTTAATATAACATTATCAACTTCCCATTTCAATTTAATATAAACTACTACCAAAACCATAAGATGTAAAAAGTTTGGTGAACTTAATCATCAATTTTTTTGAAAATCTAAATTATCCATGACCACCTCTGTACCTCATAATATAATAACCACCTCATTTTATCATTAGTTGTGATTCTAACCATACCATTTGGTTCACCCCATGTAATAAAAAAATTTATATAAAGTTATCTTCAAATCATGGTGACCCAAATTCTAATCACAATAATGGTGGTATTTTTTCAAATATTCCCATTTACTATATTAATTCTAGAATTCTGTAAATTTCATAACCAATATTCTACTTCACCTAATTCCTCAATATATAAGTATAAATATATTTAAACATTCTAGGATTCCATTAGTATATTAAACTCTTTATATTTTCTTTATCCTTAAATCCTTACATAACCATTCAAGAAAAATCTATCAATATACCTTTAATCTCTACCACAGTCATATTGAGGACTATATTACCTGATCTTGTTTATATTTCAATGTAATGTAAATACATTTACACCTCTTTTTATATCTTTTTCAAATATATATTGTTTCTTTACAATTTATTCTATTATATATATCATTCTCCTTAATAAAAATCCAACACATATGGAATAAATATAAAACGTAAATTAATAATAAATCCAATACACATCATTTGGTCACAACATTCCCACCCTATGTATTTTGTTTTCAATTAATTATTTGATAAATATATCTCATACTTTAACTCTAAATGAAAATCTACTAAATTTTATGTATATAGATATATTGATAATGATGTTTTTCTCCCACCTTTTAAAAAAATTAAAATATATATTATTTATATTTATTTAAATTCAATGAATATAAGTTTTAGATATATAAAAAACTATTATATTATATAGGAATATTTTTCTAATTACACAATAAACTACCAATTTTTACCTACATATCATTACACTAAAAAAAGATACAATTTATAGATATTTTTATGCAGTGAAATTCCTACTTCATAAATCGATATATAAAAAATCCCTAAATCCTACTTGACTCAAATAATGGTATACAAAACATGAGAATAATACAACAACCCTAATATTTTACATTACAATCAATTAATCATATAATATACTAAAAACTAATTCATTACATATTTTACAAAGAATATAATGATATCAATCAAACCAATATAACAATTTTAGAAAATTATCACGAAATCACAATGTATATGAGTCAACCCAAATTTTAAAATATGTTTACACATTTTACATGGTACCAATTCATTTTTGAATGAGGATTCCATATTTTAACTATTTTATCAATTTAAAATCCTTCTGAATTCAATATTAGTCAACACCAAACTTTACTGTGATATTTATTTTGGGAGTCACTCTTCACAAGGAACCCAAATATCCCAAAAAATTAGTTCTAGATTATGTAAATACTGGTGTGTTTATTTTATGTGATTTTTATACCATAATAATCTAACCATAATATTCAATATCCATGGCCTAAAACCAATTTATATTTTCATTTATTTAATAGTACATTTACAAAAGTTTTTCCCTAGTTTGTGAAAAATGAATCTTGTAATAATGGATCAACATATGTAGTTATATTTTCTAGACTTCTGATTACTCTACATAGTATTTTAAATATGTAATAGAAACAATTTTTTCTATATAAATTAATTTCAATACTCTTAGCCTACTATTCATAACTCCCATTTAAACGGACACTATAATAATAATATATTTTTTAATTATATACGTGGGGATATGAGAATGTCCCTTTTATAATTAGGTTGAGGAATGTGATTGGTCATGATGTACCAACCCTTTTCTAATAACTTCATTCCTATAAATCCTTATAGTTTTAATTTTAGGTAAACCACTTTGATAAATATGTTCTTAAAATATATGAATTTAAACACTAATACATCATCGAATTGGAATCCAGATTCAAAGTTACATCGATCCAACTATTTATGTATTCATCATTTAATGCATTGTCCCCATTTAATTCTATATGATAATTCATATGCAAAATTAAAATTAAAATTAATTTATTATCTCAACTTTTATTGGAATTTATGAACTTTTTGGTACTGGGGACTGAATATTCCCTAAGTGGTTGGGTGAATAAGGATACATCGACCATATTAATGACCCTAACTAATGATCTTGTTCTATGGTTATTTGAAACACTTCACTACCACAAAACTGATATATTGTGATAAATTAACTAATATATATATATATATGTATATATAAAATAATAATCGGTTCACCCAAATAATTATAATCATAGTATCTAGCAATGGTGATAGGATGATGCACCTAAACCCCTATGAAGAAGGATTATTTTTTATAATTATGTTTGTCCCAATTGACCATATAAATTTAAAACTCTCATAATAAAAAGAATTCATTAATATTAATTACCTAAATAAAAATTAATTCTATAAAAGTTTAGGTATATCAATTCTATTTCACTTTTATAAAACATGATTAATTTATAAAAACCTTCAGTGAGAAAATCTCCTATATCATATTTCTTGATTTTCCATCACAATTCTCAAACACCTTTCTCCATTTTTATCTCTATATTTTTTATATAACTATTCTTCATCCAATTTAACACTTTTATTTTAAAAAAAATACAGTACATCTATTTTAATTGAATTAATAGGTTATCGTCTTAATTTATCTTACATTCATCCATGTTATAAAGGGAAAATTAATCAAGTAACATTTTTTAAAACAAATTTAGGATCACCCATTAATCATTATTACATCCTTCTAAAAATATATGAAATATGATTATATAATTATATTGTGTTATTTTTATAATTATGTTATCATCAAAAAAATTCCTTGATTCTTGCCTCCACTAAAAACATAAACATCAACATCAACACTACCATGGAATAAAATATCCCATTGTAGTATGCAATCAGGAATCAATAAATTTTATGTTTCAATCATAAAAATAATAGAATGGAAACTACTTATGGATTTAAATATGACCTACAAACTATGGTGTGACACCACATAATAGTACCAACACACCACGAATATCATCTCCTATATAAAATTTTCCCATATCATGATCATTCACTTAGACTTAGACAACATTAGAACAGAAGATCCACCAAAATATACCCAATCTTAAGTATAGAGTGGACCTCCTTCCCATGAAAAAAAGGAACCTCATAAAGTCATATAAATTCCATAAAAAGAATAAATATTTATTCATACCATGGAGTTACATTTAACCATGGACACTTTTAATTTTCATTAAAAATGTATTTAAACATCACATTGTGAAATCACCTCTCTTAGAACATCTTACTCAATCCACATCAGCTAGATCATATCATTACATTAACTGGTTATCTACATGGATTTATTTACTCTATGTTATTCCATCCTTTAGAAATGAATCGTATTTCCAAAGTGGGTCATGACGTGGCCACATGTTTCCCATCATGATTTTTACTCTTCTACATGATATAAAGAATAAAACCCCAAACATGTTACCAAAAAACCTCAAGAACTATATTAAATACTCTATCATATTTTACATAATCTAGGTAATTATAATTTTCATGGGAATTTGTTTCATTTATTTGTTTATGTTGTCCCATAATGAATGTTTAAATATAGATAAAACTACTCACTAGCTCCTTTATGATTATTTTAAAAATCCATAAATCATTTCCGATCATATTATAAAATACATTGGACGAATCTTAACATCAACATTGTCTACAAAATGACCCTATAAAATCCACCATTGAATTTATTTATATCAATCATCCCCATTGGGATTTTTTGAAAACCCACTCACAATTGAATCAATACATTATCTAAAGGACCTCTGAATTGAAGAGTTCAATATATGAGTACTTATTTCATTTAGATATTTCATTATTGTTTCATTAATCACCAAATTTATTCCCACACTATTCAATATCATCATGTGAAATAAGTTTTAAATGAAAATATCATTATAAATCTACCTCTGTAAACATCATGTTACTCAAAGTCTTTATTCCAAGCCACTCCTCTTGAATGAACATTAATTTAATCTCCATAGTTTCAAAAATCTATCATGGTATATCTCCCTTTTTGTCAGTAGGAAACAACACTAATATCCATTTTCATATTTTATCAAGGAAAACATCTCCCATTTATCTCATGGGAACTCTCCCCCTTTTCCAATGTTCCCATAGTGAAATTAAAAAAAACTTCACAAGAGACGGTTCTAAATGAAAATAGATATTTAAATATAGATAAAATACAATACTACAAATAGAAAATTACATAGGGGGTGTGGGATAATTTAATCATATATTTGGATAGATATGGTTGGACTCTAAGAGCCAACCACAGCCCCTCAATCATTGCCTAAGATAGTGTATTCATCCTGATATCTTGAACCTGATATTTTTTCACACACTCAAACTTCACCAATCAGTTTAAAACTTTTCCTTATTTAAATGATATATTATCTCATGTTCAATTTCTATTTAACTATATGAAATATTTTTTTAATATTAACAAGTCTTTTTTTCCCCACTTATTTATAATAAGTATTTCGACATAAAATCGAATATCTTAGAGGTATTTATTTATCCATAGAAACTGAGTACACGCTTGAGTAGCTACAATATATTCAACCTCTACAGAGCTATGTGAAATGTAATCTTTCTTTTTTATTATCTAAAATTTTTCAAACATATAAGATAGATTTGACCTTCCAATATAAAATTTAAATCATACACTAAACCAAAACAATATTTATTAGTGTATCCCAAAAACACTTATAAATAATTATGATTACAAGCAAAAAATCCACCGTGTATTGAATAAATAAAATATTATTTCCCTTCTATAATGTTGATTTACATTGTAGTACTTTGGAATCGTTTATCCTAACATTTAGGAAATAAAATCTCTAATCTGGTTTCTATTAGTTAAAATAAGCTTCAAATGATTTACCTATATTCCATTACATCAGTTATTTTTGCATCATCATCTCTTAAAACATAATCTCGGTATACACCAACGTTTTCATCATCATAGAATAACCCATTTAAATATTTTGAAGGAATTATTTTTAAATGTTTTTTGAGAAATAAGTTTACCATTGCATCCCTGAGTAACTTGTAATCCATGGAAGAATATTAACTCCCTATTTAAAGACATTTTGAATTTTCACCTCATGTGTTCTACAAAATGAAAGCATTATGCATCATATGATCGTAAAAAATTTATATTACCCATACAAATAAGAACCATGATCCATTGATAATACCCTTTTTTGAATATATATATATATATATATATATATTGTTTTTATCTCTATATCATTGGAATTGAATATTTCTCAAATCAGTCCATGAATCCCAAACATGCAGTTCTTAATTAAGACTATATACAACATTAGTAAATCAATATACTTTTATATAAAATTTATATATAATTAATCTATCTGGTTTCTCAAAATACACTACCACTTCACGGAATCCATTGATAAATGATGATTTGAAATCTATTTGGTAAACCATGGATCCTATTTTAATTGGCATTTCCATGAATAGCGGAATAGTTTCTCGATGAAGAATGAGGAAAATGTCTCTCAAAAACCAATCCATTATATTTGGGAATGCACCGTGAAAATGTTTCCTGAATTTTTATAGGTCACCCTTTCCAATTTATTTTTTTAGAACACCAACATGGTAATGCTGAGGTTTTTTTTCCATCTAACCTTATGGAAATTTTACACATTTCATTTATCTAGATTTTATCATTATATTCATGAATCCCTTTTAAGAAAAATTTATATTTAGAATACTCATAAAAACCCATAGTATCTATTAGATATAATAATGAGGTTTGTTTTATAGTCATCATATTTTCTAGTTACATCTAGGCTATATGATCCCGAATGATTATTCCAATAAATATTTGAGCTACACATCTTTCCATTTTATATATTGAAAAAAATATTGTGATTTCATCATCATAAATTTCTTCTTAAGAGTTTTATAGATCCTAATGTCCTCCCTATATGCTTATATCATCAACCTAACTCTACTATGATATTTTATAATTGTTTTATTTAAAAAAAACCTCAAAAGAATTGTAAAACTAATCCTTTTCCACAACAGATACATCTTATACATCATGAATTTTCCTAGTATATTTGTTATAAACTATATTTTTTATTGTTTATGAGTATAAAAAAATACCTAATGTCCCATATAATTTAATTTTTCTATTCTTCTCTATATAAAGAATATAATATCATATTCAATAAAATTGAAACAATTTATGAGTTAGATTCCTCCTATACCATATATCATTGGGTATTTTAACATTATTCACCCATATGATTTCCCAATTTGTGATATTAACTAATCTAATCATCACATCAACCCAATATATCGTTAAATTATAATTCTCAATGTTAATTTTCTCATCAAATTTGATATCATTATAGTTCCTCTTCTCAGTGACACTGTTCTATTGAGGATTCCTAACAACTGAATCGTGGTGTATCACACTTAGATTTGTGATATATTATTATACCTAAATTTTATTGAATATATTACATTAATAGACTAGAATATATAAAATTACTTCCCAAGAATCCATTCCTCCAACCTCTGTTATCATGTAATACAATGAGAACTTATGACTGATAATAATCATCCATTCCATCCCTTTATAATTATTGATTAATAAAATAAATTTTTACATCCAAGTATTTTAATGATGTTGGTATTACAATCAAATTGGATAATTTATTTAAATCATGGAAATGATACTTTAAGAAAGTCATAAAGACCCAAAGAAATAAATACCTAAGAAATCATATCTACCAATATACTTATAGTCTATGGGAAGGGATCCATTGAGACAATTAAGCATAAGATAGTCATCCTATGAACCCTTAAATGCTAGAATTCCAGCCACACATTTTCCTACTCACCATGTATGGAGAACATCCATTATTTTAATTTATGATTGATATGTATGTTCTTATAAGGTAGTTGAGGGACTAGTGATCCTTGATATTACATAGTTAGTATCTATGAAAAAATTAATATATTAATTTATAACAACATTGATTCATAAATTTTTTATGTTTCATAGGGATTCCAATTTTCATTGATCCATATTCAATAGTAAAAAGTAACTCTTCCCATAAAATACACTAAAAGCCAAAAATACAGACACATATGTATAGCATAAAACACCATTTCAAAATATTATATTGTGAACCCACGACAAATTATTGTAAATAATAATTTCATACTTCTGAAATATGTCACGGCCTCCTCCCACCAAAGATGCCCCTTCTGAGCTGGAAGTGGTGAAAGGGTGATAATGACACCTGAGTCCCGCCTCCAGTAGGCCCCGGGGTGGCGACTAGCACCAAGGGTATGAGTTTTCACAAATATGGGAGGCATTACCCTTTTATTATTTTAAGATCGGGAAATAGGACAAGTCAACCACCAAAAAGGAAAATAACAAGTGTATATAAATAAACCAAAACCAAGTCCACATTCATGTTTAAACAATTTTATAACAAGGTGGAAGTACAAGGATGCTCAAAGTACAATACCAAAAGAAACACCTGTACAACAACATCAACAACTCCAATTGTCCAACTAGAAGGGACCTGCACGGCTCTAGTAGTCCTCCTGGAAACCTAAATGTAAACGTAGGGTGAGCATACAAGTATAATAAGTAGGGAAACCTAAAGAACTCATGCCCAAGTGGGGAGACATCCTAATTTCCCATGAAAACAACAGAAGAAACCTAGCAAGGAATTCTATACACCCAACCTCACCAGCCACACTCACAAAAAACACAATCATAACAGGTAGTAGTAGTATAAGTGCAAGAGTATTGGGTACCCCGCACCCTTACCCATTAGTTAGCTGCTCTTTCTAACAGCGAACGTACTAAAGCTACCACAATCTCCCCGCCCGCACACACCTGGGCCTCACAACCACGTATCCCACCCGCACACACCTGGGCCTCATCCCGAAGATTATTGGGATACAGTAAAACCTGCCCGAAGAGTCTTGGGCTAGAACCACCCGAATCGAAACCTACCTGAAGGGTCTTAGGTGTAAGGTCTCCTCAATCCATCACAGCCTAGGGAAGAAAGAGAAGGAAGGATCTAGTAACTAAGGGGAAATCCCTCTCTCCCCTGAAATGAGAGTGTTTGGTACTAAGTGCTCAACATGGGTGGGGTGTGATAAAACACAAAAGATACAGATATATATATGTATACCAAACACACAGCCCAACCTACGACTTCTAAATAGAGAAACTGAGCATGTGCCTCGACACTGCTACTTCAAAGCATGCATAAAACAAAAAACCCCAACCCCATTTAGGTTTTCACATTTCAGCAGAATTTGTTTATTAGTTCTTTAACTACATGGAAACTATCCAAAACCAACCACATTGATCATTCATGAAACATATCCCTACCATCCACAAACCAAGTTAGAAAAACACAACCAGCATAACAAATCCCTTCTTATCAACCAACCAACCCATTGATTATTAATCTCGTTCCATTACCAATCCCCACCATTCATTAACTCTTCCACATTTTATTTATTATTCACAACCCATTACTCATAACTCATTCACTTTCAAGTCCATCCCTACAGCCCCGCTACCAACCACCATAACCACAATCACACCGAAACCTACACATCATTATCCCTATAATACCCATTATCACAGCCCCGCTGCCCATCACCAACCTAACATTCACACTATCCCACAACCAAGACAACCGAAGCCCTGCTGCTCACCAGATCCACAACAACCCACAAAACACCCCCATCACATGCCACGTAACCAAGCCAACACCCACATGTTCATTATTCAATTTTTGTTTAACCGGGTTGATCACACATGGGTTCCATATTTTCATTTAATCATCCAACTTTACTTGATTAACCAAATTCCAAATTCCACAATGTTCCATTCACAAAAATGGTCTAGAAGATAGGGAAACATTTAATTTCTCATGAAAAGGCCCCCAACGACCGTGATTTTTAGTATTCATAAGCCTATTCAATTCATAACATATCAATAGGATAAACAAAGATAAACATAACAACATTCCCATCCCCGTTATTTAAGCAAGTTATTATCTTTGTTTAATGGTTCAACTGTTTCTCATGAAAACAAGAGGATTCCCACCCCGCATGATGCAAAAATTAGAGAGATAAAGGTAAGATCCATACCTAAATAGGTTCTGATCACAACGCTCCCCCAGATCAACTTTAGAAGACGTCTCGTCGGCGTCCTTCACTTCTGTCGAGTCCCGACAAAACCTCCTCGGGTGGAAGTCGGAAAGGAAAAGCCTAAGGAAAGACAATGGATCCAACCGCAGAAGTTCTGCCTCGTCGTTACGATCTCGTGGATGCTCACAGATCGTATATCAGATCTCGGATGAAGAAGTTATTGAAGAAAAGGAGCCTTCGAGTCTCTTGGGAGAGCTCTGCTCAGAGGAATGGAGAGGAGAGGGGTGAGTTGAAAAGGAGGAGGGGACCCCTCCTTTTATATGAAAGAAAAGAAAAAGAACACGGCGTCTACTTTATGCCACACGGCGTGTACTCGGCCATTTCACATGGTCACTACGCGGCTTCCAACATGACCTTCAACGTGGAACCCGGCCATTGACTGGTCAACACACGGCTTGAAGGGAACACATACGTGGGGAGGGACTACACAGCGTGCAGTATTGGATACATGGAATGTACCCATTTATTTCACACAGCTCTAACACGGCACATGACCATTGACTGGTCAACACACAGTAACACGTACGTGGGGAGAGACTACACAGCGTGTAGTACTGGACACACAGTGTTTACCTGTTTATTTCACATGGCAAGGACACGGCTAGAACACGGCACACAGTCATTGAATGGTCAACACACGACTTGAGGGTAATGCATACGCGGGGAGGGACTACATGGCGTGTAGTATTGGGCACACGGAGTGTACCCATTTATTTTACATGGCAAGGACACGGCCTTCAACAAGGGGTATACCCGGCTAGGGGGGTACACGACGTGTACTCACACTACACGACATGTAGTTTCAATATTCTGGAAAGTCTGTAAAAAGTCTATTTTACCCTTTATAACACTTTGTGACCTTCTTTTTGACAAAGGAATGGGCCGGAGAGGTCCGGGCCTTTACATCAGATACCTCTTAAAACACTATCGTTTCTGAGAATTACAAAACCAACTGAGAGGAATCCCAACAAGATACCTCTTAGGGTTCATGTTTTAACAGGAACCCAACCAACAACCCTAATCCTTGGTTTTAGGAATTACCTCTCCTATGTCGAGATATTATCCGCTTTAGGTGGCACTGACTCACCTGCATGGGTTTCATCGCATCCGCATTAATGCATCTCGATTACAGATTGTGCCTTCCCACATCCATATATGAAGATTTTCCAACTTACACTGCCCCCAATACCGTACAAACCTCACACTGCCCGAACACATGGCTTGTGGAATTCCGTCTCCCATGTCGAGATATTATTTGCTTTAGGCGGCACTGAATTTCCCGCACGAGTTCAATCACATCTTCATTAATGCGTCTCAATTAATGAATGGGTTTCCCCTTTTATCCACATATCCAGACATGCTACACACTTCCAAAGAAAAATGAAATAGAAGGTCTCATAACCGACAAGACAAGCATTCCATATCAAAGGTACAAAGTATAACATCAACACAAATCTCAGAAGAACAATGAAAAACACAAGTCAAAACAAATCCAGGTACTGAGAGTGCAACAGGGACTCCCGCTCCCAAGTGCTCTCCTCAAGGCCTCCATGCCTCCACAACACACGAACCAACGGAATGGTTCGTCCACAGAGTACCTTCTCCTTACAATCCTAGATCCTGACTGGTCGTTCCTTAAAGGTCCTGTCATCTCTCAAATCTAACTATCCCCAGTTGATAACTTTGCAGTCATCATGTAAGTACCGACGAAGCTGGGAGATGTGGAAGACGTCATGTACCTTCTCCAACTGAGGTGGTAGGGCCAGCTGATATGCCACCTCGCTGACTCGCCTCAGCACCTCGATAGGTCCGATGAACCTAGGGGAGAGCTTACTCCCCTTCCCATACCTCTGCTGCCCCCGTTGAGGTGAAACCTTCAAGAAAACATGATATCCCACCTCAAACTCCAAGGGCCTCCTCCAACGATCAGCATAAGTCTTCTGTTGGTCCCGAGCCGCTTTCATCCTCTCACGTACAAGCTAGACTTTCTCCATGGTGCTTTGCACTACCTTGGGCCCAAGAGCACCTATCTCACCAACCTCTGCCCAACAAATGGGTGAACGACATGGTATTCCATACAAATCCTCTAACGGTGCCATGCCAATAGTATAATGGAAGTTGTTGTTGAAGGAAAACTCCACTAAAGGCAAGTGTCATACCCAAGATCCTCCGAAATCTTGAACGCATGCTCACAGCATGTCCTCCAACGTCTGGATATTCCGCTCTGTCTGTCCATCGTTATGGGGGTGGAAAGCAGTGCTAAGGCATAGCTGGGTTCCAAAAGAATGATGTAACCCCCTCCAGACTCGTGAGTTAAAATGAGTATCCTGATCTAATATGATAGTCTTTGGAACTCCATGCAACCGCACAACCTCGTCTAGGTACCTCTGTGCTATGGTACTCACCGGGCTCGACTCCTTAATTGCTAAAAAGTGAGCTGCTTTGTCACTCGTTCCACCACTACCCAGATAGCATCATAACCACCCTGAGCACTTGGTATTCCTGTGACGAAGTCCATTGATATGTCATCCCACTTCAACTCAGGGATATCTAAAGGATGGAACAAACAACTAGGAACATGGTATTTAGCCTTCACTTGCTGAAACACTAGGCATCTAGCCACAAACTCTACCACTGCCCATTTCACACCGGGCCACCAAAACTGTTCCCTTAGGCCTCGGTACATTTTTGAAACTCCTGGATGTACCGCCAAGGATGAGATATGGAACTCACAGAGAACTCCCTCATGCATCGCCTTCAGAACAAACAACCTTCCAAGGAAAACCATCTGATGTTGGCTATCATCTGACCATCATTCTGGAGCATTTCCCTGATCGACATGATCCCGCAATACTTTCACCTCGGAGTCTCCCCACTGAGACTCTTCCACCTGCTGCAACAAGGAGGACTGCACCGTCTTCTGAAACAAATAGCCTCTAACACCCTCTACCCTTGCATCCAAGTGCAAGGAAGCCAACTCTCCCATTGCCTTCCAAGCATCAGCGGGTTCCCAAACTACTTCCTGATGTGACTTCCTTCCCAGGGCATCAGCCACAACATTGCACTTACCTTCAATGTAAGAGATCTCGAAGTCATAGTCTTGGAGAGACTCGACCCATCTCTGCTGCCGTAAGTTTAAGTCACGCTGAGAGAAGAAATAACGCAGGCTCCTGTGATCTGAGAAGACCATAAAGCACTCACCAAAGAGGTAATGTTGCCACAACCTCAGTGCGAACACTACTGCTGCAAGCTCTAGGTCATGGGTGGAATAGTTACGCTCGTGATGGCGCAACTCCCAAGACCCATAATAGTTCACACCATTCTTCTGCATCAGTACGCACCCCAAACCAAGGGCAAGAGCGTCACAAAACACCTCATACAACAACCCTTCATCCGGCAACCTGAGAACGGGAGCACTGACCAACTTCTCTTTCAGGTAGTCGAATGCTTTCTGAAACTGCTCGCTCCATAGGAAGACCTGGTTCTTCCTAGTCAAAGCTGTCAATGGAGCAACAACTTGAGAGAAGTCTGAAACAAACCTCCGATAGTAACCTGCTAACCATAGGAAACTATGATCTTCTTCCACGCTCTTTGGTGGTTCCCAAAAAACAACTTCCTCCACCTTCGACGGGTCCAATGACACTCCATGATGAGGCACCACGTTCCCAAGGAAGTGTACTTATTGCGTCATGATCTTACACTTCAAAAATTTCCCTTAAAGCTGGTGGTGTTGAAGGAATTCGAAGACTGCCCTAAGATGCTCAATTTTCTCCTCATCTGACCTTGAGTAGATCAGGATGTCATCGATAAACACAACGACGAACTGGACCAGAAACTCTCGAAAGACAATTTTCATAAGTCCCATGAACACAGCCGGTGCATTTTTAATTCCAAACAGCATCACTACAAACTCGAAGTTCCCTTACCTGCACCTGAAAGCCGTCTTCGAGATGTCACTACCCTTTACCCTCAGCTGATGATATCCAGATCGTAGATCAATCTTGGAAAACCAATCTTCTCCCCTTAGTTGGTCGAATAGATCATCTATCCTTGGAAGGGGGTAACGGTTCTTGACTGTTACCTGGTTCAACCTTAGGTAGTCTATGCATAGCCTAAGACCACCATCTTCCTTCTTCATGAACAAAACTAGAGCACCCCATGGAGATATGCTGGGTTGAACAAAACCCTTTTCCATTAGATCATCAATCTAAATCCGCAACTCCCACAAGTCCGAAGGTTCCATCGGATAAGGGTCTATCGAAATCAGAGGTGCACCAGGTTGTATGTCTATCCCGAACTCAATGTCACCTCGGGGGGGGGGGGGGGGGGGGAAGGGGTAGAGTCACAACCTTCTTAGGAAAAACATCGAAGAACTCCCCAACATCCTCAAGGACATCCATCATCTCTGTATCAGGTGGAACTACTGATAACCAGCCTAACAAGGAAAAGAGAGGCTCCACCTGCCGTCTTCCCACCTAATTGCTCCTCTCGCCAACAAAAGCTACACGCTGCCCATCCACGTCAGAGAACACGACTCTTCTCTAGAAGCAGTCGATAACAACACTAACATAAAACAACCATTCAATGCCTAGGATGACATCATATGGCTGCATCTGTATCAAAAGAAGGTCCCCAGTAGATCGATGGGGTCCCAATGCCTGCCCATATCCCCTAAAAACAGAAGATATGCTGGTTTGGCCTCCAACTGGTGTACTCATTTCCAATGGTATGGAAAGTCTCTATACATCTAGTCCCAAAGCATGGGCTAGACTAGGTGCAACAAAGGAGTGCGAAGCTCCAGAATCGAACAATGTAGAAACAAGACTGCTGAACAAACAAATCGTACCTCGCACCACCTCTGGTCCTGTCGGAGTTGGCAACTCTACTGCGTGCAACTGTCCACGCCCAACTCCTTTGCCTCTCTGATGTCTTCCACCTCCCCGACCATGCCCTGCTCGAGGTCCCTAAGAGGCACCCTGAGGTCGGCCTCCTCCCACAAAGTTTTCCCTCGGAGGAACATGGTCCTGCTGCTGCTGGAAGGGCCTCGCCATAAACTGTTGTTGCTGAGGTGGGCACTGAACCTGCCCACCTCCACCGTACTGAGCATGGGTTGGGCACCAACTCTGAACGTGACCGAAACATCAACAAGAAAAACACTTCATTTCTAGGCTCGTGAAAAAGGGACGGGGACCTGAAGATCTGAACTGGAACTTTTGGGGCCAGCTCCCCACTGGCCTGAACCTAGAAGGTCCCGTCGCAAGAGACCTGCTGCTGAATACCTTCCCCTTCAACGAACCCGGCTGGATCCCTTCACGTGGTGCACCTCCCTGCGAGTGCATCCTCTATACAACCTCTCCCTTCTTCTATACTGCCAAGTGCACCGGAAGGGTGAAGGGGGTGAAAACATACTAGAGTGAAGGACGAAGCGCCTCCTCCAAACGTCTCGCCCGCAACTCCTCATCCGGAAAGAGATCCGGAGCAAACCGCAGGAGATCCTTGAACTTGATCCCCAATTCCCATACTGACATACTCCCCTGCTGAAGGGAGAGTAACTCCTACCGCTTCACCGCCTTGATCATTGAAGAATGTAATTACTCTCAGAATTCCTTCTCAAAGTCATCCCATGGAACCTATGCGTCTATCCTCTCTCTGAGGTAGAACATCCACCACTGTCGCACCACACCTCTCAGCTGACTGACTGCTAGGGGAACCCAGTACTCCCTCAGAGCACGAATCAAGGTAAAAGCGATCCTTATTTCCTCAATCCACCCTCCCGTATCCGTATCCGAAGTACTACCCTAATACTTCTTGAGGGTCTGCCGCTGGAAAGAACAGAGAGTCTTCTACTAATGGCTATATTCCTCCTATCAGCCAATCCTCAACTGATCAACCGCCTGAATCTATTGGGCCTCGGCCATCTGAGGCACCTGGGGACAATGTCCATGTTTCATAGCTGTACGGTAACCAATGATCTCCTAAGCCCAGGTAGTAAGGAAATTTCACTGGGTTTCATTTTAACATTTTATTTCAATTTCTTTCCCAGAACACCCAAATCAAGTAAAACACAATCATGATGATGCATGTACCTTCCCTAGAGTCTCTACCCTGCAATCAATGTAGTCTCACATGGTCGTTCGGTAGGCTCAGAGTCCTTGCATCAGATCATGGGGGGCCCTAAAATCCCATGTCCTAGCCGGTCTTCCATGGCCTATGTCACACAGCAATATTAACTAACATTGTTTCCCAACCATCCGATGCAATCCTCACTATGCCTAACTCCAGAATCCATCCTATCTCTCAACCATCACCTCTGATACCATTCTTTCATGACCCCTCCCACCAAAGATTCCCCTCCTGAGATGGAAATGGTGAAAGGGAGATAATGACACCTGAGTCCCGCCACCCGTAGGCCCTGGGTTGCGACTAGCACCAAGGGTATGAGTTTTCACAAATATGGGAGGCATTACCCTTTTATTATTTTAAGATCGGGAAATATGACAAGTCAACCAACAAAAAGGAAAAGAACAAGTGTATAGAAATAAACCCAAACCAAGCCCACATGCATGTTTAAACAATTTTATAACAAGGTGCAAGTAAAAGAAATCTCAAAGTACAATACCAAAAGAAACAAGTTTACAGCAACCACAACATCTCCAACTGTCCGACTAGTAGGGTCCCGCACGGCCCTGGTAGTCCTCCTGGAAACCTTAAAGTAAACGTAGGGTGAGAATTCAAGTATACTCATTATGGAAACATAAATCTATCGTGCACATGTGGGGAGACATCCTAATGTCCCGTGAGAACAACAGAAGAAACCTAGCAAGGAATTCAATCCACCTAACCTCACCAGCCACACTCACCAAAAACACAATCACAACAGGTAGTAGTAGTATAAGAACAAGAGTATTGGCTACCCCACACCATTCTACATTAGTTAGCTGCTCTTCCTAACGGTGAACATCCTGACGCTGCCACACTCTCCCTGCCCGCAAACACATGGGCCTCACAACCACGTATCCCGGCCACACACACTTGGGCCTCATCCAGAAGATTCTTGGGAAACAGTAAAACCTACCCGAAGTGTCTTGGGCTAGAACCACCCCAATCGAAACCTACCTGAAGGCTCTTAGGTGTATGGTCGCCTTAATCCATCACAGCCCCGGGAAGAAGGAACAAGAATGAGCTAGTAACTAAGGGGAAAACACCATCTCCCAAGAAATGGGAGTGTTCAACACTAAGTGCTCAACATGGGTGGGGTGCGATAAAACACAAAAGTTGCAGATATATATATGTATACCAAACACACAGCCCAACCTATGGCTTCTAAACAAAGAAACTGAGCATGTGCCTCGACACTGCTACTACGAAGCATGCATACAACAAACAACCGCAACCCCATTTAGGTTTTCACGTTTCAACAAAATTATTTTATTAGTTCCTTAACTACTGGGAAACTATCCACAACCAACCACATCGATCGTTCATAAAACATATCCCTACCATCCAAAAATCAAATTAGGAAAACACAATAAGCACAATAAATCCCTTCTTATCAAACAACCAACCCATTGATTATTAATCCTGTTCCATTACCAAGCCCCACCATTCATTAACTCTTCCACATTTTATTTATTATTCACAACCCATAACCCATAACTCATTCACATTCCAGCCCATCCCTACAGCCCTTCTGCCAACCACCATAACCACAATGACACCAAAACCCATACATCATTATCCCTTTAATACCCTTTATCGTAGCCTCGTAGCCCATCACCAACATAACATTCACACCATCCCACACCCAAGCCAACTGCAGCCCCTCTGCTCACCCAATCCACAACAACCCAAAAAACACCCCCATCACATGCCACGTAACCAAGCCAACACCCACATGTTCATTATTCCATTTTTGTTTAACCAGGGTGATCACACAAGGGTTCCAGATTTTCATTTAAGCAGCCAAATTTACGTGATTAACCAAATTCCACATTCCACAAGGTTCCATTCAAAAAACGGTCTAGAAGATAGAGAAACATTTAATTGCACAAGCAAAGGCTCCCAACGACTTTGATTTTCAGTAGGCATAAGCCTATTCAATTCATAACATATCAATAGGATAAACAAATATTAACATAACAACTTTCCCATCCCTGTTCTTTAAGACAATTATTATATTTATTTAATGTCTAAACTATTTCTTATGAAAACAAGGGGACACCCACCCCGCATGATGCAAAAATTAGAGAGACGAAGGTAAGATCCCTATCTCAACAGGTTCTGATCACAACACTCCCCCAGATCAACTTTAGATGACGTCCGTCGTCGTCCATCAATTCTGTCGACTCCCGGAAAAACCTCCTCGGTGGAACTGGGAATGGAAAGGTCGAAGGAAAGACAACAGATCCAAGCTCAGAAGCTCTACCCTGTCGTTACGATCCCGTGGCCACTGAAGGATTGTAAATCGAAGCTCGGACGAAGAAGTTATGGAAGAAAAGAAGCCTTCGAGTCTCTTGGGAGAGATCTGCTCAGAGGAATGGGGAGGAGAGGGGTGAGTTGAAAAGGAGGAGGGGACCCATCCTTTTATAGGTGAGAAAAGCAAAAGTACACAGCGTGTACTTTATGGTACATGACATGTATTGGCCGTTTCACACGGTCACCACACGGCTTCCAACACGGCCTTCAACGCGGAACCCGGTCGTTGACTGGTCAACACACGTCTTGAAGGGAAAACATACACAGGGAGGGACTACACGGCGTGTATTATTGGATACACGGCATGTACCCATCTATTTCACACTGCTCCAACACGACACACGACCGTTGACTGGTTAACACACGGTAATGCGTACGCGGGGAGAGACTACACGAGATGTAGTATTAGACACACAATGTGTACCCATTTATTTCACACGGAAAGGACACGACTCCAACACGGCACACGATCGTTGACTGGTCAACACACGGCTTGAGGGTAATGCATACGCGGGGAGGGACTACACGACATGTAGTCTTGGACACACGGCATGTACACATTTATTTCAAACGGAAAGGACACGACCTTTAACACGGGGTATACCCGGCTAGGGGGGTACACGTCGTGTACTCACACTACACAGCGTGTAGTTTCAAAATTCAGGAAAATCTGGGAAAAGTCCATTTTACCCTCCAGAACACTTTGTGACCTTCTTTTTGACAAAGGAATGGACCAGAGAGGTCCCGACCATTACAAAATATTATATAAATATCCTAACCTGGGGATGATCTCCTAGAACCCATGGGTCCCTGATGAATGAGTTCACTTAAATATGGTGTTATATCTCTACACTAGAATAGTTCCCCAGCTCCAATGTATGTGACCATGAATTGACCTTCAAAAAAAAAATAGAATAAATAACTATTATAATTCCTTATATAATTTATAACTTACTAGATTATACAATAGCCCGTGGCTGGTAAATTTCACTAAAATTTCACTTCATCTTCTGAGTTGTATATTCCTCCAAAAAAATTTCCAATAAGGTAATTCATGGGATCACTATAAACTTCTGTTATCATACATCCCTATAACGACTTCCAAAGCATCTTAGAAAAATCATAGTTGAAAAATATATGGAATCTAGATGCCATATTGTTTTTTGGATACAACAATTACAAATAGATTCTAACTGAACACCATTCCACTTTTTCTTTAACAACTATGGAGATACCATTGTTACTGACTTTCCATAGTATGAAATTATATGATAAAAGGATATACTTACACTGGAGCCTACTATATTATATTTAAACCTCACGATGCAATCTTATGATTTTCATTGAATTATTATAAAGAAATATATCTATGTTAAAATAAATAAAAACAATATTTTCTGGGTCCTATAACAGAAAAATGGAGTAACAATTATTTCTTTTATTGATATCACGTACTCAACACATCAACATACACAAAATTAAGAAATATCATAAATATCACTTACATTGTCTTATAATTATTTTGAATTATTTTCCCTTTTGAAAACTATCAAACTTGAATATGATATCACAAAAATTACTATTGATATAAAATGTTCCTCCTTTCATGACTAATCCTTCACATTCTCAATCATTTTTAACCGCATGAGCATAAATGTTATAGAAGAAAATTTTATCTTCTTATATGGATATAAAAAATTATCTTGGTGTCCACCAATGATATAGATATTAACCTTTTCATATTTACTTTCATCTCAATTGTACAATATCATCCATTTTCGATATAGGATGTTTTTTAAAAAATAATTTCATTCACTGAGTCACATAATTGACTAACTGTAATTAAATTTTGACAAACAAAATCAACATCCAAGAGATCCATGTTCCACAAATACTTGTATCATAATTAATATTTTTCTAAACTTTTGATCTTATAAACCTCATGATTTCAAAATAAAATGACTCTTTATTAGTTTTATTTTATTCTTATGACAAGATTTTGGGTTCCTATCACATATTAATTGAAATCACTATCATGGAACCACACTCCATCCCAATCACCCATTATTGAAGAAACATATGAAACATTATCCATCTCACCCTTCACATTAATTATTAATCTTCACATATTACCTCTTTTAAGTGGTAAATGAGATTTTCCACCTCTAGCTCTATCGGATTTACCAAATATTGTAGTTTTGTAAATTTATTATGACTTTTCAGCAAACTTGATGAAGCTTTTATATGAATAGATCTTATTTTTCTAGCTATAATCAATAAAATTATTTATGACCCTGATGAATAAATTATTTACTCATATCTATAAATATCATACAAAAAAATTACTATTAATAACTTATTAGGTGTAGGAATTTATCCTTGTCTATTTTTCTTATAATTGTGACAAGAAATTGTTTTTTTCAAATAGAACAAAAAAATTCTTTGTTCGATATATTTCTGTTACAGAAACAAAATATTAAAGTTTCATTATTTAGTTTCTTCATTGATCCTCTAGTGGCTTGTTGAATTTTTTAATCACACAAATCAACCGTCCTCCATGGTGTGTGTGGTTGTAATTTTACATAAACCACCAATGATTGTTTAATTTGATCAAGAACATAAATAATGTTTTTTTCTTTGAACTACGTCACTTTTAAAGAAGTGTTTATACTTTCTATTGATAGTTCATTATCCTCCTTATCATTATATTTTTTCACACACATTATTATAACAATGTCATATTGGGTGTTAGATGGCTGTCATGATCATCATTATTTCATCATACAATCATAACTTGGCCTTCATTATTCTTGATCCTTTAGTCATTTTCTTTCATCGAATCTATCATGACATCAATAATATGTGTCTTATCTGGAATTTTAATCTTTATCTCAACATCATTCATTGAATTTGAAAAAATTTCCTGTTTTGAGCCATTCAATCTCATCCATTAAATGAAAAATTTATTATTATTATTTTTTTATATATATTTTTGAATAAAAAACATCCATCATTGGATTTATTTCCTTTATCCATCAAAAAATAATTTTTTTCAAGATAATATTTTATTTCAACCCTTTATGTATACTGTTACCTATATTTCATTTCATTAATCATTTATATCTTATAATTGTTTTCTAGAATTTCCACTTGAACTTCCCCACTGAGGTTTTCAAAGTCCTGAAATTCTTCTGCTTCTCTTTCATTCATGTTGGAATATTATTTTAAAACAAGATTCTTAATTATAATGAAATTATTTTTTGAACTCATCTCTTATTTAACATCTAGAAAAAAACATCTATATTGTTTCTTCAAAAATATCATTGTATTAGAACGTCATTGGAAATCATGTAATGAGATACTAATATTTTTTATATCAAATTTATGAAAGTATAATCTTGTATTAGAATCTTCCTTATATATTTTTGAGGTTTTAGGGATGGAAATATATCATCTTAAAATATCAAATTTTTTTAAATTGTCTTCCACTATGATTTTATTCATCACATTTAATTATACATGTTATGAACTGTTATTTATTATGGAAGCATTTTTATTATTCCTAATCTCCAAGGAAGTTATAGTTCGGGGAAAACTATCTACTATCACCTACCATGGGTAATTTTCTTCAAGTACCAATCATTTTCATTTTAATGTGTTGGTAATATTCTCATGATAATATTGACGGTTTTGATATTGTTGAGTTTTCCTTTTTTTCATTCTCTTAACAATGATTTCGACTGGATCAAAGAATTCAATAACTCTTTTTATGTCAGAATCAATATCACTTTGCTCAATCTTTGATAATGTCTTGGTCTGTATGTTGACCATGATCACATGTGTGTTGTATATTTGGAAATCTATTCATAAATATAAGAAATAGTTTTTCATTTTACTCATCCATAGTTGTAAATTTTTTTAACAATGATTTAAATTCCATAATAGTTGATGAATACTTCTATCACTTATATGGGGGTGGGTGAATTTAGGTACTTGAAAATTTAAACTATCTTATATAACATTTACCCATAAAAATAACTTTTCACAATTTTAATATTATGTATTTTAATTATATATATTTTAAATAAAACCATAAAAAATATTTAAAACATATATTGAAAATATAGAATAGAAAAAGGATTAACTTGGTTACAAAATTCTAAATTTAAGGATAATATACATAATGATGATAAAATGTACGAAAACTAGTCATATAAAAAACATTATATAGATATAATGATTTAAAATAATTCACTCATCATCAATGATGGATTCATCAAAAAAACATAGTGATGACACAATATATCCATCAGAACACTTTCTTTACCTCCTTCTCCACACACTATTTTTGAGGAGGGTATTTAATATTTTTTAAACATGAGTTACTTATTCATATCAACAAGATAAAACTATTATATCATGGACTATAAAAACATATTTTATATACCATTTTCATCCACTAATTTCCTTCTTTCATCACATGTAGTATTTATGAAACTCTGTGGTATGATATTTGGTCCAATGTATTTAAATAAAATAAAATAGTACTTTCTTCTGAATCATTCATGAATTTAAATTATATAAATTCCTTATGAAGTAAATTGTATTTCACTATCTTCTTGTTCTAATGATTTTTCAATTCATTGTACATTTCAATGATTTTATATAAATGATAATCCCTCCAAATAAACATGATATTTCAAGTATGCACCATGATATATCCGCATAATTATTTATTACAACAACATCACGATAAATTTAGTATTATTAATATTTGGACATATAACCATGAGATATGAATTTTTCATTTTCTCATTCCATGTTTCATCTCCATAATAATATAGAGATTTCATTAGCAACATCTTCTTTAAAGAGTATCTATATAATTGTCATGTATTTCTCTTGTTGGTCAGAGTAGATCAATCAAGAGGGGGGTGAATTGAGTATCTATTAAAAATTCTGTTAAAAAATATTTCCTTAAAAGAAAACCCCAAACTAAAGTAATCGAAGTCAGTTTGTAGTGAATTTAAAAAATTCTGGAATATTCATTTAATTTCATAGAAGACTGATTAGTTATCATCTTTTTCAATCTAATGAATAGTAAATCTTTTTAAACAAATGTAATGATTAAAAATAGATATAAACACTTGCTAAACTAACTATCATTATTTAGTTTATCTTAATGTGAAATGAATTAAATACATATCAAATTAAAATAGAAGACAAACTACACAGTGGATAAAAATAATATGTTTGGTCTCAAGCTGAGACTTAGTCCTCTCCACTTAGTGATCACCTGCCACCAAGCAGTTTAAATTAATAAAAATTTCATCTGAACCCTAGATTGGGGTTCAAAATCGCACGCATTGGTATCCAGGTCACAATTGACCTCAATCACATTTTTTCGTTGGAAAATTTAACAAACAGATCACACAAGATCTATTCCAAAGTTCTACATTGGATATAAGAGTGAAAAAGGGATTGAGTGTAAGGATATTTTAGTACCCTCTAGTTATGATTATGAGATAGTGTGTGTGACACAAAAAGCTACACACACTGCTCAAAAAGTAAACACAAGATCACAAAAGTGTTATAAAAGAAGAATAGAGATTATAAATCTTTGTGTGTTGTTCTGTAAAGCTCTAGACTCAATGGATGTAGATAAAATGATATTCAAGCCCTCTATTGGAAGTTGGCTCCAAAATAGAGTATCGTAGTCTCTATAATCTAGCTTCTATGTGTGAAAAAAGTTCAGCTCTTCTATAGGAGGATGTTCAGCAAGCTTCCACAGACTGCAGCTTGTAATATTAAACTCTCTATATACTCAAGCATCGAGTTCTTCTATTTGAAATATCTTTCATATTCGCATAGGCAGCCTTTTTGTTTATCTAGTAGGTTCCCAGAGTATATATTTTATGTTCGATCATGTAATCCTTTTATACATCATTGTCCTGTAGTCATGAAGATCTCCCCACGTGCATATACCTTGTACTATCTACGGATGGTCCTAAAAAAACATTAAATAAGGACAGAAAAATTAATTTATCAAAATATGACAGTTAGAAATAAATTTGAATTAATAAATTTGAAATAGTTTTTTATAACTATTAGTGGGTTATATGTATCGGTCAGTCATCATCAGTCTATCACCATTGGTTTTTCATCATCGGTGTGTCATCATCGGTCTGTCAGTATCAGTTTGTCATTGATCTATCATCATCGATCTGTTAGCATCAGTGTGTCATTACAAGCGTGTCAGGATCGGTGTGTCGAACATCAACGTGTCGAACATCTGTGTGTTGAGCATCATTATGTAGAAAATCTATGTGATTAACATCAGTTTGTTGAAAATCAATGTGGAGAACAACAATGTGTCGACCATCGATGTCAAATATCAGTTTGTCAAGCATTGGTGTGTCGAGCATCAGTGTGTCAAACATCAGTGTGTCGATCATCGGTGTGTCAAACATCAGTATGTCAAACATCAGTTTTTCGAACATTAGTGTGCCGAGCATTTGTGTGTCGAGCATCAGTGTGTCAAATATAATATTGGTTCCATGAACTTTGAGAAACTTATAATGTGTCTGTCTTACACATAACATTACTAGATTATGTGACATCTAAAAATACATGTAAAAATATACTTGTAAACATATTGATTCATAAATATAGGTTATTGACTTTTTAAAAACTATTGTTCAATATGAAATAGTACAATCTATAGATTGACATTATTTGTGGTTATGATAACTACTATAGCATAGAGGGTCCAACAATCTCTCCCTTTTTGATAATAAAAAATTATGGCATACATGTATATATAAAGAATAAAAATAACTAGACATAACATACTTCACGAAATGTTATTATTCAATATATCTAAATCATTCCCATGTTTGAGTGTTTCAAACAAAGATCCACCTTAATAAATGTTTTATGTTGAGTATATTACATGTTTCCTATGCAATAATTTATCCCCCTAAAATTAATAATTTATGCCTTTTCTTCCTCTTTTGGGATTTTCAAAAAAGAAATGGAGAAGGGAAGAAGATAAATATCATAATAAAGATATTGGTAAAAGATAAAAAAAGTTCCATTAAAAATCAAAAGAGTACAGTAAATAAAACATGGGAAAAATCCATATCAACGACAGAATCCATCCCTAATTGTTTGGATTATAAGGGGATTTTCCATTATCTGAAGGATCAAGAGTAGGATGAGAAGTTTTGGGAGTGGTAGAGGGAAGACGTGGTTAGATGATAACACAAGGCAAAGCAAGACATGTAGGGACATTTTCTGCAAGGCTAGGCCTTCTATATGACAACACGCAATTGGGAGATTGCACTGTAATGACTGGTCGAATCTAGGAAAGATCCTGAGAGACAGTCTTCAGAATAGTAGGACGAGAGGTAGTACCAATGGAAGTAGTAGGAGTAACCATAATTGCTTCTTCTTGTAAATGTAGATTTGTCTTAAAGAGGTTCATTAAATCATTTATGATTTAACCACCATATTGCATAGCTTTCTCGAAGTTATCGTTATTCTCCATGAATTTATTCAACAGAGGGGTAAACTCCTTCAATTTAGTAACTTGGTTCTTGATGGTTTCTATGACTAGAGGAATTCCGAGATTTTCTACTAAACACATGAAGATATTGATGAGATTATGCTTGGTATAGATCTTAGTAAAGTACATATCCACATTCTATCTAAACTCTTTCTGAGCAGCAGAGGTTTCATTTGTGCACTGCCTTACCATATTGTACACATTGTCAGTATTTATATATACATATTCAAGTGTATATTTTTCTCAAACACTCTGAAAATTTTGGAGTTCCTCTCTCATCACAGCCTTGAGAGATTCCAAATTAGCAACATCACCTTTCCGTATCCTAGAACTAGATGGACCAGTAATCATTTTACCAAGACCCTCTTTCAACTTCTTCAGATCTACACTTAGTTTATGAGTAACCATGGTCCTGAGAACATACAGGACACCAATAAAGGAGGTCTCGAAATCAGAGATCCGAGAATTTAACTCATTTCTCATCTTCCTTACTTCTTCTATCAGCAAGGTATTATGTATAATGACGGTTTCTACTGTAGTAATGAGAGTTGGTTGAATTACCTAGATCACCATCCCTGCAATCTTTGTTGCATCGACATCCAAAATACCTATTGAAGAGGAGGCTTCACTTATGGATCCAACATAGGATTTCACAGACTCACTAATATCATTTTTTAATTGCTCCAAATCTGCTTTAGTGACATAGTCCCTAGGCACGGTCTATGCTACTTGCTCTACAGCTGAAGGTGAAACTAGTAGGAGTGGTGCAATAGATTTTGTTTTAGATTGGTCTTGTGGAGTATGAGGAGGAGGCCCCTCTCCCCATCTGAGTCATTTTCCGACCCAAAAGGAATGTATCCTGGATCATTATTCCAATCTCATCTACATGACCAGTATTTTGGCTCAACAATGTCAATCCTGATCCTTCTTCCCTGAGGCTCAAAAACAACTTCATCTTTAACAACATCTTCATCCTGTCCTCAAGCCATAATAAAATTTTTGGGTACTAGTATCAACTGAGCTTGGGGTTATTCATGTTCTCCAGTCACTTCAACTTCTCCAGGCACATCATCAATCTGAGGCTCTTGATCCTCTACTTCCTCCTCATGCCCCCATCAATCTGTTCATTCAATTCCTGAATGATTTCTTGATTTTCAACATTAGGATGGGGTGATCTATCCTCATGACCGATATCTCTATGATCAACATCCTCCTGTTCAACATGATCAGCACCATCCCCAGCTTTATGTGCAGATTCCTCACTGGATCTGTCAACCAATTATTGTCCCGCCTTTAAATAATAATGTACATTCTCACCATTTATGCTTTCTTCTTCATCATCATCATCATCAGACTCCTCATCGAATTTTCTTAAATAGACTTTAGCTCTAGTAACCTTGGTCTCATCCTCATCCACATCACCTAAATAAAATTTTCTTGAGGGTAAGACCAAAGGTGGACTAGAAAGTCTGTCAGACATATCATTGGGGATTTAAGAAATATTAGGATACCTCTAGTCATCTAAATGAGATCCTTCTTCCCTTTGCACTTTAGTCTTAGCCAACTCATCAGAATAAAATGGTTTCTCCCTAGGTTTTAGGCCATGATCAACTTGATCATTTGGTCTGGTAGGATGGTCAATTAGATTGAATTCTTTATACAACATTTCCTCATCTCCTACCTAGAATTTATTTTAAGGGTTTCATAAGATCTTCATCCTTTTAAAAATATCTTTTCGAAGTTATAAACCACTGCATGCACTTATCACTTGATGTCCATATTCAACACAACATATCTTATTTAACATGGTAGAGATCATCCTGGGATAGTACAAACATGTTTCCTTCTTGTATGGATTTATCATATCACAAAAATGCACCATTAGATACCTATACAGGTTCAATTTTGTCTCATTTTTCAACAGATATATCAGGATAACATCTTGATACTTCACAGATGAAATATCACCATTCCTTATGTTGATTCGATATTGTACAAACTTAAAAAGTAACCTTGCTTCTATATCAAATTCACCTTAAATTGATCTCCTAGATTCTCCATTTCTAGTCAGCTTCTTCAGAGCATCTTTATTAGAGAAAAAAACAGAGGAAGGTGGAATATTAACTTGACAATCAGCATAGACACTTTCATGAGGCATCTCTAAGCACTCTGCCCATTCCTTAGACAAAAAAGTTATTTCTTTTACCTTTCCCACTGACATCAACTTTTCCCCCTCAACATCATCTAGGGATATTCTCAAATGTTGATAAAAATGAATTACTAGATATGTATAATAAGGACTTTCATTATTAGAGAACCAGCATAGGCTCCTTTGATAGTATATCACTCTTAACAAAAATGACTTGCTTGTTAGAAGCCACTCTACAGACACTTCCTTCTCAATTGTAACCACTCAGCTTTCAATGCTTGGTTTCGTAGTCCTACTAGGGTCACCCTTCCGACATTTAGCAATTAATATTTTATTAGCTCTTCCATAGTGTGATTGGTCCTTGAAATTTTGGGATTTATTATTCCAAAGGTGTTCAGAGGTCGAGGGTCAAGAGATAGAGTGTCAAAGGGTAGAAGGTTTTACGACAGTGGGAAGGTGAAAAGTAGAGATGGATCGAACATAATATATCATTTAAGAATTGTAAATTTCAAAGCATAAATTTTAAACATGGAAAAAAGAATACAAAAATGGTTTTTTATTTAAAACAGGTATAATTACAAAAGAGTCCTTAAACACATCAGTGTCATTGAATGGGTATTACACGATCGGTTTCAAGGACCAGTTTCACATGATTGGTTTTAAGGATCAGTTTCACAATATCAGTTTCAAGGAATGGTTTAACGAGATCGATTTCAATGATCAGTTTCACAAGATCAGTTTCATGGATCGGTTTCACAAGATTAGTTTCATGGATTGGTTTCACAAGATCAGTTTCAAAGGTTCGGTTTTATAAGACTGATTTCATGGATCGGTTTCACAAGATTGGTTTTAAGGATCAGTTTCACAACATTAGTTTCAAGGATCGATTTCACAAACTCGGTTTCAAGGAACGGTTTCACAAGATCAGTTTCATGGAACAGTTTACAAGATTGGTTTTAAGCATTAGTTTCACAAGATCAGTTTCAAGGATCAGTTTCAAAATATCGGTTTCAAGGATCGGTTTCACAAGATCAGTTTCAAGGATCAGTTTCACAAGATCCGTTTCGAGGATTGGATTCACCTGATTAGTTTCAAGGATCAATTTCATGGATGGGTTCCACAATATCTTAGAGATTTATCATTCCTAGTTCATGTCTGATGTAGTACATTCTCTCAAATTTTATGGTTTTAGTGAATATACATGCAAACCGATGCTCAGCCCCAATAATCTTAAGAGTTATATTATTTTTTGATAATTATATCTCAAAACATTATGTCTTCCATCAATATGCTATGTTATATAATGAGAAATTAGATTCCTATAAATGTTTATGGAACTTTTTTTGTCACTTTTTATGGGGATATGTCTGAATTTAAATCCAAAGTCTAATAAGGTGTATTTCATCAAAAAAAAAATTTCACAAAAACTAACCGCAGTAAAGTATTATGCTTCATTAGTTGACAACAAAACTTAATTTGGATTTTTATAACACCATGATATTAGAGACCTTCCCAAAAACTAACATGTTCCAACGGTTATATATCTGTCTAACTTACAACCACTAAAGTCAGCATCTGAATAGCTAACTAAATCAAAAGTTTGTCATTTAGGATAGAACAATCCTAAATTATTGGTATACATGGGGTATTTGAAAATTAGTTTAACATTATTTAAATGTGACACATTTGGATTTGCATGAAATATTAAACACATACACACACAAAACATAATATCTGGCCTACTAGTAGTTAAATACTGCAAATTCCCAATCATTCATCTGTAAGTAGTTTAATCAACAGATTTTCCAATTTCATCAGGATCTAACTTACATGTAGAACTCAAAGGGGATTCACTACACTTAGTGCTATAAAAGCCATAACATTTCATAAGAACATTAATGTACTTACTTTGATTTAAAAGAATACCATCTTTTTTTGAAATATTTGAAATCCAAGAAAATATTTATGTTCACCCATTAAACTCATTTCAAACTCGCTTTGCATTATTTTTTAAAAATCATTACATAAAGTATTTTTAGAATATCCAAAAATAATATCATCTACATATATTTGGGCACATAAAATGACTTTTGAAATTATATTTATAAATTAAGTAGGATCATCATGTAATTTTGTAATGCCTTTAGAAATAAGAAAATTACTCAACTGTTCATATTGTGCTCTGGGAGCTTGTTTCAAACCATATAAAGCTTCTGATAATATGAACACATGATTTGGAAAGTATGGATTTGTAAATCCTATGGGTTGTTCAACAAAAACAACCTAAATTATATAACTATCTAAGAATACAATTTTGAAATCCATTTGATAATGTTTATAATCCAAGTGCACTGTATAGGAAAGTAAGCTCCTAATTGTTTCAAGTCTAGCTACTTGTGTAAAGGTATCTTAATAATCATTTCCCTATTTATGATTATATCATTGTGAAACTAGTCTATATTTGTTTCTAACTATATTTCCAGCTTCATATACTTTATTTCTAATCACCCGTTTGGTTCCTATGGTCAAAGTATCCTTTGGTCTATCTACAAGTTTCCAAATGTTATTTCTTTCAAACTGATTATGTTCTTCTTGCATGTACATTACCCAAAACTCATCATTGATCGCATCATTGATATTTTTCGGTTCAAGATATGACAAGAAAGCTAGATGTTCAAACTGGTAACTCATGGAAGCTCTCTTTTGATTACTCTATATAAATATCCAACAACAACATCTAGGGGATGATTCTTAAGGGTCCTAGTTGGTCTAGATAAGGTAGGAATTGATATTTCCGGTTGGTCAGGTTGATATGGATCATTACGATTAGGATCTAGGGAATTTCCAGAACTGGAAGTTTTCACATATTCATTCACATGATGATTTTAGGTTTTGTCATTATTGTCAAGATTGGACATATCATGTTAAATATTTTCTCCTGAGGTCATTGGTTCATATAGATCTGCTTCCTCAAACATGATATGTACAGATTCCTCCAGACATTCAATTTTCCTATTAAAGACTATATTGGTTTTCTTGATGTATAATATCCATGAAGTATTCCTTCATCTCTTTTGGAAAGATTTTTATCTAAATTATAATTAGTGTTCGGAATATAAACATTACATCCAAACACTTTAAAACAACTTACTTTGGGTTTCCTATTATTCCACAACTCTTAAAGAGGTTTCTTAAGGATGGGTCTGATTATGACTATGTTTATTATATAATAAGCTGTATGAACACGTTTAGCGCAGAAGTAAATGGCTAGGTCATACTCATTAAGAATATATTGGGAAATTTCCTGTGGGGTTATATTTTATCTTTATACCACACCATTCTGTTGAGGTGTCCTAGGAGCAGAGAAATTATGATTGTAGACATTTTTTGAGCAAAAAGATTTGAAAACATGATTCTCAATCTCACAACCATGATCACTTCTTAATGATTTAATAATAAGTCCACTAATATTTTATATATTCCAAGCATACTTGGTAAAATGTGAACAAGATTCACTTTTGTGAGCTTGAAAAAAGGTCTAGGTGCACCAAGAGAAATAATCTACATGAACATAAACATAGTTCTTCCCATTGAGACACGACACACTAGATGGTACAAGCAAGTCCATGTAAACCAACTCAAGAGGTTGAGAAGTAGTTACTTCTTACTTTGGTTTGAAAGAGATATTATGTTGCTTTCCTTTTTGACAATGATAACATACTTTATTGTCCGAAAACAATAATTTGGGTAAATATTTAACTAAATATTTTATAGTTGACATCCTAAGAGAATTTATGTTTCAATGTCCTAGTCTTCTATGCCAGATCCAAGACTCTTTGTGAAAGGCGTTTAAACAAGATACATTTAGTGAGGCTAGTGTGTATTTATTTAAAGCATATACATTATCATTTCATAATGAAAAAATATTAAGTTATTCTCCGAATAAAAAACATGGCATGAATCATTTTTGAATTTAACATTAAATACATCATCTCAAAATTGAGATACTCTAAGAAGTTTATACTTTAATCCATCAACATACAATACTTTAGAAATTGAAATAGAGTTAGGGTTATAAATATGGCCTAGTTCGGTGATTTTTCCGTTACCATTATCACCAAATGTGAAATGTCCTCCATCAATCGTGATAAGACTTTTAAATATTGAATAATCCCCTGTAACATGTCTTGAACAAACTCTGTCCAAGTATCACAACTTTTTACAGGAGATCTTTACGAAGTATACCTACAAAATAGATCATCCAAGAAATGATATTGGTACCAATATTTGTCTCAGTCCACATACATTAGTGATATAATCTTTAGAAACCCACAATTGTCTTATGTGATTCCCATATGCATAATATAGAGTGTTTGAAAAATAAACTATTTTTTTCCTAATGAATTGGATGCAGTAAAAGAATTCATGGAAATAGAACTTGCTGTAAAAATATGGTTTTTGAAATAGGTAGATGTTTTTTATATTTGGTTACAAAATATGATTTGGATAAATTCCTTTGACCTTGATAATATCTTATCATAGAAGTATTATTTGGAGCTATTTTGTTATCATGCATTTGAGTAAGAGTATTTCTATCATTAGTAAACTTTTAAAAGTCTTTATTCAAATATTCATTATATATTTTTAACATATTATTACACTTGAGTAGTTGAGAATTTTTCTCTTTTTCATTTGAACATTCGGAGTTAATAGTCTGAGTAAGAGAATGTTGTTTCTTTAATGATTTTTTACTTATCTTTTAGCTGAATACATGTTTCTTCTATCATGTTTCAATATTCGAATAATTAATCAATTGTAATATTCTGATACTCACTTAAAAAATAATAAGAATTATGTAAATGAGAGTCTACGGTTACCTCATTTGGGTTTGTCTTAAAACACATATTTGTTGTATCATACTCCTCATTTTGAGAAGAGGCAGATTCACTTGAGCTATCCTTAGAAGCATTCCATGTGGCCTTTATTTCTTTCTTATACTTTCTATCCTTGTTTTAATTCTTTTTCATGTATCTTATCTTTGGACATTCAGCATTGACATGTCTTTTCAATTTACATTCGTAGCAGATTATCTCTTCTGACTTGTCATTTATCTTCCAATCCTTTTTCAAATTTCCCATGTTATCATACGTTCCTTTGTAATTGGGATTTCTTAAAAACTACTTTTTTCTATAAAAGTTCATGAATCTTCTAGAAAACTAGGAAATTTCTTCATCAGTGTATGATTTTATGTCATCACTACTTGAGATTTTAATAGTTTCTTGAACTTTCTCATTGTATTTAATTTTATATGGATTTTTCTTGAATGCTACAGAAATTGATTTGGATTCATACCCTTCTTGATTTACGTTCAACTCCTCTTCATTAATCATTAATTTTCAAATCAATTCCTTCACTATACTTTTATCAATATCACATGATTCTCTAATAGACACAGATTTTCCACACCATCTATCGGGTAAGCATCACAGAGTCCACATAACATGTTATTTGGCTGTTACTTCTCTTCCAGAAGAAATCATGGATTTAATAATTTCATTGAAACTAAGATACATATCAAAAATAGACTCATCAGGCTTCATTCTAAAGTTATAATATTTAATAGTAAATGTATTTAATCTCATCTCATTAACATTATATGTTCCCTCATGAGAAATAGACAGAGTGTCCCAAATCTGATGCGCAGTTATACCAGTAGAGATACGGTTGAACTCTTCATATTCGAGTACATAGTACAGATCATTCATTGATTTACAATTAGTTTTATAGGCATTCTATTTAGGTTCATCCCATGTGTTCCTAGAAGCTTCAGGAATTGCATATTTACATTCAAAATCAGTCCAGATTTTAAATTCCGTGCTTTCAAGATGTATTTTCATTTTAAGCTTCCACTGAGCATAATTAGTTTTATTAAAGAAATTTAGACTATTAGTAGTAGAAAATTTTAATCTATTATCCCTGATATAGACTATAACAGAATTCCAAAGAGATAAATATTTCAAAATAACAGAAATTTTGAGATCTTTGAAAAACACCTATAATTATAGTTGACAATATTTTAAAAACTGACAATATGTTTCAAACCTCGGATACCAAATGTTGGTTGGAGTAGATCACTAAATAGGGGGGGGGGTGAATTGAGTATCTCTAAAAATTTCTATTAAAAATTGTTCTTTAAAGGAAAACCACACATTAAAGTAATCAAAGTCAGTTTGTAGTGAATTTAAAATATGTCCTGAATGTCCAATTAATTTCTCAGAAGATTGATTAGTTCTCAGCTTTACCAATATAAAGATTATTCAAACTTTTAAAACTAATATTTTGGTTCAAAAAAGATATAAACACTTCCTAAAATAACTATCAATGTTTAGTTTATCTTAACGTGAAATGAATTAAACACATATCATTTTAAAACACAACACAAACTATATAGGGGATAAAAACTAGAGGTTCAGTCTCAAGCTACGACTTAGTCCTCTCCACATGGTGATCGCCTGCAACCAAGCATCTTAAATAAATCAATTTTTTTATCTACACCCTGGATCGGGGTTCACAATAGCACACAGGGTTGTCTAGGTCACACATGACCTCTACAACAATTATTCATGGGAAAACATAAAACACAGATCACACGGGATCTCTTCCATAGTTCTACTTGGGATAAAAGAGTGAAAAAGGGATTGAGTGTGAGAATATTTTAGTATCCTCCAGTTATTCTCACGAGACAGTGTGTTTGACACACATAGATACACACACTTCTCAAAATTTAAACACAAGATCACAACAGATTTATAAAAGAATAACATTGTTATGAAATCTCTATGTGTTGTGCAGTAAGGCTCTGGACTCAATGGATGTAGAGAAAATGATATTTGAGTCCTATACTAGAATTTGGCTCCAAAAAAGAGTATTGCATTCTCTATAATCTATCTTCTAGGTGTAAAAAGGTTCATCTCTTCAATGTAAGGATGTTTAGCAAACTTCAGCAGATTGATGCTTGTAATATTAAAGTCTTTGTATACTCAAGCTTCGAGTTCTCCTATATTTAATAACTTGCATATTCATAGAGCCGACCTTTTTGTTTTTCTAGCGGATTCCCAGCGTGTATATTTTAAGGTTGATCTTGTAGTCCTTTTATAATTAAATGACTTGTAGGCATGAAGATATCTACACATGGATGTACCTCGTACTGTCTACGGATAGTCATATTGAAAAATTTAAATATTATCGGAAACATTAATTTTTCTAAATATGGCTATTATAAAAAAAATTTGAATTACTAAATTTAAAATAATTATTTATGACTATAAGTGATTCGTAAGTATTGGTATGTCATCATCGGTCTGTCACCATCGGTCTATCATCATCTATGTGTCATCATCAGTTTTTCAGCATCGGTCAGTCATCATTAGCGTATTTGTATTGGTGTGTCATCATTGGTGTGTCATCATATGTGTGTTGAAAATTTGTGTGTCGAACATTGGTGTGTCGAGAATCAGCGTGGCGAACATCAGTGTCTCAACCATTAGTGTGTTGAACATCGGTGTGCCAAACATAGGTGGGTCGAGCATTGGTGTGTCGAACAACGGTGCGTTGGTCATTGGTGTGCCAAACTTCAATGTATCAACCATTAGTGTGTCGACCATCGGTGTGTCGAACATCGGTGTGTCGATCATCGGTGTGTCGAGCATTAGTGTGTCGAGCATCGGTGTGTCGAACATACTATCAGTGCCAGGAACTCTGAGATACTTATGAAGTGTCTGTCTTACACAGAACATTACTATATTAAGTGACATCAAAAAATACATGTAAAACATACTTTTAAACCTATTAATTTATAAAGATAGGTTATTTAATTATTAAAAAAATATTGTTCTATATAAAATAGAAGAATCTATAGATTGGAATTATTTGTGATTATGAAAACTATTATACCCTAGAGGGTCCAACACCTCTTAACATTATTAGATACCTCATAAATATATCTAAATTTAAATTGAAAAATATTTTATCATGATTATATCTAAAATATTCTGTGTCCATCATAAATTTCGAAACATTATATTTTTCTAGAAAAAAATTAAACCCATACAAAACAATTTCTATAAATTTTAATAATAAATCATATTAAGTATTGAATTATAAAATGGGAATAAATATATTCTATTTCCTCTTATTAAAAATCAAAGATCCATCATGTTTATTGATACAACATTGTTAGAGGTCTACCAGGGTAATTTTCTATAAAATAATCCCCTAAAATATCTCCTTGATTTTATTTAAAATTATCACATAGAATTTATCCAAATGAAATCACAATAGATAACCGTTATACTAGTGTTAAAATTCATCCAAATGTGTTGATTCATACCTTTGATATAAATCACTATAAGTTACAATATTCAAAAATATAATTATATACGTATATATTATATAAAACTATAAAATATAATTTGTATACGTCTACCCTGATGTGGTTTGCTAATTAAATTTCTGAATCTTTAAACAATGGAAAATTAATTTTCTATGTCCCAAGATATAAGAAAATTCTTTAATTTAAATTTTATATATGAACTGAACCAAAATATAGTGTTCCTAAAAATTAAAATTTGGTTATGTTATCTTCAACTCTAGTATTATTTAAAAAAAATTTCTATGAAAAATCTAGTTCTATAGAATCCACAATGAAAAATTGTATATTTGAAAAAAAATGTCACCATGGAGAAAATTTAAAATTCACAATAATTTTTTAATAGTAACTCTTGAATGATTACCTATAAATAATACTATGACCATTATGTGGTTTCCATAAATCCCCATACTTTTCAAATATACATAGGAAATATGATCAAGGACCATTTATTTATAATGATTAACACCCCAGTTTAGTTCTCCCTAAACTACTTCCATAACTACTATATATAAAATAGAGTGGTAAAAATCACTATCCCATTAATAAATTATCTAAAACCATGATTATCTATCCACCTTTAATAATTATCATATCCCTTATTTCCCTATATCTATTATAAAATAAAAATAAACTTGGATTTTATATAGAAAATAGATTTTTGTCCAAATTTCACTTCAAACCATGATCACCAAAACACCAATAACCATTATAGTGGGTTTTCATCGAATATGTGGTCCTATATAATTATGAAATGGCTTTCACACTCTTAAAAATGTTTCATATAATATTATCTATATTTCTATAACCAAGTTCAAATATCACTTAATGACCTAATATTAGAAAATAGGGTTCTTTAAATATTTATGTATTCCATTAGAATTTTACATATTTTCAATATTTTTCCAACTTCTCAAACCTTCTTTAACCTTTGTTTAAAAACACATCAATATACCTTCAAATTCATACATATTCACTATTTAGACAATAAAACATTATCTCTTTTATATTTTAATACCACTTATGTCTATTTCCCCCTCTCAGACAATATATATAAAATATTCCTTCCTTAATCACCAAGAATTTTATAATATATATATTTAATTCTAATTCAAATCCATAATATATTTATTAAAAAATTACTATACATAAAAAAAATTAACAACCAAATTTTTGTTGAATAAAATATGATGTTTGAAATATATAAGTTGATGACATGAAGTGAAAACAATATATTCCATATGACTACTAGTGATCTAGAAGAATAGAACCAAAATTATAGATGAAACGATAGTAGAGATAATATGTATTTTATAACACCATTATTATTCCATCCTCCACTAGAGTTATAATGGTGAATATATTAACTTATGTTTTGGTATTTTGGGACTATTTACTTTTGGGGGGTTAGTAGAAGAGTTCAAGATGGTTTTGGAAAAAATCATAAAATTATGGTGTATATTAATTTAAAAAAACATTGTTTCATAAAATCACAAAGAATCAAGAAAACATGACATATAAAATTATTATATTTATCTTTATGGAAATTATTAATATATAAGATTAAAATTCAAGTTTCAGTTGATGGATGTTTATGGTTGTTAGTCATTATTGAATTTGATTTTAAAAAAATCTTCTTTGAAATTAAATGAATAACTATATTCTACTATTTATATATATAATGAGAGGAATAATATTAAATAGTAATTTCTATTAAATTATATTATATGATAATATTAATGAATGGTCATCACATATTAAGCCATATTTATTTCTTTCTAAATTTAATAATAAAAATAATTTCATGTGTTGTTGGGAGAAAAATAAAATTAAATAATACATTTTCTTAGTATCGTATGTCTATTTTATAAATTATAAGTGTATTAATCATATTTTGGTGAAAAAATTGTGCTGAATAAATAGATAGTATTTTCTTATTGATATAAGGAGAACTGAAATCTAAATCCTTTGTGAATAATTTTAATGAAATTAAGATTCTATGTATAGATTAAATAATTATTTCATGTAAAGGTTTTAAATTATATATTAAGGTTCTTATATAATTTTTCATGATTCACAAATTATTCTATATTAACATATATGTTATTTAAAATTATATCAATATTTATGAAAGGGAGAAAAAACAAATTTTAGCACACTTATTTTATAGTGCATTGAATTTTAAACTCTACATGACTTTTTCTTAGAGAAAGATTCAAGTAGATCATGTGGGGATGGATAATATTATAAAATTCTGATGATATAGTAATTCAAATTAAATAATATGTTTTTAAATATCTAATGCTTACTAATATTATTATTTTACTTACAGTCACTTTAAGATGAATGGTTTCTAAAACTTATATTTATTTTTTTCTAAACGATATATGATGATTAAAAAAATAGTTCATAAAATTAGTGAAGTAAGAAACAAAAAAAACGAATTAAACTCTGTTGGTATTTTAGGATCTATGGAAAGGAATTATTAATTTTAGTATCTATTCAAAATACATAAGGGATATAGATGAATCATGATGGGTGTTTATAAAGGTATGAGAATCATGTATAATGTAGCTTTCTGTATTACTTTATATCATTCTAGTCCTCATAAGATGGACCAATGATTTTATTTTTCATGAATATATATCCTCAGAATAAAAATGATCAATATAGAGAAATTTCAACTATTGGGGTTTTACTATCTCATCCAAATAGGGTCTTGTTTGATAAGATCTGATTGGTGAAACCTAAATCAATGGTTTATCTGAAATGATTTAATGAGTCAATGATGCGTATTATACCATATTTTATCATTTAATCCCACTTTGTTCATTAATATCTCCGGGTAACAGGTTTTTCTTCATTTTTTTTTCACTTCCACATAATCATAGGCTCCCTTTAGATGGTGGAATTTCACTAGATTGGCTTAATTAAATTTTGAAGTTTGAATTCAAAAATAGAGTGGAAGGGGGGTTGAATCATCTTAGGAAAATTCATTTTTATATAATTCCATAACTCTCATATATGTTTAAGAATGTGTTCATGATGTACTCATCGGTATGAATATTAGTTTTTTACACCACATATTATTTGTCCCGAACATCTAAAATACCTTAGTGTGAATCAGAGTTTACAAATTTCATCAAATTACCCTAAAAATGATCATGTTCCACCATTAATAGGTATAAGGCATTCCCTTATGATAAAAAAAGTGAAGAATATAATAAATTTAGAGACACATAACATTTAATTGGTTTACCCAAGCTAGAATAATTAAACTATCATAAAAATATGACTCACGGATATACAAGAATCACTAAATAAAATTTTTTTTTCTTATTATTTAGAGCTGATAAACAAACCATATAGGTTTATAAAAATAACTATATAGTGAACACACTCATCTTAATCAGTCATAATGGTCACTATTTCTTAAATAAAAACCATCTCATTCACCATGATATAAAAATTTGGATACACCATAAACACTATATCAATCAACTAATACTTCATGCATGTGAAGAACTCAACAACCCTATTGAATGATATGCTTCTAGAAATATTTTTTTATTCCCTATATATTTTAATTATACAACTAGAAGCCATAATTTTTTAATCAAGACCTTGCTTCCCTTCTTTTAGTGAAATATGTATCATATACCTTATAAGAATCACCTTGTTTCCCAAAATATATATCTAAAATTTACTATGATCATGGTAAATAGTTATCCAATTATGAAAAAAATATACTTCGAACTATACCATGAATATATCCTATAATATCTATAATTTTATTATTATAGAATTTTGGAAAATCAATTTTCAAGGATTTAAATACATTATGACCATTAGGTTCATGGGGAATTTCCTTTTCCAAAAAAAATATATGATACATCCAATATTAATACTATAACACCCCAAGATTTCATAGTGTGTTATTTCTTTAAAATAATTCAATAACTTTCACTACACGCAACACCAATTCCAATCGCACCATGACTTACCAAACAAGCTGTTCAAAAGAGGTTATGAATAGTGTTAACTAAATTTTAAACTTTATATAATCCTTATAATTTTAGAATCCATATTATGAGTTTCTTAGAAATAATGTAAGAACAAATTCATTTTCAGTATTTCACTTTTACCAAATTTTAATAGTGAACCCTTTTTAGATACTATATTTTAAACTTTTTGATTAAATGGGGACATCAAAAATTTAAAATGAAACATCCCAATCTTCCACGGTACGCTTTCCTTTGAATAAAACAGTAGCGTGTGTTGTACGCAACTTCGAGTTTTAACACACACCACAACCGATCAAACTAGCCGTTATGAATAGTAATACCTAAATTTTGAAATTATATATATTTTATATTTTGAAATGGACTTCATTTTTGGATTCGGAATATCGAATTTAGCCTAAGGTGATATTTTGGTACATTTCGGATAACTTTCATATTTTGATGAATAGTGAAAATTACTAAATTTTAATTAAAAACAACTTTTTTAATCAAAATAATTAATAGTGATAAATTATGAATTTGAGTGGTTTTAAAGTATATTTAGAATATATTTCTACCATTTAATATAATTTTGGTCATTGGACATAATTTTACAACTAAACCGAACATAAACAAGTGTCAATCTTTTGATAGTTATTATCTCTTAAAAACACGCTTTTTGTTTTGACAGCGGGAATTAATTTTAAATTAATTTCTGCCACTTATGTGTTTAGAATTTAGGAAAATGGATTCCATATTTGGAATCAGGATGTTCAAATTGTGTAAATAGGTAACTTTTATTTTTAGACATTTTGAATAATTACTGCGGTAAATATTTTATTTACCATGGTTGAGGGTAAATCCGGTAAATAAGGGTTAAAAAATAATATTATAATAATACTAAATTACCCTAAAACGTGTCTTAACCCTATTGGTTGATACATGGTCGACCATGGAAATCTCTGGGTCTATTTTGGGACCCCATGGATCCACTTGTAAGTGATAATGACACTTTATTTTAATTAAGTTAAAATGAATACAAAAATGACACAAGCATATATCTTTTAGAAAAACAATTGTTACATAGGGTTATATATTTTGGATTTTAGATTATAAATATTAATTAGAAAGCTAAAAATATTTCCTACATAATGATATTTTATTTATAATTTTTAGACATTATATAATTTATTTTATTTATGACACAATAATGATGCAGTAATTACTATAATAGTGAAAAATTAAAATAATTGATATTATAAATACCCAAATAAATATAATATGAAACTTTTAATGAATTAAACTAATTTTCTAGGATAATATGATATATTAGGATTGATTTAATTGACTTTGTTCGAAGTAATCAATCTGTTAGGAGTTTCACAAAAATCAACTATTGAATAGTGTCAAAATTGACATAAAAGAGTTCTTAAAACAAATATTATATTATTAATTGATATTAAATTCCTAAAAATCTAAGGTTCGGCCAAGAGACTTATATCATGATAGGTTCGTCATTAATGGACCACTTGGGGGTCGCTTGGATGTATATAGTAAGTTTATTAACCATATTATATAAAAATACAAAGAGACATTGTAAAAGTGAAACTAATTAACTTAGAGTTAATACTTAATGATAAGGTTAATATAAGTACCCAAACCTGTCTAAATTCTATTTGTTGAGTGGTTTGGGACCTATCCCCACCTTAACCTTTGAATAATAAACTTTTGAGCCATTGAAAACCGAATATGAATTTATTATAAATTAATATTTCTAGCTTTTCCAAAGGTGCCCCTCACCCCTCTTATAAAAGGGAACTCCTCCTTCTCATTTCTTCACACCTTCAAAGCCTTTTGGTTCGGCCAAACTCTGCCCAAATACTCTCCCAACATCCCTCACTACAACCTAGAGGCCTTAGTTTGATCAGAAAGCCAACCTAAGGAGCCCTTTTGATCAAATTAAAAGGAAGAACCCGAAGAAGAGGTAATGATTTCACCACCCTTCTCCAAGTTCATTTCTTCTTCCACCTCTTCTTCCTTTGTTCTTACCATTCTAAAATAATAACTCCAGTATCTCACATATACTGTGATGTTATTATAAATATGGTACAACCATATTCAGTATTCTATCCACTCTTTGAATAACATGTCACCATACGTGCGTACGTACGGCTTACCGTCTCCACGTCGTGGTGTAATTGTTATTCAATATAATATTATTTGGATGGGTATAATAATGATGTGTAACTCATGTAAATAATAAATATAACATGTTAATGATTCTGTATATATGATATACCATCCATTTATATATTATTTTAATATCAAAAGAATGATATTGTCGCTCGTGCGTATGTACGGACTACCGTCTCCACGAACGCGATGAGATTCATTCTCCATCGTATCCATTCAAGTATAATTATAATTTGATGATTTAAAAATGATGTTTAAGGACTAGATATCATTCTGGATTTGAATAAGATACAACAACCATGGCTTATGTAACAAAACATATAAAAGAAAATGAGTAAGTTAACTCCCGAAACAACGATAATTCTAAGATCAATGTTAAAAGATCATATATGATATCATATTAATATATATGATTCTTGTATAATTTAATAACAACTATTTCAGCATTATACAGGAGGTTAACCTACCCCAACCAAGGAAAAGTACAAGGTAAGGGTTTACTTTACAACCTCTTCATTATCCAAGGTTGTTTATACGTAATAAGCTACTGGGATCTCTTTATCATCCACATCCATGTTTCTTAAAAATGTATTTCAAAACATATTTACTATTTACTAGAATATGAGTTAAAGTCATTTATAACCTTTTTGACTTTTATAAGTGGTTTATAAAGGAATCTTTCGGTCGTTTTCAAAACAAGGTCCTTTTTAACCTTTTCGACAAAATTAAGGTAAGAATGTTTTTTTTAACTTATACGGCGGGTGTGGATATTTTCCGCCGTTATAAAGTCTTCAAAGCTTCCCTTACAAGTTTATAAGAATATTTTCAAAGAAAATGTTTTATTTTATATGGATCTTAAATTATTTCAAAATAAAAAGAGATATTTCTTTAAAAAGAATTTTGATTTCATCTATGTCAACATCCTTTGATGGATTTTACGCTTATTTGAATTTGATCTATTATGATACAAAACTTCTATATTGTATTGAAGTTTTTGTGATATGTTTGACTGTGGATGTGCTATTTTTATACCATTCATAGTTTATGGTGAAATTATTGACATTTCATATGCTAGTTTTAATACGAATGTTTATGTTATGTTTAAACCTTTTCATATGGGAATGCATTGGACTTAGTATGTGACGGGTGGAGCCCGCTATAGCTCCTCGATGCATAGGTAGGTCTCATGAGACAAACTAGTGTCTTGGCACAAGGCCTTGACAAAATATTATTTGTATTCTTGGCACGAGGCCTTGACTATGTGGTTATGATAGTCTGGCATTATGCATTCCAACATTATGAAAGTGGTTATTGATTTTTGCATGTGATTATTCGATTAGTAGAATATCCATGTGAGTAAGTAAATGGCATTATTTCATTTTATTTATGCCATACCATGTTGAAAGTTCATGTTTGAAAGGATTTTTTTTAGTTATACATTGCCTTAAAAGTTTATTCTTATTTATGAAAGTTTCCGCTATATTGTTATCCTTACTGGGCATTTGAGCTCACCCCTTTTCTATGTTTTATTTTTCCCAGGAAGTGAAGAAGTAAGTTATGAATGACCTGCAGGGATATTATGTGGGGATATGAGTGTGGATTATGGAGACAATATGTTGTTGTAGTAGTTTTTCATTTAATGATGTAATGTAAAACTTATGAATATATCTAGTGTTTCCAAGGCTACTAAACCAATCGGTCTTTCGAGATTTGATCTTTCTTGTGATCATGCCAATGTTATGTAATAATGCACCGACTCTGGGTAACTGGGGTCGTGGCGTTACAGTTGGTATCAGAGGAAGTTTAGTACAAACCTTGGAAGCTAGATTTAGATAAACTCTGATTAGAGCACGTAGAACTAAGATGAACATTGAGGATTAGTATAGAAGAACTTCCTAGAATTTTGGTATTGTAGAGATTTTGTGAGTTTTCCGAGCAATACATCCCTATCTGGATACGAGCAGGTAGGGGCGGCTCTGGCACAGATGTACCTAGGGGTAAAACCCGAAAACACCGCTTTGAGCTAGACTCGAACGGGAACTGGTGCACGACAACGGGCCTTGCTGCACTCTTGGTTACGACACTCCCGGGGGATATGCTTAGGATAACTCTCATTTTCTTTACAAATCATTATGAAGGGTTTATGAGTATATACTTCCTCAAAGAAAACATTTTTTATGATTATGGATTATATCCATAAATAGTTCAATTTATGTTAAGTGTTTTATAAGTATGGGATTATGTATTTTGATTCATAAACTGATCCAGTTTATGCCATTGTATAGAAATGGCGCCCAGTAGAAGGAATGAGAACTCCAGAAATACACATGATTCAAAGAGAAGGAAGGATCATATCTTTCATGGTCTTAAGCTAGAATTTATAAGAGAAATAGTCTCCCATGTATTATCATCATATGAAGAAATAATATCATGTGTTGATAAGATAAGTAAAGAGTTTACTGAGTCCTATGGCTTTTAAGGGAGTCAAGTGAAGAAAAGGATGGAAGAGAGAATGATTGATAAAGGGAAAAGGGAAAAGAAGAATTTTCCCATATGTGGTAACTGTGGAAAGAAACACCCTGGAACTTGCCTGAAAGGAATGGGAGTTTGTTATAAGTGTGGAGGAAAAGGGCACAAAGTACGTGACTGCAAGGTTAAGAAAATGGTTTTAAATGTACAATGCTTCATTTGCAAGGAGTTTGGACACTACACGAACCTATGTCCCAGTCATCAGACTATGCCGAAAATGATGTTATTGGATAATAATCAAGTTATGATACTACCACAGATGAAGAGGAATGATTAGAGTTCTTATGTTGATTATGTCAATTGAGTGTTGTATCAACAATGTACTTGTTACAATAATCATGGAGTATATAAGGATTGTACTGCAGTACTATTTCATTATGGACTTGAGATTGTTTGGAACAAAGAAAAGTGACTCAATAGCAGGATAAATTTTTGGAAAATATATGGTTGAGGGAATGATAAATCATAATATAGTTCTGATACTGAGGTAGTGATTTTGGAATAATATGTGATTGTTTTGGATAAATTATTTTGGATATTCTTGACTACCCTGGAACTGATTAATGATTTGTATATTCCATCATTGTTGGGGTTTAAAACATTTTTGGATTAATGAAGTATATCCAGCTTTCTATATGGAATAAGGGAGCATGAATGTAATCAATAAGGAATATGGTAATTCAGGATGTTTCGGTGTATTAAAAGAATACATGATGAAGGTATTCATATGCTATTACGGGGTAAAAAGGTTCTACATTATGTTTACCTTACTTATAAATGTTGGACTGTGAGTTTGGATAGAAGTATTTTGGATAGTTCTAGTTTGGATTATTTTGGACTGCCATAAAAGGACAACCCGGAGGTCGGGCGGCAACCCGTCACGTCCGACAAGGCTGCAAGACTTGAACCCGCAACCGAAGGGCGACAAGGGTGTATCACCTACCACTGGCCCACGAGATGTCCTGGATTAAATAATGTAGTTTTATTAAAAGATCTTGTAGATGAATTATAAATTCGTTTATTTTGGAACCCTATACGAATAGTGTAAATATAATTTTTTTTACATTCTATTATCTTTTAGAGTGAAAGATGAGTTTGTGGTAGAAATTTATTAATGGATAAAACAATAATTATAAAGTAAGTATATCTCCTTATGATCTTAGCCAATCTCATAAATAAATTCCTCAATATTAAGAAAAGAAACTTAGAACAAAAATGTTTTCCTAGATGGTACCTTAAATCATCACTAATTTATGGCTTTGGGATTGTTGGCCTTTTCATAGCCATGTTCTCTACCACTCTCCATCAGATAATTGATGGTTAGATTTTTCTTCCATATCCATATTTTCCTACATGGAACCCTTGTATGTGTTATTTTCAGTAATCTTCATACTTTCGACTCTTTATTTTAAATAGAGGCCTTGTTAATTCATTTTTCGATGTGGGATTTCAACTAGGATATTTTGAAACGTCAAAAATGTGTTTTCCTAATACCCTATATTTTGTTGAACCGATGGTATTTCAAATCATCATAGATTGATGAATTTAAGGACCTCAATTTTATACTTGTTTGTGATTGAGGACCTCAATCACTACCTATAAATATTTACGTTTTTCCTCTGATTATATGTCTCTAATTGCCACCAATGTTCTCCTAATCGAGATCATAATTTGGTGGTGACCCTTTGATTTCTCTTTTCCTCATATTAAGACTAAATTTTAGTAACCCAATTTCCGATGTGGGTTTTCCCACAAATATATTTTCTACTTTCAACCTTTTATTTTCGAAGAACAATTTCAAATTGCGAGGACGCAATTTATTGAAGGAGGGGAGAATGTAACACCCCAAGATTTCATAGTGTGTTATTTCTTTAAAATAATTCAATAACTTTCACTACACGCAACACCAAGTCCAATCGCACCATGACTTACCAAACAAGCTGTTCAAAAGAGGTTATGAATAGTGTTAACTAAATTTTAAACTTTATATAATCCTTATAATTTTAGAATTCATATTATGAGTTTCTTAGACATAATGTAAGAACAAATTAATTTTCAGTATTTCACTTTTACCAAATTTTAATAGTGAACCCTTTTTAGATACTATATTTTAAACTTTTTGACTAAATGGGGACATCAAAAATTTAAAATAAAACATCCCAAACTTCCACGGTACGCTTTCCATTGAATAAAACAGTAGCGTGTGTTGTACGCAACCTCGAGTTTTAACACACACCACAACCGATCAAACTAGCCGTTATGAATAGTAATACCTAAATTTTAAAATTATATATATTTTATATTTTGAAATGGACTTCATTTTTTGATTCGGAATATCGAATTTAGCCTAAGGTGAAATTTTGGTACATTTCGGATAACTTTCATATTTTGATGAATAGTGAAAATTACTAAATTTTAATTAAAAACAACTTTTTTAATCAAAATACTTAATAGTGATAAATTATGAATTTGAGTGGTTTTAAAGTATATTTAGAATATATTTTTACCATTTAATATAATTTTGGTCATTGGACATAATTTTACAACTAAACCGAACATAAACAAATGTCAATCTTTTGATAGTTATTATCTCTTAAAAACACGCTTTTTGTTTTGACAGCGGGAATTAATTTTAAATTAATTTCTGCCACTTCTGTGTTTAGAATTTAGGAAAATGGATTCCATATTTGGAATCAGGATGTTCAAATTGTGTAAATAGGTAACTTTTATTTTTAGACATTTTGAATAATTACTGCGGTAAATATTTTATTTACCATGGTTGAGGGTAAATCCGGTAAATAAGGGTTAAAAAATAATATTATAATAATACTAAATTACCCTAAAACGTATCTTAACCCTATTGGCTGATACATGGTCGACCATGGGAATCTTTGGGTCTATTTTGGGACCCCATGGATCCACTTGTAAGTGATAATGACACTTTATTTTAATTAAGTTAAAATGAATACAAAAATGACACAAGCATATATCTTTTAGAAACACAATTGTTACATAGGGTTATATATGTTGGATTTTAGATTATAAATATTCATTAGAAAGCTAAAAGGATTTCCTACATAATTATATTTTATTTATAATTTTTAGACATTAAATTAGGTATTTTATTTATGACACAATGATGATGCAGTAATTACTATAATAGTGAAAAATTAAAATAATTGATATTATAAATACCCAAATAAATATAATATGAACCTTTTAATGAATTAAACTAATTTTCTAGGATAATATGATATATTAGGATTGATTTAATTGACTTTTTTCGAAGTAATCAATCTGTTAGGAGTTTCACAAAAATCAACTATTGAATAGTGTCAAAATTGACATAAAAGAGTTCTTAAAACAAATATTATATTATTAATTGATATTAAATTCCTAAAAATCTATGGTTCGGCAAAGAGACTTATATCATGATAGGTTCATCATTAATGGACCACTTGGGGGTCTCTTGGATGTATATAGTACGTTTATTAACCATATTATATAAAAATACAAAGAGACATTGTAAAAGTGAAACTAATTAACTTAGAGTTAATACTTAAAGATAAGGTTAATATAAGTACCCAACCCTGTCTAAATTCTATTGGTTGAGTGGGTTTCGACCTATACCCACCTTAACCTTTGAATAATCAACTTTGGAGCCATTGGAAACCGAATATGAATTTATTATAAATTAATATTTCTAGATTTTCCAAAGGTGCCCCTCACCCCTCTTATAAAAGGGAACTCCTCCTTCTCATTTCTTCACACCTTCAAAGCCTTTTGGTTCGGCAAAACTCTTCCCAAATACTCTCCCAACATCCCTCACTACAACCTAGAGGCCTTAGTTTGATCAGAAAGCCAACCTAAGGAGCCCTTTTGATCAAATCAAAAGGAAGAACCCGAAGAAGAGGTAATGATTTCACCACCCTTCTCCAAGTTCATTTCTTCTTCCACTTCTTCTTCCTTTGTTCTTACCATTCTAAAATAATAACTCCAGTATCTCACATATACTGTTATGTTATTATAAATATGGTACAACCATATTCAGTATTCTATCCACCCTTTGAATAACATGTCACCATACGTGCGTACGTACGGCTTACTGTCTCCACGTCGTGGTGTAATTGTTATTCAATATAATATTATTTGGATGGGTATAATAATGATGTGTAACTCATGTAAATAATAAATATTACATGTTAATGATTCTGCATATATGATATAGCATCCATTTATATATTATTTTAATATCAAAAGAATGATATTGTCGCTCGTGCGTACGTACGGACTACCGTCTCCACGAACGCGATGAGATTCATTCTCCATCGTATCCATTCAAGTATAATTATAATTTGATGATTTAAAAATGATGTTTAAGGACTAGATATCATTCTGGATATGAATAAGATACAACAACCATGGCTTATGTAACAAAACATATAAAATAAAATGAGTAAGTTAACTCCCGAAACAACGATAATTCTAAGATCAATGTTAAAAGATCATATATGATATCATATTAATATATATGATTCTTGTATAATTTAATATCAACTATTTCACCATTATACAGGAGGTTAACCTACCCCATCCAAGGAAAATTACAAGGTAAGGGTTTACTTTACAACCTCTTCATTATCCAAGGTTGTTTATACGTAATAAGCTACTGGGATCTCTTTATCATCCACATCCATGTTTCTTAAAAATGTATTTCAAAACATTTTTAATATTTACTAGAATATGAGTTAAAGTCATTTATACCCTTTTTGACTTTTATAAGTGGTTTATAAAGGAATCTTTTTGTCGTTTTCAAAACAACGTCCTTTTTAACCTTTTTGACAAAATTAAGGTAAGAATGTTTTTTTTAACTTATACGGCGGGTGTGGCTATTTTCCGCCGTTATAAAGTCTTCAAAGCTTCCCTTACAAGTTTATAAGAATATTTTCAAAGAAAATGTTTTATTTTATATGGATCTTAAATGATTTCAAAATAAAAAGAGATATTTCTTTAAAAAGAATTTTGATTTCATCTATGTCAACATCCTTTGATGGATTTTACGCTTATTTGAATTTGATCTATTGTGATACAAAACTTCTATATTGTATTGAAGGTTTTGTGATATGTTTGACTGTGGATGTGCTATTTTTATACCATTCATAGTTTATGGTGAAATTATTGACATTTCGTATGCTAGTTTTAATACGAATGTTTATGTTATGTTTAAACCTTTTCATATGGGAATGCATTGGACTTAGTATGTGACGGGTGGAGCCCGCTATAGCTCCTCGATGCATCGGTGGGTCTCATGGGACAAACTAGTGTCTTGGCACAAGGCATTGACAAAATATTATTTGTAGTCTTGGCACGAGGCCTTGACTATGTGGTTATGATAGTCTGGCATTATGCATTCCAACATTATGAAAGTGGTTATTGATTTTTGCATGTGATTATTCGATTAGTAGAATATCCATGTGAGTAAGTAAATGGAATTATTTCATTTTATTTATGCCATACCATGTTGAAAGTTCATGTTTGAAAGGCTTTTGTTTTTGTTATACATTGCCTTAAAAGTTTATTCTTATTTATGAAAGTTTCCGCTATATTGTTATCCTTACTGGGCATTTGAGCTCACCCCTTTTCTATGTTTTATTTTTCCCAGGAAGTAAAGAAGTAAGTTATGAATGACCTGCAGGGATATTATGTGGGGATATGAGTGTGGATTATGGAGACAATATGTTGTTGTAGTATTTTTTCGTTTAATGATGTAATGTAAAACTTATGAATATATCTAGTGTTTCCAAGGCTACTAAACCAATCGGTCTTTCGAGATTTGATCTTTCTTGTGATCATGCCAATGTTATGTAATAATGCACCGACTCTGGGTAACTGGGGTCGGGGCGTTACAAATACCACTATGGTTAAAATACCCTTTTCACAACACAAATCCATTCATCTTTATTATTCATTTCTTATATTATTATATTAACAAAATAGTGGAAGACAAGGGGTTTACCTTTAACCACCTCACTAAGATAAGGTCTCCCTTCTATGGTGTAAATTTGAATTCTATAAATAACATTAGATATCATATCCAACTAATTCATTGTGAATCCAAACAAAATACAACATTATTGAACATTGGGTCATCTAGTTTTATTCTTTTGAGTTTTTGGTCTAACAATATGCAACACTCAACATAACATGACACACATCATCAATGGAAGAATTATCTATCTCTAAAAAACTCCACACAAAACAATGTAGATGCCAACCCTTAGATTCAAACCAATTCAAATAATACTAATATACAGAATAGCCAATAATAATAAAGTATTCTCATAGAATAACCAAACTCGTTGTGGTGTGATCCAATATTAGTTAATCTTTTATAGGGTTCAGTTAATCCAAAATTTCCTCTGGTTTAATCTTATTTAACTCACTGTATCCCCATCACTTCCATCTAAAGGATATTATTATTCCCAAAATAGAATATTAATAAAACTTGTTAACTATAGTTGTGTGATCCATGTTGTAACAGAATTATTTCCTTCAAATTGAGAGAATTTTTGTATATTTATGAGGATTTTTCCCAAACTCTTGAAGAACCTTTAAAACTACTATAGAAATCATGTCTATAATATTTGTCAACAAAAATTGTCAAAAAAATTATATATATAGAATTTTTATGACAATAAAATCAAGAGGCCTTATTAATAAACAATCCCACAAAACATTTACTAAAACCATCATAATTTAGTATAAACATAGTTTTATACTACTCACAATTATATAAAGTATCAATTAATCACAAAATCATAATTTTGATCCTATATGAGTCAATATAATAGGGAGAAACAAGAGTTAAATGAAAAGTTACCCATGAAAAAAAATTAGACCATAACACACTTCAATGCTTCACAACCAATATTATCCCATTGAATATAAATTAATGTATTAAACCTAATTATAATAAATCATAATCAGAAAACTCAACACTATTATTATTTATAAACCATCATAGTCTGGGAAAATTCTCCAAACAATTTCAGATTCATCTCTCATGTTGTTTTCAAAACCATAGAGTACTTCCCTAAAAGATTACAATAAATGGATTGAAATAAAAATAATACAATAAATGGTACTAACATACCTCTCTAAAAGTTTAAAAATTCTTTTGTAGGGTAGGGTTCCCTTCTACAAACCTTCTAGTTGGATAGAGATAGTTTTACTCCAACATCTAATTGATGCCACTCAAAATCACCATGAAATCATCTAATCAAAATATATTTATTATCTCACTGAAATATTTAGATTATGAATTAAAAAATAATGAATCCCTTTTATAAAAAAATTACCAATCCTAAATAATGACTCACTAATAAAACTATTCATGAACATAATCCTCTTGAATTATAAAAATATTTTTTATTATGCTCAATCTAATCCTATTAAAATTATATAATACACATATATTATAAAAAATATCCATTTATCATTATCCTTCTAGATTTAGTGAATATGATCATCATAAACTAACTAAAATCCATGATTTCAAATGTTTTGATCAATCCTAGAATATTATTCCCCAGATACTTCATTTATTTTATACAATGCATTCATCAATTAACGTTCCATTCTATAATATTTTTTTAACGAAAAAAATATTTTATAATCGATTCAAACCACTTTCTCAAGGAATCCATTAAATTGTTTCGAATTTAATACCATTTTCAATACCATTAAGGTCTATTTCACATTAATTTCCATGAATAACAGAATTGTTTCAAACCAACATACTATGGAAAATGTCTCATAAACAAAAATTATATTGATTTAGGAATAAATACTATACACCAATAATGATTTATTTCAAATTACCTTTCTTTGAAAATTGATATTATAATGGAATCAAGATATGAATATTTTTAGGCATCCATGAATGAAATTGAAGTCTCTCTGTTAGAGAGGGTGTAATAAATTGTTTGATGGTGAAAAATCTATAATCAGTGGGATTAACTATTATTAATTGGGAGAAGGATCTTTGTGGGTATTATAAATATGGTGATATTATCATTTAATTATAAATAATTCAAAAAATGTGATATAGAGGGATATAATAAGTGTGGATGGAGAACCTTATAAAGCTCATTAATTTAATTTCAAAAGTAATGTAATTCCAAAAATAAGTGTACAACTAACTCACCACCCTCTAGGTGGAACCTAATTTGGCATTGGTCCCACTAATTAGTAATATTTGATTGAATGGTCATAAATAGGCATGTAAAGTAATGAATGTTATATTTTAATTAGAAACAGAACATGAATCCTTTATACAAGGGATTATGGGTTCCCTTGAGTGGGTGTGAGTGTGTTGGTTCAATAAGCCCATAGAATATCCAGAAGTCATATTATCTACATTCTCTTATTATTTCTCCCTATCTATTTAAAATTATTGATATATAATTATTTAAAACCTCTATCAATCCATAATGTATATCACATGATAGTTGGAATTGTTTTTAGATTGAATCTCACCCTTTAAATATAGATTTTTTAAATCATGTGCTCAAAAATTCAATCCATCATTCGTAAGGATGTTAGGGGAAATCTATAAATTCTAATGATTTTTTATTTTTTGAATGTAATGATGATATTTATACCAAAATTAATAAATGTAATTAAATCATCCCAATTGAAGTAGATATCATAGTTATTTTGGTTGAACATGAACTGTTGAGGTGTCACTATGTGATATCGGCCTATAACATTAATCCCCAAAAATTAAAATTGAAATAATTTTTTTCTAGAATATTTCAGATTCTATGGTTGGTGAATTAAATTTGAATAAATTTAATATTTATGGAATTTATTTGTTAAGACTATGTAATTTTTCATCAAAGAGGGCCATATGTAAGAAAGTCTATAAATTTAATAGGAGATATTGGTTCCAATTAGATAAACCTTGAATTTACCAAAATAGTCTTCTTTATTGAGTTAATGCATGTCACCACATTCAATGTACCTAATAAACACATCATAATAGTTATACATGTAGGGATTTATTATGGAATAATGGCCTTCATTATAGATAAAATTCAGTAATCATATTTTTATATTTTTATTTAATGGCCCTATCTTAGGGAAATGATACATACCATAAATAATACATGACTAGATATATCCAATAAACTTCCTCCATTATTATTTATAATAGGGGTTTAGATAGAGTTTTTGTAGGAAAATCATCATCTACATCCATTATCACTATATTTATAATAGGTTATACTAATTTTTGATGATCAACATTGACGATCATTGCATTATTAACATTGTTGGAAATAGTGAACAAAAAAATATCTAATTCCTTTACAAGGGTAATAGGAATTTATGGGATATACACAATTATTAGTTTAATAATAAATTGTTCTGTAAAATATTATTTGTAATAAATTATAGAAAAGTACTATCTCTTTCAATATGGAATTTTATCTATTAATTTTTTTACAAAATACCACTAATACCCTTTAATATAGGGGTGGTAAGCCAAGATATGGTGTTCCAATTCTATATTTGTAATCATTTATTTGAATTTATCCTCGTTATTATTAAAACCCCCGAGAGGATCAATGAATATGAAAGTTTTATATTCATAAGGGGATTAAGTACAATACCTATGATAACCTTATTATACATATTGTATTCAATTTTCATTCAAATTGGGTACTTTTACGCACAGTAAAACAATTGATCCCATGTATATTAAGTACCATTGATGGATAATTCACATTAATTATGTTGTTTTTTATTAATAGGTACGACCTCCAGAGTTTCATGGGATGGTAAAAAGTCATTGAGATATTTTCCTTTGATAACATTCTGAAAGAGGAACCGAAAATTTATTTGTTATAAATTGATGTCATATATGTCGTAGTTCTATATTAAAAAAGAGAAACTAAGGATTTATATGAGTGGATCTACATGGGAAACCTGGTGGACCATGTGATATTTTGTAAAATGATGTATATATTTCCCTGTGAACATTAGGGTAGATTTATTCTTATCCACTATGATATACTTTCCCATTTCAACCAATAATATTTTTTTGTGGTTGTATAAGAAATTTTCAATGTGCTAATAATTATTTTAGTAAATAATAGAATCTATAGACTACTCTAGAGATACCACTTGTAGGAGTAGGGGTTTTTGATCCATGGGTGGAATCAATAATAGATAAAGGGAGATATATTATTTTAAGATATCAAATTCATTTTAATAATATATATCCCATTAGTGGGTTTCACTCTTCATCATTAGATTGGTAAGGGGAATGATTTTTGAATGTGTCTCAAGAAAAACAATTATGTAGGTGAAAAAGGCATGAAAGTCACTTAACTCTTGGAGATTCTAAAGAGGGTGTATTTCAGGGAATGTCATGGCCTTTTAAGGATCATTTTTAATACATTATTGGTGGAACAAAAAATGAATATTTTTATAAGATAGTCAATATGTACTTTTAGTTGAGCTTATCATCAAAATATATTTTATTGTATCCATGAAAACCACCTTATGAATAGAAAATTGTGATAAAACTATTGAGATTTAACACGATGTCATTTACATATTATTCTATTATATTCCCAATGAGAGAATTAATAATACATTTAATAGATTGATAATAAGTTGACTAAAAATATTTTAAATCAAAAGGGATCACATAGAAATATTACACTCCTTGGGGTTCATAAAAATATATGGAAGGTACAACATTTTCCATTCAAATTTGATTATATATGGGGTATCTATTAATTATAGAGAACACTTAAAAACATATTATTTCATCAATAAAAAATATTGTCATCTATGTTGTAAAGTCATTAATTGAGCATTGGAAGATGATATCACACAATTAGATATAGAACCAACTATATGGAATCTTATTTCTTAAGGGAGAAATATTTTGTTGTCATTTTGGATAATTAAACTCCTCGATGAAGGTATCCTTTATCAGGATTTTCACCTCACCATTTACCATGTCACAAAAATAAAAGGGAATTCATCCCTTATATTTATTTACCATGATCAAGATATTGTGGCCTAAGGTGGTGAAAAAAAATTTGGGGGACCAATCCTATAATTTTTATGTAACTCTATATAAACATGCATTTTATTTTTTATTAAATTAAATGTTCAGGTCTTGCTCCTCAAGGTGCATGATTGAAATAATTATCATGGGTCGTGGATCCTCTTCGGTTACATGGTTAAAATAGGTGATTTTTTAAATTTAGTTTGAAACAATGTTATCAAACTATGGTTGAGAACTGATATTCTTTAATTTTTCAAGACCTCAAGATGTAGTGTCTAAATCGTCCTTGATATCTTTATGTGAATGTATCGTATGTATACATTATTCCTTGATAGTATAGGTTTTAGAGGAATTAATGTCGACACTTTGATAGGAAATATCTATATCCATGGAGACATTGTGGATATAAATAGAGGTTTCCAATAATTATACCTAAATACAATTAATTGGGGGTATATAATATAAATTTATAATAATTCTAGGATCCTACTTGAATAACACTAAACCCATTAAGAATGACTAACCATGAGGGGCCTCTATTTGAACATACATTCCATATCCCTTATAGTACACAACATTGATATACCATGACTTACATAGATAAAATGTGTAATTATCAACATTAATTTCAATAAATGTTTTATATATTGGGTATTTCAATAACAAATGGTAAAATAAAGTAAAAATTTTATGATGGTACAATAAGGATTGGTTACATAATACACCATTTCATCGAAAATAACTATTAATTTATTATTAAAATCAAAGTCACCCAATTGTTTCTTTAAAATAATATTCTCAAAAGGGTTTTGTTCAAATTCTTCATACCATTGAATGGTCAAGGAAAAGGGGGTTAAATATGTCTCCTTAATATCAATCCAATGAAGGGTCCACAAAGGGCTGAGGTTAATCCCAAAACCATTATCCAACAAGACAAAACAAAATCATAAAACATTGATATTTATAGGCACATTTAGTTGTTATATTTTACCTCAGACAACTACACATGGTCGTGGTATATGAATGAGATCGTGGAACCATATTTTTTGAGCACATACATAACATGGATAGCCTTAGAAATATCCACTTTTTTCTCAATTTCATATAGAATTGTCAGTTATTAAGATGGTAGTTTTTGTCTCATTCAACAAATTAATAGAATAAAAAATTAATATTTATGTAGACACAATAAAAATATGTTTATATGCATTATATTTATGGGAAAAGTAGATATGTTCATAAATATATGACTATAATAAATTTTATCATATAGAGGAATGATATTGATATGGTGGTTGTTCCACTAGATAATTATGTCGAGGTTCTTTGAAGGTGAGATAATTAATATATTAGTACATAGGGGGGGCCCTCATGATTAAATGAGTATTTTCACTATGAAAAAATAATCCACAGGTAGGATCAAGGTGGGGAAACATATGAGGTCCTTAGATGAGTCTGTCACTCTTGAATTTTCTGAACATTGCAATCCTTTTGTTTTTAGTGGCATCAATAATATGTTTTGATATAGTTACCTAGAACATATTCATGCATACAAATTTTTTTCTGTTTATATGAAACCTTCCATAAGTATAGTCTATGTTATATTAAGCACATGTATTTACACATCCAACAAATAAATTCATTAATCAAAAAACATTGATGAAAGAAAACTGAAGTTCTTCATTAGAGGATGATCTAATTTAGATAGATTAGTGAGCGATTATTTTTTAGATTCATGTATTTTTATTTGTTATTATACCATATTTTAGAGGGTTTCATTTTGGAGGATCCCCCAAATGGTGTTGCATAGATAATTAATTCCATAATGGCTTGATTCAGTCATCCCTTGATGTTAATGTTCATGTGGTGGATGAACATTCGAGAGAACAATTAATAAAACTTCAATGTTATTTTTTCTGAAATTATTGCAACTAATAGTCCACATAGTATAGTTTAGTGACAATTCTAGTCACACATACATCATCTTCAACAAACATTACTAGCCCTCCATCAACCATCTTCAAGATAAATATTTTAATAAAATGATCGATTGGATAATATTACATAACATCTTTTGATAGGGGATAAAATTTTGATAATACTTATGTGACACCTCATGGAAATTCATGGATGTGGGTAAGATTATATTATAAATATTAATGGAATATAGAAAGTAGTAAGGATTTTTTCTATCCTAAAAGATTAAATAATGTTCTTTATTTCCACAAAATAAGGATGTATTTATTCTATAAACGCATCCCATATATATTGACTTTAATTTGTGGGTTTTATATTTTAATAAGTCCTTGTAGGAATTTTAATTTTGAATATGATTAGAATTAGAGTTAAGGGTGTAAATTCAATCCATATTAATGAAACAATTATTGTTTATGGATTCTGTGATGTCCTATTTGGTATGGACGTATCCTGTTTAGATTTCAACTTAGATAAATGGATGAATTCTACATCCGTTGTGTTGTTATGAAAACCTATAAAAAGAGATTAGGTTATCTTTTGGGATTCAATATGGCTTAAAAATCATCCAAAAATTGATCAACACAAATTTTTTCAAATTTCCTCTCATAGAAGCTGTATATTGAATTTATATTTCAAGTGTATCCATCATGTAATAAAATCAATGACTTACTTGTTCAATCAATATTTCCAAATAGATAGGTCACATATTATTTTGTTACATATCATACAATTGAACGTGTTTATGAACATACAAATTAAGACTTTTCAACTTGAAATTGACTCATTTTTTATGTTTTTATATCCAAAAAATGTGGTAAATTATTGTGTTTAGACAAATAATCATAGAATCTCTACAACGTGTTGGTAATCCGTTCCCAAAAATATTCCAAAAAAAGAGGTGAATTAAATGAGATACATATATGACCCACTTTATGTTAAAGTATTATAAATTTGGAATTATATAATTTATAGTGGAGGGGAGGGGGAGGTCATGCCATTCATGATAAGGATATCATCTAGGTATATTTCTTTGTGAATTTTTATCACAAAAAAATGAGCATAGATTACCTCATAAACATCAATTATCCATGTCACCCTTTATGTTGGGGTTTCATATATGGAATTAATATTACAAAATTTGATGTTTTTTCAAGGGATGGAAGTCTTGAAGTTATTTAGGAGAAGTAGTTATTTTAATTTGAATTTATTTTTTTGAACCTAACTATATAAATGATTATACCTACCAGAAATCATCAACAATAAGACCTAGTGTTTATAATATTTTGTAATATTGATGTTTTATCCATCTATATTATTATCGTGGATTGTAAAGTTGTCATTTAAATATAAGTGTATTATTCTTTATAGAAAGTGGGGGAACTAATCCTAAGTTACCACCATTACCCTTTTTCTTTCTTGGTGAATCCTTGAATAGTTTTAAGTTTTATATTATGAGGGGATCTCTAAAAATAATTCTACATTTTATAGTGGGTTTGTGAAACCTAATAAGTTCACTTCCTACAAGGGCTATTTTTTGTTACAGTTTTCATTAAAATTATGTTAAATACCTACCTCAATAATTGATATGTAAATAACTACATACATAATAAATTATATAGAAGAATATAATGGAGGATATTAGTCCTCAACTACACATGTTATATGGGAAACATTATCCTGAGTTGTGAACCAGTAAAGGGGTTCATTATAATTTTTTTATTGACTCACTAGGAATACATATAATATTCATCCCTTATGGAGTTTTTGGAATCCTTTTTTATAGCATTTATTTAATTGAATAATGGATATTTTTATTATTGGTGATTCTAAGGGAGAATCTATTGATGATCACCAACCTTCACTAAGAAATGTACAATTCATATTCAGATCTGTGGGTCTCTCATATCCTTGTGAATAATGAATCATTAGAAGAGATTCCACTATAGTAATATAATCCATTGACATGACTCAAGTGGTTAGTGACAATGGTTGGCATACAAATTCTCCCAACCCTATAGAAAGGCTCTCTCCCCATAATCAAGATAAAAATTCACCCAACCCAATGGCTTACAGATTCACATGATTCCTGGTTATAGTTAATCTTTATCTTTTCATCTTCTCATATATGTATTATAAAAATAATAAAATTAAGGTTTATGTATTTTGAGACTATATGTATATTGGTTGATTATGGTTAAGGGGTAGACAATATGAAGGATATTGTGATCATAGCAGACATTACCTTTCGATTTGGATCTACCCTCACCACATAAACAACTTCCCAAATAAAGAAGATTATGTCTTAATATCATTGAGAACAACATTAATTTTTTTTATAGATTGGCGACGGTGCATAGTATCCCACCTAGTACAATATTGATATAGTTTTGATGTACCTCCCCAAGAATTTAAATAAGGAACATCATCTTTGAATGATAATATGAAATATAACACCAAGAATAAAATATAATTTAACACATATAGATTTTATATTATATATTTTAAATAAATTTAATTCCATAGTTGTCTTTCACAATAATCAACATCAGGTTTAAATAAAGCATGATATTCTGTTGATTTTTTTTAAACATTACCATTATAACATAAACATTACGTTCACAGGTAAGAATATAAATAACTAAATTGATAAATTTATATGGATAGAACATTTATAAAATAAATTTAATGGATATATAATTATTATAAATAATATAGGAACTATTTAAAATAAAAAAAAATAATTTTCAAAAAAATGGATTTTTTCAAAAATCCAGTTTAGCGATGTTTTATACAAATAATTTCATATTACTTTTTTCCAATTATAGAATTTTTTTTATAAAAATATAAAAACTTCTAAGTATTAATTTCATTATTATCTTTTTGGTAATTTTTTATAATTCTTCTAAAAATATCCATTTTTATTGGAATAGTTAATATACTAAAATTTATTAAAATCTGCCTTTTAGTTTATATTATATACAATATAAAATCAAATTTTCAATTGGATTAATATTAATACCAGAAAACTTATTTTAAAATTTAACTAATTTAGTTCATTTTAATAAATTTCCAATTATTTTTTGATATGAAAACTATTAAAAATTTTGATTTCTTTTCATTCGAAATCCATTTTTTGTGATGTTTATGCGAGTTTAATTTTATGTTTAATTATACCACTTCTATAAATTGGATATAAAAAATGGAGTACATTTTTAAAGTAAAAATAATATATATTATTTTTTTATCATCAACTTAATTAATTACCATTATAAATTTTACAATCAATAAAAATCAATTACAAGGGTTAAGTTGTAATTGGGTTTATTAGGGGGTGGGTAAACAAAAAATATGGGTTCTTAATAGAATGATACTTGTTAAAAACCATTTTTATGGAATTATTTAGTACTTATAACATATATGGTTTCATAATTTCATATTTTTTGATACTTTTTGTTTTTGAATATTATTGGGTATCAATTTATCTTCTAAAAAATTCCACGTGTCTCATCTTCCCCACTTATAAAAGGACACCCCGACTCTTCCCATATTCACCCTTACAAAACCATTTGGGTTTTCCATTACCTTACCAAATAACATCCATAAATAACACCTCAAATCCTAGAGGCCTTATTTTTATTAATAATCCCTTCATATAGAGCATTAGATATAAACCTAAAGAGGTTTTCCAATGAAGAGGTAATTTTATTAAACATGCATATTTTTATTATTTTTTCTTACACATTTTTAAAAGAATCATAATATTTGGGAATGTAATGAAAAAATATCCCCTATATACATATATGTAATTATATTAAAGTAATTGCCAATATCTAACATTAATTCCATCAAATGGGTAACAAAACTATCGATCATGTGTATGGAGGACAACCACCTCACAAGCCAATGCAATTTGTTTTCCATCACCACCATTCAAGGTTAGATTTAATAATATATTTAACATATGTATATTAATATTATTTTATTATTATTTGTATAAAATTATTATATCACATAAAACATCATATTTTATATTCTATGGGGGTGATATGATAATCTCTTTCATGTTTAAACCAGACTCCCGCATCGTGAAGTGATGTGATCCATTTATTCACAAATTATTTAGATCGAAATTAGAAAGGTAAAAATTAAATAATATAAGTTATATTTATTAATAAAAAATAATTATATAAATATAATATCACATATATGTTCTTACCATCCAATCTAATGGAATACAATAATGTTGTTCATGTGTGCGTGTGGAATACCACCTCCACATTGTGATGTGAAAGGTTTTTCATTTTATTTTTACACGGACATTAATAAGGTTGGATTTTATTTATATAAATAATATAAATAACCTAATAATGACAATGGATATTTGAATTATAATTTTTTTCCTCTCATTCCATCCATCAAGAAAAAAAGAAAAAATGTTCATGCGTATGTATGACTTGTCCTCTCCAGGAACGATGTAATACACTTTTTATATACAACCTATATAAATTAATCTAAATTAATATATAATTAAATTATAAGATAATTATTTCATTATCTATATTAAAGATATTATGAATCATTGATCAGTATAAATTGAAAAAACATACCAAACCAAAATGTACATGAAAAACAAGTCAATTATCACATAAAACCTCAATTTTAACAAATAATGTAGAAATACTAAAATTATATATCTATTAATCAAAATTAGGGAATTTTATTAATTTTTAAATATAATTTTTATACAAACACAATTTAATCCTTTGAGCATTTTCACTATAAATATATGCTTTCTAATTGTGTATGTGAGATTACTTTAAATTAAATTCTTCCACTTTACAATTATAATTTTAAAAAATAGATTATATATTAGGAATAATCATAATTTATATTAACTCAAAATGTAAAATTTATTTTTTACGATAATTATTATAGAAAAAACCTAAAATTAATTATCATGATTAAGGTAAAAAAGAGTTGGTCGGGTGATTTTACTTATTAAAATTAAGTATAAAATAAGATAAAAAACTATAAACCACCAATTTAATAGAAATATTTTGACTCTTATCCCCTTATCCTCTATTCGAGGAATTAGTGAGATACATTTCCACAAAGGTGACCTATATAATAAGTTATTTAATGAAAAATAAAAAAAGGTACCTCCTTGCCATTAATATCTATAAAGCCTTTAGATAGGGACAAAACATCATAGATTATGTTATAGATATGATTTTAAAATATAATTTTTTTTATCATGATAATTTATTTTATTTTATTATTGATTAAATAAAATTTTCAAATTCTTTAGAAGCTAAAACATAGTAATTTTAATATAATATTTAAATAGAATAAACGATATAAAAATAATTTAATGTGCTGAAAATTGAATAAATTATTGATTTGAATTAATATTTTATATGATTTTATCTTTTTACAGAGGTTTGAAAATCATATAAATTATAATACCATCATCGTATTGATATTTTTTAATTGAAATTAAATAAATAATTTTAAAATCAACATTAAGGTTATATTATTAGAAATAATATTTTAGTAAATGATTTAAAATTATTAAAGATAAATTATTCTCCCAATAAATTTGTAAATTTCAATTAATATAATATATGTTTCATTAATGGACCAATTTTTAATTTATAATGACTATATTTACCCCTAAATAGAGAAAATATCTATTAGTACAATTAAGATTAAAACATTGTTTTCATATTATATGCATCTATATTAAAAATAATTATACAAACTCATAAGATTTTTATATGGATTCAAAATTTATAATAATTAAGTATAATTTATCTGAAAAATCTCATTTTATTTTTATTATTAAATAATAAAATTCCTAGGTAAATAAAAAGTTAACAGTTACCGTGGTAAAAAATAAATGAATAATAATTGAGTAAACATAAAGACTAAGGAAAAAAATTATAAAAAAGTATTTATTTTTTTGTGGTGGAGGCATTTCTATACGTTATATACCCTTAAATCCATATTAATTATATTTTTAGGAAAATTAGATAAGTGATACCTACAAATTTTGAATAATTGCTTTAAGTATTTATAGGAATACCACAACTCCCCAACAATAAAAGGAAACTAACCCCCCCCCCATCTTCTCACATTCAAACAACATTGGTTTGTTTTAGAATTGCCCAAATAAATTCCAATATTCCCTTCCATAATTCAGGAATCCTTATTTTGGGAATAAATCTATCCTTTGAAATCATTAGTGAAAACCTAAGGAGCATACCTAAAGAAGAAGTTATGTTCTTTAACAAGCATCTTTATTTTATTACCTTATCCACGTCCTACAATTTCACATATTATGAGGTTATATAATAATCTATGTGTCATAAATATATTTATTTAATTAATAATAAGTTTATGTCATAATACCACACAAACATCCATAAAATTCATTACCCAATCACCATTCTGGTGTACGACATACTACCACCTCATAAACCGATGTCATTTGTTTCTAAATTACTTCCTCTTCATAACAAGAATGATCATCGATCTAATATATATATATATATATTATATTTATAAAATTATTATAAATTTATAACTGTTATATCTTATATAACATATAAAATCCCATTTTGTAGGAAACATGATAACGTCGCAAGTGTGTATGATAGACTACACCTCGCAGAGTAATGTGAATCATCATTCGCCAACGCTTTATGTAGATGGTGATAAGGAATTGTTTTTATAATAACACATGATATTAAATAATTTCTTATTATATTCATGAAATATTAATAATTATGTTAATACAACATATCGTTTTAAAAATTTCCACTTGAAAATGATAACATCATTCGTGTACCTGTGGAGTACCGCCTTCATAAAATGATGTGACTATCTTTCCATCTCAAAACTACACAAATGATATATATATGTGCGTATATTTAAAGAAATAATATGTTATTTATTATATTATTACAATTTTTAAATTTTAATATACTTCTTACCATTTTTCAAAAATGACCAGTGAAAATTGGAAATGTTACTAATGTGTACGTATGACTTACCATCTCCATGATCGTATCATACTTTATTTTTCAAAACCATCATTCATGATTGATTTTAAATGAATAATATATGTAAAAATATTATTATTATATCATTATTATTATTATGGATATGGTAGAACTATATAATTTTTGAATTAAAGTGGTCTTTCATGAAAAGACATGCAAGATAAACCAAGACAATTAACACCCAAAACAATGGAAATAAAGAATAATTTTTAATGAATGGGAGATAAGATGTCATAAAGGGATGGTATATGATATTATAAATATTAATATGGTTTTAAAATATGTTAATAACATTTATAAAGCCACAATAGAGGATATTAATTCCTGGTCAACCAAAATGAAGTGTGAAGTAATAAATATAATCACAATTTAAATTCCATTAAGAATTATTTGTTTTTATGATCCAATTAACATTTATATGGATTATATACTTCCTTATAGAGAATATAATATAATTATTTATTTATTATTAAATTTATTTTATTTTTAAGTATAAATTAACTCATCCAAGGGGATTTGAATTGAAAATTATTACGTGGTCCACGTTAATGTACTACCTCACTTTCATTTTTGATTTTTAAATTTATCTTGAAACCATAACATTCCTATAATCTGTTATTATTGTACATTAAAATTCTCTTAAATATAAAAATTCATGTGTGATATATATTATAATTTCTATAACATATACCATTTTTAACTTTAAGTTTTTTACTTTGAATGTTTACTAATTTATTGTCGAAATATTGATAAATCTATATCCTTTACTGAATAAAATTAATTGATATGGAATATTGTTTGTGATTTAAATAGATTATTCGATATATAGGGAATTATTTAGACATTCAATACACATGTTTTTATCAGTTAATGAAAACCCATTGATGCATCGGTATTCTTATGACACAAAATCCACTAGAAAAACCCTACACATTTGTAATGAGTATATTATAAACTATAATGTAAAAGGTATTGATAGTAATACATTCTAATCTATATTGTGGATGTTTTTGATTGAAATGGATTCATGTTCCTGGGACACATGTTGTCTAATAATTAATAATTATATAGGATCATAATTGAGTTATTATTATCCATTATATTTTCAATATGATATTATCAATGGATGCATTTCATTCTCATCTTTTTGATTAAATGGAATACGTTCTCAGTTATATAAATTTCCATACTAATTCATCCTAAACATATCCTAATATTTATTTTATTTAAATTGAAATTAATATTAGTTATTTTACATTCCATATTTATCATGCTTATTTAATTTTCATATATTCCATTATAATTAACCATTTTTACACTTTTGAGATCTCCTTATATTGTATCCTTTCCCCAATATTCCATAAAGAGTACTTTGTTTGATATTCAATGATATTATAGAGGGAATAAATTAATCGTGAAAAAATATATTTTTAATTTTTGTATTCAATTGTAATATCAAATTAATGTATGTATCGAGTTGACCAAGTCAACTAAACTATTCAGTCATTCAGGATGTGATTCCTTATATCGTATGCTAATGTATTGGTAGTAAGAACCAGCTCTTGGTAGATGGGGTCAGGATTTATATAGTTGGTATTAAGGTAAGTTTATTGGAAACCTTGGGAACTATATTTATGAAATCATAGATTAGGGAACATGACCACATGATTGAATATTTGGATAAGTATAGAGTGGCATATTAATGATTTGGTAATGTATTAACAATGGTGGGGGGGGGGGGGTTTCTTGGAAATACATCCATTTATGGATTCTACAAGTTGAAAAGGCTCTAGAATAGATGCTCTTAGAGATAATAAATCTGAATAAAAGTCCTGGATATTTTCTCTATAATTACCTGGCACATAATAGTGCTCCTTACTAGACATTTGGACTGACCCTTTAGGGGATATTAAAAGTAAAATTAACATTTCATATATGAAAAATTATAACAGATTTGAATATATAATGAAACTTAATGACCTAGGATAAACCCTAAAAAATGGAAATAAACATGTTGAAATATAATTGAATATGTAATTATGTATTTGGATTCTAAATATTTTAAAATTTGATAGTATTTTTACCGAATTAGTTTTAGTTAAAAGAATCATAAGAAATATATGGATTGTATTATAAAAATATGTGTATTAATTAACCTATGAGTTATAGATACCATAATAGGTTTATGATTATAAGTTTGATCATATTATTAATGTATTAAATATCCCTTTAAATCGTTTCAGTAGGATTGTAATAAGATTAAGTAAAATTTGTGGGAACTTTTGGGGAAGTAAAAATTTTATTGTCATTTTTTTGGAAAAATGTATTTTCAATTTATAGACAAAATTTTAGCGGTATTGATAACCTTTATCATTTATATTATCACTAACGACATAGTATATATAGTTAAAAAAGATTATATGTTTTATTGAAAACCATAGAAAAAAGGATAGTTAAGGATTAATTTTAATTCAAGGATGTCTATCCTATTTATGGGAAAATAATTTGAATTATTTAAATATAGAATTACAAAAATGGAATACCCACATTCTAGGAGAAAACCAACCAAATATGTAAAGTATATGGGGATTTAACCCATGACTGAAAAAGGATAAGGGTTTTACACCTACCATTTTTCTATAAAATTTCTTAATTAACATTTCACTATTTTTAAGAAAACTATTTGAAAAATGAAAATTAATAATAAGACATCAATGCATATTTTTAGGTTTAGAGATTATCTTATTATATTGGGTAATTTAGTATGTCCATATTTGTTTTATAAAATAGGTAGAGATAGACATAAATACTTTTCATTCATTTTTTGATCATATGATCCATGAAAAGGAAAGATTAGTTCATAATGCATTAAAAAAATAATTTTTGGATATTCATTTCATGAAGTAATATATGAATTATAAATATGTAAAAGAAAAAACAAATGATGAAATTTCCCTTGAGAAATATTATCAAATCAGATAAGTATATATCCTTTTATTCTTATAAAGAAATATAATTACATAACAAAAGGAAAATAAGCTTGAAAAAAATGTTATCATTATACCTTTATATATGATGAATCAAATGGACTTTTAAAACATCATAGATTTATGTATTTTATACCATTATATTTTAATTTATCATTAACTTGTTTGTTATCAATGACCATAAGTAGTCTCTAATATTTTTATCGCTTTTTTTCCATGTCCAAATATTCACTTTCCACTGATGTTATCATACTCGGAAACCATGTTATATTATATTCTATATCAAAATTGGACATCACTTTCTATCTTATTAAGAGGATCTTATATTACATCTATTATGATTTGTTTATTACAAAACTGTTATTTTCAAATATGAAACCATGGAATACTAAGATGTTATTTAAATACGGATGATGAAATTTCTTTGAGGTGGAAAGATTGTAACACCAAAAAATTAAAAATTAATAACCTTATATCTGAAATCATATAAAACACATAATATTAAGTGTGCCTTGAATTAAATAAAATATTCAGGTTTCTCTTTGTTACATGCAATAATCAGTTTATCCTTCATTATACATAACTCTATGTTTAAATGAAATTCGAATTATTACTAAAATAATATTAATTAATATAATATTTATAACCATGATGTTAAATTGGATTGTTACCACACTAACACGGAGGGCGCAGGCTGAACAAACATGGCCCAAAAACCCTCCGTTTGTATTTGCTTTTTGACAATGGCAGAAGTGCAACGACACTACTTGAAGAGGGGATCGCAACAGAGCAACAGCGGTCGGTAATCGGCCTACCATGAAGGAAACCGGCGGCCCAAAGTCTGTCATGTCACCGGAGGGGTGTTCTGTCATCACGCCGCATGGAGAATAGTTCCACGGCCAGTGCGGGCCGAGGCAGAGCAAGGCGGCCAGTCGGGCCGTCGGAGTGGCGTGGCGCAGGCGCGCCGAGCAGGTGTAAGGGTCGTGGCCTGGTGGGCTTTGGCGGTCGGACGGAGCAGCACGACGCCGTCGCACCACGCGGAGGAGCATAGCCATGGTGCCATTGCTCCGTGATGGTGGTGCTGGGATGACCGGCGTTAGGCCGGCCGCTGGTGGTGTGGAAACAGGCTGGCCGCTTGGCCAGCCGGAAAAGGCGGGACCCCCTCGAGTCTCGTGGGATTCTGAACCAACTCCTTGTGCCGGTTTTGTTCGGAAGCCAGGGGAACGCCCACCCCCCCCCCCCCCCCACACTTGTGGCGAGGGTGGGCCCCGCTGGTTGGCAGGCCATGGGGGCCCCCAGCTGGCCACGCAGGCCACCAGTCAGCCACGCGGGCTGTCCCCTCGCGTTTAGCCGCTCTCGGGTCGGGCCACCCTCAGGTCGGGCCGGACCCTCATGCCGGGTTGGACCTGCGGACAGTGTCAGACCCGCGGACTGGGTCGGATCCCGTTCTAGACCCGGGTCAGGTTGGGTCGGACCGACAGGGTCGGATCGGACCCAGACCCATTTGACCCAATTACACCTTTGCGCCCACATCTTAGGCTACAGGTGTCCAATCAACAAACCGCCTATGGAGAAGGAAGGCTTAGAGAGAAGTGGTTTTTTTGGAATACCTCTCTTGAGATTTGGACATAGTTGGGGTATGGTCGGGTTGTTTTGAACCTAAAATCCAACAGGCCCCTAGAATGGAAATGCCAATAACTCACAGACCAGGCGTTCGATTGACGTGTTGTCAGTTGCATTGGAACCCCTATAATGAGGTGACCCTTTGGGATAATTATACCTGGGAATTAGTGATGGTTGGAAAATCAACCTGTAGTTCATGGAGCAGATCCTCTCGAAGACGAGCGAGCAGTGTATGATGACCTAGTAGATGGTTGTGACCTGACGACTGCTGACCTTTAAAATATGAGTGTTTCGACTAGCCCATTGGGGAGAGCCCTTGGGTGAAGTAGAAAAACAACAGGGGGGAGCACTTTTGTGTGACTTAGTAGACCCACGATACTTGACTGGAGAAGTACCTCAGCAAGCTACGAGGGGGAGCACCTTTGTGTGAGCCCGGTAGAACCACATTGAGATGTGCCTTTGTGTGATCACAAAAGATCCACGGTACTCGATAAGTTGAGTACCAAAGTAGTTCAGGATAGTGGGAATAACCTCTGTGTAACGCTGCAGGCCCATTGTACTCGATAAATGAGGATTACACCATCTGCTGAGGTTCTGATAGTGTGAATGGGGTTATTACTTGATACAACCCCTAGAATAAAATCCCAGTTTGAGCTGAGTCAATAACTTTGTGTATTCCTCTTGTTTGAGATGGGTTACTAGATAACTTATGTATATGTAAGGTCATATACCTAAGTAATGGTTATCTGTTGGCTTCATAATTTGTGGTTTATCCTTGTTGGATTTTGTGAGACCTTGAGTGTCTTAGGGTCCCTAATGAGTATTTTTATATGCACCCATACACGGGATATGACCAAACATAGTTGTGTTGGTTGCAGATGATAGGTAGTGATGACTGAGGTAGTGAATAGCTAGACTGGACGGTACCCGTAGGAGGACCACTCAGCGTGACGGTACACGGAGTAGACGGATAGACGAGGAGTGCTAAGGAGGCCATTTGAACCTACCCTTCAGAGAGTAACCCCATAGGATGACCTAGTAGCTGGTTTACTTTTCATCAGTTGTACTTTCTTTCAGTTGTACTTGTACTTTCCTATTGGGCTTGTATTTCTGGCCCCTTTTACTCACCGACACTTCTTTTTTATACAGTTATACTTAGCGTTTTTTCTTCCAGTTGGGTACTCTATTGTGTGTGTATCAGATTATAAAGGAAATACCTTCCCAATTTAGGTATTTATTCCTTTGATGCTAGTCACCAGCTCCTAGACTATGGACGATGGGCTTGGGGTAGTCACGATATGGGCCCCGGGGGACGGGTCGTGACAAATTGGTATAAGAAGAGTCAGTTCGACCACATAACATACCACTATGATCATTCTTTTCTGTGATGAAATAGTGTTAAGGGTTCTTAGTGTGGATTTCAGTTCAGGGAGTCCAGTGTTGGTGCGGGTGGCCAATGTATCCATACACTAGGACCCTGACTAATGATTTCCGACTTAGTACATGAAAAAACTGATTGTGTGCGTGTCTTTAGATGTTTTATTAAGTTAGAACAACCAGTTCAGCTACCCAGGTATAATATTTTGACCATCTTTCAACTTTTTCTTTCAGGATGCCTCCCCGTAGAGCCCCGATAGTCGTATGCTCTGACAGCCCACTAAGCGATGAGGCCTCGGAGGAGGGCCCTTTACCAGTGGAGGCACCAGTGGTACCACTTCCCATTGGGCCACCGATTCCATCAGCCCTAACAGTAGACGATTCACACCGCTTGAGCGTGCTGCATGAGTTTCAGCACTATTGGCCACCCATGTTTCAGAGAGATATGGACCCACATGTGGCTGAGTATTGATTGGAGGCTGTGGTGAGAGTCTTCAAGAGAGTAGGGACACCAGCAGACTTGATGGTGATCCTTGCTGCCAGCCTCCTTCAGGCAGCAATAGGTAGATGGTGGAGCCTAATTTTCCAGGTCCATTATGAGGCGACACTTCTATAGTCATACTTCGAAATCCTATTCGGAGTGGATTTTGTACCAGCCACCATTCATGTGGTGCAGATACAGGAGCTAATTCATCTGCAGTAGGGCAACATGATATTAGCGTTGTACTCAGCGAGGTTCACCAACCGCTTTCTCTACTCCATGGATATGGTGTGGGTCCCATTATTCAAGGCTTGGTCCTTTGAGCAGGGGATCCGATGAGAGGTCAGAGCATCGATCATCTCCCTCAGTATCCCGACACAAGCATGGGTGGTAAAGAGAGCCCTCCTAGTAGAGAGTTTCCTGGCTAAGCAGTTACCGGCAGTAAGACCCACTACTAGTCGACACGTAGCAGAGTCTTCTGTAGCTAGTAGTAGATAGATGTTGTAGAGGTCCAAGGGGACCAAAACTACGGGTGGACGACCATAAGACTCACAATTAGTTTTTCTGGGGACCCGGGGAAGTGACTTACCTACCAGGAGTAGGTAGTGTTACTCATGTGGCAGGCAGGGTCACATGGCCCGTGACTATCTGACCCGCAATGCTAATGATCACGAGACAGTTGAGGGACCACCCAGGCAGTGGCAGAGGTTTTATCGAGGCAGTCCGCAGGGCGCAGGCAGATGTCTAAGAGGTGTTGGACGTGCAGATGGTGGTGGACGACATTACAAGGTGCTACCACCACCACCACCAGGAGGTCCACCCAGACCGTAGGAAGCAGGTGGAAAAAAGAGATCTCAACTTCAAGCAGTTGAGGAATATAACCATGGCGCTTCGGAGATGATTCAAGGTATAATCTATGTCTAATTCACCTTAGCTGTCATTCTTATAGACACAGGCTCCAGTCATTATTTCATTCTCACTACCCCCATTTAGAGCTCCATGATTTTGATGGAGCCGTTGGCTCGATCATTACGGCTTGAGACACCTACGGGAGTAACTCAACAATTATACACTAGTGTCGTCAGTGTGAGATTACACTAGGATGGGAGAGCTTTGGCTGGGATCTTCTCGTAGCAGTGTCAAGGCCATACGATGTCATCTTGGGTATGGACTGGTTATCTATAGTCCATTCTCAGATTGACTATATTAGGCTTAAAGTGTGGTGTGTCTATAAGTATGGGACTAGTTTCACCTTCACCAGTGATAAGGGAACATTCGTAGCGCATGATAGACTTAATTAGAGGAGGGTGCAGCCGATCACTCACCAGTTGGCTTGACTTACCCTCGTAGTAGTTGATGTGGAGAATCCGACTTATCCTGTAGTGGTAGATTAGTATGCATATGTTTTCCCTGTCGATGTTCTAGGAAAACCTCTTCACAGAGAGGTGGACTTCTACATTGGCATGTACCCCTAGACGACACCAATATCTTCTCCAGCATATCAAATGGCTCCCACTGAAATTTGTGAGGTTTGGGTATAACTAGAGTACTTGAAGGGAAAGGGATTCATCCGGCCCAGTGTTTCTCCCTGGGCCACCTCGATTATATTCTCTAAAACAGAAGATGGGAGATTGAGTCTCTTTGTTGACTACTTTCTCCTGAACCAGGTGACCGTAAAGAACAAGTACCCACTTTTGTGGATTGACGACCACTTTGATCTGCTGAAGGGAGCGCAGTGATTCTGGAAGATAGAAATCATATCATGCTATCACCAGCTCATATTTCCAGACAAGGATGTTTAGAAGATAGCCTTCAGGTGTCGATACAGCCACTAAAATTTCATGGTTATGCCCTTCAGTGTAACCAACGCTCCAGCAGGGTTCATGTGTCTCATGAATAGGATCTTCTATCCTTACCTTGATCACTTTGTCATAGTCTTCATCAATGACATTCTGTTCTACTCGACTACTAAGGTGGAGCATGCCTACCATTTGTAATTAGTACTTGACACACTCTGAGAGAACCAACTTTATGGTAAACTCTTGAAGTGCCAGTTTTGGATTCGAGGGGTTCACTTCTTGGGACACGTCATCTCGGAGGCTGGAGTTGCAGTTGATCCAGTGAAGATTGAGGCGGCACTTTCATGGGTGACAACCCGGAGTGTGAAAGCGGTACAGAGTTTTTTGGGAATCACTGGATACTATCCGAGATTCATTTCAGACTTCTCCAGAGTTGCAGCTCCAATATCAGCCTTGACGAAGAAGGGGAATCCCTTCGTGTGGTTGGAGAGATGACAGCGGATCTTTCAAGAGCTGAGGAAGAGGCTGACTACTGCCCCTATATTGATACATCAACAAGAAGGCATTGAGTACGTATTTTACTGCGACGCATCAAGAACTGGACTCGAGTGTGTCCAGATGTAGGAGCGATCAGTGATCGTGTGTGGTTCTCGACATCTGAGACAATATATGAATAACTACGCTAACCATGACCTAGAGTTAGTAGAAGTGGTATTCTCCTTGAAGATGTGGTGACACTATCTGATGGGAGAATTGTTTACAGTGTAATCTAATCACAAGAGTCTCAGATAAATATTATCTTAGAAGGAACTGATCATGAGACAAGGACGTTGGCTTGAGTACCTCCATGACTATGACTTCGAGATAGTCTATACTCCTGGGAAGGGGAAAATTGTTGTAGATGCGCTCAGTATGAGGACTGGTATACAACTTCTTGGAGTGGCAACATAGCATCTGGCTTCTTTACAGATATCCTTTGTGGATAGAGATGGAGCAGCATTCCTTCAGTCTCTTACGGTCACTCCCCCACTTTTTCAGCAAGTCAGAGAGGCAGAGCGTGGGGACACTGACTGTGAGACACGACGTGCTCATATATCCATAGGGAATGCACCTGATTGATTTTCAAATGGTGGGGAGCATGTCATCCTCTTCATATGACATACTATGGTACCATTATCACATCAGGAGGAAGTATTGAGGGAGTTCTAGACATCCCCTCTAGCAGTACATCCAGGAGTGGCGAAGATGTACTAGGATCTTCGATGACAGCACTGGTGGCTAGGTATGAAGAAGGCAGTAGCGGAAACTGTCTCGCGGTGACTCACTTGTCAGCAAGTGAAGGTAGAGCACCAGGTACCAGCAGGCCTGGTTCATCCTTTATAGTTTCCATAGTGGGAGTGGGCTGGGATATCCATGGAATTCATGAGGGGTCTTCCATGTACATTTAGGAGGCACGATACGATATGGGTGATCGTTGACCGAATCAACAAGTCGTCCCACTTCCTAACTATGATAGAGAAGGGCTTGGTAGAGAGCTTGGTATGCCTCTTGGTGCAGGAGATTGTGTGCTTACATGGAGTACCTTCTTCTATAGTCTCTGACCATGACACGCGGTTTACCTCACGGCTATGGATGGGGTTGCAGGAGACATTCAGGATGCAGCTTCGCTAGAGCACCGCCTTCCATCCCCAAATTAATGTTCAGACCGAGCGGACCATTTACACCCTCAAGGACAAGCTATGTTCTTGTGTCCTCGATTTTGCTCACAGTTGGGAGGATCACTTACCATTGGTAGAGTTTTCCAACAACAACAGTTATCACTCCACCATTGGTATGGAACCTTTTGAGGCCTTGTATGATCGACCCTGCAGATCACCACTGTGCTGGACAGACCCGGGGGAGTAAGCAGTAGTGGGAACATATATGGTATGGGCTATCACATAGAAGGTGAAGATCATCCAGAAGTGGATAAAGACTACATAGAGAAGACAAAATTCATATGTTTACCGGAGGTGGAGACCTCTGGAGTTCGAGGATGGAGACCATGTCTTCCTACGAGTCTCACCTCGAGGAGGACTACAAAGATGTGGACGAGGAAGAAAGTTATCTCCGAGATTCATCAGACTTTTCTAGGTCCTCAGTAGAGTAGGATAGGTATCTTACCACTAATATCTTCCACCTCAGTTGCACCAGGTGCATGACGTCTTCCACGTATCTCAGCATAGAAGATATGTGAATGACCCATACCACATCATCGGCCACAGAGAGTTGGACATCGATGATGGGGAGACATTCACAGATGTTCCAGTGGATATTGAGGATCGATGGGAGAGAGTCAACATGGACGGTCAACACCCCTGGTGCGCGTACAATGGCAGCACATGAACTTCTAGGAGAGCACATGGGAGCGGGAGGCTCAGATTCATGCTCAGTACCCTCATTTGTTCCCTTATTTCGAGTTGAAGCTTACGTGGACGTAAATCCCTGAGGTGGGGAGAATGTAAAGACCTGCAATTTATGTGAAATTTTATTTTCTTAAATACATGGGAATTTTACGAGTCCGCGAAAATTTACTGCGTTTGATTCCGAGGCTCGGTGTGTCCGGAATCAATTTCTGATGATTTGTTCTGTTACGTTCAGTAAATTTATGAGGGGAATTTTATATATTTTGAACTGGTGCCTGGAATTGTAATCTGAGGGCACCATTGAACTCGCAGTTCCGGTATTCGCTTAAGAGGAATTTCACCTCGACGGCAGTCAGTCGAGAATGAAAGTTATTTTTTGAGTTTTTAAGGTAAAAGTTAAATAACAATAAGTGTTAGCTAATTTTTATTCCTATGGTGGTTAAAACCTCCAAGAGGTTCTTAGGGGTGGGTCCCACCACATCATAAACTCCCATGAGAGGTTATGGTGGTGGGGCCCACATGTTGTTTAAACATTTCTCGTCAATTAAGGAGGTGGGGACCACACGGGCTTTAAACCACTTGAACTCTCCATAAGTGGGGGAAACCTTTTAAATTCCTTCATAAATGTGCCTAACCACACAAATTAATTAATGGAGAAATAATTAAATTATTTAAAATCTTTTGAATATTTTTTGGCCAATAATTTAATAATGGGTTAGCATAACCCATTATTTTTGGGTTGGAAATATTCATTTGGTGGAGCTTGTCTAGATAGAGGAGTCTTGGGAGAATCCTTGGAGAATTGTCCTCCCAATGAAGAACTCGAAGAATTTCAGCAACACTTCTTCCTCGTTCTTCTACCTCTGACACATCTCGACACAGGAGCTTGATTTGGGAGTGTGTGAGGAACACGAAAAATGATGAAATGACGTTCACTTTTCGCAACATCCTCAACAAACAACAATACGAGGTAGGGGTTGTTTTATATATGAGTTTTCCCATCCGTTCTCTGTCGATTGTTGTGCTCTTTGAGGACAATTATTACCACCCAAACACGGAGGGAGTGGGCTGAAAAAACACAGCCCGACCGCCCTCTGTTTTTCTTTACATGTTGACAATGGTGGCGGTGCAATGGAGCCGCTAGAAGAGTGGATCATAGCGGATCAATGGCGGCCGGCGCCGGGCTAGCCGCAAAGGAAACTAGCGGCGCAAAGGCCATAGGGTCGCCAAAGGGGCGTGACACCGTCGTGCCACACGGAGAACCGGGATGCGACCAGGAGGGCCGCAGCGGTCGGACAGAGCAGAACCGCAGTGTCTTCGCGCCTCGGTGGAGGATCCAGGAAGGCCGATGTCAGGCCGACTATCAGTAGTGCGAAAACCAGGTGGCCACTCGGCCAGCCGGGCAAGGCGAGAACCCCCCAGGGTCCCGTGGGATCTTGAACCGTCGCCTAGCGCCAGTTCAGATCAGAAGCTAGGGGAGTGGAACCCCCCCCCCCTCCCACCTCTGGCTAGGGTGGGCCCCACAAGGCACCGTCGGCTGCTAGCCGGCCAGGCCACGTAGGTTGGCCCGGCCACGCGGGCCACTAGCTGGCCACACGGTCAACCAGCAGGCCACACATGCTGCCATCCAGGCCACGTGTGCCGCCCCCTCAGGCTGGGCCACTCACGGGATAAGCCACCCTTGTGCCGAGCTGGACCCTCGGGGTGGGTCAGACCCGCGGACTGGTTAGACCCCGGGTCGGGTCGGACCGCCTGGGTTAGATCAGACCCAGACCCTTTTGACCCAAGTACACCTTTGTGCCCACATGTTTGGCTATGGGTGTCCAGTCGATGAACCATCTGTGGCGACAGAAAGCTTATAGCGAGATGGTTCTTTTGAAATACCCCACTTGATCTTTCGACACAGTTGGGGTACAGTCGTGTTGGTTTGAACCTAATATCTAACTTGGCCCCTGGAACAAAAATGCAAAGAACTCACATATCAGGCGTTCGATTGATGCACTGTCTATTGCGTTGGGACCCCTATGATGAGGCAGACCTTTGGGATAATTATACTTGGGAATTCATGACAGTTGGAGAATCTAACTGTATTTCATGGAGCAGATCATCCCAGAGATAATAGAGCAGAGTACAGAGACCTAGTAGATGGATTTGGCATGACGACTGATGACCTTTCGACTCGGAGTGTTTCGACTAGCCCAGTGGGGAGCGCCTCAGTGTGACGTAGCAGACCCATAGTGGTGAGCACCTCTGTGTGACGCAAAAGACCCATGGTACACGACTGGAGGAGTATCTTAGCAGGTTACGAGGGGGAGCACCTCTGTGTGAGCACGACAAACCAACAGTGGGGAGCACCTCTATGTGAGGGCCACATATCCACAGTAATAGACATGAGGAGTACCACAACAGTCCAGGATAGTGGGAAGCACCTCTATGTGATGTGGAAAGCCCACTGTACTCGATAAAGGAGGAGTACACCATCAGCCGAGGTTCCGACTATGTGAATGGGGTTGTTACTTGTTACTAACCCTAGAATAAAATCCTGGTTTGAGCTGAGTCAGTAACTTGTGTATTCCTCATGATTGAGATGGGTTACTAGATAACATTAGTATATGAATGGTCATATACCTATGTAATGGTTGTCTATTGTCTTCATACATTTTGGTTTATCCTTGTTGGATTTTGTGAGACCTTGAGGGTCTCAGGGTCCCTAGTGAGTATCGTTATACTCACCGCTGCACGGGATGTGCTCGCACCACATTGTGTTGGTTGCAGATGAAGGACCTTGCTGACTGAGGTAGAGTGTAGTAGGAGTGGATGGTACCTGGAGGAGGACCACTTGGCGTGATGGTACATGGAGCACACGGACGGTCGTGGACAGCTGAGGAGCCCATCTGTACCTCCCCTTCAGGTTCCTAGGAGGTTGACCTAGAAGCTGCTTTACTTTTCTCTTATTGTACTTGCTTTCATTTGTACTTGTAATTTCCTGTTGGGCTTGTATTTCCGGCCCATTTTACTCTCCAACACTTATTTTGTATTCAGTTATACTTAGTGTTTTTTCTTCCAGTTGTGTACTCTGTTGTGTGTGTATCAGTTTATAAAGGCAATTCCTTCCTATTTTAGGGATTTACACCTTTGGTTCTAGTCTCCAGCCCCTAGCCAATGGAAGTAGGGATTGGGGTAGTCATGATATGGGCCCCAGGGGATGGTTCGTAATAGGGGACCCGTTAATGCATTCCCCTCGATGTAACTATAGTTTTATGTGAAAAAATATGTTGAAAAAAACTATACGTTCTTGTAACCAGTATTTTTAAAATTTCCTTGTTAAAAGAATTGATTGTATTATGATCCAAACCATATTGTAAATTGTATTGATGATAAATTTATCATGTTCCTAGAAAAAATTCTTTCAGATAATGATGCATTATCTACATTTAGAATTCAGTTATTATTATAATTGATATTTTCTATGTGATATTATATATGGACGTATACTATTCTCAAAATATTGATTAAACAGAATGTGTTCCCTATTATTTAACTTTCCTTATTGATTCTCCCTTATCATAGCATGATATTTATGTTATTTAAAAGACATGTTTCTTAGTTACATAACTTTTTTTATTGACTATTCTTATGGATTTTTGATAACTCTTGTCTTACAAAACACTTACTAAGAATTTGAGGACCCACTAATTTTGTTTCCTTTCCTAAGGAATCCATGAAGAGTACTGTGTTTTAAATGTAATGATATTCTAGAGGTAATAATTTTATTTTTGAATAAAATTAGGTTTTATTTTTTGTATTTAACTGTAATATCAGAATCATATATGTATCTAATTTATAAATATTAATAAAAAATATGGTCCATCTCAATGTGATTCGTTGAATCTCATACCAATGTAATGGTAGTACGAACTATCTCTATGAATCTAATTCAGCATCATTAAAAATTTTATTTTTAAAAGGTGATTTTCATAGTGTAATGGGTATTTTCATATATATGATTTAAAATAACATTTATGGTAATTCTGTTCAACAACAATGTCATCAATTATTGTTACTTTTGGTCAAATAGGGATATGTCATATTAAATCCATATTTATTATTTATTAAGATGGTTTATGATATGTTTAATAAGGTATGTAAAATTTTATTACAAATCACTGTATTAATCTTGATAGTATATGATTATGTTTATTAATTTTCATAAGCACTAACAACTCGTATGTTATATTTTCAATGAAGAAATTTATGTTGATTATGTGTCAACCCTTTAATATGAAGAATGAATTGGACATATTATATGGAGGGTGTGGCTCAGAATTACATAGCCCCTCAATGCATTGTTAGACCTCATGATAAATATTAGTTATCCATATAAAATGGGGGTTTACCCATGTATTTATGCTCTCTTGTGAATGGACATGACAAATTATCTTTGTATTATAGAATTATCTATTAATTAATTATGAGATCATTTATTAATTTCCATGTGATTTTTCAATTATCTATAATATTCATTGATAAAAATCAAGTTAATTTGATTATGTATACATATTTTTTTATCATCATTTATTTCAACCATATTTTTCTCATGTTATTGCTGAAATAGAATATTTTTTAATTTTTTACCATACTGTATTGATTATTCTTATTTATTCATGACATCTTCCACTGTATGATTACTGTTACTAAGTATGTATTCATACCCTTTTATTTTGTTTTATTCCCCTATGATACAATAAAGTGTTTTGTGATTGATATTTTTAGATATAATAATGTGAAATATGATATTATCAACGAAAAAACATTTTTTATTTTATGTTTTCAATTGTAATGTGAATATAAAGTATGTATCTAGTTTACCATGACTAAAAAACTATTTTTTCCTTCATGATATAATTCTTGTATATTATTCCGATGTAAAAAAAAGTAACCACCAGCATTAGTTTACTAGGGTTGAAGTATTTACAGTTGCTGTTATGGCATGTTAATTAGAAACCTCAGTATCCAGATATAGGAAATATGGATTCGAGAATGGAACACTATGAAATAATTAATGATAAGAATAAATAAACACCTTAATATTGATAAGGTATGTATTATTGTTTTTTCCTTAACAATACACCCCTTTTATGCCCCTAAAATTGAATGTTGTTCTAGAATAGATGGACATAGGTGTAACAAGTCAAAAAAAGAAAGTCATGATTGACTATAGCATTACCTAGTACATTAAAAAGGGCCTAACTACACACCTAGTTGGATAGTCACCAAGGATATGATAAAGATAATTCACATTTTCTATACAAACCATTACGATGGATTTAAAAATATTTATATGATTTAAAAACATTCCCAACTAAATCATGTTAATAAAAATGAGATTATACATTCACAAATTATTAAATTTATGTTAACTGTTTCACTAGTTTTCAGATAATACATTATTATTCATAATTTTAGGATATAATCTAGTGTATTCTATTATATTGAAATGGTGCATATGAGAACGAATAGAAACCGTACTAATTATGATACTCTATGTTGGTATTTTCCTTATGGAAATGGTAATGAAGCTAATGTTAGAGATACAACATCAAAAGAAATTTTTTTAACACTATTGGGGAATTGACTTAGGTTATGAGAAATAAAATTGACTGCATAGATCAGCCAACTGATCCAACACAAGGGGTTACCATGTTTCTCTGATTTTTGTGTTATCAAACTCCATCATTAATTGGGTCTGAAATTATATTTGTATTCGAGTAATGGATACCTTAAATATAGGGGATATTTTTCTCTCTGGGAAGAAATTAAAGGGAAAATGTTTTAATTATAGTTTTTCATCTTTTATGATATTCAGATCAATATTAGTAATTTTTTTCAAAACACTAAGAATGAATATGAAATAGAAAACAAATAATTTTAGGGTTTTAAGGTACTCTTTGTGGAACTGATTTTTTATTGTGCGTAATGAGTGGACATGATATTTCAGTTCACTATTATATATCAAAAGTAAGATTAAAGAATTGCTAAGTTGTAATATGCATTTAAATGGATGGAAAGGCACGCTATGGACTACATACGTAATCCAATGAGATACTATATTTGATTATTTTAAGATATTATACTTATTCATATAAGTTAACTAGTCTACCATACATTTTCATCATAAAAAGATAGAGTATCATGGTGCATCAAGACAAATAATGAATTCTCCAAGACTTGTGTAATCATAGGGAAAAAGGAGAATAATTTGTTGAAAAAATAATTTACATAAAAGGAAGGGGAGAAATAATTTTTTTAACCCATTTATTAATTTATTTAAAAAATAATCATGTAATTTATTTTTGGAATGAAAGACTTATATAAGTGTGGAGAGGAATTCCACTATTCAGATGATTTTATAGAAAATAAAGAAACTGCCAATGTGAAATGCATCAGTCATAATGATCTAGGGAACTATGGAAATGAATTACACAAATTTCAAGTGAATATCACTCACAATATGTTTAAGGGATTATGGAAATTATTATTATAATACTTTTATAGATGATGAATAATTTACTTTTAAATTTGGAATCATGGATTTTGGGGAAGAAGTATTTCATCAATGATGCTCTCATTATAAGAATAAAAAAATGTATAAGGATTTTATTATTTTACATTTTCATTAATGTCTTTAGAGAATATGTTTAATTATACCGATGATAGGTAAAAGTGATTCAGTGTAAATAATATCTTTTTGGAAAACACATGATTGATATAAGATGAACTATAATATGAGCTCCATGATGAGAAAATTATGATACGGAGATGTTTATGGTATAGTATTGGTAACCATGAAATGGGTTAGTGATTTGATGGTATATGTTATTTTTTCATGAGTTTACAATTTGTTTGGATTTATGGACTATATTCGATAGCCTCATTTTTTTGGGACTCAAGTATGTTTTAATTTAATTTTTTTTACTTATCAATAATTTAAATATTTTGTATGTGAAGAAAAGAGCTACATTATGATGTTTGGGAAATCTAATATCAAGTTGACTTTGGAAATTTTGTTACCATCCCTCTAAATTTCTGGACATTGAATTTATTTAGAAATTTTTCATATGAGTATGAATGGTTTACTTGTTATGCAATTAATTAATTTGAATTTTGGGAGATTCTATTAATGTATTAGAGATTAATGTACTATATTGGATAAATTTTAATTACCATTTTGGAATTAGTAAACAATTATTGAATATCTTGGTCTATAATAATCTATCTTATAATACATTAAAAGATAATTTTAGTGATTCATGAATAAAAAAATTTCATTTTTGGTTATTCATTTTGTGAAGTAAGAGATGTTGATGAAATTGATCGAAGAATAAACAAATTATAAAATTGTGATTATAAAACAGAAATATATCAAGTAAGAATATTTTCTTATATTTTTAGATAGTAATAGAATTCATTAACATAATGAAATGGATCTTGGAAAAAAATGATATCCTATTCACATCACATCTGATTAATCATTCACTTTTTTTATCAATGACCTTTGTCACTATTTAAAATTATTTATTCTTTTTTCCACATCCACATCTTCACATCCCACCAATATTCTCATATGTGGAAATATAGTCATGTATTATTATTGATGACCATTATACTTATATTTATCTATTTTTAAGAGTATTTATTATTTTCTTTTATTATGATGTGGATTTCTAATAAAAAATCACATATCATGCCCTCAATTTCAAATTTAAATATAAAATTATGTGGATGAAATTTATTCAAGGGGGTAGAATGTAACACCCAATGATTTTAAAAGTGCAACATAATTTTCGATATAATATATGACATGAACCTCCATGATTATAATAGAATAAAAAACACCCTGAATTTAAAAATTTTACCTTTTAAATAAATTCAATTTAATTGATCACTTGTATAACAAGTTACACCTGGTTTAAACAGAATATGGTACTCTATTAAAATATTATTATATAAACACTACCATAAAAAACTAGGGATTATGTTTTTGGGAATGTATATTAATAACTAAACTATGAAAATTTCAAGGTTTTCAAATATATAAAATAACTTAAATGTTTATCTAATTTTTTTATAAAATAGAATAAATTTTAAAGAAAAATATTTGGTTTTTGGAAAAATATATATTTGCAAAATGGAGTTCAGTGGAGATACGCACACATTGTTTATAGATAATTTTATTTTACCAATTTTAGAAAAATTATTTTAAAAAATAAATATCATTTTTAAAATATACATGTAAAAATTAAATTTTTCTAATTTGTAGGGATATTTTTGAAAATATTAATTTTTTGATGAAAATAAAATAATAATGATATTTAATAAAAAAATAAATTTTCGTTTAAATTAATCGGAATGTTTAACTATATTTTAAATTGGTTTTAATGTAAAATTATTGAAATTATTTTAAATTTTAAATAATTTCATTCATTGTAATTAATTTCATATTCAATTATGATATATAAACTTCTTAAACAATGGATGTATTTACTTTTGAAAACCCATTTTTTCGAGGTGTCTTTGTGTTTAATTTTTTGTTGAATTCTACCACTTATATTACATGAATTTGGAAAAATGGATTCATTAATTTAAATCAGAATAATTTACAATATCTTATAATTTCGGTAAAATTTCTCCCCATTACGAATAACAAAAGAATCTAAAATTAATTTTGTTGGTTAATTTAAGAATCATTTTCCAGGTGTTAAACTAAGGATTGAATGGTTAAAATGACAAATAACTAGTACAAATGAATTTTATGTCCATATTGTGATCTTATTGCCACTATGGTTTAATAATTAACCATTTTGGAGGCTATTGGAATGTGAAACCCTTTGGTATCACTTTATCTATACAAAACAGTTGGGTCCTCTCTCCCACTTATAAAAGATCACCCTCTCCTTTAATATTAAATGTTTAATAACCTTCTTGTTCAGCCAATACATGCCTAAACACCTTCTTTATCTCACTTACCACATCTTAGGGGACATATATAGATTATTAATCCCTTCTATGATGTTTTTGGGTGTTAACCTAATCAGGATCTCCAAAAAAGAGTCCACATTTAGAAAATTGCCTTTTTGTTTTATTTATTCTTACAAATCCATAAAATATCTTTTATATATGATAAACAATAAAACTAGTATATTAATCGTACTGATATTTTATTATATTATGTTAATTTTATATATCCATCTCCACCTCAATCAAATGGGAAATGAAATTGTTGAATGTTTGTACAACAAACTACTACCTCATGAACCAATATAATTAATTTTCCATCACCACCTATCAATGATGAATATAATTATATATTTGATATATTCATATGATATTTATGAAATAATTATACATTTTTAATTTTTATATCATATATACATTCTTACATCCATTCTATTGGTGGATATGAGAACGACACTCGTGTTTATGATGAACTACTGTCTCCCAAAGGGGTGTTATTAATTTTTCCACATACACATTATATGGAATATAGTAGGGTAAAAATTAATAATTATATGTGATATTAATGACATTAAAATAATTCTTTGAAAATAGTATCACATGAAACTACTTACCTTTTAATCCTTTGGGAATGAATAATGTCACTCAGGAATATATGTGGACTACCGTCTCCACATAGCGATGTAAAATGTTTTTCATTTTATTTATTCATAGATGGAATGAAGGATGGATTTAATATATATATTCTAATAATTATTTGATAATGGTTAATTATAATATATTTTCATTTCATTCTACCATTTGAAAAAAAATTCAATGGTACTCAAGCTTATGTAGGACTTACCATATCTATGAACGGTGTGATCTATTTTATATTTATTATATTTATTGATTAATTTATATTACATATAAAATGAATATATATAACATTTATATAATGAAATAAATTATGAATATTATGTAACCATGATCAATATAAAATTATTGTAATTACCAAAAAAAATATTAATAGAAAATAAATTATGACCTGGAATAGTGATTTCAACAAATAATTATTAACAAATAGGTCATAAAAAGACTACTATTAAATCCTATATGGTATGAGAAATATGATTACGGTTGTTTAATACATATTTATAACCTAACAATATTATATAGGATGTTCAAAAATCTACATAGGATATTGGACCTAAGGTAATGGTTTCTTGTCAAACATTTACTCCCAAGAGACATAAACCATATTCATAAATTATTATGTTTCATAATGTATATACATACAGTTTTGAAAATTTATATCATGAATATATTTATCAAATGATATTTAATTTTCCATATGATTTTTATTTCCTTCTTGAGTCTTATGATTCAAAATTTACCAAAGTGGTATGGGTTTCTTTCACAATATCATAAATATTTAGAAATATATTTGTTCAAGTCTCTATTGGGTTAATAAATTCATCATTATATCATAAAAAAATTTATTCTATTATCCTTTTTTTATTCTTGAATATAATTATATAAGATTCCCATTTTTCATTATCTCATTAAATGGTCAAGGAAAAATGTTTTAATAAAATACGGAATTATTTCACAGCTCATTTCAAAATCCCATTCTCATTAAAAACCTTGTTTTTGAAAAATAAATTATATTTTTTTTAATGTTATCAAAATTATTAATTAATGAAATTTTTACACTGTGTGAATTTTTAAATGTTTTTTGAAAGGAATATTCGTTTTATTTTTTAAACAATTATCATTTGGAATTTACCAAATATGTGAAGGGAATCTTTATTTAAACATGTACATCAGGAAATGAATTTCTTACCCTTGTGACTAGTAAATGTTTTTAATGTTTATTTATAAGTGTCAATTTTCATTTTGAATATATTGTATTTTAAAAAATTTTTTTGAGACAATAGTTTTAAAAAATTATTTTCTATGTGAAAAAATTTATTTTTCTCAAGAAAGTTTCAAAAGATTTGGTATGGTATTTCTATTCATCAATGACATCAACCCTTTATTATAATTTTTATCAACTAGGTATATATTTTATTGCTACCATCCACATTGTATATTAATATGTTTTATGATCAGTTGGAATTGGTATGTTCAATTTTATTAACATTTATCATATTAATGGTGATGGTTTTGGATTATGTTTATTTATTGGGGTATGTATTAACAATTCATATGTGAGGTTTTCGTTGTGAATGTTTCCATTGATAATGTTTTACCACTTTTATATGAAAAATGCATGGTACTTAATTTTTGATATATGGGGCCTATAATTACATATCTATTTGATGGATGAGTATGTCTCGTGAGACAAATCCAGTTGCCTAGAAATTGAATGTATATTGTGTCTTAAGAGTTTGTTTTAGATGACTGTCATTATGAATTAATTAATTATTAAATTATTCGTTGATGTCATTGTGATTATTAGATTAGTTATAACATAAATGTATAAGTTTAAATCCTTTATGATTAAGTGTATTTATTTATTTGATAATCAGTTATTCTTACCATATAATGATCATGCTATTATTTTAATAGAATGTGTTTAAGTTATTTAGCTTTCAATATTGACTGTTCTTATTTATTCATGATGGCTTCTTTAGTATGTTTGCCCATACTGAGAACCTCATATCACCAAATTCATTTGTTCTATTTCTGTACTATACTAGGGTGTTTTTATTGATATGCATGGATATGCTAAGGGGGATATGGAGTTCAATAAGAAAACAGTAGTTATATTTTAGGTTTTCAATTATAATGTAGATTTCATGTATGTATATATTTTACCAATACTATTAAACTAGTTATCCCCTTAGGATGTGATTATTTAACTTTTTATAATTTAATAATGTAACCTACGACTCTGGGTAATTGGGGTGGGGGTATTTTCAAATGAGGTGTTACTAATAGTAGCAACATTACAAGACTCATCTGGTAGTTGTTGAGAAAGAAATGGTGTGGTATAATTTTCAGACCTACCTTATCCAGAAACTAAGTGGGTAAAGTGTAATTATATATATTTTCCCCACCATATAATATGTACATGAGGGGATTCGTCTTTACGGGTTTACTAGAACACGATACGGTTTTCATTATGGGTATTTGGAAGACATGACTATTACAATTGTGATTTAGAAATCCCAGCTATAGAAATGTAATCCCAATAAACATGACATTTTTAAATATTTCTAACATTATTAATATTAATTTTATAATTAATGAATATGATCAAAATGAAATTATTCATCATCCACAAATTACGCTGGGGCTGATGTATATAAACATCTAAAAATTCCTAGGTATTCTAAATTATTGGTTGATAATAGGAGCATACATTAAAATTACTTTTTTATTATATTTTTATGAAAACAAATTTTAATGGAATGTGGTAAGCCAGAAATATGTAATTTTAAAACACAATCAAAATTGATCCCCCAATCCAATACAACTTTGAATTTTTAGAATATTCCATCCTGTGAATATACCAAATGATAAGTAATTTTTCCACCTAGTATCCTTATGTATAATCCCATTGAATAAAATTCCAACCTTTCCCCAAATCTTAATCCAATACATCATAATGATTTCCATTTTATTCAATCCATAATTTAAATTGTCGGCTTGAATATTATTTTAATCTAGGTATTCCTTATTACCAATTATTTGAATTCTAGTACGTATCCAGATTTTTTCTTCTTAATATTATTTCATTTTAGGACCATCTACCACCATGTACCATTAAATTGTATAAGGGTGATATTAAAATGAATATTGGTAGTCCCTTGTTTTTTCAAAGATCCTAATTTCATTATAATCTAGTGTTAAATAATCATATTTTCATTATTATTAGGGAATCCTTACCAATTCATATCTATAATGGCTTCCAAAGGGACTTCCTCCCAAAGAAGGATCTCTGTGACATGTGGGATTTTAGAGAAAACTTCTGATGGTGGATGTATCTTCTGATTTGTGGTAGAATATTAATTCGTAATTATATTTATCGGGCCCATTATATCTATCCGACCCTTGGAAGATTTATCGATTAGTTTCTTGAAACTAATAACCTTATCTACTAAAATTGATGTAATTTCTTTTGGATGAAAATAATATTCTTTATGAGAATTAATTTTCATCGTAGGTGTATCCAAATGTAACCCAAATTTAGGGCCATTGTAATTCCATTCTTCTTTAAATTATTGATAATATACTATAATCTCCTCATTCCCTTCATAAACTGATGAGGTATGAGATTGGTCAATTATCTTTGCATCATTATAAGATGGTATATCCTCTTGGGTACACTCAACCATCATTACCTTTACTAGAAATAACATTTTAGACAACACTATATGATCAAAATCATTATGAAAATAGCCAATGATAGAAAAGGTATTCTTCATGGGAATCCCATTATAAAACCTAGCGATTTGATAAGAGGAAGTGTTTCTGAGAAATGTAATGAAAAAAACCCTATCAGAAATAGTTGTCAAATTTCTATGGAATTGTGGTTCTCCTATATGATTTAGACCCTAAATACACACCTAAATGAATAAATATTATTATAGGGGACATCTTGGAACCTACTCATCTTCTCTAGAAACCACCCCTAGAATCTTTCCATTGGAAACCTAAAAGGAATCATACTTCCAAGAAACATTTATGGGCATATTTATTAGAAAATATCATGGGGGAACATTAAGAAGTCATAAATTATCAATATAAAATTAGAAAATGGTAAAATTTGTTAATTTTATTTACTATAAGATTACCTTATTTCCTTCTATGAGAATAATCTAAATAGAACATGATTATTTAGTATTCTTAACATCTGATATCTTGGGGTGGGTTGTGCTACACATATTATCAGCACTAGTTTTTGGTTATATCTAATCATTACTAATACTATGTCCATTGGTTTAAATGAAACCATTCCTATTAAAGAATGGGATTGAAAAATTATATCCATAAGAGAAGTTATCTTTTGAAAATGGACCTAGATAGGAAACATCAGGATGGGTGTTGTACCTTGGGAGAACTGAAATTATTGTTTCAATGGATCTAATGAAATCTCCCTCCAATTATGACTATAGTATATTCAGATATTGGATACCATTTTTTGAATCTTGAATTTCATTTCCAACTAGATCAATATAATTTATATAATACTCACATTTCATAGATGAGGGACTTTTCTTGTACCCCACTGATCCATGTATATAAATCTTTTGAAAGAGACCCAATTGGTTGTAATTTGAGTAAAAATCCTCCAAAAGATTAAAAATTACAACTTTTTTATCCTTTATTCATTCTAAATATATATTGACATGAAATCCAAGGGTATTTTTGTTATATCTATTACAAAATATATTGTAGGAGTAATGTGATAGAATAAGAAATGAACCCCTCTATCAAAGAACAAAATCTACCAAACATATTTCCAATAATCAATAGGATAATTGGATTTTGGTAATGGATATTTTATCCATGGAAATCTTACTCCAATATGTGATTTTGTGGGTTTCTTCTTAAAATTAATATGTAAATATCAATGTAAGAGATACAAATACAAACAGTTTGAAGAAAGGGGTGGAGGACCCAATAGAGATCAGATATAATACAATTTATAACTGAATGAGGAGATGTTAGGGGTCTAGGAGGATGATTATAAAATCTTCTTATAGACCTCATGAGGTAGATAAAAACTGGTTGAATGAATAAAATGAAAGGTAATTCGGCCAAACCTAGCCACTAGGTAGTGATTGACCAATGTCGAGACATATTTGAACTTTTATAGGGTTAGAGGGAGTTTGTAATAAACAATAACCCATTAAGGGACATGGAAAAATATTAATACTATAAAATGGTATGATACAGTATATATCAATGAGTGGAGTGAAATGGTGAGGCTGATCCATGGAGCTAAAGAAGCCCCCTCCCCCAAGGAGTGGGAGATGTTATAGTGGAGGAAATTTCTATCAGGATATTGATAACCTATGATAAGCTAGTCACTAAAGTGCATCAAAAAAAGAATACATAGTTAACACCCCATTAGTATTAAATTATTCCACATATCTTACACATAAATTTCTCCCTAAGAGTGTGAGTTATCAGATAAACTAATCCATAACATACTTTTTTGGTTTCTACTAACTAGTGATGATGTTGTTTGTTTCTCAACCTCATGTTGATAAAGATTGTGGTAAATTAATGATTAAATGGATGGTGATCAATATAGTTGAATTATCAGTTTAATGAAAATAAGAAGATATTCTATAAAATTGTTCTATGAAATATGACTTTATGATAGTATAATTCCACATTTAGTGAATTTGGGTCATTTTTTGATTTTTCACTCTATAAACAAGGGTATGTACTCATCAATTATGGGAGTATCTCGATTAGAGGCTGAACTCCCAGTCCTCATGTGATGATATTTAAAAGGGACATGAGAAAAGGCTTTTATATTCTTATTAGTTAAAATGAAACTCATGGATTTTAGGTAATGATTTTAGGTTAGAGGAGGTAATTGAGTTGATATATTTTATATTTTACTTAAGGGGATGTAATGATACATGGGTTACATTCATCGACTATTGGGACCTATCACATGATAGTTAAAATATATTAATAGCCAAATTCAAATTCAATTTTGTAGAAATATCATGAGATCTATTTCTATAAAGAGTTGTTGAACACAAATGGGGAGTTCATGCAATTTAATTCATATCTCATAGTATTATGTATATTTCACAAATTGATTCTACAATTGTCCTGATAGGCTACTAGTACCTTGGATATAGGGTAACCTGAAACGTTCCCTAAGTCATAATAAAATCAGGTGGATAGATCTTTAGAATCATAGAGGTGTGTAATAGAGCCTTTTTATTTTTAGTTTTGTTGTGTTATCCCTAACAAGAACTTCTCAACACCCTAGATTGGGATGACAAAGAAATAAAATGTTGAATGACATCTGATGTCTGAGTGGTCGCACAACACATATAGATAACTTGGTGAGTGAGAGACCTATATTCTGGATCCTTCTTACCAAGTATCCTTCATTATATCCCCCTTATCACCTTCTAAAATGGGAAGATAATATTATTCTATTTTAGAGAGAGTCACTTGAACCAATTGAATTTAAGGAAAGAGTCTACCTACTCCATGATGTTTCTCTATTATGGAGTGAGCCTTCTCGGCCTTAGGATATCCTGGTTTTCCCATGATTTTAACTCAAATAATATTATTCCTTCTTTTGTTTAAATCTATACTAAAACCCCAACCATATATCTATGGAGATTCTAAAATGGGGAAAATGGGTGTCAGGAACCTATAGACATGGTAGTAGTTATGGTTTATAAAATATAGTTATATGAAAAAAATGGGTAGTAATGATTAGTTATAGGGGACCCATCAACTATTTCATCCCCCCGATTCATTTATGTCATTGAGGCTACATGACATCTACCAGAAGAACACATTTATTATTTTAAAAATCAATAAAGACCCATTAATATGTTATTGTAATTTATTTTTCACACTTAACCAATGTTTTTTGAAGGAGAATTATTTCAGGTCATGTTATCCATTTCTTATTCTAGTCATTTTTCTTCAACATAATCCATTACCAACTTTATAATGGTGGGTGTTTTCTAGAATATAATAATGATAATTCAAATGTTGTATATCTAAAATTATAGGATGGGAGTTCAACTCATATCAAGATAGGTATTTTATATAGTATGGGTAACTCTTATAGATTTAATTGTATGTTCATGAAATATGTCTTATTAACAATGCTAATTTATATTACCTATCCAAACACCATAGAGGGTTGTATACCCATCTCTTAGATATTGATAAATATTATTGTGATTTTTATTGATAGTGATCTATTTTAAATCATCCCATAATGGGAAATTTTTTAAAAACCACATAAGGATAATGGTTACTCCATAGTTTGATGGAATAGGAAAAGAACTCAAAAAAATAAATTATATCTAGGAATGTGTATGAGAAAAATTATTGGGATTATGATCTAGTAAAATGACATAAAGGGGTTATTCTACAGTTTTATTCCATTAATAATGGATTAAGGGTATACACATATTTGTAATGTCTTAAGGGTAATTGAATGTATACTTGAGATTTGTGCCTTAATGTAAGTCTTATGTGTTGCAATTATTTTTATTGTCTTCTATATGGTCTTGAAGGCATTATGGTGTTTTTATTATAGTCCATTATTACTTAAGGGTTCTAGTTGGATTTATGGTAGCATTTTTGAAAATAAAAGGTCCATTTTAGTTTTATTCCATTATCGTATGATTAAGGGTTACACTAGGATTTATATTATACTAAGATGAATTCAATGGTGCTTAAGAGTATTGTGTCATCTTGGAAGGATGAATGGTTATACCATAATTTTTGGAATCCCCATAGGATATGAAGGGTAAATTGGATTATTGTGTTATCGAAGAATGATTAAGTGTTGCATTGAGATTTAATGTATCTTAGAGGTTTTTTTAAGATACCAACCCATATGTAAGTTATATCCAATATTTAATTTTTTGTTTTAGGGAATGTTTTGGGGGTATAAGATAGTTCATGGGGGTTTTCTAGTGGTTTGGGATATGAAAATAGGGGAAATGAGGCCAATATGTGCAGAGATCATGCATGGAAAATGTTTAGTGGTAACAAAGTTCCATAATGATATAGCCTATCGAGAGGGAGTTCACGATTAGCGAATCTATGAAGGGAGGATAAAAATACATTATTTATTTATTTATCATTTAAATGAGGTGATTTCACTGAAACTATATGGTTTTTAAAACCATGAAAGTTCCCAGGAAAACAATGTGGCTCTGTTTACTTTTTCTCATAGAGCACCATACAACATGTATATAGTTTTTAATACCATTGAACCAAACTTTCCACCTCATTAATAGTGGGGTTTATCCATTTTTTACTCTTGATATTATTTTTTTCTCCAATATTTTTGTACCCCATTCAACCTCGAAAAGTTAGGGTGATGAAATAGGAGACCTCTTCTCTTCCATGGGTGATTCTCCTTCAATCATGTCCAATATCGAGTGTTGTTTAGTGAAAATAAAATCTATGTGTAAGTATTTGTGTCAATTTCCTTCCATTTTAAATGAGAGGCTTGTTGACAGTTTTCTCTGCTTCAAAATATCTGTTTTTTTGGTTTGATATTTATCTTAGTGTTTCTTGATTTTTCATTTTGTTTCAATGGTTGTTTTTAGTCACATAATCATCTATGTGCATGAGGTAGTAAATCTACGTGATTTTTTTCCCATAGTCATATTTTCTCTAAAAGTGTATTTGGTAGTGAAAATTTAAATCTTTTTATGTACTAGTTTCATTTGATAAGAAATGTAATTTGGTACATAGATTGACACAAGATACCATTAATGGACCGCTACCAGAATGTTTATTATTAGATACCTAACCTAAGGGTACCCTTTTGGTATGTCAAACCCCATGAAATGGTGAAATGGATTTGGATGGAGTTTATATAGGGAAATTAAGTTAGTGAATGGGTGGTTAATTGTAAAAATGAATGTGAACATGGTTAATGGGATAATTATTATTATACATGTTAGGATTTGTAAATTCCTATGGTTCTTATGAAATGGTTTAATTGATTTGTTTAGAATTATTATATGATTATGGTTTTCAATGAAGTAAAATGATTTTTTGTAAATGTTTAATGATCTATAAATTATTATTTGACCTTAATGTGTCTTCGAAAGGGGATCTTGTAATATTTGAAATACTATTTTAACTATCTACCTAGTTTTACACATGTAAAAATTCCATGGAGGTTTCTTTTAATTAATATAAGGGAATCGAATGACCTAAGATAAGTTTTGATGTTAAAGAGGAAGACCCTTATTGAAAGGTAGTTTCAAAAAAACTTAAGTTGTGCTAACAAAATTGTTAAATGGGGGATGCATCTTAATGTGACAGATTTGGAATAGAAGTTCTATCATAAACATTTTAAATTATCAATGATTAATGATATTGAGATTTTATAAATTATGCGAGAAGGGTATAATTATTGATAATGGAATAATTGGGGATGTTCGAACAAGATGTTCCAAATTCCAGTTGGATTCATTGACAAATGACCCATGTTTTCCAAATTGTGAATAGAGTATTGGGATGTTAGAATGAAGTTCCACTCCTCTCTTTTGGGAGTTATAATCAAATTCTACAGATTCCATAGTGTAATATAGTTTTCCTATAAAGGAATAATGATCTGGAATCCAAGGGTATCGACATGGAATTATATAAAAGGGTTAGGATGGTAGGAGATTGTGTTCCGGGTCCCAGTTTGATTCATTGAATGATGATCCCTATTTGACAAAATTTACTCAAAGGTTGGGGTGGTCAGACATTTCATTTTGAGACCTAGTTAGATTCAAGGACTAATTCTATGTGATTTCCAACTTGTGACATAGTTTTTGGGATGGGTGGACATTATGTACAGGATTATGGTGTGATTTCTATAATGAAGATCCTTTATTTCCAACATGTGAGACATGTGATATATGGTATGGGTACCCAGACTAATGTTATGTGTTACAATTGATTCAATAAATGTATTATAGAATCCCCTTATGAAATAAAATGGTATATTCCAATGATGATTATATGAGAGAACATAATGATGTAAATGGATAATTAATAAATGGTAAATGTAAAACATGTTGCCTTTCTAGTTATTTATTTTCATCACCTTTGTTTTTCTGCTTGAACTTTTTTATGAACATATTATATCATTATAATATATTTCATATTCCATAATGAAATGTACTCACACCCTTCATGGGAATACACAACACATCGATAACCTAGAAGATTCTAATTCTATTCTATTAAAACTTAGGGCCATAAAAATAGTGATTGATCTATGCTTGTGATAATGGGTTGGAGATTGGGGTTTCAGGATCAGGTTGGGACTTGGGACTATGATTAGGATATTTAATGGATTTGATGTTTTATATGTCATTTGAATCACTACCTGACATGTAGTGTATTCTCAATATTGTTATAGAATGTGTTACGTGGTGACTTGTCTCTTTTAAAAAAATTTCCCTATATTTTGTTCATGATGGGTTTTTCTATTTCTTCTTTGGCGGTGCACCCCCTGAGTGTGTTCGAAATTCTATTGGATGTGAATTGTACCCCACATTACCACCTTCTAATGTTAGGGGAAATTCATCACTCCTTCAGTGATGTCTACTCCATGATCAAAATGGGATGGTGGGATGTCGGTTCTTCCTTCCATGGATTCCTCCTCAGAACTCATCACATATTCTGGGTCTTTCATTCAGATTAAGATGTTCTTCATGTAACCCTTCCTAGTGACATATCTTTGTGGATTTCTCTTAATTATTCTGCTTTCATCCAAACATTCCAAGGGGTCAAGTCGGGGTTGTAATCATTGGTCAGGGAAGCATTCACATTGGGCATCATTGCCATGTCTGGACACTAGAACAATGGTACACCTAAATTCTCCCTTATCAATGAGATTCTCAACAGTAGGAAATCAGGAGGCATCCCACATTGATTATAGTGAATATTAAACATGAGACATGTCTTATAGGTTTTCCTCAGCATCCCATGTTTTACATGTGGTATGCCATGAGTTTAACATCTAGCAGAGATAAAATAGACTAAAAAAATACATAGAAGAGTGGATCTAATGGATATTCCAATTGGAGGGAGAACATGGAATATTTATCAGCTGAATGTGTCAAAAAATCTGTGGGGATGGACACTAGATGGAATGTCCCAAAAGGTATGGTTTCACACAATAAAGGAAGATCTATACACCGTAAAGGGGGGTCAAATATGGTGGGTCCTGACAAAGGGGATGCCAAATTTTACCATTGGATGGGATTGAAACTCATAGAGGATTTCTATGTATCCTTTTTAAAAGATAGGGATCAAAATACACAATGTTCAAAGAGGAAACTTGGGGCTTACCCATGGTTAGTGGTTTGGGTTCCGCTAGAAGTAGGAGTTTGATTGATGTATCTTATTCATGGTTAGCTACCTGGGTGTCTCTCGAAGCAGCAATTAGATGGATGGGTCTTATTAATGGTTAGCTACATAGGTGCCACTAGAATAAGTAATTGGATGGATGTGGATTATGTATGGTCAACTACCTGGGTGCCACTAGAAGTAGTAATTGGTTGGATGGGGCTTACGCAATGTTATCTTCCTTGGTGTCTCTAGAAGTAGCAATTGGATGGATGGTTCTTATGCTTGGTTAACTGCCCTAGTGCCACTAGAAGAAGAAATTGGATGGATGGGAATTATGCATGGGTATCTACCCTGGTGGATGAGATGAGTTCACCAGGATGTGATAGCCCATGTAAAATCAAGATTATTGATGGGAAATTTCATGAAGTGGATGAGATGAATGGGATGGAACTGATGTGATGATGGTGGTGGTGTTGGTCTCAAACATCATAGAGGTTTCCTATGTATCAAATTGGATGGTAATAAAGGTTCATGTAGTTTAGTGGGGATGATTATAAAACTAAGGAGGAGGACAATGAGAAAGAAATTTAGGGATGGGGACCCAAAGTATGTAGAACCTCTAGGTAAGGGAATGATCTTCTCATGACACAAAGGCTCAAAATAAATGCTATGAAGAAAAATCGGTGATGGTATTGAACCCTGGGGAGTATTCCTACATATCCCAATTCATGGGAATCAATGTCCAAATTGATCAATAGTGGGGTATAGAATTAGGGTTTACATAATAGACAGTGACTGAAAGACATGTTGGGAATTATGCATGGTTAGCATCCAATTGCAAGAGGGGCACTCCTGGATTAAGGAGGATGGTGAAGTGTGGGGATTAAGTATGGTCAACAATCCATGTGGATCAGAAAACCTTTGAGAAGAAGATTTAGGAGATGCCTCCCAAAAAGGGTATGTATCACATCAGATGGGTACATCCCATATGGGGATAAACCAAAGTTTACAATAGTTTTCGGTTGGACCTCGTAGAGGCTTTCAATGTATCCCAGTGGATGGGAATAATAGAATGTATAGTTTGAAGGGTAATACAGTATTAAATAATCGTGGATGAAGGTGAATGGACGTGAAATGAATATAATGGTTGGATTGTGGGGACTAAAAGGATGGAACCTCTAAGTGGCTTTCTACGTACCCTATCTTCGAGATAATGATCAATATACAAATAGTTTAGATGGATGGTTTTTATCATCAAACAGGATGAGGGGAATTGGGATTATGTGTGGTTAGTGACCCGAATATGTGTAGGGACTTTGGGATTGCTAGAAACCCACCACAAGAGGGGCACTCTTGGTTGGATGTGTATGGTACAGTGTGGGGCTTATGCATGGTTAGCATCACACATGGATCTGAATACCTCATAGAGGTGGATTTGGGATATGTGACCCCAAAAGTAGTATGAATCACATTTGGAGAACATTTCATAGGTGGGATTACCATAGATTACCATAGGTTGGGGTTGGAACTCAAAGAGGCTTCCTACATATCCTAGTGGTTGGGAATCAAAACCCACAATGTTTGAAGGGGAATATATTTTACCATCATGTAGGATGAAGATGAACTAACATGAAATGCATGAATTAGATAGATTGTAGGGAGTGAAGTGCTCGATCCTCAGAGATACCTCTTATATACCCTATGTAAGAGAACATGATTAAATTACACATAGTTTATATTGTTGTAGATTAAACTCATATAGGATGAGGGGAATGGGACTTATGCATGGTTAGCATCCCGAGTGGATGTCATGGTCATTGCTTGACCCTAATCTGACATGAGTCATTCCTGATATAGGAAACCACTAGCAGTGGATGACACAATGATCATGTCATGAATGGTGAGACCATGAGGGAAGGTGCAAATTGGTACATACTGTAGGAGGGAATCCTGAATAGGGTGACCCGATGTTCGAGGATGATATGATCATCATATAGGGAACACCCTATTAGAGTGTTTCGGGCATTATGTGAAGACTGTCCAAGGAACACTTTGAGACAAATCATAAAGGGAGTGAAAATCCATGACAACTCTTATGCTCACTCCCCTTTGATATTTCCCAGGCCTTCCACACATGCAGAAACTAAAAGTTTAACTTCATGTGTTGGTGATGAGGGTTATTGGTAGTTTAACATCCAATAGCTCAGATGAGGAGGTCTCAATACTCACCCCATGTATATACAAAACTTTTAAAAACTGACAGTTGGGTGAAAGAAGTCACAATAATTGTTAGGGAACAACTGGTTGGAGGAGTGGTCACTTGAGGGGATTATGTTAGTATGGTTATACAAGGAAAAAATATCCATTAGGGTTCCTATGTGAAGAATCATAAGGTAGGGAAACACTATATGAAACAACACTCGAGGAACCATGAAATCAGTTCATAAAAGCCTAGAGGGATGTGTGTGAAAGGGGTTTGTGATGAAAGGGGGGTCAATGGGAAGACTTTCACAAATTAAAGGCAATTCACAGAGGAAAGATGCTTCATTAAGGAATAGTTATTCACAAAGGAAGGTTGATTCTCAAAGGAATGGGGCTTTGTGAAGGAAGGACCTTGGAAGTAATTCACTTTATCCAAGAACTCATTATTTGAAGAGTTCTCCTTAGAGTTTTATTGCTTATCAGAGCCTTAAAAAACCCAAAGTGGATTCCTTTTTTGTGAAGTGAGAAGACCTTCATAATGGGAACCCCAACTACAGCTAGCAGACATGAATAAAAATAGAAGGTATGACTCAAGATGATCAAGTACCATTGGTGATCCATATTTTTATTTGGGAGGATCTTTGCAAATGGTATTTTGGACAAAAAAAAGTGTCAGTTAAAATGGTTTAGAGGGGTGGTGAGCCTTCTATTTGTTGGCAATGGAGGTCGGTGGTATTCATGGGGCTCACCGCGAAGAACAAATGATTCACCTCAAAGAAAAAGTGATGCCCCAAAAGAGATACATTATAAGTACTATTGCGAAGGAAAAGTGATGCTGCAAAAAAATGTGAGGTCATCGAGGTGATATATTCAAGGCCAGATCGCAATGAAAATGTGAAATCCCTAAGAAGTTACATTGAATATAGGATCACGAAGCAAAAGTGATTCCACTGAGTAAAACTGATGCCATAGAGGAGATATGTTCATGGTTGGATCATTAATGCACGCCTATCGTAGGGCATGTAAAAATAATTATTTCCTATATTAAAATTTAGTAATGTGGTTGACCTAGGATTTGTCATGAAGATAAGTGCACACGAAATAGCTTGTCACGTTAAAACGAGGGTAAAAAATGTTGTTCTTTTAAAAGGAGATTTGAAATTCAAATGATGGAAAACAATGATATTAAAAAAGTCATGAGGTCGGGGGAGGTTTCCTAATTGTAATGCTATCCTTGTTCAATTTAATTCAATCCTCATCTTGTTATTTGATTAATGTGAGTTTCCACAATCATTTCCTCTCAATTCCTTTGTGAAATTATGATGGTGAGAGAGATCCATACCAAGATCTCGGTTTGGTCAACTGTCATTCCATGTGAAAAATAGTTGTATTGGATATCTTCAATTGACATAGGCATTACCCAATCGGGTCTTGTTTATCCTAACTAATCAAGAACATTCACTACCCCTTTTACACATACTGACGATCTTAGAGTAGTTCACCACTAATTTTCAGTATATTCCATCATATATAAACCGGATATTAGTGGAGGGAGATAAAGATAATTTACCGAGGCAAAAATAAATAAGGAATTAAAATTCAAGAACGATCAAACTTGATAATAAAATCCTCTATATGAAATTGACAACAACTTTGAAGAAGAAAGAAATTTCATTCAATTACGTTCAAGAACTCAAATATTACAACATAGAAAACCAACCCTTCCCCAATCAATCAAAAATTTTACCCCACCATGTTAAGTGTAATAGAGATAAATGGGGAAGAAGAAGGAATTACAAAACTATGAAATATAAAATAAATAAAATTGAAAGCCGAAAAATTCTCCTCTTTGGTGTCTTATAAGGAATGAGATGGAATGAGAGATGCTTTGAGAGGGAGAACCTCTCCTCCTATTATAGACATAATTTGTTTCCAGCATTTTGATGCGTTTTATCCCAATTAAATGTCATCTTCACGCATTTCACACTTATTGAATGATGTTCATAATTATCTTGGGAGAGTCCCCTCAAAATCTTAGAAGATTTGGAAAATTATTCCGAAAGTGATGCTCATTTTACTCTGGTCATTTATTTTGTCTAGTGAGACTCTCCAAAACACCAACCACCGGATTAGGATGATTTAATGACCCTTAAAACAGCCAATTACCACAGAAATACCTTCATGAAAGATGTTACACAACACCATGCGCGTCCATATCCAGAATTCCACACCAATTGGGCCCAATGTGAATGTTTTATGGACCCCGTACAAAAAAATATGTAGAATTGTAAACAGTTTTCTAGAGACTCTTAGTGAGCTTCTTTTGAGCTTCCATATGGTTGATTCACCTTTTTGTCCAAAAATATTAAATGAATCCATAGATGTGTAGAAGCATTAAAAGAAGGAATTTTTTAATTTGGATTATTGTAGAATATGTTATGTCCAAAATACAGAAATAATTTAAAATAGTTAAAAATCCGAAATGGGCCATTTTTATTGTTCAGCTCAAAATAACACCAACATAATAAAAATGAAGTAATTCATCTTAGAGTAACAATTTTGTTGGTTTAAAATGATTAAATTCAATTTAAATTTAATAGAAAATATTTTCTCAATCAATTCCCCCACACTAATCACTTGGACTCTTGGACAAGTACAAATCAAATCAAATCAAATCCAAAACACATTCTAATGAGATCTACCAAATCCACACTATGAAACAAAAATATATCATCCCAAAAAAAAAAATTATTTCAAGTTCTCCATTTCAGATTATTTAATATATTTCTACTTAATTTGTTATCCCATGAACACAAAACACCTACCTCACATTTATTTTCTCTCACCTCACAAATGTAAATGCTAAATAAAGCTTTTCTCATCCAAACTCACACAAGAGTGACCATAGGCATGATAAATTCCTACTTCTACACCGGATGTGAGTCAAAGACATTTGTTTCTCATGAGGACTTTTTACGGTTGTTCTTTGGATTTCGGTTCGTAGGATTTAGATGTTAAAAATTCTAAGGCCGAAAAAGGAGGGATTGACTCTTTTTGAAGTAAAATTGAAAGATTCTAATTTTCACTCAAGATTGGTCTCCATATCTTTACCTTTGTAAAAGAATTGTCTCTATCATTATTAAATCATCTTGGTATTTTAGCAGAATTTTTTTTTATATTTTTAAACATGATTTTTCTTGAAAGCTCTAGATAGTCACAACTTTCTTTTTTACATCGGAACCTCCAAAAATGCACAACTTCTCTTATCATGAATGATCCAGAAAAGTCATCGCTTTCAATAGAATAATTTTTCATCACCACAAACATCTCTTCAATAATTTATTTTCCACCCAAAAATTCACCAAATAATGTATCACAACACAATACATCTTCCCCCACACTGAAGTTCAACTAGATCATGCAATTTTCCTTCAAGAATAGGTTGGATAGAGAAAATTGGCTTTCAATATGGCTAACCTAACATGATGGTCATAGATTATAAGGGATACAAGGATTAGTTTAAGGTATGACATAATGAATAAGATTATTTTGAAAATGGGGCTTAAAACTAAATAAATGTGTCAATCATTTAAAACACATGTACCCCAAACCCTCGAGCATTGAAGGGAATAAATCAAATTCTGGTTAAAGGAAGCATGTCCTGGTTCTCTCTAGAAATGAGGTGAATGAAATGAAAATGACAAAAATGGTTCAGAAGCCTCCCAAGGAAGTGATTTCAATGATACAAGCAGTGAAATATGGCATGGGATTCAAAAATCAGTGTACTTTTCATGATATTCCAAAAGATTTTAACTCAAAACAAAGTCGTTTCAGCATTCATTTAAGCTTAGTTTCATGGAATAAATTGGTTCACATAATGACATGGGTGTCAAAAATGGCATTGATAATAATTTCAGCTAAAAATTTTAAAAAACACACCAAAAATTAAAAAAAACACACAAAATTATGAAAACAGTCAAAATTATATATTTTAAATTTTTTTTTGAAAAACAAACAAAAAATGAAAATACTAAACTACAAAGGTTTCCTCCTCCAAACATAAATGATGCAGTGTCCTCAATGCATTGGAGTGGATTTAACATGTATTCCAATTTTAAAATGAATCAAAACAACAAGAATGTGTGATGGAGATGTACAACCTGATGGATATTATTGATAGACAGGTTAGAAGAGCGTGATCTCCACCACTGGCTCTGATGGAAGGGTCCCAAGGAATTTCTTCAACCTATGCCAATTCACAGTGAATGGATTATTCTCTCCTTCCATCATAATCTACACAACACCAAAAGGATATACATGAGTAACTATAAATGAACCTTCCCGTATAAAACAAAGTTTACCTAGCATCCGATTCAGTCTTGAATTGAATAACAACACTTTGTCTCCAGGATAGAATTCTTCCCGTCAGATCAGCTTCTAATGTGCCACTCTTGTTCTTTCTTTGTAAATCATGGAATTTTTAAATTCTTCCATTCTTATTTCCTCCATCTCTTGTTAATTTCACAATCTCTTTATTATCGGAGGTTGTTTTTACGTAAGTATCTATTGGGACATCTTTATCATCCACATCCATGTTTCTTAAAAATGAATATCAAAACATTATTACTATTTTATAGGCTTTGTGTTAAAGTAATTTAATCCCTTTTTTAAATTTTTTTATATGATGTTTATAAAGGGAGAATTCCATCATTTTCCAAAAAAGGTCCTTTATAACCTTTTCGACAAAATTAAGGGAAGAATGTCCTTTTTTAACATCTACGGTGGGTGAAACTATTTTAGGCCATTATAAAATCATCAAATCATCCCTTACTAGATTATAAGAATATTTCTGAAATTAATTATTTCTTTTATAATTATACGAATTTTAAATGATTTCACAACAGAAAGAGATATTTCTCTAAAAAAGGTATTTATTTCATCTAAATCAACATCATTTCAAGGATTTTAAGATTATTTGAAGTTGATTTATTATGATAAAAATCATCTATATTTTATTGAAGGTTTTGTGATATGTTTGACTGAAGATGTATTTTTTCTACAATTCAAGATTTATAGATAAATTATTGACATTTCGTATGCTAGTTTTAATGAGAATGTTTATGTTATGTTTAAACCTTTTCATATGAGGAATTCATTGGACTTTGTATATGATGGGTTGAGCTCTCTATAGCTCCTCAATGCATCGGTAGGTCTAATGAGACAAACTAGTGTCTCGGCACAAGGCCTTGACAAAATCTTATTTTTATTCTTGGAATAAGTTCTTGACTATGTGGTTATGAGTGTCTAGCATTTTTCTTCCCATCATTATGAAAGTAGATATTGATATTTCATGTGATTATTCAACTAGTAGAATATCCATGTGCCTAAGTAAATGGAATTATTTGATTTCATAATTTCCATATTCTGATGATGTTTTAGTTTAAAAGGCTTTTGTTTTAGTCTTATACGTTGCCTTAAATTTTTATGCTTATTTAGGAATGTTTCCCCTATATTGTTATCCTTACTAGGCATCTGAGCTCACCCCTTTCTGTGTTTTATTTTTTCCAAGATGAGAAGATGTATTTTCTAACTGACCTACAAAGATAGTCTGGGGGTATATGAGTGTGGTCTATGGAAACAATGTTGTTGTAGTTTTTCATTTTATGATGTAATGTAAAGCTTATGATTGTATATAGTACTTTAAAGGCTATGAAACTAATCGCCCCTTCGAGACTTGATCTTTTTTTATCACGAAAATGATACGTAATAATGCACCGGCTCTGGGCTTCTGGGTTTGGGGTGTTAGAGTTGGTATCAGTGTAATTTTAGTACAAACCATGGAATCTAGATTTAGTTAATCATTTATTAGAGCACATTATCCTAAGATAGACTTTGAGGATTAGTATATAAGAACATCCTAGAATTTTGGTACTGTATAGATTTTTTGAATTTTCAAGAAATATAACCTTGTCTGGATACGAGTTGGTAGAGGTTGCTCTGGCATAGATATACCTAGGGGTAAATCCTGAAAACACCGCTTTGAGCTAGACTCGAATGGGAACTGGTGCATGACAACGGGCCTTTCAGCACTCTTGGTTGTGACACTCCCAGGGGATATACTTAGAACAATTCTCATTTTCTTTACAAACCATTATAAAGGGTTTATGAGTATATACTTCCCCAAAGTAAATATTTTTATGATTATGGATTATATCCATAAAGAGTTCAATTTATGTTATGTTTTTTACATGTTTGGAATTATGTATTTCTATTCATAAACTAATCTACTTTATGCCATTGTTTAGAAATGGTGCCTTGTGGAATGAATGAAAACTGTATCAATACACACACTCCATGTAGGGATTTTCCTCCTGCTCAAGATAATTATAGTGGAGCTGGTGATTCAACTGGTGTTGATCATCTTATCACTATTTCAGGACAACTCACTTAGGTTACGAATAATAAACTTACCAATATAGAGCACCCAAATCTGCATCGTAGAGGATCCATGTTAGATCACTTCATGAAGAAACAACCACCAACATTCAATGGGAGTAAAAATCCACCAGTAACCGAGAAATGGATAAATTCCTTAGAGAAAATATTCCATGCCTTTGGGAGTAGTGAAAGGGAAAAAGTTGTCATGGTAGTTTACTGCCTCACTGGAGATGCGGATCAATGGTGGTCACTGATTAAAAAACAATGGAAGATGATGAAGTATCAAATATGGAATGGAGGGAGTTTAAAGAAATTTTACGAGAAAAATACTTTCCTCATGACCATCGAGCAGATATGGAAAGGCAATTTCTGAGTCTGAGGAAAAACCAGGATGAGAATGTCGAAAAGTATGAAGCTAACATTACAAGATTAGCAAGGCATGCTGCAGATTATATACATAGCCCATGAAGTATGATTGATCATTCCTTTAATGGGTTATAACCATTTATCCGTCAAGCATTAGTATCACAATCCTTCTCATCGTACGAAGATATTGTCTCATGTTATATCAAGATAGAAAAATAATTCTCTCAGTCTTAGAACTTTAAAGCAAAGCAAGAGAAGAAGAGATCTGTTGAACACTCTGTAAATGGAAATAAGGGGAATAATGGAAAATTTTAATATCAATCCTATAGGAAATGTGTGAATAATCACCCTGGTACTTGCCTGAAGGGAATGAAAGTCATATAAAAATATTGTGAAAAAGGCCACTAAGATTATGATTTCAAGGGGATGAAAGAGTCTGTCGATGATGAATGATGAAATTGTAGATAAAGGGGAATTATTTGAATGAATTTCCTAAGCACCAAGGGAACTTACCTCAGAAAAGGACAAGGTATCAAGTCCATGCTTTTGCTATCATTACTGCTGAGCTTGAAGCTCTAAAGGATGTGGTGGCAGGTAATTTAATGGTTTCCTCAAGTTTAGCAAATTCGTTATTTGATTCTGGATCATCAAATTGTTTCATAGCTTCCCATTTTTCTAAGAAAATTAGATATTTCCATTTTTATTTAACAGGGGAGTTGTCATTCAAAACTCATAAGGGAAGTATCATCTCAACAATGTTTTGTGAATCTGTTCCAATTAGAGCATATAAATGTTCTTTATCAGCTAATCTCATCGTCACACCCATGGTTGAATTTGATATAATCCTCGGTATGGATAGGAATTCAGACCATGATGAAAAAACTTATTGTACGAAGAAGGAGGTTACTAATTTTTATGACAATGATAAAGAACAACTTATATTTAGAGCATAATCGTCACCACCTAATTCTTATCTAGATCCACCCCCAGTAGCTCAATTAAATTCAAATATTTGGGAGGAAAAGAATGAAATAACTATGGGTAAAGAAAAGAAATTTCAAATAGAGGATGTACCTATTGGGAAAAAATATGTTGATGTATTTCCATATGATTTACCTAGACATCCCCAAGAATGAGAAATTGAGTTTTCCATTGATTTAATTCCTAGTTCAAGGCCCATATCGAAGACACCTTATAGAATGGCCACTGTAGAATTAGTGGAACTAATGAAATATCTAGAGGAATGGAGTAATAAGGGATTTACTCTCCCTAGTGATTCTCCATGGGAAGCCCCTATCCTTTTTATTAATAAGAAAGATGGATCTATGAGGTTGTGCATTGACTACAAGGAGATAAATGCTATAACAATAAAAAACAAGTATCCCCTACCTCGCATTGACAATTTATTCAACTAACTACATGGAGCTCAATACTTTTCAAAGATGGAACTTCGATTTGGATACCATCAATTGTGCGTGAAGAAGGAAGACAATCCGAAGACAACATTTCGAACTGGGTATGGACATTATGAGTTTCCAGTAATGCCTTTTGGATTGACTAATGAACCCTCTATCTTCATGGATCTAATGAAAAATTTTTCAAGGAATATATCTATGATTTTGTAGTGGTATTTATTGATGATATCATTGTATACTCCAAAAACTACAACGATCATGAAAATCACTTGCGCATTATCTTGAAGACTCATAGATGGCATGAATTATTTGGGAAGTTTAGAAAGTGTGAATTCTGGATTCATGAGATTTAATTTCTTGGAAATATTGTCTCTAAGGATATAATTTCTGTTTATCCTTCAAACACCAAGGCAATCCAAGAATGGCAAGCACCGACGAGTATAACTGAGGTATGAGGTTTTTTTGGTTTAGCGGGTTATTATCAACGTTTTGTCTTGAATTTTTCCTGCTTGGCTAACCCATAAATAAAGCTCACACAAAAAGGGGTTAAATTTGATTTGAAAAATGAGTGTGAAGAATGTTTTGAAGAATTGAAGAAAATATTATTCAATTCTCCTATCTTGACTCTCCCATTGGGGAATGATGGGTTTGTTATTTATAGTGATGCATCAGAGAAAAAGACATGGTTGTGTCCTTATGCAGAATGATAGGGTTATTACCTGCGCATCACGACAGCTAAAAAGTCACGAGAATAACTATCCTACTCATGATATTGAGTTAAAAGCTGTAATATTTACATTGAAAATTTTGAGACACTATCTCTTTGGTGAACAATGCGAGATTTATACTGATAACAAGAGTTTGAAGAATATTTTCTCACAGAAACAACATAACATGAGGCGAAGGAGACGGCTTGAACTAATTAGGGATTATGATTTCATGATACACTCCCACCTGGGGATGGAAAATAAGGTCGAATATTATTTCATCAGAAAAGATCATGATGTTTTGAACAAGATGAGAGTTGAAAAGGATCCTAGATACATGGATATAGTAATGATAGATGGAAATAACCATGGATGGTAAAACATCAATGATTTTTCAAATGGTTTCCAAACCATCTTTACTAGAAAAGATAATGATTTCTTAGACTGGCAATGAAAAGTTTCAAAAGAATATTAAAGCTATGAATAATGGGATATTGATTGATTTCATATATGAAGATGGAATTTTGAAATTTGGGAAGAGACTTTGTGTTCCCAAAATATACCTAATCTAAAAAGAAAATTGTTGGATGATTCTCATTACTCCAATTTCCTTATACACCATGGGATCACCGAAATCTATATAGTTTTGAAGTAACATTTTTTTTGGGAAAACATGAAGAGGGAGATTGATGATTTTCTGTTAAAATTTATGGTTTGTCAACAAGTGAATGCTGGAAGGCAACAGCTTGTAGGTGTCATGAAACCACTTCCAATTCTAGAGTGGAAATAGGATAATAGTACGATGGACTTTGTCATGGGACTACCAAAGACTCCTAGAATGAACGATGAAATATGGGTCATTATTGATCGACTTACCAAGTCATCACATTTCCATTCTATAAGGGAAATATTACCACTTGAACATTTAGAAAGAATATATATTAATGATGTTGTAAGACATCATGGAGTACCACTATCTATTGTTTCTGATCGTGATCCACATTTTACATCATGATTCTAGAAAAGTCTTTCGAAATCCCTGGATACTGAACTTCGTTTGAGCACTACCTACCACCCCCAAACTGATGGACATTCAGAACAAACTATTCAAATGTTAGAGGAAATGTTGATATCAGACTCACTTGACATTCAAGGTATATGGGATCAATATTTACCTATGGTAGAATTATCCTATAATAATATCTTCCATTCAAGTATTCATATGGCACCATATGAAGCGTTATACAGAAAAGGATGTCTCACACCAACTTGTTGTGATGATGTTGGTGAAAGAAACATTGTAGGCCCAGAACTTGTTGAAGAAACAATGTAAAAGGTTAAGGTAATCTAAAACCACATCAAAGTATATCAATGTAGGCATAAGAGCTATGCTGATAACCGAAGGAAAGATATGGAGTTTTAGGTAAGAGATAATGTTTTCTTGAAGGTATATCCATGGAAGGATGTCATACGTTTCAGTAAGAAGGGTAAATTGAGTCCCAGGTACATCGAACCTTTTGAAATTATAGAACGAATTGGGGCTATAGCGTACTGTTTGGAAATTCCTCCAAGTCTCTCCAAATTCCATGATGTGTTCCATATATCACTGTTGAGAAAATACATGCCTGACCCAACACTTGTACTCACCTATGAGGAATTAGAAATGGAACCTGATCTATCTTTTTTCGAAGAGCCTGTCAAGATTCTTGATACAAGAAAACAAGTGTTGAGAAACCGGACGGCTTGTCTCGTAAAAGTTCTATGAAGAAACCATAAGAAGGAAGAGGAAACTTGGGAACCTGAGAAACTTATGATGAAGAAACACTCGAGTCTTTTTATTTAGTACTATTTTAGAAATTTCAAGGATGAAATTATTTGTAGTATGAGAGAATGTAACACCCCAAGCATCCACGATACACTTCTCTTTCAATAGTACAGTAGCGTGTGTTGTACTAAACTTCGAGTTCTAACACTCCAAAACCAATAAAACTAGTCGTTTTGAATAGTAATACCCACTTTTTGAAAGTTTATAAATATTATCTTTCAAAATGGACTTCATTTTTGGATTCAGAATATCAAAATTAGCTTAGGGTGAAATTTTGGTATTTTTTTGAAAATATTAAATTTTTGATGAATAGTGAAAAACATTTACCTATTGTTTAAAACCGAGTTTTAATTTAAATAATTATTTATTTTGTTTAAATTTATTTTAGGTCAAAATAGATACATAATAAAAATATAAGTTCAATGTAATTCGTTGGAGTCGGTTTATAATAATTTTAGATATATAAAAATTTATTGAACTTTTCAACATCTTTTATCCACCTCCTAGAATAATTTTAAAATTCACGTAAAACATAATTTTACATCTTCTGTGAGTGGAATTTAAAATATATGAGAGAAAAAATTGATAATAGTAAGAAAAATGTGGTTCAATACGATGAAAATAATTTTTGGTGAATAGTAACGTTTTACTTTTATTTACCACGGTTAAAAGTAAATAGGGTAATTAAGGGTAAAACTGATATTATTATTACCATAAAAAATGACTTAATTCTATTGGATAAGTATAATTCGACCAAAAACAACCTTATGAATAAAATATTAACCACTTTGGTCCACTTGGATTAGATTACAACACTTATTATTATTTTATTTAAAGAACAGTTAAAAAAGTTATAATCAAAGTTAAATATCTAAAACATTTTTAATATAGGTTAGTACATAAGATAAATTCGACTATAAATGTTAATTATAAATATAAGAATATTTTATACATATTGTTATTTTATTTATATTTTTTATACATTAAATAATTTAATTTATTTGTGACACAATGTTGATGCAGTAATTACCTAATAAATGAAATATTAAAATAATTGATATTATAAATATCCAAATCAATTTTATTTGATAATTTTTATGAATTAAAATAATTTAATAGTTTAATATTACATGTTAGGGTTGGTTAGCTGAATTAAAATACCAAATAGTCTCAAAATTGACATAAAAGAGTTTTTAAAAGAAATATTATAATATTAATTGATATTATATTCCTAAAAATCTATGGATCGTCCAAAGAACTTATATAATTATCTTTGTATCTTTAATTAACCACTTGGGGTTATCTTGTAAGTATATAATATGTTTATTAACCATATAATTTGAAAATACAAAGAGACAAGGTAAATGTCAAAGTATTTAACTAAAAGTTAAATCTAAAAGATAAACTAAATACAGTTACCCAAACCTATCTAAAACATATTGGTTGAGTGGTTTTAGACCCATACCAACCTTAGACTTTAAATAATTCTTTTTTGAGCCATTATAAACCTAAAATGATTTTATTATAAAATAAAATTTCTAACATTTCCTAAGGTGCCCCTCACCCCTCTTATAAAAGGATACTCCCCCTTCTCTCTAATTCACATATTCAAAACCATTTTTCACAGCCAAAAAGTAACAAAATACCCTCCAAACTTTCATCCCATAATCCTAAAATCCTTACTTTTGTTATAAATTCAACGTAAGGATCCATTTTTATCAAATCAAAAGAAAGAACCCGAAGAAGAGGTAAATATATCATCACCTCTTTCAAGTTCCTTTATTCTTCCACTTCCTTTTTCATTTTTGTTTCCATTATAAAATAATAACTCCAGTATATTATATATATTTTAATGTTATTATAACTATGGTATAACCATATTCATTATTCTACCCATCCGTTTAATGACATGTCAACATACGTGCGTGCGTACGGCTTACCATCTCCACGTCGTGGTGTAATTGTTATTCGATAAATTATTATTTGGGTGGGTATAATAATAATGTGTAATTAATGTAAATAATAAATATAACATGATAATTATTCTTTATATATGACATAGCATCCAATTATATATTATTTTAATATCAAAATAATGATATTGTCACTCGTGAGTATGTACGGATTACCGTCTCCATGAACGGGATGGGATTCATTCCCCATCGTATCAATTCAAGACAAATTTTCATTTGATGATTAAAAATTATGTTTAAAGACTTGATATTAATCTATATATGAATAATATACATCCCATCAATAAAACATATGACTCAAATAACAATGAATATAAACTAAAATGAATTCGTTTACACCTGAAACGATGATAATACTAAGATATTATTAACAAAGAAATGTTAAAAGATCATATATGTTATATTATAAATGTATATGATTCTTGAATAATTTAATAACAATTATTTCACCATTATAAAGGAGGTTAACATACCCTTGACAAAGGAAAAGTATAGGTTAAGGGTTAATTTCACAATCTCATTATTATCCGAGGTTGTTTTTACGTAAGTATATACTGCGACCTCTTTATCATCCACATCCATGCTTCTTAAAAATGTATTGCAAAACATTATTATAATTTTATAGACTCTGAGTTAAAATAATTTATACCCTTTTTTGACTTTTTATAAGATGTATATAAAGGAATCATTCCGTCGTTTTCCAGTCAAGGTCCTTTATAACCTTTTCGACAAAATTAAGGTATGAATTTCCTTTTATTAACATATAGAGTTGGTGATGCTAATTTATTCCGTTATAACATCGCTGAATCTTCCCTTACAAGATTATAAGAATATTTTCTAAATAAATGTTTTATTTTATAATTGTATGACTTTTAAATTATTTCAAAATAGAAATAGATATTTCTCTAAGAAAATATTTAATTTCATCCAATTCAACATCCTTTGATGGATTTTATGTTTATTTGAATTTTTTTTATTAGGATACAAAACATCCATATTTTATTGATGGTTTTGTGATATTTTTTACTGTGGATGCATTATTTTTATACCATTCACGGTTAATGGATAAAGTATTTACATTTTGTATGATAGTTTTAATAGGAATTTTTATGTTAAGATTAAACTGTTTCAAATGAGGAATGCATTGGATTTAGTATGTGATGGGTGGAGCCTGCTATAGCTCCTCGATGCATCATTAGGTCTCATGAGAAAGACTAGTGTCTTAGAACAAGGCCTTGATGTACGATTCATGGAGTCTATTATTGGTATCATTAAGTGGCCGCAAGAATGGAAATGACCTAATAGGTTCTAATGAGGTTAAAATGTTGGAACATGTAATAGAGTTACGATTCTTTTTAGGATGTGTGAATAGGTTGTTTAGGATAATATCTTCTGATTTTATACGAGATATTTTGGGAATTACAGGTTATTTATAAGACATTTTTTCGATCTATTGCATTAGTTTCTTCAAAAACGTCTTGGTGTACATGAATACATTAGAAGATCATGACCAACCCCTAAACATAATCTGAGAACCCCAATAGAGAATTAGCTACACCCTAATCTACATATGATTTTTTATAATGGGATTAATTAATTTCATGGAGGTTATTTCAGTTTAACAAGTTTCATGTTATGTTGTTTAATGTATTCATATAAGAGAATACTTGAAGATTCATTCCCAGAACATGACGAATTGAAATATATAATTTATTTTTTGTCACTAATGTGGGGGACTGATTCCCATTTACATATTTTTTGGCTTTGTAATAACCTTACATGATCCTTGGATGTTGAAATATTTTTGGTGAGGTGGTGACTAAAAAACTCATATGGCGGGGAGGGATGTGTCAATCATGTATATGTGGGGAAAACCCTGAGTTTTATGTTGTGGACCTAGAATGAAAATGAAAATATTGTGAGGTATATACATGGGATTCTAAAGGATGGATCGGTGGTTTTGGACTTGGTGGTTGACCAATCCAAGCATTGGCTTTAGACTGAGGTTGTTTAGAAAAGTTATAAGAGGTGTTTTTGTCAGAGGCCTTGATGGTTTTAGTGAGACGTGACAACAGTTTGTGGGTAATGGGAGATTGATTCTATAAACACAACAGATGTTAGTATTTTCCTCTAAAAGGTGTTTCTTTATGTTTATGGAATGAATTTTATAATTAAAGAAATGTAATGTGGTGGCATGAAAATAGTGAACGTTTGGTTTTTTTGGAAGGGTTGTAAGGGGGTTTTAGACCAGACTAGATAAGTAAAATGGGTGTGGAAAGATGTAAGACAAATCTAGTTAATGTTTTGGAGTGGTAAGTGTGTCTTTAGAATTAATGTATAATTTCAATAAATCTATGTTTCCCATATTTCATGTATGAGTGGACTATGTGTGACCATTCATGGTGATTTTTAGGGGAATGGTTTATGCCATGAATTGGTGGTCTTATAATTTATTTTTGGGTTTTGTGATTTGAGATACATGTTGGGAATGTTTTAGATGTTGGAGACGAGGCTCTTATAGTTTCATTCAATTTTGGAGTTTCCAAACATTGCGAGTTAGTGGTTGTGAGCTATAACAAATGGTGGTGAGAACAAGAGTCAAAATTTATATTATAGAAGACATTATCATTGATATGTATTCTATTTTTAAGGTAAATTCCCTATTGGTGATTCAATTTTGGAAATGTTAATTGGCTCAAGTGTTGAATGGTTGAGTGTCATGATGTATGTGTTGTTCTTTATTTATGTTTATATGTTTACTTATAGAATGAGGTCATTGGGCCCTGAGTTGTGTAACAATTAATGTCAGGGAATTTTTACAGAAAATACAATGTTCCTTCACTTAATGTGAGTCGCATGGTGTTGTTTGAGATTTGTGGGGTATAACATCCCCAAATGATAAAGGGTTAAATGACTAATTGATATGACTCATGTCAATAAGGCCACCTTCCTTTTTGAGGGCCTATCTGATTAGAACTCCACAGTTAAGCGTGCTTGGCCTGGAGTAGTGATCAGGATGGGTGACCTTCTGAGAAGTATCCCAAGGTGTGTGTGAGTGAGGAGAAAACAAACTGGAAAAGACAAGGGTTGGCATGTGGGGACAATCATTAGTCAGATGACCCGTTCAGGCATGTGGGTGGACCCTAGGGTGGGCCCCACGTGTCTGTGGGGCAACTGGCGGTACCTGGTAGGCCAAGTCCCGACGACCATGTTATGGTAGGGTGGTTGTGCTATCACCAGGACCCAGTTGTCACATTTGGTATCAGAGCAGGAACCCAGCATTATGTGCGGTGCACTGCCTGTGTTGAGATGTTTGGCCCACAACGAGGACGTTGTGCTCTAAAGGGGGGGGGGAGTGATTGTAACATCCCCAAATGATAAAGGGTTAAATGACTAAATGATATGACTCATGTCAACAAGGTGCACCTTCCTTTTCAGGAGCCTGTCTGATTAGAACTCCACATTTAAACGTGTTTGGCCTGGAGTAGTGATCAGGATGGGTGACCTTATGTGATGTTTCCCAGGGTGTGTGTGAGTGAGGACAAACACACTGGAAAGGACAAGTGTTGGCCTTTGGGGACAATAATTAGTCAGATGAACCGTTCAGGCATGTGGGTGGACCCTGGGGTGGGCCCCATGTGTCTGCGGGGCTACTGGTGGTACCTGGTAGGCCAGGACCCGACGACCATGTTAAGGTGGGGTGGTTGTGATGTCACCAGGACCCAGTTGTTGCATGGGGTGAATTAGATAGAGTGTGTACCGATCAACTCAACTCTCCTAGGGTGGATTAGTTCTCTCTTAATGTTTCCTTTTGTTTTAGTTTTAGTGATATGTCCCTGGTTCCCTCATGTGGATCTTAGGGTTTGTGTTAATAAAATGGAGTTGATGTTGTTTCATCCTATAGGGAGCATTTGGTTAATATTTCGTATCTCAGTGAGAAATATTCCTTTGTGTAGAACTATTTCATTGGTTTGAGTGTTATGAAACCATCCGCATGTTAAGAATTAATCTAATGAGGTCAATGTGATAGATCATCAATTTGGAGCAAACTTTTTTCATGAATGATTTGTAATGTTGATGGATGTACCTCATGGATGAACATTCCTATGTGAGGATATTTTAAAATCCAAACCTAGATTCATGTTATGTTTCGATTTATTTTTTGGTTTATGCGTTGTTTTTAGGGAATGACATTGGTCTTGGTGGTGTTACGGGGGTTCATAACATAGAAAAAGGGGAAACAATTCAATATACGATGAGAACATAGTTGTAACATAGTTAGTAGAAATCATGAACCATACCCATAAAGTCATGTAGAGAGGGTGTACACGGTTATGGGAACCATACAAGGTGTTATAGGAGACTATGTTCCTCTAGATACCCTATTAAACTGGTGAATGCATATCCACCACATGGTTTTTCAAACCATGTCGGTGGAAAAGAAAACAATGTAGCTCAATTTACTCTAGTATAGAGGGAATAAGATGATTGGAACACAGTTTCAAAAAACATGGGAATAGACTATGAGCATCATCAATAGTGGGTTTTTTACCGTTTTCCATACCAATATTATTTCACTCTCCCTCAATTTTATTCCCCATTCGACCCCTAACATCTACGGTGATGAACAAAGAGCTCTCTACTCATACCCATGAGATTTTCTATCAATATTAGGTCATTTTGTGTGGCTTTTAGTAAAAATAAATTCTCGGTGTATGTCTTCGACATCATTTCCATCCATTTTCTATGAGATTGTTTTTCATGTTTTTTCACCCTTTGAATCTTTAGACCCATGTTTTCAAGGCGTTATTCATCTTAGAATTTTTAGATGTTTTTTTTCAAGTCAAAGGTTTCATTTGGAATGAATTTTTTTAAAATAATGATGTAATTTGTATATAAGATTTATCCTATAGTATTATTGACCTACAAGTGTATGTGGTTGCTCAAATTTAATTCGTGATAAATTTTTGTTTCCATGGAAAATGAAATAATTTTTTTAGATTGTGTGAGGTGAAAGACCCTTCAAAAACCCTATTAGGTTCATTGATGCTAAGATATTAAAACTAGGGAAGCACTTGGGGTATTCCAAACCATTGTAAAGGGTTGAATTGTATTTGTTATGTGTTGAGATAGGGAAATTATGTAAGTTATTAGTCGATAAAATGATAATTTGTATGCGAATAGGGTTATTGGGATAATTCCAATCATAATTTTTAGCTTTTTTAAATTACCAAGGGGTTTTTGAAATGGATAAACGATTTGTTTCATATTTTGATCCAATTATAGTTTTCATCAAAAGAAAATGGTGTTTTGGAAATTGGTAATGTTTTCGAAATGAGGTGTTCTCCTCAATGTGTTTGAAAATGAGTTCTTGTTAGATTTCAAATGGTGATGGAATTTTTATTTTTGTTTTACACCTATCAAAATGTTTTAGTGGATTATTTTAATAAATTTAATAGAATCATTGTCTTTATTCCATTTTATTGTTGTTAAGTATAGGTACCCTTATTGATGGTTAGTATCAAAATGTTTTATTCTATGTTCATGAAATTACGAAAATGGGGATGGGTCTAATTTTGATCGTATTAGTATTAAATGTACGTTGGGACCATTGTAAATGATTAATGATTGAGGATATAGATAATTTATAAATTATGTGATGAATATAGATTTATTAATAATGGAATGGATGGGGATGGTTGGACCTGATTTTCCAAATCCTAGTTGGATTGTTAGATCAATGATCCATGGTTTCTGACCTAGGAATATTGGTTTGAGATATTGGATTGATGCTCTAATACTCTTTATTGGGAGGGCCATAATGATTCTATTAGGAAAACAAAACACTATTGTTTTTTGGGGAAATTGTTGATTCTCAAAAACCTAAGGGTATGGATTAGTGTTCAATATCATAGTAGGGATGCTCGGACATGGATTTCCGAGTCCTTGTTGAATTTATTTACTAATTATCTGTATTTTATGACTTTTTATATAATTTTTAGAATGGTTGTACATGGTTTTCTATGTCCCATTTTTATTCAGGTGCTGATTATTAGTGATTTTTAACTTTTGACATAGTGTATGGGAAGGCCGAACTAGGCATTCCAGATCCCAGTTAGATACAAGGACTAAAGGTCCTTGATTTCCAACCCAAAACCTAGTGATATATAGTATGGGTACCCAAAATAATGATATTTGAAAAAAAATTATTAGTGAAATATATAAATAAATCCCCTTGTGAAATAAAATGGTAGATTTTCTTGGGTATGATTGATTGATTTTTTGTGTGTGTCAAATTTAATATTTATTTTTTCTAGAATTTCTGCAGTATATTAATAACCCTTGGTCATCTCTCCATAGAGCCTTGGATCATTAATTAAAGAAAATGTTTTATATTATGAATTTAAAAGGGAAATTGGAAATGGAAAACCTGGGGTTTTATGTTTTATGAAGATAATAGGAAAAGGAAAATGATAAAACAAAGCATATATTGGCGTATTTGATTAAGTGTAATTAACCCAGGGAATATCAAGGTGCTCATCCTTATTCGCTTCAATATATAGGGTATTGATCTTTTAGTAACTTGTTCATAACAACTAGAAGAAAAATTTTACTAATTTTAAATAAGGATACCTAATACAGTTCAGTCTAAAACACAAAATAATTCATCAAATATCACCGATGATTAGGTAATTGGTTTTCGACTTCGTAACTGAAACTCACTGAGGAATCACAAGAAGAACTCAATATAATATCTAGGTTTGAATTCCATTTCAATGTGTTGCTAATAAATTAAATTAAATTTCCATGGAAGTGCTTATGTGAATTTAATTGACAAATACGAACCATAGAAACACTACAATTGAAAGGGGGAAGAAAAAGGAATGAACGGTGTGTGAAACATCACATTAAAAAGTATTCTGAAACATGATCATTTTAATTTGAGTATGATGAACTAGTATATAACTCAATTAAATAATAATAGGGAGTGAATAAATATAAAATTAAACCTTTAAGTGAAGAGATATTTCAAAAATAATACCAACATGAACCTTAGGATTACATCACGTTCCTCCCCGGGAGATCACAAGGGGTTTAAAAATCTATAAGAGGAGAGGAAGAGAGATATGTTGATATAAAACATTACATATCATAATGAAATTATATAAATGATGATCATATGACATTGGGACTCCAAAATGTCACAACCTTTCCACCTGGTCGAACTTCCAAATGGGGTCCCCAAGGTAAAATTTATAAGTAATGTGTGAGGTGGTTTTGGGTACCTTGATTTACAGAATCTATTTGTCTATGGTATTGGGTAGAAAAGCAGTCTGAAATTACATTGTACAAAAATAGAAGGTTTTCGGTAACAAACTTTTATATGTTCATGAAATGTTTTCCTCTATATAATTTATAGAAGAAGATATATTTCCAAAATACAGTGGAAAACAGTTGACTATGTGAAGATTAATTCTTTTGGGCATATCAGTTCCTTTGGACCTCTTAATTGATGAATTGTGATTGGTTTCCTTCATTAATTATGTATCCCATGTAGATATGGATCTTCTCACAAATATTAATCCCATTTGGATGCATGGAGTTCTTGGAACATTCAAAACAGTGGACATGTGTTCATGGGCTTCCATACAGTTTGGCCAATTATCTTTTTGCATCATCGTGGGATCTTCGAATCACCTCCACCTTTAGTGAAATCATCAAAACTAGTAAAATTTACCATTTAACATTAAAATTAACAAAAATATTTAATAATTCATGAATTGTAATTTTTTCTAAAAATTGGAATTTACAATACAAAATTATTTTAATTTAGTGGTGTTTGACTTGAATAAAATAGTGAATGATATTTCGATCACACCCCGACACCAAAGAATTTTCCCACCTGGGAAAAGTATTATACCCTAATCATGTTAAATTACAAAATAAAAGGTGAGATTACTTCAAATATTCATTTAAATGAAATTCATCATGTCATTTTTATGAAATCAAATTTCCTATTATTTTTATTCTATCACATTCCAATTTGTTCAACATCATTTGTTCACCCATGCAACATGTCGCAACCTACCGCAGATATAAATTTTCCCTCTTCACTCAAGGAACATATAAAATTTTATTTATTCTATTTAACAATTGTTTATATGATCAAACCATATAATTTCCATTATTCTTCGTTCTCCACTAGAATAAAATTTTCTTCTACTCAAGGGGACTTGAAAAAAGTTATTCTTAGGTTCAAGGGTTGGTAGGATTTAATGTTTTAAAAAAAATTCCAAAGAAGATGGTTTAATTTCTTATGTGAAAAACATGTACAAATTCATAATTTTTTTTATAGTGAATGTATACATTAAACCCCTAAAATATTGTGTCACCTCTAACTCATTATCCCCATTGTCAACTTGTATGGGTAACAAATAAGCAGTGAATAATAATATGTAAACATCCTATTTTCTCCATTTTTTTTTCTTTTTTTCTATTTTTCTTGGTGTACAGAACAATTTTGGTAATCTAATGTTTTCTTAGAGATAAAGTGGGAAACATGTGTAAAAACTGATGCAATATGGCTTGTGAACCCACAGCCCATAAAATTTGTAGTCATCCTTTTTATCAACCAATAATAATTATTTCTACCATGAATTCAAATGGAAACACCCTCTCACCCACCCTTACTGAAAGTAAAAAATTAATATACATAAGATATGGGTAGGTAGGGATTATTTTTCTTGTAATGTGGGTACCTAATAGGAATTTCGTGGTCTCTAAGGCTTATGAATGCAAAAATATCTAGGTGGATGAAAAAAGAGGATAATTGTACTAAGGTATCTTCAATTAAATATTTCCTCAATCATTAATGTAGCGTACTCAAATCAAATGAATTCAAACATAATCAATGAATTTTATAGTTTCTGTAAATGAACCAAAACTCTCAATAATGTTATTAAAAAGAAGATTTTGAAAAGGTTCTAATAGGTAAGGGATGAATATATTGGTCAGTGCTATTGAGTCATGGGTTTCAAAAATCCACTAAGCACATAATAATGATTTTGAAATGCCAATTTTAGAAAATATTTCATATCAACATTCATTTGATTTTTTTCCAAAAACAATGCAATTTTCCATACAATCGACTCAAGAATGAAAAATGCTTTTGTGTATTCTTTCTACAAACAATGTTTTTCTAAAAACACAAAATATAGAAAATAAAATCAAAAATAAAAAAAATAAGTTTTTTATTTATTTTTTTAATCTAAAATATTACATGTCACCCTCCCCCGCAGCTAAAAATTACATTTTCCAAAATGCATGTATTTTTAAAAAATATACTGGTAAATAATGGCAGAGAGAAGGGACATCATACTAAGTGGTTTCAAATGTGACATCTATCAGTTTGATTTACTCCACAAGATTCTTTATAAAATCCTCGTATAAGTGTTTGAGCATCATACCATAGATTGTAATCCTCTGTCCAGTCATCTCATGATAAACCTATATAGCACAAAAAGGGTAAAAATTAGTAACAGTATATGGACCAATCCATTAAAAATGAAGCTTACCTAGGTGGAGCTTTATCCTATAATTTTACATGAGGACATTCTCACCAGTATGAAACTCTCTCTGATGAATTATGATATTATGGATATCTGTTTATTCTATTTATAGACTCAAGAGTTCTTGTATTCTTCAGATTGAATTTATTTTAACTCTTGAATCTTTAGCTTCCAATGGTCACATGTATATGAAATATTCATATTAAATTGATTGACATCCCAATATGAATGGTTTTATTCTACCAATTTATAGTGACAAGACTTTCTAAACATAATCTAGTATAGTGAAATTATGATTGGAGTTTTAAAAGCAGTATAGTATGCCCAAAGTAAATCATCTAAGCGAAAACACCAATATTTCTTATTCAGTTGTGCAATTTTTTCAAATATTCTTTTAAGTACATGAATTTAGATTTCTGCTTGACTGTTAGTTTGGGGGTGATATGAATTTGATACTTTATGAACAAAAACATACTTATGAAGAAATTTTTTCATGTTGTGGTTGAAAAAATTTGAGCCCTCATTATTAATGATAAATCTTGGCAAACCAAACAAGCTGAAAATATAAGATCTCCTAAAATTAACAACTACTCACGATTCTTTGGTCCTGGTAGCATTTCATTCCACCCATTTAGATATAGTATCAAAATTCTAAAATATTTACACAATCCCAAATGAATTTAGAAAATTCCCAATGAATTCAATAACCCTTGCATCGAAGATCTCACAAAAGAACATGGGTTGTTGTGGAATTTCATTCCACTCAGAGATATTCCCGGTAAATTGACATCGAGTACATGACTTACAAAAATGAAGGGAATATCTATAAAAGGGTGTCCAATAATGTTCTGATTCAAGGACCTTTCTATTTGTATATTTAAATCCAATGTGACCCTCACAATACAATGTTTGGAAGAAGGATGAAATAGAGGTGAAATCATGGTCAGGGACACACCGATGAACAACTTCGTCACTTAAAATTCTCTACAAATATGTTTTATCCCAAATGAATCATAATGAATAATGATTAAGTCTCTGGGGAATTCAGGTACTGATATATTTTGGAAACCTAGATGATTCTTGAAAAATCATATTGTCTGCATACTAATGGGTAAGGTCAACAACATCATAAAGATTATCCTGAGGAAAAAACACATCAATAGGATTGGATGATTCAAAATGGCAGTCCAATGGTGGGGAAATCATAATAATGTGGTAAGATACCAAATTTACACTCCTATATTATAGAAATCTCAATTTCAATATCTTAGATGATGAGCATCCACCAAAGGAGGTGGGGATCATCTTTTGGTTTCATTAGGTGAAAACAAAGGGTATCATTATCAAAATAGGAAATGATATTTGACTCGATATGATATGAATGTAACTTTTATAAGGAAAATAGAATAGAAAGAAGTTATTTTATAGTGGTTATTTAGTTCACCTTGGTAGGGTAAAGGTTAAATAAGGCATACATAATTACATTATGAGCCTTCTAAAGACATTGTGATAAAAATTCCCAAACTGTAAAGTCAGTGGACTTATAAATAACGTTGAAGGGGAGATACCACCTTATTGGTTGGAAGAGGGGAGTCGATGTGAGAAACATTTTTATTGAATTGAAAGAATAGACACATTTCTAATCAGAAAATAATTGAGAGTCCTTTGGAACAATCGTGATAATGGACGTGTAATCTAAGAAAATTCTTTAATGAATCATTGGTAAAAACCATCCTTACCCAAGAGTGATTGAACCAAAAAAAACACATTTTGTATATTTAATGGTTAAAAATAATTGAATTTTTTTATCCACTTCAATCCCCTCTTCTCAAATAATATGCCCAATAAATATCTATTTCACAACCAAAAAATGACATTTCTCAAAATTTAGTACAAGATATTTTTCAATGCGATTAAAGAGGAAAGAACCAAGGTGTTCAAAATAATCACTAAAATTTTTTACATAAACCACGAAATGATCCATAAAATATTCCATGAAATGTTCTAAGTGCATTGAAAAAATTCTCAACATACATCGTTGAAATGTACTGGGATTATTACATAGACCCAAAGGAATCCTTTAGTATGAAAATGTTATAAATGGATATGTAAATTTTGTTGTATATTCATCTTCAAGGGATATATGGATTTGAAAATGACCTGAATATCCATCGAGGAATATATAATGGGACTTAGCAGGATATGTTTCTATCATGTGGTTAATGAATGATTGGGGAATATTGTCCTTTTGTGTGGCTTGATTCAGTTGATTGTTTTCAATACAGAGTCACCAACGATTTTTCACACGTGTTGGATCCAATTCATTCCTTTCATTAGACACCACTATTATTCCAGCTTTTAGGTACAATTTTCACTACGATAACTCCTTTACTATAAGATATAGGATAAATGATCCCCGCATTAAGTAATTTACTGAATTCCAATTTTTCTACGTCATGGAGATTGCGATTCAACCAATATTAAGATTTAATTATGAGATTACCCTCATCATATAAAAGTATATGGTGTATAAAAAAATATGTGCTAATCTCAAGAATATTATCCAATCTACATACAGTTTCCTTTTTGAACTCTCTCAAATGGTCAAGTAGTTTTGATCCCTACTGTAGAAAAAGTTTATTGGAAATAACAATAGGAAATTGGTTAATAATATCAATATATGCATATATTAAATTAGATGTAAGTGGTTTTAATTCCAAAACAATTGGTTTTTAGATTGAGTGAAGGGATTTAGGGGGAGTGAGGTCCATGAAAATGTATATATGCTCATGTTTATTGTCTAGGGATAGAGAATTGATGGAAATGATACTTTCATAATCATTAATGGTCATGGGTACCTCAACATGGACATAATAATCCATTAATGAACAAAATTTAAACATTAATGGACCCACACAACACTCAAAACATGAATCAAAACTCAAAAAATATAAGGTTGAAGAAGTGGAAACGAATCAGAGTATAGGTCGAGGAAAGAGTTTTGTCTGTGTGTATTGTTTGAGAACATCTATCGAATAGACTAGAAGAGTGGAGTTCTCTTTAAGAGCATATTTCATAGCCTCAAGTATGATAAATCATTAATTTTCCCTATTGATCTCCTTAGATAGCATACAATTGTGACCATGGATGATCATTTTTTCCATTTTCAAGAATGGAATTCCATGAATGAGAGGGGAATATCCTTGGGTTCAGGTATCCTCCATCCCAAGAATACAGAAGTCGGCATGGAAGATGAGATTCTTGAATTTTAGAATATATCCTCAACCACCCATGATGGGTGTGTTGTTCAATAGTTGGCATGTTTCGCTATGATTGTTTTCATTTGAATCACTCCAACCTTTAAATAATTTTTTTATAGATTAAAGAATTAAAATAATTGATGCACCTAAATAATGTATAACATATTAAAGGAGTGACTCCCCTATGGTGCAAGGTATCATGAAAGTTCATTGACACATTCATTTAGTTGTAATTGCTGATTGAATCAAAACCAACACATTCCATCCAAAGATCACTCTCTCATTCCCATTCATCCATCGTCTACGGGTGCAATGTTTTTATGAAATTTGGTGCAATGAGGAATTTTTTTTGGTTAATATAATAAAGAAATTTTTTGTAGAATCATTATAAATATATCCAGTACTTATTTATCAATCTTATTATCAAATTTTTTCTTAGATTTATAATCCTCTTGATAGAATAAAGAGGAATGAATTCTTCAGGGGAATCCACAATGTTAATTCATTTAGAATTTTTGAACTTTTCTTCATTAGAATAGTTTGAGGATAGGGAAACTGAATTTTCAATATGGGTACATTAAATTTTGTAGAATCCATGGATGAAGAAACCTCTTTACCACTATATAGTGTGATTTTTCATTCATTAACTTCAAATTTTGGATTAGCAATAGGTTGGGATAGTAGTTGTCCATAACCTTTCATCTTTATTTCACCAATGTTGTTTTACAATTATCCCACTTGAGTTTTTAGCTCCTGAATAACCGATTACATGGTCTATTGTGACAAGAAGATCTAGGTTTCTATTTTATTCCCTCTTTCCTCGAGGATTGGTTTAGATTTGGTAGGAGGATAAGGATTTTTTTCTAGAATTTTAGGGATAAGAAGGTTTCATACCATGGCCTTATTGATACCATTTTTGCAAGGGGTAGCTGGACTTGCCTTGTTGATGATGATGTGGTTGAGCTTTCCCATGGGTTTTGGATTTTTTCTAAATGGTTCTTGATTGGAGGGTAGTTCTTTTTGGAATAGACGCCTAGGGAATACTACTTCACATGACATAGATGAATCTACATGATGTATAAACTGGTCAGAAAAAGGAGTGTTATTAGAAAAAATACCACAATGTAATGGAAAAAGATGGGGGTTTTAATTACCTTGTAATTGAGATAATTTCATTATAAGGGTATGCTTTCCATCAAGTTTATTATATAAGTTTATTATAGGGATGAATGAAATACCTCATTTACTTATCAGGTTGTTGTAATTAATAATGTACCATCATTTGTGCATTTTGACCTATATTGGCTATTATGTCATGAGTGGCAGAAGGATTTTTATTGACTAGGTTACCACTAGATGAAACAACTATCATTCCCTGATCTATAGGGACACGTCCCTCACAAAATTATTGAATTATAAATTATTAAATAATTTTTTGGTGGGGGAAACTTGAGAAAAGTCATTTTAATCTCTCCTAACAGTCATTAATGGTCTCTCCTTTTTATTCCATAATCTCACCAATTTATTTTCTAATTGATGCAGTCTAGGAGGCATGGGTGAAATTCTCTAGAACGATTCATTTATGTTCATTACAGCCTCTAATTGTTGTAGGAAGTTACTATATATAGTCTTTTGATACACCATAAAAGGAGAATGGGTTGTCCCCAATCATAATGAGGTCCTCAGAAACATTTTGGGATTTCATGGTGGATCGCACTCTGTGAAACTCCTTAAGATGATTATCAGGGTCCTCTCTAAGAGGACCATGGAATTTAGGATGTAGGTTGATAAGTCCAGATCTTATTTCAAATTTCGATTCTTCCTCATGATATTGGATGTACATAGGTTGGAACTCCATATACAGGGTGGCCAGTTCTATTAATGTTTAGTGGTTTGTAGAAATGTTTTCTGGGGTTTGATTTGGTTCAATTTTTTTTGGGGCCACATCAGGTTCCAAAATGGTTTCAATAGTGTTACCAGAATTTACCACTCTATATGACCTAATTTATGAGTGAAGCGTATTTTCAATTTCTATGTAAAATTCATGTTGTTTTTTTTTTCTAATCGGGTCCTGAAAGTAAGTTGTGAATATTGTTTTTTTTTGTTTTTTATGGTGGATAATGGATAAAATAAAATCAATTAAGAATGGAGAAAGGGTAAAATAAAAGATAATTTTATAATATGTAATCATAGAAAACTATACAAGGGAAGATAATATTGAATGATAGATAAGGAACATAAACAAACAAACAAAAACAATAAAAAAACAATAAAATGGGGATATCGAAAAGATAAATAAGAAAAAAAAATAATGTAATGAAATAAAGGAGATAAATAAAAAATTGACATTGCCTCCCTAATAACGACATCAAAATTTGACCATGCTCTCAAGCTCGTCAAATTATATGTTTTGGTTTACTAGAATTTATACACTATTACAACAACAGAAGGTCATCTCTCGATGGATCGTTAGATCACAAATTTTAGAAAAATGCTTTTATTATGAAAATAAATGGGTAATGAGATTTGAAAAACATGGGGTTTGATGTTTTATAAAGATAATAGGAAATGTAAAATGATGAAACAATGTAGGAATTGACATATTCGAATAAGCATGATCAACCCACAGAATCTCAAGATTCTCATCCTTAATCATTTTCTAAGATATGGTAATGATGTTTTAATACATAGTTTGTTACACCTCGAACATGAATATTACTATGTTTAAACTAGGATAACTTCTAGGGTTCAGTAAAAAATACAAAATGATTAATCAGATACCGCCGATGATTGGGTGATTTGTGTTAAACATCATAACCAAAAATCAATGAGGAAACTCACGAAGGGCTCGATACACTACCCATGTATGAATTTTATTTCAAATTTGGACCATGTAATTAAAGTTATTTTCCTTGGAAGTGGGTTTCTGAGTTAAATTGACCTATATGAATGACATAAACACCACAATTTATAGCAGATAAAAAAGAGATTAATAGTGTATGAAACATCACATGAATTCTTATCCCCAAATATAAAAATTTTAATATGTGTTGGACGTAATAATATATAACTCACATAAATAATATGATTGGACGAATAAAAACAATATACAACCTAGAATTAAATATATCATTCAAAATAATACATGCAATAAGCTTAGTATTTCATCATGTTCCTCCTTGGGTGATTACAATGAGTTTAGATATCTACGGGAGCAGACTAAGAAAGAGATGTTGATGTCGCAAATCCCACTGCATCCAAATCATTTATGTATGATGATAAGATTCATTTGGGACTCCAAAATGGTAGAACATGTCCTCCTAGTCAAACTTATGAATGGGGTTCCCAAGGTTCCAGTTTATAGGCAAATTGGGAGGTGGCTTTTTGGCACCTTGATTTCAAGAATCCACTTGGAACACGGTTTTTGGATTCTAGATTGTCATAAATTAGTTTTCAAAAAATAAAAATATGTTGGTAGAAAACATTCAAATCTTTATTTAAAATGTGTTTTCTAGATAATGTCTATAATAAGAGGTATTTACAAAATACATTGAAGATTTTTTGACTTCGTGAAGATACATTCTATTTGATAGATAGTTTAATTTGGGCCTCTTAATTGATGAATTGTTTATGAGATACTTCTTCAAATTTTTATCCAATAGATATATGGATCCACTCACAAAATCGCATCCCATTTTAGGCTTGGAGTTTGAAAAACATGAAAATAGTGGACATGTGATTATGGGAATCCATGCAGTTTGGCCCAATTTCCTTCCACATTATTGTGAGCTCCCCAAATCACCACCACATTCAATGAAATAATAAAAACAAGTAAAATTTACCTTTCAAAAATTGACAATAACTAAAATATTTAATCAACAATTATGTGCAATATTTTATAATGATAATAATTTAAAATATATATTTACTTTAATATAGTAGTATAAGGTTGATATAAAACAGTGAATCACATTGTAATCAATGATATTACAAAAGATAAAGATATAAATGGATGATTAATAAATAGTTAAATTAAAACATGTTCCATTAATTATTATTTATTTATTGAGAATTTTTATACTTATACACTATTGTAATGACTAGGTAGTTCATTATACACTATTGGTGGTGGAAAATTGAGTTTTACTCGAACCCTACTTAGGCCTCCATGGATGTTGGGTAACATAATAGATTTTACTTTTATTCTGTCATAGGTTTAGGATAGGGACCTCATATTTGGTCTAAAATTGGGATAATTTGTTAGATCATGGGGTGTACGGATGTGGTTGGGACTTGAAATCATGTTTGGGTTGTTATATGTTATTGAAATTTTGTATTTTATTTGTGTTAATGCCTAACATGTACTGTATTCAACATAATATTATTGTATGTGTTACTTGGTTATTTATTGGATTGTAATTATTTTCCATTATTCGTTATGTTTATTACAAATGTTGGTATTATTTATATTTTTTATCATATATATATTTATTTTCTCCCTATTATAACTCCTTATAAATATGATACTTGTCGGAATCCTCTAGCTTAAGGGGACTCATGTGTGGGGTCATGTGGTTCTCTGGATTGGATCACTTGTTCTAGTGGAACCCAAGCGGGAACATTACGGTTTCACTATTATAAAAAAGTTTCATGTAATATATAATGTCTTAAGGGTTATACTTGGGGTTGAGGTATTCTAGGAAGATATAAAGAGTAACTTATAGTTTCATGAAATCATGTTAGGTGTAATATAAGGACCCAGCCTTAAAACATTACATAATCTAGAATTAAATTAATAATTCCCATTGAGGATATATTTAGGTTCACTGTTTTAGATAATTAGTCCATAACTATTACATTACATCTAAAAATTTAAAAAGTAAGCACTTCTACTAATTTTTTATTTTTTTTATAAAATAAAAACTCTTGAAAAAAAGAGTCATGTATAGTTCCATGTTCTAGACAACACGACTTTTCCTTGATCCCATCATCGACCCTATTCATCTTTAAGTCCTGTGAATAATAGTTCAAGACATGGGATGAGCATTAAAATCTCAATAAGGGTTATAAAGTAAGGAAAGAAAACATTAACCCATGAACAAATACAAATCAATGAAACCATATATTTCCATCATAACATACCTCATGGAATCATAATATTTATGAATAACACACAGAAATCATAAATCATAAACACAAATTTTTGCATTCATAACATAATTACATTATATCTTTCACAGATATGTAGGGTGTTATGTTTAGAATACCCAACACATTATATTCCCTAAATCTCTTAGGAGAAATATTAATGTTTACCATTTTCATGTTACACAAATCACTAGAGAGCTATCTCGATATCACCCACCCTAGTTTTATCACGGATCCACCTGTATACATAATAAATTAACAATATCCATAACATATTAATAACACATAAAACAAGCATAAATTTTAGATAACATTTCCACAATGGAATCACAATATATCATTTAAAGATATTGACATAATCGATGTTTATCAAAAAAAATTCAATACCATTTAAACATATCATAGGGATATTTCTAAATCAAAGTGTCCCATAACACTTTGATGATTTTAATGTTATTAAAATTTTAAAACATTAATGTCCTTATAATTAAATAATTAAACCATTTTGAAAATGTGAACATTAATGAGAATGATATAGAAGATTACATCTTTAAAAAATTTAAAATAATTTTTTAGTAAAAGAGTCTGTTACCCCTTAGAAAATAATTTAATACAAATAATTAATGAATTAAATTAAACAAAACTTATAATAACATGAGAATAAATTTATTCATTATATAATATGAGAATGGGCAGTGGATTACAATAAATATGTCTCAATGGAATGTAAATTGAGAAAAAGTCCCTTGCAAAGATCATTTTGTAAATATTATATACCGATTATGTGTATTTACTAGAGGTACCCATAATTAATGTACAAATACAATATAGTAAATCAAAATTTATTTATCACATAATCATAGTACAACATAATTAAGAAGTATCCCAAAGAATGTACATTTTGTTAAGACGTTCCCTTACCAATTTGGTAATGTACGAAACACACACCATGTGAAAGAAAGATCATAAAATGAAGATTTAAATAACAATAAATTAAAGTATAATACACAAGGAATACAATCATGGGAATTACATACACCATACAAAAGGAAATAGTAGTATATATAGAATGAATCTCACAAGAATAATAAGTGAGATGAAAACCCCTTACCTCGTGTCCGAATTGACTCATTTGTTCCTTGTTCATCCCGAATAATAAACATTAGTTAATTTCTAAAATATTCAGAACCTTTTAAAATTTTATTACACCTTTTATATCACTTATTCCCTTCCAATAAAAGTTATTTAATTATTCGAGTTCATGACGTACATTTTGTCGATGATCAGAATTTGAGTTAAAAATGAACTTTTTATAATTACAATTTGTCTGTGTGGTCAAAAGTAAATTATCTCCATAATTATATTCATGATTTAGATATAATATATGTCATATATATCTTATATATATGTATTTATATTTTTTCATAACATTTGGACATAAGAAATGAAATTCACCGTTCAGGGAGACGGTAAGTCGTACGTATGCATGAATGCTACTTTCATTTCTTTTTTTTTCATTTTTAATGAAATGAAAATTTAATGATACATAGGTATATTATAATTCCAGTATAATATCATATTTTATATATGTTACTTAATTTCATTAACACCATCATTTATACATTCCATATATGGAATGAACGGGTCATATCACTTTGAGGGTACAGTTGTCCGCACTTCCTCATATTAAATTATCATATTTATACAACTTGAAAAGCATAAAAATATGTTCTAAATGAAAATTAAAGATGAATATTGATAAAATAAAATAAAATATATATATTATATATAATTAAATTTCCATCATAATGGCTACCATGAGACGCAGTTAGAGATATATGAACAATCATCGTTTCGTGAGGTAGTAGTTCGTCGTCCACAGAAATAGTATGTTAGTATCCATTGGATAAAGGTGTGGGGAAGTTTAGTTTTAATAATTATCATAACAACAACCTAGTATTTTGAGTGTAGTTTTTTTTATAAAAGAAAGGAAGAAAGAGATTATATGGGGTTGGAGAAGTTAAAAAAAACTTAAGAGAAGATGTTACCTTTAAATCACGTATCTCCCTTTGGTTTGAACCAAAATGATTACTTGAAGTGCCTTATGCCTAAGTTAAGTATTCTAGGTTGAATATAGGGATATTTAGAGCTTATTTGGGATGAGTTTTGATGATCAAAGATGCTTGAGAGGTGTGAGTAATTGGTTATAGGTGAGGGATTTTTATAAGGGGAGAAGGGGATCTTTAAAAATGTTTGAAAATATTATCTTGTTGTATAATGATTTTTGGTTTATAAAGATCCAAAACATAATAAAGTCAAATATAAGATTACTTTTATTTGAAATAAAATCATCCAATAATAATTGGACATTTTTTGGACATTGTTTTAATCTTTGTATCTTATTTATTTAAATCATTGATTAATGAGGTAAACACTACATCAATATTATGTCATAAGTAATATTATTTATATGATGTCTAAAAATTATAAATAAAATTACATAATGTAGGAAATATTTTTATAATTATAATTAATATTTATATTCAAATATATTAATTATATTACCCCACATTAAAATTGTTTTAGGAAAATAATACATGTTTATGATATTTTTATTTTTACAATAAATAAAAAGTTAGTAATGTCATTATCTTACCCAAATTGATTTCAAAGGCCAAAAATCACACCCAATGATTATATTGGTCATCCATGACCCATAAAATGAGGTTAGGACATGTGTTAATGGAATTTTATATTATTATAATATTATTTTTACCTTGAATTACCCTATTTACATTTAACGGCCGTAAATAAAAGTCAAAAATTACTATTCACCAGAGAATTATTTTCATCTTATTGAACCAAATTTTACTAACTAATACAACCATTTATGTCGTATTATCTAAATTCAATTCTCAAAAGTTGTAAAATTTCATTTAAATAATTAATTCATTTTTTAACTACCACTAATTGTTTTCACTATTCATAAAAAATGATGTTTTTTAGAAAAATAAAAACATAAGCCTAATTTATATTTGATATTCCAAATTCAAAAATGATGTCTTTTTAGAAAAAACAATGATACTTTATTAATAAATTTGAAAATAATTCTTGTTGTCGAAACCAAAAGCGTGTTTTTAAGAAATAGAAAATATCAAAAGATTGACACTTATTTTTGTCCAATTTCAAAGGGAAATTACTTCCAATGAATAAAATTAGATTAAATGGTAAAAATGTCTAACTAAATTTTAAAACAAATAAAAAATCTTACCATTTGAATAAATTATATTAGATGGCTGTTTTGAATTAAAAAACAGTATTTTTAACTATTCATTAATATATGAATTTTATGAGAAAAATACAAAAGATTCACCCAATGTAAAATTTGATCTCCCGATTCTGAAGAATAATTTTACGTTCTCAAATAGAACATATAAATGTGACAAAAATTAATTTAAATAGGGTTCTCTAACAAAAGCTGGAAAATCGAACTTTTTAATGAATATTTGAGTATTTATGTTTAAAAACAGATTCATTCACTTTTTATGCTTATAACTTTTACTAGATAAAGGTAAAAACATTTAACAAACATGTATAATCATATTGTACTTAGTCCTATTCATTCCCACCAATACAATGACTATGTTTTAACTACAGTTTAAAATAATAATTATATTATATTATTTTTTTGTAATACTTAACGATGTGTGTAATGTAAGATATCAAAGAAACCCATTGTTCCATATCGAGAACTCCATCGAACATGGAATCCCTTTTAATGTAATTAATTCATAAATTTTAAAAAATATGAAAATTCTATATTCTTTACTCAATTGAGATGTTACACCCTTCCCCTCTTTTGGGAATTGCGTCCTCGCAATTTTAAAATTGGGTTGGGAAACATCATTAAAAGTCTCACTTTGAAAAAAGAGTCAATAAAACTATAACTTCAAAATAATGAAATATAAGTACAAAGTTCACATGAGATAACCTATAATAGGATTCTATATAGGAAAACATTTATACGGAGGAGAAAATAAGTGTCATGTTCTGATAGATAGTGATAGAAAACATGATTTGGAGAAAGTTAACCACCAGAAAATCACAAAGTTGTAACTGGTTAAATGATATTTTATTCTCCAGTAGGAAATGATAACAGAAAATGTTTTAGTTTTATTTTCCATTTCATAAATTTGGAGAATTTATTTTTAAAATTGACTAATGACATAAGGAAATATACTTACTTTTCAAGTAGAGTTCCATACATTAGAATGTTTCTAATAAAAACTCATATTTTCTCCAAATGATGAGTATTCAAGATGACTTGGTAACACTTGAAGCACTATAATGAAAATATATAGAATCACATAATTCAAAAAATATTAACAATATATTTCCCTTATCTTTAGACATTTTCTAAAACTATAATGGTTAGTACAATATCAAATAATCCAAAAAAGGATAATCTTTTATATATATAAAAAAGGAATACTACTCATAATCTCAAAAAATTTAATAAACAATAACCAAATCTCAATAAAGACCATTCAATACAAAAATATCATTAAAACACATTAAATTAATCTAAAATAAGTCTGAAACCCAAAATTCAGAATAATATGGTCATATAGACTTCCAAAATAAATCATAACATTTATATCAAAATAAAATCAACTACTCTTAAAGCCTCATACTAAAGTGTAATAAACCAAGTCACATACTAACTATGATAAGTTAATCATTTCCATAAATAACCCAAATTGCCATATATGTGTAATAAAAACATAGATTCTTCCGAAATAAAATTCCACCATTACTCATCAATTGAAATCCCAATGTATTCTTTTTTCCTTAGGCATATAGTATCCCAAAAAGAGAAAACGCCTTCTTAAATAACATTTATCATATAATCCCCAAATCATTTTCATATAATAAGGATATCCATTTAATATAACATAAGATCCCAACTCAACATATTCTTGATCAATAAAATCATTTAACTAAAAATAATAACTCATACTAACTAGGGACTTCACATAGTCCAGTTGTAGAAAATAAATCCCAATCACACCTTGGTTGTGGGTTCAATTCCAACAACTTTGTTTGACACGACGGGTTGTCACACGATCTATGTGTTGTCCTATTTCATAAACAATATAATTTTATACCATTTCCAAAAATGAGATAAACTCCTCAAAAACAACCATATCATGATTTAACCCCAATTGTTGTCTAATGCCTCTCATTTTCATCCCAATTAAAAATGACCTCAATATCTTAATTCATGAAGACTTATATATATTGGAAATTTTTTTACCTCCATAAAATAAAATTATTCCCAATGAAAGAACATCGTACCTTGATCATGGTGTCCACCTCATTTCATTTTCATCTTGGTCACATATATAGATGGTCCATGAATTGCAACAATGATTTAGAGATCCTTCAAAATCATCTATTTTATTTATCAAGATACACCTCATACATCTTGGTTCATATGGGTGATAACAGAAAAATAGTTTTAGAAAATAATCATGTATGGCATATAATTTAAAAACATTGGATAAAACTTTCTTTCTATAAAATTTTCGGAACAAGTTTGAGTTGAAACATTTAATGAATGGTCTTTTTTAAAATACCATAAGTATGTACTGAATGACTATAATTTAAAAGAAAATATAAACTAGTTCTTCAAGGGTATTTTTATTTAGCACCTAATTCAGAATCATAATATTCTTCCAAATCTTGTTATAAGGTAAAATATTTTAAAAAAACCTGATAATATTTACCATTCTTTAAAATATGAGATTATTGTGAAAATATGATTTGATTAAATACAAACCATGATCCATGATGATATCGAGGTATAGTTGTGGTGTTTTATATCTCAAACAATTGCTTTCAAGTGAGTTTTATGTTAGAAAATATCTCAGAGTCATCTGGATATGACTTTGTAATAATTAATGCAAGATAGTCATCAAGAGAAAATTGAAATATTGTTTGAGATCCTATTATTTCCAATTGTAACAGACATTCCTTAATATGAAATGGATACAAAATACAGATTTAATATAAGGAATAGACATAGAGACTAAATATTTGTCTATCAAAAAATCATAATTCTTAAATATTCCTATACCGACCACTGATTCTAACTATAAGGACCCATCCTTAAAAAATTACATAATATTGAATAAAATTATTAATTCACATAGTGGATCTTTTCAGTTTGGGAGTTTTAGACAATTAGGCCATAAATATTACATTACATCTCAGAAATTAAAATGTAGACACTTCTACTTAGTTTCCATTTTTTTCATAAAATAAAAACTCTTGAAAAAAAGAGTCATGTCTAGATCCATGTTTTAGACAGCATGGCTTTTCCGTGATCCCATCTTTAATCCTAATCATCTTTATGTCATGTGAAGATCATTTCAAAACATGGAATGAGCATAAAAATCTCAATAATGGTTATACAATAAATAAAGGGAATATTAACCCTTCAATAAATACAAATCAATGAAACCATACTTTTCAATCAAAACATACCTCATGAAATCATAAGATTAATGAATAACACAAAACAATTATAACTCATAAAGGAAAATTATAGAATTCATAACATAAATACATTATAGCTTTCAAATCTATATAGTGAGATATGTTTAGAATACCAATCATAGGATATCCCTGAAATCTCTTTGGAGAAACATTAATGTTTACCTCCCTCAAATTACCCAATACAGTGGAGAGCTAAATCAGGCTCTCCCGCATTAGGTTAATCATGGAACCACCAATATATGTAATCAATTCCCAATAACCATAACATATTCATAACACATAATACAATCATAAAAGAAAGATAATATTTCCATATTGCAATCAAAATACATCTTTTCATGATATTGACATAATCAATGCTTTATCAAACCATTTTCAAAACCATTTAAAATATTTAATAAATTGAATTATGAATCAACGTGTGCCATAAAAATTTGATGATTTTAAAGGGATTAACATTTTGAAACATTAATTTAAACATAATTAAATACTTACACCATTTTGAAACCATGGTCATTTATATGAAATATTTAGAAGATTAAATCTTTTAAACATTTAAAACAACATTTTTTTAAAGAGCCCAATACCACATAGAAAATACATGAATAAAAATAATTAAATAATTACACTTAAAAAACTTATAATAACATGAGAAAAAGGATATTCATGATATAATATGTCAAAGGGCAGTATATACACCATATAAAAGTGATTTGGTGTATAACAACAAATAAGTTTCAATGGAATATAAATTGAGACAAAGTTTCTTGCAAAGATCATATTGTAAATAAAATAGAACGATTATGTATATTCACTAAAGGTAAAAATAATAAATATAAAAATAAAAGATAGGAAATAAAAAGTTATAAATCACATAATCATAGTATGATATAATCAAGAAGTAGAAGATCATCCCAATGATTGGAAATTGTGTTAAGAAGTTCCCTTACTGATTGGGTATCTTATGAAACATACACCACATAAAATAAGGATCATACAATGAAGATGTAAATAATGTAAAAATAAAGAATATTACACAAAAAAACAATCATCGCCTATAAATATACCACCCAAAATAAAATAGAGGCAAATATAGCCTGAATTTAGGAATAAAATGTTTCATGAAAACCCCTTACCTTGTGTTTGACTTGACTCGTCTATTACTTATTGATATTGAATAATAAACATAAGTTAATTTATACGTTCTTTATAACTTTTTTCATTCTTATTATTCCTTTTATATCACTTATACCCTTTAAATAACAATTGTTTAATTATTTGAGTTCATATCGGACATTTTGTCGATGTTCAGAATTTGAGTTAAAAATGAACTTGTTATAATTACAATTTTTCCAGGTTGTCAAAAGTAAATTATCTCCAGAATTATATTCATGATTTAGATATCAAATGTATCATATATATAAATTATATATTTATTTATAATACGCCATAAAATTTGGACATAAGAAATGAAATTTTACAGTTCATTGAGACGGTAAGCCGTATGTACGCATGAAGGCTACATTCATTTTTTTAATGAAATGAAATATTAATGATAAATAAATATATTATATATATTTAATATAATTTCATTAACACCATCATTTATTCGTTCCATTTATGGTATAAACGAGTCATATAACCTTGAGGGGGTGGTAGTCCACACTTCCTCAAATGAACTTATCATATTTATACAACATAAAAAGCATAAAAGTATGTTATAAATGAGAATTACAGAAGAATATTGATAAAATAAAATAATATATATAATATATATAATTATAGTTCCATCATAATGGCCACCATGAGATGTAGTTGGAGATATTTGAATAATTATCAATTCGTGAGGCAATCGTTCATCGTCCACTAATACAATGTGTTCATATCCATTAGAAGGAGGTGTGTGGAATTTTAGATAGAATAATTATCATAACCAAAAACTAGTATATTTATGATACAATATTTGTTATAAAATAAATTTAAAAAATATTTTAGGGGTTCGATAAGTAAAATAAAATAAATTAACTTAAGAGATGATATTACCGTAAAATCGGGTGTCTCCCTTAGGTTTGAATGAAAATGTTTTCTTAAAGTCCCTTCTTCCTATGGTAATGATTCTAGGAGGAAGATAGGAAAATTGAGAGATTATTTGGGTAGAGTTTGGATGATCCATGAGGATTGAGAGGTATGAGTAAATGGTTAGAGGTTAGGGCTTTAATTAGGGGGAGGAGGGGCTCTTTTGGAATGTTTGAAAATATACTTTTATTATATAATGATTTTCAATTTATAAAGGTCCAAAACATATTAAAGTCGAAGATATGATGTATCTTGATTGGTATAAAATTATACAATAATAATTGGACTGGTTTTGGACAATTTTTTAATGATTATAATCTTATTTATTTAAATCATTCATTAATGTGGTAAACACTGCATCACTATTCTGTCATAAATAATTTTATTTATCTGATGTATCGAAATTATTCATAAAATGACAAGATATATGAATTTTTTTTAGATTTCTATTGAATATTTATTGTCAAATATATCAATTATATAACCCCACATTAAAAGTGTTTTATCAAAACAACACATATTTATGAATTTTTTATTTTTACTTTAAAATTTTTTATTCATGTCATTATCTTACCCAAATGGCTTTCAAAGGAGAAAAATCTTTCCCAATGATTTTATTGGTCATCCAAGACGCTTCAAATTATCTTAGGACAAGTGTTATGTTAATTTTATATTGTTACAAATTATTTTTACTTTGAATTTCCCTATTTACCTTTATCCGTGGTAAATAAAAGTCAAAGTTACTATTCACCAAAAAAAAATCATGTTATTGAACGATATTTTACTTAATAATAAATACTGTGAATGTCAGATTTTTTTAATTCAATTAATAGATGTGGTAAATTTTCATTTAAATGAAGACGTTTGTTTTTTAACTACTACTTAGTGTTTTCACTGTTCATCAAAAATTGAAGTTTTTTAGAAAAATACAAAAAATTTAGCCTAATCTAAATTTGATATTCCGAATTAAAAAATGATGTCTATTTCAAAAAATTAAAAAAATATAATTTTTAATTATTAATTAAAAATTAATTCCTATTGTCAAAACAAAAAGTTTGTTTTTATGAAATAATAACTATCAAAATATTAACACTTGTTTATGTCCACTTTCATAGTGAAATTAATTTCAATGACAAACATTGGATTAAATAATTAAAATATAATATAATTACACTTTAAAACAAATTAAAAAGATAATTTAACCATATAAATATACTATATTAAAAGGATTTTTTGATTTAAATTACAGTATTTTTCACTATTCATTAAAAAATGAATTTTTTGAGAAAAATACAAAAACATTACCCAAAGAAAATTTTGATGTACATATACTAAAAAATAATTTTATTTTGTCAAATAAAACATATAAATGTTACCAAAACTATATTTAAAGATGTTTCTCCATCAAAAGGCAGTAAATCGACCTTTTAATGAAAAATATAGTATTTATGCTTGAAATCAGATTCCTTCATTTTTTAAGCTTCCAAATTTTAATGGATAAATGATAAAACATTTAACAAACATGTATAACAATATTGTATTATGTTTTGTTCATTCTCTCTAATATGACATCTATGCATTAACTACCATTTAAAATAATAATATTGTTATATTATTTTTCAGTATAATTTAACGTTGTGTGTAACATAAGATTTCAAAGGAACCCGTTGTTGTGTATCAGGTATTCCATCGAATAAGGAATTCCCTTTAAATTAAAATTAATATTTAATTCACAAATATTAATTACTAAGAAAATTATATATTCTTTATTCACCTAGGATTTTACATTTTAGGGTTACACTGGGATTTATGATCTTCTTGGAAAACATAATTGGTTTTAATTAAATGTATATAATTTGTGTTCGAGCTGGGATTTAACATTTGAGAGAGGATACATACATATCCATATAATGGGAATTAAAAACCTTAATAAGGTATTTCATACCTTTTAATTTTCATTGATAGGACCATCATGATTACTTTAAAGATAATTCAACTGGGAAAAATAATGATCCATTTACGGTTATGCTTCATTGACCTACATGTCTTGCAGTTTTAAGTAATAATAATTTGATTATTTTAAAGAATTTATGATCCATGATTTAAATAAAACAAGGTTATATTTTTATAATAATTTTTTATGGGACTTATGCCTGAGGAAAACGTTTTGGATAATCTTGGAAAATGTGTCAATTAAAGGAACCTTATGGCCTACATCAAGTTAGAGTCCCACAAGACCTTGAGTTCTTTGTTGAAAATGGGTATGGTATTTAGGGATTTCCGTTATATAGTATCCCATATATGTGTCCTTACCTAATTAGTGGTATATATGTAGGGGGTATGATTGAATGCATTCAAGTTTGAAGCATTGGAAAAAAATTTAGTATTACATTGGATCTTCAAGCAAGACGGTGGTAGAGAATAATAATTATTATGAAAAATGATGTTAATATATTAATATTGATATGAATTTTATAGAAGATGTCTGAGAGAGAGAAATATAGGAGTTGGCTTTATTCTATTTCAATAACATAGGTTAGCCAATGGAATCCTCAATAGCCATGACAGGGTATAGGCTACTGAGGTGAACCCTGAATCATAAAACAAAATGATCCTCATTATCATTGGGGTTAAATATCAACAACACCTTGGGACTCGATGGAGGAAGAATAATTCCATGTGGGATCCTTATTCTAGTTATTGGTGCATCATTTATTAGAGTGGTGTGATGTGATTTTTGTTGTTAGATTACATTATATGGTACTCACGTGAAGAGGTATTTTCCATGGGGCATATGAATTTTAACAAGAACAGAAATAAGTTTGTATTATTTTTTTAATAAAAGATACAAAAGTTTTGTTTTATAATTTTGAATCATGACTGTTTTTATTAGAGGATGTGTAATATCACACATTATAATATTGAAGTTATGGACATGAAGGATCCCTTGGAGGGGAGTCCAGTCACATATGTGACCATTGGGTGGAATGTGATCTTATACAAGACTATTAATGGGTGTCTCTCTAGAAATGTGATTAAAAATTGGATCATCGTTACATATATTTATAGAGTAGATTGATGTACATGAATTTACTAAGTATTTATAGATCACTTTTGATAAATCCTCTATCTCCCTCTGAAAGTGGATATGATGATGTGTGGATAATGTATGTTAATTCCCTATTGGGGAGTCTGAGGTTCCCTTAAAGTCAAATCTCCACTCATAGGGATTCATAGGTCATGGATTTAAATACATAAAGGAAATGGGATGTGTGGGAAATATTAACCCCCCAGAAATATCTACCACGGACCTACATTATGGAGGACGTAGAAAATATTAAAGGGTTGTGTGATTTGAGGAGACCTTCTAACATTCTGGATTAATTAAATTATTTTGGGTCCGTTCAAATGAGATAGTAAATTATGTATTTATAGGCAAGGATTATGTGGATGGATGACTGAGGGTGTTCGTGGTTCAATTTTTTGTAATATAGACGAAATTTTTCACCTAAAAAACCTTGAACCATGTGCATCCAATAGTAGTTAATGAACAGACATGTACAGTTCAGATAGGTGACCCCTTTAAATATTTTTAATTTTGTTATAAAATTAATCATGATTGATCATTGGATCCATGTTGATAAAGGGGTTTATTTTTTATTTCAATAGTTATATAAAGTACCTGAGTAATAATAAGAGTTTTTTGTTACATCAATCAATGTGTGAGTCTTGAAAACAATTAATACTTAATAGGGATTCCATATTATATTGATAGTTTTTTTATAATAGATATAATGAATTCTATTTTTTTTCAACCTGAGTCCCTTGATTTGTTTTGGTAGTCATCTTAGAAAAAATGATTTTTTTTCTTTTCATGACAACAATGTTTCCCCATTAAGTTAAATTCCCTTTTTATAGGTAATTCTATTGAAACAATAATGTTATTTCCTAGTTTATGTTATTTACCATTTGATTAATATATGTCCTTATTAGTATATTAGATAGTGATAATGAAAAGTGTAAAACCATATGAATATTATGTTATAGATGTAGTGATGAGATGATAGAGGTTATGAATGAGACTTTATAAAAAATCAATGATATTAATGATCTTTAGTAGTTTCATGAAAAAAGGATCTTCATTTCTGAAATTAGTGTACATGAAAATGATTACCTAAGGATATAGAGGAGTTTATTGGTTATAAAATTTATATTCCTTAAATTATATTTATATTTTCAAAAATCATATTTCAATTCTCAAGGAGACACATATTTGTCACTATTTTGAAAATATATTTGTTTCTAAGTGATTTATTCCAAATTTAATGTGGGCAATCTGTTATTTCTTACATTGGGATAGTGAATCTTATAATTTTTTTATCCTTCATTAAAAAATTTATTTTATAATTTTTGGATCCATGCATGATTGAGGTTTTTGTTTGATGGTACCTCTATGTATTAACTATCAATGTAAATCTAGTGATAATAAATTAATTTATTGACCCATTACAATATAACTGGGGTGTAGAATAGGTCATGTCTTAGGTTGGTCAAATTAAGAAAATAAATTAACCCATTAATATTTACCAAGTGTTATTTTTCATTGAAAAGTTTATAAATTAACTGGATTAAAAATTATTGAAAATAATTTCAGAGATTATTATATATGAATAATTAATGCCAAAAATTTTGTTCACTATCAATGAACTATTTTTCAGAAAATATAATTATATCAATGGTTCATGAATTAGTTCAGTCAATTATTTGTAATATTTTCCAAAGATAAATAATTATATCATCTAATAATTCTATTAAATCTAATAAATTTTTTTATTTGATAAATAAATTCAATTAAATCAATCTGGTTTAATATTATAAATAAATACGAATATAATACATTGTTCATATTTTCTTCTTCCTAATCACATTAGGTATCCATCATTAACAAGTATCACATTCAATGAAATATTGTGGAATGTAATAAATAATGAATTATTTAAGTGATTCCTAATAAAAAAACATTTATGGAATAATATTAATAAATAATTTTTATAATAACCCTTTTACACCTTATCAATCACTCCTTGGATAACTAGTAACTCATGATAAATTAAAATTTAACCATGGTTGAATTCATCATATTAAAAAAAATGGGAAATAAATAAATACTAGAAACATGACTTTAATAAAAAAATATATATAATATTAACCATTTTTAATTACTGAATGATATTACAAAAGTTAATTTTTGGAATGAAAATATTCTCAAGAAGCATGGAATATCAAATTAAATTTTAAACAAAATAAAAAAGTTGTTAAAACATTTGACGAAAACCTATTCTTTATTGGTGGAATCTACCATTGTAGTTGATAGAAAAATAATACGTAATTTATATTTTTAAAGGTAATGGGATATTATTTTCTAAATATCACTTTATAATTAATGGATCATCACATCAACCCTTTAAAATTGATTTTATTATTAGAGGGGTATGCAATATGTCTATGTAGTTCCCAAATCAAAAAAAAATAAATGATATTATGTAGTTGATAAAATCTCCACAAATATCTTTATAACACATTTCCAATATTAAAAATTTCATCTATTTAACCACCAAAACATATTCCATGTTTTGGTCAATCATTTAAAATGGGAAGGTTAGCTTCAATCTACCCATAAATAGCATGTTATATTAGGAATTTTACATTTAATCATATAAAATATCTGATTTACATTTTTATGGTATTTTTATATTCTATGATACAGAAAAAAATCTAGTTGAAATGGAAATATACTCTTACATTATAATATTTTTTATAGATTAATCTTACCCAACTCCTTCAATATTCATTGAATATTTTTGTTAATTTCTTCTACTCTTATATAGTACTTCTCATGCTAGAATAAAAATATTCATATTCTCTACAACAAGCCTCATCCATTATATATATGAATCTAGATTCCCAATTTTCTCCCAAAATTCACCCAAATGCCTTTATAAATACTCCATCTAGTAAAAAACCTCCAAAGTTTCGTCATATTTTCCATGTTCTATGATTTTGGATTCAATGTGAAATTTTATTAAAAATTAATAAAAAATACATATTCATTTGATTAATATTTATCAGTAAAAAACCAAATGAAAATGTTTTTATAAAAAGAAGTATGAAATTTAAAAACACATAATTTTTTTCTTATCCACAAAAAAAACAGCTCTAAATTGATTCATATGAAAAAATACATTAAATAGAGAAAACCAATATGAATAACAAAAATAAAAAGAATGATTACATGGGAAATATAAAATTTTAAAATGATTATTCTTCATAGTAATAAAATCCAACATCATTATTGAATCCAAATTTTAATTATTCATCCCATACATTATAATTTAAACATATTATTATCTTTTCATACACTTTTGTGTTCTGCATTTTGGAAAAACTTTCACTCATCACATGAAATCAAATTTAAAATTGGAGTTATAATAAATCTCATGTTCATACACTCTATCTATTATAATACACAGTAACTAAATATATATTTATGAAATTCATACCATGTTAATAATTAGAATCTTAAAAATTGTGTTTTGTGAGTGTAAATGATTTCACTTCATTATATGATCTTTAAAATGTATGGTTAGACAATCAGGTTTACTTATTTAAGAAGAAAACTTGATTTTCTAATCTGATCAGTGAAATTTAATCCAACTATAACTAATTAAAAAGTCATTATCTCCCATTAAATCTCCCCTTTAAATAATGATTCTCAAATATAAACATTTTTTTGTAATTATTTAATATTCTACCCCCTTTCCAATTTCCTTCTATCACATTTTCTAATTGATCATACACATGGAAAGAATCTCACACTAATGAAAACACCTTTTCTAGATCTCCTATAAACACTAATTAATTATTTTTTAAGAACATTATATTTTCTTTATTTATTAATCATCAATGAATCGATAATGAATTTTATTATTACAATATTATCTGGAAATAATATAGGAACCATGTAAGCATAATGTTTTTTATCTTAGAACTAAAATCCCAATAACCTATGAAAACTCGAAAAGATTCCATTTTAATGAATCCTTATCAATGATTATCATGAATCCTATATATCCATCATAGAACTCAAAAAAATAAATTAATCCAATGTCTATAAAGTGTAAATGATTTTTTTGTAATATAGTTTTTATATAATGTATTTTAGCGTTTATATGTATTTAAGTAATGTAAATTGTAGGGTGTTTCCAGAGGTAAAATTCAAAAGAAACTATGGGTTTTTATGCTAATTCCATTTTGAAAAAATCCCAATGATTTTAAAAGGTTAATATTTATGTTATAGTATTAATACATGTACTAAAATATGTCATTAAAGTGGGAATAATATGGAATGTTAAAACATGGTTTACAATTACACTATGGAATGATAATTTAATGAATTTTATAATACATCATGGAATTATATGAATTTAATATTTATATAAATTATAATTTATTAAAATTAAAACCAAACAAAAAATATTTCATATATTATTTTTAACATCATCATAAAAAAGAATAAGTATTTTTTTAATGATTTGTTCTTAAATATCATAATTATATTTTCATGGGAGTTGGGAATTTTATCAATCCAAGATACATCCATGAAGAGAAATATATCATTGATAAATTATTCAATGACAGAATCCATATTTTTGTAATATATTCTCCCAACACAAAATATCAAATAGTTCCCCAAATATATGTAATTATTGTATTCCAATGAAAGTAATAATTATAGAATTAGGAAAAATAAATGCTATAAAAGAGAAAAAAAATCCATAATTTTGTATAAACTTCTTCCTTAAATTGATTTTGGATTTGGGATGGTCAGGTTCCTAAAATAAAAGAATATTACTTCAAAAAAATATTTATGTATGGATATTTTTTAAAAAATATATAAAAATGGAAATTGATGAATAAATATTCTTGATGACCAAAAATATAATCATTCAATTTCATCATATGAGTAGTGGAAAATATTGTATATACAAATAAAAATGAATTTTAATATATGGTTATATCCTAATTTTGAAAATAATATAATAATCTAATGCATATTTTTGGTTTCATGAAGAAGCATCTTCATTCGCATATCTATAAAAATAACCAATGTGCATAAGATTATATTATTACCCCATAATTTGGGATTATAACAACAAATTATAAAAATAAAATTTGGGTGAAATAGTAGATTCTTTGTAAAATATTTTAAGTGGTGTATGCTAGTTAAAGTTTTAAATAAAAAAATGTATGGAAAATGTGGTTATGGGACAACCTGAATCGGGGGGGGGGTTAAGGTGTTACCAACAATGTCCATGTTGTGGTATAATCCGAATTTATAGTAGTCTAGATAGTTAGTGTAGAAGATATAATAATGGTAGGAAGGATCAATCAATATGTAGTCAGAGTAATGTGTGTGACCATTGTGTCATCAATACGATATCTTATTCTCAACTTTCCCTTCCTTTATATGAATTGAAAATATTTAATAGGGACGATTTCCAGTTTCCATTGAAATATAATTTTTATCTTACCCTTTTACTCTTTTGAATACTTTTTCTTATTTATTTGTATACCCCTCAAGTATATTATCTGTTATTGTGATATCATCATATTATTTCTATAAAAGCTCATGTACAGTGAATGTCAAACCTATTTGTGTGAGTAATCTAATTTCTAATTCAAATTTACTATTTTCCCATGTAGTAAAAATTTATTTGATCTACCATTACATATGTGATAACAAAAAAATGTATTTAGAGGGTAGAAGTTGCATGTCCAGTTAGTAAATCCTTCCTGTAAAGGGGATTTGGAGTGGTTGTCATTGAATGGGAGGATAATACATTATTGTAAGAGTTATAAGTGAAAAAAACCAGGTGAGAAGATAATACAAGGTTAAATGGTAGCTGTTAGTATAAGGTGTTAGCTTCTCAAATATTTAGGTCACTCAGTACAAGCATGGATGGGGAGGGTCCTTTGATTGAGTTAACATAATCGAGAGACCTCAGAGGCATATGTCGCGGTGGATGCTATGTACTAGACTTATCTACCAAATTTGTGAGATCTTAGGTTTCATTTTTCAAGAGCTACATTAAATAATCCAACTCTAAAATCTAATACACAAGCATATCCTTAATATAATTTGCTGAATGGCTGTGTGAAAACATCATAGGAAATATTGTGTTGGGTTGATGATGACTACAATATGAGGTAACCCATGAATAATCACCAACCATGTGACATAGGTGAATTAACATGTGTGTAATATAAATCCCAAATTTTAACTAATATATACATCTATTGTGTTTTAACATATAAACAATATCTAATACAGGTGGTTACTACAAAGAAATCCTAAAAAAACCGAAATGATTATGAAAATAATGTAATGAATTTCACTCTAATCATGTCACTACTCATATTTTTTATCATATGTCTAAAATTATATAAACAGTTGTGTGAAATATTAAGGGTTGGTGCCAATAAATTATAGCGAAGGATGTTAAAATCCAATTTATTAACCGCTCCCTAGTTTTGAATATAATAGATCAATGAAGTAATTAGACTTGGGTAAAGTATTCTCACTAATGGGTTCTTGATATGGGAGATCATAGACTTTATGGAAATTTTTATGTATTTAGGATCACTGATAAATACATATTATAGTCTAAATTTTTTTATTTCATTGTTGATTAGTGATCAATTTTAAATACTCAATACATTCCAAAAATTTGTTTGAATAAATTATATTTTTTCAAAAACAAATTGTGAGTGGAATTTGGGTTAACATACCCATCATCCTGAAAAAACCGTTTAGGATTAGATATGATCATGTAGAGGTATTTAAATATCAATTCAATTTACATATCTTTATTAACATATATTATCTATTATAGGTGGAGATTTTAAATGTAGCTCTTGAGGATAAGAATGAATTCAATAACACCAAATTAACATGGGTCCATGTAAATCCCTAAAAAATTATACTATTAGACAATGATGCTATATAGTTATATTCATTATAATTATTTAATTCCATGCATTTCTATAGAGAATAAACCAGAAACTGATTGTACTTGGTAGACTCCTCCCTTGGAGTAGACGAAGGTGACAAGCTATAATGTTGTATAAACTAGGAATATGTAGAGTTTTATTGGTGTTGTATGGATTTTTAAAGGATTAAATATTATTTCAATGTAATTATATAAAAATTTAGGTTTTAGTTTTGGGATAACATCATGAATCTTTGGGGGTGGGTTTGGATGTGTTCTCACCCTTATTACACTATAAAATGTTCTTGGACTGTTGGTGGTGGGTGGTATCGTAAGAATATCCCATGGTGGAATGTATGTGGGGGTACATAAATGGAATAAATGGTTTATGGATATTTAAATTGGATAATATTTCATTATGAATATTTTAGGAGAAAATTGAAAATATTAAAAAAAAATTAGTTAGGATGAGATTGAAATGGTGAATGGGTTTGAGAATGATTCAAATGCCATGATAATTAGGGTGGTTATTTTTTTGATTTTATTTGTCAAGAAGGTGAAGTTGTTTTGAGGCTTTAATGGTCTAAATTTACCAAATATGTTCAAATACCTCTTTTTTTTTGAAATTCAGTCTACCTATGTTTGGTTGTCAATGATTTTTGTTATATTAACAAATTATTTTTTTTAGAATTGTGGGTAAATATGATATATACGGGGTCAGTTTGAGAATAGTAGATAGTTGGAATATGATTCATATTCATGTTCTTTTTTTTATCATGTTCATTTATTCAAAAATTTATAAATTGATTTGAATATGATATAGCGGTTATGGGTTTTACCATCTTTTAGGTTTTGCGCATTTTTTCTAGTTTTTTGGAAAAAATATTTCTGACATGTTGATTTTTATATTCAATTTTGGGTCTTGATATATATGGGAAAATGGATATTTGGGGATTGAGAAGACATAAATGAGGGTGAAATGTATTTAGGGGTAGGGTAATGACACTAAAATGGGTTATTATGTTTCATATAAGAAAATAGTTTATGAATATTTTGGGAATTTAAATTTTTGATTCTGGTAGATAATAACGCTATGTATTATGTTTTTAGAGTGTATAAGTATTCCTTTAATGATTATAAAGATCTTATAAAAGGACTAAAGTAGAATAATTGTATTGAATGTAAAAATATATAAATGAGGAATCCATATGTATGAAATCAGACATACAATTATATGAAACATGTAATTTGGTTGAAAAAACATTGTACGTGGTGCTTGATGGGATCCAACAAGTATCTTGAAGATCTGTTAGAATCTCAATGGTTTCCACTAGTAATTAAATGAGACATAAAATATATTTTTAAAACCCAAATAGGTATAGTATATTTTTATATTAATATAATAATACCCAAAAATGAGGTCACATGATTCACATTCCTCCAACTACTCAAATGAGCTCTTAGACCCCCTTTCATATCATCATTCTGCCAATGTCATCCCTCATGATTTAGAATTTATCATATGGAGTTATTCTATACATAATTCCAAAGTATGTTCATTAATCCTTTACCTCTCACATTCTCTCTCATTATTTTTCACCCATACTGTAAATAGATTCCTCGATTTTAGATTTCACTATACTCATTATGAAAACCAGTCTATTCCATTTCAATTATTTTTTTTGTGTTAAATAAAACATTTATGGTTATTTTCTCACCCTTTACTCACTAATTTGAGGATATTATATAAAATATTTATTTTTTAGTTTTTACTTATTTTGGGGATTTGGTTTACGTCTCTATTGGATTAATCATATTACTGATTTCTATATACTAATTAGTATTATAGTTTTTATAGTATTGGACCTATGTTTTCACTCGGTTTCAATTGAGTATGGATATTTTGAGAATGGTTACCTATGTAATTATTTTTAATAATTACACAATGTTAGTTGGTTATTATTTTGTAATTTTATGGTGCTGTTGGAGAATGGTGATGAACACATTAGGGATAGGTGAGTGATAAGTTGTTCTAAACTATATAAGAACTCAATGGATTGACATTGGATTAGTACATAGAATTGTTTCTAAAATTATTAATAAAAAATATACATATTTTAGAATGTCATAAACTGTTGGGTTATTGTGAACTTTATAGTTGTATATTCATATAGATTTTCTATAAAACAGTACTTTTGAAGAAGGAAAAACAGGTCATTTTAATTTTTTTTTAAATTCTTGTGTGGTTCAATTATATTTTTTTCAAATCATAATAGTTGAATTATAAATTACATGGAATTAATTGATGTGGGAATGAATTTTAATATGTTTATCATTTTCATATGAGTAACTTGTTTGAAACACATGCCATTATCCCCCTATATTAAATTATTATGATAGCTTAGAGAGAACATCCTATGGATTTTATAATTTAATTATAAGAAATTGTGAACATATTTTTCCTTAATGACATTATTGATGTAACCAATTTTTAATTATCTTCGATGTATTATTTTAAAATATATGTAATCTTTAAAATAAATATAAATTTATTTTGAATATATGTATCATGTAAAATAAAATGTGTAGAATTCACTTACTTTAAGTGATAAATTTATCTTGTTTGAGAGGGTATAATTCCATGAATCAATTTAAATTGATTCTCTAGAAACAATATAGATTTAAAATAGAAATAGTTTTCCTTAAGTTGGTATATAATAAACCATGAATAATTAATTCTATAATAACTGTTAATTAAAATCATTCAAATTTTATCCCATAAACATGTTAATAATGTGATCATTACATTCTAATTTATCTGGTGTGATTCAGAAGTTAGTGATCCACACTCTAAATGGGTTATGCAGTATAATAAATGTAGGTCTTAGGGTTGGTTCAGTGGGGTGGGAGGAAACGATAAGGTTTTTAGAAACATATAATTTTAATAAATGGGTTATAAACCATTAAAAACCATATTTTTCTTATATTCAAAATGTTTGGGAATTTATGGCGGGTTATATTACAAAACAAATTGTCATATAATTTTATTAAACATTATATTTCCATAAAACCTATAAAACTATATGTTTTTACATGGTAAATGTTCTAATAGAAAACAAATAAAGAAGTAATTTCTATATATAAAAACATATTTTTCTTAAGAGATTTTTTTAAACCTATATTTATAGAACTCTATCATTATATTGGTATTATAATTAATCACATATTCACTTTTTAAATCATTTCTTGTGGTACAATGGTAGGGCGTTAGTTATTATCAATACAACACATGGTCTTTGATTATGTCTTTGTGTGTGTGAATTTGTTACAACACAAGTATTTTTATGTTGTTATTTTCTATAATGTTTATAAAAATTGAAATCCAACCTAATCCTAGTCTTATAGCTTGTATGAAATTTTCCCAAAATATCATGAATAAAATTTTTCTCACAACATGTTCTATTTAGTCTTGATTTTTTTTAAAAAAAATTAGATTTCATAATGTGTTATTATGGGGTTATTCATTATTTTAATCAATATCATGTTTAACCTATAGTTTATTTACATTTATGTACTTATTAAAAAAATTTATGAAATATTTTACAACATTTGTCACACAGATAATGTTGTTATTTTTTTTGTCAATATTGACTGTTTTTATAGATAGTAGTGTGACTTGATCAATGATAATAATTTTATATCGATTAATTCTTTTTTAAATTATAATTCTTACATCATATATTCATATAATAGTTTACAAGGTATAAATTATACTGGTAAATACATTTACATTATATGATTGTCTTGCAATTCAATACACCTATTATACCACTTCCCTTTGCTATAAATTGGATGGTCATCTTGGTTTTCGTTAATATATTAGATACATTACCCATTCCATTATATTTAATGGGTGTAGAAACCTAAATTAAGTAAAAGGGATGGATATTTCACATTGAAACCAGTTTATGGTTCGTTAAAAAATCCAATAGTTAGTATTGTAGCTTGTATGAAAGGTATTGACCTATCAGATATTTACATTTTCTATTTATGAATAAATATGGTCGACGTTATCCATCATAATCCATTATTTTTTATAAATTTATATGTTAAAATTATTTGATATAATTATGTAAATGATAAGAATATATATTGTATGAACCAGTATTTTTTCCTTGGGTGTTAGAAGGAAATTGTTTTCCTTCTGAATATTACCTTAACACAACCTCATTGTTTACTATAGTGGAAATATAGTTTCATGGTTTGTTTAAAAGGAAAATACCTACACTATTATAAATCAAAACAATTTGATCATACTATTCTTATTCATTATCAATATGATTCAATTTTCATTTGGTGATGGGGTAGAAAAATAGAGGTCTTGTAGGCATTTATCCATGACTATTATAGAATTGTGTTATACATATTTATTTTATCAATTTGATAATAATTTATATGAAATTCCTTTTATTCATACATCATTGGTAAAATTTTACAATAGTTGATTAATCCTATGTGAGAAAATCACTCTCAGACTACACTTTGAGGCATGTAGTGCCATTCAATAGCCCTCAGTGATAGGGGATCACTCTTGGGATCATGTATAAAAATAACCTAGGTATCCTTTTAGTGTCTTGGGTCACATTTTTCATAATGTTATATAAAATAAGGAGAAGGAAATTATTTATACCTTTGAGAAATTTATATGGATGAGAATGAGAATAATGTAGATCCAGGATAGAAAAAACTAGATTTGTAACCCATAAGTAGAAATCAAAATTCTCCATAGAAGATGGTCAATATTTCGGTATTGTTTGAGTAAATGTTTCCTAATCATCAATGTAGATGAATTATTATTTTGAGTGTCAGTGTTTTCCAGAGGTAATAATTTATAGTGTGTCAAAGGAATTGACTGAGGTTCAAATCATTTAATGATTCTAGATTAAATTATCTTACATGAACTCTAGGAAATATTCATATATTAATAATTTTCCCCCACACCTATGTTGTTATAAGTTTGTGTTGTAATCATTTATTAATCCAAGTCTTCACTGGGACTATTAAAACAAAAAAAGTATGTTCAATGGACATTCCCATTAATTCCATGATATTCTCTTTGTTTAGATAACATAAGTTAAGTGAGAGAATAAAAGATATTTGGATAAAAATAAGAAACAAAATGGACTTCAATATACTAACTAATTTCAAACACACCAAGGGTTTAGGATTACGAAAAAATTATTCACATTTTGGTGATAAGATGATGTGAACATACCACTAGGAATATGATACTTATTTTATCCATTACAAATTAAAAGGGTTACTGGAAAAATAAAACCCATCATTAGAGATATTTTGATAACTTTTCGTCCTCCTGAAACATTTATTATGCTATATATTAGTATTATGTGATGTAGTTTCATTCACAAGGTCCATTTTACAACATGTAGATCCCAGAAACTCACACATATCAATAGTTATTTCAAATTAAATTGGAAAGTGTTTTTCAAACATCCAATATTGTATCTCGATGAATAGGGTATGAATACATTAGTCGTGGATACACTAGTCTCGTATGCCTAGGTTACATCGACTAGATCCATTGGTATGACCCAATGATTTTCAACTTAGTAATACCTTATTGTACTTGTGATAATGTCTATGCGTTCATACATCATTCATGAAACTCTTATGTGTAATCACATATATGTTCTTGTATCACCCATCAATGTAAAGTAAATCAATTTTCATTCTGGACTAGCCCTTATTAACCCTAGTATCTATATTTGTTCATTAAATAAACCCCATGAGTCTCTATAAGAATGAATTGGAAACATAATGTATGAATCCCATGAAGAAATTAAACTCAATCTTTTGGTGTGGCCAGGTCTTCTAGAACAATTATAGTGAGCTATTAAATGGGAAATATATATAGAAGTAATAAAAATTTATGGTTCTTGAGTACCAATACATTTTAATATATTTAATTCGTTGTAGAAGATTATTATTAAATTTTTCTCCCATTCTAGGTAAATGGACCTAATATGAGATGAAATATAATGGAACCACATTCCCAAGCCACACTTAGGTGCTTAAAAATTGGGTTCTACCCCCCCCCCCCACACAACTCATTAGAGACACGCATTTTCCAACATAGTTACTATTATGTCATCTTTCCTAGGACACTCAATTATGTTGAAACATCGTTGAAACCTACCAATAGGTTTATATATTCACCCTACCTTATACAAGGGCTAACCCTCATCAAAACCTTAAACTAGAGAGAACCCTCACCATTTTTTTATTCATAGGCCAAAAACATCCCCCCATGATCGATGATTAACCACACCCAAACCCTTGAAACCTACCTATGAAACTAGTTAAAAAGGGACAACACTAAATATTCTTGAATTACATGACTGGGTTTTAAAAACTAGGGTGCACCCATGATCACATATTGTCATTATTAAAGGCCTCACATAGTTTTTCTCCCAAATAGATGTGATCATATGGTTGGTTAAAATCCTGTATCTACTTGATAAAGATATTCCTTATCATTAGGAAACCAGTTAAACCCCACATTACTCATGATGCTCATCTTTGGTACCAAGTGTCATGTTGGAATCCCAATTGATCAAATCAATGAGATAAAGAAAAATAATGGTCCTCCTACAAGGTGTAAGACTTGAAAAAATTCTATCACCTAAGTCGCTGGTTGGGTTAGGAATTATTGAATATCATATGCATATGACCCATAGACATACATGCAGCTTACAAGGAATACTAATAAAATAATACCTCAACAAGATATATTTCACATTACTCTACTCAACCTTTATAATATATATATAGATAGAAAAGTGGGAGATTCATTAATAACTGTGTAAGCCATGTGTAACTAACAGCTTATAACTCAATGGGAGATATTCCATGTGAGTAAAATATCCTCACTGGGATATATTACCTATGAGAGTAGTCATAATATCTTTTTTAACCTATAAATATTATATTAGTGGATGCATATGTGGTCCTACTACAAAGTGTAATCCCCAATCATGACCTCATTAATACTCTTACCCATGAAATATCTATTGGTGATCAATAAAAATATGTTCATCCAATGAATAATCCCCATTTAATTATCTATAGAATAAATTCCCATGAAACCATCCTGAAATATATTAATTACCTAATATTTATCCTTACTCCAATGTCTATATTTCCTGCAAATCACATTTGAAAAAGATCTATATTAAATGGGAGATATACATTCGTAAAAATCCATATTCCCTATGAGTCACTTTACTTAAAGGTCTATATTCTTTATTGGTCAAAATCCTCTAAAGGCCATATTCAAAATTGGTAAACATCATCAATGTGTTACTAAAACACCTCTAGATTTAGTGAAATATTTTTTTCGAATTAATTCAATCATTCTAATATTTTTTATTTTAAGAAAAACGGAAAGTTTTTTAATTTATTTGTTTGGATTAAATTATATGAAACAACAATTAAATAATTCACTACACATAACATAAAAATTATATTTCTTTATATGGAACACTATGTTTATCTTGCGTTAGATGATATAATGAATTTCCCAGATGTCTTGCGTAACATGCAGGTTTGAGTTTTACCAAAAAATTATATATTATTAAAATGTTATTATTTAATATTAAAAGATATAAAATAGATGTTAAATTAGAGTTAACTAATCGTATTAAATAATTTATGAAAATATATGTTTTAAAATCATATAAGATGAATTCATAGGATACCAATTAATTAGAAATGAATATGAAAACAGACTAAATATATATGAAAATATTATTTTTTATTATCAAAAAATATTTTACACTGCCCAATTTAATTAATTATAATTAGTGAGTTATATTAATGTAATATATATGTTATATAGTCGATAAAATATATTTCATATTCATCCAATAGATTTGATAGACTTAAGAAAAAACATAATTTGATGCAAAAAAGCTATATTTTTTATAAAGGTAGTTTTACCACCTTTTAATGGAGAACTCATATTAAAACCCATTTTTAGGGATTTTAGGGATTTATAATTTCCAAATAAATTTCATATCAATAAGAGAAAAATAGGAATTTTCTTAGGTTGTTTTTGGGTATTTATCTGTAATGTTTTATGTTTTAATGAATAGTTAAAAAACATGATTTTCATTCAATACTTCTTTTTCATATAAAATATTTATAATGATATTTTATATTTTCATTTGGTTTAGAATTATAATTAGATAATATTATAATCAATTAATATAATTTAATTCATTAAAATAAATTAATCTTTGAAATTATATATAAAACTATAGAGATTTTTTGAACATTTTTTACATTAAAAACACGAATTGGAAAACCGACTGCAATAGTAAATTTAAAATAATTTCTCCTAATTAAATGTTTGGAATTTGGAAATATTTTTTGAATATTTTTAATAATGCTATTATTTAATTTTTAATGACTCTAAATTTTTTTTATCAAAAATATTAGTGAATGTGATTAAAATTAATTACAATGATTAAGAGAAAATTAATTTACCAAAGTAATAAACATTACATTTAAGACCAAAAACGACCTATAAGGTTATTAAAAACACATTTTTTGGGCCCTAAATCATCCATTAACCTTTAATTATTGATTTTTTGTTATTTTTTTTAACTTGTATTAGGAAAATCATGGGTACACCAAATTTTTCTTCAAAAATGCCAACTGTGTCCTTTCACATCCCTATAAATGGCTATCAGCTCTCCTGCATCTTCACACCTCTCAAAGCACTTTTTTTAGAAATGATCGACCCAATAAACATCCCAAAGTCCATCTCTTTCTCCTAGAATAATTAACTTTGGATAGAAGCAATCCAAGTAATCCTTTTGGAACAAACAAAAAGGAGTTACCCGACTAAGAGAAAACATCTTCTCTCAAGATCCTTTCATTTATTTTATATCTTCACACCCTCAAATATCATCATTAGATGATTATATTATCAAACAATATCATAAATATACTATTATTTTTTTATTCTAAGGGTTCTTCCTACCCTTACACACACCTCCATCTAATGCTTAACGAATAAACTTTTTATCTGTACAGAGAACTACCACCTCAGAAATAGATGATAGTTCATTTTTTATTTACCACCTCTCATGGTGGAAATTATGATGGAAACTATGTTTATATATGTATTATTTTATATATATTATGTCTTTAATATTCATAATTCCTATTAGAAAACATATCTTTATACCATCAGTTTAGTGTAAATATGATAATTTCTTTTGTAGAAATATGGAGTACAGCCCTCTCAATGTAATATTATTCATTCACACACAACATGGAATGTAGTGAGGATTATTTTAGTGAATATATATGATATATATGATAAATTAAATCTACAGTAATAATTAAATTTATAAATATTTATACATATATTTCATTTATTTTATTTATTTTATTTTTTTCAACACGACAGTTAAATAGAAATAATTTCTAGAATATGTACGGTTTACCGTCTCCGTGACTGTCATATTACATTTCATAATTATATATTCAAATAAATATTATAATACATATATAATGAATATAATCTTTATTTTAATCGTGTTTTATATTCTATAAATAATGATATAATTATAAGGACCAAAGATATAACAAATTTTGACACATGAAAAAAACAAAGCGGATATTACCTGAAGTGAAAACAACAAATTGAAATGTTATCATGAGGGAAATATAAATCCATAATCAAACCATTTATGATATTAAATATAATAAAATGGTTCGGTGATATATTCATAATAAATATATATTTATTATATAGGTGGGTTGTACATGTATGGTGAGAGTCAAGATAAAAGGTAAGTGAATTTTATCTCACTTTTTTTCCATCATGTACATGATTTATTCCACTCCTATTAGTTTTTTGTGGTGTGTATAATGAAAATAAATGTATTATATTATTATTGTACTTATTTATGTGTATTTTCATATCAATTTATCTAAATTTAATTCATGTGGTTTTTGTTTCAAAAGATACCAAATCGGTAAAGTAATTTTGTCTCATGTTCCCTTTATTGAGACACATGGCATGTTATGCCCTTATATATATCCATGAAATATATATGCACTACCACTAAAATGATATATCATGAATCTATATCATTTTATAATATATTAAGCTTCATGTAATACAATTTTATTACATGGGAATTATTTTCCAAATTAACCAAGTGGTATAATTTTATTAAAACAGTCCCATTTCTGTTATAGAATAATTATATTTGATCTTAATTTTATTAAATATTATGAAGAATAAATTTGGTAAACTATTGAAATTTATTCCCATCTTGTTATTCATGATATATCATGTTTTGGTACCATTTTACCACTCATCCATTCTGAGTATAACTTGTAAATGTTTTTAATGAAAATCCAACTTTATTTCTCATGTTTGTTGGAAATCTATGTTCTTCAAAAACATTGATTTCTAAAAATGATTTCCATAATATTTTACTCTTATAACATAATGTTAAAGTATGTTTTTACCCTGTTTTTACCTTATATTTTCTTATAAGGAATCTTCTTTTCGTTTTCCTTTCATGAATATTTTAGGATCCTTTAACATAAAAAAAAGGAATGTTCGGTACAAACAGATTTACAACCAAGGAAACCATCATTTCCTTGAAGCATACGTGGTACATTTTCAGGTTAAATTTTATATAAAAATGTTTTATTTATATTATGGAAATTTATGTTCTGAATGAGTATTTCAACTAAAAGTTTTTTCAGAAATGATTTACGGGCTATCAAATCTTACTTTAAAATATTTTAAAGCTATTTTCGAAGAAAAAGGTTTTCAAGAATGTTTTATGTTTAATTTTTTTTATAATTTTCTAGAATTAATTATATGTTTGAAAAAAATGTTTCAAACTAATTTAAAATCATGCATTATAAGTCTTCATGTTTATTTTCAAGGAAATGGTTTTCAAAAGGTTTTCTGATTTAAAGAGGTAATTTTTCAAAAAATAATGATATTTTCTTCAAGAAGTGTTCTAAAAATATCCTTCCGAATTATTTACTATATTAGTTGAATTTTTTTGGTGTTACTAATGCCCTTCAATGGGCATTATTCAATTATTACTTTCATATTATTTCTATTAATGGTTAATGGTTTGATGTTATGATGGTTATGAATCCTGTTTCTCTTTCATAGGTTATTTTCTTTTGAAACCCGCTTCATTTCAAAGGTGGTGATTATGAGACATACATATTTTCTATAGGAAACGAAATTATTAAATGTTTAAAATGAGTCTCTTATTTCATGAGTTATTATATAATTATTGTTTATAATCTTTTGGGACTATTATGGTTTATTTTTAATGTCTTGGGATTGATCTATATCTACCTCCAATGCAATGGGTAACGAAGGATGACTCATGAGTATGTATGTTATGAGTGAACCGGATTTCATGATCACAATGTTATGTTTGAAAATGATTATATGTTCAAAATATTATGCATAGACCTGGTTTCATATCCATTTTTATATGCATGATCCTGATTACATGTTAAAAATGTTTTGAGTGAACCTTATTTCATGTTCGCAATATCTTGAATAGAGATGATTAAATATCGATTAGTTTATGTTTGAACCTGGTTACTTGTTCCCAATGTTATGCATGAACATGTTTTCTAGTTCCCAATGTCATGTATGGACCTGGTATCATGTCCATAAGGTTATGCATTAACATGATTTCACATTCACAATGTTATGAATATACTAGTTTTTATGTCCATAAGTTGATGTAGGGGACTGATTTCTTATCCTTAACTTAATGAGTGAAATTGTTTCTACATATACATGTTCACGCAGATATAAACCAATGTGAAATCCATAAATTTCATGTATTATTCCAATTTTATTATTTCATGACTTATGCTCTTAATTATATTATTATCCATGTCTTATGAAATTCCAATATTTATTTTGATCTATAATATGTTGGGTATTATCTTTAAATGTTATGCTCAACATCCATACGATTTGGTTCATGTTATCCATATACTTTCTTTTATTTACCAATACATAGTATCACGTCTCACCCCATTTATATGTTTCTATTCAACAAGTTTTGAAGAAAGGTTTTAGGTAGATGTACTAGTGGTGGAGATCTTTATAGGAGATGTTGAGGATCTTTCACAATGATATATGTTTTTGGTTTATAGATTTTAAAATATCTATAATATCAAGGTCCTAGAGAATTTATTTTTGTAATTTAATCAATATTAAATTAAAATGATGCAATATTCATGTATGTTAATCCTGGGTCACTATAGTTGGTATCAAAGGAATGGTATAACAATGAATTAGAAACTAGGATGATAAAATATTATTGAAATACAAATCTATATTTATAAAGACATTTCAATGGATTTCTCTAAGGATAACTATTAGGATTAGTAAAAATTTAGGAAAATGTCATGGAATCTTGGTAAAGTATAGAGTGGGTGGTTTCATAGAAATGCATCCATGTCTCGATACAACAAGTGTGTGTGGCTCTAGAACAGATGCACCTCGGGGTAACTACTCCACCATGATGTCTCTGGCCTGACATGGGGTAATCAAATAGAAAATAGTGAGTCTTTTTTCACACCTATTTTGACACTCTTAGGGGATATGATTGGGGAATTTAAAAACTCTTTATAAACCATCATGATGTATTTAAATAGATGATAAATAGGACTAACCTAGTACAAACCTAAGGTTATATTTATTAATATAGTATGAGAAATAATCTTGGAATAATATAAGTACTCTTTGATGATTATATGGAATTATATTGTGATAAATATTTCTCACACTATGATTTTTTATTTTAGTTAATAGAAGGAAATATAAGGAACATGGTTAACATTGAATGTTTCAGATTTGGAAAGTATGAAAATTATGAAAATAAATTTCCCAAGTGGAAATATAATAAGTAGAATCATGATGTTGGTATTTTTATTGGTCAAACATATAATGATAAAGAGACCACTAAAGACATGTGAAAGGCATGTGATGTTCTTGTAGTTTTTCTACATTAATCATAATAATAATGATTAGATTGATATTGAGGACCATAAATGATGAATCTTATTTCATATTCATGGAATGTGGTGTTAAGGAATATGTTTGATGAATCTTGAGTAATGATTGAAGAATAATGTAGGATTAATGATGTTCTTATGGTTTGGAATTCCAATATTATTTTATATGAATAATGAAATATATAATTTTTTTAGTATAAGTTTTCATTAAGGATTGAAAATTATATGGTTAATGATGAAGACAGAGAGAAGTGGTCTTTTAATTAAGGGAAGGTAATCCATAATGTGATTAAGATGGTGAGAAATTATTTTTTCACTTGGATAAGGTGATGATTTAATTGGATAACATAAATTTGATAGAACTTGTTTCCATATATATTATTATTAATTTGTTGAAAAATTATTCTATTTCATCATAAATGATTTTTATAATTTCATGGATCAAAAAAATATATCTAATAACATTTGAAGAAAGGAGGCATCCATGTTTTTGTAATGTATTTATAGTAATTAATGTTATTACAATTTTTTTAAAAATATATGATTAGGGTATTCACTTGTTTAGAATGTGAAAACCAATAGATAATTTTTGATATATGGGGGATCCATGTTAAGATGATTTTGTGACTTTTGTCTAATGTTTTTGATTTTAGGCTTTTAGAAGGGTTACATGGTAATTTATTTATTGAAATAATAAGGTAAAATTTGGATTATGTTTTAGATAATAGTGTATTATCTTACCACATAAGGATTTTATAATATTGGACAACCTATTATAAAAAACGTGGCATTGAGGATTATTAATGAAATACATGATGGCTTATCGTGGATTCATGATCAATTAGTGCTTTGAGAATGAAATATACACCTTCCATTTTGGAGAAATAGGTGAAGTGGGTCAATGAAAAACAAAGGGTGATGTTGTCCTAAAATAATGAAACTATATATTTTGATAAAAATTCATTAAATTTAGAAAAAATGATCCTTAATCCAAAAAATTTATCTTAGTACCACAATTTCTGATGAATCATGTGGTCCCTTAGTTCATCGAATATTTATTTCTTTCTGACTTTTAACATTCTCCTGAACTTGTTCTTATCACTCTCTATCAAGACATGATAGTTATATTTCTCTTCCATGTCCTTGTTTTTAATTTCCATCCATGTTCTCTCATGTGGAAAACTAGTTATATGTTTCATTGGGTAAACATTATGTTCAAGAATTTTATTTTAAAATGAATTTTTAGTTTTCATTTTCATGATGTGGATTTCACTGGAAGAATCTTTCAAGTATTAAGAAATTAATAACTAAGATGAATTTTGATGGATAAATTAATTTTAATGGGGGTAAAATGTATACCCCATATATTTATTGAATTTTTTTGAATTAAGATAATGTTTTTAATATTTTTAAATTCATGCAACACTAAAAGTAGTTTATTTTAAATGTTTGTATTACGTTATAAAAAACACCATGTTAATAATGCACTACACAAGACATAAATTTTATCTTTCTCTACATGGAACATAGGGGATTGTTTGTATGACATGCATCAAAAAATTTACTTAATGTATTGTGTAACACACATTTAAAAGGAATATAAAAATTTAAAAAAATTATTCTTGTTAAGAAAATATAATATTAATTTAGTGGTTACCAATTGATTATAAACGAACATGAAAACAGATTGAATATAAAGGAAAATGTTAATATTTTTTATGGCCATGAAGCTATTTTACCAAATGAAATTTAATTAATTACAATTAGTAAGTTATATTTGTGTAATATATATGTTATATATTTATTAAATTTTTTTTGATATTAATCTAATAGATATAATAGTATTTAGATAAAAAAATCCATATTTTATGTATAGAAACCAAAAAAAATATAAAATCATTTTTACAACATTTTAATGGAAAATTCATTTTAAATCCAATTTTTTAAAAATATATAGGTTTGAAATTTCATAATATACATCATATCTATGAGGGAAATAAGAAAATAAGGTTAGTATAATATTTTTGGTATTTTTCAATAAGGTTTTATTTTGTATTAAATAGTTAAAAATAGAACAGGAATGGGACGAAGGCCTTTAATTTTAATTCATTTTTGATAATCCAAATTTTAAGGGGTTAAGGGGAACCCTTACATGGCACATAGGCATCATGAAATTATAGGAGCTAATGTACATAGAGGAATTCATCCTAGAATATGACTACTTGAAACCACCCCTCCATAGCATCTGCATCATGATCAACTATATATATTCATATGGTTTCTCATATAGCTATCCAATATGAAGGTGCACCTGACAATTACTGATGGAAATTTTCTTTCTCTCTCATTATTCCAAATCTAATATCTTTACATTAGTGAATTCACCATCTCTGAATCCTCTTATAAAACATGTCCCATGAAGTGTTTTTTTTGGGTTTTGCATCTTCACATCATGTGGCCCGATAGCCTTGAGGTGTCCTGAAGGACATGAGGTTGATTTAAAGCCTCTAGGTGTCCCAAATGAATTAATGTGACCTGAATGCCTTACGGACCAAAAGGCCTAGGTTCCCTGAAGGCCTAATGGACTCAAGGACAAAACTTGCATCCCGATAGTAAATATTTCTTGTTCCTATAGTACCAAACAATTCTGACTATAGTAATTTTAACAGAACTTATAATTACCCAGGAAACATGCCTCTTCATGGATTTGATCTTGGGTCTCATGTATTTACATCAATGGTCATCACCAATTGGGATGAGGTTCGGGTGTAATAAAAATATTGGATTTTAATTCAAAACTACCTTTTCATATAATTTATTTATAAGATTAAATTACATTTCAAGTTGGTTTCAAAGTTAAATTAGATAATATTTTTATTTACTAATCTAATTCATTTCATTATAACCAATTAATCATTGAAATTTGATATAAAATCATATGAATCATTTAATCATTTTTACATTAAAAATTTGTATTGTCAACCCAACTATGAGATTAAATTTAAATTACCTTTTTCCACTTCATTATTTGGAATTTGAAAAAAAATCCATATTTTGAAGCATATTATTTTTTAATATCTAATAATTTCAACATATTTTTTTACAAAAAATAATTTTGAATGTGATTAAAATTAATTATAATAATTAAAATAAAAAATACTGTAACAAAGTACTAAACCATAAATTTTAGACTCAAAACGACATAGAAACATGTAAAAAACCCATTATATTGAAATTATTCAACCATTAATCTCTAATTATTGTGTTTTTTTATTTGTTATGACATTCTATTGTAAAAAATGTGGGTACACTGAACTAGTTTTAGAGAATACCAATTGTGTCATTTCCCCTCCCTATTAAAGGCCACCGCCCCTCCCTCTTCTTCACACCTCTCAATCCACATAGTATTATCCAATATATACCAGATACACATCCAAAAACCCTATATTAATCATATAATCCTACCATATTGTAGAAAAAAATCAACGGAAACCTTTTAGAACAAACCAAATTGAGTTACCCAATTAAGATGTCACATCATCTCTCAAGATCCATTATTTTTTTCTTTATCATACACATAAACTATGTATATTTTATTAATGTATAATAAAGATGTATAATTAATAAACTAGTATTCTTTTATTATATTGTTTTTAACTACATGTACACACAATTCCTTCAAATGGGTAACGATCATATTGATTATGTGTACGGGGAACTACCGCCTCAATAAACGATGATTGTTCATTTCTCGTTTACCGTCTCTCAGGGTAGAATTTATAATGGAAACTCTATTTATATATGTAATATATTATATATATTAATTCTGTAATATTATTTATTACTTTTACAATATATATCATTATAATTTCTATTTTTTTAAATACGATAATTTTCTTTGGGGATGTGTAGACTACCACCCCCACAAAGCGATGTGATTCATTAACACACTACATAGAATTTATGAATGATGAGATTAGTGAGTATATATGATATAATAAAAAAATTATAAATTAAAAATTTAAATATATATACATATAATTCTTTAACATTATTTTTTTAAACACAGTAATTAAACAGAAATAGCTTTCATGTGTACGTACGGTTACCTCCTTCATGAACAATGTACTCCACTACATAATTGTATATTATATGAATTATTATAAAACACATATAATTATTATAAATTATATTTATATCATAGTTAAAATTATTTAAATAATTATATAAGTATAATTATCAAAGATATAACAAATTAAAACACATGTGAATAACAAAGTGGATATTGCCCGAAGTGAAACATTAACATAGAATTGTAAACTAGAAGGTAATATAATGACATAATAAAACCATATATAGTATTATATATAATAATTATGTTCTTGATATATTTATAATAAATTTTTTCATATTACACTAGAGGTTTTTAGGAGTACGACGAGAGTCATTGCACAAGGTAAGAGAATTTATTCTCACTTATTATTTCATTGAGATACTTCCCTTATTCACCACCCATTCCTTTTTGGTGGTGTGTATACTAAACCTGGATGTATTATATTATTCTTATATTTATATTTATGGTTATTTACATATCCATTTAATGAAATTTCATTCATGGGGTTTGTGATTCAAAAGATAGAAAATTGATAATGTAATTTTGGCTGAATTTGCCTTATTTGAGACACATGCCATGTAACATACCTATATTTTTCCATGAGGTGCATACAATACCTTTGAAATTTTATACCATTAATACTCATATTTTAATTATATTTCAGGATTAACGTAATTCCTTTAAGTAACATAGGATATGTCGTCCAAATATAAAAAATTGTTAGATTATATTCAAATAATCTCGTCACTTTTCAAGGTGGGTTATGGTGACAGACACTTTGATGAAATATTATGATCCATATATTAATAAATACTATGAAATATTTTAACCTATGATTATTCATTATATATTCTTGTATTGGTACCATTTTCCACTCTCTTGTACAAAGGATATCTAAGAAATTATATTATTGAAAATCATACTTTATATCGCATATTGATAAAAAAATATGCGATCATTCAAAAACATGACTTCTAACAAAGATTTAATAATTGTTTTAATTTTTTAATAAGATGTTAGTAGAAATTTTTACCCATGTTTTATCATCTATGGTTATAGATTGAATCTTCATGTCAGTTTCTTAACAAGGCTCTTTTTAGAACATTTAGTGTACAACAGGAATTTTAAAAATGTATGGACATACCACTATTGCTACCATCATTTCATTGCGGATTGCATTGTAAATTTACAAGATTAATTTAAGAAGAAAATCATTTCTTAAAATTGGTGAATTTTTTCTTAAATTGATTTTCAATGAAAATGGTGTTCAAATTTATTTATGGATTTTCAAAGCCACGCCTAAAATATTTCAAAGCTATTTTCAAAGAAAAACGTTTTCAAGAGTGTTTTATCTATAAGAAATAATTTAAAATTTTTCGATAATTAATTTTATTTTTTAAAATAAAATGTTTTCCAGCATTATTTCAAATATTTCTTTATAATTTTCTATGTTAATTTTCATGTAAATTGTTTTCAAAAAGATTAAAGTTATAAAAAGGGACATTTTCAATGAAGAATGGATATTTTCCTCATGAAGTGTTTTTAAAATAGCTTTCCAAATTATTTATCATCTAAGAATAAATAAATTTGTGTTACTCATTTCTTTTATTGGGAGATTATTCAATTCTTCCCTTCATATTCAATTTATTAATGTTTAATATTTTGATGGCATGATATTTATGAAACCCATTTTTATTTCACGAGGTATATGCTTCTGAGACACATTTATTCTCAGGGGTGATGACATTGAGACCTAACACTTTTCCAAAGGTAATGATATGATTATATTTTCATGGTTCCCATCTTATTCCAGGTGTTATGATATGATTATCATTTATAATATTGTGGCAGTAAGATTAATGTTTTTTCTGTTTTAGGTTGGGTATTTTTCTCCATCAAATTAATTAGGTAATGATGGATGACTCATGAGTATGTATGTTATGTGTTAACCTAATTTCTTATTCAAAATGTTATGTGTGAACCTGATTACACATTCACAATATTATGCAAGGACCTATTTCATGTCCATATGTGTATGCATGATCCTTTTTACATGTTCACAATGTTATGAGAGATCCTTATTACCTCCTCACAATGTTATGAATGGACCTAGTTTTATTTCTATTAGTTTTTGTGTGAACCTAATTACAAGATCATAATGTTATACATGGACCTGATTAGAAGTTTAGAATGTTATCCATGGACCTAATTTTACATCCATTAGGCTATTTGTAATAATTAGTACTCATCAAAAATGTTATACATGGAAAGGTTTGTGTGTCCATAAGTTGATGTGGGGTCCCGATTTCATATCCATAAATTAATGAGTGAAAGAGTTTCTAATTATACATGTTAAAAATATAATAATCTAATGTTCATTCCATATATTCTATGTCATATTGCTATGTTATGCTTTCATGACATAAGTTCTTAATTCCCTTATGATCCCTGTCTTATGAATTACCAATCATTACTATGATATCTGATATGTAGGTCATGATTGTCAAATGTTATGCTCAATTTCCATACCATTTTATTCATGTTATTATTAAACATTTCCTTTATATACCCTTATTGAGCATCTAAGATCACCCCTTTCTTACGTTTCCCTTCCTTAGGTAATGATGAATTGGTTTAGGTATAATTACTAATGGTGGATATTTTTATAGGTTATGATGAATTTCATTAACGAGGATAAGTGATTTTGTTTCCATGTTTCCAATGACCTTAAACTATTACACTCTTTGGGTTTTTTTTAATGTAATTAATATTCATCATAAATGATCCAATATCCATGTATGTTAATCCTCATTTGATATAGTTATATTCTCTATGATCCACCTTCCCCAATGGGCTATGTTTCCTATGATTCACCTTCTTCAAAGGATCGTATTCCCTATGAGGTGAAAAATAAAGGGATGTATATAAATAATTACCACACTAATACTTTCAATGATTATTTATCCTATAATTAAAAGCTACAATATATTAAATGGTATATTAAATAATACTTGTTCTACCTCCAAGGTGTGAATTTTTCAGGCAGTGCAGAAATGGTATGAAGAAGATCACCATCCGTCCCTTTTTTTTATATAGATGGGTTCTCGTCGAATTTACCATTCCTTTGTTCACCCCGTTCAACATCATTATCCTTCAAATATGGTCAAATTATTTCTTTGGGGTCAAGCAGTCATGAAATCTGTCCTTCTCAAAAATAACTTCATTGGATGGTCTCCAATGGGTTAATTTATGGAACCAAGAATGCCTAACGACCTAAGTATCCATGATTCATGGACCTTCTTTCCAATTCTAGGCTCTCGTCAGCTGACTATTTGGCCAAAAACACTTAAGGTCTCCATTGGTCGAGAGGATGGGAGGTCAGTCTCACCACACCATTCAGAGGGAGGATTTTTTCTTATTCCGGGACACTATTATAGATTTAATTCGTGTTCATATGTTCATGAATCCTTGGTTCATTCCCAAATAGTATTTCCAAAGGCTACCCTTAGTTTAAGAGATATTCATGTGCATGAATATGTTTAATTTCATGAAGGTGATGTTGGATTAAACATTTTATAAGTTTCTCTGGAGTTTATTGTCATCCAGGGGGTGGAAGGTGGCATGGTGTCGGTATCAGGCCCACAAAGAGGGCTTCCTACGTATCCTTGAGAGAGGAATAAAAACCCACGTAGTTAAAAATGTGTAAGAGATTACGCATGGGATATTCCCAATTGGGAATCATTACTAGATGGAACCTTCATGGGAGGGCACCCTTTTGAGCTCATGCCTTCTAGTCGGAATCCTATGTATCCTGGTTTGATCAGTAGTCATAGTTATTGTTGTTATGAATGTGTGCTAATGTTGTTAAAATCAAAAATTGCTAAGCCCATGTGAGTCAATCTTGGTGTGAGAAGCAAGAAGATTTTAGTGATTCCATAATGCACATGCATCAACCCCTGTTGGTGGGGCGGAGGGATTCTATTGTAGAAGAGGCAGGGGTGGCCACGGGTGATGGTGCAAAGAAATGAGGCCTTTAGTGATAGATTACATCAATGTTCATGCGACCCTACCTTAGAAATTTGGGTGAATACCTTAGGGGGAGGGCCCTAAAACATTTTCTGGGAAAGGGATGAGTTTCATGCTTGCCAAATGGGGGAGCGAATAGAACCCATCGACTGATCATGGTCCCTCATTGAATGGAAAAGCATGTGTTCACCCTAAATCCCAAGAACGGGGAGGTTCATGTCAACATCCCATGGTTGGGATCTAGATTACCGTGAGAATGTAGACTCACATGAATTACTAAAACCCACTCCTTTTTGGTGATGTCCTTCGTGGCTCCACTTACCTTGGGTATTTAGACTCAATGAGGTACGCTGATGCCACTGACGGTATGATCATACGGTTCAAGTGCCCTTAGAGAAGGCTTTAGCCTAATGCTGGAGGACTGGATAGCAGAGGGATCAAGGAGGACTGGATAGTTATCAAGGGTTGAGGTTGGAACTGGAAGGAACAATACCCAGAAACACCCCATTACGCATACCGGTTTCTCATGCTGGATGGGGAAGGCTCCGCATAATATAGTGGTCTACGGGCAGAAGTTCCATCCACGTAATGGTGTTGTACGCAGGCATAGGTATAGCCCACCATGTACCAAAGTGGTTCGCGGTTCACCACGGCGATTTGGGTTCTATCCACATACCGATTGGGTGCGCGACGCCGGGTTCAGTCGGCATAGCAGTATGGTAATCATAGCACCATACTGAAGGAGGGTCAAGGGGATTACCATTCGAATGAAATTCATTCTAAAGAATTTTTTTGTCTACGGTTTACTAATTAGCATCACAGTTATATTATTATTATTAAATTCCCCCATTTTATGTTTTGCGGCCAGATGAATGTGCAGAGGATGTGGTTCGCGGTTTGTTCATCCCCTTATGAAATATGACAGAATCCAGAGTGGATCCTTTATTTTTCCCTCAATATTTCGTCGTCTGTCATTCACTCTATCTGTCTCCCCCTTCAATTTTCATGGTGTCAATTTTAGAGAGTTCTTGGAAATATGTATCTTTGATGCATGCGACGCCTTCTCTCGAATCCCATGGTGGTAATCAGGCCTACGGAAGACCCAGCCAACCGGTGTTTGCAGAGGTGAAATATGTTGTTGTCTTCTCCTCATCCATGAACCACATCTTTCATAGGAATGGTTCTTAGGGAACACTTCCATCGAATTTTCACCAAGGAAAATGGTTCACAGTTTCATTGGTTCACAGGTGGAAATTCACCATGAACAACATCATCCACTGGACAACACCTCAAGGTCTAGCACATCATAGTCCATTCGCTTAAAGATGATTCTTGATTTATTCCTTTCGTGGACCTTTCTTGGTAATCGGTATGCATCAATGCTGAATTCTTTTGCTAAATTGGATTTCATTTCATTTCTTCTAAAATTAGCATTCAAGTTTACATCCATCTTCCTTAATAGACATGTGGGAGTATTTACCTTCCCATTACTGGATTCTTGGGACCCGAAAAATGCCTGCCTTCAGAATGGTGTCCATTCGGAACAAAAATGGGTCTATTTTGATGTAGAAGCCACCCTGACATGAATGATCAGATAATGATTTATTTTTTTTCCTGATCTAGGGGACTCAGTGAGTGTATTTCAACTATTGATGACATTTTATAGAATACCACACAAAAATATGTGTCTTTTTCATTATTACACTATTTTTATCATAAGCCTTCTTGACATGAGCTTAATAGGTAACTTGGATTTTGTATATGCATCCCTTTGTGGGGTTTTAACTTAACAATCATTATGCCTTACCTGATGGCTCAATGTTTACATCTTCTATTAATGAACAAATAATAAATTTTTTTCCAGTTGTGACCTTTTGAAGAAATTTCCTCTGGAATGTATGGCGTCTTTTTCACTGGCAGTTCACACTATCCTACCACCCAATCTTATATCTGATGTTTTTGATTGAATTTCTTGGACCCAACATAACTGGGTAGGTCCCTGACTCGGGACCATCAACTAGGAATGTTCTAATATCCTTCATACATGGATTATAGGTTTTTATTGAATCTTAATTTGTTTATTCTGGACATGCATGAGGTTGAAGAGACACTTCAGGTGTACATAGGTAAGAAATGACGCTCATAGGTATGCGTTTTCCATTGATTTACAACCATTCTTTTGGGTGACATATGCAGAGCCACCAGGGAATGATATTCATAGTCAATCAATGGTGTTCGTAGGACACTGACCTTCCATTTAGAATGGTCTGATGGGATTTTCCACATTTTGACTTTATATTGAAATCGAGATCCACAGCGGGTGGCTAGCCTGAGTAGTAGTGTTTGAAGACATTAGAGACATTTATGTCGGCTTTGAGTTGGAAAATTTTCATGCACATTTCTTTCTTGTGTGAGAGAGAGCTGGTAAATGATCAATTTAATTAAGAGCATTTTTTTAGGCCAGACACACTTGGGAAGAAGGTGGTACATAAGCCTTCATCCAAGAGTCTTCGAAACCCATGGGCGAGACAAGACATTAATGTCATTTGTACATACAAAAGACGGAAAAGACTCTCCTAAGGATTAATTTTCCTTTTATTGATGATAATTTTTGTGGGTGACATATGCAAAGCCACTAGGGCATGATATGAAAGGTCAAGAAAAGTTGTCCACAAGATACTGGCTTTCCATTTCCGATGGCCTTTGAGAATTATGTGGATTGGGAACATTCTGAATACGGTGCCTGACCTTCGACCAGGGGTGCTTCTGAGTCTAAAGAAGTGGTATTTTAAATGAGCTTCTTTGGGGAAAACTGGAAACTATTTGGGGAACTCTTCTATTATATGTTGATAAACTTCACACATATAAATGATATATATTTAAGATCCTCCAATGAGACCAAAGATCAATCAGGCTATATGTTCTGATATATCTATGATATATATAGAGAGAAATGTGTAAACCATGTCATTAAGGGCCCTTGAATCCAGAGGGATGGGATGAGTCTTGGAAGCCATTGGGCGTACCGAGATTGGAAAGGAATCTCATGGGGATGATTTTTTTCACTTGTTTGAATTCCATTTTGTGGGAAACATATGCAGAGCCACTGAGGAATTATGTGCATCATCAATAAAAGGTGAATTCATGACATTTTCCTTCTATCTCAGGTGGCCTTGGATGGTTATTAGGATTCAACATCTCTCAAATCATGGTTTTTGGAATATGGAAGGAGTGTATTTGGACATATTAGGGATATTTGGGCTTCGATTTACCCATGGAATCGGGTGTCCCTGATGTAGATCTAACAATTACATAGGGTGATGCATTAATTTTACCTTTGGGGTACCTCGTCATTTAACATCACTTGGTCAGTACCTGGGGTCCCTCTATGAGGAGGGAATTATGAGATTCCTTTATGGGTCGTTCTTCTAGGACCAAATTCCTAGGTTATTTTATCATAATGTCATTATGTATCTCTCACTAAAATCCCTAAGATCTTGTAATATATGATCAGTGTGAGAAACAATGGACTACAAGGATACTGTGTAATTTTTTGGGAATAAAAAAATTAGCATTAGAGGGAAATTTTTGGCTGAAACCATTGTTATCTAGTTTACCATCGTGCAGTAGGGTTGATTTTCTCCATGCAATTTAACGTCGTCCGGTGAGGACGATTTTGACCTTGCAGTTTACAGTCATGTGGTGAGAATGATTTTTGATTTTTTGATTACCATCGTGTGGTGAGGACTATTTTGGCCTTGTAGTTTAACATCGGTTGGTGATGACTATTTTGTCCTTGGAGATTAACATCATTCGGTGAGGGCAATTTTGGCCTGGAAGTTTAACATCATGTGGTTAGGCCGATTTAGGCCCTATATTATAATTTCATGCAGTGATGACTCTTTTATCCTTCCAGGTTAATGTCATGAAGTGAAGACGATTTATGGACTTGCAGTTTAACATTGTGTGGTGAGGATGGCTTTGGACATCCAGTTTAACTTCGTGCAGTGAGGATAACTTTGGCCTTACTGTTTAACATCGTGCAGTGAGGATGATTTTTTCCTACCAGTTTAACATCGTTCGGTGGGGAAAATTTGGTACATGGAGTTTAAATTCGTGCAGTTAAGACGGTTTTTCCCTTGTAGTTTAATGTCGTGCGGTGAGGATGATTTCGACCTTTCTGTTTAACATCGTGTGGTGAGGATGATTTTTTATCATAAATACGTCATAAGATTTAGGTTTATCACAATCCGAATGCTCTGGTTTCCTAAGTAGTGAATGGTGATAGAAGGTGTAAACCATAGTCCTAGGGGGACATGAATTAGGAGGTATTACATGAGGTATGAATTCCATTGGGCATACTAGGATAGGAGAGAAGTCTCATGGGGAAGAACTTGCCTTTGATTGATGGCCATTTTTGGGGGTGACATATGTAGATCAAGTGGGGAAAGATATGAATAATAAATCAAAGGTGTCCATAGGACACTGTCCTTCCACCATAGATGTCCCTAAATGATATTGAGGATCCATGTTTTCCTAAGGTGTAGTGTGTAACAAACGGGGAATATTTACCTAATAACGTGAGAATACCCAGAACAGGATTATCTGGGAACTACTGAAGCTTCCACATAGGTTTCACCCAAATGTATAGAGGGAAGAAGGATATTTTGACCTCTCATCACTGAGAGTCATTTGCGCAATCTCATAATAAAGAGGACTGATCCACACAAAACTCTTGAAGAATTTCATAGTTTTATTGCCATGCGATAGGTCTTTTCATGGACTTCCCGTACAAGTATAACTAATGTATGGGGGAAAGGGGCATTTTTTTTCTGGTGCCTAGGCTAGGATGTCGAATCCAAGCATCACTAGGTATCCTGCATGGGATGAAACAAGCCACACATTATTATGGATGTTCCCTACAAACATGTTTTGATGTGTTAGGGACACTTGATGGAATTTTGGATTCACTTTATATGACTGTCAGCCCTACAATATTCCTGTACAGTTTATTTGTGTAAGTGAATCCCTACCACTGCTCCTAAGTTCACATGAGTTATACTCGATGTGAGAAATGAGGAGTGGTTACAGAGCCTCCTTATCAATTAATAGGTGTTATAGAATATGATGGGGGAACTTTCATTTTATTTCATAGTGGGGTTGGGCCAAGATCGGGGATTGAGGCATAGCTACATATCATGCAAGGGAAGGAGTAAAGCCATCCATAGTTTTGTGTGTACCCTATACCGATTTGTCTTGGTCCAAAGTGTAGAGGAACTTTCACTCTACCCATCACGGTTTCCAGGTCTACCATGTTACCCCATTGTTGACCTTCGTAAAATATTCTCTACCACCAATCCTAAGCTCACAGGATTTATACTCAATATGAGAAACATGGAGTGATAAGGGTCTCCCCTACAAATGTAATTAGATAGGGGTCCGGATGATGGAATTTTTTTTCATGGGGATGGGCTAGGATCAATGATAGAGACATTTCTACATATCCTGAATGGAAGAAAATCAACCCGCATGCAATTCTGTGAGAGATCATGTAGTTTATTATCATGAATTTAGGATGTTTTATGCTACGTATTTTACCAAATAACGGTGAGGAAATGAGTCATAGTTTAACTCCATGTTTTAGGTATGAGTTCCTTATATTTTAGAGTCATGTGGAAAGGACTATGACTCATAGATTAATGTCTTAGAGATTAAACCATAACATTTGAGACATTTTTACTAATATTTTAGGATCATAGAGCTTGAACTTTAGCTCCTTGGTATTTTTCCTTTACCCATTTTGTATGATATTAGAGTTTGGACCATTATATGGAGGATAATTTTTTATGACACATATTATGGGGTCATTATTCTTCAACCTTTCTATTGGAGGCATTATTTACCCATAGTTTAGGATAATAGTGCCTGGAAATTGGCATAAAGCCTTTCTTTATGAATCACAGTTTAACGTCATATAACTTGGCCCATGGCATGAAATACAAACTTTATGAATCATAGTTTAACGTCATAGATCTTGAACCTAGCTATTGGTTCTTGAATTATTTCTTCACGAACATCACATTTGTAGGAGTTGTGATGAGATTCCGATTAATTGATATCAGGGTGTATGCTCCATTACAATAGAAACTGTGTATGATGTTTGGTCATTCCGACTTTGGTTCATGAATTGGGTGATTATTCCCTAGTTTCATTGGGGTTTTGATTACAAAACCTATTTCTCCATCTAGGAAAGATCTAAGGGGATTCTTTTTGTTGAAGGTTCATGCAATCCGGTTTTGGACGATATCAAAATGGTGCAGAGTGTGCTTCCTTTTTTCATCTAACTTCTATAATTCATCAAACCGTACATGGGATTTCAAACCCATGGAAAGTTGATCAGAAATTTCCACACGAAGTGATGAAACATGGATTTCGATAGGCAACCCAACTTTTCCATGTATTCTAGTGACTACAGGGTTGCCAGGGTGGTGGTGCGGGTCATGGTTTTCCAATCCCACAAAGCATGAGAGAGCTTATCAAGACATGATTTCTTATTCTTATCAACCATCTTTTGATGTATGTTGGATATAGTATTTTTGAAATCCCCTATCTTCCCATTGGATGCCGCGTGGTAGAGGGACGACCAGTTGGCCTTGATTCTATATTCCTAGTATAGCTTGTCCAGCTTAGTAGAGAAGAAGTTGGTGTCGTTTTTTATCATTATTGTATGAGGGACACCAAATCTGGTGATGATGTTGGCCTTCACAAAGCTGACGATGTTCTTCACCATGACTTCTTTAAGGGGTATGGCTTTGGCCTATTTAGTAAATAAGTTGGTAGCTATGATTATAAACTTGAATTGTCTAGCTATAGTGGGAAGATAGGGTCCCATAACAACATCCCCTGAGCAATGAATGGCCGAGAGTACTTAGCCTCACAAAGCAACTATGGGGGTGGTGTATCAAATTAACATGAATTTTGTAGGGATGGAAATTCTTATTGAATATGGTACAATCCTGTATTATAATGGGAAAGTAATAACCAAGCCTCCAGATTTGGTGAGAGGGATTTGTTTCTAACTGGTGTGCTCAACAAATCCGGAGTGCACATCTTTCATGACAAAAGTAGTCTCTTCTCCTTCAATGCACCTAAGAAGGACTCTATGAAGGCCTCATTTTTAGTGAAACTTCTCTTAGTTTACCCTTATGTATAAGGAAAAATTGATTTCTCGTCTTCGAAACTACTTCATTTCATCCCTAACTGGTGAAAGATCCCTATTCCGAATGTAATTTCTAATGGTTTACATCCAACTGGTGGTATGAACATTAGGCTAATTTTTTTTTAATTTCATCAATTTACTTTTTATTCCTCTGTATGAATGGAAAGACCATCCCATAGTGAGCAATTCTTATGACTATTTTATCCTAGTCGGGATCAACCAAGGTTGTGGCTGCATTTACTAATGTTTCAGCTAGGGCATTTTGTGACCGGGGGATATTAGTCAACGTTGGTTATGATGGTAATTATTCCATCAGTGATCTAACATGGTTCATCAAGGGAACCAATACTTCCTTTTTTGATACCACAGTCACCATTGAATTTTTTGATGACTATATCTGAATAACACTTTAGTCTTTGGTGGTTGGCCTACACTTTGAGTGCCAATTCTAGGTCTGCAATTAGGGCATGATATTCCACCTCATTCTTCATACGTCCGTCCAAATTTAGGAAAGACTAAGGAAAAGGTGGAATTTTCGGGAGATATGATTATGACTCCTAGCCCCAGTTTGTTAAGCTTGGGATCCTCAATCCTTTTCCATGTTGGTCTTCAGGAGGCACCGTCAAAGTATATTTCCCACATTTGGGGGTTCTCCTGGACGGAAAACACCTCTTCACCCAAAAGTTCAGTATCCAATGGTGCTATTTATTCTAAGGGATTCTCATCCAATATGTCTTATAATTCGTGGAATTTGATTGAATTCTGGGTCACGTACCATATGTCAAACTATTACAGGATGACCACCCATCGCGATAGGTTCCCATTTAACATGGGATGGCTAAGGATATACTGGAGCAGGTGGCAGCGGGAGACTAGGTGGAACTCATGGTGCTGCAGGTAAAGCCTAATCTTCTGAACTGTGAATAGTTGGGCTAGGTAGTTCTTTCCAATATTTGAATACTAATCTTCGGCATCGATCATTTTCAGACTAAGGTAGTAAAGGCTGTTCTCACTACTAGAATCATTTTTCTGTGCGAGGAAGGCACTTAATGACTATTCCAGGGTAGTTACGTATAATATAGGTAGTCTCCCCTCAACTGGAAGCAAGAGCACTGTCGGTCTTTTGAGATAGCTTTTGAGGATGTCAAAAAACTTTTTTGAAAATTAATATACAATTCATATGTAACTCTTTTCTTCATGAGCTTTGTTAAAGGTAAAAAATTACATTCTATGTTGGCTATGAAGCGCCTAATGTCTTCAAGGTGCCCCTAGATACCTCTCTACTCGGTGTGGTTGTGAGGTGCGGATAGTCCAAGAATGGATTTTGACATTTTGAGCTCAACATAGATGCCACTGTGGTGTACTATGATGCCGAGGAATTTTTCCCAGTTAATTACAAAAAATCATTTTAGGGTATTCATCATTAAATTGAGTTGTTTCAATTTTTTGAAGACAGTTTCAAGGTCATCTATGTGGTTCCAAAGCTATCTTTACATAACCACCAGGGAATAAACATAATTCATGACAGATTTTCCCAAAAAGGCTTGAAGATTTGATGAATGACGTGCTGATATGTGGCACCGACATTCTATAGAAGAAAGGGAATCACATTATAACAGAACACTCCCTGAGTGGCAAAAACAATTGTAGCTTTTTCGTCTCCTCAGGACAACTAAATTTGTTTTTATCCATAATTTCAATCCATGATGAAGAGGGATTCATATCCGGTTGTTGCATCAATCAACAATTCTATGATTGGGACTCGTAAGTTGTATTTTAGGAAATGCCGATTAAGGTCCCTAAAGTCAATTCAGATTCTAATATGTCCATTCTTCTTTTTGACAGGCACTATTTTTCCTAGACATATCGCATATAAAACCTACTGTATGAAGTTCGGTTTTATTAGCTCGTCAACATCAACCTATATTTTGGAAACATGTGTCGGGTGGGTATTTTGGATGTCTTATTATAGCCCCTATGATCTTCTGGTAACCCCAGATTGTGGGTGGTGACCTAAGGATCGAGGCCTAGAATCTCTTTGTAATTATAGGGAAACATATCTTGATTTTTTTTTCAGGAAAAAGGTGTTTTCATCTTATTCCTTGAAAGGAATGGCCACACTGATAAGAGTGGGATGCAGGTAATTTTTAGGGCCCATATTTATATCCATATGTTCATCGATTGTGGTTGATACATCTTCTTTAAATACGGGAGGGCCAAATTTGAGGTATTCTTCCTTCCCTTATACATCTTATTCATCATATTCTTCATCGTCCTCTTATGATAGAGAATGGATTATTCAGATAACTTCTCCAATATTGTAATATAAATCATCTTTTTCTTTAGTGTGTGAGGCAAGGTTAGTTTGTTGTCCCATCGATGGGCGAAGAGCATCTTTGATAGGTATTTTCATGACAACATTTGAATCAGCCCACTATTCTGTGTATTTGGACCTGGTGTTTGTAAAATAAACCATATAGACAGGTGAGTCTGTATTCAGACATGAACATACATATTCAACTTGGTTTATGGGTAGTACGTACTCCACCCCTAGATACTCAAAGGGGTTGGAAAGAACCATCTCCAATCGATTCAGGGAATTTATGTAATCAATGTCATCAGATGAAAGATGTTTATATTATGACTCATTGAACCTGACGTCGACAAAGTGTGTTTCACAATACTCAAATAAGGATTTATTAGCATGGAACAACCATTTTTTTACCATTATTTAAATACTTAATGCAGTGATGTTATTGGGAAAAAATTTTCAGCCTGCTGATGCAGTCAAGGCCTCCCTAACAGGACGCCGAATGCTATACATTACCACACCACTAGGAATTTGGAATCTGATATGAGATCTTTGAGCCATGATTTAATCATGATTCATCCAAATGGTTTCTACTCACTATTTTCATATCCCAACAGAGTTGTATTGTAGGGTTTCAATTTATCTTCATCATACCCCAGTCAACGAAGCGTTCTCAGTGGGAGGAGGGTAACTTCAGAACCATTGTCGATGCAGATCCTCCGAACATCAATTCTATTTATCACACCAGACACATAAAAGGGTTTAATGTACCCTTTCAGGATGATGTCTTCATCCCTATATTTGATGGAGATGAATGCCTGAGATTATTTTGGACTAGTCTTTGTCTGGTAGACTTCAGTCACTACTACTTCAACCTCAAACTCAGGGGGACTTAGAAAGGCTTCGATGAGTTTTTCCCTATGATATGTGGATAGGCTCAACACATCCAAAACTGACATCATTTCTGGTAATGAGGCCAGATTCTTTAAAATGTCCAGCATCTACTCTATAGGTCAGTGTTTCTTTTCTTGGGATTTCTCTTTCATAGACAGTTTAGGGGATTGAGCTGTGTATGTGGATGGTTCGTCTTCGTAGAAGGGTCTGACAGTGCTGCAGTTCTTTCCACATTTGGCTGAACTGGTTTTCTTGTATACCTTGGGTGTTTCAATACATGTTCTTCCCCTGATAGATACTCCAAGATAATTGGGCTTGCACTTCATCCGGTGGGGGATAAGGAGAATTACAGTTCTTATCGGTTCTATTAGAGGGTCCTTCTGTGAGTTTCCGTGATGTTAACGGTTTGACTTGTGGTGTGGTAGGGACTTTGACTCCTACCACAATCATGCCTTCCTGGAAACCCCCGACCTCTACAACCTCCTCCTCTGGCTCTATAGTTGGTTGCAGGGAATTCGGGTCTGTGTCCGTAATATTCATTAGAGAAGGGGTCTATCAAGTGTATGAAATTATTGGAGCTAAAGATCAGTTCCTGATCTAATGTTATTCTTTCCGGATGGTCTCCTTTTGATGGTTCCATCTGGCGAGGTGGTTACCATTGAACCATTTGGCAGGGTGGTGCCCGTTGAACCAATATTTTTGTATTAAAGTCTGAAAGCATCAACAATGACATTGGATTTGGTGTCATCGAATCTTCTTACTATTTCCTTCTTCCCTTCTATCATTTAGTTGACCGTGGGGATGAGGAGGATGGTTGTGTTGTTTTGGGAGATTTTGGGGGTGCATTTGGTTGTTTCCACTGTGCTTGGAGGATGTTAGGGACTCGTTTGACAGTCTTCTAGGTCATCCCTTTGTCAAACCTTTTCTACTTTTTACTGCTGATAGTTTTCCACTCTTCTTCCTCTCTTGAGTCTGAGGTGAAAACCTACACCATTTGTGCTAGCAGAAGGCCCAGCTAGACTTGCCCAGAATACAACATATTTTGTAGTAGATCATTGAAAACAAATAATTTTTTGTTGTTTTATCCAAGTATATAGTGATACGAACAATATTTTGGATGGTCATAGAGACCCAAGTCATCGGCTCACTTTGGCTCTAGCAGCCGGAGCAACATTCAATTCATGGCGGCTATGAAATAGCTGCGGAACTGGTTATATCATAACAAATAAAAATTATTTCTTTTTTCTTTGAACTGATTTATTTTAGCACCCCATCGCTCATCTTGTTGAGGTGGGGGTGGCAGTTTGCGTACAGGGGGTCCCACATGGTTCAGTGGGGGCCTTGCAATTGGAGTTGGTGCTGGGGTGGCATAAGCATGACAGAAGTTACTTAAGCTTTTTCCATTCATTTCTCAATGGATTATAGGGCCACTCAGAACATATGATTGGTCCTTTTAAATGAGACATCTATCCTTTTTGAAATATAAAAGAAGTATGTAAACACACTTGTTACTTCATTGGGATGAGCGGCATTCACAACTCATCCCCAAAGTTATCGATGCACTTGTACGGAATCTCACCCTGGGGGAGTGGCCGATTTAGGGAATATGTCAGGCCATTACAACTAGAAATGAATTCTGAGACTCTCTCGTTCTCTCTCTACTTGCAATTCATAAGAGCAAAAACCATCATGTTGGGTAGTGTCAAACTGAACTAGAAGAGAAACTATCTTTGCAGGTCCTCCCATCCTATAATTGAATTAGCTAGTAGGATATTATACCATATGAATTTTTGGGCCCTGTAGGGTTCATACGAAACACCTGAGTTTTACAGCTTCTTCATGCTTTGGAGTGCCCATCATGGGGTCACAGTAAGAGGAATATTGCATTAAATGTTGTTCTGAATCCCCTGATACATTGAATACTAAGAATACAGGGTTTCGGAAGTTTGGTGGTGGTTGAAGAATACTGACCAACTCAGGGTAGGGTTTTCCCTCTTATTGTACCAGAGTGCATCGACCCTCTATGGATTCTAGTTATGTTGTTAGCTGCTCGACAGTTTTTAAGATCCCTTGAGTCATGTCATGTTGGGCTTGAGCTTGAGCTAGCCTAACACGGGCCATGATTTGGCGTGCCATCAGAACTGGAATTTGGTTCGATACCCAACCAGTGGCATATGTTCTAGATTTACATGTATATATTCTGGCTGCCTTCTCAGGGGGATAAGTCTTGATGTCCATCTGGGACTCAGTTGAATGGTCCTCTAGGCTTGGCTTCATTCATTGGGATGAGTGCATGTGGTATGGGAACCTCTTCTCGGAGAACCTGCTTATCTTCTTGGGGGGAACACATCCGAAGAGGTAACTCCCTTGACGTAGCTTGGCATTAATTCACCTGAGATATTTAATTTTTTCCTCCTGTATGGAGAACCTTTCCTCGTGGGTGAAGAACACATTCTCATGGGGAGGAGGAGGCGGGTCATAGAAGACCTTGGATTTATTTTTCTTCTTATTGGAGTTTTGCGGGGGATATAATATTGGATTGACTGAGGGGGCACCTAGATTTAGGACCACCCTCTAGTTCTATGAATGTACACCATCATGCTCAGTGTGAGATTCCTCTGGGAGGGAACGATATTCCTGGGAATCCTCTACTCCTGCATCAATTCCGGTGAGATTTTTGGGGTTTACGTTTACCACATTCCCTGAGACATACCACATTGGTGGTGGTGTACCCAGTGTCGAATGGTAAGAAGGATTTTTGCACCCTTTTATGTACTTTATCCTTCCATTATGTGGTATTTTTCGAGTATCTTGGAAAAGATTGACCAAAAGGAAGCCCTGGTCTGACCACGTAATGTGCCTTTAACTCAAAGGGTACGAACCATGATGAGGGGTGCAAAGGGAAACTCTTATGTCCATCATTCATCCTAGATGGTGGAAGACAGACATCCGTCTTATGAGGATTTTAGGTCAAAATGCCACCAACACTGTGGTATAGGGTTGTTCCCTTTCAACATTCAGCGCACTATGACATGGATTTTCTGGTCTTATGGGGGAATTTTGTTTTAAAAATTCCCCCATCTCTATGGGTTGGGTATGTTCCCGCATCACAACGTGAATCACCGTTATTACCTCGCCTTTGAATTTCACATTCTCCCGCACACGTGTGAATTGAGCATGGCAGTGGTTTCACATGGAGTCTATGGTATTTTGAAGATATGATCAATGATTTCTGGATATATTTTCATAGGCGGGAAGCCTGCTTGATGTTACGAGTCACCTGAATCATAATCTTTTCAATGGATTGATCCCTTTGGACCATAAGATTTTGATACATACTCTGTGCCGATTTTTGTTGAGTATTTCATCTTTTCTGAGCATGAGATTCACATGATTGATGTATCTAGGTGATGAAATTGAAAGATTTCATTTTCAAATGGGCCTAATAAATGGGATGTGGGGTGAAGTGAAAATCCCCAGGTTCTCCCCATCCCCGAATGTGAACTTCAGTCGGGGCATTTCCAATGAGGTGACGTAATTTATGTAGTGCATGAACGCAAGCCAGTTAAAGGTTTTTTGTTTCACCTTTTTGATTGTGGCTGCCTTGTGTACGGGAGGGCTTCCATGTGGATCTGAAGGCGATTCTCCCCTATTGTGCTAACATGATCCGCATACCCTTCGATGGATAGGAATTTTTCATTCATATTTAGAAGAGTCATCCATATGTTGAGGCGAATGTAATGCATTCATTTTACTCAAAACTCTCCTAGAATGTCGAAATGATAAGTGACATAGGCCAATACATCACTCGTATATTATCCCTAGCTATTTTTCGTCTCTCAAGAAACATATCATATTTTGGTTCTTCTGGAGTATCCTCTACTTGATATGCCTCACTCGACTGCATCTTTATAATTTTGTTCCATGAAATTGGGCTGTTGGGAGCATTATTGATTTGCGGATGATGTAGGGGTGGATCAAATGATTAGTGTGGCCCCAATCCATCCTCTAATTGAAAATGAATATCTCTCATTATAGGCAGAGTTCCCGATGTGTCTAACTCCTCTACGAGTGGCTCAGTATAGTTGGAATTTATCATATTTGTTCCGGTAAGGGGAGGAGCTTCTTACGAGCATGGATTTTGGTTATGAAGAGGACCTTTGAAAGTGGTTCTGCGATGGAGATGACTAACATTTCAACATGATGCCCGACAACCATATTTTTCTTTATAGAATATACCATTGGGAGGACATTCAGGGTGGGATATAGAAAGGGTAGGACCTTCTTGCTGATTAATGTCATAGAGGGGAGGACCATCACATAAAAAATCATTGTGGTGAGGGCATTCACAATGACCATCATCATGGTGAGGACTACCATCAAGACTTGATACCTAGCTGTAGGGATAATTTCTACAATTTAAATCATAGGGAGGGCCTTTAGGATGTACTGAATGATGGGAGGACCTTCACAATAACTTTCACTATGGGGAGGTACATCATAATGACTGTCAACTTGGCGAGGACTACACTTATGACTTGACATCCGACTACAGAGAGAAGCAAATATGTAGTGTATTCCTTGGGGATAACCATCAAGAAGGATGAAATATAGGGGAGAACCATCTTTATTTTTGATCTTCAGGTCAAGGGGATGGTTACCCCGATGCGAATCAGGAGGTAGGATCTTGTGATCGATCATTCTTGACCAATAGAGTAAGCCCCCATGGGTGCTATGTGGAGAACCTTCAGAGCTACTGGTAGTGACATTGTGGTGAGGACCATCGAAACTACTACCTCCACATCCATAATATCATAATGGAATGATAGGTTTTTGAGCCTTTGTTGATATATGTTTCAGGGCATCATGAACCCCAACTTCTAGTATTTCAGGATCGTGTATGTGTTCTTCATTTTCTGGTTGCCCTTGGGGCTTTTCATTTTTGGGAACTCTCTTGTGGGTAACCAGGGCCATATTCTGTTATTAATGGACTTCATATATAGGTTCCTATCTTTTTGGGTCTCGTGATGTCGTTGGGATATGCTGATGGGAATCTCGAGTATTGGTAGCGATATATGCATGCTCGGGAGCAGCCACCGCGTTGGACTGGCATCCCCCAATTGGAACGATTATTTGTTCATGATCCGGTTGTATGTATGTCATGGGATATTTTTGTTGACCCTCATGGACTGGAGAATGTATATATAAATTCTTTGGAGTGACTAACTCATTTTTCAAGTGAATCATTCAATTCGAGGGAACTAGAGTGGGCCCGATTTATCGCCATTGCTGCCAATGCAATGATATCATGGAATGTATGGGAGATATGGTATCGAACCAATGTTAGATATTCCATAATTTCTATGATGTGATGAGTTACATATTTGAATAGAATGGGTATAAAAGAACATTCCGATGACATAGGAGGAGTTTGTGACTACTCTGGTCTTCCATGAGTCTCCAATAGATATAGGAAGTTCTCTTGTGCAAGGATAGTAGAATGAGTATGTCATTGTTTATCTACTACTATGGCCATAGTATTTTACTAGTGGTCCTAATATTCATGAGCAGGTATTCTCATCCTCTTTCTTACCACTGTATTTGTCTCATGGGCTTTGTATGCATTTGCAAGAATTTGACTCTACTCTTAATTGGTTGCTGCCCTATTTAGATGGTGGGCTTGGATTCATCAGCAGGTGTTTGTACCTGTGTATAGCATAGTTCCACTATATTTGGATGGATGGATTATTGTGCATTATCAGGTATTTGTGCCATTGTGTAGCTGGTTTCTATCATATTTGTTTGACGGGCTAGAAATGCATAATCAGGCATTTGTGCCTGTATGCAGCTGGTTGTCAACTATTTTGGAGGTGTTCTTGTTGTGAATCGATAGATATCCACATCTAGTTTTAGCTTGTCTCTCTGTCTACACTGTGTGAGCATCGAGAACTAGCAGGAACTTGTGTGTGCTTGTATTGTGGCACCCTATTACTATGGTGGGTTTGAGTGGAGAGGGTAGAGTTGTGTGTCTGCCCATTTAATGCCGACACGTTATTATGATGGAGATTCTCCTTTGAAACTAGGGTGATAGCATGTTTATAGTTATATATTCACCTCCATTTGTGGAATCTCGAGTGGCCCGAGTCTTCTAGACTTTGGTAGGTTCTCTCGGCATAAGGTCCTCCTCGATGGGCAGTGGCTTGGTCATCTGGTGTCGGTGACGATGTTCTCAGGGAGGGGACTATGGGTAGGACTCCCGTGCAGTTGGGATGAATTATTGCGCATTGATTTCATCAAAATCATTGAGGTAAGGTTGGTATTCATTGTCGCATTCAGAGGACAGGCTAACGAAATGGTTTGAGACAACCATCCGGGCTACCTTATGCTGGTGTGCCGGTAGTTACTGAAGAGCTATGTCACGACCCGTCCTCGGGGCCCGTGCCGTGACTACCCCAAGCCCGCCTTCCATAGGCCAGGGGCTGGAGACTAGCAGCAAAGGCATAAATCCCGATAGCTGGGAAGGCATTGCCTTTATAAAAGTAAACAAAACACCACAGAGTACAAGCTGAAGCAGAACACTAAGTACAAAAGAAAGTGCTGAAAAGTAAATGGGCCAGAATAAAAACCCAAATGGAAGTACAACTATAAATGAACAAGTACAACAGAAAAAGACAACAGCTGGAAGAAAGCAAGTGAATCTTGGGTCATCCTCCTCGGATCCTACCTGAAGTGTAGTTACAGAAAGTGCAGCTCCTGGATCGTCCACCACGGATCCTACCTGAAGGGTAGGTACAGATAGCGCATCTCCTCAACGCTCTCGCCCGACGACCTTCTTCCGTGTGTTGTCTCATCGCAAAGTCCACCTTCGGATACTGACTGGTCATGTAGTCCACCTCCGGGTACTGACTCGTCGTGTAATCCACCTCCGGGTACCGTCCAATCTTCGAACAGTCGGCCTCCGTCAGCACTACTCGTCGTCTGCAACCAACACAACAAGGTGTCGGCATAGCCCGTGCAGGGGTGAGTATAACGATACTCATTAGGGACCCCGAGACCCTCAAGGTCTCACTAAAACCAACAAGGATAACCACAAATAAGATCTCAACATATAATCTCTACTTAGGTATATTCCCATACATATACCTAAGTTATCAAGTAACCCATCTCAATCATGAAAAAAACACAAGGATCATAAAATCAATGGATAAACACTACCCAGGTATATGCCCATACATATACATAAGTTATCAAGTGACCCATCTCAATCATGAGGTAAAACAAATGTCAAACGTCTCAGCTCAAACCATGATTTTCATTATCAAAACTGTAACTGCAAAAGAACCCCGTCTCTGGAGTGTAAAGTGGTCCTGTCTTGACTCTGAGGTACTGCTCACTAACCTAAGACTGCTGAGGTACTCCTCCTGGCGAGTACCGCGGGTCAGCCACCCAGGCACAGTAGTGGTTCCTGCCGAGGTATGTCACCCAAACACAGTAGTTCACACCCCATAGTATCCTACTATGGTACTCTCCAGACGAGTACCGTGGGTCTGCAATATCACACATGTAGTGCTCCGCCCGCCATGGGTCTACACCTCACAAAGTAGTGCTCCGTCCACTGGGCTAGTCGACTCACTCCAAGTCGAGTCGGTCAAGCAGTCGTCAGGTCTCAGTCGGCTACACGGTCTCCGTACTCTGCACGCTCGTCTCCAGGAGGGTCCGCTCCACGAGCTACAGGTCGATACTCCAAGTATCTCAAATTCCCATGAAGATGTATCTCAAAGGACGTCCTCATCATAGGGGTCTCAACGCAACAGACGGTGCGTTAATCGGACGCCCAGTCTGTGAGTTATTAGTCTTTTCGTCCCAAGGGCCCGGTTGGTTTCGTGAGCGAACCTACCCGGACGTATCTCAACTGTACCCTAAACTCTCACATGGTATACTCATAGGGACCGTTTCTCAACGAGATCACCAACTCCGCTGACGGTTCGTCAAACAGACGTCTGGTTTGAAAGATAACAACTTTTCCGTTCCATGGGCCCGGTTGGATTTCAGGTTCAATCCAACCCGGACACTATCCAACTGCAACCAAAACATGGGAGAAGTATTCCAAATGTTTTGTCTCACTTATAGGAATCCAACAAAGTCGACGACACGTCAATCGGACGTCCGGAGCTCAAGATATAAGGGTTTCTGCTCCGAGGGCCCGATTGGTTTCGGATCCGAACCAACCTGGCCGAACCAAAAGTATTCCGAAACCTTGAGTGAGATATACTAAAATGACCGTATCATTCCAAGGATCGCTACGCAACTGACGGTGCATCGATTGGAGTTCTATAGCCCATGATATGGGCAAAAGAACAAAGAGGGTCTGAAAACGAGGGGTCTGGGCACGAACCGACCCGGCCCGACCCCCCCTGGGTCGGCCCGAATCGGGTCGACCTGAACCGAATCGACCCGACCCGGGTCCGACCCGGCTGGGCCGGGCCCGGCCAGCCGCGGCTTGGCCAACACGGCCGCGCGGAAGCCGCGGGTGGGGTGCACGGCTCCCCTACCCTCGCCGCTAATTGAGGCCGACAGCAACCGCCGCCGCTAGCCCTCTGGCGGCGCGCCGCCACCGCCTTCCGCAGACCACCGGACGCGCTCCGGTGGTCTGTTTCTCCTACCGTCTTCACCAACGGTCCTCCCAGGACCCGACCTTCACTGCGAAGGGATTCAAACGCCATAGTGACTTGCTTCGTCGTCGTCTGTTGATCCGTACATCGATAAACAAGCTACAGAGGGTTGTTAGGCCGTGTTTGTTTGGCTCGCGTCCTCCGCGTTAGGTTTTATCAATTGGATAACAATAACCCATTATTTTAATCATTGACGAGGGTATAATTTATCCAAAATAAATTATACGAACACCTTGCAATCAAAAGAAAATATCCACGCATGAGGGTTTAAAATTTTGAATGCGCGGCGTGATGACATCGCGCATTCTTGCCGCTCGATCCCGCGCGGCGTGACGATGTCGCAAATCTTTTCCATTCTTTCCAACGTCGGGCGACGACACCGTGTCACTTTCTTTCGAACCGCAATGACAAGGAAGAAAAAAAGGGAGGAGGATCGGCCGTGTTTGTGCGGTCCGACCTCCTCCCGTTAAACGATAACAAGGGGTTCTCATTACTCGTAGAACATCAAAGATAGAATAAAAAAAAGAGACAAACCCCTACATTTGATTCATCGATTGATGTTTGTCGTTCATTGACGGTTTTGCATAAAGAAGACGATGAAGTTCGTCTTTCGCCGCGTTCGTCACACACTCCCAATCCCGAGCTACGTCGGATGTGGTAGACACTACACGTCGGTAGGATCCGAGGGAGGAAGTCGAAGAAGGTTGTTGACATTCATCACTTCCGTCATTGAAGGGGCATCGTTCTTCATTGAAGATGAAGTTCTTCAAATGAGGGAAGATCTCTCTTCCAAATTCTCTCACACAACCAAAACTCCTAAAATAAAATAAGGCCTCTCTTTATTTTATTATTTTTTTCCATGCATTCAAACTTACAAAAATTTCAAAACCTAATTCACTTAATCAATTAAAAAATGAGTTGTCTAATTAATTAAGTGATAGGTTGGCAAGATTTTAAGAGGGAGAGAGGGGAGAGGAAGAGTTACACAACTTAAGTGGGGGGGGTTTAGAAGAGTTAGAGAGTTATGGGGAATTTGAAAAAGGTGGGGGCTCGTGTGGGCCCCACCACACATTATCCTCTCATTTATCCTCACATGGGTAGTTAGGTGCCACCCCAACTTCCCCATGTAGGATAAAACTACCTTAGACTTAAGAAATAAAATTGTCTCACAATTTTATTCATTCCTCAATTAAGCCACAAATTTTAACACCTCCTCCACTGAAAACGCAACTCCGGAATAGAAATTCCTAAGCAAATACCGGCGATGCAGTTCCATCTGTACCCTCGGAATTTGATTCTGAGCACCGATTTCAAAGTTAGAAAATCCCGCTCGTTAGTTCACTAAACGTACACGAGCTAAACTGAGGAAATTGATTCCGGGCACACCGGGCCTCGGAATCAGGTGCCGTCAGAAACTGCGTTCTTGTAAATTCCCAAAGAAAATTAAGAAAAAATTTTTATTGATTTTTACGGGTCTTTAAATTACTCCCACCTCAGGGATTTACGTCCCCATAAAGCTATAACACAAACTAGGTAAACAAAAGTGTACTGAACACGCAACTGAGCCTTCCGCTCCCATGTTCTTACCTGGAGGTTCCGTACTGCCAAAGAAAGCGCACCCAAGGAATCGATCGTCCTCGTAGGATCCGCTCTTGTCTATCCTTGATCCCCACTGGAACCTCCGTGAAAAACACCTCATCGCCATCGTCCATCTCCTCATGGTTGATGATATGCGAAGGGTCGAGCACGTATCTCTTCAGTTGAGATACATGGAAGTCGTCGTGCACCTGGTGCAACTGAGGTGGATGGGTCAAGCTGTAAACCACCTCGCCTACCCAGCTGTGGACCTAGAATGGTCCGTTGAACCTCAGAGTTCACTTGCTGCCTTGGCCACATCTCCGTAAACCTTGTCGAGGTGAGACCCGTATAAGGACGTGATCATCATCATCGAACTCTAGAGGTCTCTAATTCCTGTTAGAACTAGAACTCAAAATGACTGCTGCCACGAGGGTAAGGTTAACCGACTCAAGAGTGATCGGTCACACCCTCCTGTGAAAGATTTTATCCTATGCTACCTGGGGTTTCCTTTTTTCCAACCAAGGAAAACCCTTCCCGACGTTTGCCTAAAACCGTCAATTTGAGTATGAACAGTTATAGCCCATTCAATACTCAAACTAACGTCGTAAGGCCTCGACGCTGCCACCAAGAGATTCCAACCGAAACTCTCACCTCGAGGGTCTGACCACACCGTCGGCGTAATTGTGATTATCGAGTCTCCTCCCAAGGTATCTCCAGACATGTGGGTCAAGTACACGGCTTACTGGAAACTCTAGGTCTGGGACAAGATTTGTGAAAGCGGGGAATGATTCATATCAACGTCTGTTACTAAAACAGCTAGTAGTGGACACAGACTGTCCATTGAATCGTTTCTAGAGCCATTGGGTCACACTCCTTGACCGCATGCAGCCGCACTCATCCTCCGCTCTCCAGCTCCCTGAGCCTGGCGGGAATAACTAAGGCGGGTGGTTGTATCATGTTAAGATGTACACCACCTCACGCTGCTCTCCTAGCTTTGCCTCCACGTCTACTGCTTCGCAGACTCATCTCTCCATTAAGATTATTCTTCATTAATATTTAACACACTCGAGTCTCTAAGACTGGAGTCGGTTTCCTTTTTCTTACTGCACTTTGCAGTCTTCGTCCGCTCCTGGATGATCTGTACCTTCTTTGCATAAGATCTGAAAGAGCTGCTAAAATTTCTCCTTTGCCGAAAAGAGAAACTCGGTCTCATCCCCTAGATGAACCACACCCATTTCCTAATATAGTCAATCCTGACATGAATGATGCATTCATTCCATGGATGACGTCGTAAGGCCTCGACTTAACTACTAAGAGATCCAACTGTCACTCTCACCTCCAAGGGTCGAGTCACACTGTCGGTATCAGTGTGAGGTCACTGGGTCTCCTCCATTAGAAATCTCAAAAGTGAGGGTCAAGTCAACAGTTTAACCGGGACCACCCAGTATCAGCAAAACAGAAGAATAGGAAAGCAAACAAAGATAAGTCTCTTTTTATTATTGCATCTCATAGTACAAAGACACGAATACAACAGCAACATGGAACTAGAAGTACAAGGGATGTATCCACTAGTTCCGCTTCTGTCCACCTACTCCCGGAGTTCTACTGCCTTGTACACTGCTCGGCTGTTTCTCAAGCACCCGCCCCTACTTCTGTCTCGGTGGCTCCTCCAAAGCCTGCAGATCAACTGTACGAGGAGTCGGATAGTCACGTGCCAGGTGACCCTTTCCGTTGCATGAGTAACACTGTCTGTTTTTGGAACGCCTGGCTCTGACCCCACCCCGGGTGCCCCGCACCACTGGTCCTAAAACCCGAGATCATCCAACTGCTGGTCTAGTCCTCCTGGACCTCTGCATCATCTGTCTACTTCCCACAGATGACTCGTCTACTGATCAAAAAACACGCAGCAAAGGCAGAAGCTCCTGTACACGCTTGGGGTGTAGAGCTACTGGCACAAACTCCACCCTGAAGAAGGTCTCAAAGTCTTCCCATGCGAAGGTCATCCTGTCGCAAAACTGAAACAAGTGGCTCCACCACCTCCCTGTTGCTGCCTGAAAAAGGCTAGCAGCAAAGATCACTATGAAGTCTGCAGGCGTCCCCACTAGCCAGAAGACTCTCACCACAGCCTCCAGCCAAACATCAGCTGCCTGCGGGTCCGTCTCTCCCCGGAACCTGGGTGGCCTCTAGTGCTGGAACTCGTGCAGCGCACTCAAGTGGCGTGCATCGCCTATTGCTGGGGCTGGTGGCATCAGTGGCCCAACGTATGGTAGTATCGCTGGTTCCTCAACTGCAAGAGGGCCCTATACCGAAGCCTCATAGCTCGACAGGCTATCAGCACGCACATCCCTCTGGGCTCTAGCTGGTCTTCCAAGAAAAGGCATCCTGAAAGAAACAACATGACACCATCAAACGATTATACCTGGTGAGCTGACCTGGTTTGAGCTGATATTTAAATAAATCTTCTGGAAAACACACATGCAATTAGTGTTTTCATGCACAAAGTTGGAATTCAGTTGTCAAGGTCCTGGTGTATGGATACGTCGGCCGCCCGCACCCAAACTGGACTCCATGAACTGAAGACCACACTCGGTACCCTTAACACTATTTCTTCACAGAAAGAAAATATTAGAGTTATAAGTTCTGCGGTAGAACTGACTCCTTTGATACAAATTTGTCACGACCCGTCCTCGGGGCCCGTGCTGTGACTACCCCAAGCCCGCCTTCCATAGGCCAGGGGCTGGCGACTAGCACCAAATCGTAAATCCCGATAACTGGGAAGGCATTGCAATTATAAAAGTAAACAAAACACCACAGAGTACAAGAGGAAGCAAAACACTAAGTACAAAAGAAAGTTATGAAAAGTAAATGGGCCAGAATAAAAACCCAAATGGAAGTACAACTATAACTGAACATGTAGAATAGAAAAAGACAACAGCAGGAAGAATGGAAGTGGCTCCTAGGTTGTCCTCCTCAGATCCTACCTGAAGGGTAGGTACAGATAGTGCAGCTCCTGTATCGTCCACCACGGATCCTACCTGAAGGGTAGGTACAGATAGCGCAGCTCCTCAACGCTCTCGCCCGTCAACCTCCTCTGTGTGTCATCTCGTTGTGAAGTCCACCTCCGGATACTGACTTATCGTGTAGTCCCCCTCCGGGTACTGACTCATCATGTAATCCACCTCTGGGTACCGTCCAATCTTCGAACACTCGGCCTCCGTCAGCACTGCCCGTCGTCTGCAACGAACACAAAAAGGTGCGGGCATGGCCCGTGTAGGGGTGAGTATAACGATACTCAGTAGGGACCCGAGACCCTCAAGGTCTCACTAAAACCATCAAGGATAACCACAAAGAAGATCTCAACAGATAACCTCTACTTAGGTATATGCCCATACATATACCTATGTTATCAAGTAACCCATCTCAATCATGAGGAAAAACAAGGATCATGAAATCAACGGATAACCACTACCCAGGTATATGCCCATACATATATCTAAGTTATCATGTGACCCATCTCAATCATGAGGTAACACAAAGGTCAAAAGTCTCAGTTCAAACCAGGATTTTCATTATCGAAATGGTAACTGCTGAAGAGCCCCATCTCTGGAGTGTAAAGTGGTCCTGTCACGACTCCGAGGTACTGCTCACTAACCTAAGACTGCTAAGGTACTCCTCCTGTCGAGTACCGCGGGTCAGCCACCCAGACATAGTAGTGCTTCCCGCCGAGGTATGTCACCCAAACACAGTAGTGCACACCCCCTAGTAGCCTGCTGGGGTACTCTCCGGACGAGTACCGCGGGTCTGCACTGTCACATAGGTAGTGCTCCGTCCTCAATGGGTCTGCACATCACAAAGTAGTGCTCCGTCCACTGGGCTAGTCGACTCACTCCAAGTCGAGTCGGTCAAGCAGTCGTCAGGTCTCAGTCGGCTACACGGTCTCCGTACTCCACACGCTCGTTTCCGAGAGGGTCCGCTCCATGAGCTACAGGTAGATACTCCAAGTATTTCAAAGTCCCTCGAAGAAGTATCTCAAAGGACCGCCTCTTCATAGGGGTCTCAACGCAACAGACGGTGCGTCAATCGGACGCCCGGTCTGTGAGTTATTAGTCTTTTCGTTCCAGGGGCCCGGTTGGTTTCGTGAGTGATCCAACCCGGCCGTATCTCAACTGTACCCCGAACTCTCATAGGGTATGCTCATAGGGTCCGTTTCTCAATGAGATCACCGACGCCACTGACGGTTTGTCAAACAGACGTCTGGTCTGAAAGATAACAGCTTTTTCGTTCCAAGGGCCCTGTTGGATTTTGGGTGCAATCCAACCTGGCCACTATCTAACTACACCCAAAACTCGGGCGAAGTATGCCAAAAGTTCCATCTCACTTATAGGAATTCAACAAAGTCGACGGAACGTCAATCGGACATCCCGGGCTCAAGATATAAGTGTTTCCGCTCCGAGGGCCCGGTTGGTTTTCTATCCGAACCAACCCGGCTGAACCCAAAGTATTCCGAAACCTTGAGTGCAATATACTGAAACGACCGTCTTGTTCCTAGGATTGCTACGCAACTGACGGTGCATCGATCGGAGGTCCGTATCCCAAGATATGGGCAAAAGACCAAAGAGTGTCTGAAAACGGGGGGTCTGGGCCCGGACCGACCAGGCCCGACCCCCCCCCCCCCCGGGTCGGCCCGAACCGGATCGACCCGACCCGGTTCCATCCCGGTGGGCCCGCCCCGGCTCGACCGGCCCGCCGCGGCTCGGCCAGCACGGCCGATCGGAAGCCGCGGGTAGGGTGCACGGCTCCCCCACCCTCGCCGCTAATTGAGGTCGGTGGCAAACGCCGCCGCCAGCCCTCCGGTGGCGCGCCGCCGCCGCCGGTCACCGTCGCCGCCGCGCCGACATGGCGCGCCGCCCCCGCCTCCCGCAGACCACCGGACGCGCTCCGGTGGTCCTTTTCTCCTATCGTCTTCGCCGACGGTCCTCCCAGGACCAGACCTTCACTGCGAAGGGATTCAAACGCCATAGCGGCCTGCTTCATCGTCGTTCGTCGATCTGGACATCGATAAACAAGCTGCGGAGGGTTGTCGGGCCGTGTTTGTTCGGTCCACGTCCTCCGCGTTAGGTGTTGTCAATTGGATAACAATAACACATGATTTTAATCATTGACGAGGGTATAATTTATCCAAAATAAATTATATGAACACCTTGAAATCAAAAAAAATATCCACGCGCGAGGGTTTAAAATTTTGAATGCGCGGCGTGACGATGTCGCACATTCTTGCCGCTCGATCCCGTGTGGCGTGACGATGTCGCACATCCTTGCCGTTCATTCCCACGCTGTGCGACGACACCGCATCACTTTCTTTCGAACCGCAATGACAAGAAAGAAAAAAAAGGGAGGAGGATCGGTCATGTTCGTGCGGTCTGGCCTCCTCCCATTAAACGATAACAAGGGGTTCTCATTACTCGTAGAACTTCAAAGATAGAATCATGAACAAAATAAAACGAACCCCTACATTTGATTCATCGATTTACGTTCGTCGTTCTTTGATGGTGTTGTGGAAAGAAGAAAACGAAGTTCGCCTTTCACTGCGTTTGTCACACACTCCCAATCCCGAGCTATGTCGGCTGTGTAAGAAACTACACGTCGGTAGGATCCGAGGGAGGAAGTCGAAGAAGGTTTTTGATGTTCGTCGCTTCTGTCGTTGAAGAGGCATCATTCTTCGTTGATGATGATGTTCTTCAAAAGAGGGAAGAACTCTCTTCCAAATTCTCTCACACAACCAAAACTCCCAAAATAAAATAAGGCCTCTTCTTATTTTATTATTTTTTTCCATGCATTCAAACTTACAAAAAATTCAAAACCTAATTCACTTAATCAATTAAAGAATGAGTTGTCTAATTAATTAGGTGATAGGTTGTCAAGAATTTAGGAGGGAGAGAGGGGAGAGTAAGAGTTACACAACTTATGTGGGGGGGTTTAGAGGAGTTAGGGAGTTATGGGGAATTTGAAAAAGGTGGGGGCTTTTTGGGCCCCACCACACATTATCCTCTCATTTGTCCTCACATGGGTAGTTAGGTGCCACCCCAACATCCCCATGTTGGATAAAACTACCTTAGACTTAAGAAATAAAATTTTCTCACAATTTTATTCATTCCTCAATTAAGCCACAAATTTTAACAACTCCTCCCGTTAAAATGAAACTCCGGAATATGTATTCCTAAGAAAATACTAGCACTGCGGTTCCATCGGTGCCCTCAGAATTTGATTCCGAGCACTGGTTTCAAAGTTAGAAAATTTCGCTCGTTCGTTCTCTGAATGTACTTGATCTAAACTTAGGAAATTGATTTCGAGCACACCGTGCCTCGGAATCAGGTGCCGTCAGAAACTACGTTCTTTTAAAATCCCAAAGAAAATTAAGAAAAAAAATTTATCGAATTTTACGGGTCTTTACATGCTAGAAGGAAGACCTTTACAGACTAGAGGGATTGTATTGTGGCCTCCAATGTTGGAAGAGTATCATTTAAGAGGTACACTTATGTTCAGTGCATTGGATACCTATCATTGAAGACGCTGGATTTGTGAGGCGGTCCTACTCTTTGTTAAGGTCCCAACCGCCTGCGGGATTACTGAGGCCTACGTCTGCATGGATCATGGGGATGTCATTTGGATATAAGGTTACTACAATAGAACATTCAATACATATATGACATAAAACCACTAAACATTGTCAATGTATAATTCCTTTAAACATATTCCTATTTGGTGATTCGTCCTAGCTCCCTTCCCCTTTTATTTTGTAGCCGAGCGAAGTGGTCAAAGTGGGGTGAGTCCCCCACCTTGGTTAAGGATACATGTCGAGTTCACAATTTTTTTCACCTCTGAGGTGGCATGTTTGGCGCACACCAGGGTGAAAAAAATGGTCTAACATGCAGTATCCTTTTTCCTTTTATCATTTCGGTAGAACTGCCTCCATGGTTAAGGATTCACGTCGGGTTTACCATTTTCGTTCCACCTCCAAGGGGGCACTTTTTGAGTGCAGTGTGGAAATGGTACGATGAGGATCATCACCTGTCCCTTTTTCTATAGAGACGGGTTCTTGTCAAATTTACAATTATTTTTATTCGACCCATTCAACATCATTATACTTTGAAGACGGAAGAATTATTTCATGGTGTGAATCAATCATTCCATTGGTCCTTCTCGAATATAAATTCATTGGATGGTCTCCAACGGGTTTATTCATCGATCCAAGAACACCCAACGACCCTAATATCCATGGTTCGTGGACCTTCATTCCAATGGGAGGCACTCTTCAGCTAAAGATTTTTCCAATGACACTTATAGACTCTATTGGTTGAGAGGATAAGAGTCCAAGCTCCCCGCACCCTTCTGGGGGAGGATTGAAGCTTGTATCAGGACTCTCTTATAGATTTATGTGATGTTCATATGTTCGTGAATTGTTAGTTCATTCTCGAAGAGTGTGTCCATGGGCTACCCTTAGTTTGTAATACCTTTGTGAGCATACTTATTTTTAATTCCATAGAGGTGATGCTGGTATATCCATATTATAAGGCGCTCTAGATTTCGTCATCATATAGGGCGGACAGAAGGTGACATGATGTTTGGATCGGTCCCACAAGGAGGGCTCCCTTTGTGTCTTCCAAAGAGAAATTAGAACCCAGGTATTTCGGAATGTGTGAGGGGCTTACACATGGGAGCCACCAATTTGGAAAACATGATCGGGTGGACCCTTCATTGGAGGGAAGCCATTTGAGCATATGCCTTCTAGAAGGTTCCATACTTATCCTAGTTTGATAAAAAATCTGACATCTCGTAGTTTAGAATGAGTGCTAATTTCATAATCCTCAAAAACCTCTAATCCCACGCGAGTCATGATCTGTGTGAGAAACAAGGTGATTTAAAATATTTAACAGTGCATGAAAATCCTCCCATGTTGGTGGGGGGGAGCCTGTGATGGAAGAGGCTGAGGTGATTGTGGGTGAGGGTGTAGAGCAACCAACCCTTTAATGTGAGATGACATCAAAGTTCATGCGACCATGCCTCCTAAATTTGGGTAATTACCTTAGTGAGAGGGCCCCAATGCGCGTTTTGGAAAGGGTAGAAGTTTCTTCCTCACCCATTAGGGGAGATAATATAACCCCTTCGACTGATCATTATCCCCCATTGACTAGAAAATCATGTGTACAACCATAATCCCGAGAACAGGTAGGTTTATGTCGATGTGCTAAGATTGGGATCTGGGTTACTGTGGGAATGGAGCCTCACAAGCATTCTCAAAACCTCCACCTTTGTGGGGAAGGACTTCGTGACTCTGCTAACCATGAGTATGTAGACTCAATGGGGCACACTGATGTGCCTGATGGTCTGATCATACGGGTCAGGTGGCCTTAGAGGAGTCTTTGGCCTAATGTTGGGGGACTTGTTAGTGGAGGTATCATGGATGAATGGACGGTAACAGAGGAGTGAGATTTGAACTGGGATGAACAATACACAAAAACACCCCATTCTGCATACTGGTTTCTCATGAGGGATGGGGAAGGCTCCGCTTACTATAGTAGTATGTGGGTAGAAGGGACATATGTGTACTGGTGTGGTATGTGGGCATGGGTATAGTCCACCGTGTACTAATGTGGTACGCAAATCACCACACCGCTTTGGGTTATATCTGCATACTTATTTGTTATGTGAAAACATGTTCAGTCCGAGTAGTGGTACGCTAAATGCTGCACTATACCAAAGGGGGGTTAGGGGGATTATCATTCATGTGAAATTAATTCATGATAAGTAGTTGGATTATGATTTACTAATTATGTTTTCTATTCTATTATTATTATTATTATTTAATTCCCATGTTTTATGGTTCGCAACTGACTATACATGCAGAGGATGTGGTTCACAGTTCGTGTTTCTCAATATGAAACAAGACAGAAGCCAGAGTGAAACCTTTACGTCTCTCTCAAGTTTTTGTCCTCTGTCCTTCTCTCTATCCATATAATCTTTTGATTCCCTGACTGGTAATTTTATTGTGTTTTGGGGAATCTGTATATGCGGTACACGCAACACCATTTCCCAAAGTCCATGGGGGGAATCTAGCCCATGGAAGAACTAGTCAACTGGGGTTTGTAGAGGTACGGTATGTCGTTGGATTCTCCTCATCTATGAAAGATATCGTTCATGGGAATGGTATAAGGGGTGCACTTCCATCAAATTTTTACCAGCAAAAATGGTTCGTGATGGCTTTGGTTCGTGGGTGAAAATTCACTGTTAACTACTTTATTCGCTGGCCAATGCCTCATGGGACAACACATCATAGGCCATTCATGTACCAATGGTTCGTGATTTAGGCTTTTTTTCAATCCTTTCTTGGTAATCGGCACACTATCACATCAGATTCATTTTCGAGATTTGATTTTTTCACATTTATTCTCAAAATTTCAGTCCAATTTTCATTCATCTTCCGTTTTGGACATGTGGGAGTATTTACCTTCCCAAAGATGGATTTTTGGGACCCTAAAATCCATATCATATGATGTTAAACTGTATGTACCAATCTTGTCACACAACCATAAACTATAAATACCAAAATACATGGTCATTCATTCGTGTCATCTAGGATACATGGGATGAATTTATAATGTTCAATTCCAAAACATAAGATCTCATAGATGATCAACCCTAAAATAAACAACATTTTTTCTCATAATTTGTAATTAAATGTTACAACATTCCCCATTATATGGTACCCTACTACATGTTTTCTAATTCCCATCATAGCAATATAGAGGAATACCCTCTCATATACTCAATTCCAACAAAACAATTAATACCACATTACTATAAAATGATAACTTCCATTGAACCCATCTGTGTGTCTTGATTATTTTGATACATATAAATTTTCACATTATGGTGTGGTTTTAATAAAATCACCAACATAGTGGAACCAATCATGATCTAGGACATGGTATGTATTCATGATCATATCATGAATCTAAAATAGATTACTACTGTAATTTATAATTCCCTCTTTATGGGTAAGATCATTCTAACATCCTACAAGCTAAAACTAGGCACATTTTAAGTGTTTTTGGTAAAGCATTACATATTTCTACATTTGAAAAGCTGTTTTAAATTGGTCCATAATTAGTATCAAGTGACATTATTATAGAAATAACATTTCCAAATTCACTTCCCCTTCACTTAATAAAAGGGAAGACTGTCGTTTGTGCATCTGGTACATCATTTCCATTGGAAACAGGTATATACTAACAATAGTTTTAGTACCCATTGGAAGAGAGGATGAGATATTAGCTCAACCCTTTAGGGGGTTATACTGATTCAGATGATCTCCTAAATATTTTGTACATATTTTTGGATTATTCCTTGTAATTATATCACTACTAGTTACCATCATACATGGAATGAATCAAAACCATGCATTTTACAACTAATTATATTATTGTACAAATCCTCACAACTAGGTTCAGTATATTTTATAATAATTATATTATTTGGTAGGTGTTTTAGAGACGGGATCGTTCCCATGATTGGGAATCATATGTTTCCTTATACGGGGAAAAAGATCTAGTGGTTATTTTTTCATCATCATAGGAAATTCTATTCTTTTTTAGGTCATGTGATAATGTCCAATGTGGTTCCTTTCAATGTCACATGACAATAGTAAATTGATGATCCTTTTGTGTTTTTTCATTTAAAAACTATGGTGTTTTGTGATTGAACCTTAGGGGGGTATCCCGCATATCTTATTTCATAGGAATAAAATATAATGAATTCCATGTTTTATATTGTAATGATATATTTTAGGATTAGTAAATATTTTTTAACATCATGGGGTAAATACATCCATGTCATGAAAGGGGTGACAATAATAGGTTGAGTGGGTCTTATTCCTAGTCCTCTATTTTTTGGTTCATCATGTCTATTGTTAACTGAATATGAGAAGTGATGGTTGTTCACATAGTGAATATATCATATTGATGTAGAGTTTATCACATGGAATATAGAATATTGAGGTAGAGTGTATCATTGGAAATATGACTCCTTTTGGATTATTTTTTATTTATTCATAGGATTCTCATATATTCTTGTCCACATATTTGTCTATTAGTAAATATTTATGAAAGGAGGATTAGCCTTTAGAGAGATATTTTCTTATGGGGATGATCTATGGCTTACCAATTTTAAGAAAACCATAACTGTTTAACTATCAAGATGACATAGGTGAATAATGTATTCATGGATTATAGATTATTAGACACCATATTATTGGAATGTCTCATTGAGTGGACAAGGGGCGATATAAAAAATGAGGATATGATTGGGGCAAACACCTAGTAGTATGTTCAATTGGATAAATGCAACATTGTGTTGTGAAAATTGGTTCATTTTATATCAAGGATGATGTGATGTGTGATATAGTGCATCCAAGATTAGAATATAATGTCAGAGGTATTTCCATTGGTATTCTTGAGATAGAAACCCATGTTATAAAGGAAATACATGATTGTAACCACCAAAAGGTTTTTATTAATCTGTAAGGAAACCCTAGGTGGGATCATGGTCAGGTTGACCATCATTATCAATGGAATACATGACTAAAAGAGTGGAAACAAATGTGAATAACACTAATAGGTATCATATGAGGCTAAGGGGTGGCCTAAAAGTATGGGTTCACATGGTATAAGACCATGGAAAGGTGGTCCCCTTATAGAGGACCTAGTTTAGTGTGGTATCCATGTAGGAGGCCTGGGAATCTATATCACCCAGATAGGAGTCCATGGTGAAATTGGTTTGAGGGTATGATATCTGAGTGAAGGTGTATATAAGCATGGGGATAAGGAATGTCTGAATCCATTGTGTAGCAGACGTAGGTGAGGCACATTGTAGTATAGTGACAGTGGTGAATATGATTCCTTGATAAGGGACTAGGAATATTTTCTCCTAAATGTAAGTCATGGTAAAAGTCAATATTTAGTGGAAGCAATGTATATAGTTTCACCTATGTTAATGGATTTGGTGAAGTTTCATGCAATAGTGGATGGTGTGTGTGATATGTCACCAAAGTGGATGGTTTTTGTTGAGGCGGAATGCTATTGTATTGTGTTGGAGATATATAACTCATGTATAATTGTTAGGTGAACTATATCCTTAGTATTTCTCATTCAGGGTGAATTAATTGTTTAGATCCCTAGTATTGTACTTCCAATGTTTTTTGGGTGAATTTCACTCTAGTACGTTCAATATAGGATGGGGTTATTTGAATAAGTTATCATGAAATATAAATGGAGTGGTATTTTCAGAATCTATTTGTGTTAATATATTCTAATTAAAAAATACCATATTTTTCAATTATTATCTTCAGGTTTCGACATAAGATGTCACTAGAAGTATATGTGAATTCTTCATAATATGGGAAATCATCTCCTTCTTATCACTGGGTCTATTGATCCCCTATCAATTGTTCTTCCATATGTGTCTCAAATTGGGATTCATGGTGAGTACATATAGAAGAAGTGAGCCTAGGGAAAAGGGATAGGAGGTCTATAAAACATATCAAAATAGAGGATTGGAATATTGTTTTTAGTACATGATAATTAATGAGGTCTGTGAAAAGGGAACTCCATTCATTTTTTAGTGTGTTTTGGAGATTGGCATACGAGTGGAGTGGTGCATGAGGTTGAGCCTGTGAGGTATAAAGTGTCTAACTAGGTTTGTGAGGTAAGGCACATGAGATGGTTATGTAATGGGAGTTTTATGCGATGTTATGCATGAATGGTATTGTGTGTTAGGATAGTAAATGTACACATAATGTTGACATTTATACAAGATAAAATATTTAGAATAACTCATTCCAACATTAAATTTCAATAACATATGATCTATATGTCCATTTTTTCTCTATTAGTATTCAAATCGAATAGTATAAAAATGAGATATTTATTTTCTAATTGTATTACCCAATAAATTGTGTTTTATAGGGATAAAATATTTCAATATGAGCATAAATAATAGGTTTTATAGATTTCAAAAACATTTTCATCAATGATGGAAGAAATACATAGCCTTCTCCCTATCAGGTTTTTTGACCACCACATCATAATATTAATAATTTTATTTTAGGAAAATCCATCCCTCAATATGTGATAAATGTTTTCGCACATGGATATACCATTTTTTGTATTCATGAATATTTTTACATCTCTCCCCACACCTGAATTATGATATCCATGTGAGAGTGGTATCATGGATTCCATGACAAAGTTTATTGCCCATAGTTTTCAATTTTATCAATATACATATGGTACGATAAAATACATTTTAAATTGAATTAATAATAACAAATTGAAAAAGTGTATAATGATTTATTCTACACATTATTTGGGATGATGTAATTGATTAAGGTAGTTGTATGGATGATTTTTAAAATTCTAATTCCCTATATTATTTATTAATATCATTATTCTGAAGAAATGATATAATTAATTCAAGTATCTTGATGTATTTATCTATTTTAGTGTATTTCATATTTTAGTGTGATTTTCTTGTTCTATAGACATATTACTATAAAATTATTAGTTATCATTTATTTTATAATGTTTTTGTTTAGTAACAACTATTCTTTTCAGGGTGGGTGTTATGCTTAAATAAAAATTATGGTCATTCTTAGTGATGTCATTGTAATTATACCAGTCACATGTTTCAAAAATAGTATTTCATTAACTTAATAATTAATTCCTTATCGTGGAGTAAGATTAAAATTTATTATATATATATTGTTTTTATCACTATTTGGACAATACCAAAAATTTATCAACAAATATTATTTTCCAATTCGTCTAGTAGTGATTCATGTTATATGATTTCACATACAAGTAATGAGGTTTTGGTAACTAGTGAATTAAAAAAATTGATTTATAAATTTATTAAAATAATTTTTTTAAATTATAAAATTAATAAATGAATTTAAAATGTGTTTTTAAACAATTTTAGGATTATTTTCAAAAGTAATAAGTATAAGTAATTTTTGGAAGAGAATATTTATTCTAAAAAGTGGAAATGTTATTCTAAGGGAAATAGAAAATTTTTCCATTAGCGGGTTGACCTTTTTCATATTAATGATAGAGGTTTATAGGAAAAATAGAAATAAAATTAAGAATTGGAATATGGAAAAACATTTGACAAAAAAAATGTTGAGATAAACTAAAAAATGATTAAGATTAATAATATGAGAACCAATGTAAATATTATGGTGGGGGAGAATATTAAATTAAAATGGTGTTTTGAGAATTTTTATAACAACCCAAACATTAGTAACAAAAAAAATTTGTATTACATTTTTACATTAGAATAAGATACATGGAATCACATACCATAGGACCAAATAGTTTGTTAGTGTTCGTATGCAATATAAATAAATGATTCCAATATTAAATTTAAAAATAATAACATAAAGTTTTCATTAATTTTATTATTCCCTTTAGAATATCATTTCATATCATTCTTAGAACACTTCATGAATTCCTGGGAAAGGAACCAAATTGAGGGTTACCTCAAATTCTCAGTAGGGGTTAAGTAAAATAGAATCTACCATGAATCAATCAGAACAATTTTGGTAATGAAAATAACTGAACACACATCCCATTTAAATAATTCAACTATCATAAAATAATGGAAAGGTAAATAACTCAAACAATATTCAATTTAATATGTAAAATGATTATCATAATTGGATAAGGATTAATAAATGTGGTAATGTAAATAAATGAAAACACATTCCATTTAATCAATAAAATAATAATGAAATTAATATTGAGATAATCTTATTGTGAAATATCATTGTAAAATATCATGGATAATCAAATCTGAATTCTCATCATATAAAATGATTAATTATCAGACATCATGATCTTAGACATAATGAAACATCTACTTGTAACTCACATGGTTTTTATGAACATTTTTTTGAATAAATTAAATTTAATTGATGTATTTTGTTTCAAGAGATACAAATTAAAACTTTTTTTATACACTGGACTATATTAATCTTGAATTATACACAACATCATCTTATCTTGCGTTACATGCAACACCGAGATTCTATGAAACATTATTTTATTATTGAAAATATTTAAATGAGATAGTTACAACTTAGACATTAAATATATAAATATGTACATTAATTAAAAAATTTCTAAAAAATTATAATGGTTGTACATAAATGAAACATTTTTATAATAAAACATATAATTTTTTTTGAAGTTTTTATATATTAGACAATATTATTTTCTCGTAATAACTACTTTTAATTACCTTATATTAAAAATAATAAAATTAATTTTATATAGATTTTGAAATTTAATTTTATAAAATTTGATTCATTTTGGAATTTTTTAATCTTAAAATTAGACTAAGGTGAATTAGAGCGATTTTTATGAAATATTTCATTTTTTATGAATCATTAAAATAGAAAATTTTAATTGAAAACTGATTTTTCATATAATTTAATTATAAATTTGAATTATATTTTAAATTCCTTATAAAATATAATTTGAACAATAATACATAAATTTATAAAATTTAGGTCATTAAAAACTATTTCACATTGAAATTCAATATAAAAAATATAAAACATTAGAGATTTTGAGTTTAAATACCCATCCATTCATATTTCATGTTGTATTAATTTTAAATTATTATATACAACATATGTGAAAAGAAATTGTTAAAACAGATTCCATATTCTGAATTCACATAATTTTTAATTTCTAATGTGGTCAAATTAATTTTTCAACAAAGTAATTAAAATTAATTATAGCAATTGAAGTAAAATTGAGTTTACTTAGTTGTTAGATTTTCACTTAAGGTGCCAAATAGCCTAGAATCATGTCCAAAATCCCAGGGATGACCATATTCAAACCATATCCTCCCATTTACCAAAACATTAACATTATTAGAGGAACATGAGATATGAGAGGCCTCTAAATATATATATATATATATATATATATACCTTTTTTTTATTTACACGAATTCCACTCTTTATCCAATATAAAATGGAAGTCATTCCACCTCATTTCATCAGAACAGTCAAGAAAATTGTCTTAGAAGAAACATATCCAAATATAATCTAAAAATCCTTAATATCAACCTAGAACCCTTAATTTTTGAACAAATACATCCAAGGAAGCCCTATGGTGTGGTCTTAAAGGAGTTACCCAAAGAAGAGGTAACATCCTTCAACAAGAACGTATGTTTTATTTCGTTAACCACCCCATAAATTCTTAATATTACATAATTATATGATAAAATAATTATTCTAAATTTAAATGTATTTTTATGGTTATGGTTATGACCTAAAATCACAGAAACGTCCATCAAATGGGATAGACAATCGTCGTTCGTGTGTACGTTGGAGTACAACCTCACGAACCGATGTAATTCATTCTTCCATTACCACTATTACAGGTAGAGAATAATGATGGAATTAATATTTTTTACATTAAAAATATGATATTTATGATTAATTTATTCTTATAGAATTATTATATAACACGTGCCTTCCTACATTCCATTTTCTGGGAATATGATAACACTGTTTGTCGACGTCTGAACTACCACCTCATTAACGTGATGCGATTCGTTCAATTATTTCATGGAATGTATTAATGATGGGATTATTAATAATATGTTACATTTTGGAAATAATAGTAATTATTTAATAAATATATATATATACATCTTTAGTTTTCTTTCATTCTATACGATGTGAAATTGGAATCACCGTTCATTTGTACGTATGACGTTCCATATCTATAAATGGTGCATTAAATTACATATTTATATATATCATATAGATTATTAAAAAAGCAGATATACAGAAAATATATTTTTTAATATTGTGATTATCATTCTTCAGGTGATGAAATCATGATATATATATAAGGGTAAAAAAATATAAAAATCTGAAATCGAAGAAAAAAACAAAGTAGTTATTATCCAAAATGTTACATTAATAATGAATTGTTAGTAAAAAACTAATAAAATTTAAAGAAAATCATATATGGTATGGTATAATTGAATATTTTTCTTAATTAGATGTATTATAATAATATATTTACCATATAAGAGGTTTGAATGATTACAACGAGTGTCAAGACATATCTTTAGGGAAATTCATGTCCCCCTTTTATTTCAATGAGACTTATAACATATCCACCACTCATTTATTTTGTGTGGTGTATATAATCCCATTAATTTTTTATATTATCCTTATATATATATATATTTATGGGTATTTTCATATTCATTTTATGATTCAAATTTCATGGGGGTTAACAGTTCAGAAGTTAACAAATTGGTAAAGTAACATTGAATCAATTTTCTTTCATTGAGACACATGTTTTTTTGTGCCCCTAGATTCTTTTATGAGGTGTATATACTTTTAGTTGACATATTATATCATGAATCTAATTATTTTCATGATATTTTAAGCTTCATTAATTTTATTCTCGCATGAGTATTTTAATTCATTGTTAAAAAATTGGTAAGAGATTATTGCTACAATCTCACTGTTTATCTAGATTATTTATAATTATGCATCCATTGAGGAAATATTATGATCCATATCTCATGAATTAGCAAGATTTTTACTATACACTAGTTTTTCATGATATATTCAGGTATTGGTACAAATGTTCCACTTTGTGTTACTTAAGATCATTAATATTTTTTAATAAAATTGAATAGTATTTTTATCTTTAGTCTTAATTATGATTTATTTAAAAAATAGGATTTCAAAAATGATTCCAAATTAGTTTTTAAATTTTATTTTATTCTCATTTTCAAGGAAAAATGTATTTTAATAATGTTTTACGATTTACTTTTTTAAATGGTTTTAAAATCATTCATTATATATTTTCAATGTTATGTTCAACTAAAAGTATTTTTAAAATATTTTTGTTTCAAAATGTTATTTCAATGTATAAATAATATTATCCACATGAAATTGTTTCAAAGGATTTTTAAAAATTATTTTTTAATACAATATGAAATCGTTTGATGTAATATATTTCTTACTAGGGATAGAATCCGTTGATAAAATTCTTATTCTTTCTTTGAATGGTTTTTCTTTTGATGACATGTTTTTTAGGAATCCTATTTCTCTTCCATGAGTTATGCCATGTTAAAGAACTTATAATACCCACTTCTATTCATGTGTTATTATATAAAGAAATGATTATGGAAAATATCTACTTTCCATATGATAATATTTGATAACATATTTATAATATCAATTTGTCATTTCATGGTTAATGATATGATGTTTTTTTTTTGAAATTGTGGCACCCATATGATTGATTTCATTATGAGGTGGGCAGACCTATATCTTCGTACAATGAATTGGGTACTGATTTTTATATCTGGAGATAGACATGGTTGCAATGGGGAGTGAACTTGGCTAATTAATGGTCTTGGTATGAAATAATGGTATTAGGAAATAACCATGGAAAATAAGATGGTTTAGGGACCGAACCCATTCAACTAAGATAGACATGGAATTAAACCATGACTACAATAGGAATATTTGTATATGATTATGTGTCTTCTAAAATTCAATGTCGTCTTCCTAAGTTATTATTTATGCTTTTTTCTCTTGATTTCATTATGATTCATGTCATATGGTATCTAAATATTTATTCCATGAATCTGGATTATAATATTTGATATGTATGGTATTATATTATTAAAGTATGATCATGTTCTCATTCCCTTATTCTCATTATCATTCTTACTTGTCTCCCTTGATTACACTTATTAAGAATCATATATCGCCCTTTATTTTTTTATTTTCCCTATGATATAAAGATATGTATTGTATATGACGTGTTTAAGAAGGTTTCAAGTCATGTAAAACCTTGTAAGAGATAAATTATCTCACTTAGGTACTAGTATTTATGTTTTCATTATTTCTAAGAAACTAAATTAATATTATCTTTGGGAATGTGTTTTTTAAATTTATTCAATGTTGTGAAAAAATGAAGTATTGTCGATATATTATAAGATATGTTCCTTATAGATTGTATTAGATAAACATTTTAGTTATTTTTTTTAAAATATGATGAGAAAACCGTAGGGATAAATATGTGGACATGTATATATATAAGCTTAAGGATGTGTCAATGTACAAGAAAATTTCTTAGAATTTCTGTAAATGATAGAATGAGTAGTTTCCTAGAAATATATACCTATATTGATACTATAATACGGTGCAGATCTAGCATAGATTTATATATTGGAAATTTCCACAAATACACTATATTGAGATAGACATGATGAGGAACTTCTGTATGACAATGGGCCTTACTGCACACATGGTTTGACACTCCCGAGAGATATGGATTGGAAATTTGAAAATTAGTCATGAACTATCATAGAGGATTTCAATAGATTTTTTTTGTAAATGTCCTATAGAAAACAAAAAGGTTTTATTATATCAATAAGGTTAAACAATTAAGATATCTGATAAGTGATTCCATGATTATGTGGTTTCCCACTATGACTATTGTTTCACAGACTATGTTCTTTTGGTTTTAGTCGATGGATGGATCCTAAAGAAACTATGTAAATGATGAGTGTATTGGGAAATGAAATGAATGTTCTCATGAGAATATAAATTATATGAGATACATAATTAAAAACCATATTACTATGCTCACATATCTTTCTAAAGTAAAGAATCATAATGAGCTTCCAAACAATCAAAGGTGGGAACAATGTTCTTTTGAGTCATTCATGAGGAAACATACACCTTCTTTTATTTGGTAATTTTATTCACTAGTTCCTAAATAATGGACTAGTAACCTTGAAGTGTTATTTTGTGTTCTCTAATGTATGGAACATTAGAAGTATATTATGGATGTTTATCATTTAGATGGAAAATCTGACCAATGGTGGAATTTCATCAAGACTATGAGGCACCAAGATGAAATTGAATCAATGGAATGGGATGAGATCAAGATCATATTTTTCCATAATTACCTTCCTATAATTATTCATATGAAGTTGTAGAAATAGTTTATATATTTAAATAAAATGGTGGATGAATCTGTTGGTACCGATGATGAAAATTTTACCAGACTTTTGATGAATAGTTCAGTTATTATTATTCATCCTAAAAGTAAGGAAGGCCAATTATTTGTGACATAATGACAAGAATCAGAAGGGCATTTGTCAAAAGTGTTATCATTTTCTATGAAATGATTTTGAATTGTGAAATCAAGGTTGAAATTGAGGTGAAAGATATATATCAATATTCGGGGTTTGATAAGAAAATAAACACGGAGTTCAATGGAATCTCTAGAAACCATAGAGAGAGGAAGATGAGATTTACTTTATACTCTATGTGTGGGAAAAAGAATGGAGGAAATTGTCATATGGGCTCTAATAAATGTTTTTAGTGAATAAGGGAAAGTCAAATGAAATTTAATTATCGATGTGATGGGATGAAGTTATCTATAAATGTGATTTGAGAGAATTATACACAGAATACACCTACCCACTTGACTACTACATGTGTTAGTAGAATGTGAATAATTTCAAACTAGTTCCCAAACAAGAATGTTTCTGATGATGATTTATGTAAAAAAACACATATATTTAGGAAAATATCATGTGATTACTATTTCTGAAAAATTGTATGATAATGAAATTATGAAAGACACACTTACCATCAACTATAAATCTGCTAATTCCATATTTTATTATGGATCAACCAACACTTTTGTATCTGAAAAATTGTTTAAGGGTATTATGATTCCACCCAAATTATTAGCCGTGGATTTATTAGTGAAAACATATATTTTTATGGTGATTTATTATCACGTCAATTATTCTTTTCTAGTTTACATTTATGGGAATATGATTCTTATAAAACCTTTCATTCTTCCACTAGTTGAATTTTATGTAATCTATGGATTGGATTGGATTTATCTTCAAAAGGCACAAAAAAAATGTCATGGAAGGGATGTTTTTTTGATATTTCAAAAAAATATATGATATTATATCAATGTGATGGTATGTATGAACTTCCAATTTTGAATAAATCTAATTTATGGCTCTTAAATCCCAATCATAAGGCGTTTCTATCTCAAACTATTCAGCATAAAATTGTTATAGATGATGTGGCTATTATTCAAGAATTTATGGATCTCTTCTCAGAAGAGATTCATAGACATCAACTATAATATGAAGTTGAGTTTTCAACCTAAATCATACATGGTGTCACACTAATTTCAGGGACTACAAATAGAATGGCCCTAATTGAGTTTTAGGAATTGGAGGAGAAACTACAAGAAAACCAACACAATATATTCATTCTTCCATGCATGTCACATTGGAGTTCTCCTGATATTTTTTTTGGAAAATAAAAATGGTTAAATGTTACACAACATTGATTATCATAATTTGAACATGATCATAATAGGGAATAAATATCCACTTCCACTTTTTGATGAGTGTTTTGATCTAATATGTGGAGATAAATTCTTTTCCAAGATTGACCAAATTTCCTGATATCATCAATTGAGGCTCAATAAGGATGATATATCCAGGACAAAATTACATAAAAGGTATATATACAATGAATATATAGTGATTCATTTTGTTCATAACAATTTCCCCTTATATCATCATATATTTGACTGAAGGAGTCATTATAGATTACCTTGACCTTTTTGTGGTAGTACTTATAGATGATATTATTTTATATAAGAAGAGAATGGATCATCATGAAATCAATATGATAATATTACTAAATAACCCAAGGATAGATAACTTTTATCAATGTTTACAAAGTGTGAATTTTGTTCGAAACCTCATTTATTTTTGGGTAATATATTCTAAAGAGAAGGTAGAGCTGTAGATCGTTCAAAGAAATATGCAATTGAATGTTGTCCCAAACCAACAATGGTGACTAAGATCCAAATTTTTCTTGGTGTATTATGATATTAGTGATGGTTTTTGGATAATTTATCATGAATATATAATCCTTTATCCAAGTTAATTCATAAGGGGTCCATGTACCTCTTAGCATATAAATGTGAGGAAAGATTCTATGAGATGAATAGATGGATAATTGGTTCACTTTTGATTATGTTCACCTAGTGTGGAAAGGAGTTTCTAACCTATTATACAACATTTATGAAGTTATTGGTATTTTTTATATTAGGAATAACATTTTTATAGAATATGACTCATGATAATTGAATATCCTGGAAAAAGGTACCCAACTCATGATTTTGAGTTATCTGTAGTAATTTTCTAATTTTAGATATGGATGAATTATCATTATGGATAAAAGTGTTATATATATACCAATCATAAGAGTTTGAAGTAAATATTCACTTATAAAGAGTTGAAACTGAGAAAGAGAAGCTGGGTAGAGCTGATATATGATTATGAATACTCAATACAATACCTCCCATGGAATGTATACAAGGTGGTCAATGATTTTAGTCGAAAGGATTATACTATATTATCCATGATATGGATAATAAATATTTAATATTTTTGGATTTCCAATTTAGGGACATGGAAATCCTGTCAGAAGTTGAAAAATATTATATTTCTCAACTAAATATTCAAACCTCTATCTAAGTTATAGTTTATGAGGAGTAGGAGTAAGATATAGAATTAACTTAGAAAGTTATAAAAATTCCTGTGGTTAAACTAGATCAAGATGGAATGATTTGGTTTGGGAACTGTGTATGTGTTCCATCCAAATCAAAATTGAGGAAGGGGCTATAAAATGTCTCAAATAGATCATTATTCTCTTTTAATCATAGAATGATGAATTTTTATATTGATTTGAAATAAAACTTATCTTGGGTTGCATGAAGAGAGATATTATATATTTTTTATCACGTTTCATTGTATTTAGACAAGTTAATGCTAAAATAAAAAATAGTGAGGGGATTTTTCATCCACTAACCATACAAGAATCGAAATGGGAGAACACCACTATGGATTTTGTTGTTGGACTACTCAAAAAATATAATGTATATAATTCTATATATAGGTAGTAGTCGATATCCATGAAAATTCATAATACATCATCACTATTTGAGAAGTCTTCCCTCTAGACCATATTTCTAGGATATACATTAAGGATGTCGTATGGTTTCACGGAGTACCACATTCTATTTTTTAGGATTGGGATCTGTGGTTTAGAATTTTTTTTGGAGAAGCCTGCAAAAATCCCCTGATATGGAATTTAGTTTCATCAATTTTTAAGATCCATATATAGATAAATAATATAAAAGAACAATTCATATAGTACAGGTTATGTAGATATCTTGTTCTCTAGATTTCAAAGGTGGTTCAGATCAAAAAATTCATCTAGTTAAGTGTTCATACAAAAATAGAATTCTCTCAAGTATTCAAATGGATCCATATGAAACATTATATGGAAATAAATGTCGAGTTACAATGAGGTGGAATGATGTCAGAGAAAGAAAGATATTGGGGAATGAGATTTCTAAATAAATGTAAGAGAGGACTAGTACAATTCAACAAAATTTCAAGGAAACCCAAATTCAGTAAAATATTTATATGGATAACCATCTTCATGATATATAATTTTATGTTAGTGAGAATGTGTTTATATTAATCTCTCTCTAGATGAATGTTATGATATTATAGATGAAATGGAATTAATTCACTAGGTCTCCCATTCACTTTGAAAGGATTTATCATATTATGATAGTATCTTATCACATGATTCTTACACTAAACCTCAATAAAGTATAATGTGTGTTACAAGTATCTCTCCCAAGAAGGTTCAATCATAAATTATCACATGTATAGAACTTAGAGGTCATACTGTTGGATCATGATCATTCTTATAAGAAACAACCAGTTGAAATTCTAGATCGTTAAGAGAAAGTCCAATGAAAGAAAACCCCTCACCTATTCAATGTTTTAGGGAGAAACCACCAGTTATATAAATCTACATGGGAAATTTAGGATATGATGAGAAAGCATTATCTTTATTTTTTGTAACCAAATAATTAATTTTGATGGAGAAATCCATTTAAAGGGGGTAGAATGTAACACTATATGTTATTATATACTTCTTATCAAATAAATAAAATTTAATTGATTTACTGGGTGTAATGATACATAATTAAATCTTTTATTATACTCTACACTAATTGAATAATTCACTACATGCTACATCACAATTGATTTCATTAAACGCAACACCATGTTTCTATGAAACAACATTTTATTACTATAATAATTTAAATTAGATTGTTATAAAATAGCCATAAAAATTGAAATTTAAATAATATAAGTATTTATTATATATTATTTGTAATTGATTTACATAAATGAAACATATTTATAATCAAACATATTGTTTTTGGTATTTCATTAAATGTTTTAAAATACTATTTGTTTCAAAGTAACTACTCTTTATATCCTTTTATAAACAAGAATAAAATTAATTATAGAGACTATAGATAATTTAATTTGGATAAATAATTTTTTTATTAATTCATAAGATCAAAATTAGATTAGGGTGAATTTTATGGATTTTTCTGAAATATTTCTTTTTTTTATGAATAATGAAAAATACAGAATTTTTGTTGAAATATTTATTTTCTTCCAATTTATGTAAATAGTTAAATTATTTTATAAATTGGTTATAAATTATAACTATATTAATTATACATATATTAAACCAATTTATATATTTTTATCTAACTTCACATTTAAATTCTAGGTAAAAACATTTCAATCATTCATGATTTTTTACATTAAAATATATCATCTCATCCTGCTTACAAGATTAATTTTAAATTAATTATCGAAATTTTATGATTAGGATTTGGAAAAATGGATTTCAAATTTTGAATTTAAATAATTTAACCTGTTTAATAAGTCCATTTTTTTTACCAAAGTGATAAGTGAATGTAATTAAAATTAATTGCATCGATTAAGGTAAAAACGAGTCTACATAGTGGTCAAACATAATCTTAAGGGTCAAAATAACCTAAAAAAATGTCCAAAATCTATTTTGACCACTTTTATCCAATATCATTCCATTTTTAGAACATGTCCTATTATTGGAGGCACATGTTCTAAGGGATACCCCTAAATAGGGTTTAACTCTTTGAATTTACAGTAATGCCACTCCTCCACATTCAAGGGGCTCCCAACCCACAGTTATTCTCACATATAAATCCATTTCGATCAGAAAAACATGTATAAATAAACTCAAAACATCCCTAATCTCAATGTATATGATTTAGTTTTTTCAGAAAGGAAACCATGTAATCCCTTTCGTGTGAACCAAATAGATTTACGCAAAGAAGTGGTAACATCCTTCAAAAAGAACTTATGTTTTATTCTTTCTCCAAACACTAAATATTTATTATTAAATAATTATATAATAACATAGTTATAATAAATATAATAATATTTTTTTTAACATTAATGGTAATTACTATTGTTTGAGACACTTTAATCAAATGGGATACATAATCATCATTTGTGTTTATGGAGGACTACCACCTCACTGACAATTGTCGTTCGTTCCTCCATTACTACCTTTAAATTGTTGAAATAATTATCTAAATAATTTTTTTCATGATATAAATGATAATTATGAAGTTTTTATTCATTATGAATTTTTATATTACACAGACCTTATTGGTTTCCATTTTGTGATAATATGATAACATCGTGTGTGGACGTGTGGACTATCTCACCCTTAAAGAGACGTCAATTTTTCAAGCATTACATCGAATGAATTAAGGTTGTGTAGATTAGATATATTTAATATTTATGACATAATAATGATACTATAATTATAATAAATATATTTATATATATTATTTACTTTTCTTTCTTTCAATATGACATGAAAATGGAAACATCATTTAAGTGTACTTACAACCAACAATCTCCCTGAATAGTGTATTTAATTTCAAATTTAAATATTTTAAATATTATTATAAATAAATATATACTTAATATATATGATATTTACATAATGGTTGTAATAATTGATATTATTAAATCATGATATAATAAAGATGACCAAAAAAATATAACAAACCAAAATACAAGAGAAAAAAGAGTGATTATTACCTGAAACATAAATTTAACAAGGAATTGTTGATAAATATGTAATAAAATTACATAATAAAATATTATATGGTAATATATATTTGAATATTATTATGTAATATATTTAAAATAATCGTACGTTTTATAAAGGATGATTTAATCAGTACAAAAAGAGTCGATACATATGTTTAGGGGATTTCTAGTCTCGATTTGAGTATCTGCGAGACTTATACCTTATTCTCCAGTCATCCAATTTGTATGGTGTATATACTTCCAATGAATGTATCCTATGGTACTAATATATAAATTTTTTGGAATTTACATTTCCATTTTATGACCACTATTTCATGGGTTTTTATAGTTCGAATGTTAGCAAATCCGTAAGGTAACATTTTCTAAAATTTTCTTCATTTAGACACATGATTTGTTATGAACCTATATTCATTTATGACATGTATATAATTACATTTTAATTTCTATATCATATATATCCTTATATTAATGATATTTTATGCTTCACATAATGTTATTATCTCATGAGGGTTTTGATTCATTATCACCGAAGTGGGGAGAGTTTATTACTACAATCTCATCGTTTATAAGGATTTCTTATGATTATTCATTCATTGATGAATTATTATGATCTAGATCTCAATAAATCACTTTATTATTATTCTCCATTAGTTTTCAATGATATCGTCATGTATTGTTACCATTTTCCACACATTACTGTTTAAGATAATTTAAAAACTAGTTTTTTAGATAATCGTCTCATATTTCACTCTTTGTTTGGAAACATGTTTTATTCAAGAACAATGTTTTAAAAAATGATTTCCAATTTTTTAAATCATATTTAAAATAATTTTCAAGGGAAAATATTTTAATTTTTTTTGTTTTTAATAAGTTTTATAAAATGGTTTTCAAATGTTCCTTTATATGCTTTCAATGTTATGTTCGAAGAAAAGTATTTTCAAAATATTATTTTCAAATAGTTTTTCAAATTAGAAAGAGTATTCCCATCATGATATTTTTTCAAAAGTTTTTTAAAAATTAATTTATATATAACGTGAAATTGTTTGATGTTGAATTTTTCTTATTTCTGTTATGATCCAAGGATACCAATCTTATTCATTCATTTAATGGTTATGCTTTTGATGAAATTTTGATTTTAAAAAAAGTTTCTATTCCATGGGTTATACCATAAAAAATTTCTAATGAAACCATCTTCTTTTCATAAATTCTTTTATAATGAAATTATTATGAAACCTATTTTTTTCTATAGGTTATATTTTAATGAAATGTTTATGATAACCATTTTTCATTTCAAAGCTCATTAAAGAATGATTTTTTTTTGATCTTGTGGAACACATATGTTTTATTTTTTATTAGATGTGTGGGAACTATATCTCCTTCAAATGAATTGGTTGATAATTTATATATCATTATATAGATAAGTATGGAATGCAGAGTGAACCCAGTTCAGTAAAGGACTTTTTTTTATAAGACGGTCTTGAGTGCGAACCATGACTTCTAAGATGGTTTAGGGAGGGAACGTGTTCCATTTGTATGCCATTTCCATTAATCATTGACTACTATGGAAATATTTTATATGTATATGTTTGTTCTAAAATTCCATATTTTATTCCTATGTTACAATTTCATATATTATTATCTTTATTACCTTAATATTCATGTCCTATGAACATCTGGTATTTATTCCCTAACTCTTGATTAGGATCATTGATATGGATAGTATGATCATGTAACGTTATCATCATGTTTTCATGCACTTATGATCATGATTATGATATCATATAACTCTTGTTTACAGTTATATATCATTTGATCTCACCCTTTCATTTCTTTCATTTCCCCATGTTAGGAATATGTATATTAAGTAGGATGTTTTAAAGGGTTCTTGTAATCAATAACATTATGGGAGATGATGCACCTCACTTATGTACCACTGTTTATATTTCCATGTTTCCAAAGGCATTAAACTAATACATTATTTTGGAATGTGTCCTCCTAATGTGTTAGAAATTCCTAAAAAATTATTTAATGTGTATATATGATAAATGAGGGTTCATATACTACTATCAAATCCTTTCTTGGGAATTTTTAAACCCGATGGGTATATATACACACAAAAACCCATTTAACATAGGGTAGAAAATTAATTTGTCTCAAGAGACTACCAATGCCTCAGGTTTCTATATTTAACATGGTCTTGTTGATATCTGTATTTCCAATGTAATCCCCATATTTCAAATTATTGATTTAATTGATGAACAATATTCCATACCCATAAATTTCAATATCTAGTAAGGAATAAAAATTGACAATAAGTTACCCAGTAAATCATATTAAATTCTAAGTAAGATACCATATTTTTAAATAATATTTATATTAATAAATAATCATATACATGATAAATCATATGTATATTTACTATAATTTTAATGTCCAATGAATATATTAAAGAGAATATTTTAATAGAATGTTGATGACTATAATAAATTAATCTTGAAAGTGAATGTCAATACATTCCATGGTAAACATAAACATAAAAAACCATATAAATAAAAATTATGGTATCAATAAAAAATTTCACCATTGAATTATAAGTAAAATAATGGGTTCTTTCATTGATAAATAGAGATACCATGAAAGATATTTAAAAACATTCTTTAGGATAATATAATTTTAACATAGAAATTTTTTAAAGTCAATGTTAATAAAATGGTTGGAAAATAGATATTGTAGCAAGTAATTTTTTCTTCGAATTATTGTGTAGTCATGATATTGGAAAATTTAATACATGTCGTACATGTTTAAACAATTAATCCTTCCACATTTTTAGAAAAATACATATAGGCAATGTTTTGAAAACAACATGAAGATTCCATTAAATTGTTTTAGTAAAAATTCAATCATGGGTAATAATGTCTTTAATAAATCATTTAGATAACATCAAAAACATTTTTATATTATTTTCTGAAAATTTAGACTTCGAAGAAAATGGATTGTTGATCGAAGAGAGAAATGATGTTATGTTTTATTAAAAACATTTTCTTAGTAATTCTAAGTTACAATGAGTGGAACAATTATACAATGACCTGGATAAATCATGAATTACTATAGGTGATGAAAATTTATAGTGTCTATTATACAATTGACAAATAAAGCTTTAATGAAATTTTAATAATATACAATCCTGGTTAAATTTAGATTTTGAAATAAAACTTTACAAAGTTAATAACTTTGATATGATGATTACTCAACGCATTGATTATTTGTATCAAATTTATCTTCACATAAAAATGAAATAAAACATAATTTTGTCAAAAGTTTTCAAAATGTTGTCTGATAATGTCAAATATAATGAATACATTACATATCCCAAACAAAATAAATTTAGTTACGAAGTTCTTTACCAATAGGTAACATTTAATTAAAAATTACAATAAAAGTAATAATTAAAACTAAACATTATAATTCCATGAATTATTATGTAATCATGATATTAAATTAAAAATAGGAATTATATACACCATATAAAAGAAATTTGATGCATAACATTATAATATCCCTCAATGAAGAGAAGTTGAGCTGAAGTCCCATTCCTCATTGTTTTATTATGTCTAATGTGATTTAATGTCCTGAGTAATGATATTAATCATTTTATTAATTTATACCAGAACCATATTCATATTTAAAATATCATATACTATCATTTTATGACACTTTACCACCTATTTTTTAAAAAACATTACTTATTTTTTATTTTTCTGATGTTAATCGCATGTTTTCAAATACATATTGGGTCTTAAATGTTCTTGTTTATGGGTATATGATATCGGTCAATAATATATATAATTATAATAATTTTGAAAAAAAATATTGAATCATTGTATAACGCTTTATAATTATTCATGATTTTCATACACAGAAAATGAATTGCATCTCTTTCTAGAAATGGTAGGTCGTATATACGCATGAAAGATGATATCATTCCATTAACGGATGATTGGATAAATAATGATGTGATAAATTTACAATAAATAGTTATTATCATGTCATATATTTCACATATAATAATTAATTATTTCCTTATTACATTCCATATAAAGAGTATGTAAAGAAAAACCACATTACTTTGTGAGGAGGTAGTCTACCTTATAAAAGAACAATGTTATAGTATTTTAAACAAAAAGAAATGTAATAATATATATAAGATGTTATAATTCTATAAGAAATATAAAACCTTAATTATTATGTACATTTTTTAAATCCATTATTATATCCATCCTTGAAAGTTGTTTATCAAAAAAAATGTTGATTTTTGAGGCATTAGTCTATTGTACAAAGGATCGTAAATTTGGTTTCCCATTTGATAGAATAGGAGATTGATTCAAGAAATGACCTTATCATTATAAAAATTATTTTTATAGATGATAATTATGATCTAATATAATAATGTTTTAATATGATTTTAAGGATGTGGAAAAATAAACAAAATAAAAGCGCTAGATTAAGAATGTTAACTGTTATTTTGGGAATTTCATTTCATTCACACAAAAAGCAAGAAATTCTATGTGTCAATATTTGAGGAGTGGGTGACCTTTTAAAAATTGGGGATTGGAAGAAATGTAATTTTTTTAATTTATTCATTAGTTCCCTCATTTTTATGATCCAACAAGCCTCCAAAATGGGTCATTCTTGACCATTTGAGGTGATTAGGTCAAAATATGTCCATACAATGGGTGTTTGAAAATATAGCTAGACATTTTAATTCTTATCTTTTCAGTTTAACCCCTGATAAATCATTTTTAACTTACCCGATATAATTAAATTATAGTACATTTACTATTGATTAATAAAAAAAATAATATGAACTTGTTAGTTAAAAAATTATATTTCTCTCAAATATGGAATTTATTTTTTGAAAATAAACTCATAGAAGTAGAAGAATACAATATAAAAATATACCCATATACATGACAAAAATAAGGGTTTTCAAAGGGAGAATTATAATTTGTATAAGAGGTTTTAATAACTATATATAATAAAAAATTTATTCAAATGACCTAAAATAGTTTATTTTTAATATTATTGGAATAATAATAATTTAATATGAAATTTAATATGAAACTTTTCGTTGTGAACTATTTAAAATAATTGTAGTTTACATTAAAAATCATTATTTTCCTCTATTAGTTAAAAAATATTACATTTTGGAAAAATGCCAAAAAATAACCCTAATATAATTTTTATATGATTATTTCAAAAATGATGATTATTTTATCAAATATATTTTCTAAAAGTGGTAAAGTATAATTTTAAATAATGTTCACAAAGCACTGCTAAATCATCGTTTAGAAAAAATATTGTTTTTTTAGAAAACATTTCTTTTCTATAAAATGATATATAATTTATTTATAATCGATATATAACTATAAAATTAGTAATTTATTTTTAAATATATATACCCAATAATTTAATGGTTAGGTTGTAAGGGCATACTATATTAGGATTAATTTAGACGTTGGATTTTATGTTTCATAAGAATTCAAGGAGTTGAAATGTAATGATATATATTTTATGGCTTTTTATGCTTTATATTATAAATTGCACACATTATTAAATAAAATGTTCATTTTTTTAATTTATGGGTGTAATGTTCTTCCCAATGTAAATAATTTGTTATTTTCAATTTTATCTAGATCATATAAACCAAGTTTTTTTTGTAAATATAAATTCTTTTAAGGAAAAATAACATCATATAATGGGTTAATAGAAAATACACTTAATAAGAGTAAAAGGGAAGTAAAATGGTCCTTTGTAATAACACCAAACTAGGTTTTGAACTCATAGAATATTGGTTTCATGTGGATATATATATGAAAAATAAAATTCAATATAATTATATATAATGATCTTGTTCATTGTTAAAAATAAATTGATTGATTAATGGATAATTAAGGACCTGAGAACTATAAATATGATATAATTTAAAATTATATTTGATTCATATAATATTTAGGTAATATGATATTTTTTAAAATATCCTATTCTTACAGTTGAATAATCATTTAACTTTTTAACAATATAATGAAATATACCTATGTGATACATGTTTATTTCATAAAAACAATTTTATAATTTGGTTGTTCCTTGACCAATTTAAAATTAATTGATTAATATTAGAAAATAATATTGAAAAATGAATTTTTTAGGCCTAAAGAACAAGTATTCAATTTTAACTGATCATAAAATCTATAAAATTTTTGAAAACGGTTTCATTTTATCTCTATCTATTATCAAAAACCATTACTGTTTGAACAAGATAGCCAATATAATAAAATAGTCTCTAAACATTAATATTAATACCAAACATTCCACATTATTATTTATATAAAAAAACTATTTAACAAATAAAATAGCTTATTAACCAAGACATCATGTAGGTCATTGGTATATGCTCAACGCTTTTCGTCCTTTAGTTGTGTGTTAATACCTATCTCCCTTTTCAGGTGGGATGGGTTTTTATATTGCATTCGAGTTTTCCTTTTTCTAAATCTATATTAATGTAATTAATATAGAGATACCAATGTGTAAAAACCCGTAATTACTAATAAATCAAAGAAAGTTCAACACTAAATTTTACCTATACATTTAATCTTATTCCCACAAATATTAATGTAATTGTTCCCAAAATAAATACATAATACTAATACATATACTAAAACATTGGGTGGTACTTCCAAAAAATGTCTCACAAAATATTCTTAATCTGTTTATATTCAAACCCCACTAATTATTAAAATAGAATTTTAATATATTGATGTTATGATAAAACACAATCATAAAAACCTATATACGTATCCATAACTCTTAAATTAATGAATACACATATTCATAAAAAATATAAAAAAAATCATAGTTTTTTCATGAATCATATATCAAAATTATTATTGGCTAAAATAATTAAAAAATTTAATTATTGATTCCAAAAACAATAAAACCTCAACAATTTTATGTAAACATATTTCCTTCATTGGTCATGGATTTAACCTTTAAAATAAGGCATTAATTTGGATAATAACTTGGTTACCAATATTTATAAAAATAAACTATAAATCATTTTGTTGGATAATATTTATTTTCTCCCACCATAATATTAAATTTTCTCTTGTAATATATTCTTTTATGCCACTATTTTGTACACATAAAATTTTTTCACATTCCTTTAATAAACATTCCATGCTATCTATTTCCATATTTATATCATTAATGAAATCGATTAAAATTTTCTACATGGTCACAATCACCGAATATATTATCAAACTCCATCATAATCTTATATGGTGAGTCCGCGAGTTGGTTAATGAATAGGTAATTAATCGTTTTTAAGAAAACTAATTAGAAACAATCATGGTATATTTCACTAGTGTCATCATCCCATTTGGTTTCTCATATTCACCACATTATCCTTAATGTTAAATGATATCACAATTCATTTGGTTTATATAAATTTATTGAAACCAAAATTAATAGTTTCAAAAAAATAATCATAGTGTAAAACAATATAGTTATAAAGAATCCCTTTTTGAATGTCTATATAATGACACCATCATCTCAATATATGAAAACAATATTTTAACCATGGAAATTAATTTTCATCATCTATAAAAATCATTCATAATGGTTTTCAAATTAAATGTGAATTTTTTAAGCATATAGTCTTGGAATGCTATACCGAGTGCGTATTAAGGTTCTTTTTTGGGCACCATTTGATGATTGGGTCAAGGACAAATCACCATTTTAATATTTACTAACCCTTATAATAACAATTCCCAAATGATACCATCTTTTTTAATCAACTTAGGGGTGTGTTTCATCTAAAAACCACATAGTCTCTACCTTACCCAAGCATTAAGATGTTCTTATATACTCATTAACAAATTCAGTCATAGATTTATGATCCCTATTATATGTTTTACTAAATCTAGTTCCCCTTATTATGAAAAGAATCCTATGATATTAATAGTAATTAAATCATCCCCAATAACCCAAATATTGTGTCTTACATTATTACATTGGAATGAGATATAGTGAATCACTCCCCGAAGGACCCGATTTTTATGTTGTGTTAGTAAACAAGGTATATACCAGATTCCTATATTACATTCGAAAAAATAGAACAATTTTTTGGGAATATAATTATCCCATCTACAGTATCCTAACATTTCATTCCGTTGTGAACATCCTAGATTCCTAGGAAATGAAACAAAATAAGGGTGATCTTAAATTATTAGCAAGGGTTATGTACAAGAAGAGCTATCATGTATTAGTAAGAATAATTATAAAAATGTAAACAAATAAAAACACAAGAAATTTAAATAATTTGAGTATAATAGTCAATATGTAATGGTAAATAACTAATAAACATTCAATTTAATTAATACCTTGACTATCATAGCTCGATAATTCATAATCAATATGGTTAGGTAAATAATTGAAAACACATTCCATTATTCAATTATAGGAGAATGAAATATAACGAGTGATAATATCATCGATAATAATAACTAAATTATAAATGATTGAAATACCTAGTTATTAGATGTAATATTCTCAAGAATCATGATAATTACACTCTTAAGATATTTCTTAATGTAGTTTAAAAATAATGGGTAGGTATATACTAGAAATATAATTAACTATGGATATCCAATTGAATCATCTCATGATACTATTAATTAATCAAGGGGTTATCAATAATTGGCCCCCACATATATGTTCATGTATAAATAATTTCTTATATATTGAATGATTGATTTGTTTTATAAACAATATGGTGTGACAAAAAAATTCTATATCATGTAAAGAACAAGTATTTATAATAATTTCAGAAATCAATCATATATATTCTATAAAAAATTACATACTTATAAATGATACATTATTTAAAAAATAAGTATAAAATTGACAAATAATATGTCCAATTAGGAAAATTTTTATTTCCAATGATCATAGGAAGTGAATATTTCAAGGGAAATTTAACTACTGTAAAAATGAATAAAGAAAGAAAATGTAAATACATAAAACTGTTAAAATGATCATAAAATATAAAAATATAGAATATTTATTATATCAATAGAATATATACCCATTAGAGTATATGTAAAATAAATGGCTGTTTTCATTGATGAATTCAAATACCCAACATAGATCTTTAAAAACATTCTCGAAGAAAAAAACCTTTTAACTTTGATAACCATTTAAAAAAAAATTAAAGTTCATAAAATATTTTAAATAAAAATTCATTGGGAAAAAAATATTTAAGAATATAATTTTTGTCTATAAAATTAATTGTTAATCATTATGGAAATTGTTTTACATGTCTTACACATAAAAAAATATTCAATTAACACTTTCGGTGAAAACTAAACATATATTGTCTTGAAAAAGAAATGAATATGCAATTAAACATATTTTGATGTAGAAAATGTGTAAAAACGTCATTAATAAATCATTTTGATAATGTTAAATCATTTTTGAAAACAATTTTAGAAAATAGGTTGTTTACTGAAAATATATTGTCTACTGAAGAAAAAAATAATGTCAGATTTTTAATTAAAATATTTTCCCAATAATTCTATATAATAAAGAGTGGGAAAATGATACTATTACAAGAAAAAAATCATTAATAACCATAATAGAATTAAATAGAATGGGTTTATTAGATAATGGTAAATTAATTTCTTTCAATGAAAATTCATGTGTAAAGAAAATTAGTAAAATTTAGACATTTAATAAAACCCATAAAAAGATCATAGAATTAAAGTTAGGATTTATAAGAAAATTAATAATGATTATTAAATGTAAGAACATAAAAAATGGAAATCAAATATAAGATAGTTAAAATTATTTACAGACATAATATTTAAAATTCAATTATAATGAAGTAGTAGTATAACCCAGTTCAAATATATTGAGTTAAAAAATTATTTAACAATTGGTAAATATTAATTCAAAATACCTTTTCATGAAATAATTCAAATTTGAACATAAAATACCATAAAATATAATGTAATAAGGATATTACTTCTATAATAAAATTTATATACACCAGATAATTTAAATTATTGTCCCAATATTACAATATGCCTCAATGAAGAAAAGTTGAGATGAATTGCCTTACCATATACTTCCATTTGTTTGAAAAATCATAAACATAACATAGATAAGTTTTATTAAAGATATTTATTAATTCCATAACCATAACCTTATTTATAATATCATATATGATTCTTATATAATATTTTTATCACACTTCCCTATAAAACGGGAATATTGTTTTGTTTTTAGAGAAACATATCACTTATGGCTTCTACTTGGAAGGGAAACACTCATGTACAATGATTTATGACCAACATAGATATCAATGAAGAAGAACCCTTTGGAATTATTTGTCTATGTTGAAAAATAATATTCATGTCCCTTGAATTGTGATGGGTGACTTCAATGCCATTCTCACTTCCAATGAAATTTTTTTTCCCAAACATCTGTCAATTTCTTCAAGGGAGTTTAGAGCTACTATTGATGATAATAACCTTGTGGAAATCAACCTGACTTGTGCTAAATATACTTGGTATATGAGGCATTATTATAAAGTTGTTTCCAGTAAACTGGATAGAGCTTTCATTAATATGAATTCTCTAGATAAATGGGATAATGTCTCTAGTATCACTCTATAGAGGTTGAATTCGGATCACCACCCTATTCTAGCCAGTATTCAAACTCACAAACACAATCCTATTCTCCCTTAATAATATAGCAATGCTTGGTCCACATATCCTGAATGTGTGTCTCTCATAAAAAATGTTTGGGATACTATGAGTCATCATCAGGATGCCTTTTCCTGCATGTTTAAACTTAAAAATTTAAAGTAGGCCTTAAATGGCTGGTGTAGAACTAAAAGTAAGAAAATTGACATTGATATATCCTCTCTTGAAAAAGAGTAAGATCAACTGAAAAATCATAATACAAACTTGGACTTTAACATCAATCCTCAAACTGAGATAACCATATCTTTAAAAATCAATTCTCTTCTTACAGTCAAAGATAACATGAGAAAACAATCCTTCAAAACCAAATGGCTAATTGATGGTGATAGAAAAAATAAATTCTATAATTCTCTCCAAAGGGTTAGAGAGGCCAGTATACCTCTTACTGAACATCTTCACAATGATGTGATTATTGATTCTGAGGAAGCTATCTCCAACCATGTTGTTTCTTATTTTCATAATATTTTCAATGGTTCAGACATAAATATTGATATTAGACATGATATCATCTCAATAATGGTGGACAAAACTGATAATTCATCCCTCTTATGTATCCCTTGGGACCATGAAATTAGAGACACTATTTTTAGTTTAAAACCCAACAGTGCCCCTGGTCCGGATGGCTTCAATAACAAATTCAGTGGGATGTTATTCATCTAGATGTATGTAATCTTGTGAAGTCTTTCTTTCACAATGTCTTTCTCCCTCATGGTCCTAATGATCAATTTCTTACTTTAATTCCCAATGTGAAAACGCATCTAAGATACATTAATTTTGGACTATTGTGCTGATAAACACTCTCTTCAAAATCATTTCCAAAATTCCTTCTAATAGGCTTTCCCCTATATGTAAAAAATAGTCTCTTTGAATCAATTTGGCTTCATTAAGGGAAGTTCTATACAAGACTGTATTTGACTTGCCTATGAATGCACCAATAGTTTAAATAATGTTACCAGAGGTGGAAATGTTTCTATCAAACTTGACATTAGGAAGGCTTTTCACACTATTGACTGGAGTTTTATTTTTAAGGTTCTAAAAGGATTCAGATTCAATGATACCTTTATCAGGACAATAAAAACCTTTTTCAACTTTGCTTCTTTATCCATATTGGTCAATGACACCCCCAGGGGCTTCATCAAATGCATAAAAGGTGTAAGACAAGGTGACTTTCTCTCGGTAATTTTATTTGTAATTGTCGAGGATTGCCTCAGCAGGCTTCTCACTCATTTGGTAAATCAAAACAAACTCAAACCTATAAATGCATCTAGAAATCATAGAGTCCCTACTCATCTCTTATATGCTGATGACAACATATTGTTTCTTCAAGGGTAAAAAAATAATATTCAAGTTATTAAACAGGCCCATACTCACTATGATAACATCTCGGCTCATGACATTTCTTGGCATAAATCGCACATATTTTTGGTAAAAACTTCTCCATGCAATGGAAAAACACTATTACCAATTATCTTGGTATTAAATAAGGTTTCATCCCCTTCATTTATTTGTGGGTTCCCATTTTTTAGGGAAGACCTAAAACTACTTACTTTTCTAACATAGTGGGTCAAATTATTAATCAAATCTATAATTGGAAAGGCATGTACCTCTCCATGGTTGGAAGAATATGCTTGGTCAACTCAACATTTGTCTACAAGATGGTCTACTCCCTTATGATTTACAAATGGCCTGCTGGTACTTTCCAAATAATTAACACCTATATTAAGAACATCATCTAGACCTAAAGTATCTTTCAAAAAAAAAACTTTTCACCATTCCCTGCGCAACCTGTTGCAAACCTATGGAAAATGGGGTATTGGTATTAAAAAAATTAAAGTTGTTTAATAATGCACTTCAAGATAAACTTACTTGGAGATTGATCAATACTGACTCGAATGCCATTGCGCAGATCTGTTTCCAAACATAAGAAGGGGAACATCAATTATATCTCTTCCTCAATATGGACTTCCATTAGGTACACTTATCATAAAATCATGGAAAACATTAGATGGATAGTGAGCGCTAACTCCAATATAAATTTCTGGATTGACAATTGGACTGGTGCCCCACCCCACTGACCTTGATGCATCCCCCAAATTCTACTCTGGTGGACACTAGTCACACTATTAAAGATGTTATCCATTCCCATAGGGATAATCTCCGTAACAATGTTTCTCATATCACTAATAACTATCCTTTTATTAACTGTGATGATTTTCTTGTCTCGGAACCCGATCTGAATGGTATTCTTGACTCAAAAAATTCCTATATGCACAACTTTCTTGGATCTGACTCTAGATTTCAATGGTTAAATTCATTAAATAAGACATGGATTAAGACTTCTATTCTAACTCTAATTTGCGTATTTCTCATAACAGATTTCCCACTGAGGATTTACTTCAATCATTTGGTATCCAGCTATGCTCTAAATGTCACCTATGTAATCCACATAGGGAGGACATTAACCACCTATTTTTATCTTATTCCATAGATTATACTATTTTTAAATATATTTTTGACATTTTAAATTGTAGATGGAATACCCCTGACACAATTTTTACACTTCTTAAATGTTGTGTACAGTGCCACACCTCTGAGAAAATTAAGAACATTTTTCTAGCTGTTGTTGCTGAGCTCACACATGTGATCTGGTATGACAGAAATTATATTCAACATAGTAAATGCTTTTTAAATCTTAACATAGGGAAAGAATAAATCCTCATTGTGATTCGAGAAGCTGCATCGATCCAAAAATCTAACTGTAACAACTCGGTTGATGATTGGGAGATGTTGCACAAGCTTCAGATTGATGGCATATATCGTCATCCTCTTCACACCATTGATGTTTTCTGGAAAACACCAATGCTGGGATGGATCAAAGTCAAAATTGACGGTTCATAAAAGGGAAATATTGGACCTGTCAACTACAGAGCCATTTTCAGAGAATCTGTTGGCAAGTTTCGTGGGTGTTTCTTTGGTTATTACGGCATTGCTTCGTCTTTGGAGACCAAAATTATGGGAGTAATTCATGCGGTCGAGTTTTCCATTCAAAAATGGTATAGGAAACTTTGGATTGAAAGAGATTCTACCACCATTGAACATGCCATATGGAATGGTGTGACTCACATTGGATGGCCTTTGATCAATCTTTGGATGCAGTTCCTGGACTCTCTGCATGAAATAAACTATAGAGTCATGCATACCTTTATAGATTCTAATGATGTTTCTGATGCCCTTTCCAACAAGGGTGTTCATCAGACCATGACCCGGATTGACACCCTCCCCCAGATTCACTTCAGCTATTTGATAATGATTGTAAAAAAATCCCTTATTTCCGTCTTCTGTAATCCCTTTGACCTTTTTGTTCAATAAATTGTTCTTTGGTCTTTCACTGAGGCATCACTTTTTCTAATAAAAAAATTTACCTTTTTTCTCATGCATGTTTGTCATTAAAGTTATGGTTATTAGGTATGAGATATTGTTAAATCATTTAAAAATTATATAAATGCTATAAATATCTTATTTAATTATTAGATACACTTTTAGAATCATTCTTGATTTTAGGATATTGAAAATGAACAACATCACATCGTGAAGACGATACTCCATATACATGCATGAGTGATGATATCATTCCATTAATTATTAAATTTATAATTGGGTGATATATTAATATTACATAATCAATAAAATATCATATATATCACATAAATTTATTAAATTAATAGTCATTACATTCCATGTATAACATATGTGAAAAATTAATTACATTGCTTCTCGAGGCGGTAATCTGTTGTACAGATTAGTAACATTATCATATATTAAACAACAAATAAAGTAAGAATGAATTTGTGAAATTATAATTAATAATATATACTATAATCGTTAGCATCATAAAAATATGTTATATTATTAATTATATCACACTATTAAAGGTTGTTATTGAAAATAAAGTAACTTGGTTTGTGAGGTAGTAGTCCGATGTACACTAGAACGATGGATTCATTTAATATTTTATTGAAGAGGATATGGATGTAGTTCATTAAAATAACATAATAAAATATTAATATATTTAATATATGTAATTTTTTATATAATCTTGATTTATAATGATTACAAGTAGGTGGAAGAAGAAGAAAAATTAAAACTCTTATTTTAGAACGTTTCATTTTCATCGAGGATCTTATTTTGGTTTAAAACCAAATCCTTTATCGGTTGGATTTATTAAAAAATGAAGGGATATAGTTTATTTTTATTGGATTAGGGATGTGATTTTAGTCATTCATGGATGAAAAATGGACTTTTTTTGAATGGTGGAGTATTGGGGGCCTTTTATAAGTGGGGGATAGCATACTCATGAAATTTTTGAAAAGATTCTATTACACCCTTGTTTCTATCATTGAGAAAACCAAAAAAATTGGTCATTATTTTCCTTTATTGGTTATAAGGTTGAAATATTATCAACAAACATATTTTTTACAAGTTATTAGGAAATTTTCCTGTTGTATTCATAGTTTATCCTCTTAGAAGATCATTTTTTACCTTAATCGCAAAAATTAATTCTTACAGATTTTACTATTAATAATTCTCAACAAAATATGTTGACCATATTTTATAATATAATTTACACTTACTCCAAATATGTGATCTGTTTTTATAAATTCATTTCATATAAGTGGAAGAATCCAATTTGAAACTCTTTCAGTAATGTTATGGAAAAGTACGTTTTCAAAGAAAATATTTCTCATATGTATAAAAGGTTACATTATCAAATTAAATTTGAAATTGATTAAAATGAAATTAAATATTTAAATCATAGTATAGTATAACTATTTTTCCTTTAAAAAAATTTAAAACAAAATTTTAACTTGTGAAAGTGTTAAACGAAAAAACATTCGTCAATAAAAATCATTTTGTTTTACTATTGATATTTTTTTTCCATTTATGGAAAGTACAAAAAAATTCACCCCAAATATAATTTTGATATGTTGATTTATAAAATACAGTTCAGTTTATAAAATAAATTTTAAAAAATTAGTAAAATATAATTTTGAATTTGGTTTGAAAATAGTGACCAAACAATCTTTAAGAAAAGAACACTTTTTTTAGAAAAAAATAATTTTCTTTTAAATGTTTCATATTTTATTTTTAATTAATTGATAACTATAATTTTCATAATTTAGTTAGTAATATTTATACCCACCAATATAATGACTTGTTTATAATAGGATACTATTTAATGGTTCTTTTTTATTTGGGGTTGTGTGTTTCACATGCTATCAAATTTATTAAATTAAATGAAATATATTTCATGTGATTTTTATGCATGGTGTTCTGTCTCACATTCACTATCAAATATAATTTTATTATTTGATAATTTATATTTGTTATAATTTTCAACTTCGTGGTTTAGTTTTTAAATCTTATGGTATTTAAGTTATGAATATGATGTGTATTATAGTATACAATATTTTACATAGGGAGTTTGTAGATTAAGTAGATTATATCATTGTGTTAGAATTCAATATATTTCAATGATCAGTGTTCTAGAGACATGTGGTGTTTTAATATTCTCTTAAAGGTGATATAATTTTTTAATACATATAGATATTTGTTTTTCTGAGTTATTAACTTTGGGATGTTATTGGCCCTTGAGGTTATATATTAGTATAAGTCTAGTGGGGTTGACAATTTTGTGATTTGGGATGTTTTGGATAGTAATATATTTTGTTTTTCAAAGAGGAAAACCACTTTGGTTGTGAGTTTCTAATAACCCTAAACTTGTTCATGGTTTCATTGAATAAAAGCAGGCAACAAATTTTTGGGGTATTATAATTTTTTATATTGGATGATAATGAAACTAGGATATTTGGTTTTAGATAGATTATATATAATTTTAGTTATGAATATGGTGTTAAAAATATCTGAGAGAATACTTTTTGGTGTTTATAAAAGAAATAATATGTGTGGGAAACATCAATCTTCCACTAAACTCTTGGATTAGTGAAACTGAAAATATAGTAGCCAAACATATTTGTACGGTTCTTTTTAGATTTTATGGGACTCATGGTGGAATACCACCATGTATTTGGTGGGGCCACCTTATGATCTGTGTGGGTCATGAGGAGTTTATTTATCCTATATATAGTTTTCAAGAACAATTTTCCAAAGGGAAGGAAGATATTTTTATTTTAAAATTAGATAACTGAATCAGGTAGGATTGAAATTCACTTTTCCACAATAGATTAAACATTATCTTAGGATCCCCTCCCTATCCACTTTAGGACACCTTCATTATCCATGATCAAGACATGACACAATGCAGTTCTTCTATGTATAAATAAATCGTACATTCCTCATTTATTCTCCTCTACCATTATAATTTTATTACTATCCAATAATTTTTATAAATTTGATAATATTTATTTTCACCAATTTAATGGTTAAATCCATTATCATTTCATCCCTTATTCTTGTTTTGGATAAATGATTATTTTATTGGTGTTTTAACAAAATTTTGCTCAAATTTTTTGGGAAAATTTTATTATAGAGGATCTTTATTAGTGGTTCCTTAATTAGGTGATTTTATTTACATCTATTTAAGTATAAAATAATTATGTATTTCTATTTATTGATAATCATAATGATTTTTTCAGAATTCAACATGAATTTTGGAAATATTTCTCATGATTTTTGATATGGTGATTTTTTTTGGATTGGTAAATTTTTTATAATTGATTATGAATTGTAATTTTTTTATTATTAGAAGATGTTATAGTTATGTCAGAGTTAGGGGAAGGAAACATCATGTAGAGGCGAATGGTATGTGTTTTACAATCATATGGTACCTCTTAGTATTGTTAATGTATTTATCTATTAATATTTTTGAAAAAAAAATCATATTATATATATTTTCTTGTGATGTGAATTTATTGGTTTTGATAACCATACTTTTTTTATAAATTGATGTATAATTTCTATAAAATTATATATTTTTATAAGTTTTTAACAAATTAATTTGTTTATTTTATGAAATACTAACAAATCGATACAGGTGAATTTATAATTTTTAATCATTAATTGATGTTGTCGTAAATTTTTTTATATTCACCAATTCCATTAACATTCTGTATTTTAAATAAATGAATTTATTTAATTTGGTTGAGTTTTATAAGGTATAATAGAGATAAATTTTCTATAGAAATTATTTGAAACATAATTTCTTATAATGTTTTCTCATACTGGGAATTTTTTAAAAGAATTAGGATTTGGTTTGGAATATGTCTCTCATAATCTGAGGTATTTTAAAAATTATTTGTATCTGAGATATTAAAATACCTTGTGTAACTATTTATAATAGTTTCCATAACCTCAAATTGGATCTATTACATACTTGTAGTCTTATAAAAGAAATTATAGCTATTTAGATGGTTTTGAATAAACAATGAAGATTTGGTAATCTGATTACATTTAAAAAAATTTGTCTTCTATGATCCCATAAGCATGTTTTTAAGAGGATCATTAAATTCCACTATATCATTAATGATTAAAATTTAAATGATTCACACATGGAATAGTATTAGAGGATACATAAATATTGAGAGGATGAGTATAATAATTATGTAGAGAGAAATTATTTTATTTTTCATCACTTTTAGTTCTAATAACTATGTTAACACCCCATTGAATCTATATTACCTCTCTTCATAAGGTCTGAGACATGATTATTGATTAATTTATAATAAATTAATTTGGAAATTTGGTTGACACATCATATTTTTTTAAAAGAATTTAACACTGTGTTTTTATAAGTAATAGGATTCCACAAAAAAATTATTTAAATATAATTTAATTTTTTGAACACATGTTTTACATACGGGATATTAAGAATTAATAACCGTATTTTATATAGCTTTATCATTTTTTAGTATTTTAAAAATTATTCCCTTTTTAATTTTTTTTATTATGTTACCATGGGTAGGTTTTGTTTATGTACGATAAAACACATTATCCCTCACCTAGTTGTCTGGAGTGTGCACTATTTAACACCTACTGTAAAGTAAGGACTCATTTTGAAATAATGAATATAACTTTAAATAAAACATATTCCACGTATTGGTGTTTTTATAACATGCCTCAATAATAAAATAAAGTGAATTTCATGTTATAATTTGTGCCTTATTTTTAATTTTTTTATATTTCAATTTGGAATTAATAATGTGTTTTTTACTGGGATTTCATGATTTATGTCATGATCATGTGTAACCTAGAGTTATGTTTCATGGATTCATTGGTTAATCATATGTGAAATTGTGTTTATATATATATATATATATTAATATATAGTTATTCATGATATGGGTGACTATTTGGTTTGATAGAAATGTACATTGATGAATGGATTGTACATTGATATCGGGTAATTTATATTAAAATTCAAAAGGGAATATCATGTTTGTATAAATTGTATAAAGGTAAAAAAATTTGTTTGTAAAAGGTTAATCATATAATATTTCCTCTAAATTAATTGACACAATTATTCTTATTCCCCTAGTCCTGAATGAGATGGTCATCTAGAACATCCTAGAATTATTATAAGATTTCCTCACTAACCTAAACAAGATAGGTGAAATACCACAACATAAGTAAAATTGATTGGTATAACACCATGAATTCTATTTATTTTTTATTATATTATGAGCACATGTATTGAATAAGGTGTGATAGGTATATACCCTTATAGTATAGTAATTCATATATAATTAATATTTATGTTCCTTGTTATGTGTTAATTTATATTGATTTTTTGAAAAAATACATATTTAAAAAATTAATATATTTTTGTAAAAACGTTTCATGATATATAAATGGACATTAATTTCTTCCATGTGTGTTAGAATGATGTTGTTTTCCTATGGATTATTATATGACCATTATCATAATGTGTAATCGAGTGGACATATTGTTTCATAGTATTTTTAAATAAGAACATGTACTTGTAGATTTCCAGAAAACCTTCCCATGATATGCTTGGTCATTATTAATATTTTTCATGTTCTAGTCTATTAAAGATCTAGATACTTGAGGTATTGAATTAATTTATCCATAACTATCAAAGATCTATTTTATACCAATTAATTTTACTTGATAAAGCACCATATATGTTTAATTATTTTTATTCATGTAGTTATTGTTGGTTTTACCTCCAATTTATCAATACCAATAATCTAAATAACTCTACAAATTCACACTAAGACCCACAACTCCAGACAGCTACCCCTATGGATTGATTAACACACTTGGGGTCTTATGGGGGCAATATATTAATATATTTTGGGTGATCTATTTTATATTTGTTAAAATAAGAATAGGTTTTATGGTCAGTGTTGGGTTGAATTTTGGAAAAGATGATACATGATTTGAATTTGGAATTTTTTATTTTATTTTCTTTGTTTTTAGATCTTTTTTTAGAATAGATAGTAATATTTATGGAAATGTGATGTGAAGTTACATGGTGTTAAGGATGTAGGAACTCATATGTGGAAACACCAAAGTGGTTATCATGGTTTTGATAAAAACCAGTAATAGTTCTTTTGGAAATCTATATAATGGATTCATTGGGTCTAGCTCAAAGGATCCAGATTATGGAGATTATTTATGGGAAAATGGGGGGTGGTAGTTAGTATTTTTGTAAAGTTGTATGGAAACTGGTATGAGTGTCCTTGGGTGGAATGTGGTGTACATGGGTTCTCAGGATTTGGAATTTACCACTAACATATGTTCTTAAGACGTTCTAGGGAATAATTAAACTAATGGTGTATTATTAAATGACTAAATGGTGAGTGTATCCTTATAAAATGGGTTCTCTATCTAATAATAGAAATTTATATTGAATATTATATGGTCATGGGTAAACCAAAATATAATGGTATTCACCTCCCTTAATGTTTATTCATTATTCTCCTCTATTTTATCATCTGTGTGGCACCGCTTCTTATATTTTTACTTAATTAGGTAACGCATTAAAAATATAGTTCCTAGGGTTCTCCCATTGATGAATTCCAAAAAAATTATAAATTCAAATGAAATAATTACAAATAAATTATTATTAAGGAAAACTTGTTTGGATTTCTTAAAAAATACATCAGTTTATTTATAGTTTGTAATTTGTTTAATGTATATATCTTGATGTACATTTATTTAAGAAGTCAAACATGAAAGAGTAAATAATACATTTTTTAAGGTGTCTATGTTGAGATTAAATTTTTTTCCATTAACCATGAAAAAATTATAACACTCAAATTGGATTTAGTTTTCTCTATGTGGTTAAATTTGATTACCCTGAAGTGTCTAGAAAAATGTGATTTTAATTATTCCTGAAATGATTTGAATTGATTGTCAAGTAAAAGTAAATTATATTGAGGAATAGATATTTTTTGTTGATATATCATTTATAAAAATTATTTTTCTTCTCATTGTAAATAATTTCTTTCATATGAGAATAACTCATTATATTTTACTAGTCATCTATGAATAATTATTTTTTCATCATGATTTATTATGGATTTATGTTCAACTTTGACATAGCCTAATAGGATTGATGTTCAACCTACAGTTATAATTGATAGTATTCCCTGAGATTATCCTAGTTTGGGTTATAGAAATTTTTGTTTTTAATGATATCATATACAACCAAATAGTATCATAATTTTATAATCCATTAATTCTAGAATAAACTAATGGTTTCCCACAAAAAAGTAATCTCTTGGTCAGATAATATCAATGAACTTTTTTGTTGTAGAAGATAAAGGGAGATGGAATTATGTTAATCATCATACATCTCAATTACTATTCTAACAAATTTATTGTTTAAATGAGTGAATCTATCATGTATGAGTAAGAATAAGATTCCAAACTGAAGAAACATATTATTCATAAAATATATCAACACATTTGATAGGTTCTTCTATTTTTCTCAACTTCCACCCATTTTTAAATATATTGCACACAGAAAAGTATATCTGTGTTTATGAAAGAGTTCTAAAAGGGTCACTAGAAATCGATTCCCCTATCACAAAATAATCCATCTATATGAATTTGTTGTTGTTGCTTCACATTACTTTTTATAATATTATATATCTTTTGAATCAATCATTGGGTTTTGAAAATATTTAACACATCATTATAAGTAGGTTAAAATAATATATGTTGTAATATCTTGTATATAGTTTTCAAAAGTTCATGAAATCCTCTAATATTCCATGAAAACTATATATTCAAAATTATATTTACCTTATATTCATGTGAAAATCATTTAATGAATGAATCACCACAATTATTCAATAATAATGGATTATCCATAAATTAATTTGTCATGTTGAAAAAAATTTATTCCTCTATAGAAATGTAATGTGATTATATATTATCAAATTTTCAAATTAGTGTTCTATTTCATAAAAACATGATATTTTTTTAGATATTTTTAAAATATCTCCTAATATCGAATGAATTCATAAATATATATCTCTTATAGTTACTCCACATCATTGAATTGTAATGTTGATATGTGATGAACCTCCACATTCTTCAATCATCTCCTGTCTTTGATCAATATTTAAAAGGCTTATAATAGAATGATCCACTCAATCTACAATAACATGAAATTCTTTTAATTCAAAAAATATCTTATTATTGAATGATTAGGGTTTAAAAACATTCACAGAGAGTACCAAATAGTATCTAAACATATATAAATAAAAGATCAATTCAATATGTCCCTTATCTTTAGCATTGTAATTGATTTGATATTTATTTAGATTATGATTTTTATTATAGATAGGTAAAAACTATGACCAAACTGCTATCCTAGATAACATCAAACCAAAAAAATCATGTGTGTCACAAATGATCTCAAAAGTACACTACATATTAAGAGAGTAAATGATTGGAGGAACTCCAAATTCATATTTAAATGAAAAAATTATTGACTATAATATTTAAAAAAGTTAAATTTACCATCTATTGTAATTATATGGGTGATGAACCTGGTATTTTATTTAAATAATTTATTATTTGGAAGTGAATCTCATATATCCATGAAAAAATTTGATATCCTTCACTGTAGTGTGATCGATAATCACCTGTATCATTTTTTCATTCTGTACATTTTAATCAATCCCATTGATGGATATAAATATCCAAAGTTTGTTTCCCTTTGTAACTAAAAAGGGAAATATTTTTGAATCGGACGAAAATCTATTTTCTTCAATTTATTTTGGTACCAAATAATGGGTTTGAAGATATACCATAATGAATCTACCATAAAATATGAAATCATTATGAACTATATTGTTGGATTCCTTCAGAATTTCTGAAAAATGAGTTATATCAATTTTCCCACATATTATTGTTTAAAACACATGATTTAGGAGTACTCTAATCCATGAAATATTGGATGGAGGTCATATAATTCAAAATGATGCTTAAAAACATTCATAACAATGAAGGTTTGTTGATAATACCCAACTCTAAATATATTTCTTCCTTATTTCAAGTCTATTAAATATGTTCTTATTTCTAGGATTGGTTTCCAAATAATAATGGGAACAACGACTAATTATTATATTTAAAGGATAAAGAATATAATTGGGGGAAGAAACTTTTACCACATTGACAAGATCATATTAATAAATACATCAATGAAATTTCAAAAAATGAAAAATAAATTTTGTGATAATCATATCAATTTTTCCCATCCAATCTAAATTATTATTATTTTTGATTTCTCTAAACTAGTTCACTCAATAGTAACTGAAACATTTGGTCCACATGACCTCAAGTGTTATTACCTATATGCCACATTCTTATCACTAGTAGAGAGGGTACATACTTGAACATTCAGGAGAGTATATAATCATTACTATAGTATAATGAATTCAGATAATAATATAATATAATAACCAAATTATAAGGACAACTGAACAGATAATGAATAAACATCAATAATATAAATAACCAAGTAAACACACCAAAAAATATCATAAAAGAATGTTGATCATGGAATTCTATAAAAAATGAAATACCGTTAGACAAGGAATTCGGTTCACATACATAAATGCATACTAAAAATATCCAATAATACATGAAATTATATCTTTAAATAGCATCATAATCCATATCTTGGTTTTATGTTGTCCCACTCCCATGCTACAAAAAACAAGTATAAAAAACTGTGAAATTCCCCAAATCCCAACATGTGTCCATGAAGTCTATCTAAGTACTATAAATACCAAATGGGAAGGCATTGAGATAATGTTTCTAGAACACCACAAGAATGTATAATTCCATCACATCAGTGAATATATAATAAATAGTGAGATGTTAATAATAATTTTTTAATGAATCATGGTAAAATATAGCCCATATAGGACTGGGTTCACTTGAAATATTAGTACATTGTTAAAAATTTCATTCTATGATATACTATCTCTATATAATCAATCAATAATTATTTGTTTTATAATAATTTCTTAGGACCTAGACCATAACCCAAGCATTCCACACATAACATATCTAAGATGATGTGTATATAAAGGTCATTAATAAAGTATAAGGATATAACTTAATCTAATATTTTTATTTATCAGGGAGGAAGCGTAATATAATAATAACATTATTTAATATTTAAAAGGAAGGTTGATCTTGTCCTTGGTGTTTTTAATGTTGAACCCATGTATCACTCAAGGTGTAACATAAACCCATAACTCTATAATACCGTCCTATTAATTTTTCAAAGAGATCATAGTATCGCTCTAGGTGTGGTATACATTCATCACCCACTTATACAATCCTTGGAGATACATAAAGGAATCCCATGTGTCACTCAAGGTGTATATAATAATCAACCCGTAGATTCCAACCTTGTAATTCCATAAATGATTTGAAGTATCACTCAGCTGATTTAATTTAGTTGTGAAAGTGATTATCCAAGGCGGTCATATGAGACCCCATCTTTCACTAACGGTGCATGATAATAATTCATTACAATCATTTAATTGCTGAAGATAGAGGATTCCATATATGGAGATCCTAAATTCGAACCCATGTATCACTCTTAGAGTGTTTGTAAGAATGGTCTTTGGCCAATTTTCTATCCATACCATGTAAGAAACCATTTTAACCCAATTGGCCATCATAATAATAATCAATCAACTAACCTCATAATGTTTTATAATGGATACCATAGTCTTAAAATTAATTATATCAAACGAATCCTTTCATTTTGATTAATTGAAAATTTCAATTAAGAAATGATGTCTCAAGAATAAGCGACCCAGAAGATTTACCAAAGGCCCAGTGGCATGGAATTCCATTCCCTCCTTAAATTATTCAACCTAAAATTTAATTAGCTTAAAATAAATACCTAAGGAAAAGTGAAAAAGATATAAATAAAAGATTAATAAAATAAAAAGTCCACATTAGGGGTTTAACCTAATTTAACAATTCACTATATTGGTGGTTTGAATTGAAGGTCCATAAAATTTAATTACACTGCAAAAGTTATCATTGGTCTTCTAGGTCAATCACATAAATTCAATTATAATTAAATTTCATTTATTAGAGTCACCTGGATGAGATAGAGTGAATCTCAATGAAATAATATATAAACCCTCATTTATTTATGGAATATTAATTGACCACCTAACTCATCTTGGCATTTGAGTCCTCTTAAAAAATTCATGTTCATACTATTTCCCCGATTAAATAAATGTATCCCTATATTTCCTTTCCAAGGGTGGTAATTAATTATCTAATAATTACATTTACCACTAGGAAGGTATTTTTTTTCCTCCCAATCCCAAGTCTTATACTATATATATCTATGCTAAAACAACAACCACACTAGTGAAACTGACTGACCTTGGAGAAACATCATGAATCGATCAAAAATATAGATAGGATGGTCCTTAAAAAATGCTCATATCTCCTAATAAACCTCCTTAGTATTAATAATATGCGATGAATTAGATGGATATCTACAATTATAAGATAGGTATAATACATCATTCAAAACTTGATACCTCTGAGGAAACTACAAAAGATACGATACACACCAAACTCCTTCTAGAATCTCAATGGTCTTGATGTAATGAGGAAATAGCTTCTCTTATTCCTAGATCCATCTATGAATCATTATAGATGAAATAACTACATATAAATATCTCCCAAATAATAAATCAATTGGTCGATGTTTATGATGATCATATTACATCTATATTGACAGAATTGTAAACATCCGATTCCAAGTTTTCCAAATCTGCTATGAATTTCCATGAATGAGATGATGACCTAGTTTTAATTCCTCTCATGCCTCTAAATAGTATAGGTGTATACAAAACAAACTTTTTAGCAACCATAATAAGAATAAATATATATTTTCGTCTGGTAGATATTATTATGAGATATATCAGAATGTTGTAAGTGGTTCTTAGAAGAACCTCCAAAATCAAGGACACTTTCTCAATGCATTCCCTAAAAATCATATATCATATACTTGTATAGACAACCTGTCTAAGGGTGATAGGATATACTCAGTACTACATCGGATCCCATGGCACTCCATAACCCCATCATGAAAAATGACACGAACCATTAATCTATATCCAATACGATAGAATGTGGGACACTATGGAGGCCTATGATATCACATATATAGAGACTCCTAAAATCATCCAATAAATGAGTATAGAGATTTTTTTTAAATGGTTGATAATTTTCTACCAGTCTATGATCATCAAAATGGTGTCAGTACTCTGAGGTTCTCTAAGAAGCCATAACAAAAAATACATAGCAACATCAGTCCATATCTACTAAGGAATAGATAACAGATATAAAATATTTATAGGTCACTAGTGTTTCACCCTCACTTACTAACATGTGGAACACCATGTGATGACCCCAGATATCTCATGATTCATCCCAAACCACCAGTATTGACAGGGTAATTCATGCTACATATTTGTAATACTAGGATGTGCTTCATATATAGAATCACACAACACTCAAATAAATTTATCTCTAATGTCTGTAGGAATCCTAACATCTTCATATATGGAAAATATCTAATCCTCATGAATGATCCAATTAGATGATGATCCTTCAAATTCAATGATATCCTGTAGGATAAATCCTTCATTATATGATAATTTTCTCAACAAAATTATATCTGAATGTAAAGATATCACTATTAAAAAATGAAAGTAAAGAATCTATAGGATAGGCTTGATCCTTCCATGTGAATCTTAGAAACATGTCCATATGTTTCAACATACTAATAGCCTCATGAGCAACCCATGTATGAGACCTCCTACATGGAGCATCAGAAACTGCATTTCCCATTTCATATGCTTCGTACATTATAAACTCAAAATACAATAAGTATTCAACCTAACTTCATTGAATGAGATTCATGAGACTCCATGTAAATATATACTTTAGTATTTTGTGGTCTATATAAAGAAAAAAATTCTCTCTAAATAATTTAATCCACCAAAAATGGAAGGCAAGTACAATATATGTTAACTATAGATCATACATCAAGTAATTCATCTCATGTGGCCTCAACTGATGTGACTCATATGCCATGAATCACTCCTACTACATCAAAACTAGTTTTATCCTAACACTTGATACATCATAATATATATATATATATTCTTCTTGGTTTGAATGAATTATGATCCTCTCTAAAGATAATCTATATTTTAGGTCATGAAAGGCTATCACACAGGCTAATAACCATATAAACATCACACCCATCATAGTCAATCCCAAAATATGTTCTTATGATCATGAAAATTCTTGTAGGAAATTGTTATAATAGATAGTTATCCCAAAAAAACAATTTATATCAATTATTTTTTTTGGTTGCTCCTAGAAAATAACATCTCTCTCTTTATCTAGTTCAACTAATACTCCTGTCTCTAAGATAGTATGACCCAGGAAGTGATATGTATACAATGAAATGCATCACTTTCTGATCGTTTCATATAAGGGTTTCTATCATTCCATATTCAATACTTTTAATGATTATTTTCTTGCTCATGTAGAGTTTGAGAATAAACCAAGATATAGTCCATTAATACATCCACAAATGAATCTAGATATTGTGGAGAAACTGGTTCATCAATGCCATGAAAACTACTAGCATGTTCGTGAGATTGAATTAAACAATGAAATAATCATATACAACATACATACTATGGTATTTTGTACATGTTATATATGATGTTAAACCCCACACATGATGATTACCCAATCACATATCAATCATAGAGAAAACCCATACTACTAAGAGCAGGTTTTAGAGATCGTCTCTTAGAGAAAATGGATCCTGGTTCATAAACTAATTTTTTTTATAAAAATGTAATCCATAAATAACTTAAGGGTACCATCCTCCATCTTGAAAAAATGTACAGGTTAACCCCATAGTGATGAATTAGTTTGTATAAACCTCTAAAATCCTTTAAAAACGTATTTTTCTCCCAAAAATCAATTTGTATGGATCATTTAAAGAGGATTGGATAATGATGCAACTCCATTCACTAGCTCCAAAAAAAATATCTACCTCTCAATAAGGTTGTATTATGAAAACTTCATTTGGTAATACCAACACGAAATAATGTACAACTAAAGGAAAATATTCTTGATATGTTCCCTTATCATCCATATGTAAGATAGAAATCTTGGAAATCATCCCTCCTAGACCATAATGCTCAGGTCTAGCTTGAGATGATCGGACATCCCATTTTCCCTTATTAATAAAAACTCCAACCACTAGTGATTTGATGGCCACACATCTATAATCTAGTCAAAATAAGCATGATATGGAACTAAATACTACATCTAGTTAATAATATCAAACCTATTATCTTATGAAAAAAGGTCCCATATGAAGAGATTAACACCAAATGCATGGGGATATCCATGCATAGGCATACACTCTCCAATCATATCCCCAATAAATAATCATGTTTCATAACACCACCAAGAAAACTAATCATCATGCCCAAGGCTCTCCATAAGAAGAAAATATATAAATGAATCAGAAGAGGATATATAAAAAATAGTTGATGCTAACATAGAGGATAATAAAATAATAAATCTCACCACAGATGGTCAAACACTTTTCTATTATGGGATTTGGTTTCTATTAATATATTTGGATTGAACCACATACCTATTATATTTCATGTTAAACCTGAGAAGGTATTCTATTCTTCAGTTTTATATTTGGTCTATGGCTTCCTCAATCACAACCACCACCTCAGCTTGGTCATCCCTCTGTAATAATTCTATTTTTCTAAAAGGAAGTTGTTCACAACACTCTTATATTTGGAGTCACTTCAGACCCTCTCCCAATGGCTAATAGAGTATTATCGTTTCAAAATTACTATATATGGCTCATATTTTCACAAGATCAACACTAGACTGTGTCCCTTATAAAACGAGGTATCATAAGTTATAGTCTACTATACTGATGGAACCTCAAAGGGATACCATAAGAACAACCTAGGATTCAAATATCATAATGTTGATTCTCTAGGTGATGCATCCTACTATTGGTCAGCATAGATCAAGATCTACATGTTAAACAACCTATGGTTTCACCTCTAGTATCTCTTGGGCTGCACTCAATAATATGTTCATAATTTACTATTTTAGATACATTAGCATGTTGAATAACATTCACCTTAATTGGGATTTTTTACCTATGAAAACCCTCAAATAACCTAGATTTTGATTACTCATCACCTAACAGAATAGGTGCACAACACTATTTCTCTATGAAATGGGAAGAATAGTAAATGACTGATAATCCACTATTCCCCATGTTAATACAATTTCAGGATTTATCAACCATCAATATATCAGGATAGAAATAATCATATATGGTCATAGTAGAATCCATCCAAGACATTACCCAGTTATTATATATCTGTGTAATAACATCCAACTATCTATTGGAGGATTCATGAAGCTTATATGTATCATGGTTTACTATCCTCTTTAGAGGAGTATCAATTTTCTAAAAAAAATATAGCACATCCTTTAGTCATGACTCCACACCTAGTATCCCTCCATCCCCAAAAAACATTGGAGGATTATACTTCTAATAATTGCAGGTAAACTCTACCATTATTGGGTAATGTTATGAGACTCCATCAATGTTATGAATAAATCAATGTAACCCATATAGAAACAAGGAATCAACAATAATGTCATGTATAACTAGAGGTTCCTCAAGAGGTTCTACTAGAGGTACTATTGGTGACCCAGGTCCAAACAACATTCTATCATGGTCATTTCCAACCTATAGGCGCATGAATCAAGGAAAGGAAGGTTTAATGCCTCAAAATATTAAAAATTCTCCACTCGATATTTGTATTAACAACCTAAGAATAATAGATTGAATAATATTTTAGGTATAGTAATCCCCTATTCCGCCTCCTCAAGAATGGTCTGGGTAGAATAGAGATTATATAAAATGAAAGAGACACTACCCACCACCAAATACTAAGGTCAGGTAAGGTTCTTGTTCAAGAATATAAGTCCAATGTCCCGGTGGACATAGTCTCAATTTAAATTATAGATTAAAACTAACATTAAATTACAATTTTCATCACTATTTAATAGTGACCATTTCATTTTATAATAAAATTTCATTTAAAATTCTTCTCTTTTAAATAGACATTATTTTAAATGGTAAAATTATATAGATCACCATTTTCAATTTCTTAATTCCCCAAAACAATATAGATTTTAAATTGGAATCCATTTATTACCAAAATATTATTTATCATGTACTTGTGTTAAATGTCAACAAAGATATATAGAAATCTCAATAAAGGCACCAAAAAATGATATTAGCATTGCATTATATATATAAATGTTGAAATGGATAATTCATCAAATAAAAATAATGAAATGCCTATGATGATTCATGATTAAACATATCCTTTACAAATTTAATAAGGGTTGAAATCTATAGTCATAAGGAACATAAAATATGAGGGGCATCCAGAAATGGTGCAATCCAGGTAATTTTTATAATCAAAATCCATAACAACATGTCCCACCTGAGGTTATTTTTATTTTCACTGTATGTTGGATAACTACCCCAACACATAAGATCCTGAAAAAATAATGAAACATCTTATTTCTCATTCCTACTATCCTGAAATAGTAATATAAAAAAATAAAAATTTTATATAACTTTATGAGGTCCCAAACCTGATTCACTCAGTGGTAACTGAACCTTGTTGGCCACATGCCCTCATGTTCACCACCCCATATGCCATAGCCTATATAATAGTAATGAGGGTCCATGTTGGTTCATTAGGGGGAATATACCCTCATGACCATAGTGTTGAATAATGGTATAATAATATTAAACAACAACTGAAGCATATCGATTATTAAACAAGTAATGGATAAAAACACATTATATAAATAACCATGTAAACAAATCAAATAGTGTCATATAAAATAAATTTGATCATGGACCTATATACAAAATTAAATAAAGGAAACAATTTAAGTTGGTAAAAATATATATAGTGTAACATCCCAGGTGAATAAAGAATAAATCATTTTCATTTTTATTAATATTTTTGAATTAAATATTAATTTTACTTTAAAGGGGTTTCTATGTTCGATAGCATACCTGATACGCAACAAAGAGTTTCTTTGAAATCTTACGTTGCACACTAGTAAAAAAATAATATTATTTTAAATGGTAGTTAACACGTAGCCGTTGTATTGGCGGGAATTAATGGAAATAACTAAAATATGATTATATATGTTTCTTAAATGTTTTTACATTTATCCAATAAAAGAAAAAGGCTTAAAATATGAAAATAATTCAATTTTAGGCATATATACTCTAATTTTCAGTAAAGGTCCACTTATCGCCTTTTGATGGTGAATCGTCACTAAATATAGTTTTGGTCATTATTATACGTTCAATTGGATGAAATAAAATTATTCTTTAGAATAGGGACATCAAAATTTACTTTGTGTGAATTTCTAGTATTTTTCAGATAAAGTTCATTTTTTAATGAATAGTAAAAAATACTGCATTTTACATCAAAACTACTTTTTCATATAATTTAATTATATGGATAGATTATATTATTAATTGGTTTTAAAGTGTAAATATAATACATTTTTACCATTTAATCCAATAGTGGTCGTTGGAATTAATTTCACTTTGAAATTGGACTTAAACAGGTGTCAATCTTTTGATACTTATTGTTTCATAAAAACACGCCATTTGCTCTGACAGCGGGAATTAATCATTAAATTAATTAATGTAACTTATATGTTTTGAATTTTGTAAAACAGACATCATTTTTGAATTTGTAAAATAAAATATAGCTTAGGGTTAAGTTTTGATATTTTTCTGAAAAACATCAATTTTTGATGAATAGTGAAACCACTAGGTGGTACTTAAAAAACTGATTTTTCGTTTAAATGAAATTTTACCACCTCTATGTTTTGAATTTAAAAAATCTGAAATAATTGGTTGTCATTAATATTTAAAATGTGGTTCAATGGGATTAAAATAATTTTTTGGTGAATAGTATCTTTTATGTTTTTAATCACGATTAGAGGTAATTAGTGTAATTTAAGGTAAGAATAATGTTTTAATAATATGAAATGAACTTGAAACATGTCCTACCATTATTATATGTGTCATGTCCGACCAAGACAACCCATGGGTAGATTTTTGGGACCCCATGGATCCACTTGGGTAAGATAAATACATTAATACATTTTATTTAAATTAAAAGTAAAAATGACACAAACATGAGTTGTTTTAATAAACCAATTTTTAAATGGGGTTATACAAGTCATAATTTTTACTATAAATATTAATTAGAAATATAAAAATATTTCCTACATCATAGTATTTTTTAATAATTTTTATACATTAAATAAATTAAATCATTTATGACATCATGATGATGCAACAATTACTTCATTAATAAAGGATTTAAATAAAATGAAAAGATATTGTTAAAACTATAACTTAAACTTGTAAAAGACTTATTGGATGAGTATATTTCGAACCCTTATCACCTTATACTCATAATACATCAATGTGGGAGCCTTTTTATCCGAAAATCGTTTTATAACAAAGCATTGTTTCATTACTTTCCAAGAGTGCCGCTCCTCTCCTCTTATAAAAGGCCCCCACCTCTACCTTCGTACCCACACATCCAAAGCCTTTGGCATGGCCAAAACTGCCCATTTTGTCTCTCCACATCCCTCTATAACTCTTAGAAGCCTCACATTGTGCCGAAATCTTCACAAGGAAGCCTTTGAGCTCAAATAAAAAAGAGTTACCCGATTTAAAGGTACTGTCTTCTCTTCTGTTCTTATGTTTTATTTTGCTTCTCCAACCCCCTAAACTCTTTTTATTCTTTTCTTTTGTAACAACACAATTATATTCCATAAACTAGGAGGTTTTTATAATAATTATTCTAGCTAAACTTACACACACCTACATCTAATGGTTAAAGAACATACTGTTTCCGTGGATGGAGAATTTCTACCTCACGAAATGATGATTGTTCAACACTCATATAACACCTTCAAAGGTGGCCATTAAGATGTCACTATATTTATATATTATATATAATATGTTTATGTTTTACTTATGCTTCTTTATTTTTTATTTATGCCATACCTTTATGGTTACCATTATGGGTAAAACGCGATATCTTTATTTTAGGAAGTGCGGACTACCGCCCCTCAAAGTGATTTGATTAGTTAATTCCATATGTGGGAAGTATAAAGGATTTAATTAATGATATTATGTATGATATTATACTGGAATAGTAATATACCTTTATATCATTATGATTCCATTCCATAAAATGCGAAATAGAAATGAAAGTAGCGTTCATGCGTACGTACGGCTTACGGTCTCCATGGACGGTGCATTTCATTTCTTACCTCTACCAGTTATGTAATATTATAAATGTATGTATATAATGGATATATATGATATATATGATATCTACATCATGAGTATAACTCTGGATATAATAGATACATGAACAACTTGTAATTATAAAGAGTTTATTTTTGACTCAAGTACCAATGATCGTTAAAACGAACGTTATTAACTTAAATGATTACATAATGTTCATAACATGGTAATAAGTGATATAAAATGACTAATGAACTTGAAAAAGGTTCTTAAGAAATTATAAATTAACTCATGTTTATTATTCAGGAGGTTAGAGAATGATCGGGTCATGTCGGGCCCGAGGTATGGGACTTCATCTCAATCTCCTTTCATCGAGGAATATTTTGTTTTATACACAACCTTCTTTTATATGGTGTATAAACCCCTTTGAATTTTATGTTTATCCAAAAGGAATCATTTTTTTATACGAAGCGTTTACTAAACGACAAAAGGGAATATTTTTTTCGTACGTATGCGGCGACGACGACTTCTCCGCCGTCGTGACCAGTATTTGAGTTTCGGCTTCTTCTACAAGCCATACCTTTTTTTAAATGAAAAATAAATACCATGTTTTAATTTTATTTTATTTTGGTATTGAAAATGGTTTTCATAATGTGTTTATTATATCAATGTGTTGTATTGATATCTTGTGATTGAAATGTGGAAATGTTATGTTTCCTTTATGCATGTTTTATGTGATATGATTATGTTATGGTTCTTGGGAATTGTTATGAAGTCGGGTTGTTCCGTGAAAAACTAAGGGCGGGTGAGCCTGATATAGCTCTCCAATGCATTGGGTAACGCGATGGAGTTAAACGTTAAGGTTTCTCCGAAGAGATTTATGGAATATACTGTGATGGGTATTCCAAACGTAACCATGAGGGTTACTACCATCGTAAGAATGTTATGAATGCCTCTAGTTACCTTTATGTCTTATGATTTCTATGATTTATTCATGATTTGATGAGGTATGTTAAAGTTCTTATGTTTTATGGGTAATGTATGATTTCATTCTTATGTATATATGTACTCATGTTTCCTTCCATATTTTTATATCCCTTACTGATATTTTTATTCTCATCCCAAGTTTTTGAAATGCTTTTCACAGGTCAAGGGAAAGGTGCATGATACGATGATAGTGTCAAGGAAGTGTCAAGAAAGAATCCATGTTTTATGTTAAATATGTTTCTATTGATGGGAAAAAAGTAATACTATCTTTTATGTAACCACTTTGTTTAAATGTTGAATATAATTCATGATTTATGATCTAATTATATAATACTCTAAACCTAAAAAGATCCTCAATATGAATTATTCATTTAATTCAATATTAAGTAAGGATTAAGGACAGGGCCTTATAGTTGGTATCAGAGGTCGACTTAGATAACCTTAGGAGTTATAATTCTATTAAATGATTATCCTAAAATATTTTTTTATGGTCAAATTGAAATGATATAGCATTTGAAAATTACCCTGTTGCTTCATCTAAGACATGTTTGTTCAGAATGGTTTTCCGCAGAGGAAACAGGGAAGCAGTGCTAGGAAGGCATACAGAAGGAAATAACCTTCCGAATCAGCATCCTGAGATGGTCGGAATTGGAACTGAATAGTTTTTTGCAGTAATGGCGCAGTTGACTCAAGCGATAAATGGTGGTGGTATCCATGCACGAGATCAGCCAGATCAACTGTAGAGGAACATGTCAGTGGTGAAACATTTCATGAGGCAATATCCCCATCATTCTGAGGATCATCTGACCCTGTGCTAGCTGAAGGGTGTATTAAAGAACTGGAGAAGATTTTCGATGTCATGGGATGTTCATACAATCAAAAGGTTAGTCTTGCTATTTACCGTTTGGAGGGTGAGGTAGATTAGTGGTGGTCGATGGTTTAAAATATCAGGGACGCTGATGAGATTGATGCTCTCGACTGGGATGAATTCAAAGGTATGTTTCTTAAGAAGTATTTTCCCAAGGATGTTTGACATAGGATGGAATATGAATTCCTGGAATTGAGGCAATAGGAAGACTCAGTGGCTTCCTATGAAGAAAGGTTCACTCGATTGGCAAGGTATGCTCCAAATTTTATCTGAGACCTTGATAGAAAAATCAATCGTTTTTACTCAGGATTAAAGCCAAAATATCGAAGGGCTTTAGCTTATCGTGAGTTTAAATGTTATGAAAAGCTTGTTCTATGTGCTGAGAAGGTGGAAATGGAGTTTGCCGATGATCAAGTGTTCTATAACAACCATCAGAAGAAGAGACTGAGGTGGCAGGAGAAAGGAAAGTATTCTTCAAAGAAGTCTGATGGTAAGAAAACTAAGTTTCCAGTTTGTGATAAATGTTGTAAAAGGCATTCTTGGGAATGTCTTCTGAATTCTGGAAAGTATTATCGATGTGGTAAGATGGGACATAAGGCTCGTGATTGCACTGAAAAATATTAGGGTGATGGTAAGACCAGATTTGATTTATAGTTAGTGAAATGTTTTAAGTGCAATGAGATGGGTCACTATGAAAATGAGTGTCCGAAAAAGATCACGAGTGATGGGAAGAAGTTAGACTACAAGCAGAAAGGGGGGGTGAAATCCTTTGCAACTACTTCAGTAGATGTCAGGTTATCAAATGAAGTTGTATCAGGTACTTTGTTTGTTTTTTCAGATTATGCCAGTGTGTTGTTTGATTCGGGGTGTACACATTCTTTCATCTTTGAAAACCTTTTAGTAAAATGGGAATACCATATCATGAAATGATTCCTAAACTTGTGGTAAAAAACACCTGTGGGAAATGTTGAGGAAAAAAGAATTTATAAGAATATTTCTATCCTTATCCGTTGAAAGAACCTACTTGCGAACCTTATTGTTTTACCTCTAGTAGAGTTTGATGTTATCCTGGGTATGGATTGTGTCTCTATTTTCCTTGCTAAAATTGACTGTAGAGATAAAGAAGTTACTTTTCAGAAAGGATTTCAGTTTGTGTACAAGAATGAACCCTTACTATTGATAACTTATCAAGAGGCCGAGAAACTTGTAAAATATGGAAATGAATGTTTCCTTGCACACATTGTTGAAAACAAAGGAACTGTTAAGATTAATGATGTTCCATTGGTAAGTCAGTATCCTGATTTTTTTCCTAATGAGTTTCCTGGAATAATACCAGATCGGGAAGTTGAATTTACTGTTGACTTAGTTCCTGATGCTAAGCCAATTTCAAAACCCCTTATCGAATGGCTCAAACTGAACTTTTAGAGTCGAAGGAGAAATTGCAAGATTTATTAGAGAAAGGTTTCATTCGACCTAGCACATCACTATGGGGTGCTCCTGTTTTATTTATTAAAAAGAAATATGGTTCTATGAGACTTTTCATTGATTATAGAGCCTTGAATAACATCACTGTTAAGAACAAATATCCTTTGCCTCATATCAATGATTTGTTTGATCAGCTCCAGGGAGCTCAGTATTTTTCAAAGATTGACCTGAGATCAGGGTACCATCAGTTGAAGGTAAAGAAAGCAGGTATTCCGAAGACCACGTTCCATACAAGATATGTCCATTATGAATTTTTAGTAATGCCTTTTTGGCAAACCAATGCACCTGATGTATTCATGGAGTTAATGAATATAATTTTCCATGAGTTCTTGGATAAGTTTGTGGTTGTTTTCATTGATGATATTTTGGCGTTTTCTAAAAGTAATGAAGAGCATGAAAGACATTTAAGGGATATATTTCAAACCTTGAAATAAAAGGAATTGTATGGGAAATTCATAATGTGTGAATTTTGGTTTCAACAAATATCTTTCCTTGGTAATATTGTTTCTAAAGATGAGATAACTGTTGATCCGGCAAAAAAAGGTTGTTTAATAATGTCCAAGACCCAAAAATGTAACTGATATTTCTATCTTCCTTTGTTTGGCATGCTATTACCGAAGGTTTGTTAGAAATTTTTCACGGTTATCTAGTCCAATGACAAAGCTAACTCGGAAGGGTGTTATGTTTATCTGGACAAAAGAATGTGATGATTATTTTTAGGAACTGAAAAGAAGATTGGTGAATGCTCTAGTTTTGGCACTACCTTCTAGGAATGGTGAGTTTGTTATATATAGTGATGCTTCATTGAAAGGACTTGGTTGCGTCCTAATGCAGAATGATCAGGTAATTGCTTATGCTTCACGACAGTTGAAAACCCATGAGGTAAATTCCCCTACACATGATTTGGAATTAGCTGCTCTTGTTTTCGCTTTAAAAATTTGGAGGCATCATTTTTATGGAGTAAAGTGTGAAATATATACTGATCACATAAGATTAATATATATATTCACTCAGAAAGATTTGAACATTAGACAGAGGAGATGGCTGGAATTAATCAAGGATTATGATTGTACAATTCATTACCATCCTGGAAAAGAAAAAAAAGTGGATGATGCTTTGAGTCGGAAAAGTAATGCTTCATTAACCATGCTACTTTTGGAACAAGATCCTTTGGTTTTTTATTTGATGAACTTTTGCATAGAAGTTGTTGGTGCAAGAAGTTCTTCTATTTTGTTTCAGGTATCAGTGAGATCATATCTATCAGACAGAATCAAGCAGGCACAGAAACAAGATAGTGAGTTGCAGAAAAAGTTAGAGCTGGTTCAGAAGGGTGAGTTTCCTGAAATAAAAATTGATAATGATTGTGATTTGAGATTTTGGAAGATATTGTGTGTGCCTTGTGATTCACAGTTGAAGAGAGAGTTGTTATGTGAAGCTCATGGTTCTCCGTTTTCAGTTCATCCTGGAAGTACTAAGATGTATAGAGATCGTCGGGAGTATTACTGGTGGGACAGAATGAAAAGAGATATTTCTGATTTTACTATGAAGTGTTTGACATGTCAACAGGTTAACGAAGAGCGGCAGTTACCAAAAGGGATGCTTCAGACTTTACCAGTGCCAGAGTGAAAATGGGAGAATATATCCACAAACTTTGTTGTGGGATTACCGAAGACATATCAAGGTAATAATTCAATTTGGGTTATTCTTGATAGCTTGAATATATATGCTCATATCATTGGTATATGAGATACCTTTTCCCTAGATCAACTTTCCCGTTTGTATCTTAAAGAGATAGTCAGGTTACATGGAGTTCCTCTCTCCATTGTATCTGACCGTGATCCCTGGTTCACTTCTAACTTTTGGAAAGGCCTTTAGAAGTCATTGGGTACTGAATTAAATTTTAGAACAGCTTTTGATCCTCAATCAGATGGGCATTCAGAATGACCAATTCAGACTTTGGAAGATATGCTATGTGCTTGTTCGATGGATTATCAGGGAAGTTGGGACCAAAATATTTATTTGGTTGAGTTTTCATATAATAACAGTTTTCATTCTAGTATACAGATGGCACTGTTTGAGGCATTATATGGGAAGCGGTGTCGAACTCCAACATTTTAGGATGAAGTAGGTTAAAGGAAGCTGATGGGACTAGAATTGGTAGAAGAGATGGCAAAAAAAGTTCAGTTGATTCAGAAACAAATGAGAACATCTTAGAGTAGATAGAAAAGTTATTTAAACAATAGGAGGAAGGATCTATCTTTTGAGGTAGGTGATCAAGTGTTTCTCAAAGTTTCCCTGTGGAAAAGTGTGATGCGATTTGGTCAGAAAGGAAAGTTGAGTCCAAGGTTCATTGGACCATATGAAATTCTGGAGAGAGTTGGATCAGTTGCTTACCGAGTGGCTTTACCTCCGAGTTTATCTCAGGTACACAATGTTTTTCATGTTTCGAGGTTGAGAAAGAACATGCCAGATCTATCTCATGTTTTTAGCCCAGAGGTAGTTCAGTTGGAAGAGAATCTCTCTTATGAAGAACAACCAGTCCAGATTCTTGACCATAGAGAGAAAGTGTTGCGGAATAAGGTAATTCACCAGGTAAAGGTTTTATGGAAAAACCATATGGTTGAAGAGGCAACATGGGAATATGAAAATGCTATGAGAGATAAATACCCCCACTTATTTTGATAAGTGAATAAAATTGCGAGGACACAATTCCCAAAAAGGGGGAAGGATGTAACATCCCAGGTGAATAATGAATAATGCATTTTCATTTTTATTAATATTTTTTAATTAAATATTAATTTTAATTTAAATGGGATTCTATGTTCGATAGCGTACCCAATACGCAACACAGAGTTTCTTTGAAATCTTACGTTGCACACTAGTAATAAAATAATATTATTTTAAATGGTAGTTAACACGTAGCCATTGTATTGGTAGGAATGAATGGAAATAACTAAAATATGATTATATATGTTTGTTTAATGTTTTTACATTTATCAAATAAAAGAAAAAGGCTTAAAATACGAAAAGAATTCAATTTTAGGCATATATACTCTAATTTTCACTAAAGGTTCACTTATCGTCTTTTGATGGTGAATCATCATTAAATATAGTTTTGGTCATCCTTATATGTTCTATTGGACCAAAAAAAAATTCTTCTTTAGAATAGGGACATCAGAATTTACATTGTGTGAATTTTTCGTATTTTTTCGATAAAGTTCATTTGTTTAATGAATAGTGAAAAATACTGCATTTTACATCAAAACTGCTTTTTAATCTAATTTAATTATATGGTTAGATTATCTTTTTAATTGGTTTTAAAGTGTATATAAAATATATTTTTACCATTTAATCCAATAGTGGTCGTTGGAATTAATTTCACTTTGAAATTGGACTTAAACAGGTGTCAATCTTTTGATACTTATTGTTTCATAAAAACACGCAATTTTCTCTAACAATGGGAATTAATTATTAAATTAATTAATGTAACTTATATGTTTTGAATTTTTTTAAAATAGACATCATTTTTGAATTTGGAATATCAAATATAGCTTAGGATGAAGTTTTGGTATTTTTCTGAAAAACTTCAATTTTTGATGAATAGTGAAACCACTAAGTGGTATTTAAAAATCTGATTTTTCATTTAAATGAAATTTTACCACCTCTGTGTTTTGAATTTCAAAAATACAATATACATGGTTGTCATTAAGAAGTAAAATGTGGTTCAATGGGATTAAAATAAATTTTTGGTGAATAGTAACTTTTATGTTTTTAATCACGATTAGAGGTAATTAGTGTAATTTAAGGTAAGAATAATGTTTTAATAATATGAAATGAACTTGAAACATGTCCTACCCTTATTATATGTGTCATGTCCGACCAAGACAACCAATGGGTCGATTTTTGGGACCCCATGGAGCCACTTGGGTAAGATAAATACATTAATGCCTTTTATTTAAAGTAAAAGTAAAAATGACACAAACATGAGTTGTTTTACTAAACAAATTTATAAATGGGGTTAAACAAGTCATAATTTTGACTATAAATATTCATTATAAAGTTAACAATATTTTCTACATTATAGTATTTTTTTATAATTTTTAGAAATTAAATAAATTAAATTATTTATCACATCATGATGATGCAACAATTATCTCATTAATAAAGGATTTAAATAAAATGAAAAGATATTGTTAAAACTATAAATAAAACTTGTGAAAGACCAATTGGATGAGTATATTTCGAACCCTTATAACCTTATCCTAATAATACATCAATGTGGGACCCTTTTTATCCGAAAAGTATTTTACAACCAAGCATTTTTTTCTTAACTTTCCAAGAGTGCCCCTCCTCTCCTCTTATTAAAGGCCCCCACCTCTATCTCCTTACACACACATCCAAAGCCTTTGGCTCGGCCAAACCCTACCCATTTTGTCTATTCACATCCCTCTATAACTCTTAAAAGCCTCTCATAGGGAAGAAGTCTTCCCAAGGAAGCCTTTGAGCTCAAATCAAAATGAGATACTCGATTTAAAGGTAGTGTCTTCTCTTGTGTTCTTATGTGTTATTTTGCTTCTCCAACCCCCTAAACTCTTTTTATTAATTTCTTTTGTAACAACACCAGTATCTTTCATATACTAGGAGGTTCTTATAGGAATTATTATAGCTACACTTACACACACATACATCTAATGGTTAAAGAACATACTGTTTCCGTGGATGGCAAATTTCTGCCTCACGAAACGATGATTGTTCAACAGTCATATAACACCTTCAAAGGTGGCCATTATGATTTCACTATATTTATATATTATATATAATATGTTTATGTTTTACTTAATCTTATTTATTTTTCATTTATGCCATACCTTTATGGTTACCATTATGGGTAAAACGCGATATCTTCATTTAAGGAAGTGCGGACTACCGCCCCCTCAAAGTGATTTGATTCGTTAATGCCATATGTGGGACATATAAAGGATTAAATTAATGATATTATGTATGATATTATACTGGAATTATTATATACCTTTATATAATTATGATTCCATTCCATAAAATATGAAATATAAATGAAAGTAGCGTTCATGCGTACGTTTGGCTTACCGTCTCCATGAACTGTGCATTTCATTTCTTACCTATAAACGTTATGTAATATTATAAATGTATGTATATAATGTATATATATGATATATATGATATCTACATCATGATTATAACTCTGGATATAATGGATACATGAAAAACTTGTAATTATAATGATTTTATTTTTGACTCAAGTACCAATGATCGTTAAAACGACCGTTATTAACTTAAATGATTACATAATGATCATAACATGGTAATAAGTGATATAAAAGGATTAATGACCTTGAAAATTGTTTTTAAGCAAGTATAAATTAACTCAAGTTTATTATTCAGGAGGTTAAAGAACGATCGAGTCAAGTCGGACCTGAGGTATGGGACTTCGTCTCAATCTCCTTTCATTGAGGCATATTTTGTTTTATACACAACCTTCTTTTATACGGTGTATGAACCCCGTTGATTTTTAAGTTTATCCAAAAGGAATAATTTTTTTATACGAAGCATTAACTAAAAGACAAAAGGGAATTCTTTCCGTCGTACATATGTGGCGACAATTACTTCTCCGCCGCCGTGACCATTTTTTGAGTTTCGGCTTCCTATACAAGCCATACCTTTTAAAAAAATTAAAAATAAATATCATGTTTTACTTTTATTTTATTTTGGTATTGCAAATGGTTTTCATAATTTTTTTATTATATCAGTGTGTTGTATTGATTCCTTTTGATTGAAATGTGGAAATGTTATGTTTCCTTTATGCATGTTTTATGTGATACGATTATGTTATGGTTCTTGGGCATTGTTATGAAGACGGGTGGTTCCGTGATAAACTAAGGGTGGGTGAGCCCGATATAGCTCTCCAATGCATTGGGTAATGTGAAGGAGTTAAACGTTAAGGTTTCTTGGAAGAGATTTAGGGAATATACTGTGATGGGTATTCCAAACGTAACCAAGAGGGTTACTCCCTATGTAAGAATGTTATGAATGCCTCAAGTTACCTTTATGTCTTATGATTTATATGATTTATTCATGATTTGATGAGGTATGTTAAAGTGCTTATGTTTTATGGGTAAAGTATGATTTCATTCTTATGCATATATGTACTCATGTTTCCTTTCCATATTTTTATATCCCTTACTGAGCTTTTTATGCTCATCCCATGTTTTTGAAATGTTTTTCACAGGTCAAGGGAAAGGTGCATGATATGATGATAATTTCAAGGAAGTGTCAAGAAAGAATCCATGTTTTATGTTAAATATGTTTCCGTTGATGGGAAAAAACGAATACTATCTTTTATGTAACCACTTTGTTTAAATGTGGAATATAATTCATGATTTATGATCTAATTCTCTAAAACTCTATCCCTGAAAAGATCCTCAATGTGAATTATTCATTTAATTCAATATTAGGTGATTTTTAAGGCTGGGGCCTTATATATAGGTATACTAAAAACTCCAAAAAGATCCAAATGACTATCCCGGGATATAATCAAGAGTCACAACTTAGTCTTGTGCTCCCCTACTCCCATTATATATACAATCATATATCTATAAATAAAAAAATTATATTATTCCTCCATGTACTCATAAAGTATTTTTATATAACATAATGGTGTCCCAATAATGGTTTGAGATAAAATCAGTAGGCCACCAAAAGGGATGTATAATTACAAACAGTCTATGAATATATAATAAATAGTGTGTTGTTAACAAAAATGATCAAAATGAAGATTTGTAATAAATAGCCAACATAGGTCTCGATTCCTGTGGAAAACATATCCTCTACCCCCCACATCAACCAAAGACATAGTATATCTATGTAAAAAATCCATCATTATTTAATTTATAATAATGTATCATGATCTAATTTATAGCCCAAACATCCCCCGAATATTATATCATATAGGTTATTTATAAAAATTCCAGGAATAATGTGTAAGGCTCTGACTGAATCCAAGATTGTGCTTTGGCTTGGTATAATAATAATATAATCATAAAATTATTTAATATTTCCAAGGGAACCCAAGACTCTCCAATGAATTTTTAATTTGGAATCCCTGTATATCTCAAGGTTGAGTTTGAACCCATCACCCAAACAGAAACTCAAAGGAATCCCTTAAAGGAATCCTGGTATTTCTCTACATGATATACAAATTCATTTCATAGAGACCCTATTATTTGTAGTCCATAAAGTGTTTCCAAGTGTCACTCATGATATATATAATAATGATCCCACATATTTCATCATAGAAATTCCATAATGGATTCCCTGTTTCACTCGGGTGAGTATAAGTCTGTTTCCAAATGATTATATCAAAGGAATTCATATTAGAACCCATGTGTTGTGAAATGTGTATAATAATCATTAATTAAAAAACATTAATTACTAAATCCAGAAGAGTCTATATTTGGAGATACTAATGTTGAACCCACCTATCAATCTCAAGTTTTCATTAAGAATTCCCATGGGCCTATAGTCTAACCATACCATGTATACACACGTTTAAAACCAATTGGTCAACAGATTTGTAATCAATTAACTCACCCTAGAAGGTACTTTAAACAATATCATTATAATATAATGAATTTCATCACATGAATCCTTACATTAATTTTAATTGGTCATTTCAATTATAAAATAATTCTCAATTATAAGTGAGAAATAACAATGCCCAAAGCCCTAGGGACTTGCACTTCTATTACCTCATTACTTTATTCAATATAAAATTTAATCAAATTATATGAAATCCACAAGTAAATAGGAAAAAGGACACACCTAAAAGGTTAATCAAATACAAGTCACCCCATTGTTGTTTAAAATAATTTAATATCAAAACCTAGGGGTTGTTCAAATTTGAGGTCTGTAACCTTTAACTAAACCTCAATGGTAATCATGGGACATCTAGGTGAGGCTCATCTATTAAATTTAAATACCAACTCAAGTCATAAGAATCACTTGGAATAACTATATTTTAGTAGAATGAATAATATATAAGCACACTGATATTATTGGAAATGTAGGAGAATACCTACTTTAGCTTCACAGTCAACTATCCGTTATTGGCCTCTTATCTATGCTAATATGGATATAATCAAAAAAGTATACAAACTCCCATAAAAAACTAATATGATCTCACACAAAGATAACTGCACAAAGTGGAATAAAAATGGAAAATGGATCAAGAATAATATAGAAATCAAAAGTTTCTATCCAATAATACTAATAATTGGTGATTTAGATTCATTAGTTTGAATTTACACAAATTCCTAGCTTTAGGATTGAAAAAGTTTGAAATGGGAGTATAGGCTGTCTACTAGATTATAAATAAGAAAAAGGAGAGAGATATGTTAAAAATATAATCCCTTAATTGAAAAATTTTCATTTTACCCAACAATATATGGTCACATAGTTGGCCACACATTTCGAAAGACCATGTTCCAACTGTGTCCCTGACTATATATCAGGACCACCCATGACACAATACGGGAGCATGTATTGATGGGGTCCGTAGGGTTTTAAATTCTTATAATCTTCCATTTTATTCTATTTATATAATTTTATAGTTTTTTTTACTTTTTAGTTCTTTCACTTTTCCTTTTTCTGAGATCACCTCCCATTCTTCCACTTGTTTTACCTTCTTCCTGTCCAACATTTATTTATTTTCCCTTAACTCTATCCCATACTTAAATGTTATAGTCTTTCCAAATTCCATTGGATTTTTTATAGCAATAACAATAAATTTAATGATTAATTACTTTATTATTATATAAAAAAAATTCCCACATGATCCTTGTAATTTTTTAGAGTGGATTTCATAATTGTTATATATATATTTTGGATTTCAATCCACTAATTTTAATTTCATATATTGTCATTTAAAATGTACTTAAGTGACTGTTTTGTGGGTTGGAATGGTTTTTGTGGTTGGGATTTCTAAAGTGTTTATTTAATTTGAGTTTTTTATTAGTTATTGTTTAAATGGTTTTGAGGCATTTTGTTGAGGTACATACCAAAAGTCTTTGGTCAGAGTTAATTTTTTTCCACCATGTTTTTATTTTTATCATGAATTTATATTTTGATTTTATTGAACTATCTTCTCATAGTTGGTTGTATTATAATGTTTCTTAACAAGGTTGATTGTATTTTAAATAATTAAAATTAAATTCTTGATCATCTCTTAAACCATCCCATCACTCCAAGTCTATATATAGTCTAATGAACATCCCATATGACATTCAAGCATAACGAGACATGGTTGTTGATGTTGTGTTTATGATTGAGACAATAACTTAAAATTATAAATATTTTTAGTTAATTATTATTATTTTTTGTCTATGAGGGTTATTTATTCCACATGATGGATTCCTCTCTTCTGTGGACCTCTATCACATTATAAAATAATTTGGTGGGAAATTATTGTTAAGTACTCATGAAACTGAAGAGTTTTTTACATATGTCATTCATTGAAAAAATCATAAATCACATTACAACATGTTGATTCGAAGTAATATTATAATGTTTTCATTTTTATCAATCATCATGAATATGTTATTGAAACATTATTATAAAATTATTTAATTGTATCTATGCATACAAAAATTGAATCTATATCAATTTGTGTAAAATTTTATATCCCTTTGAGTATATTTAACATCCCCTCTGGCATAATATAGTTACCCACAAATTATTTCTCCAATATTGTTTATGTAGTGACAGATCCAGCTAATTCATTTTTTGTAAAATCATTCACATAATATTTGAGGGAGAATGGATATTTCCTCAACCTTATGAAATTTTATGTCACTCTAATCTACATAGAAATTTAAGAAAACACTAAAAGTAATATTAGTATATATGGGGATATATATTTTTCATTACACTAATGTTTCATTTTTATAAATCACATTGAGAAAATTGGATAATTTAAATATCAATTTTATGGATTTAGGGTAAAATAAATAACATGGAATTAATATTAAGGGATGGTAAACTATAGTCCATAATGGATCAATCCCACTGTGATTTTTTAAATTATGTTGGTTTTCCTTATGGTATAATTGAGTACTGACTTACTTGGGTCCAATAGGGGGAATTTTCCCCTACATTCCTAAATTTTATTGAAGGGGAAGAAACCCCTTAATCACGAGACTATATTACAGTGATTCACTAGAATCAACACTCCCTAATAATGTAGTTGGATTCATATTAAAACATCGATTAAAAAACAACAATAATAAAATCTCACATTATGCATTAGAAAAAAATAGAATCATAAAATAATTGGTTTTATCAACTGGTATATATAACTCTTATGATCACTACATTTAATTGGTAATTGTGCCAAAAATTAAACAATCACTCTAAAATAATTAATACTAATAGTAAAATAGAATATATAAATTATGTGATTAATCATTAACAATACTAATACAACCTACAATAATATCAATTTAAGCTCAATCTCATATTAAAAATGAATAAAACACAAGAGTTTTCAATTAGTATTATAGTTAAATAAATCAATTAAAATTAAAAAAGTACATTGTGTTTTGATAAAAATAAAATATTTTTGTAGGATGTGGCTAATCTGAAAATATGGTTTTTAGGAAAATATAATTATCTCATTCATTTATTAATTAGTTTAGTTTATCTATTGTTTGATTTTCTAAAGATAATAAAAATTATTTATGATTCAGTCCATTGATTCTACAAAATTAATTCCAAATATATTAATTATTGAAATGAATAAAATTAAATTCATTATGAGAAATATACTAAGAAAATAATAATTCAAACCATAGTTTATAGATTCATCCCCCAATCACATTATTTATCCTCCGATAATAAATATATTTATCAAGAATATTTTATAGCATGATATGAAGATAGAAATCTCCATGTGATTCTTAATCAAAACAATAATTCATGATTGATATTTATAAATAAATAATGTACCCAATTTTCTACACGTAATCACTCACTCAATATAAAAATAGAAATAAATGATAGGGTAAAAATAAATAAAGTTTAAATTTTTCATATATTACAAAACTAAAAAAAATTAATAGAAAAATATGTTTAAACAAAATAACAGTTGAAAATAAAATAATACATATTTGAAATATTTATTGATTAAAAAAAAGATAATTTTTATAATTAATATGTACTCTAGGAAACATGGAAAAACGTTATAAATTTTTGGAAACACTAAAACCTACAAAAAATTAATGAAAATAAAATATTTATATATTGAATACACTACAACATACACGATGTCAAAAGAGTAATTGTAGGGTCCTATGAATGGTAAATTGATATATATATATATATATATATATAAACACAACTTCTCAAAAAAGGCTATATATTTATATTTCTATATTGAAGAATCTTCTAATATAGAAATTCTAGGATATGTGTCCCCATATTATTGATACCCATGTTTCTAAAAAATATTATTACATGAATCTTAATATAATATATAATTAATATCAACCTAATAATAATGAGTCCCAGTGTATTTGGAGTACTATGTTCATAATACATCAATGTGAGACTAAAATAAATGTTTTTTATTTTTTTCTCCATAATGAGCTCCTCAAATATTTCGATCTCCAAAAACTACATTGGATAACCCAGGGAATACATAGAAAAAATAGTCAGATATAAAATTTAAAGTAAGGAAATATACATGAGAAGAAAATATAAAGTGGTAGTAAAAGGAATAACACGATATCATAAAAGTGCAGGCTAATGAATAATCACATAGTGCATAAGAGAACAAACATTGTATCATAAAATTACAGAATCATATGAAATTTGAAAGAAACATATAACATGAGATAAATATTAGTCAAGGATAACTGATAAGACAATATCCCATGTGTGAAAAAGAATCCCATGATGGATTATCTTTACACTTGAATTCCACGCATAATGTCATATGAGACTAAAAATACAGCCCAATGCATGGGTGTGTTATCTATGAATTCCCATTATATAACCTATATCAGACTCACTCACAACCATTTTTAGAACATACATCTTAACATGTTAATTATAAATGTTTTCCACAAATATGAAATCAATAATATGTCATATCAAGATATTTCCCAGGGAACGAAATGGGGTTTCATTAAACTTTTTTTCAACTCATATGAAAATTAATTCTTATAATAATTTCATTTGAAAAGTGAACAAAAGGCATGTATTACACCATAAAAATACGGTAGGGTGATATTATCATATATGTGAGAGAAGTATATATAATTTATAATAAATCCATAACATTAAATGTTTTTTCATTGAATATATTTTCTTCAATATAATATATGTAATATTTCTAGTAAAAAAATACACTTTTCACAAAAAAATCAGGTCTTAAAATAATAACAATTTGAAAGTTATTAGATAAAACATTTTAATCATAAAATATCTATAGATATAAATAAATGTATCTTAAAATAGTAGAGTGGTCATGATGGTAGGTAATTTCATACACGCCGAGTATGTAAATACAGTGATTTATGTAACATTTTTGTAATACAAGAAAAAAAAGTAACTTATTTTGAAAATAACAGGAAGAATATATTTCAAAAAAATTAAAACTCATGAATTGTTTAGAATGAAAATAAAAAATAAATGGATAATATTGATTTTTTTTATAAAACTATAAATAAAACATAGATATATAAGATAAATGGTTTTAAACCAAAGATGAAAACATAGTCTTTTCTTCCTTAATTAAATAACTAAACTATTATATATACCCTACAAGATAAAATGGTGATATTAATTGAAAATTTCATGAATATGTGGTTGGAAATAAAATTAAATTGGTTTACTATAAATAATAAAATAAGTTATTCAATTGAAATTTATGTCTAATCAATACCATTTAAAAAGATACTAATGTATAAACACTAATCGAATTTGGAAAATTTGAATCATAAAATCCATGAATGAATTAAGTTAATTTTTGAATAAAATAACATGAATTATGAATTATTCTTGAATTACATTTAAAATGGTTGTATATACAACATACAAATGAAATGTGATTCAAAAAATAAAATGTGTCTCAATGTAGAATGTTTTGAGATGGAAACCCTTAACCCGAGCTCAAATTGTCACATTTTTCTATATCAACCTAAATAACAAACTTATGTTAATTATTTACTTTCAAAAAAACAATTTTCAAGTTTATTATTATTTTATCTTATTTTTTAACAGGTCATATTCAATTACATTTCCAATTAATTTTGTGGTGAACAATTTAATGATAAATAAAACATGTGTACCAAATCACGTTCCTAAGCTCACTAAGGTCAAATATATTTCTATTAAATCATATATATAATGTTCATAATTAAATAATTTTCTTTTACATATTTATATAATTAAATAATACTTTTATAACCATGAATAAAATATGGGTATGAAAATTGAATTTTGTTAAAATTATGGAGATGATATGTTATACATATGCACGAGTAACATTTCCATTTTTTGATGATCATGATAGAAAAAAGATAAGTGTCATTATTTATCTTATTTATGATCATCAAAACATTAATGTAATCTTATTTTTTCAAATATCCTTAAATATACTATCCTTATAATGCGGTAATGAAAATGAATCACATCAATTTCAGAGGTGGTAGTTTACCATGCACATGAACAATGTTATAATTTACTATATAGATAGTAATGTATGAAATTATATGATATATTTAATTTCTATAATTATTAATATTTATTGAATATAATATATTTTCATCTGATTAATCATTATTTTCTTCCATTTAATTAATATGTGAAAAGTGAATCACTTCACTTTGTGAGGTGGTAGTCTTCAGTACACATGAGAAACATTATCAAATTCCCTATGGAAATAAATTTAAGATGGTATACATGATATAATAATTCTAGAAGTATAATTATATCATATAAATATAATATATTCAAACATTAAATACATATATATATCCATCTAGGAGAAGTGGTGATGAAAAATAGTTTACATCTGTTCATGAGGTGGTAGTTTTCTCTACACACGATCAATGGTTTCATTTCTAATTTGAATAAAGTATAGATGGATTGAATAATATTAAATTAACATAATAAAATAATATTATATGGGAAATAATTATATTATTTTATCATAATTATTAAAAAAATATATTTTTAATTATAATAATAAATAAAATAATTCTCGAACAAGAATGATACATCTTCTTCAAAAAATGTCTTTAGGTTTCAACCAAAAGCCTAACTATAATGGATTTGTGATCAAATAAGTGCCTCTATTATCTTGGGATATAATTATTTAACATATTTTGGCATGGTTTTTATAAAAAATGAGTTTTTTAATATCATAATGGTTATAAGTGGGGGTTCCTTTTATAAGTAGGGGAGAGGACACACATGGAATGTTTTAGAAGAAATTATTCCACAATCATTTTTGACGTTCAAATGAGACCCAAAATATGAAATTTTTGAAACTTAAAAGTTATAAGAGACAAATATTACAATAAAATAATAATTATACCTGTTGTGAGATATTTTTATTCATTATATTTATCTTTTAACCCCTACTAACCCCATATTTACATTAATTACAGTAACTTTTTAAAAACAATTAGCTATTAGACATTTGTTTAAATTAGGTAGACATTATTATGTAAAATAAATACTTACAATTTAAAATATATAATCATTTTTTGAATTAAACTTATATAATAAGTGTAATTATATTAAACAAATGTACCAGATGTGTCAAAAAATTAGATTTTGAAGTAATACATTGCTCAAGCATAATTAAATCATATATATATATATATAAGGTAATTGTAAAAAATTTAATTTCAATTAATATATATATAAATATAATCAATAAATTTCATTTTAATCATTTTTCATAAGGGGTTCCATTAATTATTTAAAATGAAGTATCATTATGGACATTATAGAAGTTTTTAGAAAACTTGTGTTTAAGATTAACAATAAACTTATAATAAAATATAGTATAATTTTTTTAAATATAGTTAATTGGATATCATAAATAGAAAAAATATTTACTTTAATTCAAATAAAATTAAAATAGTAATATGAAATAAATTAAAAAAATGATGATTTTATAAAAATAAGTATTTTTCACTATACAGTGAAAAAGTAATATTCTATAAAAAATCTAAAACATTCCCCCTATATTAATATCGATACAATAATAAAAAATCTAAATTTTACTAAATACATTTTATAAAATTATTTGATATAAAATTATATTATTTTAAAATATAAATAATTTATATGAAAATATATTTTCGATAAATAAATTGACTTTTCAAAAAATTGAGTGATTAGATAATATTAAATTATAAATAAATTTATATTGAGTATGGACATTATGTAAATTTAATTAAATAATTAATATTATTCATACCAATAAATTTTACATCATTATTATATCTATCACGTTTAAATAATATTATATCACAGCTCATTAAACCAAATGTTTAATATTTATTACAATATCGAGAATATTATTTTTCTTATCTTAGGTTCTTACATTATTCCTCCATTAAATTAATAAAATCATTAAAATTTTATCTTTCTAATATATATATAATGGGTTTTAAACTACGATATTATTTTCTAGACTACCCCCATTTCAAAATGGTTTAATAAATCTTTCACTTAAGTGATGTAATGGGAAATAAGTAGGTTGCCTCAAATAACAGAAATTTGTGTTCTATGTTGGAGATAATTTTTGGGAATTGAAAAATTAAACATTGAAAAAAAAAATTAATTATTCAGAGTTATATAGGTTATTTATCATATTAAATTCAACGATAATGTTATTATAAATTACCAAATAATCATAATGTTTTGATGAGTAAAAAGTCAATTAATTCATCAAATATGAACAGTGTATGATAAATTTTTTGTTTCAAGATTCATTTCCTTGAGTTTATTGATTCGTTACTATCATAATAGACAAACAAAAAAATGTAATAGATAAGTTTTTATTTGAGAAATTAAATGTTTCCTTTGATTTTTCATCAACTAATTTTCACATCACCTATTACTATAAGGAATGAAAATTCAACATGAATTTTTTCATACATGAAGAACTAAAATTAACATTTACCTAATCATAATGTCCATAAAAGTGTAACAAAATATAGCTCATTTAATTATTAAAAACAAAAATGGTTAGTAAAATGCAATATAATTACCAATATGAATTTATAAATCTATAAAATTTAACAATAATGCCAAATGTATTACCTAGATAATTCCTTAAATAAAGAAACCCATATCCCAAATAACCTCAATAAACTCAACAAAAATAATTATTTAACCTTAGAGGTTATACCATACAATTTAACTTACATCTCTAAAAACAATGTATCATTCTTCAAAGTTAGCCCCTTACATTAAACCAAAAGGTTATATAAGTATTAATAGAATAAAATGACTCTAATTCATAATAAAATTAGTATTAACAACTTATTACTTATATAAAACTTATTTTACACAACAAAATCAAATAATTACTTGTGGATTAAATTAACTACACATAATCTACTTATCAAATATTATATTTTACTCAATAATGTTTTTTCCATTTAATATAACTTTACCATTAAAACACCTTTCTAGGGCATTTGTACCAATCAAGATAATATTAAAAATTGTTAAAGTCAATCTATAGTAGAATAATACTAAGAAATTTCAAGATAATATTAACAATTATACTTGAACAACCTGATTCTCAAATTCTAAAACCTAAACACTTAATCATTATACTTCAATTATTTTTCTAATAAATCACCAATTTAATTTAACCTTTTATTATATAACTGACTCAAACAATGACTATTATCCCCATATCTCTGACATTAAACTGTTAGTGGTTACTTAGAATGAAATTTACTTCCTTATAAATTTATTTCCAGACTCCTCATTTTAAATTATAAATTTTATTCTTTGTGACTACCTTTCTAAACAAATAGAATATAATAGTTTGTTGAAGTAATTTGTCATAGTGCCTCTTACCAAATTATTGACATGTAGGAAAATGATTTTTTTTTAATTTTTCATCTTTATAATTAAACATCAATAACATTTTATCCTTCACTTATATTATTTTTTTATAAATTAATATATATTTAATTTTTTAGTCATAATTTGAGATAGCTCATTTGGAAAGATCATAAACTGTCTAACTTCCATTCACATTTTGTAATATATCTCAATTGGGAAATAATTACATTTCCCATCACATTGGTTTAAGGGATTATATCTAATAGTTTCGACACATAATGAAAAATGTTAATAGGAACATGATTATAATTCATTAACATTCCAAATGGAAAATTAAAAACCTTGAAATAATAACTTTTAAATGATAATCATGTCCAGACATATGAGCCTCCTTGTTTTAATCTATGTTATTCAAGGTATGGATCACTATTAGGTTTGAGAACCTAAAATATTTTATAAACCTATAGTAATAGTTCATAAAGTGTTTTTGAATTTATAAAAACATATATCCCAATAGTGTCCAACATGGTTCACAATAAGGCAAGTTTTCATGTAATAGATAATTCTCTAGTCAAGCATGAAACCCCTTTTTCTAAGTTATTACAACTAGATACAACTAGTATAGAACTGTGTCCATATGTAGCATCTATATAGGGAATTAATTGACCATAAACAACTCTCCATATACATTAGTAAGAATCTATGACATGATTTATACTTATTCTAACTCATAGAATTATCTATAGGTTTATCAAAAAATGTTTCTTATCCTAGTCTCTAACGGTTAACTAAACCAATGATCTGTTAAAATCTATAGAAACTCATTATATTTACATATATAATAACATGATTCTGAACATAATCATCCATAAATTATAGTGAAAATATTGCGGGCCATGTTGTCTTTGGATTAATATGTCCCTAATACAACAAAGTGATACTGAAATAAATCCCTATCATTTTTCCTTCATAATGGGATGATAAATCCATTGGAGCACCTAAAATGACATTGGATAACCCGGGGAATACATATAAAAAGGTTTAAGAGAAAAAATTTGAGTAATATAATGATTATGATTAAGAAATATAATGTGTGAGTCAATGGTATAAAATGAAATCATGAAAGTGAATTCTCATGAATAATCACATGGGTGCATAACATAAATCTCATGATATCATAAGATCATAGTAACATAGAAAACGTGGACACCACATATAACATGAAATACACATGATTGAAGGATAACATTAAATAAAATACCATATGGTTGAAATTTTTTCACAATGGATATGGTGTACTCCCTAATCCCATATATGACACCTGATGGGGTTAAAAATATCTCCTAATGCATCAGATTGTAATCATGGTGTACCCCTTGTATATTCTATATCATACTCAAACAATACTCTCTGGGTGAACCCATTATATAATGTTCATGATTAATTTTTTCTATAATAATGAAATAAATCATAAAGAATAACACAATAATTACCCATGGAATGAAAATGGGATTCATAAACAATACTCATCTCATAATCAAATGAATATTCATAATGAAGGAATTTGATAGATGATCATATTTTATGTATTTATCCATAAATTTAATGGATAAAAACCTATATATATATATATGTGAGACACATATATCAAATTTACAAGAGATCTATAATGTAAAATGTTTTTTTCATGGCTTAAAATGTTTTTAGAATATTTTATGGGATATTTTTTAAGAAAAATACACTCTAATTTTAAAATCACTTCATGAAAAACCAAAGAATTATAAATTATCATAGAATAAATTTTCTATAAAAATTAATGAGTAAATATATAATGGAAGCTTCAAAATTTTAGATTCAATGATAGAAGTTAATTTCTTACATGATGAGTTTATTAAAACAAAGAATCTTTTCACATTTTTATAAGAAAAACTAAAATGTAATTTTTTTTAAAATTATAGAATTATTAAATTAATTTTTTTAATAAAATATAATCATCATAAAAATGAGTTGGATATTTTTTGGAAAATATTAGAAACTTTTTTAGATTACTTTAATTAAAATATAAACATGGAAATGAAATGGTTTTTTTTAACATAAGAGATAAATAAATTCAATTTTACTTAAAAACATTTACTCAATCATTTTATATAACATATAGTGAAAAGTGGAACTATTACATTAAAATTACATGAATAAATAAATTATAATAAAATTAAAGTGGTTTATTAGATAATGATCATGTGAATTTCTTCAATAGAAATTCAAACAAAAAATATCATGATTGAAATGATGTTGAAGAAAAAACCCTTGGAAACTTGGTATCCTTTGAATCATAACACCAATGGTTGAATTATTTGAATTATATCTCAAAATAACTATATTTATGGAATATTCATGATTTAATATTTTTAGGGGTAGTATATACACTCTATAACTGAAATTAGGTACACAAATGTTTTTTGTCTCAATGAATGATGTTTTAAGATGGAAACCACTACCTCAAGCCCAATTTGTCATGTTCATTCCTTATATTTTAAAATAATGAACTTATGTTGATTATTTATGTGATTATTTTTTTAATTTTTTTTTTATTTTTTACGATGTAATGGTAATTTACACTTCTAATCAATTTCACATCGTATGTTTCAATGATAAAGGACCCATAGGTCCAAAATCACTATAGTAAGTTGAATATAGTGAATGATATTATTATTTAATCAAATAAATAATGGTAAAGAATACATATTTTTCATTTTTATAGATAAATTATACAGTTATAACCACCAATTATATATGGTTTTTAAAAATGAAGTATATTACAATCATTAAGATGATAGGATGTACTTATGCATGAGTAATGTTTACAGTAATTGATAATCATTATGGAAAGAATATTTATTTTATTTTTTCATTATAGTACATTAATTATGTTATTAATATAATTTAATTTTATTAATATAATTAAATATATCATCTATGTGACTCAGTAATAAAAAAGGATTTACATCGCTTTGTGTGGAGATAGCTCTCTATACGCACGAATGATGTTATAATTTATTCAATGGATAGTAAAGTAAAACATTATATGATATTTTTTTCAAAATTATTAATATGTAATTAATATCATATAAAACATAAAATTAATACTTATTATCTTTCATTTATTGCTTAGGTGAAAAATTAATAACAGCACTTCATGAGGTAGTATTAAGTCGTACACACAAGCGAAGTTATGGTTTTTTCTAAGGAATGGTAGTTAATAATGAATATTTGAAATTATAAATCATTAAGAATTATTATATCATAAATATTATATATACTAACAGTAAATAAATCACTATATCCATACATGAAAATATGTGACAGAAAATGTTTTACGTCAGTTCGTGAGGTCGTAGTCAGCCATACACTTGATCAACGTATTTGTATCCCATTTGAATGAAGTGGGGAAGTACATTTCTATTACATTGAAATAACAACATATTATTATATGGGAGATATTATTTTATTATATGGGAATTTTTTTTTGATTATATTGAAGTTTAATAATAAATTAAACAGAATACTTTGTTAAGAATTATATGCCTTCTTCAGAAAACTTCTAGATGTTTTATCAAAAATCCATCCTAATATGTATTTATATAAAAAATAAATATTGAATTTTTGAATGGAAGTAATAATGTTAATTTGGAATTTATTGGAAAATAATTTTTTTTATTTTTGTAACGTTGAGGACAAGGGTAGCCTTTTATAAGAGGGGTAGAGAACACACTTGAATTTTATGGAAAGAAATGACTAAAACAAAACTATTATCATTAAAATAGATCTAGAATGGACCATTTAAAAAATCATAAGGTATAAATATTACCACAAATTAAGAAATAGAAAATTTTTGGGTCTGTTTTAGCCATTATATTTTTTGTTTATCTCCCTGGAAAATTCATTTTACCTTAACTATTGGAAATTGTTATTTATTTTTTTAATATTAATTATGGTAAAAAATTAATGTTGAACTTATTGGATAAAATAAATTGTGAATATCCAAAACTATAAATTATTTTTTTCCAAATTAAATTAATTTAATTGGGATAACTAAATTTATAATAAATCTTGTAAACCTGTTGAAAAACCAATTTTATCATGATATATATTTTTCAAGAGTAAGCTGATTATATAAATACTATATGAAAATTAATTATAACTAAATGAATTTAAAATAATATATATATATATATATATATATAATTTATACATATTATTTATATCATTCTTCATGTGTGGTTATTTTTAACAATTTAAATAGAGAAACCTGATGAATTTTAAAATACGTTTAAGAATAAAACATTATTAAGCCTAATAATAAACTTATATTAATGTCAAGTATAAAGAAGTTTTAAATTTATTTAATTTGATTTAATGTTAATAAATTATAATTTTTTTTAAAATAAAATTTAATAAAATAATGGGATATAATTTTTTAAAAAGAAGTGAAATTTTTTTAAATATCTATATATTTTATTATTCAGTGAAAAACTAATATATTTCAGAAAATAAAAATTTTTCATTCTCCGTTTATATAGTAAAGATGATTTCAAAAATTATATCCTCTTTATATAAAAAATTATAAAATTTGGAAAAAATAATTATATTATCTTCTCAGAGAAATTCTTTTTTTGATGAAAAGGTATTTTTAAGCATTAAATTGGATTTTCTAAAAATTGGGTGACAAATTAACATGATTTTATAAATAAATTTATATTATGTTGGTACATTATATAAATTTCATTAATTAGTTAATACTTTTAAAAATAACAACTTTATAGGCTATGTTATATCAGTCATGTTTACATAAAATAATATCGTTTTTTACTTAAATATAGTATATCATATTGAATAATCTATCAAGAATATTGTTCTTTTATAATAACATGTTGTTACAAATCATTCCCAAAATATTCAATTTTTAAGAATATCATATAAAATATTAATTCATTTATCTTATTTTAATTTCCCAATCATGATCTACAAAATGATATATAAACCACACTATAGTATAATCCATGTCATGGTTCACTGAGTAAAATGGTCATACATGCCCAATATACATGTTTGTAGCACTTGAGATCTGTATGATTCAATTTAATATTTAATGATATGTAGTAATATATTATGTATTCATTAAAAATTATATGATACTCTTGCATATGTAGTTGAATATCCATGTTACTTTTATATAAGCTATAAGAATCCCAGTTAAATATTACACATCTCCATTCAGATTCTTGGAAAATATTTTAAAATCTGTTTTCCAGTTATATATGTCTTTCCATGGTCGAATAAAATATTTGCTTTGTTCATAGAATTCCTCCTTCACAATATAGATGGATATGAACTGCCAATTGTTATATCAACCTTTCAACATTGGAATTTTTGCTGATCTGTGGAAAAAAACATCTCTGAAAACATCTTATTGGTCTTTAAATTCTCAAATTGATCTCCTTTGTGAAATTTCATTACATCTAAAAATAAATTAATGATCCATATCTTATAGTTTTAATTATATATAAAAATCGAAAAATATAATTTTAGGAAACCATATTTTTAGTATGATTATTTATATATATTTTTATATTTTGCTAAATGTTTGTAATTTATAGTCATTAAAATCATTATAAAATCATGTATTTGATTGGAAAATTTATTATTTATAAATAGATTTTTAATAGGATATGTTTTATATAATATATATTAATTATATATGGTGTTAATATTTATTCTAAATTGTTAATTTTTGTAACACCCCAAGCTTCTACGGTACGCTTCTCTTTGAATAATGTGATAGCGTGTGTTGTACGCAACACCGAGTTCTAACACACCATAACTAATCAAACTAGCCATTTTGAATAGTAATACCTACTTTTTGAAATTATATATATATTATATTTGAAAATGGACTTCATTTTTGGATTCGGAATATCGAATTTAGCCTAAGGTGAAATTTTGGTACATTTCGGATAACTTTCATATTTTGATGAATAGTGAAAATTACTAAATTTTAATTAAAAACAACTTTTTTAATCAAAATAATTAATAGTGATAAATTATGAATTTGAGTGGTTTTAAAGTATATTTAGAATATATTTTTACCATTTAATATAATGTTGGCCATTGGACATAATTTTACAATTAAACCGAACATAAACAAGTGTCAATCTTTTGATAGTTATTATCTCTTAAAAACACGCTTTTTGTTTTGACAGCGGGAATTAATTTTAAATTAATTTCTGCCACTTCTGTGTTTTGAATTTAGGAAAATGGATTCCATATTTGGAATCAGGATGTTCAAATTGTGTAAAAGGGTAACTTTTATTTTTAGACATTTTGAATAATTACTGCGGTAAATATTTTATTTACCATGGTTAAGGGTAAATCCGGTAAATAAGGGTTAAAAAATAATATTATAATAATACTAAATTACCCTAAAACGTGTCTTAACCCTATTGGTTGATACATGGTCGACCATTGACATCTTTGGGTCGATTTTGGGACCCCATGGATCCACTTGTAAGTGATAATGACACTTTATTTTAATTAAGTTAAAATGAATACAAAAATGACACAAGCATATATCTTATAGAAAAACAATTGTTACATAGGGTTATATATGGTGGATTTTAGATTATAAATATTCATTAGAAATCTAAAAAGATTTCCTACATAATTATATTTTATTTATAATTTTTAGAAATTAAATAATTTATTTTATATATGACACAATGATGATGCAGTAATTACTATAATAGTGAAAAATTAAAATAATTGATATTATAAATACCCAAATAAATATAATATGAAACTTTTAATGAATTAAACTAATTTTCTAGGATAATATGATATATTATGATTTATTTAATTGACTTTTTTCGAAGTAATCAATCTGTTATGAGTTTCACAAAAATCAACTATTGAATAGTGTCAAAATTGACATAAAAGAGTTCTTAAAACAAATATTATATTATTAATTGATATTAAATTCCTAAAAATCTATGGTTCGTCCAAGAGACTTATATCATGATAGGTTCATCATTAATGTACCACTTGGGGGTATCTTGGATGTATATAGTAAGTTTATTAACCATATTATATAAAAATACAAAGAGACATTGTAAAAGTGAAACTAATTAACTTAGAGTTAATACTTAACGATAAGGTTAATATAAGTACCCAAACCTGTCTAAATTCTATTGTTTGAGTGGTTTTCGACCTATCCCCACCTTAACCTTTTAATAATCAACTTTTGAGCCATTAGAAACCGAATATGAATTTATTATAAATTAATATTTCTAGCTTTTCCAAAGGTGCCCCTCACCCCTCTTATAAAAGGGCAGTCCTCCTTCTCATTACTTCACACCTTCAAAGCCTTTTGGTTCGGCCAAACTCTGCCCAAATACTCTCCCAACATCCCTCACTACAACCTAGAGGCCTTAGTTTGATCAGAAAGCCAACCTAAGGAGCCCTTTTGATCAAATCAAAAGGAAGAACCCGAAGAAGAGGTAATGATTTCACCACCCTTCTCCAAGTTCATTTCTTCTTCCACTTCTTCTTCCTTTGTTCTTACCATTATAAAATAATAACTCCAGTATCTCACATATACTGTGATGTTATTATAAATATGGTACAACCATATTCATTATTCTATCCACCCTTTGAATAACATGTCACCATACGTGCGTACGTACGGCTTACCGTCTCCACGTCGTGGTGTAATTGTTATTCAATATAATATTATTTGGATGGGTATAATAATGATGTGAAACTCATGTAAATAATAAATATAACATGTTAATGATTCTGTATATATGATATACCATCCATTTATATATTATTTTAATATCAAAAGAATGATATTGTCGCTCGTGCGTACGTACGGACTACCGTCTCCACGAACGCGATGAGATTCATTCTCCATCGTATCCATTCAAGTATAATTATCATTTGATGATTTAAAAATGATGTTTAAGGACTAGATATCATTCTGGATATGAATAAGATACAACAACCATGGCTTATGTAACAAAACATATAAAAGAAAATGAGTAAGTTAACTCCCGAATCGACGATAATTCTAAGATATTATTAACAAACCAATGTTAAAAGATCATATATGATATCATATTAATATATATGATTCTTGTATAATTTAATAACAACAATTTAACCATTATACAGGAGGTTAACCTACCGAAACCAAGGAAAAGTACAAGGTAAGGGTTATTTCAGAATCTCTTCATTATCCGAGGTTGTTTATACGTAATAATCTACTGGGATCTCGTTATCATCCACATCCATGTTTCTTCAAAATGTATTTCAAAACATTTTTAATATTTAAAAGAATATGGGTTAAATTCATTTATACCCTTGTTTGACTTTTTATAAGAGGTTTATAAGGGAATCTTTCCGTCGTTTTCCAAACAAGGTGCTTTTTAACCTTTTCGACAGAATTAAGATAAGAATGCTTTTTTTAACTTATACGGCGGGTGTGGTTATTTTCCGCCATTATAAAATCGTCAAAGCTTCCCTTAAAAGCTTATAATAATATTTTCAATAAAATGTTTTATTTTATATGACTCTTAAATGATTTCAAAAAAAATAGAAAGAGATATTTCTCTAAAAAGTGTTTTGATTTCATCTATGTCAACATCCTTCGACGGATTTTACGCTTATTTGAAGTTGATTTATTATGATAGAAAACTTCTATATTGTATTGAAGGTTTTGTGATATGTTTGACTGTGGATGTGCTATTTTTATACCATTCATATTTTATGGTGAAATTATTGACATTTCGTATGCTAGTTTTAATACGAATGTTTATTTTATGCTTAAACCTATTCATATGAGGAATGCATTGGACTTAATAAGTGACGGGTGAAGCCCGCTATAGCTCCTCGATGCATCGGTAGGTCTCATGAGACAAACTAGTGTCTTGGCACATGGCCTTGAAAAAATCTTATTTGTAGTCTTGGCACGAGGCCTTGGCTATGTGGTTATGATAGTCTGGCATTATGCATTCCAACATTATGAAAGTGGTTATTGATTTTTGCATGTGATTATTCGATTAGTAGAATATCCATGTGAATTAGTAAATGGCATTATTTCATTTTATTTATGCCATACCATGTTGAAATTTCATATTTAAAAGGCTTTTGTTTTAGTTATACATTTCCTTAAATGTTTATTCTTATTTATGAAAGTTTCCGCTATATTGTTATCCTTACTGGGCATTTGAGCTCACCACTTTTCTATGTTTTATTTTTCCCAGGAAGTGAAGAAGTAAATTATGAATGACCTGCAGGGATATTATGTGGGGATATGAGTGTGGATTATGGAGACATTATGTTATTGTAGTAGTTTTTCATTTTATGATGTAATGTAAAACTTATGAATATATCTAGTGTTTCCAAGGCTACTAAACCAATCGGTCTTTCGAGATTTGATCTTTCTTGTGATCATGCCAATGTTATGTAATAATGCACCGACTCTAGGTAACTGGGGTCGGGGCGTTACAGTTGGTATCAGAGGAAGTTTAGTACAAACCTTGGAAGCTAGATTTAGATAAACTCTGATTAGAGCACGTAGACCTAAGATGAACTTTGAGGATTAGTATAGAAGAACTTCCTAGAATTTTGGTATTGTAGAGATTTTGTGATTTTTCCAAGCAATACAACACTGTCTGGATACGAGCAGGTAGAGGCGGCTCTGGCACAGATGTACCTAGGGGTAAAACCCGAAAACACCGCTTTGAGCTAGACTCGAACGGGAACTGGTGCACGACAACGGGCCTTACTGCACTCTTGGTTACGACACTCCTGGGGGATATGCTTAGGATAACTCTCATTTTCTTTACAAATCATTTTGAAGGGATTATGAGTATATACATCCTCAAAGAAAACATTCTTATGATTATGGATTATATCCATAAATAGTTCAATTTATGTTAAGTGTTTTATAAGTATGGGATTATGTATTTTGATTCATAAACTGATCTAGTTTATGCCATTGTTTAGAAATGGCGCCTAGTGGAAGAAATGGAAACTGTATCAATGCACGCACTCCATGTAGGGATTTCCCTCCTGCTCAAGATAATTATAGTGGGGCTGGTGATGTAACTGGTGCTGATCAGCTAATCACCATACTAGGACAACTTACTCAGGTTATGAATAATAACCTTACCCGTATGGAGCACCCTGATCCGCAGCGTGGAGGATCAATGTTAGATCGATTCATGAGGAAACAACCACCAACGTTCAATGGGAATACAAATCCCTTAGTAGCTGAGCAATGGATATTTTCCCTAGAGAAAATATTTCAGGCTTTGGGGAGCAGTGAAAGGGAAAAAGTTATCATGGCAGTTTACCACCTCACTGGAGATGCTGATCAATGGTGGTCATTGATTCAGAACATGAAGGAAGATGATGAAGTATCAAATATGGAATGGAGGGAGTTCAAAGATCTGTTTTTAGAAAAATACTTCCCTCGCGACCATCGAGCAGATATGGAAAGGAAATTTCTGAGTCTGAGACAAAAAGAGGATGAGAATGTCACAAAGTATGAGGCTAACTTTACAAGGTTAGCGAGGTACGCTGGTGATTATATTCGCAACCCAAGAAGTAAGATTGATCGTTTCTTTGATGGGTTAAATCCATTTCTCCGTCGAGCATTAGTCTCAAAATCCTTTTCATCGTACGAAGACATTGTCTCATGTGCTATCAAGACCGAAAAGGAATTCTCTAAGTCTTATGACTTTAAAGCAAAGAAAGAGAAGAAGAGACCTGCTGATCAATCTGGGAATGGAAATAAAGGGAAGAAAGGAAAGGTTGAATATCCATCATGTGGTAAATGTGGGAAGAAACACCCCGGTACTTTCTTGAAGGGAATGGGAGTCTGTTACAAGTGTGGTGAAAAAGGCCACCAAGCTCATGATTGCAAGGGGAAGAAGGAAGCTACCAACGTTCAGTGCTACAATTGCAGGGAGATGGGGCATTATGCAAATGCATGCCCTAAGCATCAGGAGAACTTACCTCATAAATGGCCAAGGGATCAAGGCCAGGCTTATGCTATCACTACTGCTGAGGTAGAATCTCCGAAAGACGTGGTGGCAGGTAATTTAATGGTTTCCTCAAGTTTAGCAAATGCATTATTTGATTCTGGATCATCGCATGGTTTTGATATCTTCCCAGTTTGCTAAGAAAATTAGATATTTCCAATTTGATTTAATAAGGTAGTTGTTAGTTAAAACTCCTAAGGGAAGTATCGTTGCAACAAATTTTTGTGAATCAGTCCCCATTAGAGCACATAAATTTTCTTTATCTGCTGATCTCATCGTCATACCTATGATTGAGTTTGATATAATCCTCGGTATGGACTGGCATTCAGACTATGATGCGAAGATTTATTGTAAGAAGAAAGAGGTTACGATTCTTGATGATAATGATAAGGAACACCTTATTTTTAGAGCAGAATCGTCACCACCGAATTGTTATTTAGATCCACCCTCAATAGCTCAACCAAATTCAATTATTGGGGAGAAAGAGAATGAAATAACTGCGGGTGAGGAAAGGAATGTTCAAATAGAGGATGTACGTGTTGTGAAAGAATTTGTAGATGTATTTCCAGAAGATTTACCTGGACATCCTCCAGAACGAGAAGTTGAGTTTTCTATTGATTTGATTCCTGGTTCAAGGCCTATATCGAAGACCCCATATAGAATGGCCACTGTAGAGTTAGTCGAACTAAAGAAACAACTAGAGGAATTGAGTAATAAGGGATTTATTCGCCCTAGTGTTTCTCCATGGGGAGCCCCTGTTCTTTTTGTTAAAAAGAAAGATGGATCTATGAGGTTATGTATTGACTACAGGGAGATCAATGCTATAACGATAAAGAACAAGTATCCCCTACCTCGTATTGATGATTTATTTGACCAACTGCATGGAGCTCAATACTTTTCAAAGATTGAACTTCGATCTGGATACCATCAGTTGTGTGTGAAGAAGGAAGACATTCCGAAAACAGCATTTCGAACCAGGTACGAGCATTACGAGTTTACTGTAATGTCGTTTGGATTGACTAATGCACCCTCTGTATTCATGGATCTAATGAATAGAGTTTTCAAGGAGTATCTCGATGAATTTGTGGTGGTATTTATTGATGATATCTTGGTATACTCCAAAACCTACGAAGATCATGAAAATCACTTGCGCATTATCTTGAAGACTCTGAGGAGGCATGAATTATATGGGAAGTTTAGCAAGTGTGAATTATGGCTTCATGAGATTTCTTTTCTTTGCCATATTATCTCCAAAGATAGAATCTATGTTGATCCTTCTAAGACCAAGGCAATCCAAGAATGGCCAGCACCTACGAGTATAACTTAGGTACGTAGTTTTATTGGTTTGGCAGGTTATTATCGACGTTTCGTCCAGAATTTTTCCCGATTGGCTAACCCATTAACGAAGCTCACACGTAAAGTGGTTAAATTTGTTTGGACAAAAGAGTGTGAAGAATGTTTCGATGAACTGAAGAGAAGATTAGTCAATGCTCCTATATTAACTCTACCATCGGGGAATGATGGGTTCGTTATTTATAGTGATGCATCAAAGAAAGGACTTGGCTGTGTCCTTATGAAGAATGATAGAGTTATTGCCTATGCATCACGACAGTTGAAAATTCATAAACAAAACTATCCTACTCATGATCTCGAGTTAGCAATAGTGATCTTTGCTTTGAAGATATGGAGGCACTACCTCTACGGTGAAAAATGTGAGATTTATACTGATCACAAGAGTTTGAAGTATATTTTCTCACAAAACGAACTCAACATGAGGCAAAGGAGATGGCTTGAATTACTCAAGGATTATGATTGTACGATACACTACCACCCAGGGAAGGCAAACAAGGTGGCAGATGCTTTGAGTAGAAAAGACCATGGAGTTTTGAACAATATGAGAATTGAAAGGGATCCAATTTTCATGGATCTAGTGAAGATGGACATGGGAATAACCAGGGAAGGTGAAACATCAATGCTTTTTCAAATGGTTGCCAAACCATCTTTACTAGAAAGGATTAAGAGTTCTCAGACCGATGATGAAGAATTCCAAAAGAAGATTAAAGCTGTGAATGATGGGAGATTGAGAGACTTTGTGTATGAAGATGAAATTTTGAAATTCGGGAAGAGACTTTGTGTTCCCAATATACCTGATCTAAAAAGGGAATTGCTGGATGATGCTCATAGTTCCAATTTCTCTATACACCTTGGGAGCACCAAAATGTATAGATATTTGAAGGAATATTTTTGGTGGGACAACATGAAGAGGGAGATTGCTGATTTTGTGTCAAGATGTATGGTTTGTCAACAAGTGAAAGATGGAAGGCAACAGCCTGGAGGAGTCATGCAACCTCTTCCCATACCGGAGTGGAAATGGGACAATGTTACGATGGACTTTGTCATGGGGCTACCAATGACTCCTAGAAGGAACGATGCAATATGGGTTATTGTTGATCGTCTTAACAAGACAGCACATTTTCTTGCTATAAGAGAAGATCTACTCCTGGAACGTCTAGCAAGACTATATATTAATGAAGTTGTGAGACTTCATGGAGTACCCCTATCGATTGTTTCTGATCGTGATCCCCGTTTTACTTCAAGATTCTGGAAAAGTCTTCAGAAATCCCTGGATACTGAACTTCATTTGAGCACTGCTTACCACCCTCAGACAGACGGACAATCAGAACGGACTATTCAAACCTTAGAAGACATGTTGAGATCTTGCTCACTTGACTTTCAGGGTATGTGGGATCAATATTTATATCTGGTAGAATTTTCCTATAACAATAGCTTCCATTCGAGTATTCAGATGGCACCATATGAAGCGTTATACGGAAAGAGATGTCGTACACCAACCTGTTGGGATGACGTTGGTGAAAGAAAACTTGTAGGCCCAGAACTGGTGGAGGAAATGGTGGAAAAGGTGAAAGTAATCCAAAATCACATCAAAGCAGCTCAAAGTAGGCAGAAGAGCTATGCCAATAATCGAAGGAAGGATTTGGAATTTCAAGTCGGTGATCATGTTTTCCTGAAGGTATCTCCGTGGAAGGGAGTCATACGTTTTGGTAAGAAAGGTAAATTGAGTCCCAGGTACATCGGACCTTTCGAAATTCTAGAACGAATTGGGGTTGTAGCTTACCGATTGGCAATGCCGCCAAGTCTCTCCAAAGTTCACGATGTGTTCCACGTATCTCTATTGAGGAAATACATGCCTGATCCGACGCATGTACTCACCTATGAGGAATTAGAACTGGAACCCGATCTGTCTTATTGCGAAGAGCCCGTCAAGATTCTTGATACGAGAGAACAAGTGTTGAGAAACCGGACGACGCGTCTGGTAAAAGTTTTGTGGAGAAACCATAAGATGGAAGAGGCAACGTGGGAACCCGAGGAACTTATGATGAAGAACCACCCGAGTCTTTTTATGCAGTAATACCCTATAAATTGCGAGGACGCAATTATTTGAAGGAGGGGAGAATGTAACACCCCAAGCTTCTACGGTACGCTTCTCTTTAAATAATGTGATAGCGTGTGTTGTACGCAACACCGAGTTCTAACACACCATAACTAATCAAACTAGCCGTTTTGAATAGTAATACCTACTTTTTGAAATTATATATATTTTATATTTGAAAATGGACTTCATTTTTGGATTCGGAATATCGAATTTAGCCTAAGGTGAAATTTTGGTACATTTCGGATAACTTTCATATTTTGATGAATAGTGAAAATTACTAAATTTTAATTAAAAACAACTTTTTTAATCAAAATAATTAATAGTGATAAATTATGAATTTGAGTGGTTTTAAAGTATATTTAGAATATATTTTTACCATTTAATATAATGTTGGTAATTGGACATAATTTTACAATTAAACCGAACATAAACAAGTGTCAATCTTTTGATAGTTATTATCTCTTAAAAACACGCTTTTTGTTTTGACAGCGGGAATTAATTTTAAATTAATTTCCGCCACTTCTGTGTTTTGAATTTAGGAAAATGGATTCCATATTTGGAATCAGGATGTTCAAATTGTGTAAATGGGTAACTTTTATTTTTAGACATTTTGAATAATTACTGCGGTAAATATTTTATTTACCATGGTTAAGGGTAAATCCGGTAAATAAGGGTCAACAAATAATATTATAATAATACTAAATTACCCTAAAACGTATCTTAACCCTATTGGTTGATACATGGTCGACCATGGGCATCTTTGGGTCGATTTTGGGACCCCATGGATCCATTTTTAAGTGATAATGACACATTATTTTAATTAAGTTAAAATGAATACAAAAATGACACAAGCATATATCTTTTAGAAAAACAATTGTTACATAGGGTTATATATGTTGTCTTTTAGATTATAAATATTCATTAGAAAGATAAAAAGATTTCCTACATAATTATAGTTTATTTATAATTTTTAGACATTAAATAATTTATTTTATTTATGACACAATGATGATGCAGTAATTACTATAATAGTGAAAAATTAAAATAATTGATATTATAAATAGCCAAAAAAATATAATATGAAACTTTTAATGAATTAAACTAATTTTCTAAGATAATATGATATATTATGATTGATGTAATTGAATTTTTTCGAGGTAATAAATCGGTTATGATTTTCACAAAAATCAACTATTGAATAGTGTCAAAATTGACATAAAAGAGTTCTTGAAACAAATATTATATTATTAATTGATATTAAATTCCTAAAAATCTACGGTTCGGCCAAGAGACTTATATCATGATAGTTTCATCATTAATGTACCACTTGGGGGTCTCTTGGATGTATATTGTAAGTTTATTAACCATATTATATAAAAATACGAAGAGACATTGTAAAAGTGAAACTATTTAACTTAGAGTTAATACTTAAAGATAAGGTTAATATAAGTACCCAAACCTGTCTAAATTCTATTGGTTGAGTGGTTTTCGACCTATACCCACCTTAACCTTTGAATAATAAACTTTGGAGCCATTAGAAACCGAATATGAATTTATTATAAATTAATATTTCTAGCTTTTCCAAAGGTGCCCCTCACCCCTCTTATAAAAGGGCACTGCTCCTTCTCATTTCTTTACACCTTCAAAGCCTTTTGGTTCGGCCAAACTCTGCCCAAATACTCTCCCAACATCCCCCACTACAACCTAGAGGCATTAGTTTGATCAGAAAGCCAACCTATGGAGCCCTTTTGATCAAATCAAAAGGAAGAACCCGAAGAAGAGGTAATGATTTCACCACCCTTCTCCAAGTTCATTTCTTCTTCCACTTCTTCTTCCTTTGTTCTTACCATTATAAAATAATAACTCCAGTATCTCACATATACTGTGATGTTATTATAAATATGGTACAACCATATTCATTATTCTATCCACCCTTTGAATAACATGTCACCATACGTGCGTACGTACGGCTTACCGTCTCCACGTCGTGGTGTAATTGTTATTCAATATAATATTATTTGGATGGGTATAATAATGATGTGTAACTCATGTAAATAATAAATATAACATGTTAATGATTCTGTATATATGATATACCATCCATTTATATATTATTTTAATATCAAACGAATGATATTGTCGCTCGTGCGTACGTACGGACTACCGTCTCCACGAACGCGATGAGATTCATTCTCCATCGTATCCATTCAAGTATAATTATCATTTGATGATTTAAAAATGATGTTTAAGGACTAGATATCATTCTGGATATGAATAAGATACAACAATCATGGCTTATCTAACAAAACATATAAAATAAAATGAGTAAGTTAACTCCCGAAACGACGATAATTCTAAGATATTATTAACAAACCAATGTTAAAAGATCATATATGATATCATATTAATATATATGATTCTTGTATAATTTAATAACAACTATTTCACCATTATACAGGAGGTTAACCTACCCCAACCAAGGAAAAGTATAAGGTAAGGGTTATTTCACAATCTCTTCATTATCCGAGGTTGTTTATACGTAATAATCTACTGGGATCTCGTTATCATCCACATCCATGTTTCTTCAAAATGTATTTCAAAACATTTTTAATATTTAAAAGAATATGGGTTAAGGTCATTTATACCCTTTTTTGACTTTTTATAAGAGGTTTATAAGGGAATCATTCCGTCGTTTTCCAAACAAGGTGCTTTTTAACCTTTTCGACAGAATTAAGATAAGAATGCTTTTTTTAACTTATACGGCGGGTGCGGTTATTTTCCGCCATTATAAAATCATCAAAGCTTCCCTTACAAGCTTATAATAATATTTTCAAGAAAATTTTTTATTTTATATGACTCTTAAATGATTTCAAAAAAATAGAAAGAGATATTTCTCTTAAAAGTGTTTTGATTTCATCTATGTCAACATCCTTCGACGGATTTTACGATTATTTGAAGTTGATTTATTATGATACAAAACTTCTATATTGTATTGAAGGTTTTGTGATATGTTTGACTGTGGATGTGCTATTTTTATACCATTCATAGTTTATGGTGAAATTATTGACATTCCGTATGCTAGTTTTAATACGAATGTTTATTTTATGCTTAAACCTATTCATATGAGGAATGCATTGGACTTAATTAGTGACGGGTGGAGCCCGCTATAGCTCCTCGATGCATCGGTAGGTCTCATGAGACAAACTAGTGTCTTGGAACAAGTCCTTGACAAAATCTTATTTGTAGTCTTGGAACGAGGCCTTGGCTATGTGGATATGATAGTCTGGCATTATGCATTCCAACATTATGAAAGTGGTTATTGATTTTTGCATGTGATTATTCGATTAGTAGAATATCCATGTGAATAAGTAAATGGAATTATTTCATTTTATTTATTCCATACCATGTTGAAATTTAATATTTAAAAGGATTTTGTTTTATTTATACATTGCCTTAAATTTTTATTCTTATTTATGAAAGTTTCTGCTATATTGTTATCCTTACTGGGCATTTGAGCTCACCCCTTTTCTATGTTTTATTTTTCCCAGGAAGTGAAGAAGTAAATTATGAATGACCTGCAGGGATATTATGTGGGGATATGAGTGTGGATTATGGAGACATTATGTTATTGTAGTAGTTTTTCATTTTAGGATGTAATGTAAAACTTATGAATATATCTAGTGTTTCCAAGGCTACTAAACCAATCGGTCTTTCAAGATTTGATCTTTCTTGTGATCATGCCAATGTTATGTAATAATGCACCGACTCTGGGTAACTGGGGTCGGGGCGTTACAATTTTCATCTTTACTAATTTAAATTAAATAATAAGTTATATTTTTATAGTTATTAGAGAAATTATTTATCAATGGATAATTTGTATAATGTGGGGATTTCATAGGTTATTCTTTAAAATCATATAAATATTTATCTTTATGGATTAGGTGGTGATGTTTATAAATTTAATTTAGCCCTCATCACTCTATGATTTTATATTTGGTGGAATATATATTAACTCATGGTCACCTTTCTAAAAGATAAACATGATTGTTTTATTTTTAATTAAGGATATGATTTAATGAGAATCATATTAGTTGCCTCCTTTTTAATTGTAATTGTGCTTTATATCCTTATCTTCTATAGTGATTTGGTTACCTCAATCACCATGGGAAAATTATGAATGATAATTTATTATATTTAGTTAGTAGTATTATTGATCAATATGCTTGAAAATTATTCATTATATTTCCCAATTCATTAGTGTCCTGTTGTATCTTTATGTCTTCAAAATACTACATTGGTAGGTCTCTAATGAAGGTATCAGATATTATGGTCTCTATTTCTCTCTATCACTCATAGATTAGTGGGATGTTATTTTTTTATTTTTTTATTTTGGTGTGATTATTTGATTTTTCTAATGATTTTATGTGTTCTATGAGTTCATCTTCATGAAGAGAATGATGAATAATTTGTGAATGGTGTATTTTTGATTTAAATAAAACAAGTTTTTCATTGATACATATATTTGACTAGAGTGAACCCTTCTATAATTATTTATGGATATAGGGTTGTGACCATGATAAGTATTTCATATGTATATGGTGTATTGGTGATGTGCACAAGGATCCTTGTTATGTATTGGTAAATGGTGGAGGTTAGTGTTTTTTGTCCTTTCTACAATGAATTTTTCAAGATCCATAGAAGGCTCCTTTTCACATTGTGATAACAATATATGAGTGTCTATTTTTATTTCCTCTTATCAACTTATTCATAAATAATGTTTTTCACCTTGGAGGACTCACTTATCCATTTTGTTGATTCATTTTTCAGATTGAATAGATACAGTGTTGTAACACCACGAGATGATGTTTTCCCTTCAAATTGATCACTGTTAAAAATTTCATAGAATGATGAATTTATTATATAGTAAATCAAAATGAATTGGGTAGTGTTATATGGATATGTTATTATAAATGTGTTTTTATACACATTAAATTATTTTCTAAATTATGTTATAATAAAAAAATATGTTACATTTTCTATTAGATGTACCCTAACATTCAGAAAAGAGTTTTGGTGTCCATGAGTTGAGATTATGTTTTTTTAGAGTAATATAATATTAATAATAGATAATAATTCATATAAATGTGTGATCCGTAATTGATTGACACATAGAATAACAATATATTCCATGTTAATGACTTTTCATGAGAGTGTATGATCCTCCATTGTGTTTTTATGGATGTATTATAAAAAATACATATTATCAATAGTCCATAATCCGCCATATTAATAGTGAATAATCCCACAAATTCTAGTTTTTATATCCTCTATTCTATGTTTAGTTTGTGTTTTTTCAATGTGATGGTGTCGTTGGTTAGTCCATATTTTCAATTTTTATGTGTTATATACTAATGAATTTTTTTTGGGGGAGATTATTTTTCACTAACTTATTATGGTATCTTAAGTAAATGTCACCATCAAGAAAGGATGGGGCATGAAGGTATTCACTAATCTATATTTTAAAATTATTCATTTCCATTACTAAAAAATGTTCACATATTTTCCTTTGTGTTTGAGATAACTTTATTTGGTAGTTATATTAACCTCATTATCAGTATATTAATTTTACTCTACGGTTTTTAAAGATTCAAGTATTTTGGGTGAATAATATATCAATTATTTTTAAACATATTCATAATATTTCATCATATATTCAAATTGATCAGGGGGAATTACATTTTTTTTCCGATGACCCCCTTTAGTATTTTTTAGGCACACTGTTAAGGAATAGTGCGTGACAATTTTATGATTTTATTTTAGGTATGGTTGGTAAATATGTCGATGAAAATATTTAGGTGGTGTCTTGGGGATTTTATGGTATGAGGTCATAGTCAGTTATAGATAGAGTCTCATGGGTTCTATCATAGGATTTTCACCTGGTATGAACATGGATTTAGACATTCATTATATAAATAAAACTAAATACATCCTAAAATATCTAAGATGCAAAAAACAAAAATATATTCATCCCGAACAACAAACTAGTTTGTATAAATTGATACGAACCTAGATATTCTATTAAATGGTACTAAATAAATGGTGTATTGATTTAGTATTCACAGTCAACCTAAGGTTTCTAAATGTATACATAGACCCCAAAATAATTTTACCCTTCATTGAATGTAACATATCAATACTTATATTAGAGGATTAAATTTCTTGGTAGTGTAGGGATGAATAGGAGGATCCCATGCCTAAGAAGGGCTCACTAGGAAGGGGGAATAGCCCACCCAAATAAAAAATGATCTATCACCCTGTAATAGTTGGATTAAGGGAATAATATACCATATTTTAATCATAAATAGACTATCATACACCCTAATCCCATTGGTGTAATTTCTTACCATAATTAAGGATGGAAAGAAGACACCACACCTAATATCTCATGATTGGGTGAGTTTTTTTCTCAGTAATAGAGTCTGCATGTTGATATGAATATCTAATACATTAATAAATTCAATTATAATTACTTATTATTTTTTTCTTATTACTCTCCCAACTATACCATTAGGGTTCCATCCCAATTTTTTAAAACTAATTTAGGGTTCTGTATAAGGCGTGTCAAGGGGAACTCAGGGTGTCACCCCATATTAATTTCATAATCATTCCCTGATTGTAAATTTGAAATGTAAAAGGCCAAAACCCAAGTGGGTCGTACGAGAGACATGATTTTTGGGTTCATGTTCTACACATGGCTTGATCCTCCCAAACTATGTTGCAGTACAACATAAGGTACATGTGGTGTATCCCAAGAATATAGAGTCGTGTTGGATACCAATGTTCTATAAGAATGCAGTCCATGTGAAAGATTATAAAACATTATAGGGTGACATGACGTGTATCTTGGCTATGTGGAAATGTAATATTTCCATAAAAACGATTCTCCAAAACCACATTATTATTAAATCTCATTTTGTGTTTTTTTTAAATATATTCCATATATTTTATAATTTCTCATTAACATTTCTTATACCAATAGATTTTCCATATCCTTCATTTTTACCAAAATTCCTATAAAAACGTATTCAAACCTTTTCAACAATCATCATAATCTTGCAGGATCTTAGATTTTAAACAATCTTCATTGTAAAAAAAGACCCATGTTACGTCCTATGATATCTAGCATGTGTACTACTTGTATTCTAGAATGCCTCATATTTCTCTATGTAGTAGATTATCCATTAAGCATGCATCCTTAGTTTATGTATGACTTGATGATCTTAGAATAATACAATTATTAGTAAATAATGTAACACATATGTGATGATGAACCAATTATCCATCTAGTCCACTTAAAAGGCCATGTCAATGACAAAATAGAGTCTTATTGATGGAATTTTTAGTAAATAAGTGGTGAATCCATAAATTACAAAAGGTTATTAATAAAAAAAATTGCATGCATAAAGGGAAATGTTGATGGGGGGAAACAAATTATCAATGAATCAATTAGAAGTTCCATGTTTGAATGAATTCTAAATTCCAGATTCTATGAAAGGAATAAATCAACTATGACGTTCTTTGGTTGTTCATATATTAAGTCCTTAAATGAATAAACTTATAAGAAAAATTATATCAAAAGGGGAAAATAAAATCATATAAAAAAATCTACTTGAATATCAGCATTATCAAATATAAAGGAAAAATATCAAATCATTTTTTTCAACGAAGTTGTTGATATTTGATGCCATTGTGATTGATCCTAAATCATTTTTTCCCACTAACAATCCCAAACATGAGTTGTACTTATTTAATATCTAGAATTAAGTCTGAATCCTTATAGATTACTTCATATGAATGGGAATATAATATTCATGTAATTATGTATGTTCCTTTTTTAATATATTTATTATTTTAAATATATCAACACTATAGAATTAAGATATAGAAACACCTTTCCAAATCCATGACCAATTCCTGAAATTTTATTTAAAATATTTATCCCCTCTACAAAAATAATATTTATTATTACATTCTTCTCACCTCCATGTATTTTCATCATGAAAAGAAGTTAATATTGATACAGGTGTAGGTACTGATCTCACATATAGTTATCATAATCCCATAAGATCTCATGATGTTTCTTATTATGATAGAGGACATGGATGAGTGTAATCAAAACCCATGGATGATTAAATCCTAGTGATATTTGATCTCCTCAATTACTATAAATACGTGGAATTTAATTTAATTTATAGCTTACCTTATCTAATAACCTGTGATATATCATGAAAATACATAATACAATGAGACACAATTAAAATGTCATGAACTCGGTAGCAACCAAGAGTTAAATCTAAGAGATATAAACTATGTATGACACTATGCATAAACCTGAATAGATTGATGAAATGCTCTGATCGATTACCACTCCAACAAAATATCTATGGACAATTATAAGGTGACACCTTAAGGAACATTTCACCTCCTTCTCTGAACTCCAAGTGTATTGTTCATCATTCTATGTAAGTCATATGTTGGATCTAGTTTATCCTAATCTACTCTTTGATGATCTACACATTCTCTATTTTTTTCCATTCCAACTCTATCCATAAAACTGATAATACTCCAAATTATGACCATCATAATTATGACCTACCAGGTCTCCATTATAGGTCCAGAAATATTACAAAATCAAGTGTATAGTGATAATTATTGTTGTATTCTAGCACTTATATATGTAATTGATCCCCTCATCTTCTAAAATAGTCGAACATGCATCCTAGCATTATTTCCATTGGAACCTATGTAGTCATCTAGATATGCCTATCATTATGGGGTTGGAATGTCATGATCATCTATAACTGGTTCTCAAAATGATCTTATAAACCTCTATAAATACAATACATTAATTTAGAATCATGGTCTAAGAGAATTCTCAAGGTGAAACCATGATGATGGATGATATCCTTTATGTACAAGAATCCCATGATTTCAACTGAACATTTATCTCTAATGAAATTAATTTTATATTATTTAGTGATTTGATCTATGATCACCTAGAGTGATTTGTGACCTCAATAAATCCATGTAAATACATTCAAAAAATCGTTGGATATACATTCCAATTTACAATTATTCACTTTAAGTTGTTGGTCCAACCTTGTTTTAACATTGTTCTCAACATTCACATGTTGATAGATGAGGTATCTATAGACAATCTCTACAACACCCCTCTTCATGTTGACCACTAAAACTACCTATAAAGGTCTTAGTACATCTTTTACGCACATGAATGTTTTTCACTGGGAGATATATATAACTCTATCTAAACCTCCTTCGAAAGGATGACTGGAACCAATGTATGTCGCTACAAAAAATTAATATTCTCCCTACCATTATAATATCACATAGGATAATGTCTTATGAATATATTGTCATCAAATAAATTATAATCATCAACACTAAGTATTGACACTCTCACATGATATAGGATTAGAGGGGTCACCTCCATCAACCAGAGGCATGCATCTCTTATCGTATCAATCAAGGATAAAAATATTGATTAAAACTAATCTGACACCTCCCATAAAATCTAGGAACAAAAAATTATACTAAGAGAATATTCCACACAGTTCCCATTCCTTGATAACAAACTACCTCAATGTCAGAGACATATAAGAACTCTAGACAGTAAATTTATATTTAGTTAATATCTCTCTAATTGAAGAAGTACCTGAGACTATTGTGGTCAAAATAATATATAAAATTCTCACCAAGAATGTAGTGTCAATATTTATACATGAAAAACACCATAGTTGTGGGCTATAAATCTTCAGTTTCATAGTTTTTTTCATGGGATCTCAGATACCTAGGCTCGTAGGCTATCATTATATACCTCTACATCAAAATACACATGATATTGGCTCTTGAGGAATCATATAACACTACATACTCAATCCCATATTATAGAAACTCCAATAAATTAAAATTCATCATCCACTTTCACAATACCTCAAAGGACTTATAGTACTTCTGTGACATGAAAATGAGATGATTGATTTATGTAAATGTGGGAAAGGGTGTTGAAATTGTGGAGATGTATTCCATGAATCCTCAATAATACCCTCCGACCTGATTGATCCGCATAACTCCAATAGGATATTTTGTTTATTCCATGATAGTACATCCTTGATCTTCAATAGGTCCTCAACTACCCCATATTTTGAGATGAAATGACCCTATATGTGGACATATCTATTTTAGAACTAAATGTTTGATAGTTTTCCATATATTTGATGTTGTCAATGTATGCCCAAGACTGTATTAAAATTCCGTACATGCTCATCCTCTAATTTCGAATGTATGATAATGTTCTCAACATGTATAAAAAAATAAAAGGATGAGTGGTCTTGTTCATTTGTTCAAAATACAAAACTATGTTGTTATTCATGTGAAATATAATTTCTATGTATATATAGTGTCCATATAGACATTAGAATGATTTATTGGATATATTATCCACAATAACATGTAAATAGCGAGGACCTGGTCCACTATAAACTTTCTAGAACCACTTCACTCACTTCTAGATGATTAAAGGCCTCTTCAATCCTTATTAGAGAATATTTATTCTTGGGGACATCCTAGATTAGGTTATAGTAATCTAAAAAAACAATGCTCACATCCTCCTTCTGATGAACAATATTAGAGCTACCAAGGGAAATACACTAGGTTGTTTGAATTATTTCCCTTGAAGATCATATAATAGTACCCTTAGATCCCAACGTTGTGTATAATCCACCAATACACTATGAAATATATTTTATTAGTTCCTATAAGACATTTATTATTGAAAAAAATTCCTATGAAGTGGTAACCTAAGTACTCTATTGGGGAGGAAACCTAGGAGGTCCTCTACCACTATAGGGTATCAAAAATCCAATGTGATTCTACAACAAGTGTAAATATATACAAATATTTAGGAATCCACTACAATCTCTGGAATATGATTCCAACTTATGTTAATTTTTATTATTTCTCTCTAGTAAATGAAAATTTGTCCAGTCATCCTAGGTTCATCGAAATCTCCACCAGAAAAAATAAATATGGTCATAGATGTAATATAGCTAGTATATATCTAGAAAGTAACTATACAACCACTTCATAGTAATGAATATTTTTTCTAAAATGTTCAATCCTAAAAAGGTAAGTTAAAACATCAATAGAATAGTGTTTTCATATAATGAACTCTATTAATATTCTCCATTTGTACGGTTCATTCTAGAGGCTCTACATGAATCTATAGATCCAAAAAATGGATAAAAATAGAATAGAATCGATCATGTTTGTGTTTATCAATAATAAAACTAGGTTATGGATGACAAGGATCATACCACAGATCATGTTTAGAGTCTCTACGTTATTATACTATACAACCTATAACAAAATTCATCACTCGCTATAGTATGATCAAAATATTATCCAATTATACTATATGAGGTGGGTGAATTGTAGTGAATAAATAATAAATATACATTTTTTACCAGCAACTTTAAGAAAATTTACCAAATAAACATCATATTGATACACTTTTTTAAAAGGGTTAAAATGTTTTTATATCAAACAATAAAATCTATAATAAAACATGCACTGTGGGAAATACAAACATGTAAAAAAAGTTAAACAATATTTTATGATGTATATTAGAAAACATGGTAACCCTTTAAAAGAAAATTTCAATAATTTATCTTTTAGTGTTATGGTTGTTTTCAATCGTACATATGGAATCCACAATATTAAACTTATCATAAGTTATGTATTCCTTATAGGGGAATCCCTTTGGTAGAATGATTAGAAATGGGTATATTTTTCTAGCCTTAATGATCATTTATTAGATACATTGAAATATTATTCTATCTCTCAATCGATGAGAGCCCTTGATACAAATGATTGAACATATAATTTACAAAAGAAAAGTCATAATGTATTTAAAATTTCACCATCACTAATAGATTACTTAGGGAAAAACTATCTAAATAATTTAATGAAGCGCTCTCAAGTAATGTGATATAAAAAAACATCCTATAAACATTAAATTATTAATGTTTCCAATGAAAATGATTTATTTTCATATAATTTGGATATTTTTATCTATAAAATCCTAATATAAATATTCTGAATTTCTAAGAGACGGTTTATACGGAATCTGATACACTCCTTCACATGATAAGTTCATCAAAATATATCCTTTTAATACTCAATATTATAATCAACACTATAGTTCATGCAAGATTCACCTGGTAGAATTAAATATCATCACGTGGAAGAATATATAAATTTCACTATATGAATGTTTTAAAAAAAGGATAACTAGTATATATTTATTCCTCCTTAAAATAATGTCAATATGATAGATTTATTAGAAAATCATCCAATTGAGTTAATTATAATATATCTAATAGAAATTATAAACCATCGTATGTGGAATTTGATATACATCATATCAATATTAAAGATACATGTTCATTCGATATACTTGTAAAAACTATTTCAGATAGAATTCATAATATCTTCTCGAAAAAACTATAATCAGTACTATAAAAACTATATAATCAAAAAGGAATTAAAAATTATAGAATCATAATATTATATAATTAGTGGATCTAATTTTTGAAATGTAATCTTATAATGTGTAGGGAGGATTTTTAAATTCAATAGAGAAAAACTCCTTGAGCCTAATTTGAACCACTGGGAGATTGTGATGGTTGTACCAAATTATAATGTTTGCTACATGTTATATCTCCAATAACTCCTCTACCATGTCTTTCTAACTATAGAAAACCCATCTCAGGCTTCAATTATACCTCATTGGCCCATCCACTATATACCTATTTATAGAACTACGGTTGGTCAATCAGTCCCTTGTCATAAGACCCTGACTCTTATAGCTATAGTATCTCAGATACATTATCTGAATTGATCTTTTACAGGATACTAGTTCTATAGATACCTTTTTTCAGACATGATTATCATCTTTCTTTTATGTAATGATTTTCTAGCCTTCTATCAAAAATAAAATAATGATGACTCAACTATATTTCAGCTACCAAAATATTAAACCACTGGATATCTTACAATAAAATATATCTCCTTCAGGGATTGATACAGTTCCAAAAAATATTTTGGGATATAGAGGGGCACCAATTAAAATTAAACAACTCATTAAAATATGGGCTCTAACTATCATTCTTGAGTGTAATGATCATGGACCATGTCAACAGAGTATCTGATGTGGTTGGTAAACTAAAATTTTTAATTAATGATTGGAATGATTCCCTAATGTAGTTCAATAAGGTCTTAGATGTTCACTAATCATTATGTCACTGGGAAAATATCCTCCCAAAAGAGTCACTCAAACATAGTCCATGATAGAGTTACAAAGCTCACTATCACCATACTGAGTGGTGGAGAAGTATTTCAGTACAAATTTCCATCTAATTAGGAGGTTTTTAGAAACTAAGAACAGCAAACTATCAATAATAGAAAATACTAAAATACTTATGGTTCTATATAACCCATAAACCTATGTCGCCTCTATATTTTAAACTCAAAAATTTCACTCAACATTTACATATCATCATCTAGATCTACTACCGAATGGGAGAAGTACATCCCCATGTAAAAATAGAGGTAGGTCTTCCCCCTCATATATGATTGGATGTCTCACTTGTTATCCATTAAAAGGAAACACCACCCAGATAGGACACTATATTGAGGCCTCATCACTATGATAGTCATTATTGTGATCCTACCATTGAAAACTCATTGGATGCCAAAGTAGGGAAATCCTACAATATTCACGATTCACTATGTTCAAAAAGGGTATATGCGAGGAGATAAATCATGAAGGAAATGAAAACCACAACCCATCCATATATTATCCATATACAATTATTTCCCTTGTAACTAATGTATCAGTGAATTTATTCAACAAGTCCAATTTATAAATATTTTTGATTGAATACATCAGCCAATTAGAAAATAAATGGTGTCCCTAGCCTAATATCTAAAATCTATACACAACAACACTATTTCCCAAATCCCCATATTAATTCACACAACATATATAACACCAACCTCCATTTAAGGATTGACATACACTTTTATACCAATCTGAAATGAAACAGCCCTTTGGGTCACCCAGGATGATGGTATGTTATGTGTGTCACCCCACACCCGCTTCCAATAGGTGTTGAAATGGTGAGTAGAGCTAAGTAAGAAAATCACGGAAATGATATACCATTAATCAATATACATTTACACATTCACACAGTTCTACATACGCACCAAGGTAGTGTATAAAGTACAAAATTTGTAAATAAAATGCTAGAACAACTTCTAACATCCCACAACAGAGAAAAAAACATAAATAAAGTAAATCAAGATAATATAGTTCATACAACCAGAAATGCGGTCCAAATAGATAACAAAAAAGTATACTGTATAGCATATTAACTATATTGATAAACCAAAATCTTGTTACATGTTCCAGTGAACACCAGTATGTATTACCCAAACTAGGCACAACAAGTTCTATATCAAATGATATGTCATTAATATAAGACATTTCATGTGTGGGAAGAGACTCTACATGAGTAATTTTATTAATATATAATTAGGATCCTAGAAATTAACCATAAATAAGTCACAAAAATAGTGTCAGATAAAACCATAAAATAGATGGTAATAATGAATAATAACCTAGATATTGTAATATAATAATATGAAGCCACAAATTATGCTTTCATTATTAATAGTTAACCCATGTATACCATTTTTTGACTAATTTATCTAAACAATATGATCTGTCAACACATCCAACCTCAATAAACCTAGAGTAAAGGATTCTATACCACTATAATTTTGATCAGGGGGATAACCAATCCGAGTAGAGCTTTCCACACCATTCTCTATCTTATAAGATTGGGGGAATATCTAAAACCATCAATAGAGGATCATGTGCCCCATATTAGTAGATGGACTATCTAGACCTATCTAATCTATATGTAGATGATCTTGCGTCCTAATCCCTTTTTGGTGAGAATTTGTGACACTATATAAGGATTAGAAATGAATAAATTAACCTTTATAGCCTTTCATGGTGTGTTTTAAGTCACTAAGACTATCTAATAGTATTTTATGACCTCTGAGATGCTGATGTAGTTGATCTTGCTTCTTCTCAATTCACATTAAATTCCTTTCCCAACACAAAGTGAAACATAACAACAACCAAAATAATGCAAGGGTAGAGTACTTGGTGTGTCCATGGGGAACATGAGTTGTCACCCCAAGTAAATGAACTATTCATGAAACGACACTAAACCTGTCATTTGTAAGGTCAATTAAACAATATACAATATAAGCTACACTCAGTATGGGTCTCGGTCCAACACCTAGTTTTTTCATCCCTCATAAATTTGTGTTATAGAGGATGGTACATGAGGTGTTTTCATGGAATATATAGCCATGTAGGATTCCAGGTATACCTATAAAAATAATTTTTATATTCATCAAGAAAACAATCTTGGGTTACATGGCTTTTCCCCCAACCGCATGACCATGTGATATTTTTCTCATACCGAAATCTAGTTTTCCATCATCTATAAGAAATGTGTGTTATTTTGAACTACATGTCATATATTTAATAATATTCATCTAACACTTCTTCTCTATCAATATTCACCGCATTTTTTATCCTATAACATCCCATAAATTTTTTCTTCTAAATTACAAAACATATAAATTATATTTCATTACTTTCATTCTCAATAAATTTTATGATTAGTTTTTTATGAAGGTAGGATAAAATGATAAATTATTAATCAGATGAATTTATCAAATAATGGAAATTTTTTCAATCTATTCTAAAATACTCAATCCATAAAAAGCATTAAAAATCTCTCATGACCTCTTTAACTAATATAATAAAATATATGTTTCATACATATTGAATTTATTTATAACCTTGGGAAATGGAAATAAAATAAAGGGGTGGGATAAAATTACGTTCAAGGGTATGTGAAAGAAATTACAGGTATGATAATACAATCCATGCACATGAAAAAATTATAATGAATTCATACACAATAAAATAGTTTCATAATGAAAAAAATATTTTAATACGTCTTTTAGAATAATTAAATAAATATCATAGGATCATGGAATCCTAGATAAAACATGAGGCATAACACATGCACATGGTTATACGAATATGTGGCATAACATATTAGTGTAGATACAACATATTGATGAAAAATACCTAATTATATCACCAAATATCATCACAATGGTGTCATAAAAGAATATTACCATGGATTTTCACCATGTTATCAAAAAAACATATCCATGGAATACTGATAAGGCATATTGAACATGTCATTTGGGACATTAATTATTTTCCCAATTTATTATATTTTAATCAGGGAGCATGATTCATATTCATAAGGTTATTCATGGAGGTATCCAAAAAATTCCTAGGCATCCTACCAAGGTATTATAGAACATATAATCTATAAATATTAATTATATATGAAAAATATTGTAGCACTATATGGGATCAGACTTTATGTGTTTATCATTATTTTTGACACATCAATAAAACAGAATACACACATATTATTTTAACCCATGTGCATAGAATAATGTTTTTGATAAATTATGTCATCAGCTAATAAAATAATGGAACACCTATATGGATACCATTGAATTATATTATATTTTGGTATTCGTAATATGATGATATGACATGGAAAATAAGTGATTGTTTTAGGTAGCATAAATCATATATAAAAACATTTATTAATTGGTTTAATGAGTATAAATGGTAGACTCTAATAGATAGGGAATAATTATTTAATTAATGGATTTATTATAATATCATTTGAGAATAGTCAATTAAAAAAATTACAACAAGAAAGTGTGCATGTGAAACTATAGAGTGACATCTAAAAATGGAATGTATAAAAAAGGTATTATAAAATGGGTTTAATGTTAATGTTATAATATCATTGATTGGAAATATTTTTGATAATAAATGAGTGATTATGAGCATGTCAATGAAAAATTACTTGGAAATAGTATAGAGACCCCCAGTTTTCATTCATTAATATTACATCACTTTTGTATAATACCTTAATAACTATAGAAATGGATATTGAAAGAACTTATTAGATTATTTCCTTTAGAAACAATGATATGTAAACACAGATACATAAAAAAGCTACATTATATCCTACTAGGTCCTCAAAGATTAGCACCCCTATTAGATATTTCATATATGAAATATTTCATCATAACGAAGGGAAGGTAACATAAAAATGGGTGAGCTCAGATGCTCAGTAAGGGCCAACAAGGGTGACATGTTAGAATAAAAATGAGAATAGTAGTATGATAACATGATAATGAAAATAATATATCATACCCTATATATCAATTATCATATATATGAATCATTGTATTTATCTTGGATGTTCATATGAAATTAATAATAAGGATATAATGAATAGAATCCATGTAAGCATACCAAGGGAATGATACCTAGAATTGTGGAAGCTGCATATTCATATATTATTATTTCAATAGATTTCATGGAATCCATAACATGGATATCATAGTGGGAAAATTCTTTTACATAATCGTTATAACACCCCATTCTAACCAAGTATTACTGAAGTGAGTTTAATCCTTATTCTTGCAAAATAATACTAAAATGAGTTCATTTCTTGTTCCATTAATATATATATCATTAGATACAAATATTTTTTAAATTTATTTAAGGGAAGTATATTTCCCTCCCATCACATAATGATATCAAAAAAACATGTTCCATAAGTTCATAAACAATCATATCATAACCCATTAAAAGAAATGTGTGCCATAAATATTTAATCATATCTTTACCTGGGTAAAAACATGTTTCATAAAAAACTTTTCTAATCCTATCCGGTGAATAGAAGATGATTTCATAAAAATATAACCCATGAATGATATACTGGTTTCATAAAAATAATACCCATATAAGAGAAATCGATTTCATAAACATCATGAAATCAAAACATAAACCATTCAGAGAATAGTTAGGAATTGATACATTCAATAATTTCCCTATAAAGGCTTGAATAATACAAACATATGTCATCATAGATGGGAAATAATTTTTAATTGTCTTTTATAAAATACTTCTTGATGAAAATATCCTTTTTTCTTTGGAAAAGGATCTTTAAGACATATAACATTTAGAAAAGCGTTTAATTTTAAAATACTTTTAAATAATAATGGGATGGGTTAAAATCATTTTTAAAATCATTTTTTCTTGAAAACATATAAAAATAATGAAATTATTTTTATACTTTTTTTCCTTGAAAATATATAAAATAAACTTGAAACCATTTTTCATAAATAATTTTCTTCAAAACTCTTAAAAAAAGATTCAAAAAATTTCTAATTTTTTTTTTGAAAAATCATAGAAAACATATAAATACTCCATGAAAATGATTTCAAAACAATTTATTTGAATTTATTTTGAAAAAATATAAATAAATAAAGAAAATTAATTGAATACCATTTCTTAGAAAATAATTTTGATGAATATAAAGATATATTTTAAAAAATTAAAAACCATTTTCTTTGAAAAGAGCTTTATAAAAAATATTGAAAACCCAATAATAAATTAGAAATCCATTTATTAGTGAGAAAAGTCGAAAAAGGTTTTTTGTAAACATTTTTGGGTGCAATTTTGAAAACATTTTCTTTTAAATAAATCAAATATTAAACTAAAATGGGAGATACAATTTATCTTTATTAAAAACACTTTCTAAACTATTTTATGTACCAAATAGTGGAAATTAGTACCAACATATGAATATATTATATATATAATAACTAAATGATAATAAAAATCATGATTGATCTTATGGGACGGATCCTAAAATTTAATCCTAGGAAGCATAAACATAAGCAATCTCATGAAGTGAATTGATTGTTTCAATAAACACTTATCACATAGAAACATGGGATCAAACACTCCATGAAAGCGAAAGAAATTACATGCAACATAAAATATCATTATGATAACAAGACTCGTGATATAAAATATAAAATTGATGTATATACATGTCACATCCATGAAATATTTTACTGGGGTATTTCATGTACATTCTATTTTTTCTTTCAATTTTCGAGGGTTTCCTAGGCAGTTTTGGAGAGAAGGGTGGATTCTTCAATATTTGGGCCAAACTGTGAGCCCATTTCCCTATTTAAAAAAACATTCTTTTATATCTCATTGATTTTTCAATATTTTCATTCATTCCTATTCCCACATGGCCTCTCATGATATATTCAAACAAACATAACAATTTTGACCCCTTAATATCTGATAATCATGCCGGATTTGGGTGATTTATTCATGCATTGGACTAGCCCGTGACCCCATATCCAAATATAAGGAAATAATTCACTTATTTTATATATCATTCATTTTTACCATTTTTCAGTTATTTCACCTCTCAATAGAGCCCAAAACATGTAGGTGCAACCCCATGTTCCAATTTCCATTTTTGGAGCCCATCTTCATCGTGGATTAGGGAAAATTTCTCCATGGTTTCTCAAATTGTCCAGATTTACAAAGGGAATTTGATTCCTTCATAAATTATTCAATTTTTAATCATGCCCTAATTTCAGTCATCACTCGACCTCCTCATCCTTATTAAAAAATTCCACTAAATTTATGACACTAGGAGATTCAACTATTGGCACATTTTGGGAGATTTATTCAAAGTTTCTAAAGTATGTGAATTCTTCTCTTTTTCCTTCCATTTCTATAGGGGTTCTTAACTCCATCTTTATAATACTAAATTCAAGAAACTAGGGTTTCATACCTAGGGTGGGATTTTGAGTTTCTTTTCCCAATCTTGTGGTTTTAGGTCTCTCGTCACTCCATTGTGGTGAGGCAATGGTGTCGTTGATTTTTTTCCCAAGGATTTGTGGTTTTTGACAATATGGTAAGTGATTCTATGTGTAAGCATCCCTTTATGAGTTATATTTTGCCGGTTTCTATTTTCATTTTATTCATCTTCCATTTTTTGTGTGAAAACCGTTTTTTGGTTGCATTGGTTAAGTGGTTGATTTTAAAGTGTAATTTTTTTGAAAATATGAGCGTTTCTCTTATGTGTTACATTCTATATCATTTGGGTTTGTTTTATGTTTCATGAAATGATCTTTTAAAATGGTTTTAGGGATGAAAATTTTCTTTTTTTTGTTGTTAGTAAGTATTTGGTTTTAAAAGAGGGTATTTATGTGATATAATGTTCAAATCATGGTTGTAATTCTTGAAATTGTTTTATAAGAATTCTAAATGGTTTATTCAATTCCACAAAGGGTTAAAAAAATTTTAGAAACTATTTTTAGTGTGCATGACCATAATTGGTGTTTTATGTTAAAATGGCATTTGACAGCATGTGAAACTTATTTGATCACAAATAGGGATACCTGTGTATCTAGGTGGGTGGACATCTACAAGTACCCTAGTGATCCTAAATGGTATTATACCTATATTACATAGCTATTTTAACATTGAAAACAATAATAAAACTATAATAGTGATGATTTGGGACAAATAGGTTAATGGTATGTTCCCTACTAGTGTCTTGTTCATGAGAATATATATTGATATTGTTACTTCACACCAAGATATGTGGTACCTAGGGATCAAAACTAACTAGTTGTTATGGGTATTCTTATGTTTGGTTCACGTTGACTACATGGTATTTCTATTTTCACTGTGGTGTTATTAGATAAACAATTCAATAGATTTCATGTTTTTTAATGTTTTCATAATTTAATGTTACCCCCTAATAATTATTTTCATTTAAAGGTTACATTCATTTGAAATCATTACTACCATGTCTTGTTATAAAAATTGTAAAGCATTTTATCTCATCATGTTTATCACATGGAATCTATTTGGGTGGTATTCTATTGGGATTAAGCTCACACCCTACTTACATCATTGGGTGTATGCAAACTTGATTATGTCTTACATAGGAAAAGGCCAGGCCTTTGGAGAAGGCAATTCATGTTGTTAGTGTCTTTGGTGGTGCAGTTTTGTGGAGACAGATCGTGAGTGATGACCCCTTGTTATGTGGATATCCTAGGGATATTGTTTCAAATATGTTTTTTAGTTTTTTACCTTTTGTGTCTTGTTTTAAAACATGTATTCAGTTCTTAATTTTAAGTATGGCTTGTTTGGAGTGATTTTTTATATTGTGTTAATTCCTTGATGTTTGTTGTTTTATGTATCCTAACATAGGTATATTCTTCCCAAACCATATATCATGACATAAGGGCACCTGTGCCATCCTGTGTGAATATGGAACTCCCTTCGGGCCTTTCCACGAGCTAGGTCGGTTGCCGGTTTCGATGGAAACCAGCTTAGGTTTGTCATAAAATGTTTTCCAAGGTATGTTAATCTTTAATTGTTATATTATTATTATTTTAGGATGAGTCTAGTTAGAAAGGATCTAGTAATGTAGGTAATCTGTGTTCTGGATGAGAGTATAGTGCCTCTCATGCACCACTCATGACGGGCCTCGAGTCACCATTGGATATCAGGATTGTTTTTTTACTTCTATTTCAAGTGGGATGTGTGTGCGGAAGACTGTATGTGGACATTACATGGGTGTGATGTATTAGTTTATTTTATTTATTTGATGAGTTTTATTCATTTATTTTTATACCAATTCTTAAATTTCTCATGATTTTTGTACTAATGTTATCTTTTGTGATTGTTGATTTTTATGGAAACATGCCTCCCATGAAAGATCACATGCCATTGGAGGAAGGTGGAGAGAGTTCTCCCTCACCACTTGATCAGAGGTTCATAGATGTTGTAGTACAGATTGTCCTGGTCCTAGGATTGGGATCGACTCTTACTATGACTCTATCCAGAGATTATGAGTCTGGTTCGAGAAAGGAAACATTATATGTGTTTCAAAAAAACAATCCTCTAAATTTCTAAGGTAGCACATAACCCCAAGAACCAGAGGAATGGTTTGAGAAGATTGAGCAATTGTTCGAGTTCCTTGATATGCCTAAGGAGTTCATGGTGAAATGTGCCTCCTTCCTATTATAGGGTCTCAAACATAGGTGGTAGGAATTTGTTCTTCAAGCAGGAAAGCACTAGCAGATGAGCTGAAATGACTTCAAGGTCACATTAAATGACCATTACTATCCTAATGTATTGGATTATGCTAGGTCTTAAGAGTTTATGGAACATTTACAAGGAGACCATTCAGTGATGGTGTATGCCAACTGATTTACATAGCTCGTCCGTTTTACACATTAAATTGTCTTCGATGAGAAGATGAAGGACTAGATGTTTGAGAGGGGTTTTCCTCTAGTGATCTTTCTTATGTATTCCAGTTCAAGATGAAAACCTATATGGATGTGGTTTATTGGGATTATATGGGAGAGATTTACTGCAAGGGGAATTATTGTTTTCTATGGGACAATATCATTGATGGGAAATGGTAGTTTATAGGAGAAAAAATTAAGCGAGATGATTAAGGGAAGAATGGATGTGGCAGTTTAGGCCACTCATCTAGGGAGCTTTCATAAGTGGCTTCTGATGTGAGGACTGTTGTGTTCCACTAATGTGGAAGGCCATGGAATATCCAACCAGCATAAAAATATCCTAAAAATACATGTTATTATTGTGGTGCTATGGTAAACTTACAACGATTTTTCAGGATGGTGCGTCCCCTTCAGAGTGGGGCATGATCAGTGGCATCTAGGGGAGTACCAGATAATTTAGAGCAAACATGGACCAAGGGATATCGGTTTGGGGCCATGGTAGAATGGATGGATCATCATATGGGAAGAACCAATTCATCGATGAGCCACAAGCATAAGGACATTTTCAGGCAGAGAAGAGGCATCTTCAAACATTGGGGAAGGCACCAGCGGGATCAGATGCAAGGCCATGACCTCTCGGTGGCACCATTATGATATCATCACCTATAGTTGTTTCTCTTTTCAATACTACTGCTTCTATTTCATTTATCTCCACCTATATTTTCAGCATGATGAATTTTTCAATTGAGCACTTGTATATCATGATGGAGTTGGTGACGCCATTGGCAAAAAAGAAGGAATATGGTCTTAGGTGTCCATAATGTGTACATTCTGTGTCAATGGTTAAGATGGAGTTGAACCTATTGGTCAGATATGTGGATCTATTTGACATAATTATTGGTAGGGAATTTATGGTACACTTCTAGGTTCACATCGATTGCTATAGGATGTGGGTGGGTTTCATAGAACCTAATATAAATCTTCATGTTTTCAGGGGGAATTGGATCCTTGGATGGGTCTTGAAGGACCTCCACTCCCAGAGTTGGGAGTTCATGTCTTCTAGTCGTTATCACTCATGCTAGAGAATAATTTTCATGCTCCTATGGATGGGTTACCCCTTGTAGTGGAAGAGTTCCCAAGGTATTTCCAGATGATTTTTAGGCTTTCCCCATGAGTGGGATGTGATGTTTTCAGTCGATATAGCTTTGGGAATATATGCATTATCTCCTCCCTCATATCTTATATCCCCCAAATTAATGAGGGAATTAAATATTCAAATGACTGATTTAGAATACAAATGATTCATTCTCTTGAGCGGTTATCCTTGGTCTGTCCTTGTCCTGTTTGCGAATACGGTTGATGGGTCCCTCTGGTTGTATATTGATTACCGGAAGCCGAACAAGGAAACCATCAAGAAAAAATATCCTTTTCCCTAAATAAATGACATGTCTGATTAGTTTATGGGTAAAATTGGGTTTTTAAAATAGAATTGAATTCGTGTCACAACTAACTTAGGGAGTCAGATGACGATATCCCGAAGACAGCCTCACGAAGCAGGTAAGACCACTTTTATTACATGGTCCTTCCATTTGGATTGACCAATTCTTTATCATCCTTTATGGATCTCATGAATATGGAGTTCCACTAGTACCTCGATTTTTTTGTGGTATTCATGGATGAAATCCTGGTTTACTATGTATTTGAGGAGAATCCTAAGAATCATTTTCAAATCGTGTTGGGAACTTTACTGGATCACCCCTTATATACAAAGCTATTTAAGTGAACCCTCTAGATAAAAGAAGTGACGTTTTTTGGGCATGTGATCTCAAATCAGGGAGTTTTGGTGGATCTCGAGAATATTAGTACAGTTATTTCATGGGATAATCCAAATAATGTGTTCTAGATATGGTGTTTCCTTGGTTTGGAAAGATTCTATAGTCAGTTTGATCATGATTTTCTCATCTTTCTTCCCCAGTGACCACACTCACCCTAAAAGAGGTGATGTTTGTTTGGGGACTAGAATGTTTGTCATCCTTTGAGGAGACAAAACAGGGGTTGATTTCATCCCCCTCATGTTGATATTTCTAGAATATGGAATGGGCTATGTGGTTAATTGTGTTTCTTCATGTATGGGTCTCAGGTGCGTTCTTGTGCAAGATGATCATGTGTTGGTGTATGGCACCGGCTAACTCAGACCACATGAAAATAGTCACCCAACCCATGACTTGGAGTTGGAAGCTGTGATGCATTCTTTGAAGATATGTCATCACTACCTCTTTGGGGTGTTGTTTTTGTTCTATTCTGATTACAAGATCTTAGCCTACATCTTCTTGTAGATGGATATTAAACTAAGGCAGTGGAATTGGATCGAGTACTTATAGGGGTTCGACTTTAATATCGTCTACACCCTAGGTAAGGGTAATTTATTGGCTGATGTCATGATAAGAAGAGTGTTAGTGAAGGTTTTAAGGAAGTATAGTGATGAGTGTACACTAATGGGGATCTTTTCTCATATAAAAATGTAGAACTAAGAGCATAGTGGAGGTGCATTCTTGGAAAGTATTTAGTTGACCACTTCTCTTATTGAGCTATTTTAGGGGGAGAAACCCTATGATATGTTATGGTAATAGTCAATGTAGTTTTTTCATAACAGGGAGATGACTTTTGATCAGTCTTCATCCCATGAGGGTATGTTGTGGACTAAGGGATGCGTTGTGGATTCATTGTCTCTACGGAATGTAGTGATGTTGTATAGACAACAGTCAAAATGTGTTTTCTATTCTGGTTCCACCATGATGTATTATGATGTTCGTCTCCAGTTCTGGGGTCTATGAATTAGATAGGACATAGATGACTTCGTATTGAGATGCTATAATTGTGAGTAGGTGAAATTAGTGCATCAATGGACCTCTATAATTCTTATGTAATTACCCATACCTACCTAAAAATGAGATGAGGTTTCCATGGATTTCATATTTTTCTTGCCTCATACACCTCAGGGAAGAAATTCTATATGGGTGGTGATTATTCTTCTAAACAAATAATCCCATTTAATTCTGATAAAATATTTGACCAATGTGTAGAAATTTGGATGGATATATGTATAAGATGTTTTGAGGCTCCATGTTGTTTCATCAGCAATAGTCTCATATAGGGACACGTGTTTTACCATTTGGTTTTAGAGTGGCCTTCATAAGGCATTGGGGTTGCTGATTAAATTAAGTATGACACACCACCCTCAAACAGAAGGTCTGGTGGGGAGGGATAATAATATTCTAGAAGATGTTCTTCGGGCATGTGTGTTAGATTTTTGTGGTTCATGAGTTTCCATTTTGGATTGGTAGAATTTTCCTATAACAAAAGATACAAATAATTAATTGAGATGGCGCCGTTTGAGGTGATTTATGGTTAGTCGTTTCAATAACCCTTGTGTAAGGTGGAGGTGGGAAATACCTCAATAATGTGTTCGAGTATTGTGAATACGATATAGAGCCAGGTTCAATTGATTAGGAAATTTTTGTTGCCACCCTAAAGTAGACACAAGACTTATTCTAATCAGAGGTTTCAAGCATTGTAGTTTCCTATGGGTGATCATTTATTCATGATAGTGGAAACTCAATTGGGTCATTGCCATCTTGGTAAGAATGGGAAGATATCACAAATGTATATGGGAACATTTGAAAACATTGATGGGATTGGTAAGAAGAAATACCAGGTAGTTTTTTCCTCTCAGTTGACATCAATTCATGATCTGTTCCACGTCTCCCAGCTAAAGAAATACAATCCTGACCCGTCCCATGTTTTGAGTGGGAAGATTGAGAGTTAGAACCAGACTTTTCTAGTGGTTGTGAAACCAGTGCATATTGTGGACTCCTGAGAAAAAGTTCTTTGAGGTAATAATATTCTTATGGCTCGAGTCCTCTGGAAACAAGGTGCTGATGAGCATGAGACATGGGAGTGGATGTGTAGAGTCATAGAGAAATTCCAATTTCTATTATTTGATCAGGATTCAAGATGACTTGATGAGGGAATAATGTTTTTCTGGTGGGATGAATTTGCCCACACACGAATTATTTTAAAGGTACTTTTCATGTACTTTCTATAATTTTTGGGGGCGTTTCCCAGTCATTTTTTGGAGAAAAGGGTGTTTTCATTATGATTTTGGCCAAATTGTGAGCCCATTTCAAGATTGAAAAAAAGTATTTTTCTTTTATAAATCCTTTTTTATCAACATCTTTCACCTATTCTACTTCCCACTTGGCTTCCCCTGATCTATTCAAACCACCATATCCATTTAAACCCTTAGGAACTCATACTAATGGTGTATTTGGGGGATTTATTCAGGAATTGGGCCAACCTGTAATTCCATTTCTAGATTTATGTAAAAAAATTAATTATTTTAAATATCATTAAATTTTTAAAGAACATTTAGTAATACCATCTCTCAATCAACCCCAAAAACCCTAAGTGCACCCCTATGTTCCATTTTCCCTCTTTGGAACATATCTTTATAATTGATTAGGTAGAATTTCATCAAGGTTTCTCAAATCATCGAGGTCTGTAAAGGGAATTGTTTTCTTTCATAATTCATTCATTTTTAATCTCTTCCCCCATTTGAGCCCCTACTTGACCTTCTCAGCCTTATTCCAACCTTCCTTTCAATTTTGGCTACATATAGATTCATCTATTGGTGTATTTGGGGTGATTTCATAATAGTTTCTCGAGTAATTTAATTTCTCACATATTCCAACTAATTTCATAGGGTTGTTACCCTTCTTATTGAAGTTAAAAATGTATAGATACTTGGGTTTCATACCTAGGGTTTTATTTTGAGTTTCTTGGTCCAATCCCACAGTTTTAGATTTTTTTAACTCACTTATGGTGTGATGATGGTGAAGTTGATGTTTTGCATAAGTATTTGATGTTTTAACATATATAGTAGGCGATTTCATGTGTAAATATTCCTTGATGAGTTACATTTTCTTGATTTATATTTTTAGCATATTCTTCCACTATTTTGTTTGCTGTGAAGCCCATTTTCGATAGCATTGGTTAAGTGGTTTATTTTAATAATGCATTTTTGTGAAAAAATGAGTTTTTTCTAATGTGTTACATGTTCTATAAATTGGGTTTGGTTTATAGTTCATGTAATTATCATATTAAATGGCTTTGGTGGTGAAAATTCTGGTTTGATGTGATTTTGGTATGAATTTTGTTTCAAATGAAGGTGTTTAGATGGATTTTATTTTCAAAGAATTGTTGTACTTATTGAAATTATTTTATGAAAATTCTTAATGGTTTATTGAATTGCACAAATGGAGAAAATAATGTTTGGATACATTTTTTGAGTGTGTATTACTATAACTAGTGTATAATGGAAATATTTAATTTGGTAGCATGTGGAACTTATTTGAGCACGAAGAGGGAAACCCGAGTATCTAGGTGTGTAGACGTGTAATGGTACGCTAGTGATCCATAGTGGTTTTGTCCTTGTTTCTCATAGGATGTATGACGTTTAAAACACTAATAAAATTGTATTGGTGATGATTTATGACCACTAGGTTATGGGTATTATCCCTACTATTGGCTCTTGAACAAGAATGTATATTGTTATTGTTACATTCACACCGATATACGAGGTACCTGAGGCTCAAAACTAACTAGTGACTAGGGGAGTTCCCATGTTTAGTGCATGTTGACTACTTGGTATTTCCATTTGGAATATGGTTTCATTGAATGAACAATCCTGTAGCTTTAACGTTTTATTTAAAAGTGTAAATTGTTTAATGTTACCCCTTTAAAACAGTTTTCATGTTATGGTTACATTCTCTAGAAATCATTTTGATGGTTTCATGTTATAAAAAATGGAAATTTTTTAATAATATAATGTTTATCACATATAATCTGTTTGTGTGGTATCTTATTTGCATTAGGCTCATACCAAACATACACCATTAGGTTTATGAAGACTTGATTTTGTTTGACACAGGTAATGTTAAGGCCATTAGATATGGTTGTTCAGGTTGTTAGTTTCTTCCATGGTGTGGTGTTGTGGAGAAGACTTGTGGGTGATTAACCCTTATTGTGTGGCAGTACATTAGTTATTTTTTATGATAAAGTTTGTAGTATTTGACCAATGTTGTCTTATTTAAAACCTTTTATTCAGTTATTAATTTTAATTAAGGATTTTTTATAATTAATATTCAGATTGGGTTTAATTTTCATCATTAGTTGTTTTATTTATCCTAACTCTATTAAATCATTCCCAAAAAATTGTTTATGATACTAAAGGACTTGTTTCTGGCCATGAGGATAGAGAAAACCCTTCGAGAAATTCCATAGGCTTGGATGGGTGTTGGATTCAATGTTGAATAGATCCAGTCCATGAAAATAAAACCTTAAAACAATGGTATGTTCCTAACAAATCACTTGTCTCAATGAATGCATATTGAGAAAAAACTCTCCTAACAATTTCATAAATTTTGAAACATTAAATCCATGAAAGGAAGATCATATACAATATATTTAGATATAAATAAATTTAACAATATTTACCATTTAAAACATTTCTAGTTAGTATATTCACCACCCAGAATGAATGGGTGGAGAATAAAGCATGTATCTCATTGAAATAAAAAGTGAGATGAAATTCCCATACCCCGTTGCTTAACTCTCATTGTACTCGATCAGATGTCGTATATAATAAATTTATGTTTAATTTAAATTTTTTAAATAATTATATTCTTATATATAATACATTAAATGGTTTGATTGTGTCATTGCGTTTCACTCTTCTTAACAATTTCATGTTAGGGTTGGAGTTTGGGTAATATTCACTATTTTTTTCATGTGTGTGATAATTATTTATGTGTTCGGTCCATAAACATATATAATGGTTTCCAAAAATTAAACCCTGATATAAATATCATGAATATTTACTATAATTTTTTATTGTTATATGTAGTATATATATTTATAAATTAAATTCAACATTCCTAGAGACGGTTGGTCATTTGTATGCATGGACACTATTTTTATTTATTTGTCGTATTGAAAGAAATAACATAAATGAAATATATGTATATATATGTACATATATATATTTATTCAAGTATAATTATTATATAATATATATAATATTAATTAACTAAACCAATATTTAATACATTCCATGTAGTGTGTGAATGAATCACTTAGCTTTGAGGGGTGGTAGTCCACACTTCTTCAAAATAAATTATCATATTTAAAAAAAGGAAAGTATAAAGATATATGTGGTAAAATGATTAAATAACATATATTACAAAATAAATATAATATATAACATATATAAATAGTTTCCATAAAAAATCCACTATGAGAGGTGGAAAAGTAAAAATGAATGATCTTCCTTTATTGTTGTTGTTGTTGTTCATCATACACATAAACAACATGTTTTTTAACAATTAAAGGGATTTGTGTGTAAGTGTTTGAAGAAACATTAACATAAACAAATATCAGTATATTGATCATTTTGATATTTTATAATAATGAAATATGATGAATTATGGTGTTGGAGAAATAAATTAACTAAAAGGAGTCTGGGAGAGGGTGTTACCTCTTAATTAGGTATCTCTTTTTGGTTTACAAAAAATGGATTCCATGGAAGGATAAATAAACAAAGTGAGGATTCAAAGAGTAAGGGAGGGTTTTTGGTAATATGTTTTGGAATATATTTATCGTTCCTAGGTGGTTTTATTTGTGTTACGAAGAGTGAGGAGATGATGACTTTTTATTGTAGAAGATGGGTTGCACTCTTGTAATATTTGGACAAAAGAATTCCACCCATGTTTTTAACATGTCATGTTGATCCAATAATGGAAAACATTAGAGATAAGGGAGGATATGGTAAAACTATTTCTAGAAAATTGTTTTGTACTATTTTCTATGTCATTTTGGGTTTAAAATTTAAGGTTTAGTCCTTAGTTAAGCTTAAATTTACATTAATCGATGTAAATAATTTTAATTAATTTGAAAAATATTTTTCTTAAAAAACTATGTTGACCATATTTGATATTATTTATTATTATTATTCTAAATATGGAATAAAATTTTATAATTCCTAATACTAGAAGAGGAATGAATTAATTTAAAATTATTCCTATTTATGGGATGGCACCTTGGGTTTGTAATGTAAAAATGATCCAAAGATTATTATGCTTTTATATCCAATTTCAAAATGAAATTGGATCTAATGACCAAAAATGGATAAAAAATATCTAATTGAACTCTTATACCAATTTAAAATATAATTTATCATTATAAATGAATCATATTAAAAACCAGTTTTGAATTAAAATTTAGTATTTTTAGTAATTTATTACAAAATGAAACTTAATGAAAAACACAAAATATATACATTAACCTTATTTTTATGTTTAAATTTCAAATATTAAGTTCATTTTTCAATATAAATCTACATCATTTTAAAATTTGGAAATATAATGGGCTATCCATTAAAAGGTGGTAAAACTAACATTATAAAAATGTATGTTTTTAAGCATAAAATTTGGTTTGTTCTTCTCTTATGTGTATAAAATATATTATATGAATACAAAAAAATATTCTATATAATCTATATAATATATATTACATTAATATAACTAAAAAATTATAATTATATTAATTTAGTATCATAAAATAGCTTTGTAACCATAAAAATAATAATATTTCCCTCCATATTCATTCAGTTTTTATATTCATTTCTAATTATTTTGTAACCTACCAAATCATATTATATTTTTGTAAACCATACATTTTTATAATTTATTTAAGACTATTCATACACTTTAATTTAACATCTAGGTTATTTCTTATTATATTAAATGATATTATTTTAATAAAATATTAATTTTCAGTAAACCATGGTCATGCGTCTTATGCAAGCCATCAAGGAATGTCATTGTTGTGTGTAATGAAAGATAACCTCTATGTTCCATGTAGATGATGTTAAAATTTCTATTTCTTGTAATGCATGATTATCTTAGTGATACATATAACATAATCCAAATCATATATATTTATTATAAAATAAACTATTTTCAATGTTGTGTGAAATGAAAAATAGAAAACAAATTCAATTAATAAAAAAATAACAATTCAAAAAATATCAAGGTGTACATTATAACCCCTCTTAAAATGATTTTCTCCATTGAAAATAATTTGGGTTATCAATTATTTAATACATGAACTTTTCATTCATAGAACCCCAAATTGTAAAAATGAATGCAAAAACTTCCCTTAAAAAGGGAATGTCGGAACCATAATGGATACCAAAAGTAACAAATAAATGGGTTTATACATAGTAGAATATAGGTTGGGAATAAATATTGTACATGCATAAAAAGTGAAAATATTTATAGGGACTGATTGACATCATCAATAAAAAACAACTGAATGATCAAAAAATATTGAGGGAATGAAATTCAAAAATCATTAATGACTTAAAAGGACATATGTTCGACAAAAATTAAGGTATTATGGAAACAAACATTTTTTTATCATTATCCCAAAATCAAGTAATTTTTTATTGATAGAGAATATAAGGAAATATACTTACTTGATATATTTATATTATAAATACCATTCTTTAGTTGTTATTTTTTAATATATTTAATTACTATATGAAATGGTTGTCCAGAAACTAACTTTGATGGAAAAAGCACTCAAATACACTATTGGATATTCTTAAGGCCTGTAAAAGAAGAAAAATTATAACTATGTTGTCTCTAAATATACATCAAAATCAATATGGTTAATAAATTAAACTCCATTCATACAAAGTAACAGTACAATTTCATCATAAATATTTGATCACAAAAATTTATAGATTAACCCGAACATTACATAGGCCATAGGTAGGTGTGAATCTTTTATCATCCTGTGGTCTTGGGTTCATGACCCACAACCTTTCTAGACTTTATTGGTTGTCACCCAAGATAAAAGATGTCATTTTTTTAAAACACACTAATTTAATTTCCAAAATAAATAAGTTCGACATCCTAGAAATAATTTTAATCACTACATAAACTTTTTACCAATCAATACAACTTCAATACGTAAATAATTCCTTTGATGTTTAACATAAAATTTTCATGAATGGTTATCCTTATAAAATTTTCTAATGATGAAAATACAAAACATTATAAATAATGTCAAAAAATCATCTTAATGTCTATTTTGAAAATATCATAAGGTATCTCTAGGTTTTCCCATTCCAAATAGATGAATACCTTCATCAAGTATTCTCTTGAAATAGGGTAATAACCTGATTTACTATAAATCCTTATTGAAAATATAAATATTTCCTTATTCAATGTATATTGGATATATTCACTAAATCCAAAAATGTGGTAAACATCATCAATGATAGCATAAACCACCTTTAAAAAATGTCCTTAATTAGTTCCAAGGTAATAAATAATATCCAATTTACATAGTCATATCTCATGTATCTTTATATAAACAACATTATCCCAACATAAGGAATATATTAACTTCTATCATTCACTTAATCATGTGTTATACATGGGAATAAACTTCCCATTAAATAAATTTTCAATTCCATCTAAACCATTTATTTTGTTCTTGTAAATCCCCACAAAAACATATAAACTGAACAATCCTTATATATTTCCCCAATCATATAAAATAATTCTTTAATCTAAATACCTAATAAAATTTATTATTGAACTTCATCCTTATTCCATTAATAACGGTAGCTCATCTGATTACATAATACCTATTTTCTTTCAAATTTCATATTATTATCTTCATCAACAACAATGTAACCATTACTCCCACCACCTCGGTGATTAACTTTAGGAGAATTCATCACGGGAAATTGAGTTTCATAATGAACAATTATTCCAAACTTCAAACCCGTAATATTTGATGATGTATTAGGGATTCCAATATTATCCTCCATTTTGATAACTGAACCATTCATTTTTTTCTTTGTAGTTACTTTCTTTGTGTCCTTCTTTTCCACATTCAAAAAAATTATTATTTCCGTAATACATTCACATAAGTTATTATTTCCACTCTCTTGAAAGAAAGGGAAAAAAATATTATATCCTCCATGGTCCTTATTACCCAAACTCTCATAAAACTGTTTCCTTCTCTGACTTGGTGATCCCAAGAGTAGGTAAAGGTAAACATTGCTGAGCATGTTCTGTGAAAACTGATTAGGCATGATCACAAAATCCTTCACTCAAGTGATCATCTTATTTGGTAACTCATTAATGTATCTTAAAACATATTCATATTAATCAAGTTTCTTATGGTTTCCTCTATTGAGTAAAACTTGGAATAATTGAGTAAGAAATGATTATATTATTGAGGAGTCACATAATCATGAAAACAACTAATATGATATCTAAATTATGACACATTTTTTAGTCTATAAAACCTTAGGTTTTTCCATGGTTATTAATATCCAAATTATTTTTTAATTATTACTAATGGTTTGTGAATATTTTAAGATTTTCCAAAGCATATCCCACAACAGTGTCAAATCAAGTGTGTAGCAAGGCCCATTGTCGTCTACAAGATTACCCTGAGTCAATCCCAAAACATCTTTCTAGAGTTGTTACTCCCAGGTACATCTATTCTAGATCCACACACACTATTATTATCTAGAAATTAATTTATTTCTAGAAAACCAATCACTCTATACTTTACCTAAATTCCAAGACATTTTCATAATGGTTTACATGACCTTATACTTATCCTTAGAGACATCCCTAGAAATATATATAGAAACATAACTATGGATGTCACTAAAGTTTTTCCATCCTAGTTTCCAAATTTTTACTAATTTATTCCTATGATACCCACTATAGTGACCCATGAATTTCATTCATTAACATTACCTCAAATTTACAGAACACTTAAAACACTATACAAATGGATTCCCAAAGACCGTATTAGTATAATACCTTTATAAACATAGAAATGTGAACATTAGTGCATGATCAAGATATATTAATCCATACTGGGTTCTGCAAGACTGTAACCCCTCTTAAATATATAATAAATCAAATGTGTCTTCATAACTGAGGGAAGGAAACATAAAAATTGGTGATCTCATATGGTCAATAATAGTAAACAAGGGAGACATGTAAGAATAAACATGAACATATGGGTATGAGAACACGATCATGAATACAAAAGATTATAACCTTCATATCAAAGATCTTATACCTGAATCATTGAATAAATATTAGAAGTTTATAAGACATGAATAATAAGGAAATAAAAAACACAATCCATGAGACCATAACATAGGAATAATACATGGAATTGTGGATGTCACAGAAGCATATATAATGATTTCTGTAGTAGTAAAGGCATCACTTGCAAGGACATCTTAGTAGGCATATCACTTTACTAAACCCGTTTTAGACATCATTCCACTCCTATATTACTGACTCGAGTTTACTCCTTGTTCTAGCCCTATAATACTTAACCGAGTTCATTTTTTCATTCCATCAATTTATATCTCATTAGGAAAAATCTTTTCCTAATGCATTAGAGGGAGATATAGGTTACACCTGTCTCATAATGAAATCATAAATAAAGGTTACAAAAATTCATAAACAATCATATAATAACCCATTTAATGAAATGGGATTAAAAAAATCCTAAAATGTGTGAAGAGATAGGTTTCATAATTGTGTCATCATGGAATAGCCCATGAAAGAATGTTATTTTCATAAGCATATAACCAATGAAATAAAAATATGTTTCACAAATATATAACATGTGGAAGAGAAAAGGGTTTCATAGATATCATATAATTAAAACATAAACCATTATAAGAATTAATATGAATGGAAAATAGAATAATTTTTCTAGAAAGTAATAATTAACACCATTAGATGTCAACTTAGATAGGAAATAATTTTCAATAATATTATTGAAACATTTCTTAAAGAAGCTTTCCATTATTAATTGAAGATTTCTCTTTAAAATATAAAACCTTTATAAACCATTTTCTATGATAATTAATTAGAAACCTATATTGAATGGTAGAAATCATTTTGAAAACATTTTTCCCAGAAAACATATAAAATAAGATTGATACAATATTGGAAATAGTTTTACTTGAAAACATATAAAGGATATTGAATATTTTTGGAAATATTTTTGTCTTGAAAACCTATAAAAAAATATTAATATTTTATAATTATTTATCATTAAAATCAATCTGAAAAAATATAAATAAATCATGAAGAGGTCTTGAAAACCATTTCAATAAAAAAATTAAATTTTATAAAGAAAAATAAAAAACATTTTCGACCACATTTCATTGAAATCGAAATAAAAACTTATAAATAATGAAATGAAATGTTTTTATAACCATTTAATTGAAAAAAAATACTCAAAATAATTTTAAATCAATTTCTTAAAAAATAATTTGAAAACCTATAATAAATATTTACAATGTTTTAAACCCCATTTTTTATTAAAAAATATCATCATAAAATAATGATTTAAAAACTAATAAACATTTAACAGTACATTATTTAATGACCAATATATTTAAATATCGTTTGAAAACATTTTTGAAAACAATTTGTAAAAAATTATGTTTGAAATAATTTAGATTTCTAACAGAAGAGAGATTTAATGGTTAACTTTCGTAAAAACACTTTCTTAACAATTTTATTTACCAAAGTGTAAAAAATGGTACCAATATATAATGATATAGTTAATAATAAGTTTATAATAAAATACATGAAATTTTTTAAGGGATGTATCATAATATTCCATCAAATTAATCATAAAGATAAATAGTCCCAAAAAGAAAAAAAATGTTTCAATAAACTCTTATCAAGTAATAACATAGAATAATAATCTCCATGAATGTGAATGAATTTAAAATTAGAATAAAATATCATTAAAATAATGATATTCATGATATAGAATCTCAAACAGAAGACTATAGACCTTGAAAAAGAATTTATGTACATAAACAATCATGTGTCTCATATAAGGAACATTGAAACAAAACTATTTTACCGATTCAGTGTCGTTTTTTACATTAAAACCATGAAAGAAAGATTAGAGAATGGATATGAAAATATAGATAAATTTGTTAATAATAATTATGGAATAAGTTCATGACATCTATATACACCACATAAAAGGAATGGGAGGTTAATAAAGCATGTATCTAACTGAAATAAAATATGGGGTGAAATTCCCTTCCTATGGGTATTGACTCTCATCATACTAATTGAAAACTTCTATATAATAAATTTATATTTATTATAGATATTTTATAGTATAATATTAATATATATAATACCATAAATGGTTTTATTATGAACTTATATTACCCTCTTGTTAATAGTTTCATGTTAATGTTAACCTTTGGGTAATATTTTCTCTGTTTTTCGCGTGTGTCATAATTTTTTATAAGTTTGTCCCTTATACTTATATCATGATTTATATAGTTTTAACCATTATATAAATATAATTTATATTCATTATATTTTTATTATAATAATATATAGAATATAGATGAATCCAATAGAAGACAATGTTCATGGGGATGGTAGGCCATACGTACACATGATCATTGTTTCCGTTTTATTATTGTATTGAAGGAAAGAACAAAAATGACATATATGTATATATATGAATATGTATATATATATATATAATTATCAATATATCATTATTATTTCATATTTATCATATATGTTTTCTAGAACCATCCTTAATACATACTATGTAGTGTGTGAATGAATCACACCGCATTGGGGGTGGTAGTCCACACTTTATCAAAAAAAAATTATTATATTTAAACCAAATGGAATGTATAAATATATGTGTAGTAAAAGGACTAAATAATAATAATTACATATTAAATTTAAAATATAACATATATAAATTTAGTTTCCATTATATGTTTTACTATTATAGGTGGTAAAAGAATAATAAACAACCATCTTTTTGTGAGGTTCCAGTTCATTGTACACATAATCAGTGTGTTCGTTAAACATTAATTGAATTTGTGTGTAATTTTATTTCATAACCTTAAAATAAAAAGATGTGTGTATATTTATAATTAATTTTCATTTTTATAATCATGTAATAAGATGAATTGAGGTGGTGAAAAAAGAAAATAATAAAATGAATCTTGAGGGACATTGTTGCATCTTAATCGGGTAACAAAATTTCATTTACACCGAATGGAAATCATGGAAGGATTTATGAACAATATTAGGATTCATGCAGTAATTAACGATTTATTTTATGATATTTGAGTATATAATGGCTGAACCTAAGTGGTTTGAGATGTTTTATGAAGTGGAAGGTGAGGATTCTTTTTTTAAGTGTTGGAGGAGTGGAACATGTGTTATATTTTGACAAAGGAATTCGATACACTTTTTTCACATGTCTGGTGGATCCTATAATTGATAAAATTTGAAACAGGGGAAGATATGGTCACTATAGTTATTGAAAATACCTCTTGGAGAAGTTTCTAGGTTTTTTTGTGTCTTAAATTTAGTGTATATACCATAGTTAAGCTTAATTTTCCTTTAATCAATATAATTACTTTTTATTACATTTACTTATCTTTTTTGTCATAAAATAAGTTTAAATCTTTAGAAATTATATAATATTGTGATTAAAACATTGAATCCATTTTTTAAAATTCCACACACATAAGTGGCAGAAATTAATTTAAAATTAATCATGCTGATGGGACAACATTGCTAGTTTTAAATGTAAAAATGACCAAAAACATGCGAAATTTCTATTTCAATTTGAAATTTGAAATTTTTTTCAAGGAAATAAATTAAAATAATTGACATAAATATAATATAATAAAACATTCAATCCAATTTAACATATAATTTATCTTAATTAATGCGTTTGATGAAAATGACGTGTTAAATTAAAATTTAGCATTTTTAACTATTAATTTAAAAAATGAAACCTTACCGAAAAATAGAAAAAATTTATCCCATCCTAATTATTATGTTTCAATTTAAAATATTTATTTAGTTTTGACATATTAATTCTATAAATGATTCAAATTACGGATATAAAATGGGATTTCAATTGAATAGCAGTAAAACTAGCATTATAAAAATATAGGTTTTAAATAACAAAATTGTGTTTGTTATTATCTTTTGTATATAAAATATAGTGGATGAATATAAAACCAATGTTTGAATTTATAACATATATATTAAATTAATATCACCCACTAACTATAATTAAAATATGTTGTTAGGGTAAAAAAAATTTATGACCCAAAAATAATAGTATTTCCCTTTATATTCAATCGAGTTTTATATTCATTTCTAATTAATTATAAACATAAGAATTCATATTATAGTTCCAAAAAATAAATTTTCATAAATTAGTAAAAAATATTTATAACCACTAATTTGACTTGAAGGTTATATATTATTGTATTAAATAATAATATTTTAATAATATATAATTTTCCGGTAAACTTCGGTAATGTGTGGTATGAAAATCATCAAGGAATGTAATTGTTACCTATAATGTAGGCTAACCATGGTGTTCCATGTAGATAAAAAAAAATTCCTTATATTATATGATTAAATTGGTGTTTCATATAAAGTAATCCAAAATTATTTCATTATTATAAAATAAACTATATTTAGTGATGTATGAAATAAAAAAAGGTTAAATTAATTTGAAAGATAATTCACAATATAATGTGGTTTTATATTCTACCCCCAATAAAATTAATTTTTCCCTAAAAATTGATCTGTTTTATCAATGTTTTAATACATTAATGTTTCATTCATATAATCCCACATCATAAAAATGAGTACCAAAAAATCACTTGAAAATGGAATGTTGGAATAGTAACGGCTACCCATTGTATCATGTAACTAGGTTTTTATAAAGGATACCATAGGTTGTAAGTAAATATCGAAGATACTGTAAACGATCTAATACTTATAGTTAGTAATTGAGGTCATTAATCATAGACAATTTAATGATCAAATATTAGTTTAGGGACTCAAAGTCATAGATTTGTGATAATTTAAAAGGAAATCAATTGAAAAAAATAAGCTATTACGAAAAAAACAATTATCGTTATCCTAACATTGAGTTATTATTTTAATGACCATGAAAATAAGTAAATTTACATACACGATATACTTTAACCAACAAAATTTAATTTTTTAGTTGTTTTTTATCTATTTAATTTCTTCAAGAAATGGATGCCATAAATTATATTTGATGGCCAATGAACAAAAATACACTATTAAAATTTCTAAAAGACCATAAAAGAATGAAAAGTATAACTATTTTGTCATTAAATATCTTTTAGAATAAATATTTTTAATACATAAACCTCTATCCAGAAAAATTAACTGTATTGTTTCATCCTAAATATTTAATCATCAAGAATTATACATTTATCAGGGCATCGCGTAGGCTAGTGTTAGGCGTGAAACCCTTATCGCCCTTCAATCATGGGTTCAAGACCCTTGACCTTGGCAAGCTTGATTGGTTGTCACTCAAACTAAATAATGTACTTTTATAAAAAAACACTAATATAATTTCAAAATTAAATAAGATGGACATTTGTGAAATAAGGTTAATAACTACATATCCTCCTAATAAATGTGTTCAATAAAATATCAATATTTAAATACTTCCTTTGATGTTTAACATAAACATTTCATGAATTATTAAAATTATAAACCATTTAAAGATAAAAATATAAATCATTATATATAAATTAAAAAAATCAATATAACAGTGATTCCCAAAATATCATAAGGTGGCACATGGTTGTCACATTACAAACATGTGAAAACAATCATTACGAATTCTTATGAAACAAGGTAATGAACTAAATTACCATAAATAATAACTGGATAAATGATTTTTTCATTATTCAAATTATGTTATATATATATTCCAAAAATCAAAAAATGTAGTAAGAATATTCAATTATTGCATAAACCACCTGTTAATAAGTCCTTAATTAGTTCGAAGGCAATTGGTACCTTCCAATTTACTTATTAATATCTCACAGATCATTATACAAAAAACATTATCATAACATAAGAATATGTTAAGTGATTTCTTTCCATTAATAATTTGTTTTCCATGGGCATACCAATTCAATTAAATTACTTTTAAATTTCATTTGGACCATTTACAATGTTGTTGTAAATCCATAGTTAAAAATATAAATTGAATAGTCCTTATATATTTCAACTTTCATATAACATAACTATAGAATCCAGATATCTAAAAATTACAATTATTTGCCTTCATTGTAATGAAATTAACAGGTATTCCTCATCCTATTACATAATTCCTCTTTCATTACCCATTTCATATATAGTATCTTCATTATTAGAAATGAAACCATTACTCCCACAACCTTGCTGATTATTTTTAAGATAATTGATCATGGATAATTTAGATTCATAAAAACTATTTATTACAAACATAAAACACTTATACTTCGATGATGTATTAGTGAGAAACATATTATATTCAGTTTCATTAACTGAACCCTTAATTTTTCATTTACTGTTACTTGATTTCTGTCCTTCATTTCCACTATCAAAACACCATCTTATTTCCCTAATATATTAACATAGGTGATTATGTCAAAAATATTGATATGAAGAAAACCTAATCATATTTATTCCATGGCCTCCATTACCCAATCTCTCAGCAACCCCATTCCTTCTCTTCTATGGTGAGTCCAAGTGTTGCTTATAGTAAAAATTATTGATCATGTTCATTGAAAATTAACTAGTCCTAATGTAAACAATCTTTACTCCAGTTATCATCCTATTTTACTACTCATAAATTCATTTTCCATCATATTCATCATTATTCTAGTTCTTTATGGTTCCCTTTATTTACTGAAACTAATAAGAATTGTATAAGAATTGATTATCATAGTGTGAAATCACATAATCATGAAAACCACTTATATGACTTTGAAATTATGAAACCTATATTAATATATAAAACCATGAGATTAACCTATGTTTTTAATATCCAAAATATATTTAAATCATTTATAATTTTCTTGAAGAGTTTTTGAATTTCCAAATCATATCCATAATGAGTGTTAATCCTAGTGTGAAAAAAGGCACATTATCATTTATAAGATTACCCTGAGACAGGCCTGGAACATCTTGTTGGAGTTGTTACTCATAGGTACATCCATCCCAGATCCACATCCTATTATTGAATCCATATGGGGATTTAATTGTCGGAAAACAAAAACTCTATCCTTTATCAAAATTCATTGAAAATTTCTTAAATGTTTACTCATCCTTGTACTTTTCAATAGAGACATCCCTAGACATATCCTTTGAAATATGACTAGATACCTCCCTAATGTTTTATCATCCTAGTTTCCAGGGTTTGATGAAACATTTTCACTAATATAAACTATAGAAACCCTTGCTTTTCATACATTAGTATTATATTATTATACAGAATACTTCAAAAATAATACAAACGGACTCCTAAAGAAGATATTTATTTAGGTCATTTAGAAAAATAGAAAGGTAATTTTTGGTACATGTGTGAGATAAATTATCTCATACTAGGTTCTTAGAGCTATCACCCCTCATACACATATCATACTATAAATATATCTTCATAACATGTGAAAAGGAACATAAAAGGGGTGAGAATAGATACTTTGTAATTGTAAAAAAGGTGACATGTAATCATACACATGAGAAGAGGGGTATGAGAACATCATCATGAAAATATAACATCATACCTAATATTATCAAAGACCATATACATGAATTAGGTCTTGAAGTTATTCAATTAATAAGACATGAATCATAATATAGAAATAATGTAATCCATGAATGCATAACATAAGAATACTACATAGAATTGTGCTAGCCACATAAACATATAAAATGATTTACATAGTAGTCAAGGAATTACCTCCAAGGTTATCTTAGTGGACTAAGTCGATTACATAATTGGGTTCACACCTCGTTCCAGCCCCGTATTACATAAATGAGTTTTCTCCTTATTCTAGACCTATAATGCTTAACAGAGTTCATTTTTCATTCCATCTATTTCTAACTCTTGAGATATAAATCCTTAAACCATTTATTGGATGGTGATGTAGATCCCAACCATCTAAAAATGAAATAATACCTACTTGTTCAATAAATTCCTAAATAATTGTTTCAAAACCCGTGAAAAAAATGGGTGTGATAAAAAAATCATAACGTCTTAACCTCTAGAAAAATACTTGTTTCATAACCATTTAATCAAATCATATCCCCTGAATGAAAGAGGGTTTCAAAAGTATATAACCCATGAGTTAAAAACATGTTTCATAAATATATAACCTGTGGAAGAGAAATGGGTTTCATAAACATCATGCAATCAAAACTTAATCCATTTAAATAAATAATATGAATTGATACATTGAACTATTTCCCTATAAAATCATGAGTAACACCCACAGATTTCATCATAAATGGGAAATAATTTTAAAAGTTATTTTAGAATGATATATTTATGAAAATATCTAATATTCATTGAAAATGGATCAGTAAAACATAAAACATGTATAACAAAAATATCATTGAAAATGAATTGAAAAGATATAAAGAACGATTGAAATTATTTTTAAACATTTTTCAATGAAAAATTTTAAAGCAAGCATGAAAAAATTTTGAAAAAAGATTACCTTGAAAATAAATAACATAAAATTGAAAAGATTTTTGTAAACTAATTTCCTTGAATATTTATAAAATATGCTTCAATAAATTTTAAAAGAATTTTTATTCTAAAACCCATTGAAAACATATAAATAAATCTTGAAATTTTTTTGAAATCAATTTCATTTAATATATATTGAATACTAATAAATAAATTTTTAAAATGTTTTGAAAACCAGTTCTTTTAAAAAAAATTGAAAACATATAAATAAAATTTGAAAACATTTTGAAAACCGTTTTATTGAAAAGTCTATTAAATATTATAAATATGTCTTGAAAATTACTTGAAAATAATTTCTTTGAAAATAATTTTAATATATATATATAAATAAATAAATGTTGTTGAAAACATTTTTTCATTTGAAATGGATTTATAGAAGAATTTTTAAAACAAAATAAACATTTAATAATAAATTTTTTAATGATAAAAATTTTAAAATAATGTTTGAATTTTTTTTGATAACCTGAATTTTGAGATAAAATGGATTTTTGACCAAAAAGAGAGACAAAGTCGAAGATTCTTAAAAACACTTTTCTAACTATGTTATCAGACAATGAGTGGATCAATGGTACCAATATATGAATATATAATGAATAATTAAAGGATATTAAAATTAATGAGATTTTTTATGATTTGGATCCTAATATTTCATCAAAGGAAGCACAAACATAAACAATATCGCAAAGTGAAGATATTATATCAATGAACTCTTATCATGTGGTCCATGGGATCATACACTCTACAAAATAGAATGTAAATATATTAAATTTTTTTATCAAAACAAGTAGATTCATTATATAACATGTAAAATGGACGTATGTACACCCCAAAAAAGAATGTAGGTGCTAACAAAAACCTGGGGGTCAAAGAAAGAAAATTTAGACAAAACTCACATTCTGATTTGGTATCATTTGAAAAACTAAACCCATGAAAGAAAGATCATAGAATGGATATGTAAATACCCATAAATGTAACAGTAATATTCATGGAATACATTCGTGGGTAGTATATTACACACATATGATGAATGGGTGGTGAACAAAGAATATATCTCATTGAAAAAAGTGAGATTAAATTCCCTTACCTTATGTTTTGACTCTCATTATACACATTTAAACCTCATGTATAATAAATTATATTTTATTATAATTATTTTATAGAACAATATTATTATATCTAATACCATATTGGTTTTTATTATAACTTTATATTACCCTCTTGAAATATTTTCATTTAATGGTTATGCTTCGAGTATTATTTTCTTTGTCTTGTGCGAGTGTTATAATTGGTTATATGTTTGGTCCTTATAGATATATAATGATTTAAAAAATGTCAACTATGATATAAATATAATTTATATTTATTATATTTTATATATAATAATCTATAGAATATATACACATGAAATGGAATACAACGTTCATGGAGATGGTCAGCCGTATGTACGCACAAACATTGTTTATGTTTAATTGGAGTATGGAGAGAAAGAATGTAGGTGACATATATGTATAAATATTTTTTTTACTTATCATTATTATAATTGAATTATTATATCATATATATCAAAAAAGTTAACTAAAATTGTCGTTAATGCATTCTATTTTTTGTGTGAAAGAACCACAACTCTTTGAGTGGGTTGTAGTCCACACTTCCTAAAATGAAATTAACATTTTTACTCCAAATGTAATGTATAAAGATACACAATTTAAAATGATTACAGAAGATTTCATACATAATAAATGTAATATATAACATTTATAAAAATATTTTCTTTCATATTTTTCACCATGAGAGGTGGTAAACAAAAAATGAATAGTCATCATTTAGTGATGTGTTAAACAAAAAATGAACAATCATCATTTAGTGAGGTGGTACTTCGCTGTACACAAAAAAAATATGTTTGTTACCCATTAAATGGGGGTTTGTGTTTAAGTGTAGGTTTAACCCTTCCCGTAACAATAACATAGTATATTGATGATATTGGTGTGGTGGTATAATCATGGAATAAGATTAATTGACGTGGTTGAGAAGGAAAATAAAAGAAAGGAGCTTAAGGGATAGTGTTACATCTTAATCGGGGATCTCATTTTGGTTTTCACCAAATGTATTCCTTGTATGTATTTATGAAAAAGGGATGAATCATGGATTTAGGGAGGGTTTTATATAAGATATTTAAGTAGATCGTGTCCCAATCTATGGGGTTTCATAGGTGTGGGGAAGTTAGAGGAGAGTTGGCCTTTTCATAGAGGAGGAGGAGTGACACTCTTTTCATATTCGGAAACAATAATTACATTCACATTTTTAACATGTCAGGTGGATCCAATAATAGAAATAATCTGATAAATTTAGTTTCTGGTCGAAATATGGACAAAAAATGGATTTTAGATAAGTTTCTATGCCGTTTTTGGTTTTAAATTTAATGTTTAGTCCTTAGTTATGATTAATTTTACCTTAATCAAGTAATTAATTTTAATTACATTTAGTACTAATTTTTTTTCAAAATATTATTTGAACATATTATAAATTATAAATTAAGATTATTCCAAATATGGAACCCATTTTTCCAAACTCCAACCACATATGTGGATGAAATTAGATTATAATTATTCTCGCTGATATGATGATACTGTGGGTTTTTAAAATAAAAAAATCAAAACATTGCGAAGTATTTATATATAATTTCAATTTGAATTTTGTTCCAAAGAACTAAATTGGATCAATAGGTAAAATATTTATCTAAATAAACATTGAAACCAATTTAAAATATAATTTAACCATTTAAATGAATTAGATTAAAATGATGTTATGGAATAAAATTTAGTATTTCCATTATTCATTAAAAACTATACCATATAGAAAAATTCCATATAAAATCAACACATAAATGTTTTTGTTTATATATAAAATATTAAGTTAATTTGGACTAATTAAATATACAAAAGTTCTCAAATTTGGATTTAAATTTGGTTCTCCATGAAAAGGTCGGAAAACTACAATTAAAAAAATATAGGATTTCATGTGTAAAATTGTGGTTATTCTTATCTTATGTTTATAAAGTATATTGGATGAATATATAAAATATTTTTTTAATATAAAAAATGTATATTACATTAATATAACTCACTAATTATAATTAATTTAATTTATTCAGGTAAAATATCTTCTTGACTATAAAAATAATAATATTCCCTTTAATATTTCTTAGTTTTTATATTCATTTCTAATTAATTGGAAACCGATGATTTCAACTTATATTTTTGTAAAATATATATTGTCATAAATTAGTTAATACTCTTCATAACCTCTAATTTAACATCTAGGATATATCTTATTATTTTAAAAAAATAACAGTTTAATAATACTTTATTGTTCGGTAAATTTATGTCATGTGTGTCACATAAGACATCAAGGAAACGCATTATTTGATATAAAAAATGATATCCTAAATGTTTCATAGAGAGAATTAAAATTTTATATTGCATGTAATGCATGATTAACATCGTTTTATGTATAACGTATTCCAAACATAGTGATTTAATATAAAATATATTATATTCAATGTTTTGTTAAATGAAAAATATCAAAAAGATTAAATTAATTAAAAATAAAATAATTCAAAAAATCAAAGGGTGTTACAAAGAGAAAATCTTAAAAAAAAATTAATTTCTGGAAATGAAATGTTGATTAACTGAATCAAGACGTGATTTTGGAAGCATGAATATTATACAAAATGGTTTATGGAATGGGTTTAATGAGGAAAAAGAGGAGTCTCTCATAAATATTAAAACATTTGGATGTTAAAATATAAATTATTTACACAAGAATTAATTATCAATTTAAACCTAACTGAATTATCGTATAAGAAGTACTTTAATCAAAAAGTGGAGGTGGATAATTTATACCTTGCAATGTATCATCTTAATGATTTAGAGGACTCCTTAGAACATTTTTATCTATATTTGAGGTATTTATAAGGGGTTGTTACTTCATGAAAAAATCATTTTTGGGGGATAGGGATGAGATAATTGGTGGGAGTGAGATTCTTTTTATGTAAAAAATTAGATTTGTTTCGTTGAAACTAATGTAGGGTATGTGTTAAGAATGGAATCACATTAGGGATTAGTTATTTTGGGGAGTAATTTGAATTATGTGGCTAAATGATTTTGAAAAAAGTTGTTATAAATTTTTATCCTAAAAATGGTTTTTTAGAATCTTTGAGTGTTAAATTTATTTATTAAAATTTCAGCCACATTTGATTACACATTTTAACAAATATTTATCTTTATTTAATTTTAATTGAGGTAGTTATTAATAAAAATATAATATGTACATTGTTACCAAATTTGATATGTTGAATCCAAATTTTTGATCCATTTAACCTAATTCAATTTCAAAAAATAATAAAATTAACTTTTCAATTTAAACATATAATTTATAGAAAAATAGTTTATATTGAAAGATTTTATTTTCAAATTATGTGTTTTAATCAAATTTTACATTTATTATAAATTATATTTTCGTTAAATTTATTTTATATATGTATAGAATTAATATTATAGTGTTTTTTTATAAATAATTTTCATTATTTTAAAGATATAGATTATTTGGAAATGTAACAATCGTTTAAAAAAGATGTATGTATTATCGTGAATATTAATAATGACCCTTGTAATGTAATTTTATTAAAAAGATGAAATCTATTATTTTAAATAATATGATAATTATTATTATTATTAATAAAATCATTTTATATTTAATTTCAATAAATCATAAAAATAATTTTAATGTTAGTCCTTGTAATACGTAAAAACTTATTTTAAGAGAAATTGTGTTTTTAGTATTAAAAGTTATGTTATGGATCATTTTGTCGATGTAGTTTCTTTATTAATTAAATAATATTTATAAAACATATAAATTTATTGGGGTTTAAAATAAATAAAGAACAAAATTTTACTTAAAAATATTAAATTAATGGAAAAGACCAAATAAATTTCAATTTATTATAAAATGTCACTTAAGTTCATAAATTGGGAAACCTAGGTTTTATTAATATATAATACTATATCCAAATGTATATATTTACTTCTTAAACAGATCATTCATTAATTAAAAATATATATAATCTTCTACATAATTTGTTCATAATAATAGTTATTTTTTGGGTAAAAACTAATTTTTTACTATTCGACTAAAAATCGATTATTTCTAGAAAATCCCAAAAACTCGTATTAAGATATTTTTAAATTTAAAACAAATAAATGATATTAATTTTAGGAAATTTGAATTTTAAAATTTATATGTTTATGTTTAATATTAATATAAAAATAAGAAATGGGATTTTAAAGGAAGATTCCCAGTTTGAAAATTATGTGTTTGTAGTATTTTACCATATCAATTTATAATATGTATAATTTTAATATTATAATTTTAAAATATTACCTTTAATTTCTTAAGAAAAAATATACAATAGTTAATGGAAAATATTCATTTGATTAATATTAATTTTATAATAAATAATCTTCATAATTAAATTATATATTTTAATTATTAAAATGTGATGTTATTAACATATTGATAATAATTTATTTCAATGGTTTTATTAAATATATAATAGAATACATTAGTAATCATATATACTGTAATAATACGTAATGCATATATATATATTATAGTATCTTAATATTATACATTAATTTCATTTTTTATTAGGATTGGATTATATTATTTTAAATTTATTATTGATATCATAGAAATTTGGTATACTTATTAGATAAAGATATATCAAACCACTATATTTCCCATAAATATATTTCTGACGACCATATTATAAATGACCATATTTATGAAAACCAGATCTCATTCCAATTTAATTCATTACAAAAATTATTCTTTCCAATCAAAATTATTTTGTTAAAAATCTTATTCTCATAGTATTAACCAAAGATCTTATCATATGTTTCCCTTTTCATGTTGTTATTTTCTTATTTTGTGTTTTCTTTAGCTCTTGGTGATCCTTAATGATGAATAAAATACCATGTATACTTTATTTTTGAAGATTTAATTTTTATTTTAATTTTTTTCTCATTTTAATTTATTCGCTTTAAATGTTATTAATAATCCCTAGTGATTAATAATCCATTATATAAATACATAGATTCATGTTATTTTGTAATGATTTATTTTGAAGGAATAAAGTCGTGTTAGATTAATTTGTATATTGTATGACTTATTACCAAATCTATTTCAATTCCTTTGAAAAATGAAAAAAAAAGTAGAAAGGTAATTTTGAGATATATTTTTTATTGAAATAATACGCTCTCTAAAAACCTAGGTGTCATATTATCTACCCATAAATAAATTTTTCCCTCGCAATTTTAATTTTCACAAACAAAAAAATTATGTATTGATATCTTAAATATTGGTATAACTCCAAATATATTTTAACATGTAGTTTCTACTATAATATCACTGGTATTACTAGGAAACACATACATTTTCCTTCTTCAAGTAAATATATTTCTTTGTTTTTCGTAAAAACAAGTATCTATATTCCATAATTTTCAAAAGATGTAAAATATCACAGTTCTATTTAGATATTTTCTTTTGAGACACATCCCAAAATTTTGACTTGTAGGAAATTGGATGTTATTTCCATAATCATATTCATTTCTAGAATATACATGAGAATCCATCTTTTTATTCTTCTTTAAATTCAGTAAATAAAATATTTTCATGTTTTTAATCATATTTAATTATAGATGGATTGGTATATACAAATGATCTCTCACATCAGTTTTTATATTATTAGCTTTCTCAATGGAACAGTGTCAAAATCATTTGTGGTACCTATAATTAATGTGATTATATGAGGATTAAGTTATTACTATAATAAAAATTAGTTTACATGAGTAATGCCCAATTATAACCCCAATGGAATAAATGTAATATGGTAAATACATCCTCAAAATTTTTTACGCTTAAAAATTATTACATATTGTTTTAATTTAGCCTATTTAAGTAATAATACAATCAATATTTATTTAGGTTTAGTTTTCTTATATTTCATATCCTAATTCATAAAAATAATAAATCCTCCCTAATGTCTTATAAAAATAATTTTAATGACCAAATAATATCGCCCATGATTTTATAGGTACGTGTGGTGTCATTGGCCCGCACATCATGAACAAAAATTAGGATTGAGTTGATACTCAATAATCACATTTTCAGGGAGATTCTCCTAGGGGAATATATTCCACACCAGCATCCACTTCTTGGTATCTATACGTAGATGGTATTGTTACAAAACCCACATGATCTCTATTTACCAAAACATCAGTATGTTATCCAGTACATTAACCTATTTGTTATCAATGTTGGATTTAAAGAATTCCATCATTTTGGTTACATGTAATCATATTACCATGGTTTTTCACCTTGGAATCAAAAAACAATACCAAGGAAATCATTCATTGTATCAAGAAGTATCGTCTCCAGAGCTTAATTCTTTATACATTTAATGTGATCTCTGTGGGGGAACACTATTTATATTAAAAAGTTTTTTCAACATGATATAATATAAAATTTTAAATTAATGATATGAAGGTATCAAATAACATGTATTATCTTGAGATCAATTCATTTCCCCAAACATGAGATTTTTATCATGGTGCACGCATCATATGTGTATTATTTTGTTTGAAAAATTAGTAACATAACATAAAAACATATATTTGTTTTACCCATGATGATGGAATATTAGGTTCATGAAATGAATTTCACAATAAATAAAATAATTTTACATATATATTGATAATCTGAAATAAAATTAGAGTTACGTATTCAAAACATGAAGATATTAATGGAAAATCAAAGAATGTTTTAGGCAGCATGATGGGTTTACAAAAGGAATATAGAATGGTTTTAATAAGTGGAATGGAAATTATGTAGTTAATAAGGAATAATTTTTATAGTAATTTATTGATTATAAACACATGAGATAACAGTCACATGGAAATAAAAAGTATTTTAATTGGAAAGTGTGATATAGAAAAAAAAGGACAGACTTTAGTTTCATGACATATATGTAAAAGGGATTATGAAATGGGTTTAGTGGTGAATGTTATTATACCAGTAAATTAAAATAATATGGATGGTAAAGTATTTATTATGAACATGTGGAAGAATAATCACATGTAAATCAAATGGATTATGATAAACCAAGGGGCTGAATTGAATATTGAAGGGATATAATCATGGAGTGATTTCAGTAGCATCGATGGAATAGAAAATGGATTTTTGATTGAGTTAAAAGAGATATAATTGTAGAACCTAAAAAATACTTCAATATTATTAATGTATAAGATTGGTTATGAATACATAAGTAAAAAATAAATTAAAAAATACAGTGATTTTCACTTAATAAATACTTGAATCTAAAGGAGGAGAAAGAGAACCCTCATCTTATGTATAGATTTTTCAATATTTGGAGACATATATAGATTCTTATCAACTAAATTGGAGGAAATTATAGATTGGTAGATAAGAGAAATTTATGAGAAATTTATTTTGGTTGGTGAGGAATTAGACAATAGATCGGAGTGGGTGCTATTTTTATGTGAAAACAAGAGGATGTTGATGGAAAATAATATTTTCATAAATTGTAAGAATGGAATAACATGGGGGATTGTGGGGTTTGGTGATTTTTGCGAGTTTCATGAATTTGGCGGAGATATAATGTTAAAACATGAATGTATAATTTTCTAGAATAACAGTGTTATTCTATAATTTCTAGGCACCGAATTTATTTATTAAAATTTCGGCAACAGTATATTTCACATCTTAATACTTATTAATCATGATTAATTACTAAAAACAGAAGTTATTTTATCAATAAAAATATAAAATTAACCTTCTTATAAAATTATTAGGAAATAAATTAAAATTTTCCCCAATTTTACATATAACAATTTCTAAAAATGAGAAACTTATCGTTCAAAAAGATACCTATATTGTGTAAAAAATAATTTTTTGTTAAAAGATTACATTTTGATTGTAAGTTTTTATTAATATTTTTAACATTAATTATCAATAATATATGTATTAATTTAGATATATATATATATTAACATAATATTATATTTAAAAAAAAATTATGGAATTTATAGATAAATAATATAAAAAATAGGAATTTATTGAAAAATAATTGTTTGACCATCGTAACATAAAATTATTCTAAAAAATGAAATATTACTTAATAAAAAAATTATTTTCACTGAATCGATTCTCATATATCAAAAACTAATATTAATATTGGATCATCTAATGAGTAAATATCGATTTCAGAGGAAATTATATTTGTAATCCTAAATTTATGTGTCAGATAAAATTATACATGTTTTTATTTTCAATATAAAAATTGGTTTATAAAACATAAAAAATTTATGTGACTTTAAATGAATTTCAGAAAATATAAAATAATATTTAATTAAATGAAAATACAAAAAATTATTACATTATGGGAAAATATTACATATGTTCATAAAATGTTAAAAAATGTTTTTATAAAATTAAAATCTAATTTAATTTTTATTTACTCCATAAATACATATTTTATAAATTAAAAGGTTTTTAATCATCTTTGTATTTATTTTAAAATAATAGTTATAGTTTTGGTAAAAATAGTGTTTTTACTATTCATTTAATAATCAAATATTTCAAAAATATATATCACTTTTATAAATTGATAATTTTTAAATTTATAAATTAAAAATTGTTATTAATTTTATCTACCTAAAACTATATAATTTTAAAATTTATTTTCTAAAAGAAAATATAAAAATACTATATTTTTGAAAAATATCCATTTTTTAAATTAATTGATTTGAATATAATTTAATATCTATTTTTAATTTATAGAATTTTAATATTATTCACTAAAAATGTTATATTTTATTTTTGAAGATAAAATATACCACACATAATAAGAAAAGATTCATTAAAAATTAACACTTTAACATTCAAAATTATTTATTAGAAAAAATAATAATTTTTACTCAAAAAAATAACTTTACTAATACATTTATTTTATATTATTTCTATGAAATTTTTAAATACATAATATAATATATTAAAAAATATAATATATTAGTAATATGTAACACAGAAACACACATGTATATATATGAAAATATTAATATAATAGTATTATTTCATTATTTATTATCCATGGAATTTATTATTTTAAATTTATCATAGGCAATACCCTAATTCATTATACAAATTGGGTACATATGTTTCCATTAAAAATCTTTCCACTGACTATATTTCTAATAGCCAAATTTCATTTATATATAGAACCTTACTGAACACATTCATTATATTCACACATCTTAATACACATAACTCATTTCAATATTTTTCAACTTAGATATCATAGTATGATTTCTGCTTTCAAGGTTTGTTTCCTCATTAATGATTTTTTCTGGCCATTGATGATTTTCAAGTGTGAATATAATCTTGGATATCATCTAGTATACTGTATTTTTTTCTTTTCTATTTATTGTCTATTTATAATTTATTCACTAGGAAAGGGCGTAACAAACAGTTGGGACTAATAATCCATAGTTTTTATAATTATTTAAATGTTATTTTATTGAAATGATTCACTATGAATAAATATAATGTTTTTAGTTTAATTCTTATATTGTATGACTTATTTCAGAATATATATCAACTCCTTCAAAAATAAAGAAATGAAGAAAAAATGTTCTTAATAATTAATGTTATGGAAAAAATATTCTGCGTAAAATCATGTGGCATTGCACATTGTTATCGTGGTTTCTTCCAAGAAAAAGATAACCATGTTGACCCTAATGAACACCCTTCTAGATAATAGATTATGTCCACCATATATTAAAAAAATAAACTCCTCTCACCACGAAGAATATATGATGTCTCAAACACCTATCATCCTTCACCCCTGAAATTTCCCACCATCTTTGAGCATCCTTCAACAATACATCTGTGAGTTTTCTTCTTCCCTCATTTTTTGTGATTTTTATAATGATCGGGAAACAATATACCTTGTATCCAATCATGAATAACTCATCTATTCGGTCTATGGAAAAGGGGGAATCATCATTTAAATCAAATACAAGTGATGAATTCTTTCTGAAATGAGTGGAAAACCTATAAACCATAAACTTTAATCAACAATATTTTCACATGTTAAGGGCCTCTTGTATTATCCTGCAAAAATACTCAATGAATAAAGGAAAACATCCCAACTGGAATAAATTCCGGATTTCTAATTCTAGGAATGGAATAAATCCACAAGGCCATAATTAATCCATTCCCATATGAGGTCCATAGAATAATTAAGCACTAATCAAAATGATCTCCAAACCTAAAATAAAAATATCTAAAATAAAATACATACCTTATTATTGGATCTATCTATGATAAATAATTAAGTACATGTCATTGTCATTAAAGACATGGAAAATATCTAATGCATTTATGATCAATTGTCAATAAAAGTACATCTACTAATTCTCACCACCATGAGACATCCATCTCTAATATATAGAATTATATATCTTACCCTATATATTAGGTGTCAAAAAATATATTTAGAGGTGGAAATACTTTTTGAATTTAATTTGATGACTCAAAATATTTATTTAATCTAATTAATTAAATTCATCTACTAATAGTATGTTACCATACATAGTCAGAAGGATGAAAGTTAACAATAACGATGTTGTTCCATGAGTAAAACTAATGTTATGAATTAAATAGATGTATAAATTTCCCCATCTGAGGTCCACTTTAGACTGAAGTATATTATTATTGAAATTAATTACATGTGTGAGTTAATATATTTAATATTTTATAATATATATACATCATTTATTTAATATTACAAAAATATCATTCCATTTTAAAAAATATATCTAAAAATATTATTTTAAATATTCAAAGGGTCTACAAAGAAAAACTAGAACCATTGTATTAATGAATTGGCATATGTGTTAACCCTAGAGGGGTTCCCAATGTGAAAATTTACTCAAATTGTATGCCTAGGTGAAGGGTTGCCCACGAAAGTGGACAAGGGTAAAGGGTCTCCCAATTAAGGGGACCTGAGGAATGCTTAACTCAAAAGGATCCTAGGTGCTTGTGTGCTTCACCCATGTGCGTGGCTTTGAGGATGACAAAAGAGAATATCTCCATACTATGTGATTTTTTAGATGAATATGGATATTTGAACATTTTTTAGGGGGATCTCGATTGACTAGAGGGAATGATTTCTTAATCATGACTTATCTTATGGTAATTTATGTGTTTCATTTTAAAATAGGGCCATGGTGTCTATTAATAGGTAAAATTGATGACTTACGAATTAGGAAGCCTGAAGATGGGATGTGGTCTAGGTATGTAACCAGGTTGTGTGATTTAATATTTAGAACTTGGGAATTTGACCTAGGAGTTATAGCTTTGGAATATGATCATTGTTCATGAAATGGTTGGTGGATCAAGGAAAAAGACATGTGCATGTGACCCTAAGAAGAATCTTTAATTTCATCATGAAATATTTTTAACTTCAAACCATCATAACATTTCATCAACAAGCCTATTTTACTCCAAATATAGTTTACTTAAATACTATTTAATGAAATATCCTCCATTTTATGGGTTCTCATCATTGAATTTATTTTCATAGGACATATAGTGCCCAAACTACACTTAAAATGGGTTCTGGAGTATCAACCTTTTGTCTCCACAATGGCCAAAATCCATAGCCTAGTCATTGTGGAAGGTTCTCACCAAAACATCCCTAGATTATGATTTGTTTTTTGAGTAATATATGTCCCATGTTTTCTGATAAATGTCATGATATATTAAAATTCAATTCACTTCATTATCATAAATGGATATTCATTTGTTACGCATTCTAAAATATTTTGCCTAACTGAAATATACATCATGGATTCCTTGGAAAAAATTGTGGAACAAATTTTTCTTCCCCAAAATCCTATGTTATTTTTATTAATTTATAATAAAAATTATATGATTAGATTTTATTAGAAGAATTTTTTTTACAATCATGGATCATCTAGTGGGATTCATTAGATGACTTAATATTTGGAGGATTCTTTCCGAAAGGGAGATCTCACATCACAGTTTTCATATAACTGAGAGAAGAATAAAGACTCTTGGTTTTATGATTTCAATTTTGTATAATTTATTCAAGGGTTTTGAATTTTGAAAATAATGATATTGACATATATAATTGATGTCTGGAATAAGTATGTTTCCAAATTCTAAAATAACTGACATAATATAATTAAAGAAGAATTTGTAGTAGGATATAAGATGTAAGATCTAGATATCACTAATTATCTAATGAATTTAAAAATAAATCCATATTAATTCATGAAAATTATACTGAAATGGGTATTTATTATGTGTATAAAAAAATATATATTCCCAAAATTATGTATTTTCATTGGCGATAATCTGATATATATCTGAAGGTAACACAGGACAAGAGAAGTCTTTTAATACTAGTATATGACCATATATACGGATCCAAATATCAACAATAAGCCCAAATAAGTAGCTATAGTGTAATAATATGAAGTCATCTAACATAGACCTATTAGATTATTTTAAGTGTAATTCCGCATGGGCCATATTTCATGTTTTTTAGTTCATGTAATAAACACTATATATCTATAGAACCTAAGAATTCTATACTTGTTCTTTTTTGATGGAATTAAAGATCATATGTTATTTTTTATAGGTTTCAATAGTGGTCCCCATGAGTTTTATATACTTTTTATATTTCCCTAACATTACTAACAAAGTATCAAAGTTTATTTGTTGGATTGATCATATCTTTTCCAAAGGTCATCAATAAAGTGTTTTCAACATGTCATGTTTTGTGTTGTATTTTAATGATCAATATTTTTTAAGCTATGATAGGTTCATAACTAGTTACCAGAGACATTATATTTTCCCGATTTTACCTTTTGGGGATTTCAACTTGGTGTGTATAATATGTATTTCCATTGTAAGTATAATATCATGCATTTTGGGCATGTTAGAAAATTTTTAATGTCAAAAAACATTAACCACTTACCATAAAGGACGGAATTCATAAAACTATGACTAAAAAAGAGATTGTCCATCTAGAATCCATAAGAATGATTCCCTAATATAAATTAAATTACCAAGATACTAATGTTGAAATTTTAATAGGGGGTTAATGTAGTTTATGGTTGTAGTTCCTCAACTAGTGTGTTGTAAAAATTACGGTCACATGATGAGGATAATATATCTGAAAGTAATTTAAGACATCATCGGAGAAGAACACCCCTCTATGAAAGGTAATAATAATTTGATGTCATAATCTTTAATTGAGAGTACGGATGATGAAAAAATATGTATTATAATGTGTCATTGAATCCTCATTAGTAGTTGGGTTTTGGAATGTAGAAATGATATCATAAGAAAATATAAAAAATAAAATTGTGAGAGGTGGGAGTTGGTTTTACCTCAGTAATGGAGAAATTAGTGTCGCATCTCTTAGAAAGAGCGCTTTAGGTTACTATGGACCAAAACATATTTAAGAAGTTAATTCGCTATCTTAAAGGAAAATGTGATATTCACCAATTAGTAAGGGGCTCATTTAGACAATTTTATCCATGTTATCAATATTGAAAAGAATGTGAGATCTATGATGAAATTTACCCAAGGATCCATGATTCCAAAAAGAGTATCTCAATAAAAGTAATTAGGTTGGTTATGATTTAGAAATAAATAATATAAAGTATGTTTATGGATAATAATATGTTATAGGAAGTTTTCATCATTGTAAATGTTATTCCACTTTATATTGAACACATTATATGGAGAAATCATGATAACATGTTATTTTTATTTCAAAAAAAACATACATGGATAGTCCACTTAATGGGTTGATATCGTCATTTCATGAATGATAGAGTTCCCCTGGAACAATTCATGTTCATGTATTGGGGGCCAAAAATATCTATGTTTTTTTTTCTAGAATGTTATGGTCAAGTTAAAATATATTGGCTTTTTTAGAGACATTTTTTGTTCTATAAAATATTTATAAATTAATAATTTTTTACTTTAACATTTTCTAAATTTGTTGAAGGTAATGCCTTACTGAGCGGAGGGATGATTTTTTGGGTTCCCTTTATAAGTGTCTAACATAACATTTTATTATTAATATTTTTATTTTTTGTTTAATGACATGAAATATGGAACATTATATTATAGAGATTGGGTTCATACGTATTTAATTTGATGTTTTTGAGGTTTAAGGTACCACATATTTCACCAAAAGAAAACGTGGTTTATATTACAACAAGTGTGAGGTAACCCATCAACAATAATATCCGACTTCCAATATATAAATCCTTAAGGAATTGAAAACAAAGTTTAATTTTAAGGTTTTTGGACCCTGGAATTTGTGTTTATTAATGGGCCTAGTATATGAGATCAATATCTCACTATAAATCCACATTAATAAGAATCAATCCACAAATTGTTCTTAAAACATAATACCTTCATAAACCCATCTCATACACAATGGGAAGATAATTATTTTTATTTTTTCATGGAATTTGATTGCAACTAAAAAATAACTTTATTGATTGTACCCAGTGATGGAGATCTGATCTATTTTTAGAATGGATAATTTATCCTTTAATATATTATATATGAACCATATGTTATGAACCCATACATAACTATGGATCTCATATATGTAGTGGTTCATAAATAAAATATCACGATAGGTATTTTAGGGTTAAATGAGACACATATCCTGCAGTTTAACATCATGTTATTTGAACTCGAATGTGATGAATTTTATAGTCACATGATGAGGAAAATTTTGTAGGTGATTTTTTATAGATCAAGATCATACAAAAAAATTTCATCATTTTAATGTTAAATCCATGGGTGGAAAACATTATTTGAATGGAAACTATGGTACAAAGACATACTAAGGGTTGATTGTAATTTTTGTTGGTCCTAAGATAAGTGATTAGTGCATCACAATGTATTTGAAAATATCTATAATCAAGCCATATATATTTCTTATAAAGGAGAAATTTTGAATCATTTGTTTGGTGAACCATCACATGATGTATGAACCATATATCTATAAGCTACTAAATTTTCAAAGAAATAATCTCTCATGTAGATCAAGATATATGATATGGGATATTTTGAGATAGGTCGTATGGAAGAAAATATTTCAAGATATACATCGTCATGTGTGATGGACCACCGTAAATACTATAAACACGCGTGGGATAGACTATATTCCATTCAATTTAACAATATGTGAGTTGGAATATGTGTTGTGTGATTAACGTGGATTATGTGGAAATTTTAGGTCATGTGCTCAAGAGGCTACTCCTTAGGTATGTGAAATGGGTTGGGAAGATAGAAAACCTAGTTAATTATTTTTCAATAAGATATTTGGGGAGAAATTTAATTTCATTTAACCATTTTAATTAAATTTTAATTGATTAATAAATGAATTGTAAAATAAATTTTAAATCGTCTATTCTGCCAATTGATATATAATTTTATTGGATTGTTTCATGGATTTAGCCATCGTAATACATACTATCAAAAATCCTAGAATTTAATCCTAGGACGAATATTATTCATGAGTTCATATGCGATGTAGAAGGGAAGTAACCCTTACCAAAAGGATTAATTTTTTAGGTATAATTATAAGGGTTCTAGTAGCCTTGATATGAAGCATATGATACTCTCAATGTTCTATTCGATTCACCATATTATTGGAATTCCTAGGGTACTCACCGGATTTGTTTATAGACCCAGATTAATATTTTTTTTCCTTTGACATTAATTTGATCCATTTAGTAGGTCTTATTTATATGGATATCCTAGGGTCATATCCATAGGAATTTGTTGAATGGCTATTATAACTAGATTTCTAATAATTACCTCTTAGGAAGTTTCATGTGTCCAATACTACAGGATTTCATAATATTACATCCATTGCATTGATGATTTCACGTACTAATTTATTGTTCTGGGGTTAGTTATAGTTGGAATAGTGAGGTGACATTCTTAAAAACAAGTATACACTAACTAATATCAGTATAGTAGATTGTATGTGTCACGTTATAAACTCTAGATCGATGATGGTAATTTATTTATGCTTTTATAGTTTATTGATTATTTATAGATCATATCACATGTGCATACACACTTTTTTTATTATGTTGAAATCCCAAATTGTAGTTACCAAATAATTTATACTCACCTAACACTTTGGTTTTTGTGATGCATTGGTACCGAAATGGGATTCACTAAAAACATGTTCATGTTGGGTAGAGGACCAAAGTAACTTGATTGAGTGGGATTATCATAAAAGATTGAATGACTGGTTATGATGTGTCATTGGAATGGTTGTAGGTCCAATTTCATTTTTATTATTTTCATTAGTTTATATATGATTGGAATAATGGAGTATCAGTTTCTACAATCATTCATGATTATGTGTCATTTTTTACTGGTTTCTTCCACTTTTCATTTATAAGAACATGATTTCTATTTTTTTATTTTGATTCGTTGATTCATTTTTTGGATGTCTATTTTTAAATTTTACACTATTTCACACTCTCATATGAGGATATAGTATATCCACAACAAAACCCTATAATTTCAAAAAATGTTAGTAGACAAAAACATATATGTATTCAATACACACCAGTTTGGGTACCGGTCAAGCAGTTCAGGGTAAAGAAAATTTACAAAAGGAATTAAAAGAAATAATACACTAATATATTTATTACACGAGAGTATAATTCATATTTCACAGTGAATTTATTGTTAAATAGATATAATTAAATTTATATAAATTTTTTATATTTTCATAAAATGATACAATACTAAATTAGGATTTTTTACATGAAAGGTTCTATATGATACTTTAAATAATAATATATTTAACTAAAACGAGAGCCATATCTCTTGTAGTTATGACCAAATTGGGATATAGTGGGTATACTAACTGTGGGGGAGTTAACATCAATAAATATTTATATATTATATAAAAATGGATTCATGATTGGTATAATAATTACTATATCCAATGGGGTGTGAAAATGTTTACATATATAATAATTCCCAATAATTGAAAACTATGAAAAAAATACAAAATGTAAATAACCTATTAGATATAATATGGTCAAATATATATTTATATATGATATAACAAGGAAAATATGAATGTGATGATTGTTAAAATACATATGCCTTATAATTACCATGTTCTTGTGGAACCAACACTAAAAATATATATTTTGTATAGGTAGTGTAATGTCCCACCATATTGTGGTTGCTCCACCGAGATAAAATGCCACATGGTCTCAGATTCACTCCATGACCAGCATATGATTGAAATAATAACTATATATTTATCATACTACATGGGCATAAATTTACCCTATAATATTCCATTGTATAAATTGAATATATATAAATGAATACAAAATCAATAAAAATCTGAATTTAGTAACATTAATAGAATAAGATCGAAAACAATTTCCAACATTCCCATATACCACATAGAGTAAAAAAACAGAATATTACATTATACATTAAAAATATAGAAATAAGATATTAATGAATGGTAAAGTAGGCATCACACTCCTCAAGTCTCCAAATTCCCATGAACGCATCTCTAATGGGTCTCTACATTGAAATTTCTAGTAACTATGTCTTCATTCCAAATCCTAAAATTCCAAGAATGTGAGATATACACACGCAGTGTGTGTCTGTATAGTAAGTGAGAATACACATGTAGAAAACATGAAACCCCCACCATCTTAAGGTGTCAGTATGTGAAGAGTCAACAAGTATACACATGTTTGAGGTTGGTGAATCCATGTTTTTTCATTCAGATTAAATCTATATAATCCTTGAGAATTTTTAATTAATCATTAGACATGATTCAAAACATTATAACACAAATGGATGACTTTATTTGGTGTTTTTATAGCAGTTCAATCTATTAAAAAAAGTCTTAAAAGTGAATTTTTGTTTATCCCTATGTGTATGCAAGACAAATGATACTTTATCATTATAAATAAATTTATAAACATGATTCACACCCCAATGGTTCCCTTTTGTCGCTTGTTTTGATGTTCTTACATTGGAAGAATTTGTTAAAATTGTACCATGGTCTGGTTATTCAATTAGGCATATTTTTTTATGCTATTGGTGTGAAAAAAAGTGGTGTGTTCTTTAAAAGTAAACTCCCATTGTGTTTGGGATGTTTACCTTAATTTCATTTTATTAAAATATTTAAAATTTGAATTGGGATTTATATGTGAATATGACCATTTTTATGGTGCGGCTTGAAACAATTTTTGGGAAGAATATCTTGTTTCATAAATATTGTTTGTAATTTAGTAATTTAGGGTAGTTTTTGTGTTTAGATAAAATTAAATGCTGAATTTATAGATGTTGTTTACAGAATTTTCATGGTTTTTCTAGGTGTGCCATTGGATGTTGGTACAACTGTGGTGCACAAGGTGCATGTATGGGTGTGGCCTCAAATAATGATGGAACCTTAAAGATTGTTTTTCCTAAAATATTGGTCTCAGAATTAGTTCTCTGATTTTTAAATAAAATTGGGTCCCTTGTGAGATTTCAAAATTATGGTATTAAAATTTTATGTTTGGAGTTATGGTTAGTTGGTATCTGGTAGATTGTATTTGTTTTTTAAATGATAGGGGTTCCGATTTTGATTCATTGCCTCAGTTTTTAATTTTTATCATAGTTTTGGATCTATTTTTGATGATGCAATGGGTGTTTTGAAAAATGATTATTGAAATTTGGATTTTACCATGATTTCAAATGAATTTTAATGGTTCATTGGAAAAATGCATTTGAACGTGTGAATTTAATGATTTAATTGAAAATTTTCATGATTTAAATGAAATTATTGAAATTTCTTTATGGTTTTAAAAATTATTTGGAAACATTTTGGAAAATATATTTTCATGTCTAAACTTAATGTCATCATTAAAATTGAAAGTGTAAAAATAGGATTGATGTATTCATAGAAGTATTTTTTAAATGTTTTTTGTAAAGGATTTTGGATAGGTAATACTAAAGGACCATTTAGAAACATTCGTGTTTTCAAAGGATTGATTAAAATGTCTAAATAATGTGACAGTCCAATTGGAACCATTGGTGATTTAATGTATCCATATTTACATATATATTGAACCTCTATAGGAGGTTTGTACCTTTATGGGTTTTTATATAGGGTGTTTGTGTTTGTGGTAGGAAAGTGCAGTGATGGTAGGTAAGGTGAGTCACGCATGCGTGGGCCTCCCACTTACACAATATATTTATATCTACAGTGGATTCTTGGGCGTCTTTTAGGGGGTCGAGTGATGGTTACCAACCAACCCCGATTAGATGGGTTGGTACCTCAGATATCACAAATTGTCCAGGTGGGTTGTTGCCACTGAATTGGAATGTTGAGGATGGATAGTTGGATATAGACATATGATATTCAACATATGTCAGGAGGTGTTTCTGAATCGATTATATCCATGGGTCATCAATGAATATTTTGGATTTCCTATGGATACAATATTTTTCTTCTGTTTGTGTCTTACTGATATTTGTTTTCATATCACACTTCTAGTCTTCTTTTAGCATCTACTGGATTATATTTAGTTCTCCCTATTTATTTATTTCTTGCTCAGCAAGTTTTTCCTTTTTTGGGAATTTTTTTTTTAAAATGGTAAACTCATCTTTGAAAATGAAATGAGGCATGTGATAGATTATGGAATGGGATGCTAGGCTTATTTAATAAAATGTGAAAAAATTATTTTGTATTTGTATTTTCAAACTACTTTAAATGGATTGTTTTTTGGGAAAGTAAAATACATATATTATGTGGTTTATCTCTGGAATTCCAAATATTCATTTGGGTGATCTTGACTTCATTACCTTTTCAGTTTCAGGTTCCACTAGTGTTGGATCGCTATTGCAGTGAGCATGGTTCTGTGTCGGGTGGTGACCCCCGAGGTCAATTGAAGGTTTGTTTTGCTAGAAAACAATATTATATTCATGTTATTAATTTTATATGTTTATTTAGTTATTTTTATTCTTATGTATTTTCATTATGGGAAAATAACATTCCCAACTATTTTACATTCATGCTCGACACTAGTTTGCAGCCCGTGGGGATCGAGAACACCCTTCGAACAATGCTGGAAACCGACTTGGGTTCATAGTTAAGGGTCAACATGATCTAGTTTGTGGAAAAATGGTATTAGAGGAGGTCGTTGTTATTTGGGGTGTCTGGTAGATAGTGATTAAGACCATTAAGGATCTGGAGGTTGGTTTTGGGATTCTATTTAATCACCACCACTCATAACGAGACTTGAGTTATGAGAGGTAGTCTGGGAATTTAGTCATTTGCCTTTGTTTTGGTATCAAGGTTGACAGTGGAGGGAAACTGGTTTTATGTCATTATTTCACATGGATTACTGACCCATGTGGAGTCTAATTGTGTGGTTTAATATCCTCCTAGTTATTGATGGTTACATGGGGCATAGATCACTACAAATATCGTTCGGGTATGATTAACTACTAGATCCTTATTCTAATAGTTTGTTGAACTTTTTTCCCATTTTGGTTCCAGTTAATATAATTGTATTTTTAACCTGAAAATGGTCATGAAATGAATATAGTTTCTACAAAATAGTTTTAAATTTTTAATGTAGTTTATTAAAAAAGAATAATTTTTATTGTTGTAAAATGATTTCTTTCAAGTGATTTTCAAATTTCAAAGGTAGGTTTTAATGTAAATATTTTTTTTGAAAGAATTTTTGTTTGATTCAAATTTGTAAAGAATTGGATTTGAATGACCCTCGGTATTTGTTATGAATGTTTTCACATGTGAGGGTATGTGTGGGTAATGATTGTTTTGGTATGTCTATATAGAAGTTGATGGACACATGTGAAACAGTTTGTGGGATTTCATGGGTGGGTGTTTGAGGAGTATTGGACTTGTTTTTCTAAAGTGATTTTGAAAGAGGAAAATGACTAATAAAGTGGGGTTTTTTTGTAATGCAGGTATTGTTTTTGTAATGACTGGCTTTGTATTTGGAAAGTGGCTATTAAATAATGTAGTTTTGAAATTTAAAATGGAAATGGCAGTTTTGAAAGATGGATTTTTTCTTATGCTTGTAAGTGTTTGGCTTAATGACCTATGGTTTTGGGATTGATATGTTCTCCTTGATTGTATTTAGGGTTGATGTTTGATTTTATTTTATGTTACTAATGTTTTTCAAGAAATGACCCTAAAAAATCTCCCCGATGATTCTGATAATTTATTCCATGTATCGGATTATTATCAAATGTTTCAAGCTCTACATGGTGATCGAGTTCTGTTATAGGAAGTGAAGTGGCATTAAGTGGTCAAGCATGTCTTTAGGGTATTGGGAACCCTTAAAGCTGTCAGAGTGTATCCTATTTTGGTTCTCTTTGAAGGCCTAACATTGGACGAATGGGAGTGGTTTTCCTTTCCATCATTTCATGTCATAATGACATGTGATGTTTTTAAGATGGTATTTATCTGACTCTTCATAACTGAATAGGTTAAGATAAATAAAATAGAATATCTCATGGGTATTCAACAATGATAGTGGTTTGTGAAGGCTTATGTTTACCAGTTTAATGAACTTGTATCATGTTCTATAGTGGTAGCATCAAAAGATTTAATGAAGAACTCACCCTTTATTTGGGGTATTCATTTAGAGATCATATAATTTTTCCCCTCATATAAGGACCGTCATTTTAAGAAGCTAGTAGATGAATCATTTCTAGCTGATTTGCTCTCCCAAGTTTTGGCGGTTGGCAGTCTGATGTCTCTTTCTTCACATGGTGGTTCCCCATCTGGAAAATAGTATATGAAATATGAAAATACTTTTAAATATCATACTTAAATTATTCTTGCATGCAGTTCATCAGACCATTTAGTCGTATGCTACCAGTATGGCCAGTTTGGGCATTCAATGATGTCATGTCGCATCCCTCAAAATATGTGCTATTTCTATGGTTGTATAGGTCATCTAGAGGTGTTTTTTAGAAAACGCCTCCTGAATAAGGTGTTCCGATCAGAGGATGCAAGTTCTTAACTGTGAGGTGGGAGATGGTTCATCCATTAGATCGCCAACCATAAGTGTCAGGGTGAAGCTCACGCATATTCAGGAGTAGATGAGTGTGTGTGAAACCTTGACCCATTTTTTTGTGCTGGGATGATATTTTGAAAATTTTCATGCACTTTCTTTCATACTGTCATAAATTCATCATTCATTGTAAAAGTGTGATGGACTTGATCCATTGGAATTCAAATATATCTACCTACTTAGAAATAGGCCCTTTTTAACCGTTTGATTTTCATAATATTTGATTTCCCCTCATATGGGTTGGTTTTGGTTTTGGTTTCAGTTGTGCTCGCATGGAGATGTTTGGGTTTTATAAAATGGATGGAAAGTGGATATGGTGTGTTTTTGGGTTTTATCCAGTGATTCTTTTCATGATTTTTCTACTAATACTAGGTGTTTTGTTAGTGTGACAAAAGATCATTCTTCTAATGGTGGATTGTGTCTCTCATTCTATGGAATTATGTTTGGATTTGGAACTCCCATGTCGGCCCCCTCCCTAGGGTGGTATGTTTGGGTTTTAATTTACATGCTTATAGAATCTTTGTGGTGGGTTGAAACCCATCATGTTTTCCCTTGTTTTTGGTTCTGGTTTCATCCAGATCAGTCACATTTGACTTGGGGAATAAATAGTTTCCTCAGAGTTCCTGGATTCTTTTAGTTGTATTAGGGTATAGAATTTAGATTTGGAAATATTTTATCATGGTGACTTTATGGGGGTAGAATGTGTTTGTGGTGGGTAAGATTATCACACACCGACCACATGTTTCTTTTATTATTAATTATTTTTCAATGTTTAATATTTAGTTGATGATTGGGTATGGGTCCTGATTTGAGAATTTTAATGTATCTTAATTTTGGTGGGTTTTAGACAAGAGAAAGGCCACCAAACGGTTAGTAGTAACCATGCGTTTGGCCCAGGTGAACATGTGGTTAACCAATTAGTTTTAAAATATATAACAATTTATAGAAAATTAAATTTAAATAATGTTCTAATAATGAGAATAATAATGATATAAATATTATTATTAAAAATTAAACAAATATTATTGTGATTATAATAATAATATGAATGTTTTATTAATGTTTTATTATTATTTTGAAAAAGAATTAGTTACTAAAAATAATGTTTTATTAATATTAATGTTTTATTGATAGTGAATTTTTTATTATAATAAGAAAGTGTGAATATGTTATTATTATTATTATCATCTATATTAGTTTATTATTGACTTTATTATTATTAGTATTTAAACTGTTACTATTATTAGGCTTATTGATATTTTATTCTTTTAATTGACATTCATTTTTTTGTATCCCTAAAACTAGTTCTATTCCCCCTCTATTTACATTTATATGGCATGCCCCCCCAACCACCACCACCACCAAAACTATGTATCCTCCTCTGTCGCTCCCTCCCTACCTGGCGCGACCTCTTCCTTTCACAGATGGCCTGCTCTAGTGCGACACCTTTCTATATAACAGCCTACTTTGGCAGCCTCACCTCCTCTCTTTAATGATTTTTTCTTCCTATTTTGGGGGGTTTCCTTCACCATAGAAAGACACTAATTGTTGGGGTATATTGGTATGTTTTTTTTCAATTTCAAGGTTGTGATGATTATTTCATGGGGTTTACATGTCATTATATTATATTTTCATCATTTTTATACGTTTATGAGGTATGTAAACCCATTTTATTGCATTTTGATTAAATACAGATAATTATTTTGTGTTATTAATTAATATGCAGACTTCATTATCACCGTAATAACACACTTGGTAATCTTCTGGTTGTGTTTTTATTGTAGTTTGATATGTGAAAAATAGTCTTCGAATTGAATTTTTGTTTATCCCTATATTTATGTACTCAAAACAATAATTGAGTATTCTTAATAAATTTATAAACATGACTCCCACCGCAATGGTACAATTTTCCAACCTATTGTGATGTTTTATCATTGGTAGAATTTTTTAAAATTGGTCTATGGTGGAGTTCTTCAATTACGACTATGTGTTTATGATCTTAATGTGAAAAAATGTGATGTGATCTTTTAAAGTAAAATCAAATGATTTGGGGATGTTTCCACTAATTTAATTTTTTTAAATGGTGACCATGTGATTTGGGCATTATATGTGAACATGGCGATTTTTATTGTGAGACTTGAAACTTGTTTTTGGGAGACTCTCTTATTTCATTTTTTTTTTTAATTTGTTAATTAGGATGATTTTTGGGTTTGGTAAAAAGTAAATGCTGAATTTATGGGAATGGGTTTGAGAAAATTCATGGTTTCTCTAGTAGTTCCATTGGATTCCATCACATCTATGGTGCACAAGATGCATGCATGGGTGTTCCCTCAAATAAAAGTGGAACCTTAAATTGTTTTTCCCTCAAATTATGGTTTCTTAATTAGTTCCTTGATTTTTAAATAATATTGATTCTTTATGCAATTTCAAAATCATGGTCTCAAAATTTTATGTTTATAATTTTTGTCAGTTGGTATCTCATAGAAGAAGACTATTTTTTTAATTATAGGGGAGCCCGTTTTGCATCCTTCCCTAACTTGTGAACATCTATCTTAGTTTTGGACCTCGTTTTGAGGATTCAAATGCCCGTTTGGAAACTTTTCAGTGATATTGGGAATTTAACTTCTTTGGAAATGAATTTTGGAGGGATTTTCTAAAATGTATTTGAATGTGTGAATTCAAAGATTCATTTGAAAAATTTTATGCTTTCACTGAAATGTTTGAATGATCTTCATTGTTTTAGAAATGTTTTTGAAATGTTTTGGAAAATGTATTTGTGTGTATAAAAATGATGGCCAAGTTGGAATTTCAAGTTTAAAAGTAGTGTTTATGTAGTCTTAGAAGTCGTTTTTAATTTTTTTTGTAAAGACATTTGGTTATGTAAAATAAAAGGCCGGATTGGTAACTTTCATGTTTTCCAATAAATGATTTAAATGTCTAAATAATATGAAGGCACGGTTGAAACCTTTTTTATTAGATGTATATATATATATATATTGGTCACCTGTATAAGAGGGATATCCCCTAATGGTTTATTGTATATGGTGTCCTTGTTTAGGGTGGGATAGTGTGGTGATGGTTGGAAAGGTGAGTCATACTTGCATTGTCCTCCAACTTAAATAGTATATTCATATCCATGATGGATTCCTAGGTGTGTTTTAGGGGATCAAGTGATGGTTTCCGACCAAACCCAATTAGATAGGTTGGTACCCCATAGATCATAGATAGGCCAGGTGGGATTTTTTCACTCGATTGGCTACATGAGGGTGGCCAGTTGGTTATAGACATAGGGGCATCCCCAGAAGCCTATATGTGGTTCTGAAATGAGTATGTCCGCGGTTCTTCTAAAGATGTTTAGGATCACCAATGGTTACTTTATTTATCTTCTAATATATATATATATATATATATATATATATATTTGTTTTTTTCATCACACTACTAGTCACCATTTATAATCTGCTAGATTATTTTCAGTTTTCATTATTTATTTGTTTCTTACAAATCACATTTTTATTTTTTTGGGGTTTTCGTTTTTAAAATGGTAAACTAAAATTTGAAAATTAAATGTGCCATTTGTTGGATTTTAAAATGAGAATCTATGTTTTTATATGAAAAATGTTAAAAACATATATTATATATTTTTTTAAAACTATTTATAATGGATTTTTTTAGGTAAAAAAAATAAATGGATTCATTGGTTTATCTATAGAATTTATAATGACCATTTTGGTGCTCACACATTCTTTGACATATCAGTTTTTGTTTCCTATAGTATTGGATCACATTTGTATTGATCATGGTTCTGTGTCAAGTGGTGACCCCTGAGGCCACTTGGAGGTATGTTTGGATGTGTAAATTTATCTTATTTCTTCTATTATTGTTTTCAATGTTTTTTGTTTTTTATCATTATGTCTTTTCTTTATTGGCCAAATCATTCCCAACTATTTTACATTGATTTTTGGCACTAGTTTCAAGCCCATGGGGATTGGGAATTCCCATCAGGCCATGGTGTGGACTGACTGAGGTGACTGGTTCCGGGATAACCTAAGTTGGTTCTTTACATTCATTATATATTGAGTCTGAATTTGAATTATTTCATATAATGTTATTTGAATTTAAAATTACTAATTGGTATTTAAATTTCATAATCGAGTCCCTTTTTCATTGGGTTATATTACATTGTCATTGTTGTTAATATTCTAAGATTATGTGTATAATCAAATTTGAATCTCTATTTTTATATATACAATTATCCTCTATGTATTTATAGTTGAAAAATATAATGTATTCATTAATAAATTCTCACATAAATTTTCTGGTCTTTTTAGGATTAACCTCACAATATTATTTTATTCGGGATTATTTTCACTTGAACATAAATCAGTGGAAATTATTGTATCATTTTTAATTAAATTTTTTCATTTTATTCACCTCTGGTTATTCATGACCCTTTACAAGAAATTGTACAAATAGTTCACCATCATGAACTGAATTTTTTTAGAATTTTATTTAATAAAACCAGACGTCATTTCATTATTTAGTGAGAAAACATGTTTTCTCTAGAAAACATTGTTTTCAAAAATGTCTCCAATTTTTTTGACCTTTTTAAAATGATTTATTAAATAAATATTTACCCCATTTCCAATTTAAAATGTTTTAAAATGAATATTCTTGTATTTTTTTTGAAAAAGACACTTTTCAAACCTTTTTATAATGAAAAATGAAGGTTATTAATACCTTGTACTACATGTTCATATTTACCAACCATTAGTTATTTGAATATACCTTATCATACATAAAAAGTTGTAATTAATAGAAACTGTTTCCCAAATTTATTTTTAGATAAAGGATGTTTTAAAAGGTTTTTGAAAATAAAAAATAATATTTTCCATAAGAACGTTTTAAAAAATACCTTTTTATATTATTTCTATTCATCAACAACAATAACCATTTATTTTTACTCCACTAGGGTCATGTTGTATTGATACAATTCTTATACATCCTCTACATATATTTTAGTTAATTTTGCAAAGGTTAGTATTAAAATAAACTCCCTTCAATCCTTTATTAGTCCCTTTGAAATATTCAATTTACTATGATCACTAGACATTTAATTTCTCCTAATTATCCATACCATTTATCATGTATACATTTATTGTGTAAATCTTATATCATTTTTACATATAGTGTTCACTTCGACATTTATTTTATTGTCCGGAGAAATAAGGAAAAATAATATTCTTTATTAAATAAATATATTTGACAAGGCATATTGTATATAAATAAAATCTATGACTCAATTTGAGGAATGATTGGGACATGCAATGATGGGTGGGGCCAAACATTTTATATCCCCTTGATGAATGGATAAGTTCTCATGAGACCAATTATATTAAAAAATTAAACATGTTTCTACATATAGTTTTAAATAATCTAGAGGATGGACCTTGATAGTATATGTTTTTACATTCTTGAGGCATGTCGTCCAATAATTAATTATTTCCTCCCTTTTGATTTAGTTATTATTATCGATGAGATTGCCATTAATAAAAAATCTATAGATGAATTTCATTATATGTTTTTTTGGTTAAATGGAATGGATTTCTGTTATTTACCTTTCTACCTTTATTATCAATTTCATTCTTAGTTTATTGATTACATGGAAGGTGTGTTCAGTTATTTACCATTCCCTAAGGATTATTCACATTGATTCATTATCATGGCTTCCATTAATAACCCTTATAAAAAAATTGAGATCAACCATATTTTATTTCTATTACATGGTAATCCATGAAGTTTACTATGAAATATTTTCAAGGATATAATAATTTTGAGTAACTTTATCCTAAAAAATAAGAAAATTCTATTGAAATTAGTGTAATAAATTATAATACTAGACTCATTCATGTATTTGGTTTAAAAATAATACTAAACTCTTATATCCTTTAGGATTTGATTCCATGTAATCATGCCAATGTAATGATAATAGACACCGATTATGGGATTTATGGGTTCGTGGTGCTACAGTGGGTATTAATGAACGATTAGTAGAAACCTTTAAAAATAGATTTAGAAAAATATATATTAGAGAAAAGAACCCAGAGGAATATATTAAGGATAAGTATAAAATGAAATCATATAATTTTGGTAAGGTAGATAATATGTTCGTTTTACAAGAAATACATCCCCTTCTATATACTACAAGTGAGCATAGTTCTGGAACATTTGAACCTTAGGGTAAAAATTCTGAATATATGCATTAGGTTTAACTCTATCATAACCCGGTACATGATAAGAAGCCTTACTGATCACCTGGTTTGATACTCCATTGGGATATTCATATGATAATTCACATTTTTATTGAAATCCATTTTGATTTATTCTAACAGATAGTGATATTTAATTTCTTAGGTTAATCCTTAAACTAAAGCGTGACCTATGTGGTAAAGAATGAATAAAGTATATATCTATTTAGGTTTTATTGAAAAAAAAAGTTAAAAAGATATTTAATGATTAAATATAAAGTATCCACATCACATATATTTAGGAACTTTTATTAAAAAAGTTTTCGAAAAATGAATTTCTACAATGTAGTGGGTCTTGAACCCATGACCAAATAATGGAAAGGGTTTCACGCATTCCATTGGCCCACATGATGTCTTGGTTAAATGCCAATATTCTCAGTAAATCAATTTGATGAATAAATATTAATGATGAATCAATAATATTAAATTATTGGATTATTGATTAATCTATAAACCATATTAGATTCGGAGGATAGTTTGACAGAAAAATTTATAATTTTTAATTATTTATGAGCATTACGATATGCTAAAAGTGTATTTTAGTGCTTCAAGATTAAATTTTAATTTTTAGGTTTCCATTTCATGAAATAATTGAAAAATTGAAAATTTTTCAACGAATAACCGAAGATTTACATTTATTTTATAGACATATTTATAGTAATTATATTTTCGTATATAAGTAACTACTAAACAAATTAATCAACATTATAAAATGATCAGAAAAAATTCATCCTAATACCATATTTTTTTTTGAAATGGTTTCCTTTTAATAATCAATTATTTATGAATGTGAGGTCCTGAACTTTTCATTAATCATTCACCTTTCTGTTATTTTTTACCTCAATATCTCCCTATAAATTTTTACACTTTTAATCATTTTTTCATGTCTCACCACGGCACAAATGATCACCTACTTAGAGAACTAAATATATGTTAGTCCATGTGACCTTTTTACCTAGAATTTTTTATTTTATAGAGTGTTTATTATGAACACTTAAGAAGATGTAGGATTTAAACCAAAAAAATTTCAAATATAAAAACTTATATATCTAATATCATGTTTAAATTGTAAGGGTACAATTTATTTAAGGTGGAGAGAATATAACACCTTTAAATTCTAAAGTATGAAAATTTTATTTGATAGCATGTAAGGCATTAAACAAAAAGTGCATAAAGGAATATAATATCCCATGACTTTACAGAATAATTAAAATTTTAACTAAATTGAATATATGATATAGCTTTAAAATTCTTGCAATACTATGTTATCTTTTATTTCATTGAACAAATCCATTTTTATATCTTTTCTTACATGCAATACTAAGTTTTACTGAAAAATAAAATATTATTAAAATTTTATAATTAAATATTTTAAGATATAAAAATCCAATTAAAATAACAGTTATGAATAATATTAAATAACCTATGAAAATATAATTTTTACATAAATGTGAAATTATTTCATTGGTTGCCAATTAATTAAAATTGAATATAAAAACCACTTTAATATATAAAGAATGTTTTGGTGCTTACAATGGTCTTTTATCCTAATAAATAAAATTATTTACCATTATTAAATAATCTTCATTAAATTAAAAAAATTTATATTCAACAAAATATTTTCTATATTCATAAAATATATTTTATAACCATAATATTATAAAAAACAACGTATTACATATAAAAGATACATTTTTATAATGGCACTTTTACCACATTTTAATAGAGAACCAATTTGAAATCCCATTTTAGGATATTTAATAAAATTTTTATGTAAAAATAAACTTTATTTCTCAAAGAGTAACATCAATTTTATCTTCTAATGAATGTATGGTATTTTGTTGTGAAGTCTCATTTTTTAATGAATAGTGAAAAATACTAAATGTTTACTCAAAATATATATTTTTCTTATGTATTTATGCAGATAAATTATATTTTTTTACTTATTTTAAATATTAATTTGATAAATTTAATATAATTAAATCCAATTGATGTAATTTTTACAAATTTCAGGATGAAATATAATATAAAAATATTTCAATCTTTTGAAAAATTTTACATTAAAAACATGCATTTCCGTCCCGTCTATGAGATTAAATTTAAATTATTCTATAAAATATATATTATTGGAATGTGGAAAAATTAATTCCATACATAATGTAAAAATAAGTATAAATTTTTAATAATGTCAACATATTTTTTGACTAAAATAATTAGTCAAATTTTCTAAAAATAATTATAATGATTAAGAGAAAAATTACCTTACCAATTGACTAAACCACAATATTAAGAGCCCAAATGACCTAGAAACTTTTTCAATATATTTTTATGGAAATATTTACACCCTATAATAAATTTTCATGAAATTATAACATTATTGGAGATAATTAACATCCGGTAAATAATCGTGTAATTCTCATTGCAAAAATTTAAAAAAATGCCTCTCCTCATCCACTATAAAATGCACTAACCCCTGCCACTAATTCAACCCTATAAATCCATTTTTATGACCAATTATTTGTTAAACTAATATCCTAAAATACCTTGATTAATTTTAAAATCCTCACTTTTTACAGAAATCAATCTAAGTATGACATTTTTTTGGAAACTAAAAGGTGTTACCCAAAGAATATGTAACATTCTTCATCAATGTCATTTGTTTTATTTTCATTATCTTCCCCCAAAATCATTATATTAAATAATAATATAGTAAAATAATTATTTAAAATATATTGATATGTTTTTATTATATGTTTTCAACCAACACATACAAACACATCGATATAAAGTGTAACAAATACATCGTTCTTGTGTACGGTGAATTATCACCTCAGAAAGTGATATTGTTTTTTACATTACCAACTCTCATGGATGTGAATTATTATGGAAATAATATTTTTATATGTTATATATGTTATGTAAATATATATATATTTACTTTGGGCTTTTATAATATTCATATAACACATATCTTTATGATTTTCATTTTGTGTAAATACGATTACATTATTTCTGTAAGTGTGGACTACCGCCTACTAAAAGGGACGTGATTCGTTCATGATATACATGAAATTTATAAAAGATAGTTTTAATATAACTATGTGAAATAATTGAAAAAATATATTATTTAATTATAATATATATATATATATATCATTTACTTTCTATTCTTTTAAAATGCAATAAATAAATAGAAGTAGGATTAACTCGTATGTATACCCTACTGCATCTATGAGCAGTGCATTTCATTTATGATTTCCAAAAATTATAGATCATTATAAATACATATATATTGAATATATTTATAATTTACATCAGTATTTTTATTTTTTAGATGATTAAATCATTATCTATGTAATAGAAACTAAAATCCCAAGTTAAAACATACTCGACAAACTACATAATTAACACACAAAATATTTAATACAATGAATGTGTATTAGAGAGATGGAAATTATATATTATAATAAGTTAATATATGATATTATAAATAGGTTTTTCCATTTTATAAGTTATTTAGTGGTTTAAAACAATTTAATTGGACGATAAAATGAATTAACCTGAAAGTAAAGGCAAGGTGAAGGATTCTTCTGTCACATTTACTTTCATGAGGCATAGTTCATAATAAAAAATTCATTATTTTTTGTTTAATATTATTCCCATTTTGATATTTTGTACAATTAGTTACATTATATTCATGGTATATTGAATTTAAATTTTAATTATTTCACCCAAGGGGATTTGAACTTATTATTTCCAAGTGGTAATGAAATTTCACAACCCAATTCCTTTTTTGTTGGGTAATATTACATCATTATTTTCATTAATATTATAATATTATGCATGTAATCACATTTTACTATATATTTTTGTAGTTACACTTACGTAATTTGGATTTACAGTGGACACATATAATATATTCATTGATCAATTTTCAATAAAAAGTTACTATCTTTTAATGGTTTACTTAACAATATCATTTTGTTCATGACTATTTTAACTTGAAAATACATCAAAGGAAATTATTTAATCAATTCTTAATAAATAATTTCATTTTATTTTACTATTTTTAATCATTAATTTTTACATTTAGCAGTACCATTTTTTGACTCTTTGGTAACAAATATATTTATAAATTCTTTTAAGAAAACACGACCTCATATATCTCTTTAGTCAGGGAACATGTTTTCTTATAAAAATACTATTTTATAAAATTGCAATTTAAGGTGTTTTTATATTTTTAAATATTATTTATTAAATAAATTTTTTCCCCTTTTTTGTATTAATTTTTTTAATGGAATCTTATTCTCTTCCCCAAAACAAAGAAATTTTATAATGTTTTTACAATGAAAAAGGAATGTTCATTATACCTTTTACTACATGTAAATATTTACACACCATCGTTTATTAGAAGTTTAATTTTCTATATTGAAAGGTAATAATTTATATAAAATGTTCCTGAACGTGATTTTAAAAATAACAACATTCAAAAAAAAATATTTGACGATTGTATTTTCATTAATAATGTTATTAAAAATAAATTCTTATAGTATTTTAATTAATAAATGAAAATACTCATTTATTATTACTCCCATTTGGATATGTTATACTAATAACATCCTTAATTTTCCTCTTGATAGTTTGTGGTTAATTTGGAAAGGATATTATAGACATTCACTCCCTTAACTCTATTTTCAGTCCCCTTGAAATATTCAATTTACTATCATTAGTAGATATCAAATTTCTTCTAATTTTATAAATCATTCATCATGTATATATTTATTTTCTAATCTATATGACATTTTTACATATGATATTCACTGTGATATCTATTTCATTTTTTCTTGGAAAATATGGATAAATCTGTATTCTTTATTCAAAACGGTTATTTGATCAAGAATATTATTTATTAAATAAATTTAGTACTTGATATAAATAATGATTTAGACATGAAATTACTTGTGAGGTATAGACATTATATAGACCCTTTATGCATCGATATGTTCTAATGAGACTAATTAGTTTCAAAAATTAAATATGTTTTTACCTACAGTTTTAAAATGTCCGGAGGATAAATCTTGGTAGTAGAGGATTTCATGTTTCTGATACGTGACGTCATGTAATTAATAAATACCACAATTGTGACTATGTTTTTATTATACATGATATTTTCACTATGAAAAAATATATGGATGCCTTTAATTCTTATTTTTTTTATTAAATGGGATAATTTTAAATTATTTTCTATTCTATATTGATTATTCACTTCCTTTTCATTTCATTGATTACATGGAATGTGTGTTTAGTTTTTTACTATTTGATAATTATTATTCTCATTGATTCATAATTTATTCTACCATACATAAACCTTATTTAAAATTTTATATCAACCTTGTTTTATTTCTGTTCCCCAGAAATCCATGATGTTTAATGTTAATTATATGCAAGGATATGCTAATTTAAAATAAAGCAATCCTTGAAAGAAACAAATTATATTCTATTTAGTGTATTCCATTGTAACATAAGTCTCATTAATGTATCTACATTACCAATACTACAAAATTGTTCTACCCTTTTGGATTTTATTCCTAATAATCATACCAACGTAATGGTAGAAGACACTAGCTCTAGGATTTTGGGGGTTGGGGCACAACAGTTGGTATCAAAAGGAGTTTAAAAGGATCCATTGGAATTGGTTTTTGGAAAACATAGTTTAGATAAAATAAAAATAAGGTATACATTAAATATAAGTATAAAATAACATCCTCTAATATTAGTAAGGTATAAATTATGAGGGTTATTTATGAAATACAACCTTATATGGATACTACAAGTGGTCGTGGTTTTATAATATATACACATTGGTGTAAAAACATTGAAAAGGTGAATTAGGCCAGACTCGATCATAACTCGGTATGCATCAATAGGCCTTATTGTGCACATAGTTTGATAGTATATGGGGATATTCATATTATAATTCAAATTTTCCATAAAAAAACTATTATAAATTATTTTAATATATAAAGAGAATGAATGTCCTACGTTGAACCATAGACCCAGGAAGGGCTATGTTGAATTAAAATGGATGAATTATTTTAGTATTGAGGTTCTATTAAAAAACATAGTCATATTGGTATTTAATGATTAAATTAAATGTATCTTGATCATATTTATTTTGGAACTTATATTAAAAATGTTTTATAAAAATTAAAATTTACTTGGTGGTGGGGATTAAACCCATGACCGAAGGAAGACAAGGGTTTCACTCATTTATGGTTTTCATGATCTGTTAAAAGAGTTTTTTAGTGCCTCTAGCATCACTGTAAATTTTTGGGTATCCATTTAATTTTTTTTAAAATAGGTGGTGTCTCAGTCATGGACCAAAACACAATTTATTTAATAAATAATGGGGGATTACATGATTATGATGTAAGGTAATTTTTTATAATCCCTTTCACAAAGAGGAAGGATCTCAATAGGTAGATCTTCCTTACAAGTAATTCCATAACTGATACCAATTTTAGCAATACTTTTAGCAACCTTGATCACATCACAAAAGGTGTGTGTGAAAATGTAGTTGATCTCCATGAGAGAAGTAAGGCATCTCATCCAGAGAGTAGTGATAGGCCAGGCTAGATATAATTCACCATTTCATATAGCTTGAAAAATTGTGGATAATTCACTCTCAATCCAAAATGTTGTTCCATCCCTTTTTCATGATGAAATCCACAGTGTGAATCACGCCCATAATTTCCGTCTGTAAGGACGAGGTCATACCACAACTGCCAAAGAAGCATTCATGGCATCACACATTAGACTCTATGAAAATCACACCGTAACCAGCAGGTCTAGGATTTCCTTTGGAAGATCCATCAACATTAACTTTAATCCAAACTGGATGCAGGTTTTTCCAGAAAAATTCAAAGGTGCGCTTCGGTTCCCTATAGATACCATCAATTCTGAGGTGACGAAGGATCTCCAAATCACAAACTAATTTATCTCAATAATATTTTTGAATTGAAGAAGAATCCTTTATGGACATTCGAATTCCCATACAACCTGCATTAAGATTGAATGAGTAATTGTTGTGAATAAAGGCATTTCGATCATACTAGGTCACGTGTAGGAGCTCTGCCCCCACTTCTAAGAAGATGCTACTGATTTTCTGTGAAGTATATCGCTCCATACAGTATTTTATTTGAGTACTAATTGAGTTTTAATGTTACCATTTGTATCCAAACAATTAAGTAATATAATTGCAAAGCGTTGAAGCTCTACCACAAGACAAAAAAAGATGTTTAGCATCTTCCATATACTGATGGAAAAATGGCACTTAGAACAAAGTTGTATTCCAAAATATTGAAGACAACCGATAGTGGGATCAGAATTGTGGGCAATACTCCAGGCAAGATTAAGTCTCGAGGGATTAATCCAGATCTTATTAAAGTAATTTAACCAAACAAAATAGACTTAAGGATGAGTAATTTTATGAATATAAAAAAATGAGTCAAGGATCCCATTGGGAGAAGGTTCCCAAATAAGAAATTAATCATCTCCATAAGGATAATTATCAATAATATGTAATATGTTATTAGGCAGGTTATATCTAACAGAAAGCATGATATATTTAACAGTACAATTAGTGTTTACTGGAATGGAGTTAGCAGGTAACTTAGTGATAAGAAGGGAACTAGTCCAGTTTTCCACCAAAAAATTTATGGAAGAATCTACACTATCCATCCACCTAGAGTAGGCCATAATGTGTGAAAATTACTATTTAATGGAGGTCCATATGGACAATTAGAAATAGTTCAAATTGCCTTCCTAAAGCTTGTCAGTGAATCTATTCTATGAAAAGCGATGGAATCAGAGTTATTATTTATCAATCTCCAAGTGAGTCTATCTTTAAGAGTATCGTTAAAGTGTTGAAGGTTTTTAATACCAGTACCACCTTTATCCAGTGGTTTGTAACATGTAACCCATGGGATGGTCAGAAGTTTCCTTTCAAGAATGCTACTAGTCCAAATAAAATTGTTGATGTGAACATTAATTTTTTTTACAAGACCAATAGGCCAATTATAGATCATCAGTGAGTAGACCAAGATTGGCACAATAATAGATTTCACCAAATAGATCCTTCCCGCCATTGAGAGGTATTTACCCTTCCAGGAGGAAATATTATTGACCACTTGATCAACAACGGTAGAAAATAAAATGGTTTTAGATCTTCCCCCAAATATAGGAACACCAAGGTAGTAGAATGGGAAGGATCCTTCCTTGATATTGAGACAATTGATGATGTCATTTTTTCAATTATGAGCAATGTTTTTCCCGAAGAAGACAAAAGATTTCCACCAGCTAATAGATTGACCAGAGAGATCTTCATAACGAGTTAAGGCATAATTAAGATTTTGATTTTTTTTTATATCCTTCTAAAAAATAATGATGTCATCCGCATATAAAATATGTGTAGGCACACATAAGTTTCTATCCAACTGAATGGGTATAAGTTTGTTTTGAGTAACCATGTTGGGGAGGAGCCTACTAAGGTAATCTTCGGCTATGACAAAAAAAAGTGTAGATAAATGATCACCGTGCCTGAAACCCTTGGTATTGTTGATATATCCCTTAGGGGAGCCATTCATAATAATATAAATAGACGTTGAATTAAACAATGAATTGATCCTACTAATGCAAATACCACTAAATCTAATGTATTCCAAAACTTTGATGATAAAGCTCCAATCAATAGTGTCAAAGGCTTTCTTAATATCACGTTTAATTGCGACATTACCTCCTATATTATCTTTTTTCAGAGTGTTGGTGCATTCCAAGTCACGGAAAATGAAATCTTGCATGTTCCTTCAATTTATAAAACCAAATTGATTCCATGAAATTATTTTTTGACAAAGAGAATAAATTACATTGTAAATAAATTTAGTGATGATTTTATTGAGTGAGATAATAAACGCTATGGGATGAAAAATATGTATTATAGAAGCATTGTCAGCTTTTGTGATAAAAGGAATTTAGCATTTTGACCATGAGAGAGAACCCCATTAGAGAAGAAGGATTTCACAAGATTGCACACATCCATATTAATGACTTCCCAATGATGTAGAAAAAACCCATTATTCAAACCCTCGGGGTCAGGGAACTATCAGAATTAAGGTTGAGGACAGTGTCTTTGAGTTCTTGGTCAAGAGGGATGATTAGAAGAGAGAGTTTATATTCTTTATTCTCTAATATTGGAATGATCTTAGGACAAAGTTATTTATTAATATTTTGGGCCATTGAAATTGTTATCAAAGTAATTGACCATGTGGGTAGTAATGGTCTCCTCTATTTCAAGAAGGGTTTCATTGTATCTATGGATGAAAAAAGGATGACAAAATTTCCTCATTCTTTGAAGAGATTTATAAAACATTGTATTTACTTCACCATCTGAAAGACATTTTTCTAGAGAAATTTTCTTAATATTGTTGTCTTTTAAAATAAGAATAGTATTAAATTGGAGAGAAGTGTTGACTTCATATTGAGGGTTAGTAGAAAAATCAGATCATGTAGAGTTATGTTGAATTTGGGAAAGCTCTTTTTCAATGATAGATATGGTGTTGTCCATTTTCTTGTTTTTTTAATTGAACCAAACCATAGGGCAATGTTTGAGTGCTTTAATTTAGTAATGTAGGCAAAAGCATCTTTGGGGTGGTTCATAGACTGGCAGCAATTTTTTATGATGTTAGAGAAATCTATGTCAAAATTCCAAGCATTGTTAAATCTAAAAGGGAAAATGGTTCTCATCATATAAGATCTGAGGCTGACAAGGATAGGATGATTATCATAATTAATAATGGGTAAGATGATGTTGGAGATGGTGTCCCAATAGTCTAGAGAATGAGAGTTAGTTAAAGACCTATCCAGTTTTCATGCAACTATCCTATTGTAGTGTCTTCTGTACCATGTACATGGCACTAGTGAGATTAATTTCAATAAGATTTCAATTTTAAATAGCACTTCTAAAATCTCTTGAGGTAATGGAGGAGAAGGAATGACCAATTTTATCACTGGAGGTATGAATAGAATTGAAATCACCAAACATAATTTAGGGGTCCTGAGTGTTGTTGGATTAATCAACATGATCTTTCCAAAGGGACCAATGGTCCTGATAACAATTTTTGGCATATATCATTGTAAAAATATTAGGCTTTCCATCTAGAGAAAATTTAAAAGTTAACATTTGTTCTGTGTAAATTAAAGCACTAACATTTTGTAAAGATTCATGATAAAACATCCAAAGAGATTCAATAGATGACCCAGTTTTGCAAGAACATAAATAATTATTACCATAATCACATAGATGTCTAATATTTAAAGTGAAATTGATTTTTTGGCTCAGCTATGGAAAACATTTAAGGTTTTGCATGAAAATAAATCTTTTTAGTGTAGAATAGAAGTCATGGCTCACAATGCCCTAACAATTCCAAAAGAGGTGATCCATTAATACTTGTTCTTAGGGATAGAGCCCCCTTTTTTCTTTTTTGGATCCACCCGAGCCCCTCTTCCATTGTGATCTTCTAACACTTTTGGAAAGAGGATGACTGGATTTTTTAACCTCTTCATTCATATAAGAAATAAAAATTTACATAACAATACCTATAATAAGAATATTATAATTTTTTAGGTGTTTCTAGAGTCTCAAGTGGACTACTGTGTTTAACTTTTTTATCCATCGAGGGATTATCCTTATGGATAATAGAGTTATGTCCAGTGGACTATGAGGGATCTCCTTCTAGTTTATCTATTTGGTAATTTGTACTGGATATAGGACTCTTATTTGGAGAAATATGTGTGTGCAATGTTAATGCAGGTTCACTAATTAGGGGGAGGTCCTTTTGATGGGAACCACCTGAATTTTTATCCAGTAGAGCCAAAAAAGTGATAGTTTCTTTAATTTTTGGAGTTATAATACCCTTAGAATGATTAATATCAATTGAAAAATTGGAAAACTTGATATTAAAGGTGCTAGATTTTTTTTCCCGCATTGCTGAAATAACAGCATCCATGGGAGAGATTCCATCTTCAACTTGATATCACATTTCAAAAGCATGCACATGCCATACTCTTATGTCTTACATACCAGTGCACTGCCAACCAACTATTCAGCGCCCTTCAGAGCTTCAGCAAAATCATGTTTCCAAATCAAGACCTCATTGATATTCATAGTGTCTCCTTTGAGACCACCATTGGAGAAATCTGAGACCTCAATATGAGCAGAGGTAACTAGGATTGTAGGATCTATTTGAGTTTTCTTACAAGCATCCAAAACAATCTATTCAATCTCTTTTGTAATGAGCATAACAACCTCCAATTTCTCTTCAGTTTCTACCATATCCACCCAACATTTACCTAAGTTTTCACTAGGAAAGGTGGGCTTCTTCATCCAAACATCCATTTTTTTAGACTTATTGAGAGTTCTCAGCCATTTTATTTTAGTGGTTACAAACTTTCATCCAACCATAATCATTCGGCTAAGAAACATGCTTCTTAACAATCATGCATTCGAGAAATGAGGGTCCTAAAATCTTACATAGATCATAATAATGAGGAATCCATTCATATTCTATTCGGACCATAGTTTTAAAGCCATTTTCATGGAAGAGAATGGTTTCTGATAGCTTTTCTGTAATATCTACCTCTACTATAACCTTAGCATATAATCCAATTTCATCATTGAGGGTTCTTTGATATATTTTTAGAGGATTTCTTATTCATTACAAAATGTCGTTCAATATCTTTGGAAGACAGAAATAGCAGTTAAGTCCATGAAGCCTAACCCAGATTTTCACCATTGTGTTACGAGCATTGTTTAGGTTGATCATGTAAACCCATTCAAATATGAAAAAAACTCCTAGTTTGAGTTGAAGATTTACCATTTTCTATGCACAATCAAGAGCATAATACAATTTTAATATCATATGGAAATAACCATTTCCAATTGAAACAATTCTAGAATCTGCAAATCCCCATACGTGCACAATTTTAGCCTTCAAATCAGCATTTGACCAGGGTTAATATTTTTTAATATATGATATGCGACCCATCAGCGAAAACATCTAGAGTTCTGAGAATTAATGAAGTGCATCTAGATAAGCCTCTACCACATATCTTTCATCTTCCGGTCTCTTTTACAATGGAACCCTCATTGAGGTAACATTTCATGAATCTGAGCCTTTGAGCCCATTGAAGAATGAGATGAATTTAGGCCTCTCTGTGGGAATGGTTTCCTCCGAATTCATTTTGGTAGCAGGACCTTCGAGAAAACTTTCCCATTTGGGATCATAAACTTCCTTTAGAAGACGGTCCTGGAGAATCAATAGAAAATATTTTATGCAACGAGGCCGAACCCTAGGCACCGTTTTGGGGTTGAGAGCTCCATCTCTGATCTTTGAGCCATCTCTATGAACCTATACATTTAATGATGTAATATAAAAATTGAAAATTGAAACACCACAATGAAAGGATGAAATTATGTTTATAGAAACATATAAAGTAATTATATTGTGTCATATACATAGGTAGTAAAATAATTAATTGACATTATAAAAAAGATAAGAAAAAAATATTATCCTACTACCTTAATTATTATTGAACTGATAGACATTTAATAATAAAATATTTATGATTTTGAGGCCGTCAAATTTTCATTGAACACTCATTTGATTGTGATGGATGAAAACAATAACTCCTTATAATTTTTTTTTATTTTCTTCCATATATGTATCTCTAGGTCTATATATTTTATAAATGCACATTTATAGTCTTTTGATGGAGAACCTATTTTAAATCAAATATTTTGATATTTTATAAATTTTATATCTCAAAATAATCTTAATTTTTTAAATATGAAAGAAAAAATTAGCTTATGGTGAAATATTTTTGTTTTTCATGGAAGTTTCATTTTTTTATGAATAGTGAAACATTCAAAAATTTTACGCCGAACTACTTTTTTGTATAATTTATTAATGATTTAAAATTATGTATTTTATTAGTTCTAAAGAATAAATTGATAAATATTATATTATTTAATACAATTGAGGTCTATTTTAAAAAAAATCATATTGAAATTCAATATAAAAACATTTCAATATTTTGTATAATTTTACATCGAAAACCTGCATTGTCATCTCGTTTGCATGATTAAATTTAAATTAATTTCTGCCACGTATATGACTATAACATCGAAAAATAAATTCCATATTTTGAATCAAATTTTTTTTTAATTTTATGATATATTCAACAATGTTTTTGAACAAAATTATTAGATATATTAAGTTCAATTAATTAAATAAATTATTAGAAAAATTAGCATAACAATTGACGAAAACAACATTTTAAGGGCCCATAATTCCTATAAAATTTCCCAAAAGACTTTTTTGGGTTACATATAGAACCTATTTTATATTTTATATATTTTTTATCATTATTGGAGCCACATTATGTGACTTATATTTGGGTGGAAATCACATCCCAATATTTTATAAGAATGCCAATCCCCCTCGACTATTAAAATGCACTCACCCATCCCCCTTATTCACATATCTCAATCCCTTTTTCATGACCAAATTCTGATCAAATAATTTCCCAAAATATTTCCCCTAATCATAAGAGCCTAAATATTCATATAAATTATTATAATTAATTCTTTTGGTGCAAACCCAAAGGAGTTACACAATCAAGAGGAAACATCCTTCCTCAATTTCATTTGTTTTATTTTCAATCACCATCTGTCACCTCTTCTTATTAAATGTAGGTATAATTATCTTTTTATCATTATTATAATGATTTTTTTCAATTATATGGTTTATATATACAATTACACACACATTCATCACTTACCATTCTTGTGTATGGTGAAATAACACCTCATGAAAAAAATATTATTTATTTATTCATTACAAACTCTTGTGGTTTGGAATTGTGATATAAAATATATTTATATATATTATATATAATATTTATAATTTCTCTGTTCTTATGTAATTTATTTATGAATAAAACATTTATGGTTTCCATTTTGTGTAAATATGATAACATTGTTTATGGAAATGTGGACCACCACAACCACAAAGCGATGTTATTCGTTCACACTATAAATAGAAGGTATATCATATGGTTCTAATTAATATATGTGAAATATATAAAATAATTATGATACTTTAATTATAATATAAATATATATATTTAAATATAATTTAATTTTAAATATTTTAAATATGACAATGAAATAGAAGTTGCGTTCATGTATATATACGGCCTACCATCTCCACGAACGGTGCATTTAATTTCCTATATCCAAATATTAAAGATAATTATAAATACATATATACTGAAAATATTTAATATTTAAATAATTTATTGAATTATTAATATTATTAAATAATGATCTTTGTAATATGAAAAAAAATTACAAGTTAAAACATACCTGACAAAATAGTCAATTGATACCCAAAATAGTGAATGTAATGAATGATTATTAACAAATAGGTAATAGTATATTATAAGAAGTAAATATATGATATAATAAGTAATATTATAGATCTATTATTATTTATTCACATGTTTAAAACCATTATACCTTAATTTAAATGATGTTAACCCATAAGGAAAGGTATGGTAAGGGATTATTATCTCACATTCACATTCATGTGGAATATATAATAATAACAATTTTTTTAATTTATTTGGTCTATATAATTCCAATTTTGATATATTATATAATTAATAAGTTTATATTCTTAGTATATTTATTTTTAATTTTATTTATTATATCTAAGAGGATTTGATCGTAAAATTTTCAAGTGGTGACAAAATTTTATAACCCAATTCCTTTTTCATTATAATATATTACATCCTAATTATCATTAATATTATAAGATTAAGCGTGTAATAATTCTTGAATATATATTTTTGTATTTAAAATTATCTTATATGGATTTTCTATATACACACATAATCTATTCAATGATCAATTATCACTTAAATTTTGTGATATTTTTTGGGTTCACTTAAGAATATCATTTTAGTTTGAAATTGATCACACTCTAACATCCATCATAGTAAATTATTGTATAATTTTTTAATAAATATTTCAAGTTTCTTCTACTATGGTAATTCAGGACAATTTTTTGTACCTATATCATTTTTTCACTTTTTGGTGGTCAAAATTTTTAAGAAAATGTTTTAATAAAACCCAACATCATTTCTCTCTTTAGTGAGAGAACCTATTTTCTTCTACAAACCATGTTGTATAAAAATGTTTTTTAATTGATTTTATCCTTTTCAAAATTATCTTTTATTTTTATTTTTACACATTTTTTGGATTAACTTTTTTCAAAGAAACCTTCTTTTAATTTTCCAAACAAAAACATTATAAGCTTTTTTACTGTGCAAAATAAATTTACTTTGTACCTTTCACAACATGTATTTACTTATCTACTTTCATTTATTCAAGGATTCGTTTTCATGATTAAGAAGTTATATTTAAAAATATTAAAAAATTTATTTTTTATTAAATGTATTTAAAAAAAGGATTTCAAAATAAAAAAAAAGATATTTTTCTCAATAATTTAAAAATAGATCTTTTTATAATATTTAAATTCATCCACAAGAAAAACCCTTTTTTACTCCACTTGGGATATGTTATATTGAGAGAAACCGTATTATTCATATGTCTAGTTTTTTAATTATTAGACCATAGATATTTTTTAAATTTAATTCCTTGTATCATTTTTTACTTTCCATAAATTATTCAATTTCCTATGATCATCAGACATTGAATTTCCCTTAATTATCCATATCATTTATCATAGATATATTTATTTCATAAACAATATATAATTTTTACAATTGGTGTTTAATTTGATATCAATTTTTATATTTGGGGAAGTACTGATAAATATTTAGTATATACTCAATAAAAATTATAGTTAAGTCATATTATTTATTAAATCAATCAATTATTATATATAAGGAATTATTTGGACATGCAGTTATGCGTTTGTTCCATGCTTTATATATCCTCTCCATGCATCGAACAGTAATCATAAGAAAAATTAGTTTCAAAAACTAAATAGGTTTTTACCTATTACTTTAAACTCTCTGGAGGATATATCTTGAATTATAGGTTGTCATGTGACTGATGTATGACATCCAATAATTAAACATTGCTTCCATTTTTAATCAATTATTATTATCTATGCTTTTTTCACTATGAAAAATATATGGATGAATTTCATTATAAATTTTTTATTAAACAGAATAGTTTTTAGTTATTTAACTTTATATAATTATTATGTACCCCATTTTTAGTTTATTGTTTACATGGCATGTGTCCGGATTTATTTACAATTCCATAATTATTTTTCACTTTGATTCATTATTTTTTCATTTATACTTAACCCTTACTATGTATTTGAGCCCACCCATGTTTTATTTCTATTACCTGGTAATCCAATATGTATACTATCTATTATTGGAAAGGATATGATAGTTGGGATAATATTAATTCTTGAAAGAAAAAAATTCATTGTAATTAGTGTTTTCCATTGTAATACAAGACTCATGTATTTTTATGGTTTACCGAGACTATTAAAGTCTTATGTCAATTGAAAATTGATTATTGAAAATGATGATGATATAATTGAATTATACACATAATTTTGGATTTCTTGGATTAGGGTTCTATGGTGAATTATCATAGAGTTATTTTTTTTGTATTTTTTATGATAACTATCATTTTTTGATGAATATTAAAAAATTCAGGATTTTAATTAAAAACTCATTTTTCATCTATTTTATTCGTATAGTTAAATTAAATTATAAATTTTTTAATGTATAATTAGTTTAATTATACAAAAATGAATCCATTTTTTGTTTTTGGAATCAATTTTACATTTAATTTGGATTAATAAATTCAAACTTTTCATCTTTTTAATTTAAAACCCCTCTTTTTATGGTGTCAACAAGATTAAATTTTAATCTTATTTTATAAATTAAATTATTTAAATTAAGTAAACATGATTACATATATATAATCATATGGTAAAAAATATGTTTTATGGTCAATTTAGTTTTTAAATAAAAAACAATTTTCCATAGTAAATATATATTTTCAATTGTATAGGTAAAAAGTTTAATGAGTGTATGTTAAAAGGGTGAAGTCATTAAATACCTATAAAGTCACGACCCCCTCCCCACAAAGTGTACCCCTCCTGGGCCGGAAATGTGAGAAAGGAGATAATGACCCCCGAGTCCCGCCTTCAGTAGGCCCCGGGTTGGCGACTAGCACCGAGGGTATAATACACACACAAATGGGAGGCATTTTCCTCTAAGAGAACACATGCAGAAGAGAGAGATAGAATAGACTCCAACCAACTCCAACTCATAACTTAAATATAAAAGAAACCCAAGTACATATATGAAATGTCATGTAAAAGTACTACAACTGAAAGGGAAAACTAAAAGTACCCAAACGAAAGTAAAAGGGCAGCGACCACAAGCCCGAACAGCTCCTCCTCCAACCGCAAGCTAGTAGTAACCAGCTTGATCTCCAACCTGCTCCAAGTGACCTGAAAAAACAGTTTATACGTACATAGGGTGAGTATAATAGTATACTCAGTAGGATCCTCCTCAAGCCTCTCGTGCAGAAGTAAAGAAAGCATGCTAAAGCCTAGTGAACAACAAGTGAAACTAACTCGTTACCTAAACAGGTATACTAAGTTCCCAACCTCACCATGGCTACTCTCACCAAGTAACACATACAAGAATATAGCATATAGCATAGAATATCAAGGGTACCCCGCTTCTACTTCCCCACTGGTTTGCCGCTTTGCCCCAACGACATACGTCCTGTGCATCTCTCTCCAAAGGCTTGCCCGCAGACACCTGGGCTAAGCTCCACAATCTGCACCTCGTGCACCACATAGGCTTGCCCGCAGACACCTGGGCGAAGCACCACACCATCCTCACAACCAAAGGTAACCAGATAGTTTCTGGGAGCCACCACAGCTCGCATAACATGTATCATACGTCGGGTATAATACCTCAAGCCATTACAGCCCATACTCCGAGTAAGGATCCTCAAGCCATCACAGCCTATACACGTTACACCTATAGTAGTCCATAGGATACTATATCCAAAATATATGCGTGTGAATAACCACAAGCCATTACAGCCCTCTACACACATATATGGGGTAACTAACCGCTTGCCTCATGGCACAAGTATCTACCAAGAGAAGAGAGCGGGGTCAAAGGGGGTAGTCAGCCATTCAACCTCCCATCAGAATGTTGGGGAAAACACCCCCCAGGGCTCATAATCCCAGGGGTGTCAGTTCCCCTTACCGACAGGGTGGAGTAGCGTATAGAAACACAAAAAGTACAGAATATATATAACTCACAACCACACTATGGGCATTACCTAGTCATAGGCACAACTGCAGCTAACGTCTCTCATACTCCAGGCTGCTACATCTAAGACTAGGTATCCTATAAGCACACAACCATTTGAAGAGCTTTATTAGATTACTCCAATATCATTTTATCAATTCTACTGTACGTTAATTAATTCTTTAAACATTAATTAACCATGAACAATTTACCACATTAAACTATATTGGCATCACATTCAAAAACTTCTCCTTTTTAGGATTCACATCACTATTAAATTCCAGTTTCTCCATCCCCGTGGATTATCACCATTTAAACAAACTTTTATTATGGAATTACCTTCCCCATATTCCCAGACATTCTAGAAAAGCCTCCTATGATACTAAACACAAAGGGCTCAACACGGTGAGTAGATATACTACCCATCGAGTCTTTGCCGCCTATAGCAAGATCATAGACCCATCCTCCATCGAGAGGCTAAACAAGGAAAGCACGTGGCATACCCCGCGTGTCATCGCCTCCTTCAGAAAGAGGGTAAGCAAAACCATCTTCCCTGAGCAGTGGGGAAAAGTAAAGCAGATAAACAATCAAACCACCAACATCAAACCGTCACATTCATCTCATACCATCATCCTTGGTGTCCTCCCCGACACCCATATGCATAAACTGATGCATCTCGCCACACTAGGCGTCATCTGCAGCCACAACCACAAGTCCCCATGCCTCTACATATCACAACAGCCATCCAGGATCACATCAAATCACAAGCAGCAGGAAATAAAATATCACAAAATGGGCTCTCGGCCCTTTAATAAGGCATTCAGCCTTCATACAAGATGAGCACTCAGAGCTCCAAACCACAAGGCATTCAGCCTTAGAAGAAAGCGGGTAACTCAGAGCCCTTTTGAAATTATCGAACTAATAGTTCTTTAATCCATCTTGAATTAACAGATTCATTAACATGCCTCTTTATCTTTAGCCAATTATTTTACAAATAATTCCGGCTTTACATTATTTATCAATTTCCATCATGAACGAGCAACAAATTAAATAAAAACATAGATATCACTCTATCTAGGAAAACATGAGGCAAACCGTTATCACAGTACAAAGTAACAACATGCGATCAACTAATTCTTTTAATCCGGTTCAAGTATTTAATTAGGTCAATTTCATTGTGATCTAAAGGACTAAATCATTCTAATTCTATGATTGCACACACACAATTAGAGAAGCCATGAATCCCCTACCTTGAAGAGTTCTTGAGGTCCTTTATCCACACAACGGGTCACAGTCATCTTCTCCTCACGACAGCTGCATCCACCGGAGGATGCCACAGTACGACAGTACCAACCAACCCCAGGAAAACCCATTAGAACCATGGAGATTACATGCTAATATGGAAGGAAGAACAAGAGAAGGTGATCCCCGAAGGAACGATGATAAAACATACATTATATGGAAGAACGATCAACACAACTTGGTTGCATCAACAAGGCGGAACTAATCTGAGTAACGTTTGATTGTGAAACTCCTACGAGAATGATTGCAAGGTTCTAGCGTCTCGTAGATGAGAACCAGGAGGTAGAAAAACTAAGAATGATATCTCGTTCCTTTTAAAAAAAATCGAGAGATGACGGTTTAAGATCCGATTTATTCTCCATTAAAAACGGATCGCATTAACCCACGCGGTTTGACCAAGTAAAAACTTCCCGGCCTTACGAATAATTAATATAGAATTTATGGCCTTTGAATCGGCCTTAAAGTCCTTAAAATAAGGTTTTAAAAGTATTTTACGTCAAAAAAACGTAAAATTTACGAAGCTGGAAACACTGTTCACATACTCAAAATTTGGAAAAGTATGGAATCGGTAGCTCTCATGAAGTCTGGAAACACTGTTCATTCGTGAAATTTGGCAAAGTATGGAATCGGTAGCTCTTTGGATTCTGGAAACACTGTACAAGCCTACCGATAGAAGTCCACCGATAGAACCTCACTGATAGAAACACTGTTCAAGTCTACCGATAGAAGTCCAACGATAGAACCTCACCGATAGAGACACTGTTCACAGAACTAGAAATTTGGCAAAGTGTTAGCCGAGCTACTGCAGGACTACGGCTACCAGTATACCGAGCTATCAGTACGCCGTGGATACCGGTAACCAGCAGCTACCGGTAACCGGTAGGCATCAGCTATCGGTAACCGGTAGGCAGCCGCTACCGGTAGATCAAGCTACCGGTAGGCAGCAACTACCGGTAACTAGTAGGCATCAGCTACCAGTAATCAGCGCTACCGGTAGACCGAGCTACCGGTAATCAGCAGCTACCGGTAGACCGAGCTACCGGTAGGCAGTAGCTACCGGTAGACCGAGCTACCGGTAATCAGCCGCTACCGGTAGACCGAGCTACCGGTAGGCAGCAGCTGGGGGCTAAGTCACCTTGACCTCCCGGAACACCTCCAACACCACATTTTCACAAAGTAATAGACCAGGGAGGCCCGGGCCCTTACATTAGATACCTCTCAAAACATTCTCGTCCTCGAGAATTAAAAACCAACCCAGAAGAAAAGAGGGGTCCGAACAACCACCCCATAAGATACCTCTCAGGGGAAAACCACCATGAGTTGTCCAAAAGCTGGAACAAAACTATGACATCAGAGAGTATGGAAACAAACAATCCATAACCAAACAGTCCAAACATAACATCACTTCAAAGGTACATAAATAAAACATGAAAGGTCCAACCACAAAGAAAACATCATTACATGAAAGGAGTTAAACATTAAACAACTCCAGGTACTGAGCACGTATCTGTGACTCACGCTCCCAGGTACTCTCCTCCATGCCACCGTGTCGCCACAAGACACGAACTAAGGGGATAGAACGTCCACGCAAAACCTTCTCCTTGTGGTCTTGGATCTCCACAGGTCGTTCCTCGAAGGTTGCATCATCGTCAATATCAATCTCTCCCCAATCGATAACATGAGATTCATCATGAAGATAACGACGGAGCTGTGATACATGGAAAACATCATGTATCTGACTCATCTGAGGGGGAAGTGCTACTCGATACGCCACAGCTCCAACACGAGCTAACACCTCGAAAGGCCTAACAAACCGGGGATAAAGCTTACTTCCACGACCAAACCTTCGCTGCCCACGACGGGGAGTCACCTTTAGAAACACATGATCCCCAACATTAAACTCTAACGGTCTCCTTCTTTGATCAGCATATGATTTCTGACGATCTTGTGCTATCTTCATCCTCTCACGAATCACCTGAACCATCTCTGTTGTATTCTGCACTAGTTCTGGTCCGAGAATTGCTGACTCTCCGACCCCAGTCCAGCACAACGGATAACGGCATGGCTGGCCATACAAGGCGTCAAACGGCGCCATACCAATGGTAGAGTGGAAACTATTATTGTAAGCGAACTCTACCAAGGGTAAGTGCTTCGTCCATGAACCTCCAAAATCAAGAACACAAGAGCGCAACATGTCTTCAAGAGTCTGGATGGTTCGCTCTGTCTGACCATCCGTTTGAGGATGAAAAGCAGTGCTAAGGCATAATTGAGAACCAAAAGCATGCTGGAGACCTCTCCACACCCTGGAGGTAAAACGAGGATCTCGATAAAAAATGATCGTCTTAGGAACTTCATGAAGCCCCACCACCTCCTCCAGATACTGCCTCGACAAAACTTCCATTTTTCTCGACTCCTTGATCGCTATGAAGTGGGATGATTTTGCTAAACGATCCACTAACACCCATATAGCATCGTGTCCTCCCGGAGCTCGAGGTAAACCTGTAACAAAGTCCATTAAGATGTCCTACCACTTCCACTGAGGAATCTCTAAGTGCTGGAGAAGACCACCAGGAACACGGTGTTTGGCCTTCACCTTCTGGCAGACTAAACATCGAGACACACATTCTGCAACTGTACGCTTCAGCCCAGGCCACCAAAACTGACTCCTCAAGGATCGGTACATCTTCGTCACACCAGGATGTACCGCCAAGGGTAAACTATGGAACTCTCGGAGAACCGTCTCGCGCATCGCCAAGGGAACAAAAAGCCTTCCATGATACAACACTCGGTGTTGTTCATCCTCCGACTAACCATCAGGGGCCTCACCACATACAACTCTGTCTCTCCAAACTTCCACCTCTAGGTCACCCAACTGAGACTCTTCCTCCTTCTGCATCAGGGATGACTGCACCATCATCTGGAAAAGACAACCTCTACCCCCAACTTCTTCCATATCAAGATGCAAAGACGATAGCTCTTCCATCACCCTCCAAGAATCACCAGATTCACGCACAAAATCATTACGTATCTTTCGGCTTAGTGCGTCAGCTACAACATTCCCTTTTCCAGGTGTATATGATATTTCAAAGTCGTATTCCTGCATGAACTCCATCCACCAAAGCTGCCTCAAGTTCAAGTCACGTTGGGAGAAAACATACCTCAAACTCTTATGATCGGGGAAAACCACAATGTGATCACCAATGAGGCAATGTCTCCACAACTTTAGAGAAAACACCACGGATACCAACTCAAGATCATGGGTGGCATAGTTGCATTCATGGGGACGCAACTGCTGAGTCCCATAAGAAACAACTAACCTCTGCTACATGAGAACACAGCCTAGCTCCAGATGTGAAGCATCACAGAAAACATCAAACTGGACTCCCTCCGCTGGAAGACAAAGGACTAGAGCACTTACCAACTTCTCCCTTAGATACTCGAAAGCTATCTGACACTGATCAGTCCATATGAACGCTTGATCCTTCTTGGTCAAAGCTGTCAGAGGAGTCGCAACTCGGGAGAAATTAGCTACAAACCTCCTATAATAGCCTGCGAGAACAAGGAAACTTCGCACCTCTGACACGGTCTTGGGGGCTGGCCAAGACACCACTGCTTCTATCATTGAAGGATCCACAGCTACTCCCTGTTGGGACACAACATGTCCTAAGAAACGAACTTCTCGAGCCCAGAACTCACACTTGGACAACTTCCCAAACAACTGATGTTGGCGAAGAACTCCCAAAATGGCTCGTAGATGCTTTTCATGCTCCTCTTCAGATGTGGAGTACACAAGGATGTCGTCGATGAAAACCACAACAAACTTGTCCAGGAATTCACAGAACACAGAATTCATCAACCCCGTGAAAAAAGCTGGAGCATTCGTCACGCCGAATGGCATTACAACAAACTCATAATGCCCATGACGACAGCGGAAAGCAGTCTTCAGGATATCCTCATCCATTACACGCATCTGATGATATCCTGACCACAAGTTGATCTTTGAGAACCAACTTGAACCCTTCAATTGATCGAATAGGTCATCAATCCGCGGGAGAGGATAGCGGTTCTTTATTGTCACTTTGTTTAACCGACGATAATCGACGCACAACCGCAAACTGCTATCAGCATTTTTCACAAACAAAACTGGTGCACCCCACGGTGACACACTTGGCCGAACAAAACCACACTGCAATAGACCATCAAGCTGAATACGTAGCTCTCGTAACTCAGAAGGGGCCATCCTATATGGAGACATAGAGATAGGAGACGCTCCTGGCTGTAGCTCGATCCCAAACTCGATCTCTCGTCGAGGGGGTAAGGATAATACCTCTTCTGGAAAGATGTCAGGGTACTCCTCCATGACCCTAGGAAACGCCAACTATTGAACCTCTGAAGAACTCAGCATCATCCCAGCCATCATGGATGATAAGGAAGGAACTCGTTTATGACTCATTCGAGGATCTCTCTCACCGACAAACACAACTTCCTCTCTATCTTCATCAAAGAAAATGACCTTCTTCCTGTAGCAATCCACAACAGCCTGAACCGAATTCAACCAATCCATGCCGAGTATGACATCATATGGTTGTATTCGCAAACATAGGAAATCTCCCCAAGAGCGGTGTTGCCCCAACACTAGCTCACAGTCTGTACATACTTCAAACAAGTCAGCTCGACCTCCAACTGGTGTAGTCAACGCCAAGGGCACTGGAAGCCTCTCTACCTCAAGTCCCAAAGCATGGACAAGGGTAGGTGATATGAAGGAGTGTGTTTCTCCTGAATCAAACAAGGCATACACCAAGGTAGAAAACAAGCAAAGGGTACCTCGAACGACATCTGGCTCGCTTGGGACTGGTAACGCTAGAGCATGAAGCTGACCACGACCTCCTCCACGGCCTCTCTGACCCTGATGAAGACCACCACCACGGCCGCGCTCTGCTCTATGAGGACAGGGAGTGTCATGGGGCTATCCTCTGCCTGCTCCATCTACCCTTTGGTGATCTAAAACTGGTGTAACCTGCTGCTACTGCCTCGGCTGGAACTGCCTCAACGGAGGAACCTAGAGTGGAGCGCCCGGTGCACGATGACTACTCTGAAAAGTCGGGCACTCCCGCTGCTGATGAACATGACCACCACAAGAAAAACACACGCCTGATCCCTTGGCATAGGTCTAAGAGTTTCTGCCTCCAGAGAAACGATATGGGAAGGGCTGGGACCTACCCCAAGGTGAACGGAAACTATTCTGTCCTGAAAACTGGGAACCCCGGACCACAGCTCTACTTCGTGAGGAATCATGACGTTTCCCCTCTCGTGACGATCCTGTCCTGGCCAAAGTCCTCTCAATAACCTCTGCCCTCGCCAGCACCTCAAGATATGTCTTCAGCATAAATGGGGTGACCTGGCGCTAGATCTCTGGACGCAAAGCCTCCTCAAAATGCCTCGCCCTGGCCTCATCATCTGGTAACAGGTCTGAAGCATATCGTAGAAGGTTCCTGAAACGGATTGCAGACTCTCGAACACTGGAGCTCCCCTGTCGAAGGGTAAGAAGCTCCTGGCGACTGGACACCTTCGCAGTCGACGAAAGAAAATCGACTCTAAACCTGTCTCGAAACTCCTCCCATGAGACTTCTGACTCCTCACGAACACTGAGGAACAAGAACCACCACTTCCTCGCTGCTCCACGCAGAATCGTCACAACCAAGGACACCTAGTGTTCCATCCGAGCACGAATCGAACTGAAGCCTATCTCGATCTCCTCCAACCAGTCTTTTGTGACTGCATCTGAAACGGATCCCTTGTACTTCTGTAGACTCTAGCGCTGAAACTCTCGAAGTGTCTTCCTCAAAGTGTCATCGTCGTCAACCTCTACTCGACGGTGATCTGCTAGAACAGCCTGATGGGCATCTTCTGCTCAAACCTGACGAGGACGTCAACCTGGAGCCATACCTGCAAAATAACAAATGTTAGAGCTCCTAAGCCTGGAATATGGAAGACTCAACATTAATTAATTAATTGTTTTGTTTTATTTATTTTAGGTTACCTATCCCACGGTCTACCCATTCAAACACAAGCACAAAGAATAATGATGCATGATCCTTTCCTAGGTCTCTACCCTGCAACCGGTATCACTTTGTTTAGTAGCCATCGTAAGCTTAAAGTTTCGTGCAACATATCATAGGGGGCCCTAAACGCCTATGTCTCTGCCGGTCTCCAGTGTTTACCCCACTTTCTAAACATGAATGACACCGTTGCCCTACCATCCCTTGCATCCTCACCTGTGCCTAACTCCAAACTCCATCCTATCCCTCAACCAGACCTCTGATACCACTCTGTCACGACCCCCTCCCCACAAATGTACCCCTCCTGGGCCGAAAATGTGAGAAGGGAGATAATGACCCCCGAGTCCCGCCTCCAGTAGGCCCCGGGTTGGCGACTAGCACCGAGGGTATAATACACACACAAATGGGAGGCATTTCCCTCTAAGAGAACACATGCAGAAGAGAGAGATAGAATAGACTCCAACCAACTCCAACTCATAACTAAAATATAAAAGAAACATAAGTACATATTTGAAATGTCATGCAAAAGTACTACAACTGAAAGGGAAAACTAAAAGTACCCAAATGAAAGTAAAACGGCAGTGACCACAAGCCCGAACAGCTCCTCCTCCAACCGCAAGCTAGTAGTAACCAGCTTGATCTCCAACCTGCTCCAAGTGACCTGAAAAAACAGTTTATACGTACATATGGTGAGTATAACAGTATACTCAGTAGGATCCTCCTCAAGCCTCTCGTGCAGAAGTAAAGAAAGCATGCTAAAGCCCAATGAACAACAAGTGAAACTAACTCGTTACCTAAACAGGTATACTAAGTTCCCAACCTCACCATGGCTACTCTCACCAAGTAACACATACAAGAATATAGCATATAGCATAGAATATCAAGGGTACCCCGCTACAACTTCCCCACTGGTTTTCCGCTTTGCCCCAACGACATACGTCCTGTGCATCTGTCTCCAAAGGCTTGCCCGCAGACACCTGGGCTAAGCTCCACAATCTGCACCTCGTGCACCACATAGGCTTGCCCGCAGACACCTGGGCGAAGCACCACACCGTCCTCACAACCAAAGGTAACCAGGTAGTTTCTGGGAGCCACCACAGCTCGCATAACGTGAATCATACATCGGGTATAATACCTCAATCCATTACAGCCCATACTCCGAGTAAGGATCCTCAAGCCATCACAGCCTATACACGTTACACCTATAGTAGTCCATAGGATACTATATCCAGAATATATGTGTGTGAATAACCACAAGCCATTACATCCCTCTACACACATATATGGGGTAACTAACCGCTTGCCTCATGGCACAAGTATCTACCAAGAGAAGAGAGCAGGGCCAAAGGGGGTAGTCAGCCATTCAACCTCCCATCAGAATGTTGGGGAAAACACCCCCCAGGGCTCAGAATCCCAGGGGTGTCAGTTTCCCTTACCGACAGGGTGGAGTAGCGTATAGAAACACAAAAAGTACAGAATATATATAACTCACAACCACACTATGGGCATTAACTACTCATAGGCACAACTGCAGCTAACGTCTCTCAGACTCCAGGCTGCTACTTCTAAGACTAGGTATCCTATAAGCACACAACCATTTGAAGAGCTTTATTAGATTACTCCATTCTCATTTTATCAATTCCACTGTATGTTAATTAATTCTTTAAAAATTAATTAACCATGAACAATTTACCGCATTAAACTAAATTGGCATCACATTCAAAAACTGCTCCTTTTTAGGATTCACATCACTATTAAATTCCAGTTTCTCCATCCCCGTGGATTATCACCATTTAAACAAACTTTCATTATGGAATTACCTTCCCCATATTCCCAGGCATTCTAGAAAAGAATCATATGCTACTAAACACAAGGGGCTCAACACGGTGAGTAGATATACTACCCATCGAGTCTTTTCCTCCTATAGCAAGAGCATAGACCCATCCCCCATCGAGAGGCTAAACACGGAAAGCACGTGGCATACCCCGCATGTCTTCGCCTCCTTCGGAAAGAGGGTAAGAAAAACCAGATGCCCTGAGCAGTGGGGAAAAGTAAAGCAGATAAACAATCAAACCACCAACATCAAACCATCACATTCATCTCATACCATCATCCTTGGTGTCCTCTCCGACACCCACATGCATAAACTGATGCATCTCGCCACACTAGGCGTCATCTGCTGCCACAACCACAAGTCCCCATGCCTCCACATATCACAACAACCATCCAGGCTCACATCAAATCACAAGCAGCAGGAAATCAAAGATCACGAAATGGGCTCTCGGCCCTTTAACAAGGCATTCGGCCTTCATACAAGATGAGCACTCAGAGCTCCAAACCACAAGGCATTCAGCCTTACAAGAAAGCGGGTAACTCAGAACCCTTTTGAAATTATCGAACTAATAGTTCTTTAATCCATCTTGAATTAACAGATTCATTAACATGCCTCTTTATCCTTAGCCATTTATTTAACAAATAATTCCGGCTTTACATTCTTTATCAATTTCCATCATGAACGAGTAACTAATTAAATAAAAACATAGATATCACTCTATCTAGGAAAACATGAGGCAAACCGTTATCACGGTACAAAGTAACAACATGCGATCATCCAATTCTTTTAATCCGGTTCAAGTATTTAATTAGGTAAATTTCATTGTGATCCAAAGGACTAAATCATGCTAATTCTACGATTGCACATACACAATTAGACAAGCCATGAATCCCCTACCTCGAAGAGTTCTTGAGGTCCTTTATCCACACAACGGGTCACAGTCCTCTTCTACTCACGACAGCTGCATCCACCGGAGGATGCCACGGTATGACAGTACCAACCAACCCCAAGAAAACCCATTAGAACCACGGATATTACATGCTAATATGGAAGGAAGAACAAGAGAAGGTGATCCCCGAAGGAACGATGATAAAACATACCTTATATGGAAGAACGATCGACACAACTTGGTTGCATCAACAGGGCAGAACTAATCCGAGTAACGTTTGATTGTGAAACTCCTACGAGAATGATTGCAAGGTTCTAGCGTCTCATAGATGAGAACCAAGAGGAAGAAAAATGAAGAATGATATCTCTTTCCTTTAAAAAAATTTCGAGAGGCGACGGTTTAAGATCCGATTTATTCTCCATTAAAAACGGATCGCATTAACCCACGCGGTTTGACCAAGTAAAAACATCCCGGCCTTAGGAATAATTAATATAGAATTTATGGCCTTTGAATCGGCCTTAAAGTCCTTAAAATAAGGTTTTAAAATTATTTTACGTCAAAGAAAACATCAAATTTACGAAGATGGAGACACTGTTCACATACTCAAAATTTGGCAAAGTATGGAATCGGTAGCTCTCATGAAGTCTGGAAACACTGTTCATTCGTGAAATTTTGCAAAGTATGGAATCGGTAGCTCTTAGGATTCTGGAAACACTGTACAAGTCTACCGATAGAAGTCCACCGATAGAACCCCACCGATAGAAACACTGTTCAAGTCTACCAATAGAAGTCCACCGATAGAACCTGACCGATAGAAACACTGTTCACAGAACTAGAAATTTGGCAAAGTGATAGCGGAGCTTCTGCCGGACTGCGGCTACCAGTAAACCGAGCTATCAGTACGTCGTGGCTACCGGTAAACAGCAACTACCGGTAACCGGTAGGCATTAGCTACCGGTAGACCGAGCTACTGGTAAGCGGCGGCTACCGGTAGGCAGCAGCTACCTGTAACCAGTAGGCATCAGCTACCGGTAATCAGCAGCTGCCGGTAGACCGAGCTACCGGTAATCAACAGCTACCGGTAGACCGAGCTACCGGTAGGCAGCAGCTACCGGTAGACCGAGGTACCGGTAGGCAGCAGCTACCGGTAGACCGAGCTACCGGTAATTAGCAGCTACCGTTAGACCGAGCTACCGGTAGGCAGCAGCTGGGGGCTAAGTCACCTTGACCTCCCGGAACACCTCCAACACAACATTTTCACAATGTAATGGACCAGGGAGGTCCGGGCCATTACATATAAAATAACAACCTTAATGGTTGTTTGAGGTATTTATTAACCCTAAAATCCTCTAAAATACTAATTTATTCCAAATATCATGGAAATTATTTCCACCTCCAGGTGGTTGGCATTAATTTTAAAATAATCATTATTTTAATCACAAAATCCACCAATTATCATGTATAAATACAACCCATTTTCCACTAAAAAATATTTAATATCCTCAAATATCTACCCCAAAATATCCTCCTCAGCCTCACCACGTCAAATTTTTTATTTTCTTACCAATAGAAATATTTGAGGTCCTCAAGGATCTCTCAATGAGGAGATATTCAAGAGGTATTTTTTTCAAAGCACCTCCCTTAATTTCATTTGTTATTATATATTCACCCCAAATCACCAATTAATCATTGAATTATAACACAAGAATAATTTATATACTAGATAATTGTGTTTCTTATCGAATATCTTATATCCATTTCATTCATCATCACTTCTTATTCAAAGAAATGAATCTATTGTCCAAATTATGACATTTTCCATCCCCATTTATAATTATTTTTCATTTTCCATTACCGCCTCCATGATTGATCATGATTATTATATTTTGGTAAAAAATATTGAAATAGTATTATTTTAACATATTTCATGTTCATGAACTAATATACACACATATTATTAAAAAATACGAGACTACTTCGTGTTGTTCAAAAAACCATCAAAATAGCCAAATCATTTGTCATTAACATCTAATATAATTAGTCATCCACGTGTAAGAAATAAAAATTATATTTGGGACTATTAATAATTCTGCAATTTTATCAACAATTTTTTATCCCACTTTTGTAGTTTTAATTCCACTTTATAGGAACATCAATAATTTAATACAGGTATAATCGACCAGGAAATGATGAAATGAGAACATTTGAAATATTTATAATAATGTAATATTATTATTGAATGAGTCATAAGATGTTATAAAATAATAAAATAAGGAATTAAATTAGGAATATAGTCCTTTACTTAGTTAATAACAATATTTAAACTAATATATGAGATGTTTGAAATATTTGAATGAATGAAAATGTGTGGTCAGCGAATTCTATACCCAATTTCGATTCATGGGGTTAAACATAATATTCATTGATAATGTATAGATAAGATTATGTTTTAAGTGAATTTTTATTTTTATTAATTTGGATTTACACTTCTTTTATGTGAATTTATTGTGAATATACAATATCTATTCTTTTGATTTACACTCACAGGAAATATGTAATATTTGTAAGTGATTTATTAAATTAAATTCTATTAATTGTGTAAAACATATAATTATTAATTATTTTTTCCAATATTTGTTGTAATATGTCCATTCCGAAACTTAATATGTATTTCCACTTATTTTGTATGTATTTTTAGTTGATACACATATTCTATTCATTTTATTAATTCCCACATCAATGATATTCTACTTATAAGGGAATTTCATTTAAAATTTATATTTTTTATGTTACCCTTAAAATTATATTTTTTCCTATTTTCATATTTTAAAAAATTATATCATATAATGTTTTAACTATTATTTAATGATTTTTAAAATTAATTTTGACTCATATTTGAATTTTTACAAAATAATCTGAATGTATAAGTTTTCTAATTTTCTAAAAGAGGTTATCTGTGAATTTTCCAACAAAAATACAAAAGTAATGTTTTTTAACTTATACAGCATGAGGGGAGTTTCTTACCTTTATGGTGATTTAATTATTTTATGGTTGTTTAATAATTGTTCATTATTATTTTCATATATATTGTTTTATTTATGATGTGTGTAGTGTTCTGACATAAAATGACATTTTAAAAATTTAAAGGGTATTTTAATATCCCAAGGTGATTTTCTAATGTGTTAAAAAGAGTTATTGATATTATTTAGGATAACAAAAAGTAAAATCCTACAAATTATTTTTGAATTATATATTACATGATAATAAATTCGTGGGTGACCCATAAAGCTCCAGGAAAGCCCGTTATAGCTTAACATGTGGTAACCCAAATAGAGATGGGAAATATTGATAGAGACTAACATTTGGTGTCATATACTGCACTAGGAAATCACCTTATATATTAATAGGGGTGGCCCAGATAGCACCAGGTTAACCTGTTATAGCTTAACATGGGGTGGCTCAAATAGCACTGAGTAAGCCCGTAGTATCATTTGTATGTTTGAGATGTTAAATAATGTCTCATGTTTCCATCTCATATTCTAGATCATTACTAATGAGTTTTCAAGAAAAATAGTTTATTTTAAAGAGGTATTACATTGTTCTTATTGAAAATATTTTTTAATTTTCCAAATAAAAAGGAATTTTTTAATGAAGTTTCTTATGGATTTCCAAGGGATTTAAATTTTCCCTTCCCTTATGTACCATAATAATATTTTATGATCATTACATGTATTAAGATATTTTTCCTAGGAATAAAGGGAGAATAGAGACAAGGATGATATTAATAGAGAAATTTAAAAGATTTATCTTGAAGAAAACAATGTTTTATTTTTAAAAGTTTTATTTTGTTAAAAAAGTGTATATTAAGTAGAATTGTATAGTTTGTAATATTTTAACTATTACCTATGATTTATTACATAATTTATTAAAACACTAAACATAATATATCCTTGGAAATTTTATTTCAATTAGAAAATCAAAAGAATATATTATTTTAATGTTTGGGTCCATATAGGTAGTATCATAGTAGGGTCCGGATAACTATTGAGGTTAGGATATTATTTTATCTTAAATTATGTTTCTTATATTTACAAAAGGGTTATTATATTATCTATAATTTTGGAGGTTTATTCTAATTTATGTTGATCAGATAAAAAAGAAAATCAACTGAGATATATGGGGGTTGATGGATTAGAGTATTATAAATTTTTTATTATATTATCATTAGACTATAAATTATTTTTTCCCATTAATAATTCATTTCATGTTAATGTGGTATTCTTTTAAAAGGATTATAGATAAATTTTAATGATGGAAAGAAAGTGATATTGAAGAACCATCATATACCTCCCAAATGATTTGATCATCACTGTTATAGAAAAATATTTTTCAAAAAAAATTAATGTTTCTTGACTATTCAAATCTCCTGCAAGAAATTAGTTGAATTATCCAATTAAAATTCATTTATACAAAAAAATTGGGTCACAGAAACTAATTTATTTTATTTCATGATCTTAACTCTTCCAACCCAACCATAAAGTAAAATACCAGAAGCTGCATGGGCAATTTCTTTTTTAAATTAGGAAAACATAATTAAAGATAAAGGTTAAATAAATAATATATTCAAATATGGATTTATGGTAAGAATTATTTTATTATTTTAAATGTTTGACACATTTTTTGATTGATATTGATGATTAATGAGGATATAATTCATACCATTGACTATAAGAATAATGTGTGAAGGAATAAGATGATGATGTATGGTTAATGGTTTAGGTAAGTTGAAATAATTATGTATTTGTGTATGGAGTTATCAAATTTATGATATAGTGCAGCATTATAATCATTATAGTAATCATGAAATGCTTAAGTATTTTTCAATAGTACGTTTTGTTTTAACAAATTTTGAAACATATGTTAGAGGGAATTGATTCATTTGAAATGTTTTAAAAAGGTTATAAATGTTGAGGTACATGTAACCACTAATTTATTATTTGAAAAAGGTTATTTGAGGAAAAATTCAATTACTAATGGAGAACATAAGACTAACGTTAATGGAAATCTTTTTTATTTATAAGATCTCTAAATTTTATGTAATTAGGGTTTTTACCTTTAGATGTAGAATGAAATGAATGAGCTAACCTTTGAGGTTAAATATATTAAGGTAAATTTTTAGGACCATTTTCACATTTATATAATTTTATAAGGATCATATTAATTGTAACACCCCGAGCTTCCACGATACGCCACTCTTTCAATAATGTAATAGCTTGCATTGTACGCAAGTTCGAGTTCTAACACACCGCAACTAATCAAAGTAGCTGTTATGAATAGTAATAACCACCTTTTAAATTTATAGAAATTTTATATTTTAAAATGGGCTTCATTTTTGTATTCCTAATATTGAAATTAGCCTATGTTGAATTTTTTGTAATTTTCTGAGAACTTCCAAATTTTTATGAATAGTGAAAAATACTTACAACAACTTTTTTAATCAAAATAATTTATAGTGATAAGTTATAATATTTAGTGGTTTTAAGGTATAATTAGAATATAATTTTACCATTTTATCCAATGGTGGTCATTATAATTAATTTAACATTGAAATTGGACATAAACAATTGCCAATCTTTTGATATAAATTGTTTCTTAAAAACACGCTATTTGTCGTAACAACGGGAATTAATTATAAAATTAATTAATGAAACTTATATTTTTGGAATTTTGTAAAATAGACATCATTTTTGAATTCGGAATATCAATTATAGCTTAGGGCGAAATTTTGGCCTTGTTCTGAAGAACTTCAATTTTTGATGAATAGTGAAACCACTAAGTGGTAGTTAAATAACTGATTTTTCGTTTAAATAAAATATTACCACTTCTGTGATTTGATTTTCAAAAATCCGACATACATGGTTGTCATTAATAAGTAAAATGTGGTTCAATTAGATCAAAATAATTTTTGGTGAATAGTAACTTTTAAGTTCTTAATCGCGATTAGAGGTAATTAGTGTAGTTTAAGGTAAAAATAATGTTTTAATAATATGAGATGAGCTTGACACTTGTCCTACTCCTATTGGATGAGTCATGGCCGACCAATACAACCCATGGGTCAACTTGGGGACCCCATGGAGCCACTTTGGTTGGAAAATGTCATTAATATATATTTATTTAATGTTAAAATTAAATTGACACAAACATGAGTTGTTTTACTAAACCAGTTCTTAAGTGGGGTTAAACAAGTCCAAATTTTGACTATAAATATTCATTAGAAAGCTAAAAAGATTTTATACATCATAGTATTTTTTTATAATTTTTAGACATTAAGTAAATTAAATTATTTATGACATCATTATGATGCAGCGATGACCTCATTATTTAACGATTTAAATAAAATGAGAAGATAATGCAAAATCCAAGGCTTACACTTGTCCAAAGCCTATTGGATGAGGCGATTTCGAAACCTTATCACCTTAGCCTCAAATTATATAAGTGTGGGACCTTTATAATCCGAAAAGCATTGTGAAATAATGTAACATTTCAATCTTTCCAAAAGTGCCCCTCCTCTCCACTTATAAAAGGCCTTCACCTCTCCCACCTCATTTACACTTTCAAGCCATTTGGATCGGACAACCTCTGCCCAAATAATCTCCCAACTTCCCCCTCTTACTCCTAGAAGCCTCACTTTGGGCAGAACTCTTCCCAAGGAAGCCTTTGGCTCAAATCAAAAAGAGTTACCCGATTTTGAGGTAATGTCTTTTCTAATGTTGTTTTGTTTAATTTTTCTTCTACAACCCCCTAAACTCTTTTTATTCATTTCTTTTGTAACAACACCAGTATCCTCAATATACTAGGATGTTGTTATAATAATTATTCGAGCTACACTTACACACACCTACATCTAATGGTTAAAGAACATACGATTTCTGTGGATGGCGAATTTCTGCCTCACGAAACGATGATTGTTCAACACTCATATAACACCTTCAAAGGTGGCCATTAAGATGTAACTATTTTTATATATGATATATAATATTTTTATGTTTTACTTATGCTTCTGTATTTCTCATTTATGGAATACTTTATGATTTCCATTATGGGTAAAACATGATAATTTCATTTTAGGAAGTGCGGACTACCGCCCCCTCAAAGTGATTTGAATCGTTAATGCCATATGTGGGATGTATAAAGGATAGAGTAAATGGTATTATACACTATATGATACTGTAATTATATTATAAATTTATATCACTATTATTTCATTCCATTAAATATGAAATAGAAATGAAAGTAGCGTTCATGCGTACGTACGGCTTACCGTCTCCATGAACGGTGCATTTCATTTCTTACCTCTAAATGTTACGTGACATTATGAATGAATGTATATACTGTATATATATGATATATATGACATATAAATCATGAATATAATTCTGGATATAATGGATATTCTACCACATGAACAACTTGTAATTATAAGAAGTTTATTGTTGACTCAAGTACCAAAGATCAACAAAACGACCGTTATTAACTTAAATAATTACATAATGTTCATAACATTGTAATAAGTGATATAAAAAGTATAATGAAATTGAAAATGGTTCTTAATAAGGTAGATATTAACTCTAGTTTATTATTCAGGAGGTTAAAGAACGGTTGAGTCAAGTCGGACACAAGGTAAGGGAACTTCTTAACCCAATTTCCATTCTTTGGGTTAATCTCCTACTTTCAAATTATGTCATGATATTATTATGTCCTATCTTGTATTTTTACTTTCTTCATGTGTAAATATAGTGAATACACATAATAGATCTATTTTATTTTAAAAATGATCTTTTTAAGGACTTCGTCTCAATCCCCTTTCATTGAGGCATATTTGGTTTTATACACAATTTTCCTTTATACGGTGTATAAACCCCTTTGACTTTTACGGTTATTCAAAAGAAATATTTTTATACAAAGTGTTTTGATAAACGACAAAAGGGAATGTTTTTCTTTCCGTACTTATGCGGCGACAACGACTTCTCCGCCGCCGTGACCATTATTTGAGTTTCGGCTTCCTCTATAAGCCATCTTTTTTTTAATGAAAAATAAATACAAAGTTTTAACTTTCTTTTATTTTGGTATTGAAAATGGTTTTGAAAGCGTTTTTATTATAAAAAATTGTTGTATTGATATCTTGTGATTGAAATGTGGAAATTTTATGTTTCCTTTATGAATGTTTTACGTGATACGATTATGTTATGGTTTATGATATGATTAAACCTATTCATATGAGGAATGTATTGGACTTAATAAGTGACGGGTGGAGCCCGCTATAGCTCCTCGATGCATCGGTAGGTCTCATGAGACAACTAGACGTGGATTTGGCTGAGGCCCTTTCCCAATTTGATTTATGGTTTTGGTCGAGGCCTTAATCATTTTAGACGTCTTGGCCGAGGCCTTGACAAAATGTTGCAGAATGTTTGGCATTATACATTCCCTCATTATGAAAGTGGTTATTGATATTTCATGTGATTATTCGACCAGTAGAATATCCATGTGAAGAAGTGAATGGAATTATCTCATTTTACTTTTGCCATATTATGTTGATGTTCAAGTTTAAAAGTCTTTTGTTTTAGTTATACATTGCCTTAAATTTTTATGTTTATTTATGAAAGCTTCCGCAATATTGTTATCCTTACTGAGCATCTGAGCTCACCCCTTTCAATGTTTTAATATTTTCCAGGATGTGAAGAAGTATTTTATGAATGATCTGCAGGGATTGTGAGAAGAGGATATGAGTGTGGACTATGGAGACTTTGTTATTGTAGTTTTTCACTTTATGATGTAATGTAACGTGTATGAATGCATCTAGTGTTTCCAAGGCTACTAAACTAATCGGTCTTTCGAGACTTGATCTTTTGTGATCATGCCAATGTTATGAAGTAATGCACCGACTCTGGGTAGCTGGGGTCGGGGCGTTACAGTTGGTATCAGAGGCAGTTTAGTACTAACCTTGGAAGCTAGATTTAGATAAACTCTGATTAGAGAACATAGCCCAAAGATAGACTTTGAGGATTAGTATAGAAGAAATTCCTAGAATTTTGGTATTATAGAGATGTTATGAGTTTTCCGAGCAATACATCCATGTCTAGATATGAGCAGGTAGAGGCGGCTCTGGCACAGATGTACCTAGGGGTAAAACCCGAAAACACCGCTTTGAGCTCGACTCGAATGGGAACTGGTGCACGACAACGGGCCTTGCTGCACTCTTGGTTACGACACTCCCGGGGGATATGATTAGGATAATTCTCATTTTATTTACAAACCACTATGAAGGGTTATGAGTACATACTTCCTCAAAGAAAACATTTCTTTTTATGATTATGGATTATATCCATAAATAGTTCAATTTATGTAAAGTGTTTAACAAGTATGGAATTATGTATTTTGATTCATAAACTATTCTAGTTTATTCCATTGTTTAGAAATGGCACTTAGTTGAAGGAATGGAAACCGTATCAATGCACGAACTCCATGTAGGGATTTCCCTCCTGCTCAAGATAATTATCGTGGATCTGGAGATACAAATGGTGCTGATCAACTTATTACCATACTGGGACAACTCACTCAGGTTATGAATAATAACCTTACTCGTATGGAGCACCCTGATCCACAACGTGGAGGATCAATGTTAGACCGCTTCATGAGGCAACAACCACCAACCTTCAATGGGATTACAAATCCTATAGTAGCTGAGCAATGGATAAATTCCTTAGAGAAAATATTCCATGCCTTGGGGAGTAGTGAAAGGGAGAAGGTTGTCATGGCAGTTTACCGCCTCACTGGAGATGCCGATCAGTGGTGGTCGCTGATTCAAAACACAAAGGAAGATTATGACGTATCGAATATGGAATTGAGGGAGTTCAAAGAGCTTTTATTAGAAAAATACTTTCTCGTGACCATCGAGCAGATATGGAAAGGCAATTTCTGAGTCTGAGGCAGAAGGAGGATGAGAATGTCGCAAAGTATGAGGCTAACTTTACAAGGTTAGCGAGGCATGCTGCCAATTATATACGTAAACCAAGGAGTAAGACTGATCATTTCTTTGATGGGTTAAAACCATTTCTCCGTCGAGCTTTGGTATCACAATCCTTCTCATCATACGAAGATATTGTCTCGTGTGCTATCAAGACAGAAAAGGAATTCTATAAGTCTTATGACAACAAAGTAAAGCAAGAGAAGAAGAGAACGGTGGAACAAGAGACAGATAAAGGGAAAAAGGGAAAGAAGGATTTTCCAGTTTGTGATAATTGTGGGAGGAATCACACTGGTACTTGCCTAAAAGGAATGGGAGTTTGTTATAAATGTGGAGAAAAGGGTCACCAGGCTCGTGATTGCAAGGGAAAGAAAGAGGCTATCAAAGTTGAATGCTACAATTGTAGAGAAATGGGTCATTATGCAAATGAATGTCCTAAGCGTCAGGGAAACTTACCTCAGAAAAGGCCAAGGGATCAAGGACAATCTTATGCTGTTACTACAGTTGAAGCAGAATAACTAATGTATTGGTGCTTTTGGACTCATGGATTATATTCTGGTTATTAGAATAATGTGATATATATATAAGGATTGTACTGCAGTACTTGTTGATTTCAGTAAGGTTTTAATATGATTAAGGTAATCATATTTTTAGTATGTGACAATAAGAGAAACTTTTCTTTGTTTGGGGAATCTGATGTTACAATTGATTTTGGAATTTAGAGACCTTTTAGAGAAAGTCTAGATGGAGGTATTTTGGATAACTATTAAGGTTGGAATGGATTAAGTTGAACCATGGATAGTATTGTTTATGGTTAAAGAATTTCTGAAGATTATTTCTAGAATATTATAATACTATAGTTTTAGGAAAAGGACAACCTGCAGGGTGGGGAATAACTCGTCGCGTCGGACAAAGCTGCAGGAATCGAACCCACAACCATAGTGCGACAAGCCTTTATTTCCTACCACTAGCCTACAGGAAGTCCCTGTTTATTACAAAATAGTTTTACTAATCTAAATGGTATGTGTTAACATTTTGAACCTTATACAATTAGGATAAATAGAATATTTTTGAGTTCCGTTACCATTTGGAGTAAAAGTTGGGTTTGTGGTAAAAATTTATTAACGAATGAAAGTATACATAACAAGTATGTATATTCCCTTACGTTCTTAGTAAATCTCCTAAATAAATTCCTCAACATTATAAAAGGTAACTTAAAACAAAAATGTTGTCGGTTAACTTTTCCAACTGGGGATTCAATGACCGTTTAACCAATCACAAGTTTGTGATTTTCTTGTGGTTAAACTTTCTCCTAATCTTGTTTTCTATAACTCTCCATCAGACCTTGATGGTTTGTTTCTCCTCCATTTCCATATTTTCATATAATCCTAGAATGGTCTATATCGGGTGACCTTTGTACTTATCTTGCTTTCTTTTAATGTTATATATTTATTAACCTTATTTCCGATGTGGGTTTTCCTCAAAGGTATTTTCTCTTTTCAACCTTTTATTTTCAAAGATAAATTTCAAATTGCGAGGACACAATTTATTGAAGGAGGGGAGAATGTAACACCCCGAGCTTCCACGATACGCCTCTCTTTCAATAATGCAATAGCTTGCATTGTATGCAAGTTCGAGTTCTAACACACCGCAACTAATCAAAGTAGCCGTTATGAATAGTAATAACCACCTTTTAAATTTATATAAATTTTCTATTTCAAAATGGGCTTCATTTTTTTATTCCTAATATTGAAATTAGCCTATGTTGAATTTTTTGTAATTTTCCGAGAACTTCCAAATTTTTATGAATAGTGAAAAATACTTAAAACAACTTTTTTAATAAAAATAATTTATAGTGATAAGTTATACTATTTAGTGGTTTTAAGGTATAATTAGAATATATTTTTACCATTTTATCCAATGGTGGTCATTAGAATTAATTTAACATTGAAATTGGACATAAACAATTGCCAATCTTTTGATATAAATTGTTTCTTAAAAACACGCTATTTGTCGTAACAGCGGGAATTAATTATAAAATTAATTAATGCAACTTATATGTTTGGAATCATGTAAAATAGACATCATTTTTGAATTCGGAATATCAATTATAGCTTAGGGCGAAATTTTGGCCTTGTTCTGAAAAACATCAATTTTTGATGAAAAGTGAAACCACTAAGTGGTAGTTAAATAATTGATTTTTCGTTTAAATGAAATATTACCACTTCTGTGATTTGATTTTCAAAAATCCAACATACATGGTTGTCATTAAGAAGTAAAATGTGGTTCAATGAGATCAAAATAATTTTTTGGTGAATAGTAACTTTTAAGTTCTTAATCGCGATTAGAGGTAATTAGTGTAGTTTAAGGTAAAAATAATGTTTTAATAATATGAGATGAGCTTGACACTTGTCCTGCTCCTATTGGATGAGTCATGGCCGACCAAGACAACCCATGGGTCAACTTGGGGACCCCATGGAGCCACTTTGGTTGGAAAATGACATTAATATATATTTATTTAATGTTAAAATTAAATTGACACAAACATGAGTTGTTTTACTAAAACAGTTCTTATGTGGGGTTACACAAGTCCAAATTTTGACTATAAATATTCATTAGAAATCTAAAAAGATTTTCTACATCATAGTATTTCTTTTATAATTTTTAGACATTAAATAAATAAAATTATTTATGACATCATTATGAGGCAGCGATAACCTCATTATTTAACGATTTAAATAAAATGAGAAGATAATGCAAAATCCAAGGCATACACTTGTCCAAAGCCTATTGGATGAGGAGATTTAGAAACCTTATCACCTTAGCCTCGAATTATATAAGTTTGGGACCTTTAGAATCCGAAAAGCATTGTGAAATAATGTAACATTTCAATCATTCCAAAAGTGCCCCTCCTCTCCACTTATAAAAGGCCTCCACCTCTCCCACCTCATTTACACTTTCAAGCCATTTGGCTCGGCCAACCTCTGCCAAAATACTCTCCCAACTTCCCCCTATTACTCCTAGAAGCCTAACTTTGGGCAGAACTCTTCCCAAGGAAGCCTTTGGCTCAAATCAAAAAGAGTTACCCGATTTTGAGGTAATGTCTTTTCTAATGTTGTTTTGTTTTATTTTTCTTCTACAACCCCCTAAACTCTTTTTATTCATTTCTTTTGTAACAACACCAGTATACTCAATATAATAGGATGTTGTTATAAGAAGTATTCGAGCTACACTTACCCACACCTACATCTAATGGTTAAAGAACATACGGTTTCTGTGGATGGCGAATTTCTGCCTCACGAAACGATGATTGTTCAACACTCATATAACACCTTCAAAGGTTGCCATTAAGATGTAACTATTTTTATATATGATATATAATATGTTTATGTTTTACTTATGCATCTGTATTTCTCATTTATGGCATACTTTATGATTTCAATTATGGGTAAAACGTGATAATTTCATTTTAGGAAGTGCGGACTACCGCCCCCTCAAAGTGATTTGAATCGTTAATGCCATATGTGGGATGTATAAAGGATAGAGTACATGGTATTATACACTATATTATACTGTAATTATATTATAAATTTATATCATTATGATTTCATTCCATTAAATACGAAATAGAAATGAAAGTAGCGTTCATGCGTACGTACGGCTTACCGTCTCCATGAACGGTGCATTTCATTTCTTACATCTAAATGTTACGTGACATTATGAATGAATGTATATACTGTATATATATGATATATATGACATCTAAATCATGAATATAATTCTGGATATAATGGATATTCTACCACATGAACAACTTGTAATTATAAGAAATTTATTGTTGACTCAAGTACCAAAGATCGAAAAAACGACCGTTATTAACTTAAATAATTACATAATGTTCATAACATTGTAATAAGTGATATAAAAAGGATAATGAAATTGAAAATGGTTCTTAATAAGGTAGATATTAACTCTAGTTTATTATTCAGGAGGTTAATGAACGGTTGAGTCAAGTCTGACATAAGGTAAGGGAACTTCTTAACCCAATTTCCATTCTTTGGGTTAATCTCCTACTTTCAAATTATGTCATGATATTATTTTGTGCTATCTTGTATTTTTACTTTCTTCATGTGTACCTATAGTGAATACACATAATAGATCTATTTTATTTTAAAAATGATTTTTTTACGGACTTCGTCTCAATCCCCTTTCATTGAGGCATATTTGGTTTTATACACAATTTTCTTTTATACGGTGTATAAACCCCTTTGACTTTTACGGTTATTCAAAAGGAATCTTTTTATACAAAGCATTTTGATAAACGACAAAAGGGAATTTTTTTCATTCTGTACTTATGCGGCGACAACGACTTCTCCGCCGCCGTGACCATTATTTGAGTTTCGGCTTCCTCTATAAGCCATCTTTTTTTTAATGAAAAATAAATACAAAGTTTTAACTTTCTTTTATTTTGGTATTGAAAATGGTTTTGAAAGCGTTTTTATTATAAAAATGTGTTGTATGGATATCTTGTGATTGAAATGTGGAAATGTTATGTTTCCTTTATGCATGTTTTACGTGATACGATTAGGTTATGGTTTATGATATGTTTAAACCTATTCATATGAGGAATGTATTGGACTTAATAAGTGACGGGTGGAGCCCGCTATAGCTCCTCAATGCATCAGTAGGTCTCATGAGACAACTAGAAGTGGATTTGGACGAGGCCCTTTCCCAATTTGATTTATGGTTTTGGCCGAGCCCTTAATCATTTTAGACGTCTTGGCCGAGGCCTTGACAAAATGTTGCAGAATGTCTGGCATTATACATTCCCTCATTATGAAAGTGGTTATTGATATTTCATGTGATTATTCGACCAGTAGAATATCCATGCGAAGAAGTGAATGGCATTATCTCATTTTACTTTTTCCATATTATGTTGATGTTCAAGTTTAAAAGGCTTTTGTTTTAGTTATACATTGCCTTAAATTTTTATGTTTATTTATGAAAGGTTCCGCAATATTGTTATCCTTACTGAGCATCTGAGCTCACCCCTTTCAATGTTTTAATATTTTCCAGGATGTGAAGAAGTATTTTATGAATGACCTACAGGGATTGTGAGAAGAGGATATGAGTGTGGACTATGGAGACTTTGTTATTGTAGTTTTTCACTTAATGATGTAATGTAACGTGTACGAATGCATCTAGTGTTTCCAAGGCTACTAAACTAATCCGTCTTTCGAGACTTGATCTTTTGTGATCATGCCAATGTTATGAAGTAATGCACCGACTCTGGGTAGCTGGGGTCGGGGCGTTACATTAATAGAGTATTAGATAAAGAAAAAACCATAGGCTGGGTGAAAATCATTCATGTCCAGTAAGGCTGCATGAATTATACCCTTTACAGATTGGTGAAAAGGGTGCATCACCTACCACTGGCCTAAGTGAGGTCCAAGGTAGTATGATATTTTTCTTTTTAGTGTAATTATTATATTGATGAAAAGAATTATATTTTGGTAAGATATGTTTTATCCTATCGATAATTATGGGATAAAAAAAAGAAATTTAGTGATTAAATGATTAATTTAATTTTGTAAGACCTCAAATATTTTGGGAGATATATATAGATTTGGTATATAAAATACTATTGTATTTTATGTGATAAATAAAGATAGAATAATATTTTATAATAATATATTAATTATGGTGATTTAAGTAAATAATTTAAATAGACAGCATATCTTGGAGATTATCATATTTGAAATATTACATTTCGGTATATGAATTTTGGAGTGAATGATATTTTTAAGTATTAAATCTATCTTGGAAAACTATAAAATCAAATTATACCAATTTTTGGTATATAATGTTATTATATATATTTTTGAGGATTATCAAGGATGGTTATTTTTTTAATAATGTTTTTTGATCTTTGGGTTTTTTGGTAAAATTTTGGGGATTAAATTATTTTCCTTCATATAAATGACTGTTATTTATGGAGAATTAAATTATATTATACTAATTTTTTTTTTTAGTTAATTATTATATACATGATAAATATAGAGTTATAATTATGTGTAATTTTTTAGATATTAATTTTTATTCTTCATGTATGTAAAATTCATCTAGAATACTTATCATTTGGATTAAAAGTGAGATTTTTGGAGAAAATGATTACTGTATGAAATTAAAAATGACAATTAAGTATGTTTCCTTGTGATTACAGTATAGGTACTAAAATAATTCCTAAATTTTTGGAAAACTATTTTCAAACAAAATCATTGAATGTTTACTTTTCTTACCAGGAAATCAATAACCTCTAAAAAAAATTATAGATTTATAGTATTGTGATGGTATATTTCCCAATGAAAATGTTCTCTATCGCACTCTATTTGAACATTATAGTTATAAATATATTCAATTTCCATATTTTCCTAAATGTAAACCTAGTTTTTTTATCTTAGGTGACTATCCTACTTTTCTTTAACCCTATTCAAGTGGATGTTTTATTGACCATTTTTTAGGTGGCTTTTTCAACAATGTTTTTTTTGATAAATTCAATCCCTTAATTTTGAATCAATATTTTAAATTATAAGGGAACAATATTTTAAAGATGGGTATAATGTAACATCCCAAGATTTTAAAAACTAAACACCATGTTCAGTGTCAACCAAGATACATCATAGGGATCTAAATTATATAGAAAAATATTATTATATAAATGTGATAGTTATCATCATCTTGTTGTAATGGTGTGAATGAATTATATTAACAAAATTATGAAAATATAGTTTACTCTTGTTAATAAAGTGAATTCATTGTTTACAAATTATTTATAAATTAAAATAATAATAACATGAATATAAAAGATATGTTTTTATAAAAAAATATTTTTTCCAAGGATGACATGTTAATATAAAAAATTAAATTAATGACTATTAGTAAAATAAATTATATAAAATTATATGTGTTATATCAAATAAAATTATTTTAAATTCAAGTAATATTTTTTATAGTCTTAAGATAAAAGTAAATTAATTTTTGGTAACAAAAGCTATATTTTCCTAAAAGACAATTTAACCACCTTCTCAGGGGGAACCAATTTTAAATTTAAATTTTGATACATTAATAAATTTATTATCAAAATATAAATTTATTTTTTTATATACTAATGTATAAATTATGTTTGGATTATTTTTTGGACATTTCACTTTGAAAGCATACTTTTTGATTATATCTGAAGGATTAATTTTAATTATAATTTTTACAATTATGTGAATTTAATTATGTAAAATGGATTAAAATTTTGGAATAATATTTTCTAAATTCTGTTTTCATTTCATTTTCATTTTTTAGGAATTAAAAAAGTTAATATTGTAAAAAATATATTTACGGTAGTACAGGTAAAAAATGATTGGGTATAAACTTATAAGGATAAGAATATAAAATACAAAAAAACTAAAACATTTATTGGCTGTAGAATGTCATTATTAAACCTAAACATACATTAAAATATTAATTTTGATCCAATTTTGTGGAAATTAGTTCCACCTAAATGTTGTTGGTTATAACTATAAAATAATCATTATTTTAAAAACATAAACCCACCTCTCCTCAAGTTTAAATAAAAACCTATTTTGACTCACATGAAAAAAATATCCACAAATAACTTCAAAAACCTCTCCTCCTAACTCTAAAAATTTCCTAATGATTATTCTCATACAAAATGTGCAAATCCATGGTCCTCAATTTCTGATCAAGGAGGAGATATTCAAGAGGTGATTTTCTCACCGTACCTTCTTATTTTTTGCTATTTTATGATCACATCCTTCATATATCATGGAATGATGACATGAAAATAATTTTTATAATGTAACATTATGTTTCTAATGGAATATCTCAAATCCATTTAATTTATCATCTCATATTATTCAAAAACAAATGAGTCTATTTTACAAATTGTGTTGGTTTACCGTCTTCGAGAATAATGATTTTTTATTTTTGATTACCACCTTCGTGGCTGGTTATTAATTGGAAATTATAGTTATTTAATATTTTAATTGGTATATTATTACCTATTTAATGTTATATAACTAATATAAACAGATAATATTTAATAACACGAAACTAGTTATTGAGGTTAAGAAAACCCACAAAAATAAACTAAACATTTATTATTCTTTTTTTATCTATTGAATCATCCTCATATAAAAAATAGAAATGATATATGGAACCACTAATATTTCTAGAAGATAATTAATAATATTTAACTCCACTATTTTTTTTAATTCCATTTTATATGGACATCCATAATTTTATAAAGGTAAAACCGACCATGAAATGATGAAATTAAAAAACACAAGAAACCATGAAAATAATGAAATATTATTAATGAATGGGTCATAAAATGTGATAAAATAATAACATATTGTATTATAAATATTAATATAGTTCAATAATAAGTTAATGAAATTTACTATAACATTATACATATGGAAATAAAATATGAGGTATAAAAATTCTTAACCTAATATCCAATGTCGGTGTTAAACAACAAATTCTTTGATAGTGTTTTTATAAAATTATGTTTGAATTGAATTTTAATTTTATGTTTTTTTTAAATTATGTGGATTTATATATAATAAAAAATTTATTTTATATTTATACTCACTTCAATGATATGATATTTATAGGTGATTTCATAACCCAATTTTTATTCATTGGGTTAATATTATACAACATAATTGTGACTTTCTAAGATGATGTCTGATATAAATTTTGAATATATTATATTTTATTTAAAGTTTTTTTATATGGATTTATTATTTATACTCATTTTTGATTCATTTTATTAATTCCCAATTCAATTATATGATATTTCTGAAGGAACATAATTTAAAAATAATCTTTTTAATGTCACCCAAAAAAACAATTCTATTCTTTTATGTCTATATATTCTAAAATTATTTCAAAATTTTAAATTAAAATTATCCTATGATTTTTTGAAGTAATTTATAGTAATTTTTTATTTTTTATGCAAAGTTTTTGATATATATTGTTTCTTGAAAGATGATATTTGTGACTTTTCACACCAAAATATAAAAGGAATTGTTTTTTAACTTGTACGGCATGAGAAGAATTTCCCGCCATCATGAATCGATAATAGTATAATTCTTCTTTTAGAAATTTTTACGGTTCATTTTAATAAAAATTGTTTCATTATGATATTCATAGTGTTTCTATTATGAAATAATTATTAAAATAGAAATATTAATTTGATATTGAAATGTTATTTTCCTGTGAGTTTAAAAGATTTATAAAATGCTATATGAAAAAAAAATTAAAAACAAAAAAATGTTTTTTCACATTATGGTACATTGTAATTAAACTTGGGGTGGACCAGATATCACTTGTAAATAAAATTATATATTAACAAGGGGTGGCCAAGATTACACTAGTAATGGCCATTATATGTTAATATTAGGAGGACCATATAACATTAAGAATGTCTGTTATAGGATAACATGGGGTGGCCTGGATTGGACTAGGTTTTCCTACTACAGTATAATATGTTTTGGCCCAAAAATCACGAGGTGAGACCATAAAATATTTTTTTAATTTTATGACATTAAATTATATCCCATGTTACCTACTTATATTTTAGTTTATTTCTAATGTGTTTTCAGTAAAATCAATAGATTTTCAAAATGTAGTACATTGAAATTTTGGTAATGATTATTCATTTATCTGAAAGAAAATGGTTTTTTATGAATTCTTTTATGGATTTTCATTGTACTTATGTTTTTTCTTCCTTAATGTCATGTACGTATCTTTTTAACTCATCCCATTTTTTAACTTGTTTTCAAAGGATTTAAGGGATAATAGATATCCTCATGATATTTAGTGGAAATTTGTGATGATTGAGCATAGAAAGAAACCATGTTTTTTAATGTTTATTTTAATATGGATATTCATAAGATGTTTCAACATTGTAATATTTGAGATCTTATTTGTGAGTTAGGACTTACTTCTCTAAAACTATAAATCAAAATGATCCTTTGAGATGTGAATTATAGAATAGAATCACCAGAATATATAATGTTTGAGGTTGGGTATTTACATCATATAGATATATAAATATAGACATAATTTATAGAATAGTAAGATAAAGTTATTCACTACTCCTATACTTCAACAACATATCACATATTAAGTGTTATAATATACATTGATGCATTAAAGAAGGAATTGGGTTGTGTTAAAAAAAAGATATGGTGGTTGTATATGCGTCACATTGACTAAATTTTTAGAATAAAAATTATAAAATTTATTATTTAGAGATAGAAATGGTATTATTTTCATTAATTATATAGAGGAATTTTATAACTTGTAGAAAATGTGAAAAATATTCTAATCCTAAGTGCTTTAAACATATATTCACACAGAAGGAGTTGAATATATTCCAAACAAGATTGTTAAGTTTGATTATCGAACATGACTGTTCAACCATATATCTATATGAAAATAAAGGAGGTCCAAAATGATGATGTGGGGAAACAGAATAATGTAATGAAATTATATAGTTTGAAAATGACAATTATAGAATTTTAGGATTTGGGAAATGAATTTGTGTCCATTTTATAACCTAGTTGATGTTCGATATGTTTGATGATGTATATATATGGTAATTATCTATCCATATTATAAGGAAATACGTAATATATATATCTCAAACAACATTTATGGTGGTTGTAATGGCCTGAAATTTTATAAATTAATCTCTTATTTTGAATGAATAAATCCTTTTTTAATAAATGATGTTATATAAAACACATGCACTATTTGGGTTATTTGGGACAATGGTATGGGATAAAAAATTTAAAATACCATAAATAATCTTAAAGTTTAATTTTAAAGATATTATAATGTGATATTTTGATTAGTATATATATTAGGATATGATTAATCCAGTAAAAATATATAAAGGAAGTGATGGCCTCGATAAGTAGAATCAAACCCGATGAATCCCATTTATCATAACTTCTAAGGGAGATATAATAACATGGATTTCCCCAAACCCACTAAAAATATGAAATTTAATATCTAATTCTTGAAAAAAATTGTTTACAGGTGATGTTCAAGATCACAGATACCATAGACTAAAAAATGTTTTTCGAATGACCCCATGAAAATCTAACTATCAGAAACCTTATTTTTTTTAAAAAAATAACCAGTGAGGCTTCAGATTATTCAAAAAGATAGGTTTACACAAGTCAGAAGGAAGAATGTTTACATTTATCCCATTGAAAAATATTCATAAGCTCATCGGGAATTCTGGTGTATTGAGCGAAACTCCCATCGGTAGCTCCTCTGTTAGCAAACTGGTCAGCGAGTTGATTTGCTTCACGATATATGTGTGTGATGATAAAGTTCACAGAAGCAAGTTTTCTCAAGCATTTGTTCCATTGGGTATCAAGATTCCAATCAAGATGAATTTTTCCCATCCAAAAATCGTGCATAATTGTCATTGAATCTCTTTCAAACCAGACTGATTTCCAGTTTCATTGTCAAGCAATATCCACCACTTTGATAAGACTATGCATCTCAACTTCAAGTGTTGTGGCATGTCCACATGTTCCATTTTTCCTTTCTAAGAAATAACAATTGTGATCACGAAAGACAATTACATAGCCCTCCAGACCCAGATTTCCCTTTGAGGTGCCGCCCATGTTGAACTAGACCCAACCTAAAAATATATTTTGATACGATGAAACAAAAATTGTATTTTCTGGAAAAATATCATTTCAGTCAGGACACATTTTTTTATTAATTCAAAAATATTTTTAGTAATATATATTTTAGAATAATGTTTTTATAAAATAATATTTATCAAATATAAATAATAATATAATTGTATGATATCAAATATAATTTTTATAAGAGTCAAAAAAACTATTATGACAATAATACAAATATTTTTCAATAAATGGGATTTTTATTTAAATGTTAAAATTATAATATTTAGATAAATGATTTGGTAAATTAAATATAATTTCTGAATTCATAATGTAAATATTAGTTTACAGTGATTTTTTATAATTTTTTTAGATAATCAAATTTTTGGGTAAATATTAAATACAATATAAATAGATGTGCACCTTATGACATCATAATGACCCAAAAATGTGTAATATATTTCATAAAATTTATCCATGAAAATAACAATTTCACCATTATAAAAATGTGTTTTTATGTTATTTTTTATAAGTCCCTAATGATTGATCCAAAATCTATATTATTTTTCATGGTTCTGAAATCATTACTCGATAAACATTACTCGCCTTCATATCACTAAGGGTTGTATTTTAAGTAGTTGGTTTCCAATCATTATGAAATAATGAAATGAACTCCACTTTTGAATAAAAATGGGAAATGCCATTGGATTTTTTTTGTGGTTTCGATTAATTAAACTTTTATAGTCTAAAACATTTGTTTATAAATTAATAAACAATTCTTCTCACTTTTTTCTATAAATAGCCGCGCAGCCATCCATTTGTTTTCACTCCAAAATTCATGTAGAAAGAGTTTAATATTCCATTACCTATATATATTCCTCCCAATATTCACAAATATTTTAATAGGCTCCTCCCAATCATTTATAAGTATCCTCTCAAGTTATGGGATCATCTCATCATCTTTATTCTGAAAATATATTTATATTATTAATTTATTATCTTATTTTTCATCTTATTACTTTGATAATTCAATTAATGGTGTTTATATATCACCATTTTTTTGTAGGTCCCTGGTTTATCCTATGTATTTATTGAAGAATCAATATAATATGAGGTCATGTTATAAGGAATATGTTTATGTTATTGTATTTCCTTGAAAGTTGTAATGCCAGTTATATAATTTCATAGTCTCGAGTCCTCATTATCTTGTGGGGTTGTATTAAGTGTATCATGATGTAATAATTCATGAAGTAATGTGTATTAATGATACAAGTTGTATAATTTGGTAACATAAGAAGGTCTTGTTATTTTTCAAAATTAATAATATAAAATGTGTTTTAATTCCTTTGGGGTATGACTACACATAGGAAAACATCCCAACATTTTGGTAATGTATAGATTAAGTGGTATTCATGAAAACACATCCCTTTATGGAACTAAAAGTAGATGCATCCCTAGAATATAGTTACCCCAGGTTAATAACCCTAACATGGTTTGTTGACCTAGTCTTGATTACTACCTAGTTTTTGACTACTAGACTTACTCTACACTTGGTTTGAGAATCAACATGGATATGATTTCCTAAATTCTCATTATTATTACAAACAACAATTAAGGGAAAGAACTATAAAAAGATATTATATTTGAAAATAGATAATGGATATCATAGATTGAAATATATAAATTCATATGTAAAGTAATATATTCCATTATCGAGTTATCTCTTTAATTTCTATGTTTTCCCATTTATGTGTTTAATATTTAAAAAACGCAACCTTAATTTTCTATTTATTTTATTCAATTTCCGACAAAAGGTGGATCTTATCCAAAAACAATGTGAGAGGAAATGAATTGATTAACCAAATGAGTTTTTTAACATTATGGGAGCTAATGTATGTTTTCTTATGATTATTCCAAACAAATTATCAAAAATCATGATTAACCACTAGAACTTAATTGAATTTACAAAATTTGAAAAGTATAGTGTAGAGACTCAATGATTTTCATATAAAAATTTAATAAAGTAAAAAATATTCAATTTTTTTTGTGTCAAAAATATTGAAATAGAAACTAAAGAAAATTTCACAAAAGAACTAGGATATGTTTTATGTGTTGATAAATCGAGAAAATAGTAGTAAATTTCGATTTAAAAATAAAGAGTTTAGTTAACCTAAAGGATGTAAATAATGTTCAATATAAGATACCATTATCATTATTATGTCTTCAATGTAATGAATTTGGTCCTTATCCATATCATTTCTTTGTTCCAGGGCGTAAAAACTAAGATGGGAACTGATAATCTATATGACCAATGGAACATGTAATGTCCAATGATATGATGGATCATGATGGTTAAATTATTTTTAATATATAATTTGGAGTTTATTATGTCATATCCTCTTTTAATTCATTTCATATTAGCATATCTTTTAGGTTTTTTTAAAATATCTGGTCACCACCCCTAATGATTTGATATCATTGAAGAAAAATCCTTTGATTATGTTATCATTGGTTAAATTTTTTTAAAATATTCCTGAAAATAGTATAATTGTAAATTTATTGGAATTAAATTTAATACTATGTATAGATTACCATTCCATATATAGAGCCAATATAAATTTATAGTGATAGTAATTCATTCTCCAAACCGTTAATTACCCTCTAATTTTACACCAGAATAAATAAAAGGAAATATCTCTTTTGGTATTATCTTCTCAATAATGGATATAATTTCCATATGAGATAGAGTGTCTAGATAATATATTTGAGTCTCTATAAAAGATAATCCTTGATTACAAGCCCATTTTAAGAGAGTAATATCATTAAATAATTCCATAGACTTCATCCTAAAGTAGAAGTCAACTCTTCAATACAACTAATACTTGTAGAAATTATCATTGTTGGGGAATTTTATCACTAAAAAATATTTTTCGATGGATTCATAAAAAACTATGTATATTGAAGGATAGACTATACCAACATCTAGGAAAAATATATATCGTTTCCTTGTATTAACTTCATACTATTGTAATGGAGTGGGTAACTTCTCAAACTTTTTTGTACCAAGAAAAAATATTTATCATATGGGAGTTTCTTTTTTTATATACTAATGAATGCAAATAAAACATTAAAGTTCATAATAAGATGATAATAACATCACTTGTCCCCATATTACACACTTGGGGGAAGGATTTTTTATCTACCTTGATGTTCCCAGAAATGTCTTTATTAGTGTACTCCTGATATATATAAAATTTATAGACTATTCCTTTAACCAATTAATGATCCACAAGTAGAAATACACAATGATTAATTTATAATTGGATGCAATGATATTCATGTTGAAAAATAGAGATGTCATCTCTATTGGAAGAAGTGTGAAATATATAAAGACTAGAAAAGCATAATATATATATATTCACAAAAGTATTATAATATTCCACAATAGAGGTGGTTATAGATGATCATGTATTATGTTTTATCAATCAATTACTATCATGGGATGGTAAATAACGTGGTAGATTCTCTGATTATAAAGTATCATGTAGCCCTATTCATATTGAGGATTGAAATAAATCCAATATTTTTAGACATTGGATGGATGTATATTGGAATAATAAAAGGATCATTACCATTAATTTAATAAATAACTACAACTATATATTCTTGATTTTATCAAGGAGTATTTGATATATTATGAGTTACTACAGAAGGTTATAGAAAAAATTATATATTTTAACATTACTGAAAATGGAGTTCTATTGTTTGACCCCCATATATGTACCCCAAGAAAACAATAACTAATGTGGGACCTTCTTGATAATTTTCATATCTCATCCTTCTATTTTAATTTATGAACCACAAATATTTATATAGATTTATGAAAAACATCACATAAGATAACATGAAGAGAAATATTATATAGTATCTATCTCAAATCATGGTATTTGAAGGAGTCAACGAAGGGAAAAAAATTTCTCTTTGTTGCAACAATTTCCCATTCAATTATTAAAATTAGAAAACATAAATATAAATATTTACATAGTTTTCCCCATGACCACAAAAGGAAATAATTCCATCTGGTTGGTAGTCGATCACCTTACAAGGTCAACACATTTTATTGTTATTAAGAAATATTTCACTCCTAACCCACTTGTCAAGAGTTATAGAAGGGAAGTGGTATGACTGCATATACATCCAGTATATATTGTATCTAATATATATTAGAGGATTACCTTGAAGTTTTTTAGGTGCCTTAAATATGCATGGTAACAACATATCATCCTAAAACTGATAGTAATTATTGAAAGTATCATTCATTCTATAGAGGATATGTTGAGATAATGTTTAATGGTTTCCCAAGTATGTTGGGAAAATAATATTCCCCTGGTAGAATTCTCAATTAAAAAAAGTTTCCATTCTAGAATTAAAATAGATCCTTATGAGTCTATATATTATAAGAGGTATTGGACTCATATGTGATGGGATATAGTTAGAGAGAAGAAGCTAATGGGACATGATATATAAAAACAGATGACTGAGAACACTGATACCATTAAACATCGTAAAAAATCTACAAAAAGTCAACAGAAATTCTATGTCAACAATCATTGATGAGACCTGGGGTTTGAGGTCCATCATAAAGTGTTACTTTTTATATTTTTTTGTATGAAATTATTGATATTTGGGAAGAAGGGAAATCGTAGTCTTAGATACATTGGTCCCTTCGAGTACATTGATCACATCGAAGTGGTGGCCTATAAACTAACACTCCAACCTAACCAATCTAATGTACATAATGTTTTCCATGTAACACTCTTGATTAAGTACATAAGATACCCCTTAAATTTACTAAATCTCTACATGGTTCTGTTAGAGAAATATCTTTATTAATTTGACAATCCAATGAAGATCTTAGACATTAAGGAAAGTGTTCTTCGAAACAGGAAAACTCACTTGGTCAATGTTATATGGAATAACCTCATTTTTTTGGAAGTCAAATTGAATCTAAAATATGATATAAATATTAAGTAACAACTTATATTTTATTGTATGAAATTAAAATTTTGAGGGAGATATTTATGAATGGGAAATAATATAATGGATAATATTTATAAATGTACTTCCGATTTTGAATGAAAAAAATTATTTATTAATAAAAAAGTTGTAGAAAACACATTCACTACATGGGTTATTTTGGACAATTATAAAGGATTTAAAATTTAATAGATAATTATGAATCATAACCATTTATAGTATATCCCTTATATATTAATTATATTATTTTTATATTTATTGGATTATGATAAATAAAATTGACATAGACAGAGGAATCGATGTCACCAACAAGTAGGATCATATACCATGAATCCAATTTAACAATGATTCTGAGAGATATTGCATCGCTAAGATTTACCAACACCACTCCCAACCATATATTAAATTAATAAATATTAAGAGAAACCATTTCATAAATAAGTTCAATAACATTGAGATCGTATCACAAGCAATGTTCACTAAACCATTCCAATTAAAAAATCCCTATTTCACACCATAATCTTAAAGAATGTGCTGGTTTAATAAGGGGCATGTATCTAGAACCTGACAGTATGAATTTTTATATTTTAGATTTTTATAAAATAATGATTTTATTTATTATTTTTATTATTACTATATATTTATTAAATAATAATTTTTGAGAAAAATTATATTTTGATACGATGATGTATAAATTTTATTTTCTTGAAATAAATTGTTCCAATAAAGACATGTTTTGATAAATTAAAAATTTATTAAAAGAAATATTATTTTTTTAAAATAATATTATTAAATAATATTTTTCAAATATAATTGGTAATGTAATCTAATGAATTAAAATGTAATTTTTTTGAGATATAGAATAGATTTTAATGTTAAAAAGTTATAATTTTTCAATAAATGGGAATTTTGAATAAAAAAAATATAATATTAGGTAATTATTTTTCAAAAATAAATATTAATTTTTAAATAAACAAATTAAATTTATCCACTGGTGATTTTTTTTATTTTTGAAGATAGTCGAATGTTTGGGTAAAAATTAAATACAGTGTAAATATAAGATTTGTATTAGAACATCATAATTCTGATATCCAAGGTAATTATAAAATAAAATATTTTCTTATTTATAGATATATATGAATCATATATTAATTTTAATTAAATGGGGATTATATGTATGATAGGTTACTCGACACTCAAAAATATGTTTCACTAAATTCTTATGTTATATACAACAGTGGTTTTTAACAAAAAATAATTCATTATTAGTATTATTTTTTTAAATGGTAGTTATCCTCTACCCATTATTTTGGTAGGAATGAACAGAACAAACTATATTATGTTTAAAAAGGTTTATTGAATTTTTTTTAATTTCACTTAATAAAATTTAGTGACTTAAAATTAGAATATATCCAGTTTTAAGCATAAAACACTATAATATTTTTAAAAGGCAGTTTTATCGCCATTTGATGGAGTACACTTTTTAAATCTAGTTTTTTTAGTCTAATATGTATTATTTTATAAAATATACTTCTTATTTAGAAGTCTTACATCAAAAGTTTCTTTCGATTAATTTTTATATTTTTCTGATAAAATTCATTTTTTAAATGAATAGTGAAAAATACTGCATTTTTATTCAAAATAGTATTTTCTTCTAATTAATTTTTATAGTTTGGTTATCCTTACAGATGGTTTTAATATTTAATTGAAATATGTTTTATCATATAATACAATTATTTTAATTGGAAGTAATTTCGCTAAGAAATTTTGATAAAAACACATGTAAATCTCTTTATATTTTTTTCTTCTTAAACCCCCATATTCCCATTTTGACAGAGTGGATTAATTTTACATTAATTTCTAAAACATCTATGCTTTGAATTTTGGAAAATTGATTATATATATGTAATAATAAGTTCCAAATTATTTAAATAGGTCACTTTAATATTTTTATATTTTGAATAGTAACTTTAGTAATTATTTTCATTTACTATGATTATAGTGTAAATCGGGTAAATAAGGGTACAAATAATATTATAATAATATAAAACTACCCTAAAACATTTCCTAATACTATATTATTAGATATATAATACCAATAAAATTCTTGGGATGAAAATTTGGCCTTTGTAAGAAACTTGGGTGTGATTATAACACTTATATCTTTTAATTTAATGCAATGGAAAATATGTTACCACCAAATATATTCTTACTAAAAACATTGTATGGGTTTATATAAGAAATATCTTTGAATAAATATTAATTATAAATATCAAAATATTTTATACATCATGTTATTTTATTTATAATTTTTATACATTGAATAATTAAATTTAATTATCACATGGTGATGATACAGTAATTTCATTAATAATGAAGGAATAAAACATATGATATAATAAATATAAATATAAATATTATTTTATATAATATATGTCATAAAATATTTTAATATGTGAATATTACATGTTATATTACTATTAAATGTTTTTTAGGATATCTCTATGTTTAGATTTTATTTAAATTCAATAAAATGAATAGTGTAAAAAATTACATAATTGATGTTTTATAAAAATAGAAATTAATTAAATTATTGAAAAATACAAAAAATCATTTAAAATCACATAATGTCTTTGATAATTTTGAAATTTTCATTATGTATCCAATTAAATGAAATTTATATCATATAAGTAAAATTAATATCCTCTTAATAATTAAAATGTTATTACCACTTATAAAATTAAATTAGAATAATTAAGAGTAAACCAAAATGATAAGGATTAAAAAAATCAATTCATGTTTAAAAATTATTGGAAGATCTGATTTATAAATACCCTCAACGTATCTTCAACCTATCTCTATTTGGATCCATTTGTATTAAAAATTCAATTTATATTAAATTAATATTTTAATACATTCCAAAAGTACCCATCCCCTCTCCTATAAAAATGTACCCCCTATTGTCTAATACTCAGACATATAAATCCTTTTGGTTCATCAAATATCTATCCAAACCCATTCCATGAATCCCTCGCCACATGATTGAGGAACTATTTTAGGTATAACACCCTTCTTAAAGGTGTGAAGGTGTTCTTCAAAGGGGATCAATTGAAGAAGAGGTATCATTTTTAGGAGTTTATATTTTATTTATTATTCCACATCCTTTAAATCTTAATATTCCAAGATTAAATAATAAATATAGTATAATCAATATACTAAGATGTTATTATGTTAATATCATCCTTTAAATCCATCTGTACTTCTACCAAATGGTAGGGTAATTAATCATTCATGTGTATGTGTGAATTGTCACATCCACAAACCTATTTATTTCTTTTTTTATTTTTTTCTATCAATATCAGATATAATGATGGGATTAAAATTAATATGTGATATTAAAGACATATTTATCACAATAAAATTTTAATATTTTAATTATGGACTTATATTACATTCACATAAAAATAATAATGGTGTTCGTGCGTACTTGTGAACTATCACCTCCATGAAGTGATGTGAATTGTTTTTATTCACCACAACAGTTATATGATATATATATGTATAATAAAATTATTATTTTCAATCTAATAATATTATGATCATTTTAATTACCATATTTCCATAGTTACCAATATAAAATTAAAACGTTACTCATGTGTTCATACTGCCTACCGTATCCATGAATATTACATTGTTCATTTTTCATAACCATAATTAATTGTTTGATTTAAAAATAGGATTAATGTATAAATTTGATTACTATTTCATGAATACAATTCTATAGTTTATAGAATTTTGACCACATATACTACTGACATCACACCCATGTTCATGTTTAACTCAAGTACCAAATATCGACCAAACAACCAAAAATAACTTAAATAATTATAAAAAATTTTATAACATGGTAATAAGTGATATAAAAGAAATAATAAACATGATAATGGTTCTCATTCAAGTTGAAATTAATATAATTTTATTAATTCAATAATATATATATTATAAAAGATGTTTCAGACTCATAATAAGGAACCTCATCTCAATATCCATTCATTAATGAATATTTCGATGTTATACACCACCTTATTTTATATGATGTATAATCAACCCATTAAACATATAATTGCAATAAATAGGGTTAAAAAATATTTTTTATATGAATAATTTTAATAAATTATTAAAGGAATATTATTTAAAATATGCAGTGGAAATGAACTTTCCTCAATCATGACCATTATTTGGTATTTCGATTCCTCTGCAAGATGTTATGTTTTTAAAATGAAAAGTAAATAACATATTTCATTTTTAGGTATTTTGTTATTAAAAATGTTTTTTATGATGAATTTTTTATATAATGAAATAATATCTTATGATTTCAATGTGGAAAGGTTATTTTCTATTTATGCATTGTTTATGTGTTATTACTTTGTTATGTTTCTTGGGAATTACTTATGTATATGGTTGGTTTTAGGATAATATGTGGGTGGGTGAGCCCATGACAACAATCAGATGAATTTTTTAATTAGATGGATTTAAACAATATGGTTTTTCCTAATAGGTTTAGGGAATATAATATGATGGGTATTCCAAATGTTACCCTGAATGTTAATCCTTATGTTGCTATAAAAGCTAAAATATATGTATGATATGGATACCAAATGTTTCCTTTATGATTTATGACGACTATGAAGTTTTTCAAGATTCATTTGATTTTATGTGTCTATAAATATTCATGTAATAACATTTTCTTTCCTTTTTGTATAACTTTTATTGAGCACTCCCTACTCATCCCACGTTTTTAAAATGTTTTCACATGGTATAAGGATGGGTAAGAAGAAGGATGAAATCAAGAATATTTTTATTGATAAAAATAAATCATATTTAATTTTAAATTTTTTATATTTTAAAATAAATAGATACTGTTTTAGTGGTATCCACATTGTATAAAATTGTGTTATTATGTATTAATTTTGTCTTAATTCTCTAACATACAAAAACTTTAAAGATCCTCAATGTAAATTCTTGACTTAAATCAATATTATGAAATGGTTAAAGATGAATCCTTATAGTTGGTATCAAATGTTATTTTAGATAACTTTATGGGTTAGTATATTGTTAATAGAATATCTATAAATTTGTTTTAATTTTTTGTCCAATTTAAATATTAGAGAATTTGAAGATTAAAATGTTGCATCATTTAAGATATGTTTGTTCAGAATGGTTTTCCATAGAGGAAAAAGGTAATCTATGCTAGGATGACATCAATAAGAAAATAACATTCCAAATCAAGAAACTAAGATGGTTGGAATTAGAACTGACTACTTTGTTGCAGTGATGGCATAGTTGAGTCCGACTATAAATAGTGGTGGTATCCTTGCATGATATCAGTGAGATCAACTATAGAGGAACATATCAGTATTGGAAAATTTCACTAGGAAACAACCTCCATCATTCAAAGGATTATCAGACCCTATACAAGCTAAATAATGGATTAAAATACTCAAAAATATTTTTGACGTCATGGGGTATTCATACAATCAAAAGGTTAGTCTTATTGTTTACCATTTTAGACATGAAGTTGATCAGTGTGGGTTTATGGTTAATAATATCAATGATAATGAGGATATTTATGCTCTTGATTTGGATGAATTTAAAGGCATGTTTCATGAGAAATAATTCCTTATGGTTGTTCGTCATAGGATGGAAAATCAATTCATTGAATTGAGGAAAGAGGATGAATTAGTGGATGCATATAATAAAAATTCACTTGACTAGTAAGGAATTATCTAAATTTTTTATAAAATATTGATAGTAAAAGGTATCATTTTTAGTAAGGATTAAATCCAAAGCATCAAAGGGTATTGGATTCTCGTGAGATCAAATGTTATGAAAATATAGTTTGATGTATAGAGAATGTTGAAGTGGATTTTTACAATGATCATTTGTATTTTAAAAAATAGAAAAATAAGAGGTTGATGTTAGATGTGAAAGGGAATAATTCATCGAAATGTATGATGGTATAAAAATTATGTTTTCAATTTGTGAAAATTGTGGTATAAAATCTATTAGGGAATTAATTATTAATTATGGTAAGTGCTTTTGATATGGAAAAATGGGACATAAGGATCATAATTTCATTGAATAGGATCAGGGAAGTGGTAAGACAAAATATGACATATAGTTAGTAAAATGTATTATGTGTAATGATATGGGACATTATGAAAATTTGTGTCTAACAAAGAACTCAATTGATAAGAAGAGGATAGAATATAGAAATAATTGTGTGGTGAAATACTTTGCATCCAATTTAGAAGATTTTGGGCCATCAAATGAAGTGGTGCTAGGTGCATTATTTCTTTATTCAAATTAGGAAAATGTGTTGTTTGATTCTGGATCAAAAAATTCTTTCATTTCTGAAAATATTTCTAGTAAATTGGTAATTCCACCTCATGAAATGAATCCCGAACATAGGGTAAAAAATCCACGGGGAAATTTTGTGACAAAAATATATTATAAGAAACATTCAATCATTATCAATGGAAAGAATCTACCAGAAAACCATTTTGTCTTTCCATTGGTAGAGTTTGATGTTATTATTGGTATGGATTGGCTTTCTGTTTACCATGATAAGATTGAATGTTGAAATAAATATTTTTCTCTCCAAAAAGAATTTTATTTTCTGTATAATAAAGATTCTATGCCTATGAAAACATATTAGGAAGCTAGGAAACTAATAAATTATGGAAATGAGTTATACCTTGAAAATATTGTTGAAAATAAAGGAATTGTTCATATTAATGATGTGTCAGTGGTCAATGAGTATCATGTTGTTTTTTCTAATGAATTGAATAGTATTATACATGATTAAGATGTTTAATTTACTATCAATATACTTCATTATGATAATCCAATTTCAAAACCCCCTTATCAAATGGCTCAAAATTAACTTTTAGAGTTAAAGAAGAAATTACAGGAGTTATTAGGCAATGATTTCATTCAACCTTTCACATCATCATGGGGTGATCCTATCTTTTTTTTAAAAATAAAAATGGTTCAATGAAACTTATCATTGATTGTAGATCCTTGAATAACATCACTATTATGATGAAGTATCTTTTACTGTATATGCATGATTTGTTTGATCAGGTCCCAGAAGCTTAGTATTATATGAAAGTTGATTGAGGTAGTGTACCAATTAGTTGAATGTAATGGAATCATACATTCTAGTGAATGTGTTTCATAATATATATTTCCATTATGAATTTGTATTTCTGCCATTTTGATTAACTAATTTTCCTTTTGTATTCATGGATAAAATGAATAGAATATTATGTATGTTCGTGGATAAGTTTGTGGTTGTGTTTATTGATTACATTTTTGTATAATCTAAAATTAAATATTATCATTAAATTTATTTCAGGTTTGTGATCCAAATGATATAGGAAAATAAATTGTATGGGAAATTCATCAAGTTTGAGTTGTTCTTACAATAAATTTCCTTCCATAGTGACATTGTTTTTAAAGAAGGCATAACTATTTATACTAATATTTTTTTTGAAGAATGTCCAATAAAAAAAATATAACAAATATTCAATGTTTTATAACATTAACTGGATATTACGAAATTTTTATTGAAAAAAATTCATGGTTATCTTTCCCTCTAACTAAGTTAACTCAAAAAGATGTTTTGTTCATCTGGAAAAAATGATGTGATGATTGTTTTCAAAAAAATTAGACAAGATTGGTGAATGATCCAGTTTTGGAATCACCTTCCAGGAATAGTGAATTTGTTATATAATTTAATTCTTCATTGAAATGACTTAGTTGTGTCCAAATGCATAATGATCAGGTAATTTATAATGCTTCATGTCAATTGGAAACTCGTGAGTTAAATTACCATACACATGATTCGGAATTATCAGCTCTAGTTTTTTTCATTATAAATTTGGAAAAAACATTTATAGGGAGTAAAATTTGAAATATATACTAATAAGAAATGTTTAAAGTATATATTACCATAAAATGAATTGAAGATGAAATATAGAACATTGTTGGAACCAATAAAAGACTATGATTGAATGATTAATTACCATCCTGGAAAATAAAACAAAGTGGATGATGCATGGAGTCAGAAAAGTATTTCTTTATTAACCATGATACATTTAGAACATTATCATTTGGTAAATTATTTGATGAATTTCTTCTTGGATGTTTTTGGTGAAGGAAATTCCTATGTTCTTTCTGGTGTTAGTGAAATCATCTATATTCGAAAAAATTAAGAAAGTGTTGAAGGAAGATAGTGAGTTACAGAAAAAGGTAAATTTGGTTAAAAAGTGTATGTTTCCAAATTCTAACATTGAAAAAGATTGTGTTTTGAGATTTGAGAAGAATTCATTTCTTCCTTTGATTCACAATTGAAGAAAGGGTTGTCATGTGATTAACATTGTTCAATGTTTTTAGTTCATCCTGTTTGTACTAATATGTATAGAGATAATTGAGAGTATACCTATTGGGATTGAGTGATATGAGATATTTTTTAATTTATTGTGAAGTGTTTTACTTGATATTTTGTGAAATAAGAATGATATTTTTTAAAAGGGATGATTTAGCCTTTGTTAGAACTAGAAAATAAATGGTAAAATGTGTCCATGGTTTTCATCATGGTATTATCAAAGACCTCTCTAGGTAACGATATGATTTGGGTTAATGTTGATTGATTGACTCAATATTCTCATTTTCATCCTATTTGATTTATATTGTATCTAGATCAACCCTCTCTATTGTATATTAAGGAGATAATCAGGTTACATGGAGTTTCTCTCTCAACTGTATCTGATCATGATCTCATTTTCACTTATATCTTTTGGAAAGGCCTTCAGATGTCATTGGGTAATTAATTAAATTTTCTTATAACTTTTCATCCTCTATCTAATTGGAAGACATGACGAACAATTCAGACAATGAAGGATATTCTCAATGATTGTTAAATGGATTAATAGGGAATTGGGGACAAACAACATTCATTAGTTTAGTTTTATTATAAAAATATTTTTCATTCCAGTATTCATATAGCAATATTTGTGGCATTATATGGGAAGCGGTGTTGAACTCCAGCTTTTTATGATAATATAGGTGAACAGAAGTTGATGGGACTAGAATTAGTAGAAGAGATGGTAGAAAAAGTTTAGTTGATTCAAAAACACATTAGGATTACTTAGAGATAGTAGAAAATTAATGCAAGACACTTGGGGAAGGATCTCTCTTTCAAGGTAGGTGATCAGGTCTTTCTCAATGTTTCACCATTTAAAACTATGATGTGTTTTTGTAAGAAGGGAAAGATGTGTCTTTGGTTAATTGTACCCTATGAAATCCTATAGAATGTTGGATCATTTCCTTAAAAAGTTGCTTCACCTCTCAGTTTATCCTAGGTGTACAATGTTTTTCATGTTTTAATGTTATAAAAAAATATTCAGATGTATCTCATGTTTTGATTTTAGAAATAGTTCTGTTGGAAAAGAATTATTCTTTTGAGGAATAGCATGTCCATATTCTTGACTACAGAGAGAATGTGTTGTATAATAAGTTGATTCATTGTGTTAAGGTTTTGTGAAAAAAATGATATGTTTTAAGAGGAAACATGGGAATCTGAAAATTCTATGATGGACAAATACCCCAATTTATTTAATAAGTGAATAACATTATGATGATCTAATTTCCAAAAAGGGGGAAGGATGTAACATCCCAGGTAATTACAAAATAAAAAAAATTGTATCTATTAATATTTATTAATTAGATATTACGATTACTTAAAATTGTATGTTATGTAGTATAGTGTCCAAGACATGGAATAATGGGTTTCTCTAAAATCTTGTGTTGCACAACAGTGAGTTATACTGAAAAATAATACATTATTAGTATTATTATTTTAAATGGTAGTTATCTCCTAGCCATTTTATTTTCACGAATGAATAGAAATGACTATATTATGTTTACAAATGTTTATTAAAATATTTTCGCTTTATCCAATAAAATTTAGAGGCATAAAATGATAATTAATCTAGTTTTTGGAAAAAAATTAAACTTATATTTTTAAAAAATAGTGTTACCACCTTTTGATGAAGAACAACTTTTAAATATAGTTTTTCCCACTTCTATGTGTTATATTTTTTAATTTAAACATATTCTTAAGTATAAATAAATAAAAATTTTATTTGGTTAAATTTAGCTATTTTTATGATAAAATTCATTTTTAATGGACAGTGAAAAATTCTGCATTTTAATTTAGATTTGCCTATTTTATAATTTATTTATATAGACAGTTAATCCTTTTAATTGGTTTTACAGTGTAGTAGGATTATGTTTTTATCATTTAATCCAATGTTTGTCATTGGATGTAATTTGACATTGAAATCTGATATATAGAAATGTTAATCTTTCGATGGTTTTTTCTTTTAAATAACTGGTTTTCTCGTTTTGACAGTGGTGTTTAATATTACATTAATTACTGAATATTAAATTTTTTGATTTTTGAAAAATGGTTTCAATATTTGGAATCATAAGGTATAAATTATTTAAAGAGGTCCCGTTTTTAAAATATGACTAGCAATTTTTGTAAATATTTTTATTTACCATAGTTAAAGGCTAAATCAAGTAAATAAGTGAAAGATTATATTATAACAATATAAAACTACTTTTACATGTGTAAAAATCCTATTGGATGATATATGGGTGACCTAGATAACCCTTGGGACATATATTTGGCCTTTGTAAGCCACTTGGGTGTGATTATGACTCTTATAACTTGTAATTTAAAGTAAAGGAAAATATGTTACAAACATATATCTTCCAAACAAACAATTTTAATATGGGTTTATATAAGTGTTATATTAGACTATAAATATTAATTATAAATATAAAAATATTTCTTACATGATGTTATTTTACTTATAATTTTTATACATAAAAAAATTAAATGTAATTAAGACACAACGATGATGCATTGTTTGCTTTATTAATGGAGGAATCAAATAAATTACATTATAAATATTAAAACAAATATTATATGACATAATTTATGTCATAAACGATTTTTATACGTTACTATGACATGTTATAAGACTTTGAAATGTATTTTAGCGAATTTATCACTATTATAAGATTTTATTTAAATTCAATAAAATGAATAGTGTAAAAATTGACATAATTGATGTTTTATAAAAATATTAATTTATTTAAGTATTTAAAAATACTAAAAATAATTTAAAATAACAAAGATAAAATTATAATATATAAAATTTATTTATGTGTAATATTATGTGAAATATATATCAAATAAGTATAACTAATAGTCTTTTAAATAATAAACTGTTGTTAGATCTTTTAAAATTAATTGAGGATAATTAATGGTTAATTGGAAGGATAAGGTTTAAAATAAAATCAATACATGTATAAAAAATATTGTATGAGAGTATTTAGAACAATACACATTTTATCTTCTCCATATCTCATTTTGGATCCATTTTTATTAAAAAATTAATTTATATTAATTTAATATTTTAATACATTCCAACGGTTCCCCACCCCTCTTCTATAAAATGGTACCCTATATTCTCTAATACTCACACCACTAAAGCCTTTTGGTTTGGAAACTATCACCCAAACCTCTTCTTATAGTCCCTCCACACATTCTTGTGTCCATTTATTAGGTCCATCACCCTACTTAGAGGTGTTAATGTGTTCCTCAAAGGTCTTTAATCAAAGGAAAGGTGTCGATTTTTAAAGAGTTCTTATTTTATTTCTTCTTCCAATTCCTTTAAGTATTATTAATAAAAAATAAAATAATAAAAAAATATCCCCAATATAATGTGAAGTTATTATACTATCACCATCCAATAAATCAACCTCTACTTCCATCAGATGGGAATTAAATTAATCGTTCGTGAATACGTGTCAATTATCACCTCCTCAAACTAATTAAGTTAATTTTACATTACCACCTATCAAGATTGGTTATAATAATGGGATTAATATTAATATGTGATATTAAATAAATATATATCATTTTAAAATAATAATATTTAAATTATGTTTTTACCATCCATGCACATAAAAATAATAATGTCGTTGTTGTGTACGTGTGAACTATCACCACCATGTAGCGATGTGAATAATTTTTTTAACCACATAACTTGTATGATATATATAAGTATATTTAAATTATTATTAATATTAAAATAATATAATTATAATTATAGAAATATAAAGTAATAACTAACTTATTTCCATAATGATCAATGAAAAATAAAAATGTTACTCATGCATATGTATGACCCAACATCTCCATGAATATAAAGTCATTCGTTTTTCATATTAATAATTAATGTTTTGATTTAAAATTTTTTATTAATGTATGAAATTTATAATTATATATGAATACTATTATGGAGATGATGGAATTATTACCACATATACTAGTGACATCAAAAATATGATCATTTTCAACTCAAGTACCAAATATCGACAAAACATCTGATATTAACTTAAATAATTATATAATTTTTCATAACATGGTAATAAGTGATATAAACAAAATAATAAAAATGAAAAATTTTCTCAATCAAGTATATATTAATCTATGTTTATTGATTAGGAATATAAATATTTTACTAGATGATTCGGACTCACGGTAAGGGACATAATCTTAATCTCATATCACTAAGGCATATTTTGGTGTTATACACCACCTTCTTTTATATAGTGTCTAATAAACCCTTAAAACTTTTATTACATTCAACAATTTTCAATAGGAATATTTTGTATATGAATCATTTAAAAAAATTTCAAAAGGATTTTTTAAACATATGCTCTGACAATGACCATTATGTCGCTATAACCATTATTTTGAATTTGGCTTCCTCAACAAGTTGTAATGTTTTTAAAAGATAATTAAACACGAAATTCTATTATTATATATTTTTTTAGTGAAAATGGTTTTTTAGAATGAATTGATTATATCTTGAGATGATATTTTATGATTACAATGTGGAATTTTAATTTTCCTAATATTTATGGTTTATGTGTTATGAATATTGTTGGTTGGAGATGATACTCAAGAGGGGGGTGAATTGAGTTCCAATTAAAATTTCTATTTTAAAATCCTTTACCAAATTCCAGCAATTTAAAATACAAATTGAATTGTAGTGAATTTGAACTAAAGAAAACTTTCAGCTAGGTTCTCAAGGGATTTATTAATTACCAGTTAATCTAATCAGATGACCAGATTAGCTTTTGAAACTAACTTACTGATTTACAAATAATGCAAACACTTTCTAATTCAATTATCAGAGTAACTTTAAAAAACATTTTAGGTTTTAAAGCACTTGGAAGTGGAATAAAAGGTTTTATATAAAACTAAATAAAGCACAATAGAAATGACCAAGAGGTTCAGTCTCAAGATGAGACATAGTCCTCTCAATAATTTATATAAATTGGATCCACACCCTGGATCGGGGTTCACAACAGTTTACAACTGTCCAGGTCAAGGACCTCTGCCACAGTTCTACGTGGGAAACAAAACAACAGAAAATAGAGATGTCCATGTCCCACATGACCTCTACCACTATCCACAGTGGGAAAATAGAAAATGTAAGTTGTTTGAATGAGGATTTACAGATCCTCCAGTTAAGGTTCAGGAGACAGTGTGTGTGTAAATTAAAAAAGATGATACACACTGCTCGTAATGTAAATAATAAATCACTGAGTAAGATATAGAGTTTAGAATGTCTCTAGTGATTGCAGTGTAGCTCTGGACTTCTTAAAATTTGATCAGAAATGGTTTTGAGTCTTCTTCTAGTTTTTTTCTGAAAAAACAGAGTGTCGTCTGCTTGACATCCAGGTTGAGTCCTTGTAAATGTAAAGAACTCTTCTTGAGTAATCTTGAGTGCGTATGAGCTTCTGTGTCTTCTTTATCATTCATGAATGAGATATTCTTCTTTATTTCACTTGTAGGTAACATCCGTATTGCACTTCTATATTCCTCGTGTCTTTCACATGTGTGTCTCTCTCCGAGTCTGTGCAGCAACAAGGATTTCTTGTATTTATGGTAGGAGCTCTGGCAAAAGAATTAATTTCTTTTTGTAGGTATGAGGTATGGTTTCCTGACATCCAACAACCTTTATTAAATAAATGATAAAGCATTAAAATATACCTAATATGACTGTTGGTTAGATTAAATAAAGATAAAGAAATTATGGCAGCGTCGGATTCTCTGGAACATTAGCTTTGGATATCAGTAGCCTTTTGTATCAGTATCCTTTTGTGTAATGGAAGCCTTTCTAACGATAGGCTTCATGTCTATCGGTAGATTTGATCAGTAGTGGTAGACATAGTGTATCGGGGACCTTTCGTGTAACGGTGACCTTCATGTATCGGTAGGCTTGATGTATCGGTAGACTTGATGTAACGGTGACCTTCACGTATCGGTAAACTTGATGTAACAGTGACCTTCACGTATCGATAGACTTGATGTAACAGTGGACATGATGTAACAATGACCTTCATGTATTGGTAGACTCGATGTAACGATGACCTTCACATATCAGTAGGCTTGATGTATCGGTAGACTTGATGTAACGGTGGACTTGATGTAACGGTGAACTTCACGTATTGGTAGACTTGATGTAACGGTGACCTTGTATGATGGTAGACTTGTTGTATCGGTGACCACTTGCCTGCCAAAGCATTCTATTGGCAGAATTGGTTAAGCTAGAAAATATATCCAACCAATAACCGAATTCTCTGAATATCATGTAAATATTATATTATATGAATATGTGCATGGTGTACAGAAATACTGAAATTAGTAATTAATCATTAACCAATATAGTGATTATCAAATCATAATTGAGAATAATTGGTATTAGCATAATATGACTGACCATAATTGGGATTATCAAAATATATGTTCAACTAATTCCCCCATAGGGTTCAATAATCTCCCCATATTTGATAGTCACAACATATGCCAATGTATTAATAAAATTAAATAAATTTCAGAGGAAAAATTTCCTAAGAAAAACTTTAAAACAAAGTTCTCATTCTGCTCCCCATTTCAATTACACTCCCTGTTCTCATTTGGTGCATTTTCTCCCCCTTTGTGATTAACAAAATGAAGGGTGGAATCAGAGAAATGTAGTGAAAAAAATAGAACGGATTGTCAGGAAACATAAAAATAGTAAAGTGGAGAATGTAAGAGAAAATTTCCATTAAGGTACAAAAGGTACAGACTGAGAAAGTCATGATTACAAAAATACAAGTGAATCCTATCAATAACATCTAGAAACACTCAATCATCCTATTGCACAGGAGTCTTTCCCTTAGGATCAGAAGATGGTGTAAGTTCAGATTGAGTATATGGCATGGGAATATCTGAAAGAACAACCTGAGGGTCAGCCACTGAAACTGTACCAGATCTGAAATTTGTGCTCTTCTGTGAGATCATAGGTGTCAAGCTTCGAATAGCCTGGACTGGATTCAACGGAGGTGTACTCCCAGAGGTAGAGGCAGGAAGAGCAGGAGGTACAATCACTGGTCTGGAATCCACATGCAAGAAGGGTAGCAACAGGTTTTTGAAATCCATAATAATACTGCCTCCTCTCTCCATTGCTGACACAAAATCATCTCAATTTTCAATGAATTTATCCAAGGCAGAAGTAAGCTCCCTTAGCTTACTAACTTGTTCCCTGAATGCTTGATTCACTGGAGGCAACTTCATATTTTCCATCAAGAGCTTGAAATGGTTGGTCATTTGATGCTTGTTATAGACCTTCTCAAAATAAGCATCGACCTTATTTTTGATTACCTCTTGAGAAGTAGTAGCTGCCCGTATTTGATCACAAACAAAACTACTAACTTCTCTAGTGGTATCAAGGATCTGAGTATATGAGGTGCCACTGGTACTGGCCTTAGCCAACTGTTCCTGAATAACATTTCTGATCTAGTCAAGGTTTACAGTGGAGCTGGATGAGGGAATGGGTTTAACTGAGAAAGCTAATGTCTCCTTGAAAGATTGTGTTAGATTACTAACCACCTTCTGAACAAGGTCATATTTATTGTTCAAATGTTCTTTGACTGATTTCTAAAAAGCCTTAAAGACATCCAAAAACAGATTGACTACTTCTTTGTTATATCTGATATCAGTATGCACTTGGGTTTGAGAGCTGTTCATAGCAGTCAATGAAGGAAATGATTGTCTTAGAGCTACCACAGCTCCTGTCCAACTCTCAATTTGAGTATGGAATACTTTAACTTCATCCATCATTCCTTTCACTGGACTAGAAACAACACATCCCGTAGATAGATCTAGGGATTGCTCCACACTTCTCATTTCATAAATCAGGATTTTCTTCAAATCTTTCACTGATTCTATCAGTGTTTTTTTCATCTCAGACTTTAAGGACTCAGGGTCCTCCTTGGTTGCCGAATTCTCAGCTACAGTAGGTAGAATAACTGATTCTCTTTGGGGCATGTCTTCCTCATCAGAATCATCATAATTAAGTCCAAGAACCATATATACTAGATCTGATGTCCAACCTTCAAAGTCATACACCACTGATACTGAACCAAGAGGCTCTCCCTCACTTAGAGCATTCAATTGAGGAATCTCCTCCAACTGTTCTGCTCGAGGTAATTCTATAACTTCCTCTACAACTGCAGCAGATTCAATATCCATTTCCTCTAATGGCTCAAAGACTCTCTCATCAACATATGCTACTTATGCTCCCTAATCAGGCATTATCTTGACTGTACTGTCTATCAGAGTGCTCAAAATGAGCCCTTCTTCATCATTTTCCTCATCATTTGCTTCACCAGAAGCCTCCTTCTCTTCATGAGCAATCTGATCTTACTCGGTTGCCTCATCATCTTCAGAGGTGTCTTTGAAAACAATCTGATATGCTTCTTCTTCTTCTTCTGTAGTCTCAGTGTCATTGTCCTTTAGAATAGTTTCTCTCCTTGGTAGTTCTTTTGGAGGACTAGCTGCTCCATAGGAAATGTTTTGAGGCATAAGACTAGGAGGTAAATCTGGGTCTCCTCCTTCCTCAACTAATGTCTCTTCCTCCTCAACTTCAGCTTCATTATCCCTGTAGACCGGTTCTGGCTCATCTGGTCTAAGACCAGGATCCCTCACATCCTTTGGTCTAGAAGGATGATCCACAAGAGTGTACTTGTCATAGATTTTTCCATCATCATTATCCCATGATTTCTTCCAAGGGTTCCAGCTAACATTCATAAACTTACAAACAGTCTTGGTGAGGAAAATGTTATCCTTAACTACAATAGTTTCATCTTGAGGTCCAACTACCTTCTTTGCCTTCAACATAACAGAGATCAACTTAGAAAATAAAATTGCATTGGACTTAGACTTTGGTATAGTCATCTCCTCAATCTGAATCATTAACAGTCTTCATAAATTCACCTTTACTCCATGCTTTAACAGATACAACAAATAAATATCCTGAAATCAGAGGGTAGCAATATCTCCTATCCTTAGACTAATCACATACTGAATGAACTTGAAAAGTAGTTTTTCCTCCCGTGCCATCTCTGTAGCAATGACCTTTCTAGGAGTTCCATTTCCTATTAATTCTAACAAGGCATCCTCATATTTGAAAAAGTCACTAGCAGTAGGTATGGATTTTGAATAAAATCCATAATCACCACTATGGGGAACTTTATGGTTCTCAGCCCATTCAACTGATGAAAATGAAAACGTTTGACCATTCACAAAGGAAATAATCCTATTCTCTTCTTCTGATGTCTAAAAACAGAGAAACTCTTAAACTCTTTTACCAGTGCTAGATAATACGGTCCATTATTGATCATGAAGAATTCGACCCATCGTTGTTCTTGTAAAACCTTCAGAATCAAGGACCTTCTTTCTAGTAGCCATTCCTCACATAATTCCTTTTCCACTACAATTTCTCGCTTTGATAAATGTGGATTCATGGTATTCCTTCGAACAGCATCTCTACAGCTTCCACTGGCACCAACATTGGTTACTTTCTGCTTCTTAGCTTGTAGTGGATAACTCCCTTCATCCACTGAGGGTCACTTCACACGGGCCATTTCAAATTCTGAGGCTTAGGGTTTTTCATGCTTGAGAGGTTTAGGTAGGAGGGATTCGAACAGACAGGTTCGCGGTGATTGAGTGATGTCTAGAGTTGGGTTTAATATCATTTAGGATTCACATAAAAAATAAATCTTATATTAAAAAGTAATGCAAAGTTTCGGCCTTAATACGAAAATTTAAAACAGCACGAGAGATGTACCAGTGAGGTGTCCTTAAATGGTGAGGTCTAACGGTGAGGTTTATCTAACGGTGAGGTTCTTCCTAATGGTGAGGTTCATCCTAATGTTGAGGTTCATCCTACGGTGAGTTTCATCCAATGGTGAGGTTCATCCAACGATGAGGTTCATCCAATAGTGAGTTTCATCTAACAGTGAGGTTCATCCTAACTGTGAGGTTCATCCTAACTGTGAGGTTCATCCTAACTGTGAGGTTCAGCTAACGGTGTGGTTCATCTAACGGTGAGGTTCATCCTAATAGTGTGGTTCATCCAACGTTGAGGTTCATCCAACGGTGAGGTTCATATAACGGTGAGGTTCATCTAACAGTGAGGTTCATCTAACGGTGAGGTTCATCCTAACGGTTAGGTTTATCTAACGGTGAGGTTCATCCTAACGGTGAGGTTTATCTAATGGTGAGGTTCATCTAATGGTGAGGTTCATTTAATGGTGAGGTCAATCCTAACGGTGAGGTTCATCCTAATGGTTTTTTAGAGTACCTTATCATTCCTAGTTTGTGTCTAATGAATCTTAATATTTATGAATTTAATGGATTAGTGAAAATAACAGCTAATTGGAGTTCAGTGCCTAAAAATTCAATAGTTATAACACCTCTTTGATAATGATCTCTTAGAAAGTGGTGTCTAACATCAATGTGTTTGGTTCTAGAGTGAGACATAGGGTTCTTTGAGATGTTGATCGCACTAGTGTTGTCACAGTTAATTGAGACATGTTTAAACTCAAATCCATAGTCCAATAAAGTGTGTTTCATCCATAGAATCTGTGCACAACAACTACCAGCAGCTATATACTATGCTTCAACAGTAGATAATGAAACTAAGTTTTGTTTCATACTACACCATGATACTAAGTACTTTCCAAGAAAATGGCATGTTCCAGATGTGCTCTTTCTATCTAACTTGCATCTGGAAAAGTCAGCATCTGAATAACTTATTAAATCAAATGATTGTTCTTTTGGGTAAAACAGTCCCAAATTGGCAGTATATATAAGATATTTGAAAATCCTTTTAACAGAAAGTAAGTGTTTCTATTTAGGGTTAGCTTGAAATCTAACACACATATATACACTAAACATAATATCAGGTCGACTAGAAGTAAGATAAATTAAACTCCCAATCATACCTCTATAATTAGTTTGATCTACTGGTTTACCAGTTTCATCAATATCCAATTTACAGGTGGTACTCATAGGTGTATCACTTCCCTTAATACTATCCAAACCAAATCCTTTTAATAAATCTTTAGTATATTTACATTGATTCAAAACAATACCATCATTAGTTTGAAAGATTTGAAATCCAAGAAAGTACATAATCTCTCCCATTAAGCTCATTTCAAACTCATTTTTCTTAAATATTGAAAAATCAGAACATAAAGAATTTTTAGAAGATCCAAAAATTATATCATTAACATATATTTTTACTATTAAAACATCTTTTGAAATTCTTTTTTTAAAAAGAGTAGGATCACCAATTCCTTTTGTAAATCCTTTTGAAATAAAAAAATTTGGAAGTCTTTCATACCAAGGTCTTGGAGCTTGTTTTAAACCATATAAAGATTTAGAAAGTTTAAAAACATGATTTTGAAAGTGAGGATTTGAAAAACTAGGTGGTTGTTCTACAAAAAAAATCCTCAATTATAAAACCATTTAGAAAAGAACTTTTCACATACATTTGATATAACATGAAATTCATATGTGATGCAAAGGCAAGTAAGATCCAAATTGCCTCTAATCTAGCTACAGGAGCAAAGGTTTCCTCATAGTCAATTCGTTCTTCTTGATTGTAACCTTGTGCAACTAGTCTGGCTTTGTTTCTAATGATATTTCCATATTCATCAACTTGGTTTCTAAACACCCACTTTGTGCATATGTTTAATGTGTTCTTAGGTCTTCCTACTAATTCCAAAACTTTATTTCTATCAAATTGGTTTAGTTCATATTGCATAGCTATTACCCATAATTCACCATTGATAGCATCATTGATATTTTTAGGTTCTAACTGTTAAAGAAAAGCTTGATGTTCAACCTGATTTCTTAGAGAAGCAATAGTGTGTGTTCCTCTATCTAGATTACCTACAACAGCATCTAAGGGATGGTTCTTCAGAATCTTAGTTGGTCTTGAAAAGTTAGGGATAGAGACTTCAGGTTTATCAACAGGTTGGGGGTCAACAGAAGTAGGTTCTGGAAAATTTCCAGAACTGGATGTTTTAACTATAGGTCCACTTTCTTTATCATTAAGGTTCAAAACAGAGAGATCATCTTCAATATTTTCAAGAGAGGACTTAGGTTCATGTGGATCAGTTTCATCAAATTTGATGTGAACAGATTCCTCCACACATTTGGTTCTCTTATTTAAAACTCTATAGGAATTACTAGAAATAGCGTAACCTAGGAAAATTCCTTCATCACTCTTGGATAAAAACTTGTCAAGATTATCTTTAGTATTTATAATAAAGACCTTGCAACCAAAAACTTTTAAGTAGATTACCATAGGTTTCCTATGGTTCCACAACTCATAAGGGGTCTTCTTAAGAACAGGTATGATCAAGACTCTATTGATAATATAACAAGTTGTATTGAAAACTTCAACCCAAAAGTAAACAGGTAGGTCATACTCATTGAGTATGGTTCTGGCAATTTCCTGAAGGGTTCTATTCCTCCTTTCTACTACACCATTTTGCTGAGGGGCCTTAGGGGCAGAGAAATTGTGACTATAGCCATTGTGTGAGCAGTATGATTCAAACTCATGATTTTCAAACTCAAGACCATGATCACTTCTCAAGGTTTTAATCTTAAGTCTACTAAGGTTCTCTACAGACTTGAAATATTTAACAAAGTAAGAACAAGCTTCACTTTTTTGAGCTATAAAATATACCCAAGTATACCTAGAATAGTCATCTACTAGACCATAGACATAGTGCTTCCCATTTAAACTAGAAACTCTAGAAGGTCCAAAACAATCCATGTGAACCAACTCGAGAGGTTGAGAAGTTGACATATCTTTATTTGATTTGAAAGAATCTTTATGTTGCTTTCCCTTTTGACAGGGATTACAAACTCTATCTACTGGGAATTCAAGTTGTGTTAGGTCTCTAACTAAGTTCTTCCTAGTATGTTTTCTAAGTGAATGTAAATTTTTGTGTCCTAATCATCTATTCCAAAGCCAAGACTCTTTATGAAAAGCATTTAAACAAGTAATATTTTTCATAGCTAAAGAATTTAAATCAACAGCATAGACATTTTCATTTCTCAAGGCATAAAATACTAAATTATTTTAAAATTAAAAACATTGCAAGAATCGTTTTCAAATTTAACATTGAAACCATCATCACATAGCTGAGAAATAATTATTAAATTATATTTAAGTCCATCAAAAAATATAACTTTAGAAATTAATATTGAGTCAGTGTTACCAATCTGGCCCAAGCCGATGATTTTCCCTTTATAATTATCACCAAAAGTGACAAAACCTCCATCAACTCATACTATGATTTTAAATCATGAGAAGTATCCTCACATATGTCTTGAACATCCACTATCCTAGTACCAAGTCTTCCTACAAGAGCTCTTTAAGCAGGTTCCCTACAAAATAGATTTAGATAGGAAATGATTTTGGTACCCATATTTTCTTGGGTCCAGACAGGTTAGCCAAAAAAAACATTAGGTACCCAAATTTGACTTATGGGTTTCATAAGGTTTGCAGAATCAATAGATTTAGACAGATAAACCTTATTATATCCATAACTATGAATATAAGTAGTTTAAGCATATGAACTTCCAGAACTATAACTATCTACATTTTGTCCAGATTTAGGAATAAATCTAGTTTTGGTAATTTTTCTTTGTCCAGGTTGGTATCCTATACCAGTAGTATATCTAGGTGCAATCTTCTTACCAAGAATTTGAGTAAGATTATCTATTCCATTTTTGAACTTTTCTAAATCCTTTCTTAAGTTGCTCATTTGACAATTTTAGTTCAGTGCTTTCTTTAAGTAACAGAGTATTCTTTTCTATTTCTATGTCAAGATCAGATTTATGTTTAATAGTTAAAGCATACTGTTTCTTTAAACCTTTGTATTTGACTTTTAGCTCATTACAGGTTAGTTCCAACATATAACAGTATTCAAACAATTCAGATTTTGAAATATTTTTAGAATCAGAATCATCTCCAGAATAATAAGAATTTAAAGCAGGAGCTTCAGATGTTACATCATAGGTGTTTTTTCATAAAACACATGTTTTCTTTATTTCTGATTTTAGTTTCAGAAGCTTAAAATTCACTGGATCTATCCACATAAGCACTCCAAGTATCCTTCATGGATTTATTATTCTTATTTTCCTTATACTCATACTTCTTTTTGTATTTCAGCTTTGGATAGTCTGCTTTTATATTTCCTTTTTCTTTTTCATTCATAGCAGACAACTTCATCAGATTTGTCAGATTTCTTCCAGTCCTTTTTCCAGTGTCCCTTGTTGTCATACATACCTTTGTAATTTTATTTTCTTAAAAATTTCTTTTTCCTATAAAACTTCTTAAATATTCTGTCTATGTGAGCCATTTTTGCATCACTGTCAGATTCACTTTCACTTTCTTCATAGCTTGAGCTATCACTTACAGCTTGAAGTTTCTCCTTATCCTTACTCTTTGAAGTAGACGTCTTGGAGGCAACTGACTTCTTTTTTGGTTCATCTTCTTCTTATTTGTTTACCTTGAGATCTTCTTCATACATCATGAACTTACCAATAATTTCCTTAACTGGAAGTTCACCAATATCACAAGATTCTCTGATTGAAACAGAAGTGCCCCTCCATCTTTCAGGTAGGAATCTCAAAATTCTCATGATTTTCTCCTTTGATGGAACATCCTTTCCCAGTTTGATCATTATGTTGAAAATTTTGTTATTCCTGAGATACATATCAGAAATGGGTTCATCGGGCTTCGTCTTAAAATTATCATATTTAATAGTATAGGTGTTCAATCTCATTTCCTTAACGTTACTTGTACCTTCATGAGAAACACTTAAAGTATCCCAAATTTCATGTGCAGTCTTACAAGCAGATATTCTATTAAATTCCTTATCTCATAAAGCACAATACAGAGCATACATAGCTTTTCAATTATTATTGTAGGCTGTCTTAGTAGCTTCATTCCAAGTAGATCTAACAGTAGTAGGAATTTTATATTCTGATTCTATGGATGTCCAAATATCAAAACCAATGATTTCTAAATGAATTTTCATCGTAATCTTCCACTAAGAATAGTTGTTTCCATTAAAAAATGGTGCTCTATTAGTATAAACACCTTCATGTATGTTATCCATGATAACTAGGTTAAAATAAAAATTTTGAAGAGATAATAATTTAGAAATAACAGAAATTTAAAGAACTTTAAAATACAACCAAAATCACAGTTGAAAAACAGAGTACATCAGAATATATTTTAAACACATCTGATACAAAATGTTGGTCGGAGTGGATTCTCAAGAGGGGGGATAATTGAGTTCCAATTAAAATTTCGGTTTTAATATCCTTTACCAAATTCCCCCAATTTAAAATACAAATTGAATTGTAGTGAATTTTAACTAAAGCAAACTTTCAGCTAGGTTCTCAAGGGATTGATTAATTCCTAGTTAATCTAATGAGATGATCAGATTCGCTTTTGAAACTAACTTACTGATTTACAAATAATGCAAACACTTGCTAATTCAATTATCAGAGTAACATTGAAAAATAGTTTGGGTTTTAAAGCACTTGGTAATGGAATAAAAGGTTATAGATAAAACTAAATAAATCACATCAGATATGACCAAGAAGTTCTGTCTCAAGCTGAGACTTAGTCCTATCAACAATTTATATAAATTGGATCCACACCCTGGATCGGGGTTCACAGTAGTTTACAACTATCTAGGTCAAGGACCTCTGCCACAGTTCTATGTGGGAAACAAAACAACAGAAAATATAGCTGTCCAGGTCACACATGACCTCTACCACTATCCACAGTGGGAAAATAGAAAATGTAAGGAGGGTGAATGAGGATTTATAGATCCTCTAGTTAAGGTTCAGGAGACAGTGTGTGTGTAAATTAAAACAGATGGTACACACTGCTCGTAATGTAAATAAAAAATCACTGAGTAAGATATAGAGTTTAGAATGTCTCTAGTGATTGCAGTGTAGCTATGGACTTCTTCAAATTTGATTAGAAATGTTTCTGATTCCTCTTCTTGTTTTTCTCTGAAAATACAGAGTGTCGTCTACTTGACATCCAGGTTCATACCTTTTGAATGTAACGAACTCTTCTTGACTAAGATTGAGTGTGTATGAGCTTCTGTGTCTTCTTGATCATGCATGAATGAGATATTCTTGTGTATTTCACTTGTAGGTCACTTCCGTATTACGCTTGTATATTCCTCGTGTCTTTCACATGTGTGTCTCTCTCCATGTCTGTGCAGCAACAATGACTTCTGGTATTTATGGCACGAACTCCATCAAAAGAATTAATTTATTTTTGCAGGTACGAGGTACCGTTTCCTAACAACCAAAAACCTTAATTAAATAAATTATAGATCATTAAAATATACCTGATATGACCTTTGGTAAGATTAAATAAATATAAAGAAATTAAGGCAGCGTCAGATTCTCTGGAACAATAGCTTTGGATATCGGTAGCCTTGTGTATTGGTAGCCTCTTATGTAACGGTAGCCTTTCTATCGGTAGACTTCATGTTTGTCGGTAGATTTGATCAGTAGCGGTAGACTTAGTGTATCAATGACCTTTCGTGTATTGGTATCCTTCATGTACCGGTAGGCTTGATGTATCGGTAGACATGATGTAACGTTGAACATCATGTATCGGTAGACTTGATGTAACGGTGGCCTTCACGTATCGGTAGGCCTGATGTACCGGTAGAATTGATGTAATGGTGGAATTGATGTAACGGTGACCTTCACGTATCGGTAGACTTGATGTAATAGTGACCTTGTATAACGGTAGACTTGTTGTATCAGTGACCACTTTCCTGTTAAAGCATTCTATTGGCATAATGGGTTAAGATAGAAAATATATCCATCCAGTAATCGAATTCTCTAAAGATCATGTAAATATTATAATATATGAATATTTACTTGGTGTACATAAATACTGAAATAATTAATTAATCAGTAATCAATACAGGGATTATGAAACCACAATTGAGTATAATTGGTATTAGCATAATATGAGTGAGCATAATTGGGATTATCAAAATATATGTTCAACTAATTATCCCAGAGGGTTCAACAAATATGTTATAGTTCAGGTTCATTTCTTATGTATACGAGTGGTTCCATGATAAACTATAGGCTGGTGAGCCCATAAAATCTCCCTAATATATTGTCTAATGATATGGAGTCAAACTATAAATATTCACCAAAGAGATTTAGGGAATATACTATGATGGGTATTCCAAATGTATCCATGAAGGTTTATCCCTATATAGTTGTGAAATATACAATGTATGTATAATATATATTCTACTTGTTACATTTATGATTTCATATTTCTATAATTTTTTAGGATTCTTTTTTATTTCATGGGTTTATAAATATTCATGGAAGAATGCTTTCAGTCCTTATTTTATATCCCTTACTGTGGTTTTTTTCCCATGCAATATTTTTTTAAATCGTTTCATTTGATATAACGATGGGTAAGAGAAAATAAGAAGTGAAGAATATTTTTTTAAATAAAAACAAATCTTGTTACTTTTAAATGTATTTTATTTTAGAAGAAATGGATATTGTTGTAGTGTTATCCAATTTAAATAATTTTTTGTTATTACATATTAGTTATGTAATAATTATCTAAAATAAAAACCTGGAAAGATCCTCAATATTAATTCTTGATAGAAATCAATGTAATTTGATCTTTATGTGTTGTAACATATAATAATGACCCAAAATCTATATTCCATAATTGTTATAAATGAACAAAATTATGTTTATACATTCAAATAATGTATTTTTATGTTATTTGACAATATTTTTTATTCTATAATGAATATTATAATGACACAAATTTGGGTTACATTAATTTTAAATAAATATAAAAAAGATAACCGCATTAAAAATACAAGATTTAAAGGATTAGTGTATTCAAAAATTAGTATAATACAAAACTTTTACATGATAATACATAAAAAATATTTCATTACTTCTTCTCAACCATCTTAGTGGACCTTGGGTTTATCATAGTACAAGTAATTACCTAAGGATATACATCAATTAATGGGGTGAGTTAAAACCATTGTAATAGGATGAATACGTTCCATGGGTAAATTTAACAAAGCTGGTAATAAAAAACATGATCATATCAAAGAATAGGATTGTCCAAAACATCATGAAGGAAATGATGGATAAAGGCATTGAATGTGAACATTCATAAAAATGAAACATCTTGTCTTAGTTTTCATATACTAGGCATTTTTGTGAACCAATACAGTATTATGTTCACACATAATATACGTGAATTATCATAACATCAACATTGTGAAAAAAATATAGCATCATGTTCATGCATATTATACATTATTTCATGTGATACACCATGTTACCCAATTCAATGGAGGGTTATATAATCAGGTATAAGGCCCCGGCCTTAAACCTTACTTAATCATGAATTAAATGAATAATTCACATAGAGGATATTTTCAGGTTTAGAGTTTTAAATAATTAGGTCATAACTATTACATCTCAAAAGATTACATAGTAGACACATCTACTAAGTTTCCATAAAATAAAATAAAAAACTCTTAAAAAGAAACATGTCTAGTTCAATGTTTTAGATAGCATGTCTTTCCATGAACTCATCCTTGACCATATTAATCTTTAATTCCAATGTAAAACATTTCAAAAACTTGGGATGAGTATAAAAAGCCCAGTAAAGGATACACAAAAGTGGAAAACTGGTAATTTTTTTAAAACAATAGGTAAACCATTAAAACATTACCAAAGTAATACTTTTCACCTTTATGAAGTAGTAAAAAATATTCATGGAATAAAAAACCATTACTTACCCTTTTGTAACCAAAATATAAACATAAAACCCATATAAAGAACACATAACATATAAAGGTAACTTGGGACATAAAAATACTTAAATGGAATAACCATACGGTCGAATTCTACACATAATTAATGGAATAGACATACGACCAACTTCCATACCCAATGCATTGGAGGTTATAACGTAACCACCCGTCCTGGTATTCACGGAACCACCCGTCATATGGTTTATCACGTAACCACCCGTCAAATGACCAAGTACCATTATAAAATAATATTATTTTATTATTAGAGTGAAACATAAGATTCCCAAGAAACTTGTTGTTGTGTATTGGGTACGTCATCGAGCATAGCATCCCCTTTAAAGTTACATTAATATTTTATTCACAAATATGGATTAATGTGAAAATGTCATATTCTTTATTTACCTTGGGTGTTACATCCTTCCCCCCTTTTGGGAATTGCATCCTTGCAATTTTATAATTGGTATTGGAAACTTCATTGAAAATCCCACATCGGAACAAGAGTCAGTAAAACAATCACTTTAAAATAAATAAAGATAAGTACAAAGGTCACCCGAGTTAACTCATACTAGGATTCCATGTAGGAAAACATGGATATGGAGGAAAAAACAAAGGTTCATGTTCTGAGGGAGAGTGATAGTAAACATGTCTAGGAGAAAGTTAACCATAATAAAATCACAAACTTGTGATGGGTTAAACGATATTTGATTCCCCAGTAGGAAAAGTTAACAGACATCATTTTTGTTTTAAGTTACTCTTCATTGAGGAATTTATTTTTGAGCTTAACTAAATCATAATGAAACATACTTACTTGTCAGGTAGACTTTCAACTTTTACTAGATTCCTTAATCAAACTCATATTTTCTCCAAAAGACGAGTATTTAGGAAGACGTGTTCGCATTAAGAGTACTATAATCAAATTCTTGAGAATCACCTAATCCACAAAAGGGAACTATATATTTCCCATGTATTTAGACAAAATCCAAAAACAAAAATTGTTATAACAAGATCCAAAAATGAATAATCCTTTATAAAAAAGAAAATCTATTCTTAATCTCCAAAATTTGTCCAACAACCCCAATGTTCAACAAAGACCATTAGATAAACAATTTTTCCATAAAATTATTCAAAGTAAACCAAACTAATATTGAAACCCAAATATTTGAAGGATTTAATGACATAGTCTTCCAAGGTAAAAATTAACATTTATCTCCAAATAATATCAGTTGCTCTTAAAGTCTCATATTGAAAAGTAATTAACCTAATCACACATCCTCCATGATAGGTTAATAATTTCCATAGATAACCCAAAATAAACTTACTCTTTATTCAAAAAAAACATCTAACTAAAAAGAATTAGTCAAACTATCGAGGGACTTCACGTTGTCTAGTGGTAGGCGATAAATACCAGTCGCACTTTGGTTATGGGTTCGATTCCCATAGATTTTTCTGACGCGACGGGTTGTCACACGGTCTGCGTGTTTTCCTTTTTCCAAAACTACATAATTCGTAAAACATTCCCCAAAATGAGATAAAATATTCAAAAATAATCATAACATATTTTAACCTCATGTTTATCTCATGCCTTTCATTTTCCATCATAACATATAATAACCCATAATTACATCAAAAGTAAGGATCATATAAATTCTAATGGTTACCTTTATAATTATTACCTGAACTTCCACATCGATTGGTCATCTCATACATTATGCATTACAAGACATACCTAGGTACAAGTGGTTGATCAGTACTCCTTGATGGTTGGTTTAGAACAACTATGAGTTTCCTCATTGAATCCCCCATTTCATCCAGTCTCTTAATCAGAGAACCACCACAGTTTCCTTCAAACCTATTGTCACTTCGGTGCCTGCTAGATCCATCCATTCACTAAAAATAGAAATGTTAGTGTGAGTATATCAACAAAACCATCATGAAATAATGAGTAAGATAAACACTAAGATATACTTACTCATTCACTTTATCAAAACTAGGACTCTTTCTGAAATCCTAACCATTATGGTAATGTCACTTATGCTTAGAGAATACCCTAACCTCTAAAGTTATCTAAACCAACCTATGATACCAACTATAAGGCCCCGGCCTTAAAACATACTTAATCATGAATTCAATGAATAATTCACATAGAGGATCTTTTTAGGTTTAGAGTTTTAGAGAATTAGGTCATAACTATTACATCTCAAAAGATTACATAGTAGACACTTCTACTATGTTTCCATAAAAAATAGAAAAAACTCTTAAAAAGAAATATGTCTAGTTCCATGTTTTAGATAACATGTCTTTCCTTGAACCCATCCTTGACCCTATTAATTTTCAGTCCGGTGGAAAACATTTCAAAAACTTGGGATGACCATTAAAAGCCCAGTAAAGGATACACAAAGAAGGAAAACTGTTAGTTTTTTCAAAACAATAGGTAAACCATGAATACTTTACCAAAGTAATACTTTTATCCTTTATGAAGTAGTAAAAACTATTCAAGGAATAAAAAAACATTACTTACCCTTTTTTAACAAAAAGATTACCATAAACCCCATATAATGAACACATAACATATAAAGGTAACTTGGGACATAAACATACTTAAATGAAATAACCATACAGTAAACTTCCATACATACTTAATAAAATAGCCATAAGGCAAACTTCCATACCCAATGCATTGGAGGTTATAACGTAACCACACATCCTGGTATTCAAAACACCACCCGTTATATGGTTTATCACATAACCACCCGTCAAATGTCCAAGTACTATTATAAAATCATAAGACATAAAACAAATATAATGGAAAGAAAACATTTCCACAGTTTGATCACAATAATTCACTTAAATATATTGACATAACAAATCCATTATAAAAACCATTTTCAATACCAAAATACATAAAAGATTATTTGGTATTTATTTCATTTTAAAAACCTTATGGCTTGTTGAGGAAGCCAGAGACCAAATAATACTCACGGCGGTGAACAAGGTCGTTGTCACCGCGTACGTTAAAAGAAACATTCCATTTTGTCGTTTAGTAAAATTTTCATAGAAAAAGATTCCTTTTGTATAAAAGTAAAATTCAAAGGGGTTTATACACCATATAAAAGAAAGTTGTGTATAAAACGAAACATGCCTTAATGAAAAGAGATTGAGATGAAGTCCCTTACAAAGATCATTTTTAAAATAAAATAGATCTATTATGTGTATTCACTATATTTACACATAAATAAAATATAAATACCAGATAGGACATAAAAATATCATGACATAATTTTAAAGTAGGAGATTAACCCAAATAATGGAAATTGGGTTAAGAAGTTCCCTTGTAAAAATTTGACACCCTAACGACGTCACTTCAAAATTACGAAAATTAGTCGACGATAGAGTGAATGGTAACTCATACCTTGGACATAAATTTTACATCAATAAGGATATATAATAACATATCCCAGCATAATAAGATGCAAATTAAAAGACATAACAAAAAAAGTCTTTTAAAAAGAGGAGGGTGAAAGGTCCCCTTACCGAGTTGGGTAACTTTCGAAACGTACACCCCATGGAAGAAGGGTCATACAATGAAGATGTATATACCCATAAATGAAATTATACTACACAATGTGTATAATAATTTGCAGTACATACACCACTCAAAGGAAATAGTGGCAAACGTAGCATAAATTTCACGGGAATAAAAGTGAGATGAAAAATCCCTTACGAAAACTCGGCAGCATAACGACGCCACATAAAACTTCCAAAAATGGATTTATGAGATCAAATAGGGTCTCTCATAATATGAAAATAAAAATTGAATTATGATGAATATAAAATAACATCCCCAAACATAAGAAATTTGAGCTTAAAAGAAATGACATAAAAGAGAGTACTTAAAAAGAAAGAGAGAGGTTGGATCCCTTACCTCGTGTCCGACATGACTCGATCGTTCTTTAATCTCATAAATAATAAAATTTGGTAAATTAATAATTTCTTAATGACCTCCTTTAAAGATTATTATTCAGTTCATATCACATATTATAATTTTATAATAATTGGTTAATAAAGTGAGTTCATATCAGACGGTTTTGTCGATGTTCGGTACATGAGTAAAAATTGAACTTGATGGAAAAAAATTTCCATGTAGTTATAGGTACATCATATAAATAATAGTATTTATGTTTTAAATATCATTTATATCCCGTATATATTCCTTTTATACTATTCCATAGCATTTGGAAAAAAAAATTAAAAGCACATTTCATGGAGACAGTAGGCTGTACGTACGCATGAACACTAGTTTCAATTTTTGTCATATTAATGGAATTAAAACAATATGAGAGATATATATATTATAATTCCAGAATTATATATATCATTTAGATGTAATATATTACATATATATCCATTATATATATGTACTTAAAATAGTACATAACATTTGGAGATAAGAAATGAAATGTACCGTTCATGGAGACGGTAAGCCGTACGTACGCATGAACCCTACCTTCATTTCTTTCATTTTTGTATTCAATGGAATAAAATAATAATGATATAAAGGTATATTATAATACCATTAGGATATCATATGTAATAACATTAATTCCATCCTTTATACATCCCATATATGGCATTAACGAATCAAATCACTTTGAGGAGGGGGTAGTCCGCACTTTCTAAAATGAAGATATCGCGTTTTCCCATAATGGAAACCATAAAGGTATGCCATAAATGAAAAATACAGAAGAATAAGGAAAAAATAAAAAAATTATATATAATATATAAATATATTGACATCTTAATGGACACCTTTTAAGGGGTTAAAAGAATATTGAACAATCATCGTTTCGTGAGGCAGTAATTTGCCATCCACAGAAACAGTATGTTCCTTAACCATTAGACGAAGGTGTGTGAAAGTGTATCTCGAATACTTCTTATAACAACATCCTGGTATATTTATGATACTGGTTTTGTTACAAAAAAAAGTAATAAAAAGTGTTTAGGGGTTTGGAGAAGCAAAATAAGACAAAATAACACAAGGGAAGACATTACCATTAAATCTGGTAACTCTCTTTCATTTGAGCTCAAAGGCTTCCTCGGAAAGGATTATACCCAAAGTGAGGCTTCATTGATGAAGAGACAGATGTGTAGAGATGCAATGGGCAGGGTTTGTCGGAGCCAAAGGCTTGAGAGGTGTGTGTAAGGTGGTAGAGGTGGGGGCCTTTTATAAGAGGAGAGGAGGGGCACTCTTGGAAAGTTATAAAATATTACTTTATTATAAAATGTTTTTCGGATATAAAAGGTCCCAAAAGGATATATTTCGAGGATAAGGTGATACGGTTTCTAAAGGCACCCATCCAATATGGTTTTGACAATTTTCAGACTTATATTTCAACCTATATCCTCATTTTATTAAAATCGTTCATTTATGAGGTAATCATTGCATCATCACGGTGTCATAAATAAATTAATTTATTTAATTTCTAAAAATTATAAAAAATATATAATGATGTAGGAAATATTTTTATCTTTATAATTAATATTTATAATCAAAATCTTACTTGTATAACCCCATTTAAAAATTAGTTTAGTAAAACAACTCAGGTTTGTGACATTTTTATTTTAACTTTAAATAAAAAGTTATTTATGTCATTTTCCTACCAAAGTTGCTACATGGGGTCCCCAAGTTGACCCATGGATTTTCTTGGTCGGCCATGACACATCCAATGAGGGTAGGACATGTGTCTAGGTCATTTCATATTATTAAAACATTATTTTTTACCTTAAATTACACTAATTACCTTTAACCGCCCTTAATAAAACATAAAAGTTACTATTCACCAAAAATTATTTTAATCTCCTTGAACCACATTTTACTTCATAATTAAACCCATGTATGTCGGAATTTTGGAAATCAAATCACAGAAGTGGAAATGATTCATTTAAACGAAAAATTAGTTTCTTTAACTACCACTTAGTGGTTTCACTATTCATCTAAAATTGAAGTTTTTCAGAAAAATACCAAAAATTCCCCCTAAGCTATATTTGATATTCCAATTTCAAAAATGATGACTATTTTAAAAAATTCAAAACATGTGAGTTACATTAATTAATTAAATAATTAATTCCCATTGTCAAAGCAAAATTGCTTGTTTTTATGAAACAATAAGTATCAAAAGATTGACACTAGTTTAAGTACAATATCAAGATGAAATTAATTCCAATGAGCAATATTGGATTAAATGGTAAAAATAAATTCTAATTTCACTTTAAAACCAATTCAAAAGATATCCTAATCAATTAAAAAAATTAGATTAAAAATAGGTTTTGAATTAAAATACAACTTTTTTCACTATTCATTAAAAAATGACCTTTATCAGAAAAATACCAGAAATTTATACAATGTAAATTTTGATGTCCCGATTCTAAAGAAGAATTTTATTTTGTCAAATATAACACATAAAATTCTCAAAAAGTTGATTTAAAAGAGGTTCGTCATCAAAAGCCAGTTAATCGTCCTTTTAAAGAATATTAGAATGTTTACGCTTAAAATTGGATTTATTCGCAATTTTAATCCTCTAACATTTATTGTAAAAAGTAAAAATATTTGACAAACATATATAATCTTTTTGTGGTTAGTTTTGTTCATTCCCGCCATTACAACGGCTAGGCATTATCTACAAATTAAAATAATATTATTTTATTATTTGAGTGCAACGTAAGATTCCTAAGAAACTCGTTGTTGCGTATTGGGTACGTCATCGAGCATAGCATCCCCATTAGAGTTATATTAATATTTTATTCACAAATACGGATAAATGTGAAAATGTCATATTCTTTATTTACCTAGGGTGTTACATCTTTCCCACCTTTTGGGAATTTCATCCTTGCACTTTTAAAATTGGGCTTGGAAACTTCATTGAAAATCCCACATCAGAACAAGAGTTAGTAAAACAATCGCTTTAAAAAAAAAGAAAGAGAAGTACAAAGGTCACCCGAGTTAACTCATACTAGGATTCCATGTAGGGAAACATGGATATGGAGGAAAAACAAAGGGTCATGTTCTGAGGGAGAGTGATAGTAAACATGTCTAGGAGAAATTTTACCATAAGAAAATCACAAACTTGTGATGGGTTAAACGGTATTCGATTCCCCACTAGGAAAAGTTAACAGACAACATTTTTGTATTAAGTTACTCTTCATTGAGGAATTTATTTTTGAGCTTAACTAAATCATAATGAAACATAATTGCTTATCACATAGACTTTCAACTTTTACTAGATTCCTTAATCAAACTCATATTTTCTCCAAAAGACAAGTATTTAGGAATACTTTTTCGCATTAAGAGTACTATAATAAACTTCTTGAGAATAACCTAATCCATAAAATAGAACTATATATTTACCATGTCTTTAGACAAAATCCAAAACCAAAAATTGTTAGAACAAGATCCACAAATGAATAATCCTTTATAAAAAAGAAAGTCTATTCTTAATCTCCAAAATTTGTCCAACAAACCCAATGATCAACGAAGACCATTAGATAAACAATTTCTCCATAAAATTCATCAAAGTAAACCAAACTAAGATTGAATCCCAAATATTTGAAGGATTTAATGACATAGTTTTCCAAGGTAAAAATTAGCTTTATCTCCAAATAACATCAGTTTCTCTTAAAGTCTCATATTGAAAAGTAATTAACCTAATCGCACATCCTCCATGATAGGTTAATAATTTCCATAGGTAACCCAAATTAAACATACTATTTATTCCAAAAATCATCTAACTAAAAAGAATTAGTCAAACTAACCAGGGACTTCACGTTGTCCAGTGGTTGGCGATAAATACCAGTCACACTTTGGTTGTGGGTTCGATTCCCACAGCTTTGTCTGACGCGACGTGTTGTCACACGGTCGGTGTGTTGTCCTTTTTCAAAAACTACATAATTCTTAAAAAATTCCCCAAAATGAGATAAAATATTAAAAAATAATAATAACATATTTTAACCTCAAGTTTATCTCATGCCTTTCATTTTCCATCATAACATATAATAACCCATAATTACCTCAAAAGTAAGGATCATATAAACCCTAATGGTTACCTTTATAATTATTACCTGAACTTCCACACCAATTGGTCATCTCATACATGATGCATTACAGAACATACCAAGGAACAAGTGGTTTATCATGACTCCTTGATAGTTGGTTTAGAACAACCACGAGTTTCCTCATTGAATCCCCCATTTCATCCAGTCTTTTAATCAGAGAACCACCACAGTGTCCTTCAAACCTATTGTCACTTCGGTGCCTGTTGATCCATCCATTCACTAAAAACAGAAATGTCAGTGTGAGTATATCAATAAAACAATCATGTACTAATGAGGAAGATAAACACTATGATATACTTACTCATTCACTTTATCAAAACTAGGAATCTTTCTGAAATCCTAACCATTATGGTAATGTCACTTATGCTTAGAGAATACCCTAACCTCTAATGTTATCTAAACCGACCTCTGATACAAACTATAAGGCCCCGGTCTGAAAACTTACTTAATCATGAATTAAATGAATAATTCACATATATGATCTTTTCAGGTTTAGAGTTTTAGAGAATTAGGTCATAACTATTACATCTCAAAAGATTACATAGCAGACACTTCTACTAAGTTTCCATAAAATAATAAAAAAACTCTTAAAAAGAAACATGTCTAGTTCCATGTTTTAGATAGCATGTCTTTCCTTAAACCCATCCTTGAACCTATACATCTTTATGTCCTGTGGAAAACATTTCAAAAACTTGGGATGAGCATAAAAATCCCATTAAAGGATACACAAAGAAGGAAAACTGTTAGTTTTTTCAAAACAATAGGTAAACCATGAATACTTTACCAAAGTAATACTTTTCACCTTTATGAAGTAGAAAAAACTATTCATTGAATAAAAAACCATTACTTACCCTTTTTTAACAAAATGATTACCATAAAAACCATATAAAGAAAACATAACATATAAAGGTAACTTGGGACATAAACATACTTAAATGGAATAACCATACGGTCGACTTCCACATATACTTAATGGAATATCCATATAGAAAACTTCCATACCCAATGCATTGGAGGTTATAACGTAAACACCCATCCTGGTATTCACGGGACCACCCGTCATATGGTTTATCCCGTAACCACCCGTCAAATGTCCATGTACCATTATAAAATCATAAGACATAAAACAAATATAATGGAAAGAAAAAATTTCCACACATTGATCACAATATATCACTTAAATATATTGACATAAAAAATACATTATAAAAATCATTTTCAATACCAAAATACATAAAAGATTATATGATATTTATTTCATTTTAAAAACATTACAGCTTGTTGAGGAAGACAAAGACCAAATAATACTTGCAGCGGCGGAAAAGGTCATTGTCACCACATACGTTAAAAGAAACATTCCTTTTTGTCATTTAGTAAAACGATTCGTAGAAAAAGATTCCTTTTTTATAAAAGTAAATGTCAAAGGGGTTTATACACCGTATAAAAGAATGTTGTGTATAAAACGAAACATGGATTAATGAAAAGAGATTGAGACGAAGTCCCTTACAAGGATCATTTTTAAAATAAAATAGATATATTATGTGTATTAACTATATTTACACATAAATAATGTTTAATTACCAGATAGTACATAATAATATCATGACATAATTTGAAAGTAGGATATTAACCCAAAGAATGGAAATTGGGTTAAGAAGTTCCCTTGTAAAAATTTGGCAGCCTAACTGCGTCACTTCAAAATTAGGAAAATTAGTCGATGAGAGAGTGAATGGTATCTGATCACTTGGAAATAAATTTTAAATCAATAAGGATATAGAAGAACATATCCCTGCATAATAAGATTTAAATTAAAATACATAACAAAATAAGTCTTTTAAAAAGAGCAGGGTGAAAGGTCCCGTTACCGAGTTGGGTAACTTTCGAAACGTACACCCCATGGAAGAAGGGTCATACAATGAAGATGTATATACCCATAAATGAAATTATACTACACAAAGTGTATAATAATTTTCAGTACATACAACACTCAAAGGAAATAGTGGAAAACGTAGCATAAATTTCACGGGAATAAAAGTGAGATGAAAAATCACATACGAAAACTCGGCAGCATAACGACGCCACTTAAAAAATCCAAAAATGGATTTATGAGATCAAATAGGGTCTCTAATAATATGAACATAAAAATTACAGTATTAAGAATATAAAATAACATCCCCAAACATAAGAAATATGAGATTAAAAGAAATTACATAAAAGAGAGTACTTAAAAAGAAAGAGAGAGGTTAGATCCCTTATCTCGTGTCCGACATGACTCGATCATTCTTTAATCTCATGAGTAATAAAATTTGGTCAATTTATAATTTCATAAGGAACACCTTTAAATATTATTATTCAGTTCATATGACATATTATAATGTTATAATAACTGGTTAATAAAGTGAGTTCATATCAGACATTTTTGTCGATGTTCTTTACATGAGTAAAAATTGAACTTGTTCGAAAAGAATTTTCCTTTTAGTTATAGGTACATCATATCAAGAATAGTATTGATGATTTAAATATCATATATATCCAGTATATATTCATTTTATACTATTTCATAGAATTTGGAAAAAAAATTAAAAGCACCGTTCATGGAGACGGTATGCCGTACGTACGCATGAACGCTAGTTTCATTTTTTGTCATATTAATGGAATTAAAACAAAATGAGAGATATATATATTAAAATTAAAGAATGATATATATCATTTAGATGTAATATAATACATATATATCCATTATATATATGTACTTACAATAGTACATAACATTTGGAGATAAGAAATGAAATGTACTGTTCATGGAGACGGTAATCCGTACGTACGCACGAACGCTACATTCATTTCTTTATTTTTTGTATTCAATGGAATGAAATAATAATGATCTAAAGGTATATTATAATTCCAGTAGGATATCATATGTAATACCATTAATTCCATCCTTTATACATCCCGCATATGGCATTAACGAATCAAATCACTTTGAGGGGGCGGTAGTCCGTACTTCCTAAAATGAAGATATCGCGTTTACCCATAATGGAAACCATAAAGGTATACCATAAATGAAAAATACATAAGCTTAAGGAAAACATAAACATATTATATATCATATATAAATATAGTGAAATATTAATGGCCACATTTTAAGTTGTTAAAAAAATATTGAACAATCATCGTTTCGTGAGGCAGTAATTCTCCATCCACAGAAACAGTATCTTCTTTAACCATTAGACAAAGGTGTGTGAAATTGTAGCTCGAATACTTCTTATAACAACATCCTGGAATATTTAAGATACTGGTGGTGTTACAAAATAAATTAATAAAAAGAGTTTAGGGGTTTGGAGAAGAAAAATAAGACAAAACAACACAAGGAAAGACATTACCTTTAAATCGGGCAACTCCCTTTTATTTGAGCTCAAAGGCTTCCTTGGAAAGGATTCTACCCAAAGTGAGGCTTCAATGATGAAAAGAGGGATGTGGAGAGATGAAATGGGCAGGGTTTGGCCGAGAAAAAGGCTTGAGAGGTGTGTGTAAGGTTGTAGAGGTGGGGGCCTTTTATACGAGGAGAGGAGGGGAACTCTTGGAAAGTTATAAAATATTACTTTATTATAAAATGTATTTCGGATTTAAAAGGCCCCAAAAGGATATATTTATAGGATAAAGTGATAAGTTTTCGCAATCCACCCATCCAATAGGTTTGTGACAAGTGTAAGACTTATATTTCACCCTATCTTCTTAGTTTATTTAAATCGTTCATTTATGAGGTAATCATTACATCATCACGGTGTCATAAATAAATTAATTTATTTGATGTCTAAAAATTAAAAAAAAATATCATGATGTAGGAAATATTTTTATCATTTTAATTAATATTTATAGTCAAAAATATTACTTATATTACTCCATTTAAATTTTTTTTTAGTAAAACAGCTCATGTTTGTGCCATTTTTACTTTAACATTAAATAAAAAGTTATTTATGACATTTCCCTACCAAAGTGGCTATTTGGGGTCCCCAAGTTGACCCATGGATTGTCTTGGTCGGCCATGAAACATCAAATGAGGGTAGGTCATGTTTCTAGGTCATTTCATATTATTAAAACATTATTTTTACATTAAATTACACTAATTACCTTTAATCACGATTAATAAAACTTAAAAGTTACTATTCACAAAAAATTATTTTTATCACATTGAACCAAATTTTACTTTTTAATGACAATAATGTATGTTGGATTTTTGAGAATCAAATCACAGAAGAGTCAAAGTTTCATTTAAACGAAAAATTAGTTTCTTTAACTACCACTTAGTGGTTTCACTATTCATCTAAAATTGCAGTTTTTCATAAAAATACAAAAAATTCCCCCTACGATATATTTGATATTCCGAATTCAAAAATGATGTCTATTTTACAAAATTAAAAACATATATGTTACATTAATTAATTTAATAATTAATTCCCGATGTTAGAGCAAATAGCGTGTTTTTATGGAACAATAAGTATCAAAAGATTGACACTAGTTTAAGTCCAATTTCAAGATGAAATTAATTACAACGACCACTATTAGATTAAATGGTAAAAATAAATTCTAATTTCACTTTAAAAAGAATTAAAAAGATAATCTAATCATATAAATAAATTATATTAAAAAGGGGTTTTGAATTAAAATACAACATTTTTCACTATTCATTAAAAAATGAACTTTATCGGAAAAATACCAAAAATTTACACAAAGTAAATTTTGATGTCCCAATTCTAAAGAATAATTTTATTTTTTCAAATATAACACATAAAATTGTCAAAAAGTGGATTTAAAAGAGGTTCTTCGTCAGAAGGTGGTTAATCGGCCTTTTAATGAATATTAGACTGTTTACGTTTAAAATTGGATTCATTCGCATTTTTAATCCTCTAACATTTATTGTAAAATGTAAAAATATTTGACAAACATATATAATCATTTTTTAGTTAGTTCTGTTCATTCCCTCCATTACAATGGCAAGGCATTAACTACAATTTAAAATAATATTATTTTATTATTAGAGTGCAATGTAAGATTTCCAAGAAACTCGTTGTTGAGTATTGGGTACTCCATCGAGCATATTGTTCCCTTTAAAGTTATATTAATATTTTATTCACAAATATGGATAAATGTGAAAATGTCATATTCTTTATTTACCTGGGGTGTTACATCAGGTCCCACAAATCACATCGTAATATTTACATATTCATGCATGCCACATAAAACATATATCAATCAATATCATGATGTAAATCCTGTGGAGTAATAGGATTCATATGGATTTTATAAATCATATGTTAATCGATAACATTTTTGGCCAAAAATGGAAAATTGAATAGAACAAATTTTGATTAAGAATAACCTTTTGTATTGTGAATAATAAATAACTCAGTAGGATTCACAATGTGTTTTGGAAAGAAGATTTCTTTTGAAAAAATCATTGTATTTGTCATAAAATAATATTGGAAACAGGTACACCCCCAAAAATAAAAGGTAAGAATAATGAAATTATGTTTGGGGGACATTAAAAGGATATACACATTGAAATTTGGCATGAAAGAGTAATAACCACAATAATGGAAGTTGGGTTCGAGAATCCCCTTATGTTTATTCCCACCATATTTCTCCCCATGTTCACCTCCTAAATAATAAAATAATATTTATTTAATCATTATCCAATAAATTAATTTTTGTAATTTATGAAACTATTTATCAATTATAATCATTTTATTATATTTATTAATTTCCATTTCTGATGTTGAAGCGTTTTAATATCATGTTTTCTTAAAAATTTTCCATTTTTCGTTGATTTTACTATCTTGATTATGGTAACACTTAAAAAAATGAATAGATTCAAAAAACATAAAATAAATATATTTTATCATTTTTATATAATGATTAATTTATTTTAACAACTACAAGTGTTGGTGATATGAAATATATTGGAAAAATTGACATTGGTGGTTGATCGACCATTTTTAGGAATGTTGTCCAAATATAAAGAAAATGAGGTATAAAATATAAATACATTAAATATATATTTTTTAAAGAATAATAAAATAATAAATATAATTTTCAAATTTTTCCTAATTAGATCATATAATATTTTATTTTTAAATAATATATGGAAAAGAGTTAGGAGATAAATAAAGTGATTCAAGAGTTTAAAACATATTATTTCATTTGTGCAACCTATCTTGTACGAAACTCTACATCCTTTTTTCAATTAATCCAAAATCCCCTTATGAATTCGAACATGCCTAAGGGGAAATATTTGTGTAGAGTATTGGATTTTAATTGGGTGGGAGGATTTATTTTCCAAGGGGGTGGACATGGGTTATTTATACTTGAGGATAAGGGTATTTTTATAATAAAATATTGAATATTATAAAATATCAACAATAAAAATATAATAGTGAATTTTTTACAATATAAATTATATATTAATATAATATAATTTTTGACTTTTAATATTCTTTATTATTCAAATTCATAAATTTACTAAAACCCAGGTGCAAAGAAAAAATGCCATTTTACAGAATCACTTTTGACTTTTGGTTTTGGAAAATGATTTTTAGTTTTTTGAATTAAATTTATAATATTTTAATGATTCACTTATGGAATAATATATTCCATTTTCAAAAATAATGTATTACATTATTATATCATTAATTACATAATTGAAGATACACTAGAGGAGGAAATTGTTTTTTTATAAAATATAAGGGACAATAACAAGAAACGTTAACAACCCAGGCACTCAGGGAGGCCAAAAGTAATGTAACCCTTAGGCGTACTTCAACACAAAGGGCCTACACTCAAGAGGTAGAGATCCCAAGCTTCTATACATAACTACCTCTTCCCTATGAATTCCAATCTTCACAAGTGCATCCCCAACAAAATTTCTTTCCATCCAACTATGTTGCAAGAGTTCTCCTTGATTGGTCTCCAAGGCACACAACCTGATGATATATAAAAGTTCCCAAGTTACGTCTGACCTTCCCTGGAACTGATTATCAAAGACCTCTGAATCTGACTCCACCTCTAACACCTAAAATTCGATCCTCCTGCAATCTCTCATGTTATTATTTCTGTGTAAAATTACTATTCTAACTATCATGTTATTATTATAACAGTCAGGTTACTATTCTTAATGATCAAGTTACTTTTCCAACAGTTACATTAAAATTCCAATGGTTACATTGAATCCTATAAATATTAATACATTCTTTCAGTCAATATTAAAATCAATTACTCTCATGGTTCTATATTTCTATAAGTTCTATTTTTGACTAAAATTTTCATCTTCTCTATTGTGTTTGTAGTATAGGTGATATTTCTAGTATATTTGGTTGATCCCTATATTTTCCATTAAGATTTTGAATTTTGAATTTTTTGTCTCATTTTAATGTTTGTAATTTTAATTTTTTTAAGTTTTTTATTAATATATTAGTATTTACAAATGAAATAATTTCATTTTCAGTTATTTTATGTCTATAATGATATATAATATAATAAAAAACACAGGAAACAAATATTATGAATAAAAATTAGGTCATTACATTCTTACACCATTTATAAATTTCACCCCTAAAATATAAACTCTTATTCTCTGTTGTGAATGGATGAGGTTACTTCTATTTTATAATATCTTATGGGTGCCAAGTCACCTATTCATACTTTCAGTTCATCCATAACACTTTTAGAAGGATAGTATTCTTATTATGTATAAATATATCTCTATCTTCTATGATCTTTAATGTCTATTAATTATTTGAAAAGTTCACAATCAAGTTGTATCACCTATAGAAAAATTAAAAGTGAGGGTTGATGTATATACTTCCTTAGGAGAGTAACATAGAACACATCATGAACATGAGTCATGCATGGTTGAAGTGAAAGCTGATAAGACACTTCCCCTAAAAGATCAAGGATTTAAAAGGGTCCCATGTTACTTAGGCTAAACATCCAATTCTTTTAAAACCACATTAATATATTTCAAGGTGACATTTGAAGGTAAAGGTTTTCTCCAACATCCAACTTGATGTCCCTTAAATATTTGTCAACATATCTCCTTCACTGACATTGATAATATTTTATATGTTGTTGGATTTCTTGATCATTCAATATCATCTCTTACAATACGTCAGGTCCAAGTAGATTACATTTGTTAACTTCTTCCCAACAAGTTGGAGTTATACATCGCTTCCCATATAGGACATAAAATAGAGGCATTTAAATACTTGATTGGATGTTTTTTTATGGGAAATCAAATAATGGGATATGAGGATACCATCCTATTTTTAATTCCATTGAGAATGATATTAGTGTTTACTCAAGCTTCTAAATAGTACAATTATATTGACTATCTATTTTGGTATGATAGGACTTGATGAATTTAATTATGTACTAAAAGCTTATTGAATACTTCTCCATAATTTCTAAGTGAAATCTAGAGCACGATCAGATACAATTGAAAGTGGTACCCCGTAAATCCACCCCATATACTTCACAAATATATTGGAGTGTTTCTTAGCTTATAAATCATTCTAAATTGTGATAAAGTGGGAAGTCATGTTGATTTTATAAAAAAACCCATATTTCACTACTCCATTGTATGTTTTTAGGAGACTAGTGAAAAATTCCATAGTAAAATTATCCTACTAAAATAATGTGATAAGAAATGGTTTCATCATCCCTTTATATTTCTATCAATCTACTTTTACTTGAAAACATAAAAAACAACTCAGATATAATCAGGAAGGCCATCGACAGACTTTTGGCTCGGTTCATATGGGATGCATCTTCGGAGGGGAAGAGGCATTGGATCTCTTGTGGGAAGATGGCTTGGCCAATCTTGGAGAGAGGGATCAACGTTAAAAGTCTGGAGAACACTATTCATTACCTGCATGCGAAGTTGGCATGGGAGGTATTTGAAGAGTGATCTTTGTGGGGTAAGCTGATGGCCTGCAGAAACCGGGTCTCCACTGATGCATCTGCGGGTAGTGGATCTCTGCTATGGTCCTTTGTTAGTAGTTTTATTCCTTCCATCCTCCAGAGCTCGCAGTGGATTATTAGGGAGGGGAATATACAGTTCTGGTACCACAACTGGTTGGGAAGGACTCACGGATATCCAGGGTGCCCGGCGCCTTTGATCGCATACAAGGAGGCGAGTCAATACCCTCATTTCATCAGATCCATTATGGACGCGGACCAACAGATGGTTTTTGACTCTATTATCTTGAGTTCGGATATGGACCGGTGTGTCTACACCCCCTCCACCTCGTGTAGGTTCAACGCGTAGGATTTTTTCAGGACCAGCTTGTCGCAGGGCCAGCAGGCAGGGGGTACGGTCAGGTGTGGTGTAAGAGTATACCAACAAAATTTAATTTTCTGACATAGAGGATCCAAAACCTACCTTTACCATCTGATGATATCATTAAGAGGCTCAGAATCATTATGGACTCTTACTACAATGGCTATGTCAAAAAAATGCGAGGAGAGTTTATCACAAATTTTCTTCGAGGGTGACTGGGCACGCCAGGTTTGGGGAGTCTACGGCGGATTCTCAGGTTACCCCCACTATGCGCTGAACATCGACTCCTTAATGGAGAACTAGTTCCAGGGGACGGACGGCTCTGACAATGAAGGGAGGGCGAGATGCATAATCTTCCATGCGGTATGTTGGTGTGTATGGAAAGCGAGGAACATGGCTAGGTTTGAGGGGCTCGCTTCTACGTGGAGATCCGTTACAGCAAGTGTACACTATATTATGGTGGATTTGTGTGGCACCGATGATGGTGTGTATTCTAGTGTATTTTTTCCTCACAGAGTGGTCCAGCGGTCAGCAACTAGCTAGCAAGGCCACTGGGTTTGGTGGAATCCTCCTAAAGCTGGATTCAAACTGATCATTGACGGATCATGCGTGCTGGGAGAGATGTGTGGCGGAAGCATGGTCTAGGACCCTAGGGGAAGTGTGGCATTGGATTTCTCGGCGCACAATGGGTATGGGAATTCTATGATGGTGGTGGAAAAAGAGGTTCTCACCGGTATCACAATGTGCAAGAAGCAGGCGCTTGCCATCTCTCATGTCGAGACTGACTCTATGGTTATTCATGATGCTCTACATGGGAAAGGTATATGCCCCTGGTCCATTTCATACACTATTCGGAAATGAAAGGCTCTCCTAGATAGCATCACTAGAGTCACTCATACATGGAGGGAGGGGAACAAGGTGGCGGATCACTTGGCCTCTATGGCATCCCCCGACAGCATGGTCAATTGTCATACTCATGTGTCCCATTTTAAACCAGAGGGGGTGAATTTGATACGGGGTGATGCCCATGGTTTCCATTACTATAGACCCCTAGACACTGGTTCTCTATCTATTGTAATTTCCTTTTATTGAATAAAAATGGTAACATTGGATGGACAATAATCTTTCTCTAAGATCAAGATTCATCTTGGTATATCTTAGATGGATTGGGAAAGATGATATATTTCATTATCTAATAGATTTTTCTGTATCTCATGTTATTATGAAAATTAAATACTCTTTCCAAACTAAATCACACCATCATCATTAATATGGAACACATGCGTCTTATCTTCCTTTATTGATTTCACTTACTTTTGTATCTCCAAATCACCCCTTTATACCTCCATGATCTCATCTTGGATGGATGATGGGGAAATCTATTTGTAATGGTACGATGTATTCCCAACCATTATAATTTCGAGATTCCTCATTTTCATTTCAATGAAGATATGGTGTTTCTCAATATGCATCATGGATAGAGTATAATGTTCTTTTCTACTAATAGCATCAGCAAGCTGGTATACCTTTACCAAGTAGTAGTGAATTGAAAAATCATAGTTCTGAATTATATCTAACTATATTATTTTATTCTTGTTGATATCCTTATATGTAAATATATAATTTATTCTCTTATAATCGCTATATATGTCACACATCCAAGCATAAGGATAGAACTGCATACTCTTTAGAAAAAATTTCATAGCTGCTAACTCTAGATCATGTGTCTCATAGATTAACTCATTGATCCTCAACTGATGTGAGAAATAGGATATCAATTTAGATGTATATATTAGTACCCCACCCAATCCATTATTTTATGAAGCACTGTACATCACAAAACCAACTCCACTTATTAGTAGTGTGAGTACAAGTGTAGTTTTTAGCCTCTTTTTGAGATCTATGATCTTTCCTTGAAATCTTGCATCCAAAAATACATTACCCCTTCACCTATTAAAATAGTTATCGGGATATAAAATCAGGAGAAATTCGTCCCATAACAACATTATTACCAATCAAATCCAACAAAATTACAGATTTTTGTTACACTAGTTGGTTTGGGATATTCTATTATTGAATTTGTTTTTCAAGTTTCCACATAGTTTCCCTCACTTGTGATCACATTCCCCAAGAATTATACTTATTGAATCAAATATTATCACCTTATGAACATATAATACATTCTCTCCTTTAGTGCCATTAAAATAATCAGTATATCATCTTCATGTTCCTCATTTCACTCGGAGTAAATGAGAATATTATCGATAAACACTACCACTAATTTTTAAAAGTAGTTACTAAATACTCTATTCATCAAATCAATGAATATTTCAGTGTAATTTGAATTCCCAATGGGAATCACTATGGGCTCATATTTCACATTATTAGTATGGAATGAAGTATTTTAAATATCTTCTTTCATTACATTCAGATGTTTCTTACCAGAATGAACATCAACCTTAGAAAAGTATTAATCTCCTCATGGTTGATTGAACAAGTCATTAATCCTTGGAAGTAGATAATTTTTCTTTATGGTGGATTTGTTGAGAACTTTATAATCGATACACAAATTCATTCTTCACTCATTCTTATTGAAAAATAGCACTGGTGTACCCTAGGGTGTTTTAATAGTGCATATAAACCCTTTGACTAAATCCTTATGAAATTGCTTCTTTATGTCATGTTGTTCAATCAAGTCCATCCTTTAGGGGAATTTTAAGATAGTAGTAGCCATGATTTTGAGCATTATTGAGAACTCTACCTCACAAAATTTGGGGTGTCTAGGTAACTCTTGAAAAAAACATTAGTGTATTCCCTAAACAAGGGTATGGATTCTAGTTTGATAACCTCATTTGACTCCACCAATTGGGAATGATATTATTTTTAATTGGGTATAAATACCCATACTATTGAGTAATATTATATTGCCGATTCATGATCTTCTATTCATTTGTAATGGATAATTGGACGGTTTGTAACATAAAATAGGATTTTATTTTCCTGACAGATGATGTGTGCTCTATATAATGAGTTCCAATCTATTCCTATTATAGCATGGAATTAATCCAAAAGAATTATTTTGTGATTCACTGGAAGAATCATCCCATAGGTGATTATAGGAGAATATACCACCACATAGGTTATAGAAACCCTACCCTTTTACACATAACATTACATAATTTTAAGCGTAATTGAACATCAGAGTACAAGCCAAGGATCATGAAGCACCATGTCTTTGAAGACTGGGTACATAAAAGATAAAACATGGGACTACAAAGAACATCTTCATTTAATATTCATAAATAGATCCTAACTTCCTTTGATCCCTTACATCTTTATAGGGTACCTTGGGGATCACATGAGTGAAGAGAAGTGCTAAAATTCCAGTAAGGGAATAAACATAAGAATAAGGATTTAGCACAAGGGTTAGAGAATATTACATAATGATTTAAAATGGCTTATAAAATCATAATATATAAAAATGAGACCATATAAACATGAATTCATAGTAATGTGGTCGCAACATATATCATGAGTTTTTCACAAGTCAAGGCACGTTGCACATAGAGGAGCACAAAAAAAAAGGATAACCACCATGATTTTTTCACATGGTAGCTAAGTCAAGGATAACCATGAAGATAATTTCTCATATCTTCTTACAAGAATAATCGTTTCCTAATTCATTGGAGTTATATCTGGGTGAACCCATCTTAATATGTTCATGAATAAGAATTCTATATAAATAATCATACATTATCAATCATACATATACATAATGGAACCCATGGAGAGAAATGGGTTTCACATTCATGACATAAAGCATAATTAATGGGTGTATCATTAATGTTTTCATGAGATAAATGAATTAAAACGTACATGGAAATTAATAACATAAAATAATAATACATCATGGTGAGTGTTGTCAAAAATAAGTGGCAACATAGAAGAAGAGTATTTAGGAAATTCTTATCATTAAAATATTTCAGTGCTATTGTAAGGGAAATACTAATTAGCATTTAAAATTGAAAATGGAATGATCTTTTATATAAAACCAGAATTGAAATAGGAAAGTTTTCATAATAGAAGACATATTTTATGAAAACAATGGTGTCTTAAAACAAATGGTAGAGTTCACAAGAAATTGGGTAAAAATTTGATAAATCCCCATAAAAAGAATTTTCTTATTTGGAAGTACCAAGGAAGGACTTACTTAAAATAAAATATTGAAACATGATATTGTAACATTTATATAATATTAATATGTTTTACATAAGATAAAAACGAATACTTTATTTGGGTAAAAATAAAGATAGAGAAACTCGAAAGAATAAAGGTGGTTCGGGTAGAATCCCTTAACTTTAGTCTGATGGTGTTTTTCACATGATATTAGTGGCCCAAATAATCAAATTATGTACATTAATTAATAATTAAAGAAACTATTATTTATTATAATGAATTATTTAAACCTTTTTAATTGGTTATGAGGTTCAATTTCATTGTTCAGGTTTTTTTTCCTTTGTTTTAATGATCACATCACTTATATTAATGTTTGGAGAATCATGTAAAATGGGTATGGTTTTCTAAAATTCGATTTATATTCTATTATTTAATATCAGGATGATTACATGGTTGTAAATTTCATTTTTTTACTTGGATTGAAGATTAATCATTATGTAAATATTTTTTGATAACCTCTTGGGTTAATTGGCGTTTTTTGGCCACAAGGAACATGTTTAGATTTATAAATCAAAATCATGTATAAATAAGGATTATAGAACCATATATGAGACATAATACATATATTATTATTTGGATAAACCATTGAAATAGTTTCATGGCTAGAATTGAAAATGGTAACAGATATTGAAAACCCATCATCCTTGAGTGTGGTAAATTAGAATATCTTTGTTGGTGTTTTAATTTTTAGTATAAAGGAAACCGAAAGGATAGATGATGAAGAATTATTCTTCTATCTTATCAAAATTATAGTACATGTAAGTTACTATAGTTATCCATACATTTTTTTGAAAGGAAGTGTGGAAATGAAAACGAAAAGAGATGAATGTGATAATAAATGAAAAACTGAGAGATCCCTTATGAAAATTCTGTAGCCTAATGGCTTCCCATAAAAATTCATAAAATATATTGATGAGATAAAAATAGGGTATATCATCCATATTATATAATATGGATAGTAAGGATGGCATGAGATGTATATCCCAACATAATTCCATTGAAATTAAAAAAACTAACATAAAATGAATGCTTCAAAAAGAGAAGAGAGGTAGACTCCCTTACCATGTAGAGTAACTTCAACAACATGAAGGATGGGAACATGGGGACATGAGGAAACCTTGGGATGACTCTTAGGGAGGTACAAATACTAGATATTAGTGTATCTTGAGTTTATAATGAATGAAAACTAAGGAATGAGTGAGTATTTATAGTAAAAGTGAGAGAGTTTTTTATTACTTTCAAATGACACCACAGTAGTGTTTTTTGCAAAACCATGGGCCTGCCCTTGGTAATTTCCCATGGTATTACTCACATGGGAAACCTAATATCATATTTCAATATAAATAAGTATAAAATAATTTTAAATTAATTTTTATAGCAATATGATTTCATTAAACATACTGAAAACTCAAAATTGTATTTTTACTATTCATGAAAAATTCATGTATTTTAGAAAAATTCAAAAAATTCACCCTAATTTTTTTTGGTATCTAGAATTAAAAAAATTAAATCCATTTATTGAAAATATTATTCTAAATATTTGTAATTTAATTTTAAAATTAAATAATAATTTATTCAAATAAAACAACATTAAAATTATAACTCATTTTTTAACACAATTAAAAAATAATCAATACCTCAAAAAAACCATCTTATAACCATAAGGAAATTAAGTAACAATTTATAATAAGATTTTTTAAAAAAATATTTCAATATTAAATTATTAAATTATTTATAAAGTTTTAAATAAAATATTTATTACATACAAAAATACCTATACTTATACTACGATGTTTTTTCAATTTTAAGATTTCTAAATTGTATTTATAAATTCATGGGTGCAGTTTCTGTTTTATGGCTTATTTTCTATTCATTACTATTCATAAAGGCATGTTACTATTCATAAAAAACAAATTTTTTCTTTTCAGACTTCAAATAACATACTAATCACATTTTTATATGATCATTTTTCAAAATTCAAAACACAAAAGTGGTTACATTATGTTTAAAGGTCACATAGTACATAATAGTTCATTGTGTTGTAATTTCATGTCATTAGATAAAATAATTATTAGAGGAAAATTTAAATTTATAAAACATTTGGTCATTAGATTGGTTTCATTTATTGAACCACTAGGTATTTTATAGGATTTCTCTACATCATGGTATCCTGGAGTCGACTCAAAAGTTCAAACAAACATGCATGAAATTGACAAATCTGTAGAACTATAATCGAACAATACTTTTCCCATTATGGATTGAATATGAATTGTACCTTATATATCATTGGTTCCTTTCTATACTTTAGCAGTAGTGATGGAATAATATTTTACTTTCTCTTTGTAATTTGGGGGTTTCTGACACTGATTACCCAAAATGAATTGAGGTTTAGTGAAATTTCTTTAATAGTTCCCTTTCTCCCTAATGTTTAATAATTGAACCATAGGTGTTAAATTAGTATGTTCCATCCTTTCCTCCACCATGATGAAAAACTTCATTATCTTTCATTGACATTCATGACCTTAACGTACTTATTTATCATGCATAAATCATTTACATATCCCTTTGAGTTAATTACCATGATGTTACTTCACAATTTTTTATGTGTGGGTAGTTAGATCCTCTTTCATAATTTTTCATTTGAACCACCCTCTTGAAATTCGATTATTCTCTTATTATCCTTATAACCATGAGAACTTACTCTACCTACATCTCAACATTGATAGAATAATGAAAAACAATTTCATAACACCCGAGTCCTCATATTTCAACATCCTTTTGATGTTGTGATTTTAAACCACCACAGAATCTATATTATTTCAATCATTTTTTATAACATAACCCATGGAATATTTGGAATTCCATGTGATGTTTTTCTTGTAATTTTTGACACATTCTGTTTTCTTTTTCTTTAGCTCTATGAATTCTATATCAATATTCTTTTGAATAGTAATTGGGAAATACGTGGTAAGAACTATTTTTTAAAGTTATCTAACTCTATCACATCAATTTCATCTTTTATCTTGTTGTTATTAATCAACGTACACGATTTATTGTCTTCTCTATCTAAACGATAGATAGTCAGAACCACCTTCTCCTTCCTAGAACAATGGATCATATAAACCATCTTATCTATTGAGTAAACCCACTATTCCACAACAAGTGGATATGATGTTGTAATTAATGTTGATGTTTTTTTTCACTAAATCGAATCAATGGATAGTTGAACCTTCCTAAGTGAACGAAAAAATTCTACATGATTAACGTTATTATTCATAGCCTGGGATAACTAGGTAATAATTTTCTTAATGTTTTGAAATCCACCTCACATGGCATTAGAAATTTCATTCATACAATCATTACATTGTCCCTCATATGGGTTCTTGGCCTAATTTTTCATGGTTCCCAAAATTTTCTAAAATAGAAAAGGTTAGAAGAAAATTTAAATCAACAAATCCTGAATAAAAAATACAGTCTTCCAAGCAATTACATTAATGAAATACCTTATTAGATACATATGATTATCTTTTTCTAAAAATATTCTTATAGTATCTTACCCTATATATATATTTATACATACTGTTTTCACTCTTATTTTATAATCATAATTAAAAAGTTAAAAAAACTGTCCTCTGATACCAACTATAGACACCCTAGAATTTTTACATTACTATTACATCATACGAAAGATCAAAAACAGAATTGCCTCACAAATCCAAGATCCAAAGGTTTTGTGTCTTAAGAAAATTAGGATTATAAATAAATTATACATAATAAAACATAAACATTTTTTAATTCATTCTTTATAATATTCTTATTGGACCTCATGTTCTCCTTATTACAAGTAATCACTTCAGGATATATATCATTGAAAGGGGTGATCTGAAAGCTCAGTTAGAGGATGAATATAGGAAATTTATCAATATAAAATCTTTAAGAAGAAACATAATCATCATGTCAAAATAATAATACCACCATACAAATCACGGGAAAAAACATAAAGGAATGGAATTTGTAAATGTATAATAAAATAAAGTCATGTCTTAGTGGAAAAATAACAAAAATATTTTTGAAACAACATTAAATCATGTTCATGGGTAACATTTTTTCATAATAATAACATCACAATTGTGAAAAAATATTGAATTGTTTTCAAACATATTAGATATTATCTCATGATATACATCAAATTACGACATTCATTTTACAAATATATAATTCTAGGCCCACTGATCACATCATTTCATTTACATAATCAAACATTACTCATAATATGTATGTCTATAAAATTCATGAAGTAACCCATGTAATGGAATTAGATTCATAAGGATTTCATCAACCATAATTTAGTTAATAAATGTTTTGTTCCATAATGGAAAGAGAAAAAACATAGTAAATATAAGAATAAATATATTTTAAGAGAATATGAATTAACATAAAAGGATTGATGATGTGTTTTGGAATGAATTATTATTTTGGAAAAATAATTTTCTTTCATAAAGTATATTTAAAAATATGTCTATCATAGACAAGGAAAGGGAATAAAAATTAAATTATGTTTTAGTAATATTAAAAGGATATTCACATTGAAATATTTCATGAAATAGGAATAAAACAAATAAAGGATAGTGGGTTCGATAATCCCCTTACCTTTATTCCTTATTTCTTTCATCACTTTTTCTCTACAAAAATAAACATATATATATATATTAAAACATTGACCCATAAGTTAATTATAGTAATTTATAAAACTATTTAACAATTATAATAATCATATTATATTTTATAATTTCTGATAATGAAATTGAACCATTTTGATATCAGGTTTTCTTAAAACATTCTCAATTTTCTTCAATTTTTCTATCAAGATGAAGGCAATTATTAAATAAGAGTAATAAATTTTATAATTTTAAAAATAAATTAATATATATATATATACATTTATATATAATAAATAAAGTATGTTATAGATTTATATAATTCGATATGAAAGGAATTTGAATCATCCTTATTGGTGGTAAACCGATTGTTATCGGGAACATTGTCCAAATATGAAGAAAGCAAGGATATAAGAAAAAAGACATTAAATATATAATGTTTACTGCATATTAAACTCATTAATATAATTTTTAAAAACATGGTAATTAAATTTTAGAATATTTTTTTTAATTAATATATGAAAAGAGATAGGAAAAAAATAAAACACACGAGGAGTTGAAAAACATACTCCTTCATCTATGTAGCTTCTCTTGTACGATATGATAATTCATTTTATTTTTTAGAGTCGGATTATGGAATAATGACCAAATGGATTCTAAAAGTCTTCAAAATGGATTATTGGAGAATAGATTCAGATTTATAATGGGTTGGAGGATGTTTTTGCAAGGTATGAGAGGTGTGTTATTTATACATTAGGAGAGGAATATTTTTAGAATATAATATTGAATGACATAATATATCAATAGTAAAATAGGTAAAAGTTAATTTTCTCAAATATAAATCATATATTAGTATAATATAATTATTTGAAGACATTAAATCTTATTTATAATTAAGAATCCTTAATTTTTTAAAATGTAATCATGAAAGAAACGAAAATTGGTATCTTAAGAAATCACTTTTGTTGTTAGGTGTTGAAAGTTATTTTTAGGATTAGAAATTAATTTTATTATATTTGAATGCCAAATTATAAAATTAATATATTAAATGGATAATAAATAATGTTATGTAATTAATTAGGCCATTATTACATCATGAATGATGTAATATAAGATACATTGTTTTTGTGAGAAACTCTGTTTTTACTATTTGCCTAAAATTTCATATATTTTAGAAAATTACCAAAAAATCACCCTTGGATATTTTTTACATTCTATTTTCAAAAAATTATATAAATTTTATCTAAATAAATTTATATAATTTGTAACATTAATTTCTAATACAAAAATAGTGACTTTTAACAAATACATTAAAATATATTTAATTTTATATTTCCATTGTGTGGTTAATCATGATATTTATTTTTTTTCGAATTATATAATTCAAATTTACATAAATGAGTCATCATAAATATTATTTATATCAATATTTAATATTTTCAGGTTAATTTACCATTCAAAAGACTGTGTTACTATTTATGCATTGAGGTTACTATTACCAACAGTCTAGTTACTATTCCTATGGTCACATTATTATTCTAATGGTCACATTACCTCGTATAAATGCTAATTCATTATTTCACTCAATATTCCACTCAATTACTCTCAAGGTTCTATATTTCTATAATATTTTTTAGTTTACTAATAATTTTATTAATCTCTGTAATTGTTTTAAAGGGGGCGATGATTCTAGTAGATTGGGGAAATCCCTATTTTTCCATATCAACTAATATATTGTATATTTTTGACCCACTTTTAAATTTTTGTAATTTTAATTGGTTTTATTTATAATTAATGTAATTGTATTTAAAAATGAAATTTATAATTTGATTATTTTTTTATTTTTATGCTATTATATAATTTAAAACAACAGATAAGAAATAAATATTACTAATAAACATTGGTTCATTAAAAATTCCAGAAACATATATTATATTTTAAGGTTTTAAATTAAATTATTTATAAAAAACACCTCTATATCACCAAGTTTATTATTCCAATGAGTTAGGCCCTATCCTTCAAAAATAATGAAATCAACTCATCTATTTTAGAATCCATTGGAAATAACTATTGCATAGTTAGTGTTTTGGATTTATTCATTAAATAGAGTCCAAAACATATGTCAGGACATTGATAATGAATTATCCTTATTTTTTCAATAAAAAAACCTGACTTCATAAATTAAGGGATTCAATTAATGCAACCCGAAATCCTAAATAATGGGATTAAATTTAATGAAATATGATCCTATTGTGGGTGAACTATGTGGACAACTTATGCATGTTCAGGATGTAAATGTGATAGGTGGACCATGAATTACATATCCAACCAATTCATTGGATAATGTTATAATCTCTTGATATTCCATGTATAGTTCATGTGATGTTATCCTATGAATTATATGTTATGATATCTTGGCGGTTATCAATATCTTATACTAGGGATATCTTGTTTTGTATTATTTCCACATTCCTACATTTCCATGATGATATCATGTTATATCATCACTCACTATTCATGATTTTCATTCTCACAACATTTAAGTCTATTTGACATTCTATTGACTGACATGTACTACTATATTCATTTTTTGACTAATATAATTCAATAGGATTTATAATTTTTCACTTTTTATATATTTCCCTAGGTTATATCATGATATTTTAGATGAATCAAGAGAATCTAAGGGAATTTTATGGAGATGATTTTTATAGCCTTATATTTCCTTGAATGTGGTTATATCATGTTGCTAATTTCCAAAATACACATGGCTTCTTGCTCTTTTGGGGTTATATTTAGTGTATATATAAGTATTAAATCCGGATATAATGTGTAATATATATATATGGGTTTTCATATTGGTATAACATGAATAGAGTGATATCAGGGTATATATATCCATTCATGGTGTGCCTAAAAGTCAACATTTAATTTTTTTTAATTACAATGGGATGATGAAACCACTACCCATACCTTATTGGAATGGAGGGAACATGACCATTGATTTTCTTATAATTCTTCTAAGGGGAATAATCCCATTTGGTTTTAATTGATCACCTCAACAATTTGTTGTATTTCATTAATATTTGAGACGATTTCTCAGAGGAAAATTTTTCCATGATATATATAATAGATGTTGAAAGGAGATATGGACTAAAAATCTCTTTTTTTATATTATCCCTCCAATAATGATCACTAATGTCCTTATACATTTTTTTTCTTCCTGGATGTATAGAGAAAGTGGAGCTATGAGATTTATCCATCAGCTTCTTCTTTATTTCTAGAATAGATAGATCACCTCGTCTTGTACAAAATTTCAGTACACCATCTTGATCAATATTGAACTCAAGAAACTTCTCATCCTTCACAACCTCAAGCTTCTTCTGTAACAAAGGTACATCTTTCTAAGCTTTTTTAATCTTCTATAGTAATGACTGTTGAGAAAGCAATTGGGTTAGGGTTGATTATGTCCCTTCCCTTATAATTCCTATGTCCAGCTTTACTAGGTCATTGATTAAAGGATCTCTTTGAATACTTATCATGGAAAAAACAATGGGGTATTTCCTACATAATGCATTAATGAACTTGTTTTCACTTCCGGGATGATAATGAATTGAAAAATAATAGTCTTTGAGATGTTCCAACCATATCCTTCTCCTCATGTTCATTTCCTTTTGTATGAAAATATACTTCTGACTTTTATGGTTTGTGTATATATCGCATTTCTCCTCATATAGATAGTTCCTCAAAATCATCAAAGCATAAATGACTGCATCCAGCTCTAGATCATGCATAGGATAGTTCTCCTCCTGAGTCTTCAACTGTTTAGATTCATAAGCAATGACTTTTTCATTTTTCTGAAGGATGCACCAATGCCATTTCGGAAATGCATCTCTTAAAATAAGGAATCCTTCTCTACATGAGTGAAGATTTATCACGGGCACTGTAACCATTCTCTTCATCAGCTTTTGGAAACATTCATCACAATCCTTTGTCTAGATGACCATTACATCTTTTCAAGTTTACTTGGTTAATGGATTATAAATTCATTGAATTTTCTTCAAAAACCTCCAATAATATCTCACAAAACCAAGGAAACTACGAATATTAGTTATTGTTGTAGGTTGAGGAAAATTTTTGACAAAATTTTCTTGGAAGGGTCAACTATGATTACTTCATTGGTATCAATGTGCCTCAATAAAAAAACTTGATATAACCATAATTCACATTTTCTAAACTTCCCAAAAATCCTTTGCTTCCATAGAGATTGAAAAATACCCATTTGATGATCCTCATGCTCCTCACAAAAATTGGAATATATCATAATATCATCAATAAAAACTACCACAATGTTATCAAGGTTGTCCTTAAATACTCTATTCATCAAATCCATAAAAATAGCAGGTGAATTAGTCTGTCCGAAGGGCATAACAACAAAACTCATTATGCCCATATCTTGATCAGAAGGATGTTTTTAGAATATCCTCTGTCTTCACCATCAATTGATGATAACCAGATCGAAGATAAATCTTAGAGAAGAATTGAGCCCCACAGAGTCGGTCCAATAAGTCATCAATTCATGGAAAAGGGTATTTTTCTTCACAATGATCTTATTCAATTCTCTATAATCAATTCATAGCCACATTGATTCATCCTTCTTCTTCACAAAGAGAACAGGTGCTCTCTAAGGAGACACATTCTGTCAGATAAACCCATTCTCCAATAGATCTTATAGATGTTTCATTAATTCTTCTAGCTCCAAATTTTCCTTCTTATAGGGGGTCTTAGATATCAGCTGAGACCTTGGTATAAGTTAAATGGAAAACTCTACCTCTCTCTTTGGGGGAGGTTCGGGAAACTTTTCAGGGAATACATCAATGTATTCCAGGATGATGGAAAAAATTTCTATCCACAAACTCTAATTTCCTTCTTCTTCTTCACCAATAAACCCCATAAAGAAGGATATAAGAGGCTTTTCTAGGGAAATATCATGTTGAGATATCTCTCTGTGCAAGATAACTGTAGGTTTTCCATTCAAGACTACCGATATTTCCTCACTTCTACATTTGATCTTAGCATTATACATTGAGAGTCAGTCCATCCCTATTTTAATGTTGAATTCCAACATTGGGATGAATACTAGATTTGCGATAATATTGTGCTCAGTAAAGTAAATAGTAGAGTTTATAAACACTTAAGATTCATGGATAATCCCACCAGGAGTCTTCACTAATATCTCTACTTTTAGAAAATCGATGGTTGATTTTAAATTCTTTGCATAATTGGAGGGAATAAAGGAATGCATAGAACCAGAATCAAACACATTACTTGCTATCTTTGAGAGAATAACCATAGTACCTACCACTACATCATTTGGCACTTCAAATTTAGCGGTAGTGATTGAAAAAGAACGACCTTACTCCTTTGGCCTATACTGAGACTGATGGTGATTCCCCTTAACTACCCTTGGATTTGGACAGTGATTGGAAAAGTTCCCCAGTTGTCGAAACTGAAGCATTAGACATCAGGTAGGACATCCTCCATCATCCCTTTTTTAGTGATCGGAAGTTGTGGATTCACATAAATATGACAATTCCGTGGGATATGTCCATCTCTCCCACACTTTTAGACTTTCCCGCTCCTAAGAAGGCAGTTCCCCGAATCTTTCTTCCCACATTTATTACACGTGGGACATTGCACTTGCTTTCCTCCTCTTCTCTGATCGAAACTCCTCCCTTAGCTTGTATCAGTGGATCTTTTCTTGAAAATGGATTTATGTGACCATTGGGTCTCACCAAACTCCAATTTGACTTTCATTGCACTCCACACAATCTCCTCATCGCTATCATAGTCTTGGTTGGATCGATTTTTTAGAAAATTAGGTCTCAGTCCACCGAAAAATATATCAACTTTACCATTTGGATCAATGAAAAAGCTAGAGGTGTAACATGAGACCCTTGTGAAGTTCATCTCATAGATTCCCACAGTTTTATTCTCCTTCTCCTTTAGCTAGATAAACTCCTTCTTCATTCTTGTTCTCATCGATTGAGGGGAATACTTGATGAAGAAGATCCCTCTGAACTCTTCCCACTCGATAGCTTCAACCTACACTCTTGGACTTATGTTTTTAACAAGTTCCCACCATCGATCAGCTTCTTCCTCTAAGTGATAAATTTCTATGGCGACCTTCTCTTACTTTGAACAGTAGAGCACAAAAAAGATATTCCCTGTAGAGATGACCCACTATTCAGCAATCAATGGGTTGGTAGACCCTCTAATGGTTTTTGGTCATTGACGCATAAAGGATTCAACAAAAAAATTTCCCTTCGTGGTGAGATCAGTCTCTCAACAAGATTCAAGTTATTTCCCATAACTCAATTCAGGTGGTGCATCATTCAAATGAATGTTTACATTCCATCTTCCATTAGAGGACTGTCAGAACATGGTTCCTTGAGGTCACCATTTTCATATTTCATCCTATTGCCATCAATTTTCTTGAATTATAAAACCATAGTGAGAAACATATTTGTTTTATGAATCTCTTAATTATAAATTATTTTATGTCTAAAAACGTCATGCTATAAACAATTACATTTCTCTATAAATCCGTCATAATGATTCATATAAAGCTTATGATTAACGAAAAAAAATCCCCCAGTAGTGTCATAACCAAGATTGAAGCAAGGCTCATTATCGTGTACTAGGATACCCCGGGTCAAGAATGAAAATCCATGTCAGATTTTTCACTCTTAGGCACATCTGTAGTAGAGCCACCTCTGCCTGCTCATATCCAGACAAAGATATATTTTATTGATAAAATACTTACTCAACACTCACCAAAATATCAAGATTTATTCTGTAAGAACCCGTTTTTTGAGCCTATAAAACATTGAAATTTTCTTAATACTATTCTAGAGCAGGGCGTTCAGACGACTTGTGATTTTGAGCCCCGGTGTGGCCGGAATTAATTTTTAAGTGTGTTCACACTAGGTATGCCAAATAAACAGAATATCTATTAAAAGGTTGCTCGGATGGAGAAACTGAGATCACCGTTGAGTCTGGAGAATGTCGTTTCCCCTAGGAGGGTTATATCTTTCGCGGGCACATCCCTTCTGTGGAAAACACCACCAGGGGTGTTTTCTTAATTTAGCTGCCTTGGGCGTAAACTATATAAAATCTGTATGTAGGGATGGATTAATGTTTACAGACCACCGTTGCACTCAGAACGTGGTTTTTACACTAGGGGAGGCTTAACCCAGACCCCACTGAACGTTCAGATATGGGGCCTATGGGATGGGGGTTTATGTGTTTTCAATTTAAACACACCACCCCAACCCTCTTCTCCCCCTTAGTTTCCTCCTTGGTACATGTTCTTCCCAATAAGGGAGAACCTTTTTAAAGATTTTCTCTCCCTCTCCAAGGTGGGTGGTGGCTCCGGCGGTCCATTCGTGAAGCTTCGGGCTACACCCAATGAGGTAGGACGTTTTGTTTTTCATTTTATATTTCCACATCGTCCATAAATTGATTTTCTTGCATCGAATTGTTTTCCAATCGTCGAGCGAAGACCATAGATTTGTAGGGATCGACTTGAGCTTCCTGATTCCCTTTTTGGATTGAATTTTTCTGTCTTAGGGTGTCTGGGGTGACCCTGGGAAGTTTTTCGGTCATCTTATCCTTCTTTCAGCGGTTCTAGGGGTGGTCTGCCGGTCGGTGCGGCTGTCCGGCGGGCTCCCAGAGGCGGCGGTGGTTTCTGGGAAGTTGGTGCATCGATGGACCTAGGTGTTGCGGTGGTGGACCCAGGTGGTGTGACGGACCCATGTGACATGGGGCTCCCAGTGGCAGTGGGTGCGACGGGGGGTTGCGGCGCCCGACCTCGTGGAGACCGAGACCCACCTTTGGCGGGTCGTCACGTGGACCAGCGACCGGCCATGTGGGCCGGTCAGCGTTGTGGACCACGGGTCCGCGACTGGGCCGTGCAGCAGGGCCTTGGGCCAGCGCTGCAGACCGGGCTGGCCCAGGCCGGGTGGACCAGCCGGACCAGGCCGGTCTAGCCCTGGGGGGGGAGGTTAGCCCCATCCTTCCGACCCCCGTATCTTTTACTACAGGTGTCTGTTTTGTGTTCCATCTATGGAAGTGAAATCCTAGGCTCGAGATGAATCTTTTGATATGGTCTTGGGAAATTTTAATTCCCAAGATGGGGGATCGATGGCGCGTCATGCTCATTAAGTACTATGCTGGGATCCTTCCTTCGGATGGCGAGAACACATCTGGAGTCTTGTTAAGGCGGCGTCATTGGCATTGTGACCCTGACGTCGAGACGAAGTAGTCCAGGGTGGTTTCAGGCATTGAATTCGGAGTTGAGGCGTGGGCCCCACGGGCCGTCTTTTAAGCTATGACAAACATTTTACGAATTTTTCATCAGATGTCTGTTCGGGGAGAATGGGTAGTCATTTTTGCGTGTTTTTATGAGAGCATCACAATGGTGCAGTTTGCCTAACCTCTTTCTGGAATGCGGTTTGGGCCCCACAAGAGTCCGTATGGGCGTAAAGCGGCGTTGAGTATCTTTTTTGTAACGGGAGTCTGTTTTCAATGAGTAAGTATTCTATCTTGCGTGTTTGTCCATGAGGATTACAATGGTGTAATCTGTTCGGGCGAGCGGAGCCTCTTTTGAGATATCATTAAATTTGGAAACATTAATGGATGTTAGTCAGAGGTTTCATTGATGCACTCCAACCCAACGCACAGTCACGACGTTAGTGACACCCAATGATTGCGCGGGCAGTGCAGAGTTATCAGACCAGTTCTGGGATTACCCTTTAGTGCGGCTGGGGTGTGGGCTACCCGTTGACCTTAGGTATTACCCTCGTGCATGGCTGGGAAGTGGGTTACCCATTGACTTTTAGTTTTTACCCTCTAGTAGGGATGGGAAGTGGGTCACCCGACAATATTTTAGGGTTTACCCTCCAGTAGGGCTAGGCTGTGGGACACCCGATGATCGTTTATGGTTTACCCTCCAGCAGGGAAGGTTAGTGGGTCACCCGAAGACCATTTGGACTTTACCTTCTAGTTGGGATGGGCATTGGGATGCCCGATAACTTCTTTCAGACTCCACCCCGAAGTGGGACTTTTGGTGGTACAACATAGCGATGAGGCGGCGTGACTTGTGGGACTGTTGGGCATCAGTGATGGATATCCATAGAACTGTTAGCAAAATTTCATGGGATGAGCTTGGAGATAGAGATCCCCTTACGCACTCATTCGAGTTTCTTGTTGAGAATATATATATAGACACACCCTTCTTTTGTTCCCACTCCTGGAGTTTAGTTACTCTCCTTCTTGGAGGGGCTAAGACACGTGGGGTATACCATGTGCTTTTGGTGTCTAGTTCCTCTTGGTTGGACGAGTCTACTCCCTTCCTTCGGATGGGTTGAGCTGCATTCTATATACTGTACTCTTTCATTGTTTATTGTTCTGTATACTTCTCACCATTTTGGTTTCTCCTTTATTGCTCCCTAGAGATTTCGGGGCATCCTACTGAGTTTCCTTATACTCACCCCTGCTTGGGATTGGCCCACACTTGGTGTTCCCTTGCAGACAGAGGATATATCGATCAAGATAATGGAGGAGCGTAGAGGACACATGAGCATGGTCTGCGTTCCGTAGTCATAGTAGCTCTTTCATGTGAGAGACTCACCAAAAGTTTACTTTCATTTACCTGATGTCAGGTTGTGGCATCTTTCTGGTTGGGCGTGTGTTTTTTCCCTTTTTCTATTCAGTATCTGTCGGCACCTTTCATCACTTTATTTTTCCTATTTAGAGGTTGATGCATTATTGTGGTTTGGTTAAAGTTGTTTGTCCTGTGGTTTCCTTTTTACTCGACAGTTATGCATTGAGTGAGATGTGTGTGTGTATAGCTACATAGGAAAAGGCCACCCTAAGATTGTTACACCTTTAGCGCTTATCACCAGCCTCTGGCCTAAGGAGGCGGGCTTGGGGTAGTTGTGGCTCGAGACCGGTAGGTTCGGGTCGTGAAAAAGTGGTATCATAGGTGGTTCATTCCTTGGGGCATTTTTTAGACATCCCTAAAAAGGAATTGGTTGAGATTTAGGTAAATGGTGTCGACGTGCCTCGAGAGCGGCTCTCTGGCCAGGGAGTCCAATGATGGTACGGGTGACCAACGTATCCATTCACCAGGACCCGAATGACCCGCATTTTGACTCGACATGCTGAGACACTTTTTGTAGGGAACATTGGAACAAGCATCTATTAGGATTGAATCTTTGACTATCCTTGTTGAGTCATCTCCCCCTTGTGATCAATGTTATATATATATATTCCCGTTTGATCGCGGTAATCCATGTTATTTTCAGGATGCCCCCACGACAGTAGCCAGCCAGGTTACTCCCTCCAATTCATGAAGATGACCTGGAGAGAAATGAGGCGTCAGTTCAGGGACCCTCACATGATCCCCTTCATCCCAGTGCTTCAGTAGTATCCCCTCCACCTGAGGAGCGGTAGTTAGTTCCGGCAGCACATGCCAAGGTTGAGCGTAGGCTGAGTGCGCTTCGAGACTTTCTGCGTCAGCGACCGCAGAAGTTCCACGGAGACTCGGATCCCCATTCACCGGATGACTAGCAAGAGTCTGTGGACCAACTTTTCAATATTGTACGGACACCAGCACACCAGATGGTAGCTCTAGCATCTGTCCTTTTCCTTGCGATGTCTGGGCATTGGTGGGGGTTGGTTACGTAGACCCACGACGAGTCGTCTCTATCGTAGGATAGATTCCAGGATATCTTCTGGGAAGAGTACTCCCCCTCTTTCTTACGCTACATTCGGATTCAAGACCTTCTAGAGATAAAGTATTGGGTGACCATGGCGCAGTACTCGGCCAAGTTTACCAATCTGACATGCTACTCGTTGGATATGATCGGCGACAGTTACCTTCGGGCGCAGAAGTTTGAGCAGGGTCTTCGCAGAGAGATCTGTGCTAGTGTATTTCCCCTATGCATCCCTACTTATGCCAGGTTGATAGAGAGGGCGCTCATGACAGATAACTTTTTTGATGAGGGATGCCAACCGACATGGCCTAGTATTGGCTGCTTCATAGGCGAGTCCTTGGTGACAGGCAGGTGGCAGAGTGCAGAGCCTCGGTTGAGGAGCCCCTTCCATGAGCAGACACAGGGGTAGGGTCATACACTGCAGTAGCGTCATGGAGCTCCGGGGAAGGCATGAGAGAGATGGTGTTGTACCTATGATGGACGGGGCCACTTAGCACGGGACTGCCCGACCAGGCGTACCGAGCTGCTATGGCAGGCAGGGGGCGCACCACAGTGGTAGAGGTAGCGCTGGGACCAGGGATCCCCTAGACGAGGACAGGGTGGTCCTCAGGGACGCGGCGTAGGAAAAGCATCAGGACCTGGAGGTCCCGGACGACATTTTGAGTTCCTTCCACTGCCACCACCAGGTGGACCACCCCTGGCTCAGGGAGCTGGCGGTAGGGGCCACAAGCAGCTTCAGTCCATGGGTGTTCATGACCCCCCAGCACAAGAGAAGTTCTGAGGTATTCTTTTCATTTACTCTATGCTTGCTTCAGTACTAGCAGACACAGGTGCTAGCCACTCGTTTATATCACTGCTATTGGTATGGGAGTTGGATCTTCCGGTTGAGGTGCTGACACCTGCACTTAGCCTCGAGGTTCCTATGGAAAGTGCCTCGTTAGTGACCTTTATCTGCAGATAGTGGGAACTATTGTTCGGAGTAGGGAGTTACACGTGGGACTTGATCATCATCATGATGGAACCTTATGACGTCATCTTGGTCATGGATTGGATTTCTATGGTTCACGCCTAGATCAACAGTCGTCACAGACGAGTCAGAGGCGTGTTTTCTTATGGGGCGAGGTTCACCATCCTTGGTGAACGAGACCTCATGGAAGAGTAGATGGGTACTATGAGCATGATAACCTAACCTTTTTCACACCAGTTGGAAAGCATGGCTCTCGAACCAGCAGGCGCTATAGACACCTAGATCCCTACTATTGTAGAGGACTACATGGACATCTTTCCCGATGATGTTCCAGGACTAACTCCAAGGTGAGAGATGGAGTTATGCATTGACTTGCAGCCGGGGACTGCCCGGATATCATGTGAGGCTTATGGGATGGCACCCACAGAGATTTTGGAGCTACGACTTTAGCTAGATGACCTTCTAGAGAAGGGATTTATCAGGACCAGTGTGTCCCCCTAGGCAGCTCTGGTTTTTTTTTGTGAAAAAAGAATATGGGAGTCTGCGGCATTGTGTGGATTATCGTCACCCGAATCATGCCACAATAAAGAACAAGTTTCCTTTGTCGAGGATCGACGAACTCTTTAACCAGTTGAGAGGTGCGAAGTGGTTCTCCAAGATTTATCTTCAATCCGGCTACCACCAGTTGCGGGTTCTTGAGGCTAACATATCAAAGTTGTCTTTCCGTTGTTGATGTGGGAATTACGAGTTTCTGGTGATGCCCTTTGGCATGATAAATGCCCCCGCTGTTTTTATGGAATTGATTAACCACATCTTCTAGCCATACATAGACCAATTTGTGGTTGTCTTCATTGATGACATACTCATCTACTCTACAACCGAGGAGAAGCACGCGGATCATTTGAGGATGTTTCTAGACTTACACTGGGAGCACCAGCTTTATGGGAAACTCTTGAAGTCTCAGTTCTGGATTCATGAGGTTCAAATTCTAGGGCATGTCATTACAGAGCAGGGATTGGCCATAGATCCTGCAAAGATAGAAGAAGTGCTTCCTATGGAGCCACCCAAGAATGCATCAAAGGTGCGGAGCATCCTTGGTTTGGAAGGGTACTACAGGAGGTTTGTGGAAGATTTCTCTAGGATTGCAGCCACTTTTACCACATTGATGCAGAAGGGATGACCATCCACATGAACTAATCAGTGCTAGAAGGCCTTCGAGGAGTTGAGATGGAGGCTCACGAGTGCTCTAGTGTTGAGGCTATCCGAGGAGGGCGTTTAGTTCTTAGTGTACTACAACGCTTTTGGAGATGGGATTGGGTGCATGCTGATGCAGTAGTGGGTAGTGATTACATATGGGTCGAGGTAGTTGAGGCCCCATGAGAAGAATAATGCGACTCATGATTTAGAGCTCGTAGTGGCAGTCTTCGCCTTGAGGCTATAGAGACACTACCTTTTGGGTGAGCGTTTTGTAGTCTACTCAGACCACCAGAGCCTTGAGCACATCTTCACTCAGTGGGATTTGAATCTGAGGAAGAGGAAATGGTTGGAGTTTCTACAAGACTATGATTTCGAGATAGTCTATACTCCACGGAAGGGAAACGTAGTAGCAGATACCCTTAGTATGAAGTCCTAGGCTGGTCTAGTGCGGGAAGCTTCGGAACAGTTGGATTCCCTTTAGCTGACCTTTGTTGAATAGTAGGGTACTTCTTTTATGCATTCGATGGTGTTGACTCTGTCGCTCCTTGAGCATGTGAGAGAGTCACAAATGGGGGATGTCGATATCAAGGTAATGCATGATCAGATATCCACAGGCGACACACCCGATGGGTATTCTGAAGGAGGGAATCACGAGATCCTGTTCCAGGGGCGATCTGTAGTACCATTGGAGATGCGGGAAGAGGTGATGTGGGAGTTCCACACTTCTCCCTTGGCTGCACATCCCGGTGTGGGGAATATGTACAGAGACCTTCAGTGGCAGTTTTGGTGGTCTGGCATGAAGCGGAGCGTAACTGAGTTCATTTCTTGGTGTTTTACCTATCAACAGGAGAAGGAAGAGCATCATGTTCTAGCTGGGTTGTTGCAACCCCTTCATATCCCAGAGTGGAAGTGGGATGGCATATCTATGGAATTCATCACAGGTCTCCCACACACTGCGAAGGGCCACGATTCCATTTCAGTGATCGTGGAGTGACTCACGAAGTCGGCGCACATCTTTTCCATCAAGGAGCAGATCTCAGGGAAGATCCATGGGCTGCGGTATGTTTGGGAGATCGCCCGCCTTCATGGAGTACCCTTGATGATCATCTGAGACTGCAATGTGTGATTTACGTCACGATTGTGGCGAGGCCTGCAGGAGGCATTCTGGACTCAGCTGCGGATGAGTATAGCTTTTCACCCCCAGACAGACCGGCAGACAGAGCGCACTATCCAGGTGATGGAGGATATGCTCAGGGTGTGTGTGTTAGATTTTGGACTGAGTTAGGAGGATCACATACCCTTAGTTGAGTTCACGTACAACACTAGTTACCACTTTACTATTGGCATGTCACCATTTTAGGCACTCTACGGGAGATCCTGCAGGTCACTGTTGTGCTAGACAGAGGTTGGGGAGACCTTCTTCGTGGGCCAAGATTTGGTGTATGCAACGACAGAGAAGGTGCAGGTCATTTATGAGAAGATGAGGATGGCTCAGAGTAGACAGAAGTCTTACACAGATCATCATCGCAGGCCTTTAGAGATCGAGCAGGGGGGCCATGTCTTTTTAAGAGTCTCTCTGTAGCGTGGGACACTGAGGTTTATTCAGGGAGGAAAGCAATCCCTGAGGTTCATCAGACCCTATGAGATCGTGCGTATTGTCGGTGTGGTGTCCTACTGTCTTGCTATATCCCCATAGCTGGAGAGGGTGCATGAAATCTTCAATGTGTCAGAACTGATGAAATATGTGCATGGACCCACGCACATTATCGACTAGGGAGAGCTGGACATTGAGGATGGAGCCACCTTTACAGATCACCCTGTCGCGATTGAGGACCGGTTGGAGCAGACACTATGTGGATGGACCATTCCTTTGGTTCTTGTGATGTGGCAACACGGGAGAGTGCAGGATAGAACCTGAGAAAGGGAGAGCCAAATGCGGGCTCAGAATCCCGAGTTGTTTATGTAGTTTTGTTTTTTGGGGATGAATAACTTGAAGGAGGAAATGATGTAAGAACCCGTGTTTTGAGCCTGTAAGAATTTGAAATTTTCTTAATGTTATTCCAGAGTAGGGCATTCAGACCGCGTGTGATTCGGAGCCCCGGTGTTGCCAGAATTAATTTTTAAGGGTTCCCACTAGGCACACCAAATAAACAGAATATCTCCTAAATAGTTTCTCATAAGGTGACACCGAAGGAAAATTTGATTTCAGATAATGGCGTTTACTATAGGAGGGGTATAAATTTCGCGGGCACGACCATTTTGAGGAAAATGCCACCAGGGCCATTTTTTTAATTTAGATGCCCTAAGAGTGGACTATATAAATTCTGAATAGAGGCTCGGATTAAAATTTCAAGACCACCATTGCGCTCAGAACATGGTTTTTACCCTATGGGTGGATTAACCCTGACCATGTTGAAAGTTCAGATATGGGGCCTGCGGGCGGGGGGTTTAAGTGTTTTCTATTTAAACACACCCACACCCAACCTCTTCTTCCCATTAATTTTATACATGGAACAAGTTCTTACCATCAAGGGAGAACCTCCTTCAATTTTCCCTCTCCCTCTCCAAGTTGGGCAGTGGCTCCGGCAGACCATTCGTGAAGCTTCGAGCTACGCCCAATGAGGTAGGAGGATTCATTTTTTGTTTTTGATTTCTTCATCATCCATAAATTGAATTTCTTGCATCTAATTGTTTTGAAATCATCGAGACATGACCATATATGTGTAGGCTTCGATCCAATCTTCTCGACGCCCTTTTTGGATTGAATTTTCATGTTTCGGGGTGTCCAGGGGTGACCACGGGATGTTTTCCGGCCATCTTCTACTTTTTCTGGCGGTTCCAGGGGCGGTCCGGCAATCAGCACGGTGGTCCGGTGGGATCCCAGCGGCGGAGGAGGTTTCCGGGATGGTGGAATGGTGGTGTACCCAGGTGGCATGACTACATACATAGGTGGAGTGGCCGACCCAGGTGGCGTAGGGCACTCAGCGGAGGCGGGCGAGCTCGCTGGTGTGGGCGCGACGGGGGGTCACAGCGTGCGACCCCATGGAGACTGAGACCCGCCTTTGGCGGGACTCCACATGGACCAGCGACCATCCATGAAGGTCGGTTGGCAGTTTGGACCATGGGTCTGTATCCGGCCCATGTGTTATGTCCACGGGCTGGTGCGGTAGACCGGGCTGGTTGGCGACGCGGACTGGGCCGGTTGGCGTGGGCCTGCCCAGGCCAGTCCAGCCCTGGGGGGGGGGGGGGGGGGGTTCGCCCCTATCATCGGACAACCGTATCTTTTACTACGGGTGTCCGTTTTGTGTTTCGTCTGTAGAAGTGAAATCCTAGGCTCGAGGTGAATATTTTGTTATGTTTTTGGTAAATTTTAAATTCCGAGATGGGGGCTCAGTGGCGCGTCACACGTGTTAAGTACTATGTCGGGATCCTCTCTTCGGATGGCGCGAACACATTCAGAGTCCGTTTAAGGTGCCATCAGCGGCGTTGTGACCCTAGCATCGAGAAGAAGGGGTCCAATGTGGCTTTAGGCATTGAATTCGGTGTTGAGGTGTGGGTGCCATGGTCCGTCTTTTATGCTTTGAGCAGTTTTTTACGACTTTTTCATCAGACGTTCATTCGGGGCGAATGAGTAGTCGTTTTGTCATGTTTTTTTTGGGAGCATCATGATGGTGCATTTTTCCCGACCTCTTTTGAGACGATGGTGTGGGCTTCATGATACGCCGTTTGGGTGTAATGCGGCGTTGATTAACTTTTTCGTTAGGAGTCCATTTTCTGAGAGTAAGTAGTCTATCTCGAGTGTTTTTTCGCGAGGATTACAACGGTGTAATCCATTCGAGCGATCAGAGCCTCTTTTGAGATCTCATTAAATGTGGAAACATGAAAGGACATTGTTCATAGCTTTCTTTGATGCACTCTGACCCAACCTACATTCGTGACGTTGGCCACACCTAGTGATGGCGCGGGCAGCGCAAATTTATTAGACCAGTTCCGGGATTACCTTCCAGTGGGGATGGGCAGTGGGCTACCCATTAACCATAGGGTTTACCCTCCAGCGGTGTGGGTAGTGGATTACCCATTAAATTTTATGGTTTACCATCCAGCAGGGCTGAGCAGTGGGTCACCCAACGATCTTTTAGGGTTTACCCTCCGACAGGGCTGGGCAGTGGGTCACCTGACGATCATTTAGGGTTTACTCTCCAACAGGGCTGGGCAGTGGGGTACCCGATTACCATTTGGGGTTTACCCTCTAGTTGGGCTGGGCAGTGGGTTACCCGATGACTTCTTTCAGACTCAGCCCCATTCCACGAGGCTAGTCAGCAGTTTTTCTCCATGGATACCGGAGCAGGACATTTGGTGGTACAGCTTAGTAATGAGGCGGCTTGACGTGCAGGACTTTTGGGAATTAGTGATAGATATCCTTAAAACTGTTGGAGACTTTTCTTGGGCTAATCTTGGATATTGAGATCCCCTTACACACTTGATCAGATTTCTTTTTTAGCATATATATATACACCCTACTTTTGTTCCCACATCTGGGGTTCATTTACTCTCCATCTAGGAGGGGCAAAGATACGCAGGGTATGCCATGTGCTTTCTGTGTCTAGTTCCTCTTTATTGGATGAGTATACTCCCTTCGTTCTGATGGGTTGAGCTAAATTATATTTACTGTACTATTTCAATGTTCCTTGTCCTATCTATTGCTCACCATTTTGGTATCTCCTTTGTTTCTACCTCAAGATCTCGAGGCATCCTACTGAGTATCCTTATACTCACCCCTACTTGGGATTTTCCCGCACATGGTGTGCCCTTGAAAACGACGGACAGGTCGATCGAGACTACGAATGAGCGTAGAGGAAACAAGAGTTTGGGCTGCGTTCAATGGTCATAGTAGGTCATTCAGGTGAGAGACTCACCAGCTGTTTACATTAATTTACCTATTTCCGGGTTGTGGCACATTTCTGGTTGGGTGTCTGTGTTTTCCCTTTTTCTATTGAGTATTTGTCAATACTTTTCAGCACTTTACTTTTACTATTTAGAGGTTGATGCATGAATGTGGTTGGGTTATAGTTGTTTGTATTCTTTTTTCCTTTTTTTACTCTGCACTTCTGCATTGAGTGGGCTATATGTTTATAGAGGTACATAGGCAAAGACCTCCCTGAGATTGTTATGCCTTCGGCGCTTGTCCCCAGCCCTTGGCCTATGGTGGCGGTCTTGTGGTAGTTTCAGCTCGAGACCTATAGGGTCAGGTTGTGACATATTTTTATATTTAAACATTCTTATAGGGTTCTTCCTAATTTTTTCATAGCCTAATTTTCAGAAATAACTAAACATTCCATTGATACAAACAATGGAATTCCTCCTTTAAATTACATAACTTTTCATTACATTTTACAAATAGGGGATCTTTTATGTCTAGTGTCTTCAAAATTAAGAACATAAAATATGAAAACGAAATATAAAATTCTTATTATACACTTTTAAGGATTATTCATAAGTTTATCCAAAGTATAGAGACTTCATCTCATAACCTGGTGACATACATCAAAGGAAAGGGTGAGCAGAAGGCATGTTATGAAAATCAAAGGAATCTGTTTACTTGTGATATCAATAAGAACATGATGAAAACCACAAGACATGCGAAACAGAAAAAGAGGCATCTCATAATAAAAAGAACATGAATCACACCATGAATATATTGCTACATTATTTCATGTATACATTTATGAACTGTCCCCAAGGATCATTCCCTTGGTTTAAAAGAAAACATTACCAAGGTTATTCACCAAGGTATCATGAAACTTGTCATCTCTAGAGATTAATTATTTTACCAATGAAATAGAATGCTATCAGGGCACACCATTAATATTTATTTATTTTCATGTGATCCACATATATCCTAATCAAACATTTTCATAAATAACCCAAATAGAATCAATGAAATGGGTTTCATTTCAAAATTGTGACGTTTAAAAAGTACATAAAAAATGACCATTTTGTCATTTATAACCCATGGAAACGGAGTTAGGGTTATATGTATGACAATTCCAGAATAAAATAGAAAACTTTTATGTATTGATGAATACCCTTGAAAATGAAAATATATTTGGGTATCCACATAAATAATACAAGATAATTTCTCGTGAAAAAGAGAGAGATTTTGAGACGAAAATTCTACATCATAACGACAATATAACATCATTTTAGAAAACATTAAAAAGAGATGGGACAAGGGTAAACCACTCAAAAATAATTCATAATACATAATGTGAACATAATAATATCATGCTATTGATTATTTAATGAAATACCACATGAAAATGAAACATGAATGAAAAGAGATGATTTTTATTTCTTTTACGAAAAAATTCGGCAGCCTAACAGTGTCGCTTAAAATATCAGAAAATAAATTAATAAAATAGGAAAAGGACTCTCATAATTTGAAAATGAAATTTAACATAATATGAATACATAATAACATACCCCCACATAAGAAGCTAGAAACTAGAAGACATAACATAAATGGAATCATGACTAAAAAGAGGAGGGTGAAAGGTTCACCTACCTTGAATAGTATCTTTGAAAGCTCAAAGGTTGGGACCTTGGGGGGCTCGAGGGCACCTTGGGAGGACTCCTTGGGAGGTAGAATAACCAAAGATTCATTAGAGAGGGTTTGGTGATGTGATTAATGAGGGAATGACTTGGTATTTATCGGAAGAGTGAGGGACGATTTAATTAATGTCCAAGGGACTGCTCATTGATGGTATTTGCAATACCGTGGGCCTGACCATGGTATTTTCCCATGGTATTGGCCACTTGCGACACCTAATAACATATATTACTATTCAATAGTTGACCATATTTATTACATCACGATTACATCATCAGGGATGTCATTAAACACCCAAAACTCAAAACTGTATTTTTCATATTCACCGAAAATTCAACTGTTTCAGAAAAATCACAAAAAATCATTCTAACCTAATATCAATGCTTTGAATTCAAAATTTTACTCCACTTTGTGAAAATAATTATCTAATTTTTTTATTTAATTTTTAAATAAAATCATTATTATTAATAAAACATCTCTAAAACTATAACATATTTTGTAGCACCATGAAATATTAATAAAGGTACCATAAAATTATCATATAACCATAAGACAATAAAGTAACAATTTATGATTACATTTTTTGAAAATAAATTTTTATTTTAAATTATTAAATTAATTATAAAATTGTAAATAAAATATTTATGACATACAAAAATACCAAAACATATACTTTTTTCACTTTTAAGATGTATAAAATGTATTTATACATTCATGGGTGAAGTTTCTATTTATTTGGTAAATTTACTATACATTACTATTCATAGTATAATGTTACTATTCATACCTTACTATTCACTAAAAATTATGTTGATCTTATTAGAATTTAAATTTATTACTAAACAAAACTGTAGAAGACCTTTTTTGGAAAATTAATTAATATTATTAATTATTTAAAAAATAAGAAAATATTTTAAAATACCCCCTTTTAAAAAAATCATCAATAATAGAAACTTCTATAAATTCATCCTATATTTATTCGGACATTTGAAATTCACAAATTTTACAATAATAAGAAGTAATAATATTATTTATACAAAAGGAATACAGAAATTAACTAAGGCATCGTTACATAGCCCCTTATAACACATGCATATGACATAAGTGTAAGGTGTGCTATGGTGATAGAATATTGGGGTGGCTCAGACCACATTGCCCGAGTGGTGATTTCTATATTCTTGAATTTCTCCCTTAGGCAATTCCATTCAAGCTTCACATATTAAAGCTCAGCTTGGGCTTGGTCCAGAATAAAGCCCAGAGATGCTATATCCTTCCCAATCTTCGACAGATTGGCTTTGTATGGCATAAGTCTATTGGATGAGGCCGTCGACACTAATTTCTGTATTAATGAACCAAGATCACTTGTATTTATAAACAATAATTGTAACATTAAGAGTTTAGTTTCCAATGGTCATACTCAACAACAGTCATATAATAGTCAAAACCCAATGGTATCACTTCATTAATAAAAGGATATTGTTTTTGATGTATAAAATAAAATATAACAGATATTTAAGAAAACAAATATTATTAAAAAGTTCAGGTCATTACATGAATCACAATTCAGATGAGGTAATAGAGGCTTTTCTTACTTCTAGCTTCATTCTACTGTGCAAGTAAGGTGACTAATGACCGTTCCAGGGCTTTAACGTACAAAATGAGTGGTCTACCCTCAACTGGTGGCATTAGAACTTGTGGCCTTAATAGATATCTTTTGAGATTGTCAAATGCTTTTTAGAAATCATTATCCCACTTATATGTAACTCCTTTATTCATCAGCTTTATGAAAGATAATAATTTACCTTCAATGTTGGCAATGAAGCACCAAATTTAGGTGAGGTTCCCCTATAGACCTCTCAAATCGGTGAGGTTGCGAGGTGGGGACATGCCAATGATGGAATTTTTCTTCTCATGGTCGACATCAATGTCGAGATATAGTATGAAGAAGATGAGTAGTTTCCCAGATGTAACTCCAAATTCACATTTTAGGGGATTCATCATTAAACTGTGATGTTTCAATTTCAAGAAGACAGTTTCAAGATTGTTCAGGGGGTCTGAGGGTTGTCTCAATTTAACCACCATATCATCGACATAACACTCGATGAACATTCCCAAGAATGGAATTATAGTGCAATGAATGACACGTTGATATGTGGCGCCAACATTCTTTTGACCAATGGGAATCACCTTATAACATAACACTCCATGAGGGGTCTTAAAAGAAATGGCTTATTCATCTCCTCATTCCATAAATATTTGGTTTTATTCAGAATAGCCATCCATGAAAGAGAGAACCTTGTATCTGGCAGTTGAATCAATCAACAATTCAATGATTGCGACCATGAGGTTTTATTTTGGGTAATGCCAATTAAGGCCCCTAAAGACAATACCGATTCTAATCAGTCCATTCTTCTTTTTTACAGGGGCTATGCTTTCCATCTAGATAAATGTTGGACCACCCGTATATAGTTATTTTTGATCAGCTTGTCATATTTGGACTCTATTCTGGTAGCATGCATTAGGTGGGTGCTTATGGTTGCCTGCTTATAGGCCCTGTGATCTTATGGTAATCCTAGATGATGACTAGTGACCCCATGATCGAGGCCTAGTTTTTCAATATAGTTTCATGAAAACACATCTCAATTCTTCTTTAGTAAGGAGGTTTCTGCCTCCTTCTACTTGATAGGCATATCCATAATAATCAGGGTGGGATGCATGTCATTTTTGGTTCCCAGATTTATCTCCCTAATTTCAACGATTGTGGTTGAGACACCTTCTTCAAATGTAGGAAGGGAATCTTTGAGGTCTTCCACAACACCATCTTCTTCATCATCATCTTCAGCTTCTTCTTCTTCTTATGGAGATAGTATTTTTTAGAATAAATATCCAATGATTGGAGAGAAATCTTTTTTTTTTCTAGTGATTAAAGTGGGGGTAGTTTGAGGTCCCGTTGACAGGTCAAGAAATTTTTTTAATGGGATTTTAATGATATCATGGGAGTCAACCTACTCATTTGAGTGTTTTGAACTTGGTGACCTAAATTGAAATAATTAAAACCATGGAGTCCATTTTTGGACATGCACTCATGCATTTAACTAGTTTGAAGGGTAATATATACTCTTCCCCAAGTTTTTGGAGGGGCAGTGGGAGCCATTTCCAATACATTCGGGGCATTGATCCAATCAATGTCGTCAGCTGAAAGTCGTTTTTATTCTGATTCATTGAACCCTGCGTCGACATAGTGCAACTCACAGAACTCAAATAAAGATTTATCAGCATGTAATGCCTTGTTTTTTCCATTTTCTCAATATTTGATACATGGATGGTATGACGAAAAAATTGCATCATGCTAATGCAGACAAGGCCTCCCTAATAATACATTTATGGTTTTACTTTTCTATACTACCACGAACATGGAATCTGACACAAGATCTTTGAGCCATGTTTTAAGCTTTATTCATCCCAACTGTTTTTTCTCACTTATATCATATTCTAGTAGTGTTGTAGTGCATGGTGTCGAGCAGTCTATATCATAGACCATCATACGAAGTGTTAGCAGCGGGCGGAGGATAAATCCATATCCATTGTCAAGGATGATCCTCCGAACACGAATTCCATTTATATTCCCGGACACATATAAGGGTTTGATGTTACCTTTCATTATGTAATCTTCATATATTTCTATGAAGGAGATGACATTGTAAAATTATATGGGGAAGGTCTCCGTACGATAGAATTCGGCTGCTGCTACTTCATCATGGATCTCCTGGGGACATATTAAGGCTTTGATGAGAGCCTCCCTGAGATCAACAGACATGCTTAACGCATCCAGGACCAACATATTTGGTGGAATAGAAGCCAAATGCTTTATAATATCATATTTCTATTCTAGAGGTAGGAAATTACTAGCATAGAATTTCTCTTTCATAGACACATTAGGGGTTTGAGATTTCTATTTGGATGGTTCGGCTACTGTGACTGGGGCTGGTGGTGCTGTGATCCTTTCTATTTTTGGTTGAAATTTTCAACCTACATGACTTGAGTGATTTGATATTTGTTTTCTCCCGAATAGATATTCCATGAAAATTTGGCTTGGATTTATTCCGATAGGGATATATGAGCATTTCGGTTCTTGTTGTGTCTGCTAGAGGTTCCTTCCATGTGTTTCTGTGATGTTGACGGTTTGATTTATGGCATGGCCAAGAATTTAAATCCAGCCATGATCGGGCCTTCCATGAAACATCTTGCCTCTACACACTCTTCCTTTTGATCTCTGGTTGGGTACATGAAATACAGGTTCATGGCCATAGTCTCTATCTAATAAGGTGTCCATCGTGTGAAAAAAATTAATGGAGTTGAAGATCATATTGTGATCTGAAAGTGTTCATGTCCGACTATCTTCTTATGATGGTGTTGTTTGGTGGGGTGCTTCTCATTGAGCTATTTGGAGGGGTGGTGCCCATTGTACTATTTTTCAGGGTGGTTCTTGTTATGCCACATCTATTTTCATGAAGTTTGAAAGTGCCAACACTGACTCCGTCGTTGGTGTTATCTCATCATCTTTCTCTTTCATTCTACCCTTATGGCCTTTAGAGGACCGTACGGGTGAGGAGTATAGTTGTCAAGTATTAGGAGTTTTTGGGAGCACAGTAGGTTGTTTCAACTGTGTTTGGAGGATTCCATTAGCATTATTGATGGTCTTCTGGGTTATCTAATTGTCAAAAAATTTCTCCTTCTTACTGGACATTGTTTACATTCATCATCCTCTCTTGAGTCTGCGGTGGAAACATATGACACTTATGCTGCCAGTGGACCCAACTTGACTTTCCCAGAATCCACCATCCTTGGTAGGATATCCATGAAGATGAAGTATTTCTGGATGGTATGTCCCAATATCCAAGGATATGTATAGTAATTAAGATGATCGTTGAGGCCCACTTCATCAGCTTGCTTCAGCTCCGGTAGTCGTAGAATGTTTCAATTCAAAGCAGCTAAGAAATAACAACAGGCCATGTTGTCTTAGAAGGAGTAAACATTATTTCTCCATTCATTGAATTTATTTATTTTAGAACCCTTTCACTCATCGTGAGTTGGTGGGTGTGGATGTTGAAGTCCCGAGGGTCCTGCACAGTTTTGTGGGGTCCTCACAACTGGAGCTACTTTCGGGGCTGTCTTAAGCATGACAGATTCCACTTCATCATTTTCAGTAATTTTCCATAGGGATGATGGAACCACTACAGATTTGATATTGGTGTATTTCAATGACTCCTCTATCCTATGGTCAATCGCTGAGATATCTAAGAACTAGCTTTTATACTTCACTAGGATGAGTGGTGTTTTCAATTCATCCTAAAGGTTTTTGATGAACATAGTGAGCATTTCATCCTGATGGAGCAACCTATTTAATGATTTTTTCAAGCCCTTCCATATAGTAGTGAAGTATGAGAGTATTACCTTCTATCATTGTTTTTATTTCATGAGGTCACTTACAATCATCATAGGAAGCATTGAACTAAATTTGAAGAGGAACTGTCACTAGAGGTCCTCCCAACCCATGATTGAGTTAGCTGGCATGCTAGTATACCATATGAAGGACAGGACCTGCAAGGTTCCTATGAAGCACCTAAGTTATACTATTTCTTGTTGCTCTGGAGTGCCAATAATGGGTCACAATAAGAGGGGTGGTGCATTATATGTTGTTTTGGGTCCATGAACAATTGAATACTAGGAATACAGGGTTTCTGATGTTTGGAGGTGTTGGAAAATTGCTTACCAAATCAGGGTAGGGTTTGTTCTCTGGCTGTATTAGAGATCACTACCCCTCCATTAATTCTAGTTGAGATATTAATTGCTCGATGGTATTCAATATCCCTTGATTCATATCATGTTTGGCTTGAGCCAGTGCGGCTGTGGTAGTGTCCATGACTTGGCATGCTAGTGCTGCTAGAATTTGGGGTTGATACCCAGCCATAGGTATCAGATGTGTGTTTACCTAAATAAATTTTGGCTGATTACCCAGTGGGAGGAAGTCTTTATGTCCTTCCCAGTTTGGGTTGAATGGACCTCCGAGCATGGATTCATTCAATTGGATGAGTTCCTGTTACAAAGTCACCTCTTTTGGGAGATCTTATTGATGTTCTATTGGGGGAACACATCAGGAAAGGTAGATCCCTCGACGTAACTCAGGATTAATTTTCCTGAGCTCTTTCATTTCTTCCTCCTACTTGGAGAACCTTTCCTCGAGGGTGAGATATGAATTATTAGGGGTAGGAGTAGGCAGTTCATAGACAAACTTGGATTTATTCTTCTCCTTGTTGGGTTTTACGGTGGAGGTAGTGATGGATTGAATGATGGGGAACCCATATTTAGGACCACTCTCTGGTTCCGAGTATTCACACCATTGGGATTAGAGTGGGATGACTTTGGGAGGGAACCATCTTACTTCACATCCTATCCCTCTATTCCACTTCCTATGAGATCCATGGGGTTGATTTTTGCCATATTCATTGAGGCATACTACATTGGGGGTGGTGTACCTGATTCCAAAATGGAAGGAAGGCTTCCAGTGTCCTTCTTTGGAATTTCTTCTTTAATTCTGTGGTATTCTCTGGGTTTCCTTGAAAAGGATGACCCAAAGGGAGACCTTGTATGACTTGGTAATGCACTTTTGTCTCTGAGAGTGTGAACCACAATAAGGGAAGGAATGGGTAACACCCTTGTCCATTGTTCTTCCTAGAAGGGAGAATATGGACATCCTCTGTGCACAGATTTGAGGTAAGAATTCCTCTAGCCCTGCGGGGTGGGGTTGTTCCTAATCTTGAATTGATGGACTATAGCCTGGATTTGTTGGTCTTATGGGAGAATTTTGATTTTTAAATTCCCCAATCCATGTGTGTTGGTATTTTCCCTGCATTTTAGTGGAAGTCACTACTATTTCGACCCCTTAAATTTCAGGTACTCTAGAGCGGGTGTTATCCGAGTACGGTATTGAGCCTTTATAGAGTATTTGTTCATTTGAAGACATGGGAACTAGTTCCTAGTTGACTTCCCATAGGTAGGAAGACTGTAGTATTTTGTTGGTTTTCTGACTTAGGTGTTTTTCGTTATCTTGATCTTTTCGGTCCACACGCTATTGAGACTTACTCTGGGATGGTTTTGGCTGACTATACCATATTTCTTAAGTATGGGTTTTGCTTGATTTCAACCTTTTGGTAATGACATTGTAGGGTGTCACTTCCAATGGGGTTTGCTGGATAAGATAAGGGGTGAAGTGTAGATATCCTTGTTTTTTCCATCCCTGAATGAGAACTCCATTTGGGGTGTTTCTAATGAGGTTACATTACTTGTGATCTTCTTGGAGGCATGCCAGTTCATGGTTTTTATTTTGCCTCTCTGATTGTGGCTACCATGCAGATGAGTGACATTCCAAGTCAATCAGATGGAGAATCTACCCTATGGTTTTGATCTGGTTCACATACCCTTCGTAGGGTTGGAATTTTTCTTTTAGCTGGCCAAGAGTTTTCTATATATTGAGGAGAATTTCATGCATGCATTTCCTGGACGTGTCTTCAGGTATGTCAATGTGAGTAGTGTTTATATGCCAATACATCGCTGGTATATTATCCATAGTGAGTTGTCTTAAATCAAGAAACATATCATGTTATTTTTCCTCTTGAGACTCCTCTACTTGATATGACCAGCTAGACTTCTTCTTAATAATTTTGTTCCAAGCAACCGGGATTTGGGAGCCTTGTTGATTTGTAGTGATGCAGGGGTGCCTCATAAGATGAGAGTGGCCCCATTCCATCCTTTGGTTGTGAAATAATATCAATCCTAATAGACATTATGCCTAATATATCTGAATCCACCTTTCCTAGCACCTTAGCATAGGAAGGATTTTTTTCATTTCTTCTGGAAAGGTTGGGACATTCTTGCTAGTATGAATTTTGATTGTAGGGAGGACCTCCAAAATTGGTGCTACAATGGGGAGTAATAGTATTTCAACATGAATCCCGATGGAGGGAAATGTATTTACAAAGTATAACCTAAGGAGGAACTTCAGGGTGGGATATTGCGAGGAGAGGACCATCTTTTCCACATGATGGTACTGAGAGGAGGACCTTATGGATGACTTTTGTGATGGAGAAAACTACTATCACAGATTCATACCTGGTTGCAGGGAGGTTATCACTAGTGCACAATAAGGGGAGGGCCTTTAGGATTTTACACAATGAGGGTAGGACCTTCTCATTATTTGTAGATACTAAGGGGAGTGCCATTACAACAACTGCCATTGTGGAGAGGTCTTTCCCGATGATTGTCATTATGGCAAGGACTACCATCATGAATTGAAGTACGACTGCAGAGAGAAGCATATTTATAGCTTATACCCTGGGGAGGACTATCAAGGTAGATGAAATCAAGTGGAGGGACTTATTATAGTATGATCTTTAGGAATATGGGAGGTTAACCCCAATTCCCATCAAGAGATCGACTCTCATGATCGATCATTCATGGCCCACGGAGTAAGCCCCTATGGGTTACCTATGGAGGACCTTCAGAGAAGCTGGTTGCAACATTGCGGGGAGGGACTTTGCAGCTGCTACATCCACTTCTATAATTTATTGATGGACTGACAGGGTCTTGAGCCTTTATTGATATATCCTTCAAGGCATCAAGAACTCCATCTTTTAGTAGATTAGGATCATGTATGGGATCTTCATTTTACAATTTCCTTTGGCGCATTTCATTTTTGAATGCTCTCTTGCGGGTAACCAGGGATTTTTATTATTGGTAAAGACCTTAATATATGATTATCTATCTTGTTAGGCCCCGTGAGGTCATCGAGATACGCTGAAAAGAAGATTGAGTTTTGGCAGGGATATATGCTTAACCTGGAGTGGCCACCACGTTAGATCGGCATCCCCTAGATGGAATGAGTATGTTTTCCCAATCTAGTTGTCCGTGTTTCACGGGATACTATCATTGAACCTCTTGGACTTGAGCAGGGATGCATAAATACTCTAGAGTGACTAACTAATTTTGTGAGTCTGTCATTCGTTTGAGGAAACCGGGTTGTGGTCCTGATTAATCTCCTTTTCCACTAATGAAATGATATATTGGAATGTTTGGATGATATGGTCTCGTATCGACATCTAATATTCCATCCTCACTAGGATTTTGTAAGATACATCTTTTGATGGAATGGGTAAGAAGGACAATTCCGATGTCAGAGCAAGAGTTTTTTCCTACTCCGGTCCTCCATGAGTTTTCAATAGATACTAGCAGTTCTCTTGTACAAGAATAAAGGAATGAGCCTGTTGTTGGTTGTTATTCTCTAGTTTCCACCATATTTGACTTGTGGGATTCATATTCATGAAAATGGATTTTCATCTGCCAGTTTTCCAATTTATTTGTCTCATGGGATTTTCATGCATCGTTAGGAATTTAACTCTACACATATTTCCTTGCTGCCCAATTTGGATGGCAGGATTTTTTTGCATCAGTAGGTATTTGTGACTACATATGGTCAGTTACTGCACTATTTAGTGAATGTGTTTGTTGTTATTCTAACGTCTCGACCCCAGTTACACATAGTTGGTGCATTATTTTAATACAATGACATTATTAATAGGAATCAACTCTCGAAAGACCAATCAGTTTATAAGTCTTATAAAATAGATTACATACAAGAACGTTACATTACACCTTAGAAAATAAAACACAACATAAATGATCCTTTGTGAAATTTATTAATCCCATATCTTAACCCTTATTATCAATAATAATAAACTTCTTTGAATACTGGGAAAATAAAACATAAGAAAGGGGTGAGCTAAAACTCTCAGTAAGGGTAAGCAATACAGCGGAATATAACATAAACATTAGGCATCGTGAATAATTTTAAAAAAACATGCCTTTACAAATAATAAACATGAACAATTTATGGCATGAATACAAGATGAGTAAATAATCCCATCATAAAATATAGTCATGGATATTCTAGTAGTCGAATAACCACATGAACCATCAATAATATTTTCACAATGGTGGAATGTATAATGCAGGGCATTCTGAAACATTTTTTCAAGGCCTCAACCAAGATATCTAAAAGTGATTAAGGCCTCAGCCAAAACCATATATCAAATTGGAAAAGTCCTTAGCCAATTCCATGTCTAATTGTCTCATTAGACCTACCAATGCACCGAGGAGCTATAGTGGGCTCCAACCATCACTTACTATGTCCAATACATTCCTCATATGAAAAGGTTGAAACGTAACATAATATTTCCTATTAAAAATAGCATACTAAATGTCTATAAATTAACCCTAAACCATGAATTGTATAAAAATAACACCTCCATAGTCAAATATATCACAAAACCTTCAATAAAATATGGAAGACTTTATCATAAATAATCAACCTTGATCAAGAATAATATTCTGTAAAGGATGATTACATAGTTGAAAATGATCAGTAAAATAGTTGAGAGAAATATCCATTTTTCATGAAATCATTTAAAAGTCACATAATTTAAAAATTAATTCATTTAAAAGATAGTTTTGAAACAAAGTGTCTCATTCCACATTTAAAATTTTGAAAGTAATTAACATTTTAAAATATTCATATCTATATAAATAAATCCTTAAAATCATTTTGAAAACATGAACATTAATGAGAATGGTTTAGAAGAATAAATCCTTAAAAAATTTATAATGATATTTTTGTAAAAAGTCACATAAAAATAATCCACTTTAAAACTCTTTACTGAAATATTGACATCGATAATAAATATTTCCCAGTAGATACTTACGTAAAAACAACCTCTAATAATAATGTGATCATGAAATTAACCCTTACCTTGCACATTCTTTTGGTTGAGGTTACTTTTATCCTCCTATATAATGACCATAGTATGTTATTAAATTCTTTTAAAACCATTTTCATATTTATTATATCATACATGATTCATTTATGACTTTATACTACCAATTTAATAATTAATTTTATGTTAAATTAACATTTCGGATAATAATCGATTTCTTTATCGTACGTGTTTTAACTTGTTATTCTTGATCGTATCATTTAGATCATGATTTACATACTTATATAATATAACATAGGATTTATATATAATATATATTTTGAATATAAATATGTATAATTGATATATATATGAAATAGAAAACATCATTTATGGAGATGGTAGGGCGTAAATATGCATAAATGCTGTTTCTGTTTTCATATCGTATTGAATGGAAGTAAGTGAATAAGATATATGTATGTACATATATATTAATTAGAATTATTATTTCATATATTACATACTTATTAATAATATATATTTTTATAATCATCATTGAATGGTGAATGTGGAAATGAATCTCATCACGACATTGAGACGGTAATCTTTATGTACGCATGAAAGAAAATATCAACATATTGATAGTGAAATTGTATGTAATTGGTTATTATAACATATATAAATAATAATTAACATGTTATTTTTATTATTTAGATCAGTTATACGAATTATTATACCCATCCAAATAAAGAAGTGTTTGATTAACAAACTACCCTACGACGTGGAGACGGTAAGTCGTACGTATGCACGTATGTTGACTTTATAATTTATTGGATGGATAGAATAACAAATATGGTGGTAAAATATTTATAATAACATAAAAGTATGTAGGAGGTACTGTAGTTGTTATTTTTATATGGAAACAATAACAAAATAGGAAGTGGAAGAAGAAAATAATTTGAAAGAGGGTGGTGAAATTATTATCTCTTCTTCAGGTGTTTCCTTTTGAGTTGATCAAAAGGGATCCATAGGTTGGCATTCTGACAAAATTAATGACTCTAGGTTGATTTGAGTAAAGTTATTAGGATATTTGGGTAGTGTTTTTCTGAGCCATATGGCTTTGGAGGTTTGATTTGGAGAGAATGGGAAGTACCCTTTTATAAGAGAGGTGTGGGTCACTTTAGGAAATCTTGAAATATTATTTTATAATAAAATAATTTTCAGTTTATAATGGCTCCAAAATTATTTATTTTTAAGATAAGGTTGGGATGGTTCATTAACCAATCAACCAATAGGTTTTACAATTTTTTAGGTCGCCATATTGACCTTATATTTTAGATTTAACTCTTAGTTAAATAGTTTAACTTTTACCGTGTCTTCTTGGATTCTTACACTATATGGTTAATTAACATACTATAAACATCAAAGTTAACCTCATTGGTTCATTAATGACATATATAATAATATTGAATCTCTTTTTTGGAACCTTATATTTTTATAAATATTATATCAACCAATAATATAATATTTGTTTTTAAAAATTAATTATGTCAATTTTGACAGTATTTTGTATTTTGTTTTTGTGAAAGTCATAACAACCATATCACAACAAGAAAATATATAATCAACTAAAACATGTCATATTAACCGAAAAAAATCATTTAATTCATCAGAAGTATCAATTTACCATTATTTGAATATTTATAATATCAATTATTTTAATATTTTGTTAATAAGGTAATTATTGCATCATCATTGTGTCATAAATAAATTAAATTATTTAATCTCTAAAATTATAAATAAAATATGATTAAGTATGAAATATTTTCCGGTTTATAATTAATATATATAGTCGAATTTATCTTATTTATAACCCTATATTAAAAATGGTTTTGTTAATAAACTATGAATTTACCACTTTTAACTCTTCTTTAAATAAATAATAATAAATGTCCTAATCTAATCCAAGTGGACCTAAAGTATAATAGTTTATTTATAGGGTTGTTTTTGGTCAAATTACACTTTCCCATAGAATTAGGACATGTGTTAGGGTAATTATAATTTCATTTGTACCCTTAATTACCCTATTTACTTTTAACTGTGGTAAATAAATGTCATCTGTTACTATTGAGAAAAAAATTATTCCATCTTATTCAACAACATTTTACTTACTGATGTCAACCCTATCTCTTAAATTTTTTAAATTCAACTCACAAAAGCTGTAAAATTATGTTTTATTCCAATTTGCAAATTCTCTTAGAGGATGGGTAAAAAATGTTAAAAAGTTCCATAAAAATTTACACATATAATTTTATTACAAAATAGATCCAATGAATAACATCGAACATATATTGTTTTTATATATGTATTTTGGCTTAAAATAAATTTATACATATAAATTTATTATAAAATGGATTGCATTACAATCCTTATTTATTTCCATAATTCATATAGCCAGTACATCGTTGATACAACACTCAAATGATATAATTCTTTAATACCAACTTAATAACACTAGCCATTCCTATTCAACTGTGGTAGTATCATAACATGATTATAATCCAACAACATTATTTTGGGAACACTCTGATAATTTGGTCATTGATTCACGTACTGTCCCAACTCTTTAAAGATGAAGCATTGTACATTTGAAACCTTTTTCTTACCCTTACAATCACATACTTGGTGTTCTTTTTCCCTATACATATAAAAAACTCCCATTCCCTTAAAAAATTTACCAGGGTGATTCTTTCCATATTTATCTCATATAGGAAAATCATTTTTCCCCTCTCCCCTTTATTCATCTTTATCTCTACCATCCTTTTCTTCACTTTCTTCTATTCAAGGAAATATGACATAGATAATTCATTACTTATATTATTAACACATGATAAAATTTCTTCATATGTGGAGAATATGTGGGAGACTATTCCCCTTTTAAATGGTGTCTTAATACCATAAAATATATGATCCTTATTAATCATTAGATCGTGTGTATTTATGGAATTCTCATTCCTTCTACTAGGTGCCATTTATAAACAATGGTATACAGCAGGTTAGTTTATGAATCACAATACATAATTCAAAACGTGTAAAATACCTAACATAAATTTAATAGATTATGCATATAATCTATAATAGTAAAATTATTTCTTTGAGGATGTATTTACTCATAAATACTTCATAATGGCTGGTAAGAAAATGTGAATTATCCTAAACATATTCCCTGGGTGTGTCGTAGCCAAGAGTGCAAAAAGGCTCGTCTTCATATACCAGGATACCCAGAGTCAAGCCCAAAATTCTTTGTTGTAATTTTCACTCCTAAGTACATCTGTTCCAGAGATTCCTCTACCTACTCATATCCAGATAGGGATGTATTTCCTGGAAAATTCACAAAATCTTTACATTACCAAAATTCTAGGATGTTATCCTATACAAATCTTCAAATTCTATCTTAGGGTAATGTTCTCAAATCAGTGTTTTTTTAAATCTAGTTTCCAAGGTATTTATATACTTCCTCTGATACCAACTGTAATGCCCTGACCCCATTTACCTAGAGTTGGTGAATTATTTTAATAAGTTTTCAAGATTACAAGGAATCATGTCCCGAAAGACCTATTAGTTTTGATGTCTTATAAAATAGATTACATAAATTAATGTTACATTTCACCATAGAAAATAAAACAAAACATAAATTATCCATTAATAACATCATTAATTCCCTAGATTAACCATGCTTATAAATCATAATACACTTCTTGGAATCCTGGGAAAATAAAACATAAGAAAGGGGTGATCTAAAACTCTTAGTAAGGGTAATCAATACATCGGAAGATAACATAAACATTAGTTATGGTGAATAATTTAAAACACTTGCCTTTAATAATAATAAAAATGAACACATTATGGCCGGAATAAAAGATGAGTAAATAATTCCATAATAAAAAATATTCATTGGTATTCTACTAGTCTAATAACCACACAAACTATCAATAATATTTTCATAATGAGGGAATGTATAATGCGGGTCATTCTGAAAAATTTTGTCAAGGCCTTGGCCAAGAGGTATAAAAATGATTAAGGCATTGGCCAAAACCATTTATCAAATTAAGAAAGGCCTCATCCAATTACACATCTAATTGTCTCATGAGAACAACTAATGTGTTGAGGAGCTATAGCGGGCTCCACTCATCATTTACTAAGTCCAATACATTCCTCATATGAAAAGGCTGAAACATAACATAATCATTTGTATGAAAACATGCGTATGAAATGTCAATAATTTAACCCTATACCATGAATGGTATAAAAATAAAAAATCCATAGTCAAATATCTTACAAAACCTTCAATACAATATGAATTATTTTTATCATAATAAATTAACGTCGATCGAGAACAATATCTGTTAGATGATGTTGACATAGATGAAAATGGTTAGTAAAAATATTTGAATGAAATATAACTTTTTTAAGAAATCATTTAAAAGTCAAATATTTTATAAAGGATTTCATTTAAAAGATATTTTTGAATCATCATGTCATATAAACTTTTAAACTTTTGAAATTAATTAACATTTTAAAACATTGATGTCCATATAAATAAATCCTTTAATCTATTTTGAAACTATGAACATTAATGAGAAAGGGTTACAATAATAAATCATTAAAACATTTATAATGATGTATTAGTAAAAATAATGTTAAAAATAATCTCTTTGAGAACTCTTCTATGAAAAATGGACATGTATAAAAATTATGTCCCATTAGATACATATGTAAAAATAACATGGGATAATAAAGTGATTGTGAAATTAATCATTACCTTACACTTTCCTTTGGTCGATGGTACGTTTAACCACATGTATAATGAAATTATTATGTTATTAAATTATTCCTAAACCATATTCATATTTACTATATCATACATGATTCATTTATGACTTTATACAACCCATTTAATAATGATTTCCTTGTTAAATTAACATTTTGGGTAATAATCGCTTTCTTTATCGTAGGTGTTTTAACTTGTTAATCGTGATCATATAATTTAGATCATGATTTACATAAATCTATAATTTTAAACATTATTTATATATCATATATATTTAAAATATAAATATGTATAATAGAGAGATATATGAAAAGGAAAACACTATTTATAGAGATGGTAGGTCATACGTACTAATAAAAGTTGTTTTTGTTTCCATATCGTATTGAATGGAAGTATGTGAATAAGATATATGTATATACATTCTTGTATAAATATCTATTAAGTAGAATTATTATGTCATATATTGCATACTTATTAATAATATATATTTTTATAATCATCATTGAATGGTGAATGTGGAAATGAATCTCATCGCGTTGTGGAGACGGTAACCCGTACGTTCGCACGAGCGACAATATCATTATATTAATGGTGAAATCGTATGTAATTGGATGGTATATCATATATAAATAAAAATTAACATGTTATATTAATTATTTACATCATTTATACTCGTTATTATACACATCCATATAATGAAGTGTTTGAATAAAAAACTACACTATGACTTGTGGACGGTAAGCTATTGTACGTACGTATGGTGACTTTGACATTTATAGGATGGATAGAATAACGAATATGGTTCTACCATATTTATTATAACATCAAAGTATGTTGGAGGTACTGGAGTTATTATTTTGGTATGGAAACAACAAATACATAGGATGTTGAAGAAGAAAATAACATGAAAGATGGTGGTGAAATTATTTCCTCTTATTCAGGTGTTTCCTTTTGAGTTGATCAAAATGGAACCTTAGATTGGCATTAAAATCAAAATAAAGACTATAAGTTGATGTGATGGAATATGGGAGGATATTTGAGCAGGTTTTGGCTAAGCCAAATGGCTTTTATGGTGTGATTTTTAGATATGGGGAAGAACCCTTTTATAAGAGAGGCGAGGGTCATTTTAGGAATAGCATAGAATATTATTTTATAATAAAATAATGTTTGGATTGTAATGAATCCAAAATAATTTATTTTTAAGATAAGGTGGGTATGGGTATAAAAACACTCAACCAATTGGTTTTAGATAGGTTTAGGTCACCATATTAACCTTATCCTTTAGATTAACTCTTAGTTAAATAGTTTAACTTTTACTGTGTCTTTTTGTATTCTTACACGATATGGTAAATAAACTTAATGTAAAAATATAAAAGAATATAAAATGGTTCATTAATGAAATATATAATTTTATTTAATCACTTTGTATGAACCTTATATTTTTATTAATAATATATTAACCAATAATATAGTATTTTTTTAAAAAAAATTAATTACTGTTAATTTTGACACTATTTGGTATTTTGTTTTTGTGAAATTCATAACAACCTTATCACTTCGAAAAAAAATTAGGTAATCAACCATAACATGTCACATTAACCATTAAAATTAGTTTAATTCATCTGAAGTCTTAATTTACATTTATTTGGATATTTATAATATCAATTATTTTAATATTTCATTAATAAGATAAATACTACATCATCATTGTGTCATAAATAAATTAAACTATTTAAGTCCTTAAAATTATAAAGAAAATACCATTATGTTGAAAATATTTTTATCTTTATAATTAATATTTATTTTCTAATTTATGTTATGTATAACCCTATATTAAAAATGGTTTAGTTAATAAACTTGGAATTTAACACTTAAATATTCTTTAAATAAATAATAATAAATGTTCCAATCTAATCCAAGTGGACCTAAAGGATCATATTTTATTCCAAAGTTTTTTCTTAGTCTAATTACACTTATCCAATAGAATTATTACATGTTTTAGGGCAATAATAATATCATTTTTACCCTTAATTACTCTATTTACTTTTAACCGTGGTAAATAAAAGTCAAAAGTTACTATTCACCAAAAATTATATTTCTTCATATTGATCCAAATTTTACATACTAAGGTCAACCATGTATCTCATATTTTTGAAATTCAGCACATAGAAGTGGTAAACTTATGTTTTATGCAAATTCAAAAATGCTTCTAGAAGGTGGAAAAAACATTATAAACTTCAATAAAAATTTATACATATAATTTTATTACAAAATGACTCCAATTAATGAAATTTAACTTATATAGGTTATATATATATTTTTTGACATAAAATAAATATAAATTTAATAATTAATTATTTAAATAAAAAGTTGGTTTTAAACAATAACGTAGTGTTTTTCACTATTTATCCAAAATTGAATGTTTTCAAAAAATACAAAAAATACACCCAAAGATACTTTTGGTATTCCGAATTCAAAAATGAGTTATATTTTACCAAATTAAAAATATATAATTTTCATAAATTAATTTTATATTAATTCCCATTTTCAAAACAAAAAGCCGATTTTTAAAAAGTAAAACTATCAAAAGATTGACATGTGTTAATGTCAATTTTAAATGTGAAATTACTAATAATGAAATAAAATGTATTAAATGAAAAAAAATATAATCTAATTATACTTCCAACCCATTCAAATTCTTAATTTAACACTATACATTATTTCAATTTAATTTTGTTTTCAATTAAAATTTATATTTTTCACTATTCACCCAAATAGGAAAGTTTTTTGAAAAACCCCAAAAATTTATTGAAACTAAATTTTTATGTCTCGATTCTAAAGAAGAAGTTTATTTTTTCAAATAGAATATATTAAAGTGTCAAATATTGGATTTAAATAGGGTTCCCCATTAAAAGGTGGCAAATCTCATTTTTTGAAAAATGAATTTGTTCTCATATTATGTCTAAGAAACACATAATATGGGTGTTAAAGTTATATAGAGTATATAACATTAAAAATGTAGTTAATACTATTCATAAACTCTTTTTATATGGCTAGTTTGGTAAGTTGTGGTGCGGTTGAACTCGGTGTTGCATGTAACACAATTTATTGAATTACGCTAATAAGAGAACGTAATATAAAATATTGCAGTGTTACAGTGAGTTGGAATATATTTTCATCTTCCTATAGTTTGCCGCTCTATCTGAACGGGGGGACTGTTGAGCAGTAGCAGGAACATGCATGTGCTCGTATTGTACCACCCTATTTCTGTGGTGGGATTGAGTGGAGGGGGTAAGGTTGTATGTCTTTCTATTGACATCCAATATGATAACCCTGCTTTTTATTACAACTTAAACTTTCTTTATTACATAAAACATCACTTGATACAACAAAGAATATCAAGAGGTTTAGTGTCTTTGGGGCTTAGGATCATTACATGAAAACTTTAAACTTGAAATACAACATCTTTATTGAAAACTTCTTTTACATGACCACTATATTCCTTCGTACTTAGCATTGCATGAGATAACCTGAGGACATGCATAAGAAAAGGGTGAGCTATAAAGCCCAGTAAGGGAGTACAAAATGAATAACATGAGGAGTAAAATACATGTTAGGCAATAGCCATATCAATAGAGAATAAGAGAAACATGAAAATAAAGTCATGATAAAGCATGATAATCATAACATGGAAATGTGGCAACAACACTTAACATTGAATTAGCATGAGCCAAGGCTCATTTCACATGGAGCATGAGTAAACCCTCATTGCACTTGAAGAACGAGTAAACCCTCGTTTCAATTGAATTAGAATGAGTAAACACTCATTTCACATGACGTATCATGATACTATACTTTACCCAATGCATTGGAGCGCTATAAAGGGTGCACCCTTCTTAAACATTTCATTTCATGCATAAGTGTGCCACATGGATCATAAAACATGGATTCATAAAACATAATCATTTATTCCACGATAAAGGAATGTGGAATTTATACATGAAACTTTATAATCAATTAGTAAATGTGCATAAAGGTGAATACCCTTGATGGAGAAATGGGCATGGTATTCACTACACAATGATATTGGCTTAGAAAATCGGTGTGATTTCGGCAGCGTAACGGCGTGACATAAGAATTCATAAAAATGGTTGATGAGAGAAAAATGGGTTCCTCATCATATTTACATGTAATGGAAAGTAATGAGGTCATATAGATACATGTCCCAACAATTGAAAAAGAATTTAGATTCATGATACAAAAGTATTGCTTGAATATAGAAGGGGAGAAAAAGGTTCCTTTCTAAATTTCGGCAAAGTAACGGGTGTACAAGGGAGGCATTTAATGAGAGAGAAAGGGGTCTCCCATCATTAAAAAAATAAGAGGGCAGTATGTGGGAGGTGTGAAACTATACCCCAACATTCATAATTGAAATTAAAACGGAAATACAACTTAAAGAAAATTGAAAAAAATGAGAAAGGAAGAAAAAAACCCTTACTTGGAAGTGTGCTTCCAAAGGCTAAAGAGAGGCTTGTGAGAGGATTCTTGGGAGAATTGGGCACCTTGAGAGGATTCTAGAGAGAGTAGGGCAGAGGATGGACGAACTTCAAGGGCTTTTAGTGAGGAGGAAGTGGGAGCTTGGGTGGGTTTATATAGGAAAGGTGAGAGAATTCTTTATTATTTAGGTTTGGGACCCCTTATATTAAAATAATCCAAACCACAAACCATCCCATGGTATTTGCCCATGTTTTCTGGAAAAGGAAAGAGGAAAACAATATTTTACAAGGCCAAGGTCCAAAATTATAAAAAAAATTAGGGCTTCTTATGTGGAGGTGAGTCACACTCCCATGGAAATTAATTTAAAAAGGCAAAGTGTTGAATAAGTCTTGAGGGCTCCATTAATTCTTTGAAAAGTAAGTCAAACAAACCCAAAACCTCATTATTTTAATGATAAAACACATATTGGCCGAACATAAGGATTATGGTATTTTATTACATCACCATTGGGTCATTATGATGTCATGAAAAACATTATATATTTAAATGGTATTTAATTTTTACCCAAAATTTTGACTGTCTCAGAAAATTATAAAAATTTCACCGTTGGATAATTTCGACGTTCTGATTCCAAAAATAATATTTATTTTATCTAAATAATTTTCTAAATATGTGAATTTTTATTTTTAAAATAAAAACCGACCTTTATCAAAAATTCAAGGGTTTTGACAGAAATGGCTTTCAAACCTTAATAAAAATTTTAATTGCATTCATAAAATTATAAGATCATTATATTTAATAAAAATTAATTTAATATTAATAATAATATTTTATTAAAATATTATTTAATTCAAAAAATCCTTTAATTTAATAAAATATAATTCTTAATTAAATAATAACTAAAAACACCATTTGTACTTTAAAAACTAATTATAATGTATCAAAAATGATTATAGATTATATTCATTATTATATACAAAAATAATGCACATGAACATATCACTACTTATTTGTTACATAACCCCTTAAAATAGCCGCATAGGACCTCAGGGTAAGGTGTGTGATGGTGAAAGACTCATGAGGTGGCTCGTATAACATCGCTCGAGTTGTAATTTCAATCAACTTCCACTTTTCCCATAGACGATCTCGTTCGAGCTTGATTTGATGAAGCTCAGCTTGGGTTTGTTCAAGGGAAAAGCCCAAAGACGCCACCTCTTTTCTGAGCTCTGACAAATGGGCTTCGTATGGGGAAATTCTACTGGATGAGGCCATCGCTTCCTTTGTCTGAGTAAAAATGGGTTCGTTAAAGCCTTATATTTATACTACTCAGATGATCACTGTTCAACGGCTATAAAAGTAATGGTCACAAATATTAACGTAAAACTAAAGAAGTTGACATCTTATAAAAACATTTTTCATAAAGAAACATTTAACTGGATCAAGAGGGATTTTCATTAATGAAACTTTGGGTCATTACAATATTCCCCCCTTAAGAAATTTCACCCTCGAAATTTTCCTTTTCCCACACTAAAACAAATGTGGGTAACTTAGCATCATCATATCCTCCAAATCCCAAGTTGCTTCTTCAATCTTGTGGTTTCTCCACAACACCTTGACGGGGGGCATTGTCTTATTTCATAGAACTTTTTCTCTATGATCTAATATCTTTACTGGTTGCTCCTCATAAGAAATATCGTCTTCTAATTTTACCACCTCGGATGAGAGTATATGTGAAGGGTCTAGTATGTACTTCCTTAAGAGGGATACATGGAAGACATCATGCACCTTGGCCATAGTAGGTGGAAGTGCTAGTCGATAGGCCACAGCCCCAACACGATCAAGAATCTCGAAGGGGCCAATGTACCTTGGACTTAACTTCCCTTTCTTTCCAAACCTCATGAACTTCTTCAATGGAGATACGCGTAAAAACACCATGTCTCCGACTTTAAACTCAAGGTCTCGTCGACGATTATCTGCATAACTCTTCTGTCGACTTTGGGCTACCTTGATATGCTGCTGAATGGTTTTCACCATCTCCACCATTTCTTCGACCATTTCTGGTCCAAGAAGCTTACGTTCACCGACCTCATCCCAACATGCCGGTGTTCTACACCTTTTCACATACAGGGCTTCATATGGTGCCATTTGGATGCTCGAGTGGAAACTATTATTATAAGAGAACTCAACCAGAGGAAGATGTTGATCCCATCCTCCTTTAAAGTCCATTGAGAACACTCTCAACATATCCTCAAGTGTTTGGATAGTCCGCTCGGATTGGCCATTAGTTTGAGGATGATAAGCCATACTGAAGTTTAGTTCAGTATTCAGAGCATGTTGAAGACTCTTCTAAAACTTAGAGGTAAATCTTGGATCTCGGTCAGACACAATAGATAGTGGTACTCCATGCAACCGTACCACTTCCCTGATATATATCTGTGCCAGTTGATCCAAAGAGAAATCCTCTCGAATAGCAATGAAGTGTGCAGTCTTTGTAAGACGATCCACAACAACCCAGATTGCATTATTGCCTTTGGATGTCCTTGGATGTCTGGTGACAAAGTCCATGGTGATGTTCTCCCATTTCCATTCTACTATGGGTAATGGTTTCATCATCCCCTTAGACTTCTGCCTCTCTTCCTTCACTTGCTGACACACCAGGCACTTTGATGTATATTCAGCGATCCCCTTCTTCATATTATCCCACCAAAATGTTTCTCTGAGATCACGATACATCTTTGTGGTCCCTGGGTGAATAGAGAAATTTGAACTATGTGCATCATCCAAAAGTTTCTTCTTCAGCTCCGGACTTGATGGAACACATAGTCTTTTCCCAAACCGCACAATTCCTTCTTCATTAACATTAATCTCTGAGGATTTTCCCTTTTGGATAGCTTCCACTTTTTCTTCGATTCCCGTATCATCCTTTTGAGAATCCCTTATCCTTTCCAAAAGAGATGGTTGAGCAATCATTTGTGAAAGGATTGATGATGTTCCCTTATTTATGATTCCCACATCCATCTTCATCAAGTCTAAGAAGATTGGATCCTTCTCAATTCTCATAATTGATAGAATAGCTGGATCCTTTCTACTTAGGGCATCCGCCACCTTGTTCGCTTTCCCAGGGTGGTAATGTATTGAACAGTCATAATCCTTGATGAGCTCTATCCATCTTCTCTGGCGCATATTAAGCTCTTTCTGTGTGAATATATATTTAAGACTCTTGTGGTCAGTATATATCTCACATTTCTCTCCATAGAGATAATGCCGCTAGATTTTCAAGGCAAAGATCACCGCCGCCAACTCCAGATCATGCGTTGGATAGTTTCTCTCATGGATTTTCAACTACCTTGAGGCATAGGATATCACTTTATCATTCGGCATCAGCACACATCCTAAGACCTTCTTCGAAGCATCACTGAATACCACAAAAATCTCCCCACTTGAGGGTAAAGTGAGAACGGGTGCAGTGATAAGCCTCCTTTTCAACTCCTTGAAGCTTTCTTTGCATTCATAACTCCCAGAAAATTTTACTCCCTTTCGAGTTAGCTTGGTAAGTGGGTTGGACAATCATGAGAAATTTCTCACAAATCGTCGATAATATCCAGCTAACCCCAAGAAGCTACGGATATCCGTTACCGATGTTGGCCTCGGCCATCCCTCAATTGCATCTGTTTTGGAGGGGTCCACCGATATCCCATTGCTTGTGATGATATGGCCCAAGAATGAGACCTCCTTCAACCAGAACTCACACTTACTGTACTTGGCATAGAGCTTCTCCTTGCGCAAAGTCTCCAGTACAGTTCTTAAATGCTCCTCATGGTCCTCCTTGGTTTTGGAGTATATAAGAATATCATCTATAAAGACCAACACAAATTTGTCTAGGTAAACTCTAAAGACTCTATTCATCATGTCCATGAATATTGCTGTAGAATTGGTGAGTCCGAATGGCATTACTATGAATTCATAGTGCCCGTACCTTGTATGAAAAGCAGTCTTGGGGATATCTTCCCTCTTCACCCTTACTTCATAATATCTCGACTGCAAGTCCACCTTGGAGAAGTATTGTGCTCCACGTAGCTGATCAAACATGTCATCGATTCTTGGGAGAGGAAAATTGTTCTTTATCGTGATTTTGTTAGGTTCACGATAATCGATGCAAAGCCGCATTGACCCATCCTTCTTCTTGACGAAGAGGACTGCTGCACCCCATGGTGATGCACTTGGGCGTATAAACCCTTTATCCAGATTCTCCTGTAGTTGTTTCATCAACTCTTCAAGCTCAACAACAGCCATTCTATATGGAGTCTTGGATATTGGTAGCACCCCAGGTATAAGTTCAATTGATAACTCAACATCTCTTCTTGGAGGAAGACCAGGAAGTTCCTTGGGAAATACTTCAGCGAATTCCCTCACAATAGGCATTTCTTCAAGGGTGGTTTCTTCCTTGGACTCAATCAACTGAGCCAGATATGCGTTCTCATAAGGCAATAATATCCATTCTTGAGATGATAGAGCTAAAGGAGATTCATCTTCCTCCTGACACTTGTAAAGAATCAGGGGTCGATTCTCCATATGGAGTGTGATTTCCCTCTCCCGACAATTTATGTTGGCTCTATATAAGGAAAGCCAATCCATGCCATGAATTGCATCAAATTCCAACAGAGGGAGTATGATGAGGTTCGCTGGGAAATTCAATCCACAGATTATAACAGGGGAGGACTTATACTCATGGGATGCAATGATTTCCCCATTTTCCGTACTCACTGACATCATTACTTCCATGATTTATGGTGGTGCAGGGATTGTTCTACTAAACTTTTGAGATGTAAAATAATGCGTAGAACCTGAATGATAAAGTATGTTCGCTATTCTTGAATGAATAACTAGAGTACCTGTCACCACTTCATTTTCGGGGTTCACTTCGGCAGAAGTGAGGGCAAAAGTTCTTCCTTGCTGTCTTGGAGGTTGGTGGTTGCCTCCGATAACCCTTGGATTAGGGAACTGATTTGCAAAATGACCTGGTTCTTTGCATTTGTAGAATTGAACAACGCGTTGAGGTTAGAACGGAGCGTTCCTCTCCTCTGTCGCAGCCGCGGTTCCTTCTTGCTGACAGTTAACAGCTAGGTGCCCTTCTCTTACACACTTGAAGCATTTTCTTGTCCCCCCTAAGGCAATTTCCAGGGTGATTCTTTCCACACTTTTGGAAAGTGGGGTGCTGGAATTTTTTAGCAACGTTGGATTTATCCATCGGACCACCAGAATTGAATTCCACCTTATGCTTCTTGTCCCCATGATACCCATGTGATTCTCCGATTTCTATTTCAACCTTGAGGGCACATCGGACAATTTTCTCATAGCTGTCGAAGTCACGGATCGCTAATGCTTTCCGCAAGCTAGGCATCAGCCCACCAAAGAAGCGGTCAACCTTGCATTCGGGGGTAACGATAAAGCCGGAAGCATATCATGCAAGCCTTGTGAAGTTTGCCTCGTACGCTCCCATAGATTCATCATCTTTCTTCTTGAGGGAAAGGAAGTCCCTTTCCATCTTAAGACGGAGGGTGCGCGGAAAATATTTATCGAAAAACATCTTCTGGAATTCCTTCCATTACAAAGCCTCGATCTCCTCCTCAGGCTTCGTATTTTTGATCAACGTCCACCATTGATCAGCTTCACCCTCCATACGATAAGCCGCCAGGAGAACCTTCTTTTTTTCAGAACATTGAAGGATAGAGAAGATCTTTTCAATGGAGTTGATCCATTCCTCAGCGATCGTGGGATCGGATGATCCACTAAAAGTAGGAGGCCATTGTCTCATGAAGCTCTCGATAGTGACTTGTTCTTTCTTAGGGGGGGTTGAACGTTCCTCTTGACCCGTGTTTCTACTCAAAACTTGAGTTATCTGAGAGATAAACGTGACAAAGTCCGCGATTCCCGCTCCCATTGTATTGGGCATCTCATTAGTACAATCATCACACTGATCTTCACGACGGTTGTTAGCCCGAGTTCTCCTATTACCGGCCATTGGCTGGAATAAAACGAAAGTTAGGGGTATCACATAAAGGGTAATCCAAAGACAAAAGATGATGACTTATAAATAAACTTTAATCACATTAACTCATGAGTCTATAGGATTCAATCCAGGCTTTTCATGATCTTCCTTCTAACATATATTCTTAGGGGCATTTTCCCTTAATAAGGGTTCATACTAAGATTGTGAATTCATCAAAACATATCCCCCGGGAGTGTTGTAACCAAGAGTGCAGCAAGGCCCGTTGTCGTGCACCAGTTCCCGTTCGAGTCTAGCTCAAAGCGGTGTTTTCGGGTTTTACCCCTAGGATACATCTATGCCAGAGCCGCCTCAACCTGCTCGTATCCAGACAGGGATGTATTTGTTTGATAAACCACTTACATAGTATTTACCAAAACTTAGGGATGTTTTTATTATGCTTAGTCTTGTATCTATGGCTTTACTAGGGTTTCCTAATCCCAAAAATAACTAAACCTATCCTTTGATACCAACTATGACAACCCTGCTTTTTATTACAACTTAAACATGCTTTATTACATAAAACTTCACTTGATACAACAAAGAAGATCAAGAGGTTTAGTGTCTTTTGGGATTAGGATCATTACATGAAAACTTTAAACTTGAAATACAATATCTTTATTGAAAACTTCCTTTACATGACCACTACATTCCTTCGTACTTAGCATTGCATGGGATAACCTGAGGACATCCATAAGAAAAGGGTGAGCTATAAAGCCTAGTAAGGGAGTACACAATGAATAACATGAGGAGTACAATACATGTTAGGAAATAGGCATATCAATAGAGAATAAGAGAAACATGAACATAAAGGAATGATAAAGCATGATAATCATAACATGGAAATGTGGCAACAACACTTAACATTGAATTAGCATGATCCAAGGCTCATTGCACATGGAGCATGATTAAACCCTCATTGCACTTGAAGCACGAGTAAACCCTCGTTGCACTTGAATTAGCATGAGTAAACACTCATTTCACATGACTTATCATGATACTATACTTTACCCAATGCATTGAAGCGCTATAAAGGGCACACCCTTCTTAAACATTTCATTTCATGCATAAGTGTGCCACATGGATCATAAAACATGGATTCATAAAACATAATCATTTATTCCACGATAAAGGAATGTGGAATTCATACATGAAACTTTATAATCAATTAGTAAATGTGTATAAAGGTGAATACCCTTGATGGAGAAATGGGCATGGTATTCACTACACAATGATATTGGCTTAGAAAATCGGTGTGATTTCGGCAGCGTAACGGCGTGACATAAGAATTCATAAAAATGGTTGATGAGAGAGAAAGGGGTTCCTCATCATATTTACATGTAATGTAAAGTAAGGAGGTTGTATAGATACATCTCCCAACAATTGAAAAGGAATTTAGATTCATGATACAAAAGTATTTCTTGAATATAGAAGGGGAGAAAAAGGTTCCTTTCGGAATTTCGGCATAGTAACAGGTGTACATGGGAGGCATTTTATGAGAGAGAAAGGGGTCTCCCATCATTCAAACAATAAGAGGGTAGTATGGGGGAGGTGCAAAGACATACCCCAATATTTATAATTGAAATTAAAAGGGCAATACAACTTAAAGAAAATTGAAAAAAATGAGAAAGGAAGAAAAAAACCCTTACTTGGAAGTGTGCTTCCAAAGGCTAGAGAGAGGATTGTGAGAGGATTATTGGGAGCTTGGGGCACCTTTAGAGGATTATAGAGAGAGTAGGGTAGAGGTTGGACGAACTTCAAGGGCTTTGAGTGAGGAGGAAGTGGGAGCTTGGGTGGGTTTATATAGTAAAGGTGAGAGAATTCTTTATTATTTAGGTATGGGACCCCTTATATTAAAATAATCCAAACCACAAACCATCCCATGGTATTTGCCCATGGTTTCTGGAAAAGGAAAGAGTAAAACAATATTATACAAGGCCAAGGTCCGAACTTATTAAAAAATTAGGGTTGCTTATGTGGAGGTGAGTTACACTCCCATGGAAATTAATTTAAAAAAGGCAAAGTGTTGAATAAGTCTTGAGGGCTCCATTAATGGTTTGAAAATTAAGTCAAACAAACCCAAAACCTAATTATTTTAATGATAAATCACATATTGGCCGAACATAAGGATTATGGTATTTTATTACATCACCATTGGGTCATTATATTGTCATAAAACACATTATATATTTAAATGGTATTTAATTTTTACCCAAAATTTTGACTGTCTCAGAAAATTATAAAAATTTCACCGTTGGATAATTTCGACATTCTGACTCCAAAAATAATATTTATTTTATCTAAATAATTTTTTAAATATATGAATTTTCACTTTTAAAATAAAAACTGACATTTATAAAAAATTCACGGGTTTTGACAGAAATGGCTTTCAAACCTTAATTAAAATTTTAATTGCATTCATAAAATTAAAAGATCATTATATTTAATAAAAATTAATTTAATATTAATAATAATATTTTATTAAAATATTATTTAATTCAAAAAATCCTTTAATTTAATAAAATATAATTCTTAATTGAATAATAACTAAAAACACCATTCGTACTTTAAAAACTAATTATAATGTATCAAAAATGACTGGAAATTATATTCATTATTATATACAAAAATAATGAACATGAACATATAACTACTTATTTGTTACATAACACCTTAAAATAGCCGCATAAGACCTAAGGGTAAGGTGTGCGATGGTGACAGACTCTTGGGGTGGCTCGGATAACATCGCTCGAGTTGTAATTTCAATAAAATTCCACTTTTCCTGTAGAAGATCACGTTCGAGCTTGACTTGATGAAGCTCAGCTTGGGCTTGGTCAAGGGAAAATCCCAAAGACGCCACCTCTTTTCCGAGCTCCGATAAATGGGCTTCGTATGGGGAAATTCTACTGGATGAGGCCATCACTTCCTTTGTTTGAGTAAAAATGGGTTTGATAAAGCCTTATATTTATACTACTCAGATGATCACTGTTCAACGGCTATAAAAGTAATGGTCACAAATCTTAACGTAAAACTAAAGAAGTTGACATCTTATAAAAACATCTTTCATAAGGAAACATTTAACTGGATCAAGAGGTATTTTCATTAATGAAACTTTGGGTCGTTACATCCAATGCATTAGTACAACGAAGTTCCCCCTTAGGAACCAGGATGATAGTGTGGCCTTGATTATATATTTTTTACCACCTATGGGCAGGCAGAGGGGCCCATGTCTCGTGGACACTAGTAGGTTACCTCAGCATAATGTCCTCTTCAGTGTGAGGAGACCAGATCACCCTGTGTTGGTGGCGAAACTCTCTATTGGGGGTCCGTGTTTATGACCCCAATGCAGTAGAGATGAATCTGTTAGTATGAATTCATCTACCACCCTAAGATAATAGAGGTACTCATTGTCACGTTTCTAGGACAGGATCCCAAAATTGTATGAGACGACCACTAGGGCCGCCTTGTGCTATGGTGCTGGCAATGGTGAAAGAGGTGGGTGGTGGAGCTTTGCAAACTAGAGGGAATGTCTTTGCGGCCTCCAGTATTGGGAGAGTACAATTTCGGTGGTATTAATTGATCATCATGTTGGATACCCAGCATTGAAGATATTTGGTAGGAAAGTGGGTCCTTCTCTTCATTGTGGCCTCAGTCACCTATGGGATCATTGATGTGTTCGTCTACATCGGTCATCAGTATGTCATTTGGAATATAGGATGCACTACGAGAACCTACAACATACATATATGACATACAGACCACAAAACCTTGTCAAAGTAGCATTAATTTAAGAATTTGCATATCTGATGATTCAAACTATCCCCCTTCCACTTTCTTTTTAATGTGGGGGGAAGGAGCCTGAGTAGGGTAAGACCACCACCTTGGTTGAGGATTCATATCGGGTTCATCTTTTCTCTTCCGCCTTCGAGGTGGCGCGTTCCATGTGTACCGAGGAAAAAAAATGGATGACGTGAAATTTCCTCTTATCACATATAATTTTGGTTGAACCTCAACCTTGGTTAAGGATTCATATCGGGTTCACTATTTGTGTTCTGCCTCCCAGGTCGCGCGTTTCGAGTGATGAAAAATGGTATAATAAGGATCATCAGTCGTCCCTTATTTAAGAGACGGTTTAATTTCATGTTCCCTATTTCTTTTGTTTCGACCTGTTCTACTTCATTATCCTTTAAATGGAGGTTGGATTAACCCCATATGGACTGGGCAATTTACCCCTCTTTCCCAATCCGAATGAGGTGCCACAGTCAGATGATCCCAAAGCGTGATTTCATGTGGTCATGTACTTATGAAATCTGTCCTCCTCAAATATAGCTACCTCAAATGGTCACCAACGGGTTTATTCGTGGAGCCAAGAACACCCAACGGCCCGGGTATCCATGATTCATGGACACACATTCCCAAGGTAGGTTCTCGTTGATTAATGACTCAGCCAAAAACACTTAAGGACTCCATTGGTCAAGATTATGGGATGTCAGGCTCACCACAACCCTCTAGGAGAAAATTGTTTTGTGTCCTGGGATTCTCTTATATATTTAAGTCGTGTTCTTATCTTCGATAATCCTTAGTTAATTCCCAAATATTATGTCCATGGGATACCCTTGGTTTCCAAGACCATCATAGAAATGCATATATTTAATGATACGGAGGTGATGCAGACTTAAGACATATAATAAGGTGCTCTGGAGTTTATCATCATCTAGGGGGTGGAAGGTGATGTAATGTTGGGATCAGACCCATATGATGGGTTTCATACGTATCTTTAGGAGCGGAATCCCAACCCACGTAGTGTGGATCTGTCAATTCTTATGCATAGAAGCATCCCATTTGGGGTACATGATTGGGTGGACTCTTTCAGATGGGAACCTCTTTGAGCTCAAGCCTTCTTATTGGAGTCCTATGTATCATAATTTAATCCGAAATTAGAGTTATAATAGTTCAAATCTTTGTAGGGCATACGCGTGGAAGATTCCCATTTGAGAGGACATGATTGGGTGGACCCTTTTGGAAGGGCACCCTTTTTAGCTATGTTCTTCAAGTAGGCATCCTACGTATCCTGGTTATATCTGGAATCCACGTTCTCATAGTACAAATTTGTGTGGTCCTTATGCATTGAATATACACATTTGAGAGGACATGATTGGGTGGAACCTTCTGGAAGGGAACCCTTTTGTGCTCGGTCCTTCAGGTAGGCATCCTACATATCCTGGTTTTATTAGGAATCAGATTTATCATAGTTCAAATATATACGGATGTTGTTATCATCAATAACCGCAAATACCATGTGAATTAAGTCCTGTTTGAAAAACAAGTGAATACGAGACATCCAACCAACCACATGCTTCCTCCCCTATTATTGGGGGAGGGAGAGCCTATGACGGAAGAGACCGAGGCGATGGTGGGATAGGGCACAACGTAACGAACCCTTCATTGTGGGATGAAATTGGAGGTCATGTAGCATGGACTTAGTGTAGTGGGGACTTAACTCAGTTGGAGGGCCTCAGAACATGTTATGGGAAGGGGAGGAGTTTTTTTCCTCATCAGAATAAGAAGTGAACATAACTCCTTCGACTGGTCATTATTCCTCATTGAATGGAAAAGTAAGTGATCACCCTTAATACATAGAATGGGGAGGTTCAAGTAGGCATCCCAAGGTTGGACTCTGGGTTAACATGGTTATTTAATCCCATAAACATCCCTAAATCTTGGACCATTGTGGGGAGAGCCTTCGTTACTCTACTTTACATGGGTTTGTAGACTCAAAATGGTGCTCTGATGCACCTGATTGTCTGGTCATACCGGTCCGGTGGATTTCGAAGAGGCATGGCCATATTTCAGAAGACTGGTTAGCAGAGGCATCATAGAGAGCTAGACAATAATCGATGGGTGAGGTCGGAACCAGAGTAAATAATAAGTGAAAACACCATATTCTGCATACTGTTTTCTTAAACAGGATGGGGGTGGTTCTGCATACGATAGTGGTATGCAAGTAAAGGGACCATCCGCATTATGGTGTGGTGTGTGGGCATGGGTATGATCTAACACATACCATAGTGGTACGTGTCTCATCACACTGCATTGGATTCCATCCACATATTGATGCAGTACGCGGTGTCAGATTCAGTCTGTGTAGCGGAACACTACGTAGAGCACTATATTTATGGATGGTTCGGGGGATTATCATTCACGAGGAACTCATCTTCTAGGATTATTTGGTTTACGGTTTCATTATTATTAATCATCCTCCCCATTTATGGTTTGCATCTGGCTATACCTGTGGGAAATGTGGTTTGAGATTTGGGCCTCACAGATGAATCGGGAATGAATCCAGAGTCTTCTCAGAACTCTTTCTTCCAACCATTGATTCCCCTTTAAGATTTTATTGTATATATCATTCCTTCCTCTCCTATTTTATCCATATTTTTTCAAATTCATTTTTTCTCCATTTTATAGGGATATGGGGAAATTATATCTATCAGCATACGACACCATTTTTGGAGGCCCATGTGGAGATATACTGACCCGCGGAAGACTCAGTCAATCGGGGTTTGCATAGGTTGTGGTTCGCGATCATGGTTCACAAAACCCTCCCAATTTTCATAGTCTTCTAACTAATGAGGTCACGACATGGTATGAAGATGTATTTATGTGCATGAGGCCATTGGTTACATGGTTCGCAGTTGGCTAGGTTCACTGGCCTTCGCTCCGTGGCCTAGCAGTTCACGGATCGTTCTGCGTACCTGGTGGTTTTCAATCTAGGTGGTCCGCGATCCATTCCAAATAATGGAAGACAAGACACATTAGATACTTTGAAAGCATGGATTCCTTTATGTTTCTCTTATGATTTCAACTCAATTTGATTTCATTCACCTTACTAGACTTGTAGGAATACTTTCTTCCCTCGGTAAAGTGATCATGGGGTTATTTTCTTCCCTTGGATGAATTTTTAGGACCCTACACCCATGTATAATTTTACATATTCAAATTATTCTAATCATAATTTTTCCCATGAAATAAATTGTGGCTTTTCATATTCTTAGGTGTGTCCCTAGGATATACCTTTTAGTTTTAGAATACCAATGAAATTTAAGGGCATGTTATGTAATTTTAGTTAATGTATTTGTATTTTTGTTTCATGTTAATATTATAGGTACCTAATTAACCAAACACATAATACCTCATGATATTATAGGATTGTATTAATTGTATCATTATCATAATAAATCTTGTGAAAACGTTTTTGAAATATATGGTTTTAGTTAATTGGTATGAGAGAAAAGAATAGTTATTTTTTGGGGATTAGAATTAGAAAAATCCAATGAAACACATAGGGATAACTTTAAACATATTAAAAAATTACTAAATTTTACTAAACAAGATTCCCATTTCTCATAATATGAGCAGTTATGGATCTGTAAAATTTTTAACAAGGGATAATTACCCTGAAAATTTTGCATTTAGTTGGAATCAATAGTCACCTACTACATAAAAATGAGACTTGTTGTATACCTGGATTGATATGCCAATGGGATGTGATTTTTTAATTGAAATACTATTTTGTTAACCATTATTAAGGGTACATAAATTATCATAATATTTTATGTTATAAAGTTGATCAAGGATAACATAGATTGAAACCTTGAAATTCATAGTTTAAGGAATATATTTCTTTATGAGTTCTCCCTTATATGGTAATAGATTCCGTTTTTATATTATTAACTGTTTATAAATTAGTATCCCTAATCTATTTGGATGGTGTAAATTATTATAACCAGAATAAAATAGAGAATGAACGTCTTACCATTTATGGTTATATTCATTCCTTTATATCAAACAAGTTTAGTAGAATTATTCCAACACCACCAAAAGACATGGAAGTAAATCTATCAATGAAAATGGGAAATTATTGAAGCCTGAGTATATAAATCCTACCCTATCATATTTTTTTATTATTTTCTTAGAAAAACTTATGTTTCTATCCTTATAGGGATTCAATTTTATTCTGTTCATGGATTGGATTTCCTTGCATAAAGTCGAATTAAATTATTGGGAGATGTAAATCACCCTCTATATTGCTAGTTATCCTTCAATTCAGTACATGTTAAATTAGGTGGATGAATATTATTTTGTGCCATGATCTCCAGAATTGGTATTGGTGGACTATTCAAAGTCATATATTGTTTAAATGATTCAAACTAATGAAAATATCATACTCTATAACATTCCCATTATAATAGAATTCACCGATGTGTTTCTGGAAGAATTTAAATATCTTCATCCAAGATGATAGGTTAGGTTATTGATACAATATATATATCGATATATACTAATGTAAAAGACTTCATATATAATGATAATTAAAGTACATGAGGAGTTGTATAAGAAACAATAGGTGAATCTAGATAAAATGTTTATATGCCCATGAACATCACAATGAGGTGAACCCGTCCTATTCATCAAAGAGAATGATGTTTAACTGCCTCTATACATTGAGTTTTGTGAACTCAAAAAGTTCATGATAAATAAAATGTAGCCCCTATCATGGATTTATGACTTGTTTGATGATCAATGTTGAGACTAGTACATCTATGTGGTGGATATTTGGTTTGAATATTATCTATTACATGAGATTCCAGAGGATGTATCTAGGAATACTTTTCATATATTTTATGGGAACTGTGAGTTAATAGGGATGCCATTTTTAATCATTAATTCTATAAAAATATTCATTAACATAATTAATAGAGCCTTTTCAGATTACATTAAAATAATTGTCTATGTATTAATAGATGTTATTATTATCTACTTTAAATGAAAGCATAATCATATGGAGAATTTATATGCCCTACTAAAGATCCTACATAAATAAAATATGAAAAAAGTATATTATATATGAGTTTTAGAGGGAAAAATTAACATTCTAGGGGAATGTTATCACACATAAAGGGATATCTTAGAATCCTTTTAAAATAGAGTCAATTGGTGGCTCTCATAGACCAACCTTGGTGATATAAATCCATAGTTTCATTTTAATATATTGGTATTATAAATGATTTGGTAAAAGAATCTCATGATTTTTAAGTTCACTAGCAATTATAACTCAGATATGGGTGATGATTTCAGGAATAATTAATGTGATGAAAGAAACAATGAGATGAAGAAGAAGATAATCACTATACTTATTCATACAGAAAGAACTAATGGGTAAGGAGTTGTGATCTAAAACAGTTAATACAAAACGGTACACTTTTGTGTACTCATGTAAGATGACATAGTGATAGACTATACCTTTTTTCAATTAAAGATTATTTAGAATAACTACCCATCACATGATCTATAATTGGATGCAGTGATCTTTGTGTTGAATATTTAGTAACATTAACTCTATTGGGAGAAGTGTGAAACTTATATCGATCATAAAATATTTAGGTATATATTCACATAAAATGATATTAATATGACCCCAAAAAGGTAGTAATAAATGATCAAGGATTGTCATGTTTCAATTCAATGTCATCTAATGAAGGTGAAAAAAGTGTCATATACTATAGGAATAAAGGATCCAACAACCCTATACATGATAAGGATTTTACAAGATATGATCTTCTCGGACATGAAAAGGAAAGAAACAATAATTAAAAAGGATATTCATCATATTATAATCGAATAAATGCTCAACTATCCACTATTTATAGGGATAAAAAGGCTTTTATGGATGATGAGGTTCCATAGAAAAGGTAGTGAATATTAATGAGTTTACCTTTTCAAAATATGGATTTATAAGGTTTGGATCCCAAATTATTATTCCATAAAACCTTGATTTGAAAAAGGAATGTTTGGATGATGTGTGTAGATATTCCTTCTATATACATATACAAGTTAGTATTATGTATAGATATTTGAATAAAAATTCATAATTGTACAATAAGAAGAGGGAGCTTGAGTTTTTTTTTATAATGACACTTTTTATCTCAATAATTCAATGATGAATGGTTGATGTCTAATAGTATAATGAAACTGTATCACATACCAATATGTAAATGGGAAAACATAACCATATAATTTATAGTAGGACTCCCAAATAACCATATATTCAATAACACTATCTCAATGTTAGTAAATCACCTAACCAATTCATCAAATTTCATTTCTGTCAAAGAATATTTACCCCTTAACATACTCACCACAATATACAGAAGGAAAGGGGTAAGACTACATGGAGTTCCACTATATATTGTATATGATCGAGATCTATGATTATCATGAGGTTCTAGAAAATCTTTGATCAAGAAATGGATATAGAACTGATATTCATCACAATATATTACCAAAAAATAGATGTTCAAACTTAACAAACCCTTAAAACACAGTATAATAAATTCTAATCCATTTTAATGGATTTACAAATATGTTGGGATCAACAGCTTCCTGTAGTTAAGAACTCATATGAAAATAATTTCCATTCTATCATTAAAATTTCACCTTGTGAGAATCTTTATGGAAATAGGTGTCTGAGTCCAAATTGATGCAATGATTTTGGACAGCCAGAGTAGTTTTGGAATGATCATATCCATGACATAAAATAGAAATATCATACTATTCAAAATCATATGAATTCCATACAAAGTCTACAAAAAATATATGATGACAATCTATGGTGAGACCTAGAGTTTTGAGTTTGAGATAAATTGTTACATCATTTATCAACATATAAGAATTTTGTGATGCTAGGGGTGTAGGGAAAGCATAGTCAAATATACATTTCCCCTTTGAGTCCCTAAATCTCATTGGTTTAGTGACTTACTGACTAGAACTCTCACCTAAAATATATTAAGTACATGATGTGCATCATGTATCCCTAATAATGAATCAAATACTAGACCCTCACATATTTTGAATATAGAAGTGATACCATTTGAGAATGAACATTCATATGTGTATCAACTAGTGAAGATCACAGATCATAGAGAAAAGATTCAATTAATTAAGACAACTCACCTAGTCCAAGTGTTGTAGCATAACCACGTGTTTGAGGATGTGAATAGGGAACCATAAGTGGTGATTAAATAGAATTACCCTCATATATTATGGTGAATGAATGAGATTTTTATGGATAAATTAATGAATTGGGTAATAATGTAATGATTTGATCATTTATAAATAATATTTTCTTATTTAATTTGTTAAATTCCTTATTAGGAATTGAAATTATAGAAAACACATGAACATATTTTTTTTTTCCTAAATTATAAGATATATCATGATTTATTTAAAATACTATTAATCATCATAACTATTGATAGTATATCCATCATATAGAGACAATATTATTATTATATATATTCAGTTAAGACTTGTCCAATTGATATAGTCAAAGGAAGTGATGGACCTAACAAGTAAGTTCACACTATATAATGCCCATTTGTTAAATCTATGGGAGAAAACATCACTATTAATTTCCCTTAAACAATCGAAATCCATGATTAATAAAGTAATGTAGAATTGAAAATTTTTAAAGGATATTTTTTTCCAATGCATTCCGTTGGGGCGCGCGTATCCATCTGGGAGGACGCATAGCTGTTTCCCTGTATTCCCGCATTCCAAAGGCGGGCAGCATTCGCTCCTTGTTCTGGGACGTCAGCTCCTTGATCGAAACGGGATGATGGGATGTCGGTTCTTCCTTTCGTGGATTCTTCCTCGGAACTCGTCACCTAGTCCAGGTCTCCCTCATAGATTTATGTCGTGGTTCATGAATCTCGTTCCCGATACCATATCTTCATGGATGATAGTTAATTACACTACTTCCATCAAGAAATTCCATGGGGTCTTGACATGGTGGAAACATTTGGTCAGAGTAGATGGAAAAATCATGCATGTTGGGGCATCTTTGGATGCGTGGACATTAGGGAACCTTTATTCATCCTCATAAGATGGAATCTTATGGGTACATAACCCGAGGCATCCTGAATCGAATGCGAGGAATCATATTCCATAGGCATGTCTTTGAGGTTTTCCTCAGCTTCCTGTATTTCACATGAGGTATGCCGAAAGTTTAACGTCCAGCGGAGACAGTTACTCCAAATGCGTTCCTTTCGAGGTTTTCCTAAGGAATCTCATATGTATCACGAGGTAGGCCGCGATTTTAACATCTTGTGGATATGGTTACTCAAAGGGCGTGTCTTCTGAGGTTTTCCATATGCATCTCATGATTAATATGAGGTAGGCCGTGAGTTTAATGTCCTACGGAGACAGTTACTCCAAGGGTGTGTCTTCTGAGGTTTTCCTCAGGCATCTCATATTTAACACGAGGTAGGACGTGATTTTAACGTCCTACAGAGGTGGTATGAGAGTGATCAAACATCCCATAGAGATGGATCAGATTGGTATATCCCAAGGGGGGAATACCTGGAAGATGGATGGATCAGAAAACCCAATGAGGACGGATCTGAGGTGGTGCGCTCCAAGGAGGGGAGATGTCACATCGTAATGGCTGATCTGAACACCACTGAGGGAAAATCAGGGAGTGTGCACCCCAGAATGGGGAGGCACCAAGGTTTACCATTTGTTGGGATTGAACCTCACGGAGGATTTCTACGTACCCCGTATAGAAAACAGGGATCAAAACCCACATAGTTCAAAGGGTTGACGAATCAGGGTGTATAGAGAGGAAAATGACCCGAGGAAATACTGGGGATTACGCATGGATAATGGCCCAGGTACTGCTAGGAGTAGTGAGGAGGGTGGATGACATGATCCCACTGGGTTGTGGTGGACTGGGTGAGAATCAGGATGGATGATGGATGGATGAGTGAATTGGAGGAGGAATGAAATGTGACAATCGCAAGGGAGATAGTGAATTTGGGCTTGATCCTCAAAGAGACCTCATATGTATCCACATTTCAAGGAATCGGAGTCCATGTAGTTCAGGATGGTGTTGGTGAACCGATGTGAAGGTGGAACTTGATCTTCTAGGTGTTGGGATTGAAACTCTTGAGGTTTCCTACGTTCCATGCGTTGACATGGATCAATGTCTTCGTATTTTGGGATGGTGCGCCGGAGGACCGACGTCAAGGTGGAACTTGGTCTGATGGGTGTTGGGCTTGAACCTCGTGAGGTTTCCTACGTACCGTGTATTGACACAGATCACAGTCTTCATAGTTCGGTATGGGTTTTGTCAGCAAACCGGCATGAAGGTGAACCGGTGGATCCACTGGTGGTGGGCTTGAACCTCGTGGATGCTTCTTATGTACCATGCCTTGACATGGATCAAAGACCATGTAGTTCATGTGGTGTGGAATACAATTTAACATCATGTGGGAAGGGGGTGAACCGACGTGAAGGAGGTCGGAATGACCGAGTGGTGGGCTTGAACCTTGTGGAGGCTTCCTACGTAACATCCCTTGACATGGATCAAAGTCCCCGTAGTTCAGGATGGTGCGCCGGTGAACCGACGTGAAGATGGACCTTGGCTCGATAGATGATGGGCCTGAACCTCGTGAGGCTTCCTACATACCGTGCCTTCACATGGATCAATGTCCTTGTAGTTCAGGTGGAAAAGGGGATGCTGAACTGACATGAAAGGTTGTTGGAACAATTAGATGGTAGGGTCACAATAGCTTACTGCGGGATTGGGATGCAGTTTAGCGTCATGCGGGATGGGGGTATAACCTGACGTGAAGAAATGACCGGCCCGTGGGCTTGAACCTCGTGGAGGCTTCCTACGTACCACACCTTGACATGGATCAACGACCTCATAGTTCAAAAAGTGTCGTGTCGGAGAACCGATGTGAAAAAAGACCTTATTCTAGGGGGTGGTGGGATTCAACCTCGTGGAGGCTTCCTACGTACCATGACTTAGCATGGATAAAATACCCCGTATTTCAGAATAGTGTGGGGAATACACTCTAGGCTGTAGAAGGTGTTCTTGACATGGTTGGTTCTTTCATTAAGCCCACGCGAGTCATGCTCGGTGTCAGAAACAAGAGGCAGCGAGGACTTGACGATCACGGCGCAAGGGTGCGTCCATGATGGGTGATGAATGGGATGGAACTGTCATGAGGATAACGATGGTTTCGTGCATGAGCCTTGAAGAGGCTTCTTACATATCCACGTGGTAGGGAATCAAAATCCACGTAGTTCTTCTGATAATGGCTTACCGCCGGTTGGGGGTTTCAATAGCTTACTGCTGGATTGGGTCACAACAGCTTACCTCTATATTGGGTCCTAACGGCTTACTGCTGGATAGGGTGTCAACAGCTTACCGCTGCATAAGGATGTCAACGGCTTACCGCTGAATGGGGTCACAACGGGTTACCACTGGAAAAGGATGTCAATGACTTAACACTAAAATAGGCGATGATAGGGTATAGGTCTTAGGCATGGAAGCTACCCGGGTGTCGCTATAGAGTGGCACTGATGAATGGGGCTTAAGCAAGGAAGATGCCCTAGTGCCGCTATGGTGCCGCAATGGTGAATGGGGCTTACACAAGGATGCCGCCCCGGTGCCACTATGGAGTGGAATTGGTGAAATGGGATTACGCAAGGAAGCTTCTTGGGTTCCGCTATGGAGTGGCACCGGTGAACGGGGCTTATGCGAGGAAGATTCCTGGGTGCTGCTATGGAGCGGAAATGGTGAATGGGGAATACGCAAGGATGCTGCCCAGGTGCTGCTATGGAGCGGCAATGTTGAAAGGGGCTTATGTAAGGAAGCTTCTCAGGTGCTGCTATGGAGCGGAACGGGTGAATGGGGCTTACGCAAGAAATCTCCCCATGTGCCACTATGGAGTGGCAATGGTGAACTGGGCTTGCGCGCGAGAGAGCTACCCATGTGCCGCTATAGAGCGACACTGGTGAAAGGGGATTACGCGAGGATGTAGCCTGAGTTCCGCTATGGAGCGGCATTGGTGAATGGGGCTTACTCTAAGAAGTTTCATGGGAACCACTATGGAGCGGCACTGGTGAAGGGTCTTGCATGATAGAGCTACCCGGGTGCCACTCTGGAGCGGCACTGGTGAACGGGGCTTGCGCGAGAGAGCTGCCAGGGTGCCTCTCTAGAGCGGCACTGGTGAACGGGGCTTAAGCTATAAAGCTACCCGGGTGCCACTAAGGAGACGCAATGGTGGATGGGTCTCATGATAAGAAGCTGCCCTGGTGCTGTTATGGAGCGGAATTGGTGAATGGGGCTTACGCAAAGATGTTACCTTGTGCCGCTATGGAGCGGAAATGGTGAAAGGGGTTTACGCAAGGAGGCTTCCCGGGTGCCGCTGAGGAGGGGAAAAGGTGGATGGGGATTACGAAAGGATGCTGCCCAGGTGTCACTATGGAGTGGCTATGGTGAATGAGGCTTATGCACGAATGATGCCCGTAATGTCTTCCTCATGTCTGGCCATGAGGAAAACCCAACCCACTGGTGGTTTGAGGCTTTCACCTATGCGCAAGTGCACAAGAAGGATAATGCCAATGGCATTGGAATCAGTCCAAACAAAGGGAGATGAAATGTGTGAATGACATGCCCGACATTCGGAACGTGGTGAGGGTGGCGTGACGATGGAGGATAACTGTTGACCATGTTCAAAACAAAGTATCTGTATTGCGTTAGCCGGAAATTGGGATAAACAAATGAGGGTCGAATGCTGACTGTTTTTGAAACAAAGGACCTGGGTCGAAGTGTTGTCCATTGCCTTCCGGGGTGTTGACCCAGGATCGTAGGTGATCTGATACGGCATGGGACCAGGCCATTAGGGGGTGTTCACCATAGAATGGAAGTGGATGAGGATTCGAATGAATGACACACAAAGAGTGAGGTGGTGTGATGGAATGTTTGAACAAGTTCCAATTCACTAGAAATTACGCCACTATGATCATGGCATTAGTCATCTTATGCTTGTCACATAAGGCAACTCTTATTTGGAATAAGATTCATCCTATGTTTGGAACATAGGGAGTACTACAATTTATAGTAATGTAGATAAGAATATTGGAATCTCATGCTTGGAGCATAGGGCATCTCTCGTATAGGGCAAGAGGCATCCTATAATTTTTTAGATAGGGAGTACTGTAGTTTATATTCATGTAGATAGGACTGTTGGAATCTCGTTCTTGGAGAATAAGGAATCTCTCATATAGGGAAAGAGGCATCCTATCATTTGTTAGATAGGGAGTAATGTAGATTATAGTCATGTAGATAGGATTGTTAGGCGTCTTATGCTTGGAGTATAAGGCATCTCTTGTTTAGGGAAAGAGGCATCCTATCATTTTTTAGATAGGTTGTACTATAGTTTAGTGTCATGTAGATAGGACTATTGGAATATCAGGCTTAGAGCATAAGGAATATCTCGTATAAGGTAAGAGGCATCCGATGATTGGAACATAGGGATTACTACAGTTTGTAGTAATGGAGATAGGACCGTTGGCATCTCATGCTTGGAGCATAAGGCATCTCTCGTATAGGGAAAGAGGCATCCTATCATATGTTAGATATTGAGTAATACAGTTTATAGTTATGTAGATAGGACTACTGGGAAGAAGGCATCTTGAAATGGTTGGTGTTGGGACTTACGGAAGTGCGGCCCTTTCTGGTTCAACCTATCATAGGAGCCATGTTATGAGGTTTGGAAGAGTTACATGATGAATGGTTCGACTCAAGTTACTCGGGGAATTGATGAAGAGAACATCAAATCACGACATATGAAACGAACCAAGAGGTATATGTCAACCCAAGGTGTTTCATGGGGTGTGGAGGAGTCTCTCAAATCATTGTATTCCATAGGTGTAAGGTTGGTGCACATAAGGGTGCAGTAGAAAATCCCAACATCGTAGCCTGAAAAGTTCATGGTGCGACTCTCCATTTTTCATGGGGGTATGTGACGGTGGTGAAGGGACCATCACGGAGGGTCGGTACCCCATCCCGGCAGTGACCTAGAGCAGGGGTGGGGGCAGCCCCCATGGTATGGACTGGTGGGATGAAGGTAGGAGCTTCGCAAAGGATAGGTCTTCGCGAACTAGCTTCTCGGAGCAAAGGACACTCGTGGAGCAAGGGCGGCTCACGGAGAAAAGGGATCTCACAAAGAAAAGGGTGCTCGTGGAGCATAGACTCACGGAGCGGCATTGTGAAGCATAGACTCACGGAGCATAGGGTCATAGAGCATGGTCTCACAGAGAATGGGCTCATGGATCACGGTCTCGTGGAGCATGGGCTCACGGAGTAGTGACTTGAAGGAAGCTGCTCGCGGAGCAGGGGATTGAGGAGCCGCTTCGCGAACCGGGAGCTCGACGGCCCAAGGGGCGGAGTGGCCATGGCTATCCTCCGAAGGGGGGGGGGGTGTGCTGGGTATTTATAGGCAAGAGGAGCTGAAAAGAAATGCTCACTCAGCATGAAGATGGATCTTTCCCCATGGAAAATCGCATACATCAATGGCAGTCGCGGAGCATCCCACCTCTTTCGCTTCGCGGCGGGTTCGCAAACGTCAGGGGCGTTCACAGGGCGTGCCACCGCTTTTTCTTCAAGGCGGGTTCGCGAATTTTAGGTGGGTTCATGGGGAGTCCTACCTCTTGTGCTTCGTGGAAGGATCACAAATGTCAGGGGTGTTCGCGGAGCTTCCCGCCTCACTGCTTCACGGCGGCGCTCCACGATCATGGAGCGGGCTTCACAAATGGGCTTTGCAACCCAGTTTTCCAGCCCAACTTCAAATGTCCATAACTCCTAATCCATAACTCCATTCGGGCCCTGCGAGCTACCAATTCAAATCTTGTGAAAAGGTATACGATCTTGGATCATGTATAGAAGAATTTGAAAAAAATCGACCTGTTTTCCAGGGTCTACAATATTTCATTCCTTATCAAGATCAATGTCCCAACCATGTTCATTGAACCGCACTAAGGAAATATCACCATCATAGACCTTACCCTTAGAGAATTCACTGGTGTAATTAAGGTATATTTATCTAGACCATAAAAAAATTATTTTTTATGTTTTGATTATTTAATAAAATTATAATTATGTTTAAATATTGTTACAATATAATGATTAAATAATAAGATCGATAAAATTTATATTTTTATATAAGGAAGTAAAAAAATTAAATTTATGAGAAATATATAATTTCAATCAAAATAGTAATTATCAAGAGTTTGTTAATTCATAAAATAAATGAAATCTAAAAATTTATTAGTAATAAATAATATTTTATTATTTAAATGACAATACATTTTTAAGAAGAAAATTTTAATTTTTATATGGGTCTAAAGACTGTTATTGTCAAAAGCTAGTATTTTTCCATAAATGGGGGTGTTTTAATTAAAATTGAGAATGATCATATTTAGACGATTATTTTGATGAACTAAATACTATTTTTAAATCATCAAAATGAAATTATATAATGGTGAATTGTTCTTTATTTTATGACAATGTTTAATTTTTTGATTGAAATTAAATATGGTAGAATTATATGATATGGATCATGAAATCATAAAGGATCAAAAGTGTTTTTACAATTATTTTAATTATTATCCATGTCCAACATTATATTTACCATATAAAAAAAATTTAGGTTATTTGATTATTTTAATAAATCCTTAATGAATCCCCCAAAACAAATATTACATATTTTGGGTTGTAAATTAATTCTTTATAATCACGACCCACATTCAATTCACAATGTGAATTATTAAAATGATATTTTTTATTAGGCAAAAAAAATAATTAAATCCACTAGTCTATCAAATAGAATATGGGATGTGTTTTGGTTTTTATTAATTTATCATATGGATTCCATAACCTTTGATTAAAAATTAATAATTAATTTCACTACTTTTTCTATAAAATCTAGGAAACCTCCCATTACATATCATTAAAAACACTATGATCAAGAAATATGTCATTCCATATTTTGATCTCTCCAACGATTTCTAGATGATCTTAAGAAGATCCTTCCAAGAATTAATAAGAACACCCAAGGTAATAGAACCAATCCTTCTTCTCTTTATCCAAGTTCCTTCAATATATTATGTCATTGGATTCAAAATTCTTATTTTTGGATATTCTTTGAAACATACCTTTTAATTTCCTTATAATTTTCATGTGATTATATACCTTTTTAACTCTCATTAAATCCGTCCATGAATATTTAAATTCCCTCATTATACTAGAAAATTTACCCTAAAAAGTTTCCATACCAAAAATTTGTTTAGTAAATAATCATCCCCTTAAAACTAAATGGTATTCATATAGATGTAATTATCCTTAATTTATTATGGGTTCAATGTATTCAAACCACACCCCCTAATAATTATACTAATTGTAGAGAAATCAGCTCTTATGTTGAATGATCTATGTGGAACACCTATTCATGTAAATTTTATGAATGTGATGGGTGGGCCCAAAGTTATATATCCCTATAATTCATTGGGTAAGGTTTTTATCTATTGTTATACTATGTATAGTACAGAGTAGGTTATCTTAAAAACACAATGTTATGATGTCTCAATTGTTATTCTAAACATATTTTCAGGATGTCATGTTATAGGTTGCCTCCACATTTTCATGTTACCTTAATGTTATCATGTTATTTAATTCCTCATTGTTAATGATTAGGCTTACCACCCCTATTAGGTCTCCATGATATGCCTCTTGTATCACATGTAATCATGACAGCCCGTAACTTTCATACACTTTTTTTCAAAATGTATTACATAAATATACACTATATAAAACCCTAGAATATTGGGTGGAAAAGTGTTTTTGGGTAATTAGGTTCATAGAAAAAAACATACAAACAACATCAATTTTAACAATGTTATATTATAGAATATTCTGTATTTATCCCCTCAGGGAAGACTATACCACACCATGGAATATCATAAATTTGTCCCATATGGGATAAAAATTCCATAGCATGGAATATCATATATTAATCCCTACAGTGTAAACTATTTCATATCATGATATATCATATCTCACCCGGTTATATGCCACTTACATGTTGACAACATAATTGATTAAAAAATATCATCCTATATAGTGATAAACATCTCATGAATCATTTTAATCACAACAATAAACATCATTCTTATTCCATGACAACTTATTTTTCCATTCTAATTACCATTCACATTTGATGCAATCAACGTTAATTTAATAATTACATTTTCATCTAAAAAAACCATTATTTGAGTAAGAATCCAACTATAAAGAAACTCCCATATGGGCCTTAATAATTAACATTTTATTCCTAGGTACATTACCCAACCTTTTCCCAGTTAATCGCCCCATCTAACAATTTTATGAACTATTTAAAAAAATTACATCAAAAAATTCATTAATAAATTCATGACATAAATAAACCGAGTTAATCTTAAATATCTTTTATTTCAGTATGAAACACATTTGATAGGAATTCACATTTTATTTTACCACCATATTAATTTGAAAAAGATACTCAATCATTTAAATAATCTTGTTAAAGCATGTCATACTATATCCTTGGCAGGATCATACAAACGGATGATGAAACAGAAACACAATATACATTTTCAATTTTAATCCCCAATTTATATAATTAAAAATACTATTTCCATATTAGAAAAATAAATAAACTACCCAATCACTATTACCAACCAACCAAGCATTATGTTTCATTGCACGGTAATATGGACACAACCACACCACCTAAATATTCACTTATAACTATGAATATGCACACTACAGTTGTAATACCACTATTATATATCATTATAGAGTGATATATTACTAAAAAAACATTACAAAAATACCAATATTCATGACATGAATTTAATATATATTCTTTTCAACTAATCAAATCGATAATCTAATTTTTTCATAATTCTAGCACATCTTTAACTATCTTTAATCACCATATTATTATCCATTCATGTACTATATATCAAAAATGGGAACCATCATAATCATGAATCATTTTAAATATCTATATCCCTAATTATAACCTTAATTAATATTTCAAAATCATAATTATATAAAACTAGTTCATTATAAATTAATTTATTAATGAATAGTATAATTTTCCAGTGATGAAACCCATTAAAACAAATCAAAAATTCATAAGTCAGAAACTAATATATAAAAACATTTATGTCAATAATGAGTATAGAAATGGACAAGGATTGGTGGATTTGATTTACATAATAATTATCATAAAATAAAATAATATTTTTATGTTGGTGGAAAATGAGTAAAAAAATTCAAGTATAAAATATAATTTAGTGAGTCTAAAAAGTAAAATAATAAACAAAATTTAAACAAAGTGATTATAATAATTGTTAAAATATATTTTATATTGTATCCCTATTTATAAAAATATCTAAATCCTTGAGATAAATGGGATCTAGTATAAGATAATATTTTTATAAAGTTGAAAATTGAACATAATATTTTTCTAGGGGTTCATATTTAACCCCTTCAATTACAAATGATATACCAGAGTTATGCCATTTAGGATGGGTCGATAAAATTCCAGTATATAATAATGTACTTTACATACTAATATATTTAAATAGGTTAATGAACAACCTATATGTTTATTTCATTTAATAAACTTATAATATAAGATGTAACCTTTTCATTATTAGTATAACAATGGAAATGAATTTGAAGAGAGGTTAGCGTTTTGTGAATGTTATAGTAATAGAACTAAATAAAATAATATATGAAAAATAAAATAAAAGTAGAAGTTGAAGAAATGATTATTGGTGTATAACATTATTTTCAAGACCTTCATTGTTGATTTAGAATAAATTGTATTTTAGAGACTCAGAAATTTTTCACCACTTTGACAATAGTGGAGAAATTCATTTCCATTCATTGTAGCAGTTTAGTGACACCTAATTAATCTCTTACTTCTTGAGTGATTCATGTTGTTATTTAGATAAAATTATAAATGAATAATTATTTCAACATTATCTCCATGATCATCATAACCACATAGTTGTTACAATATTCGTATCTAATCATTGCATCTTTAAATGAGTTATTTCATCTCACATATTAAACCTCGAGATAATATCTTCATGAGAAAAACAAAAAAAATCATTAAAAACATTATTTGAATATATATATATTTATATATATAAATATTTTTAGTTTTTGTAAGATGATAAAAAATAATAATTTATAGATTTCATCATATATATCGAAACATGTTAGATATAATTTTTTTAAGATACTATTTTCATAAGAAAAAGTTTTCATACAAATCCTTTTTTATGTCTCCAAAAAATTATGTTCTACATATAAAAAATTTAATATCCATATAGAACACTTAATTTTCATATTAAATATTTATAAAACCATATAAAATGTCTCATACATCATATAAACTGATTCCTATTTTAGTTCTATACATTGGATGAGTAAAAATATAGTTTATATAAAATATAAAATCATCATAAAATTAAATTAAACATCATACAATAAAATATAAAATTATTAAACAATAATTCATATAATCCATTTAAATTAATTAAGATTTTATAATTATCTTATATTTAAATTTTTCTTTTTTTTTAAAATTAAAAACCTGAAATAAAATTAATAACTATAATACTATCAAATAATATTCATCCAACACTAAAAATATCCCCCTATTTTAAAATTACTAAACATAAAAAGAATTTTCAAAAACTATCAAGCCATTTAAAATTTATCAAAATTCATAAAAAAAATTGTCACTAAAATTTAAAATTTATAATTGAGAATACATTAAAAATGAAATAGTTTTCCCAAAATGTTCATATAATTAAAATTCCCCCACTATGTAAAATATTAAAGCTAAATAACAATATAAAAAACCTAAACCCATCTAGATATTAAAAAAATAACACAAATTAATTTGTAAATAATAAATATAAAAGTAATCTCTACAACTTGTTTAATAAAATTTTCCTTTTAAAAAATGTAAAACTGAAAATATTAAACAATCCAGAAAATTTAATAACTAACTATAATATATGAAGGTTAAAAATGAATACTGCCAATTAATAAATAATAATTTGAGTGTAATGAAAAACTGATTATACTAATAAAAAGATGAAAGCATAGTATATTTGTTCATTATTTTATAATATTTAAAATAATAATAGATTTAAATCAAGTTGATCCATATTAGTTCATTATATATATATATATATATATTATAATAGGGGTAAAAAGGTTGTAATGATCAGCCTTAATTTCCAATTCCTTTCCAGAATATTAATAAATAAGTCTCTATAGATTTCGAAAACATGTTTTATAAAATAGTGATAACACCTCATGTAGAAAATTGTTAAAGTTGCATGGATCGATCAAACATGTTAAAGTTATTCAAATTTTTATAATAATATTTTTATTTAATTAAAATGAATAAAATTTAAATCATGTTATATAAAAATAGGTTTTAAATGACACAAAAATTCTCACAAGACAATAAATCTAAGATCTAATCAATATTCTAGAATTAATTAGAAGGGGTAATAAATATGGGCATGTTAGAAACAATAGAAATACATACAAATAAATTAACAAGGTTGAGGTTCTTTTCGATTTTTCAAGGTCCCTTTGTGGACCCAAATGGAATGGATTTTATAAACATTGAAACTCATCCACTATTTTGTAAAAAATGTAATTTTATTTCATACAAGTAGTTTTACAAAACTATTAGATCAATCATAAGTACAATTGCTACGTGATCTATATTTTTTAAAAATAACATTATAATATGAAAATTGATTCTCACCTCTATCACCACACTTCTTAAAATAAATGAACTTTGTAACATTATAAATTGACACAATATTGTCTAGTATTTAACGTTACAAAAATTATTTCTCATATGATTTTTATCGAAATCATATTTTTGATTCCAATTATTTTCAAACAATTATAATCACCAAAATTATTCTCATTAGTTGATGATGATTATTTCATAATCTATTATTTTATTCCTAGAGTATTTTATATTATTTATTTAAATGGGTCATATAATCCAAAATATAGTAAACATTCCTTTCTTCCACTTGATTATTTAAATAAATAATATAATTAAATATATCATTCTCTTATTTATGTTTATCATTTTATAATCTATGTTTCCATACATAATAATCTACATCCTTTTTCTCTCTAATAGTGTAATTATGATTATTACTAAACATATTATTCATATCTTAAATGTTTTCAGTTACTTTATGATATTAGTCATATATTTCACATAACTCTTCAATAGTTGACTATACAAAACCATAATAAGAAGTAAAATTATAAATAGTGTAAAAATTATTTTTTCTATCTTTTGAAAATTCAACTATTAAGAATATATTACTAGATCGTTTCTTTGCGTGGATGATGAAAAAGAAGATTCAAAATATTCTTTATTGTTTGAAATTTCTCTTATTTTGTTTCTTTTATTGTAATTTTGGTCTCTAGTATTATATTTTATACATTCAAAATGGAAATTACCTTTTAATTCATCATGGTTTACAACACTAAAAACATTCATTGAATCATTCTTTTTCTGTACATTTATAAAATAGACCACCCTATTATTTTTATTTACTAGAGATAAAAGTAGTACAAATATATATATATATCAATAAATTAAATATATAATCTAAATAATCAAGAGATCTAAAGGTTAAATCACTAATGATAGTTGTTAGGTACCCACTGAATATAGAAATAGACAAGATGAGTCTGAATTGAATTTCTATAAAAAACTATTAGTGTATAAAATATTTTTTTTAATTTGGAGGAAAATAAATAGTAAAACTCCATAATATAATACAATAGAATGATTTTAAATATATAAATAATAAATATAATAAAAAAAGAATTATTTTTAGACTAGTTAGGATCAAACTGCTCAATCATTGATTCTTTACAAACTCTTTAACATATCGGGATATGTGGGATCCACTAAATTTTGGTCAATTAAAAACGTGAAGATAGAACCTAATCTTACAATATCAGTTTGTACTTAACTAATTATATTATATACCAAAAATAAGACATATTCGTTTTAGAATAGGTGTAACATAAACCCATTCTTTTTCAATGGACATATCTTTCCTATAGATTTATAAGGTCGATGAATGAACTCTGAATTATTTTTTTTTGAAAATGTTAGTATAACTAAAGTTAAATTTTTATTGGTACTATTACAAAGGAAATACCATTTAATTGAAGAAATTTTTTGCAGATGTTATAATGCAGAAAAAAACTAAAAAATCATAAACAATGTAACTAGAGAGTGAGTTGAATAAAATATATTTTGTAGAATAAAGAAATATGCTCATTTTTTATCGATATAGAAAAAATTATAATCGTTCAATCTAGTAATTATTCAACAAAATAATAGTTGTGGAAATATTCACTTATCTACATTGTATAACTTTTTAAAATCATAATTCATCCCTTACATACTGAGTTATAGGGCTTATTATTAACATAAAAATTTATAACAACTAGTTCCTTTTACAACATATCTATGAACTTCATACCACACAGGAGGTTATATTTTTTACTAACATAAATATATTTATATTAGAATCCATATATGTTATTTTAAAACAATACTTGATAAATTCATTGGTAAAATGAAATTTTTTTAGAAAAAACTAATAAATATATATATATATATATATATATATATATAACAAATGAAGTAATTTTTTTTAATTCATGTATGATTACAACAATGAATAAGATATAGATTTGGTAAGATACATAAAAATGCTTAAGGAATATATTTTTCATAAGATATATTTTTATTATGAAAATTTCTTCATATGAAACATTTTTATATGAAATGTTTTTTATAATGCCTTTATTTTCATACTAAACATTGTGTTCTGTGTTTGAAACATTTAATTTTAATATAAAACATTTTATTGGTGTATAATAAATTTTACATACATATGAATCATTTTAATAAAAACATAAGATATTTTTTACACTTCATATGAAAGATTTAATTTTCATAGACTCTACATTAGATGAGTAAATATATTGTTCATCAAAAACATAAAATCATTAAAATCATAGAAATAAACTTCACACCATATTATTTAAAACACCTAATAAATATTTAATTTGAAAATTTACAATTCTATAAGAAATATATGTTTTATAATACAGAAATTATGAGTTATTTTAATGTTTAGAACATGAAAAAAATAAAAACAGAAACATTAATAAAAATATTTATATTAACAGAAAGCAACACATGCCAAAGTATAGAATAATTAAAGAGGTCACATATCATAATGGGGAAATGAAATAATCTTATATAACAAACATATATCTACTCAAAGAACAAAATAATTACAAAATATAGTGAACATGAGCCAATTTAATGATAATTATAATCACTGTATAAGATAAACCTAATTTACATTAACTAAAAATGTATTATTCACAAATAATGTTTTATGATGATGTCGACATAGTAATAGAATATTTATTATGATCTGAAACAATTCTAGAATCAGTATGTGATGTTAGATAATGATGTAAGATATTTACCTCTCAAAAAGTCTATAAATTTCTATAAAAACAACCCAATATAAAATGGATCACAATTTAAGAACCAATTCTTATGATTGAAAAGAATTAAAAGTATCCATATTAAAAAAATTGGCATATAGTACACTAGGTACTATACCAATACCCATCGATTACCACCTAGTTCTCGGTCGGGGGCCAAAACCACTACTCCATAAAGGATGTACCTGGTAAATATGCACCATGTACCCAATATAATCCTATGGTATACTCAATTAATATCCACACATAACTTTCCCCCCGCATAATTTGAACTTTTCAACCTCATACCCTAGTAACCATCTCCAAAACATTACCAAAATCCTTACAAATTAACATAATTAAATAAAGGAAATACAGAATAATAAGAACAATCTAGGGAGAGTTTAAGAATAATCAAAAATAGGGGTTACTAATTTGAGGTTGATGATTTAGAATATATGAGAATCATCTCAAAGGATTCCGTCAGTTATTTTCAAGGAATGTACTTTGTTAATGATAGGGGATTCCACCTAATGTAGGAAAGGTCATAAGGGTGAAGTCGAAATTCGATGTGGAAGATGTATAATAAGATATCTATGTGTTAGGAGTGTGAAATCATTAAAAAAAGTACTATAACATTGTGGTTCATGGTTTGAAAAGCTTAAGGGAAATATGGATGATTATTATGGACTGACAATGATTTATAGGTTTCACCCATGTGAATGTAGTGGGAGCTGTTTGAAGGTTTGTTTCATCTAGCTAGGGTGATGATGAGAAATGGGTAATAGCGTGGATATAAAATAATTTATGCCATATATAATTAAAATATTATAAAATTATACTTCTACCATCACCATGAATGATTATCAATATGTGGGGGGATGCATTCACTATGACTTTTAGGGAGGTTGGATGGTCATGAGAAATATATAGGTCAAAAATTCATGTTGTTCCAAGTAAAGATAGTAGTGGTGGGATAGAGGCTAGGGATAGTTGTTATGTAATGTGGGATTATTGGTATAACTGATATATATCAATTATGTCAGTGTACGATATATCATCTTCTTTATTATACACTCTATTTATCTTTTTGAATATATGTTACATTATACCCTATTTTATTATTATTGTTATTTCATGAAACGGTAGTGGTTATTTACCTTATTAGGTTCTAGATTTCCAATTAGGTAAATAATTGGATATTCTATATGTATATGTTAATGTCTCTAATTCGGAATCCAACTATGATCTAACATTCATAGGATCATATTAATTCTTAACATATTTGGTCTTTCTCAACAGTGACCCATCATGATCGACCCCAACTGGAAACCCCACATGAGCAAGTAGTTAAGATGAAAGTGGCCCTTGAATCCCACTTACACTAAGCTAGGGGTTATACACTATAACTGAGGAAATAAAACATAAAATATATATGTCATTAACTCTAATGTATCATCTAGTCCTATGTTACACTACAACTAGTTCCCCCAACTAGTTCCCAATACAAACTCACAGAAGCCTCTATATATGCTAATACATACTGACTGGCATTGTGAGTCGATGGACGTACAATGAGAAGACTATAACCACTAATAAGAGTAACAAAATAGTGTAAATATTATAAAATTTTACCCCTATAAGGAAATGAAATAAATGAAACAACATATATGTAGTGGAAATCATAACCCATGTACAACATGATAAAATAATGAAATGTCTACTACAAATCATAAGTAATTATACAAACAATAAATCTAATAACAAAACTGTAAAAAGATCACAAACAAGACCATGAGTCCCAACTTGGTCCTAAAATACGATGATCCAACCCATCAACCTATACATAAACTAGATATTAGGTACCTATCTTAGACCTCTAGACGAAATTAGGAAACTTCTACTTTGGTATCTAAGTGTCATGTTTTCCTGTGTAGCGTGTGGGTACAACATAGTAGGCTTGTGCCAATGGGGCCTAAGTCACACTAGTGGAAAAAACATTTAACACATCTGCAATTTTCATGTCTATTTTACATAACTGATGTGAAAAGCTGTAGAAATCGATTTATCATATCAGTTATACAATACTAGACATGATAAATTGATGAGAATCAATTTTTTAACATCGGTTATTTTATAACTGACATAATACAAACTGAGATTGTCTTAATAACGGTGGTTCTTTTATAACCAACCTGATTTATCGAATATGGGTACATTATCAGGTCAGTTATTTTATAAATGATGTGATAAAAAAAATCTTAGCAATTTATCACGTCAGTTATAAAAGAACCAACATGATAAAGAGCCATTTATAAAGTCAGTTATAACGGACGTGATAAATAATTTTCTAGGTCGCTTATTAAATATCTGACATTATAAAGATAACAAAATATTTTATCGCGTTGGTTATTAAAAAATTGATGTGATAAATATTTTAAATGATTTATCGTGCCCCATATTCAGTCATTCTCTTTTCTTCGATTGGGTGACCTGCGACTCATCTCTCTCGTGCGGAAAACCTAGAAAACATTCTTCGAAGTCGTGCCCTTTAGACTCATTTTTTCAACATCATTCATCATCATTATTATCACTAGATCTATCAAGTCGACTCGCAACACTCAAGTTAGCCTCACATGCCTCTGTTTCATTTATGATGTTTCACGATGCCCTAAACATATTTTTAGAGATGTTATTTTTCTATCTTTATTCTTACTATCATGGTTGGATTCATAGTGTTAATTTATACCATGCTAAATTATTTTCTGGAAAAAAAACCATGGAAGTGATATCATTGATGTTTATGATTTTTTTATGTTCTATCATGTGTATGTGTGCGTACAGGGGGTGACCAAGGTGGAGGGGGCTATCCAAGTGGGAGGGGGTGTACAGGGGGTGCATGGGTTGTCCAAGGGGGTTGGGGGTGTCCAAGGGGTGGGGTGGTGTACAGGGGGTTAGCGTCCTATCTAAGGGGGTAGGGCTATCTAGTGTGTGTGGGTGGTGTCTAGGTGGTGAGTGGGTTGTCCAAGGGGGTAGGGGGTTTCTAGTGGGAGGGGTGTCTAGGGGGTGAGGGCTGCGCCCAGAAGGGTGGGGCTATCCAGGGGGGTTGGGGGATGTCCATAGGGGTTGGGAGGGGGGCTGTCCAAGGGGTGGGGGGATTTATAGAGGGGTGGGGGTTTTCCAAGGGGATACTAGTGTCCAGGGGTTGTCCAAGAGTGTAGGGGTGGTGTCCAGGAGGTGAGAGGGTTTTCCAAGGGGGTAGGGAAGTCCATGGGGTTGGGGTGGTGTCAAAGGGGGTGAATGGGCTATCTAGGGGGTGGGGGTGTCTAGGGGGTGTCCACGGGGGTAGGGGTGGGGGTGGTGTCCAGTGGGTGGGGGTGTCCAGGGGGTGGGGGTGGTGTCCAGGGGGGTGAGTGGGCTATCCAAGGGGGTAGTGGAGTTCAGGGGTGGGGGTTGTACAGAGGGTTTGGGGGCTGTCCAAGGGGTGGTGTTGTCCAGGGGTGTCCAAAGGGGTGGGGGTGGTGTCCAGGGGTGAAGGGGATTTCCATGGGGGGTGGGGGTGTCCAGGGGTAAGGGGGTGGTCCAAGTTGATGGGGGTGTCCAGGGGGGTTCCCAAGGGGGTAAGGGTGGGGGTGGTGTCAAGGGGGTGGGGTGTTCAGGGTTGGGGTGGGGGTGTCCAGTGGGTGGGGTTTTCTGAGGGTTGCGGGTTGTTTAGGGTGTGGGGGTGTCCATGGGAGAAGAATATATGTTACAATTTGATTAGAACATTGTCTGATATTATAGGAAATATAAAAGATGATTTCAATACAAGATTATACTTACTATCAATGGTAATAAATTTGGAGTTAGCTCTCACTCCTAATAAAAGATGAACATTTCTTCCCCCCACTCATCATACATTATCCAAGATGGAGAAAATTGGTTTTTGTTAGTGTTTTCATGATATCAAAGTTACTCAAGGTTATTCTTTAGATGTAAAAAAATTGTCTCTTTGATGGGTTTGATGTTAATAGGTATAAAATCTCATGATTTTCACGTCATGATACAACAACTTCTACCAGTTTCATTGCGTGGAATATTGCTCATTCGTGTTAGAAAGACTATAATAAAGTTGTGTTATTATTTCATTTCAATATGGATTAAGGTGATTGATGTGAATTCTTTGAAAATTTTGTAAAATGAAATAATTTCTATACTTTTTCAATTGAAAATGTATTTTCCTCCATATTTTTTTTGATATAATGGTATATTTAATGATTCCTCTGGTTTGAGAAATAATGCTTTGGGGACCTATATATCTTCGTTGGATGTCTCCAATTGAAATGTATATGAAAATATTAATGTGGTATGTTAAGAATCAATATCAACCTGAACCCTCGATTAATAAAAAGTATATTTATAAGGAGGTTTTAGAGTTTTGTACGAATTACATGGATGCGGCAGAGCACATAGCTTTGCCTCCATCTCACCATGAATGAGTTAATAATGAGGGAAATGGGATTCCTGGCTTGAATGTCAAATCGTTTTAAACTAAAAAAATTAAGAATTTATAAATATAAATCTTGAATAATATAGTTGATGCTACAATGTATATCACATTTCATATTAAAGAGTTGAAAAAATGAAATCCAAAGAAGAAAGAAATGTTGATTTTGAATGAGCACAACAAACAATTTTTGTCATGGTTTATAAATACCTTTCTTGATAAATCAGATGTATTAGAGACATTAATATGGTTAGTGGGTGGTCCATATTTAAATGTGATTACATGGTTCGATTGTGAGAATAAGGGCTATACATTTCATACGAAAGCTCATGACAACAGAAGTGCAGTTCAGAATAGTGGTGTATTGGTGTTTATAGAAGCAATTCATTTTTTGATTTCTAAAGAAAAAAATCTAATTTATGTATCAAGTGCATATTATGGATTCATTGAATAAATATGGGAGGTTGACTAAATTTAAATTAATGTTCCAATTTTTAACTAAATATGGTTTATCGATAACAATAGTGTCAGGCACGATGAAATTGGAATGAAATTTTTTAATATGAATAGATTAGAATACACAACATATTCTTTTATAATGGAAACACATGAAAAACATATTTTCTATGTTGTTGATCAATAATATATGTAGTGGTTTATTGTTTTACAAGTGAAAAAAATAATATACTCATGAGGATCGACTTGATGAAGATTTTGATTTATGTGAGATCCCACTTCTATGGAATGATTAACAGAACATAATTATGAGCATGTTGAAGACATGGTTTGTTCCATAAAGAATAATCATGATGATGGAATTTGGGAAAACAATCCATTTGTACATTCCTAATATTACAGATTACATATGTTTATTTATTGTTTAAATTTTTATTTTCATAAAATGTAAAATATTTTAATTTTTTTCATTATTAAAAGGTATATTAAAACAAATAAGTAGAAGTTTTTGTTTATTATAATTTTGTTTAGTTTAGTTTATCATGTTTACCATTACAGATATATATATTATTTTTGTTGAATGAAAATTACTTTACCATGTTTACCATATTTACCTTGCTTACCATGTTTACCATAGTTTACCATAGTTTAACATAGTTTACCTTTATGTAACTTATATATTTATTGATTTTGTTGAATGAAAATTACACTACTATGTTTTCTATGTTTTCCATGTTTACCATCTTTACCATTATTTAATATTCTTACCATGTTATCCATGTATTATGTAACATAGTTTTATATTCTACTGTTTGTTTACATTAGTTTTTTAATATTTGAATTTTTATATTTGTGAGCTAATGTTTGTTTTTTTATTTGAAGAATAATGAAAGATAAATCAATTGATCAACCACATGATTCTGAAGATCAGCATAATGATCATACCTCTGGGGAGGAATATTCACATTCTCCTCTTGATGTTCCCAAATCTTCCTCATGTGCTCCCATAATGACAATAAAGAGTTCAAGAGTTGGTAAACATTGGTGCACATGTTTACAAAAATTATCACTTGCTTGTACCCAGGACCAGATGATACTTATTGAGTTTGATAAGAATGATATTACTAGACGTCCAAATACTAAATATTTTAAGATTTTTGTAACAAATCAATGTAGAATGAAAATTAAGAATTTTGTATGAAGATTAGAGAAGTGTGTAAAAAAGATAATATCATAGTTGTGGGAGACGATTTTGGTAAGATATTTTTCTGTTGTTTTCTTTTTATTTAAATGATTCTAGTAGAATATGTTTTAGCTATTATTTATCATATGAAATTTGATATTCCTGAAACTAGAGGATTTAGGATGAAATTTAGATCGATGGATGCTATGGGAATGATGTATTTCAAATCAACCCTCATATCTGATATCATTTTTGGTCATAGGAGTCATGACAATCCATGTCATATATATCCTTTGATAGATTAAGACACATGGAGACATGTGGTAAAAGGGTGTTTAGGGGGTGGGAGGGTGTCCTGAGGGCTGGGAGGGGGTCTCTGGGGGTCAGAGGGCTGTAGAGGGGGGGTCAGGGTCTATCTAGGGTGGTGGGGGGAAATCCAAGGATGGGAGGGTTTCTAGGGATGGGAGGGTGTCTAGGGGGTGGGGGTTATCCGAGAGGTGGGGTTGTCCAGTGGGGTGGGGGGCTGTCTAAGGGGTTTTATGTTTTTTTAGTTTACATTGTAATTTTTTAGTGTCATGTATGTAAATGTTGAATATTTATTTGGTTCATCTAGTTTTGTTCTAGTTTTGATGTTTTTATTGTAGATATTTTGGAGTGGTTTTGGTTTGTTTTTGGCCTATTTTATGCTTGTTTCAGGTCTTCTTTGGCAGGGTATAGTAGTAGTTGAATGTATTACAAAAATGGTTTTTACATCATTTATTTTGTAACTGACATATAAAATGCATGGTAATGGGTTTGGACATTAGTTATTAGAAAACTGACGTAACAAATTCTTGTGATTGGGTTTTTACATTAGTTATTTCATATATGACATAATAAATGGAATGGAATTTTTTTACAATGACTATTTTATAACCCATGTGGTATATATGTTTTCACGTCGTTTATTATTTAACAGACGTGAAAAAACACACGGCAGACTGGTTTATCGTGTTGGTTACAAAAATAACCAATGTTATACACTTTTTATTTACGTTAGTTATTCATTAACCAATGTGATAAACACTTCAGAGGAGCATTTTATTTCATCATTTATTACATAATCGATGTAATAAAGTATGAACCACATCGGTAATTAAAAAACCAATGTAATAAATCACGACTCTGAAGCATTTTCTATATCTGTTTTTGAGGAACTGACGTGAAAAATTCTTTGTATTTTTGGTTTTTACATTGTTTTTAAAATAACCAATGTAAAAACAATGTTTAAAACATCTCCTGTAATAACATTGGCCAAAATCGGATATAAAAAATAAAAAATAACCACCATAAAAAACATTTTCTATACTAGTGTCAACAACCAATCTAAAAAATAATTTAGGTTTGCACAAAAGGAATCATAAAAAAAATATTATCACCCATGTTACCCTTTTAAAAATTTACTAATTAACCATTAAGGTTCCATGATTCAATTGTGTCACCCTAACCATCCAACACCAACTTTTTCCATAACAGAAGTCATTTTTACATACTAATATGGGTTAAACTCTTTATGTAACATGGTCATTATACAATCAATTCACTTTAATCCAACATACCTTAGAGTAACATTCTATGCCTCCAAATAATTTAATATATCTATAGGCCTAGAGAATTAGTATATCCAAACAATTATATAAGCCTTGGACCAACATGCAAATTACATAGTACATATGTTGGCCTAGTTAATCCCTATGGCTAAACCCGATGATGGAGATCGTTATTAAATAATCTAAATCAAACCATTACTTATATTGTTCAAGGATCACCATCAATGACTAGTTTATTAACATCCAATTCTAAAAGTTTCAACACACTTGGGCTTTTCAAAATAATAAACATTAAAGGTTCATGAAAACAATTTAATAACAATAGCATGCCCCTTTTACATGTATTTATTATAGAATATTATAACATCATTTACTAGGGTCCCAACAGACCATTAAAACAAAAATATACATAAAATAAATCTAAACCCCTATCTAATGGCATAAAAACATATGAACTTTTAAAATCAACATGAATCCATCCTTTAAAAGGTGAGTATTAATCTTTGAAACCCCAAAACATTCCACAAGGACATCATTTCTATTTCCAATAATTTAGAAGATCTATTTGATAGTTTTCATACATAGGGGAAACAAAAACTCATTTAAAATCAATATTAGAAATATATTAAATTCCAATTGTTCAAATCACTTTGTGGTCAACACCTCCTTTAAAATAATTACCCACTTTCAAAACATCATTTTCAATTATCTAAAATCGTAATCAGATCAAAATTGAAAACACATAATTCATACCATTTCATAAAACTCCAAAAACAAATTATAAAATTATTTGATATAACTATTTCAATCATGTTATTACACCTGAACTTTTTCTTTGTAAAAACTAATACCCATTCACTCTCATAATTAACCAGTCCCAATGTTTACTAATTTATTTCACCATATACAAGGGTTTTTCATACCCCATGGGTAGCTCAAGGTATTTTCTAGAATCATTAATTAACACGAAGGGGTTGGTGGAGAATCTAACACAACAATTTAAGGCCAAATATACGTTAGTTATACAAAAACATAAAAGTTGCCGTAGAAATAAATTGGAAAAAATAAATTCACATAAAAATATATCAAATATGGGAAAAGTATTTTAGACCACCTACTTGATGCTCATAGACAATCACTCTTCCTTACTCCAACCATTATTCAATGTAAAATTTACTAAACATTAAGGAAATTAATTTCATATAAATATGACTTATTATCAACATAAATAGAGAAGAAACCCCATAAAATCCTCTTCCATAGAAAATAAAGAAACATTGTCAATGACTTACCCGGACCTTTGATTCACCACAAATGATAACCCAAATGCCTAATAATATATGGAGAAACATCCATGGAGAGGGAGTAGGCCACTATTTAACACCATTATATATTTTTGGTCGAATGGGATGAAAATTTTATGGAAAACGATTTTGTACAAAAATTGAAAAATGGTAAATTACCCACTCTGATTTAGGTGAATGTTTTTGAAAACAAACACCAATGGTACACCCACCTTATTACGGAGTTTCATGGTTTTAAAAGCCACATGAACTATTTTAAAAACCATAGGATGGACTTTACCGTTCCACAATCTAATGGGGATCTCAAGCCACATGGTATCATAGGCCACCTGCATGGTTTTCCTTACCATTCATCCCTTTTGTATCCCACATGGTTATGGAACATTGTAACTACTAGCCATTCACTAAATATGCTCAAACAAAACATAGTACCTTTTACATATTTTTATTCTCTAGACCCCCAAGACAACACATATGACTACTCTACTCATGGTAAACCTTCTATTAACCTATTTTTGATATTTTTATTCATATCCACATGCTACACATCCAAGATTTAATAATCCCCAATGGGTATGTTTTTGGGCTACAATTACCATATAACATATTTTCCCTCTCATGTTTTCCTCCCTACAATGGTCATTCCACAACAACACTCTGATTAAAAGCATAGGCTTTCCCCCATAACCATTTCAATCTGATTGGAATAAAAATCTGGATTATCCCAAAAGGATACATCTTCCTCAAAATCCTGGTTACAAACATCGAACACGGGATAAAAGTATGGGTAATACCAATAAAACATTCTTAAAAGGAGGTCGTTGAGAACAGAACTACACCGCCCTGACATATTAAATCACTATACTCCTAGTTTGATTCTCCCTTTAATCTCCAAAAAATGAGTTCACCAAGAGTAACATGATGTAACATATGATTATCCAACCACATTACCTGACATAAGTCGGACAAAAACTCATGACCCCATGGCCTCATTCCATATCTAAAAACCTAAAATACAACCAAATAATTACATTCTCCTCAATACACTCAACCAGTAAAAACCAAATAAAACACCCATTTTCAAATCCCAAACACCATTATGGAGTTCACCCAAACTCATCCAACCCATAAAACTATTATACAAATCGTGGGACCACTTTACCACTATGGTTCACCCCACCATTTCCTTTATTACAAAACCACCACAGTCCAGTGTTTGGAACCACCACGATCAGAAAATACCATTATAACCTATAAATCCAACTCCTATTATGAAACTCTGAATTTCCAGTATTAGTATTCCCAAACATCTCTAAGAGCACCAACTTCCATTGGTATCTATCCATACCATTGAAAGAAAAAATGAATGGACACATATCTACCATCCATATATGACCTAAGAATTACTTGGATTTTCTTCAAGGATTATTTCCCTTACCAAAATTTCCATGTAATTTAAGAAACTTCAAACTTGATGGTGCATATGACTCACGACCTCTGTTCAATTTACCATTCCATGTCGGACCATTCCCAATCGAATCACCCTAAAAACTACCCACTCCCATTGTAGAAACATTACCACTTCACCTAGGCTGGATGACTCCCAAATAAATAAATACCGCCCCCAATTTATTTCACCTACGAGGGTGTATCTCAAATATCCAGTGAAATTCTCACATCAAAGCTTCCACTACTCCCCAAACCATCAGCATGTTTTACTTTAACAACTACCAAATCATTGAATAAAACACCCGAAACTACATTTAGGACCACCCAAGACCAAAGAAAATACTTGATTCATTCATCCATTACATCCAAGGACCACCTATCCACCCATAAAGAATCCAAACATATACCTTAGATGTTCCTGATTAGAATTATAATGGAACTACAAATAACTCACAGTCCACTCCTTACACCTGTAAACCAACCATCATTAGGGTCATACTCCCCTGACTAACATGTTACTCCCATCCTTCAGAGTGTCATGTAAACCACTTTCCTTATGTAGTTCCAAAATCCATGGCTCACACTCCAATAAGTATACAACATAATAATTGGATATTACCATATCTCCCTAAATTGAGAAAACAATGGTAACCATCACCTGTTCCTATCATCCAAGAACAATACCTTTAACAATTTATGAGCTCAAAATAACTACAAGAACCTCACTTGAGGATTGATGATGGTTCACCTCCCACCACATAACTATTCATACAATTTTCTAAAGGAGAAATCATCAAGAATGCCCTTAATTTGACCATAATAATACCATTATGTAGCCATGAATATAGCCAATTATCTATCAGTGCATTCAATAGATTGTCATTATATTGTGGTTGACCATATTTAATTTAAGATTAAACTATATTTCAATGAAAACTCTCACCACAACCAATTCATTTCCAACATCACTTCACATTATAGTAACACATCAGTCACATTAGAGATGTTAGGCCTCCCTTACTATAAGTTTCTGATCAACCACTAGACCCCATGATTGAAGAGGTATTCATTAACCAAAAACCACCATTTACTCATGAATCTATACCAATAAATCATTAAATTATAATTATTTAAGGTACTACCTCAACCACTATACTCTTGGTCCTCCAATAAGACGAGAACATTTCTCAATGAAAACACAAAATTTCCATCACATCAATCGAAAGAAATGGTCTCACACATACTGGCCAACAATACATTGATTTTCACTAGAAATGACAGGTTCTTGTTTCAAAGCCACCTGTTCACATATCTCAAATGGTATTGTGCATGTCCAGCATGTGCATATCACCCTCACCATAACAGAATCATCGGTTGGAAATTTTTTTATACCATTAACAGAACTCAATTCTTAATCCCATGATTCGTATTCTATAAGAAGTAAGCTCATATTCCCACTCGAAAAACAATCCATGTCCCTTGACTTGTTAGCCTCATTGAACTAGAGGAATACTTGATATTCCTACACAATAACTCAAACATCTCCAAAATAATCCTAACCACATTAAAACCCATCAAATTTAGTGTCGCATCCATATAAAAATTTTCATATATAGCTCACATAAATCCCTGCATCAACAACATCTATACAAAAGTGTTAAGAACATGAATGATCCTTCCGCTTTTGGTTATACATTCAACCATAATAACTCAATGTGATTCACTAAAAAAACATATTATAACCACTCATTTTATATTGAATAGATTGATCCTATAATACATCAATTCTATCTCTAATGAATCCAACTATTTTATATATTCCAAGACACCTACAACACTGTGCTAAACACCCTCAATTTCACCCTCACATTCTGAAAGTCCCTAAATTTCCCCTTGAAACCAATAAGAAAAATCCAAAAATAGAAAGCAATGTATTTTTTCAGTAGAAACAAAAACACACCCACATGTACCATAGGAACCAAAAATAATTTGACAGCCAGCCAACCCCCTCATAGTTCACCATTAATGGTCGAAAAGAACCAATTTCCTAAACTTAAGTATGTTTAAGAAAGGGACACTAACTCTCCATGTATGGCATACAAATAGAACTTAAATCAATTTTATATTCATTAGTAAGACACATATCCCTATTATAATACACATAAAATCTAGCACATTAAGAAACCATTTACTCAATGTCCCACACCAATGATATGTGCCCACATACATTAGCTCTGTGAGCTAAAAATTAATTCTATGGTCCCAAAAAGACCCTCATGGTCTGAACCCTAAAAATTCACCACATCCATATTAATTGACAACATTTCACAAAATCAACATCATAATATAACTAATATAAAAAATATTACATTACACAATCTAAAGCATCCAAACCCATAGAGGTATCATAATACATAGCCCAAGGTCTAAATTCTAGGGAACTCTCACTAGCCAAACCACTGATATGTAGGGTATGATTAAGAAACTATATATACCAACACCAGTGTCCCAAAAGATCCCATAATAACACATTATTCATTAATTAATATTTCCCTTTTAATCAAACATGATACTAAACAATTCAAAACTTTCTATTCACCTAACTTATCTGAAAATGGACTTCACAGGGAACTATCAATAATATGAAACATATAAGCCCCATCTCTTTCTATAATGGTACAATAGATAAACCTCATAAGTCAATTAAATCAAATCCAATGAACCACTCAGGATGTAAATATCAATCAATGTTAAAAATAAAATATATAAGATCAATTCCAACCGTTGGCAATTCAAATTGACCTGTGTGTGTTGGAATTTAGGTACCCATACATGAGATAATTATGATGACACAATAAGATCCTAATATTCCATATACCATGATATAATTATATAAAATATTCCCCACCTCTGATATCACTTTTTAACTTCTCATTCTGGTTTCTTCAATATCCAATTCCCCTAGAAGGTGTGCCACATTAACTCAGGCTCACCTCTAAGTATTCTAGAAGCTTCTGACTAGCTGCACGGGTCAACAACTATACAATAGGAGAATATACACTAATATAAATGTAAAATAAAAAATGAAAATATTATTAGAAAACCTAAAGAGGAAAATAATTAAATAAAACAACATGTATCTAGTGACATCCATAATGGAAGTACAACATGAAATAACACTAAAATTTACATTCCATAGGTCAGGAAGTTATACAAATAACACCTCCAATATCAAAACTAGAAAAAATATCAAACATTTTATTGGGTGCTAACCCAGTACTTACATAAAATAATACAAACCATCATTTTATGAATAAAAAATTATGTCCCCATCCTCAAAATGTACCCCAAAAAATTAGCATATACTCTAGTACCCAAGTGCAATAGCGGCCCGAGAAGGGTGGGGGTACAACTAAGTATCCCACCAGAAATTTTTTTGATGAAATAGAAATATAAAAAATATTTTATGAATATATGAATGGTATTTTACACATAAGAATAATAACCATTTTTATCCTTTACCAATTTATTTATTAACTATATGGGTTCCCAGATTCCACTGTCTCACCCTAACCAACCAAAACAATCTTCATCCATAACGTAAGTATTTGTCACAAGACATGTGGGGTAAAACTATTTACTTTATATAAACATTTGATACAATATTCACATAATCCTAATGTAGATTAGATAATCAATCCATGTATCCAAAAAATAAAATATATAATTTGTCTTAGAGCATCATTTTGTCCAAACCCATAGATTAGGAGCATCACTCCAACATCAAAAACACAATATGCATTTGTGTTCCTAGAACATCATTATGAAAAAAACTGTATGATGAGTGTAAATAGTCCATCATCCAAATCAATCCATTTTTCATATAATTGAAGTCTCACCATCAATGATAGGTTTTCTGAACATCCCAGTTTACAAGGTCCAAAACACATGGCCTTTTCAACATAATAACCATTAAAGATTATTCAAAACCATTTAATTCCATTAACATTAACATTTTGAAATTTCTTCTTCTTGAACAATATCACATCATTTAGCAAGGTTCCAACAGTCCTTTGAAACAAAAATATGGCTCATATAAATCAAAAAACCTTTCTCATGGCATAAAATCTAAAATGACATATTCTTTTAAAATCATATTTAATCCATACGTTAATAAATGGGTCTTTCCCTTTGAAAAACCAAACCATTACCCAAGGCCTTTATTTATATTTCCAACTTTTTAAAAGAGATATTAGAGAAATTTCAAAAATAGGGGAACCATATCGTCATTTCAAATCATATTGTTCAATCTATAATGAAATCAATTTTTTAAATCTCATTAATGTGAACACCATTCTAATGGCATAAATACCAAAACAAAATTTTATTTTAAAATCATCTTTAAGCTATAATATAAAAAAGGGTCTTCCCCTTTCATAAAAAACCATTCTCCAAGGCCTTCATTTATATTTCCAACCATTTAAAAGAGATATTAAAGTAATTTAAAAAACAATGTAACCATAAAATATTTTAAAATCATCATTTTCAATACAATAAGAAATATATTTTTCAATTCACATTGATGTAAAAAATTTCTTTTTATATAATACACACTTTAAAAACATCTTTTTCCTTCATTTAAAACCAATACATGCTCAAAATTAAATGAAATCATTTAATACATTTCAATATACTCCTAAAAAATTCACTAAATCTAGCCTAAAAATATTATTTTCATCCCATTAATGATGCCCATATTATAAGTAAAAACTCTCACCAAATACCTCTCATAATTTCCCTATCTCAATGTTTAAAAATTAAATTCGCCATTTTCAATGGTTTGGAATACATAAAAGGTTTCCCATTGTATAGTAATGAATCATCAATGGACCTGATTGGGTCTATAAAGGGTATAACACCTAAATTTAAGAACCATGTTATTTTCCAAATATAATGACATAAAAACACAGTAAGGATCTGAATTTACACAACTAAATACACATATTAAATATAAATACTATTGGAAAAATATTATATACTAGTTACCTGATACTCGTAGTTAATCATGTGCCCATACTTGAACCTTGATTCAAAATAAAATGGCACCAAATTCTATGGTGAATAACCTTAGGAAAAAAGGGTTCATCAGATTTCAAAGGATATAGGAATCCAATAAAGCCACTTATATAAAATCGTAGAAAATGTGGTCGAACACTTACCCAGAGCTTCAATTTTGATCCAATGGCACAAAAAATTTATATGAATTGAAGGGGAATCATCAATAGAGATGGAAGAATTCCTAGGTTCTAACTATAGGATACTTGGTTTAGAATGGGTAATAAATTTGGTGGAGAAATCATAATTATTGATTGTGATAATGGTAAATGCCCATCTCTTAATGAGGTGAATATTTATGCCACTTGATTCTCATAACCATGTTCCAACTATGTGACCACTACTTCCAAGAGTTTCATGATTTTTTCTGTCCATATACATCGATTATAAACCCTGGTGGTGGCTATGCACTGAACTCTTTCTAAATTGATATCATGCCACACATCATCCTGGGCTGAGCCCATGCCTTTTCATACCATGTTCCCCCCTTCTATAGGTTGTATGGTTGTGTTGAACTGTTACTACAAACCTAATTCCAACCATTCCCTCATAATAGATTGGACTCTTTTCTATCTTTTCCATGACCAGACCCTTGGGACACACCCAATACATCCTCTACTATTTAGAAACCATCCACTATCCCAATTAGAATGTTTTTCTGCAAAACATAAATATCAAAGAGAACCTCATCAAACACCATGACCCTACAATCAAAATCCTAAGATCATAAAACAAAACCCACCAATAATATTAATAATATTAAATGAAACCTATTTCCCATAATACATGTTTATTTTATATATGACATATCTATAAATTGATATACCAAGTAGAAATTATTATCGAAATGGTGATGATCGGTACTCCAAACCTAGAGATAGTAATACCGAGATTTTCCACTAAATCCCTATTAAAAAACCAAGTAAATTGTTATATATATATGTGTGTGTGTGTGTGTGTGTGTGTGTGTGTGTGACCATACATGTATACTTAGTAGAATCATCCACAATACCACTGATGAATATTCTGAACAATCATACGATCGCCTTAGCGAATAAATAGTAGAGAAACTCAATCCTATAACAGGTCAATAATCAACCAACCCCACCAAGACATGATCAAACAATGTCATACCCATATTTCACGATACAGTATCAAAAATATATATAATGAGTGTACCCGCTCAATCACTTCCCCCTGGTTTATCACTCTCATACCACAATACAATTATGTTACTATAATCCATTTCCAAGTCAATATATCTCACATATAAAATTGTATCAAAAAAATATCCCATATACCAAATCCAAACCTAAATATCAATATCCAAATTATACTTCACCATAATATAATTTCACATCACGTCCTCTACATAGTAGGGTATCATGAACACAAAGGATATCAATTTTCATTCCAACTCATGATCGATGATACCCACAATATATCAAAACCTCTATGAAATCATGATCCTTCTATTGTCACCTCATCATCACACCATCGTCATATTTTATCATTAAAATTAATCCTATGTCCATCACATCATGTGCATCATAACCCCAATAAATTGTATCCAATACCATGTCAGTAAGGGAGAGTGGGGATGATGGGATTTTATAAAAACTCTTCCTTGTCTAGCATGGATGTTGGGGGAAATACTTGGAACCTAAAACATTTGGTTGTTGGTAAGATTAACTTGTTCTGATGGGGTGTGTAATAAATTCTGAGGAAAATATATCACATGTCATACCAAAAAACAATCCCAACCCAAGATATTTTTTCAAAATAGTACTTCTATTGTATATAACATTATTAAATCCAACAATTCCAGAAATAAACAAATTTTTCCATTAATACACCACGAAACCCAACCATTCACAATAGTCTATCACATGAATATCAAAAAATTCCCATTTTATCATATCAGTTTTTCATTTCTAGGTTTACTACTTTATCAACTGCATACATTCATTCCAAAATTCATTTATCTATATTTATAGTCAAAAAATCATTATCCATCACCCATATTCGTCCAGTCAATTACAAGTTCCTTTCAATAACTAAAACTTCATTAACATCGTTTCCCATTAAATTTCTACCCCAAACCCATTACCATATTCATAGTTATCTTCCAAATTACTTATCATCAATAAAAAAAATCACAACCCCAGAATATCCAAATAGCCACTACATAAACCGCTTTATAGCACATGCCAACATCTCCTACAATATCTATTAAATACTATACATTCAACAAAACTAGTCGTTCCCCCACATTTGTACCACTTAACATCACATCCACCATTTACACATCAACAAACACAGTTTTTCCATCCTTCCATGGAAAGTAAACCTTAAAAATTGATTAATACATCATACCAAAAACACAAAACCTTCCAAAAAAATTCTAAAAAACACTACCAAAGAAGTGATAGAAATATAAAATTTATACCAATAAAAATCCTAAATATATGTTTAAAATGGAAAACTGATATAATTCCCCTTTATAACATAACATAATTTTAATAAAACACCTTTTTCATGAGAAGCATCATCACAATTTCAATGTATACACAGATGAATAATTACCTTATTCAAATAATTTTACTTTAATGAGAAAATATTTTAACTATTTAATGTAGTAACATCACATAAATTAGAACTGTAAACAATATTCCTAGAAAAAAACATCTATCAATACTAAGAAATCTTCCAGAATCATGTAAAACATAGGTGAATTCCCCATCCACATCAGTTTCCATTTGTTTATTTCTATAAACTCATTATGTTAATCCTTACCATCGACCCAAAGAAATCAAGATCATGATACATCCATAATTTTTAAAGCATAAATTAGGATATCTGATGAATCTCTTTCCAAAATCAAATCCTAGACATTCACTATGTAATAAAAAAGGAGAGGATATTATCACATGTCTATGAACACATGGGGAATGACTAAATAATATAGAGAACAAAAAATCCTTCCAAATCATCACCATGGAATAAAAATTCCAAATTCGAACCACTTCAATAGACTCTACAATAATAATTACAAAGGGGGAACCACGAAGAAAATAAAAAATTCATATTAGATCGAAAAGTGGAAGATATCTTGAATTCAAGGGTTAAATATTATCAAAGGACACGTAGGGTATCTATAGACACATCAGTTATTATCTTGGGATTGAGAAAAAATAAAATAATCTCTATGAATTTTTATTGGATTACAAACATATACTTAAACTATGAATATATAGAATCACCAGGTGATATGTAACGGTCATGATAAAATGGGTCTAAATCATGTGAATATGTATAAATCATGTGGTGATATATCACATCTATACCAATTGAAACTCACTGAACTCTAATTATTTTTATATGACCTAGGGTGGTCATGAAGTGATGATCATCACAATACTGTTACATTTAGATTGTGAATAATCAAGATGGGGACCTATACCAAGACATAGTGGAATTGAAAAACCACAGTACAATTATGGGAAAAAATTATAACAATGATATCAGACACCCTAGGATTCACAGTACAAATATTTTGGCCACAACAAGATATAAACTAATGAAAAAATTAAAAACATAACCCTAAGAACCTTCACACTATTACTGAATCCCCCCATGTCTTGACGGAAAATGTTAATGTTGCGTTATGTATGATTAATAAATCCATACATATGGTTTTATAAAAAATATATGATTTTCACATTTCTGAAATCCAAATAAAGAACCTTAATGTCATGACTAAATGTAGTATCTCAATGACTAATCCTCCTCATCCAAAATTGTTTTCACCTAACTCTCACAATGCATACCTCATTCCATGATATAAGAATCACCGCATGAATTTACCTTTCACAATGTCAAATAATAGATTTAAATAAATTACTCTCTCCTACCTAATCCTTCCTGATGTGAAACCCATGACCACACTGTGATACCTCCCTTCAAGAATAAATATCACATATAAAAAACATTTCTTCCTCTACACTTATCTTAACATTTCCAACACCCAAAAAAACATAATAGGATAAGGATTACTAGTTCATTGCATCTGATACATCTCTAATATTTAGTATTATTTTTAGTAAAATCCAAAACCAATATGAAAAAAATTACTTAAAAACTCAAACACCCTCTCGGATATAACTCTCAAATTGAGAGAATACCACCACTAAAGTGAAATGCAGCACAAGATCTAGAAAATCTAAGTCAAAAGAACACTAAAATATCATCATGAATTCATATAAAATAATGTTAAAATTAGATTAGGATACTAAACATCCATCCGTAACTCATGTTCCCATGTATATTTTTCTAGGACACCAAGCCTCCAAAATACATGTACCAATATCATTACATGATCAGGAAGTACCTTCTCTCGATGATACTAAATCTCAACAAACCACTCCATTAATATCAATTTATCATATGTATCCTACTATTCAAAATCAATGATATAGTATTCATTTTAAATATATCCATAAACCATTGAAACATGGAAACATAATAGATGTTTTCTAGATATGAGGGAATAATTAACTGATACCCCATAATCTTGATGATCTTCCACACCTCTAAAGATATGATAAAATATTTATAAATCATAGTGCATTATCCAAATGGACACTTCCCATGATGAGATAAAATTCTCTAAAACACATGATCTATAACCTCAAAATATTAATTTATGATCCAATAACATATAGTTAATGATTATAATGATCATATACCACCATCACCCACACAAGAATTATCTGAAAATTATATATCATTCTTATAACTACATCTGGTCCATGTACTGCTAGCTCAACATCCTCGGACTAATAAAATAGAGATCTAAAAGGTCTTCCATAAAACACTGTGAATGTATCCATGATAATGGAAGAGTGAAGGATATTATCATCAGAATTCTAAACCAATGGGTGGTGATTAACCCATGATACACCAAAATAAAATACATTGATGTACAAGATATTATCTAGTATATAATTGGTATTCTTAGTCTGATTATCTATTTGGGGGTGGATAGTAGTGATAAGGCATATCAGAGAGTCAAAATAACTTGGAAGGACTCTCCTAAATCTCATGGTTAAATGAGGATCCTAATCCAAGATGGTGGTCCTTAGTAACCCATAAAGATTCACTATCACAACCATATAACGAAATTTCAAAACCTTCATAATACTCATGTCCTTAATCACCATTAAATGATTTTGAATACATCAAAAAAATCCACAATCAACCAAATAGAACCATATCCATCTTGTAATAAAGGAAAAAATTATTAAATATATATAAATGTCAATCACACTCCACATTGGGACATCCAATGTCTGCAAGAAACTATAGTGACACTATTTTATGTCTTCACCTACTAACAGGATGAGTATAAAGACATTTAATCTATAAAAAATTACTTCCTAACCTAATAATAGAACTAAATACTCAAGGAATGATACATCATATATATTTGAGGATGCACTGTCAATGGTGTTCCATGAATCTCATGAATAATATTAGAATGCATCTCTAATGGAATAAAAATATCACTCAAATAGTTATATAATATCAATCATCCTCCAACCATCCTTTATGAGTGTCAACATAAATTAAGTGATACTTAATCACAACAACTTATGATTTTCTCAACTATGAATCATCCACTTATTTCAATAAGAACTACTCACTATCATCTGGTAAAAGTGTCATATACCACTCAATACCTCTACAGCTATTTATATCACTACATGATACTTACTAACAACTACATATGATTCACTCAACTAAGACTCATCCACTCATTCCTATAAGAACTATTCGCTATCTTCTGGTAAAAGTGTCTTATACCACTCAAATCCTATACAAGTATTTATATCACTACATGATCCACCATAATAATCCATGAATCTCTCGATTCTCATATAACATATCCTCTTGACATCCTACTCAATACATCATAAACTACATTCCATTTTCAAAGGGTTTATAAGATATTGAAGTCTTAATCCTTTAAAAACTCTACCCATCTCCAATGATTAATATTAAAATCTACGTAGGATAACATATGCCTAATTATATTGTGACCTGTGAAGGCCAAAAATAATTATTTGCGGAGGTAGTGCTCTCATTGCTTCATCAAAAACACTATTTATGCGAGTTCCATATCGTGGGATATACATAGTTATAAAGATTAAGAAATAACTACTAGGACCCATGTGGTATAAACACCTTTGGATACATCATGAAACAAAATAAATTGAGATTATAAGTATCACAGAAAAACGTGAAAAATTTTTATTCCTCAAGAAATCAAGGAACATGAGCACTGGTGAACTTATTATACAGTTAGTAAAATGTGTCCTGATGTTGATTTTTCCACGATATATAATTAACCATCTATTTAAACAATGCCAATGATTTTAAAATCTATAATAAACTAGACAAATTTTTTTGATAGTAACCCATGAGAGTAAAAATATATTCAACATCCTTGACCAACCCATTTTCTAGTTCTAGACTGGATGTGGTACTAACCTTATATGATTCCACAAGACACCAAAAGAGATGAAATATGTTTTAGGGGATTACCTCAAAATTTGGAAACAATATTCCCATTTTAAAACCATATTACTAGTCAATTTAAAATAAAATTATCAAAACCAAAAATATAATTCATGAGGTTTAAAAATTACAAATCAAATGACAAAAAAATGAATCAAAATTATCAAAGTTGTAGGGAAATATTATATCTTGGAGGCTCAAGAAAACAAAATACTTTACAATTCAAATAACATGATGGGGAAGCACTCCAAACAATCCACATGAGAAACTGTAAGACCCAACACCATCTCAAGAAAGTAGAATCATGATGATCTACTAATGAATTAAGAGGCCTTATCTTTAGCAGTATCATGAAGGACAACATCTATATGCACAGAAAAGTGAATATTATAGAATTAGTAATAATACATAGTAGATTTTCCCCAAGAGACATCCAAAATAATTCTATTATGAAAATAAAATTTTATTGCACAATTCATTATATACATTATAATAAAGAAATGAACATAAAATCATTTGATTAATTTATAATAATTTATATTAAAAGGGGACTAATTTATCTATTAATACCAATTGGAATACCCTAACCCCATTCATTAACTCATGCAATGATTTAGGTCAAATTATAATCCCAATACACCTTAGTGATGATCTTTCCTTTACTAATCCAAAAAAATATAAATTTGTATTCCTCCAATCTTGCACCTATCACCAGATCTATATCAAAAATTCCTTATAAAATTAAAATATTAAAAAACCACCAATTTATTCTAATTTCCCACAACAATTGGCTACATATAAATTGATTCATTCTTTTAATTAATTAAAATGAACATTTTATTACAGTAAAATAATCCATAATTTAAAACCCTTTTTTCAAATTGGTTTTCTAATAAACCATTAAAATGACAATGATCTCCAAACCATGAACCAAGAGTTTCATCATTAATGAAAATTGTAAACCATTCCTTTGTAAATACTGGAAAATAATTTAATAAATACCATCATTCATAATCAACATCATGCGGAGAAAATTGTGATGAATTATACCCATTACAATCGATTTCACCATTAAGAAATGAGAATGAATTTGACCAGTGAAAAAACAACTAACCTCCCAAAAATTCATCATAATAAACTATCAAGGAGTCATCTTACTAATCAATCTAAATATCTAGAGTCAAAAAACCTAGAAATTTTGAATATAAAGGGTATAAGATGAAATTTTTTATCAACCCCCACAATAAAATTCTACATAAAAATAGTACTTGGGAACATAACTCTTCCCCAAATATTAGATCTTGAGTCGGCCATTTAAAAATAAGTTTTATGATCACTATGGCATGGTGGTGTCCAACATAGTTGTGGTTCTGTAGATCAAAAACACCCCAGACACTAGTGAAAAAACGTTTTTTATGTCGGTTATTTTTCATGTTTTACGTCGGTTTTTAGCCATTGTTAATACGGACGGCGTTATAAATATTGTTTTCACGTTGGTTATTTAAAAAAAGACGTAAAAAACATAACATTGCGGAGTTTATCATGTCAGTTATTAAATAACCGACGTGCAAAAACCAGGCGGGGTTTATCACATCAGTTATTATATAACTGACATGATAAACTAGTGCGGGTGTGTTTATCATGTCAGTTATCAAATAACTGACCAGATAAACCCCTGGGAAAATGATTATCATGTTGGATATTATATAACAGACGTTATAAACCATTTCCCAGGCCATTATCATGTCGGTTATTACATAAATAACATGATAAACCAGGGGGAGGGTTTATCACATCGGTTATTATATAAATGACATGATAAAATAGTGCGGGGGATGTTTATCATATTGGTTATCAAATAACTGATGTGATAAACCCTTGGGAAATGGTTTATCATGTAGGTTATATAATAACAGATGTGATACACAAGTGCGGGGGGGAGGGTTATCACGTTTTTTATTGAATAACCGAAGTGATAAACCCTTGGTAAATGGTTTATAACATCGGTTATTATATAACCGACCCGATAAGCCATTTCCCAGGCCTTTTATCATGTTGGTTATTAAATAACCGTCATGAAAAACCATTCCACTGGTGTTTATCACAACTCTTATTTGAATAACCGATGTGATAAAACCTCCCCCATTCGTTTATCATTTCGGTTATAAAATAACCGACATGGAAAACCAATTTTTTTAAAAAAATAGAATGCAGCCCTCTGCTCTCCCCCAAAAAAACTAGAAACCAAATCAATAATTCAAACTAGAAAAACAGAAGTAGACTAAAACAATAACTAAAGAAAAATTAATCATTTACATTGATAAAATTTAAAACTTAACCCACTAGAAAGTCCACCACCAACCCCCTGAATAGCCCCCCTCACCCCACTGGACAGCCCCCACCACACCCCTGGACACCCCCCACACCCATGGACTACCCCCCGACCCCCTAGACACCCCCAATTACCCCTGGATATCCCCACAACCCCCTGGACAGCCCCCTACACCCCTAGATAACCCCCACACCCTCATGTATACCCCCCATTCCTTGTAAAGCACTCCCACACCCCAGTACACCCCTCCCACACCCCTGAAACATACCAAAAAGTTACAAAAAACAAACCAAAACCCCCTCACCCCACCTGACTGCCCCCACCACACCCCTGGACACCCCCCCCCCCCCCCACACAACCCTAGACATCACCACCACCCCATGGACATACCCCCACCCTCATGTATACCCCCACCCTCTGTACAGCACTCCCAGACCCATGGACAGCCCTCCCACACCCCTGAAACAGATCAAAAAGTTACCAAAAACAAACTTGAACCCCCTCACACCACTGGGCTGCGCCCACGACACCCCCCCAGACACCACCCACACCACTAGAAATCACCACCACCCATTGGACATACCCCTACCCTACTTTATACCCCCACCCCCTAAACAGCACTCCCACACCTCTGGAAAGCCCTCCGACACCCCTGAAACAGACCAAAAAGTTACCAAAAACAGACTAGAACCCCCCTCACCCCACTGGACAACCCCCACCAAACCCCTGGACACCCCCTCCCCCGACACCCTATACTGCACCCCACCCCCTGGACAGCCTCCAACACACCTGAACAACCCCCACCCTCCTGGACACCCCCACCCCTGGACTTCCCCACCACCCCCTAGACAGCCCCCCACACCACTGGACGACCCCCACCCTCCTGGACACACCCCCACACCCCTGGACTACCCCCACCACGGGACTACCCCCACCCTTTTGGACACCCCCACACTGCTGGACTGCCACCCCCCACCCCCAGGACATTTCCCCCACCCTCCTGGACACCCACTGGACACCCCCACCCACTTGGACACCCCCTCGGGGGGCATGCCACTAGAAGGTACTCATCACTCCCTCATGCGAAGCTTGAGCTCTCAAAATGTTTCACATTTGGGAGTGATGAGTACCTTCTAGCTGCGTTCTACCCCCCTTGGGATTGTGGCAGCTCCTATCCCACCCCCCGGACTGCCCCCCCCCCCCCACATCCCCACAGACACCCTAGACCCCCCACCCCACCCCACTAGACAGCCCCCTCCCCCACCCCACAGGACAACCCTCCCAGACCCATAGAAACCCCCTCGCCCAACAAGACACACCCACACCCCTGGACACCCCCTGGACAGCCTCCCACTCCCCTGGACAGCCCTTCTACCCTCATGGAAACGCTCCCACCCCCATGGACTCCCCCCCCCCCCTCCCCACTCTCATGGACACCCAGGACCCCCACCCCCCCCCCCCCCCACCCCACCGGAAAGCCCTCCCAAACACCTGGACACCCCCACCCCACTAAACACGCTACCACACCCTCAGAACCCCACCCCCCAAACCAAAATCCATACCAGAAAACCATCATAAGTAGACCAAAACAAAAAGTAGATCAGAATTAAACATTAAGATATATAACATTAAATACTTACACTGTCAACATAAAAAAAACAAATCCAACCTAAAAGACTAACAAATTCACAATTACAATGACAATATTCAAAATTACATTTCACATTACAAACTACTAAAATGCAATCAAACTTGTAAAATAATTTGACCATTCCACTTGTAAGTGCTTGATGTCTTGAGTAGTATGGGTTTGAGGGTCATCAAATAACTACAAATTAAAATGATAGTAGTTAATGTGTATAATGAATAAATCAAATTGAAATATTATGGAAAAGTTTAAAAGGAAATCTTACCTGGTCAATGTTCACAATTGTCCCAGTTGTTATTATTTCATACATAAATCTTATCATATAATATCCGCATTCGATGACGCATTTTTTTTCATGAAAATTCTATTTGAATGAGTATAAATTCAATGTATTATTTTTATGTAATAAATCAAAATGTAAAAATTATAAATAGATATTTACCTTTGCATTTACATATTTGATCTTCGCACACATTTTATTTGTGTTTTTTTGAAAGTAGACTCATCCCATGTTAGAAAATAATACGAATGGGGTAAATTTAAAATTCATTATAATATATAAATCTATTGAGAAATTGAAACGTACTTTTCCAATATGTTCTTAAAACATTCCCGCACATCATCATGGACAAATAATATCCAATAAAATGTTTTCTCCCTTAGGAAAAAACCCCTAACATCCAATGATCACTGATAAAAGAAAATTTATGGTTAGTTGTTTTTTATGTTAAAAGATAATGAACTCTGAGAGAGATGTGTTTAATACCTCTCAGAAAAAGGCATCATCCAACATTGTGTGACTATATTCTATTCAAGTCTTTCAGCAATATAAAGCATTCTTCGTTCCTCATCCATTGCACATGCTTCAGGGGAAATCAATTTCGGGTCCATGAATCCATATACATCTATCCACTCATTCTTATAACAAATGTTATAAAGATACCTAATACAAAACCGACAAAAGTATACATTTTTAATAAATATAACACCGGGAAAAGGTGTTAAGACTTACATGGAAAAAAAAATTCACCACGTTGATGCCCAACTTATCTCAAGTAACAAGATCCATGATATTAATTTCCATAATCGCCAGAATTATTTAATGTCCACAAACATGAGCTTCTATTGGAAACTCATAACGAACCGCCAACAAATTTGAATATCTTGACAATTTGTCAAGACTACTAGAATCTATATCTGATGTCATAGCCATTTGTCTTTGTTTTTGTCTATAAATTATTTCTTTACCTTTGAAGTATTCCTATATAAATAAATAGAAAAATATATTAGTTTTCAAATGATAAAACAACATTAATAAATAAAATAAAATAAAATATATAACATTAATACCTATTTGGTAATAAGTCAAAGAAATATCGATGGCCAAATAAAAAAATGGCCAATACTATTTTCAGCTGTCATCACCTCATCTGTAGGTAATGGTACTTGAGCTGATCTATCTATAATATCCTATACAGTGACCCTATGATTTTCTACCTCTAAATTTTGATGATGAACTGTATATCCTATTCAATATACCAACACATATACAACTATATGATGTTGATGATCATCATTATACAACTTGAAATGAGTAAGAATCTGTGTTGGAGGAGTAGGATAAAAATTGGGTCTGCAAGCTGAGTTGGGGGAGTGTGAGCGACTGGTGGAGGTGGAGGATAAATAATGGGGTCTGTAGGGGGAGGTGTATGAGTGGGAGCTACAGTATGAAATTGACATTTCATGTTTGTAAACATAGACTATACCGATGTTCTAATATTTTCCTCCATCGTCACCTTAATATTATGAACTTAAGCCTCCAAGGATTCTATTTTTTTATAAACACCCTCAACATTGGAATTTGAAGAATGTGGCAACACTTTTATTACCGATACACCTGCCGGATATCCTCATACATGACCAGGATGTTCGGGCTTTCCCAATGCTATAGATAAAATATCTTACCTTCCAGTAACTGTAAATTCCCCATATGAGATCTTCTCCTCAGGAGAGTCATGTATTAATTAATTAAACATTTCATTAAATATCGAGATTATATGAAGAAAATAGTTAACATAAATAAATTAAAATGATATCTTACAATCCTCGTATCTATGATTCTCAATTATTCCGAAAGATATTTCCCTTTTTTCCCATCTGAGATGTTTTACATTTTTCATGTCTAGAAGGAGGGGATGGAGGGGCCACCTTTCCAGAGCTTGAAGACTCAACTCTTAGTGTTTAAAAGTTTCCCTCCATAATTTGTTCTTCTAAAAATGCATACCCTCCCCGAGATAAATTATGATGGTATACATTTTTATATAGGATATCCTGATGAGTTTTCCTTGTTTGCTGTAAATTGAGAATAAGAAATCATTAAAAAACATTAATAATATCATTTATATAAGAAATCATATAAAAGATTATATTTCCCTTACCAAAAATGACTCTTTTCTTCTACTTTCAGCAAACTGTCTCCATGTGTCTTCATCTATAAATGGATATATACGACATGGATTTTCATGAATCCCATGAAAAGAAATGAAATCTGATGAGAGGGTTGATTTGAAATCCCTCCATCTCCTGGAATCCATCGATAAGAATTTCTTCCTAACTCCTCCAGTGTCAGGAATATCAAATTTCATCTGATAAAGAAAAGGTTAAATATATTATACATACTAGAAACATTTAAATAATAGTCTAAAAATAGCAAAAGATATTAGCAAAATCATCTCCCACAATTGAGAGATTATCGCTTTTCCGCACTTCTCCAGTCATCATACAAAATGCTTACTGTTATCTTAGCCCGAGTTGATACAAAACTCTTAAAATATATTGAATTTGGACCTCTATGAATATCATCCTCATCAAAATCAATGAGTATCCTTTGATCCTGTGTATGGGAAAGTGCTAATTTTGGTAAAAGTGTGCACCCACGTTTACCAACTCTTGAACTCTTAGTCATAATAGGAGCAGATGAGGATGATTAGGGAACATCAAGAGGAGCATGTGAATGGTCCTCCCCAGAGGTATCACCAATATTCTCATCTCCAGAATCATGTGGTTGATCAACTGATTGATCTGTCGTTATCCTTCAAATCAAAAAATCAAACATTAGTTCACAAATATACAAATTCAAATATTTTAATACTACTGTAATCAGAAAATAGAAAATTGTACTATGTTACGTAATAGTAAAAATTGTTAATATGGTAAGCATGATAAAAAATGGTAAAGATGGTGAAGATGTCCAAATGGTAAACATGGTAAACATGGTAAACCTGGTAAACCTGGTAAACATGGTAAAGTAATTTTCACTGAACAAAAATAATAGATATATAATTTATTTAATGGTAACCATGATAAAGTAAACTAAAAAAACATAAAACAAATAAAAACTTATAATTATTTTGTTTTAATACATGTTTTAATAAACAAAAAACTTACCATATCTAACATTTTATGAAAAAAATAAATCTAAACAAGAAATAAACAAATGTTACCTGTAATTTTAGGAATGTAAAAATGGATTTTTTTTCCCCAAATTCCTTCGTCGTGATCGTTCCTTATGGCATAAACCATGTCTTCAACATGCTCATCAATATGTTCTGTTAACCTTTCCATGGAAGTAGGGATATCACATAAATCATCATCTTCATCAAGTTCATCCTCACCAACATACTGTGTTTTCCTTTGTAAAACAACAGCCCAATGAATATCTATTTGATCTACAATATTGAAATTTTTTTCCCATGTATTACCATTATAAAAGAATCAGTTGTGTCTTCCAATCTATTCATATAAACAAGTGTCATACCAAATTCATCGTGTTTGACACTGTTGTTACCGATAAACCATTTATAGATAAAAACATGAACATTAATTTTATAGTAATAAACCTCCCATATGTCTTCAATCACTCCATAATATACACTTGATGTAGAAATTGGGTTTTTGTCCTTAGCACTTGAAAAATGAAATGCTTCTACAAACACCAATACACCACTATTCTAAACTGCACTTCTGGTGTCCTGAGCTTTCGTATGAAATTTATAGCCATTAATGTCATAACCAGACCATGTTATGCGGTATGTCTTGCTTTTCTGACATTCGTGTTTCCTTGTTCGTGGTTCCTCGGCCTTCTCTTACGATTTCAACTCCAGCTTGAAGGTTTTCCTGTCTGAAGATTGCATGGATTGTCCATCCATTTTTCATGATTTTTGTTTGTTGTGAAGTATTATATGTTTGACGTGGTGAAGTGGTGAAGTGGTGAAGTGGTGAATTCATGTCTGGCTTCTCACTTTATCCTCAAAAGTGTTTGCGTTATAATAAAAAAACTATTCTTAGTCAGACCATGTTATCACATTTAAACATGGACCACCCACTATCCATTTTAATGTCTCTAGTACATCTGATCTACCATGTAAGGTATTTTTAAACCATGAAAAAAATATTTTGTTATGCTCAATCAGAATCCACATTTCATTCTTCGTTGGATGAAATTGTTTCAACTCATTAATATGAAATGTGATATACAGCTGAGCATCAGCTTTGTTATTCAAGATGTGTGATTCTATCTTCTTCATCTGTTCAGCTGACAACAATTTGAATTTCAAGCCACAAATCACTTTTCCCTCATTATTAACTCGTTCATAGTCAGATGGAGGCAAACTTATGTGCTGCGACGTAGCCATGTAGCTCCTACAATACTCTGCAACCTCCTCTGAAATATACTTTTCAATAATGGAGGCTTCTGGTCAATATGGATTCTTAACATAACCGTTATCCAATCAAACAATCACATATATTCTTCTCCACATGCATGAAATCAATATTATGTTTACCTTCATGATATCTCCAATATAGTAGCTCAAACAATATTGACATTTTCTTCTAAATATGTCTATCATTACCAGATTTCTGTGTCTTTCCCAATGTCACATCATGGTTTTTCACCCTCTCAAAATACAGATCATGGGATAACGGTTTTGGGGCAATATCCTATTCATATAAGACATTGAATTCCTTTTTTAGTCTTCTTTAAGGGTGATCCATAGGCAAAAACATTTGATGAACCATGTACATTGTTTTCCTCCCATGATGAAATTGACAATATGACGTCTGTTGTTCGCAAATTGGACATGCTTTATACACTTTAACACTGTACCTAGAAAAATTTCCATATACTGGGAAGTCATTTATTTTAAAAAAAATCAAAAAAAGCAGTTGAAATTATTCCATTTCATAAGAATCTTACACCATAATAACATCCACCAATAAACGTTTCAAATCATCAATCAACGGTGACAAGTAAACATCGATATCATTGCCGGGTTGCTTCAGAACAGAGATCATTATACTCAACATGAAATATTTTCTCTTCGTACAAACTTCATGAGAGAGGTTTTAAATTACCAATAAAATATTCCATGAACTATGTGTGCTACTAACGGTTCGGTATGGATTCATTCCATATGTGCACAACCCTAGTCTGAGATTTCTAATTTAATTTCCAAATAAATAATACTACTCATCAATTTTCTTCCATTGCAGACAATTAGTTGGATGATGTTTTTTTCCATCACATAACCACTCATCAGCATGCCATATTAACATTTTTGAATCATGTGAATTAGATAATAATTGTTTAAAATGACGAATTATAAGAAGATACCAAAATACCTTTGAAGGAATATTTTTAATCTCTACATCAGCATGTGATTTTTCTTTCACCTTATACCAGGATGTCCCACATTTAGAACACTCTGAAATAAATTCATATTCCATCATATATATAATACATTCATTCGAATAGGCATGTATTTTCTTGTATCCCAATCCCATCAGGCATAATAATTTTTTGGCCTTATACAATGAATCTGGAAGATCGTTATCTTTTAGAAGAATGTCTTTCATCAACTGTAGAAGATCTGTAAAACTTATGTCACTCCATCCATGTTTCACCTTCAGGTTAATCAATTTTAACACCACTGAAAAAACCGTAAAATCTATACAACCAGGATATAATGGCTTTTCAGCATCGCCATATAGACACGGAACTCTCGGTTCTATCTCAATTTATTCTGCTACAATATCACAAATAATTTCTTCAATTCCATCGGAGTTACCATCTTGCGAATCATCATCATCAGTGACATTCCGTCTAGCATCACCATGTAAAATCCAAGGGATGTAACTCGGATTAAAACCATGAAAAATCAGATGATCTTTTATCTCTCTGCTTTTCAACTTCTTCAAATTCAAACATTTCAGGCATGAACAGAAAAAAATTTCACTACTTGGAACATTTGGTTTAGAAAATTTGAAAAAGGCATCAACACCTTCCTCATATTCATTTCACATTCGATGTGCTATAATCCAAATTCTACTCATTATTACCTATAACAAATAATTAAAATTATACATCATTTTAAGATAAGACAAATATATGCTTATATGAAAAAAATCCTTATTTGAACGTAAAACAATTTGGAAATATAAAACAAATCTATGCATATTTAAAAAATATGCTTGAATATGATTTTATAAAAGAAAATATAGTTACATATAACAGTTTTAAATTCCATGGAATCAAAGAAAACCATGGGGACTCCAATGGTTGATAGAAAATTGGAGAAAATGGAGTAAACCTGAGAATCAAATCAAATTTAAAATAAAACTCATATGGAACAAATCACAATGTAAAGCCAATCATCAATTCACAATGGGGTCATGATAACTACTCTTATTTGAAAACCACGACATGGTATCACCTATAACCCACAATTTTCTCATAGTTGATGACTAGTCAAAATATATGTAACCAAATATAATCATATTGAAAAACTAATATCAATGAAACAATACAATCATCATGTCATAATCTCCCAAACCACGATGCAGTAGTCAATCCCAACTGACACATACCCCCACCCCCTTGGACACCCCCTAGACACCACCACCCCCTTGGACAGCCCCCCCCCCCCACCCCATGGACACCACCCCCCCCCCCCTTGGACACCCCTGGACACCACCACCCCCTTGGACAGCCCCCCCCCCCCCCACCCCCTAGACACCAATCCCCACCCCCTTGGACACCCCCTAGACACCACCACACCCTTGGACAGCCCCCCACCCCTCCTGGACACCACAACCCCTCCTGGACATGACCACCCACCTCCTACCCCCTTGGAAACCCCCAACCCTCTGGACAGCCCCCCCGGACAACCCCCAAACCCTCGTGTTTTAAATTCATTAAATGATTAAATAATTATTGAATTATTGGGTATAAAAAATAACATGGAAAGACATACTCGAAAAATAATGATATTATTACCTGAAATGATTAAAATGATGATATATTATTAATGATGGGTTAATAATATATTTTAAAAGCATCATATATAATATAAAAATATTAATCATATACTCTTAGTAATGGATCATGTAAATAATAATCTATAATGTATAAAAATTATATAAACAATATGTTAGATTGAAAAAAATTAATGTTCAATTACATGATCCTTAAAAATATCCACGAATAACGTTGAAATGTAAATAATCACATTAATGACCATAAATTAGTCATCACTGATATAATGAATACTTTCAACAATTATAATTTTTTTAACGGGTCCCCAAAAAAAATATATTTATATTTATAGCTATATCAAATATCTCATTATTACTATTGTAAATGTAGCGAAAACATTATTCTTTCTATCATGGACACATTTGAGAAAATATTAATGATATCAAGACTACATCCATGATATTATTCATAATATAATTATAATAACTAATACATTATTATTTTCATAATGACTACATACAAGGACTAGATATTATCAGCATGAAAAAAAACTATGTATTTATTCTTAATTTCATGAACATCTCTAAGACATCATTAATTAATGGGTATTCATATATAAAATAACTAGGATTATATATCTCATGATACCTACCAATACATTGAGGGGATATATAATTTTGGACAACATCTTTCACATTGAAAATTTCAATGATTTCTCATATATTTATTTATCCTAAAATATAGATAATCAACATGTAATAGTAATAAAAAAATATCTATATTGGAATTGTAAACATAAAATATTTAAATACATAACAATGTAAATAAATATCAATATTGGAATAGTAAACATAAAATATTTAAATACATACCAATTTCATGGTGTATCATCAATGAATTTCACATATAGATAAAATATTTAAATACATACCAATTTTATAGTGTATCATCAATGAATTCCACCCCCTGGACACCACCCCCACCCCCTTGGACACCCCAGGACACCACCACCCCCTAAGACAACCCCCCCCCCCCCCCGGACACCACCCCCCACCCCCTTTGAAACCCCCTGGACACCACCACACCCTTGGACATTCCCCCACCCCTCTTGGACACCCCCACCCCTCCTGGAAAACACCACCCACCTCCTACCCCCTTGGACACCCCCCTGGACACCCCCAACTCTCTGGATACCCCCCCTTGGATAACCCCCAAACCCTCTGGACAGACACCCACCCCCTTGAACAGCTCCCCCTCCCCCTTAGACACCCCCACCCCCTTGGACACCCCCCCCCCCACACACACCCCTGGATTGCCCCCCCCCCCCCCCACCTCCATGGACACCCTGGACACCCCCCAACCCTCTGGACTTCCCCCCAAACCCTCTAAACACCACCCCACCCCCTTGGACACCCCCTGGACACCACCACCCCCTTGGACAGCCCCCACCCCTCTAGATAGTCCCCCCACCCCCTGGATAGCCCCCCACCCCTCTAGAAAGCACCCCCCACCAATCCTGGACACCACCCCCACCCCCTACCCCCTTAGACACCCCCCAACACTCTGTACATCCCCCACCCCCCCCCCAGAAAACCCCCCAAACCCTCTGGATAGGCTCCCACTCCCTTGGATAGCCCCCCCCCCCCCCCCCACACACACACACACAAACCCCTGGACTGCCCCCCACCCACACCTCCATGGACACTCAGGACATCCCCCAACCCTTTGGACAACCTACAACGACCTGGATAGCCCCCAACCCCCTAGACACCCCCCAACCCTCTAGACAGCCCCCCAGAACTAGGGGATTTTAACTTCAAGCTACTAGTTTTGGAATATCTAGGGATTTTAACCTGAATCCACTAGTTTTGGTGTCATGCCATTACTAAAAATGAGTACCACGAACTATATATCCTACTATTATAAAATTAACTATTTTTCAATGAATCAGGTTTCAATAGAATATGAAGGATTATAATAGTCCACAAAAATAAGCTACGTAAATAGATTATGGAACAAGAAAAAGTGATACCCAAAATAGAACTAACCAGTGATCCAAAACAAAAATTCCACCATGAAAAACCATATATACTTATAAAATAAATCACACTGGTACACAGAATGGGTGTATCACAATGGTTTAGATATAAACTGCAGTAATATAGGTGAATGAGATCATTAGTTGTCAATGACAACAAAAGTTACCATCAATGTAGGGAATCAATGAAACAAAAACAAACGAAATAGAAGTAGGTGATGCTTACTTGAATATTGTGAGTCGATATAATAGATCCGGTGATAATAATTAATATGATGATGGAAAAATTAGGTAAGAGGGTTCGAAATCGATGAATCATACCTAGTTTAAACAAAAAAAAAACGCAAAATGTAAATATCGACTATCCGGGAAAAAAAGAACGAAATAAAGTCATGGGAGGCTTACCTGAGTGTTGCGGGTGGAGATGATAGATCCGAGGAGAGTAAAGATGATAAACGATGATGGAAAACGAGTTTAGTGAAACGAGATCTAATATTTTAATCTAGGTTTTCCATGCGAGAAAGACACGTCGTAGGTCTATTGATCGGAAAATCAGCAAGAACAATCCACATGGCGTGATAATTTTTTAAAATTTTTTATAACGTCAGTTATTTAATAACTGACCTTAGAAAATATTTTTATTACATTTATAACGTCGGTTATTATAATAATGGACGTTATTATTGTATCAGATACTTCTTTTTTTAGGTTGGTTATTTCATAACCGAGGTAAAAAAAGTCGCATGTTGGTTTTTTACATCGGGCATTTTATAATCGATGTAAAAAACATTAGAAACCAATGTTTTTACATCTATTATTTTATAACCTGTAGACGCCGGAAAAGTCCGTTGTTCCCAAACAAAGCTCCGGATGCGGAAAGCGAGGTCATATTTGGAGTCAGAAGCATGTTTCGGAGGGCCCGGAGGCCTTGCGCGGAATTTTGGAGACCCGCGTACAAAGTTGAAGAGCCGCGCGCAAACCTCCCGGGATTCGCGCAATGTGCTGGGCCGGCGCGCAATTTTGCGCGCCCGTGGCCCACGCGACTCCCTTGCACGCCGGGCCCGATTCCGCGCCCGCGAAGAGAATTCCGCGCCCGCGAACCGGATTCCGTGCCCGGGGTTGCCTATAAATATAAGGCGACCCCCGACGTTTTGAAGGTTCCGAGAATTTGAAAGGTCTCTCATGCGCGCAATCCAACCCCTTCCGCGCGCAATGCCGATCTTCAGGTAACCTCTTTTCTTTCACGCAATAAAGCCTCGGGGTTCGCCTTCGCGCGCAATCCCCTTGGCCCCTTTACTTTGAAATAATTCTTCACCCAAAGGCTTTCGCGCGCAAAAGAAGCCTCTTGCACGCAATTGCCCCCGGGTGCGTGCAATCCAGCCCGATTGCGCGCACCCCCCATTTTCAAAGTGGCCATTCATTAAATAATGAGCCGTTGCCCCCGTGCGCTATCCGAAGCCCGGTGCACGCAATCTCTATCTTCCGCGCGCAAAGCGCTGGTTCAATTGGGCGCCAGCCCGCCCATTTGCGCGCCGACCCGCGGTATTGCGCGCCAAGATCCACTTTTGCGAGCAACCCGCCGGGGTCGCCCCCTTTGACCCCCTGAGGGTACCCGCCGGCGTGGCGCCCGATGATCTTCATCCTGGGTGCCCGCACCGTGCATTGTCTTCCCGTGCGGCCCCCCTAGGCTTGCGCGAAGTGACACGGACCTATCGGCGGCTTCAACGTCCTGCACGACGTTAAACTGCATACGTCCAAGCTGCACGACGCTAAACTGCCTAGCCTCCATCGTCCACGCGGAAAGACGTTAAACTGCCAAGCATCCTCGTCCGAGCTAAAAGACGTTAAACTGTTCAGCATTCGTCCAACATGACGCTAAACTGTACCACGTCCGCGCGACAAGACGTTAAACTGCCAAGCATCCTCGTCCGCGCTGCAAGACGTTAAACTGCCAAGCATCTTCGTCCTCAACACACGTCGTTAAACTGTACTTCGTCCGACAAGACGTTAAACCGTCCGCATCACCCGATCCTGTGGCCCGCACGTAGGGTCCTCCCGGTTTGGATGTGGCCCCCACCCGCTCGTCTCTGCAGGGATGTCGGGATTGGAGTGGCCTTCGCCCACGGGGGTAGAGTGTTACAAACAGAACGAACTATGTGGAATTTGATCCCTGTCTTCTAAACAGGGTGCGTAGGAAGCCTCTCCGAGGTTCAAGCCCACCACCTGGTCGTCCCGGTCGTATTCACGTCGGTTCTTCCATCCGTGGACCCCTCCCGGGTTCACATTCGCGTCGATTCACCTATGAATCCGCTCTTGTGGGGGAATGCACATGTGTATCTCCATTGCACTTTCCCACTGCCTTTTCCTATTTCTCCCTTCAGCGTCCAGCACGACGTGAAACTGTGATTCACCCGGCCGTTCCATCCACCTCTGTGCGAGGTGGTTCGGTTCAATCCTTCTCCAGGCAGCCTCGATCTCCTTGTGAGCCGGCTCACCAACGTCCAGCATGACGTGAAACTGTGATCCACCCGGCCGTTCCATCCCCCTCTGTGCGAGGTGGTTTGGTTCAACCCTTCGCCCGGCAGCCTCGATCTCTTCGTGAGTCGGCTTGCCGACGTCCAGCATGACGTTAAACTGTATACCCGAACTACGCTGACTTTGATCCGCGCTAACGCACGGTACGTAGGAAGCCCCTACGGGGTCCAAGCTCTTCACTCCATCATCCATCCTGATCCTTACCCGGGCCGCCACATCCCGGTGGGGTCATGCCATTTCATTCCACTCCACTTCACTCAGGAATCCGCCCATGTGCTGGCCCCAGCGTCGAAGGTTCCCCGCAAGGGGTTCTGTCATCTGATCCACTCCTCGTGTTGATCAGTCCGATGCCGTCCCCGCTGGACGTTAAACTTGCGGCATACCCCGTGTTAAACATGGGAAGCTGAGGAAAACCTCAGGTAACACAGTTCCCCGCGCCCAGCGTGGGATGCCTCAGGCCATCACGCCTTCGAGAAGCCCTATTAGGGACGGAAGACAGACATACAGAGTCGCAGTGCTAAGACACGCCCCCAACACCCAGAGCCACCCGGTCTCCTCACCGCAGGTTGCTGCCCCGACCAGACTCCTTGGAACGTCCAGGCGGAAGCAGCGTAATTAACCGGTGTCCATGAAGATATGGCGCTGGGAACGAGATTCACGAACATTCTTAAATCTATGAGGGAGACCCGGATTAGGCGACGAGTTCCGAGGAGACGTCCACGGAAGGTGGAGCCGACGTCCCATCATCCCGGTTTCGATCAAGGAGCAGACGCCCCTGAATAAGGGACGGATGCCGCCCACCTTTGTAAAGCAGGACTGCGGGACCACAAGCCGCGCGCGCCCATCCCCTCGGGTCGACGGGTGCACGCGCGAACGCGTCCTGGCGGAACAGCGTCGGAACAGAAACCCGACGCACATCCGCACCGAAACAGAAAAATGGTGAACCCGACGTGAAGCTCTTCTCCTCAATACGAAGACCGATGTCTTTCAGAGGTGTTGGAAGACCAGCATGCTGCTCGACCGAGCATTCAGTTTTACCCGCCAGGGACTGGGGAAGGGAAATCGGGCACTCCGTCTCGCGACGTCGATGGCCTGGGTCCCCCCCCACGGAAGGCGTCGTGGCACTAATGGTTGGTTGTCGATTCCTTTTCCTGTCAGTGTTAATGGTTTCTTCTCCCTGCTTTCAGAAATCAGGTCGCCCAATCCAGTGCCCGATCGCCGCCCACCCACTGGCGCAGGGGTAGGGGAAACACCGACGCGGCTACTCCGCGCGGTCCCGCCCGTTCCACAGCCGTCCCAGCAGCCGCAATTGCGGGACAACCACGCCCTCTCTCCCCCTCGGAGGTCATCCAGAGAAGGGTGATCAACAACTTGGTGCAGAGATATGAGGAAGAGGGAGTCATCCCCACTAGGGACATGGCTCTCCTAGACCTCGAGGAAGCTGCACCTCGCCACCAACACCGCCCTCGAGGGCCGCGCAGGGAGGCACCACTGCCTACCTCGACGTCCAACCGTTTCGGGAGTTTATCCCCGGAACTCTCCGACAGTTCCTTCCCCTATGAGGATGAGGTGGAAGATGCCCGGGACTACCCTATCCGAGATTCGCTCCAGGGATCCTCGATAAGGGCTCCTGTCAGGCCACGGTGACACCGCCGCCATGCCCCTCAAGTCGAAGAACGGGCTCTCCACCTGCCCGCACCGCTCATCCCGACTCGTTTGTCCCGACGCCAACGTCGGGCTCGAGCAGAAGAGGATGCCCACCTTGGGGCCCTACCAACAGCGGCCGCGTTGGCTCAGGCCACTGCTGGCTCCAGTCACCAGGCCCCTGCGCATCCTGAGCGGGGGCACGTCTATGCCCGACCTGGATCGAGGCCCCGACCGCCCAGAAGGCAGGTTGGGTTGACTCTCCCGGTTGCTGGTACAGGCAATAGCCACCGCGGACCACCTCACGGTAGCGCTATTCACCGACAGGGTCTACTCCGTGTAGCCGATCCAAGAGGCATGGGTCACCCCGCCTTCCGATCCCGGCCTGGAGGCCTGCCCGGAATCATCTCTCCCCGCGTCCCCTTTGATATCTTTCCCGGTGCTCCTCGCACCTTGGTTTCCGGTCCTCTTGGCCCCAGCACCAGTGCGGCCGGAGGACGCCAGGATAGGGATCAGCCATGCCCCGAAGAACCACCCAGGGGCAGGAAGGCGAGGCGTCGACGCCGAGGGAAGAATGTTACGGAATTCAGGACAGAGATCCGACTGGTTCGTTTCTCTGATACAGAGGCGGAGTATGATTCGGCGACAGAGCCCTCTCCCCGATCCCACCAGTCAGGGGCAGGGGTAGGAATGCGGCACGTCAGCCTCGTACTTCCCGAGAGCGAGATCGATATGATCCCCGCTTCTCTCCGAAGGTATATCCGGAGTAGCGAGGGCCTGGTAGACCCCCAAGGATCGAGCTTGCGGTTGGTACCGGCCCCTCGGGAAGCGCCTTCTGCCTCGATCGGAGAAGCCAGAGATCTTTTCTGGGGACCGACGGTCGAACCACGATCTAGTGCACCCTCGGCGAGCACCGACGCTACGGCAGGATGTTCGCTCGCCGGCCCGTCCTATCGCGATGTGGTAGCCAGGGCACCGTCCCCCTCAGAGGGCGGCCTGGGATATGGAGGCCAATCGGCCTGTTCGCCGTATTCATCGCCTGCCAGCCCGTCGGCCCGACGACCCGCCTCGGCACCACTGCCGGTTCCCCGTCCATTCCCAGTCGTTGAAGAGGACTAAGGAGACCTGGGTCCCGAGTTTGAGTCGTGGAGCTTCTGGACCGTCCTTGCAGAGGGCCACTTCCCTGAGAAGTTTTGGCCAGTCGCAGGACCGGACTTTGATGCACCCGAATCGCTCACCCCGGATGAGTTCGAATGCTTCCGCCGAACTCTCCGGGAGACTCACTCCCGTCTTCACCGCCTACAAATGCCATATCCCGGGAGTCAAGTGCACCTGGAGGATATTGGTGAGCAGTGCCGTCAAATTGACCTGGCCACGCTCCCCGCGGTTCGGCACCCCGGGTCATTTGGGCACCACGAGGCCCTCCAACAACGATGCGTTGAGTGTTTTCAAGTACTCCGCAAGGTTATCGAGGAAGCCACTCCCCACGTGTATATCCGTGGATGGGGGCAGTACGCTGCCCTACGCTTCAGTGCGATTCGCCGACAGCCCGATTCACTGGGTGGCCCTGAGGGTATATCCCCAGGGACGGAAACGGTCAATATGGATGACCTATCGGGAGAGGGGAACGACTTGGAACTTCTCGACGGGGGCTCTCCCCCCGAAGACAAGCCGTCGTTGGATCCATCGGTGAGAGTTACTCGTCATCAGAGGAACCTCCTGGGACTCCCCGCACCCACTGAAGCACTGACGTTGAGCCGAAACGTCAGCAAAGGTAAAGAGCACGGCGGGGCTATAAAGCCCGCCGACCCATCCACCTCCATGCAGAGGGCGGACGAGGATCCCGAGAAGGCTACGCTACGTCAACAGCTCGCCGAGCAGAAGAAGCTGGTTGACCAGCTCCTCGCCGAGCGCGCTGCAGAACGGCTGCCTGACTACGGTGATCCTAGGCCAGGACAGCAGGGACAGGAACAACCACCCCTCGATGAGGCTCTCCCGGGCAGCCGTGATTATGCCGTGTTCACCGACAGGAGAGAGGCCATCGCCTATGGCAAGAGGGCGCGGTATGTTTTACCACACCCTCCCGAGCGGCGTGACTACCTGAGAGACCCCGCTCGGATTCCTCCCGCTGCCCCAAGGGCCGCTCCACCCGCCATCCCACGCGCTGCCGAGTTCGACGACCCGGTCGACGACCCGATTGAAGGGCCGTGCAATGCACTCGTGGTTAGAGATCCTCGCCAGGACTGGAACCCATGTCCGGATGATCCGATGGCGGCACTCATCGCCCGCTTGGAGGCCTTGGAGACTCGGCAAGTGGCGATCCCACCGGACGGCAAGCCATACCCAGCATGGGTGGATGACATTCCGGCACCTCCGGGATTCGGGAATCCCACTTTCGCCCCCTTCAATTGAACTGGAGATCCGCCACAAAATTTGGCCCATTTCAACTCGAGGTGCGGGCCTATGTTGGGGACTCCGGCGAAGCAGGAGGCCGCTAAGCTTCGCTGCTTTGTCCAGACACTGGAAGGGCCAGCATTTGTCTGGTACAGCCAGCTCCCCGTCGGGTCGATAACTAGCTGGGAGGACCTTCGTAGACAATTCCTCTACCAGTTCAGTTCCACGACCCGGAAGACGAGTATCGCAGACCTCTTCAAGTGCAAGCAGAGGCCTGATGAGCGAGTCGCGGACTTCGTTGCCCGATGGAAGGGTCTCGCGTATTCCGTTGACATGCCATTGACTCAGGAGCAGTTGTTGACAATGTGCATCGGGAACGTCAAGACCGAGCTGGTCCCTTCCCTGATCACTCAGAATTATCCCGGAGGGTTCAGGGACTTCTCAGACAAAGCTCAACGTCTTGAGGAAGCCCTGCAACAGGCCAGTCAGGCACACCCGCTGCCTCCTATGATTCCTGCGAGGAGAGTCAGCAGGGCTGAGCCCGCTGCTGTTGCCCAGATAGAGGCCCCCAGGTCGTTGGAGCTGCTGCCGGTGAGGCCAGCTCCACAGCCTCACAGGAATCCGCCTCCACGGGCCCAGTTCCCGGCCCAGCAGCGGCAGCCCCAGAACTGGTCGGCCCCTCCTCGTAATGTACCGCCGCAACCCAGGCGAGATAATCAGGGTCCACCTCCTCGGCAGGCCTCTCCAGCCCCTCGTCAAGACCACGCTCCCAGGGGCCCGCGATACCTGACTTACTCATTTCACGAGGATCATGTTCCCGGTTATTTCTGGAGCGCCCTGGAGCAGAGGATTGTGCGACTGCCTGAGTGTTGGAGGCCAGAGGAGGCACATCTCACGGATAACCCCCGCTACTGCCCTTACCATCGGGCCCTGGGGCACACCATCCAGCGGTGCTATGTGTTTAAGGATTGGCTCCAAGACCAGATTAACAACAATGTAATCAGGTTGGGCCCAGCTCCAGCACAAGTGGCGGGCGTGTTCGTAGGATCAGATGATGATAGTGGCAATGAGGGCGAATGGCAGCTGGTCTCCGACCGCGGATCCCAAAAGTATAATAACTGGATGGCCCGCAAGACGATCATTCACGCCCATGGAATCATCCGTGCGCGCTTGAATCAGCCCAAGCCCCCAGAATCTGCGGGTGCTGCTTCGGCATCGTCGTCCCAGCCTGCCTCTTCCAAGAAGAGCAAACGGCGGCGGCGCAAGAAGGAAGACCGCGCCCCGCCTGTTCCACCACTATCCCGCACTCTCGGCGATTTCATGCCCCCGGAGATGGGGATCCCTCCCCGGATCCTCCCAGTGGTGAATGATTCGTCCGATGAAAGTGTTGGGTACGCTTCGGTTAATACCGTCGAGCTGGTAAATCCCTTTTCGGTTCCCGACGTTGAAGAACACCAGGTGGACCTCCCTAGTGTCCCCGGTCGTCGCCACCGTCGGAGGAGCCGCAACAACAGGAGTCGCCAGGGCACAGCAGTTGGTACCTCCAGCCAGGCCGTGCACGCCACTGAGACTAGGCAGCAGGCTCAAAACCGAGTTCAACGTGCGCAGCCCCCCCATCCGGGGATGACGGATTCGCCTCCGCCACTGTTTGTGGTGTGGGACCAGGCAGAACCGCCTCAGCCGCGTCGCGATCAGCTCCACCCTGCCACGAGTCCATACCGGCCTCCTGACCCCAGTACGGTGACCATTTCCCGGGCTTCAACCAATGAATAGCGAGATGCGCCAAGCACCAGTCGGCCGCCGGTCCTACCGGCAAGGCCCGTCATGCCACCAACCGCAGAGCAACCTCCTGCAACCAGGGGCTCGCGCTTGGCCAAAAAGTATGATGTTCTGAAGCACTTGGACGACCTCCCAGCAAGTCTCTCCATCCTTGAGGCTCTTCGCATGTCATCTGAGATGCGCGAGGCACTCGCTGAAGCCCTGAAGAGCCCCCTCTAGTTTGAGACAGAGGTTGCGGCTGCAGAGGCCTTTCACGCCGAAACGATCGAGGACGTCGAATGTCAGGCAGTTATCTCATTCTTTGGTAAGGATGAAGACCCTCCTATACAGGGGCACATTCTTCCGTTGTATGTTACTGGCCAGTTCAATGGCATTGAAGTCCGGCGCTGTCTTGTCGAGATGGGGTCCGGGATTAACCTGATTCCAACTCGGACGCTCCGGAGATTGGGGTTGTCTGAGGATGACTTGATTCCCTCCGACCTCAGGATCCAGGGGTACGACCGCACCGAGCAAACCCCGGTCGGCAAGATACGTTTGAAGACCCAGTTCGGTGACTTTGTTGCCAACACCGAATTCATGGTAGTCTCTCAAGACACTGCGTACAACGCATTGATGGGCAGGCCATGGCTCCACCTTCATGCGGCGGTTCCCTCGTCATACCACCAATGCCTCAAATACTCCCTTAATGGTCGAGTGGGCATGCTTCAGGGAGATGCCTCTCCTTTTGCCTCATGTGAAGCCCGTTATCTGGACGCGGACTATTACAAAAGCAAGGACAAGCAGATCCTGGCAGGTGAGGCTGAGCCTGTCGTTGTTGCAAGAGATCCCTGGGCAAGCTTGGATGATGCTTACGTACTCCCGATTCAACGGTTGGACGTAGCCATGGTCTCGACGGTCTGCGAGTCTCCTGATGAGATGACCGCGACCGCCCATGCCAGCACCAGCGGCCCAGCAGGATCTGGTGGCCCCAGTGCAGTTTCCAATGCAGTCTCTCCCGTGGACGATCCCTCCCCGAGTGGAGAGGATGTGGAAGACGCACCCCCAGCCTTTGAGGAGGGCGTCTCCGCCACGGTCGATGAGTTAGTACAGGTGAACCTTGGAACCGAAGCAGATCCAAGACCCACATTGGTCAGTGCTGCCATGCCCTCCGAGGAGCGGCAGCAGTACGTGGACATTCTCAGGCAGCACCGTGATGTGTTCGCTTGGGGCTATGACGAGATGCCGGGGCTAGATCCTCAGGTAGCCGTCCACCGCCTTGGTCTCCCGGCGAACCATCGCGGGTTCAAGCAGCCTCCCAGGAAGATGCACCCATTCCACGGTGCCATGGTTGAGGTCGAAGTTGACAAGCTTATCAAAGCCAACTTCATGAGGGAAGTTCAGTACCCCAAATGGCTGGCCAACATTGTGCCGGTCAGGAAGAAGAACAGGCAGATCAGAGTCTGCATCGACTTCCGCGATCTCAACCGCCACTGTCCGAAGGATGATTTTCCCCTTCCAGTGACAGAGCTGTTGATTGACGCCACGGCAGGGTTCCAAGCCCTCTCCTTTATGGATGGATACTCCGGATACAACCAAATCCGGATGGCCCCTGAGGATGAGGAGTTCACTGCCTTCAGGGCCCCCAAGGTACCTTTTGTTACTGGGTCATGCCCTTCGGCCTGAAGAATGCAGGTGCCACCTATCAACGGGTGATGCACCGCATATTCAAGCCAATCCTCGGCACACTGGTGGAATGCTATGTCGACGACTTGGTGGTCAAATCGCGTCAGCGTCAGGACCATCTCAAAGATCTTGATAAAGTGTTCGGCTTCCTCCGGTCTCGCTGCCTGAAGATGAACCCGTTGAAGTGTGCCTTCGGGGTCACATCCGGAAAGTTCCTTGGATTTGTGGTAAGATACCGGGGTATTGAGATCGACCCAGAGAAGATCAGGGCGATTAGCCAGATGCCTCCCCCAGGTAACATCCGGGAACTGCAAGGGTTCCAAGGCCACTTAGCCTATATACGCCGATTCATCGCGAATCTGGCCGGCAAGTGTAAGCCCTTTTCTCGGATCATGAAGAAAGGTGCCACCTATGTATGGGATAAAGAGTGTCAGACCTCTTTCGAGGAAATCAAGCAGTACCTGCTGTAACCTCCGGTTCTAATGCCACCTGTATCCGGGAAGCCGCTGGTCCTCTATGTGACCGCCCTGGAATGGTCCCTGGGTGCCCTTCTCGCCCAGAAGAACAACGAGGGAACAGAGAATAGCCTCTATTACCTCAGTCGCATGCTCCTCGATGCGGAAGTCAGGTATTCCCCCATCGAGAAGAGCTTCCTGGCGCTCGTATTTGCCGTACAGAAATTACGGCACTACTTACAGCACCATGAGGTACAGTTGGTTTCTCGGGTAGACCCATTGAAATATATCCTGAGCCGGCCTATGTTGACTGGTCGTCTAGCACGGTGGGCTGTGATTCTACAGCAGTTCGACATCAGGTATGTGTCTCAGAAGGCCATCAAAGGGAAAGCATTGGCAGACTTTCTGGCTGCTCACCCAACCTCCGCGGATCAGCCGCTGGATCTAGGCTTTCCTGATGAGGCCATTCTCTCGGTCGATCATGTCGGTCCATGCTGGAAGATGCACTTTGACGGTGCCTCCCGGAGCCCCACCGGTAGAAGACTTGATAATCCTAAGCTCAACAGAGTGGTCTTGGGTATCGTCTTCATTACCCCGGAGCAAGCCGTACTACCATACTCTTTCCTGTTGTCAGAGGGTTGTACCAACAATGAGGCGGAATACCATGCCCTCATCACCGGCCTCGAGTTGGCTCTCGAGATCGACGTGCCCCATCTGTGCGTGAAAGGGGATTTCGAGCTGGTCGTTAAGCAGATCAATGGCGACTATGTTGTCAGGAAGTCGGAACTTGTGCCGTTGCTGGAGTGCACCCTCCTTCTGATGGCCCGGTTCCCTTCTCAGCAAGAAATTGTCCATATTCCCCGGTCGCAGAACGGTCGAGCAGATGCTTTGGCCAGCCTTGCTGTGTCACTTGTAGAGCCTGAACAGGACAACCTGATCGTCCGCGTGACGCGCCGCAGGCTCATCGCTCCCGTTATCCCGGAGGGAGATCGCGGCCTGTCGGTAAGTAATCTCACCACGGTTGCCCCTATGCCCGGAGCCCCGAGTACCCCAGATATGGCAGTCGAACCAGCCCCTGATTGGAGGACGCCTTTGGTTGAGTACCTCCAACATGGCATTCTCCCGCCAGATCGGGCCGAGCGCGAGCGAGTTCGACGCCGCGCATCGCAGTTTGTCCTCCAGAGCAGTCCCGGCCTGGAGCAGATCCTCTATAGACGCGGATTTTATGGTGTTCTCCTCCGTTGCCTTCAGGGAGTTGAGATCCCACGAGTCATGCAAGAGGTTCATGATGGTTCATGCGGTGCCCATCCGACTGGGCCGAAGCTGTCCCACCAGATTCGGAGGTTGGGATACTTCTAGCCCTCCATGATCCATGACTGCATCGAGTATGCCAGGAGGTGCCATGCGTGCCAGGTTCATGCGAACTTTGTGCATCGGCCGCCGGAGCCTCTCCATACCACCAGATATTCTTGGCCCTTTGCAGTCTGGGGGATGGACGTTGTGGGACCTTACCCGCCGGCGACGGCTCACCAGTGCCGGTTCATTCTGACCGCCACGGACTTCTTCTCCAAATGGGAAGAGGCGATTCCGCTTAGAGAGGTCAAATCCTGTTCGATCGCTGACTTCGTGACCTCCAACATCATTCATCGATTTGGGGTGACTCACGCTATCCTCACGGATAACGGAGCCAATTTCCGAGCAGCCGAGTTGAAGAAGTTGTACGCCAAGTATAACATTTGCTCGAACCATACTTCTTGCTATCATGCGCAGGCGAATGGACAGATTGAGGCGTTTAACAAGACCCTCTCTAACATTCTGCAAAAGATGGTTGGTCAGAACAAGAAGAGTTGGCCGGACAAGCTCCCCAACGCCCTCTGGGCTTATCGGACGACGACTCGCAATTCCACCCAGATGACCCCTTATTCCCTGGTGTATGGAGCTGAGGCCGTCCTGCCCATCGAGATCCAGTTACCGTCCTTGCGCACTACGGTCTACGACCAGCAAGTGTCGAACAGAGCTGCTGAAGCCCGTCTAGTCGAGTTGGAAGCACTGGATGAGAATAGGCTTCGCGCTTTGCACAACATGGAGAGGCATCAAAGAAGAATGGCTCGAGCTTTCAATAAGAAGGTTCGCCTACGCTCCTTCCTGCAGGGTGACCTAGTATTAGCCCTAAGAGCACCGATGATCCCCGACAGGAAGCCACCCAAGTTGGATCCCAAGTGGGAGGGACCTCTTATCGTCCACAAAGTCTATCCCAATGGCGCGTACTCCCTAGAAACTATGGATGGTGAGAGTGTCACTCCTCCCACCAACGCTAGGTTTCTCAAGCAGTACTTTGCCTGAGTGCACTTCGTCCGCGCGGCAAGACGTTAAACTGCCAAGCATCTTCGTCCAAGCTACAAGACGTTAAACTGTTCAGCATTCGTCCAACATGACGTTAAACTGTACCACGTCCGCGCTGCAAGACGTTAAACTGCCAAGCATCTTCGTCCTGCATGACGCTAAACTGCACCACGTCCGAGCTACAAGACGTTAAACTGTTCAGCATTCGTCCTGCATGACGTTAAACTGCACTTCAAGAACTACGTGCGGCTTGATTCCCATCCTTATGGGATACGTAGGACCGCCAGAACATTCATGTTTCAGGCCCAGCCCCATTTCCCGGGAATCTCTATCCCGCGTTGGGCCTCTGGCCCCAGTTCCCCTCCTTTTTGTGCGAGGCGTAACGCGTGATTGGGGGATTATGTCCTCATTCACATCGGTCTACTGACCGCGCCATATGCCTCCCCCGTGTGTGGGACTACCTCACACCCCTCATCATCCTGCATGACGTTAAACTGCATCTCAAGAACTACGTACGGCTTGATTCCCATCCTTATGGGATACGTAGGACCGCCTGGACGCTTGTGTTTCAGGTCCAGCCCCGTCTCTTGGTTGATCACTGGGACCTGCTGTCTTTTGGATTTCTCTCAGGATGAGTCCTCCGACCCTTTCCGGTGATCTGTTAACATGTTTTGGGTACTTCGGTCTATGACCCGTGGTGTCGGATTCAATCCTGACAAGTCCTGTGTTGCTTGTCGGGCCGCGCGCTTCCTCTTGTTCGAGCCTTCACTCAAAGGGATCCTCGTTAGCGGTTTGGGTACGAAGCCTCAGTGCTCTCCTACCGCTCCGGGTCGATTTACCGGCGGGTCCTGGGCCGAAAATCGATATGAATCATGCGCTTGAGCGGTTGATGCTCGTTTTCTTGCCCCGTCCTAGGCTGATGCGATCGGATGTTGTGTTGCGAATATGGTCAGCGACATCCTTGATCGCCATGTCGGCTCTTTCAGGCTCCGAACATTGGTTGCGCGGTCCTCATCACACTCCGCCTTTGTGCGTTGTAGTGGAATCTCGACACTCTCTTCATACTGACCTTCAGTACACCTTTACATGTTAGGCAGGCCAACCATGGTAATGGTGTCTGTCGAGGCTCCCACGATCTGAGCACCAAGGATATATGCTGATGTCCTCCCTAAGGGCCATGTGTAGCTGGACCCTCGTCCCCATAAGGAGGAAGGAGCCACCCGAACAATCGCGTTCTGGGCCCAGTATAGCTGGAGGCTAGCATCTCTGCCCCTCGGGTGATGGACATACGTAGGCCCCTATCCCAGGATCCTTCTCCTGGAATCGTGCGTGACCGCAGGGATGGGTATGTTCCCACCTCCGCTGAGTCCGCTGTATCGCGATAAGCGGATTCCTCCATGGTCCGAACCACACGACCTTAAACTGTGTTGTCTGGTCCTACCACACGACCGTAAACTGTGATCGTCTTGGCTGCCTGACGAGAAACGGCACTACATCGTGATGTTCTCCTCAGGGGACACTCACGTTGGGCGCTGGTTAATAACCACGCCATTCATCAATGCCTTTCATGGCTTGATTATTGTGGCGACGCCAGGGATTTCTTAATCACGGGCATGTTGCTGCACAAAGAAAAACCATCCACCTTTAAGGACAAACAAGAAATATCAAATACCGCTTCTTCTATGTGCGAGGGTCAGACCCGCACCCCTCCCCGCGCTGGTGCCTGATTGTGTTGCGCCGCGCTTCAAGAACTACGTGTGGCTTGATTCCCATCCTTATGGGATACGTAGGAATGCCCGGATGTTTGAAACTTCGGGTCCAGCCCCCCACCTATTAGAGATTCCCCCTTCTCTCAAGGTGTGTCCCTCGACCCCTTGCAGTGGTCCACTGGTGTCAAGAGTACTCTGGTTTATTTCCAGGAGGGTCAGGTTCAGCTTGATCAGGTTCCTTCCATTTTCAGGCTTCGTGCTCCCTTTCATTCGGACCCATCGCCTATGCCATGGGTGGAGCCCCCGTGAACGGTTTGGACACAATGCCTCAGTGCTCTCCCACCGACTCGGGCTGGTGCCCCCAATGGCCTCGGCCAGCAAATCGATATGAATCCTGTGATTGAGCGGTCGATGCTCGTTTGCTGCCTCATTCCATCAACGGTTAGTGCGATATTGATGCTGCTTTTCCTCCACGGTCGGCAGTACTCCCATATCGTTACGCCGGTGCCCCCAGTCCTTGAGTGAATGGCCGCATGATTCACATTACGTTATCCACCCCCCATTCTGACCAGGAAAAATCTCGACACTCTTGACACTATCCCTCAGTGCATCTTCGCATATCCAGGGGATAGGACCACGATGTGGCGTACTATGAGGTTCTTATGGTCCGAGCTCTAAGACCTTAAACTATGATCTACCCTTATGGTCCAAGATCTAAGACCTTAAACTAAGATCTACCCTTATGGTCCGAGCTCTAAGACCTTAAACTAAGATCTACCCCTATGGTCCGAGCTCTAAGACCTTAAACTAAGATATGCCCCTATGGTCCGAGCTCTAAGACTTTAAACTAAGATCTCCCCAAACGGGGTTCTACGTCCTGCATGACGTTAAACTGCACTTTCAGAACTACGTGTGGCTTGATCTCCAGCCTGATGGAGTACGTAGGAACGCCCGGGCATCTCGACTTGGGCCCAGCCTCAGGGATCGCTATGTCCCGCCCCTCCTCGTCGCCGGCCGTCTGGCCTGGCTTCTGGTAGAGTGGTGCAGTTGTGATACTCCCCGATCCAGCTCGGGATGCCCCATTGCAATGATGGGAAGCGACAGTGTCCTCGGTTCTGTCTGAGAATTGGGGTGATTCACGGCCAGATTAGTGCATCCGCCTAATACGCTTTCCCCACGGTGGCGCAATTTTGGGAGCGTTGGATTCTGTCCGAACAAATCATCACTTCGCCCCACGCTTCGCTTGCCCCGTTGATCTGGATTTCCACCCTTGTGCCTGAAGGAACCCCCAAAGCGGCATTGATGATGACATGTGATCCGCCTCCTGCAATATGAATGATGACCTTCGGTCCGTCTATCGCAGTAGTATGGTCGATTGATCCATTGTCCGCTTGCCGTCTTGGGCATTTCCTGGAAGGCCGACCATTGTGGATTTCTGAATTCGGGACACGCGATTCACCCCTTCTCATTTACCTATGTTCGGATAAAATCTCAACGCCCCTAGCATTGTCCCGCTCGTGTGTCGGAACAAGTTGGGGGGATGATACATTGATTAGGTCTGAGGTCTCCTTTTCTAGGAATGACCTCCCTATCTTCTTTAGAAATCCAGGCCCAATTATGGATGCCTGAAGCTTGGTTGACGCTCCCGCAAGACAATGAATTGTGGTTGAGCATGTTAAGGCAAAAGATGCAGATAAATATGGTGATTCATACAAATGGATCGAAGTATTGAGGAGCAGAAGCAAAATTTTCTAGGAATGGAAAAACAAAGCCCCTAGGGATTAGCGTGCTGAATAAGTCTCTCTAACGCCGCTACCCTTTGGCTGGCGGCCTCCAGGGCTGCTTCTCGCTCTCTGCATGCCCTCTATTCGTCGGCGGTCGCGGCACGCAGTTCGTCGATCCTGGCCTGTGCACGCTCCCGCTCGACTTGAAGTGTGACCATCTGTTGGCCCGCCTCCGTCAGCTGTACCTGGGCGTCATCCAGCTGGGCCGTCAGTTGCTCCACAAGCTCAGTACACGCTGCGACGAAGGCCTCCTTCTCTGCCGCCTGCCCTTCGAGATGCCGGACTTCCTGCTCCGCCACGAGGAGCGCACGCGTGCTCTCCGACATGTCCCGACATTGTGCGACGTCGGCACGCCGGCGGCTCTTGCGTATCTTTTCGGCCATGAAATCACGGACCGTCAGATTGAGGCATTGAGCATCAGCTCCCCCGGTGCACGGGAAGCGCAGCCAGGTTTGAAGTGATCCCATGCGCCCCAGCCACTCTGATGGGTCTCGCTTGAGGAAGCGCTGGATGCACTTCCACCCCCTGCGTCGCGTTATCCTTCTCTCCTCGACCGCCTCCGGGTCTGTGTCGTCCATCTCCTCGGGGTCGGCAGGCCGGTAGGCAGGGAAGGTAGCCAGCAGGTCTGCTGCGGGGTCCGCCCCTGGGATGTCCTCACGGGGGATAGGTTCCCCAACATCTGGGCGACCTTCTTCTCTCTCCCCAGTGGCGTTAACACCCTCGTCAGCCCCCGACCTCTCTCCGATGGCAGCACCGCCGGCGTCCGCAGCCCCTTGATCAGCAGTTGGTGGGGCCGGCTCGGTGTGGGAAGTCTGTTCCAGAGCAGGCGGCATGTCTTCCACCGGTCCACTCGTGGATGGCCCGAGTTCGGCAACCCGACGAGCCTCCAGCGTTGAGATCACTGCGCAGGGCATGCCGCAGTTAGTCACGGATCGTCAACGGCAAGCACCAGCAGTAAAGTAAGGAGACTTACGGGAGTTCAGAGCGTCATCTTCCGCTATCCCGGCCGCCGCAGGAACAATTGCAGCAGGGGACCCTTCCGCGCTTGTCAATTCAATAATGGGTGCCTGGCCCCCGCCTTGTCCTGCTGGCGCCTCTCCTACTCCCGCTGAGGACGCCTGACCAACATCCGTGTTCTCCTGATAAAGGTGGAGAAATGGGATAGAAGCTGCATAAGAGAATGGATGAAGCAGGTTGAGTAGGGATAGAAGCGGACCTCGAGGAGCTCAGTGACATCAACATTGTCAGAGTCGGCCACCTTGCCGCTCTCCCGCGGGCTCCCCCGATGGGATCTTCCCTCGGAGCCTTCATCCTCCCCCATATGCTCCTCTTCCTCGGAGTCGTTGCTACTGTCATCTTCCTCCGGCGGCATCTGTTCTGGAGTAGGTTCTAGACCGAGCATCACCTTCACCAGAAGGGATGGCTCCACACGCTGACCACGTTGGCACGCGTACTCGTCCATGGCCGTCAGATACGCATACTGCCGGTTGAAGTTCACACTGTCGGCGATCTGGAGGCGCCCGACCTCTGGCAGATGGATTCCTTCTCTGAGTATCTTTCTCCAGATGGCTTCGGTCCTCAGTGACTGCCGCAGGGTCATCCAGGCCGACCACAGCGCCGGGAAGACTGCATCATGGGAGGGTTCGAGCAGACGCCTTACCTGCTTCCCGGGCCGCTCCCCGACCACCGCATGTGCCCCCTCTCCGGGCGCTGAAGTCATGGCGGCAGCTTGCGATGTGCCCGCCGCCGAAGTCCCTGCCTGCGCTGGCTCCGCTGCTTGGCGCGCCTCCGTTCTCCCCCGTGTGGCGGCGCTTCGCCTCCTTCCTTGACACCCGGTCTCCGCACGGGTGACCTCGAGCCGCCGAACTGGCTTCCGTAGAATCCCCTCGGGGTACGCGATGGCCCAGTGTTCGGTGTACTCGGTTGCCAAGCCTGCGTCGACCCCGGTAGGAGGGAGAGTGATGACGTCGCCAGAGCCAAAGGCGGCGAACATCAGCCACATCTGGCGAAGGACGCCAGGGTTCGTCTCCTCCCGGACAGCAGTGAATACCCTCTTCGGAATCCGTTGAAGGCACCCGAACTGCCTGACGAACCGGGTTGGAACGTAGGGCTCGCAGATCACCTTCCCGTCGATCCGAGCCACGAGCACCCCGCCCCGCATGTTCAGGAAGTACTCGTGCTGCTCCAGCGGACCCTGCCCGTTGTCGATCATCTGGCCAACGGGAGTGGGGAACGGGCTGAAGTTGAAATTAGCATGATTGCCAATCCGAATCCTCATGCCCTCCTCATTTAGGGTCATCGGAGCGATCCCCGCAATGTTCAGCAGGGAGGGTCGTAGGCCGTTGCCCGGAGGAATGATGGCGTTCGGAAACGTGTACCCACCAAGGTGAGCAGCCACCCAGCCGTGGAAGAATTGGAAGGGCCCGCAGATCCTTCGTGGTGACCCCCCTTGCGAGATGCGTCCCAGGATGGCGTACAGCTTAGCCAGCACTGGGACCCCGAGGATGTATCTTTTATTGGCAGCCATGGCGCCCACCATCGCCAGTGTCGTCGGGCGGACGCCCATTCTCGCGTCCCGCACTGGCAGGAGCCACCCACTCAGAAAGGTGGCTAGGAACGCCGCGTACCGGACATTTGGGTCCCGGGCCTCGATGACGCGGTACCCCCATGAGCGGTAGTCGCCCGTCTCCAAGACCCGCCTGTACGACCCGTTCCGGCTCCTCTGAGCCGCGGTCGGGCACCGCTTCCCCCTGCCTGGCATCTTGACCGCTGGGTCATGCTCCAAGAACTGGCCAAACCACTCCTTATAGGCTATGTCCTTCTGGAAGTCCTTGATCCCGAGCCGCTGCGTAGCCAGGTCAAGTAGATGCCATGTCAGAATGGGAGTCCGTGACCTGTCTTCCCAGGTGTTCTTCGGAGGCAGGAACTCATCGTACTGGTAACCCTCCAGCGGGATACCTCCGATGCAGTGGATATCCCAGAGACCGATGCCAACCTCCCCATGGTGAAGATGGAAGGTGTTGGTATCCGGGGACCAGCGGGTGAACAGCTCCGGCCCGAGCTCGGACTGCTGGTAGAAGTGGAACTGCGACGTCCACACCGCCTCAAACAGGCCGATGTACCGCAGCTCCTCCGCGAAGTGATCGCAAGTGTGACGTACCCAGAATGCCCAGGCCCACTCACTGGTGAAATTTCCCCCAGACTGCAAGTCCCAGTCCTTCAGCCAGCCCTTGGTGTCGTCGGTGACACTCTTGCGATATGTGCTCGAGTAGAGGGCTGGAGAGTTCTCCGCAGTAGGCTCACCCCCGGTGATGGTTCGCGTCCTCGGGTTCAGGACATAGACATCCAAGTGCCTGGTCTCCCTGGCAGGATTCCCATTGTTGGTGATGTTATAGCGGGGAAGCTCGTCCTCCCGAGTCACCCAGGTCCGTGGCGCATCAACCTCGAACCCTGGCACTGAAACCTCATCTAGGATGCCGAAGTTCCAGAGCGGCAGGTTGTCCGACAGCAGATATGTCTTCTGGGCCGGTGTCAGCAAGTCGAACAAGGATTGATTGTTGGAAACAATCTCCTTGGCTCCGTAGACCTCCTCGTTCGTCTCCATCTCAGCTCTGCGAGTGGCGGCATCCCCCTCATTTCCTTGATTCACGGCCATCTCAGAAGCTCCGGGAGTCGTGCGGGTAAAGGGATGAAGCGTGCGGGATCGGACGAGGCTGGTAGAGAAGTTTGAGAGTTGGCGCGCAATCCTAGTGGATGGTGCGCAATCGGGAAGTCCGTCGCGTAAAACCCCGGGTGTTCGCGCAAAAGCAGGCCGAATTCCGGACAGGTTTGTGCGACGAACGGGTGAATTCCGCGCCGGAAAGGGCAATTTCGCGCACGAGAGCTCGAATGCTTATCGCGCGGAAGACCAGTGTACGGTGCGGGGGACCCAGGGCCCCTATTTATAGGCAAAGCCGGGAGTCTGCGCTGCGCGGAAAGCGTTTTGCGCGACCGCACCGGCGAATTTCGCGCCCGACGCCTTTTTTTGCGCGCCACAGTCCCGCGCCACCCAGGACTTCGGCATTCCGGCGTCTCCCTCGGAACCCGATCGTTGCGACCTCTCGCCGATCAGATTCCGAGGGGGGGATTTTTTAGACGCCGGAAAAGTCCGTTGTTCCCAAACAAAGCTCCGGATGCGGAAAGCGAGGTCATATTTGGAGTCAGAAGCATGTTTCGGAGGGCCCGGAGGCCTTGCGCGGAATTTTGGAGACCCGCGCGCAAAGTTGATGAGCCGCGCGCAAACCTCCCGGGATGCGCGCAATGCGCTGGGCCGGCGCGCAATTTTGCGCGCCAGTGGCCCGCGCGACTCCCTTGGGCGCCGGGCCCGATTCTGCGCCCGCGAAGAGAATTTCGCGCCCGCGAACCGGATTCTGCGCCCGGGGTTGCCTATAAATATAAGGCGACCCCCGACGTTTTGAAGGTTCCGAGAATTCGAAAGGTCTCTCGTGCGCGCAATCCAACCCCTTCCGTGCGCAATGCCGATATTCAGGTAACCTCTTTTCTTTCGCGCAATAAAGGCTCGGGGTTCGCCTTTGCGCGCAAAAGAAGCCTCTTGCGAGCAATTGCCCCCGGGTGCGCGCAATCCAGCCCGATTGCACGCACCCCCCATTTTCAAAGTGGCCATTCATTAAAGAATGAGCCGTTGCCCCCGTGCGCTATCCGAAGCCCGGTGCGCGCAATCTCTATCTTCCGCGCGCAAAGCGCTGGTTCAATTGAGCGCCAGCCCGCCCATTTGTGCGCCGACCCGCGGTATTGCACGCCAAGATCCCCTTTTGCGCGCAACCCGCTGGGGTCGCCCCCTTTGACCCCCTGAGGGTACCCGCCGGCGTGGCGCCCGATGATCTTCATCCTGGGTGCCCGCACCGTGCATTGTCTTCCCGTGCGGCCCCCCTAGGCTTGCGCGAAGTGACACGGACCTATCGGCGGCTTCAACGTCCTGCACGACGTTAAACTGCATACGTCCAAGCTGCACGACGCCAAACTGCCTAGCCTCCATCGTCCGCGCGGCAAGACGTTAAACTGCCAAGCATCCTCGTCCGAGCTACAAGACGTTAAACTGTTCAGCATTCGTCCAACATGACGCTAAACTGTACCACGTCCGCGCGACAAGACGTTAAACTGCCAAGCATCCTCGTCCGCGCTGCTAGACGTTAAACTGCCAAGAATCTTCGTCCTCAACACACGACGTTAACTGTACTTCGTCCGGCAAGACGTTAAACCGTCCGCATCACCTGATCACGTGCCCCGCACGCAGGGTCCTCCCGGTTTGGATGTGGCCCCCACCCGCTCGTCTCTGCAGGGATGTCGGGATTGGAGTGGCCTTCGCCCACGGGGGTAGAGTGTTACAAACAGAACGAACTACGTGGACTTTGATCCCTGTCTTCTAAACAGGGTACGTAGGAAGCCTCTCCGAGGTTAAAGCCCACCACCTGGTCATCCCGGTCGTATTCACGTCGGTTCGTCCATCCGTGGACCCCTCTCGGGTTCACATTCACGTCGATTCACCTATGAATCCGCTCTTGTGGGGGACTACACATGTGTATCTCCATTGCACTTCCCCACTGCCTTTTCCTATTTCTCCCTTCAGCGTCCATCACGACGTGAAAATGTGATTCACCCGGCCGTTTCATCCCCCTCTGTGCGAGGTGGTTCGGTTCAATCCTTCTCCAGGCAGCCTCGATCTCCTTGTGAGCCGGCTCGCCAACGTCCAGCATGACGTGAAACTGTGATCCACCCGGCCATTCCATCCCCCTCTGTGCGAGGTGGTTCGGTTCAACCCTTCGCCCAGAAGCCTCGATCTCTTCGTGAGTCGGCTTGCCGACGTCCAGTATGACGTTAAACTGTATACCCGAACTACGCTGACTTTGATCCGCGCTAACGCACGGTACGTAGGAAGCCCCTACGGGGTCCATGCTCTTCACTCCATCATCCATCCTGATCCTTACCCGGGCCGCCACATCCCGGTGGGGTCATGCCATTTCATTCCACTCCACTTCACTCGGGAAGCCGCCCATGTGCTGGCCCCAGCGTCGGAGGTTCCCCGCAAGGGGTTCTGTCATCTGATCCACTCCTCGTGTTGATCAGTCCGATGCCGTCCCCGCTGGACGTTAAACTCACGGCATACCCCGTGTTAAACATGGGAAGCTGAGGAAAACCTCAGGTAACACAGTTCCCCGCGCCCAGTGCGGGATGCCTCAGGTCATCACGCCTTCGAGAAGCCCTATTAGGGACGGAAGATAGACATGCAGAGTCGCAGTGCTAAGACACGCCCCCAACACCCAGAGCCACCCGGTCTCCTCACCGCAGGTTGCTGCCCCGACCAGACTCCTTGGAACGTCCGGGCGGAAGCAGCGTAATTAACCGGTGTCCATGAAGATATGGCGCTGGGAACGAGATTCACGAACATTCTTAAATCTATGAGGGAGACCCGGATTAGGCGACGAGTTCCAAGGAGATGTCCACGGAAGGAGGAGCCGACGTCCCATCATCCCGGTTTCGATCAAGGAGCAGACGCCCCTAAATAAGGGACGGATGCCGCCCGCCTTTGGAAAGTGGGACTGCGGGACCACAAGCCGCGCGCGCCCATCCCCTCGGGTCGACGGGTGCACACGTGAACGCATCCTGGCGGAACAGCGTCGGAATAGAAACCCGACGCACATCCGCACCGAAACATAACCGACATAAAAAAATCTGGGTGTTGGTTTTTTACATCAGTTATAATATAAACAACATTAAAAAGTTTGCGGGTTAGTTTTTTACGTCGGTTATCAAATAACCAACTTTAAAAAGGCCTCTGATGCCACCTTTTTTATGTTGGTTATCTAATAACTGACATAAAAAATTAGTAGATACCTCATTTTTTACATCGGTTATCAGATAACCGACGTAAAAAATGCCGTGATTTGGTTTTTGATGTCACATATAAATTAACCGACATGAAAAACCAAAGCGCGGGATTTAATACGTCGGTTATTAAAATAACTGATGTAAAAAATTTACATTGAGTATTTTTTACATCAGTTATAAAATAACCGACGTAAAAAATCACGTATCATAGATTTTCAGGTCAGTTATATATAACTGACGTAAAAAATGGTGACGCTAAAAACGTTTTCTGCACTAGTGAGAGGTGTAACATGGCCAATATCTATGGAATATTAAGAACTCTTATAAATTTTAGACACACCACTCTCTAAAAAACTGTGTGGTGAAGCCCCTACGGATATGTTTCATTATAAGGCACCCAAATATCCCCAACCCCAACTAAACCCAACAAACACATCTGTTTTTTTCTCTCCAAATTTTGAACACGAAAACTCTCATAATAATAAGCCCACAGCCATGGAAAGCTAATTCTCATGCTGCACTCATAAAAGTATAATATCTCTCAATAAATTTGAACCACTCACCAATGATCCCCAAAAATTACTAATACCATAAAAACTATTTAAATTGTCTGATAATATGGTTCATGCCACAACTAGTGGTTCTACATTCTCCCCACCATCAGAAATTCCATCCTTAGAAATCTAGAGGATGGTTTTCCTTTGGGATTTTTTTTCATTTTTCATGAATGTCCCTCTTAAATTCCCATGATTATAATTAATTTATATCATGTTTCATTTACTCTGGAATGATTTAAATACAATTCCCATGAATGAATTTATCTTTTAAAACTACTATATATATTTTTTATAAAGAAAAGATCCAGATGGATCAAGATCATTATAGTCCCATGAAATAACATGGATAGAATTGGGCTACTATTTCCTCAACTGGGATATATGGAACATATTATACCAAAAAATAAAGAATAGAGGTGGAACCAATTAATTTTAAAAATAAAAAATTCATTCATGTAACTCAAAATTTTCCAAATAATGTGGAGATTACTTCCCATTCATACCCAATTTATTATGTCCCAATATTGGGAACACATTCATCTACACATGATGTCCTGTAATAAATGTTATGTGAACAATATTATTATACACATATTATTTTTTATTTAATTGGTCTGAAATCATTCTTCTCTAAATCGGTTGAATTTTATTAGTCATCTTTGGAAAAATTCATTTTCCCAATAGAAATGTTTCTCTGGCCTCTACTGAATAAAGTGTAGTTCGGTAAAGATGTCCATAAAATCATTCCCAAGAATCCATATGTATCATGTCCAAATAATTGTTTTTTATAAAACCACTACAATGGGAAAATGATCCAACCAGGAGCCTTTGAAACCTATAATAGAAGATCTATGAATTTCATCGAATGTCAGAATCAATAATTTTTACTTACCATCTATTTGAGGATTCTATGTCTTTCTCATGGTCAGTTGTGTACTCAAAATTCTGGAAGTGATCTCTTAATATGAGATGTAATACACCGATCATGGTTTATGATGATACAAAATGTAATTCCAGGATATTTTACCACATAATGAATGTATTTATTTTCAATTCAGTGAACCATATTAGATTCATGAATTGGGATGAAGTGGTATGAAATTGTGAGTTGGACTATAATCACAAAAATTGAATTATTGTTTCAAATATATAATGGTAAAACCATGTCTAATTCAATATAAATATGATCCCCTATAAATATCGGTATATTTAAAAACTGAACCATTAAAATTGGTTTTTTGATGCTTATCCATGACCTAATGATATGTTATAAAAATAAAAAAAATTAACCACATTTATTTTTAAACATTCCCACCAAAAATGGATTTTTAGAGCCCTGTAAATCTTTTGGATTCCATAGAAATCTCCCATTTTGAATGGATATAAGGTGAATGAATTATTTCATGATATGATTTTAGGATAACAATTTGATCATGAAAAATGAACATTATGTCCTTACCTTGATTCCATTTATCAATGTCATCACTACTGTTTTTTTTACATTAACAAAAAGTAATTTGAATTGGATCATTGGGCATCCAGGTTTTTATCATCCAGGTTTTGAAAAAAATTCACCCGATAAAATACAATAACTTTATTTTTTATAGTGAAATCAAAATTAATATCCACTATGATACACATACATTTCAACTGATAATGTGCTTATTTTTCTTATTGATTGTACAACTTTTATATGGAAACATCTTCCACTGAATTCCGATTTCAATGGTTATAATCCAAGTCAATGTAAACAATTTAGAAACATTATATCCATGTAAATTTTAACAGGTTTAAATTTCTTTAGGAAGAGATATAGTCCAAACTTTTTTGTGTTTTAAACATAGTTACTTTAAAACAAAAGTGATAATGATGACACTTTTTTAAATCATGAACCACCATATCCAATTCCATGTCATGGTTCAAAAATTAATTTCATGAATTCTAACCAATCATTATCCATAACACAACACATGAGATCTAGGCATGAGAAATAAATTTATTCTACATACATATACATCATTGTAAACCACATAAGAATTATTAGAGACTTGAATACTTATAATTGGTGCAGAAGCGATCCTAGCCTTAATCACCAAAAAAGATTGTTTAAAATTCTCTCTATAATGGAATGATGTTCCCATTTGTGCATGTGTTGAAAAGGCATAGAAAGAACTAAGAAACCTCAAATGAGGAGATGATAATAGACTACAAACCCTAGAATGAAGGGTTTAACAAATATATTAATTCGCAATTTCCATGATATAATAGAATTTATCTTTCTAGGTTTTATTGATATTCCTTTCTACAAAAATAGTCCATTGAAGAAAACATCAACTTTCAAGAAATAAAATTTTGAAATATTTTAATATAACTATTTCCCACAAAAAATTTATCAAATAAATCTATAAATGTTTTTCATATTCATTCATATTTTTAAAATACTCATGAATGTCATCCAAAAATACAAAATTGATTGATTATAGAAACCTCGTATAGAAATGATTCAAAAACCACATAAAAATAGCATGGGAATTTTTAATACAAATGGAAATAAACATATATTCCTAATGATTATAATGAATCCTAAAATATATTTTTGGAAAATATTATTTCTTAACCCAGATTTGGTAATACTGGGAATATAGATAATCTTTTGAGAACCATTGATCTCCATTAAGTAGTTCAAAATGGAATCATTTTGTGGAAGGGGGTATATGTTATTTATCATATCCAGCTTCAATTTATGTTAATCAATAATTAATCATAACAATCCATTTCCATTTTTTACAAAATGATTTGGTGTAGCCTAAGGAAACAGACATGGTCTTATAAACCTTTTTTCAACTCCTCTAGTTAGTCCTTCAAATAATTAAACTGAATTTCTTCAATTAAATTTAATTTAAGTAAAATATGGCTTATCCACAAAAATAAGATAAATTACGAAATATACTTTACTTTTGGGTGTAAAATTTGTTAAAATTTTAAGAATGACATTAGGATATTGATCCATAATTGCAGAAAAATTTCTAAATTAGATTATTTTAGTAGAAATAAATGTGATAGTTTATAATTGATAATAAATAGTTAAACTATTGGTGTTAATTGTCATATTTTTTGATACATTACATCCCCTCCTCCAATAAAAATTCACATTGTTCCATCATAAAAATGTAAACATTACTTATTTTACATAACAATTGATATGGTCCTTGAATGAAACTACCTTATCCATTCCCATGATCAATTAAAATATATCTATATCCAAAATTGAAAAGTACTGAATAATATGGATTCCATTTATTTTTACAAAAAAAAAATTCACAATTAAATCCACAATACTCTCCTTACCCTAGATGCATCTATAAATGTAACATGTGTGACTGATTGTTGAAATAAAATGCCATTTGATTAATGAAACGTGATGAAATAAAAGTGAGGGATGCACTAGTGTCAATGAGAACATTAATATGTGTTGATTTAAGAATAATTCTACCATATTAACTTAACAAACCTAATTGGTATTCCATGATCATCATTTCTACACCACACAATTTCTTAATCAATCCCCCGTGTTCTTTTCTTCCATGTTGTGGTTTTATTTAATTAGGATTCTTTGTGTTCATGTAATAATTATGTCTAACTCACCTTCGAGTATGATAATTATTCTAATATGATCTTATTTTTAAACCATAAGATGTCTCAGACACGTGATATTTATTTCTAGTAACTAACTTTGAAGCGGTAAAAAAATAATTACAGAGATGTACTGTAAGGACCCGGAATTTCCATGAATTTTTTTTAATTATATGGGAAATTTTATGAGTCCACGAAAATTTATTGTGCTTGATTCCAAGGCCCGGTGTGCCCGAAATAATTTTATGAACTTTTTTTGTGTACATTCAGTAAACGTGCGGGCAGGTTTTTATAACTTTTCAACCAGAGCTCGGAATTGAAATCTAAGGACACTGTTGAACTCAAAGGGCCAGTATTCACTTAAAGAGACTTTCATCTTGAATGGATTTGGTCAAGGGTGAAAGTTAGTTTCCTTGATTTTCATGGTATAAGAAAAATATAATGTTTAACATTTTTATTTTCTTTTTCAAACCTTATACATGGGTTATGGAGGTGGCAACCACCGGAACTAAAAACCACCCCCCAAATTATATTCTAGTGGTGGGGACCACAAAAAATCCCCTATAATAGAATATAACTATTAGACTTCATCGCATAAATTAATTAGGCCAACTCCCCATTTAATTTTTGGAGCCAAACAAAAATTAATGAAATGTGTCATCATTTTAATTATGCCAAAATAATTGATCTACTTAATTTAAATTATATTGTAACCTCATTCCTTTGGGTGGATTTGGTTGGAAAAGGAGCAGGGGAGAACTTGTGGAGGAACATTCTATCCAAAGAAGAACACCTCCCAACCAGGATCTTCTCCAACAAAAAACTTTCCACCTCCAACGTGTGAGGTCTTCAACTATGAAGAATCGATGTTTGTCCTTCCCTCTTCTCTAGAATCAACAAACCATTGAGGGATGGATTTTGTTATTCATCTTGTTTTACATCGAATTGATCATCTTGATCCACCTGCTACTGAACTAATGTAGAGGATGTGGGCCAACCGAATATGGCCCAAGCCCTCCATCATTCTTCATGGTTGGTGTGTTCTTTGTGATGGGGGAGGATGCAAAATGACACCCAGGGGGCATGGGAATGGTGGCCGGCACCACAACTAGCCATGACGAAGGAAATAGTTCGATCGCGCCTCCCAACAGAAGAGAACCACGGCCTTGTGCCGTAGCAGTGAGGGAAAGGCATCTGGCTCACTGTCGGCCGCAGGTGAAGGTGCGGCGTGCGTCCGCGCCACACAGAGAGGATGGCTGGCCATCTGGCCAGCCGTGGTGGACCGCTGCACCGCAGCTGCCCCTCCGCCCCACCGCCCCGTGGGTGGACCTGTGCGGACCAGGCAATACCCAGCGGGCTGGGCCGCCCAGTGCATGCTGGGCCGGACCGGACCCAGTGGGCCGAGACAGACTGGACCCAGACCAATTTTGAACCTATACATTCTTTTGGCCATAACATTGGCACCAGGTGTCCATTTGACGAACCGTTTGCGGAATCAAAAACCTTGGAGATACAAGGACCTTTTGGTATACCCCACTCAAGATTTGGATAATGTTGGGGTACTATATGGTTGGATCTATCACGAATCCAACCAGGACCTCGGGACTAAAAGGCCAATAACATACAGACCTGACATCTGATTGACGCATCGTCGGTTGCGTTGAGACCCCTATTACATGGCAGTCCATGGGGGTACTTCTTTTTGGGACTTTGAGGAATTTTGAGTATCGACTAGCGGCTTGAGGTGTGGACCCTCCTGTAGACAAGCGAGCTTAGAGCAGGAACCCTCTAGCTGGCTGTGATGATGTACTAGGATCCTGTGTGGGCATGAGGATGTACAAGGATATGCGTGGGTCTGACGAGGTACTAGGAGCCTGTGAGGGTCTGATGATGTACTAGGATCTGGTGTGGGTATGATGAGGTATTAGGATCTTTCCTATGTCTGACGATGTGCTAGGATCGTGTGTGGGTCTGACGATGTGATAGGATCCTGTGTGGGTCTAACGAGGTACTGGAATCCTGTGTGGGTTTGACGATGTCCTAGGATCCTATGTGTGTCTGACAATGTACTAGGATCATGTGTGGGTCTAACGATGTACTAGGATCCTGTGTGGGTCTGACGATGTACTAGGATCCTGTGTGGGTCTGACGATGTATGAGGATATTGTGTGGGTCTGACGATGTATGAGGATATTGTGTGGGTCTGACGATGTACTAGGATCATTTGTGGGTCTGAAGAGGTACCAGGATCTTGTGAGTCTGACGATGTACAAGAATCATGTATGGTTCTGATGATATACTAGGATCCTATGTGGGTCTGACAATGTACAATGATCCTATATAGGCATGATGATGATTTAGGATCTTACGTGGGTCTTCCTCTTAACAAATTAAGATGATTCATTAGTTACATTTAATAATCTCTACTACTGTACATAAGATATACATGGTGTGAGTTGAGTTCGTACATGTGTGGTTTATTCCTTCGTGGTAATACCTTGGTGGTATTCCACAGTTTTGCGTACTTGTGTGGTACTTACCTTTGTGGTATTCCTTCTTTTGAGGAACAGTTGAGCTTTGGGATTTTGAGTTTGTCCTTGTGTTTCCACATGATTGATATGGGTTTACTTGATAACCTAGGTATATGTATGGGAATATACCTAAGTAGGGTTGTTAGTTGATTACATGATTTGTGGTTTATCTTTTGTAGATTTTGGGAGACCTATGAGGGTCTCGATGTCCCTGCAGAGTATAATTATACTCACCCTTGCACGGGCAATGCCCGAACCTTATTGTGTTTGGTGCAGATGACAGACAATACTGACTTAGGATGAGGGTACCGGGACTGGAGGTAGCTCGGAGGTGGAAATTAGATGAGGCATACCGTAGAGATGACTATTAAAGAGCTTTACCTACCCTTCAGGTAGGATCCTTGGTGGGTGTTCAAAGGAGCTAATCCTGTTTACTTGTACATTTATGTTTTCATGCACTTTCCAGATGTGCTTGTATTCTAGCCTCTTTTCACTTACTATACTCAATCTGTTTACTACTTAGTTCACTCATGTTTCTATCGTGTTGTGTTCTTAGTTGCGTGTGTTTATAGGTTATAAAAAAAATGCCTTCCCTGATTTAGGGAATATGTCTTTCAGTGCTTGTCTCCAGCCCCTGGCCTATGGAAGGCGGGCATGGGGTAGTCACGACATGGGCTTGGGGGGACAGGTCATGACAAAATGGTATCAGAGGGAGGTTCTACCATAGAACATAGAACTCTGATCTTTTTAACTGTAATTTTTTAGGTGTTATGTGTGTGGTTACCAGTTTATGGAATCTAGTGTTAGTGCGACAGCCGACGTATCGATACATCAGGACCCTGACTTCTAATTTCTAACTCAGTGCATGAAAACACTGATTGAATGTGTGTTTTCAAGAGTATTCTTTGTGATATATTTGAGTCAGCTCACCAGGTATAACTTTTTGACCGTGGCGCACCTGTGTCTTTTCTGGATGCCTCTATGCAGACATCCACCAAGGGTTCCGGGTATAGTATGCACTGATATCCCACCGAGTGAAGAGGCCTCAGTGTAGGGACCTCTTCTAGTAGAGGCACCAGAATAGGCACCAGCGGTACCATTACCCATTGCACCAACAATTCCACCACCCCCAACAGTAGATGGTGCATGCCTCTTGAGAGCGTTGCACGAGTTCCAGTGCCAGAGGCTACCCAGGTTCATGGGAGAGACAGACCCACAAGTGGCTGAGTATTGGTTGGAGGCTGTGGTGAGAGTCTTATGACTGATAGGAACACTAGTTGATCTTATGGTTATCTTTGCTAATAGTCTTCTATAATAAGCTGCGGTCAGATAGTGGATCTTGATGCTCCAGGTTCACGATGAGGTGACTCTTCTCTAGGCGGACATTGAGAGACTGTTTCAGGCAGAGTTTGTCCCAACGAAACTTCATGCAGTGTGCATACAAGAGCTTCTTCATCTATAGTAGGGTATCATGATTGTGGATCAATATTTAGCAAGGTTCCCATACCTCTCATGCTACTCCACTGATATGGTACGAGACCCATTCTTCAAGGCCCGGACCTTAGAGCAGGGACTCAGGCGGGAGATCAAGGCTTCGATGATTTCTCTCAGCATCCCAACGCAGGCTGGGGTTTTAGAGCGAGCCCTTTTAGTGGAGAGTTTTCTTGCTGAGCAGTCACCATCAGCAAGACCCACCACCAGACGTCACATAGCAGAGTCTTCTACAACTGGTATCAGACATATGTCATAGAGGTCCAAGAGGACCAGACCTACAGGTGGACGACCACATGACTCATGATCGGTAGTGTGGGGCACTAGAGACTGAGTCAGTCATGCGTGTAATTGGGAGTGTTTCACATGCGGTGGGCAGGGTGACATGACTCGTGACTGTCCGACCCACCATACAGATGATCAACAGATGGTCAAGGGACTGCCCAGGTAGAGATAGACGTTTGACTAAGGAGGATCGCAGGGAGTAGGCAGACGTGGCAGAGGAGCTGATCATGTAGCTGGTGGTGGGAAACGATTCGAGATGTCACCACCACCACCACAAGGTGGTCTACCCCAACCACATGGGGTAGGTGGATATTGGAATGCTTAGATCCAAGAAGGTGATGCCTATGACCATGGAACTTTGGAGATGTTACGAGGTATGATATGTGTCTACTCCACCTTAGCTGAAATACTTATAGACATAGGTTCCAGTCATTATTTTATTGACACTGCCCTCGTTCGGAGCTCAGAGATTACAATGGAGATGTTTGCTCGATCCTTACTACTAGATACTCCTATGGAAGAAGATACGATGATTACACACTAGTTCTGATGGTGTGATCTTACAATAGGAGGTGAGAGCCTTGGCTAGGATCTCCTAGTAGAGGCGTCAAGGCCTTACGACGTCATCTTGGGTATAGACTGGTTATCTACAGTCCATGCTCATGTTGACTGTATTAGGCACAATTTGTGTTGTGTCTGCACATATGTGACTAGTTTTACCATCACCGGCAAGAAGGGAGCCTTTTTAGCATAGGATGGACTTTCCTGGAGGAGAGTGCAGTCGATCACTCATCAGATGGCTAGCCTTACCCTCGAAGCGGTTGATGTGGAGAGTCCAAGCTATCCTGTAGTGGTGGACCAGTACGTGGATGTCTTCCCTGATGATGTTATGGGTCTAACTCCTCCTAGATAGGTGGACTTTTACATTGAAATGTACTTTGGGACTACACTGATATCCACACCATCATATCGAATGGCTTTTACAGAGCTTCGTGAGTTGCATGAAAATTTGAAAGAATTGTAGGGGAAAGGTTTTATTCGGCCCAGTGTTTCTCTTTGGGTAGCCCCATTTTTTTTCCAAGATGGGAGATGGGAGCTTGAATATTTGTATTAACTATTGACTCCTGAACCAGGTGATCATGAAGAACAAGTACCCACTACCGATGATTGAAGACCGCTTTGATCAGTTGAAGGGATCACAGTGGTTCTTGAAGATAGACCTTAGATCAGGATATCACCAGCTTAGGTTGTGAGACAATGATGTGTAGAAGATGGATTTCAGATGTCGGTATGACCACTATGAGATCTTGGTTATGCCATTTGGCATGACCAATGCCCCAGAAGTGTTTATGGGACTCCTGAAGAGGATCATTCATCCATACCTTGATCACTTTGTAGTAGTATTCATTGATGACATTCTGATCTACTCGACTACTGAGGAGGAGCATGACTATCATTTGTAGATAGTTCTAGACACACTCCGAGAGCACTGAATTTATGGTATTCTCATGAAGTGCCAGTTCTGGATCTGAGAAGTTCACTTTTTGGGACATGTAATCTCAGAGGTTGGAGTTGATATGTATCCAGTGATGATTGTTATGGTACTTTCGTGGGACCCACCCAGGAGTGTGACGGAGGTGCCGAGTTTTTTGGGTTTATCCAGATACTACCGGAGGATTGTGCCCGATTTCTGTAGAGTTGTAGATCATTTATCAATATTGACAAAAATTGGAAACCTTTCGTGTGGTTGAAGATATTCCAATGGAGTTTTAAGGAGATGAGGTAGAGGCAAACTAGTTCCCCCATCTTAAGGTTTTTAAAGGAGGGCGTAGGGTATGTAGTCCACTGCGAAACATCATGGACCGAGAATGGATGTTTCCTGATGCAGGAGCCATCAATGGTCACATATGGTTCTCGACAGCTAAGACAGTATGAATAGAACTATTCTACCCATGACCTTGAGTTAGCAATAGTGGTATTAGCCTTGAATATGTGGCTACATTACTTGATGGGTGAGCATTTTATAGTTTATTAGGATCACAAGAGTCTCAGGTATATCTTGTCATAGAAGGACTTGAACCTGAGATAATGAAGTTGGATTGAGTTCCTCCAGGACTATGACTTCAAGATAGTCTATACTACTAGGAAGGGGAATGCTGTAGAAGATGAACTCTGCCGAAGATATGGTATACAACTACTATTTTAGGCGATGAATCAGCTGGCTACTTTGCAGATATCCTTTTTGGATTGAGATAGAGGATCTTTTCTTCAGTCTCTTATAGTCACTCCCCCAATTCTTCAGCGAGTCAGGGTGGCACAGTGTGGGGATACTGACTGCGAGGATAGACGTGCTCAGATATCCACAGGACAGGAACTTGATGGATTTTCTGAATGTGGGGAGCACACCATTCTCTTCAGAGGACGTACCATTGTACCAATGTCGCTTCGAGAGGAATTGTTGAGGGAGTTCCACACATTCCCTCTAGCGGTACATCCAGGATTGGACAAGATGTATAAGGACCTCTGACAACAGCACTGGTGGCCGGGAACGAAGAAGGTAGAAGTAGAGTTTGTCTCTCGATGCCTCACTTGTCACCATGTAAAGGCGGATCATCATGTGCCAGTTGGCTTGGTTTAGATTTTAGAAGCCCAAGAGTGGAAGTGGGATGGGATATCCATCTACTTCATGATAGGACTTTCACGTACATCCAGGTATCATGATTCAATCTAGGTGATCGTCAACTGACTCACCAAGATTGCACGATTCCTACCGATCAGAGAGAAGGGTTTGTTTCGCGCGGAATCCGGGGATGACCTCTTAGACGGGAGATTCAAACGTTCCAATCGGTTTCTAACGGGTTTGTTCGTAGAACCGGAAACATCCAATGATTCCACATCCGTTTGGACCTACTTTCCAAAGGCAGGCGCTCATTAGCTTGTGGGCTAATGAGGTTTAGGAATTTGCATTGGTCGAGAGGATGGGAGGTCGGACTCATCACACCTTTTTGAGGGGAATTATTGTCTACTCCGGGACTCTCTTTATAGATTTAAGTTAAGTTCGTGAATCCTTATTACATTACCAAGTATAAAATGAGCTTTCCTTTAGTTTTAACAATCAATGATTAAATATGCAAGAAATTTAGAGAATCTTTTATATGTATTCGAGGTTCTTCATCAATATAGAATCATCTATATTTGTTTAGAGATTCTTGGTCAATGGTATCCTTCAAAACATTTATATAAAAGTCTCTTGGTCATTTTGATGACCAGGCTGGTTTTAAAGCCACTCAGTGGGGCACTTGAAGTTTATCGTCATTCAGAAGGACAGAGATTATTTCAATGTTGGGATCGAACCCATGAATGGGCTACCTACGTATCCTTTGTTTTGAAAAAGGAATCAGAACCCACGTAGTTCGAGGAATGGGATATGATGTTTTATGATTGATGGCTCAAAGATGAATGTCATAATTACTTTTACACTCTAAGCTCACGTGAGTCATGCTCGGTGTGAGAAACAAGAGGTATTGGTAAAATTCATACAATTGTGCCATAAAAGATGCAATCATAAGAATTTGTTTTGGGGCTTATGTATAGATGACTGCCCAGATAGACGAAAGTTTAGGATTTTACTTTTAGGGAGAAAATCCAAGAACAGGGTCCACAAAGTTATATATGCTTCATGGAGATTTGAATACTCTAATCTTGGGGCTTACTCCTAAGGAGGATGCCCAAGTTAGGAGGGGACTTATGATTGGGTTTTATTCCTGAAAAAGGAAACCCAAATCAAAGGTAATTTGTGACTGGTTAAGAGAAATTTTAAGAGACTTGGGGCTTACTCTTAAGAAGGATGCCCAAGATTTATGACCAGGACTTATTCCTGAGAAGGAAGCCTAGGTTTAGGGGACTTGGGGCTTACTCCTGAAAAGGAAGCCCAAGGTTATGACTGAGTCTTATTCCTGAAAAGGAGACCCAGGTTAGGGATTAAGGTTTGGGGCTTACTCCTGAGGAGGATGCCCAAAGTTGGGGTTGAGGCTTACTCTTAAGAAAGATGCTCAAGATTTAGAGGACTTGATTGGGGCTTACTCCTGATGAAGATGCCCAAGTTAGGATTCTCTCATCTTTAAAGGATGAGGTTGAATGAATGAACTCTCAATTTTTGGTGACATAAAGATGTTTAAATCACTAGGTTTTGAGAGATATTTCACAGAATTCCTTTCAGATAAGGATGTCAAACCAAGAAATCATGCCATAAATGGCTTTGAAGAGTATCTTGAAGACTGAATCTTGAATAGGAAAGGTGAAATGGCTTAAGAGGGGTAAAATGGGAAAGATAGGCACCCAAAAAGATAGGGGCGCGCAAGTATTAAAAGTCGCGCAAGTCCTGCGGCGGCGCGCAAGTATTGGTCGCGCAAGTATACTTGCGCGACATGAGGGATACTTGCGCGATTTACAACCAGAGTTGAAATACTTGAGCGATTCTTTATTAAACCCTTTATAATCCTCTTGAGGTTTTTCCAGAGAGGAGACGCGCAAGTTATATTGAAGGAATTAAGTCGGCGTGCAAGTGTTTGATAAGTTTCAACACTTGGCCTTCCTTCTTCCCTTTAGATCTTCCATTCTAGGTAAGAAATTACCTTAGAAGTGTTCTGAAAGCTTTGAGAAGAGACTTGGGCGTCGGGAGCTTCAATCCGAGTTTCTGGAAAAAGATCCTCCCGAATGGGGGGCCCACAGGGTCTATTTATACGCAAAAGAAGACCCCGGGCGATTACTGGGAGGTTACCAGATCTGTCGCGCAAGTCCCTTGTACGACCATGAGGGGTCGCGCAAGTATTGAGGCGGCGCGCAAGTGTACTTGCGCGACCAAGAGGGAACTTGCGCGACCTATGGGAAATGTTCTCCTTGTTCATCCCTTTGTCGATTTTTGATGTTTCTTCAAAAGATGAATCACTTTTTGCTTAGATATTCCCTTTTCCGAACTTTAGATTCCGTGACGAAAGGAGCGTCAACAAAAGTCCCCCCTCAGAGTTGGATCCGGAGAGAAAATGAGGATTTGACTCTGATGAAATTGAATTCCTCAAAAGGAAAAGGGAGGCGCGCAAGTGTTCAGTACGGACAGGGCGGCGCGCAAGTGTGCGTCGCGCAGGCCTTAATTGCTCTGGGTACGGCGCGCAGGTAGGCTTCCGAGCCTATAAATACACGGCCTCACCCCCGTACAAGTATCCGGATTTCCGGACATCATCCCTTCTCGAGCTCTCGCCGCGCAGGTCACCTTGATCGCGCAAGTTGCTCTGTTTTCTAGGGTTTCCTCGATGTCGCGCTACTGTAAAGGTATTTGTACTTGCGCGGTTTATACTTGCGCGTCAAAAACTAGTGCGGTACACAAGACACTTGCGCGACATCTCCATACATGCACGCCTTAATGCCTTAGCCATTTTTACCGAATTCTTTCACAAATTTTATGAAAAATAAACCTATTTTAAGAGTTTAATTTGTTCAACTTTTGTGCAGATTCAATGGTTCCCAAGGGAATTGGAACGGCTGATGAACTGGCTAGCAAGCGGATTGATGATATGATGAACATTATTGGCCATGATTACTATGATATCTGCGACAGCACTTTCCAAGATTTGGATAAGTATTTGAAGAAATATCATCTTAATTTCCCACAGAGCATCTACCTGTCTCTGTGTGTTCATGGTCATCTGCAAGGAGTCAATGTTCCAAATGCAAGCAATTATACACCTGAGATGCGGCTGCACTGCTACTTCTCTATTTCGGTTATGCTGTGCATTAAGAGTAACAAAAATGGTGTGAACTTTCAAATTTTTCCTCCATGTCATTCCCTTGCAGATATGAAAATGGAAAACCCATGGGCTGAAATGTTTTCCACTGCCGGTTGGTGGAGAGAAGAAAAACATGGTATTAGAGCAATATCTGAAAAGAGTACTCTCTCCAAATGGCTCTTTACTTCCAATGCTCCATTCTCAAATCCACGTATCCATCTTCCAAGTCTCTTGGACAGAAACAGAGTCACTGTTTGATCAGCAGAAAATTTTCTCAAACCGCACTCAAGAACATCCTTTTACAATTGTTCCAAGAAGAGCTGGTATCACTGCATCTCTTATTGTATCCAGTTGAATGAATGAATTCTAGGTGGTTTCTAATGAAGATCGGGATGCCGTAAATCAAATGAAGTGTTATGTTGAAAGCCTCTTGTAATTCTTGAAAGAAGAGAAGAGACTCCAGTCTGTGGATGTCCTTCTAACTCTTGTGTATCAATGAAAAACACTTTTGTCTTCAATCATTTATACTTGCATTCTTCCATTACCTGCTTCAAATTTACTTAAGCCAATGGGCTTAGTAAGCATAGTTTGATTTTTACTAGGATTATTACAAATAACCCTACAAACTTTGAATCTTTTAACTGCTCAATATTAGCTAAATCATACAAAAAATGTATATTTAGTGAGCTGGAACTTGACTTTTATTCAGAGTTCCTTTGTCTTTTGTGTGGGCAGTTTAAAGTCATGCAAGCCGGACATAAAGGGGCTAATGTTTAAGGTCGAAATAGCTTTGACCGAAAATGGATTAAAATGGATTCAATTCCTTGACAATTTATCTGAAAACATATTTACCATACTCAAGTATGAGGGAAAAAATGTAAACTATGGCTTTAAGAATATTTGAATCTGAGGAATGATATGAAAAAGAGCTAAATAGCATTAGAAGAAGTAGTTTCCAAGAATGAAGTTACTATTATTTAACAAAACCCGTTAGGGGGTTGAAATATGCAGGGCCACCTATGGGCATTGGCTGCATAGTCAAATAAAATAGCATCTTTTGGCTGACAAGTCTGTTATGTGGACTGTTTATGCAAGGCCACCTATGGGCACGTGCTGCATAGTTAGGCAAAAGAACTCTTAGAAATTTACTTTCCTAGTGCTAAAAGCCAGTGAAAGTTTATGGAGATTCAAATTTTCTAAAGCATAGAGTTTATTGTATGGAAAGAGGTACTTGAATATGGAGAAGATATTTCCAAACAAGAATATCGAAGAACTGGATGAATATCACTCCTACGAAGGTCTGACCCAAACGTAGGGAAGAAGAATAAACCATAGACTTGAATACTTTCAGATCATGAAAAAGGATATGGGACAAATATGTTTAAGGATGGCTATTTTTGCGGATCCCTACATACTGTCGTTTAAGACAAATAAGGACAAAAGAGGTATTCTTCCCAAGAATGAAGTTACTATTATTTAACAAACCCTTTAGGGGGTTGAAAACATGCAGGGCCACCTATGGGCATTGGCTGCATGGTCAAATAAATAGCATCTCTTGGCTGACAAGTCTGTTATGTGGACTGTTTATGCAAGGCCACCTATGGGCACGTGCTGCATAGTCAGGAAAAAGAATTCTCAGAAGTTTGACATTTTTGTGACTATAAGTCATGAAAAGGGTTATGAAGATCTGAAAATATTTATGGTTAGGATTATAATACATAAATATGGGTATTTTCCAATGTATATAGAGATACATAGGTCAATGAAAACCATAATTATGTTGTGGCTGGGTCCTGAATTGAAACTTGGACTTCACTACGTATCTCATAAGAATGAGAATCAAGCCATACGTAGTTCTTGAAATGCAGTTTAACGTCGTGTAGGACGAAAGTATGAGTAATCTTAGTTTAAGTTCATAGAATTCGGACCATAATAATGAATACACAGTGTGTGTTTTCATGAAGACTTTTCATCCAAGGGACTGAAAGTGAAATTTGGGGTTAGGCCCAAAAGACTTGGGACTGGATTCGAGGGACACTCGAATGTTCCTACGTATCCCATAAGGATGGGAATCAAGTCCACGTAGTTCTAGAGCTACCCTTTGTACAAATTTGGTTCGTACATGTGAAGGGTGAAAAGAGACTTTAGTGCAATGATGGTTTTAACCTAAGATAAAAAGTTTAGGCATTACCATGTATGTACGTAGTCTTTTGAAAATGAAAACCATGATTGAAAAAGAATCAATGTTAATAATGGTTCCTTCTCAAATGAGGAAATCAAAAAATATTGTAGTTTATTGTCGTACCGGACAAAAGTGTTGTATAGTTTTAACGTCATATAACAAGGACGAAAGTGAATCAATGTAAAGATATTGATTCCAGGGGTGGTTTCACAAATCATCATCTATGAGATGGTGGTGAACCAATGTGAAGAGATTGTTTTTGGGCTTGAACCTTTGGGAGGTTGCCTACATACCCAGCCTGGAGGGCAAGGATCAAAGTCCGTGTAGTTCAATTAAAGAATGAATTAATGATCAAGTTGTTCTTGTGGACAATGATCTAAAAAATGTTGTTGGGACTTACACATGGTTAGTGGCCCAAAGGGAGTGTTATGGTTGATGTTCGCTCTAATCTCACGTGAGTCATACTCGGTGTGAGAAACAAGAGGTAATAACAACCTTAACGATGCACAGTTTAATGTCATGTAGGACATATCAAGGACTTTCTGTACAGTTTAGCGTCATGTAGTTAGGACGATGGGGACAATACAGTTTAACGTCATATTGGACGAAAGGGGGATTGTGCAGTTTTAATGTCATGCTGGACTTTTGATGATTATATAGTTTAACGTCTTTCCGGACGTGAGGGACTTTTATACTGTTTAGCGTCATGTAGTTAGGACGTCACAGTTTAACGTCTTGCTGGACATATTTGCAAATAGTTTATGGTCGTATACGTGGACCAGGAATGATGCAGTTTAAAGTCATACGGGACCATTGTTGTATAGTTTAACGTCATATAGCAAGGACGAACTGGTGCTGTACAGTTTAAAGTCATGTAGCTAGGACTAAGGTGAACCAATATGAGGATATCAGTTCTGGGGATTTTTTTACAGTTTAATGTCATGCTGGACGATGAAAGCGCCACACAGTTTTAATGTTATGTTGCTAGGACAAAATATAGTTTAATGTCATCTCGGACATATACAGTTTAGTGTCATGTAGGACATATTAATAACCAATGTGACATTTTAACGTCATGTTGGACGATAAGGGAACTGACACAGTTTAACGTCATGTTGGATGATGAAAGTGCCACACAGTTTAGTGTCATGTTGCTAGGACACAATATAGTTTAATGTCATCTCGGACAAAATATGTGACACAGTTTAATGTCATGTTGGACGAAGTTGTAGTTTAAGGTCATACTGGACCATTGTGTAGTTTAAGGTCATACCAGACCTTGGTGTAGTTTAAGATCATACCGGACCTTGGTGTAGTTTAAGGTCATACCGGACCTTGGTGTAGTTTAAGGTCATACCGGACCTTGGTGTAGTTTAAGGTCATACCGGACCTTGGTGTAGTTTAAGGTCATACCGGACCTTGGTGTAGTTTAAGGTCATACCGGACCTTGGTGTAGTTTAAGGTCATACCGGACCTTGGTGTATGAACCAATTGTAAGTCTTGGTTCTGGGAACAATATTTTCTGTTTATACAAAATACTTCTTCAGAAATCTGGCATTAGTGGGAGTCGTGATGTGTTCTCCATCCATTGAAATCAGAGAATACGCTCCATTGGAGTAGACCTTATGTACTGAATAAGGTCCTTCCCATTTTGGTTCAAGCTTGGGAAGTTTCTTTCCTGGTATCATTGGTGTTCTGAGAACCAATACCAATTCTCCCTGAATGAATGAACGAAGACGAACCTTTTTGTTAAAAGCTCGTGCTATTCGATTCTGATAGATTTCCAAGTGGTGCAAAGTGCACAATCTTTTCTCATCTAACTGTTCCAATTCATTCAACCGCTTTTGGGATTGCTCATCTGTTGATAACTGATCACAAATGGCTATTCTGAGTGAGGGCAATTGAACTTCAATTGGCAAGACTGCTTCTGTTCCATATACCAATGAATATGGAGTAGACCGCGTTGCATTGCGAGTGGTAGTCCGATAAGCCCATAAAGCATGATAGAGTTTATCAGGCCATGACCTCTTATCTTTATCCACCATCTTTTGTAGTATATTTGAAAGAGTCTTGTTGAAGGCCTCTATCTGGCCATTAGCCGCTGCATGATATCGAGATGAATGGTTGGACTTAATGTTGTATTCTTGATACAATCTCTTTACCTCAGAAGAACAGAAGTTGGTGCCGTTGTCTGTCAAAATGGTATGAGGGACACCAAATCTAGTAATGATGTTAGACTTGATGAAGCTAACAATGCATTTATAACTGACTTCTTTGAGAAGTACTGCCTCTGCCCATTTGGAAAAGAAATCAGTAGCAGTAAGAATGTACTTAAACTGCTTGGCCACAGCTGAAGGGTAAGGTCCTACCACATCCATTCCCCATGTGGAAAATGGCCATGAGTATTTAGCTGTATGAAGAAACTCTGGAGGTTGATGAATGAAATTGGCATATACTTGGCATGAATGACACTTCTTTGTGAAATTAACACAATCTTGTATCATTGAAGGCCAGAAGTATCCAAGTCTTCGAATTTGATCAGACAATCTATGTCCAGACTGGTGGGCACCACAGACTCCTGCATGCACTTCTTTTATGACAGCCATTGTCTCTTCACCATCAATACATCTGAAGAGAACTCCATCAAAACCACGTTTGTAGAGAATTTTCTCGAGGTGGTTTGGACCATCATAAAGAGTAAAATTGACCACACGTCGCCGAATTTTTTCTCTCTCGGCTCTATCAGGTGGAAGTGTTCCATTTTGAAGGTATTCCCTGATAGGTGAAATCCATCCTGTAGTATGACCATATGGTTCAGGAATGGGACTAATTTCATTAATTTCCTCTGTTCTGACTTGAACATAAGGTGAAATTGCACGACGGTGGGCAATACCGATGGTTGTCTCGTCCCGATTTGGATCTGCTAAAGCTGTGGCTATATTAGCCAGTGCATCAGCTTGAGCATTTTGTGATCTTGGGACATAAGAAAATGTCGGTTCTGAAGGGAATTCTGACATTAACTCTCTGACGTAATCATACAAAGGGATTAATTCTTCTTTTTTGATGGCATAATCCCCATTGACTTGTTTGATTACCAGGTCTGAATCACATTTTACCTTTAAGTGATTCACTTGTGCTTGAAGCGTTAACTCCAAGCCTGCAATGAGAGCTTGGTATTCAGCTTCATTATTGGTACCACCTTCCCACAACAAAAAGGAATAAGGTAACACTGCCTTATCTGGAGAAATGAGCACAATTCCTAAACCAACTTTGTTGAATTTAGGATTTTCCATTTTCTTCCCTGTTGGACTTCTAGAAGCACCATCAAAATACATTTCCCATGTTTGAGGATTCTCTTGAATAGAAAAAACTTCCTCATCAGGGTGTTCGATATCTGAATACGTGTCTTCCACTGAAGGGTGATCAGCCAGGAAATCAGCCAGAGCTTGGCCCTTAATTGCCTTTTGAGACACATACTGGATGTCGAACTGCTGTAAAATAACCGCCCACCTTGCCAGACGTCCTGTAAGCATTGGACGACTAAGGATGAATTTGAGTGGATTATTACGAGATACCAATTGGACCTCGTGATGTTGCAGGTAGTGTCTCAGTTTCTGAACTGCAAAGATTAATGCTAGGCAGCATTTTTCAATACTCGAATACCGGGTTTCTGCTTCAAGCATAGTTCTACTGAGATAGTAGAGACTATTTTCATTCCCAGCATCATTCTTTTGAGCGAGAAAGGCACCCAATGATCGCTCTAAAGCTGTCACATAGAGGATAAGAGGTCTACCCTCAACAGGTGGCATGAGTACTGGTGGACTTAAGAGGTATTTCTTGAGAACATCAAATGCTTCTTGACATTCTTTAGTCCACTGGTATGTGACTCCTTTCTTCAATAATTTGGTAAAAGGTAAACTTTTGCCCGCCAAATTGGCGATGAAACGCCGAATATAGGCTAAGTGTCCTTGAAGTCCTCTTAATTCTTTCAAATTATGAGGAGGTGACATACCAAGGATTGATTTGGTCTTCTCAGAATCAACTTCAATACCACGATGGCGTACAACAAAGCCGAGGAATTTTCCTGAGGTTACCCCAAAAGCACATTTTAAGGGGTTCATCTTCAAATTATGTTGTCGAAGCTTGTGGAATATGATTTCCAAATCATCCAAGTGATCAAAACGTTGTTTGGATTTAACCACCAAATCATCTACATAGCATTCAACAAATTTCCCTAGAAAAGGTTTGAAGATACGATGCATGGCGCGTTGATATGTTGCACCTGCATTCTTTAAACCAAAGGGCATCACCCGGTAACAAAACACACCTTGAGGAGCTCTGAAGGCTGTATATTCCTCATCTTCTGGGGCCATTCGGATCTGATTATATCCAGAATATCCATCCATGAATGAAAGTACTTCATAGCCAGCCGTCGCATCAATTAAGAGTTCTGTAATCGGAACTGGAAAATCATCTTTGGGACAATACCGATTAAGATCTCTGAAATCGATGCAAACCCTAATTTGTCCGTTCTTTTTCTTTACTGGGACAATATTAGCCAACCACTTGGGATATTGAACTTCTCTGACGAAGTTAGCTTTGATAAGATTATCCACTTCAGCCTCGATTTTGGAAGCATAGGTTGGGTGTGTTCTTCTCGCGGCTTGCTTGAATCCTCGATGTTCTTTTGGCAAACCCAAATGATGGGTGGCAACATCAGGATCAAGGCCAGGCATCTCTGTATAATTCCAAGCAAAAATATCTTTATTTTGCTTTAGAAAAGAAATATACATCTCTTGTTCTTCAAGGGTCATGGCCGCACTAATTAAAGTGGGGCGTGGATCTTTCTCTGTACCCAGATATACTTCTCTGAGTTCATCCACAGTGGTAGAGATACCCTCTTCAAATGCTGGAGGAGCATCTCTAAGATCTTCCTCTTCCTCTTCATCATGTGTTATATCTTCCGTTTCTACTTGCAAAGTAGATGAAAAAACGAAATTCTCATGATCATAAGAGATGTCAAAATTTTCACATTTTGAAGAAGAAGCTTCCATTTCCGACCCTATTGATGAAAAAGGGTCTTCTTTGGGAAATAAAGAGGAGATGATGGATTGAGAATCGACATCAACATTCACCTCTGGTGTTGCTATAACTTCTTCTGGCCTGATTAGCGAAGTATAGACTTGTTGGATTTCAGCAGACGAAATGAAAACGTCACCACTTATGCTTTCATCACTGCTTGGTAAGTTACCAATTTCTCCCATGTTGTCTGGCTCGATTGCCGTAATTGACATTATGGATCTTTCCATAAGAGTATTTTAATTTGGGCCTATTTTGTCAATTTGACTGATAGATAACACATAATCTGTACTCACATGTGAAAATGGATTTATTGGAATTTTTTCCAAACCATATGGAGCATTAACTTTGGTAATTTCCTTCATTGTAGATTTTTCTCTTCCCTTCATGTGATAAAATTCCGCCTCAATGTATTGAGACTCACATGTTTTGAACGGGGCCTTATCACCATACAATGTTCCAACTTGACCATCGAAACAGTATTTGAGACATTGATGGTATGATGACGGAATAGCTGCATGCTGATGTAACCAGGGTCTTCCAAGCAAGATATTGAAAGATGAGTCTTGATCAACAATCATGAAATCTGAATTGGAAACAAGATCTCCAAACTGAGTTCTGAGCGTAACTTCTCCCAGTGGTTCTTGTTCATTTTTATCATATCCTTGCAACATCATGGTAGAAGGAGATAAATCAGATTCCGTGAGGCCCAATCGACGAAGTGTGCGAATGGGCATGAGGTTGACTCCTGAACCATTGTCAATAAAAGCTCTTCGAACATCTATACCATTGACTTTGCCAGATAGGTACAAAGGTTTTATGTGCCCATGTACAACATCATCTTCATCTTTATCAGTAAAAGATATCACTTCATGGCATTCTGCAGGATTATTCTCTATGTGATAAATTTCAGCTGCAGCAATTTCAGCTTCAAACTCCTGAGGACTTGACAAAGCTTCGATGAGTGCTTCCCGAAGATCTTTTGATAGATTCAAAGCATCCAAAATTGATAATTTGGCTGGTACTTGGGCCAAGTGTTTCAATATATCATACTTTTGATCTAGAGGCCTGCGTTTCCCAATAGGAATATGCGGTTTAGCAGGTACCTTGGAAGCAGATGCTTTGGAAGCTGATGCCTCTTGTATTGAAGTTGGCAACATCTTTGGTTTTGGAAAATTAGACTGATTAGATCCATTCACTTGCTGAGATAAAGAAGATGAAACATTTAATCGGTCTTCCAAAATAACTGTGCCGAAGCTGAGTTGGCCATTGGCAGAAGAACTTGCTTGTTCATTTTGAGCTCACTGAAGGGCTCTACCACGAGTTTCTGCTGCATATACAGTGCTAGCAGGGGTAGAATTAGAGTAGTGGCTTCGGAAAGATCCACGTCTTCCCCTATATCCTGAACCTCTAGAACTTCCTCGGGTTCCTTTATTTGATACAGGGAATTCAGGCTCATCAAGACTGGAATATGAATCTGTTAATTGAATCATATTAACAGAACCAAAGATCAATTCTTCGTCTGATAAAGACTCTGCCAAGTTAGCCTGTTTAGGCTGTGCCGTTTGGTGGGACGGTGCCCGTGGCTTTGAAGTAGATGGCATGAAATCTGCCAGAGTCAAAGACAATTTAGGCTTTGATACATACTCATCTTCTCCTGATTCCTCTTTCTTCTTTGAATTGCGCTGCCCTTTTGAGGATTTGTCCTTTGATGGAGGCTTTACTGCAGCTTTTGTAGGAGACACAATTGGCTTCTTCAATTGTGTTCGCAAAATGGAATGGGTCCGATTGATTGTCTTTCTGACCATCCAATCATCATATTTTTTCGCAGTTTTGCTTTTGACTTCCTGCCACTCGCCTCCTTCCTCTGGATCTGTAGCGGTAATACACGCTACATGAGCTGAAGAACCCTTCAATTTGACTTGTCCCAAGTCAACCATCTTTTGTAGGAGGTCTTTAAAGACAAAACACTCCTGGATGGGATGTCCCAACATTTGATGAAAGGGAAAATAATTGGGACGGTCTTCATCTCCTTCCTTGTTTGGTCTCTTCGGCACTGGTAATTGAACCAAATTATTTTCCAGAGCTGAAATGAAGTAACCAGGAACTTGCTCACTTCGGAAAGAGTATGTTTTACTCTTCATATCCTCAAATTGTTTTCGTCGTTGATCTTTTTGATCATTTGGACGAAACAGCCATTGTTGTTGGCGTTCAGGAGGTGGAGCCCTTCGAGAAGATGAAGGTTTTGAAGTAAAAATAGGTACAGGTGCCTGTTTAAGCATAACTGTAGCAGTTTCTGCTTTACCCATTCTTCTTCCTGGAGCTGATGGAATTACACGAGATTTAACCTTAGCCTGCATAAGGGAATCTTCAATCTGTTGAGCGATTGAAGTAAGGTCTCGAAACCCTCCTGTGTATTTCACAGGGATCAATGGCGTGCGTAATTCGTCACGCAAATTTTCCACACAGATTGGCAACAATTCCTCCTGAGGGAGTGATAAACTCAAGGAATACGTTAATCCCTTCCAACGAGCAATGAAATCAGAGACTCTTTCATTCTCCCTTTGCTTGCAGTTTGTAAGATCGAAAACTGTCGTTTTTGGCAAAGTTGAGCTGAACTGAAGAAGGAATTTTTGACGAAGATCCTCCCATCCAATGACTGACCGGGATTGTAAGCTTGTATACCAGACAAAAGCTGGTCCTTGCAAGGTTCGCACGAAGCATCTGAGTTTCACTGCTTCTTGTTGTTCTGGAGTTCCCATCATAGGATCACAACAAGACACGTAATGCGTCAAATGTTGTTCTGGGTCGCCTGATCCATTGAAAGTAGGGAAAATAGGGTTTCCAAAACTGGATGGAGGAGAAATTGAATCTACCCATTCAGGGTAAACTTTCTTTTCAGGTTGAACTTGCGCCCGTTTCCCTTCCATAGTTTCTAACCGAGCTGTTAATGACTCAATAGTAGTTATTAACTTTTGAGAAACGTCAGGTTGAACTTGGTTTTGGGTAGGTGCAATGAATGGAGCTTGGACAGACGTGGAGGTTGGTGCTGCAACTAATGGTAGTGCTGCCAACCGTTGTTGCATTTGACCCGTAGGATTAGACCTCTGTGGGTGTACTGATAAAGGAGGATATTCCTGATCCATCTCAGTAGTTACAACAAATTACTTCGGCTGTCGGACTTCAGCATTCTTAAGAAGAAGACTACTCTGAAGTAGTTCTGCATTCAACCTTCTTAATTCTTTCATTTCTTCCTCCTGTTGTGCAAGCCTTTGCTCTAATGAGAGCGATTGACCTCCTTCAGAGGAAGGGTGAGAAGTAACCTGATTCTTTCCTTTCCCCTTATTGGATCCTTTTCGGAGAGGGGGAAGTGGGTTACTTGAAGGAATACCCAGATTTTGGGTAAGCCTTTGATTACGTGTGCGCACACCTTCTTCATTTAGGTCTGTGTGCGCAACTTCTTGAGCAGGAACCTCTTCGTCTGATCCCTCTGATTGAGCCTCATCTGGTGAATCAGCAGCAATGGCAGTGATGACATTAATGGATGCATATTTCATGTAATCCTTTCTATCAGCATTTCTGTGATATTGTCTCCTTTTATGTCCATGATAAGACATGTCATTCCGTTGACTTGATCCCTCAGGAATTTCTTGGAGATTCGTCACTTGGAGAGAATCTCCTGACATCTTGGCTCTTCGTTCCTCTTGAGGCTTATTCCCTAATCGAGAGAATACTGACTTTCTCTGAGGGAGGGATTGAAGATTTGAAAAAGTCCCCAGTCCGGTGGACTGGGGATGTTCCTGTTGCTTCCGCTCAACTCCTCGAATCCCATTCGTTGATTCTGAGGGTTGGGTTAGAGAAGTCCCCAGTCTGGCAAGCTGGGGTGTCTCTTGACATGCTATGTCTGAGATCTTTTTAAAATCTCTCTTGATCTTGCGAATCTTAGTTCGGAAATTAGCTGGATGCATTAACCTGTATCCACTTTTATCACCTGGTTCAACAGACCGTTGGATGATTTCCGAAACTTCTGTCATTTGATGACGTGTTTGCTCCAGACGAGAGGCTTGTGCAATATTCTCGCCAGCTTGGTGTAGGATAAATTCAACAACCTGTTCTCTATATACTTGATTTTGAGAGGAACTAGTTGAAGCTTGATCTCGACCAAGATTTTGATTATGAACAAAGCTCATTGACTGTGGTCGGCCATGGGCAATAACATTGCATGAGACCATTTTCGGCGGGCTTTGCTGACCGGAAAGCACTGTGAAATGTAGTGCTCCGTGAACACCCCATCCTCTGATATGAACATTAGATGGAGCATTGGAAATTAACTGACGCAACCTTCTTAGTGCGCCAAGGCATGAACGTTGAAGGGTTCTCTGTTGCTTTTCAGCCTTCGGATACCGAGAGACTGATAGAGATGCCAAATCAATCTGGCGTTGTAACCCTTCTATTATCTTAAGATGATTTTCATATTCATCGTAAGATAATACCTTCTTCTTTAATTGACAAAGAGTTTTCCAAATGTTAAGACGAATATCATGGATTCCATCATCCGTCAACATCTTTGGAATATCATACTGTGAATCAGCCAAAGGCCAAAACATGACTGGTACTTCACCTTTTGCCAGTTTTTTCCTCATGTTCAGCATTTCCTCTTTATCATTAAATGAAGATTCTTCTACCTGTTTGGACCAGAGTTGGTGTCTCCTTGTTGCTTCATCGGATTCAACAAGATTGGTAGAGGAATCACTATTCATGCTGGAAGATGAATGACCCAGGGAAGGTTCGGAGAATAACCTGAACCCCAAGCTATCTTCTGATGGAGAAAGAGTTTCACCTGCCGATAGTAAAACTTCAGACATGACTGGTTTTACGTTTGCAAGTGCCTCGAGATAGGAGGGCTTTCTCGTCACTACATTTCCTTCTGAAGAATTTTCGAGACAATGTGAATCACTACTGCGGAGAGGACTTTCGCAGCGAAGTTCATCACCATGAGGAGGACCTTCATGATGGGTTACAGCAAAAGATGAGATCTCTTGCTCCTTGGTCTTCTGACCACATAGAGGGTTCCTGTGGTTCTCATCTGAAGAAGAAACTTCAAGATTGACCGAATTTTCATGAAGCAAGTCTTCATGAGGAAGTGTCTGTTGAAGACCTTCGGGATTAATGTTCCTGTTATTGGGAACTGAGTGAGTAGAATCTTGAATTCCGACAGATAAATGTCTGAGGGCTTCAAGAACTCCAGAATCGAGAAAGGCCTTGTTGCAGATTGGCCTTTGATCTCCTGACTGTGCTGGGCGGATCTTTTTCTTAGATGCCTTCTTACTCGCTTTAGAAATCACTTGATGACGAAAGTGATTGCTCTGAGCAGGTGTATGTGCCTGATCAGGAAAGATGGTCAGGTTAGGCTGACGATCATCGCTCAAATCAGGTGTATGTGCCTGACTTGGTTGTCCATATGATATGGGGGAGTAGGCCCCACAGCCCTCTTGGACTGGAACAGATGTATGTGTCTGTCCCTGAGATGATGCTGAAGCTGTTATGATATCCTGGCAAGCATCCAGAATATGAGCAGGAATTTGCTTCTGCTCTTTCACCATTGACAAAATATGTTTGGTGACTTCAGCCGCCGGAACAGGGATATACGTCCATTCCGGGCTTGGAGTAGGTGTATGTGCCTGCTCCTGTCCTCCTTTTCCTGTCAGTGAATCCTGACAGTACTCAAGTGTGGAGGCAGAGAGTTTAGTCTGCCTCCTGTTTGTCGTCGGGGCTTTCCGACTGACTTCTCCGTGCGCTACCAAACGAGACTGTTGGTAGGCTTGATTAGTATTAGCAGGTGTATGTGCCTGCTGATTACACTTCGCCAAACACGGTTGACGAGATCCACCATATGTAGTCAGACGAGCCTGCTGACTAACTGCTGATGTATAAGCAGGTATATGCTCCTGCCTATGGTACTCCGCCGGAATTGCCTGGCGGGATCGGCTTGATGCTGCCAGACGAGTCTGCTGGACAGCGGGATTAAAACGAACAGGTGTGTATTCCTGCTCGTTATTTGCCACCAAGTTAGGTTGGTGGACTTCTCCGGAGATGGCAGGGATGACAACCTGCCTATTGTTAACCGGATTCCGTCTCTGGCGATTCATCTTGCCTGCTCGGGTTCGAGGAACCTGAGCTGAACGCCTGGAGTCGGTACCCTCATCATGTTGAGGGCGCACTACCGCACGAGTCTGGCGGCGATTGTTGATGGGAGCCCTTGAGAAGGACTCCTGTCTCTTTGAATTAAGGTCCTGCGGGACCTGCTCATTCACTTCCTCGGAGTAAGGGAGTGAATGGAAATTGCGTTCCGGGGATAACGACCCGAAACGGTTGGAGACGGTAGTCAGCACCGTCTGCTTCTTGATTGCTGGTCGCCGTTGTCCAGACGACCAGGTAGAATTGTTAACTTGGAGGGCTTGACGAGCGGCCTCCAGAGTTGGGATAGTACCGTTGCGACGGTACTCCTTAACCAGTGCATTAGAAACACAGCGTTGAAGACGCTGAGTTGGTGATGTCATCCTCAGAGCGGATGACGTTCCAGCAGGAGTAGCAGCATTGGTTTTCACAGCAGCAGACCTCACAGTAGAGGTGTTCCCAGCAGCAGTATTCACAGGGGTGAATTTAAGGAAAGCCATTTTTGTAGAAGATCTTAAAAAAAGAGTGCCTGTTCCATATAACAGACATAATCAAGATGAATCCGGCTACTGCATCTTTTGGATGATCATATGTCAATGATTGCCTTGTTGGCCCAAGGGGCCTAACAGATAAGAATAACATCACTTTAACTTGGTTAAGGATTCACGTCGGGTTCACCATTTTTGTTTCGCGCGGAATCCGGGGATGACCTCCTGGACGAGAGATTCAAACGTTCCGATCGGTTTCTAACGGGTTTGTTCGTAGAACCGGAAACATCCAATGATTCCACATCCGTTTGGACCTACTTTCCAAAGGCAGGCGCTCATTAGCTTGTGGGCTAATGAGGCTTAGGAATTTGCATTGGTCGAGAGGATGGGAGGTCGGACTCATCACACCTTTTTGAGGGGAATTATTGTCTACTCCGGGACTCTCTTTATAGATTTAAGTTAAGTTCGTGAATCCTTATTACATTACCAAGTATAAAATGAGCTTTCCTTTAGTTTTAACAATCAATGATTAAATATGCAAGAAATTTAGAGAATCTTTTATATGTATTCGAGGTTCTTCATCAATATAGAATCATCTATATTTGTTTAGAGATTCTTGGTCAATGGTATCCTTCAAAACATTTATATAAAAGTCTCTTGGTCATTTTGATGACCAGGCTGGTTTTAAAGCCACTCAGTGGGGCACTTGAAGTTTATCGTCATTCAGAAGGACAGAGATTATTTCAATGTTGGGATCGAACCCATGAATGGGCTACATACGTATCCTTTGTTTTGAAAAAGGAATCAGAACCCACGTAGTTCGAGGAATGGGATATGATGTTTTATGATTGATGGCTCAAAGATGAATGTCATAATTACTTTTACACTCTAAGCTCACGTGAGTCATGCTCGGTGTGAGAAACAAGAGGTATTGGTAAAATTCAGACAATTGTGCCATAAAAGATGCAATCATAAGAATTTGTTTTGGGGCTTATGTATAGATGACTGCCCAGATAGACGAAAGTTTAGGATTTTACTTTTAGGGAGAAAATCCAAGAACAGGGTCCACAAAGTTATATATGCTTCATGGAGATTTGAATACTCTAATCTTGGGGCTTACTCCTAAGGAGGATGCCCAAGTTAGGAGGGGACTTATGATTGGGTTTTATTCCTGAAAAAGGAAACCCAAATCAAAGGTAATTTGTGACTGGTTAAGAGAAATTTTAAGAGACTTGGGGCTTACTCTTAAGAAGGATGCCCAAGATTTATGACTAGGACTTATTCCTGAGAAGGAAGCCTAGGTTTAGGGGACTTGGGGCTTACTCATGAAAAGGAAGCCCAAGGTTATGACTGAGTCTTATTCCTGAAAAGGAGACCCAGGTTAGGGATTAAGGTTTGGGGCTTACTCCTGAGGAGGATGCCCAAAGTTGGGGTTGAGGCTTACTCTTAAGAAAGATGCTCAAGATTTAGAGGACTTGATTGGGGCTTACTCCTGAGGAAGATGCCCAAGTTAGGATTCTCTCATCTTTAAAGGATGAGGTTGAATGAATGAACTCTCAATTTTTGGTGACATAAAGATGTTTAAATCACTAGGTTTTGAGAGATATTTCACAGAATTCCTTTCAGATAAGGATGTCAAACCATGAAATCATGCCATAAATGGATTTGAAGAGTATCTTGAAGACTGAATCTTGAATAGGAAAGGTGAAATGGCTTAAGAGGGGTAAAATGGGCACGATAGGCACCCAAAAAGATAGGGGCGCGCAAGTATTAAAAGTCGCGCAAGTCCTGCGGCGGCGCGCAAGTATTGGTCGCGCAAGTATACTTGCGCGACATGAGGGATACTTGCGCGATTTACAACCAGAGTTGAAATACTTGAGCGATTCTTTATTAAACCCTTTATAATCCTCTTGAGGTTTTTCCAGAGAGGGGACGCGCAAGTTATATTGAAGGAATTAAGTCGGCGCGCAAGTGTTTGATAAGTTTCAACACTTGGCCTTCCTTCTTCCCTTTAGATCTTCCATTCTAGGTAAGAAATTACCTTAGAAGTGTTCTGGAAGCTTTGAGAAGAGACTTGGGCGTCGGGAGCTTCAATCTGAGTTTCTGGAAAAAGATCCTCCCGAATGGGGGGCCCACAGGGTCTATTTATAGGCAAAAGAAGACCCCGGGCGGTTACTGGGCGGTTACCAGATCTGTCGCGCAAGTCCCTTGTACGACCATGAGGGGTCGCGCAAGTATTGAGGCGGCGCGCAAGTGTACTTGCGCGACCAAGAGGGAACTTGCGCGACCTATGGGCAATGTTCTCCTTGTTCATCCCTTTGTCGATTTTTGATGTTTCTTCAAAAGATGAATCACTTTTTGCTTAGATATTCCCGTTTCCGAACTTTAGATTCCGTGACGAAAGGAGCGTCAACAGGGTTCAGTAGAGATCTTGGGATGCCTCTATGTACAGGAGATTGTGTGGCTATATGGAGTACCCTTGAAGATTGTCTTCGATCATGATACATGTTTTACTTCTCGACTATGGAAGGGGTTTCAGGAGTCTTTCGGGATTTAGCTTTATTTGAGCATCGCCTTCTATCCTCATACGGATAGTCAGACTGAGCGGACCATTCAGACCCTCAAGGAAATGCTTCGTGCTTGCTTCCTTGACTTCAGTCACAGATGGGAGGATCACTTAACATTGGTGGAGTTTTCAAACAACAAAAACTATCACTCCACCATTGGGATGGAACCTTTAAAGGCCTTTTACGGGCAACCTTGTAGATCACCTTTGTGTTGGACTGACCTAGGGGAGTCAGCACTCATGGGATCAGAGATGGTATGGGCTACCACAGAGAAAACACAGATCATCCAGGAGCAGATGAGGACTATATAGAGCAGGGAGAAGTCTTATGCTGACAGAGGATGGTGATCTCTGGAGTTCAAGGAGGACGACCACATCTTTCTACGGTTCTCACCCTGACATGGTTTGCAGAGATTTGGATGGAGCGACAAGTTATCTCTGAGGTTCATTGGACCCTTCCAGGTCCTCAGTGGAGTTAGAGAGTTGGCTTACTATAATGTCCCAGTTCTGAAATCCACCCTGAGGCACCTTGTACCTGGTTGGTCACATGGCCTCAAGAGAATTTCCCCAAATACCACAGGATGCCGAATAGAAGCGAGGGCCTTGGGAGTGACAGTGAGGAAAATATTCCCTCATTGGAAGAGTACATAGTGGAAGAAAAATAGAAGAAAAAGAAGACACAATAAACATCCATACAAGTCAAAATAACGGAAGACTAAAAGTGTAAAAAAATGGAGCACATATATAGATGATGCATGACACATATGTCTACTAAAACAGCAAAAAAGTCACAATGTAGAACACAAATAGTACTAAACCAAAGTAAAAATGAAACAGATAAGAAGCTCTTTAACATCGTAAGACTAGGCTTGCTCCCATTCTCTTCAGTTCCATAGAAATTCAAGCACCTAAAGTGGAAGGGCGCTTTCCCTTAACTATACCTGTAATAATATAATCTGTTTGGGCCCAAAAGCATGGCCCAAACAAGGTGTGTGACTAAATCCCAGTAGGCAACCACCCAAAGATCTGTGCCTAACAGTCAGTGAATATATGGAAGGTAAAAGTACATGAAGCAGTAAACATGAAAATACTCAGTAGTACACAATCCACAGTTCCAATATCAAGAAAAAGCTAACAAGATGCTAACCACAAATAGGTAACCCTCTAGGAAGTACTGATACCCATCCCCTCTGGTCCTACCTAACAAGTACCAACAACCCTCTATGCTATATACTCCGCTTAACCCCTCTGGTTTGGTCATACAAAAATTATAAGACTCTCTAAGGAAGCTCACTCAGTCAATTCCCCTTATATTCTAAGGTAGTCATGGACTCTCTGAGAAATCACACAAGGACAATTTCACTTATAGCCCCAAGGTCAAGAGACTCTCTAAGGAAGCTCACTCGGCCAATTCCTCTTATAGCCCTAGGTCGTTCACAAACTCTCTGAGGACACTCACCCAGACAATTCCTCTTATAGCCTAGAGTGGTTCATGTAATTCAAGTAAATCAATGACTCTTTGAGGAAGCTCACTTGGTCTATCCCCTTATAGTATATAATGTCCAACAACTCACTGAGGATGCTCACTCGGTCTATCCTATTATAGTCTATAACACCAGGTTCTCATGGCCCCGTGTAATTCAACGCTTAGTAATGCTATAAGGCCAAAGTAAACCTACAGAACTACTTGGATAACCATTCTACAACATCTAACGCATTTCTGAAAAACAACACTCCATCCTACGACTACAAGGCATGGAAAACAGGTAAACATCCAATAGGCTGAATAGGACCAAACAGTAACAAAGCATGAGAAGAACATCCAAAGCATAAAAAACAACCCAATTCATATCCAATTTACCTCTACCAAGGTATACAAGCATGGCAGGAAAACAACAAATGGTAAAAACGCAATACCCCGTTCAAGGGTATTGGTGGAATTTGCACATAATAATCCAAGTCTTCGAACGGAAAGGAATAAACCACCTACCTCAGGTTTAAGAGATCAATATACATGAACCACAAAGATTTAATCTCCTTGGAACTTCGTAGATCTAAGAAAATGTCTAAAACGTTCAACCCATGATAAATTGGAAAACAAGGATCAAGCATAAGAGAGAACTCACTGTTGTGATTCCAATGCAATCAACGGTGCTCGAATCAGTGTTTGGATAGGGGAACGAGGGTTCATCGAAGATCTGTAGATGCTCAGCACTCTTGGATGAACGAAACCTAAAAGGAGTGGCTTTTGTCTGTCAGACGCGACCCCAGTGCGTTTAATGAAAAAAAAGTACACGAAGTGTATTTTTAAAGTACACGGTGTGTACTCACCTTTTTCATACCCTGCATTAAGAAGCCTCCAAGTCACCCCGTAGGACCATGTGTGTGGCCAGGACATGGCCATCACACGACCTCCTGTGGCAATGAAGTACACGGAGTGTACTCAAAAAGTGCACGGCATGGAATTTTAAAATTTCCATAATTTCAAATTTTTTCCAAAAACGACCTGAAAAGGAAAAACATGCCAGAAAGGAAGATCCAGGTTCTTAAACATACTGCTTGGAACATCCCCCTCAGTTGACCGGGTGCATGAAATCTTCCACATATCTCTCCTAAGGAGATACGTGCACAACCATTCTCACATCATCGACCACAGTGAGTTGGATGTCGACGATGTGGCGACTTTTACGAAGGATCCAGTAGATATTAAGGATCAACATGAGTGAATCCTTCATGGGTGGTTGATACCTCTGGTGCACGTTCGCTGGCAGCACGGGAACCTTTAGGAGAGCACATGGGAGCAGGAGGCTCATATTCTTGCTCAGTACCCTTACTTGTTTTCCTAGTTTTTTAATGTCGAATTCATGAAGGAAAAGCCCTGAGGTGGGTAGAATGTAAAGACCTAAAATTTCCATGTAATTTTTTTAATAATATGGGAAATTTTACTAGTCCATGAAAAATGAAGGTTCCTGATTCCGAGGCCCAGTGTGCCCAGAATGAATTTCTGGAATCTTTTCAGTCACATTCAGTAAATGTGTGAGTGGGTTTTTGTAACTTTTGAATTGGTTCTCAAAATTGAAATATGAGGACAATATTGAACTCGCAGTGTCGATATTCACCTATGGAGACATTTACCTTGACTGTAATTGGTTGAGGGTGAATGTCAGTTTTTGTGATTTTCATGGAATAAAAAAATGAAATGTTTAACATTTTAATTTTAATTTTGAAACCTCTATACATGGGTTATGGTGGTGGGGACCACCCAAACTAGAACCCCCCCCAATTAAATTCTAGCTGTGGGGACCACCTAAAACCCCCTTTAATGGGAGATAAATATTGGACTTCCTCCCATAAATTAATTAGTCCAACTCCGTTTTAATATTTTTGGAGCCAACTAAAAATTAATAAAATGTGTCAGCATTTTAATTGTGCCAACATAATTGATATACTTTATTTAAATTATATTGGAACCTCATTCTTTTGGGAGGATTTTGTTGGAAAAGGAGAAGGGGATAACTTGTGGAGGAACATCTTCTCCAATGAAGAACACCTCCCAATAAAGATCTTCTCCAACGAAGAATTTGCCTCCTCCAACAAGGGGCGTCTTCCTCTTTGACAAAAAGACACCTGTCCTTCCCTCATCTCCGACGTCAAAAAACCTTAGAGGTAGGGTTGTGTTATTCTTCATGTTCTATGTCTAATTAATCATCTTGATCCGCCTACTACCGAACAAATGAAGAGGAAGCATTCCAAACAAACATGGTTTGATCCCTCTGTCGTTCTTCATTGTTTGTGTGTTATTTGTGATGTAGGAGGATGAAAACCAACACTGGAGGGGCATGGGAATGGTGGTCATCAACACATCCTGCTGCGAAGAAGGAAATCACACGACCGCACCACCCGACAGAAGAGAATCGTTTCCTTCTGCGGTGGAGGCGAGGGAAGGGCGGTCGCCTTGTTGTCGGCCGCCAGTGAAGGCGCGGTGCAAGAGCACGCAACACGGAGAGGACGGTTGGCCTTCTGGCAGGCCGCGACGCCTCATCGTCACCTCGACACACCACGACCACCTCGCCGCTCCGTGGCCAACCCACACCGTGGGCCGCCCAGAGTGGGCCACACCCAGCTTCCCGGGTCAGTCAGACCGGACCCAGACCAATTTCGACCCTATATGTTCTTTTGGCCGAAACAATGGCACCGACTGTCCATTTGAAAAACCGTCTATGACTCTAAAAATAATGGGGTGAGACATAACTTTTGGTATACACCACATGAAATTTGGATAGAGTTAGGGTATAGTTAGGTTGGATCGAGCACGAATCCAACTGGGCCCTCATAACTAAAAGGCCAATAACTTACAAACCAGGCGTCCGATCGATGCACCGTCTGGTGCATTGAGACCTCTATTACATGGAGGCCCTTTGGTATACTTATTCATGGAACATCCTGGTAGCTGGAGTATCGACCAGTGGCTTGAGGAGTGGACCCTCCCAAAGACAAGCTAGCTTAGTGCATGAACCCTATAGCTGGCTATGACGATGTACTAGGATCCTGTGTGGGTCTGATGATGTACTATGATCCTGTGTGGGTCTTAAGAGGTACTAAGATCTTGTGTGGGTCTAGCTATGTGCTAGGATCCTGTGTGGGTCTAACGAGGTCTGAGGATCCTGTATGGGTCTGAAGATGTGCTAGGATCTCGTGTGGGTCTGACGAGGTCCTAGGATCTTGTGTGGGTCTGACGATGTGCTAGGATCTTGTTTGGGTCTGACGAGGTCATAGGATCCTGTGTGGGTCTGACGATGTCTTAAGATCCTGTGTGGTTCTAGAGAGTTACTAGGATCCTGTGTGGGTCTAACGATGTACTAGGATTTTTTGTGGGTCTGACGAGGTACTAGGATCCTGTGTGGGTCTCATGATGTACTAGGATCCTGTGTGGGTCTGACAAGGTACTTGGATCTTGTGTGGGTATGACGATTTACTAGGATCCCTTATGGGTCTGACGAGGTACTAGGATCTTGTGTGGGTCTAACGATGTACTATTATCCTCTACAGGATTGATGATGTTTTAGGGTCCTACATGGGTTTGCCTTATAATAGAGTAAGATGATACAGTAGTTACATCTAATTATCTCTACTACTGTACCTAAGATATACCTAGTGTGAGCTGAGTCCATACATGTGTGGTACTTTACTTCGTGGTAATACATCAGTGGTATTCATTAGTGTGGCGTACCTGTGTGGTACATACCTTCATGGTATTCCTTCTTTTGTGGAACAGTTGAGCTTTGGGCTTTTGAGTTGGACCCTGTGTTTCCCCATGATTGAGATGGGTGTACTTGATAACTTAGGTATATGTATTGTCATATACCTAAGTAGGGTTGTCAGTTGATTACATGCTTTGTGGGTTATCCTTTGTTGGTTTTGTGAGACCTTTCAGGGTCTCAAGGTCCCTACTAAGTATCATTATACTCACCCCTACACGGGCTACGCACACACCGTTTTGTGTTTGGTGGAGATGATGGACATCACTGACTTAGGACGAGGGTACCAGGACAAGAGGTTGCTCAAAGGTGGACATTAGACAAGGTTTACCATAGAGACAACCATTTTAGAGTTGCACCTACCCTTCAGGTAGGATCCTTGGTGGGTGTTCACAAGATCTTTTCCAGTTAACTTGTACTTTTCGGTTTTCATGTACTTTACAGTTGGGCTTATACTCTGGCCCATTTTTACTTACTATACTCACTCTGTTTACTATTCCATTTACACGTGTTTGTATCCTATTGTGTTCTTAGTTGCGTGTGTTTACAAGTTATAATGGGAATCCCTTCCCGGTTTTAGGGAATACGCCTTTCAGTGCTAGTCGCCAGCCCCTGGCCTATGGAAGGTGAGTTTAGGTAGTCAAGGCACAGGACCAGGGGGATGGGTCGTGACATGTACCCTCTTATTATCATTATTACAAGCTCTAGGTGGTGGCGTACAATTGAATTTATGATGCTCAAAAAACTAAATTTGAAATAAATAGGCTTCCAACTAAGTCATGGTAAAATTTTAACTGATCTAGTTGTTTGATTCTGTGATGCACCATCACCATGTAAGTATGTGTCCTTCTTTTACTTATTTCCATACTATGAGTTCCCACCTCTTCCCATACAGACAAAGATAGATCCTTTACTATAATTCTTGGTAATATATGTTTTATAGGTCCTTCATTATATTAACCATATGTTTATAATCTATAAAAAAAATCAATACTATCATAGAATTAATCTATAATAAAAAATCCAATAAAAATTATTTTCTTCTTCAAGAAATAGTTGGTAGATACATATGGGTAAAAATAACTATGTTCATAAACATAACTTCAATCTTTATCATTGATATATTTTATTTTTTAATATTTAATAAATGTTTAGTAAAGATATCTTGATGGTGTGTGGATAGAATTTTATGTTAATGTTTTCTTATAATACATCCCATGTAATACCTTTGTCAAATTTTTCTTGGAATAATATATAACATCATTTGTGTTCATGATCTTTTATTCTATTGATGCATAAATTCACATTCAGTATAGTTGAGGTTCTAAGGAAATCAATGATATAACCAATCGTTTTAGTTTAAATGATGGCATTTTATAGTTATAACCCCCACCTAATGATTGGTAGTTTTTTGAAATTGAAAATAAGTATCTTCATGTCAAGGAACATTTTTTTATTTTCCTTATCTACTAGTTCAAAATATTTAACAATGAGATAACCATTTTTTTGGAATAACTATTCTTTAGGAGGAACCATAATCTCAATTATATCCTCTTATGGGTTCTGAGAACATCTAAATGGCGCCATTTTTGTAAATATTTACCAAAACATCACTTATCCATCACTTATTACATAGATTAAGGAATCAGAATTTCAACTCATCAGAAAAACAATATTATATCCAATTTACCAAAAAAATCATAACATGAAAATTTTTGACCTAGGGGAAAATCTATGTACTAATTCATTATATTCTATAATCATTTCATTAACCCATGACTATGTAATGAAAATACACCATAAACTATTTTAGAATAATATTTCCACCATGACCACCCTGGTAACATTATGTTCAGTATAAAGAGGTTAATTATAACGTTTTAAAATATTAATTATATTTTCATACATATCTTACATACATATTACCGTCTAAATTTCACAAACCTACCATGACTTATATAATTTGTAACATTCCTACCCGACTCATTGGCCTAGGCACGGTCAGAGGTGCTACTATCCTTATGTGAAATCCAAAGACACCCTATGATATCAATGAATTCCTTAGAATTACTTCAGCATTGGAAGTGATTTGTCATTTTTAAATATCATAACCTATCAGTAAAAAATAAAAACAACCAATTGAAATATATGATTCATCAAATATAATCATTGCAACTCTAATGAAAAACCCATAAAACAAATATATCATAGTATAAGTGACACCCCTTATATTGGTGACACAATAAATCCTATGGATATCCAAACATAGAAACAATATTCTTACATCCCTTCAACCAATCCATAAGAGAACATTAGTCTATAACACCATTATCAAAAAATAGTTTCATGATGGTTAACTAGTTAAATAATAGGCATTCCATTTACCTATGACTTAATGATAAACATATGCATACAAATGAATGTGTATAGGTTGAGAGTGATTAATCATAATTAGTAGTATTTCCCAAATATACCTTTTAGCTAATGACACTTATAAAAGAATATGATATCTACCAGTAAAATTATAATTTAATAATAAAAAGAAAACATCAAAATAATTTACCTATTTAATAAAATTTAAAATTTAATACAAATAATATATCAATCCATACAACTTGTTATACCCAAAAAATATCCCACTAATAACACACGCATTCATGTAGAATGAGAATCCAATACTAATGAGTGGAGAATTTTCCTTCACCAAGCCATCACATAGTGATATAGTGTTCTGTACCTCCAGAATAGGATTATGAACTATGTTTATAACAAAAATTTCGCACACAATGAAAAGATAAACACAAACCAACCTTGTATTTCATGTTATGACACAAATGTTTTCCACATAACGTAATTTTATCCATTAAAAAATTAATCAAAACATCTTCCTTTCATTAATCTAAATCAATAAATTAATACAATAATTCAAATGTGTTTTTTTAAAAAAGGTATTCAAATAAAAAATATTTATAAACCATAAACAAAGAGGATATCCCTTATGAATTATTCATACATTAACCTTACAAACCCAATAAAAAAATTTAATAATTCAATGTATTCATGTTCTATAATAATTGGATAAGAGAGGGATTCCACCTACCTCATATGATTGATTCAACTAGTCAGAACTAAGATAGAATTCAATTACATCACCAAAAATCATCCTCTCAAAAAAACCACAAATGACCAAGTGAATGTCATCAAAGGGATCAACATAAATCATCATATCTGAAAAAAATAGAAAAAAGGGGAATATTAATGTCATAAAAGGTGATGCTTTGGAAAGAAAAATATTAAAACTCTCAAAAGTAGATCAAATATTAAAAAGTAACTCTTCCCCCATGATCAGATATAAAGTCATCCATTTTAATAATTGTTTGATAATCTCTATGACTTGTTCATTCCTAAAATAGTCATTATTCCCTCAATCCCCAGATTCCTTGGAGGAGCAACAAGACCATCCACCATGTCTTCTTAAAATAAATTATTTCATTTTAGTCTCACCATGTCTTAGACAGAAACATGGATAATATGGTATAGACATAAATCATTGAGAACCTTTAGGTTCCCCATAACCATGAATATGATTAGGAGCCTCTTTCATTTTGGTCTTTCCAACTTTTACTGGAATAATCCCATCACAACACACCCACCACCATTCCCCATGGATTCTCATTGTGAACCTAGAGAAGGTTATAAACTCTAAAACTCTATTAGAAACTCACAATATCTCTCCAAACATAATTAAAACCATAAAATATCATCAAACACTAGGAAAAAATGGAACTTACATCAAACTATGGGTGTTACACTGTAGATCCTAGAAATATTTTTGGGTGATACCCATGAAACAAAAACCATGATGTTCCATGGATTGACAATTACCATCTTCCAAGATAACACAATCCTAAAATATATAAACCATTAATTCAAAACATTAACATTGATAAATTTAAATATAGGTAATGGTATTGTAGGATTTTTAAATTTCCCAATGATTCTCAACATGAATCTTAATAGACATTGAGAGATTAATTATATCATTAATGAACAGTACAAATAATTGATATTAGAACTCATCAAACATGAAGTTATTTAGTAATGAAAAAATATTTGTTTTTTATAACACAAAATATCATAACTACAAATTCCATGTTCTCGTAACAAAACAGGGTGGATGAATTTTCATTATCCTTCTCCCTCAGCAAAATTTGATGATACCATGACCGTATGTCATTCATTAAAAAATTGTTGGTTGAATTTCACAAATTAAACTGGTCATCAATCCTTAAAAGGGTATTACAGGTCATTACCATTAATGTATTCAATCTCTGGTAGTCTATGAAAAAACTAATACAAACATCCTCCTTCATAGAGAACAACATTAAATAACCCCATTGATGTGCACTTGGAGGTATGATATCATTCAACATTAAATCATCCATTTGAATCCTCACATCCTAGTTATTATAAGGATTCCTCTGGTAATAATCCATCGAAATCGAAGAGGTTCTTGGGTAAAATTATGTATTGAAATCTATATCACATTGAGATAGTAAAATCCCCACCACATCAAGAAAAATTATAGAAAATACATTATAAATATAGGGAATACAACCACATGTGAACCTACAAAACAAAATGTAATGACTGTTAGTTGATATAAAATGATTTGAGAATACCAACGACCTCTATAATGATTAGACTTACTAATGGACATTGTGCATCGACTTTACACATCATATAGTAGAACTATACTCCATAATAATTCAATATGTTTTCACATTGAATATAACCAATACATTATAAAAATTACATCATATGTTTATATTTCGTGAAATATGAAATCCCATAGTAATTGATGCCACAACACTTGTAACACCCCGAGATTTTATGAAAAATATTCTATTAATTTCATTGATGTCTTGTGTTGTACTCTACACCATGATTACCTTGCGTTATACGCAACACCGTATTAGCTTGATGTATACGCAACACTATTCTTGGATCATGTTACACATAATTTTGATAGTAGTTATTCTACGAAACATTGAGTTTATATGTATATATATTCAATGTATACATGAAATATGGATGGATTCTGTTATACTAAACAACGAAGGAGTCTTTCACAACATGAAACACTCACTTGGCTTGCATTACACGCAATTGCGACCATCCTCGATAGCGTGGGTTGTATACAATATCAGGTTTCACTAAACAATGATATATGGTTATAATATTATTATGAACTAGCCATTATGAATAGTATTAACTAAATTTTGAATTTTATAACATTATTATTCATCGTACACATTTTCTAGAACATAGTATGGTAACAAAATCAATTTGTCGAATAAAATAAGTATTTTTAAAAAAATGTTGTTTTGCCGCCTTTTGATGGAGCATCCACTTTAAATATTGTTTTTTACATTTCTATAAGTTCAATTTGACAAAATAAAATACTTCTTTGGAATCGGGATATAAATATTTACTTTGAATATATTTTTCATATTATTCTGATAACTTTCATAATTTAATGAATAGTAAAACCATGCTATATTTTAATTAAAAACAAATTTTTTCATCACAATAATTTATATGGTTAGATTATATTTTTAATTGGTTTGAAAGTGTAATTAGAATATATTTTTACCATTTAATCCAATTTTGGTCATTGGAATTAATTTCACTTTCAAATTGGACATAAACAAGTATCAATCTTTTGATAGTTATTGTTTCTTAAAAACACACTATTTGTTTTGATAACGGGAATTAATTTTAAAATTAATTAATTCCACTTATATGTATTGAATTTGGAAAAGTAGACATCATTTTTCAATTCGGAATATCAAATATATCTTAGGCTGAAGTTTTGGTGTTTTTCAGAAAAACATCAATTTTTTATGAATAATGAAAACAATGAGTTTTTGGTTAAAACCGACTTTTTATTTAAATAATAATTTATTTGATTTAAATTTATTTTAGGTCAAAAAAGAAACATAATACTTATATACATTCAATGAAATTAATTAGAGTCATTTTATAATCATTTTAGATTTATAAAAAAAAATTAATGAACTTTTCACCGTCTTTTACCCACCTCCATGGAGCTTTTACAATTGTTCATAAAACATAATTTTACCGCTTCTGTGAGTTGAATTTAAAAAATCCAAGATACCCGGTTAATATCAAGGAGTTAAATGTGTTTCAGTTAAATAAAAATAATTTTTGTTGAATTGTAGCTTTTTACTTTTATTTACCACGGTTAAAGGTAAATAGGGTAATTCAAGGTTAAAAGAATGTTATAATAATTCAAAATTACCTTAAAACTTGTTCAACCCATATTGGATGAGTAATGTCCGACCATGGGCATCCTTGGGAAGATTTTGGGATCCCATAGAGCCACTTATGAAGGACAATGACATATTAGATTAATTAATTTAATGTAATGACAAAATTGTATTTAACAAAAATCTTTTAGTAATTAATTTTTATAAGGAGCTATATAAATTATCTATTCGACTATAAAAATACATTGGAAATATAAAACTATTTCCTACCTGTAAGTATTTTTATTATAATTTTTATACATCAAATAAATTAAATTATTTCTGACACAATAATGTTGCAGTATTTACCTCATTAATAAATGATTTAAATAAATAAGATCATAATGATTAAAATATTTTCCAAAACCAGTCCAATTCTTATTGGATGATTTTATTTCGAATATGAGTCATCTTATATTCGACATTAATGTGTTTTGGACCTCTCGAAACCGAAGATAAGTTTATAATAAAATAATGTTTTCACACTTTCCTAAAGAGCCCCTCCTCTCCCTTATAAAAGGAGACCACTTCTATGAAATTACTTACACCTTTCAAGCCATTTGGTTAGTCCAAACTCTTCCCAATTAAATTCACTACATCCCTCTACTCTCCCTAGAAGCCTTACCTTATGTAGAAAGCACTCCATGAAGTCCTTTTGGTTCAAACAAAAGGAAGTTACCCAAATTAAAGGTAACGATTTCTATTAAATTGTTTTCTTTTATTCTACTTCTCCCACCCCTAAACTCTTTTTAATCCTTTCTTTTGTAACAACAGCACTATCCTAAATATACTAGGATGTTGTTATGAGAAGTATTATAACTACACTTACACACACCTCCATCTAATGGATGAAGAACATAATGTTTTTGTGGATGGAAAACTAATGCCTCACGAAATGATGATTGTTCGATTTTCTCCTACCACCTCTCATGGTGGACATTATGATGGAAATATATTTATATATGATATATATTATGTTTATGATTTCTTTATGCTTATTTAATTTACCATTATATCAAGCCTTTATGGTTTCCATGGTGGGTAAATACGATAATCTCATTTGAGGAAGTGCGGACTACCGCCCCCTCAAAGTGATATGATTCGTTAATGACTTATGTGGTATGTATAAAAGATGGATTAAATGATATTATATATGATATTATACTAGAATTATAATATACCTATGTATCGTTATGTTTTAATTCGATTAAAATAATAAATAGAAATGAAAGTAGTGTTCATGCGTACGTACGGCTTACCCTCTCCAAGGATGGTGCTTTTCATTTCATACCTCTATATGTTATGTACTATTATAAATACATGTATATGATGTATATATATGATATATATTATATATAAATCATGAATATCATTATGGATATAATGAACCATTGACCTCATGAACAACATATAATTATAAGAAGTCCATTTTTGACTTAAGTACCAAATATCGGCAAAACAAACCTTATTAACATTAATGGTTAAATAATAATTATTAAATTGTAATAAGTGCTATAAAAGGAATAGTAAACATGAAAAAGGTTCTTAATCAAGTATAAATTAACTTTGGTTTATTATTTAGGAGATTAAAGAATGATCGAGTCAAGGCGGACACGAGGTAAGAGAACTTATTAACCCAATTTCCATTCTTTGGGTTGATCTTCTCTTTCTTGTTAATGTCATTCTTTGATTATGTGAGAAATAAATATTTATATCATATAATGTATGTATACTTTCTATATGTTACCTTATAGTGAATACACATAAGTGATATATTTTATTTACAAAAAGATCGTTGTATGGGATAACTTTTCCATTCTCATTTTTATCCGAGATTGTTTATTCGTATTGATTTACTAGGGTTATTGTTTTCATCCATGACCATGTTTTATAAAAATGTTTTCCTGTATGTTTAATGCCCTTTTTACCGATTTTTGAACTTTAGCACATGTTATGAAAGGAATCTTACATTTTTTTAACACATGAGGAACTTTTTGACTTTTCTGACAAAAGTATGAGAAGAATGTTATTTTTAACTTATACGGCGTGAACGGATTTTTACGGTTTCATAACGCCTCATTTTCATGAAGCTTACTCTACAAGATTTTATGACTATTTTCAAAAACATCATTTTCTTTTAAAATTGTAGGGAATTTTGTGAAAATAAAATGATTTTAAATAATAAAGGATATTTTCATCAAGAATTCATTTCAAGTGCTTTATCAAAACCATTTTCCATATAAGATAACATTACTTCATATGTGTATGTATCAAGTATAATGTCTCCATGATTTACATGGTTTCACTTTGCTTATGATGAAATATACATTTGTTTTATATGGATTATGTGATGATGGGATGATGTTTGTGAAACCGATTTTATTCTTTTGGTTATGATGAATGTTTTAAGTTTATTTTGTGGCACAAATAAGAATGATTTCATTATGAGATGGGTGGGACCTATATCTCCCTCCAATGCATTGGGTAAAGATTTATATATCATGATATAGACATGGCTAGAATGGTAAGTTAATCCGGTTCAGTAATACAGGACTAGAACGAGGAGTGAACTCGATTCAGAAACGGACTTTGTCCACAAAGATGGTCTTGGCAGCAATGACTTGGCTACTATGGAAATCATATCATGTGCTTAATGGTTTTACACAATTACATGTTTTCTTCCCATGCTATTTTATCATGATTTATGTTCCATTATGATATATGCCTTACGTACTTCCATGATTTATGTCTTTGCTCAAGATTTTGATGTTTAGATTTTATGTTCATGTTTTTGAATTTAAGTGTTTATGGATTGTTTTATGTTCTCTATGTTTACACTTACTGAGAATTTGAGCTCACCCTTTTTATGGTTTTTTCCCATGATATAAAGAAAGGTTTTAGGTAAGAAAACAAAAGGGGAAGATCTTTATGGGCGATGTTGAAGATCTTTCACCACGATTAGAAGATTATTTTTCCGAGATTCTAAAGACACTAAAATATTACGGTCCCTGTGTGTCTGTTTTTGTTATGTATTAAGTATTCCACAAAAGTAATGTAATTTCCATGTACGTCAAGCTGTGGGTCTCTAGTTTTGGTATTAGAGGAAAGGTTTAGTCAACCTTTGGAAAATAGGATGTGAGAACTTTATTGAGATCCCAAGAGATATTTCTAAGGTATGTCTAGGGATGTCTCTAAGGTTAAGTATAAGTATAGGTTATAGTCCTAGAATTATAGTAACGATCTTAGAATTAAACCTAAGATGTTAGATATTGAAGTTACTCCCCCTTTATTATGTTGTTTTACCTATCATGATTTTTGCCTCTCACACTATTATTTTTGGGTTTTAGACGATGGCTGGAACCCGAATGAACCGTGTTTATCAATGTAATGGAAACTGAAATGATTTTCCTCCTGAACAAACCTATGTTATGGGAGATGGAGTGGAAAATCTTATTGCTATACTTACACAAGCTATGAATCATTATGGACTTCCAAATGAGCAGAGAAGGGATCAATATTATATTGAGTCCTTCATGAGGCAATGTCCACCTTCTTTTAGTGGGTCTTCTGATCAACTTGTTGCTGAAAAATGGATTAGTACCATTGAGAAGATATTTTCCATAATTTTCTCTTCAGAACATAAAAAAAGTCATTCTGGTTGTTTACCGTTTAGAAGGTGAAGTAAACCAGTGGTGGACTCTAATTAAGAATACAAGTCCCCAAGGTGAAATTGAATCCATGGAATGGGATGAGTTCAAGAACTTCTTTTTTAGTAAGTACATCCCTCATATTATTAGAACAAAGATGGAAAAGGAGTTCCTTGAGATTAAGTAAAAGGATTATGAATCTGTTAGTATATATGAAGTGAATTTTACAAGGCTTGCAAGGTATGCATCTGGCTTTATCAACTAACTTGAAAGTAAAGTTGATCAATTCTTTAGTGGCTTAAAACCAAGTATTCAAAGGGAATTAGCTATAAGAGACTTCAGTAGCTATGAAGAAATTGTGCATTGTGCTATCAAGGTAGAAATAGAAGTTGGTGTTACATATCCATCTCATGGTTTGGACAAGAAACGAAAGATGGAGTTCAAGGAGAAATCTCAAAATAATGGTTAAAAAAAGATGAATGTTTCTTTATGCTCAAAGTGTGGAAAGAAGAATGGTGGTGATTGTATTAAAGAGACTAGAAAATTTTTTATGTGTGGAAAATAAGGTCATCGAGTAGCTAAGTGTCGAAGTAACGGAAAAAGGGTTGCTAATGATGTCAATAAAGAAAAGACTGCAGAGAATGCACCACCAACACTTCAATGCTTCAAGTGCAATGAAATGGGGATTACGATAATCAATGCCCTAATGCAAGGTTTAATGATGATAGACATGAGAAACCACTTAAGGAAAAATACAAAGGGAAGTCAAATGTGATCACTATTGGAGATGTTGAATATGAATATGATGTGGTGGAATGATTAAGTGTTTATGTAATGGGATTCCAAAATAATGTTGTATATAGTATCATGGAATATTGGAATATTTATGTATGGGTCTATTGTGGGTTTCAATAATTTTATGGTACCGGTAACCATGGAAAGTGATTGAGATATTTTTGGAAAGAAGATGATATGTGCATAATGAAGGGATAAGGAGAAAATGAAATGTTTGACAGTATTCATGAGCTCATGATTGATATAAGGACTAAATGATATCATGGTTTGAGTATATAGAATTTTTTTTTATTTTGGTATGTTGAAAGATTTAACTTTTGACAGCATTCATGTTTTCACTAATGTTAAATTGGTATTCATTTTTCAAGAGAATACATGGTTATGGTATTCACATGATTGGAATGTGACCAACAAGATATATGGGGGATAAATGACGGTATTCACATGCTTGTTATATGACCTTTTTAGTAATCGTTCTCTTTATACTATGAGTTTGGAAAGATGTATTTTGGATAAGCCTAAAGATTCGAATGGAATATTTTGAACATAAGTTAGTATTGTTTAAGGCTAGAAATTTGTTTTGATATTATTGCAGGAATGTTATAATAATGTAGTTTAAGAAAAAGGACAACATGCAGGACGAGCGACAAACCGTCGCATCGGACAAGGCTGTGGGAATCAAACCCACATCCAAAGTGCAACAAGCCTTTATTGCCTACCACTGGCCTACAGGAAGTCCCTGGTTAGTAGAAACTAGTTTTATTTTATTAATCGGTATGATAGATGAAGTATAAGTTCATTTTTAGAATAATATACGATTAAACTCACTATAGATGGATTATGTATATTTGATAACTTTTTCTAACCTTTTTTTTGAATCAGATGGAATGTCCCATAATTCTATCACATGATCTGCTAACACATCATGAATAACAAAATCAACTTCATCACTATAAAATATGAAGTGAAAATTGTTCAAGGCCTGAACAATAGTAAGATTATGCCAAAATCGTGTATGTATTTCTTTTAATTCATCAACATTTGGGAAATGATCTTGAAAACCCAAAATGTTGTCCTAGTGTCCTCATATCCGATGAATCTGATGGTACCTTAGATCATCACAAATTTATGGCTTTGTGATTGTTGGATTTTTCATAGTTATGTTCTCTAGCACTCTCCATCAGAACATGAAATTTAGATTTCTCTTCCATATCCATATTTTCACCTATGTTATTCTATGTGGAAACCCAGGGATAAGTTAATTTGGGTAACTCTTACGTTTCATACATTAGTTTTTAAAATTATGCTTTAGTATTCCTTTTTATGATGTGGGTTTCTTTTAAAGAAAATTAAGTAGTAAACAATTTATAACCCTGATGAATTTCGAGAGAGAAATTCATTTTAATAGGGGTAGAATGTAACACCCCGAGATTTTATGAAAAAATATTCTTTTAATTTCATTGATGACTTGTGTTGTACGCTGCACCAAGATTACCTTGCGCTATACGCAACACCGTATTAGCTTGCAGTATACGCAACACTATTCTTGGATCATGTTACATACAATTTTGATAGTATTTATTCTATGAAACATTGAGTATATATATATATATATTAAATGTATAAATGAAATATGGTTGGATTCTATTATATGAAACAGCAAAGGAGTCTTGCAAAACACGTAACCCTGACTTGTCTTGCATTACACCCAATTGCGACCTTCCTCGATAGCGTGTGTTTTACGCAATATCAGGTTTCACTAAACAACGATATATGGTTATAGTAATATTATGAACTTACCGTTATGAATATTATTAACTAAATTTTGAATTTTATAACATTATTATTCATCATACACATTTTATAGAACATGGTATTAGAATAAAATCAATTTTTTGAGTAAAATAAGTATTTTTTAAAAAATTTAGTTTTGTCACCTTTTGATGGAGCACCCACTTTAAATATTGTTTTTGACATGTATATAAGTTCAATTTGGAAAAATAAAATTATTATTTGAAATTAGGATATAAAAATTTACATTGGATAGAATTTTCATATTATTCTGATAACTTTCATATTTTAATGAATAGTAAAAACACGCTATATTTTAATAAAAAAAACTTTTTTCATCAAAATAATCGATATGGTTAGATTATATTTTTAATTGGTTTTAAATTGTAATTAGAATATATTTTTTTCCATTAAATCTAATGTTGGTCATTGGAATTAATTTCACTTTGAAATTGGACATAAACAAGTATCAATCATTTGATAGTTATTGTTTCTTAAAAACACGCTATTTGTTTTGTTAATGGGAATTAATTTTATAATTAATTAATTCCACTATTATGTCTTTAATTTGGAAAAAAATACATCATTTTTGGATTCAAAATATCAAATATAGCTTAGGCTGAAGTTTTGGTATTTTTCTGAAAAACTTCAATGTTTGATGAATAGTGAAAACACTCAGTTTTTGGTTAAAATCGACTTTTTATTTAAATAATAATTTATTTAATTTAAATTTATTTTAGGTCAAAATAGATACATAATACTTATATAATTTAAATGAAATTAATTGGAGTCATTTTATAATAATTTTAGATTTATAAAAAAAATTATTGAAATTTTTTCCATCTTTTACCCACTTCCTAGGAGCTTTTGCAATTGTTCATAAAACTTAATTTTACCGCTTCTGTGAGTTTAATTTCAAAAATACTAGAGACACTGTTAATATCAAGGAATAAAATCTTGTTCAATTAGATAAAAATAATTTTCGGTGAATAGTAACTTTTTATTTTTATTTACCATGGTTAAAGTTAAATAGGGTAATTCAAGGTTTAAAGAATATTATAATAATTCAAAATTACCATAACAATTGTCCAAACCTTATTGGATGAGTAATGGACGACCATGGGCATCCTTGGGTCGATTTTGGGACCCCATGTATCAACTTATAAAAGACAATGATACATTCGATTAATTAATTTAATGTAAAGACAAAGTTGGCTTTAACAAAATTCTTTTAATAATTAATTTTTATATGGGGCTTTATAACTTATCTTTTAGACTATAAATATTAATTGTAAATTTGAAAATATTTCCTACATGTTGGTATTTTTTTATAATTTTTAGACATTAAATAAATTAATTTATTTATGACACAATAATGATGCAGTATTTACCTTAATAATAAATGATTTAACTAAATAAAATTATAATGATTAAAATATTATCCAAAACCTATCCAATTCATATTGGATGATTTTATTTCGAATATTAGTCATCTTATCTTCGAAATTAATGTTTTTTAACCTCTTGAAACAGAAGATATGTTTATAATAAAATAATGTTTTCACACTTTCCTAAAGAGCCCCTCCTCTCCCTTATAAAAGGAGACCACTTCTATGCAATTCATCACACCTCTCAAGCTATTTGGATCGTCCGAAATCTCTCCAATTCAGCTCCCAACATCCCTATACTCTCCCTAGAAGACTTACCTTAGGCATAAGGTACTCCAAGAAGTCCTTTTGCTTCAATCCAAAGGAAGTTTCCCAAATTATAGGTACCTGTTTCTCTTAAATTGTTTTCTTTTATTCTACTTCACCAACCCCTAAACTCTTTTTAATCTTTTATTTTGTAACAACACCAGTATCATAAATATACTAGGATGTTTTTATGAGAAGTATTCGAACTACACTTACACACACCTCCATCTAATGGATGAAGAACATACTGTTTCTGTGGATGGAAAACTAACACCTCCTGAAATGATGATTGTTCGATTTTCTCCTACCGCCTCTCATGGGGGCCATTATGATTGCACTGTATTTATATATGATATATATTATGTTTATGATTTCCTTATTCTTCTTTAATTATCAATTATATAAATCCTTTATGGTTTCCACGGTGGGTAAATATGATAATCTCATTTGAGGAAGTGCGGACTACCGCCCCCTCAAAGTGATGTGATTCGTTAATGACTTATGTGGGATATATAAAGGATGCAGTTAATGAAATTATATATGATATTATACTGGAATTTTAATATACCTATGTATCATTATGTTTTAATTCCATTAAAATAAGAAATATAAATGAAAGTAGCGTACATGCGTACGTAAGGCTTACCATCTCCACGAACGGTGCATTTCATTTCTTACCTCCATCTGTTATGTACTATTATAAATAAATGTATATGATGGATATATATGATATATATGATATATAAATCATGAATATCATTCTGGATATAATGAACCTTTGACCATATGAACAACATGTAATTATAAGAAGTCCATTTTTTTAATTAAGTACCAAATATCGAGAAAATGAACGTTATTAACTTAAATAGTTACATAATGTTAATAACATGGTAATAAGTGATATAAAAGGAATAGTAAACTTGAAAAAGGTTATTAGGAATGTAGAAATTAACTTCGGTTTATTATTCAGGAGATGAAAGAATGATCGAGTCAAGGCGGACACGAGGTAAGGGAACTTCTTAACCCAATTTATGTTCTTTGGGTTGATCTTCTCATTCGTGTTAATGTCGTTCATTGATTATGTGAGAAATGAATATTTATATCTTATAATGTATGTATACTTTATTTATGTGACCTTATAATGAATACACATAAGTGATCTATTTTATTTACAAAAATATCTCTGTATGGGATAACTTTTGCATTCTCATTTTTATACGAGATTGTTTATTCATATGTATTTACTGGGTTTTTTGTTATCATCCATGACCATGTTTTATAAAAATAAATTCATATATTTTTAATTTCCTTTTTACCAATTTTTGAACTTTACCGCATGTTATGAAAGGAATCCTACATTTGTTTACCACACAAGGAACTTTTTTACTTTTCCGACAAAAGTATGAGAAGAATGTTATTTTTAACTTATACGGCGTGAATCGATTTTTACGGTTTCATAACACCTCATTTTCATGAAGACTACTCAAATAGATTTTATGACTAATTTCAAAAAAATAATTTTCTTTTAAAATTGCATGGAATTTTGTGAAATGAAAATGATATTGAGGAATAAAGGATATTTTCCTCAAGAATTCATTTCAAGTGCTTTATCAAAACCATTTTCCATATAAGATAACATTATTTCATATGTGTATGTATCAAGTATATGCCTACATGATTTACATGGTTTCACTTTTCTTATGATGAAATATCCATTTTTTTTATATGGATTATGTGATGATGGGATGATGTTTATGAAACACATTTTATTATTTGGGTTATGATGAATGTTTTAAGTTTATTTTGTGGCCCAAATAAGAATGATTTAATTATGAGATGGGTGGGACCTATATCTCCCTCCAATTCATTGGGTGAATATTTATATCTCATGAGATAAACATGGCTGGAATGGTAAGTTAATCCGGTTTAGTAATACAGGACTAGAACGAGGAGTGAACTCGATTCAGAAAGGGACTTTGTCTACTAAGATGCTCTTGGGAGCAATGCATTGGCTACTATGGAAATCATATCATGTGATTAATGGTTTTACACAATTACATGTTTTCTTCCCATGCTATTTTATCATGATTTATGTTCCATTATGATATATTCCTTACGTACTTCCTAGATTTATGTCTTTGCTCAAGATTGTGATGTTTAGATTTTATGTTCATGTTTTTGAATTAAAATGTTCATGAATTGTTTTATGTTCTCTATGTTTATCCTTACTGAGCATTTGAGCTCACCCTTTTTATTTTTTATTTTCCCCAGGATATAAAAAATTGTTTTAGGTAAGAAAACAAAAGGGGAAGATCTTTATGGGAGAAGTTAATGATTTTTCACCACGATTAGAAGATTATTTTTCTGAGTTTCCAAAGACACTAAACTATTACGGTCATTGTGTGTCTATTTTTGTTATGTATTAAGTATTCCAAAAAATTAAGGTAATTTCCATGTACGTCATGCTTCGGGTCACTACAACAATATAATCTCAAAAACCCTGAAATAAATTCATAAAACTCCATGAAAGGTATACTATTATAGTCAACACCATGGGTACTGGATGCTTCTCGACATTAATCCCTAATGTGTAGACCATGGTGGGTGTAATTAATGATTAAAATGATCCATAATCAAATAAAATAAAATCTAGGAAATAATATAAGTAGTAAATACACCATTTAATATATATCCCTCATAGAATTTGTATCACTATGGTGTACAACTAACTATTACATTCTTCTCTAACCAATTGCCCCATGAAATGACTTACACTATAGAAATTTGGGTTCTTAGTTTCTAAGGATAGAGAATATCATCGGGGATAGCAATTTCTACTAGAAATACCCTCGTCTAGATAGAATCCAACTAAATCTATTGTGGATGAGGCCTTGTATTCAAATACTACTAATATTGAAATAGAATATTCCAAACTACATCATACTAACTACATAGAAAGGTTGAGCACTTGGATTACAAATGTCTAGGAGAACAATAATTTTAGTATATAGGTAGTTATCCCTCTTTGGGTTCATTAAGAACTAATAAATATATAAAAAATTATGAAAAAATAATAAGGATAACTATTTTACTATCAAAGCCTCTTTTTTCCCATCGCTTGAGACCCTCCATTTCTAGTACGTCTCCATGGGGGATTTTATTACAGCGCTTTTGAGGTGTCCTAGATTTCAGATACCTCTTATTGGTAACCTATTCCTCCATCATCACCTATATGTACATAGGAATCATAAATGGGGATGCCACATGAAAAATAACTAGCCATAATACCACCTCAAAACATCATGCTCTACTATAGTCAACTATAAAATGTTACAAAGAAAAGAATAAAAGGTCCTAAAATAAATTACCTTAAACATACATGATCAAGATCCCATAATAAAGGTAAATAAACAACATCCTCTAGTCTTATATCATTACTGATGAATAAAAATCCACAAAAATGTATATTCCTAAAATCAATAAGTAAAATCTAATCGTCTATGTGGAATCCAAGAAATAGAATTCACCACTATCACGCATTTCCTCTCATATGACTAATAGATAATATTAATTGATACTCTATCCTAGAATGAATAAAAATAAATTTATATCTATTCCCACTACCAATTATTTATATCCATATTATATACACACCCTCATACTATACAAAACCTTGAAAATAGAACTCGAGGATCCACCAATACCAGGACCCATCATCCTTGTATGGGGAAACCCTAATATGACCCAGATGTTCTTCCATTTATATGTATCTTATATATACCACAAAATAATTTATAAATATCCATGTATAAAAGAATTATGTCACTCTATCATGAAATTCATTAAGTATTATTTAGTTAAATTCACATTAAATTCCCCCAAAATCACACTAATTCAAACACAAGAACAAATAATTATAATTATTATACCTCTACATGGTTTCAACCCAGTATCTTGATGGTTTTACATGGGTTAGTTAACACTTAATCAAGGATGAGGAAGAAAGAGAACCAATAAATATTTGGTCCCCATGAGAGAAATATAAAACCATGTAAAAATGAGATATAAAGAAACATTTTTATCATTCACTAAATGATTTTTGAATACATCATGATCTTCATCTGATGTGTTTGAGAGATAACATAATAATGGTAGGAAAAATCCATTCACATAAAAATGTATCCATTGGATGAATGAATAGCTCATCACATGAGGGGTAGTTCCATTTTCCCATAGTGTTCTAGCACATCACTTTGATAATGTTGAATAATATGATATGTTTAGGTTAGAATATGTATCTAACATGCATGAAGAAATCACACACACCAACTACCATAAAATGGAATATTATTATATAGTTCAAGGATGCTTCTTAAAAAAGAACACATAAAATCAAAAATTAAATTTCATGGCTTAATAAATTAGTGAGATTGTGAATTTGAATCATGAAGGAACATCCACAAAAATTATTCGTCTAATGAAATGTTTCCATAAATAATAGAGATATTTAATAAATAAACAACCTAATGAATAAAATCCAATGATATCCATCATAAGTATGTTATTTATTCAAAAAATGTCTTCATATATATTACCACACCATGGAGATTCCTATTTTAATGAATAGATTCTTATAAACCACCATACCATTTTGTTTTCTATTTTAGTGTTGTTGATAACCGCTAAATGTACTTTGGAAAAATCAGAAATGAAGAAATACCAGAATATGGGTACTATTTTTGACACAAAGAAATGAAAAATGAAGGTATCTATGATTTTTTGTATCACATTATCTTCCAATATAAAAGTTATGAAATGTTATGAGGAATGTCACGAGGATGGTCATGTGTAGTGTATAGCCCATGGAAGATCCCCTAAAGCCTCTTTTGAAAAGTATGTATACTCTTTCAAAGTCATCCCAGATAGTCACAGATCTTGTGGAGGTAGCCTGATTACATCCCATAGGTCAAACAAAATTTCCACTGGTGTGTGCCTAAAATCCCATCAAAAACTCCTTGGAAAATGGGAGGAAAATATCAAATAGGTGGAGCCTTATTTAGTTGTAAATAACAAGAGACACATCACCTATAAGTAGATTGATGGACTTAAATAACACTCATGAGACTTTATGTTATTCCCAACATCAGTAAAATAAACAACAGAAATAATAATGGGAAAATAGATATCCTCTTTTAGTCATAAAACTCATAGTAACCACCCTTATAGCCCATGAGACACAGTGACATGTTTTCCTAGTCGTGATAGTGCTTTCTGGCATATCACCCCCATCATGAGAAAGGCTTTAGATATATCTATAATAGCCTCCCAGTACCCCTTTAAAATATGTCATGATATTTCAAAGCCCCATGTCATTCTATCCTTGTCTCATGGAATATCCCTGATAAGGAATCAAGGTTTATGCGAAAGCATCTTAGTAGGTATATATATCTTGTTGATGTACTTATACATGTTATCATCAAACATAGAAAGTATCTATACATTTCTGCATGACTCAGAAATACCCCTTTAATTAAAAATAATCCAATAATGGTGTAATCTATGGGATTCTTTCTAGTTCATTGAAAATCATACGATTCGACCGAAATGAACAACAATAAGATATCACGAAACACATGACATTAAATCCCTCCATCAACTGCAACCAAGAGTCCCATGATACATGAGTTGAAAATAGATGAATAATTTGTGCGGAAATACTTGTAAATATCCCAGACAATCATAAAAAATACACATAGTTTTTTCTTGTAACCTTTTACCAACACAACCATGAATAATTGAGGATTTCTTGGAGCATCTGATCTCATGATGAAAAATGTTCTCCATTAGGTAAAATCTATGGAACAACCAATGTGATCAAGAAGTATGCTTACGAACTTTGTGTTATACCTCATTGATTAAGTGAAGTATTTATAAAATAATTATTCAAAGAACAACCCACATGTTTTCTAAACTAAGTGAGAATTAAAATAATCTAAAACTGAAAAATCTAAGGCATATGAAATAAAAGTCTGAAACAAAGACTAAATATTGAAGAATTTTGAGACAAACATATATGTTAATCCTTATGTGCTTCATGTGAACCACTTTATTCTTGAGACAACACCAGGACATGTCACCTTGGTTACATGATTCTCTTCTAGTATACTATTTGGTTCATTTAAATTACCTTTGAAATTCCATCGAAAGTCACATTGTTACCCTAAGGCATGCCACCCAAACCTCATGAAACTATCTAGGATTTCCATCTATGCCTCCCAATGAAATCTAGGAATGTCACCAAGATCATATGGTTAAATCAGTACATGATAGATATGTAACTTCATAACATCTGGGTATATCCATTGGATCTCCTAACATCCTATGAACAAGTCATCCGGGACACACTACACACTCATAGACATGTCACACTGACACTAAAGATGACTTCTATGTTTTAAGCCGGATTTCATGAAGATTCCAGGGAAAGTCACAAGGAACATGTGACCCCCTCTATACCTAACATCCAAGATCATGAAATGTCTACCAAGATAAACTGGCCAAGTCATACATTGTCTTTAAGACAAGTCATCAATGATCATGCGAAAAACATTAGACATGCAATCCATGTTATGTGATGTCACTCAAAAAAATTCAACTAGAGCATGTGATTGTATTACGAAATGTTAGGATGTAACACCCTGAGAATTTTTCGAAACATATTTTTAAATAATTTATTTATTTTATAGGTTTCATTGCACATATCTCAATATTAGTCTTTTGTTACAAGAAAAACTATCTTTTCTTTCATTACACACAACAATGAGTCTCTACAAAACATCATTTTGTTGTTATAATTATTTAGAACAAAAAATTAAAACCTACCCATTATAATTTAAGGTATTAATAGAATTAACTAAATTAGGAAAAACAGCATAAACATGTCTGTGTAATTATCTTTTTTGGTGAAAAAGTAATCATAAATGAAAATTAATTAAATTTTAGAATAAATGGAAATTGTTTTTTGAAAAATTATTTAAATGTGCACAAGTATTTTTTATACCAACAAAAATAACTCATTTTGGATTATATTAATTAAATATATATAAATATATATAATATTTTAACATTAATTTTATATGTTTTCTTGACAGGATATTGGAATAAATCCAATTATACTCATAAAATAAATATTTTTCTAAAAAATCTTTTTCCCCCTTTTGATAGCGCACTTGTTTTACATTTATATTACTATCATTTTATACAATTTATTTCAAAAATAAAACTTCTTATTTTAATAATGAATGTAAAAATTTACATTTAATAATTATATCTATTTTGTGTGAGAAGATCCATGTTTTGATGAATCATGAAAAAATAAATATTTTTTTAATGAAAATAACATTTTCATCGAAATAATTTATCATGATAAAATATAAATTTAATTTATATTAAAGAATTAAAAGATTAATTTTTAATCATATAATCCAATTTTCATCATTGGAACCAAATTCACGTTGTAATTGGATAGAAGAACATTCCAATCTTTTACAAAAGTTTACATTAAAACCCCATTATTTTGTCTTACCTATAGTAATAATTTTTTATTTATTTATAAAGAACATGTGAAAATAAATTGAAAGAGTTGATTATATATTTGAAATTAAAATTTTCATATTTTTTAACCATTCCCCTTATATTTTATGTAAAAAATGAATTGTAAGATTTTTCATTTTTATTACCACGGTTAAGGGTAAATCAGGTAAATTAAGGGTAAAAATAATATTATAAATGTTAAGAAAACTACCCTAAAACCAACAAAAATGTTTTTGGGTAAATATAATTCTACCTTTAACCCCTAATAATATAACTTTAACAATTTAATTTACAATTTCCTATGGATAAGAGTTGGATATTATTAAAATCGACAAGAGTAAAAAAATGCACTCTATTAATTTTATGAAGTATAATATTATTAATATGTAGTTACGTATAAGATATTAAAAAAAATTACATTATTATGAAATATAATATGTCATACTACATCATAGAATTTTTTTAATTTTTAGTGAAAAATAATTTCCATAATTAATGACAAAATTATTAAGTAGTATTTTTACAGTTACTTAAACAATCAGTAAAATGATATTAGAAATATTCAAATTAATATAATTTTAATTAATTAATATTATCAAATAATTTTACATGTTATTAATACATTTTAGATTGTTATTAAATAATATTCTTTGAATTTAGATTGTTTTAATGGTTTCCATAAATTAAATTTAATGAAAAGTTTCAAAATTGATACTAATGATATTTTATTAAAACAATATTTTATTAAATTTGTTAAAATATTTAGAAATACCAAATAAAATAAAAAGGGATAAATTAAGTTATAAAATATAGTAAAATTTCCATTTATGGTTCAATTTACACCTTATTTGTAAAACTCATATCATTTAAAATTGAAAATGTTGTTACAATAGTTAAAATTAAAATAGATTAACTAAGGGTCAATCGAAATGATAAGGGATAGAATTAAAAAAAAATTCTAAAATATACTTTTTGGTTTTATATCTACCCTATAAAACAGTATAATCTAAATCAATTCCAGTTTTTGTTATTTTTGTTGATAATTAATTTAGTATAAATAAATATTTTGAGAAATTCTAAAAGTTCCCTTCACCTTCATTATAAAAGGACAGCTCCTCTATGATCTTATTCCACCTATTTCATCAACTTATCTTGACAAAAATCTATATAAATATATCTTAAACTCCCCCAACCATATTTTATTGGTTATGTTCATCCAAATGAACCAACTTTAAAGACCTTTAGATGATATCTAAAGGAGTTGTTTCAAAGTAGTCTAATCGCTCTAACCGATCACTCTCTCTTTTTCTACTCTTCTATAGCTCCTATAAATATATTATATATTTAATAATTTTATAAATTTTGATTCCTAAATTTGAATAAATTTAATTATGATTATGAATGTACCATTATAAATCCACTTTCCCATCATACAAGAAATGAAAGTATCACTCGTGTGTACGTATGTCTTACCATATCCACATAGTTATACAATTCATTTTCCATAACCTTCTATTTTGAGTGCATTATCATTGGTTTAATTATTATATATAATATTTATGAACAATTATACTAATGGAATTATAATAACATATATACCTATTTTCCATCTAATATTTCATTAAATGATAACGTCATTCGTCCTTAAGTATAGCTTACCATCTCCACGATGCGGTGTGATTCTTTTTTCATCTATATTTTATGATGATAGTAATCAGGATGAATTTTATGAATATATATTATATAAATAATATAAAAAATATTTATGAATAATATATCATATGATTTTTCTTTTTTTAATATGATGATAATATGAATCCAACATTCATACATACGTACAACTTATCGTCTCCATGAACAATGTATTTTATTTTTTAACAGTAACTTTTATGAATCACCATGAATACATATATATTATACATATATCAAGGTTATCATTATGTAGATAATGAAATCATGATCTATATAAGAATTCCAAGGATAACAAATTAAAAATTTAGGAAAAACATAGCAGTTATTACTCGAAACATAACATTAAAATAGAATTATTAATAAGATGACAATGTAAAGTTATAATTAAATCACATATGGTATTATAAATATGAATATTTTTATATGGTATTTGTATAATAAAATTATATTTTTTATTGATAAGGTTTTAATATAAGTGAAATATGTAAATACATGAGTGTAGGGATTTTTGTTTCAATTATTTTTAGGACAGGTTTCTTATTCAAGAGTTATTTCTTCTGTGTAGTGTATATACATCCCATAAATGTATATTATGAGTATTAATTTGAATATTATGGTATTTATATGACTATAATTTTTTCATTATTTAATAGGGTATATGATTCTACTGATTATAAATTTATAATGTTTTATTTCTCAATCTCATGAACACTCGAGATAGTTTCATTTTAAATTTCCATTGGGGAATATTTATCATCCACATACATGTTTTCATAAATTGTTTTAAAAAATGTTTTTAATATTATAATATGAATATATAATATTATTTTCACCCTTTTATTGATTTTTACTAATTTGTTTGAATGTAATATTTTTTTTCCTTTTCCTAACGAGGTACTTTGTTACTTTTTCAGTAAAAGTAGAAATGATTTTTTTAAACAAATATAGAATAAACTTATTTTTCCTAATTTAAGAAAACACAATTCTATGAATATTCCAATTAATTTTTATACGTTTACTTTGAATGAATTTTTTTTAAATTGTGAGACTCTTTATAAAAATTCATAAAGGAAATGATATTTTCCTCACGAATTATTTCAATTAATCAATCAAAAATAATTTTCTTTATAAGATGAAATTACAAAATGTTAATTATGATTTAATGTGGATATAAACAATGGATAATAATATTTTTTATTTCATTGAATGGTTTAGGTTTATGAAGGGATGATATTTATGAAACCTATATCTTTTCTATGAGTGAGATTATGGTGTAACCTTTATGATACTCATTTAATTATATGGACTATAACGTGATGAGTGATTTTCAGTGTTGTTTTACACATATGTATTATCTTCATTAACTAATTGGTTGGACCTATATCTACATCTAATGAATTGGGTAATGAATCGTAACACATGAAATAGTTACGGTAAACTAATCCATGTGCTTCATCTGTGATGGGAAACAAATTGAGGTTCTTGATCTATTAAGGGAAATATAAGATATGGCATGATCTGAGAGTCTTGGTAGTTAACATCGAAATATAATTTTTTTTCTAAACTTATGGTGATTACACACATAATTAGGACATAGAAATTTGGTTCAAGAATGATTTTTGATGATTTTTCATTTTTATTATTCATGTTTGGGGTCTATGACATAACTCATGTTTATGATCCATGAATAGTTGGGTATGAACTTTTTATGTTATTATAATGATCACAAACCCATATTTAATATAATATTATTTCATAAGATAAAAAATTTATATCTTATATTTTTACCCTTACTGATCATCTGATCTCACCCTTTCCATATGTTTCCTTTACACAGGTTACTAAAAGGGAAGAACTTATTAGAAATCATTGTAAATATTTCCCTAAATTACAAGTTTCTGTCCCATGTTCTCAAAGTCACTAAACAATTATGGTCATCGGGAATGTGTTTGTATTATGTACTAAATATTATTCTAAAAATATGTAACACCCACATATGAAAAGCTTGTGTCATTATTGTTGGTAGTATGGGAAAGGGATATTTAATCTTTAGAAACTAGTGTGAGAAAACATTAGTGAGATCCCTAGATATATTTCTAAGAATATATCTTGGGATATCCCTTAGGATAATTATATCTATAGTATTAAGACCTAGTGTTTTCATAATTATCTTGAATAAACTATCATTAAACATGTATTGTAATATATTGAAATTTTATAAGCAATTTCCCTAGATTATGTTGTTTTCCCCCAATGATAAATTTTATCACATAATTATTTTGGGTTTAATTTATTGCTAGAACTAGAAAGAATCATTTTAACATTGAATCTGATGGAATATTCATTTAACATGAGAAACCAAATTAGATATTTATTAGAGAAAATTATATGTTATTACACCTATTTAGCTTTCATAATATACTATTAACAATGTGAGCATGAGTGACATTCCTAACACATCTAATAAGATGAAGATGGAATTTTATGATAGTTCATGTGGTTATGATCATTGTTAAATGAAAATTTAGCCTCATACATATCATGAAAGGGAGAAGAAGTACTTGGAGAAATATCTTAAATGGAGCGGAAGATTTTATCTATATGGGAAAGAAGGTAATTGAGTGAAAAATTATTAACGAGTTTAATATATTATCTTGGGGGAATATATGAATTATCTAACTCGATGCCCTTACCCAAGAATTATCTTCTAGATAATGGTATGATCTATATAATTACAATCATTGATGGGTAAATAAAAAAAATTATTTGGATTCATGTATAATGTTTTAGAACTGATTTTATGGTATTTTTCAATACATTAACATCTATGTATTAGTCCACTATAGTTTTACTTAAGGATTTAAGATCATATATTGAATGGTACATGTAATTGTGAAATATAATGGACATGGTAAGGTAGTATTTTTAGAAAACATGTAATTAAGGCTTGGATTATCCTGAATATGAACATGATGTTGGGATATTGAAATAAAAATATGATTAGTTATGAAAAAATAAATGTTATAGTATTTATGACCTTGGGGATGATAATATGACAAGGTGTTTCATGATAATGGTCTTCACATATTTTGTTTGTGAAAATAAAGAACTACATCATGTTTTTTGTGAGATTAATGATAATTTTAATTTTTATGTTAATTAACATCATTTGAAATGTTTTTATTTTTATTTATTCAATGATTTATAAGTATAACCATTTTTAAATTATTTAGATTGAAATTTGTATGAGTTTAAAGATATTAATGTGTCATATTATAAATATTTATTTATATTGGATAACATGTTCTAACCTTTTTGTTTTGAAAAAGTTAACAGAATATCCTGTCACTCTTTTTAGGGATCTCAAGATATGATAATTCTTCAAAAATGTCAAATTCACCATCATTTCTTGGAATAAGAGATGATATGAAAATTGATCAAGTCATGATGAAAGGATGAGATTATACTAATGAAATGTAATGAAATCGGGTAATATTTTATTTTAATGAAATGTAAACAACTCCAGGGAATGTATCTGGAAGGCCCAAAATGTTTTCCTAGTACATTATTTTTTTATGACTAAAATGGTCTCCTAAATCGTCACATATTTATGACATTGTTATTTTTAAATTTCTCCAGACCGTGTTATTTTTCATACTCTATGAGAACTTGATTGTTATATATCTCTTCCATGTCCATGTTTTCACTTTCCACCTATGTTATCCAATGTGGAAACCTAATTATTATTTACTTTGGTAAATAGTTATGTTTCAAAATTTCTCTTTTTAATGGGAGTTTTTATATTAATTTTTTTGATTTGGATTTCTATGAAAGGAACATTCAAGTATTAAACCATTGATAACCCAAATGAATTCTGAGGGACTTATTAATTTTAAGTGGGGTAGAATGTAACACCTCAATATTTTTATTAAATATATTTTTAAATAATATCATTTCATTGATATAATTATTGCACGATGCCCCATATTAATCTGGCATTATACGCACCACTATACTTGTATGCATTGCTAGAAACACTGAGTTTCTATGAAACATCATTTTGATATGAAAATAATTTAAACAAGACAATTATAACCTATATATTTTAATTAGAGGTATGAAAATGATTAAATGAATTAATAAAAATTGTTTATACTTGTGTTTATAATAAATATTTTTAATTTCTAATTAATTACAAATAAAAAATAGAAATTTTTAAAATAAAAGGAATCATTTTTCTGAAAAACTATTTAATTTACACAAGTGTGTTTTATACAAATAAAAAAATAATCCATGTTTGATTATATTGATGATATATATATAATATTTTACTATTCATATTATGTGTTTTATATAGAGTATATAAAAACAAGTCCAATTTTACTCATTAAACATGTTAATTTTCTAAATGTTAAAATTTTCCACCTTTTGGTCGAACACTTATTTAAAAAATTAATTTTGACAGATTTATAAATTATATTTATAAAAATTAATTTATTATTTTAGATAATAATATCAAAATTTAATTTCGAATAATTTTTAGCATTTTTTTGAGAAAGTTTATGTTCTTTTAAATAGTTAAAATACTAAATTTTAATTCAAAACATATTTTTCATCAAAATTATTTAATGTTTAAAATTATATTTTTTATTTATTTTAAAATATAATTATATTAATTTTTTATCATTTAGTTCAATTTTGTTCATCGGAATCGATATTACATTTAAATTGGAGTGAAAAACTTCCATACTTTTGATCATTTTTACTTCAAAAACCAGTTTTTTCATCCCACCTGTTTGATAATTTATTAGTTGATTTCTATAAATTATTTGAATTGAACATGATGAATTTTATTCCATATTATTAATTAGAAGGTAAAATTTTAATAAATATTCCCCTATTGGTAATAAGATCAGTAACACTAGTAATTGTTTTACAACAGATAAGGATAATTCAGGTAATTGAGGGTAAAAATAATATTATAAATATTAGAAAAATATATTAACAATTTCACAAATGTTATAAGATGAAGATATTTGACACATAACCCACAATAATGAACATTTAATAATTTAATGGACATGATTTTATGATAATGACTTGGATAGTATTAATATCAAGGAGAGTGACATAATGTCAGACTCCTACTTTTAATAAGTATAATATCATTAATATATAGTTAAATAAAATATATGCTTGAATATCTATATTTTAATTAAATATAAGAGGTTTAAATACATCATTGAATTTTATTTTTAATTTCTAGTAAAGAAATAATTATTTTAAATAATTAGACAATTATGATGTCGTAATTATTCAACTAATTAAAAAATAAATTAAATGATATTAGAAATGTTTAATTAAATTTATTTTACTTAATTAAGGTTATAAATTAATTTTATAGGTTTATATGAAATATTAGGAAATTATTAAATATTTTTTTCAAAGTTATCTTGCAGGATTTATTTTCCTACGGTCAATGTCTAAAATAGTGTCCAAATTGAAAATAATGGTATTTTATGAAAATAATATATTATAATATTAGATAAAAATAAAAAAGATAAAATATTTACAAATGTGATTAATTATGGTCTAAAATATAATTAATTGAACATTTATTTTTCAATTGATGTCTTATAAGTAAAACTCTCTACCTTTTGAATTGAATTTTTTTATTATAGGTAAAATAAAAATAAGTTAACTAAGGGTTAATCAAAATGATAATGTTTAATATTATAAGAAAAATGATCTAAAATATATTATTTTATGGTATATCCACCATATACCAAATTATAATCCAATTCCTTAAAATTATATGGTATTTTAATTGAGATTTAATGTATATAAATTAATCTTTTGAGAAATTCCAAAAGTGCCCCTAACCTTCATTACAAAAGGAAAATCTCTTCTGTCATCTCATTTTACCTATATGAGTCTTTTATATTGACCCACCTCTATAAATTCTCTTCTCTATTTCACAAGAAACCTTCAATAGGTTTTTTATTCCTAACTTACCAAATCTAATATTCTTTAGAGGAGATCTAAATGAGTCGTTTCGTAGAACAGATAATCATTATAACTGATCACTCACTCCTTTTATACTTTTATATACCTCCTCTAAATATATGATATAAATAAAAAATAAAAATTTCATCATCATTAATATTATTTAATTTTATTGTGATTACCAACACTACATTATACATAACCTTTCCCATCAAATAAGAAATGAATGTATCACTTGTGCGTACGTACGTCGTATCGTCTCCACGTATCGATATAATTAATTTTTCATAAAAAACATTTAGGACTGGTTATTATGTTGGGTTTAATTTTTATATAGTATATTTATGAGAAGATTGTACTTCTTTAATTATAATATCATATATTCCTTTTACTATCTAATATTTTCGGAATGATAGCATAACTTGTGGGTACATATGGCTTACCATATACATGATGTGATATGATTCGTTTTTCATATATATTTAAGATGGATGGTAGTTATGATTAAATTAATAATTATATATGATATATAAAACATAAAAAAGATTATGTAATTATAATATATCATTTTTTTTCTTTATTTTAATATGACATAAAATGAATACACCATTCATGCATATGTAGGGCCTTCTATCTCCATAAACGGTGCATTTTTTTCTTCTAGTAAATTTTATGAATCAACATGAATAAATATATATTTAATATATATATATATAATGTTCATAATTATATATATCACCAAATCATGATCAACGTAATACAACCAAGGATAACATGTAAAAAATTATACAAAAAACAAATCGGTTATTACCCGAAACAAAACATTACCATTGAATTATTAACAAGAGTGAAATAGAAAGTCAAATATAAATAATATATGGTATTATATATATAAATATGGTTATGTAGTATATTTATAATATAAATATATTTATTATAAAAGTGGTTTTACTATATTCAATGGATGTTAAGGCTTATGGTAAGGGATTTTTTTCTCACTATTATTTTTGTGGGACACATTTGTAAAACACTACACACTCCTTATATGTTGTGTATATACATCCCATAAATACCTTATATCACTATTTTTTTGAATATTATTGTATTTTTATATCTCTATAATTTTATTTCTTTCCTGAAGAATACAATTCCAGTAATTATAAATATGTAATGGTTTATTTCACAATCTCAACGATATTCGGTATTGTTTCATTTTAAATATCCAGTGGGGAATATTTATCTTCTAGGTCCATGATTTCTAAAAATGTATTAAAATATGTTTTTAATATTATCCTGTGAATTTTTAATGTTACTTTAATCGATGTTTTAATTTTTACAAAATGGATTGATAGGAATCTTTTTCTCATTTTCCTAAATAGTTACTTTATTAATTTTTCTGCAGATGTATGAAAGGAATATTTTTTAACTTATACAGAATAAATATATTTTTCTAATTTCAAGAGTATATAATGCATTAAATCTTCCCATTAAAACTTATAAAATAATTTTTAATGAAAAAAATTTCCTTCAAAATTTCAAGACACATTAAAAATTATTTCATAGAGGAATGGATATTTTCCTCAAGAATTATTTCATGTAATCATTAAAATATAATATTCCATATAAGATGAAATTACATGATGTTACTTATTATTTACTGGGAACATGACCCGGGGATTTGATTATTGTTATTTATCTTAATTTTGTATGTTTATGATTGTATGATATTAATGAATCCTATTTCTCTTCCGTGAGTTATGTTATGATGAAGCATTTTTCAAAATCAATTCATTATATGGGTCCTGATGTGATGAATGATTTGTGGTACTATAGAACGCATATGTATAGTTTTCATTAAGTGGAAGGTGGAACCTATATCTACACCAAATGAATTGGGTAATGAATTATATCTCATGATATAGTTAAGGAAATCAATTTTATGTTCTTGATATGTAATAGGAAACAAGCCGTTGTACCTGATCCTTTATGGTAAACATGTGATAAGGCCTAATTTAAGAGTCATGGTAGCTATCATTGACATGTGCAATTTTTTTCATTTCTTGTGATGATCCCACAAATATTTATCAATTGGAAATATGGTTCCGGAATGAGTTATGATGAAGTTTCATTTTTATGATTCATGTTACTGTTTTATGCCATAACTTGTGTTCAAGATCCATGATAGGTTGTGTATTAACTTTGTACGTTATGATAATGATTATATACCAATATTTCTCATTATATTATTTCATAATATAATAAATTTATATCATCCATGTTTACCCTTACCGAGCATCGATGATTACCCATTCCATATGATTCCTTTCCATAGGTTATGAAGAATATTTGTATGTACATGTACTAAACGGGAATATCAATGTTGAAAACATTATATATATTTCACAATATTAGAAGTTTGTATTCCAGGTTTTTGAAGGAAATAAACAATTATAGTCCTTGGGAATTTGTTTGTATAATGTAATAATATTCAACTAAAAAGATGTAATATCCATGTATGAAAATCCTAGTTCTTTATACTGGAAGATATACTATAACATTTCATGTACAAAATTATGGAATATAAATCAGATAGTTAACACATGCCAAGAAAAAAAGAAGGGTATGTCAATTGGGAATCTCAGGACTTGATAACCTTGTCCAGCATCGATAAAGTGGATCCTCATTGTGTAATGACCTAACAATTCAACTATGATCACTCTAATTCATTCTAGAACTAAGATACATAGGAAACCATCATAATGGTTGACATATATGTCAATAAAAATGTATATAAGCCACATCACATATGTCCTGCACCCACAAGCAATGATACTTATTAGTTTTTATTCCTTTCCTTTCTCACCAAGAATTTCTCATGTGGGTTTAGGAAGTCACAATGATCATATCTTTCATTTAACAATACTGAATCACTATAAGGAAAACCTCAATGTTTAATCCCCAATCAATGACATAATATTATATGTCTCACATATAAGGGAAGTATCAGTGTGTAACCCCCAACCAATTAATCTATGATGACTCCAATTGTTGTAATAACCAAGATATATAAAAGTCCTTTCTAAGGACCATGACCAAACTCAACTGGGAATCCACTTTGGGGTACATTGTCTCATGTCCATGAAATTTCAACCATCATAACTAATCATTCCAATGGGATGATCATTCTACCTCATCTATCAATGGACTGAGATTTCAACTCAACTATGGTAACTCTTATTACTGATAATACTTGTATATGTAGGATTCATTCCTAATGATTGAGAAAGATCTAAAATGGGAATCCATTTTAGGGTATATCCCCTAATTTATCTTACATTTCAACCATTAGGACCCAATCACTCCCATGTGGCAATCATTCCACCTCATCCATTAGTAGACAGACAAGCCATCATAACTATAGGAACTCTGATTATTTATATAATTAGGATACATAATAAATCTTAAAAAGGACCAATCCTGAACTCAAATGGGAATCCATTTTTGTGTGAGTCCCCTAATGTCTCAAAAAATTCACTCATCAGGACCCAATCACTTCCATGGTCTTAACATTCCACATCATCAATCATCATAATGGGAAGACAACTAAACTATGGAAACTTAGATTCCCTCTATAACCAATATACATAGTATGCCTTCTTCAGGCCCTATATCAATAATAAACATACCAAGGAGTGAACCATTATATAAGTCTCAAATCCATATGAAATGAGGATGATTACATTCTATCCCTTTTTTTTCAGATAAGGTATAGCTCGCATGAGCTTATGGAAATGCAATGGGCATGTCATTCCCATCATGAATCTCTCCAAGCCAGGGAAACTCCAATGAATAATTTCAGATTAGTGGCACAGTATGATTACCTCCATACACTATCCTTTTTTTGGCCAATTCAAATGGTCAAAACGAACTACAATAACCCTAAATCCTTTCATAATTGGGATACATAGGAAGTATCCTTAATAACTGATATTGAATACCATATGACTACGTGCCCAAATATATGTCCTTTCTTTATAATGTTAATATGAATGGGTTTAAAAAACTACATGATTTTTAATTCTATTATATAAGAAGATATTTAGGATTCCTCGGAGTGGATCAAGCACATCCATGAGATATTTTCTGCCTCTATAGATAAATATAGACAATGTAGTGCCTAGTTATATGGTTGAAACATATAATAAGCTACCTAGAAATGGGAGACACATGAATAACCTAGGATATATAAAAATGGATTCACTAGTGAGACCCCCTTATTCTTCCCATAAAAAGAGATAACCTATGATCATTATATTAGGGTAACTAGTCATGTATCAGTATTATGAAAATATTATCAAGATTATCATTTATTATAATAGATTCCGGGAGTAGGAAACAGTTCACCCAAAAATGGTGTGATGAGCCTGATCTCCCATCTTTTCGACCAATGTGAGTTCCTAAGTGTCAGTGGGTCTGAAACCCAAATAGATGAGCTTCATTTGCAATGAAGGTGTATACCAAGTTATGGATTTGGGAACCATTGTTTGATTTTATTAAGGAAAAAAATTCCTTATGCTAATGTTTTTTCATGAAATTGAACCCCTCACAATAAACAATCTGGCCAAAATGAATTCACATTAGCAATAAAGATTCAGGGTTGTCTCTTTTCCATTAGAACAAAACTAGTAAACCCAATGTAACTCTGTCAAATTATAGAATGATACTTTTATCTTTCATATGTCCATTTCTTCTTTATTTTCATGTTATATAATAAAAAATTAATGTTCTCAACATAAATCCCTTAAATAGATGGATAATCTATTTTCTATAGGTTATTCCACATTGTTAGAATATAAAAAAAGATTAAATGACAAACATAAATCATACAGGTGATCATTTGTAACCATTGTTCACATGAAAAAATCTCATCCTCTCTTGGACAAGTCTATGTCTGTATAATGTATTGTCTATGAATAAAAGAAAAATTTGGTTAACCATGTAATTCTAATTTCTCATGTATCATGCATGAAGTATTGCATTAATCAGTCACACATTTCCTTATTGTCATCATGACTATAGATACTTCTCACATCAACATTATCTCGACCGGATAATAATTTCTTCATCCAATGACCATTCTAGAAAATAATTTATGGGTGCAACCCCTATGGGTTGAAAAATTATCTCATAGACCCGATAGCTTCAATGTCAGGTGGTCAACAGAATGGTATGGGAATAACTATCGAAATATTTACATATAACTACTATTCAAAACCATGGGTATATTCCATAACACCATATTTATAGTCTATACCCATGGTTTATAGAATCTTGGGTGCTCAAGACATCAGGATAGACCAATACACACTGTTTGACCAAACCATGTGTATAATCCACATATACCTAATGTTCATAAACCATTGGTTTAAGAAACCTCAAAATAAATACATATACTCGTAGTTTGGTCAAACTGTGGGTATCATTATTTATTAAAAAAATCATCTACTGGGATTTGATCTAATCAGCTCTTGACTATACTCAAAATACATTACCACTATCCTATAAGGCATTTGTTTATTCTTATATGAATATATATATATATATATATATATTTATATTTAAGTATTTATTATCTTTTTTATTGTTATGAAAAAATAATGGGGAAACATATACCCACATATTTGTCAGATTATGGTTGTAGTTTCTTTATTATAAACATCCCCCATTTGAAATTGATCCTAGAACCTTCTTCTAAACTCCAACAACTATGCCACTATCCTATAACACATTTTATTTTCTTATATTAATATATATATATATGTGTGTGTGTGTGTTTATATATATATATATTTAATTTATTTTTTATTTTGTTATTATTATGGAAAATAATGGGCCAAACTATTCCAACACATTCACCTATCCATTGGTATAGGTTCCCATTAAAAAATTATTATTCTTCATATTTTTGTAAAAAAGTTGGTATAGGTTCTCCATATGAATTTGTTTTCCCGAAAAAACCAATTTCTCGGGTTTACAAAAAAATATGGTTATAGGTTCTTATTGAAATTGTTTTTGACCGATCTAAAACATTATCCATAGATATACAGGAACCTTGGGTATTGGTGTGACCTATACCCATAGTTTTTGTAGAATTTTGGTTATAGTTCCTTCCCATGAAATGTTTCCCCCATGGCTATTGGGGTGAACTATATCCACCATTGTTTATAAAAACATGTGTATAACCATATTTTCTAAGTGTGAATACCATCAACATGTTAAAATCCCAACACATGAAGATATTCTATGGGTATCCATGTAATAAAACCAATGATTATGTATCATCCAAGGAATGATGTATCAATTCTTGTGGTCGTCATTTGCATAGAAAAATTCGTTGAGAGCTCATCACTAGATGGGGATAGTAACTAACTTTAGTATCTATTCACGGTGTACTAGAGAGTCAAATGATGCTTATTTCTAGATTAGGCGCTATCGGGGAGGGCTCTTATGAACCAATGTCGCCAGCACCATCAAAACATTACCCATCAGTAACCTACTAAGGGTACCAACTGACACACTGCCACCTCTGATGACCATGAATGGGAAACAAGTAAGACACATCAGGAAACGAAGGGTTTGGATTACCGGGAGTGGGATCATATCCCCACAACCATTGATAATGTAATCTATTATATTTTGATAATAACTTGTGAGGAGGCTCATATCCCTGCTCACTCGGAATAATTCTATGGGTATATTCTCACAGAATTCATAGGAGAGTCATATATCCCTTCCCTCGTACATGAAGATCATTGGAATATTCCAATGAAAAATGGAGGATTGAAGTGGGTTAAAATACTCACTTCAATCAAATAAATATTATAATATATAGTGGAGAGAAAAATGGTATGGGTTATTTTCCTACACAAAAAATTTTAAAATGTTATTACACCATTGAAACAGCAGAAGAACTACACTAGAATATTCTTACACTGATATAGATGTAGGGATAGGCACACATTATTATCCTTATATATATGGAAGATAAAAAAATTGATCATTTTGAATAATTCGTCACTCTAGAGCAAGATCACATTATTTATTTCATCTTAGAGGATTATCAGCATACTCGGTAAAATGATGAGGCATCCTATCAGGCTCATATCTTTGTTCCAAGTAGGGCTCACTAGGTGAGTGCGGAACGCGCCATAGGAAAAAGAAGTATGTCAATTAAAAATGTCTAGTGGTATATTCCAAAGTCCCATGATCGGGATCATATCCCAGTTCTATCCAGATCTAACCAAGTGAGAGGGACACATGCCTTAGGACAAGAACATATTTCTATCAATGAAGACCAGTGACATACCCTAATGTTTTTTATCAAGATCAATTCCCCATTTTATCCAAGGATAAAATTTTGAGAATAGAACATGACTTAGTTTAGGGTAATATTCCTACCAGTAAATCAACATTCCATATTCCAGAAGATCATGAAATCTAATTGCATATTACTAATTTTTTCGATGAACTAATGGATCAGCATACTTCCAAAAAAATATAGAATCATTCCCATAACCTTTATCAATATTGAAGTTTTGTCAACACATTCTAGAGGGTAATATGAATTAGGACTACAATAATATTCCTATTCTAATTGGGGCTCACCATAGTATAGAAGCACAGGCATTGTGCATGTTCATATCCCTACTATAAAAGACCACCGAAATATTCCAAAGGTATAAGATCAGGCACATACTCTCATTTTGAATGAGGAGCACAGAGTGAGAATTGAACATTGCTTAGGAAATTCTCAGATTACTATCAATAATGGGGAAAATAATTGGAATATTATAAAAACTTATCACCAATGGCCTCATACTCTCATGACCCCAGATAGTTGTAAACAAGTTTCAGCAACCATCATATAGTAAGGTCATATCCCTGCATAATTATAGAAAGTAGGTCATCATATTCCATCCATGAAATGGAATAGGAAACATATCCCATACATTCTCAATAATAGTGTCCATAAGATTCTAGAGACACATTAACAAAAACCCATGCTTTTTTCAACACTTCATTCGAAGTAGAATATGTTCATTAGTAATAAAATTCTCCATATAATTTCATGGATATGGATCACAGGGACATCACTCCTGACATCCATCATGGTGAACCTCTCGATGGTTATATCTCGCATTGAAAATGAAATCCTCCCCTTTACTATACACCATTATATAGAGAGTTTTTCAAAACATTGATTCCATCATATTCAAAGTTTCTTAAAACATTATGGTCAACCACATATAGTTCCCCATTAACATCTAGCATCACTCCACTCAAATTATCAGGGGACCCCAAGAAACATATTCTCCATTATGATCAGATAGAGGTATGTATATATGATGAATATGTGGTTGAAATTCACATATGGAATGAGTTACCCAAAAACAACCTCTACAGAATACTTTGTCCCCTCCACACTTCTGACTATTATGTCCCATATGAGATCAAAAAATTAGTACACTGCTTATCTATACCAAAATATAGGGGATACTCATCAGTCACTGATGGATAGATATTTACCTTATACAGGATACAATTATCACCTTCATCTCAACAATAAATTTGATTTTTAGGTAGGTATGGTTACCTTTTCAATAGTGTGGAACCAGAGAATATATGGGCATGAAAAATTCCTACTCATCATTCATCTCTGCATAGTGACAACTCTATGTTGAATGATTTCCTGTGCATTGCCAGACATGCATATCTGTTGATGGGAGAAAAATAGGTCATTTAACTTCACTATATCCCCATAACAATATAAAACATTACATATTGTGACTTGTAATGTCATAGCCATTAGATAAATCAGAACTCACAGAAATGTGTGATCACTTTGGTCACTACAACATAATTACCGCACACTAAAGATGCCAAAAAATCCTGAACGGAGGGAGAGGATAACATGAATGTCTGTCAGCTAAGCCCTTAAAATTAATTAGAATGAATTTCTAACACAAAAGCTAGAGTTTCAGCAGACCATAAAACATCATGTAAAGAATGATTCCCATCATGGGATACCATTGCACCCAACTCATACATGATCACAGTTGTTTCACATAAAATAGAATGTAGTAGTAGCTTCCATTTTGGTCGTCCAGAAGAGAACCCATCTCACTGGGTTGGGGGAATATATACCATCAACTCAACCCCTCATATCAATTCATGATAACATTTTAGATACAACATTAGCAGTAATAATAAAACACCATACCATTGGACTTGGGACATTTATATCTCAATGACTATCACTATGTCCATCATCCATTGATCAAAATTGATTTTAGATAAACCCCATCGGTCCATGATTTTTAAATTTATATTTCAATGTTTTTTCTTTAATCCATCAAATCTATTATTGGAATCATTGGATCATCAACAATAGGATCAATCAATGCCAATTGTGTCCCTGAATAACCCCAAGCCTATAGGGATGGGGGAGGTTTCGTCATCATCACCTCCAAATAGAAAATTATTCATCTACATGTTGGGAGGTAAATAAATATGGTCAACATCCCAATGATTCCTCACATATCTGGGAAACCCTCTTCAAATCAAGGCTCATTTAGAAATCAGAACATTAAACTCCCTCAATGTCATTATTCATTGGCTAATATGAGAGGAGTGTACGGTGAAAGAAATCAGACGCCACTGGGGTCCCAAAAAAATATCCCAATATAGAAATGGGATTGAAAAACAACCCTTATAAAGGAAGTGCAGAATCATCATATTGGGCTGAATGTAATGGAACTACCACCACTACTCCATACACATCTATAAATTTTATCACTGTCTAAATGGCGTATATTAGGGATTAAGATGAAAATTTATTGAGCCTCAACATGGAGAACATACCTCAAGAAGAGGGTGATTTGGATGCACCAACCGACGCTATAAGAACCTAGAACTAAAAGAGGCTCCAAAACATGGCACCTCCAAATATCAAGATTCCACCTCTTTGATGAAACACCACTATTGAAAAATGGAATGGTGTGGATATATCCCAATCACTGCCTGAAATAATGGATGTTCAATCAATGGAGGAACATTTGTTAAAATAGTTGAATGAAATACAAACTCTTAGAAAATTTAATGAAGTGCTACGAAAGGGAAATATTATTATTGGGTATCATCTCCCGGATGAAGAAAATATCACTCCTCTCATTCATTTGGGTTGATCTGATCTTCAAGTTTGAGTAAAACTTGAGTGTCAGAATGGATCAGTATCTAAGCATCCAATCTCCAAAAATGAGGATGATGAAAATGATCATGACTTAATTTCATTATGGACACAAAATATCACTCTATAGGGTGATCATTCAGTAATTGGATGAATTGAGAATCATTACGAGATTGATGTGCGGATACCTTATTGACCCTCACATACTCCCAGTAGATGGCTTATATCTTGAACAATAGTACCCTCCAAGATTATTACCATCATCGAGTCCCTATCTGCTTTGTGGGAATCCATGGAAGGGTGAAATTCATCTGTTTTTCCTAAAAGGTATCCATGTCCCGAGCACGTGGATGATATACTACCCCAACTGAATTTCAGAAATCCTACCTTATTTAGCATCAAAGGTTCAAGAGACCCCGAACATAATCTCACACACTTCATATCTTGATCTGGTCAGATGATGGACCCTCAAGATCATTAGGAAGAAAAAAGTTGAAGCCTTTTGTATAGACTCAGAAAAGGAAATACTTTGTTTGGTATAACATTCTATCATAGTATTTATTGTTGGATGTGAAAACCTTCATCATCAATTTCATTATTAAATCAGGTCTATACTGGGGGAAGCAGCAATCATCGACCAGAAAAATATTAAACAACATTAAAATAATAGGGTTACAAAATTTATATCCATATAGAAAGGATTAAACTATTGACCCAATATCCCTCTCTCACAAGAGAAATTATTGGAAATCTATGCTCAAATATCTAATATGGGATGAAAACTCCTCTAATCAAATTGATGTGTCACCGTAGGATCCATGAGTTCATAGGAGTGATAAAATGGTTAGAATACTACATTCAGTGCACCCGATCCAAATCATGAATCATTCCCTCAGCATAGGGGAAAAGGCTACAGAATGTAGAAGATATATCTATCACTTTCAAGTCAGATTATGTTCCCATCCATTCACCTAGGATGGTCCTGAACCTCCTTGCACCTCCCATCGAGTGAAAAAAACCCACAAATGTACCCTTTTCTAGAAGAACAATGATATCAGGGTCTCCCAATATTTGAGGAATGGATAAATAAAGAATTAATTTTCTAAAATGGAAAAGTCCCTGGTTATATATTAGTATCAATGGACAATAATATGCTCAAAGTACCCCATCCTATGAAGCCCAATGAGGTCAACCTTACCAACCTTCTGGACTAGTACACTTTTCATGGAATGTTGGGTAATAATATCCAGTACTTCTTCATCTCCAAATATGTCCTTCATGGAATAATTGATACTGGGCAGGTTTTGTTAGATAACTCCTTAGAGTATGTGGCCTATATAAACATAACCTAATAAAAATAGATGGTGATTGAAATAATGTTCCATCTAGGATTACAAATAAGTTCAACAACCATGTGACTCAGAAAATAGTTAACCAAGATCACAGAACCCTGATATCCTAGTTTCATGGACCCAAAATAGATTCAATACCCAAAAACATGACATCAGATATGTCTACCAATTGTGGGTGTGACCATTAGAAGAATGAATATCCATATGAGTAGGATTCGTATTCTAATACAACGTAGGATTTAACGCTATCACATTTTTTTCCTGCTACATCTAAAACATGGGATCCACCCCAACAAATAGAATCCCCATCGGAAATATAGAATTTGTTTGGTTATACAAATGTGATACACATGGAAAAACCATTCTCTTCATAGGATTATTCCTTCAAGTATGAAATCCTCATATCATACCTAGGAGAAGGAGGCCACACATACATAAACTGATGATACATGTGATAACATAGGTGTGGTCAGACCCAATATTTCAATTACATCCCCATATTGGACATATATGTTATGGAAACCCAATGTAAAGTGAACCATCGGGCCGATAAAATACTTTTACGTGTCTCAGAACCCCCAAGAGGTCGTACACACCCAGTTTTCTTACATTATATCCTAGCAGGGGTTCAATTATCCTATCAATCAAGGAAACAATGAAAGCCAAAATGACCCACACCACTTGTAACATAGGTTCCCATGACCTCAATAGAAGCACTAGTTTATTCACCTAAAATTCTTTTATTCATGTGCCTAATTTCCAAGAAAAGTACCACCTTGGGAGGAACCGACTTCTGGCACAAAATTATGATATTGTAAAATAGCTAGGGGTTGTCCAAACCACAATCTCAATATGTGATGTGGTTTAAATTTCTAGAGAACATACTGATCCACTCGTTAGTGTCCTAAAAATCCCATACAAATTGGATATAGAAGTCTCTAAATCTGTGGCCTATCGAATGTAGACCATGTCAGCAGAATTCCAGGTGTCCATGTTGTTAATAGATCATGATATAGAAGAGGTCATAAAATATCACATCAAACACCTATATGTTATTTGGAATACTCAATAATTTCAATATCGGAAGGGATCTGATAGACAATGGATTTTGAATCAACATCATCCTAGTTCAAAAACTCTAATGTTTAGGATATAGTGAATGAGATTCATCTCTCAAAAAGTTGACCAATTCCATGATGAGTGACCTATAAATATGATCAAACTCAATGTTTAGTTTTATGATATCACATCTATCATGTATATAATGGTTATCCATAAACAAACCTCATGAAATGTCATATTTAAAATCCACTATATCCAAATTAACATGGAGGTAGCTTCATCATTCCATCAGTTTATGAAATACCCCATAAATGGAAAATTTGGCATACCGTATGGTGGTAGTCCCCCCTTTGAGATGTGTGAGGCCACATATAATGAAGCTAGATTCTATGAAAAGGGAAGAAAATAACCATTGGTGGATGATGATGTATAGTTTGTAGCCCCCAATGGCTTGAAAACCACCCCTAAAAATCTCGATAGTGTGTTTTGTAATGACTATGTTCTCCCCTATATATTTTTGAGGTGATAGAATTTGTCCCAATGACCCAAACTCCTTCTATCTTGGGTGATGGTGTAAAAGACAATCAACTCTAGAATCTCTTTTCAATGAAAAATGTGGTAGGGGTGATAATGTCTCTTGTCGCAGCCTCTCACCTAGATAGTGATTTAGATGCCACCAGAATAATACCATTATCCGAGAATTCCTCCATAGACTCATAGGTTAATGAAGAAGAGCATGAACTTAGTAATTACCCTCTCGTATTCGAGTAAGGTGTCTCCACCACCATTGAAGAGCTCAAGAAGTTTAATTTGGAAACCGAAGATGACATGTGGCCTACACTGATTTATGATGATATTCCCCCATGAATAGCAAGAGATTCATATTTCCTATCTAAATAAACACGGATATGTCATCTCTTGGAACTATATAGAAATTTTTGGACAGAATTTATATATGTCTTCGAATCATCTCTACTAAACCGATGAGAATTAAGGCTTCAAGTAGGTAGCCAATAGGATGCACCCCTCTCATGAAACCAATTTAGAGGTGTAAGTTGACCAATTTATCAAATAAAAATATATTCAAGTAGTGAAATACCCAAGATGGATGTCCAATATTATCCCATGTAAGAAAAATAATAGGAAGATTGGGGTCTGTATAGATATCAAAGATAGTAATTGGCACTTCTCAAATGAAAATTTCCCATTTTAGATCGTATAAATATTTATCGGTGAAAATCCAAGATTTAAATCTCTTTACATAATGGAAATGTATTTAGGGTAAAACAAAATAATGATTTCCCTTGAAGATAAGGATGAAACTACCTTTAGAAGGCCGCAAGAGATTATTTTCTATCAGGTTATTCTGTTTGGGTTAAATAAAGGTAGAATTACATATCAATGCACCATGCATCATATATTTAAGATGATTGTGGGAATAATAGTAGAATTATATGTTAATGACATGGTGGTCAAATCCCGACAACAATGTGATCAAATCATATTTTTTCATATAGTCTTTGACATGTTGTTACAATATACTATGGAGATGAATCTGTCGAAATGAACCTTCATGGTAACATTAGGGATGTTCCTTGGCTTTGTGTTATTCCACCACATCCTTGAGGTTGACATTGAGAAGAATACTTTTATTATAGTAATGTCACCACCCAAAAATCACAAATAACTTAGTGGAATACAAGGGGACCTTACCTACATTTGGTGACTCATAGCCAACTTGGATTGAAAATAACTCCCTTTCACCAGGATTATGAAGAATTTATATTCATACAAATGGAATGTGGGCTACTAAGAATCCTCAAAAATTCTCAAGAAGTATATATTTTACCAACTTATTCTGATGCCTTCGGTGGATCATATGCCACTCATATTATATGTGGCTTCCATAAAAAACTAACTAGGAACCCTCCTTGCACTAATGAATGGCTTGGAGAGTGATAAAATTATTTATTATCCTAGATGATTATTGCTAGGTACATATACTAGATACATAGATTTTGTGGAAATCTTCCTTGCACTCATCATTATAGGGTAGAAAATGATCCATTTCATGGAACACCATGAAATAAATTTGTTCTCTTGTATCAATCTGTTTAAGTACATCCTTGGAATCCCCATGCTAACTAGATGTATGTTTGAATGGGAAAACAATTTAAAATAATATGAAATAAAATTCATGAATCAAAATGTGGTGAAAGGGAAATCCTTGACTAATTTTATCATAAAACAACACCCCCCGGAGAATACATTAGTGGACACAGAACTCCAAAAGTAGTGGGTATTCTATTCCCATGACACTGCCCTGACATTGGAGAAGAATTCCGATTGAGCATCATGATGTCCTATCAGCAAAAGGATGGAAAACCCAAAGGTCAATCAGGATATATTAGGGAATGTGTTTGTCTCTATAGATAAAGCATTTTATCTTAACTCTTTCTCAAAATCTGATGGATACATGAATATAGAGACTGAATACCATGTCCTGGTCACTGGCTTGGAACCATCCATAGAACTATAAATAGCCTACCTAAATATCAAAGGGGTTTCATAACTATTTATTAAGTAGATCAATGGTCAATATTCCATAAAAAAGAAGAACTAGCCCCTATCAGCAGCTATGTTAGGGAAATAATGGAAGATTTCTTTTTTGAGACCACATAGTATCATGTTCCTCAATCACTGAATGGTCATCCCAACACATTGGCTAATTCAACCATAGTCTGGGACAACCCTGATCAGGTGGAAGAAGTCATCAATATCACATATTGAAGAATGGTATCTATGATCATCATATATGATATGGTATAAATCATTCAGGTCAACAACATCCCAATGTTTGATGAAACAATATGCACCCCTGGATGGTTGGATCCCATAATCAGTTATCTCTAAAATGGAACTCTCCAGAAATTCCAACCTAGAAAGGAATAGATTTAGCACTTTGCAATGAAAATTACCCTACAGGATGACAAAAATGGATAGAAATCCCTATAAAAGAGGGGATTTGATGGAAACCTCCATAGATGCATAGCACAACAAGATATTCACACAATCATCAAAGAAGTATATGTAGGCTCATATGACGGTCATCAGTCTGGGACTGGGATCTCGCAACAAATTAAATGGTTGGATAATTGTTAGAAAAACATTATACATGTGTTTCTTTGGGAGAAAAGGTAGAAGCGTTCATGGGATCCAACCCACAGTTTGATTGTGGGGGGTTTGTTTTTTGAACAATAATGAAAATATGGTAACCATTGTTTACTCTCACCAGAAACTCCCAATGGTTCCCTCATTCACAAATGGGTATATACATTCATTCCACTGATAAGAATCAATACATATTTTAGGACCAATGACTCTTGATGACTCACATGTTTTGATAGGATGGGAGTTCGGGCTGATCACACCTTTTGGGGGGGGATTTTTTTATACTCTAGGACTCCCATATAGATTTATGATGTGTTTTTAAATCTCTTACTAATACCAATACAATATCTATTGTGCTAAAAAATAATCATTGGTTAATTATATTTTATGTGAAACAAACTGGGGGCCTTTTAATGAATCCATCTATATTTATCTGATGTTTTCCATCATTTTCAAGAAATGGGAATCCACTTATGTGATAAATACATATAAATGAGAAATTTGGAATGTTATTACATGTATAGAGGTGATTAATAATATGAAGTGGGTATTGATCCATTAGGAGTCATCCTACGTATCTTGGATATTATAGGACTCAAAACCAACATAATTTATTGGACCTGTGTAGTTTAACGTCATGAGGAGAGGACTCTCAAAGGATCTCTAGGGAATCAGTTAATAAAGCTCATTTCAAGGATGGAAGTCTTGCATGTCTCGATTATGGAGAGAATTAGAGTTCTCGTAGTTTATTTTTTTTGGGCTTACACACTGAGGTTTCATTTTTCATTATAGATAAATATGGTGAAGATGACATGATTATTTCAGTTCCATAATCCCACATGCGCTATGATTGGTGTGAAAAATAAGGGATGTAAAATCATTATTTTCTTTTGTTATGATGTGGGAATTATGTGTTTGGACTGCCCTAGGAGGATTTATTATAGATTTTGGGCATCAAGGAGACGTCCTATATATCCTAGTTATGGAAGGAACTAGAGTTATCATAGTTCAGATTATTTATCATTATGATGTTGGATGAGGTAGAGTAGTCATATGAGGGGAATAATTAGGGCTCGATGGTAGAAAATGAAATTTTCATAAGGCTTGCATCAAAAGGGATCTTTATTTGCACTTTGTCCATAAGAAGGGATCATATGTATCCTTGTTATGGAAGGAATCAGAGTCATTGTAGTTCAGTCACACCCTTGAGATTGTTCACAAGATAAATTCTCTTGTTTTGAGGTAATGGGTCATTCCAGTTGTTTGGTATTTAAATACATATGATGTCTTAATTAGTGTGGAATCGTGATGCAAATTATATGATTATTGAAAATCCCAAAAATCACATGATATTTGCTTGGTGTGAGAAGAAATGGGTGGAAAATTATCAACATCATCACTGAAAGAGTTAAGACTTTCATCATGGGATAGACCTATAGATCTCAAACATTGAAGAGGTGGCCTACGTATACTGAATATAGAAAGATGTAGGGTCATCATAGTTCCTTTGATCATGGATTACACCCGGAGTTTTCCCTTTTTATTTGTGCTTACACACCAAGGATGAAAATTATTACAAAGTCCTAAGGGGGCCTTGTGTCCCAGCCTACTCTTCTAGAGGGTGTCTCATGACCTAATTGACTTTTCTAGAGAACACATTAATATCAAGATATTTTGTTCTAGAGTCCATCAAATAACATAGTTTCCATGTCTAAATGGTGATGCATGAACAAACCAACATTCCCTCATACCATAGCAAGATATGGTTGATACACATGGAGGGTGTTGTAAGAGTCAATAACACATGTCTCACTGGGTGTCACATGTCATGGATGACACACTAGGAGGGAATCACAAGACCTAGCCAACATTTCTAGAGGGAATCATGAGTCTTGTCTGATATACCTAGAGGGTTTCAAAATAGATAGTTGGAATTCCCTAATGTGACTATGATACATGGATGATAGGAGTTGGTACCATTATATGAGTCATGAAATTTATTTTATGTATTTCACAAAGATTGGGAGATGATCCGATAGGGATTCAGGAGACTAATGTGGCATCCCTATAGGAAACATGTCCAGGTGATGTATCACATCTTTGATGACTAATGAGAAGCACATGATGGAAAGTGGCCATTTTTTTGAGTCTCCCACCTTTAGTCTTTGTTCTTGACCATACAAAGACAATTCATTAGATTTAATAAGTAACAATTTATCATGAGTCTCATATGATCTGAAAGATGTCGGGTCTATTCTTCTAGTGTCATGCTAGATTTCTTTCATGTGATATTTGAATGATCACGTGAAGTGATTTATGAATTGTGCACGGTTTATCTAGAAGTTTTAAGACATATTATCTTATGTAATACATTATGTTCGCAAGAACTATCGCTCTGAAAAATCCACTCAGGTGCTTGTTTGAAATTCCCAGAGTTCATCCTCCTCCTCATGATAGGTAGTATTCTGTTACACTAATCATGTCAGTTTGGTAAATTTATAGGCTTATCCACTGCATTTGTTTACAAGTTCATGTGTAATATCTATATTGGATCCATCTTGGAGTCATTGAAGCAGTCTGATGCCACACATATTCATGAGCCATTTTCATGGATCACTTTGAGGGTGTCACCAAACATTCAGTGACTATGATCCCCTCTCGTCAATTTCATGATTATTGGATTATTCCCATTTTTTGGGTCATTTTTTATCACGTGATCATGTTAGAGGAATTATATATTGTTATATTGAAATGTATAAGGGTCTTCATGAGATCAATGATCCCGTTTAAATCCCTTTTTGAGATGCACGATTCCATGTACGATTCAATTTTTTTGGAAACAATGATTTTCAAGGGCTCTCCATGAAATTATGGAGGCCTATCCAAGAGTCTCAGAGGAATGCACTACAGACTTCTTTACTATGTCGCATTTGTTTTATGACCACAAGTTCTTTTCACACCTACAACTTTTAGTTTAATTTTTTATTTTAAATGATGGGTTCTAACTGAGAATACATGATTATTTTCATAGATAATTACTCTGTTTTTTATGATTACCAACGTGACCAATATGGGTCATTTAGGGGTGAGCGATAATTTCATGGAAAAATCAATCTGTTTTTTCTAAGGGAAAAAGGGAAGAGAATGGTTTCTTGGATAGACCTGAGGCTTTCTATGTGGTGAGGCTAAGAAACAAAAAGTATTTCACAAGATGAGGAAGGTATGATACTATGGACTCACAATGCCTTGCGAATCACTGGAGGTGAGTCGTTTGATATTTATGATCACGGGTTTCTCTAGCCTCATCCCCTTTATTTCCCATTGTTTATTTTCTATAATATTTAAGGGGTATATAATATTTCATGGATGTTTTCAAGGATAATTACCCTTCCCATTGGTGAATCATCACATAAACATGAGGACCTCTAGGGCTATCCACTTTTTGGACAACATACCTACTCCTTACAAATCCTTTTCAGGTTGTATTGTGAGGTTCTTGCTACTGAAAAGCTTAGTAGGCTAGAGAAGCATATCTAACTACCACCGTACATGTATTGGTTGTTTGGGGTGACTTTTTTAGAGTAGGAGGGAGTGTTGAAATTGTCTTCAAAGGACCTATATAGATTATGTTCTATGTATGTAGTCTTCCTGTGACCTTATAATGGACACACAATTGCAAGTCCTTTGGTGGGTCACACGATATGATAGTCATTGCCACCTTCTTCCCCCTCTCCCATTGTGTTGGAAATAATACCCATATTCATGGATTTCTTCCTTTAGGAATTTTCCAATCCTCATTAGAAGGGTTTCAACAAATACCCAACCCTACTCATGAGTGACGTTAGTGGGGTCCAGGGATCACTTCTGACGAATTTAAATTCCCGTGAGAGTCTTTGGAGGTGTCCAAAATCAGTGTTTTGGGTGATTTTTGGTTTAATAGAAAATGTTTGGTATTTTGATAATCTCCCTAAATATTGGGGGATAGAGGGTGATTCCTTTCACAGAACATCCTTTATTTTACAGATCCCTCAGTTTTCCCTCCGTTACATGCCTCCGTCGTAGGACTATTCCACAAGACCAAATCATCAGACCTGTTCACAAGACCCGACCACAAGACCCCATTATGAGCTTTCCTTGTGAGATCATTCCAACAAGACCACTTCTTTCATTCAGTTTTTTGAACCAGCTACAAAAATATTTCAGTAATTGTTTAAACCTCAACCATGAGGAACTATAATTTCTTATTAGTTGTCTTGGGATTCGCTAGTTTGATCATATAATAAATTTACCATCATTAAATTCATGTGACCACCTCTAGGTCATGTGATCACGAGTGTCCAAAGGGGTCACGCAGATTTGTGATGTAATGTGGGGGTTATGGGACCCCTTAGTCCTTCTAAGGTCAAGAAATTTTTGAAACCATTATATTGATTGAAAAATTCCATTTTGATATATATGATTCACATGGTGATTCCAGATTATTATGTCTCTATTTCTAAAAAAATTATATTCTATTTATTATACATATTCCACATTATAATTTTCATATGAACTCTCTTTCTTTTCAATCATCTAGAATGCACTGAAGAAAGAGGAAATGGTAGTGATAGTTCATCGTGATGCTATAGTGGTGAGTGTAGATCCTTATTATCACCATTATACAGTATTAGAAGAAAAGTTTCTAACAAAATTTAGGGGATTAATGTTTTTAGAATATCCCTTTCATAACTAGTTTCCACTTTTTTGGTATGTATTTTCTGATGATTCTTCAATTCCTCCATACATGTAATCAATTATATACTCTTCTTGGATTCATATGTACCATAAAACTTAGTAGGAAAATCTATCTAGGGGAGGATACATTATCTCTAAGGGGGAAATAAAAGAAGGGATTATATTTCCATTCATTACCATAGGCATTGATGGGACAGATCGCATGCCTTATTAGGATGTCCATCTTTACCACTCAATAATGAGGAAATCTGCTTCCAATCATAAATTTGGGTGGTTTACCAACTGGGACATCCAATCAGATGGTATCTCTTGGATGGACTGGGGATGAACCATATAGGTCAAATACATTTCATCTTAATTCACTATATAAAAATACCAAATTCGACAGTATGAGGATGTATGGATGTCCGAAACGGTACCCTATTACAAAAAGTGTTTGATGACAATGTATTTTAGTTATTGGAGCCCAAATACAAAAACAATTACACCTTAAACAGGTAGAGGTGCACTTCAGTCCTAGTGATGTAGAGAATATTTTTTGACCACAAAAATTAGGTAGTATGTATAACCAGATCATTCCTCTATGATCCTCCTGGGACAATGAAACAAAAACTCCTCCTATGACTTGGGAGCTAATTAAACTGGCTGAGATGGCCTTTTTAAATGGGATTCTTCCTGAAGAAGAATTATATTTAAAGACATGATTGGAATTCTTCATCATGAAGATAAATTCTGATCCGGAAGCTAGAAGTCCAAAATCATGTCTTATGAAGGCTTTGTGTGGAATACTGGGAACTCATCATCTGAAGGATAATGTAATGAAGTTAAATGAATGGGGATGGGGTTTTTCCTTCATATAATTTGATCCATTCAACTAACTAGTTTCCTTTCTATATATTTTAGTTGTAACTTAATTCTCAGAAAGGGAAAACTTAGAGTTATAGTTTCCACGTTCCAGGTAGTGAATTCTACGATAGGGGCCATGTATTGGGCTAGCCATCCCTATGTTGGACATACTCGCCCATCGAGGGCACCATGTTTATAAGGAAAATTCTCCTTATAAGATCACATGACCTTTAATAGTATTCTTGGGTTGGGTAAGAGATCTCATGTGCAGGTATGAATATATGAACATTTAAGATATTACTAATGCTCACATTGTACCATATTTTCAGTGCATCTGCAGGGTGAAACCCATCCCATTGAATGTTTTAGAGGTTAAAGACTATAAGATCTAGTATAATAATTTTTTAATTTAGACTATACAAGTTTGTACCTATAGGTGACATTGTTCACATGGGTGAGGACACTCTTGATGTACGTGCTTACATGGTGACACTTGGTGAAGGATATATTTCTGACTATATAGATTGGGAACTTATCTTTGTTTGGTATGAAAAATGCTGATTCATCCACCAATTCTTGTGTGCTCAATAAATATTCCCATGAACAATATATGTTTTATCTGAGGAGAATTTGATTGTTTCTTTCCTATTTTTGATGATGTTTACTAAGTATGATGTTGGCACTATAATAAACCATCCTCTTCATAATGTAATGATTTTTTTATCTCGTTAATATGAAGAGGTTTGGGTTCGATCATATCATAGTGAACAGTTATCTAGACTGCTTAGAGAAGCCTTCCAACCATAGACTATGGATAAAAATACCAGGCCTATGAAACAACTACATTGAAAAGGGATAGGAGCACTAGAAGCACATCGCAAGGAAGTTGGGTTCTTACCATTTCCAAAGGTTGAAACTACTTGCATTGTTACAATAGAAGTAGCATCTAGGTGTGATATTTTTCTAGAGTTATTTTTTCTTATCTCATCTTTATAGTGGGTAGTTTGAAATCAATGGTGTTTAGAGGCTGATCATTGGGGTTTATTGGAGTACTCATTGGTGCATTTGTGTGGTTTTATGTATATAACTAGCTCTCATAGTAACACCTATTAATATCACTATGAGGAGAATCAAGGTTTATTCAATACCTTGGCATGGATTTGGAGAGTGTCAAGGGTCAGATATTTTTCTCCTATCTGGTTCAGAAACTAGTTTTCATGAGCATAGATTAATTTTTTGTGGATGAACATGGATACCATGTCACAAAGGAAGTGGTGTATCTTAGTTTACAGATGTTATTAAGGTGTTATAGTTCTCTTTAAATAGTATTCATGTCCTTTATAAATTTTAAAACAATGGGAGGCTATTAATGACAACATTTTCCTCCCACCACCTGAATATACACCCTATGTCACGGCCATGGGAGTGCAATTTGGAGGTGACCAGGGAACTGATGATGAAGGGTCCCCATGCCGACAAGAACATATGAGGGCATTTATTGCCTCTTCAAAAGAAATAGTTTCAACTTAAGAAACCATTTAGGGGCCTTCCTCTGAAGGGAATAAGAATAATAAAATAAATCAATATGCATTATCATATCCTTCTTGTCTAGAATCCTTATATATGTTTGACATTTCAGTATCCTTCTTTCTTGGATCATTTTGGTAGTACATTCTGATTTTTAAAAATGTGAAGGTCCCCATCTAATTCAATTAGAAATGAAATGATTCACTTTCATGGATATGGGGTAGTATTTGTGTGTTATGGTATACCCTTCACTATCAGGTCTGACATTCATGAAATGAAGTTGGCTAAGGTGATCGTTCAATCATTTTAGTTTCATATTACAGACATTTCAGCACTTGTAACCATTGAATCGAAATAGTTGGATTCACTTTGGAGGATTTTAATAAATTTAGATACTATTATACTACCTTATCTCTAATAGAAGTGTATTTTGAAAAAGGGTAGTACCTTTTCAAAATTAGACACATTGATTATTAGTGTCACATATCATGATATTATCATTTTTCTCAAGTAGTCATCAAGGATGGGGAGACAAGTAATTCTCCCAAAAAAGCACTAGAATTTTCATGAATCCATTAATCATAAGAATGAGTTTTTTCATTCCATGAGGATGGGTTTAGAGAAGTGGATTTCACTATTCATGTGATTGATAAATGTTTGTTCTTATCCTTAGTCACAATTTTTGATGACCTTGTCTGACTGTATTATTTATCTGGTAACTAATGAGCCCTTATTCCTTTTACTGTAGTGTATTCACATAGATGTTTGGGGGTTTAGTGCTTGGTCCCCCGGGGGGTTCCTATAACAATTTCTACCAATGCAGACGCTGGTTCTTTTCCATATTCATTAATTACTATGAGAAAAACTATTTCATTGAGTGACCTAGTCCCAACATACATCTTCATTCCCAAAGTGGGTTTAGGTGAATGTCTCGGTTCAGCATTATTCTATCAGTCATTAAGGAAACACATGTGGAGGGAGTTCTGGGCCTCAGTTTTGGAGACCCCCTTATATTAGATGAAGGATTGGTTGAGTGTCCTTTAGTTTTTGTTTCCAACCCTTTGTTACGAGGGTTCTAATTATTCCACTATTCATGCTCATGTAAAGGAAGTAGCCTATTTGATAAAACCTGAGAGGGCCCTCAAATTGTGGGTGGAAATTGTTGAGGCCTCCAATTCAATGAATTATAACTAAGATGACTATGTAAAGTAATCCTCCCAACTTGCAATAGAGGCAACAAATTATTGAGACACAGTCAAATCACGGAAGATTGAAATTGGTTGTTTTAAGTAGGAAATTGGTCATCTTCAATCTGATATCAATGGTATTATTTTAGATTTTTGTAATTTCAACAAAAACTCCAAAAGTATTACCAGGATGTTCTTAATAATGATGGTCTTTTGGGTGTGATAGAAAAGGCATGCCTTGAAGCCATTTCTAGGTTATATGGGTTGAAATAAGCTGTAATGGTGGAAACTAAGTCTGCTGATCAACTATGGAAATATATGGCTTCCATGGAGCAGGTAATTGAAGATATAAATGACTCATCTGAGAAAATCCATTGTTAGAATCCAAAGTATTCAATATTTTTTGATATCATATATTCATAGGAGAGGCTCGGGTATGTGGATATTCCTCATTTTTCATTCATTACTAGTGAATGTATTTCTGAATATTATAAGTATTGTTTAGATTCTATTTTGTTCATGATGTGCATGGATTTTTTTTTCTATTATATTATTTGAATCACTAACACTACCCACCCATTTCATAACCTCAATTAAAAGAAAAATTATAGAATTGAATGATGAAATTATAATAGATTTTTCATTGTGATATGCTCATAAATACTCACAAAAACAAGATTCTTAATCGATAATCTATTCCTTATATCTTGATGTCACTTAACATTATAATGGATTGAATGGATTGGATATATATGTCTCGTATAGAGATTCATCTATCATTCATCGAATGTGATGGGATTGACATCCCTGTATTAGTATTTACAGGAAATTACAATCTAAACAACTTCCACAATTTAGAATATAGTCTTTAAGTTCATACCTTTTGTGTGATGTAGTTTTGCATATCAAAACATGGAAAATTTTATGATGTAGTTTCGGGTCACTGATCTTTGACCAGATATCAATTTATTTTTTAGACTTTTAGTCCATACCTTCATGTACGTTACATTAGGGTCTTTTATCATGGATGAGGATATTTCTCTAGTTTTTTATTCTTTTATCATGAACCAAGAAGTATTGTAGTTTAGTGTCTCTTAGATTAGACCTTGATATTTTTATAGTTTTGTGGTATTTTATTTTCTAGATTGATGTTCTCTAATTTATAATCTTATAGATCATTACCCATATTTCTTTATATTAAGGCCTTTTAGCTCGAACCTCTTATTACATTAGTTTACGGTCTCTTATATCAGACCTATTATTTAGTTAGACAATGTTCTTTTAGTTAGGAACTGGATGTAAAATAGTAAAATTGGTTTTTATCTCAGACCACAATGTTCTATAGTTTAGGACCATTTAGGTTCGACATTGATGTACTATAGTTTAGGGTCTTTTAGCTCAGAATTTATATTTCTTTAGATTATGGTCTTTTCACTCAAAACTTTAATTGATTTAGTTTACAGTATTTTGGCTTGGACCTACTATTTAGTTAGTTTTGGGTCTTTTAGCTCAAACTGTCTATCGATGATCGTGGGATATGGTGTAGACATGCTAGGAATGGCATAAAAACACTCTGATGTGCTTGGTTCCACTATGGTGTTGTTAAAGCTCTTGAGGATCACAAATACCTTTTTTAGAGTGATGCATTTGGTTGATGACCATAGTCACATATGTATGATCCATAAGAATTCATGCACAGTAAAGAAAAGGATCCTTGGAGGTGGGTATCTTTTGTAGGGGCTATGAAGGATTTATGAACATAATACTAGTGGATAGAGAAATAATATGAACTCTATGTCCACCTGTATTTTTGGAGTGTTTATGATGTAAATCGTTTCCCAAAATTTTAATTCTATGCTTATAAGATGGGGAAAACATGTCAGGGAATACCCATTTCACTCTAAGGATCCGAGTTCCACCTCTGTGTTTCCAGGTCTCAGGGAGATTAAAACCCCTTTCTGACAAGGAGGATATTCCTTTATTCAGTGGCACAAATTCGTATGCATCAATTACATGTCCAAGGAAAACAATATCTCTACTTCATTTTTAGGGTCATAAACTATTTTATAAGACTAAAATGTCTAGATGATGAAGTTTGATATGGAATGAATGATATTAAAGAAGGGTTCTGGAACCCTTGGGAACATATATCTTAATGCTAATCTCAATCTCTATTCCATGTGTTTTGGAATCACAAGGCTTGGCCATAAAATATTAGACAATGGAGTGTTTCATTTCATCCTCGATAAAGGGTACAAAATATGGTGATGTACAATTAAAATTGTTGAATATACTAGAATTGTTTTATATGAGGATTGTAAATCATTGTCCAAATTTTTATTATCGGGAGGATGATATGGAAAGTCGTATTGGGAGTATTTCATCCACATTTAGTTGTTGAGTGCATCCATAATGATGTTAGGGCTCAAAAGGATTGGAATTATACTTTTCTTGAGTGACATATTTGGATGAGGACCATAGGAAGATATGCATTAACCATAGGCATGCATTCATATTCATGAAAAGGGTCCCTTGAATTTGGATATCTTTTCCATGTGACATTATTGGTTTATGATAATCGGAGGAACCCAAATCCTGAAGAATGATTTGTGGGAAATATAAAATCCAATATGTGTTCGAACACAAAAAAGATTGTGTCACCACTTAGTGATTATATTATCGTTGTGATGAGATGTGAAAAAACATTTCTCTATCATTTTTCTTCACTAGTGTGTTGAATGATCAAAGCATGTAATTTACTAGGTGTACAATATAGGCCCTATGAGCTATATACTTTATCCATTTTCCCTAAATATTTCTTAAACTCTGGAAGTGAATAGTTTTATTAGTGAATACTTGACATTTTCATAGGCCTCCTGATAAAAAACTATTTTTTTGAATATTTTATTGATAATAAATGATATAATTTTCTCACATTGTGTTAAATATGTTTATTTATAAAATATTTGGGATTTTATCATTCATTTGAAAATTTGGAGAAATTCCAGTTTTACCCTTTATAGTGCACTATAGTAGTTCGAAGATAAATATTGTTATATTTATTATATGAATTTGAAAGTTTGTAACTGTGTTCATAAATTAATGTTCTATAACTTGAATTCAGGACACTAGAGCTAAAAAGTGCATTTTGATGGAGTAAATGGTCCATTGATCCAATGGTGAGCTGGACTAAGAAGAATGGACATGGGTTCCGTATTTGGGCCATATGATCTTCCTCCTGGCTTGGATTGAGCCCAAATTTTGAGGAACGCTCGTGGACATGATTTTTCACAAATCAACCTCCTGGGAGACTGGTCATTTCACGCGTTTCGGAGGTCAAATAGGCGGTACAACGTGGAATAAAATATTTGGTCGAGTTTTTGATTTCACACTTAAAAAGTTAAGTATCCCTAGCCCTCACAAACTATATTTAATGGGGGTTTTAACTCTTTGAGAGGTATTTTCGTGGCATTGGGAAGGTTTGGCAGAAATGGTATCTCTTGGGAGCCCCTCACAACTCTTGGAAGAAGTAAGGCTTTGTGCAAACCTCTCTTCCAAAAAGGCGCTCCTCTCCCACCTCTTCTTTGTATTTCTTTTATTTCATTTTTGTTTCATGAATTTTTTTCAAATAATATTCTGTGTTATTCCCTCTTATTATTCTCTTAGTCTTCTTAATTGGGTTGGAATCAAGAGTGGAGACAGGATTGGGTTCTACCCTTTCAATCCTTTGCTTATGCAAAAAGTATCCATGATGACTACACCGCCCATGGAAGAGTAGGCTTTTAGTAATAAATATCTCTTCTAACCTCTTAATTTAATTATTTTGAATCATTTAGATACTGTAATTCACTTAATATTATCCATGAATTGTGTTTTTAAATTGTAATAAACTATGCAAGCAATTGAACAATTAACACAAAACACGCGAGGTTGAGAATTGTGTAAATTATGAGAGCGCGATCTTAATCGGTAATACAAGACCATACGTGATAAATTTGTAGAGTTCAAATATAATCCCTAAACACAATTCATCCTCATTTCTTGAATCTATATTTTCTCTAATTAACCACTGACCATAAGCTAACCTTAGAACAACAATCAAAGCAGGGTGCTGCGATTGTGTGTTCCAAAGCTAGCCTAGGGTTTAAGTAATTTCATCTTTCTGGTTAAGTTAACTCTTGTAGGGTTCGAGGGATAACAAATTAGGAGATCATAATAAATTTGATATTGATTTAAATTATAATGATTAATAAGTGAATGAAGAGGTAGATTTAGATCGATTACGCCTTTTAAAAAAGATTTCTAAAAAAACTTCTTCTTGTCGTGTCATTTTAATCAAAATTCATTTCAAAACTAAAAACAAAAAAATTATACAATCTTCTTCCAGCAAAATTATTCTAGATTAATAAACTATAAACAACCACCCCCATACTTTCAAGTATTGTTTTTAATATCTTCTATTTTATTTCTAGAATACCTCTAAAAATTATTTTAATTCACTTCCTCCTTTGAGAGACGACCTTGGTCAGCCACTCTGCTGCACCTAAGTACCCAAAAATCACACTAATCATTTTAGTGCGACCACAACAGAGCTCTATAAAATTGGCGCCGTTGTCAGGGAGGCATGTAATTATTTCAACCAATTAGAGGTATTTTTTTTATTTTAAATTTTATTCTCTTCCTTTTTTCTTTCTTCCTTCTTTAACCAATCTGATTTTCCTCTTCTTTTTTTATTTTATTCTACTTCTTTTTGGACCATCAACTCAAAATTCTCATTTTTATTTTACTATGGTCAACTTTCTTTTTTTTCATTTTTATTTTATTTCTGACATGAACTAATCCCGAAGATCTCTTAGATCTTGACCCTGAGATTGAACACAACCTTAAGGCACGAATCAGACACTCTCAGTCCACATGAAGTTTCAATATTCAACCAGTTGGTGAATTCCTCTCTTCTGGAAACATTGAAATTGGAAGCAATTAAAATTAAAACATAAAAGAGGAACCAATGGCTGGAAATAATGGAAATGAACTTAATAGAACCGTTCGAGAATTGGCAGCACCTGATATTAACTATCAACTAAATTGTATTGCATACCCAAATCTCGAATTGGACTTTGGATTGAAATCTAGATTAATTCACCTTCTTCAAAAGATTCATGTCTTATCTGGTGAGGATCCCAACTAACACCTTATGGAATTTAATGTTGTTTTATTAACTTTAAAACCAAGAAATGTATCTGAAGATCAAATTAAATTAAGAGTATTCCCATTCTCACTTGATGGAGCTGCAATAGATTGGATGCATTATTTTCTACCTGAAGATGTAACATGTTGGAATGATTTGAAATGTCTTTTCTTGCAAATATTTTTTCCAGCATCAAGGACAACATCCATTCGAAAGGATATATTGGGGATCAAGCAAGCACAAGGGGATTCAATGTATGAGTACTGGGAGCGATTCAAGAAGTTGTTTGCAAGATTCACACATCACCAAATCAGTGAGCAATTACTCATCCAGTACTTCTATGAAGGACTCACACCTATGGAGAGAAGCATGGTAGATGTTGCGGCTGGAGTAGCATTGGTGGACAAGACACCAGTAGCTTCACGGGCGTTGATCGACAAGATGGCCCAAAACTCCCAACAATTTGGTGATAGAGGTACACCACATGTTTGGGGAGTACATCAGGTAAGTCCTTCTTCTCTTGAAAGTCATTTGATTGATACTAAGTTGGAATAATTGACCACTATGGTGAGGAAAATTGCTTTGGCACAGAAGACATCTCTACCCCCTCCTTCAAGGCCCTGTGGTGTTTGCACTGAGACAAGCCACCCAACTGACTGTTGCCCACAACTCCAAGAAACAGAAGATTGTGTAGCAGTGTTCCCTGGGAGACCATTTCCACAGCAGCAACAACCATATCCCCAAAAGAAGTTTGATTCATTTTCTCCAACATACAACCAAGGGTGGAAAGATCAATCGGTCATGAGGTATGGCTCTGGACAACAACAAAGGCCCCCCATTTCAACCAAACTTCTAGCAGCCTCCACCTTACCAACAGGGTTTCCAACAACCCCAAAGTAGATTCAAATCTCAAACATCAACGAGTCAGCAACATGGGAATCTCCAACACAAGGTAGACTCTAACACTGATGATATTTTGAAACAAATTGTTCTTAATCAACAGAATGAGCTAAAGAGTCAAGGTTCAGAGCTGAGGGAGTTAAAGACTCAAATGAGCCAGATTGCCACTACCCTCCATGAACTTGTAAGTAAGAATTCTGGAAATCTAACTTCCCAACCAACTCTAAATCCAAAGGGGAATGTCAGTGCCATCACATTGAGAAGTGGGAAGCAAATGAACAATACATCTATACCTACCATTCCACATGGATTCACCTCAACTCCAGAGAAGCCATATTCCATACCAACTGATGAGAAATCCCAGGAGAAAGATAAAGGTAAGAAAAAGATTGATGATGTTCCTCGTGAACTCCTTCCTTTTCCAAACAGGGTTGTTCAAACCAAGAAGATGGCTGAAGAAGCAATACAAAAGGAGGTTTTCTACACATTCAAGCATGTGGAGAACAACATTCCTCTACTTGAAGCTATTAAGAAAATCCCAAGGTATGCCAAATTCTTAAAATAACTCTGCACCAATCGAAGAGGGCTCAAGGGATATGAGAGGATAAACCTTGGAAGGAATGTATCGGCACTCATTGCACCAACTCTAGCATTGCCAACAAAGTGCAAGGGTCCCGGGACATTCACCATCCCATGTACCATAGGGGAGTTGAACTTCTCTGATACTCTTTGTGATTTAGGAGCTTCAGTAAATGTGATGCCTCACTCTGTATTCTCTTCTTTACAGGTTGGTGAGTTGAAGCCGACAAGAGTAGTGGTGCAGTTGGAAAATAGAGCTACAACATATCTAGCGGGAGTCCTTGAGGATTTACTTGTCTGGGTAAGAGACATGATCTTCCTAGCAGATTTCAACATGCTTAACATGGAGGAAAATCAGGTAAGTTCTCATGCCCCCACAATCTTAGGTAGACCCTTCCTCAAAACTACAAAAACTATCATAAATGTCAATGAGGGTACACTTTCCATGGATTTTGGAGATGAAGTTGTGATATTTAATGTTATGGATTCCATGAAGTACCCCTCAGAGGACCATTCTGCTTTTGTTATCTCCCATTTTGAACCACCAAATAAAAACTCCATGGAATTTGATTGTCCTATGCTTAGGGAGATTATGAGTATTGGTTCTAGTTTGATGTCTAAGAGTACTTCCACACCCATTTCTAAGGAACCAGACTCTCTATGATTTGATTTTGAAATGGAATCATATTCTGATTTTGATCATGGGAACTCTGATTATGACATGGCTGTTGAGTATGCTGATGGATTTGATGCTTTATTCTTTGATTTTGATGATGTCTATTCTGATACTGATGCTCTTTGTGCACATATTTCAGTTCCATCAATTTCTCCATCCATACATCACCCCCCTACATTGGAACTCAAGCCATTACCCCCAAATCTTAAATATTCTTACTTGCTGAGTGGTGATAGATTACCTGTTATCATTGCTACCAATCTCTCTTTTGAACATGAATAAAAATATTTGAATCTTTTGAGAGATAACATTAGGACAATTGGTTGGACATTGGAATACATATCAGCTATTATCCCCCCCCCCCATTTGCATGCATAGGATTGTTTTAGAGGATGAGGCTAAATTGGTGAGTCAACCAAAAAGGAGACTTAATCCCACCCTCATAGAAGTTGTTAAAAAACAAGTTGAGAAATTGCTAGAGGCAGGTATAATCATTCCCATTTCAGATTCTCAGTGGGTAAGTCCAATTCAGGTTGTGCCTAAGAAGAGTGGTGTTACTTTTGTTAAAAATGAGGAAGATGAGTTAGTTCCAATGAGGGTGAAAAACAGTTGGTGTGTATTTATTTATTATAGGAAACTAAATCATTCCACTCGCAAAGACCATTTCCCCCTCCCATTTATTGATCATATGCATGGAGACTAGCTGGGAAGACACACTATTGTTTCTTGGATGGATTTTCTGGCTATTTTCCGGTTCCTATTGTAGTAGAGGACCAGGAGAAGACGACATTCACCTGCCCATTCGGTACCTTTGCTTACCGAAGGATGCCATTTGGACTTTGCAATTCCCCAGGTACCTTCCAGAGATGCATGGTGAGTATTTTTTCTGATTTTATTGAGACTTGCATGGAGGTATTTATGTATAATTTTACAGTGTATGGTTCTTTATTTGATGAATTTCTATGTAGTTTGGGAAAGGTGTTGAATCATTGTATTGAGAAGAATCTGGTCCTGAACTTTGAAAAGGGTCATTTTATGGTAGAGCATGGCATTGTCTTAGGGCATGTAGTGTCAAAACATGGGATAGAGGTTGATAGATCTAAGATAGACATTATTTCATCTTTACCATATCCTTCATGTGTGTGTGATGTTAGATCTTTCCTAGGGAATGTAGGATTTTATCGGCGCTTCATCAAAGATTTTTGTAAGATTGCCCTTCCTATGTCACGATTACTTCAAAAGGATTCTGATTTTGTGTTTGATGATTCTTGCAGGACTTTCTTTGATGAGCTAAAGAAGTGTCTCACCACTCCACCTATCATACAACCCCCATGGTGGGAGATTCTTTTTGATCTTATGTGTGACGCCTCCAACTTTTTGGTTGGAGCGGTCTTATCTCAGAGGGTGGAGGGACGTTCACATGTGATCGCCTATGCATCGAGGACACTGGATTCAACCCAATCAAATTACATATCCACAGAAAAGGAGTTTCTTGCTATCATATTTTCTTTAGATAAATTCCGTTCATATTTATTGGGCTCTAGAGTAGTTGTTTTTTCTAACCATGCAGCTTTGAGGTACCTCCTAAAGAAGCCAGATGCAAAGCCCAGGCTGATTCGATGGATGCTCCTTCTTCAGGAATTTGATATTGAGATAAAGGACAAGAAGGGTTCAGAGAATTTGGTGGCAGACCACATGATTAGGGTTACTCACACACTATAGGATGACACCTTGGACCAGGTACCACTTCGGGACACTTTCCCCCGATGAGCATCTTTATTCCATCTCAGGTACGCATCCTTGGTATGCAGATTTAGTTAACTACATTGTTTCCTCTGAAATCCCTGCAAATTTGATGAAGCATCAAGTCCAAAAATTAAAAAGTGAGTATAGGTATTATATGTGGGATGATCCTTACCTCTGGCGCATGTGTAGTGACCAATTCATTAGGAGGTGTGTTCCCGATCATGAGTTTGAGTCTGTTTTTCATTTCTTTCATACACTTGCATGTGGTGGACGCTTTGGACCCCAACGGATAGCTTGGAATGTTTTGGACTCTGGATTATATTGGCCTAGTTTATTCCATGATTCCCATTTGTTTTGTAAGTCATGCTCTCGTTGCCAACACACTTGGAATATTTCTAGGAGACATGAGATGCCCCAACAAACCATACTATTTTGTGAGATTTTTTATGTGTGGGGCATTGATTTTATGGGTCCTTTTCCAAGTTCATATGGTTTCTTGTATATTTTGGTTGTTGTTGATTATGTGAGCAAATGGGTGGAGGCCGAGGCCACCAGGAATGATGATTCTCATGTTGTTGTGGATTTTGTGAAGGCACGGATTTTTTGCAGGTTTGGAGTACCAAAGGCCATCATCAGTGACCAAGGGACACACTTTTGCAATAGGAATTTTTCTTCCCTCCTTCGAAAGTATGGGGTGACACACAAAACATCAACACCATACCACCCCCAAAAAAATGGCCAGGCTGAGGTTTCAAATCATGAGTTGAAACAAATTTTGGAGAAAACTGTGCAACCAAATAGGAAGGATTGGAGCAAGCGCTTTGATGATGCATTGTGGGATTATAGAACAGCATACAAGACCCCCATTGGTATTTCCACATTTCATATTGTTTTGGGGAAAGTGTGTCATCTCCCAGTGGATGTCGAGCATCGGGCATATTGGGCTATAAAGAAATGCAACATGGATTTGGACCAAGCTGGAATTCAAAGGAAGATACAAATTCAAGAGCTTGAGGAGATTAGATTGTCATCATATGAGAACTCAATGATCTAAAAGGAAAGATCAAAAGTAGTTCATGACAAAATGATCCAACAAAGGGAGTTTATTGTTGGAGAGAAAGTCCTTCTCTACAGTTCATGACTGAAGTTGATGCCTGGTAAGTTGCGTTCCAGATTGTTAGGTCCTTATATTGTATATAATGTTTTTCCTTATGGTGCAGTGGAGATCACACAAGAGGACACTGGAAGGATCTTTATAGTCAATCGGCAACGTTTGAAGAGATACATTGAGGGACTTCCTACTGATGTAGTGGATTTTATCACACTGCATGACCCCATCATCGCCTGATCACATCAGGCTGTTCCTAACCATTTCACTTTTATATTATTTGTCCTATTTAAAAATTCTTCATTTCATGTGCATATATAATCTCATGGGTTCTTATTGAGGACAATTCAATATTTTAAGTGTGGGGGAGGGAACCATTTAGTTTAGTAATTTCAATTGTTTTCCTATTTAAAACAAATTGTGTGTTTTTTAAATTTTGTGTGTTTATTTTTCAATTTTCTTTTTGTTTATGAAATTTTTGACCTAAATTGATTCTCATCACCATTTTGAAATTCATATAAATGAGTGAAACGATTTATCCCTTGAATCTAAGGTTAAATTAATGCTGAAATGACTTTGTTTCAAGTTCCAATATTTAGTAATTTCATGAAAAGTAAACTGAATTTTGAATCCCATGCCACATCTCACTGTCTTTATATTTGAAATCACATTCTTATGAGGCTTATGAACCATTATTTTCATATTCTTTACATTCACCTCACTTCTTGAGAGAACCAACCCATGCTTTATTTAACGAGAATTTGATCTATTCATGTCAAAACATTAGGGTTTGAGGTACTTATGTTTAAATGATTGAGGCATTTGTTTGGTATTAAAGCCCCTATTTCAAAGAATCCGTTTTTATAATGGACTACCTTGAATATTTAATCCTTGAAGCACTTAGAAGCCATGCACAACCTATTATTTTAGCCACATTACAAGCCAATTTTCCCTATCCAACCAACTCCTGAAGTGAAATTTCATAATCTAGTTGAGGTTAAGTGTGGGGGAATCTGTCTTGTGTTGTGCCACCACATTCTGTGATACTTTGGGTGGAAAATTAAATTCTTAAGAGATGGGTTTTCTACTGAATAAATTAATTATATTTAATTTTGTGCCTTTTATGGAGCTTTCATGACAAGTGAAGCTGTGCCTTTTCTGGAGCTTCTAATTGAGGTGGAAAGTTGTGCCTATCTGGAGCTTTCAAGAAAATTATGTTTGAGAAGATTGACATTTTTTATGCTGAAATGATGAATGGTGTATACATTTCATGACTATTCATGATGATGGAGCTGAATTGATTCTATGGGGATTAATGAGGATACCATATTTAAGTGAAAATTAGATTAATGCAATATTGCTTCAAAAAGAGTCAAGCCCTCCTTATTCAACCTCAGGATTTTTCACATCTAAATCCTACCAACCGAAAGTGACAGAATAACACTGAAAATTCCTCATGATAAACATATGTCCTTGACTCAAATTGGGTAGCGATATAGAAATCTATCAAGCCTATGGTGACCCTTGTGTGAGTTTGGATGAGAAAGACATTGCAAAAAAATTGATATTTTAGTGATGAGAGAAAATTCAACCGAGGTAAGTGTTTTGTGCATGGGAGGATAAATGAAGTGGAAATATATTGAATGATATAAATGAAGAACTTGAAATAATGGTTTTTTATGAGGTGTGATATATTCTGTTTCTTGGTGTATAATTGTTTGATCTCAAGGATATGTGTTTTAAAATTGGTTTTGATTTGATATTGATATTTACTTGACCTGAGGTTTTGCCCAGTAGTGCAAAAGGGTAAGTGTGGGGGAGTTGATAACACACTATTTTGATGAATATTTTATTGATAATAAATGATATAATTTTCTCACATTGTGTTAAATATGTTTATTTATATAATATTTGGGATTTTATCATTCATTTGAAAATTTGAAGAAAATTCCAGTCTTACCCTTTATAGTGCACTGTAGTATTTCAAAGATAAATATTGTTATATTTATTATTTGAATTTTATAGTTTGTAACAGTGTTCATAACCTAATGTTATACAACTTTCATGCAGGTCAATAGAGCTAAAAAGTGCATTTGGATGGAGTAAATGGTCCATTAATCCAATGGTGGGCTGGACTCGGATGAATGGACATGGGTTCAGTATTTGGGTCATATCATCTTCATCCGGGGTTGGATTGATCCCAACATTTGGGGGAATCTCGGGGACATGATTTGGCACAAATTATCCTTCTGGAAGGCTGGTCAATTCACGCGTTTTGGAGGTCAACAAGGCAGTGAAACGTGGAATAAAATATTTGGCCGAGTTTTTCATTTCACACTTAAAAAGGTATGTATCCCTAGCCCGCACAAACTCTATTTAAAGGGGGTTTTAACTCTTTTAGAGGTCTGGTAGAGGCTTTGGTAAGGTGTGGACGAAAGGGTGTCTCCAGGGAGCCCCTCACAACTCTTGGAAGAAGTAAGGCTTTGTGCAAACATCTCTTCCAAAAAGGCTCTCCTCTCCCACCTCTTCTTTGTATTTATTTTATTTCATGTTTGTTTTTTAAATTTTTCTCTAAATAATCTTCTGTGTTCTTACCTCTTATTATTATCTTATTCTTCTTAATTGGGTTGGAATCAAGATTGGAGAAAAAAATGGTTTCTACCCTTTCAATCCTTTGCTTATGCAAAACGTCTCCATGATGACTACACCGCCCATGGAAGAGTAGTCTTTTAGTAATCGATCTATCTTATACCCTCTTCATTTAATTATTTTGAATCATTGAGATACTGTAATTCACTTAATATGATCCATGAATTGTATTTTTAAATTTTAAGAAACTAAGAAAACAATTGAACAATTAACACAAAACACGCGAGGTCAGGAATTTTGTCAATTATGAGAGCGCAATCTTAATCGGTAATACAAGACCATACGGGATAAATTTGTAAAGTTAAAATATAATCCCTAAACACAATTCATCCTCATTTCCAGAATTTATATTTTCTCTAATTAACCACTTAACATAATCTAACCTTATAACAACAATCAAAGCAGGGTGTTGCGATTGCGTGTTCCAAAGCTAGCCTAGGGTTTAAGTAATTTCATCTTTCTGGTTTAGTTAACTCTCGTAGGGTTCGAGGGATAACAAATTAGGGGATCATAATTAAGTGTATATTGATTTAAATGATAATGATTTATAAGTGAATGAATCAGTAGAGTTATATCGATTATGCATTTTAAAATAGATTTCTAAAAAAACATCTTCTTGTCGTGTCATTTTAATCGAAATTAATTTCAAAACTAAAAACAAAAAAATTATACAATCTTCTTCCAGCAAACTTCTTCTAGATTAATAAACTATAAACAACCACCCCCATCCTTTCAAGTAGTGTTTTTATTATCTTTTATTTTATTTCTAGAATACCTCTAAAAATTAATTTAATTCACTTCCTCCTTTGAGAGACGACCTTGGTCAGCCACTCTGCTACACATAAGTACCCCAAAATCACACTAATCATTTGAGGGCACCCACGACAGCGCTCTATCACCTCCCTCAATGGTTTTTTAACCAGAATAGTTTTTTCTATCCTTATCCAGTATTTTATGTTGTTACTATTTGGACAATTATAGGCTATACATTAATATCATACATCTTTGACCAAAGAGTAGATAGATTAGTGCCATGACGCACATGGGCCTAAAATGGGATATGATACACAAGTGCCTAATTAGGACTCACAGGGTCAAGAGCACTCTAAGAACCTTCTGAGTGGGAGATGTACAAGATGTAAATCATGGTTCAAGGTTATCATGTCATGAGTAATGATATGGGTAATTCATACCCTGAGAGGTTCAGTTCAGACAAGGGTGTTGAGTTCTTACGCATTTGTGTAAGGTATTACATGAATTTGAATGTCCTTTTTACAATGTGACACAATTGGTTAATGGTCATAGGTTCATATAAAGTGTTCATTTTTATGTATTCTAGTAATGTAAAGGATCCCTTGATGACTAATATCCTTTCCGTAGGCCATGAAATATTTTTGGCAACCTGAGGTTCCCAAGTCCTGAGGTTTTGTTCATGGATTGAGGTTCCTTAAAAATGTTAATTGCATCACATAATATGGTTGGACCATGTAGGCCTCTTATGGTCATTTGATAAGGAATTATTATTGAGTTATGGTTTTCATAATTTATCATCAATTTGTGGGGAAATTTTCCATGTAGTTTAACATCATGTTGTAGAGATATTTATTATACAGTTTAACATCATGTGTTAAGGAAGTATTTTTGTCCAATTTTAAGTTCATTTGGCCAACATGTTTTCCTTCCAGTTTAACATCATGTAGTAATGATGTATTCCAACATATTTAAACATTTATTGGGGAGAATATATATTAACCAATGTCAATGGATAGAAATTTTGTTGTTGGGATCAATTGTGGATGATTAGAAATCACTACATATCATATGAGAATGAGACTCAACACAGATGTAGTTCTAAAAGGCCGTGTTGTTTAACATTATGTGGCGTGGAAGTGTGTCTCTTAACAAGAAGTGGTGGTATTTCAGTTAGTCCCATGGATTCAAATATGGGTTTCACTATATAACCCATAGTAATGGTAATCAGTCCACAATAGTCCTTAATGATGTCCCTAGTGAATGTATGACCTATATGTAAAGAGTGGGACATATTTATATTTAGTTGTTGTGACTGGGCCAAATTTTGGAAGTGGAGTCATCGTTATGTATCCTATAAGGATAAGAATCAAGTCATACAAAGTACGTGAGTGGGAAATAATCTACAATGGTCTGTACTATATACACAGGAGGTCATTATTTCTATTAATTATTGTAATTGGGACCAGTATTGAATACCCAAGAATCACTATGTATCCCATGATGATAAGAGTTAAGAAACACATAGTTCTTAAGGAACCATGTAGTTTAACGTCATGAATCAAGGACTAAGATGGATTAATGTGGAAAAGTGGTGATGTTAGAGATCTTCACAAGGATGGACACAGGGTGTCGTTATATATCTCATTAAAATAAAAATCAATTGAAACATAGAAAATGAAAAACCATGTAGTTTAATGTATTCTAGAAAGGATGTAGACTCCATGACATGAAGATAGATTGAGTGGATGGAGGTTTGGAAGAAGACCAACACCAACTGTAGTGGTCCTCTCAGGTGAGGTTCATAGGTGTGAATTGTTTCAGGTTGTGTAGGGGACATTTTCTGTTCCATTTATCATCATGTAGTGCAGAATCATGGTATGACTTTTATGGTCTGTCATTAAATACATATATGGGACTGTTGAATGTATTTATTCCTTTTTTTGCTTGGGGAATCCCATACTGAGACAGATGAGCTCACATGATATATGCTCAGTGTGATAAATAAGGAATATAAAGGGTTCCTCTCATAGCGTAAAATATTTTAATAGTATAATGGTGGAATTCTGTATCATATGGTGGTTGGACAACGATATAGGATTAAGGCATCCCAAAATAATTCTTTGGAATTTTGAATCAACCCATATGTAGTTATAGGTAGCCATGTAGTTTAATGTCGTGAGGAAAATATGTGGGTAAAACGATGTGAATGAAGTTGTAAACTATGGATCTCTTTAGTTTTACATCATGTAGTGATGATGTAGATCACTCGATATAAAGGAAAATGGATGTTGTGGATATGTCTAGTTTTACGTCATGCGATAAGGGAATTTTCCTTTTAGACTAATGTCATGTGGCAAGGTTATTTTACATTTATTTTAACATCATGTGGTAATTACATTGGATCACCCGATGTGAAACAAAAACAATCATATGTCTAGGACCAATGATAGTGGTATGAATGTCACAATGTATCTTGTGATATCAGGAATCATGACATGTATAGTTGTTAGGGAACTGTGCAATTTGACATAGTGATGCTAGGAAAAACTCTATATTGTTATCATCATCTGGTTAGGATGAAGTCATATAGTTTAATGTCATGTACCTAGGGTGAATGATGAGGCTTACTCAAATGTTATTTCCTATGTGACGATAGCTATGCAATTTATTTACTGATAAATATAATATTGATGGGTGGTGTGACACAATCCCCATCCATGGTGGAAAATGAGTATGATCTATTAAGATTAAATATATGTATTACATATGTCCCTTTGCACTTGGGTTCCAATTTTAGGGGCTTTTATCATGGAATCATTGGGATTCTGCGAGCAAGAACCAATTCCCCTAGGAGGAATAAATGAAAGAGTACACTTTTACTAAAGTCCCTTCGATCTGATTAAGATGGACCCTTATGTTATGAAGTGTGTGTATCCTATTATCATCTATCCATTCCATATTTTTTACCCACTTTTTTAATTTTTCATCATATGATAGTTTTTTACAATTGGATATTGAGAGATAATGAAGTTGGAATTTTATGGGAAAGACTACCTCAGTCTCATACACCAATTAGTGTCATGTTTCTTATGTGGTAGTACGCATTTTGGTTTGGTAGGTTCATTAATCATAAAGGATTTTGTCTGGAAAACACATATTATCCTTACTCACCATCTTCTGGAGTATATTTGATAGGTTATTATTGATGGCCTTTATCTGTCCCTTTACTACTTCATGATGGAGAGATGATTTATTGGACTCAATTTTAAACCATTGATAGAGTTTATTCAAGTCCCTGGAACCTAAATTTGTTCCATTTCCCATCAAGATTGTTTGGGAAATCCCAATCCTTTTGATGATATGGGACTTTAATAAGGTTAGGAAGTTATTCTTCCAGAAATAATTGAAGAGTATTTCTTAATAATAATTGAAAATGAAGTCGGTGTCAGTAATTATGTACTTGAAGTAATTATCTATGGTTGGGGGATATCGTACCACAACATTAATTTCCCAAAAAAAATTACCTAGAATAGTTAACTGTATGTAGAACTTTTCAGGGATGATGGATAAAATTTTCAATGATCTAGCATGCATGAAATTTCTTGGAGAATTCCACAGTATCCTGTATCATGGTTATCTATTAATATCCCTACTTCATGATTTGGTAAGATATCCTGGTCCCAAAATCATTGGCACTACAAGGGAATTCAAAAACATCATCCATGATGGTGAGCATCTTTCCTTCTACAATGCATCTGAAGAGGATTCCCTAAAATACTCATTTGTAGAGGTATTTATGCTGACTTAAACCATCATATAGTGTGAAATGTTCTACCCAACACCAATGTGTTTCCTATTTCACACAACCTATTAGAAAAATCTCATTTTGTAGATATCAAATTATAATCTCCATCCATCTTGGGGTAGTCATTGGATCATCACGCTCTGGGTTGGTGCTGACTGGACTAATTTCTTCCATGTCACATACGATTATCAATGAGACCATTAGTCAACATGTTATGTAGAATATTTATTCCTCTTAATCAGGGATGGCTATATTGGTGGCTTCATTAGCGAGTTTATCGACACGAGCATTGTGTGATCGAGGACATCATGCAATGTGGGATGAAAATTGGACTCTGTCATCTGTCCCCTAATGTATCCAATAAGGTGGTATATTTCTTTATTCATAATTGAATATTATCTATTGATCTTCAATATACCCAATTATAAGTACCCTTTGATATTCAAGTTGTACATGTACAAGTATAGGTATCATTCCAATCCAGTGATGAGGGCTTGATATTTGGCCTCATTATTTGTAAAGCCTTCAAATAGTGAGAAATAATAGGGTGAATTTTCTTTTTAATGAGAGACAAATATAATCCCCAAAACAATGTGATTGAGCTCATATTTTTCCATCCTTGTACATATAGGGCTCCGAGAGGCACCCTCAAAGTACATCTCCAATGTTTGGGGAGTGTTTGGGGTAAGGAATACCTCTTAATATGGGAGCTAAGTGTCTTTTGGTGTATTTTCAACGGTAGGATGTGCTATATGGAAACAATCCAAGGCTTTTAATTTCACTAACTTTTGGGATATGTATTGAATTTCATATTACTGAATAATGACCACACATTGATCCATGATCCTATTCAACATAGGTCGGACAAGGATGTATTTCAGTGGATCAATATGAGAATCCTAAAGAACATTATGTGATTATAGTAATGCCTCATCTTTTTCATCATAAATATGGCTGGAAGGAAGTTCTTATCGACATCAGAATATCTAATCTTAGTATATAGTTTTATCCAGATTAAGTATTAGAGAATATTCTCACTTCCAGTATTTTTTTTGCATTCATTTATGGAACCGAGTAAGCATTCCCTGTAAGCCACATATAAAAATAATTTCATCCTTTAAACTTGAGGAACAAAAACCAATGGGTACTGTAAGTACTTATTGAGACATTATATGAATTTTGGACAATCATAGTCCCATTAATAGCCAATTCCATTCATTATTATGTTGGTGAAGGGGAGATATTTTCCATCTATGATGGATATGGATTTCGAAATGTGGGTGAGGAGTACTTGGACCCCCCTCATTTCTTTGAGATTTATGATGGGTATCATTGCAAAAATGGAACTAGTTATCTCTAAGTCTACCACAATGCTGAGGTGGCATACCATAATGAAAAGGAACGTTCTTGATGTTACCCCAAACAAAAATTTAAAAGAATTCATTTTTGAAATATTTTTTTCCATCATGTCGATTATTTTATAGATATCTATGAAGTGATTCCATCGTCTTCGGGATTTAATAACCAAGTCTTCGACATAACACTTCTCTATCCTTACCCGCAATGGATTAAAGATGTTATGTGTGACACTTGGGTATGTAGATCCAGTGTTATTTTATCTAAAGGGCATGACCTAATTGCAAAATATCCCCTAAGGTGCCCTGAAGGGAGTGGATTCTTCATTTTTTGAGCCATCTAAATCATATTGAACCTCAAATACTCATCAATGAAAGAAACAAATTATAATTCAGATGTTTCATCGATCAATAGTTCTGTGACAGGAAATGAGAAATTGTACTTCCAAAAATAATGATTAAGGCCTCTGAACTCAATGAAGACCCTAATCTACCTATTCAATTTCTACACGGGGACGATGTGGGAAATCCATATTGGCTATTTCACTTCTTGGAAAAAGTTGGATTTGATAAAATTGTCAAATTCTACCTCTACATTGGTGGAACGATATGAGTGCGTCCTCTAAGATGACTACTTGAATCATCAAAGCTCATCAGGTAGTCTAATATGGTGTGCAGATATATCTACATTTAGTCCATGAATTTATATATAGTTAAAAAAACATATCTGTATTTAATTATAGATACAATTAAAATCTACTGCTCTTTAGGGGGTATAAAAGCACTAATCAGAGTAAGTCATGTGTCTTTTATTCCCAGATCTATTTTTCAATGATAATATATGGTGTTGGAGACTCCTTACATTAATGATTGATGGGATTTCATGATATCATCCTCATCTCCCTCAAATTCTGATTTTGTGGATGTATTTTTAGATGATGCTTGATATAAGAGAGCTTCTCGAGCACCAAAAGGTTGAAGGAAGCTATTAGAAGAGGCATCATCATCCCTTGTTAACAGAGTCATCATAGAGATATTCTGGAGATGATTTCATTATACACTTTCACTGAAGAAAGGAGGGGATCAGACCTCTGGGATTAGATATGTTACCATGACCTTATTTATAGAGAGCACATAGTTATCGCTGAGTAAACTATCAGGATTCATAGGGGATGTCACCATGACATTGTGAGATGCAACCTATATATCATCATACACCATTTCATTATTTCCTCCATTATTATAGAAACTCGCTTCAGCATATATGTCTCTATAAGTAACTAAGGGTCATTGTCAAAATGTAGTATGCTAAATTTTCAATCAATGGGATACATCAAACACAGATGAAATGTTGAAGGAACCACCATGTGGCTAGAGAGCCAGGGCCTTCCGATCATGACATTATATGAAATGTCTTACTGGAAAAATATTCTCTCAATGTTATATGTGAGTTTCCCAAATAGAATATCAAGTTTGATATTCCTGAGATTTCTTTTCTCATGCTTATCAAACCCTTGAATGGTTATCTTTTTGGGATATACGTCCACTATCTATAACCAAAATATTATGGGGTTTGAAATGGGATGATATTAATACCATAAACAATATACATTAGATCCCTTTGGATGTTGAAATTATTGAATCTATCTGAAACATATAGTGTCCAAATATTACCTTTAATGGAATCTTCCTGGTCATTATCAATGAATGAGATGGGGAAATGTCATTTTGTGGGAATATTATCCACTCGATAGACCTCCACTGTAGAGATTTCTGTCTTGAAATCTTGTGGGATTCAGAGGGATTCAATAAGTGACTCTATATGTTATTTTTTAATGTGCATCACATTGAGTATTGAGAGCTTAGTTGTGAGTAAATAATCTATTACATAATGTCCTACCTTATTGAAAAAGTTTGGGACTTATAACTATGAGAATTCTAATGGGAATGTTGTTTAGAATCTAAGGCATCTTAGGTGGATGGGTCTGGTGCTTATCTTGATGTCAGGGGGACTTCTACTCCCAGTGGTGTAGGTCTCACCTACATTTCTCATTTTCTGGGAAGATTGTCTTAAACTCCTATTAGGTGGTCTTGTAAGATAATCGGATGTAGGTGACTGCTGGAGGAGTCTGAGGAACCTACATGCCTCTTTTGGGTCCGTTAGAGTGATTTCCCATGAGTTTTAGCTATATATATCTCCTCCATTGGAATTTGACAAAAATATTGGGTCTGACCACATCCTTGTTGTCACATATATCCTTGTTTTTAGTGCATGTGGCCTCTCATTCTCTTTTTATGTGTGAAGAATTCATATGTGAGGGAATATTCATCATGGAAGAAAGGGTATTCCATGTGTGTCACATTTAAAGAACCAAAGATGAGATCTACGTATGATAAAGATTCCATATTGAAGGATAGTTCCCATGATGTGGATGATGCAGGGTAGAAATTTGTAAGAGTTAGGGCTTGTTTTGTAGTAGAATATGACTATTCCCCCTATGATTCATCCTACTATTGGTGGTTACTCCCAATTTTGGGAGTCATATTTCATACATCCACTTTGGGTGGTGGAGATATTTTGGGTTTTAAAATTTTTTATTTCCAATTTTTGTGAGTTCGATCAACTATTTTTCAAGTCATATAGTTGTAAAACTTTTGCATAGTCCTAGCCGGAACATTCTACCAACCATCCTCTTCTTATGACTGGACAACTATTATGCAAGACACATTCTATGGGGAGTTTTTTTAACACCACTTGTCTAGATTCAACCATGCCTTGAAGTATGTAATTATTGAAATTTCAATCTTGGATACCATGACCTATCCTTCTATGGAAAAGTATTAGTCGGTAATTTTGGTGAGGCTAAAATCATCATCTCTCCATGCTATGGAACCATAAATAGTTTATTGTCCATGGATTCCATGAAATAACTGAGGACTTGTTCATTATCTTAGTAGAATACTTTGTTCATCCTTCCCTTAAATCATGGGTGACCCTAATTTTTCTCTGTATCTTTGTAACACCCCAAGATTTTATGAAAAATATTCTTTTTAATTTCACTAATGTCTTGTGTTGTACGCAACACAAAAAGGAGCTTTCACAACACGCATCCTTGACTTGCCTTGCATTACACGCAATCGCAACCTTCCTCGATAGCGTGTGTAGTACGCAATACTGAGTTTCACGAAACAATGATATGCTATTAAAATATTATTAAAACTAGCCGTTATGAATAGTAATAACCACTTTTTAAATTTTAGAAATTTTAGCTCTCAAAATGGACTTCATTTTTGGATTCGGAGTATCGAATTTAGCCTAAGGAGAAATTTTGGTACTTTTCGGATAACTTTCATATTCTGATGAATAGTGAAAATTACTAAATTATAATTAAAAACAACTTTTTTAATCGAAATAATTAATAGTGATAAATAATTAATTTGAGTGGTTTTAAAGTATATTTAGAATATATTTTTACAATTTTATACAATGTTGGTCATTGGATGTAATTTCACATTTAAACCAGACATAATCAAGTGTCAATCTTTTGATAGATATTGTTTCTTAAAAACACGCTATTTGTTTTAACAGCGGGATTTAATTATAAAATTAATTAATGCAATTTCTATGTTATGAATTTGGTAAAATAGACTTCATTTCTGAATTCGGAATATGAAATATAGCTTAGGATGAAATTTTGGCATTTTTCTGAAAACTTTCAATTTTTGATGAATAGTGAAACCACTAAGTGGTAGGTTAAAAACTGAATTTTGCATAAAACTTAATTTTACCGCTTCTGTGAATGGAATTTCAAAAATCCGACAGACACGGTTAATATCAAAGACTAAAATGTGGTTCAATGAAATGAAAATAATTTTTGGTGAATAGTAACTTTTTACTTTTTTTTACCACGGTTAATAGTAAATAGGGTTACTAAGGGTAAATATGATATTACTATTACCCTAACACATGTCCTAATTCTATTGGATAAGTGTAATTCGACCAAAAACAACCTTATGAATATAATATGACCATTTAGGTCCACTTGGATTAGATTATGACATTTAATATTATTTTATTTAATGAATAGTTAAAATAGTTAAAATCAAAGTTTAATAACTAAAACATTTTTAATATGGGGTTATACATAAGATAAATTCGACTATAAATATTCATTAGAAAGATAAAAATATTTCCTACATAATTCTATTTTATTTATAATTTTTATAATTTAAATAAATTAATTTATTTATGACACAACGATGATGCAGTAATTACCCTTTTAAGGAAATATTAACATAATTGATGTTATAAATTCTCAAATGAATGTAATTTGAGACTTTTTATGAATTACACTAATTTTATAGGTTACTATGATATATTAGTGTTGATTTAATCAACTTTTTTCGAACATATAATTCTGTTATGACTTTCACAAAAATCATATATCAAATAGTGTCAAAATTGACACAAAATAGTTTTTAAATAAAATATTATATTATTAATTGTTATTTTATTCCTAAAAATCTAATGTTCGGACAAATGACTTAGATAAGGATATATATATTAATAATAAACAATTTGGGGTTCGTTTGGAATGTTATAGTAAGTGTATTAACCATATAGTGAAAGAAAACAAAAAGACACGGTAAAAGTTAAATTACTTAACTTAGAGTTAAATCTAATTGATAAGGTTAAAATAATACCCTAAACTTTTCTAAATCCTATTGGATGATAGGATTTGGACCCATTACCACTTTAGCTTCGAAATAAGACCCTTGGGAACCATTATAAACCGATTTTGACTTTATTATAAAATAATATTTTGAGATATTCCTATGGTGCCCCTCTCCTCCCTTATAAAAGGGCACCTTCTCCCCCTCCTCCTCACACCAATTTGAGCACTCAAGCTCGGCCAAACCCTGCCAAAATCCCTTCTACACTTCCCTAGAATAATCCTAGAGGTCCTGTATCTATTCAAAGACCAATCTTAGTTCCCTAAGTGGAGGATTCAAAGAGGTGTTCTAAAGAAGAGGTAATATCCATTACCGATCTTTTCAATTTCTTTCTTATTCAACTTCTTCTTCTTTAGTTGTTTCATGATAAAGTAATAACATCAGTATTTCTTATATACTGATATGTTAGTATAAATATGAAACAAATCTAATTAACCTTCTATCCATCCTACGGAAAAATGAAATCACCGAGCGTGCGTATGTACGGAATACCGTCTCCATGCCGTGGTGTAATCTATTTTCCACCACCACCTTACAAGGATGGGTATAATGGTGTAATGAGTAACTATTTATGATTATTATAAAGTAATATTGATACTGAAATAATATATATATACTCCAATACAATTCCACGATCATAGGATTGATATCATCACTCGTGCGTACGTACGGAATACCGTCTCCACGATGTGATGCGACTCGTTCTACATGATCATCATTACATAGTAATTATATAATTGAATTGAATGAATAAATATGATATATGTTGCACTAATACCATTCTGGATATAAGGTATCTACAACCTTACAAGAAGAATAAGAATTTATTCGGAAAAACACGCATAAGAACAAAAGGCTATAAAGACCCGAGTAACAAGTAACAATGAAATATTACTAACAAGAAGTTAAGAATATGACCATATATGATATCATATCAATATTTATGATTCTGGAATAAGTCAATAACAATATTTAAACCATTATAAAGGAGCTTCGGACACGTACAAAGCAAATCGGACCTAAGGTAAGGGAAATATCCCAATCTCATTTCTATCCGAGATTGTTTATACTTTGTAATTTACTGGGGTGTATTTTATCATCCACATCCATGTTTCCTCAATATGTAATATTATTTTTATCCACCTTCAATTGTTTAAATCCAATTTTACCCTTCGGTGAGTTTTTAGTGAAAGATATGAAAGAAATCTTTTGTCGTTTTTCGTACGGGGTACTTTTTGACTTTTCCGAAAAAAGTACGAAGATTGTTTTTTTAACTTATACAGCCTAAATGGATTTTTAAAACATTATTTCCAAGAGGCTTACATTACATGTTTTCAAGTTTATTTTTAATCAACTTCTTTTATTTTAAAGTCGCATGACATGTTATGAAAGGAAAAAAAAAATTGAAGAAGAAAGCATATTTTCCTCAAGAATGGAGTTCAAGTGTTTTATCAAAATTATTTTCCATCTAAGATAATATAGGGTTCTGTTTTTATCCCTATTATTAAATTGATTTGATTATGTTGTGAGGGAATTATTTTTATGAAGTCATTTACCTTATATGATTTTTTTTATGATGTCATGATGTTTCAAGAATCCCATTTTTGTTACATGTGTTATGTGATGATGTATGATTTATGATTATGTGGCACACATAAGAAAGGATTCATTATAAGATGGGTGGGACCTCTATCTCCCTCCAGTGAATTGGGTAAAGATTTTATATCTCATGAGATAGACATGGCTGAAATGGTAGGTTATACCGGTTCAGTGAAACAGGACTGAAACGAGGGTTACTCGATTCAGAAAGGGACTTTGTCCACTAAGATAGTCTTGGCAATGAGTCTTGACCAACAAGAAATGATTCTCTATGATTATGTGTGTATGCCACAAAGTTTCATGTTTTACGTTATGATTATTGTGATTACATTTCACTGCCATGATTTACCCCATGTTATGAAATTATGATCTCTTTTGCAGGTTAAGATTTCCAAAAGTTATGTGCTTATGTATATGATGTGATTGATATTTCTTTTGTTTACCCTTACTAAGCATTTGAGCTGACCCTTTTATGTTTTCTTTTCCCCAGGTCAGGAAGATGGATATTAAGTAGAATATGCTAAAAGGGACCCTAGATATGATGAAATAAATGGGAGACACTGTAGAAGATTTATGAACCAGTTGTTTATGTTTCCCAGTTTCTAAGAACACTATACCTATACGGTCCTTTGTGGTTTTGTCATATGTTGTAAGAAGTGTTCTTCAATTTTGATGTATTAACAATGTATGTAAAGTATGGGTCGTTATCATTGGTATCAGAGGAAATGTTTAGTCAACCATTGGAAACTAGGATGCGAGATCTTTAGTGAGATACCTAGAGATATTTCTAAGGTATGTCCCTAAGGTTAAGTATACGTATAGGTTATAGTACTAGAATTACGCTAACGATCATAGAATTAAACCTAAGATGTTAGATATTGAAGGTACTCCCCCTTTATTATGTTGTTTTCCCTAGCATGATTTTTGCCTATCACACTATTCTTTTTGGGTTTTAGACGATGGCTGGAACCCGAAGGAACCGTGTTGATCAATGCAATGGACAATGTAATGATTGTCCTCCTGAACAAACAAATGTTATGGGAGATGGAGTGAAAAATCTTATTGCTATACTTACACAAGCTATGAATCATTCTGGACTTCCAAATGAGAAGAGAAGGGAACAATATTCTATTGAGTCCTTCATGAGGCAACATCCACCTTCTTTCAGTGGGTCTTCTGATCCACTTGTTGCTGAACAATGGATCAGTACCACTAAAAAGATATTTTCAGTTCTTCAATGTTCTGAACATGATAACGTCATCATAGCAGTATATCGTTTGGAGGGTGAAGCTGATCAATGGTGGAATCTGATCAAGAATACAAGGCAAAGAGATGAAATTGAGTCCATGGAATGGGACGAGTTCAAGAACTTATTTTTCAATAAGTACTTCCCTCGTATTCTTCAAACAAAGATGGAGAAGGAGTTTCTTGAACTAAAGAAAAAGGATGATGAATCTGTTGGTATATACGAAGCGAATTTTACAAGACTTGCAAGGTATGCATCTGCCATTATCATCCAACCTGAAAGTAAAGTTGATCGATTTTTCAGTGGCTTAAAACCAAGTCTTCGAAGGGCATTAGCTATAAGAGACTTCAGTAGCTATGAAGAAATTGTGTGTTGTGCTATCAAGGTAGAAATGGAAGTTGGTGTTACATATCCATCTCATGGTTTTGACAAGAAACGAAAGATGGAGTTCAAGGAGAAATCTCATAATAATGGTGAAAAGAAGATGAATGTTTCCTTATGCACAAAGTGTGGAAAGAAGCATGGTGGAGATTGTCTTAAAGGGACTAGAAAATGTTTTATGTGTGGAAAAGAAGGTCATCGAGCAGCTGAGTGTCGAAGTAATGGAAAAAGGGTTTCTAATGATGTGAATAAAGCAAACACTGCAGAGATCGCACCACCAACACTTCAATGCTTCAAGTGAAAGGAAATGGGGCATTATGCTAATAAATGCCCTAATCCAAGGGTTAGTGATGATCAACATGAGAAACCACTGAAGGCAAAGGACAAAGGGAAGTCACATGCGATCACTATTGGCAATGTTGAATATGAAAACGATGTGGTGGAATGATTAAGTGTTTATGTAATGGGATTCCAAAATAATGTTGTATCCTTGAGTATTGCAATATTTATTGATGTGGTATTCAAAATGATTGAGATATTTTTTTGGAAATAAGATGATATGCGCATAATGAAGGGAAAACGAGAAAATGAAATGTTTAATAGTATTCATGAGCTCATGATTGATATAAGGACTAAGTGATATCATGGTTTGAGTATATAGAATTTTGAGGATTTTGGTATGTGGAAAGTGTTAACTTTAAACTGCATTCATGTTTTCACTAAGGTATTCAAGAGAATACATGATTAAGGACTTTGAATGTTTGGAATGTGACCAACAAAACATATCTTATGATATATGGGGATCAACGATGGTATTAAATCTCTGGTAATCGTTTTCACTATGTTATGAGAGTGGACTGCAGTATTATGGATAAGCCTAAAGATTGAAATGGATTATGTTGGACATAAGTGTGTATTTTTTAAGGATAGAAGTTTTTTTTCATTCGATATTATTGATGGGATGTTATAGTAATGTAGTTTTAGAAAAAGGACAACCTGCAGGACGAGCGACCGCCCATCGTGTCGGACAAGGCTGTAGGAATCGAACCCACAACCGAAGTGCGACTGGCCTTTATCGCCTACAACTGACCTACAGGAAGTCCCTGTTTAGTAGAAACTAGTTTTATTATATTAAGCAGTATGATATATGAAGTATAAGTCCATTTTAGGAACCATATATGATTAATCTCACTAAAGAATGACTTATATATATTTAATAACTTTTTCTAACCTTTTGTTTGAGACAAATGGAATGACCTGTCATACTAACACTTCACGAATAACAAATTCAACTTAATTTATTTAAGAGATGAAGTGGAAATTGTTCAAGGCACGAAAAACAGTGAGATTGTACCAAAATAAAGTAAATATTTATTCTAATTCAAATTCTTCAACTTTAGGGAAACGATCTTGAAAACCAAAAAGGTTGTCCTAGTTCTCTTATATCTGGTTAATAAGATGGTACCTTAGATCGTCACAAATTTATGGATTTGTGATTTCTAGCTTTTCCATAGCCATGTTCTCTACCACTCTCCATCAGAACATGATGGTTAGATTTCTCTTCCATATCCATATTTTCACCTATGTGGATACCGAGTGATTAGTTAACTTGGGTAACCATTACGTTTTATACTTTAGTTTTTAAAGATAAGTTTTGGTATTCCTTTTTACGATGTGGGTTTCTGTCAAAGAAACTTTCAAATAGTAAACCATTTATAACCCCGACGAATTTCGGGGGCGAAATTCATTTTAAGGGGGGTAGAATGTAACACCCCGAGATTTTATGAAAAATATTCTTTTTAATTTCACTAATGTCTTGTGTTGTACGCAACACAAAAAGGAGCTTGCACAACACGCATCCTTGACTTGCCTTGCTTTACACACAATCACAACCTTCCTCGATAGCGTGTGTAGTACGCAATACTGAGTTTCACGAAACAACGATATGCTATTAAAATATTATTAAAACTAGCCGTTATGAATAGTAATAACCACTTTTTAAATTTTAGAAATTTTAGCTCTCAAAATGGACTTCATTTTTGGATTCGGAGTATCGAATTTAGCCTAAGGAGAAATTTTGGTACTTTTCGGATAACTTTCATATTCTGATGAATAGTGAAAATTACTAAATTATAATTAAAAACAACTTTTTTAATCGAAATAATTAATAGTGATAAATAATTAATTTGAGTGGTTTTAAAGTATATTTAGAATATATTTTTACAATTTAATAAAATTTTGGTCATTGGATGTAATTTCACATTTAAACCAGACATAATCAAGTGTTAATGTTTTGATAGATATTGTTTCTTAAAAACACGCTATTTGTTTTAACAGCGGGATTTAATTATAAAATTAATTAATGAAATTTCTATGTTTTGAATTTGGTAAAATAGACTTCATTTTTGAATTCGGAATATGAAATATATCTTAGGATGAAATTTTGGCACTTTTCTGAAAACTTTCAATTTTTGATGAATAGTGAAACCACTAAGTGGTAGGTTAAAAACTGAATTTTGCATAAAACTTAATTTTACCGCTTCTGTGAATGGAATTTCGAAAATCCGACAGACACGGTTAATATCAAGGACTAAAATTTGGTTCAATGAGATGAAAATAATTTTTGGTGAATAGTAACTTTTTACTTTTTTTTTACCACGGTTAATAGTAAATAGGGTAACTAAGGGTAAATATGATATTACTATTACCCTAACACATGTACTAATTCTATTGGATAAGTTTAATTCGACCAAAAAAAACCTTATGAATATAATATGACCATTTAGGTCCACTTGGATTAGATTATGACATTTAATATTATTTTATTTAATGAATAGTTAAAATAGTTAAAATCAAAGTTTAATAACACAAACATTTTTAATATGGGGTTATACATAAGATAAATTCGACTATAAATATTCATTATAAAGATAAAACTATTTCCTATATAATTATATTTTATTTATAATTTTTAGACTTTATATAAATTAATTTATTTATGACACAACGATGATGCAGTAATTACACTTTTAAGGAAATATTAACATAATTGATGTTATAAATTCTCAAATGAATGTAATTTGAGACTTTTTATGAATTACACTAATTTTCTAGGTTACTATGATATATTAGTGTTGATTTAATCAACTTCGTTCGAACATATAATTCTGTTATGACTTTCACAAAAATCATATATCAAATAGTGTCAAAATTGACACAAAATAGTACTTAAATCAAATATTATATTATTAATTGTTATTTTATTCCTAAAAATCTAAGGTTCGGCCAAATGACTTAGATAAGGATATATATTAATAATAAACAATTTGGGGTTCGTTTGGCATGTTATAGTAAGTGTATTAACCATATAGTGAAAGAAAACAAAAAGACACGGTAAAAGTTAAATTACTTAACTTAGAGTTAAATCTAATTGATAAGGTTAAAATAATACCCTAAACTTGTCTAAATACTATTGGATGATAGGATTTCGACCCATCCCAACTTTAGCTTCGAAATAAGACCCTTTGGAACCATTATAAACCGATTTTGACTTTAATATAAAATAATATTTTGAGATATTCCTAAGGTGCCCCTCTCCTCCCTTATAAAAGGGCTCCTCCTCCCCCTCCTCCTCACACCAATTTGAGAACTAAAGCTCGGCCAACCCCTGCCAAAATCCCTTCTACACTTCCCTAGAATAATTCTAGAGGTCCTGGTCTTCTTCAAAGACCAATCTTAGTTCCCTAAGTGGAGGATTCAAAGAGGTGTTCCAAAGAAGAGGTAATATCCATTACCGATCTTTTCAATTTCTTTCTTATTCAACTTCTTCTTCTTTAGTTGCTTCATGATAAAGTAATAACATCAGTATTTATTTTATACTGATATGTTATTATAAATATGAAACAACTCTAATTAACCTTCTATCCATCCTACGGAAAAATGAAATCACCGCGCGTGCGTACGTACGGAATACCGTCTCCACGCCGTGGTGTAATCTATTTTCCACCACCACCTTACAAGGATGGGTTTAATGGTGCAATGAGTAACTATTTATGATTATTATAAAGTAATATTGATACTGAAATAATATATATATACTCCAATACAATTCCACGATCATAGGAACAATATCATCACTCGTGCGTACGTACGGAATACCGTCTCCACGATGTGATGCGACTCGTTCTACATGATCATCATTACATAGTAATTATATAAATTAATTGAATGAATAAATATGATATATGTTACACTAATACCATTCTGGATATAAGGTATCTACAACCATACAAGAAGAATAAGAATTTATTCGGCAAAACACGCATAAGAACAAAAGGCAATAAAGAACCGAGTAACAAGTAACAATGAAATATTACTAACAAGAAGCTAAGAATATGACCATATATGATATCATATCAATATTTATGATTCTGGAATAAGTCAATAACATTATTTAAACCATTATACAGGAGCTTCGGACACGTACAAAGCAAATCGGACCTAAGGTAAGGGAAATATCACAATCTCATTTCTATCCGAGATTGTTTATACTTTGTAATTTACTGGGGTGTATTTTATCATCCACATCCATGTTTCCTCAATATGTAATATTATTTTTATCCACCTTCAATTGTTTAAATCCAATTTTACCCTTCGGTGAGTTTTTTGTAAAAGATATTTAAGGAATCTTTTGTCATTTTTCGTACGAGGTACTTTTTGAATTTTCTGACAAAAGTACGAAGAATGTTTTTTTTAACTTATACAGCCTGAATGGATTTTTAAAACATTATTTCCAAGAGACTTCGATTACAAGTTTTCAAGTTTATTTTTAATCGACTTCTTTTATTTTAAAGTCGTATGACATGTTATGAAAGGAAAAATGTTTTTGAAGAAGAAATGATATTTTCCTCAAGAATGGAGTTCAAGTGTTTTATCAAAATTATTTTCCATCTAAGATAATATAGGGTTCTGTTTTTATCCCTATTATTAAATTGATTTGATTATGTTGTGAGGGAATTATTTTTATGAAGTCATTAACCTTATATGATTTTTTTAATGATGTCATGATGTTTCAAGAATCCCATTTTTGTTACATGTGTTATGTGATGATGTATGATTTATGATTATGTGGCACACATAAGAAAGGATTCATTATAAGATGGGTGGGACCTATATCTCCCTCCAGTGCATTGGGTAAAGATTTTATATCTCATGAGATAGACATGGCTGAAATGGTAGGTTATACCGGTTCAGTGAAACAGGACTGAAACGAGGGTTACTCGATTCAGAAAGGGACTTTGTCCACTAAGATAGTCTTGGCAATGAGTCTTGAATAACAAGAAATGATTCTATTTGATTATGTGTGTATGCCACAAAGTTTCATGTTTTAAGTTATGATTATTGTGATTACATTTCACTGCCATGATTTACCCCATGTTATGAAATTATGATCTCTTTTGCAGGTTTAGATTTCCAAAAGTAATGTGCTTATGTATATGATGTTATTGATATTTCTTTTGTTTACCCTTACTGAGCATTTGAGCTCACCCTTTTATGTTTTCTTTTCCCCAGGATATAAAGAAAGGTTTTAGGTATAAAAAAAAGAAAGATCTTTATGGGATATTTTGAAGATCTTTCACCACGATTAGAAGATTATATTCCGAGCTTCCAAAGACACTAAACTATTACGATCCTTGTGTGTGTGTTTTTTGTTATGTACTAAGTATTCCGCAAATGTAATGTAATGTCCATGTACGTTAAGCTTCGGGTCTCTACAATCTTGCCGATGGAGATTCTTTGGTTTTCCTCGCTCAATAGGTGGTGTTGTGAGGTTTGAAGCCCACCTAGGTGCCTCGATGGGCACTATTTCTATCTAGAGTGTGAAAAATAAAGATTCTACAATGAATTTCCATTTCCCCTATGTTATGGGAATGATTCATGTTTTGTATTAGGTTCATTTAATATCCTCCTCATGACATTGTTCTATTTTAGTGAACTATCGGAACCCACTTGGATACTTCAAGGGGATTAGAGGTGTCTACAATTCATCCCTTGGACATTCAGCACAATGTTCTAGTGGTTTATCTTATGAGAGAGGTATGTTGAGATAATATGTTAACCCTTTTCATCTAGTTTTGAAATCAGGCATCCTCACATTATAACATTTCATGTAGTTAATTTGGTGCAAAATTTTGGTCTTTATCAATGTGGAATTGAAATAATAAAGGTTCTGATGAATAAGGTCTTCCAATCATGAAATGGATCCTGGTGGATTGATTCTATTCCATACAAAATATTGACCTATTATATTCATTATAAAACACGACAACATTCATGCCTCTATCTTACCTAGAGGGCCCATCATTGGACAATATACAGATACTGCGTGTGTGAGATGTTGTTCAGGGTCACTATCACCATCAAAGGTAGATAAGGTAGGATTTAAAACATTGGTTTTTGGTAGAGTATCATCCACCCATTTGAAATATGGATTCCTCTTATGTTTCACAGACATTTTTCACCCTTCCACAGCTTCCATTCATGTGTCCAAAGACTTGATAAAATTGTATAACTCTTGGTTCACTGCTTTCTAAGCCACCTCTCCTCCATAGGGAGTGGGTGGGGGTCGATGTGGTTGTACCACCTTTATTTCACACCGATTCACAATTCATTATATGATTGAATAGTTTCCAATAAGAGGTATTGGATGATGCCACAATTAAGGGAGTAACAATAAATTTTGACATCCTTATTTATGTAGACTGGTTGTCTAGATCCGGATCCAGTATTATTCTCTGATACCACTCTTGTTAGAAGATCCGTTATGGGAGCCAGAACATCTGTCTCTTTCCTGATATGATACCCAGGGGGAATATTTCCCCTATGTAGCTCCTCGTTGAGTTATCATAGAGTTTATATCTCACTCTCATATTGTGAATATCTTCCCTTTAGGGAAGAAAATTAAATTCATTTGGGTGGTGACTGGGATTTACCAGTTCCTTTACCCTTGTAAATTTTTTTTCATTGAGGTGGAAAATTGATATTCCGAGATTCAATATTTTGGAACCTTCTTTGATTCGTTGTGTGTGATTTAATGCCCCGACCCCAGTTAACAAGTGTCAGTGCATTATTACAAAACATTGGCATGATCACAGGAAAGATCAAACCTCAAAAGACTGATTGGTTTAGTAGCCTTCGAAACACTAGATATATTCACAATGTTTTACATTACATCATAAAAATGAAAACTACAACAACATAGTCTCCATAGTCCACACTCATGTCCCCACATACTATCCCTACATGTCATTCATAAATTACTTCTTCATATCCTAGGAAAAATAAAACATTGAAAGGGGTGAGATCAGATTCTCATTAAGGATAACAATATAGATGAAACTTTCATAAATAAAAATAAACATTTAAGGAAATGTATAACTATAAAAAAAGTCTTTTAAACTTTAACTTCATCATAATATGGAAAAGATAAAATGAAATAATTCCATTTACTTATTCACATGGATATTCTACTAGTCGAATAATCACATGCAATATCAATAACCACTTTCATAATGATGGAAGGCAAAATTCCAGACTATCATAACCACATAGCCAAAGCCTCATGCCAAGCCTACAAATAATATTTTGTCAAGGCCTTGTGCCAAGACACTAGTTTGTCTCATGAGACCTACCGATGCACCGAGGAGCTATAGCAGGCTCCACCCGGCACTTATTAATTCCAATGCAATCCTCATAAGATCAGGTTTAAACATAATATAAAAATTTATATTAAAACTAGAATATGTAATGTAAATACTTTCTCCATAAACCATGAATGGTATAAAAATAACACATCCATAGTAAAAAATATCACAAAGCCTTAAATATAATGTGTATATTTTGTTTCATAATAACTCAACTTCAAATAAGCTTAAAATTTATCAAAGGATGTTGACATAGATGAAATCAAAACTATTTGATAGTAATATCTCTTTTTTTGAAATCATTTAAAAGTCACATCATTATAAAATAAAACATTTACTTCGAGAATATCCTTATATTCTTGTAAGAGAAGCTTTGACGATTTTATAATGGCGGAAAATAGTCGCACCCACCGTATAAGTTAAAAAAACATTCTTACCTTAATTCTGTCGAAAAGGTTAAAAAGGACCTTGTTTGGAAAATGACGGAAAGATTCCTTTATAAACATTTTATAAAAAGTCAAATAATGGTATAAATGAATTTAACCCATATTCTGTAAAATAGTAATAATTTTTTGAAAAACATTTTTAAGAAACATGGATGTGGATGATAAAGAGGTCTCAGTAGATAATTAGGTATATACAACCTCGAATAATGAAGAGAATGGGAAATAAAACCATACCTTGTACTTTTCGTGGTTGAGGGTAGGTTAACCTACTGTATAATGGTGAAATAATTTTTATTCAATTATACAAGAATCATATACATTAATATGATATCATATATGATCTTTTAACATTTCTTTGTTGATAATATCTTAGTATTATTGTCATTTCAGGTGTTAACTTACACGTTTTCTTTAATATGTTTTGTGACATATGTCGTTATTATTATGGATAGGTTATATATTATTCATATCCATAAAGATATCAAGTCCTTAAACATTATTTTTAATCATAAAATGAGAATTAGACTTGAATGGATATGATGGGGAAAGAATCTCATCGCGTTCGTGGAGACGGTAGTCCGTACGTACGTACGAGCGACAATATCCTTCTTTTGATATTAAAATAATATATAATTGGATGGTATATCATATATGCAGAATCATTATCATGTTATATTTATTATTTACATGAATTATAGATCATTATTTTATCCATCTAAATAATAATATGTTGAGTAACAATTACACCACGACGTGGAGACGGTAGGTCGTACGTACGCACGTATGGTGACATGTCATTCAAGGGATGGATAGAATAATGAATTTGATTGTTCCATATTTATAATATCATCAGAGTATATATAATATACTGGATTTATTATTTTATAATGGAAATAAAAAGGAAAGAAGAAGTTTAAGAAGAAAGGAACTTTAAAGAGGGTGGTGAAGACATTACCTCTTCTTCGGGTTCTTCATTTTGATTTGATCAAAAGGACTTTTTAGGTTGGCTTTCTGATCAAAATAATGCCTCTAGGTTAAATTTAGGTAAGTTGAGAGAGTATTTGGGAAGGGTTTGGCCGAGAAAAATGGCTTTGAATGTGTGAATTAGTGAGAAGGGGGAGTTCCCTTTTATAATAGGGGTGAGGGGAACCTTTGGAAAAGCTAGAAATATTATTTTATAATAAATTCATATTCGGTTTCTAATGGATCCAAATTGGATTATTGAAATTATAAGTGGGTATGGGTCGAAATAATTTCATCCAATAGAATTCAGATAGGTTTGGGTTATTATATTAACCTTATCTTTTAGTTTTAACTCTTAGTTAATTAGTTTGACATTTACCATGGCACTTTGTATTTTTATATTACATAGTTAATAAACTTACTATATACATCAAAGAGACTCACAAGTGGTCCATTAATGATACACCTATCATAATATTAGTCTCTTGGACGAACCATAGATTTTTAGGAATTGAATAACAATTAATAATATAATATTTGTTTTAAAAACTCTTGTATGTCAATTTTGACACTATTTCGTATTTGATATTTGTGGAAATAGTAAAAGCATGGTTACTTATAAAAAAATAATTAAATCAATAATAACATATCATATTAACCTATAAAATAGTTTAATTCATTAAACGTCTCAAATTACATTTATTTTGATATTTATAATATCTATTATTTTAATATTTCATTAATTAGGTAATTACTTCATCACCATTGTGTCATATATAACATAAAGTATTTAATTTTTAAAAATTATAAATGAAATACCATTATGTAGGAAATATTTTTAGCTTTCTAATTAATATTTACAATAGAATTTATCTTATGTATAACCCTGTATTAAAAATGTTTTAGTAATAAAACCTTGATTTTAACTCTTTTAACTCTTCTTTGAATTAAATAAAAATAAATATCCTAATCTAATACAAGTGGACCTAAATGATAATATTTTATTCCTAATGTTGTTTCTAGTTGAGATACACTTGTCTAGTAGAATTATGACATGTGTTAGGGTAATATTAATATCATTTTTACCCTTAATTACCCTATTTACTTTTAACCGTGGTAAATAAAAGTAAAAAGTTACTATTCACCAAAAATTATTTTTATCTTATTTAACCACATTTTTGTCATTGATATTAACCGTGTCTCTCGGATTTTCTAAATTCCACTCACATAAGTGGTAAAATAATGTTTTATGTGAATTTGCAAATTCTCTTGGGAGGTGGGTAAAAGACGGTGAAAAGTTCAATAAAAATTTTATATGTCTAAACTTATTATAAACTGACTCCAATGAATTAAATTGAAATTATATAGGTATTATGTATCTATTTTGACCTAAAATAAATTTAAATAAAATAAAAAATTATTTTAATAATAATTCGGTTTTAACCAATAACTCAGTGTTTTCACTATTCATCAAAAATTTAAAGTTTTCAAAAAAAAAACCAAAAATTCACCCTAGGATAATTTCGATATCCCAAATCCTAAAATGAAGTCCATTTTGAATGATAAAATTTATAAAAATTCAAAAAGTGGGAATTACTATTCATAACAGTTAGTTTGATTGGTTGTGGTGTGTGTTAGAACTCGAAGTTGCGTACAACACACACTACAGTATTATTCAAAGAGAAGTGTACCGTGGAAGATTGGGGTGTTATATTCTCTCCCCCTTCAAATAATTTAGTCCTAGAAATTTCTAGAATACTACCACATGAAAAGACATGGGTGTTTCTTCATCATAAGTTCCTCGGATTCCCATGTTGCCTCTTCCATCATATGGTTTCTCCATAGAACTTTTACCGGACGAGTCATCCCGTTTCTCAGCACTTGTTCTCTGGTATCGAGATTCCTAATGGGCTCTTCGCAATAAGATAGTTCAGGTTCCAGTTATAATTCCTCATAAGTGAGTACATACGTTGGGTCATGAATGTATTTCCTCAACAGTGATTCATGGAACACATTGTGAACTTTGGAGACACATGGTGGCATTGCAAAATGGTAAGCTACAACTCCAATTCGTTCTAGAATTCTGAAGGGTCCGATGTACCTGGGACTCAATTTACCTTTCTTACCGAAACATATAACTCCCTTCCCTGGAGATACCTTCAAGAAATCATGATCTTCTATCTAAAATTACAGATCCTTCCTTCAATTATCAGCATATCTCTTCTACCTACTTTGAGATGCTTTGATGTGGTTTTGGATTACCTTCGCCTTTTCCATCGTTTCCTCCATCAGTTATGGGCCTACAAGTTTTCTTTCACCAACGTCATCCCAATAGGTTGGTGTGTGACATCTCTTTCCATATAAATCTTCATATGGAGCCATACGAATACTCGAATGGAAGCTATTGTTGTAGGAAAATTATACCAGAGGTAAAAATTGATCCCATATACCATGTAAGTCAAGTTAGCGTGATCTCAACATGTCTTCTAAGGTATGAATAGTCTGTTCTGATTGTCCATGTATTTTGAGGGTGGTAAGCAGTGCTCAAATGAATTTCAGTATCCAATGCCTTCTGAAGACTCTTCCAGAATCATGAAGTAAAATTTGGATCACAATCAGAAACAATTGATAGGGGTACTCCATGAAGTCTCACAAATTCATTAATATATAGTCTTGCTAGTCGTTCAAGTGGTAAATCTTCCCTTATAGAATGAAAATGTGCTGACATGGTAAGACAATCAACAATGACCCATATTGCGTCGTTCCTTCTAGGAGTCTTTGGTAGCCCCATGACGATGTCCATTGTAATATTATCCCATTTCCACTCAGGTATGGGAAGAGGTTGCAATACTCCACCAGGTTGTTGCCTTCCATCTTTCACTTGTTGGAAAACCATACATCTTTACACAAAATCAGCAATCTCCCTCTTCATGTTGTCCCTCCAAAAATGTTCCTTCAAATATTTATACATTTTGGTGCTCCCAGGGTTTATAGAGAAATTGGAACTATGAGCATTGTCCAATAATTCCCTTTATAGATCAGGTATATTGGGAACACAAAGTCTCTTCCCAAATTTCAAAATTCTGTCTTGATACACAAAGTCACTCAATCTCCCATCATTCACAGCTTTAATCTTCTTTTAAACTCTTCATCATCGGTCTGAGAACTCTTTATCCTTTCTATTAAAGATTGGTTGGCAATCATTTGAAAAAGCATTGATGTTTCTCCTTCCATTGTTCTTCCAATGTCCATCTTCACTAGATCAATGAAAATTGGATCCCTTTCAATTCTCATATTGTTCAAAACTCCATGATATTTTCTTCCAAATCATATTCCACCTTGTTTTCCTTTTCTAGGTGGTAGTGTATCGTGAAATCATAATCCTTGAATAATTCAAGCCATCTCCTTTGCCTCATGTTGATTTATTTTTGTGAGAAAATATACTTCATACTCTTGTGATCAGTATAAATCTCACATTTTCACCATAGAGATAATGTCCCCATATCATCAAAGCAAATATTACAGCAGCTAACTCAAGATCATGAGTAGTATAGTTTTGCTCATGAATTTTTAGTTGTAATGATGCATAAACAATAACTCTATCATTCAGCAAAAGGACAGAACCAAGTCCTTTCGTTGATGCATCACTATAAATAACGAACCCATCATTCCTTGATGGTAGAGTCAATATAGGAGCATTTTCTAATCTTCTCTACAGTTCTTCAAAACATTTTTCACACTCTTTTTTCCAGACAAATGCAACACATTTACGTGTGAGCTTCATTGATGAGTTAGCCAATCAAGCAAAATTCTAGAAGAAACATCAATAATAACCTCCCAAACCAATAAAATTGCATACCTCAGTTATACTTGTCAGTGCTGGCCATTCATGGATTGCCTTGGTCTTAGAAGGATCAATGGAAAGTCCATCTTTATAGACAATATAGCCCAGAAAAGAAATCTCCTGAAGCCAGAATTCACACTTGCTAATCTTCCCATAAAATTCATGTCTTCTCTGATTCTTCAGGATAATGCGCAAGTGATTTTCATGATCTTCATAGATTTTGGAGTATACCAAGATATCATCAATAAATACCACCACAAATTCATCGAGATATTCCTTGAATACTCTATTCATTATATCCATGAATATAGAGGGTGCATTAGTCAATCCAAAAGGCATTACCGTAAACTCGTAATGCCCGTACCTGGTTCGAAATTATGTCTTCGGAATATCTTCCTTCTTCACACACACCTTATAGTATCCAGATCGAAGTTCAATCTTTGAAAAGTATTGACCTCCATGCAATTGGTCAAATAAATCATCAATGCGAGGTAGGGGATACTTGTTCATTATTGTTTTAGCATTGATCTCCCTATAGTCGATACATAACCTCATAGATCCATCTTTCATTTCAACAAAAAGAACATGGGCTCCCCATGGAGAAACACTAGGGTGAATAAATCCCTTATTACTCAATTCCTATGGTTGTTTCTTTAGTTCAACTAATTCCACAGTGGCCATTTTATAAGGGGTCTTCGATATAGGCATTGATCTAGGAATTAAATCAATGGAAAACACAACTTCTTGTTCTAGAGGATGTCCAGGTAAATCTTCCAGAAACACATCTACATATTCTTTAACAATAGGTACATAATCTATTTGAACATTCCTTTCCTCACCCATAGTCATTTCATTCCCTTCCTCCCCAATAATTCAATTTAGTTGAGCTACTGGGGGTGGATCTAGATAAGAATTATGTGGTGACAATTCTGCTCTAAAGATAAGGTGTTCCTTATCATCATCATCAAAAATAGTAACCTCCTTATTCTCACAATAAATCTTCACATCATGGTCTGAAATAAAATCCATAATGAGGATTATATCAAACTCATTCATTGTTATGATGATGAGATCAGTGGATAAAGAACATTTGTGTGCTTTAATGGGGACTGATTCACAAAACTTTGTTGCAATGATACATCCCATTGGAGTTTTAACTGACAAATCCATTGTTAAAAAAATTGGAAATATCTAATTTTCTTAGAATACTACGATGATATGAAACAATGACATGATCCAGAATCAAATAAATCATTTTCTAAACTTGAGGAAACCATTAAATTTCCTGCCACCACGTCATTCGGAGCTTCCACCTCACCAGTAGTGATAACATAATTTTGGCCGTGATCCCTTGGCCTTTTCTAAGGAAAGTTCCCCTGACACGTAGGACATTGATTTTCATAATGTCTCATCTCCCTGCAATTTTACCACTGAACATCAGTAGCTTCCTTCTTTCCTTTTAAATCACGAGCTTGGTATCCTTTTTCACCACACTTATAATAGACACCAATTCCATTCAAGCATGTACCGGGGTGTTTCTTCCCACATTTACTGTCGGATTGATATTCAACTTTTCCCTTCTTCCCCTTATTTCCATTTCTATATTGATCAGTAGATCTCTTCATCTCTTTCTTTGCTTGAAATTCGTAAGACTTTGAGAATTCTTTTTCTATCTTCATAGCACTTGAGACAATATCTTCGTACGATAAGAAGGATTGTGAGACTAATGCTTTTTTGAGAAATGGTTTAAACCATAAAAGAAATGATCACTATTACGCATTGGGTTATGTATATAATCTGATGCATGCCTTGCTAACCATGTAATGTTAGCCTCGTACTTTGCGACATTCTCAACCTCCTTTTGTCATAGACTCAGAAATTTCCTTTCCATATCTGCTCGATGGTAATGAGGAATGTATTTTTATAATAAAAGCTCTTTTAACACCCTCCATTCCATATTTAATACTTCATCATCCTCATTTGTGTTTTGAATCAATGACCACCATTGGTTATCATCTCCAGTGAGGCGGTAAACTGCCATGATATCTTTTTCCCTTTCACTACTCCCCAAGGCCAGGAATATTTTCTCTAATAAATTTATCCATTTCTCATCTACTAATGGATTTTTACTCCCATTTAATGTTGGTGGTTGTCTCCTCATTAAGTGATCTAACATTGATCCTCTATGCTATGGATCTGGGTGCTCTATACAGGTACGATTATTATTCATAACCTGACTGAGTTGTCTCAGTATGGTGATTAGCTGATCAGCACCAGTTGTATCACCAACTCCTCTATAATTATCTTCAGCAGGAAGGAAATCCATACATGGAGTGTGTGTGCATTGATATGGTTTCCATTTCTTCCACTATGTGCCATTTCTAAACAATGGAAAACACTAGATTAGTTTATAAATCACAATAAATAAATCCAAAATTGTAAAACAGTTAACATAAATTGAACATTTTACGGATATAATCTATAATCATAAAAAAATTTCATTGAGGAAGTTTATACTCATAAACCCTTCATAATGGTTTGTAAATAAAATGATAATTATCCTAAGAATATCACCCAAGAGTGTCGTAACCAAGAGTGCTACACGGCCCGTTGTCGTACTACAGTTCTCATTCGAGACTAGCTCAAAGCAGTGTTTTCGGGTTTTACCCCTATGTACATCTGTTTCAGAGCCACCTCTACCTGCTCTTATCCAGATACGAATGTATTGCTCTAAACACTCAAAAAATCTCTATAATACCAAAATTTTATATGAACTTATATACTAATCATTAAATTCCATCTTAGGTCTATGTGCTCTAATCAGAGTTTATCAAAATATAGCTTCCATGGTTTGTACTAAACTTCTTCTGATACCAACTATAACACCTCGACCCCAGTTACCCAGAGTCGGTGCAGTATTACATAACATTGGCATGATCACAAAATATCAAGTCTCGAATGACTGATTAGTTTAGTAGCCTTGGAATCACTAGATACATTCATAAAGTTTACATTAAATCATAAAATTAAAAACTACAACAAAATCGTGTCTCCATATACCACACTCTTATCCCCTCATACTATCTCTATAGGACATTCATAAAATACTTCTTCACATCCTCGGAAAAATAAAACATATAAAGGGTTGAGCTCAGATTCCCAGTAAGGATAGCAATATAGAAAAAACTTTTATAAATAAGCATAAACATTTAAGGTAATGTATAACTAAAAAAAAGCCTTTTAAACATGACCATCAGCATAATATGGCAGAAATAAAATGAAATAATACAATTTACTTATTCACTTGGATATTCTATAAATCGAATAATCACATGCAATATCAATAACCACTTTCATAATTATGGAATGCATAATGAAAAACTATCATAACCACATAGTCAAGGCCTTGTGCCAAGACTAAAAATAAGATTTTGTCAAGGCCTTGTACCAAGACACTAGTTTGTCTCATGAGACCTACTGATGCATTGAGGAGCTATTGCAGGCTCCACCCGTCACTTAATAAGTCCAATGCATTTCTCATATGAACAGGTTTAAACATAACATAAACATTTATATTAAAACTAGAAAACAAAATGTCAATATTTCCCCATAAACCATGAATGGTATAAAAATAACACATCCACAGTCAAACATATCACAAAAACTTCAATACAATATAGAAGTTTTGTATCATAATAAATCAATTTCAAATATGCTTAAAATCCATCAAAGGATTTTGACATAGATGAAATCAAAACTATTTGAGAGAAATATCTTTTTTTTAATCATTTAAAAGTTACGTAATTATAAAATAAAACATATAATTTTAAAATATTCTAATAGGTTATTAGTGAAAGAATTGATTATTTTATAATGGCGGAAAATATCTGCACCCACTGTATAATTAAAAAAAATACATTCTTACCTTAATTCTGCCGAAAAGGTTAAAAAGTACCTTGTTTGGAAAACAACAGATAGATTCTTTTATAAATGTCTTATAAAAATTAAAACAAGTGTATAAATGACTTTAACCCATAGTCTGTAAAATATTAATACTTATTTGAAATTCATTTTTAGGAAACATGGATGTGGATGATAAAGAGGTCCTAGTAGATAATTACGTATAAACAACCTCGGATAATGAAGAGATTATGAAATAAACCCTTACCTTGTACTTTCCCTTGGTAGAGGGTAGGTTAAACACTTGTATAATGGTGAAATAATTTTTATTAATTTATAAAATAATCATATACATTGATATGATATCATATATGATCTTTAACACTGCTTTGTTAATAATATCATTGTATTGTCATCGTTTCAGGTGTTAACTTACTCATTTTCATTAATATTTTTTGTTACATAAGCTATCTTTGTTATGAATAAGATATATCTTATTCATATACATAATTATATTAAGTCTTTAAAAATTATTTTTAACCATCAAATAAAAATTATTCTAGATTGGATACGATGGGGAATAAATCTCATCGCGTTCGTGAAGATGGTAGTTCGTACATACGCACGAGTGTCAATATCATTCTTTTGATATTAAAATCAAATATAATTGGATGGTATATCATATATAAAGAATAATTATAATTTATTATTTATTATTTACTTCTTATTAAACATCATTATCATACCCATCCAAATAATAATGTTTTGAATAACAATTACACCACGACCTGGAGATAGTAAGCCGTACGTACATAGATATGGTGACATGTCCTTCAATTGATTGTTAGAATTCTGAATACGGTTGTACCATATTTATAATAACATCACAGTATATAGAAGATACTGGAGTTATTATTTTATAATGTAAATAGCAAACAAAGAAGAAGTGGATGAAGAACAATACGTGAAAGAGGGTGGTGAAATTATTACCTCTTCTTCGGCTTCTTCCTTTTGAGTTGATAAAAAGGGCTCCTTAGGTCGCTTTATGATCAAAATAAGGCCTCTAGGTTGAAGTTAGTGAACTTTAAAGGATATTCAGCTAGGGGTTGTCCGAGCCAAAAGGATTTGAAGGTTTTAATTAGAGATAAGGGGGAGTTCCCTTTTATTAGAGGGGTGAGGGGAACCTTAGGAAAAACATAAAATATTATTTTATAATTAATTTACATTCAGTTTATAATGGCTCCAACGTGACTTATTTTCAGGATAAGGATGGGATGGGTCACAATACACTCAACCAGTAGATTTTAGATAAGTTTGGGTCACTATATTAACCTTATCATTTATTTTTAACTCTTAGTTAAATAATTTGACATTTACCATGTCTTTTTGTATTTTTATATTATATGGTTAATAAACATACTATAACAAACCAAAATAACCCCAAGTGGTTCATTAATGATACACCTATCATTAAATAATTCCTTTGGCCAAACCTTAGATTTTTAGGAAGAGAATATCAATTAATAATATAATATTTATTTTAAATAATCTTTTATGTCAATTTTTACACTATGTAATAATTTTTTTTAAAGTTCTAAAATGTTTATTTATTCAAAATAAATTCGTTTAATCAATAATAACATGTCATATTAACCTCTAAAATTAGTGGAATTTATAAAAAGTCTCAAATTACATTGATTTAGATATTTATAATATCAATTATTTTAATATTTTATTAATTAGGTATTTACTACATCACCATTGTGTCATAAATAAATTAATTTATTTAATGTCTAAAAATGTTAAATAAAATACCATTATGTAAGAAATAATTTTATCTTTCTAATGAATATTTATAATTTAATTTATCTTATGTATAACCCTATATTAAAAAACTTTTAGTTATTGAACTTTGATTTTAACTATTTTAACTCTTCTTTGAATTAAATAACAACAAATTTCCTAATCTAAGCCATGTGGAGCAAAAAGGTTCATATTTTATTCCTATGGTTTTTTGGGTCTAATTATGCTTATCCAATAGAATTAGGACTTGTGTTATGGGAATAATAATATTAGTTTTACCCTTAATTAACCTATTTACTTTTAACTGTGGTAAATAAAAGAAAAAAGTTACTATTCACCAAAAATAATTTTTATCTTATTGAACCAAATTTTACTCCTTGATATCAACTGCATCTCTCGGATTTTCGAAATTCCACTCACCGAAGCGGTAAAATTAAGTGTTATGTAAATGTTCAAATTCTCTTAGAAGGTGGGTAAAAGACGGTGAAAAGTTCAATAAAATTTTTATATATCTAAAATTATTCTAAAATAACTCCAATGAATTACATTGAACATATATAGTTATTATGTATCTATTTTTACCTTAATTAAATTTAAATAAAATAAATAATTATTTAAATAAAAATTCGGTTTTAAACTATAACTCAATGTTTTTCACTATACATAAAAAATTGAAATTTTTCAGAAAAATACCAAAAAATCACCCTAAGCTTATTTCGATATTTAGAATCCAAAAATGAAGTCCATTTTGAAAGATAAAATTTCAAAAATTTCAAAAATTGGGTATTACTATTTATAATGGCTAGTTTGATTGGTTGTGGTGTGTGTTATAACTCGAAGTTGTGTACAATACACGGTATAGTATTATTCCAAGAGAAGTGTATTGTGGATTCTTGGGGTGTTATAGTTTGACCTTGACAAATTCCAATCCAATATTCAACAACTAAATCATGAGAAAAACAATTAATGGGATAAGTTCAAGCTTATGAAGATCACATTCCAAACCATGCTTACGGAACCACCCAAAGAAAATCTCACCATCACATAAGTAACACTAAGGGCATACATTTGTGAAATAAGAGGTAATGTATCTAAGTTGAAGATATATTTTTTTATGTTTTTATTTTTATTTAAATAATTAATATATTTATCCTTTTTATTATTACATTATAATCATTAAATAATTAGTTTGAAGAATTTATATTTTGATAAAATGAAACACAAATTAATTTTTGGGAAATATATTCTTTCAATCAAGTCACTGTTTTTTATGAAATCAATTTATTTTAAATAAATGAAATTTTAGATAAATTATTTTCAAAATATATTAGTCAAATAATATTTTAATATAATTTTATGGTGTTAAATTTAATTTTTATAAGTGTTCAAAAACAATTTATGGTTAATGAATCATTATTTTTCAACAAATGAGGATTCTGATATCAGAGGTCAAATTCTCATATCTAGTTAAACATTTTTATAAAAAAATTATTTATTATGTCAGGAAGGTGAAACTATCCAATAGTAATTTTTCATAATTTTTTGAGATGTTAAATTTTTTGGGTAAAAATTACATGCATAATACATATATGGTGTGTATTATAACAACATAAGGACCCAACAGTGATGTAATATATTCCATAAAAGGTGACCATGAACATAATTAAGTATATATTCTATAATAATTTTCCTCTAATTTTATTCTACTAAATTCATATAGAGCTAATTAATCCTCCAATCCCAGTGTTAAATACTAATGTATTAAAATTAATTCATTATAAACAGACTCAACTCTACTTCCCCATGGGTATTATTTTAAGAAGTTATATTTTTATACTTCTAATATAATAAAATCCACACCTATTATTATAAAACATGTTAAAAAAACCATGGTATGCTTTTTGGTTTTGATTAATTTATCATATATAATAAAAAACCTATGTTTCAAAATTAATAGAGAATTCTACACGCATTTGTAATTGAAACATACCCAACATATTTTTCCAATTAAATCAATACTCAAACAATGATGAATTTTGTGGTTGATTCCTCATGAAGTGATCTATCCTTTATCCTCCACGCTGTGGATGAGGCTGCTCCATATTGGTAAGGTTATTATTCATAACCTGAGTTAGTTTTCCCAGTATGGTGATAAGCCGATCGACACCAGTTATATCACCAGCTCCACTATAATTATCTTGAGTAGGCAGGTAATACCTACATGGAGTGTGTGCATTGATACAGTTTCCATTTCTTATACAAGGTGAAACTTCAAAACAATGGCATAAACTAGATCAGTTTATGAATCAAAATACATAATTCCATACTTATAAAACACTTAACATAAATTTCACTATTTATGTATATAATCCATAATCATAAAAATATTTTCTTTGAGTATGTATATACTCATAAACCCTTCATAATTACTTCTAAAGAGAATGAGAGTTATCCTAAGCATATCCCCCGGGAGTGTTGTAACCAAGAGTGCAGCAAGGCCCATTGTCGTGCACTAGTTCCCGTTTGAGTCTATCTCAAAGCGGTGTTTTCGAGTTTTACCCCTAGGTACATATGTGCCAGAGCCACCTCTACTTGCTCGTATCTAGACAGGGATGTATTTCTCGGAAAATTCACAAAATCTCTACAATACCAAAATTCTAGGAAGTCCTTCTACACTAATCCTCAAAGTTCATCTTAGGTCTACGTGCTCTAATCAGAGTTTATATAAATCTACCTTCCAAAGATTGTAATAAAATTCCTCTAATACAAACTGTAATGCCCCAACCCCAGTTATCCAGAGTCGGTGCTTTATTACAAAACATTGGCATGATCACAAAAAAGATCAAATCTCGAAAGACCGTTTGGTTTAGTATCCTTGGAAACACTAGATATATTCATAAAGTTTTACGTTACATCCTAAAAATGTAAACTACAACAACATAGTCTCCATAGTACACACTCATGTCCCCACATACTGTCCCTGTAGGTCATTCAAAAATTACTTCTTCACATCTTAGGAAAAATAAAACATTGAAAGAGGTTAGCTCAGATGCTCAGTAAGGATAACAATCTAGCGGAAACATTCATAAATAAAAATAAATATTTAAGAAACTGTATAACAAAAACAAAAGCCTTTTAAACATTAACTTCAGCATAATATGGAAATGATAATATGAAATAATTCCATTTACTTATTCACATGGATATTCTACTAGTCGAATAATCACATGCAATATCAATAACAACTTTCATAATGATTGAATGCATAATGCCACACTATCATAACCACATAGCCAAGGCCTCGTGCCAAGACTACAAATAATATTTTGTCAAGGCCTTATGCCAAGACAATAGTTTGTCTCATGAGACCTACTGATGCATCGAGGAGCTATAGCGGGCTCCACCCGTCACTTATTATGTCTAATGCATTCCTCATATGAACATGTTTAAACATAACATAAACATTCATATTAAGACTAGCATACGAAAAGTAAATACTTTATCCATAAACCATGAATGGTATAAAAATTACACATTCATAGTCAAACATATCACAAAGCCTTCAATACAATGTGAAAGTTTTGTTTCATAATAACTCAACTTCAAATAAGCTTCAAATTCATCAAAGGATGTTGACATAGATGAAATCAAAACTATTTGAGAGAAATATCTCTTTTTTTGAAATCATTTAAAAGTCAAATAATTATAAAATTAAACATTTACTTTGATAATATCCTTATAATATTTTAAGGTAAGCTTCGAAGATTTTATAACAGTGGAAAATAGCCGCACCCACCGTATAAGTTCAAAAAACATTCTTACCTTAATTCTGTCGAAAAGGTTAAAAAGAACATTGTTTGGAAAACGACGGAAATATTCCTGTATAAACTTTTTATAAATAGTTAAACAAGGGTATAAATTACTTTACCCCATATTCTATAAAATATTAAAAAAAATTTGGAAAACATTTTTAAGAAACATGGATGTGGATGATAAAGAGGTCCCAGTAGATAATTAGGTATAAACAACCTCGAATAATGAAGAGATAGTGAAATAAACCCTTACCTTGTAATTTTCCTTGGTTAATGGTAGGTTAACCTCCTGTATAATGGTGAAATATTTTTTATTAAATTATACAAGAATCATATACATTAATATGATATCATATATGATCTTTTAACATTGCATTGTTGATAATATCTTAGTATTATCGTCGTTTCAGGTGTTAACTTACTCGTTTTTTAATTTGTTTTGTGACTTATTTCCTTTTTATTATGGATAGGTTATATCTTATTCATATTCGGAATGATATCAAGTCCTTAAACATAATTTTTAATCATAAAATTAGAATTAGACTTGAATGGATATGATGTGGAAATAATCTCATTGCGTTTATGGAGAGGGTAGTCCGTACTTACACACGAGCGACAATATCATTCTTTTGATATTAAAATAATATATAATTGGATGGTATATCATATATACAGAATCATTATCATGTTATTTTTATTATTTTTTTTAATTATAAATCATCATTATACCCATCTAAATAATAATATATTGAATAACAATTACACCACGACGTGGAGACGGTAGGTCGTACGTACGAACGTATGGTGACATGTCATTCAAGGGATGGATAGAATAATGAATTTGATTGTTCCATATTTATAATAACATAATAGTATATAGAATATACTGGATATATTATTTTATAATGGAAATAACAATTAAATAAGAAGTTGACGAAGAAAGGAACTTTAAAGAGGGTGGTGAAGATGATTCCTCTTCTTCAGGTTCTTCCTTTTGATTTGATTCAAAGGGATCCTTAGGTTGGCTTTATGATCAAACTAAGGCCTCTATGTTGAATTGAGGGAATTTAAGAGAGTATTTGGGTAGGGTTTGGCCTATCCAAAAGGCTTTGAATGTGTTAATTATTGAGAAGGGGGAGTGCCCTTTTATAAGAGGGTGAGGGAAACCTTTGGAAAAGATAGAAATATTATTTTATAATAAATTATTATTAGGTATATAATGCTCCAATGTGTATTATTCAAAGTCTAAAGTGGGTATGGGTCCAAATAATTTCATCCAATAGAATTTAGACAGGTTTTGGTTATTATATTAACCTTATCTTTTAGTTTTAACTCTTTGTTAATTAGTTTTACATTTAACACGTCACTTTGTATTTTTATATTATATAGTTAATAAACATACTATATACATCTAAGAGACCCCCAAGAGGTCAATTAATGATATAACTATCAATATACAAGTCTCTTGGACTAAAAATAGATTTTTAGGAATTGAATATCAATTAATAATATAATATTTGTTTTAAAACTCTTTTATGTCAATTTTGACACAATTTGGTATTTGATTTTTGTGAAAATCATAACAGCATGATTACTTCGAAAAAACATAATTAAATCAATATTAACATGTTATATATACCAATAAAATTAGTGTAATTCATAAAAAGTCTCAAATTATATTTATTTTGATATTTATAATATCAATTATTTTAATATTTCATTAATTAGGTAATTACTGCATCACCATTGTGTCATAAATAACATAAATTATTTAATGTAAAAAAATTATAAATAAAATACCATTATGTAGGAAATTATTTTATATTTCTATTTAATTTTTACAATTGAATTTATCTTATGTATAACCCTATATTAAAAATGTTTTACTAATAAAACCTTGATTTTAACTCTTTTAACTCTTCTTTGAATTAAATAATAATAAATGTCCTAATATAATCCAAGTGGACCTAAATGATAATATTTTATTCCTATGGTTTTTTTTGGTCGAGATACATTTTTCCAATAAAATTAGGACATGTGTTTGGGTAATATTAATATCATTTTTACCCTTAATTACTCTATTTACTTTTAACCGTGGTAAATAAAAGTAAAAAGTTACTATTCACCAAAAGATATTTTTATCTTATTGAACCAAATTTTTTTCCTTGATATTATCCTTGTCTCTTGGATTTCCGAAATTCCACTCACAAAAATGGTAAAATTATTTTTTATGTGAATTTGCAAATTCTCCTAGGAGGTGGGTAAAAGACGGTGACAAGTTCAATAAAAATTTTATATGTCTAAAGTTATTATAAACTGACTCCAATGAATTAAATTGAACTTATATAGGTATAACATATCTATTTTGACCTAAAATAAATTTAAATAAAATAAATAATTATTTAAATAATAATTCGTCTTTAACCAATAACTCTGTGTTTTTCACTATTCATCAAAAATTGAAAGATTTCAGTAAAAAACAAAAAATTCACCCTTGGTTAATTTCGATATCTCGAATACCAAAATGAAGTCCATTTTGAAAGATAAAATTTATAAAATTTTAAAAAATGGTTATTACTATTCATAACGTCTAGTTTGATTGGTTGTGGTGTGTGTTAAAACACGAAGTTGCATACAACACACACTACAGTATTATTCAAAGGGAAGTGTACCATGGAAGCTTGGGGTGTTACATGTGAAGCCTAATTTGGTGCATCCAAATCATCTTCCCTCTCAGGGTACATTTTCCATGTTTTGGCCCTCTAAATTTTCATCTTAATTAATGTATTATATGGTTACAGTAACAAAATTTATAGCAGCATATCGAGCAATGGTGGTCTTTCCATTACCTTGAATTCAATAGGAATATTCTTTACTACCTTCATTAGGGTAATTATTTTAACCATTATCCATATTGGCCCATTTTTTTGTATGACCTTGTTTTAGTCTGATGGCCTTTTTCATACACTACTCTCATCTCGGCGTATGAGTAATGACATTGAGTAAGTTTGTAGTAGTGATTGTTTTATGGGCCTTGACCAGTAAAGGTTTGTTTCTTGGTGGGAGGGATAGGTGCAACACAGACTATTTTCTCCCAACCTAGAGATGATTTATTCAATCTGTGTTGATGATAATGATGAAAATTCCACTAGATCTGTGGGGTGGGGATCATCTGGGGCTGTAATTGGCACTGATTGGTCCTGTTATTGAGGATAAAATGTTTCCAGTTGGGGATATGATGAATCCTTGGAACAACATGAAGTTATAAATGCCCCCATCCTAGTGGGGTGGGATGATCATGAATAATCATGTATTCTTATAGTAACCAATCAGGGGATGATGATCATGAATATGCTGATTAATATATAAATACCCCCATCCCAGAAGGTTGGGGATCACTTGTAGCTTTTGAGAATATTTCTCGAAACCTATCTGGAATTTATGATTTGAGGGGTGGAGTTATTGGTAGATACTCCCTTATCCCATGAGACCAATTCATCTATTAGATGGATATTATGGCATCTACTATTGTATCTCTTTCTATGTGGAAGATTTGTGCTTATATAGGAGATGGGTGTGATGGAAACACATGATGAGAATTATTCTTCAAGGTAAGTTTCTAGGATCATCTCAACATCATTATCCATGTCTGAAATGTGTTTTCATTTCTTTGATGAGTTTAGTTTGATGACCTCTTAGCTATCATATCCGTCTTTCTATGATGTCTAATCATTATTGAAGTGGGATAATTTCATTTTAGTGACCAACTATCCCAATCATTTCATAGTCCCGTGATTTTTTCATAGGATATAACATTAGAGAACATCAAATATGAGGGGTTATGTTATACTGGGGGAACATCAAAGTGTAATTCCCCATATTGTCCCAATCTTCTAATAGGTATGCATGATGTGGATTTGAAGATCAGTTGTTGAAGTGTCATGATGAAATGGAAGTAAGTGTGTTCCATATTTGCACTATTTTTTCGGTTTTGGATATAAAGCGATGGATATAGAATCCAAGTCTAACTACCAAAATTGTATCTTTATTTTCTGAAGTTGAAACCCATATCCTCAATAAGGGAGATATTGATCCTTCATTAGATGATGAAAATACCACATATTTTGGAATAGATAATAAATGGATTCATTTTATAGATCATATTAGATATCATATCTAGATTGAGTAAGGGGATAAAATATTGTGGGGAGGATGTTTCTGGCTAACTCTCTCCTTATGTGAATGTTGGCCACTTTTTCATTATAAAGACATGCCTCTATATAGTCAGACCATAGAAGATGGATCTAACAGTCACCTATTGACATTAATGGAGTGCTTATAGACATTGATGGGGGAACCATATATTGTCGACCCAACTATTTCAGAAACTTCTATATACACACACGTGTCAGAGACTTGAACACCTTTCTATATGGAGGTGTCTAGGAAAGTGGATTATTTTATTATTGGTGGGAGATAACCTCATGGGGTATTTGACCATAGTGTATCATAGTAGTATAGTCCCTATGATCAACCTCTACACTACCATGAGGATGACTATTCTAGTAATGAAGGTATTATGCTTCCATTCATATAGAAGATTATATGTATCCTTGTGGGGTTAAGAGTCTATCTCGAACAACCTAAAGGACACTGTCATTGAGAAGATTTTGAATATGGTCCACGTTCTGCATTGTGTTTGGAAGATGCATGCATTCCTTTACGGATTGTTTAAGGATATGATCTTGGTGTATACAGTTTTATGAAACTTATATATAATCATTTGGTGTTGTAGGGTAATTCTCACACTACTAATATGATTCTCGAATATTGTGATATTTTATCACATTATTGATAAAAATATGATCCTTTCCTTAGGCATGGGACATTCTCACTTGGTGAGCCTCAGTCAATATAAGAGTATGATCCTGATCATGAGCCTTTGGGATATGCTGCTGGTCATTCATGGTAGGATTATGATCTTACCTCGAGGCATTTTCCTCTTTCACCTGGGGCTCCCCAGTAATATTATGAGTATGATCCTAGTCCTAATATTCATTCCCTACTATAAAATGGTGACATACATCCAGAATTGGATAAGGAATATGAGTCCCCACCTATATTTCCTTGTAATGATGTTGATGCAGCCATTCATTGGAGGAAGTAGAAATATGCGCATTGCATTTGCAATCTTATGGAACTTGTAAGGAATTTTAACTGATAGGAATATAACCCTTTCTCATGTTTTGTTCCATTTTCACATGTTCATCCCCAAGCATAATTGGAATATATTCCCAAATCCAGGACCTTGGAGTATGTTGATGGACATATTTGACATTAATATGAGCTGGTCACAAGGCTTGTGACCCTATCACATGGTGATCCTTGACCAGAATGGGGATATGATCATGATCTAGGGACATTAGAATATGCCACAAAACATTTTTGATAGTAATTTTCCCATATCCTAAGGCATGTGATGCTCTCACCTAGTGATCCTCAATTGGAACGAGAGTGTGAGCCCGGTCTGATGTCTCATATATTATAAGAATATGCCGATAATATTTATATATTGGAGCAAGAATGTGTGCCTGATCTATTATAACTACATGTTTTAAATGATTAGAGTGTTGAGTTTCCCTTGATGTAGGGACACGAGTATGTACATATCCCTTTATATGCAACAGTTCCAGAATATTCAGGTGGAGTTCATCATGTTTTTTCTAAAATATATTGTTGTTATAGAAAATTCCGCCACGGGATATAAGCCGGCACCTTTTACATCTACATAATAAAGTATAATTTGTATTCGATTGAAGTAGGGATATTTTTTCACTTATTTCCTCCATACTCCATCATAATATACTAATGGTATTCATGCATGGGGTAGGGATATTTTCCTACATCAAGCCTACTGTAGGCATATTACCATAGACTAGTTTTGAGTCTACAAGAATATCCTCTTTCATGCTATTTTATGATGAAATATGTTGGTAGACATCATCCATAGAAGTGGAAAGATGAGCCCTCTCATGGATATTCAACGTCGTCTTCCCCCGATGATCCTTCCTTGCTACCTGTGCATGAGTGTTATAGGTGGAAGCATGTCTGGTGGAAGCATGTCTGGTGGAAGCATGTTAGGTGGTACCCTCATGAGGTGACTGCAGGGTATTAGTGGAATGGTTTTTGTGATGGTGGTTGATAGGTTACCTCTTTGGCAGAACCTGAACCAAATGAGAGTCATATAGGGATTCCTAGTACACCATCATCTAAGACTAAAGTTGGCATCTTTTACGCTATGTGGATAATCTCCTAAACTGGTTGGTTGTAGCGACAAGGGTTACTACCATAGTAGTGGCCTTGCATGAGAGTTTTGGAACCACAAGCTATCATGGATGGGGATAATCTAAAAAATCTTCAATGGTTGGGATTATAATGTTTTTGTGGTACTCTCGGTCAATTGTGTTTGACACCTATCATTGAACTATTGAGCACATGAGATCATTTTCTGAACCATGGGGATATTGATCATACGTGATTTATTAGAGAAAATGATTGATTATGAATACATTAGGATGGATCTTGATGTTATCTATTAGTGAAATATCATATGGATAATGTGCTCATCAAATATTCATGGATATCACAATTTTCATGATTTTTATGATCTGGTCATTCTTCTCACTCAGACTTATCATAGTTAAGATAGACCTAGTTTAGAGGAAACCCAGTTATATAGGATCATTTATAAAACCGTACTAGTATTACAACTTTTTTTGTAGGAATGAAAAACAAAGTGGCATCACTGATGACTATTCTTTCATTAATATATTCTTATTAGATTGTCCATTATTGTTTGCATATAGTATGAAAAAAATCATCTGATGGATAAAAAATGATTGTTTTGTTGTTAGAGAGAGTGATTTCTGGTTAACTATATTTGTTTTTTCAGGATAAGAGGAGTAAGAATGGATTGGATCCACCAAATGGGTTTATTGTGGGGGATCTGTGTTGTTCACAATCCTATACATCATGTTACAACTATTACTCTCATCAAAACTACCGATGGTTCACTCATCTACAATTGGGTACAGAACTACTTCTAAATGGTAGGAGATCACTTGGGTGTTTAATCCAAATGTCTCTTGATAACTCAAATTGGTCAATAGAATGGGATGATATTCTCATCACACCCTTTTGGGAAAAATTGTTTCACACTCTATGACTCCCTTATAGATTTTATATTTGATTTCATATCTTTTATGAATCCTAATATAGGGCCAATTACACTAAAAAAGATTATAGGATGATTACTTGTAAAGATTGAAAGACTGGGGGCTGTTTAATGAATCCATATGTATATATCATATGTTCTGCATCATTTCCTAGTAATGGGTGGTCTCTTATGTGATGAATCCATATAACCAAGTGCTTTGGAATATACTATCATATAAGGAGGTGGTTAAAATTCCGAGAAGGGGATTGAGCCATTATGAGGAATCATACGTATCCTGGTTATTAAAGAAATCAAAACCCATGTATTTTATTGGACCCATTCAATTTATCTTCATGAAAACATGACTTACCTATGGTATCTAGGACATAAGGAGTTCAAGCTCAAGTCCTGGAGGGACACCCTTCATATCCCGATTAGTTTGATAATTAGAGTTATCTTAGTTCAGCTATTTGGGTCTTACACACTAATGTTTCATTTGTATTTTTATATAATTATGCTGAATATGACCTAATTATTACAGTTCCATAATCCCACCGGATCTATTCATAGTGTAAGAAACAGGGGATGCAAAGTATCATTCTCATTACTCATGATGTGGGAATTATGTGTTGGGACTTCCCTGAGAGGATTTATTATAGATATCGAGAGGCATGGAGATGAAATATGTACCTAGTTTTTGAAGGAATCATTATTATAATTGTTCAGTTAATTTCTTAGTCTGCTTATGAAAGAGGTATAATATTCATCCCAAAAGGATTATTTGGTCTTGCTAGTATAAAACAAAATTATCATAAGGAAAACATCGAAATGTATTTTATTTGAGCACAATACATTAGAAAAAGACCAATGTATCATAGTTGTGAATGGAATAAGCATCATAATAGTTCAATCATACCCCTAGAATTTTCTTCAAGGTAGATTTCATTCATTTTAGATTAATGTTTCATTCCAATTTTTATGTATTTACATACATTTATTGTCCTAGTTAGTGGGGATCATGATGTGAATGATATGATTATTTATTCTCCCTAATATCATGTGAGATCTTCTCAGTGTGAGAAACAAGGTATAGAAAATGATCAATATCATCACCTAGAGAGTTAGGGAAATACATATTATATTCTCCTATGGTTCTAGAACCTTGAAGAGGTGGCCTAAATATCCTGAATATGGAAAGAATCAGATCAATAATAGTTTTTTTGGTCAGGGCTTACACTCTAAAATTTCACTATTGATTGGGGAATACACCATGGGGATGGAAAATATTATCAAGTACTAGGAGGCCTTTGAGACCTAGACTTCTTATATAGAGGGTTTTATATGGCCCATTAGACTTTTCCAGTGGATATCTCATGATCTAGCTGGTTTGTTTTGGAGGACATCACATAACCTATGTGACAAGTCCTGAGGGTGTCACATGATCCAACTGACTTTACCTATTATCCACACAAGACCTAGTTGATATACATAGAGTGTTTCATTAAATTCAACATGACATGTCAAAGAGGGTGTTTCATGTCTTGGATGACACTCATGGAGGGAATCATAAGACCTGTACAACTTTTCTAGAGGGCATCACGAGTTTCCGCTGACTTCCCCAGAGGGTGTCATGAGAGTTAGTTGGCATGCCCAGATGTAAATGTGAGACATGAATAATATGAATTGAAATACATATATAATATAGGTGATGTGCTTGAAGGATGTCGCAAATCTTTGATGATGATCCTAGAGGGATTCATGAGACTAAAGTGTCATCTGTAGGGGGAATGATGTTACTTGCACTAAAATGTTTTGAATACTTCACCTAACCTGGATGGAATGCCAAAGGATCATCATGAGATCTTGGTGACTTGTCCTGGTGCAATCACATGTCTTTTAAGAATGAAGAACAGCACATTAGGACAAGAGTACATGAATTTTTTTAAGTATTCCACATTTATTCATTATTCTAGACCTTACATATCAAATGCCTTAGATTTATTCTGTATCTTTTTATTTTGAGTATCACATGATTAGAAATATGTGTGGTATGTTCTTTGGACATCTTATTAGAAGTCATTCACATGATCTATGATTGATAATGTGATGTTCATTATTCATGGATCATGTTTTTTCTAGATATTCATTGGTATATTACTTGATGGAAGAATAGTTGTTCATGAGATCTATCACATTGAGAAATCTTCTCTAGTGCTTATGGGAAATTCCAATAATTTTTTCTTAGTCATGATAGATAGAAATATACTAGATTTATCTTGTTGATTTAGAGAATTTATAGGCCTTTCCTATCATGAACCATCCCTTGGGGCCCGTGCTGTGACTACCCTAAGCCTGCCTCCCAACGACCAAGGGCCGGTGACTTGCGCTGAAGGAATTATTCCACAAGTGGGAGGAATTTTCCTAAGTACTTGAATGAACACACACACACAACCACATCCCAAAAATGGAATGGAAATTTTTAACACTATATGAAACGACTATGTAAACCATAACCCGAGTAAAACAGAATTTAAAGTATAAGGTGGAAAAATCAGGCCAGTAAAAAATCACACCAATAGAAAAACGTAACACAAGTACAACCCGAGGTCTCTGAAACTCATCTGTCGAAAACCCTACCTGAAGGGTATGGGAGGGAAGCTACCTTAAGTCATAGGATTATGCCTCTTCTATGATCTCTCACTAAACAACACATGGTCTGGGTCCTCCCTAGACTCTGTTAAGGCGGCAATCATCTTCACAAGACAAAACACGTGCTCGAAAAACCCATGTAGGGGTGACTAAAACAATAATCACTATGGGACCCCAAAACATCATAGGTAATGAACCAGAGGAAAACCATAAATAAATTCACAGTCATCTCTACACAGGTATATTCCCAAACATATATGTAGATGCCAAAATCTACTTAATGCCTAAAAGAGGGCCTTTGCGGATAAAACGAGGACATATTTTGACTCAGCGAGAAAATTTAGGAGGAATGGAATGGGGGCATGAAAAAATACCAATGTTGTGCGAAAAATCGCACTGCAGAGAAAAAAAACTTGTGATCCAAAACCGTTTTGCGTGTGGCACAAAAAATTACGTACAACCCCCCCCCCCCCCCCCCCCCGAGCACAGAAACATGTGTCCCACCGACAGTGGGCACAAAATCTTCGGTGCAAATAGCCCTGGGCGTGGAAGCTTCCGCGCGGCCGACACTGGGACTGGATTTTTCACTCCTAATCAACTTCCATGTGGACCTGATGACCCCGAGCACCTATAAATAAGAAGCCACCCCTTCGACTGTGGATGGATGAATAATATGAGATGTCTCCTTTGTGCAAAAAAAAAAATCCTCTCACCCGCATATAAGATGGATTTTAGGTATTGGATATTTTGTGAGAGGTGTCCTAGGGGTCCTCTTTCACCTGGGACCAAATTAGATTGACCCTCAACCAGGTCCAAAAACATGGGGTCCATTTCACGCAATTGTTTTCCCTTGTGCGCAATCCCTTTGCCTTTCCCATGTTCCTAAAACCTCATCCACCCTCTTGCGAGAAATTTTTTTCAATTGTGCACAAACCTGGCCTTTTCCACGTTGCTTTCCAGGTGTGCCCTAAATGAATTAAAACCTATCTTATTGCACGCAACCCTGAAATTTTCAGTGCAGCTATTCTAGATGAGCGCCAATTACACGCGACCCTCTTCTATTTCATGCAAACCTCCAGGTCCGCTCCACCCAGCATTTTCCGCATAACTATTCCATTTCTGCACAAGCTTCCCCACATGTGCGTACCCCTTCACTTTGATGTACCTCTTTGGGACATCATATTTGGTGCTTATTATGCCGTAAACTTCTACGTTACACACACTTTTCTCTTACGACCCTCTAGGATTGTATGAAGTAACTTCAAGGTCCCTTGGGCAGTGATTCCCATTATGTTTCCTTGCCTCATGCTTCATTTCATAGGCACGCTAATGGCTATTCCTTCTTCTCATAGCCATGCTAACATGAACCCTCAATGAATCACTCCGTAAAAAACCTTCACCATGGAATTTTTGAGGCCTTCCCTTCACAAAGGGAGGGTGGGTATTGGTTATTTAAGTCTTAGGGGTGTGGAGAGAACCCATCATGTCCATGATTCCTAACGTTAATCTGACATGCTCCAATATCCTAATCACATGACGTTAAACTGTTACCTCGCCCGGTGCATCGTACATGGGGTTCCCTCGCCTTTGAAATTCTGCACGCCCACTGGTCTCCATGGGATTGAAATCATTCATCACATGGAATGAGATCCTCTTTATTAGAGCAGCTTTTGTCTGCAAGGATAGGGAAACCACCTTGATGTAAGCCCCAAGCTTTAATTGCAAGAGGCAGAATCCCTGCTCCTTTTCTCTTCCTCAGTGCCAAGGGCTAGAGAGGGTGGATGGGCACTAGATCCCTCCTTTCTTCAGTGCCAAATCCCTCTCTTGTTGGTCTTTGTCACCACCTGGGCCTCCACCCTGGAGTAAGTCCCAATCTTCATCAACCACGGGCTACTCACCATGCGTAAGCCCTTGTTCACCCTTTTGGCTACCGACTACACGTAAGCCCATGTTTTCTTCTTTTGTCTCTAAATATGTGTAAGTCCCATTCCACTTCCCACGGATGTACCTTTCATGATGTGATCATCAGTTCTTTGTTGCCTCTTGTTTCTCACACAATGCATGACTCCCGTGGGCTTAGAGCAAGAATTGACCATGACATACTCTCTGGGCTACCATAGAGTGTAAGCACCAGACACACCATCCCAAACTACATGGAATTTGATCCTTACCAAGGTGAGCTACGTAGGAAGCCTTCCTGATGTTCATTCCCACCATCTATTGGTCCCGACTCCCTTCTCGTCAATTCCCACTACTTTTGAACTCTGTGGTCTTTGATCCTTTCCAAGGAATGGTATGTAGGAAGCCTCCCTGAGGTTAAAGAACACCATCCATTGTTCCCAACCCCCTTCACATTGGACCACCTTCATCCCACATAACGTAAAATACATGCCCCCTTTTCGTCATGCACGACGATAAACTTCATCCACCATCCCGAACTATGTGGGATTTGATACTTGTCTCATAGAAAGGGTATGTAAGAAGTCTCCATGAGGTTCAACCCCATCAAGTGGTAATCTGTTGTGACCCCATCTAGCGGTAAGCCATTGTGACCCCATCCAGCGGTATTCCGTTGTTACCCCATCCAACGGTAATCTGTTGTGACCCCATCTAGTGGTGAGCCATTGTGACCCCATCCTGCGATAATCAGTTGTGACCCCATACAGCAGTAATCTGTTGTGAACCCATCTAGCAGTACGAAATTGTGACCCCTTCCAAAGGTAATCCGTTGTGACCCTATCCAAGGGTAAGCCGTTGTGACACCATCCAGCAGTAAGCTGTTGTGACCGCATCCAGTGGTAAACCAGTGTGACCCCATCCATTTATATGCCATTGTGACCCCATCCAGTGGTAAGACACTAAGACCTCATCCAGTGGTAAGCTGTTGTGAGCCCTTAGCCAATGGTAAGCCATTGTGAACATCACATAGCGGTAAGCCATTGTCATTCCATGTCAGTGGTAAGCCGTTTTCAACCCAATCCCAATGGTAAGAAATGGTTTTCCATTCTGTTGGGACCTATAATGCTGGTCCTTCCTAGTAGCATAAGGCCAACCTCATGCTGCTAACCATGGGTATGCCCCAGTATATCATTGGGTCGATGTCCTCTACGAACACACTGATTCTATACCCCCATCCTGAACTACGTGGACTTTGATTCCCTACCACGGGGATACGTATAAGGTATCCTTGAGGTTCAAGGCCAACATCACCGTCTCCCATGGGTCGACTCCATCTCATTCTCCATCCACTTCACTTGACCATCAATTATGCATCTTAATTCCTACCTAGGTTTCCTAGTCCTGATGAGATCATGAAAATTCACTTCTTCATTACCCCTAGTAGTAACTGGGTAACTAACGATGTGTTATCCCCGACATCAGTGTTCCCTCCAAGGGTTTCACCCATCTGATCCACTCTAGTCAATGTTCCGATCAGCCCGATTCGTCACCACTAGATATTAAACTCATGGAATACCCTTTGTTATAGATGGGAAGATGAGGGAAACTTCATATACATGCCTCTGGCATATAATTCCACACGTTCGACATGGGACTCCTCAGGCTTCCATGCCCTCGAGAATCCATATAAAAATTGTAAGAAACCCAGATGCTCTAGTGTTCCAGTGTCCAGACATGACAGTGATGTCCAACGTGACTACTCCCCCGATAGAAGGTTGTTGCCCTGACCAGACCCCTTATAATGTCTCAATAGAAGAAGTGTAATTAACAGGTGTCCTTGAAGACCTGGCATAGGGAACAATTTCACTAACAATGTCTTAGTCTATAAGGGAGACCCGAACTAGCCGACGAGTTCCGAGGAGGAATCCACGGAAGTAAGGACGAACATCTCATGATCCAGTTTCAATCAAGGAGTATATGTCCCTGAATAAGTGACAGATACCACCCACCTTTGTAAAGAAAAAATGTAGGTAAATAGTGGCGCATCCTCCCCGGATGGATGCATGCACCGCGGTGAAAGCGTCGGAAACTGAAAGATTGATCCACAAGTGAAGTTCTTATCCTCAATGTGGAGATTATTAGTGTTTGAGAAATTAGTGGATTAGAATGTCACCGGGTCTAGTTATCTGGTGCTGGGTGCCACCAAAAAAATAACATTCCTGGCATGAAACTCATCAGAAGATGTGGCAGTCGAAACATTATACATCTCGGCTTACGAGGTTTTCATTGTGGATCGTTTTACCATCCATGAGAGATGGAATGGAACTGGGGAACTGGATTTTGGTTTCATTGTTTCAGAAATAATGGTCCAATATCCCTACTTTTAGGAACAAAGCTGCTGCACTCGGAATCTGATCGTCACCCGACCACTAATGTTGGGGTAGGGGCAACACTAACATGGAAATCCCACCTAGCTCAAATGCTTCTATAATGGCATCCACACCCACATATTTTGGGTGCCCATACCCCATATCCCCTTATTAATTCATACAATGATGGGTGATATGTGAGCTCGTACGCCGATACGAGGGGGAGGGGATTATATAGACTCATGATATGGCCCTCTAGGATTTAGAGGCGTATGTGCCTCATCACCACCATCGCCCCCAAGGGCCATGCAGGGAGCCACTGCTCCATACCCCAATGTACAATCCTTTTGAGAGCCTCTCACCATAACGTCTTGATGACTCCCTCACCTACGCCTATGAGGTAGGGGATGTTTGGGCTAGCCCGGTCGGGATCCCATTTCAGGGGCCCCCAAGGAGGGCCCACTAGTCCATTCCAACGCCACCACCCGGTCGCACAGGATGAAGAGCAGGAAAGCTATGTACCTACACCATCGGCCCCAGTCTGGCGGACCCGATGCTTGCGTCAAGCGTAGTCTGAGGAGGATTCCCACCAATGTGCGTCAACCTCACCAACTACATTGGACCGGGCCACCGGCAAAGTGAATCATTATCCCTATATGCACACTAAACATGGAATTATATACTTGGCCCGGATCAAGGCCCCAATTACCCCACCGGTAGGCTGGGTCGACTCTCTCGGCCACCAGGATAGGGAGCACCCGCCGTAGACGGACCCACGACAGCGATATCCAATACGGAGGTCCTCCCTATACGGTCACTATGGAGACAGCAGGTCCTCCCTTCTTCTATGCTCGAAATGGAGGTCTGCCTCGTAGTACCTTCAATCCGAACGAGGGTCCTCCCCACGACAGTGACACTCAGTACAAAATCCTCTCCCGTGCTCATTACATTGGGTATGGAGTCATTCCTCCTACCATGGACCTCCGATATAGAGAATTTATGAATCCGGTCAAACTATAGTATGGGGGGATTCCCCAATTCCATGCAACAGCTAGTAAAGGTCCTCCTCGCCTCAGTAATAAGAGGAGTGAAGGTCAGCTTCGCTTCACCAGCACCCAGTACGGAGGTCCTACCCATGTTAGGCTTAACCAGTACAAGGACCCTCCTCGCTCTAATGCATCCAATGGACGCAAGCATGGAGGTCCTAGTTGTGCTCCTATCATCTCCGGAGGAGGTCCTACCCACTCCAAAATTTCCTGCGGAGGTCCCCTCTACACATCATCCAGTGGACTCGGTAGTCCTCCCCGTATTCCCATTGATATATATCCAGGTATTCCTTGCAACCCAGCTCACTCAGGCGAAATTCAATCCCACCCCAGAAACCGTACGGCCAAAGGACCTCCTCGTGCCAGAAATCTACCATGTCCTAAATAGCCATCTCAAGGAAGGAGGGAGGGTCGTCGTCTCCGTAAAAAGAATTCCAAAAAGATTCAGACCAAGATCAAACCAGTCTGCTTCTCAGATTCTGAGGAAAAATACAAAATAGCGATGGAACCCTAACCTAGATCCTTTATGTCAAGGGTCAGGGCCGGAACACAGAGCTTCAGTCTCATACTTCTAATATGTGAGGTCCATCAGATCCCTGACTCCCTCTACAGGTACATCCATGTGGATGAACATTTGGCCATCCCACAAGTTCCGGTCGTGCAGTCGCCACAGAAATCACTAAAAACACTCTCTACCTCAACTAGAGATCACGAAGAGCTATTCTGAGGATCAATGGTTGAAGAGAAAGAGCATAAACCATCACCAGTATTTGTATTCCCTGTGCTAGAGACTGCAGTCATCATCCCATCTTACCGTGATGTGGTGGCCAAGTCACTCTATCTTCAAAGTATAGCCCAAGATGTGGTGGCTTGTCGGCTTGCTCAATGTATTCTCCACCGGCCATCCTTCCATCTCATCGGTCTACATTAGTACCACTACCGGTTCCCCAGCCACCACTGGTAGATGAGTGGGGCAATGAAGGGATATACACTGAATCTAGAACAAGGAGCTTGTGGGATATCCTCGTAGTAGACCATTTCCCCGAGATGTTCTGGCTAGTTTCAGCACAAAATTTTTGGGCACCAGAAGTGCTTACCCCGGAAGAGGTTGGATTATTTCTCTATACCCTCTAGGTAACTCATTTCCTCCTACAGCATCGACGAGTGACCTACCCCTAGAGTCAGACAAACATTGAGGATATCGTCCAAACAATTTCGTTTGGTCAATTTGGTTCCACTCCCTGTGGTCCAGCACCCTGAGTCACTAGACCGCCATAAGATCATCCAACAAAGAATAATTCAGAGATTTAAAGTTCTCTATAGGATAATCAATGAGGCTTCTCCCGATGTTCAAAATCATGGTAGGCGGCAGTATCATGCCCTCCATTTCCGTTCCATCCAGCGCTAGCCCTATTTTATAGGAGACATAGAGGATATGCCTCCAGGTAGTGTCGCGGTTAATATGGATGGCCTATTAGAGGAAGAGAATGAGCTAGAGATCCTTGATGTGGAATTACCCCCTAAGGGAGTGCTATAGTTACTGGATCAATTGGGAAGGGTCACTCACCAGCAGAGAAATCTACTGGGTCTTCCTGTGCCCACTGAGGCATGAGTCCTCAGCCAAAATCACAACAAGGGAAAGGAACTCCTCAGAGCCATCAAACCCTCTGAACCACTTGGACCAGTTTAGAAGGTGGAAGAGGACCTCAAAAGGCCTTATTATGTCAGAAACTCACCGAACAGAAGAAGGTGGTTGAATACCTCCTTACTGAATGCGCTACGGAGCAACATCCAGACTACGGTGATCCTCGGCCAGGGCAGAAGGGGCCGGAAAAACATCCCCTTGGCGAAATTCCCCCAGGTGACCCTGACCATCCTGCCCATTCTGGCAGGGTTGAGGTTGGAACTTAAATCCAAAGGGCACGATATATGTTGCTAAACCCTCCCAAACAGTGTGACAATCCTTAGAACCCATCTCAGATTCCCCTAGCTTCCCTATAGGTCATTCCACCAGTCGTTCCATGTGCCACTAGGCATATTTATCATGTTGAGGAACCCTCCAACACACTAATGGTCAGGGATCCCTGCCATGATTAGAATCCCCACTAAGATGACCCAATGGCGGCACTCATCGCCTACCTCGATGCTTTAGAGACTCGACAGGTGGAATTCCTTCCTACTGGCAATCCATACCCGACATTGGTGGATGATATGCCAGCACCCCTAGGTTTTGGGAATCCCACCTTTTCCCCTTAATCGAGATAGGGGACCCGCTACAACACCTGGACCACATTATCTCAAGGTGTGGCCCCATGTTGGGAACTCCAACGCTGTAGGAAGCCTCCAAACTCTGGTGTATCCTATAGACATTAAAGGGGCTGACGTTCTTCCGGTACAATTAACTCTCCATCGGATCATTATCCTGTTTGGAAGAACTTTGTATGTAATTCCTCTACCATTTTAGTTTCACAACTCGGAAGACGAGTATCACAGACATCATCAAGTTCAAGAAGAGGCCTGATGAGCACATTGCTAACTTTTTCACCCTGTGGAAAGGACTCATATACTCTCTTGACATGCCACTGACTCAAGATAAATTGCTGACGATGTGTGTAGGGAATTTCAAGATTGAAATGGTCCCCTCTATAATCACCTAGAACTACCCTGGGGATTCTGATAATTCTCTGAAAAGGTCTAATTCCTAGAGGAAGCCTTAAATCAGGTGAAAACGGATGGTCTTTTGCCTCTGGTAATCCCTACAAGAAGGGACTCTAGGGTCGAGCCCATTGTTGTGTCTCAAATAGAGGCTCATAGGAAACTAGAGTTATTACCAGTTGAGCCACCTCACAGTAGCCCTCAACCTCAGGCACAACCTTCAGCCCAGCAGTGACCACCTAAGAATCATTAGGTTCCCCCGTGCAATGCGCTGCCACCACCCAGGAGAGATAACCAAGCACTACCTCCTCGATAGGATCCTTCGGATCCTCATCAGGGCCAAGCTCCAAGATCTCCCTTTCCATATAGGAGGAACTACACCTACTCGTTCAATGAGGTATAGGTCCCTGGTTACTTCCATAGTTCCCTAGAGTATGGGATTGTACGCTTGCCTGAGTGCAGGAGGCCAGAAAAGGAGAACCTCACTGATCGCCCTAATTATCGCCCCTACCACTAGATCTTCGATGAGACCCTCAAACAGTGCATTGTTTTTAAAGAATGGCTTCAAGACTAGGTGTATAGCAATATAGTCTGGTTGGTCCATGCTCTGGCGCACATGGTATGCGTCTTCGTGTGGCCAGATAGAGGCTACAATAGTGAAGGCAAGTGGCATCGGGTTTATAACTGTGGGTCCCATAAGTATGATGACTAGATGGCTCGTAAAACGGTCTCTCTTTCCCATGATGTTATCTATGCATGCCTGAATCGACATGAGCCTTCTAAAGTAGTGATAACTACTTCTGGATTGTCGTCTCTTCCTTCCTCTTCCCAGAAGAGAAAACACTAGCATCATAAGGGAAAGAAAAGCCCTCCGCCAATGCCATCATCATCCTGTACTCTCGGAGACTTCATGCCCCTAAAGCTGGAGATCACTCCCAGAATATGTCTAGTAGTGGAAGTATATTTGAGATACGGTCATGGTTATGACTTCATTAATTCCGTAGAGATGGTAAATACCAAAACGATTCTTGACGATGACGAGTGCCAGACAGATCCTCCCAACGCCCCCAGTCGTCATCAACATCGATGGATCCATGGCAATATGGGTCATCAGAGGGCCTCAGTCAGTACTTCCTTCTAGGCTGTTCATGCGTCTGAAACAAGGAAGTAGGCCCAGCGTAGAGTTTCTTATATGCATCCTTCTCATCTGGTGACATCAAGCCCACCTTCACTGTCATTTGTGTTGTTGGATCAGGACGATCCACCACAACTGTTCTATGACCAGACACGCTTTTCTATAGGACGGTCTCTATTTTCTGGCCCCAATCTATTAGTAACTCAGTAGGATTCGACTAGTGAACAACAGGATATTCCATGCACCAGTCAGCCATCGGCCCACTCGGCAGCGCCCACCATACCTCCTATCATATAGTGACCTCTTGTAAGCAGAAGTTCACACCTGACACATAAGTATGACATTATAAAACATCTTGTCAGAATTTCAGAAAATCTCTCCATCCTATATTCCCTTCACCTATCATCAGATATTCATTAGGCTCTCACCGAGTCTTTAAAAAGCCCCTTCTAGTTTGAGACTGAGGCAGCAGCTGGAGAATCCTTTCATGATGAGGTTGTCATGAATGTTGAATTCCTGGACATCATCTCATTCTCTAGAAAAAATTAAGGAACTCCCATATAGGGTCACATTCTCCCATTGTACATCACTGGCTAGTTCAATGGCATGGAGGTTCGTCGTTGTCTTGTCATCACAGGCTCTAGAATCAACCGAATCCTGAATCGGACACTGAAAAAACTGGGATTGTCTGAGGTTGATTTGAGTCCCTCTATCCTAAGAATCCAAGGTTATGATAGGATGGAGAAGACACCGGTCAGTAAGATCCATTTGAAGACCCAGTTCAGTGGTATAATTTCCAGCACCGAGTTTGTGGTTGTCTCCTAGGATACCGCCTACAATGCATTGATGTGTAGGTTGTGGCTCCGCTTGTATGTGGCATTTCCTTCATCATATCGCGAGTTCCTTGAGTACTCAGTCAATGTTCGAGAGTGTGTTCTTCAAGGTGATGCATCTCCCTTTGCCTCTTTTGAAGCCCTCTATCTGGATGCATACTACAATAAGAGCAAGGACAAGAAGATTAAGACTAAAGAGGTCGTGCATGATATAACTATGAATGAACCATGGAAAGATATGGATGATGCATACGTCTTTCCAGTACATCGATTAAAGGCTACCACTCCAGACAGGGGACAATGCTTCTTTTTTTTCTGGAACAAGGGGGGAGAAAATTTCCATGTCTAAGAGACACTAAAAGATTACCTCATACTACTACACAAACCAGACATAGGTGATCTCAGAGCCTCCAACTCCTATAAGGTATCATGATATATGTCCCATGGAAAATACATTACATCATACATTATTTTTTCTCTTAGCCAAAATTAATCAGCTCAATCAATCACGCCATTATAACTTAGATATCATAAATCTTGGCCCCTTGGGCAGAAGACCAGAAGGGATTGAATCAACAACCTTAATCTCTATGGTTTCGGCAGCACAAGAGTTCCCTAATTTAGTGTCCACGGCCACTCAGGCTAGCACTAGCCTCCAGTTGGGAGATTCCAACTCAAGGGAAGCTCCTCCCACTGCTTATCACCCCTCCATAAGTGAGTAATAATATTTAAGGGATGCTCCCTCCACCTTTGAATAGGGTGTCTCCGCTATGGTTGATGAGTTGGTACAGGTGAACCTCGGTAGCAAGGAAGAACTGAAACCCACATTGATCAGTGTCTCCATGCCCCTCAAGGAGCAATAACAGTACATAGACTTCCTTAAACAACACTGAGATTTATATTCCTATAGTTATGATGAGATGGAAGGACTAGATCCTCAGGTATCCATCCACCGCCTTGTTCTCCCAGCAAATCATCGTGGGTTCAAGCAACCTCCCAGAAAGATGCACCCTTTTCATGGTGCCCTGGTTTAGGTAGAATTTGATATGATAATCAAATCCAATTTTATTAAAGAGGTCCAATACTCCAAGTGGATGGCCAACATTGTTCTAGTGATGAAGAAGAATGGAAAGATCAGGGTCTTCATCAAATTTCAGGATCTCAATCATCATTGTCTGACGGAGGATTTTCCACTTCGAGTGATGGAATTATTGATTAATACTATAGTTGGGTTCTACGAACTCTCCTTCATGGTTGGTTTCTCTAGGTATAACCATATCTTAATGGCCATCAAGGATGAGGAGTCTACAACCTTCATGGAACCACATGGTTCTTTTTGTTACCAAGTCATTCCATTCAGTTTATAGAATGTGAGTAACACCAATATGTGGGATATGCATCGCATATTTAAGTAGATCCTAGGAATGTTGGTGGAATTCTATGTTGATGACATGGTGGTCAAATATCACCAACATCAAAAACATCTAAAAGACCTTGAGAAAGTGTTTTTCTTCCTCTGTTCCCATCACCGGAAGATGAACCCATTGTAGTGTACCTTCGGGTCACCTCTAGAATGTTTCTCAGCTTTGTTGTCAGATACAGGGGCATTGAGATTAACCCATAGAAGATCAATTTCATTATTCAGATGTCTCCTCCAGGAAACATTCAGGATCTTTGAGGCTTACAAGGTCACTTATCCTACATACGCCAATTCATCGCGAATTTGGCAGGTAAGTGTAATCCCTTTTCTCGTCTCATGAAGAAAGGAATAGTCTATGAGTGGGAAAAAGAGTGTCAGACTAATTTTGAAGAAATCAAGAAGTATCTTCTCCAACCTCTGTTATTAAATTCCACCTGACTATAGAAAGCTGGTAGTCCTTTATGTGACCGCCCTGGAGCAATCTCTTGATGCCCTTCTTTCTCTGAAGAACAACGAGGGAATATAGAATAACCTCTACTACCTTATCTTGATGCTCCTAGATATAGAGACCAAATACTCCCGTATTGAGAATAGATTCCTTGCACTTGTATTCACAGTAGAAAAGTTGTGACATTACTTGAAGCACCATGAGGTACAGCTGGTGTCTCGAGTAGATCCGCTGAAATACATCTTGAACCACCCCATATTGACAGCTTGTCTAGCACAGTGGGAAGTGGTTATCCAGTAGTTCAAAATAGGTTTGTCCCTCATAAGTCTATTAATGGACAATCATTGTAATACTTCTTTACAAACCATCTAGCTTCTATGGACCTGTCCCTGGACCTTGATTTTTTGGATGATAAAATCATCTCGGTAGACCAAACTATCCTGTGTTGGGAAATGCACTTCGATGGTGCTTCTCGGAGCCCGACCAGTAGAAGTCTCATTGACCCCAGGATGAATAGAGTGGGATTGGGTATCATCTTCATTACCCCTACACAAGTTGTTCTGCCTTACTCATTCTTGTTGTTAGAAGGTTGCCCCAACGATGAGGTAGAGTATCAGGCTCTCATTACTGGCCTAGAGCTGGCCCTCTAGATAAATGTTCCCCATTTGCATGTGAAGGTGGGCCCCTAACTGGTCATCAAATAGATCAACGATGAATATATCATCAGAAAGCCAGATATTGTGCCATTTTTGGAATTCACTTTCCAGCTAATAGCCTAATTCCCAACTCGGCCATAAGTTACTCATTTCCCTCGATCTTAGAACGATTGATCTGACGCAATGGTCGGCCTAGCTACGTCACTTGTGAAGCCTGAATAGGATGATCTGATTATCCACATGGCACATCGAAGAGTCATTTCTCCTGTCACTCCAGATGATGATGAAAACTTGTAGGTAAGCCACCTTACTACCAGAGCCTCCATTTCAGGACCCCTAGGTACCCCGGATGAAATAATTTAAGTGAATGCCGACTGGAGAAACTCCATTGTTGAGTATCTAAAAAATGGTAATCTCCTGACAGATTGTGCTCAGCACGAGCGAATTCGACGTTGCGCGTTACAATTTAACCTCCAAAACGGTCCTGGTCATGAGAAGATCCTCTACAAGGGTGGGTTTTATGCAGTCCTCCTCCATTTCATTCAAGGAGCTCAGATATCGCAGTTCGAGCATGAGGTTAATGCTAGTTCATGTGGGCCTAATCAGACTGGACTGAAGCTATCTCATCAGATTCAGAGACTACGGTATTTTTGTCCCACCACGATCCACGACTACATCACGTTCTCCAAAATGTTACATGAATTCTAGATTCATGCTAACATCATGCATAGGCTTCCATAGCCTCTCCACTCCACCAAGTACTCTTGGCCATTTGCGGTATCAAGACTCGATATCATGGTACCATATCCACCGGTAACAGCTCACCAGTGCAGATTCATCCTGATTGCTACAGATTTCTTCTCAACGTGGGCAGAGGCAGTTCCACTCCATGTGGTCAAGGATCATTCCATCATTGTCTTTATAAGCTCCAATATCATCTACCAATATGGACTCCCTCATGTCGTCCTCACCGATAATGACACGAACTTCCAAGCAGCTGAGCTGAAGAAATTGTACGCTAAGTACCACATATGTTTTAACCATACCTCCTTCTATCATTTGCAAGAAAATGGATAGATCAAGGAGTTCAACAAAACCCTCTCTAAAATTCTGCAAGAAAAAGGTTAGTCAGAATAAGAAGAGATGGCTGGACAAGGTCCCCAAAGGCCTCTGGCCTTATTGGATGACGACTCGTAATTCCACTTGGTGATCCCATATTCCATGGTGTACAGAATGGAGGTCGTCTTACCCATTGAGATTGAATTTACCTCGTTGCGCACAACTATTTGTGATCATTAAGTGACAGATAAAGATGCTAAAATCCATCTGGATGAGTTGGAAGTGCTCTATAAGAATAGGCTTCATGTCCTGTACAATCTAAAAAGGCATCAGAATAATACAACTAGAGATTTCATCAAGAAAGTTCGCCTACGCTTCTTTTTCAAGGAAACTTGGTATTAGCCCTGAGGGTACCAATGATACCTGGCAGGAAACCACCCATGTTGGAACCCAAATGGGAAGGACCTTAGATCATTCACAAGGTTTACTCCAATGAAGTATACTCACCGGTTATCGTGTACAGTGAACGTATAACTCCACCCATAGATTACATGTTCCTCAAGAAATACTTTTATTGATTCCCCAAGGTCCTACATGACCTTAAACTCTAGGGTCCTTCATGAACCCAAACTACATAATGGTCCTACACGACCCTAAACTGCATTAGGGCCCTACATGACCTTAAACTGTTTGGTCCTACATGACCTTAAACAGTGAAAGGTCATGCATGACATTAAACTCTGTGTCATCCTACAAGACATTAAACTAAATCTCAAGAACTATGTATGGCTTGATTACCGTCCTCATGGGATACCGAAGAAGGCTCAGACACCTCCTCCTAAGTCCAGCCCTCGAGTTTCATCTTTTACTATTACCTCGTGGTATAGTTATCTTGGAGGATCCCACATGGTGTGGTTCAGGCTTATGCTTGGATTCATGTCGAGTTCATCAATATCGTACCTTGTTACAAAATGTGGATGATGTGTTTTGAACCTAATAAACAACTATCCTTTGTTGTTGTCACCACCCCCCATATGTTCCAAACATGGAGTATAGTGGTTCATTTTTCCCCATCGTCTCTCCAAACCTTGGTCTACCTCGAGCAGGAGTGTAATTCCAGCTGTCGGACCCTTATGTGAAGAAAGAGCCTAGTCCTACTCTTTTTTTCCCACACTGAGCATTGCTCACGTGGGATTAGGAGCTTTGATGAGGCAATTCCTGCATGAGAGGTCATATTTCTATAGTTTTTTAGGGTTCTCAGCCTCATTTCCATGACCCCTTCGCCCCCCTGGCCCAAGTTCTCATTTGGGATTGTGTGGTGCGGTATGGACTCACATATTTATTCCCGTTGGGCTATTGCACCATGCAACACAAATCCCCTTGAGACATCCCTCCCTTCATTTATCATCTATCTCGCAATAATCATCCTTGCCATGCTTTTCAAGCCCCATCATTTGGGTTTCCCATCACCTTTTAAATTCAAAAGGACCCATTGATGTCAGGGATGCTCAGCCCAAGGGCTCTCCTACCATTACAGTCTAACGTCCTCGAGGATTGCATGTGGAAAATTGATATAAGTATCATGTTGTAAATATGTCCAATGTTCAATGCTCAATTGTTCTCCCCAAACTATGATCACCCAAGGGTGGATACTATGTCGCAAAGTTAGTCAACCATTGTCCTCTCTCATAATTTCTACTTTGTGGTCTTCCCCAGGCGCGACGGTTATCTCTCTTCGGTCAGCTATCCAACACATATGACAATAAAATAACCATCTCCATGTTTCGGGCTCTATGACCTTAAACAAAGATCACCATCCCCCTCACTACAAGACGATAAATTGCAAGCTGACTATGACATTCTATCTGTGGCCCAACCTTAGGTCACTCGGCCTTCTTGGGCCCCTAACGCAAGTTCACACTTAGGATTGTACAGTGTGGTATGTGATTATGTCCTCATTCACTTTGGGTTACTCATCATTCCATACACATCGCTCATTGGGGTATCTTTCCCTTATTTACGTCCTGCCTGCACAACGATAAACTGCGCGTCATCATTTTCAAGAACTACGTGTGGCTTGAATCCCATCATTATGGGATATGTAGGACCGCCCGAACCTCTAGTATTCCGATCCAACCTCATCTCTTAGAAACCTGCCTATCATCTTGTCCCCTTATCTTGCGTTATTCCAGGAGAGTGGCATGCTCTGTGGTATGGGATTATATTGTAAAGACCCGCAAATTTCAAGGAATTTTTTTTCTTAATTTTCTTTGGAATTTTACAAGAGCGCAGCTTCAGACGGCACCTGATTCCGAGGCCCGGTGTACCCGGAATCAATTTCCGAAGTTTGGCTCGGGTACGTTCAGTGAACGGACGAGCGGGTTTTTCTATCTTTTGAACCGGTGCCCGGAATCAAATTCTGAGGGCACCGATGAAATCGCAGCGCCGATATTTGCTTAGAAACGCCTCTTCCGGAGTTGCGTTTGCTCAGACGTGGTTTTTAAATTTTGCGGCTTTAAGTCAGAAATAAAATAAAGTTTGTGCGACAACTTTATTTTATTTCACTTAAGCTGCTTGGAAGCCACTTGAAGTCACTTAAAGACGGCTTGAACTGAGTTGAACTGGATAGGATGCTATCCAGAAATATCCTACCCCTTGGTAGGATATTTGTGCGGTGGGACCCGCACGAGCCCCGCCGTTTCTTTCGCTAAGTAACGCACCCGCGAAAACCCGTCAAAGTAACTGAAAAGTCAACCGACGCGTTTTCTTAAATTCTTAACAGACCATTTAATTGGGCGGTTTATTTCGTGAATTAAATGGGCTGTTTCTTTCATGAATTAATTGGGTCGTTACTTATGCGTTTTACGTTTGTTGGCAAAATAATAAAATAGACAAACTTGTCTATTTGGAGGATTGCTATCGTTGTGCAATTCCTCTGAGCCTCCACCCTCTCCGCGAAGAACGCGAAGAACGCGAAGAACGCGAAGAACGCCGGAACCGGAATCCGACGACGCACGATCCGCGACGTCAACATCTTTTCCGCGACCTTCTTCTTCTTCTTCTTCGGTGCCTCTTCTTCCGCGGCGAACCTGCGATCAGCGGTTAAAGGTGAGAATCGAAACTTCTAAATTCTCCCTTCTTAATTTCAACAACAACGGATTTAATTAATTAAATCTGTTTGTTCTTGATCCGGAGATTGGCGACGCGACGCCGGATACCGCGACGACGTGACGATCTCCTTCTTCCGCGACGAGCGATTCCGCGACGACCTCTCGTCCGACGACGACTTCGAGGTAGGGATTTATTTCGGAAAAGTTACCCCTTTTTAAATTTTCTCGTGAACGTTCTTGAAAATTTAAAAAGTCGGTTTCAAACGAACAATTTTATCTTTAAATAAAATTGTTGGATCATGTGTTGATCATCCTTTTTCTTTTCTCCCGTTGATTATGGCTAACGCGGAGGGTGCGGGTCTAACGAACAAGACCCGACAACCCTCCGCCGATCCCTTTTTGTTGTGCGGATATGACGGACGACGACAAACCGCACGGCAGGGGCGATCCGTTGATTCCGCAGTGAAGGTCGGCATCCGGGAGAGGCATCGGCGCAGACGGGAGGCAAAACGGGCCACCGGAGCATCTCCGGCGGCCCGCGAAAGGCAGCGGCGGCGCGGGTCGCCGGCGCGGCGGCGCCGGCGACCGGAGGCGGCGGCGCCCGGCGCGCCGCCGTGGAGATTTTCCGCCGCGGCTGAAGCCGCGGCGGTGGCGGCCGGTTCCGCGGCCGCGCAGAACCGGGAACGGACGCGGCGGCCCGGCCGCGTCCGCGTGACAGGCGGCCCCCCGCGGGGGCCGCGTTTCTTCAAATGCCGCGGGTCAAACCCGCGGCGGTGGCCTGTTCGGCCGCTCGGCCGAAGCCGAGCCGGCCGGTCCGGTCGGCCGGGCCGCGCCCAGGCCTAACCGGACCCGGCCGAGCCGGTTCGGGCCGGTTCGGGCCGGCCCGGTTCGGGCCGACCCGGTTCGGCCGACCCCAGGGGGGGTTCGGGCCGGGTCGCCCCGGGCCCAGAACCCCCGTTTCGGGCCCTCTTCGGTCTTTCGCCCATATCTTGGGCCTGGGACCTCCGATTGACGAACCGTCAGCGGCTACGCGATCCTTGGATCGAGACGGTCGTTTCGGTATATTATACCCAAGGTTTCGGAAGACTTTGGGTTCGGCCGGGTTGGTTCGTACACGAAACCAACCGGGCCCTCGGAGCGGAAACGCTCATAACGTGAGCTACGGACGTCCGATCGACGTACCGTCAGCTGTGGTAGATTCCTCTAAGTGAGACGGAACTTTTGGCATACTCCGCCCGAGGATCGGATACAGGCGGAGTACGGTCGGGTTGGTTTTGCCCTAAAAACCAACCGGGCCCCTGGGACGAAAATGTCAATAACTCTCAGACCGGGCGTCCGATTGACGCGCCGTCTGTTGCGTTGAGATCCTGTTGTCGATACGGAACTTTTGGATACATCAACTTCGGACTACGTGTCAGTTGATGTATCAGCCTCTCGGCTCGTGGAGCGGACCCTCCTAAACGAGCTCGCTATGTGCGGGAACCCTAGCGCTGGCTGTGACTTCGACGGCAGAGCAGAGATCCTCCGTGGACTGCGACAACGGCAGAGCAGAGATCCTCCGTGGACTGCGACGACGGCAGAGCAGAGATCCTTCGTGGACTGCGGCGACGACTGTGCAGAGATCCTCAGTGGACTGCGTCGACTACTGCACTCAGCGATCCTACGTGGATCAGTGCTACCGGTTCTGTGTGAGTCTCTGCCTACAGGTTCTGTGTGAGCCCGATCCTGTGTGGGTCCTTACTACCGGTTCTGTGTGAGCCACTGCCTACAGGTTCTGTGTGAGCCCGATCCTGTGTGGGTCTTTTGCGGGGGTTAGTACCTATCGATCCTTCGTGGGTCCGACGACTTAGATGGATCAGTGATCATCTTTGACGTCATATGAAAAAGTATACCTGGTTGAGCTGAATCTTATGTTACTCTCCTTTGTGGATTGTGTTGAACTATCCTTTGTGGATTTACCGTTTACTCTCCTTATGGATTTGAGTCTTGCTTTCCTTTGTGGATTGAGTTGTTCTTGAGCTCGTGATCAGAGCTAGAATTGGGGACTTAGGTATATGTATGGGCATATACCTAAGTCGAGTCAGATGTTACTTCGTGATTGCATCTTTCTTTTGTGATATATCCTTTGTGGATTTCGGGAGACCTTCGGGGGTCTCGGGGTCCTTACTGAGTAGCTTGTACTCACCCCTGCACGGGCTATGCCCGCACCTTGTTGTGTTGGTTGCAGACGACGGACAGCGCTGATCACGGTTGGGGCATGGAGCAGGACGGTACCTGGAGGTGGACCACTGGGCGGGACGTGCTCGGAGCGGACGTGGGACCCAAGGAGCCTGGAGGCTATCTGTACCCACCCTTCAGGTGGGATTGCCAGTGGACGACACGAGGCCGCCGTCTTTTCTTCAGTTGCAGTACTTTACCTTTTCAGTTGTACTTTACAGTTGGGCTTGTATTTCCGGCCCCTTTACTTTTCTGCACTTTACTTTCCGCTTGCTGACTCTGTGTGGTTGTTACTTATAAAGGCAATGCCTTCCCTGTTTACTGGGATTTTACGCCTTGGTGCTAGTCGCCAGCCCCTGGCCTATGGAAGGCGGGCTTGGGGTAGTCACGGCACGAGCCCCGAGGACGGGTCGTGACAAATTGGTATCAAAGGTGGTCGGTTCTACCGCAAACTCTGATCGTCCTTTCTTTCTATATGAAGCAATAGTGTTTAGTGTATTGAGTGTGGTTATCAGTTCAGGGAGCCCAGTGTTGGTGCGGCGGCCGACGTATCCGTACACCAGGACCCTGACTCCTGATTTCCGACTTAATGCATGAAAACATTGATTGCGTGTGTGTTTCAAGTTTTCCTTGTGATTACTTGTGTCAGCTCACCGGGTATACTGATCTGCTTTATGAAAGTCTCAAGTTTTCCTTGTGATTACTTGTGCCAGCTCACCAGGTATACTGTTCTGACTGTGGTGCTCTTGTTCTCCTTTTCAGGATGGCCCCGCGACGACAGCCAGCTAGGGTTCCGAGTGTAGGGCGCGACGGCAGCCCACCGAGCGACGAGGCCTCGGTGCAGGGCCCTTTGCCAGCAGTGGCACCGGCGGTAGCTTTACCCGCCGAGCCACCGATGCTTCCAGTACCAGACGCTGACGATGCACGTCGCCTCAGGGCACTGCACGAGTTTCAGGGCCATCGACCGCCCAGGTTTCGCGGTGAGGCGGACCCCCAGGCCGCCGAGGACTGGCTAGAGGCGGTGGTACGGATCTTTCGGCTAGTGAGGACACCAGCGGATCTCATGGTGATTCTCGCAGCGAGCCTCCTGCAGGCGGCGGCAGGACGATGGTGGAGCCTGATGCTCCAGGTTCACGATGAGGCATCCCTGCTCTGGGCGGACTTCGAGAGCCTCTTCCGCTCTGAGTTCGTCCCGGCCACCCTCCGAGCGGTGCGCATCCAGGAGCTTCTCCAGCTGCGCCAGGGTAGCATGACGGTCGCTCAGTACGCGGCGAGGTTCACGGACCTATCTCGCTACTCGACCGACATGGTACGGGACCCCTTCTTCCGGGCCCGGACCTTCGAGCAGGGCTTGCGACAGGAGATTCGGGCGTCGCTGATCTCCCTCAGCATTCCGACCCAGGCGGGAGTGCTGGAGAGAGCCCTCCTGATCGAGAGCTTCCTGGCAGAGCCTTCTTCAGTGGCGAGACCTAGCGCAGGGCGGCAGGTAGCTGAGTCTTCGGCAGCGGGTAGCCGACGGATGACCCAGGGTTCCAGGCGGACCAGACCTTCCGGCAGGCGACCCCGGGACACTGGCTCAGCAGTGCAGGGCACACAGCGGAGTGCCAGCCTTCCGAGAGGCAGGCTGTGCTACACCTGCGGCGGGCAGGGTCACATGGCTCGTGATTGCCCGACTCGCCGACCAGAGGAGCAGCAGACGGTGGAGGGGCCACCCAGGCAGAGGCAGAGGGTCGACCGTGGCGGTCCGCAGGGAGGAGGCGGACGAGGCAGAGGAGCTGGCCGAGCAGCGGGTGGTGGGCGACGCTTCCAGGCTCTACCCCCACCACCACCAGGAGGGCCACCTCGACCACATGGAGCTGGCGGGCAGGGACAGGCCCAGCTCCAGGCAGTGGAGGCCTACGACCCCGACTTGCCAGAGATGATTCGAGGTACGATCTGTGTCTATTCCACCCTTGCTGCAGTACTTATAGACACAGGAGCGAGTCACTCTTTCATAGCCTCTGCCCTTGTTCGGAGCTCGGAGATTCCGACTGAGCCGTTGGCTCGATCCTTACGGCTAGAGACTCCTACGGGAGCAGACTCGACGATTACGCACTGGTGCCGGCAGTGTGAGCTTACTCTAGGAGGCGAGAGCTTCGGCTGGGATCTCCTTGTAGCGGCGTCGAGGCCTTACGACGTCATCTTGGGCATGGATTGGCTATCCACGGTTCATGCCCAGATCGACTGTTTTAGGCGCAAGGTGCGATGTGTTCGCACCGACGGGAGCAGGTTTACCTTCACCGGCGAGAAGGGAACCTTTGCAGCACAGGATGGACTTCCGCGGAGGAGAGTGCAGCCTATCTCTCATCAGTTGGCTAGCCTCATCCTGGGAGCAGTGGACGTGCGGAGTCCGGCTTTTCCTGCAGTGGTGGACCAGTACGTGGACGTCTTTCCCGACGACGTTCCAGGGCTACCTCCTCGTAGAGAGGTAGACTTTTACATCGACTTGTACCCCGGGACAGCCCCGATATCTACTCCAGCATATCGGATGGCCCCCGCCGAGCTTCGAGAGCTGCGGGTACAGTTGGAGGACTTGCAGAGCAAGGGGTTTATCCGACCCAGTGTTTCACCCTGGGCTTCCCCGATATTGTTCGCCAAGAAGGCGGACGGGAGCTTGCGACTGTGTGTCGAATATCGTCGCCTGAACCAGGTGACAGTGTGGAACAAGTATCCGCTGCCACGGATTGATGACCTCTTCGATCAGCTCAAGGGAGCGCGGTGGTTCTCGAAGATAGACCTCCGGTCAGGCTATCATCAGCTCAGAGTTCGAGACGAGGACGTGCAGAAGATGGCCTTCAGGTGTCGGTATGGCCATTATGAGTTCTTGGTTATGCCGTTCGGCGTAACCAATGCTCCAGCAGTGTTCATGAGCCTCATGAATAGGATCTTCCAGCCATACCTCGACCGATTTGTCGTTGTCTTCATTGACGACATTTTGGTATACTCGACGACTGAGGAGGAGCATGCCTACCACCTGCGAGTTGTGCTAGACGCACTCCGAGAGCACCAGCTTTATGGCAAGCTCTCAAAATGCCAGTTCTGGTTACGTGAGGTCCATTTCTTGGGACACGTCATCTCTGAGGCGGGAGTTGCAGTGGATCCCGCGAAGATCGAGGCAGTGCTAGCTTGGGAGCCACCCAAGAGCGTGGCGGAGGTGCGGAGCTTCTTGGGCCTAGCCGGATACTATCGGAGATTTGTGCTGGACTTCTCCAGAGTTGTGGAACCACTCTCAGCTTTGACGAAGAAGGGGAAACCCTTCGTGTGGTCAGACAGATGTCAGCAGAGCTTCCAGGAGCTGAGACAGAGATTGACCAGCGCACCTATCTTGAGGTTGCCTGAGGAGGGAGTTGGGTACGTAGTTTACTGCGATGCATCAGGGACTGGACTCGGGTGCGTCCTGATGCAGAAGCGGGCCGTGATTGCCTACGGATCACGTCAGTTGAGGCCGCATGAGCAGAACTACGCCACTCATGACCTGGAGTTAGCAGCAGTGGTCTTCGCTCTGAAGACGTGGCGACACTATCTGATGGGCGAGCGCTTCACAGTCTTTTCTGACCACCAGAGTCTCAGGTATATCTTCTCTCAGAAGGACCTGAACCTGAGACAGCGGAGATGGCTTGAGTTCCTCCAGGACTATGACTTTGAGATAGTCTATACTCCTGGGAAGGGGAATGTAGTAGCCGATGCCCTCAGCAGGAGGATGGGCATTCAGCTACTTGAGGAGGCGACGGAGCAGCTGGCCTCCTTACAGATATCCTTCGTGGATAGAGACGGAGCAGCCTTTCTTTAGTCTCTCACAGTCTCTCCTCCACTTCTACAGCGGGTCAGAGAGGCTCAGCGTGGGGACGCTGACTGTGAGACCCAGCGCGCACTGATATCCTCAGGTCAGGCGCCTGATGGATTCACCCTTGGAGAAGAGCACGTCATCCTTTTCAGAGGACGTACCTTCGTACCAGTCGCTTTGCGAGAGGAGGTGCTGAGAGAGTTTCACACTTCTCCCTTGGCGGTGCATCCTGGAGTGGCGAAGATGTACCAGGATCTCAGGCGACAGCACTGGTGGCCGGGCATGAAGAAAGCTGTGGCAGAGTTCGTTTCGCGATGCCTCACCTGCCAGCAGGTGAAGGCAAAGCATCAGGTACCAGCAGGCTTGGTACAGCCCTTGGAGGTCCCGGAGTGGAAGTGGGATGGCATATCTATGGACTTCGTGACTGGACTTCCACGCACTTCCAGAGGTCACGACTCCATTTGGGTGATTGTCGACCGACTCACCAAGTCGGCACACTTCTTACCCATCAGAGAGCAGGGCTCAGTGGAGAGCTTGGGACGTCTTTACGTCCAGGAGATCGTACGGCTTCACGGTGTGCCATCGTCTATCGTCTCCGATCGAGATGCTCGTTTCACTTCCCGGCTTTGGAAGGGGTTGCAGGAGGCGTTCGGGACGCGGCTCCATCTGAGCACAGCCTTCCACCCTCAGACGGATGGTCAGACGGAGAGGACCATACAGACACTCGAGGACATGCTCCGTGCATGTGTTCTCGACTTTGGTCGCAGCTGGGAGGACCACCTACCCTTGGTGGAGTTCGCGTACAACAACAGCTACCACTCCACCATCGGGATGGCACCATACGAGGCGTTGTACGGCAGACCCTGCAGATCACCGTTGTGCTGGACAGACCCTGGGGAGTCAGCACTCGTGGGACCAGAGATGGTCCGAGCCACGACAGAGAAGGTCCAGATCATCCAGGAGAGGATGAGGACAGCTCAGAGCCGGCAGAAGTCATATGCAGACAGGAGGCGGAGGCCACTGGAGTTCGAGGATGGCGACCACGTCTTTTTGCGTGTCTCACCTCGACGTGGTTTACGGAGATTTGGCCGAGGCGGCAAGTTGTCTCCACGCTTCATCGGGCCTTTCCAGGTCCTCAGCAGGATAGGAGAGGTGGCTTATCGCCTGGCTCTACCACCTCAGTTGCACCGGGTGCACGACGTCTTCCACGTGTCTCAGCTGAGGAGATACGTGCACGACCCGACGCACATCATCGACTTTGGGGAGCTGGACGTGGACGATGGGGCGACTTTTGCGGAGGTCCCAGTAGAGATCGAGGATCGACAGGAGCGGGTCCTACGTGGGCGGTCGATTCCTCTTGTGCGCATCAGATGGCAGCACGGGAACCTCCAGGAGAGCACTTGGGAGCGGGAGGCTCAGATGCGTGCTCAGTACCCCCATTTGTTCCCCTAGTTTTTGATGTATCTTTACGGGGACGTAAAGCCCTGAGGTGGGAGTAATGTAAAGACCCGCAAATTTCAAGGAAATTTTTTTCTTAATTTTCTTTGGAATTTTACAAGAGCGCAGCTTCAGACGGCACCTGATTCCGAGGCCCGGTGTACCCGGAATCAATTTCCGAAGTTTGGCTCGGGTACGTTCAGTGAACGGCCGAGCGGGTTTTTCTATCTTTTGAACCGGTGCCCGGAATCAAATTCTGAGGGCACCGATGAAATCGCAGCACCGGTATTTGCTTAGAAACGCCTCTTCCGGAGTTGCGTTTGCTCAGACGTGGTTTTTAAATTTTGCGGCTTTAAGTCAGAAATAAAATAAAGTTTGTGCGACAACTTTATTTTATTTCACTTAAGCTTCTTGGAAGCCACTTGAAGTCACTTAAAGACGGCTTGAACTGAGTTGAACTGGATAGGATGCTATCCAGAAATATCCTACCCCTTGGTAGGATATTTGTGCGGTGGGACCCGCACGAGCCCCGCCGTTTCTTTCGCTAAGTAACGCACCCGCGAAAACCCGTCAAAGTAACTGAAAAGTCAACCGACGCGTTTTCTTAAATTCTTAACAGACCATTTAATTGGGCGGTTTATTTCGTGAATTAAATGGGCTGTTTCTTTCGTGAATTAATTGGGTCGTTACTTATGCGTTTTACGTTTGTTGGCAAAATAATAAAATAGACAAACTTGTCTATTTGGAGGATTGCTATCGTTGTGCAATTCCTCTGAGCCTCCACCCTCTCCGCGAAGAACGCGAAGAACGCGAAGAACGCCGGAACCGGAATCCGACGACGCACGATCCGCGACGTCAACAGCTTTTCCGCGACCTTCTTCTTCTTCTTCTTCGGTGCCTCTTCTTCCGCGGCGAACCTGCGATCGGCGGTTAAAGGTGAGAATCGAAACTTCTAAATTCTCCCTTCTTAATTTCAACAACAACGGATTTAATTAATTAAATCTGTTTGTTCTTGATCCGGAGATTGGCGACGCGACGCCGGATACCGCGACGACACGACGATCTCCTTCTTCCGCGACGAGCGATTCCGCGACGACCTCTCGTCCGACGACGACTTCGAGGTAGGGATTTATTTCGGAAAAGTTACCCCTTTTTAAATTTTCTCGTGAACGTTCTTGAAAATTTAAAAAGTCGGTTTCAAACGAACAATTTTATCTTTAAATAAAATTGTTGGATCATGTGTTGATCATCCTTTTTCTTTTCTCCCGTTGATTATGGCTAACGCGGAGGGTGCGGGTCTAACGAACAAGACCCGACAACCCTCCGCCGATCCCTTTTTGTTGTGCGGATATGACGGACGACGACAAACCGTGCGGCAGGGGCGATCCGTTGATTCCGCAGTGAAGGTCGGCATCCGGGAGAGGCATCGGCGCAGACGGGAGGCAAAACGGGCCACCGGAGCATCTCCGGCGGCCCGCGAAAGGCAGCGGCGGCGCGGGTCGCCGGCGCGGCGGCGCCAGCGACCGGAGGCGGCGGCGCCCGGCGCGCCGCCGTGGAGATTTTCCGCCGCGGCTGAAGCCGCGGCGGTGGCGGCCGGTTCCGCGGCCGCGCGGAACCGGGAACGGACGCGGCGGCCCGGCCGCGTCCGCGTGACAGGCGGCCCCCCGCGGGGGCCGCGTTTCTTCAAATGCCGCGGGTCAAACCCGCGGCGGCGGCCTGTTCTGCCGCTCGGCCGAAGCCGAGCCGGCCGGTCCGGTCGGCCGGGCCGCGCCCATGCCGAACCGGACCCGGCCGAGCCGGTTCGGGCCGGTTCGGGCCGGCCCGGTTCGGGCCGACCCGGTTCGGCCGACCCCAGGGGGGGGTTCGGGCCGGGTCGCCCCGGGCCCAGAACCCCCGTTTCGGGCCCTCTTCGGTCTTTCGCCCATATCTTGGGCCTGGGACCTCCGATTGACGAACCGTCAGCGGCTACGCGATCCTTGGATCGAGACGGTCGTTTCGGTATATTATACTCAAGGTTTCGGAAGACTTTGGGTTCGGCCGGGTTGGTTCGTACACGAAACCAACCGGGCCCTCGGAGCGGAAACGCTCATAACGTGAGCTACGGACGTCCGATCGACGTACCGTCAGCTGTGGTAGATTCCTCTAAGTGAGACGGAACTTTTGGCATACTCCGCCCGAGGATCGGATACAGGCGGAGTACGGTCGGGTTGGTTTTGCCCTAAAAACCAACCGGGCCCCTAGGACGAAAATGTCAATAACTCTCAGACCGGGCGTCCGATTGACGCGCCGTCTGTTGCGTTGAGATCCTGTTGTCGATACGGAACTTTTGGATACATCAACTTCGGACTACGTGTCAGTTGATGTATCAGCCTCTCGGCTCGTGGAGCGGACCCTCCTAAACGAGCTCGCTATGTGCGGGAACCCTATCGCTGGCTGTGACTTCGACGGCAGAGCAGAGATCCTCCGTGGACTGCGACAACGGCAGAGCAGAGATCCTCCGTGGACTGCGACGACGGCAGAGCAGAGATCCTTCGTGGACTGCGGCGACGACTGTGCAGAGATCCTCAGTGGACTGCGTCGACTACTGCACTCAGCGATCCTACGTGGATCAGTGCTACCGGTTCTGTGTGAGCCTCTGCCTACAGGTTCTGTGTGAGCCCGATCCTGTGTGGGTCCTTACTACCGGTTCTGTGTGAGCCACTGCCTACAGGTTCTGTGTGAGCCCGATCCTGTGTGGGTCTTTTGCGGGGGTTAGTACCTATCGATCCTTCGTGGGTCCGACGACTTAGATGGATCAGTGATCATCTTTGACGTCATCTGAAAAAGTATACCTGGTTGAGCTGAATCTTATGTTACTCTCCTTTGTGGATTGTGTTGAACTATCCTTTGTGGATTTACCGTTTACTCTCCTTATGGATTTGAGTCTTGCTTTCCTTTGTGGATTGAGTTGTTCTTGAGCTCGTGAGCAGAGCTAGAATTGGGGACTTAGGTATATGTATGGGCATATACCTAAGTCGAGTCAGATGTTACTTCGTGATTGCATCTTTCTTTTGTGATATATCCTTTGTGGATTTCGGGAGACCTTCGGGGGTCTCGAGGTCCTTACTGAGTAGCTTGTACTCACCCCTGCACGGGCTATGCCCGCACCTTGTTGTGTTGGTTGCAGACGATGGACAGCGCTGATCACGGTTGGGGCGTGGAGCAGGACGGTACCTGGAGGTGGACCACTGGGCGGGACGTGCTCGGAGCGGACGTGGGACCCAAGGAGCCTGGAGGCTATCTGTACCCACCCTTCAGGTGGGATTGCCAGTGGACGACACGAGGCCGCCGTCTTTTCTTCAGTTGCAGTACTTTACCTTTTCAGTTGTACTTTACAGTTGGGCTTGTATTTCCGGCCCCTTTACTTTTCTGCACTTTACTTTCCGCTTGCTGACTCTGTGTGGTTGTTACTTATAAAGGCAATGCCTTCCCTGTTTACTGGGATTTTACGCCTTGGTGCTAGTCGCCAGCCCCTGGCCTATGGAAGGCGGGCTTGGGGTAGTCACGGCACGGGCCCCGAGGACGGGTCGTGACATATATCCTCATTCATGTTGGTTTTATAACAACCATGTCGCATAAATATCTCTACTAAGTGCTCTTCTCTCCCTTTCCCTACACTCATCTCATTATGTCGGCTGCCCTTAAGTCAGGTCCATCGACCCTCTTTGGTGATTCAACAATGGGCCGATGAGTACTGTTATCTAGATCCTAGATTGTCGAATTCTTCGTGGACATGCTTTCACCCATTTTCAGGCTTCATGTTCCCCTTCATTTGGTCTTACATTATCTTTCACATCCAAAGGGACCCACAGATGGAAGGGATGCTAGGTCTAAGGGCTCTCATACCATTACGAGCCAATGTCCTATAGGGTTTCAGACAACAAATCAATACAATTCACACATTTCAAACATGGTCAGCGGTCAACACTCATTTGTTGTTACCATTTCATGCCACATGATATGGATGTTGTGTTTTGAAAATGGTCAAAAGATATCCTCCATCGTAACGCCAACCTCTTCAATCCATAAATTTCGGTTACATGTTTCAAATCATTTTCCACCCCATTGTGTCCATATGGAATTTAACTAGTCCTGGTACTATCCATCGGTGTGCATTAGCATGTTGGGAGGACAAAGCCACGGTAAGGTGTGATTCGGGGCTCCGCACCGACTTCCCTTTGGCGTGTGTTCTGGGTATTTCAAAAACTTTTTCCACCCTTGTTTCCCACACTGATTTTGACTCAAATGGGATTAGGAATTGGATTGGCATCTGCACTTACTAGGAAGGGTTCCACTTCTCCATGGTCTGAGAACTAAGACCTTAAACAAAGATCTCTTTATATGTCACCCTCTTAAAAACTATGTATGGATTCATTACCAGCCTCATGGGATAAAAAGGAATGTCTAGACACCTCATCTTTGGGTCCATCTTGAGTTCCACAAATTTATCTCTTCTGTTCTTCCTTTTAGGCCCCTTTTTTATAGGATACCATGATGTGGCATGTGTGGGATTATGCCTTCATTCATGTTGGGTTTACAATTTATGCATCTGGTACTCCCCTTCAAGGAGCTAGTCCCTTCTACCTCCTGTCCCATATGAAATTAAACTATATGTTGTCATGTATGATGTTAAACTTCACTTTATAAGATTGTGTATGGATTGATTCCCATCCTCATGGGATGCCTAGGAATTCTCAGACATCTCATCTTAGGGTCCAACATAACTGATAGCTAGTCTCTCTTGCCCCATATTCTCAAACCTTTTCTATCCCCCTCGGCTTGAGGTTTTTTTCTTGGAATCATGCGTGATGTGATATAGACCTAGTCCTCATTTGCATTAGGTATTCTTTATCATGCCGTGCACATTCCCTTTAGAACCTCACATCTCTTGTATATGTCTAAGCCGTGTGACTCCAAACTACTATACACAGTCCCACATGACTGAAAATTGTTACGTCTATACCATGATACATTAAAGTCAAGGGTTGGTCCTATCATGTGACCCTAAACTATGACATTACCATCCTGGATGCACGATGAAAAATGACACTACATCGTGGTGTTCACATCAGAGAAGTCATCATGTTTGGTATCAGTTACACACTATACATTTTGTCAACATATGAATATGGCATGATTCTTGTGGCGATGTCTGAACTTTCAATCCTAGGTTATCGCTTCACAAAAAAACATTCATTCATCCTAAAGGACAAACACGATCTATCAAATGTTGCTTCATTTGGTGAAAGGGCCAGACACGCATGACCTTATTATATTTGGCACTATAATATTACCATGCCATCCACATGACTATATACGTCTTGATTCCATTCTCATGGGATATATAGGAATTCCTGTTCACTTTTCCTCGGGCCCAGCCTAACTTTCATTTTCTGTCCCTCGACCCAAAACCTCACCAAGGAACCGATGGTGATCTGGAATCCAGGTCCTCATTCACGTCATGTTTCATAACTACCTCACCATGTGTCTCTCACGTATCCTACCATCTGTGGTCTGAGTTCTATGAAAATAAACTAAGAACACTCTGTGTCCTTTTCTCAAGACTTTATACTGCATGACATCTTCCAGAACTATGTACGGCTCGATTCCCATCCTCATGGAATACATAAGAACGCCCATACATCATGTCTCTGGGTCCATCCCCATGAGTCTAAAATCATTCCCTCTCTCTTTAGCTCCATGGCCTTAATTGTTTGGAGAACACGTGGGGTGGAGAGTTCCTCTTAGGTCCTCATCCACATCGGGTATTTCAACAGTCGAACGGTGTGCCTCCCTTGTCGTTTCCCAATTTGGTCTGAGTTCTATGACCTTAAACTAAGATCTTCCTATGGGAACTGCCCGACACATTTGTCCACTTCGCCACCCGATGCACATTCTATTAAATCAGACCCCCTTAATGGCCCATCCTACGACCATTAAGATGGAATCATACAACCACAAGTCCCTTTTCCATAGAGGGGGGCTTGATTCCCTCTATTTGATATGTCTTATTATCAAACTCAGATGCATTGTGACAAAAATCCCAAAGTGGGAATTTTCATGGCGATATTCCCTCATCCTACGTCCAAGATTTGTGAGCCCATTTTTTGGATCTTCATCCTCTTTCATTTCAGAAAGGACCCCCTTTTATGGATTGGTTTCCTGCCACATTGTCTTACCAACCGTCTTGGTCCAATGTCCCTGGGGACCTAGGTCGACATTTGCGACATGTCCAGTGTTTCAAATGTGGTCAATGCTTGACCCTCATTTGTCTGTCTCCATTCCAGGCTAGTGGGAAATGAATGCTGTGTTTCGAACAAGGTCAACAGTTATTCCTCATCATCACACCATCGTCATTTGTATCCAGATCTTAAGCATCATCATTCACAAATTTCTGTAACCTTAGGTTCATGTGGAATTCCATCATACTCAGATTTACCCATTAATGAATATAGGTGTGTCAAGTAGGCGGGGTCGGAATTATTGGGACATAATTCACCTAGAATTTCATCACCCCTCCATGTTCCTCCCAATTCTGGGAGAGTCCCATCACTACTCTTTTATTTACCACATCAAGAATGACTAACGTGGGCTTAATAGTTCTGATAGGATGTGTACTGGCACAGTCATGACACACAGGCCTTTCATCATCCCGCATGATGCTAAATTGAACCATCAGAACTATGTATGGCTTTATTACCATCCTGATGGGGTACATAGGAACGCATGGGCATGTTGTCTTAATCCCAGCATAACTTTCTATTTTTTTCCCTAGACTTAAAGGACCTCCCATGGGGATACGTGCTGTAGTGAATACTCTTTATGCCCTCATTTTCATCGAGTTTATAGATACCACATCACATACTCCCTGGGACCTTCCCTTTCCATCTTTATCCTATCATATGATGTTAAACAGAATAAGTCCATATGTCCTCAACACATGACACTAAACTACGGATCTACTGTAAACAAGTTCAGGAGGCCCCAGGATAGTCATGGGATGCACCAAATCATTTTCTACAGAAGATTTTCTCTATCAGTGTTGGCCCCTAGCCACGCCATGCTTAAGAACTACATTTGTCTTGATTCTCATCCTTATGGGATATGTAGGATGCCCAGGCATTCCGCCTCAGGCCCAGCCCGAGGGTTATTAACCCTCCTGGCCCCTCGGCCCCAATCACAGTTCAGTCTCTATAACCTCGAACTGGGAGCCTACAATCCATCTACCATGAAATTAATCTGTTAAACTTTATTTAGGCTGCATGACCTTAAAACTATGTGCACAGTCCCCATCGTACGATGATAAACTATGTGTCTATCGTCGTCATTGGTATGACATAAAACAAAATGTCATTCTAGGTCTTTACCAGAGAGGTCCTGTTCGGATGTAGGTATGATCACTGATCGAACCAATGCACCCACCTAATGTGTCCTCACCATAGTGGAATGATTTCAAGAGTGTTGGAATCTATTCGAACAACCCATCACTCCATACCCCACCCTTTTTGTGCGCATTATTTGGACCCTCATCCTTTTTCATGTCTAAGGGAACCCCCTAACAGTATGGATGCTCAGCCTATGGCTCAACTAATGTCCTGGGAAAATGTTCTGAAGGACTAATGGATGAAATTTCGAGTCAGTCCCTATGTTTTGAACATGGTCAGTGATCATCCCTCATTTGTTATTCCCATTTCAGGATTATGCAATTAGAATTTTATGTTTCGAACACGTTCAATAGTTACCCTTTAGTTTCATGCCACCCTCACAGATTTCAGAATTTGGGGTATCAAGATTCATGATTTCCACTCCCCTATGTTTGTATTTATTCTAGAGCCTCTGGCGTTACCCCGCTCATGCACTAGAGCATATTGCGGATGTGATAGTTCGACTGTCCCAGGGACTTCATTCTAGAGTTGGGTCATCCCCTCTCTCCCTTCAGAAGCCCAGATGGGTCGTTTCATCCCCAGATGTACGAAGTATGGGTGGAACCCCCACATTCGAAGGATGTAATAGTTCATTTATCCCTTGTTTCTGACATCGGGCCTGACCCATGTGGTCTTAGTAATGGGTTTCTATTTATTCTAGGATTAGGGTTGTAGCGCATTAAAATAAATAAGCAAATACTCCGATGATTCATATGATTCATAATTTGAGGAAGTAAAGAGAGATAAGTTTATGGATTCATCCTAAACAGGGCCCATAAGGATCTGTATTTTGGATAGATCACTCCAGCACCACTACCTTCTGGATTGTGTCCTCTATGATTACTTCTCGACACATGATAACCCTCTATTCATCAACATCCACGGAGCATAGTTTGTTGACCCTAGTCCGTGCATGCACCTGTTTATCCTGAATTTCATTCATTTGGTGGCCCACTTCCACTATCTACACTTGGGAATCCGCCAGATGGGCTATCAATTTCTCAACGAGCTCAGAGCCATTTGCAATGAATGCCTCCCTTTATTTCTTCTTCTCTTCAAGGCATCAGACCTCCTTCCCCACCTTCAAGAATGCCTACATATTCCTTGACTCCTTCTGGCACCGGGAAATTTTAGAGCATTGGCTTCTATCACATAGGTTTTCAGCCAAGTATTCATAGATTATTAGATGAAGACAGCGAGCCTCAACCACTCCAGTATAGAGAAACCACTACTAGGTGCAGAGTGATCCCATCTATTTTATCCATTCTATCTGTGGAAGACTAGAGAATAATTTTTATACACTTCCTACCTTTTTTCCACATCATCTGTCTCTCATCGGCTGCTTCCAAATCAGATTCATCCATCTCTCCGGGGTCTGCATGCTGATAGTCACGGAATGCGGCCAAAAGACCTGCTGCAAGATCCTCTTTTGGTACTCCTCCTAAGGGATTAGGCTCATCAACATCTGAGAGGCCTTCCCCTCTCACCTCGGCCCCAAAAACCGTCCCCCCAAAAACATCCTACCTTGATCTGGCATTGATATATTCAGTATCCATAGCTCTTTTCTCACCAAGTGCTTGAGCCGGCCCAACATGAGGAGTGGGTCCTGAGTGGGATGGTGTGTTCTTCATCCTAGAATCCTCATATGGCCTAGATTCGGTGGCCTGTCAAGCCTCCAATGTTGTGATTACTATATGAACAATGATCTCCCAGATCAGTTGGTCTCTCTAATGGAAAAATATATAATCCTATGATATAAAACTTAATGGAACTTAATGTATCGGTCTCTGGTGTTTCCGTCACCGCTAGAGATGTCACTGTGGAAGATCCTTCGGCTCTTGTCAACTCAATAATGTGTGTCGGCTCCCCACCTTGTTCTACTGATGCATCACCCCCGCTAGATAGAGCTTATTGTTTAGTTCTATTATGTGCCTGAGTTGGATAAAAAAATATGATTGAAGATTATGAGCAATTGAAAAAATAAAATGATTGATAAGGATTCAGGAATACCTAGAGTAGCATATTTATGTGTATATCAGAGCCAAAAATCTCGCCACTCTCCCAAAGACTCCCTTTGAAGGGTTTACCTTTATTCCCTCTACCTCCAAGATCTTCTCCGGTTTCCCCTACTTCTTCTCCTTCTCCTTCACCCTCTCCTTCCCTATCCTCCACTTCTTACTCACTACCCTATGGCTCCTCGTCACTATTGTCAACCTCTGACGACATTGTTTCTGGATCATTATCTTGGTCTAGAATTACCTTAACCAGGAGTGGTGTTTCCCCACGTCGGCCCCACTAGCATACATTAACATCTATGGATGTCAAATACGCATGTCGAAGATGGATGTTTACCTTTTCATCAATCAGAATAATTCCTACATCTGGAAGCTAAATTTTCTCTCACAAAATCATTTTTCAAAGGGATTCGGTGCTCACCACTTACCACAGGGTCTTCCAGGCTGACCATAGCACAGGGAATATTGCATCATCAGAATCTTGAATCTGGTACCTTATCTGTTTCCCGAAAATCTCTCTGGAAACCCCGCATGGTTGTTTGTGAGCCCCTCTTCCCCTAGACGATGAAGGAATATCTACACCATGTGATGTTCCCACTACTATATTACCAGCACGCCCTAGCCCAGTCACCCGACATGCTCTTGGAATTTTCTCCCAGAAAGATCCTTGTCTACTCTCTCACTGCCTAGGATCTACATTGAACACCATGAGTTACCAGTCCCACTTCTTCAGAGACCATTCAAAGTATGCCACATCCCAATGATCAGTGTATTTAATCGAAATGCCTCCATCAACTCCGGTGGGTGGGAAACTAATGACTTCGCCAGAGCCGTAAGTTGTATACATCAACCACATTTTTAGAACAACACATGGATGCCTCTCCTCTCATACCTCAGTGTACACCTTAATTGGTATATTCTAAAGGAATCCAAACTACCTAGAAAATCCTGATGGCACGTAAGGCTCATAAATAATTATCCTATCGACCTGTTCCACGAGCACCCCACCTCGGATACTCTGTATGTATTCTATTTTCACTAGTAAGCCTTTATCATTGTCTATCATCTAGCTAGTTGGGGTAGGGAAAGGGCTAAAGGTAAAATTGGTGTGATTTACGATCCTGATACTTACCCCCTCTTCATTGAACATCAATGGCATGACCCCAGAGATGTTCAATAACGAAGGCTGTAGACCGTTACCCGGGGGACTAATGGCATTTGGAAAGTTGTATCCACCATAGTGAGCCATTATCCCTCCATGAAGGATTTGTAAAGGGGCACAGATCCTCCTCAGTTAACCCCCTCTCGAAATACTACCTAGGATGGTGTATAAACGAGCCAACATAGTGGCCACCAAGTAAATCCTCTGGTTAGTGGACATAATACCAGCCATAACTAATGTTTCTTGACGAACTCCCATCCTCATATCCCTCAATGGTAGGATCCACCTACTCATGAAGGTTGCATGAAGTCTTGCATACCGGAAATTCGGGTCTTGGCATTCATTCACACTAAAACCGAATGATTGATATTCTCCCATCTCCAGGATCCTCTATTATGATCCGCTCTTACTCCTCTGTGTTGCAGTAGGACATCATCTCCCTCACCCCGACATTTTGACATTCGGGTATTTCTGCAAAAAAATAGGCTGAACCACTTTGAGTTGGTGATGTCCTTCAAAAAATCCTTAACTGACAACATCTCCATGGCTAGTTCTAACAGATGCCATGTCAGGATGGGACTCCATGATCTGTCTCACAAGATGTTCCCTTTCGAAAGGAAATCATCAAACTCATTCCCATACAAAGGAATGCCTCTTATGTAATGAACATCCTAGAGTCTAATACTAACCTCCCCATGGAGGAGATGGAAGGTGTTGGAATTGGGGACCATCAGGTAAAAATCTTTGATCCTTGTTTATGTTGGCGGTAGAAATGGAACTTCAACATCCACACCACCTCAAACAACCTAATATGTCGTAGTTCATCCCCAAACTGATCGCACATTTGGCATACCAAATACACCTAGGCACACCAACATGTGATGTTTCCTCTAGGCCTCAAGTCCAAATCCTGCAACTAGCCATTGGTCTCATCGGTGATACTCTATTGGAAAGTACTTGTGTTAAGAGCCGGAGAACCCTCAATGAAAAAATCATTTCCAAATATGGTATTGGTTCTATGGTTCAATACATAAAAATCCATGTGTCTGGTTTCTCTTACATGATGGACATTGTTAGTAATGTCGTATTGGGGAAGATCATCGTCACGGGTCACCCATTACTACAGTGTGTCGACTTCGAATATCGACACGAGTACCTCCTCCAAAATACAGAAGTCCCATATCAGAAGGTTTTCAGATAGAACATAGTCCATCTGGGATGGGGTCAACATGTTGAAAAGAGTTTGGTTGTTGGATACAATCATTAGGGCACCATAAACCTCAGGATTCGCAACCATCTCGGCCCTGTGAGTTGCATATTCAACTTCTCTCTGAGCATCAGCCCGATTGGCAGCCATCTTTTTTCAGTAAGGTCCAAATGAGATCATGTGAAAAGAGGGGAAATGTGCACAAAAAATCAGAAATCTACGCGAAAAACTAAGGCAGCGGTGTGAAAAAAGTCGATTCTGCGTGAGAAACCACCACCAAACTCGGGGAATTACGCGCTACGGATGTGGGATTATGTGAAAAAGCAAGGGATATTTTTCATTAAAGTGAGCTCAAGACATATCATGTACAAAAATATGTACAATCTATGGGACTCGTGAGGGGTTTTAAAGGCACAGAGCAAGGTTTCTGTGCGTGTGTGAAAAGCCGTCTCCACACACCTTTATGATTTTGTGTGCACCTAAATGGATTTTCATGCACCGACCTCAAGAGATTTAACATCCCGGCATTTCCCTCAGAATCCGACCATCTATTTCCCTCACATATCCAATTCTGATGGGGGGGGCATTTTCAGATGTCGAAATGTGCTTAAAGCCTACAAGAGGGCCTTTGCGGATAAAACAAGGACATATTTTAACTCAGCGTGAATTTTGGGAGGAACAGAAGGGGCGCACGAAAAATCTTGAAAGGTGTACACACCCCCCCCCCCCACGCACAAACAATTGTGGGATCCGAAATTGTTTTGTGAGTGGTTCCAAAACATATGAACAACCCCCCCCCCAGAGCAAGAATGTTCTCCCCTCCGACAGCGGGCACAAAATGTTCCACACAAACAGCCCCGGCCACAGAATCATCCACGCGGACGACACCGGGACCAGATTTTTCCTCATCAATCAACTTCTTTATGGACCTGGTGTCCCCGAGCGCCTATAAATAGAAAGTCTCGACTTCGACTATGGATGGCTGAGGAATCCGAACCATCTCCCTTGAACATAAAACACCTCTCCCGCATATAAAACCTGGTATTCAGGAAAGGGATTTTCCACGACAGGTTTCCCCATGGTGCGCCTTGGCACAATATCGGTTCGGAATAAACCATTCCCATGTCCAGAAATGTTGGTTCTATTGTGCACAATCGTTTTCCCTTGCGCTCAATCCCATTCCATTGTGCACAAAACCTTATCCACCCTCTTTTGCAAAATTTTTTACAATGGTGTGCAAACCCGGCCTTTTACGCGCAGCTTTAAAGTTGTGCGCACTCCCGCCCTTTTCCGTGCATCTATTCTGGTTGTGCACCAATTCCATGAGACCCTATCTAATTGCGCGCAAACCTCTGGGTCCGATCTCCTAGGACATTACCGCAAAACTGTTCCATTTTCACCCAAGACACCCTACTTATGCGTACCCTTTCGATTTGATTTCCCTATTTTGGAAATCATCTTCGAGCACTTCTTACACCCAAAACATCTACATTACACACCCTTTTCTTGTACGTCCCTCTAGGCTCATACGAAGTAATTTCAAGGTCCCTTGGGCGGTGTTTCTGGTTGTGTTGCCTCGCCTCGTGGATCACCGTATAGGCACTCTAACAGATATTGCTTCTTCATATAGCCATACTAACATGGACCCCTCAATGGATCACTTCATAACACCCCTTCACCATGGCATTACTGATGCCTTCCATTCCCCAAGGGTGTGTGGGTATCAGTTATGTAAGTCCTATGGGTGCAGAGAAAACCCATCTCATCAAAGCTGCATGAAATTAAACTGCTAAGAACCATCCTCCTTATCATATGGCGTTAAACTATGACCCCACCCAATGCATAGTACGTGGGGTTCCCCCACCATGGATGTTTTTCATGCACACTTGTCTTCACGGGATCGAATGAGATCCTCTTTATTTGAGTGGCGTTTTTCCACGGGGATAGGGAAACCACCTTGGTGTAAGCCCCAAACTTTTCATGTAGGAGGTTGCATCCATGATCCTCCTCTCTCCCTCATTGACAAGGGCTAGAGAGGGGGGATGGGCGTCGAGGCCCTCATTTCTTCGGTGCCAAATCCCTTTTCTGCTAGGATTTGTCACCACCTAGGCCTCCACACTGGAGTAAGTCCCAATCTTCATCAACCTTGGGTTCATAACCACGTATATACCCCTATTTCTTTTTTAGGCTTCTGACCACGTGTAAGCCCCTGTATCCCTTTTGGTAGCGAAATACATGTAAGCCCTACTCCACTTCCCACAGATTCACCTTTCACGACGTGATATTCATGTGTTTTCTGCCACTTTTTTCTCATACCGAGCATGAAACACATGGTCTTAGAGCAAGAACCGACCATGAAATCCTATCTGGGAAGCCATAGAGTGTAATCCAAACACACACCATCCCGAACTACGTGGACTTTGATCCTTTCCATGGAAAGTTATGTTGGAAGCCTCCCTCTGGTTCAAGCCCACCATCTATTGGTCCTGACTCACTTCATATCGATTCACACACCTTCTGAACTACATGGTATTTAATCCATTCCAAGTAAAGGTACTTAGAAAGCCTACCTGAGGTTCAAGCCAACCATCCATTAGTCCCGACCCCCTTCAGGTCGGACCACCTTCATCCCAAATGACGTTAAACTGCATGCCCCCTTTTTGTCTTTCATGATGTTAAACTGAATCCACCATCCCAAACTACGTGGGATTTGATCCTTGTATCTTAGATAGGGTATGTAGGAAGACTCCATGAGGTTCAACCGCATCTAGTGGTAATCCATTGTGACCCCATCTAGCGGTTTGCCATTGTGACCCAATCGAGCTGGTAACCATTGAGACCCCATCCAACGGTAAGCCTTATGACCCCATCCAGTGGTAAGCCTTATGACCCCATCCAGCGGTAAGCTGTTGTGACCCCATCCGGAGGTAAGCCATTGTGACCCCATCCGGCGGTAATCCGTTGTTACCCCATTCAGCGGTAAGCCGTTTTGACCCCATCTAGCGGTAATCCGTTGTGACCCCATCCTACTGTAAGCCGTTGGGACCCCATTCGGTGGTAAGCCGTTGTGACTCCATCCGGCGGTAAGTTGTTGAGACCCCATCCACTAGTAAGTGGTTGTGACACCATCTAGAGGTAAGTCGTTGTGATGCTATCAAGCAGTAATCCATTGTGACCTCATCCAGCAGTAAGCCATTTGGACCCCATAAACCAGTAAGCCATTGGGACCCCATCAAGCGGTAAGCCGTTGCGACCCCATCCAGAGGTAATACATTGCAATCCACTACCCAACGGTAAGCTGTTTTGGACATCATGCAGAGGTAAGTCATTGTGATTCCATGTCAGCGGTAAACCATTGTCAACCCAAACCCAGTGGTAAGCCGCTGTTGTCCATTCTGTTGGGACCTATGTCCCCGGTCTGTCTGAGTAGCGTAAGGCCAACCTCGGGCTGCTAACCACGCATAAGCCTTCGTATATCATCGGGTTGTTGTCCTCTACACACACCACGATTCAATACCCTCATCCTGAAACACGTGGACTTTGAATACCTATCACGGTGATACATAGGATGTCTCTTCGAGGCTCATGCCCAACATCACCATTGCGAATGAGCCGACTCCATCTCATTCTCCATCCACTTCCCTTGAACATCATTTATCTATCATAATTCTTACCCGAGCCACCACATCCCAATGAGATCTTGAAAATTTACCTCTTCACTGCCCTTAGAAGTAACTGGGTATCTAACCACATGTTATCCCCGACATCAGTGTTCCCTCTAGTTATTTAACCTATCTGATCCACTCTATATTCTATTCTAATTAGTCTGATCCATCTCCCCTAGACATTTAAATAATATCATACCCCGTGTTAAACATGGGAAGCTGAGGAAAACCTCAGATACATGTTTATGGCATATAATTCCCCTCATTCAACGTGGGGTGACTCGGGATTCCGCACCCTTGAGAAGCCCTATAATAAAGGGAAGAAACCCAGATGCACTAGTGATCCAGCATCGAGACAAGCCCGTGATGTGCAATGTGACTACTCCCCCGATAGAAGGTTGTTTCCCTAACTGGACCCCTTGAATGTCTCGACAGAAGAAGTGTAATTAACCAGCATCCATAAAGACATGGTAGTGGGAAGAGTTTCATGAACAATGTATTAGTCAATAAGGGAGACTCAAAATTGTTGACGAGTTCTGAGGAGGAATCCATGGAAAGAAGAACAAACATCCCATCATCCTGTTTTGGTCAAGGAGAAGACATCCCTGAATAAGTGATGATTTCCGCTCGCCTTTAGAAAGAGGGAATGTGGGGCAATAGTGGCATGCCCTCCACTAGTGGATGCGTGTGCCGCAACGAAAGCGTCAGAAATAATATACCAAGAAAATCCAAATATTCTCATCTCAGCCACTAAGAAGCATAAAGTCCAACCTTAAAGCCAGTACCCAAATTCCCTCAGAGGATCAAATCATAACACATTAACTAAGAGATCACACTATATGAGCTCAGCCATCGCTGATGGAACCTTTTCAAGATATAAACTCCATTGGGTATAACTCTACCATTCCAAATGGTATGTCTGAGAGAACAAGCTACATCTGGAAAATTCCACTAGGATAAACTCTAGTGAATGTAATTGTAGGTCTAGTTGTCATAGACTTGTAGCTGAAGTAAGACAAATAAAACCCATGTGAAAAGGCCCACTCCTCGTCACTACACTCTCTAGACCAACCTGTGATACATCAGTCTCTCCTGTAAAGAGTATCCCAGGACTCAGTCCATCGAGGGAGCACTAACTCCAACCTAGGTATCGATCTCTTAATGTGGAGGGTCTCACTCCTCATAATGGTGTCCTACAGTCGAGGGAGCTCCAAATCATATGGAGGACCATCTCCTCGTTGCTACTCGAATACGGGGGAGTACGAATCCATACGTGAAGAACTATGACCTAGTTACAACAGGGGATCACAACTAATGAAGGACCCACACTCTAAATCAGTAGGGGAGTAAAAATTCATATATCAAGGACCCGCACCCTACCTGGTAGGGGAGTACTACTTAGTGACTATAGAAATCGCACCCCAGTATTATAGGGGAGTACCAAATCATTCTGTTTTTTTTTCTATGGGGGACCCAAACCCTAGTACATTAGGGGAGTAATGACCCTGGGTGAGAGCACCTACTCTCTGGTATGACATGGGAGTAATGTTTCTGCCGTAACACTGTGTAAGGAGGACTAACACCAAGGAATGACAAGGCAGTACTGACACCTACATATAGAGGACCCACTCCCTACTCGATAGGGGAGTAATTACTCGATATGAATTAGATATGGAGAATATGGGGGACCCATACCCTATTCCTACATGGGAGTACAATCTCCAAAGTTAGAGGACCTTCTCCATGGTCCTACAAGTGTGTACCAAGTCTTCCTTGATGAACATCTCTGAGAACCCCCACCCTTGTCCTTCATTGGAGTAACACCCTTAGAGGTAACTACACAAAGTAAAATGACTCGCACCCATGACGTGGGGAGTCTCGTATCTACATAAGTAGAGGGATACAAGTACATGTTCCTTGATTCATCAAGGGAGTAACTGTCCTAACTTTCCTTCATAAGAACTACCCCTGTTCTGCCCAAATTCTGATTGTACCAGAAGATCCAACACTTAAAACCAATATCTCTTCCTCCAACATTATTAAAAACTGATTTGGAGTAACTCAAAAGGAAAATTTCATCCTGAAGGTCCCAAATCTATAGACTGATCATCGAACAAACAATCCATTTAGAATTTACAATCATTTTAGTGAAACTAGGGCCGGTTGGGTCTGGGCCTGATCTGACCCAATTGGGCCGACCCGACCCAACCCCGACTGGCTCGTCTCAGGAAACCTAGCTGGGTGTGGCCCACTTGCAGCAACCTAGCCCACCATTGAGTGTGACATCTCCTTCAGAATAGAGGCGGATGTGCCATGCCTATTTTTCACCTCGTGGCGCTAGGTGGTGCCGCCTTCCTTGGTCAACCGGTCTGCGTAGCAGTTCAAGTTTCTCTACATGACTTGTGGCTTGTTGCGGGTCCATGTCACATCGCGGTTCGATCCATGGTTTCTCCATGCAGCATCCTCATAGATGACACCTGCACCAACCCTTCCCCACATCACCCCCCCCCTCGTGGAATGCAGTTGGCAACGGTGGGCCGCCAGGTCAGAAGCCTACGGATTTGACCCATGGGACTAGTCAATGCCAAGTATTTGAAGCCACGAACTCCTCCACATCAAATAGCCAACATATGCAGTTGTCGGTTCCACTAAATTGCCCTTCCCCTTTTCCTGGAACGTGGCGGCCGCCACCACCAACCACCAACAATAATATCGGAAGACCAACAAACGCACTCTGGTGGTCTGTTCTTTATCCCAGAGGGTTCTCCAGAACCCACGGGCCATGTTCCCCACTGCATGGGGCTCAAACCTCCTTTTTGATCCCTTCCACTTAAAATTTACCAAATTAAGGTATCTCCCAGGCTACTTTTTTCACCTAAAATCATCGTTGTCGCACCAAACTCATTCCACATTCATCTACGATCCGTGATATTGGATCATTGCGCTGTAAGTTGAACATTCGATGATCTTATGTTCATATCCCATAAAAATGAAGAATTTGTGGGTATAAGATGTAAGAATCATGATGAAACTAAACGAGGAATGATTTTTGACCATTGTTCATTACGTCCTTGTTACACTACCATTTGACAGATCAAGAATGAAACCAATATCATCCGTCAATACTGATCGAACCATGGGTCAACCTATTTGTGGGTTGATCCACATTCTTAATTTGAAATCCAATAATGTAAATGTTGCAACATAAAAATAAAAACCCTTACCCCAAAAGATTTTTTTCCCTGATGAATAACATCTCTTCATTGTTATTATTGTCCACATTTGATCTGAATCTCGTTCATCGATTTTTTGATCAATCGTCATTCACCATCATCATTCGTCGTTCATCGTTCATCGAAGGTGATCCTCTAGAGTCTCCATGATTTCCTCTCTACCCTGTAAATGATTAACCTTTGTCAAACCATTAAAGGGTGTTAATATTCTTTTGGTTACTCATGCAATGTGGCGTCGTTACAATATTTCATAAATAAAGCATCTTTTCTGTAACAATCGGGTGGAATTATGTTATGTTGTAATGATTTCGATTTCAAACAATAATAAAATAAATCCAGTTTATTTTATAAAACTTTTTATTCCAAAATCCAAGAAAATGTTATTTTTGTTTGACCTATATTGGTTTAAGTTATGTCCTTTCTAGGAAAATCCTATCATTTTGAGTTCAACGGTGCCATCATATTTTCAATCCAAGCATCAGTTCAGAAAATAGAAAAACATTCTCTCATGTTTAAATAATAAACTATTAAAAAGATCAAAAATTTATTCTGGCCACTCCATGTCTCAAAATTATGTGTCATATCCAATCCTGGTCTCATAAATATCCCACTTGAATTGGAAAATAAAAAATCCATGGAAATTTGGGACATTACATTCTCCCCATCATAAGGATTTTCATCCCTAAATGAAAAATCCTAAAATTAAGGGAAGAAAATTGAGTTCATCAAGGGTCTTTGGAATGCTTACAAGAATTAACCTCAAGGAACCACCGAGATCGACCACTTTCATGTCCAGCTTTTGGTAGCTCAACATCGTGTAACAATGGGTGCAAGACTCTTTAGCTGAAACATGTGGGAAAATCATTAAGCAGTCTGATTCATTTGTAGTCATGGGATCTAACATCACACCTCCATGCTACCCTGACGTATAAGAAAACAGAAACTCAAAATCCACATCCACCCCTGGATGAACTGTGCTAATTCCTTCCAATGAAATAAGCATTCATGGTTGACGCTCAAAATGTATAGGTATTTATGAATGAAACATGGCTTCCCATGAGTGAACATTAAGTCTTACTAGGCCTTTTCTCTACAGCATCTAGTTACCACAGAAATTTCTGAAACTAGAACACATCCATACTCAGTAGTGGTATCTCAATTGAGTATAAATGGTAAAAAACCATTTCATACTGTGAAAACATCATGGGGTCTAACTCTTCCTGCATAGAATGATTATAAGCATGACTCTTCTTGGGAGTCCAAACCTTGCGGCCTGAGTTTTCTTTTCACTAAATGGAAAACCTATTTTTTCCATCGCAAATACATCAGGTCCTTTTCATAATATCATCAGTCCAAGTATGGACGGATGTAGACCATACCCAAAATGACTTCATAAGGCCTTGATGCCCTGACTAAAAGATCCCAACTATAACTCTATCCTCCAACAGTCAGTTCACACTATCATCGTCAGTGTGTGATCAACGGGTCACCTCCATCTAGAATCTCAAAGCGTGAGGGTCATGTCCATGGTTCAACAGAAACCCTAATGTGTAACACCCTAGAAATTTTATGTTATGTTTCACTTAAATAATTTCTATTCATTAGATATCCCATATTGCATGAAGCAGTAAGTCGTTTGTGAAACATAAGATTATTGGATAATGTTATATGTTATCCATTAATCATAATGTTTCCACTTCTATATTTGGAATTTCGAGAAATGGTCATCTAGAGTTGTGATCAGTAAGTCATTTGAAGTCTGATAGAACAAACTTGGTTTTTTGGTGAATAGTAACATAACCATATGAATAGTATTCAGACCCTTATGAATAGTACATAATAATATTATTTTATTTTCATAAGGTAATAAGATAATGTGATCTTAATTAATTTCTCAATTAAAACTAATTGCACCTTTAAAATTTTTATTTTTCGAATTAACTATGACTTTATTTACCAATTAAATTAATAATATTTATAAAATTAATTTTTAAAAATGGAGTTCACTTTTTATTTCTACACAACGAAAAATTTTAGGGGTTAATTTTTGGGTTTTTTATAAAATAATTGAATTTTTCGTGAATAGTGAAAAATACAGTTTTGAGTATTCAGTAGTTTAATGACATCATATTGACATAATAATTAAAATAAAAGGATGGTCGACTTGTGTAAAGTAACATATGACATGAGTTGTCCCAAGTAGCTTAAACTATGGGAAAATACCATGGTCAACCCCATGGTTTGGAAAAAACCACTAATGAGGTGTCCCTTTGAAATTATTAAAAAACTCCCTCTCTTTTTCTATAAATACCCACACATCCATTCATTTAATTTCATTCAAAATTACTCATCCTCGATTCTCTGGTGGTTTTAACTTTCTAAGAGTCCTCCCAACATGTCCTTAAGGCCCCAAGGTCCCAACCTTCAATTTTCTAGGAGTTACTCTACAAGGTAAGGGAATCCTTCAGCCTCCTCTTTTAGTCGACCCTTATTTAATTTTATCTCTTTCAATTTCCAATGTAATATGTAGGGGTTTGATTTTTTGTATTCTTCTTAATTTCCTTATGATTTCTATATGATTAGGTACCCTTTTTCTATCATAATTTCATTTTATGAAATATTAAGCGACATTGTTATGCTGCTGAATTTCTGTAAGGGATCTCTCACCTTTTCTCTTATTTTCTTGATCATCTCTATTATTTTTCTCTCATCACATTATCTATCCTAATGAAAATAATAAACTCCAGTATCACCTATATACTTGAATTATATCATGTTCATGGAAGAACCATCATCAATATTTTTACTCCCTCCCTTTGAATTTTTTTAAATGAAATCAATGTCCATGAGGTTCCAATTTATAACCTTCATGGACGACGAAGTTTCGTTCTTCAATTTCTCCTCGTTACTAGTCATGAAAAAATTTTAATGGTAGGAACAAAAAATAATACATATATCATAACTGGAGTAATATTCATTAACTACTATATGTACATATTATTAAACCATATGACAAAACTAGTTCATAATAATCCAAATACATCCAAATAACCGAAGTGGTTGTCATCTAATGATTAATACTGAGGTAAAAAAATGATGAAGATGATCATTAACTATTATAGATGTTCATAAATAATATGTAACTTCAAATATATAGATTTAAAAAAATTAAACATGAACTTCATTACTTAAAAACAAGTGAACCGATTATGAAAATCAAGAAATCAAACACTTCAGAAGGACGAAATTCAATATAATAACTTATAAATAATAACATAAATGAACTAAACAGAATTATGATAAACTAAATACATGTATATTAGGTTCTGAAATAATTTATTGTTATGTATAATTTCATATTCTTGGACATTATGTTCAAGAGGGGAACACATTCAGATTTATGGTAAGGGTTTTTCCACTCAAACTTCCATTTTCATTCGGGTTACTTTAACTGTCTAATTACCTTAATTAAATTCTTATGTATTCTTATTCACTGACAATAAAGTATGTTTTGGTATTATATATATGTACACCAACCAGAATCTTTTCTTATTTTAGGGATAGTTACACATTTTAAAAGGAACTTTCAAAATTGATTTCAAAATGCAGGCCCAATTCATGGGAATATCTCAACGTCATACCTATTTTAAAGGGTAATATCTAATATGTTTTTGGGAACCATTATATTTATAAAATCACTCGTTTTATTATTATTTTTACGGTATAATTTTATCAAATTAATATTTTATATGTGTGTATATATGTATCTACACTAATATAACTTATTGTTTTATGTGTGAATTAGTTAATGGTTATTTTAATTTATAATTATTTTTTGTTGTACAGTTACGGTATATTCGGACATAAATACATAATTCAATCTAATTCGATTTTATGATATTAAATATGATTTACAATCTTTAAATAAAGATGTTGGCATGACATGTACATATTTTATATATATAAACATATGGATATATGCATGCACCTATAAGTTTTAAGAATAGTCTGAATTAACTTGGCCTAATATAAACTTTGGTTGTTAAAGTATGTTTCTGATATGTTTAATTTAACATATTAATTATATAAAACAAATGATGCATTGAAAATTAATTTTCCATATATGCTATGTAACATAAGTGAAGTGCACTGTGTTGCATTTGTTGTCAATGAGGCATGATGTTGTCTTAGAATGAATGGATGTCAAGAATTGTCAAGATGTGAATGCCAAAGGTTGTGATGGTGTTGGTGAGGAACGGAGAATGGCCATGGTACTAAGAGGCATGTCACTTAGGAGATTCACTATGTGACATAGGATGTTGTGGTTAAAACATTCTCTATGTATATCAGACGATTGAAGAACTGATCTTAATGTTTCAATACTTGTATCAAGATGATACTAAGTTACAACACTTGAAGAATGAATGATGATGAAGCATCATTAAATCTGACAATTGTTGAGCTGTTCCTTAATTGTAAAGAACTTGTATCAAGATGATACAAAGTCATAACATGATTAGAAGACCATGCATTGTCACTACAATGCATGAGGAGTTGAATATGATCCATCCACACCTCCTAAGTGGATGAAGTGAGCTGAAGAAGTCCATGCACTATCACTTAGTGCATGTGAATTAGAAGTTGATCCAACTTGATCTCTGATTGGATCAAAGAAGCACATTACAGAAATCTTTGATTCAGGAGTTCGGTTGAAGATGAAAAACCTTCGGGAATTCCATTCCTAAGTGATGAATAAATGTTTAGGATGAATGGAGGAATTCTTAAGAAGAAGAAGAAAAATGTAGAAGAAGAATGGCTTAGAGGCTTGAAGGGCTTGGAATTTGGCATATACTCATAGGAGAACATTGTATTTGACAAAGTCCTTATTCATGCCTTTGCCAAAAAATATGGCCAGCCACGACACCTTGAGGGTTCAAACCCCAAGGCATGGGCGCTAGGGCACCACGCCCATGGGGGAACCCGTGTGGCAAGCCAGGGCGGCAGGGCGCACCCAAGACACCGCATGGGCGCCTGGGGCACGCCCGAAGGAACACGGAAGGGGTGTAGGAGCGTACCCCCAAGAGTGTCAGTGTGTATAGAGGGCGCATAGCGCGCGCCCGAGTGGCGTGAGTGGGCGCAGAGCGCGCCCGCAGAGAGAACACGGTGCGGGGCGACACCGTGGAGGTTGGAGGTTCAATTGAGCCAGCTGGGGGAGTGCTAGGTTGATAAAGCGCGAGAAACCCGCGCACGGATTCGATGTGGGACGCGGAAAATTCACCGGGAGCGCATCCTGGCCGTCTGAGTGATCGCGCGGCAGATCTCGACCGCACGATGCATCGCGCCGCTCGCGATCTAATCTGAGCCGCCCATCTAATCGCGCGCCAGATCTTAACCGTCCGATGCATCTGCGGATCGTCTTCAACCTCAAGCCAGGCCGAAGCCTCCCCGTGTGCCTCCGTCGAACCAGGAGCAACCCGAGAGAAGAATTCAAGTTCCCGGTCACCTCTGATCAAACCGAAGTGTCCCTCTTGATCTTCTGGCCACACGGAACATGTCAATGCATTAAAATGACTCTGCATGCATCAAAGGAGAGATTTAGGAGTTTGGCCGAAGGAAAGCAAAGATGTCGAGGCCATGTGGTGTTCGTGCTATGCATGGACCGGTTTTAAATGAAGCCATGCATGCGTTTTAAAATGCATGCACATAGAGAAGGCTGAAGATAAAAGAGCCTGTGTGAACCGAGGATAGAAACCAGATTTGAAAGATTTTTAAAGATCCAAAATCTTCGGGATTTTGAAGTTAAACCACGCGGATGTTTTGAGGTGTTTCTCTGCCTATATAAAGAGAGCCCGAAGCACAGAGAACGCTTGCTGCTCCTTTGTTGAAAATCCGAAGTCCCGTGAGAAGCACTCTGTGCCTCGTGAAGTCGAAGCCCCGCGCAGCACCCTGTGCGGCAGTGAAGTCTGGAGCACCCCTTTCTCCGCGAGGTTCCTTTTGTGCACTCCTTGCATGAAAGAAGAAAGGGAGTCCCCTGTGCACCTTCCTTGCGCGACAGGAAGACCTATGGCCGCATCCTTGCGCGCCCGTGGTTGCATCCTTCTCTGCCCGCGGACTTGCGCGGCAGGAGGTGTTTGCGTGACCCTTGTGCACCTTGAGGACTTGTGCACGGCATTTGAAGACAGTAGAGGCCACACTCTTGCAACCTTGAATGGAGAAGAAGTGGAGAAGAACCCGAGGGCCTACCTTTGTGTGAGCCAAGTGAAGAGAAGAACTCTCTACGGGCAGTAGGTGTTCAAAGTGAAAGGCCAAGCGTATGTGTGTGCAAAAAGTGGAACAAGGCTTGCACCTTGTGTTTGCAAAGTAATTGAGAAAATGTGTGTGCAAACAAAACAAGAAGTGGGCCGAACCTAGGTGTGTGCACTAAGAAGTGTGTATACACTTAGAAGAAGAAAAGGGAGGACATCCACACTAAAGTATAACACAGATTCAAGTGTGTAAGCAAATTGAATAAAGTGTGTGATGAAGTGAGAAGCTGGTGTGTGCTTAAAGATACTACACCCTTTGTGGGTTTATTGAACCAAGATAAGAAAGAGGGAAGTGCATGCATGCATGCATGCACGTGCACACGTGAAGAAAGATAAATTAGTGGTGTGCATTTGAGGAGTCCAGGAACAACAGTTCTTGAAGATTTGAGAACCCATGCTATCAGTGCATGAAGATGAAGAGTTGCCATGCACTCAGTGCATGATGTTGAAGTGAAGTGAGACTGGACCAGACTGAAGTTAAAGATATCAGTTGTCTGAGTATTCAGTAGTTGGAGAGAGAAGCCAGGTCATCCTGAGAAGAAGGAGATAAATCCTGAGCAAGACGAGAAGACCTGTTCATCACAAGGGAAAAGAGGTACAGAGAAAGGCCAGCAGTCTTTATCCCAGACTGCAGAAGATACTTGAAGAAGCTTAAAGTGAAGAAGAGCTACTCGTGTGACTCGAGCAGCCAGGAGAAGCCCCCTGTGAGACTCAGGGTGGAAGAAGTCTTCAGTGGGATTCTGGAGCAGTCCAGTGGGACTCTGGTAACACTGTGGGACGCAGTATAAAGAACCTCATGTGGAACTCAGGAGAGATACAGTGGGACTCTGTATCGACCATTGTAATTCTAACAAGTTATAATGGAGAAACCATGTTGGGGCGTATAACCAACTTGGCAAGGACGTAGGCCTTTGGTGCCGAACCTTGTAAATCCTTGTGTCCAGTGCCCTTACATTTACTACATCATTCGAGGAATGGTGAGAGATACAAGAAGAGTGGATCGAGGCCTTAACAAGCCATAGTGGTTTAATTGATTAAGAATCAATTAGTAAAAAGTTTTAAAGGATCACTGATTCACCCCTCCCCCTCTCAGTGATTCACAATGATCTGGGCACTTCAATTGGTATCAGAGCGAAGGTTACCTCTAAATGATCCAAGAGAGTCTATATGGAGTGCAGATTTGAGGAAATGAATGAACAGCCTCAAATGGAGATATCTGCCAAGACTCTAAAAAACAGATTGAAGAAACAGGAAAAGAAGAAGAAGAAGAAGGTTGTTGCAATCAGAGAAACTCCTTCTATGGAAAGAAATGTGAAAGTCACATCAGATGACAATTCCTTTTATCATTCTTCTGATGAAGCCTGCTCTAGCTGTGATGAAGATGGAAGGAACAATGATCTTCTAAATGAAATCAAATATCTTCAGAAGATAGTCCCCAAGGAAGTGACAATGTGTATAGCTATAGGCATCCTTGATCTTCAAGAAGAAAAATTACAGCTAGAAGATGAAGACAATTCTCTGGAATTCCAATTGGCTAAAAGGGTTGGCATAACCAACACTCTCAGAAAGCTGGTGAAGGCTAAAGATGAAACAGTATCGCTTTGCAATGAAAGATATGAAGACACTACTGAAGAATTTCAAAGAAGCCTTTCTGAGAAAGAATTCTTTAAAACTGTGTTCAAAGAAGTTTTCCATGCACTGGAAAAATTGCACAGAGTTTCAATGATTGTCAGAGATGATCCCAAGAAGATTATGAAAAAGGAAGAGAAGACCTTGGAGTCTAAATCCAAGAAGGGTGATGCATCCAGAAGGACCACCAAGAAGAAAACATGCTTCTACTGTGGAAAGAAAGGACATATCATGGATCTTTGTAAACAAGCCATGAAATTCAATAGAGGCAGACTGGACTCAAACAGATAATCAATCCAGAAGAAGAAGAAGGGATTGATTGAAAACAAGTTGCCTAAGAAAGGTAGCTTGAAAGAATCAAAAGAACCATGTGGAACTTCCAGAACTGAGGCCACACTTCCAAACGATTTGTTAGTCATATGGCCGAATCAGTTGCAACTTGCCAGAGAACTGCAAAGAGCTGAAGATGAAGCACTGGCAATTGCTAAGGCAAAAAGGAAACAAAATATTTCACATGAAGATGTGTTGAGATCCACACCAGCACAATCATCATTGAAGATCAAATGTGCAAGTGTGAAGAATGGTGAAAATGGGGCATCTCGGATGAGAGAATCTTCTCAACCTTGTTGTTCACATTGATGAACCAAGGAGGTTCCATATTATTCCCTAATCACTTGTATTTACATGTGCTAACACTACAGGGAATTGAAGATGATGATCATTCTCAACTGGAGGATGGTTTGGACAGAATGGAGTGCACCCCTTGAGGGGGAGCCAATCTGTAGAAGATGGGATTCTGAGATTTAATACCATCTTGATAAAAGTGAAGGTATTCCAATCATACTTTCATCCCTTTTTTCTTAATTGTATTCATCATGTCAATTAAGGGGGAGTATTGATTGAAGACAAATGAATGAAAGGGGGAGATTTATCTTTGCACCTGAACTTTCTAATGAGTTTTGTGAAGTATGTGCAGGATTTAGCAATTCATTGTTATATCTAAAAAATTTCAAACCCCTGAAACATGATTTCACATGTACAGTGAATGTTGGACAGCATGGAGTTCCTTGGTTACATCACTCTTGTTTTCTACACCGGGTTAGCCCAAGTAGACTTAGAGTTGATCTACTAAAGGTTCTTTGCTAAAGAGAACATGTGACATCATCCCTCTCTTGTGATTTTCAAGACAATGCTTTTCAAAGGGAGGAAGTGATTTTTTTTAAGAGAACCACACCACACCTTTGCATTTGATTTCCAATAAGGGGGAGAAAATATTGGCACACATATTGACCCATTCATATGTGCTGAAGAAGTGTACTGACAACAAATACAAAGGGGGAGATTGAAGTTCACTGTGTTGCATTTGTTGTCAATTAGGCATGATGTTGTCTTAGAATGAATGGATGTCAAGAATTGTCAAGATGTGAATGACAAAGGTTGTGATGGTGTTGGTGAGGAACAGAGAATGGCCATGGTACTAAGAGGCATGTCACTTAGGAGATTCACTAAGTGACATAGGATGTTGTGGTTGAAACATTCTCTATGTATATCAGACGATTGAAGAACTGATCTTAATGTTTCAATACTTGTATCAAGATGATACTAAGTTACAACACTTGAAGAATGAATGATGATGAAGCATCATTAAATCTGACGATTGTTGAGCTGTTCCTTAAGTGTAAAGAACTTGTATCAAGATGATACAAAGTCACAACATGATTAGAAGACCATGCATTGTCACTACAATGCATGAGGAGTTGAAGATGATCCATCCACACCTCCTAAGTGGATGAAGTGAGCTGAAGAAGTCCATGCACTATCACTTAGTGCATGTGAATTAGAAGTTGATCCAACTTGATCTCTAATCGGATCAATGAACCACATTGCAGAAATCTTTGATTCAGGAGTTCGGTTGAAGATGAAAAACCTTCAGGAATTCCATTCCTAAGTGATGAATAAATGTTTAAGATGAATGGAGGAATTCTTAAGAAGAAGAAGAAAAATGTAGAAGAAGAATGGCTTAGAGTCTTGAAGGGCTTGGCATTTGGCTTATACTCATAGGAGAACTTTGTATTTGACAAAGTCCTTATTCATGCCTTTGCCAAAAAATATGGCCAGCCAAGGCACCTTGAGGGTTCAAACCCCAAGGCATGGGTGCTAGGGCACCACGCCCATGGGGGAACCCGTGGGGCAAGCCAGGGAAGCAGGGCGCACCCAAGACACCGCATGGGCGCCTGGGGCACGCCCGAAGGAACGCGGCAGGGGTGTAGGAGCATACCCCAAGAGTGTCAGTGTGCATAGAGGGCGCATAGCGCGCGCCCGAGTGGCGTGAGTGGGCGCAGAGCGCGCCCGCAGAGAGAACACTGTGCGGGGCGGCACCGTGGAGGTTGGAGGTTCAATTGAGCCGGCTGGGGGAGCGCTAGGTTGATAAAGCGCGAGAAACCCGTGCACGGATTCCATGTGGGACGCGTAAAATTTACCGGGAGCGCATCTTGGCCGTCCGAGTGATCGCGCGGCAGATCTCGGCCGCCCGATTCATCACGCCGCTCGTGATCTAATCTGTGCCGCCCATCTAATCACGGGCCAGATCTTAACCGTCCGATGCATCTGCGGATCGTCTTCAACCCCAAGCCAGGCCGAAGCCTCCCCGTGTGCCTCCGTCGAACCAGGAGCAACCCGAGAGAAGAATTCGAGTTCCCGGCCACCTCCGATCAAACCGAAGTGTCCCTCGTGATCGTCTAGCCACACCGAACATGTCCATGCATTAAAATGACTCTGCATGCATCAAAGGAGAGATTTCGGAGTTTGGCCGAAGGCAAGCGAAGATGCTGAGGCCATGTGGTGTTCATGCTATGCATGGACCGGTTTTAAATGAAGCCATGCATGCGTTTTAAAATGCATGCACGTAGAGAAGGATGAAGATAAAAGAGCCCGCGTGAACCGAGGATAGAAACCAGATTTGAAAGATTTTTAAAGATCCGAAATCTTCGGGATTTTGAAGTTAAACCACGCGGATGTTTTGAGGCGTTTCTCTGCCTATATAAAGAGAGCCCGAAGCACAGAGAACGCTTGCTGATCCTTTGTTGAAAATTCGAAGTCCCGTGAGAAGCACTCTGTGCCTCGCGAAGTCGAAGCCCCGCGCAACACCCTGCGCGACAGTGAAGCCCGGAGCACCCCTTGCTCCGCGAGGTTCCTTTTGTGCACTCCTTGCACGAAATAAGAAAGGGAGTCCTCTGTGAGCCTTCCTTGCGCGACAGGAAGACCCGTGGCCGCATCCTTACACGCCTGTGGTTGCATCCTTCTCCCCCCGCGAACTTGCGCGACAGGAGGTGTTTGCGCGACCCTTGTGCACCTTAAGGACTTGCGCGCGACATTTGAAGACAATAGAGGCCGCACTCTTGCAACCTTGCACGGAGAATAAGTGGAGAAGAACCCGAGGGCATACCTTTGTGTGAGCCAAGTGAAGATAAGAACTCTCTACGGGTAGTAGTTGTTCAAAGTGAAAGGCCAAGCGTATGTGTGTGCAAAAAGTGGAACAAGGCTTGCACCTTGTGTTTGCAAAGTAATTGAGAAAATGTGTGTGAAAACAAAACAAGAAGTGGGCCGAACCTAGGTGTGTGCACTAAGAAGTGTGTATACACTTAGAAGAAGAAAAGGGAGGAAATCCACACTAAAGTATAACACACATTCAAGTGTGTATGCAAATTGAATAAAGTGTGTGATGAAGTGAGAAGCTGGTGTGTGATTAAAGATACTACACCCTTTGTGGGTTTATTGCACCAAGAGAAGAAAGAGGGAAGTGCATGCATGCATGCATGCACGTGCACACGTGAAGAAAGATAAATTAGTGGTGTGCATCTGAGGAGTCCAGGAACAACAGTTCTTGAAGATTTGAGAACCCATGCTATCAGTGCATGAAGATGAAGAGTTGCCATGCACTCAGTGCATGATGTTGAAGTGAAGTGAGACTGGACCAGACTGAAGTTAAAGATATCAGTTGTCTGAGTATTCAGTAGTTGGAGAGAGAAGCCAGGTCATCCTGGGAAGAAGGAGATAAATCCTGAGCAAGACGAGAAGACCTGTTCATCACAAGTGAGCAGAGGTACAGAGCAAGGCCAGCAGTCTTTATCCCAAACTGCTGAAGATACTTGAAGAAGCTTAAAGTGAAGAAGAGCTACTCGTGTGACTTGAGCAGCCAGGAGAAGCCCCCTGTGAGACTCAGGGTGGAAGAAGTCTTCAGTGGGATTCTGGAGCAGGCCAGTGGGACTCTGGTAACACTGTGGGACGCAGTATAATGACCCTCCTGTGGGACTCAGGAGAGATACAGTGGGACTCTGTATCGACCATTGTAATTCTAACAAGTTATAATGGAGAAACCATGTTGGTGCGTATAACCAACATGTCAAGGTCGTAGGCCTTTGGTGCCGAACCTTTTAAATCCTTGTGTCCAGTGCCCTTACATTTACTGCATCATTCGAGGAAAGGTGAGAGATACAAGAAGAGTGGATCGAGGCCTTAACAAGCCATAGAGGTTTAATTGATTATGAATCAATTAGTAAAATGTTTTAAAGGATCACTAATTCACCCCCTCCCCCTCTCAGTGATTCACACTGATCTGGGCACTTCAATAAGGGATGGCCATTTATTAAGACATGACCATTTATCAGCACACGCTTTGTGCACAAATGACATCTGTCTTGATTAAAAATTATCCACTAAAAAATTATAAATATTAATCTCTATAAATCAAGGATTTTGAAAGTTAAGGACCCATAATTTTATGTGGTAACCCCATCACTTCATTTCTAGCATGTTTTAAATTAATATCACATGCGCAAAGGAATTTTTACAATTTTATTCTAGTCGATGGGAAAAATTATCATTTAAATAATAAATAACATATAATGATTTTGTCCGTTTCCAATTCCTTTTATCGACGCACGAATTGAGCATGTATAATGAGCATGTATTTTAATGCATTAAAATTTTATTACTATAGAAGAGTTGTAAAGTTATTATTTTTTGTGATAATGAAACTATTTATTATTAATAATAATTTATGAAATAAGAATTTAATTATTCAAAGTGTCATGGGACACCTTGAGTAATGTGAATTAAGAAAACAAGTAATATGTGTACTTGGATTGATAAGTGATTTAATAAATCAAAGTGGTATGTGACCATTAATTTAGAGTTATGGGGAATGCATTGGACCTGGTATATTCTGGGGTGGGGACCAGTAAAAGTAAGACCCCTGGGTTGGGGTCCCGTTACACTAGACCCTCAAGGATGGAGTACAGTTATTAGAGGCTCTTCGGGGTAGAGTCTGGTTATAGAGGCTCTCCAGGTTGTGTTCCAGTTACAGTTATCCCCTAGGTCTTAGCACGAGGCCTTGACATCGTATGGAATATGCACATTCCTCATTAAGACTATGTAAATTAATTAACTAGAGGATTATTCGACTAGTAGAATATTCTTGGTTAAAGAGATTATGATTATGACAATCAGAAGAATTTTATGTATGACATATTTATTATTTATGCAATATTTAGAAATTTAATGTCCAATAGTAAATGATGAAATTGAAGTTATTATTTTTAAGCGTAGCTCTTATCATGCATTAAACATAGTTATTAATTTTGTACTAGAATTTTAACATGAAATATCTTTTACCTTCTATTTTTAATGAGCATTCACATAATTTAATCATGATAATGTTAGTACGTTTTAAATAATGCACTTATATCCCTTAGACAATTGTCATGGTATGTTTAATTTGTTACATTATTTTTTATGGAAATTTTAAGGAATGTTTTCAAAATATATTTTGGGTATATTATGTTATTTTTAAACCCCTTACTGGGCATTCATATGCTCACCCTACGTTTTTAATTAAAAACGATCAGGTAACAACTTTTTGCAGATAAAACATTTCATCAGTAGCTAGATTTCCAGAGCCTAAACCGAATTTGATCCTCTATATGGCACCGGCTCTGGGTGCTTAAGAGCAGGTTCGTGACAGTAGGTATCAAAGGATTCGGTTTGGATAACTCTGGAAATCCATAACTGAACAAAAACAAAACAAAAGACAAAAAACAAAAAAACTACTTAATCAATACTAAGAATGATGTATTCTAAATTTTCATATGGAAAACCAAAGTCCTAGTCTTTTGTCTCCTCTAACAGAGTATTAGAGACTATAGTGGGGAAATCATGTGTAGAAAACTATGTGACTTTTGAAAATATTCATTTATCATGAAAAAACCCTCTACCGAGAATCTAATTCTCCTCTTGTACTCAAACATCAACATGGAGCATGTTTCTTCTATTAACTCATAATGAACACTCAATTCCAGTTCTATGTATGACAAGGTAAATACATTTAGGGTATCTTTATATGTTTTACTCTAGCCAATAATTTCTTTTATCTTGAAAACTTTGCGGAGTCTGCACAAGGGGGAGACCTTCGAGCAACAAATCTATGTCAAATTTTGACCTACGGTCCCCATGACCAAGTTATGTACTTTCAATCCCTTGAGAATGAGAATTCTCATTTGAATTATTGGCATCAAGTTCATGCCAGTGTCTCTCAACTTGATACCGACATGCTTCTCTCATTCTAAATTCTAGATGTCCACATGCGGCTGATCCTAGTTGCACATGTTGCATCTGGACCAAGGAGATAGAAACATTCAGGACCGTGTTGGGGATCCATTTGTCTGAGAACTGGGGAAATACCCAACATTGGTGGAATCTATGAGGAGTCATCTTAGTGGATGTCAGGAAATCCATACCAGTGTTCTGTGAGAGAGAGAAAGATATTACATAATTTCTTGAGTTTTATAAATCATGTCTAAATGAATGGTGTTGTATTCACTGTTTTGATATGCTTTTATATTAAACAATGGCTCTGCTTAAACAATAATTTTCATACTAAAGGCTGACATCATAAAAATTTTCAGATTGAAGATATGAGTTCACAAACCAATAATTTATCACTACCTACTGAGCTGTTAGAGGCTATAATTGTCAAGACATGCTCTGAAGAGGACCATCCCTATGCCAACATACATCTTACATATAAACTACTCCATCGGGTATCAAATAGTCCACACATTCTCCATCTTTACCAAGGATGAAATATATTATATTATTGTATTTCATATGCACAACTTTCTGCATATAGAAAAAGAGGTAAGTATTATTAATCCCTTTTTCTATGTTTCAATTTGGCTGATAACTACAGAGCTGTAGGTAAATTCCTAGAAGTTGCTTTGTATGGTGACCATCTAGCGACCTACCTATTCTAGGTCCTATTTTTTAGTATGTCTGGAGAACTCAAAAACACCAATATTTTCAATAACAACATGGTTCTTTGGACTTATATGAATTTATTCTATTCCAGACATTCCATCATCCACACCTCTCATGCCTCTTTATGGAAGGCTGAGTGCTTTAGGCACAGTTTTGACCCTAGCTTCTCACAGTGTGTCTAGGCCAGGGAAATCGAGATGCTGAATACTACATTAGGAATCCACCTGAGGTCGTCATCACCTTACCATCAGTGGTGTTCCCAGTAAAGGGACTTCAAGAGTGATGTGTGTCTGGGGTTGCATATGGTTCTGGGAGATTGAAATATTTGAACTAGTTTTGGGGATTCATGTATTTGGGGACTCAAGAAACCATTAGCCCTATTTTAGTTTTTGAACCAGTTGTTCTATAAGAATATTACTTTTTTTCTCTTTTTTTTATCCTTTCATCAATTATACTTTTGAATGACTATCATTATGTGAACTTTTATAATAAATTTTCAGATGGAAGTACAAACCCATGTGTTATCTCTTCATGTTAAGTTACTGGAGATCATTGCGATCAAAACCTATGAAGAGGAGTACCTACATCTTGAAAAATTGGAAAAAATGAGTAAACAACTATATAAAGTGAAAAATAGTCCAGAAATTCTCTGCACCTATCAAGGAAATGTTTCCATTTACTACCGCATATCCACAACACAACTGGCTGAGTATAGGCGAAGATGAAAATACCACAAAGGGATTTTCCTATATTTCACCTTCGACCAGAACTACACGGCCATGTTATGTTTTCAAGAGGCTACATTAAAGAGAAAACGTTGTGCAACCTACATGTACCAACTCCTCTATTTTAGCCTGTACAAAAACATCTACGACTTAGATGTTCTCAGTTGAGACATAGTTCTACGAGTTCTTCGTGTGTTGGTCCATTCATACATTTCCAAACATTCTACCTTTCGAGCCTCCCTATGGAAGCCCGAGTGTTCGATGCAAGAGTTCAATCCCTTCTGTCCAAGGTATGTCTGGGTTAGAGAACTAGAGGATTTGAGCATCAATTTGGGATTCCTATTGAATGAAATTGAGGATCCTCTACGATGGGGGATGCAGTAAGAACATCAGAGAGTTACTTTTGTGGTTATGAAATGAATTTCAAAGATGCAATTCTTCGAAGGATGGAATAACGTAACACCCTAAACATTTTATTGTATGTTTCTCTTAAATATATTCTATTTATTAGATAGCCCATATTTCATGAAGCACTATGTATTTTGTGAAAAAAATATTATAGGAGAAAGTTTTTTCTTATCCATTAAACATAAATTTTCCACTTCTATGTTTGGAATTTCGAGAAACAATCATCTATAGTTATGATCAGTAAGTCATTTGGATTTTGATATAACAAACATGGTTTTTTGGTGAATAGTATCATGCCCATATGAATAGTAATATGAATAGTAATATGACCCCTATGAATAGTAAATAATAATAATATTTTATTTTTCTTAAGGCAATATGATAATGTGATCTTAATTTATTTTTCAATGTGATTTACAACAAATTGCACCTTTAAAATTTATATTTTTCGAATTAACTATGAATTTATTTAAAAATTATTTCAATAATATTTAGAATATTAATTTTGAAAAATGGAGTTCACTTTTGAATTATACATGTCGAAAAATGGTAGGGGTGATTTTTTTTGTGATTTTTCTAAAATAATTGAATTTTTCATGAATAGTGAAAATTATAGTTTTGAGTATTCAGCAGTTTAATGGCATCATAATGACATAATAATTAAAATAAAAGGATGGTTTGCTTGTGTACAGTAACATATGACATGAGGTGTCCCAAATAGCTTAAACTATGGGAAAATACCATGGGAATGCCCATGGTTTTGAAAAAACCACTAATGAGGTGTCCCTTAGACTGATTGAAACTTAATTTTTTATTATGAAAAAACATTTTGAAGACAATGTGAGAAACCACAAGTCAATACAATACATCCAAATAAAACCATAAAAGAAGTTAATCTAGATCATGACTACAAGAACCACCCCTCCCCAGCAAATTTAACGTGATGTCAAGTCTCCTCCTTTGCATTATCACTCAGCTAGCTATCCCGAGCAGGGTTGCATGGACCTGATTCCGATGGCAGAGTCATACCCTCTCAAACTTCCAAATCTGGATGACAATGCTCTGGTAAATGCTTAATTCCCTAATCCTTATCTGGAGGTAAACCATGTAGTGTGAAAATTTCATTTACACACAAATTCAAAATAAAACCAAATTCCAAAAATGTTTCTCAAATCCCACTCAAACCAGAATCCAAAAATAGATCGAAAGTTTTCAAAATTCAAATCCGAGAGGTCATGGATCTACGGTGCACTGGTATCATCACGTAGCCATCCAAACACCAACACACTGCCTCCATGTCAACAAAAAATCTGTATCCCCAAGTCACTGTTGGGCACTTCACATCCAACTCATCGCCGTATTCCATCACAGATTCCATCGTTGTCAGAACAACCACTCACCATCGAACCAACACACGAACCAACCATCCATTTGCAGGGGAGAATCACCACAGAAAACCAAGGCAAGAAAACACTAGAAATAGCACAAAAATGAATAGAATTACCCAAAATGAAACCATTGTAGGAAAACAGATGCATCATAGAACTGAATCATACTGATAACACCATGAAAAGACCTAGGAACGTGAACCATCCGACGGAGAAACAAAACTTGGTAGCGTCATACCTGTCACGCCTCTCCAAGTGAAGCCCCAAACCCACCAAGCACCAGGTCTCCATCGATGCAAGGAATACGATACATCGCCACTTTTGGCTTGGAGTACCAAAACCACAACCTAAGGAAACCACCATCATCAGATCTGAACCAAACAGAGACGAGAACCGCCACTTTGGGCATGAACTTCATAACTACGCAAGATCCAGATGAACCATTTACAAGAGATGCATGAACCAGCGATTGAGGGAGGAAATCAGAGAGAGTGGAAAGGCAAGCTGACCAGGAATTGAGACACAGTGGAATGGATGACAAAGCACGAAACTAAACAAGAAAGAAAATCAACTGAAGAATGAGGAGAAGAAAGAAGGAAGGGGGAGGCGACATCGAAGAAGCATACAAGCCTCCCCCTCCAGGCCGCCGAAGAAGGGGAACCCTAGCCACGAGAGTGCTGGGGGCACTGGGAGAGTCTAAATCCCAACTCCAGTTTTCTATAAATATGAATTAAATTATGAAACAACCATGAGGTGTCCCTTTGAAATTATTAAAAAACTCCCTATCTTTTTCTATAAATACCCACTCATCCATTCGTTTTCTATCATTCCAAATCTCCCATCCTCGAAGCTCTGGAGTCTTTACCTCTCTACGGGTACTCCTAAGGTGTCTTTAAGTCCCCAAGGTCCCAACCATCAATGTTATAGGAGTTACACTACAAGGTAAGGTAATCCTTCACCCTCCTATTTTAGTCAACACTTATTTTATGTCATCTCTTTGAATTTCCATTCTAATATGTTGGGGTTTGATTATATGTATTCTTATTACTATCCTTTTGATTTCTATATGATTAGGAACCCTTTTCCTCTCATCATTTCATTTTATGAAATATTAAGCGATGCCATTTGGCTACCGAATTTTCATAAGGGATCTCTCACATTTTCTCTTATTTTCAAGATCATCTCTATTTTTTTCTCTCATCACATCCCTTGTCCAAATGATAATTATAAAATCCAGTATCATAAATATAATGTAAATATATCATGTGAATGGAATAACCATCAACAATATTCTTACTCTCCCCCTTTGATTTTTTTAAATGAAATCAACATCCACGAGGTTCCAATTTATAACCCTCATGGACAATGAAGTTTTGTTATTCAATTTCTCCTCATTACTGGTCATGAAACCATTTAAATGGTTGAACCAGACTATAATACACGTATCATAACCTAATTAATATTCAAGAACCTGTATATGTACATATTATTAAATCATATGACAAAACTAGTTCATAATAATCCAAATATTGCCAAATAATTGAAGTGGTTGTCATCTAATGATTCATCCTCATGTAAATAAATGATGGAAATGACCATTAAAAATTACAGATGTTCATAAATAAAGTGTAACTTCAATTCTAGATATTTAAAAACATTCCACATGAACTTCATTACATAAAAACGAGTGAACCGATTAAGAAAATCAAGAATACAAACACTCTAGAACGACAAAATTCAATATGATAACTTATAAATAATAATATAAATGAACTAAAAAATTATGATAAAATAAATACATGTCTATTAGGTTCTGAAAAAATTTATTGATATTTATAATTTCATATTCCAGGACCTTATGTTCAAGATGGGAACACCTTCACATTTAATGTAAGGGGGTTTCCACTCAAACATCCATTTTCATTCGGGTTACTTTCATTGTCTAATTACCTCAGTGAAATTATTATGTATTCTTATGTACTGCCACTCAATTCTCTTTGGGTATTATATATATGTACACCAACCAGAATCCTTCCTTATTTTATGGATAGTTACACATTTTAAAAGGAACTTTCAAAATTGATTTCTATATACAAACCCAATTCAAAGGAATATCTCAACTTCCTACCTATTTTAAAGGGTAATATCTAATCTGTTTTTGGAAACCATTATATTTATAAAATTTCTCTTTTTATTATGATTTGTGATTGTGTAATTTGATCACATTATTATTTTTAAATGTTTTTATATATGTATGTACACTTATATACCTTATTATTTTATGTGTACATAAGTTAAGGGTTATTTTAATTTATAATTACTTTCTGTTGTACACTTAGGGTATATTCAGACATAAATACATAATTTAATATAATTAACTTTTATGATATTTAAGATGATTTATAATCATTAAATAAAGACATGGGTGTGACATGTACATGTTATATATATATATATATGGATATATGCATGCATCTATAATTTTTAATCATAGTCTGAATTAACTTGGCCTATAATAAACTTCGGTGGTTAAAGAATGTTTTTGATATGTTTAACTTAATATATGAATTAAATAAAACAAATGATGTGCTAAAAATTAATTGGCCTTATATACTATGTAACATAAGGCATGGCCCTTTATTAATACATGACCATTTATCAGTTCATGCTTTGTGCACAAATGACATCTGTCTTAATTAAATATTATTCATTTAAAACTATAAATATTCGTCTCTATAAATCAAGGATTTTAAAAATTAAGGAACTATAATTTAATGTGGAAACCCTATCCATTAATTTCGAGCGTGTTTTAAATTAATATCACATGCACAAAGGAATGTTTACTATGTTATGCATGTTGATGGGAAAAATTATCATTTAAATATTAAATGAAAAATTATGATATAGTCTGTTTCCAATTCCTTTTATCAGTGCAATAATTGAGCAAGAATAATGATAATGTATTATAATGCACTAAAAGTTTATTAATATGGAAGAGTTTTAAGGTTATTATTTTTTGTGATAATCGAACAATTTATTATTTATAATAATTTATGAAATAAGAATTTAATTATTCAAAGTGGTATGGGATACCTTGAATAATATGAATTAAGAAACCAAGTAATACATGTACATGGAATGATATGTGATTTAATAAATGAAAGTGTTATGTGCACTTTGATTTAGATATATGATGAATTCATTTGACCTAGTATGTTCTGGGGTGGGGACCGGGAAAAGTAAGCCCTCCGGGTTGGGGTCCAGTTACAGCAGACCCTCCAGGTTGGAGTCCAATTATTAGAGGCTCTAAAGGGTGGAGTCCAGTTACAGAGGATCTCCGAGTTGGGGTCCAGTTACAGTTAGCCCCTAGGTCTTGGCACAAGGCCTTGAAACGGTCTGGAATATGCACTTTCCTCATTAAGACTATGTAATTCAATTAACTAGAGGATTATTCGACTAGTAGAATATTTCTAGTAAAAGATATTATGATTATGATAATCATAAAAAGTTTAATTATGGCATATTTATTATTTATGAAACATTCATAAGTTTAATGTCCAATATTAAATGATAAAATTGAAGTTTTTATTTTTAAGCGCAACTCTGATCATGCATTACACTTAGTTATTAATTTTTACTAGAATTTTAACATGAAATGTATTTTACTTTTTATTTTGAAAGATCATTCTCATAATTGAATCAAGATAATGTTACTAAGTTTTAAATTATTCAATTATATCCCTTAAACAATTTTCATGGTATGTTTAATGTGTTACAATATTTTTTATGGAAATTTTAAAGAATGTTTTCAAAAGTTATTTTGGGTATAGTATGCTATTGTTAAACCCCTTACTGGGCATTAGTATTCTCACCCTACGTTTTTAATTAAAATTTTTCAGGTAACAACTTTTAGAAGATAAAACATTTCAGTAGTAGCCGATTTCCCATAGCCTGAACTGAATTTGATCCTATATATGGCACCGGCTCCTGGTACTCGGGAGCTAGGGTTTGACATGAGGTCCTAAAAAGAACTCATTGGAAAAAGGAGAACATCCAGCACCTTTGTCTACTTAAAAATGAATCCAAAAGGAAATACATAGATTGTATCGTGAATATCTCCCGGTGCTTCATGGTTATAATCCATGACAACATGCAGTTGTCCTCACCCTCGCCCTGTAGCTCCCTACGCCTAGCACGGACCACATCCTACTACTAGTCCAACACCTCTGCCTCATCCACTGACCTACAAAACTCATTACTCAAAGAATTGTATCTTCTAAGGAGGCTCCCCTATCATCTCTCTTTCAATGGCATAGAGGGTTGGATAATCTCTAGTGAGATTTCTCCTACCATTGCAAGTGTTACACCGCCCCACCTATGACTGATATGCTCCTTGTCACTTCTCCTACGCCACAAAACCACATGTCTATGTTCAGGCATTGGTATGCATCCTACACTGCGATCCTATCACCAGTCGTCTGGCATCTCCAATAGATGCCTCTAACTCATGAACTCTGTTGTCGGTCACATCCATATGCTCCTCCTCTATGATGATCTCAACCCCCTGGGCTCCATCCTACACCCCAACATATGTTAGAATGCTAAGGTGTATCACTAACACCCTGATCTCCCATAATAGTCAATGCTTGAAGGTCTGATCCCTGAAGTATGGGTATCACTCCATATCCGTAGAGTAGCAAGAAGGATTTGTGAATCTTTCTATGTAATTTTCTACCAAAATGCTGCCCCACCATAGGTGCAACAATTCCTGTATATTCCTAGAGTGTAACATCGACGAAAAAAACTTCTCTATGAGGTGGTTCCCAAAGTCTGTCTAAGTGAGGGTCCCCTCCTCTTGTGTCTAGATAACCATACTCCAACATCATCCCTCTGAGCCTCAAAGAAGGCACTCAACTTGGACTGCCATCTAGTTGAGCAGTGTCCTCGCTAAGATAAAGACTCATATGACAACCTCAAGCCAATCCTCAGATACATGAGGTTCTATCTCACCTCTGAACCTGGGAGGTCTCTACCTCTGGAACTCGTGTAGTGCACTCTGCATGTGCACATCCTCCAGTGGTAATGCTTGTAGCTACTTATGATCAACGGGTGTTTTCATCACTGGTACACCACCCAGAGGTAATACCTCAGATTAAGTGACATGTATTGAAGCCTCCCCTCAGGGGGGATCATCATTACAATCACGTTGTAGAATCCTATCTGGTTTTCATCATGCAGGAATCCTGAAATATATCATGATGAACCATGGTTAAAGAGCATAGTTAGAGAACTAACACAAAAAGGAAATTAAAAATAACAACCATTCCTACATGATTCATGTACCCTTTATATCCCAACATCAAAGGTTTCCATGTACCGAGTTGAAAACAGCTGTCCAGAGTCATGGTGTATGGATACGTCAGACACTGCACCAACACTGGACTCCCTGGCCTGAAATCCAATCTCGAAACACATAATAGTGTTTCCTAAAACAAAAAACATACCTTTGATCTTTGAGGTATAACTAACCACCTCTGATACAATTTTTCATGACCATTCCCTCAGGTCCTGTGTCATGACTACCCCAAACTTGCCTCCCAAAGACCAGGGGACAGTGACTATCACCGAAAGAATTATTCCACAAGTGGATAGAATTTTTCTAAGTACCTGTACAGACACACACACAACCACATCCCAAAAAAAGAATAGAAATGTAAAACACTCCATGAAACCTCTATGTAATCCCCAAGAAAATTACAATAGAAATTAAAGTAAAAGGTGGTTAAAATAAGATAATATACAATCCTAATAATACTTAAATAGAACACAAGTTCAATTTGAGGTCTCTGAAACTCATCCTCTGAGAACACTACCTGAAGGGTAGGTGGTGGGTAACCGCATGAAGTTGTAGGAGCATGCATCATATGTCCTCTCTCTCTGAAAACCACATGTTCATGGTTCTCCCCATGCTCTATCAAGATGTCAGTCATATTCACAACACATGACTCATGTGAGAAAAGCCCGTGCATGGGTGATTAAAACAATACTTAGAAGGGGACTGCAAAACCACAAAGGTAAAGAACAAGAGGGAAACCAAAAATAAATTCACAGTTATCTCTACCCAATTATATTCCCATACATATACCAGGAACATCTAGATATACTCATCTTAGCCACTAAGATGTATATGGTCCAACCATATAGCCAATACAAGGATTCTCAAAGAAGATCAAAGTGTAACACATAAACCAAGAGATCAATCTCCAGGGGATCATCCAACCCCGATGGAACCCGTTAAAGAGATACAATCCATCCGGTATAACTCTACCTTATGAATGGTTTGTCAGAGAGAATGTTCTTCATCAGGAAAATTGTATAGGTCTGACTCTAGTGCCCGACACTGGAATTCAATTCATCATAGCCTTATTCTTGATGCAAGTCTAACGCAACCCATTTGAAGAGGCCCTCTCCTCATCCCCATCCTCAGTTGATGGAGCACTCCTCCAGACCAACCCGCAATACCTCAGTTTCATTGGTAATGAGTGGCCCATGCCTCAGTCCGTTGAGGAAGAACAAACTCTTACCTGGGTATCAATCTATTCCAGTGTAGAGGCCCACTCCTTGTAACTGTGTCCTGCAGTTGAGGTATCTCCAACTCCTACGGTTGAAATGATCCCTCACTACTTAGAGATGGGGGAGTATGACACCATATGTCAAGACCCATGCCCTGTTTCCAATAGGGGAGTACAACTAAGGAAAGACCCACACCCTGAATCTGTAGGAGAGTAAAACATCATATATCGAGGACCCTCACCCTACCTGGTAGGGATGTACTACTCAAGGGCTAGAGGACTCGCACCTTGGTAGTATAGGGGAGTATCAAATTTGTCAGTTTGTTCACTGTGGGAGACCCACACCCTAGTACGTTAGGGGAGTGTTGACCCCAGGCTAAAGGACCCCCTCCATATCATGGTAGGGTATTACTGACCATTCCATAGAACTGCGTAAGGAGCACACACACCCTAGTATGGTAGGGGAGTACTAACTCCTACAATAGAGGACCTGCACCCTTCCCGTTAGGGGAGTATCGACTATATATATGTTAGATATGGAGGATATGGAAGACCTACACCCTAGTCCTTCAAGGGAGTATCGAATACAAGGTCAGATGACCCACTCCCCTGGTCCAACAGGGGAGTACCAACTCTTCCTTCAAGAATATCATTGAAACCCTTGCCTTTATTATTCAGGGGAGTAACACCCCATAGGAAACTTTGTAAAGGAAACGAACCAGTACACATAACGCGGGGAGTACCCTATCTAATTAAATATTAGGATCAAGAGTACCCATGCCTTGAGTTATAAAGGGAGTAACGATCATAACTTTCCTTCTTTAAAAACCACCCCAGTTTGGATGAAAGTCTGATTGCACTAGAAGACCCTACACTTAAAACCAATCATCCATCCCTTAATATTCTCAAAACATCATTTGATGTATCATAAAAGGATAATATCGTACTAGGGTCGCCACACCCTAGATGGATTTTCAGAAGGATGATCCATTTAAAAGTTACCGATATTTTAGTAAAATAGTGGTCGGTTGGGTCTAGGTCCGGCCTAGACCAGTTGGGCCTGACCTGGACTAGCTGGGTTCGGCCTAAGGGGCTGTGTGTTCGGCCCATTGGGCTTGTCACATTGGGACATGGGTCCAGCACGGCCTACTTGGATGGGTGTGGCCCACTAGCAGCAACCCAGCCAACCTTTGAGTGGGATGGCTCCTCCAGACTAGACACGGTTGTGGCAAATCCATTGCGAACCCCGCGGAACTAGGTGGCACCGCCTTCCCCAGTGAACTAGTCTACGTAACAGATCGTGTTTCTCCTCAGGACCCGTGGATTTTCACAGGTCCTTTTCATACAGGGGTCGGAGCCACAATATCTCCATGAGATAGCCGCGCCTCTACTGGAGTCCCCCCATAAGGAACATGGCTAGAAACAGCTAAATTCTAGGTCAGAAGCCCGTATCATTGAGCCGCAGGACTGGTCAACACCACAACATTAAAGGTGCAACCTCCTCTTCATAAGATAGCCTCCAGACAAGGATATCAATGCCGCCACGGTGCACCTACCATTTTCCTAGCCTGTGGCCACCGCCGACACCACCGTCGGCGTCTGTGCACCGAGAAAAACATCATCAGACCATCGGATGTTCTTCGTCAGTCGATTCTTCATCCCATAGGGTACATCAGAACCCACATGTTGTGTACTTTACTACCTCGGGCTCAATCGTTCTTCGAAATCCCTTACACAAGAAAGTTCTTGAATGATGGAATCTCTGGCACCACTTTATTCCACCTTTTTTCATCCTCATTGCACCCCACTCAATCCACATCCGTCGATGATCCGTGATGTCAGATTGTTTCATTAAAAGGTAAAAATTAAATGATCTTTTGTTCATATCCGATAAATAATTAAGAAATTGAGAGAGTAAGTGGGAAGGATCGTCAGTAAACAATTTGGAGGGAAATATTCTATCATTTTTTGTTATGGATTTGTTCTACTCCCATTAGAATAATCATGAATGAATCCAATATCATCCTTCGTGACCGATCGAACCGCGGGTCAACCTGTATATGGGATCATCTATGTTCTTTATTTTAAATTTACGAACTAGAAAATTACAACTTATATATAACAACCCCTACCTCAAAATGTTCTTTCACTTATGAAGAACTTCCCAATGTTTTCATCATTCATCCATGTTTGATCTGAATCCTGTTTGTCGATTCATTGATCCTTCATCATTGGTGATGTTTGTTTTATTTTCATCACTGATCGATGGAAATCCTCTAGAGATAAAGGTCTTTCCTCTCTAAATTTTCAATGATTTAACATTTTCAAACCATTAGGAGGTGTTAATCTCATTTCTATTAGTGATGCGATGTAGCATCATTACATTGTTTCATTAATTAAAAAACTTTTGAGGTACACATGGCTAGAAATCTATTATTTTGCTATGATTTTGAATTCAAATAAAATAAAATAAAATAAATCGAGTTTATTTTATTTATGTTTTTATTCAAAAATCATAGAAAATATCATTTCTGGTCGACTTGTTCCATTCAATGTTTAGTCCCTTCTAGGATAATCCTTCTGTGTTGAGTTCAACGGTGCCCTCAGATATTTGATCTGATCACTGGTTCAAAAGATGGGAAAACCCACACACACATTTAAATAATAAACTTTTAAAAAGTTCAAAAATCCATTCCGGACACTTCAGGTCTCAGATATACATTCCATCTCAAAGCCTACACTGATAAAAAACCCATTTAAATTTGAAATATAGATTCATATATATATATATATATATATACATATGGAATTATGAGACATTACATTTTCAGCCTCATTTTTTCTAGTTCATTCAGTGTATCAGGCATGTATCAAAGTAGGAATCAGCGAAGGGGTCAGGGGAGAAACGTATTCATGGGACTTTTCCATAGATCGCATTAAGGGAATCAACTGATTTTCAATGACCACAATTCTATCTCTTCAAATCCTCCATTATTGGATTATTTCCAATTAATGGGGTCTTTTTTGATCACACAGTCATGTCGAAGGTCTTTCATATTATCAAATTGATATCTCCAATGGCCTTCATGATGTCAAAGATCATGTTGAAAGACCATCTCAAGATGATTGATTCCTTGTCACATACATTTTATGGGGCAAGGGTGACTTTTCTGGGGGGGGGGGTGTCTCTGCAAAAACAGGGTGGCCTATCCAGAATTCTCGTGGGACCATTTTGTGAACATTCTCATAGCATCACATGAGTTTTAGGACCATTATTTTTTCATATTCATCCATATTTTAGTTCCTTTTTATTTTGAAAAGTTCAGGAGTCATACGAGGTTACTTGATTAATGTAAAAGACAATTACACTATTTTTTTATAATGCCTCGCATGACCAATATGGGTCATATGAGGGTGTGCAGATATTTCAAGGACATACCCACATGTTTTTCTTTTGGAATCAGAAAGGGAAGTGAATGGTTCCCTAGACCTACATGAGGATTTCCATATGACAAGGTTGACAAGATAGAGGTTTTCGTGAGATTTGGTGGGTATGTCTCTAGGGAATCGCGGTGTCTTTAATATCATTGGGGACAAGTCCCATGATATTTATGACTATTTTTAGGTTCAACATCCTCCCCTTTTGTTTCCAATATTTATTTTCTACAAAGGTTAGGCGTCATGTGATATTTCTTAGTTGTTATGAAGGATAAATAAACATCTCATTGGTGATGCATTTTATTGAAATTATGGATTCTAGGGGTCTCTACATTTTATAAATAATTGCTCCTATTTTTAAAGGATTTTCTATTTTTATTGTAGGGTGCTTGATTCTAAAAACCCATGGGCCTGTTGGAGTTTATTTGATTTCCACCACACGACCACAGGATGTCTAGAGATCCTTAGAAAGAGTAAGATTGAGTTTTTAAAGTGGATATATTGGATCTACAACAAGTTATACACTATGTGTGAGACATTATGCGGCCTTAAATTGGTCACATGATCATGATTCATTTGAAGTCCAACATGTTCTGTAGGTCTCATCCACCTTCTACTTCCTTTTACTTTGTGATGAAAATAATACCCATATTTAGGTATTTCGTCATTTATGAATTTTTCAATGAACATTTGGAAGGCATAAACAGTATTTCTATATATAGTTATTTAGTAAATTTATTAAATTCAAAATCCATGTAAACATAATCCATCAACCCTTGTAATTTCAATATATAGATAAATATAACTTGAAATATTTTTGGTGAATGAATGTTTTGAGGCCATATCTCCCAGACATAGGTTAAAATTTTGGGTATTTCCATATGGCTATTGAATTATTATTTAATTAGGATAAGGTAATACACCTCAAATAAGTTAGGATAAAAAATGTCATCTTCTTCATAATGCCCCATATAATTAATAGGTTCAGAGTCCCTCACAAAATAATGACAGAAAACATCATCGTATTATATTATAAAGAGTTTAATAAACTATACCAAAAATATAATATTGAGTCTAATCACTGCAATCACTATCATGCAACATAAAATTGAAATATAGAGGCATTCAAAAAGTGTTTTTCAAATATACTTAAGTATATAGTGAATAAGGATAAGAATTCCTTGTCGGAAGAGATCCTCCATGCTTTATGGGTCTACGATACCCACACACATACTGCTACACAAGCAAATCCTTATTTATAGGTATATGGGACCAATGATGTGTTACACATATATAACTATATTCCATCACTATGAGCATCCATTTGTGAGAAACTCTTAGATGAAAATAGATTTTAAAATTGGATGGATGAATTGGTGTGGATCGATGACAATAGGATGAATAAATTTCACAACCATAAATTACAACGAAATTAGATCACACTAACCTTTAATTAAGAGTTTCACCTCCAATCATTTTTCTAAGAAGAACTATTGATGGATCTCAGTACTACAATTATACTAGTCTAGATGCCTCAAAATCTGGATAGATATGTTCTATCATAACTAAGATTAATCACATTACACGTTGGATGGGGAATGTGTACACCCCCACCAATGTGAGGTTTATCAATAAATAATTTTCATATATGTCATCAAGTTCCCCACATCATAGTTTCCATATTTTAAACTACACAAGATATTCCAGGTTTTGTGACATAAAACTGCACAAGATCATCTTGGTTGAATGACATTAAACTACAGAAGGTCATCATAATTTCATGATAATAAACTAGAAAATATCATCATGGTTTCATGATGTTAAACTATACAAGATCATCATAGTTTCATGATATTAAACTACACAAGATCATCCTAGTAGCTAGATGTTAAAATACAAAACATCCAATGTCCTGGAAACAATACTTTAAAATACAGAATTTCATAGGACCTTAACATAAAATGTTAAACAGTATAAAATATTTATTTATCTTGTAGAGTTAAATTATACAGGAATTTTCTTCTCACTAATGATTCATCACACCTGAGTTAGAGCTGTGTAAAATAATGGTGAAATACCCTCATCCCCATGTAAGATTTACCTCTATAGAGGGAAACTATTCATCTTGGAACTATGTGTGGAATGATTCCTTCCATCGTAAGATATTTAGTGATGTTTGGACCACAATTCATGGGCTCTCATATTATATTATTTTTCAATCACATTAGGTGATCCTCATCTCTAATATATCATGCTAAACTACATATATCCACAACATCCATCTTTATTCAGGTTCGAGGACCCACACCCTTACCATAAGACATTAAACTACATGACTATTATCGTTTATATAACACATTAAGATATAGTAGTTTTGAGTACCAAGAATATATTGATTCTCATCTCCCTAAGATATGTAGGGACACATCAATAATTTATCTTTGTTTAGCCACCACATTATGAAAAAAATCCCATGATCTAACCTTAATAACCTTTTTATGGTTAAATGAACCCTTTACATTCATTGTTTCCCACACGGATCATATCTCACGTGACCTTAGCAACATTAGTAAAGGATAAACAACACAAAAATTCATTGTAGATCATTTTAGGTTAATCAAAATCTTGAATAAAAGACATTGAATGTCAAACAATGAGTCCTTGCCACATGATGTTAAACTAAAAGTCTAATATACCTTGTATGAAAAAATGTTGAACATTCCTGTGGGCCTCTCCAAAGAAGAACAATATTTTTGGTGTCTTTATCATACCATGTGTCCCTTAAAGAACTTTTTTTACTTGATTCCTAACATCATAGGAAACAATTTGACACCTAATCCTCTAGCCCCGGGTCCAGTCATAACAAATAATCATTAAAAATTTACCTTCCAAGTATATAGTTTTGACTTCTGTGTGAGGATTTTTTTTCAAGAAATACATTTCTCTTGATTACTATTATTACAGAATATGTAGTGAAATATACAATTCGATCATTATGTGTATCTGTAATACTACATTTTCACATTAGTAAGCCCACATGATAATCGCTTGATGTTAAACTATACAGATCCTCAATAACTAAATGTGGCTTCATTCATGTCATCATAAGATACATATTGCTTACTAGATCTCCAATCATAGAACTATTTATGAAAATCAATGGAATCAATTCCCACCTCTTCATATGGTTCTGACCTATGTAGAGTGTTTCCCATTATTGATCTACATGTGTCTTGATTCCTATCATCATTGGATACATGGTGATAACTAGATATCGAATATTAAGCCCTTCTATGATAACTGATAAAATAAATGAACCCAAAATTCATAATGGATGATCCATGCACCACTATTTCTCTTATGTACGAGACATATATACATATTAATTTCTTGGGAAATTATTATATATTACACAAATTGTCATGTTGGATACAAAATAATTACCACATGACAATTAAAAATTAAGTATAATTGCCCAACCACCCCATGGAATAAAAAACATCCCCACTACATGACTTTAAACTACGTATACCATCATCCCTACTCATACATTATCAAATGGACATAAGATCTTTCCCAATTTAGGTAGGGAATAGGGTTATTCCTCTTTCTTTTAAGCACCCCAATTCTTAAATAATACTTCACGTCTCAAGAACCTCAATTATCTTCAATCATTTCACAACCCTTGGAATGGAAAATGGATGTATCTCTTTGACCATGCTATCCATGAATAATCTCATAGAACTACCTACCAAAGATATATTGGATTTGGATAGCAGGATTTCTAATCCTTATGACCCTGACATCAACCTATTGAAACTAATCACCAAAGGCTATTATGGTCCATCCCCAACATGATTATCTCATACCATTTCTCATGAAACATAACCATGAGATATAACATAAAACATTTTAATCTATAGATCTAATTATTTTGGGGGTACTCTTGACCCTAGGTATCATACTTAGGCTCTTGTGTATCATCCCACATATTAATTCCATGTGTGTCACAACCATAAACTACATGTGATCTGGTAAATACTGTAAAATCTTATATTATATCATATAATGGTCCAAATCATATGACCATTAGATTATAGATAAATAGACACAAAACATGTCATGTTCAAAACATGAAAAGTGTGGTCTTGGAAGAAGTCAACTCCTGCCTCACTAAACTCTTCATCTTTATATTTAAGGAAAAAAATTATGTCATGAATAAACAAGAAATAACTCTCATATGGTCTATATTTTAGGCCCAATAAAATCCATTTTATACATTCTAGATGCCTTTGTATAGGAAAAATTTAGTTTAATGATTTATCACATCTCCTCACTGTCAGAATATGTTCACAAGGTGGTGAAAAAACATTTAGGGTTCTAAAACCCTTTTTCATATTACACATTAATGTAATAAAAAATAATGATTTTGAGCCCTCACATCACCGTAAACCTTCTATGGACCTTGGAAAAGGATATCCAGCTTCAAGGGAACATTTTTTAAACTATTCATGTATTCATATGACTCCAATTAATGTGCCTAACATTGTTTACCAAAAGCATTACTATGAAAAAAGGGCTTTCTGATCCTTTTCATCCCTGGTGTCAAAGAATCAAAAATAAACACCTCAATGTGTTTTGATTCATTCCTAATATTATTATCCCATATCATCCACCTGACTCATGAACTTTTGACTGTGATTTACAATACCCATCAAAAACTATCTGATCAGATTCGACACCCTCTACATTACCACACTATCTTTTATACCCATTCTCAAATAAGTAATTAGACACTACTTTCATGATAATTTAATGGCCCACTCATATTGATTTCAAATAATAGGTCATATTGATTGAGCCTCACCATTAAGAAACAAATTTCCCTAGGGTGATAGAACCCTTATTGGGTTGAATTACTCTATACCCAAACCCCTCATCTAGATGTTTGAGTTGAAAATAATATCCGATGTCCCTCTAAAAGGATTGGAAATCTTCTTTTCATGACCATTATATCAATGCATTGGGGCTTTGACCTACCAACTGATGGAATTTCCTCCTCTCAAGAAAGGATCATCAATCCTTGTGATATCTGGTAACAACATGGTGGAACCTGGCACCTTCAGGTGTTAGGGGTAGTCTATAACATGTCTTCTCCATCCCATATTCACATACTAAAAAATTTTCAATATGAATTATATCACTAATAATCCAGCTATCATGGTGGACCTTGCATCTGTAGTGTTTCAGCCCCAACTAATATTACCCCCATTATTCTTTTATGACCCTTTGAAAAGAGTAGATATTTCTCTATTTGAAAATTCTACTATCACATAAGGGCTTTGAATTACCAAAAAACCAAATCTACTCTTTACAGGAAAGGAGCTATAATCCTCATGAGCTTTGACAACATAATGATAAAACGCAACACCCTAAGGTGTTTTGGGTCATTCATGTCATGTCTTAACTATATTCCATGAACATCAATCACATCTCAGAAGAATGATTTTAAACTACATGGAATCCTATGGTTCAAGATAAAATACCCTAAAAAATGGAAGGTCTATACTAAAAGATAATAAATTAAAATGATATAAGGTATAATATATAATACCTTAAACTACATCGATAAAAGGTCTGAGAAACAAAACCCTAGCAACAACACATCTGAGATTTATTCTACAAGAATGGAAAGGTTCAATACTTGTGAGGCCAACCATATAGCCTCATTAGACAACCATGTGTTTCCCAAAACCACTAATTAGCGAAAATATAAAATCCATTGGTGGGAATTTAGTTTCCTAGGAATCGATCCCTTGTCTATACGGATGTTTCCCTTATAGGTGCGGAAATTGTTTTTTCCCACCAAATGAGCATCGTAAAAATATGAAAGGATGTGATACCAGAATATTGGTATTGTTTTCTTCACATTGAAATGGAAAAGGATGGTGTCCAAGATCATATTGATCATATGAAACTCCATGAGACACATTGCCTCATGCCTTGCTGATGGACATGGAAATGATCATGCTCATTGCATAACCCTTAAAATATCACTCATATCCATATTTTATAAGTCTATCTAGTCTTGTGAAGTCTACTCAGACACTCACTGATAACACTGAGATAGATAGATAAGATCCCACAGGCCCCAAAATGTGTCAACCTACAGATGCCTAACTATCCATCCAGATCCCTTTTTGAAATGGGACCAAAATATCCCAAAGGATGATCCTCTTTTGGGTATAAATATCATGAATCACATAACTAATAGGTTGAGTGGCTGTCTTTGTCACCAATTATTCATGATCATGAGATCCCTAAATTTTGTGAAAAAAACTAAAGAATGAAATTGGTGAAATGAGGGATCCTCACATGGCTTTAAAACTCATGTGACACACCCATGAAGCCTGCAAGAAACTAGGGAAGCCTTGGTTAAATATCCACATAGTCGTGTATGATCCCTCTTGCATGTCTCCCCCTTCATGGAAAATTATTCATAATTTTCCATGAAGTTTCTCTCTCCCCATCTAGATTCACTAATAAATATAAGGGTTTATCCATGAAGTGCTCACTCATCACCACATGCCCTTTTTTGGTAATGCGATGCATCAACAATGAATAAAGTGACTTCCTTCGACAACACTCGTGCAAGCTCGAAAGATCTAAAATCCTTTAACAAATAAAATAATGAAATAAAAGTGTAATGTTATGTGTCTCATGAGGTTATAAAACTCATTCAATATAATAGAATGACCTCTCAAGACACCTAGACAAGTTGATTTGATCCTGCAATAGACACATTAAAATCTATCCTTCTCTCACATAATATCTTAGAGAAGATATCAATGATCACGTGAAAGCCTCTCAACAGGGGTCTTGATCTCTGGAAAGGACATATAAATTTTGGATGAGAAATATGAAATTACCTACACATGTTTATGTGGCTCAAAATGATCCATTTTATTATGCATAATCATATGAAGGATGGCATTGGCTGGATGATATATCATTCACTAAAAATCATGTGACACCCCTGGAATGGATTTTGGGTCCTAAATATTATGCATTTAAGAAGTGAATTTTATCAAGATTGAAAAGGTGGTAGAAATAAAATATTAATGGAGATTTAAGAAGTGATTTGAAGGGATTAAACTATGAATGAAAAATCACTTCGTAGAACTCTACATGGTATGGAATCCTACCTCTTCGTGAATCACCTATGAACAAAATGATTTGCAAAATGGGATGGTACCACTGGCACTAAAAAACAAAACAATGTAATTTTTGGAACAGGAATTGATTTCCTCCCCTATGAACAACTATCCCCATGAACTAAATAGTTTGTGGGATGAGGCAGTAGTGTTAGCTCCCAAAAAATGAAGAGATGTCATTTGTGGGGCCGGATATTGATTTTCATCCCCAAAAATGATGAAACCCTCCACGAACAGCCACTCCCCACTTACTATGTCCTTCTTGTGAAGGGGAAACCTATGTGGGATCTAACAAAATAAGGATCACATTCCAATGAGCATGAATGACCTTCTCGGTATCCAGTCCCTCATTTCTCTTATAAATAGGGACTGAAGGGGATCAAATAAAGGGGATAACGAACAGATGAGAATGAAGAGAGCTAAAGGATACTAGAGTTGATGATAATTAATAAAATTATATCTCCTTGGATTCCCATCATGTAAAAGTCCTCCACATATTAGTAAAGATGAATTAATAAACCCTCGGAGTCTGAAAATTCAAAACCCCCATTGTGGATACCATTTCACAGTGTAAAAATGGATTGCCACATTGTGGAAAAACATCCCAGAAAGGAAAACACTATGTTTGTGGAACCTTGTTTTGCATAGCCAAATGCTATGTTGGAAAAACATGGTTCTGCATAACATACCACAACATAGATGGAACATGGCTCCACATAACAATAAACTATGTGGATAGAATCAATGTTCAAGTAGCACAACACTACGTCCAGGGAACCCATGCCATATAAGGGCTTTATACATGGAACATGGAATTCTTGGAAATTCCATTGTCCATATCCCATCACTCACATCCATCCTGTCATTGACCCCTTGTTGTCCCCTCCTCAAACTAGTATAACAGTATAAATTCAAGGCACCTTCCAAATATTTATTACATGTATGAACAAATCTTTGGGAACATCAGCAAGACTCTCTCTGTTTATATACCAATGGTAGGAGAAGTCATATGGGTAACCTCCACGGTAAGGAAGACCATCATAATATCATTAGTTTTACATTCTCATGGTAACATTGCTTCCGACCATGGGTTCCTAACATGAACCTCCCAATTCTAGAGATTATGGGGAACTACTGGCCATTCCCTTATTTGGGGGCCATTCTTGAAACATTTATCTCCCTCCTAAAACCAATTTTAGGGCACTCCTCCTCTGGTAATCCCCTATCCATTCTTGTAGAGGGGTGAAAATTTTATCCTCTTCACCACTAACTAGGACATATCTGAATAGATCAAAAAACGTGACTATCGTGGATACGAAAATGGAAGAGGATACATGCACACTCAAAGCCCTTACTTTCTCTATTTGGGATTCATAATCCATTCCATTAGTGGACAGATTGGATCTTGTGATTTTTCATATCTACAACATCATCTAGTTTCTCACACAGAACATGAATCACATGGGCTTAGAGGTATGTGGTGATTATGATATCCACGTGATCCTAAAACAAAAATGGACCCCATTATTGTATAATACCTAATAATATCTACTCAAAAGAGACTTCTTCAATATATAAGTCCCAACATTAATCCTTAAATCAGACTTTGATATGGTGTATGCCTCGAAACCACCACTCAACCTTTAAAGGGCCATATTCCCAATAAAGCAGCACTAGATGGGACACTTCAATGCATAATCCTCAACAAACTAAACTACATGGGAATTGATTCCATACTAACTAGCATATGTTGGAAGGATCCTTGAGGTCCAAAACTAGCACCCAAGTCCACCCTAATTTTATCTGGGACCTATCCCCAGTAGGTTCATATCCACCCAGGTTACCATATATCGTTTGGGCCCCTTGGTATGCCTCAACAAAAATCCCACACCATTTAGATTAGGCTCATTTCACCTAGACATCCTAACAACATGATGTTAAACCACAGTATTCAGTCTATATCGCATGAACCTAAAAGAATGTGTTCCCTGTTCAGTGACACAAAACTACATGGGCTTTGATTCCTCTAATGAGGATACATATGAAAGCCTGTTCTATTGGTTTTATCCTCACATCCAAACAACTCAATCCCCGCAAATGATGGTAAACAATAGGGTACCACAAAAAGTGGATTAAAACTAGCATAGACCTAACAAATGACCAAATAATATTTATTCTATCCATAAATTAGAACCATTTATGGAGAGACATGAATATAAATGCTTCCTAACTCATGTGTATTCATAATCAATTATTATCCTTGGGTATTACATAATATACATACCTAGGAATTAAAAAAAATTCATAAACATATATTAAATCCATATGTGAGTACCAAAATCAGAAATATTTCCCCCCAAAATGGTGTGATGATCTCGTCTTCCCATCCTCTTGACCAATGAGAGTTCATAAGTGTCATTTTTCATGTTACCCAATGAGAAATTTCCATTGGAATGAAGGTGTATGAATCATGTATATGACACCCTTGTGAATTTTTGACTCCATAATCAAAACCAATTGAAGACTATTTGAAGAACATGTACCCATAATCAAGTAATTCACACCATTTATCCCATTGAAATCAATTTTTTATTAACTAACGATCATTCAAGGGAAAAATGGTGAACCCAATGTGAATCCCTAACCAAGGTGGTATTGTAATCCAACGTTAGTCCCCAATCACATGTAAAATTGAAGTGGGTCAAATGAAATAATAAAGTATGCATATGGTAATGAGATTATTAATTGAATATGTTTTTGTCTATATTTGTCACAAATGTTGTAGGAACTCCCCAAATATTCCATCAATCCAGTGCAGTACAAACTTCTTGTGCAGACATGTTCACTAGACACTACATAGACTATGTCCTCTATGAAGAAGAAGAATCCATCACCAACCCAACATCTTCAATGCTAGGAATTGAAGTAATTGGATTGGGAGTACCTCCAAAATTGAAATCTCTCTATACTTGAGGAAGCTCTACAGACTCTCTAGGGTATAACGATCCACTATGCATCTGCCCAGTGCTATCATGGGTGAATAATGTGATAGCTCCACTAGCCATGTCGAATATTTTCAAGATCCTATTCCAAAAATGTGATAATTAATTCCTCCCTTAGCCTAGGGAGTATGGTGAAGTTGTAACTAAATAATTCATCCTAGTTACACAGGGGTCCTAGATAAGGGAACATGATAGAAATTGTCACTTCCCATGCTATGTGACCCAATATCCTTATCATGTAGAGGATACTACCTGAATGCCCAAACTAAATTCCTATGAACCAGGGTCCGCAGGATAGATGAATAAGGGTGATGACCATACAATTAGGAACAAGACATTACCTCGTTTCCTTCATAAGAATCCCTACGTACAAATTCAGTGACACATCATCATTAGAAGATTTATATTACTACTCTTTCATATAAATCCATTCACTAAAATAAGATGGAAAATTATGATTAGGTACAAATTACTTCTACTTATTGACAAGACCATATTGAAAGTATGTCAAAAAACAATAGGAAGATTTATATTCCTGCTAATGAACATGAATCCCATCCATTATATATTATGGAAACCAATGAAAAGATGAAAATTCATGCATGTTCATATCATGACTGCAAAGAAAATTTAGCAACAACCAAATATACAAAGATGCAAATTCTTGAAAATGCATATCAAAACAATCATCCAAATACAATAGTTAAAATATGAGAAGAATAATATTATTTTAAACTCTTATCAATCCTATCATTATAACACAATGAAAATTGGATAATATAGATGGAATTTCCCAATGATAAATCTAGAGAATACTCATATCTCTACTCCCACATAGGAACTCTGCAAGTACATACTAGAAGTAAATTGAGGAGTGAAGAAGGTTAAAAATTATTATCTAACACTAGAATTAGAATATATTCTCCATCCAGCAATGATGTCTCTCAACATGCCTTATAAATGGAGGGTCAGACATCAATTCAGGACCATATCCTTTAGAAATTTCAAAATTTAATGACGTCGGTGGGAAAAGAAAGGAGTCAGTCTCAAAACCCTCATCCCCAATTGAGGTGTCTCATCAACACAATAGGGTAGTCATTCATGAGTAGGAATTCTTCCAAGAACCCATCCTGAAGGTTTTTTAGCAATATTCCATTATAAATGTACAATAAGATTCATGGAAAAATACCCATTACAACTAGGGGACACCAGTCCACTATGGTGGACACTCCCAGGAAGGCATATATCACTTCAAGAACACATGATTCTCACATGTGTATCATCACAACATCACGGGATCCACTCAAACAAGAAATCATATATGAAGGTAATCACCTACAATAAGCATCCCCAGTCACCCAAAGGGGAGTGCCTAGAAGTAAATCAGTCCAAAGGGAACAAGAAAATGTAGAGTAGATTCATAACCCTACACTATTAGAATCATCAATTCTTGATGCCATAAAAAACATATCGATGGTGGATTATGATACTACTAATCCATTACCAAATTACTGAAGTGGCAGAAGTAGATGAAAATGTCTTCCCAATAGCATTGTTACCAACAGTTATAGAGGTCCCCCAAATAGAGTATACCATGAAGGATAACTTCATTGGAATAAACTAGGAAATCACAAGATCTTATCTTCTGATGACTTCCATGATAACCATCCTCATGGATAGAATATTAAAGAGTAATAAGGTCCTCCCCTTGCTATCATCCTCCCTAAAGTCCCTCCCAGTGTATGTACTCTATCAATTATCCGTCTAGTTAGAGATCAACATATGATAGTATTCTTGTACATTATGTCTTGCACTATGTACTTCTTCCCCTTAGTGACATAAAACAACAAGAAGGTCTTCCCATTGATGGAATCTTTTCGGAAATTCCTCTTAGGGTATACACTACAAAAATTCTTCTTGTAGTCATACATCATGATATAATGGTAGCCCTCTCCATGATGTCTTGTGCTGCGTAGGCCATCTCTGTAGTGGCATCAAACAAAAATAATGTCCTCCCCTTTCTATTTGAAATATGAGAAAATCCTCATATTCTATATCACATGGAATTATGGGGCTAAACCTATTCAATACATTATCATTGAAAAGTGAAACCCTTTCTCAACTAGGTGATGGCCTTGGAAAACACTCATCTTCCGAGCCACCCTCTAACCTCTCACATTCAAACAAGACCCCTACTATCCCATCTACGTAAAATAAAACAATAAATATGTTTCCATGTTGGGTAGATCAAGTAGAATAATATCATGAACACTTATATAAGGATATGTTTCTTTTAATAAGACAAGCGACCAGGGAAGAAACACCTATTATGTTTTGGCCCTTAGCCACTTCTTAGTTCAACATAATAAGGGAGTTTTTGGGAAATGCTTACATAACATTCACCTTAATCTATGTAAAACTATAACCAACTAAATGAGAAATTCATTACATAGAATGGTTATGAATACCATGTAATAATATTTGGAGAGATTCATTGTCAAATTGACATGGAATCCCTTTTATCTTCATGGAGACCACAATCAGATAGGCGACTGATTGATCTTCAACTAACCTACCTCAATTCAAAATATAAGTTGTTTCATCTAATTTTTAACACTCAATCTAGTGTTCATACACAGTTATCGAGGAATATGGATCTTTTAATTTTACCACACACACCATTCATCATAACCCACTGGAAATAGAATCCTTTAATGCCATTATATCAAGGAAGTAGTTTAGAAAAAAACATGCTCATGAAAGGAATAATGCTCTATAATAATCATCCTTGAGTAAGTCTCAAAATAATCATGCCTGAAGGGAGTGATACATCATAAAAATCCAGAACTAATAAACCAAAAATATTCATTGGGATTATCTCCTAAGGGAATCCAATAATTATGAACTGCAATTGTCATCAGAAAAAAATTTGAATGCATACTGAATATTTTATCTGACTCACACTCAAACAGGGATAAAAAAATCAAGAGAACAGTTATAATACCAGATATTCCCCCAAAATTGGATAAACCCTATCCCTAGGGCTTGGGGAGTTATTTTCAGACGATTCCCTAATATGGCCGGAAAATATGGATCGAACCAAAATGATAAGATAATGGGAGAAACCGTTACTATATGTATGGGAGGATTTTTACCTCATCCACCCCTCCATAGACATCTTAATTTACCTATTTGGTGAGGGTGACAAGAAAAGAGGTATCCTACATCAACCCATCTATTGAACCATTTACCCATGAAGGGAGGTATATGTTTAGGCTGTGTAAGGGGTCCCTCTAATTTAGACTTTCCTAAGAATCCTAAGGAGGGTCCCTAACAGGATGTGGGAAATCAAACATGATGCATTTGGGAACATCATGGATTAAAATCCCATAGAAAACATAAGAAATCATATAAATTCAAAAGATCATGAAGATGATGTTTCTATCTAGAATTCCAACCATTCTAATAATGATAGTGTACTCACTAGGATTGAGGGAATCAACCTAAATCATGGTGTTACCAAGATCAATCCTCCACCACCCCATTCGTGATTCACTGCCAGGGAGAAAAATAAAAGCATGGTACCGAAGGAACTAGTGCCTCATCCCAATGAGAATGAGACCCTTATGCTCGATGAATGTTACACTAGGTATGTCGATGAAATGAAATAGGCCAGGTTAATCAACATAGAGTTTCTCCAAGGAAGAAATACTAATGAATGTACTTCCTAGGAAGAGTTTTAATGAATAATTCAAGTAGGTATACCTATGCCACAATGGTTTACCGCATCAATTTAAGAAAGGCCAAGACATTCTCCCAAGTTAGCACCTGGACCATCATTTTACCTAGTACCAATCATGGAGGGATATCAAGATATCCCACCATTATTTAGGATAGTAATAAAGAGTCTAGGTAAATACTCAAAAGGCATCTATAATTGAATATTCATCTCAAATACTACCCAAAACAGCACACCAGGTCCAACTAATTTGCTATATCTATCCAATAAAAGGTTTAGTAGAACACTACCAAGGGATTATTGACACCAGTGAGTCATTGAAAGACCAACTAGAATCCATATAGGAGCAACGTTCACTCATTAAACATGAATTGAAACCATACCCCAACTAGGTGAGTGACACTCCACCACCTTCAAACTTCATGAGTCATATGATTCTAATAATCAATGGATCCGGTGACCTAGAAAAACATGTTACACAATTACTCTCATTGTGATCTCATGAAGGAAACTCCGGAGCAACAAGAAGTCATGAAACTCATATATTTTGTGAAAACCTAGTGAGGGATAACCTTCACATAGTAGAACTATTTTCCATTGCTCATCGATCTATATATGTGAAGATCATTGTCAGTAATTTCTATTTATGTAAATCTCAATGATGTAAAAGAAAACAATGAGTGACCTATCGAGTTGCGAGTAGTGAAAAAACGAGATAGTCTCAGATTTCATTTCTAGATAGAGAGGTTTGACCTACTCCCTAAATTGATGAATACCTTAGGAGGTGACACTCTCTCTATAAATTGATGACCTATATGATGATCTATAAACACTACTCATCTCAGTGAAGTATACAAGTGGGTATAATAATTTTACACTATTTACCATAGAATGGTGGACTCGATATAGAAGAATATTCTCAAGTCCCAAGTAACCCCATAATCCTAGGTAAAAGGGTAGGGTAGAAAGCGGTGTCATCTATCACATATAATCCAACCTCTATAACTACACCAGCTCTAAATCCTGCACCATATCAAGCAGCAACCCTAAAGAATCAACAAAAACCCTCACCTCAACATGAAGAGTAGAGGGGACACTAATGAAATAAATTCTAGGATAAAGGAATTTTGATTACTCATTTTGAGATCTTCAAGTATGTGTAAATTTTGTAGCCCCTATATACTATGATTTACTACATCTGTTGGATCCAAAAAGTCTTTCCAAGGTAGGTCTCCATGAATGGCTAAAATATATTCCCTTTCACTGGATATAAGAAAACAACATTTGGGGTAGTTTCATCCTGAAAGACCTTCAGAGTAAAATGATAGATTCCAAGAAAGTAAAACTGGTACCTCCACCAACGCATGTGGTGTATGTTTCCACTACTATCCCTGAGGAAGGATGTGTTTGAAAATAAATTGTTACAATAATGGAACAAAAGTATCATAGTTTGAGGACTCACAATACAATCAACCAAGATCATGGAGTTCTCTAATAATTGTTGAAGCAACCAACAATTCCCTAACCATTTCTATTGCAACACATTTTACTTCATTGAACCAACAAACCTTCAGAACCTAGGATTTCAAAAAGGGGACTACCTAAAATGAAAATGAGGGAGTGTGTGAGGATGAATCTATATAATGTATAAAGTATTATTTGACCCTATCAAATCTCATACCCTCAGATCTGGAAAAACATGCACCGCCCTGCTAAACCGCACCACCAGAAGTGGTCTATCAGGAAGAGTCATCATCAGATGAGAATTTGATCTTATACTCCACTAATTTCATTCAGATGTTGTATCCCTTATCTAAATATGAGTAGTGGAATGAACCTGATGTTCCCACACCCAGTTTGGCAGACTAGAGAAAGAGTCCACAAGATCCATTGATACAGGGGAAGATTAATTCCTGATCAGAGCCATACTTCTAGCCACACCTTGGCTAAAACATTCAATGTTGTGGAAACCCATGGAAGAAACCATTGGTGAGTTCATTAAAAATAGTAAAAATCCCCATCACATGAAATAATCCACTTAGACTAGATCATTCTAGAATAACCATCAGAAATTGAACATGTGTCTAATTACCCCCATCATGCAGTCAGACCTACTCAGCCTAACCCACCATCGATTGGATAACCTCTAGCTCTTGTCCTATGTGATGATCTAACATCTTCTAATACTCTATCCCCTAAATAAGTTGTGAATGGGAATCCCCATAATTTTATGTGTGGGCCTTTAGGTAAAAATTATGACACCATGAAAAATTGGGACTCAGTATGAGCCAAACATCCAATAATGGATTCCATAAGTTTATCAAAATAACTCAGTAAAGCACAGATAGAGGCCATTCAATGCCCCAAGGGTTAGAAGATGAAGTATAAATTATTTTGGTCTATTAGAAAGTGACTAATGATACTAAATTACATACAATAAGCTTCTTCACCAATCATGATTTATTTTTCATTATATAGGGGAACATCAGATACTTGTATGTTTCATATTGGTTAAACAATGTCGATGTCTAAAATGTTTCCACTGATAGTAGATCTGGAGTTAATCTCCTTATAGTATAAACACTTCTTCTATTAAGTTGTGATGAAAGTAACTTAACTCCATCCTCTATGAAAATTGAAGGCTACAAAGAAGGCAACCAGAGCAATTGGGGAATATAAAGCTCAAGGCTCAATTTAGAGACCACATAGGAAACTCTGAATTCCTTCTGGTTCAATAGAAAACAACTTTCAACATCTTTCTAGGAATTTTCTTGGTCACACCAACATGCAGAAATTCACTCCTCATACAATCAATTCATAAAATACTATATCAATGTAAAAATAAGGATGTTGTACAATGATAAGGCCCTATTTGAATCACATGAGTTCTATTATATTGACATTGTGTTAAATCAAGAGAAAGGAAAACAACCCATGCTTAAGGGTGTTGAATGGTTCACCACCCCAAATGGTCTATAAATAATCTCGGATGACCCCTTTAGGCAGGTCAGAAAGGAGTATGTACAACCTATCAACCAGATTGAGAATATGAGCCCAAATTCAAATGTATATTCAAAAATATTTATGATTTCTTTCATGACCACCAGATCCAGTAGTGTTGAAATGTTTGTTGATTCCCAAAACTGTGGTGAAATTTCATATGAAAAGGAATTAATCATGTCTTAAGATCCCCAATAAATACATGCCTTAACAAATAAGGTATAATATTTTTCTTATCATCATATGAGGACAAATACACCCCTCCATTCCTCACTTCATACTCTATATATTTTTAATGAAATCCCCCACTGTTAGCTGGGTCAGAGGAAGTCACATCATCTTCTAAAGACCAAGATATCATATCCTCTATTAACCCTAGAGAAATCATCCCAATACTTGTATATTCATTGTAAAAAGAAGAATATGATGAATATTTGGTAGTGAGAGAGGAGGATTAATACCTTAGGGGCTCCCCTACAACATTTTATTAGGGTGTTTCTACCACCATTGGTGAATTTGGAGAAATAAATATGGGTATAAATGATCATCTGCAAGCAAAATTTATTTGTGAAGCAATTTATTTTGAGGAGAATGAGTTATATACCTCCTTCCTAAGGTTGTAACAATATTTATTCTCTTAGAAATGCAAGTAAATTCCATGCATCGATCCTAAGATGTCCACTCACCACCTTATCCTTTGAGAGGACCATCTAGGCTATAGAAAAGTATCCAAAAAGATGCACTCAACACATGCAACCAAAATAGAGGCTGATACTGACAAGGTTATTATGGAAAAATCATTATATAGGTCTAATATCTTATGTTTCTATCAAACATAGTCCCCATGAAAAATATGTATACTAAAATTAGAGTAATCATCGATTTTTGAGATCTCAATCGGCATTAACTAAAAAGTTGATTTCTAGGTCCTAATCATAGAACTAATTTTCCGTGAAACATGTAGATACTTGGATCTCTACTTTATACAAGGATATTTAGGATTAAAGAACCCAAATAGAAAAATCAAGTAAAGAATACACCACCTTCAAGTACCCCAAATATTGTTTTTCTATCGGGTAATGCCATTAGGATTGAAGAATATTGGAGGTACATACCAACTTGTCGTGAATCACATCTTCAAACCCTTCCTAGGAATGTTTTTCAAATTATATGTTGATGACCTAGTGGTTATATCCCTAAAACACATGGTCAAACTATAGGATCATTAAACCATCTTCAATAAACCATGAGAAAAAAATCTAAAAATGATATACTTGAAATGTGTTGTTGAAGTGACCTTGGGGAAGTTTCTCTACATATTCATATGCAATCGTGACATCAATATTGACCTTGAGAAAACCTTGTATATACTTAGAATTTAACCTCATCACAACCGTATACATTTGAGTGGAAATGATAGAAAATTATTGTACATGCAGTGATGCATATCCAAACTTTTCAGAAAATGTTTTATCTTCACCATGTTAAATAAGAAAGAGGTTACATATCAGTGGAATGATGATTATTATGAAGCATTCAAAAATCTCCATAATTTCATCTTGAGACCACAAATACTAATGGAACCTATCGATTGAAAATTATTATCTTGTATGTGATGTCCTTGGAGTGATAAATGGGATACTTCCTCACACAAAAGAATGATTCTAGCAATGATAAATGAATTTATTACTTAATTTTAACCTTAATCAACACATAGAATTTGTATTGTGATATTGAGAAGAGGTATATGGTTATAATATTTATTGCCCAAAAACTGATGATCCATCTTTCTTCTTGACAAATAAGATAATAGATCTCCCTAGAGAAACACTTGGTTGAATTAATCCATTATCACTCAATTCGTCTATTTTTTTATTTTGCTCCACTGATTCCACAGGGGCCATTCTCTATGTAGTCTTTGATATAGGTCTTTCACTAAGAATTAAATCAAAAGAGAACTCAACAACCCGCTCCTGAGGATTTCCACGTAAATCCTCAAGGAATATATCAATGTATTCTTATACAATAGTTATGTCTTCAATTGGAAGATTTATCTCCTCATCTATAGATATTTTGTCAACTTACTCCCTAATAATTGAATTTATTAGAGCTACTAGGGGTGGATCATGATAAGAATCCAATGGTGAAGTTTCTTCTCTAAAGATAAAAGATTATACACCATTCTTGAAAATTGTAACTTCCTTCCTCTGGAAATAGATCTTCACATTCTAATTTGACAACCAATTCATTCCAATAATTATACCAAATTCAATCATAGGTATTATGATAAGGTCAAAAACTAATGTATGTTTATGTGTCACAAAGGGGATTTACTGACACATCTTTATTACAATGATACATCCCTTAGGTGTTTTTAATAATAACTCCTTTATTAAATCAAATGGGAAATGTCTAATTTTGTGGAAATTGGAACTAAATAAATGAATGTGATGATCCAAAATCAAATGATTCATTGGATAATTTTTAGTAAAAAACAAAAGTACCTACCACCACATCATTAGTAACTTCAACCTTCACCATTGTAATTTCATAAGCTTTACCTTGCTCTCATGGTAGTTTTTAGTCATGTTTCCTTGGAGCATAGGAAACTATTTTTATAAGTGTCCCATATATCTATAATTGTAGCATTGAAAAACAATGACTTGTTTCTTCCTCTTTAATTTATTAGATATATGACTTTTTTCTCTAAACTTATTTCAAACTACCATGTCTTTCAAACATTTCCCTTGATGATTCTTTCCACAGTTCTCTCATAATGGAAATTTCATCATTCCCTCCTTCATATTTGGTGAATCACCTTTTCTATGGTTATTTGAGTACTGATTCTTATCTTGGATTCTCATGAACAAATTCGATTTTAAAATTTTTTTCTCTAGTTTAATGGCTCTTAATTCTATTTTACCATATGATGAAAATGTTTGAGAAGATAGTTACCATCAAAAACATGCCTTAAGACCATCAATGAAATGATCAATCTAGACTTCCGATTCACAAACATAATCTATGAAATACCTGGAATGTCTTGTGAAGGTAGCTTCATGCTCTTTAAAACTATCTTCTTCCCTTTGCTTAAAGCTATGTAGTTTTCTCTTCATTTCAGTTTGTTTATCATGAGGGAAATATTTGTTGAAGAACTTTTCTTTAGAAGTGATCCATTTCATATCATCTATTTCTTCTTCCTCCATGGTATTTTGGATCAAGGACCACCATTGATCAGCATCACCCTTGAGACAATATACTTATGGCACTACCTTTTCATTTTCAATGCATCTTATGTCCAGGAATATATTTTCAAGGGACTTAAACCCTACCCTGCTACCATTGGATTAGTAGTCCCACTAAATGATTGTGAAGTGCACTGTGTTGCATTTGTTTTCAATTATGTATGTTGTAGTCAAAAGGTGACATGGAATGGATGGATGTCAAGGAGTGTCAAGATGTGAATGTCAAAGGATGTGATGGTGATGGTGACGAATGGAGAATGGCCCTGGACCATAGAAAAATGTCACTTAGGAGATTCACTAAGTGACATAGGAGATGATGGTTGAAACATTCTCTAGTTATATCAGACGATTGTAGAACTGATCTTAATGTTTCAATACGTGTATCAATATGATACTAAGTTACACCACATGAAGAATGGATGATGGTGGAGCATCATCATCACATCAGACGATTGTTGAGTTTATATTTTAGTTCCAACAACTTGTATCAAGAGGATACAATGTCACACCATTATTTGAAGACCATGCATTGTATTGAAAATGCATGAGGAGTGGTAAATGATCCATCAACAATCATTGAGTGGATGAAGTGGTGTTAATGAAGTCTATGCACTATCACTTAGTGGATGTGAATTTGAAGATGTTCCAGTTTGATCTCTGATTGGATCAATGAAGAACTTTGAAGAATTTGTTTGATTCAAGAGTTTGGTTGAAGAAGAATGGAGGATTTGTAGTGAAGAAGATTTCTGGCTTGGCATATTACAGTTGGTTAACATTGTTTTTACACAATGTCCTAACTATTACTTAATGCAAAAAATATGCCAACCTCAAGGGCCAGCCTTTAAGGGTTCAACCCATGTCTCTTGTGGGACTCAAGGTCACTACACCCATGGGTATCCCATGGGGCCAACCCAAGAGGAGGCCGGGGCCGTGTATAAGCCCCGGGCCACGCAGGGAATCAGACCTGCGCAGCCTAGGTGCAGGAGCGCGCCCGTGAGCATGCATAGTGGGCACAAGAGCGCGCCCGCAGAGAACACGGTGCGGGGCGGCACCGTGGAGAGAGAATATTCAATTGAGAAGTGGCGGGGACCACTAGGTTGATAAGCCACAGATAAACCGCACTTCGTTTCGATGTGGGACTCAGGATTTTTCCGCGGAGCGAATCCTGGCCGCTCGATCGATCGCGCGCCAGATCTCGACCGCGCGATCGATCCCGCGCGAGATCTTCTAATTGCGGCCATCAATGTTTTTTAATCGCCAGATCCAACGGCCCGAAAGTTATCCCCTACCTCGAGCTCACCCGAGGCCTTCGCGTGAGCCACCATCGATCCAGGAGCCCTCCCAAAGATGAATTTCGAGTTCCCGGCCACTGTTGTTCGAGCTGAAGGATCCATTGGGTTCGTCTCGACGTAATGAACACCATCATGCAAGAAAATGGGCATGCATTCAATTTTTGGAAGATTTCAAAGAATGCCGAGGCGAACGAAGTTTCCGAGGCTTCATGTGTTCGTGTTTTTCATGGATTGGATTTTAATAAGGCCATGCATGCGTTCTAAGTCACATGCACGTAGAGGAAAAATAAAGGAAGAAACCCACGTGAAACAGAGAGAAGAAAAATAAAGATTTTGAAAATCTTGAACGCCCGAAAAACTCGGGGATTCGAGTTTTATCTCATGCGGATGAACCGCCACTCCCTTTCCTATAAAAAGAGAGGCCAAAGAATCTTGGAAAGCTTTCTGAAACTTTGTGGAGTCCCGCAAGTGCCTTGCCTCGCGAAGAATTGAGCTGCTCGCCCCCTGCGTGGTAGAGAAGCCTGAAGCTATTTTTGGCTTTGCGAAGTCCCTTTTGCGCATACTTGCACAAAAAAAGAAGGGGATAAGACCCCTGCGCACCTCCCTTGCACGACAGGAAGAACCCGAGCCGCATCTTTTTGCGCGCTCAAGGTTGGTTGAGGCTTGTGCGGCCCTTGCACCAATTGTACACTTGCGTGGCTTGGTACCCTGCGCGGCAGTGTTGAGGAAGATAGGCCGCACCCCTTGCACAACTTCATTTGGCAGGGAGTTTGGGTGAGGCAGTTTACCACAACTTTGTGTGTGTGCTATAGTGTTCAGGTGGAATAGTAGAGGAAGGCCGAGCCCTTTAACCCTTTGTGTGCCAAGTGATGAAGAAGAACCTACGGGTGCCTTTGTGTGCCAAGTGGAAGATCACACCTTGTGTGTGTAAAGAAGTGGAACAAGGCCGAAGCTTATGTGTGTGCATTAAGAAGTGTGTACACATTTAGAAGAAGAGAAGAAGACTCTCACACTAAAGTATAACACACTTTTTAAGTGTGTGAACAAATTGAACAAAGAGTGTGAAGGAAGAAGTGGTGTGTGTGCTTAAAGAGAATACACTCTTTGAGAGTTTACTGCACCATGAAGAAATAGAGGGGAATGCATGAATGCATGCATGCACGTGCACACGTGAACAAGTTGAATCTGCTTGTGTGCAATTTGAGTTTTCGAAGACCAGAAGTTCTTGAAGATTATTGAGAGGCCATGCAGTCAGTGCATGAGGATGAAGAGTTTCCATGTACTCAGTGCATGAAGTTGATGTGAAGTGAGACTGAAGCCAGATTGATGTTAAAGACATCAGCTACCTGAGTTTTCAGTAATTGAGAAGACCCTGATCGACAGAAGTGATCAGAAGTGTTGAGCAAGACCAACAGACCTTATCAGAGGTTGTTGAAGATTCTTGAAGAGAGAGGCCAGGTCATCCTGAGAAGAAGGAGATAAATACTAAGCAAGACGAGAAGACATGATCAAGTGATCAGAAGTGAAGAGCATGGCCATCCGTCTTTATCCCAGACTGCTTAAGATACTTGAAGAAGCTTAAAGTGAAGAAGAGCTACTCATGTGACTCGAGGAGCCAGGAGAAGCCCCCTGTGAGACTCAGGGTGGAAGAAGTCTTCAGTGGGATTCTGGAGCCGGCCAGTGGGACTCTGGTAACACTATGGGACGCAGTATAAAGACCCTCCTGTGGGACTCAAGAGAGATACAGTGGGACTCTATATCACCCATTGTAATACTAATAGATTATAATGGTAGAAACCATGTTGGGGCGTATAACCAACATGGCAAGGACGTAGGCCTTTGGTGTCGAACCTTGTAAATCCTTGTGTCCTGTGCCTTTACATTTACTACATCATTTGAGGAAAGGTGAGAGATACAAGAAGAGTGGATCGAGGCTTTAACCAGTCATAGAGGTTTAATTGATAAGAATCAATTAGTAAAAAGTTTTTAAGGGATCACTGATTCACCCCCTCCCCCTCTCAGTGATTCACACTGATCTGAGCACTTCAATTGGTATCAAAGTGAGGTTCCCTCTAAAAGATCCAAGGGAGTCTTTATGATGTGCAGATTTGAGGAAGTGAGTGAATACCATCAAATGGAGATATCTTACAAGTCTCTGAAAAACAGGAATAATAAACCAGCAATGAAGATGAAGAAAACCTATCCTAGCTGTGATGAAGTTGGAACAATGAATGATCTTCAAAATGCAATCAAATATCTTCAGAAGACAGTCCCCAAGGAAGTGGTAATGTGTATTACTACATGCATCCTTGATCTTCAAGATGAAAAATTACATCTAGAAGAAGAATCCAATTCTATGGAAGATCAATTGGAAAAAAGGGTTGGAATAACCAACACTCTCAGAAAGTTGGTGAAGGCTATGGATGAAACAGTTTCTCCTTGCAATGATAGATATGAAGATACTTGTGAAGAATTGCAAAGAAGCCTTTCTGAGAAATAATTCTTTAAGACAATGGTCAAAGAAGTTTTCCATTTACTGGAAAAATTGCACAGAGTTTCAATGGTTGTCAAAGATGCACAACTAGAAGAGAAAGACAAAAGGGTGACGGAGCTGGACAATTCATTGCACGAAATGAGGAAAGTGCATGAAGACCAGATGAAACAGCTGGACGAAAAATGGGAAGGAAGTCTAAGAACTGTTGAGGATGAGAAGAACTCCCTCAACATGAAATGCTTAGAACAAGAGGTGATATTGAAAAATCTGCAATCACCCAAAGCTGAAACCTCCCAGTCAGCTGATAGAAGGAATGTTGCTACACAAGTATGCATTGAGCATGATGATTCCAAAAGAAGGACATCCTCTAATGAAAGGGAAACATCTTCTAAGAAGAAGGTACCATCCATCCCATCTTGTACTCATGCTTCTAAATGTGTTTCCACAAAAAGTGAAGGATGGAAGAATAACTCTGAACAAGTATGGATGAAGTCAATGATGAAAGAAAGCTCCCCTGAAACAGCACAACAAGTCAAGAAATGTACCCTACAATCAGAAGGACTGAAGAGGTCAAGATTTGTAGGTCAGTGTTGGTGTTGTAATAAGTATGGGCACTGTGCAAAGGATTGTTGGTACAATCCACTGAATGTCAAAGCACAAAGCAAGCCCATACCAAGGGGGAGTAAGCTAGAGGAAAGAGGAAACATCCAAAGGTCCATAGACATCTGTTTACTGCAAATAGATGTGGATTTCTTGATAACATCTGGGATGTTTGCAAAAGTGGTCAAAAAGATACATGTCAATCACCAACTGTATCTATTTCTCAAAAGAAGAAAAGATCACAGAACCTGTCTTAGAAAGAGTCCTTGGGAAGCAAGCAGAAGAAAGCTGAAAAAGCTCCCAATAAGATTTTTTCAAAGGAAGAGAAGTCCTTGGATTTGAAATCCAAGAAGGGTGATGCATCCAGAAGGACCACCAAGAAGAAAACATGCTTCTACTGTGGAAAGGTCATTATGTATTTTTATTGGATTCTAGAATTATCCCAGGTTTCTACACAAAGTTGGTAAATTATGTCCTGTAGATATACTAGGAACATTATTTATAGTCACAATCTATTATAGAAGGGGGGAGGACATGCTTAGTCTGTGCAGTTTGTTGATTCTAACATTTTAATTTCTACTTTTTCATTCCATGATTTTGGAAAGTATAAACACTTTATTAAATTTCTTATTTTACTAAATAGAAATTTCCCAAGTGTTTTACATTGTTTTTCTATAAATTTTTTTTTACAAAACGTAGAAACTTTTCTAATGTGAAACAAATAGAAACCTCCATTATTAAAATCAATTATTTAAGATGAATATATATCCAGCAAATTAGAAAAACTACTGAACTGACGAGTGGTTAAACTAATTTCATGTATATTAGACTGGAAAATTTCATAACTATCATGGTGAAAATAGTAATGATTTATTACATTAAACATATTTATGTTAAATAGATTGAAAAAATAATAATGAAGTCTATCAGAAAATCTGTAGTTTATAATTAGAGTATTAAGAATTGTTTTTATAAGACGAAATACAAAATAGATTTGTAATGGTGATGAAAAAAAAATGTCGAAAAAAACAAGTATACTTCATAAATAACTTTTAAAATCAAGATCCATATCATTATTATTAGTCCTAGTTAAAGATATACAAAAAAATGAAACCATCTCAGATATGTTAAAATTTATGAATTTCTTATAAATATGAGGTCATTTAAAGAGCTGGGGGTTGATTTATTTACAACTCACTAAGTGTGAGGATTAGTCTATGTGAACATATCATTCCTAAGAATAATAATACTTCATAGAGTTATAGTTATATATGAACCCTTGTGCATAATTTAAATTCCATATAATTTTTTTATTGTCTTTGTATTCTTGTGGGTAGATGAATAGAATCAAGGGATTGGATGATAGGTGAATCCAATCCACTAGAACAATGGGTTTTGTGGATAGGAAGACAAAGACACCAGTCAATATAATAACTTATTTCTTGTTTAATAAGGATAGAGTTAAATATGAGATTCCATGTCAAGGGCTCCCAGTGTCTTTGAAGATGGATATCTTTTGATCATTATATTGAGAGATTTATTTATAAGGAATTATAGAACTTTACAGAAGGTGTTGAATCTTTGGATATATTTTTTAAATATTTATGACATCCTAAACACTTAAGTTTAATGAGTGAAATTACAATTTATTAAGATTTTATTTCATTATTTAATTTATATGTTTTTTGTTTTATATGTTTCTATAAGATAAGTATTATGTTTTGTGTTAAAATTAGAATTTAAGACACTCATTTAACATTCATATAAACAGATCTAACAGTTTGTATGTGATAATAATAATAACTCTATTAAATATGATAATAAAGGGATTTGATTTTAGTATTCTAATAATCAGATGATTCCTAATTCTGATATTATTGACTTCAGATGTTGTGTTTTTTTTATTTTATCATTTTAAACTACAATCCACCCCAATATTAGCCATCAGAAACTCTTACAATTAAAAAATTGTTATCATTATAGGTTATACTACTATACAATACAAGGTTTTACTTTTTATATATATTTAATGTTGTTAATATTTTCTTATAAACTATCTTTTATAAATTTTTTACATTAAATTTTTTTGTTAGAAAATATTTTCTATTTGATAATATGGATGGTTTTAATTTCATTACACTTGAAAATCATAATCCCATAAAAACTGATTTTTTATGATATAACTATGAATACTTAAGAGATGTAATAAATAATTTTGTAAGTAATTTTGGTGTTCATAACATTTTGAAATTAATAAGAAATATTGTGACTCTTGATATGGAAGTTACTACTTTAATTAATAATGAAAAACATGATTATCAATTGAATTATAGAGTAAGGAATATTCAGATTTTTTATATAAAATAAAAGTATCTAAAGTAAAATTTCATCATGTGAAGAAGAAAATATTATATGGAATATGTTAGAGGATAATCACATTGTGACTTATAAATTTGTTGAACTATAAGATCTATGTTAAGAGATGACTACCAGTATTTTTATTTATTACCTAGAGATTTAGTGTCTAAGATTCATCAATGAATCCTGACCATTATTAGTATTCTACATTCTTTTGTATATAAATATTTAATAGATGGACCATATTTGAAAAAACTATTGAGATTATCTCTAATGAATGAGAAAATAAAAGAACATATTAGGATAAAATGATAAGAATTGCACATCTTAATCTATATAATCACATTGGTTCCCTTACAAAACACTGAGGCAAATTGAACAGAGATACAGAAATACTGAAAAAAATGGTGGACATTATTTTTTGACTACATATTTAGTTCTTATTAATATAAAATGACCTGATAAGTTGTGTAATCTTATATAAAGATTAATGTTAATTTTTAATCATATATAGTTCATAATAAATATCTAATAATTTATTAGATAATCAAGAGAGAACAATGAACAAGATTATGGGGAAAAAGGATTCAAGCACTGATATATGAAGATTCATTAAGATAAAGGTGATAAGAAATATTCTTATGAGGTTATATGTTAATAGCGTAAGATTACATGACATATTAGAAAAATTTTCCTAAATTGAAAGGAATTGATTAAAATGAAAATAATTACATTGGAAACATGAAAAAGTAATGAAATCACTAGAGAAATAAGTGTTTGAAAACATCTAACACATAGATTTATAGTTGGGAGATATTTCATATAAATTTTCCTCAATATATGAAACATATATGAAAGAATATTGGATTCTTTGAAGAAATTACTAATGTAAATAAATCTCTCATTGATATGGTAAAAACTATTGAATCACATACTAATCTTAGTTTGAATTAAAAATACCCTGATAGTAATAATGATAATATTCTTAAATCATCAGGTGAAGAATCTTCCTCATCTAAAGAGGATAATAAATTACATATTTATGAATAATAATCTAGATTTTCTATGTTAATTTGGAATGAAAACTATAATATTTCTAAATAACAAGAAGTAAAACCGGGAAATATTTTAAATGAAAATTCGATAATTATTATTATTATTATATAAATATCTTATATTTCAAATGATATTGATAAAACTAATTTTTAAAATTATATTCACGCTAAAGATGTTGAAAAATAAATTTTTTAGAAAATGGATTACAAACTATCATTCTGAAACATATTTTGAATATGAATACTATTAACGAAAAAACAGTGTTTCAAAACTATGATCCTTATGCTCTAGTTTGAAGAATATTTTTTTTATTTTTACCTTTAAAAGGAATGATTTTATAAAATGAATTATCAAATTACACCTCGTAAAGATATTTATGGAATGGGTTTTACAAAAAAACTTGTTTTTAGTAATATCTATTTTGTTCCAAAAAGTGCTACATTTTAACTAAATTTCAAAGTAGAGCCCATTGGAAGAATATATATTATCTAAATATTTTTTAGTAATTAGGTTTTGAAAAATAAAATTTCTAAAAAGAAATTATATTTTCTCAAACAATAACATTGTACTAATGTTGTACCAAAAACATTATTTTCTGATAATATAGGACCCAAGAAAGATTCTACACTAAAATGATAGTGTTTTTTCATCATGAAAACATGGAATGTGCCAACAAAAAGTATATTTTGGATCATGGATAGTGGTTTTTGTAGAATTATGATTATAAAAAAAGAATTCATTATGATGATTATAAAGATGAAAGGTGGACAAGTTCCATTTGAGTTAATGTTCATGGTGAAGTTATAGGTATATATAACATTATTCTTCTTGGTAAATATTTAATTACAAATATTTTATTTTTTTGGACATATCAAAAACCTTATTGGAATAATCCAATTATCTGATGAGGGTTATCTTGTAAATTTCAGAAATAAAAAATATACTTTTTATAGTTCTAAATATTAGTTTATTCTTTTTTCCTATCAATATGAGAATATTGACACTATAAACATACAGTACCTTTGGATCCATGATCTTCCTTGTCCTAGTGAAGTAGAAGATCAATCATTTCTATAGATAGAATATTAGGACACAGAAATTTTATTAATCTAGTTATGTTTTCTAATAAATTACTAGTTAGGGATCTACTATAAGTTAGATTTGATAATTCTAAAGTCTACGATTCTTGTCAATATGTTAAGAATAATAAGTGAAGTTTTCAATATATTAGTGAAGTCTCAACTTCTAATGATTTATAGTTAGTGCATATGGACATATGTGGAACTAAGAAACATGGAAGTATTGCTATAAAATACAATGTATATGATTTAGTTAATGATTATACTAGATATAATTGGGACTATTTTATACGAAGAAAATACTTAGACTTTATTATTTTTAAAACATTTGAACCCAAGGTTAAAAAGGTGAAAACCCTATCATAGATAAAAAATACATAATGATCATTGTAGAGAATTTTTAAATTATTATTTTTAAACTTTTTAATAGTAAAATTTTTTGTTATACATAACTTTTCAGAACCGATAACTCGGCAAGAAATGGTATAGTCAAAAGAAGAAGTAGAGTTCTTCAAGATATTACCAGAAACATAATGAGTGAATATGTTGTAACTAAATTGATTTAGGGATAATTTATTAGTAAAACCTATTATACTATAAATTGAGTTTAGTTATAAATTTTATAAATAAAACCATTTATGAATTGTGGATTGAAATTTAAAAAAAATATCATACTTTAATGTTTTTGGGTGTGATGTATTCTCTTTGAATAATAAAGATAAAAAAAATAAATTTTCTCCAAAATTTTGTGATGGAATATTTTTCATTTATTCCAAAACTAGTAGTTATTAGATTTTATATAATGAAAATAAAGGTACTCTAGAGGAAAATTACATGTTAATTTTGAGGAATTTGATCCATTTATTTTCAATAAACCTCATCCTCTATTTCTTGGATGTTATTTCTAAAACTAATTTTCAACCAATGTTGGAAGGTACTTATCATGATAGAATAACCCATGTATTTGTTTGTGAACTTTTTAATCAAGAATATTTTCTACATATTATTCAAGAATAGATTTTTCATTATCAAATAAAAGAGTTTTTTTAAGAATAATCCTAGTGTTAATATCATTATTTATGTAGAAAAACCAGTTAGAACTAGAAGTTTCCTTGATAAATTAAATTAAGAATATAGTATTAATATAAAAATTTGAACCTAAGAACCCCTGATATAATTTAGGTGAAAAGGATTCTATAAAATAAATGTATTATAATATAAATTATTTTGAAAGGAAACAATTTTTTACTTATTTTAAATGACCTAAAGATTAATCTGTAATTAGAGAAATTTTGTCTTTTGGAAAAAGTGTAACCAAAAGATAATAATAGTTATAAATAAAGATATACTTGTTGGTAATGATTATAATAAACAAGAAGGAATAGAATATGAAGAAAAATATTCTCTTGTATCTACACTTGATGTTATTATTATAATTCATGATTATAAAGGATTCCTATTCTTCAAACTATTTGAAATGGATGTGTAGTGTTATTTACTTCATCAATAAGTTTAGAATGAATCTTATGTAGAACAATGACATGGTTTTAAAAATAGAAATCATCCAGTAAATGTTTTTGAAATTACTATGGCACATTATAGACATAAACAATCCTCTGGATCCTTGTATAATGTGTTTAATATATTTTTGTTACAAAAAGGCATTGTTAATAGAGCTATAGATCTAACACATTTTATAAAATAACTTACTAGGAATATTATGATTGTTCAAATATATTTTTATGAAAATATATTTGGATCAAATCAAATGTCCTTAACAGATTATTTTATGAATCTTATGATGTTAGAATTTGAAACAGGAATGATTTGTGAGTTTAACTACATTATACATTTTTAAATTTCACAATAAAATTAACGTACTTTTATATTTCAACCTAATTATATAAAATATCTTCCTATGAATTTTTTTATGACAATACTAAAAGTATTTGTTCTCTTATTGAAACATCAAATACAATATATATTAATTAATCTCAGAAACTAAATGATCAGAATATTTTTAGATGGATGAATGTAATTTTAATTTACTTATATACTAGCCATATGGATATAATATTTTCAGTATGATTATGGTCTTGATATTAATCCCATAAAAATAGTCTCATCTTGAAGCTGTTAATATAATTTTTTTACCTAAGAAAACTACGTAGTATGATTTTTTTTACTCTTCTAGAAATGATTTTCAGTTTTTTTCAGATGATGAAATTAGTTGATATAGAATGGATAGAAAAAGTATATCTAAAACATCTCATTTATTATGAGAAGAATTAGTATATTAGTCTTTTAAGAAACAATAGTATGTATCACTTTCTACTACTAATTCCAAATATGTGGACGTTGGATGTTTGTGTGATCAAGTGTTGTTGATTCGAAACACACCCACTGAATATAAAATACTTTTTACTAAAACTAAAATATTATTAGATTACAGAAGTTCTATTACAGTAAAAAAAACCTCTCACATCACTCAAATGTTGTGAAAATAGATATAAGCAACAATTTAATTCGTGATCACACACAATAATTTGAAATCAGTTTACAATTCATTAGAGCACATGATAAATTGTCTGATATATTTTCTAAACCCCTTAGTTCTGATAATTTTGTGCATATTAAACAAAATCATGAAATTATTAGAATCAAATGATTATTCATATATACTTAATGTTTTCCTATATATTAACATTAATGAAATCCTTATCAAATGTGTATTACATATTTGTTTTAGTTTTATAAAAAAATTTATTTTCAATATTTTCATATTTTTAAATCCTTTTATTTTTAAAAATATTTAGTTTTCTAAAAAATATAATTTTTTTAAAATCATTTATTAAGGAAAAACATTCTTTTTAATATTTTTTTAATAAGTTATTGATAACGTATAATAAAATTTTTTCAATAAAATATTATAACCAAATATTTTAAGAGTCATAAGTTTTATAAACATTCGGTTATAAATGTTTTATAAAAATAATATTGGGAAAAAAATTTCCAGTATCAATATTTGATTTCAGAATTTGTAGGCTCAAAATTTTTTCCTGAAAATTATTTTTTTATAAAATTTGTCAAAACCAATTTCTATTAATAAAACCAAGAATAATATATTTCTCATATCTAATTCCAACTTCTACTCTGAAAGGTACTCTTATTTTTAGTAATTTCACTAATTCATTACTTTATTTTAATAATGTTTTATGTTTTCATATTATTTTTTTCATACAAAAATTATTATTTTTATATACATGATAATTTTTCATTTCAGATTAATTTTTTTTTCTGATAATATTTATTCTAAAAAAAATGAAGTGTTTTGAAATATTTTGAAAGCCATTATTCGGGTAAATATTGATCATCGTATCAGAAAGGGATATTTAATATTAGCCTTTGAAATTTTGGGAAGGTCAGCCATCACCTCTCATGTGTATATAAGGTTAGGTCACCCCATGTCCCACATATATTTCTATATATTTCACTCCCAACTCTCATAGCATATTTTATTGATTAATCCAATTCATTTCCATTCTTCTGATCTCTAGTATTACACTTTATTTGATTTCCACTACTGAATACATTGTGAAAATAGAATATTTCACGGAGAGACTAATCAAGAAAACCTTGTATAATAAATATGATTTTTTTATTGAAACTAATTTTGAAGATTTATTTTAAATAATAGACATAAATATAGAATTGTTTTTGAATTCCTTTCATCCTGAAATTGGTAGAGTGTTTTTTTGCTTCAGTTGTGTTTCTTTCAATAGAATACGAGGAGTTAGTGGTTTTTTTATGAAATTTATAATCTTACTTATCATAATGCATGTCAACATATTTATGTAACATTAGAAGTAGAAGTTTCTATCCCTTATGAGATGATTTTGGAAAATCATGGGACTTATATAAACTCAAAGGGTAAAGATTCTTTATTTACATATTTTGGAAATGTAATAATGGTTTCTCATATTACACCAGACATAGGGTCATAAAATTATTTATGTAAGGTTATTTTATTCTGAGATATAGTGATATTGATTCCATCATTGGGTTTTTATATTTATCTTATATTTTCTAATGAAGATGAGACAAATCAATATAGTGAGCTTTCTTTTTCAATCCAAGGAATTAATTATGAATGTGTCAGTCAAGTATAATATTTTTATGTTTCCCTTTTTCATAAACATGTCATTATTGAATTATATAAAAATTTTCTCGATTAAAATTCAGACATATCTTATGAGGGAAGATATTTCTCTAATTGTTAAATAGACTATGTATAGGGTAAAGCATGTTATTGAATCAATGCTAAAGAAGATTGTGGATAAAATGGATAGAAACTCTTATGATTCCCAAGCGATAAAAGATAAATAATCTATGATAGAAACAAGGAAGTAATACTCCTTACTCTTGAATGTTAAAAATAAATAAACATGTGAATGATGTTGAATTCAAGATATATATTGAACATATGGATTAAAAGAAACTGGGTGTTATTAATTTCGTTTATATTAGGGTGAATTATCATATTTTAAAATTCTGACAATAGATGAATTGAATGAGAAAAAAATAATAAAATAAAATAATATATTAGAAAACATAATGTCAATGAAGAGTTTTCTAAACATAATTGAGTATGAATCATAAAATCATCCAACTGCATTTTCTCTTGAATCTATAGTAAAATCATCTCATGGGCTATATAATAGTTTATAATACAAATAAATCCATTTTTTTTCTGGGTTTATAGTTACTTGAAACCATAATTATTGACTAATTCATTTAAATAGTTTATGAAAAAAGGAAGACTAATGATATTATAGAAAAAGTACTTGAATCTGTCCCATTTTCTGATTAGAAAACAATTGAAAAAAAGAAACCAAAATCATTAAAGAATGTTGGAAAAGGTGTAATTAGAAAAATGAGGCATTTAGAATAAAAACATGAAGATTAATAAGAGTAATAATCAGAAAAAAAAGTGGAAACAGGTGATGAGGAAGGAGAAACATAATCAAAAGAATAAACAAATGAAGAAGAATGTTCTTCAAATTCATCATCTCATTCGACTCAACAATCAGCTCAGTCCAATAAGAACTATAGATAGATGTTTCAAGGGAAGTGAAAGAGTTATATAAATTAGATTTTTAAGAAATAAAATTCATAGAAATGTATCAAAGGAGGCTATAATGATGAATATATAGATATATTGGTTGTTTTATAATATGATATAGTTAAATCAAAGGAAAAGATATTAGATATCAGACCATCTAGACCTAATGGTTTAGAAGTTCCATCAGATCCATCATACTCAACTTCCAGAATGTAATAAATAATTATTGACTATATTTTCCAAACATTGAAATTGTTATGTGATTCGGTACCTTATCATCCACATATTGAGGTCGTATGTAAAAAAATTAGAACTCAATGAATGTAAAATTGGAATAATTTAATACGATAAATGGTACAGGTTTTCACAATGATGAAAAAACCCTTAAAAAGTAATTCAAAGGCTCTAAATAGATGTTTTAACCAGATGGTGAGATCATTGAGAAAATTCGATAATGACTTGAAGGATAATTCAAAATAGTTAATTGAGATTATAAACTATCTCTTGAGTCTGTTGATTTCTTAGATACATTTTCATCCAATGTTTCAAATAGATTGATGTTTTTTGAAAAATTAAAAGACATTAATAACCATGATGATGAGGATTTATGAGTGATAAATAAATTCCAGATGTTGGAATTACAAAATTATGGTATTCGATAATGTTAATATGAGTTGCACATCATAAAGGAAGAAAACAAGAAAATCAGCTACAAGGTTGATGACTTAAAGGATGAAAATTAAAGAATACTAGTTATGGAGCAGATAATGGTGAATCATGAATCATATAATGTTGATGATATGTTAAATCCTAAAGAAGATATGATTTTTATGATGATCATCAATAAATTATATAATAATGATTGGATTTTATTATCAGAAATCTTGATTTAATAATTAATTATTAATTAAATTGTTTTAAATTTTTTATTATCCAATTATTTTTGTTCGATTGTTTCCCAGAAAACACTTGGTGGAATATTTAGTATATTTTATTAGATGAACCATTATTGAAAATCATTTTTTTAGTATGTTATGATTTTCTAAAATTTCTTCAGGTTATATTATTTTACTATTTCTTATTTTAAATCACAGAGGGGGAGATGTTTTGAAAAGTATTGGATAAATGTTGGGAGAAAATATTTATGGGGAATTGTTTTTATTATGAATGAAAAGATGATTCATTGGGTAAATTTTATCTCAAAAGGTAGAAAATCATTTTAAGGATTACTTTTTCTTAAGGGGATAATATGATGTTCTATTTTTTATCATATCAAAAGAATATAAAAAACTCATCGGGAGTTATGTTTAAATAAAATAAGATATTTTTGTATATATATTCACTTTGAAGTTCATTATATAAAATAGGATTGTTTGTATTTTAATGTTATTGTCTTTTCATTTTTAGTTTTATTTTTTGTGCATACCATAATTTAAGATATATTTTATTCAAATTTTTATATTCTATATCTCATATCCTTAGTTTTTGAAATCACAAACACATTCTTAAATATTTATTTTAGTAACATTACATATTCCTAATTATTTATTATTATTTTCTAGAAATAATATTTTTATACATAACAAAGAATTGTTTCTAAAGAAAAGATATAATATTCTTTTATTAAAACATATTCACTAGACTGAAGATGCATTTGATACATAGGAACAACATCTATACTGACCTATGGTAAGAATATTTTCCTCTCTATCAAGATGAAAATTTTCATGACCATCATACTAATAATAATAAAAATACCTCTTATTAAATATTTTTCAATTTCTAGGGTTGAAAAAAATTGTGAAGTCTATCTAATCGCCAATGCTTAAATTCATTGTATATATAATTGTTTTAATTTGATAAAATCATTAATATCGTAGTAATGTTTCTAAAAAACAACATCATAGAAAAGAAGTGTAGTAAATTCTTAGCTTCCATGATCAAGATCCAGATCATTATGATATGTCAATGTAAAATATATGTGAAGCTATTGAAACCAAATGAAAAGTATGACCATTGATGAATTGCCTAAAAATAAGAGGTCATTTAAAGATTTGGGAGAAAATTCATTTGTTACTCGACACATTTGAAGATCACTCTACATTGATATATCATTCCTAAATACATTAATCATTGAGAGAATTGTAGTTATATTCAATCATTATGAGGATTGTAAATTCCACATATATTTTTTATTTTTTCATTTTTTTTATTTCATAGATAGATCGAGGGATTACCAGGATAGGAATAACATGTGAATTTGATACATCAGATCAATGGATTATGGGGAAAGAAATATAAAGACATTGATCATCATATCAAGGGATTTCTTGTTTTTTAAATAAATAGATGAATCTGGTCTATCAAATTGGGGGCCTCCATGGTATTGGAAGAAGGAGAAATTCATCTCATCATATCATGGGATTTCCTAGAATGGAAATATAGACTATTATAGTAGGTTTTGAAAATATGGATATATTATATCATGATTTCTGACATCCATAACTCTTAAGTTCAAAGGGTAAAATTTCTTTTTCATTAATTATTTTAATTCATTCTTACTATTATAATATTTTTTATAGGTTTCAACAAGTTAAAAATTTTGTTGTAAATTAACAATAGAAGATTAGTTACTTACACATATTTATAATAAACTATTTTATTAGAGTTTCTAAGATAAAAATTGTAACTCTGATATATTAAATTGTTTTTATATACACTTTTAATACTCTAATCATTGGAATAAGTATGGGTCCATTAATTTGGACATAATATTGTTTTATTTCTAATGTAGTACAAATTTTTAAACTAAAATTCACTTCCCAATCTTATAGCCGTCATATTCTCGTACGATCCATTGTGGTGGTCCAACTCAGTTTAGTTGAAGATTCTTGTTAGATTGTTAAAGTGTCTCAGGAGTTACCTCTATATATCTATAGATGTCAGTACACATAGTTCTCTAAATATTTCATCACAACCCATGCCCTTATATGACGGAAATCAACCATGGAAAATAATTAGTTCTAAATCTATGGGGTTAATTATCATTTTAATGATTATGATATATACACCACACATAAATGAATGATAAAGTTGAAATTATTTTTTTCAACATGTTACATTTTAATAATCACAAAATGATTTTATGAAAATATTGAAAAACCCATATTCATAAGCATAAGTCTCACAATATCTTTATTTATAAGGACATTAATTAACTAATATATTATTAAAAATTGTTGATTTATCAAAACATGTTATATCTCTATGGAAAACAAATTTAACTATTATAATGTTCTTAAATCATGATATTGCAACCATCTGATAAAAAAAATCTTGAAATAAAAACATTTAGTGAAATGATATATTTGAAGAAAATATAGTTATATTCGGGTGAGATTATGATTCTTGGTCCTATTATTAAATATTATGAACATTTTATATAAATTATATTTCATTATAATATCCAATATTATATTAAATATATTTTGTTTTTATAATTTATTATACACATAACATTTTCAAAGAATATATAATTTCATTGAGATTATTGGTATTTGGTAATAATATAAATCACTGTATTTAAATCATTATTTTAAAAAAATTCAAAAAATTACTTCAAGTAATAATAATATATAATTTAGTGAATTTTATTTTCCATTAAGCATGTATCTCAAAAATAATCAATTCTATAATATTGCATTATTTTTTTAAATATGTTATAATAAATATTTTAACACCCGTTGCGATCATTATAAAATCGATTTCCCAAAAATATCTTATCTCTAATTTAAAAACAATTGTATACAAGAATCATATGTCATTGGACTGTTGTATGATATATAATACTAATCAAAATCAAATAATAAATGATTTAATTAAATCATAAAAAATAGATTACTTATAAGAAAATCTAAAAGAAATCTAAAAATTTAATTCATTTATATGTTATATAACTTAGATAAAGTATTTTCTTTTAATCTTGTAAAAATTAAATTCATACACATCTTTTTTATCATATTATGATATTGAATGAATATGAAAATGACCCATGTATTTATATTAAAAACATATTTAATTATAAAAACATTTGTTATTTTTGTGAAATTCATTCCTATTTATAGAGTATATGAACTGAGAAAAAAATAACACAATTCAATAAAACATTATCAAACAGTCTAAATCATTTTTTATTCTCATTATGTAATTAACCATTCATTCTCATTCATAATTAACATTGGATTACTATAAAAAATATTAATTTAATCATGAACTCATATAAATATATATAACAACTGTATAGTGTATAGTTGTTATGAAATACCCTTAAAAATATAGATTTGAATAAAATTAATTCATATTATAGACTCTACACTATTATTTGCAACCATTTACATATTTTAGAAAATTCAATCAATGATCTCAATCCTCTCCATGGTACAAACATGGCCCTTCCTTATATACATTCCTTTTTGATTTTGTAAAAGTATTTATGGAATCCACATAATCTTATTATTTATTTATTGGGAAAAATTTCCTCATTAATTTTATTACCATCAATATGGTAGTTGATCTTATACCAAGTATGTCCTACTTAACTATAACGTCCCAGTTCCAGAAGCCACCCCGAGATCGTAACCTAACAGTTAGTGAATATATGGCAGGTAAGTTACAGTAAGTAGTAAACATGAAGTAGTAAATAGGATAAAACACAGCAGTAACAATCCACAATTTCTAGCATATAATCTACAAATAGGGAACAACCACTCATGAAAGTAGAAAAAAATGGTAACCTCTAGGCAGTTCTCATAGCCTAACCCCTAAGGTTCAACCTACAAGCACTAGCTACCCTCTGGGAAGGACACACAGTCTCGCCCCTATGGTTCATCTAAAGAATAGAATCTCCGAGGAATCACTCACTGTCAATTCCCCCTATAGTCTCGTATTGTACTAAAGGCTCTCTGGGGAAGCACTCAACATCAATTCCCTCTATGGCCCACGTCGAGGAACTACAGACTCTCTGAGGAAGCACTCAACGTCAATTCCACATGTGGCCTTGCATCGTAAATTGAAGACACTCTGGAGAAGACCTTACATCCATTCTCCCTATGGTCCACTACACTAGGTACTCACAGCCCAACATAAAAAAAATATTCATAGCGCTCGTATCGGCCCAAGTAAACCTCAAGAACTACTTGGCTATCATTTTAAGGCACAAAAGCAAAACATTAAATCACTTCCACTATCCTACAACTAGGCATAGAAACTGGAAAAATTCCGAAAAAGAAAAACATACATGGTAAAACATCCAGAGAACATTACAATTTAACCTATTCACAAACAATTACCTCTACTCATGCAATCAAGCATAGCAGGCAACAACAAGGGAAAATCAGGAAACATGCAATACCCCGTTCATGGGTATTGGTGGAATTTTCACAATATATGCAAATACATCCTACAAAAAGGAACAAACCACCTACATCAATAATAAGAGAATTATATACGTGAACCAAAATTGTTGATTCTCCTTAGAACTTCGAGGATCTGAGAAAACGTCAAATATGCTCAACCCACAATACCTTAAGAAAGAGGAGGAATTGAAAAACGAATCTCTAGGAGATGGAAGAACTCTCCGCTGCGGTTCAACACAATTGACGACAGATGAAATAGAGATTAGATGGAGGCTCGAGAATCTGAAGAAGAATCGTGGCCTTACAGGTCGCTCTCGGACGAATTACCTGAAGAAAGAGAGCATATTGTCTGTCAGGCGTGACACCGGTCTGTTAATTGAAAAAAATAAATTACATGTCGTGTACTTCTTGAGTACATAGCGTGTAATCCATTTTTCCGTAATCCACTTTAGGGGGCCTCCACTTCACCCCTACACACCATGTGTGAGGCTCAGATATGGCCACACACGGCACGACATGGCAAGGGAGTACACGGCATGTACTCATAAAGAACACGAAGTGTACTTCAAAATTTTCCAGAAACCCCTTTTTTTCGCAAAAACTCCATAGAAAGGAAAATTATACCTGAAATGAAGATCCAGGTTCTTACAAACTTTTCTTCTAAAAGAAATTCGTCCCCGAATTTCCCTAACGAGGCGGAGAAGAAGTAACCCCGAACAGCTCCGGCCACTGTGATCGTACATCGGCCTCCCTTTCCCAGGTCCCCTTCTGTACTCGCACGTGCTGCCATAGCACCCGTACTAGAGGAACAGACCACCCACATAGAATATTTATACTGCAATCAAGAATCCAGATAGGATTCTCCTCAAACGATGCATCCACTTCGAGCTCAACCTCTTCGGGATGAAAGACATGAGACGGGTCTGAAAAGTAACGTCGGGGCTGAGAGATGTGGAAGACGTCGTGCATGGCCCGATACCTCTGTGGTAACTTCAACTAATAGGAAACCGGTCCAACTCTCTCTGATACCTCAAACGGCCCGACATACCATTGTGAAAGCTTACCCTATCTCCGAATCCTCTTGTGTTCCAACCTCGGTGTGCCATGCAGGAAAACCTGATCCCCGACCTCGAACTCCAGAGAACATCTCTGCTGATCATCATATGACTTCTGTTGAGACTGTCCTGTATCCATCCTCTTCTGAATCAACTCTATCTGTTCTGAGGTCTCCTGAACAAGACGATGTCCCAAAATAGATGCCTCTCCTGCCTCCATCAGGCATAAAGGTGATCGGCATGGCCTACCGTACAAAGCCTCGCAAGGTTCCATCCACATAGTTTCCTGAAAACTGTTGTTGTATGCGAACTCCACAAGAGGGACATGCTTCTACCAAGAACTTCCAATGTCTAGAATGCAAGCTCGAAGCATATCCTCAAGCACCTTGATCTTATGCTCAGAATGGCCATCTATTTGGGGATCGTATGTTGTACTCAAAAGTACCTGGGTACTCAAAGCCTTCTGAAGCCCCTGCCAGAACTGAGAAGTAAAGCACACATCCCTTCCTGGAACAATGGAGTGTGGAAATCCATGCAGACGTAAAATCTCTCGGATGTAAAGCCACCCCAGATCATCAACACTGAAGGTTTCCTTGATCGGTAAGAAGTGAGCAACCTTCGTGAACCTGTCGATGACAACCCAAACAACATCATTCCCTGGAGGCGACCTCAGAAAACAGGTCACGAAGTCCATCGCGACATCGTTCCACTTCCACTCCGGAATGGGTAACAGCTGTAAAAGGCCTGTTGGTCACTGATTCTCCTCCATCACCTACTTACAAGTATAAAACCTCAAGACGAAACCAAAAACTTCCCTCTTCATAACTAGACACCAGTACTAGTGATATAGATCCCAATACATCTTGGTGACCCCAGGATGAACTGCCCAAACTGAGGAATAAAAGTCCCACATAAGCTCCCCGCGTATGTCTTCTGGCACCCATACACGTCCCTGGAAACGCAATATATCATCCTCGGCCACTGTCCTTCCAGGAAGAGGGTCCTCTCCTGACGCAATCTCCCGCATGAATAAGCCTCTTGATTCTGATAGCTGCCTCACTCGTACCTGATCAAGAAGTGTAGAGGTAACAGCTACAGAGGATAGGTATGTCTGTCCCTGTCTGTCGTGTACCTCCAGATGCATCTCAGAGAACAGATCCATAAGCTGCCACTCACTACTGGCATACTGAGCTACCTGAATATGAGTTCTCCTTCTCAACGCATCTGCCACTGTGTTTCCCTTTCCCAGTGTATACCCAAGCTCAAAATCAAAAGACTGAAGATATTCGACCCACATGCACTATCTTAGATTCAGATCATGTTGAGTGAAGATGTACTTGAGACTCTTGTGGTCAATGAAAACCACAAAGTTCTCTCCCAGAAGGTAGTGTCTCCAACATCGTAAGGCATGAACAATAGTTTCCAACTCCATATCATGCATCAGGTAGTTCATCTCATGTGGCCTCAACTACCGAGACCCATACGCAATGACCCCATCTACCTGCATAAACACAGTGCCCAGCCCGATACCTGAAGCATCACAATAAACAGTATATCTCTTTGCTGGCTCTAGAAAGACTAGTATCGGTGCTGACGTCAACCTTCCCTTCATCTCATGAAAGGCTGACTCACAAGAATCTGACCATGAGAACTTCACCCCCTTCTTGGTCAAACCTGTCAATGGTGCTGTTAGGCATGAAAAGCCCTGAATGAAACATCTATAGTATCCATCCAGCCCTAGGAATCTCCATACCTCAAAAACGTTTTTTAGATGATCCTAGCAAACTACAACTCTCACTTTCTCTGGGTCCATGGATACTCCTGCCTCTAAGACGACGTGACCCAAGAAGTGAATCTGATCCATCCAAAAGTGGAACTTCAATAGTTTAGCATAAATTCGATGCTCTCTCAGTGTACTCAGAACGATCTCAAGATGGGTAGCATGTTCGCGTAGAGTGTGAGAGTACACCAAGATATCGTCCAAGTAGACCACGATGAAAGAGTCCAAGTAAGGATGAAACACTCTATTTATCAGTGCCATGAAAACAGCTGGCGCATTCGTGAGACCGAACGACATGACCATATACTCGTAGAGACCATACCTTCTTCTGAAGGCTGTTAGAGGTATATCTGATGATCTAATGTGAAATTGATGATAACCGGACCCCAAATCGATCTTCGAGAACACCCAGGCTCCTCAATGATGATCAAAGAGGTCATCAATCCTCAGTAAGGGATATCGGTTATTGACCATCAAGTGGATTAGCTTCCGATAATCCACACAGAGCCTAAGGGTACCGTCTGCCTTCTTCACAAATGGGATAGGAGAACCCTAAGGAGAAGTACTAGGTAAGATGAAACCATTTTCCTGCAACTCCTCCAACTGTTTCATAAGATCCTGAAACTCATGTGTAGCCATCATATAGGGAGGAATGGACACCGGTGTCACTCCTGGTATGATCTCAATATAGAAGTATACCTCACGCTCCAGAAGCAATCCTGAAAATTCCTCAAGAAAGAAATCCCTAAAATGATCCACCACACGAGGAAAGTCGAACTGTGAAGTCCCCTGGTCATCCAGATAACGACTTGCAATATGGGTTGTCACCCTTCCTAGCCCATGATGCTCGAGTCCTTGTCGACTCTCCTAAACATCCCATTCACCTATATGATGAAAAGATTCACCCTGTGGTGAAATGAAACTCACCCTGCAGCGATAACAGTCGACGACTGCCTAGAAGGGAACCAACCAGTCCATCCTGAGAATGAAATCATAGCCTGTCATCTCTAGGACATAGATATCTCATAAGAAACGATACCATGCAATATTGAGAGGGCACTCTCTGCACTGGCGTACACTATATTTCCTCACTCCCAAAGGTGTGTCCAATTTCAAAAAGTCGGCAGAAGAAAAGATACAGAGCCCAAGGCTCTCCACAACAGCAACAGAGATAAACCAATGTGTATCACCAGTATCAAATACAACTGATGATAAAACTGATACTACTAAGATCGTAACTCGAACTGTAAAAGGTCTGGGATCCTGCTCCTGATAGGTCTGCTCCCCCGCAAAATTCTGGCCTGCCCCACGGCCCTGGGACCCTGCCTGACCACTCTAAGATGATCCTCCCTGCTGGCGCTGAAGGACTGGTGACTGACCGCCACGGCCTCGACCTCCACCTCAACCCGAATGGCCCGAGGAACTCATGTTCCCCGACTGGTGAGAAATCCTGGATGAAACGCTGAAGATGACCCATCTTTCTGCAAGATGCACTCCACTGGGTCTCTTTGGCACTGCGGCCTCATGTGCCCTACCCTTCCACACTGGTATCCTACCACCTGGCTACCTGAAGATATATCTCGCCTCCTCAAATCACTGCGCGTAGACTCCCTACGGTACGTCCTACTATCAAATGGAGGAACACTAGCTCTGGAAGTAGAACCGCCCTGGCTCGCAGCTCTGGAGTCCCTCAGATTATGCTCCGCAATCAGCATTTGGTTAACAATGGAAGTGATGGAAGTCAAATAGAAGATATTCACATGTGATCAGATCTCCTGCCTAAGACCATTCTCAAACTCTCTTGCTATGAACACCCCACTACCATCCTGGAGGGTGTGTGAAACTCTTCGGCTTGGTGAAACGAGAGGAATACTCTATGACAGAAAGAGTACCCTGCTCTAAACTCATGATCTCCTGGGCTTGATCGGCCGTCAGGGTCTTCAGGTAGAAGTAGTCATAAAACACGCACTAGAACTCCTCCAAAGCCATAACCTGCTGATGAACCACCTTTGAGATCACGTCCCACCATCTCTTGGCGGATTCACTTAGTATATAGGTAGCGATCTTGACCCACCTCTCGGGATGTGTCTCCAGATGCTTGAAGATAGTCAGCATGGCTTCCAGCAATGAATCTATAGCCTAAGGTCCTCCTTCCCCCAAGAATGTAGGATGATGTCGCTGCTGGAAAACATACGTCAAGTCTTCCATAGATCTGGAAGGAGACGGTGCTCCCTGAAAGGTCTGCATCATCCTCATAAAACCTTCCCTGAACTTCTCATCAGCGCCTGTAACTGGTATGACAGTCGTTGCCAAGGCTGGCCCGACTGGAGGATTGGCAGGAAGTCCCTGATCAGCCATATCTGGTGTTTGGTCACCATCTGGGAACTGATGTACAACCGGAGGAAGTCTCAGAGGTTTAGCTCTGAAAGATCAAAAGCATACCTTATATTAGGAAACAAGGATAGAGAAAAAAGGAGTACAAAATGGAAACAGGATAAGAAAACACTCATGATTTACAAAATATAACTACACAACACATATAAAATCTCCATGGTGTGTACTTAACTCTATTCCCCTACCCATGTCTCCTTGCACAGCTAACCCACGCGGTCTTCTTAAACTGAGACTACACGGTGTGTTCCTGGTGGGCACGGCGTGTAGTAGACAAGGTTCCAACTCCCCGTGTTGTTAGTTACACGGCCGGCTTCATGGCTGAGACTACACGGCATGTTCCGAACAAACACGGTGTGTACTTGAAGATCTTCTTGACCCGTGTTGTTGGCTACATGGGTATATAGCTGACCCTTACACGGCGTGTTTCGAACAAACACGGTGTGTATAAGAGGAGAGAACACCGACTTGTGTTGTTTGTGACATGGACGAGTACTGGAAACAAGGTTACACGGCGTGTTCATACAGAACATGGCGTGTATGAAACGAGCTTCCCCGACCCGTGTTGTTAGTGAAACGGCCAGGTACACAGCTTACTACTAAACGGTGTGTACCTACCATACAGAGCGTGCTCCTGGAGATTTTTCACAACCCGTGTTTCGGCTCACATAGTCAATGACACGGTTTTAAAACTACACGATGTGTATATATAAATTACACGTCGTGTATTCTATTTTTTTGGGAAGTAACTCCAAAACTGCACCAATGTCCAGAAAACACTGAAAAACGATCATGAAGCTTCCAAATTCCGATTCGTGAGGGCCCATACTCCCCACGAATCAAAGCTTGGCATCCAACACTGTCATATATAAGGAAAAATAGTTCAAATATTCACTAATTTCCGATTCAAGAAGGCCCATAACACCTCAAGAACCAAATCTTGGCATTCATATAAGCAAGGTACAATACAAATAGTCCTCTATCAACAGTATAGATTCTATCAAGCATCTATCATGACAGCCTGCATAATCTACACATGCTCTATCACAACAACATGCAATTGCTAATGCACCCTAGATGATATGGCAAGAATGCATGGCGTGTGACTTTAAACAAGTACCTATATGATGCATGAGATGGAATACCCTCATATCATCCAGTTGCGACAGAAATAGAACCGGAATAGCAACAACAATAACAACCCGAGTCATGTGAATCACTCTAGGTGAAATCATAATAACCGTAAAATGTTAAAACCAAAAACTGCAATAAAAGAGGTATTATGGCTTCTCCCTGTACACAGGTTAGCTACGGCCAAGAACAACATAACACCAAGTACTGAATCCATAATATCCATGGATAAAGGCTCTAAATAGTAAATCAAGAGAAAATAACTTTCCTCTGATACCACTTTGTAACGTCCCGGTTCTGAAAGCCACCCAGAGATCTGGGCGTAACAGTTAGTGAATATAGGGCAGGTAAGGTACAGTAAGCAATAAACAGGAAGTAGTAAACAGGATAAAACACAGCAGTAACAATCCACAGTTTCTAGCATATAATCTAAATATAGGGAATAGCCACTCTAGCATGTAGAACAAAAAGTTAAACTCTGGGTAGTTCTCACAGACTAAACCCTAACGTTCAACCTAAAAGTAATTGAAACCCTATGGGAAGCACACACAGTCTCACCCCTCTAGATCAGCTAAAGAATAGACTCTCTGAGGAAGCACTCACCATCAATTCCCCCTATAGTCTTGTATCGTACAAAAGGCTCTCTAGGGATGCACTCAACGTCAATTCCCCATGTGGCTCACGTCGAGGAACTACAGACTCTCTGAGGAAGCACTCAATGTCAATTCCCCCTGTGGTTTCACATCATAAATTAAAGATACTCTGGAGAATCCATTATGTCCATTCTCTCTATGGACATCTACACTAGGTACTCACAGCCCTGTGTAAAACAAATATCCATAGTGCCCGTATCGCCCCAAGTAAACCTCAAGAACCACTTGGCTATCATTCTAAGGCACAAAAGCAAAACAGTACATCAGTTACACTATCCTACAACTTGGCATGGCAACTAGAAAAATGCCGAACAAGAAAAACATACAAGGTAAAACAACCAGAGCACAATACAATTTACCCTATTCACAAACAATTCCCTCTACTCAAGCAATAAATCATTGCAGACAACAACAAGGTAAAATCTGGAAACACGCAATACCCCATACATGGGTATTGGTGCAATTTGAACAAAATATTCACAGACTTCCTACATAAAGGAAAAAACCACCTACCTCGATTCGTGGAGAATGATATATGTGAACCACGATGATTGATTCTCCTTAGAATGTCGAGGATCTGAGAAAACATAAAAAACGCTCAACCCATGATACCTTGAGAAAGAAGAAGAATTGGAAAATGAATCCCTATGAGAAGGAAGAACTCACCGCTGCGGTTCCAACGCAATCGACTGCGGCTGAAATAGATATCAGATGGAGACTCGAGAATCTGAAGAAGAATCGCAGTCGTACGGTTCGCTCTCGGATGAAGAACCTGAAGAAGGGAAGTGTTCTGTCCGTCAGGAACAACCCTGGTCCATTTAATGAAAAATAAATAAAATACACGGCGTGTACATCTTGAGTACAAGGCGTGAACTCCATTTTTCCGTACTCCACTTTAGGCAGCCTCCACTTCACCACTACACACCGTGTGTGTGGCCTGGACATTGCAACACACGTCCTGGCACTAAAGTGGAGTACACGACGTGTACTCATAAATTACACGACGTGTACTTCATAATTTTCCAAAAACTCATTTTTTTCTCAAAAACTCCAGAAAAAGGAGAAACATACCTGAAATGAAGATCCATGTACTTACATCACTACCCCCCAAATGATGAGAACAAGTAAAAATATTTAAAATTCATTTCTCATATAATTTTCCATGAATTACATAATTTAATATTAAAAATATTTTAAGGTAAATTACATTTATAAATTAGTCATGAGTGGTGAACCAATCACTGTATGTATTTTAAATTGTAAAAAATATTCTGTAAATGACTGAAGACTGATATATTCCCAACAATCTTTCACTAAAAGGATATGTTTGTAACATCATCTCCCTCATGAATAACATGTTCAATATAGATAATTATTAAGTAATCTGTCATCCCAAAAGAGTCAATAATCATATTTTTTTGGTTTATTGCAATCCTTGGAATCTATAATAAAATTACTAATTTTCATAGAATCCATATTATTTATAACATAAGAATCATTTCTATATAGATTAAATTATTCATCATGGGTTTCAGGATGTTATTCCTCTTTCATATAATTTTTTTTATTTTTTAAGAATAATTATTAAATTATAGTAGAAGTTAAATAAATTTGTACATTTTAGATTTTCATTTTCCATGATTATTCTCAATGTCATGTTTTTTAAAGATTCCTTTTTATCAAAATTATAAGAAATTATCTAATATGTATCAAATTTTCAATGGTTTCCATAAACCTCATAAAATATATTTATTAGTTAGATAAGATCAATATTTCATGTAATAATTAATCCTACATTATAATTTCCCTCATTTCACAACTATATTTGTAGACAATCATGTAAATTATATAAAATATGTTTCTTGAATTTTAGGGTGCATAACACTTTTCCCTAATCAATTATCTGTATTACCCTATAATTATTTCACTTTATATAAAACACAATTGGGGTAACCATTCTATGTGTAACCAAAATACCACATAATTTATAAGAACCTAATCTAATTATGGTCACCTACCACATTATTTACATACACATCATAATCCATTAAAACATAATCAATTTAGGGTCACCCTTACTAAATATTCAATGTCTCCAAATAATTTTTCATTTAAAGGAATATTAAAATATTTATTTTAATGAGTTCTTAATTTGATATCATATACATGTATCATGTATTTACTACATATATGAATACATTTGAAAATTTAAATTTTTTGTATACCATCTACACAATTATTATTATTTAATAATATAAATGTAAAATACATTATATAAATAATTATTTGAGTTAATATACAAAAATAAAAGTCAATTATGTAAATAACTCTCTTAATTCATGTTATACATAAGGTACATGTAACATTTTTATTCAATGGGTTCGAGTAATGTGAAATTAAAATATTAATCAACTATGTTGGTTAGGTTTATTATGACATTAAATATTAAAAACATGTATTTTATTAATTATTTTATAACTAATTGTGATACATTCACAACTTATTTCATGAAATATTTATAAATTAAATAATTATTTTGAGTTCCATTTAAATATAATTAAAAAATATATATAAATAAATTAAAAAAACTTAATAACAGGATGTGTAAAGTGTGATTTTTATTACACTATACACTTTTTGAACTCTTCACTATATAGACTATCTACTCATCCAATTTGTGAGGACTACACTATGTTTTCTATAAAAATTAAATTAAACATGAAATCACTATTTATTTTACTATTTTTTTTTTGACATAATTGGTGTTATATATATTGTGTTGTAAACATAATTTAGAAAACAGAATTTAGGTATTATGATGTGGAAAAGATAATCTTGATTACACTGACACATTAAGATACCAAATTTTTAAAAATAAAATTTTGATGGTATAAATGTAGTTATATCTCATAACATTATCTATGAATCCATGAATAAGGGTTTATATAATTTTATTTTATCCTTATAATAAATGAGGCCATGAAAATTTCAACTCTCTACCCAAAAAACCATTTTCCTCGTATTTTTGTATACATAATTATTAATTTTAACTTATTTCAATTGTCATATAAGTGTATTTGATAACAATGGGGGAATTTGAAGGAGTCAATAATCACCTCATAGTAGAATAACATATTTACATAAGAAATTACTATGATATATTTGAATTGAATAGATAAACAAAGAATTTTATTCCTCTTTAAGAATAAGTTGAGATTTTAGCTTCATTAGGGTTGGTGATAACCAAAATATTCTGACAATTAAAAGCATATATATGAAGGAGAAACGCAAAATTACATTTATTAAACTTTTCATCTTCCATGGAATAATATATTATTTGTTAAATATGTATGAAATATAGAGAGAGGGATAATAAATTTAAATATTTAGGAATAAATCATTATGCTCCATCACAATTAAATGGCCACATTATAATAACATTGGGAACACTTCTTAAAGGATCCTTCTAAAAATTTATCATTTCCAAATCATCCATACTAAAATATTATGTCACAAACACTTTGAAACCATGGACCATAACTATGAAAGAAACATTTAATTATTAAATCATCATTGTAAGAGTTATAAACACATTCATCCTTTATCAATAAATTGATGACTGATATATGATAGATTAAAGATAATGAAATATAAGGATAATCTGTAACATGAAGTATTACAATTAATTCATAGAAAAATGATACATCATTATGCATGCAAATATACAAGAATCAAATGGTTTGCATTAATTATATAAAAATTTATGTTTTATATTCTTTAGTCTTTAACTCTAACACTAGAGGCTAAAAAGGGGGTGTAACGTGGTGTTACATATTGTCACTAGTCACCTTTTGATAGATATTTTTCTTAAGGAATAAAAAATAATTAATCATTCTTGAATACTGAGATATCATATAAAACATATAAAAAAGATAAAGTAAATAAATACAATTATTTTTATTAGTTTTAAATATAGTATACATCTATGGAGCACAATAATAGTGATGTTTTAATGTATCAAATATCAATATTAAACATTTTTTGTAAAAATTATTTTGTTTTTTTCAATAAAAAGTCAAAATAACATTATGAACTTTTCCCTTATAGTCACTCCTTTGAGAAAATTGTTCACAAGGTGAACTTTCACGAATTCTACTAAAATGAATGATATCAATCTATCCAATACACTAAACCAAATATGGTGTATTAAATTGTCTTAATGTCATAATAAATAATGTATTTTTACTATGTATAAATATTTTTAATTCAATATATAAAAGAAATATAGTTATTTTCTTTTTATATTATCTTTTTCTCATAGTGGTCACTCTGTTGTATATTGTCGAATTTATAATTACTTATTTTTGTTATAAAGGATAATATTTATTTTTTGATATCCTCACCATTGAATAAACAGAATGGATATTCTAACATAATATATAATGTTTCATTCACATTAAAGGATTATAAAAATATACAGAATTTTCAAATTAAATAACACATGGGTATCTATATACATTTCATAATTTAATACGATAAAAATATTCAAATTTCACTATCATAAATAAAATAATGGTGGGTCTTACATAACCTAAAAAATAACTCCTCAGTCAAATATTAGTTTTAAAATACATTGAGTGGGATCTATTCCTCATTAATTTTAGTATATTTCATTATTTTCATATTTGTTATTATGATCTCAACTATGTTATGGTTTTTTCAGAAAATGGATTCGTTCTCCCATTATCTTCGGGGTAGAAAAAGATCATTAAAATGGATTTATTTAGACATTCAATTCCCATAGTGTAACATATCTGGTCGCTCCATGAAATACATGGTTAGTTTAAATACTCATATTATAAAAACCATTATTTAATGTTCTGATTATTCTAAGAAAACTATTTTAAACATGTATCTCATCAGGATTATGCATACTGTAAGTATGATTATAGTATTACAAATATCATATCATGTTATTCAGAAACATTTCAATGAATTCCCTTGTAAACATTTAACATATATGATATGATTTATAATACTATTGTGTTGTTTCATGATCAATATTTCAATTTAGATGCACTAATTGATTTTGTATCAATATTTCATTTTTCTTATTTTATTTTTTCTCATTATATCATGACTATGAAAATGTTCTCCACCATGGCATGATTTCTCCATCCATTAAAAATCATCATCATTTAAATACAATATATTTTTAAAATTGTTAATTTAATTTAAACATAATAATATAAATATAAAACCTCATTGAAAAAAAAATTCTACTAAAAGATTCCCCATAATTCTTTATATTGGTAAATTAACATAATAACATAATTCTTATAAGGGTCTAATATCCCCTCATGAGTTTTTTAGACATTATATTCAAAATTCTTCATATTATGAATCCATATTCACATATATGGAAATAGTTTTCAACAAATTTAAGCTTAATTGAGTTATTATACATATATAAAATTGGAATGAGAATAAATATTCCAAATAATTCATGTCACGAAATTGTTGTAAAAAACACCAATTTTTTGTTAATTATTTATCCAACTATATGACTATCACAGGGTATTCCTCAATAAAATTTTCACCCCCTTGGATAATATGTCCTTTTATTTCATATTTTAAATTTTTTTACAAATTTTCATTCTTTAGTTCTCTAAATTTTGAAAAAATATCAAAGATTAATCTTCTCAGGACTAAAAAATAAAAGAACCCACTTATTATAATTTAAAACCCTTGGGGATATGATATATTACAATCCACATTCAATTTATGAAGAAGTTGAGGCCCATCATATAACCTATGCAGTTTATCTTCTAGTGTTGGGATTTTTTATGGAAATATCCAAAACATTATCAATTGTTCCAATATACTTAAATTTTATATCTAACTTATCAACATTACCTTTAAGGTAGTGACATTTATGATTCATGCATGAGTTTTTTACTAGGTTTTATCAAGATCAATTGTAATCATTTACGATATAATATCACTAAAGGCATATTCAATTCTTCAATAAGATCCTTAATGTATTATTTTATCCTAATAAGTAAGGTATATTATCTTTTAACCAAAATGTTATTTTCTTCAGTTATGAAAACTGAATTAATCTTTCATTTATTTTCCAACAAAATAAGGTATTTTTTATAATTTAAAAATGATCCACCACTTGTTTTTTTACTATATCAGTATCTCATTCCATATATATTCAAGAAATTAACAATTTCATAATTATTTAATTATTTGAAAAGATATAGTTATGTTCTCCTATAACATGATTTATTATCCTTTTTATATCCATAATATGTTCGTCATTTGGATTAGACTGAAACATATCATCAATGAATATTAAATATAATTTGTTTTGAAATTCTATATTCTTGTAAAGGAAAATTCCAATCATTCCCTGAAATAAAACTAAATCTATTTAATTTTGATCATCAATGATTACATGTTATGTTCTATATTTAATTAAATCTAAAATGAAATTTCTATCATGTGTTAGAATTTTATATTATAATTCCTTAACATAATTAACTTTAGATATAAATTTATCGTAACATAATTTAATAACATATGACTTAAAAAAGTGACTATATTATATAACTATTTACATCTATAATAGTGACCACAACAAGCATGTGAACAGGAAACATGATTTTGTTTTTCTTTATATAATAATATTTCATCCACAAAGATGAGTAAAATGAACTTTTATTCCTTAGGATATATTTTCATATATATTTTGATTAAAATCATACATATATATTTCTAGATTCTTTAAAAAAGGATTCAAAATTGAAATTACCACGATCAGTGTACTTGTATAAATCAATATAAATATATCCTTTTTTAACAGATTGTTTCATCATTTTTGAGTAAAAATATAATCTAGTTGTTCAAAATATACATTCAATTCGAGAACTAAAATCTAAAATATTATCTTTACAACCATTTGATAGGTTTTTAGTCTTATTTTGATAGAAAAAATATTTAATAAACTAATTATACCATGTTTTTACATAGGTGGAATTTTTTTTCTTCCATATAAATATAATATATTTGTACACACACCTTTTATAGAAGTTCAAAATTTTTTCTAATCAAATTTTTATTCACAATATCATTTATTGGAACACCGGTATCATTTTTATGAAATTAAGGCCTTTTCTCCTCTTAAAAAACTCACATTTCTCTTTCATCCCAATTTTATAAGGTTTTTAATTAATGGAATTGAACCATGCCTCATATTTTTTTATCCTCTTTAAATGGTCAAGTATACACTTGAGACAATAAAATATTCCTCTTAATGATTATATTTCTATGGGATTGTGTTTGTGTTTTTTTTAAACTATGATATTTTGATCATCAAATGTTCTCTTCTCCAGGTCATTAATATTTGGATAGGTGAGTGATTTATCACAGATTCCTTTGCATAATCAAAATAAATTTTTGAATTCTATTCAAAAAGTGTATAATGAGGTACTTTATAATTTTATTCATGATATACTCAATATTTTTTTAGTATCCTCCAATTATGAGTTACTTAAGACATTTTCAAATTTATCTTTAACAACATTTACATAATTTCATTTAATTATTATACTAAGACCTATATTTTATTTTTATTTATTCTATTTTTATATTAAATATAAAATATGCATTAATATTTTATCTATCATTATTTTCCTTGAGTTCATTCCATATTTCTAAAAAGATGCATGATTCAAAATAATCTAAAATATTATATTTTTAGATTTAACTTATAGAACTTATTATATGGAGTCAATGTTTCTGATATTTTAAGTAAATACCTATCTATAACATATAAATATTCTTTTACCATGTTTTTTCAACACATAATTTATGGAATAGTATCAAATAAAAATAGTTTTCTTTTTTTTAACATATGATGTTTTTTATGTGACTATTTTTTATAATATTCTTACCATTGAAATCCCAGGTTATATTGCATAATTTTAAGAGTATTATTTATCATCAAGTGAAATATACACCATTTAATTGTAAAATTATAATGATTTAATCTTAATTCCATACAAATTTTAAAAATTTCTATGGTACAAATATATATAATTTTCTTACCAAAATTTTAGAGTGATGACTATAATACATTTTATTCAACTACAATCATTAAAAAAAGATACAATACAATTTAACTATATTATCTTTTTGTATAATAGAAATAAGAGGAATAATCTAAACCAATTCACATACATTTAATAAATTTTTATTCTTTAGATTACAAATATTGAGGCATGTATTTTGTTTTCTAAAATTATTAACATTTTTAATCTAATTTATCTTATTAGTAGGTATTTACTATAAAACATTTTGAATAGAAATATTTAATTTTTGTGATTATGTTTAATAAATATATACCATAAATTATTATCTTAGTCTATTTTAAGAAAATGTTTATACTTATAATGATAAATTGAAAAACAAAAATAATATAATTTTCCCTTAAAACATATGTTAAATACCTTCCATTCATAACATTAAATATATCCTCTTATTAAATTAATCATCAAGACAAAATTTAAATATTTACATCACATTGATGTAATTTTGATAGAGTACATCCAAAAAGACTTTATAGATGTTCTTAAACTCTTCCAAAATGATAATGATCTTCCTAAATAATTTAATCAATTTAAATTAATCATTAATAATTTTAATGGTACAATATAAATGTTCCATCAATTTTTTATAATTTTTAATTTTCCCATCATATGATATGAAGATACAATGTCATGAATCTTTGTATTATATTATTTAAAATTAAATGAAAATTCAAATAATTTTGTTTCCTCATTAATTTATTTCTTCCATGAAATACCATGATTAGTTGATAGATTTTTTATTCTTTATTATTTATTTACAACATGTTCAAAGTCTTCTTATTAATTTTCTAGAGTATCTAATTTTTTATTTAAGGTTATTGAATTTATATAAATCTTTTGAAATATAATAATACTGTTTTTATATTTGGTTCCACTAATTATCTTCCGGTAACAAAATTATTAGAGACACTAAATAAGATACTAAAAATAATACCAACTAATAGAATGCATTCCTATTTGTATTAAATACACAATTATTTTCAATTTTTCAATTCCAACTACTTAACATTATTATAAACTCATTACTTATTTCAAATACTCTATAACATGACCCATGTATGCATAAAACTATAAATCAATCAATGGAAAAGTATTATGAGTTATCTTCTCATTCATAAAAAACACCTATATTTATAGGAAACTTGCAATGAAATTTTTTGAGTATCCTTTATATATTTTATCCCATTTCTCTATTTGTTTTTTAAGATTAACCATCACATTTTGAACCTTTTTTATTATATTTTGTTCCAAATTAACTTTTTCCCATATAAGGGAGTCTTTTTTTCAAAATCATTCCCTGTTTTTCATGAGGAGACTTAAAAGTTTTATTTTAACATTTCAATCTTATATCATTCCTAATTTAATTATTTAATGTTTTTTATCATGAATCAATTTCACATTTACTCTTTAAAGTAAACAATTAATTATAATTAGATTTAATAATATTTTCTATATTATTAATAATGGAAATATGATCATCAATAAATTTATCGTTTTCCTCATTTTTAGTTAAAGACCTATCCCTTCATATAAAGTTTCTTATAAAAGTGATATTTATTTCACTAATTGTTCAAATATAAAAATTTTATTCCAAATTTCATCAATATATTTATTATATTCTTTAAATAATCTATTTTACTTCCTATTTTTATTTTCTTAATGTTCATGATCATTAAGATAAACCTATAGAACAACTTTATCATCCAAAACACCCACTTATTGGTTATGTTTTCCAACCTCAAATAGTATTCCATATATCTTGATAAGTGACACCTATTATATGTTTCTTTTAATATATTCCCCATTTTTAAAAAATGATTATTCATCAAAATACAACTTTATCACATATATTAATCATTTTAATTTCTTCCCAGACTTATTATAAATTTATATAGTAATATTATTTTGAGTTTCTGTTATGGAATCTACCTAATAAATTAATTATTTACTTCTTCTTGAACATATATATGTGATATGAAAAAAATCATGTTTATATAAATTTTATGGAAGTGTACATTGAAATATAAACTAACCAAACATTAATTTCATTTTAATGAGTAATTCCAATATATCCTGAATGTAATCATTGTATTCTTCAGGAATTAACTCCAAATTTTACATTAATTGGATAAGAATATCACTGGATAAATATATTTACATTCTAAATAAATTAACACTAATTTCATAAGTAACCAAATATCTTTATAAGTCATAATGTTAGACGTGACATATATATTATTCCTCTTATGATAGAAACATTCTATTTTATAAACGTGGAAGTCTTATCAAGATTTTCATCAAAATATTTTCGCCATCAATTTTTTGAACATGCCCTCACACTGAGGAAACTACATCAATGATTTGCCTAAAGAATTCATCAATTACTCTATTCTTTTGGTATAAATTTCTTTCATGTAATAGATTATGTTTGGACTCCTCTACCTTATTATTAAATTCATAAATATAAGAACATTTTTCCTATATAACATTTAAGGTTGTGAAACTCAAAAATTCCATGTATATATCATTTGATATAGCTCCAGATATTATATTTTATTCCTTTTCATCTATATTTGAAAATTTATTGAATAGTATAGTTAAAAATATCTCCATTTGGTCACTAATTGGTATTTTATAAATGAACGATTAAAAAACCAATCATATATATCATAGATATGATCCTCTTTAATACTTCCATATTTAATAATTCATCCTATAAAATATTGTAACTCCTTTCTTCAAAACATTCTAAATAGTAAGAAATCTATTAACCTGGATATCTTTAATTGAGTGGTTCTCCATGAATGATCAATTATATTCTAATATAACTTTTTTTAACTAAGTTCTCAATCTCCTAGAGAGAGAATAAAATTAGAGTATACATTTATTTTATCAAGATTAATTAATTAGTTCATATTCCAATGACATAAGGTAAATTTAATATATTCAGAATACCAAGAAAGAAGAAAATAATTTTAATTACTGATAAAACCAAAAAACCCAATATATTACTCAGTTATCCTAATTTGAAACAACCAAGGAGAATACACATGATTGTTTCCAATGTACCAAAGATCACTATTGTACTGTTGTGGTTACGTTTTTGGGTATAATGAAGAGACCAATGATCAATTATACTCTATTTATACCTAATTATTTATTTCATAAAATGGTTCCACAAGTTTAATTGTACTGTATTGCATTAAAATGAAGTGTCCAGTGCATAATGTTAGTCAAAGTTTTGTTTTTTTATTTGTTCTCAATATGTAATAAATGTGTTTGTAGAATAGTATACTTAGAGAAGTTTGAGAAATTGTTTTTCTTATTTTAGAGAATTATTATAAATTCATACAGGGATTTTTTATAATAAAAGGCCAAAAAATAATTGAGAGGTTCAATATTCGAGTGGGGTATTTTAAAAAAATTATATCGAAATACATGAAGTTATACGAAACTAAGGCTAATATAATGTATCTACCAGACATAAATCTAGAGAATAAGATTAAAATGTTATAAAGATCGAGTTAAATTACTATAAAATGTTCAAGATATGAAGTGGATATTTTACAATTATTGATCATATAGTGGATTGGGATGTTATTTGATCATGATTATTAAACATAAAATGCTCAAACAAAGACATTTTATCCCTAGTTGAAGAATCATTTATTAGTTGATTGGTTATATAGAATCTTGAATAAACCATCTATTGGAAAGAACTAGATGGATGAAATATTATGTGTTTTATTAATGGATATCATTATATATAAGTAAGGTAATATTATTTTAGATAGAAAAACACATTTTTATAAGGGAATTTTTTTTAAATCTCAATGATTAAAGAATATAGAGGATCATTGGAAAGAATGCATTAGAAAAACAATTACTAATATCATAATATTGAGAAATATGAATTATATAGGATAGAGATAATAAATATAAATTACTGAAAAAACTTATATAAGTTTGTCTAATGGAGGAAACATGTGAAGATCACTAGATGAATGAAGACTGTCTTTATTTGACTGAGCTGATCCTATGAAGAAGATTCGATGGAGAAATGATTTAAAAATATTGAATAAAGGAAGGCTTTTAAATGTAATTTGATAATGATACATGAGATTTCAAACCCTTTACAAAGTCATGAGGAACATAACATAACCATTTTCATTTCATTCATTTTTATTTTGATTATTTTATCTTTCAAAATTTGTATATCCTATCAATATTTAACGATTTTTTATGATATAATTGATATAACAAATTGGGAAATCTTTAATAAAGAATTTTGATTATAATTTTTTTTGATTATTTAATAGTATTCCAAATAAATATTAGTTTTGTGGGAAAATCATATTTAGATCCCACTTTTATTATTTTATTTAAAGAGTATGTATACCAATATAAAGGTGTCTAAGCTAATTTTGGGGAGTGATTTCTACTATTATTCGAGGAATTATAATTACTAATGCTTTTGAGAGATTAGAACTTGATTTGTAACCAATATTATAAATTGTTGATGAAGTGTATAATAGGATTAATGAACTCTGGAAAGAGATCAACCAAACATATAAATAAAAGATGAATGGAGTACTAGATGAAGGATAATCAGACCCATGAGCATTGAATAGTGGAGCATCAGACGGATGAGTACCAAATGGAGTTTTAACTTACAAATTACATCTGACAAAAGATTACTGAATATAGTTGTATTGGGAAAAGAAAATTATTCTAAGAAGAATCACATATAAACTACCGAAAAAAGTGTTTCCAAATAGTCTTTTTCTAGGGAAAATTTCAAGAATATGTTTTGGAATGTTATGAGTTGATTTTAAATTGGTCTTTCATGATCGATAGGTAGTTTTGAGGCATGAGTTATTATTTAATATCTTCTATAATCTTGATGAATTTATACAAAGTAAATATTGATCAAGATTTATGGTATAATAAGTCTATTTGAAGTAGGAGAACTTTCTAAAGTAGATCAACAAAGAAGTGGAATGATCATGTATCTTGGGTAAAAACTATTTTCTGATGATTCTTATGGATAGGGATATAACTAATAAAAAAATTAATATTGGAAAAGAAGTAAAATCGGGGGTTATAAAAAATTGGGATGGAATAGTTGGTCGTTGGGGTGTTGAACTAGGTTAAACTTAATGATTGATTAAGGAGGTAATAACTAGTTTTTCATAATCATTCATAAGCCTGAAGATGTTAGGTTTATAAAAAATATGGAATGGATTATTCCATTGTTCTAATCCTTTTAAATATCATGTATTGATACCTATATATATTTAGTTCATATTAGGGAAGGTTGAGATTTATCTTAATGTGGATAGAATATCAATGAAGTTTCAAATGAAATGTTTTATGAAAAATTCATAAAATTAATGCATCAATAATTCCCCATTTAGTATATCAATGATATAACACTAATATAAGAACCATAACTGTTATGAGATTGAATGTTACCACTTAAAGATTTACCTCTGTTCTGATGATGGAGAGTATGAATATAGTGAATAGTAGGGGTGTCCCGACATTTTATGGAAATTACTATCATAGTTAGAGGAATATGATGTTACCCTAAGATTAATATCATTTCCTAGAAGTTATAGGTGTTTTAATAATAGGATTAATGAACATTAATGTGGGTTTTGTGTTTTTTGTGGATAAATGAAATCTTAAAGGTGATAGACTATATAAAAATGAAATATTTATAACTCAATTTGATAATTTTTACATAATAGATAGAGTTTTTATAACTAAAAATGAGATTTTGGATATGTTGGGATGTAGTTTTTAGAGAATCTTATAAGTGAATGAGGATTCGTTACAAATCTAGATGTAAATATTTGAAGATATCAAGACGGATGTTGATGTAAATACTAATAAGTAATTTATAAGGGTGAATTAAATTTACATCCCAATTATTGGTTATGGTGAAAATATGTAAGATTTTACTTTTTTAATTAAATTAATGAGAAAAATTCAAAATGGGTTTGATTCCATGGTTTAAATTCAAAAATATCGGGAGGATCTATCACTAGATTAACAATATAGTATTATCCTGGCATAGGAAGCTATAATGGAACTTTTCTTAAAGAAGAATGATAAGGAAAAAATATATTTCAAAGCAATGTTAAAAGAGTATTTTTTATATAAATAAAGTGAATAAGAATAAATTGATTTATTTGTTTAGTAGGATGAAGATAAATTTAGAAAAAACGTTTATATTCATTATAAGAGATACAAAACTGTAAATTGGAAAGGGGAAGGTAAATGATATCGTATGTTGGTAAAAGTTTTTTAATGATTCTGAACATTTTAGAAAAAAACATTAGAACAAATAACATACATGATTATATATTAATTGAGAAAGATAAAAGTAGTAAAAGAAAATTTTTATTATTTGGAAGAAGTATCATTATTCATAAAAAGAAGAATAATTCATCATATAATAATGAATGTCATGTAGAATTAAAACACTTGTATAATTTTAATTATAAAAGAAAATAATAAATAAATAATGATGATGGAGAAAATATAACTGAATGATAATAGATTTTAAAAGTTAATTTAGAAGAATATATTGATAAAATTACATAGCTCAAGAAGGATAAAAATATTTTTATGAAATAATTTAAGGATATATTTTTTATAAAGGTGAACATATCAAAAAAACAAAAATTAGTGAAATTAGATCTGATAGTGTGAAAATGGTTTTTTAGGAAAAGAAGTTGAGAGATCATGAAGAAAAATGATCTGAATAGGTGAAGATCAATATAGAAGAAACAACACTTATTGAAGAATTTATAAAAAAATCTGAAGCTGGGAATGAAATAGGAGGCAATTTATGATACTGAATTAATGTGTATTTCAGCATAATGTGTGTTAAGGAGGACTATCAAAGACTTTACCATAACAGTTATGGTTAAGGGTGAATCATCACAATTTGTTGAAAAGAAGGGTCTATAGAGTCTATTTGATTCTATCCCTTGTCAATCTTAATATATTTGAATCATTACTAACAATTCATTTTGTAAGAATCCTCCTCTAATAGCCCAAAGGCCTTCATTTTTTGTTAATTTTTGATAATCCACCTTTCAAAGGGTGAGGTAGAACCCTTAGAAGGTCCGTAGGTGTAATTATTACATAGCCCGTAGGCCCTAGAGGAATTCATTTCCCGTAGGCTTCAAACATTACATACAACCGAGATAGACTTCTTAGAACTGCTCTTCCCTGACATCTTCATCATGAAATCATTTATCAACCATTGCATGGCTGTTTGGCTAGGCATTTTCGTGCATGCATAGGCTTGTCCCGATGGCAGGTTCCATACCCTCTCATTATTGCAATCCGATTAGATTCTGCTATGGTGAAAGCTCCTTGCTCATCCTCTTTGTAGAGCTTGTTCCTCCTAGGGTTTCTGGTTTGCGTCTACACTTATGGTGGCATGAAGGTCTTGAGGTTGCCCAAAGGCCTTACTGACCCAAAGGCCTGGGTGGCCCAAAGGCCTAACATGACTTAGGGACCAAATCGGTGACCCGAAGGCCGAAACAGGGGCATTTCCCAGCTGCTATAATGCAAAACAGTGCCTGCTACAGTTCCCGCCATAGTACAAGCTACAACACTGGACAGTCCCACTACAATACCTGCTATAGTACCTACTATAGTACTGCTACAGTACTGCAACCGTAGCCCAGAAATTCTGCCTCCTCCTGGATTTGATCCCTGGTCGCTTGGATGCACTTACGGAGTCCTTACCAACCGGGCTAAGGCTCATTCTTTCATTTTGTAATAATAATATTAAATTATTTAGAACTTGAAACATTAGGTAAAAATCGTTATCTTCAAATATTTAATTGAATAATTATAGAATATAACCCCTAAATAAATATATCTATTTTTATGAAGATAATGTGGTCATAAACTTTAGAGAAATATTTATATTAGTCTATATTATTAAGATTCAAATTTCAGTTTTGATTTTTTGTATTATTTTGGAATAATTCCATATTATACTAGAACTAAATGTCTCTAATCAGAATGTGTTATGAATCAAGAGGTGAAATGATAAGAAGTTCAGAAAATTATTTTCATGAAAGTAATGTTATGATGGAAATAATGTTTATAATATGAAAATTCTAATTATCAAGTGAGTAATGTAAGGATCTCAAGGATGTTGAGTAAAAAAAATGAGTGCCTATTTATTTGAAAAAATAAAATAGAATAGGAGAGAAATAAATAGAAGGTAGATAATCATAATAATTAAATTGAAAAGAAATAGACCTCATAAGATGATTAAAAAGTGGTAGATGAGCAATCTAAAAATGATGGATCAAATACTGTGGTGAAATGTGAGATATGTGAGAAGGATGGTTATGTTAATAAAAATTGTATGACTAAATTATGAACCCAATAAAAAATCAAGAAAGGGATGTTAAAAACATAAGGGAATGAAAATATTTCTAAAAGTAAAATGAATACGAAATTTTTATATGAATAATTAGTAGATATGAATAAATCCATTACAAAATTTATGAATTTAAATCATATGGAATAAATCCCATATAATTATAAGTATTAGAATAATAATGAGATGAATTCTAGACATATATACAACTCACAATATTTATGTTACTTCTAAAAAACATTAAATTTCTTCCTTATTCCCATTATTATTTTTTGAACTAACTAATAGGGAAATGAATGAGCATAAGTAAAGGAGTTGGTTGAGGGTTATAGTGATTTTATTATAAAAAGTGGCATCCATCATGGAACATTATGCCCCCCATGATAAAGGATTTTGTACTACCCATAAGAGTGAAAAATATATATTTTATGTATGATGAAACGACATTATTTTTTATAAGACTAATAATAAAAGAGGGGTAATGATTGTTGAGAAATAAGAGATCTAGGGAGGATTATCTTATAAAAATGAACTTTTTTTTATTTTTGTTGATATGGGTTCATGTTTAATCCCAATAAATTTACACATAATTCACCTGATATAAAGAACATGGAATGGTATTGAGGAATGTATTATATAAATGAATTTTTATGGACACCATTGATTTCCAATATTATACACTAGTGTGTTCTAATGCGGTTTCCCCCACATACCTATAGAGTTTTCAAATTATAGGATATTTTCTTCATATTTTGATGTGAAATTATTATTTTCTCAAGGATATTTTTTAGAATAACTAGATGAAAATGGATGAGTTGAGATGACCTATATGATACCCTTTTAATTTTATTATCAATAAGGGGTAGAAATAAAATGAAAACACAAATGGGGGATAAATAAGAGTGATCAAGCATATTTAATTTGATGATATGTAGGGGTATTGACAAAAACTAAAAACAGGGATATTTTCAATCTAATTAGTGTTGTTTTATTTTTTTCTAAATGTAAATACGTGTTTACAAAACGATGTTATGTGGAGAAGTTTTAGAGAATTATGTTTATTCGTTTAGATTAAAATATAACTTCAGATGATTCATTTATATTATTAAATTTTCTAAACATCATGGAGAACTTCAATATTCATGATAAGATTTATCAATGGAGGGTTGTCGAGGATCATGAAGATGTACCATACAGAGGCTAAAGTAGTGAGTCTGCTGGAGGGAGATATCCTAAATAATAGTGAAATTTTATAAATCTAATGTGTTAAATATTTTAAAAATGTAATGATATAAAGAGTTGAAGTTGTAGGTAATGATCATTTGGTGGATTGTGAAGTTACCAAAATGAGTCCATAAGACATGGAATGATCCTACAAAGACATTGTAGATCTAGAATATAAACAATTCCATATTCTACATATTGAACAGACATTGATATAACCATACAATAGAGAATCCTACATAAAATAAATCTAATAAATTTACTAGATAAAATTAATTAAATGGAATAATCCCATTATATTACTTGATTAAGAAATTCATCTCTATCAAAGACAGTATTATGAAATATATCGGAAAGGGAAAGTTGAATATCACTAGATAGACTATGTTATATATACTATTAAAAAGATCATCAAATAGTGATATATAAATTCCATAAGATAGATGTAATCTATAAACATTACTAGATGAATTGTTTTGAGTATATCAAACATGAGAAGCATGTAAAGAGAACAGAATAGTGGAATCTTAATTTTCTTAGACCAAGCTAATCAGAAAACCAGATCAAATAGAGATATTTTCTAGAAGTATCAGATAGAGGTAGTTTTGTTAATATTATCAGATAGGTAAAAAAGGATTTTGTACTCTAGATATAGTATTGTGGAAATTTATATAAACTTTGAAATGGAAATAATTATGATGATGCTATGTTTTATATTCTTCATTTACAAATATAGAGGGGATTTGGGGATATTTTTTAAAAAGATCAATCATGCTGAAATTTGAGGAATCATTTGTTAATAATGTTGAATATGATTTTTTAGAAACATTTAAAGTGGTCAAATAAATGTGGAGTATAGTTGGAAAATCAATTTTGGAACCTACATATCCCCTTTTATTTTGAAGGAGTAATACCCATATAATGGGGAGTAGGCTCATTTTGTGGATTAATTGCTAATATTTTTGGAGACCAAAATTAATAAAAAAATTGATTTACAATATAGTGCTTCACTGTAACATCTTATTATTTTCAAAGGAAACACTATGATCAATAGTGTAAATGATAAACCACATCAATCATAAATGAATGAATAAATATTATAATTTAAATTTCATTGTTACATCCAATCCATTATTTGTTATTGAAAAAATAGTATTATCTTAATGTTGACCAATCAATTATAAATCAAAATAAAACCATTTTAAAAATAAATGGAAATGTTTTTCTGAAAAATATTTAAACGAACACAAGGGTGTTTTATACACATACAAAAATTAATAACTCTTTTGGGATTATAATAATAAAATATATTTTTATTATATTCTATATATTGATAAAATTTCATGTTATATTTTTTCTAGACATGATATAAAAATAAATCAAAATTTACAAACAAACGAAGTTATTTTCAGAAAAGACAATTTGGTAACCTTATGATAGAGAACATGTTTTAAATATAGTTTCAGACACTTTTATAAATTATATTTGGAAAAATAAATTTATTTTTTGAAAGATTAATGTCAAATTTTACATTGGTAGAATTTTTGGTATTTTTCTGATAAGTTTTATGTTATGATGAATAATGAACAAATATTCCATTTTAATTTAAAACATCATTCTATTGAAATATCTTATACTGTTAAGTTACACTTTTTATTTGTGTTAAACTATAATTAAATGAATTTGTTATCGTTTATTTCAATTTAGGTAATTATAATTAATTTCATGTTAAATTTGGATATAAAAACTTTCAATCGTTAAAATTATTTTACTTAAAAACATGTTTTCTCATTCGGTCTATGAGACTTATTTTAAATTAATCACTGAAACATGTAAATTTTAAAATATAAATAAATGATTTGATATTTTTAATCAATGGTTCCAAATTATTTAAATAATTTCCTATTATTTTTAGACCTTATTAGCAGTAACTTTTGTAATTTTTTTTACACAGATAAAGGTAAATCGGGTAATAATGGAAAAAAATAATATTTTAAATATTATAAAATTACCCTATAACTTTTTTAAATATGACTTTATTAGTGTTTGTAAACTAATATAATACTCGGTTGGAAACTATAACCTTTGGAAACCACTTGGCTGAGATTATGAAAATTATCATATTTTATATAAATAAAAGTCATAGATGTCATACTCATATTTTTAATAAATATATCATTTTTAATATAGGTATTTTAAAAACATAAATATTACTATAAATATTAATTTTAAGTATAAAATCATTATCTTAATTATGATAATTTATTTTTAAATTTTATCCAATAATTAATTAAATTAATGGCTCTTATAATGATGATGGAATATTCGTTTAATTAAAATAAATATCATATAAATGTTATTAAAAATTTAGAAATGAAAATATTTTATAAAATTATTATCATAAAAAATTATAGATTAATAATAAAAGTTATGGGATGTGTTAAAAGATTTAGTTTGAGGATATCATATTTTTATTAAATTTATAAAATCCCTTTTAATGAATAGTGTAAAAATTGACGTAAATGATTTTTTAAAATATATAATAATATATTAAATGTTAGAAAATTAATAAAAACACACAATTTGGATAAAAAAAAGTTATAAGGTTTAAATTATGACTAATTATCCATTTATGGTTAATTTAGAAATTTATAGTACTAATATTAACCCATAATGAGTAAGAAAAAATGTTATCACTATAAGAGTTTAAGAGGTTAAATAAAGGGTACAACCAAATAATAGGTATTAAAAATATAATGACATATATAATTTTAATTGTATTAATATATTTAGACATACAATCATTATATCTTATATGTAAATCATTTTTGTTCAATTTGTAATAGAATAAAAAATTATATTAGTTTAATATTTTGAGGGATTCCAAGAGAGCCCCTCCCCTATCATATAAAATGGAACCTCTTAATATCTTTTAATCACACCTAACAACCTATTTGAATCATCTAAGATCTACTAAAATGCCATCATATAATCCCTCCCCATATTCTAGAGATCCTATTTTAGGAGTAACAACACCATTAGTCATCTTAAGTTGTTAAGAAGAGGAGTTAGTCCGAGGAATAATTGCCATTTTTAATCAAGTATTTCAATTTTATTTCTTATTCCACTTCATTCAAATATTATTCACCTATGTTTAAATAATAACAGAAATGAAATCAAAATAAATATTTTTTATTATGTAATTATCATCAGCTAAATCCATCTCCAATTCCATCCAATGTGATAAGAATTAATCGTTCATGTTTACGGAGAATTACTACCTCACGAACTGATATAATTCATTATCCATCACTATCCATAAATAATGTTTATAATAATCCAAGTAAATCTTTTATACTATATTCATAAAATATTTTTCATTATGAAAATATATTATATCATTTTTTTAACCTTTTTATGGATGGATAAATGATAACGTCATTCTGGCATACGTGGTAACTAAAACTACCATGATGTGATGTGATTATATTTTCATAACCACATCACATAGATGATATATATAAGTATGATTTAAATATTAAAATTATATTAATAATATAATTTTCATTGTGGAATGATAAAATGATACTTCACCTTCTTTCAATAATAATCATTTAAAAATTAAAACTTTACTCAAGCGTACGTACGACTTACGATATGCATGATTGTAGCATATTTCATTTTAAATATCCATATGTAATTGATGTATATAAAAGTATAAATGATGTATAAAATTGATTTATATGTAATAAATACTCTTCTGAGTATTGTAAAATAATTAACACTTTTCTATTGATATCATACCAATGTCATTTATGACTCAAGAACTAAATATCATCAAAACATATGGAATGAACATGAATAATTTAGTAATTATTATAAAATTTTAATAAGTTATATAAATTAGATATTAAAAATTAAAACTAATATAAAGAAATTAAATAATTAACCTATGTTTATTATTCAAGAAGATAACAATTTTACATCATGAGTCGGACTGATGGTAAGAGTCTCTTTAACTAAAACTTCATTTTAAGTGTTTTAAATATTTAATCATATAAATAAACCTCTTTAATTTCCAAGTTATCAAAATGGTTTTTATTTATGTATTTATATAGTAATGAATGTTTTAGATTTTTTATATCCAAATTTCTCTCAAATTATTCAATGTGGTATGGGAAAAATTGATTTGAAAATTGATTTTTAAATATTTTAAATGGGTTTTGAAATTGGATTAGTTATTTTAAAAACCTGAGGTGTTTTCTTATGAGTTAAATAGAAATTTTATTGATAACATTTTGATAATTTTGTGCTTTTTTTGTGTTCTGATTATATAATGGTTGATAAATATTTGACACGTAGATAAGTGATAATCCAATGATGAGTGGTTCTGTGACAACCCACTGATGGAAAATTCCTTTACAACATCCAATGAACTGGGTATGGAAGTCTACCATATGGTTATTCCATTTGTAAGAGTGAAATTTATGGAAATTGAATGCGTTTTTATTCTATTTTAATAATGTTTTATTCTTCATTAATAACTTATTTTTTATATGTTTTCCTAAGAGTTTATATGGAAATTAGTTTTTCAGAAGGTAAAATAAATTACCTTAATAAAAGAATTATATTTATTTTTATGGGTAAAATTTTATGTTTTCATGAAAAGTGTTTCATATGTGATTTCATGTTTTTTGAAAAAACAAGTTCTTTTATATTTATTCCTCTTACAAAGATTCTTTTCTCATCCCAAGATTTAAATTTTTTTCACATGATTTATGGTGGAATTGATACAATAATGAGATCAAAGGGATAAATATGAAGATTTTTCACCAAGATAAAATATTTTTAATTTTAAAGAGTTTCCTTTGGTCAAAAAATTTAATAATTGGTATATTCATACAATTGTGATATATGGTTTTACTTTGAAAGAGTTTTTCCAAATTATATAAAACTCTAAACAGAAAATATCATCGAATGTGAATTCTTGTTCTAAGACACCATAATATATAATGTTTAGGGTTGGGACTTTATAGTTGGTATGAATGGATGGTTTAGAAAAATTTGGAGATTAATATGATTTTATTAAGAGTTAAGTATATCCTAATGATTTAATAATTTTATGGATTATTATAATATCAATATCTTTAAAAAACCCTTTTGAGGCTTTATGTTAGTAAATATAAAGTTTAATAATGGTATTTTAAAGATATTTATTTTTCTTGTAATTATGGGTTACACATTTTGGGATAGATAATGAAAGGAATGAGAATGTTTTTGAGGATAACGTGTTTTTCAAAAGAAGAATATATTTTTTATGAGTTTTATATTAATTATCTTGTTTTAGAAAATGTACAACCCGTGGGATGGGTGACAACCAATCATGCCTGGAAAATATTTGGGAATCAAAACCACTATTGAAGGAAGGCAGGGTAAAACCAGTAACACTGGCCTACATGTAGTGAATGTTATTTTAAATTTTTATATTTAGCTAACCGTTTTTATTGATGATTAATAAGTTTATTTTGGTAACATATACATTATCGAATTTATTTCAATAAAATTGGAAAATTATTTGGTGAACTAGTTATTAATTTTATTTAGGAGACTTTGGGGGATCCAATATGATCAAGGTACGTAGAATACAATGGGATTTTATTTTAAGAGTAATGGATGAATTATATTTTGTAATAATCAATGATTTTATTGTAGGCTTATAATGATTCATGTTATTTATTGAAATAATTAGTATACCTTGGAAATTATGAGGGAAATTAATTTTTGGTTTGAGACATCAAGAGTAATTGATTTTAAAAGGTGAGGCAAGCCCCTTTATTCTAATGAAATCGAAAACACGAAACAAAAATGGAATGGGGTCATATAAGATGAACTACCCTCATTCTAAAACATAAAATGTCAATGAAATCAGTATTCAAATTCAAGATAATTATAATCATCATAATCCCAATCACACTCATCTTCCAAGGGACTTAAAGAATTACCTTGTGCCTTTCTCCCACTAGAGATGGATCTAGTCACCATGGTAGGATTCAGATGTGAGTAGTCCTTCCTTGGTCGGGACATCTTCATTGAGGGAGAAAATCTTTCATTGGAAACTGATTTACCTTTAACAGCATCCCAATATGAACATTTCATTGGAAAATCATAATTCTATCTGTTAGTATATTTTTCCTCAATATTCATTGTGCTCCACTTCTTTTTGAGCTCCTCAATAATCTATGAGCCTGCTTCCGAATATTTTCAAGCATCCATGTTAGGGTTAATGGTCAAGGAATCATCCCTTACCTGAGTTTCAACATCATTAGCCTAAGTGGAGTCCACCAAAACTGCATCCAATATGTGCTCTTCATGTGAAGAAAGGTTGTGTAGAGGAGTCATATGCCCATCTTATTTGTCAACAGGTCCATGCAACTCCATGACATGGTAAAATACATCGTTCTAATTTGAAACTTGCATCTACATTAATAGATCAGTACCATGTGATGGAAGCTTTTCCACATCCACAGCTTCTCGTGACTCCTCAATGAGGAAGCGGTCCTCCTGCAGATATTGGGCATCCTACACCCACGTTAGACCAGACTCATTACCTTCAATGGAATCTCCCAAATTTTCAGTTACGGGATGAGCTTCTCCATTTCTACGTTTTCTTTTATAGAGCTTCTTACATACATTCTGGTTGTGACCATTTTTATATAAATAATAGAACATATAATTTGTAAGAAAATTCTTATTTAGATGTTTGATGGATTGAAATTCCACGCAAAATTGAGGTAATTCTTCATACATAATCTGTAGTTTAATATCATCCTCTAAGGTAGAATAAACATAAGGTTCAACTAAGTCATAATTTAGAACAATTTCAACTAGAATCCTAGAAAAGTTTCCACTCTTTTCCATTTCTATGTCTTTGTCCATTTTAATGGGAACACCCACACCCAATGAAATATCAAAAAATATAAGAGGGTGCCAAAATAACCAGTTTAAGCCATGAATTTTGATCCATACCTGAACCCTAGTGTTCTTGGTAGAGAATGGGTTAAATTAGATATTCCATTTCTGAATGGTAATAATTTCTAGTTTCAGGGAGATGGAGGCAAATCTACATGCCCATGGATTCAAATCCTTGTTTGGGAAGAGAATATGAAAATATATTTTCCCCATAAGAATACATCCATAATATGAAGAATCCCCATACCATAGAGAGTCTTTCTGAATGTTCATTCACCCACAACAGCTCATCCCCAACTGGAAAAATCATACGAGAAATAATCAACTATAAGAAAATGTTAATTCTATATACAATAACATCCTCATTTACATTTACATGTGAAATATTACAATTTCAAATGATTATATCGGGAGTGAAATCCTTCAACGATGTGAAATTCCTCCTGTTAGTGACATACTCTATCATTATTCTTCCATAATAATCCATTGTTGATAGTTCCACAGATTGACTAGAGGGAGGAGGAACCCCACCAGATATCAGTTTCAGGTCCAAATCAAGAGGATATGTTATTCCCACAAGGGTAATTTATGTTATTTTGAGATAATTATGGAAATAATCTTGGAATACTATGTTGTCCAATCCTTCTGCATTTTTTGTTTCAATCATAGAAGGGATTATTTTGATGAAATTTCATAATAATTATTTATTGAATGGTATATGTTGCACATTGGGAATTACTATTGATTTGGAAGATTGATGTAGTTTGTCATCTTATAAAGGTTTACTCTCTTTTGGGAATTATATTATCTTATTCTAACCATTTTGTCTGTGGTTTATTTCTAATTAAATGAGGAATATATAAGTAATATTTTGTGGATAATGTGATTCTTATTCTTCATAAATAAAAAATTTATCATAAATACTCACCATTTGGAGAAAAATATGAGTTTGGCTGAAATTTATTAAAAGATAAAACACTACATTACATGTAAGTGTATTTCTTTATCTTCTTAGTCTAGGTAGTAAAATAATTCTTCAAATATATGAAAATTAACTTAAAAAACATTATTCGTTAACTTTTCTTACAAGGAAATAAATGGCCTTTTAAACCATCATAGATATATGGTTGTGTGAGGGTTAACATTATAATGACAATTTTCTATATCACTCACCATCATCACATGATACATAGGTTTTTTATTCCATGCCCTTGTTTTCATACATGGATACCAACTATGTGTCATCCCGGGTGATCATCGTACATCTATTTGTTTATTTTATTGTGGAATTCTCATTAATCCTCTTCAGATGTGGGATTTCAATAAAGGTATTTTTAATAGACGAACCAATATTACCCAAAAAAAATTCAAAATGTATAGGATGAAATATATTAATGTGGGTGGATTTAACATCCCTTGTTTTAAAAAGGAAACAATATGTTCAGTAGATTATAGCCTCTTGATAATTGGATGCCTTTGAGAAATATTTTATCCCACAACCACGACAGTTAGGGATTTGTGTTAGTTTTATTTCCAATTCCCCTATGGCCTGGATCTTTTTTTCCTTCATCTAGTCTCGTCTCGACATGGGAGTGGTTTGGAATCTGAGTGGTGCGATAGGGATCCAGCCTGGATCATTGTTATCTCCATCTTCCTCTATCGGTGACAATAAAACAAGGTGGTGCTCTGGTGTACAGTTCGGCATGGCTCTCCCCTTCCAAAAATGATTTGGATCGGCATGGTTATGCATTGTTTCAGTTCTGTTCAATTCATCTCGGTCTTTCTGGAAATGATTGTGTGGATTCGTCTTCTTGTTTCGTCTGACACGACTAGGTGACACCTCCAATAGGCTTACATTTTCGTTCTACATTAGATCGGTAGTGAATCAGAGGGGGGAGGCCTTGTTTTTTTGACACTTTTGTGAGTTTTTGTAGGTTTATGATTTGATGATATTGGTGATGTCGGTTTTTTGTTCTCTTGGTAGTGATTTTTGTGGTATATTGGTCATTCTAGTTCAATGTAGTTGGTTCATCACTGCCCCTTCTCGCTGATTTTTCACCATCGTGACTAGTATGCTTCGGAAACTAGTGAGGGTGTATTTATTGTTTTTATAGGATAATATCCACAACCAAAAAAAACATGTTTAGTTTAGGATGATCCAAATTTCTTCATCGGTGATGCTCCCTTAGCATGGTGTTGAGTCATCCAGTCCTGGGTGATGATGTCTTGAACTCACGTCCTTTGGACTGTCTTCTAGGCTTTTATAGTTGCATTGGCATGGGTGTATCATGGATTTTGGTGGGGTCCATCAAGGATGGTCGTTGATTGAGGTGAAATGGTCTCACGAATGCTTCATGTTGGATAACCAAAACAATCTTCAAGGAATTTCTTTTCATGAGGATTTGGAGATAGTTGACTTTATTGTGCGTGAGTTTTTGGATTTGGAAGATTGAGAAGGTATGGTGCAGACATTATTACTAGGCCCATTCATTTTTTTGTGGGACAACATGCTGAGTAGCCCTGCACTGGTTGAGGTGTTTGTTAATGATGTTGATGTTGGGTATGGGTTCTTATACGTAGTTGTGTTCTGGTTTGAAATCCTTAATTTTCAGATTATTCTTATGTCTATTTTTCCTTGTAGACATGTGAGGTTTCCCCCCTTTCCCTTAAAAAGGGGTTTATCCAAAATTAACAAAAATTTAGGGATTCGGGCCATTGAGTCACTATTATCGATACCATACATGATACACCACATCAAGCATAAATGAACGACTATATAATGTTATTTAAATTTTACCATCATAACCTTTCCATTAGAATATTTTGAATAAATAGTGTTAACAGAATTATCAAAATATGGCTTACAAATTTATACATCATTAATTATTTGGAGACCAATTGATTAAAAATTAAAATGAAATCCTTTTTAAAATAAAAGGAAATGTTTTTCTGAAAAGTATTTAAATGTGAACATGGGTATTTTATACAAATAAATAAATAAATATCTCTTTTTGGGTTATATTAATAATATATAAATATAATATATTCAATATATTGTTTAAAATTAATATTATGTGTTTTCTAGAAATTATATAAGAATAAATCCAATTTTAGGCATAAAATGTTTTTTATTTGTAAGAAAAGAGTTTTTCAGGCTTTCAATGGAGAACATGTTTTAAATCGTGTTTTGGCACCGATAATATTTATTTATAAAAATTAATTTTTTCTTTGAAATCAGTATATCCAAATTTACATTGGTTTAATTTTTTTCTTTTTTCTAAGAAGTTGAATATTTTGAGGAATAGAGAAAAAATTAAATTTTAATTGAACTTTTTTTTGGATATATATTTTATAGTGTTAAAGTATAAATTTAATTGGTCTTAAAGTATAATTATATCCCTTTTTTATCATTTTTCACAGTTTAGGTCATTGGAATAAATTTCATATTGAATTTATATATAATAACATTTCAATTTTTTAATGTTTTTACTTTAAAAACTCATTTTTTTAGTTAATTTAATGAGATTAGTTTTAAATTAATTAATAAAAAATATGTTTTATGAAGTCTGAAAAAATGGATTCCATATTTTGAATCTGTGAGTCTAAATGTTTTAAGTATGTTCTTTTTTGGACATTATTATTATTATTAGTAATAATGTTTTATTAACAGAGTTAATTGTAAATCATGTAATAAAGGGTGAAAATAATATTATAACTATTAGAAAATTACCCAAATACTTCCCTAAATTTCAATCTATGAGTGTTTTTCCACTACTGTTATGCTTAGGCCATAGTGATGTCATTTATAATCCACATGGATGAGAGAATGACAATTATTATATATTTTTAATCAAAAGTCAATGATGACATAATCATATCTTTTACAAGTATATCATCATTAATAATGGGTTTTACCAATGATAAAATAGAATATAAATAAAAATTTGAAAGATAAAAAATTTACCTCTTTAATGATAATTTATTTTTAATTTTTATAAATAAATATTCTAATTAATGTCTTTCACAATAATGACACTTTAATTGTTTAGTTAATGAAAATATAAATTAAATTTTATGAAATATTTTAAAATAAATACTATTTTATGTAATTAAGGTAATAAAATAATTTAATTTTTTACATAGACATTTTTATATATTATATATAAGATATTTTTTAATATATCATATTGTTATGATATTTTTATGAAGTCATGTAATAAATAGTGTCAAAATTTACATAAATGATAATTTCAAACCAAAAAATTTAGTAAATTATATAAAATTTATAAATATAAATATTTAGGCCAAATAAATGGGATAAAGTTTAATATTTTATAAGTGTTAAATTTATGGTTTTTTTAATTTTATAATAATTATATTAACCATTAAAGTGTAAAACTCTTGTTATCACGGTAAGAGTTGGAGGTTCTAAATAGGGTTAAATCCAAAAGATAAGGACTAAAAATTATTAAAGGCTTATATAAGTATCATTATATCTAAATATATCGACCCATCAGAATCATATCTTCAAAATAAATTATTTTTGATCCATTTTGAAAATAAAATAAAATTACATTAATTTATTATTTTGAGAAATTCCAAGAGTGTCCCTCCCATTTCTTATAAAAGGGCACATCTTATTTACTTTTTATTAGAAATAAAATCCAAGTTGGGTTTTCCAATATCATCCAAAATACCATATTTTAATCCTTATATACCTTTTTGGTCTCTTAGTTTAGGTATAAAACCACCATTAGTGTTCTCAATTTGTAAATCCAAGGAGGTGGTCCGAGGAAGAGGTATCATTTTTAATCTAGTTTTTTTGTTTTATTTTTTCTTCCACCCCCTTCACATAATATTAAACAATAATTAAATAATAAATACACTATCATAAATAAACTTATATATTGTTATTTTAATATCATCACATAAATCCATCTCCACGTCCATCCAATCGGAAAAGAATTAATCGTTCATGGGTACGACAAACTACCGCCTCACGAACTGATATAATTTGTTTCCCATCACCATCCCTAAAGACTGGTTATAATGAAGGAATTAGATTTTATATATTATTTTCATCTCGAATTTTTCATTATTAAATTATGATAAATCATTTTCATTATTACATTTCCATGGGAAAAATATCATAACAGTATTCATGCATACGCGTAATCTATCACATCCACGAAGAGATGTGATTCATTTTTCATCACCACATCACATGGAAGATATATATATATATATATATGTATATTTAAATTCATAATATGATATTAATAATTTTATGATCATTATAGAATGTTAAAATTATACTTACCTTTATTCGGTAATGATCATTGAAAAATGAAAACGTTACTCATACATACTTATGGCTTACCGTCTCCATGATTATAACATAATTAAAATTTCATATCCCTATTTATTTTATGGATTTAAAAGAATAATTTATTTATAAATTTTATTTTTATTTCATTAATATTATTATGGGTATTATTGAATAATGATCAGTTTGACTATTGACAAAATACCAAAATCATTTATGACTCATTTATTGAATATCATAAAAATGTCTCACATGAACATAAATAATTTATTAATTGTTATAACGTGGTAGTAAGTGATATTAATGGAATAATAATAATTAATAATGAATCTAATATTGTAAATAACTAACCTATGATTATAATTTTGTAATATAACGATTTTATGTGATGATTTAGAATCATGGTAAGGGACTCTTCAACTAAAATATCATTTTATGTGTTTGGAATATTTATTATTATAAATCCTTCTCTTTCTTGTCCTTTATTTCAAACTGGGTTTTATGAATATATTTATATTCAAATTAATGTTCTATATTATTAATTTTACAATTTCTCCCAAATATTTAAATGTGGTATAGGTAACTTTGGTTTAAAAATGTTTTCATAAATGTGTTAAATGGGATTTGTAAATGGATTAGTGATTTAAATAACATGAAATGTTTATTTATAAGTGAAAATGAAATTTTATTAGTATAGTGTTGAAAAATACGTGAATTTAGGTGTTATGATTATATATTGGAACATGTACATTTGACGGGTGGTTACTTGACAAACAAGTTATGGGTGATTCCATAACAAATCCAAGGACGGGTGGTTATGTTATAACCTCGAAAGAATTGGGTATTGAAGCTGACCACATGATTATTCCATTTTTGTATTATTATTTCCCTAGTAACCTATTATATTTTCTATGTTTTCAAATGATTTTATATGGAAATCATTTGTTTTCAAAAGGAAAAATAAATGTTCATATAAAGGAATGATTTTTCCCTTTATAGGTAAAATGTTATGTTTCCATGAATAGTTTTTCCATGTTTTTTAATGTTTTTTTGAACTAATGGTTTCCATTATTTTTATGTTCCATACTAATAAATTTATTTTCATCCATTTTTTTTAAAACATCCCAGGATTTAAGGGTAAATAGAGTCAATGATTAGATCAATAGGAGAACTGCGATGATTTTCCATGAATAGAAACACTATTTTATTAAAAAGAGTTTCCTTTGGTGAAAAAATGGATATTATATATTAGTATCCACTTTTAATTTATGGGTTTAAATTGTATGTATTTGTCCCACTTCTTTAGAAAACTAATCTAAAAAGATCCATGAATGTTAATTATAGGTCAAAAATAATAGAATTTGTAAAGTTTAAGGTCGGGTTCTTATAGTCTCCAACAAAGATTATATATGGGTTATTAAGATGAAAATTATATGGAAACAATCTGGATAGATATCCTCTATATATACAAGTACATGATGGTCGGAGTATCAGATAAAGTGGCAGCATCTGAACAATCCGAATCAGACATAAGAGGATCAAATCAAGGATTACTAGATATAGGTTCATCATAAAGAGAACATAAAAAAGGAGTACCCAATGGAGGTGTATTGGAAAGATCACAATTTGTTAAGGCTAATAAAACACAAAAAACTACATAGAATGATACTTAATAGAATTTTACTATGGAATATTTATAGGAAATATTCTAAAATGTTAATAGTTTAGCTCATCCATGTATTTCAAGATCAAGAATAACTATCAAAACAAACATTATATTCATAGAGCTGTAAAAATTAATGAAGTTTTTGTACATTTGAAAAGAAGATACAAATAATTATTTTGTAATACCATCATAAAAAGGTTGAATTTCTATAATAAATCAAAAAATAATAAGGAATATCTTATCGTTAGGGGTATAACCAATTACTGAAGTGGATCATGGATGGTGGAGGGTTATAATCCGATACAAATGAATGGTATAAAAGGTGGATAATTAGGGAGGGGATGACTAACTGTGGTATAAGAGTTGGTCATTGGGGGTATAACCTAGGTTAATGTGAGTTATTATTATAAGGGGTTATAACCAGTTTCTACCCATACCTATATAATCAAGATGATGTTTTTGATGAATACATGTATGGGGGTAAAACCAACATGGTACGAAGTCTGTAATTTAACTGAACCATGTAAATACCATGTGTTGATTTATCTTTATATTTACTACATAAAAGGTGAGGTTTAGAGATATTATTGTGTGTTTCAAAAATCTATCAAGTTTCAAAGGGTTGAGTTTTGAGGATATTTCATTAAAGAAAAATTATCATTGATTCCCCCCGTCCCCTCTGATCAATATCACACAAATCCGGTAACATCACATAAAATACACCTAAACAATTTTAATGTATCATGGAGGATATTTTTCATAAAAATAATATGTTATTATTTGAAAATATTTCCAAAAATTAAATTATTATCATGTAATTAAATATAATTTTATTTCATCAGATAGTCTAAACAGCTCATGGTGGTATATACATTTTATTTCTATGCTCCCACATTACATTATTTATTTTTTTTCAAGAAAATATTAATTCATTAATCTCTTTTAACAAGTATATAAGATAGGGATCCTCCAGGATCATATTCCATGTGTCCTTCCAAATAAATGGTTTTAAAAAACTACATCAAATATGGAATTTAATCTACTATAAATATTTTCATACATTTTATAGATAATGGAGAAAAGAATATTCAAATTATATTATCATATACTATACCATGGAGTGTTCTTGAACTTCAATTTGAGGATTTAAATTTTTATGTTTTGAATTTGCATTATATGTAATGATTTCTCCATATTCTTTGTTTTTAGTCAATTTCGTTATTTTAAGGTTCGATTGTAACATCCCAAGCTTCAACGGTACGCTTCTCTTTGAATAATGTGATAGCGTGTGTTGTACGCAACATCGAGTTCTAACACACCACAACCAATCAAACTAGCCGTTATGAATAGTAATACCTACTTTTTGAAATTATATATATTTTATATTTCAAAATGAACTTCATTTTTGGATTCGGAATATCGAAATTATCCTAAGTTGAATTTTTGGTATTTTTCTGAGAACATCCAATTTTTATGAATAGTGAAAAATACTTAAAAACAACTTTTTTAATCAAAATAATTTATAGTGATAAATTATATTATTGAGTGGTTTTAAAGTATAATTAGAATATATTTTTATCATTTTATCCAATGGGTATCATAAGAATTAATTTCACTTTGAAATTGGACATAAACAATTTTCAATCTTTTGATATATATTGTTTCTTAAAAACACGCTATTTGTTATGACAGCTAGAATTAATTATAAAATTAATTAATAAAACTTATATGTTTGGAATTTTGTAAAATAGACATCATTTTTGAATTCGGAATATCAATTATAGCTTAGGGTGAAATTTTCGCATTGTTCTGAAAAACTTCAATTTTTGATGAATAGTGAAACTTCTAAGTGGTAGTTAAAAAAAAACTGAATTTTTCATAAAACTTAATTTTACAACTTCTGTGAATGGAATTTCAAAAATCCGAGAGACACGGTTAATATCAAGAAGTAAAATTTGGTTCAATGAGATGAAAATAATTTTTGGTGAATAGTAACTTTTTACTTTTATTTACCGCGGTTAAAAGTACATAGGGTAATTAAGGATAAAAATGATATTAATATTACCCTAACACATGTCCTAATTCTATTGTACAAGTTTATCTCGACCAAAAAAGTCTTGGGAATAAAATATTATCATTTAGGTCCACTTGGATTAGATTAGGACATTTATTATTATTTAATTCAAAGAAGAGTTAAAAGAGTTAAAATCAAAGTTTATTTACTAAAACATTTTAATATAGGGTTATACATAAGATAAATTCAATTGTAAATATTTATTAGAAATATAATAAGATTTCCTACATAATGATATTTTATTTATAATTTTTAGACTTTAAATAATTTAATTTATTTATGACACAATGATGATGCAGTAATTACCATAATTGTGAAAAATTAAAATAATTGATATTATAAATTCCCAAATAAATATAATTTGAGACTTTTAATGAATTACAATAATGCTATAGGATAATATGACATTTTAGGATTGATATAATTAACTTCGGTTGAAGTAATCATTCTGTTATGAGTTTCAAAAAAATCAATTATTGAATAGTGTGAAAATTGACATAAAAGAGTTTTTAAAACAAATATTATATTATTAATTGATATTAAATTCCTAAAAATCTAAGGATCGGCCAAGAGACTTATATCATGATAGGTTAATCAGTAATGGACCACTTGGAGGTCTCTTGGATGTATATAGTATGTTTATTAACTATATATTATAAAAATACAAAGTGACATAGTGAATGTCAAACTAATTAACTAAGAGTAAAAACTAAACGATAAGGTTAATATAATAACCCAAACCTGTCTAAATTCTATTGGATGAATTGTTTTCGACCTATCCCCAACATAAACATTGAATAATCAACTTTCGAGCCAATAGAAACCGAATATGAATTTATTATAAATTAATATTTCTAGCTTTTCCAAAGGTGCACCTCACCCCTCTTATAAAAGGGCACTCCTCCTTCTCATTTCTTCACACCCTCAAAGCCTTTTGGTTCGGCAAAACTCTACCCAAATACTCTCCCAACTTCCCTCACTACAACCTAGAGGCCTTAGTTTGATCTGAAAGCCATCTTAAGGAGCCCTTTTGATCAAATCAAAAGGAAGAACCCGAAGAAGAGGTGATGATTTCACCACCCTTTTCAAAGTTCCTTTCTTCTTCCATTTCTTCTTTCTTTGTTATTACCATTATAAAATAATAACCCCAGTATCTTATATATACTGTGATGTTATTATAAATATGGTACAACCATATTCATTATTCTATCCACCCTTTGAATAACATGTCACCATACATGCGTACGTACGACTTACCGTCTCCACGTTGTGGTGTAATTGTTATTCAATATATTATTATTTGGATGGGTATAATAATGATGTGAAACTCATGTAAATAATAAATATAACATGATAATGATTCTGTATATATTATATACTATCAACTTATATATTATTTTAATATCAAAAGAATTATATTGTCGCTCGTGCCTACGTACGGACTACCGTCTTCACGAACGCGATGTGATTCATTCTCCATCGTATCTATTCAAGTATAATTATCATTTTCTGATTTAAAAATGATGTTTAAGGACTTGATATCATTCTGGATATGAATAATATACAACCTATCAATTACAAACATGGCTTACGTAACAAAACATATAAAAGAAAATGAATAAGTTAACACCCGAAACAATGATAATACTAAGATATTATTAACAAAGCAATGTTAAAAGATCATATATGATATCATATGAATGCATATGATTCTTGTATAATTTAATAACAATTATTTCAATATTATACAGGAGGTTAACCTACCCCAACCGAGGAAAAGTACAAGGTAAGGGTTATTTCACAATCTCTTCATTATCCGAGGTTGTTTATACGTAATAATGTACTGGGATCTCTTTATCATCCACATCCATGTTTCATAAAAATGTATTTCAAAATATTTTTACTATTTACAAGAATATGGGTTAAATTCATTTATACCCTTGTTTTACTTTATATAAGAGGGTTATAAAGGAATATTTTCGCCGTTTTCCAAACAAGGTGCTTTTTAACCTTTTCGACAAAATTAAGGTAAGAATGTTTTTTTAACTTATACGGCGGGTGCATCTATTTTCCGCCGTTATAAAATCGTTGAAGCTTCCCTTACAATCTTATAAGAATATTTTCAAAGAAAATGTTTTATTTTATAAATATATGACTCTTAAATGATTTCAAAATAGAAAGATATATTTCTCTAAAAAGAGTTTTGATTTCATCTATGTCAACATCCTTTGATGGATTTTACTCTAATTTGAAGTTTATTTATTATGATACAAAACTTCTATATTGTATTGAATTTTTTGTGATATATTTGAATGTGGATGTGCTATTTTTACCATTCATGTTTTATGGTGAAAGTATTGTCATTTCGTATGCTAGTTTTAATATGAAGGTTTATGTTATGTTTAAACCTTTTCATATGGGAATGCATTGGACTTAATATGTGACGGGTGGAGCCCGCTATAGCTCCTCAATGAATCAGTAGGTCTCCTAAGACAAACTAGTGTCTTGGCACAAGGCCTTGACAAAATCTTATTTGTAGTCTTGGCACGAGGCCTTGGATATGTGGTTATGATAATCTGGCATTATGCATTCCATCATTATGAAAGTGGTTATTGATATTGCATGTGATTATTCGATTAGTAGAATATCCATGTGAATAAGTAAATGGAATTATTTCATTTTACTTTTGCCATACTATGTTGAAGTTCAAGTCTAAAAGGCTTTTGTTTTAGTTATACATTGACTTAAATGTTTATGCTTATTTTTGAAAGTTTCTTCTATATTGTTATCCTTACTGGGTATTTGAGATCACCCCTTTTCTATGTTTTAATTTTCCCAGGATGTGAAGAAGTAAGTTATGAATGACCTTCAGGGATAGTATGTGGGGATATGAGTGTGGAATATGGAGAATATGTTGTTGTAGTAGTTTTTCACTTTGTCATGTAATGTAAAACATTATGAATATATCTAGTGTTTCCAAGGCTACTAAACCAATCGGTCTTTCAAGATTTGATCTTTCTTGTGATCATGCCAATGTAATGTAATAATGCACCGACTCTGGGTAAATAGGGTCGGGGCGTTACAGTTGGTATCAGAGGAAGTTTAGTACAAACCTTGGAAGCTAGATTTAGATAAACTCTGATTAGAGCACGTAGACCTAAGATGAACTTTGAGGATTAGTATAGAAGAACTTCCTAGAATTTTGGTATTATAGAGATTTTGTGAGTTTTCCGAGCAATACATCTCTTTCTGGATACGAGCAGGTAGAGGCGGCTCTGGCACAGATGTACCTAGGGGTAAAACCCAAAAACACCGCTTTGAACTAGACTCGAACGGGAAGTGGTGCACGACAACGGGCCTTGCTGCACTCTTGGTTACGACACTCCCGGGGGATATTCTTAGGATAACTCTCATTTTCTTTACAAATAATTATGAAGGGTTTATGAGTATATATTTCCTCAAAGAAAACATTTTTATGATTATGGATTATATCCATAAATAGTTCAATTTATGTTAAGTGATTTATAAGTATGGGATTATGTATCTTGATTCATAAATTGATCTAGTTTATGCCATTGTTTAGAAATGGCGCCTAGTGGAAGAAATTGAAACTGTATCAATGCACGCACTCCATGTAGGGATTTCCCTCCTGCTCAAGATAATTATAGTGGAGCTGGTGATGCAACTAGTGTCGATCTGCTAATCACCATACTGGGACAACTCACTCAGGTTATGAATAATAACCTTACCTGTATGGAGCACCCTGATCCGCAGCATGGAGGATCAATGTTAGATCGATTCATGAGGCAACAACCACCAAAGTTCAATGGCAGTACAAATCCCTTAGTAACTGAGAAATGGATATTTTCCCTAGAGAAAATATTTCAGGCTTTTGGGAGTAGTGAAAGGAAAAAAGTTATTATTTCAGCTTACCACCTCACTGGAGATGCTGATCAATGGTGTTCATTGATTCAAAATACGAAGGAAGATGATGAAGTATCAAATATGGAATGGAGGGAGTTCAAAGATCTGTTTTTAGAAAAATACTTTCCTCCCGACCATCGAGCAGATATGGAAAGGAAATTTTTGAGTCTGAGACAAAAGGAGGATGAGAATGTCACAAAGTATGAGGCTAACGTTACAAGGTTAGCATGGTATGCTGGAGATTATATACGTAACCCAAGAAGTAAGATTGATTGTTTCTTTGATGGGTTAAAATCATTTCTCCGTCGAGCATTAGTCTCACAATCCTTTTCATCATACGAAGACATTGTCTCATGTGCTATCAAGACCGAAAAGGAATTCTCTAAGTCTTATGACTTTTAAGAAAATCAAGAGAAGAAGAGGCCTACTGATCAATCTGGTAATGGAAATAAGGGGAAGATATGAAAGGCTGAATATCCATCCTGTGGTAAATGTGGTATGAAACACCTCAGTACTTGCTTGAAGGGAATGGGTGTCTGTTACAAATATGGTGAAAAAGGCCACCAAGCTCGTGATTGCAAAGGGAAGAAGGAAGCTACCAATGTTCAGTGCTACAATTGCAAGGAGATGGGGCATTATGCAAATGAATGTCCTAAGCATCAGCAGAACTTACCTCAGAAAAGGCCAAGGGATCAAGGACAAGCTTATGCTTTCACTACTGCTCAGGTAGAAGCTCCGAAAGACGTGGTGGAAGGTAATTTAATGGTTTCCTCAAGATTAGAAAATGTATTAATTGATTTTGTATCATCGCATTGTTTCATATCTTCCCAGTTTGCTAAGAAAATTAGATATTTCCAATTTGATTTAACAAGGGAGTTGTCAGTTAAAACTCTTAAGGGAAGTATCATTGCAACAAAGTTTTATGAATAAGTCCCCATTAGAGCACATAAATGTTCTTTATCTGCTGATCTCATCGTCATACCTATGATTGAGTTTGATATAATCCTCGTTATGGACTGGCTTTTGGTCTATGATGCGAAGATTTATTGTAAGAATAAAGAGGTCACGATTCTTGATGATAATGATAAGGAACACCTTATCTTTAGAGCAGAATCGTCACCACCTAATTCTTATTTAGATCCACCCCCAGTAGCTCAACTAAACTCAATTATTGGGGAGGAAGAGAATGAAATAACTGTGGGTGAGGAAAGGAATGTTAAAATAGAGGATGTACTTGTTGTGAAAGAATTTGTAGATGTATTTCTGGAAGATTTACCTGGACATCCTCCAGAACGAGATGTTGAGTTTTCCATTGATTTAATTCCTGGATCAAGGCCTATATCAAAGACCCCTTATATAATGGACACTGTAGAATTAGTTGAACTAAAAAAACAACTAGAGGAATTGAGTAATAAGGGATTTATTCGCCCTAGTGTTTCTCCATGTGGAGCCCATGTTCTTTTTGTTAAAAAGAAAGACGGATCTATGAGGATATGTATCGACTATAGGGAGATCAATGCTATAACAATAAAGAACAAGTATCCCCTACCACGCATTGATGATTTATTTGACCAACTGCATGGAGCTCAATAATTTTCAACGATTGACCTTCGATCTGGATACCATCACTTGTGTGTGAAGAAGGAAGACATTCCGAAGAAAGCATTTCGAACCAGGTATGGGAATTATGAGTTTACTGTAATGCCTTTTGGATTGACTAATGCACCCTCTGTATTCGTGGATCTGATGAATAGATCTTTCAAGGAGTATCTCGATGAATTTGTGGTGGAATTTATTAATGATATCTTGGTATACTCCAAAAGCTACGTAGATCATGAAAATCACTTGGGCAATATCTTGAAGACTCTGAGAAGACATGAATTATATGGGATGTTTAGCAAGTATGAATTCTGGCTTCAGGAGATTTCTTTTCTTGGCCATATTGCCTCTAAAGATGGAATATCTGTTGATCCTTCTAAGACCAAGGCAATCCAAGAATGGCCATCACCTACGAGTATAACTAAGGTACGTAGTTTTATTGGTTTAGCAGGTTATTATCGACAATTCATCCAAAATTTTGCCCGATTGGCTAACCCATTAATGTAGCTCACATGTAAAGGGGTTAAATTTGTTTGGAAAAAAGAGAGTGAAGAATGTTTCTAAGAACTGAATAGAAGATTAGTCTATGCTGCTATATTGACTCTACCATCAGGGAATGATGGGTTTGTTATTTATAGTGATGCATCGAAGAAAGGACTTGGTTGTGTCCTTATGCAGAATGATAGGGTTATTGCCTATGCATCATGACAGTTGAAAATTCATGAACAAAACTATCCTACTCATGATCTCGAGTTAGCAACTATGATATTTTATTTGAAGATATGGAGGCACTACCTCTGTGGTGAAAAATGTGAGATTTATACTGATCACAAGAGTTTGAAGTATATTTTCTCACAAAAAGAACTCAACATGAGGCAGAAGAGATGGCTTGAATTACTCAAGGATTATGATTGCACGATACACTACCACCCGGGGAAGGAAAACAGGGTGGCAGATGCTTTGAGCAGAGAAGACCATGGAGTTTTGAACAATATGAGAATTGAAAGGGATCCAATTTTCATGGATCTAGTAAAGATGGACATGGGAATAACCAGGGAAGGCGAAACATAAATTATTTTTCAAATAGTTGCCAAACCATCTTTACTAGAATGGATTAAGAGTTCTCAGACCGATGATGAAGAATTTAAAACGAATATTAAAGCTGTGAATGATGGGAGATTGAGAGACTTTGTGTATGAAGATGAAATTTTGAAATTCAGGAAGAGACTTTGTGTTCCCGATTTACCTGATCTAAAAAGGGAATTGTTGGATGATGCTCAGAGTTCCAATTTCTCTATACATCCTTGGAGCACCAAAATGTATAGATATTTGAAGGAACATTTTAGGTGGGAATACATGAAGAGGCAGATTGCTGATTTTGTGTCAAGATGTATGGTTTGTCAACAAGTGAAAGCTGGAAGGCAACAACCTGGAGGAGTCATGCAACCTCTTCCCATACCATAGTTGAAATGGGACAATATTACGATGGACATTGTCATGGGACTACCAAAGAATCATAGAAGGAATGATGCAATATGGGTTATTGTTGATCGTCTTACCAAGTCAGCACGTTTTCTTTCTATAAGAGAAGATCTACCACTAGAACGTCTAGCAAGACTACATATTAATGAAGTTGTGAGACTTCATGGAGTACCCCTATCGATTGATTTTGATCGTGATCCCCGTTTTACTTCAAGATCCTGGAAGAGTATTCAGAAATCCCTGGATACTGAACTTCATTTGAGCACTGCCTACCACCCTCAAACGGATGGACAATCAGAACGAACTATTCAAACTTTAGAAGACATGTTGAGATCCTGCTCACTTGACTTTCAGGGTATGTGGGATCAATATTTACCTCTGGTAGAATTTTTCTATAACAATAGCTTCCATTCGCGTATTTAAATGGCACCATATGAAGTGTTATACGGAAAGAGATGTTGTACACCAACCTGTTGGGATGACGTAGGTGAAAGAAAACTTGTAGGCCCAGAACTGGTGGAGGAAACAATGGAAAAGGTGAAGGTAATCCAAAATCACCTCAAAGCAGCTCAAAGTGGGCAGAAGAGCTATGCCGATAATCGAAGGAAGGATTTGGAATTTCAAGTCGGTGATCATGTTTTCCTGAAGGTATCTCCATAGAAGGGAGTCATATGTTTTGGTAAGAAAGGTAAATTGAGTCCCAGATATATCGGACCTTTCGAAATTCTAGAACAAATTGGGGCTGTAGCTTACCGATTGACAATGCTGCCAAGTCTCTCAAAAGTTCACGATGTGTTCCACGTATCTCTGTTGAGGAAATACATTCCTGACCCAACGCATGTAATCACCTATGAAAAATTAGAACTGGAACCCGATCTTTCCTATTGTGAAGATCCCGTCAGGATTCTTGATACGAGAGAACAAGTACTAAGAAACCGGACGACGCGACTGGTAAAAGTTTTGTGGAGAAACCATAAAATGGAAAAGGCAACGTGGGAACCTGAGGAACTTATGATGAAGAACCACCCGAGTATTTTCATGTGATAATTATTCTAGAAATTTCGAGGATGAAATTATTTTAAGGAAGGGAGAATGTAACACCCCAAGCTTCTACAGTACGCTTCTCTTTGAATAATGCGATAGCGTGTGTTGTACGCAACATCGAGTTCTAACACACCACAACCAATCAAACTAGCTGTTATGAATAGTAATACCTAATTTTTGAAATTATATATATTTTATATTTCAAAATGAACTTCATTTTTGGATTCGAAATATCAAAATTATCCTAAGTTGAATTTTTGGTATTTTTCTAAGAACATCCAATTTTTATGAATAGTGAAAAATACTTAAAAACAACTTTTTTAATCAAAATAATTTATAGTGATAAATTATATTATTGAGTGGTTTTAAAGTATAAATAGAATATATATTTTTACCATTTTATCCAATGGTGTTCATTAGAATTAATTTCACTTTGAAATTGGACATAAACAATTATCAATCTTTTGATATATATTGTTTCTTAAAAACACGCTATTAGTTGTGACAGCGGGAATTAATTATAAAATTAATTAATTCAACTTATATGTTTGGAATTTTTTAAAATATTCATCATTTTTGAATTCGGAATATCAATTATAGCTTAGGGTGAAATTTTGGCATTGTTCTGAAAAACTTCAATTTTTGATGAATAGTGAAACTACTAAGTGGCAGTTAAAAAAACTGAATTTTTCATAAAACTTAATTTTAAAGCTTCTATGAATGGAATTTCAAAAATCTGAGATACACAGTTAATATCATTAAGTAAAATGTGGTTCAATGAGATGAAAATAATTTTTGGTGAATAGTAACTTTTTACTTTTATTTACCACGGTTAAAAGTAAATAGGGTAATTAAGGGTAAAAATTATATTAATATTACCCTAACACATGTCCTAATTCTATTGTACAAGTGTATCTCGACCAAAAAATCCTTAGAAATAAAATATTATCATTTAGGTCCACTTTGATTAGATTAGGACATTTATTATTATTTAATTCAAAGAAGAGTTAAAAGAGTTAAAATCAAAGTTTATTTACTAAAACATTTTAATATAGGGTTATACATAAGACAAATTAGATTGTAAATATTCATTAGAAATATAATAAGATTTAATAAATAATTATAGTTTATTTATAATTTTTATACTTTAAATAATTTCATTTACTTATGACACAATGATGATGCAGTAATTACCATAATTTTGAACAATTAAAATAATTGATATTATAAATTCCCAAATAAATATAATTTGAGACTTTTAATGAATTAAAATAATTTTATAGGCTAATATGATATGTTAGGATTGATTTAATTAACTTTTTTAGAAGTAATAATTCTGTTATGAGTTTCACAAAAATCAATTATTGAATAGTGTCAAAATTGACATAAAAGAGTTTTAAAAACAAATATTATATTATTAATTGATATTAAATTCCTAAAAATCTAAGGTTCGGCCAAGAGACTTATATCATTATAGGTTAATCAGTAATGGAACACATTGGGGTCGCTTGGATGTATATTTTACGTTTATTAACTATATATTATAATAATACAAAGTGACATGGTAAATGTCAAACCAATTAACTAAGAGTTAAAACTAAAAGATAAGGTTATTATAGTAACCCAAACCTGTCTAAATTCTATTGGTTGAATGGTTTTCTACATATCCCCACCTTAAATGTTGAATAATAAACTTTGGAGCCATTAGAAACCGAATATTAATTTATTATAAATTAATATTTCTAGCTTTTCCAAAGGTTCACCTCACCCCTCTTATAAAAGGGAACTCCTCCTTATCAATTCTTCACACCTTCAAAGCCTTTTGGTTTGGCCAAACTCTGCCCAAATACTCTCCCAACTTCCCTCACTACAACCTAGATGCCTTATTTTGATCAGAAATCAAACCTAAGGAGCCATTTTGATCAAATCAAAAGGAAGAACCCAAAGAAGAGGTAATGATTTCACCACCCTTTACCAAGTTCCTTTCTTCTTCCACTTCTTCTTTATTTGTTATTACCAATATAAAATAATAACCCCAGTATCTTATATATACTGTGATGTTATTATAAATATGGTACAACCATATTCAGTATTTTATCCACCATTTGAATAACATGTCACCATATGTGCGTACGTACGGCTTACCGTCTCCACGTCGTGGTGTAATTGTTATTCAATATATTATTATTTGGATGGGTATAATAATGATGTGTAACTCATGTAAATAATAAATATAACATGATAATGATTCTTTATATATGATATACTATCAACTTATATATTATTTTAATATCAAAATAATGATATTGTCGCTCGTGCGTACGTACGAACTACTGTCTCCACGAACGCGATGTGATTCATTCTCCATTGTATCCATTCAAGTATAATTATCATTTTCTTATTTAAGAATGATTTTTAAGGACTTGATATCATTCTGGATATGAATAATATACAACCTTTCCATTACAAACATGGCTTACCTAACAAAACATATATGAGAAAATGAGTAAGTTAACACCCAAAACAACGATAATACTAAGATATTATTAACAAAGCAATGTTAAAAGATTATATATGATATCATATGAATGCGTATGATTCTTGCATAATTTAATAACAATTATTTCAATATTATACAGGAGTTTAACCTACCCCAACCAAGGAAAAGTACAAGGTAAGGGTTATTTCACAATCTCTTCATTATCCGAGGTTGTTTATACGTAATAATCTACTGGGATCTCTTTATCATCCACATCCATGTTTCTTAAAAATGTATTTCAAAACATTTTTACTATTTAAAATAATATGGGTTAAAGTCAATTATTCCCTTTTTTGACTCTTTATAAGAGGTTTATAAAGGAATCTTTCCATCGTTTTCCAAACAAGGTGCTTTTTAACCTTTTCGACAAAATTAAGGTAAGAATGTTTTTTTAACTTATATGGCGGGTGCAGCTATTTTCCGCTGTTATAAAATCGTCGAAGCTTCCCTTACAATCTTATAAGAATATTTTCAAAGAAAATGTTTTATTTTATAAATATATGACTCTTAAATTATTTCAAAATAGAACAAGATATTTCTCTAAAAATAGTTTTGATTTCATCTATGTCAACATCCTTTGATGGATTTTACGTTTATTTGAAGTTGATTTAGTATGATACAAAACTTCTATATTGTATTGAAGGTTTTGTGATATGTTTGACTGTGGATGTGCCATTTTTACCATTAATGGTTTATGGTGAAAGTATTTACATTTCGTATGCTAGTTTTAATACGAAGTTTTATGTTATGTTTAAACCTTTTCATATGGGAATGCATTGGACTTAATATGTGACGGGTGGAGCCCACTATAGCTCCTCGATGCATCGGTAGGTCTCATGAGACAAACTAGTTTCTTGGCACAAGGCCTTGACAAAATCTAATTTGTAGTCTTGGCACGAGGCCTTGGCTATGTGGTTTTGATAGTCTGGCATTATGCATTCCATAATTATGAAAGTGGTTATTGATATTGCATGTGATTATTCGATTAGTAGAATATCCATGTGAATAAGTAAATGGCATTATTTCATTTTACTTTTTCCATACTATTTTAAAGTTCAAGTCTAAAAGGCTTTATTTTTAGTTATACATTGCCTTAAATGTTTATTCTCATTTTTGAAAGTTTCTGCTATATTGTTATCCTTACTGGGCATTTGAGGTCACCCCTTTTCTATGTTTTAATTTTCCCAGGATGCGAAGAAGTAAGTTATGAATGACCCACAGGGATTGTATGTGGGGATATGAGTGTGGAATATGGAGACTATGTTGTTGTAGTTGTTTTTCACTTTGTCATGTAATGTAAAACTTTATGAATATATCTAGTGTTTCCAAGGCTACTAAACCAATCGGTTTTTCGAGATTTGATCTTTCTTGTGATCATGCCAATGTAATGTAATAATGCACCGACTCTGGGTAACTAGGGTTGGGGCATTACATCGATTATAAGAGAATCGAAAAGAAATGGGTTTTTAAATGTGAAAACCTAGTAAATATTATTCATATATCATTCTAATTCATGATTAATATTCTTGAAGTATATTGCAAATTTCATTATTATTATAATTATAATATGTATTTTATCAGTCAATAGAAATTAGTATTATTCTAACTAAATTGAGTTTATTTAGTTATATGATTTTTTTAAAAAAATTAAAATTTCTAACTATAAAATTTTAATATGAAAAAATAATATATTATATATAACATAATGAATTTTTTATATTAAGATGTATTTGAATTAATTTTTTTGGGAATGTTTATTTTTTGGTGAATAGTAAAAATATCTATTTTTTTAAAAAAATTTCTTTTATATTAAAGTAGTTGAAAAGCCTCAATTTCAGATTTTTTTTCAATTAAATTAACTCATTTCTATTACAATTAATTAAATTAATGTACTTTTGATCAAAAGTATACTTTTATTTGATATAATAACAATTTTATAGTTAAGATGGCATTTATTCGGGAAACCTTTTTCTATCGCATTATGGGTTGTGATTTTAAAATTAATTTTTACAATTTCTAGAGATTAAATAATGAAAATTTTATTTTTTATTTTGAATTAGGTGTTTCCAAATTTTCAAATAGTTCAACCACATTTTCATTTCTATGGAATAGTAACAGAGGAGAAAGAGCATTTATCACATTAATAGTTAAAACGGGTAAAATGAGATAAAATTAAACATATAATGGATAAAATGAACTAAAAATATTTTTAAACAATATTTTATAAGAATATTTAGTTGTTAAATAATATTTTTTTTGAATATGGTTCATTTTGGATCCATTAATATTGAGTACGATATACATATATTTTAATCTATTGAAATATATCACTTTTGTACTCTCTCTTCATTATAAAAGAACAAAACATCTCCTCTCTTCTCCAGACCTGGTGAGTCATTTGGCTTAGCCAATACCTACCCAAATAATACCTTATCATCCCATTATAAGTACTAGAGGTTATTTTCTAATCATAATATCAACCTATGAATAATTTAGGCATAAATATATGGATTTTCTCCGAAGAAGAAGTATAATTCTTAACCAAGTGATTTCTTTTTTATTTATTCTTTTACCTCTATCAAACATCTACTAAAAATTGTGATATAATCATATTATTATTTTTATGTAATTATTTATTAATTTTTTATTGTATAATACCATTTTATCTACTTATCCATCTATTTCTATATAAAAACTTGTTTTGTGCGTACATGCATACTACCACCTTCTGAAAACAATGCATTTCATTTTTTGTTACCTATACTTATGGACAGTCCTAATGATTGATTGAAATGAAATAATACAATATATATTAAATAAATTTAAATTTTTAATTGTACAAAAATATTATAGTACTTTATTTTTCATTAAATGAAAAATAAATACAACGCTCATGCATAAGTGTGGACCACTGCCTTGCAAACCCAAGTATTTAATTTTTCATGAATAACACACATGGATGGTATATAGAGGTAGATTTATAGAAATGATATTTTATTTCTGATATAATTGTAATTTTAAAAGAAAAAAAATAATACTTACCGTATTTTCATCATGTTCATTGAAAAATTATAATGTAACTCATGCATACGTACGGATTGTCGTCTCTATTTACAATATTACAATTTTTCTGTAAAAACAATAAAAATTTGGTTATAAATTTATATTTCATAAATATAAGTTATAATTATTAAATTATTAAGAATCTATAAATGACATACATGATCCATTTGACTATAATAAACCTACTGAAGTCATTTTATACTCATAATCCAAATATCTTCCAAACATCTTGAAGTAAAATTAACCAGTTCTGTGATTACATGTGAAATGATAATAATTTTAATTAAAGGAATAAAAAAAATATTAAATATGATAATTATTCATAAAAGATTAAATAATGAATATAAATTTATTATTCATGAATATAAGGAACCTATGTTTCTATTAGAACTCGATGTAATGGATATTCTATCCTAAAATATGTTTCAAAATGTTTATATGATTTAATTACAATTGTTTTCCTCCAAGTATATATTTTTTTATATATGTATCAATATTTAATAAAATAATTTAGAAATTTCATTTTAAATCTCATTTAACATCATTAAAAATTCCTCTAAAAGTATTATTTTTTTGTGTTTCATATAGAATTTTTTACACTCTTTATAAAGTAAAAAATGAATTTTTTATTATGTATATGACATCAAATGATTTTCCCACTACCAAAGTTTTTAATTTATATTTTTATTCTATAAAAATATTCCATGTTTCCTTCAGTAAAAAACACTTCTTCTCTTTTTTCTATTAAATTTTATATTTAGAAATGCATTTTTAAAGAAATGGATATATCAGTACATGAAAATGTTTTTTGTATGGGTTCAAAAATATATTTTTCTACATTTTATGATAGAAATGAATGATTTCATGTGTTTTATCTATGTTATTGTCCATATAATTTTTTTATAATTATTGTTGATCTTTATATATCTCTCTAATGTGTTAGGACAGAATATAAAAATATACACAAGAGGGGGTGAATTGTGTCTTTTAAAATTAATATCAATTATGCCTCTTGATGGCGACTAATGATTATCTGGCTAAGCAGTGTTTACCTTCTATATAAAATTTTGAGAAATGGATAATAATATAAATATAGAATAGAACTATTTATAGTGGATTGGGGAATAAATATCCCCTAGTCCACTTCACCAATTACTCCCTCAGCATGATTGGTTAATATCACCATTGTGCTCCTCATATCATAAGACCAATCCACAATTGAGTGCAGGAAATTGGCACCTCTACAAACAAGACTAAAAATAGAGTCTTTTGCTTCTATAACAGAGAAACGAAAAACCACTACATAATTAAAGAATCTGACACTTTTTCACAACCGAGTACGAGCCGTTGAAACTCACAATAAAAAGGTATTGATTATATAGGGTTCTGGTTTATCATTATAGTTGAAAAACAACTGGAAGTAGATGAATATTCTTCTCTATAAAATTTTTTCTTCATGACAGAGAAGTTCTAATGAAATCCATTTTTAATAGATATTTGAATTAAAAATAGAAATGAATAAAATCATTAGACTTATGTAAAATACAAAATTTTTCATATGTATATTTAAATTGTAGAGTATTCGGTTGAAAAACAGTGTTTGATCGATTGTTGCAGTAGATATAAAAAATAACTTCCAAAGAATTCAGTTTAAATCATGAATACATGTTGTAATATATATATCAACATATATATTTCTTTGAATCATACACACACATGTATATAGAACAAATACATCTATGGTATTAAAACTGAGAGCCTATCTTTTTTATTCCATGTGCAAAAAAAATTCCTGATAAATCATAAGAATTATAATTCTTGGGATAGATCAGAGTAGTCATATATTTTGTAACACCCCAAGATTTCATAGTGTGTTATTTCTTCAAAATAATAAAATAACTTGCACTACACGCAACAACGAGTTCAAGCACACCATGAATTACCAAACAAGCCGTTCAAAAGAGGTTATGAATAGTATTAAATATATTTTAAACTTTATATAATCCTTATAATTTTAGAATCCATATTATGAGTTTCTTAGATATAACGCAAGAACAAATTCATTATCAGTATTGCACTTTTTTTAATAATGAACCCTTTTTTTAATAAAATATTTTAAACTTTTTGACTAAATGGGGACATCAAAAATTTAAAATGAAACATCCCAAGCTTCCACGGTATGCTTTCCTTTGAATTATACAGTAGCATGTGTTGTACGCAACTTCGAGTTCTAACACACACCACAACCAATCAAACTAGCCGTTATGAATAATAATACCTACTTTTTGAAATTATATATATTATATATTTCAAAATGGACTTCATTTTTGGATTTGGAATATCGAATTTAGCCTAAGGTGAAATTTTGTTACTTTTCGGATAACTTTAATATTTTGATGAATAGTGAAAATTACTAAAATTTAATTAAAAACAACTTTTTTAATCAAAATAATTAATAGTGATAAATTATGAATTTGAGTGGTTTTAAAGAATATTTAGAATATAGTTTTACCATTTAATATAATTTTGGTCATTGGACATAATTTTACAATTAAACCGAACATAAACAAGTGTCAATCTTTAGATAGTTATTATCTCTTAAAAACACGCTTTTTGTTTTGACAGTGGGAATTAATTTTAAATTAATTTCTGCCACTTCGGTGTTTTGAATCTAGAAAAATGGATTCCATATTTGGAATCAGAATGTTCAAATTGTGTAAATAGGTAACTTTTATTTTTATACATTTTGAATAATTACTGCGGTAAATATTTTATTTACCATGGTTAAGGGTAAATCCGGTAAATGAGTGTTAAAAATAATATTATAATAATACTAAATTACCCTAAAACGTGTCCTAGCCTTATTGGTTGATACATGTTCTACAATAGGCATATTTGGGTTGATTTTGGGACCCCATGGTGCCACTTTTAGGTGATAGGAACACTTTATTTTAATTAAGTTAATATGAATACAAAAATGACACAAGCATATATAATTAAGAAAAACATTTTTTACATTGGGTTATATATGTTGGATTTTAGATTATAAATATTAATTAGAAATATAAAAATATTTCCTATAATAATGATATTTTATTTATAAATTTTAGACATTAAATATTTTAATTTATTTATGACACAATGATGATGATGTAATTACTATAATAGTGAAAAATTAAAATAATTGATATTATAAATACCAAAATAAATATAATATGAAACTCTTAATGAATTAAACTAATTTTCTAGGATAATATGATATATTAGTATTGATTTAATTGACTTTTTTGAAGTAATCAATCTGTTATGCGTTTCACAAAAATCAACTATTGAATAGTGTCAAAATTGACATAAAAGAGTTCTTAAAACAAATATTATATTATTAATTGATATTAAATTCCTAAAAATCTAAGGTTCGGCCAAGAGACTTATATCATGATAGGTTCATCATTAATGGACCACTTGGGGGTCGGTTGGATGTATATAGTATGTTTATTAACCATATAATATAAAAATACAAAGAGACATTTTAAAAGTAAAACTAAATAACTTAGAGTTAATACTTAAAGATAAGGTTAATATAAGTACCCAAACCTGTCTAAATTCTATTGGTTGAGTTGTTTTCGACCCATCCCCACCTTAAAATATAAATAATCAACTTTCTAGCCATTAGAAACCGAATATGAATTTATTATAAATTAATATTTCTAGCTTTTCCAAAGGTTCCCCTCACCCCTATTATAAAAGGGAACTCCTCCTTCCCATTTATTCACACCTTCAAAGCCTTTTGGTTTGGCCAAACTCTGCCCAAATACTCTCCCAACTTCCCTCACTACAACCTAGAGTCCCTAGTTTGATCAGAAAGCCAACCTAAGGAGCCCTTTTGATCAAATCAAAAGGAAGAACCTGAAGAAGAGGAGGTTAACCTACCCCAACCAAGGAAAAGTACAAGGTAAGGGTTATTTCACAATCTCTTTATTATCTGAGGTTTTTTATACGAAATAATCTACTGGGATCTCTTTATCATCCACATCCATGTTTCTTTAAAATGTATTTCAAAACATTTTTACTATTTACAAGAATACGGGTTAAAGTCATTTATACCCTTGTTTGACTTTTTATAAGTGGTTTATAAAGGAATCTTTCCGTCGTTTTCCGAACAAGGTGATTTTTATCCTTTTCGACAAAATTAAGGTAAGAATGTTTTTTTAACTTATACGGCGGGTGCGGTTATTTTCCGCCCTTATAAAATTGTCGATGCTTCCCTTACAATATAATAAGAATATTTTCAAAAAAATGTTTTATTTCATAAATATAAGACTCTTAAATGATTTCTAAATAGAAAGTGATATTTTTCTAAAATAGTCTTGATTTCATCTATGTCAACATCCTTTGATGGATTTTAATCTTATTTAATGTTGATTTATTATGATACAAAACATCCATATTTTATTGAAGGTTTTGTGATATTTTTGACTGTGGATAAGTTATTATTATGTCACTCATGGTTTTTGTTTAAAGTATTGACATTTCATAAGTTATTTGTAATCTGAATGTTTATGTTATATTTCAACCTTTCATTCAGATGAATGTGTTAGACAAGTACGTTCCGGGTTGGGGACCGGTAAAAGTAAGCCCTCCGGTTTGGTCTCCGGTTATTAGAGTAACTCCGGTTTGGTCACCGGTTATTAGAGGAACTCCGGGTTGGTGTCCGGTTATTAGAGGTACTCCGGGTTGGTGTCCGGTTATTAGAGGCACTCCGGGTTGGGTTCTGGTCACAGTTAGCCCCTAGGTCTTGGGACGAGACCTTGACAAGGAAATTAAAGTTCAGCATTATGCATTCCAACATTATGAAAGTGGTTATTGATATTCCATGTGATTATTCGATTAGTAGAATATCCATGTGAATAATTAAATGGCATTATTTCATTTTACTTTTGCCATACTATGTTAAAGTTCAAGTTTAAAAGGCTTTTGTTTTAGTAATGCATTGCCTTAAATGTTTATGCTTATTTTTGAATGTTCCGCTATATTGTTATCCTTACTGGGAATTTGAGCTCACCCCTTTTCTATGTTTTATTTTTCCCAGGATGTGAAGAAGTAAGTTATGAATGACCTGTAGGGATATTATGAGGGGATAATAGTGTGGACTATGAAGACATTATGTTGTTTTTGTAGTTTTTCACTTTATGATGTAATGTAAAACTTATGAATATATCTAGTGTTTCCAAGGCTACTAAACCAATCGGTCTTTCGAGATTTGATCTTTCTAGTGATCATGCCAATGTTATGTAATAATGCATCGACTCTGGGTAACTGGGGTCGGGGCATTACATATTTAATTAAGAATAGTATAAAATTTATACGATTAATAAAATTATTTGAATTAATTAAAATGGGCTTTGAATCATTCAAAAACTATATTTTAAATCTACTTGATATTCTGTAAGTACTGTTGCACAAAACTATTATAAAATCATAAATTCAAATCTCCATTGATGAAAATTCAAACGTAAGGTTCCTTCACAAAACAAAAGAATACCAAACATAGGGTTCAACTACATAGTGTTCATTCATTGAACGTAATATTGACAATGTATGGTTGATTACAAAATTAAGTTTGATGATCCATACGTTTTCTTCTCAAAAGTTAGGTTTCATAAATACATAGTGTTCTTTAACCATACATTTTCTATTTGTAAAACGTAAGGTTTCATCCAAAAATAAGGTTCTTTACCTATAATTTTCTCTCAATGTAGGGTTAATTAACCATACACAGTAATCTTTCAACATAATGTATAGTACAAATGTAGGTTTTTTTCTTATGTTATGTTTCTTTAACGTACGATATGAATAATGTTTTCAAAATATGGATAAGAGAATTCCAAACACTTAGAAAAATATTCCACCCAAATAATAATCTTGAATATATTACTAGAATATGGAATAAAAATAATTTTAATTTCTTGAAATTCACTTAATGTAATATCATTAGTAAAAATAACAATGGTATTTGTGAGCATCAAAGTCAATATGATTTATTGAGTATTGTTGAGACAAGACATTCCCAACAATATACCCCTTTTTCATAATCACAAAACCAATAAAATAAATGATAGGACTTAGAATTTTTCAAACAATTAAAAAGAAAATAATTAGAAATCTAATTCTATAGAATTATTTCGATGAAAAGAAATGTTGTGTTATCCAAGTTTCTCCCCCATTGGTGAGATCAAAAAGAAAGTGTATAAGTGGATTAAACATATATATATTTTCACAGATTTGTAAATAGATGTTATAATATTCTGTATAAATAAATAAGACATGATTTTTGTCTTCTATACATAAATATAATAGAATAATAAATAACGAACAAAAATAAAGATAAGGAATATTTATTTATCAAAAATTGTATGAAGAAAAAAAATCAGTTTGATTGGGACATAGGTTTAGTCAACACTAATGGTTTGGGTACATAATATTGTGTAGGAGTTGGCTTGGTTAAGGATTTATGCATTTTGAGCTCCTTCAAACATATATTTCAACTCATCCATCTATAACTGCAAATCCTTCATCAGATTATCCCCTAATTGTATGATTTAAATTCTGGAATCTTGATTGATATGAACATTTTCAATAATATTTACTTTATAAATGTTGTGTATACTCTCCTCTTGTTTTATAAACTGATCTAACTTTTCTGGTAATTTGTTCCACAAAATTCTGATACCTGGTTTACTCTGTGTCAGTTGGTCAACTAGAAATTTTTGATTGACCAACAGATCTCACATAGGAGAACTACTACACAAAATATTTTTAATTCAATCATTCATATCAAACATGATATAGGTGATGTCCTAAAATCTTCAAATCAGATCTGGACTGGTAGAAGGAGTAGAGGTTTATGTACTTGTCTGACCAGCAGTACTCTTGATCGATTTAAACTGACTACCCAAATACTTTTTTTAGACTAGCGATGTCTATCTTAGAAATAACTTCATATCTTATCTTTCCAAAAAATTTCAGCATCTATCTTTTGAAAGAATAAAATTCATTCTTAGAAATAGGATTTTCATGAAGATCCTATAACTTCTTCTTTGAAACATTCTTGTCGTATCAAAGATTATCATTTTCTTCCTCGTATATATTAAATTTCATTACATGATCCTTAACCTAATTTTATAGGGAATCATATGTCTTTTTATCTTAATGTTGTGACTAACCTACTACCAAAATTTCAAAATATATTGAAGGAGATTTTTCCATAGTCTATTCCACAAGTTTTTCAATTGAATTTTCACTTGAATAAGGCAAACTATCAAGAACTTCAATTTTGTCTTCAATTTCCGAATGATGTCTTTCATCCACATGATCAAAAATGGAGAAAAGTATATTCTCAACAATCTTTGATTCCACATTTTCAGTTCTAATCAATTGTTTCTCTCAATGGAAATCTTGTTATTCTTTTTGAACAACTAGTAAATCAATAAACAGCAAATCTCTTACCTGGCATTCAACATTTTGATCATCCTCAAGAAATGTCTCTTCTAAAGGAACTAACCTGGTAGCCTCACCGGAACCCAACACTTGTTCTATAGTAGGTGGATATACTCTTTTTCGTGGTTTTAAAACCAATTCCTCTTGTACAACCTCTTCTTCATCTTCTTTTTCTTCCTCAAAAGCCTCAATTTTATTTGGGTTGGTTTGGAGGGTCCTTCTTCATAGATTTCACCAATTCATTTATTTCCAATTGAACTTCCCCCCCCCTAAGAAAAAGATCCTGATCTTTGTTGGTCATCTACACCAACTTGTAAAACTTTTACTTTAACTATGATCCAGCAAGAAACTAACTTTTTTAAGTTTCCCCCTTGATCATGTTGTTGTGATGACATTTAATTCAATAATCTACTAACTGAATCATTCCTTTCGTAAATAGTGTTCATGAAATTATCCTTCCATAAGGATAAAAATTCATCCTATCATCTTGTGGATATTAGTAATTTAAATATCAGAACATATACCTCATAAAATTTATCTTTATTTCACTTAAAAATAGAAATATAACATACATGTATTGATCTAGAATCTTATCCATCTCAGCCATTCTAGAGGAAATTCTTATTTTAGTAAACTTTACTAGAATTTATTGTCATCCTCGCGATCCTTAAAAAATATTTTTTTAACATTTGTTGAACCAAACAAAAAGGACATGATGTCTTTAGATTTATAGACATTATCTCTAATAGGCCATAGATTGAAATGAATCACTCCCTCATGAAGACAATTCATAATTTGAGAAATTTCATTTGAAGAAACAAAATATTCCTTATCTTATATTATTCTAAAAAATGTATCTTCAGAATCTCCAATAATAAACTAAAAATTGTTATATAAATACTTATTTTATACCACAAAAATAAATTCTTAGTTTGCCTCATTAAACCTAGATTCTAATACATAAAAGGATAGGGCTTGCTTCAGAAGTATATTTGTCGGATATAGCCATTAAAAATCAACTACTTTACCATGCAGAATCTTTCTTCCAAAAAAATTAGAATAATTCAGGTCACTTGCTTCACCTTATTCAGTTCTATTAGTTTTCATAATTACTGAGAAACAAAAGCTCTATGTTTTTCAGGTTTTTAGGGATTCAAAGGAAAACAGAGTTCAGCAAAGGTAGACGAGGATAAAGAAAGGGTTTTGGTATTCGAAAAGGGTTTGAGAGTTGAAAGGTTTTCGTATTCGAAATGTTTTAGACAATCCCTTATTTCCAGTGTCATTACATACGATAATTATTAATTTTTTTTAAAAAAACATAGCGCTAATAAAAATAAATTAACTAATGTGTACATTGAAAATACCATATTAAAACAATTTATATTTAATGTAATCATTAAATTAAATTAACATAAATAAACTGGAATTAATAAATAAAAAAATGAATATCTAAAATTAACAAGATTAAAATAATTAAAATTTTATTTAAAAATTAAATAGACCTATCTCCCCTGTAATAAAATCAAAATTTATAGTTGTCAGTGGTTTAGTAAAACTATCAGAAAGTTGATAGTCATTATTTATAAATTTTAATGACATATCCTTTTAAAAAACATGATCTCATAAAAAATGATGTCTATGGTCAATTTGATTTGTTCAGGAATGCTTTTTTTTATTTTTTGAAATATTTATAGCACTTGTATTATCATATAAAATAGGGGTACTATTAAAATTTAGATCAAATCCCTTAAGTGTGTTTTTTTGTCAACAACACATGTGCACAGCTGTAGCCTGCATATACATATTCCGCCTCAGCTGTTGGCAGGGCAACTGAGTGTTGATTCTTATTTGACCATGATACTAAGGATTTTCCTAAAAAGTGATTGGATATAAGGTTCTTTATCTATCTAATCTAGAACCTACAAAATCAGAAATTTATTATGATATTAAATTAAAATTAGAAGTGTTTGGATATAGAAGATATTGAAAAACAGTTCCCTTTAAATATCGAGAAATCTTTTTGACAACAATAAGATGATATTATTTTGCATTCATTTGAAATATAGCACATAAACATACTAAAAACATAATATCAGTCCTTCTATTATTAATATATAATAAAATAACAATCATACATTTATATAACATGTTTTCTACAAGTTTTCATGCTTCATCAACCCCATGTTTTATATTGGTACACATGGCAGATATATATGTCTTGTTGTTCTCTAGACCAAACTTTTTCAATAAATCAGTAATATATTTAATCTATTTTAAAACATTTCTATAATGTTTTTGATAAATTTAATGTCTTAAAAATCAGTTCAATTCTCCCATCATACTCATTTGAAATTCATTTTGGATAAGTTTTGAAAAATAATTATAATCTTTTTTATTGGTTGATCCAGAGAATCACATCATCAACATATATTTGAACAAAAAATATATTAGAACAAAAGGTTTTCTTAAAAAGAGTTGGATCTATCATTCTAATAGTAAATCCCTTTTTCCAAATAAAATAACTTAATATTTCAAATCAAGCTCTGGGTGATTGTTTAAGGTTGTATAGAGCTTTAGTATGTTTATAAACATAATCCAGTTTTTGAGAGATTTAAAAATAATGAGGATCCAGAAAATAAACATCCACTATTCAATAGACATTTAAAAAAGAAGTCTCAACATCTATCTGATTTAATTTAATGTTCATATGAGATGTATTATATAAAAGAATCTCAATTGCATATAATCTCGCTATAGGGGAAATGGATTCATCTTAATGTATACCTTCATTCTTTTTATATCTTTTAGCTACTAATCTAGATTTATTTCTAGTTATAATATCTAGATCATCTTGCCTATTTCTAAAGATGCACTTAGTTCTTATAACTAGACAATTTGATGGTCTTTCAACTAATTCCCAAACATTATTCCTTTTGAATTTGTTTAGCTCATCTTTCACATCTAACATACAACTCTCATCTTCTAATCCTTATTTAAAAGTTATAGGTTCTAATTGAGATAGAAATGTAGAGAATTTAAAAATGTTTCCTTTATTTCTTCTAGTTATTATTCTTATGTCTAGATCTCATATTACTGTTTCTAAAGGATGAGTCTTTATGGTTGTAGATTTTCAAGGTAAAACACTTTTAGGTTCACCAGTATCATTTTCTTATAAACTGAAAGAAATTTTATATATGTTATTTTCAAAATCATTTTCAGGTTTTCAAGCCTCATGTTGTTATTGGAGTTAGTGGTTTCATCATATAGATCATTCTCTTTAATAAAAGGGCCAGTTTCATCAAACATCACATGAACTGATTCTTCAACAATATTTCACTTTTTATTAAACACTCTATTGTCTTTAGAGGTAGTATTAATATCCTTAAAATATTCCTTCATCATCTTTTGGATCCAACTTACCAAGATTATCCTTGGTGTTCAGGATATACACCTTACATCCAAAAACTTTAAAGTAATTTACTATAGGTTTTTTGTTATTACAAATTTCATAAGGTGTCTTTTTGAAAATTGGTTTAATTAAAACTCTATTCATGATATAGAAGGATATTCTAACAGCTTCTACCCAAATGTAATAAGGTAGACTATTTTTATTCATCATATTCCTTTCCATTTCTTGACTATTTTTATTTATTATTTCAATAATTCCATTTTTTGAGGTGTTAGTGTAGAGAAGGTGTGTTGAATACCTAGATTGGAAAAAAAGGAACTGAATTATTTATTTTGAAATTTTCCACTATGATCACTTCTTAATAAAATAATCTTAAAACCTTTTTTATTTTGAAGAAATTTATAAAAACATTCAAAAATAGTAAAAGCTTCAATTTTGAGTTTTAGAAAATAAATCAATGTAAATATAGAGTAATCATAAACTAAAACATATAAATATAATTTTCCAACCAAACTTTCTACTCTTGAAGATCCAAACAGATCCATGTGGATAAGACCAAGAGGTTTTGAGGAAGTAATTTTGTTAATAAAATGGAAGGAATATTTGTATTCATTTCCAATTTGGAATGCATAACAAAATATGTCACTATCAATCGTAATATTAGGTAAATAAAAAACTAATTTTTTTCGATAATTTATGTAGATCATTAATATTATAATCACCAAGATCTTTAGTCCATTTCCAAGACTCATTTATCTTATATGTCATACAAATCATTATTTCCTTACACATATAATTTAAATCCAATGTATAAACATTATCAGTTCTAGGTGTTCTGAACTTATAAAATTTTTCTTTAAACATTGAACAAGAATTATAAGAAAAATAAACTTAATATCCATCATCACATAGTTGAGAGATTCTTATCATGTCATGCTTTATCCCCGTTACATATAGTAATTTGTTTATTGAGAATGTTTATGGATCTCCAAGAGTTCCATGTCCAATTATATTCCCTTTTAAATTATCATCAACTATTATTAGGCCTCCATATATTTGTGTCAATGTATTGAAGTTTGATGAGTTTCCACTCATATTATTAGATAAAAAACTATCCATATATCATATATCTTTTCTTTTTTATCTAACATGTTTCCTTATATTCTTATACCATGAAGCACATATTTTCTTTCAGACGTGATTCTTCATTTTCTGAATTAGATTTTGATGAGTTGTTGGAGTCTTTAGAGACACTTCAACATGCATTAATAGCTCTTTTTTCCTTTATGTTCATAATAAAAAAATCTAATATTTCATTTCAGAATTTCCCTTTTCACCTATAATCTAGGGATAATCATTTCTTATATGACCAATTTTCTAGAATTCATAGCATCTAACTTCCCTAGATTATTTCTCATATCTTTTGAAAGGCTTTCTGAATCCTATTTTCTTTCATAAAACATGATAAAATTTCTAGATAACTGAGCCAATTCAATTTCAGAATCAGATGTATCTGAATTCGTTTCTTCTCTGGCTTCTTTCTTTCTTATTTTTCTCTAATTCTGAGATTTTACATTTGTATATGTACTATCATTTTTTACTAAGACATTATGGTATTTAGCTTCATCTTTCATTTCAGCTTCATATATCATTAGTTTCTTAATCATTTCTCTCATTGTCAAATATTTGACAGGTGATGATAGTTCAATTGCAGCAGATATACGATTCCATTTATTAGGTAGTACTATCATTAAATTCAAAGATTGATCTTCTTCATTGATAAGATCACCTAAGGTTGTAATATTATTTATAATATCTTTCATTCCTTCCATTCGTCTAAGATATACTTTCTCCATCAAGCAATCTGAATGTATCAAATTTTAGTATTGTTGTTGTGTACCTCATTTTCCTTAAATTGTATGTTCCTTCAAAAGAAACTGAACTTATTTTCCACAATTAATAAGTGGTATGACATTGTGAGAAACTTTTGAATTCATCATGTCAAAGACCATAGATAATAGCATTCATAGATTTAGAATTCGTTTCATAGTCATGCTCTGTAGAAGCAGTCCAAGTTGCAGGATTTTTAGGATTATATAACGATTAATGATCATAGAGTAGACTTTTAATATCATATTCTTCAAATATATAACCATATTTGATTTCCAACATCTGTAGTTTTCACCATTAAAATAAGGATCAGAAACCATTAATATCCAATCTCTTTAAACAGTCATTTCCATCATTGTATAGACATTATAATTTTATCTTGTTATAGAATTTTACAAAACTTCTCCTTTGATACCAATTGTTAAGCCCGAATATACAAATATTTACAAGTGGTGGTTGAATTTTGTCTTTTTAAATTCTTTTCAATTATTCCTCTTAATTTTGACTGATGATTATGTTGGTAAGTAGGGTTTTTCTTCTATATAAAATTATGACTAGAAGATAAAAACAGTAATATATAACACAACTATTTATAGTGGTTCAGGGCATAAAGATCCTCATGTACACTCCAAAAATAACTCTCTCAGCTAGTTTTTTGAATTTCACTAGTTATGTACTCATATCATAAGACCAATCCACAGTTGAGCGTAGGCAGCTGACACTTTTACAAATAAGACTAAAAAAAATTCTTATGGTTCTATAATAGATAACCAATAAACCAGATCATTGAAGAAGAAGCTGACACATTATCACAACTGATTATGAGTGGTTGAAACTCCAAATAAAAAGATATTGATTATGAAGGGTTATGGTTGAACTTTACAATTGAATAGAAACTAGAGGTAGATGCATCTCCTTATTTAAAAAATAGCTTCTTTAGGACATAGCAGTTCTGATGTGATCCGATTGAAATAGATCTTTTAATTAAAAATAGATACAAATACCAGAAACATACTTATATTAAATACCCAATTTTGAGTATTTATAATTCCACTCTATCCTCTTCTGTAGAAAATCAGAGTATGATCGATAGTTGTAGTATACATGAAAAAGATCTTCACAAGAATTCATTTTTGATTGTCAAGCATGTTGTAATATATATATCATCATATTTTCTTAATTATATACACACAAATATATAGAACAAAGACACCGATAGTAGAAAAACAGAGAGCCTATCTTTTTAATTCCAGATCCATGAAAATCTCCTAATACATCATAAGAATTAAAATTCCTGAGACAGATCAGAGTAGTCATATCTTTCCTTTAGAATAAGAAAATATTTCTCCACTTATTAAAATTAATCAAATTAATCATAAAGAGCTTTGAATCGTTCAAAAAATTAGATTTTAAATGTGATTGATATTCTATAAAGACCGTTTCACGAAACTCCAATAAAATAATAAATTCAATTCACTGGTTTTGAAAAGTCTTGCACAACATTACTTTACAAAAAGACAGACTACCAAATGTAGGGTTCAACTACGTACCGTTAATTCACCGAACATAAGGTGGACAATGTATTGTTGAACCCAAAATTAAGGATGATGATCCATACAATTTCTTCTCAAAAATAAGGTTGCATATTTCATAGGGTTCTTTAAGAATAAATTTTTTATTTGTCAATTTTATGTTTTCATTCAAAAATAAGGTTCTTTATCCATAAATTTCTATCAATGTCAGGATGATTAACCATATGTGATGATCATTCAGTAAAACGTATAGAAAAAACATAGGGTTTGTTCATTACGTTATGTTTCATTAATGTACAATATAAACAGTGTTTCCAAAATACGGTTAGGAGCATTCCAAACACTTTAACGAATATTCCACACAAATAAGAAGCTTGAATATATTTCAAAAATAAGGAATTTAAATAATATTAATTTCTTAAAATATACTTAATGTAAAATAAATAGTAAAACAAACTAGGGTATTTGTGAGAATCAAAATAATTAAGATTTATATAGTATTATTGAGATGATACATGCCAAACACAATAAATTTGGTGATGATTATGTTCTATTAAAAATTATGTGGGAATTAACAAAGTAGGTCATACCATTTGTAAGGGTTATTAAAATATTTCTTCTATGTTTTTTAGAAAGATTATATCCCATATAAAATAAATGAATATTATATTATATAAAATTAATTTTCTTGGAAATATTATTATTTTATTAGATTAGATAATGACAATTTTTTATTGTAATGATTATTCCCATTATGCGTAGAAGGTATGTTTTTAAGAAAAAAATCATGGGTTCTCACATTTTTCTAAAAATCCTCATGATTTTGATTACATTTGTAATATTTTCTTGTAACTTTTTTCTTTAAATAATTAAAAAGAAAATATGATTTCACATATAATTAAAATATTCTTTAAACTCAATGTTGATTATGTTAATGAAAATGAACTTATTTGAATTTATGGTTTTCAAATGGACTAGCAAGTTTCCTTTGTTCTATAAATATGTCCCTTAATGGGATTTTTTTTTCTCATCCTATTTTTTAAAAAAAATTTCACAAAGATTTATAGATGAGTAGAAATAAGGTTGATTTTATGTTTATATTCTAAAAGTGTTTCCATGAAAAGAAAACATGTTTAATTTTAATATTATTTTATTATGAAAAATTACAAATTGAGTAAAAGTGTCTAATATGTAATTCAAGGTTTTCTTGTGTAATATTTATGACCTAATTAAACAAATCTAAAACTAAAAAGACCGTTGTTTGTATGAAAATGTATTTTTATTTAGAAATTAAATTATTTGTAGAATGAAGATCTGATCCTTATAGTTGGTATCAGAGAATACATTGGATACTTTTAGTGGTTTGGATAATATTATTAAGTACCCTGAAGAAAATATTTTTTATATTTATAATGATATATTTTTTAAGTATGAACATATTTCTTCATCTAATCTATATGTATTTAGAATGGTTTTCCATAAAGGAAACATGGAAGCTATATTAGGATGACACAAAGTGTAAAATATCATTGCCAATAAGAAACTCAAAATGGTTGGATTTTGAATTGAGAAATTATTTTTTATTTAATGGATAAGTTATTGTATGTTATTAATGTTTTTTGAATCCATCTTATAGACAAACCATATTGACCAATAAGAATAATGTCTATATTAGGGAATATTATGAAACAACACACTCCAGTATTTAGTAGATATATCTACCTAGTGGTACATGAATTATGGATTAATATTTGGATAAGATATTCAACGTCATGGGTTATTTGAGAAATAAAAAATTAGTTATAACAATTTATCTTTTTGAAGGTGAATTGGACAAGCGGAGGTCAATGGTAATGAATAACTGTGAAAGAGAAGTGAGTGATGCCTTATAATGTAATTAATTTTAAAATATTTTCCTTGAGTAATATTTTCGTAAAGATGTTCGACATATAATTGAAATCTAATTTTTGGAATTAAGGTTGAAGGAGGAATGTTTAGTATCCACATATGAAGAATGATTCATCAATTTTTCAAGGTATACAAAAAACAGTATCTTATAAATTTATATTAAATTTAATCTATTTTACTCAACTTTAAATCCAATATATTGAAGGAAATTCAATTCTCATGAATACAAAACATATGAGAAATGCTTTTGATGTGACAATAAGTTATAAATTGATTCTGTTGATGATCATGTATTATATGAAAATAATAAATAAAATAGGTCAAGGGGAAGCCAATATTGTAATACAGTAGAATTCTATATTTTTTTAAATTAAATGGGATTATTTTGAGACGATGTGCTTTGACGGTATGCGATTCTAAGGCCCGGAGTACCCGTAATGATCCGTCGAAAAATTTTATGTTTTAAATAGTTCATGTGAGTGGTTATCCTGAAAAAGTAGAATAAATCATAAATGGGTGACCAGGTAAGTAATCAGATGGCACCACTGCCTTCAGGACAATGAGTTTACCCTAGTCGCGACTTATGTTTAGTCGTTACATTCCTCCACTGAGAAATTCTAATAAAATGGCATAACCATAAAAAAATTATTAAATAAAATTATTTTATTTTTCAAATGCTTATAACTCAGGAATAGTGACTTATATTGGAAATATGAGACCACTGTTGAGCTTGTGAGGGTATGTTTTCCTTAGGAAGAGCCTAATTTTGGCCAGTGTGGGCCAATAGTGGATGTTAGTTTTTGGCTGTATATAATATAATTAAGTAACAATTATTTTATTTTCATATCCTGATAACTCCTAAATAGTAACTCGGATAGGAAATCTGAGAGTACCGTTGAGCTCGTGAAGGCGTGTTACCCTTTGGAGGAGCTTAACCTCAACTGACATAGGTTGAGGGTGAAAGATAGTTGTTGAACTTTTTAAGAGAATTAAAATGGCATGCATGCACGGTTTTGGAATCTTTTAACTAGGTCCCCAGACTATAAATCCAAGGGAACCATTTCTTCTGGAACGGTGACATTACCTAACAATGGACCAAACAACAACTATTATGGGTTGAGGGAAAAAGTAAACTTTAGAAAAATTTAGATAAAAATTAAAATAAAATTATATTTTCTATTTTATACAAAATAGTTGTTTTGTTTCAATGGAATGATGATCCAAATGTTTCATTCCATAAATGAATCAACATATAAACTCTTTAACTAAAGTGTAACAGATATACTATTTTATAAATGAAACAACATGACGACGTGAAGAGGCAATTTAATAGAAATGTTGTGAATCGTTTCTCTTTTAATAAGATAACAGGTTAGAGAATCGGAGAAGGAATTTCTCTGATAGACGGTGAAGGGTTTCTCTCCAATGAAGAACACTAGAGAATTGGAAAGCGGTGAAGATGCCTTAGAGAACGGATTCAAGAATAGTGATTGATTAATGCCAATGGCTTCGAATGGATCGACAACAATGATTAACCTTCGCCCGGTATGGGATATGTTTAATGTTTTATTTCCATGATCTTCTTTTTAAAACAACGAACATGGATCAACCCATGAACAGGTTGATCCGTCAGTCGCTTGTTCTTGCAGGAGGGTAATTTCTATCAGGGTTTTTCATCGGGATAGAACATTGATGAAGCCTTAAATCTTTCCCAGGTTTCAAAACCTCTATCGTGGAGGGTGTGGGATGACACAAACAAGGATTGAGCCCCTCCTTTGTTCTTTCTATCGTGTTATTTATATCTGCAACTCATAATTGATGGAAAGCTATTATTCAGGCCATAATAGGGAAGACAATGACAAGGGAACCCACTGGTGTATATGGTTCATGGAACGGACCACCAGAGCGGACCTGGGGGCTTGCAGAAAGCACTGCTGGTGTGTTGGAAACTAATAGCAGTGACCTGTGATGGTGGCCACGGGAAGGGGTAAGTGTGCCATGACGGCGCGCCGACGGAGGTGTGGTGGATGGCTTGGGCCACGACGGAGTTGAAAAGACCGCTAGTGATCAGGCAAATGGATGGAAGAGGGGGGACATGTCCATCTAACCATGTCAGAAGTGAATCCTGCACCACATGGGATGCGGTGCACCAGCACACTGTCCAGTAGGGGTCGTATGCAGGCGGAAGGGCGGTCAGCTACTGTCGACTATCAGCAGCCAAACCAGGTCGTGAGGTGCTGAATCGGACGCCACATGGCATCTGGGTGGGCTAGACTGATGTGCACGAATCGGGCTGTAGAGCAGCTCGATATGGATTAATCCGAACTACTATTGTGGTCTGGGATGATGGAATAACATCAGTCTGCAAAGCATCCTGGGCCAGGAACAAACCGGCCTTGCGGTTATGTGCTAGGCCAGATGAAACAGGGTCATTGGACGACCCGACGGGGAGGACCCCTGGATGAACCAGGCCTGGCCAGACTGGGCTAGAATAGAACCGCACCAGGTTAGGTCATATTGGTTAAATCAGGCCGAGGCATGAGGGTCTACCGGGCCAGGTTTGTCCGGTCGGTCCAAGCGTGTCGGACCGGGCCCAAACACAACAAGCCCCCAATTACTAAAATGGAAATTTCATTCAAACAATGAATCAAATTGATGATATGTTTGTTGGGTTGGTACCCTCCAGATGAGACATATATTTTGTCATACTTTAATGTAGTTTTCATGTATGTTAGAATGCAAATAATTTCTTAAGGATAGGTTTGTTTCGGAATCAAGCACACTACGTGTGGATATCCTACAGCTGACTGAGACCCAGATACTACTGACATGTGACCATGTGTGGATCAGCTATGATTTAACAGACGGAAGTGTCTGTGAAGCTCGACAGGCCCATTGTGGGGAGAGGCTCTGTGTGACACGACAGACCCACGGTACTCATCGGGAAGGAGTGCCTCATTATGGTCTCAAAAGAGGTAAGCGGCTCTGTGTGACCCTGCACGCCAATAGTGGGGAGAGGCTCTGTGTGACCCACCAAACAAACAATACTCATTAGCGATGAGTACCATAGAAGTCCAAAATAGGTGGGAATCATCTCTATGTGACCCAGGAAACCCACAGTGGGGAGCATCTCTATGTGTCCTAACATACCCAAAATACTCATATGAGAGGATTTCCCTAGCAGTCCGAGGTTCTCAATTATACGAATGATGGTCTTGGTTTTTTATACTCTAGATTATACCTGTGGGATCTTACTCATAGTGTACTTTGCATAATCTCCTCGGTTGTGTACTTAGTGTACTTAGCGTACTCTCCTCAATTGTAATGGCCTGGACCACTCCGACCAATTCCATTGTCAAAAAAGAAGGTCAAGAAGTGTTCTGGAGGGTAAAATGGACTTTTCCTACACTTTCCATAATTTTGAAACTACACGCCATGTAGTTTGGGTACACACCGTGTACTCCCTTTCCGGGTACACCCCGTGTTGGAGCCGTGTCCATGCTGTGTGGAGTAATGGGTGCACGCCATGTGTCCAGTTCTACACGCCGTGCAGTCCTTCCCCATGTACGCGTTACTAGTCAACGGCCGTGTACCGTGTTGGAGCCGTGTCCTTTCCGTGTGCAATAAATGAGTACATGCCGTGTGTCTAAACTACTTGTTGTGTAGTCCTTCCCCGTGTATGTGTTACCCTCAAACCGTGTGTTGACCAGTCAACGGTCGCAGAACCGTGTTGGAGGCCACGTGGAGACCATGTGAAAACGGCTGAGTACACACCGTTTACCATAAGTACATGCCGTGTACTTTTTATTTTCACGCCTATAAAAGGAGGGGTCCCCTTCTCCTTTCAACTCACACCTCTCCTCCCCTCTTCTCTGAGAAGAACTCTCTTAAGAGACTCGAAGGCTCTTCCTTCCATAACTTCTTCGTCTGAGCTCCGATTTATGATCCGTCAGCGGCCATGGGATCGTAACGACGAGGCAGAGCTTCTGAGCCGGGGTCCATTGTCTTTCCTTCTGCCCTTCCTTTCCGACTTCTACCTGAGGAGGTTTTTCCGGGACCTGACAGAAGTGACGGATGCCGACAGACGTCTTCTAAGGTTGATCCGGGCGAGCATTGTGATCATGAACCTGTTGAGGTAGAGATCATACCTTTGTCTCTCTAATTTTGTGCATCATGTGGGGTGGGTTTCTTCTTGTTTATGTGAAACACTTTTGAATCTGTTTTAATAAAGATAATAACTGGCTTTTATAACAGGGATGGGAAGTTGTGATTGTTGTTACTTCATATCCTATGATATTATGTTCTGAATTGAATGAGCTTCTGCCTACATAAAATCAGAGTCGTTGGGGGACTTTTCTCACGCAATTAAATTTTTCCCTCTCCTTCTGTATTTTCTTATGGGCGGAAACCTTGTGGAATGTGTAATTTGAATAATCACGTAAAGTTTTCTGATTAAATGATAATTCGGAACCCTTGTGTGATCACCTCGGTTAATCAAAATGGAATAATGAACATGTGGGTGTTGGCTTGGTTATGTGGCATGTGTTGGGGGTGTTTTTGTGGGTTTTTGTGGATCGGGTGAGCAGCGGGGCTGCGGTTGACTTGGTTGTGGGTTGGTGTGAATGTTCTGTTGGTAACGAACAGTGGGGATAAAATGAATGGTATTAAAGGGATGATGTGCGGTTTTGGTGCGGTTGTGGTAATGGAAGTTGGCAGAGGGGCTGAAGGGATGGGATTGTTTGTGAACGGTGGGGTGTGAATAAAAAATTAAAGTGGAAGAGTTAATGAATGGTGGGGCATGGAAATGAAATGGAAATAATAAACAAAGGGGTGGGTTGGTTGATAAGAAGGACTGGGTTGTGTTGCTTGTGTTTTCCTAACTTGATTTGTGGACAGCAGGGATATGTTTTACGAATGTTTTGTGTGGTTAGTTGTGGATAGTTTCCCTATAGTTAAGGAACTAAATAACTTTTTCTACTGAAATGTGAAAACCTAAAGGGGGTTGGGTTGTTTTTTTTATGCATTCTTCGTAGTAGCAGTGCCGAGGCACGTGATCAGTTTCTCTTTTTAGAAGCCATAAGTTGGGCTGTGTGGTTGTTATATATATACATACCTGTATCTTTTGTGTTTTATCGTACCCCACCAATGTTGAGAACTTAGTGCCGAACACTCCCATTTCATGGGAGAGGGTGTTTTCCCTTAGTTACTAGCTCTTCCCTTCTCCTTCTCCCCTAGGCTGTGACGGCTTGAGGTGACCTTACACCTAAGACTCTTCGGGTAGGTTTCGATTGGGGTGGTTTTATCCCAAGACTCTTCAGGCAGGTTCTACTATTTCCCAATAATCATTGGGATGAGGCCCAGGTGTGTGCGAGCGGGATACGTGGTTGTGAGGCCCAGGTGTGTGCGGGCGGGATACGTGGTTGTGATGCCCAGGTGTCTGTGGGTGGGATACGTGGTTGTGAGGCCCAGGTGTGTGCGGGCGAGATACGAGGTTGTGAGGCCCAGGTGTGTGCGGGCAGGGACAGTGTGGCAGCGTCAAGACGTTCATCGTTAGGAAGAGAAGTTAACTAAATGGAAATGGTGCGGGGTACCCAATACTCTTGTTTCTTATATACTACTACATTTTGTGCTTGTGTTTTGGTGAGTGTGGCTGGTGAGGTTGGGTGGATATAATTTCTTGGTAGGTTTGTTCTATTTTTCTCACAGGTACATTAGGATGTCTCCTCACTTGTTAACGAGAGCTTTAGGTTTCCCTAATGAATATAATTGTATGCTCACCCTATGTTTACTTTTAGGTTTCTAGGAGGAATACCAGGGCCGTGCGGGACCCTACTAGTTGGACAGTTGGAGTTTTTGCTGTACCTTTATTTTCTTTTGGTATTGTACTTTGAGATTTCTTGTACTTGTACCTTGTTATAAATTTGTTTAAACATGCATGTGTGCTGGGTTTGGGTTTATTTCTATACACTTGTTCTTTTTCATTTTGGTGGTTGACTTGTCCTATTTCCTGATCCTAAATAATAGAAAGGGTAAATCCTCCCATATTTGTGAAAACTCATTCCCTTGGTGCTAGTCGCCACCCTGGGGCCTACTGGAAGCAGGACTCGAGGGTCATTATCTCCCATTCACCATTTCTAGCTCAGGGGGGGCCTCTTTGGTGGGAGGGGGTCGTGACAGAATGGTATCAGAGGTGATGGTTGAGAGATAGGATGGAGACTGGAGTTAGGCAGAGTGAGGATTATATGGGATGGTAGGTCAACAATTTCAGTTATTCTTGGTGCGTGACATAGGCCAGAGATGACTGGCTAGGACACGTATTTTAGGGCCCCCCGTGATCCGATGCAAGTACTCTGAACCTACCGAACGACCAATTGGGACTACATTGATTGCAGTGTAGACACCCTAGGGAAGGTACATGCATTATCATGATTGAGTTTTACTTGATTTGGGTGTTCTGTGAAAGAAATTGAAATAAAATGATAAAATGAAACCATGAGTTTTCCCTTACTACTTGGGCTTAGGCAATCCTTGTTTACCGTACAGCTATGGAACCTAGATGTCATCCCTGGGTGGCTCAGACGGCCGAGGTCCAGTAGATTCATGTGGTCAATCAGTTCAGGATTGACTGAGAGGAGGAAGATAGCCAGTGGCAGAAGACTCCCCACTCTTTCCACTGGAAGACCCTCAAAAAGTATGAGGGTAGTACTTCGGATCCGGAGATGGAGGGGTGGCTTGAGGATCTATGGATTTCTTTTACCTTGATCCATGCTCCGAGGGAGTACTGGGTCCCCCTAGCAGTCATTCAGCTAAGAGGTACGGCGCGATAGTGGTGGACGCTCTACCTCGGAGGGAGGATAGAGGCAGAGGTTCCATGGTCTGACATTGAGAAGGAATTCCGAGAGGAATTCCTTTATTCCATGATCAAGGTGGAGAAGCGGCAGGAGTTACTCTCCCTTCAGCATGGGAGTATGTCGGTACGAGAGCTGGGGATCAAGTTCAAGGATCTCCTACGCTTTGCTCCGGATCTCTTTCTGGAAGAGGAGTCTCGAGTGAGACGTTTGGAGGAGGCCCTTCGTCCTTCACTCCAGTATGCTGTCACCCCCTTCACCCTTCCGACGTACTTGGAAGTGCAGAAGAAAGCAGAGGTTGTAGATAGGATGCACTCACTTGGAGGTGCACCCCGATAGGGGATCCAGATTGGCTCGTCGAAGGGGAAGGCAGTCAGCAGCAGGGCTCCTGGGACGGGACCTTCTAAGTTCAAGCCAGTGGGGAGCAGGGCCCAGCAGTTCCAGTTCAGATCTTTGGGTCCTCGTCCCTTTTTCACAAGCACATGACCTAGGTGTTTTTCTTGTGGAGGATTTGGGAACGTTCAGAGTCGGTGCCCGACCCGAGATCAATACGGTGGAGGTGGACAGGTTCACCACCCACCTCAGCAGCACCAGTTGCCGGCGAGGCCCTTCCAATAGCAGCAGGACCATGCTCCTCCGAGGGAAGAGATTGCAAGAGGAGGCCGACCTCAGGGTGCTCTTCAGGGACCTCGACCAGGGCGTGGTCAGGAAGTTGGACGACATGAAAGAGGTAGAGGAACTGGGCGTGGATAGTTTCACACAACAGAGTTGGCAGCTCCAGCGGGACCAGAGGTGGTACGAGGTATGATTTGTTTGTTCAGCACTCTTGTTTTTGCTTTATTCGATTCAGGAGCCTCACACTACTTTTTTTTCACCTAATCTATCCCATGCTTTGGGACTAGACGTAGAGTGAAATTCTGTGCCACTGTCACTGAGAACAGCAGTTGGGGTCCAGACCAGCATATCTTGTGTTTTCCGGGGATGTGGGCTGATGTTGGGACCACATCGATCTAGTGGGGACCTTCTTCTATTATAGATGTAGCCATACGTTGTCATCCTAGGCATCAACTGGTTATTTTCTGTTAGTGCCGTTATCTACTACTTCTGGAGGAGAGTCGTGTTCTCTGATGTGGATGGGCATCGCGTATCTTTTATCGGTGAGAGGAGCTATCAGATGGGAAGTCGGCGTGTGGAGCCTCTCCTTTCTTTGTTAGGCGGGTTATCGATGGTTCCTGCTGATACAGAGATGATGGATGTCCCAGTGGTTGTTGGGGAGTTCCTTGATGTTTTTCCTAAAGAGTTTGTAACTCTACCCCCCCCCCCGACGTGATGTTGAGTTCGGGATAGACTTACAGCCTAGTGCCCATCCGATTTCGATGGCCCCTTATCGGATGGAACCTTCGGAGTTGCGGGAGTTGTGGATTCAGATTGACGATCTGATGGAGAAGGGTTTTGTTCGACCCAGCGTGTTGCCATGGGTTTCTCTAGTTTTGTTCGTGAAAAAGGCAGATGGTGGTCTCAGGCTATGCATAGACTACCAAAGGTTGAACCAGGTAATGGTCAAGAACTGTTACCCCCTCCCAATGATAGATGATCTCTTCGAACAGCTGAGGGGAGCAGGTTGGTTTTCCAAGATTGATCTACAATCGGGATATCATCAGCTGAGGGTGAAGGACAGTGACATCTCGAAGATGTCTTTCAGGTTCAGGTATGTGCACTTTGAGTTTATGGTGATGCCGTTTGGAGTTACGAATGCACCAGTTGTGTTCATGGGACTTATGAACTTTTTGTTCTGAGTGTTTCTGGACCGGTCCGTCGTTGTGTTTATCGATGACATCCTGATCTACTCAAGATCAGAGGAAGATCACGTTGAGCATCTCAGGACAGTCTTGGAAGTCTTTCGGCACCACCATCTTTATAGTAATTTTTCGAAGTGTAAGTTCTTGACACAAGAAGTACACTTCCTTTGGAACGTGGTGTCTTAGCATGGAGTGTCAGTGGACCCGTCGAAGGTGGAGGAAGTTGTTTATTGGGTAGCACCCAAGAGCGTGGCAGAAGTTTGTAGTTTCTGGGGTTAGCAGGTTACTATCGGAAACTCGTTTCGGACTTCTCTCGAGTTGCTGCTCCTTTGACATCTTTGACAAGGAATAACCAGGTCTTCCTATGGAGCGAGGAGTGCCAAAACGCTTTTGACTACCTGAAGGAGAAGATGGTCAGTGCTCCCGTACTCAGGTTTCCAGAGGAAAGGTTGTTGTATGAAGTGTTTTGTGATGCTTCTGGCCTTGGTCTGGGGTCCGTGCTGATGCAGAAGAAGGGTGTGATTTGTTATGTGTCTAGGCAGTTGCACCCTCATGAGTGTAACTATGCCATCCATGACTTGGAGCTTGCAGCAGTAGTGTTCCCACTGAAGTTATGGAGACATTACCTCTTTGGGGAACGCTTTTTATTCTTCTCAAATCACAAGAGCCTACGTTATATTTTCTCCCAGCAGGACCTGAACTTACGCCAGTGGAGATGGGTCGAGTTTCTCCAAGACAATGACTTTGAGATCTCTTACACTGAAGGTATGGGCAAAATTGTGGCTGATTCCCTGGGAAAGAAGTCGCATCAGGAAGTAGTTCGAGAATCTGCTGATGCTTGGAAGGCAATGGGAGAGTTGGCTGCCTTGCACTTAGATGCCAGAGCAGAAGGTATTAGAGGTTGTTTGTTTGAGATGACATTGCATTCCTCCTTGTTGTAGCAAGTGGAAGAGTCTCAATGGGGGGACTCCGAGGGGGAAGTGATGCGGGATCGAGTCGATCAGGGGAATGCTCTAGAATGATGGTCAGAGGACAGCTGACATCAAATGCTTTTCCATGGAAGGTTGGTTGTTCCGGAGGCGATGCGTGAGGGAGTACTCTGTGATTTCCATAGCTCTTCCTTTGCGGTACATCCAGGATTTTCAAAAATGTACCGAGGCCTGAGGGATCAGTTTTGGTGGCCCGGGGTGAAACGGGCAGTGGCGGAGTTTGTGGCTAAGTGCTTAGTGTGTCAGCAAGTGACGGCTGAACACCGTGTTCCCGGTGGTTTGTTGCATCCTTTAGATGTCCCAGAGTAGAAGTGGGATGACATCTCAATGGATATCGTCACAGGACTACCCAGAGCTCAGGGTGGTTATGATGCTATCTGGGTAGTGGTGGATCGTCTGACGAAATCGGGTCACTTCTTAGCAATCAAGGAGTCAGGCCCGGTGAGTACCTTAGCACAGAGGTACGTAGATGAGGTGGTGCATTTGCATGGAGTTCTGAGGACTATCGTCTCAGATCGGGATACTCAGTTTACCTCCCAAGTCTGGAGGGGGCTACAACATGCTTTTGGTACCCAGCTACACCTTAGCACTACTTTCCACCCCCAGACCGATGGGAAGACGAAGCAGACTATCCAGACGTTGGAGGACATGCTGCGAGCATGCGTTTTGGATTTCGGAGGATCATGGGTACGACACTTGCCTTTAGTAGAGTTTTCCTACAACAATAGCTTTCACTCAACTATTGGCATGGAACCGTTTGAGGATTTGTATGGAAGGCCATGTCGTTCACCCATTTGCTGGACAGTGGTTGGTGAGACAGGTGCTCTTGGGCCAAAGGTAGTGCAGAGCACCACAGAGAAATTCAAGCTTGTACGTGAGAGGATGAAGGTGGTTCAGGACCGACAGAAGTCTAATGCTGATTGTCGGAGCAGGCCCTTGGAGTTCGAGGTGGGAGATGATGTGTTCTTGAAGGATTCCCCTCGACGGGGCAACAGAGGTTTGGGAAGGGGAGAAAGCTCTCACCCAGGTTCATCGGACCTTTTGAAGTGTGCAGGAGAGTCGGTGAGGTGGCATATCACCTGGCCCTTCCACCTCAGTTGGAGAAGGTTCATGACGTCTTCCACGTCTCCCAGCTTCGTCGGTACTTAAACTATGACTCTCACGTTATCGACTGGGGAGAGATAGATATGGGAGATGACACGACCTTCAAGGAACGACCAGTCATAATCGAAGATCGTAAAGAGAAGCGGCTTCGTGGATGAACCATTCCCTTGGTTCGTGTGTTGTGGAGGCATGGAGGCCTCGAGGAGAGCACTTGGGAGCGGGAGACCCAGATGCACGCTCAGTACCCGGAGTTGTTTTGACTTGTGTCTTTCCCTTGTTCTTCTGAGCTTTGTGTTGATGTTGTACTCTGTAGCCTTGTTATATGGAATACTTGTCTTGTCAATTGTGAGACCTTTTGTTTCTTCATTCCCTGGTAATGTGTAACATTTCCGGATGTGTGGGAAAGAGAAAAACCTGACCCTTAATCGAGATGCATTAATGTGGATGCGATTGAACCCATGCGGGCGAGTCAGTGCCGCCTAATGTGGATAATATCTCGACATATGTAAAGGAATTTTCCCAAACCCATGTGTTCAGGTAGTGTGTTGGTTGTGTGGTGTTGGGGTTAGTGTGAGTTGAAAAAAATCCTAATGTATGAAAGTGGGAAGACCCAATTCTTAATCAAGACGCATTAATGAGGATTCGATTAGACACGTGCAGGCGAGTCAGTGCCGCCTAAAGCAGATAATATCTCGACATAGGAGAAGGAATTCCTAACACATATGATTACGGTTGTTGGTTGGGTTCCTGTTATAACAAGAACCCTAAGAGGTATCTTGTTGGGTTCCTCTGGGTTGGTTTTTGAATTCACATGGACGAGAATGTTTTAAGAGGTATCTGATGTAATGGCTAGGACCTCTCCAGCCCATTCCTTTGTCAAAAAGAAGGTCAAGAAGTGTTCTGGAGGGTAAAATGGACTTTTCCTACACTTTCCAGAATTTGGAAACTACACACCACGTAGTTTGGGTACACGTCGTGTACTCCCTTTCCGGGTACACCCCGCGTTGGAGCCGTGTCCTTGATGTGTGGAGTAATGGGTGCACACCGTGTGTCCATTTCTACACACTGTGTAGTCCTTCCCCGCATACGCGTTACCAGTCAATGGCCGTATACCATGTTGGTGCCATGTCCTTGCCGTGTGCAATAAATCAGTACACGCCGTGTGTCTAAACTACATACCGTGTAGTCCTTCCCCGCATATGTGTTACCCTCAAACCGTGTGTTGAACAGTCAACGGCCGCAGAACTGTGTTGGAGGCCGCATAGAGACCGTGTGAAAACGGCCGAGTACACGCCGTGTACCGTAAGTATGTGCCGTGTACTTTTTCTTTTCACACCTATAAAAGGAGGGGTCCCTTCCTCCTTTCAATTCACACCTCTCCTCCCCTCTTCTCTGAGCAGAGATCTCTTAAGAGACTCGAAGGCTCTTCCTTCCATAACGTCTTCGTCCGAGCTCTGATTTACGATCTGCCAGCGGCCACGAGATTGTAACGACGAGTCAGAGCTTTGGAGCCTTGGTCAGTTGTCTTTCCTTCGGCCCATCCTTTCTGACATCCACCTGAGGAGGTTTTTCCGGGACCCAAAAGAAGTGATGGACGCCGACAGACGTCTTCTATAGTTGATCCGGGGGAGCGTTGCGATCAATAACATGTTGAGGTTGGGATCTTACCTTTGTCTCTCTAATTTTGTGCATCATGCGGGGTGGGTGTCTTGTTGTTTACGTGAAACACTTTTGAATCTGTTTTAATAAAGATAATAACTGGCTTGTATAACGGGGATGGGAAGTTGTGATTGTTGTAAATTTATATCCTATGATATTATGTTATGAATTGAATGAGATTCTACCTACGGAAAATCATAGTTGTTGGGGGCCTTTGATCACGCAATTAAATGTTGCCCTCTCCTTCTGGATTTTATTATGGGCAGTAACCTTGTGGAATGTGGAATTTGAATAATCACTTAAAGATGACAGATTAAATGAAAATATGGAACCCTTGTATGATCACCCCGATTAAACAAAATGGAATAATGAACATGTGGGTGTTGGCTTGGTTACATGGCATGTGTTGGGGGTGTTTTTGTGGGTTGTTGTGGATCGGGTGAGCAGCGGGGCTGCGGTTGACTTGGTTGTGGGTTGGTGTGAATGTTGTGTTGGTAACGGAGAGTGGGGCTGATATAAATGGTATTAAAGGGATGATGTGTAGTTTCGGTGCAGTTGTGGTTATGGCGGTTGGAAGCGGGGCTGCAGGGATGGGCTTGTTTGTGAACAGTGGGTTGTGAATAATAAATTAATGTGGATGAGTTAATGAATGGTGGGGCATGGAAATGAAACTGAAATAATAATCCAAGGGGTTGGTTGGTTGATAAGAGGGACTTGGTTGTGTTGATTGTGTTTTCCTAACTTGATTTGTGGATGGCAAGGATATGTTTTACGAACGTTTGGTGTGGTTAGTTTTTGATATTTGCCCAGTAGTTAAGGAACTAAATAACTTTTTCTACTGAAATGTGAAAACCTAAAGGTGGTTGGGTTGTTTGTTGTATGCATGCTTCGTAGTAGCAGTGCCGAGGCACGTGCTCAGTTTCACTTTTTTGAAGTCATAATTTGGGCTGTGTGGTTGGTATATATATACATATCTATATCATTTTTGTTTTATCGCACCCCAGCCATGTTGAGAACTTAGTGTCGAACACTCCCATTCCTGGGAGAGGGTGTTTTTCCCTTAGTTACTAGCTCCTTCCTTCTACTTGTCCCCTAGGTTGTGATGGCTTGAGGTGACCTTACACCTAAGAATCTTCAGGTAGGTTTTGATTGAGGTGGTTTTAGCCTAAGACACTTCGGGCAGGTTCTACTGTTTCCCAAGAATCGTCGGGATGAGGCCAAGGTGTGTGCGGGCGGGATACGTGGTTGTGCGGCCCAGGTTTGTGCAGGCGGGATACGTGGTTGTGAGGCTGAGGTGTGTGTGGGCGGGATACATGGTTGTGACGCCCAGGTGTGTGCGGGCGGGATACGTGGTTCTGAAGCCCAGGTGGGTGCGGGCGGGATATGTGGTTGTGAGGCCCAGGTGTGTGCGGGCGGGGAGAGTGTGGCAGCGTCAGGACGTTCGTCATTAGGAAGAGAATTTAACTAAAGGGAAATGGTGCGGGGTACCCAATACTCTTGTTTCTTAAATACTACTACCTGTTGTGCTTGTGTTATTTTGAGTGTGGCTGGTGAGGTTGGGTGGATAGAATTCCTTTCTAGGTTTCTTCTGTTGTTCTCACAGGGACATTAGGATGTCTCCTCACTTGTGCATGAGAGCTTTAGGTTTCCCTACTTAGTATACTTGTATTCTCACCCTACCTTAACTTTCAGGTTTCCAGGAGGACTACCAGGGCCGTGCGGGACCCTACTAGTTGGAAAGTTAGAGTTTTTGTTGTACCTTTGTTTTCTTTTGGTATTTTACTTTGAGATTTCTTGTACTTGTACCTTGTTATAAATTTGTTTAATCATGCATGTGGGCTTGATTTGGGTTTATTTCTATACACTTGTTTTTTTTCTTTTTGGTGGTTGACTTGTCCTATTTCCCGATCCTAAATAATAAAAAGGGTAATGCCTCCCATATTTGTGAAAACTCATACCCTTGGTGCTAGTCGCCACCCTGAGGCCTACTGGAGGCGGGACATAGGGGTCAGTATCTCCCTTTCACCATTGCCAGCTCAGGAGGGGCATCTTTTGTGGGAGGGGGTCGTGACATCATTGGTGAACACAGAGTACATGGTGTACTCTCCTCAGTGGTGTACTTAGTGTACTTGGCATACTTTCTATAGTGGTGTACTTAGTGTAATTTGTGTACTCTCCTCAATGGTGTACTTAGTGTACTTGTCTTACTCATCTCAATGCTGTACATAGTGTACTTGGCGTACTCTCCTCAATGGTGTACATAGTGTACTTGATGTACTCTCCTCGATGGTGTGCTGATATTACCTTAAGAATACTATCCTTTTGGGTCTTTCATTTGTAATTTAGGGTCCCTTGTGAGTATTGGGTCACTAACCCCTACACGGGCTTCAAATACATGTGTCGTGTCCTTTGTAGGTGATCGACACATTGACTGAGACCATGGAGTTCTAGTACTAGGTGGTTCTCAGTGAGACGGGATGGACGAACACTTCATAGTAGACCTTGGTGGTCTGAGACTAGGCAGTTCTCAGTAAGACAGGATGGTTTAGTGTACTACTATAGATACATGTATCTATCCTTCACCTACCCTTCAGGTAGGGTCTCATGCGGAAGGACTGGGGCAGTTGAACTTTCCTTTGTGATTTTGGGCTTGTATTCTGTCGTATTTATACATTCCATTGTGGTTTTGGGCATGTATTCTAGCCCCTTTTTACTTTCAGTTTGTGGTGTGTACGGGTGTACATGTATAAAAAAATGTCTTCCTTTTTTGGGAAATGATTTCTTGTGCTAGTTACCAGCCCTTGGCCTTTGGATGGCAAGCTTGGGGTTCATCACGAAACTATCCCCAGGGGACGGCTCGTGACTCCCACACCCTACAGCTTATCGAAGAGGCTATAAATATTTGGTAGAGGATACTGGTTCTTCACGGTCACCTAGTTCATGCGTCAAAAGTCCAGGTAGAGCCTTAAGGTTCAGTATTTCTTCTTGGCGAACAACACTGAGGCTACCAATGGAAAAATTATTTTTCTTAAAAATCTCTTCCACTACATGTCCTATAATAGTACCCTCATCTCCCGGAGCTCTATAGGATCCATTTTCTATGAAAGTGTAGATATCAATCTCATTTCAAGGTATAGATCAAAGCATAAATATACATCTCTATAAGGTGGAAGTCATGGAACATCCTCTAGGAATACATCCCCATACTCATCCAAGTATCTGATACTGATGTCATTTTTCTACTTTCCCACTGCTAAGATCCACTGGCTGATCCACACAGGGTCTCTTGCCAGCAGTATTTGGGTCTCAGTCAGCCATAGGATCTCCACACGTAGTGCGCTTGATTACGGGAGAAATCGATCTTCATGCAATTCATCATATTAAAAGATACATGTAAGACTCTTTGGAGTATTCCAAAATATATAACACATAGTGAGGCTTCCAACACCATAAATGGCTTGTCAACAAGACGGCTATACTAAAAGAAATTTTCATTTTAGTAATCAGGGACCAATTGTGTCTGGGCCCAGTCCGACCTGACCAACCTGGCCTGGGGGTGCCACATACCCTGGCCCAGTTCGACCGATCTAACACAATCCAGTTCAGATATGGGTCTACCAAGCCTCTGATCTAGACACATCGGTCCTTTGTGGACCAAGCCTAGTTTGGTTAGGGGTCCAGCCCGCCATGTCGCCCGGCAACTTAGTTCCATCCTACCCGGCCTGCTACTAGTAGGCCAGTTTGTTCGCATCCTAGGCTTCCCAACAACCGAGTGTTTTTCTGTTGGACCATCCTGCAATAGTTGTCCCTCATAATCTATACTAGGCCGCTCTACGAGCTGGTCCCCTCTAGTCTAGATGCCTTATGGCATTCAGTTTAGCACCCCGTGGCCCGACCCCCATGGTGGGCCTGTCTTCTCTAGCCCAGGTTTCATTGTGCCCCAATTCAGCTACACGAGGTCGGTAATAGATGACCCCCATACACCCAATCACGGTCCCCATTGGATCGCATGAAAGCACACTGCAACCCGTATAGTGGGGGACTTGCTTCTGATGCGGCCGAATGGCTAAAACCACCCTCCGCTAGCCACTAACCTAAGAGCCAGTGGCTCCGGATGCTCCAACACAGCCTGATATTATCAAGATACCTCTTTCGGGACACCATCATGGTGTGTCGCCACATATTTGTAACTGAAGTCACGGTCCACCTTTGGCAGTCGTCGGCGCACCGGTGGTACTTTTAGTACTCCACCAGGTCCGCTTTGGTGGTCCGTTCGGAAAACTTTCTGTGTCGGTGGTCCTCACAGAATTTCTTTATCCCTGTTACGGCCTCAGAACAAGATTTTTGTCAATTCGGAGTTGCATCCATGAATAACACGCAAGAACACACAATGGTGGTGGGGCTGGGGCCTAGTTCGTGTCGGCCCACACCATTCATGTTAGAGTTTCAGAAACATAGGGAAAATATAAGGATTTATAAATGTTCTATATTTATGAAAAACTCTGATGAAAATAACCCTCCTATAAGAACAAGCTACCTGTAGATAAACCGGTTCATGGGTTGATTCTCGTTCGTTGTTTTAGAAAGAAAAATAGGGAAATCAAAAAACAAACGTAAACCCTACCTGGGGAAGGTTTCTTGTTGGTGTCCATCCATTCAAAGCTATTTTCATTCATCAATATACACTATCGGCTCCTTTCTACAAGGTTTCATAACAACTTATCATTTCATCGTCATTCTTCATTGGATAGAAACCCTTCAACTTCCATTAAAGAAATTCTATATCTGATTCTCTAACACATTATCCCATTAAAAGAGAAATGTGTCCCATCATTTTAGTTACGTTGTGTCATCACATAATCACATTGTTTAATTTGTGAGATAGTGTATTTATTAAGCTTTACTTAAAGATTCATTACACTATTTATTTTATGGAATGAAACAATCGACTCGTCACTATGTCGTTGTGTAACAATTCCTTTGAATAAAATAAAATATTTATGTTTTTTCCATAAAATGTATGAAAATTAACATTTTACCTTGACCTTTTCCTATAAAGGTTATGTCCCCTCATAAGTAATGTCATTATTCCTAACACAAAAGTTTTCTTGGACTTTCAATCTTGGCATCCATTTAAATATTCCCAAAACCATGTATACACACCATTTTAATTCTCATAAAAAAGATTCGAAAACTATATTTCACCCTCGACCTGTGCCGGTCAAGGTTATGCTCCACCAAAGGGTAACATTCCCTCATGAGCATATTGATACTCTTGAATTTACAACCTGAGTTACTATTTAGTAGTTATAAGGATTTGAAAATAAAATAATTGTTACTTAATAATTTTATTCACAGCTAAAAACTAACATCCACTATTGGCCAATGTCATCCAACATTAGGATCTTCCTAAGGAAATAATACCCTCATGAGCTTAATGGTGGTCTCAAAGTTATAATTTGAGTCACCATTCATGACTTATAAGCACTTGAAAAATAAAATATTTTTATTTAATTATTTTATTAATGGTTATGCAATTTTCAGGTTTTCTCATTAGATGCCTACACTGACTAATCATAAGTCACGGCTAGGGTAAACACACTATCCTAAAAAAAAGTTCCCTTATATTTCTGATTTTTTTCATCCATTTAATTGTAATTCCACTTTTCATGAAAAATTATCAAAGGTGCTATTTAAAACGTAACATATTTTGGATGGATCATTCTAACAACTCCGGGTCTCAGAATCTCATGTCATCTCAGTGCCTGGTCTCTAAATAATCCCTTGTATTTTTAAAAAAAATCATGGAATTATGGGGTATTAAAAATATAGAAACATCCATCAATGAAATATAAAGGATATAAAATTAGTTTTCTATATTGTTATATATTTGGTAAAATGTAACATGGAGAATGTGTTGTAAATTCTTAGAATTATTTCCAATATAGTATATTTAGACATATTTTTTATTACAAAAAACAAAAGGGCCATAATAAAGATCATAAAATCAAAAAAAATATAGCAATAATATTTTTTAATTGTAATAACATGTGTTTTTATATGAGTTGTATTCTAATGATAGGAATGAAGAATTTCATTCTTAAATATCACAATCAGAAAAGCATCACTAAATATTTTAGGACAACTTCAAAAGATAATAAACCATCATCATATGTGGTGTCATGTAAATTAATTATTTATTCATATTATTCTAATGTATTTTCTAATTTTTGGTATACACATTATTTCATATCAATTAAATTTTTTGGTAACTTAAAAATTTACTACATAAAATAAATAAAATTTTATTAAAAAAACAAATGGGTTGTGTAAATGGGAAATAAGTTGTAAATATATTATTATTATTATCTATGTAAATTATTAACATAAAAAAATACCTCTAATTTCTCTTCTATGTTTTATCATTATTCTGGGTATGGATTAGTGTTCTATTTATCATGTTATCATCGGTTATAGAGATAAATAAAATTTTTTCCTTTAAATAATTTTTATTTTTCAAACAATAATGACATTATATAATTGATAATATATAAATAATATAATAAATTAATTAAATATGGAAATAAAATTTATCATTCAGATATTACTAAAATGAAATAAATTATTCATGTTGGTGTTTTTATTGAAATAAATTAATATCTAGTGGTATTTATAAATTACTTTTTTAATATTTTACATGATCAATTGATTGAATATACTATTGACTTAGTACATGATAAAAATCCAATATCAAAACATCATTATGAAATGGATTATGTAAATAATTTATAATTGAACAATTAGTCGTAAATGTTTCTTGATAAATTATCATTTCATCAAAGAATGTCTCCATGGGGTGTTATTAATTTTTTTATAGATGACTGGTTGATGAGAGGTTTTAATGATTATAGAGAATTTAATAACATTAATGTTAATAATAAGTATCTATTTCATATATCGATGACTTATTTGATTAGTTCAAAGGATATCGATATTTTTCGAAGGTTGATCTTAGGTTTGGTTTTCATCAGTTTTAAGTGTAAGTGGATTAAATTAAAAATATCACATTTTTATTAGATATTGTAATTATATGTTTGTGGTTTTTTTGTTGACAATTTACCCTACTATATTTATAAATCTTATAAAAATATTTTTCCACTTCTTCATGAATAAATTAATTTTCGTTATTTATAAAATAACTATATATTTCAAATTTTATGATGACAATAAGAAATATTTGAGGATTTTTATGAAAAGTTTAATAGAAAAAATGTTATGTCGAATATTTAGTAAATGTGAATTCTGGTTTAAACTGATTTCTTTTCTAGGAAATGATATAAATAACAATGGAATAATTATTAATTTATTAAAAACAGAAAAAGGTTAAGAGTGGTAGAGACCTGTTACTTTCATAGATTTTTATTGATTTATTATATTATAAGGTTACTACCAACAGTTTTTTGAAAACAATTCTCATTTTTCTATCCCATTTTTAATGTTAAAATTAAATGGAGTTAAATTCATCTAGATGAAAGAATGTGATTACTGTTTATATTAATTGAGAAGAAGATTATTTAATACTATAGTTCACTCCCCACTATGCATAAATGTTATGTTATTTATCTTCAATGATAATTATTTTAAGGGTATTGGTTTTTTGATATAGATTGATTGGGTAATTAATTATGATTCACGAAAATTGAAACCTAATAAAAAAAATTATCCTATAGATAACCTTTAATATTAAAATCTAGTCTTTGATTTCAAAATCTGGGGAAATCATTTATATGGAGTAAAATTTTAAACATATACTAATCAGTAATGTTTGACGTGTATATTTACTACAATAATAATTTAACATGGTACCAAGAAGATGGTTGGAACAAATTAAAGATTAATACGACATGATTCCCCATTATCCATGAAAATAAAAAAGATTAGTCGATGCTTCAGGATATAAAGATAATGTGTCATTAACAAATATATGAATAGAACTTGACCCTTTCATTAATAAATTAATTAATCATGGCCAAGAAATTGGGAATGCGGTAACATTATCTATTTAATTGAAGGTGTCATTATAGTAATCATTGTCAGAAATAATTCATGAAGCTCAGTTGGAGGATTTCGATTTACATGAAAAGGTATAACTGGTTAGTAATTGTTTTTTTCATATATTTATCATTAACATAGAATGTGTTTTAAGATTCAAAAAAATATTACACAATGAATGCAATTTCATTATTAAGAAATAATTGTTTGGTAAATATCATATCTCTTTGTTCTATGTTCATCTTAGTTGTACTAGAATTTATTGAGTCTATTGGGAACATTTCCTGTGGGATGAAATAAAAAGATATTTTATTGACATTACCATGAAATGTATTAATTTTTAATAGTTTAATGAGAAATGGAAATTTCTAAGGGATATGATTTCTTCTTTTCTATTGTCGAAATGTAATGGACAGAATATATCCTTGGATTTCATAGTTGTATTACCAAAATACATTTCAAATTAATAATGTAATATGGGAAATTATTGATCGTTTGGAAAAATATGTGAATTTTCATCCTATATGAGGTAATATTTATTTTTTAAGTATTTAAATACTTTATGAGAAAAAGATATTATAATGGTTTGGAGTACACAGATTCATTATATCTAATTATAAAATATTATTTACCTCAATTTTTTGTAAAACAAATCAGAATAAAATGGTAATTAAAATAACTTTTAGAATAGATTTTCAACCTCAATGTGATTGATATTAAGAGTGAATGATTAAGAATTTAGTGGAAATTATTTGGTCTTGTTCATAGTATTATCAGTAAATATGGGGTCTATATCATTTAGTAGTTAAATTTTTGTATATTAATAGTTTTCATTCTAGTATATATAAGTAAACTTTTAAGGAATTATATGGAATGTCGTGTGGGAAACTATCTTGTACAGAATAAGTGAGTGAATGAATTTTTTAGGGGGAATGCTATAAAATGTGGATATTAAGGTGATTTTTATTCAACAACATATTAGGGCAGCTTAGGATAGGAATAAAAGCTATTTAGATAATTGGAGGAAACACATTTATTTCAAGAAGGTGATTTTTTTATTAAATTATATCCCTGGAAAAGTGTTATGCATGTTTATAATAATGTAATTTTATCTCCAGAATTCATTCAATTTTTTCCTATAATTTTATCTTTGTCACATGATGTGTTTCTTGTTTAACTTTAAAGTATCTATTTTCTTGATTCATATCATGTTTTGAGTCCACTATTAGTTTTATTAGAAGATATAATTAATTATGATGAATAAATATGTTCAATTTATGAATTTATAAATAATTTTTTATAGAATACTGTGATTCACCTGGTTAGGGTTTAGTTGAGAAACAATAACATTGAATATGTAACATGGAAATCTAAAAATGTTATGAAGGAATAATATTCCCATTTTTTAAGTAGTGAATAAAAATTGTGAGGATGAAATTTCGAAAAGGGGGATGAATGTGAAAACATAGGTGATAATAATAATATATCAATATCATTCCTTATTCATATTTAGGAATTATATTTCACTTATTCTTATTATTTATAAAATAACATATAATTTCTCAGTCATTAAGAAAATTTTATTGTTTTAACAAAATTGAGTTCCATGAATTATAAGATTTTATTCTAAATTTTAATTTCTAAATTATATAATTTTAATAATAAAAAATAATATTCTTTTTCACTTCATCAGGACAAAATTGTTATAGATTTAATTTTAATGAATTGTCAGAAGAAATTTACTTTTCGTTGAATGGTATAAAATAAATATTTTTTAAAAAATTATATTTAATTTTAAAATATTTACATAGATTGTTTTTGTGTTAAATTGGTTTTAAATTTCCATTATATCCCTTTTATTATAAAAAATTCAATTAACCATATGGGGATCAACATTATTTTATAATTTTTTATAAACCCATTTTCAAACATAAAAAGGGAATTTTACAGATAAATGTTTATCATCGCATTGTGTGCCCTGATTCTAAATGTTATTTTTCCTAATTGTCAATATTTAGTCTTCAAAGTAGATTTTATATTTTAGATAATGAGGTTAAAATTTTATAAATATATCAGCCACATTTTTAGACATTATGAATAGTAAATTCCATAAAAATATATCACTAACCCTGATAAGAGTTAAAACATGATAAATTGGATAAAATTAAAATGATAACGGATTAAATGACCATAAAAAATTTATAAATACATCTAAATAGTCATATTTAAATGTTATATCATCTTATATTCTAATATGAATCATTTTGGAGACATTTTCTTATGTAAGACATTAATATATTTAAATCTTTTGAAAATTTCCACGTTTTTCATCTCTGTTGCATATAAAATGATACAAGATATCTTATCATGTATTCAAATAAAGATACATTTATATATTTTAAGGCCTACCCAATACCTTCAGAACATCTCCCCCCATTATATAGAGTAATGTTTTTATAATAATATCATCCTAATAAGGATTTATGTATAAACCTAAGGAGGTTAACCAAAGAAGAGCTATAGTTCTTAATCGAGTTTTTTTAATTATTCTTTTTTATATTTTAATATCCTACTAAAATTTTTCATATAATATCATTTATATATCCAATATTATGAAATTTTATTATGTTTATTATATAACCCTTTTTAACTACCTATACATCTAATGAAAAATTAAAACATCTTTTTTTGTGTACGTGTAGACTATTGCCTCACGAAAACGATGTATTCCATTTTTCATCTCCTACATTTATGCATGGTCATAATTATGGATCCAATTTAACAATAAAATATATACTATATAAATTTGACTCTTTAAATTTAAATAAATATTATTATTATTTCTTTACTACTCAATAGAAAATAAAAATATACATCACATGCATGTAAAAAATTTTGTGTCATGAATTGATGTGCTTGATTTTTCATCACCAACACACATGGATATAATATATTGGTGGATTTAATGAAATAAAATTTGATTTATAATATATTTATCATTTTATAAATATAAAATATTATTTAGCATTTTTCCCTCATGTTTATTGAAAAATGGAAATGTTAATCATGTAAATTTATGGACTATAGTCTACAAGTTGTACCATAATTCATATTTCATAACATTAAATTGTGGGTTATAAAATATAAATTAATGTATACAAATTATAATTATAAAATTTTTCAGATTTTTCGAATGATATAATCATGATCCATTTCATTATAGTAATCCTATAAAATTCATTTTGGACTTATTAACCAACCATCCAGAAATCCTCCAAAGTAAACTTAATAAATTAAGTGATTAAGTATGAAATGTTAATAAGTGAAATAAAAATAATAATAAAATTATAATTATAAAGATATACATTATTATGAAATTAAGTAATTGACATATATTTATTATTTTTGAATATAAATATTGTATATGACAAGTCAGACTAAATGTAAGGGATTTTCTATCTTAAAACACAGTTTATAAATGTTATGAGGATTTCATTATAATATATTTCCTATTATACATATTGATTAATTTATGTGTAGATAATTATGATAATGAATTAAAGAGGACATTTTACTTATCCTTTTAATTTCATACAAAGGCATTTAAATGGAATATTTTTCTTATATTTATTAATAAATCATTGAATTTATTTACAATATAAAAAACATGTAATTTTAACATATATTATAGTAATTTATTTTCACAAAACAAGATTAGTAATTTTATATTTCGGATTAATTTATAATATTACTTTTTTATTTTATGAAAAACCTGCTTTCCTTTCATTCTGGGAATTTTTTTAATAGGGTTCTTATATGAAAATAGATATATCATTATACCAAAAAAAAATTACTTTTGGTTCAAAAATATATTTTTATGAGTTTTATGAATGAAATGAAATATTTTATTTTCTTCATTTACTTTATTTTCCCTGTAAAATTTTTATCTTAATAGGTGATATTGATATATATCTTCAATTTATTGGGTAATGATTATATTCTCCAAAGAATAGTGTTGGAATTAAACTTGTTGGATAGTCCAATTTCAACGGTTATTATAAGGGTTATATGAAGATGATATAACAGGGAGACTATATTACTTTTATGTTATTGAAAATCAATCATTATGGATGAATTTATTTTTCATAAGGTATGATAATTATCTTTTTTTAAGTAATGATTATTCTTTAAAAGGGTAAAAGGTGTAATTTTAAGAAAAAATTGTTAATAGGTTCTCAATTTTTTTAAAAATGCTCATGATTGTTACTTTTGTTTTATTTTTTCTTATAAATCATTTTATGAAAAACATTTGACATTAAATATAATATAATTTTTATGTAAATTATTATTTCATATGAATGTTTATTATCCTGATAGAAAACTCTCTTATATAATCTCATGGGGTTTGAAATCGACTAACAAGTTTCTTTACTACTAAGTATATATTCATTAAAGAAATTTTCGGGTCAAAATAAAATTTCAATTAATATTCATATATTTTAAGTATGTTTATGAATAAATATGAATTCGTCCTGAAAATTATAAATATATATCAAGAAAAATCCTATTTAATATGAAAATTATTTTTTTGTGATTTTTTCACTAAGAGAAATTACCTACTTTGTAATTCATGTATTTTCTATATAACATTTATGACCTAATTCTCAATAAAAATATATAACTAAAATGGTGTTTGGGAATAGAATAAAATTAATTATTGGTTAAAAATTAATGTTTTGGTGGAATTAAGAACAATTCATTATAGTAACCAAGATTTAGTTCTCATATTCTCCCCATAATAAATATATAATTTTATAAAAAATAGCTTTTAGAAATTTCATGTTCTAAAAAAGTATGAATTTATTTTCACTAGATAATATAGGATAATTTTAAATAATTTTTTTGAAAACACATCTAATCCTGAATTTTATTTTTCAAATTACCACATTTCAACTAGAAAATAATCAAAAATAATCATAAACATTGATTATTACTACTATATTAAAGAACATAAAATGTGTGATGTAGAATAAATTTTCAAAAATATCTTCATTTAACACTAAATAAAAATATTTTATTTTCATAAAAAAATACTTCAATCAATATATTGGGACTTGGTTTAAAAATTCCAATCCATTTTAGTGATAATATCCATATTTCGTTATATGTTATCTCCTACAAAACAATTCCTAGGAAGTCATCTTAATCTAAATTATAATTTATATGTCCTTCCCAGATTCATCATCTTTAACAAATTCATATTTATCTCACAATTTCCTTGTCTTCTATATTCATATATGTTGAGAAGTTTTATTGGCACTGTCAAAAAATTAGTTGGATTTGTTTCTGAATGTTTTATAGCATCTAACCATGGTTGTTATCTTGATTAATAAGTTAAATACAAAAAACTTATATAATTTATAAAAATAAAGAAAAATTATTAAATGAATAAATTAAATTAGGGGAGATTTTTTAATTCATTTTTAGTATAAAAATATGGGAACAAGATTAGAATTATGTTGATGATGTAAAATAAATTGTGGGAACGTTAATGGATCTATATTTTTTAAAATTTTTATTAGAAAAGTATAAGAAATATAATTCTAATTAAATTAATTTTTTATAAATATATAAAATATTAAAATTCATTAAAATACGATACAATAAAATTAAAAGTCCATAAAACCTATGAAAATTAATGTTACCAAAAAAATTTATGCATTTGAATCCTATGATAACATTATTTCATCAAATCAGTCACCCAACATTGATAATCAATTCAAATTCAATATATGGTCAATGGAATAAAATGAAAAAATATATAAACTCTATATATATAATGTAATTGAAATTTGGGATTATTTTAACACTAAAATTATATCCTCAATTGATTAGATTTTTTCATATAAGTTTTCCTCTCATGATTCAGACAATATCAACCTCTCATGTAATTTTCTCATCACATAAAAAACTTTTTTATTTAAAACTCAATTAATTTATCATATTTATATGAATTTTAATAGTTTTGTAGATTAAAAATAATCAATTGATGGAGTCATAAATCATACTGATTACAAAAGGATTATGCTTACATGTGTGTATGAGTCATAAAAGAGATGTCTTATATCATAAAAGGATATTATGGGTAATACTCAGTCTTTTTTTGGAAACATGGGAAGACCATATGAAAATATTATATCACTCTTGATTAATATTCATTAAAAATAAATTTTATACACAATCGGTCCTTATAATGGTTTAGTGTATTTGGGGACTAGATAAATAATCAACTAATTACAAAACATTTCCTCACCATATGTCACATATAAATTTATATTAGTAACATTATAGATATATTAAAATTACATCCTTTATAAAAACCTATGGAAGGAAAACAAAGGAAAGAGTGATCTCAATGGATTAATAAGGGTAAATATTGAATATATCAATCACAAAAGTGTATAAAATGAATATAACTATAGATGAATATAATAACATACATTTTTTGAATATAAAAGATTCATACCAAGATAATATTATAACATAAACTCTAAAATCATGTCATATCAAGAAAATAATTAGTAAGGGTTTTAATGTAATAATCATTCAAGATTTATAACCTAATTTGGTGGCCTTATAAGCACAGGAAATAATAATCTTGTAAGAATATTTATTCACAATCATTTCCATTAATAATATTATGATCATAGCTAGAAGAAATCACACTCATGTATCAATATGCGAACATAATAATTCACAATCATTTCCATGCATAACCTTGTGAGCGAGTAAAGAAGAAATCATATTCTTATATCAAAATATGAACAAAGTGATTCAAAATAATCTCCACACATATCATAATTTTTACCTAATGATATATACATTTATTATAGCCCCATGAATTGGAGTAATATAAGAGAAGAAACCATCAAATAATTATAATCCATACACATTTAAGCCATAAAGTCCCTAAAAACATATATAATTTCCTCACTACTTAAACTGTGAAAAATGAAACAAGATTCATCAACATTTAATAATAATAATAAATAATCATCTAGATAAATAATACATATGTATCATTAGATCATGAACCCAATGAAGCATGAGTAACATCAACATATGTTTTCATAGATAAAAATAATTCTAAAATATCACTAGAACATTTCTTGAGGAAAATACTTTTCTTATTTTGGATTCAATTATTTATAGTCTATGAAATTTCTAAATATTTTTAAATGTGTATTTTTTTAAAGTAACATGTAATATTTTAAAGTATGAATAAATGTAAATAGTATTCATAATATAGGGAATATCTGTTTATTCTATATACATTTAAATAGAACATTATTTTCACACTTTTGTAAAAATTCATAAATTAATAGTTCAGAAAACATATCAATAAAAATGTTTATTTTAATACATTCTAAATAAAGTAAAAGTGAATGATAATGAATTTTAAAATCATATTAATTATAGGTAAAAATTGCTATGAAATAATTTTTATGATCCTAGGAATGAAATAAAATATTTTCATCCAAAAATAATGGTCACAATTGAGGGAATATTAGTTCAGGATATATATATGGAAATATAACATTGTTTTAAAACATTTATAATAATTTAAAAGAAAAATTATTCAGAAAACATTATTTTAAAATTATTCCATTTAAAAAATGTATATTAAGTAAAAGGTAATAAAAAACTCCTTTCAAAAATATTTTAATTTTACGTAAATATTTCTATAAATTAATTTATAAAAGAATTGACATAAAAGAAATAGTGTATCAACCAAAGTGGGAATAAGGTAAAGTTTTCATTAAAAAACTTTTCTCATTCATTTTAAGTATCAATGACAAAACATTTCAAGAATTATTAAAAAATTATTTGAATAATTATATATTAAAAAAATATGTGGCTAAAAGGATATTATATCTATAATTTTCCCCACCTAAAATTATCATAGATAAACCAAAAAAAGAAATGATATTATATCATAAATACCTTACATCGAGTCTCAAAAATCATCATATTCACTAAAACATTATATAATTAATATATATTTATTATATATAAATTATATAACCATGTTAATTCATTAAATACTATTTAACATTCATTTTATTATTTCTAATTTTCCTTTTATCATCAATTTTATTTATTAAAAAAACATTAAGTTGAAAATGATGTATTTTCGTGCTTGTTCTAGTTTGATGGTTTGGGAACATTCAAATTAGTTATTTTTTTAATCATATAACAAATATGAATAATGAAATAAGTTAAATATTAATTCAAAGATTACATTTTTATATAAATTATATAAGATTGATGATGAAAAATTAATTATATCAACTTATAAATATGGTAGTCTGTATAAACGAATGAGGGATGCTTCCACTTTCCAATTGGTAGGTTGAAAAAAAGGTAAATAATGAATCATGTTTATAGAATATTAATGATAATATATATTTCGTATATATTCATTAAAATATCCTTATTACCATCCATGTAAATTTGAAATGAAAACCATGTGACATCACTTTTTGGAGGTGGTAGTCCACAAGTATTCACAAGAGATGTATTTTCATTCCAATAGATTGACTGATAAGAAGTCATAAAATATTTCATAATTTAAGATAAATTATTTATTATTATTTATTACATACAAAAATTAATTAAATCATAATAACCAACCCTAGAATATTTTGATGCAAAATGTATCATATCTCTACATTGAGGTGTTAGTCTATAATATGCACAGGTGATATATGATTTACCAATTCATGTGAAGGAGGTCCAAATGGTTATTAAATCATCATCATTAAATCATAGTATATTTATGATACTATATGGATAATTTTATGGTGGGTAAAATAGGTATAGAGAAGGTGGAAGAAGAAATAAAGTTAAATGCATATTATTTAGAGTTAGACATATTCGTTGATAAAACCTCCTTTGGCTTACATCTTAAGAATTGAAATGACGTCATTATGTTCAAAAAATAATGTCTATTACATTTATAAATATTTTATGAATTGATTTTATCTTCTATAATACAAAATATAAGGTTCTTAATGTATTATAAATATATGAGATGTGTTTTCATTTTACATGTAATGGGGAATGCTCACTTGGAATTTTTCAGAAGAAAAAAATATATTAATGTATAAATCAAGAAAATATTATCCAAAATGTATCATAATGGAATTTTTAATAAGATAGGTTTGTAATATTTCTATGCTATAGGAGTTTAACAAATTTTTATGTCATTTTGACCATTATCTATTTAGTTTAACAAATTTTTATCCCCTGGTAAAATTTACTATTGTAATGAGTATGGAGGTAGTTTTAAACTAGACGTAAAACCTAATTTTTCCTCTTATATGATTTGAATTTCAGAAAATGTATAACTATAGTTTTGATTAGTATGTTATTTGGAGTCTAATAGAACCAACTTGTTTTTTTGGAATAGTAACATACTCTTATGAATAGTAATATGACCCTTATTAATAGTAAATCATATTATTATTATTTTTCTTAAGGTTATAACACAAGGTGATCAGGATAAATTTTTCATGGTGATATAAAATCAATTATAGTTTTAAAATTGCTATTTTAAAAATAAATTATTATATTATTTAAAAATTATATTAATAATATTTATAATGTAATTGTCACAAAATGGAGTTCATTTTTGAATTCTACAAGTCGAAAAATGGTCAGGGTGAATTTTTTGGATTTTTTTGAAATACATGAATATTTGGTGATTAGTAAAATATAGTAATTAACATTATACACTAAATGAAATAATTTTTGCATCATATTTGAATCATGGATGTTTTAAATGGCCATTAGTTCAAACAAACCTTTACTTATTACTATTTTGGGTCACATGAATCATTACTATTCATAGTATTTAGAAAAAGAATTTAATCTAATTATTAAAATAATACAAAACCCCTCCTCTCTTCCGCTGTAAATACCACCATCACCCCTACCTTTCACACCACTCAAGCCTTGATCCTTGTATATTTTGTTCTGACTAATCTTCTCAGGCCCCTCCCCCAAGTCCAAGACCTGCTGGTCTTACCCAAAGTCCAAAACCAAGGGCCTTAAGTAGGATCTCAAGGAGAATATATCAATAGGTATTGACCTTCTTTCATTTTCTTATGTTTTCTTTTCAATTATTTTCTTTTCATAGACTCTTCCCCCCCTTATCCAAGATTAATGAATGCTCAATTATTATATTTTTTTAATTGTTATAATTTCTATGGAAAATTTCATAAATTCACTTATTCTCCTCCCCTCACTTATTCTAAAGGTAAGAACGACATCCTCTATTTGTCACTATTCCAAAATCTTGGATGATTTGTTATCAATTTACATTACCTACTTCAAGGATATTTTTTAAAAAAAAAATAATGATATAATCATATTTTTAATTATATTATATGACCTCTCTTGTATCCTGGAATTAACTTATATGCATAATAATAATGGTATATGATGAAAAAGTTCATGATTATCAAAGAACCGCCAAAATGATCTAAACAGATATCACTAAAGATTTATCTAATGATTCATCCTCACACCATAGAAACAAAATAATTTATGAAATAATTTATTTTTATTGAAACATATAAATACCATTTTACTACACTTATGTAATTTCATTTCCATTCAACAAAAAAATCAAATACAAACTGACCATAGAAATCATGCAAAGAATGCACCTGAAATAATGGAAGGAACACGATACTAATAATAAAAGGGAGAAATAATGTTATTAACAGAATAAATAAGGTGTTTTAAATATTAATATCTTTCTATAAAATATTTATAACAATCTTTTAACCATTATAAAAGAGGTATAAACATGTTTTAATTAAGACATACCCAATGTATGGTAATTCTTAACAAAATTTACATTTTTTGGGTTATCATTATACATCATTAATTATGTGGTATTAAAATTGTTTGTGGGAATAATTTTTTTTCTATTATGTTGAATTATGTTTATTCATACTGTGTGTACATATTCCATACATTCAATTAATTCTCACATAAATTATATGGTATTTTTAATGGACATTAGTTTCAAAATTGTCTTCTAATATTCTATTTTATGAAATAAAAAAGTAATGATTTATGAAATTATTCATGGTTTATGATTATACTCTGGTTCTTGGGAATTGTTTAAAATGAAGTGTAAGACAAATATTGTAACGACATGGGTTTTTTGGGGATCCTTTGCTTTGTGAAAATGTCGTGTTGGGTTTTCTAGTCGGGGAATCATGGCAGTGTATGCCTATCGGTAGCCTTGGCCTACCGGTAGCCTTGGCTTAGCGGTGGCCTTGTCCTACTGGAAGCCATGGCCTACCGGTTGCCTCGGCCTACCGGTAGCCTTGAACTACCGGTAGCCTTGGCCTACCGGTAGCATTGGCGTACCGGTAGCCTTGGCCTACCGGTAGCCTTGGCGTACCGGTAGCCTTGGCCTACCGGTAGCCTTGGCATACCGGTATCCTTGGCGTACCGGTAGCCTTGGAGTACCGGTCACCTTGGCCTACCAGTCGCCTTGGCCTACCTGTAGCCTTCGCCTACCAGTATCCGTCACCCACCGGTAGCCCTCAGCCACCGGTGGCTCTGGCCTACCTCGTGGGTTCTTTCCAGTGTTGTTCTTTCTTGCGCAATTAGGGTTTTAAACCCTATTTTGACCTGTTTGAGCGTGTTTTAACGACCCGTAACTCCCATAAGAGTTTTAATTAAATACTTAATGAATTAATGAGCCGTTTTAAACCACTCGACTCCCTTTAATGGTGAGTGGGGAAGCGTGGCCAACACATGCCCCTACTCATTATGTGGTTTCACGTTCTCATCTTAACCGTCCACGACTTTTATAAACTAAGGGTTAAATATGGTTTCTTTTTTCCTTGATCACGGCTTTTCACGAACAGCTTTTGGTGCATCGGGCGATCCACATCATTATTCGTAAGGTTCTATGCACGGCCTAAGCGAAGATCGTCTATTAACAAGTAGGGAATTTCTCCTTCACCTATCTCTATTGTGTATCATGCGGGGTGGGTGTGTTTTTGATTCTGTGTAGTTGGATAAACCAGACCTAATTAAAGATAATGATCGAATCCTGTAAAGAATGAAGGGGGGTTGTGATCGTTGATGTTGTTATATTAAAATGATCTTTCTGAGTTGTGATGGCTTACACATTCTAAAAATCGAGGTCGTTGGTGGTCGTTGTCTATGAAGTAATGAACCCCTCGTGATGTTTTATATGGCTTGTTTTGTAATTATAAACTCTTGCTGTGAAAATTAAATCGGTTAATCACGTATACCCATCTGAATAAATTTAATGCACTAGGATCAACCCCTTATGTACTAACCCCAGTCAAAACACTGAATTGAAATCATGGAGTGTGTTAAATCTTATAAATCTGAAAATACAGGCGTGGCCCTACTTTTTGTCGGTGGTAGTGGTTTGGGTGTTCCTTTTTCAGGCGGATTGTTGTATATGTGGGAGGGGATGGGATCCCCTATTTTTATTCTCTTATTGGTTAGTTTTGAGACCGGGTGGTTACCTTGTTTATATCACGAATCGAGGGTTCTCACTTTTCCTTTGTTGGTGTGATTTTTACAAGATAACTAGGTGTGGATACTTAAATTGACGTATTGGATAGTTTCTTTTCCTTGGTTATGCTTATGGTGTTAGTTGCTGAGTAGTGCATAAACTTATTTGAACATTATTACTGAACATGAAAACAAGAGTGGGACAAATGGGTTTGTTGGAGAGAGTTGTTACTCGGACTTGAGCGTTGTTGTGATCTGTAGGCCGTCTGAAGAAAAACCTAACTTTGGCCGAGTGCTTGTTACCTATATATATATATATATATTGTTTTGTGTTTCTTATTCGCGCCCCACCCAAGTTGATCACTAAGTGCCGAACACCCCCATTTCATGGGGGAGGGTGTGTTTCACAACACTATTGTTAGTGGCTGGTTATTAGCTCCTTTTTTTATCCATTTCCCGGATAGCCCAAGTATCTTCGGGCAGGCTGTGATGGCCTGAGGTCCATTATTAGCCCAAGAACCTTCGGGAGGGGAGTGTGGCGGTTGGACAGGTGTGTGCGGCAAGTGGTTTCCCAAGTGTCTTCGGGATGAGGCCCAGGTGTCTTTGGGCGTGGCAGTAGATTTTTCTAGCACAGGTGTCTTCAGGCTTGGTGGTGGTTGTTCTGGCCCAGGTGTTTGCGGGCGGGATTCGGCAGTGGGACTGTGTGTGGTTGTGGCCCAGGTGTGTGCGGGCGATTATGGCAGTGGGACTACGTTGATAATGGCGGGATTGGTCTGATGCGTAGGATGTATCAATAACCAGTGGGAAAGCGGCGCAGGGTAACCAAATATCTATGTGCTCTTATTATATATATTAGTTGACTTGCGTTATTTGGGGAGTGTTACTTGGTGAGGCTTGGGTGGATAGTTTGCCTTACTAGGTGTTTGGTTTACTCCTTTTCTTATGGGACATTAGTACGTTCCCCCACTTGTGCACAAGAGTCTTGGGTCTTCCCTACTGAGTGTACTTGTATGCTCACCCTACGTATATAAAACTACTTTCAGGTTTCCAGGAGGACTTCGGGGACTGCGCAGGACCATACGAGCTCGGACCATTGGGGCGGTTTCAGTTGCTGCTTTTTCTTCATTGGTACATACCTTTGTAGTCACCTTTAGTATTTGTGGTTTTTACTTTTGGAACATGCATGTGGGAATGGTTTACTTTTGGCTTTAATTTTCTTTTACATTGGTGTTGTTGAGTTTCATCATCTTATCTCCCGGTCTTATAAACAAAAGGGGTAATTCCTTCCATTTGTGAGAAATTTCTATACCTTTGGTGGTAGTCGCCACCCCGGGACCTATTGAAGGTGGACCTCGGGGGTCGTTATCTCTACTTCAACATAAAGAAGGAAGGGCCTGACAATCTTCTGACCCTTCCCTCCTTTTGGTGAAGGCGGGTCGTGACAGAATCATATTAGAGGGAAGGTCAAGAGATAAGATGGAGTCTGGAGTTAGGCACAATGAGGATCGCATGGGATGGTAAGGCAACAGTGTTGGGTGACCTTGGTGCGCGAATTAGGCAAGGGAAGACCGGCTAGGACACGGGATTTTAGGGCTCCCTGTGATCCGACGCAAGGACTCTTGACCTACCGAATGACCAAGTGATTCCACGCTGATTGCAGGGTAGAGACCCTAGGAAAGGTACAAGCATCATAATGACTTGTTTTCTCGTGTTTCTGGGGTGTTTTGGGAATTAATAATAAACGAAAAGTTTAAGAAGTTTTAAAGAAAATAATATGCACTACTTGGGCTTAGGAATTCCCTGTTTACCTTGCAGTTATGGCACCTGGAAGGCGACCGCGTGTGGTACAGACGATCGAGGCCCCGCAGACTACCTTGGTCGATCAGCAGAGAGCTGACCGAGAAGAGGAGGATTACCAGTGGTAGAGGACTCTTCGGGCCTTCTAGCGACAGACCCTCAAGATGTATGAGGGAAGCACCTCTGACATGAAGATGGAAGGCTGGCTAGAGGAGCTAGTGATATCTTTTGGCCTGATTTGGGCCCCGAACGAGTACTAGGTTCATCTGGCCGTTAGCCAGATGCGGGGAGCGTTGCGTCAGTGGTGGACGCTTTACTTGGGGGAGAGGAGAGAGTCTGAGGTGGTGTGGGCTGATTTCGAGAAAAAGTTCCGAGTGGAATTCCTCTCTTCGACGATGAAGGTGGAAAAGAGACAAGAGCCACTCTCCCTCCAACAGGGGAGTATGTCCGTGAGAGAGATATGGATCAAGTTCAAGGACCTCCTACGTTTTTCTTCGGACCTCTTTCCCGAAGAGGAGTCTCGGGCAAGACGTTTGGAGGAGGCGCTCCGCCCCTCCCTCTAGTATGTTGTTACCCCCTTTACCCTTCTGATGTACTTAGAGGTCCAGATGAAGGACGAAGTGGTGGAGAGGATTCATGAACTAGGAGGAGTTTCACGAGAGGGGATCTAGCTGGGACCATCGAAGGGGAAGGCCGTCGACACCAGACCTCTAGAATATGGACCCTCCAGGTTCCGACCGGCAGGGAGCAGGCCGAAACAGTTTCAATTTAGATCCCCTAGTCCTCACCCTTTTCCTTCAGGCCCGGGACCATGGTGCTTCATCTATGGGAGCCCTAGACATCTCCGGAGTCAGTGCCCGGACCGGGTACAGTATGGCGGTGGTGGACAGCCCCACCACCCTCCCCAGAAGCAGCATCCAGCCAGACCTTTCCAGCAGTAGAAACAGGGACAGCGAGCTCCTGCTCCTCCGAGGCAGACATAGGAGGAGGAGGAAGCCCTCAGGGACCTCTACCGGGGCGCGGTTGGGGAGGTGGCCGATAGACGAGGGTCAGAGGATCTGGGTGTGGACAGTTGGATGCCGCAGAGGCAGCAGTTTCAGTAGGGTCGGAGGTTGTTTGAGGTACGATCAGTTTGTTTTGCACTCTTGCTTATGCTTTGTTCGATACCGAAGCTTTACACTCCTTTGTTGCACCTATTCTATCCCATTAATTGGTTCTAGATGCTGAGAGACTCCTAGTTCCCCTGGTGTTGGGCACAACAGTCGGGGGTCAGACCGACTTGTTGTTTGTTTGTCGGAGATGCAGACTGATGATAGGGCCACATCAGTCGGTCATGGATCTTCTTCTGCTATAGATACAACCATATGATGTCATACTAGGAATCGACTCGCTATTCTCTGTGTGCGCCGTCATCGACTGTTTCCGAAGAAGGGTCTTATTCTCGGACTTGTGCGGCAGGCGTGTTACCTTCACCAGCGATCGGAGCTGTCAGAAGGGCAGCATGCGAGAGGCGCCCCTCCTCTCCCTATTAGCTGAGATATCAGTAGAGTCAGTAGATGCCGAGATAGTGGGGGTGCCAGAGGTTTTCCATGAGTTTAGGGACATCATTCCTAAGGAGTTGACGACTCTACCCCCTTGACATGATATCGAGTTCGGGATAGACCTGCAACCCGATGCTCGTCGGATCTCAATGGCTCCTTACCGGATGGAACCTTCAGAGTTACGGGAGTTGCAGATTCGGATTGATGATCTGATGAAGAGGGGTTATGTTTGACCGAGTGCGTCACCATGGGGCGCTCCAGTCTTGTTCACAAAGAAGACAGATGGTGGTTTCAGGTTGTTCATAGACTACAAGAGGATGAATCATGTGACGATCAGGAATCGCTACCCTCTTCCAAGGATAGACGATCTTTTCAACCAGCTGAAACGGGCAGGATGGTTCTCGAATATCGATCTTTGGTCTAGGTACCACCAGTTGACAGTGAAGGAGAGCGACATCCTGAAGATGGCCTTCAGGTGCAGATATGGACGCTTCGAGTTCGTAGTCATTCGCTTCGGTGTTACAAACGCCCCATCCATGTTCATGGGGCTTATGAAATCTATCTTCCAGGAGTACTTGGATCGGTTCATGGTTGTGTTCATCGACGATATCCTGATCTATTAGTGGTCATAAGAGGACCATGAAGAGCACCTAGGGACAGTTTTGGAGGTCCTCCAACATCGTCATCTCTATGGGAAGTTGTCGAAATGCAAGTTCTGGACATGAGAAGTGCACTTCCTCGATAACGTGGTGTCCGAGCAAGGGGTAGCGGTGGACCCATCAAAAGTTGAGGTGGTTGTTTCTTTGGAAGCACACAAGAATGTGGCATAGGTCCGTAGTTTCCTTGGGCAGGAAGGTTATTATAGGAGGTTCGTACCCAACTTCTCCCGAGTATCAACCCCTTTGACATCCCTTACCATGAAGGACCAGGTTTTTGGGTGGAGTGAGAAGTGCGAGTCAGCCATCAGCTATCTGAAAGAGAAGTTGGTTAGTGCCCCAGTGTTGAGATTACCAATAGAAGGGGCGGCCTATGAGGTGTTCTGTGATGCTTCAGGACAGGGCCTGGGATGTGTGTTGATGCTGCAACAAGGGGTGATCTTTTATGGGTCCATGCAACTACGCCCCCATGAACGTAATTACACCACCCACGACCTGGAGCTTGCATCGGTTGTTTCTGCGCTAATGTAATGGAAGCACTACCTCATCGGATAACGCTTTGTGGTCTTCACGGATCACAAAAGATTGAGGTATATTTTCTCTCATCAGGACTTAAACATGCGACAACAGAGATGGGTGGAGTTCCTCCTGGATTACGGCTTCAATATTTCTTATACTGAGGGAAATGGCAATGTAGCGGTCGATTCCTTGAGCAGGAGGACGCAGAACGATGCGGACCGAGAGTCGGCAGATACCTGGAAAGCGATGGAGGAGTTGTCCGCCTTACACCTGGATGTGAGGATGGATGGTGGTAGAGGTTGCCTATATCAGATGATAGTGCAGTATTCACTGTTTCGGCAAGTGGAGGAGTCTCAGTGGGGAGACCCGAAGTGTGAAGTGATGCGTGACCATGTTGACCAGGTCAATGCTCTGGAAAGATGGAAAGAGGATGGTCAGAACCGGATTCTTTTCTAGAAAAGGTTTTTTGTTCTAGGAGTGATGCGCGGAAAGGATTCTCAGTGAGTTCTACAAGTCACCCCTGGAGGTACACCTAGGAGTTTCCAAGATGTACCAGGGACTGAAGGAACAGTTTTGGTGGCCCGGAGTGAAGCGAGCAGCGGTAGAGTTTGGGGCCTAGTGCTTAGTGTGTCAGCTAGTGAAGGCCGAGCACCGAGTTCCAGGGGGCCTACTGCAGTCTCTAGTTGTCCCCGAGTGGAAGTGGGACAACATCTAGATAGATTTCGTCACAAGACTACCCAAGGTCCAAGGGGGATATGATGCCATCTGGGTGGTATTGGACATGTTGACAAAATCGGCTCACTTTCTAGCAATCAGGGAGTCTAGTGTAGTGGATACTTTGGCATGAAGGTATGTGGATGAGGTGGTGCGGTTGCATGGAGTTCCGAGTTCTATAGTCTCGGATAGGGATGTATGGTTTACCTCGCGAGTCTGGAAAGGATTCAAGCATGTTTTTGGCACAAAGTTACGTCTTAGCACTGCTTTCCATCCCAAGACAGATGGAAAAACTGAACACACCATCCAGAACATGGAGGATATGATGCGGGCATGTGTTCTGGACTCAGGAAGATCATGGGTGCGACACTTTCCCCTGGTATAGTTTTCCTACAATAATAGATATCACTCTACCATCGGTATGGCCCCGTTTGAATCCTTGTACAGGAGGCCCTACCGTTCACCTATGTGTTGGGCCAAAGTGGGAGAGGCAGGCATCCTTGGCCCAGAGGTGGTGCAGAGCATGATAGAGAAGGTTCAGCTCATACAGGAAAGGATGAAGGTGACCCAGGACCAACATAAGTCGTATGCCAATACCAAGAGGAGGCCCTTGTAGTTTGAGGATGGATACCACGTGTTCTTGAAGATCTCCCCTTGGTGTGGGCAGTGGAGGTTCGGCAAGGGGAGTAAGTTTTCTCCCAAGTTCATCAGACCGTTCGAAGTGTTGCGGCGGGTCGGAGAAGTGGATTATCAGCTAGCGTAACCACTGCCGCTACTGAGGATACATGATGTCTTTCATGTGTCCCAGCTTCGTCGGTATCTGCACGACGATTCACACATCCTTGATTGGGGTGAGCTGGACATCGAGGATGGCATGACCTTTGTGGAGAGACCAGTGATGATCAAGGATTACAAGGAGAAGGTGTTACGTGGGCCAACCATTCCCTTGGTTCGTGTGTTGTGGAGACATGGTGGGATTGAGGAGAGTACGTGGGAGAGAGAAGCACAGATGCGTACCCAGTAACCTGAGTTGTTTTGAGTTTTGTTCCTTGTTGTACCTGTTGTGGTAAAACGTTTTGTCTTTCTTGGCTATGAAACATACTAGTTTTCTTTCCTCTGAATGTGTGTGAAAAGCCCTGGATATGGGGGAGGAGAGAACCTGCCCCAAAAATCAAGACACATTAAGGTGGATGCGATTAAACCCGTGCGGGTGAGTCAGTGCCGCCCAAAGCAGAAAATATCTTGACATGGGGGAGGAGACTCCCCAACCCACATTCCTAGAGAGTTTGGAATGGTATGTTGCTTGGTTCTTGTTAGGGAAGTCTTTTTAGTTAGCATGGGTTCACTTCTAAGAGGTATCTTTCGAGGTGGTTGTTTGGACCTTCTCTTTCCTTCTGGTTTGTTTTGATTCTCGGGGACGAGAATCGTTTAAGAGGTATCTGATGTAACGGCCCGGGTTTTGTGGGTATCCTTTACTTTGTGAAAATGTTGTGTTGGGTTTTCTGGTCTGGGAATCACGGCAGTGTAGGCCTATCGGTAGCCTTGGCCTATCGGTAGCCTTGGCCTATCGGAAGCCTTTGCCTACTGGAAGCCTTGTCCTACCTGTAGCCTTGGCCTATCGGTAGCCTTGGCCTACTGGTAGCCTTGGCCTACCGGTAGCCTTGGCCTACAGGTAGCCTTGGCCTGCCGGTAGCCTTGGCCTACCGGTAGCCTTGGCCTACCGGTAGCCTTGGCGTACCGGTCGCCTTGGCGTACCGGTCGCCTTGGCGTACCGGTCGCCTTGGCATACCGGTAGCCTTGGCGTACCGGTGGCCTTGGCCTACCGGTGGCCTTGGCCTACCGGTGGCCTTGGCCTACCGGTGGCCTTAGCCTACCAGTAGCCGTCACCCACCAGTAGCCCTCAGCCACCGGTGGCTCTGGCCTACCCCGCGGGTGCTTTCCATTGGCGTTCCTTCTTGCGTAATTAGGGTTTTAAACCCTATTTTGACCTATTTGAGCGTGTTTTAAAGACCCGTAACGCCCATAAGAGTTTTAATTAAATACTTAATGAATTAATGAGTCGGTTTAAACAACTTGACCCCATTTAATGATGAGTGGGGCCGCGTGTCCAACCCATGACCCCGCTCATTACACGGTTTCGCATTCTCATCCCAACTGTCTGCGGATTTTATAAAATAAGCATTAGTTGTGGTTTCTTCTTTCCTCGATCACAACCTTTCACGAACAACTTTTGGTGCATCGGGCGAGTTTCATCATTATCCGTTAGTTTCTGCGCCCGGCCTAAGCGACGATCATCTATCAACAAGTAGGGAATTTCTCCTTCACCTCTCTCTTTTGTGTATCATGCGGGGTGGGCCTGTTTTTGATTCTGTGGAGTTGGATAAACCAGACCTAATTAAAGATAATGAACGAATCCTGTAAAGAATGAAGGGGGGGGGGGGCTGTGATCGTTGATGTTGTTATATTAAAATCATCTTTCGGAGTTGTGTTGGCTTACACATTCTGAAAATCGAGGCCATTGGTGGTCGTTTTCTGTTCACTAAGGAACCCCTCGTGATGTTTTAAATGGCTTATTTTGTAATTATAAACTCTTTCTTTGAAAAGTAAATCGGTTAATCACGTATACCCAGCTGAATAAATTGAAAGCACTAGGATCAACCCCTTATGTGCTAACCATGGTCAAAACACTGAATTGAAATCATGGAGTGTGTTATATCTTATAAATATGAAAATATAGGTGTGGCCCTACTTTGTGTCGGGGCTAGTGGTTTGGGTGTTCCTTTTTCAGGATGATTGCTGGAGATGTGGGAGGGGATGGGATCCCTTGTTTTTGTACTCTCAGTGGTTAGTTTTGAGACCGGGTGGTTACCTTGTTTATATCATGAATTGGGGTGGGATCCTCTGTTGATGAAAAACATTTTTGGGGGAGAGGACACGGGGCAGTGTCTCAGGGTTGTCTGGTTCCAGGACTTCAACGGTTCTCACTTTTCCTTTGTTTTTGTGATTTTTACAAGAGAACTGGGTGTGGATACATAAATTGACGGATTAGCTGGTTTCTTTTCCTTGGTTATGCTTATGGTGTTATTTTCCCAGTAGTGCATAAACTTATTTGAACATTATTACTGAACATGAAAACAAGAGTGGGACAAATGTGTTTATTGGCGAGACTTGTGACTCGGACTTGAGCGCTGTTGTGATCTGTAGGCTTTCTGAAGAAAAACCTGACTTTGGGCGAGTTCTTGTTACTTATATATATATATATATTTATTTGTAGTTTTTTTTTCTTATTCGTGCCCCACCCAAGTTGAACACTTATTGTTGAACACCCCCATTTCATGGGTGAGGGTGTTTTTCCCAACACTATTGTTAGTGGCTGGTTATTAGCTCCTTTTTTTCTCCCTTTCTCGGATAGCCCAAGTATCTTCGGGCAGGCTGTGATGGCGTTAGGTCCATTATTAGCCCAAGAACCTTTAGGCAAGGAGTGTGGTGGTTGGCCAGGTGTGTGCGGTAGGTGGTTTCCCAAGTGTCTTCGGGATGAGGCATAGGTGTCTTCGGGCGTGGCAGTAGATTTTTCTAGCCCAGGTGTCTTCGGGCGTGGTGGTGGTTGTTCTAGAACAGGTGCTTGTGGGCGGGATTCAGCAGTGGGACTGCGTGTGGTTGTGGCCCAGGTGTGTGCGGGCGGGTATGGCAGTGGGACTGCGGTAAGAATGGCAGGATTTGTCCGGTGCGTAAGATGTCTCAATAACCAGTGGGAAAGTGGCGTTGGGTACCCAAACATCGATGTGCTCTTATTATATATATTACTTGAATTGTGTTATTTGGTTAGTGTGCCTTGGTGAGGGTTGGGTGGATATTTTACCTTGATAGGTGTTTGGTTTACTCCATTTCTCACGGGACTTTAGTACGTTCCTCCACTTGTGCACGAGATTCTTCGGTCTTCCCTACTGAGTGTACTTGTAAGCTCACCCAACATATATAAAACTGCTTTCAGGTTTCTAGGAGGAATTCGGGGATTGCGCAGGACCTTACTAGGTCATCCATTTGGGGCGGTTGTGGTTGCTGCTTTTTCTTCTTTGGTACTTACCTTTGTAGTCACCTTTTGTATTTATGGTTTTTACTTTTGTAACATACATGTGGGAATGGTTTACTTTTGGCTTTAATTTTCTTTTACCTTGGTGTTGTTGAGTTTCATCATCTTATCTCTCGGTCTTATAAAACAAAAAGGGGTAATTCCTTCCATTTGTGAGAAATTTCTATACCCTTGGTGCTAGTCGCCACCCTGGGACATATTGAAGGTGGGTCTCGGGGGTCATTATCTCTTCTTCAACATAAAGAAGGAAGGGCCTGGAAATCTGCTGACCCTTCCCTCCTTTTGGTGAAGGAGGTTCGAGACAAATATCTCCCTTTAATGCATTGGGTAATTGTATGTTGTAGGTCGGTTGTATGGCTACTCTAGGTGCAACCTTTGATGGTTACACAATAAGGTAGTTATGAGTGTTATATTGTAAGGTATTAGTTAGGGTTACAAATCATAAGGTAGAAGAGAGGGTTACAATATTATGTAAGTAATTACCCAAATTATCTTTATGTTTCTATTTATTTTATTTTTGTTTTGTGTAAATATCGTAGAGATTTTAGGTTTTAAAAAGTAAGTATATATGGGTGACAAGTATGTATTTCTCAAAATGATTTCATACGCTTACAAGTATGCATCAAATGTTTTTTTATTTCCTTATTTTAAATCCCTTAATAAGATTTTTGTTCTCATCCCAAGGATTTAAATTATTATAATAGGTTACAAGTATGTGTAAGAAAAAAAAGAATTCCGGATAAATATTATAAATATTTTTCAAAGGAAACATGTTTTATTTGAAATGTTTTATATTTTGGAAAATAGGAAACTGTTTTTGTGGTATCCTCTCTATATAAATGTGGAATGTTATGTATGTATTATATCTAAGTTCTCTAACACTTTAAACATGAAAGATCATAAATGTGAAAGGAAGTGACTTCTTGACAAAATTTTTTGATTATGTAATGTAATAAGGCATGATCCTTATAGGTTGTATCAGAGGATGGTTTAGATAACTTTAGGGGTTAGGATGATGTTAATAGAATACCATAAATGATTTCTAATATAAAGTTAATATAATTTTTAATAACAATTATCTATTACCATGTTTCTTCATCTAATATATGGTTGTTAATAATGGTTTTCCAAAAAAGAAACAGGAAAGATGAAGTGGAAAGGCACTAACAAAATGATATCCTTCAGAATCTATATCCTAGAATTGTAAGGATTGAAACTAATCCATTTTTGGACATAATGGTTCAGATGAAATAGAAAATAAATGGAGGTTCCATCCATGAAAGAGAACAACCAGAGCTACCACAAATGAACCTGACGATAGTGGAACATTTTATGAGGAAACACCCCCCTTTCAGTGGATCTTATGACTTCGTAGAGGTTGAAGGATGGATTAAATCCATTGAAAATATATTCAATGTTATGGGATGTTTAGATAATCAAAATTTAAAGCTTTCCATTTTTTTGAATGTGAATATGGTCAATGTTGGTCAATTTTTATGAATGTAATGGATAGAGAAGAGATTGAATCCTTAGATTGGGATGAATGTAAATATATTTTACTTTAAAAATGTTTTCCAAAGGTAGATTGACATGGGATAGAGAAGAAATTCATTGAATTAATGTAGAAGGAGGAAGATTGAGTGGATATGTATGAAGAAAAATTCACCCAACGGGAGAGGTATTCTTTTAAACTTATTCTGGATGTTGATAGAAAAAACAACCATTTTTACATAGGATTGAAGCCAATATATTGAAGGGAATTGGATTCTCATTACTTCAAAAGTTATTAGAAATTTGTCAAATGTGCATAGAGTGTAGAAATGGATTTTTTTGTTGATCACACTCACTTTGAGAACAAGGGGGATAATAGGTCTATATGGAAAGTGAGGCGTAAGAATCAGTTAATGAAATATGATGGTAAGAATTCTCATTTTCCAGTTTGTAAAAATTGTGGCAAACATCACCATGTGGTACGCCTAAATAAACATGGATGTGTTTTCTATCCTGTATGTTTGGGAATATGGCTTGAGATTATAATGAAAATGATCCTAAGACTAATCCTGATACAAAAACTATAATGTGTTTTAAATGTGGTGAGATAGGTCATTTTGCAAATTCCTACACAAGGAGAGATTTGAATGATGAAAAGAAGGCAGACTATAAGAAAAAATTCTAGTGAGATCTTTGTGATTATTTCAGTAGTTATTGGGCAATCCAATGAAGATATGTCAGGTACCTTGTTTTCTGGCTTAGATTTTTCTAATGTTTTGTTTGATATGGTGTGTACACATTTCTTTATTTCTGAGAAATTTTCTGGTAAATTAGAAATATCACCTCAAAAAATTAGACCAATACTTATTGTTAAAACAATATGGGGAAATATTACAGTGAAGAGGAATTATAAGAATCTTTATATTCTGTTATTTGGAAATACGTTACATACAATCCTTGTTTTTTTCCTTAGTAGAGTTTGATTTAATTCTAGGTATCATTTGTCTTTCTATTTATCATTATATGATTGATTATAGAGCTAAAAAGATGTTTTTTAGAAAGAGTATCCATTTGTATACATGAATGAACCCATACAATTGATAACATATAAGGAAGCTGAGAAACTATTTATAGATGGAAATGAAAGTTATCTTTATGATATTCTTGAAAACAAAATTACTATTTAGATTAATGTTCTGCCAGTGGAAAATGAATACATTGATATTTTTTGGAAAGAGTTACCATGACTTATACCTGATCAAGAAGTTAAATTCACAATTGACTTAGTTCTTGATACTAATCCAATTTGAAATCCATCTTATCGAATGGATCAAATAGAACTTATTAAATTGATGAATCAGTTGTAAGAGTTTCTTGGTAAAGTATTAATTCATCCTAGAACTCCACCATGGGGTGCTTTTATTTTGTTAGTTAGAAACATTGATGGTTCCATGAGACGTTAAATTGATTATAGAGTCTTCAATAACATCTATATTAAAAATAAGATTTTTACCACATATTGATGACTTGTTTGATTATCTCCTGTGGAAAATTATTTTTAAATGGTTGACCTGAGGTCTGGGTACCATCAATTGATAGTTGGGGAAGAAAACATCCAAAAGACTATGTTCCATATTAGATATGGGCATTATAAATTTGGTGTTATTCCATTTAGGTTATCTAATACACCAAAAGAATCCATGGATCTTATTAAGAGAATATTTCATGAGTTCTTGGATAATTATATAGTTTTGTTTATTAATGAAATTATGGTATTTTCTAAAAGTAACAAAGATCATGAAAATCTTATAAGGGTTGTTTTGAAAACCTTAAATGAAAAGAAACAATATGGAACATTTAGTAAAATTGATTTTTTCTTTAAACATATTTCTTTTCATGGGCACTTTTTAAATAAGTATTGAATAATAGTTGATCCTAAAAAATGCAGTTGATTAATCGAAAAGACCTATAAATGTTACATAAATTCATAGTTTTCTTGGATTAGTAGTTTACAACAACTGTGTTTTTGAAAACATTTCACAATTATCTATCCTTCAATCAATGTTAGAACAAAAAGAGATTAAATTTATTTTGATATAGGAATTTGATTTTCTTTAGGAACAAAAGAAATGGATTGCTTAATCCTCCAGTTTTGGATTTACCTTCCATTAATTGTGATTTTTTTCATCTACAATGATTATTCACTGAAGCAATTTTCTTGTGTTCTGATGAAAAATGATCATTTAATTGCTTATGCTTCAAGAAAACTAAAAACTAATTATTCAAATTATCTGACACAAAATTTGGAATTTGTAACTATGGTTTTTTCTCTGAAAATTTGGAGTCATCATTTATACGTCTCCAAATTTCAAATATATACTGACTATAAAAGTTTGAAGTATATATTTACTAGGGAGGAATTAAAAATCAGGTAGATAAGATGGATTGATGTAATAAAGGATTATTATTCCACAATCAATTACAAATTTTGAAGGGAAAAAATTTTGTGGATGTGTTGTGTCAAAAACATCATGCATCATTAACCATATTATGATTAGAACAATATCCATTGATTTATTATTTGATGAATTTTGGAATGGATGTTTGTGGGGCTAAAAATAACTCTATTTTGTTTTAGGTTTCAGTGCACTCATAGTTATCAAGAAAAATTATGAAATTATAGAAGGATGACTATGAGCTATAGAAAAAGGATGAATTGGTTAAAATGAGTAATTTTCTAGAATTTAACCTTAATAAATATTGGTTTTTATTATTTGGGAAAAATATTGTGTGTGCCTTATTATTCTCAGCTAAAGAAATAATTTTTTTGTGAAGCTCGTAGTTCTACATTTTCTATTCATCCTGGTAGTAATAAGATATTCAGATTTCTATAGAAGTATTACTAGTAGGATGGAATGAAAAGAGATGTAGAAAATTTTACCGTGAAATGTTTAACATGTCAATCTGTTAAAGAAGAGTGGAAGTTACTCAAGGGGATGCTTCATACCTTGGTAGTGCCAAAGTGGAAATGGGAAAATGTATCTATGGACTTAGTGGGGGACTACAAAATACTCTTAGAGGTAACAATGTGATTTGGGTGATTGTTGAATGACTAAATAAATCATCATATTTCCTTCTTATTTTAGATACAATTTCATTGGATCATCTTTGTCAATTATACCTCAAATAGATTATCAGGTTACCAAGAGTTCCTATTTCGATTGTATCTAATCAGTATCTAAGGATCAATTATAATTTTTGGAAGTTCCTTATGATGTTTTTGGGAACATAATTAAATTTTTGTACATCTTTTTATCCTAATCAGATAGGAATTCAAATGAATGAATTGGATTTTGGAGGATATGATTTTATATTGTTAATTGGACTCCTAGAGAAGTTGGGATCAAAATATTTCATTAGTTGAGTTTTTTATAATAATTGTTTTCATTCCAGTATTCAAGCAAGACCTTTTGAAGTATTATATGGGAATCAGTGTCAAACTCTATCATTTTGGGATGAAGTTAGAAAAATGAAGTTGATGGAACTAGAATTAGTAGAGGAAGTGGCTGAGAAGGTAAAGATAATACAGCAACAAATGAGGATAACATAGATTAGGAAAGAAAGTAATGCAAACAACAAGAAGAATGAATTTTCTTTTGTGCTAGGTGATCATGTTTTTCTTAAAATATCACTATGGAAAAGTGTTGTGTGTTTTTTGAAAGAATGGATAGAAAAGTACATGGTTCATTGGAGCTTATTAAATCCAGAAAAAACTTGGACCAATCACCTACCAATTAGCTTTTCTGCCACATTTATCTCAGTTACACAATGTTTTTCATGTTTTGATGTTGAGAAAATATGTTCCATATTTATCTCATGTCTTTGGCCTTGAAGCAGTTCTACTTGAAGAGAACCCTTCTTATTATGAAAAGTTTGTTCAAATTCATGATCATAGAGAGAATTTATTGTGTAATATGGTAGTCCAATAGGTAATGGTTTCGTGGAAAACCCACATGGTTAAATAAAAAACATGTGAATCTTTAAATTATATGAGGAAAAGGTACCCTCACTTATTTAATATGTAAATAAAAAATTGTGAGGACTCAATTTACAGAAGGTGGGGTGAATTAAACACCCCATGGTTTTACAAATAAATTAAATAAAAAGAAAGAAACACATCGTCTCACCCTAATGGATATTTTTTTAATTAGATAGTTATAAAATAGATTTTAGAAATAATTTTTATGGTTTTATGATTTCAATTTCGAAAAACGGACATTTACGATTATGATCAGTAAGCTATTTGGATTCTGATAGAACCAACTTCTTTTTTTGAATAGTATCAAACCATTATTAATAGTAATAATAATAGTAATATTACCCTTATGAATAGTAAATCTTATTATTAATATTTTATCTTCATTTTATAATATAATGATATCTTGATTAGTTTTTCAAGGTGATATGAAATCGGTCATATTATTAAAATTGTTCTTTATCGAATAAATATTGATTTTATTTAAAAATTAAATATATCATATTTAGAAAATTATTTTCAAAAAATGGAGTTCATTTTTGAATTCAAGACATTGAAAAAAATTTAAGTTGAATTTTTTGAAATACTTGAATTTTTGGTGAATAGTGAAATACAGTAATTAACAAAATATGCTAAAAAACTTTCTACATCATTCCTGAGTCATGGATGCTATAAATTTACATTGGTTAAAAATCACATGAATTTATTACTATTTTTGGTCACATGAGTCAACACTATTCATAGTCTTTAACCAAAATATTATATTAATGATTAATATATTTTAAACCCCCTCCTCTCCTCTATTATAAGCACCCCCCTCATCCTCTAACACCACTCAAACCTTGATCCTTGTCTAATTTATTCCAAATAAACTTCCTAAGACAGTCCCCCATATGAGAGACCTGCTGGTCTCACCAAAAGGCCAAAACCAGGTCCTTAATGAGGTTCTCAAGTAGATGAGATCAAGAGGTAAAGATCCTATTTCATTTTCTTCGATTTTCTTTTCAATTATTTTTTTCCTTATACTCTCTTCTCCTAACCATATCCAAGAGGAATGAAATATCTAGTATAACATATATTTTCTCAATTTTTATCATGTTTATGAAAAAATTCATCAATTTCATTCTTCTCCACTCACTCTTATTCTGAAAATAAGAAGATCGTCTGTGATGTGTTCATTTAACAAAATCGCAGACTATGTATTTTCAATTTCCTTTAATTCCTTAAAATATTATTGTAAAACCACTTTCATGGTTTAATAATATTTTTAGTTGTATTATAAGACCTCTATTATGTTCTGGAATTAACTTTTATGCATAATATTGATGGTATATGATGAAACAAGTTTGGGATTATGAAAGAACTGCCAAAATGATCCAAACAAATATCATTAATGATTTATATAAGGATTCATCCTCATAGAATATAACCAAAATAGTTTATGGGATTATTTAATATTATATAAATATATGTATATAATTTCATTCCACTTATGTAATTTCATTTCGATTTGATAAGAAAATCAAATATAAATCGGCCTTGGATATCCTGCAAAGAGTGCACCTTAAACAATGGAATGAAAAAAACTAATATTTAAAGGGTTAAATGATGTAGTGAAATAATCATATATAGTTATATAATAATTAATTTGTTTCTATAATATATTAATAAAACTATTTTAACCATTTTATAATAGGATCAAACACATTTTAAGTATGATGAACCTGAGGTAAGGGAATTCTTGGCCCAACTTCCATTCTTTGGGTTAACTATCTACTTCATTAATTATGTGGTATAAAAATTATATGTGTGGAATTTTATTTATATTATATATATATATTTTATATACATATTCCATCAATTAAACTTATTATCACATCAATTATATGATATTTGTAATGGACATCCCTTTAAATTCCTCTTTTAAAATTCTATTTTAGGAAATTCAAAAGCAATGTTTTTATGTTATTATTAATTATTTTATGATTATGTTATGGTTCGTGGGTATTAATTATGATGAAATGTTGTACTATTACCTCCCTCCAATGCATTTGGTATTTTACGTTGGAGGTAGGTCATATAGTTACTCTCTGTGTAACTACGATGGTTACATAATAAGGTTGCTGTGAGGGTTACATTGTAAGGTAGCCATGAGGATTAATAATCATAAGGTAGACAAGAGGGTTACAACATTATGTATGTAATTCCATAATATACCTTTATGGTTTTATTTATGTTCTTTATGTTTTGTGAAAATCCCATGGAGATCTCAAGTTTTAAAAATTAAGTATATATGGGTGACAAGTATGCCTTTTTGAAAATGATTTCATATGTTTAAAAGTATTGATGGACTAATGTTTTCTTTCCATATTTTTATTTACCTTAATGATATTTTAATGCTAATACCAAGTTTTTAAATGATATTCACAAGTTATAAGGAATTATAAGACAAATAATTAAGCCAAGTTAAATTTTATGAATATTTTTCAATGGAAAACTGTTTTATTTGAAAAACATTATATTTTGGAAGAAATGGATATTGTTTTTGTGGTATGTTCATTGTATAAATGTGGAATGTTATGTATGTATTATATCCCAATTCTATAAAACTCTTAACATTAAAAGATCCTCAATGTGAATTGAAGTTACTTCATGACTAAAATTCAGGATTATTTAATGTTATAAGCTGGGTCCTTATATAATCCCTATAAGGGAAAAGGTACATTTAAAATAATCCTTCAAAACGTGATGAAAAATATTTTTCCAAAACAAATGGACTCCCATGTGTAAAAATGAATTTATACCAAAATTAAGCATGATGTAGATTAAAATTACCATTATGGGATTATATTTAATAATAAATAACTAAAAAAATTTTGAAATAAATTTAAAACAAAATGCTAATTAGTAAAAACTCGAATTAAAAAAACATTTTTCTATAAAATTGATATTTTTAACTATTCACTTAACAATTATTCTCTTCCCCAAGTACGCACCTTAAGTTAATTTTGATATATTGACTTTAAATAATTTATTCTTTTATAAAATAAATGTTAAAAAATAATTATAAATTATTTAAAATACATTCTCACAAAAAGTAATGAACACTATTTTTGAAGAAAATGTTTTTTGGAATCCAAAAATTACTTCAGAGAAAATGAATGATTAATATATAATAATTAATAATAAAATTGCAATTATGCAGGTCTATTATACATGTATTTTATGATGTTGGTACTCATATTCATACCCTTCAATTCAATGGCTCAGTTATAACTGTCATACAGAAAATAATAATATTTTAATAGAATATCACAGTTCTCTTAAACTAAGAGTCTTATGTAAAGTAAGATATTAATGAAATAAAATTTATATTAAGATAAATATAACACCATTTCCTGGTATGTTACATATATGAACTATTATATTTAAAAAAATGAGTAAATGAAATGAAATTGATATTATGAGAATAAAAGTAAAATGTTATGGAAAAAGAAGTCAAATTACACACATGAAAAAAACAAACATATATGGAAGAATAATGTGAATTCCTCTTCAAAAATAACATTATGTATAGGGATTCCATATCCAAATTGGATATAATGGAATAATGGAACCACATTAATTGGATATTCACTTCATAATCCAAAAACAATCTCCTTCAATGTTGAATAATGAATATTTATAATGTATAGGGGCAGATAGGGTTTTAAATGTCAACAATGGTACATACATAATTCTACCTCATACATTTTTTTATCTTCAGAATCCCTTTTTATTAATTTTTATCCAGAAGAGTTTTTAAATCCAATTTTATAAAAATATCTAAAATTCAACATAAATCATCTTCAAAAAAATTAACAATATCGAATCATGCATGAAAATGTTTCTTCCAAATGTTTTTGGTAAATTATGATATATTCAATCTGGTATAGCTCTACAATAATTTCTAACCTTAACCCTTCAAAATAGTAATCTGGATATTTTATTCTAAATGAAAAAATACATAAAAATAATTTTATAATTATTCAAACAAAATTAATGTGAAAATTTATTCTAAAAATATATTATATTAAAAAAGTATAGTTAACTTAAAAGGATAAAAACATAATTATAAAGGAATTTGAAAAATCATGTTCAAAATTTAAATTTCTCTTTAATATTTTAATAAAACTACATATGGGTAAATTATATCAATTATTAAAAATATAATATTTAATAAAATTTTATTAATTATCATAGTAAAATCATGATTGTCATTACTAAATGAGGAACTTTGAAATAAGGATAAGAGAAATTTTTTTATTTACAAGGAATGATTAACTGTATGGTGTAATAATAAATCTATTAATTCAAGTTCATGAAACATTAATTTCTTATAATTAGGGTTTTTATTTTTTTACATTCAGCTGGAACATCAATCCACAAATAATAATGGTCTTATGTTTTGTTTTAAAAACCATATCATTTAAAAGAATAATTATTTTTAAAATATCTAAACATAACAAAAAAGGATAGTGATGGATAAGATGATATATGAGGCGTATGATATTCTTTTTTCCTTGTATATAAGATTTTAATTACTTGAATCAATTTAGGGTTAAAAATTCCAATTATCCATAGATTATAACCTTTTTATCTCAACTAACACTTCCTCCATCTAGAATAATCTAAAGTAATTATTGTGACTAGGATTTGGATCTTTAGTGTCCAAATATTTGAAAAAATCCAGGTTATTTCAATATATTATTACAAAAAAAGTTTGTTAATCACCTAAAATAAAAACTCTAAATAATAAATGTGTAAAAAATATGTATTTAAATTTTAAAAAATACTTAGGTTATATCTCAAATAGTTCTTAATTTATCTTTGAGACATAAATATACTTTATAACTTGATTCCAAGCATAAAAGTCCTTGAAAAATATATAACATTATTAAATTATATTTTTTATCACCTCGTACGATGATCATGTAGTTCAAGGATCTACCTTTTCTATCTTATCAACCTCTCAAGTCAATTATATCACTTTATCATCCCATTCATTCCCTTAATTTAAAGAATATGTGATTATCACTGTATTTTATCATGCTTTTTGGTATGGACCACCAATATAAAAGATATTTAAGTATTGAAATTTATAATTTTTATATAAAATTAGAGTTTTTAATGCCACCATACATTCAAAACTTATCTTAATTAGTTTTTTATCTTGAATTTGAACTTTGTGGTGATCTACCTCCATTAGATGAATCAATTTGTATGTTTTCACACTTTCATGAACATAGTAAATTATATATTCATCTATCATATATATGATTTTTAAAATTATTCCAAGAGACTAACCTCCTATAATGTGTGATATGGTTTTTCATGTGTCCATGTTATTAATGATAGTTTTTACAAATAATTACAGTTTAAAAAATATACAATTAATTATTATAATTTTTTATATGAACCGTAGTTCGCTGAAATAATATATGAAAATATAAGAACATATGTTTCAATGTATTCCTCCCAAATATTTGATAAAAATTGAATATAATTTGATCCAAAGAGGTCATAAGGTCATATAATGAGATATTTTTTTACTTTGGGCCTATATTGGGGTAATGATTGATCTCATTGCTTATTTTATTAATTGTATATGAAATATGTGCAATATTTATTATTATGGTATTTATTATTTCTAATTGGAAAATAATAATCAAGGATTGTAATGAATACATGCGTAAAAAAATTATTATATTTTAATAAGTATTTTGTGTTCCTAAATCCGAATAAATATTAGTCTCTATTTTACATTTTACGGGCTACTCTTTATATTTGATTTTGATTTTTCATTAATATTTACTCTTGAAGGGATTCATCTCAATATTAATGGTGAGGAATCATGGTGTTATATCTAAGAGTGGTGTATCTATGTTCCAAAACAAATCCATAATAATTCTAAATGTTTTTCCATTATTTAAAAATTATTTTTTATTGTTTTTATTGTCATTTCCCTAGTTTTGGAAGTTCACATATACTAAAGAAAAAAAATTATCCTATTTATTTTCTTAATAATTAAAATTAATGTCATTACGCATATATAATTTATACTAGAATTGATTTTGAAATAAATTTTTGTATTATTCCCAAAATATTGATAGTTATAGGCAAGTATCTTGGTAGTTCTTGGAATAATGATGGTTGTTACTACTTCCTTAATGAAATTTTTAGTAAAACATTTTTTTCCCATTAATTTTTGAATATATTAGTCAATATAATTATTTTCATGTTTATTTTTTTTATATATTATAGAGGTGGGTTAACCCATATGATCATATAGTATGAAATGATTGTAAAACAGGGTATAATTTTCACCTCTATAAATTTTATATAATAGAACATAAATTCGAGAATGTGAAGAATAATTTTTTTCTCAAAATTAGTTTCTTTTATTTTATATATATTCTTATTTATGTAAGTGTAACCCTCAATGAAATAAAAAATGTGTCCCAAAAAAATGATTCATGCATTTTACCCAACCTCGAGGACACTAAATCCCTAATCAACCCAATGTTAGTCACTAGGTAGAGGCCTCAAAAACTGTGGAACCTCTACATTATCTATCCTATAATAATTAAAATATGAATGGGGTGAAAACATAACTGGGATAAAGATAATGTTTCCACCAACAGTTCCAGCTAGAACTCCAATGTGTAGTCAATCATCATCACTCTAGAGGTTTCGACCACAAACATGAAGAAAAAAAAGATATTATATGCTGAATAATGGATAAAGGGATGACAATATGAAATCTAAATGTCATGAATGGGGGAAAGGAGATGTAGGATATGAATTTCATAATCCCATTTCTATCGAACAAGATGGTAATTGAAGATAGACCAATGGTAGTAGAATTATCAATTGAAACATGTCATATTTCTTGATATAATGAATCATTATACAAAAATACAATATAAAAAAACCATATATCAATTATCGATAATTATGTAGTGCTCCACCAGTAACATTGATGAAAATTCCTATGATATATAACATTCCAAATGGGATAAGGAAATCATCAATGGATGATGTTAAAGGTTGGAAGAAATGTAATAAGAAAATAAAGAAATGACAAAATACAATTACAAAAGATGTGGATGTAATTAAGAAAATTATAGAGTCCAATAAAATTAATCAGATTTGATCCCTTTAATTTAGAATAATGAAGCTATAAAACAACACATAAACAACCACTATAAAAGAAATATTTATTTTGTGTCTCCAATTTAGTAAATTGTTGTTGAGTTAGAGACTCTTTATATCACGTAATGTATATAAATGGATATAAATTATCCTATAGTTAGTTTTATTTCATACTTTAGAGGAGATGATATAATAATAGCCCATCGAATATATATATTTCTAGGTTATCCCAAATTAATGATAATCATATTGGGTAGTGATGATATGTCAGGATTAGTATGATTATGATATCTTATATAAAGATATAACTAGTTTATCATTTGATATATGTTGGTGAACATATATTTGTATTTATTCTATTAATGTAAACCACATGGAATTTCATATATATTTCTTTGGGGTAACATAAATGAACATTGCCTATGGATCCTATGGTTTTATTTTACAATGATGTTCCCTACATGTGAGGTTTTATATTTTGATACCTATCTAAATTAAATTTTTATGATTTTTAAATAGAAAGTGATTGGGTATGAATCTAATAAATAAAGCATATTTAAGTATCCCTAATAGGATCCATAAACTAGTATAATGTTATATATCATCAAGTCACATATTTTAGTTATGACTAATTATGTTCATAGATATGACAAGATAATAAATTATGATGTAAAAATAAAATATTAAGAATAGTAAAGAACTGACAAAATGGACTAATCTATACAGATTTTCATTATCCATGTCTCATGATTAATCTTGATTCCAAGGCTCAAGAAACATTTCAAATTTCCATATGGTTGATTAGATCACACCAAACCTCATTTTAATTTGTGTAGTTATGAATTGTTTCATGATATTTCTCTTAGTTTATATTTATGAATTATTTTGACGATTATTTATAAATTTATAGAGGGATACTGGAGTCATACGTATGATAATTATAAATCATATTTTTTTGGACTAATGTGACTAGTTAATCAGTAAAAATATTTATTTTTATTAGAAAAAAATTAGATTTATGTTTTCCAAATTTGAAATATTTTATTAAATAAATCTATTTAATTAAATAAAATTTTTTTTCTTATAATATAATGTTTTATTTATTTTTATTATTAAAAAAATAAAAATAGTAAATGACAAATTTTTATTGGATTATTGGGTTTCTAAGGCCTCGTTTATTATAAAATTCATAATCCCACATTTATGTTTCATTTAGGAACCAATTTTCCTAGGATTAAACAATTTGGAGCCACATTAATGCACCTGCCAAGGTGTTTGTGGACTTAGGAAAATTTCAGAGGATATTTAATTCATAAAATAAAAATTTGAAGATATTTTTTCACCTCCTTTTGTTTGATGTGAATTTGTATTTTTTTAGGATATTGAATTCCTATATCCCTAGAAATTGTAAGGAATATGGGTATTAGAATTCATTCTATTGGGATAAATCACTATTAATGATTATCATTCTTAAGTGTTCCTCTTGTGAATGAGTACTCTATTTTCCCTCACCCAAGAGGTTATTTAATATATTTATCATTCCTTATCCTATCAATTTCTTCAGAGGAGTGAACATAATTAGTTGGATAATAATATCATATATTTATAGAATTGATGATTATTATTTTAATTAGACACGACATGAATTTTTAAATTCAAGATTCATCTAATTACCTCGAACCATTTTAAAATTTAGTTTTATTTTCTTTTTATATTTTTATGTTTTCGAGGTAATTTTATATTATTCAATTGATTTTATTCTTGATTTAATGACATATACAGGGTATATAAAATCATTAAAATACTATAGTTTAATCATATCTATACTCAATAAATTGAAAATATATAATATAAGGGATATAAATTTATTCAGTTATATAAAATATTAACGTTATTTAAAATTCATTTATAAATCATATTAAATATTTTGTGAAAAGGGTGATGATTTTATCATTCCCCATAGAGAGTAATTCTAGTTAATGAGTTTTTTTACGACCCATATGTTAAATACCATATGCCCTTTTTTTAGTCCACTAGATCCCACAAGCATATCGGATATGACATCTTACTAAAATCGATGTTGAGACACAGAACTATTCTATGTAATATGATAAATATATCATCAATTTTTTGACATTAAAAGGGTGGGTAATAATGTAATAATTATTAATATGTTTCATTATATATTAATATGACACGTAGTATTTAATATATCTATAAAGGGTGTGTATGTGATATAAAAATTGGCAATAGTGAGACTAAAAATAAAATCCTATATAAATATTCAATTTATAGGATTCCATCTAATATGAATTAAATTCATCAAAACCAAGATCAATAAAATAGATAGTTTCAGAGAAAAAATAACCTATAATCTATTAGGTTAAAATTTTAATAGTACTACTTATATGAATTATATGTGAAAATTGACTAGGTAACTCAATCAGAGTATCACATAGTGGAATGGTGTTGATAATATCTGTGATATAAATTGGGAAAGATGTTGTTCACTCCAAAATCCAAAATTGTATTGGATATAATTGATAATAGTTTTTTACCAATATATTTGTTCCATGAGACAAGAACATAACTTATATATGATATATAGAAATGCTTCTCTTGGCCCACTAAATTTGTGAGAGTTAAGGTTATTATTTTAGTAGGAGATTATTCATTAAAACCCATATTGAATATTGAATATTAATATTCATAGTACTAATAGTGAGGATTATTATATTTTAGATATTCATGGATTTAATTGAAATTCAAATATATCCATTAATGTAGACATAGATAATGAGACATGTTAGGACCAAAAAAGGCCTAGATACCCTGGGGGTGAATCAGGGTATGGATATTCTATTTCAAAATTAATCCTGCCCCACAGGATCTTAACCTCTATATTATAAGGGTCACTTTGTTTTCTCTTATGTTGTTAACATTTTTCATGTTCTTTTCTTGTTTATCTGTTAATAATTCTTTGGATGAAATGTAAGGAAGCAAGTAGAAAGACCCATATACTTTTACATGGTTTACCCTTACTGGGCTACGTCCAAGGAGCATACAATGGAGATGTGCCCCTGTACCAAATATAATAAAGCTCAATTCCAATTTACAATGTTTTGGATAGATCAGTTCTATTCCTGGGCTCACTACCTTTAAAATTTTTATGGTTAACTCACTGCTCTTCCAAGGGCCACTCCCTATTCCTCTCTCCATTTGGCTCACTTTTGGTGAAAGGATATCCTTTTTCCTCTTCCTTCACTCAGTGCTCTGGAAAGTATCCACACACAGTTGATGGACTTGTAGGTCCATTCAATATCAATAATGAAATCTAAATCTTTAATTGTTGATAGATGCTCTGTTGACGCCCATCTTTCACCCATAGATGAACATTACTTTGCATCGGTTGTACCAAGAAACCCCAATTTTTACGTGTAGCCTCTACACTGCCTTACACGTAATTTTCTTGCATTTTCACGAAATAAACTTTTCGTGCAACACTACTTTTACGCGCAACTACGATTTTATGTGCAACCACCATATTTTACGTGAAGCCTTCGCTTTTTGCACGAGAAAATATTTTACACACGACACCCTGTTTTACACGGAATAGACCTATTTTACACGCTCCCTTTTATTTTACGTGAAAAATAATTATTTTACATGAAACCACATGACTTTATGCGCAAATTTGAAGTTTACTTGCAACTCCCTTGCATATTCAAATTTCACCCATGAGAGATCAGATAATCTCTAAGTATTGATCTTTCTTCGAAGGAGGAGGGTCACTTCATATTTATAGGAAAAATATACCCCTACGCGAAAAACCCTCCTTCCGCGCGTAATCCCCATTGAGCGGGAAAAACACGTCTTCAGCGCAACACCTTATTTCATGCCATGCTCTAATTTTCCGTGCACCTCATGTCTTTTCCAATTTTCGAACTACTATTCTCAAAACTCCTTTTGCGCGAAAACACAAATCCTTTATTTCACACACCACGCCAATTTTCGTGCACCACTTTATTTTTTTTCACTCCACACTAGTTTTCGTGCACCACTTTATTGTTCACGCACCACACTAATTTTTCACGCACCACTATATTTTTCATGCACCATACTAATTTTCACGCACCACATTATTTATCGCACACCATGAAAATTTTTCAGGCACCACTATATTTTTTGCACACCATGCTAATTTTTCACACACCAATTTATTTTTCGTGCACCACTCTAATTTTTTGCGCACATTCCTTTGCCAAAAACACATCTCCCCATTTTCCAATTTTCAGGCCGAAAAATTTGGAAATCACTGGAAAATGGTGGCACCATGTATCTACTCTTTTTGTACCACCTCCATATCATCCATTACATTGTTGAGGTTCTTCTGTCAAACATGGATAGCCAACAACATCTCTTGAACACAAAAAATAACCATGTAAACCACCTTTTTATTAGATATTATGTGAACATCAAATATATGTATTAATAGGGGGTTCCATATAGATTAGAGGAAATTTATTATTATAGAAGTGGGCCTATGAATAGGTAATGTAGAAATTGTTCCATAATTATCTTTGGGGATAATCAATCTAATACTTCCTAGTGGAATATAATTATTACTTTATGATTATTCCCATGCACCATCAGTAAATAAATTTTTTTTTATATATCATTCCTCTATAACGTAGGATTCTATTTATATAAATATCCATATTTTCTATTTATATAGGTGAAATTTTTTAATGTTATTTTAAAATATTTCATAGTCTTTATATGTTGGATCTTTATAATCCACTATATAATGTGTGTTATGTGATTTTTAATATAAATGATTTGAATCCCACTTATCTGTGGCATTTTTTCATAGAAAAAAATAATTACTATTTCCATCATGAAATTACATGATGATGGATTATTGGAGTCTAATTATTATAAATCATTTGATATATGATAATCATGTTTATTAGTAAAAATTACCAAATTTCATTTTAAGGGTAAAGAGAAATGAGATAATGATTTATTAAACCATGTACATAATGATGTATGCGGTCCTATAAATAAATTATATCAGTGAGGATTTCAATACATAATTACTTTTATTGATGAATTTAGTAGGTTTCAGTATGTCTATATTAGGAAAAAAAATTGAATTCAAAATAAGTTTTAATGTTTTTATGAATTAATTTTAAAAGAAATTAGAAATTTTTTTAACTATATGATATGATAGAGGTGATGAATATTTGAATTAATAATTTCATGAATATCTACGATATTTTTTATAGTATCACAACACATTGAAATTTATTTGGGATGTAATGTAAGTTCTTATTGTTTCCTATTCAACTATTTTGTTACTATCTTGTTTAGGTTCCCACTAAAACATCAAAACAATATTTTCATTAAATATTAATAAAAATATACATTATAATGATGGTAGAGTAGAAAATATCTATCCACATGGTATAACATAGTTAATTAGTGTTTCAATAAATATTAATTAAAATATATTAGACATGGTTTTGTCAATGTTGTGTCATATAGTTCTTCTTATTTTCTTTTTTGGTTATACTTTATAAACTAATTGTTTTACACTAAATCATGTTTTATAATATTATCTTCAAATGACAAAACATGAGATGTAGAATGAGAATAATATCAATTTTTAATTTATAAATATTTATAGTTTTTAGATGTATATGAGATATATCAAGTTGGGTAAACAAAAACCAAAATTAGATAAATAAAAAAAATATCCTAAGGATTAAATGGGTTATTATTTATATAATCCATTATATCATTAATTTTTTATTTATAAACATGATGTTATTATAGAGAGGTAAATTATTTCATACAGAATTGGAGGGAGGAAAATTGAACTTCATGATATTTAGGACCAAATAGATTATTCAATCCTGGGATGGATGAGTTAGACACAAAAATAATTTTTTATTATAAATTAATTCGGTAAACATAAAAACCAAGAAGCTATGATATATTTCATCAATACAATGAGAGATATGAATTTTTAATTTATAAATAAGTTTATGAAATGACCAAAAATTGTTTTCCAATATATTTCCAAGAGGTCATTAAGAGTTCAAAAAATAAAAAATTATTTGAATTAATGTAAAATGAAATGTAATCTATTTACATTGATCATGTTTGCAGCAAGTAAGATCCTTCTAAAGGTGTAAACCCCATTATGAAAAATTATTTATTTTGAAAAAATAATAGAATGAATTGCATACTTTCTGTCTTTAAATATCACTTGGCATCTAAATGTTTTAAAAAATAGCCTTTTATAAACTATGATGACAAAATTTTTAGAATCATCTATAATCAAATCCATTTGAGTCTAGTTAGATATATTATCATATTTTCAATATGAGATTTGTCAAATTGATGTTAGAATGGAATTACTTTATATAAATATGTGATATCATTTTTATATGATACATCTTAAAAGTTTTGGGGATCCAGGATATTTTTAAATGATTTATAATATACAACAATCCATTTATGATTTGATATAAGATTCAAATTGTTACAATATTTATTTTGATGGTGAAATGAAATAGTTTTATTTTATCAAAAATGATAATGAGATCTGTGTATATAAAATATCATAGAGATTCATCATACATATATGTATGAGGATTTATAGATATATATTTTAATGAGTGTTTGGCCTTAGTTAGAACACATAAATTGGTTAGGTGTTAAAAATGTTTTATCATTGGCCTTAGTTAGAACACATAAATTGGTTAGGTGTTAAAAATGTTTTAACATAGAAAACAATAAAAGGGTTGTTTTTAATGATACATGAATAGATCCTTCCAATTATACGATTTCTACAATATATTAAAGAAAATATATGCATAGGTAAAATTCCTTATTATTTGGAAAATGGTTCAATCATCTATGGTATGTTGTGTACCCATGTAGATGTATCTTATATATAACTTTAGACTAGTCGATACCTGTCAAATCTTATTGGAAGTCCTAGGGTATCCATTAATAATTTATTAAAGTACATGAGTATAAATAGTGTTATATTTTTAGTATGGGAAAGAGAATTAGATTATTATAAAGGGTTACACCAATTATGGTTTTCAAACAAATCAATATGATGTTAAATCATTGTTAGGTATAGTGTATTTATCTGAAAGTTGATGGGTAATATGGAAAAGATCCAAGAAATCAACATTTAATAATTATATAAAACAATATAATTATATCAAAACATTTGAAGTGTCTAATGAATATTTTGGGATATATACGTTCATTACAGAGCTAGAATATTTTTCAAGTATCATGGATCCCATTATAATTTATTGTGATATTAGTGAAGTGGTTACACATGATAAGGAACTTATTTCTCATCAAATATCTAAGAATATTCTTCAATTATTTCATCTCATTAAAAATATAATTTTAGGATGTGATATTAATATATTGAGAGATAATATATATATTATTATAGTGACACCCATAAAACAAATCCCCTCACACCATAAAAGGTTGAATGTCACGCATTTTATCTATTTATTATAAACATGGGTGACAATATCTAGTACTAGTAAGAGATTTTTATAGTTTTTTACCTAAAGATAGTCAAGTGATATTTTTCTGAAGGAATTTTTTATCATGTAATTTATATTAATTTCTATAAATTAATAGTAATTTATTTGTTTAATTGAAAAGGTATATGATATCATAACAACCATCTATAATATATGTATTACCATGTAATAACAAATTTATGGTCAAAATATTATGTTGTTATGATTTTTTAACATTAGTATGAGTAGAAGCACTTCTATTGATATAAAACTGATCACTACATGGATAAAATTTGGTCTATATGTAATTGGATTGAACCACTTAAATTACACTACATTTATAATCTTACATATTTCATTAGTGTTACTTAAGTGAGCATTATATATGGACCCTTTAACATGAGGTTGACAAAGAGGGAATATAGTAGTGATGTTTCATATATTTATATATGTATGAATTCATTACATAATTTTCCATAACAAATGAAAAACAATTATGACTCAATTAAAGTCAATGGATTTGATTAACAATGATAGGATTTGTTTTCCCATATTTTATATTATAATATAATGTCCTAAAAATTATTTTTCACAGAGTAAGTGTGTGGGAATCCCCATCTACATACATGGGATTTAATAGTATAACTTTTTTTTACCTCCAAAATTATGAAAAATTGATAAGAAATACCATTTTTACATTATCCCTGACATATACTTGATCATGAGGTCAAGGAAAATAGATATTTTTATTGATCATGTGGAGGATAAGGCCAAACCCTACCCCTTTTTGATTTGGTTTGTTATGATTTGTTTCTATATATATCTCTTAGCTTATAATTACAAAGAATATTTATTATTATTTCTAATATTACAAAGGGAACTTATGGTCATAATAAAATTATAATAATTGGGATTTTTGGACTAGTGTTATTAGTTCATATGTAAAAATGATTGTCTTTATTACAATCACAAATGATATTTTTTCACATTTGAAATATTTAATTAAATAAATAATTATATTTTATAAAATAAATAATTATTTATTCCTATAATTAAATCATATACAAGAGGAAATGGAAATTCCATAATGGATATTGACTTGGGATTAAAGTATGGGTTTCTACAGACCATTCAATGTGAATAATCATAACGCTACATTAAGATATCATGTATGCACCTAATTTTATAGGGTTGAATAATTCAGAGGCTATATGATTCTCTAAAAAACCATTTAAGATTTTTATTTCACTTGATTTTGTTTTCTATGAATATGAATTATTTTGAAAATATTAAATTCCCCTATACTGATAAATTAAAATTAGTATATATGTTTGAATTCATACTATTGAGATAAAAAAATTTGTTATCAGTTTTCTTATATATTCATATTTTAAGTTAGTATTATATTTTCCTTCATGTGAGAGGTTTCAAAAGATATTATTATCCCTTATTATATGTTTTTATTAGATAAATTACTCGAAATAAAAGGATAATAAGGGGATCTAATAGAGGTTTTGTTAGGTAGCATCACCTATGGATACCAATGGAGGATTGAATTTGTCATCTAAACTTGGATAATAATTTTCAAAAACTTCTTAAATGGTATTATTATTTTATTATTTCATTTTAATATTTTAATTTTATTTTATGTTCTTGTATGGGTTTTTTTATTGGTTCCACTATATACAAGAGGTCAGAAACATTGTTAAAACATTTTACAAACAACCCACATTAATTAATTGATTAGTGGTGAGGATCTTCCAATTATATTTCTACTAATGATAATGGATATAACATTATATGGGGTGAAAAGTTTCTTAATCCATGAGATTCTCATGAAGGTATATTGATAGGGGAATATTTAGTCTGTGAAAATTCATTTACGTGCTTCATACTATCAATATCACTATCATTGACATATTATGAGACATAGAACTGATGTTACACATCCATGTATAGTTATAAGGCCACAACATTATACTTTACATAATCTTGAGTTATATTCAAGAAATTAATTTATTTACTATTGATCACCTTTCCATTTTTAGTGTTTTACATAATTAATTCATAAGTCAATCACAACATCCCACATTTACACAAAGTGTATACTATTAAAATAGTATTCATTTTTTTCAAAATATCAAATTCTTAAATTAAAAATGAATTCATTTTTATGGAAAATCATCATAACTATTATACATGACTTCCTTCATTCTATTTACAATCCTAATAACCTATGAATATCATTTAAAAATTTGGGATGAGTACAAAAATCTCATTAAGAAACAAAAATAAATTCATTGTTAGTCTTGTAAAGACATGAGAACCCATTAAAATTTATTTCTTATAAACTCATTACCAAGCGTATAAAATAATGTGAGTACCTTGGGACATCATTGACATGTCACTCTTATATTAACTGATATAAATGGAATGAAAAATCAATCAACTTCTATCTCTAGTGTACCCATTGCTTTGAAGATCAATATTGGGGTTCACCCATTGTATAAGCTATATCAGGATCACCCATTTTTCATAATCATTATTGGGGCTTTCCCCCTTCATAAAAGAAATATCAGTCTCACCTATAAGCAATTATGGGGGGTAAAACCTTCTTTTATAACAGAAAAGGAATAAATAATTTATAAAATCCTTGGAAACTCTTTTAAACCCATGGATAAAACGCTTCTATATATCAACACACACTTTTTCATGTAAAAATAACTTTTAAAATATAATAATTTCTCACATAAAAAAGAAAGATCATTATTTGGAAGTAACTTTAAAAAAATTAATGGAAACATTAAGAATTAAAGAATCATGAAATTTATAAATAAGGTTCTTTCCATATAAGTTAAAAAACATTCCATGTTTTTTAAATAATCAATCCATTTTAAAACCCATTAAAAAAATTTAAAATATATATCTTCAAATCCAAGTGTCTCATACCACTTTGAAACATCTGAGATAAATTATAAAATTAAAAAGTTAAAATTTTAAGGTAAATATAAATAATTCCATAAAAAACTTTTTGAAAAAACGGTTATGAATGAGTATTATTTGGATGAATAAATCCTTAAAACATTTGAAATGATGTTTTAGTTAAATAGTCCATTACCCTGAGTTTGACTCATTACATAATATATTTATGTTACTAAATAATAAAAATATATAGGTTAATTGTTTAATTTTATGGGAACTTTTTTAATTTTTATTATTCCTTTTATATCACTCATTATCTTTATGTAATAATTATTTAAATAATTACGTTCATGTTAGATGTTTTGAAGATATTTTCTACTTAAGTCCAAAATAAATTGGGTATGATGTCAATAGTCAATGTGGTAATTAGTTCATCATCTGTAGTATAATATAAATGACATTATAATATATATCTTACATCAATTATACTTTTAAATCAATCCATTGGTGTATTGTATTGAAAAGAAAAATTTACCCACAGAGTCGGTATGTTGTACGTACGCGTGAGTAATATTTCCATTTTTCAGTGATCATTATGGAATGAAAGTAAATATGATTTTATATTTAAAAAAATTATAATAATATAAATAATATATAATTAAATATATAAATATATTTATATATACCATTCATTTCTTTTTTTGAGAAAAATTTATTGCATCTCTTCGTAGAGGAGTTAGTTCACACGAACCCACAAACAGCTTAATCAATTTTTCTTGAATAGAAAAGTTAAAATCCTAAATGATATATTATCATTTAGTAATGATAAATATTCTGTGAATATCATATATAAAGTTTAATTCTATCATTATATCTAGTATTATGAGATGGTGATGGAAAAAAAATTATATCGGTTCATGAGGTAGCAGTTCCCATAGAACAAATGATTAATTAATATAACATTTCATGGAAGCGGAGAAGGATTTGGGTGATGATATTAACATATTAACATCTAATTATATTTAGGATAATTTATTTATTATTTCTTAATGGTTGAAGAATATTCTATGGAAGTGGTATAAGAAATAAAATAGAAAAAAATAATTAAAATGATACCTTTCGTTCAGACGATCTACTTTGATTAAAAACATAACACCCCTATGGAGGGTGTTATACCTAATATAAGTCATATATAATGTTGGGAGGGATTATGATAAATTATTTTTTTAGGTAATGGATGAACAAAATCGGTTATTATATTTGTATAATAGAGAATAATGTTTTCCCTTTTACAGAAGAGGGGAAGGGCACTCTTGAAATTCTATAAACTATTAAAATATAAAAAGGTTATTCTATATAAAAGGACTTACAAATGGATAATAAATTAATATTGAACGATATTTTTGACCATATATTTTTCCCTATTATTTTTATTTATCATTATTATGATTTTTAAATAATTTAATAATATGTTAAATCAATAAAACATAATTACTGCCAAATATGATACTAATCATTTAATTTGACTGAAAATATAACAATACAATGTGGGAATTATAATATAATATTTTAAAACATTTATAATATATCTTATATATATTTTAAATTCATTATAAACATTAAATAATCCAAAATATATTGAAATTAAAAATTTTAATATAAATTATTTTTGTTTTTATGTTAATTAAATTAATATTGTTCTAGTATTAAAGGAAAATTTAAGATAAATATGAAATACAAAAAAATTAAAAAATATATAAATAATTAAACTACTTTAATTATTATAAAAATAAATATTTATATTCATTAATATTAATATTGTGTCTCTATATGGACACAATGAAATTATTAAATACAAAGATAGTGATATTTTGTAACATCTTTGACTTAAATAATATATAATCGATTTTCATGGAAAAGTATCTACTAAACAACTCTAATTAAATTTTAAGGGAAGTAAAATTGAATAAAATTCATCCAATAGTTTTTTTCCAAAAAAATATTATTTTTTAAAATCCTTTTCGTTTTGTTTTAACCCTTATTTAATCATTTTAACTCTCACTATGATATCATTTAATTTATAAACTATGCATTAATATAATTATAATAAAATTCCAAAAGACTTATAAATGAATAATTGATGGAATTTTGAGATTCATCCCAATAATTTTTTCTAATTTTAGATAATTACATATTTTATAACATTTAATAAAATTTTATTTACTTTAAAATATCATAAATGACAATTTTTTCACTGTTCATTACTTTATCTTATATAAAACTAAAAAAAGATAAATTATAAAAAAGACTTATAAAAAATAACTAACATATATAATTAGAAAATGAAATTAGTGGATAACATTAACTCTATCCTATTATATTTATTGTAATATTTCTAATATGATTTAATTGATTTTTCCATTAATTAAACAATTATTGCATCATCATTGTGTCAGAAATTAATTTAATTATTTTTTACCTAAAAATTATAAATAAATTCACATTATGTAGATATTTTTTTTCAAAATACTATTAATATTCGAACCTATACCTTATATAACCTCATTGAAAAATGTTTCTCTTATGAAAAATAAATGTTTGGAAAAATTGAATTAACTTTGAATATTGTATTATAAATGTTATATTCCCATCAAAAAGGCCATAAATAGTCTCATAATAGATAATTTAATTATTAGGGATAAAAAATAATCATCTAATAACATTTTTACATGTTTTTGGATAAATATAAAATATTTATAATATTATTTTTACCCTTATTTACCTGATTTCTCCTTAACTTTGGTAAGAAAAATAAAATTTGTAAAGTTACTATTCATATTACTAAAAATAAAATGGTACTACCTAATATATTCATAAATTATAATTATATATATTTAATAAACTTTTAAGAATTAATAACATATAAATTTTAGAAATTAATAATAAAATAATCTTATTAACGGAATGAGAAAATGAATTTTTGAAGTAAAAATGATCAAAATTTCAGAATACATTTACATAAAATTTTGATTTGAAATTTATTCCAATGACCTAAATTGGATTAAAAGATAAACATGATCTAATTATATTTTAAAACCATTAAAAAATATATTTTAAGATTATAAATAAATTTCATGAAAATTTATTTTTCAATTAAAATGCATTATTTTTTTACTATTCATCAAAACATGAAACATATCAACAAAATACAAAAATTTAAAACAAATTAAATTTTGATACTTAGACAAAAAATAATATGTTTTTTTTCAAATATAACTTATAAAAGTGTCAAAACTGGATTTAAAATTGGCACACCATCAAAAGGTGACAAACCATTATTTTTAGAAAAATACTCATTTTATTTGTAAAATTGAATTCGTTCATATATCTTGTATTGCAAAAATATAATAAAAATTTTGAACATTAAATTGAATATTATATATTATTAAATATATATATTAAATTAATTTAGTCCAATAAGGGTGATTTTAATATTTTTTTGAAAAACATAATTTAATTTAAGTAGTTTTTCATAGAATAATTATGTTTTATATTAAAAAGGGATTTACATTCATTTATAATTAATTGGTAACCCAATAATTAATTATATATTCATGTGTATACACTATATTCCCAATTTAGTTAATATTTTTCCTTCCTTCCATTCTAATGGCTAGGTTTTAACGGTAACATTTAAAAAATATATTTAAATGTTCTCTTAATATCGATGTGGAATATCATGTATGCTAACGAGCATATTTTTTCCTCTATAAATTATTATGATGTTACATCTCCCATAATAAATTTTGTCCTTGTAATTTTAACTCTGGATAGAAAACTAAAAGTTTGACATTTCAAAATTCTTTAATTAAAATCCCACATTTGAAAAAGGATTAATAAAACATTAACTTTATAATAATGAAAGGAAAGTATGAAGGTCACCTGAGATAACACATACTATGGTTTGATGGAAGAAAACATCTAGACGGAAGAGAAAACTAAAAATCAATTTTTGATGGAGAATGATAGATAACATGATCATGAAAAAGTTAACAATAAAAAACCCATAAATATTTATTGTTTAAAAAGGTAGTTGATTTCTCAGTAATAAAAGTAAGCTACTATTGTTATTATTTCACTATTATTTTCATATATTTAATAAATTATTTTACTACACAGACTACAAACATGAAGAAAATACTAAATTTAATTGTAATGTTTCATAATTTAATTTTTTTTACCAAAAAAAATATATTCCACAAAACTATGAGTATTCAATAATAATTTTTCCTCCTTAAAGGAATAGAATATACATCTAGAGAATCACATAATCCAAAAAATATTAACTATCTATTTCTTGAGTCATTAGACATTAACTAAAACCAAAATGGTAAGTATAATATAATATAAATCCCAAAAAAGAAAAAATATTATATGATTAAAAACTACTTCAATATCTAAAATTAAACAATAATAATGAAAGTTCAATATATAAGATTCAAAAATAACTATCCTTAAAATTACAAAAAATAATCCCATCTAAGATTTAAACACAAAATTCATAATTTTTTTATTTCATAGTCTTACTAGATATATTTTAATATTTATCTCTAAATAAAATCATTCACTTTAAATGTATTAAACCATAAATATAATTTCATATATCATATAATCTCCAAAATATGCTAATTATTTCCTCAAATAACATGAATCAATATAAGTCCACAACAAAATAATATATTCAACCAAAATTCAATTCAACATTTACTTCTCAAATAAAATCCCTGAGTATTATTTTTACATAAATCAAAAAGGGTTCCCAAAATACTAAACATCTTTCGAAAAAATATTAATCACTTAATCACAAAATCATTATGTAGTATCATGTTTATCTATTCAAAATAACTTATATTCCCAAAATCATCATTCTTTTAGATAAAAAATAACATAACTAAAAATAGTAAATCATTCTAACCAAGAAATCACTTAGGCTAGTGGTAGTTGATGCCCCATTTTCTCACTTAATATATGGGTTTGATTCCCATGGCCTTGCCAGATGAGATTGGTTTTCACCCATCCTGTACGTTTTCTTTTTATAAAAGTAGATAATTCTTATAAAATTTCCTTAATATGATAAAATCCTCAAAAATAACAATTACATGTTTTATCCGCAATTTTTATCTGATAACTTTCATTTTTTATCCCAAAAATTAATAATCCATAATTACATCAAAAATAAATGTCTCTAAAAATACCATTAATCACCTTAAAATTTCATATCATAATGCTTAAAAAGGAGTTTATAAGATATTGAACTCATTATCAACCTAAAAATATTAAATCAATGATTATATCCATAACTCTTATGAATATATCATAATATCTAATGTTTTATAAATCATCTTTTGATACCAACTATAAGGCCCCACCCTTATACATTACATAATCATGAGTTTTAGTCAGGAAATTACATTCATTACTACATAGGATATTTTTATGTTTGTATTTTAAAGTAATTAGGTCATAATTCATATATAACATCCAACATTTATAAAAAACGGACACCATTAAAACAGTATCCATTTTTTCCAAAATATAAAACGATTTAAAGTAAAACATGAATTCCTTTTCTGGTCAAATCATTATAATTATTAAAATTTATTTTCTAATTTCTATTACCCATCCTTATACCATATTTTTTTCAAACATGGGATGAGAAAAAAATCTATGTATGGAACATAATGAAATAAAATTGTTAGTGCAATGAAAACATGAATACCCATTAAAAACAATTTCTTAAGAAATCATTTGAAAGCATAGTAAAATTACATAGGTTCATTGGGACATCATTATGATATCACTCATAAAATTACCCTAACAAACAGAATAATCATACGGTTAATATCAATCTCAAGATTACCCAACGAATTAGAGATCTATAATGGGGCACACCCTTTATATAAGAGATATTAGGCTCACCCATTTCTCATGAGCTATATTGGGGCTCATCCCTTCGTATAAGCTATATAAAACTCACTCGTAATATGTAATAGGGATAAACCCTTGGTGTATAATTTATAAGGAATAAATATTTAATAAAACCCTAGAAATAAATTTTAAACCCATCTGTATTAAACTTCTAGATATAAAAATAAACATTTCATGTAATAATCAATTTTAATATCTAAAAACCACACACATAATAAAAAAATAATTCATTTGAAATAACATTGAAAACATATAAAGAAAAAATATAATTATATAAGCATCATTCAATAGATAAATTAACATCTTTTTGTATAAGTTAAAAAAACATTTTTATTTGTTGAAATAATCTATCCATTTTTAAAACCCATTTAAAATAATATAAAAATTGTATTTTATAATAAAAGTGTCCCATAAAACTTTGAAAAAATTATGGTAAATTAAAAATTAAAAATATAAAAAATTTAAGTACAAATAAATACATCTATAAAAACAATTTAGAAAATATAGACATTAATGATAATGATTTGGAAGAATGCATCCTTAAAAACCTTAAAAGAACGATTTAGTTAAAGAGTCCCATACCTTGAGTCCGACTCATCACGTACAATTTTTATCTTCCTGAATAATAGACTTAGTTTAATTATATAATTTATTTGGTACCTTTTTAAATTATATTATTCCTTTTATATCACTTTTAACATATTATGATAATTAAATAGTTATTAAATTTCATGTCGTATGTTTTGATGACATTCGATACTTGAGTCCAAAATGAATTTGGTATGATGTATATAGTCAAAGTGGTAATTAGTTCTTAATCTTTAGAATAATATTAATGAAATTTTAATCACTTTTATATAATAATTGTACATTAAAAAAATGATTTATGCCCGATTATAAAAAAAATTAACAATGTTATAACCATTGAGACTGTAGGTCGAACGTACACATGAGTAGCATTTATATTTTTCAATGATCATTATGGAATGAATATAATAATCATTTTATATTTCAATAATGATAATAATATAATTAATTTAATATTTATAATTTATATATACTTATATATATATATATATTATGTTATGTGGTGATGAAAAACGAATCACATTGCTTCATGGAGGTGATAGTTCGCACATACGCATGAATGGCATTATCATTTTTCTATGAATCTAATGATAATACATTAAGTGATATATTATAATATGAAAATTATTAATATGTCATGAGTATAATATATTATCTTTATGTCCATCATTATAAACAGGCTTGAGAGGAGGTGAAGGAAAACGAATTATATCGGTTCATGAGGCGGCACTTCACCGTAGAAACGAATGATAAATTATATTCCCATTTTTGAAAGCGGAGATAGAAATCAGTGATTATATTACCATAATAACACCTCAATATATTGGGGATACTTCATTAATTATTTCATCATAGTTGAAGTAGTTTTTAAGGAGTGGAAGAAGAAATAATAAAGAAACACATAATTAAAAACTATACCTTTCCTTCGGATGATCTCCTTTGATGAAAACCTAAACAACAATAAGATTGGGTTTATGACTAAATTAAGGACTCTATAATGTGGGATGAGATTTTAAAAAAGTATTTCAGTAGATATTGGTAAAATTAAATTGTTTTTGATGTGTGGTGATAAGAGAATAATGGGTGCCCTTTTATAAGAGAGGGGAGGGGCACTCTTGGAATTGTCTAAATTATTAAAATATAAAAAAGAAATTCTAGATCTAGAGACTTTAAAATTGACAATAAATTAATAGGGGAATATATTTTTTAATATATATTACCCCCTTTTTGATTAGTTTTTATTTTTTTATTTTTACATAAATCAATATTATATTAAAATAATAAAATGATATTGTTTGTAAAATTTTATACTATTCATTTATTTTGACTAAAAATGCTTCAATACAAAGTAGGAATTGAATATAATTGTTTAAAACATGTATAATATATATTATAGGTCTATAAATATTTTTAACACCTCAACTCAAGCAAAATATATCTAAATTATTATTTTTAATATCATTTATTTTTTTCTCTTAAAAATAGATATTATTTTAGAATTATTGAAATCATTATGTTAATCATGTCAATATGAAAATAAAAAATAATATTATAGAATTAAATTAAATTAATTATTATCAAACTATATATTTATATTCATTAATATCTTTATTTTTTCCCTATGTGGAAAAATAAAAATAGAAAAGACGTGGAGAGTGATATTTTGTAACTATCATTGAATTAAATAATATATAAATTATTTTCAGGGAAAAGTGTCCATTAAACAACTCCATTTATATCTTAAGGTGATACACCTCTAAAAATTTTCATACAATTATTTTTGGACATGTTTTTTTTATTTTTTTAGATGATATCGTTTTTGATTTAAAGATTATTTAACCCTTTTAAAACATACCATGATATCAATTAATATATATATTATCGGTAAATATAACAACTATAAAATTAAAAATTATAACTAAATTCCTTTTTGATAAAATTTGATATTTCACCCAATTATTTAGTTGATTTTTATATTTTTATATATTTTATATCATTTAATACCTCATAATTTATTTTAAAATATCAAAAATGTCAATTTTGAAACTATTCATTATTTTGCCTAATAAAAAATATAAATTAACTCCAAGACCGCTAAATCATCAATAAAATGTAAAATTAGAAAAAAAAATTGTTGTTTGACATTAAATCTCTCAAATTGTGTTAATTAAATTATATTTAATATCATTTATTTGATTCTTTTGTTAATTAATCAATTAATGCATCATCGTTGTGTTATTATTTAATTTAATTAATTATTTATTTAAATTTATATATAATTTATCATGATGTATATAAACATTATATCTTTCAAAGTACTATTTATATAAAAACATAAAGATCATATTACCCTAAAAACTGTTTCTCTTGTAAAAAACAATAGTATGAGAAAATTGATTTTCCTTTGAATATATTATTATAAAAGTTATATTATCATCCTAAATGACTTATTTGGTCTAATAAATGATACTTTAATTCATAAAAACTAAATATAATCATCCAATATTTTTTTTACATGTTTTATGGACCATTAAAAAAATTTATAATTTTATTTCTACCCTTAACCATGGTAAACAAATTCAAATTACTAAAGTTACTATTATTATTTTCAAAAAAGTAAAAGGGGAATATTTAATAAATTTTGAAATTATAATTAAAAATATTCAGTACATTTTTCAAAATTCAAAACAATGAAATTTCATAAATTAATTGAAAATTAATCTCATTGATGGAATGAGAATCTGGATTTTAAAGTAAAATAATTCAAAAGATCACATAGATGTTATATCAAATTTCAATTTAATATAGTTTCCAATGAACAAAATTTTATAAATTTTTTTTAAAAAAAATATAATTTTATTTTGAATCCTTTCATAAAAAAATTAACACTATAATAAATTTGATGAAAAACTAGTTTTCAAATAAAATGCATTATTTTTTTACAATTTATAAAAACATGATACCTATTAGAAAAATATGTGAAAATAAACCAATGTAAATTTTGATAATAATATCATGAATAAAAAGTTTATTTTTCCAAAATTAACTTATAAATGCTACAAAAATTATATTTAAAATAGGTAGGGCATCAAAAAGTGGAAAATTTACCTTGATAGAAAAAAACGTCCATTTATCTGTAGAGTTAAATTTGTTTTTATATCATGTCTATAAATAATATTACATAAATTTTAAACATGAAATTTAATATTATATATATATATCAATAATAGAATCCATAAAAAGTTATTTTATTATTTTATAAACAGACTAATTTGTATTTAAATAGTTTATCTAAATAATAATCCCTCTTATTTTCAAAAAAGGTTTTACATTAATTTATAGTTAATTGGTCATCAAATAATTAAAAATATATACTTATTTAAACCATATATTCATAATTTCGTTAATTTTTTACATTATTTCCATTCTAATGGATACATTTTAACGGAAACATTTGAATAATAATATTTAGATGTTCTCTTAAGATTGATGAGGCATATCATGTATGTTATCAACCAATATTTCTTTGTTAAATTATCAGTATGTTAACATGGTGGTTAGATAAGAAGTATAATTGTAGTAATTTAAATCAAATATCTACTATAAATATAGAGAGGGGAAAATAATGACAGACATTATAGGATTTCATATCTGGAATCCAGAATCAGTTGATGAAAAATCTCATCATGCATGGAAATCTCAGAAGTGTTCTCCAAATAGAAAAACCCTAATTCATTTGTCTCTACATCTATTGATGATCCCTCATTTATATAGGTTTATAAAATGATAATTGAAGTATTTTAAAAGTTATATTGATTGGTTTAATATTTCTTAATAGAAGAAAATATAATTTATTATTTAGTACTTTTATTTTGGATTTGGTAAGGTGTTGGAATAATGGGTTTTCATAATCTGGAAACGCGGTGTATTTTTTGTTTTTTATCAATCTACAATAATTTTGACCAGGTATATTCCAAGTAAATTTATCTTATGGTGTATATGGATTCATTTTTTAATTTTGAATCATTTTTTCAATGTTTTCCAAATTTTTGGTGCTCAAAATCAGTAGTAATCATCAAGATTCTTGAAATATGAAGTTCCATGTTTGTCTCATAGAGATATGGTAAAAATATGTGTTTTTCAAATGTTGAGTTTCACAACGGTTAGGTTTTATGAAGGTGTATAGAATTTTGAACACAAGATGGAAAGGCAGTGTTATCATTAATAATAGAAACATCCTAAATTATCTTTTGGAAGGCAGTATCTATGGGAAAATGAGAAGCTTCATGAATAGTAATATTTCAATTGAGATTATTGAACTAAATAGTATTGAAAAAAGGATGGAGATGGTTTTAAAAAATAATCTGGTAACATGGGGTCTTTAAAAAGTGATAATTTTATAAATAGGTTCCATCCCCACATATGAAACATGTGGATAATTTTAGAAAAGGGTGAATCTATCTGAATTCATGATAGTTCTTATCTTTTCAAATTAGTAACTCTTTGTGAGCATCAGTATTAACTAATGCTAAGGTGTATCAAGAAAGGGAGTTTCACAAATACTGGTAGTTTCATGAATACATTGATTTTTTCAATGGATGGGAGCTTCACAAAGGATGTTAGCTTTGAAAATGTGTGGGGAGTCTCAAATTTGTGTCTATCTTCGAAACATAAAAGGGGGTTTCGTAAAGATGGGTGGTTCCGGAAAAGTAGTGTAAAAAATGTAATATATGTAAACTATGATTTCGTCGGAGTCAAATATGATCTATGGTGATAGAAGATTCTCATTCTCATCTTGGAAAAATCATTAAATTCTCAATCTACAAAGGAAACATTCAACTATTTAAAATGAGTAAGAAAAAACCAATGACAGTGGGCTAGGAGTGTCGATGTAATGTTTCGAGGGAGTAAGTATTTCATAGCTGAAATTATTATAATGTCAATTTTTGTACAACATAGTGATTGTTTTTATATTCTATAATCCACAATAACTGGTGATGTTTAATTGATTTATGTATTTCCAACACACTTTTGGTGTATGTTCCTTTAATATGATCTTAGTGATGAACTATGTAAATTTATTATCTTGTATATCTACATATCAATGTTTCATAAGAACACATTTCCATAAAATTGGTAATACAATTTCCTACCAATGTGGGAACAATTTTTTTAACATTAAAAGGAAATATTGACACTCTAATTGACCCTACCCAGGCTGTTCTATGGTCCTATAAGTGGTGTCAGAGTGTACAATTTCATTATGAGTAATATTTCCATTAGTGTTTTCATGGATAATTCTGTAAATTTTAGGTGTGTCCCCCTCATTTATGGAAGAAACTACCATGTTTGTATGAATATGTTGATATTTCATCTGCAATACCTTGGAATAGACGTTATTATTGACACAGCTCAATGGATTCAGGTGTGTGGTGAAATGAGTCTATATACGATTGAAATAGATATGAAAATTCTTTATATTAATGACCATGCTCAACATTCCCTTAATATAACCCTATCTAATCAAATCCATTTGAAGGTGCCAAGTTCTACATAATCTAAGTTCATATGGGAGAAACATAAAAATATATACAAATGTGATAACAGAATGAAGGTGACCAAACATCATGTTTTTTACAATAATTATGATGATCTGAAAATGAACGTAGAAAAAAATTTAGATATATTTCATAACCGAATTACTAAATTTATTATAGAATTTCTAGGGAATGGTGAGGAAGTTATTGATATTACCGTTATGATAATAATATTGAGAATACTTCCACCACTGTATAATCCAAATGTTTCCACCCTTGAGGAAACAGATATATCTAAAAATTCAATTGATGATATGATAAGTAGTCTGATGGCTTATTAAATCAGAGTAAAACCCTAACAAACACCAATTCATGCATGAAAAGAAATGGAATTAAAATCTGTAAAAAATCATGATATTTTTAGTGGTAGTGGTAATGGAGAAGATGTGGATGATGAATTTCATAATTGTGTTTCTAGAAAAATCAAGATTGGAAAAGGGATATTTGAATGAAAGCTTCCCTTGACTTTATTTTGGTCTCGAAAATTAGGGCACATAGCCATTCTTTGAACAATTAAATTTTATAATGTATAAATTGAATGAGAAGTTAGGAAGAATCCTAAAATTATGTTTCGTTAATATGGAGTCTTCAAATTATGAATCAAATTATAGATTAAGATCTTAATATGAAAATAAGTACAAGATGATATTGTGTTTTTTGAGGATACAAAACCGGAGGTTAAATATAACCCTGAAGCATCCATGATGTCTATAGTTCGAAATGTATAACCAATGTAAGTTTATAACATTCATCTGATATTTTTTATTCATCTTAATGTGGAAGATGAGGCTGATCTTCATGAGATTTTTGTTTAATGAATTGAATATATAAATATACGAGTAGTGATGAAAGATTCATTAGAGTATGTTGACCAGATTGACTTATAAATTGATTGACTTGAAAGAGATACAAAATAAAACATAACAACTCTTGAAATCATAGAAGAGGTCATGGAGTTTAAACATGGGATAGAAGAGCATGAAAATACAATCAATGACCTTAAATAAATAATAGAGTAAAAGGCTATAGTAGTTGATGGAGAAGAAGGAGAATTAGTTACTGAATGGAGAAAACTAGAAACAGAATAAAACTAAAGGGAACCAAAAAAGAAATTAAAGTTGGAAGATTCTCTGATACATAGCTACTAGAAATAGATAAATATGATTCTAAATGACTAGAGAAGTCCTTGAATGAACATAGATCAGCATTTATTGTGAAAATAATAATTTTTTGTGATATTGAAACAATAAAGGACATAAATAGTATGATCCTAAAAAAGAGATTATAAATTTGGACATATCACAAAGGAACCTAATTTCATAAAAAATAAATCATACATCCAAACAGAGTAGATTGATAAAAATATTCCTCATGTATCCTAATTGGATATTCGATCAAATACATTTAAAAAAGATATTTAAAGGTTGAGAAATCGATGTGAGATGTTTTTTACCATTATAAAGTGACAATTATATGGCTTTATTGGTCATACAATGTCTTACTGTAAAGAGTGAAGGAGATATCAGAATAAGAAATTTTAAGGAAGTTAACAAAGAATAATTAGACCATATAATTCATCATATATAACAAATATATTTAATGGATATTCTCTTCACTGTTTTCAATATGGATATAAATCAATTCATTGCAGATAGAGATAATGTTGCAAAAAATAACTACAAAACTTCATGGAATGTCAATACTCGCCAACCAGGAATAATTACTATTTAAATTCTGTATTCTCCACTAGAAAAAGAAAAGGTCATAATGAAACTATGCATGTTGAAAATAGATTGAAAATTACATTACTTTCTTTTACTCAATTAAGTGGCTCATGGAAGGAAAAATAAGAAAACTGAGAAATTATATCTTATAGAAATAGACCTCAAAACATGGAAGATTAGTAATACATGGATTATTGATAGTGGAGGCTCATCTCACATGATAAGAAATGATGATTTTTTCATGAATTTTAACAAAAAGGGTTAATAGAACAGAGGGATTTCATAATGAAGGTTCATTAAATATCAATGAAAGTGGAAATCCACAACATGTGAATGATGATCTATGTAAAAGATTAAGTTCTGTATGAAGTCTATTTGGGTCAAAATATTATAATATTTAGTATAATATGTGAATCCGAACCATTAGTTACATTTATTAAAAAGGGGAACAATATCAAAGGAAATAAATGTAATTATATCATGAAATAATGGTAAATAGGTTGAAATTTATACATGGTCGATAGTAAAAAAGAACCCATGTTACATAAAAATTGAACAATAAATCAAAATTTTTAACTTGAGGTTGGTTCATAACAATAAAAAAACATGGAATATATATCTATGATAATGATTTTTTTTACATTCCCTAAATAAAGTGTGATTGATAAAACACATTTAATTAATGCATGTGAGGGAAGATGATTGAGAATTCATATCGATTGAAAATCAAAAGTGCGTGAAATCTTTTAGATATCATCCACAAAAATATATGTAGTCGAATGAATGTGGCTTGAACTTATGGAGAGAGGTAATTGATTATTTTTATTGATTAATATTTTATAATGGCTTATGTGGGGTTAATGATTATGAAACTATTTGTGATTGATTTCATGAATTATATTTGTCAAAGAGCAGAGAGTTACACTTTTGACACAATCAAGATTTTGTGATCCAATAATGGAGGAGAATGAAATTCTATTAAATTTTAAAATTACCTCAAAATAACATGGGATACAACATCTGGTGTCTAAAGTGAGAAACCCTCAATAAAATGGGTTCTTTGAATGTAAAAAATGATAGGTGAACAATATGGATATAAATATGTTTATTGAGAGTCATCTTTCACATCATTAGTAGAAAGAGGATGTTCAAGCAGTTGTGTACACTCAAAATCAAACAGGTTATTTTATAGGAAAAAATCACAACATTTTAGATATTGTATGTATTGAATTTCTCTCTGATGTATTTTCATGTTTTTGGATGTAAATGTTTCATAGAAAACAAATAAGTCTATAAATGGAAGTATTGTGATGCTACTGATGTGAGAATATTCCAATGAAAATTAGTGTATAATAAATCTCGAAAATGATACAATAATAATTGTATAATTTTTATGGAATGTAATTATTTTATTATCATTGAGGATAAATCCATAAATACCCTGAGTATATCATATTTTTATATGATTTAAGATGAATAAGAATGTGGAAATGAGACAGATACAAATATACTAATAGTTGAAGGCCTAATAAAATTCATGGAACACAAAATGATGATGATTCATAAGAATAATCAGAATATGAAAAAAATATAAGAATAAAATTCATTAGAAATGAAATGGAGAAATAGAAGAGAATAAATGGTCAATATGAAATCACTTGGGATTGGACCACACATATATAGATGTATATTTGAGGAATGAAGCAAATTCATTCATTATATCAATTTTGGAACCAACCTCATTTTAGGAATCCGTAAAGAATGAATCTAGGGTCAAGGCCATGAATGGAAAATGGGATCAGATTATAAAGTACAAAAAATGGGAACTTTTTAAGTGACATGAAAATATAAATATGATTTGAAAAAAATAAACTGTTAAAAACAAATATTATGTGCATGGAAATATTATTGGAAACAAATAACTCTTTATGTTTAATGTCTATGTATAGATTTAAGTCATTGATGTTGAATAAAAAATTTCTCATGTAGCTACATTAGGTTTAATATGTCTCTTAATTTCCATGTAAATTCAATGAGGATACAAATTTTATCATATGGATGTCAAAAAAGATATTCTTAATTTGTTTTCCAGAATAAGTCTACATTGATTAACCAGAATGATTTATAATAATAAATAATGAGATGAAATTTTTTATTTTAAATAATGATCTTTATGGCCTAAATCATGACACAAGATTGTTGTATTATACACTGGCTACATTTATGAAGAATAATGAATTAAAAATAATTGGTCTACATCATAATCTATATGTTAGGAATTCGTAGAAAACTCAATTTATATTTATTGTGTGTGTTTATGATATTGTTTTTGGTAGAAGATGGTTTGGATAAGTTATATAATTTTCTAATCACATGGAATATAAATTTGAAAGGTATATTATTGGTGAACTTAAATAATTTTTGGGGACACAAGTGGTTAAAAATAAGGATTACACCTACATTTCTTTGTAAAAATATGGATTAGTGTTATTGGTGAAATTCAATAGAAATAATAAAAAATAAGGTCATCTCCAATTATAGTGGGATCAAATCCTAGAAAGCATGAGGAATGGTAATTTTTGGAACAGGTATTTTATAGGAGGGTCATTGGAATCTTCTTATACTTGACTATAACAAAGAAAGATATCATCTTTTCAATATTCTAAGAAGATCACTTCCAAATTAATCTGGTGTAAGGGCATGTTTTAGTAGTTAAAATAATTGAGAGGATATTCAAGTTACTCCCAATTATGGATTAAACATTTAATAGAAAGAGATAATGAATTATCATATTTTTTTATGCTAACTAGGTTAGAGATTTGTTGGATTGAAAATCAACAAGTCGTTAGAGCATTATTCATTAGAAATAAATATAGGGCATGATTGAGAAAGAAACAAGAATGAAATTCTCATAGAATAGATGTAGAAGATTATATATCTACTAAATAAATAAGCACTCAACTATTGTGGATGAATAAAATACTGACTACTATTGGTGAGGATTTGAAACAACTAATGGTGATTCACTATGATAAAAAGACAATGATTGATCTTAAGAACTGTATGTTTCACCAAAATCATTCCAAACATATTGATATGGAATATATAATCAAATTTTTTTTGTTAAATGTGAGATTTAAATGAATCATATCGAGACTAATGACCAAGTGGTTGAAATCCTGACTAACCCCTTGCAAGCACCAATTTTCAAGAAACATTGGTTGAACATCGGCATTCAATCACCTTCCATTGCATGAGGAACTTTTAGTTTTCCTATATCCTCATTTATATTATTTATTTAAATAATTTTTTGGATGTGATGCATGTCTATTGGGGGATACGATTCTACATGATTATGTTTTGGGCACTAAAAGTACAAATAGAGATTCATTAGGTTTATTTACAAAGGGGTAGATAAGGGGAATTAAATGATTTATTGGATTGAAGGATTTGGTTGGTAGACTATCAAGGCATGAAATTATCTTTTTCCTCTCTTGTTATCTACAAATTGATTTTTTATGCATACATATAGTGGTTGATATGCTATTTTAGAACTATTTAGTTTATTTATTTAGGATTGGTTTTTTAAAATTTATAAACCTATTTCCAACAAACACTTAGGTGAATATTTTTGGAACAAAGGTTTTCCATATGCTATAAATGGAGTGTATTTCATGGTTGTCATCAATCCACACAAGGTATGATCTGGGAGTTTTCAGTGACAGGGATCTTATAGTGAAGAATGGTTTAGTGTTGAAGGATGCACCATTTCCTAGTTCTTTCTATGTCTTTATTTCTCAAAATCATGATAAAAGATCAATATTTGTGGTAGTTGGAGTTTCACATTTTTAATTTTGTATATGTTAAGGGGATGTGTTTCATGAAGGATGGTTTTCAAGAATATCAGTTTTCATGTAGGTGTGGAATATCACAAAGGCATGATGGAAGGAAAACAATCTTATGACTATGAGAAGCATCACTAATGTGAGTTGGGAAGGCAGTATCTATGTTACTGCAAGAAGCTTTATAACAAGAATATATTTCTAGATTTTGGGGAATAAAGGATCATTGCGAAATGAAAATAAGTCATTTCGGAAAAGATAGCTGGGATATTGGGATTTTCACAAAGATATTGGTCTATAAATATGCGGACATCCCTTACATGAAACATAGGGAGAATTTAAGAAAATGGTGAATCGCTATGAATTTATAAATAATGGGTTCTTTTTGAATTAAGGACTCTTTGCAAGCCTAAGCATTGTGAAAGGTTTTCATAAGAAATAATTGTTGTTATGGGGTTTCAGAATAGGGAGTTTCGAAAAGACATGGAGTATCACGAAGGTAATGATTTCTATTATGGATGAGAGAATCATCAAGGATGGTATCTTCATGAAGGTGTGTGGGTTCATGAACATTTGTGTGTCTTTGAAATAGAATTGGGGTCTAATAATGGTTGGGAGCTTCATGAATATTAGTGATGAAAATATTCTTTATGTAAATAGTTCTTTCAATTTCATATAATCTGAACTATAGTGAATGTAGAGTCACATAGTAATTAAAGAAAAGGACTTAAATGCCCAATCTACTAAGGAGACCTTATGGACATTAAATTGGGTAATACATAACCTACAACATTGATGTAGGGGGAGTCAGTGGAAGTGTTTCAAGAGAGGCAATGTGATATCTCTAAGATACTTGTAATGTCCGGATTCATAATATAGATTGATTGTGTCGGGTCTTCGATAATCCAAAATAACTAGTGAAGCTTAGTGGATTTAGGTATAGCCAACACACTATCATTATATTCTCCTTTTACTAGCTCATAGTAGTGTACTATGTAAAATTATTGTGTTTTATCTCTACATATGAATGATTAATAACTAAAAGATTCCATTAGACATGTTTTACAAGTTCTTACCAACATGGGAACAAGATCTATCACTTTTAATGTAAATATTTACACCCTGATTCACCCAACGCCTCACACGGTGTTCTATGGTCCTACAAAATGGTCATTGAGTATTCAATGATGATATTATCCCCACTAAAATCTATATATGTATTTCATACATACTATACCCTCCAAATTTTTTTAAACTTGTTAAGTAATATTTATAAACTCCCATTAGTGAATCCTCATGGAAATTTTTTCTTAATTTGAGTAATCCCACTATGAATGTTTTAAAATTTGATATGTTGATGCCTAACATAGTTTGGTAATCTTATTAGTAATTCCTAGTTGTAGTATAATGCAATAAAAATGGATTTAGAGTCTTGTAATGTAATGATTTAAATTTTTATTAAAAATTTTACCAATTTTATTGGATGTAATTACATCATAAGAAATATTTTTCTCTAAATAGTATCACATTTATAAATTAATTTTTATAGAATTCCTTTTAGTTATTCCATAACACTTCATAATTGTATAAATAAGAAATATCATTGTGTAATAGAATTGTTATATACATTGTTGATCTTAAAATTTGTTTAAATTTCTAATAATTTTTAATTGGGTACATTTTTCTTTTCTTCATCATGTCTACCAAATCGTATTATAATTTGGGTCATTTGTGAGACCTAAAGAGTGATCTATAAATTATTAGTCTAGACATTGAATAAAAAAAATCTTCATAAATATCCTTCAATAGTTGTAAATTCCTATCACATCAATCGGTATTCTGGTAGATTCATATATTGGTAGTTTTCAAGGAAGGGTAGTTTTCCACCAACGATTAAATAAAACCTTTACTAACGGGTATGATCAATGCTAGGGAAAAAATAAAATCTTTTTATTTTTAATTTTTCTGACGGAATGTGGATACTATCCATTTAGTATAAATAATTTTATATCCCCTAAAAATAAAATCCCTATACCAAAAATTAAATAATGAATCAAAAGATAAAAATAACTCAAAAAATAGTATACCCAAAACATACGCCTATAATAACTCACCCGACTAAAAAATTACAATGTCTAATCATGTTGAGCATTGATTGAAAATATTTTTACCTCTGTCAATCCCCAAGATTGTCTTCTAAATTAGTAATTTTTAGAACACCATACTTTTTGACAACACAAAAATAAATAAGAGTGTATATTGTGCAAAATTATATGGTTAAATCATTCGAGATAGGGAAAAGGCCCTATGTGTTATGTTTTAGTTGATTTCTAGGGAGAAAAAAATTATTTTTTTAGATCATTGAAAATCACACAATGAAAATATCTTAAAATATGTGGATATCTTTAGAGGATATTTTTGTTATGGGTGATGAAGATGATTCTCGTCCATTCATGTGAAGTTTATTATTTAATTTATTCAAGTTTATGATTTGAGATATGAAAATTCTATAAACGACGGTTATGGTAATGGGTTTACATGATATCTTCACAAGAGGGGTTTTTAGTGGAGGTATTTTGCACAAATTAAATTGAAAACCCAAATATTATCATCTATTAATTAGAGTACTTTTAATTATTATTAAAGACATGTATTTTTAGTACTTTATTGCCCCATGTAAGGGGGGTTTTATGGTGTTGGTTACAATAATTTAATTTGAAAAATAATGTGGCTTTAATTACATGCATTAAAGTCAATATATATTAGATACACAAAGTATTTTATATATATTGTATCTTTTAATTAATCAATGTTCAATACTTTTCTAGAAGCTTAACAATAATCCAATGATCACATATATTTCATTATGTATATTAATCAAATACCGTAGAAAAAAGCACTTTTGACCCACCATCTTGAATGTTTCACCATCATAAGAATGAGACATGTGAGAATTATGCGTCAAAATATAACACATTTGATAAATTAGTCAAGAAATGAGTTTATGAAAGGTGAAACATATATAACTCACATTCCCTATATTAGTGGATTTTTTTCTCTAAGGTTAATATTTCATTCCATTATCATAAAACTCATCATAAATCGATATGGATTCAAGGGATATCATTTTATACACAAAAATCACAACCCATATATTCAATTTTCTTTTTAAAATTTTTAAATATTTTTTAGTTTTTTAATAGTCTTTAAAATTTTCATATTTAATTTTTTATATTATTTTATTATTTTATTATTTCATTATTTCATTAATTTATTATTTTACTCTATTATAGTTATAATTATTAATTAATCGTTTACTTAATTATTGTTATTTATTGTTTTTTATTAGTTTTATTTTAATATTGTTATTATACTATTATTATTTTATGCTTGTAATTAATTTATTATTATTTATTATAATTGTATTAAAATTTTATTTTTAATTTTATTTTTGAATTTTTTTCAGCAATTTAATTATTATATATAATTTATTACTATACATATGTTCATGCCATATATTGAAATTTTGTGTTGGGTGAGATTTGAACTCCTTATCACTTGCTTATTCTCTAAAGTCTTTACCACACCGGTAGGATCTTCATGTGGTAAATAAATAGAATTTAATATACTTATATTTATATTGATGTATAATAAATAAAATAATAATAAATAAATAAATAAATAATAACAAAACTAATAATAAAGAAGTAATAAAATAATAATGAAAACTAACTAAATATTAAATATAAATTTTATATTAAGTTAATAAAAAAATTAAAAAATTAAAAAATGTAATAATAAAATAAAAATAATTATTTATTTAATTAATACCCAATAAATATAAAATAAATAAATATAAAATAAATAAATAATATATAAATATATAATGTAACAATAATAAAATAATACTAATAATAGGAAAAAAATAATAAATGATTAATAAATAAATAATAATTAATTAATGAGGAATAAACAATAAAAACATACATAATTAATAAATTAATTAATATTAATTAATTAATTAATTAATAACGAATTATAAATAATAGATAATAAATAATATGTAATAAATAACAACTAATATAAAATTATTATTTATTAATAATAAATAATTAATTATTCATTATTCATTATTACTTATTAATTATTAATAATTAATAAATGAATAATAATTAACAATTAATAAAAAAATTATTACATGATTAATAAATAATTAATAAATGAATGAATGAATGAATAATTATTTAATAATTAGTAATTAATAAATTAATAACAAATATTTAATAATTAAATAATTAATAATTAATAATTAATTAGTAACTAATTAATATGATATGAATAAAAAATTAATAAAAAATAAATTAATAAATTAATAAATTAATAAATAATAAATAATAAATAAATAAATCATTAATAAATAAATCATTAATAAATGAATAATAAATAATTAATAAATTACTAAAAAATAAAGTATAAATAAATTATGAATAAGTAAAAAATAATAAATATTAAATAAATGTTAAAGAGTTATTTAATATAAATTTAATAGTAGAAATAAATCAAGAAATCTTAAATCAATAACAAATATATATTAAAATAACGAATAAATAATATATGAATAAATAAATAATAATTGAATAAATAATAAATAATAAATAATAAAGAAATAAAAAATAAATAAAAAATAAATTATTAATATATAATTAATAAACATTGAATACATAATGAATACATAAGTAATATATAAACAAGTAAAAAATGAAATAAAAAATGAATAATAATTGAATAATAAATAAATATTGAATAAATAATAAATATTGAAATATTATTTAACAGTAATTTTAAAAGAAAAAAAATAAATAATAAATCAATAATAATTATGTATTAAAATAATAAATATTAAATATTAAATATTAAAAAATAAATAATAAATTAAAAATAATAATAGATTATATAATATATAAAAAATAGTAAATACTAAATAATAACAATTAAATACCAAATAATAAGACAATAAAATAATAAAATAATAAATGGAAATAAAAATCTCTAAATATATACATTTAAAAAAATTACATAAATATATACACATACAAGTTTATGTTACATAAATATATACAAAAACACTTATATATAAAATTGTACATGAATATAAATATATAAAAAACAAAACAAAATGTAAATATATATATATATATATATATATTTACACATATATGATGTAAAAATATATAAACATAATTATGTATAAATATTTAAAAATGTATAAAAATATACACAAATACTAATAAAATCATATAAATAGAGATATATATATATATATATATATAATTGATAATAAATTACCAAAATTGGGGGAAATCATGATAATTACTTAACCATAAAACCAATAAGAATGTAAATCCCTGGAATAACATCATAAACAAAAAAAGAAAACTAATACACTCTTAAGAGAAGATGAAATCTCATCGAATGTGTATAATATATATATACTTAATTGTTTTTAAATATATTATTTAATATTAATTATTTACATACATTAGAATATATTTGTCTGTGTGTGTGTGTTTATCAACACACACACACACACACACACATATATATATATATATATTCACACTATTTATATATGTGTGTATATATATTCAAATATTTTAACTTTAAATTCATTTAACTACTATATTTAATGATAATGATATATTTATATAAAAATACATTTATATATTATGTATCCACAAAAGATTATTGACAAAATATTATATATTTATATTTTTCAAATAGACACACAAATATTTACATATATATGTATTTATTTACATGTATTAGAATATACACATAAATGTAGATTTTTTGTTGACACAAAAAATTTAATTTATAAACATTATATGTATTGGTATATGTATACGTATTAAAAAAATTTATATGGTAAATAAAATCAATAATCATATATTTATTATGAAATGAATACAAAACAATATATTTCTATATGGTTAATATGTTTAAAAACCATTTTAATGTAAATATGTCTTAATATAAGTTATTTTTTATTAGTATATATAATAAAAAATATATATATTTAATTATAAATAAAACTACCTTGTAAGAAATGATAAAATTACAAAAACATAATATCAATATTAATGTAATACATAGGAATCGATTAATTCCCTGTCAAAAAAAGATAATAAGTCCATATTAAATGAGGATGAAATTCCACAGAATATTAAAAAACAATTGGATTCCCTGACTAAAATCTCAGTTTTAGAGGCCTTATGGGAATTTATTACTTGAAAAACATGAACAAGGTTCCTTGGTCTCCAGGGTTTAGTTCTCATTATAGGATCCTATTTGATATGTGGTAGGGCCAAAATGTACCCCCACATCAAATGTTATAGTCATTTAATGTACATTTTTCATTTCTTATTTTCTTGAAACTATAATAAATTTTATTCACTTAATTAAAAAAATAGAAATATAATATGATTTTATTTGATTTAAAAAGATTCTATTTGACTAGTTCTGAAGCAGAAAGGGACTCCCAAATCAAAATTTATTGTTATTTGTAGTCGAAACCTGATTTTTCAACTTATTGAATATTTTATTTTAGTTTCAAATTTTTATTAACTAATAAATATAAATATTTATTTATTATAACATTATAATTAATAAAAATTATAAAAAATAATATATATATATATATATTATAGTAAATAAAAAAATTAATTATAACTAAGTATTTTTGTTTTTTATTGTTTCCCTTAAATTTAGCACTGATATTTTGAAAACCACCGATATTTCCTGACATTTTTTAAAAAAACTTCCACTAAAAATTACTTTTAAATTTTTATGAAAAATATATATTAAAAGAATAAAATTTCTAAAAATATTTAACCGAGGTATTGATAACTATTCCTAAAAACCGATCGTGAAAAAAAACACTGCTAAATTGTTTTTTCCTTTATTGTTTTCTGACAAAGAGTGACTTTATTTGGTCTTCTATAATCCACAATAACTAGTGATGCTTAGTGGATTTATGTAAAACAGACAAACTATTAGTGTATTCTCCTTGGAATAGCAATTTAGTGGTGAACTAAGTAAAATTTCTTTTTTCCACTCTTCATATGAATGTTTAATCACTAAAAGATTCTATCAGATAGGTTTTCAAGTTCCAACCAACTTGGGAACAAGATCTGTCACTTTAAAAGGAAATATTGACAAAACAATTTAGCACTACCCTATCACGGTGTTCTGGGGTCCTAAAAATTATCCATATGTATTCCATAATGAGATTTCCCCACTGGAATCTTTATTCATAGTAGATACATTCTATACCCTCCAATATTTTTTAAACATATTATTTAATATTTTCATACTACCATTAGTCAGTAATCCCGCTATAAAAGGATTAAAATTGGGTATGTAGATGGCTAACATAGTGTGGGAATCTTCATAGAAATTCATTGGTGCAATCTAAGGCATTGAAAAATTATTTAGAGTCTTATTATAAAAATATTAAAATTTTATTTAATAATAAAACAATTTTTATTAGAAGTAATTATTTCCTTAGATTTTTTTTCTTTGAAGTGTCACATATAGAAATTTATCTCGGTGTAATTGGTTTTGGTTAATCCTTAAGACTTTGTCAAACTATGAATTAGAAATATCTTTGATTAACAACATTATTATAGACATAATATATCTTGAAATTTCCATAAATCTCTACTACATTTTAATTGGGTGAATTCATGTCCTTTTTAGTATTTCTACCAATTTGTATTTCATTTTGGGTCATTTATAAGAGATAAATAGTGATATATAAATTATAAGTCTAGACTAGAAATGAAAAATTCATTATAAATATCCATCAATTATTGTAAATTCAGAGTACATCAATCGATATTTTGGAGGATACATATATGCTTTGTTTTAAGGGAAGGGTAAATTTTCACCCCTAATTAAAAAAACCTTTACCAATGTGTACGATCATTGATGGGGTTAAGAAATATGATATATTTTTTTTGAATTTTTTGATTTAGTGAAGATAATTCCAATTTAGTACAAGTCATTTAACATCTATTGAAAATAGAATCCCTATATCAGAAATTAAATAATTTATCAAAGGAAAAAATACATTAAAAATTATATAACCAAAACATAATACAATATTTTGTGACCCTAATAAAAAATTATAATATTTAATCATTTTGAGACATTCTAGTCAACATTTTCACCTATTTGGATCCACAATATGGTCATCGAAATTATTAATTTATAGAATAACATACAATTTTACTACACAAAAAGAAATAAGGGTATATATTGTGGAAGATTATATGGTTAATTCTTAAGAGATACGGAAAAGACACCATGTGTTATGTTTTAATTTATTTATAGGGAGGAAATTTTAGTTATTCTAGATTTTTCAAAATAACATAAACCCAATATAAAAAATATGTGGATTTATATATAGGGTAGTTGTGTTAGGGGTGTGGAATATGATTATTCTTCATTCATGTAAATATTTTTAATTTGATTTATTCAAGTCAATACTCGGAGATGTGAATAGTCTATATAGTTCATATATAATAATGTGTTTACTTGATATCCAACCAAGAAGGGTTTTTAAAGATGGTATTTTTCAAAAATTAATTTGAAAGCCCATATATTGTTCCATCCATTAATTTAATTACATTTAATTAATATTAAATATACGTATTTTTAGTGCATTGTAGCCCTATTTATGGGGGGTTTATTGGAAAATCTCTATGTGAAAGAGATTGTTCATTTTCATGGAGTTCTATCTCCAATAATCTGAGATAGGGATCCTCAGTTCACTTCTCACTTTTGGAGAGGCCTACAAGAGACACTAAAATCTCAAGTCAGTTTGAGTGCGACGTACCATCCATAGTCGAATAGATAAATAGAAAGAGCTATAAAGATCCTTAAATATATGATTCACACTTGTTTCCTAGACCTTTTTAGATATCAAGATGATCATTTGGGGTTGGTTGAGTTTCATTATAACAAAATTTACAATTCTACAGTTATAATTTCTCCTTTTGAAGCCTTGTATGGTCGGCCATACAAATCTCTGTTGTGTTGGTCGGGGATTGGTGGAAGTTATTTATTTGAATTGAGATTGGTTCAATATAGGACATAAAATATTTATTTTAATTATCAGAGAATTTAAATGACACAGAGGTAATATAAATTTTATGCTGACCATTGTTGTATGTCGTTGGAATTTTCAGTTAGTGACTAGGTGTTATTAAATGTTTCACCTCGATTGGGTCATCGATAGTTTGGGAGAAAGGAAAATTTTATCCCCGTTTTTTGGTACTTTTTTAGGTTTTGAGAAGGTGGGAAAGTTGTTTTAACACTTATAAAATCCACCATAAAAGACTTCAATACATAATGTGTTCCATGTATCTTAACTATAAAAGAATCTATCTGATCCATCTCATGTTCTGAGATGGAGTTACTGAAGATTAAACCTGGTTTATCCCTGAATAGTTGCACAGTTAGGATAGTTTATATTGATAACATGGTACTTGATGGGAGGATTATACCTTTGGTTTGAGTTCTATGGATGCACAATTTATATTTTCATGAGACAAGGTAATACGAGGCACTGATGAGAGAGTAGTGGCCTAACCTTTATGATAGAGAAGATTCTTGATAGTTATTCTAGGGATAAAATATTTTCAAAGTGAGAAGACATTAATATCCCATCACCTTCATGAATGTTAATTTAGAAACATGTCATGGTTTTCCTTTTTAGGTTGTTTGGATAGTTATGAGAAGTATTTTGGAGGATAATGATGATGATGATGTCATAGATTTGATGGATTCATAGAAAAAAACTGCTTTTTATATAATCTTTTTGGGAATTACATGTCATGTAATATGGTTACATAATGTGTAAATTATTAAATGATAATAAATATAATTTTTAAAAAATAATTATTATTTTTTTAGAAATTTTATGTTTTTTCAATTACACGGCATGTAATTGAGTTACATGTCGTGTAATGTCCCGATTGTTATTTTTTAACAGGAATGATAGATGTTTTTTATTTTCAACTGCTCTAGTTTTTATTTCTCTCAACTCAAGGGCCATTATCACGTTATTTTGGATCCCATAAACCATTCTATGATGTTTTTATTGTTCATTGATCATCATTGTGGTCACAGTGTGAATCATAGGGTAAGTGTTCTCTCTATCTCTTCATCTCCTTCTATTTTATTCCTTAGAGTTTTATAAATGATCTATAGATTGATGGATCTAAACATTATGTTGTCTAATATTGTTTCTAGGTTGATTAACCATATCTTCTACCCCTTTATTAATATTGGAAGGTTCTTTTGCAGGCATTGTGTTTCTGTGATAAAGGTAGGTGGTTCTGTTGTGATGGATAAATTTTATTATCCATGAATTTCTTGATTTAAATTAAATTGATTAATATGACATCAATTACATCAAAAATATTAATTGGAATATTAAAAATAAAAGTCCATTGAATTGGGGGATTTTAATGTGAAAATTAATTTCAGGCATGAAATTGGGGAAAAAATCCAATTCCATTAAATTGATGCATGTTTGAAAAGATGATGGAAAATTGTTAAATTTAAAGTATGGAATGAATTTATAGAAATTGACTACAAATATGTATTTGAAAAAATTTCTTCAAATAGTAATTATTAAAAGCCCAGTGTTTTTAACTTAGAAAAACATGTTTTGATTAAAAACATATGTATTGGTTTTTAAATTCAAAACTAGATAGTTTAAAATGAGGGAATTGGAAGAATTGTATTTTGAATTGTTTTAATATAAATTTATCATCATTTTTTAGTATATAACATAAAATCTTAGGTAGTTAGTGAGTTATTGGGATAATAATCTTTTTAAAATTTACAACTGAAACAAGACCTAGTGTAGAAGCTCACATCCTCAATGGGATGGTGACAGGTCACCTTTGACTAGTGTCATAGAGATGTGTGTATACAAATATTTTCCTGATCACATTCATGTGTGTAATGATACTGTATCCTGGAACATTCATACCTTTTTGAATTTGACCAAATTTCTCGCTTACTTATATATGAGATATAATTGTTTTCTAGTGTTTGTAAACTATTTTACATGCCCATGGAATTTATATAATCTTTTTTATTAAAAATTTTTTGATAGAAATTTTTTAATGTATTTTCATCATTTGAAATTTAAATTATGAATTGTTTTAATTATGCTCTACACTACCATACATGATTATATAAATTTGAAATATTTTTTGGGATAATTAAAGGTTGGAATATTTGTATACAATATTTTGTGACACCGTAATAGAATTTTAGCTCACAACTTTCCTCTTCCCTTTTGATTTTTTATTATATTCTTCCAAGTTTGAGAATGGGTAAAGCACAACTTGGTGGTTTTAGATGTTGATCCTTGGGGAAGGTAGAGTCGCATCCATTGGGACTTGGGATGTTTTTCATACTTTTCTAGTTCATTGATATAGTAATTAAATGTTTTATACTATTTTTATATATGGTACAGTTTTCCTTAATGAGTTTTATTCTTTATACATACTAACTTTTTTTATATTCTTCCTGAATGTTTGTAGAAAATAAATTTGACATTTTTCTTTTGTATGATGCTAGGTGCTTGTCACCAACCCATTATGATCATGAATTCCCTTTGGTTTATGTCTGGAATTTCTCATTTATTATGTTACCAGTATAATTGGTATGGTTTGTGATAATAGTCAAAAACCAAACCACTAGGTAAAAAACACATGTTTTATTTTAGATTCCTAGTAACATTCATCTAAATTAGGGGATGGGCATAACATATAAAAACACTAATAAAATATTTAGGTTATGTAATAATCAAGATATCCTTTTAGGTTATCAGTATAAATCATGTGAGATGTGTAATATAGCCAAAACATCAGGAAATATCATCATAAAATATACATTTTTGGATTCGAAGAAAAAAGTTCCTTCCACATAGCAACACCTTCGTAAATAATGGGTAGTGGTAAAACATAGAAAATCCATCAAGAATTGAAAAATTCATGAAATTACATTGACAATCACTTAACAAGTAAAACATAGTTACAAGAACCTTGTCTTAAAACATTACATAATATTGATTTGTTAACAATATTTTACTTTACTACATTTCAATGACATTTAGAGTTTAAATTTTTTGTTAAATAGTTCATAACACTAACATAAAATACCCATATATTGCATTGTGTATAGTTCCTATTGGAATCCATTTTTAAAAAAAATTAAAACTTTTAAAATGAAACACATTATAGTTTTTAGAGAAATCGTAATTAATTTTAACTTGACTTGTTTCATGTTCCTTCTAATCCTTAAAACTTTTGGAAATAATTTAAATCATTAATACATCACATAAATCATTGTAATGAAGATAATGAAAAGGAATATTTTATTCTAGTGGAAACATAAAAACCCAATAAATGTTAAAAAAATTCATATTACTCTTTGAGAATATAAAATAAATTATACCCACATCAAGAAAATATTTCTAAAGAAATAATATTAAACCCTATAACAAGAAAAAAATCCTTGTACATATAATAAATAATTATATTCATAACAGGTTCTAACTTATATCAAAATTAATTGGATATTAATAAAATATATTGGAGAAACCTCATTGGTTAACTACCTCCTTCTTCATATCCTAAAAAAGGACATAACTCAACCCGTTAGAGATAAATATCAGGCTCACCCATATTATAATTTTTTTGGGACCACTTATCATATAATTGTATCTGGGTCACTGATCATCATTTATAACTCTCACGACGAATATCAGGAAGAAAATTTTAAGAATTTTTCTTTTTTATCAAAAATATCTTTTAAAATATTTTTATCCCACATATAATGCACTTTCCATTATTATATAAAAAGGTATAAATATCCATAACTTTTGAAATCTTTTTAAATTGAAAAATTCTCAAAATATCATGGAAATTATTTTATTGTAAAATTACCCTAGAAACTTTAAAAGGGTGATTCAAATCAATTAAAAGTTTTAGATATCGTAAATTTCATTCATAATGTAAATTATAAATGAATTATTTTGTTCTCAAATTTGGTAAAAATACATCATGTAGAAAATGATAGGATGAATCATTTTTAAACATTCTAATAAAAATCAAAGGTAGTAGAAAAATTATTTTTCATGAACCAGTTATGTGTAAATAATTTCATTAATTGGAAAATTTTAAAACAAAATGTGTCTATAAAAGAAAAAAAATTATAATGAAAGAATAAAAATGTTTAAAATAGTTTTCAAATAAAATACATTACAATAAATATTATCACCTATAGTACATTATTTAACTCCTGAATTATAAAATAATATTAGTTTTATAAATTATTAATTAAAAAATCATGTTAATTTCATTAACTTTTATTTTTTATATTATTTAAAAACATTTATTATATGGTTACACAATCTATAAATTTTACATAAGATGTTTTGAGTCCATTTGATTCATAATAAAAAACAGATTTGGTAGGATGGTCATAGTCAAAGAGGTATGTTTCCCACCATATCCAATATAATAATACTGAAATTATTATATTTTATTATCCATTTTATAAAATTTTAAAACCCTCTATTAATATCTAACAATAAAAATGAATCACAACATTTCATTGATATGGTAGTCCACACGTACACACGAATGATGATATCATATATTAATGGATAGAAAGGTGAGAAAATATATGATATATTACCTTTGAAGAATGATAATTATATATTGAATAGAATATGTGTACATTAAAACCATCCTTATAATCACCCTTAAGAGGTGGCGGTGGACTATGAATTATATTAATTTTCAAGATGATAGTCTGCATGTATGCACATATAATGGTTTTGTGTTTCATTTGGTGGAGAAGGATATTAATAGTGATTATTATTTAAACATAATAACATTTCAAAATATTGTAGATAACTATGTTATTAAATGTTACAACTTGATACAATAGGGTATACCTATCCAATGGAAGGTCAAGCTGAAACTTCTCCAAGCCCGCCTCCATAGGCCAAGGGAAAGCAACATCTGAAATTCTATTCCTTCAAATAATTTACCATATGCACACAGACATCTCTAAGACCATATAATGATGAAATGAATAAAAATAGATAAGAATGATTTCATACATCTATAGTCCCATAAATATAGAATAAAATAATTTACTAGAAAGTATAATAAGCAGCCAATTACTAGACTACCCCAAATAGTATAATAATATTCAACCTGCTCATAATTAATTGATAGGCTGCATATAAGTCTTCCTAGATTAATCTATTATCCAATTTCTACTAGCCCTCCAAATTCTCAATAAAATGGTATATCATCTATATAAGACATTCCATGTGCGTGAAGGGGCCATGTAAGGGTGAGTATAACAATACCCTGTGGAACACTCCAAAAAACAAAAAATATAACCTCAAGAGTAGTAATCTTATAAAAAATTGTTATTTAAAACTGTATATGATACAAAATTATATTCAAATATATCCTATTTATACTCATGAACGGCTCTATGTCATCAGGGGATCAGCCACTTCCTTCCATATATCTTCTATAAAGGTTTCATGGTAAAATTAATTCAGTAGGAATTTCTCTATGAGCAATACTACAACTAAAGACACTCATATCAGTGGTCAAACTCATACGTTCTGGACCTTAAGAAGCACAAAATAAAATTAGAGGTTTCATATGAGATACACCCTCTATTGGAATAATACCACATTGGGATGAGAAAATATGGATTCATAGATAGGGAGTCAATTCTTTGGGCTCACTAGGTGGACACCATACCCTACTAGAATTATTCATCTTGAAGGGGGATCAACACCTGTGTAATTTTTTGTCAGAACAACTCCACAACTATTATATCATGGTAAGGGTAAACAATTCATTTTGAAATGAATAGTGGAATTAGATTTTTGATATTATAATCTATTATGGAGTTATATCACATTTTGAGGAAAAATGTGAACACATGATATTAATATATTAAATAACATTAAAATATAAATTTCGGGCTCAGTGGGGCTTGTACTCTCATGTTGTCTCAACTCCTGGCTCCAAAAATATTCCAATTGATATTCTATTGTCTTCAATAGAAAATATTGGGACATTATGTTATTACACCTTCAAGGGTTTTCATCACTAAAATTCATAAAAAAATGTTGGGATAATGATCACTCAATAAGTTCCCCACTCCCATGAGCTCCTTCCAAGATTTCCAATTCGTCCGAAAAACACACACCCATGGAAAAAACATTCCACTAAAAGGTGTTTCTCTACTAGTTTTCAACACTGTCAGCTCCTTGAAAAATGAATATCCACTGTTACATCTCATCTTACCCATGTTGAGATATTAAAAAGACCCATGAAAATATCCTCTCTTCCATGACCATTGGATAAAACAAAACAACCTATTCTACTATGTTCTTAAGGTTATGAATAGAAACACCTTGCTAACCTGATAGAGTATTAAGAAAAATCAATGGCCTAAGAACCCCAGAGATATCCTACAGCCCAAGCTAAAAAAATTGACTCTCAAACTCCAATGGAATTTTTCTTTGGTTCGTAATTAACTGTTGATATTTTTAAGAATCCCTTATCTTCTCCATGATGAACACAATCCTTACAACCATTGCTATCACCAAAAATATGACCCATATGTGGTCACCCTCATTCTCTAACCAATATAACAACGACTTATATGGTCCCCCATATATGGTCTCAAATAGGTGCTACACTAGTTGTGTAGTGGTATAAATTATAATAAAAACTCTAATTATGGTTGAAAATTATCCTTATATGTCCCAAAATAATGATTTTAACCCAAATCATGTTTGCATGAACCTAAATGTTGAACTTTACAAATCCAACAGACTAGTGTAAAAAAACTATTCTTGACTACATATGAGTCCCTAAATGCATTATACTTCCTATCCCAAATTATTCCATGGATGTAAGCATCACAGTCTGTAAGGATTTTCAATGAAATTCCAAAAATCCATACTACTTCATGTACTCATAGGTTTCCTAAAATATAAAAACAATTAGTTTGCCATCACCCACATATATGAGATACAATAATTGTATAACATGAAATATTTTTTGAATCTTCCTTGGCTAACCAACCAATACCATGGGAATCAGGTATATCCTCATCTCCAATAGATGTATAACTAAGGGAAAACAACCCCCTCATAAACTCTGTTCACAACCTGATTAGTGTCACTATCCATCCTTATATGAGGATGAGGAGCTCCCCATCATTGGATAATCAACTAGGAACAAATCCAATGTATATCTGGTAATGCAACATCTCTCAATAGATATCCTAGAGCTGTACCTTCCTGGATCTCTAATAAAGCAGAGGGGTAGAAAATATAAACTGGAGGTAAACCACACTATCCCTATATTTTGATTGTGATCCAACTTAAAAATAGAGAACATATGTATATCATTATAAAATACTACCATAAACACATCAATAATCGGTTAAATATCTAGTTCAGAAGTCTTATAACTATACTATGGTTTAAAAAATAATAATGGGTATCACTACAAAATCATTATATCAATAGTGTATATGGAAATAATTTGCAGATATATTCAACTTGATAACAAGAGTTGGTGATAATATATCTCGAGTTGAAACTCTACCAATCACTTCTTCCCAAACAACTGGTTGAATAACTCAACGATTCTCAGAGTGGATACACTTCCTAACGTCACTTGGTTCAAGTGACAACAATTCACACCCAATGCCAAACAATTATCCTCCACATAAGTGAAAAAACATGGTATTCCTGGGTAAGAACACTATTCCTTAAAATCCCATATATCAAAAAACTCCCAACTACATGTTCAACTTACAATGTTCAATTGATACCATCTGATGTGTTGTCATTGAAATCAATGGTGATCCATGGTTCCAGTCCCAATATAAGACTAACCATTGGTGTAGAGATAAACAATTCATATACCTAGGAATGATTTTTTCATACAAAAGTACCACTATATGGGGAAAGTCTCATTTTATCCACTTCTCCAAAAGTATTTCTAGACAACTAATAATAAATAATTCCTAACCTCATGCACATGAGGTCATCCTACTTTTCATGGAATCACTCGTCCCCAAAGGAAAAAAACTCCATCCCAAAAATATGTAAACAATTCTCCAATCACTGGTGGAATAAAAATTGAGCAATGATAGTATGAAATTATCCTATAAAAAAGATCAAATAATAATGTACCAATTCAACTATGAAGTTATTCCATGCAATGTTATCTATCTCTTCACATAGTTTGGTCACACTGTCAGTAAAGTGTATAAATATTGATCCTCTTAGTAGGATCCTCCAACACATGTGTCATGAAAACAAAAGGCTCCAATTGTATTTCTATATATCATATATGGGATATTCTAATGGATATTTGGAACATGAAACTGAGTTCAACTACAACTAGGGAAATGAAGATACACTCAGTACCATGAACTTCACTCGAATCCTCTGTGGGCTCAATCTTCTTAAAAGTCTTCCATTCAGTTTCTTTTAATTTTACCACAAATATTAATTTCTCTGACACCTTATGACAAATAAAAACATAAAAAAATAATTTTATAGTAAATAATCCACGACACCTCAATAATATCTTATTAGGGTGGCACTGACTCACTCACACGGTATTTGGATCACCTCTCAAGAAGGTGTCTTGATGGGGGATTAATACCTCATCATTACATGTCCAATGTAAATCCAAAAAACATCAATACCTGGGTATAAATATTCCCCATGTACCATTAAAATTTAATAAAAAATGTAGGAATAATTGTTTCTTGTAATTTTGTCCAATAGTACTATAACAGATATAGAAATAACAAAGATCATTCCTCGAAACACTCCTAGATCCTATGGGAAAAAATCCTTCAACACCAATGGAAATACAATATCCTAACTACCGTATTCTATATCCTAGAGTGGTCCACATTAGGGTGGAAGTGTTAGCATCAAACAATAAATAATGTCATCTTATAATGCTCCCAACCTCCTACAACACATCTACCACCAACGGACCTCCCTACTCCACCTGATTCCTCTTACAAGGCAGTTTTTGATAGTCTCTCCTCTTGTACCATGATGGTTTGAACAAACCCATGTGATTTATCCTCTATAATAATACTAATATAAATGTCTCATCTACGGATAATTTTTATTTCCTTAATGTATCTAGTAAAACATACTCTTTTGTGTCTTGTGTCGCACACTTTCTATCGGTAGGACTTGTTGAACTGATATCCAAGGTGATCCCTGCTATAGAATATCATGATACATACTCAAACAACATCATTATAAATCTATATTGTATCCATCCACAACTTAGTCTGACATACTACATCAACCTAAACTACTAGATGTGGGGCTAGAAACCAATCCACATAAGAAAACTCCTCATTGTGACCATCCAAATGAAAAACAACATCGTAACAAAGACCATTCAAGGTGGCCTCAAAATACATTGTATTAAATTTTAGAATCTTTTGTGGAATTTTTTTTTCCAAACTTCATGGAAAAATCATAAAAATATAAAAGACATGCCATAGTAAATGTGTATATCCTCTGAGATAACTCAATAATTCTATGAAAAACAAAACCCATTCATGTATGATGTACGTACGAATGTTTTCCCGAAAACTAATTCTAATATTTAATGAGTAAGCATGGATGTTTTTAATGTCTCTAGGAATTAATATTTCATATTCCACACCAACACTAGTTTACCTGGCCTAAAATCCAAAATCAAAACATTTTAACACTATTTCTCAACTAAAAAAAATAAAACTCACATTTAAAAAAAAATATAAACATCAAAAAAAAATATGGTAGCCACTTATGATACCACAATTTCATGACCCGATCCACTAGGTCCCTCCTAACTAGTGGAAAGCAGAGCTACAACTATCCCAATACCACATCCATACGCCAAGGTAAAGAGGCAAGAACTAAGAAAGAATATCTAAATTGGGATTACATTACCTAATGTACCTATATGTAAACATACATATTCAAAACCAATATAATAAATTAATTCAGATACCAATATAATAAATTAATTCAGATGTTAACCATGTCACTAATTATCCATGTGATTATGAAAACCATTTTATGTTATTCTTTCCTCTTTATTTATAACAAATAAAACTTATATAAAAATTTCCCTACTTAAATTATTTTTCCACTAAACTTTCCCTACATGCTTTTCAATAAAATTTCAACCCCAAATAACTTAATAATTCCAAGAATTAATGACATAATCTGTTAACCTAGATATCCCCATATTTTTTACATTTTATCACTCCACTCATTTATTATTACTTTTGTTGTTTTATTCAACAGTTGAAATTGGAAAAATATCACACTCATCTCTCAAAAAAAATTTGATTTCATTACAATACTATTTATAATATTTATAAAATGATAAATGTTTGAGGAATATAGGTTTTTTATCTACATAAGACACGCCCTAAATTTTTTTTATTTTGTTTTTTATAGGTTTTTTAGGGTGTAAAAAATTTGGATAATAGGTACACACACATTGGTCAATCTGGTATAGTAATGAAATGGATCTGATAAGGAATGAACATATGAAAAATCATTTTGGTAAGTAGATAAATAATAACCTACCTTATATTCACCTTCTGTTGTGTAAAAAAAATCATAATGCATGTTTGGGTGAAAGGATATATGTAGAAATTAAGTGACATAATTTTCCCTTAAAATACTCATAAAATTGGTACTATTCTTCTCAATTGATTCAAAATGATACTATTATTTATATCATTGAAAAATAACCAATTTCCATGATAAATTCACACTGAAATGTTATGTTCATGCTAAAATAGAGATGTCATCATAGAAATTGTTTTATTCTAAAACAACATGTAATAGAAAAATTCCTCATTAATTTTCAATAATTTTTATGATGAAGTGAGAATGATTTTCCATGATAATGTTGGCATAATTTTCCTAGAAAAGTGGGACTCAAAAATAAATATTTAAACATAAAATTTGTGGAGTAATTATAATATTAAAAAAAATGAAAATGTGAAATATGATGAAAATTCCTAAATAACATTGGAATATACCAATTCCACCACACATAGAGTGTGGAGTGTACTCACTGTAATAAAATAGTATGTGGGAAGGAAGGATAAAACCTATTGGGTGTCATCAGGAGTTTTCTTCATGAACTTGGATTTCCTCCATCAAGGAATCTAGAATGGCCTTCGGGAAGTGCTTTAATCACTGTCCACTGATTGTGAAGGTTTATTTGGTTTCTTCAATTTGAACCTCAACACCACCAAAAGGATAGACATTAGTAATACAGTATGGTCCAAACCAATGGGAATGAATCAAACCTAGATGTAACTTCATTTTTTAATTGCAAAGTATGACCATCTGATCAATGTGGAATTGACGATGAATGGTGAGGTGGTCGTGGAAGGCCTTTGTTCTCTCCTTATAGATCTAAGAGTTCTCATATGAATCATTTCAAATTTATTCAAACTCTTGAATCAGAAACTTCATATGCTCACATGCATCTGAGAGATTCATATTATATTTTTTCATAGCCAAATATGCATGGTTCTCTACCACCATTGTAAGATGACATGTCTTTCCAAAAAATAAAATATGGTGACATTCCCATTAGGGTTTTTAAATCTGTACGGTACGCCCAAAGTGCATCATCCATGTCCAAACTCTAATATTTCATATTTGGTTGTACTATTTTTCGAAAATTCACATATCATACTGATTTTAGATTTCTATTTATATCTTAATTTGGGGGTTATAGGAAGTGTAGATTTTATAAACAACCCATACTAATGGATCCTGTAGTTCATGTTATGTTTTAAAAATGTGAACCCTTATCACTAATGATGAATCTAAGAAAATCAATCCTACTGAAAATATAGGACCTCAACAAATCAATAACCACTCGAGAGTCATCATTCCTTGTAGATTTTTCTTCCCCCCATTTAGAAGTATAGTCATCATCCAATAATATGTAAACAAATCCAAATGAATTTTGAAAAGGGCCTATGAATTAAATTCCCTATTCCTCAATGATCTCATGAAATAACATGGGTTGTTGGATAATTTCATTCATCTTTGATATATTCCCTTGGAATTGACATCCTTTTCCTGACATACAAATCAATAAGAATTTTTAAACATTGTTAGATAATAGAGTCTAGATTCAAGGACCTTTATAGTTGTATGTTGGGATCCATAGTGCACCCCCATGACAAAGTGTGACATAACCTAACGAAAAATCGAAACTCATGGCCATGGACACACCTTCAGACAACCTAATCACTAAAAATTCTCTAGAGGTATGGATCATCCAAACATACCATTGCGACTAATGATTAATTGTTTGGGATTGTAAAGCGATAAAATATATGGGAACCCTAGTTGCAACCAAAAATTCCACAATGTCCACATACCAAGGTGTATGCTTGAATACATCCCAAAGGTTCTCAAGAGAAAATAATTCTCCCATTGGGAGGGATGAGTCCATATAGTGGTCATGTGGTGGGTAAATCTTGCTAATGTGATCAGCTACCAAATTTTACACTCCACTATTATCTCTAATCTCAATGAAAATCTCCAAGATGAGGAGCATCCACCAAATGAGGTGGGGCTTAGCTTTAGGTTCCTTTAATATAAATCAATGGGGACTATGATCAGAAAATATAATGATTGACCCAATAATATTTGAACGGAATTTTTCCAAATAAATCATAATTGAATGAAGTAATTTTTCATTGGACAAGAATTTTTCCTTTGTAGGGTCAAGGGTAAATGATTCATACACAATGACATGGTAAGGCTTCTCAACCATTTGTGATAAAACTTCCCCAACTGAAAAGATAGATCCATAACACATAAGATTGATGCGAAGATCCCACCTTGGTATGAGGATGATGGGAGGTGATTTGAGAATCATTTTTAGTGAATTGAAAGAAACCACACAATTTTTATCGAACAAAAACATGAAACATTTATGTAATAATTGGGAAAAGGGATGTGAAATATTACTAATGTATTTAATGATTCGGCAATAAAAACTAGAATTATCCAAGAAAGATCTCCCCTCATAAACACATTTTGGTTTTGATATTGATAAAATTAATTCAATTTTTTATTTATCCACTTTAATTTATTCATTTGAAATAACATGACCAATAATTATCCTCTTCTCAACCATGAAATGGAATTTCTTATAATTTAATAATAGATCTCTTTGTATGCAATGAAAGAGGATAGAACCTAGCTGTGTCAAATAGTCATCAATGTAATTGAAATAAACTATGGAATCATCCATAAAAACTTTCATCAAATTTTCATGGTACTCTGAAAATATACTCAACATACAATGATAAAAATTACCAAGAGTGTTACAGAGGCCAAAAGTCATCCTTATGTATGAAAATGTGCCGAATGGGTAGGTAAATATTTTATTTTTGTTGATCCTCATGGGATATATGGATTTGGTAATATCCCAAATATCCATCAAGGAAACAATAATCGGGCATATCAGCAAGTCTTTCTAACATTTGTTCGATGAAAGGTAGAGTAAATTGGTTCTTAAGTGCAGCTTGATTTAGTCGATAGTACTCAATACAAACTCGCCAACTATTTTTCACATGTGTTGGAATCGATTAATTACTTTTATTTGACACTCCAATAATTCATGTTTTTCGGTATAATTTCCACTAGGCTAATCCATTTTTAGATATGGTATAGTGATCCTATCATTTAGCATTTTATTAAATTTTAATTTTTTAACATCAAGTGGAGTGGGATTCAACTGGTATTTAACTTTACATATGGGAATAGCCTCATATTATAAAAGTATGTGGTAATTACAAATATATGGTATAATCCTAAGAATATCATATAATGTTAATAAAATCACCTTTTTTACACTCCCTCAAAAGGATGATAAGTTTGCATTCCTTGTGTTGAGAGGGTTTATTTTCAATAATGATGGTAAATTGGTTAATACCCTCAAGATAGACATATTTTAAATTATATGGTAGTGGTGTTAATTCTAACACCAGTGGGTTTTCGATTAAGCGAGGGTATTTAGGGGATTGAATCCCATGAAACTATATATCTTCACATTTTTATTCTCTAAGGTAAACTAATCAATGAAAATTAGATTTGTAGAATCATCAAAAATCATGGGTACCTTAGAATGAACACACTATTCAATTAAAGAAAAAAATTACACTGTTCTAAACCCACACAATACTCAAAACATGAATCAGAACTCAAATCAAACAATAGTGAAGAAGAGGAAAATAAATTAGTGTACGGGTCGAGGGGAGAATTTTATGTGTTTATATCATTTGAGAGTACTTCCATTGAATAGATAAGAAGATTTGAGTTCTCTTAAATTCGGTGTTTTATTTCATCATATATATTAAAACACACATATTCTCCACCGAATCCAATGATAGCATAATGTAGTGATGTTGATGATAGTATTTTCTATTTTATGGAATGGCCTACAATTTATGAAATGAGAATTTCATTGGGTTCAGTTATCATCTATATAAATAGTGTATTAGTCTCTAAGGAAGTTGATATTATTCACTCTTACGAAGACATCATCGATCACTCTTGATGGGTGTGTTATGATTCCATTAGAATCTTTCATGATAATTACTGCCCGTCGAAGCTCTCCAACCTAGAAAGAAGTGTACACAAAGTATGGAATCACATTATTTAAAACACAAAAATCTATTATTTCATCTAAAAAAAGGTATCCCTTATGTTGAAAGGTATTGTGAAAGTTCATGGATCATTATGTTTTGTTGTAATTACTGGTTGAATCAATTCAAAGATATTATTTCCTAGTTTGACTCTCTTATTCCCCTTTATTCATCACCTATGGGTTCAAATCCCTTTAAGAAATTTGACATAGTGTGGTATTTGTATATCTACATCCAATAAAGCAATTTTAACATTAAAATTTTTAAATGAATCCATTATTTATTTATCAATCTCATTGTCAAAAAGTTTCTTAGTTTTAGAAAGTATTTAGGGAAAAGGAAGATGAACATATTGTTTAGGGGAATCTCCAATAATAACTTGTTTACCTTTTATATTTTTTTTCTTTATTAGAATAATTTCAAGGTAGAGAAAGAGAGTTTTCAACTAGAGGACATATATATTGTGTAGAATCAGTGGAAGAAGAAACATACATACCCCCAACAAAGTGATAGTACAGAAACATTACATTTAGATTTTGGATTAGCAAAAGTTTGGGATGTTATTTTTTCAAAAACAATTATATTTATATCACCAATGGTGTTTTCTAATTGTACGACTTTATTTTATTGGTCTTGAATAGATGATTATGTAGTCTGTTAGAATCGGATGTTCTGGGATGCCAATTTCTTCACCATATCCTACATGTTAGGTTCAGATTTGGGAGGAGAAGTATTATTCTAACATGCTAAATTATAATAAGGTTGCATACCTTGGCCTTCTTGATACCCTCTCTCTTTAGGTTAGCTTGAGTTTCCACCTTATTGTTATTATGGTTTTTTTGCCACCCGGGGTTTAGATTTGGAATGAATGGTTCTGGCCTAAATGTTTTTTCATGTTAGAATGGATTACCATAGAATAATATTGTACAAGACTTTAATGAATATGGAATTTTTGGGCATTGTTCAGCAAAATGAGTGTTATCAGAACTAATACCATAATTTAATGGAAAGGTAAGAGAGTATGAATTAACTTGTGCTTGAGATAATTTCCTTAGAATAGTATATATCTCATTATGTTTATTATATACCTTTATTATGGATGAATTAGTTACCTCATGAACTCCTTAAGTGGGTAAAATTTACCATGTATCAATATTGTGGGCATTTAAAACAATATTGGATATTAAGTCACAAGTTGTGGCAGGAGTTTTATCAATAAGGTAACCACCATATATAGCATCTATCATACCACAATTAGTGGAGATAAGTCCCTCATAGAAGTATTGAATTAAAAATTGGACACTAATCCTATGATGGTTAAAACATGAGAAAAGTATTTTGAATCTCTACCAATATTCATGATAAGACATTCTGAGTGACTTCCAAATGCCACAAATTTCTATTCTAATTAATGTTGTTCAGGTGGATGGAAAAAACATCTCTTGAAAGAGTCATTTAAGGTCATTCCACTCCCCAATTGTGAAAGGAAGCGATTATATCTTGTATTTGGATACACCATCATGGGATAAAGGGAAGGAGCAAAACATAAAGAGTTCCTCATTCACATTTTGGGGTGTCACAGTGGAGACAACTATTTGAAACTCCTTTATATTTTTTAGATGGTCCTCCCCAGGAAGACAATGCAATTTAGGAAGAAGGTGGGTGAGGACCGATCTCATCCCACAAGGTATTACATGTACACATGTTGGTACTCCACATCGAGGGTGGATAGTTATTTTAATATCTGGTTGTTTTCTTAAAAGTTATACATGTTAATTTCAGTGTCTATTTTTGTTCTAAAATAAGATGAGTCTATAAGAGTGTCAATGTGTGGTGTTCCCTCTTTCAAAGGATCTATTAGTGGGTCTCTATGTAATTGACATAATATCCTCTCAAGTTAGGGTTCAAAGGTGGTAGTTTACTCAGAGTCAAGAATTTAATACATAACACCTAAAAACAAGATTACATTATAACACCACTTATATAAAAACAGTTTAAGACAGAAATAAAAAAATATATAAAAATACACAAAGAAAAAAAAACACACTAAAAACCAATGAAATCCCCAGCAACGACACCAAAATTTGACCGCATTGTCATGAAACATCAAAATTATTATGTTTTTAAAGATGATTTATAGTGTAGGGAAGAGCCAAAATAATCTCTCAATGAGAGTTTTAAGTTTAAAATGTGTATTTTTAATAATGTTTACTAAAAAAGGGGGTTTTATTGAAAATATTTAAAAAAACAAATTAACTAAAGAGTATAATTGTTGATAAATAAATGTGGTGTTTTAATAATTTTTAGACAATGAGATCATTTAAATTTCACTACACAACTTGGATAGTTAATTGTTCTAAAAAGTTCCCATGGTTTAATGGGATTCATGGTTGTGGTTTTTCAACATATTAATTCCACTATTACCTCTTAAAACATATCATAAAGTACCAACCCTTGATTCAACAACAATGTTATCAAGGTTTGGACCTCAAGAATAGAGTTAAATATACAGAAGTATAATAAAATCTCATGTATGTGTTAGAGAAAGTGGATTCTTCTGTTTCCCATTCTACACAACCGAAGATTCCAACTTGAAATTTCAACCCAATAATTGTAGAAATGATAATTGTTTCACATAAGTAAACCTAAGAAATTAATTAAGATGATATGTATGTTAAGATAAAACATAATTTAATTAATTCACAAAAAAAATTACATAGAACCAGTAGTGTATCATGTGCAGAACTCCATCCCATGTATGTATAGCACCCTAGAAATGAATATCCACTATTTAGGTCACCATTGAGTGGAGGAGAAGGCACATTTGGAACTTCACTATCATCATTGATCATATTATATAGATAGGGGCCTCAGTAATTTCTTGGATAAGGAGTGTAATCCTTTGGATATTCAAAATGGAAGATCTTTTATTCTAGTTCTAACATACAAATTTGGTGCCCAAGGTTCTATTTTATAGGGAAAGTGGATGGTAGGTTTGGGCCAATAAATTTAATAAAACCACTTGGAACATGGTTTTCAATATCCATAAAGTATTATCTTTGTTTGTAGAAAACCAAAATTTTTATTTACCAAAATTTTGAATTTATACACTGAATGTCTGGAATTATTTGGATGTCTTCATCCCGATATACGACTAAACTACAGAAAAACACTTTTGAAATTGTGAAGATTCGGTGGCTTGGATAGATATGTTTAGTTATGACCCATAATGGAAGAATTGAGTTGGGTTTTTTCAGAAAATTTGTATACAATTAAATTTTGGATCATCCCCCAAACTCATAGCCCAATTAAATTCATGGATTAATAGTAGTGTGTGGTTTATTCAACTAGTGTTATTGTATTCTTCCACATTTTAGTCCTTTTTTCTTCAACTTCATCATTGTCCCTCCAATTCATCTCCAAAAACAATGAAATCAACCAAACTAGTGAAGTTACCTTTTTTAACATTGATTAACACAAAATAATTGAATCAAACAAGATGTTCAGTTTTTTATGATAATTGAAATTTATAATACAAAATTAGTTTAAAATAGAGGTGTAAGGGTAAAAATGAATAGGAAATCATGGTGTGATCATTAATCCAGTTATTTAAATAAACATTTAAATAATCAAATAACTTTCCGTAATTAATTAATCAATTAATTAATCCCTTCATTTTATTCCATAATTAAATACTCAAATAACTCTCATTAAATAATTATTGAATTAATTAATCCCTTTGATAAATACAATATTTTAATTACTAATATCAAAAATTAATCATATTCTTAATTAAAAATATAAATTCCTTCACAATTATTTATTCATAATATTTAATCAAAATATTCCAAATTTAAAAACATTTTTAATTTACTAATTCACAAATCTAACTAACTCAATGAATATTGAAATTTCTAAATATGTAATAGATATTCTATAATTACAAACACATAATTGAAAATATTACGTTGGGATTTTTATTATAGTCCACCTACATCAATAATGATTATGGAGAACACTTGTAAATTAAAAACCCCTATTTTATCAGAATAACGATGTGGGATGACATTTTGATTCAATTCCTAGATCCAAGATTTAAATGAATCAGGATATAACAAACCGTGATCTAAATCTAGATCCAATAGCAATTTATCATCCCTCTTCTATTCAGAAAGACGCGCGGGAGAGATTGAGACATATAAATGGGAAGAACCACTTGACTAGGGAGGTGCACTATGGGTCTTTAGTCGAAGTTGGTGGTGTGTGGAGGGGCATCAGACTGAGGTAAAGGTTCGTAGAGTCTCTAAAGTTAAAAGGAGAGGTTTGTGGAAACCTAGCAGTGGATAATAGGGAAGTCCAAAGGGTCAAATATTATAGGAGACTCTGTTTTAATGTTTTGGGTGTCAATATTACACGATGTGAATTCCCATTTTAGGGTGTGTAAGAATTCATAATCTAGTACCCATTTCCCAAATAAATATCATCACACCGTTTCAAAAAAAATAATTTTTTTTCATTTTTTAATTTGGATTCCTGATATTTATGATTTTTTGGAAATGTATTTCATGTGGTGAAAAATAATTTCACGACATGTTGACATGTGGTGAAAACATTTTACAGGGGATTTAAATTTTCAATTTAGTTAATTAATTCATGTCGTGAATTAAATTCCCAGCGTCTACACAAAACAATTTACATCGTCAATTGGGTATATATCATTTATTTGTTCTGCCACTAGAACTCGCCACATAATACTGATGCACCCCTAGAAAAAGATAGGGTCTTACAATCTCCCCAACTTATAATAGCTCATCCTTGAGCTATACTCTCAAACACCTCTAAGATTCCAAGTAAAAAAATCAGTCCACTATACACAAACATTAGTTTCTCATTCCCATGTTTCTTCCTATAAATGTCTATATTGCCTTAATACATAGACTATCATCTTGGTTTTTCCCCATAATAGTTTCTCGCAGTTATCCAACACATTTATCTAAGATCTTAAAAGGATACATTGGTCTCAAGCTCAATTTCCATAATTTATCAAACATGTTTCCCAATATATTTTCCATAAAAATTGCAATAACACATTCCAAAATTAGAAAATATCCCTACCAAAAAAAAACTTATTGGAAAAGACATACATCCAACACCACTAAGTCTCACTCGGCTTTCCTCCAATTAATTTAAACACACACCTTACTTGGAATTATTATTCCACCATTTACAACTCATGGCCTTTCTCCACACACCTACTACTTACATACTATTCCCCAACTTAAGATCTTCATTAACACTTCTTTTCCATGAAACTCAGCTACCACTATTGATGCTTCAATCACAAGTTAAACCTAATGAATCCAAAGTGGTCTTATAACCATTCATTGGAAAACAAAATAATATCAACCTCTATATGTTCTCAGTATTTTATCTTACAACCCATGGTATTCATCGACCTTGAGTCCCTCATGAGAACATCCTCCATAAATTGTCCATGGAATAATTTCCACCATCCAACTCTGTGTATAATATTTCATAAGAGAAACCTCTTAGTGGAAGAATTTCCATATAGCCTCCTTAAGGTATCAATTCATAAAGCCAGATAAATATCAGCATACTCGAGAGAATTTCATGTTAGTGGGATTGATATTTACTCCTTAAACGTTTTCTATGAAGTTATAGGTGAACACCGCCACAAATACTTCATCACCAATGTTTAATCACATTTTAGAAACAACCTAAACAATCAAAAGTGTCCGGCTTCTCATACAGCCATCATCTTGCCACACTGATCCAAAACCAGATGGTCCCTCACAAAACTCACAACTAAGTTCTAAATATAGAGAATTCTCCCAACCCAAACTACCTACACCAAGGTCTAACTAAAGAAAACAATGGATTTTTAAAAAATAACATTTTTATAGATAACAAGAGAGATTTAAACAAGGCCAGATCATGTTTTCCCCTTTTTCCTTCACATGGTAAAAAACAATGCACTTTCTCTACCCTTAACCATCCTACATAAAGGTCAAGGTTATCAAGGGTATAAACATTATCATTTTTCATGTTTCTCATTTATACATACATTTATTCTCATCTTCAAAATTTTATAATCTTTCTCAATTTCATGTTAGGCACTATTTTCATTTCAATTTCACAAGAAGGGGAAAACATCTCATGTTTAAAAACTTATGCAAAACCCATTTCCTGGTGTGTTCCTAGAATGATATAAGTCGTAAAATAATCTAGAGATTTTATAATTATTCATGTTGACAATACTCTCATTCCATTCATGGTCACGAGTTAATACTCATAATATCACAGTAAAAACAATCACATCACACCACAAGTGCGTCACCCATGGTAAATTAATACAAAACTAGAAAAATAAATAATAATAACAATAATCCAAGCATGGGTACTTTGGTTCTCCCCCATACACAGGGTAGCTACTCCAAAGCATGAGCTCATAACCAACACCTGATTCTACCTAGTCTAATATTTAACTTTCCCAAATAGTAATACAAAAGAAGAAATAAATAAAACTAGCCTCAAATACAATTTTTCAATGCCCCGTCCCAAGTTCTACATATTGGTTCCCCAATCCAGTTGGTTGCATGACCTCAAGCATGGCTTCTCATAGGCCATAGGCTGCCAACTTGCAGCAAGGGTCTAAAAAGTCGATCATGGGGAGACTACACCCTCTTTTTTAGAGTAAAAAACAATTGAAATAATAAATAATTCTATAAGAATATAAACCAATAACAATACCAATATCTCATGATAAAAAAATCATGAAGTACAGTGTGAAATCTGAATAGTAGATAACATGTCATGACAATGTACGTGAAAAGTTTCAATATGCAACCACATATGTAGATACACTGAAGACTCTCATACACATCATGAACTACATCTAGTTCCCTCATCTAAGCTCTAACCCCAATCAGCAATCTACCCCAGGGCGGTTTCCCTTAACCTTTCCTCTAACAATAAAGACTATTTGGGTATCGATCAGGAAACCCGAGTAGGGTGTGAGTACAAATCAGTAGGCCACCACCAATGGTGTCTAAAACAAATCCAGTGAACAATAAGTGCATATAGTAGTATAAATAAAAAATTACTATGATTAATTAAATAGTTATTACATTATCAAATATTATTTCTTTAACCATAAAAACCACTGAGTTTTTGATTATTCCAATACCACAATACATGTATTAGCCTTTGTTTAAGTTTAAACTATACCAAAGGGATATAATATATCTAAAATCCTTAATACTATTCAATGTCACGATTTAAATATGATAAAATAAATAAAATATGTAAATCGATATGAAATAAGTAATATGAACCTTGGGAAGTTACTTGAAGGTTCTAATGTGAGTAAGACTAAACAAAGCATAATCTCTTACTAATAAAAGGGGGGAAGCTATCATAGTCATTCCCCTGGCCCAAATCCAAGTTCTCCTTCAATCCCTTGTAAATTGAAATAGAAGTTGTCAATGTCTTCCTCCCGACAGGATCACGTAGTCCTTCTCAATTGGCTCACACGGTCCTTCTTAACAATGTAACACGGTCCTCCTCAACCAGCTCTCACAGTCATTTTCAGCAATTACATGCTCACACCTTGGTTATCCCATGTTCTACTCCATTCCAACGTAATCACAATTAATTTAATTAATTTATTCATCAATTAATTAATCACATCAATTTCTAGTAATTAACCCAATGATTAGTTAATCACTTCAATCCCTTTAATTGATACAATAATTTATTATCACATATCACCCATTAATCAATTCAATAATTAATTAACCACAAAATTCCCATTAGTAATTCCAAAATTATTTAATCATTTCAAACTAATCAGTTAATTCTTCAATTAATTAATGACAATAATTCCATTAGGTAATTCAATAATAAATTAATAATGTCAATCTCATTAAATAATTTTACAATTAATTAATCACAAAAATATCATTACTTAATCCGATAATTAATTAATCCCATCAATTCCATTATTCAACTGAATCATTAACTAATTAAATCACTTTCAGTAGTAGTATAAAAAAAATAAACTAATCACTTCAATAACATTAATTAATTCAAAAATTAATTATTTACATGAATAATATTAATTAATTCAATATTTAATTAATCATGCCAATAACATTAATTAATTTACAAATAAATTAATGAAGCGAATTCATTTAGTTATTTCAAAAATTAATTAATCACATTAATAATATTAATTAATTTGATAATTAATTAATCATTTCAATTACATCAGTTAATCCATTGATTAACTGACCACTTCAACGTCGTTACTAATTTAAAAAATATTTTTTCACATATATTATGTGATTAATTTCTTGATTAATGAAGTATTTAAATCCTATTAATTAACTCATTAATTAATTAGTCAATATCTAAAAACTCACAATTCCTTAATTAATTACACAATTAATAATCTCAACCACAATCTCAATGTCTCATAAATAATTCTATAATTAATTGTCTCAAAAAATTTCTCAATGTCTTATAATTATTTCTACACTTAATTATGAAAATATATCAATTAAATAACCCATAAATCCATATTAATTAATTTACCAATTAATTAATCCTACTGAAAAATAATAATATAACATTTTTTAATTAATTCACCAATTAATTAATCGAACACATTTCCATTAATTAATTTCATAATTAATTGATTACATTCAATCCTATATATTAATTCACCAATAAATTTTTCATGACAAATTCAATTAATTAACTCAAAATTAATTAAACCCATAAAAAATTATTTAATTAAATAAATAAATAACCACATTACTTCATTAAATAATTCATTAATTAATTAATCTCATTATTTAATTCAATAATTAAATAATCAAATTAATCTATTAACTATGTCATCAGTTAAATAATTCCTTTATTTAAATCAACAATTAGATTATATTATTACTCTATCAATTAATTAATCGGTCAATTAAATAATCGTATTGCTCCCCATTAATTAGTTCATTAATTAATTAATCCATTTATTTAATTTAAAAAATTAAATAATAACATATCTCTCATTAATTAATTCGTCAATTAATTAATCCCATCATTTTTCAACAATAAAATATTCAAATTACTCTCGTTAATTGATTTATATATTAATTAATCTATTTATTTAGTTCAATAATATAATAATCACATAAATCTCATTAATTAATTCATTAATAAATTAATCCCTTTATTTAGTCCAGTATTTTACTAATCAGGTCGCTTTTAATAATTAAATCATCAATTAACTAACCCATTTACTTGATTCAATAATTAAATAATCACATAACTCTCATAAGTTAATTATTTAATTATTTAATCTGTTTATTTAATTCAAAAATTAAATAATCACATAACTATCATCAATTAATTCATCAGTTATGTAATCCATATATTTAATTCAATAATTAAATAATCACATAACTCTCATTATTTAATTTTTAATTAATTAATCTATTTATTTAATTCAATAAATATATAATAAAACAACTCTCATTAATTAATACATCAATTAATTAATCCCTTTATTTAATTAAATTTTCTCATAATTAATATAAATAATTAATGATCTCTTTAATTAATAATCTCAATTACCTAACAATTAATTATTTAAACACTATAATCCCAATATCTCTAATTTGAAAATTTCCATTATTTAATTAAATCACTAAATTAACAAATTCAATCAAGAACACAAATTGGTAAATATTTAAGAGAAATTATTCAATTACATACAAATAATTGAGAATATGTTCTTTATTGATTTGAATTATAGTCCATTTACCTCTATAACAGTGACAAAGAAATCGTTCTAATGGAAACACCCAATTTTAGTGGATTGACAGTGTGGAATGAGATATTGATTCAATTCCAAGATCCCTGATTTAAATGAATCAATATCTAACAATAACAGTCTTTAATATAGATTCCATAGCGAGTTAACATCCCCCTTCAATTTGGAAAGAGGAGTTGTAGATAAATAGAGATATAAACGGTAAGAACATCTTACCCAGGGAGGTATGTGGAGGATTTTAAGTCAAATAAAATTGTGCATAGATGAGCATTGAGCCCAAGAGTAAGTGCATAAAGGATCTTTAGTTCAGAGTAGAGGTTTTTGGAAGCCTTACAGTAGAGGAAAGGGATGTCTAGAGGGTCACGTGATAGTGGAGACATCATTTTTTTCATTGGGCATTAGAATTACACGACATGAATTTTCATTTCAAATCATGAAAAAATTCATATCCCACTCCCCTTTTTCCCAAGGAAATCCTATCACACCATTTAAAAAATAATAAATAGAATAACATGTGGTGTAATTTTTTACTTGTGATATGTATGATATCCATGACATCAATTATAAGTGATGAAAATGTTTTCATGCCATGTTGACAAGTGGTGAAATCTATTTTGAGGGTGGGTAAATTTTCAAATATGTTAATTAATTCAAGCCATGAATTAAATTCATAGTGTCTACCCAAAAAAATCCATGTCATGAATTTATTCCATAACCTGTATTTTTTATGCATCCATGACTCAATACTTAATTTTGGTACACCCCTAGAGGAGGATGAGATCTTGTAATACCAAAATTAATTATAATGTTTATAACAAATTAGTTAATTACATTATCTCTATCTAAATGATAATAATGTCAATTAAATATTTAATATATATAATAATGTGAATTTTTAGTATAAATAACTAATTTTTTTAAAAAAATAGCTATTTTTCACTATTCTGAAAAAAGTCAATGGTTTTAAAAAGGTAACAAAATTTAACCATAATGTAGTTTTGATATAATTATTTTAAATAAGATATCATTTTTATCAAATAATATTTCTACAAGTGTTGTAAATTAATTAAAATACTCTCTCATAACAATCTATACCAACCATTTTTTTTAATTTATATTTTATAGCATAACAAGACTTTAAGGAAAATTATGTAATTATTCCATATTAATTGAATAAAAAATTGTTTAAAAACATTATACATATTTGAAAAAAATATATTCTTAATCATCCTTCAAACATAATGGTTGGTTATGATAGTCACATTTAAAACATCAATTATTTATATAGTATATCATAATTCTTCTAAACATTGGTTTTTCTGGTTAATAATTATATCAATCATAATATACATTTAAAATTAACTTTTTGTTGTTTCATTATGCCCATTAACGAAATTTAATCCTAACTTTTTTATGTCACTTCATATAAAAATGGATTAATATATTTTCTAAAATATTCCAGATACTGGAATAAAAAAATATTATCATGAGAGAGATTTTTTTAATTTTTCAAAATACAATTTTTAAATACTCACATCAGAAGAATGGATAATAAAATATCTTTGTGAATATTAGAAAATGGGAAAATTAATTTCATCTACAATAAAAAGTAATCAGGTTCCCATAAATGGAGAACAATAGGGAAAGTAAAAATACAGACATAAAGGTAAAAAATAATTACCATTGAATAATATATAGTGATAGTTAACATGTTCATGGAAAATATAATGAACAGTAACCCTAAATTATTTTTGTATAAAAATTACATAAATTCATCCATAATGATGGTTCTTATAAAATATATTTATTTTATGTTCATTTTTTTGTACTTGAGGGATTGTTTTACTCTCATAATGGAGAACATGAGAACATATTCATGCCTTATTTACATTCCAGAAGAACAATTTCATCCTTTGGATATGATTTTAGATTTTTTTTCCACATCTATAAAATATTTTACTCTATAAAATTAATATTAAAGGTTATTTTTTATTCATAAATCATCAAAATTGACTTTAATCATGTTGGAATATCAATGATTGGATAAAAAAAATTTCTTATTATTTGTATAAATTTATTCCAAAAAAATAAAGAACTGGAGAAGCAATTATCTTATGTGAATAATAATCTATACATTAATAACCAAAATATTAATTATGATCACCAAATTTAAAATTAAATCATTCCTTAAATAATTAACCTTAAAAATTTTCAAAATATGTCTCACCAGGATTGGAAAAAAAATATGGATCTGGAATCATATATTTTAATTCGTAACATTTAACTACAGATAACATTAATTTATAATAAACTCACATAAATTTATATATATATATTCCCTAATAATGTAATGTCTACAATATGATAATATTTTTTCTTAAATTAATGGAATCTCACTAAATAATTAAAAAATCATATATGGGTTCAAATGATAATTCAACCATTATTCCTTAAATGACCTATCAAATTATCCAAACACTTTCCCATTTACCTTAACTATATAATTTTTCCAATAAATTAAATTTATTCAAAAATATATTTAATCACTTCATCACAAATTCACATTTCAATATCATGGTTACCTATATGATAAATTATTTGTTCCCAAAATGTAATAACCATTTTATCCCAATTAAATATAATTTCTTTAATATCGTAGAAAATCCTATCTATAATGTTTAGAAATAAATTTAAAATAATATATATATAATTTAACTTAATTCTTCATTATTTTCACTATAACACTAGTTAAACATTTGGGTTACATATACCTCAAACAATTATGAAAACTCACTAAATATCTCATGAAGAACTTTAATCATGTAAAACCTCTAAAGGGTACTAATTCCTTTAATATTATCATCATCCTTATATTTTAAACCCTTAAATAACATACCATAAACACATAACACTTGATATTCTATATATAGACACTTTCAATCATTCAACGTTCTTCATAACAAATTCTCCATGATTTGAAATCTTATTTTTTTGTACTTTATTCCAATAAAAATACGAATCATGACCTAATATTTATTAGTATGAATCTATTTATGTTTCTTATTTTAAAAAATAAATAACACTTAACTTTTAAATATAGATAAATGTTCATCAAAATCCCTATTTTTGAATATGTGTGCTCTATGATCTTCTAGGGTGAGTTCATACAGTATTAGAATGACTCAAAACATTTTCATGTTCCTATAATTCCTTTATCCAGGTACAATTATTAGATACTATTTCAAAATTTTCTCAAAATAGATTTAAATTTGTAGAAAATTCATTCATTTTAAAAATATATCATTGAGATATAGTTTTGACAAAGAAGAGGTCACTAGGAAACCCTATCAAGGAAGATTTGGTCTATCAATGGGTTGATTGTGAAAGGATCATTTCTTGACGAATCATTAAATTTGGGTTACCATTGTTGTTCTTTATAGAAATTCACATTGGTTCCCTCATGCATAACTGGGTACAGAACTACATTCCAAAGGCTTTTGGTCAATTGGGGATTCAGGCCCAAGATGCTTAGGGAATCAAATTGGATGATATAATGTTAGTTAAGACTTATCACACCCTTTTGGGGGAAATTGTTTCTTACTCCATGACTCGCTTATTGATTTATGATAAGTTTGATAATCTATTTCTATACCCAATACAGGACCATTAATCCTAAATAATGATTATATGTTGTGTATCATTTTACGTAAAAGAATGGGGGTCTTGTTAATGAATTTATCTGTATATATTTGTGGTTATTCATCTATTTCCCAATAACGAACAGGTATTTATATGATGAATTTGTAAAACTAGGAATTTTGATATTTGTTTCAACGTGGGGAGGTGGTTAATAGTCTGACGATGAGATTGATCCATTATGAGGTTTCCTACATATCCAATTTATTAAAAGAGTAAAAATCCACATAGTTCATTAATCCCGAGCAGTCTGACGTCACGATGAAAGGATATATGTGCAGGCACTCAGAAACCAGATTTTTTAGCTAATTTCTTGAGGATACATCCTATATATACTAGTTATAGTAGGAATCCATGTTTTTGTACTTAGATAATTTCCTTGGGATTTTTCCCAATATATATTCCCTTGTATTAGGGATATTTATATCATGTCACTCATCAGGGATTAGATGATGAGATTGACCAGGCCAGTGGAGATTATTGGTGTGAATGAGGTGACCATAATAACTCAATAATCCTACGTGATCGATGGTTGATATGTGAAATAACTGATAACAATTAATTATTCTCACTACATATGGATGCGGGGATTATGTGTTGGGACTGAACATGCAAGGTTTAAATATGGAATTCGAGCCTTGGGGAGGCATAGTATGTATCCTGGTTAAGGAAGGAATTAGATTCATTGTATATCAATTGATTTCATAGTCCACTGATGGATGTCGTAGAATGATCTATCCATGGGAATTATTGGGTCCTTATGGTTGAAATTTCAGTGATATTTAAGTTCAAAATTAGGAATTAAGAAGGAGTCTCATGTATCCTGGCTATGGATGGAACTAGAGTCCTTATAGTTAAATTGGAATGGGATTACACATAGACATTTCCCTTATATGTGGGATATATCATATTATTCCAATGATTCAAGCTTAAATACAAACATTTCACTTATCTTGATGGAGGTTGTTCACATGAATTATATTATCATTGCTACTCCCTAAACCGACATGAGTTATGCTCAGTGTGAGAAATTAGGGATGGAGATTGATTAGTTTCACTGCTTGTGGATGAAGGAATTATGCACTGGGACTTCCCTTTGGATAATTAATATGGTGCTCAGACCTTAGGAAGGCATCCTATGTATATTGGTTGTGAAATGAATCAATGAAACTTTAGTTCAGTTGATTGGGGATTAAACAGTGATGTTTCCCTAATATGTGGGACATATTATATTTTGAAACTGATTGGGGCTTACACATTGAAGTTACCATTATATACAAGACATGTCATGTTATTCCACTGATTATGGGTTATACACTTATGTTTCCCTTATATGAAAGACATATCATGTTATGCCACTGGTCGTGGCTAACACACTGATGTTTCCCTATTGATAAGGTCTTACATTCTATGGGTGGAGAAATTTTATATGCCCTGGGATTCTTATTTGTCCTAGACAGCTTACCTGCTTGAAATGCCTTGATTTTTTTTCTGAAATTTCGGAGGATATCTAGACATGCCTAGTTATATTGTAGAAATTTACCATCAAATAAAATGATCCACTTCAATTTTCTAAGGGATGTTTAATATCATGGATGGAATTATTGAGATTTATCACATGATCAAGGATGACTTGTCTAGAGGACGTCACAAAACCATGTTGTTTGATCCTGGAATCCACCACATGTTCCTAGCTGACATGTTTAGATGGAATCAAATTATTTGGCCGACATGACATGTTGTCATCACAAAAGCTAGTTGACTTGCTTGAAGGGTGTCGAGATTGTCAAGGAGACATGTCTGGAGGGCAGATGTTCCATTATGACATTATTGGAGGACATCATGAAATATGTATAGCTTACCTTGAGTGAATTGTGAGAGTCATTTGACATGTATAGGTGATATCATGAGACTTAACTAACACGTGATGGTGTAATATATGAGTCAGAAAACATGTATAAAGGATGTTTCAAGGTTTGGATGGTGATCCCAGAGAGCTTTATGAGACTTGGTTGGCATGACCATAGGATTACATGTGACTTGATTTTACATCTGAAAAGGAATTTTCATGATCCAAATAGTATACTAAATAATCACTATGAGGTCTATGTGACATGTCATGGTGTTTTCATATTTCCTAGGTGGTTCACCTGAAGCGTATGAGGTTCATTGTATATATTATTCATAGAAGTCTCTTATATTTTTGTCTTCATTCTATCATTTTATTTCAAATTACAATGATTAACTCAGTATTATCTTGTTTTAAGTCTCATGTTATTTATAATATATGTGTGATATTCTTCACATTTCCTTCCACAAGTCCTTACCATGATTTATGAATGATCACGCAAATTGATTTATTCATGCTACACTATAATGCCATTTGTTTCATAAATCATACATAATGGGAATATTTTTTATTTGTGAGATCATCCACTCCAAGAAATCTTCCCTATTACATGGATGAACTGACGAAAGGTTTGAAATAAAATTCTATCTTTTCTTAGGGTGGGAATACTGGTTTTACATGCTGTGGTTGGGGATTTATAAGCATTTACACACCAATTATTCAACACATTGGGTGGCGTGTATCACATGAATCCAAGCTGGAATAGGTGGAAGGCATCGACATCATGTGTTTCATAAGTTCCAACTATAAGTCATTATATATGTGTCACATGACTTTATGAAACTAGACGACCATCCCATGAAAAACCCATTTATTGGATTATATCCAATTAATGGGGTCCTATTTAATCATGTGGACATATAGAGGTACTTTCAAACCAATTTTACAACGTGTAAAAATGCCTTCATGAGATTATGTTGGCCAATAGAACCCTTTTACATGATCTTAGATGACTTTTCAGGAAACCTTGGAAAGAGAAGGGGGAATTATTAGGGGGAATTTATGACATCATCCCATCTTATCAAGGGGTATTTCAAGACAATGATGCAGATAGTATGGGTGTGTTGAGTGAGTTTTATGATTGTGATAGGTTGTATTCATTCCCCTCTTTTTTATGTTTTTTATTTTACAATGGTTGGGTATATCATTGGGATTGTTTGAGTATTGTTGAATAAAATCACTCTACCTATTAGTGATATCTCGTGTGTCCAAAAAATTATTTGGGGATATTCTTGGTAATTTAATGGAAAAATGTCATGGTTTTTTCACTTGGATCTAAAGGGGAAGTTCATGGTTTCATAGACAAGTCTGAATCCCCTCATATGTCAAGGATAATATGTTATCAATATTTTTCAAAATGTAGTGGACATGTCACTAGGTTCTTTCAGTTTATTTCGGATCAGTAGTGGTGTGTCACATGAATTTTAAGATAGTAAGAGTCTCTTTCCTTGTCAATTTTTATATCCTTGGGATACTTTTCAATCTCTTGTTTGTTTTTTGAGTTTGTATGAAATTTATTGGAGAAAATAATTCTTCTCATTGGTGATGCATCACAAGATCTTTATGAATTCAATATTCCACCTCCTTTTGGATATTTTACTCTTATTTTACATGTATTTTTTGATGGTTTATTTAGAGTCCATTGGTTGAAAAGTTTCATGACTTAGGTGAGCTTATCAGTCTACTGATGAATGGTTGGTGATGGGCTAAGAGCCTTTGAAAGAGAATAATAACTTTATAAAGGGACTTAATGGGTTCTTTTATAGGTTATATGATGTAGTTGACCATCCATATGACCTTATACTGGTCAATATAATACATTTATCCTAGGGGTTTATGTTATTTGAATGATCTCTCCCACTTTCTTCTTCATGTTGATTAATAGGAAAACAATAACCATATTCTTGTATTTATTCCATTCTAGATTTGTTGATGCTAATTTGGTAGGAATAAATAGACACTATCTTGGACTTGTTTCCCATAATACATTACGATATGGTTTGAATAGGATTTTTAAAATATCAATTATTGTTTAAAAAATAAAAAAATAAAATAATAAGATAATGTTATATGATGCTCAAAGGTCAACTTATATTATAGATTACTAGTTGGTTGTAAATCATTTTTTGAGTAATCCACTATAGAAACCTGATAAATTCCCTTAGGGTATTTTCCAAAAATGAATATAATAAGAATATATAATTATCCAAAAAATGTCAAATATATCCAAGGTCCATTGTGATATCAGAGTATATTAGAATAGTGTGATACATATAAAGTGTTTTTAGGGATGTATCATACTATTAAAGGTGTATAAATATAATGAGAAATATTTTTCATTTATTATTAAAGGTGAATCCTCTAGAATAGAATGGAGGTTAGTGTTTTTTTCATCCCATTCCTTATTAACAATAAATTTTATCCTGGTGTATGTAATTAGTGATACAATAATGAAAAAATTCATTGAAGAAATGAAATTTAACAAGTATTTATTTATTTTTACTTCCAGAATCTATGACACTCTTTCTTTAATATAAGATACTTTTGATTCACCATATGATCATATTAGTTTTCTGTATGTTTGGTTGTCCTATTTTTATTAACCTAATCCCAATGTAACCATGATTTATCTTATAATACTGACCGTTAAGATTAGATATAAATTGTAACTTGTGATCTAAAAAACAAATATTAATCCTTAATATCTTCCAAATTATATAGTGACATCCTATCCTATAATTTTATCTAAAGATTTACTATCATACCATATATAAGGACCCATCATTAAAGAATTATATAATATTATTTTTTAGAAAATAGTTAATTTTATTATATTTTCAGAATATTTATGAATTAGATTTTTAAATAATTTTTCCATAACTCTATTTCCTATTGAAAGATATGGATGGTTCCCCACATTTAAGAGACATATCTCCAAATTCCTATAAAGATTCAGTTATTTTTTTCATTACTTTCTTTCACATCAAGTTCACCGTTTTTCTTTTCCTTCAAAATAGGTATTATATGTGGAGATTGATTATTGGTTGTTAAAGTGTGTTTTAATAATCATTCACAATGGTATTACCATTTTCATCTCTCATATAAAATCTCAATGGTTACCATGCCCATAAAAAGGTGAAATACAACTTTCCAATAGGAGGTGATCATTTAATGTCTCAAACCCAATGATGCATTGAAACTCACAATGGTCGAGAGGGTAAGATTTCAGGATTATCACATCCTTTTGGAGGGAATTATTCCCTCTTTTTGTACTCTCTTATTAATTTACGATATCTTCATGAATCTCTTCAAAATCCAATTGTAGGACTGGTTTCCCCAACAAAATGATAACGTGTTGAATAATTATGTATGTAAAGAGGATTCTATATGTGAGACCATATATAGGCATATGAAGATCTCTATCAATGATATTTTTCTGTTTAGAAACGGATATCTTTGTATATTTTCAATACATATAATGAGGAATTTCGGTGCTTACTATTGTCTTGGATGGGGATTATTATTTTGAGGAGAGCATTGAACCATCTTGGGGTGTCCTACATATCATATTTATTAGAGAAACAAAAAATATGTAGTTATTATATCTCCATGTAATTTAGTTTAATATTATACTGATTGGACATATATTAGGTAAATTATGCCCTAGTTATGGAGCTTGATCCTTAAAAATGTGTCATATGTATCCTTATTAGAACTGGAATTAATGTATTTGTTATAACACCCAGATATTATCCATTTTTTTTCAAATATATTTTTCTTCTCGATATTTTTCATTACATGCTACACTAACTTCATCTTGCAAGACATAGAACACTGAGTTTAGCTTTTGTTACAGGAAATTCTTGGTTTAAATGAAATTGGACTTAATATATGATTTTTATTATTTAATAGGAAATTTATCAACTAGTGATTAGAATTGAATGTCAAATTAAGATTAAATAAATAATGAAAATATATGGTTTATACTTGTATATAGAATGAATTATTTAGTGACTAATTAATTAACGATGAAAATCAAAAACAATTTGATAAAGAAGTAAATCTTTTTCCAATTTTTTTTTAAAAAACATGTTTTCATCACGAAATTAAACAAACCAATTTTTTTAGTGAGTATAAGGAAATTTATAAAAAATAAATTCAATAAAATAATTATCATACGCCTTATTTTATTTCTAGGAAAAAGAGAAGAATAAATCAAATTTTACGCTTATGAAATATTTTTTTGTAAAAAGAAATTTTGTTTCCATTTTTGAGAATTATTTTTAAAATAATTTTTTAAATTTTTTGAGTATTTATTTTAAAAAATAAAAAATATTTTTGAAATTATAATATAAAAATTATTTGAGAGTTAATTTTTAATAATTTTATGAAATATTATTTTTTTGATAAACAGTTCAAAATACCAAATTTCAATTGAAAACAACCTTTTCATTTAAATTATTATAAAATTAAATTACAATTTTAATTTGTTTTTAGAGTTAAATTTTCTCAGTAATATATATTTTTATATAATATATATAATTTTAATAAATTTAATATTTTAATTGGATATAAAAACATCGTAAAAATTTGAACATTTTCTATTTAAAACACACTTTCTCCTCGCATCTGCAAGATTAAATTAAAATTAAGATTCTAAAATTAGTTGAATTGAACCAAAAAAATTATTGAAAATATTTTGTATAATAAAAATATATTTTATATAATAATTTTAAATTTTTTTTAACAAAATAAATAGTGGGAATAGTTAAAATTAATTATCAAGGTTATGTTAAAAATGGGCTTATAGAGTGTTAAACTAAAGGGATTAGGCTTAGAATGACCTAAAAATTGTATAAAATCTATTTTTTGGACATATTATGAACCTATAAATTCTATTATAATGTCATGACCCATTTTGGACCCATTTTCTTGAGGGAAATATGGGTACTCCTTTTTCTATTCAAAAAAATGACATGTGTTCCACTTACCTACCATATAAAAGGCCACACCTCTCCTCTCGTCCTCACAACTTCAAACCCTTTTGGTTCGGCCAATAATAGACATGATAACATCTCAAATTCCATAATAAAATCCTTATTTTAGACATAAATAAAGCCTAATAAGGCTTTCAATGAAAACCTACGGAGGTTACCCAATGAAGATGCAAGGTTCTTTAATGAGCGTTTTTATTTTCATTATTCCTCTAACTCCTTAATTTATTATTAAAATATGATTATATAAAAACATTACCATACATATACTAATTTGTTTTTATATTAAGTTAACTACCCACAACCATCTCTAATTCCATCAAATGGGTTACGAAATCATTGCTTGTGTATACAGTTGACTACCGCCTCATGAACTGATGTCATTTGGTTTTCCATTACCACCTCTCTCTATTGGTATTAATTGTGGATATAAATTGTATATATTATTTTTAGAACATAATTATATATATATATATTAATAATATCATATATACCTTTTTTTAATTTCCATTCCTTAGGGGATACAATAATGTCGCTCGTGTTTACCATAGATTACCACCTTATGAAGTTACGTGATTCGCTTTCACAAATGCTATACATTGAGGATAATAAGGATAATGTTAATATATATATATGATTTGAATGAAATTATTATGATATTAATTACTTGTTTATAATTCTAAAAATATAATATATCATTTTATTTATTACATTTTCCACTCACAGAATGATGATAATATCATTCATGTACATGTTTACAGCCACCTTCATGAAGCGATTTGATTCACTATTCATCACCACACCACATGGATTATATGTATAAGTATGTTTTAAGAAATAATATTTTTTTAGCATTATATTATCATTATTTTAAAATAATATATTACTTAACACTTTTCAATATAGATCTTAGGAAAATAGAAATTTTAATCATGTGCACATACGACCTATTATATCCATGATTGTAACGTACATAATTTCTTAAAAACATCAATCATTAATGATTTTATAAGTAAAATTGATCTGTAAATATGATAATTATTCCATGTTTATTATTCTTCATATGATGGTAATATGATTAAAGTATGAGGAAAAAAATAACAATTCAAAACATATATGAAAAATTAAGTGCTCACTAACTGAAATGTGACAATAACAAGAAATTGTAATTAAATAGGGAATAAAAGGACATGATTAAATATTATATATTATTATATATAAATTTAATTTTATTTATCATCTGTATAATTAAATTATATTTATTATATAGGTGGTTCTAATGAGTATGTAGGATGTTGAGACTTATAGTAAGTTATGTCTAGTCTCTTCATTATTTCTAAAAGAGATATAAAAATCCACCGCTCATTTCCTTTTTGTGGTGTATATAAATCCTACTTGAAATGTTATATCATAACTTGAATAATTTTAATGATATTTTACATTTCAATTCATTTTATTCATTATTGGGGATTATGATTTAAATTATTTGAAAGATGTAATGGATTTTTATCTCACTTGTTACATCTATGAGATACATGCAATATTCACCATGTGTTTTTTATGTGGTGTATATACATCCAACAAATGTATTTTTTTAATATTATATGTAATATATTTGGGATTCACATATCCATTTTAAGATCAATCTCTCAAGGGGTTTATGGTTAAAATGTTAATAAATTGGTAAGGTATTTTTGTCTCAATTTACCTGCTTTGGTAAAAAAAGTTATGTTATGAACCTATCATCTTATATGAGGTGACTATACATACCATTTGGAATGTTATATATAAAATATAATTAATTTAATTATATTTTATTTTTCATTTTATTTTATTATTTCATGGTGATTATGATTCAATTCTAAAAATTAGGGAAGGGGTTTATTTTTCAATCTCATCATTTATCTGGATTGTTTATAATTATGATTCCAATATTAAAATAATTTGATACATATCTCCAGAAAATCAATAATTTTATTATACGATGTTTATTTAATGATAATTCATGTTTTTAAGCCATTTTCACAACTTTAGGAATATAATTTATCACTATCATGACTATTATTTTCTTTGGTGATTACTTTATTACATTTCATGTTTATTTTCAATAAAAATGAGTCTCAAAATGTGTTATTCCTGAATAAGTATTTTTCAAAGTTGAAAAAATATAATCCTAAATAAACATTCAAATTGATTTTTCTTTTAAATTCATTCTCCAAGTAAGATTATATCATATTATGTTAGTCATGATTTAATCGGTATATGACCCAAGGATACTGTTCTTATTCTTTCCCTAAATAGTTCATGTTATGAAGAATTTTTTTTATTAAACCCATATATTTTCAATGGTTTATGCTATTATTAAATGTTTTATGTATCCCATTCCTTTTCAAGGGTTCTAATATGATGAATTTTATATGATCCTATGTTAAAAAAATTTATGGATTATATGAAGGGTGGGACCAATATCTCTCTCAAATGCATTAGGTAATGATTATATTTATATGAGAGAAATGGTACATGGGAGGTTGTACCAAGGACAAAACAAGAGGGTACATGGGAGGTTACCCCAAGGCTGAAATAAGAGGGTACATAGGTATTTATCCCAATGAAAAAATAAAATAGTATATAATATGTTATCCCATACCTAAAAAACAAGAGGGGATACGGGTGGTTACACAAATCCCAAAGAAGGTTAGTGAATAATTATCCCCATCCTGACATGGTATGAATGTATTTGTAGATATCCTTGAAATAATACCTTATTTTTTAATGTGTATTCCAAAATTCAATGTCTTATTCCAATGTTATTCCCTCTTGGGACATGATCATTTATTTCATTAAGATTAATTCCTTATGAACTGCAAATATTTATTTCATGAATCAATATTATGATCTTTGATATATATGGTATGGTTTCAAAAGGTTATGATCTTGTTCTCATACCCTTATATACATTTTATTAATATATATCTCTCTTTTTTACCCTTACTAAATTTATGATGTCTCCATTCCTTATGTTTTCTCTCCCAAATTTTTGAATAATGGTTTTGAATAGGTTATGATTGTGAATTTTAATAAATGATAAGATATTTATGGGATATGTGGAGGATATTCCACCAAATTAAAATATTTTTATCTAGTATTAAATGACAATATACTATTATGGTTCTCTCATGTGCGTCTATGTAATGTATTGTAAAATTTAATTGAATTTTGGTATGTAATAGATTAAGTGTTTACCAAAAAAATAATATCCTTATATGTATAATACAAGTGGATGTGGCTCTAGAATAGAGGTAACTCAGGGTAATACCTCTAAAATGGGACAATGAGATAGACTAGATCATCACTCAGTGCATATAAATGGTCCTTTACACAAACATAGTTTGAAACTCTAAGTGAATATACTTTGTAAATTTCAAATTCATTACAAAAAATCATGAGGGATTAAAATAGATGATGTTTATTAATGAACTAGGATAAACCTAGGGTTCCATTCAGAAAAATATTATGTCCCAATATATAAATACTGCATGTGATTTTTTATACATTATATGGTCCATCACTATGATTACAGATTCTCGCACAATATATAAATACATCAATAGTAAATGTTAAGTAAAATGAAATGATTTTCCTCCTAAGAATCCAAATGTTATGAGAAGAATAATGTTAAATCTCATTAACATTTTTACACAACTTCCCAAATTATGAGTCGTTAATAACCTCCAAATGAACAAGGGACATAAAAAAATTAAAATGATTATTTTATGAATAAACATTCACCTTCTTTAAATGGTTATACTGATCCACTAGTATTTGAATAGGGGTTAAGAACCACTAAAATGATATTTTCCATTCTCCATTATTTGTAATGTGAAAATCATTTTTCGTGTCTATAGTTTGGATGGTGTTACAAATAAATAGATGAACATTATGAAACTTTTTAGGAAAAATGATGAAATTTTCTCCATGGATTGGTAAAAGTTAAAGAACTTATTTTTCAATACAAACGTTCCCCATATTATTTTTACAAATATGGATAATGAGTTTTATGGGACAGTAAAAAATAATTATGAATCTGTTGGTCCATATGAGGCAAATTAAAAATGAATTGTGAGGTATGAATCAGGTATTATGAGATGACTTAAATGTAAGGATGATCAATTCTTTATTCTGTTCAAACAAGTCTATCAATGAAATAACTATAAGTTCCATTAATATCTATTGGTATATTTATCGATGTGTTATCAAGATGGAAATAGATATTGGATTTATGTATCAGTCTCATGGTTTCGTTTAGATGAGAAAAAATTAATTCAAATCAAAATTTAAAAACTAATGAGAAGAATATGGTTCTTCCTTTATTCTTATAGTTTGGTAATAAACATGATGGAAATTTTATTTAGGTTACTAGTAAATGTATTAAGGGTTGATGTTAAGGTTATCGGGCAGAAAAATGCTGAGGTGATGAGAAGAAGTTTGTTAATGATGAAAATAGAATGAAATTTACACATAATTGACCACTCACACACTAGTATTCAAAATTAATGGATTATAAGAATTAAAAAAATAAATTCTCCAATCCATATGATAATGAGGATGATATGACACAAAACCCACAGAATAAAAAATTACAATGTGAAATATTATAAAATAATAATGGTTAAAGTGAATCATGATAATCAGTGAACACTTCTACTCCACTTCTATGTAGGAAATTTTTTGTTTTATTTCTATGATTAATAAATATTAAAATATTATTTTGAACATTTATATTATCTCCCTCACAATTTATGATACAATAATTAAATCACATTTGATATTCTCTCATTTCAAAGTTGAACCTGTGATTTCAATGAAATTTTTTAGGAATATTGGATGAATTTATTTTTGATGTATATATGTCCATAGATAAGATAAACTAAAGAGTTACGGATTCAATAATGGTATTATTTGTTTATGTTTGATAATAAGTTCAAATTCATTGAAACGCTTTTGATGTTTTATATGATGGGAGTCTTTCAATATTAAGGATATTTTAAAAGACATATATTGTAAAAAAACATTGGTTTTTATATTTTTTATTTAACATATTATTTTAGGATGAATGAATTTAAACTTTATGGAAATATTTTTGAAGGTTATAGTAACCTTTATGTTTTATCTTATCTTTGATGTATAGGTAATTATAGGTTTTAGTTGGTCACCTAATGAAGTAATAACACTTTGTTTATATCCGAAAATATTTCTCTCTGAATCCTCTTGTATAAATATACATCAATGAAGTGGTAAGGACGCATTGGGTAACACATATTTGATCATGATTATATTTTTATAATGGTGTTTGGGTGAACTATTAATTAATATCACGATACCTAGATGAGTTTTAGCACTTTGTTTTATCCTTAGATAGAATGTCAGTCAGAGATAGTAATTCAAACCATAGAGGATATGCTATGATTATTTTATATGGATTTAAAAGGTTATTAGGATCAACACCATTATCTTGTTGGGTTTTATAGAAAAAATATCTATAAATTTTTCATTTAGATGGATTCTTCTAAAGCCCTTTGTTGAAATAAATGTATTTCTCTAATTTAATAGAATGATGTTTCGGATGGTAATTTATTGGGTCCCAAAGAAGTTGGTGAGATAGCAGAGAAGGTTATACCCCTTTAGAAACATGTATGTACTCAAAAAGGTTGATAGAAATGTTATAATTATAATCATTAATAGGATCTAGATTTTGATATTAGTAAAAATGAATTTCATCAAATTTCACTATGGAAGAATGACTGGATATCTAAGACATAGGTTTATCGGTCGCATTAAAATACTCAATTTTATCAGGACTATCGATTATTGTTTTGATCATCCTGCAAACCTATCATAGGTTCATTATGTGTTCCTTTTACCTATCTTAAGGAAGTATATACATGATCCTTTCTTTTTACTAAACTCTATTGTCATACCACATGACCATGAATATTCATTCAAGGAATGGTTAGTTGAGATTCTAGATCATACTAATAATGTTCTATTAAACAAGATAAATCACATGGTCAATGTTTTTTTTGAACTCACTAGATTTAGTAAGCTATTTGGGAACATTAGGACTTAACAATTTCGAATTAGACTCATTATTTGGTACCAAAATAAAAAACTTTTGTGGAGAAATTCATTTTTTGTGGTAGAATCTAACACCCTAAGAGTTTTTTTTCTTTTTACAAATAAATTTAATAATATTTTTATATTTTTCATTACAATAAACACTGATTTTATATTCTGTGACATTAAACACTAATTCTATATTTTTTAACATGAAATACTGAGATTAAACAAAACATAACTTGTTATTAAAATATTATTATTTAATGTGATATTTATCACCTAGAAGTTGGAATAAAAGGTGTTAATAAAATTAAATAAATTCTGAAAATATATTGTTGATATATATATATATATATAATGAATTATTTAGTGTAAAAATAATTAAAATTTAAAATCAAAACTATTTGATAATAAAAGAAATAATTTTATAAAAAACTATTTTTATGAAAAAAAGCCTGTTTTACTATAATAAATATAACAAACCACGGGTTGTGAATTAATTAAATGATATCACTATAATCTTTATTAAATTAACATATTAATATTTATCTTATGTTTTTTCTAGAAAAGAGTTAAAAAATAAACTAATTTACACATAAAAACATTCTTATTATAAAAAGGATTTTGGTCACCTTTTTTAGGAACTTATTATAAATTATTTTCTTTGAAACTTTTATAAAATTTATTTAACAATATAAAATTACTTTTTGAAATCATCATATTAGTATTATCATATGAATAATTTCAATGAATTTTATAAAACTATTAATGTTTTGATAAATCATGAAAAATAATGAATTTTAATTAAATAATACCTTTTCATTTAAATTTTATTTAATGTGAAATTATAATTTAAATTGGATTCAATGTAATTTTGGTTAAAATATATATCAATTAATCCAATATAGTTTATTTTAAACATTTTATATTTGAAATTTTATATAATAAATTTTTAAACATTTTCACATTTTCACTATGGGAACTCTCATTCTCATCATGTCTACATGATTAATTTTAAATTAAAATTTACCAATTATGTTAATTAAGTTTAGAAAAATATAATAATTATTTTCTAAAAATATTTTTTGTTATCTAATAAGCTCATATTAATTTTCTCTAAAATAAATTTTTAAAAAATTAAAAAATAATTATCGTGGTTAAGGTAAAAATTAGTCTACAAGCGGTTAAACTAAAAATATAAATGTGAAAATGACCTAAAGGTTGCCTAAAATATACATTATGGACACATTGAAACCCTAAAATGTTCAAATATCTATAATAATACATTTTTATCCTTATTTCATAAGTAAAATAATGGTACACATCATTCCTTTCAAAAAATTACAAGTGTGCCCCCCAACCCCACTTATAAACAACCACACATCTCCTCTACACTTCACACCATAAAACCCTTTTTCGGAAAATAAATACCCATATAACATAAGACATTCCATCATATGATCCATGGGGCCTTATTTTGGATAGAAATTCAACCATGTATGTCTTTCCGTTCAAACCTAGGGAGGTTACTTGAAGAAGAGGCAACGTCCTTCAACGAGTTTTTTATTTTTTTTATTTCTCCACATCCATAAATTCTTATTAATCTATATTACTGTATTAAAATAAGTACTGCTCATATAATGAGATTTCTTATTTTATATTTATGTCCAAAAACCATATCTACTTTGTCATGAACCCCTCCCCACAAAGTGTACCCATCCTGGGTCGGCAATGTGAGAAGGGAGATAATGACCCCCAAGTACCGCTTCCAGTAGGCACCGTGCTGGTGAATAGCACTGAGGGTATAGTGAACAAAAAAATGGGAGGCATCACCCTATAAGATAACACATGTAGAAGAGAGATATAAGATTGACACCAAACAACTCCAACTCAACCAGTAAGATAAAAGCAATCTCAAGTACACATATGAAATGTCATGAAAAACTACTACAACTGAAAGGGGAAAATCTACAACTACCCAAAAGAAAGTAAAATAACAGCAACCACATGCCCGAACAGCTCCTGCAACCGTAGGCTAGTAGTATGAAGCCTCATCTCCTACTTGATCCAAGTGACATGAAAAGTAGTTTATATATACATAGGGTGAGTATAACAATATACTTAGTAGGATCCTCCCTGGAGCCTCTCATGCAAATGTAAAGAAAGTATGTCAAATCATAGTGAACAACAAGTGAAACTAACTCATCACCTAAATAGGTATACTATGTTCCTAGACTCTCCATGTCTACTCTCACAAAGTAATGCATATAAGAGTATATAATATAATAATGAATATCAAGGGTACCCCACTACTATTTCCCCACTGGTTTGCCACTTTTCCACAACGCATCACATCCTAAGCATCTCTCTCCAAAAAGGCTTGCCCATAGACACCTAAGAGAAGAACCACAACATACATCTCGTTCAACAAAACAACCATGTCCACGTATGAAAAGTAACCAGGTAGTATCTAGGATCCACCACAGCTCGCATAACGTGTCTAATACATTGTGTATTATACCTCAAGACATTACATCCCATACATCGAGTAAGGATCCTCAATCCATCATAGCCTATACATGTTACACCTATAGTAGTCCATAGAAAACTATATCTAGAATATATGTGTGTGAATAACACAAGCCATTACATCCCTCTATGCACATATATGGGGGAAACTAACCAATGTTTCTACCAAAAAAAGTAACTACCTAGAGAAGAGAGCGGGGCCAGAGGGGGTAGTCATCCATCAATCCTCCCACCAGAATGTTGGGGAAAACACCCCCCAGGGCTCCGAATCCCTAGGGTGTCAGTTTCCCTTAGTGATAGGGTCGAGTAGCATATAGAAACAGGAAAATTAAAAAATATACTATTGCTCATGACCACACTATGAGCATAACCTAGTATTAGACTCAACTGTAGCTGACGTCTCTTGGACTATAGGCTGCTACTTCTAAGACTAGGTATCCTATATGCACACAACCATTTAAATAGATTTAATACATTACTTCATTCCCTTTTTATCATTTTATTTTCGCGTTAATTAATTATTTAAACAATAATTAACTAATAACAATTACACATTATGTTTTATTTGCATCACACCCAAAGTAAACTGTTACTTCAAATCACAAACTCAGCATTGTGCCCCCAGCAAGCTCCAAACCCCAATGGTTAACATCATTTATTCAATTGTTTATTTACAGCATTACTTTCCCATATTCCCATGCATTCTTGAAAAACAATCTATTCTTCTAAACACAAGGGTCTTGGCACGCACTAATAAAAATAAGATATATACCAACAGTTTTTGGAAAAACATTGGTATAGTTCACATATATTGACCTATATTGGCCAAAACCGTTGGTATAAGTCACTAATTTGGATACATACCAACGGTTTTGGACAAACCATTGGTATAGGTCACTTATATGAACCTATGCCAACAGTTTTGGCCAAACCGTTGGTATAGGTCATTAATAGAGACCATATACCAACGGTTTGTCCAAAACAATTAGTATAGGTCCCAAAATCAAAGAACCTATACCAATGGTTCTCAAAACCTTTGGTAAATTAACATGTATTATTTTTGGAATCTTCTTACCGAGAACATAAAATAAATCAATATTTAAAATATTAATGATAATAAATATATATATTTTTGAAATTTTGTTCATAAAAGTCTAGTTAGGTTATTTTTTAGGTCGTTTAATCATAAACCGAAGGTACCGGGATCAAAACCAACATAATTATTTTTTAAAATAAATATACCAACGGTTTTATAGAACCATTGGAATAGATTTTTCATATTACTTATATAAAACATTTTGAAAATTGTTTGTATAGGTATATACCGATATGTTTTCCAAAACCATTGGTATAGACCTATCCCCACAGCTTACTATCCAATGGTTCTCTAAATCATTGGTATAGGATATACCAACGGTTTCAAACCGTTATTATAGGGTATTTTTCTTGTAGTGACGGCGAGTAGATGAACTACCTGTCGAGTCTTTGTCGCATGTAGAAAGATCATAGACCCATACTCCCTTGAGTAGCTAAACACAGAAAGCATGTGGCATACCCCACGCATCTTCATCCATTTAGAAATAAGGGTAAGCAAGACCATCTCCCTTGAGCAGTGGAGAAAGTAAAGAAGATAAACAACCAAGAAGAATCAGGAGAAAACCAAACATTCACATTCAACCCATTTCATCATCCCTGGTGTCCTCCCTAACGCCAACATGCATAAATCGATGCATCCTGCCACTCTAGGCGTCAAGTGCTACAACAACCAATTGGCCTCCATGCCCTGACATATCACAAGAGCCATCCGGGCCCACATCACAACACAAGAAGTAGGAAAACAACAATCATAACAGTTGGGATCTTGGACCTTGAACAAGTAAGAGGGTAACTCAGAACCCTATAGTGAATTTTCAAACAATATTTTCTTTAATTCATCTTGAAATAACTAATTTATTATTCATAGATTCTATATTCGGGAAACCTGAACCGTAATCAATAATAAATAAATTAAACATACTTACTTCACCAATTTGACTAACACCAAAAAAATACAACAAAAAGAGCCATATTCATTTACATTCCTCTTTATCTTTATCCAAACGATTAACAATTAATTCAGGTTTATTTCTCTACCAATTTCCATCCATAACAAATATCTAAATAAAGAATGAATAGATATCACACTATATACAAAAACAAGAGGCAATAACATATGATTGATATCAATTTATTCATCTGCTTTAAATATTTATTATGTCAATTCAATTATGATGCAGTGGCTAAAACATGATAACTCTATATTTTCATGTAAAATAAAAGAAATAAAATGAATCCCCTACCTGAAAAAGGTTTTTAAGGATCTTTATATGAGAACGATCTACACAACGGATCATGATCGCCTCCTCCCACGATAACTTTATCCACCTTGGGATGTCGCGGCACAACTGCACCAACTGAAATCCAAGAAACTCAATTATAAGCATGGAGATCACAAGCCATAATATTTCAAGGAGAAATGGGAGAATATGAACCCAAAATAATCATGATAAATCATACCTTATATTGAATATTGATGGATACTGCTTGGTTACACCAAAATAGGGGGTTCACTTACAGCTAAAAGAACAGTGAGGGAAACCAATTCACCAGGAAAATTTTGATCTCATAATTCCTACAGGAATGAAGGAATGGTTTGAGCATCTCGCACCAGATAACAAGGATGAATAACAAGGGAGGGAGATATCTTATACATTTTGATGATTTAATGGAGCAGCGGTTTATGATACGGTGGATTTTCCATTGAAATTGGATCGCATTAAACCACGCAGTTTGACCAAGTTAATGAACCCCAGCCATAATAAAATTAATATAAGAGTTATGGGATTTAATTATTCCTTAAATACCTTAAAAAAAGGCCAAAAAAATTTTACATCAAAGAAAATGTTAAATTAGAGAAACTGAAAATATCTGGAAATTTGGCAGAGAAAATATGAAACAGTTCTGGAAACACTATTCATGAGTAGTGACACCGTGTATAACTCCTTGTTTATGTCTCACTGTTTCTGTCTTAGCATTTATGTCTCACCATTTCAGTTCTCACTATTTCTGTCTCACCGTTTCCGTCTCACCATTTATGTCTCACCGTTTTTTTCTCACTGTTTATGTGAAACCATTTCTGACTCACCATTTATGTCTCACCATTTCTAACCCACCGTTTCTGTCTCACCATTTATGACCATGTCTATCTCACCATTTCTAACTCACCATTTCTATCTCACCATTTCTGACTCGCCGTTTCAGTGACATCATTTCTGTCTCATCGTTTCTGACTCCCAGTGACACTGTTCATAAAACTAGAAACATTGTTCACTGAACTATAAATTTGGAAAGTGTTGGGTATTAGTCACCTAGACCTCCCAGAACACCTCAAACACTAAATTGTAGCAAATGGATGGACCAGAGAGGTCCGGGCCATTACATCAGATACCTCTCAAAACATTCTCATCCTTGAGAATCTAAAACCATCCCAAAAGGAAAGTGTAAAGGGGTCCGAACAACCACTCTTCAAGATACCTCTAAAACGATATCAATCCATAAGAAGAAAAAAAAGAAATTCATCATATAAAAATGAATAGTCAATAACCACAAAAGGGACACCGTTACATGAAAAGAGGTTAAACATCAAAAAAATCTGGGTACTTAGCACGTATCTGTGACTCACATTCCTAGGTAATCTCCTCCATGTCACTGTGTCACCACAAGACACAAACCATGGTAATAGAATGCCCACCCAACACATTCTATTTTCGGTCTTGGATCTCCATAGGTCACTCCTCAAAGGTCTCATCATCATCGACATTGATCTCTCCCCAATCAATGACATGAGAGTCATCATGAAGATAATGATGGAGTTGTGACACATGAAAATCATCGTTTATCTGTCTCATCTGTGGGGGAAGTGCGACTCGACACACCACATCTCCAACACAATCTAACACCTCAAAAGGCCCAATAAACCGGGAAGAAGGATCAATTCCACGACCAAACCTTCGCTGTCCATGACGGAGAGTCACCTTTAGAAACATGTGATCCCAAACATAAAACTATAAGGGTATCCTTCTATGATAAGCATATGATTTCTAACGATCCTATGATGTCTTCATCCTATAAAGAATCACCTATACCATCTTTGTAGTATTCTTCACTAGTTCATGTCTGAGAATTGTTGACTCTCTGACCCTGGTCCAGCACAACAGAGAACAGAAAGGTTGGACATACATGGCTTCAAATGGATCCATACTGATGCTTGAGTGAAAAATATTATTGTAAGCGAACTCCACCAAGGGTTAGTGCCTCATTCATGAACCTCCAAAGTCAATAACACAAGAGCATAACATGTCTTCTGGAGTCTTGATGGTTTTCTCTGTCTGACTATCCATTTGAGGATGAAAAGTAGTGGTAAGAATAGTTGAGAACCGAAATCATACTGGAGACCTCTCCACACCCGAGAAGTAAATATAGTATCTTTATTAGAAAGAATCATCCTTGGGAATCCATTAATTCTCACCACCTCTTCCAGATACTGCCTCGAAAAACCTTCCACTGAGCTTGACTCCTTGATCGCTATGAAGTGGGATGATTTTGTTAAATGATCCACTATCACCCAAATAGCATAATGTTCTCCTGGATCTTGAGGTAGACCAGTAACAAATCCCATTGATATTTATTCTCACTTACATTGAGGAATATCTAATTATTGGAGCAAACCACTGGGGATGCGGTGCTCAGCCTTGACCTTCTAGAAGACTAAACATCGACACAAAAACTCTGCAACTGGACGATTTAGCCCAGGCCACCAAAACTAACTCCTGAAGGCTCGGTACATCTTTGTCATTCCAGGATGAATCGCTAAAGAAGAACTATGGAACTCTATGAGAATCATCTCACGCATCATCAAAGGAACAAAAAGACTTGCATGATACAACACTCGGTGTTGTTTATCATCAGTCCAACCATCAGGGGCCTCGCTACAAACAAATTGGTCTCTCCAAACCTCAACCTCAAGATCCCCCAACTGGGACTCTCCCCCTTGCTGCAATAGATATGATTGCATCGTCATCTGGAAAAGACATCATCTACCCCATCTTCTCCCATATCAAGATGTAATGTTGATAGTACATCCATTACTATCCAAGAATCACCAAATTCACACACAGCATCACAACGTGACTTTCGACTCAGCGCATCAGCTACAAAATTCCACTTTCATGGTGTATATGATATTTTAAAGTCATATTCCTGTAAGAACTCCATCCACCGATGTTATCATAAGTTCAAGTCACGCTGGGAGAAAACAAACCTCTGACTCTTATGATCGGCGAAAACAACAAAGTGCTCACCAATGAGGTAATGTCTCCACAACATACGAGAAAACACCATGGTAGCCAACTAAATGTCATGGGTGGAATAGTTATGTTCATGAGGATGCAACTACCGAATCCCATAGGAAACAACTGTTCTTTGCTACATCAGAACACAACCTAACCTCATATGTCAAGAATCACATAAAATTTCAAACTAAAATCTCTCTGATGGGCGACAATGAACTGGAGAACTAAATATCTTCTCTTTTAGATACTTGAAAGCTGTCTGACACTGATCAGTCCATATGAATGATTGATCCTTCCTAGTCAAAGTTTCAGAGGAGTCTCAACTAGAGAGAAATCGGCTACGAACCTCCTGTAGTAGCCTGTGAGAGAAAGTAAACTTCGTACCTCTAACACATTCTTGGGGGCTTCCCAAGACACAACTACTTCTTTCTTCGATGGATCCAAATCTACCCACTAGGACAAAACATTCCCAAATAAATGGAAATCTTGATCCCAAAACTCACAGTTTGACAACTTCTCAAACAACTGATGATGACAAAGAACTACAAAAACGGTGTGTAGATGCTCTGCATGCTCCTCCTCAGACGTGGAGTACACAAGGATTTCATCGATGAAAACCACCAAAAACTTGTGTAGGAACTTACAGAACACAACGTTCATCAATCACATGAACACAGCTAGAGCATTCGTCACACTGAATGGCATTATGAAAAACTCATAATGCTCATGACTATAATAGAAAGAAGTCTTCATGATATCCTCATCCTTCACATGCATTTGATGATATCCTGACCACAAATAAATATTTGATAACCAACTTTCACCCTTTCGTTGATTGAATAAATCATTAATCCATGGAATAGGACACTGATTATTTGCTTTTACTTTGCTTAGGTGACAATTATCTACACACAACTGCAATTTTTCATTATCCTTATTCACGAAAAAAAATAGTGAACCCCACAGTGACACACTCGGATGAACAAAACCACACTAAAATAGACCATCATGCTGTATAAGTAACTCTCGTAACTCAAGAGGGGCCATCATATCTGGGGACATAGGGATAGGAGATGCTCTTTGTTGTAGCTCGACCCTAAACTCAATCTCTCGTCGAGGGGGTAATGTTACAACCTCATCGAGAAAGTCATCAGGGTATTCTTCTATGACCATATGAAATGTCAACCGATGAACCTTTGAAGAACTCAACATCATCTCATCCATCATGGAAGATATGGATGGAACACGCCTATGACCCATCTGAGGGTCTCGCTCGCCAACGAACACCACCAACTCTCCATCCGCTTCGAAGAACACAATTGTCCTCCTGAAGAAATCCACAATAGACTGCACTGAATACAACCAATCCATGCCATGGATGAAATCATATGGTTTTATTCGTAAACATAGGAAATCTCCACACGAGCGGTGTTTCCCCAACACTACCTAACATTTTCTACATACTTCAAACAAGTCAACTCGACCTCCAACTGGCGAAGTCTACACCAAGGGAACTAGAAGCCTCTCTACCTCAAGTCCCAAAGCTTGGACAAGGGTAGGTGATATGAAGAAATGTGTCCCTCCTGAATCAAAAAAGGAATACACCAAGGTATAAAAAAAGAAAAGGGTACCTCAAACGACGTCTGTATCTCCTGGTGTTGGAGAAGTTGAAGTATGAAGCTAACCACGCCCTCTCTGACCCTGATGACAACCACCCCCACGGCCGCGCTCTACACTTTGAGGACGGGGAGCATCACGGGGTTTTCCTCAGCCTACCCCATCTATTGTCTGTTGATCAAAAGATGGTGCAACCTGCTGTTGCTGGCTCAGCTGGAACTGCCTTAATGGAGGAACCTGGAGCAGAAAAGATGGTGCATGATGACGGCTCTGAAAGGTAAGTCACTCACGCTACTAATGACCTCGACCACCACGAGAAAAACAAGCTCCTGATCCCTTGGAATTGGCCTGAGAGATGTTTCCCCCAGAGAAACAAGATGCTGAGGGATGATACCTACCCCCGGTCGAACAGAAACTCTTCTGCCCTATAAACTGAGAACTGAATACCACAGATCTGCTTCTTGAGGAATCATGATGACTCCCCTTTCATGATCATCCAGTTCTAGCCAAAGTCCTCTCAAAGACCTCTTCCCTTTCCAGCACCTCAAGATATGTCTTCAGCATTAATGGGGCGACATAGCGCTGGATCTCTGGACACAAAGCCTCCTCAAAATGCCCCATCCTGGCCTCCTCATCTAGAAATAGGTTTAAAGCATATCGCAAAAGGTTATTCAAATGGATTCCAAACTCTTGCACACTGAAGCTCCCTGTTGAAGGGTAAGAAGCTCATGGTGACTGAACTCCTTCATGGTCGAAGAAAGAAAGTCGACTCTAAACTTTTCTTGGAACTCCTCCCATGAGATCACTGACTCCTCACGATCCCTGAGGAACAATAACCACCACTTCCCCGTTGCTCCACGCAACATCATCACAACCGAGGACACTGAGTGCTCCTTTTGAACACGGATCGAACTGAAGCCTATCACGACCTCCTCCAACCAATATTATGTGAATGAATTTGAAACAGAGCCCTTTTACTTCTATAAACTCTGGCGCTAAAACTCTCGAAGTTTCCTGCTCCAAGTGTGATCATAGTCGACCTCTACCCGGTGGCGATCTTCTGGCATAGCCTGTGGACATCTTCTATGTGATCGTGACGAGGACGTCGACCTGGAGCCATACCCTTAAAATAACAAACAGTTAAGGCTCTTAAACCTAGAATACGGGAGACTACTCATTAATTAATTAATTAATTATATTCTTTTATTCATTTTAGGCTAACATTTCCTAAGGTCTACCCATTCAAACACAGGCACAAAGAATAATGATGCATGCTCTTATCCTAGGTCTCAACCCAGCAACTAGTATCACCTTGTTTAGTAGCCATCATAATCTTATAGTTCCATATATAAGATCATTGGGATCCCAAAATGCCTATGTATCAGTCGGTTTTTAGTGTATACATCACTTTCTAAACATGAATGACACGGTTTCCCAACCAACCCATGCAACCTCACATGTGCCTAACTCCACACTCCATCCTATCTCTCAAAATGACCTCAGATACTACTCTGTCACGACCCCCTCCCCACAAAGTGTACCCCTACTAGGTTATAAATGTGATAATGGAGATAATGACCCCCGAGTCTCACCTCCAGTAGGCCCCGGGTTGGCGACTATCGCCCAGGGTATAGAAAACACACAAATGGAAGGCATTGCCCTCTAAGAGAACACATGCGGAATAGAGAGATAAGATGGAAACCACCCAACTCCAACACAACCAGTAAGTAAAATATATACCAAGTAAAAATATTAAATTTCATGAAAAAATACTACAACTGAAAGGGGAAAACTGAAAGTACCAAAAAGAATGTAAAATAGCAGCAATCACAAGCCTGAACAGCTCCTGCAACCGCAAGCTAGTAGTAGCAATCCTGATCTCCAACCTGCTCCAAGTGACCTAAAAATCAGTTTATATATACATAGGGTGAGTATAACAGTAAAATCAGTAAGATCATCCACAAATACTCTCGTTCAAAATTAAAGAAAGCATTCTCAAGCATAGTGAACAAAAACTTAAACTAACTCATCACCTTAACATGTATACTATGTTTCCAACCTCACCATGGATACACTCACTAAGTAATTCCTACAAGAGTATATAATATAATAAAAAAATCAAGGGTACCCCACTACTACCTCACCACTGGTTTGCCTCTTTTCCCCAACGTTGCACGTCCTAAGCATCTCTCTTCAAAAAGGCTTTCCCATAGACACCTAGGCGAAGCACCACAACAAGAACCTCAAGCAACAAAACCACCACGTCCTTGTAAGAAAAGTAATCAGGTCATTTATGGGAGCCACCATAGCTCTTAGAATGTGTATCATACATCGGGTGTTACACCTCAATCCATTACAACCCATACACCATGAAAGGATCCTGAAGCCATCACAGCCTATTCACGTTACACCTATAGTGGTCAATAAAAAACTATATCCAGAATATATGTGTGTGAATAACCACAAGACATTGTTGCCCTTTAAACACATATATGAGGAAAACTAACCAATGTACCTACCAGCACAAGTAACTACCAATAAAAGAGAGCGGGGCCAATGGGGGTAGTCAGTCATCCATCCTCCCATGGGAATGTTGGGGAAAACACCCCCCCCCCCCCCCAAGGGCTCACAATCCCCGAGGTGTCAGTTTCCCATACTGACAGGGTGGAGTATCGAATATAATCATAAAAAGTACATAATATATTATATATCATGACCACACTATAGGAATAACCTAGTCTTAGACTCAACTGCATCTAACGTCTCTCAGACTCTGGGATGCTACTTCTAAGACTAGGTATCCAATAAGCTCACAACCATTTAAAGTGATTTAATACATTACTTCATTCCCTTTTTATTAGTTTCACTTCACGTTAATTAATTAATTAATCATTAATTAACCAACAACAATTCCACTTTAAATTTCATTAGTATCACACCAAAAGTGGACTGTTCCTTTGAATCACAACCTCAACATTGTGCCCCAATAAGTTCCAAACCCCATGGGTTAACATCATTTATTCAATTATTTATTTACAGCATTACTTTCTCATAATCATAGTTATTCTAGAAAAAAATACATGCTTCTAAACACAAGGGGTCAACCCTGCGAGTATATTAGCTACTCATCAAGTCTTTGTCGCCTATAGCAATTGCGTAGACCCATCCTCCCTTGAGAAGCTAAACACAGAAATCATGTGGAATACCCCATGCGCCTTCACCCCTTTTGGTAGAATGGAAAGCAATACTAGATGCCTTGTGTAGTGGAGAATGTAATGAAGATAAAAAACCAGGATAATCATTAGAAAACAAAACATTCACACCCATCCCACTTCATTATCCCTGGTGTCCTCCCTAACACACACATGCATAAATCGATGCATCTCGACACTCTAGGAGTCAACTGCTACAACAACCAGTAGTCCTGCATGCCCCCAAATATCACAACAGCCATCTTGGCTCACATAATAACACAAGTAGCAGGAAAACAAAAATCATGTCAGTTGGGCTCTTACCCCATGAACAAGCAAGGGGATAACTCAAAAACCTTCAAAGAATTGTCAAACAATCAGTTGTTTAATCCATATTTAATTAACCTATTCATTATTCATAGTTTCGATATTCAATAAACCTAAACAGTAAGCTATCACAAATAAATTAAACATGCTTACTGCACCAATTTGACTAACATAAAAAAATACAACAATAAGAGCAAGATTAATTTACATGCCTTTTTATCTTTATCCAAACAATTATTGAATAATACAGGTTTAGGTTCTTTACCAATTGTAATTGATAATGAACAGATAAACAAAGAAAGCATATATATTACACTATATATAAAAACAAGAGGCAATAACATACTATTGATATCAATTTATTTATCTGGTTCAAATATTTATTATGTCAATTTCATTGTGATCCAGTGGCTAAAACCTGTTAACAATATAGTTTCACATAAAATAAAATTGAATCAATGCATCCCCTACCTTAAAAAGGTTTTTAAGGATCTTTATACGAGAACGATCTACATAACAGATCATGATCACCTCCTCCTGTGACAATTTCCTCCACCTGGGGATGTCGCAACACGACTGCACCAACCGAAACCCAAAAAACTCCATTAGAAGCATGGAGATCACATGCCATAATATGTCAAGGAGAAATAGGAGAAGATAAACCCAAAATAACAATGATAAATCATACCTTTTATCGAATATTGATGGATACTACTTGGTCGAACCAAAATAGGGGGTGCACTTGTAGCAGGAAGAATGTCGAGGGAAACAAATCCACCGGAAAAGGTTGATCTCAAGATTCCTACAGTATGAATGGAAAGGTTCAAGAATCTCACACTAGAGAATAACGAGGAAGAACACGGGAGTAAGATATCTTGTTCCTTTAAAATATGTAACAGAGCATCGGTTTAACATATAGTGGATTTTATACTAAAATTGGATCGCAATAACCACACGGTTTGACCAAGTAAATACATCCCGACCTTAGGAAACATAATATAGGAGTTATGGGAATTGATTCTCCCTTAAATCCCATAATACAAGGCCATAAATGCATTTTACAAAAAAAATGTTAAATTGGAGAAACTGAAAAAATATGGAAATTTGGAAAAGGAAATATGAAACAGTTCTGGAAACACTGTTCATGTGCTATGACACCGTGTCTGACTCACTATTTCTCTATCACCATTTCGGTCTCACCATTTCTATCTCACCGTTTCTGTCTCACCATTTCTGAATCACCGTTTTGTCTCACCGTTTCTGCCTCACCATTTCGGTCTCACCATTTTTTTGATAGCATTTCTTACTCACCATTTATGTCTCACCATTTCTGACTCACCATTTTTGTCTCCCCATTTCTGTCTCACCATTTCTTTCTCACCGTTTTTTTCTCACCGTTTATGACTCACCATTTCTATCTCACCTTTTCTGTCTCACTATTTCTATCTCACCATTTCTATGACACCATTTCTGACTCACCGTTTCTGTCTCATCATTTCTGACTCACAATTTTTATTGCATCATTTTTGTCTCACTTTTTCTGACTCACCCTTTCTGTGACACCATTTTTATCTCACCTTTTCTAACTCACCATGACATTGTTCATAAAACTGGAGACACTATTTACTGAACTAGAAATTTTGTAAAGTGTTGAGGATGAGTCAACTTGACCTCCCAGAACACCTCAAACACCAAATTTCAGAAAAGGGATGGACCAGAGAGGTTCGATCCATTACATACTTCCACAAAATGTTTTATGAAACCATCATTCATGTGTACAGAAGACTACCACCTCGCAAACTAATGACATTTTTTTCCATTACCACCTATCATTGTTTGGTATGATGATAGATATAAAGTATATATATATGATATTTATAACATAATTATACCTTTTTAATCATTATATCAGATATAAAATTCTTATTTTCCATTCTATAGGTGATAAAGGAACACCACTCATGTGTATGACATACTACCACTTCATTACGTGACATGATTAATTTTCAGTAGCGCTTTACATGAAAGATAATAAGGATAAATTTCATAAATATATGTTATAAATAAAATAATTATGATATTCATAAAATATTTAGGATTATTAATGGAAAATATATCCTTATCTTTCTTAATTTTTCCACTCACTAAAAGATGATAATGGCATTCGTGTACATGTGGACTACTAATTTCATGAAGCGGTGTGACTCCCTTTTCAATATCACAACACAAATATGATTCATATAAGTATATTTAATGAAATAATATGTAATTTAATATATTATAAAATTAATTTTAAGATTATATTTTATTTACCTTTTTTTATAATGGTCGTTAAAAAATGGAAACATTACACATGCGTACGTATGACCAACCATCTCCATGATCGTAACATACTTAATTTTTCCAAACTAACTTTAATAATTTATAATAAAAGTATAATTTATGTAGAAATATGATGATTGTTTCATTAATAGTATTATATATATGATGTAACCCAGATTATTGTTGAATTAACAATGATAAAAAATCATAACATATACGAAAAACATGTCACTTACTTCCCAGAACAGGATGTTAACATGGAATTGTAAACAAATTGGTAATAAAAAGAGAATAAGTAATCATATATAGTATCATATATGTAATTTTGGTTCTATAATATATTAATAGTATAAATATATTTTTTATATGGGATATTTTAATGGGTATGATTAAATTCAAGACTTACAATATGATATTTCCAATGTCTCTTTTATTTCTGAGAGGAATTTGCTAACTCATCACTTGTTTCTTTTGTATTGTGTATATAATTACCATTTTAAATTTTATATCTCTAATATAATTATTTTAATTAAATTTAATGTTTCATTTGATGTTATTATTTATAGGATATTATGATTCAAAATTTACCAAATATGTATTGGTTTTTCATCTCACTTTTTACTTCGGTGAGGTGCATACCATATTCACCACGGGTTTATTTGATGTGGTGTTTATAATAACCATTAATTAATATTATTATTATAATAATAAAAGAAATTTTTATTTAAAATCAATTTGAATATATATCTCATGGGGTTTATCATTCAAATAATAACAAATCAATTATGGATTTTTGTCTCAATTTTCTTTCATTGGGATATAAGTTTTGTTACGCCCTTACCTTCTTATATGAGTTTTATATAAAGAATCATTGACATGATATATCATGAATAATATTCATTTAATGATATTATAATTTTCATGTAATCTTATTCTTTCAAGGTTATTATGATTTATAGTTACCAAAGTGGGAAGGTTTTTATGTTACAATCCCATCGTTTATTGGGATTGTTTTTTATTATGCTTCCAATAATGAAATCATATGATCGACCCCTCAATAAATTAATGAAATTTATTAAACTCTAATTATTCCAGGATAATATGTGTTTTCTATTCATTTTCACCTCTTTATATACTCTTGAGTCAAAAATAATGTTTTTAATAAAAATAGACATTTCGGTTGAAATCCCATTTTCATCAAAATCCATGTATTCTAAAAAAACATTTCAAATATGTTTTTAACATCATTAAAATGATTTATTAAATATATATTTCAAACTTATTACTTTTCAAAAAAAAATATTCCAAGGAATCTTTATGTCATTTTCAAAATAATTCTCATTAGTCATTTTCTGAAAATCTGATAGGAACCGTTGTTTTAATATGTGATACACAAACAGAATTTCAAAACACCATAAAAATTAGTTAATTTGAATTTTAATTTGTTTATTTTCAATGTAATGTCCATTGAAATGAATTTTTAAAATGTTTTGTGTTTTAAAAAGTGTTTTTTAAATTTTAATGTATATCTTCCTCAAGAAACATTCAATGTGATTTTCCTTTAAAATTAATTATCCATCTAATATGAAAACCTTTTATGTTGCTTATGATTTAATGGAGATACATTCCAAGGAAAATATTCTTTTTTTATTTCCTATAATATTTTAATTTATGTTTATTATATTTTTATGAAACCGATATTTTTTCCATGGATAATTCTGTGATGAAATGTTATATGAAATCCATTTATTCTCATCGGTTCTAATATGATGGATGTTTTATGATCTTATGGCGTGAAAACATATGAATTAGATTATAGGGGGATTTGTATGTCCCTTGTCATGAATGAACCCGGGATTTCATCTGACTCGACACCCGACCCGGTATGCGACATGGCCCGATGGGCATTCCCAATCCCTATAGGATAGAAATTAGTGTCGAGCATCAAAATATACAAGTGGGAAAAATTTAAGCCCAACGAAAATAACCCAGATAAAAAAATGGACTATAAGACATTGATAATTGATCATAAACAAATACACTACTTATCTAGATACAAAATAAAACTAAATGAAAATAAAACTGAAACTGAAAAAAACTAAAATAGACTGCTACCAACACGACCTCCATGTGACCTCAAGGTTACCATCATCCGTCTACCAACCCGTTCTAACCATGAGTAGATGAACCAAAAACCAGAACAAGGAGATGAACCTAAAAAACGAAACGGGCCTACCGGTGCTGATTGATTTAAGTAGGGTGTGAGCTAGATAGTGTTTTAGGCCAACACCATAGAATCCACATGTTTCCTTTCTCAAATAAATCCATTTCCACTAGTTTGAAATAAATTTATAAAAATAATTCTTAACAATTTATAAAACAAGCATGGCTTTCGTGTTTTGAAATCCAACACATGCCACCCTAGTTTTTCAAGTCAAACCATCATTTTAAAAAAAAACCCAAACCAAATCATAATAGTAGGGATGTGATACAAACAAGTAAGCAGGGTAAACAGAAAATATGTAAATAAACATACTAAAAAGAAGATAATGAATAAAACTATGGGATTTCCTTAACATCCCTAGAAGACCCCTAGACATACTTGGTTCAGAAAAACCTACTGACGTATGGTGAACCCCCCAAATCAATAACCAACTATATGCTATATCCTAGTCTCCCCAGTGTAAAAGCCCTCCTGAAATATTCCCAAGTCTAGGAGTGTAACACCACATCTAATCAGGGCTAGTATGCTACCATTAGTTGAACATATAAAATACTCCCAGGAATCCATGGTGGTAGTAAAACTATGGAATTTGGAGGCCAATTCATGTGTGACTCATCTTACCTATCATCACCACACATTCCTACCCCAAAAATGAACACTAATATACGATAACCCATAAATTAAAATCCCTCATATAGAGGTGCTCCATATACATATACATACATTTTACATCATACAAGGTGCCAACTAGGTCACCATACTAAATAGTTATTCAATTAATTTTTCAAACACTTTTGGTTTCCATCTAGGAACATAGATTTTCCAAAACACAATCTTTTCTATAATTTAACACAAACATCACCTTTGAGTTGGAATTTCCAAATTGGCCTTTTTGTTCCAAACACACTCATAAACACTTCATGATCACCAAATGGGCATTTACCCTTTTCTATTTTACACCAAGGTATATTTCAATGCTAATAGGTCAAACCATGAGGAACACATTTAATGTAATTTTTTACAAAAGCCTTGAAGAAACTCTTTAACATTAGAAATAAAATGAGGCCATTTTAAGAAAAAGGTATGGACGAAGAGACGAGGAACTTTGAAGGAATAAAATTTAGAGTGTCATCTTCATTTGAATGCACATCCATATGTGCTCTTACTGTACCCATGGAAGTTCCAACATCCAATGTCACACTCTAAGGTCTAAAAGAACAATAAAAATCCATTTTTTACAAAGTATCCATTTTATTTCAAACCAATCCCACACCTAATTTATTTAGAGAACACAAAAAATCCATTCAAAAACGATGAAACCCTTTTCATACCTCTCACCACAACTCTTATGACACAAGTTCAACAAATCAAAATATAAAGGAAAACATACAATCCAATGATTCTACCTCAACATAAATAGGGCTAGATGATTATAAAAAAACCCAATTTCACATTAATGAATACATAGAATTTTACCCATCAACAAAAGTACACACAACACTATACATCTTTAATGGAAATCTTTGAAAACCTATATATAAAAAATCGAACCAATTCCAAAATTCGATAATAATTTTAAAAAGGGTTCCATAAACGTTTGAGTCAATTTTATAAGTTTATATAAAACGAAAATCATCAATGGAAATTCTATAGGAAGGAAGAATATGAAAACACCTACCACAACCTCATGTAGATGCATCACAACTCTCAAGAATAGAAGATTAGGACCTTGAAAACAATACACATTCCCTAGATCAAAATAAAAGTAATCCAAGAAGAAACAATTACCATTAGGGTTCAGCCAATAAGAAAACCCCCTAAGGAAAACTATGAAATGGTGAGGGGAAAAGTTAAAGTGGGGGAAATTTGAATTAAACCCTAAAAGTTTACCAAGGAAGAAAGGGAAGAGAACCCATGGAGGAGGGGAGGCCATGGGGGAGGGGTTTTAGATCCCCATGGTGCACCAAAATGGACTAATAATGATTATGTCTGAAATAGGGTAAAATAGGGAGGAGAGAAAAGAGATTTTCAAGTTTTTAATAACATAGCATGATTGCACGGTTTTCCCACAAAGTTTTCAAAACTGTATGGTTACCATGTAGATACATCCTGCCACAAATGGACTAGCACATGGTTTCCTGGGAAATTATACATGGTCATGCGCTAGTAGTGTTGTAGATTTTATCTGAACCTGGTCCTACCACATGAACGGGCCACATGATTTCTACTAATTGTGTGGTACCTATGTATCACCAGTAAAAACCACCCGAAAATTCAAAAAACAAAAATTTCGACTGGGACCCAAACCCCGACCAAAAGACCCAAGATTAATAAAAGGATTATTAAGGGTTTTGGTGCAACAATTCTCCCCACCATAGAAACTTTCTACTCCCAGAATGTTAACAAGCTATTAATTAACCAAACTTGAGTCCATGCCAAAACAAAACTCAGAAAACCATGAATCTTGGGATGATATTTATCTCCACAAGTCACACCTGACTAATTCAATAAGAAACTAAATCCCAATATTTAGGGTAAAACATGTGCGGTTTCTCCCCAACACAAGAATTCAACTATCAAAGAAACCTAAAAACCCAAACGCACCACCCTTGGGTGGGGGGGAATGAGGGTACTCCCAACATGAACTAACAAAACATCTCCATAAAATTAGACTAATCTACCAAGATTCGACTAGAAATCCGAATTAAAAAAGACACAAAAATTGGGATCCTAGGGATCCATCTAATCCACTTCATAATAACCACTCCATACCCTCACAACAACCATAAACTGGTTAACTTCTAGCCCGAAATCAACCAACTTCCATAATGCTAACGAAGCAACTCCACTGCTAGGATTTAAACATGACAATAATTAAAATGAAACTCGGCATACCAGAACTACAAAATAAGGGAAACTTCCTAAAAGAACTGAAATCCCTCCACACAATGGTGAACAACAACACAGCTAAACCCACAAAAATAAAACTGAACTAAACAGAAGACAAGAAACATCATCCACCCGTCTCAAAACACCCAAACATCTACAAATTAGAATATATGAAACTAAAACAAAAATGTTTATGTTCACCAATGGGATAAAAACCCATCAAAAAGAATTAATTATTTAGATATGCCACACTTAGAACAGAAACAACAGATTGGATTGTGATATAGAGAGTTCACCACACCATTGAAACAATATATGAAATTATAATGATAAAAAGACTAAAAAAAAAGAAATTTAAAATATTTCCACCCAAAGGCTAGAAAAATAACCTAAACCAAGGTTCCACACATCCTTGGAAACTTCTAACTATGAAAACGCTTCACCCCGAGACATGTGGTTGGGGCTCTGATAGTGGAAGAATCTCTATCCTCATAGTCAGGTACTAGCATCCCCTGATCAAAAGTCCTTCCTCAAATGATACTTCCTAAAAAACATCCCCTAGTGACTCGAATGACCACAATGATGGAAAGACTTCATAAGAATATGACATGAGGGCATGTATTGTATTAAATTTCCATACTGATGGTTCACCCAAAGCTTTTTAAAGAACTATATGTCAGAACAAACAAGAACAACTTCTTATAGATAGATTCCTCCGAAATGCGCTCTTCCCCAGATGGGTAACCCTCAGGAATTATGACTACCATTAACTACAACCCATAAACCAACCCCTATAAAAATGACCCATCAACCATTCTCTCAAAATAGTTTTCACTATATAGGAGAACCTTCTATAATTTATGGGTGGTAAAACTAAACAAAAAGAGGAAAAAACTCATCAAAGTGGTCAGAATAGACTTTTTATTGACCGATGGACCTACCAAACATCCTGAAACCCCATAAAATTCCATAACTTCACCTCCTCAGGTATAACACTTAGAGGAAGGTGGCATTGGAAATTTTACATGTCACCCAAAATTCCAATGATGATGAGACACCCATCCTTCACCGATCCAAATTGGACCCTCAATCAAACCCAAGACGACAAGAAGTTTAACAACTTAAGGATTTCCCAACAACCCGAAGATGCACACTACATCCTTCAGATCACTTAACTACCTCTAATGTTCTACTATCACTTGGAAGAAAATGTGACACCTGAAAAGTATCGAAAACTAGCATGACTCATTGGAAACATTACGGACCTTTCTGGGTGGAATACTCAAAAAAATGAGGAACGCACAACCAAAACCGACATCAAGACAGAACATAATTGAAAAGAACACCCCAAGCCAAGACAACATGCTCGAAAGAAAAAAAATACTAACACAACCAATTTAAAATTTCTCAAAATCACTATTTTTCTTTTAAATTATAATGCTATCTTATCCAAAGCCTATCTTTTTCCAAATACAGATACCAAATTTTTCACAATCCAATAGCTACCCATGGTATACTATGAACTGTCACATGTGTGCCTATCCATTTCCATCATTATAATCCATGAACAAGTGCCCCCCCAAACACTTTTTATACATACACTAGACACATGTGACCATCCGTAGTGAATACCTAGGGTCAAATATCTCTTTTCCTCATCAAATCCAAGAAATATCCGGAGTTTTAAACAAAAATATTTCCTTGAAAACCAATTTAAGAAATATAAAAACCACTTAGAATAATCTATTTTCCATTTCAAAATCCAATTCCATTTTAAAAATCCACCATACCAATTTGAAACCACATGAGAGAAATAATTTTCATCCTAAACCCATTTCCTTTTTCAGAATTCACTCACTACAAATAGAACAAAAAAAACAAAATTTACAACGAACCACCAGAATGAGGAACTAGAATTAATTCATAGACCGATGAATTGGTAGTGGTCCATGCCCCAAGTAAGCACCAAAAACTAGGAGGAACTTAAACTATGTAATCAGACTCCACATGGGTCACTATTCCATGTGAAATCACAACGTAACACTTTCTTTTCTCGATTTTTAACCCCCAATACAAAAAATAATAATAGAAGACTTGAATCCAAGAAAACCATTGGTAAATCGAGGATGAATGAGAGCAATTGTTTGTGATTCTCCCCCTAAACCTACCTCCTGAGTCTTGATAATCCTAATCTCCATCTACCAGACACCCCAAATATCAAAGGCCTTCTCTAATACCATTGTGTCATAAACCAGCTCGGGATGTCATCTAAACTGACACCAGATCCAGTCCACGACATGGCCCGAAGGGTTTTCTCGATCCCCATGGGCTGGAAACTAGTATAGGGAATCAAAACATACAACTGAGAATGATTTAATCTGGAAATAAATAACTACGATCTAAATAATAGGACAATAAGACAATGATAATTTCTGGTAAATAAATACATAGTTGATCCAGATACAAAATGAATCTAAATGCAAAAAAACTAAATCTAATACAAAGTTAAAATATATTGTTACCAACATGACCTCTATGTGACGTCATGGTCAGCACGTCCTGTCAACCAACCTAATCCAACCACGAGAAGAAGAACTAAAAACCTGAATAAGGAGATAAACCTGAAAAATGGATAGGTCCTTTCGGCATTGTGTGGTTCAAGTAGGGTGTGAGCTAGATAGCTCAGTTGGAAATCCCCATATAATTCATGTGTTTCCATTCATGAAAAAATCCATTAAAATTAGTTTGGAATAAATTTTTAAAAATACTTTTTAACAATTTATTAAACAATCATGTATTTTGGGTTTTGAAATCCAGCACACGCCACCATCCATTTTTAAATCAAACTATCATTTTACGAACAAAACTAAAACAAAATCATAATAATCATTTTGTGATGATAATAATTATGTAGGGTAAACATAAAAAATGTATAGAAAAATTCTAACAACCAGATAAAGAAAGTAACCATGATATTTTCTAAACATCCATAGAAGATCCCTCAATGAACACAGTTTTAAACCACCTACCAATGTATGGTTAATCATATGAGTCAAAAACTAAATGGATGCTCTATCCTAGCCTCACCAATGGAAAATACCTCTTGGAATGTCCACAACTCCATGGGGGTACCAACATGTCTAATTTGGGCTGGTAAGCAATCGTCACTCGATCATATAAAAGACACCCAGGAACACATGGTGGTATTAAAACTGTGTAAGTAGGAGGCCAACGCTTGAATGACCCATCTTCCCTTCCATAACTGCACTTGCCTACCCGAAATACGGACACCAATATACGATAACCCGTAAACGGAAATCCCTCCTATAGAGGCTCCACATATACATATACATACATTTCACATCACAAATAGTGCCTACTAGGTCTCCATACTAAATGGACATTCAAATAATTTCTCAAACACATTGGGTTTCCAACCGAGCACACACATTTTCTAAAAAACAATACATTCTAAAGTTAACACAAACATCACCATTGAGTTTGGAGTTCTAACCGGGCCTTTATGTTCCAAACTAACATGAAAACACTTCATGGTTACCAAACATGACTTTAAGCATTTCAATATCTTACAAAGTTGTGTTTCAATCCCAATTAGACAAACCTTTTAGAAACACATTTCATTCTATGTTTTCCAAAACCCATAAAGCCAAACTTTACCATTTGAAAGAAAATGAGACAATTTTAATAAAAAGGGATGGAAGCATAGATGAGGTACTTTGAAGGAATGAAATATATAGTTCCATGTTCATGTTAATACACATCTATGTGTTCCCCTAGTGAAAACATGGATGTCCAAAATATAAAGGAACACTATATGGTCTAAGAGGACACTGAAAAACTATTTCTTTACAAAATCACCATTTTCATTCAAACCAATCCAACACCAACATTATTTAAAGAATAAAACCAAATCCATTTAAAAAACGTGATAACAATTTCATAAGTCTCACCCTGACTCTCATGCCACAATATGACCAAATTACACATCCCATGAAAAACATACAATCCAATGATACTACCTCAACACAAATTGGTCTAAAAAATTCACAAAAAAGCCCAATTTAACATTAATGAATACATAAAATTTTACCCAACAACAAAATTACACACAACTCTATACATCTTTCATGGATTTCCTTAAAAACATATTTTTTAAAAATTGAACTACTTCCAAAATTCTATAATAAGTTAAACAAGGGTTCCATAAAGGGGATAATTGACATTATAAATTTTTTTAAAATTCCAAGAATTAAAGGAAAATCTTTAGGAATGAAGAAAATGAAAACACCTACCTCAACCACATGCCGATGCAAAACAATACTATGTAATGGAAGATTATGTCCTTGAGGATGATATGCACTCCCTAGATCAAAAACATGTAAGCCAATAAAAAATTATAACCATTAGGTTTTGGCCAACAAGAAGACCCCCACAGGAAAACTGAGACTAGAAAAGGGGAAAATTGAAAGAGGAGGAAATTTTTAAGAAACCCTAAAAAAATTACCTTGGAAGCAAGGGAGGATAATATATAGATGAGGGTAGGCCATTGGAGGAGGGATTTCGTTACCCCCTAGTGCACCAGAATCGAACAAGGAGGGTGAGGGATAAAATACAGTAAAGTAATAAAGTGGGAGAAAATACAGTTTTATGTTTTTTATAACCTAGTAAGACCGCATGGTTTTCCAAACCATGTAGAACCCTATTCCCATGGAAGGGTTGGCACGCCGTTATCTGCGACCAACCTCTTGGACATGTTCAAGCCATGTAGTAGGTTTTATCCAAACCTAGACCAACCACATGACTGGGCTGCATGGTTTCTACTAACTATGCAGTACCCAAGTGCCACTTGGAAAAACAACCTAAAAACTCCAAAGGCCTGAAAAAATTACAATGAATAAAACTCAAAAGATGAAAAAAGGGAAAATTATTAATAAAAGTATTAAATAAAGTAGTATTCGAGGTTGGTGTGTTAGATCCATTTAAGGAATTTGGTAGTGATATATGTTATATGAGTTAAATGGGTACACGAGAGGTTATCCCAAGCCCGAAATAAGAGGGTATATGAGAGGTTATTCCATGATCAAAACAAGATGGCACATTAGAAGTTATCCCATGCCTAAAACAAGATGTCACATAATAGGTGATTCCATACCTAAAATAATAGGGTAGAAGGGAGGAAATACCATTTCCAAAACAAGAGGCTACATGAGAGTTTACCTAATGCCTAATGAAGGCACAAGGATGATTAACATAAGAATAACATGTTTTTAATTTCATGGTAGATAAACATGAAATGTAATTATCAATAGTTGTGTGTTTTCCAATATTCTATATCTTATTCCAATGTAATTCTATTTTAGCTCATGATATTTTATTTCTTTATAGTTTATTCTTTATGAACATCTAATAATTTTGTGATGTCTCATGATTATGATAATTTAAATTAATTGTTTGGTTTTCAAATGTTATGATTATGTTATCAAACCCTTCTATTCATGTTCTTTTTACATATCTCTCTTGTTCACCCTAATATAGAATCGGAGATCACCCTTTCTTATGTTTATATTCCACGGGCTATGAAGAAAAGTTTTATGTATGGTTTGTTTTTAAATAATACTAAAGAATAATATATGTATGGGAGATATGGAATATCATCCCCAAAATATAGGATTTTGTATATATTATTCAAATACATTAAACAATTATTGTCCTCAGGAATGTGTTTGTGTAATGTTCTAAATATTTATCGAAAAATATGTAAGATTGATATATTGAAATCCTATGTAGCTGTAATTTTATATTAATCTCCCCTCAACCCGTTTATAGGAGGTTTTTGGGAAAAAATCCCTTTAGGTGTCCTCTTATTATGTTTTAGGTGTGGTTGTGTTTTTTGACAAATCCGGATGACCGCAAATGTGTATGGTTGGTATTTTACTAAGGTAGGTTTTTAAGGTGGCATAGTTTCCCAATGTTTGCAAAAAATTTGTGCTTCAAAATATGGATTTTGATGTTAGAAAAGAAAGAATTTTTTTATAGGCGTGAATGGTATGAAGAACGTTGAAGAAAACATGAAAAAGGGGAAAACTGCATACCACAATTCATGGACTGCGTACCATGTTCCCTGAATGGTACATAAAGTGGTGTAAATAGTATGTGGAGCAGCGGGAATGGTATGCCGGAGTGGTTCGTGAAACCGAAAATAGTTGGTGGTGGAAGGTGGTGTGGTATGAGGATGGATTGGAATCGACATAGGAGATCGACCATATATGAGTGAATTTAGTACATGGACTGCATGTGAAAAATAGTTCACGAGAGGGCTTAAGATCCCTGATGGCTAGAGGATCGGTATGCGGTGAAGGCTAGATCGAAGATTTAGTAAATCGTTGATTATCGGATTTGGCAGATATCATTGCTTATATAAGAATTTCTAATCCCACCGATTACTATGGAGACTAAATATCATTAGAGAACATATTTTTGGTCAGGTATTTCTGAAATTTCCAAAGGAGGTTCATGAGGAAGAATTATATGAAAGCTAATGTGGTTTTCACAAAAGTAATTCTACCGAAGGTGTTTATGAGTATTCTTAACCCAAAAAGGAAAAAGTAGTACGTTGAGAAGGAAGTCTGGTATACAGAGGAAAAAGTCTGGTACGTAGAAGCAATGGACTCAGTACATAGAGGAGGAATCTCCGGTACGTGAGAGAGAGAATTCTGCAAGTGGTATGTTGAGGGAGGGCTCTAGTATGTGGGAGTGAAGTCAGACCACGAATAGAGAATAGTTCTTTGATATAGGGCAGATCATAGAGGTGAAATAAAGACATAGGTACTCAGAGGGAAATAGAGGTTTACAGAAGGAAAAATTAGTATGTGATAGAAAAAGGTGGTTTGTGATTTTCACAAGGAAGCCTGTGAAAGCATCAAATTAGTTTGTGAAAGTATTTACCAATACATATCAGTATTCGGGAAGGTGGACTTCATCTATGTGTGAAAAAGGAACATCAAGAGAGCATCTGCCTATAGTTTTGGATGGAAAAATTCATGAAAATTAAAGGACATACTTGTTCATAAATTGCATTCAGCCGACATGTTTATAAACTGTGAGTGGATATTGTTCCAAGAGAAGTGAGCTCAAGAAGATAAAGATGTTGATCGTTTACACCTACAGTGATCCAGAGAATGAGGCACAGGGACTGACCATTGGGAATGTTGTGAGTACACCCTAAATCTGGTAAAGGCAGTGATTCTGGTCATATAACATCTAGCCTGAACTTTGTACTCATTATTAGTAGTGAGCCTTAGTAAATTTGTTACATTGGGACATGTCCATTGTATGCTCCTTGGACGTATCCTAGTGAGGGTGAAACAAGTAAAAATCATTGTGTCCTTGTATATTCATTACTGCTTTACTTTCAAGGAATCATCATAGATAAAATTGGAAAGGAAATTAACATTATAGATAATAACAAGTAACCCTTTTAATAAATAGGTTAAGATCCCATGGGGGAAAAAGTCTTTTGAAAAGAATATTCTTACCCTGATTAACCCCCCTCTCAAGGTATCGAGGATCCTTTTGGACCTAAGATAGGTTATAGTTAATTAATTCTAGAGATGGTAATTTACCTAGGTTTTACCATTACGGGGATGCATTTGGGACATACACCAATGAAGATTCCATTGTGTGGGGGAAATCAATTCATGTAACTAAACGAGACATACATATTGAGGATTCCCTCACTGGGGGGAATTTATGATGTGAGTGACGTGATCATTGAAAATCCCTAAGACTATGTGGTCTATGCTTGGTGTGATAAATAAGGGACAAAAAGTATCCAAACAAAACACTTATGGAAATGATACTTATGAATTAGGGTGGCCTCAATTGGGTGTTTGATACAGAGATCAAGATAAAGGAAGGAATATTATACACATTTCTTATTGAAGGTATTTGAGTCCCCATAGTTAAACTTATTCAAAACCTCATGTTGAGTTGGAATTAGTGGTTACACTAAGTGAGATTATTATTATAACCTAGTTTTTGGAATGTAAGGGGATTATAGTAGTATAGATTCCCATTGGATAATATCAGACCCTTTACCTCAAATAGAGAGAGTAGGAACCATGTGTAGCCAGTTATGCATGTTTGGATGGAATAAGGATCCCATAATACCCATACGATTGTATGAGTATTAATTAAAAAAAAATTGGGCACTTCTTATATGAAATTTGAATTATATTCCATAGACTCATGTTTTGGGGATCACATGGTTTGATGGAACATTCTTATGTACATCTATTGAGGGAGGTTGTCATTTGATAGTGGTGTCCTCTTGACCTATCCTGGTTTTCTTCCTAACATGTCCTAGTTGCATGTCCTACATGTCCATGGTGTCTACACAATAAGTCTTAGGTGTCTACCTATCATGTCACAGGTGTCTATCTAACATGTCTTGATCATCTACTTAATGTGTCCTAATTGGCTGCCAGAGAAGGATGGCATGTCCCATGGTAAATTTCATGATCAAAGAAGATATGTTTAGGGAATTTCGCATGATCAATGTTGACATGTTTTAGGGTAATCACATGATGTTATTAACACATTTAGAAGATTTGTGTGTGACATAGATGACATGTGTGGAGGACATCGCATGAATCAGCAAACATATCCATGGTTGGTTGAGTGATTCATCTTTTTTTTTCTGGGGATCCATCATGTGATTGATGCAGGATCATCCAAGGGTGTCACATGATCATCATTGATATGTCTAGAGGAATTCAAGTGAAATGGTTGATATGTCCATAGAACATCTTGTAACTAGAATGATATGTCTGATGGACTTCACATGACTTGGGAGATATGACCAAAGAAATGTTTCATGACCTAGACGACATGTATGGGCCTTTTCACATATAATTAATAAGAAAAATGATGATCATGATCTCATATCATGAAAATAAATGTATCCAATTTCCCATAAACCATTTTTCCTTTTCATCCATTATCACATAAATTCCACAATGTATATCGGAGAATAGAATTTTGAGATGACACACAACAACGTTTATATGTGGAAAATACTTTTTCTAATACATTAAATTCTCTATATGCCCATCACAAGATCAATAAGGATATCACGTAAATCGTATATAAATTTTGTGTAATATCTTATGCCTTTCAATGGGTTTACCTGGTGGAAGACCCTTATGATGTCATAGATTTATTTTTTGAGGATTATTTTCTCACATATACATTCCCATGTGTGTTTTATTATGAATATGGTAGTAATTTATAGGCATCACCACCATTAAACTATAACACTTCTAATAGTTTATATATCAAATATATGGTCTTGAATTAGTTGAGCATCTCATGTATCGCATGAACCTACTACAGGTTATCCATAGTGTCTTATTTTTTGTTACATGAAAAATAGAAAATGTGAGATCATTTCATCATCTGAATATTTATTTAAAACATGTCTTTTTAATGGTAGTTAACATAATTAAATTTAAATTTTAGTGGAAATTCCCATGATCATGTTTACATATCATTGAGTCTTCATGATATTAGGAAAATTTTACGACAGGATTTTTTGTGATTAAGAGAGACAAGTATTGGTCTCTTACGATGATCATGTTGGCATGTTTAAGGGGTTATTCATTAAAAATAGTGTATCTATACTTCACATAAGGGTTCCACCATTTTTAGATATTATATTATAATGGTTATAGTTCTCACCAATTGATTTTCTATTCGGGAATCATGGGATCAAATGGAAATATCTGATATCCTTTGCATAATAGAGGTGAAATTTCTAGCGGCATTCATAGGATGAGGTTGGAATTTTGGTGGGTCATTCACAAGATCAATAGAAAGATCATGTGTGCCACATCAAACTTTTGTATAAAAAATTCATAACATTTTTTGGTAAGATAGTTTCATATTATAAGCCTTTTAGTTTCTATTTTTTAATTCCATCAACATTTTTCCATTATTGTCCTATTATTGAATCACATGTTCAATAATAGTTCTCAAAAAAAGTTTGAGAATTTTCATGTATGGTTTCTATTCTTTTATGTGCATATATAAGGTTGAACATGATCGAATAAAGATTAACAATGGTCATATCATGATGGGGGTGACATACCTGAAGGGGTTTTAATTGAATAGTTGACATGTTGTTTCCGACGATTTCACAGGGGCGCGCACATCAATATTATTGGAGGACGACAACACTGTTTGTTGCCTTGCATTCCAGCATTCCAAAGGCGGGAAGCATCCATTCCTTTTTTAGGGATGATTGCTCCTTGATCGAAACAGAATGATGGGATGACGGTTCGTCCATCCGGGGATTCCTTTGTAGAACTCGTCACCTAGTCTGAGTCTACCTTATAGATTTATGATATTGTTCATGAAACTCTACCTAGCACCATATCTTCATGGACACCAATTAGGTCAGGGGAGTAGTCACGTTGGACATCATTGTCGTGTCTGGTCACTGGGACATCGGCGCGTCTGGGTTACTTCCCTTTATTATAGGGACTCTCGAGGGCACGGAAGCCTGAGGCATCCCATGTCGAACGCTGGGAATTTTTTTCCATAGTCCTATATCAGGGGTTTTACTCAGCTTCTCATGTTTAACATAGTGTATGTTGTGAGTTTAATGTCTAGAGGAGATGGATCAGATTGATTGGAACACTGATTAGAGTGGATCACATGGGTGAATCCTTTGAAGGGAATACTGATGTTAGGTCCAATGTGTGGTTGGCTTCCCAGTTGTTGTTAAGGGGAATGGGGAATGAGGTGGAATGATCCCACTGGGATGTGCCGGCCCAGGTAAGAATCTGTATGGATGTTGGATTGTTTAATGAGTTGCATGGAGAATAATATGTAGTTGACTCAAGGAGGAAAATGGTGTTGGTCTTGATTCTTGAGGAGACCTGCTACATATCCCCATGGTAGGGAATCAAAGTCCTCGTAGTTCATCTGACGACACCTTACCGGCGATTGGGGATTTCGACGGCTTACCACTGGATGGTGGATCACAACATGTTACCACTAGATAGGGTCATAATGGATTACCGCTGGATGGGGTTTCAATGGATTACCGCTGATTGAAGTCCACAGTTTAACGTCATGCAGGACGGTGGTAAACCAATGTGAAGGAGGACCTGAGGCCCAGATAGATGGTGGGATTAAAACTTGTGGAGGCTTTCTACATACCTTTCCTTGGAAGGGATCAAAGTCCACATAGTTCATAAGGGTTTGGGCGGACTGACTTGAAGGGTGGTTGGAGTGACTGGGTGTTGGGATTGAACCTCACGGAGGCTTCCTATGTACCTCGCCTTGGCAAGGATCAAAGACCATGTAGTTTAGATGTTGTGGGAACTGACGTGAAGGGGAGTCAGAACTAATGGTTGTTAGGATTGAATCTCATGGATGCTTCTTATGTACCTCATCTTGGAAAGGTTCAATGACAACGTAGTTCAGATGGTGTGGGAACCGACATGAAGGGGGGACATAACCAATGATTGTTGGGCTTGAACCTCAGGGAGGATTCATATGCACCTTTCCTTGAAAAGGATCAAATACCATATATTTCATGTGGTTTTGGTGAACCAACGTGAGGATGGTTGGGACCAATGGATACTAGACTTGAACCTCAGGAAGGCTTCCTACATACCCTTCCTTGGCTAAGATCAAAGACCTCATAGTTCAAGTGGGTTTGGTGAACCAATGTGAGGATGGTCGGGACCAAAGGATGGTGCTCTTGAACCTTAGGGAGGCTTCCAACATACCCTACCTTGGAAAAGATCAAATTCCTCATAGTTCAAGTGGGTTTGGTGAACCAACGTGAGGTTGGTTGGGGCTAATGGATGGTGGGCTTGATCCTTAGGGAGGCTTACTATGTACCATGCCTTAGAAACGATCAAAGACATAGTAGTTCAGTTGGATTTGGTGATTCGACGTGAGGATGGTTGGGACTAATAGATGGTGGGATCGAACCTGAGGGAGGCTTCCTACAAACCCTGCCTTTGAAATGATCAAAGACCTCGTAGTTCAGGTTGTGTGGGAACCAAGGTGAAGTGGGGTCGGAACCAATGGTTGTTGGTCTTGAACCTCATAGAGGATTCCTATATGCCTCACCTTGACAACAATCATAGAAAACATAGTTCAGGTGGGTTTGGTGAATGGATGTGAGGATGGTCGAAACCAATGGATGGTGGGCTTGAACCTAAGGGAGGCTTTCTACATACCCTTCCTTGGGAAAGATCCAAGACCTTGTAGTTTTGGTTGGTTTGGTGAATTGATGAGAGGATGGTTGGGACCAATGGATGGTGGGCTTGAACCACAAGTTTTCTTCCTACATACCTACCTTGGAAAAGATCAAAGACCTTGTAGTACAGGTGGTGTGGGAACTAACGTGAAGGGGGGTCGAAACCAATGGTCGTTGGGCTTGAACCTCAGGGAGGATTCCTACGTACCTTGATTTGAAAAATATCAAAGACCATGTAGTTCAGTTGGGTTTAGTAAGCTGACGTGAGGATGTTTGGGACCAATGGATGGTGGGCTTCAACCTCAGGGAGGCTTCCTTCGTACCCTTCCTCGGTAAGGATCAAATACTGCATAGTTCAGGTGGTGTGGGAACCGACATGAAGGGGGTCATAAATAATGGTTGTTGACCTTGAACCTTAGGGAGGCTTCCTACGTACCTCGCATTGGCAAGGATCAAAGACCGCGTAGTTCAGGTGGGGTTTTGGGGGCTTACACTCTTGGTTTCCTAGAGAGGATGTCATGGTCGATGATTACTATAAGCCCACATGAGTCATGCTCGGTGTGAGAAACAAGAGGCATCAAACACCTGATTATCATGTCGCAAAAGGTGAGTCCGGGGGAAGTAGGCTGGGGATACGTATAGCTGGAATCCCAAAGAGGAAACAAAGGCTTACGTGTGGTTAGCAGCCTAGATAGGTGATGGAGATTGGGACTTACTTCAGGAGGGAGGTCAGTGGGATGAAAAAACCTAGCAGGATAGGAATTTGGCACCCAAGAAGAGAGTAGGAGTAGGGGTGCTACATCTTGCATGAAAAGCTAGGGTCTTACACTAGGGTGTTTTCCCTTTCCCTGCAGATGAACACCGCTCCAATAAATTTTATGCCATTCCATGTGAGGAATGATTTCACTCTTGTGGATACCACTTGGCGTAGAGCACGTCTGAGGTGGGGTTCTCTATGTGAAAGGCACATGATGAGGTAACAGTTTAACATCATGTGTTGAGGATGATGGTGATTGGTAGTTTAATTTCCTACAGCTCGGATGAGGTGGGTGCGCTCCACACACCTAGGACATACATAACAGATAATTTCCCTCCCTTGGGAGTAGGATGGCATTAGAAACATAGTGTTGGGGGTGTCAGGAGGTGATCCCATTGGGGTTCCATGTTAGCATGACTATGTGGAGAAGCAATATCCATTACCATGCCTACGCGAAGGAGCATGAGGTGAAGAAACGCATTTTGAAGCCCCTCCCAAGGGACTTTGAAGTAATTTCATGAAAACCTAGAGGGTTTCATGGGAAAAGGAGTTGTAGTGCATCAAAGTTCATAGGTAGAAGACTTTTGAAGCTCTGGTGCCCCATGAAGTGGATGAGCTTCAAGAAGGGATGTGCTTCATGAAGTAATGTCACCTAGGCTAGGTATAGGGCATAGGTGCATAAGGGAGGGGCTTCCCGAAGTGGAAAGGAATTTACAATGTAATGACTCATGAAGAAATGGTGCCTCATGAAGAATGGTGTAGAAAAGAAATATGCTTCACGAAGCATATTGAACCAGACATATGATGTGGGTCACATGTGTATGGAGGGTATTCTCTGAAGCATAAATGCTTCGCGACAACCCGAGTCCCCATGAGGATCCCCTTCCTTCATGAAGGCTCGTGGGCTTTGTGAAAGGAATCCATCTCAGAAGAGGGGTTGAATTAAATAAAAGGAGGAGGCATATCACAATGAAAAATTACCTTGAGAAGTTCACGGTTCATAGAGCAAGAAGTGCTTCGTGATTTGAAAGAGAAGAAGTTGAATGTTTAAATGATCCGTCTTTTGGGATCAAGGGGAGCTCTATATTTATAGGTAAGAGGTGCCCGTGAAGCAGAGCTTGATCAGCACAAAGACAAAGTTTTCTCTATGGTGGGTCACGAATGTCAAATCGGTTCGCGGAGGATCCCACATCCTTTCTCCATGGGGGGATTGCGAACGTCAAAGTGGTTCACGAAACCTCCCACCTCTTTGCTCCATGGCATGGTCGCAAATGTCAAAGTCATTTGTAGATCCTCCCGTCTCCTTGCCCCATGGAGGGGATTCGAATGTCAAAGGGGTTCTCAAATCCTCCCACCTCCTTGCTCTATGGCGGTAGTGGGGTCATGGGGCTCCATGAAAGGTATTTGCGAGGAAATTTTAGATACTTTCCTCATGTTCTTATTCATCCCAACTTTGGGCGCCAACAAATTCCCCCCCCTCAGAATTAGAGCCGAGGTGAAATAAAGGGTCAAAGTCTGAGGGTGAATCACCAAAATCCCTTGGCCGTCGGCGAACCTGTTTTGTGAAGAGGGATAGTGAGGCAGATAGGCGACGTGCAGGCTAAGCGCGCTACGAAGCTCGGTGCAGTATGGATGTTCCACAAAGCTTCAAAGGTTGTCTCCTATAAATTGGGGCACTGAACATTCTTTTTCCTTTTTGTTCCTCCATGACTTTGGCTTGTAGTGATATTGATTGACAAAGATCCACATACTCTGCGCTTGCTCTCTGTGAATCGGGGCTTCTGCTTCGTGGTGCACAGCGAGTCTTCGACTCCGCAACATTGCTTAGTGACTTTCTTTTGAAGGTCATGGCAGGGCTCTGCGAACATTCTTTACGAACAAGCTCCATGACATTGCTCCGTGAAAGGGCTTCATGAACCAAAAATAGGAAACACTCAAACTTAAAACTGAATGGCTCACTAGGAGGCTTCTAGGAGGGCCCTCACGGACATTGTCTGAAGGGAGGATATGGAGAACAGATTGGGCATAGGGGAGTTAATATGAAGCCATTGTGATCACAATTCATTGGTGGAGCTACTATCGGAGGTCCAGAGGAACTATCCACTGTCCAAGAGGCTGCCTCTGTATGGATTTGGGCTGAGGGGTGACGTCTTCATTCCTGAAGTATGTAGAGATGTGCCAGCTTACTGGTTCAGGAGTACGTCGTGTTAGTGCCAATGGTTCAGGGAGGCTGATGGCCATGCCCGAGAAGACTCCACGCTCGTCGTTGTTGGATGCCTGTGTAACCACCTGAACAATGAGGATGGGAAGGCATTTCATCAGGAGATATCCCCCCCCTATATACCAAACAATCTTTATAGCAGCCTTGAGGAACCCAGGGAAGGGGTGGTATAAAGAGTGGGACCTACGCTAGGGCGACAACATTATAGATGATTGGGCCTATTCCTACTGGGTAGGTGCCTCATCTAAAGAGTTAGGGGATGATCTGAGGAGAGAGGCCCTATATGAGGCAGCTTGGGCCTCCCAGTTTCACATCAATTAGCCGAAGCAGCTGATGTCGGAGTTACTGAGTAGGTGTCCATCAAGGACCAATACCGTCCACCAACACCACAGGGAGGTTGGTATCAGCTTGGGGTACGTGCACTAGATATCAAGTGTCATGATATTGGGGGTGATGTCTGATGAATTCTTCCCTGTCATGGGTGCGTGGGAGGATCCAGAGAAAATTCCAGGGCCGACGATAGAGTTGATGGAGCTAGTGCCAGGAGAGGACAAAGAAGTTGTGAGGGATGTCCATTTCAGGCGGTGGTACAAGTAGTTTCTGAACTTCCCAGAATATAGAAAGTTTCTAGTGAGTCCTCAGACTTGTCCGAAGGGGTCTCAATGGGGAAAGGAGCACTCGTACTGGCGGCTCTTGGAGGACAACCAGTGGAAAACCTGGGGATTTAGCAGCAATACCAAGCAGCAGCCAATAGTCAGGCTGGTGGCATTCATCGCTGCTCTCATTTGTAGTTGGATACTACTGGTGCAGGATAAAAACATGGGTGTCCAACCCATAACATTCATAATGCTGTACATTTTGCCGATAAGAGGGTGAGTCAACCTCAGGATCTCGATTCTCGCCAAGCTATACAAGATGTTGTGGCACATCAGTGAGGGGGAGAGGACATGGAGAATATGTGGTCCATTCCACCTCCTATATGGGGGGATAGCGGCACATGTTAGGGGGGTTAATGAGTACCTGAACCCCATCTCACCTCTGGGATAGAACTTCCTCCCATCTATTATGAACACCATGGGAAGCTTTCTAGCCAAGCTGACCACACCAATGGGTCTGAACCGGGTGTGGAAGGTGGAATAATACAAATTTTACCCATTTTCGTTTCCAACAGGTGATTTTAATAATAACGACCAAGGAACAGAAGAGCATTATTCCTATCTCGTGTACTTTCGAGGTGGATTACTGGTGGAAAGGGTGGACCGTGATCCCCTCTATGAGTCGTACACCATGCACCGATTTTCCCAGCAATTTCGGTTTATGCAGCGACTGGCCCTGTGGGTCTATCTCAGGGGTCCTCATGAGGAAAACTTGTGTGTGATGAGGGAGATGTGGGTCATGTTTACACGGGAAGATGGGAAGATACAGAATGAGATGCCTTTGCCTAATTGTTTCTTTAGGATGGTAAAGGTGTATGCCCAATGCTTGGAGGCGGCCTACCCTGGGGAGATGCCGAAGCAGCCAACTGTTACGGATCGGTGATGGTGATCCCCCCAACCTCAAGGCTAGGTCAGGAAGGCAGCAATGGAATCTTGTGGTGGTGGGGCTTCCATGGAAATGAGATCCACACCAGTTGAGGGTGAGGCATCAATGATAGATCCAATAGTGGTAGTTGACCCGGTGGTTCCAGAAGAACAGAGTCATACAGAGGGGGGCCACTGAGAAGATTCTGTAGGATACCCACCCAGGATCTAGGGAAACTACAGCATCATATAAACATTGATGCTAGTACTACATTCCCAGAGTCCTGGGACATCTAGGAAGTAAACCGGAAATTCCTCAGGCCGTCTAAGATGTGGCAACAATTGAACTGTCTCAGGATGGATTTACTGAGGATAGGCCCTATCAGGGCCGGCTTTGCGGGGTCCCAGGAAGAGGCAGAGTAATACCTGGTAGATCTGGAGGACATTGGGCATTCCTGGGGTGCCCTGCATCTAATGAAAGATCATTTCAAGGTGATGTTGGATCATATGGTCTCCCCACAGTTGTCTGCCACTGAACTAAGGGAGGACTTCCCTCTATCAGAAGAATTGGACTAGTCCTCCTAGGGGGATAAGGATGGTAGAGGGAGTCCGTTGGAGGAGGTAAAAGTTGGTGATCAAGCCTTGGACTTTGATGAGTTCGCAGAGGCCCTCGAGGTAAAATCTAAAGCCCCTTCCTCAGGGTATGATGCCAGGTCATTTTGGACTCCTTAATAACATCTGAACTATGTAGGAGGACTTCATACACAGAACCCACTCTCTTCCTTCAGTGGATACAGATGCATGACTTTCAGGATCCACACATATGGCTGCATCAATTGCTCATCTAGCGGGGCCAGGACACCTGAGGTGACCCCTTCAAATCTTTTAGATCGTCCGATAATATACGAGGGACCATGCTTTAGGGTCCCATAACATAAACCCAAGAACGAGACCAGGAATTCGATCTCGGTAAGTTTCTTCTACCAAATTCATTAATGTCACCAATTGACCATGTCAACTAATGTTTGTGCTTCTTTTTGGTGTGTATAGTTCTTTGATTGGCCTGGGCAGTTGCGGTGAGGTTGGTCAGGACTTCTAACGGCACCATTCCCAGGGGAATGCTGGTGATCGTGGTGGCAGCTATCCCGAATGACCGAACTGTGGTGCTCCCGATCGCTAGTGGGATAGCCAGTGGGTCTCTTCCTGATATTATTGAGTTGGGATATAATGAAGAGGATATATTAGATAGCCCAGGTCCCACCTGCCTGATCAAACTCCAGATGCGAACCCTACTGATGAGTTCCTAAGGGAGTTCCCCGCCTATGAGACTGTCAACGGTGCTGGCTGGGATGAGACACCCTCTAATTAAGAGGACATTAAAATATTCTATCATAGATCATGGAAGATGATCAAGTTCTTAATTTATGACACACCCAAAGAACTATGGATGGATGTGATGGACAGACTTCATTCGCGACAGCGTGAACTTTTTTCTATGGGAGTGGATTCCCAACGTCCTCACATGCTTGTCCGAGATCTTATGGCAGATAAGATTCATGAGTATGATGCTGGCCTTGGTGTAGGCTGGCAGCAGAGGAAAACAGAGAACATCAAGAAGCTCCAAGAGGCTAAAAACGATGTTTAGCAGCTACAGGTCTGGGCAGATGAGAACTCATCCACCCTTAACGTGCAATCGAAGATGATATTGTGATTGAAGGCTCAAATGGAAGAGGCCAAAAAGGGCATGAAGCAAGCCACCGAGGAGATGATCGTCATTCAGACTGATGTACAACGGGCCCAGATTGTTGCTGATGAATTTCACCCCATTGATTCTGAGGATAACCGGAACTGAATATGCCTCAGAAAATCATGGACGCTATAAGTTAGAGGGTGGTAGAGATGAAAATTTCTTTTGATGGGATTAACCAGTCCATTGGATGGATAGACCCTTGGGTGTTGTACAGATCACATTCCCTCTAATGTACATTAATTTGTTGATTATTGGATTCCATAACATGCATGAGTCTCGTTATTAGTGTTGGTTTTACACGCATCTGTAATATTCATGAAATACCCAGTGATCATTCCTTAAGATCACACGAGTTGAGCCCAATGTGAGCAATAAGGGATAATCGCTATGTTATTCAATATGAACATAAGATTTCTAACCATGTTTCGAGCATCCGAGGTTCGAACAACCAACCCGGATTTCCAGGAAGAGAATGGGGAGACCTGACTGGAGAAAGAATCTCTTAGAAGAGTCAAATTACCATTTTCCTAGTGTGCTCTTGTTCATGAATGGGGTAACGCCAGGGGTGCTGGAATAAATCTGAATAGGGGGGAATGGAAGGTGTGAATCACGATACCCAATATTAGTAACACTGTAGTGATGGTGTGATAATTAAGAATGATTGTTGACTGTGTTCAAAACACAGTATCCTTATTGTGTTACCCTGAAATGGGGATAAAAATGAGGGCTGACTACTAACCATGTTTGAAACATAGGGCCTGACTCCAAATGTCATCAATTAGTCTTCCAGAACATTAGCCCTGGATAGTAGGTGATTCATAGGCCTTGTGTAACACCCCGACCCTAGTTACCCAGATTCGGTGCATTATTACATAACACTGGCATGATCACAATAAAGATCGAATCTCGAAAGACTGATTGGTTTAGTAGCCTTGGAAACACTAGATATTTTCATAAGTCTTACATTACATCACAAAATGAAAAACTACTACAAAAACATATTGTCTCCATAATCCACACTCATATCCCCACATAATATCCCTGTAGGTCATTCATAATTTACTTCTTCACTTCCTGTGAAAAATATAACATAGAAAATGGGTGAGCTCAAATGCCCAGTAAGGATAACAATATAGCGGAAACTTTCATAAATAAGAATAAACATTTAAGGCAATGTATAACTAAAACTAAATCCTTTCAAACATGAAATTTCAATATGGTATTTCATAAATAAAATGAAATAATTCCATTTACTTATTCACATGGATATTCTACTAATCGAATAATCACATGCAAAATCATTAACCACTTTCATAATGTTGCAATGCATAATGCCAGACTATCATAATCACATAGCCAAGGCCTCGTGCCAAGACTACAAATATGATTTTGCCAAGGCCTTTTTCCAAGACACTAGTTTGTCTCATGATACCTACCAATGCATCGATGAGCTATATCGGGCTCCACCCGTCACATATTAAGTCTAATGCATTCCCATATGAAAAGGTTTAAACATAACATAAACATTCGTATTAAAACTAGCATAAGAAATGTCAATAATTTCACCATAAACTATGAATGGTATAAAAATAGCACATCCACAGTCAAACATATCACAAAAACTTAAATACAATATAGAAGTTTTTTATCATAATAAATCAACTTCAAATAAGCGTAAAATCCATCAAAGGATGTTGACATAGATGAAATCAAAACTCTTTTTAGAGAAATATCTCTTTCTATTTTTGAAATCATTTAAGAGCCATATAAAATAAAACATTTTCTTTGAAAATATTCTTATAAGCTTGTCAGGAAGGCTTTGAATATTTTATAATGGTGGAAAATAACTGCACCCACCGTATAAGTTAAAAATAGATTCTTACCTTAATTCTGTCGAAAAGGTTAAAAGGACCTTGTTTTGAAAACGACGGAAAGATTCCTCTTATAAAAAGTCAAACAAGGGTATAAATGACTTTAACCCATATTCTTGTAAATAATAAATTTTTTTTGAAATACATTTTTATGAAAACATGGATGTGGATGATAAAGAGATCCCAGTAGATTATTACATATAAACAACCTCGGATAATTAAGAGATTGTGAAATAACCCTTAACTTGTAATTTTCCTTGGTTGGGGTAGGTTAACCCCCTGTATAATGTTGAAATAATTGTTATTAAATTATACAAGAATCATATATATTAATATGATATCATATATGATCTTTTAACATTGATTTGTTAATGATATCTTTCAATTATCGTTGTTTTGGGTGTTAACTTACTTGTTTTCTTTTATATGTTTTGTTATGTAAGACATGTTTATAATGGATAGGTTGTATATTATTCATATCCAGAATTATATCAAGTCCTTAAACATCATTTTTAAATAATCACATGATAATTATACTTGAATGGATACGATGGAGAATGAATCTCATCGCGTTCGTGGAGATGGTAGTCCGTACGTACGCACGAGCGACAATATCATTCTTTTGATATTAAAATAATATATAAATGGATGGTATATCATATATACAGAATCATTAACATGTTATATTTATTAGTTACATGAGTTACACATCATTATTATACCCATCCAAATAATAATATATTGAATAACATTTACACCACGACGTGGAGACGGTAAGCCGTACGTACGCACGTATGGTGACATGTTATTCAAAGGGTGGATAGAATAATGAATATGGTTTTACCATATTTATAATAACATCACAGTATATATATGATACTAGAGTTATTATTTTATAATGGTAACAACAAAGGAAGAAGAAGTGGAAAAATAAAGGAACTTGGAAAAAGGGTGGTGAAATCATTACCTCTTCTTCGGTTTCTTCCTTTTGATTTGATCAAAAGGGCTCCTTAGGTAGGCTTTCTGATCAAACTAAGGCCTCTAGGTTGTAGTGAGGGAAGTTGAGAGAGTATTTGGGCAGTGTTTGGCCCAACAAAAAGGCTTTGAAGGTGTGAAGAAAAGAGAAGGAGGAGTGCCCTTTTATAAGAAGGGTGAGGGGAACCTTTGGAAAAGCTAGAGATATTAATTTATAATAAATTAATATTCGGTTTCTAATGGCTCAAAAGTTGATTATTTAAATTTTAAGGTGGGGATAGGTCGAAAAAAACTCAACCAATAGAATTTATACAGGTTTGGGTACTTATATTAACCTTATCATTAAGAATTAACTCTAAGTTAATTAGTTTCACTTTTACAATGTCTCTTTGTATTTTTATATAATATGGTTAATAAACTTACTATATACATCCAAAATACCCCCAAGTTGTCCATTAATGAAGAACCTATCATGATATAAGTCTCTTTGCCGAACCATATATTTTTAGGAATTTAATATCAATTAATAATATAATATTTTTTTTAAGAACTCTTTTATGTCAATTTTGACACTATTCAATAGTTGATTTTTGTGAAACTCATAACAGATTGATTACTTCGAAAAAAGTCAATTAAATAAATACTAATATATCATTTTATCCTAGAAAATTGGTTCAATTATTTAAAAGTTTCATATTATATTTATATTGGTATTTATAATATCAATTATTTTAATTTTTCACTATTATAGTAATTACTTCATCATCATTGTGTCATAAATAAATTAAATTATGTAATGTCCAAAAATTTTAAATAAAATATCACTATGTAGGAAATATTTTTATATTTCTAATGAATATTTATAATCTAAAATCCAACATATATAACCCTATGTAAAAATTGTTTTTCTAAAAGATATATGCTTGTGTCATTTTTGTATTCATTTTAACTTAATTAAAATAAAGTGTCCCTATCACCTACAAGTGGCACCATGGCGTCCCAAAATCGACCCAAATATGACTATGGTCTAACTTTATCAACCAATAAGGCTAGGACACGTTTTATGGTAATTTAGTATTATTATAATATTATTTTTTAACCCTTATTTACCGGATTTACCCTTAACCGTGGTAAATAAAATATTTACCGCAGTAATTATTCAAAATGCCTAAAAATAAAAGTTACCTATTTATACAATTTGAACATACTGATTCCAAATATGGAATCCATTTTTCTAAATTCAAAACACAGATGTGGCAGAAATTAATTTAAAATTAATTCCTTATGTCAAAACAAAAAGCGTGTTTTTAAGAGATAATAACTATCAAATGATTGACACTTGTTTATGTTTGGTTTAATTGTAAAATTATGTCCAATGACCAAAATTATATTAAATGGTAAAAATATATTCTAAATATACTTTAAAACCACTCAAATTCATAACTTATCACTAATAATTATTTTGATTAAAAAAGTTGTTTTTAATTAAAATTTAGTAATTTTCACTATTCATCAAAATATTAAAGTTATCCGAAAAGTACCAAAATTTCACCTTAGGCTAAATTCGATATTCCGAATCAAAAAATGAAGTCCATTTTAAAATATATATAATTTCAAAAATTAGGTATTACTATTCATAACGGCTAGTTTTATTAGTTATGGTGTGTTAGAAATCAGTGTTGTGTACAACACACGCTATCACATTATTCAATGAGAAGCGTACCGTAGAAGCTTGGGGTGTTACATTCTCCCCTCCTTCAAATAATTTGGTCCTAAAAATTTCTAGAATACTACCGCATGAAAAAAGACTCAGGTGGTTCTTCATCATATGTTCCTCGGGTTCCCACGTTGCCTCTTCCATCTTATGGTTTCTCCACAAAACTTTTACCAGATGCGTCGTCCGGTTTATCAGCACTTGTTCTCTCGTATCAAGAATCCTGACGGACTCTTCACAATAGGACAGATCGGGTTCCAGTTCTAATTCCTCATAGGTGAGTACATGCGTTGGGTCAGGCTTGTATTTCCTCAACAGAGATACGTGGAACACATCGTGATCTTTAGAGAGACTTGGCTGCATTGCCAATCGGTAAGCTACAACCCCAATTCGTTCTAGAATTTCGAAGGGTCCGATGTACCTGGGACTCAATTTACCATTCTTACCAAAACGTATGAATCCCTTCCATGGAGATACCTTCAGGAAAACATGATCACCGACTTGAAATTCCAAATCCTTTCTTCGATTATCGGCATAGCTCTTCTGCCTACTTTGAGCTACTTTGATGTGATTTTGGATTACATTCACCTTTTCCATCGTTTCCTCCACCAGTTCTGGACCTACATGTTTTCTTTCACCGATGTCATCCCAACAGGTTGGTGTACGACATCTCTTTCCGTATAACGCTTCATATGGTGCCATCTGAATACTCTAATGGAATCTATTGTTATAGGAACATTCTACCATAGGTAAATATTGATCCCACATACCCTGAAAGTCAAGTGAGCAAGATCTCAAAATGTCTTCTAAGGTCTGAATAGTCTGTTCTGATTGTCCGTCTGTCTGAGGGTGGTAAGCAGTGCTCAAATGAAGTTCAGTATCTAGGGATTTATGAAGACTTTTCCAGAATCTTGAAGTAAAACGGGGATCACGATCAGAAACAATCGAAAGGGGTACTCCATGAAGTCTCAAAACATCATTAATATATAGTCTTGCTAGACGTTCTAGGGGTAGATCTTCTCTTATAGCAAGAAAATGTGCTGACTTGGTAAGACGATCAACAATAACCCATATTTCATCGTTCCTTCTAGGAGTCTTTGGTAGCCCCATGACAAATTCCATCGTAATATTGTCCCATTTCCACTCCGGTATGGGATGAGGTTGCATGACTCCTCCAGGCTGTTGCCTTCCAGCTTTCACTTGTTGACAAAACATACATCTTGAAACAAAATCAGCAATCTCCCTCTTCATGTTGTCCCACCAAAAATGTTCCTTCAAATCTCTATACATTTTGGTTCTCCCAGGGTGTATAGAGAAATTGGAACTATGAGCATCATCCAACAATTCCCTTTTTAGATCAGGTAAATCGGGAACACAAAGTCTCTTCCCGAATTTCAAAATTCTGTCTTCATACACAAAGTCTCTCAATCTCCCATCATTCACAGCTTTAATCTTCTTTTTAAATTCTTCATCATTGGTCTAAGAACTCTTAATCCTTTCTAGTAAAGATGGTTTGGCAACCATTTGAAAAAGAATTGATGTTTCGTCTTCCCTTGTTATTCCCATGTCCATCTTCACTAGATCCAGAAAAATTGGATCCCTTTCAATTCTCATATTGTTCAAAACTCCATGGTCTTTTCTACTCAAAGCATCTGCCACCTTGTTTTCTTTCCCCGGGTGGTAGTGTATCGTACAATCATAATCCTTGAGTAATTCAAGCCATCTCTTTTGCCTCATGTTGAGTTCTTTTTGTGAGAAAATATAATTCAAACTCTTGTGATCAGTATAAATCTCACATTTTTCAGCATAGAGGTAGTGCCTCCATATCTTCAAAGCAAAGATCACAGCTGCTAACTCGAGATCATGAGTAGGATAGTTTTGTTCATGAATTTTCAACTGTCGTGACGCATAGGCAATAACTCTATCAGTCTGCATAAGTACACAACCAAGTCCTTTCTTTGATGCATCACTGTAAATAACGAACCCATCATTCCCTGACGGTAGAGTCAATATATGAGAATTGACTAATCTTCTCTTTAGTTCTTCAAAACATTCTTCACACTCTTTTGTCCAAACAAATTTAACCCCTTTACGTGTGAGCTTCGTTAATGGGTTAGCCAATCGGGCAAAATTCTGGACAAATCGTCGATAATAACCTGCCAAACCAATAAAACTACGTACCTCAGTTATACTCGTAGGTGATGGCCATTCTTGGATTGCCTTGGTCTTAGAAGGATCAACAGAGATTCCATCTTTAGAGAAAATATGGCCAAGAAAAGAAATCTTCTGAAGCCAGAATTCACACTTGCTAAACTTCCCATATAATTCATGCCTCCTCAGAGTCTTCAAGATAATACGCAAGTGATTTTCATGATCTTCGTAGGTTTTGGAGTATACCAAGATATCATCAATAAATACCACCATAAATTTATCGAGATACTCCTTGAAAACTCTATTCATCAGATCCATGAAAACAGAGGGTGTATTAGTCAATCCAAAAGGAATTACAGTAAACTCGTAATGCCCATACCTGGTTCGAAATGCTATCTTCGGAATGTCTTCCTTCTTTACACACAACTGATGGTATCCAGATCGAAGGTCAATCTTTGAAAAGTATTGAGCTCCATGTAGTTGGTCAAATAAATCATCAATACGAGGTAGGGGATAATTGTTCTTTATCGTTATAGCGTTGATCTCCCGGTAGTCGATACATAACCTCATAGATCCAGCTTTCTTTTTAACAAAAAGAACAGGGGCTCCCCATGGAGAAACACTAGGGTGAATAAATCCTTTATTACTCAACTCCTCTAGTTGTTTCTTTAGTTCGACTAACTCTACAGTGGCCATTCTATAAGGGGTCTTCGATATAGGCCTTGATCCAGGAATCAAATCAATGGAAAACTCAACTTCTCGTTCTGGAGGATGTCCAGGTAAATCTTCCGGAAATACATCTACAAATTCTTTCACAATAGGTACATCCTCTATTTGAACATTCCTTACCTCACCCATAGTTATTTCATTCTCTTCCTCCCCAATAATTGAATTTAGTTGAGATATTGAGGGTGGATCTAAATAAGAATTAGGTGGTGATGATTCTTCTCTAAAGATAAGGTGTTCCTTATCATTATCATCAAGAATCGTAACCTCTTTCTTCTTACAATAAATCCTCGCATCATAGTCCGAAAGCCAGTCCATACCGAGGATTATATCAAACTCAATAATAGTAACGACGATGAGATCTGCAGATAAAGAACATTTATATGCTCTAATGGGGAATGATTCACAAAACATTGTTGCAATGATACTTCCCTTAAGAGTTTTTACTGACAACTCCCTTGTTAAATCAAATTCGAAATATCTAATTTTCTTAGCAAACTGGGAAGATATGAAAAAATGCGATGATCCAGAATCAAATAATGCATTTCCTAAACTTGAGGAAACCATTAAATTACCTGCCACCACGTCTTTCGGAGCTTCTACCTCAGCAGTAGTGATAGCATAAGCCTGGCCTTGATCCCTTGGCCATTTCTGAGGTAAGTTCTCCTGACAATTAGGAAGTTCATTTGCATAATGTCGCATCTCCCTGCAATTGTAGCACTGAACATTGGTAGCTTCCTTCTTCCCTTTGCAATCATGAGCTTGGTGGCCTTTTTCACCACACTTGTAACAGACTCCCATTCCCTTCAAGCAAGTACCGGGGTGTTTCTTCCCACATTTACCACATGATGGATATTCAACCTTTCCTTTATTCCCCTTATTTCCATTCCCAGATTGATCAGTAGGCCACTTCTTCTCTTGCTTCGCTTTAATGTCATAAGACTTAGAGAATTCCTTTTCGGTCTTGATAGCACATGAGACAATGTCTTCGTACGATGAAAAGGATTGTGAGACTAATGATCGATGGAGAAATGGTTTTAACCCATCAAAGAAACGATCAATCTTACTTCTTGGGTTACCTATATAATCTCCAGCGTACCTTGCTATCCTTGTAATGTTAGCCTCATACTTTGTGACATTCTCATCCTCCTTCTGTCTCAAACTCAGAAATTGCCTTTCCATATCTGCTCGATGGTCGTGAGGAAAGTATTTTTCTTAAAACAGATCTTTGAACTCCCTCCATTCAATATTTGATACTTCATCATCTTCCTTCGTATTTTGAATCAATGACCACCATTGATCAGCATCTCCAGTGAGGCGGTAAACTGCCATGATAAATTTTTCCCTTTCATTACTCCCCATATCCTGAAATATTTTCTCTAGGGAAAATATCCATTGCTCAGCTACTAAGGGATTTGTACTCCCATTGAACGTTGGTGGTTGTTGCCTCATTAATCGATCTAACATTGATCCTCCACGCTGCGGATCAGGGTGCTCCATACGGGTAAGGTTATTATTCATAACTTGAGTGATTTGTCCCAGTATGGTGATTAGCTGATCGGCACCAGTTGCATCACCAGCTCCACTATAATTATCTTGAGCAGGAGGGAAATCTCTACATGGAGTGCGTGCATTGATATGGTTTCCATTTCTTCCACTAAGCGCCATTTCTAAACAATTTCATAAACTAGATCAGTTTATGAATCAAAATACATAATCCCATACTTATAAAACACTTAACATAAATTGAACTATTTATGGATATAATCCATAATCATAAAAATGTTTTCTTTGAAGAAGTATATACTCATAAACCCTTCATAATGATTTTTAAAGAAAATGATAGTTATCCTAAGCATATCCCACGAGAGTGATGTAACCAAGAGTGCAGCAAGGCCCGTTGTCGTGAACCAGTTCCCGTTCGAGTCTAGCTCAAAGCGGTGTTTTCGGGTTTTACGCCTAGGTACATCTGTGCCAGATCCGCCTCTACCTGCTCGTATCCAGACAGGGATGTATTGCTTTGAAAACTCACAAAATACCTACAATACCAAAATTCTAGGAAGTTCTTCTATACTAATCCTCAAAATTCATCTTAGGTCTACGTGCTCTAATCAGAGTTTATCTAAATCTAGCTTCCAAGGTTTATACTAAACTTCCTCTGGTACCAACTGTAACACCCCGACCCTAGTTACCCAGAGTCGGAGCATTATTACATAACACTGGCATGATCACAATAAAGATCAAATCTCGAAAGACCGATTGGTTTAGTAGCCTTGGAAACACTAGATATATTCATAAGTCTTACATTACATCACAAAATGAAAAACTACTACAACAACATATTGTCTCCATAATCCACACTCATATCCCCACATAATATCCCTTCAGGTCATTCATAATTTACTTCTTCACTTCCTGGGAAAAATAAAACATAGAAAACGGGTGAGCTCAAATTCCCAGTAAGGATAACAATATAGCGGAAACTTTCATAAATAAGAATAAACATTTAAGGCAATGTATAACTAAAACTAATGCCTTTCAAACTTGAAATTTCAATATGGTATGGCATAAATAAAATGAAAAAATTCCATTTACTTATTCACATGGATATTCTACTAATCGAATAATCACATTCAAAATCAATAACCACTTTCATAATGTTGGAATGCATAATGCCAGAATATCATAACCACATAGCCAAGGCCTCGTGCCAAGACTACAAATAAGATTTTGCCAAGGCCTTGTGCCAAGACACTAGTTTGTCTCATGAGACCTACCAATGGATCTAGGAGCTATAGCGGGCTCCACCCGTCACATATTAAGTCCAATGCATTCCCATATGAAATGGTTTAAACATAACATAAATATTCGTATTGAAACTAGCATAAGAAATGTCAATAATTTCACCACAAACTATGAATGGTATAAAAATAGCACATCTACAGTCAAACATATCACAAAACCTTCAATACAATATAGAAGTTTTGTATCATAATAAATCAACTTCAAATAAGCGTAAAATCCATCAAAGGATGTTGACATAGATGAAATCAAAACTCTTTTTAGAGAAATATCTCTTTCTATTTTTGAAATAATTTAAGAGCCATATAAAATAAAACATTTTCATTGAAAATATTCTTATAATCTTGTAAGGAAAGCTTTGAAGATTTTATAATGGTGGAAAATAAACGCACCCACCGTATAAGTTAAAAAAATCATTCTTACCTTAATTATGTCGAAAAGGTTAAAGCGACCTTGTTTTGAAAATGACGGAAAGATTCCTCTTATAAAAATTCAAACAAGGGAATAAATGACTTTAACCCATATTCTTGTAAATAATAAAAATGTTTTGAAATACATTTTTAAGAAAACATGGATGTGGATGATAAAGAGATCCCAGTAGATTATTACATATAAACAACCTCAGATAATGAAGAGATTGTGAAATAACCCTTACCATGTCATTTTCCTTGGTTGGGGTAGGTTAACCTCCTCTATAATGGTTAAATAATTGTTATTAAATTATAAAAGAATCAAATATATTAATATGATATCATATATGATCTTTTAACATTGATTTGTTAATGATATCTTTGAATTATCGTTGTTTCGGGTGTTAACTTAATTGTTTTCTTTTATATGTTTTGTTACGTAATACATGTTTATAATGGATAGGTTGTATATTATTCATGTCAATAATGATATCAAGTCCTTAAACATCATTTTTAAATAATCACATGATAATTATACTTGAATGGATACGATGGAGAATGAATCTCATCGCGTTCATGGAGACGGTAGTCCGTACGTACGCACGAGCGACAATATCATTCTTTTGATATTAAAATAATATATAAATGGATGGTATATCATATATAAAGAATAATTAACATGTTATATTTATTATTTACATCAGTTACACATCATTATTATACCCATCCAAATAATAATATATTGAATAACATTTACACCACGACGTGGAGACGGTAAGTCGTACGTACGCACGTATGGTGACATGTTATTCAAAGGGTGGATAGAATACTGAATATGGTTGTACCATATTTGTAATAAAATCACAGTATATATATGATACTGGAGTTATTATTTTAGAATGGTAACAACAAAGGAAGAAGAAGTGGAAGAAGAAAGGAACTTGGAAAAAGGGTGGTGAAATCATTACCTCTTCTTCGGTTTCTTCCTTTTTATTTGATCAAAAGGGCTCCTTAGGTTGGCTTTCTGATCAAACTAATGCCTCTAGGTTGTATTGAGGGAGGTTTGGAGAGTATTTGGTCAGATTTTGGCCGAACAAAAAGGCTTTGAAGGTGTGAAGAAATGAAAAGAAGGAGTGCCCTTTTATAAGAGGGGTGAGGGGCACCTTTGGAAAAGCTAGAGATATTAGTTTATAATAAATTCATATTCGGTTTCTAATGGCTCCAAAGTTGAATATTTAAATTTTAAGGTGGTGATAGGTCGAAAAAAAACTCAACAAATAGAATTTATACAGTTTTGGGTACTTATATTAAGCTTATCTTTAAGTATTAACTCTATGTTAATTAGTTTCACTTTTACAATGTCTCTTTGTATTTTTATATAATATGGTTAATAAACTTACAATATACATCCAAGAGACCCCCAAGTGGTCCATTAATGAAGAACCTATCATGATATAAGTCTCTTGGCCAAACCATAGATTTTTAGGAATTTAATATCAATTAATAATATAATATTTGTTTTAAGAACTCTTTTATGTCAATTTTGACACTATTCAACAGTTGATTTTTGTGAAACTGATAACAGATTGATTACTTCGAAAAAAGTCAATTAAATAAATACTAATATATCATATTATCCAAGAAAATTATTTTAATTCATTAAAAGTTTCATATTATATTTATTTGAGTATTTATAATATCAATTATTTTAATTTTTCACTATAATAGTAATTACTTCATCATCATTGTGTCATAAATAAATTAAATTATGTAATGTATAAAAATTATAAATAAAATATCACTATGTAGGAAATCCGTTTATATTTTTAATGAATATTTATAATCTAAAATCCAACATATATAACCCTATGTAAAAATTGTTTTGCAAAAGGATATATGCTTGTGTCATTTTTGTATTCATTTTAACTTAATTAAAATAAAGTGTCCCTATCACCTACAAGTGGCGCCATGGGGTCCCAAAATCGACCCAAATATGACTATGGTCGAAATTATATCAACCAATAAGGCTAAAAAACGTTTTAGGGTAATTTAGTAGTATTATAATATTATTTTTTAACCCTTATTTACCGGATTTACCCTTAACCGTGGTAAATAAAATATTTACCGCAGTAATTATTCAAAATGTCTAAAAATAAAAGTTAAATATTTACACAATTTGAACATACTGATTCCAAATATGGAATCCATTTTTCTAAATTCAAAACATATAAGTGGCAGAAATCAATTTAAAATTAATTCCCGCAGTCAAAACAAAAAGCGTGTTTTTAAGAGATAATAACTATCAAAAGATTGACACTTGTTTATGTTTGGTTTAATTGTAAAATTATGTCCAATGACCAAAATTATATTAAATGGTAAAAATATATTCTAAATATACTTTAAAACCACTCAAATTCATAATTTATCACTATTAATTATTTTGATTAAAAAAGTTGTTTTTAATTAAAATTTAGTAATTTTCACAATTCATTAAAATATTAATGTTATCCGAAAAGTACCAAAATTTCACCTTAGGATAAATTCGATATTCCAAATCCAAAAATGAAGTCCATTTTAAAATATATATAATTTCAAAAATTAGGTATTACTATTCATAACGGCTAGTTTGATTGGTTATGGTGTGTTAGAAATCGGTGTTGCGTACAACACACGTTATCACATTATTCAATGAGAAGCGTACCATAGAAGCTTGGGGTGTTACACCTTGCATACATAATATTAGGGGGTTCCTCCAAATGTGAAATATGATAAGGATCCGAATAAAGAGCACACAAAGCATGGATAGTGGAGTGATGGGTTGTTTGACTGGATTCCAAAACTCTTGAAATTACGCCACAGTGGTGGAAACACATTAGGTGGGTACATCGATCTGATCACGGATCAAACATATTTCCGAACATGATCTCCCCATTAAGGACCTAGAAGGACATGTAGTTTTATGTCATACGATAAAGACGGTGCACATAGTTTCTAGTTTATACCACCCAGACCATGCTTAACAGTTTAATGTCAAGTTACATGGACTGTAGGATCCTATTTTAAGGCCATAGAGAGTGGACCGTGATCGGAGACGAGGGGCCCATAGGGTTAATGAAGCTGGGGATGGGTCCAAGGTGAAATGCATGGGCATCACTATGTAACCCATAAATATAAGAATCAAGAAAAACGTAGTTCTTAGGGAATAGTGTGGTTAGAGACCAACACAGGTAGGGAGAATCTTCTCTAGAGAGGAAACTGGCACATCCCATGATTAACACAGGGCATCCTAAACTTGTTCTGGGTAGAACCACAGTATAGTGGTATGCATTGAGGACATGTGGGATCATGTAGTTTAATATCATAGGATATTACTGTAGAGACCCGAGGCCTAACGTACATGGACATTACATTACATTTGCGGAATACATAGTACATAACAAAAACACACACACAAGGATCGTAATAGTTTAGTGTCTTTGGAAACTCAGAACGTAATCTTCTAATCGTGGTGAAAGATCTTCAACATCTCCTATAAAGATCTTCCTTTTTTTACCTAAAACCTTTCTTTATATCCTGGGGAAAAGAAAACATAAAAGGGTGAGCTCAAATGCTCAGTAAGGGTAAACAAAATAAATATCAATCACATCATATACATAAGCACATAACTTTTGGAAATCTTAACCTGCAAAAGAGATCATAATTTCATAACATGGGGTAAATCATGGCAGTGAAATGTAATCACAATAATCATAACCTAAAACATGAATCTTTGTGGCATTCACACATAATCATAGAGAATCATTTCTTGTTAGTCAAGACTCATTGCCAAGACTATCTTAGTGGACAAAGTCCCTTTCTGAATCGAGTAACCCTCGTTTCAGTCCGGTTTCACTGAACCGGTATAACCTACCGTTCCAGCCCTATCTATCTCATGAGATATAAAATCTTTACCCAATGCATTGGAGGGAGATATAGGTCCCACCCATCTTATAATGAATCCTTTCTTATGTGTGCCACATAATCATAAAACATACATCATCGCATAACACATGTAACAAAAATGGGATTCTTGAAACATCATGACATCATAAATCAATTCATATATGATAAAGGAATTCATAAAAATAATTCCATCACAACATGAACAAATCAATTTAATAATAGGGATAAAAACAGAACCCTTTATTATCTTAGATGGAAAATAATTTTGATAAAACACTTGAACTCCATTCTTGGGAAAAATATCCTTTCTTCTTCAAAAACATTTTTTCCTTTCATAACATGTCATACAACTTTAAAATAAAAGATGTTGATTAAAAATAAACTTGAAAACATGTAAAGGAAGCTTCTTGGAAACAATGTTTTAAAAATCCATTCATGCCGTATAAGTTAAAAAAAACATTCTTCCCGTACTTTTGTCGGAAAAGTCAAAAAGTACCTCGTACGAAAAAACGACAAAAGATTCCTTTCATATTCTTTACTAAAAACTCACCGAAGGGTAAAATTGGATTTAAACCGTTGTAGTTGGATGGAAATAATATTACATATTTATGAAACATGGATGTGGATGATAAAATACACCCCAGTAAATACTTAAGAATAAACAATCTCGGATGAGATTGTGATATTTCCCTTACCTTAGGTCTGATTTGCTTCGTATGTGTCCGAACCTCCTATATAATGATTTAAATAATGTCATTGACTTATTACAGAATCATATTCATTGTTATGATATCATATATGGTTTACTTATGACATTATATCACCCGTTCTTTTGTAAATTCCATGTTAAAGAAGCTTTTTGGGTAAAATCGTTTCATTTATCGTAGGTGTTTTGACTTGTTGTTCTTGACATTATTATAACTTATATCATGATTTACTTACTTCCAGAATATAAAATATGATTTATATGTCATATATATTCAGTATATATATATATATAATAGATAGATAAATGAAATGAAAAACACCGTTCATGGAGACGGTAGTCCGTACGTACGCATGAACGCTGTTTTTCTTTCCTTATTGTCTTGAATGGAAGTAAGTAGATGACATAAATATACATATATACATAAATCCAGTAGATTTATAATGTCATATATTTCATTATTATTTCTTATATATACTTTTTAATCATTCTTAAATGGTTAACATGGAGAATGAATCTCATCGCGTCGTGGAGACGGTATTCCGTACGTACGCACGAGCGATGATATCATTTCCATAAATATTGAACTGAATTGGAGTGTATTATACAATATATCAGAATCAATATGATGTTTTAATAACTATGTATAGTTATTCTTTACACCATTATACCCATCCATGTAAGGTGGTGGTGGAAAATAGATTACACCACGGCGTGGAGACGGTATTCCGTACGTACGCACGCGCGGTGATTTCTTTTTCCGTAGGATGGATAGATGGTGAAATAGGGTTGTTTCATACTTATAATAGCATATCAGTATATGAGTGATACTGATGTTATTACTTCATAATTAAACAACCTAAGAAGAAGAAGTGGAAGAAGAAATAAAGATGAAAGAATTGGTAACGGTAATTACCTCTTCTTTGAAGCGCCTCTTTGAGACCTCCTCTTAGGGCACTAATATTGGTCTTTGAGGAAGACCAGAACGTCTAGGATGTTTCTAGGGAAGTTGAGAAGAGATTTTTGCAGGGGTTGTCCGAGCTTGAGTGCTCAAATTGGTGTGAGGAGGAGGGAGAGGTGGTGTCCTTTTATAGGGGAGGAGAGGGGCACCTTAGGAATATCTCAAAATATTATTTTATATTAAAGTCAAAATCGGTTTATAATGGTTACAAAGGGTCTTATTTCGAAGATAAAGTGGGGATGGGTCGAAATCCTATCAACCAATAGGATTTAAACAAGTTTAGGGTATTATTTTAACCTTATCAATTAGATTTAACTCTAAGTTAATTAATTTAACTTTTACCGTGTCTTTTTGTTTTCTTTCACTATATGGTTAATACACATACTATAACATGCCAAACTAACCCCAAATTGTTTATTATTAATATATATATCCTTATCTAAGTCATTTGGATGAACCTTAGATTTTTAGGAATAAAATAACAATTAATAATATAATATTTGATTTAAAAACTATTTTGTGTCAATTTTGACACTATTTGATATATGATTTTTTTGAAAGTCATAACAGAATTATATGTTCGAAACAAGTTTATTAAATCAACACTAATATATCATAGTAACCTATAAAATTATTGTAATTCATAAAAAGTCTTAAATTACATTTATTTTGGTATTTATATTATCAACTATGTCAATATTTCATTAATAAGAGAATTACTGCATCATCTTTGTGTCATAAATAAATTAAATTATTTGATGTCTAAAAATTACAAATAAAATACCATCATGTAGTAAATCTTTTTATCTTTCTAATGAATATTTAAAATCGAATTTATCTTATGTATAACCCCTTATTGAAAATGATTTACTTATTAAACTTTGATTTTAACTACTTTAACCCTTCTTAGTAATAAATGTCCTAATCTAATCCAAGTGGGCCTAAATGGTCATATTTTATTCCTAAGTTTGTTTTTGGTCGAATTACACTTGTCCAATAGAATTAGGACATGTGTTAGGGTAATATTAATATCATATTTACCCTTAGTTACCCTATTTACTATTAACCGCAGTAAAAATAGTAAAAAGTTACTATTCACCAAAAAATTATTTTTATCTCATTGAACCACATTTTACTTACTGATATCAACCGTGTCTGTCGGATTATTGAAATTCCATTCACAGAAGCAGTAAAATTAAGTTTTATGAAAAATTCAGTTTTTTACCTACCACGTAGTGGTTTCACTATTCATCAAAAATTGAAAGTTTTCAGAAAAATACCAAAATTTCACCCTAGGCTAATTTCGATATTCCGGATCCAAAAATGAAGTCCATTTTGAAAAATAAAATTTATAAAATTTCAAAAATTGGTTATTACTATTCATAACGGCTAGTTTTAATAATATTTTAATATCATATCGTTGTTTAGTGAAACTCGGTATTGCGTACTACACACGCTATCGAGGAAGGTTGCGATTGCGTGTAATGTAAGGAAAGTCAAAGATGCGTGTTGTGCAAGCTCCTTTTGGTGTAGCGTACAACACAAGACATTAATAAAATTAAAAAGAATATTTTTCATAAAATCTCGGGTTGTTACATTCTACCCCCCTTAAAATGAATTTCGCCCTCGAAATTCGTCAGGATTATAAATGGTTTACTATTCGAAAGTTTCTTTAATAGAAACCCACATCGTAAAAAGGAATAACAAAACTTGGCTTTAAAAACTAAATTATGAAATGTAACGATTACCCAAATAAACTAATCACTGGGTTTCCACATAGGTGAAAATATGGATATGGAAGAGTAATCTAACCATCATGTTCTGATGGAGAGTGGTAGAGAACATGGCTATGGAAAATCTAGCAATCACAAAGCCATAAATTTCTGACGATCTAAGGTACCATCTGATTAATCAGATATAAGAGCACTAGGACAACATTTTTGGTTTTCAAGATCATTTCCCTAAAGTTGATGAATTAAAAGAAATACTTACATGATTTTGTTACAATATCACTGTTGTTCGTGAATTGAACAATTTCCACTTCATATCATAAAGAAATGAAGTTGAATTTGTTATTCGTGAAGCATTAGCAGATCATGTGATAGAAGGATGGGTCATTAGAAAAAGTTATAAGTCCATCTTATAGTGAGATTAATCGTATATGGTTCCAAAAATGAACTTATACTTCATATATCATACCGCTTAATAAAATAAAACTAGTTTCTACTAAACAGGGACTTCTTGTAGGCCAGTGGTAGGTGATAAAGGCCAGTCGCACTTCGGTTGTGGGTTCGATTCCCACAGCCTTGTCCGAAGCGATGGGTTGTCGCCCGTCCTGCAGGTTGTCCTTTTTCTAAAACTATATTACTATAACATCCCATCAATAATATCGAGAGAACTTCTATCCTTAATCAATAATAACTTATGTAAAACATAATCCATTCCAATTCTTTAGGCTTATCCATAATACTGCAGTCCACTCTCATAACATAGTGAAAATGATTACCAGAGATTTAACACCATCGTCGATCCCCATATATCATAAGATATGTTTTGTGGGTCACATTCCAAACATTCAAAGTCCTTAATCATGTATTCTATTGAATACCTTAGTGAAAACATGAATGCAGTTAAAATCTAACACTTTCCACATACCAAAATCCTCAAAATTCTATATACTCAAACCATGATATCACTTAGTCCTTATATCAATCATGATCTCATGAATACTGTTAAACATTTCATTTTCTCGTTTTCCCTTTGTTATGCGCATAATATCTCAATTACTTTGAATACCACATTAGACAAATACATAAATATTCCAATACTACATGATACAACATTATTTTGGAATCCCATTACATAAACACTTAATCATTCCACCACATCATTGTCATATTCAACATTGCCAATAGAGATCGCATGTGACTTCCCTTTGTCCTTTGCCTTAAGTGGTTGCTCATGTTGATCGTCACTAACCCTTGGATTAGGGCATTTATTGGCATAATGTCCCATCTCCTTGCACTTGAAACATTGAAGTGTTGGTGGTGCGTTCTCTGCAGTGTTTGCTTTGTTCACATCATTAGAAACCCTTTTTCCATTACTTCGACACTCAGCTACTCGATGACCTTCTTTTCCACACTTAAAACATTTTCTAGTCCCTTTAAGACAATCTCCACCATGCTTCTTTCCACACTTTGTGCATAAGGAAACATTCATCTTCTTTTCACCATTATTTTGAGATTTCTCCTTGAACTCCATCTTTCGTTTCTTTTCAAAACCATGAGATGGATATGTAACACCAACTTCCATTTCTACCTTGATATAACAACGCACAATTTCTTCATAGCTACTGAAGTCTCTTATAGCTAATGCCCTTCGAAGACTTGGTTTTAATCCACTGAAAAATCGATCAACTTTACTTTCAGGTTGGATGATAATGCCAGATGCATACCTTGCAAGTCTTGTAAAATTTGCTTCGTATATACCAACAGATTCCTCATCCTTCTGCTTTAGCTCAAGAAACTCCTTTTCCATATTTGTTCGAAGAATACGAGGGAAGTACTTACTGAAAAACAAGTTCTTGAACTCGTCCCATTCCATGGACTCAATTTCATCTCTTGGCCTCGTATTCTTGATAAGATTCCACCATTGATCAGCATCACCTTCCAAACGATACACTGCTAAGATGACTTTATCATGTTCAGAACATTGAAGAACTGAAAATATCTTTTCAGTAGTATTGATCCATTGTTCAGCAACAAGTGGATATGAAGTCCCACTGAAAGAAGGCGGACGTTGCCTCATGAAGGACTCAATAGAATACTGTTCCCTTCTCTGCTCATTTGGAAGTCCAGAATGATTCATAGCTTGTGTAAGTATAGAAATAAGATTTTGCACTCCATCTCCAATAAAATTTGTTTGTTCAGGAGGGAAATCATTGCATTGTCCATTGCATTGATCAACACGGTTCCTTCGGGTTCCAGCCATTGTCTAAAACCCAAAAAGAATAGTGTGAGAGGCAAAAATCATGCTTGGGAAAACAACATAATAAAGGTGGAGTATCCTCAATATCTATCGTCTTAGGTTAAATTCTATGATCGTTACCGTAGTTCTAGGACTGTATCCTATACGTATACTTATCCTTAAGGACATCCCTAGACATACCTTATAAATATATCTAGGGATCTCACTAAAGTTCTCACATCCTAGTTTCTAAAGGTTGACTAAACCTTTCCTCTGATACCAACTGTAGAGACCCGAAGCCTGACGTACATGGACATTACATTACATTTGCGGAATACTTAGTACATAACAAAAACACACACACAAGGATCGTAATAGTTTAGTGTCTTTGGAAACTCGGAACGTAATCTTCTAATCGTGGTGAAAGATCTTCAACATCTCCTATAAAGATCTTCCTTTTTTTTACCTAAAACCTTTCTTTATATCCTGGGGAAAAGAAAACATAAAAGGGTGAGCTCAAATGCTCAGTAAGGGTAAACAAAATAAATATCAATCACATCATATACATAAGCACATAACTTTTGGAAATCTTAACCTGCAAAAGAGTTCATAATTTCATAACATGGGGTAAATCATGGCAGTGAAATGTAATCACAATAATCATAACCTAAAACATGAATATTTGTGGCATTCACACATAATCATAGAGAATCATTTCTTGTTAGTCAAGACTCATTGCCAAGACTATCTTAGTGGACAAAGTCCCTTTCTGAATCGAGTAACCCTCGTTTCAGTCCTGTTTCACTGAACCGGTATAACCTACCGTTCCAGCCCTGTCTATCTCATGAGATATAAAATCTTTACCCAATGCATTGAAGGGAGATATAGGTCCCACCCATCTTATAATGAATCCTTTCTTATGTGTGCCACATAATCATAAAACATACATCATCGCATAACACATGTAACAAAAATGGGATTCTTGAAACATCATGACATCATAAATCAATTCATATAAGATAATGGAATTCATAAAAATAATTCCATCACAACATGAACAAATCAATTTAATAATAGGGATAAAAACAGAACCCTTTATTATCTTAGATTGAAAATAATTTTGATAAAACACTTGAACTCTATTCTTGAGGAAAATATCCTTTCTTCTTCAAAAACATTTTTTCCTTTCATAACATGTCATACAACTTTAAAATAAAAGATGTTGATTAAAAATAAACTTGAAAACTTGTAAAGGAAGCTTCTTGGAAACAATGTTTTAAAAATCCATTCATGCCGTATAAGTTAAAAAAAACATTCTTCCCGTACTTTTGTCGGAAAAGTCAAAAAGTACCTCGTTCGAAAAAACGACAAAAGATTCCTTTCATATTCTTTAATAAAAACTCACCGAAGGGTAAAATTGGATTTAAACCGTTGTAGATGGATGGAAATAATATTACATATTTATGAAACATGGATGTGGATGATAAAATACACCCCAGTAAATACTTAAGAATAAACAGTCTCGGGTGAGATTGTGATATTTCCCTTACCTTAGGTCCGATTTGCTTCGTATGTGTCCGAACCTCCAGTATAATGATTTAAATAATGTCATTGACTTATTACAGAATCGTATTCATTGTTATGATATCATATATGGTTTACTTATGACATTATATCACCCGTTCTTTTGTAAATTCCATGTTAAAGAAGCGTTTTGGGTAAAATCGTTTCATTTATCGTAGGTGTTTTGACTTGTTGTTCTTGACATTATTATAACTTATATCATGATTTACTTACTTCCAGAATATAAAATATGATTTATATGTCATATATATTCAGTATATATATATATATAATAGATAGATAAATGAAATGAAAAACACCGTTCATGGAGACGGTAGTCCGTACGTACGCATGAACGCTATTTTTCTTTCCTTATTGTCTTGAATGGAAGTAAGTAGATGACATAAATATACATATATACATAAATCCAGTAGCTTTATAATGTCATATATTTCATTATTATTTCTTATATATACTTTTTAATCATTCTTAAATGGTTAACATGGAGAATGAATCTCATCGCGTCGTGGAGACGGTATTCCGTACGTACGCACGAGCGATGATATCATTTCCATAAATATTGAACTGAATTGGAGTGTATTATAAAATATATCAGAATCAATATGATGTTGTAATAACTATGTATAGTTATTCTTTACACCATTATACCCATCCATGTAAGGTGGTGGTGGAAAATAGATTACACCACGGCGTGGAGACGGTATTCCGTACGTACGCACGCGCGGTGATTTCTTTTTCCGTAGGATGGATAGATGGTGAAATAGGGTTGTTTCATACTTATAATATCATATCCGTATATGAGTGATACTGATGTTATTACTTCATAATGAAACAACCTAAGAAGAATAAGTGGAAGAAGAAATAAAGATGAAAGAATTGGTAACGGTAATTACCTCTTCTTTGAAGCGCCTCTTTGAGACCTCCTCTTAGGGCACTAAAATTGGTCTTTGAGGAAGACCAGAACCTCTATGATGTTTCTAGGGAAGTGGAGAAGAGATTTCGGTAGGGGTTGGCCGAGCTTGAGTGCTCAAATTGGTTTGAGGAGGAGGGGAGGAGGTTTCCTTTTATAGGGGAGGAGAGGGGCACCTTAGGAATATCTCAAAATATTATATTATAGTAAAGTCAAAATCGGTTTATAATGGTTCCAAAGGGTCTTATTTCGAAGATAAAGTGGGTATGGGTCGAAATCCTATCAACCAATAGGACTTAAACAAGTTTAGGGTATTATTTTAACCTTATCAATTAGATTTAACTCTAAGTTAATTAATTTAACTTTTACCGTGTCTTTTTGTTTTCTTTCACTATATGGTTAATACACTTACTATAACATGCCAAAAGAACCCCAAATTGTTTATTATTAATATATATATCCTTATCTAAGTCATTTGGCCGAACCTTAGATTTTTATGAATAAAATAACAATTAATAATATAATATTTGATTTAAAAACTATTTTGTGTCAATTTTGACACTATTTGATATATGATTTTTTTTAAAGTCATAACAGATTTATATGTTCGAACCAAGTTGATTAAATAAACACTATTATATCATAGTAACCTAAAAAATTAGTGTAATTCATAAAAAGTCTTCAATTACATTTATTTTGGTATTTATATTATCAATTATGTCAATATTTCATTAATAAGATAATTACTGCATCATCTTTGTGTCATAAATAAATTAAATTATTTGATGTCTAAAAATTACAAATAAAATACCATCATGTAGTAAATCTTTTTATATTTCTAATTAATATTTAAAATCGAATTTATCTTATGTATAACCCCATATTAAAAATTATTTACTTATTAAACTTTGATTTTAACTACTTTAACCCTTCTTAATAATAAATGTCCTAATCTAATCCAAGTGGGCCTAAATGGTCATATTTTATTCCTAAGTTTGTTTTTGGTCGAATTACAGTTGTCCAATAGAATTAGGACATGTGTTAGGGTAATATTAATATCATATTTACCCTTAGTTACCCTATTTACTATTAACCGCGGTAAAAATAGTAAAAAGATACTATTCACCAAAAAATTATTTTTATCTCATTGAACCACATTTTACTTACTGATATCAACCGTGTCTGTCGGATTTTTGAAATTCCATTCACAGAAGCGGTAAAATTAAGTTTTATGAAAAATTCAGTTTTTTACCTACCACTTAGTGGTTTCACTATTCATCAAAAATTGAAAGTTTTCAGAAAAATACCAAAATTTCACCCTAGGCTAATTTCGATATTCCGGATCCAAAAATGAAGTCCATTTTGAAAAATAAAATTTATAAAATTTCAAAAAGTGGTTATTACTATTCATAATGGCTAGTTTTAATAATATTTTAATAGCATATCGTTGTTTAGTGAAACTCGGTATTGCGTACTACACACGCTATCGAGGAAGGTTGCGATTGCGTGTAATGTAAGGAATGTCAAAGATGCGTGTTGTGCAAGCTCCTTTTGGTGTAGCGTACAACACAAGACATTAATAAAATTAAAAAGAATATTTTTCATAAAATCTCGAGTTGTTACAATGACGTGGAGTGAAAGGGAAGATCCCAGGAAGAGAGTATGTGGTGTGAGGGCTTGGAGTCTGGATCACACCACGTATCCCTGGAGGAATCACTTCAGGTTAAGGGACCCAAAGTAAAAATTAGGTTGGTCCCAAGGTAAGGTTCCCAGACGTTCCTATGTACCCCATTAGGATGAGAATCAATCCATACAGAGTTCTAAGGCACAGTTTGACATCACATGGGATGATAAAAGGCATTCATGTCATGGTTGTGCCAGTACATTTCCTACCAGAACTACTAAGCCCATGTGATTCGTGCTCGATGTGGGAAACAATGAGTAATGATGGGCCGTTCTTAGAACATAAAGTCACATGTTAGGGGCAATGGGACACTATGTGAATGAGGTCCCAATGATGTTGATCCGCCTATATAACGTGCCTATATGTGCATAAGAGTAAAGCCGAGTATGTTTAAATTTCACTCGAACATAATAAAGTTGAAATATATGAATCATGATGCTCAAGATCTGGACCTCTTTGATGGTGGTGTGATGATAGGTGATACCTGTTGACCATGTTTGAAACAAATTATCCATATCGTGTTATCCTGGAATGGGGATAGACAAATTAGGGTCGACTATTGACCGAGTTTGAAACACAGGACCTATCGCAAATGTCATCTGAGATCTTCAAGGACGTTGGCCCAGGACGGTAAGTAAACCATTTTTTCCTGAGACGAGGCCGCAAATGGGTTCCATTCATCCATTAAAGAGTATTAATATCCAAATGACAGGCTCATGAAGCGTAGATATGGAACGAGGGGAATTTCCCCCTAAAAATTACATACTTTAGGCACTTTGTCAAAACACATCTGAATACGACTATAAGACGTATCAGATAGAGGGAGTTGAGTCCCTTACCAAAGACAAGGGTCATGGGGTCACACGCTTTCATCTTAAGGTCCTAGGGTGGACCATTAATGGGGGATTTATTTAAAATAATGTAGGATGGGTGGAAAAATAGCCAAACATGATGTGCAATTCCCATAGGGAGATCTTAGTTTTGGGTCAGAGAACTCGGACCACACTAGGAAATGATATGGGAAGCACATGGTGCACCTATTGAAAACCCCTATGTGAATGAGAACCAAAGAGGTACTCGCCACACCCCATGTTCCCAAATGAGTTCGGGAAAAGGGGCTGAAAAAATAAGGGACATTATTTTTAGATTCTTGGGGATAGATTCAGATACAAATGTTTCTGGGGGTTCCTACATATCCCATGAGGATGAGAATCATGCAAAACCTTATTATGGAAGATGTTGTGTAGTTTAATGTCTTGCGACAAGGATGTGGAGTGGTCTTCGTTTCTGGACATAGAGCTTGGACCACAGATGGTAGGAAATGATTGATAGATGGCGATGTAATTACAAGACCCGATGTGAATGAGGACCTAGTCCGGATCACCTTGCGCTTCTTGGGGGAGGTTTCAGGTCGAGGGACCGAAAAAGAAAGATAGGTTGAGCCCAAGACAAGGTGCGTGGACATTCTTACATACCCCATTAGGATGGGGATCAAGATTTATGTAGTTCTAGGGATGAAATGGTAGGATACCAGTGCTAGGGATAACAAGGTTGTTTGGGTCTGGCCCTTGCACCGAATGATGCTGTATTTGATATATATTGTTTTCCATTAGGATAAATGATTTTTTTTTGTGAAGCGACGGGCCTAGGATAAAAAGTACAAGAATTTCCACAAGAATCAAGCCATATGAAGGTGTTGAAAAATGGTATGGTGTGTGACTGATACCAAAAATTATGTCCCGTCGAGTGAGGACACCATGAGGCAACACCATTTTCCATCATGGGGCCAGGACAATAATGTCATAGTGTAGGGTCATGTGATGGGACCAGGCGACATAGTTTAACGTCATATGGCCTGGATGTATACAGGAGAGATGAGGTTCTAGAGGGTATGGACATGGCATGATAAATCATACCCGACGTGAATGAGGAAAATGTCCACACCATACTGTGTGCGATTCCAAGGAGGAAACCTCGTGCTGAGGGGCCAGGAAAGATTATAGGAAAAGGGGAAGGAGAAACTAGCTTTCAATTGATCTAGACCTAAAGAAGAGATGTATGGGTGTTCTTGTGTATCTAAAGGAAATGGGAATCAAGCCACATGTTGTTCTTGAAGGTTCCATTTAATGCCGTGTGGGACAACATACAGTTTAATGTCATGTGGGATAAAAAGTGGGGGGGCTAACGCCTTGAAAGGGGCATACGTGGTGCGGATGATGCAAACCTGATGTGAATGAGGACATAATACCACACCACTCCACATTGTCCCATAAGATTTAAACCCCTGAATATAGAACATAAGTGATAAATTAGAGGAATTTGAGTTGTACCAAAATACAAGATGTCTAGGCGTTCCTATGTATCCCATGGGAATGGGAATCAAGCGGTACGTAGTTCTAAAAGAGGTCTTAGTTTATGGTCTTTGAGCTCGGACCATAGTGGAGTGAAATACTACCATGTATGTTTAGACCTCAACCCGATCCCTAAGCCTGTGTGAGTCAAAATCAGTACGGGAAACAAGGACGGAAGAGGTTTTTTGCAATACCCAGAACACATGCGAAAGGGAAGTTGGTGCAGATCCTTGAATGTTGCCTTTACCACGACTTTTGTCCCCCTAATGTGAAAATTCACATAGAGGGATAGTACCAGGAGTGTCAAAATTCCAATTGGACAAGATGGGGTGGAAAATAATGTGAATCACATAACCAACATTCAAGGCATGAAGGGGCTGGCATGGTGGAGGAGGATAACTATTGACTGTGTTCGAAACACAGCATCCATATCGTGTTATCCTGAAATGGGGAAAAACAAATGAGTGTCTACCATTGATCATATTCTCAACGTGGGACATGTATCAATTGTTTGTCTGAAACCCTCTAGGACGTTGGCCTGTAATGTTAGTTGAGCCCTTAGGCCTAGAATCCATGCCATTTGGGGTCCCTTTGGGTGTGAATGATTATAGAAGCCCAAATTACGGGGAACATGATTCCGGGAAAATGGATGAAAGCATGTCCACGTAGAATCTAACACTCCGGGCACCAATCCAAAGTACTCTTGGGCACATTAGTGAACCACGGTAGAGGGTCAAGGGGCTCAACTTGAGAGCAGCCAACTAGGAAATATGAGTATAGAACAAAAAGATGGAGAACTTTCAGGAGAAATATGTACAAGGAATGGTTGTTACAAACCTGACCTGAATGAGGACATAATCCCATACCACACCATATATCCCTTTCATGGAATAATGTTGGCCAAGGGGCCTAGATAATAGGGAGATCTCTAAGAGATGGGGCCAGACCCAATGTCTAGAGATTTGGGTGGTCCTACTTATCCCATTATGATGGGAATCAAGACACACATATTTCTAGAAAAGGGATGATGAAAATAAGGTCCAAATACTCCAACTAGGGGCGTGTACGACACGACGAGTAACCTAGCGTGAATAATAATGTGAGACCATATCGTACAACCCTAACTGAAAACTTGGGTTGGGGCCCGAAAAGGCCAAGGGACCGGAGGATGGGCCTCGAACAGAAAGTCCAGGCCAATTTTCAGTTTAATGTCTTGTAGTGAGGAAGAAGGTAGGGGTAAGGTATCTTGTCTAGGGATGTGTACGACACGACAAGAATCCCGGCGTGAATGAGGACATAATCTCGCACCAAACCATACAATCCTAAGTGATAACTTTGGCCACGGGCCTGAAAAGGCCATGGGGCCTAAGGATAGGCCTTGGACAGAATGTCCCTTCCAGTTTTTAGTTTAACATCTTGAAGTGAGGATGAAATCGATCTTATTTTCGGGTCATAGAGATCGGACCATGTATTCCAAGATTAATGTCACGTGCGTGGGACAAAAATGAAGAATCATCATGCTTATGGAAGACCACAATGTGGAAATGATGATTGAGGACAACTATTGACTAGCTTCACAACAAAGTATCCACCATTGTGTGACCATAATTCAGGGTAAACAATTGAGCATCAACCGCTGACTGTATTTGAAACATGGGACTTGTATCAACTTTTCTCTCACAATCCTCGAGGGTGTTAGCTCGTAATGGTAGGAGAGCCCGTGGGCCAAGCATCCATGCCATTCTGGGGAACATCAAGATATAGAGGGTGATAGAAACCCAAATTATGTGTCATATCGAGCATGGAAGGGTCTGTGCTCACGGAACGGGTGATAAATGATGGAAGGTATATCTTAAGGGGATATGTGTGGTGTGGCGAAATAGCCTGATGTGAATGAGGACATGAGTCCGTATCACACCACACAATCCTAAATGAGAACATGGGAAAGGGGACCTAAGGGGTAGAAGGACCTGAGGCTAGGAATCCTGACCAACTGTATCCATATGAATTCTTGTGCGGTTACTGCCTCATCACAACTCCTAAGCCCATCTGAGTAGTGCTTGGTGTGTTAAACAAGGAGATGGATTAGGCTTTCCCTTTCATATAAGGGTCTGATAGCTGGCACCGCCCGAAGGGAATCTAAACTCGAAGATATAGCGGGAAGTATGAACCACCACACTCAATACTTGGGATCTACAGGGGGTGGTGAAAATGATGAAGCAGATATACTAACCATGTTCGGAACACAATGTCCTTACAGTGTGACCTGAAATGGGAACACAAATAAGCATCGACCGCTGACCATATTCACAATGCAGGACTTGCATCATTTTTTTTCTCAACATCTTCGAAGACATTTTCCCAAAGTGGTAGGAGAGCCCTTAGGCTGAGCATCCATGCCGGTCGGGGGCCCTTTTTGATGTGTAAGATGATGGAGTCCCAATAAAAGGAGTGGGTGAAGCATAGTTGTTCCCATGCATTTTAACATCCAGCAGGGTGATGAAAGTGATGGACATCTTCGAGGAGTGGGACATATGGAGGGATCGAGATGAGCACGATTTGAATTGGGGAAAAATAATGTACCATACCACGTGTCATGACCTAAGGGGGAATTCTGATGATTCGGCTAGGCCAACAGAAAAAATTTCTGGGCATTTTTATGAATCCTATGAGGATGGGAATCAAGACATACATTGTTCTAAGGGTGCAGTTTAACATCTTGTAGGATGATATAATGTTTAACATCATGTGGGATGTTTTTTAGTTTAATGTCATGTAGGACCTAGAAGTTTAGGGTCATGTGGGACCAAATAGTTCTGGGTCATGTTGGACCCAGCAGTTTAGGGTCATGCAGGACCAAATATTTTTGGGTCATGCTGGACCCAGCAGTTTAGGGTTATGCAGGGCCAGCAGGCTCAGGCAAAGTATTTCTTGAGGAACTTGGAATTGGTGGGAGGAGTTATATGCCCACAATCCCTGGTTACCAGAGAGTACGCACGATTGGGGTAAACCTGGTGAACAATGAATGGTCCTTTCCATTTGGGCTCCAACTTGGGTGGTTTCCTACCAGGTATCATTGGTTTCCTGAGGGCTAATAGAAAATCACCTTTTAGAAAAGAGAAGAGGCGAGCCTTATAGTTGAAGGGTCTATCTATCTTATTTTGATGCCTTTCCAAATTGTGCAGGGCATGAAGCCTATTCTCGTCAAGTGCTTCTAATTAAGCGAGATGAATTTCAGCTACCTTATTTTGTGGTTGTACATAGATTGTGGTGCGTAATGAAGGAAAGTAAATTTCAATTGGCAGAGCAGCCTTAGTTCCATACACTAGGGAATATGGGGTCACCTGGGCGGAATTATGAGTCGTTGTCTGATAAGAACAGAGGGCGTTGGGGAGCTTGTCTGGCCAACTATTCTTATTTTGACCAACCATTTTTTGCAAAATCTTAGAGAGGTTTTTTTTGAATGCCTCGATCATTCTAGTTACTTGCGCATGATAGTACGAGGTATGGTTAGAAGGAATGATCTACATAGCATACAATTTCATCATCTCATCCAATCTGAAGTTTGTGCCATTATCGGTGAGGACGACATGAGGGACTCCAAATTGGTAGATGATGTTGGAACTCCCAAATTCAGCAATGGACCGGGCCTTGACCTCCTTGAGTGGGATTGCCTCTACCCACATGGAGATGAAATCTATAGCTGTCAGGATGAATCCGCACTGGTGAGCTGTCACCGGTGGATACAGTCCTACGACATTGAGTCCCCATAGAAAAAAGAGCCAAGAGTAATTGGTGGAGTCGAGAGGCTCTGGCAGCTGATGCATAAAGTTAGCATGAATTTGGAACGCATGGAATCTCTTGGAGAACATGATGCAATCGTGGATTATAGAGGGCCAAAAGTACAACAGTCTCTGGATCTGGTGAGATATCTTCAGCCCAGTTTGGTGGGTTCCGCAGGAACTGGTATGATCCTCCTACATGACCTGAGAAATCTTGACTCCTTGGATGCAATGGAGGAGAATACCATCAAAACCATGCATGTGGAGGATCTTATCATGACTGGTACCATCCTAAATGGAAAATTGTAATGCGTGATTTCAGATTCACTCGCACACGGACCAATTATTCGGGAGGTAACCATTTTTGAGATATTCGACAAAGGGTTCTCTTTAGTTGGGAGTCACTTCAACCACAGAATCTGGGGGTCCTGACGTGGAGGCTCCGGTGGTAAGATGTCTCACCTGCAGTCTGTTGTTGTCATTTGGGGAGACAGAAGCAATGACTCTCTGATGTGACACATGGATAATCAGATCATCCTCCTTGGGTTCTGCAAGTGATGCAGCCAGGCCATCCAGTGCATCAGCTTGACCTTTCTAAGATCTAGGGACATTAGTAACTTTTCGTTGAGATATGAACTAGGCCATTAGCTAGAGAGTGAGCTCCAATAGTGGTATGAGCTCTAGCTTTATGATTATGTACTCACCATTGATCTTTTTGATGACTAGTTCGGAATCTCCTTTCACATGAAAATGGGGCACATCAAACTCGAGGGCCATTGATCAGAGCCTAATACACTTCCACATTATTGGTGCAGCTTTCCAATAATGGGAATGAGTATGGAAGAATGGCTTGTGCTGAGGAAATAAAACTGATACCCAAGTCTACCCTGTTGAGCCTGGGATAATTTAGCCTCTATCTAGTGGGGCTTCAAGAAGCACCATCGAAGTGCATCTTCCATCATGGAATGGATTGGTCCACCGAGAAAATCATGTCATATAAGAAATTGAGATCCAAGGACTGGTCTGCAAGGGATGGATGGGAATCAAGGAAGTCTTCCAATGCTTTCCCCTTAATATATTTCTGAGGGACAAACCTGATATCGAACTGTTGGAGAATTACTGCCCACCGACCGAGATGACATACCAACATGGGGTGGTTCAGAATGTACATTAGTGGGTCTACCTGAGATACCAGCTGTACCTCATGGTGCTACAAGTAATGTCGCAATTTCTGTACTGCGAATATCAGTACAAGTTAGCTCTTTTCAATGGGGTATTATCAGGTCTCCGTATGGAGGAGCATATTACTGAGGTAGTAAAGGTTGTTCCCCATCCCCTCATTGTTCTTCTAGGTGAGAAGGGCCCCGAGAGATCATTCCAGGGTGGTCACATAAAGGACCAGTGGTTTTATGTAGATGGGTGGCATCAAGGAAGGAGGTTGGAGAAGATACTGCATGATCTCCTCAAAAGAAATATGACACTCTTCGTCCCATTCGTAAGTAGTTCCTTTCTTCATGATTCGGGAAAAGGGATTACACTTGCCATCCAGGTTCTTGAGGAATCTGTGTATGTAGGCTATGTGGCCTTAGAAACCTTGAAGCTCTTGAATATTGATCGGAGGAGACATCTGGCTAATAGAATTGATCTTCTTTGGGTTAATCTCAATGCCCATGTATCTGACAGGGAAGCTGAGAAACATTCTAGAGGTGACCGTGAAGGCACACTTCAACGGGTTTATCTTCAAGTGACAGGAAAAGAGGAATCTGATCACTTTCTCAAGGACTTTGATATGGTTCTAATGCTGGTGATATTTGACCACCAGATCATCTACATAGTATTCCACCAATGTTCCAAGGATCGACTTAAATATGTGATGCATATCTCGCTGGAAGGTGGAACCTGTATTCTTTAAACCGAAGGGCTTGAAATTGTAACAAAAAGTACCTTGGGACTCCCTAAAGTCTGTGAACTCCTTTTCCTATGAGGAAATTTAGATATGGATGCACCCAGAGTACCCATCCATGAAGAAGAGGGCTTGGAATCCATTTGTAGCGTCAATCAACTACTCCGTCACTGGAAGGGTAAAATAATATTTCGGGCAGTGAAAGTTGAGATCTCAGAAGTTGATGCAGACTCTGATCCTTCCATTCTTCTTCCTGACTATAAAAATATTGGCAACCCATTTTGGGTACAGGACCTCCTGAATGAAATTGGATTTGATGATCTTATCAGCTTCCACCACTACCATTGAATCGTGATAAGGGTGCATCTTTCTGGGAGGCTACTTAGAGCTGTAATGATTTATAGGGAGACCGATGTGATGGATGGATACCTGAGGATCTAGTCCAGAAATCTCATCATAACTGAAGGTGAATACATCATGTTTTTGTTTCAGGCAGTCTATTTACTACTGTTGCTCCTCGAGGGGCATGGCGGCGCTGATCGATGTGGGTCTCAGGTCTACCTCAATACCGAGGTTCACCTGTACCAACTCATCGACTATCGTAGAGACACCCTATTCAAAGGAAGGGTGAGCATCCTTTAAACCCTCTTGTTCACTTGTGAAGGGTGAATCCTCGATGGGAGGTGTGACTTTTGAGTTGGTAGATCCCGACGGAAGGCTGGTACCCGCCTGAGCGGCAATGGACACCGCATCGGAGGACCCCTGTGCAGCCGCAAGCACAGCGATGAAGGATGTTGATCTAGTCCAATCAGGACTTCAGCCCAAGGGGCCACGCTTGATGATATCAAAGAAATAATGTTGTGTTGGCTTGAGCTGGTTAATTCCACCCTGATGGAACACGCATGTATGACGTATTTATGTTTCCATGTAGTGGACATCCCGATACCTTATGGGGGAAAGAAGCTCCAGGATCACATGATCCTACATTTTATAGGTGTACGAGGTGATTTTAGGCCATCACATAGACTTGGGAATGTGTTCCCCCTTGTCCCAGACACAACTAATCATTTTCCCATGTCCAGGGTTGTAGCCTCCAATTGGTGGATTGTATAGATGTAGGCATCATCTAGATCTATCCATGAGTCGATCACAGCTACAGAATGCCCAACCTCATTGTTATGAATCTACATTTCCTTGCTCTTATAGTTGTTGGAATCCAGATAGCATGCCTCATAAAAAGCAAAGGGAGATGCGTCTCCTAGAAGCATGCCCACTCGACCATTAAGGGAGAACTTGAGGCACTGGTGATATGATGAGGGAACTGCCGCATGCAGGTGGATCCATGGCCTTCCCATCAACACATTGTAGATGGTGTCCTGGGAGACTACCATAAATTCAGAGCTGCAAACTAGGCCACCAAACTGGGTTTTCAAATGGATCTAACCGACAGGCGTTTGTTCTGTCCTGGCATAACCTTAGATTCTTAGGTCAGATGGACTCAGATCATCTTTAGAAAATCCCAGATTTCACAGTGTTCGAGTTGGGATTAGGTTAATTTCAGAGCCCGTGTCATCAAGACAGTGACGAACCTCCACACCATTGAATTAGATGGTGATTTACAATGGGAGAATGTGCCCCTGTATAGGGGATCCTTCATTTTCTCCTGAGAATGAGATAATGGCCTGGCATTCAGCTTTTTCAACCGCTTCATCATGAAAGGCCTATGCAGCTGCTACCTCTGTCTCAAACTGGAGGGGGCTTCTTAAAGCCTTAGTGAGGGCCTTATGCATATCTGACGTTAGTAGAGGGGCCTCAAGGATGGAGATCCTTTCTGGAATACTCTAAAAAAGCTTGAGAACATCATACTTCTATGTCAGGCATGAACTTCTGCTTGCATGAGGTCTCTCCATGACATGAGTTATGGTGGGCCCTACCGACTGGACCGGTGGCTGACTTGTATTGGGAACATCCCACTTCCCACTGTTCAAAGCATATGGAGTACCTACCATACTAGGTATAGCCGACTGGGACCGGTATGGGGTGGATCGTGGCTGATCATGATATGGCTTAGGTGGCCCTTCTTGGTCTAGTAGCACAAATGACAGAGGAGGCGGGACTGATGACACCAGATGAATAGGCTGCACATGCTGATCTCTGTGCATAGATTGTTTCCTGGTTTCGATAGCATGCACAGCCTGGCTGGAAGTTTTGACTAAGGAACTCTGACTGCCCATATAGCCACAGATCCCTCGACACTGGCGATGACTGGGACGTTGGGAGGATTCACCTAGGGCTCCTCATCTTCAGGAATCGTGTAGGGATTTACCATCTCTATGGTGTTAACCGAGGCGTAACCTTGGATGTCACATGAAGAGTCATCCAATACTGGATGGATTCTGGGAGGGATTTCCATCTCCGTGGGCATGAGGTCACTGAGAGTATAGGATGACTATGGCATCATCAGGGGACTTTGCTTTCCCTTTCATTGCCGGTGTTTGCTCTTTTGGGAAGAGGTCGGCTGAGGCAACGATGCAGAAGTGGTGGCTACAGCTTCTGAAGGCTCTGGACGATTCAGGCATGCCCGGATGAGACCATGGGAATGGGAGACTATTTTTGCAGGCCATCTAGTCATCATACTTCTGGGATCCATTACTGGAAACCTGATGTCACTCACCCTCACTGTCGCTGCTATTGTTTGGCCTCACAAAGATGCATTCTACCTGTATCGGGGCTGGGCCAATCCTGACTATGTTATTTTTGACTTGGTCATGGACCATTCTTTTAACACATAACACTTCTTGAGAGTTTTCCCCATGATCCAGTGATTGGGGTAGTAATTAGGGTGATCAGTAAGATTTTCCTCTTCCAGTCATCTACACTCAGTAAAATGCACAATCCTCTATTCCAAGGCACTGTGAAATTAACTGGGGACCTGTGTCTTGTTGAATGAGTAGGTCTGGTTTCTTCAGTCTGGAAAGGTGGCCCTTGGAGTTTGACCCCGATGGGGGGCTGGAGGAGCCTGTTGAGGAGGTGGAACACAGTTATCTTTCCTAGTCGATGGTGGCACATTCCACGGGGCACCAACCAAATTTGAGGTGGCTGCTGATGGGCTAGAGGTTGCGCCTGTGGTGGCAGGCATCTGTGAGGTTGCAGAGTCATCTTCACTGGCAACAACTCTAATCATCTAGGGGCATCTATTTGGGACACTACGGTCGTCACGACCATGGCATCCCATCTCGCTGGGATTGTAAAAGGCAACAGATGTGCATGCTTAGCTTGTTGTAAGGCTTCCTCTAGATGTTGGGCCTTATTAGTGAAGTCTAGAAATCCACCAGTGTAGTTATCTGTGATCAGAGAGGGAACCAGTTTCATCTTAAAATTTTCTCACACACATCATTAGTAATTTCTCGTGAGTCAGCGGCATGTTGAGGGAATACGTGGGTCCTTTCCAAAAGGTGACAAAGTTGGTGATGCACTCATCGGTCCTCTTATTTCACTTGAAGAGGTCCGCGATACTCATTTTCTGCATGGTGGAGATGAACTGATAGAGGAATTGCCTATGGAGGACCTCCCTGCAAGTCACCAATCTGATGGGGAGCTGGTTTTACAAGACAAACATAGGTCCTTCCAATGTCTGCACAAAACACCAGAGTTTGGAAGCTTCCTGCTGTGCTGGAGTTCCCAACATAGAGCCACACCTTATGGTAAAGTGGGCTAGGTGTTGTTGCAGATCCCCTATTGCATTGAATGGGGAAAATGTGGGATTCTAGAAACCTAGGGGAGCTGGCATATCATCCACCCATCGCAGATATGGATTTCTATTAGGTGGGAGTACCACCTGTCATGTTTCCAATGCCTCAAGGTGGGAAATGAGAGCCATTGTTGGATCGTCTGGGTGGGGGTCCCTGTCTTGAAGGGGATCCCTAACCACGAGTTGTTTGTAGGGGTATTCAACATGGTAAGCAAGCCCAGCGGCTCGTGGAGCAGCTAGTGGCATGACCCTCAGGGTAGCTAGGGGAACCTGAGTCGGAACCTTTGGATTGTCGTGTCGTTCTACAGGGTTTGGTGAGATATACCGCACCCTCTTTCAGTATGTTCCATCTTAAACCTTGTCTTCAGGGTTAGGATGGTCAGGGTCGCCTGGAGGGAACTCTCCAAGGGGAAGTTTTTCCTGTCCCTGCTTCCCTAGCCTAGGATTACTGTAGTCTGGACATCACTCTGAATCATTTTTGGCAAGGTGGTCTTCGACCACCATCTTCGGTTCGGCAATTTACTGACACAACGCTTCTTTTTCTGGGACTTCCATCATCTTCTGCATTGAGCCAGAAGGGTCAGCGGGTTTGGTGGCTCTGTGATGCTCTTTACCCTTACCGTGTTTTCGACTAATGACTAATTACTCGGTGGGCGCATGACGACTTAACTGGATCCTCTGTTGATGATTAACCCTCCCAAAGGGGTCCAATAGCTATGACACACCTTCAGGGGGGGTCCCCGTCTAGGATCTTCAGCTGATTGTCTTATTCTAAAAGGGTGGCCATGTTAATCACGACTCTACCTAGGGGAATGTCCTCAATATCGCCTAACGAGACGGGTTACCACTGAATAAGACTTAAGAGGAGGGTATAATATCACCCCCATCAAACGATCTGCAAGGTAAAGACCCGAAATTTTTGTGGAAGTTTTTTTCCTAAATACACAAGAATTTTACGAGTCCGAAAATTTTTTCAGTGATTAAATCTCAGTCCCGGTGTGCCTGGAATAAATTTCTGATGTTTTATTCGGGTACGTTCAGTAAATGTACGAGTGGAATTTTATAACCTTTGACCGGTTCTCGGAATTGAAATCTGAGGGCACCATTGAACTCGCAGTGCCCGTATTCGCTTAAGAAGACATTCATCTCAATTGCAGATGGTTGAAAATGGAAGTTAGATTTTGGGGTTTTAAAATAAAATTAATTAAAAATAAAGTGTTAATTTATTTTTATTTGTGGTGGTTAAAACCACAAAGAGGTTTTTATAGGTGGGGTCCACCACACCAAAACCTCCCATGAGAGGTTATGGTTGTGGGTCCCACCTGCACATAACCTCTCTTGGGAGGATATCCTGGGTGGGAACCACATGGGCTTTAAACTACCTTTAACTCCCCATAAATGGGGAGAAAACTCTTCACCTTCCACACTAATTAATTGAGCCAACTCCACCCATTTAGTTAAGTGAGATAACTCATTTAATTAAAACACCAATTTGAATTATTTTGAATATTTTAGCCAATAAATTATATAATGGGTTAGCTTAACCTGTTATTTTTTGTTGGCATTTCTTTTTTGTGGAACATTGAGAGAGGGGTTGGAAGGATTTGGAGAAACTAATTCTCTAATGAGGAATGATATTCAACCGTGTCAAAATAGAAGGAGATGACCATGAAGAATGCTATATTCGACTTCGTCACCTCCGAACGCTCATCCGCCAATGACTGATACCCTCTTCTTTTTCTGACATTGACGAATTGACGCCCGTTATTCTTTGTCAATGATCATCGAGACAGGTAGGGGTGTGTTTTGGTTTTGAGAAACATTAGTTCTTCTTTCCATGATTGAATTGTTTCCTCTTGATCTGATTGTTATCAAACTAATGGGGAAGGACTGGACCAAACTAACACAGCACGATTCCTTGTGTTGTTTTTGTGAATATTGGTGTGTTCTTCACGGTCTTCTTCGGAAACAAACAACAGATTGTTGCGGGTTTGTTCTGTGATGCAACAATCCCTGAATGAAGACCCAACGTCATGACAACCTAGCAGAGGTGCGACGACGATATCAGGTGATGGATCAGACCAGAATGGAAGGACCATTCTTCACTACTTTCTCATATGGGAAAATCAAAACGTGTTTTCGAAGACGATCGGAGGCTCGAAAACACCAGCAATGACTTCAGAACATCGGGGTGACTTAATGTCTGCGGTTTCGTGGAAATTGGACCATCAGAATGAAGAATGGGCATCACGGGAGGCACGCTGGCCAAAGGCGTCATTTGTGGAAAATTCCATAATACATGTCGTGTACTCTAGAAGGACATGTCGTGTAGTACGTACATATTGTGGCTAGGGTTAGATCATCAAAAGAGTAGCACACGGCGAGTGACCCCGGTCACACGGTGTGTACCTTCCACATGGCTTGGCAGGCGCTGCTACATGACACACGATGTGTATTTTGGGAAATAAATGGACACAAGAAGAATCACACGGCCTGACGACACGACATGTAATCTCTAACGCAGCATGATAGAGGGGACATTATGAGGCTCGATGTGTAGCCTAGGGATACATGGACACTCGTGAAGTACATGGGCATGTACTCCACTACATGGCTAGGAAAGGACAGTGACACGGGATACCCCGTGTACCAGTTACACGGGTTGGAGAACATGGGTTGAGGCCGTGTACGAGCACATGGCCGGTATAAATGGAGCCGAACCCAGATTCTTGGGCACGGTGTGTAACCATTCCACACGCCGTGTAATTAATTTTCTACACGACCGGCCCTTCGACACGGGTTGTTGTACATGGGTAGTACCCGAGGTCTGAAGACACGACACGTAACTATACCAACACGCCCTTTACATTTTTGAAAATGTCTAGGTCATCTCTTATCTATGTATTGGACACATATTTCAAAGATTTTCCCCCCTATGACGCGGAAGATCATTGATATACTTCTTCTTGGGACTTTGTGGAAGTTAGTGGATCGACCAGTAGCTTGTGGAGCATATCCTACTGAAGAAGAGTGAGAAGAGTACATAAACCTAGTAGCTAGATGATACCGGACGACTGCTGACCTTTAGACTCAGAGTATTTCGACTAGCCCAATGGGAAGCGTCTCTATGTGACATGACAGACCCACACTGGGGAGAACCTCTGTGTGACGCTGCAGACCCACGGTACTCGACATGAGGTGTACCTCAGCAGGCTATGAGGGGGAGTACCTCTGTGTGATACTGTATACCCACAGAGGGGAGCGCCTCTGTGTGACATAGCAGACCCATGGTACATGACAGGAGGAGTACCACAGCAATCCAGGATAGTGGGAAGTGCCTATGTGTGACGATGCAGGCCCACAGTACTCTATATATGAGGAGTACACCAGTAGATGAGCTTTCGAAAGTTAGACTGGGAGTGTTACATGTTACCACCCCTAGAATAAAATCCTGGTTTTGAGTTGAGTCAATGAGTTTTTAGTTTTCCTCATGATTGAGATGGGTTACTAGATAACTTACGTATATGTATGGGCATATACCTATATAATGGTTATCTGTTGAATCCATGATTTGTGGTTTATCCTTGTTGAATTTAGTGAGACCTTTAGGGTCTCAGGGTCCCTACTAAGTATCGTTATACTCACCCCTGCATGGGTTATGCCCGCACCTTGTTGTGTTGGTTTCAGACGACGAACATCGCTAATTGAGGCAGTGAGTAGCAGGACTGGATAGTACCCGGAGATTGACTACTCATCGTGATGGTACACGGAGCGGACGGACGAATGTGGAGTGCTGATGAGGCCATCTGTACCTAACCTTCTGGTAGAAACCCTAGGGGTCGATCCATTAGCTTCTTTACTCTTCTTCTGTTGTACTTGATTTCAGTTGAACTTGTACTTTCCTATAGGGATTGTATTTCTGGACCCTTTTTACTTTCCATCACTCTTTTTTTATACAGTTTTTACATAGTGTTTTGTTTCCAGTTTTGTACTCTGTTTTGTGTGTATCAGTTTATAAAGGCAATGCCTCCCAGTTTAGGGATTTATGCCTTTGGTTCTAGTCGCCAGCCCCTAGCTTATGAAAGGAGGGCTTGGGTATTCATGATACGGGCCCCGAGGGACAGGTCGTGACAAATTGGTATCAGAGGAGTCAGTTCTACCATAGAACATAAGACTCTGATCATTCTTTTCTGTGAAGAAATGGTGTTAAGGGCACTAAGTATGTTTTTTAGTTTAGGGAGTCCAATGTTGGTGCGGGAGGCTGACGTATCCATGCACCAGGACCCTGACTACTAATTTCTGACTTAGTGCATGAAAACACTGATTACGTGTGTGTCTTTAAAATATTTCATAAGTCAGCTCAACCAGGTCAGCTCACCAGGTATAATATTTTGACCGTGTCACATCTTTCTTTTTCAGGATGCCTCCCCACTGATCCCCGAGAGTCATACGCTCTGACATCCCATCGAGCGATGAGGCCTCGGTGCAAGGCCCCTTTCTAATTTAGGCACTAGCGGTATGACTTCCCACTGGCCCACTGATGCCAACCGCCCAAATAGTAGACAATGCACATAGCTTGAGTGAGTTTCATGAGTTCCAACGCCAGAGGACACTCAGGTTACGAGGAGAGATGGACCCATAGGTGGATGAGGATAGGCTGGAGGTTGTGATGAGTCTTTAGGCTAGTAGGGACACCAGCAAACTACATGGTGATCCTTGCTGTGAGTCTCCATCAGGCAGTAATAGGAAGATGGTGGAGCCTGATGCTCCAGGTCCACGACGAGACGACACTTCTATGGATAGAATTATAGAGCCAGTTTCTAGCGGTGTTTGTTCCAGCAACACTAGAAGCGGTATAGATACAGGAGCTACTGTATCTACAGTAGGGTAGCATGACAGTATCACAATACTCAGTGGGGTTCACCAACCTCTCACGCTACTCCACAGATAATGTACGAGACCCATTCTTCAAGGCTCAGACCTTCAAGCAGGGGCTCAGGATAGAGATTAGGGAATCGATGATCTCCCTCAACATCCCAACACAGGTGGGGGTGTTAGAGGGATCCCTCCTAGTAGGGAGTTTCTTCTATGAGCAGTCACCAGCTGCGAGACCCACTAATAGTCAACATGTAGCAAAGTCTTCTACATCTGGCAGTAGATAGATGATGTAGAGGTCCAAGAGGACCAGACCCATGGGTGGACAACCGTAGGACTCAGGATTAGTTGTGTGGGGCACCCAGGACAGTGACTTAACTGCCAAAAGCAGAAATTGTTACTCATGCCATAGGCAGGGTCACATGTCTCACAACTGTCTGACCTGCCATTCAGATGATTAGAAGATAGTTGAGGGACCTCCCAGGCAGAGGTAGAGATTCGATCGAGGTGGTCCACAGGGCATAGGTGGACGTGGAAGATGAGATGTTCGAGCGATTGGTGGTAGAGGACATTACGAGGTGCTACCGCCACCACCACTAGGAGGTCCACCCTGACCATAGGGATCAAGTGGACAGGGAAGATCTCGGATTGAGGAAGCTGAGGCCTATGACCATGGCACTCCGGAGATTATTTGAGGTACGATCTGTGTCTACTCCACCTTAGACGTAGTTCTTATAGACATAGGTTCCAGTCACTCTTTCATTTCCATTGCCCTCGTCCGGATCTCAGAGATTCTGACGGAGTCGTTGTCTTGATCTTTATGGCTAGATTCTCCTACGGGAGAAGACTCGATGATTAAAAACTGGTGCTGGCAGTGTGAGATTACTCTAGGAGGTCATAGCTTTGGCTGGGATCTCCTCGTAGCAGTGTTGAGGCCTTATGACATCATCTTTGGTATGGACTGGTAATCTACAATCCATGATCAGATCGACTGTATTAGGGGAAAATTTTGGTGTGTCCACACGGATGGGACCAAGTTCACATTCACTCGCGAGAAGGGAACCTTTGCAGCAGATGACTGAATTACTCGGAAGAGGGTGTAGCCAGTCACTCACCAATTGGCTTGCCTTACCCTTGGAACAGTTGATGTGGAGAGTCTGATTTATCCTATAGTGGTCGACTAGTATGTGGATGTTTTCCCTGATGATGTCCCATGACTACCTCCTCGCAGAGAGGTGGATTTCAACATTGACCTATACCCCAGGATGACACTGATATCTACTCCAGAATATCGGATGGCTCCCACTAAGCTTCATGAGCTACGGGAATAGCTAGAGGACTTACATGGGAAGGGATTCATTCGGCCTAGTGTTTCTCCCTGGGCAGCCCCGATTCAGTTCACCAAGAAAGTGGATGGGACGTGAGACTTTATGTTTACTACCGTCGCTTGAACTAGGTGATCGTAAAGAACAAGTACCCACTTCCAAGGATTTATGACCTCTTTGATCAACTGAAGGGAGAACGGTGGTTCTTGATGATAGACCTCAGATCAGGTTATCACCTGCTCAGAGTTCGAGACGAGGATGTGCAGAAGACAGCCTTCAGGTGTCGGTATGGCCACTATGAGTTCATGGTCATGCCCATTGACATAATCAAAATTCCAGCAGGGTTCATGTGTCTCATGAACATGATTTTTAGCCTTACCTCGATCACTTTGTCATATTCTACATAGAAGACATTCTAATCTACTCGACTACTGAGGAGGAACATGACTACCATTTACAGGTGGTACTGAACACACTCTGAGAGCACCAGCTTTATGGTAAGCTCTCGAAGTTCCAGTTTTGGATTTGAGAAGTTCATTTCTTGGGACATGTTAGCTCGGAGTCTGGAGTAGCTGTAGATCCAGTGAAGATTGAGGTGGTACTAGATTGGGAGCTTCCCAGGAGTGTGACGGAGGTACAAAGTTTCCTGGGCTTGGCTGGATACTACCGGAGGTTCTTTATAGACTTCTCCAAAGTTGCAGAATCACTATCAGCCTTGAAGAATAAGGGGAAACCCTTTGTGTGGTTGGATAGATTCCATCAGAGCATTCAAGAGATGAGGAAGAGGCTGACTAGTTCCCCCATCTTGAGGCTTCTAAGGGAGGGCGAAGGGTACGTAGTTTACTACAACGCATCAGGGACCAGACATGGGTGTGTCCTGATACAGCAGTGAGCAGTGATCGCATATGGTTCTCGGGATCTGAGACAGCATGAGCAGAACTATTCTACCCATGACCTGGAGTTAGAAGCAGTAGTCTTCATCTTCAAGATGTGGTGGCACTATCTGATGGCAGAACGTTTTACCATTTACTCTAATCACAAGATTCATAGGTATATCTTCTCTCAGAAGGACCCGAACCATAGAAAGCAGTGATGGCTTGAGTTCCTCCAGGACTATGACTTCAAGATAATCTATACTCCTGGGAAGTGGAATGTTGTAGCAGATGCGCTCAGTAGGAGGACTGGTATACAGTTGATAGGAGAGGCGATGGAGTAGTCGGCCCCTTTTTAGATACCCATTGTGGATAGAGATGGAAAAGCCTATCTATAGTCTCTTACAGTCACTCCACCACTACTTTATTGAGTCAGGGTGGCACAGCGTGGAGACACTGACTATGAGACGTGACGTGCGTAGATATCCACAGGGCAGGCACCTAATGGATTTTTTGAAGGTGGGGAGCACATCATCCTCTTCAGAGGACGTACTATGGTACCCATAGAACTTCAAGAGGAAGTGTATAGGGAGTTCACACATCCCATCTATAGGTACATCTAAGAGTGGCGAAGATGTATGAGGATCTTCGATGAAAACAGTGGTGGCTAGGTAGGAATAAGGTAGTAGTGGAGTTTGTCTCACGGTGCCTCACTTGTTAGCAAGTGAAGGCAGAGAAAAAGGTACCAGCAGGCATGGTTCAGCCTTTAGAGGTCTCAGAATGGAAGTGGGATGGGATATCCATGGACTTCATTATGGGTCTTCCACATACATCCAGGAGTCACGACTCGATTTGGGTGATTGTTGACCGACTCACAAAGTCAGTCTACTTCCTACCGACCAGATAGATAGGATCAGTAGAGAGCTTTGGATGCCTCTATATGTTGGAGATTGTGAAATTACATGGAGTAACTTCCTCTATGGTCTCTGACTGTGACGCATGGTTTACTTCCTGGGCATGGAAGGGGTTGTAGGAGGCTTTCAGGACACAACTTCACTTGAACGCCGCTTTCCATCCTCACAAGATGGTCAGATTGAGCGGACCATTCAGACCCTCAAGGACATTCTACATGCTTGTGTCCTCGACTTTGATCATAGCTGGGAGGATCACTTACCATTGGTAGAGTTTACCTACAACAACATCTATCACTCCGCCATCGGTATGGCAACTTTTGAGGCCTTTTATGGTCGACCTTGCAGATCACCACTGTGTTGGACATACCCCAGGGAGTCAGCACTAGTGGGACCATAGATGTTACAGGCTACAACAGAGAAGGTTCAGATCATCAAAAAGATGATGAAGACTACACAGTGTAGGCAGAAGTTGTATGCTGACAAGAGACGAAGACCTCTAGAGTTCGAGGATGGCGACCACGTCTTTCTATGGGTCTCACCTTGATGAGGTCTACAGATTTTTGGCTGATACGGGAAGTTATCTTCGTGATTCATCGGACCTTTCTAGGTCCTCAGCAGAGTAGGAGAGGTGGCTTACCACTTGGCTCTTCCACCTCAGTTTCACCGAGTGCACGACGTCTTCCACGTATCTCAGCTGAGAACATACGTTCACAACCCATCCCACATCATCGACCAAGGGGAGATAGACATCGATGATGGGGCGAATTTCACAGATGTCCCAGTAGAGACTGAGGATCGATAGGATCAGGTCCTACGTGGATGGTCGATACCTCTGGTGCGCATACACAAGCAGCACGGGAAACTCCTGGAGAGCACATGGGAGCGGGAGGCTCAGATACGTGCTTAGTACCACCATTTGTTCCGTTAGTTTGAGTTGTAGCTTATGGGGACATAAATCGTAGAGGCGGGGAGAATTTAATGACCTGAAATTTTCATGGATGTTTTTTTTTCTTAAATACATGGGATTTTATGAGTCCGCAAAAATTTACGGCGCTTGATTCCGAGGCCCGGTGTGCCCGGAATCAATTTCTGAAGTTTTATTCATGTATGTTTAGTAAACATACGAGTAGGATTTTATAAATTTTGTACCGGTGCTCTAAATTTAAATCTGAGGGCACCATTGAACTTGCAGTGCCGGTATTCTCTTATGAAGACTTTCACCTCGACTGAAGATGGTCGAAAACGGAAGTTATATTTTGGTGTTTTTAAATTAAATTAAATAAAAATAAAGTGTTACATTATTTTTATTTTTGGTTTTTAAAACCTCCAAGAGGTGGTTAGAGGTGGGGGGAACCACACCAAAACCTCCCATGAGAGGTTATGGTGGTGGGTCCCACCATCACATAACCTTCCTTGGGAGGATATCCTGGGTGGGGACCACACATGCTTTAAACTCCCTTTAACTCCCCAAAAGGGGGAGAAAACTCTTCACCTTCCCCACCAATTAATTGATCCAACTCCACCCATTTAATTAAGTGAGATAACTCCTTTAATTAAAACACCAATTTGAATTCTTTTGAATATTTTGGCCAACAAATTAAATAATGGGTTAACTTAACCCATTATTTTTGGTTGGAAATTCTTTTTTGTGGAACATTGAGAGAGGAGTTGGAACGATTTGGAGAAACTAATTCTCCAACGAGGAACGATCTTCAACCATGACAAAATAGAAGGAGACGACCATGAAGAACACCGTCTTCAACTTCATCACCTCCAAATTCTCATCCGCCAATGACGGATACCCTCTTCCCTTTTCGACATTGACGAATCGACGCCTGCCATTCTTCATCAACTATCATCGAGACGAGGTAGGGGTATGTTTTTGTTTTGAGCAACGTTAATTATTCGTTCCATGATTGAATTGTTTCCTCTTGATCCACATGCTATCAAACTAATGTGGAAGGACTGGGCCTAACTAACACAGCTCAATTCCTTCTGTTGTTCTTGTGAATATTGGTGTGTTCTTCGCGGTCTTCTTCGACAATGAACAATGGATCGCTGCGGGTTTGTTTTGCGATGAAACAATCTCGGAATAAAGATCCAAAATCACGATGACTTAGAATAGGAGTGGATATGTTAGAGAGTGATGGATCAGACTGGAATGGAAGGACTGTTCTTCGCCCCTTTCTCATGCGAGAAACTCAAAACGTTTTTTTGAACCCGATCGGAGGCCCAAAAACACTGGAAATGACTTCGGATCATAGGAGCGACTTAAAGACTATGGTTTTGTGGAAATTGGACCATCAAAATAATGAATGGGCATCATGGGAGGTGCGATGGCTTGAGGCGTCGTTTCTGGAATAATCCAGAATACACAGCATGTACTCTATAAGGACACGCTGTGTAGTACAAGCGTACTGTGGCTAGGGTTCGAGTGTCAAATGAGTAGAACACAGCGAGTGACCCCGGTCACACAGTGTGTACCTTCCACATAGCCTGGTAGGCACGGCTAAGCGACACACGGTGTGTATTTTGGGAAATACAGTGACACGGGAAGAATCAAACTTCCAGACAACACGATGTGTACTCTCTAACGCAGTATGAAAGAGGGAAATTCGCGAGACTCAGTGTGTATCCCATGGATACATGGAAACGGGTGAAGTACATGGGCATGTACTCCTCTACACGACCAGGAAAGGCCAATGACATGGCATTCCCCGTGTACAAGTTACATGGGTTGGCAAACATGGGTTGAGGCCGTGTATGGGCACATGGGCAGCATACATGAAGCTGACCCCAAATTCTTGGGCACTGCGTGTAACCATACCACACGTCGTGTACTTACTTTTCTACATGACCAACCCTTTGGAATATGCCTTTCTACATGGGTAGTACCCGAGCTCTGAAGACACGCTGTGTAACCATACCAACACGTCATGTACTTTTTGGAAAATGGATTGGTCATCTCGTCTCTGTGTCTTTGACACGTATTTCTTGGATTTTCCCCCCTATGATGTGGCGGATCTCTGAGATAATTATTAGTGGAACTTTGTGGTAGTTGGTGGATCGACCAGTAGCTTATGGAGAGGATCCACCTGGAGACGAGCGAGAGGAGTACGAAAACCTAGTAGCTGGCTGATACCTGACGACTACTGACCTTTTGACTCGAAGTGTTTTGACTAGCCTGCTGGGAAGCGCCTCTGTGTGATGTGGCATATCCACAGTGGGGATCACCTCTGTGTGATTCGGCATACCAACGATACTCGATCGGAGGAGTACCTCAGCAGGCTACGAGGAGGAGTGCCTCTGTGTGATGCGGCACACCCACAGTGGGGAGCGCCTCTGTGTGACGTAGAAGACCAACGGTACTCGACAGGAGGAGTACCAAAGCAGTCCAAGATAGTGGTAAGTGCCTCTATGTGACGTGGAAAGCCTACAACACTCTATAGAGGAGGAGTAAACTAGCAGCCGAGGTTTCTAAAGTTAGACTCGGAGTGTTACATGTTACCACCCCTAGAATAAAATCCTAGTTTTGAGCTGAGTCAATGGATTTTGAGTTTTCCTCATGATTGATATGGGTTACTAGATTACTTAGGTATATGTATGGGCGTATACCTATGTAATGGTTATCCGTTGAATCCTTTATTTGTGGTTTATACTTGTTGAATTTAGTGATATCTTGGGGTTCTCGAGGTCCCTACTGAGTATCGTTATACTCACCCCTGCACGGGCTATGACCACACTTCGTTGTGTTGGTTGCAGATGACGGACAATGCTGATTGAGGTAGAGAGTAGCAGGACTGGACGGTACCCGGAGAAGGACTACTCGGAGTGATTGTACACGGAGCGCGCTGACAGACGTGGAGTGCTGATGAGGCCATCTGTACCTACCCTTCACGTAGGAACCCCGGAGGATGATCTAGTAGCTTCTTACTTTTCTTCTATTGTACTTGCCTTCAGTTGTACTTGTACATTCCTATTGGGCTTGTATTTCTGGACCCTTTTTACTTTCCAGCACTCTTTTGTATACAATTTTTACTTAGTATTTTGTTTCTATTTGTGTACTCTGTTGTGTGTGTATCAATTTATAAAGGCAATGCCTTCACAGTTTTGGTATTCACGCCTTTGGTGCTAGTCGTCAGCCCCTGGCCTATGGAAGGCGGGCTTGTGGTAGTCACGATACAGGCCCCAAGGGATGGGTTGTGACATGCAGGTGGGGGGAAGCTTCATTGATAATCTTGTGGAGTACCTTAAAACACTGAATGCATTTATTTTGTAGGGCCCTATGGTGACTTAGAGACTCAGGGCGCTGGGCCATAGGATGTGCGGCCAAATCAACCTGACGGAATTGCTCACCAATTTCTTCAAAATGCGCTTCGCTCCAAGGATAAACCACTTACTGATGATGAAGGCAAATGTGCGTCACCTAGAGGGTTTGAAAGATGCACTCAACTTCCTCTGTGGTAACAGATTCCGGTGCATAGAAATTTGACGGTGCCACAGGACAAAACATCTCAGGGAAGTGGTCCACTGTGAGGTTATTCCATAAGCTCCTTGGCCTGAATTCAAGGTCTGGTCCTTCATTACCCCACTCATCAACCGGAGGCAGCTAAGGATCCGGTAGCGGGGCCAAAATAGATCATTGGGATGGTAAGATGGCTGGTGTAGAATACGAAGAGTGAGCTATCAAACTACCACATATCAAGCTATCCTTTAAAGAGTTTAGCGACATAGCCTCCACATCGACGTAGGATGTGCTAATGGAAGTAGTTCTTAGGGTAGGGTATGGTTCTACTGGTGATGGGCCAAGCTGCTAATAACCTACCATTGGTCCCCAGAATATATTTTTGTGATCTCTAGTCTAAATAGAGAGTACTTCTGGTGACGGTGGTTGTGATTGCACGACAGTAACCTGTGAGGTTTCCAAATTTTCATCCTCCTAGATATACCTGCAGAGGGAGGCAGGAATCCGATGGACCTCACATTCTAGGAGTACTAGGCTGAGGCCCCTCATTCCTACCCTAGATGTTGACTCAGAAGAGCAAGGGGAGGGTTCCTACACTGATTCATACTCTAATTCGGAGTCTGAGAAGCAGACTGGTTTGATCATTTTCTGGACCTTCCCAGAATTCTTATTATGGAGTTGATGACCCAACTTCCTACCCCTGTATGGCTCTTTAGGATAGGGAGGATTTCTGACACGAGGAGGTCCTTTGGCTATACGGGTGCTGAGGAGGAGAGGGTTTTCACCTGAGTAAGCTGGGATGAGAGGAGCACGAGGACCGATATCAAATGGGAGATTGGGAGGACCTCCATGGGTAGTGATGGAGTGGTCAAGACCTCCACTGGAACCGGGAAGATCATGGGGGAACCTCCATGATTGTTTCCCCTAGTGACAGCAGTATGAGGAGGGTCCTTGTACTGGTCGAGCTGAACATGGGTAGGACCTCCGTGCTGGGCGCTGGTGAAGTGAAGTCGTCCCTCACTCCTCCGATTTCTGGGGAGAGGAGGATCTTCGCTAGTAACTACGAGAACACAGAGAGGGTCCCTATGTCGGAGAGTGACCAGATGTGCAACGTCCCCATACCAACTGTTTGTGGCAGGATGAATGAGTCCATATCTAGTGTAGTGGGTATGGGAGATACATCCGTACTGAGTGTCACCACCACTGGGAGTACCCTCATTTGGATTGACGGTGGCATGGGGAGGACCTCTATGTCGAGCTTGGAAGTGAGGAAGGCATGTGTTCTCTATGTTAGTGGTAAAGGGAGGACCTCCATATTGGGTGGCATTACTGTGGTTGCCACTGCTAGTGCTGGTGACCAAGAGAGTCAACCCAGCATGCTCGTGTGGTGATTGGGGCCTAGATCCTTGTCGGGCATACGAATTTCCCTTCCCATCATACACATGGAGTTGATGATATGTGTTTATAGTGTCTTGGACCACAGTAGCCACTGACATTGATTCCCCTTGGAAGACGTCCTCTTCGGCTTGCGCCTAATGTTGGCATCAGGATAGATGTACTGGAGCTGGTGGTGCTAGTACTTGTCTTACCTGCTCCTCTGCTAGTAAGACTAGGTGGCGATGTTGACGCGGACAAGTGAGAGCCCTTGTTGGGAGACCTTGGGATGGAATCCTGGTTGGGCTGACCCGGATATCCTTTACCTCGACAGCATAAGGCAGGGAGTCGTCGAGACAGTCCAGGGAGAGGCTCAAAAAATGGTTATATGTTGGAATGGGGAGCAGTGGATCCCTATGTGGACCTCGAGGGTGGCATTGATGATGAGGCGCAGATGCCTATAAATCTAGGCAGGCCATATCCCGAGTCAGGATAATACTCTCCTTCTTGTACTAGCATATGAGGTCATCGATCACCCTTCGTTGGATAATCTCTGAGGGAGAGATGGGATGGTGAAGCCCAGTGGTCATGGCCATTGAGACCATCGCAGAAGAGGCAGAACCGTGCATGATTTTATCTCTAGTACTATCCCTTCCCCTTCGTCATTGTGTAGGTAGTGATCGAGTTCCAGGTGCAACAACATGGTTTTTGAATGCAAGGAGATTAACTCATCAGTGCTGAAATAAAAAGGGAATTGAGGACCAGTGCCCCAATTCCATTCTATCTTCCATGGCTGGTATGATAGATCCACAATGACAACATCGCAGACCGGGAAGTCCGATATTTTGAGTGCCCCAACTTCTGGTGAGTTTCACACCAGACCTGCTATTTGCTTGGTGGGACCCGACACCGGATAGCTAGATCCAGTGAAACAGTAATCTATTAATGTCATGACCACTAATAATATTCATATTGAGGAAAGGATATTCACTTCAGGTTCACCATTTCTGTTTCTAATGCTTTCGCAGGGGCGCGCGCGTCTGTCTTCTTGAAGGAAGGTGACCATGTTTGTTGCCCTACATTCCCACTTTCCAAAGTTGGGGGACATCCGTTCCCTGTTTAGGGATGCTTTCTCTTTGATCGAAATGGGATGTTGGAATGTCAGTTCTTCCTTCCAGGGATTCTTCCTTGGTACTCATCACAATGTTTGGGTCTCCCTTATAGATTTAAGATGTTGTTCATGAAACTCTTCTTAGCTCCATATCTTCATGGATACTAGTTAATTAAACTGATTCTGTTGGATCATTATAAAGGGTCTGGTTAGGGAAGAAAACTTCTGTCAGAGGAGTAGTCACATTGGACATCGCTAGCGTGTCTGGACACTCGGACACTGGCGCGTCAGGGTTTCTTCCCCTTATTATAGGGATTCTCTAGGGCATGGAAACCTGATGGATCCCACGTTGAATGCGGAAAATTTTATGCCACAAGCATTTATCTGGGGTTTTCTTCAGCTTCCCATGTTTAAAATATGGTATGTTGTGAGTTTAATATCTATCAGAGATGGATCGAACTGGTTGTAACACCGATTAGAGTGGATCAGATGGGTGCAAACCCTAGAGGGAACACTGATGTTGGGGCCAATGTGTAGTTATCTTCCCAGTTGTTGTTAAGGGGAATGGGGAATGAGGTGGAATGATCCCACCAGGATGTGGTGGCCCGAGTAAGAATCAGGATGGATGATTGATGGTATATTGAAGTGGGTGGAGAATGATATTGAGTCGACTCGAGGATGAAGGTGGTGTTGGGATTGAGTCTCGAGGATACCTCCTACGTATCCTAGTGGAAGGGAATCAATGTCCTCGTAGTTCATCTGATGATGGCTTACCGCTGATTGGGGATTTCAAAGGCTTTCCACCAGATGGTGGATCACAATGGCTTACCGATGGATGGGTTCACAACGGCTTACCACTGGATGGGGTCACAATAGCTTACGGCTGATTGAGGTCCATATTTTAAATTCATGCAAGTTGGGGTTGAACCGACGTAAAGGAGGACCTAGGGAGCAGATAGATGGTGGGGTTGAACCTCACAGAGGCTTCCTATGTACCCTGCCTTGTCAGGGATCAAAGACCATGTAGTTCATAAGGGTTTGGGCAGACCGATGTAAAGGGGTTCTAAGTGACCGGGTGTTGGGCTAGAACCTCAGGGAGGCTTCCTACATACCCTGCCATGGAAAAGATCAAAGACCTCATAGTTCAGTTGGGTTTCGTGAACCAATGTGAGGATGGATGGGACCAATGGATGGTGGGATTGAACCTTAGGGAGGCTTCCTACGCATCCTTCCTTAGCAAAGATCAAAGACCTCGTAGTTCAGGGGGGTTTAGTGATCCGACAATAGGATGTTTGAGACCAATGGATGGTGGGATTGAACCTCAGAGAGGCTTCCTACGTACGCTACGTGTGAAATGATCAAAGACCCCATAGTTCGGGTGTGTTTGGTGAACCAACGTGAGGATGGTCGGGACCAATGGATGGTGGGCTTGAACCTCACGGTGGATTCCTACGTAGCCTACCTTGGAAAATATCAAAGACCTCATAGTTCAGGTGGTATGGGAACCGACGTGAAGGGGGGTCGGAACCAATGGTTGTTGGGTTTGATCCTCAGGGAGGCTTCCTACGTACCTCGCATTAGCAAGGATCAAAGACCACGTAGTTCAGGTGGGGTTTTTGCAGCTTACACTCTTGGTTTCCCAGAGAGGATGTCATGGTCGATGCTTACTCTAAGCCAAAGCGAGTCATGCTCGGTGTGAGAATCAAAAGGCAACAAATACCTAACGATCGTGTCATGAAAGGTGCGTCTGTGGGAAGCAGACTGAGGCTACACATAGTTGGCAGGCCAAAAAGGAAATAGGGGCTTACGCGTGGTTAACAGCCCAGAGAGGTGATGGAGATTGGGACTTACTCCAGGAGGGAGTCCCATGTGATGAAAAAGCCCAGTGGGAGATGGATTTGGATCCCAAGAAGAGAGGAGGAGTAGTGGTCCATCCTACTACAACGAAAGCTAGGGTATTACACCATGGTGGTTTCCCTTTCCCCGCAGACGAACGCTGCTCTGATAAAGACGATTTTATTCCATGTGAGGAATGATTTCACTCCCGTGGTGACCATTGGGTGTAGAGAATGTCCAAGATGGGGTTTCCTACATGCAAGGCATGGGAGGAGGTCACATTATAATGTCATGTACTAAGGACAATGGAACTTGGTAGTTTAACATCCTGTAGCTCGGTTGAGATGGGTGGACTCTGCATCCCAAGGAAATACATAACCGATAAATTCCTACCCTTGGGGAAAGGAAGTCAATAGAAATTTCATGTTGAGGTTGTCGAGAGGTGATCCCATTGGGTGTCCACGTTAGCGTGGCTATACAGAGAAGAAATAGTCGTTAGTGTGCCTATGCGAAGGAGCATGAGGTGAAGAGACACATGATGAAGCACCACCCAAGAGAATTTGAAGTTACTTCGTGCAAACCTAGTGGGTTGAACGGGAAAAGTAGTTACAGGGCATATGATTTCATAGGTAGAAGCCTTGTTAAGCTATGGTGCTCCATGAAGTGGAGGGGCTTTGTGAAGAAATTTGATTTATGAAGAAAAGTGACCCTGCCTTATCATGTGGTTTTCATGTGTATGGAGGGTTTTTTGCGAAGAATAAATTCTTCATGATGACCTGAGTCACCGTACGGATCCCCTTCCTTTACGAAGGCCCATGGGCTTCGCGAAAGACATCACCCTTGGAAGAGGGGTTGAATTAAAGAAAAGGGGGAGACACTTCGCAATGAAAAAGTACCTTGAGAAGCTCGTGGTTTTCAAAGTAAGAAGTGCTTCATGATTTGAGAGCAAGGAAGGTGAAAGGTCAGCTGATCTGTCTTTTGGGTTCAAGGGGATCCCTGTATTTATAACCTAGAGGTGCCACGAAGAAGAGCTCGCTTGGCATGAAGACAAAGATTGCTCTGTAGACTAGTCGTGAACGTCAAATCGGCTTGTATAGGATCTTGCCTCCTTGCTCCAAGGGGGTCTTGCGAATTTCGAAGGGGTTCGCGGAGCCTCCCTCCTCCTTGCTCCGCAGTGGGGTCACGAATGTAAATTTGTTCACAGAGCCTCCCACCTCCCACCTCCTTGTTCCATGGCAGGGTCGCAAAGGTCAAAGGGGTTTGTGGAGCCTCCCACCTCCTTACTCCACGATGGGGTCTCGAACGTCAAATTTGTTCACTAATCCTCCCACCTCCTTGATCCGTAGCGGGCGCGGGGCCACATGGCTCCCCAAAAGGTCTTCGTGAGTCATCATTAGAGTCTTCCCTCTTTTTCTTCTTCTTCCCAACTTTTGGGGCCAACACATGCCTCTAAATATATTGCATGATCATTGGGCTAACCATGTGAGACACATGATCCCATCATGTGTAAATAAAGATGAAAACCAATGCATGAAAAATCCTCCTTAATCTTTTATTTCATAATGGTTTTGGGTGATCATCAAGAATTTATTGGATAACATGTCACATGATTGGAGTAACTCATTTGGAATCCTTCTCATGATCATGAGGGATTTTTGAAGGGGTTTCATGTGGTCATTAACATATCACATGAAGTCAATGTTCCATTCTCATGCATCTCATGGTAATGAGATCACATGTCTTATTGTGGGTCACGTTATCTACATAACATAGATTTTTGGCCTACATATAGCCATGTGTCTCCTTTATTCTATTTATGGAGAAAATAATACTAATACATCATTCATTTCTTTGATTCTAAACATGTTTATTCTCATTTAGTGGGAATCATTAAATGAACCCACCTCTAAATTGAGGTCTACCAGGAAAAGGACTCAACTTTGAGAAAATTATGTTCTCTTATGAGGGGTAAATATTTGTCCCTGGGGGAAAGTGATCTAGTTTATTCTTATTTCGGTGAACTCATGTATCATGGATTATTTTTTCTAGGGATAGATAATGGTACCTATAATATTTTTATATACTTATTTTAATTTCCCTATAATTTTCTTATGATTTAAATTGGAATAGATTAATAGGTGTGTAATTATCATTTAATCTAGCCTCCATTTTATAATGTTTCAACATAAGAGGTATTATGACTTTTCTATTATATAAGTGGTCAATATTTCCTATATCACACAATGTGTATGAAAAATGAGTAGAGGCTTAAATTTATTCTAGGATTCATTTTTTGGGTTTTTTAACATGGAATGAATTGTGTAACTTCCAATTTGCTATTTATGGTTTTGAAAATTATAATGTTGTACTATTTTATGGTCTTTTACCTCAGACCATATATTTCAAAAAGTATTTGTTCTTTTATCTAGGTCTTTCTATTTATTTATTTTATGTTCTTTTAGTTCAGGCCTACTATTGTTTTATATTTTATTCATTTAGCACATACCATTTATTGTTTCAGAATATGGCCTGTTAGCTCGGACCATCTATTGTTTTATTTTGGGTTCTTTTAAATCAGAACTTTCATAACTATAGTTTAAGGTCTCATAGCTCAAACTATTTAGTGAAGGTGAAGGATGGGAATTGAAGATGTTTTCCAGATACCTATATCTCTGACGGTAAATTGAAGAAAGAGTATCCATGAAATGTTTTCAAGCCCTTTATTCTTAATTGATATTCTAATGAATGAATGTTCATTTATGGTTTTGAGATCATTTTTTCTTACAAAAATCATGATGTATGATTTTCCATGATGGGTTCTGACGCCCTGAATCCTTACCCTAAAGTGTGTTGGGAGATGGTGAAATATTAGAGATGTTGATTCCCCATTAATATTTGGAATATCTATCAAGTAAACGACATGTCCATAATATTGAACTGGTGAATTTGGAACAAGAAGAAATGACGGGGATGATCACAAAACACCCTAATGTGTTAAGTCACATGAAGGTGTTTTCGGGGCTGACAATGAATGTGGATCCATTTCATCAAGAAGGAGATTAATCTAGTTTATGGGTCATTATACCTTATTCATGTGCCCATAATGCTTACATGCATTGTTAAGGAAAAGGGTCCAAACTATTTTCCATGAGAAATAATTTTTTTGTAAACATTCAACCATTTGGTAGATGAATTTTTATAAAGAGAATAAATATATACAATAATGTTTTGGGACCATTTTGTAAATTTGTTTTTGGATAGGAATCTTGTGGCCTATTCCATGTCGTTTCAAGTCATATTATGCGGGACATCAAAAGGTTCAGTAATTCAATATCACATTCTTTCATTGATAATTGTTTCAACACACATCCATGCTCATTGAAATATTGAATATGATTAAATATTTTGGTTATGGATATTGTAAATTATATTTAAGAATAAAATATTCATCTAAAGGAAGAAACTAGTGGGTATGGGTCAGTCATTGAGAGTGGTGTAAGCACATATTCCTTACCATGAGGACAATAACTTCTAGGTTTAGTGGGGCCTCTCCTTTGGGACCAAACATCCTCTAGGAATAAAGCTCCTATAATTTATATTATTCACCAGTGAATCCTAGAGGGATCCCTATGGATATACCCATCCCTGTTACTAGCTTGTTATAGTGGAAATATAGGATAATTAACTCAAAAATATTGAGTTCCAGGAGAAGAGTGTCAACAAATGGAATTGGTGGTGTCATCCTAGATGTCGATGACATGATGTTTGTTTATGGGAAGTGTAAAATTCAAGAATCTTTTGGGAACCCTAAAATTTTTGTTGCTTCATAATGAACACATTATCACTGTAAATAGAAGTGATGAATCCTTCATATAAATTTTTCCTAGACCAGGGGGTCCAACAAGAATAGATCATACTTTATTAGGTCCACAATATGGGCCCCATGAGTTTTTTTACTTGTTTATTTATTCTCTAACTTTTTCCCAAACACTATATATGAAATGGTAAGATAGAATAGACTTTAATTTTGCTTAATGTTCCTCTACCAATTATCATCTTTATATGTTTTATGTAACTTTATATATCAACATAGGGTATTTTTTATTAGGTCTATCATAAGATAACATTTAATGTCGCACAACTTTGACCAAGGAACGTGTTGTTTAAGGTCCTGATACACATGGAATTGGTATGAGGGGAGTGTTACACAATAGCTCAATTACAATTCGTAGGGTAATAATTACCCCAAAAAAATCTCTATGGGAGTATGTGAGTGTTTTAAATCATGGTACAAGGTTCTTGGGTGATTATTAATGGTATGAGATAGTAATAGAAAAAATTGTTTTGAAGCACACCAAGGTAACTAAATCCACTACGATGATTTATAGGCTCCTAGGGATCATAAGTCCATTCTTGTAGGGAGAGGATGAATATGGTATTGGGTATAAAAAACTTATATAGACCTACCTCTTAACTGTTCAAATAGATAGATAATATATTCATTCTATATTCCATGGAAGGTCTTCAGTAAACTAAGGTTATCATTCCATGAATTGTTATTTATGGATTGATGTTCTAAATATAGAGATCAAAACACCCTAAACATTGGTTGACCAGGACTAGGTACTTGTGTTCCATTTATATGGAGTGATAATGGATGATGATCTACATAATTTGACATCATGTAGTTAGGAATCAATTTTTTTGGATTTTAACATTATGCTATAATGATTTATTCCTTGAAGTTTAACATCATACGGTCAGGAAATAGGAAGATATGTAAAATTTTGAAAGGTATACTTTAGAAAAAATTTCACCAATCAATGTAATTTAGATATTGGAAAATATTTTTTTCAATTAATAGTATTATTGATGGGTATACATATGTTGGATCTCTTATTGTATTTATTTCTATCACAAGTAAGAAAGATGTGTGTAGATGTGACTTTTCCATTGGCAGATTGATTCTATATGACTCGAACCTCCATAAACATAAAAATATGAAATTTTGGTAGATATGTTTCCTTGTTATTCCCTATGTATACTATATGTACATGAATCATTCATGATAAAATTGTTTAGAGAGATCTATATTCATATATCTAAATCATATGTAGGGTAAATAGGTATTATATTTTCTTCTCTTTTTGATTCTTGAAAAAAATATTTTCTATTATTTACTCTATATAGATCTGTATCATATATGGGGAGAGGTAATTTCAATATTTTATTCTATAATGGATGTTAAAAATTTACTGTAAGAACATATTCATATATTGGATGGAACACTCTATGAAATTTTATGTCATTTAGGATGGAGAATATGCCATGCTGCTTAATTTCAGGTAACTAGGAAATCATCTTATAGATTAACATCATGAGATTAGGGAATATAACTGAGTGGAATAATTAAATTAGAGAAATTATCTCCTCACATAAGATTCATACCCTAAAAAAGAAGGGTATAAGGATACACTATCATAATATTTCACTGAAAAATGGTACGATGAATAGATGTGTAACATCAAGAATAAAAAACATTTACTAAATTTTTGGGTTATGGGGAGTAAAAATATTAACATAGAAATATATTAGTTAACTGGTGCTGGAAACTGATGGGTATAACTCAACCATTGAAAAAGGATGAATCCCATTTTCATCAAACTTAGGAAAATAACTTATGTGTTTAAGGGGTACAAATCCTCTAGGATTAAACATAATCTAGTTATAAGATCTCAAGGATTGTGTCATTCACCATCAAATCCTATAAGGGTACCATTTTATTATCTAGTTGTTGTTTCCTATATTATATAGGGGAGAACCAGGTGAAAGGGAGAAAAAGGTTAATAGGGTTCCAAGAAAAGGTTATCAACATGTTTAATTGATTATTATCAACTTAAATGTCAACTATATGAAGTTAGTACATCAAGAAAGTAATATTCACAATGGTTTTGAGAACCCTAAAAGATATTATTTCATTTATTGAAAACATTTAGAGGAAAGGGGATATAGCATATGATGATTGAGTACACATAATCATAGGGGATTATTTCTTCAATTGGAAGACCTATAGTCAGGTGGTTTAATATCATGATACTAGGTTGTTTCACGGATTGGACTAGAATAGGTGATCAAAGTATCACTATATATCCTCTAGTATGGGACTGATTCCATATACAGTTCTGATATAAGAGGATCCCATACACGTGTCTGAGACATACACAATGGAAGGTAAATTTTTATCCATTACATCAAGGGTGGACCCTAGATTGGAGATCTATGTGCCCCTATATATCACATTGTAACAAGAATCAATCCACATGTAGTTATGATATAATGGATTTCATTTTAGTGTCATTCCACTAGATTTGGTATATGAAATCATAAACCATTAACTCATGCTTGATTCATAAAGGAAATGGGTAAAATTTATGATATGTATCTAGGGAATTATGTTTTATAAGGGGGAATCCAAAGGGATTTACAAGATTAAGTTAGTTTGGTTTTCATGGTGGATACATATCCTAAAATTAGAGGGAATTAGAATGTAATGTCATAATATTTTCTTGACATTGGGTATGATGCACATATGAATAACATCAAAGATGTCAAATATTCATGAATAGGTGTTCTATTTGGACAATAATTCATGTCCCAATAATATTTGAGTCAACTAGAAGGGAAAAAATGTGGGTACATTTCAAAGTTTGATAATGGAAGAAGACCATAATACACGTACTCAGGATAATAGATCTTCAGTTTTTGGGTGTCCAATCCTATATGAACAAAAATATATTAAACACAATATCTTAAAAAATATGTTATTCACTAAAAAATTCTAATGGGGTCTCTTTGGAATATCTATTCATTGTTACGAGATTTTTATAGGGTAGAATTAGTGAAAATGAATCAAAATGTCCATGAGGTTCTCTTATTTGTGTATCATGTCAGGGAATTAGTTGGTATAAGCTCATATATTGAAGATATGTGGTTGATTCATAGATAACATATGATTTAATAAGGGTTCGGGAATCCTAAATTCTACACCATTGAGTATTGAAAATATTTTTATGGAAAATGTATAAGAAATGTAATACTTAAACACATGGTCATCAAGGAAGATGAAATGTTAAGCAAGAATTCATCTTTTCATGCATTCTAATACAATGTGACTAGGTCATTATTGTGTATTTTCATAGTAGACATCAAGAACATGGTCCTGAAATTTAATTTCATATTACTTGGACAAGTTTTCTTATCCAATTACCTCTCTATCACACTATCCAATGTGGTTTACCAGATTCCCTAATATCACATAATCTATTCTTTGCATGAGAAACAATGTATACCAGTTTTTTTTGTTAATATGTATGATGGTATGTGATGGGGAATACATTGGGTGGTTTATTGTGTATTATAGTCTCGATATGGATATGAATATCATGGAGCAAAAATATTAGGATTGATGGAAACCCATGGATGGGACATAAATGGAGGATACATGCATCACTACGTATCCTGTGGTGGTAGGAATCAAGGCACAAAAATTTTGTAGATCCTTAGATAGGTCTAGAACATATATAGGGGGTCCATATTTATCATTCTATATGTTTGGTTCGGACCGAGGATTGGATATTTCTATGTCACTATGCCTCCTGTAGTGATATGAATCAAGCAACACATAGTTCGTGAATGAAAGACTATAAAATAAGGTATGATTTATTTTCAGATGAGGTGAGTGGAATTTTTATATTTATATTAGGGTTATACCTAGAATTTAATATATATGCATCACTACATTTCATGTGATTGAAGGTATCACTCCACATGTAGTTCTTGAATGTAAATCACTCTATACAAATCAATCACATATGCAAAAGGGTCATATTTAAATTCATATTGTAGTAGAACCAAGGATTTATGATTTGTCTATCACTACATATCCTATGATGGTAAGCTTAAATTATCACATAGTTCATGGATGGAAAATTTTCACACATGTGTGAATCATATGTAGGGTTTGTAATTGTTCTACTTATGTTTTTTTCAGACCTATGATTTTTGAACTGGGCATCACTACATTTCTTGTGATAGTATAAATCATGCCACACATAGTGCTTCAACGGAAAAATCTCCACCCATATATGACCCATAAGTATAAGGGTATTTTTTTCTATTCATAGTTTTGTTGGACCCATGATTCGAGATCTATGAATCACTACATATACATTTATGTAAGGAATAAATCCACACATTATTAATTAATGGAAATATATTCTATGGGGATCTAACTTTCACACAATGATGAGTGTAATTTATTTATTTCTCATGGATCCAGGTCATTTTCAGTGAACCATCCAAAAATTAACATTCTTAGTTCAAATTAATTTCCTTCAATAAGAACATATTCCATTAATTTTAATGTCATTTGGTAAGGATGTCTTCCATGCCGTTTAACAACATATGGTAAGGATATCTTCTATTCATTTTAACATAATATTGTAAGGATGTATTAAATGATATTTAACATCATGTGTTAAAGATATACTATTTTGAGTTTAATTTTATGTGTACGGATAAAATATTTCTTGATGTTTGAAGTATGGATACTAGTACATGGAATACTTTATGGTAGTTGTGATAATTACTTTTTAATAAACATTACATTGGTTAGGGGATTAACATGTTCATCTTCTCTTGTGTTTAATGAGTAAGATCCATTGGAATGGACCTTTTGGTTGAAATAAGGCCCTTCCCACGTGGGTATAATATTTATAGGTTTATTTTATGGTATCATAGGGGTTCTAAGATCCAATATTGGTTCTCCTTGTAAGATCCATTAGAGGTGTTCCTTTTTATTAAAGGCTCACACGATCCGATTCTGATGAACTTCAATGATATATAGTGTACAAAAACCTTTCTCACTGAGTCATTATAACTCATCCAACCACATTATCATTTGGTAATATTTTTATAGTTATAAAAATATAAACATTGGGATCAAGGTATACTAGACTTCTATGGGAACACTTATTTGGTCCTGTAATCCTATGAATATGGTGTCGCTTGAGTGGTAGTTCATGTGGGGGTATAGTTGTCCCAAAAAACATAAAGGAACTTGTCCATTCAAGACTTATTGTCATTTTCCATAAATTTAGGCTGTATATATGATATATTCTTATTGAAGGCCTTTATTATTTCATTTCCATTTCTTTATAGTGGAGTGAATGGTTTGATTTGATGTTATAATCCAATTATAATTTCATCAATTCAGTAGAATAGATGTGGGAGTCATTTTTCATCAATTTTGTGTTAGGGACACCGAACCTAGTGATGATATTTGATTTCAAAAAAACTCATGATATACATTATCCCAACATCTTTAAGGGGTATTTACTCATCCGATTAGAAAATAATTCAATTATAATTTGGATTTATATAAATAAATTATATGTGGTTGGGGGATATATCCCAATAATTTCAACTCCCCATATGCAAAACTACAAGAAATATTTAGTTATATACAAAAAAATTTAGGGGTTGAGGCATGATGTTTTCATGAATATGGAATGCATGAAATTTTATATTGAATTATAAATAGTATTATATCATTGTTTTCTATTAGTAAACAAACATTATAATTTTTTGGGAGATTTTGGTCCAGGACTGATGAGTGTTGTAAGAGCCCACATGGACTTCATCCATGATAGTGGAGATCTCTCCTTTTGTTATGAATCTTCCAATGATTCCATTGATACTTCTTTTTTATGGGAAATTTTTGTAATTTTTCAAATCCCAAAGGGCAAGGTTTGAAACTCAGCATCAAGTCTATTCCCATTTGAATTTATCTAATAGGAGGCTCCCATCCTAGATGAAATTGAATATGGGGTCCATCCATCAAAGGTTGGATATCAATTCCTCTCACTTTGGTGTAGTGTAGACCGTATTTATTTTCATTATATCACAATCTATGATTGATGTGACCATAATTCGGTGCCCGATGTGAAGAAAAATATCATCCCAACTGGGGTCAACCGAGACTGTGGATGTGTTAGCTAGTGAATCAACAATAGCACTTTGTGATTGAGGTATGTGATTCAATGTTTGTTCAAAAGTTAATTATTCCATCAATACTGTAATATAATCAATGAGGGGGAAAATTAATCATTCTTTCCAGAATACTTGTAGACAAATTGTCCCATCACTAGCTCTGAATCCACTTTTTTGTTTAGATAGGCTCTCTATATCATTGAAGCTATTAGTATACTAGAAATGAGATATTTCCACTATTCATCATTATTAGTGCTTATGTATGATAGCGAAAATGGGTAGTTAAAATTGGATTAACCAGAGAAATGTATTCTACCCATTGAACTGCTCGATTGAACTTCGGCTCTTCCATAATCATGTAAATAAAAATTTGGGAGGCACCGTGAAAATACATCTCCCATTTTTAGGGAGATTCATTGGCCAATAAAACCTCTCTATCTAGAGTTTTTGTGTCTGCTATTGTGACTTTTGGGGAGGGATGTGCCATAAGGAAATCAGCTAAGTACTTCCATTTATCTACATTCTATGATATGAAATATATTTAATATTGATGAATAATAACCTACCATCATGATAAATTCTTAGTCAAAAAATGGATTCCATGGATGTAAATGATCTGTTCAATATTATATATATTGTACTTTAGGATTCAATATGTAATTTCTTATATTATTCACCTCAAATATGAGTTTTAGTAAGTTCTTTTCAATATTATAATACAGATTTCCATCATTTGACAATGTTAGTATAGTGTTTTTTTCATCAAACATATCATTTTTCTATGTGAGGATTGCAGTGATTTATTTTTCCATGATGGCCACATATATAATAAGGAAATTTCCTTCAAACTATTGCATCAACACCAGAAAGTGTAAAAATTACTACTTGATATTCTCATAGGCTTCTTGGAAGTCTAATTCCATTAGTAGGAGAATCTATTATTCATTAACAGGGTAAACTAGATAATTTTTTCATCTATGTTACCAATGATACTCTGAATGTATGAGAGGTTCCCTTAGAACCACCTCAGTTCTTTATGATTATAAGGGGATTAAATTATTATAAATGAACAAGAATTTTTCTAGATCAACCACAATTAAAGAATGGCATACCAAAAAGAAAAGTAATTTACCTAAAATTACTCTAAAATAACACTTCAAAGGATTCGTCTTAAATTGTGCTTCATAACATGATGTGGTTTGTTCAATGATCCATGAGGTGATCACATTGCTATCATGATTTGAATAACAATTCATTGACATAACATTAAACTATTCATCTCAATAAGGTGTTAATGTTATAATTAATTTTCCATTGGTAATTAGAACCAATATTATTTTATTAAAAGGAAATTTCCTGATAGAAAAAGATCCCTCAAGTTTTATTGATGGATGTGGGTTCCTTAACATCAGGATTCATCTTTAACTGATTATATACTAAATAACCATCTATGAATAAGAGGGCTTGGAATCCAGTAGTTTCATTGATCAAAATTTCTCTAATCAGTAATGGGAAATCATCATTCAGGTAGTGTCTATTAATGTCACCAAAATTGATGTAGGCCTAGATCTTTTGAATATTTTTCTTAACAAGGATGATGATGGTGATCCATTTTGGGTACTTCACTTCCCAAAAAATATTTTCATTTATTATTTTATCAACTTTCAATTCCACATTAGTATCATGAGTGGGGTGCGTTTTCTGGGATTCCACCTTAAAACATTAATGGTAATAGTTTAATCCTAGATGATGTGTAGCCTTAGTGGGGTTAATCCTTTAAATTTATGTATAATTCCATAATAATGTGTATCAATGGTTATTTATAAATGAAAAAGACATATCCACATCATCAATATGAGTGGAAACACTAATCCAATTGGGTCACAGGTCTTCTTATATTAAAAATTGAAATTCATATGCCCATCGATGGAGATGTATATTACTTCATAAAATGTGGGATGGGAATTCCTAAATCCATCATCTTCTTCATCCACATCAAAGTTAATTAGAGAATTTTCATCCTTGGTTGGTAATATGGGGGAATATCTATCACTATCATGGTAAGAGTATCTATGGGAAGAGAAATTTTCATCTGAAAGCTATGAATTCATCATATATAGATTCTATAACTATGTTTTTTATATTATGCTTCTATAGAGGGTATGAGGATCCTTGATATTATGAGTTATAGAGAATGTATTGGCAGAATCATTAATGTTTTAAATTGGTGCATTGGAATTATGGGATTTCGATAGAGCATCAGCCTAATCCCTTTTTATGAATCCACATTAATTGATGAAACTATTATAGAATGGACATGAGCCAATAATGTTTTCATTTCACAATAACTTTTTGGGATTAAATATACTACCTTAATCTGTTTTATGGGTAATACATAATTTATATTGAGAATACTATAGGGATTCACTAAGGAGGTCCCATTCCATTTGGGAATGTAACTAGAATATCATTATCCACAATTGGATTATTGACATCTTTATTTTAGAAACCTACATCAACAAATATGAATTTTCAAACCCCAAACAGAGAACCATCACCTTATAGTGTAATGATATACCCATTAATGGTATATGTCAAGCACTGATGGAATGATAATGGTACAGCTACATGGATATAAAGTTGAGGTCTTCCAATAAGGAAAATATGTGTTAATTATTTCTAGATAACCATGAACTCATTATTATATTTGAGTTCAAAAAACTGTTCCTTGATAATCATATTTCTAAGAGGACCTTACTCACTTTTATTGTACCCTTCAATGAGTAGTATTATTAGACATAAGTCCTCATCGCTATATACAAAATGGCAGATGATAGGAATCTTGATGAGGATGATCTCAAAACCACTGTAAACCAGATCCTATCATATGTCAACATTTTTGAGTTTTTTTAATCATATAGGGGTCTGATATGTCCCTTGATAACTTCTTCCAGATCTTGTACTAGAATGACATGTGGATATGACATTCTGATAGCATAGTCTTCACTCGGTAGTCTACAACTATATCAAATTCTCTTTCAAAGTCAGGTGGGATCTGGGGGGCCTTGATGAGTGCCTCCCTATGATCTTCTAATATATAGAGAGGCTCTAATATTGATTTCTTGTCTGAGACACTAACAATTGTTTTAAAATGATAATTTTTATTCCATAGGTCTATCCTTCCCAATGTAAAGTTTTTCCCCATTATATAGCTCATGATTTGAGGTGTTTTATTTGAATAGGTCTGGTTCTTCAGAATATGTTGAAGGGGAATCTATTGTATGGGGTATAGGTCGCACCAACCTTCCCCTTAATCTGGACTGATCTAATACTCAAACTCTTGCATGTAAGTAGTGTAAAATGAATGGGCACGAACGAGGATTGGAGGACTCAAAGGAATATCCATGATTCTTTTGGGATTATTGGAGTTCTCACCCATTGGTATCAGATGCATATATGGAATCCATGGGGATGTGACAAAAATATTTTCTTTGACCACACCCATTTCATCCATTATATCCTCAACTTCTACATCCTTAGCCTCTAGAACACCAGTATGGTATATGGAACACATACTCAGAGGAGTAATAAACATCATGGAAGAGATATATTAAGTGAACTATGATAATAGAACAAATAATGATCTTATGATAAGATGAGGGTTATTTTTGGTGGGACCGGTCATTTTCATTATATATTGAAGGAAATAGGTATAAAAGATTCAGAGCATGTGTGGGAGTTCGATGTGATGCTTTCCCTTATTTTTATTACAATTTCTAAAGAATTTATATGATTCTAAGATGTGTATTTAGTGATTCCTCCCTCGGTATTAGAAATATTTTTGGTTTGAGAGGTTGTGCTCTCTGGGTGGAAAGAGATCGGTCAAATTTCTTCTGAATCATCCTATTATGAAACTTATTTCTATGTCTGGTTATAACATATTTCCTTTCACCGTATTATTTTTGTAGAGTTCTGCTTACATAAATCACCTATTCGCGGGCCTTATATAGACTCTCATGCCTATAACAAACATTACATTAGAGAATATATTTGAAGACAAAACAGTCCTAGATGGTGTGACCCAACCTCCAATAAAAAGGGAAAGTGTCAAGAAAATCAGTTATTTTGACCACATTGTGTTTCCAAGGCACTGATAACTTGAGTGAGTAATTTCCCATGGAATTAAGAAAATAATATAGGACCTTTCCATTTTGGATGTAATAAAATTAATTCATACATTCCTCAAATTGTGAGTGACTATGACATATGTTTTCTTCTATATGAAAGTGATTTGTTTATTGTAGCCCGTCAACGGGAGGCGTCATATTATTTAGGGCCTAAATTGGTGCTATAATAGTTACAAAAACAATATTAAGGGTAAAAATACTATTCTCTCTATTGTTGAATGTTTTTTATTATGACGAGGGCATAAGCTGAGATTTAGCATGGGTCTATAGAATGTAATCCTCTAGTTATTATGTGTGTTTCTGAATATGAGGAATCCTATTGGATTATTCATGAGGGTAAAAGGAATTTTCATCTCATACTAATGGTTTTTTATCATAGTGTTCTAGATATTTCTCTTGAGATATAGGGTTACATTTGAATATATTAAACCTCTCAATCTGGAGATGAATCCCTAAACCCTCCCATTTAATCATTTTCTGTAATTTATGAGGTTGGAAACTTTCATTTTCGTTAGAATGGAGATAAACGGATAAAATTGGTTTATGAATATTGTTTTTTCATCCCAAAATAGATCTCTCTAAAAGGATATTATACCAAACAAAAGATTTCCTTACCAAAGTTTTCAAATAAATTTTTGTCTTTTCGCCTCCTGCTGATCTCAAGATCCCATCATCGGGCTGCATTGAGATAATAATATCACAATATGTTGTTCTAGATCTCCAACACCATCAACAGTTTAGATGATTGGATTTCCATAATTAGTTGTGGGAAATGTTTCGACCATCTATTTAGGACATGGATTATTCTTTGGATGCACAGGTGTGAACCTCTATTCCATGGATTTCATTTAAGACTCAGGTTATTAATTAGTGTTGTGTAGTTCTGGAGGAACCATTATTAGGACGAAATATTATATATAGGGATAATTTCAGTATTGATGATATGGAACCATTTTCATATCCTACTTATTCTTGTTCCATTCTAGAACAAAATTATTTCTCTAATATGGAATATTCTATCATCGTAATGGTGTAACGACACATATATCCACAAATTACTCTTTTATGTAGACTAAATACATAGATCTAGAGGAAAATTGACACCAAAATGCTTCTTTTATAGATATATTTTTTCCATCCTGATATCTGTGAGGAGGGATGTTTTGTCTATATGTGAGTATAATACAATGTGGGAATGCTTCACTTTAGTAGTTCCCCATTGAGCAATCTAAGATTTTCTATCACATTAAAATACTATTATATATATTCCTTTGTGTAGATAATCTCTTTTATTATGGGTGGTGAGTGGGATGTAGCCACAAATTTCACATTATCCATGGTATTTTTCAATTGTAGAAGTGTTGATTCATTATTCAGAGGTTCTAGGTTCTAGAACCTTCTGTGATTCCATGTACATGCAGCATGAGGATGTGCATCCAGATCACCTATCTCTCAAGTTTTGGTTTCTTTATTTCATATCTCTACATTATCATCTTGGCCAAAATCATTTTTTATACTTATTGTGATGACATTCACTATGGTGTATCAAGAAATGGTAGTTATACCATTACTCCTCACACAATTCAGTGATTCTCCACTTCTTACTACCTATTAGAGGGTTTCATCAAGTTCATTTATATTACCATTTTCCATATTCAACTTTTTGGATTGTAATTCCTATAGGTTATGATTTCATTCACTATACATTCCTTTTATCTTTGTCTCTAAATAGAGACCTTAAGGAATTTTTTGATCATTTTTTCTAAACAGGACCTATATAGAAATGGTATATCTCGTAGTTGTAGGAATTGATGAGTTACCGAACATATATATTTATCTACCATCCTAGAGAAAATTTATTTAATTTGGGGTGATTGTAATAATAAAAATTCCCATAACCCTATGGAATAGGGATAATTCAGTGACCTTTTTGGAAGTTTCTTATCCTGTTGCTGAGGATTTTATGATTTTATTTGAGGATCTTTTAATTAATAGTATGAAAATTTATATATAAATCCCTCTAACCATGTAAGAGGGGGTTGATCTAGAACCACTACTGATTTATTTGGGACCCAAATTGGGTGTCATAAATCTAGTGATGGAGATTGATATAAAAATTCCCATATCCCAATGTGTTTTGGTTGGTTTAGAACCACCACAAATATTCCTAGGATTCTCCTAGAGCTTGATGTCATGAGGGGTGGAGATGGTGTTAAACATTCCCCCAAGACCACGGACTATGTTCTCTGTTGGAGGAATTCTATAAAACATTCTATTTTGATCCATTTGATTTTGGGAAATTTTGATTTTTTTTGAGTTAGGTGAAATGGATTCGTGTGATGGGAGTCATCTTATATGGGAAGCTATCGAGTAATCAACACCATTGTCTTTCATGTCTGAATTGAATTACAATTTTTTGCAGGATCCTAGATTGTGAGTTCATCATACATAATCTCCCTCCATTCATGACTTCTTTAAAAATTCAATGTGTTGGAATATTGTTGTATTGGCTAGATGGGATATGTGTTACCTAGTACCCTAATTTCTACTTGAGCAATAACAGTACATGATGATATATCTAAGGAGTTTTTCTATCCTGAGGAAATAGTGATGTGAAATGATCCATATTTTCCCCATTCTCAAATTAATATATTTGACCAGGATATATAAATATGTTGAAGAATAGTTTTTATGAGAAAAAGTCATAAAAATTTTATGTGTTCGTCATGATATTCCTTCCCTAGGTTCTGGGATACGAATAACGTGGCCATCTATAGCTAAAAATGAAATGTATTTCTAATCTGGATTTTACTATGTTATCTTTTATAAGGGAGGTTTTTATCCTTTAATTTCTGATCATTATCCCATATGTTCTAAAATTAGTAAGGAATGCATTCCTTCTCAAGCTCATTTTGGATCTCTTAATCAGATGTGGTAATGACACAAAAAAATGTTGGGGATGTTCTTTCAATCTATCTCTCTCTATATATCCATGTAAGACTCTTATTCATCATAATTATATTCATCCACCATGCTATTCCATATAGTTTTCTTCCCTAGATCACCTGTTTGTCACGATGAAGTGTTTATGATAGTTTTTATGAAACTATATATGGATGACCTTAGTGTTTTAAGCACCTCTCTATATAGAGGTATTTGTGTTTTGAGAACCTCTCTATGTGAAGCTTTATAGAAAAGTGTATGATTTTATTTTAAAAGATAGATATCAATATTTAAAGGATGACCATGATGAATCATATGAGTAGATTCCATGTGATCTATTACTTCCCTACTTCGATACGGACTTCCAATCTAATGATAACATTATACATCGGTTAAATAATTAAAGGACCCTGTAAGTGTTTGATATACCAAGAAAGCTAGGAGACAGGCGAACCTACTCCTAAGGAAATCAAATAAAAGAAATTTATAGAATAAGATATCATGGAATCACTCTACAAAGATGAGAATAAACCTCACCAAAATAATTCGTATGAACAAGACGATCACAGTAATCAGGTGACACAAAAGACCAAAAGGAGGTGACCTCATTAATTTCCCTTTTCAGAAGAACATCTTCCACTTGATTGGATTCATGGTAAAAATGTGTGACCTCAATTGAGAGCATTCCACAAATTTGAAGACAATAAATCGAGATTAGTATAATCCTCCATGGCACATTCCTCAAATGCTCTTTCAAAATTTGAACTACAATAGACGAATCCGATTCTACCCATAAATAATTCCAACCAAAATAGGCAGCATACCTGATTGCTTTAATCATACCCCTGATCTCAGCTTCAATGGCAAGTACATCGCCAATAAAATGAAAAAAGTAGCCTTTAACAAACCCCAGAGAGGTACAGAAAACACCACCACATCCTGATGGTCCTGGAGCACCAGAGGCAGCCCCATCAACATTGACCTTAATCCATCATGGAAGAGGCAGAATCCATTAGATGTATTTCACCATAAGTGGCTTCTTTGTCTTGCTAGTAAGACCAAAAGATCTCAACAACACCCGGTCAGGAACATAATTTCTCATACAACCTGTTTAGATTTTAGAATCCATACAAATGGCATGATGCATTTCTAAGAAACCATTGTGAAACAGTGGCTAAATGTTTTTTAACAACAGGTCATTTCTGGACTTCCATATGTAATCAATAACATCAACAATTGTAGCCAAGAGAGGACCATGAACTTGCTCACTGAAATTGTCCGTACTAATGGCCTGCATTAAGTCCTCAATAGAATGAAAATGAAGGTTGCATTAAACAATCTTCTTCATGTTGCACCATAACTTGTGAGCAAAGTTGCAAGAGAAGAAAACATTGGAGATGGTTTCATCTGCTTCCAAGCAGACATGGAAGACCATGGCAAGGTATAGCCCAGTGCACTACAACATAAACTACATGGGAAACCTTTTTTCCATATTTTTTATAAGATCATAGAACGCAAAGGGGGAATAAAGGGCTTAATGAATTCCAAAACCCATATAGGGGGGTGTATCGTGGTACCAAAACAAGACTTGTAGCATTCCTTTGTGTTAAAAATTCTATTTATACCTGGAGTCCGCACCAGAACATCATTGTATGTAAAGAAATACCTCGTGACTTCCATTCTATGGTGGCTGGGCAGGATTTCAGAAATGACCGGGTCTGCACCCAGATCAGAAACCGATTTGAGCTTAAGAGATGCTGGAATGATGATCACATCACAAATCGACCGTGACAACCAAGTGGTGGTCCAACAGTTCAGATTGGACTGCTTACAGACCAACCATTTAGAATGATCCATAAGATCAGAATAGGCCTGCTTTAGAGCAGACCAGACAGAGGATCTCATATAATTGACATAACCATTATAAAATTTTCCAATAAATTTAATTGTCAGAAACTCCATGGAGGGATGAGGATTTGAAATAAGCTTCCAGAAATACTATTTAATCAATGTTTCATTGAATATTAAAATGTATTTTATACCCAATCCGCCCATTTGAACTATCTTAATACAGTCTTTCCAGGCAATTGTAACCAATTTCTTCTCATTAATTGAGCCAGTCCAAACAAAGTTTATAATTATTCCACTTATGTCATTAATCAGTGATCTCAGCCAGTTGTACAGAGAAAAGGAATAATCAAACACTGTGGTAATCACTAAGTTTACTAGACATATTCTCCTAGTTTGGGAAATATTTTTCCCTTTCCAGCCTGATAATTGATTGTCCATTCGCAACGCAATATTTTCTAAGTGACATATTTTAACTCTTCCCCAAAAAATAGGTACACCAAGTTATGTGAAAGGGAGAGATCCCATTTTAACACCCAACTTCATTACAGCTCTGTGTTTCCTTGATATGGTAACTCCATTACCAAAAAACACAAAGGAATTTCTCCAATTAATGGCCTGACCTATAACCTCTTCATAGTGATAGAAAATGCCTTTAATACAAGATATGGTAGAAAATTATTGCCTTCCCAAAAAGTAGGATATCATTAGCATAATATAAGTGTGAAGGGGCACACAAATCCCTTACAATTCTCATTTGTTGATACCATCCAAAATTAGCAAGATCATTGAGGCACCAACTTAAATAGTCTTCAGCAAAAGAAAAAAATATACCAGAAAGAGGTTCACCATGCCTGATGCCTCTTTAGCAATGGAAAAGGCCTCGAGAAGATCCATTGACAAAGATAGAGAGCCTTGCGCTGGATAAAATGGATCCAATTAGATCAAGTAACCTCTGTGAGAAGCCAGGAATCCTGAAAATTTGTTAATAGAAAACTCCATCTTATAGTGTCAAAGCTTTTGAAATATCAATTTTAACAGCCATATTTCCGTACTTAATCTTTATTTTCATAGAATTCATACACTCAGAAGTAGTAAATAGTCAGTCTTGGATGTTTCTACCTAGTACAAACCCAAACTGATTTCTGGATATGAGTCCTTTGAAAATTTCACCCAACCTCTGAGCCATAATTTTACTAATGACCTTTGGTATTGTATTCCCAATGGCAATAGGTCGGAAATCATTAATGTCCAAGTCATTATCCTTTTAAGTGATTAAGGAAATAAAATTTGAATTCATTCCAAACGGCATGCAAGATGATCTAAAAAAGTCATTGACAACATTTGTAACATCAGTTTGCACAATATGTAACGCCCTGACCCCAGCTACCCAGAGTCGGTGCATTACTTCGTAACATTGGCATGATCACAAAAGATCAAGTCTCGAAAGACCGATTAGTTTAGTAGCCTTGGAAACACTAGATACATTCATAAACGTTACATTACATAATAAAGTGATAAAACTACAATAACAAAGTCTCCATAGTCTACACTCATATCCTATTCTGACAATCCCTGCAGGTCATTCATAAAACACTTCTTCACATCCTGGAAAATATTAAAACATTTAAAGTGTAAGGATAACAATATTGCGGAAGCTTTCATAAATAAACATTAACATTTAAGGCAATGTATAACTAAAACAAAAGCCTTTTTAAACATGAACTTCAGCATAATATGGAAAAAATAAAATTAAATAATGCCATTTACTTACTCACATGTATATTCTACTAGTCGAATAATCACATGAAATGTCAATAACCACTTTCATAATGAGGGAATGTATAATGCCAGACATTCTGAAACATTTTGTCAAGGCCTCGGCCAGGACGTCTAAAATGATTAAGGCCTCGGCCAAAACCATAAATCAAATTGGGAAAGGGCCTCGGCCAATTCCACGTCTAGTTGTCTCATGAGACCTACCGATGCATCGAGGAGCTATAGCGGGCTCCACCCGTCACTTATTATGTCCAATACATTCCTCATATGAATAGGTTTAAACATATCATAAACCATAACATAATCGTATCACATAAAACATGCATAAAGGAAACATTACATTTCCACATTTCAATCACAAGATGTCAATACAACACATTGATATAATAAAAACACTTTCAAACCATTTTCAATACTAAAATAAAAGAAAGTTAAAACTTTGTATTTATTTTTCATTAAAAAAAATGATGGCTTGTAGAGGAAGCCGAAACTCAAATAATGGTCACGGCGGCGGAGAAGTCGTTGTCGCCGCATAAGTACAAAACGAATAACATTACCTTTTTGTCGTTTAGTAAAATGCTTCGTATAAAAAAAGATTCCTTTTGAATAAACGTAAAAGTCAAAGGGGTTTATACACCATATAAAAGAAAGTTGTGTATAAAACCAAATATGCCTCAATGAAAGGTGATTGAGACGAAGACCCTTACAAAGATCATTTTTTTTAAAATAAAGTAGATATATTATGTGTATTAACTATAAGTACACATAAATAAAGTACACATACAAGATAGTACATAATAATATCATGACATAATTTGAAAGTAGGAGATTAACCCAAAGAATAGAAATTGGGTTAAGAAGTTCCCTTACCTCATGTCCGACTTGACTCAACCGTTCTTTAACCTCCTGAATAATAAACTAGAGTTAATATCTACCTTATTAAGAACCATTTTAAATTTCATTATCCTTTTTATATCACTTATTACAATGTTATGAACGTTATGTAATTATTTAAGTTAATAACGGTCGTTTTGTCGATCTTTGGTACTTGAGTCAAAAATAAATTTCTTATAATTACAAGTAGTTCTTGTGGTGAAATATCCATTATATACAGAATTATATTCATGATGTAGATATCATATATATCATTATATCTAGTATATACATTCATTCATAATATTACGTAACATTTAGAGGTAAGAAAGGAAATGCACCGTTCTTGGAGACGGTAAGTCGTACGTACGCATGAACGCTACTTTCATTTCTATTTCGTATTTAATGTAATGAAATCATAATTATATAAAGTTATAATATAGTTCCAGTATAATATAATATATAATATCATTTACTCCATCCTTTATACATCCCACATATGGCATTAACGATTCACATCACTTTGAGGGGGCGGTAGTCCGCACTTCCTAAAATGAAATTATCGCATTTTACCCATAATGGAAATCATAAAGTATGCCATAAATGAGAAATACAGAAGCATAAGTAAAACATAAACATATTATATATCATATATAAAAATAGTGACATCTTAATGGCCACCTTTGAAGGTGTTATATGAGTGTTGAACAATCATCGTTTCGTGAGGCAGAAATTTGCCATCCACAGAAACCGTATGTTCTTTAACCATTAGATGTAGGTGTGTGTAAGTGTAGCTCGAATCCTTATTATAACAACATCCTAGTATATTGAGGATACTGGTTTTGTTACAAAAGAAATGAATAAAAAGGGTTTATGGGGTTGTAGAAGAAAAATAAAACAAAACAACATTAGAGAAGACATTACCTCAAAATCGGGTAACTCTTTTTGATTTGAGCCAAAGGATCCTTGTGAAGAGTTATGCCAAAAGTGAGGCTTCTAGGAGTAAGAGGGGGATGTTGGGAGAGTATTTGGGAAGAGGTTGGCCGAGCCAAATGGCTTGATGGTGTAAATAAGGTGGGAGAGGTGGGGGCCTTTTATAAGTGGAGAGGAGGGGCTCTTTTGGAAAGATTGAAATGTTACATTATTACACAATGCTTTTCGGATTATAAACGTCCCACACTTATATAATTAGTGGCTAAGGTGATAAGGGTTCGAAATCTATTCATCCAATAGGATTTGGACAAATTTATGCCTTGGATTTTGCATTATCTTCTCATTTTATTTAAATCGTTAAATAATGAGGTCATCGCTGCATCATAATGATGTCATAAATAATTTAATTTATTTAAAGTCTAAAAATTATAAAAAAACTACTATGTTGTAGGAAATGTTTTTAACTTTATAATTAATATTTATAGTCAAAATTTGGACTTTTTTAACCCCACTTAAAAACTGTTTTAGTAAAACAACTCATGTTTGTGTCAATTTAATTTTAACATTAAATAAATATATATTAATGTCATTTTCCAACCAAAGTGGCTCCATGGGGTCCCCAAGTTGACCCATGGGTTGTCTTGGTCGGCCATGACTCATAAAATAGGAGTAGGACAAGTGTCAATCTCATCTTATATTATTAAAACATTATTTTTACCTTAAACTACACTAATTACCTCTAATCGCGATTAAGAACTTAAAAGTTACTATTCACCAAAAAATTATTTTAATCTCATTGAACCACATTTTACTTCTTAATGGTAACCATGTATGTAGGATTTTTGAAAATCAAATCACAGAAGTGGTAATATTTTATTTTAACGAAAAATCAGTTTTTAACAACCACTTAGTGGTTTCACTATTCATCAAAAATTGAAGTTTTTCAGAATAAGGCCAAATTTTCACCCTAAGCTATAATTGATATTCCGATTTCAAAAATGATGTATATTTTAAAAAATTCCAAACATATAAGTCTCATTAATTAATTTTATAATTAATTCTCGCTGTCACAACAAATAACGTGTTTTTAAGAAACAATTTATATCAAAAGATTGGCAATTGTTTATGTCCAATTTCAATGTTAAAATAATTCTAATGACCACCATTTGATAAAATGGTAAAAATATATTCTAATTATACTTTAAAACCACTAAATAGTATAACTTATCACGATAAATTATTTTGATTAAAAAAGTTGTTTTTAAGTATTTTTCACTATTCATAAAAAATTAGAAGTTCTCAGAAAAATACCAAAAATTCAACATAGGCTAATTTCGATATTCCGAATCCAAAAATGAATTCCATTTTGAAATATAAAATTTCTATAATTTTAAAAAGTGGTTATTACTATTCATAACAGCTACTTTGATTAGTCGCGGTGTTTTAGAACTCGAAGTTGCGTACAATGCAAGCTATTGCATTTTTTAATGAGAAGCGTATCGTGGAAGCTCGGGGTGTTACATTCTCCCCTCCTTCAATAAATTGCGTCCTCACAATTTGAAATTTTTCTTTGTAAATATAAGGTTGAAAATAGAAAATACCTTTGTGGAAAACCCACATCGAAAATAAGGTTAATAAATATATAACATTAAAAGAAATAAAGATAAGTACAAAGGTCACCTGATATAGCCCATTCTAGGATTCTATGAAAATATGGATATGGAGGAGAAACAAACTATCAAGGTCTGATGGAGAGTTATAGAAAATAGGATTAGGAGAAAGTTTAACTACAAGAAAATCACAAACTTGTGATTGGTTAAACGGCCATTGAATCCCCAATTGGAAAATTTAACCGAAAAAATTTTTGTTTTAAGTTACCTTTTATAATGTTGAGGAATTTATTTAGGAGATTTACTAAGAATGTAAGGGAATATACATACTTGTTATGTATACTTTCATTCGTTAATAAATTTTTACCACAAACCCAACTTTTACTCCAAATGGTAACAGAACTCAAAAATATTCTATTTATCCTAATTGTATAAGGTTCCAAATGTTAACACATACCATATAGATTAGTAAAACTATTTTGTAATAACCAGGGACTTCCTGTAGGCTAGTGGTAGGAAATAAAGGCTTGTTGCACTATGGTTGTAGGTTCGATTCCTGCAGCTTTGTCCGACGCGACGGGTTATTCTCCACCCTGCAGGTTGTCCTTTTCCTAAAACTATAGTATTATAATATTCCAAAAATAATCTTCAGAAATGTTTTAACCTTAAACAATACTATCCAAAGTTCAAATTAATCCATTCCAACCTTTATAGTTATCCAAAATACCTCTGTCCAGACTTTCTCTAAAAGGTCTCTAAATTCCAAAATCAATTGTAACATCAGATTCCCCAAACAAATTAAAGTTTCTCTTTTGTCACATACTAAAAATATGATTACCTTGATCATATTAAAACCTTACTGACATCAAAAAGTACTATAGTACAATCCTTATATATCACATTATTCTAATAACCAGAATATAATCCATGAGTCCAAAAGCACCAATACATTAATTATTCCGCTTCAACTGTAGTCACAGCATAAGATTGGCCTTGATCCCTTGGCCTTTTCTGAGGTAAGTTTCCCTGACGCTTAGGACATTCATTTTCATAATGACCCATTTCCCTACAATTGTAGCATTCAACTTTGACAGCCTCATTCTTTACCTTGCAATCACGAGCCTGGTGACCCTTTTCTCCACATTTATAACAGACTCCCATTCCTTTTAGGCACGTACCAGGGTGATTCTTCCCACAATTATCACATAATGGAAAATCCTTCTTTCCCTTTTTCCCTTTATCTGTCTCTTGTTCCCCCGTTCTCTTCTTCTCTTGCTTTACTTTGTTGTCATACGACTTAAGGAATTCCTTTTCCGTCTTGATAGCACAGGAGACAATATCATCGTATGATGATAAGGATTGTGATACTAAAGCTCGACGGAGAAATGGTTTTAACCCATCAAAGAAACGATCAATCTTACTCCTTGGGTTACGTATATAATCTGCAGCATACCTCACTAACCTTGTAAATTTGGCCTCATAATTTGCGACATTCTCATCCTCCATTTGTTTTAGACTCAGAAATTGTCTTTCCATATCTGCTCGATGGTCACAAGGATAGTATTTTTCTAGGAAAAGCTCTTTGAACTCCTGCCATTCCATGTTTGTTAATTCATCATCTTCCTTTGTGTTTTGAATCAGCGACCACCACTGATTGGCATCTCCAGTGAGGCGGTAAACTGCCATGAAAACCTTCTCCCTTTCACTACTCCCCAAGTCATGGAATATTTTCTCTAAGGAATTTATCCATTGCTCAGCTACTATAGGATTTGTACTCCCATTGAAGGTTGGTGGTTGTTGCCTCATGAAGCGGTCTAACATTGATCCTCCACGTTGCGGATCAGGGTGCTCCATACGAGTAAGGTTATTATTCATAACCTGCGTGAGTTGTCCCAGTATGGTAATAAGTTGATCAGCACCAGTTGTATCTCCAGATCCACAATAATTATCTTGAGCAGGAGGGAAATCCCTACACGGAGTGCGTGCATTGATACAGTTTCCATTCCTTCCACTAGGCGCCATTTCTAAATAATGGCATAAACTAGATTAGTTCATGAATCAAAATACATAATTCCATACTTGTAAAACACTTTACATAAATTGAACTATTTATGGATATAATCCATAATCATAAAAAGAAAATTTTTCTTTGAGGAAGTATATACTCATAACCCTTCATAGTGGCTTGTAAATAAAATGATAATTATCCTAAGCATATCCCCCGGGAGTGTCGTAACCAATAGTGCAGCAAGGCCCGTTGTCGTGCACCAGTTCCCGTTCGAGTCTAGCTCAAAGTGGTGTTTTCAGGTTTTACCCCTAGGTACATCTGTGCCAGAGCTGCCTCTACCTGCTCGTATCCAGACAGGGATGTATTGCTCAGAAAACTCACAAAATCTATACAATAAAAAAATTCTAGGATGTTCTTCTATACTAATCCTCAAAGTCTATCTTTGGGCTATGTGCTCTAATCAGAGTTTATCTAAATCTAGCTTCCATGGTTAGTACTAAACTGCCTCTGATACCAACTGTAACGCCCCGACCCCAGCTACCCAGAGTCGGTGCATTACTTCGTAACATTGGCATGATCACAAAAGATCTAGTCTCGAAAGACCGATTAGTTTAGTAGCCTTGGAAACACTAGATACATTCATAAACGTTACATTACATCATAAAGTGAAAAAACTACAATAACAAAGTCTCCATAGTCCACACTCATATCCTCTTCTGAAAATCCCTGCAGGTCATTCATAAAACACTTCTTCACATCCTGGAAAATATTAAAACATTTAAAGGGGTGAGCTCAGATGCTCAGTAAGGATAACAATATTGCGGAAGCTTTCATAAATAAACATTAACATTTATGGCAATGTATAACTAAAACAAAATCCTTTTTAAACTTGAACTTCAGCATAATATGGAAAAAATAAAATTAAATAATGCCATTTACTTACTCACAAGTATATTCTACTAGTCGAATAATCACATGAAATGTCAATAACCACTTTCATAATGAGGGAATGTATAATGCCAGACATTCTGAAACATTTTGTCAAGGCCTCGGCCAAGACGTCTAAAATGATTAAGGCCTCGGCCAAAACCATAAATCAAATTGGGAAAGGGCCTCGGCCAATTCCACGTATAGTTATCTCATGAGACCTACCGATGCATCGAGGAGCTATAGAGGGCTCCACCCGTCACTTATTATGTCCAATACATTCCTCATATGAATAGGTTTAAACATATCATAAACCATAACATAATCATATCACATAAAACATGCATAAAGGAAACATAACATTTCCACATTTCAATCACAAGATATCAATACAACACATTGATATAATAAAAACACTTTCAAAACCATTTTCAAAACCAAAATAAAAGAAAGTTAAAACTTTGTATTTATTTTTCATTAAAAAAAACGATGGCTTGTAGAGGAAGCCGAAACTCAAATAATGGTCACGGCGGTGGAGAAGTCGTTGTCGCCGCATAAGTACGGAAAGAAAAACATTCCCTTTTTGTCGTTTAGTAAAATGCTTCGTATAAAAAAAGATTCCTTTTGAATAAACATAAAATTCAAAGGGGTTTATACACCGTATAAAAGAAAGTTGTGTATAAAACCAAATATGCCTCAATGAAAGGTGATTGAGACGAAGACCCTTACAAAGATCATTTTTTTAAAATAAAGTAGATATATTATGTGTATTAACTATAAGTACACATAAATAAAGTACACATACAATATAGTACATAATAATATCATGACATAATTTGAACGTAGGAAATTAACCCAAAGAATAGAAATTGGGTTAAGAAGTTCCCTTACCTCATGTCCGACTTGACTCAACCGTTCTTTAACTTCCTGAATAATAAACTAGAGTTAATATCTACCTTATTAAGAACAATTTTCAATTTCATTATCCTTTTTATATCACTTATTACAATGTTATGAACGTTATGTAATTATCTAAGTTAATAATGGTCGTTTTGTCGATCTTTGGTACTTGAGTCAAAAATAAATTTCTTATAATTACAAGTTGTTCTTGTGGTGAAATATCCATTATATCCAGAATTATATTCATGATGTAGATATCATATATATCATTATATCCATTATATACATTCATTCATAATATTACGTAACATTTAGAGGTAAGAAATGAAATGCACCGTTCATAGAGACGGTAAGCCGTACGTACGCATGAACGCTACTTTCATTTCTATTTCATATTTAATGTAATGAAATAATAATTATATAAAGGTATAATATAGTTCTAGTATAATATCATATATAATATCATTTACTCCATCCTTTATACATCCCAAATATGGCATTAACGATTCACATCACTTTGAGGGGGCGGTAGTCCGCACTTCCTAAAATGAAATTATCGCGTTTTACCCATAATGGAAATCATAAAGTATGCCATAAATGATAAATACAGAATCATAAGTAAAACATAAACATATTATATATCATATATAAATATAGTGACATCTTAATGGCCACCTTTGAAGGTGTTATATGAGTGTTGAACAATCATCGTTTTGTGAGGCAGAAATTCGCCATCCACAGAAACCGTATGTTCTTTAACCATTATATGTAGGTGTGTGTAAGTGTAGCTAGAATCCTTCTTATAACAAAATCCTAGTATATTGAGGATACTGGTTTTGTTACAAAAGAAATGAATAAAAAGAGTTTATGGGGTTGGAGAAGAAAAATAAAACAAAACAACATTAGAGAAGACATTACCTCAAAATCGGGTAACTCTTTTTGATTTGAGCCAGAGGATTCCTTGTGAAGAGTTCTGCCCAACTTGAGGCTTCTAGGAGTAATAGGGGGATGTGGGGAGAGTATATGGGCAGAGGTTGCCCGAGCCAAATGGCTTGAAGGTGTAAATAAGGTGGGAGAGGTGGGGGCCTTTTTTAAGTGGAGAGGAGGGGCGCTTTTCGAAAGATTGAAATGTTACATTATTACACAATGCGTTTCGGATTCTAAAGGTCCCACACTTATATAATTCGTGTCTATGGTGATAAGGGTTCGAAATAGCTTCATCCAATAGGCTTTGGACAAGTTTATGCCTTGGAATTTGCATTATCTTCTCATTTTATTTAAATCGTTAAATAATGAGGTCATCGCTGCATCATAATGATGTCATAAATAATTTTATTTATTTAATGTCTAAAAATTATAAGAAAAATACTATGATGTAGGAAATCTTTTTAGATTTCTAATGAATATTTATAGTCAAAATTTGGACTTTTGGAACCCCACTTAAAAACTGTTTTAGTAAAACAACTCATGTTTGTGTCAATTTAATTTTAACATTAAATAAATATATATTAATATCATTTTCCAACCAAAGTGGCTCCATGGGGTCCCCAAGTTTACCCATGGGTTTTCTTGGTCTTCCATGACTCATAAAATAGGAGTAGGACAAGTATCAAGCTCATCTTATATTATTAAAACATTATTTTTACCTTAAACTACACTAATTACCTCTAATCGCGATTAAGAACTTAAAAGATACTATTCACCAAAAAATTATTTTAATCTCATTGAACCAAATTTTAATTCTTAATGACAACCATGTATTTCGGATTTTTGAAAATCAAATCACAGAAGTGGTAATATTTTATTTTAACGAAAAATCAGTTTTTAACAACCACATAGTGGTTTCACTATTCATCAAAAATTGAAGTTTTTCAGAATAAGGCCAAAATTTCACCCTAAGCTATAATTGATATTCCGATTTCAAAAATGATGTCTATTTTAAAAAATTCCAAACATATAAGTTGAATTAATTAATTTTATAATTAATTCTCGCTGTCACAACAAATAGCGTGTTTTTAAGAAACAATTTATATCAAAAGATTGGCAATTGTTTATGTCCAATTTCAATGTTAAAATAATTCTAATAACCGCCATTGGATAAAATGGTAAAAATATATTCTAATTATACATTAAAACCACTAAATAGTATAACTTATCACTATAAATTATTTTGATTAAAAAATGTTGTTTATAAGTATTTTTCACTATTCATAAAAAATTAGAAGTTCTCAGAAAAAACAAAAAATTCAACATAGGCTAATTTCGATATTCCGAATCCAAAAATGAAGTCCATTTTGAAATATAAAATTTCTATAATTTTAAAAAGTGGTTATTACTATTCATAATGGATACTTAGATTAGTCGCGGTGTTTTAGAACTCGAAGTTGCGTACAATGCAAGCTATTGCATTTTTGAATGAGAAGCGTATCGTGGAAGCTCGGGGTGTTACACAATATCCCAGTAGAACATAATGAATTTATTAGTAAAGCCATCTGGACCTGCAACACTTTCAATGTTCAGTGAGAATAGGGCATCATGTATATCCTTTTCACTAGGGAAATCAATAAACCTCTTATTCTAGTCATCTTCAATAGAGGGGTCAAAACACTAGATAATTTTTTCAGAATTATCATTTCCAATATCTGAATATAGCTTCGAAAATTAGTCTACCATAGCATTAAAAATACCACTCTCTGAATCAAAACACTCCCCATCAATGATAAGAGCATTAAGTCTCATCCTGTACATTTTTTCATTGTTAATGAAATGAAAGAGTATTTAGTTCCTGTATCCTTCCTTCAACCACCAACCATTGAATTTATTCTGAACCAGATTATCCTTAAGGGCCAACAGTATGTCCAGTCTTGAAAAAGTTTGTATTTCCTCTGAAGAGGGAACCTCCTGGGATAGACCAGAATCATGAAGTTCTGATAGGATATTTTCAGCCTTTCTGATATCACGGTAAATAGAGGAGAAGGACTCATTACTCCATTGCTTCATCCTGGCTTTAACTAGTTTTAGTTTACAACATAGAATGTGCAATGACTTACCAATGTAACTAGTTTTCCAAGAATCCAAAAAAATCTCTCTGCATCTAGGAATAACAAGCCAAGAATTATTGAATTTGAAAAGCAGAGGGGCTGACCCGTCTTTATTGGAATATAACTCAAGAAGTATAGGATTGTTATCAGAATGTAAATGTGGTAGGTTTCTACCATCCCCATCCATTCTCCTTATTCCTATAATGTGAATTTTGAGTATGATGATGGCCTTCTTGGATAGCAATGTGTTTCTATTCCGAGGTATGTTCAAAAATAAGCTGTTCATCCAAGGTTGGAAACATGATATGAGCCTAGACTTGTGCCTCATTATTTTTTTAGAATATGCCTGTAATCTTCCTAGATTGGAGAATAAATGTAAACATGCTCTGGATTTGCCACATATTTCTATTGATCATGGTGATATGCTTATCTGGCTATTAGGATTGGGATATGTTTCTATCCTTTCACTTTTACCTATGGTGGGATATGCTAAAGGGTATCTTCATCTTTTATAGAATGTTGTGAATTATTAGAAATTTGTGGTCATGAATGTAGTTAGGCGCATTCACAGTCTCCAGTATATAATAGATAATGTTTTTGATTGATGGGTGTATATAAGCACACTTTTGTCCTCCTTGTGCCATTGGAATATGCTGATGGGATTTATGGATGGGGAATATATATGTGTCTTGTCCCTTCTTGATAAAAGAATATGTGTATATAATAGATTCTAATGAGAATGGATATGATATTTTCAAATATCCACCACTAGAATATACTGATATTCTTCTTAAATGGGAGAGGATATATAATCCCACTGCCATTTATCCATAGTTTTCCACACTTAGAAAGACCTCCTTGGTAACCATGTTTGACTGTCTAGTGTTGTAATTTGTTTGGTGGTTCTCTCATATAGTGACATAGTGGAAATTTTAGGATAACTCAACTGAAATAAGTTAACATGATCCCTCTTAGGTAGTGCCATGATTAGTATAATTCCATATTAAACTCCTTGATCCACCATCCTCATATTTAGAGAATCATAATTCCCACACTTAGGAGGATAATCATAAAAATATTTGGGAGAGGCAGTCGGGGCCACTGGTTTCATTGTATCATTCCTTGAATGAGATGGATTTACAAAAAATATTGTTAAAGACCTATATAAGTAGATTTGAGGATCTAGATCATACCAGTTTAGTTGAATTCTTGATCCATCATGTTCGCCGCATGAAGATGAGGGTGTTAGGTAGATGAGGTTTTTTAGAAACCCACATAGGATATTGTTGTAATTGAGGTACTAGAAGATTTTTTTATGATAAAATGATATTAGGACAAGATATGTGTGAGAATAGTTTTGTTTGATTAGAAATACAATAGGAAACAAGGTAACTGATTAGTGACTATTCACATGTATGAACCATGATCAATCAGATACACATGGGTATCATAATTAGTCCTTATTGTTCTATGTTTGTTTATTTTTCTCACATGGAATTATCATGAATAGAATGCTTTAATTTAGTTGCAACTAATATTCTATATTATTATTTAATGAATTCACATCAAGAATACAACATTCATTTGTAGAGGAGAGATAAAATAAAATAGCCCGACAGGTGGTCAACCAATCATTTTTATTATTTGAGAGATTCATTTTGGGTTTACAATTTTTGTTTCCTTCTGAGAGATGTGGTTGGTTTCATAAATATTAGTGACCAGATGGCCAATTCCTATAATGATGTAGTAATTCTATCATTACATTCTTTCACATCAGGTTAACAATTTTTCATTTCCATCATAATAGATATGATTTTTTATAATTGATTGTGGGGGGGGGGGTCATATATGTTTTCCAAATAATTCACATTACTTTTACCATTTTTATCTAACATATAAACTCCCAATGGTTCCCACATCCATAACATGGTAGCGACCTAATTTTCAAAGGCAACTATTCATTTGGGGTATCAAAACCATTAACTCTTAGGAACTCACACTGGTCAAGAGGAAGGGAGTTTAGGGTTTTCACATCCTTTTTGGTGGAATTATTTCCTATTTTGGGGCCCTCATATAGATTTATGTGATGGTTGTGAATTTCATATAAATTCTAATGTGAGACTAGTTACCTAAATAAAATGATTAGGTGTTGAATCATTTTTCATGTAATGGGGGTTCTATCAATGATACCAACTTTATGTATATATGGTTATCTATATGTTTCTCATTATTGCATAAAAATGTGTAGATGCATATATTTTTAAAACATAGAACTATCTAATTTATAGTTTTCATAAATCCAAGGGAGAGATATCTATTTCAAGAAAGGGATTGAACCTCAATGAGGAATCCTATGTATCCTATTTATAATATGAATCAAACCATGTAGTTCTTGTAAGTCTCTAATATTCATTTTAATGTCATGTTAAAAGGATATATATGAGGGAAATTTGAGACAAGGTATAGAAAGTGATCCTTTTGAACTAGTCATATGTATCCTACTTATAATAGGAATTAGAGTCATCATAGTTCGATCATCCCCCAACATAAAAATAGGAGGTGACAGATAATTAATTCTAGTGAGGGTTATATCCCTAGGGTTTACTGAAATGGGAATGCCTTTGGGACATACACTAAGTTGGATTCCATTGTATGGGTAAATTGAATCATGTCATTGAATGAGGCTTGCACAATGAGGTTTCCCAGGTTGTAGAAAGATTAATATGTGAGTGATATGATCGTTTCAATTCCCTAATCCCATGTGGGTTATGATAAATGTTGGAAACAATGAATATAAGTAAAAACGGTCAGCACATATGGATATAGGAGTTACACACTTGGTAAATTCCCATACATTAGTGTGTCTTTATTCTATGAGAAGTTCACTATGTCCTCTGTAATTATGTATGATTTTATTTGTTGAGGGGTGTAATTTTTATTTATTTTCACCTAGAATCATTATTGCTTCATAAATATTATATATCATAGATATGGACTTCAATTTGTGAGGCATCACATGTTTCATATGAACCTGTTGTGGGTCATCCATGGAATCATCTTTTTTTTATATGATAAATATAAACCATGAGATCATTCAATAATCTCTATATTTATTAAACCCATGGATTTTAAAAGTAATTTTTCAAAATTAATTTGACATGTCTAAGGGCCTTTGAAATATTAGGAATACATCTCAAGGAGATATCACAATATCAGGATGTCTATAAAAAAACTTACACTTGATTGAGGGAGACATGACTATAGTGCTTTGTGAAATCATGTTGGATAATTGGATTACTTTTTCATGATTAATAGTGTAACTATCTATTGTATAAGGGTACCCCATTATTATCATTTATTTTATAGTGCCTATGTCACTCGCACATCAATTTTTTATCAAGGAGACACGTGATCAAATGATCTTGTATGAGATCCTTAACATTATGAAGGATACAAGTACATCATACTTCAGGTGACGAAACATATATTTTTTCTGGGATTTCATGCGATAAATGGACTATTCATGGGGATGAAAACAACCCCTTTCATGAAATAAATATAACTTAATTTCACTTGAGGGTTCCACCTTTTTCGTATTTTTATTTTCTATTGTCTAATGTATCATCGTAAGATTTATGAAATATATTTTTCCCATATTAATTAATCATATAATTATTTTCAGTTACACGAATCATTGAGTTTATATTGTGTCACACGAAACTCTGATTTTTCTTCTGTCACATAGAACACCAAGTTTGGCTTGAATTACAAACTTCACAGAGTTAAAACATTTGACCTATTATTAAAATATTATTATATAATTTAATATTTATCACCAAAGAAATTAGAATGCTCTATATGAATAGGAATAACTAAATTATGAAAATTTATTGATTACAAATTTGTATAAAATGAATTTTTTAGTAGCCAAAAAATTACAAATTATAAAAAAAACTATATGAAAATAACAAAAATATTTTTTTGAAAGAACATTTTTTATTAAAAAACCAAATTACCTAAATAAATTAAAAGAAATGGTTAATAATTTAAATAAATTTATATATATTATATTAAACCAAATTTTTAAAATTCATATTATTTGTTTTTTTAGATATGAAATAAGAATAAATAATATTTTCCTCTTAAAAGCTGTTTTTTCAGAAAAACAGTATGTCTCATTTTTCACTTATTTGAAATAAAATTTATAACACTTTGAAAATATTTATATGAAAAAATTATGTCTATTTTTGAAATAATCATGTAAAAATTATTTTAGAGTCAATTTTTGATAATTTTCTAAATATATTAATTTATTTATGAATAAAAAAAATACTAAATTTTAATTGAAAATCATCTTTTCATTGAAATTATTTATAAAGATAAATTATATTTTAAATTAATTTTAATGAAAAATTAGAAAAATAATATATCTATAAATCTAATTTTGGTCATTAATATCAGTTTAGAAAAAAAATTAAGTATGAAATACTTGTAATTTTTTTTTATCATTTTCTCGATGAAAACCCACAATCATGTATCTTCAGGAGGAATAATTTTAATATAAACATTAAATCTTCTTTGACTTGATTTTGAAAAAATTGACTAAAATTTTGGAATTAGAATAATTTATATAATCTAATTTTTTCAACTTAATTTTTTACCTAAATTAATAGTGATAAGAGTAAAAATTAATTTCCACAGTTACAGTTAAAATGGATTTATTTGGTGTTAAAAAAATGATAAGGGTTAAAATGACATGAAATCTTTTCTAATATCTATTATATGGCCATATTTCAACCCAAATATGGAACATGATCTAAAATAATCCATTTTGGAACATTTTTTATTTAAAAACGTTTGTATACATTTTCCTTTTCAAACATTACAAGTGTGTTACTTACTACACTTATAAAAGGTCACCCATATCGTCTCTTAATAACACCAAGAAAACCTTTTGAATTGGAAATTACCTTTCCAAATAACTTCAAAACATCCGTAATATCATCCTAGAATTCTTATTTACAAAGAAAGGATACCTTGGAAGGATTTTTCTTCCAACCTAATGAGGTTACCCGAAGAAGATGAAACTTTATTCAAGTTCCTTTCTATATTATATATTCCTCCAACTAAATAAATTATTATTAATCAATGATGATATAATAACCTCAGTATATTTTTTGTATGTTTGGACTATAACATTCAATAAGTGATGCTATTTTATTTTCAAAACAAAACCACATGGATGATATGTATAAGTATATTTAAATAAATAATACGGAATTTATGATGTTTGTATCAATATTTAAAAATAATATATTACTTAACACCTTTCCAAAAAGATGTTGGAAAATGGAAACATTACTAATGAGTTCATATGGCCTACATATCCTGGATCATAGTGTAATTCATTTATAAAAACTATCATTCATGATTTTTCATAAAACTAATATTGATTTAGAAATATGATAATTGTTTCAAGTCTATTATTATATATATTATGGATCCCTTCTCAAAGAAAGAGAACTGAAAATAAAAAATCAGAACATATACAAAAATGAATTGTTTATTTGTTGAAACATCACATAAACCTGGAATTAATAATAAATGGGTAATAAAATGAAAAACTTAAATCTTATATGGTATGATATATATAATTATGGTTCTATAATATATTAATAATATACATATTTTTTTATATAGGAGGTTCTAATGTGTATGAAGTATGTAGAGACGTATGGTATGGGATTTTTAGTATTTCTTTTTTTAGCGAGACATATGAAAATTCAAAACTCGTTAATTTTGTGTGGTGTATATATTGTGTCTTTGACATGTTATATTTTTAATATAATTATTTCCATGATATTTATGGTTTCATTTTTCAAAATTCTTTATTTGGGCTTATGATTAAAAATATTAGTAAGGTGGTAAGGAACTTTAATCTCTCTTTTTATTTACATGATACACATGCCATATTTGACACCTATTTTTTATTGGGTCTATATACTAACAATGATTTTATTCTATGATTATTACCCTTAAAATATTGGGTATTTACATATCAATTTTTATCTCTCTTTCGTGTGGTGTAAGGTTCAAAAGTTACCAAATAGGTAATGGATTTTTGTCCCAAATTTCATTATTTGAGATATATGTTATTTTATGAACATGTCTCCATTTATGAGTATTATATAAAACCACTTTGACATGTAATATAATTATTTTATTTAATCTCATGATATTCTATCTTTTATTTAATTTTATTCCTTCATGGGGCTAATGATTCAATTTTTCCAAAGTGGTAATAGTTTTATGATATAATCCCTTATTTTATCAAGATTGTTTCTTATTCTGCTTAAAATGATGAAATCATATGATATATATCTCAGAAAAATTATAATTTTTCTTCTACAATGATTATGTCACGAGAATATATATTTTCCCTTTATTTTCCTCTCATTATGTACTTAATATTTTAAATCAATGTTTTTATGAAAAGGCGTCTTTATTTCTCCCCTCGATCAAAATTTTTTTTCATCCAAACCCATGTTTTATAAAAAAAATAATTTTTTACATTATTGACATGATATATTGAAGAATTTCCTACCCAATTTTGACTTTTAATAAAACTAAAGGAATGTTCATTTTATTTTCCCAACAATTTCAGTTTTTGTTTTTCTAAAAATGTAAATGGAATCATAGTTTTAATGTGTATGGAATGAATGTAATTTTCCACAACCATGACATTAATTTTCATTGATGATTTATTAATAAATTTTAAAGGTTATTTTAAAAAAAAATTCCAAATTTTTTTATGAATTATTAGTTTTAAATAATGATTTTCAAAGGAAATTTATTTTTCTTAAGAAATGTTATTTGTGATATTTTACAATAATTTTCCACCAAAGATAAAATAATTTGATGTAACTTCTAATTTTTTTGGGATATGATCCAAGGATAAAATTAATATTTATTATTTGAATGTTTTATCATTAAAATATCAATGGTTTATACAATGATGAAATTTTTATGAAGACCGCTTATTTATTCATGAATTATACTATAATGAAGTGTTGAAATGATTATAATCCAAATATATTTTCCAATGTTTATGATATGATGAAGTGTTTATTAAACCCATTTAATTTGATGGGTTCTAATATGATTAATTTATTATGATCTTTGGGAACACAAATATATTATTCTCATTATGTTAAGGTGGTTACATTATAACCGTGGACGGTTGTTCTGTTTTCACGAACGACGTGTGGGACCTATATCTTTCTCCAATGCATTAGGTAACAATTATAGTTATATGAGAAAATGATTACACTAGAGGATATATAATGCCTCAAATAATAAGGTACATTGCAGTTTATCCCAATCCAGAATCAATTGGTTATATGAGAGGTTATCCCAATCACGAAACAAGAGGGAATTATAGAGGTTATTCTAAACCAAAACCAGGTACATGGGAGATTATCGAATCACTAATATGTTATGCATGTCTTATTATATATCCCTAACATACAATTTATTTATCTTATGTCAATTCAATAATTCTATGACTTATTCCAATGTTATAATCTCAGGGTTTATTTTATTTGATTTATTTATAATATAAGTATCAGAAAATGATAATCTTTATTCCATAAGTCAAGATTTTGATCTTTGATTTCCTAGTTATGGTTTTAATATGTTATGATCATATTTTCATACAATTATGTTCATGTTATTCATATATATATTCCTTATTTACCATTACTAATCATCTGAGGACGCCCTTTTTTATGTTTCCTTTCCCCATTTTATGATGAATGGTTTTAAGGTTTGAGTATTAAATGGGGAAGATCATTATGGGAGGCATTGAATATATATAATGAATTTAGAATATTGTGCTCCATGATTCCAAAGTAATAAAACAATTACTATCCATAGGTGTGTTTTTTTAATATAATATATATTAATCCAAAAATATGTAACATCAATGTATAAGAAGCCTGGGTAACTATTGTTGGTATCAGAGGATATGTTTAGTTAACCTATTGAATCTAGGATGAGAAAACCTTAGTGATATACCTAGGGATATTTCTAATGATATTTCTACAGATGTATCTATTTATAAGTCTAAAGATGATTCCGATTATAGGAAACTATCCTGGAAATTGGAAAAAGGATAGAGTGAGTGGTTTCTAAAAAATTAATCCCATGTATAGATACTTCAAGTGGATGTGGTTGTCCCCAAGAAGTACTTGAGGGTAATAAAATCGAAAATTTAACATTGAGATGGACTAGATCATCACCCAGTGCACCAAAATAGGCCTTGATACACACCTTGTTTGATACTCCCATGGATATTCTTTAGAAATTTACAAACTATTTACGAACCACCATAATATATTTAAGTAGATACTGTTCATTGATGTCCTAGGTCAAACATAAGGTTTCAATGATGTTAATGAATGTTTTTATTATTTATTTTTCCTATAAATGATTTTCTAGAAAATATTGTATTCCATTCTAAATATTATTTCTCACACTATGATTTTTGGGTTTTATTTCAAAGAAGGAATCCAAAAGGTCTGGATTTACATTGAAAGTGACAGAAAGTTTTTTGATGATCATCGAAATTGGAATATGACTAGAGTGAAGTATATTGTGATTATTCTTAATTAGTTATCATTTTATATAATTAACAACATTCCCATTACCAAATATTTGACTCAAAAAATAATATAATGATAGAGTTTGCTGAGATTTTGGGTGGTGGAGACCATAGATGAAAGAAGATTCATTTTCCTATATGTCAAAAAAGTGGGAAGAATCACTCCATAGAATTTATCAAATGAACAAAAATAATTTTTGAGTGTGGAAAATATAGAATAAATACAATTTATTTATGATGTAAAATGGAAAATTCTATTGATGGAATGTTCATGAATATTAGCATCCCTACTTTATTTTCAAAGGATAAATTTTTTAAAATGGGTTAAGTATGTGAATTATAAAATTCTATTTCATGAGAGGAAATCTCATGAATAGAATCAGCATGTTCTTATGATTAATGGTATTTCCATTGATGATAATGAGATTACAAATGAAATATGAAGAGAAATATGTATTATGAAATAAGAATATGGAACCCAGTTAATGGATTAAGGATGAGGTAGAATAATATATATATTTAAATATTATCATTCAATAATAGAGAAATAAATAAAGATTTCGTATTATTCTTTTCATTAAATATTTTAATGAATATGTTAAATGGAATTAATGGAATATAAATTGTATTTAATAAAAAAAATTAATTTGATTAAGGGAAAATAACTATTGAGAAATTTTGAATGTTGAGATAATGATTTTGGGATAAAGTGATGATTGATGTAGATGATATAGATTGGATAGTACTAATTATCTTGTAAGTGATTGGTGAATTGTAAAAAAATTGGTTTTTGACGTTTTTGATGGAGTTTAATGTATTTTTGGATTTATGTATTATATCCAGTAAGTTATTCTTTATGTATGTAATTTAGAAGTAGTTTTGTTTTTAATATGGTTTAATTTTGATTTGGGTTATTTCCAGGTTTCAAGAGAATACATGATGACTGTTTTCACATGTTCGGTATGTGATTTTTAAGAGATATTTTATGTTCTTTGGTGGATTGGTGAAACTTTATTATGAAAATTTACTAAAATTATTTCTAATGTTTTCGATTTTAATATTCTGGAAGGTCATATTTTAAAAAAAATTAAATGGTTTTGGTTGAATATTTTCCAAGGATTCAGAAATTAATGTGTTACTTCACCATATGAATATTTTACATATCAGATAACCTATGCTTAAAAATTTATTTTAATAATAACTAATGATAGACAGAAGAATATGTCCTTCTAAATAAGGATATTATGTTCTGATAGTGCTTTAGCCATAAAAAATCACCTTCACTTCATGGATTAAGAGATAAAACCAAAGGGTTTTATTATTCTCATGAAATAGAAATAAAGAAATTAATTATACCTTCTAGTGAAAATTAATCAAAATTTGGAAAAGGATTATGAAATAAAATGTTTCTATTTTATCAATATTTTTGAAAATATCAATGTCATTGTTCATGCCTCTTTTTTTATACGGTTTTCTGGCTCTTAAAATTTTATAGATCACCTAAATTTTTATGAATAGTTTTTATTTTTCACTATCTATAATTATTGACTATTTTCATCAATGTCCAAGTCTACACTTAATCATTTGTTCTCCGATGTGGAAACCTTGTTATGTGTAACAGTAGGTAACCATTTTGTTTCCAAATATCTTTTCTAGGGTTTTTTAATTATTTAATTTTATGATTTGGGTTTCAATGATGCAACTTTACAAAGTTAAACCAATAATGACTGAGATTAATATTGAGGGAGAGATTTATTTCAAGGGGGATACAATGTAGCACCATTGGATTTTATGAAATAATTTTTTTAATTTAATTAAATAATTTTGATATTTTTCATTACATGAAACACTAATTTTGTATTGGTTTACATGAAACCCTGAGTTTGTCTTCTGTTACGCAAAAAATTTTGTTTTTTTAATTTAATTAAATATTTTTAATAAATGTATTCTTTTCTGGAAAAATTATTTTTATGAAAATAATCATGTTTTCAATCAATAAATTTATCACACCACTTATATTGAATGGTTTTTTTATAAATTTATATGTTATTTGTTAAAAAATATTTTTAAATTAATCATATGTGTTTTCTAAATAAAATATTAGAACACATCCTATTTTACGATTCAAAAACTACATTTTTCTAGAATGAATTTTCATCACCTTTTTCGCAATTAATTTAATCTAATATTTGAAACATTTAGAAAAAATATTTTAAAAAACTAATTTTAATTTTGGAATTCATCATGTAAAAACATTCAAAGGGTAAATTTTTCAGAATTCTCTTAAGAGACTATATTTTTAAATGAATAGTGAAAATCACTAAATTTTAATAGAAAACAGCCTTTTTGTTTAAACTTTTTTAAAATATAACTTATATTTAGATTGTTTTTTATATAAAATTTTTTAAATTATATTTTTTTATACATTTTAGTTCATTTTAATCAAATTAATATTGAAATTTAATAGAGAATATTTGTAATCTTTTGAACATTTTTTCTTTTAAAACATGCTTTCTTATCACTTCTATGGGAAAAATTATAAATTAATTTTTTCTACTTATATCATTTTAATTTGGAGAAATTGGTTAATTGATTTTAATTAGTATAATTTATATTATATAATAATTTTAAATTAATTTTTTATGAAAATTAATAAAGATAAAATTAAAAATTAATTACTCCGGTTAAAGTAAAAAATGGGTTTTATGGGGGGTTAAACAATAAATATCAGGGTTAAAATGAACTAATACTTGTATAAATTAAATTATATGGAAATATTTGACCATATGTTGACTAAGTACATATAATACTCAATTTTTGTCCTTTTGAAAAGTAAAAATTTTGGGTGCACCATTTTCTTTTAAAAAAAATTAGTTTTCCACTCACCTCACTTATAAAAGACCACACTCTACACTCTATTATTCACACATTATAAACATTGTAGTTTAAAAAATAACTACACAACTAAATTCAAAACATCCACATTTTCATTCTATAATTCTTATTTTAGTATTTGAATAATCCTCCGATGGATTTTTGTACAAATATAAAGAGGTTACCCAATGAAGAGGTAATGTTCCTCAATAACAGGGTTTATTTTATTTATTTATTAATACCCATCATTTGTAATTAAAAAAATATTATATATTAACCTCAATATATGACATATATTTTGATTTTTTAATGTTGTGTGTATGACCAAAAACCTTATCCCCTTACATCAAATTGTTTATGAAATCATCTTTCTTGTGTATGGTCGATACCACCTCACAAACTCATGTCAATCATTTTTCTGTTACCACTACTCATGATTGTGTATGATGATGGATACAAATGGTATATAAATATATATATATATATATATATATATATTATATTTATATGCTAATTATATTTATTGAATCATTTTATCATATATACCATTTTACATTGCATTCCTTCAGGGATATGATAATATCACTCTTTTGTACGGTGGGCTACCGCCTCATGAAGCAATGTGTTTAATTTTAACTAACGATTTATATAGAAGATAATAAAGATAATGTAAATAAATAAATATTATATAGTTTAAATAATAATTATATGAATAACATAATTATAAATATGAAAATATCATATATCAATTTATTTCATCCCCTTTCACTCAATGAAAGATGATAACGTTGTACATGTATTTGTGGACTACCACCTTAACTAAATGATGTGACCCCCTTTTCATCACCCAGCAAATGGATGTTATATAAAATCATATTTCCAAAAAATAATATTTTTTTATGATACTATGATAATTATTTAAACATAATATATTACGTACCTCTTTTATATTATGATAATTGAAAATTGAAAACGATACTTATGAGTACATATGACCTACTATCGCCAAGATCGTAACATATATCATCGCTCAATACAATATTTAATGATTGGTTTTAAAAGTATAATTAATGTATAAATATGATAATAATTTAATTATTATTATTATTTATATGATGGAACCACAATCAATGTAAGAGTAGAACACATAACAAATGAAAACATAATGGAAAAACAAAGTGGTTGTTATTCGAAACATATCATTATAATGGAATACTTAATAAACTAGTAATAAAAGGAAATAAGTAAATAATATATAGTAATATATATATATATATATATATATATGTTTCAAAAATATATGTATAATAAACTAATATTTTTTACACAAGAGGTTCGAATGTGCTCGAAAGAATTCAGGACATAATGTAAGAATTTGTAGTCTCTCTATTATTTATGGAAGACAAATGAAAATATAACTCTTATTTAAAATATATGGTGAATATAATACCAAATTGACATATTATATCATGAATATCCTTTTTTATTTAAATTTAATTTTTAATTTTATTTCATTCTTTATTGGGTCTTATGATTCATTTGATTACTAAGGTGTTAAGGAATTTATATCTCAATTTTTACTTATGTGAGACACATACCATATAAACCACCAATTAATTTTATGTGGTGTATATACTGACCAATAATGTATTCTAATATGATTATAATCAATATTATAGGGATTTACATATCCATATTATAATCAGTATTTCATGTTGTTTTTTGTTCAAAAGATACCAAAGCAGTAATGTATTTTTGTCTCCATTTTCCTTCATTGAGTCATATGTTATGTTATACTGTTATACCTTTTAATTATGTGTATATAAATCCTATTTGAAATTTAATATCATGAATTTCTTTATTCTTATGATTTGATATGTTTAATTTTATTTTATTCTTTCATGGGTATTAATATTAAATTTTACCAATGTGGTAATGGTTTAATGATACAATCTCACTGTTTATCATGATTTTTATGATTATGCTTCCAATTGAGAAATCATATATACTATTTCACAAGAAACAAATAAATTTTATTATCCTATAGCTATGTCATGAAAATAAATTATTTACATTTAATTTTTTCTCCCTCTTTACTCAAGTGTTCTAAATAATGTTTTTAATAAAAAGAATCTATATATCCTTATTCAGTTGTAGACCATTTTTAATACAAAACTATGTCTCTTAATAATGTTTTGAAATTTATTAAAATTAAAAAATTAATTTATTAATGAAATTTGTATCCATGTTTTAATTTTTATAGAATTATTTCAAAGTAATCTTCATGTCATTTCCCAAGAAACATATATTTTGAATATCCATAAAATGTGAAAGATATCTTTATTTTAGCGTGTATGGCATGAAAAAAAATCAACTTTCATGAACAAGGATTGATCTTAAGATTACATTATAATTTTTCGAGGTTATTTTCTAATAAAACTATTTTCTGAATTTTTTATTAATTTTTATTATGAAAAAGTGATTTCGAAAGAAAAGTTATTTTCCCTGTGAAGTGTTTTAAGAGATATTTCAAAACAATTCTCTATCTATGATGAAGTAATTTTTTATAACTTTTTAATTATTGGGGAAATGAACCAAGTAAATCATTATTATTCTTCAAAATTTGGATTTAACATTAAAATACGTTAATGAAACCTATTTTACCTCTGTGGGTTATACCATGAAAAAGTTCTTATGAAACTTTCAACTTTCCAATGGGTTGAGCAATAATGAAATGATGAAAAAATTATGAATCCCCTATATCTCAAAAATATTATGATATAAATAAAAGTTCATAAAAACTATTTCATTATATGGGTTATGATGTGTTTAATGTTGTATGATCTTGTGGAACACATATGTATGATGTGTATTACGTTAAAACATTTAGAGTATAACCAAGTATACTAGTTATGTTATAACCAATGATGGGTGGGACATATATCTCCCTCTAATGCATTGGGTAATGATTAATGTTATATGATATAATGGGTACATAGGAGGTTTTCTGAATAAATAAATAATAAAAAATGATAGCTTATCCCAATCATGAAACAATAGGGTAAATGGGAGGTTATCGCAAGCCCAAAACAAGAGTGTACACAAGAGTTTATCCCAATCCCAAAGTAGGTACACGAGCAATTACCCCAAGCCTGAAATGTCATTAATGTATTGTTATATAAAATTGACATAATAGTTTATATACTTATGTGTATTTCATAATTATATGCCTTATTCCATTGTTAATATTTATTGGATCAATATCTTTGTTTTCCTTGTGATTCATGACTTATAAACTTAAAATATTTATTCCATTAATTTATAATACGATATTTGATATATAGGGTACTATATTCATATATTTTTCTAATTTTTTCATTTTATTATGTTTATTTTAGGCTTAAATATCTCACTTGTTTACCCATATTGAGTATTTTATCACTAAATTTTTTATATTTCATTTCTACTATTTATATAGATTCGTTTTACAGTTCAATTATTAATGGGGGAATATATTTTGGGAAACATTGATAAAAATTAATGAATAGAAAATATTTCCTTACAAGATACCAAAACCATTAAACAATGATGGTCCTTGAGCACATGTTTATATAATCTAATGAATATTCATCTAAAAAGATGTATTATCCATGTGTGAGAAGACTTGGCCTCTTTATCCCAGAACATCAAAATTTTCCCATTAGTTTTTCATCAGTGTTTTACAAGACAAATAATGGATTTCATGAAAACCTGAGAGAATTTTCAGGGATGGTCAGTTTAATTATCTTTAGATCCAAAGGATAATCACATGATTTAATAGACATTTCCAAGGGCCTTCACATATTTAAGGTGGTGTACATATATGATTTATCATGGAATGGATGACATGCTATTATGTATCTAAAATAATGTTTTCATAGATTTTGGGAGTCATTTGAGGCCTTCACATGAAAATAAAAGTAACTTTCATCACATGATGTTTCTTATTTTTTTTATATCTTATTTCACAATGTTATTTGGTTGATCTTTAGGTGACTATTCGACGACATGTATCACAATTAGAGTAAGTCATCTAGATGCCTTCACATGATAATGAGGACCTATCATAGGGTTATCCTGTGTTATTTAATAGATCACTCCAAGTATAAGATTTGTTCAAATTATGTTCTTAGGTTTAGGTGGTTATATATCTTCATGGGGGTCATTTATTCTATGTAACCTAGTTTCATGATCTCCATATAGAAAAACTACTCTATTCTTCCATTGGTGGAAAAAATAAAACATATAATTTAGGTATTTCATCGATTATAAAAATGTTGTTTCACATTTGGCGGGCACAAAAAACACTTACATAATAACAGTATATTACAATGTTCAATATTCCACTCATTAAATATTTTCCCATTAGTTTAAATCTATTGAAATGATACAAATTTTATTTTCATAAACTATAATCATGACATTCAAATACTCCTTTTCTATTTTCCAATTCCACGTTAAACACTGTGAAAAAACATTAAAAATATTGGATGATCAGAAATGCTAATTAATCGATATAGTGAAAGGAAATCTGTTTTTTCATTGAAAATCATGAAAACTCATTAAATGTTTACCTTTTCACATTAATAATAGAACACATAAAATAAATCATATCTATATGTAAAACACACTTTTTGATCAAATAAAATATTTAAACCCCATATAATGAAAATTGAATCCCATGTATTTATTGTAGAGAAATATATTCATAACACATTCTCACTCTTTTATGAAATAACTAGAGACAAGTTAAATCCATAAGAGAAACCTCCTCAGCTAACTCCCTCATCATTTCCATTAAAGACAAGGAAAATTACCCAATTCATTAGAGATAATTATCGATCTCACATATCAGATAAGTTATAAAGGGATGAGGAATCATCATATATGATTCTCAAGTAAAATTTCATGAACAATAAAATTTAATTCATTAAAAATATCATCAAAAATATGAAAAAATAATTGTTAACCCATATGTAAATCACATTCTATTTTCTAGTAAAAAAACACAAAAATATTCCATTCATTTGAAAACTCAAAAAAATAAACTAAAATATCAAAATATTATGTAACTTTTTTAATTAAAAAAACATCAAAAAATTTAATATAATAATTAATTAAATGAAATTCATGATTGTTGAAAATCCTATTCAAGTCATGATAGTTAAAATAATTATTTTTTAAACGATCTATAAAAGTACATCATTCAGTAAATGATTAGATGATTTATTTTTACACATAGTAAAGAAAGTAAATGGTAGTAGAAAAAGTATTTTAATAAAAAAATTCTGAGAAAATAATATATACCATATAGAAAATCTAAATAAAAATTTTCTATAGATGAAAAATAATTAGAAAGGATCTATATAAATGTTTTAAATGGGTTTTTATTCAAATAAATTACCTTAAACACAATCTACTGTCATGAAATCTTTATCTCCTAAATAATAAAATAATATAATCTTTATATATTCATAATATCAATTTTTTATGATTATTTAATTATAATTTCAATTTTTTCCATTTACAAACTTTTATTATTTAGTTACATATTTATTTAAGTTTATGTCAGATGATTTGAGAATTTTATTCATAATACTAGAACATCTTCGCTAAGATGAAATGGGTAAAAGGTTAAATTATTTGATCATATATATAATATTAATCATGATTTTTTTTATTTTTTATATGTTAAATATAATATTATAACTATCCATTAAAGGATTAAATGAAAAACAAATCATATCACTTCATAGAGGTGGTAGTCTACATGTACACATGAATGACTATATCATTGTTCAATGGATAGAAAGGTAAGAATATATATGGTACACTACCATTATATAATGAAAATTATTTAATTGACAAGGTATATATACATTTCAGCAATTATTAAAATCATTCATGAGAGGCACTGATGAAAACAAATTACATCAGTCCCTGAGGAAATATCTTGTATGTACACATGAACAATGATTTCATTTATTATTTTATAGAGAAAGAGATTAATACAAGATTCTAAAAAACATAAAAAAATAATTATATTTTATATAATAATTCTAATATATCATCATGTTTTAATTATATTTTAAGTAGGTATAATAATAAAAAAACATGAAATAGTTCAGTTATGTTGTATACCTCCTCTTTGGATGACGTTTTTTCTACACCATAAGCCATCTAGGTTAGGAATTATGGTGACACAAAAACAAATATGATGTAGTTAGGGATATTAGAGAGTGATTTGTGTATGTATATTTTAAAATTGGGTACAAAAAATTTGTAAGGAAGAGAAGAGAGGAGGTTACTTTTTATAAATGAGGGGAGGGGTTCCCTTAAAATTATATAAAGTTTTTAACTAATAGAAATTAATTATCACATTAATGTGGATAAAAAGTTAAATATTTATATAAAATAGTGATGATGAGTCTACTTAACATCATAGAATAAAATTTGGATATTTATTTGTGATGTTTTCAGATTTAGATTTTAGTTTTAACCCCTGTTAAGCCTTTTAAATATTTTTATGATATCAAAGTTATGTTCCAAAGAAAATTAAATAAATTTAAAATAAAAGGAAACTTTATCCATAAGTGGTACATTTTTAATATTAATGACAATGTTTCATTAACCTCTTCTAAATATAATATTTTTATGAGTTTTAAATCTTTAAATAAATTATTATTTCACATAATATACTTGTTAAGCAGTTTTTTAGGACTGTTTATATAGTTTGATTTAATGAAATCAATGTAGTAATATAATTTTAAAACAATATTTTAAAAAATAAATAATATTTTATATTTATCAAAAAATTTATCAAACAAAATAAATAATTCAAATATAATTAATTTTATTCTTTTTTTAAGATAATTTTCTTGATTTTTCTATTTCATGAACATGAACGGTGTTGGTGTTACATAAGTACATTTGGAAGTTTTTTAATAATTGAAAATTAAATAAAATTAACAATATAAAAAATTATTTCTTATTTGAATCAAAAATATATATACAAAATAACTTTATTTTGAACCTATAAAAATTATAATAGATATTCACACAAAGAGAGCAATATTTTATTTTTATTCTTTACTTTAAATCATATTAAGGTCGTTATCAATTGAAAGTGGTAACGAATTTCCAAATTTTAGAATCTTTGATGGTAATGGTATAATAAATTTATCAAATAAAATTTAATCCGGTTTATTTTTTTATTTCAATGTATTTTCTAATTGTTTTTAATCTCATTTTAATCATTTTACTCTTACTATAGTAACAACATTTTTACCAAGTATAATATAGATAATGAGAAAACATATATGGGTCATATTTACAAAGTTTTATCTTTGAAATTACAAATATTTAATATTTCTTATTACATTAAATTCTTTTAATTGGTATAATTAGATTTTGAAATGATTCTGAAAAATGAAACAAAAATTAGTTTTTAGAAAAATGTTTTTTATGCAACAAAATGAACTTATACCAAAATAAAGTATAATGTTGATTCTATTATAATTAATTATATTTTTTAAAAATATATAGGTATTTTTTAATTTAATATCAAATTATAATAATAATGGTACTAATAAAGTTAATTAATCTTCATTTGTACAAAAATTAGTATTTTTACCTATTCATATAAAAATTAAACTGTTTATAAAATTCCCTAAATTTCATCTTAAGATAATTTTTATATGATGGTGTCAAAAAATATATCATTTTTATCAAACAAAATATATAAATGTTGAGGAAATTATTTATAATATTCATTCACAAAGGACACAATAACCATTTTTGAAAAAAACAAATTTGTTAAGCATTAAATAAATTTTTTAAAAAATAATTATTTATTCATTATGAATTAATCAAAAAAATTTCATTGTATAAATCCTTTAAACATATTTTTCATAATGTGTTTATTTTTATTAAAACATAAAATTTAATTACTTGGTTATAATGGACACATTAAAAACTATTAATATTTTTAAAGTATATCACAATTTACTTAAATATCAGTGTAGCATTTGAAGAATGATAATCACATAATTCTTTTATCCAATCTATTTGAGGTGTTGCATGAATAATTTTTGTAGAATTAAAATATCAAATTCCTCATGACCTATAGTATTTTTGGTTTCCTCTATATTAATTACTTATCTTATACTCGAAATATGACTGTAGATTAAATTTTATTTGATACAATGGAATCCCTAATTATTAAATAGGTTCTTTTTGTGGGTTTTTTCAGTACGAGAAGATATTTTGAATAAAAATAATCATTTTTAAATTAAATAGGTAAAACTAATATTTTATATTTAATGAAGTATTAAACTATGAAACAAACATCATCACTGCATTTAGAATAATGAATTTAATTTTGGTTGATATTTTAGAATTCTTGTGAAATTAGTGATTTTTTCATTAGTTTAGATTTTAATTTTATTAAATTTAATTTTTAAAAATATTATGAACTAATATTATATATATTTATATTTTTTCCCTTTGGGATTTTGATTTTGGGAGGATAGATTGTCGATCTGTTCTTATTCTTATAGGATGAATCGATATCTCGCTCCATTTTTTGGGGATTCTCTGATAATTAATAAAGGGAATGTGAATAGAATATAACAATTATATCTTAGGCAAGGACTACCATCACGACCATGAACTACACCCACTATCTCCTCCGTTTTTTCTCCAACACAAAGCCCTCATGGTTCTTTGAATTAAATGTTTCATGAAGTTCTTCAAGGCCTCATTATATAATCACAAATAACATGTCATAATTAATGAAAAAATCATAAAATATATACAATGTATTGTAATTAATTAATTCACATAAGAAACATTTAATGAAATACATAAAAAACCCACATGTAAATGAATGCACCAAAAATTAGTATCTAGAAAATAAAATCATTATATTCTACTCCTTCAGCTACTATCTAATAAATAATCTACAAAATTATATCTTCTCTAGAGTAACCAAAATTTTCAACATGTCCACTGGTATATCCCTCATGGGTATCATTATAGGTTTTAGTGGTTTTCAATGAGTAACATCATGTAACCAATGATAAGGAATGATGATGTGCTTCACCTGGTAATGATACACGGAGTTATTTATCTTGTGCAAAGAACATTAAATTTTCCAATGAACCCATTAGTCCATATATTTGAATCCATGATCCTATAAAAAATTATTTATCCAAAATTTCCCAAAACCAACCTCTATAGATAAGATGGACACTTTTTTGTTCATGGATAATGAAATTCACCTCTATAACCCTGACTGGCGTGATACAGATCTTTGAAAACAATTCATAGTTGTAACCTAAAGTAAACATCAAGGTATCAAGATAATCATCCATATATGAATATATATATCCCTATAAAACTAGATCATATCATATTGGGAAAAAATCACTCAAGGTATCATTGAATCATTTTTGAGGTGATTGTGTTTGTTGACAAAGTAGACATCTGTGTTGTGATTGTTGACAAAGCAAACCATGACATACAAATTTGTTGAAAAAGTGGATTTCATAGTGGCATGTTGAGTTCAAGGGCTATGGTAAACGATACATGTTTTATTCAAGAACTTCGACAAAGGAATGGATGATCTGGAGGTGGTACAAAAAGTGCAGATACAAGGTGGCACTGTTTTCCAATGTTTGGCACATTTTTGGGCCTGAAAATCGATAAATGAAGAAAAGTGGTTTTTGGAAAAGGGAATTGGGTGTTGTGTACTTAAAAGAGAGGAAACTTTCGTGCCTAATGTTTTTCAAGATCAGAACATCCAAATATGGAAAAGGGATAAGTGGCGCTCAAGTTTTAGAGTTTGTCATGCAAGTGATTTGCGTGACAAAGACTTGTGCACTTAAACTTGCGCACCGAGGGGATAATTGCATTCCATCACGTAGGGTGTTCAAATGCCAATAAATATAACATAAACCCTCATCATTTGGTAGAGGGTTAAACACTTAGAAAAATCATATCTCCCGTCGCACAGGTGTGTTGGTCACGCAAGTGGTGTGTGGTCGCACAGGTATAAGTTTCACACCTTTTGATAGTTGTGCGCCTAAGGTGGTTTAGGTGAGAAAGGAAGTGATTCGCGCAAGTTTTGAGTTGTAAAATGAGGCTTCGCACAGGTGGTTTAGTGACACTTGCATGCTAGATTTTGAAGAAGCGTGAAAGTTGTTGGTTGCGCACCAATATTGGTTTGGGTATAGAAGGGTGTGCGTCGCGCAAGTTTGGAGTTACAGAAGCTTGTGTCGCGTAAGTGGTTGTGGAGGACTTGCGCACCAGTTTTGACTTGCGTTCCGAGACTTGTGATCTGGCTTAAACAATGGCTCCAAGTATGGTTGATTCACGACAGTAGTTCAGGGCCGCGTGGAAGCTGGAAGATTGCCCAATACCCTCGGTGCAAAGAGAGATTCATCTACGGGTGAAAGTTGGAATTCAACAGAGCATCTACATACAACGGAGGATGCATTCATTAGTGCTAATGAAGAGACCTACAGGTCTATAAACTGTGAGTGGATCTTTTCCAGAGCAGTGAGAAAAGGAAGAGGAAGAAGGTGATCCTCTCCAGTAGTAGTGGGCTAGAGAGAGAGAAACAGGGAGTGACCCTTGGGAAAGCAGTGAGCTAACCCTAAACTTTGTAAAGGTATTAATCCTGGGAATAGAAGTGATCTATCCCAAACCCTATAAATAGCAGTGTTCTTATAATGTATTTGGTACATCAGCACATTGCCGGTGTAGGCTCCTTGGACGTAGCCCAATGAGGGTGAACCAAGTAAAAATTGACGTGTCATGTGCATGCTTTACTTTCTGTTTATTTTGTGCAACGGGAAAGAGAGATTGTGTTTTACTTAATAGCAAAACAAGATCAGAACGAGCTTTAATTTTAAATTAGTCATACCCTGATTCACCCCCCCTCTCAGTGTATTCATCCTTGTGGACCTAACATATCTCCCATAGAATAAATGAATTTTTTATATACCTTTATGAAACCTAAGAATCAAATTTACAACATCCCAGTTCCGTTTCCCAATATTGGATAGAAATTAGCTCACAATCTTGAATATATGTTAAATTTTTAGAATCATGCACACTAATGAATACATCTTGATTATAAACCTTAAAGAGTATATATTATTCTCCATAACCATTATAACATCTTTCAATTCTAGACATAATGTCATATTTTAATTAATATTATTAGTAAAATAAATGTTCACTAAAATTTCTCTATCCATATTTAATCATTATAGATAATATTGAACATAAATCAATATATATACTCAAAAAATCCCATTTTATCATGATTTACTCTTATCCCCAAATTCCATTAAAATACTTCCAATTGTTTCATGTCAATTAATATAGAGAAATCATTCTTCATCTGGTTAATCTATCCCCTACATCCTTCCCAAAAAAATATGTTGTCAATATAAATTATAATAGCAGTGAAGTATCTATAATGTAATGTCTAGAAGTAAAAACATTGGTCTAATTATGTATTCTTATTTCTCTAATTCACCATTACCATGTAACATATCATGTTCTACTTTTTGCGTGGATTATTTCAGTCTGTATATGTATTTATTCAATTTTTACACATTTTATCTCATTGAAAAAACAGAAATACCATAATGATTCTTCATATATATGTTCTTGGAGAAGTTTCCGTGATATAAAGGTAACATAATATCCATTTCTTCAATATTTAGGTCAATGTTGTCCACAAATCTGAAAGTAGATCATATTGTACCGAATTTTTAACATGGGGGAAAAATGTAATCAAATTAAACTTATTTATTTTGAAGATGAATTTTTCATAGTAACTATGATTTTTACTTTCTTTCAATTTCACTTACATACTTCTTCAACATAACCACACGTTTTTTATCTATTTCCTTCATACCTTTGGGTAGATCTACCAATTTGAAAATTTGATTCTTCTTCAATAACTATATCACATCCTCAATAACAATCCACCAAATGTGTTTTTATGATATATTTCTTCAGTATCCTTATTTTTTACTTTATTTATCATTTATAGGTTTAAATAATTCTAGATATAGTATTAATAGGGAATCATTGGAGAAGATTGGCCCTCCCTCCCACCCGCGGAGCATAGGATTTCGCAATTGCATCCCCCCACCTTAGGGTTGGTATCTATTTGTGGTGGTTATAAGTTTGACTCATCATGGGTATTGTGCTTGTGTGGAGATGTCATTCTTAAAGGATTTTTGGTGGTCGTCAAGGTTTGTAACGTTGTTGATGTTTTGGTTACACCACTTCTTGGAGGAGCTTTGGTGGTCGGCCCAGTATATTCTTCCTTCATAGATGGTGTTGAGGCTTGGGGTGACCTTAATATGTCGGTTCGGGTTGCTCTTCTCGTCTGGTGTGTCTAGGGTTCATTCCAACGAACTTTCAATGCATCTCTGGTAGACATGCAGTGCTACAGAAGGGGGAGGTTTTTTAAGTTTCATATTCTTTGTGTTTTTTGCATGCTTTTAATTTGGCGATGTCGCAAATTTTTATTTTTGTGATGCTATGAATTTTTTTTGTTTGATGGATCTATTTCTGGTTGTCATGGTTCGTCTTGATGGTCCTTATAATTCTCTACATCATGAGGCTTGTGCCAGAAACTGGTGAGAATGTATCTGCGGTTCTGATTGGAGCATATTCATGCATAGAGCAGCGTTTCTGTTTCAAAAAAATCTAGATTCCATCATCGGTGACGGTCCCTCGTTGCAGGTTTGGGCCATCCATTCCTAGGTGACGATGGATTGAACTCGTGTTCTTTGGAGGGTCTTCCGGCCTTCTGTGGCTACGGTGGTGGGGGCGTCTAGTGGAGAATCATATTTCCATATCATTTTTTATAAAATAATATCCTTTATAATAGGGTGGCATGAAGTATAGGGCCCCATCCTTAAAACATTATATAATCACGAGTTATATCAAGAATTCACATTGGGGATCTATTTAGGTTTAGAGTTTTAGATAATTAAGCAATAACTATTACATATCAACATGAATATTACATGTAGACACAACTACTCAGTATCCAATTATTCATAAAATAAAATAAAATCTTAAAAGGAAACATGTCTACTTCCATGTTTTAGATAGTATGAATTATCCTTAATCCCATCCTTGACCATGTTCCACTTTATGTCTAGTGAAAAACATTTAAAAAACATGTGATTTGAAATAAATCTCATTAAAGGATACACAATGAAAGAAAACTGTTAGTTTTTTTTAAAAAAATGTAAACCAATAATACATTATCATAAGTAATTCTTTTTACCTTGACGAAGTATTAAATACTCTTCACTAAATAAAAGAACAATTATTAACCTTTTGTAACGAAAATATTACCATAAAACCCATATAAATCACACATAGCATATAAAGGTAACTTGGGACATAAACATACATATATGGAATAACCATAAAATAAATTTCCACACATATCACTAATTGGAATAGCCAAACGGCCGACTTATATACCCATTTCTTTGGAGGTTATAATGTAACAACTTATCCTGGTTTTTCACAACACCACATGTCATATTATTTATCACGTAACCTCCAACGAAATGTCCAAGTACCATTATCAATCATAAAACAATCATGAAGGAAAGATAATATTTCCACATTGCTATCACAATATATCATTTCAAGATATTGATGTAATCAATGCTTTATCAAAACCATTTTCAAAACCATTTAAATGATTTAATAAATATATTTCTGAATTAAACTATCCCATACCAATTTGATACTTCAAAAGGTATTAAAATATTAAAACATTAACGTCCATATAAATTATTCCTTAACACTATTTTGAAAATATGAACATTAATGATATATATTTATAAGAATAAATCTTTAAAAACAATATTTTAGTTAATGAGTTCTTAACCAAATGAGAGATGCTTGAATAAAAATAATTGAGGAATAATATTTAATAAATACATTATAATATCATGAGAATAAATGGATTCATGATATAATATTCCAAAGGACAGTATATACGCCATATAAATGTGAATTGGTGCATAACAACAATCATGTATCAATGGAATGTAAATTAAGATGAAATCCATTATAAACACAATATCCAATTAATAATGACAAATAAATTACATAATTAAACTTGAAAAATATAAATACATCCAATATAAGTGGATATTCAGTGTAAAAAAATCATAGTTCATTTACACATATTTATATCATGACATAATCAAGAAGTATATGTTTAACCCAAATAATTGAAATTGGGTTAAGAAGTTTCCTTATAGAAATATGATAGCCTAATGACATCACATTAAAATTTAGAAAATGAGATTATGAGAGGGAAAATGGTCTCTCATCACATGAAAATAAAATTTATAGAAATAAGGATATATAAGAACAAATCCCAAAATAATAAAATGGAAATTAAAACACATTATATAAAAGAAGTCTTTGAATAAAATTTGTGGGTGAAAGGTTCCCATACCGATTTGGTAACTTATGAAACATACACCCCAAAAAGGAAGGAGTATAAAATTTAGATTTAAATACCCATAAATTAATGTATATTAAACTAATTATACAATTATGGGTAGTACATACACAACACAAAAGGAAATATTGTCAAATATAGCATGAATCTCACCGGAATAAAAAGTAAGATTAAAACCAATTTAACACGTTGTAATCAATCAAGTCATATAACCAAACTTTAATAAACGCAAAATTGATAATATAATTCAATGTATAGAAATATAATCATGATAATATATATCAAATTTCAGTACACAATACACCGCATTCAATTAATAAGTGGTGAGAAATGGAAATCTGACAGAATTAAATGTGAGATAAGAAGCTCCTTACATCAAGTCGGACTTGTCTTGTATGTTCCTTGTTATTGCTGAATAATAAACATAAGTTAATTTATATTTGATTAAGAACCTTTTTCAAGTTTTATTATTCATTTTATATCACTTATTGTCTTACCATATCAATTACTTAATTATTTGATTTCATATCGGACATTTTGTCGATGTTCGGAACATGAGTAAAAAATGAACTTGTTAGAAATAAAAATTGTCCATGTGGTCCAAATTATATTATATCCATAATAATATTAAGGATTTAAATATCATATATATAATATATGTATAGTATATATATTTATTTATAACATTACATAACATTTGGAGATAAGAAATGAAATGCATCTTTCATGGAGATGGTAAGCTGTATGTACGCATTAACGCTACATTCAATTATATTTCATATTGTAATGGATTGAAAAGTTAATGATACATAGGTACATTGAAATTCCAGTATAATATCATATATAATTTCATTAACCCCATCCTTTATACGTCCAACATATGGCATGATTGAGTCATATCACTTTGACGGGGTGGTAGTCCGCACTTCCACAAATGAAATTATCGTATTTACACATTATGGAAACCATAAAGGTATGATATAATGAAAAATAAATAATTAGGGAGACAATATAAATATAATATATATCACATATATATATTGTTCCATCATAATGTCCACCATGAGAGTACGTTGGAGATATTTGAACAATCATCCTTTCATGAGGCAGTAGTTCACCGTCCATAGAAACAGTATGTTTGTATCCATTAGATGGAGGTGCGTGGAAGTGTAGTTTGAATCCTTCTCATAACAAAATCCTAGTATATTTATGATAATTTTTTTATATAAAATAAATGAAAAAATTTATTTTAGGGGGTTGGAGAAGTAAAATAAATGAAAAGAACTTAAGAGAAGATGTTACCTTTAATTCGAGTAACTCCCTTTGGTTTGAACCAAATGGTTTTCTTGAATTTCCTTCTACCTAGAAGAAGTATTATAGGAGGAAGAGAGTTATGTGGGTATTTTAATTGGGAAGAGTTTGGATGAGCAATGGTGCTTTATAAGTGTGAGTAATGGTTTATAAGTGATGTCCTTTTATAAGGGGGGTGGGGCTCTTTAAGAATGATTGAAAATATTATTTTATTATATAATGATTTTTGGTTTATAAAGGACCAGAAATCATTAAAGTAGAAGATAAGATCACTCTTGTTTGAAATAGAATCATCTAATAATAATTTTACAGGAATTGGATCTTTTTTTAATTTTTATAATATTATTTATTTAAATCATTCATTAATGAGGTAAACATTGCATTATTATAATGTCATAAATACTTTTATTTATTTAATGTCTAAAAATTATAAAAAAACATCAGGATTTAGGAAATATTTTTATAATTATAATTAATATTCATATTTTAAGAGATAACTTATATAACCCCATGTAAAAATTAATCTACTAAAAGATATATGTTTATGTCATTTTTGTCTTTACTTTAAATCAATTAATATAAAATGTTATTATCACTCCCATGTGGCTCCATGGGGTCCCAGAATTGACCCAAGGATTCCCATGGTCATACATGTATCCAAAAATATAATTAGTACATGTGTTATGGTAATTTATTATTATTGTAATATTATTTTTTACCCTTATTTACCCGATTTACCCTTTAACCATGGTAAATAAAATATTTACTGAAGTAAATATTCATAGTGTCTAAAAATAAAAGTTAACTATTTACATAATTTGGACCTATGGATTCCAAATATGGAATCAATTTTTCCAAATTCAAAATACTGAAGTTGCACAAATTAATTTAAAATTAATTCCTGTTGTCAAAACAAAAAAACGTGTTTTTAAGAAATAATAACTATCTAAAGATTGACACTTGTTTGTGTCCAATATCAAAGTGATATTAATTCCAATGAACAAAATTATATTAAAAGGTAAAAATATTATCTAATTACACTTTAAAACCATTTGAAAATAAAATCTAACCATATAAATAAATTATATTAAAAGGATGTTTTGAATAAAAATACAATATTTTTCACTATTCATTAGAAAATGAACTTTATCAAAAAATACCAAAAAATTACCCAAAATAAATATTTATGTTTTGATTATAAAGACGAATTTTATTTTTTCAAATATAACATATAATAGTGTCAAAATTTGATTTAAAATGGGTTCATCATTAAAAGGCGGTAAATCAACCTTTAAAATAATATTAGAGTATTTTTGTTTAAAATTGGATTCATTCACATTTTAAGCCTCTAAAATTTATTGGATACATGTAAAAACATTTAAAAAATATATATAATGATATTTTAGTAATTTCTATTGATTCCCCCCAATACAAAGGCTAGGCATTAACTACCATTTAAATTAATAATATTATTATATTATTTTTCGATATAAGTCAATTTTTTTTGCAACCTAAGTCTTCAATGAAACCCATTGTTGTGTATCAGGTAATCTATAAATCATAGAGTCCCATTTAATGTAAAATTAATATTTAATTTAAAAATATTAATAAATATGAAAATTTTCCTATTCTTTATTTGCCATGGATGATACATCCTTCCCCAATTTTGGAAAATGTGTCCTCACAACTTTAAAATTGGGATTAGAAACATCTTTGAAAGTCCCACATCAGAAAAAGAGTAAATAAAACTATAACCTCAAAAGAAATAAATATATGTACAAAGGTAACCTGAGATAACCCATACTAGGATTCCAAGAAAATAGGGATATGGAGGAGAAAATAAGTGTCATGTTCTGATAGAGAGTGATAGAAAACATGATTAGGATAAATTTAACCACTATAAAATCAAAAACATGTGATGGGTTAAAGTATCTTTGATTCCCCATTAGGAGATCTTAATGGACAACATTTTTGTTTTTAGTTACTTTTCATGAAGTTGAGGAATTTATTTATGAGCTAAAAGAAAAATATAAAGAAACATACTTACTTGTCATGTATACATTCATCCTTTACTAAATTCCTACCAAAAACCCATTTATTCTCCAAAAAAAACGAGTATTCTAGATGATGTTGTCACACCTGATGTGCTAGAATAAAATTCATAAGTATCACATAATCAGAAAAGATGAACAATATATTTCCCCCATATTTAGACATCGACCAAAACCAAAAAGTTGGGGTACAGATCAGATTATCCCTAAAAGGGATAATCATTTATAAAAATAAATATTACTCTTAATCTCCAAAATTGAACAAAAAATTCCCAATGTTCAACAAATACCATTCAATATACAATAGTCCTTATAATCCTTCCATATAATCCAAACTATGATTTAAACCCAAAACTCAGAAGAATTTAATCACATAGTATTGCACATCAAATCTTAAAATTTATCTCCAAATAACATTTATTTCTCTTAAAGTCTCATACAAAAAAGTAATTAACCTAATCACATATTCTATGTGATAGGTTATTCATTTCCTTAAATAAACCAAAACTCTTATAAGTCCACAATAAAAACAAATATTCTTACAAAATAAAATTCAACCACTACACCTCAATTAAAATCTCAAAGTATTCTATTTTCTATTGGCATATAGTTTATCCCCAAAATAGAGATCATATTATAAAATAACCTTTATCACGTTATCACTAAATCAATTTCCTATATCAAGGATACCCATTTGAAAAAACATAAGTTCCCAAAATCAACTTGTTCTGGATCCATAAAATCATTTAACTTCAAATAATAAGTCATACTAACCAGGTAATTCACATAGAATAGTGGTAGGTGATCCTCCCTTGTCACCCTTCGGTTGTGGGTTTGATTCCTATGGCCTTGCCGGATGCAACAGGTTGTCACCAATCTTACAGGTTGTCTTTTTTATAAAATTAAAAAATAAACCTAACATGGTTTAACCTCAATGTTTTTCATATAAATTTAATTTTAATTAAAAAACATTAAGACCTCAACAACTTATATATTGTCATTTTTTAAATCCATAGGATAAAATAAAACTACTCCCAATATAAAGATAATCATACCTTGATCATGGTGTCCACAAGGTTTTGTCATCGTCTTGTTCACATAGGTATAAGGTCCAGGCATTGAAAAAGTGATTTATATATCCTTCAAAATCATTTTCATTCTTCATCAAAATACACCTTCTACAACTTGGGTCATATGGGTGTTCGCAAAAAAATAGTTTCGGAAAATAATTATGTATGACATATAATTTCAAAACATCGGATAAAACATGATTTTTATAAAATAATCGGATCGAGATTGAGTAGAAAGATTTAATAAATGGTAATTTTAAAATACAATGTGTATGTGATGAGAGAATATATTTTAAAATAAAATATAAATAGGTTGTGTAAGTTTCTTCTTCTTCAGCACCCTTTTCAAAATCATAATATGCTTTAAAATCTTGTGATAAGGTAAAATATTTGAAAATGCCATGATAATATTTACCTTTCTTAAAAATATGATAATATTGAGAAAATATGATTGGTTAAATACAACACATGATCCATGATGATATTGAGGTATATTAGAGTTTGATATCTCAAACAATTTCATGAAAGTAATTTGTATACTAGAAAACGTTTCACAATCATCTGAACATGACTTGGCAATAATTATTGCCAGCTTGTCATCAGGAAGAGATAGGAATGTCGTTTGAGATCCTCCTCCTTCCATTTTTAACATAGTTTCCTTGATATGAAAAAGTTATAGAACAAGTATTTAACTAAAATAATAGACCTAAGGTCTAACCTTGTGTTTAAGGAAAACTCTAAATCCCTAAAGTTGTCTAAAATGACCTCTTATAACAACTATAAGGCCCCAGCTATAAAATATTATATAATCTTGAGTTAAATCAAGAATTAAAATTGAGAATCTTTTTAGGTTTAGAGTTTAATAGAATTAGGGAATAAATATTACATATCAACATGAATATTAAATTTAGACATAATGAATAGGTATCTATTTTTTCATAAAATAAAAAAAACATAAAAAGAAACATGTCTAGTTCCATGTTTTAGACAGCATGATTGTTCCTTGATCCCATCCTTGGCACTATTCCACTTTATGTCTTAGGAAAAACATTTCAAAACATGGGATGATAAAAAAATCTCAGTAAGGGATACACAAACAAGAAAACTCTTAGTTTTTTAAAACAACAATCAAACCATGAAAACATTATCATAAGTAATACTTTTCAACTTTATGAAGTATTAAATACTCTTCACTAAATAAAATATAACTTCTTACCCTTTTATAAGAAAAATATTACCCTGAAACTCATATAAAGAACACATAACAAATAAATGTAACTTGGGAAATCAACATACTTAGATGGAATAACCATACGCTTGACTTCTACACATACCACTAAGTGGAATATCCAAACGATTGACTTCTATAACCAATGCATTGGAGGTTATACCGTAACCACCCATCCTAGTTTTTCATGGCATGAACTGACATTTGGTTTATCATATGACCACCCATCAAATTTCCACGTACCCTTATAAATCATAAAACAATCATGAAGGAAATACCAAATTTTTACATTTTAATCTAAATATATCCTTTCAAGATATTGACGTAATCAATGCTTTATCAAAACTAACGTCAAAACCATTTAAAACATTTAATAAATATATTTTTGAATCAAATTTTCCCTTAACACATTGAATCTTTTAAAGCTATTAACATTTTAAAACATTAATATCTATATAAATAAATCCATAAAACCATTTTGAAAAGCATGACATTATTGAAAAATATTTATAAGAATAAATCATTAAAAAAATATTTTAGTTAAATAATTCATTACCAAATGGAAGATGCATGAATAAAAATAATTGAGGAATAAAATTTAATAAAAACATTATAATATCCTGAGAATAAAGTTATTCATGATATAATATGCCAAAGGATATTATCTACATCATATAAAAGTGAATTTGTTCAAAACAACAATGAAGTCTCAATTGAATGTGAATTGAGACGAAATGCCTTATAAAGATGGTATCCTTACATTAAGGACAAATCAATTAAATAATTATGGGTGAAAAATATAAATAAACCCAATATAAGTGGATATTAAGGGTAAAAAATCATTTTTCATTCACACATATTTATATCGTGACATAATCAAGATGTAGAAGTTAAACCCAAATAATTGAAATTGGGTTAAGAAGTTCCCTTACAGAAATTCGACAACCTAACAATGTCCCATTAAAATTAAGAAAATGAGTTGATGAGAGACAAAATGGTCTCTCATCACATGTAAATAAAATCTACATAAATAAAGATATATAAGAACATATTAAAACATAAGAAAATGGAAATTTAAAGACATTATATAAAATAAGTCTTTGAATAAAAGAGGAGGTTGAAAGGTTCCCTTAACGAGAAGTTAACTTACAACAAATACACCCTATTATGGAAGGAGTACAAAATAAATATGTAAATACCCATAAATTAAAGTATATTACACAAAGAATACAATTATGGGCAGTACATACACAACACAAAAGGAAATAATGGCAAATATTACCAGAATCTCATGGGAATAAAAAGTGAGTTTAAAACCCCTTACCACATTGTAATCAATCGAGTCGTACGTCCAAAAGTTAATAACCACCAAATAAATCAAATAATAACATGAAAATAAATAGAATCATGATAATATATATTAAATTTTAGTACATAATACACCACATGAAATAAATTATTGGTGAACAATAGAAATTTCATTGAATTAAAAGTGAGATAAGAAACCCCTTACCTCAAGTCCGACTTGTCTTATATGTTCCTAGTTATTCTTGAATAATAAATGTAAGTTAAGTTATATTTATTTAATAACATTTTTCATGTTTTATTATTGTTTTTATATCACTTATTATATTTCCATAACAATTAGTTAATTATCTGAGTTTATATAGGACATTTTGTCGATGTTCGGAACTTGAGTCAAAAATGAACTTGTTATAACTACAAATTTACCATGTGGTAAAAATTATTTTATATAAAAAATCATATTCATGATTTAAATATCATATATATATAATATCTAGTATATATATGTATTTATAATAGTACATAACATTTTTAGATAAAAATTTAAATGCACCATTCATGGAGATGATTAGCCGAACATATGCATGAACGCTACTTTCATTTATATTTCATATTTTAATGGATTGAAAAATTAATGATACATAGTTATATTATAATTCTAGTATAATATAATATATAATTTCATTAACTCTATCCTTTATATGTACCACATATTGCATGAACGAGTCATATCACATTGAGGGGTGGTAGTCCGCACTTCCTCAAATGAAATAATCATATTTACCCATTATGGAAACAATAAAGCTATGATATAATGAAAAATACAGAAGTAAAGAGACAATATAAATATAATATATATCACATATAAATACAGTTCTATCATAATGGCCACCATGAGAGGCGGTTTATGATATATGAACAATCATCGTTTCCTGAGGCAGTAGTTTGCCGTCCATAGAAACAGTATATTCGTATCCATTAGATAGAGGTGTGAGGAAGTGTACATAGAATCATTCTCATAATAACAACCTAGTATATTTATGATACTTGTGATTCTATAAACTAAATTAATAATGAGATTTTAGGGATTGGAGATTTAAAATAAAAGAAAAGAACTTAAGAGAAGACGTTACCATTAAATCGGTTAACTATATTTGATTTGAACCAAAAGGTTTACTTAAATTTCCTTTTGTCTAGAGGAAGGCTTCTAGAAGGAAGATACAGATATAGGGAGATTAATTGGGTAGAGGTTGGATAATCCAAGAGTATTTAGAAGTGGTAGTAATGGGTTAGAAGTGGTGTCCTTTTATAAGGGGAAGCATGGGCTCTTTAAGAATGTTTGAAAATATTATTTTATTATATAATGAATTTCGGATTCTAAAGTTACAAACCTCATAAAAGCCATGGATAAGATGACTCTTGTTAGAAATAAAATCATACAAAAATAATTTGACAGTTTTGGGAAATTTTTTAATTTTTATAATCTTATTAATTTAAATCATTCATTAATGTGATAAACATTGCATCATTATTATGTCATAAATAATTATATTTAGTTGAGGTAGAAAAATTATAAAACAAATAACATGATGTATAAAATATTTTTATCTTTCTAATGAATATTTATAGTCAAAGTGATGACTTATATTACCCCACATAAAAAATTATTTACTAAAAGATATATGTTTATGTCATTTTTGACTTTACTTTAAATCAGTTAATATAAAGTGTCATCATCACTCCCAAGTGGCTCAATGAGGTCCTAAAATCGACCCAAGGATTCCCATGGTAGTATATGTATCAATTAATAGTATTAATACATGTGTTAGGGGAATTTATTATTATTATATTATTATTTTTTACCCTTACTTACCAGATTTACCCTTTAACAATGGGAAATAAAATATTTACTGAAGTAAATATTCATAATGTCTAAAAATAAAAGTTAAATATTAAATAATTTGTACCTCCTAATCCCAAATTTCGAATCCATTTTTTTAAATCCAAAACACAGAAGTGGAAAAAACTAATTTAAAATTAATTCTCGTTGTCCAAATATAAAACATGTTTTTAGAAAATAATAACTATCAAAAGATTGACACTTATTTATGTCTAATTTCAAAGAGAAATTACTTCCAATGTCCAAAATAGGACTAAAAGGTAAAAATAAAATCAAATTACACTTTAAAATCATCTAAAAATATAATCTAACCATATAAATATTTTATATTAAAAGGCAGTTCTGAATTAAAATAGTGTACTTTTCACTATTCATTAAAAAATGAACTTTATCCGAAAAATACAAAACATTTCCCCAAAGTAAATTTTTATGTTCTAATTACAAAGAAGAATTTTATTTTGTCAAATATAACATATAAAAGTGAGAAAAACATGATTTAAAAAGGGTTCTCTATTAAAAGACTCTAAATCGACCTTTTTAAGAATATTAGAGTATTTATGCATAAAATTAGATGCATACACATTTTAAGCATCTAACATTTATTGGATAAATGTAAAAACATTTAAAAACATATATAATCATATTTTAGTTAGTTTTATTCATTCATACCAATAAAATGGCAAGTTGTTAACTATCAGTTAAATCAATAATATTAATATATTATTTTTTAGTATTACTCAATGTTGTGTGCAACGTAAGTTTTCAAAAAAAACACATTGTGACGTATTAGGTATGCCATCGATCATATCATACCCTTTAAAGTAAAATTAATATTTAATTTACAAATATTAATAAATATAAAAAATTTCATATTCTTTATTTACCTGTGATGTTACAAAAAGTCCTCGAAGATGTTGAACACAATTTAGGGTGATTTTATATCCAACATATATCATCTCTTGGATATAAGCCATGTGAATAATCTCCACCAAACTTGTATTGTACATCTTTACTCAAATTTAAAATGTTTGATAAGTTAATAAATACTCATTTTACCGAGTGAAATGGTATGATGATTCATTATTGACCACCCATTTATATTTAGGCCTGATGTGTGAATGAAATCATATTATTATGGGTTTTGTTTGATCATTTATTGATCACTAGAAAAGTCATAAAATCTAAAAAACCGTAGAATATGTCTACAATAAATCAAATTTAATATATTATTTGATAAATATATATGATAAAAGTCATATGAAAAAATCCTTAAAATTATTAAATCCCATATTCATAATAAGTATAAAATTCATGATTAATAAAATGAGTACAATTAGACTAAATAAACTAACCTTTTTGGGTAATATAGTTTCCAATGGATCCAAAAACTCATTCTGAGAACTCTTGAATTCTTAAAGAGGTTCTAGTGAATTCACTGAGTTATGAAAGATCTTTTGGAATAGAAGATAAATTAACCTAGCATGAAATCATTTTAGGAACCAACCACACATTGTACTAAAAATAGTATATCAATCGTATATTTTATAGTCATCCTAAACATACTTCATTTAATGAAGAGTATTAGTCATATGAATCAATTTTAGTTTCATCACATGAAACTCAAACCTTCCACCTATTGGTGTGTTCATTCATTTAAAAAATTATTGAGTGAGATATACCAACCTTAAATGAACCAAAACCTATATTAACTGATGAAAATATACTATTGAAGGATGTGAAACCCTCATTCTTCACATTCATTCAAAACTAGCATGGAATTCATCAAAATATTTCAATTCACATTAATGGTTTGGTGGTGCCCATTTTTGTTCATATAAAATAATAACAATAATAAACTGAATTCCTATAAGGATAATATTCCAAACTAGACAACTATTTACAAATCCATCCAAAAATACATTTTGATATGGTTTTCTCATTATCTCTTTATTTTTGAATAAACACTTTATCTAAAACTTATTTCTTATACAAGGTCCAACTGATTGACTATACCTGACTTTTTTTATATTAAAAAAAATCATGAAATATTTATTTCATACATGTATACAAAGAGAATACTCTAGTATATCTTTAGTTATACTAATGATCTTAAGTGTCCTAGTGTGATCTCAGTGAAAATTACTCATATCCCTATACAAATATATCAACCAAAAATGTATCATACACATTATATATATATACCTACAAAATGTTTCACATGAAACAATGTGAGAACTATAAATGTAACATTTCAATCTAGTATTGGTAAATAATAATATCTCAATTATTAGGAAAACATAAAAAACGTTAATTTATATATTTCATGACATTAACTTATCATATAACAACTTCACTTAACATATCTATATATTTGATCACAACAAATGTGAAGAAACTATTCCTAGCTTGGAATTTATTCAATCTAATTCAATAAAAATCCAAATGTCTTATCTTTTAATATAAGTGGATAAATCTCGTATTTGTTTTTATCCAATAGAAAAAATGTTCCAAATCATATAAACCAATCCATGATTAGCTATGTTAGCCTATAGAGTTTCTTGAATAGGGTGTCAATGTATGAAGGTTCCCATGCCAGGTATCTCACCAACCTCAAACAAGAAGGATTAATAATCAAAATACAACCAAAATTATATTTATGATTAATGAAATTATAAGAGATATATATTAGTGTAATAAAAAAATTAATAATTCCCTACTTATTACCAAATTAATCTGGCCTTTAAGCATTAAATATAACCACATGTATTTACTACAATATTATATTCATGTTATTCTACGCATTTTATCACAACCCATAATACTCTATGATGAACATTGACTTGTAACAACTCAATGTTTTACATTGAGGGTATATTATAATTTTATCATTCATGAAAAATCAATTTTATCTCACCTGAATGAAAGATAAATATAGATTACCTTTAATTTAAGAACGTGATAAATTTAAAACTATTACATGAGTCTTCTAACTATTGTATACCTAGAGATTCTACAAGACCGTTGTAATTTTATTGTGATAATGGTTTTTTAGATGGATCCAATATATTTTCCCCAGTAGCAACCCAAATGAGATTTTCACTTCCATTCACAATGATAACTCGTATAATATGGTGTTAGAAAACAATGTGTGTTGTCCTTTGGTGAGACTGGGTCCCTTAGCCTAAGAAAAATCCCTATTATTTTCACATTATATCTCAATTTAACTCTCTATTGTATGAGCAACCCCATGTTTTGAAATAAACATATTCATAAAGAAACATCATTTATAACATCTGACAAAGTGATATACTATACCTCTCATATCTTGTCCACTTTGATGGTTTGTTAAGAAATCATCCATCTAATAGATCTACCATTTTGGAATAAAAATGAATGTCTATTGGGATTTCATATCATCATTTTTATATTAAAATGTAACATATATGAAGCCCTTTACTCAGACCTGATCCACTCTTCCAATAGATAAGAACATATACTTATTCATTCTTATGTAATTAATAATGTTCTTCTAAAAAATATAGTGACTCTCCCCAGCACTAAATTGGTATCAACACATAATTCTTGTTATGATACTAACATTTAAGTACATATAGGATTTATAACTTATGGTCCCAACCATATATATTAACACTTAATGTTACCAAAATAGTTAGCAACATAAGATCCTCTACTGTTATCTAAACTCTTACTTTGTCACCAAATAAAAGGACCCATCCAAAAAAAATAATAATATAATCTTTTTAATAAAATAATTCAGTTTCTTATGTTTATAGGATTATTATGGTTTAGTTTTTTAGAGAATTATGTTATAAAACATTCAAAACAATCTCTTATATTATAATTTGGAAAATTAAACTAAATATTAAATTTTCCTACAATTTAAATTTTCTAATATGATACAATTTATTTTCACGAAAAATATTCATGAAAATAAATGTGACATATTCATTGTTCTTAGTCATCCTTAAACCGTATTAAAAAAATTAAGAAAAGTAGGATTAGCACAAATTTCTGGGTAAGAGATATAATGAAGAGAAATTCAGTATTATAGTGAAAAAAACCATAAAAACCCATTACCTTTTTTACATTATTCATTAAGCATATAAAATAAATCTTATCAATATGGAAAATACACTTTTCTTGAAAAATAATAACTTTAAAACCCATAATGATAAAATGTAAACCATAGTAGGAATCACAGATCATATTATTTTGAACCCACGTAAAATCTTATCAGAAGTAGCTAAAGCCCTACTAAATTCATAGGAGAATCCACCATAGATAACTCTATCCTTGTTTTATTTGTAAATAAGAAACATTAATCAATAAATTTTAGAGTTATATTTCTCTCAAAAATCTCATAAGTTGTATCACCCATCTTAAATGTTATATAAGTCTCGCCCACTATCACATATAATAAAAAATAACCACATTATGAACAAAAAAAATAAAGATTTAACCTTTTTTCATAATTCAGTTGAAAAACTATTTTCAACCCATATGTACATGACATTCCATGTTCGCTTAAAAATAGGGAGAAACATAATTTTATTTTAAAAACAAATTAAAATTTAAAATAGAATATATATTATATAAAATATTTTATTCCAAATTAATAATAGAAATATTTAAAGTAATAATCAATGAAAATAAAATTTGGGATGAAATTAAATTCCATTATTGCGTTAAATTTTTTAAAAAATTATTCATTTAACACCTTTATAAAAAGTATCTCATTTAGAAAATGATAAGAAGGTTCCATTTTAAACCATTTAAATTTGATAAAAGAATAAAAAATTATTTTCTGTAATTTTTTGGAAAATTTTAAATTATATGGGTCAAATTGAAAATAAAAACTTTATATAGAAGGAAAAAAAGTTGGGAATGAAACATAAATTTTTTTTAAACAATATTTAAATAAAATCCATTACATTATATATAATTAAGAATAAAACGGTACTTAACTCATGGAATCTAAAACAATATCAATTTTCTAGTTTCCTAAAAAAATTCATGTTTCTTTACTTGCCATTACCCTTTTATGTAATTTATAAATATTTAGTATTTGGTTTCATAATAATTTATGTTTACATCAAATGTTTTGAGGAAACTTGATTCATAATCCAAAAACAGTATTAGTTGGATGAATATGGTCAAAGGGGTCATTGTTCCATCATATCAAATATCATAATCATGACATGATTATAATTTTTCAAAATTAATTTCAATTTTATAAACATATATGGAAGGTACACATATAAAACAAATCTCATCGCTTCATGGAAGAGGTAGTACACAAGTAGGCAAGAACGATGTTGTCATTTTTCAATTCATAGAAAGGTAAAAAATCAATGAAGTGTTTTCTTATCAGACTTATAATTATTTCATGAATTTCATATATATATATATATATATTAAATTTTTCTTTAAAACTATCTAAGATTAGTTTTTATGGAAAAAGAATTAAATTTTTTCACAAGTTGGTAATCATCATGTAAGCATGATTGATTATTTCATATCTCATTTGATAGAGAAGAATATGAATAATGGATATTAAATAAACCTAATATATTTTAATTATAACTAAGACAATTATTTTATCATATCATCGTGGACTATTAAGATTTTAAGGAGGTAAAGTGAGACAAAAAAAAATAAAATTGGTCAGTTCTGACTTATACAATCTACTATGACATCCTCTTTGCATTACATATAAATACTTCTAAGATTTTTCCTTTAGTTGGACCAAGAAATCTAAAAAATGGGGATGAATTTAGGGGAGATATTATCATAGTAATTGGATAAACTAGGGTTCTTAAAAGGTTTCAGGGAGATAAGAGATGACTTTCCCATTTATATATTAGATATGGGGACCATTCGAATGACCAAAAGTATTAAATTAATATTCATTAATTTCTATCATAAAGTTAAATAAAATTGACATATTTAAAATATATGATGAATATGAGTGTAAAATATTTCATCAAACAGATGTTTTATATTTAGGTGGCGTTTTTACCATTATCTCTTTGTTCTTACCCTTGTTAATCTTTTTGACGATTATAGTAATATAAAATATTTTTACTCTATAGAATTAAAAAAGTCACAATATATTGAAATTTTACCCCTAATATGAAAATGGATAATATTCTAGAACATATATTTTTAACTCAGAAAAATAAGTGATTTTATGAAATTTAAATAATTAAATAAATTATAATTTAGCATAATATACCATTAAAGTAATTTTTGGGACTATTTATATCATTTTCCATTAATGAAGTCAAGATAAAAATTGAATTAGAAAATATAATTTTAAAAAAACACTAATATATTATAGTTATCTATAAAATTAGTGGAACATAATAATCCATCAAAATAATATTACATTTAAATTTTTTTCTAAAATAATTTATATGATTTTTTATTATTTAAAAAAGAATTGTGTTGATGTTACATAAGCACTTTAGGTAATTATTTCATATTTAAAATTTTAAAAATGTAAATAGATAGAAAAATTCATTTATATTTCAAATAACCATTTAGAACTGACGAGAACCTTTTTTATCCTAATGAAAAAATATTAGAAATATTAAAATAGTGAGAGTGACCATTTGTTTTTACACATTATTTAAAATCAAATTTAGGGCATTATCGGAAGATAATGGAAATAAATTTCTACATTTTCAATCCATGGATGGTTATGGTGGAAAGGGAAATATAAAATGAAATAAAGGCTAGTTTTTTGTGATTTTGAAGTCTTATCCCATTGTTTCAATATTGTTTTTCCTATTTTACAATTACCCGAGTAACATTATTTTTACCGAGGATACTTTTCATATTTACCAATGATAAAAGTGGAATATTTTATAAAAATATAATTTTTGATTCAAAAATATTGAATCAATTTTATAAAATTAAATTCTTATAATATGTATAAATTAATTTAAAAATATATTTGTAAAACACAACAATTGTTTTTAGAAATATGTGTTTTTAACCAAAAAATGTACCTATAACAAAATCAATTATATTATTTATTATTGTGTAATTAATTATATTATGTCTATATAAAGAAATAAAATTTTAATTTAAGATAAATTTTAACCCATAATTTTACTTTTCAATGAAAATAAATGACAGCTTTACAAAAATCGGTATTTTTGTCTATTCATTGAAACATCAATATTTTCAAAAAAAATCCAAAAAATCCTTAGTAAGATAATTTTTAAATGATTTTATAAAATATGGATACATTATATTCAGATATATTTTTAAAACTAGTATAAATTAATTATAATATTTTCTTATAAAAAATTAATAAAAAGAATTTTGGATGAAAACATATTTTTGAAGCATTAAATTTATTTTCTTAAAATTAATTACTTATTAAAAATTAATTAATTAATTAATTTTATTATATTAAATAATTAAAAATATTATTCATGATTTGGTTACTTCTATTCTCACCAACAATTTAATAGAAGGTTATAATGGTGACAACATTAAGTCTTAATATTTTTATAGTATATCACAATTCTCTTAAATCTCAGTGTTGTATGTCAATAAATATATCAAGAATAGTATTATTTAAAAATAAATTTTTAAAAGTTTACATGATACCACTTTAAATAAATTTCTTTCTGACAATTTTATCTCATTCTTAATTAATAGGGTATATTTTGTTTTCTATAATTTATTCCAGAAAGTGGATGTTTAAACATAAGATCAGGAAATAAAAAAAACATTTAGTATTTGAAAATAAATTTTTTAAAAATAACATCATAAAAACTGATAATAAAAGTTAATTTTAGAAATATGAAATGTTATTTATGACCTTTATCTATAATATCTCATAATCAGGTTCCCGAATGAGGAAATAATTAGGGTGAAGTGAAAATATGGACATGGAGTGAAAACAATAATGGAAAAAATAATAATAGAGAGTAATAGAGAACATGGTCATGAGAATATTAAATACCAAAAACCCATAAATAATTTTGGAATAAATAAGACCGTCAATTCAATGTAAATTAAGTTAGTAGGATAACATTTTTATGTCAACATAATTTTTCTAGAGTTTAGGGATTTTTTTACTATCAAGAAAGAGAAGATGAGAAAGTATAACTATATGATTTATATAAATTCCAAAAAGAAACTTTCCTCCTTTGGTAGTTCTTTAAGAATATTTTCCACGTATATCTCAAATTTTACTCTATGAAATAAATATTTAAGTTGATTTTTTTCTCATGTCTAATGCACTCAAATTAACTGTTAAGAGATCAGAATATCCACAAATGGATAAGATTTTATTCCTCTTACCTTTAAAAATTAATCAAAACAAAAATATATAGAATAAGATAATATAATATCAAATACGAATAAACCATAGTACCTAAATATCCTATAGCTTACTAACAATTCCCAATATTCAAATTAAATCATTCCATAAATAAGTAACATTAAAACTCATCAAAATATTCACGACTAAGATTGATACCCGAAAAGTTAGAATGGTTTAATCACATATTTTTTCAATTATTAAAATTTTTCACCAAATAATATCAATATATCATAATTATACAAACCAAAAATGTATATTTCTTAATCATATAATATTCAAAATATACTAACCATATCCATAAGTGACCTGAATAATCATAAATCCATAATAAATTCATATATGCTTCCAAAAGAATAATTAAAATCTCCTTCCTTAAATAACCTCCCATATTATCCAAAAATATTTCTATTTAACTTAATCAAATAATGTTAACAATATATTGAACTTTATTAAAAAGAAAATAATAAATTAGTCACTAAATCACATTTAAATCCCATGGTTAGCTATATGCTAAATCATATGTCCCAAAAATATAATAATCATTTTCTTTAAATTTACTATAATTATCTTAATATAAAATATCATCATAACTCTAATTATTATCCAGGCATTAAATATCATATCCATAAAATATAAAATCACTCATCGTCAAAAAACATTTTAACTTTAACACATGTTAGAAATTAATATTACATATACCTCAAACATTTGTGAAAACTCAATATATATCTCTTGAAGTACCCCCATAACATAAAATCTCAAAAGGGTACTAGAATCATTAAACTTATAATCATCCCTAAATTTTCATCCCTTAAATAAGAAAAAATTAAATCAATACTCTAGAAACCCTATATATAGTAACTTTGAATCATTGAACACTCTTCATAATTCATTATCTATTCTTTTCAACTATATTTACTTATGCATCTTTCATATAAAAAATATTAATCATTTCCTATGATACATGAATATTAATATTTTCACATCTCCTATATTAAAAATAAATAACTCATACATTTTATATATATAACTATTCACTCCAATCCCAATTTCCATGAAGGGTGAAACATTTTCATATTAATAGAGTCCATAAATTTTCAGAATTCGATAAAAAAATTTCCATGTTTTTAAGCTTCATTTATCCATTTACAATCATGACATCTATATTGTAATGGATATTAATTGATAATTAATTTTTTTTAAAATCCCTTGTTTTAAATATTTTTCTTTGAGACATCATCTTGAATTTTTTTCCAAAAATATAATTGGATTAGGTTTATCATGAATTTTTGAAATAATAGTTCATTGTTATAAAAATAAAAATAAAATATAAAAATAAAAACATATATATTCAAAAAAGGTCACCCTCTATTGTATTCTAGTAGACAGTTTTAAATACTTTTCCTTACTTATCCATTATACAGACTAGATATATTCCATTATTTGTTTTTTAAAATGGATATAATAGGATAGTTGTCATTTCAGAACCAAATAAAATGTATCCCAATGTCTTTTGTGATATAGGGGAAAAGAAGATGATTAAGATAAATAATAATGTTATTTGTACATATATTGAATAATAATTAATATGTATAAATCACATGAGAATGATTTTTCAATTATTATTTCAAGTTAATCCAATATAAGAGAAAGCATTTTTGTGTTATATTTTTACCCATCCATCATGAATATGATCATTTAACCCAATAAAATAAATTAGTCAGTCAATATTCGAAAACATCATTAATGAAATCAAGGTTAATAGCTAAATTGTGTGGGTCTTACAAAATCACACTCTTTATTTAGTCTACGATACCATTTATTCACCATAGGTTCAACATTTTTTTCATTATGTTTAGATATCTTAATGTCTATAATCTAGTCTCAAAGTAACCATAATTAATCATAGTATTATATCCTTGAAAGTTATATAAAAATTATAACTTATGATCCCAACCTAACATTTTAACCATCAGGGTTCTCCAAATATTTTTGTGATATCCTATCCCCCATATTTAAATAAATATATCTTATTATACTAACTATAAGGACCCATACATAAATATTTACAGAATCATTAGTTTTCATACAATAATTCAATTTTATTAAATTTAATGTATCTTTATGGTTTTGAGTTTCAGAGAATTAGTTAATAACTATTGAATAAAAACCCCATATATTTCACTGGAAACATTAATTTGACATTCATATTATGTAAAATTTAAAAAATTTAAAATGATACACATCTTTTTTCTTTAAAAAATATTCATCACTTTCAACATTATTTTTTCTGTATTTCTACTCATCATTGAACCTATGGAAAAGTATTTAAATATGTGGGAAAATAACATAATCCTTAGTAAGGGATATAATGCAAATCCATTTGTATTGTGAAATACATAAAAACCCATAATTGTTTTTCATTTTTAACATTATTCATTAAACACATAAAATAAATAAAATCATTGTAAAAAAACTATTTTTTAAATAAAACTATAAAAACTAATAGAATGAATATAAAAAACCTTGTAGACATCAAATATATTTATAGTTGTAACATGTGTTGAAACTTGTCAAAAATTACTGAAGACAATTTAAATACATAGTAGAAACCTTTATGGTTAACTCTATCCTTTTAAGAAAAAATACATAACCCAATACATTTCAGAGCTATATAAACACCAAAAATCATATAAGTTATATTGGTAACACCTTTAATATAAGCTATATTGGTCTCAATAGTCATCAATGATCAAGTTCTTTATCATGAACAAAACATTTCAAATCTTGACCCTTTTCATCATAAATCCCATTTTCTCCTAAAATTGTGGAGAAATACCCCTTTACTTTAAAACCAATATAAAATGAAAAAAAATAAAATATTATAAAAATTATTTTATTTAAAAATAATCGTGGAAAATATTAGTGTATGATTCATTGAAATGAAAATTCATAGAGGGGGGTAATTATTTTCATTTTAGAAAAATCAAAACATTAATTCATTTCTCACCTTCTAGAAAAGTACATCATTCATATAATGAAAATAATATTATTTTTTAAAAATTGTAATGAAATATAATGTTAGAAGAAAAATGTTTTTTATAAACCATTTATGTGTAAAGAGTATCTTCAAAAAAAACTAAAAAAAATTATACTAAAGAAAACGAGTCAGAAAATAAAATTACAAATGTTTAAAAAGGGTTTTAAAGATATTTTTTTACCTTAAATATCATCCATAATCAAATGTTATATAACTTCTGAATAATAAAACAATATTATTTTTACACTTTTATAATAACCGTTTTTATGTTAATTTAATACTAATTATCCCTTTTATTTCATTATATGAAAGTTTATTATTTAGTAACATAAACAGTTAAATATAAATTGTACATTTTCAGTATGTTCGAATGGTAAAAACAAAATAGCTTTGGTTGGATGACTGCGGTAAAATGTATATTTATTCTATCATGAATAGAATTTTAATAATTACATGATTAATATTTTAATATGTGAAATATAATTTTAGAACAATCTAAGAATGGATTACCTAAAAATTAAATCACGTCACTTCAGGGAGGTGGTAGTCCATACGTATGTAAGATCGACATCATCATTGTTCAATGGATGGAAATTTAAGAAAATAGAAGATATACAGTCTTTAAAAAACTATTATTAGGTCATGAAATATATATATATATATATATATATTAAATCAATTATTATAACCATCTCTGAGAAGTAGTGATTAAATTAGATTACATTAGTTCGTGAGGTAGTAGTTCACATATACGCCTAAATGATGCTTTTCTTTCTCATTTCATAGAGAATAACATAAATAAATGAGGTTACATAAACATAATAATATTTAATTCTAGTTAAAAAACTAATATTACTATGTCAACCTGGTTTATGATGATTTGAATTTGGTAGAAGAAGAAAAAAACATGGAATATATGAGTTAGGGATTTTACCTTCTCTATGGATAACCTCTTGGACTTACACATTACACCTCTAGGAATGGTAGTTTGGTAAAAATAACACCTCTAAGACTTGGTTTGGGATGTTTGGATTGATTTTGGTAGATATTAGCCAATCTATTGTGAAAAAATTAATATGGAATATAGGATAGGAGGTGACCATTTATATGTGATTGGAGGGAAACCCTTGAAATTACATAATGAATTAAATGAATAAAAATAATTTTTATATTAATGTTGGAAAAAATGAACCATTTAGAGCCTATGATTATTACTAGTCTGAATACTTCCATAACATAAAATTTGGAAAAAATTAGGGGATGATTTCTACCTTATCTCTTAGTTTTAACCCCACCATTAACCCTTTTATCAATTTTCATGATATCAATGTTTTTTACGTTATAGATGTAAAGAAGGATTCTTTAAATGTAAAAGTGCCCCATGTGTGGGAAATGGAATATATTTTAAAATATAACCCATTACCATGGCCAAATATAATATTTTTATTAATTTTAAATAATAAAATAATTTACTATTTTACATAATATACCATTAAAGTCATTTTCAGGACTATTCACATTGTTTGAATTTAATAGAATCTGGATAATCATGTAATTTGAATAGAAACAATAAAAACATCACTAAAATATTATAGTTAACTATAAAATTCAGGGAACAAAAAAAATAATAAAAAATTTATTTGTTTTAATGTTATTTTAAATAATTTAATTGATTTTTCTTTTAATAAAACAATCACAATGACAATGTTGTGTAAGAATAGATTGAAATTATTCCATAATTTTAAAAAAAATTAAATATAAATATAATAATTAATATTTTAAATAATTATTTTAAATGGAAAAAACCTCTAGGTATCCCTATGAAAAAATATTAGAGATATTAAAAAAATAGTCTCATTGTTTTTATATTCATTAATTAAATTCATATTCAGGTAATTATCAAAGGAAATTGGTAATAGATTAAAAAAATTCTAAAATTATAATTTTAATTTTCGAAAATAAATTATAAAATAAAATAATTTACTTCATTATTCAGAAGTCTTATGCAATATTTTTTTGTCTTTTTTTCAGTTGTTTATCTGTTATCGTTGTAACAACATTTTTACTAAGGATATAATTCATAGTGAAATAAAATATATGAGAAAAATATACAACATTTTTATCTTATGACTACAAAAATGGATTAAAATTTATTGGCATTCAATTTCAATAATTAGAAATAATTACTTTTATAAAAATTTGGTGAAATGAAAAAAAATGGGTTTTTGAAAAAAGATTTTTAAGCCTAAAAATGAACTTATACCAAAATAAATTATAACTCTAATTTATTTTTAATTAATTACATTATTTATAAATAAATTTTGTTTATATTTATTTATGATAAAATTCATATCAAAATGTTAATTTTCAATGAAAAAATATTTTATTTGGTAAAAATTAGTATTTTTCAATATTCACTAAAAATTTAATTTTTTCAGAAAGAATCCCGAAATTTAACCAAAATATAATTTTTTTATGGGAATATAAAAAAAATTAACCTTTTATCAAATAAAATTTATAAAATTTGAAAATAAAAAATAAATATAGTTTTCATTAAAAAATAAACAGAACTCATTTTTGAGGAATGTTTCATTTGGAAGCATAAAATGACTATACAGAAAATTTAATACTTATATATTGTATATTAAACAATAAATTTATTTTATATTAAACATAAATACATGTTGTTTACAATGTTTTTTCCATATTAATACCTCCAATTTGACGACTAGGTTATAATAGACACATTTAAAACTTTTAATATTATTATAGTATAACATTGTTCACATAAAACTCAACTTTTTTTCTGTTATGTGTAACATATCAGGTCCATTTTACTCATATATTGTTGAACCTAATTGGTCACATGGAAACAAATGTGCCTCTCCATACTCTATAGGATACCAAATTGCAATAAGAGTCCACAATGCTATAGTGGGGATACTATACCATCAAAATCAGAGTTTCAATATGGTGAGATAATGAATAAATAGTGGAATCATAGTAATGAAAAAAGATAAATGAGGATAAATTATCCATATTGAACTAACATATCATTCCAAACTTGGCACCATATAGAAAATGATAATTATTTCATAGAACTATACAAAAGGCATTAATAGGTACATACATGTATAATAAAATAAAAAAGATCAAAAGGGTCTCTCTAATAGCATAACAAGACAAAGAAAAGTCACACACTCCTAAGATCCCATGCTATAATCAATAAAGAATCCAATATTGATAACATTATGGTTTCCCTACATATATCCATGATGCTTTTCTCGGTACCAAACAACAGCCTTGACAGTGTATGAGATATACCCATTAGGCCATCAAAAACATTTTTTATATAAATCTAGTCCATAGATATAAAATTATTATTATACATATATAGTGATGTGAATTGTAATAACATTTGTGAAATAATAATCACATTGGGCTCAGATGCCTTATAGGATGTTCATAAAATCATACTTACATCAGCTCATTCCGATAATTTCTAAAAAAGGTCCTGAAATAAGTTAGGGTCTAGAATATATATCCAAGGTGTACTAGTTTACTTAATCATAAAATTGGACCCAATGTGAAACCAAGGCATCCATGTTATAATAATAGTAATGCATGATCCAAGATGAATCAAGGAATCATTTTCCTTAGATGTTCAATCCCACTAATAACACATTGTCTATAAAACCTATCTAAGTGGTATGAGTGTAATATAGGGTAATACCCATGTAATTCCACAATGATAAGTATAAATATGAGTTTATGAACTACTCATATAGTATATCGTGGGCTAATAATGAATGGAGTTGAAGGGGATATTCCATGGTGTCATGTTTCCATAGATTTCCAGTTGAATCCAAGAAGTGTATATAATGAATTCTAATATGAAAAAGTGAATTAAGTTAATCATTATTACATCATCAAGTAATTAGAATACTAAGAAAAAACCCATTTCTCAAGGAGGGTATCTCCCTTGGAAACAAGCTAAATAAATTGGGGTGGCATCCTCTATGTACTGAAGAAAATCAAGTAGAAATTCTATGTTGGTTCAAGTTTGAATAGAATAGTAATAAAAAAAATGGACCATAATAATATTAAGACTAATAACCTTTAATCTCATTTAGAATATTCCATGAAATAACCACAAGAAATCACTATTTCTATTTATTTATTCCATTATCCTTTCCTTTATAAGGGATATGGGTCAACTGGATGTGTCATTTCATTATAAATTCCTTTCCAAATTGATGATATCTAAGTGAAAAAATTCTTCCCAATAATAAACTGTCATTTTATCAATTTAAATTAATCAAATTCATATATTAATTCAAACCAAGCACACCAATGGGTGTTTTAGTAATTAATATGTTAAAGGGAACATGGGGATGTGAATGGAACCCCCAAAGGGGGAATCCCTAGTTTAGTTAATTGATATCCATTAATAATAAGAGGTTCTGATGTTGTTTTTAAATTTAAAATTAAAAACAAATTTAACGAAATTTTATTTTAGGGTAAAATAATAGTTAAAGCTTGTGCATGAAACAATGAAAATAATTATAAATCAATGATACATGAGGGAAATTTTCAAGACCACATTCCTTATGAAATTTAATAAACACTCATCCAGTATCATCCATTATTATGGTATTAATTATAAGAAAAATAGATTATAGAAAAGTAACCTTGATAGGTGGAAGATGAAATTTCATGAATATTGTACGACCGATGGAGAGAAAAACTATGAAAGGAAGGAAATTAGTCGATGCTATTAACAATGGCTAACCAAAACGAAATATGACACTTGATTCAAAATCTGATCAAAGAAGAAGGATTGAAGCCTTGGTGTGGAATATATAAATATCACTAATGGGATAGATGTGATGTGTTTTTTTAAAAAGCAAAAGGAGTGTAAAAAATTTATAATTAAATGAGGGAAAAACAGAATTTTTATCGAACTTTATAAGGGTTAATATTTTGGACACATGGCTAGAAAAAAATACTTTATCCATGTTCTAGAATTGTCTAATGAAGACCACACCTCACATGGATATCCCACACAATTTGTAAAATAGTTCTCCAAACATGTGTGGTCACTACCTATGTGGAACTAATAGTGTGTCTTATCACACTGTGTTCCAACTCATGTATTACTCATACAGGCCCACTCTATAACATGTTCATTGTTTTTCTACATTTTCATGTGGCCTCTAACACATGTATGGTCAAACTAATTTCCCTTATTGATGGGATACATGATTTATTACCATCATTATAACTAATCTACCACCAATCATGCACCTCATACTGTATCTAAAAATTTCGGAACTCTGGTCTTTGAACAAGAACCATGCACTCCAAAAGACCCCAATAATCTATTAAGAAAAATTATAAGATTAAAAATAAAGATTCAAACTAACAAATAAATGGTATTTAACTCAAAAGAAAAAATTGGTTGTTATATCCTCCCCTGCCCCCCTCAAAAAAACTAATTTGCAATTCACCCTTCCAAGGGTATTATCACACAATCTGAGAAAATCCTAAACCACTAGGAAAAGTAAATCATCCCCTATCTCCCATTTTTTTCTTGTACATAAAAATAATATCATAACACCAATACTAATAGATATTAATTACCTTGTAGATCCTTCATTATCTGGTCCATAATAAGAATCAGTTGCTCCTCAAAATAATCATTGACATCTAGTTCAACCTCATTAGGATGGAAAAAATGAGAATGTTCTAAGTAGAGGTGATGTAACTAAGAAACATGAACCATGTCATGGATAAATATATATCATTGAGAAAGTTAAATATAATATTTAACTAGTTTGACCCTCCCCAAATCCATGATATTTCCAACATACACTACCAAAATTTTACCTTGCATCTAGAACCATCTATTCCCAAATCTAGTTGATACTCACAAAAAGACTCTATCCCCAACATCAAACTCCAATGGTCATTGGAAATGATCATCCCAATACTTATATCTAGACTAGGATACAACTATTCACTTTCTAATCTATTTAACCAGTTTTGAATTCTATGAAGCTCGAAGAGGTCCTAGTAGTTCTACCTCCCTTTCCTCAAATCATCACTTGGGTAAACAACATGGGGTACCATATAAGATCTCAAAAGTATTCAACTAAATCATCTCCAGAAAGGTATTATTGTATATAAACTCAGATAAGGTTATATATTTTTACCAAGACCCTACAAAATCTAGGATGAATTCTCTAAGCATTCCCTCTAAGAACAATATTGTTGGCTTGGGCTGCCCATCGGTCTAAGGGAGGAATTTTTTACTCAAAAGTACTTGTGTACCTAATACCCCATGAATCCTTTTCTAGATTCGAGAAGTGAAATGAGTATCCCTCTCTAATACCATAGTCTATTATAGTCAATGAATTCATATAATCTCTTTGAAATAGTTACTACCAAGATAATCCACTGAAACATTCTCTTTGATTGGTTAAAAGTGAGGTAACTTTTTGGTCATGTCAATGATCACCCATACTACATCATTACCTACAATGGATCTTGGTAACCAAGTCATGATTTCTAAGCTGACATCATCTCATTTACACATAGTAATGGGAAATGGATATAGAATCCTAGTTGGTAACTATTGTTCTAACTTTATTTTTTGACAGGTGAGCCACCTAGAAAGATGTCCCATTATCTCCCTTGTTATATCTGGACACCAGTATTGTTGATGTAGATCATGATACATCTTCGTAATAATAGGGTGTATCACCCATGTAAAAGCATGAAACTCTGTCATCAATTCCATTGATATTTTTATAGGAACCCTGATGAATCCATTGATTTTCAAGACCTCATATTTATCTATGATCCATTCTAGATATAGTTCCTCACTTCAAAAGAACTCTTTTAGGCATAAACCCTTCATATTTGATTACTGCCTCATCTTCACACTCTCCATAAGTGAAGAGGTCGTCACTATATAAGTAAGGATATGCTACCCATGATTCTCCTAGATCAGTATTTTCATGTAAGTAAATATGGAAATCAACTGAGACTCACTACTAGCATCATACACTATCTAGTTATGTGTCCTATAGAATAGAGTGACATCTACAACATTTCCCTTTCTATGAATATATGAAATCTCAAAATTAATGGATTTTAGAAATTTTACCCACACTCTCTGTTTGAGATTTAATTTACATTGTGTATTTATGTACTTTAAGATCTTGTTGTCTATAAACCACCAAAAACTCACTTCAATAAGGTAATTACTCTAATAAGACAATGTGTGAACTACAACTGATAGATTAATATCATGGGTTGGATAACTACTATCTTTTCTCCTCAACTGACGAGAGCCACATTCAATGACTCAATATTCCTGGATCATTACTTATAATATCTCAATGTATGATGAGTACCCATAAAATATATGGATTTATCCCAAATCATGTAGAATCAAGATAGGTGTTGACGTTAATATATATTTCATATCCTCAGAGGTTGTCTTATTCGCTTCATAGAATGGAAATTTGACTCCCTTATTAGTCAAAACTACGAGAGGTGATTTTATGTGTGAATAGTCCTGAATGAAAGGAATGTAATAGCCATATATCAAACCTTAAGAAACACTTTATTTCAATGACATTCATAGGCAACAATCATGTAACTACAACACTATCCATCTCATGGACAATTGATACTGTAGACTGTGAAATGACATGACTAAGGAAGTGATCCTAGTCGATCCAAAAGTCACATTTGGAAAGTTTAACAAATAGTTGTTGATCTATTAGTGCTTTCAACACAATATCAATATGTTTGGTTTGGTATTTAAATGTAATAAGACACAACATGATATCATCCATGAAGATTAACAGAAATTAATTCACATAAATGTTGAAAACATGATTCATCAACTCCCTAAAAATAGAGGGTGTTTTTTTTCAAAATGAACTAAATAACTAGATACTCATAAAGAAAATTACTACTATGAAAATATGTTAATGGTATGTAAGAGGGTATGAATCATACATAATTGGATAATGAACTCAAATTGATCTTGTAGAAAATCCGCGTTCGTTGAATCTAGTAAAATAAGTCATCTATACAAGGCAGTAGATACTAGTTCTCAGTTACACGCATGTTCAACCAATATTAATATTTTTAAATCCTAAGGTTTCCATTCTCCTTGGTGAAATGGATTGGTGAACCCCAAGTTGATGTATTGGTATACATAAATTCATTAACATCCATGTCCTCTTTCTTCATATTAATCTCCTTTAACTAATTAGTATCCATATAGTAAGGGGGCATTAATACTGGTGCTACTTCGGGAACTAGATCAATGTTAAACTCAAATTATCTCTTATGAGGTAGTACAATAAATAATTAGTGAAAAAATCCCTGAAACTATATGATATAGGTTGAATATCATACTGATGTATCCCCTCACAATCAATATATAAGATAGCAATATGTGATGTCACTCAGTGCAGTCCATGATGCTCTGGTCTAGCTCAAAATTCTTGGACATCCTATTCAAACAGTGGAATATGACTACTATCGTTTGATGATGTGTATAATACCATTTGCTGGTAATAATAAAAATAGGTATCATAAGGACTAACCATTCTATTCTGAAGATTATATCAAAACTCATCATCTTAGGGACGAAGAGGTCCCATAAGAAATGATAGCTTCCTTCATCAGGAGGGAATTCCTTGAATAGGTATGCACTCTCTAATTTTATAACCAATATAGTAACAAGTGTCATCACACCAGGTAAAATTGAATCTCAAGACCATTTATTTTCACAATATCCACAAAGACAAATGAATTCAAAGAAAATGTATCAAAAAGAGAAGATAATAAAGTAGAGACTAATAAGATTTGACCTATAACATTAGATTTCTCAACACCCTACTACCTAGGGAGTGGCTATACTAAATACATATAGACTAATACATAGACCTATGATACACCCTAAATACCTACAATGGATCTGCTTAGCTGGTGTCACATATCCTGAATTTTTCCCCTGGACCTCTTCCACCTCCTTAGCTTGTAAGGCCAGTGGGAGTCTATCTTTTATCCTAGCATGGAGGTGTTAATCCTATTACAGAAGGTGGAGCTTGTGAGGATTCTCACCCCATTAAAATAGATGTAGTGTTTTGAAAACCCACTAAATATAGACGATTCTTCCACATTCTTAGCACTCAACTATTTCTTGATCACACAGAGGCTTTACATGACCATTCTATCATTATAGGTGGAATATAATAGAACTACTAGTTCTGATATTCTATCTTCCAATTTTTTATAGAGAACCCTCCGGTTGATGTTTCCTTCCACTAGTTGAATGGTTATCCCAACTCGATACTAAACTATCTTTCCATATAAAGTCTTTAAACATAAAATTTTTCTCACCAAAAATGGAATGATTCAAAATTCATGAGAAATTAGTCCAATGAAAAACAATTAACTAAGACAAGATATAATACCTGAGACAATCCTTATAGTGTATCACTTATGAAAGATAATCAGTAGTGAATAAACAACCACGTCACTGAATCTAAGTAATTATATAAGTTTAATCTATAACTATGATTTATCCATGGTCTAGGTGAAGGAATTCCCTAGATTTATTAGCTCTTAGCATCTTTGTAAAGATATAGTCATATAAAGAAGCCTAGAAATATCTTCAAATGATAACTTCATGATGGTTTACCTGAGTAATAAAATACCCCCAATGATTGGTAGAACAAAAAATAATATAAGTAGAGTGAAATACCCTTCTCTTAGGAAGTGTCCCTAGGTTATAAATTATAGAGATAATGGATTCTAGCCATGTCTCAGAATCTTATGGACCTCCATCCCTTGAAAATGTTAGCAGATGCTATTGTTGAAACTCTATCATCAGTTTTTTCATAGTAGGGGATACCCATGAATCTTCTTGAACAATATAAAAAATATAAAGGAAACCCACCTAAAACTAGTTATTAGTGTCCAATTCAGGATTAACTAGAGGTTATATTGGTGGCATTGAATCAGTGTTTGGTTTTACCATATAAGGAACATGGTCATAACCACTATCCCAGTTCTTGACATGTAGACTTCATGGTGTCATAGCTCTAAAATTTCAATAACATGCCTTATAAATTTTTAAAAATTATAAAAAAATTCTGATACAACAATATTATAGTATCAATCCTTCCTATATAAGAGTTTCACCCCTCTACAAACTCATAAATCTAGTACTGGACATCATATAAGGACATGGTAACTCTCTAGAGATAATACATACTACCCACAACTAGGGTTGGTTTAGGGTCATGTTATATATTTTATATTAGGTGTTCTGATATATAGTGTGGATGTTTCATGATTTTGGAGGAAATCAACATTTATGCTGCAATTATATTTTCTAGTAAACAATAAACATTTCAATTTTAATTTATAACTCATAAATTACTAAATAGGTCCTTATTTATATCTATATATATATATATCAATGTAAAATTATATGTGACTATCATTACCAATTTTTAATGTAATAGATTTTATAAATTTAAATGGTATGAAATGTACAAACAACCAGGATTTTATGGTGGTTCAATTATCTATACCACCATTCCCATTTTGTAGCCACACATACACTTTTAAAATTTAGATTATAATAAAATTTATTTCTATAAACTAATGTTTCAATGTGTATAACCAATAATCCATGGATCAAATATGATATAATTTGAGAAATAATTTTCTATCATCAGTATATATGTAAATAAACCATTTAGGTAGATAACGATACTTCAGTTGTTAAAATTATTTTATCCCAACATGAAATATTACCATAATCTCAAATATAATTGTCAAGGAAGAAGAAACATGAAACAAAAAATGAAGTAGTATATTAATATGGAAGGACAGAATGATTTAAATATAAATGGTAATGTACCAATTCGGATTCAGGCCACACTACCTCCTTCTCATACCATGCCAAGGGTGAATGAATATTCCACAATAATAACAAAATCTAAAATCCATGGGATTCACCCAATAGAGAAATCTGAAAAATCATAACTACCATAATCCTGATCATCAATCCCCATCCCATGCATATTTTATTTTTCCCCATATGACTGATAGTTACTCCTTATCACCAATTCATTAACTAATTACAATACCTTTACAGTCTCATCTCTTATAACAAAAAATTAAGACAAAGGGTAAAAGGCCTCTAATACCAATGTTAAATGTCCCGAAACCAGTTAACTCATTTGTAAGAAAACTCGGTTGGCCACAAAACATCAAGATTTACTCCTTGTATTCCATAGGATATGGAAGAGTAGTGAGGTTCTACGATTATAAAGTTGGGAGACTATAACATTATAATTATTGTATCGTAGCCCTCTAATAATGACTAAATACAAGAATCATAATAATGATAGATATATAAAGGAATATAATTCTTCCAGACAGTATAATACATCAATAATAAAGTGTAACCATATAAAAATGATGTGTATCTCATGGAGATATACAAATTTAAGGAATACATATAAATATGTATATCAATAAATGACTAAAAAGGAAATCTTCAATATTATCAGGATCCAAGGCTCGATGTTGTTCTCTAAAGATCACAAGAAATAACTAATATTGAATCCAAAGTCAAACATTTTCCCTTATCCCTACATGAAACCATTAATTTTGTCCATGTTCCAAATGGTTTCCCGGACAGGGTTCTATCTATATTCATAGTAGGAAGCCTCCAATAGTTTCTTTACAAATCTAGTCTATGAATATAAAATCAATAGTGTTACTAAATAGAGATATGCAGTGGAATAACAAATGTGAAATAACAATCATGTCTGGATCATACTCAACATGGGAATTTCAAGCCAACCATACCTACTTCAACTAGTGATAGTGTCATGACCCCCTCCCACCAAAGATACCCCTCCTGATCTGGCAATGGTGAAAGGAAGATAATGACCCCCCGAGTCCCGCCTCCAGTAGGCCCCGGGTTGGCGACTAGCACCAAGGGTATGAGTTTTCACAAATATGGGAGGCATTACACTTTTTAATATTTTGGATCGGGAAATAGGACAAGTCAACCACCAAAAAGGGAAAAGAACAAGTGTACATAAATAAACCCAAAACAAGACCACATGCATGTTTAAACAATTTTTATAACAAGGTACAAGTACATGGAAGCTCAAAAGTACAAGTGAGTACAGTACCAAAAGGAACACAAGAAAACAAAAACTGCACAACTCCCACTGCCTGACTAGTAGGGTCCCGCACGACCCCGGTAGTCCTCCTGGAAACCTGAAACAATGTAGGGTGAGCATACAAGTATACTCATTAGAGAACCTAAAGCTCTCGTGCACAAGTGGGGAGACACCCTAAGGTCCCGTGAGAAAACAGAAGAACCAGAAACTAACAAGGAAAAACTATCCTCCCAGCCTCACTGGTCACACTCACCAAGTAACACAAACAAGTTTAGTATATATATAGAACAAAAGTATTGGGTACCCCGCACCATTTCCCACTTAATTAGATGCTGCTCTTCCTAATGGCAAATGTCCTGATGCTACCACACTCTTCCCGCCCGCACAAACCTGGGCCAAACCACGCATCCCGCCCGCACACACCTGGGCCTCACAACCACGCATCTCGCCTGCACACACCTGGGCCACAACCACTAACCCGCCCGCAGACACCTGGGCCTCATCCCGAAGGTTCTTGGGAATGGTAAGCCTACCCGAAGAGTCTTGGGATAAAGGTCACCTCAAGCAATCACAGCCTCCGAGACCTACCCGAAGAGTCTTGGGTGTAAGGTCACCTCAAGCCATCATAGCCTGTGGAAGAAGGAGCAGGAAGGAGCTAGTAACTAAGGGGGAACACCCTCTCCCATAAAATGGGAGTGTTCGGCACTAGGTGCTTGACATGGGTGTGGTGCGACAAAACACAAAGATACAATTATATATATACATATACCAAACACACATCCCAACCTATGGATTCTTAAAAAGAGAAACTGAGCATGTGCCTCGGCACTGCTACCACGAAGCATGCATCAACAACCAAACAATCATCCCCCAACCCCATTTAGGTTTTCATGTTTCATGCAATGGTTTAACAAATTATTACTACTGGGCAACTATCATCCAAACAAAACCTTTCACAAACATATCCCTGCCATCCACAACCAAGGTTAGGTAAAACGCAAGCAACCACATGCCATTTCATTTAAAAAAGATTATCACAACCATACAACATTCCATCATTCATTTATTTCAAAGTTCCACACATAAAACCCTTTCCACACACAAAAAATTTTCTCATTTGAAAACACCTTTTACTTCAAAACACATTTCATAATCAAAACAATTTTCATAAATAAAGGCATTTTCCATAAAACAACCAAACCACCAACATGTTCATTATTCCAACTTTGTTCAACCGGGGTGATCACACAAGGTTTTCATTCTCATTTAATCAGCCAGTCTTTACGTGCTTATCCATTTTACATGTTTTAACAAAACCAACCACAAACAATTCAGATATAAATTGCGCACGCAAAGGCCACCAACGGCCTTGATTTTCAGTAGGCAAAGGCCTTTCAATCCAAAATCACAATCAGAAGATAAAGAAACTGGAAGGCAATAGAAACAGCACAAAACCCCAAACCCTTCTTTATCCGGTTATTATCTTTATTTAAAGTTCAACTGCATCCCATGGAACAAAATAAAAATATCCCACCCCGCATGTTGCACCAAAAAGAGAGACGAAGGTAAACCCCTACCTCAAAAGGTCCCGATCACGTCGCTTCCGACGACGTCCTTCGGTGTCCTCCGCCATCGCCAAACCCAATAAACGCCTCCTAGGATGGAAGCTGGAGAAGGAAGGCCGGAAGGAAAGGTGAAAAGTCAGGGTTTAGAAGCTTCGTCTCGTCTCTACAATCCTGTGGCCGCTGACGGATCGTAATTCGGAGCTCGGACAAAGAAGTTAGAGGAGGAATACTTCTCGATTGTCCAAGAGCGTCATCGTGCGACAAAGAAGCGATCGATATGGAAGATAAAACATGACCTCGTTCTTATATAGGCAACTAATAGGTAAATCCGTATTCAGCGTGCATTAATGAATACACGATGTGACCGTACATACGTTACATGTTTTGATTGGTTGACACACAACACATCACACGGTTTCCACGCATTTTAATAATAATGATAATTCTATCAATAAGTGGTGTTTCGTTGACCTGAGGCATGAGTCATAAAATTAGCTCATTAATGGTCTTAAAATGACCGTCATAATTTCAGGGTTACGCTGTCGCTGATGGATCGTCAATCCGATACCGTATGAGGGAGATACGTTGGATACAAGATCCCGTAATAATAACAATATTAAATCTATTAATTCATGGGTGTTTCGGGTACCCAATCCGAAAACCTGAAAAGTAAATCTAATATTGGACTCATAATTTTCGTCTCTTAGTCAGGGTCGCACTGCCACTGACGGTTCGTGAAACCGAGGTCGCACGAAGAAGTTACGGACAAAAAAGTGTTTTATCAACAAAATTAATAATAACAATATTTTATTATTATTATTAATCAATTATTTATTTATTTTTCATAACTCCAAAAGCAATCACGTTTTGGAGTCTTCATGGGCGCTATAATTAAGCACCAATTCCTCCTTTTTCATTTATTTGTCTTTTAATTTTATTTCTCTTATTATTATTTTTTGTTTCTCTCTCCAATCTATTTTTTTTCTTTCATGATTCTCTCCCACCACCAAAAGTGGCGCCTCCCATTTCTTTTACTCCATGTGGAACGCCCCAAACTCCATTCTCACATCAAATTTATTATTTAAAAAAATTAATAATAATAAAACCCATAATTAATGTACTAATTTAATCCCATTAAATTAGTTTACCATGGTTATTAAGTTAAAACCATTCCATTTAATTAAATTCAAATAATTTAATTTACTAACCAAAAATTAAACCCATTTAATTTAATTTACCAATCACACACATATTTCTGTCACCATTATCATTATTATTTAATTCAATAGTAATAAATCCTCTTTCAATTTCATCAACGGGTCCCCATCATTAACATTAATAATTATTATTATTATTGACGCCCATTATTTTCATATAATTACTCCATATATCCCATAACATTATATTCACGCATGGTTGGGAACCCCATTCACGTGCCTCTTCATGTTATTATTATTATAACAAATTATTATATAATAATACCCTTTTAATGTTATTAACACAATTCCAACTTTAATTGTGGAGAACCGCACAACGCCTCCTGTACAAGGTCACACCCATGCACCCCATGCATTTCATTCCTTTATAATTTATTACATGAGCCTCATTTATTGTAATTTATTCCTTTATAACTTATTCCATGCGTCTCCCATCATTTTATTAAATATATTCGATTTTATTTCTTATATTTTACAATGATTAAATTAAAACCATTTTTTCTAATTAACACCAAATATTTTCATGCCACCATTATCAATTATTATTATAAAAAATTATTATTACAACACGTGTCGTGTTTGACCACCTCAAATTTTTTACAAGGAAATGGACTGGAGAGGTCCGGGCCATTACACCAGATACCTCTCAAAACATTCTCGTCCTCGAGAATTAAAACCAACCCATAAAAGGGGGAAAGGTCCGAACAACCACCCCTCAAGATACGTCTCAGGACTCTTGTCATAACAAGAAACAACCGAAAACCCTAATTATGTGAGTTAGGAATTCCCTCTCCTATGTCGAGATATTATCCGCTTTAGGCGGCACTGACTCGCCTGCATGGGTTTAATCGCATCCGCATTAATGCCTCTCGATTAAGGACTGAGCCTTCCCACTTCCATATATTAGGATTTTCCAACTTACACTGCCCCCCAACACCATACAAAACATCAATAAATTTCCCAAACCCATGGCTTGAGGAATTACTTCTCCCATGTTGAGATATTATCCGCTTTAGGCGGCACTGAATCTCCTGCATGGGTTTAATCTCTTCCACATTAATGCGTCTTGATTAGGGATTAGGTCCTCCTCCCCCCACATGTTATGACTCTTCACACACATTTAAAGGAAAGAGGGAAACAACTTAGCATTATAAATTCATGAAAAAAAAAGTTCCAGGCCCAAAGCATGGGTGAGAATGAGTTTCAACAAAAGAGTGTGATGATCTTGAATTTAAACAAAACATGAATGAGAGCATTTAAGTGAAACCGGAAACATCTCTCTTGATCTCTGGCCTTGCTAGGGTTGCCACTTCTATTGCATGAAACTGTCTGTGTCACACTCCTCTGTCGTTCTGTTGACGTCCAGGTGCCATAGTTGTTCGGTAAATAGGGAACTCCTAAGCCCAAGTAGTAATGAAAAACTCAAAGTTTTAATTATCATTTTATTTCAATTTCTTTCCCAGAACACCCAAATCAAGTAAAACACAAACATGATGATGCATGTACCTTCCCTAGGGTCTCTACCCTGAAATCAATATAGTCTCACTTGGTCATTCGGTAGGCTCAGAGTTCTTGCATCGGATCACAGGGGGCACTAAAATCCCGTGTCCTAACAGGTCTTCCCTGGTCTATGTCATGCACCAAGATTAACGAACATTTTTGCCCTACCATCCCATGCAATCTTCACTATGCCTAACTCCAGACTCCATCCTATCTCTCAACCATCACCTCGGATACCATTCTGTCATGACCCCCTCCCACAAAAGATGCCCCTCCTAATCTGGCAATGGTGAAAGGAAGATAATGACCCCCGAGTCCCGCCTCCAGTAGGCCCCGGGTTGGCGACTAGCACCAAGGGTATGAGTTTTCACAAATATGGGAGGCATTACCCTTTTTATTATTTTGGATCGGGAAATAGGGCAAGTCAACCACCAAAAGGGAAAAGAACAAGTGTACATAAATAAACCCAAAACAAGCCCACATGCATGTTTAAAGAATTTTTATAACAAGGTACAAGTACAAGGAAGCTCAAAAGTACAAGTGAGTACAGTACCAAAAGGAAAACAAGAAAACAAGAACTGCACAACTCCCCCTACCTGACTAGTAGGGTCCCACACGGCCCTGGTAGTCCTCCTGGAAACCTGAAACAACGTAGGGTGAGCATACAAGTATACTCAGTAGAGAACCTAAAGCTCTCGTGCACAAGTGGGGAGACACCCTAAGGTCTCGTGAGAAAACAGAAGAACTAGAAACTAACAAGGGAAAACTATCCACCCAGCCTCACTGGTCACACTCACCAAGTAACACAAACAAGTTTAGTATATATATAGAACAAAAGTATTGGGTACCCCGCACCATTTCCCACTTAATTAGATGCTTCTCTTCCTAACGGCAAACGTCCTGACGCTACCACACTCTTCCCGCCCGCACACACCTGGGCCAAACCACGCATCCCGCCCGCACACACCTGGGCCTCACAACCACGCATCTCGCCCGCACACACCTGGGCCACAACCACTAACCCGACCACAGACACCTGGGCCTCATTCCGAAGGTTCTTGGGAATGGTAAGCCTGCCCGAAGAGTCTTGGGATAAAGGTCGCCTCAAGCCATCACAGCCTCCGAGACCTACCCGAAGAGTCTTGGGTGTAAGGTCACCTCAAGCCATCATAGCCTATGGAAGAAGGAGCAGGAAGGAGCTAGTAACTAAGGGGGAACACCCTCTCCCATAAAATGGGAGTGTTCGGCACTAGGTGTTTGACATGGGTGTGGTGCGACAAAACACAAAGATACAATTATATATATACATATACAAAACACACAGACCAACCTATGGCTTCTTAAAAAGAGAAGCTGAGCATGTGCCTCGGCACTGCTACCAAGAAGCATGCATCAACAACCAAACAATCATCCCCCAACCCCATTTAGGTTTTCATGTTTCATGCAATGGTTTAACAAATTATTACTACTGGGAAACTATCATCCAGACAAAACCATTCACAAACATATCCCTGCCATCCACAACCATGGTTAGGTAAAATGCAAGCAACCACATGCCATTTCATTTAAAAAAGATTATCACAACCATACAACATTCCATCATTCATTTATTTCAATGTTCCACACATAAAACCCTTTCCACACACAAAACATTTCTGCATTTGAAAACACCTTTTACTTCAAAACACATTTCATAATCAAAACACTTTTCATAAATAAAGGCATTTTCCACAAAACAACCAAACCACCAACATGTTCATTATTCCAACTTTGTTCAACCGGGGTGATCACACAAGGTTTTAATTCTCATTTAATCAGCCAGTCTTTACGTGCTTATCCATTTTCCATGTTTTAACAAAACCAACCACAAACAATTCAGATATCAATTGCGCATGCAAAGGCCACCAATGGCCTTGATTTTCAGTAGGCAAAGGCCTTTCAATCAAAAATCACAATCAGAAGATAAAGAAACTGGAAGGCAATAGAAACAGAACAAAACCCCAAACCCTTCTTTATCTGGTTATTATCTTTATTTAAAGTTCAACTATATCCCATGGAACAAAAGAAAAATATCCCACCCCGCATGTTTCACCAAAAAGAGAGACGAAGGTAAACCCCTACCTCAAAAGTTCCCGATCACGTCGCTTCTGACGACGTCCTTCGGTGTCCTCCGCCTTCGCCAAACCCGACAAACGCCTCCTAGGATGGAAGCTGGAGAAGGAAGGCCAGAAGGAAAGGTGACAAGTTCGGGCTTAGATGCTTCGTCTTGTCGCTACGATCCTGTGGCCGCTGATGGATCGTAATTCAGAGCATGGACAAAGAAGTTAGAGGAGGAATACTTCTCGATTGTCCAAGAGCGTCGTCGTGTGACAAAGAAGCGATCGATATGGAAGATAAAACATGAACTCGTTCTTATATAGGCAACGAATAGGTAAATCCGTATTCAGCGTGCATTAATGAATACACGATGTGATCGTACATACGTTACATGTTTTGATTGGTTAACACACAACACGTCACACGGTTTCCACGCGTTTTAATAATAATGATAATTCTATCAATAAGTGGTGTTTCGTTGACCCGAAGCATGAGTCATAAAAGTAGTTCATTAATGGTCTTAAAATGACCGTCATAATTTCAGGGTTACGCTGTCGTTGACGGATCGTCAATCTGATACCGTATGAGGGAGATACGTTGGATACAAGATCCCGTAATAATAACAATATTAAATCTATTAATTCATGAGCGTTTCGGGTACCAAATCCAAAAACCCAAAAAAGACATCCAATATTGGACTCATAATTTTCGTCTCGTAGTCAGGGTCGCACTGCCACTGACGGTTCGTGAAACCGAGGTCGCACGAAGAAGTTACGGACAAAAAAGTGTTTTAACAACAAAATTAATAATAACAATATTTTATTATTATTATTAATCAATGATTTATTTATTTTTCATAACTCCAAAAGCAATCACGTTTTGGAGTCTTCATGGGCGCTATAATTTAGCACCAATTCCTCCTTTTTCATTTATTTGTCTTTTAATTTTATTTCTCTTATTATTATTTTTTTGTTTCTCTCTCCAATCTATTTTTTTTCTTTCATGATTCTCTCCCACCACCAAAAGTGGCGCCTCCCATTTCTTTTACTCCATGTGGAACGCCCCAAACTCCATTCTCACTTCAACTTTATTATTTAATAAAATTAATAATAATAACACCCATAATTAATGTACTAATTTAATCCCATTAAATTAGTTTACCATGGTTATTAAGTTAAAACCATTCCATTTAATTAAATTCAAATAATTTAATTTACTAACCAAAAATTAAACCCATTTAATTTAATTTACCAATCACACACATATTTCTGTCACCTTTATCATTATTATTTAATTCAATAGTAATAAATCCTCTTTCAATTTCATCAACGGGTCCCCATCATTAACCTTAATAATTATTATTATTATTGACGCCCATTATTTTAATATAATTACTCCATATATCCCATAACATTATATTCACACATGGTTGGGAACCCCATTCACGTGCCTCTTCATGTTATTATTATTATAACAAATTATTATATAATAATACCCTTTTAATGTTATTAACACAATTCCAACTTTAATTGTGGAGAACCGCACAACGCCTCCTATACAAGGTCACACCCATGCACCCCATGCATTTCATTCATTTATAATTTATTACATGAGCCTCATTTATTGTAATTTATTCTTTTATAACTTATTCCATGCGTCTCCCATCATTTTATTAAATATATTCGATTTTATTTCTTATATTTTATAATGATTAAATTAAAACCATTTTATCTAATTAACACCAAATATTTTCACGCCACCATTATCAATTATAATTATAAAAAATTATTATTACAACACATGTCGTGTTTGACCACATCAAATTTTTTACAAGGAAATGGACCGGAGAGGTCCGGGCCATTACAGATAGTGATGTCTAAACTGGGGACCTGAAAAACGATAGGTTTTACTAGGTATACCCAAGGTATACTAGTTTTAGTAATCATAAAATAGGAACCATGTTAAAACCATTTCATTTAAGTCATAATTATATTAATGTAGGATGTAAGAGGAATTGGGGAATCATTGACCATATAAGGTTGATCTAGATCAAAATATATAAACTATGTATCCTGCCTAAAATGTATGAGTGTAATCTAGTGGAACACCTATGTAATTACACTATGATAAGTTCTAACTGATTTTTTTAGTAAATACTCAGTAAATCCCGGGCTATGAACAGTTGGAGCCCAAAGGAAAAATCCAAGGCATCACATGTCTGTAGACATCAAACTGAATCCAAGGAGTGTATCCAATGAATTGTAATATCTAGATGTGAATAAGTTGATTAATTGGTACGTAGCCAAGGAATTAATGTACTCATACAAATAATATGTTTCAAGGTTGTTAAATCCCTTGGATACCAGATCAGTGATTTTGGATTGCTTCCTTTGAGTGATCAAGGCATTTCTTCAAAAATACAAGTATATATCAAGTCTAAAGAATCCATTGACAAGAAAAATATACTTAGTAATTTTAGGAATATACACCATTAATCTCAAATAACAAAGGTCATGTAATTTCCATTAAAAATTACCATTTCCATTTATTTATGATGTTATCATTCCCTTTACAAAATATAACGGTAAACATGTGGTGTCATACTAATTAACAATCCATTTAAAATTAATGAGATCCAAGAGAAACATGTTTTAAAAATCAAAAAATTTTCATTTATTACATTTAAATTAATTAAATAATTTGACCAATTCAAACCAAACACACCAATGGGTCTTTCAATTATTAATATTTAAAGGGGAATAAAGGCATTTTCGTGGCACATCGACATGAGGTAGATCAATTTGTGGTCATTTAAATCTAATGAAAATAAAATGGTCTAATATGGTGTTCAAATTTCAAATTAAAATATTTATATAATGAAATTTATTTTTCAATGAAAGGTGAGATAATTCCAGTGTGTGGCATTATGTTAATAATTATAAATCAATGAGACTTTTGGAAACTACATATACCAACTACCTCATCATGGTAAAGGAAAAATCATCTAGTGGAGGACCTTGGTTTTGTATGAATTCAATAAAAATGTAGGATTGAAAATACCCAGGAAATAGGGTAAAATATCATGCATTAAGATCACACAACATGTATCGGGATAATCTACATAATAAATTTGATGGATCAAATCTCTCTCTCTTGGAAACCCAAAATGGTATAAGACACTTGATTTGAAATCATGACGATGAATTGGGATCAAATACTAGGTGTCAAATATTGAGATAACTCCATTTGGAATGATTTGATGTGTATAGTGTAAATGGAAAATGAGGGTGAGAATTAATAATAAAGGTGTAAAAAAATTATGTTTTCACCCAAAATTATGAGGGTTCTTGGTCTGGACACATGTTTAACTAAACCATGCACCAACTGTACACCACCACTTTACAAATGGGACCACAAATCTCATGGTTATCTTGCATGGTTTGTAAAAACATTCTCCAACTATGTGAGGTCACTATATAAGATGAACTAAGGTCATATATAGATTCATATTTTTTTTTAAATAATGCACATACAATAAGGGTACCCGTTATAATATATCCGTTTTTTTTACTAATTACATGTGTCCTCCCTCATATATTATGTCAAACAATGATCCATTAGCTATGGTTATCATTTTTTATCCCCACAGTTAAAACAAACTGTGCACCATCCATGCGCCTCATACTGCCTTACCAATATTGGGAGCTCCAGACTCCAAAAAATCCATGTAAACCCTTTAACCCTTCATTAATAATTTAATCTTTAGTATAATGTTATAAAGTAATATTCAAACAAAACAATATAGGTTTTTACCTCAATATAAAAAATTTGGAGTGAAACTATAAAATATATATAGAATAGTATTCAAGTTAACTAATTTTTTTATGTGTTATAAAAATAATGTGTTGAGGATTAACATAAAAAAATTCCTCTAAAACTATATTTTTTATGGTTTCTTCTATGATGATTTATATTGTTCTAAAACATTGTCTCCAATTTCAATTGAATTTAAATCATGGGTGTCTTTTTTACTAAATAGGTTCTTCTAGTGATTTCGATGTCTCCCATAATATATTTTTGAAGAAATTTTTTTTTTTGGATGGAAATGGTAAAACTATAATTTTTTATTGATGTATTGGATTGTGAAACAAGAATCATCATTGAGTTCAGAATAATTAATTTCATTTTGGGTGTGAGTTTATATTTTTTCTAGACACATTGTAATTTTTGATAATTAGTTGATACTTTAAATAAATTAAATATTTTTTTAAAAAAAATATTATGATATAATGTTATATATTTATTTATACTTTCGAATATGAGATTTTGGTTTTTGGGGGATGATATGAGGCTCTCTTCTACTTAATGTGGGAACCATAAACCTCACACTACACTGATTATTGTGATACACTAAAAAAAATGGAATGCGTAGAGAGTATAAACTTTATTTAATAGAGAAGTATTGAACTTACCACTAAGAACTACAACCACCTATATAATCCCTTTCATTATTCCACATGTATATCTCCTGGATCAATGAATTGGATGATACAAGGAAGATACTCAAGTCCTCCATATATAACCCTGATTAATAGGTTTTAAATAATTAAAAACACATCAACCATATATAATGTATTGAAAATCATTTATTCCTAATGAACCAATTCAATAAAATCCATAAATACAATTCTTATATAAATACATGCACCAAAAAATAGCATCTAGAAAAAAAATCCACCAATTATCCCCCTCTAGGTATAATTCACTAAAGAATATTCAAAATTATAGCTTATCTTAGGTAACAACCTTTTTTTAAATGTACACTATGTTCTCCATCATGTTAATTTTTTCCACTCACATTGGTTATTGATAAATTTCCTCATGTATCCAATGATATTTAATGTAGATGTGATTCATTAAGGAATGATTCATGGAGATATTTCCCAAGTCCAAATCATATTTTTCAAAAACCAACCCAGGTCAACCCTTGCCCAGTCACTCAAGTTAGTCTACAACATGTCTCGAGGGGCATTCCAGATTCCCTCAAGATAGAAACTAGTGTTGGGAATCAAAACCTACACTTGGGAATGATTTATGCCCAAAAAACAAGGATAAATATAAATATAACCAAAATTAAAAGTAGAAAAACTAAATAGCTGAGTCTCTAATAAATAAACCACATATTCAGATACCAAGTAAAACTGATTGAATCCAAACTAAAAACAATACCCATATACCATGATCTTCATGTGACCCATATGTCACCTCTAACGATTAGACCGACCATGCTCTACCATGAGCACATGAGCTAAGAAAACCTTAAATAAGATGGACCTAAAACTGTAATGATAAAGGATAGGCATGAACACAAAAAATCTTCGTAGCAATGCCAAAAGATAACCACTAAATCCAAGTGTTTCCTAACCCAAAGCTGACCAGTGAATCTATTTTGAAAATAAAACTATAAAAATTGTATATTCAAAAATTAATAAAACAACACCATTTCTCCATTTTAAAATCGAACATGCACCAAATACCACTTCTGAAAACAATTACCATTTTATAAACAGAATCAAAAATAAGGAAAACTAGGGCAGTATTGAAAAAAAAGTGAAAATTACAGGATAGAAACTAATATAAAATAAATTAAACAAACAATATGAATAATAACCACGGTTTATCCTAAACATCCCTAGAAAAACACTAGACGTATTTAGTTCGAAACCACATTTTAGCGTATGGTGAAGCCCAATAGTCTATAACCCACTGATCTCCCTCGCAACAAATCTAATGTAAGTTTCCACCTAGACTCTATATATACTAGGGGAACCAACCCATCTAATTAGGGATGGTAAGAAACTGTCACTCCATCATCTATACGATGCCTAGAAACCCATGGTGGTTATAATAATATTGTATAATTTGGAGGCCAATGCACATGTGACTCAGCTCAGTTGTCACCACTGCACTTCCCTACCCAAAACATGGATACCAATATATGAAAACCCCTAAGGGAAATCCCTCATATAAATGTTCCCCATATATATACATTAGCATTTCACATCATTCAAAGTTCCAATCAGGCTACCTTTTCATATTTCATTTAAAACATTGTATAAAACATCACCAAGTTGCCAACCGGGCACACACATTGGCCAAAACCCAACCCATTCGAAAATTTCATACAATTATAACCTTTTAGTTCAATGTTACAAATAGTCTTTAAGGTTCCATGTTCACAAACCATTTACATAGAAGTATTTATTCACTTTAAAAAATTGTACCATTTTTTAAAAATGTCCAAAAAGTCCCTCGAGTTCTAAATGTTAACCCAAATTATTTTACAAGGCCAAACAGTCCAATACCATGAGGGGTACATTTAAACACATAGTTTGTAAATGCACAAAAGAACCCCCAGACATTAGAATCTAAAAAATCATTTAAGTTGCCATGGTTTTTAAGGAAACACCAATTTTAAGGCGCCATCGTCATTTAAGGGAACATCCATGTGTGCACCTAGTACACTCATGATCTTCCAACATCTAATGTCACATAAATTTACCAAGGAGGTATTTAAAAACCATTCCCAAAATATACCAATTTTGTTGAATCCAAAACCACCCATTCACATCAAGAAAAGAACACAAACCACAACATTGGAGCCATTTAACCCTTTCCTAGGTGTTTGATGTTATTAATATTTTCAGGACATATTATATACTCCCTTTACAGATTTTATATCAAATATGAATAATTTGTGTGAAATATTAATATTTTAATACTAAGTATAATTTTTGTAAATTTTTATAAGTAGTCCAATTGAGTCAATTTACTATTTTATTTATAACTCTCTACCTACATATTATGGGCTAATTCTTTCATTTGAAGGCTCATATGGACCACATAATAGGTCCTACAGAATATGTGAAGAAACTGGACCATCCATGAAGATTGAATTTTTGGGGTAAATATAGAAGTTAAAATTAATTAATTTTACTAAAAGGTTTTGGGGACAATGTAAGGAGTCTTGGATAAAAAGTTCAAAACCAGAAACCAAAAACAAGGGGCCCAACATATGCTTTGAATTCCAGCCCACCATTCTGGCCTAGAAATAAAATTAGTAAAGTATTCATGACATATCTCATGATGTAAGAATCCAATCAAGATGACGTTTTATAGTGTGAAATAGTAGAAATTTGAGGCATAATTTTTTGAAGAAATAATTCATCTTTAAAGGCATATTTTTATTCAAAACCTTTTCACATTTTAGACTTCAAAAAAGACTGGATTGAAATGGAAATATTAAATTTGTTTAATCAATTGACCATAAATTTGACTAAATAGGTCCAAATGACTCCAAATTTTGAGAGAGGTCTGCCAAATTTATTATATAAAACTTTCAAGAAAGATATATCTTGATGTTAGACTATTTGAAAAGCCAACTTGGATATGAAATTGGAGGGACAGATTGGGAATGAAAACAGTCAACTTCCTGGGGCTATAAATGCATCCCCTTCCTCTCCTTCAAGGGGGTTCACATTTCAGAAGAGAGGAGCACATATTGGAATGACCAAAGCCTTTCCAAAGGCTTGGGAGTACCTTCCATACAATAGTTTTCAATTGAGATACCCTTCCTCCTCTCTTTGATTCCTTTCACTTTTGTGTTTTTCTTCTTTTGGAAACTTGTAAGTTTGTGTTTTGTAATTCTATATTAATGAAAATTTCTTATTTAGTATCTCTTATTCACTTCAATATTCTGTAGATTAATATTAATGTTCTTAAAATAGTATAAATTTAGTTTAATTCTCTTCACTTCTTGTGCTTCCTCATTCAATAGAAAATTCATTTTTAATTATCATCATTGTTTGTGTGTGTGTGTATGTGTTCGACGTACCACTCTTTTCTAATCACTTTATTTTTATTCTCTTGTTAATTCATCATCATAAATATATAAACCAGATTAATATTAATATCAATGTCTAAGTAAATATATTATTGGGGTGAGTCAAAATTTGGGGATGTAAAGTGATTGAGAGTATTTTCTTGATGAATATTCTTTAATTTAACATTGTGTATTTTGGACTTAACATGTCATGGATTAATGACTTGTTTTGTTTAACGTGTGGTTTACATGGATTATTGGAACCATAAATACACTACCATCAACAAGCTCTGATTGAGATTAGAACACTAAGTTTTGTTAAGGCTTGGATTAAATTTTTAACACTTAGTAATTGCAATCAACATTATCTTGCGAAGTGGGTGTTAAATTAACTGCAATATAAAGAAAAGCTCCAGGATATCACAAACATAACTCCATAAAAATTAACTCACCCCAATATTTATCAAATTGTTAAATCAAACAACAATCATTAATCACTTCATTTATGCTCTGCAAACAAATCCCTCAATAAGAATACAGTCAACTAAAAACAAATGACTATTACAAAGTATCATCACCGAGGATTCGACCTGAGTGATACAATACACATTAGTAGAGCACCGGAACCATGACCGGTCGATAGGTGAAAATCGTCCATGCATTTCAAATGGCTCCATTTCTAGTGATGGTGATTTATGTAGTCATTAGTTTCTGGTTATTTAAAAAAAATTATAAAAAAATTAAAAAAAACACAAAGAAAAACATGTCTTCTCATAAAAATCATAAACGAAAAAAACAAAGAAAAACCATCTTCATTTTTCTTCCAACATCATTCTGAATTCCCTGTAGCCTCCCAAACAATCCCTTGGATTTTTTAGACTCTGAAAATGAGAGAACACTTCGCCAACTTAGGTGAAACATAAGAGATAATCAACTCATTCAAGAACTATTCCTTGGCCAACCAATTGAATTAGATATGGCCAATCCTAGGGAAAAAACTCTAAAATAACTTACTTCCCCTGATATGAATTACCAACCTCTTGGTTTGCAATATCCAAACATAGAATCTGACTTCGAACTCAAATCAGGTTTGATTCATCTTCTCCCTCATTTCCAAGGGCTAGCCGGTGAGGATCCACATCTCCACCTTAAAAGTTTCAAGTGGTGTGCTCTACCATGAAGCCTCAAGGGGTTTCTGAGGAACAAATCAAACTTAGAGTATTCCATTTCTCCCTAGATGACACTACTATGTCATGGATTTACTACCTACCTCCCGATTCCATAACCACATAGAATGACATGAAGAGACTTTTCTTAGAAAAATTCTTTCCTGCTTCTCGTACTGCTTCTATCTGAAAGAAAACAAGTGGTATCTGTCAGTTCCCAAGTGAATCACTCCATGAATACCGGGAGAGGTTCAAAAAGCTTGTTTAAACCTATACACACCACAAAATACTTTACCAACTCTTGATCCAATACTTTTATGAGGGGTTATTGGCAATGGAGAGAACTCTCATTGATGTCACAAGTGGTGGTGCTCTTGTTGATAAAACTCCTGCAGCTGCAAGCGATATCACAAGTAACATGGATGAAAACACACAACAATTCCATACTCAAGAACATGATCAAGTCAAACAAGCCCAGACAATCAATCTATTGATCTAAACAAGATGACTGAGTGGATGAGTGAACTTACAGGTCTTGTGCGACAACTAGTTGTGGCTAAAAAATCCCCAACCTCATCTTCTTCACAATTAATGTTTCCTGAACCTGTCAAAAACTGTGGAATCTACAACTCTTCATTGCATCCAATAGAAACATGTCCACAACTTCAAGGGGATCAATCTGATTCATCTGGACCAATGGAGCTCAATGTAGCATATGCTCATCAGAACACCAACCCTCAACTATCAGGTCGGTTTGTTAGAAACTTTAACCAACCTCACTTTGAGCCCATCTCCTCTTCCTATAACCAAGGCCTTAGGTATGGTAATTCCATATCTCATCCCCCTCAATTTCCTCCTCAAAACCCAGACTAGTTTCAATATGGTCAAGGTGTTGGAAACTTCCAACAACCTTATCCTTTTATTCCTTAACGTCAAAAGAAAAATCCTCCTCCTGGATTCCATTATCCTAGTGAGCATTCACAATTCAAAAACCAATACAATCGCTTTCCCAAGAACTAAAATCTTAATCCCAATATGGGACAAGCCTCTTCTTCCAAGAAACCATGGGAAAGTGAAGTGGATGATCTTGCCTCCTTCACCCTTTCAAGCCTCAAGAACATTGAAACGCAAATTGGTCAACTAGCATCCCACCTTAGTCAGAAGCAACCATCTAATTCTTCCCAAAATCTAGCTCAACCATTACCCAACCCCAAGGGTAATGTAAGTGCAATTGCACTTAGATCGGGAAAGAAAATTTCTATTCCTCAAGATAATTACTCTATCCCTCCTTTGAATGTTGACCCGGAAAATGAAAATAAAAAGAAACTTGAAAAGGAACCTGAATCCATTCCCTCATCTCCTTCAATTCCACTTAAGAACCTAATTCCTTTTACTCAAGCCATTTCTAAGCCAAAGAAGTCCTTTGAACCTAATCCTGAAATGCTCGAAATGTTTAGATGTGTTGAATTCAACATTTCACTCTTAGATTCCATAACGAAATTCCTATGTATTCCATGTTTATGAAGGAGTTGTGTACCCATAAGAGGCAACTTAGGACTTTTGAAAATGTTTCCACCCAGTAGCCTATTCCCATAAAGTGCAAAGATCCAGGGACCTTTATGGTTCCATGCCAAATTGGAAGTTCCAAATTTGATGATACACTCATAGTACTTGGAGCCTCAATTAATTTCATGCCCAAATCCCTATTCTCAAACCTTGGTCTAGGTCCCTTACATCAAACGGGTGTTGTTATTCAATTAACCAATCGAAGCACAGCTACTCCTGAGGGAATAATTGAGGATTTTCTTGTCCGAGTAAATGATCTTATCTTCCCTACTAATTTCTGTGTCCTTAACATGGAAGGTGAGAAGAACTCTTCTTGATATCCCCTAATTCTAGGAAGACCAGTCCTCATGACTGTGAGAGCCAAGATTCATGTCCATTCAAGCATCTTATCCATGAAATTCGATGACCAACTAGTCAAGTTCCACATTTTCCAAGCCATGAGATACCCATCTGAGGATCACTCTGCATTCTCAATCCATGCTTCTGAGGACACTTCTAAGATTCTATCGAACCCCAATCCACCATGTTCTCCATGTTCTAATGAAAAAAGGATCTTGTGAAATCTGCATCATGATTAACCAATTCATAAATGGTGAAGTTGTTATGGACCTTTTATAACGACGCAAACTTTTTGAGTAGTATATTAACTTACTTTTAATGATTTAATAGAGATGTTAATGGCTAATTCAAAAAGAGGAGTCGATGGCTTCATCTAGTAGACTCGAACCATATGAAGCCCACTTATCAGAGCTCAGGAAGGAGGTGGAATCATTGGGCTTCGCTTTGGACCAAGCCCAAGCCGAACACCAGCGTGTCAAGCTTGAACGGAAACGCCTACGAGAGAAGTTCAAGTTAGTAGAGATTACTACTAGGGTAATGTTATCTGAGCCTCCCTCAGACTCTCTCACGATAGCACACCTTACACTTAGGTCATATACTGGTGTTATAAGGTCTATGTGACGAGACCCTAGCTTCTTTGTGTAATCCTTTGGAATGAATAAATTGAGATTTCTTCATTTAGAAAAGTTTCTGAAATTTCAAATGTCTGGATAATTTTAGGATGTATTTATTGATGAATTTTGAAAAAAAGGATATTTTAAAATATTTATGTAAACCATAAATAATTAATGATGTGTAATGATTTTCAAAAAAAGGTCTTCTGCAAAAGTGTTCAGTAAGAAATTTGGAGTCTAATAAGATCAACATAATTTTTGATGAATAGTAAATTATGAATAGTGATTTTATGCTTAGGATTAGTAACATGACCAAATGGATTAGTAATTTCACTCAAAGACACTTTTAATATAATTTATACACCTAGATTAAGTAATGCGATTCAATAAAATGGGTAAATAAAGATTTCATAAATTATTAGTCAAGTATTAGTTTTTTGGGGTGAATAGTGTTTTTTATTTAAAAATTAAATTAAAAATATTTAGAAAAGTATTTTTATAAAATGGACTTTATTTTTGAACTCAGAGCTCTGATATTATGTTATGGTAATTTTTGGGGTTTTTTTTCTAAAAAAATGAATTTTCGGTGAATAGTGTTTTTATTTAAAATTTAAATTAAAAATAATTATAAATTTATTTTTATAAAATGTAGTTCATATTTGTAATCAGAGCGTCGATATTTGGTTAAGGTGAAATTTTGGTATTTTTCTGAGAAAGATAAATTTTCAGTGAATAGTGAAAATACAGTTTTTAAGTTACGGGTGTTTAATGACATCATTAAATGATATATTAAGTATGTAATCAACATGGTCGACTTATGATTAGTAATATAAGTTATGAGGTGTCCCAATTGGCCAATACCATGGGCAAATACCATGGGAAATCCCATGGTTTTTCCAAAACCACCAATGAGGTGTCCCTTGGCCATTAATGCCTTGTCCCCTCACTTTCCCTATAAATACCAAGCCATTATCTCATCCTTTGGACTCCAAAATCATTCTAAACGAAGTTCTGGTCTCCTTAACTCCCAAGGAGTCCTCAAAAGGTTCCCTCAAGCCTATAAAGGTCCCAACCTTTGAGATTTAAGAGTTACGTTTAAGGTAAGGGATCTGACCTCTCTATTTCTTTTCAAGTAATCTCTTTTATGTCATTCCTTTTATGCTCCATGTTATTATGTGGGAGGATGTTACTTTATATTCTTATTACATACCTTTTCATGTTTATATGATGATATGTCCCCTCTTACTCTCATCATTTTGTTTTATGAATGATTAAGTGGCGCTGTTAGGCTGCTGAATTTTTAAGGGATTCTTTAACCCTTCTCATTTTTCAAGTTCTATTTTCATGTCAAGTCTTTCAAGTTCTTTTTTATTGTGTTGGGGTATGATATCTATATCGATCATACTGATCCTTTATTATCATATTATGAGAGACCCTATTTGATCATTTCAATTCATTTTTTTAATTTTAAGTGACATCGTTAGGCTGCCGAATTTTAAAAGAGAAATCTTTTTTTTTTGTCTTACTTCCATATTTTTCATTTCAAATTGTATGTCCTTCAAATTTCATTACCATGATTCATATTATTTATTTTATATACCTATACTATTTTTATAGATCATTTATGAGTGGGTGACCCATGTCCCCTCTATTTTCATCATTTTCTAAAACCCTGTAACGTAGCTGTTATGCTGCAGAATTTTCGTCTGTAAATGCCTCTCTCTTTTTCTCATAATTATTTTATGTTATTACGTGAATACTCAAAGATCTTATTTCTACAGGGGTATTCACATATATATCAAAATGTGATATTTTAAATTCTGGGATTTACATACATGAAACCCACTTTCCCTTTCCGTGGGTTTAAAGTGACATAAAGATCATGTCTTTAAAGAAGTTTTTAAAACGTTATGATTATGAAATGAAACCCATTTCTTTTATGCTATATGGTTTCTTATGAAATGATTTATGATGATATATGTGGATCACATGATAATAAAAACATTTCAAGGGTGCGCCCAGATATCACTCCAATCTATTGGGTAAAGACTTAATCTCTAGAGATGACCATTTAGACAGATACCTTGGTGAATAACCTTGGTAATTTTTAATGACACCTTGGGGATGGACCTTGGTGAAACGAAATGATTGTCAATATTAAATGTTGCAGCCACATCTTTAAGTTATGAAAAATTTTATTATTATTATGATATATCTCATGATTTATTTCTTATGCCTTAATGTTCTTTTCATGACCATATTGAAGTGTCTCAAGTTCACTTGTAAAATGTTTCTCTTGTTTCCCTTACTTGGCCTTCTGCTCACCCTTTCTTTTGATGTATGTCCCCAGGTTTTGAGATTCAGTAATGAACCTAGTATGAACTTAAGGAGAAGCCTTTAAAGTGTTTATGAAGAATTTTTTTTTTTCATGTATTATGTTCCTGGTTTCCAAGACACTAAACAATAAAGATCTTCCGTTATGTGTAATGTAATGAAAGTTTATGTTATAAAAAGACAGGATGTTATTGTTGGTATCAAAGGAAGGTATAGTTATTTGTGGAAATTAGGATATAAAAACCTTAGTAAGAACCCTATATAAATGTTTAAATATAGGAAAACTCCCTGGTATTTTGGTAAGTATTGAGTAAGTGGTTTATCAAAAAAATACATCCCTGTCTGGATACGAGCAGGTAGAGGCGGCTCTGGCACAGATGTACATAGGGGTAAAACCTGAAAACACTGTTTTGAGCTAGACTCGAATGGGAACTGGTGCACGATAATGAGCCTTGCTGCACTCTCGGTTACGACACTCCTAGGGGATATGTTTGGGTAATCACAAGTATTTTATGAATCATTATGAAGGAATTATAGAGTAATGTAATTGTCTAGGAATGAAGTCTTAGTTAAAAGATTCATAAATGAAATAAATTTTTCACTAAGGTTTTATTCTTTTAGAAAATGGAGAGCAATAAGAGGAACCGTGCCGATGGTGACCACAATACACCATGTCCTGACGGCCCTCCGATGGAATCAGGAATGGAAACATTCATGAGAATGATGAACCAACTGACTCAAGTTATGAGTAATAACTTGAATCAAGCTGAGTGGCCGATCTCACCACAAAGGGAACAACATTATATTGAGTCCTTCATGAGTCAATGACCACAATCATTCAGTGGATCTACTGACCCATTGGTTGCAGAACAATGGATAAGCTCCATTGAAAAGATCTTTTCTGTACTTCTTTGTTCAGAACAAGAAAAAGTCACCCTTGCTGTTTACCGCCTAGAGGGAGAGGTTGATCAGTGGTGGTCACTGCTCAAAAACACAAAGCCTAGAGGAGAGATGGAAGCTATGGAGTGGGAAGAGTTCTGGGGAATATTCTTTAATAAGTATTTCCCTTGTTCCATGATAATGAGAATGGAGAAAGAGTTTCTCGAGCTGAAGTAGAAGGAGAACGAATCTGTCGGAAGCTATGAGATGAACTTCACCCGACGTTCACGATATACTCTAGATTTGTCATGGATCCAAGTGGGAAGGTTGATATATTTTTTGGTGGACTGAGACCTCATCTACGAAAGAATTTAGCCAACTGGGACTATGATAGCTACGAGGAGATCGTACGGAGTACAATGAAAGTCGAGCTAGAGTTTGGTGAGACACAATGGTCTCATAAATCAAATGACAAGAAGAGATCATTGGATCCCAGTTTTGGAAAGACTTTTGATCAGGGAATAGGTGGAAAGAAAATGCATCTTACCACATGCAATAAATGTGGGAAGAACCATCTGTGGAACTACTTGATTGGAAGTGGAAAGTGCTACAAGTGTGGAAAAGGAGGCCATATTTCTTGGAATTGTCGTAGTGAGGTGAAGCCTCAACTCTCGAACACTAAAGGCAGAGGAAAGATGGTTCTTGCCTTACCCGAAGTCCAATGCTTCAAGTGTGGACTGCATGGGCACTATGCTAATCTCTGTCCAAATCCAAGGGAAGTGGAGGGGAATCACCATCAACCTCAGCAAAGGCCAGGGGAGTAAGGTCATCCTTTTTCTATCAAAACAACTGAAGTTGAAGCTTTGAATGACGTTGTAGCAGGTACTCTTGTTGTCCTCTCAAAACTAGCAACTACTTTGTTTGATTCAAGTTTTACACATTCCTTTATTTCCTCCAAGTTTGCAAAGAATATAGAATCAATCCCCTAACTGCTTGAGGTAGAGTTTTTAGTAAAGACTCCAAGTGGGATTATCCATGCATCAACAATGTTTAGAGACTCTAGTGTTTACTTTAGTGAGCACAATCTTATCACAAATAGAGTTGTCATTACCATGTTGGAATTTGACGTTATACTAGGGATGGACTGTCTCTCTAAGTATAATGCTAAGATCAATGTCAGAAGTAAGGAAATATCAGTAGTCTTGAATAAATGACCTATAGTTATCTTCCAAGGAGAGAAATCCCGAACTGATCCCTATCTAGAAGAACCTCCTATAGCTTTCTTTATGAAGTTAATCGGTGATGATGAAGAAGGAAAATGGATCATACAAATAGAAGATGTTCCAATTGTTCATGAATACATGGATGTATTTTCTGAGGAGTTACATGGACCTCCCCCAGAATGAAATGTAGAGTTCTCCATTGAACTCGTACTTGTATCTCAACCGATATCAAAGAACCCATATGGAATGGAAAATATGGAGCTAGAAGAGTTAAGGAAACAACTCCAAGACTTGTTGGAGAAGGGGTTTATCCGATCAAGTGTGTCTCCTTGGGGAGCACCAGATCTCTTTGTGAAAAAGAAGGATGGATCAATGCGGCTATGCATTGATTATAGAGAACTAAACAGGATCACAGTGAAGAACAGATACCATCTTCCAAGAATTGATGATTTATTTGACCAACTTTGTGGGGCTCAATTCTTCTCTAAGATTGACCTTCGATCTGGTTATCATCAACTGAGGGTGAAGAAGAAATATATTCCAAAGACTGCCTTCCGATCAAGATATGGGCATTATTAGTTTACTATTATGCCCTTCATCTTGACTAATGCCCCTGCTATTTTCATGGATTTGATGAATAGAGTCGTTAAGGAATACCTTGATAACTTTGTGGTAGTATTTATTGATGATATATTGATATATTCAAAAACACATGAGGAGCATGAAGATCAACTGAGGGTTATTTTGAAAACTCTACAGAAGGAGATTCTCTTTGGAAAGTTCAGCAAGTGTGAGTTTTGGTTACAACAAGTGGCTTTCTTGGGGCACATCGTAACCAATGAAGGAATCTCGGTTGACCCTGCAAAGACAATGGTTGTGGAGGAGTGTCTTCAACCCACAACAGTAACTAAGATTCGTAGTTTCCATGGTTTAGTGGGCTATTATAAGAGGTTTGCGAAAAACTATTCACAGATTTCTAATCCACTAACAAAGTTAACTCGGAATGGGGTTAAGTTCATCTGGACAAATGAATGTGAGTAATTTTTCCAAGAGCAGAAGAAGAGATTCGTTACTGCACCTGCGTTAACACTACCCTATTTCGGAGAAGGATTCTTTATTTTTAGCGATGCATCTCTGAAAGGGCTTGGGTGCGTCCTCTGAAAAAATGACAAGGTAATTTCTTATGCATCTTTGCAGTTGAAGATTAATGAGAATAATTATCCTACACTTGATCTATAGCTAGTGGCAGTTGTTCTTGCTCTAAAGATATGGAGGCACTATCTTTATGGGGAGAAATGTGATATATACACTGACCACCAAAGTCTAAAGTATATTTTCACATAGAAATAATTGAACATGAGACAAAGGAGATGGTTGGAGCTTATTAAAGACTATGATTGTTCAATTCATTATCACCCTGGAAGATCAAACAATGTCGCAGATGCATTAAGTAGGAAAGACCATGTTGTTCTGGAAACAATTAGGATCCTAGGAGATCCCTTGATTAAAGATCTAGTAAAACTGGACATGGGAATTATAAGGAAAGGGACATCATCAACCCTATCCCAGATTATTTCTCAACCTTCATTTCTAGAGAAGATCAAGAAGGATCAAAAAGAAGATCCTTTGCTGTAGGAGAAGTTGGAGGCTGTAAAATATGGGAAGTTCCCTGATTTCAATATTGATCAAGAAGGTGTATTGAAATTTCGTACAAGAATATGTGTTCCATCTATTCTGGAGATAAAGAAAGAACTGATGGATGAAGCTCACAGCTCTACTTTCTCTATACATCCAGGAAGCACTAAAATGTATATAGACCTTCGTGATCATTATTGGTGGGATAACATGAAGGGGGAGATTGCTGATTACCCTAAAAGGTTCCTGGTGTTAGAAAAAGTAAAGGTAGAACAACAACTTCCTAAGGAGATATTACAACCACTACCCATACCAGTATGGAAGTGGGATAATATCACTATGGACTCTGTAACTGGTCTCCCGAAAAAATCCAAAGGAAACAATGCGATATGGGTTATTGTGGACCGTCTAACCAAGGCCGCCCATTTTATCTCTATTCAGTAAGATTTCTCTCTGGATCAACTTTCCAAGATATATGTAAAGGAAGTGGTGAGGCTGCATGGGGTACCACTATCCATCATGTCTGATCGTGATCCAAGATTCACATCAAAATTATGGAGAAGTCTTCAACATGCTCTGAATACTGAATTGAATTTTAGTATGGCCTATCATCCTAAAATGGATGACCAATCTGAAAGGACTATTAATACAATCAAAGACATGCTAAGATTATGCTCAATGGAATTTAAAGGTGGATGGGATCAATACCTCCCATTAGTTGAGTTCTCATATAACAATAGCTTCCATTAGAGTATTCAGAAGGCACCCTATGAAGCTCTGTATGGAAAGCGATGTAGAACTCATACTTGTTGGGATGAAACTGGTGAGGGAAAGCTTCTTGGGCCTAATCTTGTGCAATAGATGACAGAACAGGTTCATGCCATCCAACAAAATATAAAGGCTGCTCAGAGTCGGCAGAAGAGCTATGATGAAAAACGTCGAAGGGACTTAGAGTTTTGTGTTGGCAACAAAGTCTTCCTTCTAATTTCTCCATGGAAGAGAGTCATGCGGTTTGGGAAGAAAGGGAAGCTCATCCCTAGGTACATTGGCCCCTATGAAATCCTTGATCGCATAGGAGCAGTGGCCTATCGTATAGCACTTCCACCGAACCTAGCTCATGTTCACAATTTCTTCCATGTATATCTCTTGAGGAAGTACATACTCGACCCATCGCATGTACTGATCCCAGAGGTAGTACAACTGGAACATGACCTCTCTTATGAGGATTAGCCAGTGGAGATCTTATACCGTAGAGACAAGGTTCTAAGAAAAAGGACTACCCACCTTGTGAAAGTGTTGTGGAGGAATCATAAATATGAAGAAGTGACTTGGGAGCTTGAGGAAACGATGATGAAAAAGTACCCTCACCTTTTTGACTAGGCCTCATGTATAAATTTCGGGGGCGAAATTTCTTAAGTGGGGAAGAATGTAATGACCCAAACTTTTTGAGTGGTATATTAACATACTAATAATGATTTAATAGAGATGTTAATGGTTAATGCATAAAGAGGAGTCAATGGATTCATCCAGTAGACTCGAACCTTATAAAGCCTACTTATCAGAGCTTGGGAAGGAGGTGGCATCTTTGGGCTTCTCTTTGGACCAAGCCCAAGCCGAACTCCAGCGTGTCAAGATTGAACGGAAACTCCTGCGGGAGAAGTTCATGTTATTAGAGATTACTACAAGGGAAATGTTATCTGATCCTCCCTCATATTCTCTCACCATAGCACACCTTACAATTAAGTCATATGTTGGTGTTATAAGGGGCAATGTGAAGAGACCCTAGCATCTTTGTGCAATCCTTTGGGATGAATAAATTGAGATTTCTTCCTTTAGCGAAGTTTGTGAAATTTCAAATGTCTGGATAATTTTAGGATGTATTTATTGATGAATTTTTAAAAAAAGGATATTTTAAAAAATTTATGTAAACCTTAAATAATTAATGATGTGTAATGATTTTCAAAAAAAGGTCTTCTACAAAAGTGTTCAGTAAGGAATTTGGAGTATAATAAGATCAATTGAATTTTTGATGAATATTAAATTATGAACAGTGATTTTACGCTTAGGATTACTAACGTGACCAAATGGATTAGTAATTTCACTCAAAGAATGTTTTAATATAATTTAGATGCCACAATTAATTAATGTGATTCAATAAAATGTGTAAATAATAGTTACATAAATTTTTAGTAAAGTATTAATTTTTAGGGTGAATAGTGTTTTTTAATTAAAAATTAAATTAAAAATATTTAGAAAAGTATTTTTATAAAATGGACTTTATTTTTGAACTCAGAGCACTAATATTATGTTATGGTAATATTTGGGGATTTTTCTGAAAAAATGAATTTTCAGTGATTAGTTTTTTATTTAAAAATTAAATTAAAAATATTTAGAAAATTATTTTTATAAAATTGAGTTCATATTTGTAATCAGAGCATCGATATTTTGTTAAGGTGAAATTTTGGGATTTTTCTGAAAAAGATAAATTTTCAGTGAATAGTGAAAATACAGTTGTTAAGTTACGGGTGTTTAATGACATCATTAAATGATGTATTAAGTATGAAATTAATATGGTAGAATTATGATTAGTAAGATAAGGTATGAGGTGTCCCAAGTGGCCAATACCATGTGAAAATACCATGGGCAAGCCCATGGTTTTTCCAAGACCACCAATGAGGTGTCCCTTGGCCAATAATGCCTTGTCCCCTCACTTTCACTATAAATACCAAGACATTCTCTCATCCTTTGTACTCCAAAATCATTTTAAATGATGTTCGTGTCTCCTTATCTCCCATGGAGTCCTCCCAAGGTGTCCTCAAGCCTCTCATGGTCCCAACCATTGAGTTTTAAGAGTTACGTTTAAGGTAAGGGATCCGACCTCTCTCTTTCTTTTCAAGTAATCTCTTTTATGTCATTCCTTTTATGCTCCATGTTCTTATCTGGGAGGATGTTCTTTTATATTCCTCTTAATTCCCTTTTCATGTTTATATGATGATATATCCCCTCTTACTCTCATCATTTTGTTTTATGAATGTTTAAGTGGCACAGTTAGGCTGCTAGTTTTTTAAGGGATTCTTTCACCCTTCTCATCTTTCAAGTTCTATTTTCAGGTCAAGTCTTTGAAGTTCCTTTTTATGATGTTGGGGTATGATCTCTATATCTATCATACATATATTTTATGATCATATTATGAGAGACCCTATTTGATCTTGTCATTTAATTTTTTTAATGTTTAATTGACGCTGTTAGGCTGCCGAATTTTTATAAGAGAAATCTTATTTTTGTCTTACTTCCATATTTTTCATTTCAAATGGTTTGTCATTCAAATTTCATTACCATGACTCATATCCTTTATATTATGTCCCTATACTATTTTTATAGATCATTTATGAGTGGGTTACCCATGTCCCCTCTTTTTTCAACGTTTTCTAAAACCCTGTAACGTAGCCGTTATGCTGCAGCATTTTCATCTCAAAATGCCTCTCTCTTTTTATCAAAATTATTTTATGTTATTATGTGAATATTCAAAGCTCTTATTTCTGCAGGGGTATTTACATATATATCAAAATTTCCTATTTTAAATTCTGGTATTTACATACATGAAACCTGCTTCCCCTTTCCGTGGTTTTAAAGTGACATAAAGATCATGTATTTAAATCAGTTTTTAAAATGTTATGATTATGAAATGAAACCCATTTATTTTATGCTATGTGGGTTGTTTATGAAATTATTGATGATTATATATGTGGATCACTTGATAATAAAGAAATTTCAAGGTGCGCCCAGATAGCGCTCCAATACATTGGGTAAAGACTTAATCTCTAGAGATGACCATTTAGATTGATACCTTGGTGAATAACCTTGGTAATTTTTAATGACACCTTGGGGATTGACCGTGGTCAAACGAATTGATTTTCAATATTAAATGTTGCAGCCACATCTTCAATTTATGAAAAATTTTATTTTTATTATGATATATCTGATGATTTATTTCTCATTCCTTAAAGTTCCTTTCATGACCTTATTGAAGTATCTCAAGTTCTCTTGTAAAATGTTTCTCTTGTTTCCCTTAATGGGCCTTCTGCTCACGCTTTCTTTTGATGTATACTCCAAAGTTATGAGATGAAGTAATAAACCTAGGATGAACTTAAGGAGAAGCCTTTAAAGTGTTTAAGAAGAGTTTTTTTGTTGTTGTTTTCATGTATTATGTTCCTGGTTTCCAAGAAACTAAACCTTAAAGATATTCAGTTCTGTGTAACGTAATGAAAGTTTCTGTTATAAAAAGATGGGATGTTATAACTCTCATAAAAAGTCTCCATAAATCTAGAGGAACTTGAATACTCTCTTGAATCCCACATCAACTCTGATCTCTACTGCTCCACCTTGGAAAGTATTAAGGAGAATGAATCTGAAGAAACTAAAGTCCCTTTCTCCATTCCTGAATTTTCTAACCCCAAAATAAAAGATGAGACTGATCTGAAACCTCTTCCTAAACACCTGAAATATTCATTCCTTTCCCATGATAACTCTTATCCTATAATTATCTCTTCTTTACTTACTGAATCTAAGGAGTCCAAACTTGTTCAGGTGTTAATGAAAAACAAAACGGCCCTAGGTTGGACCATATATGACATACCAGGAATCAACCCTGCTCTTTGCATGCATCACATCCATCTTGAGGAATCATCCAAACCAATTAGACAACCACAATGAAGACTCAATCCACTCATCCTTGAGGTAGTTGGGGAAGAGTTTACCAAGCTTCTTCAAGCTGGTATTATCTACCCAATTTCCAATAGTGAATGGGTTAGTCTAATTCAAGTTGTACCTTGGAAGGGTTGGATAACTGTTGTCACAAATGAACATGGAGACGTAGTCATAACTTGAGTGAAGAACAAATGGCGTGTGTTCATAGACTATAGTAAATTGAATTTTCCAACAAGAAAATATCCCTACCCTCTTCCATTCCTAGATCAAATGCTGGAATGCTTAGCTGGAAAGTCACACTATTGCTTTCTTGATGGATAAATTGGCTACTTCCAAATCCCAATCGCACCTCAGGACCAAGAAAAGACTACTTTCACATGCCCATTTGGAACATATGCATATAGAAGAATTCCTTTTGGACATTGAAATTCTCCTACAACATTATAGAGGTGTATGATGAGTATCATTTCTAAATTCATTGAACACTACTTGGAAGTCTTCATGGATGAATTCTCCATTTATGGTGAGTCATTTGAATCTTGTTTGAATTCACTCTCGTTATTCCTCTTAAAGTGTGTAATGTGTAACCTTGTGTTAAATTTTGAAAAATGTAACTTCATGGTTTCAAATGGGATTGTTCTAGGGCACATAGTTTCAAAAGATGGTATTGAAGTCGATCCTACCAAAATTGAAGTGATCAAATCACTTCCTCCACCCACTTATGTTCGAGACATCCATTCATTCCTTAGTCATGTTGGTTTCTATTAGAGATTCATCCGTAACTTCATTAAAATTTCACTCCCACTCACTCGGTTTCTCAAAAATGATGTCACTTTACATTTCGATGAGGTTTTCAAGAGATCCTTCATTGAACTCAAAACTGCTCTTACATATGCCCCAATAATCCAACCCCATATTGGTCCTTACCCTTTCAGTTGATGTGTGATTATTCTGATAGAGTCGTTGGGGTTTTTCTGAGTCAAAGAAGAGAAAAGATTCTTCATGTCATCTATTATGCCTAAAAACATTGTATTAAACTCAATCTCACTACACAGTCACTGAAAAAGAACTTTTAGAAGTTGTTTTTTCCTTAGATAAATTCTTGACCTATCTCTTAGGTGCCAAAATCATCATCCTCATAGACCATTCTGCTATAAAGTTCTAGCTCAAGAAAAGTTATTCCAAACCGAGGCTAATAAGATTGTTCCAATTGCTCCAAGTGTTTGACCATGAAATAAATGATAGACCAGGAAATGAAAACATCATCGCTGATCACTTGAGTAGAATTTCTAATTCTTATCATTCTAAAATCATCGATCCTAAATTCCTCACTGAGCACCATTCATCACTCACTCCAAAAATACCATGGTGTACCCCAATTGTAAATTACATGGTTTCTGGTGTTTTTCTTGAAATTTTTTTCAAAATAATAGAATATAATGTTCAAAAGTGATTCAAAACACTATTTTTGGGAAGAAAATAAACTTTGGAAAACTGGGGCAGACATGGTATTTAGGAGATGTGTTGATAAAGATGAACATTACTCTATCTTAGAATTCTTTCACTCAATGCCTGGTGGTGGCTAATTTGGACCACAAAGGACCTCCCGAATGGTCCTAGACTCTAGATTCTTCTGGCCTACAATCTTCAAGTACTCACATGAGTTCTGTCAATCATGTCCCACTTTCCAAAATTTTGGCACAATTTCCAAGAGAAATGAAATGCCCCATAATCCTTTAATTTTTTGTGACATCTTCGATGTTTGGGGAATCGATTTCATGGGACCATTTCCCCATTCTAATGGATTCTCATACATCCTTCTTGCAGTTGATTGTGTTTCTAGGTTGTTCGAGGCTAAACCCACTAGAAATTATGATTCACATACTATTAGTGAGTTCTTAAAGACACACATATTCCACAGATTTGGCACACCTCGTGCCTTAATCAGTGACTTAGGAACCCATTTTTGTAATAGATCCATGTAATCATTTTTGTAAAATAATGGGGTTGTACATAAAACATCAACTGCATATCACCCCCAAAAAAATGGCATGGATGAACTTTCTAAAAGAGAAGTGAAAAGAGTGCTTAAGAGAATTTTAAAACCCACCAGAAATGACTGGCTAGAAATACTTGGTGAATCACTTTGGGCTTATCGAACTACCTTTAAAACACCCATTGGGATGTCTCCTTTTATGATATTTTATGGTAAAGCATGTCATTTTCCAGTTGAAATCCAACATAAGTCATTTTGGGTAGTAAAAACTAGAAATTTTGATCTTGAAAAATATGGTCAAGAATGATTGTTTCAATTGGATGAACTGGAGGAGCTTCGACTTGATTATTATGAGACTTCTATTCTCTACAAAGAAAAATCCAAGGTACTCCATGATAAACACATCTCGAGAAAGTTATTCCATGAAGGTGAAAAGGTAATACTCTTCAATTCCCGATTTCAACTTCAACCAGGTAAGCTTAATTCTTGTTGGGAAGTTCCTTTTGTTATTACTAATGTTTACCCATTTGGTGCAGTGAAATTCCAAGACCCCACTTCCAAAAGGACATTCATAGTTAATGGACATCGGTTAAAGCATCACCATGAGAGGATGCACAATCCTGGATCAACATCGACTTCCATCAGATCCCCAACTTCTGCAGTTGACCCACCACCGGATGGAGATGGCAACCCACCAAATCCAAACTAGGGGAACCTCTTTCCCTTTAACTCCCTCTATCTCTTCCTCCCTCTACCTCTTTCTTCTTCTTCATTTGTCTTTCATTTTTTACCACTTTCTTTTTCAAACCCTTTATTTTTCTATTTCTCTTTTGTGTGATTGTGTCTTTATTAAAAACTAAAAAAATATAAAAAAACAAAAAAAAAAGAATCATCACAAATATATATATATATACAAAAAAGTTAAGAGTCATGCTTACTCACCATCGAGTTTTGAGATTTTTTCCAACCTTTTTGGGGAGTCAAAAGAAATGTTCTCATCTCAAAAATTTTGTTTTTTCATCATGACATTGGATAAAGAATTTTTTTTCAAAACCAATACATTTTGAATGATCAATTTTTTATTTGGAAAATCATTTTTACCATCCTTTAGGAACAACATTTGATTTCATGTGAAGGACACCTATGGCCATCTTTTCAAAATGTTGGTTTTCACCCCCATTTGTGAGTCTTGAGTTTGAGGACCTTTGAGATGAATTTCCTACCTTAGTGTGCATTAATATGATAGAGGTATTTTATGAACCACATGATAATCACAATATCCAAATAGCCTCCCATTTACCTTACATTAATCCTCCTTTCGAAAGCCCCTACGAGCCTATGAAATCCTTTTCTTTGATATCCACATTAAAATCCCAATACCTCTTCCCACCCAATATCAACATGGATTTCATTGCATAATTTTTTAAAATTTAAGTGTGGGGGGAATGGATTTCGTTGTTTGGGTACCCTATTATTGATTTTCAACGAGTTATCATCTACTTGAGGGAAAGTATCCATTTCAGTGTGGGGAAGAGGTTGTCATTCAGTATGTTTTGGGGAATGTAATGTACTTCTATTTATGCAATTTTGTAAATTTTATTGACAAATGTTCAAAAAAAAAAGATGAAAAAAATCAAAAAAAATTGAAAAAATGGGTTGTGTCTTGGGTAGGTCAAAAATAACTTTTCCTCAACCTTTTATCTTGTTATAACTATTATAATTATTATCATGAAGAGATCAAACATGGGTTGGGATATGAGTGTGAGATCTGTTTTAAGGCCAACTTTCGAAAAAAACAAAGAAAAAAAAGGAAAATAAAAAAAACACTTGCATTATATTCTTATTGGGAGATATTCTGTGTTTTGTAAATATTCCATCTTCTAAATACCTTAATATTTTCTTCCTATATTGTGTATTTATTCAAACAATCATTCCCTTGTAAATATGTGTTTTCATTTCCTTCCATGTTTTATTTCAAAAAAAATGTGGATTTCTTTTTCAATGTTGGTGTTTTAACCCTCTTATTCTCTCTCTTGGACATTATATTCCTACCGTCACATATCCACAGAAACCCCCTCAAAAATACCTCTTTATTCTTGTGCACTTTGGATAGGTACTGGAAGGTGATATCTCTTTCAAACTCTATGATTTTAACTTTTGGTCGGTGAAAGAGTGAACCTCCACAAATGAATTTTATCATGTTGAGAGTTGTGAGTTTTGAGTGTCCACATTTTCCATTTCTAAATTTGAGCATGAAAAAAATGAATTAGTTTTGTAACATTGTTTCTGTTACAACTTGTGGTGGAATTTAAAATGGATGAGTGAAATAGTCTAAAACTCCCCTGATTAGAGAAAACAAAATTTTAATATTTGTTGGTGAGTGAAAATGATTTTGTTATGTTTTCATATTTGTTGCACATGAGGACATGAACAAGACTAAGTGTGGGTGAGTTGATGTTATTAATATTTTCATGACTTATTATATACTCCCTTTACATATTTTATATGAAATGTGCACAATGTGTGTGAAATATTAATATTTTAATACTAAGTATAATTTTGAACATTTTTAGAAGTATTCCAATTGAGTCAGTTTACTATTTTATTTATAAATCTCTACCTAATGATCCAAATTGTGTGGTTCTTATTTTTTAGGATTCCTAATTCAATTTACAACATTTATTTAGAAGGGATCATGGGCTAATTCTTTCATTTGAAGGCTCATATGGACCACACAAGAGGGCCTACATAATCTATGAAGAAAATGGACCAGCCATGAATATTGAATTACTGGGCTCAATATAGAAGTTAAAATTCCTTAGTTCTCCTCAAATGTTCGGGGGAAAATGTAAGGAGACTTTTATAAAAGGTTCAAGGCCCAAATCTAAAAACCAGGGGCCCAACTTATGCTTTGAAGTCCATCCCAACATTCTAGACGAGAAATAAAATCAGTACAGTATTAATGACATATCTCATGATTTAAGCATCCAATAAAGCAAAGGTTTTGTATTTTGAAATAGTAGAAATTGTAGGCATACTTAGTTGAAGAAATAATTAGTCTTTTAAGACATCTTCCTATTCAAAAACCTTTTCACATTTTAGACTTCAAAAAAGACAGGATTGAAATGGACAGATTAAATTTCTTTAATCAACCGGCGATAACTTTTTCTAAATAGGTCCAAATGACTCCAAATTTTGAGAGAGGTTGTAAAACGTTATTCTATACAACTTTGAAGAAGGAGATATCTCGAGATTCTGCTGTCTAAATAGCCAACTTGGCGATGGAAGTGGAGGGACAGATTTGGAATGAAAACAGTCCACTTCCTTAGGCTATAAATGCATCCCCTTCCCCTCTTTCAAGGGGGTTGGGATTTCAGAAGAGAGGAGAACATATTGACATGAAAAAATCCTTGAAAAAGGCATGGTAGGACCTTCCATACTCATTTTTGCACTTTAGATACCATTCCTCCTCTCTTTGTTTCCTTTCACTTTTTTGTTGTTCTTCATTTGTAAACTTGTAAGTTTGTGTTTGGTAATTCTGTTTTAATGAAAATTTCTTCTTAAATATCTCTTATTAAATTACAACATCTGTAGTTTAATATTAATTTTCTTAAAATAGTTTAAATTCAGTTTAATCCCCTTCCCTTTTTCTGCTTCCTCATTCAATCGAAAATTCATTTTTAATTATCATCATTGTTCGTGTGTGTGTGTTCGACATACCACTCTTTTCTAATACCTTTATTTTTCTTCTCTTGTCAATTCATCATCATAAATATATAAAACATATTAATATTAATATCAATGGCTGATTAAATATATTATTTGGGTGAGTCAAAATTTAGGGATGTTAATTGATTGAGAGTATTTTCTCGACGAATATTCTTTAATTTAACATTGTGTATGTTGGACTTAACATGTCATGGATTAATGAGTAGTTTTGTTTAATGTGTGGTTTCCATGGATTATTGGAACCGTAAATACACTACCATATACAAGATATGATGGATATTATAACACTAAGTTACGTTAAGCCTTGGATTAAAGCCTTAACACTTAGTAATTCCAATCAACATTATCTTGCGAAGTGGGTGTTAAATTAACTGCATTATAAAGCAACGATCCAGGATATCACAATCTTAACTCCCTAAAAATGATCTCACCCCAATATTTATCAAATTGTTAAATCAAACACCAATCATTAATTACTTCATTTAAGCTCTGCAAACAAACCCCCCAATCAGAGTAAAATCAACTAAAAACAAATGACTATTACAAAGTATCATCGCCGAGGATTTGACCCGAGTGCTGCTATACACATTAGTAGAGCTCCTAAACTTTGACCGGTCGATAGGTGACAAACGGTCATGAGTTTTAGTGTTTGAACACAATGATTGAGCCATAAAATAACTAAATCATACACAATAAACCCAATTCTTTAACAACCAAATACCATTGTGACATAATAAAGGATATTCATTTCATAAAAACCCCTAATTTAATTTAAAATGATCAATGGAAATAAAAAAAACCCTCAAGGTGCTATAAACCTAGACATTGCATACCAATATCCTTAAAATCACATTTTTAGAAAATTAAACCAACTCCATAATACTATAGTAATCTAAAAATAGGGTCCATATAGGTTTGAATCAATATAATAAATTTATTTAAAATTCTAAACATCAATGGAATGGCTTTATGAAATAAAAATATTGGAAACACCTACTGAAAACATGTATGTATGGGAGAAAACACTAAGAAGAGGAATATTGGAGCCATAACTACAATCGGTACACCCTAGACAAAAGAAAAATGAACCAAATGATAGCCAACCATAACCCTAGGGTTTTCTATGAAGAAATCCCCCAAAGAAAACCACGAAAACTAGGGGGGAGGAGAAAGAGGAAGAAAAATGACTCTAAACCCTAAATCTTACCATAGATCCAAAGGGGAAGCACCATAGAGGAAGGGAGATCCAAGGAAGAGGGGTTTGGGGTCCCTTTGTTTTGAAAAAATTAGGGTGAGGGGATGGAGCCTAACATTGGGTAATAAGGGAGGGAAATAAAAAAACACATATTTTTAATGACTTGGTGAACCTACATGTTTTGGCCGTATAGTTTTTTAAACTGTATGGTAACTGTGAAGGCCTCTCGATCTAAGTGAAAGCTAACACATGGTCTCCTACAACATACTGCATGGCCATGCACAATCTTTGTATTTGGTTCTTTCTTTCCAGTAACAGCTGCACAGTTAATTCTAACCGTGCAAAAACTGTTCTTCACTCTTAAAACTTCTTAAAAGCTCCAAAAATCAAAATTTTCAATTGGGAATAAAATCCAAACCTCAACCCAACTACCTAAGACTAATAAAATGATGAGAATAAGTAGTTTCCAAGGTGGGGGTGGGACAATTCTCCCCACCAAAGACTTTTTCTAGACCCAGAATGTCAACAAGTCGTTGGAAAACTAAAACTAGAGTCTATGCCCAGACAAAATGTCCAAAAACTAAGGATCCTGGATTTTACTCACTCTCCACATGTCATACCCAGCCGATCAAAGAGAAACCACATCACCAAATGATGGTATAACACATGAGAGTTTTTTACACCATAAGAATACCCCTAACATAATAACTTAGGACTCAAACACACCCGCCGAGGGGTGTACACAACGTGGGAACTCCCAAATAGACCATACAAAACTTCTAGTACCAACAAAACTATTTTTCCCCAAGAACGCAAATAGAGAACTTACCATGGAGAAACCCATTATATTGGTCGCTGAAATGGGTAAAATTACAAAAAAAGATCGATAACCCCCTACGCAAGGGTGAACAACACACCACCAGAACACAAGATAATTCTCCACACCAGCCCATATTTCCCAACAATAGAAAAAACTCGTAGAAATAATTAAAAATAAAACCAACCAAAAAATTGAAGCTAGTACTCAACCTATACACAAAACCTAGAAATTTCCCATTAAAGCACTGTGGATTCCAAAACCAAAATTGAAACCCAAAGGAACCATTCATCCACATGCCAAACATCTATTGAGGGAAATAAATTATTCAGAGGGACCAAATTTTGAATAAATGAAGTTACATACATTCTGGTAGAACATGTCCATCACACTATTAAAACAATATATGAACACAACCAAATTGTAGAAACAATAATTTGGATATATAAGACTAGGCATGGGATTCTAGTACCCCATGAAACTCTTGACTGTGTGTGAGATTCACCCTGAGACCTATGTATAGGGATCTGATGGCAGAAGCGTCTCCTGCCTCATAGTCAGGCAATACATACTCCGATCAAGACATGTTTTAAAAAAAATATTCCTACAAAACTTATCCTGATGACCTAAATGGCCACAAAAAAAATCATGTCTTTGGAGGAACATGACAAGACAGCTTTGAGTGACCAAACCGGCCAAACTGGAAACATATGAGAGAATGGTATGACGAACAAAAAGTCATAATCGATGAAAGAGAATGTAACAACCAAAAAATTCAATGTAATTTCTTTTAAAATAAATGAAAATTTTACTAGACTGCGAAAATTGACGGCGCGTGATTATGAGGCCTGGAGGGCCTGGAATGAATTTCTGAACTTTTGTTTGGGTACATTCAGTAAATGTGAGAGCGTGTTTTTATAACTATTGAACTGCTACTCTGTATTGAAATATGAGGGCACCATTGAACTCACAGCGCCGTTATTCAGTTAAGAAGACTTTTACCTCGATGGTAGTTGGTCGAGGGTGAATGACACTTTTCTGGGATTTTCGTGGAAATAATAAAATAAAATAAACACAAATTTTATTTTATTTGTTGTAACCACCAACATGTGGATATTATGGTGGTGGGGATCACATATGTTTTATTCTCTAAATTGAATGATTGGTGGTGGGGACCACTCGAGCCTAACTCCCTTGTAGATATTATGTTGGTGGGGACCACTAGTGGAATGAAACCTCTTGAAATCCATAATTAAGTGGGGAGAAACCTCTTGAGCTCCCCACTTAATTGTTCCAACCCTCCCCTACTAAATTATGCCAACACACTACATTAATTTTTCCATTTTGAATTTATGCCAAAAAACATAATAGAGGGGATAATCTATTATTTTGGCAAAACATTACATTTGGGTGGAATTGGGAGAACGATTCTCTAACGAAGAATGCTTCCACCACGAAGAACGCTTCCTCCACAAAGAACACCAAAAAGTAACGTCTTCGACTACGACGAACCGAGGCATGAGCCCGGGATTGGTGGAGTGTGTTAGAAGAGACGAACATCGACGACTTCACTTTCTTCCTCGCGCCAATGTCATCAAGCGAATGAGGTATGGGTTTATTGATTATCACTTATCATGTTCTCCCCTTCTAATTCTTTTGCGGGATTTGGTAATAGATATTGACGAGGGTTGTGGGAAATAATTTTTTAAAATATCTTCCATGCACATTCATGCTTCATTCTTTGTGAAGTGATTTCTATCACTCTAAACGTGGAGGGTGTGGTCCAAACAAACATGGCCTGACCCCTCCGTCATTCTTCTTTGGTGTACCCTTCGAAATGGAGGAAGGAAATGAAGGAGATGAAGGTGGCGAAGGAATCATTGCCACCACCCGTACCCTATATGACCTGGGTCGCCCCTGTGGCATTCTGGTCTCCTGGCCGAATAGGCCATGCGCCCTGGCTCCATGCCTAGGCCGAGCCACTCATTGCGCTCCGCCCACCTGGCAAAACCTGTCGGGAAACCTGGCTCTGCGCCTCGGCCAAGCCGCCCTGCGGGGCACCGGCCGAACCGTCCCCAAGCCACCGCAGCGCTCTGGCCTCCTGGCCGAACTGGCCCCGTGCCCCAGCCCAACAGCCCTCACTGCGGTCCTCCAAACCGCCCCACCTTTCACCGCCCGCGGCCCTCTGAGACGCCCCCGCTCACACCTCTCGCGGCCATCCGAGCCACCCCAGCTCGTGAAACCAATGGACCTCCGATCTGACATGACCATGCTGCCTGCAGACCCCCCGAGATGGCCTGCGACCTAATGCCCTCACTGAAACTTCTGGTTGAGCTTCTCCACGGCATCATGCCCTCGCGGCCATCCACGGCCCCTGGCGGCCTGTCGGGCCGGACCAACCCAATGGTTTGGGACACATGGAAGGCCGGGCCAGACCCATCGGGTGGGGTCGGGTCGACCGGAACTGGGTCTTCCCAGGCCAGGTCAGGCGGGTTCGGTTCGACCAGGTCGAACAAGACCCAGTCCCACTACAACCCAGTTACATTCATTTGGCCTTAAAATTGGAAACAGATGTCCGTTTGATGAACAGTCAGTGGGGATAGAAATCTTGGAGCGAGACGGTACCTTTGAGTGATACCCAACTTTGTTTTGGATTATTATGGGGAACGATCGGGTTGGATTGATCACAAATCCAACCGGGCCCTCAGGGATAAAAGGATAACAACTCAAATATTGGGCATCCGATTAATGCACCGTCTATTATGTTGAGACCCCTTTGATGTGATGGACCTTTGAGACACTTATTTTTGGATGTTGGAGTATCGACCAGTAGCTTGTGGAGAGAATCCTCTCGGTGATGAGCGAGCGTAGTGCGGGAACCCAGTGGCTGGCTGAGACTTGATGACTGCTGATGGTACACAGAGGTGGACCCTACAAAGAGTCGGCACATGGTGGTGGCGGATGGAAGGGGATTGCTCAAGAGGCGATATGTACCTACCCTTAAGGTAGAAACCTTAGAGGATGATCATTTAGCTGTCTTTTCTCTTTCTTCAGTTGTATTGTATCACAGTTGTACTTGTACTTTTTAGTTGGGATTGTATTCTGGCCCCTTTTACTTACTGCACTCACTCTGTTTATAGTACAATTTACTTGTGCTCTTATCTTATTGTGTGCTTGGAAACATGTGATTTCTGCTAATAAAGTCAATTCCTTCCCAGTTTTAGGGAATACGCCTTTGGTGCTAGTCACAAGACCCTGGCCTATGGAAGGCGGGCTTGGGTTTGTCATGACATAGGCCCCGGGGGATGGGTCATGAAAAATTGGTATCAGAAGAGTCTGTTCAACCACATAACTAAGACTTCGATCTTTTCTGTCATGTAATAGTGTTAAGGGTCATGAGTTCGGTTTTCATTTCAGGGATTCTAGTGTTGGTGGGGTGGTTGACTTATCCATACACCAAAACCCTGAATTCTAATTTCTTACATAGTGCACAAAAACACTGATTGTGTTTGTGTTTTCATATGTTTTCTTTGTAATCATTTGAGTCAGATCATCAGGTATTACTTTCATCTCACCAAGTATAACTTTTTGACCGTAGCGCACCTGTTTCTTTTCATGATGCCTCCGTACAGACAGCCAGCTATAGTTTCAAGAGTTGTAGGATATGATAGCCCACCGAGCAACGTGGCCTTAGTGCAGGGCCCTTTTCCAGTAGAGGCACCAACAGAGGCCCCAGTGGTACCACTCCCCATTGGGCCACCAATGCCAACGGCCCCAATAGCAGACGGTGCCTGCCGCTTGAGTGTGCTTCCCGAGTTCCAGCGCTAGAGGCCACCTAGGCTCAGGGGAGAGACGGAACCACAGGCAGCTGAGGATTGGCTAGAGGCCGTGCTGAGAGTTTTCTGATTTCTAGGGACACCATCTGATTTCATGGTGATCCTTGTCGCCAGCCTTCTATAGGAAGCATCAGGCAGATGGTGGATCTTGATGCTCTAGGTTCACGATGTGGTGAACATTCTCTGGGCATACTTCGAGAGCATGTTTCGAATAGAGATTGTCCCAGCGACTCTTCATGCAGTGCGCATTCAAGAGTTACTTCATCCACTGCAGGGTAGCATGACTGTGGCTCAGTACTCAGCGAGGTTCACTAACCTCTCACATTACTCCCCTGATATGGTGCAGGTCCAATTATTCAGGGCCCGACCCTTCGATCAAGGGCTTAGGCGGGAGATCAGGGCTTTGATGATCTCACTCAGCATCCTGATGTAGGAAGGGGTATTAGAGAGAGCCCTCTTGGTGGAGAGTTTCTTTGTTGAGTAGTCACCAGCAGCGAGACCCACTATCAATCATCATATAGCAGAGTCTTCTATTTATGGCAGTAGACAGATGTCATAGAGGTCCAAGAGGACCATACCTATAGGTAAAAGACCACATGACTCAGGATCGATTGTTCGGGGTACCTGAAGCGAAGCTAGTAATGCTAGGAGCAGGCAGTGTTTCTCATACAGCGGGCAGGGTCACATGGATAATGACTGTCAGACTGGTCATTCAGATGATCAGCAGACAGTCGAATGACCACCCAGGCAGAGATAGAGGTTCGACCGAGGGGGTCTGTTGGGAGCAGGCGGACGTGGCAGAGGAGCTGGTCATGCATCTGGTAGTGGGTAATGATTTGAAATGTTACTTCCACCACCACTAAGAGGTCCACCCAGACTGTAGGGAGTAGGTGGACAGGGGAGATCTCAGCTCCAGGAAGCTGAGGTGTACAATCACGGTGCTCTAGAGATATTACGATGTATGATCTGTGTCTACTCCACCTTAGATGCAGTACATATAGATATAGGTGCCAGTCATTCTTTTATTTCCACCACCATCGTTCAGATCTCGGAGATTCCGACGGAGCCGTTCTCTCCATCCTTACATCTAGAAACTCATACAGGAGTGGATTCGACGATTACCCACTAGTCCCGATAGTGCGAGATTACTCTAGGAGGCCAGAGCTTCGGTTGGGATCTCCTAGTAGCGGCGTCAAGGCCATAAGACGTAATCTTGGGTATGGACTGGTTATCTACAGTCCTTGATAATATTGAATTTATTAGGCGCAAAGTGTGGTGTGTCTACACGGATGGTCCCAGGTTCACTGATGGGAAGGGGGCCTTTACAGCTCATGATGGACTTACCCGGAGGAGGGTGCACCCGATTACCCATCAGTTGGCTTGCCTTACCCTCGAAGCAGTTGAAGTGGAGAGTCCAAGTTATCCTGTAGTGATGGACCAGTACGCAGATGTTTTCTTTAATGATGTCCCATGACTACCTCCTCACAGAGAGGTGGACTTTTACATTGAATGATACCCCGGGACGACACTGATATCTACACCATCATATCGAATGTCTCCCGCGCAGCTTCGTGAGCTTTGGGTACAGCTGGTGGACTTGCAGGGGAATGGATTCATTTGGCCCAGTGTTTCTCCTTGGGCAGCCCTGATTCTGTTCGCCAAGATGGCGGATGGGATCTTGAGACTTTTTGTCGATTACCAGCACCAAAACTAGGTGACCATGAAGAACAGGTACCCACTCTCAAGGATTGCCGACCTCTTTGACCAGCTGAAGGGAGCACGATGGTACTCCAAGATAGACCTCAGATCATACTATCACTATGTCAGAGTTCAAGATGATTATGTGCAGAAGACAACCTTCAGATTTTGGTATGGCCTTTATGAGTTCTTGGTTATGACATTCGATGTAACCAATTCTCCAGCAGTGTTCATGGGGATCATGAACAGAATCTTTCATCCATACCTCGATCACTTTGTCATAGTCTTCATCGACGACATTCTGATCTTACTAACTACTGAGGAGGAGCATTCCTACCATTTTCGGGTAGTACTAGACACACTCCAAGAGAACCAGCTTTATGGTAATATCTCAAAGTGCCAGTTCCGGATCAGAGAGCTTCACTTTATGGGACATGTCATCTCAAAGGCTGGAGTTGCAGTAAATCCTATGAAGATTTAGGCGGTACTTTCTTGGGAGCCACCCAAGAGTGTAACAGAGGTTCGTAGTTTCTTGAGTTTGGATGGATACTACCAGATATTTGTGCCATAATTCACCAATGTTGTAGCACCACTCTCAGCCTTGACAAATGATCGTACAACGATTCACTGTTTTATTTCACCCTTAGACCAATGTATTAAACTAGTATTTTATTGAAAATTATAAGTATAATAACAAATTTCACTCCATGTTTGATTCAATTATTTTTTTAACACTGTTAAAAAGTGAAATGTTACATGTTTCGATAATTATATTGAAGGAGGAGGTGATTTGGAGAACCCATGATGAAGTCCAAGAAAGATGGGCCAATCTGCACATGATCCAAGAGAACCAGTGGACTCAACCTCATATTTCTACTGAACCGTGCATTCAAATGGGATGAAATTTTGTGGGCCGGTCCATAATTGGATGGGATACATTTCATTTGAATGAATCGAAGCCCCATTTGGCTTCTATGATACCCATACTACCTGATCTGTCCAAGGAATCAAAGCTGGACCAAGTCAAATGCGGTGTTCTGTATTTTATCAATATCTGGAGTTGTAGTTGTCCAAATGGTGCCAAACATTCGGTGGAGACATACAAGAGGTAGGGATACAACTTTTCTATTTTCTTCAACTCGAGATAAAGCTGTCTGAAGGCCAAAACGCGTGGTATAATTCGATTGAAGAAATTATTATGCCTAAAAACACCTTCCAATTTTCTTATAAAATGGCACCTTGGGATCCCCATTTAAACGTTCGTCCATGAGGCAAGGTACTTCCATTTTGGAGTCCCAGAGGAGTCTTATCAACATCCCTAGATGTTCTGGAGGATATGGGAATTGCTAATTCAACATCTTCTTCTTCTTCCTCTCCCATGGGTATCTAAACCCCCTGTGATCACCCGAGGAGGAACATGATGTAAATCACATGCTTCATGTTTGTAATATTTGAATGACCTTTTGAATTATAGTTTGTTGTATTGTTTTTCATCATCCTATATTCTTATTTTATTGAGTTATGTACTGGTATTTAATGCTCAACTCATATGATCATGTTTGGGGGTACCCATTCATGTGATGCTTCACACACCGTTCACCACTTTCTTTTCCCCCTTTCAATTGCGGTGTTTGTGTGGTTCATATTGGTAAATTGAAGTCACATAAGCAATTTTAAGGCCATGTACATTTATTTCATCGTATCACAATGAAATAACATACAAAACTGGATATCACATCGAGTTCTTCATGTGTTGCCTTAGTGAGTTTCGGTTATAAAGTCAAACACAATTCACCCAGTCATCGGCGATGTCTGGTGAATCATTGTGTGTTTTCGATTGAACCTATGAGGTATCCTAGTATAAAATAAGTATAATTATAGTTATTGGTGTTACAAACCAGGGATTAAAGTAGCATAACCCTATATCATGAAGCGATGAAGGGTAAACATCACGAGAATACCCCGGGTTGATCACACTTAATTAATCTTGTTCATTTCTACTTTGTTTATCGCTTTCAATTACTATTGTCATCTTTAATCATCAAACCCAAGTATTATAAAACCCCATTTCCCATTTTTCCTTAATAATCAGATCCACATTTTTGAATTAATGATCTAAGGCTCTCTCGAGAGACGACTTGGTATTGCTGCTATACTGCGGAAATTCGAGTCAAAATCAAACAACAAATTTGATGGGCTCGACAACGCGATCAAATTTTGGCGCTGTTTCTGGGGATCCAAGATCATTTTTTTTATTTCCATTTATTTATTTATTTTTCTTCTTAATTTGTACTCATTTAAATACCCCACCCCAATTTTATTGTTTTTTTTTGGGTTTTGTCATTATTTTTTGTTATTTTTGGTGTGTTCTTTATCTCTCTCTCTCTCTCTCTTCTTTTCTCCATCTACCTTTATAATTATATAGTATAACATTCTATTATTCTTTCAACCTTATTAAGTTTTTTTATCCATATCAAACAAAAACGAACAACAAACAATCAATCAATCAAACTGGACATCATTGTTGCATGACAAGATCAGGTAAAGAAACAATACTTGAATTTTATCCTAAAATTGAAAAGTGACCTCAAACACAAATCAAGGCATCTAGAGAAGTTTAATAAAGTAACATTGAGGACCCCCTTGTGGATCCTCAAGTGGTCCTAAACCAATCCAAAATTGAACCCAGGCAAACCCAAGAAAACATGGCTGCAAATAATCGAACATTAAAAGAATTGACCACCCCTGATGTGGAGTACCAACCTGGGTACATCCAATATCCCGAGGAAGAAGCCAACATTGAGCTGAGATCAGGCCTCATCCACCTTCTTCCAAAATTCCATGGTCCTCTCGGTGAGGACCCTCATAAACACGTTAAATAATTTGACATAGTGTGCTCCACCATGAAACCCCAAATTGTGTCTGAGGACTTAATTAAGTTTAGGGCCTTCCCTTTCTCCCTTGTTGGTGTAGCCAAAGATTGGATATACTATTTTCCTACCACAATTGGGGGCTGTAATGACCTAAAAAGACTCTTTCTAGAGAAGTTCTTCCCTACATCTCAAACTTCAACAATTAGGAAAGAGATCTGTGGAATTAGGCAATCACAAGGAGAGACCCTTCAGGAATAATAGGAGAGATTCAAAAGACTTTGCTCAAGCTGCCCCAAACACCAGATTAGTGAACAAATACTAATTAAATACATCTATGAAAGACTTATTCCCATGGATCATGGAATGATTTATGCTGTAGCTGGTGGTCCCCAAGTTGATAAAACTCCTTCTATCGCTCGTGACATAATAGCTAACATGGCACAAAATGCACAACAATTTGATACACGAGAAATTGCACCAACCCGAGGAGTTCACGAGGTAAGTAATTCATCCCTAGAACAAAAGGTTGATACTAAACTTGCTGAGATGCATACCCTTCTAAGGAAACTAGCTCAAGCACAAGGTAACTCGCACTCTACTTTATTCCATTACATTGTGGTATTTGTTCTGATAACAGTCATTTTTTTGACCAGTGACCACAACTTAATGATTCATCTTAGTCTTGTGCAGTGGTGTTCCCAGGGAATCCACTCTAATAAACACCTCCCTTCATGAAAGAACAATTTATGCCAAATCCAACTCCACGGTGGAAAGCACAACCCCAATAACGAAAAGGAGGAAACTCAAGCTACCCCAAGCAGAAATGGTATCAACAAGGCCAAGGTATGCAACCTTATTATCCATCATCATCTCAAAACAATCCTCCTCCTCCCAAATCTGAACCAAGACTCAAGGATATGGTGAAACAAATGGAATCCCAGAACCTCCAGTTCCAACAGACCACACAATCAGCAATTCAAGATTTGCGAACTCAAGTGGGACAATTGGAAAACACCATCGGTGAGCCCTAAGATGGAGGAGTCTAGAAAACTACCATCCCAACCCATTTCCAATCCAAATGAAAAAGGTAATCTATGTGAAATTACACTTCTTAGTTGTAAATAAGCTTCTCCTTCTACTGATTCTACTCAATTGGTTTGTCCCCCTCTTGAAAACACTCTTTCTCCACCCATAAAAGATTCCAATGAAGAAAAAAAATAAAAATGACAATAAAGTTATCATTAATTATTCCCATGAACAATCAATTCCTCTTCATTTCCCTCAAATACTCTCTAAATATTAGATAAACTTTGATAATGAGATTGGAAATGAGATCATGGATACATATTTAAAAGTTCAACTTAATATTCCATTGTTGGATGAAGTCAAGCAAATTCCCCGTTATGCCAAATTTCTTAAAGAACTTTTCACCCATAGACGAAGGTTGAAGGGGAATGAGAGAGTCAACTTGGGTAGGAATGTCTTGGGCTTGATTCAACCAGTAATGCCAACCAAATTTAAGGATTTGGGCACATTCTCTATACCGTGTACCATAGGGGAGACCTTCATTTATGATGCTATGGTAGATTTAGGTGCTTCCATTAATGTAATTCCTCACTCTGTATATATTTATCTACAGGTTGGAGAGCTTCAACCAAAAATAGTTTTCTAGAAACTTTCCAACCAGAGTACAACGTATCCAAAAGGAGTGATTGAGGATGTTCTTGTATGAGTGAAGAATCTCATCTTCCCTACTGATTTCTACATTCTTGAGATGGAAGATACCAGAGCCCAAGGACATTATCCTCTCATACTTGGGAGTCCATTCCTAAAAACAGAAAATATGATCATCAATGTTCACAATGGTATGTTGTCCATGGAATTCAGAGGAGAAAAGGTCAGTTTTAACATCCTTGAGGCTATGAAACACCCCGTTGAAGAGAACTCCAATCTTCCTATCTATTCAATGGAAGTTCTCTCAAACGACCCCCCACACACAATTATATTCTCAAACCATACATTGATTCATTTTCATCTTCTTCACCCTTGGATGCTTTGAGTTTTGAGTCATGTTTTGAGTGTTTTTTGGGTTCTGAAAAGTGTAATTTTTGTGCTTTAATTGATGAGTGTGTTCATTCTGAGGTACCCATGACCATCGATGATTCTGTAAATCCCATTTCTATACATTCTCAGTCTTTATAGAATAAACATATCCAGATAGATAGTTTAATGGACCTCCCTCCACCTAAATCCCCTCCCTCAATCCAAAAACCACTAGTGTTGGAACATAAAAAACTTCCTTCTAATTTAAAAAATTCTTATCTTGAGTGTATTGACCAATTGCCCGACATTATTGTCAATAACCTCTCTCCACAATAGGAATCGAAACTACTCAAACTTTTGAGAGAGTGTAAAAAGGCAATAGGATGGACATTGGCTTATATTCCCAGGATTAGACCATCTATTTGTATGCACCATATACTTTTGGATGATGATGCAAAACCCGTAATACAATCTCAATGCCTATTGAATCCTACTCTCCTTGAAGTGGTAAAATTGGAAGTCAGTAAATTACTTGCTGTAGGGATCATTTATCCTATATCTGATAGTAAATGGGTTAGCCAAGTGCAAATTGTGCCTAAAAAATAGGAATAACAATTGTGTAAAATGAAAGGAATGAATTGGTTCCAACAGGTGTGCAAAACAATTGGCGAGTTTGTATTGACCGCCGTCGACTGAATCAAGCCATGCGGAAGGACCACTTTCCATTACCTTTCATTGACCGAATGTTAGAAAGATTGTCTGGTAAGTCCCATTATTGTTTCCTTTATGGCTATTCGGGTCATTTCCAAATCCATATAGCCCCTTAGGATCAAGAAAAGACAACATTTACTTGTCCATTTGTCACATTTGCATACAGAATGACGCCATTCGGTTATGTAATGCTCCTGGTACTTTTTAGTGATGTTTGTTGAGTATTTTTAAGTACCTTTAGAGATGTATGGAAGTATTTATGGATAATTTCACGGTATATAAATCTTCTTTTGATGATTTTTTGGAACAACTAGGTTCTGTCCTCCGCCGCTGCATTGAAAAAGATCTTGTTTTAAATTATGAGAAATGTCATTTTATGTTTGAGCGGTGGATAGTTCTTTGGAATGGCATTTCAAATAAGGGAATTCATGTTGATAAATATAAAATTTAATTAATTTCAACCCTTACATATCCAAAAATTTTCAGTGAGGTGTGATCTTTCTTTGGTCATGCTGGTTTTTACCGCTGATTCATTAACGAATATAGTAAGATATCAATTCCATTATCTCGGTTATTTCAAAAAGATCTTGAGTTTATGTTTGATAAAAATTGTGATGATTCATTCAATTCACTAAAAAAGAGTCACACATCAGCTACCATCATCTAACCAGAAAGGTGGGATCTCCCTTTCGAACTTATGCGTGATGCCTCTAACTTTGCATTTGGTGCGGTTGTATAACAAAGGATTGAGAAGGATCCTCATGTGATTGCGTATACCTCACGTACCCTTGACCATGCCCAAGTAAACTACACAACCACCGAAAAATAACTCCTTTCTATTGTGTTTTCCTTGGAAAAATTTCGTTCATATCTTCTTGGGTCAAAAATCATTGTCTTCTCTGATCATGCTGCCCTTCGTTTCCTCTTAAAGAAGCCTGAATCCAAACCTTGCCTCATTCTTTGGATGCTCCTCCACCAAGAATTTGACCTTGAGATTAGAGATAAGAGAGGGGTGGAGAATGTGGTCGCTGACCACATTAGTAGGATTTCCCCACCATTGGACCATCATGTTGACTCACCCCTACCCATTGGAGAATTCTTCCCTCATGAGAACCTTTGTGATGTTGTGGACCTTACCACCTGGTATACGGACATTTTGAATTTTCTAGTAACATCTATGGTCCCCTATAATTTCTGAATTTCACAATCCCAGATACTTAAGCATGATTCTCATTGGTACATTTGGGATGACCCATACTTGTGGGTAATTTTTAGTGACCGAGTAGTTCGTCAGTATGAATTCACCTCTATTTTGACCTTCTTCCACACTTTGGCCTGTGGGGGCCACTTTGGCACTCAACGTATAGCTTGAAAGGTCCTTGAATCAGGAATTTATTTGCCAACTTTATATAGGGATTATCATAGATTTTTCAATTCATGAATTTGTTGTCAATTAACAGGGAATATCTCCAAGAATAATAAAATGCCCCAATAACCCATGTTATTCTGTGAATGTTTTCATGCATGGGGCATTGACTTCATGGGGACCTTTCCAAATTCATTTGGCTTTGTGTAAATCTTATTGGATGTTGACTATCTATCTAAATGGGTGGAAGCAAAGGCCACCAGGGCCGATGACTCTCGAGTGGTTGTTGATTTTGTGAGGTCCCAAATTTTTAGAAGGTTTGGTTTACCAAGACTCATCATTAGTGATCAGGGTTCACATTTTTGCAATTGAAACAAGAAAAAATTCCTTCATAAGTATGGGGTTGATCATAAAGTCTCTACTTCATATCACCCCCAAACTAATGGAAAAGCAGAAATATCAAATCATGAAGTTAAACGAATCTTGGAAAAAATGGTACAATCCAATAGGAAAGATTGGAGTTTGTGCTTGGATGACGCACTTTGGGCATACCGTACAACTTTTAAAACCGAAATCAGAATTTCACCATATAGAATTGTGTTTGGAAAGGATTATCACCTCCCAGTAGAGGTAGAACACTGTTCATCTTGGGATGTTAAACAATGTAATATGAACCCTTTAGATGCAGGTGAGAAAAGAAAGCTGCATATTCAGGAGTTGGAAGAAATTCGACGTGATTCATATGAAAACTCCCAGATCTATAATGAGAAGAAAAAGGCTATTCATGATAGCATGATTCACCAGAGGATGTTCCATATTGGTGAGAAGGTCCTCATGTACAATTCCAGGCTTATGCTCTACCCAGGTAAGCTTCGTTCCTGATGTCTTAGTCCTTATATTGTTACTAATGTTTACCCTTTTGGTACAATATAGGTTTTTCATGAGCAGAGTAAATGAAGTCTTACCATCAATGGGAAGCGACATAAACATTTCTATGAGGATTTTCCGAAGAATATGTTGGAGGAAATCCACCTTCTCGACGCATCATACCAATAAAACACACGAGGTTTTATCCTTCCTTCTCAGATTCTCAATTATTTCAGTGAGGACGCTGCACATTCTTGGTGTTGGGGGTGGATACATTCTTGGGTTAGTTAGAAATTTTCATCGTTTTCTCATTTCTTCTCTTTTTACCCTTTTTTGTGGTATTTTCATTTTTCCCCATCAACAATTTCTAAGTTCAATGATTTGGTGACCACAATGTGGGGAAAGTAAAAATACCATAATGAAGGCTAAAAAGAATATTTGTATGAATTTAACATCAGGGAGTGATTTTCTTTTAGTTAATTGGTTTTTTATCAAGGATATAAATGGCCATATCTATGTAAAACCTTTGAGATGATTAATTCCCCTTGTGTGAGTAGTTTTTGGGAAAGTTGTGTCACTAATATCTCCACAAATATTTGCACCAAACCAAAAAGTGTGAATATTTCTTACTTAATATACGGTAAATATAAGTTCGTTTAATAGTTTTCAGCTTTAAATTATATTTCCATACGTTCGTTCCTTATCTGATCTGTTTTATTACTGTACCAGATTGACCTATGCGTGTGTACCTAATGTCAGACTGTTGTACGCCCTCAAAAATTTTTTTTGTCTTGGTTAGGTCAAAAACTACCCCTCTTGAACTTTTTATATTGTTATAATTATTGGAATTAGTGTTGTTAGGAGATCAAACAAGGGTTGACAGATGAGTGTGAGATTTGTTCCAAATGCAACTTCAAAAAAATACAATAAATGAGGGGAGTGATTGTAGAGACCCGAAGCCTAACGTTCATGGACATTACATTAATTTTGAGGAATACATAATACATAACAAAAACAGACACACAAGGATCGTAATAGTTTAGTGTCTTTGGAAACTTGGATTATAAACTTCTAATCATGTTGAAAGATCTTCAACAACTCCCATAACAATCTTCCCATTTTTCTTTCCTTACCTAAAACCTTTATTTATTTCCTAGGGAAAATAAAACATAAAAAGGGTGAGCTCAAATCCTCAGTAAGGTCAAACATAAAGAACATAAATCAATCCATAAACATTTGAAAGAAAAAACTTGAACATGAAACATAAACATTAAATCCTTGAGCAAAGACATAAATCTTGGAAGTACGTAAAGCATATATCATAAAGGAACATCAATCCTGATAAAATATCATGATAATAAAACATGTTATTGGGGAAACCATTCAGCACATGTTATGATTTCCATAGTATCCAAGGCATTGTTACCAAGACCATCTTAGTGGACAAAGTCCCTTTCTGAATCGACTTCACTCCTTGTTTCAGTCCTATAACACTGAACTGGATTAACTTACCATTCCATCCATGTCTATCTCATGAGATATAAATCTTTAACCAATTCGTTAGAGGGAGATATAGGTCCCACCCATCTCATAATGAAATCATTCTTACTTGTGCCACAAAATAAACTTGTATCATTCATAATAACCCAATGAATAAAATGGGTTTTATAAACATCAACCCATCATCACATAATCCATATAAAAGAAATGGATATCATTTCATAATAAGGAATGTGAAACCATGTAAAATCATAAATACATGTTACGTGAAACAGAAACATATGAAATAATGTCATCTTAGATGAAAAATGGTTTTGATAAAACACGTGAAATGAATTATTGAGGAAAATATCTTTTCTTATTCAAAATCATTTTCTCTTCACAAAATGTCATTCAATTTTAAAAGAAAATGATTTTTTTGAAAATAGTCATGAAATATTTTGGAGGAAGATTCATGAAAATAAGGGTTTATAAAACCGTAAAAAATACTTTCATGCCATATAAGATAAAAAACAATCTTCTCGACTTTTGCCGGAAAAGTCCAAATGTACCTCGTATGGTAAAAAAAGGATTCCTTACATACCATGTAGTAAAATTAAAAATTGGTTAAAAAGAACTTTAAACATACATGAAACCATTTTTAGGAAAAATGGACATGTAGGAGAACAATAACCCCAATAAATACTTACGAATAAACAACCTCGGATAAGAATGAGATTGGAAAAGTTATCCCTTACCTTAAGTCTGATATGCTTCATACGTATCTGAACCTCCTGTATAATGATTTAAATAATGTCATTGACTTATTAAATAATCATATTCATTGATATGATATCATATATGGTTCACTTATGACTTTATATTACACGTTCTTTTGTAAATTCCATGTTAAATAGCGTTTTGGGTAAAATCGTTTCATTTGTCGTCCGTGTTTTGACTTGTAATTATTCATACGATTACATAGATCATGATTAAATAATTCCATAATATAAAACATGATTTATATATAATATATATTCAGAATATACATATATATAATATATCAATAAATGGAAAGAAATACACCGTTCATGGAGACGGTGGGCCGTACGTATGTGTGAACATTGTTTTCGTCTCCTTATTGAGTTGAATGGAATTAAGTAGATGACATACATATATATATACATAAATAAAGAATAATTATTATGTCATATATTTCATGATTACTTATTATATATACTTTATAATCATTCATGAATGGTTAATCATTGATAATGAATCTCATCACGTCGTGGAGACGGTAGTCCGTACGTACGCACGAGCGATGATATCGTTCCCCTAATTATTGAATTAAATTGGGGTGGATGATAAAATATATCAGAATCAGTATGATGTTATAATAACTATGTATAGTTATTCTTTACACCATTATACCGATCCAAGTAAGGTGGTGTTAGAAAAATAGATTACACCACGGCGTAGAGACGGTATTCCGTACGTACGCACACGCGGTGATTTTGTTTTCCGTAGGATGGTTAGAAGGTGAAATGGGGTTGTTTCATACTTATAATAACATATCAGTATATGAGTGATACTTATTTTATTACTTCATAATGAAACAACTAAAGAAGAAGAAGTGGAAGAAGAAATAAAGTTGAAAGAATCGATAACGGACATTACCTCTTCTTTGAAGCGCCTCTTTGAGACCTCTTCTTAGGGTATTAATATTGGACTTTGAATAAGAAAAGGAACTCTAGGATGTTACTAGGGAAGTTTATAAGAGAATTGGGTAGGGGTTGTCTGAGCGTGAAGGCTCAAAGTAGTGTGAGGAAGAGAGGGAGGAGGGTCCCTTTTATAAGGGAGGAGAGGGGCACCTTAGGAAAAACTAAAAATATTATATTATTATAAAGTCATATTCGGTTTTTAATAAGTAAAAAATGATTTATTTAGAAGCTAAGGTGGGTATGGGTCGAAATACTCTCATACAATATAATTTAAACAAGTTTAAGTAATTATTTTAACCTTATCATTTAGATATAACATTAAGTTAAATAATTTAACTTTTACTGTATCTTCTTGTTTTCTTACACTATAAGGTTAAGAAACTTACTATAACAAGCCAAACGAACCCCAAGTTGTTTATTATTAATATATTTAACCTTATCTATGTTAATCGACAAACCTTATATTTTTAGGAATTAAATACAAATTAATAATATAATATTTGTTTTAAATACTATTTTATATCAATTTTAACACTATTTGGTAATTGATTTTTTTTGAAAATCATAACAAAATTATTAGTTCGAAAAAGGTTAATTAAATAAATACTAACAGGTCATAGTAACCTATTAAATTTTTGGAATTTATAAAAAGGCTCAAATTACATTTATTTGGGTATTTATAACATCAATTATTTAAATATTTCATTAATAAGATAATTACTGCATTCACATTTTGTCAAAAATAAATTAAATTGTTTGATGTCTAAAAATTATAACTAAAATACCATTATGTATGAAATATTTTTATCTTTCTAACTAATATTTATAGTCTAATTTATCTTATTTATAAACCTATATTAAAAATGATTTACTTATTAAACTTTGATTTTAACTATTTTAACCCTTCTCTAATTAAATTAATATTAAATGTCCTAATCTAATCCAAGTGGGCCTAAATGGTCATATTTTATTCCTATGGTTTTTTTGGTGGAATTACACTTATCAAATAGAATTAGGACATGTTTTAGGGTAATAATAATATCATTTTTACCCTTAATTTCCCTATTTACTTTTAACCGTGGTTGAAAAAAGTAAAAAGTTACTATTCACCAAGAATTATTTTCATCTCATTGAACCAAATTTTACTTACTAGCATCAACCGTGTCTCTCGGATTTTTGAAATTCCATTCACAAAATCAGTAAAATTAAGTTATATGTAAATTTGCAAATTCTCCTAGGAGGTGGGTAAAAGACGGTGAAAAGTTAAATAAAATTTTTTATATATCTAAAATGATTATAAAATTACTCCAATGAATTACTTTGAACTTATATAGGTATTATGTATCAGTTTTGACCTAAAATGAAATTAAATAAAATAAAAAATTATTTAAATAAAAAGTCGGTTTTTAAATAGTAACCTTGTGTTTTCACTATTCATTAAAAAATGAATGTTTTCAAAAAAATACCAAAATTTCACCCTAGGATAATTTCGATATTCCAAATCCAAAAATGAAGTCCATTTTGAAAGATAAAATTTATTATATTTCAAAAAGTGGGTATCACTATTCATAACAGCTAGTTCTAATAATATTTTAATAATATGTCGTTGTTTAGTAAAACCTGGTATTGCATATAACACACGCTACCGAGGAAGGTTGCGATTGCGTGTAATGAAATCCAAGTTAGGGTTGTTTGTTGTGAAATAATCCTTTTTTATTTAATTATAACAGAATCCAACCATTTTTCATTTATACATTGAATATATATATATATACTCAATGTTGCGTAGAATGACTATTATCAAACGAACTTGAAATTGTGGGTAACACAATCTAAGAATAGTGTTGCGTATACTGCAAGCTAATACGGTGTTGCGTATAGCACAAGATAATCTTGTTGTAGCATAAAACACATAACATCAAATAAATTAAAAATATTACTTATCAAAAAATATCGGGTTATTACATTCTACCCCAATTAAAATGAATTTCACCCTCGAAATTCGTCGGGGTTATACATGGTTTTCTACTTGAAAGTTTCTTTAATTTAAACCCACATCGTAAAATGAAATACCAAATATTAACTTTAAAAACTAAAGTATGAAACGTAACGGTTACCCAAATTAACTCATCACTGAGATTCCACGTAGGAGAACATAGGTGAAAATATGGATATATAAGAGAAATATAACCATCATGTTCTAATGGAGAGTGGTAGAGAACATGGCTATGAAAACACCAACAATCACAAAGCCATAAATTTGTGATTATATAAGGTAGCATCTAATTCATCAGATATAAGGGCACTAGGACAACATTTTTTGGTTTTCAAGATAATTTCTCTAAAGTTAAAGAATTTTAATTTGAAGAAATACTTACTTTATTTCGATATAATCTCACCATTGTTCCTGCCCTGAACAATTTTCCCTTCATCTCTTAATGAAATTAAGTTGAATTTGTCATTCGTGAAGTGTTAGCATATCATGTGATATAATGATGGGTCATTCCATCTGTCTTAATCAAAAGGTTAGCAATAGTTATATACATAAGTCCATCTGTTGTATATAGTTCCAAAAATGGACTTATACTTCATCAATCATACCACTTAATAAAATAAAACTAGTTTATACTAACCAGGGACTTCCTGTAGGCTAGTGGTAGGCAATAAAGGCCAGTCGCACTTCGGTTGTGGGTTCGATTCCCACAGCCTTGTCTGACGTGATGGGTTGTCGCTCATCCTGCAAGTTGTCCTTTTTCTAAAACTACATTACTATATCATCCCATCAATAATATCCAAAAAAGTTCTATACTTAAACAATACTAACTTATGTCCAACATAATCCATTCCAATCTTCAGGCTTATCTAAAATACTTCAGTCCAAGCTCATAGTATTAAGAAAAAAAACTACTAGAAAGGTTGTGTACCAACAATGTGAATACAAGCATTTATCTCACATAAATCATACGATATATCTTGTTGGTTGAATTCCAAACACATGAATACCTCAGTCATATATTCTCTTGAAACATAAATTAACATAGAACCTTAGTGAAAACATGAATACTATCAAAAGGTAACTCTTTCCACAAACCAAAATCCCAAAAAAAATCTATATAATCAAACCATAATATCACTTAGTCCTTATATTAGCTCATGAATACAATCAAACATATCATTATCTTCTTATCCCTTCATTGTGAACACATCATCTACTTTACAAATATATATGAATATCCTTCCATGGTTACCAGTACCATTCAACATATACATTCAAATACTTTAGGAAAAACAATAGTGTAACAATACTTAGATGATTCTTTATTCCATAGTACCATACACTATTCTTTATAAACATACAATCATTCCACTAACTTCTTAAACCATTGACCGAGCTTCAAAAATTCTTTTATCTCACATATCATATGTAGTCTCTTCATCATCATCAATATAAATACTACCCATACGGCCATGTTGATTCTTTTCATGAGACTTTCCCTTAGGGAATTGGTTTTCATAATGCACGAAATTCCACATTTAAAACATTTAACCATTGTTGATTTCTTAGAAATACCATTATCCTTGTCCATGGTGTGAACTAAACCTTTTCCTTTGAAATTACTGGCTTTGTGTCCTTCTTTCCCACACCCAAAGCATCTTCCGGTTCCTTTGATACATTCCCCTTGATACCTCTTCCCACATGACTTACATGAGGGAAATTGAACTTTCTTTCCTCTATGATCATCATGAAAATCCATCTTTCTCTTATTATATGAGTCGGGAAAATACCAATGTTGAGATTATTGATCATATTATGAGATTGTTGATTAGGAAGAATAACGATGTTTGGAATTCCAAATACCATTTCATTTGGTTGCTCATGAATAATATCACTCCATTGTCCATCATATCCACCATTATCTTGAATCTTCCTCTTTCAAGCCATTTTCTAAAACCCAAAAAGAATTGTGTGAGAGGAAAAAATAATGCTAGGGAAAACAACATATTAAAGGGGGAGTACTCTCAATATCTTACATCTTAGGTTAAATCCTAAGATTTTTACCGTAATTCTAGGACTATATCCTATACGTATACTTATCCTTAGGGATATCCCTAAACATATATTAGAAATGTCTTTAGGGATCTCACTAACGTTTTCACATCCTAGTTTACAAAGGTTGACTAAACCTTTCCTCTGATACCAACTTTAGAGACCCGAAGCTTGACGTACATGGACATTACATTAATTTTGTGGAATAGTTAATACATATCAAAAACATACACACAAGGATCGTAATTGTTTAGTGTATTTGGAAACATGTAATATAAACTTCGAATAATGTTAAAAGATCTTCAAAAACTCCCATAAAAATCTTCCCCTTTTTTGTTTTCATACCTAAAACCTGTCTTTATTTCATGGGGAAAATAAAACATAAAAAGGGTGAGCTCAAATGCTCATTAAGGGAAAACATATAGAACATAAAACAATCCATAAACATTTGAATGAAAAAACTTGAACATGAAATATAAACATTAAAACCTTGAGAAAAGACATAAATATTGGAAGTACTTAAGACATATATCATAAAATAACATCAATAATGATAAAATAGCATGGGAATAAAACATGTTATTGTGGCAACCATTCAGCAAATGTTATGATTTCCATAGTTGCCAAGGCATTGCTGCCAAGACCATCTTAGTGGACGAGGTCCCTTTCTGAATCGAGTTCACTCCCCGTTTCAGTCCTGTAACACTGAACCAGATTAACTTATCGTTCCAGCCATGTCTATCTCATGTGATATAAATATTTACCCAATTCATTGGAAGGAGATATAGGTCCCACCCATCTCATAATGAAATCTAACTTACTTGTGCCACAAAATAAACATACACCATTCATAATAACCCAACGAATAAAATAGGTTTCATAAACATCATCCCATCATCACATAATACATATAAAAGAAATGGATATCATTTAATAATATGGAATGTGAAACCACGTAAAATCATAAATACATGATACTTGAAACATACTCATATGAAATAATGGCATCTTAGATGAAAAATGATTTTGATAAAACAGTTGAAATGAATTCGTGAGGAAAATATTATTTCTTCTTCAAAATCATTTTCTTTTCACAAAATGTCATGAAATTTTAAAAGAAAAGGATTTTGTTGAAAATAGTCAAGAAATCTTTTGGAGGAAGCATCATGAAAATAAGGCTTTATAAAACCATAAAAAATCCATTCATGACATATATGTTAAAAACATTATTCTCATACTTTTGCCAGAAAAGTAAAAAAGTACCTCATATGGTAAAAAACATTCCATACGTACCATGTAGTAAAAGTAAAAAATGGTTAAAAAGGACTTTAAACATACATGAAATCATTTTTAGGAAAAATTCACATGGGGGAGAACAATTACCCCAGTAAATAATTATGAATAAACAATCTCGGATAAGAACGAGATTAGAAATGTTATCCCTACCTTAAGTCTGATATGCTTCGTACGTATTCGAACCTCCTGTATAATGATTTAAATAATGTCATTGACTAATTACAGAATCATATTCACTATTATGATATCATATATGGTTCACTTATGACTTTATATTACCCGTTCTTTTGTAAATTCCATGTTAAATAGCGTTTTGGGTAAAATCGTTTCATTTGTCATCCGTGTTTTGACTTGTAATTATTAATTTGATTACTTAGATCATGAATAAATAATTACAGAATATAAAACATGATTTATATATAATATATATTCAGAATATACATTTATATAATAGATCAATAAATGTAAATAAATACACCGTTCATGGAGACTGTAGGTCGTACATACGCATGAACGCTGTTTTCGTTTCCTTATTGAGTTGAATAGAATTAAGTAGATGAAATACATATATATATATACATAAATCTAGTATCATTATTATTTCATATATTTCATGATTACTTATTATATATACTTTATAATCATTCATGAATGGTTAATCACTGAGAATGAATCTCATCGCGTCGTGGAGACGGTAGTCCATACGTACGCACGAGCGATGATATCATTCCTATAAATATTGAATTGAATTGGGTTGGATGATACAATATATCAGAATTTTTATTATGTTATAATAACTATTTATAGTTATTATTTACACCATTATACCCATCCTAGTAAGGTGGTGTTTGAAAAACAGATTACACCATGGCGTGGAGACGGTATTCTGTACGTACGCACACGCGGTGATTTTGTTTTCTGTAGGATGGATATAAGGTGAAATGGGGTTTTTTTCATACTTATAATAACATATAATTATATGAGTGATACTGATTTTATTACTTCATAATGAAAAAACTAAATAAGAAGAAGTGGAAGAAGAAATAAAGTTGAAAGAATCGGTAACGGACATTACCACTTCTTTGAAGCGCCTCTTTGAGACCTCCACTTAGGGAATTAAAATTGGTCTTTGAAGAAGACCAGGATCTCTAGGATGTATCTAGGGAAGTGGGGAAGATAATTTGGCAGATTTTGGCCAAGATTGAAGTCTCAAAGTGGTGTGAGGAAGAGAGGGAGGAGGTTCCCTTTTATAAGGGAGGAGAGGGGCTCCTTAGGAAAAACTAAAAATATTATTTTATTATAAAGTCATATTCGGTTTTTAAAAGCTCCAAATGGATTTTTTTTAAGCTAAGGTGGGGATGGGTCGAAATCCTCTCATCCAATATAATTTATACATGTTTAGGCAAATATTTTAACCTTATCATTTATATTTAACATTAAGTTAAATAATTTAACTTTTACCGTGTCTTCTTGTTTTCTTACACTATAAGGTTACGAAACATACTATAAAAAGCCAAAAGAACCCCAATTTGTTTATTATTAATATATGTAACCTTATCTAAGTTATGTTTCTTAACCTTATATTTTTAGTTATAAAATAATAGTTAATAATATAATATTTGTTTTAAAAACTATTTTATGTAAATGTTGAGACTATTTGGTAATTGATTTTTTTTTGAAAATCATAACAGAATTATTAGTTAGAAAAAATTTAATTAAATCAATACTAACATGTCATATTAACCTATAAAATTAGTGAAATTCATAAAATAGCTCAAATTAAATTTTTTTGGGTATTTATAACATCATTTATTTCAATAGCTCATTAATAAGATAATTACAGCATCATCATTGTGTCATAAATAAATTAATATATTTGATGTCTAAAAATTATAAATAAAATACCATTATGTAGGAAATATTTTTAGCTTTCCAATTAATAATTATAGTCGAATTTACCTTCTGTATAACCCTATATTAAAAATGATTTACTTATTAAACTTTGATTTTAACTATTTTAACCCTTCTTTAAATAAATTAATATTAAATGTCCTAATCTAATCCAAGTGGGCCTAAATGGTCATATTTTATTCCTAAGGTTGTTTTTGGTCTAATTACAATTATCCAATTGAATTAGGACATGTTTTAGGGTAATAATAATAACATGTTTACCTTTAATTATCCTATTTACTTTTAACCATGGTAAAAAAAGTAAAAAGTTAGTATTCACCAAAAAATATTTTCATCTCATTCAACCACATTTTACTTACTAACATCAACTGTGTCTCTCGGATTTTTGATATTCCATTCACAGAAGCGGTAAAATTAAGTTTTATTTAAATTTTCAAATTCTCCTAGGAGGTGGGTAAAAGACGGTGAAATGTTCAATAAAATTTTTATATATCTACAATTATTATAAAATGACTCCAATGAATTACGTTGAACTTATATAGGTATTATGTATCAATTTTGACCTAAAATGAAATTAAATAAAATGAATAATTATTTAAATAAAAAGTTGGTTTTTAAATAGTAACCCTGTGTTTTCACTATTCATCAAAAATTGAAATTTTCAGAAAAATACCCAAATTTCACCCTAGGCTAATATTGATATTCCAAATCCAATAATGAAGTCCATTTTGAAAGATAAAATTTATAAAATTTCAATAAGTGGGTATTAGTATTCATAACTGCTAGTTCTAATAATATTTCAATAATATATCGTTATTTAGTAAAACCTGGTATTGAATACAACACACTCTATCGAGGAAGGTCATGATTGCGTGTAATGCAAGCCATGTCAGGGTTGTGTGTTGTGCAAGACTCCTTTTTTGTTTCGTTATAACAGAATCCAACCATTTTTCATTTATACATTGAATATATATATATATATATACTCAATGTTTCTTAGAATGACTATTATCAAATGAACTTGAAATTGTGTGTAACACAATCTACGATTAGTGTTGCTTATACTGAAAGCTAATACGGTGTTGCGTATAACACAAGATGATCTTTTTGTAGCATAAAAAACATGACATCAAATAAATTAAAAATATTACTTATCAAAAAATATTCGGTTGTTACATTCTACCCCCTTAAAAATGAATTTCCCCCTCGAAATTCGCCGTGGTTATACATGGTTTTCTACTTGAAAGTTTCTTTAATTGAAACCCACATCGTAAAATGAAATACCAGAACTTAAATTTAAAAACTAATGTATGAAATGTATCGGTTACCCAAATTAACTCATCACTGGGTTTCCATGTAAGAAAACATAGGTGAAAATATGGATATAGAAGAGAAATCTAACCATCAAGTTCTGATGGAGAGTTGTATAGAACATGGCTATGAAAACACCAACAATCACAAAGCCATAAATTTTTGATGATCTCAGGTAGCATCTGATTCAACAGATATAAGGGCACTAGGACAACATTTTTGGTTTTCAAGATCATTTCTCTAAAGTTGAAGAATTTTAATTAGAAGAAATACTTAAATTATTTCGATATAATCTCACCGTTGTTCGTGCCTTGAACAATTTCCACTTTATCTCTTAAAGAAATGAAGTTGAATTTGTCATTCTTGAAGTGTTGGCAGATCATGTGAAAGAATGATGGGTCATTCCATCTGTCTAAATCAAAAGGTTAGCAATAGTTATATACATAAGTCCATATATTGTATATCGTTCCAAAAATAGACTTATACATCATCTATCATACCACTTAATAAAATAAAACTAGTTTATACTAACCAGGGACTTTCTATAGGCCAGTGGTAGGCGATAAAGGCCAGTCGCACTTCGGTTGTGGGTTCGATTCCCACAGCCTTGTCCGATGCGATGGGCAGTCGCCCGTCCTACAGGTTGTCCTTTTTCTAAAACTACATTACTATATCATCCCATCAATAATATTGAAAAAATTTATATCCTTAAAAAATACTAACTTATGTCCAACATAATCCATTCCAATCTTTAGGCTTATCTAAAATACTTTACTCCAAGCTCATAGTATAAAGAAAACAATTACAAGAAAGGTTATGTACCATGATTGTGAATACAAGCATTTATCTCACATATATCATAAGATATATCTTGTTGGTTGCATTCCAAACATATGAATACCTTAGTCATATATTCTCTTGAAACATAAATTACTATAGAACCTTAGTAAAAACTTGAATACTGTAAAAAGGTAACTCTTTCCCCATACCAAAATCCCAAAAAAAAAACTATTTAATCGAAACATAATATCACTTAGTCTTTATATAAGCTCATGGATACAATCAAACATCTCATTATCTTCTTATCCCTTCATTGTGCGCATATCATCTACTTTACAAAAATAACTGAATAACTTTCCATGGTTACCGGTACCATTCAACATATACATTCAAATACATTAGAAAAAACAATAGTGTAACAATCCTTAGATGATTCATTATTCCATAGTACCATACATTATTCTTTATAAACATACAATCATTCCTCTAACTACTTAAACCATTGACCAAGCTTCAACAATTATTTTATCTCGCATATCATTTGTAGTCTCTTCATCATCATCAATATAAATACTACCCATATGGCCATGTTGATTCTTTTCATGAGACTTTCCCTTAGCGAATTGGTTTTCATAATGCACATACATTCCACATTTAAAACATGTAACCATTGTTTATGTCTTAGAAATACCATTATCCTTGTCCATGGTGGGAAATAAACATTTTCCTTTGCAATTACTGGCTTTGTGTCTTTCTTTCCCACACCGAAAGCATCTTCTAGTTCCTTTGAAACATTCCCCTTAATGCATCTTCCCACATGACTTACATGAGGGAAATTGAAATTTCATTCCTCTATGATCATCATGAAACACCATCTTTCTCTTATTATCTGAGTTGGGAAACTTTCCAAAGTTGAGATTATTGATCATATTATGATATTTCTGATTAGGAATAATAATGATTTTTGGACTTCCAAATCCTGTTTCATTGTTTTCTCATGGAGAATATCAATCCATTGTCCATCATATCCTCCATTATCTTGAATCATCCTATTTCCAGCCATTTTCTAAAACCCAAAAAGAATAGTGTGAGAGGGAAAAATCATGCCAGGGAAAACAACATAGTAAAGGGGGAGTACCCTCAATATCTAAAATCTTAGGTTAAATTCTAAGATCGTTACCTTAGTTCTAGGACTATATCTTATACGTATACTTATCCTTAGGGACATCCCTAAACATTCCTTAGAAATATCTTTAGGGATCTCACTAACGTTTTCGCATACAAGTTTCCAAAGGTTGACTAAACCTTTCCTCTAATACCAGCTGTAGAGACCTGAATCTTGACGTACATGGACATTACATTAATTTTGCGGAATACGTAATACATAACAAAAATAGACACATAAGGATCGTAATAGTTTAGTGACTTTGGAAACTTGGAATACAAACTTCTAATCATGTTGAAAGATCTTCAACAACTCCCATAAAGATCTTCCCCTTTTTGTTTCCATACCTAAAACCATTCTTTATTTCCTGGGTAATATAAAACATAAAAAGGGTGAGCTCAAATGCTCAGTAAGGTCAAACATATAGAACATAAAACAATCCATAAACATTTGAAAGCAAAAACTTGAACATGAATGTTTCTGATGCTTTCACCGGGGCGCGTGCATCCATCTGGGGGGAGGACGCGCTGCTTTTTTCCCCGCATTCCCTCTTTCCAAAGGTGGGCGGCATCCATTCCTTGTTCAGGGATGTCTGCTCCTTGATCGAAACCGGGATGATGGGATGTCGGTTCTTCCTTCCGTGGATTCCTCCTCGGAACTCGTCACCTAGTCCAGGTCTCCCTAATAGATTTAAGACAGGTTCGCGAAGCTCATTCCTGATGCCATATCTACATGGACGCTAGTTAATTACGCTGCTTCTGTCAGGATGCTCCAAGGGGTGTTGTCGGGGCAGCAACCTTCGGTGGGGAGAATGGTCATGTTAGGGCGTCGTCGACATGTCTATCCTTGGTCCCTCATCACAGGGCTTCTCGAGGGCGTGGAAGTTCGAGGCATTCCCACATCGAACGCGGGAAATATGTACCATCTGAGGTTTTCCTCAGCTTCCCATGTTTAACACGGGGTATGTCGCGAGTTTAACGTCTTGCGTAGACGGATCGGGTTGAAGGATCCCTAGGAGGGAACAGCGATGTTGGGGCCAGCACGTGGGAGGCTTCCCAGGTGTCATGGAGTGGGATGGGGTGGCATGACCTCACCGGGATGTGGCGGCCCAGGTAAGGATCAGGATGGATGGTGGAGTGAGACATGGGGCTAACGTTCTGAGACGGCCCATGTGCGGGAATACAGTTTAACATCATGCGGGATGGAATACAGTTTAACATCATGAGGGACGCAATCCAGTTTAACGTCTTGCGGGACAGAATACAGTTTAATGTCATTCGGGACGCGATACAGTTTAATGTCATGCGGGACGGAATAAAGTTTAACGTCATGCGGGACGCGATACAGTTTAACTTCATGCGGGACGACATCCAGTTTAACGTCATGTAGGATGGAATATTTGGGGCTTACGCTCTGAGGCTGCCCAAGGTGGTCGGGGAACCGACATGGAGAGGTCGGGACGACTGTGTGGTGGGCTTGAACCTCGTGGATGATTCCTACGTACCGTGTGTTAGCACGGATCAAAGTCCATTTAGTTCGCTGAGATGGGGATTATGCTCTGGGGCGGCCTATAAGAGGATGTCATGGTCGATGCGCACTCTAAGCCCATGTGAGTCATGCTCGGTGTGAGAAACAAGAGGCAGCAAGCACCAGACAATCACGTCACGAAGGGTGCGTCCGTGAGAAGTGGAATGGGGATTATGCGTTGAGCGGCCCGAAGAGGAAACAGGGGCTTACGCATGGTTATCATCCCATGGCGTCGGGGCTTACTCCAGGGTGGAGGCCCGTGGTGCGACAAAGCACAGTGGGAAAAGGACTCCACTTACCTTGGCAGGGTGGAAGTATGGAGATGAACGGGTGCAATCATCAGCAAGAATGGCTAGGGGATTACGGTCTGAGGAAGCCCATCCCCCGCGGACAAACGCCGCTCTGACAAGGAGGATCTCAGTCCATGTGAGGAAGATTCCATTCCCATGGAGATGAGTGGGCTTAATGAATGTCCGAGCTGGGGGGACCCTACGTGCGGAGCACAGGGTCGGACCACAGTTTAACGTCTTGTGTTAAGGATGAGGTGCTTAGCAGTTTAATGTCCTGCAGATTGGACGAGGTGGGCTGGCTCCACACCCCTAGGGCTTAAATGAAAAATTCCCTCTACCCCTTGTGGGAGGGAAGTCATTGGAAAGGCCATGATAAAGGGGGGGCCAGAGGGTGAACCACCAGGGGGTCCACGTTAGCAGGAATATGCGAAGAAGCAATAGCCATTAGCATGACTATGCGGAGAAGCAGAAGGCAAAGAAACGCAACGGGAAACATAGCCCAATGGACCTTGAGGTTACATCGCATGAGCATGGGAGGCCGTATGGGAAAACAACTAATGGAACGCATGCCTGGCAGGGGAGACATCAGGTGCCAGTGTAGGGGGCAGCCAAGGGGTGTCAAGGTGAGGAGTCCCGGGATTTGCGCGCAAAAGGGAAGGTTTGTGCGTAAAACTCCGGGACGGCGCGCAATTGGAGAAATTGAATTGCGCGCAGAGAGGGAACTACGCGCAGGGTTTTGTGCGCACGACAGCCTATTGCGTGCACGAGACATGCATTGCGCGCATGGCTGGAACACTGGGGAGGGAGAAAATTCACTGAATCCGGTGGAGTTGCACACAAAGGCGAACTCCGGGGAAAGGTTGCACGAAATGAGGTTTTTACCTGGAAGTCATTTTGCACACGGGGGAGCCGAATTGCGCTCACGGGAGTCTCTTTGGATTCCTCAACCCCCAAACCGTTCAGGGTCACCTTCTATTTATATGTGACCCCCAACACAGAATCCAGGCGACGTGCAAAATTATTCGTGCATGAGCGCAGCCGGCGCGCAAAAGCTCGCCGTGCAGAACCGGGGCGCTCAAGGATTGCGCGCCTCAACGGCTCAATTGCGCGAATCGCAGTGAATCTACGCACGTAGAACAATTTTTCGCGCGGAGCCTCCTTTATTTTGCGCAACACATCTCGGGCCTCTGGATCGGGCCTCTGATTCCGAATATGACTTCGCTTCGTCATTCCGAAACTTCCTCCGAGAGTTACAGACTTTTTTTCGGCGTCAACAAATGCCCCCCCCCCTTGGAATTGGATCGAAGAGAGGTCACAATGATCGGATTCCAAGGGAAACACCGAAACACCGTACAACTGAGTCTCTTGATCTAGCTGTTCGCAAAATTCCGATGGGGGCGCGCAAAAACTACCGGCGGGCGCGAAATCCTCTTTACGCGCGGCTCGGAAATCTGGCCTCGCCTATAAAAAGGGGCGCTGGCATAAGGATTGGGACCTGCGGTCCGGGGGCAACTTCACCAGCGAATGGGCCTGGGCGTTTTGGGTTCGCCATACCTGTGACCATTTCGGGGACTAACTGCGGTATATCGGCCTGTTCGAGGCGGTATGGACATCACAGTTCCATTTCCACCACCAGCCTGAACTAGGACCGGAGATATTCACCCGGTGGTCTCCTGACACCAACACGTTCCACCTTCATCATGGGAATGTCGACATTAGTCTCCGGGACGTTCACTGCATTGGAGGTATCCCACTGGAGGGTTACCAATACGACGAGTTCGTTCCTCAAAGAACACCTGGGGAGACAGGTCACGGACGCCTATGCTGATGTGGCACCTACTGCAGCTGGCCAAAGAGAGGCTGGGGGTCAAGGACTTCGTGAAGGACATCGCCTACAAGGGCTGGTTTAGCCTGTTCCTTGAGAAGGATCTCACCGTCAAGATATCGGGACGGGGAAAATGGTTCCCAACCGCAACTCAGAAGAGCAAGGACGGGTCGTACTGGAAGACCCTTGAGGCGGGGAAATACCAATCATGGGTCTATCGCGTCATCAAGGCCCGGGACCCGAACGTCCGGTATGTTGGGTTCCTTGCCGGCTTCCTGAGCGGGTGGCTCCTGCAGGTGCGGGACGTGAGGATGGGCATCCGTCCAGCGACATTGGTGATGGCGGGTTCCATGGCCGCCACCAAATGGTTCAACTTTGGTGTCCCCATGCTAGCCAAGCTGTATACCATCCTGGGGCGCATCTCGCGAGGCGGGTCACCTCGGAGAGTATGTGGCCCCTTTCAGATCTTCCATGGCTGGGTGGCGGCTCATCTCGGCGGGTATACTTTCCCAAATGTCGTCCGTCCTCCGGGAAATGGCTTGCGACTGTCCGTGCTAAACATCGAAGGGGTGGCGCCATTGATGCTCAATGAGTAGGGCGTGAGGATCCGTATTGGCAACCATTCCAACTTCAACTTCAGCCCGTTCCCCACCCCAGTCGGCCAACTAATGGACAACGGGCGAGGCTCTCTGGAATAGCAGGAATACTTCCAGAGCATTCGGGGCGGGGTGCTCATGGCTCGGATCGACGAGAAGGTGATCTGCGAGCCTTACTTGTCATCCCGACTCGCCAGGCAATTCAGGTGCCTCCAACGAATGCCAAAGAAGGTATTCACAGCTGTCTGGCAGGAGAAGAATCCATGCGTCCTATGCCAGATGTGGTTTATGTTTACCACTTTCGGCTCTGGCGATGTCGTTACTCTTCCTCCCACAGGGGTCGATGCAGGCCTAGCAACCGAGTATGCCGAAAATTGGACCATTGCGTACCCTTAGGGGCTATTACGCAAATGCTTCCGGCAACTCAAGGTTACTCGTGTGGAAACCGGGCGACAGGAAAGAAGACACGGTGTCGTCGTAAGGGGGGAATCAAGGGCGCGTCAGGCAGCGAGGCATGCGCAGGCCGGGACTTCGGCAGCGGGAACATCACATGGTGCTGCCACGTCCTCATTACCCGCAAGGGGTTCACATGAGGCAGCCAGGGAACTTCCCGGGAAGAAGATAAGATATCTGCTCGAACCTTCCCTAGACACAATTCTCCCGGCACTGTGGTCGGCCTAGATGACCCTGCGGCAATCGCTGAGCGTCGAAGCCATCTGGAAGAAGATAATGGAAAACGTGATCCAACTGCCGGAGGTAGGGCTCGTTCTAATTACCGACCGAGTGAATTTCCATCAACGACATTCTTATGTGACGGCCATGGACGCATACACACGCCAAAGGGGGCGGTGTGCAGAGCCATCTTTCCTAGTGAAAGTGATGCTCGGCCAAGAGCATGATCCGGAAGCGATGCTGCTGGGAGAAGGCGACAATGATGAGGAGCTGGAGGGGGAGGAGGAAACCGGAGAGGATGGAGGTGATGGAGAAGATGAATAAGAGGAGCCCGAAGGTGAGGGGTCACAAGGGGAAACCTACCAAGTGAGTCTCCGAGAGAGCGGAGAGATTGCCGACTCTGATCTCGACGTAACCGAGATTCTCGAGGTTTGTCTCTGTCTTCATTCATTTCCCGTATTCATTCATTATACATTACAACTTCTAACTCACTTTCACATCCTACTCAGGAGCACTTGAGTGGTTGACGAGCATCCCCACCAGAGGAGGGCGGAGTGGAACCAGTGGGACATGATGGGGATCTGACACCCATCATTCAATTAACCAGCGCCGAGGGGTCTCCCCTTATGGCGGCTCCTGCAGCGGCTGAAACACTGGGGACCGACGCTCTGGATTCCTGTAAGTCTCACCCTTCACTACAGGTGCTTGGTGTCGAAAGATCCTGTCTGACCAGTGTATGCCCTGCGCAGTGATCTCAACAATGGAGGCACGTCCGGCTGCGGAGCCCGGGCTATCCACGAGTGGACCAGCGGCGGACATACCACCTCACTCGGAACATGCTCTATGCACTGAGTCGGCCCCGAAAATTGATGAAAAGGGGGCAGTGGACATCAGCGGCGCTATTCCTGAAATGCGGTCGGAAGCAGGTGGAGGCGTCATTGCTGTTGGGGCGAGAAAAGGTTGCTCTAACGTCGAGGATTCTATTCCTCACGAAGACAACCCTAGGGTGGATCCTTCTGCCGATCTGTTGGCGGTCTTCCCCATATACCGACCCGCTGACCCTAAGGAGATATATGACTCAGACTTAGAGGTCACCGAGGAGAGCCTGATGACATGGCACAAAGGGTGGAAGTGTATCCAGTGCTTCCTCAGGCAGCCCCAGCTGGATTGGCTGAGGCAGATGGGATCACTACAGACCTGGCTGCGCTTCCTGCGCGCTGGAGGGGCGACACACAGTGCCTTAATCTGACAGTCCGTGATTACATGGCCGAGAAGATACGCAAGAGCAGCCGGCGCACTGACATTGCCCAGTGCTGAGAAGGATCGGCGAGCGTTCAAGCGCTGTTGAGGGCAGAACAGGAAGTCCGACACCTCAAAGGGAAGGCGACAGATAAAGAGGCCTTCATCGCAAGATGCTCTGAGCTCGTGGAGCAACTGACGGCCCAGCTGGCTGATGCGCAGGATCAACTGGTGGAGGCGAGTCACCAGATGACCGTACTTCAAACCGAGCGGGCGCAGACACAAGCTAGGGCTGGCGAGCTGCGCTCTATGGTGGCCGATGAGGAGAGGGTCTTTAAAGAGCGAGAAGCGGTCCTGGAGGCTACCAGCCAGAGGGTAGCAACGCTGGAAAGATCGCTTCAGCACGCAAATCCCTAAGGGCTTTGTGTTTTTCCATCTCATGAACTTTCTACTTGTACTGCTCATCATCTCAATCCAATATGTGGTCAAATCCACTCATTTATACCCTCGGTTTCATGTAATCAACCATAGTTCCGAAATGAATAACAACTCATCCCTATGCTCATGTGGTTCGTGCCCAACGCAATAAGCAAAAGATGATCGTACCATCATTTCGTTCAACTGTGGGGCATTGACCAAGCTTCAGGCATCCAAAATTGGGCCTGGACTTCTGAGGAGACCCCTGAGCCGATTGATGTGTCGACTTCTCAATGTGATCTTACACAAAAGCGGGGCAATGCCGGGGGCATTGAAATCCATCCGAACACAGGGGAAAGGAGAGGAAGGGTGAATCATACTGCCCAAATTCGGAACCCAATGGGGCGCAACCATAGAGGATAACTATCAACCGTTGCGGAAACACAGCATCCACATCACGTTGGCCTGGAATGGGGGGACAATAAATGAGGGCTGACCGCTGACCATGTTCGCAACATGGGGCCTAAATCAAATATCATTGGTCAGTCTTCCGGAATGTTGGCCCAGGACAGTAGGCGGACCATAGGTCGAGCATCCATACTACTAGGGGGTCCCATCAAACATGACCAGTTCTTCGAAACGTTGGCCCAGGACAGTAGGTGGACCATAGGACAAGCATCCATACTGTTAGGGGGTCCCGTCAAACATGACCAGTTCTTCGGAACGTTGGCCCAGGACAGTAGGCAGACCATAGGTCGAGCATCCATACTGTTAGGGGGTCCCGTCAAACATGAAAGGAAATGAGGATCCGAATAAGGGGGATGCAAAGCATGGAAGGTGGAGTGGTGGTTTGTTCGAACAGAGTCCAACACTCCCGAAATTGCTCCACCATGGAGAAGGCGCATTAGGCGGACGTATCATCCTGATCACGGGTCGTCCCAATTTCTAGGCAGGACCTCTTTGGCGAGAGAACTGCCGCTTCCCATTATTACCATGGGGCATCCCGAACATGCTCGGGGTAGATATCCCGATTACACCACTTCCCATGAAGTCGGGCCGAGGGGCCGACAATAAGGAGGGATGGGGTTTAGTAATCCATGGGGCTGGACCCAAGACGACACGTCCGGGCAGTCCTACGTATCTCATAAAGATGAGAATCAATCCACACGTAGTTCTTGAAAATACAGTTTAACGTCACGTGGGGCGAAATATAGTTTAACGTCATGCAGGACGGAATACAGTTTATCGTCATGTGGGATGGAATACAGTTTAACGTCTTGCAGGATGGAATATGGATCTTTGTTTTAGTCCTTAGATCTCGGACCATGAGGATCTTAGTTTTAGGTCTTAGAGCTCGGACCATGATGATCTTAGTTTTAGGTCTTAGAGCTCGGACCGTGAAGATCTTTGTCTTAGGAATTAGAGCTCAGACTGTGAGGATCTCAGTTTTAGGTCTTAGAGCACAGACCGTGAGGATCTTAGTTTTAGGTCTTAGAGCTCGGACCGTGAGGATCTTAGTTTTAGTTCTTAGAGCTCGGACCATGAGGATCATAGTTTTAGGTCTTAGATCTCGGACCGTGAGGATCATAGTTTTAGGTCTTAGAGCTCGGACCATAAGGTGGGAATAGGGAGAAACAGACACATGGCACGGCAGTTACAAAATCTGATGTGAATGAGGACCTAATCCCTAATTACCATGTGCTTCCCGAGGAAATGATCAAGTCGAAGGACCGAACATGAATGTAGGTTGGCTGGGCCCGCAAGGAAGTTCCCCAGGCGCTCCTATGTATGTCATAAAGATGAGAATCAAGCCATACGTAGTTCTGAAAGGTGACATGGTAAGATACTAGTGCCAAGGGAAAAGGGGAGCGCGGGCGTGGCCCTTTTACTAAAAGAAGCGGAATTTGATAAATCTTGTTTTTCCTTTAAGGTGAGTGGTTTTTTTTATGAAGCGACATACCTAAAGTAGTAGGCCATGGTGTCTCCACAAGCATCAAGCCATGATAGGCGTTGACAAATGGCATGGAATAAGACCAATACCCAACGTGATGTCCTCTACAACGAGGTCACCACAATGCAGTGCCATTTTTCGTCGTGCGGCCAGGACGATAATGTCACAGCTTAGGGTTGTGTGATAGGACCAGCAACACAGTTTACGGTCATATGGTTTGGACCGACAACACAGTTTAAGGTCATATGGTTTGGACCCACAACACAGTTTAAGGTCATATGGTTTGGACCCACAACATAGTTTAAGGTCATATGGTTTGGACCAACAACACAGTTTAAGGTCATATGGTTTGGACCAACAACACAGTTTAAGGTCATATGGTTTGGACCAACGACACAGTTTAAGGTCATATGGTTTGGACCAACCACACAGTTTAAGGTCATATGGTTTGGACCAACGACACAGTTTAAGGTCATATGGTTTGGACCAACCACACAGTTTAAGGACATATGGATTGGACCAACAACACAGTTTAAGGTCATATGGTTTGGACCAACAACACAGTTTAAGGTCATATGGTTTGGACCAACAACACAGTTTAAGGTCATATGGTTTGGACCCACAACACAGTTTAAGGTCATATGGTTTGGACCAACAACACAGTTTAAGGTCATATAGTTTGGACCAACCACACAGTTTAAGGTCATATGGTTTGGACCAACAACACAGTTTAAGGTCATATGGTTTGGACCAACAACATAGTTTAAGGTCATATGGTTTGGACCAACAACATAGTTTAAGTTCATATGCTTTGGACGAAAAACACAGTTTAAGGTCATATGGTTTGGACTAACCGAGAGAGGAGCCTCGGGCAAAGAGGCCTACGAGGGTTCGACAATCAGGGAGGGGCAGGAGATGCTATCTCCCAGTTATGCTGGGCCCGAAATGAAATGTCTGGGCGAATCCTGACTCCCCAAGGGGATGAAGGTCATGCCGCGCGCAACCCATAAAAAAATAGACCCAAGAACATACTCTAGCGCTCAGATCGCGAGAGCCCCGAGAGACACCGTTACAAATCTCGGTCTGTCTGATGTGAGGGGGGTGTTCTGAGGGTTAGTACAAGGAGTATCGAGATTCCACCTTGACTCGGTGGGGCAGAACATGACATGAACCATGCCACCAACATTCAGGGCCCGGGGAAGCCGGCGTGACGGCTGAGGATTGATGCTGACCATGTTCGCAACGTAGCATCCTATCGTGTTAGCCACGGGGACAATCAAATGTGAATCAACCGCTGACCATGTTTGAAACGCAGGATTTGTATCAATTTGTTGTCTAAAACCCTCGGGGGCGTTGGCCCATGATAGTAGGAGAGCCCTTGGGCGTTGTATCCAGGTCGTTCTTGGGGGTCCCTCCGGGTATGAAGGATGACGGGGGCCCGAATGAAGGTGAACACGAAGCTTGGAAAGTGGATGGAACTTGACCAAGTTGAATCTGGCACTCCAAGTTCTAGACCAGAGTGTCTTGAGCACGTCAGTAGACCACTGGAAAGGGTCAGTGGGCTCAGTCCGAGAGCGGAAAAAAGATTGCTGATCCCTGGGCAAAAGAGGGGGCGTAATGCCAAACACCCTGGGCACCGAGAGATCGTGTGATCTCATAAGAGATGGGGCTGGACCTGACATCTAGGTGTTCAGGCAGTTCTACGTATCCCATAAGGATGGGAATCAATCCACACGTAGTTCTTGAAAGGGGTACATCTTTAAATGCCATTGGACAGAGGAGGGATAAACCTTGAGAACGAGGTGCGCGTGGTGCAGCCATTGAAAACCCGACATTAATGGGGACATAATCTCACATCATGCCACACGACCCTGTGGTTGATGTCCCAAAGGCGAAACAGACGCGACAGCGGACCTCAAATACAGTTTAACGTCATGCTGGATGGAATAAAGTTTAACGTCATGCGGGACGAAATACAGATCTTAGTTTTAGGTCATAGAGCTCGGACCATGGAGCCCAAATGTAGGGAATAGTGTAGTTTAAGGTCGTGCTGGACCATACAGTTTAAGTACATGCAGGACCATACAGTTTATGGTCATTCAGGACCATACTGGCTAGAAAAAGTACTTCTTGAGGAACCTGGCGTTGGTGGGAGGAGTGATACGCTCACCATCCATACTCACCAGTGAGTACACTCTATTGGGATAGACCTTGTGGACAATAAAAGGTCCCTCCCACTTGGCTTCCAACTTGGGTGGTTTCATGTCGGGAATCATTGGTGCTCTAATAGCCAATACCAAGTCTCCTTGCTGGAAGGAGCGGATGCGAACCTTCTTATCAAAATCTTGAGCCATCCTACTCTGATGCCTTTCCAAGTTATGTAAAGCGTGAAGCCTACTTCCGTCCAGCACTTCCAATTCGGCTAGACGGATCTCGGCAACTTTTTCCGGTGATTGCTGGTCGTAGACCGCCGTGCGCAATGAGGGCAGCTGGACCTCGATGGGATGGACGACCTCAGCTCCGTATACCAGGGAATACGGGGTCACCTGGGTGGAATTGTGAGTCGTCGTCCTATAAGCCCAAAGGGCGTTGGGGAGCTTGTTCGGCCAACTTTTTTAGTTCTGAACAACCATGTTTTGCAGAATTTTAGAGAGGGTTTTGTTAAATGCCTCAATCTGCCCATTCGTCTGCGCATGATAGCGGGAGGTGTGGTTAGAGCGAATGTTGTACTTGGCGCACAATATTTTCAGCTCCGCCGCTCGGAAGTTGGTTCCGTTATCCATGAGGATAGCGTGAGGTATTCCAAACCAGTGAATGATATTGGAACTCACAAAGTCAGTGATAGAACCAGCCATGACTTACCTAAGCGGGGCTGCCTCTACCCACTTTGAGATGAAATCTGTGGTGGTTAAGATGAACCAGCACTTTTGGGCCGTCGCCGGCGGGTAAGGCCCTATGAAATCCAACCCCCAGACTGCAAGGGCCAAGAATACAGAGTAGTATGGAGAGGATCTAGTGGCCAATGCACAAAGTTAGCATGAACTTGGAATGCATGAAACCTATTGGCGTACTCGATGCAGTCGTGGATCTTGGAGGGCCAGAAGTATCCCAATCTCCGAATCTGGTGGGACAACATCGACACGACCTAGTGGGTGCCACAGGAGCCAGCGTGCACTTCCTGCATGACCTGTGGGATCTCAACTCCTTGAAGACAATGGAGGAGAACACCGTCAAACCCATGCCTGTAAAGGAGATGCTCACGACTAGGACCACTTTGAAGGGTTAACTGTGGCGCGCGGCACCAGATTCGTTCCCGCTCTGCTCGGTCCATCAGAAGACTATCGTGCCGGAGATATTCAACCAAGGGTGTTCTCCAGTCAGGAACTATCTCGATCACTACACCCGAGGCTCTGGGGGGTCCTGACGTGGGGGCACCAGGGGTGAGATGGTTCACTCGCGGGCCACGATCGCCCTTCGGGATAACAGGAGAAATGACTCTTCGGTGCGCCACGTGGATGATTAGGTCATCCTGTTCGGGCTCCGTGAGTGATGCAGCCAGGCTGGCCAAAGCATCTGCTCGACTGTTCTACGACCGGGGAACGTGAACTACATCTGGTCGGGATGGGAACTTAGCCATTAGACGGAGTGCGCACTCCAACAACGACATGAGTTCTGGCTTCCTAACAGCGTAGTCACCGTTAACCTGCTTGATGACTAGCTCAGAGTCCCCTTTTACATACAGGTGGGGTACGTCAACCTCCAGGGCCAACTCCAGGCCAGTAATGAGGGCATGATATTCTGCCTCATTGTTGGTGTAGCCCTCTAACCACAATAAAGAATATGGCAGAACGGCTTGCTCCGGGGTGATGAAGACGATACCCAGGCCCACCCTGTTAAGCCTAGGATCGTTGATCCTTCTACCGGTAGGGCTTCGGGAGGTGCCATCAAAGTGAATCTGCCAACATGGGGTGTCGTGATCGACTGAGAAGATTGCCTCATCAGGATAGCCCAAATCCAGTGGCTGGTCTGCAGAGGTTGGGTGGGAAGCTAAGAAGTCTTCCAACGCATGTCCTTTGACGGCCTTCTGAGGTACGAACCTAATGTCGAACTGCTGGAGGATCACCGCCCAGCGTTCCAATCGGCCGGTCAACATAGGTCGGCTCAGGATGTATTTCAAAATGTCTACCTGAGAGACCAGCTGTACCTCGTGGTGCTGCAAGTAGTGCCGCAATTTCTGTACGGCGAATACGAGCGCCATGCAGCTCTTCTCGATGGGGGAGTATCGAACTTCCGTGTCGAGGAGCATGCGGCTCAGGTAGTAGAGGCTATTCTCCGTTCCCTTGTTGTTCTTCTGGGCGAGATGGGCGCCGAGGGATCGCTCCAGGGCGGTCACGTAACGGACCAGCGGCCTTCCGGGAACGGGTGGCATCAGGACTGGAGGTTGAAGTAGATTCTGCTTGATTTCCTCAAAAGCGGTCTGACACTCTTCATCCCACCCATAGACGTCGCCTTTCTTCATGAGCCGAGAAAAGGGCTTACACTAGCCGGCCAGATTCTCAATGAATCGGCGTGTATAGGCCAAGTGGCCTTGGAGGCCTCGAAGCTCCCGAATATTATTTGGGGGAGGCATTTGACTGATGGCCTTGATCTTTTCGGGGTCAATCTCGATACCTCGATACCTGACGATGATGCCAAGAATCTTTTCGGAGGTGACCCCGAAGGCACACTTCAATGGGTTCATATTCAAGTGGCGAGAATGGAGAAAACAAAACACTTTTTCAAGGTCTTTGAGATGGTCCTGGCGCTGAAGAGATTTAACCACCCGGTCATCTACATAGCACTCCACCAGCGTCCCGAGGATCGGCTTGAATATGCGGTGCATAGCCCGTTGATAGGTGGCACCCGCGTTCTTCAGGCCGAAGGGCATAACCCGATGGCAGAAAGTGCCCTGGGGGGCCCTGAAGGCAGTGAACTCTTCATCCTCAGGGGCCATCCGAATCTTGCTGTACCCGGAGTACTCATCCATGAAGTAGAGGGCTTGGAACCCGGCCGTTGCGTCGATCAACAACTCTGTCATGGGAAGGGGAAAGACATCCTTCGGACAGTGGCAATTAAGATCACAGAAGTCGATGCAGACCCTGATCTGCCCGTTCTTCTTCCTGACGGGCACAATGTTGGCTAGCCACCTGGGGTACTGGACTTCCCTAACGAAGTTGTATTTAATGAGCTTATCAACTTCGGCCTCAACCATGGCACCGTGAAAGGGATGCATTTTTCTGGGAGACTGCTTGAACCCGCGATGGTTTGCTGGGAGGCCAAGGCGGTGGACGGCTACCTGGGGATCTAGTCCCGGTATCTCGTCATAACTCAAGGCAAACACATCAAGGTGCTATATGAGTAAGTCTATGTACCTTTTCTGTTCCTCAGGAGGCATAGCGGTGCTGACCAACGTGGGTCTCGGGTCCGCCTCACTACCGAGGTTCACCTGTAAGAGCTCGTCGACCGTGGCAGAGACGCCCTCCTCAAAGGCAGGAGGAGCATCTTCTATGTCTTCTTCTCCTCTTGTGGAATGATCGTCCATGGGGGGAGATGTTTCAGGGCTGCTCGACCCTGATGGGGAGCTAGCGCCGGCTTGGGAGGTAGTGGTCATCACGACGGGAGACTCATGCACCGCGGAGACCGTAGCGACAAAGGCGGTTGATCCAATCCCATCCGTCCTGCGGCCCAAGGGGCCACGCTTTACGACATCAAAGTAGTGGTGACGCGTTGGCTTGAGCCGGTCGATCCCAGCTCGGCAAAACAGGCACGTATGACGTACTGTTGTTGCCATGAGCCCAACGTCCCGATAACGTACGAGGGTAGGAGGCTCGGGGATCACCCGAGCCTGGTTGGTGTAAGAGCACGAGGTAATTTCCCATCGTCGCTTAGACCCAGAAATATGCATTCCTCTGGTACCCGAGACAACAAAGCACTCTCCCATATCGAGAGTCGTGGCCTCCAACCGATGGATTGGGAAGACTTATTCGTCATCCAATCCTGCCCAGGGATTACTCGCGACAGCGGCGGGCTCAACCTCACCTGCCAGGATTTGCTTGTCCTTGCTCTTGTAATAGTCATCGTCCAAGTAACGAGCTTCAAAAGAGGCAAATGGAGACGCATCTCCTTGGAGCACACCCAATCGACCCTTAAGGGAGTATCTGAGGCACTGATGGTATGATGATGGAACCGCCGCATGAAGATGGAGCCACGACCTGCCCATCAATGCGTTGTAGGCAGTGTCTTGAGAGACAACCATGAATTCAGTATTGGTAATTAAGCCGTCGAACTAGGTCTTCAGACGAATCCTACCGAGTGGAGTTTTCTCGGTCCTGTCATACCCCTGGATTATGAGGTCGGAGGGAGTTAAATCATCCTCGGACAACCCCAGTTTTCGCAGAGTTCGAGTTGGGATGAAGTTAATCCTAGAACCCATGTTGACAAGACCGCGACGGACTTCCACGCCATTGAACTGGCCGGTGACATACAGCGGGCGGATGTTCCCCTGTATGGGAGGGTCTTCATCTTCACCGGATAATGAGACAACCGCCTGAAATTCGGCGTCCTCAATCACATCGGTGTGGAAGGATTCCGCGGCCGCTACCTCTGTTTCAAACTGGAGGGGGCTCCTTAGAGCCTCGGAGAGTGCCTCATGCATTTCAGACGACAGGAGGAGGGCCTCAAGGATGGAAAGCCTTACCGGAATGTCGTCCAGATGTTTCAGGACATCATAATTTTGCGCCAAATGCGAGCATCTGCTTACAGGAGGTCGCTCTGCGATTGGGGGCATGACGGGCCCTGCTGGCGGGACCGGTGACTGACTGGTACTAGGCACATCCCGCTGTTCACCGGCTGAAGCCTGGGAGGTGGTCTCCATGCTAGGACCGGATGGTCGTAGTCGGCCAGTGGCAGGGCTGGGGTGGTTACGATGCGGGCAAGGCTGTTCCGCCTGATCCAACAACACGAATGGTGGTGGAAGAGAACCTGCTATCACCGGGTGAGGGAGCCGCGAGTGTTTCTCTCTATACAGGGCCTGCTGCCTGGTCTTGGTAGCATGCACTGCCTGACTGGAGGTGATGACTGTCGTGCCTCGGCGGTTCACGTAGCCACGGCTCCGTCGACGTTGGCGACGACTGGGGACATTGTGGAGGTCCACCTGGTGCTCCTCGTCTTCGGGAGCCACAAACGTATTTACCAACTCTACGGTATTAACCGAAGCGTACCCCAGGATCTCGGGGAGGTCCGCCTGGTGCTCCTCGTCGTCCGGAGCCACAAAGGGATTTACCAACTCTACCGTATTAACTGAAGCATACCCCGAGCTCTTGGGGAGGTCCGCCTAGCGCTCCACGTCGTCGGGAGCCACAAAGGGATTTACCAACTCTACGGTATTAACCAATGCGTACCCCGGGCTCTCGGTCGGGGAGTCATCCATTACCGATCGGGGTCTCGGAGGGATCCCCATTTTCGGGGGCATGAAATCGCCAAGCGTGCGAGAAGATGACGGCAATGGCAGGGCACATTCTTTCTTCTTGTGCCGCCGCCTTCTCTTCTTGGATGAAGGCTGGGACAACAATGGAAAAGCAGCGCTCGCAGACTCCGAGGGCTCTGGATGATCCAGGTGTGCACGGATGATGCCATGGGCATGGGCGACCATCCTGTAGGCCATCCAGTCGTTATATTTCCAGGACCCACGGTCGGAAACCTGTTCTCACCCATCCCCGTCGTCACTACTGCCATCTGATCCCACGAAGACACCTGCCACCTGTGCCGGGGCTGGGCCCAACCTGACTATGTTGTTGTCAATCTGGTCTTGGAGCCAGTCCTTGAACACATAGCATTGCTAGATGGTGTGTCCCTGGAATCGGCAGTAGTTAGGGAGATCCGTGAGACACGCATCTTCTGGCTTCCGGCACTCAGGCAGTCGCACGATCCTCTACTCGAAGGCGCTATGGAAATAACCGGGGACCTGTGCCTCGCCAAATGAGTAAGCCCGATTCCTCCTGTCTGGAAAGGGGACTCTTGGGGGCTGACCATGGCTAGGGGCCGAAGGAGCAGGCCGAGGAGGCGGAGCCGGATTACCTCGCCTAGGTGGTGGCGGTGCGTTACGCGGAGGCGCCTGCCGATTTTGAGGCGGTCACTACTGGGCCGGAGGCTGTGCCCGTGTGGGTGGACCCCTATGAGCTTGCTGAGATGGCCTCACTGGCAGCAAATCTAGATGTCAGGGGGGCCTCTATTTGTGCCACAGCAGCGGGCTCGGCTCTGGCGGCTCTCCTTGCAGAGATCACAGGAGGCAGCGGGCGTGCCTGACTGGCCTGTTGCAGGGCTTCTTCGAGGCGCTGAGCCTTATCCGAGAAGTCCCGGAACCCTCCAAGGTAATTCTGTGTGATCATGAAAGGAACCAACTCCGCCTTGACATTCCCCACACACATCGTCAGTAATTTCTCTTGAGTCAGTGGCATGTCAAGGGAGTACGTGAGCCCCGTCCACCGGGCGACGAAGTCCGCGACTCGCTCGTCGGACCTTTCCTTGCACCTGAAGAGGTCTGAAATGTTCGTCTTCCGGGTTGTGGAACTGAACTGCTAGAGGAATTGCCAGTGAAGGTCCTCCCAGCTAGTCATAGATCCAACAGGGAGCTGGTTGTACCAGACGAATGTTGGTCCTTCCAGTTTCTGAACGAAGCACCAGAGCTTGGCAGCCTCCTACTGCGCCGGAGTCCCTAACATGGGCCCGCACCTCGAGTTGAAGTGGGCCATGTGTTGTGGCAGGTTTCCGGTCCCGTTAAAGTGGGCAAAAGTGGGGTTCCCAAATCCCGGTGGGGCCGGCATGTCATCCACCCATGCGGGGTACGGCTTGCCATCCGGTGGGATTGCCACCTGCCGAGTTTCCCGGGCCTCCAAGCGAGCGATGAGTACTTCCATCAGATCATCCGGATGCGGATTCCTGTACTGATGGGGATCTCTAACCACAAGCGCATTTCCAAGATCATCAACACGATAGTCGCGCTCAGCGGCTCGGGGGGCAGCTGGCAGAGCGACTCTCGGAGCGGCAGGAGGAAATCGCGCAGTGTCCCCCAGGTTGTCTTGCCGCTCGGGAGGGTTTGGAGAAACATATCGCGCCCTCTTTCCATGGGCTACAGTGTCTCCCCTGTCGGCGAACACGACATGGTCAGAGTTGCCCGGTGGGGTCTCAGCAAGGGGTATATGCTCCTACCCCTGCTGTCCTGGTCTAGGGTTACCATAGTCAGGCCGCCGCTCTGTAATGCGTTCGGCCAAGAGCTCATCAACCAGCCTCTTTTTCTCGGCTAGCTGTTGGCACAACGTGAACTTCTCTGGATCTTCCTCTACCTTCTGCACTGAGGCAGATGGGTCGGAACCGGTGCTGTGGGCATGACGATTGCCTACTCCTCGGATCGGGGAGTCGGGCGGCGGCACCGACGCAGCCGGGAGGGGGTTCTTGTCGTTAACCCCTGGGATGGATCGCCGATCGGGTGGACCGGGATATCCCCCACCTCATTGGCGTAGGGGAGGGATATGTCAAAGAGGTCTAGGGATAGGCTCCCGAAGTGGTTGAACGTCAGCGTGGGAAGCGGAAGCTCCCTGCGCGGACCTCGAGGGCGGCGATGGTAGTGAGGCGCGACCACCTCTAGATCAATGTGGGAAATGCCCCTGGTGGGGATGACCCCTTCCTCGTCATACCTACGAACTAGGTTATTGATCACCCTCTGTAGGATGATTTCAGATGGGGAGAGGTGGTGCAAGCACCTGGCTGCTACGACGGTCGAAGCCAGAGCGACCGCTGAATAGGTGGGACCGCGTGGGGTAGCCGCGTCCGTACTGCCCCTGCCCCTGCGCCGATGGGCAGGTGGCGATCGAGCTCCGAATGCAGTGATCTGATTCCTGGAAACAGGGAGAAGAACCCAATAGTATCAACAGAAAATGAGATCAACAACCAAAGCCCAGTGTCATTCCATCTTCCATGGTCGCCGAGAGGGATCCACGCTGACGACATCACAGAATGGAGTAGTCAACGTCCTGACCGCCTCGACCCCCTGGCGGGTTCATGTCTCAGTGAGGGTTACCCGGACCTGGTGACATGCTGTTCTTCCGATTCCCCAACAGATACCATTCCCCATGTTGAGGAGAAGAGCTTCACGCCGGGTTCACCATTTTTTGTTTCCGACGCATTCACCGGGGCGCGCGCATCCGTCTGTGGGGAGGACGCGCTGCTTGTTGCCCCGCATTCCCGCTTTCCAAAGGTGGGCGACATCCGTTCCTTGTTCAGAGACGTCTGCTCCTTGATCGACACCGGGATGATGGGATTTTGGTTCTTCCTTCCACGGATTCCTCCTCGGAACTCGTCACCTAGTCCTGGTCTCCCTCATATATTTAAGATGGGTTCGTGAAGCTCATTCCTGGTTCCATATCTACATGGACGCCAGTTAATTACGCTGCTTCCGTCAGGACGCTCCAAGGGGTCTTGTCGGGGCAGCAACCTTCGTTGGGGAGAATGGTCACGTTGGGGCGTCGTCGGCAAGTCTATCTTTGGTCCCTCATCACAGGGCTTCTCGAGGGCGCGGAAGCCCGAGGCATCCCACATCGAACGCGGGGAATATGTACCATCTGAGGTTTTCTTCACCTTCCCATGATTAACACGGGGTATGTCGCGATTTTAACGTCTTGTGAAGACGGATCGGGTTGAAGGATCCCTAGGAGGGAACAACGATGTTGGGGCCAGCACGTGGGCGGATTCCCAGGTGTCATGGAGTGGGATGGGGTGGCATGACCTCACCGGGATGTGGCGGCCCAGGTAAGGATCAAGATGGATGATGGAGTGAGACATGTGGCTTACGTTCTAAGACGGCCCAAGTGGGGGAATACAGATTAACGTCATGCGGGATGGAATACAGTTTAATGTCATGCGGGACACGATCCAGTTTAACGTCATGCGGGACGCAATACAGTTTAATGTCATGCGGGACGCAATACAGTTTAACGTTATGTGGGACGGAATACAGTTTAACATCATGCGGGACGCGATACAGTTTAACATCATGCGAGACGGAATAGAGCTTAACGTCATTCGGGACAGAATATTTGGGGCTTACGCTCTGACGCAGCCCAAGGTGGTCGGGGAACTGACATGGAGAGGTCGGGACGACCGTGTGGTGGGATTGAACCTCGTGGAGGATTCCTACATACCGTGCGTTAGCACGAATCAAAGTCCACGTAGTTCGCTGGGATGGGGCTTACGCTCTAGGGCGGCCCATAAGAGGATGTCATGGTCGATGCGCACTCTAAGCCCACGTGAGTCATGCTTGGTGTGAGAAACAAGAGGCAGCAGGGACCAGACGATCACGTCGTGAAGGGTGCATCCGTGAGAAGTGGAATGGGGATTATGCGTTGAGCGGCCCAAATAGGAAATAGGGGCTTACGCGTGGTTAGAGGCCATTGGCGTCAGGGATTACTCCAGGGTGGAGGCCCGTGGTGCGACAAAGCGCAGTGGGAAAAGGACTCCACTGGCCAGGGCAGGGGGGACGTACGGAGATGCATGGGTGAAATCATCCGCAAGAAAGGCTAGGGGCTTATGCTCTGAGGCAGCCCTTCCCCCGTGGACAAACGCCGCTCCGACAAGGAGGATCTCATTCCATGTGAGGAAATGTCCATTACCCTGGAGACGAGTGGGCGTAATGAATGTCCGAGCTGGGGGGACCCTGCGTGCGAAGCACGGGGTCGGACAACCGTTTAACGTCTGGTGTTAAGGACGAGGTGCTTAGCAGTTTAACGTCCTGTAGCTTGGACGAGGTGGGCTTGCTCCACACCCCTAGGGCTTACATGCCCAACGCCCTCTACCCCTTGTGGGAGGGAAGGCATCAGCAAGGCCATGATGAAGGGGGGCCATAGGGCAAACCGCCGGGGGGTCCACGTTAGCATGCTATGCGAAGAAGCAATATCCCTTAGCGTGACTATGCAGAGAAGCATAAGGCAAAGCAACACAACGGGAAACATAACCCAAGGGACCTTGAGGTTACTTCGCACGAGCCTGGGATGCCGTACGGGAAAACAACGCATGGAGCGCATGCCCAGTAGGGGAGACATCAGGTGCCGGTGCAGGGGGCATTCAAGGGGCGTCAAGGTGAGGAGTCCCGGGATTTGCACACAAAAGTGAATGTTTGCACGAAAAACTCCAAGACGGTGCGCAATTGGAGAAATGGAATTGCGCGCGGAGAGGGAACTACGCGTAGGTTTTTGCGTGCACGGCAGCCTATTGCGCGCATGAGACACACATTGCGCGCAAGGCTAGAACACTGGGGAGGGGGAAAATTCACTGAAGCCGATGGAGTTGCGCGCAAAGGCGAACTCCGAGGCAAGGTTGCACGAAATGAGGTTTTTTCTTGGAAGATATCTTGCACACGGGGGGAGCCGAATTGCGCGCACGGGAGTCGCTTCATATTCCTCAACCCCCAAATCGTTCGAGGTCACCTTCTATTTATAGGTGACCCCTGGCGCGGAATCCAGGTGGTGCACGAAATTATTCGCGCGCGAGCGCAGCCGACACGCAAAAGCTCGCCGCGCAGTACCGGGGCACGCAGGGATTGTGTACCTCAACGACTCAATTGTGCGAAACCCAGTGATTCTACATGCACAGAACAATTTTTCGCGCGGAGCCTCCTTTATTTCGCGCACCACATCCCGGGCCACCAGATCGGACCTCTGATTCCGAATATGACTTCTCTTCATCATTCTGAAACTTCCTCTGAGATTTACAGACTTTTTTTCGGCATCAACAGTGAAATATAAACATTAAAACCTTGAGCAAAGACATAAATATTGGAAGTATGTAAGGCATGTATCATAAAGGAACATCAATCATGATAAAATAGCATGGGAATAAAACATGTTATTGTGGCAACCATTCAGCACATGTTATGATTTCCATAGTAGCCAAGGCATTGCTTCCAAGACCATATTAGTGGACAAAGTCCCTTTCTAAATTGAGTTCACTCCTCGTTTCAGTCCTGTAACACTGAACCGGATTAACTTACCATTCTAGCCATGTCTATCTCATGATTTACAAATATTTACGCAATTCATTTGAGGGAGATATAGGTCCCACCCATCTCATAATGAAATCATTCTTACATGTGCCACAAAATAATCATACATCATTCATAATAACCCAATAAATAAAATGGGTTTCATAAACATCATCCCATCATCACATAATCCATAGAAAATAAATGGATATAATTTAAAAATAAGGAAAGATAAACCATGTAAAATCATAAAGACATGATACTTGAAACATACACATATGAAATAATGTCATCTTAGATGAAAAATGTTTTTTATAAAACACTTGAAATGAATTCTTGAGGAAAATATCCTTTCTTCTTCAAAATAATTTTCTTTTAACAAAATGTCATCCAATTTTAAAAGAAAAAGATTTTGTTGAAAATATTCATGAAATCATTTGGAGGAAGCTTCATGAAAATAAGGTTTTATAAAACTGTAAAAAATCATTTCATTCCATATAAGTTAAAAAAAACATTCTTCTCGTACTTTTTCCGGAAAAGTCAAAAAGTACCTCGTATGGTAAAAAAATGGATTCCTTACATACCATGTAGTAAAAGTAAAAAATGGGTAAAAAGGACTTAAAAAATACATGAAACCATTTTTAGGAAAAATGGACATGGAGGAGAATAATAACCCCAGTAATTACTTACGAATAAACAATCTCGGATAAGAACGATATTGGAAAAGTTATCCCTTACCTTAGGTCTGATATGCTTCGTACATATCTGAACCTCCTGTATAATGATTTCAATAATTTCATTGACTTATTATAGAATCATATTCATTGTTATGATATCATATATGGTTCGCTTATGACTTTATATTACCCGTTCTTTAGTAAATTCCATGTAAAATAGCGTTTTGGGTAAAATCGTTTCCTTTATCGTCCGTGTTTTGACATGTAATTATTCATATGATTACTTAGATCATGATTACATAATTATAGAATATAAATCATGATTTATATATAATATATATTCAGAATATACATATATATAATATATCAATAAGTGGAAATAAATACACCGTTCATGGAGACGGTAGGCCGTACGTACACATAAATGCTGTTTTCGTTTCCTTATTGAGTTGAATGGAATTAAGTAGATGACATACATATATATATACATAAATATAGTGTCATTATTATTTCATATATTTCATGATTACTTATTATATATACTTTATAATCATTCATTAATGGTTAATTATTGAGAATGAATCTCATTTCCTCGTGGAGACGGTAGTCCGTACGTACGCGCGAGCGATGATATTGTTCCCATAATTATTGAATTGAATTGGGGTGGATGATAAAATATATCAGAAACATTATTATGTTATAATAACTATGTATAGTTATTCTTTACACCATTCTACCCATCCAATTATGTTGGTGTTGGAAAAACATATTACACCATAGCGTGGAGACGATATTCCGTACGTACACACGCGCGATGATTTTGTTTTCTGTAGGATGTATGGAAGGTGAAACGTGGTTGTTTCATACTTATAATAACATATCATTATATGAGTTATACTTTTGTTTTTTACTTCATAATGAATCAACTAAATAAGAAGAAGTGGAAGAAGAAATAAAGATGAAAGAATCGGTAATGGACATTACCTCTTCTTTGAAGTGCCTCTTTGAGACCTCCCCTTAGGGAATTAAAATTGGTCTTTGAAGAATACCAGGACCTATAAGATGTTACTAGGTAAGTGGAGAAGTAAATTTGGCAGGGGTTGGCCGATCATGAAGGCTCAATGTGGTGTGAGGAAGAGAGGGAGGAGGTTCCCTTTTATAAGGGAGGAGAGGGGCATCTTAGGAAAAACAGAAGATATTATTTTATTATAAAGTCGTATTCGGTTTTTAATAGCTCAAAATTGATTTATTTCTAAGATAAGGTGGGTATGGGTCGAAATACTCTCATCCAATATAATTTAGACAAGTTTAGGTAATTATTCTAACCTTATCATTTAGATTTAACATTAAGTTAAATAATTTAACTTTTACCGTGTCTTCTTGTTTTCTTACACTATAAGGTTATGAAACATACTATAACAAGCCAAACAAACCCCAAGTTGTTTATAATTGATATATTTAACCTTAGATATGTCATTTGGAAGAACCTTAGATTTTTATGAATAAAATAACAATTAATAATAAAATATTTGTTTTAAAAACTATTTTATGTCAATTTTGACACTATTTAGTAATTGATTTTTTTCAAAATAATAACAGAATGATTAGTTCGAGTAAAGTTAATTAAATCAATAAAAACATGTCATATTAACCTATAAAATTATTTTAATTCCTAGAAAGGATAAAATTACATTTATTTGGGTATTTATAACATCAATTATGTTAATATTTCATTAATAAGATAATTACAACATCATTATTGTGTCATAAATAAATTAAATCATTTAATGTCTAAAATTATAAATAAAATACTATTATGTAGGAAATTTTTTTATATTTTTAATTAATAATTATAGTCGAATTTATCTTATGTATAACCCAATATTAAAAATGATTTACTTATTAAACTTCGATTTTAACAATTTTAACCCTTCTTTAAATAAATTAATATTAAATGTCATAATCTAATCCAAGTGGGCCTAAATGGTCATATTTTATTCCTAATGTTGTTTTTGGTCGAATTAAACTTATCCAATAAAATTCCGACATGTGTTAGGGTAATAATAATATCATTTTTACCCTTAATTACCCTATTTAATTTTAACCGTGGTAAAAAAAGTAAACAATTAATATTCACCAAAAATTATTTTCATCTCATTGAACCACATTTTACTTACTAACATAAACCGTGTCTCTAGGATTTTTGAAATTCCATTCACAGAAGAGGTAAAATTAAGTTATATGTAAATTTGCAAGTTTTGCTAGGAGGTGGTTAAAAGACGGTGAAAAGTTCAATAAAATTTTTATATATCTAAAATTATTATAAAATGACTCCAATGAATTACTTTGAACTTATATAGGTATTATGTATCAACTCTGACCTAAAATTAAATAAAATAAAATAAATAATGATTTAAATTAAAAGTTGATTTTTAAATAGTAACCCTGTGTTTTCACTATTCATCAAAAATTGAATGTTTTCAGAAAAAATACCAAAATTTCACCAAAGGCTAATTAAGATATTCCGAATACAAAAATGAATTTCATTTTAAAAGATAAAATTTATAAAATTTCAAAAAGTGGGTATAACTATTCATTACGGCTAGTTCTAATAATATTTTAATAATATATTGTTGTTTAGTAAAACCCTGTATTGCGTACAACACACACTATCGAGGAAAGTCACGATTGCATGTAATGCACGCCAAGTCAGGGTTGTGTGTTGTGCAAGACTTCTTTGTTGTTTCATTATAATAGAATCCAACCATTTTTCATTTATACATTGAATATATATATATATAATCAATGTTGTGTAGAATGACTATTATCAAACGAACTTAAAATTGTGTGTAACACAATCTAAAAATAGTGTTGCGTATACTGCAAGCTGATACAGTGTTGCGTATTTCACAAGATAATCTTGTTGTATCATAAAACAGATGACATCAAATAAATTAAAAAGATTACTTATCATAAAATATCGGGTTGTTACATTCTACCCCCCTTAAAATGAATTTCACCCTCGAAATTCATTGGGGATATACATGGTTTTATACATGAAAGTTTATTTAATTGAAACCCACATCATAAAATGAAATAAAAAAACATAACTTTAAGAACTAAAGTATGAAACGTAACGGTTACCCAAATTAACTCATCACTGGGATTCCACGTAGGAGAACATAGGTGAAAATATGGATAAAGAAGAAAAATCAAACCATCATGTTCTGATGGGGAGTGGTACATGGCTATGAAAACACCAACAATCACAAATCCATAAATTTGTGATGATCTAAGGTAGCATCTGATTCATTAGATGTAAGGTCACTAGGAAAACATTTTTGGTTTTCAAGATCATTTCTCTAAAGTTGATGAATTTTAATTAGAAGAAATACTTACTTTATTTTGATATAATATCACCATTGTTCATGCCATGAACAATTTCCACTTCATCTCTTAACGAAATAAAGTTGAATTTGCCATTCTTGAAGTGTTAGCAGATCATGTGATAGAATAATGGGTCATTCCATCTGTCTTAATCAAAAGGTTAGCAATAGTTATATACATAAGTCTATCTAGTGTATATCTTTCCAAAAATGGACTTATACTTCATCTATCATACCGCTTAATAAAATAAGACATGTTTATACTAACCAGGGACTTCCTATAGGCTAGTGGTAGGCAATAAAGGCCAGTAGCACTTCAGTTGTGGGTTCAATTCCCACAGCCTTGTCCGACCTGATGGGTTGTCGCCCATCCTGCAGGTTGTCCTTTTTCTAAAACTACATTACTATATCATTCCATCAAAAATATCAAAAAAAGTTATATCCTTAAACAATAATAACTTCTGTCCAACATAATCCATTCCAATCTTTTGGCATTTCTAAAATACTTCATTCCAACCTCATAGTATAACGAAAAAAATTACTAGAAAGGTTATGTACCAAGAATGTGAATACATGCATTTATCTCACATATATCATATGATATATCTTATTTGTTGCTTTCCAAACACATGAATACCATAGTCATATATTCTCTTGAAACATAAATTACCATAGAACCTTAGTGAAAACATTAATACTGTCAAAAGTTAACTCTTTCCACATACCAAAATAAAAAAAACTATATAATCAAACCATAATATCACTTAGTCATTATATGATCTCCTGAATACAATCAAACATCTCATTATCTTCTTATCCCTCCATTGTGCGCATATCATCTACTTTCCAAAAATATATGAATAACCTTCCATGGTTACGGGTACCATTCAACATATACATTCAAATACTTTATGAAAAAATAGTGTAATAATCCTTAGATGATTCTTTATTCTATAGTACCATACATTATTCTTTATAAACATACAATCATTCCACTAACTTCTTATACCATTGACCGAGCTTCAACAATTCTTTTATCTCACATATCATTTGTAGTCTCTTCATCATCATCAATATAAATACTACCCAAATGACCATGTTGATTCTTTTCATGAGACTTTCCCTTAGGGAATTGGTTTTCATAATGCATGTACATTCCACATTTAAAACATTTAACGATTTTTTATGTCTTAGAAATACCATTATCCTTGTCCATGGTGTGAACTAAACCTTTTCCTTTGCAATTACTGGCTTTGTGTCCTTTCCCACACCCAAAGAATCTTCCAGTTCCTTTGAAACATTCCACATGATGCCTCTTCCCACATGACTTACATGAGGGAAATTGAACTTTCTTTCCTCTATGATCATCATGAAACTCTATCTTTATCTTATTATTTGAGTCGGGAAACTTACCAAAGTTGAGATTATTGATCATATTATGAGATTGATGATTAGGCATAATAACAATGTTAGGACTTCCAAATCACATTTCATTTGGTTTATCATGAATAATATCATTCCTTTATCCGTCATATCCTCCATTATCTTGAATCTTCCTGTTTCCAGCCATTTTCTAAAACCCAAAAAGAATAGTGTGAGAAGAAAAAATCATGCTAGGGAAACAACATATTAAAGGGGGATTACTCTCAATATCTAACATCTTAGGTTAAATTCTAAGGTCATTACCATAGTTTTAGGACTATATCCTATACGTATACTTATCCTTAGGGACATCCCTAAATATACCTTAGAAATATCTTTAAGGATCTCACTAACGTTTTCGCATCCTAGTTTCCAATGTTTGACTAAACCATTCCTCTGATACCAACTGTAGAGACCCGAAGCTTGACGTACATGGACATTACATTAATTTTTCAGAATACATAATACATAACAAAAAAAGACACACAATGATTGTAATAGTTTATTGTCTTTAGAAACAGGGAATATAAACTTCTAGTCATGTTGAAATATCTTCAACAACTCCCATAATGATCTTCCCCTTTCGGTTTCCTTACCTAAAACCTTTCTTTATTTCCTAAGGAAAGTAAAACATAAAAAGCGTGAGATCAAATGCTCCGTAAGGGAAAACTTAGAGAACATAAAACAATCCATAACCATTTGAAAGAAAAAACTTGAACAAGAAATATAATCATTAAAACCTTGAGCAAAGACATAAATCTTGGAAGTACGTAAGGCATATATCATAATGGAACATCAATCATGATAAAATAGCATGGGAATAAAACATGTTATTGTGGAAACCATTAATCACATGTTATGATTTACATAGTATCCAAGTCATTGCTTCCAAGACCATCTTAGTGGACAAAGTCCCTTTCTGAATCGATTTCACTCCTCGTTTCAGTCCTGTAACACTAAACCAGATTAACTTACCATTCCAGCCATGTCTATATCATGAGATATAAATATTTAACCAATGCATTAGAGGGATATATATGTCCCACCCATCTCATAATGAAATCATTCTTACTTGTGCCACAAAATAAACATACATCATTCATAATAACCCAACAAATAAAATGTGTTTCATAAACATCATCCCATCATCACATAATCCATATAAAAGAAATGGATATCATTTCATAATACGGAATGTGAAACCATGTAAAATCATAAAGACATGATACTTGAAACATACTCATATGAAATAATGTCATCTTAGATGAAAAATGGTTTTGATAAAACACTTGAAATGAATTCTTGATGAAAATATGCTTTTTTCTTCAAAATAATTTTCTTTTCACAAAATATCATAAAATTTTAAAAGAAAAGGATTTTGTTGAAAATATTAATGAAATAATTTGGAGGAAGCTTTATGAAAATAAGGCTTTATAAAACTGTAAAAAATATTTTCAAGCCATATAAGTTAAAAAAACATTCTTCTCGAACTTTTGCCGGAAAAGTAAAAAATTACCTCGTATGGTAAAAAAAAATATTTCTTACATACCATATAATAAAATTAAAAAAAGGGTAAAAAGGACATTAAACATACATGAAACCATTTTTTGGAAAAATGGACATGGAGGTGAACAATAACCCCAGTAAATACTTATGAATAAAAAATCTCGGATAAGAATGAGATTGGAAAAGTTATCCCTTACCTTAAGTCCGATATGCTTTGTACGTATCTGAACCTCCTGTATAATGATTTAAATAATGTCATTGACTTATTAAAGATTCATATTCATTGTTTTGATATCATATATGGTTCACTTATGACTTTATATTACCCGTTCTTTTGAATATTCCATGTTAAATAGTGTTTTGGGTAAAATCATTTCATTTGTCGTCCGTGTTTTGACTTGTAATTATTCATATGAATACTTAGATCATTATTACATAATTACAGAATATAAAACATTATTTATATATAATATATATTCAGAATATACATATAAATAATAGATCAATAAATGGAAAGAAATACACCATTCATGGAGACGGTAGGTCGTACGTACACATGAATGATGTTTTCGTTTCCTTATTGAGTTGAATGGTATTAAGTAGATGACATAAATATATATATATACATAAATCCAGTATCAATATTATTTCATATATTTTATGATTACTTATTATATATACTTTATAATCATTCATGAATGGTTAATCATTGAGAATTAATCTCATCGCGTCGTGGAGACGGTAGTCCGTACGTACACACGAGCGATGATATCGTTCCAATAATTTTTGAATTGAATTGGGGTGGATGATAAAAATATATCAGAATTAGTATTATGTTATAATAACTATATATAATTATTCTTTACACCATTATACCCATCCAAGTAAGGTGGTGTTGGAAAAACAGATTACACCATGGCGTGGAGATGGTATTCTGTACGTACGCACGCGCGGTGATTTCATTTTCCATAGGATGGATAGAAGGTGAAATGGGGTTGTTTAATAATTAAAATAAAATATCAGTATATTATTGATACTTATGTTATTACTTAATAATGAAACAACTAATGAATATGAAGTGGAAGAAAAAATAAAGTCGAAAGAATCGGTAACAGACATTACCTCTTCTTTGAAGCGCCTCTTTGAGACCTCCTCTTAGGGCATTAAAATTGGTCATTGAATAAGACCAGGAACTTTATGATTATTATAGGTAATTGGAGAAGAGAATTTATCAGGGTTTGGCTGATCTTGAAGTCTCAAAGTGGTGTCAGGAAGAGAGGGAGGAGGTTCCCTTTTATAAGGGAGGAGAGGGGCACCTTAGGAAAAACTAAAAATATTATTTTATTATAAAGTTATATTCAGTTTTTAAAATCTAAAATTGATTTATTTATAATCTAAGGTTGGGATGGGTCTAAATCCTATCATAAAATATAATTTAGACATGTTTAGGTAATTTTTTTAACCTTATCATTTAGATTTAACATTAAGTTAAATAATTTAACTTTTACCGTGTCTTCTTGTTTTCTTACACTATAATGTTATGAAACATACTATAACAAGACAAAATAACTTCAAGTTGTTTATTATTAATATATGTAACCTTATATAAGTCTTTTTGCCGAACCGTAGATTTTTTGGAATAAAATTACAATTAATAATATAATATTTGTTTTAAAAACTATTTTATGTCAATTTTGATACTATTTGGTTATTGATTTTTTTTAAATCATAACAGAATGATTAGTTCGAAAAAAATTAATTAAATCAATAATAAAAAGTCATATTAACCTATAAATGTAGTGGAATTAATAAAAAGGCTAAAATTACATTTATTTGGGTATTTAGAACATCAATTATTTCAATATTTCATTAATAATATAATTACTGCATCATAATTGGGTCCTAAATAAATTAACTTATTTGATGTCTAAAAATTATAAATAAAATACCATTATTTAGGAAATCTTTTTATGTTTCTAATGAATATTTATATTCGAATTTATCTTATGTATAACCCAATATTAAAAATGATTTACTTATTAAACTTTGATTTTAACTATTTTAACCCTTCTTTAAATAAATTAATATTAAATGTTCTAATCTTATCCAAGTGGGCCTAAATGGTCATATGTTATTCCTAAGGTTGTTTTTGGTCTAATTAAACTTATCCAATAGAATTAGGACATGTGTTAGGGTAATAATAATATCATTTTTACCCTCAATTACCCTATTTACTTTTAACCGTGGTAAAAAAAGTAAAAAGTTACTATTCACCAAAAATTATTTTCATCTCATTGAACCACATTTTACTTAATAACATCAACCGTGTCTCTCGAATTTTTTAAATTCCATTCACAGAAGAGGTAAAATTAAGTTTTATGTAAATTTTTAAATTCTTCTAGGAGGTGGGTAAAAGACGGTGAAATGTTCAATACAATTTTTATATATCTAAAATTATTATAAAATGACTCCAATGAATCAATTTGAACTTATATAGGTATTATGTATCAATTTTTACCTAAAATAAAATTAAATAAAATAAATAATTATTTAAATAAAAATTCGGTTTTTAAATAGTAACCCTATGTTTTCACTATTCATCAAAAATTGAAAGTTTTCAGAAAAATACCAAATTTTTACCCTAGGCTAATTTCGATATTCCGAATCCAAAAATGAAGTCCATTTTGAAAGATAAAATTTATAAAATTTCAAAAAGTGGGTATTAGTATTCATAACAGCTAGTTCTAATAATATTTTAATAATATATAGTTGTTTAGTAAAACCCGGTATTGCGTACAACACACGCTATTGAGGAAGGTCGCGATTGCGTGTAATACAAGTCAAGTCAGGGTTGCGTGTTGTGCAAGACTCCTTTGTTGTTTCGTTATAATAGAATCCAACCATTTTTCATTTATACATTGAATATATATATATATATATATATATATACTCAATTTTGCATAGAATGAATCTTATCAAACGAACTTGAAATTGTGTGTAACACAATCTAAGAATAATGTTGCGTACAATGCAAGATCATATGGTGTTGCGTATATCACAAGATAATCTTGTTGTAACATAAAGCACATGACATCAAATAAATTAAAAAGATTACTTATCATAAAATATTGGGTTGTTACAGTGATGAAATGTGCTACATATGGGGATATCTTGGTCGTGAGCTTATGGTTTGACTTCTGGGAATTCTTAAGTAAGTGGGTCTTGAAATATGATTGCAAAGGATACATGGTAGGTTTGGTGGACACAATCATTTAAGATGAAAAATGTTAAAATAACCTATATTTATAAGATATCAAGTGGAAATAATAGCATGGAATGGTTTTCAGACACACACAAGGAGAGTTAGATTCATGGTTGACTTTTGAATTCCTTGGTCAATTTGGTATCATGAATCTTTTTTAATTTCACTATGATAAGATTTATGAGACATCTTTTTCTATTTTCACTAGGAAGAACTCCTTAGTGTGGTTTGTGCATTGATCATATTACATTAATTAAAATTTCTTCAAATGTTAAATCTTCATGATTTTGGGAATATATGTATGCATCATCTGATTAGGATATTATACATTGCCCAAGAGTGCAAATGATTAGTTGTGGGGGTGTGATCGTACCACAATTCACTGTTTTATTTCACCCTTATACCAATGTATTAAACTGGTATTGTATTGAAAATTACAAGTATAATAACAAATTTCACTCCTTGTTTGACTCAATTATTTTGTTTTTAACACTTTTAAATAAGGCTATGTTACATGTTTTGATAATTATATTTAAGGAATAGGTGATTTAGAGAACCCAAGATGAAGTCCAAGAAAGATGGGCCATTCTACGCATGATCCAAGAGCACCAGTGGACTCAACCACATATTTCTACTGAACCGTACTTCCAAATGGGATGCAATGTTTTGGGCCGGTCCAACATTGGATGGGCTACATTTCATATGAAGGAACCGAATCCCCATTCAGCTTCTACAATGCACATACTAACTGTTCTTTTCAAGGAATCAAAGCTGGACCAAGTCAAATGCGGTGTTCTGTATTGTATCAACATCTAGAGATGTAGTTTTCTAAATGGTTCCAAACATTCAGGGGAGACATCCAAGAGGTGGGGATACAACGTTTCTATTTTCTCCAGAGCGAGATAAGACTATATGAAGGACTAAACGTATGGTACAAGTGTATTAAAGAAATCTATGTCCCTAAAACCACCTTCCAATTTTCCTATACAATGGAACCTTGGGCTCCCCATTTGCAAGTTCGGCCAGGAAGAATGGTGCTGCCATTTTGGAGTCCACAAGGAGCTTCTAAACATCCCTATAAGTTCTGGAGGCTATGGGAAGTGTTACTTCAACATCTTTTACTTTTTCCTCTCCCACGGGTTTCTAAACCCCCTGTGATCTCCCGGGGAGGAACGCGATGTAAATCCCAAGCTTCATGTTTGTAATATTTGAATGATCTTTTGAATTCCAGGTTGTTGTGTTTTTTTTATAATCCTATATTTTTATTTTATTGAGTTATGTACTGGTATGTAATGCTCAACTCATATGATCATGTTTGGGGGTACCCATTCATGTGATGTTTCACACACTGTTCACCACTTTCTTTTCCACCTTTCAATTGTGGTGTTTTTGTGGTTCATATTGGTCAATTGAACTCACATAAGAACTTTCAAGGCCATGTACATTTATGTCATGGAATAAAAAAGAAATAAAATACAAACCTGGACAGCGAATCGAGTTCTTCATGTGTTTCCATGGTGAGTTTCGGTTATGAATCCAAATACAATTCACCCAATCATCGGCAGTGTCAGGTGAATCATTGCTTGTTTTCGACTGAAACCTTGGAGGTATCATAGTATAACCTCAGTAAAATTATGGATCTAGGTGTTACAAACCATGGATTAAATGTTCATAACCCTATATCATGAAGCGATGAAGGAAAAACATCATGAGAATACCCCGATTTGATCACAATTAATTAATCTGGTTAATTTCAACTTTTTATTATCGCTTTCATTTTCTATTGTCATCATTAATCATAAAACCCTCGTATTATAAAACCCCATTTCCATTTTTTACCTTTATAATCAGAACCACATTTTGGAATTAATGATCTATGGCTCCATCAAGAGATGACCTAGGGTTGCTGCTATACTGCCGAAATTCTAGTAAAAATCAAACAACTAACTTGACGCGCTCAACAACGCTATCAATAATGAAGGGGCAACCCTTAGTTTGGTTGTAAAAATGCCAGCGGAGATTTTAGAAGATGAGGTGGAGACTGACTACTTCCCCCATATTAAGTCTTCCAGAGGAGGGCGTTGGGTACATAGTCTACTGCGACGCATCAGGGACCAAACATGGATGTGTCCTGATGCAAGAGTGAGCAGTGATCGCTTATGGTTCTTGAAAGCTGCTAAAACATGAGCAAGAAAAACACTAACCATGACCTAGATTTAGCAGTAGTGGTCTTCGCCTAGAATATGTGGCGACACTATCTGATGGGAAAGCATTTTACCGTGTACTCTGATCACAAGCGTCTCAGGTATATCTTCTCTTAGAAGGACATGAACCTAAGACAACAACGTTGGATTGAGTTCCTCCAATACTATGACTTCGAGATAGTCGATACTATTGGGAAGGAGAACGTTTTTTCAGATTCAATCAGCAATAGATCTGTTATACAACTGCTAGGAGAGGCGACAGAGAAGCTAGTCGATTTGAAGATATCCTTTGTTGATAGAGATGGAGCAGTTTTCCGTCAGTCTCTTACAGTCACTCCCCCACTTCTTCAGCGATTCAGAGAGGCACAACGTGGAGACGTTAACTGCGAGACATGACGTGCTAAGATATCCATAGGATCAGAACCTAATGGATTATATAAAGGGGGGGGGGCACATCATCATCTTCAAGGGACGTACTATGGTACCAGTGTCACTTTAGGAGTAAGTGTTGATGGAGTTACACACATCCCCTCTATAAGTACATCCAGGAGTGGCGAAGATGTACTAGGATCTCCGATAATAGCACTGGTGGCCGGGAATGAAGAAAGCAGTTGCATAGTTTGTCTCATGGTGCCTCACGTGTCAGCAAGTAAAGGTGGAGCATCAGGCACCAGCAGGCTTGGTTCATCCTTTAGAGGTCCCATAGTGGACGTGGGGTGGTATATCTATGGACTTCATAAAATGACTTCCACATACATCCAGGGGACATGAATCGATTTGGGTGATCATCGACCGACTCACCAAGTCGGCCCACTTCTACCGATCATAGAGAAGGGTTCAGTAGAGAGCATGCGATGCCTCTATGTGCATGATATTGTGCAGCGACATGGATTACCCACGAAAATTGTCTCCGATCGTGATTCATGTATTACTTCCCAGCTATTGAAGGGGTTTCAGGAGGATTTTAGGATGAATCTTCATTTGAGTAACACATTCAATCCTCATACAAATGGCCATAAAGAGTAGACCATTCAGACCCTCTAGTACATGTTACATGCTTGTTTCCTTGACTTCAGTCGCAGCTAGGAGGATCACTTGCCTTTGGTGGAGTTTTCATACAACAATAGCTGTCATTCCACCATTGTGATGGAACCTTTAAAGGCATTCTACGGGTGACCTTGCAAATCAACTTTGTGCTAGACTAACCTGGGGGAGTCAGCACTCCTGGGACCATAGATGGTTCGGGATACCATAGAGAAAGTGCAGATCATCCAAGAGCGGATAAAGACTGCACAGAGTGGGTAAAAGTCATTTTCTGATAGGAGAAAGAGACCTCTGGATTTCAAGGATGACGACCATGTTTTTCTACAGGTCTCACCTCGATGAGGAATACAAATATTTGGATGAGGAGGAAAGTTATCTCTGAGGTTCATCTGACCTTTTCATGTCCTCAGTAGATTTGGCGAGGTGGCTTACTGCTTAGCTCTTCCACCTCAGTTGCACCAGGTGCCCGACGTCTTTCACGTATCCCAGCTGAGGATATACGTGCATGACCGTTCTCACATCATCGTACATGGTGAGCTGGACGTCGACGATGTGGAGACATTTATCGAGGTTCTAGTAGAGATTGAGGATCTACAAGAGCCACTCCTTCATGGATGGTTGATACCTCTAGTGCATGTTTGCTGGTATCACAGGAACCTCCAGTAGAGCACATGAGAGTGGGAGTCTCAGAAGCATGCTAAATCCCCCACTTTTTCCCTTAGTTTGAGTTATTTCTTACAGGGACATAAATCCTGAGGTGGGGAGAATGTTAAGGCCTGGAATTTCCATGCAATTTTTTTAAAATAAATAGGAATTTTACGAGTCTGCAAAAATTGACGGCGCGTGATTCCAAGGCCCGGAGTACCATGAATGAATTTATGAACTTTTGTTTGGGTACACTTAATAAACGTGCAAGTGGGTTTTATAACTTTTTAACCAATGCTCGGAATTGAAATCGGAGGGCACCGTTGAACTCACAATTCCAGTATTCTTTTAAGAATACTTTCACCTTGACGACAGTTGGTCAAGGGTGAAAGTTAATTTTTTGGGCTTTTCTGGAAATAATAAAATAAAATAAACACATATTTTATTTTCTTTGTTGTAACCACCCACTTGTGAATATTATATTGGTAGGGACCACATATGTTTTATTCTCTAAATTGAATGCTCAGTGGTGGGGACCACCCGAGCCTAACTCCCTTGTGGATATTATGGTGGTGGAGACCACTCGTGGAATGAAACCTCATGAACTCCATAATTAAGTGGGGAGAAACCTCTTTAGCTCCCCACTTAATTATGCCAACCCTCCCCCACTTAATTGACCCAACACACCACATTAATTTATCTATTTTCAATTTATGACAACAAACATAATAGAGGGGATAATCTATTATTTTGACACCACTTTACATTTGGGTGTAATTGGAAGGAAGCTTCTCCAATGAAGAATGCTTCCTCCACGAAGAACGCTTCCTTCATGAAGAACACTGACAAGGAACATCTTTGACTATGAAAAACTGATGCATGAGCCCGGGACTGGAGGTGTGTTGTGGATGAGACGAACGTCGATGACTTCACCTTCTTCTCCACGCCATTCTCATCAATCGAACGAGGTAGGGGTTTATTGATTATCACCTCCCATGTTCTTCCCTTCTAATTCTTTTATGGGATTTGTTAATAGAGATTGACGAGGGTTGTGGGAAATGATGTTTTAAAATACCTTCCATACACATTCATGCTTTGTTCTTTGTGAACCGCTTTCTATAACTCTAAACAAAGAGGGTGTGGGCCAATCAAACATGGCCTGACCCCTCCTCTATTTTTCTTTGGTGTACTCTTCGAAATGGAGGAAGGAAAAAAAGGTGAAGAAGGTGAGGAAGACAATGGCACTGCCACCCACGGCCTCCGCGACCCGCCCTGCCCCTACGATGTTCTGGTCTCCCAGCCAAATTGGTCACGCGCTCAGGCTCTATGCCCTGGTCAAGCCACTCACAGCGCTCCGCCCTCCCGGGCGAACTAGCCCTGCGGCCCGACTCTGTGCCCCGGTCCTGCCGCCCCGCGGCGCACCAGCCTCCCAACCGAACTGGCCCCACGCCCCTGCAGCGCTCCGGCCTCCTGGCCGAACCAGCCCTGTGCCCCCGTGGTGCTCCGGCCTCCCGGCCGAACCAGACCCATTCCCCGGCAGAACCACCCTCTCCACGACCCTCCGAGCCACCCCGGATCACGCCACACACGGCCCTCTGAGCCCCCCATTTCGCACCTCCCGCAACCCTCCGTGCCACCCCAGCTCACGCCGCCCACCGGCCCTATGAGACGCCCCAACCGCACTACCCCCTGGCACCCCGAGCTTCCCCGGCTGAGCCGCCATACGGCTTCATGACCTCTCCGCAACGTCGGGCCGAGCCGCTCTGCGGCCTCACGCCCTCACGGCCATCTCCGGCCTTCCGCGGCCCCTCACGGCCTGTCGAGCCTGACACAGCGGGCCAGACCGACCCAACAGGCTGGGCCGCACTGCATGCTGGATCAGACCCAGTGGGTCGGGTCGGGTCGGTACGACCGGGTCCGATCGGAATCAGGCCCACTACGACCTAGTTACTTTATTTTGGCCATAACTTTGCCACCGGACGTCCATTTGATGAAACGTCAATGAAACTATAAATCTTGGAGAGAGACGGTCCCTTTGAGTGATTCCCCACTTTGTTTTGGATTATTTTGGGGAACGGTCAGGTTGGATCGAGCATAAATCCAACCAGGCCCCCGGTACTAAAAGGCTAATAACTCACAAACCGGGCGTCCGATTGACGTGTCGTCTGTTACGTTGTGACCCTTATGACGTGACAGAACTTTGAGACACTTCTTCGTGGTAGTTGTAGAATCAACTTGTAGATTTTGGAGAGGATCCTCCCAGAGACGATCGAGCGTAGTGTGGGAACCCGGTGGATGGCTGAGACTTGATGACTACTAACCTTTTCAACACGGAATGACTCGACAGTCCCAGTGGGGAGCGCCTTGGTGATGCGGTAGACCCACGGTGGGGAGTGCCTTGGTAATTCAGCAGACCCACGGTACTCAACAGGAGGATTACCTCAACAGGACATGAGGGGGAGTTCCTTGGTGATGCTGCAGACCCATGGTGTGGAGCGCCTTGGTGACGCGGCAGACCCACAGAACTCGACGGGAAGAGTACGTCAGCAGTCCAGGGTTAGTGGAAATCACCTTTATACGACGCGACGGTACCACTGTAGTTGATATAGGAGGAGTTCTACAGTAGTCGAGGGTGTGGAATGTTACTTGATTCTACCCCTAGAATAAATCCTTGTGTGAGCTGATTCAGAACCTCAGTGTCTTCCTCATGATGTAGATGGATTACTTGATAACATTGGTAAATGTATGGGAATATAATTAAGTAAGGTTATCTTTTGATTTCATACTTTGTGTTGTATCCTTGTTGGATTTGGTGAGACCTAGAGGGTATTGGGGTTCGTACAAAGTATCTTTATACTCACCCTTGCATGGGTTATGCCTGCACCTTGTTGTGTTGGATGCAGATGACAGACAGCGCCGACTGAGGCCGAGAGTACCAAGACTAGACGGAACCCGGTGGTGGACCTTAAGACGACTCGGTACACGGAGGAGACAGAAGGATGAGGAGTGATGAGGAGGCGATCTGTACCTACCCTTTAGGTAGGAACCTCAAAGGATGATCTAGTATCTATCTTTTCTCTTTCTTCAGTTGTATTGTATCTCAGTTGTACTTGTACGTTCCAGTTGGGCTGGTATTCTGGCCCATTTTACTTACTGCACTCACTCTGTTTATAGTTCATTTTACATGTGTTCCTATCTTGTTGTGTACTTGGTTACGTGTTTTTACATGTTATAAAGGTAATGTATTCCCTGTTTTAGGGAATACGCCTTTGGTGCTAGTCGCCAGCCCCTGGCCTATGGAAGGCGGGCTTGGGGTTAGTCAGGGCTTGGGCCTCGGGGGACGGGTCGTGGCAGAGACTTTCCATAAATGAGATCATATAGCATACACTGCTTGTTAGATGGGGAACCTTCATGAGAACAAACTACCACTGGTTTCTCCTCGAAAACCAGCTCATCCGATATTGCCTCATCTACAAAATCCCTGAGATATGTTTCACCAGAAGGAATAACATACTCTTCAATTTCAGGATGGAGACCCCATACAAAGAGACGTGATTTCATTTGATACTCTAATTCTACATCTGACAATAATAGAACAAGCTCTCTAAAATGGTCAACATAAAACATTACTAACTATTTACCATGTTGAACACCGAACAACTCTTCCACCTTCTTCAGTTTTACCTCCTCTAGTATGAATCATTGGATGAATGTGGCCTTGAACACATCCCACTCCATCTCAACATGCATCTATGATGAGGTAAGCAAATCCCATAGGCCCAAGGATGGACCCTCAAACATCCTCTGAACTACACAGACTATAACCATTTTAGGAGTTTCCAATGAACTAAAAATTCACTCGACTTCCTCAATCCATTCGATAGCCTCTTATGGACCTTGATCACTATGGAAAATAGACAACAATCGATAAAGAATAGGAACCAAGAATGTCTCCCTTGAAACATTAATGACCTTTATAGGATGTATTTCCAAAGAAAAAAGAAAAAAACTAACCAAATATGACATCAGAATAATGAAAATTTAAAAAGAACACCTCAAGCCAAAACATCTAACTCAGAGGTCAACTAAACATAAACACCACCAAAATATACATTCCTAAAAACCACCATTTCCATTTTAAATATTCAAAAATTCCTCCTTCCAAGGAGAATTCCCAAATACTAAAACACCATTTATATAAAGAAGAACTAATTTCTAAAATCATTCTATCATTCAAATCTGCTTTAGAAAAACCAAGCGAAACCATTAATTCCAAACCCAACCCATGGTATCTTATGAACTATTACATATGTGTTCTTCCATTTCCATCCTCGAGTGCCCATATTAACTTTCCATACATCCCCACACACATGAAAACATCCATGATGTATATCAAGGATTATATCCATTTTATATTCTCAAACCCAAAACACTTTCAATGTTTCAAAACCCGCTTTACCAAATAAAACCATTTGATGGAGAAAACCTCCATTTTTAAATATATATTCATTTCAAAAGACACTTTCATTTTAAACATACACCTACACTGAATGAAATCAAAACAAAACCCAACTGGCAATGTACTACTTGAATGAGTTACTAGTTCTTATGACTTTCCTAGTGACATGGTGGTGAGCCATGCACCAACTAAGGCATAACACTAAGAGAACCTTGATCCGGGCACTTAGACTCCACATGGGACACCACCCCATTTGAGGCCACAACATGACACCAGATCACCTCTATTGGCATCCATCAATCCAAAAAAACATGGCAAAAGACTCAAATCTAGAATTACACCTAGTGACTCGAGGTTCAGAATGAGCAAGGTTTCATTACACCCTTCTTACATCTAGCTCCTCAGTCCCGATAGTCATAATATCCATCTGCTGAAAACCAAAAATAACAATAACTTGCCTTTGATACCATTTTTTCATGAACCAACCAGGATCAACCTTAACCCAGTCACCAGAACAAGCCCGTAACATATCCAAAGGGGTGTTCCCAATCTCCATGGGATGGAAACTATTTCCAAACATCAAAGCATACCATAAGAAACAATTTAAGCCCAAAAAACCATGAATCAATATAAAAAGAACCAAAATAAAAATAGTGAAAAACTAAAGAACTGACTCTCAAATAAATAATCCACATATTCTTTTACTAATTATAACTAAAATAATCCAAACTAAAGACAAGATTCTAATACCATGATCTCTATGTGACCCATAGGTCACCTCCAACCACAAGACCAACCCAAATCCACCTCGAGCACCTAGTCTAGGAAAACCTGAACAAAGATGGACCTGAAACTATAATGATAGAGGATAGGAATGAAAAAAAAATCTTAGTAGGGATTCTAAAAGATAACCATGGAATCCAAGTTTTTCTTTACCTAAAGCTGACTAGTGGAACTAGTTTCAAAATTAGACTATAAAAATAGGGTTTTCACCTTTTAATAAAACAACATCATTTCCCTATTTCAAAACCCAGCACACACCACATACCTCTTCTGAAACCAATTACCATTTTATAAAAAAAATCCATAACAAGGAAAACTAGGGATGTGCTAAAATAAATGGGTGAAATTATAGGCAGAAAACTGATACAGAAGAATGTAAACAAGAAATATGAATAATAACAATAGGTGATTATAAACATACCTAGACAACCCATGTATGTACTCAGTTTGGAACAACCCATCGGCATATGGTAAAGCCCCAAAGTCTACAACTCACTGATCGTTGTCACAACAAAACCAATATAAATTATCACATGTCCTCTATATTTAATAAGGGAATCAACCCTTCCTATCATGGATGGAAAACAACTGTCACTTGATAATCAATAAGACGCCCTAGAACCGATGGTGGTTATAATAGTACTATGTAAGTAAAAGTACAATGTACATGTGACTCTACTCGGCTATCACCACTCCATTTGCCTACCCCAAATATAGACACAAATATATGATAACACCTATGGTAAATACCTATAGTAAAGTTTCCCCATATATGTACATTTTCATTTCACATCATTCAAAGTGCCAACTAGGCCACCTTATCATATATCATTTAAACCATTTCATAAACCATTTCCAAGTTACCAACCAGGAACATGAATTTTCCAAACCACAACCAATTCTAATAGTTCATACAATTATCACCTATGAGTTTAAAGTTACAAACAAGCCTTAAGATTCCATGTTCTCAAAGCATCAACATAAAATTCTTTCATCGCTTTAGAATTGTTTTCCATTTTTTAAAAATTAACAAACCATCCCTTGAGTTCCAAACACACTCCCAATATATTTTTCAAGGTCAAATAGACCAAAACCTTGAGGAATACATTTAAATTAATTGTTTTAAAATGAAAAAAATAACTCTCGGCCTTTAGAATCTAAAGAACCAGTTAAGAGACGATGGTTTTTATGGAAACATCATTGTTAAGGTTCCATAATCATTTGAGCTCACATCAATCCACCAAGAAGACATTTTAAAACCATTCCCACAAAATACCATTTGATTTGAAACAAAACAAAAACCCATTCACATCATGAAATTAACAAAAAAACATAACATTGGAGCCATTTAACCCTTTACAAGGTGTTTTAACACAATAATAGAGCCATAAAATAATGAAATAATACACACAATAACCAATTAATTAAACAAAAAATATCATTGTGACATAATAAGATATATATATTTCATAAAAATACCTAATTTAATTTAAAATGATCAATGGAAGTAGAATGAACACTCCAGGTGCCATAAATCTAGACATTTCATATAAATATCTATGAAATAAAATTTTTATCAAATCAAACCAACTCCAAAATACTATAATAAGATAAAAATGGGTTCCATAGAGGTGCAAATCAATGTAATAATTTTTTTTTTAAAATTTTAAACATAAAAATAAAGGCTTTAGGAATGAAAGTCTTGGAAACACCTAGTGAAATCATGTGTGAGTGGTAGAAAACTCCAAGAAGAGGAAGATCCCAACCTTACCAACAATCCTCACACCATAGAAATAAGAAAAAAGAACCAAAGGTTAGAAAAACCTAGATCTAGGGTTGGAAAAAGAATAAATCCCCCAAAGAATACCAAGAAAGGGAACAGGAAGGAGAAAGAGGAAGAAAATGACTCAGAACCCTAAATCTTACCTTAGATCCAAAGGAGAAGTACCATGGAAGATGAGAGATCCACGTAAGAGGTTTTTGGGGCCCCTTTAGTGTTCCAAAATGAGAGGGAGGGGTTGGGGCATGAGTAAGGGTAAAAAGGGAGAGGAGATAGAAAAAAAACATGTTTTTAATGGCTTGGTAAATTCGCTTGGTTTGGCCATACGGTTTGATAAATCGCGCGGTAATCTTGTGGACATCTCTATATAAGGGAGAGCTACCACAAGGTTTGTGAAAACCTATCACAAAACCATGAATAATACATGTGATCAATTCTATCTGGCCAGCTATATCCATATGGTGTCCGCATGGTTTCTACTAACCATGCAGAAATCATGCTTCACTCTTAAAATTCTATAAATGCATCAAAAATCAAAATTTTGGACCAGTACTCAAATCCAAACCACAAACCAATGATATATGACTAATAAAAGGAAAAAAATAAGGAGTTTCTGAGGGCACGATGTGATAATGTTGACTATTACAATGAATAGTGCTCCCTCTAATTGAATCCAGGATATTGGATAAAATGGTTTACCCACAAAAATATCTATACTGACCTCTATAGTAGAAATGTTCTTTGATTGGTCATGTATAAAAACAATTCAATTTTTTACAGTTGACTTTGATGATATAAATATACCTAAAATTGTAAAGATCTATCCAGATGTGTCCTTCATACTATCAATACCTTCAAAAAAATATGCATTTATATATCCTACCATGATTTGACCAGCTCCCAAATCACACAAACATAGTTTTTATGAACCATTATGATACCTAATAATCCCATTGAAGATATCCAAATACTAATTCCCTATGTTAGAGAAAATTGGCTCATAGTTACCACTATAAGTGTAGTATCTAGACTCATACCGACAATATCATACATCAAGATTCCAAACACCGAGGAGTATAGTATCGTCTCTATCACCTTGATTTATTCCTGGGATGATATATACAAATTCTTACACAAATTCAGATAGTTAGAGAGAGGAATTATCATAGGATGGAATCTATCCATTTTCAAAATTTTCAAAACACATTCAACATAATTCTCTAATGTTAATCATAAAATATCCTTTTTTTATCAAGAGTGACTAGTACCCCCAAAATCCATTGAGCTACTCTAAAGATATTTATATTAAAATACATGGATAAATCATTATTCAATTGACTGATCTTCACTATATCATTCAATGTGTCCCTTATTTCATCCTCATAAATTAAAGGAGACATGAAGTTATTATCTTTAAATATCAATTAGTAAACACACTTGTATGCTTATGTCATCGTGTATCCATGAATCACCATGAAACCATCAGGCTTTATGTACCATTTTTTGGGACTTATTTCAATCTTTATAAGAACGTCCTCAATTTTCAAACAATATTTTCTTTTCCAGAACAAAAAAACCAATAGGTCACTTCATATAGATCTATTTATTATGGTTTTCATGATGAAAGGATACCATAGTATCCATTTTTTAAATCTCTAGGACAATGCTAGCCACAAATCATAGAACAATACATATTGATGCCATATTTACCATGGGAGAAAAATACAATCAAATTAAACTAATATATTTTAAAGGAATCCTTTTACCATTAAATGAGATTTATACGTTATTAATTTTTCCCTGAAATTATTATTCATACTAAACACCAATTTTTTTAGTTTCTTATTTCCTTCAGGTAGTTTAACTAAATTATGTGTATGATTCATCATCAATAACTCTATCTCATCGTTCATAACATATAACCACTTGAGTCTTGTTAGATGTGATATTCCTTCTAGATATCCTTATAGATCTCCTTTATTGGACATTAGTGTGTACATTGATTCTAGATATCTTTTTAAAGAATCACTTTCTCATATATATCTCTAAAAATATAAAACATTATGTTTGGGAGGTACACCATTACCTAGATCATGTGATTGTCCATTAAAATATAGTGGAAAGGATTGAGTCTCCCCCTTCCCAATATACTCCTTTATTGCCTCTTGGTTTACTGTAGATGAGTCTTATTGAAACTATTCTACTTCCATTGTATGTGGTTATAGTAAAAGAGTTAGATTATAATTTGATTCTACATAACATTGTCCTTCAGTTAGTTATGTATTTTGAATATCTTTTATTATCTTGTCCTCATGATGCCTGGAATCTCTACTTCTAATTACCTTCATCACCTTTATATCTACATTCATGTTTACGAACATTTCATCACCATAGCCAAAATTAATTCTTGGATTTGATATCCCATATAGGATATATCTATTCTATGTGTATACATGTGAAAAATAAAAAAATACATGTACTCCTAAATGGTGGTAACATGTTTGTTTATTGGACAATCCCTTTTGTGGAATATCAAAATTTAGGGGAACTGATGCTGACCTATTGATGAGGTCACCTGAAACCCAAATAGATTTTCCCCAAAATATCTTAAGAATATTTTCCAAAATCACTATTCTCTTGACAATCTCCATGATGGTTCTATTAATCCCTTCAATAACTCAATTATGGTTTGGTTTTCATAGGAAGTTTTTCTCATGTCGTATTCTCTACATCCTTAAATAAGCATTAAACTCTATAGAAGTGAATTTTCCTCAATTTTTTGAATGAATACACTTTAACCTCCTTCTAGTTTCAAACTCTACCATGGTGTGGAACAACATAGAGTAGACTAACACATTTTCCATTGTTCATAATAAAAATACTAATACCTTTTGTGATGAATCATTAATATAGTTTTTGAAATATTTTTTAACTCCATGTGATTCCACCTCTATGATATTGAATACATATGAGTAAACTTGATCATGAAACTATGATATCTTTAGTGAAGAAATATTGAATAATAATATGTGTTTCTTCCCATATATGAAGTATTTAAAAGGATCCAGTAATGTATCCTTCCCAACAAAAATTTACTTCTTCTTTATCAAGGTTGAATAACCACTTTCATTTAATTGGTCGAGTCTCCTATGTCGTAAATTTTATTAAGACTCTTCTTCAATCGTGTCAAGAGTACATAAACATATATTCACATGATTTTGAAAAACATACCACATATGTGTCCTTGGGTAATGATGTTCTCCCCTTTCCTTATCTTACATGATTTATTGTTGAATATTTTTTCATAACATTTTCTATCAATGGTATCCTTAATAGTAAGTTTACATGAAATTTTGGATCATGTTGAACATCCAATATAGTGATTATAAATCTAATTTCAATATTTCCATGTATATCACCCATTCCAAAAATCTCCACTAGACTAGTATAACCCATCTTAAATACTCCATTGTCAGTTTCTTGATAAGTTATTAAATACTCATGATGTGGAGTGATATGGTGTAATAAAGTAGTATCGGCTACCAATAATGTTACTTGGACTAATGTTTGAAATAAAATCTCTTATTATGGGTTTTATTTGATAATATGATGATCATTAGTAGTGGAAGAAAAACCAAATAACAAAATAATGTATCTCCATGAAATCAAAAATATAGGACTATACAAAAAATAGAGCATATAAAATGAATGTGTGCAATGACTGAAGATTATATAATCCAATATTAGCTACAAATAGACCATGATTTATGATGATCATGATGAGTATAAGACAAAATCCACCCATCTCAGAGGGGAATATACCTAAAAATGGATCCAATAATGCCTTTTGGGGACTCCTGAATTCTTGAAGGTGTGCAAGCACCTTCAATGTGAGATAAAAAAACTTTGGTAAAATAAGAGAGATTCTGCAAGAATGAAATTATTATAGTAACAAAAAAAATACAATATTAATAATAGATATATCACATCCTTTTATAAGCTTCACTAACACTCTTCAATCCATGAAGATAGATATGTTTATGAATCTATTAAAGTGTTATCACATGAAACTCAAATGTTTCACATATCATAGTGTTAATTCAATGTTAAATTCAACGAATTAGGTATTACTTCAATAAAAATCCAACACTTAGGTTTATAAATGATTAACTCAGGTTGGAGAAGGATGTGGAACATGCATGCATCACATTCATCCTAAACCCGTGTGGCATTAAATGACATATTTATATGCAAAACCATGGTGTGGTGGATCCCATTTTAGTACATATCTAAAAATCTCCCACTTTCACTTAAATATATTATGGAAATTATTCCAAACAACACAACTCTTTCTCAATACATCCAAAACTCATTTTTTTTGTTTCATTGATATTTCATTATTTCAGAATAGGAACTTTATCCAAAACATAATCCTTATCCAATGGCCTTATTACATGACTATGTGGGACTTAGTATCTTTGAAAACAAATATGAAATATTTATTTCATAGATATAATGTAACAACTCAAGATTTTATGAGAATTATTCTTTTTATTTTCATTTATTTCTTGTGTTGTACACTACACCAAATGGAGCTTGAACTACATGCAATCGTGACCTTCCTCGATAGCATGTGTAGTACGCAATACCGGGTTTCACTAAACAATGATATATTGATATAATATTATTATGGACTAGCCGTTATGGATATTATTAACTAAATTTTGAATTTTATAACATTATTATTCATCTTAAACATTTTCTAGAACATGGTATGAGAACAAAATAAATTTTTTTGGGTAAAACATGTATTTTTAAAAAAATGCGGTTTTGCCGCCTTTTGATGGCGCACCAACTTTAAATATAGTTTTTGACATTTTTATAAGTTCAATTTGAAAAAATAAAATTCTTCTTTGGAATCAAGATATAAAAATTTTATTTGAATAAATTTTTCATATTAATCTGATTACTTTCATATTTTAATAAATAGTAAAAACACGCTATATTTTAATTAAAAACAACTTTTTTCATCGCAATAATTTATATGGATATATTCTATTTTTAATTTGTTTTAAAGTGTAATTAGAATATATATTTACCATTTAATCCAATGTTTGTCATTGGAATTAATTTCACTTTGAAATTGGACATAAACAAGTGTCGATCTTTTGATAGTTATTGTTTCTTAAAAACACGCTATTTGTTTTGATAACATGAATTATTTTTAAAATTAATTAATGCCGCTTCTATGTTTTGAATTTGGAAAAATAGACATCATTTTTGAATTCAGAATATAAAATATAGATTCGGCAGAATTTTTGGTATTTTTCTAAAAAACTTCAATTTCTGATGAATAGTGAAACCACTTAGTGGTAGTTAAAAAAACTGACTCTTTCATTTAAATGAACTTTTACCACTATTATGAATTGAATTTCAAATATCCTACATACATGGTTGTTATCAAGAAGTAAAATGTGGTTTAATAAGATGAAAATAATTTTTGGTGAATAGTAACGTTTGACTTTTATTTACCATGGTTAAAGGAAAATAGGGTAATTCAAGATTAAAAGAATATTATAATAATTCAAAATTACCTTAACACGTGTCCCAACATTATTTTATGAGTAGTGGACGACCATGGAAATCCTTGGGTATATTTCGGGACCCCATAATGCCACTTGGTAGTGATAATGGCAGTTTGGATTATTTAATTTAATGTAAAGACAAAATTGACATTAAAAAAATATTTTTGTAATAAATTTTTATAAGGGGTTATATAAATTATATTTTCTACTATAAATATTCATTAGAAAGATAAAAATATTTCCTACATTATGGTATTTTTTTATAATTTTTAGTAATCAAATAAATTAAATTATTTATTTCAAAATAATGATGCAGTATTTACCTCAATGATAAATGTTTTAAATAAATAAGATTATAATGATTAAAATATTATCCAAAACATGTCCAATTCTGGTTGGATGACTTTATTTCGACCATGAGTCATGTTATCTTCATATTTAATTATTTTTGGACCTTTTGAAACCGATGATAAGTTTATAATAAAATAATATTTTCACACATTCCAAAGGTGCCCCTCTCCTCCCTTATAAAATGGAACCTCCTCCCTCTTCTCTTTACACAACATTGAGCCTTAAAGCTCGGCCAAACCCTACCAATTTATCTTATCCACTTCCCTAGAAAAATTATGGAGGTTTTGGTCTTCTCAAAAGACCAACTCTATTGCCTTAAAATGAAGCTTAAAAGAGGTGTGCCGAAGAAGAGGTAATCTCTTCTACCGATTATTTCAAGATTCTTTCTTCTTCCACTTATTGTTATTTAGTTTTTTAATTATAAATTAATAACATAAGTATCAATAATATAATTATATGTTATTATAAATATTAAAGAACCCCATTTCACCTTATATCCATCCTACAGAAAACAAAATCACCGCGCGTGCATACATACGGAATACCGTCTCCACGCCGTGGTGTCATTAGTTTTTCCAACACCACCTTACTTGGATGTGTATAATGGTTTAAATAATAACTATATATGGTTATTAAAATATCATAATTATTATGAGATATTATATCATCCACTCCAATTCTATTCAATAATTATGGGAATGATATCATCACTCGTGCGTATGTACGGACTACTGTCTCCACAAACGCGATGAGAATCATTTTCCATGATTAACCATTTAATTATGATTATAAAGTATATATATAATAAATAATAATTAAAGATATTAAATAATAATGATATTGGATTTATGTACATATATGTTTCATTAACTTAATTCCATTTAATTCAATAAGGAAATGAAAACAGCGTTCATGCATACGTACGGTCTACCATCTCCATGAATGGTGTATTTCATTCCATTTATCGATCCATCATATATATATATATATATTTATATACTGAATATATATTATATATAAATCATATTTAAAATTCTGGAATTAAGTAAATTAGGATATGAGTAATAATATCAATAACAACAAATCAAAACACGTACGATAAATGAAACGATTTTACCCAAAACGCTGCTTTAACACAGAATTTACAAATGATCAGGTAATATAAAGTCCTAAGTGAAACATATATGATATCCTAACAATGAATGTGATTCCTTAATAATTAAATTACATTATTTAAATCCTTATACAGAAGGTTTGGATTCATACGAATCATACCTGACATAAGGTAAGGGATAACCTTTCCAATCTCATTTTTATCTAAGATTGTTTATTCGTAAGTATTTACAGGGGTTATATTTATCATACATGTCCTTGTTTTCTAAAAATGGTTTCATGTATGTTGAAAGTAATTTTTAACCATTTTTTACTATTACTACATGGTATGTAAGGAATCTTTCTTTTTTTTCCATACGAGGTACTTTTTGACTTTTTCGGAAAAAGTACGAGAAGAATGTTTTTTAACTTATACGGCATGAATATATTTTTACGGTTTCATAATGCCTTATTTTCATGAAGATTACTCTATAATATTTCAAGAATATTCTCAAAAAAATCTTTTTCTTTTAAAATTTCATGGCATTTTTTGAAAAAAATGATTTTGAAGAAGAAAGGATATTTTCCTAAAGAATTCATTTCATCTGTTTTATCAATACCATTTTACATCCATGATGACATTATTTCATATGTTTATGTTTGAAGTATAATGTCTCTATGATTTAGATGGTTTAACTTTTCTTATGATGAAATTATATCCATTTTTTATATGGATTATGTTATTATGGGATGATGTTTATGAAACCCATTTTATTATTTGGGTTATGATGAATGATTTATGTTTATGTTGTGGAACATGTAAGAATAATTTCATTATGAGATGGGTGGGACCTATATATCCCTCCAATTCATTGGGTAAATATTTATATCTCATGAGATAGACATGGCTGGAATGGCAAGTTAATCCGGTTCAGTGATACTGGACTGGAATGAGGTGTGAACTCAATTCAGTAAGGGACTTTGTCCACTAAGATTGCCTTGAAAGCAATGACTTGGATACTATGGAAATCATATAATGTAATTAATGTTTTTCCAAAATTACAAGTATTATTTCCAAGCTATTTTATCATGATTGATGTTCCATTATGATCTTTGCCATACATACTTCCATGTTTTATGTCATTTCTTAAGATTTTAATGTTTAAACATTATGTTCATGTTTTTATATTCAAATCTATATGGTTTGATTTATTTTCTCCATTCTTACCCTTACTGAGAATTTGAGATCACCCTCTATATGTTTTCTTTTCCCCAAGATATAAAGAATGGTTTAAGGTAAGAAAACAAAAGGGGAAGATCTTTATGGGAGATGTTGAAGATCTGTCACTATGATTAAAAGATTATGTTCCCAGTTTTCAAAGACACTAAAATATTACGATCCTTGAGTGTTGGATTTTTTTATGTATTACTTATTCTGCAAATTTAATGTAACGTCCATGTAAATCAAGTTTGTTGTCTATATAATTGGTATCAGAGGAAAGGTTTAGTCAACCTATGGAAACTATGATACGAAAATTTAAGTGAGAACCCTAGAGATATTTCTATGGTATGTCTAGGGATGTGCCTAAGGTTAAGTATAACTATAGGTTATAGTCCTCGCATTATGGTAATGATCATAGAATTAAACCTAAGATGTTAGATATTGAAATTACTTCCCCTTTATTAAGTTGTTTTCCTAGAATTATTTCTTCCTCTCACACTTTTCTTTTTGGGTTTTAGACGATGGATGGAACCCGAGGGAATTGTGTTGATCAATGTAATGGACAATGAAATGGTTGTCCTGAAAAAACCAATGTTATGGGAGATGGAGTGAAAAATCTTATTTCTATACTTACACAAGCTATGAATCATTCTGGACTTCTAAATGAGTAGAGAAAGGAACAATATTCTATTGAGTCCTTCATGAGGCAACTCCCACCTTCTTTCAGTGGGTTTTCTGATCCACTTGTTGGTGAAAAATGAATTAGTACCATTGAAAAGATATTTTCAATACTTCGATGATCATAGCATGAAAAAGTCATTTTAACTGTTTACCGTTTAGAAGGTGAAGTAGTCTAGTGGGGGACTCTAATTAATAATACAAGGCCCCAAGATTAAATTGAATCCATGGAATGGGATGAGATAAAGAACATGTTTTTCAATATGTACTTCCCTCGTATTCTTTAAACAATGACGGAAAAGGAGTTCCTTGAGCTTATGAAAAAGGAGGATGAATCTGTTGGATTATATGAAGTGAATTTTACAAGGCTTGCAAGTTATATGCATCTGGATTTATCATCCAACCTGAAAGTAATGTTGAACGATTCTTCAGTGGCTTAAAACCAAGTCTTCGAAGGGAATTTGCTATAAGAGACTTCAGTAGATATGAAGAAATTGTGGGTTGTGATATCAAGGTAGAATAAGAAGTTGGTGTAACATATCCATCTCATGGTTTGGACAAGAAAGGAAATATGGAGTTCAAGGAAAAATCACAGAACAATGGTGAAAAGAAGATGAATGTTTCTTTATGATCAATGTGTGGAAAGAATCATGGTGGAGATTGTCTAAAATGAACTAGAAAATGTTTCATGTCTGGAAAAGAAGGTCATCGCGCAGTTGAGTGTCGAAGTAATGGGAAAACGGAAGCTAATGATGTTAATAGAGAAAAGACTACAAAGAATGCTCCACCAACACTTCCATGATTTAAGTGCAAGGAAATGGGGCATTATGCTAATCAATGACCTAATCCAAGGGTTAATGATGATCGAAATGAAGAAACTCTTAAAGAAAAGGACAAAGGGATGTCACATGCGATCACTATTGGCGATGTTGAATATGAAAATGATGTGGTGGAATGATTAAGTGTTTGTGTAATGGATTCCAAAATAATGTTGTATATATTATTGTGGAATATTAGAATATTTATGTATTAGTATATTGTGGTTTTCCATAATTTTATGGCACCATTAACCATGAAAAGTAATTCAAATATTTTGGAAATCAGATGATATGCGCATAATGAAGGGATAAGGAGAAAAGAATATTAATGAGATTATGACTGATATAAGGACAAGGTGATATCATGGTTTGAGTATATCAAAATTTTGGGATTTTGGTATGTGGAAAGAGTTACCTTTTGACAAAATTCATGTTTTCACTATGGTTCTATGGTTATTCATGTTGCAAGAGAATACAAGATTAAGTTATTCACATGTTTGGAATGTGATCAACAAGATATATCTTATGATATATGGGTGATAAATGATGGTATTCACATGATCGATAGAATACATTTCTAGTAATTGTTTTCTTTATACTATGAGATTGGACAGAAGTATTTTGGATAAGCCTAAATATTGGAAATGGATTATGTTGGACATAAGCTAGTATTACTTAAGGATAGAACGCTTTTTGAATTTATTGATGGAATGTCATAATGATGTAATTTTAGAAAAAGGACACCCTGCAGGATGGGCGACAACCCATCGTGTCGGACATGGATGTGGGAATCGAACCCACCACCAAAGTGTGACAGACCTTTATTGCCTACCACTAGCATACAGGAAGTCCCTGGTTAGTAGAAACTAGTCTTATTTTAATCGGTGTGATAGATGAAGTATAAGTCCATTTTTGGAATCATATATGATTAACCTCACATAGATGGACTTATGTATATTTGATAACTTTTGCTAACATTTTGTTTGCGACATATGGAATAACCCATCATTCTATCACATGATCTGCTAACACCTCATGAATGACAAATTCAACTTCATTTCTTTTAGAGATGAAGTGCAAATTGTTCAAGGCACGAACAACGGTGAGATTATACTGAAATAAAGTAAGTATTTCTTCTAATTCATATTATTCAAAATTAGGGAAATTATCTTAAAAACCAAAAGTGTTGTCCAAGTGTCCTCATATATGATGAATCAGATGGTACCTTAGATCATCACAAATTTATGGCTTTGTGATTGTTGGCTTTTTCATAGCCATGATCTCCACCACTCTCCATCAGAACATAATGGTTAGATTTCTCTTCCATATCCATATTTTCACCTATGTTATTATATGTGAAAACCCAGTGATTAGTTAATTTGGGTAACCATTACATTTCATAATTTATTTTTTAAAGTTTTGTTTTGGTATTCTTTTTTACGATGTGGGTTTCTATGAAAGAAACTTTCATGTAGTAAACCATTTAAAACCCTAATGAATTTCGAGAGTGAAAATTATTTTAAGGGGGGTATAATGTAACAAACTGAGATTTTATGAGAATTATTCTTTTTAGTTTAATTGGTGTCTTGTGTTATACACTACACCAAATGGATCATACACTACAGGCATCCCTGATTTGTCTTGCATTACACGCAAATCACGACCTTCCTCGATAGCATGTGTAGTACGCAATACTGGGTTTCACTAAACAACAATATATTGTAATAATATTATTATGGACTAGCCTTTATGAATAGTATTAACTAAATTTTTAATTTTATAACATTATTATTCATATTACACATTTTTTAGAACATGGTATGAGAACAAAATAAATTTTTCAGGTAAAATAGGTATTTTTCAAAAAAATGCAGTTTTGCCGCCTTTTGATGGCACACCAACATTAAATCTAGTTTTTGACATGTTTATAAGTTCAATTTGACAAAATAAAATTCTTATTTTGAATTAGGATATAAAAATTTAAGTTGGATAAAATTTTCTAATTATTCTGATAACTTTCATATTTTAATGAATAGTAAAAACACACTATATTTTAATTAAAAACAACTTCTTTTCATCGCAATAATTTATATGGTTAGATTATATTTTAAATTGGTTTTAATGTGTAATTAGAATATATTTTTACCATTTAATCCAGTGTTGTTCATTGGAATTAATATCACTTTGAAATTGGACATAAACAAGTGTTGATCTTTTGATAGTTATTGTTTCTTAAAAACACGCTATTTGTTTTGATAACGTGAATTAATAATAAAATTAATTAATAGCAATTCTATTTTTTGAATTTGGAAAAATAGGCATAATTTTTTAATTTGGAATATCATATATAGGTTATGCTTAAGTTTTGGTATTTTTCTGAAAAACATCAATTTTTGATCAATATTGAAACCACTTAGTGGTAGTTAAAAATACTGACTCTTTCATTTAAATGAAATTTTACCACTTATGTGAATTGAATTTCCAAAATCCTACATACATGGTTGTTATAAAGATGTAAAATATGGTTCAATAAGATGAAAATAATTTTGGTGAATAGTAACTTTTGACTTTTATTTACCACGGTTAAAGGTAAATATAGTAATTCAAGGTTAAATGAATATTATAATAATTCAAAATTATCTTAACACATGTCCCAAACTTATTTGATGAGTAGTGTCCGACCATGGGCATCCTTGGTTCGATTTGGGGACCCCATTGAGCCAATTTTTAGTGATAATGAAAATTTGGATTAAATAATTTAATGTAAAGAAAAAATTGACATTAACAAAAATCTTTTAGTAATTAATTTTTATAAGGGGTTATATAAATTATATTTTCGACTATAAATATTTATTGGAAAGATTATAATATTTCATACATGGTGATATTAATTTTATAATTTTTAGACATCAAATAAATTAAATCATTTATTACACAATAATGATGCATTATTTATCTCATTAATAAATGATTTAAATAAATAAGATTATAACGATTAAAATATTATCCAAAACATGTCCAATTCTGATTGGATGGTTTAACTTCATCCATGAGTCATCTTATCTTCATCTTTAATGATTTTTGGACCTTTTGAAACCGAACATAAGTTTATAATAAAATAATATTTTCACACTTTCCAAAGGTGCCCCTCTCCTCCCTTATAAAAGGGAACCTCCTCCATCTTCTCTTTACAAAACATTGAGCCTTCAAGATTGGCCAAACCCTGCTCATTTCTCTTCTCCACTTCCCTAGAAACATTCTTTAGTTTTTGATCTTCTCAAAATACTAACTCTAGTGCCTTAAAAGGAAGCTTAAAAGAGGTGCGTCGAAGAAGAGGTAATCTCTTCTTCAGATTATTTCATGTTTCTTTCTTCTTCAACTTCTTCTTCATTAGTTGTTTCATTATAAATTAATAACATAAGTATCACTAATATAATTATATGTTATTATAAATATGAAACAACCCCATTTCACCTTCTATCCATCCTACGGAAAACAAAATCACCGCGCTTGCATACGTATGGAATACCGTCTCCACGCCGTGGTGAAATTAGTTTTTCCACCACCACATTACTTGGATGGGTATAATGGTGTAAAAAATAACTATATATGGTCATTAAAAAATAATTCTGATTCAGAGATATTATATCATTTACTTATATTATATTCAATATTTATTGGAATGATATCATCGCTCGTACGTACGTACGGACTACCGTCTCCACAAACGCGATGAGATTCATTTTCCATGATTAACCATTCAAGTATGATTATAAAGAATATATATAATAAATAATAATGAAATATATTAAATAATAATGATACTAGATTTATGTACATATATGTTTCATATACTTAATTCCATTTAATTCAATAAGGAAACGAAAACAGCGTTCAAGCGTACGTACGGTCTACCGTCTTCATGAACGGTGTATTTCATTCCATTTATCGATCCATAATATATATATTTTTATTTATATACTGAATATATATTATATATAAATAATTTTTTACATTATGAAATTAATTAAATCAGGATATGAGTAAATATACCAAGAACAACAAATCGAAACGCGTACGATAAATGAAACGATTTTACCCAAAACGCTGCTTTAACATTGAATTTACAAAAGAACGGTTAATATAAAGTCATAAGTGAACCATATATGATATCATAACAATGAATATGATTATGAAATAATTCAATGAAATTATTTAAATAATTATATAGGAGGTTCGGATACATATGAAGCATACCAGACATAAGGTAAGGGATAACTTTTACAATCTCTTTTTATCCGAGATTGTTTATTCGTAAGTATTTACTGGGGTTATATTTATCATCCATTTAACTATTTTCTAAAAATGTTTTCATGTATGTTCAATGTCCTTTTTACCCATTTTTTACTTTTACTACATGGTATGTAAATAATCTTTCTTATGTTTACCATACGAGGTACTTTTTGACCTTTCTAGCAAAAGTACGAAAAAATGTTTTTTTAACATATAGAGCATGAACAGATTTTTACGGTTTCATAACGCCTTATTTTCATGAAGAATACTCTATAAAAGTTCATGAATATTTTCAAAAAAAACTTTTCTTTTAAAATTTCATGGCATTTTCTGAAAATAAAATGATTTTTAAGAAGAAAGGATATTTCCCTCAAAAATTCATTTCAAGTGTTTTGTCAAAACTATTTTCCATCCAAGATGACATTATTTCATATGTATATGTTTAAAGTATAATGTATCTATAATTTAAATGGTTTTAATTTTCTCATGATGAAATTATATACATTTGTTTTATATGGATTATGTTATGATGGGATGATGTTTATGAAAGCCATTTTATTCTTTGGGTTATGATGAATGATTTATGTTTATGTTGTGGCACACGTAAGAATGATTCAATTATTAGATGGTTGGGACCTATATCTCCCTCCAATTCATTGGGTAAAGATTTATATCTCATGAGATAGACATGGCTAGAATGAAAAGTTAGTCAGGTTCAGTGATAAAGGACTGGAACGAGAAGCGAACTCGGTTCAGTAAGGGACTTTGTCCACTAAGATAGTCTTGGAAGAAATTCATTGGCTACTATGGAAATCATATCATGTGATTAATGTTTTTACACAATTAAAAGTTTTACTTCCAATCTATTTTCTCATGATTGATATTCCATTTTGATCTATGCCTTACGTACTACCATGTTTTATGTCATTGCTCAAGATTTTGATGTTTAAACATTAAGTTCATGTTTTTATGTTCAAATGTATATGGTTGTTTTATTTTCTCCATGCTTACCCTTACTAAGCATTTGAGCTCACCCTTTATATGTTTTCTTTTCCCCAGGATATATAGAAAGGTTTTAGGAAAGAAAACAAAAGGGGAAGATCTTTATAGGAGATTTTGAAGATCTTTCACCATGATTATAAGATTATGTTCCCAGTTTCCAAAGACACTAAACTATTACGATCTTTGAGTGTTGGTGTTTGTTATGTATTAAGTATTCCACAAAAGTAATGTAATGTCCATGTACATCAATTTTGGGGTCTCTACATATAATAAAATTGTTTCCTCTTGAAAACCATTAGTGATATTGAGGATACCAAGGGTTGTAGTGAGATCTCTGTCAAATATATTAATATCTATATACAAATATTTCAAAAACAAGTTGTGTCATATAATTCTTATATATACATATTTATGTTATATTTACATGATATCAAGAGGCCACTAGACATGGACCATTGCAATCCAGTATAAGCCTCTCATAATTTCCTGATTTTTCGAAAATGAATACCTATTTTAATGATCAACTATCTACTAATCCCATCACATGTATCATATCTAGATACATAATCACTTCATATATGAAGCATATAATTATGGAATTTCATTTCTTCAGTATAATTCAATCAATATTTAAATGTATTTTCTTCTCAAAATAGTGGAAAAAAATATTCTTGGTTGTTCTCCAAACAATGAAATGTTTCACAACATATCAACCAACTACTGATTGGCTAGGTAGACATATATACTAGTATGAGTAGTATATCAACGTATAATTATTACCATGCTAGTTATCTCACCAACCACATGTATAAAGATTTTATAATAAGAATAACCCTACATTTATTAATGATTGTATAACATTCCATGAGATATACATTTTTGATCCAATCCAAGTAATAAATAACAACTTATTACCCCATTAATCTAGAATTCATACCTTATATACAACCACATGCATTGAGTATAGTATTCTCTTAATGTTATTCTATAAATATAATCATCTCTCAAAATACTATATGATAATAATATTTTAGTCACAACTTAATTTTATAATTTTAGGGGATATTATCATTCAACCATTAATGTAAAATAAATTTTATCTTGAATGAATGCATGATAAATATATAATTACTTTACTATAATAACATGATATATTTATAATTATAACATAAATCTATAAATTATCATTTATCTAGATATTCAAAATGATCATCAGGAATTTACTATGATAATGGATTCATTAAGGGATATTTTATATTCTCCTAAGTAGCCACACAACTAATCTTTTCATGACCCCTCTCAAGGATCACTTGTATGAGATGGTATTGGAAAATAATGTGTCTGGTACTTTAGTGAGACTAGTTTCTTTATGTTCAGAAACAACCCTATTGTAGTCATAATAAATCTTAACTTATCCCTTGATTTTTGGAACCACCTCATGTTCAAAAATGACCTTCTATGTCAAAATATTTTCCTTCATAACATCTGATGTAGTGATGTACTCTACCACTGTTATCATGTTAGATATGGTGGTTTGTTTAAATTGATTCCTTTTTATAGCTCTACCATTCCAGAAAATCCTGATTCATGAATGATATTTCATATCATATTTATCATATTGGAAAATAGAATCTATGAAACCCTTTATAAAAATTTCGTCCACTCCTCCAATGACCTCTAACATATCTTTAGTCATTCTTATGTATATAAGTATATTTTTAAATGTAATCCATTGAATCTCAATAATATTGTATTGTTATCAAATTAAAATTTTCATGGAATATGACATATTAACTCAAGTACTATGTATGGAATACATAATATATCTTATAGAAGATTCATAAGGAATCATATCCATATATTATAATTTCATTAAATGATATTAAATCTTCTTAATATTCCTACCATGAGAAATTGGAAAAGACAACTTATTGTAGCCCATCATGTTATATGACTATAGAAATTAACAAATATATGTGTTCTAAATTAGTCAAACAAACCTTTTAGATGTATTTATATATACTATAATATAGATATGTAGGCATATTTACTCACTTCTTTCAATGAGATACATTTACCTAGCCATAACATCATAGAATGAAGAGTTATGATTTAATTTTTTATAAGTACTATTTCATCCACATAAAATATCAAAAATACTATTATACATCCAATAAAATTCTTATATAAAAAATAATCATCCATATTCTTTATGAAACTAAAATTGATTTTTACATCATTAAACTATATATTTTGACTCTGAGAAGAATTATTTTATCCATAATTGAACCATTACAACATGACAGCTATATTAGACTCATTTAGAACATAAAATCCTTTCATTTGAATAATATAAAAATCCTCAAGTTGGTTCAAATTATGGAATGTGGTTTTGACATCCATATGATATATCTCATAATCATAATATGCTATTATATTTAGAAAAATATCCATGGATTCAATCATCTAAATTGAATAAAATACTCCTTATAGTCAACTCCATGAATATTATTGTAGAACATTGCCACCAAGAATTATTTCAAGGTTGATAAAATATAATCCTTGTTAGTTTTCTTCAATAAATCCAACTTACAACATATTGCTCATACCCTTTGTGGGGAATCCACAAACCTCCAAACAATTTTATTTTACATGGATTCAATCTTACATTTAATGTCTTTTAACTATTTCTATAAATCAAAATCTTCATTGGATTTATGGTAGGTTATTAGTTTATCACCTAGGAATATTACATCAATATAATTTTCTATAAAAAATCAATATCTCACTATATCTTGATGAATACAACAAGAGATTCAAGGTTGATTTCTATCTTGATCTATATCTTCACTCAAAACACTTTATTGGATAGAATCAACCTCTATCTCAGGAACACTTACTATCTATTTTTATTTAACTTCTCTAAGCTTAACAATAATACAACTAAAACCTTGATGCATTTTTAATTAATTACTTCAAAAACTGAATTGGGCCATTGAAACTTTTTGTTAAATAAGATTATAATTATAATATATAATATATTCTTTGGGTTAATCAATAAATAAGAACATATAATAGTTGGAGTCAACTTTAACTGAATCCAATGATTGTATGAAATATTCACATCTATAAATATTTTATATTAAAAACTATGATGATTCTCATGCCATATCTCATATTGTATCCATATACCTCCATTAAATGATATTCATTGTAGTAAAAAAGTATCATTCTCTAGAAAATAACCCTAGAATGAGATATTAGTGTTACATAGACTTATCATCGATTAAACCATGTCTAAAATTGTATGATTTTTCCTACCATGAACATTTTTCAATTGTGGTGTTCTATGAAGAGTGAGTTCATTTATAATTCCACAATTTCTCATATGAATAATGAATTTTTAGATAATGTATTCCACATCATTATTTAATTATCGAATCATAATACTCTTTCCCATTTTATTTTTTTTACTTCATTCCAAATATATTTGACATTTTCAAAAGAATCTTTATTTTTATTTTTCATAAACATAAATCTATACGGTGTACAACCATTAGTAAATGTAATGAAGTACATAAAACCACCATTTTTATGTGTTCCCAGTTTCTACATATATCACATTATATTAAATACAGTATCCTACTAGCCATCTCACATTTTTTCCCAAAGATTTAAAATTTTATTTTTCCCAAGAAAGAATATTTTCTATTCTCATGTGATTCATAATCAAATGATTCCAAAAATCCATCTATTTAGAGTCTTTATATTTGTTTCTAATGTCTATATACGAGGTTAAAATACCAAATGTAGGTGAGAATAAAATCTATAATATCCCTAAATCCCCACACCTATATCTGGTGTTAAATACATAAAATTCAGTTTTCTATATTTGATATGGATAAATGTGCCCCAATTTTATCCATCTAAAACATACAACATCAAACAAAATTATTTGATCATCTAAATTCCTAAGGTCCTTTTAGGTTTAAATTTTGTTTTGAATTATAAAAAACTCTTACATAACACCCATGTTTTCATGTAATAATTTCCCACACTATACCCAAGTCTTCTTATTCCACATTAAACCTTAAAAATATCCCAAAATAATTATTCAAAAATTTAACCTTTCTAGAAATTATTATTTTAACGTTGTTATAAATAACCTATAGAAATAGAGAAAATAATAAGGGTGATATCAAATACTTAGTGATGGTAAAGATAAGAATAAAAAATTGAATTTTATCATTGGGAATAACATGAGCATATGGTCATGATGACATAATCAAAGAACATGAACATAACATAAGATAATTCATACCCATAAAACATGTATAATAAATCCTAATAAATGGAATAATTCATTAACTTAATCTAAGAGTCATATTTGTTAACAATCATGAGTCATGTGAAAACAATCCATGAGAAAATGATCAATTATAAATCATAGAAATAATTGAAAAAATGTAGTTATATTGGAACATAATTCCTTCCTCATGGAATAACATTACATGATAACTCCATATCTTTTATGATTAACCTATAACCAATAAATTAATCATCTTTGTGGAGTATTATAACATTTTCATCTCTTAAGTGCAATTTCCACCAAGTTAACTACATCCCATCACCCAATACATTAGAGGGGTATAACAGAACTACCCAACCACGGTTTATAACATCCCTACCCATCCTTGGTTTATAATAGAACCACATGAAAACCATCCATACATATGTTTATATACCATTAAATTAGAAAAAATTATAATCTTTCACTTTTAAACATAATTATACCCATTGTTTATTCATATTGTGACTTAAACATGGAAATGAAACATGTTCGATGGACATATCCTTGAATAAATCATAATTAATCCATATAAAAAACATATATGGTATCATGAAAACTTATTTTTATTTATGTGTAATTCAATACAATGTGTTTTTCCTTGATGAATAGAAGTACCATTAAAAGATAATTTAAAAAATTCTCTAGGAAATTAACCATTCCACATTGAAAATCACTACAAAATATATAATATTTGTAAAAAAAATTCATTAAAAACAACCTTTGAAACATTCAAATTAATATTAAAAAAATATATAAATGATGGTGCAAAGATGTTGCAATGTATTATATTTTAATATAAAGCATTCCATTTACACATTGGTAAAGAGAGTAAAAATTCATAGGGACAATACTACAAATATTCCGTTAATTTGTTTTGTAAACAATGTTAATGATACATGAAAATTACCTTAATAAATAATTAATGTTTACATAATACCATTCTTGAAAAAATTTAAGAAAATAAGGAAATGAAGAAAAATATTCTCAATCTAAATAAGATAATAGATCAATATCATTTACAAATATAATTCTTGATGTTTCATTAATAAATCAGAGAGGAAATTAAATTTAAGCATATTAACCACATTAATAAGTATAAGATAAGAATTGAGATTTGGTTCTAGAAAATTAAATCATATAACCCCTCTAAAATTAACATACAACATAAACAATTGTGAAGTATTATAATATTATATTATAAAAATCCATATATTTTGGGAGTTTTTAATATTACTCCATTAAAATAATTGAATTGAAATGATACAATAAATACCATGAATATAATAATATATTTGATATTATATTTTAAGGGTTCATATATACACATCATAAAATAATATATGTGTATAATAAAAAAATTTATCCCAAATCAAAAAATAGGCGAATAAACCATACAATGATCATATTATCTAATTGATAATTAGTGAATGGAGAGATTATGTATGAAAAATTAAAATAAAAAAATATGTTTAAATAATACGTAAATAAAATAAAATTCATTTCAAAGATATTATTTACATAATATAATCATTTAATAATGGAAATAACCCAATAAAAGTAACTTGAGTTTAGAAACCTCTAAAGGCATGATGACATTCAATAAAATTCTTTAATATAAAATAATATGAATTGTGACATAAGGTGACATGAATTATGATTGATTAATTATATATATTTTTAATAGGGTGGTATATACACCAAATAATTTAAATTAGGTGCATATGATTAAAACATTCCTTAATGAAATAATCTTGAGAACAATCCCTTACCTAGAAGGAAAACATTTGATGTATGTCCTTTAAATCCTATAAAATAAAATAATATAAATTATTTAACTATATATGTAACTGTTATAGATTTACTACTTTATCATTAAACAATTTTTTAATTTAGATAAATTAAATATTTAATTACTTATTTGGTTAACTACACATCTTGTGTTTTGAGAAAACTTAGTTCATAGTGGAAAATTGAAATCGGTATGTTAGTCATTGTAAATTTTTTAAAATATTAATCATATATAGAATAATAATAATGAAATAATTATCATTCATATACATTAATTATTCTTTTATAACCAAATATGATTGTTTGGTTATGAAAATTGAATTTTTTACCACATAGAGATGGTAGCCCGTATGTCCGCATTAGTAATGTTTTAATTTTTAATGAACATTAGGAAAATAAGAAAAATATAATTTTATATTTACCAAATGATTTTTTTATCTTAAATATTATATTATCTCTTTAAATTAATTAATATAATCTATCCACATCAAGAAGTGGTGAAAAAAAATCAGTTCTCTTCATGGAGGTTGTAATCCACACGTATGGTGGAACGACATTATCATTTTCAAATGGATGGAAGGATAAGAAAATAGATGTCATGGTATCTTTAAATAAATATAATTATATCATTAATATCATATATATATATATATAGTAAATTCATCATTATATCCATATGTGGGAGGTAGTGATAGCAAACGAAAGACATCTCATCATGGAGGTGGTTGTCCACACGTAAGCGCGAACTATGTTTTCATTCCTAACATTAAAGAAAAAGATATCGAAAATACTTTTATCATATTCATACTGACATATAAATATATATTTGTTACTAATTTTATTATATATTCCTAATTTAAGAATATTTTAAAGAGGTTTAATAATAAGTAAAATAAAAATATATAATTAAGATTTATATGTATTCTTTCAGAAACCACCTTTAGCTTAAAAATTAATCCATTTTGGTTGGTCTTTTGGAGAGACCATATCTAAACAAATGTGGATAGGAATGTTGGTAAGAGACTTGGTCGTGGATTTTAAAAATTACAATGCTCAAAAGTTATGAGGAAGAGAGGAGAGGAGGTTTCCTTTTATACGTGAGGCTAGGGGAAATCAAAGAAATAATTAATTTATTAAATTAATAACAATTAAGTTTCAAGATAAATTTGAAAATATTGAAATATATTTTATAATTGGTTAGTATGAGTTTAAATGATATCATTTAATAAAAGTTTTAAAATATTAACTGATGTTTTGACCCCTGACTATTTGTTGTAATCCCCTGTTAACCCTTTTGATGATTGTCACCATAATTGTTTTTACTCGATAGGGGTCAAGAGAATCACAATAAAAGGAAAAGTGACACATAAATGGAATATTAATTATAGTATATATCATATGCCATTCACTTATCCATGTATAATATTTTTATTAATTTTAAATCTTTTAATATATTTTAATTTAACATAATATACCATTATAGTTCTTTTCATCACAATTCACAGAATTTGACTTCAATGACATCAAGATAGTAATTAAATTTAAATATAAAAATTTAACAAATCACTAATATGTTATATTTTATCTTAAAAATTCATGTTATACTATAACTCACCAAAAAATATTACTTTTATTGTTTTAAAATCATTAACTTGAATTTTGTATTGTCTGTACAAAAATTATGTTCATGTTTCATAAGAATTTAAGTTAATTATTTCATTTCTAAAAATAAAAAATAAATTAAAATAATAAAAAAATAATTCATATTTAGAATTTCTATTTTGAACTGAACATAAAATATTTTTATCCCTATAAAATTATTAAATATTTTAAAATTTAAATTGTTTCATTTTTTAATTAAATAATTAAAATAATATTAAGAAAATTTTCAATGAAATGTGGAAATAAATTTCCAAATTTTCAATACATTGATTTTATGGTAAAAATCACTTATGTAATGAAATAACATAAATTTTCCGGTGATTTTAAAGTCTTATCTCATACAATTAAACTTGTTTTACCTGTTTTACCCTTACTAAGGTGAAAAATATTTTCTACCATGCATAACTAAAAAATAAAATGGAACTATTTACCAAATTGGAACCACATTATTCCAGATATATAATCCATTATTCATGATTCAATTTATATAAGTGTAACAAATCAATTTTAATATAAATTCTTATAACGTAATGAAAAAACATTTTAGAAAATGTTTTTTTAGTAAAAAAGTAAACTTATACCAGAATAATTTATTTAGCTAGTTACTATATAATTATTTATATTATACATAATAAAGTATTATAATACTTGATGATATAATTGAACTTTTAAATTACATTATTTAATGGAATTAAATTACAGTTTTAAAAAATTGTATTTCTCACAAGTCACTAAAAATAATTATTTTGAGAAAAACAAATAATATCATCCTAAGATAATTTGGATATGAAGATTTAAAAAATTATATCTTTTTTATCAAATACTATTTAAAAAGCATTCAGAAATTAATTATAATATTCCAACACAAAGAAATATATGAGCCATTTTTTTGTTGAAACTGAATTATTATAGAATAAAATCATGTTACTAAAAATTGAGTAATTATTTCCAAAATACACTTGCCTTGATTAGGACCATTAAATATATATTTTATAAGTCAGTTACTCATACGAATATATTCTAATTTTATGGATATGTTATAATATCGATATTTAAATAATAATATTTCATAGTTTATTTAAGATTGCTGTTGCGTGTAATGTATACTATCGAACATAGTGTTCATTAAAAATAATTAGGTGTAACATTCTACCCCCACCCTTAATAAATTTACCCCTAAACAATAGAACCTGTTTTGGGTAATCAATGGTTTAAAAGTTTAAAATGCATTTTTAGAGAACTAAAATCATTAAAAGGTTTGATAAAACACCATTTTGAAAAGAGTGAAAGAACACTAGAATGTTTATATATAATGACACATGAATATGTTTCAAAATAGGGTAAAATGAATGGGATGTATAAATATGGATAAAGATGAATAACTAATGTCCAAATATAATGGATAATGATATAGTAAATTCTTCAAAATAAATTGATTAATCTTTATAATTACATTGACCACAGAACCATAAACCAATGAGGTGAAAAGAAGACAAAAAATTCAATAAAATTGACGTTAATAGGATAATACTATTGTTTGATAACCCTTAGAATGGAATTTATGAATTACGTTACCAAATTAAATAAGAAAACAAGTAAATATACATGTTTTATTTTCTTTCAATCCATAAACAAAATATTTTCCATTGATTTTTCATTTCAATCAGATTTCATAATTATAGAAACTTATAATCTATATTATGAATATTAGTATTTAATGAAAAATTCACTATAATCAACTTTTAAAGGAGATGGGTTATATAAAAGGTTGAAAATATATTTTTTATATCTTTACTTAAACCATAATGGTTAGAACATGATAAGATAATACACAAAATGAATAAAACATCATATGAATAATGAATATAACAACCTGAAACCTTTTTCAAAATAAAACCAAATATTCAATTTAGATAAATAAATAAACCTACATTCATTTTAAACGTAATAACCTAACCATTAAATATTTTTTTGACTACAAAGGTTGTCTCATACCATTTAACTCGCATTCAAAAAATTATAATATCTTTTTCCTAAAAAAATCATTCACATAAAAACTAAGGGTCATATATACCACAAACCCATAACATTAATCCCCAATATATTGGAACTCATCTTAAAATATCATAACCTAAAACTATAAAAGGGTATTTATACCTTTGATATTATTATTAGACCGAAATATATGAACTCATAATAATATCCGCAACTTTTAAGATAATCTCTCATGAAACATAATAATTTACAAATATATTTAAACCCTACTCTGATACCAACAATAATGTCCCCAAACCTACACACCTGGATCTAGTTGTAAAAACATAGATGTTACATTTTTAGATTTGATTTTGATTAATGTGACCCAATTGTAGCCATCCCAAACATTAATAATCAAACAAAAATATTGGATCATTTACATACCCAAAGACCATTTAGTTTTTGAGTTTTATAGAATTATGAAAAGATCCTACATAACAAAACCCATGTCTTTAAGTGAGAATGTTTTCCACTGTTCCCGGATTTTCCTATTCAACATTATGTATTCAATAACTCATATAAAAGTTTTCACACATTTATCCTTTCTTGACAAAATTTATTGAACTATATTCAATATAAACTAGGGAAATGGAAACCATAATAAGGGTTAGCCCAAATGTTCCTAAAGGGTTAACATAAGCATTAATAATTGAATGTCTTCAGAAAATATAAGATGAGCATAATGGAATCTTGATATAATCATAGTGAATGAACATAAAATAAGATAATTTATACTTATAAACCATGTATCGTAGAACATGATACAAGGAATAATGCTTCAAAATAAGATAAGAGTAATATATGTCCACAAGCATTATCCATTTGAAAAAAATCCTTGAGAATAGAATCCAATAGAACTCATTGAAAGAATTAACAAAATGAGTTTGTTTCTTTGAACATCAATCATTAATCATGTAATAAACTGGCTTGATAATTACATATATATTATTAATAACCTATAACTATTAAACAATATCATATCTTATGAGTAACATTACTATATTATCACTTAGGATTAACATAAATTTTATTTCCTATGTCTAACTAATAAATCTAATAGAGGACTAAAATGGAACCACTTGTCTTTGTTTTATAAATTAACAACCCTCATTTGGTTTATAATAGAACCACCCATCAATCATCCATATATATTTACATGTAACATAGAATTATAAAATTAATTAGAAGATTTCCCATTTCAATATAATAAAAAAATTGTAATTCATATCTTGATTTACAAAACAAAAATAAATGTCTTCCATGGCAATATCTTTAAATGAATCAATATCTATCCATAGAATAAATAATAATGGTCTTAGTACAATATATCCCTCATGTATCATAATTAAAACCAAGGGTTTTTATATTGATGAATATAAATACCATTAAATGATCAGTACAAAAATTATTTAGTAAAATATATTTTCTTATTTGAAAATTAATAAAATTACAGAATATGAGGGGAAAAAGTTAATTAAAAACAACTTTTTAATCATTGAAATAATTCATCAATTAAAAAATATGTAGTTTGGATAAAAAATGAAGTTATTTTGTATATGTTAAAATAAAATATTTTGTTGACTCTTTAGTAAATAAATACAAAATGTTTCTTTTGACCAATTTTTAAAAGAATATTTTTAAAACCATTATAAATAAAGTCAATGAAAAATGAAGATGGCCTTAAGAAATAATTGGAGTGTAAACAATAACATTATTGAATATTTTTTACTTAGACAAGTATATATTTATTTTAATGACCCAAAAAATGTTTATGTTTTTATTAATTATTTTCTTGTTTTCTATTAGAAATTAATTTATTAGAAAAAAATTAAAAAATGGAAAAGTCTAGGTCCCTACCATGAATCCTTACCATCTAAATTTCATATGGCTACATAAAGTTACCTCATTCTATACTTTATATTACTACATAAAAAAATATTTTACAATGATTCGAGTGAAAAATAAATCCATGTCATGAACTTACCACACATTGAATATTCACTATACTGTTTGTGTATAATAAACTTAATGCATGTATATTCAAGATATCAAGATATGAAGTTGTTCTTAACATGTACCTGAAATCATGAGGTAAACTACATTCCATATGAGGAAATCATGTTACCATGCTTTGTTATGTTATTTTTTCATAAATTAATATAATGAGTGTGTATTTTAATTCAGTGACTGTATAAAGAGATGAACATACTGTGTAAATATTTTGCATCAGGTAACCATGTAAAGTTTGTATGAACTTATCTAACCATAAATTATGTGAAGATATTTTCGGTTTCTAATAAAAAATTGGAGAATTTAAAATCTCCAACACTTAGTTTTAAGGCATTTCAAAGACTGTTAGAACATTTAATGAAGAATCATTATTCTCTAGTGGATAATTCTGTTGAAGATATATTAAAGAGAAAAATTCAATCGTGTAAAGAGGATGGAATAATAAAAACATTTATCACATGCAGATAATAATGGAGGATATTTATGTGATAGAATTTGTTATATAGAAGCCTTTATGATGCTTTGTTTTCTATAATTTTCTGAGAAACTCATTCATCCACCTTCTAAAGAAAAACTCAACTAATCTAGAGAACTAATGTTACTCAGATCGAGTTGTATTTAATTTCCTATATTTTTTGTCTCGTCCTCTTTACATTTTAGATACTTTTTGAAGATGTGTTTTATATATCTCTATTTATCTATAATAACATATTGTCCAATGATAAACTGGAGAATACTTGATATTCTCTAAAATAAATTACTTAAATTCCAATGAATAAATGAAGAAGAATTCATGCACGGCCTAGTATATTTTTAATCTCATTTATAGCTATTTAGGAGGATATGCATGTAGATAGTCTTGTATATTGTAATATTTTAAACCTAATGTAGTTTTTTATTAAATTTTTGATGTACTATTTTCATATTTAATAAACCAATAAAATATTTGGAAGTCAATTCATCCCCCATTAGTTACTAAATCTGACTAATATTCGGTTTCAAAGTATTTTCAACAATATTTTTAACTATGATTTAGTTTTATTTAAATATATTAAATTTATTCCAACTCTAAATTTAGTTATCTCTATATAGTAATATATAATAAGTAATTTCCACTAATTAAAATAATTCTTTTAATTGAAATAATTATAATAATATTAATTTTATGAATAAAATTTACGTAGAATGTATTTGATTTTATATTTGGACTGTAATTTAAGATAAATATGAAAAAATTAAATCTAAAAGACCTAATTGGAGAATACTTATAAAGCTATATATTATTGTAATTATAAATATATTAATTAATTATATTTTTCTTTAGTATATGATCAATTTTATATAATATATTTATTTGGTAAATCTTTTTTAATTTTTTATACCTGGGTATTTCTCATGAAAAACATCCAATATTAAATAAATTAATTTAAAAACAAACACTACAAAATATAAAAAATTTAAGAAAAGGCCTTATGAATTAATATCTATCATGTATCCTAGGTTCGCTAGGATTTTTAACATAATACATGAACTATTAAAAAATATTACTAACAAGGGTCATGTCATGAAACTTCTTAGGTGATTACCAAAAATATTGAGAGGAATATTTGTATCTATAAAAGAATAATGTGACATTAGTACACTTCATGTAAAGGAAATTATTTTAATTAAAATGATGTATGAATAATAACTATATATGAAAAATAAGACGTGGAAGAAACTAAAAGAATTTATGTATCTTTTAAAATAATAACTCCAAAACAAAAAGAGATAATAAAAACTCACATCTCAAGTGAAGAAGAATCACCAGTTGATGGTGACGAGGAAATGGCACATATGGATAAACATTCCAAAATGATCTAAAAAATTAATATGTTCTTTAAGAAAATAAAATAAAATGGTTATTATTACAGAGGAAATTAGGGATAATATTTGAATAATGATTATTATTGAAAGGAAATAATATTCTATGATTGTAAAAGGAAAGGATACATCAAAGAAGTCATTCCCAAACTAATGTATAAGAAAAATGATATGGAAAACGATAAAAGTTTTCAAAGTTCTATTAAATTCAATAGGAATGTATCATGGGTTAGTTCCATTGAATCAAACTCAAGAAGAGGAGAAATAAGTGACAAGTCTAATATGTGTTTAGTGACAAACAAATTAGACGTATGAAAATTATTTCCTAAAAATTATTCTCACATTTGAAATTATTTTAAGAATAAATATTATTTAGAAAATAAATCCATTGTTTACTTATTTTCATATTTTAACATACTGGAAGACACATTTAATTAATTAATTTATAATAAATTTTTTTTAAAAATTAACATACTCTTTATGTTCACTTTGAAACCGATATTATAGTAGATAAGTTGAAAATACTCAATTTGATAAAGAAAATTACGAGTTATACATATCTAATGGAGAATTAAATAAATATACCAAGTGACTTATGAAAGGAATAAATACTCTTACATATATACATGGTAAATATATTTTTCCATAATAAAATAGTTGAATAGCATATCCTCATGAAAAAAATAATTATTTAAAAAATATTTCTAGTTCTAGTTGTACTAATTTTGTCAATAGTTTTTGTTATACTGTCCCAAATAAGGTCTTTATTTATGTATTATTTATGTATTATTATAGGATAACAAGAAAAAATTATGGATTTCAAGAGATCTTATTGATAAATTTTTAAGACCCAAGAAAATATGTGTATCAATTTTTTTTAAATACATTTTGTTATAAAACTTCTTAAAGAGTTTCAATAATCTAATATAGTACCTAGATAGATGATACTGAAGACACAATACTAGATACCACACAATATTTAATCACTTAACTATTATAGATGGTGGACATGCTACTTTTGGTTATAATTCCAAAGGTAAGATATTTTGTCCTGGACAAATGGGAAACTCTAGTAATGTTTAAATTTCAAAATTATTATTACTATATTGATTAAAATATAATTTTCTAAGAATTCCACAATTATGTTATGATGGTTTTCCTGATAAATTTGAAAGAAATATGTTTGCAATGTTTTTGAATCCAAACATGCCATAGTATTTATAGATTAAGAAATGAAATTTGTTGTGATGGAAATTTCAATAATATTTTTCATAAAAATGTTTCTTGTATAAGTGAATTTCACTAAGAATATTGACTTGAACATATGATACTAGGTCATTGAAATATTCCCTCGCTTAAGAATCTAACATGGAAAGGTTTATTTAAGGATAACTATAATCTATAAATCCCAATAGAAAAAGTTTTTTATCATTATCAAAAAGAAAAGTAGCATAAAATATATTTCATATTAAATAAGGAATTTTTAAATTTAGAACCATTGTAGTTAATTCACATGGACATTTTTAGACAACCTGTAGCTTCTAGTTTAGCAAGAAAATATTATTATCAGGCTATAGTGAATGACAATTCATGATATTCATGGGTTTTTTCATTGCTTATAAACATTAATATCATTCATACTTATCAAAAAATATAAGATCTATTGAGAATATCTGGGGAATTATAATTCAATACTTATGATATGATCTTAGCCATGATTTTGAAAAAATATATTTTGAAATATTATTCTCAAAACATGTCTATAATCATATATTTTTTCCTCACAAGACCACATAAAATAATTGTGTAGTAGAAAGAAGAAATAAAAACTTTCATGAAATTGAATGTACCATTCACAATGTGTATGATTCACAACATTTATTTTTTTAAGAATAAATTAATACATATTTTTTTGTAATTAATATTTTTTTTCTAGACCACTCATAAAAAAATACCATATGAATTATGGAATGGTAGAAAACAAAAGGTTAATTACTAGTTTTTTCATTGAAATTAAATATACTAAAGACATTAGATAATTTAATCAAATTTGATCCCATGAGTAATGAAGGAATATTTCTTGGATATTCTACATCAAGTAAATCATGTTGGGAATTTAATAAAAGGACAATGTTTATATAAGAATCTTTACATGTAAAATTTCATGAAATATATCTACATCACCATAGGACCTATTTAGAAATTCTTAAGGATGACATTTCTAGTCTTGACCATATTGATAATATTGGGGACAATTATTCTGCGTATCTTGAAAAAACTCACCCTGTTGTGATAAACATTCTAAAACACAATCCTATACATGAGAATAAATTGGTTGTCACATATATTCTTGGAGTTGTTAGTACTCTTATATATCATCCCTTATATGTTGTGGTTGGTGAACTAGATAAAGGAACATAGAATAGTGATTATAAAAAAAATTAGGTTGATCATCAAGATTTTTTTCATAATATGAACCCAATAAAATAAGAGATGAAATTAATGATGATTTCTAGGTAATGAATATTCAAGAGGAATATAATAAATTTTAATGAAATAGAGTATGGTAACTACATGAATGAATCAATTAATACTATAGTACATCTACAAAATTTCTGTTTAGAAAAAAGTTGGTTGTTTTAAGGAAAATAATTAGAAATAAATATATAATTATTGCATGAGGATATAGTAAATTAAAAGGGTGAATTTTAAGGAAAAAGTTTCACCAGTATCTATATATGAATCTCTCACGATGTTTCTTTCCTATAAATCACATTTCCATTTAAATATTACCAAATGGATTTTAAGAGTACATTCCAAAGAAATTTATATTGTTGTAGATGTTTTGTTGGATCATCCCCTAGATTTGAATACCTTCACTTCCAAATATTCTATTTAAATTAAAAAATATATTTATATGGTTTTAAAAAGGTTTATAGAGCTTTGTATGACAGGCATAGATCTTTTATAATTTCAAAAAGTTTTACTAGATGTATTTACTACCCTATTTTAATTATAAAAATAATTTCAAAATAAATTTTGTTAAATAATATTTATGTTGACTATATTATTTTTTGATCTTCAAAAAATTCATATTTATTGAATTTTAAAAAATGATTTAACTTGAATATGATATTTTTTTAATATGTGAACATAATTTCATTCTTAGAAATCAAATTTTTCAAAAATGTATGAGTATTTATTATGAATAATAGAATATGAAAAAAAATATATTATAAAACATTTTTTCATGGACACTATTAAATGAAGTTATACTCTCAAAAGTACTAGATACAATTTAGATCTTGATGATATTTGGAAATCTGTTGATAAAACCACTTTCATAGGTATGATTTAATATTATTATATATAACTCATATCCAACTTGTTATAGAGTTTAGTGTGTGCATGTGTGCTCATTTTCATGAAAACTCAAAATAGTTAAATCTACTAGCTGTAAAAAGAATTTTCAAATAACTCAATAATATAGAAAACATTATATTTTCTTTTAAAAGAGGAATATAATGTGATTTATTTATTTATTCACATGAATATTGTGGTTATTTTAATTTAGATATAAAAATCACATAGGTAACATGTCACTTTTTGGGAATGTCTCTAGTGTCGTTCTCTAGTATGAAATATAACTATGTGGCATTATTCACTTCTAATGCTGAGTATAAAGATAAAAGAAGTTTTATATGGATTGAACGTTCATTACTAGACTATGGTTATTAATTCCAACATGTATATTTAAATATTGATAAAAAAATTGGTAAAAATATCTAATAATTCTAGGTCGCATTATTAAACATATAATATTTGTACATAAAATTACTATTTTAGAGATCATTACTATAAAGGTTATATAACTATAGAACTCATTTACAACTAACATAATATTACTAATATATATATAATTTATTTGAATATTTAAAGAATCAATTTTATTATAAATTAATTGGGAATGATAAATTGTTTCAAATTGCTTTAATTGGGGTTTAGTTATTAATTCATGTGTTAAAAAAATTTAAATTCGGTTAACTGTGCTTTTCTATAAATAAATATGAATTGTAATAAACACTATCAGTAGGCTGACCATGAGTTTTGGGTCAGGTGGTCATCATGCCTACCATGAACAGTTACTAATATGGTTACCATACTCACTGTGACTCACATGGTTACTATGTTTACTATGAAAACCTATTGATACGGTTACTACGTACTTATAATGAACATCTTGATCGTATGGTTAGAAGACCTCCCATGTGTTTCTGGATATCATATATTATATGAATATTTTATTTATAGACCCATTATCAGCATACTTACCATGTCTAATTACATTAATTTTTTTGTGATAATATTTTGGTGTGACTTATTTTATGTTTATTATTATTTTAGTCCCAAAATGGTTTAACATTAAATTTTAATAGGAATCTAAACCATTACATTTATTTTCCTTTATATACACTCCATATTTTTATGATATTTTTAATGGATAATTTTATATAATCTTAAACCTCACCCTCTCTTTATCTAAACGCCAAATTTTTACCTCCCATTTCTGAACCATTAGAGATCTCGAATCAAATTTGATTCCATAGGATAAAGTGCATATCATAAACCACTATTTCCATTCATTATATTCCATTAAAGATGTAAAATATGTTGAAATATATCTTGATTTCCTCAATAAAGATAAAATAATTGAAATCTGGTTGATCATCTTGTTCCAGTAGAAAAGGAATTTGATTTGTAATGGTTGAATTCAACTTGATTACTAGTTTGGAATGAAATTTGGAAAAAGAGTGGAATGATTAGTTTAAATAAAATTTTATACCTTTTTATCTAGATATAATTAATGTGTTTTATGAAAACCATGATTTTTCACCTTGAAGTAATAGGGATACAGTGAAATAATTGATAAATGTTGAGGAATTTAAATTTTATTTGAAGTGACGGAAAATGTTTTTGAGCATGCCACATAGTGGATAATATGATGATTATAAATGTTTATATAAAATTAATCATCTATTTTTGAGAATTTGTTGGATGAGATCACTGGGAATGGGACCCCCAAAAGACTTGTTGTTGTTGATCTGAGTAAAGAATGTTGGATCTTGGTTAATATTATTCATCATGTAATATGTCCATGAAAATGAGACTTTATAATCCTAAGATATCATGACCTGTTCTTATTATTTTAGATAAATATTGGTTTTGGAATTAATCTTTTTAGATTTTTTATTAGATAAATGGTTGAGTAGTGAAATATATTTTAAATGTTCAGTTACGTACCCTACCCTAAACTGATTTTTACCTTGATAGAGTACAATGGATTTGTTCCTTAGGGGGAGGATAAGATAACTGAATCTTAATGATTTTATCTTAAACAATTTTTTTAAGAAAATGAATTTCAAATAGAATCCTTGGAAACAAGTATGGGAGGATGACCTAGAGAACTATATGAATAGTATAACTGAGTAAAGAAACTTGTTAAACATAGGGATCTTCTAGATATATGTCCTATAGCTGATGCAATTGTGAAGTATTCAGATCATAATGGTTCTCTATATAAATAAGAATAAAAATTAGTTCTATAATAATTGGAATAAGAATTAGAATATATAGAACTCAATAAAGATTCTAGGTTAGATTATGAAGATGCTCCAAAATGGGAAAAATATTTGGATTTGATGAATATGGGAATAGATAAGTAGGATATCCAATTATTGGGAGCACACCTAGATATCCTATACCAGATTCAATATTTAAGGGGGATAATTCCTCTAGATCACATGGATTCAGCATAAAATAACCTGATTATGATGATAAAGATCATATAGTTATCCCACCTAGAAATGAAGGACTTCAAATTCACTACATTCGAAAAACTTTTGAAGGATTTTTTATTGATGTGTTTGATATTCAATAGAAAATTGAAGATTACCATATTGTTTTTAAGGGGGAAATTGTTTAGTATTTGTATAATGATGAAGTTTATGTTTTTTAAATAATCGAGGAACATACTATGAGAGATAGTCTGATGTAGGATTAACCTAAGGTAGATGGTAGGCATTAGTATAGTGACCCATCTACCTTTGCTCATGCACCCTCTATTCCGTATTATTCATATCTCAATAAATATTATATATCTATGTCTAAATAAGAGATTCTGGAGATACTCAAATATTCATTTGTTAACTTTTACAGATCTTTAACGGTAGTGAGACAATATGATACTTTTGAAGATATTAATTTTGTAATAAATCATCTTTAGAATCGAAGTAATTTCATAATAGAGATGGTGTAGTATAGGATTTCATATTTGAGAGCTTAGGTTGGTGATCTTAATTTTTATCTATCTGACATGATGCTTTTATTAGACCATAAGTTCTTATATTCTCTATTTCAGCCTTACCTTGTTTCTTGTTCTCCCTATATTAATTATTGTTTTGAATAATAAAATATCAAACAATTCATTAAATATGAGTTGAAATATTAGTTTGAATATTATTTAAAGACAAATTATGTTGTTGATGATTTTTTTCAAAACCCATAATTCAATGGCCCTAGAACTAGATTGTGAGGATTTCAAAAAATATATTCATGATAGATAAATAATCAACAGTGATATTGATTATTACATATCTAGGATCTTCACATAGTCTCATATGAAAGGGATGTTTATAACTATTTCCTTGGATTTTAAAACTCACCCATAACCCATGATTTTATAACAATATATCATAAGTTTACAACTGTAAATCTTGTTTTGGAAGAATTCATGGAGAATCAAGATGATTTCTATAAAACATTGAAGAATGGTTCATAGGATGTTAGTGTGATCACACAGTTGATGTAATCCAATATTTACACCTCTTATATATCTATCCATGCCCCTTCATATATCCCTTTATTTTATCCTACATCATCCTCATTCATTAATATTTTTTACCTAACTCTTTCCAAAGCCTTTCAGTAGCTTATACCAGTTTCCATGTGTGTATTTATTGGAGCCCATGCCTTCTCATCTTCTCTAAAAACTACTTCTTTTATTTCCTCTACATCCATAATGAAATATCTTATGTATACTATATATACCATGTATTATTCATAGTTAGATTAAAATTAGTATTTCTAAAAGGTATTTATTGTAATCTTTTTATACCATTTTTATAATATCTATTGATATATTAATGGTATTGTCTATTTTATTCTCATTTATTTTTTATATTATTCCTTTTTTTGTTCCATATTGATAATCAAAAAGTGGGAAGTAATTTGATATAGTAAAATCACTAATTTAATTTAGTTTAAACCCTATACATGATCTCAACAACTTGTCACCCGTTTATTCAAATCTTTTAAATATATAATTTTGACTGATACAATCCATTCCACAGTAAATTTTATGATATTTTGTCATCAAAAAAGGTGATATTGTTGGATTAGACAAGTAATTATTTATTTTACTAACCCAAAATCATGCTTATCTTATTTGTAATGATTTTATTGTTTTTTGTTAGATAACAATTTACTAGAAAAATTTAAAAAACTGGATAATTCTAAGAGCTTACCATACCACCATACAGTGTAAAGTTAAAGTAGCCATATCACATTACCAAACATTATACATTAATTTACTTCATGAAAAATAAACTATTGTGAGTCATGTAAAGAAAGTTCTACATCATGAACAAAATGAAAATTAAGGATTCACCTTAACACATGAGTAGAATCACCATAATGCATGTATATTCAATGTAATGTGAGATGAATTTGTACCTACCATGTACAAGACCATAAGAAGTATACTACATATTTCATGTATAATTCAAGTTAACATGCCAAAGTGCCTATAGTTTTTCATAATGAAATATCATAAACATGTATTCTAAGATAACGATCACATGAAATGATTCATTGACCATGTCACCTTAATTACTGGTCTAACTGCGTGATGTTTTTTTGTTCTTAAATAACCATACATTATGAGAATAAAAATTATCATGTAGATCATTTTAAATATCCATATTCCTATTTTTAAGCATTAAATAGAGTATCAGAAAAATTAATGATGAATTGTTGTTCTCCAATGGTAACTTATAGTGAGAATATCATTAAAAGAATTATGGAATCTTATAAGAGAGGATAGAAAGCTGAAAACATTTTTTCAAACATAAATAATAAAAATGGTTCATTATGAAAGTGTATATTCTAAAAATAAGATTTTATAATGCTTTGTTTTCAAAAATATTATGGGAAATTCATTCAAACTACTATTAAATTAGAAAGGACTTTGTACAACTAAAATTGGTTGGATCTCTATGCACTTCATTTCCTATCATTTTAATCTCTTTTGGTTTCTTTTATATCTATTCTTTCAATATATGTTTTATATTGTTATGTTTAACATAAAAAACTCATATGATAAACTATGGAATACAAGATATTATATCAAATACAATATATGTATTCCTATGAATAACTGTTTAAGTGGTTTTGAATGGTTTGATAATTTTTTCATCCCAGGTATAATTGTGTCAATTTCTATATTATTATATAGTATTATGTACTGATGTATGTTAAACATTATCTTGTTTTTTGATCTATTTATTCAATAATAATCTACTTTGAATAAAGTTATTTCCATATAGATTGAATTGAGACTTTTTTGAGACTAAACCCCTTATTTAAATCCTTCTATATTTTTTCCTTGTTTGATATTTTCAATTACAATTTTATTAACATTGTCTAAAATATAACAAAAAATTTCATTAATAAATATTGTAGGAAATATAATTTAAATATATAAACCATATCCATAACCATAGTATAATAAAGGTAGTGTGTTTCATGAAAATTAAATCATATGATCCCACTTAATGGGAATTTGGTGATTAAAACCCACAAAATAAGATTTTATTGCATGAAAATCAATCCTTACTAGTTTGGTACTTTTGAATCTGAATATCATGAAAGAAATGACTTCAAATAAAAAATTAAATACCATGAAATTTTGGGAGATACATAATATAACATTTCATGTTGTAGTATATACACCACATAAAATATTATTCTGGAATACATAACATATGTCTTAAAGAATACAATTTTGAGACAAATAAAACATGCAATGATTATATCATTAAATTGGAAATTAATCTCTAGAAATATTATGTGTAACAAATATAAATCCATAGAAAAAAATATATTTAAAATATAAATAAAAAATCCATTTAACACATAATCTTTACATAATATAATCTATGAATAAGTGATATAGCTTAATGAAATAAAATTGAGTTAAGAAACCCATTACGGCTTTGTGACATTCAATTCAAATCACACCAGATTAAATAAATTCGATTATATCTTAAAATAACATGAATAATGAAGGATTTATAATATAAAATTTAAATTGGATAGTATATAAACCATATATCTTAAATAAGTTTTATTATATAAGAAAATTCCTCAATGAAGTTAAATTGAGATGAAAACCATTACCTCAAGTCTAGACATTCCATGTATGTCCTTTAAGTACAATATAATAAACATATATAAATTATTTATTTGTTTATGAAAATTTTAAAGAATTATTAATTTATTACTATACCATTTTTTCTTGTATTTAATTGAAAAAATTAATTACATAATCATTTAATTCCAAGTTCTTTGTTTTTTAGGATGTTCGGTGAATAGTTTCAAAATGACATTTTTCTGATGACCGAAAAAATATCGATTTCTCCATAATCCCTTGAATAGTTATCATGATATCAATAAAATTATTATACATAAATTATGCTTTTATAATAAACTAGGGAATTTGGTAATGAATAATTAATTACTTTACTATATGAATATGGTAGTTTGTACGTACTCATGAGTAATATTCCTATTTTTCAATGAGAATTTGGTAATAAAGGTAAATATTAGTTTTTCTTTATGTAATTATTATTATATTAGAAATATTATATTATATCATGAAATAAAAATATTTATTCTAGAAACATGACTTAGTGGTCAAAAATGAAAAACATCGCTTCATGGAGGTGGTCGTCCACACTTATACATGAACAAATATTTCATTTTCTAATGGATTAAATGACAAGAAAATAAGTGATATATTATATTTATAAAATTATAATTATTTTATTAATTTCATATATATATATATATATTAAATCTATCATGATTCACATCTATGTTACGGGTAATGGAAAACAAAACCCATTGCTTCATGTAGGTGGTAGTGTACATGCATGCAGAGACTATCTTTTTCTTCCGTTTTTGATGAAAAAAAGATAGAAAATAGTTGAAACATATTAATAACAATATATAAATATATATTAAATACATATTTTACTATATAATCAATTTTTAATAATAATTTAATGTGTTTGAAGAGAAATAAAAATGAAAATTCACAATTAAGAGTTACACCTCTTCTATGAAATGCTAGAATTTAATTACACATAATGCCTTTGATGTTTATTAAATAATTATAATAAATCCTCTAAATAATGGGTGGAAATTTTGTAAAGAGAATAATGTAGTTATTTACCAAATTACAATGACCAAAATTTATGATCAATAGAGAAGAGAAGGATCCCTTTTATAAGTGATGAGATGGGAACTATTGGAGTAACATAAAGTATTAAATTAATTTTCATTAAATTTCATTGTTAATTTGTAAAAAAATTGATACATATAGAATATATAATTTTTAATAATTGAAATAATATTATCAAATAAATTTTGGATATATTTAGGTGATCATTTCACCTTTATCTCTTTGTGTTTACCCCTAGATAACCCTTTTGATTATTACGGAAGTCAAAAAAAAATTACTTATTAGGAGTCATGAATGTTATAAAAGAAGAAATGTTACCAATAATTGTAAAATGGTTAATATTATAGACCATATACCATTTTATTTGTTGAAAATAAAATTTTTATGATTTTTAAATCACTTAATAAAATATAATTTAACATTATATACCATTATGCTCATTTTTAGTGTTATTCACATAGTTTGACCTTAAGTGTATCCAGATAGTAATGTAATTAGAATATTAAATTATAAAAAATCCCAAATTTTTGATATTTATTTTAAAATTCATGGGAAACTATAAATCAACAGAAAAAACTATTTAGTTTTCAAAATCATGTACTCTTTTTTATTTCTTACACAAGAACGGTGTCACTATTATGTAAGCCTTTAAGGTAATAATTTCAAAATGAAAATTAAAAATAAATTAAAATTAAAAAATTAATTGATATTTTAAATTATAATTTATAACTAAGCATAACTACTTTTTATCCCTATGAAAAAATATTTATGATATTAAAATAAGGAGACTCATATATTTTATATTCATTATTTTAAAACATATTAACATCATTCTCAGTAAAATATTATATTAAATTTAAAAATTTTAAAATAATGGATTCATATAGTCAAAAAAACTTATAAAACAATATAAATTCATATTGTTTTGTGATTTTAGAGACATTTTTGAAAACTTTTAATCTATTTTTACCCGACTTGCGCTTACTTATGTGATAAATATTTACTATGGTTACTATTCATAGTGAACAAAAATAAAATGGATGTATTTATAAAATTTAAACCTATTTATAGAAAATATGGATTAAATATTTTAATATTTAATTTGTATATGTGGTTTTAATAAATATTAATATAAATTAATAAAAAAAAATAAAAAATAGTTTTTAGAAAAAATGGGTTTTTAAGTATAAAAATAAAAATAAATTACAAACAATTATACTGCTGATTAATATGTAATTAATTATATTATATATCTTAAAGGGAACTTATTTTACTTTAATATAAAATATTAATTATAAATTACTTTATATAAAAAATAAAATAATATTTTATAAAAATTGATATTTCCACTATTCCCTAAAAATCAATCTTTTCAATAAAATAAAAATATATCATCCAAATATAATTTTTATATTATAATTTAATAAAAATTATATTTTATGTCAAATAAAATTTTCCATAAGACTAATATATTTTAAATGATATTCTCTCAAAAAATAAATAAAACTCAGTTATGAAGAAATACAATTTTTTAAAATTGAAATTACTTTTCCAGAAATCGAGTTCTTATTTTAAGATAATTAATCAATAAAATTTTATTTGGAAGCAAAAATATATATATATATATATATATATATATATTATAATTAAGTTAATTCCCTTTATATCCACCAATTCAAAGGCAAGGTTATATCAATTATTTTTTAATTATAATTTTTTTTATTTGGTGTTATGTATCATGCATGGTATCAAATATGGTGTTTTATTAAAATATTTAGGTCTTAAATTTTCACCCCACTTAATAAAATTCATCCTATGATATCAATAATAAAGTGTTTGAAATCTGATAATACATTTTTATGAAAATTCCAATCATAAAACATGATAATGAAAAAAACTAGAAAAGATGGAAAGGAAAATAAGATGGTAATATGGAATAAAAAATAACTAAATTTCTAAATATGAGAACATAATTGGGAATTGAAAATATAGACTTGACTAAAAATTAATGTCCTAATAATTATGGACATTCAAAAAGATCATTTACCAAAAGAATATGAATGAGAATAAAAAAGTTAATTACCACAATATGATAAACTAATGACGTGTTAAAAAGATCATCAAATAATAACAATTAAACATTATGGGATATCATTATTATTCTATGATCCTTTTTCAATAGTTGAGTAATTACATTACAATATATACTAGAAAAAAAATATTCATATTATATTTACTATAAATATAAAAATGAATTTTTTTTTCTGCACTTCAAGCTGTTTCCTCCTCAATCTCATCATGTACTTTAAATTATGATTATTAATATTTCATTTCTAATGAAATAAAATCAAAATTGGATTAACAATGAGGTATATTAAATGATGAAAATATATTATTCTCATCTTTACTAACTCCAAAATTGTTTTCACATGATAATATTACACCCAAATTGAATAATACTTTATAGGAATAAATAATAAATTTAACTCAGCCATTTAAATAATAAGACCAATGGTTCAACTTAGATTATTCCATAAATAAATAAATTGTTATGCCCATTAATGAAAATATCCTCATCATTGAAGAATGTTTTAACCTAAACTTATGGCTCATACTATTCATCATACATCCCGAATAATGGAATATCATTCTCTTTAAATAATCATTAATGTTTAATCTAAGGGTTACATTTACCTAATCCTAAAATAGTTCACCCCTAATATATCATTAATCTCCTTAAACTCCCATCACATAAAACCTCAAAAGTGATTTCTAAGAAATTTAACCTTTTATCATACCTAAATTTATAAAATTTAGATGATATTCATAAAACTTAAGTTAATGTCACATAAATATATCATAATCTCAAAAGTTATCTAAAACCTACACTAATAGAAACTATAACAGGCCCAAACCAGCACTCCCAGACCTAGTGTTAAAAACATAATCTTTTCATTTCTGGTTTTTATAACGATAATAATTTCCCATTTTGGCCATCCAAAATATATATCTTCAAGAAAAAATCTAGATCACTTACATATCCAAAGAACTTTTCAGTTTAGAGTTTCAGTGAATTAAGACAAACTCTTACATAACAACACCCATGTTAGAAAGGGGATATTTTTCTAATATACCCATATTTTATTATTCCACATTAAGTCTTAAATATCTCCCAAAACAAATTTCACACATGTAAACTTTCTAGAGACAATTCCATTAAATTTATTCTTCAATTCCTAGTGATATGGAAAAAATAATATTATATAGATCAAACGCAAATTATGGGTAAAAACATTAACAATTGAATGTCATCAGTGATCAATAAGATAAGCTTAAGGGTATGATGACATAATCAAATAGCATGACCATAACATAATGTAATGAATACCCTTAAAACATGGATCATAAATCATTATATATGGAATAAATCATTAACAAAAGACAAGACCAATATAATTCAATAATCATGAGCCATGTGAAAATAATCCTTGATCAAATGATCCATTATAACTCATAGAAGGTATCAAAAACATTTAGGTATGGAGTATTAAAAATTCATCATGGAATCAACTAATTATATAATTCCAAAGATATTAGTGGTAAACTATAATTAGTAAACTCTATTTCTCATTTGAAGTAAGATAAATCCATTGTCTCTTATGAGTAACTTCCATACAGTTAGTTCCATCTCATTACCCAATGTATTGGAGGACTATAATAGACCCACCAGTCCATGGTTTATAACATAACCAAAAATTCTTGGTTCGAAATGGAACCACACATAAATCATCCATAAATATGTCAATGTACCATATAATGATAAAAAAAATAATAATCTTACACTTCTCAAAATATTAATAACCATTTTTCATTCATATCATTTTTTACACATGGAAAATAAATAGGTTACATGAAAATATATTTGAAACAATCATAATCCATCAAGTTAAATAATAAGAATTGTATCAATATATCATATACCAAAAAAATCATAAGTAACATAAAGGGTTGTTTTCATTGATAAATATAAAGACCATTAAAATATCATTAAACATTTAATAAATAAAATACCCCATCAACATTGAAAATAGATAAAATTTATCGAATATTAGAGAAAATAATTTTATTATCAAATATCATTAGAAAAATTAAAATGGTGATAAAATGAAATAATATAAATGTTATAAAAAATATATGGTTATTTTGTATATTTTAAAATAAAAAATCCATTTATACATAGCTAAAGAATGTATAATGGGTTATATGAAATTTTTTAAAAGTACACTTTTTTAAAAAAGTTTTAAATAAATCAAAGATACATGAATATGGAATTAATAAATAATTAAATTTTAGATAAGTACATTCATTAAAATATTTTATAAAAACAATATATAAATAAATATATTCTACATCTAAAAGTGAATACCAGATCGATATCGCTTACAAATAACATTCTTAATTTTTCATTAATTAATATTGGAAGAGATGGGATTTAAACAGATAGACCTTATTTATAACCAGATTACAAGAAAATATATGTGGTTTGAAGAAATTTAAACATAAGATCCATCCAAAAGTAACCTTGAACATTAACAATATCAAAATAAGATGAGTTGGTATCATAAAAAATCAGTCATTTTTTGTATATTTTAATCTTAATCCTCTGAAAGAAATGTCTTCACATGAATCATTAAATACCATGTAAATAAATATATCTATGATATAACATGTCATGTGGTATTACATACACCGCAAAACAATAATATTTGGGAATAAAATAAACATGTTTTCCAAAAAAATAAAAAAATTTAATGTGAATAAACCATACAAAGATAACATCATTGAATAGAGAATTAGACATTTGATGGATTATGTGTAAAAAATTATAAATATAAAAAAACACTAGTAAATAAAATTTAAATCAAACAAATTTCATTTCACTCGTAATATTGAAAAATTATAATCAATGAAGATGTGATATACCCAAATGAAATGAAATTAAGTTAAGAAACCCCTACCATGTGGTGAAACCCATGTCAACTCCATTTGGATGAAATAATTTTAATTAGAACATTAATTGAACTGATGTAAAAAGTATTCATTAAATAAAATTTAAAAGTGGTGTATATGCACCATATAAATAGAATCATTTTCATAACATTAAAACATTTATGAATAAAGTGAAATTGAGAATAAATGCCTTATGTTGAGTCCATACATTCCATGTATATCCTTCAAATCTTGTATAATAAACATATATAAATTATTTACTTGGTAAGGAATCTTATTCATTTTTATTAACTTATTTTTTGACCATTTTATCATTTATTTCAATGACATATTTAAATACTTAATCATTTAAATCCACCTGACATGTCTTGAGTATGTACAGTTCATAATTGCAAAAGGACATTGACATGTTAGTTGTGTTCAGAAAATTAATAATTCAATCATATCAAGAATATTTATAATGATATAATTATAATTTTCATAAATTAATTATAATTTTGGAACCAATTTTGAAATATTTTTATGAAAAATTAATTATGATACAACATGGAGACAGTAGTCTGTACGTATGCATGAGTAACATTTCAATTGTTCAACGAACATGATGAAATGAAGGTAAATATCTTTTTATATTCCATTAATAATGATTATATAAAAAAAATTATCCATTTAAATACACTTTATATACTATTCTCATGATTTTTTGATGAAAAATGAGTCCCATCACCTCAGGGAGGTGGTAATCCACATGTACACATGAATGATATAATCATTTTCAAAGGAAGGAAATGTATAAAGAGTAGTTATATATTGTCTTTATATAATGATAAATACATAATTAATATCATATATATACTTTAAATGCTTCATTATAGCAATATGATATAGGTAGTGATGGAAAATGAAACATATCACTTCATTGATGTGGTAGTCAGTACGCAAAGATGAATGATGTTTTCATTCCCCATTTGATTGAAAATGAGATAAAAAGGGTTGTACTATAGTAAAGTGGGAAAAATAGATATATCTATAATATATTATTAGGGTTATCTGAAATAATCTCATCTATTTTTTTAAATATTTTGGTTATGTTTTCACCCTTATCCCTTAGTTTTTAACCCAAGCAAGCCCTTTTGTTGATCAGTGTGATATACAAGTTTTTTACTCTTTAAGGGTCATGAAAATTAAAATAAAATTATAGGTAATATGTAAATGGAAATTTTTTATATTATAGACTATATCCCCTCAACGTGGGAAAATATAATATTTTTTTGAATTTTAAATCTTTTAATAAATTATTTATTTAACCTAATATATTGTTATAGTAATTTTAATTATTGTTCACATCGTTTGACTTTAATGAAATAAATATAGTATTTAATTATAATATATACTCTTAAAACATACCAAATATGCTTTATTAATTTAAAAAAAAATCTTGGGAGACCATAAATCATTTAAAAAAATTATATTTAATTCTACTAAAATCCATTATTTTATATTTCTTACTATAATAACAAGAATTGGATTAGTATTGAAGAAAAATTTATAGTAATTATGTCATCAATAAATATAAAAAAAATATTTTGATAAAAAACTCATTAATACTTTAAAATTCCATTTATAACTAAACACAACCTCTTCTTATCCGTATGAAAAAATATTAATGATATTAAAAAATAGTGAAATCTTGTTTTTATTAACTATTTAAAAACAAATTTACGTTATTATCAATGTCAAGTGGAAATAAATTAAATAAATTCTAAGAAATGTATATATATTTTCAAAACACCCTTACCTAAGGAAATAATTTTATGGTTTTTGTTGATTTTAATATCTTATTCCATACTTGTAATCTTGTTTTACATGTTTTACTCTTTCATCTGTGACAAAAATTTACTACAGTTACTATTCATAATGCCACTAAATAAAAGGGGAATATTAAAAAAATTATAAATTTTGGTTATTTATATGTATTTCATTTTAAAATATTCAATTTATATAATTTTTATAAATTTACTTTAGTATAAATTTCTAAAACGCAACGAAAAAATGTTTTTAGAAAAATGTGGTCTTAAGGGTAAAATTGAGGCTATACAAAAATCAAGTATAATGTTTATTCATATCTATTTAGTTATATGTTATCTAATTAAAATATAATTTTATTAAATTTTTATCAAATATGACTTCTATTTTATATAATTTTGTAAAATAAAAATACAATTTTACAAAAATCAGTATTTTTCACTATTCACTAGAAATCAATATTTTCTGAAAATTCATAAAATATAATATGAATATAATTTTAGTATGTTAATATCAGAAAGCCTATCATTTTATAAACTAATATATATAAAAAATTTAGAAATTAATTATAATATTCACTCACAAAAAAACATTTTTTAAGAGAATATATTTTTAAAGAATAAAATCACTTCACTACCAATTGAGTTCATGTTTAAAATGAATTAATCAATAAATTTATATTGAGAAAGACCTATATATCTATATAAAAATTTAGTTACTATAATTCATGTCTTCAAATGAAATAGCAGGGTTATAAATACCATCTTTAAATAATAATAATTCATTGTTCATTTGAGTTCGGTGTTGCGTGTCATATAGGATATCAAAAAAAATGTTTTTTTAAAATATTTGAGTGCTACATAATCAATTATAGACTTTATATTATATCCATAGGGGATATTATTATCTATATAAATAATATATAATCCATTTATTATAATCTGAAAACCATAAATGGTTTTCATTCTTATAGATAAAATAACTCATATTCCTAATAATTAATGAAAAATTCATCCAGTCCAAAAAATTTACATAAATAATGTTCATGTTAATGGGGGAATTATAATAATATTATTTCAATTCTAGGATCAAACCACTAGCTAATATTAGATCATAGGTGAAAACATATAATGAATAATGTTTTTTCCATAACTGAAATGAAGATCTACTTTACAATAACCCATTTTGCTTATCTTTATGTCTACATTTTTTAGAAACAAAATTTGATGCACTCAAAGTACAAATTTTTGATGCACTCAAGTACTCTAAATTTATCCCATTGAGAAAACTTATCAATCATAGATAACAATATTTTACTTCTTATTGTTCAAACATATTAGTGATCTCAGAATCAATATTATTGAGAATTCAATTATCTAAAATAAAGACATTGAAGTGAGTGAGTATCATGTATTGTATCTTTTCATTAATGACATTAATTAAAGTTTCTACAGATAAAAATGATAACATTTGGGATAATTTCTATTTAGTGAGAGACGAACAAATTTTTATCATGACTTACACTAGTTATTAAAAGAAAGACATGACTACCTATATATGATATCATCCCATTCAAAATACTTATTATTTTTGATAGTTCATAAATTTTCCACTTATCTAAAGCCATCAATTTTATTCACTCAACCATTGTCCTATAGTGTCCTAAAAGTTAGGAATTTACTAGTAGTATGACCCAAATTAAAATTCAATAACAAGCTAAGAAAATAAAATCATGGGATACTAAGGATGAGTTCAACCTGCACATAAGACAATTCACATTTACATATATCATTCTGGTCTTGCAAAAGAGAATTTAGAAGTACTCATACTAATCTTGGAAATACCAAGATTAATGATTTAGTTCTAGAAAAGTGTTTATTTCTATGTAATACCACACTTTTTATTGGGGGCTGTGGTTTCATTTTATGTTATCACTAATTTAATGTTTGATATATAATAAAATAGCCACCAACACATCCTTAGTGGTGCATATGATTTTGTGTTCTAAGAGGGACACCATCACATTGTAGTAAGTCATATGATTTTTTCATGTTTAAATATTCTTACATTAATGTGAATTTAATTCATTATTTGTTGAAATTACCTTCTCCCACATGTTTCATCGGTTATAAATGAAGGATTTGATTCATTTATGGATTTCCATCTTTATTCATTCAAGTGTTCTTTAAATTAACTCCAAAAAATTATAATATAAGTATGTCATGTGATGGCACTAAATTTTTTTCATATGGTTAATGGAATTTCTGAATTTATGATGTGTATATAAGAGGATACAATCCACTCTTATTGCTTAAGTTGTGTGTGTGATTATTATGAACCACTCGAATGAAAACTAAAACTCTTGTGAATTAAAAATGTTTTTTCATTTCTCGGTGAAGGTTTTAGAACCCCATGAAATTTTATATGTCCTCATGAAGGATTCATGGATCCATCATCTAGTGTATTCTTCTTTTAAGATGTATGATTTGATATTCTTCTCTATGTGAACATAACCAAGAGAACTCCCTCAATGAATATAAAGGTATATTATGATGCTCCCTAAATGAAGGTAAACCATTTTCATTTCCTTTTATCAAATAAACACATACATTTGATATATTAGATATAGAAATTATATTTTTAGGGTTTTTTACACTTTCAAGGGTCATATGATGATCTATTGAAACTTATAAGAGGTAGTGGACTAAGTTTCATTAATTTTAAAATTTGTATGATTTGTGTTTATGATAATCAATACCAATGCCATGGTATGTGAGAGCTTGTGGTACTACCATACTGGCTTCAAAATGGAATGATATTGGACACCATGGAATAATGATTCTCATTGTAGGTTTTGGATGGCATTATATAATAACCAAAAAAAATTCATGACACCATGACATAGTGATGACTATGTTGGTTACTCAAAGCCATAGGTCTTACGACATCATATATTCCCTATGGTGCACTAAATTTTGAATCTCATTGTTTTTCTTTCCAATATGTCCAAATCATGTACAATGTATTGTCTTGAAAGTTATGGAGTTGCATAAAATATTTAAATTTTTTTTATTTAAATGGTTTATAAAATGTTCATAAATCCTTAAAAATTGTATTTTGTGATATTTTACCATATGAATGTTTTATAAATTAAATATTTAGAAAATTTTTATAAGTAATTAATTATATATGAAACAATCAAAAATATACAAAATTATTAAAGGTATTTTTTTAATATTTTTTTTCTAATTATATATAATAACATATAATTTTGAAATAAAATTAATATTTAGAAATCATAAAAATTAATTTAAAAATGTTATAAATTATAAGGATGCAATAAAAATATTTTTATAATTAATGTTATGAATGTTTCATAATCAATCAATTTGAAATGGTTAAAATTAAAAGATAAAGATGTGTTTCAAGATATTATTTAGACAACATAAAAACGGGTTTTTTGATTAATAATATTATTTTTTTAATAATATTTAAAATTCCATATGATGATAATATGAAATTGTTTATATTATTTTTAATTTTAAATGTTTATATTCATGTTTTGGAAAAAATTTAAAATGTTTACAATTAGATTTTAATATAGGTAGTTCATAAATATCTCTATTTTTGTAAAATAAGTAAAAATTGTATTTATTTTTTAAATTTATTTTATATACATTTTGATTAAATTGGTTATAAATAGGGAATATTCTGTAAGTTATTGTTACACTATCAAAATATTTCTATGATAAAGCTTATCATTTCTTGATAGGTTTGATATCATGAAATATTATTTCATCTAACTTTCTATTTGTAATTGAAATTTTTATATTGAGAATAGTGGTTGAGAATACATTTTCTATGTTAGGTGTTAGTGTTATTATTAATTGAATTATTTTTTTGAGTAAAATCTCCCTAGGTAGCAGGACTTGTGGTTGGACAACCTACCAGTCTATAATGTATTCCTTGTCTTGAATGGTGAATGGGGTTGAATATCTATCACTCTATACTTACTCATGATTATATTTTCAATCTCATATAACTGTATTCCTTTACAGGAAGAGTTCATGTACCTTATGAATGTATTTAATTTTTATACGTATTAATAAACAAGGAATTTATTATTTAGGGAATTATGGAAACATTTGGGATGTGAAAAGTGTAAAACACTAATGTAGTTTGAACCCATTAATTTTGTGGATGGAATAGGTATTCAAAAAAATAATGATTGAATACTAAATAAGAAATAAAACATGAGAATATAATGATCGAATAATATATGATAGTTATGTATTTAATATTCATATGATGAAAATTAAATAGGTTATACCATAAAATTTATAAAAACACTAAAATATATAATGTGAGATTCCTTCCCAAGAAATAATTTTCAATACCTCAATCATTCAAACATTGTATAGTTGAGGTCAACATGAATAATCCTAAATTATCTTTTTTATGGTAAGGAATTCATAAGTAACTTTGGATGGTCTTCTGGTTATTTTGAGCTCAACATGAGTATCCATTAATAGTCCTTTGTTAGTTTATTCAATCTGTCTTACATTAGGTTACACTAGTTAAGAATACATAATGGTTAGGATCCCATAGTAAAAGAGTCGAGTGTATCCATATAATGGATTTGGATATGTGTTTATATACTCAAATATCCAGGAATCATAAATTTTATAGTTCGGATGATAACCTAAATAAAAAAATAATGGCTCAATTATGTGATTACCAGTGTAAGTCATGGTGAAATATGGATCATGGCTCAAAAAAACGATTTCATATCTACAGTCATCATTTTTATAGGAAGAATTTTCATTAAATGTCTTGAATGAAAATATATTATACATGATACTCAACTACTAATATGTCATCATTCTATAATATTCGGCAGGCCACATAAAACATATTCATATCATAAATATATATGACCTATAAATTTTTTTAATGATTGGAACCATGGATTGAGAAGTGTTTTCAAGGAGAAACATTTAGTGTGCCCATATGTGAATGTTATTAAGATCAACATAAAAATATCTGACTCATGGGTAATAGATATCAATTTTCTCACACATGTATACTAATAGAGATAGATATTGAGATAAGAAGGAATTGATGAAATGTGAAATGGCTCTTAATTTCAGTAATAGGGAAAGAGTTTTATAATTATAGATAATCACCTATTATCTAATTTACCAAGTGCATTGATCTTAGAATTGAAAAACACTTATTATATTCCCTCTATAAACAATAATTTGAATTATGTATATTATTTGAAAAATATGGGATATTCATTTATTCTTACGAATAATATTATAAATATATATAATAAAAAACAATTTGTAGTGTTGGGAATGAAATGGATGGTTTATATATTCTAAATATGGATACTATCTTTTATAACACTTATAATAATAACAGAATGGTTGATTCTAATGGAAAATACCATTTTAATTGTCCCTTTGGGCATAAAAATATCAAAATATTTCAAAAACATTATAGATATAGATTGTTGAACTCATTTCATTATGAATCATTTGACACTAGTTATTCTAGTTATTTTGAAAAAAATGAAAACATTACCATTTTCAAGAAATGTGATAGGGATAGAGGGATATTGGATATATTTTGTAGAAACCTATGTGGATTAATGAACAAGTAATAAAACTATTTTTAGGTTCTTTATTAATTTTACGTATAAATTTAGCTGTTATAGATATATGTTTTTTATAAAGCATAAATATGAAACTTTTGAAAAGTCTAGATATTTCTAGAATAAAGAGATGAATCAATTCGGGAAAATTATTATGATTCTCCAATAAGATTGGGGTGGTAAATATTTAATCCAGTAACTTATAACACATCTGAGAGACTGTGGACTTATTTCCTAGCTCACTCCTTGTGGAACACCGTAATGGAATGGTGTGGCTAATAGAATAATTAATAGCGGTATAGACCCAGTTCGATCTATTATTAATGTATATGACCTTCCTATTTCATTATGGGGTTATTCTCTAGGTAATGATGAATTCATACTGAACCCTTATATATCTAAAATGGTCACAAACATATAATATGTGATATTATATAGTAAGGATACCAACTATTCTAATGTACGGATTTGGGTATGTGAATAATTCATAGAATGGTTGGATTCTAAAAATATTTACACTAAATAAGATATCTTATTATTTGTTTGTTATCCTCATGAAAATATGGGTAATTAATTTTATGATAATACTAATAATAAAGTGATTATTCCCTGATGAGGTATATTCCTTGACAAGTTATACATATTCAAGATTTCTATAGGAGGAAAGTTGAACATACATAAGTTCAAGAAATATTAATTGGAATCTATTTGAGATGAAGGTTGATCTAATTCCACAATGAGTAATAGAACATGAGATGACTAACATTACACAAGAACCAAGAAGGTATGGATAGATTTATTAAGATCTTTTTAGACATGGAAACCCACTACCCAATAATAATCCATTAAGAGTTATACTTTTGAGAAATGGTTACATGTCATGAAATCTGAGATAGACTCCATATACACTAACGAAGTTTGGAAGAAGGTGGATACACCAAAAGGGTTAAGACCCATATGGAATAAGTGAGTTTTTCCATGAAAATCAATATGGATGTTATAGTTTCTAAATCTAAACCATTCCTAGTAGTAAAGGGTTACAAAAAAATCATGGTATTAACTATGAGGAGAAATGCCCATATATTATGATGATAAAGTCTATTAAAAAAATGTTAGCCTTATTAACTCATAATGAGAATGAGATATATAATATGGATTTAAAACTCAATTTAAATAATGGTAATTTAGTTTAGGGCTTTTATATGATACCACATAATGGTTTTGAAGTTCCAAATGAGTCTACTAAGGTTTGCAAGTTTCAATGGCCTATTTGTGGACTAAATCAATCTTATGGGTGATGTAATATCTTATTTGATAAATTAATCTAATATTTTGGTATCATTAAGAATGTGGATTATTCTTATATGTATAAATAAATAAGTTGTAGTGTAATATTATTTTTGATACTGTATATAGATGACATAGTTTTTAATGGAAATGATTTTCTGACACATCATTCAGTAAATTTGTGGTCATGTAAATGTTTCTCAATGAAAGACATGGATTAAGCATCCTTCATATTAGGAATGTTTATCTAAATAGATAGATTTAATAGGTTTCTTGGACCAAGTTTGAAAACATATATTGGTAATGTTCTAAAGTAGTTTAGTTTGGAGAACTCACAAATAAGGACTTTACCATTTTGGATAGTATGATTCTTAAGATTTTTTTTCATCCTTTTAAGGAATTCTAAATGATGTATAAGAATCATTTTTTCCTTCCATGTTATCTATATGTTATTCCATGTTGTGTACTCGACCTAATTTATCTTATTTTTGTAGAATAAAAAGTATATACCAACATAATACTATTGAAAGTCATTAGATTACTATGAAGAACATTATTTAATACTTGATAATGATTAAGGATATTTTTTGGTCCTTGGAGGAAAGGTTGATATTTTTAAAAAGTGAAAAATAGTTTCTAGTTTTAAATCCTACAATAATGATATTAAATCTAGTTCTTCATTCATGTTTTTCCAGAATGGTGGATCTATCCCCACTACAAAAAAACCGGTTTTAGTGGTGGTTTTGTGGTGGTGGTTCACAAAACCACCGCTAAACGTTTTCATCGAAAGGATTCATGGCGGTTTTTAATAATCCGTCGTGAAACCCATAAATTTTTTTAAAAACCTAACCCTTCCCCTAACCCCCTGGTGACCCGCAACCCCTGTTCCCTCCATTCTTCCCCTAACCCCCCCCCCCCCAACAACTCGCGACCCCATACCGTCCGACCTCCGTCTCCGGCGACCCCGCGGCCTCCATCTCCGGCGACCCCGCGACCTATGTCTCCGGCGACCCCTGTCTTTTCCAGGTATGTATCCATTTATGTTTTTCGATAAATCTCTTAGAGTTAAGTTTCCTTTAATTTAAACCTTGTTTATTAAGCCTTAATTTATTTGGATTAGTTGCTTCATATTGAAGAAGTATTAGAGTTTCTTTATAGATGCAAAACGAATTGATGTTATGAATTCCCAATTCATTATGGGAATTTTCCAGGAAAACCCCATGAACCCATTCACCCCATGGATTGGTTTTGGGAAATCTGCGTAACAATAATTCACTTCATTAAATATATTCATGACATGAAATTAGTTTAATTCAGTTTTTAAAATGAGGTGATCAATGTTTCAACATATATGGGAATTGAGGAATTCATGAAGTGAATTCCCTATTAACATCATGAAATATATCTTCCAAGAATTTTAACAATCCAACACCTATGTTCTAAAATTTCCTATCTCCTTTTTGATTCCGTCAAACCTTCCATGGATGACGTAAGAGAATCCTATTTGATCTATAAGCAAGCCCATGTTTTACATTGGTGTTCTAGACATAGATTTTTAAGGTAAACCTTTTAATTCATCTCCCGCTTCTTGATCTATTGTTGATTAAAATTATAGTTCTCATTGAAGGGAAGGTGGAATATGATTGCTAAAACAAACATGAGTATTTTTTTTAAAAAAATTCTTATTTTGAGTTGGGTGGTCTTGGAAAACTCCCTTTAGTCTGTTCTGATTATGCTAGTATGTGAAAAATTATGATCGCATCGACATGCCACATGCACAACCTAAATAATTGGAATTATCCCTTCTTTCTAAAATCCTCCTTTTGATCCCTCCCAAGGATCCCTTTTTCTCTCTCTTAGAATTAGGGTTAGGACTTGCATTAACATTTTTGGTGTTCCAACCCCTCATGATTTTATGAGATCCTTTGGAATCATGGCTTAGTTAAAGATCTTTACATTGAATGTGAAAAATGGAAAAATGTTTAAGATGATTTTGGTGATTCGGATCTATAAAAGGATTTGAAAATTATGGATAAATGGTAAAATTAATAAGTGATGGGATGAATTAACTAATATGTCATGTAATAATAATTTAGACCTGATTGATATATACTATCAGTGATTCATCCAAATACAAGAGAATCCACCATTTTATATGAGATTATTAATTTTCCCTTTAGTTTCACATTCCATGTGAAGACATAAGTGGTTATAAAATGTCTTATCCCGGTTATATGGTTTATTTCCTCTTAAAAACATGTTCCATGGGAAGATGTATGTAGCTATATAAATTCTAGGACTGGTGAGATGGCTAATTTTTCCATTGGGGGTGAAATCCATGGGAAGAAGAAAGTATTTCTATAAATTCTATACCATGATTGGATACTTGAATCATGATATTGGAAATTCATCCCGATTTAATATAATCTTCCAGTATTTTGGGGAAATATGTCATGATGTAGGAGGATCCACCTCATGAAAGAGACATCCCACAAGGAGTTGATGATGGTTTGGCTAACATAGGGTGTCATACTAGAGCCTAAGTGTCTGTGGGTTTATTATATATATATTATTAATTTAATAAATTACCACCCTTGTTTATCACTTTATTGCATACACTATATGCTCAGACTAGACATGTTCAGACACCATTGGTGGTGGAATATTAAGTTATACTCACCCTATTTTGGCCACTATTTGGTACCTTAGAAGATTTCATGGATGCAATTTTGGACAAGGGTATGGGGCCTTGTGTTGGTTGATTGATTATGAGATGGGTTAGATCTTGGAGATGAGATTGACATGGAGCTAGGGAACTGTTTTTATAGTATTTTATTGAATATGTAATTCTTTTATTTATATAACATTAAGCACTTAATTTTTATACCTTAAACTTGTCATTTCATTGTTTTAATTATAATTTTGATTGTTTGGTTTGGCCTCTATATATTTTTTGGTTTCCTATCTGATAATTTATATTGTTTCCACTATTTGTGATACACTGTTATTATTTACACTATTGTTTCAACTATATACAAGGTGGTATAGTATCCCCACTATATTTATTACACCCTCACTACTATTCGACAACCTAGGGCTTACAAGGATGTATATCTTAGGTCACATAACCCACCCATCTCGATCACTAGTGGGATAAATGGGTCGGGGTGTTACAAAGTGGTATTAAAGTATAGTTTCTTTTATATTTCATTACTATTTGGTAAATGTGGAATGGAGACTAGGATATGTAGAGTCTTGGTAATGAGATCATCCATGCGTGTATCTATCCCATGTGTGGGAAAAATCTGAGTTCTTAGGGAATGGATTATTATTCACGTTGTTTGCCTGTTACAATTGATGTCATTTCACCTTGGGAAATTCACTTATTGTGTGATGTTACTATTATTGATATTTTCTATCATGTCCTACTATGGTATGAGATGAGTATCTGTTCATCATGATAGGTACATAGGGATTAATAATTACATGCATTGTTCACAATAGGTACATATTCATTGCATGTGATATATATGGATATATGGACTATGAAATGAAATCGCTATGATATAAAATAAAAATAAATAAATGAAACTATTATGTTATTCCCAATCACTAGTTAAGGCGTTTTAAAAGGAACCTTGAGTCAATCGTTCTCTATCATTCCCATCTGTGATGTTTATCTTGTTTGTAAAATATTTTCTAAGGTTTGTTTAAATCATGGTAGAGGAAATGCCTCCTCATCATCATTTAATTGAGTTTTTGGAGAGTGGAAATCAGTATAATACTAATTGTGTTTCAAGAGAGTGGAAATCAACATAATCTTAGTGATTAACCTAGTATTGTATATATTCATACAATCCAATTATTATTTCAGGCTATACGCTAATTTATTTTGAAGGAATTTCTTCCCAGTATGTCTCTTAGTTTGCTTCGTTGTGATGTTTTGAGAATGTGAAGGGAATCAATCTCATACATCATGGATAAATCCCACTGATTTTAGTCTTTCAAAATTCCCTCCTATTTTGGGATCTCAGGCTCTCCATCATCAAACCATCCAAAAAAAATCTTATTCCTTATTCCTAGGATGTGTCCCACTCCTTAAAAATTTAGCGAGATTTCACTCCATGTCCAGAAAGAAACATCTCCCAAAATAACTATCTCTAGAGATTTATCATTTTATAGATACTCCCCATTGAATCTCATGGATGTGTAGTTAAGCATACTTCCTCAATCAGGTGTTCAATGAATCAAAGTTCCAAATTCTATCAACTAACACTCAAGTGAACTAGTGTCACTTAGTAGCAATACACTCCCATATTCTGACACGTGATTCAAGGATCCACTTCCAGAAGTATATATTCTAGAGTTCACTCTATGCTCATTTCTATATTTTATGAGGATACCTTTCTTCCCATAATGCCAACACATAGGACCACTCTCCACTGAACTGCTCCTGATCCTTATTCTCTTTAATTTTCCTTTATTATCACCCTTCTATAATATGGATCACCCCATTCATTTCACACCATATACATGTATAACATATTTAGATCTCTTTACAATGAATTTCAATATTCATAATTAAATCTCCAATGTCTATAAAGACATGTCATTATTTATACTCAAGTTACTCATAGTGGCGATCATTGCATTCCAAGATTCAAGGGGTGATGAAAGTAACAACAACACCCATTCCAGATCCTTGAAATCCACCTTAACTAACTCCAATTTAAATCTTATCATGTTGAAGTTGTTAATATGATTTACAATAAACTTATCTTCTTACATAATCATGCTGAATGATATCTTTAGTAAGAACATTTTATTTATCACCATGGGATTATCAAACATGTTAGAAAAGATCTTCATAAGTTCTGAATTAGTTTCACTTACTAAATATTTTAAATTTATTATGATTGAATTAAGTATAATAGTTTGTGTTAAAGATTTAAATTCATTTCTAAATAATTACTTCAAATTAAATGAACTTAGGACTTGAAATATACATAAATGTTTGAAGTAAAAATTGGACATGTCCTTTTTATTATATCAAATCCAAATTTTATGGTTTGCATGATTTTTTTTAATATGCATTGTTTGAAATATTGAAGATAAATTTTTATAGTACTAAAAACAAAAAATATTTAAGTGAAAATAACATACATCATTCATTAGTTTTTGAAAGAGATTTTAATGAGAACCCCACTATGGAAATCCATGTGGATGAATTAAAATTTCATAACCTAATGATATAATGCATAATAAAGGTATCTCTAAATTCAAGGAAATAAGAAACACTATCAAATTCAAAGAGATAGTAAAATTCAAATAGACAGTGAAAATATTGAAAAACATAAAGAGCGATGAAACTTGACCAATTTTCATGAACTGGCCCAGGCTACCCATAATCCAGGTACCCAAGCTAGCCTGAGATATGTCTCAAAGGGTTTCATATAAGGGCTTAATATTTCTAGTAATGTCGTTGTACTAATGGTATGAAAATCGTTCATCTTTGGTGTGTTCAATGACATCACTTTCAATGGGGTGTTGTTTGAGGCAACATAAATGTTTGATCGATAGTGTTATAATAAGTGTGTAACTCGATATTCTTACTGCTCCTCAATGAGGTGTTGACGCTGTCTCATAGGGACCAGACTTGTTCAGTTTGTCTGGGCATGCTAAGTAAGTGGTAAATGTGATCAATGTATCATATTTATTATATTATGCATACTTTATGATCAATGGGTATTCTTTATTATATTATGTTTCTATAATATTACACTATCATATATATGAAACTCTTTCTCTATTTAGTAGTAACTATGTGTTTCAATTTTTTTTATTGTGTAGGCACATGGTGATATACATGGATAAAAGATGGATCACATTACCAAGGAACACACCTCAATATGTTAAGGGTTTGAATGAGTTTTTAGATATTGTAATTTCTAATCGATCCGTTGAAGGGAGAATAAGATGTCCATGACATAAATGTAAATTTAGAACATGGTTAAAGAGAGATGAAGTTTATGAACATTTAATACTGAATCAATTCCCTGATCAATATTTGTGTTGGATTTGGAATAGACAATCGAACAATACATAAAGATTGAGCACTGATGTTAATCCACAGAATGAGGTCCTATGTTCATCGACAATGGAAAATGAAATGAAAACCTCATAAATGATGCATTCGGCACTGCAAGACACCACTATGAGCATCACAACATATCATAACAACCAGAAGAGGGTGCTAAAAATTGAAACCTGACAAATGATATTTTTGAGATTGTAACACAAGAAGATCAAGATTGTAACATATCATTGGATTCGCCTCTTGATTTTGTGGATCCAAATGTAAGGGAAAAATTCAGTGAGGAAAATTTGTTTCATGATTTTGTTGAAGATGAAAATCAAGATTTGTATAGTGGGTGTTTGAAATATTCAAAGCATTCATTTCTGCTGAAGTTGTACTATATCAAATGTCTATGTTGAATTACAAATAAGGCAATGTCCATGTTATTGGAATTGATTCGTGATGCATTTCCTGAAGCAAAAATCCCAGAATCTTTTTTTTATATGAAAAAAGTTGTTAACAAGCTTGGTCTGAATTATACAAAAATACATGTGTGTCCCAATGATTGTATGCTTTATTGGGGAGAGGATTCAAGTAGAAAGAATTGTAAGAAATTTTATTCTTCTAGATGGCAGTCAAAGGGGGATGTTGGAAGTCTGACTAAACATAATTTCATGGAGAAGAAGAAAAGGAAGACACCTGAACACGTTTTGCATTACTTTCTTTTGAATCCTCGATTGCAAAGATTATTCATGTCATCAAAAACTGCCGAACACATGCAGTGGCATTCTGTAGATAATAACAATGATGGGTTAATGAGACATATAATGCCCCAGCCTTAAACCTTACTTAATCTTGAGTTATTACAAGATTACACATTGAGGATCTTTTCGGGTTTAGAGTTTTAGAGAATTAGATCATAAAACATGCATTACATTCCACATATAAACAAAGTGGTTACATAAAGGTATTATTCTTCATTCCCATCAATGGAAACACATTTAAAATAAAACATGGATTATTTCTTGACACATCCATGACTCTATCATCTTATCATGTACCTTTCCCTTGACCTGTGAAAACATTTCAAAAACTTGGGATGAGCATAAAAACTCAGTATGGGTTATAAAAAAAACATGGAAAGGAAACATGAGTTCATATATACATAAGAATGAAATCATACTTTACCCATAAAACATAGGCACTTTAACATACCTCATAAAATCATGAATAAATCATAGAAATCATAAGACATAAAGGTAACTTGAGGCATTCATAACATTCTTACGTAGGGAGTAACCCTCTTGGTTACGTTTGGAATACCCATCACAGTATATTCCCTAAAATATCTTCGGAGAAACCTTAACGTTTCACTCCTTCGCGTTACCCAATGCATTGGAGAGCTATATCGGGCTCACCCGCCCATAGTTTATCACGGAACCACCCGTCTTCATAATAATGACCAAGAACCATAACATAATCGTATCACATAAAATATGCATAAAGGAAACATAACATTTCCACATTTCAATCACAAGATATCAATAAAACACTAAAAACATTGTGAAAACCATTTCTAATACCAAAATAAATGAAAAGTAAAACATGGTATTTATTTCTCTTTTTTAAAAAAAGTATGTCTTGTAGAGGAAGCCGAAACTCAAATAACGGTTACGACGGCGGAGAAGTCGTTGTCGTCGCATACGTACGACAAAAAAATTCCCTTTTTGTCGTTTAGTAAACGCTTCGTATAAAAAAGATTCCTTTTGAATAAACGTAAAAGTCAAAGGGGTTTATACACTGTATAAAAGAAAGTTGTGTATAAAATAAAATATGCCTCAACGAAAGGAGATTGAGACGAAGTCCCATACCTCGTATCCGACTTGACCCGTCCGTTCTTTAATCTCCTAAATAATATACTTGAGTTAATATCTACTTTATTATGAATCTTTTTCAAGTTCATTATTCCTTTTATACCATGTTATGAACATCATGTAATCAGTTATGTTAATAATTTTCATTTTGTCGGTATTTGGTTCTTAAGTCAAAAAAAGACTTCTTACACTTACATGTTGTTAATTTGGTCAAAGGTTCATTATATCCAAAATGGTATTCATGATGTAGATATCATATATGTCATATATATATCCAGTACATACATGCATTTATAATATTACATAATCATTTAGAGGTAAGAAATGAAATGCACCGTTCATGGAGACGGTAAGCCGTACGTACGCATGAACGCTACTTTCATTTCTTTTTTGTATTTTATAGAATGGAATCATAATTATATAAAGGTATATTATAATTCCAGTATAATATCATATATAATATCATAGTTCCATCCTTTATATGTCCCACATATGGTATTAACGAATAAAATCACTTTTAGGGGGCGGTAGTCCACACTTCCTAAAATGAAGATATCGTGTTTACCCATAATGGAAACCATAAAGGTGTACCCAAAATGAAAAAAACAGAAGCTTAAGGAAAAAATTAACATATTATATATCATATATAAAAATAGTGACATCATAATGGCGACCTCTGAAGGTGTTAAATGAGTATTGAACAATCATCGTTTCGGGAGGCAGAATTTCTCCATCCACGGAAACCGTATGTTATTTAACCATTTGATGTAGTTGTGTGAGAGTGTAGCTAAAATAAATATAATAACAACATCCTAGTATATTTAATATACTGTTTTTGTTACAAAAGAAGTAAATAAAAAGAATTTATGGGGTTGGAGAAGCAAAATAAAACAAATGAACATGAGAGAATGAATTACCTTTAAAAGTGTAACTCTTTTTGATTTGAGCCTAAAGGCTTCCTTTGAAAGGATTATTCCCAAAGGGAATCCTCTAGGATGAGGAGAGGGATGTGGAGAGAGTAAATGGGCAGGGGTTGGCCGAGCCAAAGGCTTGAGGAGTCTGTGAAATGAGGTAGAGGTGGGGGCCTTTTATAAGAGTAGAGGAGGGGCACTTTTGGAAAGTAAAGAAATATTACTTTATTTGAAAATGTGTTTCGGTTTTAAAAGGTCCCACATTGATATAATTCGTGGATAAGGTGATAAGGTTTAGAAATACACTCATCCAATTGGTTTTGGCCATGTGTAGTTCATAGATTTTACATTGTCTTTCCATTTTATTTAAATCGTCAAATAATGATGTCATCGCTGCATCATTATTATGTCATAAATAATTTAATTTATTTAAAGTATAAAAATCATAAAAAAATACTATGATGTAGGAAATCGTTATAGCTTTCCAAGTACTATTTATAATCAAAAATCGGATCTTTATAACCCCATCTAAATATTGTTTTCGTAAAACATTTCTTGTTTGTGTCATTTTTACTTTAACATTTAATAAAAAGTTATTTATGTCATTTCCAAACCAAAGTGTCTCCATTGGGTCCCCAAGTTGAACCATGGCTTGTCTTGGTCGGCAATGACACAACCAATAATGTTGGGACATGTGTCTAGGTCATTTCCTATTATTAAAGCATTATTTATACCTTAAACTACCCTAATTACCACTAATCGCGATTAAGAACTTAATAAGTTACTATTTACCAAAAAATTATTTTAATCTCATTGAACCACATTTTACTTCTTAATGGAAACCATGTATGTCGTATTTTCAAAATTCAATACACATTAGTGGTAAACATTTATTTACCTGAAAAATCAGTTTTCTTGATTACCACTTAGTGGTTTCACTATTCATCAAAAATTGAGGTTTTTCAAAAAATTACCAAAAATTCACCCTAAGCTATATTTGATATTATGAATTAAAAAATGAAGTCTATTTTACAAAATTCAAATCATATAAGTCACATTAATTAATTTAATAATTAATTCCCGCTGCCAGAGCAAATAGCGTGTCTTTACAAAACAATAAGTATCAAAAGATTGACACCAGTTTAAGTCTAATTTCAATGTGAAATTGATTCCAATGACCACCATTGGATAAAATGGTAAAAATATATTCTAATTTCACTTCAAAACCAATTAAAAACATAATCTAATCATATAAATAAATTAGGTTAAAAAGCAGTTTTGATGTAAAATTCAGTATTTTTCACTATTCATTAAAAAATTAACATTGTCAGAAAAATACCAAAAATTCACACAAGGTAAATTTTGATGTCCCAATCATAAATAATAAGTTTATTTTGACAAACATAGTTTATAAAATTGTCAAAATATAGATTCAAAAATGGTTTTCCATCAAAAGGCAGTAAAACAATCTTTTAAGAATATTAGTGTATTCCATGCATAAGATTGTATTAATTTTCATTTTAAGCCTCTATAACACTATCTTAATCATTAATAGACATAGATAAAAATATCTATTATTAATTACTTACTTGGGATGTTACATCCTTCCCCCCTTTAGAAAATTGCGTCCCCGCAATTTATTTACTTATCGAATAAATGGGGTTACTTATCCCTCATTGCATTTTCAGATTCCCATGTTGCCTCTTCAATCATGTGGTTTTTCCACAAAAACTTTACCTGGTGAATCACCTTATTTTGTATCACTTTCTCCCCGTGGTCAAGAATCTGGACTGGTTGTTCGTCATAAGATAGGTTCTCTTCCAGCTGAACTACCTTTGGACTCAAAACATGAGATGGATCTGGCATATACTTTCTCAACATCGAAACGTGAAAAACATTGTGTACCTGAGATAAACTCGGAGGTAAAGCCACTCGGTATGCAACTGATCCAACTCTCTCCAAAATTTCGTATGGTCCAATGAACCTTGGACTTAGCTTTCCTTTCTTACCAAATCTCATCACACTTTTCCAAGGAGAAACCCTGAGAAAAACATGATCACCTACCTCGAAAGATAGATCCTTCCTCTGGTTATCTGCATAACTCTTCTGCCTGCTCTGAGCTGTTCTCATGTGCTTCTGAATCAGCTGAACTTTTTCTGCCATCTCTTCTACCAATTCAGGTCCCACCAACTTCCTTTCACCCACTTCATCCCAGAAAGCTGGAGTTCGACACCGCTTACCATATAATGCCTGAAATGGTGCCATCTATATACTGGAATGAAAACTGTTATTATATGAAAACTCAACCAAAGAAAGATGTTGGTCCCAACTTCCCTGATAATCCATAGAACAAGCTCGTAGCATATCCTCCAATGTCTGAATTGTTCGTTCTGACTGCCCATCTGATTGAGGATGAAAAGCTGTACTAAAATTTAATTCAATACCCAACGACTTCTGAAGGCCTTTCCAAAAGATAGAAGTAAACCTGGGATCACGATCCGATACAATGGAGAGAGGAACTCCATGTAACCTGACTATCTCTTTAAGATACAAACGGGAAAGTTGATCAAGAGAGAAAGTATCTCGTATAGCAAGGAAATGAGCAGATTTGGTCAAGCGATCAACAATAACCCAGATTGCATTATTACCTCGAGATGTCTTCAGTAATCCAACAACAAAGTCCATGGATATATTCTCCCATTTCCACTCTGGAACTGGTAAAGGCTGAAGCATTCCTTTTGGTAACTGTCGTTCTGCTTTAACCTGCTGACAAGTCAAACACTTCACAGTAAAATCAGCAATATGTCTTTTCATTCCATCCCACCAGTAATACTCCCACAGATCTCTATACATCTTAGTACTGCCCGAATGAACTGAAAACGGAGAACTATGAGCTTCACATAACAGCTCCCTCTTCAACTGTGAATCACAAGGCACACACAATCTCTTCCCAAATCTCAAAACACTATCATTATCAATGTTGAATTCAAGCAACTTACCTTTCTGAACCAGCTCTACCTTTTTCTGCAACTCACTATCTTGCTTCTGTGCTTGCATGATTCTATCTGATAGAGATGATCCCACTGATACCTGAAATAAAACAGAAGGACTTCCTGCACCAACAACTTCTATGCCAAAGTTCATCAAATCCTTAACCAAAGGATCACGTTCAAACACAACATTGTTAATAAAGCATTACGTTTTCGACTCAAAGCATCAGCCACTTTATTTGATTTTCCCGGATGGTAATGAATTGTACAATCATAATCCTTGATTAATTCCAGCCATCTCCTTTGTCTCATGTTTAACTATTTATGAGTGAATATATACTTTAAACTTTTGTGATCAGTATATATTTCACACTTTACTCCATAAAAATGATGCATCCAAATTTTTAAAGCAAAAACAACAGCAGCTAATTCCAAATCATGTGTAGGGTAATTTACCTCATGAGTTTTCAACTGTCGTGAAGCATAAGCAATTACCTGATCATTCTGCATTAGGACGCAACCAAGTCCTTTCAATGAAGCATCACTGTATATAACAAACTCACCATTCCTGGAAGGTAGTGCCAAAACTGTAGCATTCACCAATCTTCTTTTCAATTCCTGAAAACAATCATCACATTCTTTTGTCCAGATAAACTTAACTCCCTTCCGAGTTAGCTTAGTCATTGGACTAGATAACCGTGAAAAATTTCTAACAAACCTTCGGTAATAGCCCACCAAACCATGGAAGCTACGAATCTCGGTTACATTTGTGGGTCTTGGCCATTCTTCCACAACTTTTGTTTTTGCAGGATCAACAGTTATTCCATCTTTAGAAACAATGTGACCAAGGAAAGAAATTTGTTGCAACCAAAACTCACACTTGCTGAATTTCCCATACAGTTTCTTTTCTTTTAAGGTTTGCAAGATAACCCTTAAATGTCTTTTATGCTCTTCTTTACATTTAGAAAACACCAAAATATCATCAATGAAAACCACCACAAACTTATCCAAGAACTCATGGAAAATTCTATTCATTATGTCCATGAATACAGAAGGTTCATTGGTTAGCCCAAAAGGCATTACTACAAATTCATAATGGCCATATCTTGTACGAAACGCGGTATTCAGAATATCTTCCTCCTTTACCTTCAGCTGATGGTACCCCGATCTCAGGTCAATCTTTGAAAAAAACTGAGCTCCCTAGAGCTGATCAAACAAATCATCGATATGAGGCAACAGATATTTGTTCATAACAGTGATATTATTCAAGGCTCTATAATCAATGCAAAGTCTCATAGAACCATCTTTATTTTTAACAAATAAAATAGGAGCACCCCATGGTGATGTTCTAGGTCTAATGAAACGTTTATCTAATAAATCTTGCATTTTCTCCTTCAACTCTAACAGTTCAATTTGTGCCATTCGATAAGGGGGTTTTGAAATTGGCTTAGCATCAGGAACTAAGTCAACAGTAAACTCAACTTCCCGATCTGGTATTATTTTAGGCAACTCATCAGGAAAAACATCAGGATACTCATTTACCACTAGCACATCATTAATCTGAACAGTTCCTTTATTTTCAACGACGTGTGAAAGGAAACATTCATTTCCATCTTTCACAAGTTTCTCGGCCTCTTGATATGATATCAAAAGTAAGAGTTCATTCTTGTAAACAAACTGAAAGTCTTTCTGAAAAGAAACTTCTTTAGCTCTATAGTCAATCTTAGCATGGTAAATAGAGAGCCAATCCATACCCAGGATAACATCAAACTCTACTAGAGGTATAACAATAAGGTTTGCAAGTAGGTTCTTTCCACAGATAAGGATAGGAAGATTCTTATAAATTCTTTTTCCCTCGACACTTCCCCCAGGTGTTTTTACCAAAAGTTCAGGAGTCATTTCTTGAGATGGTATTCCCATTTTACTAGAAAAGGTTTCAGAGATGAAAGAATGTGTAGACCCCGAATCAAACAACACACTGGCATAATCTGAAAAAACAAACAAAGTACCTGATACAACTTCATTTGGTGGCCCGACATCTGCTGAAGTAGTTGCAAAGGATTTCACCACCCCTTTCTGCTTGTAGTCTAACTACTTCCCATCACTCAAGCTCTTTGTCGGACAGTCGTTTGCATAGTGACCCATCTCATTGCACTTATAATATTTCACTAACTGTAAATCAAATTTGTTCTTACCTTCACCTTGATCCTTTTTAGTGCAATCACGAGCCTTATGTCCCATCTTACCACATCGGTAGCACTTTCCGGAATTCAGAAGGCATTCCCCAGAATGCCTTTTGCCACATCTATCACAAACTGGAAACTTAGTTCTATTACCATCAGACTTTTTTGAAGAATTCTTACCTTTCTCCTGCCACCTCTGTCTCTACTTCTGCTGGTTGTTATATAAAACTTGGTCATCGGCAAACTCCATTTCCACCTTCTCAGCACAACAAACAAGCTTTTCATAACTTTTAAACTCACGAGAAGCTAATTCCCTTCGATTTTTTGGCTTTAATCCTGAGTAAAAATTATTGATTTTACTATCAAGGTCCCGGATAAAATTTAGAGCATACCTTGCCAATCGAGTGAACCTTTCTTCATAGGCAGCCACTGAGTCTTCATCTTGCCTCAATTCCATGAATTTCTTTTCCATCCTAAGTCGAACAGCCTTAGGAAAATACTTCTCAAGAAACATACCTTTGAATTCATCCCAGTCAAGAGCATCAATCTCATCAGCGTCCCTGATATTTTTAACCATAGACCACCACTGATCTGCTTAACCCTCCAAACGGTAAATAGCAAGACTAACCTTTTGATTGTCTGAACACCCCATGACATCAAAAATCTTCTACAGTGCTTTAATCCACCCTTCAGCTAGCACAGGGTCAGATGATCCTCTGAATGATGGTGGATGTTGCCTCATGAAATGTTCCACCACTGACATGTTCCTCTACGGTTGATCTGGCTGATCTCGTGCATGGATACCACCGCCATTTATCGCTTGAGTCAACTGCGCCATCACTGCAACAAACTGTTCAGTTCCAATTCCGACCATTTCTGGATGCTGATTCGGAAGGTTATTTCCTTCTGTATGCCTTCCTATCATTGCTTCCCTGTTTCCTCTGCGGAAAACCATTCTGAACAAACATGTCTTAGATAAAGCAACATGGTAATCTTTAAATGCTATGTCATTTCGAAATTTTTTTTTGTATAATAATTTAATAGATTTCTAACTCCTAAAGTTATCTAAACCTCCCTTTGATACCAACTATAATGCCCCAGCCTTAAACCTTACTTAATCTTGAGTTATTACAAGATTACACATTGAGGATCTTTTCGGGTTTAGAGTTTTAGAGAATTAGATCATAAAACTTGCATTACATTCCACATATAAACAAAGTGGTTACATAAAGGTAGTATTCTTCATTCCCATCAATGGAAACACATTTAAAACAAAACATGGATTATTTCTTGACACATCCTTGACTCAATCATCTTATCATGTACCTTTCCCTTGACCTGTGAAAAACATTTCAAAAACTTGGGATGAGCATAAAAACTCAGTATGGGTTATAAAAAAAACATGGAAAGGAAACATGAGTTCATATATACATAAGAATGAAATCATACTTTACCCATAAAACATAGGCACTTTAACATACCTCATAAAATCATGAATAAATCATAGAAATCATAAGACATAAAGGTAACATGAGGCATTCATAACATTCTTACGTAGGGAGTAACCCTCTTGGTTACGTTTGGAATACCCATCACAGTATATTCCCTAAAATATCTTCGGAGAAACCTTAACGTTTCACTCCTTCGCGTTACCCAATGCATTGGAGAGCTATATCGGGCTCACCCGCCCTTAGCTTATCACGAAACCACCCGTCTTCATAATAATGCCCAAGAACCATAACATAATCGTATCACATAAAACATGAATAAAGGAAACATAACATTTCCAAATTTCAATCACAAGATATCAATACAACACAAAAAACATTGTGAAAACCATTTCTAATACCAAAATAAAAGAAAAGTAAAACATGGTATTTATTTTTCTTTTTAAAAAAAGTATGGCTTGTAGAGGAAGCCGAAACTCAAATAACGGTTATGACGGCGGAGAAGTCGTTATCGCTGCATACGTACGACAAAAACATTCCCTTTTTGTCGTTTAGTAAACGCTTCATATAAAAAATATTCCTTTTGAATAAACGTAAAAGTCAAAGGGGTTTATACACTTTATAAAATAAAGTTGTGTATAAAATAAAATATGCCTCAACGAAAGGAGATTGAGACGAAGTCCCATACCTCGTATCCGACTTGACCCGACCGTTCTTTAATCTCATGAATAATAAACTTGAGTTAACCTCTACTTTCTTATGAATCTTTTTGAAGTTAATTATTCCTTTTATACCATGTTATGAACATCATGTAATCAGTTAAGTTAATAATGTTCATTTTGTCGGTATTTGGTTCTTAAGTCAAAAATAGACTTCTTACACTTACATGTTGTTAATTTGGTCAAAGGTTCATTATATAAAGAATGGTATTCATGATGTAGATATCATATATGTCATATATATATCCAGTACATACATGTATTTATAATATTACATAATCATTTAGAGGTAAGAAATGAAATGCACCGTTCATGGAGACGGTAAGCCGTACGTACGCATGAATGCTACTTTCATTTCTATTTCGTATTTTATAGAATGGAATCATAATGATATAAAGGTATATTATAATTCCAGTATAATATCATATATAATATCATAGTTCCATCCTTTATATGTCCCACATATGATATTAACGAATCCAATCACTTTTAGGGGGCGGTAGTCCGCACTTCCTAAAATGAAGATATCGTGTTTACCCATAATAGAAACCATAAAGGTGTTCCAAAAATGAAAAAAACAGAAGATTAAGTAAAACATAAACATATTATATAACATATATAAAAATAGTGACATCATAATGTCCACCTCTGAAGGTGTTAAATGAGTATTGAACAATCATCATTTCGGGAGGCAGAATTTCGCCATCCACGGAAACCGTATGTTCTTTAACCATTTGATGTAGTTGTGTGAAAGTGTAGCTCAAATAAATATTATAAAAACATCCTAGTATATTTAAGATACTGGTGTTGTTACAAAAAAAGTAAATAAAAAGAGTTTAGGGTGTTGGAGGAGCAAAATAAAACAAATGAACATGAGAGAATGAATTACCTTTAAAAGTGTAACTCCTTTTGATTTGAGCCTAAAGGCTTCCTTTGAAAGGATTATGCCCAAAGGGAATCCTCTAGGATGAGGAGAGGGATGTGGAGAGAGTAAATGGGCAGGGGTTGGCCGAGCCAAAGGCTTGAGGAGTGTGTGAAATGAGGTAGAGGTGGGGGCCTTTTATAAGAGGAGAGGAGGGGGACTTTTGGAAAGTAAAGAAATATTACTTTATTTGAAAATGTGTTTCGGTTTTAAAAGGTCCCACATTGATATAATTAGTGGATAAGTTGATAAGGGTTCTAAATATTCTCATCCAATTGGTTTTTTACATGTGTAGTTCATATATTTTACATTGTCTTTCCATTTTATTTAAATCGTCAAATAATGATATCATCGCTGCATCATTATTATGTCATAAATAATTTAATTTATTTAATGTCTAAAAATCATAAAAAAATACTATGATGTAGGAAATCGTTTTAGATTTCCAATGACTATTTATAATCAAAAATCTGATCTTTATAACCCCATGTAAAAATTGTTTTCGTAAAACATTTCTTGTTTGTGTCATTTTTACTTTAACATTTAATAAAAAGTTATTTATGTCATTTCCAAACCAAAGTGTCTCCATGGGGTCCCCAAGTTGATCCATGGCTTTTCTTGGTCTACCATGACACAACCAATAAGGTTGGGACATGTGTCTAGGTCATTTCCTATTATTAAAGCATTATTTATACCTTAAACTACCCTAATTACCACTAATCGTGATTAAGAACTTAATAAGTTACTATTCACCAAAAAATTATTTTAATCTCATTGAACCACATTTTACTTCTTAATGACAACCATGTATTTTGGATTTTCAAAATTAAATACACATTTGTGGTAAACTTTTATTTAACTGAAAAATCAGTTTTCTTGATTACCACTTAGTGGTTTCACTATTCATCAAAAATTGAAGTTTTTCAGAAAATTACCAAAAATTCACCATAAGCTATATTTGATATTACGAATTCAAAAATGAAGTCTATTTTACAAAATTCAAATCATATATGTCACAATAACTAATTTAACAATTAATTCCCGCTGCCAGAGCAAATAACGTGTCTTTACAAAACAATAAGTATCAAAAGATTGACACCAGTTTAAGTCTAATTTCAATGTGAAATTGATTCCAATGACCACCATTGGATAAAATGGTAAAAATATATTCTAATTTAACTTCAAAACCAATTCAAAACATAATCTAATCATATAAATAAATTAGGTTAAAAAGAAGTTTTGATGTAAAATGCAATATTTTTCACTATTCATTTAAAAAATGAACATTGTCAGAAAAATACCAAAAATTCACACAAGGTAAATTTTGATGTCCCAATCATAAATAATAAGTTTATTTTGACAAAAATAGTTTATAAAATTGTCAAAATATAGATTCAAAAATGGTTTGCCATCAAAAGGCAGTAAAACAATCTTTTAAGAATATTAGTGTATTCCATGCATACGATTGTATTTATTTTCATTTTAAGCCTCTATAACACTATCTTAATCATTAATAGACATAGATAAAAATAACTATTATTCATCACTTACTTGGGATGTTACAAGACATCCACGAGATTCCCAATCGAGGAAGATATTTGATTCATTACATCAATATTTCTCAGCTGATCCTATGAATGTTCGATTGGGATTGGTTGCCGATGGATTCAACCCATTTGGGACATTGAGTACCATTTATAACATTTGGTCAGTTGTTTTGATCCCTTATAATATGCCTCTATGGATGTGTATGCAACAAACATCTTTTATCATTTTGATTATTCTTCCTCGAAAAAAATGCCTGGAAATGATAATGATCTATACCTACAGCCTTTGATTGAAGAATTACAGGAGTTATGGAGCAAATGGTGTTGAGACATTTTATGTTTCTTCTAAAACAATGTTCAGAATGCATGCTTCTTTAATGTGGACCATTAGTGACTTCCCTAGGCTTAGGAATTTATCTGGTTGGAACACTTATACGGGTTTGGATTTTCCCATTTGTAACTTTGATTTTGAGCCCAAATGGCTACCTCATAGTAGAAAATAGAGCTTCTTGTGCCATCAAAGCTTTCTTGATACATCTCATAGATTTCATCTGAACAAATAAAAATTTTAGGGGTCCATTGATCGTAGACCACCTCCAAAGTTGTTAACCAGTTCTGAAATATTTACACAGCTTGAAAATGTTAAAACAGAATTTGGGAACATTCATTATTTGAATGATAGCGGAAAATGAGTCCTAAGTGCATCGTCAAGTGAAATAAAAATGCAACAATGGAAGAAAAAAATTATATTCTTCAAACTTCTATATTGGTAATTTAATTTGTGACGCCACAATCTTGATGTGATACATATTGAGAAGAATGTATGTGATAATTTTATTTTCACATTACTTAATGTGCATGGAAAGTCGAAGGATCATCTCAATGCTCGCAAAGACTTACATGTAATGAACATAAAACGTGATCTCTGGCCAGATGAGAATGGAATGTATGCTCCAGCCATTTTTGCAATGAAAAATATGGATAAAGATACGTTCCTTAGAATTTTAAAGAATGTGATGGCATCTGATGGGTATTTGAGCAACATATCGAGGTGTTTTGACTTGGAGAATCGTAATTTATATGGATTGAAAAGTCACGATTCACATATTTTGTTACAACAGTTACAACCATTGGCATTGCATACATTATTACCTGAAAAATTTACTGCTATTGTACTCCAATTATTCACATTTTTCAAGAAATTATGTGAGAAATATCTACATCCATTTCAGCTTGACAACCTCCAGGAGAGGTTTGTATTGACCCTTTGTGCAATGGAGATGATCTTTCCTCCATTGTTTTTTATTTTCATGATGCATTTAACTGTGCATTTGGTTGAAGAAGCTAGTTTAGGAGTCCCCGTTAATTATCGATGGATGTATCCAATGGAGAGATATTTTATTTATATGTTTCCAGTTAAGTAAACAATTTTTGGTATTTAAATAAATACATAATATTATTATTTTATTTCACAGATATCTTGGGAATTTGAAAGAATACGTGAGAAATAAAGCTCAACTAGAAGGCTCTATTGATGAAGGCTATTTGGCTGAGGAGTTTCTCACCTTTTTTTCCAGATATTTGGATGATATTGAGACAAGATTTAATCGAGTTAGACGTGTTAATGACACATAAAATCAATCTCAAATGCATCAGAAATCAAAAATATTTCTAGCTATTGGCCGATTAGTTGGGAGGACCTCATTTGTGACACTGATAGAATTTGAATTATTATAGGCACATAGATATGTGCTTCTAAATAGTGAAATTTCATATACATTTATTAAAGAGTTGAGGATACAATCAAAGAGACAAATTAGAGGCCGAACACGAAATTAGAAAGATATAATGAAACCTGTGAATAAGGAGATGGTAGAATTGTTTGCACGACGTGTAAGTTTATAAATATTTCAATAAATATGAATATTAGTTTGTCACAGAAAATTAGTAAATATATTAAATTATATTTCTTTTCTCAGATCATGAATACTGATACTCGAGCACACTTTTCATAAGATTTGAAGTTTCTTGCTAGAGGTCCTATAAAACAAGTTAGAAAGTTCGACGCTTATAATTTGAATGGCTTTAGATTTTGTATAGTCGGTCGAGAAGTGGGTTTGAAAACATAGAATAGTGGTATATTTAAATTTTCTGAAGTTGGATAGTATGGAAAGATGCATGATATTATTGAATTAAACTACCACAGGCATTTTTCTGTTGTTTTATTCAAATGAAAATGGGTCGATATTATCAGAGGTGTTAAAAGAGATTCCTTGCAATTTACTTCTGTAAACTTCTCTAACTTGATGGATGTTGGTGATCGTGAACTGCATGATCCATATATCTTAGCATCACAAGAAAAAATGGTATATTATGTGAATGATGTTGTGGATGAAGGGTGGAGTGTTGTTACCTACGTAATACAAAAAGACTTGTATGATATGGGTGATGAAGTGGAAGATTTGACCTCTGCAATTGAATTTCATCAACAACAGGAAGCAGAATTATTTTTCCATCATGATATTGAAAATATTAGTCTAACAAGGATGAATAAAGTGGATGAAGCAATGGAGCAGGAAACTGACATGATTGAATGGGAAAATTATTGTATGTACAATTATTTATTCATTCAGCAACCACTTGTTTAATTTTTGTAGTCATTCATTATCATTGTTATATATATATTTTTTTAGTACTGGGAATCTATTATCATTTTTTAAAAAAAATTCTGCATAAATTTTTTGAAATATATATTCTGAACATAATTTTATTTGATTAAATGACAGGAATGCCATGAAGGAAGCGGTACCAAATTTCATCTAGTTCTGCGACAGATGACGATCCGTCTGTCCCCACGGCATCTGAGGCACCAGCTGCCTACACCCCTACACCATCTCCCCCTACACCATCTCTGACACCATTTGTGGATGTCTCATTAGATGATGAGTCATAGACTCCCCCTAGAGGAGCCTCAACAATGGGGCAGCGACATGCCCCTTCCAGTTCATCACAGACATTCTGGAGGGTCACTGTCATACGTACAAATTTTAATAAAATAAATTTATTGCGTTTTATTTGTACTAATTTTTTTCTCATTACAGATGAAAAAAATGCAACCATTGAAAAACAAATAAAAATTTCAGATGTTTGGAACATGAATGGAGAGAATATAGTTGTGCCATTTGATTCTTATGGGGTCCCGACGGATGACGTCGTGGGGTTACTTGGACAGATTATAGGTCAGAAGGCAGCGGAGCCCATTTTCCAACCTATTTCATATGATGATTGGAGGCATATGCCTCCAAACTGGAAAAATGAAGTTTTTGATTCTCAGATAAAGGTAATTTTGTTACTTTATGGTTTAATTGAAAGTCAAGTTACTAATATGTTCAAAATGAATTTCTGTATATATATGTTCTTCCACTTTATCGTTGCTGATGTGATAGCACGGAAGTGGACATTGAAAAATATTTATAAAAAATGGAAAGATTTCAAATGGAGGTTGTGGTGTGATGCCAACGATACTTTGTTTACCGTGCAACAAATGTATGAGAAGCTACCCAGTGGGGTACCGAAAGAACAGTGGAATGTTTTTGTTGACAGACATCGTGACGAGAAGCGGATGGTAATGAAATATATATTATTGTATTATCCTCATTTTACATTTATACATGTATATGATGAGGATATGACATTGAATACATTACTGTTAAATTGAATTTTATTTATTTTAGGATCTCTCAAGACAGAATGCATCAAACTGGGCAAAGCAAGTCACCCCGCACACTACGGGCTTAAAAATCATTTCTAGAAGCCGAATGTCATTGGTAATATTTTAATTAGTTTAAATATTTATAATACAATATTATCTATTTAACATATTGAATTGTTGATTTATATTTGTTTAATGCAGTCATAGAGTTTAGGGCATGAATCATCCCAAACTGAATTGTGGCTGGATGTTCACAAAAAAACAGTTGGAAGTTTTGTTAATGTGCCTGCCAAAGAAGTTGGGGTATGAAGTCAATTTTTTATTATAATAACTTATTATCAGTTTTTACTGTGTTAATATATATTGATATTTGATTTATAGGTAAAAATTAAAGAAATATGGGATGCTAATCCTGGGAAGTCCTCCTCAGTCTCCCAGAATGACCCGGTTGCTAAAGTCCTTGGGAAGAAGCATCCTGGTAGAGTGCGCGGGATGGGTTTGGGACCCGTACCATCTATGGTCTCTGGCAGGACACCAGGGATTCCGGATGCATCTACTCCCGGTTATATTCATTTCATACCTAAATATTCTTAGGGCGAGATTTCTTCTCGATGAGCCGTAGTTCAAGACCAGGGGGCTCAGATATCCGGTATACAGAAAGCAATGACTAATATATATCAACAGATGAGTAGATACACCCCCGTTGGTGGTGCATCAAGTAGTGGTGAGCAGGTAAATCACAAAAAATCATAATCATTTAGTTTGAAAACTATTATTGGTTTTAAGTTTAATTATAAATATGCAACAATATTTAATTTTCAATATAATGTTATTACAGGTGGTAGCAGGTAGTGGAGATGGAGGTGGAGAGGGTGACGATGCATCACCGGACCATGAGTAGTAGTATTTTTGATGTGTTGAACAAATATGAGAATGGTTGTTTTGTATATGTAACATGTATGGCACATAGTTTCCACCAAACATTTCCATGTCCTAACATTTTCTTGATTTCTCATGTTTCCTTCTATGCATTTTTTTGATTTATGATGTTTCATTTTATGTCTTGATTTCTCGAGTGTGGTATACATCATTCCTTTTAGGTTTCTGATTGAATTGGTAGTCGATATTTTGGATGATTATAGAGTGATCCTTTTGTTATTTTTTTCTGGTTATATAAATTGGAACCTTGTAGGCAGTATAGAGACCAAACATAAGAGGATTATGGGAATGTGGTTTATCCTAATCATGTGATACGAATCATATACTCACCAATAAAATTATTTGGAAACAAAATTGGTGAACCTAACATGGAACCTTAAACAAAATGCATGTGTCACCCACATGTTAGGCTCCTTTCTCTCAAAATATGAAATGTGGCCAAACATGGATCTGATACAACTGATTATACATGTGTTTATTTATTTATATGCTGATTTCATGAGGATTTCTGGTAAATTTTTCTCATAAGTATTCTGACAATTTCAACTAGAACCCCCTTTGTTCCCAATGAAATTTTACTACTTTAAGAACACATATGGTTCGACTACTGCACAAGTTTCATCCTCATTTAATACTAGGGATCTATTATCAACCTTTCACACTCAACATTGTGCCTCAAATTCACTGGTTTGGGAGTCACACCTAAATGGTAACTTTCCATCTTCATATGAAGCTAAAAAATCCATTCATCTCAAAAATCCCTACTAGGTGTCTACTCGACAATGACTAGTGGAAATTAATTTGTTGCAAATAGTTTCCATCTCAAACCATTTCATGGTCATATCCATGGAAGGAAATAACATGTTCCTCCCTTATCTTGGGAGGTTGATCAAGATGTCATAGATGGACTCATCTAGATACCATTAGGGACCCTCCAAAGGGCTCCTTCTAGCATTCACCATCACCAATGCTACATAGCAATAAAACCTCTATATGATGTGTGTGTTTACCTCAGGAGTCTGAACTAAGTATCCCAAACCTAGGTAGTCAGGAAACCCCACTAAGGGTAGTGAACAATCAACCAAGAACATGGCCCTATATCTATACCCTCCAAATAATCTCACTAACTAAATATGGTGGAAACCTATGAGCAAGAGGACACATTTTCCCACATTTACTGAGCTAGTTGGTATAATCTGGTATTATTCAAAGAAATCACCAAGAATATTTTGGTAAAAAATATAGGGAATACCCATATCCTTTCTCACTGACCACATTAACATCGGTATATACCAATATGAAATGGAGGAAATGATCAGGCCCATACACATTCTCCAACAATAGAATAAGAAAATATGCATGTTCTAGTCAATGATGTCACCAAGAATATTATAAAAATTGTTAAAGGGAAGACACACATCTATTCTACCATAATTTCTGTGAGTCATTAACACAATATGACGAGATTTATAGAAGATATAAATATTTTCACCCATTCAAGAGGGTCATGGGCCAAATCCAATGTTATATGGACAACCAGATTGGGACCATACCCCCATTCCAACTAAAGTTCATCGGTATACCCCGGTGGGAACTACAGGGTATGAACCTATCTGAACTGAAATTCCATAGAACTATAATTAATTATCATAGTGACATGAGATATAATCAAACAATATTAAGTACATGTATGATGATATCCATATAAAGCAACCTCTATCACCCACAAGAGAGCATCCAAAAATAAGAAACACCAAAGGTGATTGGAAAATGAATATCTGGTCTATGATATTGATATAAATCATATTGGTGTTCTTGAACCCTCATATTTTTATCTATGGATGATCAGGATCTTAATCCTTTGTTACCAAATTAAAAAAATTAGAAGTTTCATTTGCAAAAGTCCTCTTATCTACTTTGCTGCCAGTAGCTATGAAGGTCCTATTATCTCCTATTTCATCATTTTGGGGATGCCAAGTTAGAAATAACATTTTATTTGTTTTTATGATATCTCTTGTTCCGTTTTCTGGTTTGATTTTCTTTCAGGGCAGTGGGGCAGTAAAGAAAAATTGCACTTTTATTTCTAGTCAAAATTTTGTGGCGGTTTTAACCGCCGCTAATGCTTAACTGGTCAGCATTTCGCAATGGTTATTACCTCGGAAAATGCATTACTGGTAAAACATTAGCAGCGGTTAAAATCGCCATGAATTGTAATCGGTTTATATTTAGCAGTTTTTTCACCGCCGTGATAGAAACACATCAAACGCCTGAATATCGCGGTGGTTAAAACTGCCGCAAATAAAAAAATATCTGGCACCCATTAAACCGCCGCTAAAGTCACAAAAACCGCAGCGAAATGAGGCCTCTACGATGCTTCCCTTAAACCTCCACAAAATGGAAAAAAACTGCTGCTAATAGATTGGCGATGCCTAGTTTAGCGGCAGTTTCTATAAACCGCCACCAAACCATATAGTCATGGTTTAAACTGCCACTATATGAAAAAAAAACCGCCTCTAATATTCGGTTTTGTTATAGTGCCTTTAGAAGAGTTCCCAAATATCCTTTTAATGGACTTGAAAATAGAGGTAGAGTATATCAAAACATCTGATGTTGTGAATGAAGCTAATTGGACCAAAAAGATATTTTTGAACATGGGGTGATTCCTTGAATTATGGGAGAAATTAATCTATATTTTTATAATAATGGAGTTGTTTCTCATGATAAGAAACCAATCTATCACAAAAATACTAAAACATTCTTCACAAATACCATCTCATTCAAGAGATCATTGAGATAAAAAATGTAATGTTCAGTTGGGTAAATACTAAAGAGAATGTAGTGGATCTATTGATGATGATGTTATCATAATAGAAGAATGAGATTCATGAGGAATCGCAAGGTATATCATACTTTAGATATTAATGTGATGGTTTGGAATGTATCATATTATTATAATAACCTAATTATTTATTTGTTATTCATTCATGTGTAGTGAAATTTATTTCACCTGAATTATCGAATACTAATATCCCCTTAAAGTATAACTTTCTATTTTTCCTAACATATGATCAAATCAATGTATTATCGGTTATGATGATATTTAAAGGTTATATTGAATATATTATTATACTCATTACAAATAGAAATATTTTAGTTACAAATTATGAATTAACAGGGTAATAACAATAGTTCTACTGTAGTAGTGGTGGTACTATTGATCGGTGGGTACTGTAGCGGCGGCAGGGCACTATAGCAGTGGTGGGTACTGTAGAAATCGGATTACTATTCAAAGAATGGTCCTTAGGCAAAATATTTGGGCCTACGGGATATGTAATGAGATACATGCCCATTTGGCCTTCGGACTATGTAATGGGTCTCCCACTACCCAGTTAAAAGATTCATTTTCTTTGATTAAATATTAACAATATATCTAATTGAATGTTATATAGTCATTGATATACTTATGGGTGGCTACTTATTATCAATCCTTCTTAACTGATTTTTGTGAGATACTTAGAATGATGACGTTCATATATTTATACCCTACTTATATAAGTCTATATACAAAAATATTCTATCATGGGGTCATTGGTTATGTTTTTTTATCAGGTCTTTAGTTGGGAAACAACCAATATGGGATTTTTATTTGCATATAATAACAATAAACATATACACCATTATAGAAATAGACTAAGGTAATTCATGAACATAAAAATTTTCTTCAAATATGATCTGATAAACTACTTATATAAGTTATAGGTGATTTAATTATTAGATAGATGAATCACATTTGATGTATTTATTGATTTGGTCAGTATGTTTCCAAGAATAGAGAAATAATGAGCGTCATGTACTAGATTCACATGTTCCATGTCTAGTGGTCTCTTAATGTCATAGAAAAAGATATTATATTTTCATTCATATGATTTATACGACACATATAGTGATGGAATTATTATATAAAGATATGACTATGTTTGATAGATTTCACACTAGACCGCTTAGTATCTTGAGTAGCACTAATTCTTTTCTCGAGACTAATATTTATATACATAAATTAAATAACAATTTAAAATTTAATTTAAACACTAATAATGCCCATAGGGTTTCATATTTAGGCCCCTATATTAGGATAATGTTTTGGATAATATCTTAATTCCAACATAAAGGAATTTTGATTAAACATTATTTAAAAACAAGTTTGGGAAGGATTCAAAATGAGTTAGGATGTTTTACATAAAATAATTTTGGGATTTTAGTATATTTGTTAGATTGTTGGAGATATAATAAAATGAGAACCAACATGGTTGTGGTGGTATATGTAATGTTATTACCTCAAACAAGCACCACAACATCATGGTGATGAATATGACGGTGTAGTGTACAAAGACACCTATATTGATGTGCATGAGATATATGATTTAGTTTCACGTCATTTATCTCATATATCTCTTCTATTTCAAATCAAGGAGTTATTTTTGTGTAATTATTAATTCAATCATTAATGTTTTAAGGAATGAAAACCAACATAATAAAATGTTTGAATCCCATATGATGGAACCCAAGTCATTTCATATTGTCGATTCACATCATTCATTGCTAATGGTTATATAAAGGGATGAGATATTATATTGTTTTTTGTATTTTGTGTGCATGAATGTTTCGAAGCATTCATAAGAAAATCAAATCTCTCTTCTAATCCTGATGTTTGTTCATTTATTATCGAATGTGTTATTACCCCTTCTAATGTTTGGGCATCCTCCAAAATAATTCATCCATCCATTCGACGATGCTTTCACCTCGATGGTAAGAGGTTTTCATTTACTACTACAAAATATTTTCTTTAATATTACTACATCTATGAAGATGATGAAATTTTATGATGATCAGTCATTTTAGATAAGAAATTTTCATGAGTTTTTTAACAAACATATACATTTTATTTTTTGGAGATATAATTTTCATGTCTTGGGTTCCCTTTCACTATGAAGGTTCATATTATGATTCAACAAAAATCATCATTTAATATAATTTAAATTCATATTAAATACATAACTATTACATCACATGAAATATTTAAGATTTCATTTTTTTATTTTTGGTATAAGAGTTATTCAAATGAATTATTTTTTGAATCCCTCTACCAAACACCAAATTAATTTATTCCCACCAAATTAATGTGTAACCTTTTAAACAACCCACAATATTATGTTATTCATTAAAAACTAAAATCCAATTATATTCATAAATATATAAATGCATCCCATGTATAAGGTATATGAACTCCTTAGGAAAACCCAATATTTATATGAGATTGAAAGACTTCACAAGAGTATGCCTAGATATATTGATATCCAACCTAATTAAATTTTTGAACATGAAATAATCCAATTGTACAATAGGTGGGATAACCCAAAGTCCCTATACACTGGGAGAATTTACTCCAAAGGGAAATAAATTCATGATATCTTTAACACCTAATATAAAAAACTGTATTCCCAAACCATTAGTAATATCATAAATATAATTATAACCCATGTTCAAGAGAGATAATTTTTAAATTTTATGATATCGAACCTAACATGGCATAAAAGTATTTATCCTATATTTTGTTTGATAGTAAAACTATAAAATAAAAAAATAGTACAAATGAATAATAAAGGAGTTAAAAAATAAAAAACATCTATTTATTTTCCAAAACATGCAACTCTTATCAAATTTCTATAAAATCAAAAAAAATAAAAAACATTTTATAAGTTAGATTAAACATGAATATAAAGTTTTTCATTCATAATAAAGATGAACTCCTTCATATTATAATTATATAGAATTTAAAATATTACTAATAACATAAATCATATTAATCATCCTAACCAATTTTGATATCTTTTAAATAAGATATTTAAACAAGAATTAACTTTTAATTTAAAAAATTTCAAACCAATTATATATGAATAATTCATAATTAGAACATATAAGTTTTTATATTTATAAATTATAATTCAAAACCATTCTAAACTATTTATTATAATTTATAAATAAGAATATTATTTAAAGATCCTTAGTTATTCCATATAAATTTAAAACTTTATTGTAAATATTAAATTTTCATATTTTAGAAATATTCAAAATATTTCAAAACATTTAATTAATTATAATTAATTTAAAATTAAATAATTTATAAATATTTTATAAAATCAAATAATCTTAAATACATTTTTAATTATTTATTAATATTTTTTAAAAAATTTAAATCAGAATGTTAAAAATAACATTAAAAATATTTTTAGATTTCCCAGGACTTGGAAAACACTGTGGTGATCAAACTTTGGAAATTTTTACTATGAATAACCACTATGGTAATTGTTATTTCACAGTTTCCTAGAATTTTCCGTGGTTCCTAAATAATATTGTAAAAACCACCATGGTCATAAATACATCGTGGTGTCTAATACTTGGAAATTTTAGATCCACTACATATATAATATTGAAACTCCTATAACATAGAGGTGCTATTGATTTTGTAAAACAGAAAAACAAGAAAATTTAATTCTTGATGAAACAATCTCTAATACCACCAATAATATTTTCTAAACATATAATGAGCATTGGGAGTCGAAGAGAACCCAAAATATAGAAGAATTTATCTCATAAAATGAATCATATAAGAGTATCCAATAAAAATAGTATCTAAAATGATTATATGAAATTCCCAAGCATCAGAAGCTCAGAAATTATCCCTAAATAGTGGGCGCTAGGTAAAAATCCCAAGGATGGTTAAGTTATTTCAAATAGACTTAAAGATGAATACACTAGAAAATGTATTCATGATTTATTTTGGAGGAATCTTGAATACTTGAAGTCATCGTAGAACCTTCATCTAACAATGAATGAATACTAGGAATAGAAGATAGATTTGTCTAGAAAGAAATAATTATAATAAATGACCACAAACTACACTACCATAAATACAGGGATCACATCCTTTTATAGGAATCCATGCTACTATTCATTAAGTTATGTGTGTCAGATATATGAAATGATTTGAGTATCATCAAATGATATTAAAACTTTACACCTACTGGAGTGGTCATTTATTAAAAACTTCAATGGATAAGGTATGTTAACAAAAAATAAAATAAAAATAGGTTCATAACTAATGAAAATATTTGGGATAAGGATGTCTCATCTTCTTGTATTTATTGTATTTTAATCCAATGTGGCTATCAATTATGACATTAAATTAACCACCACATAATCATGGTTCCTATTTTAGTGTATATTGATTATCCTATCCATATTTTCTAAAAATAAAAACTTCTCTAATGGAATTCACATGAATGCATTCATTTAATATTTGTTGGTTACTACATTAAAACTTCTCTTGGAGTAACATTGAGTATTATTCATCAAGTGTCCCGTTATTCCATAATGGTAGCATTTTTATGTTTTCCACCTTCCAGCTATGGACCTTCCTATGATATTAAATTTACCTTTTCTTCCTACACTCATCTACCTAATTTTGGTTTCTTTCACTTTTCTAGGATGAGATATTTCACCTAGATTTAACTTGTGTCCTTTCTTTAGGCATCCTTATTGAATAATAAATCATTTACAATTTCCATTGTATGTTTTGTCCCATGTATCGAGTTTCTAAGGGAGACCACATGTGTATTATAGATATAAAAAAGTATATAAATTTTTTGGTTCACCTAATGTTCATCAATAAAATTCATACATGCATCCACCAATTGAACAGATAGGATATGGAATTTGCTAGTTTTTTTGTCTATAAATATCCTACTATGTTGTTGAATATTCACTAAATAATTCAAAGGTGAAACTTGTTTCAATCTTTATGTGATTGGAATGAATTCGATAACATTATCCAAATTTATTATTTACCATTACCTTGGGGAAAATAGGTTATGATTCCATGATCAATCAATTTGATTATTTTACATATTGTCTTCATCTTCAGGTTATTTTACACGAATTACTTTGTGTAATCTTGGCTGACTCCATTATTCTAAATAGCATCAAATAGATACCTATAAATAAGGGTATCATTCCATTCGAGACATCCAAATTGAGAAATTTTAGGAATTACATTTGATCATCCCTTCAATTTACAGTCTTATTGGATATGAACTAAAATTATCACCACCTTGTCATGGAGGTAAATTTGTTGTTGTGGTCGAAAACCACTTTGGTTTAGCATGTATTAGATTCATGAGGGTGATACCTCTTTCTTTCCCATGTTTTAATTTATAAAAAACAAAGGTGTTGGTTCATTTATAGAGATAATACAACACTCATTAAAGTGTTTAATGAATGAACCATCAAATATGTGTAATGTTTAAATGTCATGATATTTTACTAAAACAACTTTTTATACTATACCGTCTTCATTAAATAATGATTGAAAATTATTCCTATAAATGGATTCGATCCATTAATTTTTCGAAGGGAAGTGTGTGGTTTCTTCCATTGATTTTTTTTTTGTGAAATCCATATCTCTCTTCCATTCTAAATGTTTTTTCATCACTCGACGACGGGACTAGAACCCCTTTGAGCAATTGGGATTCCACATGAAGAATTCATAAATACATTGGCATGTGTATTATCATTAGATTTTACAGTATCAAACCAAATACTCCTCATGATCATTATCAATCATTCTAAATTAATTAATAATATGGGGTTTTCGTATGCTCTGGTGTTTTAGGTACTCATTTTTTATTCTTTTCTTATTGGATACTCTAATATGTTTAATTTTTTGAAATAGATTTTTTTTGTGTGTTGGGTTAAATTCCACTTAAAATACTCATTGGATGATAAAAACACATTAGTTATATTATAGGGTTATTCTTCATGGTATTAACTTTTTAAATTTTAGTTTTTAGAAATTTTTACCATCACAATAGAATTGGAGTGTCTGTATTACAGCCACATTGGACTCAAAATTCCAAGGACCAATACACCAGAACATGACGAGGAATGTCGCAGTTATTTATTGGATTCTTAATGAATAACATCTATTCCTAGGTCACCATGTCATATTGATTACCATTGAGGTTCTTCAAAATGGAAATTTCCACAGTTCAATCACCATGGAATTTTGCAATATGTGGTGACTATAAAAAAGATTCAATTTTTAATAAAATTTTGATTTAAGTAGATTAGAAATATTTATAAGTAATTTTAAAAGTAATTTTGGGTTATTTTAATTTATATAATGGTTTTTATTAATTAATTATTAATTTTTTTATAATTAATTAATTTTTTGAAACATTTAAAATATTCCAAAAATATTGAATTTTAATACTAAAAATACATTTTAAAAACTATGTCACGTATCTTATGATGTAGAAAAAAAAAATTTCAAAATCATTATAAATAGTTCACAGTAGTTATAAATTAAATGGATTAAATGTATGAAAGTTTACATTATATAATTATGGATTATTCAAAATTAATTAGTTTTAAATTGTCCAAGTTAAATGTTAATTCTTATTTAATGATCTTATTTTGACCACATTAGTATTATATTATATGGTTAATATGATTAATGTTTAATAATATAATTAAAATTATATATAATTATAATATTAAAGGGTTGGTATTTTTTTAAAATGAATTTTTTTTATAGTAATGATTTATATAATTTATAAAATGTTTACAATTAACTTGTTCTTATGATTAGTGAAAAAAAGCATGTTTTGGGAGATAAATAAAAAATATTCATTAATTACACTATAATAAATGTTTAATCAATTGTTTATTAAATTTCAAAAAAAATTATGTTATAGTTTAATAGTTAAAATAATTATAGTATAGTGAATTTCATGTCATGATGGGTTCCATATGATAATATTTAGTTTTATCTATCTTGAACCCATTTTTTAATTATAGTTATGATCTTTATAATGGTTGTTAAATGTGTTTTTTGTATATTAGATGTTATTGATATCATGAACTCAATTCCCTATTCAGTAATGCCTCCCTGAGTAGATAGAATTGGGGTTAGACCAACTACTAGAATAGTGGATTATGCCTTCTCAAAAAAGAAAAAAGGGTTGGCTATCTATCACATAGATCTTTCTCATTTGGAGTTTTATTAATCTCATATAACTATATGCCTCAATAAGAATTGTTATTATGCCTTATACATGTGATGTATTTAGATATGTATGAATATAATTGGATTATTTTATTGGTACAATAACATAAACATGTGGGTTGTATAATGTTTAACACATTAACATGGTGTGAACACATTAATTTGGTGGTTGGAATATGGATTCCAAAATTAAATCCTCAGAAGAATGAATTCATTGAAAGAAATAAAACATGAAAAATTAATATTATAGGTGATATAATATTTATGAATTTAATCTCTATATGATTTATATTATATTGGCGAGATGTTAAAATGGAAAAACACTTCAAATAAATATTGTGATAATCCTTCCAAAGAAAATAGTTTCAAGACATGGATCATTACATTAAGTATTTTTTTAGCTCCGAACGATTAGTCCTCAATTATATTAGGTAATGAATGAAAGTTATATGAATCTTTGGATTATCTTGTGGGTAGGTCAAGATTATCATGAGTACCCCTTGATTTTCTTTTATTATCTTATTCATAGAATTTACTTTAGGTTACACTAGCTAAGAAAACATATCTATCACAGCCTAAACCAATATGGACTACCTATCCAGTGATCAGATGAGCTTTACTACCCTCATACCACCTCCAATAATTCATGGTTTGATAGATATAGTTGAGTAGTAATATCACTCACATGGAAGGTGTTATGATATTTTACCTATATAAATGCACACACATCCATATCCATGTAATATTACTCAGATAATAAATTAACTGATTCCAAAATTCATGAATACATATATCCCATATTCAAGGTAAGAAAAATTAATGAAAGGATGAAAGGGAAAAATAATAACCATCTCAAAATGTCAAAAACATCCATCATACTTAGATGGAGGGGACTGCTGGCAAATGAAACCACCATTACACACATTGGTCTCACTAGAACAATGTGCTACATTTTCTCTAGGTCCTCCTATATATATAAAAGTATTATCCTTTGCATAATACATTACTTGTACTAGAAGAGGTCATGAAGGGGTGAGTATAATAATTCCCTTTAAGAACACAAAAATCTATAAATGAAAGGGAGAAACTGAGAGTCAATAGTATTCTCGACCCTAAGCCAGAGGAGAACCAATGTCAGAGAGCAATTCAAACTCCATATAGACCATTCCTCATCTATACTTAACTAACAAGATTATAAAAACATATTATATCAATAATGATATAATAAAAAACGGAAATGACACCCACAAGAACCCATATATTCTCTACTTAGTCTCCATGTCCCATGGTTTCAACCATACAACCTACTATACGATTATACTTGAGGATTTTAGGTGTCATTAATCCAACAAAACTAACTCCATGAGCCATACTATCCTAGATGGAACTCATTAGAGAGATGTCACTCATTGATTATAGTTATCCCATCCCTTATGGTGATCATATGAGAGATAAAACTCATCATTTATCACTAAAATGATTTCATGTTCACTTCATCCTTGAAGGAATACATCCGAGAGGATATGCTCATTGCATATCACCATGAAGAAATTTATGGTGGCACCCAGATGATCTTTATCCTCAACTAGTAGATCTCATCCATTTCGTTTGGGGGACTTCATGAACCATAATAGAACTCATAATATCTCAATACTCATAAAGGTGATCACATCCAGGACTATGGGGGACACCATGCAACAAATCTAGATATCTGAATATCAACACACTCATTTATGTTATCACAACCATGACCATCAGGGGATGCCGAAATCCATGATGTGACTCACAACTAAAATACACTGATATGGGATCACACCCTTGTCTACTAGGGGACACCGCAACACCAATATGGAAATAACCTTAATTTTGGGGATCATATATATGATGATACTAATACCCCTATTGTGCAAGACCTACTAGGTAGGGGACCACTTACCTATATATGATAGTAACAATGATACTTTGAGCCCCACCAAGAAAAGATGATAAGAGATAGGATCCCACACCAGCCTACCATAAGGATACACGAACACTATCCAAAATTATAAAATAGGGGGGATTAGGATCCTATACCAATGATTTATTGCCACACTATGACCTCATAGAAATGTAATATGGGAACCCAATCAACTGATACTTGTCCACACAATGCTAAATTAAAATTTCCTCAATATTGACCTCATATCCCAACTCTAAGTCCAAAAATATGTCTACCATTGCATTCTCTGTATTCAACAAATTTACAGAGGATACTTCTGGGCCTTTATCTGAGTCCTGAAGATAGAGATGTTAAATGGAGACATTTTTTAGCGGGGCCCATGGTTTATACCTATAGTTCATGGAATTTATCTTGAAACTGGCCCTTTTCTATATCTCCTCATGATACTCGGAGTGTATAATGAGAATACATGATGTGTACCCCTGGTCACAAGGTTTGTGACCATATCCGAACACCTTGGAGTGTCCTCACCTACACATGGTGCCTCTAGAAATGTCTCCTTACATAGAATTTATCCATCGTACACGGTTTTATCCTCATGTACTAACCCAATACTGTGTCCTTGAATGTTCCAGTGTACACCCATGATATAGTTGTGGAATATCACATGACTATGTCCCCTCAAATCGTGTATCACCCCATATCCTTAACCACACGACATGGGATCCCAAAAATGTGTGTACCCGCAATACACACCACGTAGTCCCCAAAGATAATTTTCCACAAATAGAATGAAAACCTGGTGTTTTCTCTTCTACTACATTCCATGTGATTGGGATTTCCAATTAGGAAATCCCTGGGATATTCCCAGGAACCCCAACATCTTTCTAAAACCCATGGAATACCCAAGGGGACCTCAAGAATATGTAATACAGATATATAAAAATTATAATATGCATAAACATGTATTAAATAAAAATATAATAAATATACCCACCTCATTGAGAAACACTAGTGATTTAGATCTATATATTTTCCATGAAGATGCTTCAACATATTCTTGGAGTAACCACCATGAATAATGGAGTTTGGTTGTGCGTCATCTCCTCAATTTATCTCAGGATATATATAAGGAAAAGGGTTATCCTCCCTCTCCCCTTACATGTTTGAGGACCAAATATGTAGAGGGTATATTAGTCTATTAATTTTAAAATGTACTAATATATCATTAACACTATGTCCAATGCTCACCCTAAACTGAGAACTCAATGCCAAAAATATTTATGTTACACATGGTGTGAAATCCATGTTCTAAATGAAAATGCACTCTCATATTTGTAATTCAAAATCAACTCTGGATTTAAATAAGGTTTCCAAAAAAATTGAATGACATTAAATATTTATTATTTTTAATACCACCGTACTGATTCTATTTGAGCCTCATAATCTTATGCTAACATAGTGGCTAGATTAATAAATATTTGAAGAAAAATTCCGAAATCATACCAGGAAAACCCAAATTTGTTACATTCTACCAATCATCAATATTTTCATTAAAAAATAGAAATCAAAGGAATAAGTCGGAAAAATATGCTCTCTACTAGGTCTCCCCCACCAATGATCTCTCCATAGGGTTCTCATGGTGTTTTCATTAACACACTCATGGGAACACCAATCTCAAGAGGGGTCCTCTTCGACTAGAACCCAAACAAATATAGTAACTCAAGAGGTATCCCAAAACTTACCATATAGATTAAACCCCTTAAAAATCATGCACTAATGCATCCAAATATATATTCACTTTTGAATCATGAAAAAATACCAAGAACTCAATCTAAATGTGGTCATGGGGTTAGTAGTACACCACCTCACTATCCTGACATAGGTAATGATGTAATATGTTAGTACTCATCTACCACTAGATAAATTGAACCCTCTATAACTATAGTTAGAACCGACTCTAGTCCAATTAACATGGTCTCTTATTAGCACAGAATAGTACAGTGGTGACCTACATGTATTCTTGAATGTGGCCTGAAATTGAGATACACCAATGGTGGAGTAACAAATGCACAACACTAACATGAAAACATAAAAATGTTCCTCAGATCCCAAATTATTCTCTCTACATGGAACAATCAGCCATCAACTAGGTGTACATATAAGGGATATAAACCTCCTCAACACCACATCCCATAGTTTGACTATTTTCATCACCAACTGTCATAAGTTCAACATACTCCCCAACATTAAAAAATTCATTAAGAACACATCGACTGCATATATTGTCACACAATACCTCACAAATAGAATCTTAATTTTCTTCCTCTCTATCTAACTACAATATACAATGGGTAGTAACCATCAAATTGAGACATGTAATGTTATATGAAAGACATGGGGCTACAACAAATAGGTCAAATTTTTTATTAGCTCACTCAAAATACAAGATATAAACCCTAGATGTGATCATATGTTGCTCTATCCACACCATTGGGCAGTCTTCGGTGGGAATGGCCACATAATATAATGGGTCCACTATCACTACCATGTATATGTAGATATATCACAAAAAACAGAACTCTTACTTCCAAACCAGCCTATATGATATCTCCCTATGAAACTAGTACCCTTAGATCATGTATAGAATTCATCCAAACAGGTCTTTCATTAAACTATGATGATGAGAACATGAGGTTACCAATGAATAATATTCTCATAAACCTATCCAAAATGATGGAGGAAGAGGTCTATATGGCTATCATTTGTCTCTTAGGGAATCACAGTGATTCCCAAGTGTACACACTGGTTCCTACTAGTCCCACCTGCTACAATCCTCCAAATGAACCACAAATCTAGAAGCTACACATGAGTCAGCCGATATACTAACATAATAATAAAGGTAGTTACTAGGTGCTAGAAAATATAGATGTATAACTCTTGGTGGTGTGATAAACCAATAATGATTTCATAGATACAAATTTAACGCCATCGCTACTTCTAGAAATTGAAATATCATCAAACTATTTCTCCAAGGTGCATACATTCCATTTCAGAAATGTATGTTGTATACACCCAAGAAAATATATCATCATAATTTTCGTAGGAAAATTCAAAATCAAAATTGAAACTTCATCCCAAATCTAGAAAGACATCTATATCCTTTGGAGGCATCCACTTGAGCAACCAATCCTCATGAAGGAAAACATCCCATGACCTCTCTACTCTACTAATGAAAGATTCAATATGTGTCTCTCTCTTCCAAATTAATTTCGCACATCCCATTAATGTACATGATATTCAATCATCTCAATCGGACCCTCCATGAATATAGTTTGAGAAAAACAATGATCCACTGGTATTTACAGGCCTCGAATAAGGGCTATGATCTAAGAAAATTAAATCATAATCCTATGCAATTTTAGCTATAGTAGTAAAGTCACATGTCGCATCCTAAACTATGCTCGAGCCTCCAGGCTAGAATGACCTTCTTATTGAAGCACATCATTTCCCATTCCCACTTTTCATAAATAACTAGATAATACAATAATACCTACACAATAACAATAAAAACTCAAATAAATATAAACTCAGCCACCAAACATCAAAGCTATCCTCTTTGGGAATCACCGATTCACCCACATGGTTGTGTATCATGTCCCATAAATAATTCTTGGGAGGGATAATGGTTCACAACATAGTGGAAGCATTTAGTGGTAGGAAATATATTAAATATAATTTTAATTTTTAGTTTCCTAAAACCTTATGTGAGTATATTTCATGTTAAATTTATAATTCATTTGTCCTGATCTGAAGAGAAAAATTCATTACCTTAAGATCCTTTCTTTTATGAACTTGATGCTCCTTTGAAAGACCCTATTTGGATTGAATTTGTTTCGATGTGTGGATATAAGAGTAGAATCCCTCTATTAGTGTTCCACTCATTCTCCACTGATCTCGAGTAATGCCAATTAATTTCCTAAATCTAGCATGATAAATCAATTATCTTTTATCATTCATGTGGGTCACTTGTCCATTGATCTTGAAGGATATCCCTTTAATTTCACATTCTTTAGGAGAAGAGTGAACATGGAATTTGAGAGAGATTTCATTTTTTTTCAAAAATTCTCTATGTCTCTATTAACCCTACCCAATTAAAAGAAATACTTAATTTATAGTGTTACTGTTTAGGTTGAAAAAATATTTAATTTCATATAGTCTCATAAATAATATAATAACCGTCATAAAATTGCATGTGATAAAATAATAAAAAACATAATATAATTATTTTTTATAATTCTCTAACTTTCACAGTGATAAATATTAATTACTAGCATGAAAATAAATATTAATCTCTAGACTAGTCTTGGTCTATTTGAAGTCATTGAAATTTATTAAATACTATAAAAACGTATTTAATCCACTAAAATAAATATTTTATCCAAAAACTAGTAAATAAATATTCATTAAATATTAAATAAAAAATTTCTATATTTTATTCAAAATCCAGTGAATAAATATTTTTTTTTATTTTATGTGATCAATAAAACATGAAAAAACATTTATTCCTAATTTTTATGAATAATATTTATTAAATTAATTAAATTCAAATAAAATTTAATCTATATCAACAAAACACATATTGTGTGACCCTCTAGGATTCTATCTTTCTAGAATTAGGAAGGATTTCATAGAGTCCAAGATTACTATTTAGAAATAGGTTAAGGCACACAAAATTAAAAACATAATTTCACAATGATAACATACACATATGAATGATCATTCTGTAATGTAATACCTTTTTCACTATATCTAATCCAGAAAGGTTTCACTTCCATTTAATCAACTAATATACTCTATACTTGTTTCTTTTACTATCTGAAATATACATAATTACCTAGTGGATGGGGAATTTATTATGACAATAATATTTCAGCTACATTAATTAGAAATCAATATATATAATTATGGAAGAGACACATCATTTCTCGAATTAAAAATTAACTACATTTCATACATGATTCACCCAATGTATCTATCTTCACCATGAATTATTATCATCATGATTTAAAAAATACATCTAACGGTTTGGGTCGTAACATGAATTAATAGTAATAATAAATTGTAAGGACCATTACATGCACTCATAGATAGAAATATCTATTGACACCAAGACATGTGAAATTCTTACTGGTAGGAATATTATCATCATCTCCCATCATGGAGATTACCAAATGAAAACATAATGTGATGAAGCCTCATCTACTTAAAAGTACTCAAAACTTATAGTATATATATACTATGTGTTCTATCATAGTAAATTATCTGACTGTAGAACTATATTTAAGATATATGGTCCTAGCATCTAATGGGTGTCATCATAGTGGGGAGATTCTATGACCTTATCAATACGAATGATACTTTCTGGAAATTATCAAATCAATGTATTCAGATGAACAAACAATATGTGATATGATATTTAAATTAATGTTCACTTTTTTAAAGATACATATAATCTAAAGAATGTATATTGTTTCTAGGCCTACCATGTTTCCATGAATATGGTTATAAAAGACACATGTTTTTACACTGAATCTGTTTACTAAAATATTATTATCTTGAAAAAATCCTTCACATAGTGATATAATTGAGTATCATACAGTTATTCACTTGCTTGAATCCTGACTAAATTCATTGTCCATGATTATCATAAAATGAAAAATATATTTATTTTGGTATAACCAAAACATGTAATATAAGGTTTCTAAATCGCTCCTTAAGTTTCATCAAAAGATTCAACAATCTCTGATATTCTAGATATCACAACCACTATTTGTGAATAGTTTTTCTTTCATTTTACATTAGACATTTCTTATTATACACTATAAAATTGGACTAATTATATACATGATTTCAATTACCTTGATCACTAGTCTTCCCACATCTCTCAATACCATGAACTCGTCCAATTATACCTTTCTATCAAGTTTCATATTGTTCAAATTGAAAGTTAATATAGTTATGTTAGATCTATTTTAAATTGAGTTTTTATAAATTTTGGATAATTAATATATTTCATCAGTATATATATGGAATATGAGATGAATTCCTTGTACTTAAGCATGTGAAATTATTTTAATCTCTTTAATATCTCCCTATAATTATGTATTTTCTACTAGAAGGATAATATGTAAATAACAGTTTGGACATGAATTTCTTCAACTTTTATTTTTCAATAATTTTTTTATATATGTATTATAAATAGATTTATTAAACTCATATACCCATTTTTTATATCAGGTTCCTCATAACATGTTTCCTACTTTAAGCCATACTAAGAAAAATATCATTTCTTAGTCCTAACAGACTGCTAAGACATGAAATTTCTTTGCCATGTGTTATTAACATGTTTATCTTGAAAACTAATAATTCTCCCACTAACCAGATAAAGACACAAGTCACCCATTGGTTTCCAAATTAACATTCTATGATCATTATGCATGGGTTATTCATAAATTATTGTTTTCCATAAACATATCTTATTGGCATTTATTGATTTCTCCAACCCTTTTATTTATTTCTAGTAGACATATACCATAGGTTCTCCATTTTAGTTGTGTCATATTGAATTCTCTTATAAGGAAACCTCTAAATTATGGGGCCTTTAAAATCAATTTCTCATTATGATGATCATATAAATATTCCCTCATGAGCATAATTCAAAAATGTTTTTAGTCAGGATGAGTGGTGAATAATTTTTTTCATAGACTAAACCTTTCAATAATCAATCATGTTTTATTGGTACCATCTTGTACCATCCACTTTTTATTTCAATTGAATACTCACCAACATTATCAAAAAGTAGAAACATTTATAGTATGGATTCCTCGAATCTTAATACAAGGCATCAATTACTTTAATTTACATATATATCTTTCAACTATAACATATTTCAATTTACTTATTCTTTTTCAAAAAAATTATTCTAAAAGAATAATTCATGTATCAACATTTATGGGGATCATACATCATTTATTTTCTTATAAATTCCTACCTATTATGTGTTTCTAGAACTGATCCTCCCACTAATATTAGTGGAGTTTGGGATTCCTATGTCAAATAATATGCATAAAGATCCTTAACCTATAGAACATAATGCTTCATCCACTATCTTTAAAAAGATAAGATTCCTTTATGGAAATATTGTTGATCATGATGAGTCATTGATATCCTTAGTGTGTATATGATAATTAAAATAGATGAAACTTGGTTTTATTTGTTTTTTTAACAAAGGATAACCTTTAATAATTGGTCTTCAACAAAAACTTCTAGAAGTTTCCTAATAGATTCTCGTCATATAAAAAATGATATGATATATATTAGAAACAATTGTTAGAATATTTTGAGTTGTTTCAATTCTATTTGAAAAATATATATTGAACATAATAATGGAATATTTTAAATATAAATAAGACCATTAATTAATATTATTTTTACTACCATCGTTACATTTATATATATAATAAAATATGATTCAGGTATATCATATACACCACATATATGATCAATGATTACATGGATAAGATATCATTTGAAAATTTATCTATGTGATTCATTTTATCAATTGAACTCATTTAATTCAATAAAAATTTCTAATATTCTCATTAAGTATATAATGTTATCTTGAACATTATAATATCTCACAAGGATATTTTCATCTAACACTAAAATTTTTAGGATTTAAATTTATTTAAAGAGGATAATTTATCTAAAAATCGAAATTATTCTGTTTGTATACTTATTATGTCAACTCAATTGATACAAAAATACATTAATTGAAATAAATAGTTTAAAAAGATTCAGTTTTATTTGAAAAATAATTATCATTCCATAATCAGGTAAGAGTCTTATTTTATATAAATAATTAAATGTAATAGATAATTATGATTCAAGATTTACTAAACCATTATTTTAATACAAATGTACCATACCAACCATTATTCAAAAAAGAAATAATGTCTAGTTGATTCTCTTTGGACACTAGTGTCATTTTTTTTTAAATTTATCATAAAAATGAATCATTCCTAAAAATATTATGACATCCCCATGGATGAAATAAGAATAACCATTTCTCATAATCTATTTAGTTCACACTTCAACCATTATATACTTTCTATTTTCATGTTTTTAAATACATGTATGGTGTATGCATGTGGTACATAATCCATAATTAGAGAAAAGAAACATGATTAATATTCCTGATGTGTGTGAAACTGCTTTCTTCATTCATTAATTTCAATTTATTTTATAGCTTTTATTCATTACACATATGATTAAAATAGTATCCAATTCATTGTTCTTACATTAATTATTTTATCTTTTTGAAGGATTTCCTAAAGGATCTTTTGGATTTAGATAATTCATCACATATTTATCCTCATTAATAAAACATTTCAACACAAGGGGGGAGAAACATGATTCAACTACTCCTTATCAACTTGTTGAAGTATGGAAAAAAGTTTCATGGGTGACATATCCATATTTGTTATTCAGAGTTGTGAAAATAAGAATAATTTGGGTGGAAAGGGTATTAATAAAAATTTAATTGATAATTTATTATCCAAGTGGAAGCACAACTTTTCTAACTAAAAAATATACCATATTTTTTTGAATGCATGATCCATAGTTATATTGACTTCTTCTAGTTTACGACATTGTAATGCATTGATCATTATATTTATTTCTATCCTTTCAAGACAATTTTAAATATAAAATAGATGATATATTATATTTTAAGAATATTTTTATTTTTTTAAATCATCAAATCTGTGGAATTAGTTGATAATAAAATACAATATATGTAAGAAGAATCCTAAAGATATCTATGGTGGGTATCCTTTTTACCATTTCTGACATGTTGAAGTGGGAGAACATGAGTAGGGTATTCCATCACATAATACACACTATTTTCTAATAATGAATTGTATAAATTTTTTTATAATAGCTGGAAATTTGTATTATATGGGAATAGCCCATGTTATAGAATGATCACACTATATTTTGATTTCACTTTCTATTTTCATTAATAATTAAAATAGATGATTAGTAATTTACTTTATTACAAATTATTTAAGAAATAATTTTAATTTTAATATCATTAAATCTTGAACTATTTTATCAAGTCTTAATAGCCCAAACCATTTAAATTGGATAGTCAAGTTTCTAGAAAATTCACGTGGAATAGAACTATATTCCCCATCACATAAAACCAAAAGGGGTTGTTCAAGATACATGTAGGTATTTAGGTAGGAATACCTATTCTAACTGTGGTATTGTATATCCTTGATCGGTTGAGTAGAATTCCTAAACAAAAAATCATAACATTTATTTCTTCAACTCCTTCATCCAAATTACCAAATATATATAAATGGATTTTCCACTTTATGTAAAATGGTTTTTTCAATGAAAAATATTATTAATAACTACCCTTATACAAGTATTTATCCAAAAAAGGGTTGTTAAAACACTTAGTTCTACTGAGTTTCATTCCTAATCAAGTAATGGATTTCCAATATTGAATTAATATTTACTTCAAAGATTTCATATTATTATGAATAAATTTTATCTTGTTTTATATTTTAAATAACTTGTAAATATTAGGTGGACTTTACATTACTGATTAACCATATTTGATAAAACATTATAGAAAAAAAAATTATTTACATTCAGTATTTTAACATTAATTTGATTATTTATGTGATTATGATCTTGCAAAAATAAAATAAGTAATGCATAGACATAAATAAATAAATAATTTAATGTCCCATTCAAAATAATTTCTAATGGTTTATTTATTGAGAGGAAATTAAATCAACCTTTGATTACGGGGAAAATCCATGTTTCAGTCTTGGCATGAGTTACAACATTCCACACATGCACGTGTGAATCACCTAGGTTGGAATCATTATAGTTCCATATTGAACCCCATCCATTCACCTTTGTATACACTATTTATTAGAATTATTAACAACTCGCATGAATTTGAATGGAGCTCAAGGATTGATTAATTGTTGATACATAAATAACCATGTACACATAGGTCATAAAAAATAATTTAGATAGGGATGACTCAGAGGCCATCAAATTTAATTTAATAATTGATATTGAAAACACACAAAATAAATTAAATTAAATTAAATCCAAAAATTAAATTTGTGTTGGTATAGCTCATGAATAGTCAAACATGTAACACCTGCGAAAATGAAAACTAATTCACATTTATTTATTCATTGTTTTTTATTATTATGTTAAATATGACTAAATTAATTATTTATTTTATTAATCCATTATTTCCTTGTCATCTCAATGGCCATATGAATCCTTTTGATTATAAAAATCATTAATAAATTAATGGAAAATAAATAGTAAAACCAATTATTAGATATTTTTACAATTAGATAATTCAAAATTTAAAATTATTTAAAACCATTATAAAATTGAAAACACAACAGATTCCAAAAAAGGAAAAAATGTTTTAATGCTAAAATTGTAAAAATTATTTGATTTTATTCTTCTGTTAATTGGGAGACTACATAGCATGTACTATATAGATGCATGTTGTGTACCTCATTTTATATGAATATTTGTCACACGCCTGAGGATTAGGTGCGTTAACTCAGCTAGACTAATTAGAGTATACATTATAGCTACTTGTTGTGTCACTGGGATAAATGATTGGGCTTTGTCATGTTTATCCACAGGACAACATAATGTCTATAAGTCAGGTACATAATCTTTATACCTTATGCCATGAGTTCACTATTTTCATAGAATGGTTTATCATGAATAAAGAAATTGGGAAATGATGAACTACATGGTGTGTAAACCTCATTCATATTGTTTATATCATAAATTATATAGTTTTTCAGCGTCACACATTTTCCCCATGTACAATGACCACACAGACGACATGATTTACACAGCTAACTCATATAGACTACATAGTATGTACACCGGCTACATGGAATGTAATCTGATATCCCGTGTTGGCCTGGTCTACACCTATTAATCAATAAATAAACCATGTGTTATTAACTACTTGTCTTGATGGGTATCATACTACACATCCTAAAGCATTTCACTTTTGTATATAATGTGTTCTTTTATGACACGATGTGTAATCATATTTTACTAGAATATCATTTTTCACTTCCCTATGGAATCTCTAGCCAGTCTTCGTCAATTTTTAGACCTTTAAAAAATTGAATCATTTAAAGAACATGATTAATATGTCGATAAAATGTTAATTAAAAATAGATTAAATAAAGAACAATATGTAATTAAAACATTCATCCACGATTTCATTTAGATATAAAATTAAATAAATAATTATAAATTTAAAACATGATATATCATATAAATTTTAAAGAACTTAGTAATAGTATATGCATGTTGTGATGGGTAATATATTAAAATATCATTTAATATTTAGTTTCATAAAAACCTAAGTAAGGATATTTCTTGTTAAATTTAAAAAAATTATTTATATCGAAATGAAATAAGTGAATTATCTTAGGATCCATTCTTCAATGATGTTGTTGATCTTTTGAATAACCCTTTTCAAATTTCCTTTGTTACAATGTGAGGATCCAATGGTAGAATCCCTCTAGTGGTGATCTATACATTCTTTATTTTTCTCTTAGAAATGCCAACTGATTTTTGGGTGCTGGAATGGTGAATCAATTTTCTTGTTTCATTTATGTCAATATTTTACCTTTTGATCTTGAAAGAATATATCTTGAGTTTCTCATTCTTTTTAGGAAGAGGGGAAAATTAATTCTAGAGAGAAATAATTTGTCACAATAATTCTATATATCTCTATTAACCATACTCTATAGACATAACAATCTATTTATAAAGATAGGGTTTAGGTAACAATATTATTTAATTGTATACTAGACCTAAAATAATATAACAACCATTATAGAACCCCATTCCATAAGTATAATAGTATTATTATTATTATTAATATTTTTTGGAATACGCTAACTTACATTATGATGAATATTATATACTAGCTTGGAAATAAATATTAATCGTCACATGAAATCTCATTACATTCAAAAATTTTGGAATTTAGTATATACGTGAATAAAATAATGTATTCCCTTAAATAAATATTTTACTCAAAAATGAGTAAATAAATGTTTATTAAATATTAAATAAATAAATTAATTACATTTTATTCACAATCCAGTAGATAAATATTGTCTCTATTTATGTGATCAATAAAACATGAATAAAATTATTCCTTGTTCTTCATATAAAATTTATTCCATTAATTAAAATAAAATATAATTTAATCTATATCAAAGAGATTACATAATGTGTGACCCTATAAGATTTTTTATCATTGCCATTATATGGTAATGATTAAAGATCATGATTAGTATCTATAAATGGAAAAATAACCCAATGGAAAAACATAATCTCACAATAATGACAACCACATACAAACCCTCTCTATATAATATAACCCACTTTTCAAAATATCACATCAAGTAGGTTAGACATTTGTGTCCTCGACTTATGTTCTTAACACATCTTTCATTGGCTATCGAAAATAGTTATCATTACACCATGGACATAGTATTTAATGTGGAAATTACACATCAACAAAAGTTTTGACATATCAAATTTCATAATGTTGGAAGATACAAATCACTCTTAGACTAAATAATTACCAACATGTTATTTGTAATGCACCCAACATATGTAACTTCTACATGAAATGGTATTTTAATGGTTTATGAAACAAATATAATTGAACGAGTCATAACACACATTAATAATAATATTAATGTATAAGGACCATTAATCATGATCACATATAGATATATCTAATGACACAAAAACATATTAAATTTAAACTTGCTAGTTTGTTCTTATAATTTCACATGAAGAAGATTACGAAATATGAACTTCACAAGAAGAAGACCTATATTTTAATTATTATTTTCATATAACATTCTATGTATTATGTTACATATCATACCTTGTTATTCAAATATAGTACTATATTTAATACATATCATCATAGAATCTAAAGGATCTCATTATAGCGGGGAACTTCTATGACTTTATAAATGAGAAAATTACATTGGAAAATTATCCCATAAATGTTATGCACAAGAATAATAAACAATTGATAAGATATTGAAATAAATATTCAATTATTTTAATAATAAAGTAATCTAATGTACAAAGTAGTTGGTTCTAGGGTACCAACTCCAAAAGGGGACGTATCTAGTTTTCCAATGACTCTAAAGACATAAAAATCACTATCTTAGGGATCTGTTGAGTAAGGTAGTCAAAGACAAGAGTTTACAATTCATTCTCGATACATAACTTGGTAGACTCATGGTAAACACATTGGTGAAGACATAAAATTGGTGAAAACTCAACTGATTCACTAAGTAGACTCACACGGTAGAAGCATGAGTTATATAACTATATTGTCGGTACCCCAAAACATCCTAGATAATCCTTTAAGAAGAAATAGAATGTAAAGGGTATCCCATACCTATATCTAACAATATAATAATAGGATTAAAAAGGATATAGATCATACCAATTATCATCATTGGAGATTTTGAGTCAAAGGCCTTCACAACTTGTAGATATCCTCATCCACATCCTTTGGATCATTGATCTGGGAACGGACCACCTATGGGTGGTGGTACTAATAGATCAAAACTGTCTTCCACCTCCTACTACTCTACCATCTCCTCTACCACATCCACCATCATGAAGAACATCATTCTCCTAACATTGCCTCTACAAGGGTGGTATATTGATTGTATCCATATTAGTGACATGATGGGTCACACAATATCATATGATATGTATATGTCCATGAAAATTGATACAATGGCTCACCCAAAATTGAATCAAACTATCCTAATATCCTTGAGCCACATACCCTACATCATGGAATCAACTCCAGAAGATCTCACATGCCCAGATCCCAAATACATTAATAGGATACCAGATATTGTAGACTCACCAAATGTGTTTTCATCACCAATAGTAAGATACTTCTTGAACAGAATGTTATCCACTACCATGACCAACTTTATCACTCTATCATTAGTGGTAATAAACAAAAATTTCACCAAATCCTAGTAATATGAGATTAAATCTTGATCAAAGGTTCATACATAGAGAAATTGATCTTAAAATATATAAAAAGAGTATCTAAAATTATCAGTGACCCTAGTTGGAGACTCTTCAATGTCCATTCTACCTATCTAATTATGTAGAATCTCATGGATATGCATCGACTACAATGTGATATGATACAATTGTTCACTGAAGAAATAATAAATCTCTATCCATGTGAGAATCATCTAATCATGGGTCTACATAAATAGAATCCACTACCACCCAGTGGATCCTTGAATAAGACTCACCTATAGGACCACTATCTTATCAGGAGGTGTCCACATTATGAGGAAAACACACATGACTACCTCAATCTAGTCAAACACTTCATAGGGGCCTAGCTCACCTCGATACCTGTGAGGTATCTACCTATGAAAATCATGTATCAAAATCATCATATTATTTTCCTTGTCCAGTTCCACTAACACTAAATTCAACTCAATGAGTGGGTGATTTTTTCTAAAACCATCAGGCACCACATAAAGTGTACACCCCTAAACCGATGCATCATCACTGAGAAAATCATCATGAAAATGCCTCCATGAAACCATGGATGTATATTTTAACATTTTAATCCCTATATATAATCAATATGAACCATTCTAAAAGAGTATATATGTTGATATTGTTAGGTCAAAATACTAAAAATATACATAAGAAGGGGTGAAATGTGTCTTGTTATAAATATATATATTTTTATATTTTTATCCTTTTTCATTATTTATGTTGATGCTTAAGATTCCATTATTTATGTAAGTAGAGAATTGGTTAAAATACCTAAGAATAACATGACAATATTTTTAGTGGTTTGGGGCCCAAAGATTCCCTAGTCCACTCCACCAACAGTCTCTCTACGAGCATGGTGATTTTCACTAGGAAATACCTCTGATCAAATGAGCTTAACCACTGAGTATATTAATTTTTCACCTTTATAATAAAAATTGTACATGTTTATCTAGTTCTTTTTCTATGAACCAAAAATCCACATCTTAGTCCAAGAAGATGATACTCCACCACCATGACTAAGTTTGAGGAGTTGATACCCTAATAAATCAACATATATTTATTTGATTTAGAAAATTGATTATCATTCATAGTTACAGTAGAAAGATACATAAAATGGATCCCCTCCTTTAAAGATAAATGTCTTCAATAAGCAGTATCTTAGAAGATATCTAGATTTAAAATTATCTTCAATAAAATAAACCAGTAGAAAAATAGATATTTAAATAGTTAATCAGAAATTTACACAACACAAGATTGAAACATGTATTTCTCTAAGTGGTAGCTTTTTTAATATAACAGATACATTCAATATTGTTTTATTCTGAAATAGTTATGTATCCAAAATTATACAGCATGTAGAGAAATAAAAATACATTTTGAATTTAATAAGTAAAATGGAAAAAATTTCATTTTAACAGATCCAAGAATATCCTGGGACAAATTGCTATAATTTTGATTAAAAATCATTAAAATAGATACATAACATTCCTTAAAAATATGAATGATTTATTAAATTGAATTTGAGTCTTTGTTTCATTTATAAAACTACATTAAAAGGATGTGTCCTTTTCGTGAGACTATTACAGATTAAGAAGAAATTTTATTAAATTTAAAACATCAATGATGACTAATTAAAACATATAGTTCCTTTATGTAATGAAAAACTTTAAATGCACGGTTGAAAATTTATGGTTTATTACACAAGTAGAGTTTATGGATAGTATGTTTTTCATCAAATGTATGGTTTCTTATAATTATATGGATATTGACCCTTAATTTTACAACATATTATGGTTCATGTTTCATTATTTTATTCCAAACATAGAGTTCCCAAATTAAATGATACACTTACAAACATAGGTCATGAATAGTATTTATATATTACTTTCATACTTGTCTAGAATACCTAATCAAATATTTTTAATCGTAAATAAAGATAATGTTTTACTAAAATATATTCTTCAAAATTACTTAAAGTAACTTCATTAACAAAAAAACAAAAGTATTTTTTAACATAATAATAAATAATATTCTTAAATTATTTTTTATAAAATACATTACCAAAATCTTCCCCTTTTTTATGATCCCAAAATCCATATAACATAACTTATAGAAAATATAGCTAATAAAAAAAAAATTAAATAATATCTTTAAAGAATTATAAAAAATTATAGTTAGAATTAAATGTTGATTTGTAGCATAAACATTTAAATTCCCATTGTATTTATTTAATAAAAAAATAATTTATAAAATATTTATTATTATGTTTATGATATTTTCTCTCAATTTTTGTGATATTAAAAAGAAAGCAATACAAAATTTATTTTACAACACATTCAATATAACACATGGTAGGAAATGAATGTTGTGATAAAATAAAACAAAACATACATGATATTTATTATGGAAATTAATATACAGAAGAATAATATATAATAAGAGATACAAATATAATATAAAAAATAATTTCCCTAAAATAGATGTATATATACAATTAATATTTGTATGATAAATTTCAAAAGGTAGGACTGACTAAGGGTGAAGGTTCCTATTCAAATTGGGTGTTTGAGACCAAATAATATCAAACAGCCAAATTACCATCCTTTAGTAATGACAATATTCTCTTAATTTATTATTAGACAAATAAAACCACAACTTCATCAAAATATTTGTTTCCAAACAGAATTTTAAACATTCAACCAAATTCCCTTTCAAAAACTCAAGAACATTTTCTTTACACTCAACAATATACGAAAGACGTTCTCCAAAATCATTACGAATATGTATTATACTAGATTCACCATATATTAATTTATTAACTAGATATCTCTGATTTTCTAACAACACATTTAGATGAGAACTATCACACAAAATATTATCAATTTTATCATTAAAAGAATATAGAACTCAAATAATCAATTCATATCATTTTATTAACATTAGAGAAGTCTGAGGAGATGATATAGAGTATCTAGATTGAATATAGATACTTTTTAATGATTAAAGCTAATTTCCTATGTATTTATATGAATCAAAAAAATATATTTTTGAAACTTATTCTTGTTGCAGCATTCAATCTGATTTATCATTTCTCTTTAAAAAGTTGAAAAAGCTCCTATAGAAATTGAATTTTCTCATTGATTTTTCAGTTCAACTTGTATCAATTATAAATCTTCCCATAGAACAATTTTTTTTCAAATATTCTAAATATTTATTAGTATACTCTATCACACCATTAAAGATTCTATTATCATCTTTCATCTTGTAAAACATGATATCTATCTATTCAAATTGATCATCACGATAATAAAAATATTATTCTTCTTGATTTCATAACAGTTGTACTATATTATGCATAACTTGGGAGTGACCTTTATTTTTATCCCTGGGTGAGGAATATACATTGGAAATCACTTATTTCTTCTCATAAGATACCGATGCAGCATTTTCAAGAGATTCTGTAGCACCAGATACTATTTGATATTCAAATAATTCAGTTGTTTCAACTACTGATAGACAAACTTGATCATTACCTTGAGGATTATCCTCAATTATTTCTTCTACATGAGTGTCCTTCCCATTTAAATTCTCGATTTTTTTCATAGTAGTAGTTGATATGATTAAATACACTAGTAGGTCACCTTCCTTAGTTGTAGAAACTTCATCTTTTGGAGCCAGAACTTTAGGTTCTTCTCTTTGTCTAGGACAAATCACAAGGGACACTTTTTTTGCTTCTTCCGGTTTTCATCAATATATTGATGAACATATCATGTAAAATCTTGATTAGAAACATCATACCTGAGACATAATCTTGTTATTTGAAAAACATCCTCTCTTCTATATTCAATAAATTCTTCTTTATTAATGTATAATGAACCATTAAATTTAAAATTTTCAGTCACCCACAATGAAATGGAACCCAATTCTTGTTGGTCATTAACACTAATGGGTTAAAAATTTCATTTTATCGTACACAAAAAGAAACCAAATTTTTTTAATGTTCAGTAATTTATAATATTACTATAATTAAACCTAATGTATATATGTATATATTGAATAGTGTTCTTTTTAAATAGAAGAAGAGAAATAATCATTCCATATAGAAAAAATATATCATTGTCTGTTTCTGATAATAATGATTTAGATATCATAGAATATACCTATTTACATTAATCTTAATTTAACTCATCATAAAAAACATTACATACATATCAGGATAATGAATATTCTCTATCTCACCAATTTTTAGTAGTATTTCAAATTGAATGAATATGAATAGAAACTTTTGATAAGAATCATGATCCTTTAAAAAAACATTTATATTAAGAGATGAGCTAAAAATAAAAGACATAACATCATTATATATATGTTCATTATCTATAATATACCAAATATCAATGTGAAAAAAATCCTTCATGGGGACATGGAAAAAGTTTTATCTCAACAGATGAAATAGAAAATTCCATACCACATACTGTAACACCCCGAGATTTTATAAGATATATATTCCTTTTAATTTCTTTCAAATCTTCTGTTGTACTCTACACCAAGATTATCTTGTGCTATGTGAAACACCATAATAGCTTGCAGTATACGCAACACAATTCCTGGATCGTGTTACACACAATTTCAAGTTTGTTTGATAGAAGTTGTTCTATGCAACGTTGAGTGTGTGTGTGTATATATACATATATTCAATGTACAAATGAAATATGTTTTGATTTTGTTATACGCAACAATAAAGGAGTCTTGCACTACACACAACCCTGACTTGGCTTGCATTACACACAATCGTGACCTTCCTCGATTGCGTGTGTTGTACGCAATACCGGGTTTCACTAAACAAAGATATATTGTTATAATTTTGAACTATCTTTTATGAATAGTATTAACTACATTTTTAATTTTATAATATTATTATTCATCTTACACATTTTCTAGAACATGGTATGAGAACAAAATAATTTTTTCGAGTAAAATAAGTATTTTTAAAAAAATGCAGTTTTGCTGCCTTTTGATGGAGCACCCACTTTTAATCTAGTTTTTGACATGTTTATAAGTTCAATTTTACAAAATAAACTTTTTATTTTGAATAAAGATATAAAAATTTACATTTTATAATGTTTTTATATTTTTCTGATAACATTCCTATTTTAATGAATAGTAAAAACACGATATATTTTAATTAAAAACAACTTTTTTCATCATAATAATTTATATAGTTAAATTATAATATTGAATGGTTTTAACAAATAAATAGAATATATTTTTATCATTTAATATAATTTATTTCATTAGCATCGATTTTACATTGAATTCGTAGGTAAAATCATTTCAATCATTTGTAATGTTTTAACTTTTAAAACCTCTTTTCTTAACAACGGGATTAATTTTAAATTAATTTCTTCAACTTTTGTGTATTGAATTTAGAAAAATTTATTCCATATTTGGAATCATTGGGTCCAAATTATTTTAATAAGCTACATTTTATTTTTGGGCATTATGAATAGTAACTATGTTAAATTTTATTTACCATAGTAAAAGGTAAATCAGGTAATTAAGGGTAAATATAATATTATAAAATTACCCTAACACGTGTATTAATATAATTGGATTCTTATATTTCTTCCTAAATCATATTTTGCTAGAAATGGAATCCATTGGAACCCACTTGGAGGTGATTAAGACCTTTAGTTTATTTTATTTAAAGAAAGTGACATATGTCTCACTCAACTTTAATAATTAATGAATTTTTAATATAAGTTTATACGAAATATAAATTTGGTTATAAATACTAATTTGAATGTTAAAATATTTTTCTTTTTCATGGTAATTTATTTATAATTTTTAAAATATATTTAATTACCTTGATAGCTTTTACATTAATGATGCCGAAGTTATTTATTTAGTGAAATATAAGTAATATAGTTTTTATTGAAATAATAATACCCATTAAAAGGCTCACAAACCTGACAAAAATTTGTTGTTAGTGTATATATACACCATAATAATCCAATAATCGAATATATTACCGTTTTTATTCTTATAAAATTGATTATGACAGTTATATTATTTTCTTTTAAATGATGTCAAAGTTTTCACCTTCATAATTTAATAAATATAACATTTTAAAAGTTAGGTTTTTTAGAATAAAAATCAGAATAAACGTATTATTATTAAATATATATGATTTAAATTCATCCTAGTATTTTATTTTTAATTTTTATGCAACAAATAAGTATATTTAATAATTATACAAAAATGTTGTAGAAATTATTTTATTAAGAGAGGTATCAAATAAATGGTTTTATAAATACTAATATAAATATTATATAAACTATTTAATGTTCTAAACTAATTTTATAGATGAATATGACATGTTGGGAAACTATTAAATATTTTATTTCGAATATATCCTCTGTGTGAATTTTTTTTGAATTCAAATAAATGAATAGTGTCAATATTGACACTCGTTATTTTAACAAAATAAGATATTATTAAATTGTTTAAAAATCACAAAAATATTTAAAAATTATAAATTGAAATTTTTATATTCTAAAATTTCATAATGTATCCAATTATGGAGAATTAACAACACATAAGTTATTATTTATAACCATTTAAAATTTAGAATTTTATTACCACAAATAAAAATAAATAGATTAAATAAGGATAAATCAAAATGATAAGGTTTAAAATAAAATCAACACATGTTTAAATTTGATTGGTTGATGATATTACAACCTTATTTTATATAATCTTTTAATTGAGTCATTTTGGGAGGTTTTTATGTGGGTTTTGAATTTATATTAAACTAATATGTTTGAGGATTCCAAAGGTACCCCTCTCCTCCCTTATAAAAGTGAACCTCATCCCTCTCATATTTACACAACTTTGAGCCTTGAAGCTCGGACAACCCCAGCCCATTTCTCTTCTCCACTTCCCTATCATCATTCTGGAGGTTCTGGTCTTCTCAAAAGACCATCTCTACTTCTTTAAGAGGAATCTTAAAGGAGGTGCGTCGAAGAAGAGGTAATCTCTTCTTCTGATTCTCTCAAATTTCATTATTCTTCTACTTCCTCTTATTTAGTTATATCATTATAAAGTAATAACATCAGTATTAATTATATACTGATATGTTATTATAAATATGAAACAACCCTATTTCACCTTCTATCCATCCTACGGAAAATGAAATCGTCGCGCGTGTGTAAGTACGGAATACCGTCTCCACGCTGTGGTGTAATCTGTTTTCGATCACCACCTTACTTGGATGGGTATAATGGTGTAAAAAAATAATTATATATGATTATTGTAAAGTTATATTGATTTTTAATATTATACATACACTTCAATACAATTCCATGATCATGGGAATGGTATCATCGCTCGTGCGTGCGTACGGACTACCGTCTCCACGACGTGATGAGATTCATTCTCCATGTTAACCATTAATGAATGATTATAATGTATATATATAATAAGTAATCATGAAATATATGAAATAATAATGATACTGTATATATATATATATATATATATGTATGTCATCTACTTAATTCCATTCAATTAAATAAGGAAACGAAAACAACGTTCATGCGTACGGATGGCCTACCGTCTCCATGAACAGTGTATTTCATTCCATTTATCGATCTATCATATATATATGAATATGAAGAATATATATTATATATAAATCATGTTTTACATTATATAATTAATTAAATCAGGATATAAGTAACAATATCAAGAACAACAAGTCGAAACATGTACAATAAATGAAACGATTTTACCCAAATCACTACTTTTACATCGAATTTACTAAAGAACGGGTAATATAAAGTCATAAGTAAACCATATATGATATCATAACAATGAATATGATTCTTTAATAAGTAAATGAAATTATTTAAATCATTATACAGTAGGTTCAGATTCTTACGAAGCATATCAGACCTAAGGTAAGGGATAATGTTGCAATCTCAATAGTTTTCTATCCGAGATTGCTTATACGTAAGAATATACTAGGGTTATATTTATCATCCATGTCCAAGTTTTATAAAAAACATTCAAGTATATATAATGTCCTTTTCACCCATTTTTGACTTTTACTATATGTTATGTAAGGAATCTTTTTTTTTGTTTACCATACGAGGTATTTTTTTTTCTTTTCCGGCAAAAATACGAGAAGAATGTTTTTTAACTTATATGGCACAAACGGATTTTTATGGTTTCATAACTCCTTATTTTCATACAAATTACTAAACAATATTTCAAGAATCTTTTCAAAAAAATCCATTTCTTTTAAAATTTAATGGCATTTTGTGAAAAGAAATTTATTTTCAAGAAGAAAGGATATTTTCCTCAAGAATTTATTTCAAGTGCTTTTTTAAAACCATTTTCCATCTAAGATGAAATTATTTCAAATGTGTATGTTTCAAGTATAATGTCTCTATGATTTATATGGTTTAACTTTTCTTATGATGAAATGATATCCATTTGATTTATAATGATTATGTTATGATGGAATGATGTTTATGAATCCCAATTTATTCTTTGAGTTATGATGAATGATTTATGATTATTTTGTGGCACACGTAAGAATGATTTCAATATGAGATGGGTGGGACCTACATCTCCCTCTAATACACTATGTAAAGATTTATATCTCATGAGATATACATGGCTGAAAGGGAAAGTAAATCCGGTTCAGTAATACAGGGCTGGAACTACAAGTAAACCTGCTTCAGTAAAGGAATTTTTCCACTAAGATGATCTTGGAAGCATGTCTTGGCTACTATGGAAATCATATCATGTGCTTAATGTTTTTCCACATTTAAAAGTTTTATTCCCATGATATTTTATCGTGATTGATGTTCCATTATGATCTATTCCATACGTAGTACCATGTTATATGTCATTTCTCAAGATCTTGATGTTTAAACATTATGTTCATGGTTTTAAGTTTGAATATATATGGTTTGTTATATTTTCTCCATGCTTACCATTACTGAGAATTTGATCTCACCATTTTTATGTTTTCTTTTCCCCCTGGATTAAAAGAAAGGTTTTAGGTATGGAAACAAAAAGGGGAAGATCATTATGGGAGATATTGAAAATCTTTCAACATGATTAGAAGATTATATTCCAAGTTTCCAAAGACACTAAACTATTACGGTCCTTGAGTGTTGGTTTTTGTTATGTATTAAGTATTCCACGAAAGTAATGTAATGTCCAAGTACGTCAAGCTTTGGGTCTCTACAGATGGTATCTGAGCAAAGGTTTAGTTAACCTTTGGAAACTACGATGCGAAAACTTTAGTGAGATCCCTAGAGTTATTTCTATGGTATGTCTAAGGATGTCGCTGAGGTTAAGTATAAGAATAGGTTATAGTCCTACGATTACGGTAACGATCATAGAATTAAACCTAGGATGTTATATATTGACAATAATCCCCCTTTATTATGTTGTTTTCCTAGCATGATTTTTTCCTCTTACACTATTCTTTTTGGGTTTTAGACCATGGCTGGAACCCGAAGGAACCATTTTGATCAATTTAATGGACAGTGCAATGATTGTTATCCTGAACAAACCAATGTTATGGGAGATGGAGTAAAAAATATTATTGATATACTTATGCAAGCTATGAATCTTCTAGACTTCCATATGAGCAGAGAAGGGAAAACTATTCCATTGAGTGCTTCATGAGGCAACGTCCACCTTCTTTCAATGGGTATTCTGATCCACTTGTTGGTGAAAAATGGATCCATACCATTGAAAAGATATTTTCCATACATCATTGTTCAGAACATGAAAAAGTCATTCTAGCTATTTACCATTTAGAAGGTGAAGCCGATCAATGGTGGAATCTAATTAAGAATGTGAGGCCCCGAGATAAAATTGAATCCATGGAATGGGATGAGTTCAAGAACTTATTTTTCAATAAGTACTTCCCTCGTATTCTTCGAAAAAAGATAGAAAATGAGTTCCTTGAGCTTAAGCAAAAGGATGATGAATTTGCTGGTATATACAAAGTGAATTTTATAAGGCTTGAAAGGTATGCATTTGGCTTTATCATTCAACCTAAAAGTAAAGTTGATCGATTCTTCAGTGGCTTAAATCCCATTCTTCGATGGGAATTAGCTATAAGAGACATCAGTAGCTATGAAGAAATTGTGCATTGTGCTATCAAGGTAGAACTGGAAGTTGGTGTTACATATCCATCTCATGGTTTTGACAAGAAACGAAAGATTGAGTTCAAGGAAAAATCTCAGAAAAATGGTGAAAGGAAGATGAATGTTTATTTATGCTCAAAGTGTGGAAAGAAGCATGGTGGAGATTTTCTAAAAGGTACAAAAAAATGTTTCAAGTGTGGAAAAGAAGGCCATCGAGCAGTTGAGTGTCGAAGTAATGGGAAAAAGGTTTCTAATGACCTGAATAGAGAAAAGACTACTGAGAACGCTCCACCAACACTTCAATGCTTCACGTTCAAGGAAATGGGGAATTATTCTAATCATTTCCCTAATACAAGGGTTAATTATGATCGATGTGAGAAACCACTTAAGGCAAAGGATAAAGGGAAGTCACATGCAATCACAATTTGTGATGTTGAGTAGACAATGATATTGTGGAATGAATAAGTGTTTATGTAACAGGATTTTGAGATAATGTTGTGGAATCTCATTTAAAGTATTATGGAATATTGGAATATCAATTTATTGGATCATTGTGGTTTTTAATAATTTTATGTTACTGATAACCATGAAATGTGTTCGAAATATTTTTGGAAAACAGATGAAATTCTCATAATGAAGGGATAAGGAGAAAATAATATGTATGATAGTAATCCTGATCTCATGACTAACATAAGGACAATGTGATATCATGGTTTGAGTATATAGAAATTTTGGGATTTTGGTATGTGGATAGAGTTAACTTTTGACAGCATTCATGTTTTCACTAAGGTTCAATGGGTATTCATTTTTTAAGAGAATACATGATTAAGGTATTCACATGATTGGAATGTGATCAACAAGATATATCAGGGATAAATGATGGTATCAACATGCTCGGAAGATGAAATTTCTAGTAATTGATTTCTTTATACTATAAGCTTGGACATATGTTTTTTGGATAAGCCTAAATATTTGAAATGGATTTTGTTGGACATAAGTTAGTATTGTTTAAGGCGTGAACTATTTTCGATATTATTGATGAAATGTAATAATTATTTAGTTTTAGAAAAAGGACAACCTGCAGGATGGGTGACAACCCGTTGCGTTGGACAAGGCTGTGGGAATTGAGCCCACAACTAAAGTGTGACAGGCCTTTATCGCATACCACTGGCCTAAATGAAGTCCTTGGTTAGTAGAAATTAGTTTTTTTATATTAAGCGGTATAATATATGAAGTATAAGTCCATTTTAGGAACCATATACGATTAATCTCACTACAGATGGACTTATGTATATTTGATAACTTTTACTAACCTTATGTTTGAGAGAGATGGAATGACCTATCATTCAATTGCATGATCTGCTAACACTTCACAGAAGACAAATTCATCTTCATTTATTTAAGAGATGAAGTGGAGATTGTTCAAGGCACAAACAATAGTGAGATTGTACCAAAATCAAGTAAGTATTTCTTTTAATTCAAAAAATATTCAACATTAGGGAAATGATCTTGAAAACTAAAAATGTTGTCCTAGTTCCCTCATATCAGATGAATCAGATTGTAGATTAGATCATCACAATGTTATGGCTTTGTGACTGTTGGATTTTTCATAGCCCTCTACTCTACCACTCTCCATCAGAACTTGTTGGTTAGATTTCTCTTCCATATCCATATTTTCACCTCTGATCACCTATGTGGGTACACAAGTGATGAGTTACGTTTGGTAATCGTTACGTTTCATATTTTAGTTTTTAAAATTATGTTTTAGTATTCCTTTTTACGATGTGGGTTTCTATGGATAGTAAATGATTTATACCCCCGACGAATTTCAAGGGAGAAATTCATTTTAAGGGGGGTAGAATTTAACACCCAGAGATTTTATATGATATATATTCTTTTTAATTTCTATCATATATTTTTTTGTACACTACACAAATATTATCTTGCGCTATACGCAACACTGTATTAGCTTGCGGTATACCCACAAGTATTTTTGGATTGTGTTACAAACAATTTCATGTTTGTTTGATAGTAGTTATTCTACGCAACATTGAGTGTGTATATATATTTATATATTAAATTTATAAATGAAATATGGTTGGATTTTGTTATACGCAACAAAAAAGGAGTCTTGAACTACACGCAACCCTAACTTGGCTTGCATTACACGCAATCACGACCTTCCTCGATTGCGTGTGTTGTACACAATACAGAGTTTCACTAAACGACGATATATTGTTATAATTATGAACTAGCCATTATGAATAGTATTAAATACATTTTTAATTTTATAACATTATTAATCATCTTACACATTTTCGAGAACACGGTATGAGAAAAAAATATTTTTTTGGGTAAAATAAGTACTTTTCAAAAAATGCAGTTTTGCTGCCTTTTGATGGCGCAACAACATTAAATCTTGTTTTTGAAATTTTTATAAGTTCAATTTTACAAAAAAAACTTTTTATTTTGAATCAGGATATAAAAATTTACATTGGATAAAGTTTTGATATTTTTCTGATAACTTTCCTATTTTAATGAAAAGTAAAAACACGCTACATTTTAATTAAAAACAACTTGTTTCATCGTAATAATTTATATAGTTAAATTATAATATTTAATGGTTTTAAAGTATAAATTGAATATATTTTTACCATTTAATATAATGTATGTCATTAGCCTTGATTTTACATTGAATTAATAGGTAAAATCATTTCAATTTTTGCAATGTTTTAACTTTTAAAACTCCTTTTCTTGACAACGAGATTAATTTTAAATTAATTTCTGCAACTTTTTTGTATTGAATTTAGAAAAATGGATTGCATATTTGGAATCAGTGGGTCGAAATTATGTTAATAAGCTATTTTTTATTTTTGGGCATTATGAATAGTAACTATGGTAAATTTTATTTACCATAGTAAAAGGTAAATCGGGTAATTAAGGGTAAATATAATATTATAAAATTACCCTAAAATTTGACATAATATAATTGGATGCTTATATTTCTTCATAAGGAATATTTGGGTCTAAATGTAATCCATTGGAACCCACTTGGAGGTGATTAAGACCGTTAGTTTATTTTATTTAATGGAAAGTGAAATATGTCTCACTCAACTTTAATAATTAAAGAATTTTTAATATAATTTTATACAAAATATAAATTCAGTTATAAATACTCATTTGAAATTTAAAATGTTTTTATTTATTATGGTAATTTATTTATAATTTTTAAGAGATATTTAATTACCATAATAGCTTATACATTAATGATGAAAAAATTATTTATTCAGTGAAAAATAAGTAATATAGTTTTTATTGAAATAATAATACCCATTAAAAAGCTGGCAAACCTGACCAAAACATATTGGTAGTGTATATATACACTATAATCATCCAATTACCTAATATATGACCGTTTTGAGTCTTATAAATGTGATTATGACACTTATATAATTTTATTTTAAATGATGTCAAAGTGGTCACCTTCATAATTTAATGAACATAAAATTTTAAAAGTTGAGTTTTTTAGAATATAAATCCGACTAAAAGTATTATTATGAAATATATAATATTTATCTTTAACCTAGTATTTTATTTTTAATTTTTATGCAACAAATAATTATATTTAATAATTATACAAAAATGTTGTAGAAATTATTTTATTAAGAGAGGTATCAAATAAATGGTATTAAAAATAGTAAAATAAATATTATATGAACTATTTAATGTTCTACACTAATTTTCTAGATAAATAAGACATCTTAGGAACCTATTTAATATTTTTGTTCGAATATATCCTATGGGTGGATTTTATTTTAATTGAAATAAATGAATAGTGTCAAAATTGACACTATTGTTATTTTATAAAAATAACATACTATTAAATTGATTAAAAATCACAAAAATATTTAAAAATTATAAATTGAAATTTATATAGTCTAAAATGTCATAAAGTATCCAATTATATAAAATTAACAACACATAAGTGATTGATTATAACCATTTAAAATTTATAATTTTATTACCACAAATAAAATTAAATAAATTAAATTAGGATAAAAAAAATGATAATGTTTAAAATAAGATCAAAACATGTCTAAATTTGATTGTTTGAAGATATTAAAACCCTATATCATCTAATATTATAATGGAGTCATTTTTGGTGGTTTTTATGTGGTGTTTGAATTTGTATTAAACTAATATTTTTGAGGATTCCAAAGGTGCCCCTCTCCTCCATTATAAAAGGGCACCACCTCCCTCTCATCCTTACACAACTTTGAGCCAAGAAGATAGGACAAACCCTACCCATTTTTCTTCTCCACTTCCCTAGAAACATTCCGTAGGTTCTGGTCTTCTCTAAAGACCAACTTTATTTCCTTAAAAGAAAGCTTAAAGGAGGTGCGTCGATGAAGAGGTAGTCTCTTCTTCATATTCTTTCAAGTTTCTTTCTTCTTATACTTATTCTTCTTTTGTTGTATCATTATAAAGTAATAACATTAGTATTAATTATATTCATATATGTTGTTATAAATATTAAAAAACCCTATTTCACCTTTTATCCATCCTACAGAAAATGAAATCACCGCGCGTTTGTATGTTCAGAATACCATCTCCACGCCGTGGTGTAATCTGTTTTCAATCACCACCTTACATGGATTGGTATAATAGTGTAAATAAATAAATATATATGATTATTTTAAAGTGATATTTATTCTGAAATATTATAGATACACTTCAAGGCAATTCCATGATCATGGGAATGGTATCATTGCTCGTGCGTACGTACAGACTACCGTCTCCACGACGCGATGAAATTCATTCTCCATGTTAACCATTCATGAATGATTATAAAGTATTTATATAATAAGTAATCCTGAAATATATGACATAATAATGATACTGGATTTATGTATATATATATTTATGACATGTACTTAATTCCATTCAATTGAATAAGGAAACGAAAACAACGTTCATGCGTACGTACGACCTACCGTCTCCCTGAATAGTGTATTTAATTCCATTTATCGATCTATGATATATATATGTATATAATTAGTATATATTATATAAAAATCATGTTTTACATTCTGTAATTATGTAAATCAGAATATAAGTAATAATATCGAGAACAACAATTCAAAACACGTACAATAAATGAAACGATTTTACCCAAATCGCTGCTTTTACATCGAATTTACAAAAGAACGGGTAATCTAAATTCATTAGTAAACCATATATGATATCGTAACAATGAATATGATTCTGTAGTAAGTCAATGAATTTATTTAAATCATTATACATGAGTTTGGGATATTTAAGAATCATATCGGACCTAAGGTAAGGGATAATGTTGCAATCTGAATTGTTTTCTATCAGAGATTGCTTATACGTAAGTATTTATTGGGGATATATTTATCATCCATTTCCAACCTTTATAAAAAAAATTCATGTATATTTAAAGTCCTTTTTACCCATTTTTTACTTTAACTACATGGTATGTAAAGAATCTTTTTTTTGTTTACCATACGAGGTATTTTTTTTAATTTTCCGGAAAAAGTACGAGAATAATGTTTTTTAACTCATACGGCACGAACGGATTTTTACGGTTTCATAACGCCTTATTTTCATTAAGTTTACTCTACAAGATTTCATGACTATTTTAAACAAAATCCTTTTCTTTTAAAATTTAATGGCATTTTTTGAAAAGAAAATGATTTCTAAGAAGAAAGGATATTTTCCTCAATAATTCATTTTAAGTGCTTTATCAAAACCATTTTCCATATAAGATGAAATTATTTCATATGAGTATGTTTCATGTATAATTTCTCTATGATTTCTATGGTTTCAATTTTCTTATGATGAAATGATATCCATTTGTTTCATATGGATTATGTTATGATGGAATGATGTTTATGAAACCCAATTTATTGTTAGGGTTATGATGAATGATTTATGATTATTTTGTGCTACACGTAAGAATGATTTCAATATGAGATGGGTGTGATCTTTATCTCCCTCAAATGCATTGGGTAAGGATTTATATCTCATGAGATAGATATGGCTAAAACAACATGTAAATCTGGTTTAGTAATACAGGGCTGTAACGGCAACTAAACCTGGTTCAGTAAGGGACTTTGTCCACTAAGATGGACTTGGTAGCAATGCCTTGGCTTCTATGGAAATCATATCATGTGATTAATGTTTTTCCACAATTACAAGTTTTATTCCCATGTTATTTTATCTTGATTGATATTCCATTATGATCTATTCCATACGTACTGCCATGTTTTATGTCATTTCTCAAGATCTTGATGTTCAAACATTATGTTCATGTTTTTAAGTTCAAATATATATGGTTTGTTTTATTTTATCCATGAATACCCTTACTGAGCGTTGGATCTCACAATTTTTATTTTTTCTTTTCCCCCAGGATTAAAAGAAAGGTTTTAGGTAAGGAAACAAAAAGGGGAAGATCGTTATGGGAGATGTTGAAGATCATTCAACATGATTAGAAGTTTATATTCCATGTTTCCAAATACACTAAACTATTAAGGTCCATGAGTGTTGGTTTTTGGTATATATTATGTTTTCCGAAAAAGTAATGTAATGTCCATGTATGTCAAGCTTTGGGTCTCTACAGTTGGTATTAGAGAAAATGATTAGTTAACCTTTGGCAACTACGATGCGAAAACTTTAGTGAGACCCCTAGAGATATTTATAAGGTATGTCAAGGGATGTACCTAAGGTTATTTATAAGTATAGTTTATAGTCCAACGATTACTGTAACGATCATAGAATTAAACCTAGTATGTTAGATATTGACAATAATCCCCCTTTACTATGTTGTTTTCCTAGCATGATTTTTCCTCTTACACAATTCTTTTTGGGATTTAGATGATGGATGGAACCTGAAGTAACAGTGTGGATCAACGTAATGGAAAGTGCAATGATTTTCCTCCTGAACAAACCAATGTTATGGGAGATGGGGTACAAAATCTTATTGCTATACTTACACAAGCTATGAATCATTCTGGACATCCAAATGAGCAGAGAAGGGAACAATAATCTATTGAGTTCTTCATGAGGCAACATCCACCTTCTTTCAGTGGGCCTTCTGATCCACTTGTTGCTGAACAATGGATCAGTACCATTGAAAAGATATTTTCCATACTTCATTGTTCAGAACATGAAAATTTCATTCTGGTTGTTTACCATTTTGAAGGTGAAGCAGATCAATGGTGGACTCTAATTAAGAATACGAGGCCCCGAGATGAAATTGAATCCATGGAATGGGATGAGTTCAAGATCTTATTTTCCAATAAGTACTTCCCTCGTATTATTCGAACAATGATGGAAAAGGATTTCCTTGAGCTTAAGCAAAAGGATGATGAATCTATTGGTATATACGAAGTGAATTTTACAAGGCTTGCAAGGTATGCATCTGGCTTTATCATTCAAACTGAAAGTAAAGTAGATCGATTCTTCAGTGGCTTAAAACCCATTCTTCGAAGGGCATTAGATATAAGAGACTTCAGTAGCTATGAATAAATTGTGTGTTGTGCTATCAAAGTAGAATTGGAAGTCGGTGTCATATATCCATCTCATGGTTTTGAAATGAAACGAAATATGGAGTTCAAGGAGAAATCTCAGAATAATGGTGAATAGAAGATGAATGTTTCTATACGCTCAAAGTGTGGAAAGAAGAATGGTGGAGATTGTCTAAAAGGTACTAATTTTTTTTTTCAAGTGTGGAAAATAAGGTAATCGAGCAGTTGAGTGCCAAAGTATTGGGAAAAAGGTTTGTGATGACATTAATAGAGAAAAGACTACTGATAACGCTCCACCAATACTTCAATGATTCAAGTGCAAGCAAATGGGGCATTATGATAATCAATTCCCTAATGCAAGGGTTAATGATGATCGGTGTGAGCATCCTCTTATGGAAAAGGATAAAGGGAAGTCACATGAGATCACAATTTGTGATGTTGAGTATGACACTGATGTTGTGGAATGAATAAGTGTTTATGTAACAGGATTCAAAGATAATGTCGTGGAATCTCATTTAAAGTATTGTGGAATATTTTAATATCAATGTATTGGATCATTGTGGTTTTTAATAATTTTATGGTACTGATAACCATGAAAAGTGATTGAAATATTTTTGGAAAACAGATGAAATTCCCATAATGAAGGGATAAGGATAAAATAATATGTATGATAGTAATCATGAGATCATGGAAATCATAAGGACAAAGTGATATCATGGTTTGAGTATATATAAATTTTGGTATTTCGGTATGTGGAAAGAGTTAACATTTGACAGATTTCATGTTTTCACTAAGGTTCAATGGGTATTCATTTTTCAAGCGAATACATGATTAAGGTATTCGCATGATTGGAATGTGATCAACAAGATATATCGGGGATAAATGATGGTATCCACATGCTCGGTAGATGACATTTCTAGTAATTGTTTTCTTTATACTATAATCTTGGACAGATGTTTTTTGGATAAGCCTAAATATTGGAAATGGATTATGTTGGACATAAGTTAGTATTGTTTAAGGCTAGAATTGTTTTCGATATTATTGATGGAATGTTATAAATATGTTGTTTTTGAAAAAGGACAACCTGCAGGATGGGCGACAACCCATCGTGTCAGACAAGGATGTAGGAATCGAACCCACAACTGAAGTGCGACAGGCCTTTATCAAATACCACTGGCCTACAGGATGTCCCTGGTTAGTAGAAATTAGTTTTATTATATTCAGCAGTATTATATATGAATTATAAGTCTATTTTAGAAAGCATATATGTTTAATCTCACTATAGATGGACTTATGGATATTTGATAACTTTTTCTAACCATATGTTTGAGACAGATGGAATGACCTATCATTCAATCGCATGATCTGATAACACTTCACGAAAGACAAATTCAACTTCATTTATTTAAGAGATGAAGTGGAAATTGTTCAAGGCACAAACAACAGTGATATTGTACCAAAATCAAGTAAGTATTTCTTTTAATTCAAAAAAAAATTCAACATTAGGGAAATGCTCTTGAAAACAAAAAATGTTGTCCTAGTGCCCTTATATCTGATGAATCAGATGGTAACTTAGATCATAAATATTTTATGGCTTTGTGACTATTAGATTTTTCATAGCCCTGTTCTCTACCACTCTCCATCAGAACTTGATGGTTATATTTCCATTCCATATCCATACTTTCACCTATGATCACCTATGTGGGTACACAAGTGATGAATTACTTTGGGTAATCGTTACATTTAATAATTTAGTTTTTAAAATTAAGTTTTAGTATTCCTTTTTACAATGTGGGTTTCTATTAATAGTAAACGATTTATACCCCCGATGAATTTCAAGGGCGAAATTCATTTTAAGGGGGTAGAATGTAACACCATAAGATTTTATAAGATATATATTCTTTTTAAATTATTTCATATCTTCTATTGTATGCTACACAAAGATTATTTTTCACTATACACAATAGTGTATTAGCTTGCAGTATATGCAACACTATTTTTGGATCGTGTTACACACAATTTTAAGTTTTTCTATAGTAGTTATTCTACGCAACATTAAGTGTGTGTATATATATATATATTCAATGTATAAATGAAATATGGTTTGATTTTTGTATACATAACAAAAAAGGGGCTTTCACTACACGAAACCCTAACTTGGCTTGCATTACACGCAATCATGACCTTCCTCGATTGCGTGTGTTGTATGCAATACCGGGTTTCACTAAACGACGACATATTGTTATAATTATGAACTAGGCATTATTAATAGTATTAACTAGATTTTGAATTTTATAACATTATTATTCATCTTACACATTTTCTAGAACATGGTATGCGAACGAAATAATTTTTTTCGGGTAAAATAAGTATTTTTCAAAAAATGCAGTTTGCCGCCTTTTGATGGAGCACCCACTTTAAATCTAGTTTTAAACATGTTTATAAGTTGAATTTTAAAAAATAAACTTCTTATTTTGAATCAGGATACAAAAATTTACATTGGATAAAGTTTTGATATTTTTCTGATAAATTTCATATTTTAATGAATAGTAAAAACACGCAATATTTTAATTAAAAACAACTTTTTTCATCATAATAATTTATATGGTTAAATTATATTATTTAATGGTTTTAAAGTATAAATATAATATATTTTTACCATTTAATATAATTTATGTCATGAGCATTGATTTTACATTGAATTCATAGGTAAAATCATTTCAATCTTTTGCAATGTTTTAACTTTTAAAACCCATTCTCTTAACAACGGGATTAATTTTAAATTAATTTCTGCAACTTTTGTGTATTGAATTTAGAGAAATGGATTCCATATTTGGAATCAGTTGGTCCAAATTATGTTAATAATCTACTTTTTATTTTTGGGCATTATGAATAGTAACTACGGTAAAATTTATTTACCATAGTAAAAGGTAAATCGGGTAATTCAAGGTAAATATAATATTTTAAAATTACCCTAACACTTGTCTTAATATAATTGGATGATTATATTTTGTCCTAAGCCATATTTGGGTCGAAATGGAATCTATTGGAACCCACATAGAGGTGATTAAGACCTTTAGTTTATTTTATTTAAAGGAAAGTGAAATATGTCTCACTCAACTTTAATAATTAATGGATTTTTAATATAATTTTATACAGAATATAAATTCTGTTATAAATAATCATTTGAATTTTATAATGTTTTTCTTTTTCATGGTAATTTCTATATAATTTTTAAGTGATATTTAATTACCTTAATAGCTTATACATTAATGATGCAGAAATTATTTATTTAGTGAAAATTAAGTAATATAGTTTTTTATTGAAATAATAATACCCATTAAAAGGCTCAAAAACCTGACCAAAACTTATTGGTATTGTATATATACACCATAATCATCCAATTAACAAATATATGACCGTTTGGAGTCTTATGAAAGTGATTATGACACTTATATTATTTTATTTTAAATGATGTCAAAGTTGCCACCTTCAAAATTTAATAAATATAACATTTTAAAAGATGGGTGTGTTAGAATATAAATCCGACTAAAAGTATCATTAAGAAATATATAAGATTTATCTTCATCCTAGTTTTTTATTTTAATTTTTATGCAACATATACGTATATTTAATAATTATACAAAAATTTTGTAGAAATTATTTTATTAAGAGAGGTATCAAATAAATGGTTTTACAAATAGTAAAATAAATATAATATGAACTATTTAATGTTCATATCAAATTTTCTAGACTAATATGACATGTTAGGAACCTATTAAAAATTTTATTTCGAATATATCCTCTGTGTGGATTTTATTTGAATTCAAATAAATGAATAGTATCTAAATTGACACTATTGTTATTTTATAAAAATAACATATTATTAAATTGTTTAAAAATCACAAAAATATTTAAAAATTATAAATTGAAATTTATATAGTCAAAAACTTCATCAAGTATCCAATTATGGAAAATTAACAACACATAAGTGATTATTTATATCTATTTAAAATTTATAATTTTATTACCACAAATAAAATTAAATAGATTAAATAAGGAGAAATCAAAATGATAAGGTTTAAAGTAAGATCAAAACATGTCTAAATTTGATTGGTTGATTCGATTACAACCCTATATAATCTTATCTTATAATTAAGTAATTTTTGGTGGTTTCTATGTTGGTTTTGATTTTATATTAATTTAATATTTTTGAGGATTCCAAAGGTGCCCCTCTCCTCCCATATAAATGGGCACCTCCTCCCTCTCATCATTACACAACATTGAACCTTAAACCTCGACCAAAACCTCCCCAATTCTCTTATCCACATTCCTAGTAACATTATGGAGGTTCGGGTCTTCACAAAATACCAACTCTACTTCCTTAAGAGGAATCTTAATGGAGGTGCGTCGAAGAAGAGGTAATCTCTTCTTCCGATTCTCTCAAGTTTATTTCTTCTTCTACTTCTTCTTATTTAGTTTTATCATTATAAAGTAATAAAATAATTATTACTTATATACTGATATGTTATTATAAATATTATAATGTTCTATTTCACCTTATATCCATCCTACTGAAAATGAAATCACCGCGCGTGCGTACGTACGGAATACCGTCTCCACGCCGTGGTGTAATCTATTTTCGATCACCACCTTACATGGATTGGTATAATGGTGTAAATAAATAACTATATATAATTATTGTAATTTTATATTGATTCTTAAATATTACACATACACTTCAATACAATTCCATGATCATGGGAATGGTATCAACGCTCGTGCGTACGTACGGACTACCGTCTCCACGGCGCGATGAGATTCATTCTCCATGTTAACCATTCATTAATGATTGTAATGTATATGTATAATAAGTAATCATGAAATATATTACATAATAACGATATTGTATTTATTTATATATATATATTTATGTCATCTACTTAATTCCATTCAATTCAAAAAGGAAACGAAAACAACATTCATGCATACGTACGACATACCGTCTCCATGAACGGTGTATTTCATTCCATTTATCGATCTATCATATATATATGTATATTCTGAATATATATTATATATAAATCATGTTTTACATTCTTTAATTATGTAAATCAGGATATAAGTAACAATATGAAGAACAACAAGTTGAAACACGTACAATAAATGAAACGATTTTACCCAAATAGCTGCTTTTACATCGAATTTACAAAAGAACGGGTAATATAAAGTCATAAGTAAACCATATATGATAACATAACAATGAATATGATTCTTTAATAAGTCAATGTCATTTTTTAAATCATTATATAGTATTTTTGGATACGTACGATGCATATCGAACCTAAGGTAAGGGATAATGTTGCAATCTCAATTGTTTTCTATCTGAGATTGCTTATACGTAAGTATTTACTAGGGTTATTTTTATCATCCATGTCCTAGTTTTATAAGAATTTTTTCATGCATTTTTAATGTCCTTTTTACCCATTTGGACTTTTACTACATGGTATGTAAGGAATCTTTTATTTGATTACCATATGAGGTATTTTTTTTACTTTTCCGGCAAAAGTACGAGAAGAATGTTTTTTTAACTTATACGGCACAAACAGATTTTTATGGTTTCATAACACCTTGTTTTCATAAAGCTTACTCTACAAGATTTCATTACTATTTTCAAAAAAATCCCTTTCCTTTAAAATTTAATGGCATTTTGTGAAAATAAAATAATTTTCAAGAAGAAAGGATATTTTCCTCAAGAATTCATTTTAAGTGCTTTATCAAAACCATTTTCCATCTAAGATGACATTATTTCATATGTGTATGTTTCAAGTATAATGTCTCTATGATTTATATGGTTTAAATTTTCTTATGATGAAATGATATCCATTTGTTTTATATGGATTATGTTATTATGGAATGATGTTTATGAAACCCAATTTATTCTTTGGGTTATGATGAATGATTCATGATTGTTTTGTGGGACACGTAAGAATGATTTCAATATGAGATTGGTGGGACCTATATCTCCCTCCAATTAATTGGGTAAATATTTATATCTCATGATATAGACATGGCTGAAACGGAAAGTAAATCCGGTTTAGTAATACAGGGCTGGAACGGCAATTAAACCCGGTTCAGTAAGGGACTTTTTCCACTAAGATGGTCTTGGCAGCAATGCCTTGGATACTATGGAAATCATATCATGTTCTTAATGTTTTTACAAAATTAAATGTTTTATTCCCATGATATTTTATCATGATTGATGTTCCATTATGATCACTGCCATACGTACTGCCATGTTTTATGTCAATTATCAAGATCATGATGTTTAAACATTATGTTCATGTTTTTAAGTTCAAATATATATGGTTTGTTTTAGTTTCTCCATGCTTACCCTTACAGAGCATTTGACCTCACCCTTTTTATGTTTTCTTTTCCCCCAGGATTAAAAGAAATGTTTTTGGTTAGGAATCAAAAAGGGGGAGATCATTATGGGAGATGTTGAAGATCTTTCAACATGACTAGAAGTTTATATTCCACGTTTCCAAAGGCACTAAACTATTCCCGTCCTTGATTTTTGGTTTTTGTTATATATTAAGTATTTTTCAAAAGTAATGTAATGTCCATGTACGTCAATCTATGGGTCTCTACACATACCCTTAATATGATGATGTCCTCTGTATCACCAAAAATGAACAATACATTTTCATAGAACCCTTTTAATTATCTATTGAACATATATGTGGAATTTTATACACTGAAAATAAATTAAAATCATTCAAATGATATATTTTTCTTGAAAAGAATATTTTTATGATATATCTATTCAAATTCAACATCATTCTCTTGGTTAATTTTTATAAAATATGCATTTCTGTGGTAACTCTTAGAATCACTGGGTCTGACTCATCTTTCCCCTTATTTGTGGACATTTCTAAAAATAATAAGTTTTTATGTACGGATTCTAGGATTTTATAGGGAAAATATGAGCTCTAAAATTAGAATGGGTTCTAAAATGAGGGTAAGAGTAAGAGGGAGAGTGTGTGTTTTTATGGTTCTTATGATTTCAGTTTTTCTTCTCAAGAAAAATACATAGAGTAATCATTATTTATATTCATTTGGAAAAGACGTGCTTTAAAAATGAACACTATATTTAGAATTTAAAAAAACCAAAAATATAAATAAATTAATAAATTAATAACAAATTAACCAATTGAATAAATAAAAATTTATTCGAAATTATATATACCTAACCCACCTCAATAAATCCATATCTAGTAGTGGTAAGTTGTTTAGTGAATATATCAGAAATTTGATATTCAATTTTTTACAAATCCTAAACATATAACCTTAATTAGAACATTATCTCTTAGAAAATGATATCTTAGATGAGTATGATTAGTTCTAGAGTGACTTATAAGACTTTTTTTTAAATATTATTCTCAATTTCGTTGTCACATAAATTAGGAATATTATTGAATGTAATTCCAAAGTCCATTAAATTTTGTTTCATCCACAACACATATACACAACAACTATCAGTAGATATATATTCTGCTTCAGTTATTGACAGAGAAATTGAATGTATTTTCTTACATTACAATGATACTATGGACTTACCTAAAAATTGATAGGTTCCTCATGTACTTTTTCTATCTAATATAAATCCACAAAAATCATCATCTAAATATAAAATTAAATTAAAATATGATGTTTTTTTTAAATTATAGATTGGAAAATAATACGTTTTAAATATTATTAAATTATTCTAATAGTATTAAAATGGTATTCTTATGGAATTGGTTGAAATCTAGCATATAGAAAAAAAAGATAATATAATTTTTATTCTTCTAGATGTAATATATAGTAAGATAAAAACATTAATTCTATTTTACTACTTGTGAACTAGTTTTACAGATTTATCCAAATCATGTTTTATATTAGTAAACATGGGACATGTATAAGTATTAAAATTATCAACCCTAAAAAATTTCAATAAATCATTAATTTATTTTCTTTGATTTAAAACATTTTTATTGTCGTTTTGATAGTTTTGAAAACCTTGAAAGAAATTTAATTCTCCCATCATACTCATTTCAAATTATTTTTTCATAAGATTTGAAAAATAATTAGTATTATTTTTATTTGTTGAAAAATATATAACATTATCTATATATATCTATATTTAAATTATTTTTTAAAAGAATTATTTTCCTAAATAGAGTAAGATCCACTAATTGTACAAAAAATCAAATTTCTAAAAGAATAGAACTAGGACTTCCATACTAATCTCTAGGTGCTTGTTTATATCCATAAATAGTTTTAGTCTATTTGAAAACTATATTTAGTAGATGCTTTTTTAAAACCCAATTTTTTTTTAAATATAAACATCTTACATTAACTATCCATTCAAAAAAAATGATTTTAAACTCATTTTATATAATTTAAAATTCATATTAGACGTATAAGCTAGAAGTATCCAAATTTATTCTAACCCATAAAAAATAGAAAAGGTTTCATCATCATCTACTCCTTCTACCTTGTTGTATCATTTTTCTAAATATATAAATTTATTTATAGTAATTATACCTTAATCATCATGTTTATTTCTAAAAACCCATTTGGTTCTTTTTAATTGATAATTAGATGCATTTTCAATAAATAAAAAAAACATTGCTTTATCTAAATTTTTTATATGGTTCGTTCATATCCATTCTCCAACTATAAACATCTAAATATTTATCTATTTTCTTAGGTTTTAATTGAGATATGATGGAACAAAATTCATTTACACTACTAGGAATTTAGGCTATAGCCACAGTTCCAAAACGTGTTTATAAGACCAAAAAACATGGCTATATGTTATAGCCACAATTTAATGAATTGTGGCTAGTATTGGCATTGTTATAAGGAAAACCCTATAGCCATGGTTTGAACCATGAATAAAGATTTATATCCATGGTTTGAAATTGAGTTAGAAGCTTAAGCCACACAGGGGAGATAACCATGATTTTAAACCACGGTTATAAATATCTAGCCATGATTTGAACCGTGGCTATGGACCTATAGCCATAGTTTGAAACAGTTGTTATATCCCTTCCCATTTCATAAAAAAAACACCCCCTTAGACTGACCCCCACCCCTGGATAGACCCCCCCCCCCACTACCATCCTAGACAGACCCCCTGCCCCTGCACACCTCCTACCCCTTACAGACCCCCTTTCACCCCCCCATCCCCCCCCTACATACCCCCTTTCACCCCCTATAAAACCTCCATCCCTCCTGGACACCCCCTAGATAGACCTTCATCCCTCCTGGACACTCCCCCTCCCTCCTGGTCACCCCCTCCCTCCAAGACAACCCCATGGACACCCCCCATCCCTCTTGAACACCCCCCTTCCTAGACACCCCCCCTTCTCATTACATAACCCCCCCAGACAGACCCCACCTTCTAGACATACCCCCACCACCTCCCTAGATACACCCCCCCTTGAAAAACCTCACCCCCCTGCACACCCCACCACATACATACCCCCCACCCCCATGTACACCCCGCTTGCACCCCCCCCCCTTTTCTGGACAACACCACCCACACTGGATAGACCCCTTGGACAGACAACCCCTCCCTAGACAGACTCCACTCCCCCTCCCTAGACAGACCCCCCCCCCTTTAGGCCCCCTTTCACCACCCCCACAAGATATCCCACATCCCACCTAGACAACCTCCCATACCTCCTGGACACCCCATGGACCCCCCGGACACCACCTCCCTTCTGGACCCCCCCCCCTCCTAAACACATCCAAAATTACAGCACTATAAAATACAGGGAGACACCTAAAATCATGTTCCAATGATATAGGAAAAACATATGGGTCAAATTAAACACATCATCAACTGGTTAAATAGAGAACAAGATCCAGTTTTCAAAAGCACATATTTGATGTGATAGTCAGTACAAGTAGAAGTATCTAATAATTGAGATAGAATAAAATGATCCACTACTCCAAAATATGCCATAGATTTGGTGTTCTGTGATGATATATTTCTCCTAAATATAGTCATGGAAAACCATGAAACCTAGTATGCCTGATCAAAAGCCTTCATATTATCCAAGTGAAAAATCAGCTTACAAGTCATGAAATTTAATCTATAGATTAACAAAAATACCTTAATACTCAAATATACATGCATTCATAACATATGTTTTTGTGTGAAAATGAAGGTAGCAGATGTGTCAATGTTATTTAATTATTTGAAACTTCAAATCTCAAAAAAAATTAGAATATTATACTAGTGATACACACTAGAGGGAGACATGTCAGAAAGTTCATCTCATTAATTGTCAATTCTTGAAAATCCAACCTGGTTTGTACCTAATTTTCGTAGTCAATTTTTTTTTGAAGTTAGATATTGTTTACATTATATGTCATAAATATTAACTTGAATGTAATTTGTTCAAATGGTAGATATTGGTTGCAGACATTGAAATATGAAATATCCATAGTCATGAGAAGTATTTTATGGTTGAATACATTCAACTCGGGTGGAAAAAACTCATCATTTCCCAGTAATGAATATATATTTGTTATTAATCAACATTCAATGAATTTGAAATATATAAACCAAAATAATAATGAGTTATCATTGACTACCAACAACAATTGGTATCTAAAAGAATATATAATGTAGTTTTCATAATTTATGAAGTATAAAATATAATTTTAATGTTTTCATGATAGTTTTTGTTATTAAAATACACTACAATGCACACCCCCACCCCCACCCCCACACACACCACCACCCCCCCTACACACCCCCTTTCACCACCCCTACAGACCCCCTTGCATCTACCACTCTTCAAACCCCCATTACACCCCCCTCTCCCTCCCCTCCTTCATAGACAGACCTGCTCTTCTTCCTAGATAGACCCCCCACCTAGACAGACCCCCACCCGGGACAGACCCCCTACCCCACCCCCTTGCACACCCCTCCCCCTGAAGACCCCCTTGCACACCCCCACCCCTGCACACCCCCTCCCCCTACAGACCCCCTAGCACCCCCACCCTAGAGATACCCCCACCCCTCCCTAGAGAGACACCCAATACCCCCCCCCCCCCCCCCCCGCACACCCCCTTCCCCCCTATGGACCCCCCCTTTCACACCATGATCCCCCTACAGACCCCCCTTTCACCCCCACCCACCCTCCAAGGCACCCCCCTCCTCCCTCCTGGAAACCCCTTGGACAGAAAATAAAGGAGGTTCCATGTACACAACCATTTCCATGTAGGATTTTATAGGATTCATAGACGTGAAGTGTCTTCTAAATTTTGGTTTCGTAGGGAGAAAATTCACATGTTAAAACATCATAAAAGGTAGTAAGAGAATATATATTATTTTGGATTGGTGTCATTTAAATTTCCAAGGTAATGACACCTACACATAGAAATCTGTAAATAGAATCAAAAGGGATCTTTCATACCACTCATTTGTCATAGTAAAAATAAAGGTGTAAATTAGGAGTATGAAAAAAAGACTTGGTTTATACGTAAACAACATATAAGATTAAAGAAACCTATAGATATTAACTACATCCCCTTCCTCACTTCCCCACCCCCCACTGCCCCACCCCCTACCCCACTGCCCCACCACCATTCCACCCCCTACCCCACCATATCCCTGGTTTCACCCCACCTATACCCCCTTCCCCTTCCCCCCATACCCCCACCCCTTCCCCCTGGACACACCCCTATTCATCCCCCACCCCCTAAATACCCCCCCCCCCCGCAGCACACCAACCCCCTTCCTCCTGGACACCCCTCCCTTCTGGACACCCCCTCCTAAACCCCCCCCGTCCTGGACACCCCCACCCTCCCTCCTAAACACCCCTCCCCCTCCATCCTGAACACCCCTGGACACCCACCACCTAGACACTTCCTCCCTTCTAAACACCCGCTCCCTCTTGAACACCCCCTACACCCCACCTGAACTGTCCCCCTTGCTCCCCACCTGCACCCTCCCACCCCTTTTACCCCTCCCACTGCACACCCTCTTCCACCCCTCCCCCTTCCACCCCCTCCCTCCCCCTTTCACCCCCTTACCCCCCCATACACCCCCTGCACACCCCTACACCCTCCACCCGGTCCCACTTCCCCCCCATATTCTGAGAAGTATGTTGGAAATAGTTTAACTATATAAGTTGAGTGTGATCAAATAAAGGACACTAAAAAACCTTCAGTCTAGAAAGTTCAAATGAAAAATCAGTGGTTTATAATCCATTAGTCCAATTACTAAGGAGTTTCTGATCATACACACCATTGGTAGATAGAGTTATTTAGGGAATAAAAGTACCAGAAACGATGTTATAGATTCAACACTCATGCACTTGGAAAGTAAAAAAGCCTAATAATTTGATAATTTTTTACTAAGAATATAAACAAATAACCATAGTCAAGACCACTAGTCCAATCTCTTTAGCAGTACGGTCAATAATTTTCTCTGGATTCGTATCATACCACTGCATCAACAAAAAACATTCATAAATGCAGGCCATATATACTAACAATGAATCAAACCAATATCATGCATAAAAAAATCTTCAATTTTATACCGCTGGTTTGAAATCATTAGGATCATCAACATATTTATTATCAACCCGATCTTTAGGCTAATAATGATAGTTATAAAATTCATTAAAACCAGAAAAAAATCAATATTAAAACAAAAATATATCAAATGAATCCCAATTTTTAAACCCCCCCCCTTGTTAAAATAATAGCTATCTCATCTATAATATCCCTTGACATTAGAAACGAATGGAAGACATTCAGTGTGCATCCTTTGGTGTTCAGTTGGTGTAGATTTGTTCAGTTGTAGTTGTTTCAATTCAAAAGATGGAGTAGGTCGCATAGTGTTCCAACATCGGATTCTGTAGGTAGCCTATATGATCCAATGTCCCTCAGGGCGTTCCAGTTGTTTAAGTGAAGAAATATATTTATCAAGATTTAGAATTGCATCTTTTTATCATAAAAGGAATTTATATTCAATTAAATCACCTTTGTATGACCCACTACATGAGAAACAAACCAACCATCAACCAAGCATAGCATGACCTAGCTTTTCCAAATCATGCTCCACTACTTTGCGGACATATTTGGCATATAACAACATAACATTAAGAACATCATAAAGGAAACCATGATATATAATTTACCAAAAAATCAATTGAAATTTTTTATTTTCATGACTAAAACCATCTTAGGGAAAGAGAAATATGACACATGAGAAGAAGAGATGACGGGATGATCTTCAGAGACTTATCTGGAAGAAAAATCTTCAATTATGGAAGATATACATAGAGAATAAAATAGGTAATGGGAAAATAATGGAGACTCATGGATGGTCTGGAAAAATATATTGGGGAAAATATAGGCCACTGTTGGACTAAATTGATTAGGTTCACTATTGAAATTTTGAAGCAATACCTATAAAATAGGGAAACTCACCATGTTTAGTATCATGGTTTAGAAAACCATATGCAATCCATATAGACAACTTTAGAATCAAAAACCCTATGAATCCTTGATTTCTTCTAGCTAAAAATTATTAATATAAATGTTTCCCTCTAAACATGAATAAACCACGTTCCTACACAAAACCATAATATACATATATAAGATTAATTATCTTGGTTTCTTATAACAATGGCGAAACCACACTGACTATAAAATTATAAAATATTTCAGAATTATAAACCATGATTTCATTAAATAAAATAATATAAAAAATTAAATAAAATAAAAATAACATGTTTTTATTGTGTTTGGACATTCTCACCGCCATATCACTTTATGCATAACCCCCCAACCCACCTCATGTACCCCCCACCCACTTGCACACAACCCCCCCCCCCCCCCACCAATTTCACAACCCCCCTCCCCCTACAGCCCCCTCCCATACTACACCCCCCCTCACCATGTATAGTATTTGTTATAGACAATACATACCCAATACAACTTCTCTTAAATAGATACTCCTAATATGTAACTAACACTGCAGATAAAGAAAAAAAATTAGACAAGGAAGATAAATGAGTGAAAATCTAACTCAAAGCATGAAAAACACATCACATGAAACTGCACTGAAAGAACAAGTGCCAGAGATCTTAGATTGTAACCTCCATGATAAAAGTGACTATATCCCCATAAGCAACTTTTAGAGCCTTTATAGCCTTTTTCCTATAGACTGCAGCCCGTGTCATCACTTACTCAATGTTATACACTTAATAAATTAAAAAAGTAGACCTGCAATTTTATTCCATCTAATTAATCAGAGCACACAATATTTACATGGTTAAACCCCCTATGTGGGTGACTACATAATTTCCATGGTGACTCACATCATCCATTGAAATACACTATGATAGGAAAAGTGAAAAATCCCACATCGAATAACTACAATATTGTATTGGAATGATGAAGATATTTAAACTATAATTGTAAAAACTAAGAAAAATAGTACCAAATCCCTAATAAATTTGACATTAAGATCATGTACCAATATTCTATACACATAAATGACATAAATACCTTCTCTGATCATTTATTTATCATCATATCATATCTTAAATTATAAGAAAAAGCAAGGTTATAATTTTACTTGGTAACATTCATTGAATGGTCACCATCCCAAGTCAGTGTGTAGTATGTCCTCAAGAACATCTCCCCATACACTAGAGGATATGAACCAGTAGATCATAAACCACATGGAGAGAATATAACAACTAGTATTATAGAATATAGTAAAATGAAAATAAAAATCATTTTTAAAGAAATATATCATTATAGAATAACTAATATATTTAAATAAAATGGTTTACCTTAATTAATAACAACACCATACTATAGAAAATTAAACTCAATTAGAAAATATTCATATGCTATAATATGATATCCAAGTAGACCAATAATATATAGTATTTGATAAAACATTAAATAAAATAAAGGAGACTATACACTATCCACGATATCAGTTTATACCTATATCTATAACCCATGAAGCTTCACTAAATCAACCTCTAGTACGTGGTCCATTACCAAAAATTATATTCTAATAATATTATTTTCATTGGAACCAAAGTGACTATATATAATGTGAGAAAATAACTCATTATACCTCCATTAGACCCATATTGAATAGAACCAATATATATTTACATGCATGTACTAAATTAAATGGAATTCATAACATAAGATGTATACAATTTTCAAACCATTGGTACTCAATTAGCACATCCCCCCATCACACACATTTTATTATCCAGTGAATATGGATCCAAATATTATTTCCAAATATGCGAAGTTACATATTTTTTAACCCATAGATAACTGAGAAGATATCAATAGGTCATTAGAACATGGTAGGTAGAATCTCATGGAAGTCATGAACAATCATGAAGCACTTGGAATTTTATGGTTATCTACTTTAGATTAACACAACTGCATGCATGCAGATGAAATGTGATGTTCCACAACAACTTTTATTATAGACTCACGCATTTCATAGTATTTAAACATCTGGAATTTTCTATAGAACAACCTATTTCAACTATAATTTTTCTTATATCCTTCTCAAACATGTCTTTTTATTCCAATCGAATATCTAGTAATGAATATAGAATGACCCATGGGTTCATTGGACTAGAAGGACCAAAACACATGCATTCTCTAGTGGAACTATTTCATGTTAAGTACCTCATTGACACAGTATTCAATCAATATGTTGACTTGATTAAACAAAATTACATATAAAAACCCAATAAGAATAAATATTCCAACACATTGCTAAAAAAATGTTATAAACTATCACATAAACCACATTAAATATATATGGTGAGAAAAATATGGCCTAAAGAGTGAAATTGGGAGTTTAGTGTGACTATGCCCCCCCATGAACATCATGGAAAAACCCATCACATCAACACCATATATCCACACACAAAAACTTTATAAAGGTATATCCTAACTCTATTTCCCATATAAAACACTTAACCATTCTTTGGTAACATTATCCCTCATGTGTGGGAGATTTTCCTTTTACTGGGTCTCACAAAGCAAGGACTTCATTCATTTCCAAGGAAATATGTGATGGGTGTTAGTAAAGGTAGGTGCATATTGTTTTTGTTTAATTTTCAATTAAAATAAAATTATATCACAATTTATTGATAGATTTTAATATATAAAAACTAAACCATTTAATTGTGGTTTAATTTGGATTCAATTTTTTTAAACCATTTTTTAATGTTTTGGTTTGGTACAAATCGCATATTTGATTATTTTTTACTGAATGCATCCAATATTTGGATCCATTATATTTTATAATTATAGTTAAATAAATTTAATGGATTTTTTTAATAAATAATTAACATATTAATGTAATATTACCATTATCCTACTGTCAAAAATATATATTTCATTAATAACTATTTAAAACAAAATCAAAAAGAGGGATTAAATTAGTGAATTAATGCATGGGGTGTGCCGATATAAAAATATAAAATTATTTTTATTAAAATAATTGTGGTTTAGTTTAATAGTTTATTCTTGATTTGGAACCTAATATGATCTATAAACTCTAAGGGTCTATAAAATTACACTATAAAGAAAACCATAAAAACAACCCTCTATTTTAGTTCAGTTTGGTATTATTTTCTATTTGTAATTGTTTTAGTGTTTTTTTCAGACACATTGGATAGAGTATAATTTACTCTATGAAAGTCAAAAAAAAAACCTTAGCTAGCCTTCCATAAATCCAAATGTGAACTACATGAATATAAAGTGGGAAAGTAATAATATAACATAATCATACTCTCAATAGTGTGAAGGTAAACAAGTAGGTATTCCAAAAAATAGGCATTCTATTCAAATTAAACAGTAATAGAGAGAATTCATTCTTAATTCTTTAATAATTTTCAACCTCATGAAAATATAATACTTCTATTTTTTGACATTATCCTTATAGGGTACCTATCTTCTATAAGGGACCTTTTTGTTCAAGGATTTTGATAAAATCCATCCTTTATAGGAGGTATTGTACATATATATGGTTGGGTTTATATATGTGTATCCATAATCATACTCCCTAAGATTCACCCACTCCAAAAAGGTAGTAACTGCATACACATATATAAAACTCTCCCCAAGGAGGTCAGTATTATTATCTTAGATAAGAGAGAGGGAGAGGGATAGAGAGAGAGAGGGAGAGAGAGGGAGAGAGAGAGAGAGAGAGAGTGTGTGTGTGTAATCATATACATATACATATCCATCCATTATATAATGTCTCCCTTCTTATAAGAATGAACTTTTCATATGTATATACTAATTTCTAATGAGAAATCAGCATATAATCCCCATATTGGAAACTATAATAGAAGTCTTAAACTCATCATACATAATCTATTGTAGAAATTATATATATATATATATCCAATTTATTAAGAGAAAACAATATGCAGCAAGATAATATAATATCCAAAAAAGGCATCAATATCCACGGTTTATATGTCAAGAATTTAATAATAATAAAATTCATTTTTGAAGTTAGAAATAAAATATATCAAAAATCATGTTATGTAACTTCAATATGCTAAATAATAAATCAACACCCTTTATATTCACTAATTTGGAATACTAGGATTCGGTTTCTCAACTGATTAGTTGAAATTTCTGAACTCATGGTAACATAATTATTTTCTTTAAAAAGGTTATAAATCGATTATAAAAATGTATGGTAATTATAACATGTATTGACCATCACAAATATGAAATTGAATAAACAAGAGGAACAGAAAAGGGGTAATAGTTTTTGAATTTATTGGGGATAACTAATACAAATTATCTTTTGTCAAAAATATTTTTTATTAAATTTCTTATTTACAACTGTTATCTGAGTTTACCCCTATCTACCTGATGCCCTTAAATTTGTAAAATTTTAATTATATAATAAAAAGATTATAGGGTCGCCCATTTTAACTCACATTGATGTGATTCCATTAGCCCTAATATATATATATAATAGCATATATGGATTCAAGAACCATAGGTTATGTTAATAGAGGGTTTAGAGCATCACCTTAATTTTAGAAATCCAATAAAAATATTATAAAAATTGTGATCAAATGAATAATGACTATATTATCTATCCATCATCCTAAGGAAGAACAATATGAAGTGGTTCCTATATTCAAATCTTAGATTGATGGAGAGTCTAAGGGATACATGAATCCACTAGAAAATTAATATAAAAATAAAAAACATGGTGAATAATAACTTATTCTTAATGAATAAGGAAACTTATTGTCACCCAAAAGTGAATTTTGATAGAGATTAATGTTTGAGATGTAGGAGGTGTAATGAAGATGGTGAAGGTGCTCACATTTGGAAAAATACTGGAATTAAGGAGTAAATCCTTAGTTTTGGATAAAGGGTTATTAATTCAGGGTTCCAAAGAAACAATTTATCCATATTTGATTTGAAAACACACTTGAAAGACAAAATAAATCTTAAGAAACCAAGAAATACACATCATTGATGGTTAGCAAATCTTGGAAATCCAAAAAGGGAACCAGTCTGAAGATGGGTGACCACATTTAAGCTGTGTAGGAGCTACTTCATAGAATAAGGAGCGTAGTGATTTGTGGTGGTAGTATTAGAGGCACGTCAAAGGATGAAGTGGTGAGTTCATGTTAGAGCGTCATCAAAGCCATGTTAGAGGAGGAGGTGGGGAGTCTGCGTCGTAGCAGCGTCAGTGAAGAGGGTGGGTAGGCGGCTTCGACGGAGGGTCATGAGGAGGAGAATTATCTCGAAGATGTTATGGGAGGAGGGTGGATTAGAGGATAATGGGCATGAAGATGAGGAGGATCATGGCAACGACAGGGAAGGAGGTTGCAAGGAGGGGCGCAAGGGTTTGGGTGAACTGGGGAGTTGAGGTGGGCTACGACCACATACAACGAAAAGGTCATGGAAATAAATTACCTATAGCCACTATTTTTATTATATGTGTCTATAGGTACATGGAAATATCCTCAAATTCTTGAATTTATAGGATACCTATATTCCTTCTCGATCTGACTCCTGAAACTAAATATCCTATTATAGTTTATAAAGGGTGATCCTTTTTAGTTTTAGATTTTCAATGTAAGATAATTTATAGTTTACCAATTTCATGTTCTTCTGAACTGGATTAAATTCAATCTATTTCAATTTCAAAATCAATTTCAGGTGATATAAGTATATTGTTTTCTAATGAATTATAAACTTCATCTATTTGATTTTTCCTCTTATAAAAAGTTTCACTACCATATGAATAGACTGTTATCCTTGAATTTTTTATATTCTTTATTAGTTTTAGAGGTATCCCAATATCCTAGAATGATTCCATCATAATCCATTGGATCAAATTTACAAAAAAAAATTCCTTATTATTCAATATATACAATTTTCATCCAAACACGTTAAATAATCTGACCTTAGTTTTTTATCGCATAGTTCAAAGGGTGTCTTTTTTAAGGGGTCTTATTAAAACTGAATTCATGATATGAAAATTCTTTTTAACAGATTCTCCAAAAAATTAGTAAGTAAGATTAAATTAATTTAACATAGTTCTTTCCATTTAATGAATATTTTTATTTCTTTATTCAACAATTCCATTCTGTTGAGGTGTTATTCATTCAAAGAAGGTGTATTTAATTCTTAAGTTTGAGAAAAATCCAATAGAATCTTAATTCTCTAATTTTACACCATGATTATTTTTAGTGAAATTAATTTAAAATATTTTTACTTTTGAATAGCTTAACAAAAACATTCAACAATAGGGAAACATCACTTTTATGTATTAGAAAATAAACCCATGTAAATATTGAAAATTCATCAACAATAACAAAAACATATGATCTTTCAAATGTGATTTAAACTCTATATGTTTTAAATAAGTCAATCCAGATTATCTATAGTGGTTTGTATATAGTAAAATAGTTTATATACTTGAAGTATGACCTGTGTTGCTTCTCAATTTTCCATGCATCACATAATCTGTCATTATAATATTTAATAATGGAAAATTCAGAAAATAATTGTTTCATAGAAAATTTATATAATGTAAATAAATTTTAATGTTCATGTATCCTATTTTAATTAGAATATTCATTTTTTCTTAGCAGTAATCAATTAGCTTTTTTGCACAAGAAATTAAGATCCAGGGTATAAATATTTTCAGTTCTTGGTGCCCTAAATTTAATTAAGTTATTATTAAAAATATATTAGAAATTATTATGGAGGTCATCATAAAAGAAATCATCATAGAGGTTAGAGATACTTATTAGACTGTGATTCGACACATGAACAGATAGCTCTTTATTGATAAAAACTGGTTTTGGATCTCCAACTGAGCCAAGTATAAAAATTTTCTCTTTATCATTATCTCCAAAGGTAACCCGGCCTCTACCTATTTTTTATAAAGGTTGAAAATTTTAATATCTCCACAAATATGTCTCGAGACACCCCTATTTATATATAGTAAAAAAAATTCTTTTAGTGAAGTTTTTCCTAAAAATAATTATAACCCAAACTCTTTTTTATACCCTTATTTTTATTGGTCCATTTGTGTTAGTATGAAAGGATCTGGGAAACAAGACATGGCGTATTTTTCCAAAATATTCATTACATGCTTCTGAAATATTTTTGGAAATATTCACCTTTTTAATCCCACAAGTTTGGGGATTTCTTAAATAGTAGTTATTAGTGTAATGATCCTTTATTCTATAATTGATAAAAATATATTCTGATATTTTTTTTAGAATATGGTAAAAAAAATCTATACAGTTTATATTATTCACAATTATTTCCTATTTCTTTTTTTCATATCATTTTTTCTATGAATCTGATATAAAGATTCATCTTCTTTATTTGATATGCTAGTATCACTTTTAAGTGAATCTACATTATCTAGAAATTCATTTTTTTTTCATGATTATTTTAATTTTAAGTGTATTTTTTAAAATTTCTATTTAATTATTGGTGTTGCATTAACATATAATGTTTATCATAAAAATTAATTATTAATATTATTTAGTTATTTATTCTTAGTTACTAAATTTTCATTTATTTCTTCAAGCATGGAGAAATAAGAAGTTCATTTTTTAAGGGAAACTTTCATAATCATAATCAGAAGAATAATAGGATTATACCTCATCGTATTCCTTATCCGTGAAGAATATACTTGTCTTTATATTTTTTGGATCTTTTTCTATGTTAGATTTAGATGAACTGATGCATTATTTAGTCACACTCCATGTATCTTTCATATCATTCATTCCTTTTTCTCATAATTAGTTCCCTTCGGATTTTTCCCTTTTATTCTCTATCTTTCTCTTTTATTCCATTAACTATTGGAAGTCATGACTAATATGTCCCATCAATTTATAATAAAAAAATTCCTTGTTTAAATTCAATTTTACCTTTACTGAAGTTAATCTTGAATCTTATCTTATACATATAATTTTTTTAAATATTCTTGGAAGCTGAGAATGTTCAATTTTGGAATCTGAACACTTTGTATCATTGGATATTTTTATAATATTATTTTGATTTCTTTCCATTATTATGATTAGTAACATAAGGGATTTATTTTCGTTTTTTATCATATTTTGTTCTTCATATTCAGCATTCATCTCAACTACACACAACATCAATTTTCTGATTAATTTTTTTATTTCAAAATCATTAACTAGTGTTTATTATCTTAGAGAAGTATAAATTCCTTTCGATTTAATATGTAAAAATATATGTACTTTAAATTCCTAATCATATATTGACATTTATGTTCTAAAGGTAGTGATACATCAAACTTCTATTCATCTATGTGATTAATTCACCATCATACATTCTAAATGTATTTGAATTTAGTTTCAAATAAAATGTCCTTAATTTTATAATATTTTCATTTTCTTTATAGGATACAACAATAGTTTTCCATATTTTATAAGTAGTAGAACATGGATAAACTTAGTATAAATCATATGGACCATAATAATATATAATATAACTCATTTTTGTTTAATTTATGTCACACTCATCTTATTTAGTTGCATCCCCTATTTCTGGTTTTTCATAAATTTTTTACGGAGTGATAAAAATCGTTTATACTTTAAATACAATTTTTTTTAAAAATAGATAATCATTCTAGAATTATGGTATCGATAATTATCACCATTATAATAAAGAGAACATACCATTAATATAACATGTTTTAGATTTATCATTTACATCATTCTTTGTACAGAACACACACATTTATCTCGATAGAGCATATCTTCTTTCTTCAAAAATTAGTCATTTCATATCAATCAATATGCCATAATAATACAAATTTACATAAGAGGGGTGAATTGTTTCTTTTCTTAAATATAGAAAAAATATATACTTTTTATTTCTAAATTATTTATGAAGATGTGTATAATTATTTTTTATGAAAGTTAAGAATTTAAAAAATAAAGAAGAAGAAAAAGACAATTTATATAGTTTTTTGGTGAACAAATATCCCCTAGTCCACTCCACCGACACTCTCTTTGTGGTCTTGGTGATTTTCACTAAACATGTCCTCTTATCATAAGACCTTAGAAACATAGTATATATAGTTGAAACCTTTTTAATAAGGCTTTTACAGGTCCTTCTGGTACTCTTATAGGGAACCAAATATCCATAGCTTAGTATGAGAAGATGATACTCCACCACCATTGTGTTCGATCAGCCGATAATTTAGTTAATCAACATATATTTATTTTATTGAGAGGATTTTCTCATTAATATCTATAGAATAAACTGATAAAAAAGGGATTTTTCCGTCATAGATAAATTTTATAAAGAAAGAACTGTTATATTGGGATCCTGATTGAAAATGATATTCAATAAAAATAGATACTTGAATAATGTAGTACTAACATTTAATTAGTAGTATACACAAAAAAATGAAACTTTTATGTCTCCAAAGCATATCTTTTCTATGATAAAAGAGAAATTTGATATTTTTTCTTTTGTTTTTAGTTATTTATTCCAAAATATACCACATATAGTGATCAAAAAATACTCGTGGTATTTAACAAATAAAACTTGACTTACTTTCTGTCTTAACAGATCCAAGAACATCACATGAAAAATCACAATTAGTTAAATTCAAAATCATTCAAGGATAGTCATAACTTTCATTAAAATAGAAAAAACTTAATTTTTTGAATATGAGTCATTGAATCAGTCGTAAAATATATTTAATGATATATTTACATCTAGAGGGACAATTCCATAAAAAGTAGAAAATGTCAAAAATGTAAAACTCTATTTTTGTCCAGGTCAAACATAGCGTTCCATCATGTAAAATCAAACATAAAAATTATTGTAGAAAATTTACGGTTTATTTCAAAAGTGGAGCTAATAAACCATATGTTTGTTCCTCAAATATAGGGTTGTTGATCCATAATTTTCCAATAGCATAGGGTTCATGATCAATATTTTTTATTCCAAACATTGGGTTCCTAAGTGTAACATTTTGCTTACAAACATAGGGCATGGACAGTGTTTCAAGATTACATTCAAACAAATCCAGAATAATTAATCATATATTTTAACCCCTAAATAAGGGAAATTTATCCAGAACATTATTCTAAAAAACACCTAAAGTAATTTCATTAGTAAAATAAAAAGGGTATTTACGATAATCAAAATTAATAAGATTTATAGAATATTTTTGAGATAATTATTTCCCAATATATCTGACTCAATGACATGGAAACCACAACTCATTCCTATATGATGCATGTAATATGTTTCCCTACAACTAGTGCCTACATGATCAATGTCAGAAAATAGGTCATCAATGTTATTTTCAATGGATACGTTGTCCATCGCAACAATAGTAGTGTCCCTAGATTGAAATCCAAACTCGATATATTTTAACATTTTCTCCATAAATATCAAACTAATACCACAGTAAGAAAACCCCTAAATTCAGTCCAATGGAAGGACTTGCACTAATACCACTCTTTCACAAACCGAATCAATGTTCCATGCCTTTCCAGTGATAAGAAAAGTGTGATTACCATAACCCCACCTCTAATAGGACAAAGGATACAGAAAAATGTCACGTAAGTATATCACTCACATGGGAGGTCTAATATTATTGTACATGTATCCACACACACACACATCCATCTCTATAAAATAGTGTAGATGTAATAAAACAATTTACATGAAAATGTATGCATACATCAATCAAAAAATCCTAGTATAGAAAAATTATAGGAAGAATGTAAGGGAAAAATAAAATCCTACCAAAAATTAGAAAATCATCCAACCTTATTAGAATTTCGGGGAAACTATTAAATGAAACCACTAGTACACACCCCGTACTATCAAGATCATTATGCTCCACCAACTTCTGGTCATCCTAGTAACCCTTCAAAAGGCATGTGAACTACATAATACAAAGAATGAGTGTGAATAAACTTAGTAGGGGTGAGTATACTAATACCCAATAGGATCCCTAAAAGGATAAAATGTATGGTAGGAACTAAGAGGATGCATTCTTCTTGACCATAAGAAGGAGGAAAATCCACGAGATAGGGTACAAGAAACTCAATCTCAACGATTCCTTGGTATATAAATGACTACTCATCTCAAAATATCTTTTTATATCAATCATTATATGATTGATAACCACAAGGACTCCTAGAATAACCTAGATATATAAATCATTGACTCTAAGTCTCGTGATATCAACCATACATCCTGCCCTAAGATTCTACATGATTCTATAAGGTATATATCTTCTATGAGAACTCACTCCTCAAGAACTTCCATCTCATATGAGACTCATATAACAGATTGTAGTCATTAATTATAGATCTAGTATCCTTGATGGAAATCATCTAAGAAATCACACACAATGTGTATCACTAACTTGATGGAATGTCCCTACCACCCATGGAGGTGTACATCTGAGTGGAGATTCTTATCAGTATCACCATCAATAATTTCATTCTTATACTAACTTGATCATGATACTCATAAAGGGGAAGTCACCTATGTCTCATGGGGGACTCCACTAACCCTACTAAAACTTATAATATCTCAACACACATAGAGAATACACTCTTAAGATTATCATTAGACACAATGATCCTAATATGAAACTAAAGAGATAATAACACTTAGATAGGGGATTAAACCTAGGACTACTCAAGGACACCGAAAACCCTACTGAAACTCATAACTATATTACATTTATAGAGGATCACACCTAGGTCTTCAAGGGTTATGATACAAATCCAATCATAAAATAACCACTATATATGGGATAATATAGATGATGATGATGCAATCCATACTTAAACTAACCCCTATATAGGGAATCATATAAATGATGATACCACATACCCTATTAGGTTGTTTGGGAAGGTTGGGGATCACCTCCCTCAAGATGATGTTCATGATGATACCATGAACCCCTCCTAGGAAAGATGTTATGATAGGGGATCCCTCCCTAATCTCATAGAGGGATACATGAAATCTATCTGAACTCATATGGCATAGGGGATAAAAGTATAATTTTAGGACATAATTCCACACATATACCCTCAAATTAATAGACCAATGGAACCCACACAAGTGACACTAGTCAACATGATACTGAAAGAATAATCTTTCAAGGGTCACTCCACACCACATCTCTAAATCCAAAACCATGGTCACTATTTCAATCTATGGGGACAAATACTCTAGAGAATATAATCATGATCCTATATCAAAGTCTAATAGATAGATATTCTTGGGGGATAATCATCTAAACAGAGTACATGGTGTATACCCATAGTACACATTGTGTCTCTCAAAAACTTTCCCATGATTGTGACTCGTCTTAGTACTTTCCATGTATAAGTAAAATACATGTTTTTTACCCCATATCACATGGAGTGTAACTTCATCCAAACTCTTAGGCATGTTATTTCCCTCACATGGACTAGATGGACCTATCTATTTACATGGAATGTTCCCTTGATAAAAAAAAGTTCCCTTTTCCCCATCCAAAGATAGTTTCCTTTCTAATGACCATGTGCACCAGGGATCTGGAAGTGCACTTCTCCATGGCCATGTCACCATACATGGGGTTACTCACCATGTTCTTATGAAAACATCTTGGGGTTACTACATGGTGTGTTCCCCCAGTGTATAGCATGTAGTCCCCAAAATTTAGTCTTACACATACCATAAGAAAGCATGTTTTATGCTCTTTTACTATACACATTTTGATCATGATTTATGAATGGGAAATCTATATAAGCCTCCCAAAACACACTATATCTACTTGAAACACAAGAATATACCCCTATCGGATCTCTTATAGTAGTAATAAGTCATATAAAAAATAAGAACAAAAAATAGGTATCGGGACATAAATAAGAGAAATCTGCATACCTCATGTCAAACATTGAGGCCTTTGGGTCAAGAATCACACCCAAAAGTCAACACAACATGATATAGGAGCAGTTTCCATCATTAATGGAGTTCAAAAATTCCTCATATTCTCAATTGGAACCCGATGCCAACAAACATTATGTCACACCTGGGGTTAAAACTGTGTTATAATATTAACTGTGGTCTCAGATTTCTAATTCAAAGCTTTGTTCAGAAGTTGAACCTTGTTTTTAAAATAAATATGCTAGTGCAATAAAAATATTTGATATTTTAAATATCACCACACTAAGGGTCTGTGGGCCCCAAAATTCCTCATCGACATAGTTCCTTGTTTTTGAAATATTTATAGAAATATAAAAAATGATTTCATAGAAAACCCATAGTTGTTACACTATTTATTTCTATAATCATATATTTTATTATTGGTATGATTTCCAAACTAAATAATCATGTCATTTATTAGTGATAATCAATGCAATTAATTATTAAATATGGGCCTCTTATCACTAAATGGATATGATGATTGCGGTCAATATGTTTAGATGGTGAATATTAATTTAAAGTATTTAATAAAAATATATAATATATGTTACTCAACCAATGATAATTAACTATTTTAGATCATTGAAATATTAATAATAATCATTTTTAGATCAATGATTGTTATAGAAAATATGGAAGGTAATTATTTGTATCTTATATTTAGAATTTTTCTCCGGGGGAAACATTTAGAGTACTTGAATTTGAATGTTATTGAGATTAACTCAAACATCTTTTAAATATTGATATTTTATATTGGGTTTATTTCACACTTTTTTATGAATAATCATATCCTGAAATATTAGAATTCATTTTTAAGGTTAAAGTTTATATTTATATCAATAATGGGGAAAGAGTTTGTTAATTATATGTTGAAACCTATGAATTAATTTTACCAAGTGGATTGATCATAAAATTTTAAAAATGTTATTATGTTCCCACAATAAATAAGAATTGGATTTTTTATATTTTTTTGGAAAGGATTTTCACTTCATTCATTATTAAGAAGAATATTTTTTTCTATAAAAATTGATAAAATGTAGAATGGTGTTGGGAGAGTAATTAATTTATTATATATTATTTAAATGGAAAACATTATTTATAAAATTTCTAATAATAAGGGAATGTGTAATTATAATTCCACCTAACTTTTCAATTATCACATTGGACATATAAATGAAAAATGAATTCAAAGACTACATATGTATGGATTTTAGGACTCATTTGATTGTGAATAATTTGAGAACTATTGATATTATTTCTTTGAGAAAAAAATGAAGAAGTGAACTTTTAGGATAAAATGTAATAGGGCTAGAAGGATTTTATATCTCGTACATAGTGATGTTTATAGACTTATGAGAACATAATAAAATGGTGGTTTTAGGTACTTTTGTTACTTTTGATGATGATTTATGTCAGTATGGATATATGTTTCTACAAAACAAAAGTATGAAACTTTTAAAATTTCAATGAGTTTTATAAATATTTATAGAATTTTGTGGGAAAGCATATCAATATTCTCTAATCATATTTGGGTGGTGGATACAAGACCGAAGAATTCATTAATCATTTTAGAGATTTTGGAAATGTGATAAAATTCACTTCTCTTAGAACACCATAATGGAATAGTATTTATTAAAAGAGAAACATTTTCTTATTATACATAGTTAAATATTTAATTATTTTAAGTGACCTTAATATTCCATGTTTGGTTGATACTCCATATAATTTTTTATTCTTACTAAAACTTTTTCTATAAAATACAGTTACAATGTCACCATATGAGATATGGTATAGAAAAGGTCCCCTTTTTATTATGTGAAGAATTCAGGATTTTAAGTATTTTTATGATCATTTTCTTTTGATAAAAATGACTCTTAATAAATTGAGTCTTTATTTATTGTTTATCCCAATGAAACAATGGTTTATTATTATTATTATCCCACATAACACAAAGTTTTTGTTGAAAAATGAGTTATTACACTTCAAAAGTATGACATTATTTGAGTTTTTAGTTGGAGTAAAGTCCAACATGGGGGATGTTAAAGACCAAAAAAATATGATGTGCTCCCAGGATGTAGGTTGAGCCGGTTCTCCAATGTGTTATTATAGAAAATCCAACTAATTTTAGACAAGAACCCCTAATTTCTAACAATTTTTCTCATGATATAGTGAGATATGTATTTCACATATTAAATTATGTTAAATTATTTTTAAAATTGATTAACCTAACACCTAATAAGAATCCATTAATAGTTATGATTCTAAAAAATGGTTACAAGACATAAATTTGAGACAGATTTCTTATACGCTAACCAAGTTTCATGTGTGGAGGATACACCTGAAGGGGTATAACCTATAGGGTTTATGTGGGGTTTCTATAAAAAAACAAAAAATAAAGTTACCATTTATACATATAATATATGATCAATGGAAATGAGATATAAAAAGATTGGTGGTATGGAATATAAAGATTTATTTTCACCTACTTCAATGATAATGTCAATTTGGAGTTTTTTATCCATAAAAACTCAATATCATTATGTGGTATATCATATAGATGTCAAAAAAAACTATTTCATTAAAAATAAATTTACGTAAGGAAAATTATATTATATATCTCAATGTTTTTGATGTTCCAAATGAGTCTATTAATGTTTTCATGTTGCAATAGTTTATTTTTGGTTTGAAGCAAGATTCTCAGATTTGTAATATCTTGTTTGATGATGAAATTAAAAGGTTGGTTTCCTAAAAAATTTTGTTCATTATTATGTATAGAGTTGAGTTTTTGTGCTTATAGTAGTATTTATGATATTTATTATATATGAAATACTACATATTTGATATTACGTAATGACACATTATTATATGATGTTGTGGTTAGGTAAATGTTCCCCAATGAAATACACTGGTGAAGATGCCTACAAACATTACATGAAGGTATATATATAGACACATAAAATGTTTCAGGGAATAATACTAAACACATACATTGGTAAATGAATAAAGATAATTATCTTGGAGAATATCAAAAATGTTCCGTTACTAGTTTTTCATGGTTGGAAAACTATAAATATTTAGAATCCTTGTAAGGAGTTATAAAGGATGGAAATGATTCTTTATTTTTATGACATAAGATCTATTATATAGACCATGTTATATACTCATCATAATTTATCTTATGATTTTATCATTACAAGTATTTTATAATTGAATCATGTTAAGAGTTACTAGATTTCTTTGAATAACATTCTTAATTACATAAGAAGGACTAAGGATATGTTCTGGGTTTCTTATGGAGAGTATGAGCTTTTTGTAAATGGTTACAAAACGATAGTTCCCAATCAGAAAAAAGATGATATAAATTCTCAATTTGGATTCATGTTTTTCCTAAATGGTGGAACTATTATTTGGAATAGTTCCAAACAATTTGTTATAGTGGACATTGAAATACATGTAGAGTACATTAAACTATTTCATGTTTTGAAGGATGTTCTATATATGAAGATGTTAATTTAATAAGCTGTGTTTTTTCCTAGTATTAAAGGAATAAATAATTTTTATTGTGAAAAAATAGGTGTATTTCTCATGATATAGAACATCAGTCTCACAAAAAGACCAATAATCTCCTTCACTAATATTAAGTATGAGATATTCTTGAAAGTGTTAATGTAAATATTTTTTTTATCTACTTAAAAGAATATAGGTGATCCATTAAATAAAAAATTATCATAGAAAAATCATGATCATCATGATAAATATATTGGTATACGATACTTGAGACATTTATGTAACAGTTATAAATGTATCTTGTAATTATAATAAATGTAATATTCAATTATAATTCATTCACATGAAATATAATTTATTTTATATGAATTTTTTATAGGTAATATACCCTCAATAAAATACATTGAGTTGTCCATAATAACTGTTCATCAAAGAGTACTATGGGTTGTAATGAAATGAAAATAATATAATGAATAAAATCATGTACTCAATACAGGTTTTTGTGTGTGAGATATGAAGGCAATATTCATGGGTAGATAATTAGAGACTGATTTCGTGGATTAATACACTATAGTAAATATGATAGAATGTCATACAATAATTAATATACATAGGGATTGATTCTTATTATCAATCCTTATTACATGTGGTTGGATAGATACCAATCATATAAATCATCAAATTTTATACCTTAATTACACAATTCTTCATGTTTAATTAGCTAATTAGGAGATCTTGGATATGTTTCTGAACATATGTTTGGTTGAATCACAACAAATATAGGATTTATCCACTTTTATAACAAAAAATGACATTTATCTCTTTCCTAAATTAGACTGAAGCAATAGATTTCCATTCTTAACTTCTACACATATAACGTGATAAAGTCATTAAGATAAGTGAAAGGTTTTTTTCTTATCAGATACATGAATAAAATGTCATGTATTCATCAATTTGGTTAGTCTTTTTTAGAGAATCAAGACATAATTAGAGGACTATAAAATAACATGTTATTTGTATAGTAACACTTGATCTATAATAAAACAAGATTTTGTTAAATTTTTTGTTCATAATAATTGATATAATTTCCCCCCATTGATCCTTATTTGAATATTTAATAGATATATGTGTTTTAAGCTTGAAATTAAAAATATCATGAAAATTATTTTTTTCGCCTTAATAATTATTGTTTATACATTGTTTTCATAACAATTTCTATATAATTAATTGTGATTTGAAATTTTATTATAGTATTTTCCACTAATTTATTTACATTTTTCATTTGTACCATGAAGTTGTATCACTAATTTAAAGGACATAAAATGGAAATTAATTTAGAGCTAGGATGGATACAATATATTGTATGTTGATTCACTATTTCATATATAAATTTTTCATACATTCATTTAATAGGATATATTTTCAATTTATTATAGAATTCAGTAACTCAATATTGATTCAAAAATAGTAAAACCAATTTTATGTAGGAAGCTAGTCAAAAATGTGAATCATTATAGAGTAAATTTTGGAAGTATAATTCTTCATGGTTCCTTTTTGAAATTACAATTCCAAACCCTCTCACAACCCATTTAAATTAAATTTTCAATATTTGGTACTATTTGTAGAGGATTTTCAAAACTATTTCAAAAAATGTATTCCCATTTCATAATCTAACCATTCTCAATAAGTGACCCTTTATGCTAGGATCTCTTTGAAGAAGGCAGTCATATCCCTCCACTAATGTGTATTTCTTCCCATTTTCCTTTTAAATTCTATTTTTATTAAAAACCCTATTTTATTTTATTTTCATCATTTTTTTAATTCATACTGATAGAATATATGAGTGGAGATGAGCATGGGTGTTTTCCTTACAATCCATATTTTGTTTATAATCACTTTCTTGAGACAGCTCCAGCCATTGAAGAGTAGATTTTGTTTTTAGTCAACCTAATAAATACTCCCTTTATTTATTAGTTTCAAAACCAAAAAAACTGAAATTCATAAAATATGAAAAATTATTTGAGTTTGAATTTGAAATTAACATGATGGAACTTACTATTGACTGTGATACCATACTTGTGTGAACTGTGAGATATAATAATTAGTCGTAAAATCTCATCATCCTGGGATATAATTTTATAGTTCATGAATAGTCTACACGATGAAATAATTATAATTTATATAGTGAATATACTACCATAATTTTTCATTGACCATAATTTATCATTTAGATTGAAATAAAAGTATGGTGTTAAAATTTTACGTCCTAAAGTTGAGATAGGGTTAATTGGTTAACAGATCTATGGTCATGTTAACTTTCATAGGTTTCGAGGGTTAAAATGATACGGGGGGATAAATTAAATGGATGTTAATCAAATGGGATAAAAATTATTTATTGGTAATTTGGGTATATTATATTGATCATGCCTTATCTTTTTGGTGTTTTGATAGAAATTTTATCCTTGGTTTCTTTGTTAGTTTGGTTTATTATTAAAAAATAACTCAAATGACCCCCCCCCAATTTTGTCTTTATTTTAACTTATTTTATTTATAAAATTGAAATCATATTAGATGATATTTAATAAACTTCCTAATTACTAAAATGAACTAGTTTAGAAACTCTGTTGATTATAGTTAAATGAAAAAAATTGATAACAAAAAAAAAACACATAAAATTGGAATCGTTATTAGAGAGGAATGTTTTTTCTTCAACCAGTTTTAGGAACTTTATTTAATTTTAATAACTATTTGTCCCATTAATTCTACTCTCACTTTATTTTTATTCTTCATTAACCACCTCTTATTCTTCATACCCTTAAATGATACCTAATTTGAGGATATTTTATACCACGTATTTTTATTCCAATTATCTCTATAATTTGTGAAAAAAATAATAACATGGTATTCATTTTTAACTACACACTAAGGTAGAATTAACCATTAAGTCTGAAATTTGAGAATCCTAAAATTACAAAAGTATAAAAATTCATATGTTTCATTGTTTCCATCATTCTGATAGTAGTGATCCAAGTATCTCACCTCAAAAAAATATAATATTCAATTTATGGATTCAAACAAAAATTAACATGAAAGGACCATTAAAGGGGTAGCTACACTTGATGTTAATTGTAACAACCTGAGATTTTATGAGAATTATTCATTTTAATTTCATTGATGTCTTTTTTTTTACGCTACACTAAATGGATCTTTCACTACACGCGTCCCTGATTTGACTTGCATTACACGCAATCACGACCTTCCTCCATAGCATGTGTACTACGCAATACCAAGTTTCACTAAACAATAATATATGGTTATAATATTATAATGAACTAGCCGTTATGAATTGTATTAAATTAAATTTTAATTTTATAAAATTATTATTCATCTTGCACATTTTATTGAACATGATATGAGAATAAAATAATTTTTTCGAGTAAAATACGTATTTTTCAAAAATGCAGTTTTTCCGTATTTTGATGGTGCACCCACTTTAAATCTAGTTTTTGACATTTTTAAAAGTTTAATTTTACAAAATAAACTTCCCATTTTGAATCAGGATATAAAAATTTACATTGGATAATGTTTTGATATTTTTCTGATAACTTTCATAATATAATGAATAGTAAAAACATGATATATTTTAATTAAAAACAACTTTTTTCATCATAATGATTTATATGGATAAATTATAATATTTAATGGTTTTAAAGTATAAATAGAATATTATTTTACCATTTAATATAATTATTGTCATTATCAATGATTTTACATTGAATTCATAGGTAAAATCATTTCAATCTTTTGCAACGTTTTAACTTTTAAAACCCATTTTCTCAACAACGAGATTAATTTTAAATTAAATACTGAGACTTTTGTGTTTTGAATTTGGAAAAATGGATTCCATATTTGGAATCAATAGGTCCAAATTATGTGTATAAGATACTTTTTATTTTTAAACATTATGAATAGTAACTACGGTAAATTTGCTTTACCATAGTTAAAGTTAAATCGAGTAATTATGGGTAAATATAATATTATAAAATTAACCTAACACTTGTCCTAATATAATTGGATGAATATATTTTACCCTAAATCATACTTGGGTCGAAATGGAATCTAATGGAACCCACCTGTATTTGATTAAGACCTTTTATTTATTTTATTTAAAGGAAAGTGAATTGTCTCACTCAAGCTTTAATACTTAGATTATTTTTAATATAAGGTTATACAGAATATAAATTCTATTATAAATACTCATTTGAAATATAATTTTTTTTCTTTATTATGATAATTTATTTGTAATTTTGAACAAATATTTAATTACCTTAATAGCTTATACATTAATGATGTAGAAATTATTTATTTAGTGAAAAATCATTAATATAGTTTTTATTAAAATAACATTACCTATCAAAAGGACCAGAAACATGACCAAAATTTTTTGGTCGAGTATATATATTCCCTAAGAATCCAAGGGTTGATTTCTCGACTATTCGGAGCTTTATAAAACCGATTAAGACATTTATATTATATTATTTTAAATGATGTCAAAGTTGTCACCTTCATAATTTAATAAATATAACTTTTTAAAAGTTGGGTTTCTTAGAAGATAAATCCGACTAAAAGTATTCTTATAAAATATATAAGATTTGTCTTCATCCAAGTATTTTATTTTTAATTTTCATTTAATAATTGGTATATTAAATAATTATACAAATATGTTGTAGTAATTATTTTATTAAGAGAAATATCACATAAATGGTTTTAAAAATGTTAAAAGAAATATTATATGAAATAGTTAATGTTCTCCACGAATTTTATATAAGAATATAAAATTTTATAAATATATTAAATATTTTGGATCGAATATATGTTCTCTGTGGATTTTATTTGAATTCAAATAATTAAATAGTGTCAAAATTGTCACTATTGATATTTTATAAAAATAACATATTATTAAATTGTTTAAAAATCACAAAAATAATTAAAAATTACAAATTGAAAATTATATGTTACAAAATATTATAATGTATCTAATTATCAAAAATTCACAACATATCAGAAATTATTTATAACCATTTAAAATTTAGAATATTATTACCACAAATAAGATTAAATAAATTAAATAAGGATAAATCAAATTGATAAGGTTAAAAATAAATTCCCAAGATGAATAAATTTTATTGGATGATGATATTACAATACTATATCATCTCATATTCTAATTTAAGTCATTTTTGGAGGTTTTTATGTGGGGTTTGAATTTATAATAAATTAATATTTCTTATGTTTCCAAAGGTGCCCCTCTCCTCCCTTATAAAAGGGCACCTCCTCCCTCTTCTCTTTACATAATTTAGAGCCTTCAAGCTCATCCAACCCCTGACCATTTCCCTTCTAAACTTCTCAATAATCATTATATAGGTTTTTTTCTCCTCAAAAGACCAACTCTAGTGCCTTAAGAGGAAGCTTAAAAGGGGTGTGTCGAAGAAGAGGTAATCTCTTCTATCGATTCTTTCAAGTTTTTTTCTTCTTCAAATTCTTATTATTTAATTTTTTCATCATAAATTAATAATATTAGTATCAATAATACAATGATATGTTATTATATATAAGAAACAACCCCATTTCACCTTCTATCCATCCTACGGAAAACAAATTCACTGTGCGTGCATACATACGGAATAACGTCTCCACGCCATGGTGTAATTAGTTTTTTCACCAACAGCTTACTTGGATTGGTATAAAGGTGTAAAGAATAACTATATATAGTTATTATAACATCATACTGATTCTGAGATATTATATCATCCACTCCAATTATATTCAATAATTATGGGAATGATATCATCGCTCATGCGTACGTACGGACTACCTTCTCCGCAAACGCGATGAGATTCATTTTCCATGATTAACCATTCAAGTATGATTATAATTTATATATATAATAAATAATAATGAAATATTTTAAATAATAATGATACTGGTTTTATGTACATATATGTTTCATTACTTGATTCCATTTAATTCAATAAGGAAACGAAAACAGCGTTCACGTGTATGTACGGTCTACCTTCTCCATGAACGGTGTATTTCATTCCATTTATCGATCCATCATATATATATATTTATTTACTGAATATATATTATATATAAATCATGTTTTACATTAAGGAATTAAGTAAATCATTATATTAGTAATAATAACAAGAACAAAAAATCGAAACACGTACGATAAATGAAACGATTTTACCCAAAACACTGCTTTAACATGGAATTTACAAAAGAAAGGGTAATATAAAGTCATTATTGAACCATATATGATATCATAACAATTAATATGATTTTTTAATAATTAAATGACATTATTTAAATAATTATACAGGAGGTTCAGATACATATGAAGCATACCAAACATAAGGTAAGGGATAACCTTTCCAATCTCGTTTTTATTCGAGATTATTTATTCGTAAGTATTTATTGGGGATATATTTATCATCCAGGTCCTTGTTTTGTAAAAATGGTTTCATGTATGTTCAAAGTCCTTTTTACACATTTTTTTATTTTATTACATGGTATGTAAGGTGTAACAGCCCGATATTTTATTAAAAATATTCTTTTTAATTTCATTAATGTCTTGTGTTGTACACTGCACCAAAAGGAGCTTGCACAACATGCATCCTTGACTTGCCTTGCATTACACGCAATCGCGACCTTCCTCGATAGCGTGTGTAGTATGTAATACTGTGTTTCACTAAACAACGATATGCTATTATTAAAACTAGACGTTATGAATAGTAATAACCACCTTTTAAAATTTTAGAAATTTTAGCTCTCAAAATGGACTTTATTTTTGGATTCGGAGTATCGAATTTAGCCTAAGGTGAAATTTTGGTGATTTTCGGATAACTTTCATATTTTGATGAATAGTGAAAATAACTAAATTTTAGTTAAAAACAACATTTTTAATCAAAATAATTAATAGTGATAAATTATTAATTTGAGTGGTTTTAAAGTATATTTAGAATATATTTTTACAATTTAATACAATGTTGTTCATTGGTTGTAATTTCACATTTAAACCAGACATAATCAAGTGTCAATCTTTTGATAGATATTGTTTCTTAAAAACACGCTATTATAAAATTAATTAATGCAACTTCTATGATATGAATTTGTTAAAATAGAATTCATTTTTGAATTCGGAATATGAAATATAGCTTAGGATGAAATTTTGGCATTGTTCTGAAAAACATCAATTTTTGATGAATAGTGAAACTACTAAGTGGTAGTTAAAAAACTGAATTTTTCATAAAACTTAATTTTACCGCTTCTGTGAATGGAATTTCAAAAATCCGAGAGACACGGTTGATGTCAGTAAGTAAAATGTGGTTCAATGAGATGAAAATAATTTTTGGTGAATAGTAACTTTTTACTTTTATTTACCACGGTTAAAAGTAAATAGGGTAATTTAGGGTAAGAATGATATTAATATTACCCTAACACATGTCCTAATTCTATTGGACAAGTGTATATCGACCAAAAACAACCTTATGTATAGAATATTATCATTTAGGCCCACTTGGATAAGATTAGGACATTTATTATTATTTATTTCAAAGAAGAGTTAAAAGAGTTAAAATCAATGTTTATTTACTAAAACATTTTTAATATAGGGTTATGCATAAGATAAATTCGATTGTAAATATTCATTAGAAAGATAAAAAGATTTCCTACATAATGATATTTTATTTATAATTTTTAGACTTTAAATAAATTAATTTATATATGACACAACAATGATGCAGTAATTACCCTTTTAAGGAAAGATTAACATAATTGATGTTGTAAATTCTCAAATGAATGTAATTTGAGACTTCTTATAAATTCTACTAATTTTATAGGTTACTATGATATATTAATGTTGATTTAATCAACTTGGTTAAAACATATAATTCTGTTATGACTTTCAAAAAAATCATATATCAAATAGTGTCAAAATTGACACAAAATAGTTTTTAAATCAAATATTATATTATTAATTGTTATTTTATTCCTAGAAATCTAAGGTTCGGTAAAATAACTTAGATAAGGATATATATATTAATAATAAACAATTTGGGGTTCGTTTGGCATGTTATAGTAAGTGTATTAACCATATAGTGAAAGAAAACAAAAAGACATGGTAAAAGTTAAATTATTTAACTTAGAGTTAAATCTAATTGATAAGGTTAAAATAATACCCTAAACTTGTCTAAATCTTATTGGTTGATAGGATTTCGACCCTTCCCCACTTTAGCTTCGAAATAAGACCCTTTGGAACCATTATAAACCGATTTTTACTTTAATATAAAATAATATTTTGAGATATTCCTAAGGTGCCCCTCTCCTCCCTTATAAAAGGACACCTCCTCCCCCTCCTCCTCACACCAATTTGAGCACTCAAGCTCGGCCAAACCCTGCCAAAATCCCTTCTCCAATTCCCTAGAATAATCCTAGAGTTCCTGGTCTTCTTCAAAGACCAATCTTAGTTCCCTAAGTGGAGGATTCAATGAGGCGATTCAAAGAAGAGGTAATTACCGTTACCAATTCTTTCATCTTTATTTCTTCTTCCACTTCTTCTTCTTAGGTTGTTTCATTATGAAGTAATAACATCAGTATCACTCATATACGGATATGTTATTATAAGTATGAAACAACCCTAATTCACCTTCTATCCATCTTACGGAAAAATGAAATCACCGCGCGTGCGTACGTACGGAATACCGTCTCCACGCCGTGGTGTAATCTATTTTCCTCCACCACCTTAATAGGATGGGTATAATGGTGTAATGAGTAACTATATATGATTATTATAAAGTTATATTGATACTGAAATAATATTCATACACTTTAACACAATTCCACGACCATGGGAATGATATCATCGCTCGTGCGTACGTACGGACTACCGTCTCCACGACGCGATGAGATTCATTCTCCACATTAACCATTCATGAATGATTATAAAGCATATATAATAAGTAATAATGAAATATATGACATAATAATGATGCTGGATTTATGTATATTTATATGTATGTCATCTACTTAATTCCATTCAATTCAATAAGGAAACGAAAACAGCGTTCATGCGTACGTACGGACTACCGTCTCCATGAACGGTGTATTTCATTCCATTTTCAATATATTATATATATATGTATATTATGAATATATATTATATATAAATCATGTTTTACGTTCTGGATATAAGTAATCATGATCCAAGTAATCATATTAATAATTACAGGTTAAAAACACGAACGACAAATAAGACGATTTTACCCAAAATGCTACTTTAACATGAATTTACAAAAGATCAGGTAATATAAATCCATAAGAGAACCATATATGATATCATAATAATGAATATGATTCTGTAATAAGTCAATAACATTATGTAAATCATTATAAAGGAGGTTCGGACACGTACAAAGCAAGTCGGACCTAAGGTAAGGGATAAATTTTCAATCTCATTTTTATCCGAGATTGCTTATACTTAAGTATTTACTGGGGTTACGTTTAACATCCATGACCATGTTTTCTAAAAATGTTTTTATAAAATGTTTACCATTCTTCCATGAATTTTTAAAGTCATTTTTACCCTTTATTGACTTTTTACCACATTGTATGAATGGAATCTTTCCTTTGGTTACCATATAAGGTACTTTTTGACTTTTCCGACAAAAGTACGAGGAGAATGTTATTTTGAACTTATACGGCGTGAAAGTATTTTTACGGTTTCATAACACCACATTTTCAAGAAGCTTCCTCTACAATATTGCATGATTATTTTCAACAAAACCCTTATCTTTTAAAATTTCATGGAATTTTGTGAAAAGAAAATGATTTTAAAGAAGATAGGATATTTTCCTCAAGAATTCATTTTGAGTGTTTTTCTCAAAACTATTTTCCATCTAAGATGACATTATTTGATATGTATGTTTTAAGTAAAATGTCTCTATGATTTAAATGGTTTCAATATTCTTATGATTGAATGATATCAATTGTTTATGGATTATGATGGCATGATGTTTAAGATTCCCATTTTTATTACATGGGATATGCAATGATGTATGATTTTTGATTTTGTGGGACACATAAGAATGGTATCATTATGAGATGGGTGAGACCTATATCTCCCTCCAATGCATTGGGTAATGATTTTATATCTCATGAGATAGACATGGCTGGAACGGTAGGTTATACCGGTTCAGTGAAACAGGACTGGAACGAGGGTTACTCGATTCAGAAAGGGACTTTGTCCACTAAGATAGTCTTGGCAATGAGTCTTGACTAACAAGAAATGATTTTCTATAATTATGTGTGTATGACACAAAGTTTAATGTTTTGAGTTATGATTAGTGGGATTACATTTCACTGCCATGATTTATCCCATGTTATGAAATTATGATCTCTTTTGCAGGTTAAGATTTCCGAAAGTTATGTGCTTGTGTATACGATGTGATTGATATTTATTTTGTTTACCCTTACTGAGCATTTGAGCTCACCCTTTTATGTTTTCTTTTCCCCAGGTCAGGAAGATGGATATTATGTAGAATATGCTAAAAAGGACCCTAGATATGATGAAATAAATGGGAGACACTGTAGAAGATTTATGAACCAGTTGTTTATGTTTCCCAGTTTCTAAAGACACTATACCTATACGGTCCTTTGTGGTTTTGTCATATGTTGTAATAAGTGTGCTTCAATTTTGAAGTATTAACAATGTATGTAAAGTATGGGTCGTTATAGTTGGTATCAGAGGAATGGTTTAGTCAACCTTTGGAAACTAGGATGCGAGAACTTTAGTGAGATCCCTAGAGATATTTCTAAGGTATGTCTAGGGATGTCCCTAAGGTTAAGTATACGTATAGGTTATAGTACTAGAACTACGCTAACGATCATAGAATTAAACCTAAGATGTTAGATATTGAAGGTACTCCCCCTTTATTATGTTGTTTTCCCTAGCATGATTTTTGCCTCTCACACTATTCTTTTTGGGTTTTAGAAAATGGCTGGAAACAAGATGATTCACGATAATGGAGGATATGATGGACAATGGAATGATATTCTTCATAGTGAAATGGGATTTGGAAGTCCAAACATCATTATTATGCCGAATCAACAATCTCATAATATGATCAATAAAGTAAAATTTGGTAAGTTTCCTGACTCGGCTAATAAGAGAAAGATGGAGTTTTATGATGATCATAGAGGAAAGAAAGTTCAATTTCCCCTATGTAAATCATGTGGGAAGAGGCATCAAGGAGAATGTTTCAAAGGAACTGGAAGATGCTTTGGGTGTGGAAAAGAAGGACACAAAGCAAGTAAGTGCAAAGGAAAAGGTTCAGTTAACACCATGGATGAGGTTAATGGTATTTCTACGACATCAACAATGGTTAAATGTTTTAATTGTGCAATGTACGGGCATTATGAAAACCAATGACCTAAGGGAAAGTCTCATGAAGATAATCAGTATGGTCGTATGGGAAGTATTTATGTTGATGATGATGAAGAGACTACAAATGATATGTGAGATGAAAGAATTGTTGAAGCTCGGTCAATGGATTAAGAAGGTAGTGGAATGATTACATGTTTATCAAGTGTAATGTTGTATAAAGAATCTCATGGTACTATGGAATAAAGAGACATCTAAGGATTGATACATTGTTGTCTTTCCTTGAGTTTTGAAAGTGTGTGATTAATGATACCAGTATCCATGAAAGGTTATTCAGATATTTTTGGAAATAAGATGGTATGCGCATAATGAAGGGAAAACGAGAAAACGAAATGTTTAACAGTATTCATGAGCTCATGATTAATATAAGGACTAAGTGATATCATGGTTTGAGTATATACAATTTTGAGGATTTTGGTATGTGTAAAGTGTTAACTTTTAACTGCATTCAAGTTTTCACTAAGGTTCAATGGGTATTCAAGAGAATACATGATTAAGGACTTTGAATGTTTGGAATGTGACAAAAAAAACATATCTTATGATATATGGGGATCAAAGATGGTATTAAATCTCTGGTCATCGTTTTTACTATATTATGAGAGTGGACTGCAGTATTTTGGATAGGCCTAAAGATTAGAATGGATTATGTTGGACATAAGTTAGTATTGTTTAAGGATAGAAGATTTTCGATATTATTGATGGGATGTTATAGTAATGTAGTTTTAGAAAAATGACAACCTGTAGGACGGGCGACAGCCCATCGCTTCGGACAAGGCTGTGGGAATCTAACCCACAATCGAAGTGCGACCGGCCTTTATCGCCTACCACTGGCCTACAGGAAGTCCCTGTTTAGTAGAAACTAGTTTTATTATATTAAGCAGTATGATATATGAATTATAAGATCATTTTAGGAACCATATGTGATTAATCTCACTATAGATTGACTTATGTATATAATTTTTTCTAACCTTTTGTTTGAGACAGATGGAATGACCCGTCATTCTATCACATGATCTGCTAACACTTCACGAATAACAAATTCAACTTCATTTATTTAAGAGATGAAGTGGAAATTGTTCAAGACATGAAAAATAGTGAGATTGTACAAAAATAAAGAATGTATTTATTCTAATTCAAATTTTCAACTTTAGGGGAATGATCTTGAAAACCAAAAATGTTGTCCTAGTGATCTTATACCTGATGAATCAGATGGTACCTTAGATCGTCACAAATTTATGGATTTGTGATTGTTGTCTTTTCCATAGCCATGTTCTCTAACACTCTCCATCAGAACATGAAGGTTAGATTTTTCTTCCATATTCATATTTTCACCTATGTGGAAACCCAGTGATTAGTTTATTTGGGTAACCGTTATGTTTCATACTTTCATTTCTAAAGATTGGTTTTGGTATTCCTTTTTACGATGTGGGTTTCTATTAAAGAAACTTTCGAATAGTAAACCATTTATAAACCCGACGAATTTCGTGGGCGAAATTCATTTTAAGGGGGGTAGAATGTAACAGCCCGATATTTTATTAAAAATATTCTTTTTAATTTCATTAATGTCTTGTGTTGTACACTACACCAAAAGGATCTTGCACAACATGCATCCTTGACTTGCCTTGCATTACACGCAATCGCGACCTTCCTCGATAGCGTGTGTAGTATGTAATACTGTGTTTCACTAAACAACGATATGCTATTATTAAAACTAGACGTTATGAATAGTAATAACCACATTTTAAAATTTTAGAAATTTTAGCTCTCAAAATGGACTTTATTTTTGGATTCGGAGTATCGAATTTAGCCTAAGGTGAAATTTTGGTGATTTTCGGATAACTTTCATATTTTGATGAATAGTGAAAATTACTAAATTTTAGTTAAAAACAAATTTTTTAATCAAAATAATTAATAGTGATAAATTATTAATTTGAGTGGTTTTAAAGATTATTTAGAATATATTTTTACAATTTAATACAATGTTGTTCATTGGTTGTAATTTCACATTTAAACCAGACATAATCAAGTGTCAATATTTTGATAGATATTGTTTCTTAAAAACACGCTATTATAAAATAAATTAATGAAACTTCTATGATATGAATTTGGTAAAATAGACATCATTTTTGAATTCGGAATATGAAATATAGCTTAGGATGAAATTTTGGCATTGTTCTGAAAAACATCAATTTTTGATGAATAGTGAAACTACTAAGTGGTAGTTAAAAAACTGAATTTTTCATAAAACATAATTTTACCGCTTCTGTGAATGGAATTTCAAAAATCCGAGAGACACGGTTGATGTCAGTAAGTAAAATGTGGTTCAATGAGATGAAAATAATTTTTGGTGAATAGTAACTTTTTACTTTTATTTACCACGGTTAAAAGTAAATAGGGTAATTAAGGGTAAGAATGATATTAATATTACCCTAACACATGTCCTAATTCTATTGGACAAGTGTATCTCGACCAAAAACAACCTTATGTGTAGAATATTATCATTTAGGCCCACTTGGATATGATTAGGACATTTATTATTATTTATTTCAAAGAAGAGTTAAAAAAGTTAAAATCAAAGTTTATTTACTAAAACATTTTTAATATAGGGTTATGCATAATATAAATTCGATTGTAAATATTAATTAGAAAGATAAAAAGATTTCCTACATAATGATATTTTATTTATATTTTTTAGACTTTAAATAAATTAATTTATATCTGACACAACAATGATGCAGTAATTTCCCTTTTAAGGAAAGATTAACATAATTGATGTTGTAAATTCTCAAATGAATGTAATTTGAGACTTTTTATAAATTCTAGCAATTTTATAGGTTACTATGATATATTAATGTTGATTTAATCAACTTGGTTCGAACATATAATTCTGTTATGACTTTCAAAAAAATCATATATCAAATAGTGTCAAATTTGATACAAAATAGTTTTTAAATCAAATATTATATTATTAATTGTTATTTTATTCCTAAAAATCTAAGGTTCGGCAAAATTACTTAGATAAAGATATATATATTAATAATAAACAATTTGGGGTTCGTTTGGCATGTTATAGTAAGTGTATTAACCATATAGTGAAAGAAAACAAAAACACATGGTAAAAGTTAAATTATTTAACTTAGTGGTAAATCTAATTGATAAGGTTAAAATAATACCCTAAACCTGTCTAAATCTTATTGGTTGATAGGATTTCGACCCTTCCCCACTTTAGCTTCGAAATAAGACCCTTTGGAACCATTATAAACCGATTTTGACTTTAATATAAAATAATATTTTGAGATATTCCTAAGGTGCCCCTCTCCTCCCTTATAAAAGGACACCTCCTCCCCCTCCTCCTCACACCAATTTGAGCACTCAAGCTCCGCCAAACCCTGAAAAAATCCCTTCTCCACTTCCCTAGAATAATCCTAGAGGTCCTGGTCTTCTTCAAAGACCAATCTTAGTTCCCTAAGTGGAGGATTCAAAGAGGCGCTTCAAAGAAGAGGTAATTATCGTTACCAATTCTTTCATCTTTATTTCTTCTTCCACTTCTTCTTCTTAGGTTGTTTCATTATGAAGTAATAACATCAGTATCACTCATATACGGATATGTTATTATAAGTATGAAACAACCCTAATTCACCTTCTATCCATCTTATGGAAAAATGAAATCACCGCGCGTGCATACGTACGGAATACCGTCTCCACACCGTGGTGTAATCTATTTTCCTCCACCACCTTAATAGGATGGGTATAATGGTGTAATGAGTAACTATATATGATTATTATAAAGTGATATTGATACTGAAATAATATTCATACACTTTAACACAATTCCACGACCATGGGAATGATATCATCGCTCGTGCGTACGTACGGACTACCGTCTCCACGACACGATGAGATTCATTCTCCACATTAACCATTCATGAATGATTATAAACCATATATAATAAGTACTAATGAAATATATGACATAATAATGATACTGGATTTATGTATATTTATATGTATGTCATCTACTTAATTCCATTCAATTCAATAAGAAAACGAAAACAACGTTCATGCGTACGTACGGACTACCGTCTCCATGAACGGTGTATTTCATTCCATTATCAATATATTGTATATATATGTATATTATGAATATATATTATATATAAATCATGTTTTACATTCTGGATATAAGTAATCATGATCCAAGTAATCATATTAATAATTACAGGTTAAAAACACGAACGACAAATAAGACGATTTTACCCAAAATGCTACTTTAACATGAATTTACAAAAGACCGGGTAATATAAAGCCATAAGAGAACCATATATGATATCATAACAATGAATATGATTCTGTAATAAGTCAATAACATTATGTAAATCATTATACAGGAGGTTCGGACATGTACAAAGCAAGTCGGACCTAAGGTAAGGGATAAATTTTCAATCTCATTTTTATCCGAGATTGCTTATACTTAAGTATTTACTGGGGTTACGTTTAACATCCATGACCATGTTTTCTAAAAATGTTTTTATAAAATGTTTACCATTCTTCCATGAATGTTTAAATTCATTTTTACCCTTTATTGACTTTTTACCACATTGTATGAATGGAATCATTCCTTTGGTTACCATATAAGGTACTTTTTGACTTTTCCGACAAAAGTACGAGGAGAATGTTATTTTTAACTTATACGGCGTGAAAGGATTTTTACGGTTTCATAACTCCTCATTTTCAAGAAGCTTCCTCTACAATATTGCATGATTATTTTCAACAAAACCCTTAACTTTTAAAATTGCATGGAATTTTGTGAAAATAAAATGATTTTAAAGAAGAAAGGATATTTTCCTCAAGAATTCATTTTGAGTGTTTTTCTCAAAACTATTTTCCATCTAAGATGACATTATTTGATATGTATGTTTTAAGTAAAATGTCTCTATGAATTAAATGGTTTCAATATTCTGATGATTGAATAATATCAATTGTTTATGGATTATGATGGCATGATGTTTAAGATTCCCATTTTTATTACATGGGATATGCAATGATGTATGATTTTTGATTTTGTGGCACACATAAGAATGGTATCATTATGAGATGGGTGGGACCTATATCTCCCTCCAATGCATTGGGTAATGATTTTATATCTCATGAGATAGACATTGCTGGAACGGTAGGTTATACCGGTTCAGTGAAACAGGACTGGAACGAGGGTTACTCGATTCAGAAAGGGACTTTGTCCACTAAGATAGTCTTGGCAATGAGTCTTGACTAACAAGAAATGATTTTCTATTATTATGTGTGTATGCCACAAAGTTTAATGTTTTGAGTTATGATTAGTGGGATTACATTTCACTGCCATGATTTATCCCATGTTATGAAATTATGATCTCTTTTGCAGGTTAAGATTTCCGAAAGTTATGTGCTTGTGTATACGATGTGATTGATATTTATTTTGTTTACCCTTACTGAGCATTTGAGCTCACCCTTTTATTTTTTATTTTCCCCAGGTCAGGAAGATGGATATTAAGTAGAATATGCTAAAAAGGACCCTAGATATGATGAAATAAATGGGAGACACTGTAGAAGATTTATGAACCAGTTGTTTATGTTTCCCAGTTTCTATGACACTTTACCTATACGGTCCTTTGTGGTTTTGTCATATGTTGTAATAAGTGTGCTTCAATTTTGAAGTATTAACAATGTATGTAAAGTATGGGTCGTTATATAAGGAATCTTTCTTTTGTTTACATACGAGGTATGTTAAGACTTTTCTGGCAAAAGTATGAGAAGAATGTTTTTTAACATATACGGCATGAACAGATGTTTGCGGTTTCATAACGCCTTTATTTCATGAAGCTTACTCTATAAGATTTCATGACTATTTTCAAAAAAATCCCTTTCTTTTAAAATTGGATGGCATTTTGTGAAAATAAAATGATTTTGAAGATGAAAGGATATTTTCCTCAAGAATTCATTTCATGTGTTTTATCAAAACCATTTTCCATCCAAGATGACATTATTTCATATGTGTATGTTTTAAGTATAATGTCTCTATGATTTACATGGTTTAACTTTTCTTATGATGAAATGATATCCATTTTTTATATATGTATTATGTTATAATGGGATGATGTTTATGAAACCCATTTAATTCTATTGGTTATGATGAATGATTTATGTTTATGTTGTGGCACAGGTAAGAATGATTTCATTATGAGATGGGTGGGACCTATATCTCCCTCCAATTAATTGGGTAAATATTTATATCTCATGAGATAGACATGGCTATAATGGAAAGTCAATCTGGTTCAGGGATACAGGATTGGAACGAGGAGTGAACTCGTTTCAGTAACGGACTTTGTCTGCTAAGATGGTCTTGGCAACAATGTCTTGGCTACTATGGAAATCATATAATGTGATTAATGTTTTTCTACAATTAAAAGTTTTATTTCCTAGATATTTAATCATTATTAATGTCCCATTATGATCTATGCCTTACATACTTCCATGATTTATGTAATTGCTCATGATTTTTATGTTTAAACATTATGTTCATGTTTTTATGTTCAAATTTATATGGTTTGTTTTATTTTCTCCATGCTTACCCTTACTGAGAATTGGAGCTGACCCTTTATATGTTTTCTTTTCCCCAGGATTTAAAGAAAGGTTTTAGGAATGAAAACAAAAGGGGAAGATCTTTATGGTATATGTTGAAAATCTTTCACCATGATTAGAATATTATGTTCCCAGTTTCTAAAGACACTAAACTATTACGATCTTTCAGTGTTGGTTTTTGTTATGTATTAAGTATTCTTAAAAAGTAATGTAATTTCCATGTACATCATGTTTGGGGTATCTACAGTTGTTATCAGGTGAATGGTTTAGTTATCCATTGGAAACTAGGATGCGAAAACTTTAGTGATATCCCTAGATATATTTCTAAGGTATGTATAATGATGTCCCTAAGGTTTAGTATAACTATAGTTTATAGTCCTAGAATTATATTGATGATCATGAATAACCTAGGGTAAACCTAAGGTGTCCTATATTAATGAATGTGTGATAATTTTGACATCCCTTAAGTGACTTTTTATGATTATGTGGTTCCCCATTATTTAAGCTGTTTCTTACACCATGGATTTTGGTTTTAGTCAAGGGAGGGAACCAGAATTAATTGGGTCAACATTGAATCCAATGGACAAATTGGATATTATTAGCAACAAAATTGCATAATTCCTAGAAAGAGAGATATTGGTATTATGCCGAATCAGTCATCGCGATATATAATTAACAAGGTGAACTTTAGTGGTATTCCTAATTCATCAAATCAGAGGAAGATGGACTTTTATGAATGTTCACAAGGTGAGGATCATAGTGAAAGGAAGATTGATATTTCTAAATAAGTTAAGAAGAACCTTGATGAATACATAAAATGGATGGGAAGATGTTATCTATGTGGGGATAAGGGTCATATAGTGACAGACTGTTACGGAGTTCAATTTCTTATCTGTGGAGAACATGGGCATTACCCAACTCAATGACCTAACTTAAGAGGTTAATTTTAAATCAAGGAAGAACTTATTCCATGCCAATCTTTGAAGAGGATGTATTTAAGGTCTTATGTATTGGAATTCAAGAATAATGTTGTTGAGGTAATTTTATGTTATATTGAAATATCGATGTATTGTTACATTGTGGTTTTCCATAAGAATATGGTACCAGTAACCATGAAAAGTGATTGAAATAGTTTGGGAAAGAAGATGATATGCGCATAATGAAAGGATAAAGAGAAAATTAAATGAGCTCATGACTAATATAAGGACAAAGTTATATCATGGATTGAGTATATAAAAATTTTGGGATTTTGGTATGTGGAAAGAGTTAACTTTTGGAAGCATTCATGTTTTCACAAAGGTTCAATGAGTATTAATTTTTCAAGAGAATTCATGATTAAGGTATTCAAATGATTGGAATGTGACTAATAAGATATATCGGGGATAAATTATGGTATTCACATGCTCGGTAGTTGACATTTCTAGTAATTGTTTTCTTTATACTATGAGCATGGACAGAAGTATTTTGGATAAGCCTAACGATTTGAAATGGATTATGTTGGACATAAGTTAGTATTGATTAAGGCTAGAACTTTTTTCGATATTATTTCTGGAATGTCATAATAATGTAGTTTTAGAAAAAGGACAACCCATATGACGAGCGACAACCCGTCGCATCGGACAAGGATGTGGGAATAGAACCCACAACCAAAGTGCGACAGGCCTTTATCACCTACCACTGCCCTACAGGAAGTCCCTGGTTAGTAGAAACTAGTTTTATTTTAATCGGTATGATATATGAAGTATAAGTCCATTTTTGGAATCATATACGATTAACCTCAGCATAGATGGACTTATGTATATTTTATAACTTTTGAAAAACTTTTGTTTGAGAGATATGGAATGACCCGTGATTCTATCACATGATCTGCTAACACCTCACGAATGAAAAATTCAACTTCATTTCTTTTAGAGATGAAGTGGAAATTGTTCGAGGCACAAATAACGGTGAAATTATACCGAAATAAAGTAAGTATTTCTTCTAATTCAACTTCTTCAACTTTAGGGAAATGATCTTGAAAACCTAAAGTGTTGTCCTAGGGTCCTTATATATGATGAATCAGATGTTACCTTAGAAGATCAAAAATTTATGGCTTTGTCACTGTTGGCTTTTTCATAGCCATGTTTTCTACCACTCTCCATCAGAACTTGACGGTTAGATTTCTCTTCCATATCCATATTTTCACCTATGATATCCTATGCGAAAACACAGTGATTAGTTAATTTGGGTAACTGTTATGTTACATAATTTATTTTTTAAAGTTATTTTTTGGTATTCCTTTTTATGATGTGGGTTTCTTTGAAAGAAACTTTTAAGTAGTAAATCATTTATAACCGCGATGAATTTCGAGGGCGAAATTCATTTTACGGGGGGTAGAATGTAAAAACCTGAGATTTTATGAGAATTATTATTTTTAATTCCATTGATGTATTGTGTTGTACGCTACACCAAATGGAGCTTTGACTACACGCATCCCTGATTTGGCTTGCATCATACACAATCACGACCTTCCTCGATAGCATGTATAGTACGCAATACCGAGTTTCACTAAACAACGATATATGGTTATAATATTATTATGAACGAGCTGTTATGAATATTATTAACTACATTATGAATTTTATAACCTTATTATTCAGCTTACACATTTTATTGAACATGTTATGAGAACAAAATAATTTTTTCGGGTAAAATAAGTATTTTAAAAAAAATGCAGTTTTGCCACCTTTTGATGGCACATCCACTTTAAATCTAGTTTGTGAAAATTTTATAAGTTCAATTTTACAAAATAATTTTTTTTAATCAGGATATAAAAATTTACATTGGATAATGTTTTGATTTTTTAGATAACTTTAATATTTTAATGAATAGTAAAAACACGCTATATTTTAATTAAAAAAAACTTTTTTCATTGTAATAATTTATATGGTTCAATTATAATATTGAATGTATTTAAAGTATAAATAGAATATATTTTTACCATTTAATATAATTTATTTCATTATCATTTATTTTACATTGAATTCATATGTAAAATCATTTCAATCTTTTGCAACGTTTTATCTTTTAAAACCCATTTTCTCAACAGCGGGATTAATTTTAAATTAAATACTACATATTTTGTGATTTTAATTTGAAAAAATGGATTCTATATTTGGAATCAGTAGGTCCAAATTATGATAATAAGATACTTTTTATTTTTAGTCATTATGAATAGTAACTACGGTAAATTTTATATGTCGTAGTTAAAGGTAAATCGGATAATTAAGGGAAAATATAATATTATAAAAGTACCCTAACACTTGTACAAATATAATTGGATGATTATATTTTACCCTAAATCATAATTGGGTAGAAATGGAATCTAATGGAACCCACTTGAATTTTATTAAGACCTTTTATTTATTTTATTTAAAAGAAAGTGAAATGTCTCACTCAAACTTTAATACTTAGATTATTTTTAATATAAGGTTATACAGAATATAAATTTGATTAGAAATACTCATTTGAAATATAAATTTTTTTTCGTTATCATTCTAATTTATTTGTAATTTTTAAGAAATATTTATTTACCTTAATATCTTATACATTAATGATGTAGAAATTATTTATTTAGTGAAAAATCAATAATATAGTTTTTATTAAAATATCAATACCTATAGAAAGGACCATAAACTTGAAAAAACATTATTGGTCGAGTATATATATACCCTAATCATCCAAGGGTAAATTTATGGACCATTTAGAGCCTTATAAAACCGATTAGGACATTTATATTATTTTATTTTGAATGATGTCAAAGTTGTCACCTTCATAATTTAATAAATATAACATTTTAAAAGTTGGGTTTTTTAGAAGATAAATCCAACTAAAAGTATTATTATGAAATATATAAGATTTATCTTCATCCTAGTATTTTAATTTTAATTTTTATGTAACAAATAATTATATTAAATAATTATACAAAAATGTTGTAGTAATTATTTTATTAAGATAAATATCACATAAATGTTTTTAAAAATATTAAAATAAATATTATATGAACTATTTAATGTTTTCTAAGAATTTTCTAGATGAATATTAAATGTTAGGAATATATTAAATATTTGTTATTGATTATATCTTCTCTGGGGATTTTATTTAAATTCATTTAATTAAATAGTTTCAAAATCGACACTATTGATATTTTATAAAACTAACATATTGTTTAATTGTTTAAAAATCACAAAAATATTTAAAAATTAAAAATTGAAAATTATATGTTATAAAATGTAATAATTTATCTAATTATGTAAAATTCACAACATATAAGTAATTATTTATAACCATTTAAAATTTAGAATATTGTTACCACAAATAAGATTAAAAAAATTAAATAAGGATAAATCAAATTGATAAGGTTTAATATAAATTCCCAACATGACAAAATTTTATTTTGTGATGTGATTACAACCCTATATCATCTCATATTCGGATTTAAGTCATTTTTGAGGTTTTTATGTGGGGTTTGAATTTATAATAAATTAATATTTCTTATGTTTCCAAAGATGCCCCTATCCTCCCTTATAAAAGGGCACCTCCTCCCTCTTCTCTTTACACAATTTTTAGCCTTCAAGCTCGGCCAACCCATGACCATTTCCCTTATAAACTTCTCTATAAAAATTATATAGGTTCTGGTCTCCTCAAAAGACCAACTCTAGTGCCTTAAGAGGAAGCTTAAAAGGGGTGCGTCGAAGAAGAGGTAATCTCTTCTACCGATTATTTCAAGTTTTTTCTTCTTCAAATTATTCATATTTATTTGTTTCATCAAAAATTAAAAAAATAAGTATCACTAATATAATTATATGTTATTATAAATATGAAACAACCCCATTTCACCTTCTATCCATCCTACAGAAAACAAAATCATTGCGCGTGTGTACGTATGGAATACCGTCTCCACGCCGTGGTGTAATTAGTTTTTCCACCACCACATTACTTGGAGGGGTATAATGGTGTAAATAATAACTATATATGGTTATTATAAGATCATACTAATTCTGAGATATTATATCATCCACTCCAATTCTATTCAATAATTATGGGAACGATATCATCGCTCGTGCATACGTACAGACTACAATCTCCACGAACGCGATGAGATTCATTTTCCATGATTAAACAATCAAGTATGATTATAAAGTATATATATAATAAATAATAATGAAAGATATAAAATAATAATGATACTGGATTTATGTACATATACGTTTCATTTACTTAATTCCATTTAATTCAATAAGGAAACGAAAACAGCATTCATGCGTTTGTAAGGTCTACCATCTCCTTGAACGGTGTATTTCATTCCATTTATCGATCCATCATATATATATATTTATATACTGAATATATGTTATATATAAATCATGTTTCTTATTTTGGAATTTAGTAAATCAGGATATGAGTAATAATATCAAAAACAACAAATCGAAACACGTACGATAAATGAAACGATTTTACCCAAAACACTACTTTAACATGGAATTTACAAAAGAACGAGTAATATAAAGTCATAAGTGAACAATATATGATAAAATAACAATGAATATGATTCTTTAATAATTAAATGAAATTATTTAAATCATTATATAGGAGGTTCGGATACATATGAAGCATACCGGACATAAGGTAAGGGATAATCTTTCCAATATCGTTTTTATCCGAGAATGTTTATTTGTAAGTATTTATTGGGGTTATATTTATCATCAATATACCTATTTTCTAAAAATGGTTTCATGTATGTTCAGATTCCTCTTTAACCATTTTTTACTTTTACTACATGGTATGTAAGGAATCTTTCTTTTTTTAACCAAATGAGGTACTTTTTGACTTTTCTAGTAAAAGTACGAGAAGGCTGTTTTTTCAACTTATACGGCATGAACGGATTTTTTCGGTTCCATAATGTCGTATTTTCATGAAGCTTACTCTATAGGATTTCATGACTATTTTCAAAAAAATAATTTTCTTTTAAAATTACATGGAATTTTATGAAACGAAATTGATTTTGAAGATGAAAGGATATTTTCCTCAAGAAATCATTTCAAGTGTTTTATCAAAACCATTTTCCATCCAAGATGAAATTATTTCATATGTGTGTATTTCAAGTATAATGTCTCTATGATTTACATTGTTTCACTTTTTTTATGATGAAATGATATCTATTTTCATTATATGGATTATGTTATTATGGGATGATGTTTATGAACCCCATTTTATTCTTTGGGTTATGATTAATGATTTATGTTTATTTTGTGGCACACGTAAGAATGATTTCATTATGAGATTGGTGGGACCTATATCTCCCTCCAATTCCTTGGGTAAAGATTTATATCTCATGAGATAGACATGGTTGGAACAAAATGTTAATCTGGTTCAGTGATATAGGACTCGAACGAGGAGTGAAATCGGTTCAGTAAGGGACTTTGTCCACTAACATGGTCTTGGCAGCAATGCCTTGGCTACTATGGAAATCATATCATGCGCTTAATGTTTTTCCACAATTAAAAGTTTTATTTAAAAGCTATTTTATCATGATTGATGTTCCATTATGATCTATGCCTTACGTACTTCCATGTTTTATTTCATTGCTCAAGATTTTGATGTTTAAACATTATGTTCATGTTTTTATGTTCAAATGTATATGGTTTGTTTTATTTTCTCCATGCTTACCCTTACTAAGAATTTTACTTCACCCTTTTTATGTTTTTTCCCCAGTATATAAAGAAAGGATTTAGGTAAGAAAACAAAAGGGGAAGATCTTTATGGGAGATGTTGAAGACCTTTCACCAGGATTAGAAGATTATGTTCCTAGTTTCCAAAGACACTAAACTATTACGATCCTTGAGTGTTGGTTTTTGTTATGTATTAAGTATTCTGAAAAAGTAATTTAATGTCCATGTAAATCAATTTTGGGGTCTCTACATTAATTATTAACCAACATACATTATATATAAAACCTGTTAATTTTGGATTTGAGTTAAAATTTAAGTTAATTATCCTTCCCCAAAAATTATGCGGACTCTCTAGTGAGGATCCAAACAAACATATTTAATAATTCAATAAATTTTTATCAACATGTATCCCAAAAAAAAATACATTGAAGATGAAATAAAATTAAGGGAATTCCAATTCTCACTAAATGGAACTATTAAATATTGTATATATCACCCATAGCCTAAATATGTTACATCTTGGAATGATTTCAATTTTCTAATATTATAGATATTATTTCGAGTATCAAGGACCAAATTAATTTTAAATAAGAACTTTGGAATCAATCAAGTACCAGGGTATCCAATGTATGAGTTCATGGAGTGGTTTAAGAAGTTATGTTCTTAATGCACAAATCACCAAATCAATTATAAAATCCAGATAAAATTATTATATTAAGCTCTGACTCCACTAAAGATGAAAATGGTGGATCCAGTTGTAAGAGTATGATTGTTTGAAAACCTACAAATGTTTTTTTTTTGAGAATTAATTGACAAGATGGAATTTAAATCTCAACAATTTAGTGATAGAGGTATAATGACTTTAAGGGGAGTAAATCAAGTAAGTCCATAATATCTGGAAAATAATTTAAATGATATTATATTGTATGAATTATACACCATGGTAAAATAAATAGACATAGAACAATATACCTTTACAACCACTCCATGGAATATTTCTAGAATTCCTACTGCACTAGACCATTGAATAGATTATTTCCCATGATAACAAAAGACTAAGGATTGTGCAGCGGAATTCCCATGGAGTCCATTTCAAAAAGAAAAAAATCCACAAAAACAAGTTTGAATCCTTCACAAAAACAACAAATCAATAATGTAAAGTTGACATGGATATGATGTGTGTCTCTAAAAAACAAAAAATGTCTCATTTTCAATGGAACATTTTTTAACCTCCAACTTACTAGTAGGGTTTTCCATAACCTTAAATGTTATTTGAATCCCATGAATAAAATACTAAAAAATAAATAAATACACAAAAAAATTTAACTTCTAAAATAGTTGATATTTCATAAAAAATTATTAATCAATATAATGACTTGAAGAGTCAATGTACTGAGTTGGGGGAGCTAAAGATGAAAATTAGCTATATTAACACTACTATACAAGAAATGGTAAACAAGAACTATACAAACCTACCCTCCGAAACCACTCAAAAGACCAAGGAAAATGTTAGTGGTATCACATTGATATATAGGAATAAAAAATGTCAGTAAATTATTGCTTGAAGCTCACTATGATTAAATCAAATTTTGTAGATTTATTCATCACCTTCATTCATTGAGAAACCAATGGATTATTACAATGATGTGATAAAAAAATATGTTTTGGACATATTTAGGCTCATTGGGATAAACATTCATCTTATTGAGGCCATTAATATAATATCATGGTTTGAAAAATTATTAAAACATAATTATACCATGTGGAGAAAACTCAGGGGAAATAAGTGGATTAATCTTGGATAGTATGTTTCAGCTCACATTACACCATTGCAAGAAATTACAACAATGTATAAGGATCCTGGGACATTCATCCTCCCATGAGCTATAGGAGAGTTATGCTTTTTTGATGATTTAGTTTTTCTAGAGTATTTAATAAATGTTATGCCTCACTTTATATTCTTTTCATTATTGGTTAGTGAGTTCAAGATGAAAAGAGTGGAAGTTTAATTAGGAAATTTTCCTACAATGTATCCAATGGGTGACATTAAGGATGTACCTGTTTGGGAAATTGAAATGAAACTTCATATATAATTTTATATGCTTGAATGGATGAATTGAAGGTAAATTATCCTACCCTCTCTATATTAGATAAGATATTTTTCAAAATTAGAAATAATGATTATAAATGTATATAAAATAACACATTTCATGTAGTTTTGAAATGAGATTGTGAGATTTAATGTTGTGGAATACATTAAATACCCCTCAAATTGTATTTTTCTTTTGATATCTTCCATTATGAACAATCATATAAAGCCCCATATATTTTTATTATCCCATTCATAGATAGATTATGGGTATTTGTGAATGTTTTTTGTCTTATAACATTTCCATGATGGTTTCAAATGAACACACCACTGCTACATTTGATTTTGATAAGGATTTATATTTTGATTCCAATATTTTACTTCCTAGTTTTGATATGGTTTTTGACTATTATAAAAGATTTTGATTCATTACCTTATGATATTTATGATTTAAATTTTTATAATAATACTCATTTTCCACATAATTCAGTTCCATTGAGGCCTCCAGCTATATATCAACCCCCACACATTGGAACTCAATCCATTTACACCAAGTCTCAAATACTTATACTAGTTGAGTGGTTAGATATTAGTTATTATAATTTCTATCAATATAACTATTGAACATAAAGAAATTACATGGAATTTAGTGAGATATAACATTAGGAAAATCAGGTGGACCTTTGGTATTGAACTCTTCTATTTGAATGCATATGAGTTTTTTGGAGTATGGGGCTAGACCAGTAAGGTAGCCATAATGGATACATAATATAACTCTTTAGGATATTTTTAAAAAAGAATTTGAAAAATTGATTGAGGAATGTATCATTTATCCTATTTTAGATTCCTGATGGGATAGTCTTGTTATGGTTGTGAGTCAAAAAAGTGGGGTTACTACTATTAGAAATGGGAGAGAGGATTGTGTTCCAATTAGGGTGAATAATATTTGGTGCATGTGTATTGATTACATGAAACTAAATTAGTCCACTAAGAAGGACTATTTCCCCCCCACTAATTCATAGATCAAATGTTTGAGAGGCTTTCTATATGGACATACTATTTTTCATGGATATGTATTCTAGTTATTTTTTATTTTCTATTGAAAAATATGGTCTAGAGAAGATGGAATTAACATTCCCATTCAGAACATTTACATTCTAAAGGTTTCCTTTTTGGAATTACAATGTCTCATGTACCTTAAAAAATAAACAGTGATTATTGTTTTATTTTCTTAATATTTTTGTAGAGGAATTTATAGATTATTTATCTATTAATTTTTCCTCATTGAATAAATGTATTTTTAGTTTGGGAAATGTGTTTCATCATTGTATTTGGATGAATATGGTTTTATTCATTGATAAATTTCATTTCATCATAGATGATGGAATTTTATAAGGGTATATTGGGTTAAAAATGGAATATTAGTTGATAGATCTAAGGTAGATATTATTTCATCTTTTCTATATCCTTTATGTGTGTATAATGGTAGATATTTACTAGAGAATGTAGGTTTTTATGATCTTTCATCAGTTTTTTTAGTATGATTTATTTTACCTCAATCAGGTTACTTCAAAATTATTCTGATTTTTTTTTGATGATACTTATATCATTTCCATTGATGAGATAAATGAGAGTATCAACACAGCCCAGATAATACACCTACATAGTGGTAGATCTGATTTGAGCATATGTGTGATGCTTCAAAATTCACACTTGGATCAGATAGATCTCAAAAGCATGAAGGGTGGTCCCATGTGGTTACTTACGCATTGAGTACATTAGATTCATCCCAAGAAAATTAAACCACAACAGAAAAGTATTTTATCACTTTCATATATTCTTTAGATAAATTTTACTCTTATTTATTTTTTTCTAATGTGGTTTTTTTCATTGATCATATATCAATGGGGTCCATCCTAATAATATCGGGTGTAATGTTGGAAATTATATGTTGGGTTATAATTATTCAAGAGTTTGACAATAATATAATGGATAATAATGGGTTAGAGAACTTTTTGTATCACCACATTAGTAGAATCATTCACTTTTGGGATTAAAATACCAGAAATTAGGTACCACATTAGAACACCATCCCTAGTAAGAATATTTATTCCATCTCTAGTACACATCCTTGGTTAGTTGACATAGTGAATTACTTAGTTTACTTTGAAAATCAAATAACCCTCAAGAAACACTAAGATGAAAAATTGATGAGTGAATCTAGGTTTTATTTCTGGGATGAACCTTACCTATCATGAAATTATAGTGACCAATCCATTAAGAGTTATGTTCATGATCATGATTTTGAGTCTATTTTTCATTTTTTAATACACATTCTTAGGGCAGATAATTTGGAAATAAAATGGATAGTTAAGAACAAATTAGACCATGGATTATATTATCCTACCATTTTCTATGATTACCAGGTGTTTATTAAGTCATACTCACCTTACCAACACACTAGAATCATTTCTTAGAGACACAAGATTCCCCACCAACCCATTTATTTTTTTATATTTTTGATGTATGTTGAATTCATTTTATGGGTCTATTTTGTAAGATATTTTGGTTTCCTATAAATTATTTTATCTATTTATTATGTTTAAAAGTTGGTGGAGGCTATAGGAAAAAGACCAATGATTCACATGTTGTTGTGGATTTTTTAAAGTTTCTCATTTTTTCTTTAGAGTGACCAAGGATTTGAACACTGACTGAGGTTTCCACATTTACAAATAAAATTTATCATGAATACTTTAGATATATGGGGTGACACACAAAACATCAACACTATACCACCCTTAATAAAATAGTCAATCTCATTTTTCTAATCCTTAATTGATGCAGATATTGCAGAAAATAATCTTTCTAAATGTTAAAGATTAGAGAAAGTGATGGGATGATGTGTTATGGGAATATAGGATGTGACATGGGACTCCCATGGGGTGTGGAAAAAGAAAAAGTTCCCTAAGATAAAATTAATGATATTGCTCAACCTCTATTTTATCTATAGTGGAGTTCACAATAATCATGTTTCACATTTATTTATATGAAAATGTCATTGTTTTAGAAATTTTTTATTTTGAAAACATACTAATTAAAATAAAAAAAGAAATAAATAAAAAAACATTGAATATAAATTGAAAAATAAATTGATTTATAATAGTGAGAATAGAAGTGTTATCTGGTCATGTTTAATTTTCCTATTTCAATTCTATCCAAGTTCCAATTTATCTAATCATCTTCTATTATGTCAATTAAAGTGATATTCCTTGATCTCTTATTCTCACTCCCTAAATTGACTATTAATTGTGAGATAAACCTTCCCAATATCTCATTTGGATATATTATATTTCCTATGTAAAATATATTTATAGAGAATAACCCAATTAACTAGAGAAATTCCCAATTGGGTTTTGTTTATCCAAAAATATCAATAATTTGCATTACCCCTCCCACACATACTGAATATCACTAAGGAATTCACCACTAAGACCTAGTATATTATGTCATACATAAATCAGCACACAATAGAAATAGATAATGATCATTAGAAAAATAATAATCAATAATATAATCAAAAAAATACAATCATAATTTCTAATGAAAATACTATTTGAAATTTAAATCAACTTCCCAAAATAGAGTAATATATATTATTCAATAATCTGAAAGAACTCAAGCACTAAAAAATAAAATCTCTTATTCCTCAATCAGACATATTTTTGACCTATAAATTTTAATTGTAAACATAAAATAGGGTGTTAAATAAGTAATTAAAAAACTAATAATAATAAAAGTGGGAAATTATATAATATAAAAATTCTACGGTAGAATATTTACTCTAGAAGATTGATTATATTATACCACACAGACGGCCAAAAATCAATGTGGTTCCTTTATTAATGTCATTTTAATTTAGTTTCCTACTGACCCTAAAAATTTTAAAATCGTTATACATGTTAAGAAGATGTTACACCCACATTACTCAAACACACTTCTTTTATATAAGGAGACACTTCATATTCATCCACTTTAGCACGTTCAACGGCTTCCTTAAAGAGATATGTTCTCCATGAAATTTATTTGAAACATGGTAATTTGTGTACTCCATCAAATAATACTAGAATCACCAAATATAGTGGTCTGTATCATGTGTTATTATTTATTTACTGAGGTGTTTTCCATTCTGTAGACCATAAATATTTTTCAACTTGATGATTTGGTTGGGTTTGTGTAATTTTAAAAGATTTGTAGGTCCAAAAAATAATTTTAATTCCAACACAAAAGGAAGCCTGCAAAAAAAAAGATTCATTCTATTTGGATCAATATTGAAAATGTTATGATTAAAATACCAAATTAATAAAAATGTGGTAAAATTACATAATTGATTAATTTTCACATCTTAGATCAAAACACACTAAAAATATATAAATTATTAAAATCAGTTTAAATTATTAAATTGGATTTTATTAAATCATTTAAATAAAGATGTAAAATAATAAAAATATTATCTATATCTATTCCCATAAACATAGAAATTATACACCTAAACATGTAAGAATCAAAATCAAATCAAAGTAAATTCAATGCACATAACCATGATATCCACTAATATGACACCAAGAACCAAAATATATCACTCCTCAAAAACCAATATTTCAAGGTCTACGTTCAGATCATTCAATATATTTACTCTTAATTTCTCCTTGCATGAACACAAGGAACCTAGCACACATGAATTTTCTCTCATATCAAAAATGATAATTTTCAACACGGATTTTCATATCCAAACACGTGTAAGATTCAATAAATAATACCCAAATTCCAACATCACTACATTATGTGAGTAAAAGATATGTGTTAATCATGAGGATACATCAATTTCATTTAGTGTATTTTGGTTGGTATGATTTATATGCCAAAAAATTTATGGATGAATAATGAGGGATTGTCTTTTTTGATGAAAAATTGCCTATTTATAATTTTCAATCAGGTACAGTCTCCTCCGAACTTATATTATAGTACAATCATCTCTTAGAATATATGCAGATCTCAGTGAATCATAAAAAATCATCATTTAAGAAAAATAACATTTATCTTCTCTCTAGTTTTTCTTGACAACTCTAGATAGGAAAAACATTATTTCTCATTTGAAAGTGGATAAATGAATAAATTAATTTCTCATAAATTCTATAGAAAGGTAGGACATTCAACTGAATGAATTTTCATCAGAATAATCAACTACCATGAACTTAATTGTCATCCTAATATATCGTAAAATGATTTATCAAAACAAAAAAAATATTCCCCCACCTTTAAGTTCAACTAGATCATGAAATTTCACTTCAAGAATATGTTGGATAGGGAAAATTATCTAACAAAGTAGTATTTTCATGGCATATAATGCCTAAAAAATTAAATTTACAAGGAATGTCATAATAAAAATTATTTTCATGAAAAGAAGGATTTAATATGAACGAAATTCCTCAATCATTTAAAATACAAGTACCTAAGACCCCCATGTTTTGATAGGATTAATGGAAATTATGGTTAAAATAATAATAATTTTTTTCAATCAAGAAGTGAGGAGAATGAAATGAATATGAAAATGAGGGTTTATAATCTTCATGGGAATGTGATTTAAAAGATAAATTTAAGGATATGTTCTATGTGATTCAAAAATATGATTACATTTCATGAAATTCCCAATGATTTTGACGTGAAAAAATGCAATTTCAATTATCATTTAAGCAATGTTTCATGGTATAAATTGGTTCACTCATTTAAAGGCGTTTCAAAAATGTAAATTATAATAATTTGAGCTATAATTTTAAAACAACTAAAAAATTGAAAATAAAACACCTAAAATTTTAAAATAAATGATCAATATTGTTTTGAAAAATATAAAAGAAAAAAATGAAATTCATAAACTACAAAGGTTACCTCCCCCACACATACATGATGGAGTGTCCTCAATGAATTAAAGAATATTTTAAATTGAATAACGTACTGCAAGAAGGTGTGATGGAGAGGTATGAACTAACGTTTATTATTCATAAATATGTTAGATGTGTATAACCTCTTCCACTATCTTTGATGAGAGATTCCCATGGAATTTATTCACTACATATCCATTAATGGTGAATATATTTGTCTCTCCATACTTCATAATATTTAGAGCACCAAAAGGTTATAAATGAGTAATTATAATTTTATCTTCCGATCTAGAATAATGTTTACCTAAGATCATATTAAGTATTTAGTTGAATAACAAAACTATGTCTCCAAGATGGATGTCTTTCTGTTGAACCATATTTTCCTAAACCATTATTATTATCTCTTTGTAAATCCTATAATTTTAAAAATTATCCCTTATAATTTTTTCAGGATCCTAAGACTATTCCCTAATCTATTTTTTAGCTCTTTCAAAATCCAAATTCTTCTTTTTCATAGCCCAATACGCCTTACATTGCAATTTCACTTATAGGTGCCATCATTTCCCATAAATCAACCTATATGATCTCATTCTTATTGTGTTTTTGTAGGGTATATTATATTGCCATAATTTTTACTCCATCCTTCAGGTCCAATCCTTTCTATTTAATTTAAGATTATTTTCCAAAATTCATTGGATTTCTTTATTCGAACATTAAACATATTCATTTTTATATTTTTGATTGAGAGTTTCTGTTTTATAATGCCCACCGAACAATCTCATCAAATCTATAATTATCCTATTAAAAAATTTAGTCCCTTGACTATTAATGATTGATATGGGTACTTAAAACCTACAATATATGATTGCCCAGAAAAAATCATAAACACCTTGAGCATCATCAATCCTGAAGGAATTTTCTTCCACTCATTTTGAAACCCAGTCAACTAAAAGAAATATACATGAATACCAAAATGTTATTGTGAATGGTCCTATAAAATCTATCCCCTAGAAATAAAAAAACTCCCAAAAATAACTGGATTTTGGGGAATTTATTATCTCTTTGAAATATTTCCTAAAAAAAATATTTTTCATAGCTATTGAAAAATTCATGAGAATATATATAATGTGTGGGTAAATAAATTCTATATATTAAACAATTAATTTCTATCTTTTGAGGTACAATGTTGATTCAATAAGATAAAGTGTGACAAAAATAAAAGATAGAATCAATTTCAGTTTAAGGAAATCATCTTCTTATCACTTTATCATTATAAATCTTCTAGTGAAAATGATCTTTTCAAATGTAATATTTGGATTCAAATTTCAGTTTTTTATTTTTGTGGGAATTCATAGGTCAAGGGGCTTGAGATTTTACCATAAAATTGACCATGTCATCATACCAAGGCACTTTTCCTTAAATCATATACTACTTCTCTCATGGAAGGTGGTCATTATATGGTTCTTTCATTAGGATTTCAGATTTAGAATTGTTGGGAAATCTTGTTAAGTGATTGTCCACTTTGTTTTAATCTCCCTTTTTTTATTTAATTTCTATTTTGAATTTATTTAGTAGTACTATCCATCTCCCTGGACTTATTTTAGATTCATCCATTATCATCAAGTAATAAAGAGATACGTGATTAGAAAACCCATTTATTTTAGATCCAGGAAGATATTATATAAATCATTGTAAAATAAATAAATCAACTAAGAAATATTTTTATATGATTTTTAAATTAAATTTGGAAACATCTAAGGATCACGAGGAATTTAAAGTGACTTTTTTATTTCTGTAAATTCATTTAGAAAATTCTTCTCCAACTTCTAGGATAAAATATTTACAACGTGGCACAAATGGTGCTTCCCAATTTAATGGTTTCATCATTAGTGGGGTAATCAATCTCAAATTCAACTCATCAAAGGATTCAATACATTCACCATTGAAATAAAAATTTTAATCTTTTAGTAGAACTATAGAGAGAGGGAGAAAAATCTTACTAAAATACTTAATAAACCTCTAGTGTAATTTTTGATACCCTAGAAATGATCTAATATGTTTTACATAAGTTTGTAAAGTCAATTAATTAGTCACTGAAATTTTTTAATTATCTACACCAATTATTTTTTTTGGAAATAACATGGCCAAAATTTTTTTGTCTCTTATCCCTAAAATGAATCATTTCAAAATTTAAAACAATATTCTTTTCAATGTAGGTTTTCAAAATAGTTTCAATATTTCTCATTCAATGGAAAAAAGATTTTACAAAAAAATTGAAATCATCCAAGAATAAATCCAATAAATAATCAATGTGATCAAGAAATATACACACCATGCACCTATAAAAATTATTTAGATCATTACATAATACAAAGGGAATGTTTTTATATGAAAATTGCCTAGGGGACAAGTAAATATAGTTTCTCTTGATCATCAAGAATAATGGGTGCCTAAAAATAATCATACAATCCATCCAAAAAGAACTAATGATTACTCCTAACCAATATTTATAAAATATGTTCAATAAATAGAATGCATAAATTTTCATTAATAGTTACCTATTACAAATTCATAAAATATATGCACACTCTCTAGATATACTAAATTCTCATATAGATTAATTCATTATTTTCATTTCTCATAATGGTTAGAAAAGTTTTTTTTTAGAACTACATGTGTTGGGATAACCCATTGCGAATATAAAATCTGATAGATGATCTTATATTCTAAGATATTATCATTCTCTTTTTTACAACCAAATTCATGGGGGGATTTATCCTAATTTTTGGATATCTAATAATTATATAATCTCTCTCAATAAAAATTCTACGTGAGAGTATTTTTGGGTTAATTCCTTCGGAATAACATATGATCCATCCTATTTCATGGAAATTATTCATAATATTCTCATTAAATGATTATTTTTTGGTTTCATATTTATTATTAACAATTAACCCGAGTAATTTCTCTCCCTCTAAGAGGTAAACATATTTAAAAGTAAGGGTGAGTGGTTTTAATTTCAAATTTGGGGGCTTCTCAAGGGATAAAATTAAATTAAGGTTTCTAATTTTCAAAGGATGGTCCTCCTATAAATAATAAATCATATAAAATTATTTATCATTTAACAAATCATTAGTAATGTTTTATTTTTCCTTTTATTCCCAAATAAGATCAGAATATCTCATGTTTTGGGAATTCACATATTCAGTGATTTTTTCAATAGAAAAATTATATCATAAGGATAATAATTCAAATAAAATACCTAAATATTTAATTTTATTTAGTACCAAATTCATGTGAGAGTTCAAAGAGTGAGTTATCATCTAATGGGTGCCTTATTGATTCAAAAATATTGAAGTGGAAAGTGATATCTACAGACTCTATAGTGAGTGTCCCTTCACAGACATTCATGATGATTTTGGTAATCTTTAATAAACATATACCTAAAATAATGGGTGAGTGTGATTGGATCCTATGATCTTCCATATTTAGCAAATAGATTTTAGCTAGGAATAACTGATCTTTGACATTGGAAATGACATCTTTCATAACACCTTTTGGGAAAACTGTGGAGTTTTTTGGAATTTGGACCAATATTTTGTGGGCATAAAGTATCCCATATAAAAATAAGTACATACTAAGTGAGTGTATATGTTAATTAAAGAACATATATTACATAAATCATTATATAAAATTAAATATCTAATGGTGCATGGAATGTAAAATGTCATTGGATAATGAAATTTGGATGTAAAATGGTGTATGATAAGGGTTGGTCCACTTAATTCCAATTTGATCATATGATTCCATGGAAGCCTCCACTTCTTGGTGAAAATATCCCTAAAAATTAGCATAACTTGGATTTTTTTGAGTGCTTCATGCAGTAGGATATCAGTTTTCACATTCTATAAGTTGTGTAGTATTTTGTTTTAAATCACTTCTTTTTTTAATCACTTTGATGATATCATCCATGAAAGAAATGAAGGAAGGTCAGTCTTTCATATCCATTTTTTATTTAAATTGTTTTTTCTTTTTTCTTTTACTCTACCAATACTTCTCCACATCTTCTTTCCATTCTTATTCTTAGTGTATATTCAAATAAGTTTTAGAATTCCAAACTTCATTCCCCTTTATCACATGTAGTTCCTTTCAGGTTCATGGCTTTTTGGTGGTGGGTGTTCTTTTAAACATATTATAGTTATCATATTAACATTATCCTTGGGATTTGGGATCATCTAGGAAGGTATTTTTCACATATTTGTTTCAGGATATTCCTGAGACTATAAAACTTGATGAAAAAATATTTTACACTATCTTTTGGCCCTTCATACTCATATTGATGCTAATTTTTCTAAATTGGTGGGTTTCACTAATGGATGGTTGTTCATAGGGTATTTGGAATGATGGTGTTTTTTATATGATGGTTGGTTATATTATTTCTTTATTTTTAAACGGTGGTGGATTTGGTAACTGATGATAGAATGGATGTTTGTTTTGAAATCATTTTTGGTATGGGGGTCTAGATTGATTCTGTTAATTTACAAATCCTTATTGGAGATGATTTGGATCTATACATCATTTATTATATTGAACCTATAATACATGAAATGTTCCTTCACAACATTCCATTCCATGTACATATGTACATTGGTCAGTGAAATAATTAGTTGATTAAAATGAACAACATTCCATAGTTGGTGCTTGTTTCTCAATCACATATCTTAGATCCATCATTCTAAAAAAACTGGTTATCTCTTAAATATTAGATCATAATTATGGTTATGGATGAAAATTTGTTACATCATGACTACATTTTGTTCCCATACCTCTTGTACCAAACTATTGTGAGTTATGAGAAATATTATCAATCATAACATCAGATTCCTATGGTGACTTTTCAATCAACGAGCCTTAAAATGATGCATACAAAAGTGTTTTATCATTATAAAACATTTCTTGATAAAAGTAAAAATAATGTCATGCTATTTTATTTCTTGATGTGGAAATCTCCCACGTAGCTTCTGAAATCACTCAGAATAGTCATAAAGGATTTCTCTAGATGACTGTATGATGGAATAGATATCCTTTTTGATGGTTTTTATCCTGGTGGTGGGGAATAATCCTTGCATGAATCATCTCATTAATCTATTCAGTTCATTTACATCTCCATGTTTTAGTCCATATGACCATTCTTCAGTAGCTCCTTGCAATGAAAATGGGAGTTCCTTCCACTTTACATGTTTCTCATATACTCCTTATTTTTTGAAATTAGCTCATATATATGTGAAATATTTTATATATTTGTTTAGGTATTCTATAGAAATTCCATTTAATTTTAAAAATTGTGGTATCATGTTGAGTTTCATCTTAAAACCATTTTGTATCTTAGTTATGGAAAGTTGATTGTTTTAAATAAGGAATCTTAGTGCATAGAGGTATCTAAGAGTTTGGTTGTGATTTCCAGCCATGAGGACAAGCTCGGAGTGAACTCATTAAGTTTCACTCGAGTATTCAAGATAAATTAAATAAAATTAAAATTGAAAAATATGTTTTATAAGTCTATCTAACAAGGTTCATTTAATTTCATGATCTAGGGTGAATGGATCAGTGTTTTTGGTTCTAATCATGAAATTTAAAAATTGGATTGTTGGCATCATGTCACCATCAATGTTGATATGTTTTGACATAGCCCTAACATAGGGTGCGAAAAAAATTATTTTTCAATTTTATATGTATTATATTGGTTCACCGATTTTGTATCCATAGAGAATCACAAAACAATAAAGTTGTGAAATTTAATTAAAGAAAAAAGTGATTGTTTTTGAAATTGTATGACATTTAAAAAAAACTAAAGCAATGAAAAAAATGAATGAAATTAAGAAAAATATTGAACATAAATTTACAAATAGAGTTTTAAAAATACTGATATGATAATAGTGATGTAGTAAGTTTTTGTTTTTCAATTGTAATTATATCATGGTTCCAATGTATCTAATCATCTTTCACTAATCTTATTAATGAAATATTACACAATCACTTACTCTCACTCTTGTGGTAAAAAATTGATGGTGAGAGTAAACCTTTATAAGATATCAACTCAATCTACTCTCCTTACTACATAAAAAATAGTTATATAAAATATTCCTAATTGACTTAGGTAATACCCAATTGGGTCTTGTTTATCCTAAACAGTCTATGATATCCATTACCCCTCCTATATGTGATGATTACCACTGAAAACATCACCACTAATCCCAGATATATTCCATGGAATATATACATGAAACTAGAAGTGGGTCATAATAATAATTGAACAATGAAAAATCAATAATTTTATCTGAAATAAAATATGATCATACATGATAAAAAACTACTATTAAAAATCGAAATCAACTTTAGAGAAAAGAGAAATAAATTTCATTTAATAAAGTGAAAGATGTGATTCATAAATAATAAAACCTCCCCTTTCCCAATCGCTCATATTCTTATCCCTCCATGTGATGGGTAACCATGAAGAGGGGGGTAAAGAATGAATTAGAAAACTATGAAGAAGAAAAGAGGTGAAATATAACTAAAAATTTCTCCTCCAGAATCAATATTATAAAAATCTTCTCTTATTATTCCTACTAGACTGCTGAAAATTTACAATGTTTTTTATTAAGAGTTATTCATAATTTAGTTAGATGTTAACCGTAAAAATTTCAAGGACACTAGAAATATGTGTCAAATGTTATTCACGATTTACTCAATAATGCATTTTCTATCCAAGGAGACACATCATCATTATCCAAATTATCACATTCAATGGATTGTTTATAATAAAATTCATCAATGATATTTATTTTACCAAATAACCATCAATTCCCAATTCCAATAATTCTTTAATAAGTTTATTTTTAGTATAATATAAAGAGTTATTCCACATTTTTAGATGTGGGGTCAATTCTATCGCCTAGAAATATTTTTCAAATTGATTGATTTGTTCGGGTCTGTTGAATATATAATGATCTCATTTTATCTAAGAGTAAGTTGAATCCAACAATAAAAATAATCCTAAAAAATCACTCCATTTAGATCAATATATATAGTTTTATGATCAAAATAACAATGTTATACAAATCCTTCAAAATTACAGAATTAAGTAATTGTCACATTTTAGATCAAAATTCACCAAAAATCCAAAAATGATAAAAATAAATTCAAATTGTTAGATTTGAAGGTATTAATAAATTTAAATAAACATGAAAAATAAATCCAAAATTTTCTTTATCTGGATGGAAAAAACACCCATTGAAATGTCCTTATACTTTATCATTGGTGTAAACTCATGTTTTCGTCCTATGGATGTTAAGCACTGGAAATGTTGGGAAATAAAAAAATTCAACATGGATTTAGGCCAAGGTGGAGATAAATAAAATCTAAAAATTCAAGTACTTTAGGGGATTTTATTTTCATCATATTGTAAATCATTTCTCTATAAAAAAAGATAGAATGTTCTCATGATATAATGATCCAAAAAAATAGAGATTTATATAGGATAAAAAGTCCTTCTCTACAGTTCACAATTGTATAAGGTTCCTAGTATGTTGCATTCATGATAGCTAAGACCATATATATTGTCTCCTTTTTCCTTATAGTGTATTGAAGGTCACATTTGACGATAAATGAAGGAGAATTATATTTAATGGTAAGTGGTAAAAGAAGTAATTTTAAGGATTCCCCACATATACAATGGATGTTATCACTCTGCATGAGTCCATCATCACAACAAAACATCATGTTATCCATTACCCTCTCAAATTTATATTATTTTTTCAAATTTTTATTATACATTTAATGTGAACATTATAAATTCAAATAGTCACATTATGGGAAATGTAACATTTTATGTTTTGGGGATTGGAAGATATTTTAGGTATATTATTTAGAATATTTATATTTTTTTATTTCTTTGTTCAATTATTTTTATTTAATAAGTAACTAAAAAATAAAAAATAAAAAAACAAATAAAATAAATCATGTTACATTCTTTTTACTAACATGGAAACTATTGATCATGCATGTTTTATTTTTATGACCTCATGGGAATAAATTTAAGAATGGTAATTTTTCATTATTGATGGTTAATTTTAGTGAAAATAGAGGTTGGTAAATGATATATTTGACTGTTTTTTTATAAGTCCTTTGTGATTTTGAAATAATTCATAGTGAGATAGTTTTGGGATATTTGATCATTTAATATCTTCACACAATTCCTTGGAAATCATGAATTTTGAGTTTCTCTTGCCTAATTAAAATAATAAACAAGTTATATAATATTTATCATCTTAAAAAATGATATTTACATATATTAATTTCTCTTCCCACCAATTCCATTACTATACTATATTATCTTATGCCTATATAATTGATATTTGAGTATCGTAAGCCCTAAATAGTTAAAACAAATTATATAAATAATAATAAATTTGGGTGTGATGAAATATGGAACATATGGGGATATTGTGGTTATAACCTCATCATTTTAGTTTTATAAATTCTTAAATGTTTGGGTTTTAAATTTTATTTCAAATGATTTTTAACATGTTCAGTGGAATAGAATAAGGTAAGAAAAATGATTTACATAGCTAGAATATGCTCGATAAGGGGTGTAGAGACAATCTTGTAATCAGAAGTGAAACAGACGAGAGAAATACTTTCCTTTTAGAATTTTTGGTCAATCTATGGAGTTAACAGGTATGAAATTAGTGTTCTATTATTGGAATTCCCGAATTTATGCTAGGGTAAATTTTAGACTATCAATGTGGTGATGTTATTTTCTATATTTTTTGAGGGTTTGAAAATATTAGGGGATCAAAATTAAATGGATTTTAATCACATGTAATCATGAATGAATGTTTAAGGGGAAGATTGGATCGATTATATATTCTTCTCTAGGCATTGTAAATAAATTGGGTCCTCAATCACTTCTTATTTTTTGTTTTTTTTGTTGTTCAAAAATCACTCTACCTACACCCCCATATTTTACCTTGTTTTATTCTTATTTTAACTTTTATTTTTTCAGCATAATAGGGATTTTTAGTTAACATCCACATTATGAGTACAACCTCGGTCGACCATTGTGTTTCACTTAGTATAATCACAAAATATTTTGACATTTTGTTAGACAAAACACATCAATTTCATGCAAAAAGGGATTAGATGTGTATGTATATAATGTATATGATATATCATTTGATGGAATTGTTTATATATAGATATTAGTATGTTTTATGGATAACAAAATAGATCCATTAGTATATTGAGTAGCACTAATTCTTTTCTTGAATCCTATCATGGATTACAACTATGGATTAGGTATTTCATATATATATTCAACTACACTAATGCAAAAAGTTCCACATAGTTAGAAAATTGGAAAAGAATTATGTTTTGGGAAAAATCCTAAAATGACTATATATTATTAAAACCATATCCAAAAGGATTTTTGGATAGATTCAAAATGAGGTGTGATGTTTTTTATAATATCCATATTGGATTTGAGTGAAATTTAGAGATTACTAGATATGATCTAAAACATGCAACATGACACCATGATAAAAAATATGAAGTTTTGGTTAACAACCATTCTGGTTTAACATGAATGAAATGGATATGAGTACCATTACCTTATCCTATATATTTTCATTAGTTACAAACCAAGGTGTGGGTGTGTTTATAGATATCATACCACATTCATTGAAGTTATTAATGAATGAACACTCCAATAGGTGTAACATTTGATTTCCATGTGATGAATCATAAATTTTTTAACATCGCCATCAATATTTATTGAATAAAGAGGGTATAGTATTCTTATAAAAGGATTTGATCCTTATCCCATTAGTAGGGTGGTGAATGGTTAGTTCCTTTAATTATTTTAATTAGGAAATAATCTCACTTCACTTCCTAATGTTTATTCATTACACAAAAAATGTGTTAGCACCCCTTTGAGTATTATGGAGTCATTAGTAATTGATCATGGATCTATTGGTTAGTGTATTTCACAAAAAATGTAGGAGGAATAAATCAGCTTCTACTCATGATCATCATCAAGATAACTCCATTGAATATGAAGGTGGGTGCTACTGATTTTTTATCATTTGAAGTACACCATTTTTATGTATTGTTTTTTTTGATACACATAAATATTGCATTTTATATCGATATATTCTTCTATGTTTTGGGTTTACTTCCACTATTAATGATTTTTTTGACACATTCATTGGGGTTATAGTGCCACCTATTGTCTTGGTGGCCTATACATTGGTTTCTTATTTCCCCTAATTCTTACTTTCTAAGGGTTGGAAGATTTGAAAACCATAAATTATTATGTGTACTCCATGATCATTATAGAATGATGGGTTATTGGTTCCTCCTTCCATGGATTATTCTTTGGAGCTATTTTTATAGTTTGGGTATCCCTCATATATTACATAATGTTCATGGAACAAATACACTATTATATATATATATATATATATGTACATTGGTTACTTATTATGTGTCACTCTCGATAGGGCAGTAACCTTCAGTCAGTTAGAGTAGTCATGTTAGGAATTTCCAGGCATGTATAGACACTGGGAATACTGGGAACCTATAAATTATTATCCCATTGAGAGGAGGAATAAAACCCAAAACATCCCATTTAAATCATGATTTAATTTATTCCATTTTTTGTAATCATTAGGAATTTTTTGACCTCAAAAATCCCATATTTAATACATTGGATTAAGATTATGGATCAAGGTGAGATTTTAACATCTTGAAGAGATATATGGGGAGAAATATTAATTTATTATGGGGACATGATGGTAATATGTTTAGTTTCATATGGTTAAAGGACGAGCACTGGTTTAACACCTTGTAGTGCTAGTATGTGCATAGGTTTTATTTATTGTAGTGGCATAATGGGCATAGTTTCTATTTATTGAGAAGATATGATGTGAGATTGTTTAATGTCTTACCGTGATAGGATGGTCAAAGGTTTAATTACTTTTAGTGAGATGATGTGTATAGAGTTAATGTATACCAAGGATTATAGGGATAGAATGGTCATATGTTTAACATATTAAAATTATGGGAACCCCCTGTTGAGATACATTGATGGGGTGTTTCGTTAGGAGGTAATATTTCACACTGGGATATCATTTTATAGGATTAAACTTCAATAAGACTTCCTACATAATATATTTAGAATACAAGGACCAAAACCCTCATAGTTGAATGCCACATATTGGTTTCATGTGATGAAACTAATCCATGTCATTTAACATCTTGTGTTGAGGATTATCATGTCATAATAAAAGTATATATTATGGATAGTGTGTATATTATACATATACAATTCCCATTATGGAGGATCATCCCATTGTGGTGGTGATGATGGAACCCATGGTGATCTTACATGGGGAATCCCATGATTATCATAGAGGGTAAGAGGTTTGTGTCATCCCATGTGAGTCATACACGGTGCATCCTTTTTTCATTACACAAGGTAATGCTATTGTTTTATGTCATGTATTCAGAATGTTCTCATTTAATTTATCATTGTATAGTTAGGTTACGAAGATAGAATGTTTTATTTCCTAGAGCTCAAACTTGGATGACGTCAGCCCTCGAGGGGTACCATGTCAAGGTGAGAGGAAGATTATTTATGAATCCTCACATAGATAGGTGCATAGTTTCCCTAAATGATACCACCTCTAAGGATTATGTGACCATCACTCATGCATCTCTTGGAATGATATGGTGTTAGCTCTGTCATGGAGGAGTTACCATTAGAAGGCATGCTGTAATGGTGTCTATATATAGAAGATATAGTAATTAGTGTAACTATTTTTAGAATAATTAGTTATAATGAAGGCCCAAGTTCCTCTTGGAATGAAGTGAGTAGACACATATGTTTATAGAACCATTTGCACATGAATTTAGGGTGTGGATGAATCGGTCCTAATTTGTTATGGGGGCCCCGAAAAATCGACTCTCATAATGGGGTCAGCTAAAATGAGGCTATATGGGTGTTCCCACCATACGTGATTTGTGAAAATTGGTTCTATATAATGGAGTTTCACGCTAAAATTAATGGAATCATGAATTTCATTGGTCTTGTGATGTATTATGCTTCGCAAAATAGAGTGTCCCTACCTTGGGGTAATTCCTAGTTCCCATGGTGGTAGTTTAAAAAGGATAGGTTCTACATAAAACCCGAAATTACATAAAGGGTTTTTTCTCTTCAATGAACTCCATGGACCTTCATGAAATGAATCTCTCTGATGGTCTGAGGCTTTTCAAATCCCATGTGAGGTAGTTTCATAGTGGATGAATGCATTGGGGGATTTATTTTTACTTTCACTCATGGATCACAATAGTATTGAAAACTCATAGAGTTTCTTGGAGGTTGAAACATCTCATCCCCTATATAGTCACACTAAATGGGAAATTTATAGACCGCATGAAGGTGGGAGTGTGAGTTTCATGGAGTATGAGGAATTTTTTGATTCATTATGATGTTCATAAGAGGAAGGACCTCCACATTCCCGAATGACACTGCACAGAGGTTACCATTAAATATTCACATGGTAAAGAAATGGAGCTAAAAATATCGATATTGACACTATGTGTAGGTTTCTATCAAACTTCCTCATTTCCATGAACTTCATTAGCCCAACCCATTCATGATGGTGGAAAATTTCGAAAATATAGTCCCTTAGGTGGATTTTTGGGCTATTTAGTTCCGATTCACTCTAAATCGGTTATTCCTTCCTCAACTGCTCCCATGATATGAACATTTTGGCATCAAAAAATGCCCCCAATAATTATTTCTAGTTGTGAAGGAGTGTTATATTATGATGGAAAACTACCTAAAATGGAAAATTCACTAATGTTTGTGAATATTGTTCATAAAACTCATTCACGAATCCCATACATAAACCTCAAACAGTCATAATCCTATAAAAAATTCATGGTTCCCTTAAAGGGATCACAAGTATTTTTTGGATTGAAATTCGTGAGATCTTTATTCATAGAACTTCTAGCCTTGGAAATCACTTTACTATTTAAATCCTAATCTTTCACAATCATCAAAACAATCCAAAATATACATTTGTGAACATTTCTTTGACAACCCAAACAATGCTATATAACCTCTACAAACCCAAACTATGTGAGAAGATCTACGTGAACTAGTCTTAGAAAACCTTCTATGTCCTAGAAATAATTATCACTGAAGGTTTCAATGCCACTACTACTCATTATTAAGAGATGGATAGGAATATAACGATCATAGAGAGAATCTAGAGTACATCATACCATGACACACTCCCCAAAATGCTAAGAGAGTCTCAGAAAGAATACCCTCTTTGAAAAATGATGCCACTTTATTTCTTTGGGTTGAGGGACGATGTATTCATCCCTAACACAGACACATACAAGCCTACCAACGATTTAAAGAGATCACTAGGAATATACTAGTGGCATAGGGATGATGGAGGAAAAAATATATGGGATTATGCATCTCTCACACCGCATACTCTTGGGAACCATGTCAACTAAAAAAATAGGGAGATGTTGTAGGACGAGACATCCCCTCCAACATTAGGAGATGATTCTGAAGGAGGGTTTAGGGGACCCAAATAAGGGATGTACTAACAGTTGAGATGTGATCTATTGTAGAAATGTTACTGAGAAATGGCCCTAATCTTATTAGGAATGTGGATCATTCCATGATATTGAGGTTGAGATAATGTAGGTAGTTATTTGTGAGGTGCAATGTGCATCCTAGTTTGTTTACTACATCTACATGAATGTCATACCAGAGCTGCTAAGTAGGTGGTCTCTAGGGACCAACACATTATATTTTCACCATGGGGAGTATGGAATCATTGTAAGGGATCATTTCCAGATTGTTGGGATCCATATAAAATGAGAGATATACAGAAAATTCCTCCCAATAGAGAACATGTGATAGAAGAAAGAGCATCGACTAGCCCTTGTGAGTGTTCTATTTCATTTGGTGGAAGTATAGGATGATAAATAGTCAAGGATAGATGACATAAAAATAAAGTAGTGGACTACTTATTTCTTGAATGATCTAGTGGATAGTGTACCTGATTGGTTGTACCCATTCCTTTGGGTATTTTAATGGGGTAAGGAGAATTCTTAGTTGATCATTTTGAAGGAGAGCTAATGGAAGATGTGGGGTTACATCGTAAAGCATAAAGACCCCATAGTGAGGTTGGATGGGATTATTACCAAATTCATCTGTGGATGGATTCTCCCAGTGAGGGTTGTTCACATGGGGGTGCGGGTGAGTACCATCATCATGGAAGCAAGGTTGGTGATAGTGCATCCTATCAACTTGGTTGTAAGATATTAGTCATGTTGTACAAGGTTCTCTATAATATCTTCCTGGGGAAGACTCTACTCTATGTGTATTTCCCCTCTACTTTATGTATAGTTGGTTCAACATGCACATGGGGAGATATGAATACGTGAACCTCATATCCCTTTCCCTGTATGAACTTCAATCTAGCGATTCTAAACATCGCTTGGATTCACCATCTCGAAAAGGAAAATGTGGATGTATATGATATGATTGGGTCAGGGAACCACTTAATATTTCATATGTTCCCCCTACCCATCATGACAGTGACTGATAATTGAATGAGGACCATGGATAAATGTACATAACATATATCTTTACAGTGTGATTTAATAGTGGCGATGGTTAACTTAAAGACATTTTTTGAACCGTAAAACTCACACTGGTTTGTGAGGTAGTTCTCAAGTACTATAGTGGTTATCACAGAAGGTGTATAAAATTATACTTTATGAGGGAAAAAACATGTTCTTGTGTAAAATATAGCACATGTTATATTTTAGGAAGTTAAATAGAGGGAAAATTTGCCTCTGAGAACTTCCAAATAAGGTCTTATCCACTAATATGCACGGTGTTGGGAGAGAGCATATTCATGAGAGATGTTGAGGCACTAAACCACAGATACTGATGATGTAGAGGACATAAAACCATGGGTTTATGGAAGATAAGTGTTTTTGAGAACTCCATGTAGGTAGGGTTTCCATGGTGGGAAGGGTCTCCACTGCATATTAAACAATACTTGTCTCAAAAAAGGCAGAGTTCATGGGGAGAGGGGAGAAACATTTCTCAGTTCTCTTAAGAAAGTGATCATGGGGTGAAGGTGAACCCTCTAGGGTATCACTGAGGATGTTTGAGAAAGGTTTGGGGAAGTGGATGTGCCATCTGTATATCTCCAGTGATATATGATTTCTAGACATAGGGAGGTCTGGGGGCTCTTCACACAAATCAAAATCATCCATGAAATATAGTTGCATCTCAATAAATATGGGATATTCTTCACTAGGATGGGTCATTCCAATCCCAACTTCCACATTTACTATGAAGAGTTGGTGAAATACATAAGATTGATGCAGTATTTGGTCAACAATTAAGTAATTACACATTCATTTACCACCCATGTGAAGGATTTTATTGGGAATAACTTTGGTTTGGATCCTTTGGCCAGTGAGATAGCTACATGCACACCATTGTAGGAAGATTTAGATAGGTTTTTGTGAAGTAAAGTCTACTAGGAATCTCTTAAGGAAGGATTCCCTACTTCCAAAAAGGTAAACACTTTGATAATGTGTGTTTTGATATCTACCAAACCCATATGAGTGATCTCTAACTCTTCATTCAGTTACATAGGGATTAGTGAACATGGAAGAGGGCGTAGGTTCCTGATAAACCTCAAAAAGAGGTTGAGGGATCCTCAATCCTTGATGGTAGGAGCATGGGGCCCCTCTCTATTATTGTTTCCATTCGTCCTCTAAAGTGTTACCACTAACTAAGGATACATTTTCTGGGGTAATTCCCTTTCAAGGGGGCTACCCATGATCCTTAACGAGCACCTCAACGGGATATACTTGTCATGTAAGCCTCTTCCCCTTTTCACTTTTTTCCACTCATTCCATTAATTTATGTTTTTAAGTACTCATGACTAAATTGTATTCTAAACTATGTTTTTGGATTAGTTACTAGCATCAATGTCTGAGATGAAGGTTATAGAGGTTGAGGTGGTAACCCCTGGTGTTTCTCCCCCAAAAAAATTGTCGGGGAGGCCACAATGGTTAAACCAACCTTAGAGGTTGCACAAGAAGGAACTATCAAGATCGTTAAATCAGTGGAGGGGGAAGATTTTGCTCATAATGGTGTTAGTTGATGGGGATATAGTGAAGTATCCATTCATAGACATTCCACAATTGGTGACTGTTGGAGCTATATCTTTAATATACTGATCAATAGTTGTGACCGAAGATGAAGCGAGTGGTGATGATTTGTTGCATGCACCAATCCCAAAATTTACATTATTGGGGGATGTGGGAGATGAGCCCTTAATAGAGGTTCAAGAAATCATGCCTCCAACAGAGGCATTGAAGTAGGTTGTAATTATAGATCTTTCATTCGAGGTGCCACAAGAGTCAGTAGGGACTTCCACATGGGTGAGGGGATGGAGAGGATCAATTTCCTATAGAAATAGATTTTATTTGACCGAAATAAATTCCCATGGATGAGGTATACATGGATGTATTAGTGATATTTATAATATATGAGTCTATGACACCTGAATAATTTAAGGATTCTTACTAGGATTCCACCAAGAAAAATTGTGTTATTTATTGAAAGGCATAGTGGTATGTAAAGAAATTCATCAGTCGCACCAAGATGAATGACTAGGAAAAATGGTTGGTATACCTCATACATGGGATAGTTAGACTAAACATTAATGGGGTGGATTATAGAGGCCCTCATGCATGGTCTTGAGACTTCATTGTTGAGACGACACATGCCGAATAATAGATGTTCATCATCAACAAGAAGTAGCACAAGGCTAAGGTCCCCATGGCACTTCATTCATATGAAGGGTAGATCTCCAACCTAAATGGGCTCACATAGAAGCATGTGGCTGTCACAACTACTCATGTCGAGACCATCGACCATCTAATGGCCTAATTAGTGGAAACCAAGGCTAAGAAAGTGTACAATACATCCCTAGATGTTTAATGATGGCCCGAGTAAAACCAAATTTGTATTAGGGTCAAATATGTCCATCCCAAATCCATAGATGAGGTGGTTGACCTAGAGAAGAAGCAATGTACTCTTGGGGCTTCCCAGTAGAGGCTGGACGAGTTCCATCATTTGATCATTGGGGTTGATCTATATGAAATATTTTAATGTAAAGGCCCCAATATGTGTAAGACCCTACAGAATATCAGTTTATTTGTTTAAAATTCCATCATCATCGAACATGTTTATTTTTTTTGAATTTTATATTCAACCATAATCATGAGACAACCAATGAAAAATCCTTATTTTCATGTGACTCACACTTATTTTTACAAAAAAGTGATGACCATGTGATTTATGATTTATATAAGAGTTTCAGACAAATTTTGAATACTTAGGGTCTATTTTTATTGAATAGATAATGTGAGTGTTTAGGATGAAAGGGTTTATGGATAGAGAACAAGGCTCAATGAACAATTGTCATACTTTTCAATCATGTTCTAGTTCATGAATTTGGTAATGTCATGGGTGTTGAATTCTACTAAAACAAGAGTTTAATGATGATTGTGAATCATGACACGTGATATTTACAACACAAGAGGAGTGGTGTGATGATGGAATATTACTAATGACCATGTTCTAAACAAATTATAGTTTTTTTATGATGATGGGTACAAAAAAACTGGTATATCAACTAACAATGTCCAAAACACATGACATATCTCAAAAATGTTATCCAATGTATTCCAAGGAGTATTACAAGGATGGTAGTTTAATTCGTGTGTAATGGGACCATGCCATCAATAATGACTCATTCAAACATGAAGGATGATTAGGATCAAAATAAACAGACATACAAACCATGGATATGAAGTGATGTAATGTATGAAGGGATTTCAACCATCTTGGAATTACACCTCTGTGGATTTGATCACATCATGTATACATATAAGCCCATATAGAGGAAAAATCAATCTTCCAATGGGAGCATCATACCAGATGTTGTTCTATGGTCGAAGATCATGAATGTTGTGGTCGGTGACTAACACCAAAAAAAGGGCTTCCTAGATAAGGTGCTAAGATACCATGCAGTTTTATGTCATGTAATGAGGATGACATTTTTTTAACGTCATTTTGTGAGGATGTTGGATGTTCCAATTAACATCATATGGTGAGGAAAATTCATGAATATATTTATGTCATGTGGTGAAGATGATGTATCACAAAATTTATTGTCGTGTGATTGGAACATAGAATTGGGTAGTATTAGGTTCTATAACTCATATTTTTGACCCAATGTGAATGAAACCTACATAGCGATAGTGGTGGGGGATTAATAGGGTAGAACATTGGGGTGGTGACTCCCTAGATATGCCTATAAAAAGGGATCATAGAAAACCCTACACCTATAAAATAACATGGGGCGAGTCTCACACATTTTAACATCATGATGTTTCGACCAAAATGTTGTGTGTACCAAAGAGGATACATATGGAATAGGTAATAGGTATCCAAACTTGAATGTAGGGTCCTGGGAGGCTACTTGAAACATGGAATATTCCATACTCATGTTTTACACATTTTAAGTTCATGATGAATAGTCATGACTCTTAGTTTAAGGTCATAGATCATGGACCATAGTGTTTTCATCCCAAAAGGATGTGTGTGGTGTGGAATAGGGACAACCATACATTAATTGAAGTCCAATAAGACATTATGCAATAGACACATTCCAGAGGAGACATAAATACAATTTAAAGTCATTATTATTGTAATATGACTCGTAGTTTTTTTCATTGAGTTTAGACCATGGGATCTTATTTTATGGTTATAGAGTTCACACTATGGTCACCCTAAAGTGTTTGGAGTAGCGCATATGAGTAATAATCTGATGTGAATAGATGGCCAAGGGACTCCACATGCCTCTTAAAACTTATGGGGAAGGATAAAAATAGTTTAAGATCATGATACTTCGACCTGGGAACCTAGTTTAAGATAAAAGAGTTCAATCCAGTGATATATACTATAAGGTCACAATTCTTGGACCATTTGGATTAGTGTCTCAATGTAATGTATGCCCATGTTGAAGGTAGGATGAGCGATGTGACTTGAGTGGCATAGGAGACCACTTAAGACCCCAAAAACCATTGTTGAGACATCATGAACAAATTTTAAGGTCATTATTATCATACCATGACTCTTTGTTTAAGATTATAGAGCATGGAACATAGGGTTTTATGTTTTGGAGGAACATTCCTGACATCAAATGATGGTTAACTAATGTGAACAGAGGGGACTAGAAGTCCACCTGATTCAATCCAAAACATATATGTGAAAACATGAACAAATTTTAAGGTATTGATCATTTGACAATGACACTGGTATTAGGGTCATAGTGCATGGACTGTAGGGTTTCATGTCTTAGAGTAATATGTGTTACATCAAAGGAAGGTTACCCGACGTGAATGAAGGGGCCGAGGATCCCACCCAATGACACCCAAAATGTATCTAAGGTAACTTGAAAATAGTTTAAGGTCATGATTCCTAGACCTTGACTCTCATTTTAATGTCATAGATCTTCAAACATAGGGTTTAGTGTCATGGAGGAAGAGAGGGTACTGTAATGAGTCAAGAAAGGGTCTGGGCCTTGGATGAGATACTCAGGAATCACTACGTATCACATGATAATGGGAATCAAACCACACATAGTTCTTGAACATGGCATGGTACGAGACCGATGTAGGCGGTGGTGTTGTCCTCTCGAGTGGGGGTACTAATTCATTCCATATTTTGATATGAGGAATCCAAAATTCATATAAGGTAAGGATACTATTTAACATTGTGTGTTGAGTGTAGCAACCTGGCCGAGATGCCAATTTCAAATAGTGATATGGGTTGTATTTCTATTGGGCCTTAGGTGCACCTTCCTGTATTCCAAAGGGTACCAACAAGTAGCAAGGGTGTGAAATAGTAATAATGGGGAGACTATGACTTCATATTATGACATAATAATGGTCTGAGTAGGTATATAATATTCAAATGAATAAAAACTCAGAAAACTCAAACAAGACCATCCCAAAATAGGAAGCACAATCAATAATATAAAATAGTAAAATAAATAAATAAAACCATTGGACATAAATAATCAAAAAATAATTCCATTTATAGAATATATAAAATAAAATGCATAAAATATAGGTCATAGAGTATAATAAAAAGTAAAGGGGTCACAAATGGATGACCACAGTATTTACATATACATAACATGTTCAAGTAGAATAGAAAACTCAAAAAAGTAACTTCAGTTGAGGCATGAACCTCAAGGTACCATACCTTCTATCCAAACTAACTCAATAACTAGGATCTATCTCCAAAGAATGAACCATTACCAAAACATAAAAGTATAAAGTATACATGAGTTATGAAGGGCTCGTATAGAATGTGAGAACAAGTATCAGTAGGATTCCACCCATGTGTGCATATCATACATTTGTGATTTAGAAGGTGGGAACTATAAATAAATAAAATATCAACACATGTATAAAAAATAAACACAACTTCCTCAGTGATCAATAGAATCTAGGAATCTATCATCAACCTTGAAAAATTCTAAAAAGTTGTAGCGGAGAGGATCCTTGGACCATGGCTCAAGGAATCCCATGATATCAAAATTCCTAGGTGAACTCTCATGTTACACGTCTAATGACAACTAGAAACTCATTCCATCACTAAGTATATGATGTCTTGAAGGTATGGCCTAGAAATAGAAACCTGGTCCCTCAGAACCCTACTCAAAATCACCCATTAGCTTGAAGCTCAAAATCCATGGACATAGTGATACCTATCATAAATGTTAAATTATTATTACCTAAAATAGAAACATCCCTAGGAACAGTGATTCCCATCCTCCAAAATTATCATGGACCAACAGCCTCAACAATGGCATGCCTCATCCCCGAACGAACAACCTCAAAAATATAATTCAAACTCTCCACACCTTCTCTATAGATTTCTACAGTAATAAACCGCAACACAATTACATAATACTCACTACAAGGGGAATCTTCTCACATGATTAATCAAAACCACCTCGTCACTGTTTCAACCTATGTTCACACAACTCCGAAAGATGGTTTTTTCAATCATGGTTGAGAGGAATCACAAAAATAGTACCTAATCCCCAAAAATTATGGTTCCTCATGTACCTTTGACCACGTTTCTCAATTCATGTCCATACCATCCCAATATCCCAGGCCATTCCAGCAACGTGATGACCTTGCAGCCTCAAACCAATGTCCATGACCCCCAACCAGTGATTTCATCCCCCATGTAACCTAATCCAAGTCCAACCTGATAACCAATGTTACCTCAATCCCAATTTACATCAACATCTCTACCTCAAGCCAAGGTATTCAGGATCCCATGGATCTATGAAGGAATTCATATATGTAAAAAAGATCACTATGATAAACAAACTAATTGCATACAATTAATAGAATTAAATTAAATTGAACAAACCAATTTAAATGCTGAAAACCAATTCAATCTAATTGACAAGAACATATAAATTTATATAAAACTAATAAATTCAATGAGTAGATAATCCCCAGTCTAAACAACTAAGATATGAAGCTTCTCTCATGGCTTGAATCACTTGTAGACTCAATCAAGCATGCCCAAAGGCATATCCTAAGATCCAATTAATTACTTAATAGAAACTTTTAAAATTACAGTGTATAACTATTTAAACACGATGTAGCTCTAAAATATGCACCCCCATACTCTCAATAAGTCTTGATGAAATGTATGCTCCACCTACCTTGGAGTCAAACACATATGCTTGTTCTGTAAGAACCCAGTTTTTCAGTCAGGTATGGATCCTTTAATTTTCAGTATAATATTTTCTTTGGACATAATATAGATGACTAAGGGGTTAAAAAAGGTCTCATGGGTGTTCAGGAAAATTTCATATCCCAGAACCCATATTTTTGAGAAAAACAGGCTTGGTGCATGATTTAGTGTAAACCGTGTAAGAATTCCATAGTGTTTGGAAAACTATGCAGATTGTGTTTTTCCAGACAGATCCCCCTCACACAGTTGGAACACATCCATGTACCCTAACTGTGCAAGTCCCTCTTCTTCTTAGGTAACCACACATGGTTCACACGTGGTTTTTCAAGACGTGCGGACAAACAATGCACATACTATTTTTTGGGCAAATTTTCATTTTTTCCCTTAATAGTATATTAATCCTCCTTCTTATTCCTAATATTTGAACTAGTAGGATTAATCCCATTTCCTCTAAATTTGGAGCTTTTTGAAGCCCAAGCTAGGGATTCAAATATCTCCTTCGTTCAGGATCCAATCGAGGTTTTGTTCATTATGTTGGATGTGCAACGGTAAGTACTCAGGTCCTCTTGACCCATTCTCCTTCTCCTTTTCTCTCGACCAAGATATCAAGGTATGATCATTATTCTCGTTTTCTTATATCTACTCTGATCTGAGCCAAATCAAGGGCTGATACCATATGAGGATAGTCGTACATGACTAAGGTGGGTGGTCTATAACTCATCCCTAAAGTTCACAGATTTTGAATTTGTCATGTGGGGTCCACAGATTTCATCGGGTTGCATTTATTGAATTTATATTCCATGATTATAATCATTAGAGCTGTATGGATATTATATTACCATATATGTGATTAATTATTGGTGTTTATGACCAAAAATTCATCCCTTTCATGTCAAAGTTTATGCCAAAATTAGGTTTTTTGTGTTTTGACATGTTTGAGCCACCGTTCGGGTGTGCCTTGGCTTGACCACACTATGGGTAATATTTTCTATATTAAATGGAATTTGTATATTTTGAATTTCATAATGTCAAGTACCATGTATGTTTATCGCTTGACCTACCTAAGGTAAGTTCTTCAACTAATAATTAAATGTGAAATGGAAATTGGAAAGTATATTGAGTATATGACTTGACCGTATTGAATGTGAATGAATAATAAGTTGCATATTCATATCACCCCATACCAAATTAATTGAAGGTAATGGAATAAATCTTGAATATGGAATATTCCTTAAATGGATTAAATGGTTTCATGCTACTTGGCCTTGTCACACTATTGGAAAGCAAGGTTTGAACCAAGTGACTTGATTTAAAGGTTGCATGCTACTTGACCTGATCACGCTAATAAAAGGAAAGTATTAAACAGAATGAAATATTACATGACTTCATAATTAAATAGAAATGGATTAACTCAATATCACCTTGTATTCTGATTGGAGAATGCCATGAGCACTCAAGAAACCCATTTTGATTCAAGGATACAGCCTGCATAGGTTAATACCCACATAGAACCTAATCCTAGTCTATTCTTGGATGCCCAGTATGACACCATAGGATCACTTCATATTATCATAGGATGCCTTGGATACACTCCTTGGATCTATCATTGACAAGTAGGTGCCATGGTTAAATCTCATCGAGCCCTATCTTTACATAGCGTTGTTTTACCTTGGCCAATCACCTTGGACTCAGTAAGTGACTCGTTGTGGAATACCTTGGATTATGCCCCATGGTTTACATGGTTACCTCATTCCATGCTACAGTTATTACTGAGTTAGAAGCCCTTGAGGTCTACGTCACCTTGTTTATTACCTTTGGACTTCATTATTAAATGTCATAAATCATAGTTTCCTTATTATATCTTGGAACCTTAACTATTTATACTATCATGAGGTGATGTTAGTGTTGGATATTCCTCAAGAGACCTATCAATATGAAATTGGTAATTAATTAATTAAATGAACTGGTTATATGTTCAAAATCTAGCTGAGGTCTGAAGAAAGTACTTGGGTATTTAGTTACATTGCACTGGTTTACTTTATATATATATATGCTTTAAAACTTTTATATTTCATTACATGGTCTTGATGTTATAGAAACCATTGGTGGTGGCCCACTGAGATTTATCTCACACCCTCTCTGGGCGTTTTTTAGTACCCGGGGAAGATTACATGGTCATAGGTGTTGGAAAAGGGAAGCATACTACTTCAAACACTTGATTTATTACAATTTAGTATGGATCTTGATAGTTGATGACAGAGATAGAGCTCATGATTCATGTTATAGTGTTTTGGTTCCTATATATTTTTGTGGAACATGTTATGCATGTTGTTTTGTATCCATGTTTTCCTGTTTTCTAGTGACATGACATACCATTAGTTGTTGAATGTTATTCCAATTGTTTCATTTATTGTTATTGTTGTCTCTATTTTCCATTGTGTCTTCTATTTACATATATTTCTTCTTCTATTTACCTATATTTACATCCACCTACTGTACTAAACTTTAGTAATGAAGGAATAGTCTGCCCACAGACACACCCTAGTCCGTCGCTTCTAGTCGTCAGCCTCTAGCTTTCAGGGAGATGTTCTTGAGGCCATGTGGCCCACCAGTCTTGGGGGACCCGTTGTGTGGCATCTAGGTCTGGGATGTCACAAAGTGGTATCAAAGGAGTTTATTTTATTGATTTAGTATTTGAATAAAATATATTAGATATTATGAATGTTATGGGACTTGGTCATAAGTCATGATTGGGTGTCGTAAACCCATGTTCAGGGTAAAAACCATGTTTCCTAAATTATAATTGTTGTTCTACATTTTCCTATTATAGTTGATATTATTTCATCATTGGGTGACACACATTTTTTGTGGTGTAGTTGATTATTACTCGTTTGGAGTATTTTATTTCATCCTTGGCCTGATTATATGAGGGTAAAGATCATTGTTACATTCATCCTTATAGGAACCTAGAATTCACATGTTCTGCATATTTCCATGCTATATAGGTTTATTTCACTACTTTTTATTTCTTGATATGCCTGTGATTGAAGGGTGATGATGTGATAGCTAGATTAAGATTGTATTAATCTTGGTTGAGATTGAGTGGTTTCCTATCTCAATTCATCAGGTGTATGGGCCCTCATGGGTTAGGATGAGTAAATTACCAAGTCAATCCATTATACTATAAATAAATGGGTGATGTTTCTGGTGTTATTTGTATGGGAACTGATTCATTAGAAATGATTATCCATTATATATTAAATCCTGAAATCCATAATTTAATGGTTTCACAGGCTTATCCTGCCTTTCCATGTTTATGAAAGGTAAAGGAGTGAACCTAGAAATTAAATGTAAAGTGAAATGAAACTTATACGTGATAACTTACTGATACCTGGATGTCTAAGTGGGTATTTGGGGTATTATTCCTTGGGTAGTGAGTTTTACTATATTCAACTTTCATTAGTGATGTTATTTTTCTACTTCTAAGTTTGGTCTAAGGCGTGTGCTTTTTTATTGTAGAACAATGCCACCAAGACATCCTTGTATCATATGTCACGAAGGTGGTGACGACCATGTTCCAGACGTGGTGGTCCCTGATCCACCATTCTTACTTCCAGGATTGCAACGTGAGGCACCACCTGTTGTACCTAATCCAAGAACAGATTCTCAAGTTCATGATAGCTTCCTACATCTAATGCAGTACATGCATAGTGTTTCACATCATACAACTACGATGGATGATCTATTTCGTGAGTTCAAATAGCATAATCCTCCTACCTTCTCAGAGGATAGTATTTCACAAGCTACTGAGTCTTGGATTGAATCCACCATATCTATATTTGATCATCTATAAATTCCTCTCGAGCAGAGAATTAATCTTCCTTTATACATGCTTCAGGATTCTTCCAAGCGTTGGTGGGATGTGATTACACAGGATGATCACCATAAAGGCATGATATGGGATGACTTTAACACTATATTCTATGATCAGTTCATTCCTCAAATGTTGAGAGCTGACAGAGCCAGATATTTCATGCATCTCAAGTGGGATTCTATGTCAGTTCTAGAATATTTAGTGTGTTTCACAGAGTTACAGTGCTCCACAACCCTTCTAGTTGGTGATGATCATTCACGTGCTAAACATTTTGAGGATGGGCTTCATTATGCCATCCTTATTAAATTTAATGTCTTTCACTTGCCTAATTTTTCTGATATAGTCAATATTTCTATTATCACTGAACGAAACCTGTGGGACGAAAATAGTACCAGTTTTAATGGATCAGTGCCACGGCTGGCTGGTGGTTCTTCCAGCGGTAGGAAACGTTCTCTCAATGTTTCTCATCAGGTAAGTGAAAACCAGAGTACCCATTTTGATATCTCTTTGGTGTGTCATATGTGTGAAAAATGGGGTCATTAGAAGTCTCAGTGTGATAGGGACCCACTAGAGTGTCGGGATTGAAGCCATATCGGGCATCTTCCACATTTCTGTAGGACCTTTCCACTATCTTTGAGTGTAAAATGATATGTTACAACTCCACCATCAAGAGCAAGTTATTTTATACCATGTCACTCTGGGAATTGGAATAGCACCCGCATGTCTGGATGAATAGGAGGTGGTGGTCAAGGTAGCCAGACCCTTGATCACCAGCAGCGCCGGCAGAGTAGTTTTGATCGTGGTAGTCCATCTATTGCATAGGGCCATGGATTAGGTTAGTTTCATGCACTATAGATAATATCCAATGATTAGTCTTTGGGGCCTTCTACAGTACGAGGTGTGATTCTAGTAGCCTATAATATTGTATTTACTTTGTTTGATACAGGTGGTTTGAAATATTTTATCTTTGTATCCATTGTGGAAATTCTAGGACTAGAGATATGGTATCACTATGGCGTAATAACCCTAGATACGCTGTTAGGGGTGCGAACAAAGGGAATATGCTAGTGTACGGATTTCCCCCTTGAGGTACGTAGTTACCCTTTCTTATGGAACCTCTTATTCCATGAGATGACATTCATCAATGTCATTCTCAGAATGGACTAGTTAGTTCAGTATCATGCTTTGTTAGATTGATATCGCCACCGAGTATCATGTACATCACCAGAGGGGAGAATTTATCTACATAAGGGTGAGTGAGATATCCAGGATGAAAGAGCAAGACTAGAGTGTCATGGGCTAGGTAGAGTAACAGACCAGATTGAAAATATCTTCATGGAGGATCATGGTTTGTGACATGCTAATTTCCCACAAGTAGTGGATAATTTCAGGTATGTCTTTCCCCATGACTTTTCTAGATTACCTCCTAAGAGATAGGTAGAGTTTATAATCAATATTATTCTAGGAGTAGCTATACTGTCCATTGCCCTATATAGGATGGCACCCATAGAGCATTTGGAGCTCAACCAGCAGTTATAGGATGGCTCTGACCTACTTGGATTGTTGCTGCTCGGCTGCGATTACTACTGGTGAGGATCAATGTGATCTTTTTTTGTCTCACTGTTTCTCTCCAGTGTGTTGTCCGATGCGGCCGGTCTATCTTCATGGGTTGCAGCGGTCAGGTGGCGCCTTTGTCGATCTTCTAGTGGCTTGAAGACGGATCAGTATTGACTCGAAGGGGTAGGGTCCTGTTTTGGAATTTCTGTGTGGTTTTTAAAGGACTTTTTGGTTTGGTAATGTTTGTGTTAATCTGTTTATGGAATGATATTGGTGATTTGTGTATTTCAATGGTTATTGTATCAGAGTTGTATGTGTTGTTCTATTGGAATGGTCTCTTATGGAACTGGGATTTAGTGTCGCAGTATGGTGGTTATCTCTAGTTTATGGTTTATTGATCGAAGGAGGGAAGTTTGTGATCTAGCTGACTTCATGAACAGACTTCAGAGTAGGTTTCATAGTTGGCTCTTTATCTTTGCAGAATTTTTTGGATTTGGTTGTTTGAGAGGGTATGGAATCATCCATCAGATCGGGCCTGTGCTAGACACATGACACTTGTTTGCCAATTATCCTTGCAATGGTGGAGATCTTCTTCATGTTCAAATGCTGGCTAGGAGAGGTTCAGTGATGTCTTTCTAGTTTTTTATTCTTTCTATCTTTCGAGTGGTTTGTATTATGTCCATGATGTGTTTGGGTTTCCAACCCCATCTTCGCTTAAAAGGGGTATTTATCAAAAATAAAAAATTTGAAGGCCTTTGGGTCATTGGATGGTACAAGAAGGTGGATGGATCCTTAAATCTATGTGTGGATTAAAAAAAGCTAAAAAAGATTATGATCAAGAACTTGTATCCACCACCTCGAATAGATTATCTCTTTGACCAGTTCCAAGGAGAAAAGGTCTTCTCCATGATAGACCATAGATCAGGTTATCGTCAGGTACAATTCAAACCATCATACATACCTTGTACTACTTTCCATAGTAGGTATGGTCTATATGAGTACCTTGTTATACTGTTTTGTCTTACAAATGCGCCTTTTGTTTTCATGGCTAAGATTAATAGGGTGTTCTACCCTGAATTGGATTATTTTGTCATTGTCTTTATGGATGACATCTTGGTGTATGAATGCAATCATAGAGTCCATGCCAATCATGTAGAGATCATTTTATGTACACTAATAGAGCATAATCATTACATGATGCTTGCTAAGTTCCACTTTTGGATCGGAAAAGTTCACTTCTTGGGTCATATTATCATAGAATCAGGAGTATCTGTTGAACCTAAAAAGGTTAGTGTTGTAGTTTCTTGGGATAATACCAAGAAAGTGTTTGATATATAGAGTTTCTTGGGTCTGGTAGGATATATAGGCATTTCATACACGACTTCCCTCACCTTTCTTCACCTCTTACAAGTATTACAAAGTAGGGGTCAAGTTATTATGGTCCGAAGCATGTGAGAAATACTTTCAGGAGCTGAAAGTGAGGCTTGTATCAACACCTTTTCTAACTCCTCCAGAGATAAGTATAGGTTATACCATCTTCTGTGATGAAAATGGCATCGGCCCAAGAGAAGTGCTTATGCAGGAAGATAGAGTCATTGGGTATGGATCTCAGTAGTTGAGTCCTCACGATAAAAACTACTCGACACATGACCATGAGATAGTAGTAGTTTTCCATGCTTTATGTTGTTAGAGACACTACCTGATGAGTGATCTCTTTATGGTGTACATGGACCACAAGAGCCTTAAATATATCTTTTCACAGTGTGTCTTAAACCTCAGATGGTAGATATGGGTTGAATATCTACAATACTTTGATTGTTAGCACGCCTATATTCTTGGTAAGGTAAATTTGGTTGTAGATGTGTTGAGTCGGAAAACTCAAATACATGTCATATAGGAAGCCATTGATGAATTGACGTTAATGGACCTCTTTTCTGAGAAGCATATGCAGTTTCATGACAGTCAGGAGTAGTCTTACCTCTCATACTTGACAGTTACCTATTCCCTCCTTGAGAAGGTGATGAGTAGATGGTTTTTAGATCATGAAATCTTGGTACTCTGTGATAATATATCAACATATAACCAGCCTCCATATTGTTATGTGGATAGATATGATATTCTACATCTACATGGATGTGTCTAGGTTCATATAGATATGGGAGAGGATTTGATGAAATATTCCCACACTTCTCAGTGGGTAGTTCATCCAGGAATATCCAAGATGTATTGGGATATGTGATGCCAGTATTGGTGGCCTATGATGAAATATCAAATAGATGGCTTTATCAATAGGTGTTCCACCTGTCAATAGGTGAAGGTAGATCACCAGATACCTCCAGGCTTGTTACAGCCACTTCCAATCGTGAAATGGAAATGGGATGATTTTGTTATAGATTTTGTAGTTGGATTACCTAGGTCACTGAGGGGTAGCGATGGTATCTGGGTAGTCATTGACTGACTAATGAATTCATCCCACTTCATTCCTATATGGGATAATTTTTCAATCGATGAGATGGGAAGAGTGTATGTCTGTGAGATCATACGACTACATGGGGTTCCACGTACTATCATTTTAGATAGGGAGGATCATTTCATAGCATGGTTATGATAGGTATTGAAGAAGGCCATGGGATCATAGGTGGTTCTATGAACATATTTACACCCTCAGATCGATGGACAATCAAAACAGAAAATATGGGTTCTAGAGGAAAATATCTGAGCATGTTTCCTTGATTTAAGACGATAAAGGGAGAATCATGTCCCTCTTGTCGAGTTCTATTATAATAATAGCTTTCATACCACAATTCAGATGGATCTATTTGAGGCTTTATATGGTAGTTCATTCAATAAACCACTATTCTAGCTAGAGGTTGGTGAGGCATCCCTACACAGTCATCATCTTGTTCAAAAGACTTTACAGAAGGTTTATCTGATCAGAATGTGTATGACTACAAATCAGTCTATAAAAAATCATATGTTGATCGCCATCAGTGACCTCTTGAGTTAGATTTTAGGGATCATGTTTTTATTCAGATATCACCCATGCTAGGTCATAGATGGTTATGAAAGTACAAAAAGTTTTCGCCTAGTTATGTAGGGTCGTTCGATATTCTAGATAGAGTTGGACTTGTATCCTATCAATTACTTGTGCCTTAGAGGTACCATACCATGCACGAAATCATTCATGTTTCATAGATTCTATAATACAATTCCAACCCATATAATACTTTTTAACTCAAGGATATTGAGTTATATGATGATGCGACCTTTGAGGAGTATACAATACACATCGTCGATCAGAGAAATAAGGCACTTCGAGGCCGGTCTGTCCCTCTAGTAAGGGTGTTATGGAAGCATGTCTAGGTACAAAATGAGACTTTGGAGAGGTAAACCGATGTATGTTCCTAATGTCCATATTTTTTCTAAGATAATGTTTCTATTTCCTTGGAAGGTGAACTCAGTTAAGAGTTATTTTAAGGAGGAAATTGTAAGAACTTGGTTTTTCACATAGGTATAGATCCTATAATTTTCTGTTTAATCTTTAATTCAGACATAATATGGATGCCTAAGGGGTTGGAAAAGGTATCAGGGTGTCTAGTGCATGTTCGGAGCCCAAAACCCATCTTTCTAGGAAAAACAGTGTTGGCGCAAGGTTTAGTGTAAACCGTGCAGGAATTCCACACTATTTGAAAAACCGTGTGGATTGTGTTTTTCTAGATAGATCCACCTCACATGGTTGGTACATGGTCGTGTGGCCTAACCATGTATGTTCCCATTATTCCCATGTAGCTGTGTATGGTTCACAAACGGTTTTTCAAAATGTGCAGACAAACCATGAACATGCTCATTTTTGGGTAAATTTCTAGTTTTCCCCTTAATGATCAATTAATCCTCCTTCTTCTTTCTAATACGAGAACCAATGTGATTGATAAATTTTCCTCTCAATTAGGATATTTTTTAAATCCAAATATTAGTATTCAAATATCTCCTTCGTCTAGGATTACATCGAGCTTTCATTCGTCATGTTGGTTGTGCAACAATAAGTACTATAGTCCTCTTGAGCCATTCTCCTTCTCTTTTTCTCTCGACCGAGATATCGGAGTATTATCATTTTTATCTTTTTCTTAGATCTAATATAATATAATCCAAATCAAGGGGTGATACCGAAGGAGGAGAGTCACACAATCCTGGGGTGGGTGGTCTATAACTCATCCCTAAAGTTCCTTGATTTTGGATTTGTTGTGTGGGACCCCCCGATTTCATCAGGTGCCATTTATTGAATTTATATGCCATGATTATGATCATTAGAACCATATGAATAATATATTTCCATATATGTGATTAATTTTTGGTGGTTATGACCACAACATCATCCCTTCCATGTCAAATGTTTTTTCAAAATTGGGTTTTTAGTGTTTTGACATGTTTGAGCCATCGTTCGGGTGTGCCGTGGATTGACCACTCTAAGGGTATGATTTTCTATATTAAATGGAATGTTTATGTTTTGAATTGAATAATGAAAAGTACCATGTATGCTTACCACATGACCAACCTAATGTTAGTGCTTCAGTTGTTAATTAAATATGAAATTGAAATTGGAAAATATATTAGGTATATGACTTTACCATACTGAATGTAAATGAATAGTAGGATTCATATCTATAGCGCCCCTTTCCACATTAATGGAAGGTAATTAAATGAACCTTGAATATGGAATATTGCTTAATTTGATTAAATGGTTGCATGCTACTTGGCCTTGTCACACTAATGAAAGAAAAGGCTTGAACCAAATGACATGATTAAAAGGATTCATGCTACATGACCTTATAACACTAATGAAAGGAAAGGCTTAAACTGAATAAAATATTACCTGACTTCATAACTAAAAAGTAATTTCCTGTCTCGATATCGCCTTGGATTCTGATCATAGAATGCCATCAGCACTCGGTAACCCCACTTCGATTCAAGGATACAGCTTGGACAGGTTGATACCCACCTAGATCCTGATACTTCTCTATTATTTGATGCTCGATATTACAAAATAGGATCCCTTCATATTATCATAGGATTAATTGGATACACACCTTAGATCTAGCGTTGACATGTAGGTTCCATGGTTAAATCCCATCAGGGCCTGTCTCTGCTTATCCGCATTTACCTTGGTCAATCACCATGGACTTGGTAGGTGCCTCATTGTACAATTCCTCGGATTACGCTCTATGAATTACACTCTTACCAAATTCCAGGCTATTTTTATTTCTAATTTGGTAACCCTTGAGGTCTACATTACCTTGGTTATAACCTTGGGACTTCATTGTTAAATATCACAAATCATGGTTTCCTTATTACATCTTGAAACCATCACTATTTATACTATCATGAGGTGATGTCAGCGTTAGCTATGCCTTAGGAGACATATCAATAAATAAATTAGTAATTAATTAATTAAATGAACTAGTTACATGTTCAAACACTAGCTTAGGGTTGAAGTAGGTACTTGGGTATTTAGTTACACTATATCGATTTACATTATATATACATTATTATATGTTGTTATATTCCATTAAACAGCTCGTATGTTATAGACACTATTGGTGGTGGCCCATGAAGAGTTATTTCACACCCTCTCTGGGTACCGTTTTGTACCTGAGGAAGATTACATTGTTGATGGTGTTAGCAAAGGGAAGCATAAGGATTAAAATACTTTAATTCTTTCCATTTAGTATAGATCATTATATAAGATGACTGAGTTGGATCTCGGTATTCTTGGGTAGTTTTTTGATTCCTCTAAAAAAAATTGGAACATGTTATGCTTGTTTTCTTGTATCCATGTTTTCTAATTTTCTAGTGACATGACATACCATCATTTGTTGATTGATATTCTCGTTGTTTCAGTTATTATTAATATTCTCTCTATTTTCTGATAGGACTTTTTTTACTTATAATACTTCTGTTATTTATCAATATTTACATCCAACCACTTTGCTACACTTTAGTAATGAGGGCATAGTCCTCGCACAGACACACCCTAAGCCCTCGTTATTGGTCGGTAGCCTCTGGTATTCGGAGAGATGTGCTTGAGGCCATATGGACCATCGAGATTAGGGCACGCATTTAGTGGAATATGGGTTTAGGATTTCACACATTTGATTCCATGCCCTAACTCAAACCAATTGGGATGAAATTGGAATTTCCATAGACCTCCCTGAAAATAGAAAAAATGACTCGAATGAATTTTATGGTGTGTAACATGATAAAAAAGGATAAATGAAGCTTGCGAGAATATAGACTTGCCGAAATTGATCCAAAGCACCCAAAAGTGCTGAAAACAGATCCCTGAGGAAGGATTTGGACCATACCCTAGAGCTAAGGAGAAGGAGAGATCATCCTTTTTGTATGTGTGACTTATGAAGGAAGGAGGGGAAAGAAGAGGAAAAAGTGACAATACAGGGAGCTAAAAATTCTTAAATTCACCTCTTCAATTACCCACATGGTTAGATTACAAGACTTTTTAAACCATTCAGAAACCATGAATAACTTTCTATTATAAACCCATACCTAACATGGTTATCCTACATGGTTAACCTGATCGTGTTAAAACCGTGTGTGAAACAGTGTTGAGGTTATTGCTAAGTGTCACTACCCTTACGACTTGCACACAGTTTTCCAAACCATGCAACAGACATACAGAATCCCTCTCCATAAACAGAAAACTTCCATGCACGCCCCTGCATCCTACCCCACACGGCTTTCTAAACCATATGTTATGAAAAAATTAAGCTACGTGGTTTTCACATAGAGGATGCACGATTTACCCCAAACAGTGCACCTCAGTCTACAACACCAAAAATAGGTTAATCAGTCCACTGATGCACCTAAAACCCTTATAAACACTTGATTCTTATACCAAACCTCTAGACCCATCTAATAAAAAGATACTTGATTGATGTAAAACTCATAATTATGTTACGAAGATCAAAAAATAAATTATAATACCCAGCAATTACTAAAATTCAAAAAGTAAGACGTGTTCAACCTCCTCCAATAACCAAAGATATTAAAATATACGCACCTTAACATAGATAATCCTTGATCTATAAAACATAAAATTGAGATGGTGTCGAACATACCCATCTCATTTAAAATAACAAGGACTACCTCAGTCAAAAGGGAATAGGTCAACTACCTCAAGGGGGATCCCCACCTTATGAGTGACCTTCCCATGTCGCATCCTAACCAAATAGAAAATCAAACAATGGTTTTTCAACAATTACTATGCTCATATTTCCTCTTGCGATGCATATTCACTCCTACATCTCATATGGTGATCATGTATCCTTTTTAACACCCATCAAAATCCCCACTGTATATGTTCTTGTCTCGTGCCCATATCACACATGGAACCAATGAGGTATCAAATGTCTTCATATACTCAAAGAAGGCGTAGATCCTTACATCTCAATGAAATAACACATTATAATGATTCCTAGATGACATACCACCTAAAGAAACATGTATCTCCTTGATGCCCCGGTTCCAACACATCTCAATAGTCATGCATCCATCGATGCTCACATATAATTCCTTGTTTCATTCACCTCATATATATACATAATGAATCTGATATGATTCAAACCTACTAAATAGTATGTGCTTAGTCCATACATATATCATGTACACCTAGGACACTAAAAACAGACATGAATCTAAAATTTTCAATCCAAAAAACCAGAAAAATCATGGCTACACCCATAGTGTACCTCTGACCATTGTTGGATCACAAGCTTTCTCAACACCTGGCAACACCATGTCTTGCACCTAGCCGAAATCCTAACTACCTAAGGCCTGATATCATTATGGGGATTCACTAGCCACTATCCAATGACCCAACATATGGGTCCCACTATCTCTTATAAGACATTTATGTGCATCTGATACTCAGGTACCATCACATGGTACCACTACCAATTAGATCTTATACATCCGAGTCTTCCCTAGTCCCTAACTGTGGGATATCTGAGACGGATTCTTAAAGAACCTCAAGAGATGCATGATCTATAAACAAGATCGACACTCTAGTGGGGGACACTTGTACTGAGTCCAAACATTTTCTGGTTTTCCACACTAATAGAAAACCATCAACAACCCACTATGAGGTGGTCTAATTGATTCCATGTCCTGAATACTCTACTAGAACTCATCTTATCATTGCTTTTTGTTATCTGAAGCATTCCCACAAACATCTCCTGAAGCATTCACCCCAATCGAGTAAGACCTATCTGTCATGTATCCCTCATTTATGATCACCTCGTTCACCACATCTGAGAATGAGGCCAACCATAAGTTGTTCACCTGCACACAAATGGCATGCCATAAACCATCCTCAAAATGCCTAACCATCGAGGTGTCATCTCTCAACATGCCATGTGCAAAGTGAAACAATTCAGTGATGTCACTATATATTCCCTGGAAGACATGTCACCCTACTGAAGGATGAAGAACCACCGAGTTCCCTCCCCCCTCAATGACTTTGGGAAAATGTGCTCGAAGAATCTGGACTCAAATTTCGTCTAAGCCAGTACCTCATGTCTGTCTTCCTACACCTACACATCCCAACATCACTTTTCTAGTATTCTAATAATATATGTTTCTAGCTTCAGCCTCCACATTGTAGGTGTCTCTATCTTCTTGAAAATCATATGTATATACTTGATCAATTTCTCAGCCACTTTTGGACCATCCTCTCCCTGATAAAGCAGTGGGTGCTATGACTGGAACACATGAGTAAGATACGCCATAGAAGGATCTTATCATTGAGATCCCTGTTCAATACCATGGATCATAAAAAATGATTTATCTAAGCCACTCATAAATCCATGACCCAAAATATATCAAATCTAGTGGCTGCCCCACCTGAATTAGGACTTATACCTGAGCCTGAGCATGCACCTACTTTGCCTGAACCTTTGGGGTCTCAACCCATTAGTGCTCTAGTGGCACCAGGTCCTCGCCTACCTAACGGTCTATCTGATCTGTATAGGTGGAAACCCACCAAATACCATTACATGGTCATACATCCCAGATAATATATATATATATATATATATATATATATCGCAGATAGGGAAAGTAGTAAGAGGAAGAATCAACTCACTACCCTTAACCTCCTCCATCACAACCATGTCACGTGGCATCCTAGCCTCATGTCCTCCTTACCAACACCTATATGATCTAAGTATCAAATACACCTCAATCCTTGATCATCCTGAAAACCCATGTCACCTCAAACTAATGACCTCATCGACCAACCTGGTGATCAATATCACCCCATGTCATAGCACCTCCCTTCTCTAATAATAGAAAAGACAATATCACATAAGGTATAACATGGAATATCACATTTCAAAAGGGATTTTTATATAACATAACATATATATTTATATTAAACATCATATCTTGTGCCTAAAAAATCATAAGCATGTATAGAAAAATAGAACACCCCTTGCCATATCGGGCCAAGGGTCCAAATCTCCTTCATTACCATAGCTGGCCAAGGGTCACTTATCACAATAGGTAAAAATTCACAATCCATGTATACCACTCTCTATGGAAATCATATAAACTATAAAACAAAAAAAAATAGAAATTCCTACCCCTAGAAACATGTTTCATCCCTTGTGCTTGAGGCTTCAAGCACCCAAGAATGAGTTCTATACCAAATTATAACAACATCTTATCCCCTTTATACATTTGGCCAAAAAGTAAGACCAGTGGAAAAGAAAAGAATTTAATATCATTAATAGTTATCGGAATTCTAATACTAATTCCCAATCAATAAATACTTTGATACCATTTTTAGAACCTCGAACTAGATGCTAATTTCAAACAGTGCATTGGGCCATATTACTACTGAGCCTTAGGCATGCCTCCCTATATATCGAAGTATTTTGACTAGAAGCAAGGGTGTGAATGAGTAATAATGGGGAGATTATAACCTCTAGTGATAATATAATAATGGTCACAATGTGTTTATAATATTCTATGGAATAAAGACTCAAAAGACTTGAACTGGGCCTTCCCAAAGGAGGAAGCACAATCAACCATATACTATAGCATAAGAAACAAAAAATGCAGTGGAAATGAATAAACACACCATAATTCCATTTATGGAATATAAAATAAAACATTCATAAAATATAGTTCACACAGTATAATAAAAAATAAAGGGTTCACCAATTGTTTACCATAGTATATACATATACACAACACGTTGAAGAAGAAATAATAATAGAAAATGATAACTCCAGATAAGCAAATAACATCAATGTCTTTTCCATTCATCTATTCTAACTTGAAAACTAGGATCCATCTCAATATCTAGAATCCATACATGACCATTATATCATAATTTCTACACATATCCTAAATGGAAAGTGTATGGTGTGTGAATAGGTCTCGGTAGGATTCCACCCATGTGTACATACATTACATTTGTAATTTGAAATGTGTGAACTATAAATAAATAAAACATCGTTATATGAATATTATAATAAACATAGATTCCATATTTCTCAACAATTACTAGAAATATATCACCTTCCTCAGCCAATGATGGAATTTTGTAGCAGAGGGGATCCTTATCCCATGTCCCAAGGTATTCCCTGATGTAAAAAGTCCCAGGAAAACCATCGGTTTTTGCTTCCAATGTCACCCAAAACCTCATACCATCACCAAGTATCCAACATCCCGAAGTCATGCCCAAGATAATATAAACATGGTCCCTTGGAACCCTGCTAGAAATCACCCATCAGCTCAAACCTTTCATCTAAAGGAATAGTGATGCATATCCTCAAACTAAGACCATCACTATCTCAATGCATAATTTCGTGACGAACGGTGATTCAAATTCTATAAAATGATCATAGCCCAATTTCCTCAAGAAAAATAGGTATCAACTGCTAACTAATAGCCTCAACTATTTCATCTAAAGGCTCCTCACCTTCTTTATGGTTTTATATAATAGGTACCCCCGACAAAATTACCTAAGCCACACTATCGGGGGGCCTACACCCTTATAAGTGGTCAGAACCACCACGTCTGTGTGTTAATGTAACACCCAAGACTTTTATGAGAAATATTTTTTTATGTTATATAAATCATCAAAGGAATCTTTCACTACACACAACACTAGCTTGTCTTTATTTACACACAATTGCGACCTTCCTCAATAACTTGCGTTGTACGCAATATCGAGTTTCACTAAACAACGATATGCTATTAAAATATTATTAAAACTAGCCGTTATGAATAGTAATACCCACTATTTGAAATTTTGTATATATTATTTTTAAAAATGGACTTCATTTTTGGATTTGTAATATCGAAATTATCCTAGGGTAAAATTTTGGTATTTTTCTGAAAACATTCAAAGTTTGATGAATAGTGAAAACACTGGGTTACTATTTAAAAACTGACTTTTTATTTAAATAATTATTTATTTTATTTATATTTATCTTAGGTAAAAATTGATACATAATACCTATATATGTTCAAAGTAATTCATTAGAGTAATTTTATAATAATTTTAGATATATAAAAATTTTATTGAACTTTTCACCGTCTTTTACACACCTCTTAGGAGAATTTCCAAATTCACATAAAACATAATATTACCACTTCTGTGAGTGGAATTTAGAAAATAATAGAAAAATGGTTAATATGAAGGACTAAAATGTGGTTCAATGAGATGAAAATAATTTTTCGTGAATAGTAACTTTTTACTTTTTTTACCACGGTTAAAAGTAAATAGGGTAATTATGGGTAAAAATAATATTATTATTACCCTAACACATGTCCTAATTCGATATGATAAGTTTAATTCGACCACAAACAACCATAGATATACAATATGACCATTTAGGCCCACTTGGATTAGATTAGGATAATTAATATTATTTTATTTAAAGAATAGTTAAAATAGTTAAAATCAAAGTTTAATAACTAAAACATTTTTAATATAAAGTTATATATAAGATAAATTAGACTATAAATATTCATTAGAAAGATAAATTGAGTTCCAACATAATGGTATTTTATTTGTAATTTTTAGACTTTAAATAATTTAATTTATTTATGACACAATGATGATGCAGTAATTATATTATTAATGAAATATTAAAATAATTGATGTTCAAAATACCCTAATAAATGTAATTTGAGACTTTTTATGAATTCCAATAATTTTATAGGTTTATATGATATGTTATTATTTATTTTATTAACTTTCTGTGAACTAATATTTCTGTTATGATTTTCAAAAAACTCAATTACCAAATAGTGTCGAAATTGACATAAAATAGTTTTTAAAACAAATATTATATTATTAATTATTATTTTATTCCTAAAAATATATGGTTCAGCACGATGACTTAGATAAGGTTATATATATTAATAATACAAAACTTGGGTTTCTTTTGGCTTGTTATAGTAAGTTTATTAACCATATAGTGTAAGAAAACAAGAAGACACGGTAAAAGAAAAATTATTTAACATAAAGTTAAATCTATATGATAAGGTTAAAATAGAAACCTAACTTGTCTAAATTATATTGGATGAGCGAATTTCGACCCATAAATACCTTAGATTAGAAATAAATCAATTTGGATCTATTAAAAACCAAATATGACTTTATAATAAAATAATAATTTTTGTTTTTCCAATGGTGCCCCTCTCCTCCCATATAAAAGGGAACCTCCTCCCTCTCTTCCTCACACCACTTTGAGCCTTTAAGCTCGGCCAAACCCTGCCAAATTATCTTCTACACTTCTCTAGAAACATCCTAGAGGTCCTGGTCTTCTTCAAAGTCCAATTTTATTGCCCTAAGAGGAGGTCTCAAAGAGGCGCTTCAAAGAAGAGTTAATGTCCGTTACCGATTCTTTTAACATTATTTCTTCTTCAACTTCTTCTTCTATAGAAGTTTCATTATGAAGTAATAAAATAACTATCACTCATATATTGATATGTCATTATAAGTATGAAACAACCCTATTTCACCGTCTATCAATCTTACGGAAAACAAAATCACCGCGCGTGCGTACGTACAGAATACCATCTCCATGTCGTGGTGTAAAATATTTTCCACCACCACCTTACGTGGATGGGTATAATGGTTTAAATAATAACAATATATTATTATTTTAAAGTGATATTTATCCTTATATAGTATACATACAATCCAATACAATTCCACGATCATGGGAACAATATCATCGCTCGTACGTACGTACGGAATACCGTCTCCACGATGTGATGCGACTCATTCTACATGATCTTCATTGAATATTAATTATATAAATGAATTGAATGAATTAATATGATATATATTACACTATTACCATTCTGTGAATGAGGTATCTATAACCTAAAGATAAGAATAAGAAATTATTTGACAAAACACACATAAGAACAAAATGTAATAAACACCCGAATAACAAGTAGAAATGAAATATTACCAATAAGAAGCTATGAATATGGCCATATATGTTATAATAAAAATAATTATTATTCCTGAATAAATAAATAACATTATTTAAATCATTATACAGGAGGTTCGGACACTTATAAAGCAAATCGGACCTAAGGTTAGGGAAAATCTCGCAATCTCATTTTTATCCGAGATTGTTTATACTTCAGAATTTATTAGTGAATATTTATCATCCAAATCCATGTTTCCTCAATATGTAATATTATTTCTATCCTCCTACAATTTTTTAAATCTAATTTTACCCTTCGGTGAGTTTTTAGTAAAATATTTGAAAAGAATATTTTTCCATTTTTCGTATGATGTACTTTTTGACTTTTCTGGCCAAAGTATGAGAAGAATGTTTTTTAACTTATACGGCATGAATGGATTTTTAGAAAATTATTTCCAAGAATCTTCCTTTACAAGTTTTCAATTATATTTTTAATAAACTTCTTGTAGTTTAAAATTTTATGACATAGTAAGAAAGGAAAAAAATTTGAAGTAGAAAGTATATTTTCCTCAAGAATGGAGTTCAAGTGTTTTATCAAAATTATTTTCTATCTAAGATAAAATAGGGTTCTGTTTCTATCCCAATTATTATATTGATTTGATTTTTTATGATGTAATTAATTATATCATGTCCTTTTATCTTATATGTATTGTGTTATGATGGCATGATGATTAAGAATCCCATTTTTATTACATGGGTTATGCTATGATGTATGATTTATGATTTTGTGGCACACATAATAATAGATTCATTATGAGATGGGCGGGACCTATATCTGCCTCAAATGCATTGGGTAAAGATTTATATCTCATGATATAGACATGGCTGGAACGACAGGTTAAACCGGTTCAGTGAAATGGGACTTAAACGAGGAGTGAACTCAGTTCAGAAATGGACTTTGTCTGCTAAGCTAGTCTTGGCAATGAGTCTTGACTACTAAGAAATGATTCTATATGATTATGTGTGGATGCCACAATGTTTAAGGTTTTATGTTAGGATTATTGGGATTACATTTCACTACTATGATTTATCCCATGTTATGAAATTATGATCTCTTTTGCAGGTTAAGATTTCCAAAATGTTATGTTCTTATGAATATTATGTGATTGATATTTCTTTTGTTTACCCTTACTGTGCATTTGAGCTCACCCTTTTGTATGTATTCTTTCCCCAGGTCAGGAAGAATTTTATTAAGTAGGATATTCCAAAAAGTTACTCTAGATATGATGAAATAAATGGGAGACAACATAGATGATTTATGAACCAGTTGTTTATGTTTCCCAGTTTCTAAAGACACTATACATATACGGTCCTTTCATGGTTTTGTTATAAGTTGTAATAAGTGTAGTTAAATTTTGAAGTATTAACAATGTATGTAAAGAATGGGTCGTTACAGTTAACCTATTTTAGCATGACTCCAAATGTTTCTTTGGCTGATCATATCTAAGTGACATCACCAAAATAGTACCTAACCCACACCAGGACTGGAACCTTGTGCTCCTGCAACCATGTTTCTTAATATTATGGAAATGTCATCCCAATATCCATGTCCATACCAAAACCTGATGGATTTTCCACCTCAAAAAAATATTAATGAAACCCATATGGTGACCATATCACCCATGTAACCCGGTCCAAGCCCAACCAAGTAACCGATGTCACCTCAATCCAAATGGAAATCACCATCTCAAACATGTATTGAGCTCATCATGATCTTATGGATCTCATAAGAAATTCATATATGTATAGAAATTCACATAGATTAAAAAATAAACTCAATAAAATCAATTCAATGAAATTTTATTGATCAAACAAATTTAAATGAATCAAACCAATTCAATCTAATTAACTTTAAAAAATAAATTTAAATTTAACTAATCAAATAAATAAATATAAAATCCCCAGCCTAAATGCCCAATTTCCAAAGACCCTCACATTTCTCAAACCACTTGTAGACTCAATAATGTATTCCCAAAGGTATCTGATAAGGTCCCATAAATTTATTAATATAAAACCTTAAAATTATTGGGTCTCGCTCAGTTAACATGATGGCACACTAAAATCCACACCCCCAAACAATCTTGAATTCTATAATAAAACTATACACCAGACTTTGAGGACTCGTAGACATAGGCATGTCTGATGTAAAGCACTAACTCCAACCAGTTAGAATGAAATTAGTGTTTCTTTGAAACATCCTGAAAATAGGGGAAAATGGCTCGTTTAGATTTAGTAGTCCATGAGGTGAGAGAAATGAAGAAATTAATCACTGGAGAGGAGTGACTCACCCAAACTATTCCAATTCATGAGGTGATGATGAAAATAGAGCCCAGACAAAGAATTTAGACCACACCATAGAGGATTAGAGAAGGAGTGATCCTTCTTTGTTGTTATGCAACCCATAAAGGGAGAATGAGGGGAATGAAGAAGAAAAAAGAGAAAAAAAGTAGGGTAAAATTCAAAAATTCACCTCATTAGTAAGTCAAATGGTTAAGATCGATGGTTTTATAAACCATGTGGCAGTCGTGTAGCACGTACTTCTATAAACCCATAACTATCATTTATATCCCACACAGTTAGCCTAGCCATGTGAAAACCATGTTGGACACAATATTGAGGTACTTCCAAAGTAGAACTACCCATGTTTCTTGCACACAATTTTTGGAATCATACACAAAGAGTGTGAAATCCCTCTAAAAAAACTTAAGACTTCCACGCACAGTCATGAAACCCATCATGTATAGTTTTCAATACCATATGGTAGTAAAAACATGGGCTACAATATTTTTATAGAGAGGCTACATGGTTTACCCCAAACCACGAGCCTCATCTTGTAGCTCCCAAATTAAGTCCTTCGATTATCAGATGCACCTGAAACCCTTCTGATCACCAAAATATTCTACCAAACCTATAAAACCATCTAGAAAAAAGATATTTGTTTGAAAAGAAACATAATTGAGACTTGAATCTCCAAAAAAATTATATACCCACCAATTCCAAAAATTCAAAAAAAGTGATAGGTTTTCAACCTTCTCTAAATACCTGGGATATAAAATTGAGGTTGTTTAATAGTATTCCCATTCAATTCATATGAGGAATCCCAATTTTTCATGGGGTAAATAAATTCACATTATGAGTAATCTCAATTTTAAATTGGGTAAGGATGTAGTTTAACATGGTTTTATGAGGACATTAGTGGTGATTTTGTATCAATATCCCATTATTCTCATCCCAATGTTGGGTTATGAGGGTATATTTTCCATATATTGGGTCAAAAAAATGAATGGGAATTACACATAAAAATGGTGGATCATAAGATACTTCCACGGTTATAGAACCATAGGTAACATATGGTTTTTTGGTGAATCTAAAGTTGGGCCAAGAGATAGAAGGTCTATGTGTCACTATATATACCATGAACATGGGAATCAATCCACATGTAGATCTATAAGGATGTGTAGGAATAAACATTCTAAAATACTAGGGATTAAGAAAACCGTGTAATGAGGGATGAATGTACATATATTATCATCATAATTCTAGGACCAGGGCTCTTAGTTTAAGGTCATTAGGCTTTGACCAATTGAAAAGGTTTATGGTTATAATTCTTGGACCATTTTGAGGTCCTTTGTCGATTATTATTTGATGAAAAAAACTAAAACACAATGTGAAAGGAGAAAATGAGGCCTTGATCCACATGAAGAAATCCTAGAGATGGTTTTACATAGTTTATGGTTATATGACATGGATCTTGGTAAAAAGATTAATTTCATGATGCTTGGACTACAGAAAAAATATCTAAATCCATGATTCTCAGAATGTGTAATGTTTGATTCAAGGTATTTGTATGGAATCAAAAATCTTAAGATCGATATGAATGTAGGGTGTCTTGGCCTACCTACCACACAAGTATCAAGAAATAAATGACACATAGTTTATGTTCTTAATTATTGTACAAGGTTAAAGGTATAAAATTGAGTAAATTCATGATGATTATACTAGGAATATGTTGTTATAAAGGTAATATATGTTCAACAGATGATTTATTACCTGGAGTGAAAGAGGAAATGCTGGCCCATACAGAACATAATTTCCATGAGATAAAATGAACACGTTTTAATGTCACAATTTTTAGATAATAATATGGCCAATGGGATAAAGGGTTGATATATATGTGGTTGGGCCCAAAGACATGATGTCTATGAATCTCTAAAAATAACAAGGAAATGTGAATCAAGCCACTTATAGTTCCATAAAATGGAATGGTAGGAGACCAATTCTAAATGTGGGAGAAAACCCTTCTGATGAAGGAATCATATGTTCATAATACTAGGTGAGGATAAATTTTTGTGTCATGTTCAAAGTACATTGGTTTTGGTTCATCCCATATTATATCAACAAATTTTTATTTCAAATGAGGTACGGTTTTTGACCATATCAAATGTTGCCTATAAGTAATACCAGTTGTATATAGGTTAGGGCTTATAAGATCATCCCATAATTATCATATGATTAATCCTAGGTTTATATAGAGTAATATCATAGTTTAACATCATCTATTAATGAAATCATGAATTACAACATAAATTCATACAACATAAACAATAGAGGGTTACAAATAGTTTAATGAAATAAATCTTTGACCAAGTAGAAATAGTTTAAAGTTGAATTTTTTGGAAAAAGTTAAAAAATATTTAAGTTTTTATTTCCTAGAAGATGTGGATTCAACTGGTTTATGGTAATAAAGATTATATCTATTGTGAATAGTTTAATTTAATACTTCTTAGAGCCTTGAAAAAAAATTATGGCTTTGTTGCAAGAACCATAGGGCTCATCGTATGAAGTATTAAATGAGAAACCTAACATTGGTGGGAGGTGTGAAATTATCTCTATCCATAGTGATCAACGAGTATGTTCTGTTAGAATAGTCCTTATGGATGATGTATGGTCTATCCAACATGGACACTAAATTTGGTGGATTTTTTCAAGTTAACATCAGCATTCTGAGATCTAGAACCATGTCACCATATAAGATATATTAGAGGAAACCTTATTGTTGAACACTCTCTCTAAACTATTTTGGTGCCTCTCTAGATTGTTCATGGATTGGAGAATATTATCTTCAAGGGATCAAAACTTATCCAAGAAAACATCTTCAATTCTTGTTTGGAATCTACTGTTCATAAACAGTATTTCATAGTGATGACAACTGATCCTTGATGAGAAATAATTCATCTGTTCCACATACAAGGTACTAAGGGTTCACTACGGAGGAATTATGAGTTTTTTCTTATTGGACTTGAGGGAATTGGGGATCTTGTTTCGAAATCAATTCTTCTTATGACCCAACATATTCTGTAAGATATTAACGATAATATTTTTGAATACCTAAATCTACCCATTTTGTTATGCATGATAGAGAGATGTGTGGTTAGACTAGATTTTGTACTTGGTGTAAAATTTCCTCCCCACAGAAGCATGGAAGTTTGTGACATTGTCTAGGATAATAGCATGAGGAAATAAAAAAAAGGATAATGTGGGATCTCATTATCTAAATCATGGGATGGTATTTAACTTCCTTGAGGGGAATCACTTCTTCCCATTTGGATAAGAAGTATATTTTAAACATAATGAACATTCACTATAAGGTATAGACCCACGACATTAAATGCCCATACTATAAATTAATAAGCATACAAGCTGGTGTGGAGAATCTTTGGAGGTCTACAAAAAATGTTTGAATCGATCTGAAATGCATGACACCTCTTGGAGAACTTCATGTAGTCAGGGACATTGGTGGTCAAGAAGTATCCTAGTCTCTGAATCTGATGGGAGAGATATAATTGTTGGGACCACTTTGTTTATAAGGTTGTATTTTTTTTCAACAAATGTCAATGATGATAAAAATGAAGGAGATGAAGAAGAACTCCAATGAAATGGGAGAATGAAAATTCATGTGATTGTTGAAATGATTATAAGTTAAATGAACTTGTGTCAAAGGTGACACATTTTTATAAAAAATGAATAATGGTGATGTATAATCCATCTTAAGATGATTAAAGTAGAATTAGTATTTGAATAATTCCATGCAATTCTTTGTGATTGCATGAGAACCATGGAAGATCTTACTTGATGAATAGAAACATATGATTTTTAAAGTAAAGAATGGTGGATGAAGAAGAAGAGAGAGTGTGGAAGATCTTGGCATTCGGAGATGGCCATGAATTTCAAAATGTTTCTAAATATGATGAGGATTTTTATATATGTATTTCCAAAGTATCATAATTTTTTAGAACTTGTGATGTAAGAGTTATGAAGGAAAGGGGGAGTAAAGATAATGTTATTCCTATTCTGGTTTTGATTGGAAAGATTATTGTTGCTAAAATATTGGGAAAGAATGTGACTTGAAGAAAATATATTATGCGCAAGGTATAAAATGGCCTATGATTTTGAGTGCAAGTATAGTTTTAAGATCAATACTTCAAAATTTGGAAAAAGAAAGAGGTGCATAAAAAAACAAAGTTGTGCATGAAAAAAACATTCTTGTGAAATAGCCAGTTGAGTTTTTTCACGTAAGTAGTGCCTCAGATCAGAAATAATAAAAATCAGAAAAGGAAAAAGGTGCGTGAAAAATCAGAGATGTTCGCACAATGTGCACGGAGCATCAGACTTCTGCGTGTAAAATTGGTTCTGTGCAAATTGTGGGTTTTAGGTTTTATGCACAAGGGGTGTCTTGGGATCAGAAATAAGAAAATTGACAAAGGAATGAAGTGTGATAAATAATCCAAGATGTGTGCAAAATTGGAAGTCGGTGTACAAAATAATCTAGGATGTGTGTGAAATTGGAAGTCGTGAAAAATACTGGTTTGAATTTTTATGCGCAAGAGAGGAATCATGTTTAAAATTATGAGAAATGGAAAAGTCATTAGGTGCACAAAAAATATAGGTGGTGCATGAAAATAAAATAAGGTGCATGTAATATAAAAAGTGAGAGAAATTTTTAAGCGCAGGAAGTGGTTTTGCATGCAGGGTCAAAAACGCCTATAAATAGGAGGTGACTGTAACAACCCGATATTTTATGATAAGTATTATTTTTAATTTATTTTATGTCATGGGTTTTATGCTACAAGAAGTTTATCTTGTGCTAAACGCAACACCATATTATCTTTCAGTATACGCAACACTATTCCTAGATTGTGTTACACACAATTTCAAGTTCGTTTGATAATAGTCACTCTACGCAACATTGAGTATATATATATACATATATTCAATGTATAAATGAAAAACATGGTTGGATTCTGTTATAACGAAACAACAAAGGAGTCTTTCACTATACACAACCCTAACTTGGCTTGTATTACACGCAATCGCGACCTTCTTCGATAGCGTGTGTTGTACGCAATACCGGGTTTTACTAAAAAGCGATATGTTATTATAATATTATTATGAACTAGGAGTTATGAATAGTATTAACTATATTTTTAATTTTATAACATTATTCATCTTACAGATTTTCTAAATCATGGTATAAGAACAAAATAAATTTTTCAGGTCAAATAAGTATTTTTCAAAAAATGCAGTTTTGCCGCCTTTTGGTGGTGCACCCACATTAAATCTAGTTTTTGACATGTTTATAAGTTCAGATTTACAAAATAAAATTATTCTTTGGAATCAGGATATAAAATTTTACCTTGGATAAATATTTCATATTATTCTGATAACTTTCATATTTTAATGAATAGTAACTACACTCTGTATTTTAATTAAAAACAACTTTTTTCATCATAATAACTTATGTGGTTAAATTATTTTATTGAATGTTTTTAAAGTATAAATAGAATATATTTTAACCATTTATTATAATGTATGTCATTAGCATTGATTTTACATTGAATTCGTAGGTTAAATCAATTCAATCGTTTGCAATGTTTTAAACAAAAACCCGTTTTCATTCGACAACTGGATTATTTTTAATTTAATTTCTGCAACTTCTATGTATTGAATTGGAAAAATGGATTCCATATTTGGAATCAGTGGGTCCAAATTATGTTAATAAGCTACTTTTTATTTTTTGGAATTATGAATAATAACTACGGTAAATTTTATTTACCATAGTTAAAGGTAAATCGGGTAATTAAGGATATATATAATATTATAAAATTATACTAACACATGTCAAAATTCTATTGGATGGCTAAAAGTAGACCCATATCACTTAAGGGTCGTATTAGATTCATTTTATGGACTTTTGACCCTGAAAATAATTTAATTGTTATTAAAACCAAAGAAAGTGACATCATTTCACTCTCTTAAATCTTATAAGTATAATAATTTTAATTTAGTGATAAACATAATAAAACATCGAATATGAATAGTCTCCAGAAATATAATAGAATTATATAAATCATTATAATTTATTTATTATTTTTATGGATTAAATAATTTCCATTAATGGTGATACATTAATGATGCAGAAATTATTTATTAATTGAAAAAATCAGTAATATAGTTTTTATTGAAATAATAATACCCAGTAAAAGGCCCACAAACCTGTCCAAAACTTATTTTTAGTGTATATCTACACCTTAATCATCCAATTACCTAATATATAACCGTTTGGAGCCTTATAAAAGTGATTATGACACTTATATTATTTCATTTTAAATGATGCTAAAGTTGCCACCTTCATAATTTAATAAATATAACAATTTAAATATTGTGATTTTAAGATTATAAATTCGAGTAAAAGTTTTATTGTGAAATTAAATAGATTTATATTCATCATAGGATTTTATTTTTAATTTTTATGAAAAAATAAGTATATTAAATAATTATACAATAATGTTGTAGTAATTATTTTATTAAGAGATAAATCAAATAAATGGTATTACAAATAATAAAATAAATATTATATGAACTATTTAATGTGATCCACTAATTTTATAGATACCTATGACATTTTATGAATCTATTTAATCTTTTATTTCGAACATATCTTCTGTATATATTTTATTGAAATTCAAATAAATGAATAGTGTCAAAATTGACACTTGTTATTTTATAAAAATAACATATTATAAAATTTTTTAAAAATCACAAAAATATTTAAAAATTAAAAATTTAAATTTATATGGTCTATAATGTTATAAAGTAACTAATAATGGAAAATTAACAACAAATAAGTAATTATTTGTTATTATTTAAAATTTAGAATTTTCTTACCACAAATAAACTTAAATAGATTAAATAAGGACAAATCAAAATGATAAGGTTTAAAATAATACCCAAACATGCCTAAATTTTCTTGGATGATGGGATTACAACTCTATCTCATCTAATATTTGAATATGATTAATTTTTGGAGGTTTTTAAGTGGGGTTAGATTTATTATAAATTAATATTTTTAAGATTTCCAAAGGTGCCCCTCTCCTCCCTTAAAAAAGGTCACATCCTCCCTCTCCTCCTCACACCAATTTGAGCATTTAAGCTCAGAAAAACCCAGACCATTTCCCTCATCAACTTCTATAGAAACATCCTAGAGGTCCTGGTATTCTTCAAAGACAAATTTTAGTACCCTAAGAGGAGGATTGAAAGAGGCGTGTCAAAGAAGAGGTAATATCTGTTATCGATTCTTTCAAGTTTCCTTCTTCTTAAACTTCTTCTTCATTAGTGGTTTCATTATGAAGTAATAACATAAGTATCACTCATATATTGATATTTTATTATATGTATGAAACAAACATATTTCACCATCTATCCATCCTATGGAAAATGAAATCACCGCGCGTGCGTACGTACGGAATACCGTCTCCACGCCGTGGTGTAATCTATTTTCCATCACCACCTTACATGGATTGGTATAATGGCGAAATTAATGAATATATATGATTATTGTAAAGTGATATTTATTCTTTAATATTATACATACACTTTAATACAATTCGACGATTATGGGAATGATATCATCGCTCGTGCGTACGTATGGAATACCATCTCCACGACGCGATGAGATTCACTCTACATGATAACCATTCAAGAATGATTATAAAGTATATATAATAAGTAATAATAAAATATATGACATAATAATGCTACTGGATTTATGTATATATATATTTATGTCATCTACTTAATTCCATTCAATTCAATAAGGAAACGAAAACAGCGTTCATGCGTACGTACGACCTATCGTCTCCCTGAACGGTGTATTTCTTTCCATTTATCGATCGATTATTTATATTTATATTCTGAATATATATTATATATAAATAATGTTTTACATTCTGGATGTAAGTAATCATGATCTAAGTAATCATATTAATAATTACAAGTTAAAACATGAACGAAAAATGAGACGATTTTACCCAAAACGCTACTTGAACATGAATTTACAAAAGAACGGGTAATATAAAGTCATAAGTGAACCATATATGATATAATAACAACAAATAAGATTCTGTAATAAGTCAATGACATTATTTAAATCATTATACCGGAGTTTTGGATACGTACGATGCATATCAGACCTAAGGTAAGGGATAATTTTGCAAATCTCATTTTTATCTGAGATGCTTATTCATAAGTATTTACTGGCGTTATTGCTATCATCAATGTCCATGTTTTATAAAAGTGTATTAATGTATGTTTAAAGTCCTTTTAACCCATTTTTTACTTTTACTACATGGTATGTATGGAATCTTTCTTTTACGAGGTACTTTTTGACTTTTTCGACCAAAGTACGAAAAGAATGTTATTTTAACATATACGGCATGAAAGGATTTTTTACTGTTTTATAAAGCCATATTTCATTAAGTATCCTCCAAAAGATTTCATGACTATTTTCAACAAAATCTATTTCTTTTAAAATTGCATGACATTTTGTGAAAAGAAAATGATTTTGAAGAAAAAAGGTTATTTTCCTCAAGAATTCATTTCAAGTGTTTTATAAAAACCATTTTCCATCTGAGATGACATTATTTTCATATGTGAATGTTTCAAGTATAATGTATCTATGATTTACATGGTTTCTCTTTTCTTATTATGAAATGATATACATTTCTTTTATATGGATTATGTGATGATGTGATGAAGTTTATGAAACCCATTTCATTTATTGGATTATTATGAATGATGTATGTTTATTTTGTGGAACAAGTAAGAATTATTTCATTATGAGATTGGTGGGACCTACATCTACCTCCAATGCATTGGGTAAAGATTTATATCTCATGAGATAGACATGGCTGGAACGACATATTAAACCGGTTCAGTAATACGGGACTGGAATGAGGAGTGAACTCGATTCAGAAAGGGACTTTGTCCACTAAGATGGTCTTGGCAGCAATTCCTTGGCTACAATGGAGATCATATCATTTTCTTAATTGTTGCCACAATTACATGTTTTATTCCCATGCTATTTTATCATTATTAATGTTTCTTTATGATCTATGCCATACGTACTTCCATGTTTTATGTCATTGCTCAAGCTTTTTATGTTTAAACATTATTTTCATGTTTTTAAGTTCAAATGTATATGGTATGTTTTATTTTATCCATGCTTAACCTTACTGAGAATTTGATCTCACCCTTTTTATGTTTTATTTTACCCAGGATATAAAGAAAGGTTTTAGGTAAGAAAAAAATGGGAAGATCTTTATGGGAGATGTTGAAGATATTTCACCACGGTTAGAAGATTACGTTCCACGTTTTCAAAGACACTAAACTATTACGGTCCTTATGAGTCTGTTTTTGTTATGTATTAAGTATTCCACAAAAGTAATGTAATGTTCATGTACATCAAGCTTTGAGTCTCTACATTCAGTATTAGAGGAAAGGTTTAGTCAACCTTTGGAAACAAGGATGTGAAAACGTTAGTGAGATCCCTAGAGATATTTCGAAGGTATCTCTAGGGATGTCCCTAATGATAAGTATACGTATAGTATATAGTCCTAGAACTATTGTAAAGATCTTAGAATTTAACCTATGATTTTAGATATTGAGGGTACTTCACCATTACTATGTTGTTTTCCCTAGCATGATTTTTTCCTCCCACATAATTCTTTATGTGTTTTAGTCAATGGAGGGAACCAGAATGAATTCGGTTAACATTGAATCCAATGGGAAAATTGGTGACTATGAGCAAAAAAATTGCATAATGCCAAGAGAAAATGATATTGTGATTATGCTGAATCCTTCATCGCGATATATGATTAACAAGGTGAAATTTAGTGGTATGCCTAATTCATAAAATAAGAGGAAGATATAATTTTATGCATGTTCGCATGTTGAGGAGCATAAAGAAATATTGAGATTTCTAAAGAAGGGAAGAAGAAACTTGTGTAATACCTCAAAGGGAGGGAAAAATGTTATCTATGTGGAGAAAAGGGTCATAGAGTGAAAGACTGTTATGAAGTTCGATGTCTTATTTGTGGAGAACATGGGCATTACCCAACTCAATTCCCTCACATAAAATGTTACTTCTAAATCAAGGAAGGACTTATTCCAGAAAAATCATTGAAGATGATGGATTGGTATTCCAGAATAATGTTGTTGAGGTACTTTTATGGTGTATTAGAATATTTTTGTATTAGTCTATTGTGGTTTTCAATAATTTTATTGTACCGGTAACCATGAAAAGTGATTCAAATATTTTGGAAAGCAGATGATATGTGCATAATGAAGGGATAAGAAGATAATGAGATGTTTGACAGTATTCATGAGCTCATGATTGATATAAGGACAAAGTGATATCGTGGTTTGAGTATATAGAATTTTGAGGATTTTGGTATGTGAAAAGAGTTAACTTTTGACAGCACTCATGTTTTCACTAAGATTCAATGGGTATTCATTTTTCAAGAGAATACATGATTAAGGTATTCACATGACTGGAATGTGGCCAACAAGATAAATGAGGGATAAATGATTGTATTCACGTGATTGTTATATGACATTTTTATTAATCATTCTCTTTATAAAATGAGTTTGGAAAGAAGTATTTTGGAAAAGCCTAATGATTGGAATGGATATTATTGTTTAAGGATAAATATTTTTGTTATAATAGTATTGTTTTAGAAAAAAGACAACCTGCAGGACGGGCGACAGCCCGTCGCGTCGGACAATGTTGTGGGAATCGAACCCACAACCGAACTGCGACTGGCCTTTATCGCCTACCACTAGCCTACATGATGTCCTTGGTTAGTAGAAACTAGTTTTATTTTATTAATCGGTATGATATATGAAGTATAAGTTCAATTTTCGAACCATATACGATTAATCTAACCATATGATGGACTTATAACTTTTGTTAACCTTTTGTTTTAAACAGATGGAATAACCCATAATTCTATCACATGATCTTCTAACACATCACAAATAACAAATTCAACTTCATTTCATTAATGGATTAAGTGGAAATTGTTCAATTCATGAACAACAGTGGGATTGTACCAAAATCATGTATGTATTTCTTTTAATTCATCAACTTTAGGGAAATGATCTTGAAAACGAAAAATGCTGTCTTAGTGACCTTATATCCGATGAATCAAATGATACCTTAGATCATCACAAATCTATGGCCTTTTGATTGTTGGCTTCTTCATAGCCATGTTCTCTACCACTCTCCATCAGAACATGATGGTTAGATTTTTTTTCCATATCCATATTTTCACCAATGTTCTCCTATGTGAAAACCCAATGATGAGTTAATTTGGGTAACCATTACATTTCATACTTTAGTTTTAAAAGTTAAGTTTTGGTATTTCATTTTATGATGTGGGTTTTAATTAAAGAAACTTTGAAGTAAAAAATAATGCATAACCCCGACGAATTTCGAGGGTGAAATTCATTTTAAGGGGGGTATAATATAACAACCCGATATTTTATGATAAGTATTATTTCTAATTTATTTGATTTCATGTTTTTTATGCTAAAAAAATATTATCTTGTGCTATACACAACACCATATTAGCTTTCAGTATACGCAACACTATTCTTAGATTGTGTTACACACAATTTCAAGTTCGTTTGATAATAGTCATTCTACGCAACACTGAGTATATATATATATATATATATATATATTCAATGTATAAATGAGAAACATGGTTGGATTATGTTATAATGAAACAACAAAGGAGTCTTTCACTATACGCAACCCTGACTTGGCTTGCATTACACGCAATCGCGACCTTCTTCGATAGCGTGTGTTGTACGTAATACCAGGTTTTACTAAACAAAGATATGTTATTATAATAATATTATGAACTAGAAGTTATGAATAGTATTAACTATATTTTGAATTTTATAACATTATTCATCTTACACATTTTCTAGATCATAGTATAAGAACAAAATAAATTTTTCAGGTAAAATAAGTATTTATCAAAAAATGTAGTTTTGCCGCCTTTTGATGGCACACCCACTTTAAATCTAGTTTTGACATGTTTATAAGTTCAATTTTAAAAAATAAAATTATTCTTTGGAATCAGGATATAAAATTTTACCTTGTATAAATTTTTCATCTTATTCTGATAACTTTCATATTTTAATGAATAGTAAAAACACGCTATATTTTAATTAAAAACAACTTTTTTCATCGTAATAGATTATGTGGTTAAATTATAATATTGAATGGTTTTAAAGTATAAATAGAATATATTTTTACCATTTAATATAATGTATTTCATTATCATTGATTTTACATTGAATTCGTAGGTTAAATCAATTCAATCTTTTGCAATGTTTTAAACAAAAACCCGTTTTCATTCGACAACGAGATTAATTTTAATTTAATTTCGGCAACTTATGTGTGTTGAATTTGAAATAATGGATTCCATATTTGGAATTAGTGGGTCCAAATTATGTTAATAAGCTACTTTTTATTTTTGGGAATTATGAATAGTAACTACGGTAAATTTTATTTACCATAGTTAAAGGTAAATCGGGTAATTAAGGGTATATATAATATTATAAAATTACCCTAAAACATTCCAAAACTCTATTGGATGGCTAAAAGTAGACCCATATCACCTAAGTGTTGGATTATATTCATTTTATGGTCTTTTGGCAATGAAAATAATTTAATTATTATTAAAACCAAAGAAAGTGACAACATGTCACTCTCTTAAATCTTATAAGTATAATAATTTTAATTTAGTGATAAACATAATAAAACTTTGAACATGAATTGTCTCCAGAAATATAATAGAATTATCTACATTATGATAATTTATGTAGAGTTTTTAGGGATTAAATAACTTCCATTAATGGTGATACTTTAATGATACAGAAATTATTTATTAAGTGAAAAATCAGTAATATAGTTTTTATTGAAATAATAATACCCATTAAAAGGCCCAAAAACCTGTCCAAAACTTATTGGTAGTGTATATATACACCTAAACCATCCAAATACCTAATATATAACCGTTTGGAGCCTTATAAATGTGATTATGACACTTATATTATTTTATTTTAAATGATGCCAAAGTTGTCACCTTCATAATTTAATAAATATAACAATTTAAATATTGTGATTTTAAGATGATAAATTCTATTAAAAGTTATATTTTGAAAGTTAATAGATTTATCTTCATCATAGGTTTTTATTTTTAAGTTTTATGTAAAAATAAGTATATTAAATAATTATTCAAAAATGTTGCAGTAATTATTTTATTAAGTGATAAACCAAATAAATGGTTTTAAAAATAATAAAATAAATATTATATGAACTATTTAATGTGATCCAATAATTTTATAGATACATATGACATTTTATAAATATATTAAATATTTTATTTCGAACATATCGTCTGTATATAGTTTATTGAAATTCAAATAAATGAATAGTGTCAAAATCGACACTATTGTTATTTTATAAAAATAACATATTATAAAATTGTTTAAAAATCAAAAAAATAATTATAAATTATAAATTTAAATTTATATGGTCTATAATGTTATAAAGTAACCAATTATGCAAAATTAACAACAAATAATTAATTATTTGTTATAATTTAAAATTTAGAATTTTATTACCACAAATAAACATAAATAGATTAAATAAGGATAAATCAAAATGATAAGGTTTAAAATAAGATCCAAACATGTATAAATTTGATTGGTTTATTATATTACAACTCTATCTCATCTAATCTTTGAATATGAGTCATTTTTTGTGGTTTTTATGTGGGGTTAGATTTATTATAAATTAATATTTTTAATATTTCCAAAGGTGCCCCTCTCCTCCTTTATAAAAGGGAACATCCTCCATCTCTTACTCACACCAATTTGAGCCTTTAAGCTCGGAAAAACCCTGACCATTTCAATTCTCAACTTCCCTAGAAACATCCTAGAGGTCCTGGTCTTCTTCAAAGACCAATTTTAGTACCCTAAGAGGAGGATTCAAAGAGGCGTGTCAAAGAAAAGGTAATATCCGTTACCGATTCTTTCAATTTTCTTTCTTCTTCAACATATTCTTCTTTAGTTGTTTCATTATGAAGTAATATCATCAGTATCACTCATATATTGATATTTTATTATAAGTATGAAACAACCATATTTCACCATCTATCCATCGTATGGAAAATGAAATCAATGCGCGTGCCTACGTATGGAATACCGTCTCCACGCTGTGGTGTAATCTATTTTCCACCACCACCTTACTTGGATGGGTATAATGGTGAAAGTAATGAATTTATATGATTATTTTAATGTGATATTTATTCTGTAATATTATACATACACTTTAATACAATTGGACGATTATGGGAATGATATCATCGCTCGTGCGTACGTACAGAATACCGTCTCCATGATGCGATGAGATTCACTCTTCATGATAACCATTCCAGAATGATTATAAAGTATATATAATAAGTAATAATAAAATATATGACATAATAATGATACTGGATTTATGTATATATATATTTATTTCATCTACTTAATTCCATTCAATTCAATAAGGAAACAAAAACAACATTCTTGCGTACGTACAACCTACCGTCTACATGAATGGTGTATTTATTTCCATTTATCGATCCATTAAATATATGTATATTCTGAATATATATTATATATAAATCATGTTTTACATTCTGGATGTAAGTAATCATGATCTAAGTAATCATATGAATAATTACAAGTTAAAACATGAACGACAAATGAGACGATTTTACCCAAAACGCTACTTTAACATGAATTTACAAAAGAACGGGTAATATAAAGTCATAAGTGAACCATATATGATATAATAACAATGAATATGATTCTGTAATAAGTCAATGACATTATTTAAATCATTATATAGGAGGTTTGGATACGTACGAAGCATATCGGACCTAAGTTACGGCACAATTTTGCAAATCTCATTTTTTTCCAAGATTGCTTATTCGTAAGTATTTACTGGGGTTATAGCTATCATCCATGTCCATGTTTTATAAGAGTTTATTCATGTATGTTTAAAGTCCTTTTTACCCATTTTTTACTTTTACTACATGGTATGTATGGAATCATTCTTTTACGAGGTACTTTTTGACTTTTCCGACCAAAGTACGAGAAGAATGTTTTTTTAACTTATACGGCATGAAATGATTTTTTACGGTTTTATAAAGAAATATTTTCATGAATATTCCTCCAAATGATTTCATGACTATTTTCAAAAAATATTTTTCTTTTAAAATTGCATGACATTTTGTGAAAAGAAAATGATTTTGAAGAAAAAAGGCTATTTTCCTCAAGAATTCATTTCAAGTGTTTTATCAAAACAATTTTCCATCTAAGATGACATTATTTTCATATGTGTATGTTTCAAGTATAATGTCTATATGATTTACATGGTTTCTCTTTTCTTATTATGAAATGATATCCATTTCTTTTATATGGATTATGTGATGATGTGAGGATGTTTATAAAACCCATTTTATTTATTGGATTATTATGAATGATGTATGTTTATTTTGTGGCACAAGTAAGAATGATTTCATAATGAGATGGGTGGGACCTACATCTCCCTCCAATGCATTTGGTATAGATTTATATCTCATGAGATAGATATGGCTGGAACGACATGTTAAACCAGTTTAGTAATACGGGACTGGAACGAGGAGTGAACTCGATTCAGAAAGGAACTTTGTCCACTAAGATGGTCTTGGAAGCAATGCCTTGGATACAATGGAAATAATATCATGTACTTAATGGTTGCCACAATTACATGTTTTATTCCCATGATATTTTATCATTATTAATGTTTATTTATGATCGATTTCATATGTACTTCCATGTTTTATGTCATTGCTCATGCTTTTGATGTTTAAACATTATGTTCATGTTTTTAAGTTAAAATGTATATGGTATGTTTTATTTTATCCATGCCTACCCTTATTGAGAATTTGAGCTCACCCTTTTTATGTTTTCTTTTCCCCAGGATATAAATAAAGGTTTTAGGTAAGAAAAAAGTGGAAGATCTTTATGGGAGATGTTGAAGATATTTCACCACGATTAGAAGATTACGTTCCAAGTTTCCAAAGACACTAAAGCGGTCCTTATGTGTCTGTTTTTGTTATGTATTAAGTATTCTGCAAAAGTAATGTAATGTTCATGTACGTTAAGCTTTGGGTCTCTACAGTGACCCCCTGTCATTTGATGATGCTCGTAACTTAGAAAAATCCTAAGCTATGACAAAAAAAAATTGAAGTATAGAGTGGTGCATGAAAAGAATAAGTGTTGCACGAAAAAGAAGTGGTTCATGAAAAAGAGAAGTTCTGCACGAAAAAGAAGTGTTTCACGAAAAGGATTTTTTGTGTCAAAAGGAGTTTTTACGTTCAAGGTTTTAATTTTACATACAAGACACCTAGAAGGGTGCCCAAAAAATTTGGGGGTCCTGTAGGCCTTTTACAGGTTCTTATCACTCTCGAATTGGATTCTCCAAGAAGGAAGTATTGTGAACCATTCGTTTTTACGTAGAGAAGTAGTACTGCACACACATGAAGAGTTCTTAACACCCTTGTTGTGCTTTTAAAATAGGAGAAAAAAAATATGTACAACATAACTCTGATATACATAGAAAGAGTTAAGTATACCAATACACTTAGGTGTTTATATTGGGAATTAAAGGAAGATAAGAAGAAGACAAAGAACACAGTGTGACCAACTGAAGATTGTGAAGTATTCAGGGAAGTACAATTATAATGATGCTTTGCTGAGATGATATTTATTTCTCGAACAATCACATAGTATTTTATTATTCTTTCCAAGAAGATAAGAAAAAGATTTAGTGCATTCAGCTATTACACTAAAGGAGAAGATTAAATAAAAAAGGGCACAAATTCAGGAATCTGATGAACGAAATGTGTCATGCTAAATAGAAGACAAAGGCTTCCATGCTTATCTATTCAAGGGACCTTCACGTCAATAAATTGAGTCAGACTTCACCCAAGGAAGTGAGCTAGGGGGAGTCAGTAAGAGTGACCCTAGGAAAGTAGTGAGCTATCCCTGAATAGTTAGGTAGTGAGACTGGGACAGAGTAACTATTCCTAAACCTATGTAATCCATAAATATTAAAGAATAGTGGAATTAGGTACGACCGAAAACCTGTCAGCATATGCTCCTTGGATGTATCCCTTACTGGTGAACCTAGTAAAAAGTTTTGCATTGATCTTATCAATGTGAATGTTTAATTACTACACATACGCATCATACATGTTTAAACATGTTCCTACCAACATGGGAACAAGATCCAATAAAGTAGAGAAAAAGTCAGCACCCTTATTCACCCCCAGGGTGTTCTAGGTCCTTCAATTGGTATTAGAGGGAAAATATTCAGATATGTCATATAACCTATTGTAATTCATCCAGTGGAGGATTTAAGTTTTCTTTCCTATTTCAACATTGAAGTGTAGGTTTATTAACGATTTGGTTACCTATAAGAAATAATTTTATATCCAATAAGGCCTCGAAAAATATGAAAAATAAGGAGATGAAATAGTTGAATAAGTCCCTCTTATAAAAAGAAGAGGTAGTATTTGGTTCTCCATGTACTTCCAATAATGAAGAAATATCAGGCTTGGAAAGTAAAGAGTTGGTGGCTCAGGTAACTACCAAAAACAATGATTCCATCGTAAGTGGTGATTTTGATCAAACTCTGACCTCACGTGAGCTTTTAAGCGTTCAAGAGAAATTAAGAACCTATCTGCATGATATTATTGAATAAATAGTTTTTGCTATTTGTAGAATATTTCAATCCATGCAAGCTGAGATCACCTAACTTTAAAGAGAAACTGATAATATGGAAAAGGGCTTAGTAGGAAAAAATACATAATTTTTAATGCTCTCCAGATATATTGAAGTCTTTGAAAAGAAATAAGGGGTCAATAAAACACTAGAAGAAATGATACATTAACTTGAAGATGATCTGAATATGATCACTGAAGTCAAGACTTTATATGTGGAATAAACTTCCAAGAAATTCGCGGAACTTAACTCTTTGTTACAAAACAAAGCTAATATGCATGACGATTAAGTAGAAAGATTAAATAATTCTTGTGAAGAGAAGATGAATATGATTGAAGACCAGAAAGTCATCCTAAATATGAATTGTCTAAAATTGGAAGATAAATGTCCCAATATTGAGAAGACATATATTAAGCCTTCACAAAAGAAGGTTGTAATTGATACTGGTATTCAATGTTCATTGGGATAATCTAATGGTTAAGGAAAAGCAACATGTGATAAGAAGATCACGAATTCACTCATTGGTCTATCAAAATCAGCTAAGAATATTTAGGTACCATCCATTCCATCTTGTACCGATGGTTCTAAATTTTTTTTCCATAAAAAATGCAGGATGGAAGAAAAATATAAACAAGTAGGGATGAGGAATGGTGATAAGATACCTACCATCATAGCTATGGTAGATAAGAAGAAGAAGTTATAAGATGATTCCCCATAGAGATCACAACATATCAAGAAGAAGACTCAATAACCTTATAAAGATGATATTAAGAATTCAAGGTTTGTTTGTCAATGTTGGTGCTGTAAAAGATTTGGGAATTTTGAACTAGATTGTTGGTAAAATCCCTTATATTTAAAAGCATAGATAAATCCCATATCAAGGATAATGCAAAAGAAGAAGAAGAAACATCCATTGATGCAGAAACATATGTACACTACAAATAGATTTGGGATATTAGATAACATCTGGGATACATGTAATAGGAGTGGTCACATGAATGGTGCATGTTTATCTCAACAGGTACCCAAAGATGATAAGAAAAAGAGATCACTAGAGCTGGATAAGAAAGAAGAAGAATCCTTGGAATGTAGTCATAAGAATTTTGAAAAAACAAATTCTCCCAAGAATACTCCAAGGATGAAACTTGATAAGTCCTTGGATTCTAAATCCTAAAATGTAAAGGGTGGTGCATCCAAAAGAACTACTAAGAAGGATTCCACTCAGAAGAATCCATGTAGAATATTCAATCTTGATGCCTCAGTCCCTAATGATATATTGGTGATTTCGCCAAAATATTTCTAAAGAAGAGGAAAATATAAGATGCACGGGCTATGTCTAGTGCTTAAAACAAAAAGAAGATTCTATATGAATACAAATATATCTTTGTGTGATGTGAAACATGGCTGGTCACACTGTTAGAATGTGTTTTGAATTCATTCCATCCCAAAAATAATTCCCCAATAATATGAAAGATTCATCAGGAGATTATAATTATTTGAAATACCTTGAAGAAAAAATATTCACACACAAATAGATAGAAGAAATAGTGAGGTCCACTCAATCACAGTCAGCATTGAAGATCAGTTGTGAAAGTGTTAAGAATGGAGAATATGGGTTGAGAAAATCAACCTTGTTGTTCACATTGATGGAGAAAAAGGGATCCACCTAATTTCATTAAATTTTTATGTATTGTATTTTTCCATATAGTATAGAGAATTGAATGTGAAGCAATCTCTCAGGGGTGAGAACCTAAGATTCAATGGTGAGAAGTGTTCCCGCGATGGGGAGACACATGAAGAAGTTTCCAAAGTTATTATCTCAATAAGTATCATCTTCAATTGGTATTAAATTCAACTACTCTGAAGATTGTCTAAGGGTCATGTCATTGGAAATGGTATGTCACCTCTCAACCCTGGTTACTCAAAATAAAAATTATTTTCCAAAGGGGGAGTAACAAAGTTAATCAGGGACTTAAGAAGAATGGAAGTACCCCCAATGTCACTTATCCTTCCAATTTCAATTGAATGTTTTTGATTGGTTTATTGATGTTAGTGCAAGAGTTTTAGGATGATAATATCATATCACATTTATTATCCTCAACCTAGAATTAATGTAGAAATCCCTTGAATACAAGTATATGAGTTCTCACCTCATGATCTATCATGATCAGTAGATAATGGAAAACTCTATTGTCTAAATCAAATCCTCTTGTTTTCTACACTGAGCATTGCTCAAATATACTTAGAGTGAAATGATTGATGACACGTTTCTTAAGTGTGAACAGATACCCTCTCTACCATGAAATTTTTATTTCTTGTTAATAAGGGGTAGAGAAAGTGAAATGAAAGTTTGAAAAGTAAAGGCGAGAGAGAAGATTCTCATTTGGACATTTACATATTCATTTTAGGTGATTTATAAGGTATTGAAAAAAAAATAAAAAGGGGGATATTGTTGGGAACACTTTGGGTATAAGGTTGTATTTATGGTCAATAATTGTAAATGAAGATCCAAAATAAGGAGATGAAGAAGAACTCCAATGAAATAGAGGAATGGAAATTTAAACGATTGTTGAACTGATCAAAAGTTCAAAGAACTTGTGTTAATGGTGAAACATTGTTTACAATAATGAAGAATGGTAAAGTATCATCCATATGGGGATAATTAAAGAAGAATGATGATTTAAATAATACCATGCAATTCTTCATGATTTCATGATAACCATGCAATATGATACTTGATGAATTGAACCATATTATTTTCATGAAGTAGAGAATGATTATTGAAGAAGAAGATAGAGCATGGAAGGGCATGGAATTCTAAGATTGAAATTCATTTCACATTGTATCTAAATCTGACGATTCTTTGCTGATTTTTATTTCCCAAATATCATATGTTTGGGGAACTTACGATGCAAGCGTTATGAAGGAAATGGAGAGTAAAGATACTATTATTCATATTCTAGTTTTTATTGGAAATATTATTGCTACTGAAAGATAGGAAAAGGATGTGACTTTGACAAAATATATTATGCACAAGGTTCAAAATGTCCTAATATTTTGAGTGCAAGTGGAGTTTTAAGATCATTACTTCAATATTTGACAAAGGAAATAGGTGAACAAAAAACTAGATATATGCACGAAAAAATGGGAATGGGTGAAAAAAAGGTTGTGTGTGAAATATCTCATTGATTTTTTCACTCAAGCGATGCCTCTGATCAGAAATATTGAAAATAGGATAAGTAAAGAGGTGCGTAAAAAATCCTAGTTGTTCGCGTAATGTGTGGGGAACATCAGACGTGTGCATGTAAAATTTAATGTGTGTAAAATTTGGGTTTTAGCTTTTACACACAAGGGGTTCCTCGGGATCATGTAGCTGAATATCGAAAAAGGCATTAAGCGTGTGAAATGATACAGGATGTGTGCAAAATTGGAAGTCAATGCACAAAATAATCCAGGTTGTGTGCGAAATTGGAATTCATGAGAGATATTGGTTTGAAGTTTTACACACAATAGTGGATTCATGTTCAAAATGACAGAAAATGGAAAATTCATGAGGTGCATGAAAATTCCAAGCAGTGTGTGAAAATAAATGAAGTTGTACACAACATAAAGTGAGAGATAGTTTTATGCCCAGGAATGGGTTTTGAGCGCAGGGTCGAAAATGACTATAAATAGGAGGTGACCCCCTATCATTTGATGATGCTCGAAACTTAGAAAAATATCGAGCTCTAATTTGCGGAGAAATTGAAGTATAGAGTGATTTGTGAAAAGAGGAAATGTTGCGCAAAAAATAATGTTGTGCACAAAAAAGAGATGTTCTTCACAAAAAATAAGAGTTGGTGAAAATTATTTTTTGTACTAAAATGTGTTTTAATGCACAAGGTTTTAATTTTATGCGTAAGACCCCAAGAAGGGTGCACAAAAAATTTGGGGGTCCCGTAGGCCTTTGATAGGTTCTTAGAACTCTTAAAGCAGTTTTACAAAGAAGCGCATACCATGAACCATTCAGTTTTCTAAAAATAAGTAGTACCGCACACACACAACTGGAGTTTAACAGCCTTGTTGTTCTTTGTGAAGAGATGAAGAACAATACGTGCAACTAAAATCATATATAAACAAAAATAAGTAAGTATTGAGATACACTTAGGTGTTGGTATTGGGAATTAAAGGATGAGAAGAAGAATAAAAACAGAGTGTGGACAACTGAAGATTTTGAATTATTTAGGGAAGTACAATTGTGATGATGCATTGATGAGATGATATTCATTACTTGAACAATCACATAGGATTTTTTAATTCTGGCCAAGAAGAGAAGAAAAATATTTTGTGAATTTAGTTATTACACTAAAGGAGAATATTTAATACGGAAGATCATCAATTAAGGACTCTGATGTACACAATTTCTCATGTTGAACATGAGACCAATACTTCCATGCCTATCTATTAAAGAGACCTTCATGTCTATAAACTGAGTGGGACTTCACCCAAGGTAGTGAGCCAGGGGGAGTTAATGGGAGTGACCTGAGGAAAGTTGTGATATATCCTTGAATAGTTTGGAAGTGATACTAGGATAGAGTGACTGTGCCTGAACCTATGTAATCCATAACTAGTGAAGAATAGTGGAATTAGGTACGAATGACAACATTTCAGCATATGATCCTTGGACGTAGCCCTTAGTGGCGAACCAAGTAAAAACTGTTGTGATACATTATGCATATGGATGTTTTAATTACTACAAATATCCATTATATAGATTTGAACAAGTTCCTACCAGCGTGTGAACAAAATCCAATAATGTAGAGAAAAAGTTGACACCCTGATTCACCCCCATCTAAGGGTGTTTTAGGGTCCTTCAATAATCCATCCTGATGGGAAATACAGGATCAGTCATAGACATCCTTCATAACCAGAGGGATCTCATATCTATGGATGAAATATAGGAAAATTCCATGAATATCATTCCTATAGATGGTTGGCTCAAGGTTAGGCCCACACTGGTGGATAAACTATGTTGCACGATGATAAATCTGCTCTTGTTCAGCTTGGTCAGGAAGGAGAGTGACACACTGGAGATAATCGATAAAGGGAGTTGTTCAATTTGTTGTTCCCTCTACTATGGGGGACCTGAGGGTCCTAGAAATGAATCACCAACATCTAGTTAGTTACCATCATATAAAATGGTTGTGTAAATGACACTTCAATGTGTCACATGGATGAGCAGGTCTTCCTATTCAAATTCTATGAGGGACATGACCAAACATGTATGGGCATAACGTTGACCATTCTGTGACTGATGGATATTTTACACCTTCTTATGGGAAGGGAATTCAGCCATTAGTTGATGGGTTCAATCCGACAAGGGATAAATCTCTTTCTTTGTAACGATGTTGTAACCTTTGACCTATTTCATGACTAACTTTGAGTATCCATTCAAATTTAAATTTGGGAAATAAAGCATGAGGGATAGATTTATAATAGTAGTGAGAGCCTAATACTCTTTCTATTTTTTCATGAAACCTTCTACATCTATAATGTGTATGAAAAAATTTTCTATACTAGGGTGATGAAGTGAAACGACCCAAACATTTATAAATGAAATTCACCTTACGAGTTAATTAAATGTCTTATTATGTAACACGGTTATAGAAAAAACATGGTCTTATTTTGTTTTATTATATCTAATTGATTTTAAAATACTATTATGTATCATTACCATTGATAATATATCCATTTAACAGTGATCATATTATTAGTATAAATATTTTTTTCACAAATAAAATTTACCCTGATAAAGGAAGTGATTTCCACAACCAGTAGGATCATACCAGTTTAATCCCATTTATCAGTGTTTCTGAGGGATATATCATCATTCGGCATGCCCTTCACCAATATTATTTTGATATCAAACAACTTAGTCATTATTGAAACCATTTGTGGGAGAATTTCAAACTCATCGAGATCGTGACTTAAATTATGTTCATCAAACCACCACATTAATGTCTCATAGCCGCGCACCTTATCCTTAGAGAATTTTCTTGTGTATTAATGGGATATGTATAAAAACCCCAGAAATATGAGTTTTTAAATTATTTTTTATAGAATAATGAATATATTTTCATCATATTATTGTTACTTAGTAAGTGATTTTTATTTTGATACAATAAAACAAAAAATGTATTTTTGGGAAATATTCAAATTCAATTTAAAATATTATTTTGATGAATTAATAGATTTTTTAAGTAGATAATATTTAATAAAATGTTATTAATAAATAATTTTTATAAAATATAATGAATTTATAAATTTTATGAAGTCAAATTTAATTTTTATAAGGGTTTGAAAACAATTATTGTTAAAAAACACATCATTTCATAATAAATGTGGATTCTAATTTTAAAAGTGAAAAATAAAATATTTATAAAATTATTTTGATAAAATTAATATTATTCTTGGAATCATACCATCAAAATTTTCTAATGGTGAATTTGTTATAATTTTACGATACAATTGAATTTTCAGGTAAAGGTAAAATATCATATAAATATGCATTTTGTATTTTGACATTATAATGACCCAAAAGTGATGTAATAAATACAATAAAATTTTTCAATTCAAAATAGATGTTTTCTACTAAAATTATTTATATTTTTATGTTATTTTATTAATTTTCTAAATCTATTATGAATCCTCCATAACCATTAATATATTTTAATGTTTTGAAATCATTTTTAAGAGTTGGACGCACCTTCACAAAAGAAAGGGAATTATTTTAATATTTTAGGTCCTTAGACTTATAAAATAATGAAAACAAATCTCATATGGAAAAAACCATTAGAAACAACCATAGGCTGATTTTAGTAATTTTATTATATAGAGTCCAAAACCTATGTTTGATAAATCATAAATAAATGCCCAAATATTTCCTATATAATCCCACAAAGATACAATTTCTATTCACTAAAACTCTTTGTAGAACATCCTTACACTTAATTATTCTACCTACAGTCCCCCCAATGTTCCCCCAAGATATCAAGGTTATCCTCCCATGAATTTGGAGTCACGTACTCGAGTAAGGGATCCTCAACTTATCTTCTTTATTAATATTAATTTATTATCTTATGTGTTATATTTTGAATTCCTAATGTTGTGATATAAATTTCCATGTATTTTTTACATACCATTTGATTTAAAAAAGATGAGATACCCCTTTCCCTCTCATCGACCAATTTTATGAATTTTTATGCGACATCGTTATGATGTAGAAATTGTACCATGATTTTCCATGCCAAAATAATTGTTTAATATACACAATACCCATTCATTATCAAGGTTATTCTCCTTTCACACATATAATTCTTTAACTTGAAACTTGAATATATTTATTCCACACTCTTTGAATGTATAATAAAATATGATGATGAATGAATCCATGTTGTATGATCAATGTAGAACACTTCATCATGAGAATTAAATAAATGGGACAGGTGTGATTGAAATTATATAGATATCCATTAGAATGGGTAATGTATATTCTCATGAGACATCATGTTGGGATAGGGAGTGAACCTAATTCCATTATCGTGATTTTTTCATGATTATTTCTTGGTAGTTATCCTTTACCAATGTTTATGGTGTAGTGTTTTAAGTTGTTGGCCCATTTTCTATATCGCCTTTAGGTTATCAGGCTATATCTTGACTTATTATTCATGCTCCTTTTATTCCCCATTTATATGAATATTTTATAACATGTATTACCTTATAAAATTATTATTCCATTAATGAGATTTATATCTAACCCCTTTCTAATGCATGTCCCCAAGTTATCACATGCAGTTTTAAGAGCCATTGAATTTTAGAAGCACATTAAAGAAGTTTTCAATAATATTATTGTATCCCATGTTCAAGATGTTATGATTTGTACCTAAATCCAAAATTAACTATAATTATAAATCTTCTGAGTTTTATTATGTGTTAATTTCTGTAATTAATCATGAATTAATGTGGAATAAATATAAGGGTTGTTATAATTGGTATTAGAGGAAATGTTTAGTTATTTTTTGGATTTGGATTAAAAACTCTAGAGAAACCCTTCAGGATAAGAATAAGTGTAAGAAAATACCTCAATTTTGGTATGAATATAGTAATTGTTTTATCATGAAATTAGATCCATGTATGGATATTACATATGGATGTGGCTCTGGAATAGATGTACCAAGGGGTAATAACTCCAACAAGTGTGTCTGACCTGACTCAGTGTAACTTGGTACATGATAATAAACCTTAATACAAACCTATTTTGACACTCTATTGGGATCTTATTTAGTAAATTCATAAAGTCTTTATGAACCATAAGGGAATAAAAATTTCCCAAAAGAGTATATGTTATGAAACATATCATGGATAACATAGATTAATTCCTATAAATTCATAAGTTAAAAAAATAAATATAATTTATAAGTTATCTATTTAATGTCAATAAATTCATGTTTATATGTTTAATAGTTTAAAAATACTCGACACTATGGTTCTCTTTATTCTAGAAAATGGTCAAAAATAAAAGGAATATGATAAAAATAAATGTGAAAAGAAATGTTATGACTTCCTTAATGAGATTCCCAACTCGAGGGAAGTGGGAATAACAGAATATTTTATGATACTCTCTTAGCTGACACAGGTTCTAAAGAGAAACCAAGATCATGAGGACAATCAAAATAACCCTAAGAATGAATAATATTCAATTGAGATCTTTATGTAACAAAGGCCTCCAACATTAAATGGATAATCTGATCCCTTAATCCCGAAATAATGGATCGAATATATGGAGAAGATATTCTATATTCATCAATGTTCTATACAAGAGAAGGTTCTACTTGATGTCTATCATATAGAGGAAAAAGATAATAAGTTGTGGAAATTGATCAAGAATATAAATCTTGATTAATAGATCCAAGAAATGTGTAATAATGGATTCTAGAAATTTTTTCATGAGAAATATTTTCCTCACACTCTCTATCCTAAAATAGAAAGGTATTTCCTTTTCATCAAGAAAAAAATATAACAAATCTATCAAGCCGTCTGATGAGAGCATAAAAATACATGCCCGATAAACCTCTACCTTTTTTGTTACTCCCAAATGCATGGTTGACCACTTCTTTGGTTGGATAACACCTAGTAAAGGAAAAAAATCATGGTCTATTACTTTTATATCTATGAGGAAAATTTCTGATGTTACCATACAGTAGAAATAGAGATTGATTAATATCAAGGGTATCATGGGTATAAGAAGCCTAAATTGTAGTTTAATTCATGACTTCCAATGTATAAATATAAATGGTCCATGGTATTTCAATATCTGACCTGTCCAAGGTGAAAGAATAAGCACCCTAGATATTATCGAAGGGGTGATGAAATGATTTAGTTGTATGAATGATGGGAACCTATCTAGAAATTGACAACAGGACAAACCCACTAATATGATAGAGGAAAGTAATGCTCCAGTCAACCCTCAGTGCATTTTTCATTTCAAAAACATCAAGAAACTAGGACACTTTGTAAGCTAATTCACTAAGACAAGGGTTTTCAAAGACAAATAACATCTTCCAAGGTAGTAATGGAGAGATTTTTCCATCACAATCATTGAGGGGGATCCAACAAATAATTGGTGACATTTATGAGAGTCATTCATTCAATAATAGAGAACATAATTTTTTATTCGGGATCTATGAATTAATTTATATCAAAAAATTATAGAAATATTATTCAAACACCACCATAAATCAAGGAAGTAGAGATGTCGATTAAAATGAAAATGGGGAATTTATTACATCCTAAGTATATAACTCCTACATTGTAATAATTTGTGGGCTAAAAATCATATAAAACTCTATAGTACTCTCTTTGGTTGAATTTTATGCAATTATCTGAATGTATTGGACTTACTTATATAGATCCAACATAAATTTCCATGATAAGTAAATCAATCTCTGTATAATGAGTCGATGACCTATTCTCTACATGTTCAAGGACGAGGATGAGAATTTTTTAGAACCATCATGTCAAGGATGGATATAATTTCCCTATGAGAACGAATATCTAGCTCAAAGGATTTAGTCTAAGGAAAGAACCATCCTCCAAGAAATGCCTATAATGAGGAATATATGAGTGTGTTTCTCAAAGAGTTTCTTGGTCTTCCTCATAGCCCAGAGGTTGAATTTTTAAGGGAGTTTATACTTGGGGTTTTGGAATTTTTCAAGACTCTGTATAGAATGAATGTTGTGGAACTATAGGAGTTGAATAAAAAACTATAGTATAATCCCGATAAAGGGTCTATATTCCCAAATTTTTTACCATGGGGACGACCAGTCCTCTCCATCATTAATATGGATTATTCAATGTACATTTTCATTGATTATTATGAGCTCAACAAGACCATGATAATGGAAACGTACCATATTCCTCATATTTATGACTTGTTTGATGAGCTATGTGGAGAACAATACTTCTCCAAGGTGGATCTATGGCTGGGATATTACAATATTATGGTGACATAGGAGGAAATCCCCAAGACTTATTTTCATAAAAAGCACCAGAAATATGAGTTTATATTGATGCCTTTCAGACTCATTAATGCTCTATGAATATTCATTGACATGATGAATAGAGTGATTAGATATTACCGCTAAAAATTTGTGGTAGTATATATATATATATGATATTATAATATTATTCAAAACCAAGGTGGATCATAAGGATCATTTAAACACTATTCTAAATACCATGTGAAACGAGAATCTATATGCCATGTATATAAAATTTGAGTTCTGGTTGAATGGAGTCTCATTCTTGGGGAATATCATCGCAAGAAGTGAGATATCAATATACCCTTCAATTAATGAATAAATTTCAGGATAAATGAGGCCATCGTATTTCATAGATATCCATTGTTTCCTTATATTATCAGGGTACTATCATGGAATTGTGATAAATTTCTTGTGATTTCCAAACCCTCCAACAAAGTTAACTAAGATGGGAGTTATGTTTGATTGGAATGATGAATGTGAAGATATATTTAAAGTGTTTAAAAGGGGAATTATAAATGAACCATTACTAACACTACCCACTAGTGGTGAACTATTTTTTGTATTCAAAGATGCTAAGAAGAAGGGTTTGGGTTGTGTGCTAGTGCAGAATGAATAAGTAATAGCATATGCATCATGGTAGTTGAAATTTCGTGAACATAACTACCCAACACATGATCTGGATTTGGATGTAGTGTTATTTTATTTTAAAATATGGTTGTATTATCTATTTGGGTATAAGTATTAAATATATATGGATCACAATGTCTTCAAGTATATATTCACAAAGAATGAGATGAATATGCACCAATGAAGATGGTTAGAGCTGATCAAGGACTATTGCAGCACAATTCAATACCCTCATGGAAAAGAGAATATGGTGGAATATTAACTATGTAGAAATGATCTAGAAATGATTAAATTTGTGATAATTTAGAAGGATCTGATCTTCTTAGATTTGAAAATTATTTACATAGGAATCATAAAGTATTGAACATCATTAATCCTTTAACAAATTATTACTCAAACTTCCCTTATTGGGAGGTTATATGATGTTCAAATAGAAAGTGTGGAAACTAAGAAGAAAGTGGAATATATTAAAAAATGAAAATCCAATGATTTTAATGTTAATGGGCAAGGATTTGTAAGATTTTTTTCCATGTCTATGTGTGCCATCAAGTCCTGAGGTATAGGAGTTATTGGATTATGCACATAGTTCAACCTTCTCAATCAATCCTGGAATCATGAAGATGTATTGATATCTCTAAGTGAACTATTTTTGGGAAAATATGAAGAATTAGATCACTGAATAAACATCAATGTGCTGATTATATCATCAAGTTAAGGTGGAAAGAAAAAAGTCTATGGTGATGATGCAACTATTAACCATACCAACATAGAATTTGGAAAACATAACCATGGACTTTAACAATGGACTTCCAAATACATCTACAGAAAACAATGCTATATGGAATTTTGTGGATCATATTATAAATACTATAAATGTTATTTCAACTTGAGAGGACTTCTCACTAGATCGACTTAGACATATACATATCAAAGAAGTGGTGACACTGAATGGTGTACCACTATCGATTGTATCCAATTGAGATCCCAAATTCACCTCCACATTCTGGAAAAGTCTCCAGCATGCTCTAAACATTAATATAAACTTCAATTCAGATCATCTCTTAAAAATTATGGCCAATATGAGAAGACCATTCTGACATTAGAAGGAATGTTGAGAGCATGTTCTATTAAATTAAAAGGAGGATGGGACCAAAATCTTCCTATGGTTGGGCTCTCTTACATTAATAATATCAACTCAAGCATCAAAATGTCTCCCTATGAAGCTCTTTGTGGGAAGTAATGTAGAACACTTGTCATGTTGGGATGATGTTGGGGAATGAAAACAGAAAGGTCTGGAAATTTTTGAGGAAGTAGTGGAAAAGGTTAAGACCATTCATCATCACATCAAGGCTACTCAAAATTGACATAAGAGATATGGAAACAATCATCGATGAGACCTAGAGTTTTTGGTTAGAGACATGTTATTCCTCCACATATATCCATGGAAGTAGGTGATGAGATTTTTGAATAAGGGAAATTTTGGTCCAAGATACATTTCCCCTTTGAATACTTGATCACATTGAAGTGGTGACTGATCTACTAGAACTACCACCTAAACGATCTTAAGTACATTATTTTTTCCATGTCACCCTCTTGAGGAAAGACATACCAAACCCCTCACATGTACTCAATCTAGAGGTGGTGTCTTTTTAGAATGATCCTTCTAATGTAGAGTGTATGATAAAGATATTATCTCATAGAGATAATTTTCTACAAAATAAGAAAATGAACCTTGTCAAAGTGTTTTGGAGAAACCAAAAGTTTGAGGAAGCGACATGGGAACCAGAGGAAGTGAATATAAAAATTACCCTAATATTTTTTAGTGTGGGAAAATAAAATTTTGATGTAGAAATTTAAAAATGAGGGAATATTGTAATGACCCAAACATTTATAAATAAAATACTTCTTATAATTTAATTAAATTTCATATTATGTAATATGATTTTAGAAGAAACCTGAACTTCATTTTTTATTATACCCAATTAGATTTAAAATAAAATTATGTATAATTACCATTAATAATGTAGACACTAAATAGTGATCAAATGATTAGTATAAATATAGCATTTTAACAAATCCAATTGACATAGACAAAGGATGTTATGGCCTCAACCAGTAGGATCACACCCTATGAAGCCCATTAATTTGAGATTCCAATGGAAAAAGAATCACTAGGATTTTCCCTTGACCAATCCCATGCTAAGATCCATCAACTTAAGCATGATTGAAACCATTTACGATAGAAGTTCATTCTCAATGAGATCACAACCGAAACCATGTTCACCAAACCACCCCTGAAAGTCTCACAGTTACGCACTATACCCATAGAGAGTTTTCTAGTGTATTAAATGTATATGTATCAATACACTTGAAATATGATTATTTAGATTTTTTTAGAACAATGAATATAGTTTCATCCTATTATTGTTACGTTATAAACAATCTTCATATTGATACAATTAATCACAAATTGTATTTTTGGGTAATATTAAAAATCAATTTGGGAATTTATTTTGATGAATTAATGGATTTTTTAAATATTTAATATTTTAAAAAAATATTATTATTATATATATTTTATAATATATAATTATCATATAATTTTTATAAAGTTAAATGTAATTTATATAAGGGTTTCAAAATAGTTATTGTCAAAATACCCTGTTTATTTAATAAATATTTATTCATATTTTAAATGTTAAAATTCACATATTTAGAAAATTATTTTGATAAAATGATATAATTTTTGGAATCATAATGTTTTAATTATCCAATGGTTAATTTTTTATTATTTTTCAAGACAATCGAATTTTTGGGTCAAAATTAAATATCATATAGATATTCTTTGCATATTATAACATCATAAAAACCTAAAAGTGATATGATAAATACTATAAAAATTATTCAAGAACAAATATTTATTTAATATTTAAAATAGTGGATTTTTTATTTTATTTTAATACTTTTATAAATCTATTATGAATCCTGCAAACCCATTAATATATTTTAAGGTTTTAAACTCGTTTATTTTTAGTATGAGTCACCTCCACATAATCATGGGCATTATTTTATAATGTTCAGACCATATCCCTATAAAATAATGAATACCAATTCCATTATTTAGAAACCATCAGAAGGTTTGTGGATTTGATTATTTTTTATATAAAATCCAGAACATATGTTTGAGAAATAGTAATGAAATCCCCACTAATTTCCTATATAAACCCACCCAAAACCCCCATTACCATCACTAAAAATCCTAGTATTTTATCCGTACTATTACCTCCCCACTATATATTCCTCATAAGGTTCCTCCAAGCTCTTAAGAAGCTCCTCCCAAGCATTTAGAGTCACACACACAATTAAGGGATCCTCACCATATATTCTTCATTAAAGGTTATTTATTATCTTATTCCATCTATTTCCAATTTCTAATGTTGTGATAGGACTATACATTTCTCTATTACTGACTATTTTATTTAAAAATTATTAGAGACCCCCTTCACTCTCATCCACCCACTTTTTGAATTTTAATCTGATTCCATTATGCTGTCGAAATTTTAACACAATTTTCCATGATAAAAAATTTTTGTAGTGAATACTATACCCATTTACTATCAATTATATTCACATTTATTCACTTATACTTATTATAATTTGTAATGAAATCATTGTTTTCTACACTACTTGATCATGGAATAAAATAAGGTGATGAATGAATCCATGTTGTTTGATCTGTGTGGCACATATAAGCATGAGAATGAAATGGAGGTGATGAGTTCACACAAAATTATATATCACTCCAATGAATTTGGTAATTTTTAGCCTCCTGATAAATCATGTTCCAATAGGGATTAAACATAATTCCTTTATGTAACTTTTTCCATCATGATTTCTTGGTAGTTACCCTTGACCTATATTTATGATGCATTGTTTTATGTTGTTGCCACATTTCCCCGGTTACCATTTCGTTATCATGTTGTATCATGCTTTATTATTCATGTTATTTTTATTACCCATTGATATTAATATTATCTAACATTTATTACCTTATTTCATTCTTATTACCTTATTATGATTTATATCTCACCCCTTTTTTATGTATGTCCCTAGGTTGTCCCGTTCGATTTTAAATGCCATGGAATTTAAGAAGCATGTTATTGAAGATTTTAATAATGTTGATGTGTCCCATGTTCAAGATGTTATAATTTGTACCTGAATCCCAAAGACACTATACATATTGATCTTACAGGTTTTATTATGTATACTTTTATGTAATAAATCATGATTTAATGTGTAATAAATATAAGGTTTGTTATATGAAGATGATCCCAAGGGATACTCTATTAAGATTGGGGTTATTGATCCTTATACCTGTTGGTCTTTGATTGGAAACAATGAAAATAATCTTAAAGTAATAGAATGATCAATAGAGATAATATTCAAATATATGAAATAAACTTCTAGGGGAAGTTCCTCAGGGGATGGATGCATGATAAAGAATACTGCCTATGTCTTGACATTGACAGCCTTCTGTTAGACAAACCTGGTGTCGAAATGCTAGAGGATCACTTTCCAGTGTGCCAATCATCCCATCATCATATGGTAATTGGGAATATACTTAGGATATTCCACCCACGACTCTAGTTTTATCTCATGATACTACATATAATGTCACAAATTCTTCACTATATCAAACTAGTTTTAACATTAATCGATATTGCATCATTTCAACACATTACAAAAACATATGCATGGGGACCATAATAGATTAGAATCCTTGGAAAGGGATGATATTGAATGATCATTAAAGGTAAATAAAGGAAATAAATAATCCTAACATGAAAATAATAGTACGAGAACATGAATATAACATTTGAGGATGAAAACCTATATAAAAATATCATAATCCTAAGACATGGAATAATGATTGGAGCTATATAAGACATGAAATCATATAATATTCAAGAACATTACCTTGTGATCATATAAAAGGCATAATAAATAAAATTTTTAGCAGACACAATACATGTAACATAATTTCCTATAATTCATGTATTGTATCGAAAAATGTATCAAGCCACTTCATGAGGACTAAAACGACTGGGGGGAAACACCACCATCCGCAGTCATAGTCCTTTCCTTGTAAGGGAATGTGTTTCCCCATATTCCAGTAGTGGATCGAGTTTCCCCATCTTCCCATTGTGGATCGCGTTTTCCCATCTTCCATAGTGGTTCATGTTTCCCCCTCATCATGTAGTGGATCAAGTTTTCCAATCTTCTATTTGGATCAATCCTTGACATGAATCCCATTATTATATCATGATATATAAATCTTAACCCATTTCATTGTAGGGAGATATAATCCCCACCTGTCACATAATAAAATCATACATACATGGTCCATAAAATAATATAACATGTATCATATCTTAACCTATAAAAAGAGTTGGTTTTCATTAACATTATATCATAACCCATGAAATGAAATGGGTATAATAAAAATTTCATCATATAATTTTATTTGGTAAATATGTAGGTCTCATAATCATTTTATCAAAGCATAACACATTCCAATATGCATTTTTAAAAAGCATATAAACCGTGGAAGTGAAACGGGAATCATAAACATCATTTTATTAAAACATAGACTATTCAAGATATGATATTAATAGTATTATTGGATCACATATCCATTAAAGAATAAACTGTAAAAAATAATTCATTTTATAGGTATATTTATTTTGGATGACCACATGAAACATTTCTTAAGGAAAATATCCTTTATTTGAAAATAATTTCTATAAAACCATATCAAAATTAATTTTTTATAAATAAATATCTGCAATTTTATTTTAAAAATTTCCTTCAAAAAATATATTTTCCAATTTTAAAATTATTTTTCATATATATTTTATTTTGAAAATATGTATATTTAAAATATCCTTGAAAACATATAAATAATTATTGGAATTACTTTGAAAATCATTTTCATTAAAAACACTATAGAAACTCATAAAGAAAGAATAAAAACATTTTGAAAACCCTTTTCTTTGAAAATAATTTCATAACCTAAAAAAAGTAGGCTTGAAGTCATTTTGAGAATAATTTTCCATGAAAATGGATTTAGTAACATATAAAAAATTATTGAAACCATTTATATCCATTTTTTTGAAAATAATTTTCCAAACACATATAAAAGAAACTTTCAAAAAAATTAAGCAAAAATATTTTTGAAAACCTTTTTCATTGAAAAACAATTTAAATTGAAGAAATTTATAGAATACTAGGAAATTATTTTCATTAAAAAATTATCTTGTAAAATTATAATGTAAACTTCAAAGAAATGTTGTTCATATTGAAGGGTAAGTTTGTACATGGTGGACATTACTTTTTCACCTTCAATGTTTTGAAAATTTCCTCGATCAAAAATTTAAAAGAAAAATAGTTTTAAAAACATTTTGTTAAAATATTAAATATGGGTAAAAATTTCCTTTAAACATCATAGGATAAAAATATAACATTTTTGAATCATTTTTTAGAAAGCATCATTTTTAAAGAACACGTGTTTGTGACCAAAATGAGATATAAAGTTGTATTTTCATTAATCTTTAATTAAATGTCTTAAGTACCAATGAGTGGGAAATGGTACTAATATATTCATATAATATTGATATACATAGTAAAATAATATTCATGGGTTTTCATGAGATATGGATCAGAATATTTCATCTGTGGAAGCATAATCATAAACAATCTCGATAAACGATGAGATTGTAGCAATAAACTATTACCACTTGGGTAATTTTGAAACATAAAACACATGAATAAATAAAATTATGTGAAGATTAAAATATCATGAAATTAAAGATACTTATGATATAAAATCTGAATTGGTAGTATATACACCCCATAGAAAAATAAATGTGCATAAAATGGAATGTATCTAAAATAATGAAAATTGGGAAAAAAATTACTTTACCGATTTCAATACTTTTGTACCAAAAACCCCATAAAGTAAATAACATAAAATGGATATGTAAATACCTATGAAATTATTTATAATTAACATAAAATAAATTCATGGGCATTATATGATTCACACAAAATTAATGAGTGGTGAACATGGAATGTATCTCATGGATATAAAAATTAAGATGAAAAAACTCTAACCTTAAGTCTTGAATTTCTTCGTACACATTCAACTATAATATATAATAAGAATATGTTTAGTAAAAATATAACATATAACCATATTAATATATCTAATTCCATATATTATTGGGTTATGAATTTATATTACACATTTAATTGAAACTCTATTTTAATGTTACATTTCGTGTAATATCTGCTTTGTTTTTCATATATGTTTCGAGTTATTATTCTTGATCATCTTACTTAGATCAGGATATAATTTTTTAATAAAATTTAAAAGATATATAAATATAATATATATTTAGTATATAAAAATTTATAATAATAATTAAATTATAGAAATATGAAATGGAATAAACCGTTCATAGAGACGGTAGGTCGTACGTATCCATGTACGTAGTTTCCGTTTAATTGTCATATTGAAAGAATGAAAGTAAATGTCATACATATATATATATATATATATATATATAAATTCTAATTATAGTAGAATTATTATTTCATATATGTTATAGGCATTTACTAAACCCATCCTTAATACATTGCGTGTAAAATTTGAATCAATCACATTGCTTAGGGGAAGCGGTAGTCCATACATCCACAAACGAAGTTATCATTTTTTTTCACAAAATGGAAAGTATGAAGTTATAGTTTATATAATAATCCAAGAAGTATATATACCTAATTGATATCTTATATATCACCTAAAAAAATTTATTTAATAATTAACAACCATTGGATATGGTAAAAGAAAAAACAAACAACATTGTTTCGTGATGCGGTAGTTCTCCATACACAAGAACAGTAAGTTCATTTCCCATAAGATTGATGCATGTGTATGTACAAATAAAAAAATTATAATATAAACGTCTCAGTATATTTTTTATAAATTTATTTATTATATATTAATTAGTAAATATAATTGAAGTAGTGGAGAAAGAAATAAAACAAAAGTGACTGTTTAAGAAGCTTGCCTCTTTTTTAGGTAACCCCATTTTGGTTTTCACTATCAGACATACATGGATCCCTTTATGACCATATAAAGGCTTATATAATTATTAGAGGGATTTTGGGAGATTATTTAATCATATTTTTGTCGATCTAAAGGGCTTGAGAGGTGTGAATAAGTAGGAGGGGTGAGTGCCTTTTTAGAGTGGAGGAGGTGTGGTATTCTTGTAAATTTTTTAAAATGGAATTCCACCCACAATTTTTCCTTTACAAGTTTCTCTAATTATAAACCCAATTATAGAAAAATTAGGTTACTATATAAATAAGAACATCAAATAAATTTTTGAAAAATATGATGGCCATTTTGGCCCTTATATTTATGGTTTAGTCCCTAGTTAAGAAACTTTTTCCCTTAATCGCTAAAATTAATTTTAATCACATTCAATAATATATTTTTTAACTATGTAGACCTTATTTTAAATTATTTATTATTATTATTCCTAATATGGAATCCATTTGTTCATATTATAATTAAAAAATTTGAATAAATTAATTTAAAATTAATCCCACAGAAGGCACGACAAAGAGGGGTTTAAATATAAAAATGTTCAAAATATTGAAATGATTTTATACCCAATTTCAGTGTATAATTAGTTCCAATGACGAAAATTTTATTAAATTATGTAAAATTGATCTAATTACACTTCAAAAACAAATTAAAATTTAATTTAACTATAAAATAAATTATACGGAAAATTAGTTTTGAATTAAAATTTATTATTTTTCAATAATCATCAAAATATGAAACTTTTCTAAAATATACCAAAGATTCACCCAAAGAAAATTTTTGTAACCCACCTTAAAAAATAAATTATATTTTTTCAAATAAAAATTATAAAACTATCAAAAATTATATTTAAAATAGGTTTTACATTAAAAAAAGCGGTAAAATTATCTTTTAGAAAAATACATCTTTTTTTCATAAAATTGAATTTATTCTTATATTATGCCAATAAAATATATTGTATGACGATAAAAAATATTAATTTAACATTTAATATTTTTTTAATAAACATGGTTTTGTTTAATTTATTGATATAAAATTGGTTTTTACATAGAAAAATAGTTTTCTTAGAAAAGTAATTTTTTTATTTTCAAATATCTATTTAATTCAATTATACTAATTGATAACCGATGGATTAATTTTATAAAAATGATTAAATAATATTTACCCAATATAGTTAAACTTATTTATAACTTCCATTCCAACATCTAGGTGGTATCTATAATAATATTTTAATAATATTATTAATAATATATTTTAGTTTGGTAAAACATGATCTTACATGTAACACAATTTATTGAAGGGACTAAGTGTTATCTGTAACACACGACAAATATAGTTTTGTGTGTAGCACAATATAATCTAATTTCTGCATTTATAACAATAATGACTTCATGTTTCATATAACACAAGGCTTATATAGTGATTTGGTATAACAATAGCTATATTCAGTGTTGTGTGACATGAAAAATATAAAATATATTAAACTAAATCAAAAAAATAGAAAATCTCAAGGTATTACATTTTAACCCCCTTAAAATTTATATTTCCATCAAAATTAATCTAGGATATTAAATTTTTAATACATGAAATTTCCTTTCATAGAAACCCAAATCATAAAAATGAATAGTAAATTTTTTTTAAAAAGGGAATGTTGGTACCATAATGTTCACTAAAATTACTCATAACAAGTTTCCCACATAAGATAAGATGGGTGGGAATAGAAAACATGGTAATAGAAGATAAATCTAACAATAATTTTCTAATGAATATTGATAGAGAACATTGTTATGGTAAAAACTAGCAATCACAAAGACATAAATATGAGATAATCTAAGGGGAAATTTTATTTGTTGGAAATGAAGGTACTCAGATAAAATTTTTGGTTTCAAGGACCTTTTTCATTAAATTGATGAACTTTCACAAGAGTATATACATACTTGATTTTATTCTATTACATATACACAATCTCAACCTTTGTTTTATCCTTGATCAATTCCCACTTTCTCTCTTAATTAAGGGAATAATGGTGAATTTTTCATTCTCAAATCAATAACAAATCATGAGACCCATAAATTTAATGATAAGTCATTCCATCAATCATTTGTGATCAAAACAATTGTTATCACATGATATCTAATATGAATAAATTCGTATTTGGGGAGACAATACTTTTATCTCACAAAATTCATTTAGAGTTTAATGTATACATTTCATAAATAGTTAACTTTATAACCCTTCTAAAATTTGAATATCCAGAGAATTAGAAGTATTTTGATGAAATCATCATAACATTTATCCCCCATATATAAAAAATATTCTCCTAGTTGTCACATTCTAAACATTTGAATAAACTTGTTGTATATTCAAAACATGGTAATATTGTGAATTTCCATAAATCCATTTAGAAAATGTACATTCTTCCTTATCCAAGGTAAACCTAATTTTCACGAAATCACTAACATGTTAAGGGTTATCATACCTTAATAAAAATTTCACTATTTCATTAACTCGATTTTCTAAGTAATCACCACCAGTTAATATATCCTTTTGAAAAATTAATTAAAAACTTATACTTAAAATACATATATATTTCATAACTCATATAACAAAATATTTGAATTATAAAACATATAAAATTAAATCATCCAACTTTATTCTTAAACCATTACTTTGGATTCATCATCTTATCCCTTAATAACCCTTTCCTATATTATGAAATATGAATCATGTCTTAAGCTTCATCAACTTAAATCTAACATGATTCTTACATTTAATGTAAATAATACTAAAAGAACATCCCATACCTTTCACAAGTCATGTGTTGTCTATTTATGTTCAGTATCATAACCAATACTCATGGACCTTCCTGATTATCTTTATGGTATTTCCACATAAAAACTCTACTTTCATCAAGACAATACTTTTTCTTTCTAGATAATTCAATGTTATCCGAATTCCTTATAGTTCTTAGTATTTTCTAACATTAGAAATCATAGTCTGAGAACATTTATCATATCAAAAAACCTCATAATCATGAAAAATCACATATTTTATTTCTAAATCTTCACACCTACTTATTTAAACTATGAAAACATAAGTTTATCCTAGGTTATTCAAATACATATTCTATTTAACTCATTCTTTATGGATTTTAAATTGGCTGTGAATTCTCAATGCATACCCATTTGAGGTATCAAACCACATGTGAAGTAAGGCCCATTGTTTTCCACTAGCTATTGATAGATTCTATCTCAATATGGTTCTTTTAGGCTTGTTATCCCTCTGTAAATATTTTCCATATCCACATACACTTATAATATCTAGATAGGTATATATTTCTAGGAAACTAATCACTCTATCCTTTAACAAAATTCTAGTACATTTACTTTACATTAACTTTCCCTTATATTTTTCTTTAGAGACATGCCTATACACAACCCTAGAAACATCCATGTGGATCTCATTATTGTTTTCTCATACTATATTCCAAGGGATAACTAAAACCTTACTTATATTACAACTATAGCAACCAAGAATTAATATACAAGGATATTACAACCTTTTAGATGAATATTCATCACATTTCAAAAATACATGACTAAGGACTGTAATAATTTAGTGTCTCCAAAAACATCAAACATGTTCTTCTAGTTTAGTCAAATATCATCAACATCTTCTTTAATGATATTACCCTTTAGTATTCCTACTTAAAACCAGTCTTTATAACCGGGGGAATGAAAAAATAATAAAGGGGTGAAATCAAATTCTTGTTAAGTAAAATAATAGAAATAAGTAATCATAACTTGACCATAAGGTTGTGATAACATGATCATAACATTTTATGATAATACCCTGCATAAAAAATCATAATGATGAAACTTTTCAAAAATATTGGTGGTCAATAAGACATGAAATCGTAATATAATCAAGAACATGAACCATATGAGCATATCAAATGCATAAGACATAAAATTTATCCAAACACATAAACATGTAATATCATTCCCTATAAGTCAAGGATCTTTTCTAAAAACATATCAGGGAACTCCATGGGGACTTGACCTATTGTGCAGGACACACCACCATCCATAGTTGTGGTATATTCCTTGTAAGGGTTAGGGTTTCCCTATGTTCCCATTGTGAATCAAGTTTCCCCATCATACCATAATGGATCTGGGTTCCCCAACATCCTATAGTGGATCAGGTTTCCCCATTATCCATAGTCGATAAGGTTTCCTAATTATCCCATTATGAATCAAGTTTACCCATATTCCATAGTGTATTATTCCCATTGAATTTAATCCCATAATTATATAATGATATATAAATATTTAAACATTAAATTAGAGGGATATATAGGTCCCACATGTCACATAATAAAATCATACACACATATACTAAAAGATAATATGACTTTTATCATATCATGACCACAAAAAAGATAGATGTGTTTCACAAAAATCATATCCTGACCCATGAAATGAAATGGGTAACATAATCATTTCATTATATCATTACCAATTGAAAATATAGAAGTCTCATGATCATTTCATAGAAGCATAAATTGTGAAAAGAATCAGGCTTCAAATGTGTATAAACTATGGAAGAGAAATATGTGTAATAAACATCATTCCATCAAAGCATAAACCATTTAAGAAAGAATATAAATGGTATTATTTTATCATATCCCCAATAAAGCTTAAACTAAAATAAATTATTTTATCTTATATGGAGAATGATTTTTAAAGATCACATGAAACATTTCTTGAAGAAAATAGTCTTTCTTTGTTAATCCTTTTTATAAAACCATTTCAAAAGCCTTTTCTTATAAACAAAATATTTGAAATTTTATTTAAAACATTTCTTGGGGAAAATATATTTTCCTCTATGAATATTATTTTAAAACATAAATAAGTTTGAAAAAAAACTGATTTTAAAATATCATTAAAAACTTATAAAGGAAGCTAGAAAATATTTTGAAAACCATTTTCTTTGAAAACACCATGAAAAATTATATTGAAATCTTCAAAACCTTTTTGAAACCTTTTTCATTGAATATAAGATGAATCTAAAAAATTAATTATTTAAATAATTTTGATAAACTATTTTCTATAAAATGTATTTTAAAACTTATAAATAAATTTTGAAATCATTTAAACTATTTTATTAGAAAATAATATTTTGAAAACATATAAAGGAAGCTTTGAGAAAAAAATTTAAACATAAATCATTTTTTAATACCTTTTTCATTAAAAACTAAATTAAATTAAACAAAATTTCATAATACTAGGAAAAAAAATTCTTTAGAAAATAAACTTGTAAATATATAAAAAAATCATTAATGAGATGACATTCAATATGGTGGGTAAGTCTGTACATGCTGAACATTCATTTTTCACCTTTAAAGTTTAGAAAAGTTTCTTGATCAGATAATGATAAGAGGATTACTTTTTAAAAAAATATTAAAAGGCAAAATATTATTAATAATGACTCTAAAAATCATAGGTTTATATTAAAACTATTGAAAACATATTTTTTTAGAAAACATAGTTTTGAAAGAACATAGATTTCTGACCGAAAGGAGAAATAAAGCTGGATTTTAATATAAAATTATTATAAATTGTATTAAAAAATAAAGAGTTTAAAAATGGTATTAATAAATGATTATATCATGGATATATATGATTATAATAATATTTCATCAATGGGGGCATAATTATAAAAAAAATCTGTTAAACGATGAGATTGTAGCAATAAATTGTTACCAATTTCGTATCTTTGAATCATAATGCCCTATGAAACAATAATATTGCATGTAGATTAAAATATCCTGAAAGGATATATATTTATTTTATTACATTTAAAATGTAATTATATACACCCCATAGAAAAATATACAAGTATAACATGGCATGTATCTCAAAAAAGGAAAATTGGGAAAAATGATTTACCGATTAGGTATCTTTTAAATCATAAAAATTGAAATAAAGATTTTGAAATGGATAATTAAATACCCATAAATTTTGTTATAAGTATAATAATATAAATTAATGTCAGTTATAAACACCATAGAGAAGAATGTAGTGGTGAACATGGCACGTATCTCATGGATATAAAAAATGAGATGGGAAAACCATTACCTTAAGTCTTGAATTTCTTCATACATGTTCAAACCCACTATATAATAAGTATAATATTATTATAAATATACCAAATAACCATATTATTATATATATTACCATATATGACTTGTTTATGAATTTAAAGTACCACTTTATTAAAAACACCATGTGAATGTTACGTTTCTGGTAATATATGTTTTGTTTTTTGTATATGATTCGAGTTGTTATTCTTGATCATATAACATAGATCATGATTTACTTATTTAAAAAATCTAAAACATGATATAAATATAATATATATTTAGTAATAAATATTTATAATAATCTATAAGCTATAAAAATATGAAATGGAAAAAACCGTTCATGGAGACAGTAGGTCGTACGTATGCGTGTACATTGTTTCCATTTTATTATCATATTGATAGAAAGAAAGTAAATGTAATTTATATATATATATTTATATACTAATTAAAATATCATTATTATGTCATATATATCATATAGGGTTTCATAACCCATCCTTAATACATTTCCTTTAAAGTGATAATGAATCACATTGCTTTGAGGAGCTGGAAGTCCACACGTCCACAAACAAAGTTATCATTTTTACACAAAATACAAATAATGAATGTATTATATATATAATAATAAAAATAGAATTAAAACATAATAAATATCATATATATAATATTAAAACATAGTTTTATCTTAATTCCCAACCATTATAGGTGGTAAATAAAAACTATACAACATCATTACATGAGGCAGTAGTTCATAGTACACAAGAATGGTAAGTTCGTTACCCATTATATGGTAGTGTGTGTATATGAAGGTAAAAAAATTAGAATAAAAAGATCTTATTATATTTATTATTCTATTTTTATTATATAATAGTTTAATAAAAATAATTTAAGGAGTGGAGAAAGAAATAAAACTAAAGTGATCATTGATGATGACTACCTCTATTTTGGGTTACTCCAGGTGGTTTTCAACAAAGAACATACTTGTATCCCATTATTCAAAAATTAATGCTTCTAGGATTATTTTAATGGTGTTGGAATATTATTTTATCATTTTTTGGGCAATACAAATGGATTAATAGGTGTGAATAATTGGGAGGGGTGACTACCATTTTATACTGGATGATGAGTCACATTCTTGTAAATTTTTTAATATAAAATTAAAACAAAATTTTTCTTTTGAAAAATGGCTCCAATAATGAACCAATTTAGATAAATATAGTATATTTTATAAATATGAAAATATAATGACCTGTTTAAAATTTTCTATGTCATTTGTTCCTTATGTTTAATGCTTAGTCCCGTGTTATGCTAATTTTTCTCTTAATTGATTTAATTAATTTTAACCAATTTCACAAATATTTTTTTGTTAAAAACTATGTTTAACATATTATAAATTATAAATTATTCTTATTAAAAATATGGAATCCATTTGGCCAAATTATAATCACATAAGTGGTATAAAATAATTTGTAATTAATCCTGTAGATAGGACGACTAAGGAGGTTTTCTAAAATAAGAATGTTCAAACGTTTGAAATGATTTTATATCCAATTACAATGCGAAATTGGTTCCAATGAAAAAAAATTTATTAATTTATTTAATATTTATCTAATTACACTATATGGGTAATTTTAAATATAATTTAACAATATAAATAAATTAGACGAAAAGATGTTTTGAATTAAAATTTAGTATTTTGAATTATTCATCAAACTATGAAACTTCTCTTAAAAGTAGTAAAAATTAACCCAAAATAAATTTTGATATCCTGATTTCAAAAATTAAATTTATTTTTTCAAAAAAGATTATAAAAGTTTCAAAAATTAGATTAAAATGGGTTCTCCTTTTAATGGTGATAAAATTACATTTTCAAAAAAATATATCTTTTTATTCATAAAATTGAATTTATTATTATCTCAATCCAATAACATCTATTGGATTAGTATAAAAATATTTATTGAATATATGATAAATAAGTTTTTTAATAAAAATTTGTTTTTTTAATTTGTTTATATAAAATTGGGTTTGTAAATAGAATGATAGTTTTATTTTAAAAGTTATTTCATTATTTTCAAAAAGTTATTTCATTAAATTATACAAATTGATGACCAAATGATTTATTTTACATAAATTTGAAATTAATATTTTCCTAATTTAGTTAAAATTATTCATTACTTCCATTCTAATGGCCTAGTGGTATCTATAATAATATTTTAATAATATTATTAATAGTATATTGTAGTTTGGAAAAATACCATATTGTGTGTAACATAAGATATCAGAGAGACTTGGTATTGTGTGTAATATAATCCAAACATAGTTTTATGTTTACCAAACAATAATATAAATTATACGTGTAATAAAATCATGACATAGTATTGTGTATAACACAATCCACACTTATTTCTTTTATATAACAAAATCTCTATTTAGTGTTGCGTGTAATTCAAAATATAAAAAAGATTTAAATGTTTTGAAAATAAATAATTAAAAAGATTATAGGGTGTTACAAGCACTGTAAAAACCAGTGTGAGGAAACTATTCTCAATCAAGGATTATCTTGTCTCTTTGAAAAGGTGAATGCAGTTGAGATAGTATAAACTATTTTTTCTGCACTAATTTATTTCTGGGCATAAAGGGAAGTGAGGGATCATTCTATGGTGATCATGTAGATGGAAAATGACTTTATTAAATTGGGTGGAATTAAAATTGAAGGTTATATCAAGTAATTATTGATGTACTCAAATGTGTCTTGAAACTCTTCATCAAACTGGTAAATGGTTCCTTTTTTCCTGAGCCTCGAGAAGGTATTACACTTCATAGATAGATTCAAAATAAATCAGGATATGAAGGATAAGTGTCCTTGGAGGCCTCACAAATTCCTATTATATCTCAGTATAGGAATTTGGATGATGGAATTGATCTTTTATAATTTGATCTCAATGCCAATATTTTTTATTATGAAGCCGAGAAACTTCTTTGAGCTAACCTCGAATGTAAACTTCAAGTGGTTCATCTTTAAATGTGGGGAAAATAGGAAGATTAATACATTCTCAATAACCTTGTGATGGTCCTTAATTTTAAAATATTTGATTACCAAGTCATTTATATAACTTTTCACAATTTTCCTTTGAATTGGATTTAGGATGTGGTTCACAGATCACAGATAAATGGATTACATATTCTTCCATCCTAAGTGAATCACCTAATTAGAGAAGGTCCCTTGGGGTTCCCTAAATGAGATGGACTCCTCATCTTCAAGGTCCTACCACATAAGGTTATATCTTCAGTATAAATCCATGAAGAATAGGTCTTGGAAACCTGATGTCGCATCGATCAGCATCACTTTTATAGGAAGGTTAAAATATACCATTGGATAGTGGTGGTTGATGTCTCATAATTCAATATAGACACAAATACAGACATTATTCTTCCTGGACAAGATGATGCTGGATAGCTATGTGGGGTACTGTAAATCCTTAAAAAAGTTGTATTTGAAAATATTTTCAACTTCATCCTTGACCATAACACCATGGGAAAGGTGCATTTCATGGGAGGTTTCTTGTATCCATGATGAATCATTGGGATACCATGGAGGTGAAAAAATAATTGAGGGTCCAGTCTTGGAACCTCATCATAGATCAAGGAAACGCAACAGGGTGATTATCTAAGAAGTCTGCATATTGTTGGTGTTCCTCGGGTCTAGATACAATGATCAATGTCAACTTCATATCTTCCTCAGTAGTAAAATTTTCCTATAGTAACTCATCAATAGTGTTGAATACACCCATTTAAAATGTTGGAAGGGTGTCTTCCAAATCCTTTTTGTCATCTATGATATTAAACTCAATAGGTGGAGTAATCTCTTCCCGAGAAATGAACTCAAGGGAAGCACTAGTTCCATCTCTAGAAGATGTGGAATTCTTTCTGAGGAGTTTCTACTCTGCTGAAACTATGGTGATAGAATTTTTTGATCCAATTCCATCTGAACTCTATCCTAGATGTCCATTTTGTGGTCAAGGAAATAGTATTCAGTCAACTTCCATCAAGTCATCCCCTTATTATTGAATAGGAAGGAATTCCATGTATCGATTGCAATAGGGAGAAATTCTCTATAATTTACAAGAGTAGGGACTTATAGAATTAGTTAGTCTTGTATTGTGTAAGAGTATGAGGTAATATGTGAGGGGTTCTTCATAAAAGGGTCAAGAGGACCATTTTTCATAGAAATAATGAATAAACCTCTTAGTTTCTGATATATATCCTCTAACTGATGAATCTTGAGAATGAAGTAGTCATCTATGTCTTCCAATGGATTGGATGTACTGTCAGATAGATCATTAGATGAATTAATGAGCCAAACCTTGTCATTCTAAAATAGCTTTCCTTCCCTCTTTTAGTAGCTTGCATTCAGATAGTAGCCTTCACAAGAGTCAAAGTGGGATGCATCACACTGGAGTAAACTACTCAATCGTTGAGGGAGTATTTGAGTTACTGGTGGTACAAGGAGGGGACCAATACATGAAAAGGGTGCTAGTTTCTACCCAGTTATGCATTTTAGGTGGTATACTATGAGACTACCATGAATTCATTTATTTATATCATACCTGAATGGCCCTAAGACATTTATTTTGTTATTCATTTTTAATAATCCCCCTTTACGGGTTAAAGGGGGACCCTTACATGGCCCGTAGTCCTCATTAAATTACAGTACTTGAAGGCCTTAATGGAATTCATTATGGACTATGACTACTGGAAACTATCCCTCTCCAGCATCTGCATTGTGATCAGCTCTCCACCTTTTCATGGTTGATTGGCTTGCATTCCTGTGTAGAGGTGCACAATCCTAGTACCAATGACAAATTCCATACCCTCTAATTCTTTCAAATCCATTATCTATTCTCTAGTGAATATTCCTTGCTCTAAATCCTCTTATGGGGATTATTTCTTATAGAATCTGTCTGGTTTTCATTTTCATATTATGGGGCCCAATGGCCATGAGGTGACATTAAGGCCTTAAGGTGTCCTGAAATCCTTACTAACCCAAACGCCTGGGTGGATCGAAGACCTTAAGGACTCTAAGCTCAAACCGATGGCCCTAAGGTGAATGGTTCTAGCTTCTATAGTACCGAATATTACATGCTATAGTTCTTCTATAGTACCCCGAAATTATGCCTCTGCCTGGAATTGAACATGTGTATGATGGATACACATAATGATTCCTCACCAATTGGTTTAAGGCTCATGTGATTTAGTTCTTGAGATCTATATACAAAACTAGGATATATGATGAAAAATTCCATACTATTTTACCTCACTCTTATCATAACCCTGAATCATTAGGTTAGAGGGGTTCAAATTTTCATCTAATTTTACTAACTGGTGGAGTGTTCGGGCTATGATGAGTCTAATACTAGAACTAGTATCCACTTGGAAGTGTTATAACTCTTTTCCACTGAACCATACTATAATATACAATGCTTCTATACACCCCTGCATGAGGATACCCTTATCTTCCCCTAAAAATAAGATTATGGCTTGATATACCTATTTCTCATACTATTCTTCATAGTAGTCCTCCATGGAAACTTCCTCAGTATAAAAATAGAGGGGGATTTACAAAGATTCATCAAGCGCCTCACACATTTCCACTAATAAGTGTAGGGCATCAAGGATATAAATATTTGTAGGTTATCTAGTGTGGTTCTTCAACACATCATATTTCCAGGATTAAGGAATATTTTTTCCCAAAAAGAATTCCCCTGTGGAATGGGTATAAAGATTCTTCTAGCTAAACCAGTAGTTTCAGACTAGTGCTTTCAATTGTTTTCTACTGACTAGATGAACTACTCTGAATAGATTTTTCATGACTATTTCTAGGCTAATGTCAAGTCCTGACCGGACAACGCTTATCAAAATGTAGTCACTGTTAAGGTACTTGGTCAACTAACATGTTAGATTGTGGAGAGTTTCCTGATGGAGTAGACATTAAAGAAATTTCTTACGAACCACTATGAAAAAACTACTTCCTAGTGTTAGTTATATGAATGAACTAGTTTGAGAAACTATACACGGAATTTTGTACGTTCATGTGTCCATGTCCTCTCCTTCGATGGAGTCGATTAGAGGAAATTGAGGGGTTTTTATGGAATTCCTCTTTATTCGGTGTCTGGAATTGACTCAGTAGATTAAAATTATTCAAATAGGAATACTCCCAATATTCATCGATGTGGTGTTAAATGGTTGGATGGAACATCGGGGCATCACCTTACTCAATAGAAATGAAATTAGAAAGAGTGTGAGATGAATTCGGCACGGGTAGGGGATTCTAATTTCCCAAGGTCCATCAAAAACTTTTCTTTTGGGACTTGGAAGGGTGCGACACAGATGTGGATATAGTGGCTGAAGGGGGTTCCAAACCCAAATGATGTTATTTCTTTCTCAAACAGACATGGATGACACCATGAACACAAGAGACTACCTTGTGAACCAACCAATCATGATATTTCAGCATCTCTTGACTAGAAGCTTACTTTCATTCACCAGAGCCATCACTGTCCCTGTCAGGGTCAACAAACACATGTTTCACCTATGCTGAAATGTTTCCCAACTTGACTAAACCTGATCTATTTGGTTCTCAAGCCAATATTTTAACACATAACATTATTCAAAGGGGTTTCCAAAGATCATGTGGTCCAAAAACTCATGAGGGATTCAAGTAAGTCTAACCTCATGGGGCCTCCTCTACTCTGGCCATTTTAGAATTACCATCTACAAAGTGAAAAATAAATAGCCTGGAACCTATTAATACTTGATAGAATATTATCTTTTCATCTAAATTGGAAGGGGGTCTGATATCCTCATAACACCCAGATATTTTTTTAATATTTTCCTAATTAATTTAATATTTTCTATATTATTCATTTCAAACAACACTGAATATATCTTTTGTTATATGAAATCACTAAGTTTTGACTACGTTATTGTTTCGCACGGAATCCGGGGATGACCTCCTGGACGGGAGATTCAAACGTTCCGATCGATTTCTAACAGGTTTGTTTGTATAACCAGAAACATCCAATGATTCCACATCCGTTTGGACCTACTTTCCAAAGGCAGGCGCTCATTAGATTGTGGACTAATGAGGCTTAGGAATTTGCATTGGTCGAGAGGATGGGAGGTCGGACTCATCACACCTTTTTGAGGGGAATTATTGTCTACTCCGGGACTCTCTTTATAGATTTAAGTTATGTTTGTGAATCCTTATTATATTACCAAGTATAAAATGAGCTTTCCTTTAGTTTTAACAATCAATGATTAAATATGCATGAAATTTAGAGAATCTTTTATATGTATTCGAGGTTCTTCATCAATAGAGAATCATCTATATCTGTTTAGAGATTCTTGGTCAACGGTATCCTTCAAAACATTTATATAAAAGTCTCTTGGTCATTATGATGACCAGGCTGGTTTTAAAGCCACTCAGTGGGGCACTTGAAGTTTATCGTCATTCAGAAGGACAGAGATTATTTCAATGTTGGGATCGAACCCATAAATGGGCTACTTACGTATGCTTTGTTTTGGAAAAGGAATTAGAACCCACGTAGTTCGAGAAATATAGTATGATGTTTATGATTGATGGCTCAAAGATGAATGTCATAATTACTTTTACACTCTAAGCTCACGTGAGTCATGCTCGGTGTGAGAAACAAGAGGTATTGGTAAAAATTAGACAATTGTTCCATGAAATATGCAATCAAAAGAATTTGTTTGGGGCTTATGTATGGATGACTGCCCAGATAGATGAAGGTTTAGGATTTACTTTTAGGGAGAAAATCCATGAACAAGGTCCATAAAGTAATATGTACTTCATGGAGATTTGAATACTCTAATCTTGGGGCTTACTCCTAAGGAGGATGCCCAAGTTAAAAGGGGACTTATGATTGGGTTTTACTCCTAAAAAAAGGAAACCCAAATCAAAGGTAAATTAGGACTGGTTAAGAGAAATTTAAGGGGGCTTGGGGTTTACTCCTGAAAAGGAATCCCAAGATTATGACTGGGACTTACTCCTAAAAAGGAGGCCCAGGTTATGACTGAGTCTTATTCCTGAAAAGGAGACCCAGGTTAGGGGACTTGGGGCTTGTTCCTGAAAAGGAAGCCCAAGATTATGACTGAGTCTTATTCCTGAAAAAGGTGACCCAGGTTAGGGATTAAGGTTTTGGGGCTTACTCCTAAGGAGGATGCCCAAAATTAGAGGACTTGATTGGGGCTTACTCCTGAGGAGGATGCCCAAGATTGGGAACATTAAGAATTTTAGGGTTTACTCCTGAGGAAGATGCCCAAATTAAAGGATTTATAACAGGGGATTATTCCTGAAAAGGAGACCCAGGTTAGGATTCTCTCATCTTAAAGGATGAGGTTGAATGAATGAAATCTCCATATTTAGTGACATAAGGATATTTAAATCACTGGACTTTGAGAGATATTCCACAGAATTCCTTTCAGATAAGGAAGTCAAATCAAGAAATCAAGCCATAAATGGCTTTGAAGAGTGTCTTGAAGACTGAATCTGGAAAAGGAAAGGTGAAATGACTTAAGAGGGGTAAAAATGGGCTCGATCGGCACCCAAAAAGATAGGGGCGCGCAAGTCTTGCAAGGCGCGCAAGTCTTCCGTGGGCGCGCAAGTATGGTCACGCAGGTATACCTGCGCAGCACATGGTGTACTTGCGCGATTTTCAACCAGCATTGAAATACTTGAGCGACTCTTTTTTAAACCCTTTAGAATTTTCTTGAGGTTCTTCCAGAAAAGAGACGCGCAAGTTATATTGAAGGAAATAAGTCGGTGCGCAAGTGTTTGATGAGTTTCAACACTTAGGCCTTCCTTCTTCTCTTTAAATCATCAGTTCTAGGTAAGAAATTAACTTAGAAGTGTTCCGGAAGCTTTGAGAAGAGACTTGGGCGTCGGGAGATTCAATCCGAGTTTTTGGAAAAAGATCCTCCCGAATGGGGGGCCCACAGGGTCTATTTATAGGCAAAAGAAGGCCTTGGGCGGTTTCTAAGCGGTTATCACTTAGGTCTCACAAGTCACTTGCATGGCCATAAGGCCTCGCGCAAGTACTTTCACGACCACTAGGCGGCGCGCAAGTGTACTTGCGCGACCATGAGGGAACTTGCGCGGCCTATGGGAAATGTTCTCCTTGTTCATCCCTTTGTCGATTTTTGACGTTTCTTCAAAGGATGAATCACTTTATGCTCAGATATTCCCCTTTTCCGATCCTTAGATTCTGTGACGAAAGGAGCATCAACAAAAGTCCCCCCTCAGAGTTGGATCTTGAGAGAAATGATGATTTGACTCTAAGGAAATCAAAGACATCCAAAGGAAAAGGGTGGTGCGCAAGACTTTAGGGCACAGAGGGCAATGCGCAAGTGTGCTGGAACTGGACTTTTATTCAGAGTTCCTTTGTCTTTTGTGGGTAGTTTAAAGTCATGCATGCCAGACATAAAGGGGATAATGTTTAAGGGCGAAATAGCTTTGACCAAAATGGATTAAAATGGATTCAATTCCTTGACAATTTATCTAAAAACATATTACCATACTCAAGTATGAGGGAAAAAAATGTAAACTATGGCTTAAGAATATTTGAATCCGAGGAATGATATGAAAAAGAGCTAAAAGGCATTAGAAGAAGTAGTTTCCAAGAATGAAGTTACTATTATTTAACAAAACCCGTTAGGGGGTTGAAATATGCAGGGCCACCTATGGGCATTGGCTGCATGGTCAAATAAATAGCATCTTTTGGCTGAAAAGTCTGTTATGTGGACTGTTTATGCAAGGCCACCTATGGGAACGTGCTGCATAGTCAGGCAAAATAACTCCCAGAAATTTACTTTCCTAGTGCTAAAAGCTAGTGAAAGTTTATGGAGATTCAAATTTTCTAAAGTATAGAGTTTGTTGTATGGAAAGAGGTACTTGAATATGGAGAAGATATTTCCGAACAAGAACATCGAAGAACTGGATGAATATCACTCCTACGAAGGTCTGACCCAAACTTAGGGAAGAAGAATAAACTATAGACTTGAATACTTTCAGATCATGAAAATGGATATGGGACAAATATGTTAAGGATGGCTATTTTTTACGGATCCCTACATACTTTCGTTTAAGAAAAATAAGTACAAAAGAGGCATTCTTCCCAAGAATGAAGTTACTATTATTTAACAAAACCCGTTAGGGGGTTGAAATATGCAGGGCCACCTATGGGAATTGGCTGCATGGTCAAATGAATATCATCTTTTGGCTGACAAGTCTGTTATGTGGACTGTTTATGCAAGGCCACCTATGGGCACGTGCTGCATAGTCAGGAAAAAGAATTCTCAGAAGTTTGACATTTTTGTGACTAGAAGTCATGAAAAGGGTTCTGAAGATCTGAAAATATTTAAGGGTAGGATTATAATACATAAAGATGGGTATTGTCCAATTTATAGAGAGATACATAGGTCAATGAAAACCATAATCATGTTGTGGCTGGGTCCTGAATTGAAACTTGGACTTCACTACGTATCTCATAAGAGTATGAATCAAGCCATACGTAGTTCTTGAAATGCAGTTTAACGTCGTGCAGGACGAAAGTATGAGTGATCTTAGTTTAGGGTCATAGAATTCAGACCATAATAATGAATACACAGTGTGTGTTTTCATGAGGACTTTTCCGCCAAGGGACTGAAAGTGAAATTTGGGGTTAGGCCCAAAAGACTTGGGACTGGATTCGAGGGACACTCGAATGTTCCTACGTATCCTATAAGGATGGGAATCAAGTCCACGTAGTTCTAGAACTACCCTTTGTACAAATTTGGTTCATACATGTGAAGGGTGAAAGGGGACTTTAGTGCAATGATGGTTTTAACCTAAGATAAAAAGTTTAGGCATTACCATGTATGCACGTAGTCTTTTGAAATGAAACATGATTGAAAAAAATCAATGTCAATAATGGTTCCTTCTCAAATGAGGAAATCAAAGAATATTGTAGTTTATTGTCGTACCGGACAAAAGTTTTGTATAGTTTAACGTCATATAACAAGGACGAAAGTGAATCAATGTAAAGATATTGATTCCAGGGGCGGTTTCACATATCATCATCATATGAGATGGTGGTGAACCGATGTGAAGAGATTGTTTTTGGGCTTGAACCCTGGGAGGTTGCCTACATACCCAGCCTGGAGGGCAAGGATCAAAGTCCGTGTAGTTCAATTTAAAGAATGAATTAATGATCAAGTTGTTCTTGGGGACAACGATCCATTTAAAATGTTGTTGGGACTTACACATGGTTAGCGGCCCAAAGAGAGTGTTATGGTTGATGTTCGCTCTAAGCTCACGTGAGTCATACTCGGTGTGAGAAACAAGAGGTAATAACAACCTTAACGATGCACAGTTTAATGTCATGTAGGACATAAAAAAAGGGGACTATGCAGTTTAAAGTCTTGTAGTTAGGACTATTGGTGCTGCACAGTTTAGTGTCATGTAGCAGGGACAAAATACAGTTTAATGTCATGTAGGACCTATCAAGGATTTTCTGTACAGTTTAGCGTCATGTAGTTAGGACGATGGGGATAAAATAGTTTAACGTCATATTGGATGAAAGGGGGACTGTGCAGTTTAATGTCATGCCGTAAGGACAAAATAACACACCATTTATGTCATGTTGGACGAAAATGTGAATAGTTTAAGGTCATATGCATGGACCGTGGATGGTGCAGTTTAATGTCATGCTGGACCTTTGATGATTATATAGTTTAACGTCTTTCCGGACGTGAGGTACTTTTATACAGTTTAGTGTCATGTAGTTAGGACGTCACAGTTTAACGTCTTGCTGGACATAAGGGATTTGCAAATAGTTTATGGTCATATACATGGACCAGGGATTATGCAGTTTAAGGTCATGCTGGACGGTTTATGGAACGTTTTCACAGTTTAATGTCGTGTGGGACAAAGTTGTAGTTTAAAGTCATATTGGACCATTGCTGTATAGTTTAACGTCATATAGCAAGGACGAACTGGTTCTGTACAGTTTAAAGTCATGTAGCTAGGACTAAGGTGAACCAATATGAGGATATCAGTTCTGGGGATTTTTTACAGTTTATCGTCATGCTGGACGTTGGAAGTGCCACACAGTTTAATGTCATGTTGCTAGGAAACAATATAGTTTAATGTCATCTCGGAAAAATAAGGAACTTCTGTACAGTTTAATGTCATGTAGATAGGACATTATACAGTTTAATGTCATGTAGGAAAAAATACAGTTTAGTGTCATGTAGGACAAAATAAAAGTGCCACACAGTTTAATGTCATGTTGCTAGGACACAATATAGTTTAATGTCATCTTGGACAAAATATAGACCAATGTGATTTTTTTGGATCTGGGAACAATATTTTGTGTTTATACAAAATACTTCTTCAGAAATCTGGCATTAGTTGGAGTCGTGATGTGTTCTCCATCCATTGAGATTAGAGAATATGCTTCATTGGAGTAGACCTTATGTATTGAATAAGGTCCTTCCCATTTTGGTTCAAGTTTGGGAGGATTCTTTCCTGGTATCATTTGTGCTCTGAGAACCAATACCAATTCTCCCTGAATGAATGAACGAAGACGAACTTTTTTTGTTAAAAGCTCGTGCTATTCGATTCTGATAGATTTCCAAGTGGTGCAAAGTGCACAATATTTTCTCATCTAACTGTTCCAATTCATTCAACCACTTTTGGGATTTCTCATCTGTAGATAACTGATCACAAATGGCTATTCTGAGTGAGGGCAATTGAACTTCTATTGGCAAAACTGCTTCTGTTCCATATACCAATGAATATGGAGTTGACCGCGTTGCATTGCGAGTGGTAGTCCGATAAGCCCATAAAGCATGAAAGAGTTTATCAGGCCATGGACTCTTATCTTTATCCACCATCTTTTGCAGTATATTTGAAAGATTCTGGTTGAAGGCTTCTATCTGGCAATTAGCCGCTGCATGATATCGAGATGAATGGTTGGACTTGATGTTGTATTCTTGATACAATTTCTTTACCTCAGAAGAACAGATGTTGGTGCCGTTGTCCGTCAATATGGTATGAGGGACACCAAATCTAGTAATGATGTTAGACTTGATGAAGCTAACAATGCATTTAGAACTAACTTCTTTGAGAGGTACTGTCTCTGCCCATTTGGAAAAGAAATCAGTAGCAGTAAGAATGTACTTAAACTGCTTGGCCGTAGCTGAAGGGTAAGGTCCCACCACATCCATTCCCCATGTGGAAAATGGCCATGAGTATTTAGCTGTATGAAGCAACTCTGGAGGTTTATGAATGAAGTTGTCATATACTTGGCATGAATGACACTTCTTTGTAAAATTAACACAATCTTGTATCATTGAAGGCCAGAAGTATCCAAGCCTTCGAATTTGATCAGACAATCTATGTCTAGACTGGTGGGCACCACAGACTCCTGCATGCACTTCTTTTATGACAACCATTGTCTCTTCACCATCAATACATCTGAAGAGAACTCCATCAAAACCACGTTTGTAGAGAATTTTCTCGAGGTGGTTTAGGCTATCATAAAGAGTAAAATTGACCACACGTCGCCGAATTTGTTCTTTATCGGCTCTATCAGGTGGAAGTGTTCCATTTTGAAGGTATTCCCTGATAGGTGACATCCATCCTGTAGTATGACCATACGGTTCAGGAATGGGCCTAATTTCATTAATTTCCTCTATTCTGACTTGAATATAAGGTGAAATTGCACGACGGTGGGCAATAAAGATGGTTGTCTCGTCCCGATTTGGATCTGCTAAAGCTGTGGCTATATTAGCCAGTACATCAGCTTGAGCATTTTGTGATCTTGGGACATAAGAAAATGTCGGTTCTGAAGGGAATTCCGACATTAACTCTCTGACGTAATCATAGAAAGGGATTAAATCTTCTTTTCTGATGGCATAATCCACATTGACTTGTTTGATTACCAGGTCTGAATCACCTTTCACCTTTAAGTGATTCACTTGTGCTTGAAGCGCTAACTCCAAGCCTGTAATGAGAGCTTGGTATTCAGCTTCATTATTGGTACCACCTTCCCACAACAAAAAGGAATAAGGTAACACTGCCTTATCTGGAGAAATGAGCACAATTCCTAAACCAACATTGTTGAATTTAGGATTTTCCATTTTCTTCCCTGCTGGACTTCTAGAAGCACCATCAAAATACATTTCCCATGTTTGAGGACTCTCTTGAATAGAGAAAACTTCCTTATTAGGGAGTTCGATATCTGAATACATGTCTTCTATTGAAGGATGTTCAGCCAGGAAATCAGCCATAGCTTGGCCCTTAATTGCCTTTTGAGACACATACTGGATGTCGAACTGCTGTAGAATAACCGCCCACCTTGCCAGACGTCCTGTAAGCATTGGACGACTAAGGATGAATTTGAGCGGATTATTACGAGATACCAATTGGACCTCGTGATGTTGCAGGTAGTGTCTCATTTTTTGATCTGCAAAGATTAATGCTAGGCAGCACTTTTCAATACTTGAATATCGGGTTTCTGCTTCAAGCATAGTTATACTGGGATAGTAGAGACTATTTTCATTCCCAGCATCATTCTTTTGAGCGAGAAAGGCACCCAATGATCGCTCTAAAGCTGTCACATAGAGGATAAGAGGTCTACCCTCAACAGGCGGCATGAGTAATGGAGGACTCAAGAGGTATTTCTTGAGAACATCAAATGCTTTTTGACATTCTTCAGTCCACTGGTAAGTGACTCCTTTCTTCAATAATTTGGTAAAGGGTAAAGTTTTGCCTGCCAAATTGGCGATGAAACGCCGAATATAAGCTAAGTGTCCTTGAAGTCCTCTTAATTATTTAAAATTCCGAGGAGGTGACATACCAAGGATTGATTTGGTCTTCTCAGGATCGACTTCAATACCACGATGGCGTACAACAAAGCCGAGGAATTTTCCTGAGGTTACCCCAAATGCACATTTTAAGGGGTTCATCTTCAAATTATGTTGTCGAAGCTTGTGGAATATGACTTCCAAATCAGCCAAGTTATCAAAACGTTGTTTGGATTTAACCACCAAATCATCTACATAGCATTCAATAAATTTCCCTAAAAGAGGTTTGAAGATACGATGCATGGCGCGTTGATATGTTGCACCTGCATTCTTTAAACCAAATGGCATCACCTGGTAACAAAACACACCTTGAGGAGCTCTGAAGGCTGTATATTCCTCATCTTCTGGGGTCATTCGGATATGATTATATCTAGAATATCCATCCATGAAACAAGGTACTTCATAGCCAGCCGTCGTATCAATTAAGAGTTCTGTAATCGGAACTGGGAAATCATCTATAGGACAATACGGATTAAGATCTCTGAAATCGATGCAAACCCTAATTTGTCCGTTCTTCTTCTTTACATGGACAATATTAGCCAACCACTTGGGATATTGAACTTCTCTGACGAAGTTAGCTTTGATATGCTTATCCACATCAGCCTCAATTTTGGAAGCGTAGGTTGGGTGTGTTCTTCTCGCAGCTTGCTTGAATCCTCGATGTTCTTTTAGCAAACCCAAATGATGGGTGGAAACATTAGGATCAAGGCCAGGCATATCTGTATAATTCCAATCAAAAATATCTTTATTTTACTTTAGAAAAGAAATATACATCTCTTGCCCTTCAAGGGTCATGGCCCCACTAATTAAAGTGGGGCGTGGATCTCTCTCTGTACCCAGATTTACTTCTCCGAGTTCATCCACAGTGGTAGAGATACCCTCTTCAAATGCTGGAGGAGCATCTCTAAGATCTTCCTCTTCCTCTTCATCATGTGTTATTTCTTCCGTTTCTACTTGCAAAGTAGATGAAAAAACGAAATTCTCATGATCATAAGAGATGTCAAAATTTTCACATTTTGAAGAAGAAGCTTCCATTTCCGACCCTATTGATGATAACGGGTCTTCTTTGGGAAATAAAGAGGAGATGATGGATTGAGAATTGACATCAATATTCACCTCTGGTGTTGCTATAACTTCTTCTGGCCTGATTAGCGAAGTATAGACTTGTTGGATTTCAGCAGACGAAATGAAAACGTCACCACTTATGCTTTCATCACTGCTTGGTAAGTTACCAATTTCTCCCATGTTGTCTGGCTCGATTGCCGTAATTGACATTATGGATCTTTCCATAAGAGTATTTTGATTTGGGCCTATTTTGTCAATTTGACTGATAGGTAACACATAATCTGTACTCACATGTGAAAATGGATTTATTGGAATTTTTTCCAAACCATATGGAGCATTAACTTTGGTAATTTCCTTCATTGTAGATTTTTCTCTTCCCTTCATGTGATAAAATTCCGCCTCAATGTATTGAGACTCACATGCCTTGAACGGGGCCTTATCACCATACAATGTTCCAACTTGACCATCGAAACAGTATTTGAGACATTGATGGTATGATGACGGAATACTTGCATGCTGATGTAGCCAGGGTCTTCCAAGCAAGATATTGAAAGCTGAATCTTGATCAACAATCATGAAATCCGAATTGGAAACAAGATCTCCAAACTGAGTTCTGAGCGTAACTTCTCCCAGTGGTTCTTGTTCATTTTTATCATATCCTTGCAACATCATGGTAGAAGGAGATAAATCAGATTCCATGAGGCCCAATCGATGAAGTGTACGAATGGGCATCAGGGTGACTCCTGAACCATTGTCAATGAAATCTCTTCGAACATCTATACCATTGACTTTTCCAGATAAGTACAAAGGTTTTATGTGCCCATGCACAACATCATCTTCATCTTTATCAGTAAAAGATATCACTTCATGGCATTCTGCAGGATTATTCTCTATGTGTTAGATTTCAGCTGCAGCAATTTCAGCTTCAAACTCCTGAGGACTTGACAAAGCTTCGATGAGTGCTTCCCGAAGATCTTTTGACAGATTCAAAGCATCCAAAATTGATAACTTGGATGGTACTTTGGCCAAATGTTTCAATATATCATTCTTTTGATCTAAGGGTCTGCGTTTCCAAACAGGAATATGCGGTTTAGCAGGTACCTTGAAAGCAGATTCTTGGGAAGATGATGCATCTTGTATTGAATTTGGCAACATCCTTGGTTTTGGAAGATTAGACTGATTAGATCCATTTAATTGCTGAGATAAAGAAGATGGAACTTTTAATCGGTCTTCCAAAATAACTGTGCCGAAACTGAGTTGGCCATTGGCAGAAGAACTTGCTTGTTCTTTTTGAGCTCGCTGAAGGGCTCTACCACGAGTTTCTGCTGCATATACAGTGCTAGAAGGGGTAGAATTAGAGTAGTGGATTTGGAAAGATCCACGTCTTCCCCTATATCCTGAACCTCTAGAACTTCCTTAGGTTCCCTTATTTGATACAGGGAATTCAGGCTCATCAAGACTGGAATATGAATATGTTAATTGAATCATATTAACAGAAACAAAGATTAACTCTTCGTCTGATAAAGACTCTACCTGGTTAGCCTGTTTAGGCTGTGCCATTTGGTGGGACGGTGCCCGTGGCTTTGATGTAGATGGCATGAAATCTGCCAGAGTCAAAGACAATTTAGGCTTTGCTATATACTCATCTTCTCCTGATTCCTCTTTCCTCTTTGAATTGCGCTGTCCTTTTGAGGATTTCTCTTTTGATGGAGGCTTTACTCCAGCTTTTGTAGGAGACACAATTGGCTTCTTTAATTGTGTTCGCAAAATGGAATGGGTCCGATTGATTGTCTTTCTGACCATCCAATCATCATATTTTTTCGCAGTTTTTCTTTTGACTTCCTGCCACTAGCCTCATTCCTCTGGATCTGTAGCGGTAATACACGCTACATGAGCTGAAGAACCCTTCAATTTGACTTGTCCCAAGTCGACCATCTTTTTCAGGAGGTCTTTAAAGACAAAACACTCCTGGATGGGATGCCCCAACATTTGATGAAAGGGACAATAATTGGGATGGTCTTCATCTCCTTCCTTGTTTGGCCTCTTGGGCACTGGTAATTGAACCAAATTATTTTCCAAAGCTGAAATGAAGTAACCAGGAACATGTTCACTTCGGAAAGAGTATGTTTTACTCTTCATATCCTCAAATTGTTTTCGTCGTTGATCTTTTTGATCATTTGGATGAAACAGCCTTTGTTGTTGGCGTTCAAGAGGTGGAACCCTTCGAGAAGATGAAGGTTTTGAAGTAGAAATATGTACAGGTGCTTGTTTAAGCATAACTGTAGCAGTTTCTGCTTTACCCATTCTTCTTCCTGGAGCTGATGGAATTACACGAGATTTAACCTTAGCCTGTATAAGGGAATCTTCAATCTGTTGAGCAATTGAAGTAAGGTCTCGAAACCCTCCTGTGTATTTCACAGGGATCAATGGCATGCGTAATTCGTCACGCAAATTTGCCACACAGATTGGCAACAATTCCTCCTGAGGGAGTGCTAAAATCAAGGAATACATTAATCCCTTCCAACGAGAAATGAAATCAGAGACTCTTTCATTTTCCCTTTGCTTGCAGTTTGTAAGATCGAAAACTGTCGTTTTTGGAAAAGTTGAGCTAAACTGAAGAAGGAATTTTTGATAAGATCCTCCCATCCGATGACTGACGGGATTTCAAGCTTGTATACCAGACAAAAGCTGGTCCTTGCAAGGTTCGCATGAAGCATCTGAGTTTCACTGCTTCTTGCTGCTCTGGAGTTCCCATCATAGGATCACAACAAGACACGTAATGCGTCAAATATTGTTTAGGGTCGCCTGATCCATTGAAAGTAGGGAAAATAGGGTTTCCAAAACTGGATGGAGGAGAAATTGAATCTACCCATTCAGGGTAAACTTTCTTTTCTGGTTGAACTTGCGCCCGTTTCCCTTCCATAGTTTCTAACCGAGATGTTAATGACTCAATAGTAGTTATTAACTTTTGAGAAACATCAGGTTGAACTTGGTTTTGGGTAGGTGCAATGAATGGAGCTTGGACAGACGTGGTGGTTGGTGCTGCAACTGATGGTAGTGCTGCCAACCGTTGTTGCGTTTGACCCGTAGGATTAGACCTCTGAGGGTGTACTGATAAAGGAGAATATTCCTGATCCATCTCAGTAGTTACAACAAATTCCTTCGGCTGTCAGACTTCAGCATTCTTAAGAAGAAGACTACTCTGAAGTAGTTCTGCATTCAACCTTCTTAATTCTTTCATATCTTCCTCCTGTTGTGCAAACCTTTGCTCTAATGAGAGCGATTGACCTCTTTCAGAGGAAGGGTGAGAAGTAACCTGATTCTTTCCATTCCCCTTATTGGATCCTTTTCGGACAGGGGGAAGTGGGTTACTCGAAAGAATACCCAGATTTTTGGTAAGCCTTTGATTACGTGTGCGCACACCTTCTTCATTTAGGTCTGTGTGCGCAACTTCTTGAGCAGGAACCTCTTCGTCTGATCCCTCTGATTGAGCCTCATCTGGTGAATCAGCAGCAACGGCATTGATGACATTAATGGATGCATATTGCATGGAATCCTTTCTATCAACATTTCTGTGATATTGTCTTCTTCCATGTCCATGATGAGACATGGAATTCCGTTGACTTGATCCCTCAGGAACTTCTTGGAGAACCGTCACTTGGAGAGAATCTCCTGATAGCTTGGCTCTTCGTTCCTCTTGAGGATTATTCCCTAATCGAGAGAATACTGTCTTTCTCTGAGGGAGGGAATGAGGATTTGAAAAAGTCCCCAGTCCGGTGGACTGGGGATGTTCTTGCTGCTTCCGCTCAACTCCTCGAATCCCATTTGTTGACTCTGAGGGTTGGGTTAGAGAAGTCCCCAGTCTGGCAAGCTGGGGTGTCTCTTGACATGCTATGTCTGAGATCTTCTTAAAATATCTCTTGATCTTGCGAATCTTAGTTTGGAAATTAGCTGGATGCATTAACCTGTATCCACTTTTATCACCTGGTTCAACAGACCGTTGGATGATTTCCGAAACTTCTGTCATTTGATGACGTGTTTGCTCCAGACGAGAGGCTTGTGCAATATTCTCGCCTGCTTGATGTAGGAGCAATTCAACATATTTTTCTCTATATACTTGATTTTGAGAGGAACTAGTTGAAGCCTGTTCTTGAGCAAGCTTTTGATTATGAACAAAACCCATTGACTGTGGCCGGCCATGGGCAATAACATTGCATGAGACCATTTTCCGTGGGCTTTGCTGACTAGAAAGCACTGTGAAATCTAGTGCTCCGTGAACACCCCATCCTCTGATATGAACATCAGATGGAGCATTGGCAATTAACTGACGCAATTTTCTTAGTGCGCCAAGGCATGAACGTTGAAGGATTCTCTATTGCTTTTCAGCCTTCGGATACCGAGAGACTGATAGAGACGCCAAATCAATCTGGCGTTGTAACCCTTCAATTATCTTAATATGATTTTCATAATCACCGTATGATAATACTTTATTCTTCAATTGACAAAGAGTCTTCCATACGTTGAGACGAATATCATGGATTCCATCATCCGTCAACATCTTTGGAATATCGTACTGGGAGTCAGCCAAAGGCCAAAACATGACTGGTACTTCACATTTTGCCAGTTTTTTCCTCATGTTCAGCATTTCCTCTTTATCATTAAATGACGATTCTTCTACCTGTTTGGACCAGAGTTGGTGTTTCCTTGTTGCTTCATCAGATTCAACAAGATTGGTAGAGATATCACTATTCATGCTGGAAGATGAATGACCTGGGGATGGTTCGGAGAATAACCTGAACCCCAGGCTATCCTCTGATGGAGAAAGAGTTTCACCTGTCGATAGTAAAGCATCAGACATGACTGGTTATACGTTTGCAAGTGCCTCGAGATAGGAGGGCTTTCTCGTCACTACATTGCCTTCTGAATAATTTTCGAGACAACGTGAATCACTACTGCGGAGAGGGCTTTCGCAGCGAAGTTCATCACCATGAGGAGGACTGTCATGATGGGTTACAACAAAAGATGAAATCTCTTGCTCCTTGGTCTTCTGACCACACATAGGGTTCCTGTGGCTCTCATCTGAAGAAGAAACTTCAAGATTGACCGAATTTTCATGAAGCAAGTTTTCATGAGGAAGTGTCTGTTGAAGACCTTCAGAATTAATGTTCCCGTTATTGGGAACTGAGGGAGTAGAATCTTGAATTCCGACAGATAAATGTCTGAGGGTTTCAAGAACTCCAGCATCGAGCAGGGCTTGGTTAGAGATTGGCCTTTGATATCCTGACTGTGCTGGGTGGATCTTTTTCTTAGATGCCTTCTTACTCGCTTTAGAAACCACTTGATGACGAAAGTGATTGCTCTGAGCAGGTGTATGTGCCTGATCAGGAAAGATGGTCAGGTTAGGCTAACGTTCTCCACTCAAATCAGGTGTATGTTCTTGACTTGGTTGTCCGTATGATATGGGGGAGTATGCCCCATAACCCTCTTGGACTAGAACAGATGTGTGTGTCTGTTCCGGAGTGAATTGTTGATGTGTCACTCCATTGCTAGGGATAGATTTATGTCTCTGTCCCTGTGATGATGCTGAAGCTGTTATGATATCCTGGCAAGCATCCAAAATATGAGCAGGAATTTGCTTCTGCTCTTTCACCATTGACAAAATATGTTTGGTGACTTCAGCCGCTGGAACGGGGATATACATCCATTCCGGGCTTGGAGTAGGTGTATGTGCCTGCTCCTGTCCTCCTTTTCCTGTCAGTGAATCCTGACAGTACTGAAGTGTGGAGGTAGAGAGTTGATTCTGCCCCCTGTTTGTCGTCGGGACTTTCCGACTGACTTCTCCGTGCGCTACCAAGCGAGACTGTTGGTAGGCTTGATTAGTATTAGCAGGTGTATGTGCCTGCTGATTACACTTCGCCAAACGCGGTTGACGAGATCCATCATATGTAGTCAGACGAGCCTGCTGACTAACTGGTGATGTATAAGCAGGTGTATGTTCCTGCCTATGGTACTCCGCCGGAATTGCCTGGCGGGATAGGCTTGATGTTGCCAGACGAGTCTGCTGGACAGTAGAATTAAAACGAACAGGTGTGTATGCCTGCTCGTTGTTTTCCACCAAGTTAAGTTGGTGGACTTCTCCAGAGATGACAGGGATGACAACCTGCCTATTGTTAACTGGATTCCGTCTCTGGCGGTTCATCTTGCCTGCTCGGGTTCGAGGAACCTGAGCTGAATTCCTGGAGTTGGTACCCTCATCATGTTGAGGGCGCACTACCGCACGAGTCTGGCGGCGATTGTTGATGGGAGCCCTCCGGAAGGACTCCTGTCTTTTTGAACTAAGGCCCTGAGGGACCTGCTCATTCACTTCCTCAGAGTAAGGGAGTGAATGGAAATTGCATTCCGGGGATAACGACCCGAAACGGTTGGAGACGGTAGTCAGCACCGCCTGCTTCTTGATTGCTGGCCGCCGTTGTCTGGACGACCAGGTAGAGTTGTTAACTTGGAGGGCTTGACGAGCGGCCTCCAGTGTTGGGATAGTACCGTTGCGATGGTACTCCTTAACCAGTGCATTAGAAACCCAGCGTTGAAGACGCTGAGTTGGTGATGTCATCCTCAGAGCGAATGAAGTTCCAGTAGGATTACCAGCATTGGTTTTCATAGCAGCATACCTCACAGTAGAGGTGTTTACAGCAGTAGTATTCACAGGGGTGAATTTAAGGAAAGCCATTTTGCAGAATATCTTGAGAAAAGAGTGCATGTTCCATGTAACAGACATAATCAAGATGAATCCGGCCAGTGCATCTTTTGGATGAGCATATGTTAATGATTGCTTTTTTGTCCCAAGGGGCCTAACAAATAAGAAGAACATCACTTTAACTTGGTTAAGGATTCACGTCGGGTTCACCATTTTTGTTTCGCACGGAATCCGGGGATGACCTCCTAGACGGGAGATTCAAACGTTCTGATCGGTTTCTAACGGGTTTGTTCGTAGAACCGGAAACATCCAATGATTCCACGTCCATTTGGACCTACTTTCCAAAGGCAGGCGCTCATTAGCTTGTGGACTAATGAGGCTTAGGAATTTTCATTGGTCGAGAGGATGGGAGGTTGGAATCATCACACCTTTTTGAGGGGAATTATTGTCTACTCCGGGACTCTCTTTATTGATTTAAGTTATGTTCGTGAATCCTTATTATATTACTAAGTATAAAATGAGCTTTCCTTTAGTGTTACCAATCAATGATTAAATATGCAAGAAATTTAGAGAATCTTTTATATGTATTCGAGGTTCTTCATCAATAGAGAATCATTTATATCTGTTTAGAGATTCTTGGTCAGTGGTATCCTTCAAAACATTTATATAAAAGTCTCTTGGTCATTATGATGACCAGGCTAGTTTTAAAGCCACTCAGTGGGGCACTTGAAGTTTATCGTCATTCAGAAGGACAGAGATTATTTCAAAGTTGGGATCGAACCCATAAATGGGCTACCTACGTATCCTTTATTTTGGAAAAGGAATCAGAACCCACGTAGTTCGAGAAATGGAGTATGATGTTTATGATTTATGGCTCAAAGATGAATGTCATAATTACTTTTACACTCAAAGCTCACGTGAGTCATGCTCGGTGTGAGAAACAAGAGGTATTGGTAAAAATTAGACAATTGTGCCATGAAAGATGCAATCATAAGAATTTGTTTGGGGCTTATGTATGGATGACTGCCCAGATAGATGAAGGTTTAGGATTTACTTTTAGGGAGAAAATCCATGAACAGGGTCCATAAAGTTATATGTGCTTCATGGAGATTTGAATACTCTAATCTTGGGGCTTACTCCTAAGGAGGATCCCCAAGTTAGGAGGGGACTTATGATTGGGTTTTACTCCTAAAAAAAAGGAAACCCAAATCAAAGGTAAATTATGACTGGTTAAGAGAAATTTAAGGGGGCTTGGGGTTTACTCCTGAAAAGGAAACCCAATATTATGACTGGGACTTACTCCTAAAAAGGAGGCCCAGGTTATGACTGAGTCTTATTCCTGAAAAGGAGACCCAGGTTAGGGGACTTGGGGCTTGTTCCTGAAAAGGAAGCCCAAGATTATGACTGAGTCTTATTCCTGAAAAAGGAGACCCAGGTTAGGGATTAAGGTTTTGGGGCTTACTCCTAAGGAGGATGCCCAAAATTAGAGGACTTGATTGGGGATTACTCCTGAGGAGTATTCCCAAGATTGGGAACTTTAAGAATTTTGGGGATTACTCCTGAGGAAGATACCCAAATTAAAGGATTTATAACTGGGGATTATTCCTGAAAAGGAGACCCAGGTTAGGATTCTCTCATCTTAAAGGATGATGTTGAATGAATGAACTCTCCATATTTAGTGACATAAGGATATTTAAATCACTGGACTTTGAGAGATATTCCACAGAATTCCTTTCAGATAAGGAAGTCAAATCAAGAAACCATGCCATAAATGGCTTTGAAGAGTGTCTTGAAGACTGAATCTGGAAAAGGAAAGGTGAAATGACTTAAGAGGGGTAAAAATGGGCAAGATGGGCACCCAAAAAGATAGGGGCGCACAAGTCTTGCAAGGCGCGCAAGTCTTCCGTGGGCGCGCAAGTATGGTCGCGCAGGTATACCTACACGGCACATGGTGTACTTGCGCGATTTTCAACCAGCATTGAAATACTTGAGCGACTCTTTTTTAAACCCTTTAGAATTTTCTTGAGGTTCTTCCAGAAAAGAGACGCGCAAGTTATATTGAAGGAAATAAGTCGGCGCGCAAGTGTTTGATGAGTTTCAACACTTAGGCCTTCCTTCTTCTCTTTAAAGCTTCCGTTCTAGGTAAGAAATTACCTTAGAAGTGTTCCGGAAGCTTTGAGAAGAGACTTGGGCGTCGGGAGCTTCAATCCGAGTTTCTGGAAAAAGATCCTCCAGAATGGGGGGCCCACAGGGTCTATTTATAGGCAAAAGAAGGCCCTGGGCGGTTACTGAGCGGTTATCACTTAGGTCGCGCAAGTCACTTGCACGACCATAAGGCGTCGCGCAAGTACTTGCACGACCACTAGGCGGCGCGCAAGTGTACTTGCGTGACTATGAGGGAACTTGCGCGGCCTATGGGCAATGTTCTCCTTGTTCATCCCTTTGTCGATTTTTGACGTTTCTTCAAAGGATGAATCACTTTATGCTCAGATATTCCCCTTTTCCGATCCTTAGATTCTGTGACGAAAGGAGTGTCAACAGTTATACACAACACCATGTTAATATTTCACTAAAAAAATACTTATATTAGATTTTGGTATACATAAAACATTGATTTTGTTATGTTACACACAATATAGAGTCCCTTTGATAGCTTGTGTTATATACAATGCTATGTTTTACCAGACTATGATATACTATTAATATTACTATTTAAATATTATCATAGGTACCACCTAACTATTGGAATTGAAGTAAAAAATAAGATTAACAAAATTGTGATGTTATTATTTACACATGTATATAAAATGAATCCTCTAGTTATCAATTAGTACAAGTGAATTTAAGAACTATTTGAAAATAAAGAAATAACTTTTCTATGAAAAATATTTTTCTATGTACAAACAGAATTTTATCTCAATAAATAAAATGGACTATTTTTCATGAATATTTCAAATAAACTTTCTATATTATATATTCAATCAATATTTTTTATACTCATACAATATATTTGATAGGAATAAGATAATAAGAAACCCAATCTTATGAATAAAATGATGTATTTTTCTAAAATATAATTTTAAAACCTTTTAATGGATAACCCATTTTAAATATAATTTTTGACAAAATTATAAATTTTATTGAATAAAATAAACTTCATTTTTCATATTGGGATAAAAAAATTTACTTTGGGTTATGTTTTTGTAATTTTCTGAGAAGTTTTATTTATTTTTTTGATGAATAGTGAATTTTTTTTGAATATTAATTGAAAACTGCATTTTTATTTAATTTGGTTATATAGTTAAATTATATTTTTAACTTTTTTAAAAGTTAATTTAGATCAATTTTAAATAAATTAATACGATTTAGTTAATTGGAATCAATTTTTCATTTAATATGAAAATAAAAATAATTCAATCTCTTGAACATTTCATCTTTAAAATCTCATTGAATCATCTCGTCTATAGGATTAAATTAAAATTATTTTATACCACTTATATGATTATAATTTTGAAAAATTTATTACATATTTTTAATAATAATTATTTATAGTTTTTAGTAATTTAAAATTATTTTTTAGCTAAAAATATTAGTAAATGTAATTAAAATTAATTACAATGGTTATGGTAAAAACAAGATTATTTAGTGGATAAACATTAATCTAATGGTCCAAGTTACTTATATCCATTTAAAAGATAAATTTTATAGAAGTATTTCAACCAATTACACAATTCTATATTAAAATGGAACATTATTTTAGGCACATGATGGATGGGAGACCTCTCAATAGTGTTTTCCTTTTTATATTTACAAGAATATCACTCCTCCACTATAAAAATTGAACTCACTATCCTCACCTATCCACACCCCTCAATCCATTTGTCTCATCCAAGACCATCCAATATAATTTCCCAATATCCCTACTATTTACCAAAAAGGTATCAATATTGGATCAAATCGAACCATGAAATCCCTTAGGTGGACACCAAAAGAAGTTACCCAAAGAAGAGGCAACATCCTTCCACAAATTCTTTTATTTATTTTTCATTCTGCACCACTTAAAATATTATTATTCCATTTATATATAATAATTTCATTATCCTTAATATACTAATAATTTTTTATTATATTTTTTTTAACTATTCTTACGCAAACATCCATCAAATTAGTAATGAACTTACTGCTCATTTGTACGTCTGACTACCACCTTGCACAACGATGTCGATCATTTTTCAATTACCAACTCTCATGGTTGGAAATTATAATGGAAATAATTTTCTTATATTATATATAATATATTTTTTATATATTTATTCTTATATAATTATCATATAAAACATACATTCATTCATTCCATTTTCTGTAAATTCAATAACATCATTTGTGGACATGTGGACTACTGTCTCATCACAGTAATGTGATTCATTCACACTTTAAATGGAATGTATTAAGGATGGATTAGGTAAATTAATATTAAATATATAATGTAAAAAATCTACTATGATGATAATATATATATGTCATTTAATTTATTTCATTCAAAATGACAATAAAATGGAAACAATGTTCATGTGTATGTACGGTCTGCCGTCTCCATGAACGGTGTATTTCAATTTATATTTATACATTTTTTAAATTATTATACATAATTATAATATGAATATATATTATATTTATTTCATTTTCTACATTACACAAAAAACTAAATTATTATCTTTGTTAAAGGATCAAGAATAATAAGTCAAAACATTTATGAAAAGAAATAGATATTACCTGGAACATTACTTTAACAAGAAATTGTTTATAAATGGGTAATATAATATAATAATTAAATAATATATATTATTATATAAATTAATATATATTTTATATATATATATATATTAATGCAATATTTATTTTATTTGATTTTTGAAAAAGTATGATGACAGTCAAGACATAAGAAAAGGGGTTTTTCCTCAAATTATTTTCCTTTGAAAATTATTTGTTATTATGCACATAATTTAATTTATGTAGTTTATATACATAACTAATAAATTTTATATCATTAATTACATTTATATCATGATATTAAATGCTTTAATTGATGTTATACTTTCATGTGGATCACGATTCTAAACTTACTAAAGAGTAAGGGTTTTATCGTCTTGCTTTTATTTCTGTGAGACCTATGCCATATTCACCACTCATTTCTTTTTTGTGGTGTATATAATACTCATGAATGTGTTATATTATTAATATAATTATATTTATGGGTATTTACATATCAAATTCACAATCCCTATTCCATGGGGTTTATGGTTCAAATGTTACCAAATCAGTAATGTAATTTTTGTCAAAATTTGCCTTATTAGAGATACATTAAATGTGAAATACCAATATGTTTCTAAGGGGTCTATATAATTCCCTTTGAAATTTTATATCCTGAATATCATTATATCCATTATATTAATTCTTCTCTAAATGTTTTTCTTTCATAGGTATTATCATTCAATGTTTCCAAAGTGTTAACAGTTTATTGCTGATATCTCATCATTTATCCAGATTGTTTATGATTATTCTTATATTAATTAAATCATATGATACATCTCCCAATACTCCCATGAGATTTTTTATATTATATTAATTCATTATATCATCATGTAATGGTGCAATTTTTCTACTCTTTGGTACTTATAATAATTAAGAATATAAATTAATGAAATATTACTTCATTTCTTTTTCTTGTCAAACACCTATATTTTTAAAAAACTATGTTTTATAAAAATGGTTTCAAATATTCCATTATATTTTTTCAATTTAATTTAAAAATTTAAAAATTTAAAATTTCCTTCAATTATTCCTTTATAATTTTCCAATGTTATATTCAAATAAATTCTCTTCAAAAACTTTTCAAACATCCTTAATATGTTTTCAATGATATTTTTAAAGAAAATGTTTTCAAATTATTTTCAATGTGTACTTTATATGTTTTCAATTTTATTTTCAAAGAAAAGGTTTTGAAGACTTTTTCAATATTCCTTTATAAATTTTTAATTTTATTTTCAATAAAATGTTTTCAAAAAAATTTCAAACTTTTTTTATATGTTTTCGTGGTTATATTTAAAGAATATGGTTCTGAATGTTTCTATGTTTTAGAAAACAATAATTAAAAGAAGAAATAATATTTTACTCAATAAATTATTCATTGGTTTTTAAAATTTTCCATTATATGTTTTTCTATGTATTTTTCAAAGAAATAGATTTTGAAAATGTTTCATGTTTTAAAAAGTTATTTTCTAATAAAGATTATTTTTCCTGTAAAAATGTTCCAAGTGATATTTCGAAATACTTCTCCATATACGATAAAATCCTTTAATATAGTTTAATAATTATTAGGGATATGATCTATGGTCTCCAATATTATTATTTCTTTGAATGTTTTATATTTAATATCATACATTTTTTATGAAACATGTCTCTCTTATATGGGTTATAAAATTATAAAATTGATATTAAACCTGCTTCCATTCATGGGTTCTTCTGGAAATGATTACAAAACCTGTTTCTTTTCCACAATTTATGATATCTTAAAAAATTTATGACACCAATTTATTTTCAAGTGTTATGATAGTTTGTTTATAAAATGCGGCTCATTTTGTGGTTCATGGCATGATAAATGTTTTTATATCTTGTGGAACACATATGTATGATCTCATTATGTGATGGGTGAGACCTATATATCCCTCCAATTGTTTTGGTAAAGATTCATATATCATGAGATATACATAGATGTAATGTCTAGTTAACTCATTTTAGTAATGGTTTTTTCCACTAGAATGGTCTTGTTATTGAACCCTGACTAGTATGATGGTCATGAGAGTGAACCATTACGACAAAGAAGCTTTGTGGAGTGAACTCATTCCTCTCATATGGCGTTGAAATTAAGCATTTACTGCTATGGAAATAATTTTTTTATTATTATGTGTCTGCCAAAAATTCTATTTATTATTTATATACTATGATTTTATGGAGTATTCTATATAATTCATGGTGATTATTGTCTTATGAACTACAAAAATATATTCCATGATACATGTTTATGATCATTGATATAAAGGGTATGATATTATAATATTATGATCATTTTATAATACCTTTATGCTCAAGTTATTCTTACATATATCCCATATTTACCCTTATTGAGCAAATGATCTCAACCATTTCTTATGTTTTCTTTACCCAGGTTATGAATAATGGTTTTAAGTATGTGTACTAGAAGAGGATATAATTAAGGGAGATGTTTAAGATCAATTTCCATGATAAGGGATTATGTTTCCATGCATCTAAAGACACTTAACTATTATGGTCCTCATGAGTGTACTTTTTTATTGTGCTGAGTATTCCTAAAAAATGATGTAATATCCATGTATGTTAAACTTGGGTTTCTATAGTTGGTATCAAAGTAATTTTTTAGTCCAATTTTGGAAAATATGATTAGAAAACTTTAGTGAGATACTTAGGGGGATTTATAAGAATATGTATAGGGATTTCACTAAGGATAAGCCTAGGGTGTCATAGATTTAAAATAAGATTTCAAAATTTAAACATCCTATAAATGATTTTTCATGATTTTGTTGTTTTTATCTATAATAAGTGTCTCTCACACTATGATTTATAGTTTTATTAAATGGAAGTTACTAGAAATAACTTGTTTAACATTGAATCTGAGAAAAAAATTTCTCATGAACAATCAAATGGGATGATAACTAGATTAACGGTTGTTGTGATCATGATTAATTAGTTTTCACAGATCTTGATTAACAATATGCACGTTAACCACCCCTCGGACTCACCAATGAAGATAAGGAAGGATTTCGGTCAGAGTTTGGGTAATGGAGACCATTGTGAAAATAAAGTGTTGCTTCATTTTTTTCAAAAATGTTAAAAGAGTCACCCTAGTGATTGTCTTAGAGGAATAAATAGATATTTTGACTATGAATAATAATGACACAAATCATGTAACTACAAAGTAAAAATGAAGATTTTTATAAACACAAAGTATAGGGATATTGTCCTCCCAATGACATCATAAATTGTTAAATTCATTAAGTGTGGAATGAATAATCATTATGAAAATCGATGTCCCAAGTAGAAAGATCAAGATTAGAATCAGTATGGTGGTACAAGTAAATTTTATATTGTTGATGATGATGAGACTACGAGTGAAATGTCAAAGGAAGAAGGTATTATGTAATAGTAAGAGGTGGCTTGGTTCATGGATTAAGGATTATGTATAATAATCGATGTTTTTAGGTGTTTTGATTCAAGAATTATGTTATATAAATTGTGAAATATATATTGATCGTTAAATTTATATCTTTTCACTAGTGATTTAAAATAATATGTTGAATGGTTCTAATGGACTATAAAAAGTGATTTAATGGAAAGGAGGTATTTAGACTAAGGTAAGATAGGCCTTAATATTTTCCTAATGTTGGGAAAATGATGTTTGGATAGAGATATATAGGATATGAATAATTAAATTAGACAAGACTAATTAACAAAGAAATGATGATGGATTTATCGAAAAAGTAGTTTCTGCTACCATAGATGGAGTTTATAGTATTTTTTGATTTAATAAATATACCTAATAAAAATTGGAATATGGAAAAATGCATATTTTCAATATGGACTGAAGGTAATTCAGGTTATTAACATGTTTCAATAGAATACATGATAATGTTATTCACATTTTTGGTATCTTGTATCCAAGAGCTAATTTATGATCATTATTAAGATTTTTAGCGGCCTTGTTTCTAAAGTTTTGTACTTCCATGATTTATATGGGTTATAAGGTTAACCATTTATTGAATGGTTTATGTTAAAATTTTGATGAGGTTTTAGAGATTAATGTATAATATTTTCATATGATAATTTAGAAATATTGGATATCATGGGATAACCATTTTTTGTGATAATTAATGACATGTGTAATAACCTACCATTCTATTTATGGATCCCAGTATTTACTAATGCTTTTGAAAGTATAATTCACCTTTATTTCTTTGGGAAACAGAATAAGTGTAAGTTGATCAAGGCACAAAAAAGGTTGATGTTATTGTAAAATCATGTATTTATATATTCTCAGGAAAACTATTCAATATTAAGAAAAAGTATATTCAACTAAAATTGTATCATAATATCATAATTTTTATGATATCAATGACCTCTTTCGTGCTTCTGTAGTTTCTCGCCTTGTAGTTGTTAACTTTATCTGGATCAACCACATTATTTTGATCAGTTATCATTTCAATCTTTATAATTATTTATTATTTTATTCCATGTATTTTTTTCCCATTTCACATTTGTTCTCCTATGTGGAAACCTAGTTATTAGTTACTTTGGGTAGCCATTATGTTTCTAACATTCCCTTTTAAATAATGTTTTCGTATTCATTTTTATGATGTGGGTTTCTATGAAATGAACTTTCAAGTAATAAACCATTGATAACCAAGAATAGTTTCGAGGTAAAAATTCATTTTAATGGGGATAAAATGTAACACTAAGAAATATGTTTGAATTTTTTTAAATTAAATTAATCATTTTGATATTGTTCATTTCACACAACAAAGAATATAATTTTTGTTATATGAAATCCCTATGTTTGTCTTGCATCATACCCAACAACAAGATAATATTTCACTACACACTACAATTATATAGGATTTTAATAAACACAATACTATGGTTTGCTTGTGTTATACACAATACGAAGACCTTTCAATAGCTTGTGTTACACTCAATGCCAAATTTTACCTAACTACACTATATTATAAATAATATTATTAAAATATTACTATAACAACAATGTATCTATTGGAATTAAAGTTACAAATAAGATTAAATGAATTGTGAAAAAATTATTTACACATGTATATAAAAGGAATTCTCTGGTTATCAATTATTATAAGTGAATGTAAGAACTATTTGAAAATAAATAAATTACCTTTCTAAGAAAACTATTCTTCTATGTACAAACACAATTTTGACACAACAAATAAAAAACCATGTTTGATAAATTTTTTCAATAAAATTTATAGATTATATATTCAATAAATATTTTTGATACTCATTTAATTGATTTTATTGGTATAAGATAAAAATAAATCCAATCTTTTGAATAAAAACATGTATTTTTCTAAAAGGTAATTTTATATCCTTTTAAGGTACAATGATTTTAAATCAATTTTTTTAAAATTTTATAATATTTATTTGAAAAAATAAACTTAATTTTTGAAATTGGTATTTCAAGATTAAATTTAGGTTTAATTTTTTGAATTTTTCTAAGAAGTTTCATTGTTCGATGAATTGTAAAAAAATAATGAATTTTAATTGAAAACTACATTTTTATATAATATAATTTTATAGTTAAAGTATATTTTTAATCAGTTTAAAAGTTAATTTAGATCACTTTTATATAAAATAATAAAATTTATTTAATTTTAAAAATTTTAAATTTGAAATTGGATAGAAAAACTATTCACTCTTTTCAATATTTTCACTCTAAAATCTCATTGTTTGATATCATCCACGAGATTAATTATAAATTTATTTTTACCACTTATATGATTAGAATTTGAAAAAATGGATTAAAATTTTCAATCAACGTAATTTATAAATTCTAATAAAGTGAAATTAGTTTTTGAGATAAAATATTAGTGAATGTTATTAAAATTAATTACAGTTATTAGGGTAAAATCAATATTAATTTGCGGTTAAAATTTAATATAATACGAAAAATAACCTATAAACGTATCCAAAACAAATTATCTAGATATATTTTGACCACTTATCTTGATAAATTGATAGTTATTTGAGTCACATGGTATAAGGGATACTTATTAATAGTTTTTACCTTTTATATTTATGGAAATGACACTCCTCCTCCACTATAAAAAGGGAACCCCCCCCGACACTTCATCTCACATATAAATCCCTCTTTATTATAAAAAACCTTCCCAAATAATCTCCCAAATTCCCACATCTCAACTTAGATGCCTCAATTTTTTCAAAAATCCAACCAAGGATTCCCTTTGGTGCACACCAAGAGGAGTTACCCAAGGAAGAGGTGACATCCTTCTAGAATCTATTTCCTTTTATTTTCATTATCCACCCCCTGAAACTATTCTTATTACATTATTATATAATAAAATAATTATAATAAATGAACTAAGATGTTTTTATTATATATTTTTTTACCTACACTTAAAACACAACCATTAAATGGGTAACGAACTTACCATTCTTGTGTACGACGAACTGCCGCCTCACAAAACAATATCGTTCAGTTTCCTATTACCACATATCATGGTTGGGTATTATGATGGAAAAAAATTATATGATATATATGATATTTTTAATTTATTTATTCTTCTTTAAATATTATAAAAAAACACAACTTCATGCTTTTCATTTTGTGTAAATATGAAATCTTTATTTTTTGGACGCGTGGAATACTGGATACTCAAAGCGATGCGATTCGTTCACACATTACTTGGAATGTATAAAGTATGGATTAAGTAAAATTATATTATATATATGAAATAATAATTCTATATGAATTATAATATATATATATATATACATATATATCATCATGTAATGGTTCCATTTTTCTAATCTTTGTTACTTGTGATAATTATGAAAACCTGTTTAATAAAATATGACTTTATTTATATTTTTGGTTGGACATACATGTTCTTCCAGAACCATGTTTTCTAAAAATGTTTTAAAAGATTACTTTATATGTTTCAAAAAAATCAATTAATTTTTTTGTAATTTTTTTTTAAATCTTCCATTATAATTTTTCAATGTTATTTTCAAGGAAATGGTTTTCAAAACCTTTTCAATCTTCCTTTATATGTTTTCTATGTTTTTTACAAAGAAAATGATTTCAAAATTTTTTTAAAAAATAATTTATATTTTTTAAATTAAATTTTAAAAGAAATGTTTTTTAAAATGCTTTCAAGTATCATTTATATTTTTGAAATTTTATTTTCAAATATATGTTTTCAAAATGTTTTCAAGATTCCTTTAGACATTGTCGAGCATATTTTCAAAAAACTAGTTTCAGAAGGTTGTATAGTTTAGAAATAATTTCCCATAAAAGAAATGATATTTTAATCCAGAGAAGTTTTAGATTTTTTTAAAATATTCTATTATAATATTTCAAAGAGGTTTTCAAAGAAATGGATTTAGGAAAAGATTCATGTTTAAAAAATTTACTTTCAATGAAAGATTATTATTTGTTTGTTTGAAATGTTCCATGTTATCTTTAAAAATTATTATCCATATAAGACAAAATAATTTAATATATATTATGATTTACTTGTGATATGATCCTATGTCACCATTATTATTCTTTCTTTGAATTGTTTTTATTTAATATGATAATTTTCTTATGATACCCATTTTTCTTCCACATGTTATAAAATGATAAAATGCTTATGAAACCAGCTTCCTTTCATTGGTAATTCTATGATGAAATGATTATGATACCTATAAATTTTATAAAGCTTATTATATTATAAAAATTTTATGATGCCCATTTCATTTCATGTGTTTTATATGATGTTTATAAAACCCATATCTTTTAATGGGTCATGTTATGATTATTTTTTTACTATAATGTGGAACATATATATATGATTTCATTATATTATGGGTGGGACTTATATCACCCTCTGATGTATCAAGTAAATATTTATATCTCATGAGATATAAATGGCTAGAATAGAGAGTAAACTTATTTTAGTAAAGGATTTTGTCTGCTAAGATGGACTTGGTAGTGAACCTTAATTTCTAAGATGATCATGGAAGTAAACTATGACTACCAAGATGGTTTGGTGAGTGAATCCATTCCAGTTATATGTCATTGGATGTATTCCTTTACTAATATGGGTATCATTTTTATATGATTATGCGTTTTTCAAAAAATATATGTCTTATTCTTATGTTATGCTTTCATGGATTGTTCTCTTTATTGCCTTATGGTTCATGTCTTATGAATTTCCAATATTTATGACATGATTAATATTTGGGATCTTTAATATGAAGGGTATGATCTTCTAATGTCATGATCATCTTATCATACCCTTATACTCATATTATTTTTATATATCTTGCTTATTTACCCATAATGAGCATCTATGCTCACCCCTTTCTTATGTTTTATTTCCCTAGATTATGAACAATGTTTTTAGCTAGGATTACTACTAGGAATGATCATTAAGAGAGATGTCAAAGATAATTTACCAGCATAGAAGATTATTTTTTCATGTTTCCAATGGCACTAATCTATTATGGTCCTCGTGAAATTAATTTTCTAATTTAATGAGTATTTATAAAAATGATTTCATATACATGTACATTAATCCTGGTTCTCTATAAGTTTTTCCATAATGAGGGGTTGGATCCATATTTTCTCACCTAGGTAGGTGCTCCTCGAGAGGGAGTGTCTGGTGTGTTTGTGTGGTAAGAGGAGGTGCTTGGGAGGGCTGTGCTCAGAGAGGCTCTTATATAAATAGGGATAGTAGGTGTAATGTATGAGGAACCTTTGTATGAACAGCAGTGATAATATCTTATTTTTCATGTATACTCATTGGAGTCTTAAGGGGAAACAGGGGTGACTATTGTCTAGTTTGCTTCAATTATTCGTCTTGATGCTTATCCTTTCTTGATAACTCACAAAATTCACTTGGGATATTATGGGTGATGATTTTAAGGACCATATTTTTCATAATTTTCCCCACGTACATTAAAAAAAGTTGATCCTCATATTGAGATATGTTGAGTGAATACATGAGGCCCTTCCACCGAGGGATATAGTCTATGACTCACTCATAAAGATTTTTTTTTCAATTGAAGAGGTCAAAAATACGTTAATTTTATATAGAATAGATGAAATGGAAGAGGATGTTCCTCTGAAGATCATCCCAATAAGGAATGAACCATATCAAAAATGGGCTATACCATACAAAAAAAAGCTCATTCAAATGTATAAACAAATCATCGGATCATTGTGGTTTCTTGTTATTCTGGGGTCCCAAAAATAGGTCCATAAATTGAATTAATGTGGGATAGGTGATTAAATGGTCCATATATTCCATTTAATGGAGTGAAAATGGAATTTGACCACTTTGGGAGGACTCGGATATTATCAACCCACGTCAGGTAGAGTTTTCTATTAGGTCGGACTACAACCTATCTGGCTTATAGGGCTTCAAGGAAATTTGTGAGAGTATCAATAAAGTCATCTTGGAGTGGGTCTCTGACCACAAATAAATTGGAATTCTTTTTTCTTTAATGAGTGGGATAATTGATTCATGGAGGAGTATGACATGAATCATGAGATGGGTAATTACACTAATTGGGTGGGTTTGACAACTTGTACCTCAGTTCCTTCCCATATCTACTAGATTCTCCTCCCTCTGTATGTGCAAGGATAGCAGTCTCAAATGGAGGTATCTATCCAAGGAGGACCAGATTCCCCATAATATGTGATATAGTGTCCCTTGAGAAATTTTCATAATTTGGGCTCTTCCCAGTAACGAGTATGATAGTAAACCTATTTTATTCTTTGATCTACTATAATATTTAGCTATCTGGGTTATATATCTTCTTTTGTAGAAATGTATAATTTATTAGAGGTATTGATATTTCTCTTTCCCTTGTTGATGTTCCAAAATTTTGGTGGTAATTTCTAATTGGAGGGTCTTATGATTTGGAGTTCCCACCTCTTCTAATGAGTGAGGTTTCCTACCAAAGGCTCTACCTAGTACTATTCCACCCCTTGAGGAATATTTTAACTATCATTAACTACATCCGTTGACCTATTCTCCCAATCCATAGGTAGTTCATTGATGAGATTATTCAATATGGGGGTAGCCGGAGGGGAACATTCATCATTATCATATAGGAAGAAATGTCATAAGATAATACTAAAATGGAAAGTAGTGTATTATCCCAGCCTATGATTTTTAAGTGTTTAGACACTTATTCAAAGACATGGAGGATCACTTTGAGTCATTCAATGGCTGTGTGTATGATATCCATAATACGTAGGGTGTTGATCTATCAAGAGTACTATGATATCAACATTTCTATACTACGGGTTAATGGTATCAAAATTATCGTTGATTTTTGGGTAGGCTAACTGATTCTTGTGGAGGTGATGAAATGGATCTATGTTGGTATGGTAGAAAAAAGTTTCTTTTCCCTTCGTTAAGGTCTCTAATATATCATTTTTTGATCTTATGGTGTTTAGAACACCACTGATAATTGGTTGGCATCCTAATCCTCCCACATTACCCCATTCACAGAAAAAGGGTCCTTTTTCTAGCCTATCCAAAATCCGATTTTTAAATTACATTATTTGGGTAGTGGAACTGATGATGAAAGTATATGTGACCACTCTACCAAATGAGGGATTATTGTACAAATAAAATGGTTGCTACATGACAAAACATATCTTGGGAATGGGTAAAGCTTGATGACCATGTACATATAATAAGGGGTTCTCACCATTGCATCATGATAGGTGGGGGTGGTATTTTTATGTGTCTTATATGAATTAACACCATCTTAACGTGGAAACCCACACCCTAACATCTCTCAAAATTCTTGTGTAGAGGTAGTGTGGATAGAAACCATTAGAGATGACGATGACCAAATTGTGAGCCTAGGGAATTGTGACATAGCAACTTACACCTTTAGGTATATGTGGAGAGATAAGTGGATCATATAGACATGAATTTATGGAATCGTAAACCTCAAAAATCATGATTCATCCCCACACTTTGGAAGCTATAGTGAAGGTTATGTTATTAAGTCATCGTTCACCTCAGAATTTAAGAGTTTAATGATGATGTGATCTTTACAAGGTTACTCCTTTGATTGAAGGTGTTTTATCTCTATATCCATGACTATTTTCTCAAGGTATTGTATATATTAATAATGTTTAGGATATCCTCTCTAGTTATTGGTAGTGATAGGAGGAAATACTCTTTGATCATTGAGAGCACGTGGAGGAACTCTGTGGTCATTGAGGGCACTATGGGGAGGGCCTCTTCACTAGTTATTGATGGAGAAGAGAAAACCTATACTCGATATGGTATTGGAATTAGGAGGACCTCCTTGAATAATTATGGGAACATTGGGAAGAACTATGTCTTGGTTGGTGAATGAGTGGGGATGATCTCTTCTCTGGTTGGTAACAGAACATGGAGAACTATCATTCTAGCTAGGATGAACATGTGGAGAACCTTCATGTTTAATAAAGGGAGCATAGGGAGGACCTCCATGTTTTCTGGTTGGGATGAAGGGGTCCTATTGACTAATTATCCTAATAATGGGATGACCGTTAATGGTCATCGGTGGTGCTAGTGATTTAGTGAGTCAACCAATCCTTACTTTAAGTTGGAAGTGCTCTCAATACCAATTGGTAAATGAGGGATCCCCATTTTCCAAACATAATGATCTTTTGGGAATTGGTGATAGTGGTAGGTCCACAATAGATATAGTATATTCCACTTATTCGGAACTACCTTGTGAATTCTCCCAACATTTGTGTTGATTGCACTAGACTGGGGCTGGAAAAGGGGGGATGAATTCATTCCACTTTTTGGCATGTGGGACTAGTCAATATTGTCATTGATGAGCCCTTATTGGAGCCCTTTTAGGCATCTATTGAGTGGAAGTTGTTTAAGGCATGACTCTAACATCCCATACCTCCTCAAATTAGGGTTTGAAGTCATCAAAGTACTCCTATGAGATATTCTTGAAGTATTTCAGCATTGGAATGATGGTCAGTTTCCCCCTGTGCGGCCCTAGGGGCGGTGGTGATAACGAGGTTATGGTGCCTCAAAGTTCATAGAGGACTAGATCCCTTGTAGGAATGAGCCACTATTACTCACACTGGATCACCATAGTCTCGATCACCCTCCTTTGAATGATATTAGAGGGTGATACAGGGAATAGGAACCTAAAAGCTGAAGATGAAGTTGAATCTATGGATGAAGTATAGTTGTGTGAGATGACTATATCATGGATTCTCTTTCTTGTTCATAATAACCACCGGGTCACTAGATTTCCATATCCTAATCCATGTAAGTCATGCAGATTCATCCATTGTTATAGGTAGAGTAAAATTTATTCCAAATTACCTAACTTCTTCCAATATTCATGAATATGAGAAGGATTTGACCTGATGATATCATAGATCGAGGATGCCCAACATTAACTACCCCAATTCACATGTGAGTTTTATTCTTGGCGACACTATTTTTCATAGAGGTACATGGAACTGAATGTTTGAATATGGCGACATGTATATCCATTTATTCCCTAAAAGATATTATTACCCCTGATTAAGGAGAATAGTTTCACATCAGGTTCATCATTTTTATTACGACTCTTCTTCTAGGGATGTAGAGCCACCTGTCCACTTGGAGGTTGACATGCTTCTTTCTTGTTTCCCCTTACTCCCATATTCCTAATATGGGCATCTTTAATCACATTCATCATTGATGTTTTCACCTTGATAGTAATTGATTGATGGGATGTCAGTTCCTCCTTCCATGGAATTATCCTTGGAGCTTATTGTGTAGTCTAGGTCTCCCTTATAGATTAATCCATGTTCATGGCACTCATTCTTAGTTCAATCGCCATTTATATTGTGGTTAAATATTACAGTTATATCTCAATAGGGATGAGACCATTGGCCTAAGTGAGTAGTCTTGATGGACATTTATGGGCATGTATCGACATTGGGTATATTGGTCACTTGTAAATTGTTCTCCCTTTAAGTGGCATCTCGTATGAGGCATCTTAGGTGCAGAACCCAAGGAATCCTACGTAAATAATGAAGTAATTGAACCCATTTGTGTATGAATAATAATTGTGTTTAGCTCATTAATCACACATTTATTGTATTGGTTAGGGATTATGGATCAGGTAATGAGTTTAATTACTCATAGAGATATATGGTATATAGGTTTAATGTTTTTCTAAGGCAGGATGTGCACATGATTAATGTATTCAAGTGACAAGAGGGGTGTAGGCTTATGGTCTTGTGGTGATAGTATAGGTGATAATTTAATGTATTACAAGGAAATAATAGGTTCATGTTTAATATCATAAGGTGACCAGATTTGTAGAGGTTTAATGTCGTGTAGTGAAATCATGGGTGCAGGATTAAATTTTTTTAGTTACATGATGGGTGTAGGTTTAGCATATTTTGATGATAGGATACACATAGTATTGATGTCTTTCAGTGATAGGATAAAGGTAGTTTTAATATATTGTGGTGATATGATGGGTGTAAGTTTATCATCGTGTGGTGAATGTATGTGTGAAAATTTAATGTCTTGTGGGGATAGGATGGGTGTAGGTTTAAGGTATTATGGGGACATGATAGGTACATGTTTTATATATTTATAGGAAATTATGGGCATAGGTTTAATGTCTTTTGGTGATAGGATTTTCGTAGGTTTAATGTCTTGTTGGGATAAGATTTCTATAGGGTTAACATCTTGCATGTATAGGATGTGAATGTCCTATTGAGATGGATCAATGGTCTGTGTCCCTAAGAGGGAATATTTCACTGAAGGATTGTGTTTTGGGGGAATGAAACTCAGAGAGGTGTCCTCAATACCCAGTTTAAGTGAGAGGGATCAAACCCCTTGTAGTTTGATGCTATAGTTTAATGTCATGTGACATAACCAATCCATATAATTTACATATTTTAGTGTGGATTCTCATGTCCTGAAAGTGTAATCTATGTGGAATGTTGTTTGGATTGTGAATAGAATCTTCCCACCAGAGGAGGATCATCCCATGGTGAGTGTAAATGTTGCATCCCATGATGAGTGTATAAGGGGCATACCCTGTTTATCACATAGTGTAAGAGGTGTGGGGTAATCCCTGGTGAGTCCTTAATGGGACATACTTTGTTCATCATATTGGGTATGTCTCTAGTATTACTTCATATGTTGGGGAAGTTCTTGAGTATTTTAACATCATATGACAAGAATGTGGAGCTAGGTAATTTTACATCATGTATTTTGAATGTGGATGGGTTCAATCCTCAAGGGGGGCCATGTTATGGTGTGAGGAAGATTAATATGGAATCCACACATATATAGGTGTGTAGTTTTCCTAAAAAACTGCACCTATAGATCTTAATTCACCACCCCTCAAGGTCTTATAAGAGTGGCATGGATTTGGAAATACTATAGGGGAGTGGAAATTAGGAGGCCCGACATTAGGATGCCTATTCTTAAAAGAGATAGATATTATGGTACATATTATTTAAAAATATATATAGGATGAAGGACCAGTCCATTCTTGGAATTATGTTCTTAGACATAGAAGTGGGTTTTACTAATCACACAAGAATTCAAGGTGTGGATGAATAGGTCTTGATATAGTATGGGGGCAAATAACATGACTTTTTGAGGGTAGTTTGGCTAAAAGGATGCACCATGGGGAGTCTCGAGGAGGTGATTCAGGAATATTATCACCTTAAAAATGTGGTTCATGGAAATTTGAGGAGAATCATAGAGGATGGGGATTTGAAAAAGGAGTATGCTTCACGAAACAGTGTGACATATCCTTGCAGTAATACCTTGTTTCCCAATGGTTTTGTTTAACGAAGGATAGGTTTCTCTTGAAACCGTAGATGTCACAAAGGTATTTATTCTTCTACAAAGGCCATATACCTTCATGAAAGGCATACCCTTTATGAAACAATCATATAAGGAACCCATGGGATGTGGTTTTGTGAAATATGGATACCTTGGTAGATCCATTGTCTCTTTCACTCATGAATATCAGAAGTATTGTTAACTCAAACCATTTATCAGATGTTATAAGGTTGTGTACCCAATAAATTATAAATTAGGGGGGACTTATAAGCTTCATAGAGGTGGGGTGGGGGTTTTAAAAATTAGTTAGCATTTAAAAAACATATTTATGTGCTTTATGACTGGTTGGGGCTCAATGATCTTTAATGATATTGTACTGAGGTTACCATCAAACATCTGCTCAGTTATAAAAATGTAATATGTGACTAGAGATTGATTCTAAATGGAAGTTATCTTCAACCCTCTATGTGTACAAGACATTGGTGATCCCGAACCATTCACAAATGTGGTGGCCTTCACAAATCATGTCCTTTATGTGTATTTTTTGGAAGTCTTGGCCCATATTCACTCAAATCGGTCTTGCAATACTCGACCACTACCACGACACATGTATTTTAGTGTAAACAGTGATAATTAAATGATTAAATAAAAATACATTAGTTCCCTCAATTTAATTTTATTTATTTAAATGTTAGATTATAATTTCTAAAAATGGAGTTTATCGTTTTGTCTTCTACTATAAAAAATAGTGTAATCCACTCCTAGATCATCGAAAATGAACTATGAATGATCAATATATGATCAAAAATTATATTTGGATTGTTTGATATTAAAAAATGATGTGGTTATGAAATGGTAAACTATAAAATTAGTTGAAAAACTCATAGGAAAATTCAATGATAATAGAATAATATCATATTCTCTTATACTTTCTATAGTTCCGTCATAAACCCAACTCTAATAAAACATTTTGTGATTCACTAATAACTAATAAAAGGAATTGGTAGATATTATAAATTTAATTTCATGGAGAAGGATTATAATAATCACAAATAAATACACCCAACTAATCTTCCCATAATTTTCTCCACTTTGACCTCTCAAGGCTCTCTAAATTGTATGATATAAGGAAGATCATCAGGGCCTCATTATATTTCCTTACATGATATGTTTTAATTATTGAATATATTTAAACAAAACAAAAATTATTGGAATTTATTTTTTTACATTTAATCCATTCAATACAATCCACAAAAAAATTTCCATTTAAATGAATGCAACAAAAAAAAGAGTTCTACTAGTGAAAATAATAATTAATAAATGATATTGAGGAAATTTATTATAAGAGATTAAGGGGAGAAGTTATCTTCTATAGTTTTTCAAGATTATGTGGTGATCACAATTACGTGGGAGGTGAATATTATTAGTGAAATTATTTTCAAATAGGCTATTGTAGATTTAGGTGTGATGAAAACTCCACAATTTATATTTATTTTATTTGGGGAAGCATTATATTTTCTATTATATTTGAAAAAGGGTTTCATAATTATTTTTATATAGGATTATGGTTAGTGTGAAACCAAGGATATTTTCTTCCAACTATTTGTTTTGAATGTGATCTTCTTCTTTGATAGGTTTTAGGGTGAGGGTATTTATTGTTCATATCATTTTTATATAAAGAGAAATTTTTATAATTAATATATTTCCTCTACCTTAATAAATTAATTTTTATCAATATTAATTATAGTATTTTTTCAAAAAATGGATTGAGAAGAAATTATTATTTAATTAATTGGATATATAGACATGGTGTTTATGTAAAAGGATGTGGTGAAATATTTTTGGTTGTTGGTGTTCCTTATTATGATTTATATAGAGATTAAGATAATAGAGTTGGAAAATATGTATCCAATGTGAGAGATATATGAGAAGGGATTACCACATATGTGGTATCTTGGGAGACGTGATGGAAAATTTCATTGATGGTGAATAAAAGAATAAATGATAGTATATGAGGATATCCATGATGGTTTCATGTATTGAAATTCTTCTTGGTTATAGGGATTATGATACGTCTCCCGATAACGATTAATGGTGGTAAAATTAAATAGAGAGATCATGGGAGACTAAAAATTATTATACTACAAGTTAAAAATATCCTTTGGGTGTTGTTATAAAATTTCATCTAGTTCCAAAAAATCATTTATGTGATAAAAGTAATCCACATTCCAAAAATAATTTTGGGTGATAAATTTTCTTTAAATGATTTTTGTACTATTTTTGACTCCTTTAGGTGAGATGTCGAAATACACCCCAAAACTAATCAAGACTATTAAATTTATACTTTGGGAGGTCCTACATAGGCTCATAAAATCATATTTTGATGGAGTTGATATTGGATGTTGGTATTATAGATTTCAAGTTGGTGGAAAGGATTTGTTTAATTGTGTAGTTAAAGAATTTTCTATCTTAATCATTTCCCCAATATTTTATAGGTATTTATATTTATTTACTTTATAATGCTAATTATTATTCCAATTATGGTGTTTCATCATAATACTTTTTAATGAAAGTCATATTTTTAGTTCATTATAATTTCTATTGAGCACCATTTTTTACATCTGAAAAAGTCTTCCTCCATTAGATTCTCTCCCCCAATGATGTTTAGTATAGATTATTGAAAAATAATCTTTATTTGTATTATGGATGGAAAAAACTTCACAACCATAATGGATTTTATGCGACTTTAATTTTTGGAATGTCAACGTGTTCGACATCTATGTCTGGTGAGTCACCTAGTAAAATAATTTAGAATAATTTAATTTTTTCAATTTTTTCAGAATTATATTTCTATGTTTTGATATCCCTATAAATAGGGTGTTGTTTAATGAATTTCAATTAATTATGAGATAAATAAATAAATTTTTAACCAATTATTTCTTTTATTTTTTTCTATAATCAATTCAAGTGATCTGAATTTGTGTCTATGTTTTATTTCTTTCATAATATACCATCACTGATATTTTTTGATAGTTTTTATTATTGTCTTAACTAGGTTATGTGTGGACTAAGAATGGTAAATTATGGTGTATAATTAAATAATAGGTTGAATAGTTAGTCCTTTTTCATAATTCCTTTATTTTTTCCTTCAATTTCTACTAGTATTCTCAAAAAACGATTTTTTTTCATCCCATTCCCCCCATTTTATCATTTCACTTCTGTAAAATTTTAAAAAGTGATGTTTTTTCTTCTCCCCATTCTCCATTTTTCTAAAAATATAATGAATCTTTTTTATGGTTTATTATTCTCCTCTGAGAATAACCAACCCCCTCCCTCCATTTTTTAATGATCACAAGAATCCCCCCTCCCATTATTTAAAAATTACCCATTAACATTTTTTCCACCAATAAGAACATCTATTTACTCAACACACATTGTATTTTTTCCATTAAAAATACCATTTCCACTATTTTTATTCATCAAATTTTTACCATTATATTAAAAGAGTCATTTTTTTCTTAAACCATCAAGTTAAAAGTGATTTTACAAGAATTAATTCCAAAATTATCGAAGGAAAAGTACAATAATTGGGGAATCAAAATTCAAGCACTCGTTAGAACCCAATATTTATTGGATATCATGGAGAAATGATACACTAAGACAGATTCCATCATAGAGTATGTTGATTTTCAAGATAAACAAAACAATACATTATATATGAAATAGAAGAGAGAATAAAAGGCCAAATCCATTATCTATTATTTTATTTATGAATCCATTTTAAATATAATCACCTCATTGAAAATATCAATGGAGGAATGGAAACCAAACAAAAGGAATTAAAATATTCTAAAAAATTGATGTGCATGAGACTTTAATCTCTATTAGGTGATTTCTAATCACTTTTTAATGAAATATTCTAAAACCATGTTTAGGTATCAAACTCATGTAATGATATTTGTGAACAAAATTTGAACGAATGGATAAAATATTATGATATGTGGGTATGTGAGTAAATTTTATGATTATTGGATGCAAAATATGATCACATAGTCATTTCCCTAGAAGAAACAATATACATTTATTCAATTTTAGTTTAATAACTAGTTATATCTCTAAAATCCCATGAAATAATGGTGGATCAGTGAAGTAACACAAAATAAGTTGAGAATATCCTGCAACAAATTTTTTACCTCACTGACACTTGAAAGAAGAAAGGGGAACATTTTAAATGTTCTAAGGTTGAGGATTCCATATATATGAAATTGATTCAAGAGGAATAGTATTAGGTGTAAGAATCATAAATTGAGAAGGTTATGTGTATCAATATTATACATCCTGAGGATGAGGATAAAAAAGATGGTTAGGTTTAAACAATTTCAAAAAATGGTACAAAATAAATGATCGATGCTATAATTTTGGTGAATATGGAAATTTTATTAGTGAAGTATTGAGTAAACATTCCATTGTTAATATCATAATGGAGGAAAATACTTCTAGTGAGTAAATGTTATTTGAGTGTCCCTTATATTGATTGGACAAACATTCACACAAAAACAATGGTATATGGTATCTTACCTATGGAGCTAGCAATTACATGAAAATCCAAAATCATATGTTTGTAAAACAATATAAGAATGTTTGGGGAGATATTTCGTTTGTAGATCACTAAATATAATCTATCAAAGTAATAGGATATATTTTAATCTAGTAATGAGATGGAAATCATGAAATCATCATTTATGTCTAATATATACCCAACATAAAGACCAACATCTTGACTCACTAGAAATTAGTGGAAAAAATATTTCATAGAAGCCTATATAATAAATATATGATGTATATTGATGTAAAATAAAGAATGGGCCCCCAAGATCCCATGATAATGAACCACATGTTTCTTCCTACAAACTCCCCTAATATACCCTGATTTTTAACAGTGGTAGTTGATGAAAAACACTAGATATGGAATCTCTGGATCATAAATTTAAACATTGAAAGTTTAAAATTTTTTTAAGAAATAATTTGGTTAATGACATTACTTACATTTTAAATCCCAACAAAATATGTAAAATTAGTTTTTTAAGAAATAAATATATAAAAATAGTACAAAGAAGGAAAATTGTGAAGTTATTATTCCAGTCAAGTCTGTGTACACTGATGTGTGTGCCTCATTAAATCCAAAATAAAATTGAAAAAAAACATACATTCCAACATTAAATAATTATTATATAAAGAAAAAATGAATATAGTTTACCATGATAATGTTGTAAGTGTTTAACATCTTTAAACTATTCAAGGAATTGGTGGAAAATCAAAGAAACTAACAAATAAAATATTTGTGATTTGATTGAGGTGGGGAGTAAAACTCTATTATTTTTAAATATATTATCAAGAAACAAGGATTTAGACACTATTTTACACTAATATAACTTCCACAACACAATATATTAGTCAAAATAAAAAATAAACCCACTCTCTAAATAGAAAGAAGAATTTTGAATGATAAATAATTTCCCAAAACTTTCTGGGATGAAGTGCGTATGTGTGTGGTCTATCTACTAAATAGATGTCCAAAAAATATTGATGCAATGATGTCAAATGAATTATTTATTACTCATAAACCTAGTGTAATACAACTTCATGTTTTTATTATAACTTTATATTTCAATATACCAATGGTAAAAAAAACCAATAAATGGAAATGGAGTGAAGTGTTTCCTTTAGGGAAATGGTGATTTTGAAATGGTATATCACTTGTATAATCCCATAAAAATAATATTATATTCAGTAGGGATATTATCATTGAGTAAAGGTGTCTTGGAAATAAATTCAAGATGAAAAGTAAAGGTAGGTTCAACTCACATTATAATAATAATTAAATGTTGAAGAAATACTAAAGGAGGAATAAATAGTTTAAGAACCAATGATTTTATCATAACATACATATACAAAAGAAGGTATTGAACAATAAATTTTTTATATATGACCCCATAATGACATAATTCTTTTGGAAATATTTTAATGAATAGAACTAAAATTGGTTTATGTAAACATGTATTTCCTCTTAGTGACTTATCGTCCTTTAAACTTCATGGAAGAAGAATTTTATAAAAGAATGAGGAATGAAATGGGTGAATATATATTTTCCATCGAGAAGGAAAAAATGTCATTTAACACACCTCTTGTAAGGGAATAAAACAATTGGAGTGGAGTTTTTCATTAAAAACCAAAAATAATGATCATAGATAATTCCAATGATAAATAGTGAGACTTGATTCCAAAGGATATATGAAAATATATGTAATTGAATATGGTGATGTTTTTTCACCCATTACAAGGATGAATATTATTATATTATTAAACTCAATAGATTCTCAACAGAAATTGAAGATCTATCAATTAGATATAAATTTAGAATTTCTAAATGGATTTTTAGTAGAGAATATCAATATTGATGAACCAAATAGATTGATAAATAAAGCAATAAAATGAAAGTTCTATAAGTTTATAAAGGAACTAAATGGGATTAAGAAAGAAAAACTTGTATGGAATAATATTATTGAATATTTTTTCAATCCAGTTGATTTTAGATGTGTATATGAAAATAATCATGCTATCTAAAAATAATATGTTGATGTTAGTATATTATTAGTCTAATTATATGTTGAAGATATTATTTTCGATGGAAATATTCCATTATTTTTCTCATCCTCTAATGTGAACATGTTGAAAGATTTTGAAATAAATGGAATCCAATATTTGGATAACTTCTTTAGAATAGAGGTTGTTAAAAGTTATCAGGGAATATTTATTTCACACAATAAAATTCCACATATATTTTTATGATGTTTATTTTGGAAAATTTCAATCTCATTACAACCCAGGATAAATAATTATTTGAATTATGAATAAATTATATTGGATATATTGATCCTACAATTTCAAATGTATGGTTTTAAGCCTATGATATATGATATGCACCATTCTTAATATTCTTTATAGGTAATACATGTCAGTATATATGTGGATATTAATAGTTAGATATGTTTTAATGATGAAAAAATAATTATGTGATGCATAAAAGGTACAATCATTTAAGTTATGTTCCATAAATATAGTAAATATTTCATGAAATATGTACTTGAAGTTCTTTTTTCAACAATGTTTTGGTGATGATCCACCATGTATAGCTTAGTTTTTGTGATCTATAACTAAAATGAAACCACTTTAAGGATATTAATCAATGGTATCTCTGGTGATATCATCTGATGAGAACCCCCTTGGTTTCTTATTATAGTATTGGGATTTTAACATTATTCTATGTTTATTTTTATAGTTTTGAACTATATTTATTTTCTATTTCTCCATCTGTGTGGGGATCATTTGTGTGATTTAATCCCAAAATGGGGTTTTTTGTTATCATCCTCAGTTACTTTTTCAACAAGATTATCTAGAGTGATAAGGTAATCATGCTTGGATAATTTCTCTGGTCCACAAGAATTTCTCTTTATTACTTATTCTTTTATTGTATGCTTATTTTCATTTATTTTTTAATACTAATAAACTATACTGATAGTGTTCATAAATTTAATGTTAGACCAAAGAGTTTTAAATCTTTTACATTCTTTTAGTTATTTACTTTTGTAAATTTCATTACAATAGTTTTTGTTCTTATATAAATCATTTACATCTAGTTATTATGTTTCTTATTCTTTATAAATTACTTTTCTTTCTTGTTATTTCATTCTGTGTAATGCTTGGGGGATATATATGCTTTCCAGATCTACTCCACCCCTCACAATTGGAATTAGAGTATTGAATCGAGTTAGTAATATATATGGTTAAATTGGAATAAGATATGTTTTTTGGTAAAAATTACTTTAACATATGGAGAGTTAATATGAGGTAACTTCTTTTCCCCAATAGGATCACAAAAACTATCTTTGGAATCAAGAATCCCATAATTTTTTGGTCTATTGAAGGAAATTATTTCCATCACCTATCTTGATGTTCACCCTAACATTTTTGAAAAATCCCATTAAATTCTCCTGTTCACCATAAGGGATAATATCTTACAGGATGTTTTTCAAGAAACTAATACAATGGAAATGTGGTTTAAACTCAAAAATATATTTATATTTTGGTCCTTTCTTGGTCATCTGTATAATAAGATGCACCTATATACCATCAGCATGACCCTTAGTTCTTCTATTTGTAGACTTATTTATGATTTTAATATATTTATTCATTATATATATAATATAGATGTAAGTATTAATTATTAATATCAAGATATAATTCTATTTAATTCTATTGATTAATTATTTAACACGTTAATAGATTCGATGATACTAGGTAAAAATTCCTATTACTCTTGAAGAGTTCCAGAAAACTGTGTTTTCTTATGATCTTCAAATATATAGTTTGATGGTGGAGCTCACTGGGGTGAAATAAAAAAACATGATTAATGAATTTTAAGTTCTAATTTCAATACTATAATAAATACCATGAAAATATCAATAATTTTAGGATATTTTGATGTTCTGAATGTGGTGAAAACAACCAAATTAAAATCATTTTTGGATATTATGAAGTTTTGAGTGTGGGAAAAACAAAAAAATTAAAATATACTACTATGATTTAAAATCTAAGTATAATATGGGTCGATCTAATTTAGTATGACTTGGTTTCAGCACTGTACATTTCTCCGATTTCTGTTTATCATCATATAGTGTTTGGTGTAGATGAAAGGTTTTCTTTCTTCTATAAACTAATGATATACCTTGTATGCACTTTGTAGGGGAACACAATTAAAAGAGAGGGTGAGGTAGGGCTGGTCAGAGCTAATGGGTGGATAATTATTCCCTTATCAGCTTCATGTTTTTTGTCGTTTTATTTTTTTACTGCCTTCTATTTGCATTTATTTTTTGGGATTTATGGTTTATGAATTTATTGTACACTAGATTTACCCCCCCCCATGAAGTTTGTGCATTGAATGTATCTAGTATATTTGTGGTTATTTTGACTTCCATGGAGAATCAGATAAAATTTTAGTACGATCTAATTTTAATATTGTTTATTGATCTATTTTAGATGTTCTTATAATGTTTTATCATTTTTTATAACATTGTATGGGATGTACGGGAAAAACATGTGTCATTGTAGCACATTTTAAGAGATGATCATGTTTGGTGATTATGTTATTTCATCTTACATTTTCTGTTTATATAAATTTACCAAAACCAATATGATTGGTTAGGTCGTAAACAAATACCATTAGTTGTTCTGTTTTAATTTTATTTTCAATGGTGGTGATTTGTGAAATCAGCTATTATTTCAGTTTTCAGAATAAATGTTGGTTTAATTTTTAATTTTCCATGAAATTTATTTTTAAATTTATATTATTATGAAATTTTTTAGGTTGGATATTCATTTTTTCCATGTCAGATATTCTTCTTAGACATTCATTCTATTTATTTTGGGTCTTTTTTGTTGGTACCCGGTGGTTGTTTTATGTGTTACACTTTGTGGTTGGTAGCTTATTTTCATTCATTTCATTTCTCTCATGGACCAACCCTACAACTACTTTACAATTCCTTTTTTACCATTCATCATGATGATCTATTGGCTATTGGGGAATGCTTTGGGATTCCTGGATGATCTTTTTCTCCCTCATTGTGAAAGTTTGATCTGCATCACCTATTACATCATTGATCTGAAGTTATTGTGTGGAATGATATCCATTTAATAATTGATACACCATATGTATTCATCATCCTTCTTTTTATGATCAACCATCCATTTGAACAACCTTGTTTATTAAACCATATGTATCCTAATCCACCATTGTTACCCTGCCCCCATCACATCAGTCACATGGCATGCTCAACCTTTTGAATTTCGATTGTATCGATTCTTTGACATTTTTTGTTCTAAGAGAGAAGATATTTCGAGAGAAAAAAGACCTAAGATTCTATGTATTATGTACACACATATTTTTATTATTAATATCATTGGAGTACTTAGTAAATGCATTTTTTTCTTGACTTTAACGCTTTTAATGATATTCATCCCTAGTATCTTTGGTCATCTCTTTCAATGAGAACATTCCTAGTTTCCTAGTGTAGGATTGAGATTATAGTATTTATTCTATAATTGTTTCATTATTGCTGCATTGTATTTATTTTCACATTTTTTATATGCAGTTTTTTCAATTGTGAGCCCATCTTACTTGTGGGTGAATGTTACCATCCTCGTTATCAATTTAATCTGGAGTCCAGTTTGATTTTTTTTCATAAGACCAACTTTTTTTACATTGAATACATGTATATTCAATGTATTCATTATTAATAAAACATATTATTACATATTTTTCATTTTTCTTCATGGTTGTAATGTAATATTTTTCTAGGGTATACATCACACTGATAAAGTCATAGAAATTTCCCAATATGATGAGAAAATTGAAGTATTATGAAGATATTGATAAATAATGATCTATGGTTTAATAACATACTATAATGGGAAACATAGTACAGAGACTCTTTAGTGTTAGTAATCATAATTTTATGAGGTTCATTCTCATGAATTACACAATTAGAAATATCAGAGAATGGAGATTATGAGAACAAACCCTCTAATAAGAATTATATATGTTTTTTTCATCGGATTGTAAGATCTTTGAGAATCTACAATGCTGGTTAGACTTTAATATTATCATTAATTATTTTTAGGACCCATGAACATATATTTGTAGATGAAAACAATAACACCATATATTAATGTGCATGTATGGTATGTTTGGTGGATCATGGTTGACATGTCAATAAGGGATATGTCAATGAGGGATTTATCCCATCTATCTTGATGAAAGTTGATATATCAAAACATTGGTTAGAATAGAACTATTTATCTAAATTCCATGGACATGGAATAATGTCATGTTTATTTTAGATGTTCAATAAAAGGAATATCAGGAATATGGGTTATTGACATGTATGTGGAACCTGCATGATGAGATATTGTGACCAAGAGATTATATTACACAGTGAGTGTTCAATTGTGATTGTGTTCTTTGTGACATTAAGTACTTTTTCTTTGGTTCCTTGATCAGTATCTAGATAGTAAAAATATACTTTAGTCAATATTTCTAAATTCCAATGAGAAATAATCCTAGAGATTCAAACACTATGTGTTTTTTATAATTTTTATTAAATTATTTTTAAATTTAATTAATATAAAAATGTTATTCTCAAGACTCATGAATAATTTTAACCTAGTTTTATTGATCACCAATATTTATTGATTAATAAAATATTTAATATTTATTCAGATATTCAATACAATCTAGAGGTTTTTGAATGAACCAAGACTGTGTCCAGTGACCCATAGTAATTAGCAAGCCAGCTAAATAATATTTTTAATTTCCCAAGTAACCAAACTTCACAAAATAATAATAATAATAATAATAATAATAATAATGTACATGGTGTTTATTAAATGTTATTATATTGTTTCTGGGATGTCACAGAACATAAGAATTTTTTAATCAAAACCCAAGCTCTATGAATAAAATGTTATGTCTATTGTGAATTTGATGGAATCAAAAATAGATAATTAATATGAACGTATAATTCTCGATCAACTCCTCCCACTCTCTCTCAAGAATGTAAAACACAAGGGATGTTTCTTCAAGATCGAAGGAAGAGAGATTCATGTGAAAAACACAATACAATATTTTCACTCCACTAGAATATAGAGACCAAGTTGTGTTGCTTAGAGATCAAAAGAGAAAATATGTATCACAACAAGAAGGATTCTATACATAGATCATCACTATATTGAAAATGGAATTCGTAGATAATTTATTCATTTCAAATCATCTAAAAAACTAATTATAAATTTTAAATGAAAGATTCTATCTTGGGGTCACGAGAAACTCAATTTTAAATGAAATTTCAATATATCACCCACCACTGCATTCTCCCACTATTCTGAGAACCTTAATGTTGTATTTTTTGGATGTTATGTTTAAATTTATAATTATTTATATTATGGTTGATCCATATAAATTAATAGTTTAGTTTTTATTTTATATTATACATTATTTAATATGTTTGGAAGTAACATGATATATACCTATAAATCATGTTCACTAAGTGTTTAAATTTCTTAAAGGTAAAACAAAAGATGAAGAATGTCCAAAGTTTCTATCAGGAACTTCTAATATATTGTCCTATAAGATAGGGTTACAAGACTTTTTGTTGGAGTAAACATCGTGAATCCTCGTACATTTCACTTATCCTTGTCAAAGGATACAAATAATTATAGATAGATATTACATGGGGTGTACACCACAAGTTTACTGGACAACTAGGAATATGATATTTTAGATTACATGGATTGTATATAGTGTACATTTTGTGTAGTCTGCATGATATAGTGGCATAAATTACGCAATCCGTGATGTCACAAATGTGTATCCTATATATGAATTTATGAAATACATGACTTGTATATAGTGTACAAAATGTGTAGACTATAAATTAACATATCTAGGATACACATTGAGTCACTAGTCTTTATATCTGAACACATGAAGTAAGATGTATATGGCATGTATCTAGTGGCACACATTTTGTAGTCTGCCACTCTAGAACATTTCAAGTCTTTTAGTAGGTGAAATAGGAACATGAAATTCAGACCACACGGAATGTAGCTAGCATGTACACACCATGTGGTCCATTGAGATACACACCGAAGTGCATGAGATTATCTTAGGAACATAGATATTGGATATAATCCTTGTAGCTAGCTTATGCATGCCATGTTTTCTGGTCGAGTCAACACATAAAATCCCCGTGAGTGTAACCTTGATACACAACAACCGAGGTACACAACATGTAGCTGGATAGTAAATTTTGTGTAGTATTCCAAATATAGTAAGAATATAATTTCATTTAATTGAAAATTTCATAATTAAAACCCTGTTACTTTGACTCACAATTTTAGTTTTTAACAATTTATGAATTTTTTTAGTTATTTTTCAATTCTCAATTAATTTTTTGTAATAAATATACAACTATTGGTTCTGATATTTATTTTATATTACTAAATTTATGATGGAGATCTTTAAGGGGATTCATATGGACATTAAAATGAAGTAGAATTAATTAATTAATGCATATTTATCAATCTTAATAATAAATAACAGATAATGAAATGAATATTGGATATTTACTTTTCATATACGTTGCGTGTATGAATGTTCATGAGCTAGACCAATCCTATTTTATGTGTTGGAATTCATTAAAATTAATTTATTACATTGTTTTATAATAATTTATTATTATATTATATATGATGGCCTATTGGCCATCCCTATATCCATTATTATGTAGGAATTGTGTGTCCAAGGTTATTTATATAACCCACCCCCCATTAACCAATACTTTGATTCCCATCACCTATGTGTGATTTAAAATACTTGTAGTTAATTGAGTTGTCCAAGGCTCATGGAAGTGGTTCAATATTGAACTATAATGATTCCAACCTATGAGACACATATGTGGACAAATAGAATGCTATAACTCAATCTAGGAGTAGAAATAGGAGTTATTTCCCCTAGGGAAATGGTTGAATTAATGTATTCCCATTAAATCAATCATTATATAAGAATGTGATCAGGATATTTATTTATTTATTCATTTCATTTTATGCATTATTTATTTAATGGATGAAATCTCTGATCCCACAAACAAATTTATTAATGTGAAAATATAGAATTTAAATAAATGGATTATACGTAATTTTTTTATCCATCATGGTTAATTAATTAATTAACATACACTTAATATTAACAAGGAATGTGGAGGATAAAAAAAGATATGTTTTTTATAATTAATTAAAAAACCTCAACCTAATATTAATTTCGATTAATCCTTCCATTATATGGTCGGTAATGATTCCATAAAACATATTTTAGTACAAATCCAAAGGCAAGATACTTACTTTTATAGGGGAGTTCTCATTAGGTATTTTTGTTGAATTAACAAAACAGATATTGATTTTAATGGCCATAGTTTGTACAAATGAAATTTAGAAGAAAGTGTTAGGGAAATCCAAAAAAGGATTTCAGGGTAGGAGAATCCACTCAATGGATCAATGAGATACAATCTCATAGTTTGTGTGACTGCCAACCTAAATAATTTATTATGGATTTAATTCACAAAGTATGGATCATTAAGAAAAGTAATGGAGATCCATTCCAAAATAATTTAATATAAAATAGCCAATATAAGTTCAAGGGTGTGTGCAACGACCTGAAAACAAAGATCCCGAAGATGGGGTCTACTACCATTACATTAGCATTATTATAAGGAATAAAATATTTAAGGATTGAAGAGTTTATTGGTCTTGTTAAACTAGATACATACATGAGTCTTGTATTAAAAATGAATAAACTAAATAAAAAATAATTTTTTCTTTTGATGATAACTTCATTCCACCTAGTATATCCATGCATATCATTCATAGCACTATTCTTGTATTTATAGAGAAATGAAACAAAATAAGGGTGAGCATAAATTCTTAGTAATTGTAAATAATAGTAAAAGAAATAATGACAATGAGAGTAATAATTATGTCATATTTTACAACTGGACACACACACAATATAATCAACAAACTGAGAAAAAATTACATAAACAATATAGAAAGGTAATAACTAGAAACACTTGATAATCAAATAACTAGATAAGGAAAAATCAGTTTGGTGAGGTAAGAAACTTAAACACATTCCATTTAATCAATGAATTAAGAATGAAATTCATCACTAGATATGTTGATAAAAAATCACATTGATGAATAATAACTAAATCTAAATGAGGGAAATGCTTAATTATTGGACACCGTGATTCTTAGGTACATGGAACCATTACCATCAAAACATTTAAAAATATAGTTCAGAATATTGGGTAGAAACAAATTTGATGTTTGAAACTAATTCATCTCATGAGAATATCGATTCATTGAGGAGACATCTATAATCAGGACCTATCCATTTCATACCTTTCCAAAGTAATCCTCATATCGAATAAACGAAATAAATAACATTCCTCATAAAATATTCATATTGAATAATGAAAAAAAATTCCAATATTTTTTGAGGTTATAAAACAACATTCAAAGTGAACACCATATGAAAAATGTTACATGGTTAAGGCAATAATTATATACATGAAAAATGATATGGATATTTTGGGGAAATTAAATTTCAAATGAACATATAAAATCTAATATTTCAAGGGGACTAAATATAACCAAGGTAGTGAATTTCAAGTCAATCCTTGGCTAAATAAATCATAAACCATCCAGAGGAGGAATACAGATGGTATGAAAAAAATATCCAAAGTGGACATAAAATAATGGTTTCTTTTGTTTATGAATATAAATATTATAAAAATATATTTTAGGAAAATATTGAGGAAAATATCCTTCTTTTTTGAAAAACATTTTCATTGAAAATTAATTTTGAAAACAGTTTTGTTAAAAATTAACCTTTTAAACATGTAGTGGATGATTCAAAGAAATATTGTTGGGTAAATATGTAGACACCGTATGAGTTAATAGGATAATTTCTTTTACACTGTAAATGGTTATATATATTTCTTGTTCGGAAAGCATTAAGAATATTCCTTTGATAAGATGGGTAAAAGACAAAATGGGTAAAATTTTCATTAATAGTTTATTTTGGAATGGTTAAAAACAAATTTTTAAAACCACTTTTAGAAAAAGTGATTTTTTAAGAAAACACGTTCTCTGATTAAAGATATAATGAAGTCACTTTTTATTAAAAACATTCTCCAAAACATTTTGAGTATCAAAGATTGAAAAAATTGTACTATTAATTTAATAAGGTCATAAATAGACATAGGAGAAGAAAATTAAATGTTTTTTTAGAAATTGATAAAATAATTTCCCCTTACAGAAATTCAAGCTTATAAAATCCCAAAAAAATGAGATTGTAAAGTAAATTCTTGAAAAGACTAAAAATTTGGAGTGAGAATGAATCAATTAGTAGATTATGTGTATCAACATTAAATCCACATATAGAAATGGAAATTCATCAATATATAGTAAATGTATGTATACAAATAATCATATATTATTAATGAAAATGAGGAAGTAATATAACTCAATTAAAAGAAATTGGGTGATGCTATTCTTTGTCACTTGGTAACTTTTAACTCGAATCCCCTTAGATGAAATAATTCAATTTAAAGCTCAAAATATCATAAAGAATTAATGTATCATGATATTATATGACAAAGTGTAAGTATGCAATCCATATATAAGAAATTAGGTGCAAAAAAATGAAGATATTTTTATATAATAAACTTAATAGTCCCAAAAGTATGTGATATTGCAAGGATAATCATTAAAAACATTCTTGAGGATAATAATCATTAAAAATTACAAAGTGTCCCATACCAGATTGAAACATTTGAACAACAAAATTAATGAAGGAATAAAAATAAATGAAACATAAAAATATCATGATAATAAATATATTCAAGATATAACTTGTGAAATGGAAGTATATACACCATATAAAATAAACTATGTGCATAACAACAAATATGTCTCAATAGAATTTAAATTGATATGAAATCCTTTACCTTGTGTTTCCTTTCAGGTGAATTTCATTTAACATCCAATATAAGGGGTTTAAACATTTAAATAAATTATAATAGAATAAAAATAAGATTTATTAAATCATATATAATTTTTTTAATATTTTACTACCCATTTGTTAATAACCATATAATATTATAACTATTTTGGGTGTTAATTTCCTAGTTTATCAAGTAAGTTTTGACTTGTTTTTTTATTCCAATTAATTAGATAAATATTCCATAATCACATGAATGTAAAACATTTTTTAATTATCATATTTATTCAGTAAATATTCATTTATAATTGTCTTTAATATTTTTAGATAAAAAATTAAATTCATTGTTCATAGAGACAATAGGCCGTGCATACGCATGAACACTGCTTTCATTTCATTATTATATTAGAATAATTAAAGGTAAATGATACATATGTATATTTTAACTATATTATTATATCTATTTAATTTATGTTACCTAGGTTTGTTAAAACCATCCTTTATACATTCCATGTATTTTATGAACAAATAACATCGCTTTGGAGAGGCGGTAGTCCACACTTCCACAAACGATCTTATCATAATCCAAAAAAATAGAGTGCATATAGGTATGTTTCATAAAAGTGTTACATAAGTATAAGGGAATTATAAATATAATATATATCATATATAATAAGTTTTTATATAATAATGGCCAACCATGGTATTTGTTGAAAAAAATGAACAACATCATTTTTTGATGTGGTTGTTCACCATACACATAAACGGTATGTTTGATACCCATTAGATAGAAGTGTGTATAGTGTATGTATAAAACTTAAAATAAAATAAATCATAGTATATTTAGTATACTATTGTTTTTAAATAATAATTTAATAAGGATAATTTAATGAGTGGAAGAAATAAATAAAACTAAAGAGATTGAGGAAGGATGTTACCATTTATTCAGGTAACTCCTTTTGGTTTTCACTAAAGGGATTCCTTGGATGGATTTATGAAAAAAGGTAGGATTATAGGTTTAGGGGAGGTATTTGAGAATATATTTGGGTAGATCTTGGTTGATCCAATGTGTCTTGAGAGGTGTGATGAAGTTAGAGGAGAGGAGTCTCTTTTATAGTGGAGGTGGAGTGTCACTCTTATAAATTCCTAGAAATGGAATTCCCCCACACATTTCCTGTGAAAAGTGGATAAAATAAAAGTACTAGGGTGATAAAAGGGATAATATGGTATAAATATCTCCATGAAAATTCCTTATGAAAAGTTTATAGCTCATTTTATCCCTTTAGATTGAGGTTAATCCTTTTTTGGGTGAATTTTTCTCTAAATCACTGTAATTACTTTTAATTACTTTCAGAAATATTATTTGTCAAAAACTAATTTGAACATTTTATAAATTATGAATTATTTTTATTCCAAATATTGATTCTATTATTTATAATCTCAATCACATAAGTAGAATAAATGAATTTATATTTAATCTCATAGACGGGATGACAATGTTGGGTTTTGAAGTAATAACATTCACAATTTTTCTTTGTTTTTATATTCAATTTCAATGGGAAATTGGTTCCAATGACCTACATTGAACTAAATAAAGAAATTAATATCATTAATAATTAATTATAATTTATAATATAATATATCACTATAAATAAATTATATGAAAAAGTAGTTTTGAGTTAAAATTCGGTATTTTTTTACTATTCATTATAAAATGAAACTTCACAAAAAAATACCAAATATTCACCCTAGACTAATTTTTATGTTCCCAATACAAATAAAATGATTATTTTCAAATAAAATATTTAAAAAAATCTATAAATTTTTTTCAAAATAGGTTCTTTGTTAAAAGGCGGTAAAGGTGCATATATAAAAAATATAAGTTTTGATATATAATATTGTGTTTGTTCTTATCTTATATCTATCGAATATATTCAATGACTATAAAAAATATTTTATTGAAGATATAACACATATATTTCATCAACATCAATCACTAATTTTAATTAATTTAAATTAGTTGGATAAAATAACTTTTTTAGCATAAGAATAGTTTTCTATAAAAAAATTCCATTTATAATCAATTGGTTCTTATATTCATTTATAATTAATTTTTAACCAATGAATTAATTTTATATTTTTATAAAACATATATTTTAGTAAGTTAGTTTATAGTATTTATATCCACTAATTTAATGGATAGGTTAAGTCTACTGTTTTTAATAATATTGATTTATTAATATATTGATGTTTAATAAAACTCATCCTTGCATGTAATGTAAGTCACAGAAGAAACCCATTGTTTCATGAGAAACAAACTAACTCAGTATCATGTGAATTTAAAGACATATAAATGATAGAATTTATTTAAAATAGAAAATATATTTTAAGATATTAGGATATTAAATTCCCTTATGTGTTTGGTGTTTCATTTCATACACACTATCAAATACAATATTCCTACTTCAGATTTTCAAGGCAATACATTCTCCCCACGCTAATTAAATTACTTCATCATAATTTAAACTTGATCTTGGTGATAGATTATTTGATATTTCCTATGTTTTGAATCCAACATCATGAGAAGGGTTTGTAAAAAATTCTCTAGAAAAGAGATAATGGGCAGTATAAATGTCACATGGAATGACATATAACTAGGCCTTTAAGTAGAAGAACATTAATGGAATGTAGAGATAAACACATAGAAGAAAATTATAAATATTTATAGAGTGATATTAAGGTCATTAATCAAAAACCAGTGAATTATATATAGAAATTTGAGGTCCTAAAAGACATTAATATGTGAGGATTTAGTAGACCATTAGTTCATCAAAAATTAATATATTAGGACAACATTTTTTGGATCATTTTCCTCAGGTTGAGAAATTCATTTAATTCCAAAAAATATAATAAAATTTATTTACATTCAATATTGCAATTTTATATGAGAAAATATATTTTTTGGTTTTTATTCAATCAAATTCTAATTAATCCCTTATATAATGATATGGGTATATAAAAATTAACTTTGATCCCATATTCACTAAAATAAACTTTTAATGGATCGTACGGCCCATAAAAGAGTGAAAATCATTACATTTTTTCTCTAAATATACTCTAAACCAGATATGGTTAATACATTAATCTTTAAAACTAAAAATTAACATTAATGGTTCATCATTAATATTTTTTCATCAAATTGATAAACTAAAAACAATGTCTTATTAACCAGGATCATGCATCAGTTAGTTGTTGGCATCAAACCCTTGTAGTACTTCATTAATGGGTTCAATTCCCATGGCCTTGTCATTTTTGATGGGTTCTAACATGGTATATATTTATTCCTTTTCTAAAATAATATTAATATAATTTCCAAAATAAATATCATATAATCCTTAAAATATGGTTTATCACTAAATATACTTTTAACTAAGGCATTCAATTTGATATCAATACATAAATACTCTGTATGTTATATTTCAACACAGGTCCTACCTTGGTCTAATTTTTCACCTATGTTTCTCATTATCATCCGCTATTTAGATAATTCATAATGGTTTGTAGTGAAAATGTGAATTAACCTATGAATATCCCCCAATAGTATAAAACATTGGACATACTAAGCCCTATTGTCATTTACCATGTTACGCTCGAGTCAAGACCGACATACCTTGTCGAAGATGTTACCCCTTGGTACATCTATTCCATAACCATGTAAAATTATAGTATCCAGATAGGATAATATTTCTAGTAAAACCCACATAGTCTCTACCTTACCAAATTTTTTGTATATTATTATATACTTCACCTCATATTATACCTTAGGGGTTTGTTATGTAATCTATGTTTTTATAAATATATTTCCCATGTTTATACTAAAGTTACTTTAATACCTACTATACTGACTAGATTCCATAGATACCAGACCTAGTTTCTACTTCCATTATATTATCATGATTATAGGGAATCAAATCTTGAAGGACTGATTAGTTTTATAGTCTATGTAAACTAGATACATACATGTGTCTTTTATTAAATATGAATACTCTAATGAAAACATAATTTTTTCTTTTGAGGATAAATTTATTCCATCTAGTATGTATATGAATATATTTCAAAGTAAGATACATGGATTCCTATTGAAAGGAAAAAAATAAGGGTGATCTCAAATTCTAATTAAGGGAGAAGTATAGAAGAAGAAATAATAAATCAATGAGAGTAATAATTATATAATGGTAAAAAACTAAACAAATATACCATGTAATAGAAAAACTTATAAGGAAGTGTATAAATAATATAGAAAGGTAATAACTAGAAATAAATTCCAATCAAATATATTTATAATTAAAAATCAATATGGAAAGGTAAGAAACTGAAACAAATAGAATTTAATCAATTAATTGAGAATAAAGTTCATCCATAGACATGTCAACGCAAAATTTCATTGATGAATAATAACTAAATCTAAATGAGGGAAATCATTAATTATTGGACTCAATGTTTCCTAGGTATATAGAACAACTACCATCAAGACCTTTTGTAAGACTGTTTAGCATATCGTGTATAACCCCATCTAATTTTCACAATGAATTCATCTCATGAGACTACTGATGCATCAATGGGCTATCTAGAACTAGGGACCACAAGTGTCATACCTTTCCAAATAAATCATCATATCGAATAATCGAAATAAATAATTTTCCGAATCAAATATCAATATTCAATATGAATATTGATTTATCAATATTTCCTGATATAATCAAATAACATTCAAAGAAAACACCATTTGTAAAATGGTATACAGTTCAGGAAATAATCATATCCATGAAAAATTATATGGATATTTAAGGGAAATTCAATGTCAAATGATCATAGGAAATTGAATATTTCAAGGGAACTAAAAGGAATCCAAACATTTAATATCAATACTATCAAGGGAAAAATCAATCACAAACCATCTAGAGGAGGAATAAGGATGGTATTAACATAACATATCCCAAGTGGTGTAAAAATAAATGGTTTTTTCCCTTGATGAATAAAAAGTTTATAAAAATATTTTTTAAAAACATTCTTCAATAAATTTTCCTTTTTTAAAACCATTTAAAAAATACTTTCATTGAAAATCACTTTTGAAAAAAAAATCATTAAAAAATAACATTTTAAACTTTAAAATTAATATTCAAGGAAATGTATGGGGTTAAATTCATACATGATAAATAAGGTAAAAATAACATTCCTTTTTCACTACAACAAATTATAAAAATTCCATGTTCCGAAAGCGATAAAAATATTCACTTGAAAAGATTGGTAAAATAGAAAAAGGGTATGAAATTTCATTTATAAATTGTTTTAGAATGGTTAAAAAACTTTTTTTGAAATCATCCTTAGAAAATGATATTTTTGAAGAAAATAGTTTCTCTAACTAAAGATACAATGAAGTCACATTTTCTTAAAAATGTTTTTTATAACATCTTGAGTCCCAAATAGAGGAAAATGAAACTATTACTTGAAAAAGGTAATTAATAACTAGAGTAGAATAAAATAAAAGTGTTTATTAGAAAATGATTAAATAATTTACACCAATTTAAATTCAGTTGTAAACAATCCCAAACAAAATGAGATTGTAAATTAATCCCTTGGGAATATTATAATGTTTGAGTGAGAATCAATCAGTGGATTGTGTGTATCAACTTTAAATCAACATATAGTTGTGAAAATACATAAATAGATATTCAAATACATTATAAACATAGTCATAGAATATTAACAAAAATGAGGAATTAATATAAACTATTGAAATTAAATTGTTTTATGAAAATACTTTCTAATTGGTAACTTTTAACTCGAATAACCATAAATGAAATAATTCAAATTGAAACTAATAATATCATTAAAAATGAATGAATAATGATAATATATGAAAATATAGAACTATATACACCATATATAAGAAATTCGGATAACAAAAAAATTAATTTTTTCTTGATAAATTTAACAATCAAAAATGGAAGTGATATTCCAAGGATAATCATTAAAATCATTCTTGAGAAGAATAATCTTTAAATATTATAAAGTGTCCCATACCACTTTTAAAAATTTGAATCATAATATACATGAAAAAATAACATTAATTGAAAATATAATATCATAAGAATAAATATATTCAATATATATCATGTCAAAGGTCAGTATATACACCATATAAAATAAACTAGGTTCTTAATAACAAATAAGCCTCAACAGAATGTAAATTTAGAAGAAATCCCTTAACTTGAATTTACTTTTGGGAGAATGTCAATTAAGATTATGTATAATGGGATTAAACAAGTTAATAAATTTTAATATAATCATACTCATATTTATAATATCCTATATAATCTTATTTTAATATGTTATTACCTGTTAGTTAATAACCTTTCATTATCTTAACTATTTCGAGTCTTAATTGCCTAGTTTCTCGAGTAAGTTTTGAATTGTTATTTGTTGTTACTATTAATTAGATAATGGTTTCATAATCTCAAAAATTTAGAAAACAATTTAATTATCATATATATTAATTATAAATTTATTTAAAATAATTAATAATATTTGGAGATAACAAATGAAATTCACTGTTCATAGTGATGGTAGGTCGTACGTACGCATGAACGCTATTTTCATCTCATTTTTGTATTAAAAGAATGAAACATAAATGATAAATATGCACATTAAATTTACAGAATAATATCTAAATCATATCTGTTACATAGGTTTATTAACATAATCTTTTATACATTCCACGTATAGAGTGAAAAAATCACATTGCTTTGGGGAGTCGGTAGTCCACACTTCCACAGACTTTGTTATCATGTTCCCATAAAATGGAGTTCATGATGGTATGTGATATAAAACAATTAAATTAATATAAAAACATTATAAATATAATATATATCATATATAAATATTTTCCATCTTAATAACCAACCATTATAGGTGGTAAATGTAAAACAAATGATATCATTTTGTGAGGCAGTAGTTTGTTATACACATAAACGGTATGTTTGTTACCCATTAGATGGAATTGTCTGTATGTGTAGGTAGAAAACATAACATAAAAACATATAAGAATATTTTGGATACTGTTTTTGTTATATAATTATGTAATAATGATATTTTAAATAGTGGAAAATGTAATAAAACTAAAGAGCTTGGGGAAGGATGTTACAGCTTATTTGGGTAACTCTTTTTGTATTGCAACAGAAGGATTCATTTGATGGATTTACGACAAATTTTTGGCTATTATATTGAGGGGATAGGTTTTTAAGATCTATTTTGGTAGATCATGGTCGATCCAAAGTGGACTGAAAAGTGTGAGGAAGTGGTTGGAGAGGAGGCCTTTAGTGGATAAGGAGTATTAAGCTTGTAAATTTTTTGATAGGGAATTCTACCCAGGTTTTTTCTATGATAGGTGGATCCAATAATGGTACCAATTAGATAAAAGGTATTATAGTGTCTAAATATGTCAACAAAATTTCATTTAGACAAGTTTATATGTTTTTTTGTCCCGTATGTTTAAGGATTTTTCCTTTGTTAATCTAATTTTTCTCATAATCCTGGTAATTAATTTTAATTACTTTCACAAATATTTTTGGTAAAAAACTAACTTGAAATTATTTTCCATTATAATTTATTATGATTAAATATATGGAATCACTTTTTTTTAATTATTTTAACATAACTCATATAAATTAATTTGAATTTCATGCCACATAAGGGATGATAATGCGGGTTGATAAAGTAAAAACGTTAAAAAAGTTTTATTGTTTTTATATTAAATTTAAAATTTAAATTGATTAAAATTAACTAAATTAGATTAATTGAAAAAAATTTATCTAATCAAAATTTTGAACCAATTTAACATATAATTTAACCTTATAAATAAATTATCTGAAAATGAATTTTTTAGTTAAAATTTAGTATTTTAACTATTCATGAAAAAATAAACTTCCCAAAAAAATTCCAAAAACTGAAAATTACATAATTATTATGTTAAAATATCAATGATTATGTTTATTTTAACATATAATATTTATAAAAGTTTCATAAATTATATTTAAAATATGTTCTTCATTAAAAAGAAGTAAAAGGTCCTTTATAGAAATATAGGTTTTTATGTGTTATATTATGTTTGTTCATATATTATGTCTATAAAATATATTAGATGAATATCAAAAATATTTTATTGAATATATAACATATATTTTCCTTTAATATAATTCACTAATTTTAATTAATTTAATTTTTTAGGGTAAAACAACTTTGTGATCATAAGAACTGTTTTCTATAAAAATACTCCCATTATATTCAATTTGTTCTTATATTCATTCCTATTTAATTTGTATCCAATGATTTCATTTTAAATTTTTATAAATTATATATTTTCATAAGTTAGTTAATACTATTTATAACCATTAATTTAACAGGTATGTTAAGTATTACTATATTAAATAATAATGTTTTATTAATATATTGTTGTCTAGTAAAACTCATCCTTTCATATAACACATGTCATCAAAGAAAGTCATTATTGTGTGTCACACAAGATACCATTTTATTGTGCTCATTGAAATATATATTAATGATTTAATTTTTAATAATATTAAATATATTTTATGCTCTTGTGATATTATATTCTATTATGTGATTGGTGTTGGGTTTTATACACGCTATCGAATATAATGTTCTTACTTTGGATATTCAGGGCATTACATTAAGGGATATTGAGACATGATAAAATTTTGGTACATTTAACAAAAATAAAATATTTTATTATTTCTCACATAATTTTTATAAAAGAAAGTTCTAATAAACTTTTATTTAATTGTAGACAATAATGTAAACTCATCATCTGCACTATCCCTAAGATCAATATTGGTGAAAGGCAACCTCATCACTAGATGTTACTTACAAGAGTGGTTTAGAAAACATTGTTTTGTGCTATTCCATTAGTAAAAATCTTTCATTATAGATTCCTCAATTCCTGATCCACCTACCAAGGATTTGAGTGGTGAAGAGTTCATCGTCTACAAAAAAATATTTGAGTGATGTCGTCGAAGTAAAATGATTGATGCTTTCAGTTATTTCTAGTGAACTCATAACATCCCATGAAAAAATAGCTTCATATAGAATGATTGATAACATCTTAGTTTTATACCCTGATGGAGTAAGACATGGATGGTTTGAGATTTACAAAGAACACTTTTAGGATAATCTTGATGAGTATTCTCCGTCTTGGCCTCACATAGATAAGTTTAATGTCTACATTGAGAAACTAGAATTTATAGGGTTTAAAATCCATAGGGAATTGGTGATTGATCAAATTATTTCATTTCCCCAATGAATATTATGGAGATTTTTTATGAATTATATTATAAACAACACTAGGAAGTCCCTCCAAAATCTACTTACTCTTCTTCACTAAGTATATGGGGATTCAAAGCACGAATTGGTAGGGGATAGAGAATCGATCTAAGTCCAAATCATCTTCATGTCCTATAAATAAGAGTAAGATCAAGTGTAATTAATTTGAATAATATTCTCCCTATTTTACATGTGGAAAATGGTCCATTCGAAGAAAAAATATACTTATCCAAATGAGAAAGAGTAATCTTTTGGTGTAGTTGTTATCAAGTGAAATTTATCTATTTCTAAAAACATGTTTTTTTATATAATTTGTTTTTATAAAATATGTATTGAATTATTAAAACAAAGTGTATTAAAAATGATTGACCAAGGGGAGGTTGATCATTGTGGAGCCAACATAGCTGGAATTACTATTGTGGCTATCAGGGACTCCCACCACACATTTCTGACCTAAATGATAATGTTTTTGAAGTGTTTTTATTTTGTTAAATATATTAAAAAAGAAATTATTTCTCTATCTAAAAATCATAAGGATGGATTTATTTTTAATTCTATAATAAGTTTTTTTTCAATAATTTAGATATCATTTTTTATGGTATGGTATAGTTCAATAATAGTCTATATGTATTGGATCACACAAACAATGTAATGGAAATCATTTACAATGTTACATACCCTAAATCGTGCCACACAAAACTTTGGAATCACAATAATTTCCTTGTAAAGAAAAAATAATTGAAAAATTACATTGATTTAGATATTTAGATTATTTTGAAGTAAAACCATTTGGTATATTTCATGCATTTTTACAAGGAAAATGACCAATGACCCATTTAGTGGGAATGGTTAAAGCGATAAAGAACTTCTTGAATTAGTTTATACCAATATTTGGGGACTATTTCCTATTTAATAAAACGTTGGGTACAAAAATATCATAACCTTTACTAATGATTTTTGTAAATATAAATTTTTATAATTAATGAGATATATGTCAGGTTCTTTTGATAAATTCATGGAATACAAGAATGAATTTTATAACATTCTTGGTAAGGAAATTTAAAAACTCCACTAAGATTTTTTTTGAGAATATATTAATAAATACTTAATTAATTGTTTATAGGAGTTCATGATAGTATCTTAACTCACACGTCCCCATGCACCTTAGTGGAATAGTGTAAGTAAAAGGAGGAATCGTGCCTTATTGGACATGGTGAGATCAAAGATGAGTCATGCAAGTATTCCATTACCCATTTAGGGATACATTATACAAACAAAATCATATATTCTAAACAAAGTTCTATATAATGTGATAGACAATATTCTGTATGAATTATGTAATCGAAAGAAACCCATGTTGTCTTACATAGATGTGTGGGGTTGCGAAGCATTTGTTATGTCATATTCATGTAATACGATTTCACCCTGAGGAACAAAGAGTATCATTATAGGATACCTTACATAAACATGGGGATATTATCTATATGAAACCATAGAGTAAAAGGTAATTGTAGAAATAAATTCCATATTCCATGAGGGGGATCACATATCTAAAAGAGAAATTGGGAGTGAGATAGAATTCGATGCATTTAAGGATAAAGATACATAATAGTTGGCACAAGGAAAAATTCAACAAATCCATATGGAAGAATAAATTTTTTAAGAGACACAAGTACTTCATAGGTGTAGAATATATGTTAGATAACTAGAATAGTATGGTTTTATATTCATAGAGTATATTGAATCATTATTACTTGATAATAATGATCCTCTATCATACAATGAATTATTAAGTGGGATAGAGGTTTTCAAGGAGCAAAAAGAATGAATTTTGAAATGGATTCCATATTACAAAACTAAGAATGTAATTTGGTGGATAATCTAGCGGATATAGATCCCATTGGTTTCTAATTGGTATTGAATAAGAAACTAGACATCAAAGGAAAACTCAGTACCTATAAGGAGTGACTGGTGTTAAAAGGGTTTAAACAATGTCAAGGCATTGAAAATGAAGAAAACTATTCACCAGTTTCAATGATGAAATCCATCATAATTATAGTTTCCATTATGGACTTCATGAATATTATATTTTAAAAATATAATTCAATATATACTTATATAATGGGATCCTTTATGAATGTGTCTATATGACACAACCTGAAGGGTTTTGACCGTACCATGATTCACAGTTTTATTTCACCCTTATACCAACGTATTAAACTGGTATTGTATTAAAAATTACAATTATAATAAAAAAATTCAATCTATTTTTTATTCAATTATTTTGTTTTTAACACTGTTAAAAAAGTAAATCTTACTTTTTTTGATAATTACATTGTAGGTGGAGATGATTTGGAGGACCCATGATGGAGTCCAAGAATGATGGGCCAATCTGCACATGATCCAAGAACACCAGTGTACTAAAACGCATGTTTCTACTTAAATGTGCATTAACATGGGATGAAACTTTGTGGTCTGGTCCTAAATTTAATTATCTTCAATTAATATGAAGTAAAAGAATCCCAATACGTTCATTAAGAGGCCCATAAAAAGTGATATGTCCAATAAAGTGGATCTACACTGGGTAAAAACTTTGCCTCTGTATTCCGACAATACCTTTTATTATATTCAATATCCGGCCTCCAAATTTTACTTGGAGGTATAAAAGGTGTCTAAAAACAACTTTGTACTTTTTTCCAAAGTGATTGATGACTGTCTAACTGGACAAAACCATGGACCAAGATGATTATCTAAATCTGGGTTCCCAAAACCACCGCCTACTATGCCTATAAATTGGCACCATGGGCACCCCATTTGGGAGTTAGAACGAAAGGCAAGGTGCTACCATTTTGGAGTCCCAAAGAGGTCTTTTCATCATCCCAAGATGTTCTGAAGGCTATGGGAAGTTCTACATCAATATCTTCTTCTTCTTCCCCTCCCATGGGTTTCTAAACCCCTTGTGATCACCCGGGGAGGAACGTGATGTCAATCCCAAGATTCATGTTTGTAATATTTGAATGGAATTTTTAATTCCAAGTTTTTGTGTTGTTTTTCATCATACTCTATTATTATTTTTTGAGTTATGTACTGTTATTTCATTCTCAACTCAAATGATCATGTTTGGGGGTACCCATTCATGTGATGTTTTACACACCGTTCACCACTTTCTTTTCCCCCTTCCTATTACGGTGTTTGTGTGGTTCATATTGGTCAATTGAACTAAAATATGCACTATATAGGTCATGTAAATTTATTTCATGGTATCCCAATAAAAAAAAATACAAAACTGGAAAGGACATCGAGTTCTTCATGTGTTTCCTTGGTGAGTTTCTGTTATGATTTCGAACACAAATCACCCAATCATCAGCGGTGTCTGGTGAATCGTTGTGTGATTTTGACTAAACCCTAGGAGTTATCCAAGTATAAACTCAGTAAAATTCTGGTTCTAGGTGATAAAACCCAGGGATTAAAATATCATAACCCTATATCATGAAGTGATGGAGGATGAACATCATGAGAGAACCCCGGGTTGATCACACATAATTAATCTTGTTCATTTCTACTTTATTTTATCGCTTTCATTTTCAATTTTCATATTGAATCATCAAATCCACATGTTTTAAAAAACATAATTCCACTTTTAATTTCAAAATCAAAACCCTATTTTTAAATTATTGATATAAGTCTTCATCGAGAGACGACCTAGTTTTGCTGGTATACTAAAAAAATTCTAGTCAAAATTAAACAACTAATTTCATGCGCTCGGCAATGCGATAAAATTATGGCACCATTTCCAGGGAGAAAATATCATTTTTTTATTTATTTACTTTTATTTATTTATTTTATTTCTTAATTATTACTCCTTTCAATACCCCTCCCCCATTTGATTGTTTTGTTTTGGGTTTTTGTCATTGTTTTTGTTTATTTTTTTTGTTTTCTCTCTCTCTATCTCTCCAATTATGTAGTATAACACTCTATTCTTCTTTAACCCTTATTAAGTTCTTTTTTTATTCATATCAAATCAAAAAACCACAACAAAAAAACAATCAATCAATCAAACATGACATTATTTTTGCATGACAAGATCTGGTAAAGAAACACTACTTGAATTTGATCCTGAAATTGAAAAATCACTCCACTCACAAATAAAGGAATCTAGAGAAGGTCAATCAAGTAACATTGAGGAACCTCTTGTGGAACCTCAAGTGGTATTCAACCAATCAAAAATTGAACCCAATCAAACCCAAGAAAACATGGCTGCAAATAATCGAACCTTAAAAGAACTGACCACCCAGGTTGTTGAGTACCAACCTGCATATATCCAATATCCTGAGGAAGCATCCAACTTTGAGTTGAGATCAGGCCCCATCTACCTTATTCCTAAATTCCATGGTCTTCCTAGTGAGGACCCTCATAAAGACCTTAATGAGTTTCACATAGTGTGCTCAACCATGAAACCCCAAAATGTGTCTGAGGACTTAATCAAGTTAAGGGCCTTCCCTTTCTCCCTTGATGGTGTCACCAAAGATTGGATATACTATTTTCCCACCACAATTAGGGGCTAGAATGACCTTAAAAGACTCTTTTTAGAGATATTCTTCCCTGTCTCCCGAATGGCATCAATTTTGAAAGAAATCTGTGGAATTAGGAAATCACAATGAGAGACCCTTCATGAATATTTGGAGAGATTCAAAAGACTTTGCTTAAGATGCCCCCACCACCAAATTATTGAACAACTATTAATCCAACACTTATATGAGGGAATTATCCCCATGTAACATGGAATGATTGATACTGCAGCTGGTGGTTCTCTAGTTAATAAAACTCTTTCCGTCGCTCGTGACTTAATAGCCAACATGGCTAAAAATGTACAACAATTTGGTAAACGAGAAATTGCACCAACCGGAGGATTTCATGAGGTAAGTAATTCAGCCCTAGAAAAAAAGGTAGATAATAAACTTAATGAGATGCATACCCTTCTAAGGAAATTAGCTCAAGCATAAGGTAACTCACAATCTCCTCCTAATCCATTACATTATGGTATTTTCTCTAACAATACTCATTTTTCTGACCAGTGCCCACAACTTCAGGATTCACCCTAGTCTTGTGCAACCCTGTTCCCAAGGAGTCCATTCCAACAAGCACCTCCCTTCAAGAAGGATCCATTCAGGCCAGATCCAAACCCCGGGTGGCAAGCACAACCCCAGTACCGACAAGGAGTAAACTCAAGCTACCCCAAGAATTATTGGTATCAACAAGTACAAGGTATGCATCCTTCATATCAGTCAACATCTCAAAACAATACTCCTCCTCCCAAATCTAAACCGAGTCTCGAGGACATGGTAAATAAAATGGAAACCCAGAACCTACAACTTCAAAAAAACACACAATCAGTTATTCAATACCTCCGAACTCATGTGGGAAAGTTGGAAAACACCATCGGTGAGCTTAAGATGCAAGGTTCTGGACAACTACTATCCCAACACAATTCCAATCTTAAGGACAAAGGTAATGTATGTAAATTTACACTTCTTAGTGGTAAATAAGTCTCTCCTTCTACTGATCCTATACAGCAGGTATGTCCCCCTCTTGAAAAATCTCTTTACCAACCCTAAAAAATTATTAGTAATGAAAAACAAGACAATAAGAGTAATCAAGTTATCATTTATGATTCAAATGATCAATCCATTCCTCTTCCTTTCCCCCAAAGACACTCTAAATCTAAGAAAAATTCTGATAATTACATTGATAAAGAAATAATGGATACATTTAAAAAGGTGTAAGTTAACATTTCTTTATTGGATGCGGTAAAACAAATCCCTCAATATTCCAAATTTCATAAATAGATTTGCACTCATAGATGGAGACTAAAGGGGAATGAGAAATTCAACTTGGGGAGGAATTACTCTACCTTGATTCAACCAGTAATGCCAACCAAATGCAAGGATCCATGCACATTAACAATACCGTGTACCATAGGGGAGACTTTATTTTCTAATGTTATGCAAGATTTAGGTTCTTCCATTAATGTAATGCCTCACTTTGTGTATACTTCTTTGCAGTTTGGAGAGCTTCAACCAATAGTAATTCTCGTGCAACTTTCAAACCGGAGTACTACACATCCAACAGGAGTGATTGAGGATGTCCTCGTAAGAGTGAATAATCTCATCTTTCCTGCTAATTTCTACATTATCGAGTTGGAAGATACTCGATCCCAAGGACACGCTCCTCTGATAATTGAGAGGCCATTCCTCAAAATAGAAAATATGATCATCAACGTTCACAATGGTACATTTTCCATGGAGTTTTGTGGAAAAAAGGTAAGTTTTAACATCCTTGAGGCTATGAAACACCCATGTTGAAGAGAAATCCACTCTTCCTTTTTATTTGATGGAAGTGCTCTCAAACGATTAAAACACGCACAATTATATCCTCAACCCAAATTTTGATTCATTTTCCATTTCTTCACCCTTGGATGATTTGTGTTTTGAGTCATGTTTTGAGTTTTGTGTGGGTTCTGAAAAGTGTAAATTTTGTACTTTAATTGAAGAGTGTGTTCATTTTGAGGTACCCATGACCATCGATGATTCTGCAAAACTCATTTCAATAGATTCCTTATCTTTAGAGTATAAACATGAGCAGATAGACAATTTGTTGGACCTCATTCCCCCAAAATACCCTCCCTCAGTCCAAAATCCCCTGGTGGTGGAATTAAAACCACTTTCATCTAATTTAAAATATGCATATATTGAGGGTATCGTCTAATTACTCATCTTTATAGCCAATAACCTCTCTCAACAGTAGGAATCAAAACATCTTGATCTTCTGAGAGATTGTAAAAAGGCAATAGGATGGACATTGGCTGATATATCTGGGATTAACCCATCTATTTGTATGCACCATAAAATTTTGGATAATGAGGCTAAGCCTATAAGACAATATCAATACTGGTTGAATCCGACTCTCACTGAAGTGGTAAAATTAGAAGTCAATAAATTACTTGCTATGGGGATCATTTATCCTATATCTGGTAGTAAATGGGTTAGCCCAGTGCAAATTGAGCCTAAAAAAACAATAATAACAGTTGTGTCAAATGAAAGGAATGAATTGGTTCCAACACATGTGAAAAACAGTTGGTGAGTCTGTATTGACTACCGTCGACTGAATCAAGCCACGAAGAAGGACCACTTTCCTATACCTTTCATTGACCAAATGTTAGAACGATTGGCTGGTAAGTCCTATTATTATTTCCTTAAGGGATATTGGGGTTATTTACAATTCCATATAGCCCCTGAGGATCAAGAAAAGACAACATTTACCTGTCAGTTTTTCACATTTTCATACATAAGGATGCCTTTTGGTCTTTGTAATTCTCCAGGTAATTTTCAGTGTTGTATGTTGATTATATTTTCAGAGTACCTAGAAAATTTCATGGAAGTTTTTAAGGATTATTTCACAGTTTACGGAACTTATTTTGATGATTGTTTGGCTCTCCTAGGTTCTATCCTCCATCACTATATAGAAAAATATTTTTTATTAAATTACGAGAAATGCCATTTCATGGTTGAACGGGGGATAGTTCTTGGTTATGTTATTTCAGAAGAGGGAATTAAAGTGGATAAATAAAAAATTGAATTAATTTCAACCCTTCTATATACAAAATTTGTTTGTGAGGTGCGATCTTTCTTGGGTCATGCTAGTTTTTACCACTGATTCATTGAACACTTCAGTAAGATTGCACTTCCCTTGTCCCAATTATTACAATAGGATTCTGAGTTTTTGTTTGATAAAAGTTGTGAGGATGTATTCAATTCACTAAAAAGGAGTCTCACATAACCTCCCATCATCCAACCTCCATGGTGGGATCTCCCCTTTAAACTTATGTGTGATGCCTATAACTTTGCAGTTGGGGTAGTTTTATCATAAAGGGTTGAGAAGGCTCCTCATGTCATTGCATATGCCTCACATACCCTTGACCCGACCAAAGAGAACTACACAAACACTGAAAAAGAACTTCTTTCAAAAGTTTTTTCCTTGGAAAAATTACGTTCAAATCTTATTGGGTCAAAAATCAATGTCTTTTCTGATCATGCTGCCCTTCGTTTCCTCCTAAAGAAACCTAAAGCTAAGCCACGCCTCATTCGATGGATGTTCCTCCTCCAAGAGATTGACCTTGATATTAGAGATAAGAGAGGAGTGGAAAATTTGGTAGTTGACCACATTAGTATGATTTCCCCACTATTGGACCATCATGTTGACTCACCCCTCCCCATTGGATAATTCTTCCCTCATGAGACCATTTGTGATGTTGTGGACCTTACCCCTTGGTATCCAGACATTTTGAATTTTCTAGAAACATACAGGGTCCCCACTGATTTTATCACTTCACAATTCTAGTGACTTAATCATGATTCCCAATGGTACTTTTGGGATGACCCATACTTTTGGAGAATTTCTAGTGACCAAGTAGTTCTTTAGTGTGTCCCTGACCATGAGTTCACAACTTTTTTGACCTTCTACCACACCTTGGCATGTGGGGGCCACTTTGGCTCTCAACGTACAGCTCGAAAGTTTCTTGACTCAGGACATTATTGGAAAACATTTTATAGGGATTCCCATAGATTTTTCAAGTCATGTAGTCGTTGTTAATTCACATGGAATATCTCCAAGAGGAATGAAATTACCCAACAACACATGTAATTCTGTTAAATTTTTTATGCATGGGGAATTGACTTCATGGGGACTTTTACAAATTCATTTGTCTTTTTATACATTTTATTGGATTTTGACTATGTATCTAAATAGGTGGAAGCAAATTCCATTAGAACCGATAACTCTCATGTGGTTGTTGATTTTGTGAGGTATTAGATTTTTAGTAGGTTTAGTTTACCGAGATTCATCATTAGTGATCAGGGTTCACATTTTTTTAATCACAATGTTAAAAATTTTCTTCATAAGTATTGGTTTTTTAATAAAGTCTCTACAGCATATCACCCCCAAACTAATGGAAAAGCGTAAATCTCAAATCGGGAAGTTAAGCGAATCTTGGAAAAACGGTACAACCCAATAAGAAATATTGGAGTTTGCATTTGGATGATGCACGTTGGGCATATCGTACAACTTTTAAAACCCCAATTAGAATGTCACCATACGGAATTGTGTTTTTAATGGCTTGTCACCTCCCAGGGGAGGTAGAACACTATGCATAATGGGTTGTTAAATAATGTAATATGAATCTTTCAAATGAAGGTGCACATAGGAAGTTGTAGATTCAAGTGTTGGAAGAAATTCAATGTGATGCATATGAAATCTCTCAAATCTATAAAGAGGAGAAAAAGTCTATCCATGATACCATGATACATCAGTAGAAGATTCATATTAGTGGGATGGTTCTCATGTATAATTCCAAGAGAAAGCTCCACCCAGGTAATCTTCATTCTCAATGGCTCGGTACTTATATTGTTACTGATGTTTACCCTTTTGGTGCTATATAGGTTTTGCATGAGAAGAGTGGGAAAAAGATTACTGTCAATGGGAAGAGGCTGAAACACTTCTATGAGGATTTTCCAAAGCATGTCGTGGAGGAAATTCAACTGATAGATGCCACATATAACAACGGGGTGAGTGAGTTGGAAGTGATAGACCTTGTGAGGTGTTGAGTGTGTATATTAATTGTTAACGCTTTCTGAATTTTGACATGTTCTATATACAAGATATTGAACACTCCTCTTCAGCCTCATATTTTTAAACATTAAATCCTACCAACCCTTGAACCTCAGAACAACCTGTTGAAAGTCCTCTTGAGTAGCGCCCTAGTTTCTATAGGTAGAGAACATAGAATCTATGCAAGAATATGATAATATCGCATGAAATATAAGAAAAGATCATAACTACACTTTCATATGTTCCTTGAGTGAATAGGAAAAAGTTTTAGGTGAGGTAGGTAGCGACATGTCGCATGGGTTAATAAATGAAGTTGAACAAATTTGAATGTGAGAAAAGAAAAATGATAGGAAAATTGATTCCATAAATAAGACTTGATGAATTTAATTTACAACACCATTTATTTAGGAATGGTACATGATTAAAATATTATACATTGCCCAGGAGTGAAAATGTTTAGGTGTGGGGGTGTGATTGTACCACGATTCACTGTTTTATTTCACCCTTATACCAATGTATTAAAATAGTATTGAATTGAAAATTACAATTATAATAACAAATTTCACTCCATTTTTGATTCAATTCTTTTTTTAACACTATTAATAAGAGAAATGTTACTTGTTTTGATAATTATATTGTAGTTTGAGGTGATTTGGAGGATCCATGATGATGTCCAAGAAAGATGGGTCAATCTGAATATGATCCAAGAACACCAGTGGACTAAAACGCATGTTTACACTTAATCGTGCATTAACATGGGCTGAAAAAAAATTGGGTCCTAATGTTCATTATCTTCATTTAATATGAATTAACCGAAGCCCAATTTGTTCATTAATAGGACCATAAAAACTAATATGTACAATAAAGTGGATCTGCATGGGGTCAAAACTTTGCCTCTATATTTCTCCAATATCTCTTATTATATTCCATATCCAGCCTCCAAATTTGACATTGAGGTATAAAAGGTATCGACAAACAACTTTTTAGTTTTGTACAATGTGATTTATGACTATCTAACTGGCCAAAACCATGGACCAAGCATATTATAGAAATCAGGGTGCCAAAAACCACCTCCTACTTTGCCTATAAATTGGATCCTTTGGAACCCCATTTGGGAGTTCGAACCAGATGCAAGGTGATGCTATTTTGGAGTCTCAAAGAGGTCTTTTAATCATACCAAGAAGTTTTGGAGGCTATAGGAAGTTTTACTTTAACATCTTCTTCTTCTTACCCTCCCATGGGTTTCTAAACCCCTTGTGATCACCTGGGAAGGAACGTGATGTAAATCCCAAGCTTCATGTTTGTGATATTTGAATGATCTTTCTAATTCCAGGTTGTTGTGTTCTTTTTAATCATCCCCTATTATTATTTTTTGAGTTATGTACAGGTATTTAATGCTCAACTCATATGATCATGTTTGGGGGTACCCATTCATGTGATGTTTCACACACCATTCACCACTTTCTTTCCCCACTTCCAATTGCAGTGTTTGTGTGGTTCATATTGGTCAATTGAACTCAAATATGCACTGTCAAGCTCATGTAAATTTATGTCATGGTATCACAATAAAAAAAATACAAACATAGACAACACATATAGTTCTTCGTGTGTTGCCTTGGTGATTTTCGGTTATGATGTCGAACACAAATCACCCAATCATCGGTAGTGTCCGGTGAGGCATTGTGTGTTTTCGAGTGAACCCTAGGAGTTATCCTAGTATAAAATTAGTAACATTATGGTTCTAGGTGTTACAAAACAGGGATTAAAAGATGATAACCCTATATCATGTAGCAATGAAGGATGAACATCATGAGAGTACCATGTGTTGATCACACTTAATTAATCTTGTTCATTTCTACTTTGTTTTATCACTTTCATTTTCTATTTTCATATTTAATCATCAAACCCCCAAGTTTTACAAAATCTCATTCCACTTCTAATTTCATAACCAAAACCATATTTTTAAATTAATGATCTAATGCTTCATCGAGAGACGATTTAGGGTTGCTACTATACTACAGAAATTCAAGTCAAAATTAAAAAACTAATTTGACGCACTCAACAACGCGATCAGGTTTGCAACCCCAAAGGACTTAAAAAAGATATAAAAATTGAGGAAATAAATTTATATATTAAATAAATCTTATTGTTCAAGGAAAAAACATTTTTATAAAGACTTATTGAAATTTTTATTCACAGTGGTTGAGTGTGACCCTTGTATATACAAAGGGTTTAGTGGGATTATAGTCATTTTTAATAGTATATATTGATGATATTTTACTAATTGGAAATGAAATACCATTCTTATAGTATGTTAAGTTATGGATTAGTAAATTTATATTTATAATGTTATTGGGTGAGGCAGTACATATTTATGGGATAAAGATCAATCATGATATATCAAATATGTTTCTTGATAAAAGTCAAAGTAGATAAATTGAAAAGATACTGAAGTGGTTAAGTGTGGAATAATACAATAGGTCGTTGTTACCAACATCACATGAAATTCATCTTTCCAATAAGACGTTTTCATAGACACATGATGAAATAAATAGAATGTAATGGATTCCATACACATCAATAATTGGTTCAGTCATGTATGTTCTGTTGTTAACTTGCCAAGATGTATCCTACACATTATGTGAAGTAGGATGATATCAAGATGACCTGGGCAACCACTATTGGAGGGAAGTTAGAACTATATTTAATTAATTGAGTCATACTAAGGATTTTTTCCTCAATTAAGGAGGAGATGAGGAACTAGTCATCACATGAAATGCATATGCTAGTTTCCAAAGAGATAAAGATGAAATGAATTCCCAAACATGATACGCATTCACTTTGAATAGAGATTTTGTGATCTAGAATATCACAAAAAAGGTTATGGTCATGGATTTTATAGTAGATTTTGAGTATATTACGACTTTTAAGGATGATAAAGAAGAAGTATGGATTCAAAACTTCATCCATGATCATAATTTTGTACTTATAGATAAAGATATTATCACAATCTACTATGATAGTACTATAGTGGTCGATCTCAAAAGAGAGTCAATGTCACATCAGTGGATGATGAACATACATAGGAAGTATCATCTCAAGAGGGATTTTCCTCTGATATTTGATGCTCTAATGAGAATTATTTTCACTGAAGATAATGTGATGGACCCCTTTACTAAATCCATGACTCAATATAAACATGATTAGCCTGTGAGGTCTAGAGGACTAAAAGTTATAGGATGTTTTCTATAGTAAAAGTTGGAGTTTGTTTGAGTTGGTGTCCTACCACCAATTGTTTTTACTTTTAATATGTGTATATTTGATATATATATTATTAACAAAAAAATTATTATGTATTGTTCATTTTTCCTCATAAATTTGATAGAATAATGTCCTAGAGTATACATTTAATTCATATGGTTATAATAGTTCCCCACTATGATGAGAACCTTGATGTGCTGTGAAGATATTATTAAATAATATTCATTAGTTGGGTAACATTCTATAATGGGACACATACTACGTATATTTATAGCTGTGAGAACTCATATGTGGATGATTATTATTCTCGTGTATTTCTTAGAAGGTAATCTCAAAGAGGGGAGATTATGAGAATATTCCCACTAGTAGAAATTCCACATGTTTTGGTGTAATCAGATATTTCTATCTGTGAGTGCATGTAATGGTCTTAAAACATTAAGATTAACATTAATTAATTACAAGAATCACCCACATATATTTTATAATGAAAACCATGATTTCATATGTTCATAGTGAGGTAGTGTACATTGGGTGTGACACTATTCACTTTTCAATAATGGATAACTCTATGATATTTTTTATCATCCATAATTATGGAAGTTGATATCTTGACCCATTAATTGGAATATAGATTTTTCCCTAAATTCCATGTCCATAGTGTAATGTTGTTTTTATTTTTGAAATTCAAAGAAAGACATATTGAGAATATAGTTTGGTGGCACATATGTGAATCCTTCTTGATGAGATATTAAGACAAAGGGATTTTATTAAAAAGTGATAATTTGTATGTGTTTTTCATTATTTTAACATTAAGTTATTTCTCTGGGGTATATTGACCCCTTCAATATTTTAATCTTGGAATTTAAGAAAGCCTACCTAATACCAATAAGAAATAATCCTAGAGGGTATCACAATAAGTGTTTTAGATAATGTTGATTAAAATATATGTGAATTTAATTAATAGATGAGATATTATTCTCATTAATGAGGAATAATTTTATTGACATTTTATTGATCACAAATATTTATTAATGCATAAATTATTTAATATTTATTCCTATGTTCAATAAATGCTAGATGAGTTCAAATAGAGCAAGACTATGTCTGATGGAAACTATCAATTAACAAGCCACTTAATTAATATATTTTATTGTGAAAGTTGGAGAACACCAACAAATAGTAATAATAATATTATTGTTAATATTATTGTTAATATAATTATTATAGATTGGTTTTATTTAAGTTTATAGTATTGTTTAAGTGCTAGAATAAAATTTAATAATATTTTAACCTAAACCATGTCTCTATAAATAGATGGTTATGTCTATTGTGTAGTCTGTGAAATTGAAAATAGAGAATAATTTCACACAAAAATTCTCTCTCAAATCCCTCATCTATATCTATCTCAAGAATGAGAAACTAAAGAGATGTTTCTTTAATATCTAATGATTATTGTTCAAATAAAATAACGCAAGACAATTAGTTCATAAATCTAACACCTAGAGATCAATTGGCATTACTCATAGATCAATGAAGCACATGTGGATCACCACTAGGGTGATTCTATCCTTTGATCCACACATCAAAATGAAGTAAAACCTAATGTTTATTTTTGAGTGATTCAAACCTACATCGAAGAATGAATCCTTAGATAAGGTAATAATTTCCTTTAATCTAAATAATTTAAAAATAAATTTTATATATATGATTTTATTTTGGGGATTTGGGAAACCCAATATTAAAATAAATTTTAATTAATCACCCACCATGAAATTATTTCTCTATTACCTTAACCAAAAATTACATGTAGAGACAACGTCTTCATGAATGGATATATTTGAGGGTCTGCATGAATTCCCATTTTTTAGTTCTTCTCTCTTTGTATATCTATTGTTATTTTATATGAATAATAATAAACAATTGTCATTGTGTTATTTCCAGTCATCTAAGACAAAAGAGAATCATATAATGTAAATCCATTATGGTCTATACATCACTATATTTTTTTATCAATATTTTTTTATTTAATCTATCATTTACTTTGGGTTCACATGTTTCTTCTTCTTTGCAAATTAAATTTCCTTCTTAATATTTCTTTTCACATTACTATTGGGGTATGTATGTATAATTTTGAGTAGATGCACCACTCACAAATAAATATTTAGAAACATTTACCTACAGAACAAATGAACAAGTTAGTGATTTATTCAAGAAACCATTAAACCATTACGTATTATTAAAGATGAAGAAACAAATTGGGATGCATAGAAAACATGTTTGTGAGGGTATATTGAAAACTAATTTTTTTATTATGGATTTTAACAAATTCATTGGTTTGATGGATTCTAGTATACATAACTTTTGGAATCATAAAATGTTTGGAATTGGAGTCTTGGGTGACCCCTACTACAACAAATTTGGGGATTTTTATATTTATTTTTATTTTCATAATTTTATTTTTGTGTGTTATTATCCCGATAAATAGGGTATTATTTTATGAATTTCAATTCATAATGAGTTATATAAATAAAACCTTTTTCTATGTTATTACTTATATTATTTATTTCTATAATAACCTCCAGTGATCTTTATATGCGTCTGGAATTTTTTCCTTTAAAGTCCACCATAATTGATTATTTCTCGCATCATTGTATTATATTCACTATGTGAAATTTTTATATCCTCATACCCCCAATGATGTGTTAAATATCTATATAATTTTGTGACATACCCTTGTGACATGGTTTTACTTGCTTGAACCCCTCTCTAGAAATATATATCCCTAAGTGTGGTGCAGCTGAAATAAATCCCTTTACTTAATGGGGGGGGGGATGAACCACTCCTCAGTGGAATGGAATATCTCACAACATGGTGGGAGCTTCATGAACCCCATACCTTCCATTTTATAGTTCCCATATCCACCCCGACAAACTTTTCCCATAATTTTCATTAACATAAATAACACTAAAAACGTGGTCACTCATCTGACATATTAGATTTGATTCCCCTTAGCTCCACGTAGCTGTGTCCCACTCCACCCCTATTTCCTCAAAAATGGATAAAAATTAATAATGGTTTTACTAATTTTTAGTTTTTTTATTAATATCGGATATCCGAGATGAAAATGAATTGATGCTCCATTGTCCGAGCAGAGAGTTTCAATTCATTTTACTCTCTCCGCCCAATATTTGGGAAAAAAATATTTTAATTATTTTATTTATATACAAAAAGAAATAAAAAACAATTTTTCTAAAAAATATATTTTAATTTTAATTTTAATTTTTTTATATATACATTATATGTTTGGTTATGATTAAAATGAAATAACTTTCATAAAAAATGTGTGTCCTTAATATGGATGTCTCATTAGCATCCCCCCCCCCCACCCTAAGGGATGAAAATCCATTATAGGAACATTATATATATATATATATTATAGGCCCATGATTCCCCCAATAGATGGTTGGTAAGCCCATCCATAACCATCTTGTAGGCCTAATTATTTCTATCCCATGGTGTAACACCTCGATATTTTAAGCGAACATAATATCAGATATCGTATACAACACACAACCCTGATCTTAAATGAAACACAGTATATAAATATATAAATTTTATAGTTATATACTAGATATTAAATTGGAAAATATAAATAGTATTAACCACATTATCAAAAACATATAAATTTACAACAAAATAAAATATTATTGATTAGTGCTTACTAAAAATGTACAAATTTTTGAGTAAAGTCATTTAATTCCTCAAAAATATGTTTTAAATAAATTTGTTTATTTTATTTACTGATAAAATAATATAATTAATTTCTGAAAATTTATAAATTTTATTCGATAAAAAATATATCATTTTTGAAATCAAATCAAAATTATCTTAGGATTTCATTTTTGAATTTTTATAAAAATGTTTCTTTTTTGATTGAGAGTGAGAAATACTGATTTTATAAAACATTTATTTATATTCATTAAAAAGTATCCCAATTCATTGAATATTATATTTAATAAACATAATACAACTATATTTATAAATAATCAAGTTAATTACATAGTAATCATCTTTATACTTGATTGTTTTTGTGTAAGTTATTTTTTGGGCTTAAAAACACATTTTTTCTAAAAACCTATTTTCATTTCATTTTATGTTTTTATATTGACTGTAATTTAACCCACTTATAAGAATTGAATTTTACGAAATTGAATTCATTTTTTATTCAGTATTTCAAATTTTTCCTCGTATTAATTTTATTTATTTTTTAGATGATGTTATATTTTTAGTAAATTTTAAAAAAATTGTGAAATACAATATATTTTACGATATATTCAGGACATATATATAATAATTTTTTTTTAAATTTATGTAATGAATAATTTATAATAATTTAATAATAAAATAATACTAATTTAATTACAAATATATATAATATATTTTATTTAATGTTAAATTTGAAAATCATTTTCAGTGACAACGTAGTGCAAGCAGGGCACTACAAAAGTCAATTTTGGTGTGATAATTATAAGAATTGAGAATGAAAATTCTTTGAAGAGTTTTTTTAGTAAATATTATTTATAAATGATGTTTTGGATTGACAATTTACAACTTTGATGTTATATAAAAACAGAATTATTCAGATGCTGGTGCAATGTCTGTATAAGGCTATAAAAGTCAACATAACATATTAAATAAGTTATCATTAGATATATGAGAGTAAATATTAATATTGAATTAATATGAAAAATTATTTTTAACTATATTTATTAATTTTTTGTTATATAATTTTTTTTTTATTTACTGAAAAAATAATTTCTGTCAATTCTTAGGCAATGCCGACACAATTCTTGTTCAAGTAGTAGAAAAATAAAGTAAATGATTTTTAAAAGATATATATATAATTTTTTTAGGTGGGGTAAATTATACTAAGAATTTATATGATACATATAACATACTACATATTATTTAATAGTTGATATTATAAGTAATTTTTTTCATGTTGTTTTCAGTATCAGATGAAATTAATAGTATCAAAAATTACATGAATGATATTCTATGTTAACTTATATTTTATTAAATTATTAATAATCATAAAAATATTGAAATGGTACTATTAGGATGATAAATGGTTGAATATTTCTTCTCACATACATTTATGACCCAATTTGTAACTTATAAGTAAAATTATAACCCTTTAATTTTGGAAAAGTCATTACTGTGGTTAAGGATAATTTTTGTTCACCAAGGGGTTAAAGAGAAAGTTAAGTTTTAAAATGATATAAAAACCTCTAAAAAGATGATTGGATGATCATGTTAACACCATATATCTATTTTACCTAGATCTATTTCATTTTATACCTTTTTATAAGGGATAGACATATATTATATTAAAATATTTTTGTATTTCCAAAAATTATATTAATGATATTTTATTAAATACAATATTTTATTAAATGATTCAAAATTAATAAAAGTATTATCATAATTCAATTGAATGGTATATGGTTTAAAATATCAGATATGGTCTATTTTTGTGACAATTATATTTATACTTATGTTCTTGGCCCCTACCTAGTAAAAAACATTTATATCACTATAATTGTAAAAAGGGTTAACATAGTGTTGAAACTGAGAGATTATGGTGAAAAGATTACAGAAACTTGTACAAGTTTTCATTGATGAGTTTATTTTGAATAATCAAATTATTATCTTTGAATTTTATTAATCTATATCCATTTTTTGTTGAAAATTAATTTATATTAATTTAATACTTCAAGTATTTCCAAGAGTGATCCTCCCCCATATATAAAAGTACACCTCCTCTCCTCTTTTAATCATAATTAAAGAACAATTTGGTTCGACCATGATATAAAAATAGACCTATATCAAATATATCATCATTTCATAGTGGTATTATTTTGGGTATAACACCATACTTATAGGGATTATTATGTAATGAAAAGGAGAATGTCCGGAGAAGAGGTATAACTATTTACCAAATGTTTTAGTTTTATTACTTCTTCTACAACATTAAAATATCCATAAAACATTTTAAAAGAATAAAAAATATTATTTTTCATATAATGAGATATTTTATGTATATGAAATAACCGATATCCATATCATCTTCCATAAAATGGGAAGTGGATCCACCGTTCGTGTGTACAATGGACTACAACCCCACGAACCGATTTAATTCAGTTTCAATCATCCCATATCCCATATGGTGAAAAGTATGTAATTAATTTATATATAATATATTCCTTATATATTTATGAATATGGGGAGGTCATATATTATATAATTCCTTACCCTTCAATCCATTTAAAAATGATAACATCATTTGTGTGTATGTGTCGAATACATCCTCAACAAAGAAATGTGATTTGTTTTTCATCACCTCATCAAATTGATTGTATATATAAGTGTATTTAAATAAATATTATTATATTTATTAAATGATTATAATTATAGAAATATAAAATAATAATTACCTTCTTGACATCACTATCATTTAAAAATGGAAATGTTACACCTCTATATGTATGACCTACCGTCTCTATGATTGTAACAAAGTTCATTTTTTATAACCATATTTTATGGTTAGTCTTAAATTTATAATTGATTTATAAAAAGGTAATTATTTAGTTATTATTATTATTTAAAATATTTAACCATTAAATATGTTACCATGGTAAATGTTTTTGATGTAATTTTGGATATATTATCTGAATATCGTCAAAAGGTTTGACATGAACTTAAATGATTATGTAATTGTTTCGTCCCAAGGTGGCATTGTTTATTACAATGGTTGATTTAAGTGGATTAAGTATTTTTCAATCAATATTTTTTGGGTATGATTTCATAGGATAGTTTCCAATGATATTATTCGTATATCCTTAAATACCCAGTGACCATGTTACCCATGATTCATGGACCTGCGTTCCAAAGTCAGGAGCTCGTTGGATGATGATTTGGCCAAAAACACTTAAGGAATCACATTTTTTGAGAGGATGGGAACTCAGGATCATCGCACCCTTTTTGGGGGTAATTATTTCCTATTCCGGGACTCTCTTATAGATTTAATAAATGATCATATGTTTGATAGTCCTTGGTTCATTCCCAAGATTGTGTCTGTGGATTACTCCTATGTTGCAAGATCAATCATAGATACACATGGGTATTTAACCATCTGAAGGTACTGAGGTTCTCCATTAATGAAGATATTTTTATGTATCTAAGATTCTTCATCAATTTTATCCTTTTGTGGATATATCAAGAAATCATTAATCATTTACTAAGACAATGTGGGCTTAAGCCCCGTGATGAGGCACTCTATAGTTTATCGTCATCCAAGGGAGAAATTAATTGTTTCGATGTTAGTGTCGAACCCATAATATGGACTTCTTATGTATCCTTGTGAGAGGAATTAGAGACATAGAGTTTATTTCAACTTAACTGGACACATCACCTTTTATGGTCGTGAGACGAGGACCCATCCATGAAGTCTAACATCATGCGGCAAGGATGTCTTGGCAGAAGGTGCCTAGTCAATATTTGATGTGGGACTTATATCGAGGTGGCCCAAGGTACCCAAATAAGATGTAGTCTTTGAGGTAAAAGATAACCTACTAGAGAGATGGCTTGAAAAATAAGGTGAGTTATGATGTCATGTTTGGACCTCAAAGAGGTTTCCTACATATCCCAGTTGGTTAGGAATCACAGCCCCCATAGTTTGGTAAGATGGGGCTTTCGCATGGAATCTTTCCATAAAGAATGTATGATTTGGGGCTTACATTGGCGGAGAAGGCCCTTTTATGTCATATTTGGGACTTATACCATAAATGATTCCTTGATTAATTTGAGGTCATTATTTGAGTTAACCTTTGATAAAGATACCCTTTGAGCTCAATCCTTAGATAGGTGTCCTACATATCCTATTTGGGGAAGGAATCCAAATTCTTATAGTTCATTTCATTTGGGGTTTACACTTATGAGGAGTCCCATTTATGGGGGGAACGTGATTTCTAATTTAATTTATGATATTATATTAAGCTCGGGCCTCAGGAAGGCATCCTAGGAATCCCAGTTATGATGGGAATTAGAGTTCTCATAGATCATTTATAGGTGGATTGTGTGGGTGTTGTGATCATCAATAGACTCTAAGCCCACATGAGTCATGCCTAGTGTGAGAAACAAGAGGATGTGAAAGATTCAACAATACATGCATGTTATATTATACTCTAATAGAAAAGGAGTAGGAGGACAACGGAAGAGGTCAGGATGAGAGCACCGCCTTCTATGCTCACTGGGGATTACTTCAAGAGGGATGCCCTAAAATATTTCTAGGAAAGGGAAGGAATGTTTATTCTCAAGGAAGGGAAAGGTAAATTTGATTTACCTTATGTATCACTAACCATCATCAAGGGGAGAGACCAACGATTACCCTTGATCCTGAGAATGGGGTGGTTCACGTCGGTATCCAAAGGTTGGCAACCTGGGTTACCATGGAAATGTAAACTCAAAATGGTGTTTTGATGAACTTGATGGTTCTAGAATATGAGTCTGGTGTCCTTGGGATAGTAATTGTCCAAACACTATTGGATTGGTTTGTGTAAGTTCCATATATTATGCAATGTAAATGGAAGGAAATGACTAGATCTAGGAGGTGGAACTCTTGAAGTTACCCCATTTTCCATACCATTTCATGATGTTGGATGGGGTATCCTCTATAGAGCATATTTCTATGTTGATGGGAGAGTTGTCTATGTACCATGGTGGTACAAAGTCGTGGATGTGGTCTATGTAGCATTTTTTTATATGACACCTGGTTCAGTTTGCATATCATTATTCTAAAAAATGTTTGGTTCAATCCACATTGTGATGTACTATGGAATGCTGGGTTTTTTCACATAGTGATGCACTATTCCTGATGCAAGATTAAAGAAGGTGATTTGATCCTGTAGTTTGTAGGAAGTTCATCTATCAAGGGTATGTGGTCCGCAGTCTACAAATTAACATAATATTCCCTTCTTTAATGTTAAGTGGTGGGTTTTACCGGTAGAGAATCATTGAAATAGTATGTATTTTGCAGTTTTCTTCTTCTTCCATGCCTTCAAAACTCTAAAATCCATTATATTAAAGTGTCTAAATATCCTCATCATTTTTTTCAATCCCCCTCGGGGTCCTTCTATAGAAGAGCACAAGAGCTGTATTGGTGGATCGCACACAACCTTTTGTGCAATCACAAAGAGAAAAACCCATCTCGCATATGACTTGGTCAGAGGGGTAGACAGTCATCGTCCACTATGGTGAAAATAATTGTATCTCTACTATGTAAAACATCATTTTTTTCATGGAAGGTCGTCGACTCCGCCTCACTCGTGAACTGTTTGAGTTTGTGGGGGACTTATTCAGGGGGGTGTAATTTTCCACCTCCATTCAATGAACGACTTCGTTATTTTTTAGGGGCTGGCACCATCACCCCGTAAACCATTTAGTTCATGGGTGATTTTCTGAAGTCGTAGATATCCATGCATAGCGGCGGTCCATCAAGGTCTTACAGTTCACGACAAACTATTTTCCTTTTCCAAATTTGGCTTCTCCATCCTTCTTCTTTGATTTTTATTTAAAATTGTTTTCCTTAATTTGTAAAATATTTGTTATTATTTTTTCTTTCCATTTGAAAATTTTTTAGGACCCAAAAAATTCCCCCCATCATAATAGGTTCCGATCAGGATGAAGATGAGGCTATTCTGATGTAAAAGTGGTCCTGATTTGAATGACAGATCAAACAATGCTCTATTTTTTTGAGACAAGGGACTCAGTGAGGATAGTATGAATATTTCTATGGTTACATGGAAAACCCTAAAATCCTCTTTTTATTTCCTTATTACCATAATTTTTTCCTAAATTTGATTTGATGAGGTATTAGCGGTTATGAATTGACTTTTTCTTAGGCCACCGTTGTGTGTTTTCACCCTAAAAATATTTTTGCCTCTTGATTTTTTTCCCTCAATATTTTTTCTAAACCATATATATCATAGGTTTAGTGTGATTGTACTCGACCATTGTCTAGGGTTCAATTTGGGGGTTTTCATCCTGGTGAGTTTTGTGTCACTTTTAGTGGGTAGTTTAGAGTCTTGCAAACTGTATTATCATTACTAATGTTTTAAGTCAAACATCTTTAACCTTGAATGGTGAGGTAATGGCCCCAATTAGGAATCATTAACCACTTATTTTCAAATATATTTTAGACATTAATGATGGATTTTTCATGACCTTAATTTTTTGGTTTTTGGATATATAATATGGCATGGGGTATGGAAGCCCTGGGGCGTACGAAAGTAGGAAAATAATCTCATGAGGAAAAATTTTCCTTTAGTTGAAAGGCCTTCTTTTGGAAAATTATGAAGAGCCACAAGGGAATGGTGTGCATATTAAAAAAAGGTTTTCTCAGGACACTGACCTTCCACTTTTGATTGACAAGTAATTTAATTGAAACTTGGACGTCTCAAAACCACCAAGGGTGTCTTGTCAAAGGATTGGTTCCTGAAAAGATTGAGGGAATTTTTATCAATGATGATCAAGAATGAAAGAACACTCCTAAAAAGATTTGGCATGTATATAGGAGGGTTGAATCATGGTGTAGTTTAATTTAATGCAACTAGGACATTTAAGACTTTTGATTTAAAGTCATTTTACTCTTACTAAAAAGGGGGTAATCAACTCGTCATTTCCTTAGGTGTCTGACCAGAAACGTTTTATCATGTTGAGGCATGAAGGGGGAGAGAGGATGTAAAATTTAATCTGGGGGGTTTCTAAAACCAAGAGTGAGGTGGGATATAAACTGTACAGGGGCATATAGAGGTAGAAAAAACATCTTTTGAGAAGAAATTTTCTTTTGGTCAATAGGTATTTTTTGTGGGAGAATTATGTAGAGCCACCGAGGAATTATGTTTATAGTCAAAAAAAGGTGTTCATAGGACATTGGCCCTCAATATCTTCTGGTTGTGGATGATTATGGGGATTCAGAACTTTCTTGTTATAGAGTATGGGTTGTGAAAAGGGGGTGTATGAACACAAAAGGGGGCATTTTAGGCTGAAATATCTTGATAATGGGTAAAGACATCGTCTCCATACAAGTGGGAGGAGGTTCCACATTCAGGTCTAACCCATACACAAGAAAGGGAGGGGAAAACCTTATTTTATGGATGAACTTATGATATGGGATTCGGGCGGCACTATTTATCCCATGATGATATGAATCGAGCTGAACGTAGTTCCTTCAATATTTCATCATTTGAGGATCTGATTCGTACATAGTCATTGGGAATTTGTGCCTTGTATACAAGAACACTGATGGTTCAAGACTCGTATTTTACTTTCTTATGAGATTTATTTCATGCATAGGAATGTCGGTGGGGATATTCTTCAGTGTTCCTATGCCCATGGGTGGACATTGGGTCTCCAGCATCATGCAGCCTTAGTGTTACGTGATTAGAACATTGATATGGAGGCCCATATAGAAGACCTAACTAACTGAAGGATAATTGGACAAGGATATACCATCATTTCAAATATGTGTATAGGAATGAAATATTAAACCATTTTTCTGAGGGCTTTTATATCAGGAGAAATGTTTTGGGGATTGGAAGTTGTTGAGCGTATAGATGTAGGAAAAGCCTCTCCTGAAGAAGAATTTTCCTTTGGTCAACATTCCTTTTTTGTGGGAAACATATTGATTATCCAGTGATATAGGATAATATTCACTATTATAATTTATAATATTCATGACTTTAATTATTCATAAACACCATTTTAGTGCATTTTACACTTTGAACATTATTTCACATTATGATTGTAATTCTTTTTTATAGTTCACTATTACATGGTACATATTTGAACACATCCTAATACAAAAAATGGTGATTATTTTATTTTTCATATTATATTTTATGTTATCCCATGATATAAGGAACAATTCATGCTTTTGGAGCACTAGAATATACCCATTAGAAGACCGTCAAAGTTGGCCTTGAACCAACAACATTCTAGGAAAAGTAAATTGGACAGCATCCCAATAAAAATATTGTAGCAGACAATATACAATCCCAATTATTCTTAATAATTGTCTTAATATATATTACATCATGGATAATATTTCATCTAATAGTGAAAAGTGATAATTCAAATGTTTTAATAGAGTTCCAGGAAGCCCAATTTAGAGATAAAAATTTGGGCCATATTCTGTCGCCTAGAAAAACATCCCACCATTTCGATAATATCTCGCAAAAAAAATTCCATTTGGTATAAAATTGTACAGTAAGTTAGAAGAAATATAAATATCTATTTTATACTTCTACAGCTCACTCTAATTCATCAATATAGAATTAAATGTCAACGCGTCAGTTCGGTGGATGCAAGTTGCCTTCCACTTCTGGTCAATGGTGGAAAAGTCTAGGTTCCACAATCTTTCATCCACCCTAATCCAACCATACTCAAGTGGGATGGATTTCACTATTGTAGGTTCAACCTAAGTCTCTTAAAATGCCTTTTTAAGGTAGTTCTTTTGGAGGATTTATTTATCTTGGATGCTTTTTTTCATTGTAATGTTTTGTTGTAATTTTGTTGTCTGAAGTTTGTATTTTTCATGTAAGTTATTCTAATTCATCGTAGTTTCTTAATAAAAGTTATTATTCTTATATTATTATGTTCTTATTCCTATCAAGATGATACCATTGTCTCGATGTGTGAATTTATTCACACCAAACCTTGTAAAATTATCACACAACGGTGGAGTGATCATTATTTCATTGTCTTTTTTTTAATTCAACAATTCTTCACTCATGAGTCTACACCTCACTACCATTGAAGCCATATAATAAATGGAGGGATAAACCGCTTATGGTTTAATCCAAGGGAGTAGAAAGAGGATGTATTGGATGTTATTTATCACCCCATTATTGTCTAATCACTTCTTTTAATTGAAATTTCTGTTTTATGATTTTAAAACTTCTTCATCCTTGTTGAATTTTAAGGCCACATACTTCAAGAGATAATACAAACCTTTACCTAGTAGTGATCATAAATTTGGTCCTCCAAGTGTATATATGATTATTATTATGGTGTTTTTTTATTAAACTATTAAATTATGAAGGAGATTGATCTTCTTTAATAAACACTTCTTGAATATAAGAAGTTGAAATAGGTAAAAAAGAATTTCATCCAATCCACCCCAAGTGATAACCTAGGATCAACTCATTATTTTAAATTGAATTCACTTAAATATCATAGAATTAACTTAAACCCATATAAATTTAACCCAATTTTGCCACTTAATATCCAAAAATAGTCCATAGAATGTATGTGTTTATAGGGTTTTTCTTAGGTCTTTGAGGATTCGACAACCCAAGCTAAACTACACGTGACCGCTTAAAACAAATATCTTCCGTAAATTTGGGTGAGACCAAATTTTGGCATTGTTTTTTGGGACCCAAGTAATTCATCTCAAAACCCAATATAGTCTTTCCCATTTCTTATATTCTCATCCAAATTCTCTTATCTTTTACCTTTCTCATTTTTGTTCTTTTGGCGCATGTCCGCCTACACTTGTGACCAACCAAACCCTCTAGTTAGGGTGGATAGTACTGGGGTTGGGGAGTCAATTACACCAATAAAACTGTTTCAATTAGATCCTAATCTTCCTAATACTCTAGAGTCAAAAATTGAGCCCATTTCAATGGAAGGTATTTAAAGAAACAAACTCGAAAAACCTGAGTGGGAACCAAAATGGAAATCCAAATGTGGCAGCCTTAAACTTGGGCAATGCAGTCGATCAAACCATGAATGACTACCTCACACCTACCTAGACCAATGCACCCTATTTTATCATGCATGATTCCCTAGGACAATCCCACTATGTTTTAAAACCTCATTTCCTAAACAACCTTCCAACCTTCCATGGGATGGATTCGTAAATTCCATACCTTCATGTCAATGAGTTCAATGACATTGTTGAAGCCATGTGCCCAACTCATCAACATGAGTCAGATAGGATGAGGCGGTTTCCTTTATCACTGAAGGATATAGAAAATTATTGCTTAAACAATCTGAGACCTGCATCAATCCACCACTTTGAAAAATTATAAAAATAATTATACAAAAAATACTTCCCCCATCCAAAACAATCGCACTTGAAAAGAGAAGTAAAAACTTTTTTGAAAAAGAAGGGGAGTCATTTTATGAAACCTGGGAATGGTTAAACAACACACTCAACATGGTACCTCACAATGGATTTTCAATCCCAAAACAAGTTCAAATTTTATATCAATGTTTGGGCCTAGGTAATAATCAATTAATTAACATAATGTGTAATGGGACATTTTAAAATAAATCCCCAAATGATGTATACAAGTAATTAGAAATCCTTGCTGAACAAAACGATACATGGGGAACATCACCTTACTCTGAAAAGACACAAATAACTACATGAATTCATACAATTAGAGAATAGGAAATCCTTAGGGATAATCTTGCTGCACTCACTAGGAAGGTCGAAGAGATCGATCTTAAAAATTTCCATGAAATTAAAACTGTTGACCCTGTTTGCACAATTTGTGACAAACATGACCACAAGACTGACAACTGCCCAATCATCCCTTCCATTAAAGATATTATTCTAGGAGGACCACCTAAATATGTCAATTCCCTAAACTTCAAAAATCCCCAATACCAAAACACATTCAACTTAAGGTATAATGACCACCCAAGATTCCGCTGGAAAGATAACCAACAACCTAGCCAACCACAAGGACCAAACCCCTACACTACACAAAACATCCAAAACCATAATCAATTACAACCACAACTAGTACAATAATAACACCCTCATATCCAATACCAACAACCAATCCAACAACCAAATTATCCTCTTGGGATAAAAAAACCATCAAAAACCCCTACTCAATCTGTCCCTCTACCAATCCTTGAACATTTGTGTAAACAAATGGAGAAAATGAACTCAGAAGTATCATCCCATAAACATGAACTACAAACCATTGAAACCGAGAAGGCAACCATGCCTACTCAGGTGGTACCATTCTCAACATTAAGGGGATAATCAAATTACACACAAAACTCTCATGAACAACTCAAAGAAGTAATTGTTTTACAAAGTGGTAAATCCATTGAGAAAAATGAACAAGCCATTCCAGAACCATTAAAATCATCATCAACGCATGAAAATGATGAATAACCACCCAAAGATTCTGAAAAACCCAATGTAAATGTGAAGGAATTAAACTACCCCAAATAATCAAAAAACCTGCTCCCTTCCCTCAACACATGAGAGGGAAATCTAAACCAGAACTGAATGAGACATTGGGGGAAATATTCTATCAGGTTAAGTTGAACATCCCCCTTCTAGATTCAATCCATACCATTCCTACCTACCCAAAGTACCTGAAGGACTTGTTTAATTTTAAAATAAAATTTTCACATAAAAACCAAGTCATTTTGCATGCTAATTTGATTACCACCATTCAAGGGACCATTCCTCCAAAGTCAAAAGATCCATGATGTTCATACATCAATGTTGATTTAGGAGAGAAAAAAATTGTGAAAGACCTTTTTGATATGGGAGATACTGTGAATATCATTCTTTATGCCATGTATTGTCAATTAGGGATCAAAGAACTCCAACCCAAATATTTTACTCTTCAACTTTCTGATCGTAGTGTTTGACTTCTTAAGGGGATCTTTAAAGATGTTTTGGTGAAATATGAAAATTTCCTTTACCCAGATGACTTCATTTTCCTTGAAAATAACTCAAGATTAGGTCCTAGGGAGAAATCCCCCATCATCCTTGGTCTTACCTTCTTAGCAACAATCAACTCAGTCATCTGAGTCCGAAACGGGAACATGACAATAACCTTTGGGAACATGAGTCTAGACTTGAACATTTATAATTAAAACTCCAAAATTGGAGATGATGAAGAGATCCCTAAGGTTAATTTGATTGGAAGTGTTGGTAGTGAACTTGAGGAACATCAAGTGATTACTGAAGGATGTTTAAGTCAAGAAGAGATTGATTCTATTTGTTCAAATGAGGTAAATTTATCTCCTTGGCTTGAATCTCTTTCAGATAGTTATATTAATGATTTTATCGAATCAAAAACCAATGATACCATTGGGGAAATCAATAAAATTGAGTCCATTACCATTCATGACACTGATTTGGCCAATTTAGTGGATGAAAATTCTATTCACAATGGACCAATTCTGTCGAGAAATCAGAACAAAGAAACTGAGGTCAATACAAAGTCACATATATTCTTGTAAAGTGATAACCAATATGATCTCGAATTTAAGGTCATAACTTCATCAATCAAGTATGAATTCTTAGGGGACAATAAATCCTTTCTTATTTTCATTTCATCCTCTCTTGAATCCAATCAAGAGATAATACTTCATGATGTCCTATGAAAGCATAAGAAAGCTATTGGATGGACCCTTTCTGATATCCCTAGGATTAGCCCACTCATTGGATCCCATAGGATTGTTCTTGAATATGAAGCCAAACCATGTAATCAACCTCAGAAGATACTCAATCCAAATATAATGGATGTGATAAGGAAAGAACTTCTTAAGTTGTTGAAAGCAGGTATCATCTACCCCATTTCTGAGATTGAGTGGGTAAGCCCAATTCAAGTTGTCCCAAAGAAATATCGAATCACTGTGATCACCAATGAGGATGGTGAAATTCTACCCATAAGGGTTAGTAGTGCATAAGATTCTATATTGACTATAGTAAGATCAATGCTTATACCAAGAAAGATCATTTCCCATTTCCCTTTACTGATCAGGTCCTCGAGTGAGTGGCGGTTTATCAATTCTATTGCTTCCTAGATGGATTCTCAGGGCATAATCAAATCAAGGTCTCCTTAGAGGATCATGGAAAAACAACCTTCACTTGTTCATTCGACACGTTTTCCTTCAAATTAATGCCCTTTGGGTTATGTAATGCCCCTAGTACCTTCCAGTTGTGCATGATGGGAATCTTCTCGGACATCGTGGAGGATTGTTTAGAAGACTTCATGGATGACTTCTCCAACTTTGGGGATAATTTTTAGGGATGCCTTCTAATTGTTGAAAGGATTGTATCAAGATGTGAGGATAATAATCTCATCATAAATTGAAAAAAATGCCATTTAATGTTAAAGGAAGAACTTCTTCTAGGTCATATAGTATCTGGTAGAGGGATTGATGTTGATAAAGCTAAGGTCGACATCATTCGTCACCTTAGTTCTCTTTAAACTGTTAATGAAGTGAGGTCCTTATTAGGACATGTTGGTTTCTATAGAAGGTTCATTAAGAATTTCACCTCTATTTCTCTACCACTTTGTGCTCTATCGGTGAAAGATGATCCATTTTTATGGACAGAAAGCTATGAGGGATCATTCACTACACTCAAGTCAACTATTATCTCTCCACCTATCATGAAATCTCCAAATTGGAAACTTCCTTTTGAGCTCATTTGTGATGTGAGTGACTTCGCTGTAGGAGCAGTCTTAGGAAAATGGTGTAAGAAAACTCCATGTGTCATTTATTATGAAAGAAAATCATTAAATGATGCACAAATCAACTACAAAAACACAAAGGAAGATTTTATTTCTGCTGTCTTTGCCTTAGAGAAATTTCGGTCTTATCTATTTGGATCACCCATCATTGTCTTCACTGACTATTCAACCCGGAAATACCTTTTCCAAAAACAAGATGCCATGGATATATTGATTATGTGGGTCTTTCTTCTTAAAGAGTTTTATTTAACCATTTAGGATAAATGGGGTTTTGAAAATGTTTTATTTGATCACCTCCCTAGGATGGAATTCAAATACAACTCACATCACCTTTCTTTGTCTAATTCATTTCCCTATGAGAACCTCTATTCAGTGAGTGATTTCCCATGGTATGCTGACATAGAAAACCATTTAGTGATAGGTGAAATTCCAAAATTCTTATGGACCCAAGATAAAAGGAAATTATTTTTTGATGTCAAGCACTATGTTTTTGATGATCCTTACCTCTTCAAGTTTTTTCCTAATAAAATCATTAAGTGATGTGTTCCTGAGTCCGATAAAGAGTCAATTCTATGGTTCTATCATGAAAAGTCATGCGGAGGCCACTTTTCCACAATGAAAACCACTTAAAAGATCCTCCAAAGTGGTTTGTACTAGCCTAACCTCACTAAGTATTCCTACCAATTCTTCCAAAGTTGTCCTTAGTTTCAACAATTGGGATACATTACCAAAAGGAATCAAATTCCCCTCACTCCCATTCTAGTCATTGAAATATTTGATTAGCGTGGAATTGGTTTCATGGGACCCTTCCCTAAATCTAGAGGATACCTCTACATCCTCTTACCTATTGATTATGTCTTTAAATGTGTTGAGGTCATTCTCACCAAGTCCAATTACCATCATGTTGTTATATTATTTCTGAAAGAGCACATATTTTCTCGATTTAAAATTCATAGGGCTATAATAAGTGATCGAGGAACCCATTTCTGCAACCACCCATTCTCTTCACTCATGTCTAAATATGGGGTTTCTCATAAATTTTCAACTATGTACCATCCTAAAACCAATGTTCAAGATGAGTTATCAAATAGGGAGATTACAAAAATTCTTGAAAAAAAATCAATCCCTCTAGGAAAGATTGGTCTGAGAAACTCTTGGATGCCCTTTTGGCATATCGTATAGTATTCAAAAGCATCCAAGGAATGTCACCATATAGGTTGGTTTATTGAAAATCACGACATTTACCTGTTGAAATTGAATATATAGATTTTTGAGCAATTAATAAAATGAATTATGACCTCTAATTGGCTGAAACTAAAAGGAAATTAGATATCAATAAACATGAGGAACTTAGGATGGAGGATTATGAAAATTCAAGGATAAATAAAGCTAGGGATAAAGCCTACCAATCACAAAATCTTAAAACCAAGAACATTGAATCGGGTAAACCAATTCTTTTATATAGATCTAAACTATATTTACACCTGAGAAAGTTGAGGTCCAGATGGTCGGGTCCATACATAGTGCATAAGGTGTACACCCATGGGGCTGTAGAAATTCAAGATCCCCTCAATGGTCAAACCTTTAAAGTTAATGGTCATAGAGTCAAACTATCCATTGAACCATTCCAAACACATGATATAGATGGAGACTTGTGTGAACCAACCTTATATGAGGAAAATAATTAAACAATTAGGGTTCTATTTCGATCTAGAGATGTTAAAAAAAGCGTTGCATGGGATCCAACCTGGGGTTTTCATGTTTATAATCTTTGTACATCATATTTATTTTTCAAATAGAATTAAAAAATAAATTTTATATTAAAAAAATATTTAACTTTGAATATGATAGTATTGTATACTGTTGACATGTTCTTCTATTATGAGTATGGATAGGTATGAAAGGGGAGCACCATATTCATCTGTGTCACGTGGTGTGATCCTTGAGTAATACATTACCCAGAAATTTAAAAAGAAGACAATGTATCATCATTTTACTTTTATTTTTATGTGTTTTTAGGTTAAAATTTTTATATATATATATATAGATATGTATATATAATAATTAAAAAATTTATTAAATGGACAAGTCGTAGGTTGTGGGGAAAACCACGTCACAACTGGTGAAGCCACGGGGACTCGAACCCGGGAACGAAGAGAGACAGGGGCGCGTGCTTTCCACTGACCTATGGCTTATAGTGCCTCATTCTTATATACTTTTTTTTTATATATACATATATTTCATATATATATATATATTACATGATACTAGTATCGGTATTTGGTATGATAAAATAAATAGTTATGTTTTTTTTTGTTTTTTTTATGTTTTTAATTAAGGGAACCTCTAGGGGTTTCCAGGTTTTCTAATTTAGTTTATGAGTGAGAATCATAGGATATTGAATTTTATAGGGAAATCAACAATATAAAGAACATCCAAAATTTTCTACCATATAACACTAGGAGTCCATGAAGTTCATGGAGATCAAAGAAATAATCTAGAGCATCATGAACATCAACTTCAAAAACAAGGTGACTTTTTTCCATGTGTATTTATTCAAATTACTTTTAGAACTACTCTATTCTACCTCTACGCCCTTATAAATTTTCTTTTCTTCAAACACTGGGGACAATGTTATTTTATGTTGGCGGGAGATGAAATAAAAACATTTCATTTGTGTGCAAAAAAATTATTTGAAAAAAAGTGTGCCTTCATGGAAGGAAAAGTTCCATTAACCTTGAACATGATAATACACATTGCAGAATTTGAAATTTAATATCAAATAATTTAGCATGCCCTGATTCTTATTTTAATCCATGTTTTATTTCACAAGCATAGATTTTTGAATGTGTGGCTTTCTAATGTGATATTTCATCACTTATATTTTCATCCAAATAAAAAAATCACAATGCATGTCCTATGGATTGTGGGGTATTAGTTTGTGTTCATGGGGTCCTCCAAATTAATATCATAGGTTTTTTATTATATTATTTTTAATATGAGCATTAAAAAAAATCAAAAAAAAATCAAAAAATAAAATTGCGTGTAAAGCAATGAAATGACATAATCTGTGGCTTTCGTCACTTGGGGATCATGACTCCACAGTTTTCTGGACCATAGTTTGTAATTTTATCTCTATTTGTGGTAATTTGACTTTGTTTTTTTTTGAGTTAACTCAAGATGATTCCCGAGTATATCGACTTCACTTGGAGCCCTAAGGTCTTTGAGCCTTGGAGTCATAGGAAAAGTCTCGCTACATGGTTTGACTCTTTTGAGTTCAATTTCAATTACCATGGAAATATTGAAAAAAAATTGAATAATCATATTAATATATAAATGTGATTCCCCCTAGCACTTCCATCATTTCCCCTTGAAAAATATGAACCCCCATGTCCATTGTGATACACAACACATCCTCAAGTTTAATAGATATTGGATAAAATATGGATATGAATTTGAACAAAGGAATGGGCTTCTGATTGGGATATACTTATGAAAATATCTTGTATTAAAATGATTTTATGGGTTTCATAGTTTTTTGGTATAAGGGGTTTTGGTGATCATTGTGTATTAAAATGTTTTTGGAAAATGGAATTTGAATTTCAAATTTTTGAGACACATTTTTCTCGAGACTAGAAAAACTAATGTTGGGGTGTGATTATCTACTGAAATATGCTAATATTCATTGTTAATATTTATAATATTCATGATATTAATTATTCATAAACATCATTTTAGTACATTTTACACTTTGAACATTATTTCACATTAGTAATGTAATTATTTGTTAATGTGAACTATTACATGGTACATATTTAAACACATCCTAAAATAAAAAATGGTCTTGATTTTATTTTCATATTTTCTTTTCAGGTCTCCTATGCTATAAGGAACAATTAATGTTGTTTTATAAATAGAATATTCACATTTTAAGACCACAAAAGTTGTCTTTGAACCAACAACATTCTGGGAAAAGTAAACTGATGAGCAGCCCAATAAAGAGTTTGTAGTGGAAAATATATAATCCCAATTATTCTCAAGATGTAACTGAAGATATAGGAAATCATGGAGAACATTTCATCCAATAGTCAAAATAGATAATTTGGATGTTTTAATGGAGTTCTAGGTGGCCCATTTTGGAGAAAAAAATTTTGGGCCAGATTCTGTGGCCCAGAAACACATCCCACCATTTCGATAATATCTCGCAACCCAAAATTCCTTTTGGGATGATATTTTACAGAAGATTAAGAGACATCCATTTATCATTTTTTTTCTTTTATGGACCACTCTAATTTGGCCATATAGAAGGTAATTTTGACGTGCATGTTCAGTGTATGCAAGTTTCCTTCCACTTCCTGTCAAGGGTGGAAAAGTCTATGTTCCACAAGATTTCCACTACCCTAAGCCTACCATACTCAAGTCCGATGACTTTAAATATTGGAGTCTCAAACCAAGGCTTCTAAAATTCATATTTAAGTCAGTGGTGTTGGAGGATTTATCAATCTTGCATGTTTTCATTCATTGTAATGTTATGCTGGAATTTTGTTGTCTCAAGTTTGTATTTCACATATAAGTTGTTATAATTCATCTTAGTTTCTTAATAAAAGTTATTATTATCCTCTTATTTTGTTCTTATTCATATCAAGTTGATACCATTGTCTCATTGTGTGAATTTATTCACACCAAAACTTGTGAAATTATCACACTACGGTGGAGTGATCATTATTTCATTTTCTTTTTTTTTTACTTCTTCAATTCTTCCTTCATGAGTCTACTTCCTGCTTCCATTGAAACCATAGAATCAATTGAAGGATAACCCACTTATGGGTTGATCCAAGGGAGTATCCAGGGGCTGGATTGGATGTTATTTATCACCCCATTAATGTCTTATCACTTCTTTTAATTGATATTTTTGTTTGATGATTTTAAAACTTCTTCGTCCTTGTTGAATTTTAAGGCCACATACTTCAATAGCTAATATAAACCTTTACCTTAGAGTACTCATAAATTTGATCCACCAAGTGTGTATGTGATTATTATTATTTTGTGTTGGTATTAAACCTATAAGTGATGAAGTTGTTTGATGTTCTTGAATAAACCCATCTCGAATATAATAAATTGAAACAGTTTAAAAAGAATTTCAGTCAATCCACCCCAAGTGATAACCTAGGATGAACTCATTAATTTAAATTTAATTCACATAAGTATCATAGTGTTCATTTAAATCCATCTAAAATCAACCCAAGTTGGCCACTTCATATCAAAAAAATATTCCATATAATTTATGTTCCTATGGGATTCTTCTTAGGTATCTAAGGATTTGACATCCCAATCTAAAATACAAGAGACTGCTTAAACCTAATATCTTGCGTAAATTTGGGCGAGAAAATATATACAGATCTATTAGGGAATTTTTTTCATAGTCAAACAATGGTTTTTTCAGCACACTTACATTCCATTTCTTATGTCCTTTGAAATTTATGAAGATATGAAATCACTCAAAGCATGGGGTTTAGTGAATATACAAGATCGATATGGACATATTAGAAACACTTAGGTCATGATTACCCATGGATTGGGGAATTCCCTTCATAGATCTGACTCATGTGTGGGATTGGGAAGTTTAATTCCATTTCTGGAATTGGGTGTCATGAAATTATACTTCCCGCATAGGCTCATCCCACACACAGAGATCGAGGAACGTTTGGATACATTTGTTTCATTTGGAGGTGTTTAAGCCTAAGATCTGTCAATCAGGAATCACTATATATCCTTCATGCATAGTAATTAAGTTAAACATAGTTCTTGGAGTACTTTTCAGTTTAACGTCATGCATTAAGGACTTTGGGTTTAGTAATATGGAGGGGAGGACCCTTAATGTGCTTTTTTTGGTCGTGTCATTAGGACTACCTATTATTGAATGATTTGTAATGAATCTATGGGGAAATCACTTATGAAGTCCCTAAGCTAGCATGATTTGTGCTCGATGTTACAAAAATGGTGTGGAAAGGGTTTATTCCACCACGTAGGAATGGAACAATCAAGGAATGGGACATTTTATATTCGGGGAACTTGGACTGAGATGAAAGTTCAAGAGTTTCTAGGTATCATATACACGACATAGTGGGTGACCAATACTGGGGGTAAAGTCCTCTTGGGTGAGAACTCTTGTGAGGCTGTGTAGTTTAATATCATAAAACAAGGAAATTTTATCATGTAGTTTAACATCATATTACTAGGATGACTTTCATATTATTTATCATCATCTTGAAAGGTCGTAGATTCCATGTAGTTCATTGTCGTGGGGTAAGGATGGTTTGACCATGAATTTTAACATCTTATAGTGAGGACAGAAACAACCTGATGTGAAAGAGGGGACATTTATGAGTCTATGTACATTAAAATATTGTGGTAAGGATGCTGGAATCACGATTTAATGTCATGTTACATGGAATCAAGGTTTGGAATCCCCTGCCCAGCTTTTCATTTTCATGAAGAATATGGGGGAATTTTTATGTTCCCATTTTTCATGGTTGGACCTAGGTTTAAAAATAAAGGCATCACTATGTATCTCATTATACTGATAATTAGACCACATGTAGATCTTGGGGTACCTTGTAGTTTAATGTTATGCATTTAGGGCTCGAGCCATGTTATTTTACATCGTACGGTAACGACTCGGGTTTGTAGTGAATTGATATGCCTATGAGGAATCCTCTACCAAAACTCCTAATCCCTCATGAGTAGCAGTGAGTGTGAGAAATAAGGGATTGTAAAATATTACACCACCACATAGGGGGCATGATGAAGGATGGGGCATTTTTTCCTTCACTATTTTGTTGTAGTTAGGCCCAGGTTTGAAGACCTGGACACTACTTACATAACCTATGTGGATGGGAATCAATATGAATGTAGTTCTATGAATTTCCTAGTGTGAGTTGGACCTATATGCAGGGGATGATCATTTTTGTTCTGGTGGAAGCTATTCCCAAGGGTGTGGAACCCAAGTGTCACTACGTGTCCTTTGAGGGAAGAAATCAAGCTGCACCTACTTCTTAGAAGGAAATTCCCTGTATAGGTCGGATCAATACATAGGGAAAAGAGGAATTTTTGTACTTGATGGTGACTAAACTAGGATGTAGAACCTGGGTGTCACTACGTATCATTCTAGAGAAAGAATCAAGCTACATGTTGTTCTAAAGCTCCATGTACCGATCGAGCCCATGCACAAGAATATCAAGGGTTTACTCTCACAATATAGAGGCAATTGAGGATACAATAGAGTAAATTTGCATCATCTAGTGGCTAAAGGAAGAACTAGGATCAAGGCATCCCTACGAATCCCATTGGTTTATGGGAATAAAAATTTAACTAGTTCTGTGAAGAGACATTGTTATGTAGGTCGGGTCCATACACAAGGAGGGGGGATTTTTTGCTGGTGATTACTGAGGCTAGGATAGTCATTACTACATATCCTATATAGATAGTAATAATGTTTCATGTAAGTCTAGAGAAATAGGGATCATTTGTGGATCTAGCACTCATGTAGGACACTCACATATAATAAGGGGGGATTTTACCTTTCTCCAACACATATCTGACTAATGTGTGATGAACCATTGAATAAAACATAATGGACCACATTCAGTTTAACATCTTATAATTGGGATGTCAGATGCCATGCAGTTTAACATCATGTTGTTAGGATGTTGGATCATTCTGTTTTACAATATGAGATGAGTGTATTTTATCATGTTGTTTTTCATCATGTGATTGGGACAGATTTCACCCGACATGAATGGAAGGGAATATTGTATCCTCCAATTTAATGCCTTGAAATTAGGGATTAATGGCCATTGATGTTATTAATATTTTCATGACTTATTATATACTCCCTTTACTGACTTTATATGAAATGTGCCTAATTTTTGTGAAATATTAATGTTTTAATATTAAGAATAATTTTTGAGCATTTTTAGAAGTACTCCAATTGAGTCAGTTTACATTTTTAATAATCACTATACTGATCCAAATTGTGTGGTTCTTTATTTTTAGGATTCTACTTTAAATATAAAACATTTCATTAGAATGTACCATGAGCCAATTCTACAATTTGAAGGGTCATATGGTCCTCACAAACAAGACTAAAGAATCTGTGAAGAAATTGGACTATTCATGAATATTGATAAACTGTGATAAATACGGAAGTCCAAATTCCATTATTCTCCACCATAGTTTGGGGGACAATTTAAGGAGTTTAGGATAACAATTTAAAGGCCTAATAAGAACAAAAATGGGCCCAAATGATGCATTGAAATCCAGCCCACCATTCTGGCCGAGAAACAAAAACATCAAACAAATATTGGCATTTCTCCTGATTTGTACATACATTCTATCTGCTATTTTTCCGTGTGAAATATTAGATATTGAAGGGCAACTCTTTTGAAGAAATTATATTTATTTGAGGGAATCTTCATGTTCTAAAACCCAATCACATTATTGTCTTTGAAAAAATCTGGATTGAAATGGACATATCAGAATTGTTTAGTAAAACTGCCATAACCTTTACTCCATAATTCTAATGAAATCTAAATTTTCACCATCGACATAGGACATGTATATATAAAACTTTGAATAAAGATGTATTTCATGATTTGGCTGTATGAAGGTCCAAATCGGTGATCCAAGTGGAGGGGTAAATCTGGAATGCAAACAGTCCACCACATTGGGCTGTTAATACATCCCCACATCTCTTTTCAAAAGAGTTGGAATTTCAGAATAGAGTAGGATCAATTGTAATGACCAAGGATCTTCCAAAGTCCTGGGAGGACATGAAAAAATGAAGTTTTCACTTGATGTACCCTTCCTCCTCTCTTTCATTTCATTTACTTTTGTATTCTTTTTCATTTGAAATCTTGTAAGTGTTTGTTTTGTAAATCTATTTTAATGAATGTTTATTCATCAATATCTCTTACTCTCACACACATTCTGTAGTTTAATATTAATGTTATTAAAATATCATAAATCAAGTTAAAATCCATTCTCTTAATTTTATTCCTCTTTCAATCCAAATTCTATATTTAACAATTTCTTCATTGTTTGTGTGTGTGTTCGGCACACTACTCTTATTTGTTCCTTTCTTTTTATTCTCTTTATAATTCAACACCATAAACAAATATTACCATATTAATAACCATCTTAATGGATGATAAAATCTCTAATTGGGTTCAGTTTTAATTTAGTAATGTTAATCGATTGAGATCTTTTGTTCAATGAGTATTAGTTGAATTAACATTGTGTATGTGGACTTAGCATGTCATGGATTAATGACTATTTTGTTTAACGTGTAGTTTCCATGGATAATTGGAACCATAAATACACTACCATAAACAAGATATTATCAATATTTGAACCCTAAGTTAAGCTAAGTCTTGTATTAATGCCTTAACACTTGGGAATTCAAATCAACGTCAACTTGTGACATGGGTGTTAATTTAAATGCAATATAAAGAAAATCTCAAGGATATAAGAAACATAATTGACCTAATGATGAACTCACCCAAATCATTATCAATTTGTTAAATCAATCATTATCAATTAGTCATTTCAGTTAATCTCTACAAACAAACCCCCCAATCATAATACAATCAACTAAAAACAAACGACTATTTCAAAGTATCATCGTCGAGGATTCGACCCGAGTTCTGCTATACACATTAGCAGAGCACTGGAACCTTGAATGGTCGATAGGAGACAATCGGCCGTTTGTTTTAAATGGTGTCGTTGCCGGGGATGGTGATTTATATAGTCATTATTTTCGGTTTACTTGAAAAAAAACCCCAAAAAAAGTTTAAAAATTTAAAAAAAACACAAAGGAAAACATGTCTTCTCATAAAAATCATAAACGGATAACAAACAAAGAAAAACCCATATTCCTTTTTCTTACAACATCATTATGAATTCCCCAGAGCCTCCCAAAAAATCCCTCAGATTTGTTTGACCCTGAAATTGATCGAACACTTCGCCAACCTAGAAGGAACATAAGAGACAATCAAATAATTCAAGAACCAGTCCTTGTCCAACCAGTTGAATTAGAAATGGCCAATCCTAGGGAACAAACCCTTAAAGAACTTTTTTCCCCTGATATGAATTACCGACCTCTTGGTATTCAATATCCAAACATAGAGGCTAACATAAAACTCAAATTAGGTTTGATTCATCTTCTTCCTCATTTCCACGGGCTAGCCGGTGAGGATCCACATCTCCACCTTAAAGAGTTCCAAGTGGTTTGCTCTACCATGAAGCCTCTAGGGGTTTCTGAGGAACAAATAAGACTCTGAGAATTCCCTTTCACCCTAGCCGACTCCACCAAGTCATGGCTCTACTACCTTCCTCCTAGTTCCATAACCACATGGTATGACATGAAGTGAATCTTCTTAGAGAAATTATTTCCTCCTTATCGTACTGCTTCTATCCGAAAGGAAATAAGTGGTATACGTCAATTCCCAAGAGAATCACTCCATGAGTGATGGGAAAGGTTCAAAAAGCTTGTAGAAACATGTCCACACCATCAAATCCCTAACCAACTCTTGATCCAATACTTCTATGGGGGGTTATTGGCTATGGAGAGAACTCTCATAGATGCCGCAAGGGGCAATGCTCTTTTTGATAAAACTCCTGAAGCAGCAAGAGATATCATAAGTAACATGGTCGCAAACACACAACAATTCCATACTTGAGAAAATGCTCAAGTAAAAAAATCCCAAGATAATCAATCAATTGAACCGAAAAAGATGAACGAGTGGATGAGTGAACTTAAAAGTCTTGTGCGACAACTAGTTGTGGCATCTAAATCCCCAACCTCATCTTCTTCACAATCAATGTTTCTTGGACCTATCAAAAACTGTGGAATCTGCAACTCTCCATCTCATCCAACTGACACATGTCCACAACTTCAAGAGGATCAATCCGATTCATCTGGACCAATGGATCTCAATGCAGCATATGCTCAGAGGAACACCAACCCTCCACAATCAAGTCAATTCATTAGAAACTTCAACCAAACTCACTCTAATCCCTTCTCTTCTTCCTATAACCAAGGCCTTAGGTATGGTAATCTCAGATCTCATCCCCCTCAATTCCCTCCTCAAAACCCAGACCAATTTCAATATGGTCAAGGTGTTGGTAACTTCCAACAACCTTATCCTTTTATTCCTCAACCTCAAAGGAACAATCCTCCTCCTGGATTCCATTATCCTAGTGATCCTTCCCAATTCCAAAACCAATACAATAGCTTTTTCAAGAACCAAAATAAAGGTAATACCAATTCGGGACAAGACTCTTCTTCCAGGAAACCATGAGAAAGCGTTGTAGAAGATCTTGCCTCCATTACCCGTTCTAGTCTCAAGAACATTGAAACACAAATTGGTCAACTTGCATCCCACCTTAGTTAGCAGCAACCATCCAATTCTTCCCAACTTCCAGCTCAACCATTACCCAACCCCAAGGGTAATGTAAGTGAAATTTCACTTAGATCATGAAAGAAACTTCTTATGCCTCATGATATGTCCTCAAACCCCCCTTTAAATGTTGACCTATAAAATGAAAATAAAAATAAACATGAAAATAATCTGAATCCATTACCTCACCTCCTTCCATTCCACTTAGGAATCCAATTACTTTTCCACAAGCTGTCTCTAAGACAAAGAAGTCATTTGAACCTGATTCTGAAATGATTGAAATGTTTAGACATGTTGAAGTCAACATTCCTCTCTTAGATGCCACAAAAAAAATCTCTATGTAAGCCATGTTTTTTAAGGAATTGTGCACCCACAAGAGGAAACTTAGGACCGTTGAAAATGTTTCAACCAAAGAGTACATACACATTAAGTGCAAATATCCCGGGACCTTTACAGTTCCATGCCAAATTGGATGTTCCAGCTTTGATGATGCACTCATAAATCTAGGAGAATCAATTAATGTCATGCCCAAATCTATATTCACCAACCTTGGTCTAGGTCCCTTACATCAAACGGGTGTTGTCATTCAGTTATCCAATCGAAGAATATCCAGTCCTAAGGGAATAATTGAGGATGTCCTTGTCCGAGACAATGATATTATCTTCCCTGTTGATATCTATGTCCTTGACATGGAAGGTGAGACGAACTCTTCTCGATCTCCCCTAATTCTAGGAAGACCATTCCTCATGACTGTGAGAACCAATATTGATGTCCATTCAGGAATCTTATCCATGGAATTTGGTGACCCACTAGTCAAGTTCAACATTTTCCAAGCCATGTGATACCCATCTGAGAATCACTCTGCATTCTCAATCCATGCTTTTGAGGAAACTACTAAAAGTCAATTGAACCTCAATCCACCATGTTCTTCATGTTCTAATGAAAAAGGATCTTGTGAAATCTGCACCATGATTAACCAAGTCATAAATGGTGATGTTGATGTGGACCTCTCATTCATTGACTCTATCAATATAGAGGAACTTGAAAACTCTCTTGAATCCCACATCAACTCTAATCTCTACTACACCACATTGGATAGTATTAATGAAAATGAATCTGAGGCAACTGAAGTCCCTTCATCCATTACTGAGATATCTAACCCACAAACGAGAGATGATACTGATCTAAAACCTCTTCCTGAACACCTGAAATATGCAGTCATTTTCCATGATCACTCTTATCCTATCATTATCTCTTCTTCACTTATCGAAACTGAGGAGTCCAAACTTGTCCAAGTGTTAGAGGAAAACAAAAAGGCCTTAGGGTGGACCCTAGATGACATACCAGGAATCAACCATGCCCTTTGAATGCATCACATTCATCTTGAAGAGTCATCCAAACCAATTAGACAACCTCAAAGAAGACTCAATACACTCATACTTGAGGTAGTTAGGGAAGAGAACATCAAGCTTCTTCAAGATGGTATTATCTACCCAATTTATTATAGTGAATGGGTTATTCCAATTCATGTTTTACCTCTAAAGGGTAGGATAATTGTTGTCATAAATGAACATGGAGAGGTAGTAACAACTTGAGTGAAGAACAAATGGTGTGTGTGCATCAACTATAGGAAATTGAATGTTGAGACAAGAAAAGATCACTACCCTCTTCCATTCCTTGATCAAATGTTGGAATGATTAGTCGGAAAGTCACACTATTGCTTTCTTGATGGATACAACCGCTACATCCAAACCCCAATCGCACCTCAGGACCAAGAAAATACTACTTTCACATTCCCCTTTGGAACATATGCATATATAAGAATGCCTTTTGGAATTTACAATGCTCTTGAAAATTTATAGAGGTGTATGATGAGTATCTTTTCTGAATTCATTGAACATTGCATGGAAGTCTTCATGGATGACTTCACCATTTACGGTGAGTCATTTGAATATTGTTTGAATTCACACTCTCTAGTCCTCCAAAAGTGTGTCAAGTGAAACCTTGTGTTAAATTTTGAAAAATGTCACTCCATGATTGAAAATGGGATTGTTCTAGGGAACATAGTTTCAAAAGATGGTTTGAAGTTGATCCAACCAAAATAGAAGTGATCCAATCACTTCCTAAACCCACTTCTGTTCGAGACATCTGTTCATTTCTTGGTCATGCCGGTTTCTATCAGCGATTCATCCATAACTACAGTAAAATTTCCCTCCCACTCACTCGGTTTCTCCAAAATGTTGTCCCTTTCCATTTTGATGAGGTTTTCAAGAGAGAATTTGTTGAACTCAAAACTACTCTAACATCTTCCCCAATAATCCAACCCCTAAATTGGTCCTTACCCTTTGAGTTGATAAGGCTTACCCTTTGATGTGTGATGCTTCTAATAGAGCTTTTGGGGATATTATTGGTCAAAGAAGAGAAAAACTTCCTCATGTCATCTATTATGCCTCAATAACATTGGATGAAACTCAATCTCACTACATTGTCACTGAAAAAGAACTTTTAGTAGTTTTTTTCCTTAGATAAATTATGGCCCTATCTCTTAGGTTCCAAAATCATCATCTTCAAAGACCATTCTGCTATAATGTTCTTACTCAAGAAAAGTGATTCCAAACCGAGGCTAATAAGATGGATCCTAATGCTCCAAGAGTTTGACCTTGAAATCAATGATAGACCAGAAAAAAGAAAACCCTGTGGCTGATCACTTGAGTATAATTTATAATTCTTATCACTCTGAAATCATCGATTCTAAATTCCCCATTGAGCACCATTCATCTCTCACTCCAAAAATACCATGGTATGCCTTGATTGTAAATTACTTGGTTTCTAGTGTTTTTCCTGAAATGTTTTCAAAAGAACAAAAAATAAAATTGAAAAGTGATTCAAAATTCTATTTTTGGGATGAAAATAAACTTTGGAAAAATTGGGGTGACATGGTAATTAGAAGATGTGTTAATGAAGATGAGCATTCCTCTATATTAGAATTTTGTCACTCAATGCCTGGTGGTGGAAACTTTGGACCACAATAGACCTCCCGAAAGGTCCTAGACTCTAGATTCATCTGGCCATCACTCTTCAAGGACTGGCATAAGTTCTTTCAATCATGTCCCACTTGCCAAAAGTTTGGCACATTTTCCAAGAGAAATTAAATTCCCCAACAACCATTAATTTTTTACGAGATCTTCGATATTTGAGGCATCTATTTCATGGGACCATTACCTCCTTCCAATAGATTATCATATATTCTTCTTGAGGTTGATTACGTTTATAGGTGGGTCAAGGATAAACCCACTAGAAAGGATGATTCACATACTGTTAGTGAGTTCCTAATGAAACACATCTTCCATAGATTTGGCACACCTTGTGCTTTGATCAGTGACTTAGGAACCCATTATTGTAATAGAAACATGGAATCTATTTTGAAAAAGAATGGGGTTGTACATAAAACTTCAACTTAATATCACCCACAAACAAATGGAATGGCAAAAATTTCAAATAGAGAAGTGAAAAGAGTGCTTTAGAGAACTATAAAACCCACCAGAAATGACTGGCTAGAAAGACTTGGTGAAGCACTTTGGGATTATTGAAATACCTATAAAACACCCATTGGGATGTCTCCTTTTAGGCTAGTTTTTGGTAAAGCATGTCATTTTCTAGTTGAAATCCAACATAAGTCATTTTGGGTAGTGAAAACTTGTAATTTTGATCTTGAAAAATCTGGTGAAGAAAGATTGTTTCAATTGGATGAACTGGAGGAGCTTCAACTTGAATCCTATGAGAATTCCACTCTGTACAAAGAAAATTCTAACGTACGCTATGAAAAACACATCCTGAGAAAGGTATTCCATAAATGTGAAAAGGTATTTCTTTTCAAATCTCAATTTCATCTTCACCCAGGTAAGCTTAATTCCCATTGGGAAGGTCCTATTTTTATTACTAATGTTTACCCGTTTTGTTCAGTGCAAGTCCAAGACCCATCATCCAATAGGTCATTCACGGTTAATGGACACTGGTTAAAGCATCACCATTAGAGGACACACAATCCTGGATCAACATTGACTTCCATCGGATCCCCAACTTCTGCAGTTGACCCACCACTGGATGGAGATGACAACCCACCAAATCCAAACCAGGGGGCACCTCTTTCCTTTTAACTCTCTCTCTCTTCCTCCCTCTACCACTTTCTTCTTCTTCCTCTATCTTTCATTTTTTACCACTTTCTTTTTCAAACCCGTTATTTTTCTCTTTCTCTTTTATGTGATTGTGTCTTTATTAAAAACTAAAAAAATCTAAAAAAAAGAATCATGACATATATATATATATATATACAAAACAAATAAGATTCATGTTTACTCACCATCGAGTTTTAAAATTTTGTCCAACCTTTTTGGGGAGTCAAAAGAAATTTTTTCATCTCAAAAATTTTTTATTTTCATCATGACTTTGGATAAAGAATTTTGTGTCAAAACCAATACATTTTTAATGCTCATTTTTTTATTCGGAAAATCATTTTCCCCAACAATGAGAACCAACATTAGCTTCCATGCCAAGGACATCATTTAAAAATGTGTGTTTTCACCACCATTTGTGAGTCTTGATTTTTTGGACCTTTGAGCTGAATTTCCTACCTTAGTGTGCATTAATATGATATATGCATTTTCTAAACCACATAATAATCACAATATCCAAATAGCCTCCCACTTCCCTTACATTAATCCTCCTTTTGAAATCCCCTTCAAGCCTATGCATACCTTTTCATTGATAGCGACATTACAAGCCCAATACCTTTTCCCACCCAATATCAACAAGTATTTTCATTGCATAATTTTTTGAAATTTAAGTGTGAGGGGAATGTAGTTCATTGTTTGGGTACCCGATTATTGATTTTCAAGGAGTTATCATCTGCTTGAGGGAAATCATCCATTTCAGTGTGGGGTAGAGGTTGTCATTTAGTGTGTTTTTGGGAATGTAATGTACTTACATTTATGTAATTTTGTAAATGTTATTGACAAGTGTTCAAAATAATCAAAACTGATGAAAAAAACTCAAAAAAAATTAAAAAATGGGTTGTGTCTTGGGTAGGTCAAAAATCACTCTTTCTCAACCTTTGATCTTGTTATAACTCTTACAATTAGTTTCATGAGGAGATCAAACATGGGTTAGGATATGAGTGTGAGATCTGTTTCAAGGTCAACTTTCAAAAAACAAATAAAAAACAGAATAGAAAAAAAGAACAGTTGCATTATATTCTTATTGGGAGAAGTTCTGTGTTTTGTAAATATTTCATATTCTCATTACCTTCATATTTTCTTACTCTATTGTGTCTTTCTTCACACAATCATTCCATTGTAAATATGTTTTTTCATTTCCTTCCATGTTTTATTTCAAAAAAATGTGCATTTCTTTTTCTATGTTTGTGTTTTAACTCTCTTCTTCTCTCTCATGGACATTATATTCCTACCATCCAATAGCCACAGAAAAACCCCTTTAAAAGACATCTTGATTCTTGTGCACTTTGGATAGGTATTGGAAGCTGATATATCTTTCAAACTCTAAGATTTTCAATTTTGGTTGGTGAAAGAGTGAATCTCCACAAATGAATTTTATCATCTTGAGAGGTGTGAGTTTTGAGTGTCTAGATTTTCCATTTATAAATTTGAGCATGAAAAAAATGAATCAGTTTTGGATCACTTTTTCTATAACAACTTTTGGTGAAATTAAAAATGGATGAGCGAAATAGTATAAACCTCCACTCATTAGAGAAAACAAAATATTAATATTTTTTGGTGAGTGAAAATGATTTTGTCATGTTTTTATATTTGTTGCACATGAGGGAATGCACAAAACCAATTGTGGGGGATTTTATATGATTAATATTTTCATAACTTATTATATACTCCCTTTACTGATTTTATATGAAATGTGCATAATTTTTGTGAAATATTAATGTTGTAATATTAAGAATAAATTTTGAGCATTTTTAGAAGTACCCCAATTGAGTCAGTTTGCTGTTTTAATAATAACTATCAATATACTAAACTGAATTGTGTGGTTATTTTTTTTAGGATTATCCTTTAAATATAAAACATTTAATTATAAGGTACCATGATCCAATTCTTCCATTTAAATGGTCATATAGTCCTCACAAACAAGACTAAATAATCGGTGAAGAAACTAGACAATTCGTGAAGATTGATTTACTGGGCTAAATACAGAAGTCCAAATTCCATTATTCTCCACCATAGTTCTGGGAACAATTTATGGAGTTCAGGATAAAAAATTTAAGGCCTAATAAGAACAAAAATGGCCCCAATTGATGCAATGAAATACAGCCCACCATTTTGGATGAGAAATAAAATCATCACGCAAATATTGACATTTCTCCTGATGTGACCATCCATTCGAGCTGATATTTTGCAGTGTAAAATAGGGGATATGGCCGGACAACGATTTTGAAGAAATGATTTTTATTTGAGGGAATATTCCTATTCCAAAACCCATTCACATTATGATCTTTGAGAAGTCTGGATTGAAATTGACAGATCATAATTGTTTAGTAAAACTGTAATAACCTTTTCTACATAAGGGCAATGGATGAAAAATCTTCACAGTCGACAGAGAACTTTTATATCTACAACATTGGAGAAGGTGATATTTCATGATTCGGCTGTATGAATGTCCAAATAGGTGACCCAAGTGGAGGGGTAATTCTGGAATGCAAATAGTCCACCACCTTGGGCTATTAATACATCCCCTCCTCTCCTTTCAAAAGGGTTGTCATTTCAGAATAGAGGAGGATCAATTTGAATGACCAAGGATCTTCTAAAGGCATGTGAGGACATGGAAAACTCATGTTTTCACTTGTGATACCCTTCCTCCTCTCTTTCATTTCATTTACTTTTGTGTTCTTTTTCATTTGAAATCTTGTAAGTGTTTGTTTTGTAATTCCGTTTTAATGAATGTTTCTTCTTCAATATTTCTTACTATCACCCAACTTATGTAGTTTAATATTAATGTTCTTAAAATATCCTAAATCAAGTAAAAATCCATTCTCTTATTTTTTTTCCTCATTCAATCCAAATTATATATTTAACAATTACTTCATCGTTTGTGTGTGTGTTTGGCGCACTACTCTTATCTTGTCCATTTATTTTTCTTCACTTTATAGTTAATCACCATAAACATATATTACCATATTAATAATCATCTTAATGGCTGATTAAATCTCTCATTTGGGTGAGTTTTAATTTAGGAATGTTAAGCGATTGAGAGCTTTTTCTCGATGAGTATTCGTTGAATTAACATTTTTTGTGTTGGACTTAGCATGTCATGGATTAATGACTTTATTTGTTTAACGTGTGGTTTCCATGGATTATTGGAACTATAATACACTACCATAAAAATAAACGATTGAGATTAGAACCCTAAGTTATGTTAAGGCTTGGATTAAAGCCTTAACACTTGGGAATTCAAATCAACGTCAACTTGTGACATGGGTGTTAATTTAAATGCAATATAAAGCAAAGCTCAAGGATATCAAAAGTTTAACTAAACTAATGATGAACTCACCCTAATAATTATAAATTTTTTAAATCAATCATAATCAATTAGTCATTTCAATTAATCTTTGCATACAAACCCTCCAATCAGAATACAATCACCTAAAAACAAATTAATATTTCAAAGTATCATCACTGAGGATTTTACCGGAGTGCTGGTATACACATTAGCATAGCACAGGAACCTTGACCGGTCGATAGGCAAAAATCATCCGTGTTTTTCATCCATGTAGTTTTAATGTTGTGCGGTGAGGAAATTTTGATCATGCAGTTTAATTTCTTACGATTAGGATGAATTTCACCCAATTTAAATGGAAGGGAATATTGTATCATGCATTTTATTTTCTTCTGATTAAGAATTTTTTCAATGCTATTTAACGTTGTGTGGTGAGGAAATTTCGACCATGCAGTTTTAAAATCATACAGTGAGGACACATTGACCATGCATTTTAAAATCTTGCGAATAGGACGAATTTCAAATAAATTGAATTGAATGGAATTTTGTATCCTATGGTTTAATTTCTTGCAATTAGGGAATTTTTTCTGTGTAGTTTTAATGTCATGTGGTGAGGACATTTTGACAATGCAGTTTAACGTCTTGCGATCAGGATGAATTTCACCTGATGTGAATGGAAGGGCATGTTGTATCCTGTAGATTAATGTACTGAGATTAGGAAAATTTGGCCATGCAGTTTTAACATTGTGCGGTGATGACATTTTGACCATGCAGTTTAACGTCTTGCGAATAGGAGGAATTATTTGGCTACATGACATATTTATTCAATAACCTTACACCGGTAGGGGTAGTGGTAATCTTTCCATCCATTGAATTTAAGTAATATGCTCCATTGGAGTAGACCTTGGGTATGGAATATGTTCCACCCATTTTGAATCCAATTTAGGAGGATTCTCCCCGAGTATCATCAGGGTTTTGAGGTCCAACACCATTTCTCCTTTGAGAAAATACAAGAGGTGAACCTTTTTGTTGAAGGCCAATGCAATCTGATTTTGGTAGACTTCAAAATGGTGCATAGTGTGAAATATTTCCCATCTAGTTGCTCTAACTCATCGAACTATTTCTTGGATTTTTCATCTGTGGATGGTTAATCACAGATGGCGACACATAGCGATGGTAGTCAAACATCAATGGGTTGAACAACCTCTATCCTGTATACTAAATGAGTATGGGTTTTCTCGAATGGCAGTGTGGGTCATGGTTCAGTAATACCATAGAGCATGTAGGATCTTGTTTGTTCATGAATTTATGTATTTTTAAACCATATTCTAGAGTATATTGGATAGGGCCTTGTTGAAGGCCTCTATCTACCAGTTGGTCGCCGCATGGTAGTATGATGAAAAGTTGGTCATGATTCCCTACTCCTGATATATCTTATCGAATTCAATATAGCATAAATTGGTGTCATTTTCCATTAGTATAGTATTAGGGACACAAAATATGGTGATTTTAACAACCCGATATTTTACTAGAAATATTCTTTCAATTTCATTGATGTATTTTGTTGTACGCTACACCAAGATTACCTTGAGCTATACACAACACCGTATTAGATTGCAGTATACGAAACACTATTCTTGGATCATGTTACACACAATTTTGATAGTAGTTATTCTACGCAACATTGAGTGTATATATATATATATATATATTCAATGTATAAATAAAATATGGTTGGATTATGTTATACGAAACAATGAAGGAGTCTTGCACAACATGAAACCCAGACTTGGCTTGCATTACATGCAATCACGACATTCCTCGATAGCGTGTGTTGTACGCAATATCAGGTTTCACTAAATGACGATATATGGTTATAATATTACTATGAACTAGACATTATGAATAGTATTAAATACATTTTGAATTTTATAACATTATTATTCATTTTACACATTTTCTATAACATGGTATGAGAAAAAAATCAATTTTTCGAGTTAAATAGATATTTTTAAAAAAATGTAGTTTTTCCACCTTTTGATGGAGCACCTACTTTAAATCTTGTTTTTGACATGTATATAAGTTCAATTTCACAAAATAAAATTCTTCTTTGGAATCCGGATATAAAAATTTACTTTGGATAATTTTTTCATATTATTCTAATAACTTTCATATTTTAATGAATAGTAAAAACAGGCTATATTTTAATTAAAAACAAATTTTTTCATTGAAATAATTTATATGGTTAGAATATCTTTTCAATTGGTTTTAAAGTGTAATTAGAATATATTTTTACCATTTAATCCAATGTTGGTCATTGTAATTAATTTCACTTTGAAATTGGACATAAACAAGTATCAATCTTTTGATAGTTATTATTTTTAAAAACACGCTATTTGTTTTGATAACGGGAATTAATTTTAAAATTAATTAACTCCAATTCTATGTATTGAATTTGGAAAAGTAGACATCATTTTTGAATTTTGAATATCTAATATAGCTTAGGCTGAATTTTTGGTATTTTTCTAAAAACTTCAATTTTTGATGAATAGTGAAAACACTGAGTTTTTTGTTAAAACTGACTTTTTATTTAAATAATCATTTATTTGATTTAAATTTATTGAAGGTCAAAATAGATACATAATTCTTAAATAAGTTCAATGAAATTCATTGGAGTCATTTTATAATAATTTTAGATTTAAAAAAAAAATTATTGAACATTTAACCGTCTTTTATCCACCTCCTATGAGCTTTTTGCAAACTTACATAAAACATAATTTTACCGCTTCTGTGAGTGGAATTTCTAAAATCCGAGAGACACGGTTAATATCAAGGACTAAAATGTGATTCAATGAGATGAAAATAATTTTTGGTGAATTGTAACTTTTTACTTTTATTTATCGCGGTTAAAGTTAAATAGGGTAATTCAAGGTTAAAAGAATATTATAATAATTAAAAATTATCTTTATACTCATCCAAACCTTATTGGATGAGTAATGGCCGACCATGGACATCCTTGGGTCGATTTTGGTACCCAATGGAGCCACTTATGAAACAAAATGACACATTAGATTAATTAATATAATGTAAAGACAAAATTGGATTTAACAAAAATCTTTTAGTAATTAGTTTCTATAAGGGGCTATATAAATTATATTTTCGACTATAAATATTCATTGGAAAGCTAAAAAGATTTAATACTTGTTTGTATTTTTTTTATAATTTTTATACATCAAATAAATTAAATTATTTATGACACAATAATGATGCAGTATTTACCTCATTTATAAATGATTTAAATAAATAAGATTATAATGATTAATATATTATCCAAAACATGTACAATTCTGATTGGATGATTATATTTCGACCATGAGTCATATTATCATTGACTATAATGGTTTTTGGACAATTAGAAACTGAATATAATTATATTATAAAATAATATTTTCACTCTTTCCTAAAGAGCCCCTCCTCTCCCTTATAAAACGAGACCATTTATATCCAATTCCTCACACCTCTCAATCCTTTTGGATCCTCCTAACTCTGCCCAATTACGCTCCCTACATCCCTCTCCTCCCCCTGGAATCCTTACATTAGGATGAAGGCACTTTAAGAAGTCCTTTTGGTTCAAACCAAAAGAAGTTACCCAAATTAAAGGTAACAGTTTCTCTTAAATTGATTTCTTTTATTCTACTTCTCCAACCCCTCAACTCTTTTTAATCATTTCTTTTGTAACAACAACAGTATCATTATTATACTAGGATGTTGTTATGAGAATTATTCGAACTACACTTACACACCCCTCCATCTAATGGATGAAGAACCTAATGTCTCTGCGGATGGAAAACTAACGCCTCACGAAACGATGACTGTTCGATTTTCTCCTACCGCCTCTTATAGTGTCTATTATGATGGAACTGTATTTATATATTATATATATTATTTTTATTATTTCCTTATTCTCCTTTAATTCTCAATTATATCATGACTTTCCGGTTTCCATGGTGGGTAAATACGATAATCTCATTTGAGGAAGTGTGGACTACTGCCCCCTCAAAGTGATGTGATTCGTTAATGCCTTATGTGATATGTATAATGGATGGAGTTAATGATATTATATATATGATATTATAATTTAATTTTAATATAAATATGTATAATTCTGTTTTAATTACATTAAAATAAGAAATAGAAATGAAAGTAGCGTTCATGCGTACGTACGGCTTACCGTCTCCATGAACGGTGCATTTCATTTCATACCTCCATATGTTATGTACTATTATAAATATATGTATATGCTGGATATATATGATATATATGATATATAAATCATGAATATCATTCTATATATAATGAGCATTTGACCATAGGAACAACATGTAATTATAAGAAGTCAATTTTTGACTCAAGTACCAAATATCGACAAAACGAACATTATTAACTTAAATGGTTACATAATGTTTATAACATGGTAATAATTGATATAAAAGGAATAATAAATTTGAAAAATGTTCTTAAGAAAGTAGAAATTAACTTTGGTTTATTATTCAAGAGATTAAAGAATGATCGAGTCAAGTCTGACACGAGGTAAGGGAACATTGTAACCCAGTTTCTGTTCTTTGGGTCGATCTTCTCTTTCTTGGTTATATCATTCTTAGATTATTTGAGAAATGAATTTTTATATCTTATCATGTATTTATATTTTCTTTATGTTACCTTATAGTGATTACACATAAGTGATCCATTTTATTTTCAAAAAGATCTTTGTAAGGGATAATTATTCCAATCTCATTTTTATCTGAGATTTTTTATTCGTAAGTATTTACTGGGGTTATATTTATCATCCATGTCCCTATTTTATAAAAATGGCTTCATGTATGTTTAAAGTCCTTTTTACCCATTTTTTACTTTTACTATATGGAGTGTATGGAATCATTCTTTTACGATGTACTTTTTGACTTTTTCGGCAAATGTACGAGAATGGTTTTTTTAACTTATACATCATGAAAGGATTTTTACGGTTTTATAAAGCCATATTTTCATGAAGATTTCTCCAAATGATTTCATGACTATTTTCTACAAAATCATTTTCTTTTAAAAATACATGACATTTTTTGAAAAGAAAATGATTTTAAAGAAGAAAAGATATTTTCCTCAAGAATTCATTTCAAGTGTTTTATCAAAACCATTTTCCATCTAAGATGACATTATTTCATATGTATATGTTTCAAGTATAATGTCTCTATGATTTACATGGTTTCACTTTTCTTATTATAAAAGGATATACAGTTCTTTTATATGGATTATGTGATTATGGGATAATGTTTATGAAATCCATTTTATTCATTGGGTCATTATGAATGATGTATGTCTATTTTGTGGCACAGGTAAGAATGATTTCATTATGAGATGGGTGGGACCTATATATCCCTCCAATGCATTGGGTAATAATTTATATCTCATTATATAGACATGGATGGAATGGTAAGTTAATCTGGTTCAGTAATACCGGACTCGAACTAGGAGTAAACTCGATTCAGAAAGGGGATTTTTTCACTAAGATGGTCTTGGCAGCAATGCCTTGGATACTATGGAAATCATATCATGTTCTTAATGGTTGCCAAAATTACATGTTCTATTCCCATGTTATTTTATCATGATTACTGTTTCTTTATGATCTATGCCTTATGTACTGCCATGTTTTATGTCATTGTTCAAGATTTTGTTGTTTAAACATTATGTTCATGTTTTTAAGTTCAAATGTATATGATTTGTTTTATTTTATCCATGATTACCCTTACCAAGCATTTGAGCTCACCCTTTATATGTTTTCTTTTCCCCGGGATTTAAAGAAATGTTTTAGGTAAGAAAACCAAAAGGGGATGATCTTTATGGGAGATGTTGAAGATCATTCACCAAGATTAGAAGTTTACGTTCTGAGTTTCCAAAGACACTACACTATTACAGTCTTTATGTGTCTGTTTTTGTTATGTATTAAGTATTCCGCAAAAGTAATGTAATGTCTATGTACGCCATGATTTGGGTCTCTACAGTGATGATGTTGGCTTTCACAAAGCTAACAATTCTTCTTTTCCCAACCTCTTTAAGGGGTACAACTTCTACCCATTTCTAAAATTAGTCACTCGCTATGACAATATTCTTATATTGTTTGGGCATGGTAGGATGATATAGCCCCATAATTTCCACTACCCATTTTTAAAAGGCGAGGATTACTTGGTTGTGTAATGTAAATCTAGGGGTGGATGGATGAAATTTGCTTGATCTTGACAGGAGTTTCAATTCGTTGTGAACTGATCATAATCCTGCATTATTGTGGAGAAATAGTACATAAGACTTTGAATTTGATGAGAGAGCTTGGACACTAATTCTTATTCCCCACAAGATCTGGCATATAATTATTTAATGATGGAATAGGTCTCTTATCCATCAATATACCTGAGAAGTACCCCATCAAGGACCCTCTTATAGAATAACTTTTCCTATTTTGTTCCCTCATATGGCACAAAGTTGACTGCTCATCTCCAGATTTGTTCCCTTCCATACCTGTCTAGTTGGAGTTCTCCCTTTTTAATGTAACTCACAATGAGATTCATCCATCTAGTAGTAGGACTATATGGTTTAGATATAGGACTGATCTCATTGATTTCATCCATCTTGGCCTACAAAAATGGCTAAAACATCTGGCAGTGGGTAATGCTGATGACAGTTTCATTCCGATCCGGGTCATCCAGAGCTATGACTACATTTTCTAATTCATCAGTTTGCACATTTTGTCACTGTGGGACATAAGTTAATGTTATCTCTATTGATATCTCTTCCATCAGTTCTTGGATATGGTTCATCAAATGGATCAGCTCCACTTTCTTGATAGCATGTTCACTATTTACTTTCTTAATGGCCAGTTCTGAATCACCTTTTATCTTTAAACGTTTGGTATGTGATTGAAGTTCCAATTACATTCATGCAATAAGGACCTGGTACTCTTCTTCATTATTCTTTCACCTTCTAATAATAGTAAGGAGTAAAGAAAAAATTTCCTTTTCTAAATATATGAGTATGAATCCTAGACCAACATTTCTAAGCTTGGGATCATCCAAACCTTTTCCCTCTGGGGCTTTGGATGTGTCATTGAAATTCATTCCCTATATCTAGGAATCCTTCTGAATAGTGAGATCTTCTTCATTAGGTAGTTTGACATTCAATGGGGTTATTTTTTTGAGGAGTGTTCTGCTAGGAAATATGCAAGTGTGTGTCCTTTGACAACATTCTGAGGTAAGAACCACTTGTTGAATTTCTACAGGATGAATTCCTGTCGTGACAAATGTCTAGTCAGCATGGGATGGTTGAGTATATAATTGAGTGGGTTTCTATGAGAGATCAAATGGACCTCATGGTGTTGTAGATAATTCCTTGGTTTTTAGACCTCAATGATCAGATCCAGGCATCTCTTCATGATATTCAAATACCATGTCTAATCATCGATCATGGTTTGGATGACATAGTAAGGTTGTTTTTACTACCATAATTGTTCTTCTATGCAATGAAGTCACCTAATTATCGCTAAAAGGAATTCATATATAGAATTAGTGTTCTTCTTTCGATTAAAGGTATTAGCACTGGCAGGCTTAAAATATATTTCATAAAATTGTCGAATGATTTCTAGCAATCATCAGTCCATTGATATTTTGTCACCTTTTTCATCAACCTGGTGAAGGGAAACAATTCCTAGAAGGTTGGATATAAAAAAATGAATATAGACCAAATTTCCTTGAATTACACTCAATTCTGTGAGGTTGTGAAGATTTGACATGCTAATGATGGATCTTGTCTTCTCGGGGTGGACTTCGATTCCATGATAATGTATGAAAAAAGTTGAGTAATTTCTCAAAGGTTACACCAAAATCACATTTCAGGGGGGTTCATTTTCAGACTTTGCTATCACAATTTTCTAAAAAAAGTTTCAATATCTTATAGGTAGTCCAAGAGATTTTATGAAATTACCAACAAATCATCTATATATAATTCAAATAAAATTCCCAGGAAGGGTTTGAAAATGCGATTCATGTAATGTTGGTATGTGGTGTAGGAATTTTTCAAACCAAAGGGAATTACCCTGTAGAAAAATACCCCAGGGGATCCATGAAGGTGCTGACTTCTTCATCTTCATAGGATATTAAGTTCTTCTTATATCTTGAATAGAAATCCATAAATGTGAGATCCGTGTATCTGGCAGTTGCATCGACTAGAAATTTTGTGATTGGGACTAGTAAATCATCTTTGAGGAAGTGCCAATTAAGATCCCTGAAATCGATGTAGATTGTGATCTACCTATTCTTTTTTCTTTACAAGGACTCTATTTTCATTCCATATGAGATATTGTTGCACCTTAAAGAAGTTTTATTTTAATAACTTGTCAACTTTATCCTCTATTTTGGAACCATGTGTCGGGTGAGTCCTTTTAAAGGATTTCTTATAACCATGATGGTATTTCGGAAAGTCTAAGTTGTGAGTGGACACCTCAGGATCGAGGCCTGGCATACATGTATTGTTATAGTTAAAAATAATCATTATTATACTTTATCAATATGTTACAAAACTCTTACTCTTTAGAATACATGGCCTCACTAATTATAGTGGGTCGCGCAGGTCTTCTTTGATTCCAAGGTTTATTTCCTTGGGTTCGTCAATAGTGGTAGAGACACCCTCCTCAAATGATGGAAAGGAATCCCAAAGGTATAATTCTTCATCTTATTCCTCATATTATTATTTTTATAATGGAGAAAAAAATAAGCATATGAGCTCTCTAGTGTTGAGAGAAGAGTTACAATTTTGGAATTTATAGGCTGAGGCTACTTCTTTTGATTCAACGGATAGCAAGGAATCTTCTAGAGATGATGGAGTGAGGGAATGAAAAATGTATTCTTTCTCTTATTCATTGGTGAGTGTGGTAGGTATCATATATAGCCTTGCATATGGAATGAGGTTATTTCCATTCGAGAATTATCTATTGTTTTGGGGGCTAGTAAAACATTAAACACAATGAGGCTCAGAAATTATGACTAAAATCATAAACACTATTGAATATGCCTATGAATTTTGACTCATGAAATCTAACTGATTAATGGTAAGTATGTATTCTTTACCAAGCTGCCTGAGAGTGTTAGTGGGGACCACTTCCAGTATATTTAGTGTAGTGACCCAATCAATTCCATTGACTGAGGGTTTATTCCCTTCCTTATCACATAATCCAACGTCAATACAGTGTGACTCTCAAGACTTGAATGGGTCCTTATCAGTATGAAATGTTTCACTCTCTCTATTAGTGCAATATTTGATGCGCTGATAGTATAATGAGGGAATTTTTGCATGCTGATGAAACCAAGTCCTTCCTAGTAATCCATTGATGTTCGTGTCTTTTCAGACCACCATAAATTATGAGTGGGTCATGAGGTCTCCGAATCGAATTTTGAGATTAACTTATCTTAGTGGGTTATTCTCACTTTTATCATATCCCAATAGTGTTGTGGTGTGGGGCGTCATAATATCCTCATTACATCCAAGCTAATGAAGTGTCCGTATTGGAATAATATTAACTCTAGAACCATTGTTTGATGAATAATTTTTGGATATCGACTTTTGTTATCTTGTCAGATACATATATGGGCTTTATATGTCCTTTCATGATGGATTATTCATCTTTATATATGAAGTATATTATCACATGGAATTTTGTAGTATGGGTATTTGTCTGATAGACTTTAACAGAAGTTACATCAGCTTAAAACTCCTAGGGGATTAGCAAATCTTCTATAAGTGCTTCCCTAATATATTTTGACAAATTCAGGGCATCTATGATTGATAGCTTGGTTGGTACTAATGTCAATTTCTTTATAATATCATATTTTTCATTTAAATTTTGACTCTTTCCCAGAGGGGTATGCTCCTTCATAAATGCTTTAGGGACTTCAGCATTCGATGAAGATGGATAAGTCCCTGATACTAGAGGAGGTGGAGCTTTTTACATTTTAAATTCAGTCTAGGAAGGTCTGCCTATATGTCATGGGTGATCAAATTTTTTTTCATATTCTGATGGATATTCTAGGATTATTGGTCTATTGTTTCTTCTAGAACAGGCATAGAGAAATTCATGTTCATGTTGGGTCTGCTGACGGGCTCTTGCATGATTTTTAGAAACATTTACAGTTTGAGAGGGAGTGCGGCAAAGAATTGGTTTTCTTCCATGATTGAGCCTTCCCGGGTATCCTTGGATTATAAAACCTCTTCCTCTAACTCCTCGATTAGGTTTGGGTAACTTGCGTTTATATCCATACTCTTCATTATATAAGGGATCCACTAAGTGAATGACATTAATGTAGCTGAAAATCAGCTCCTCGTCTAATGGTGACTCAGCCTGACTGACTTTTTTCGGTGGTACTGTTTGGCGAGGTGGTACTCATGGTCCCATTTGGAAGGGAGGTTCCTGTATATTCAGATATTTTGGAATGAAATTTGAGAGTTTAAAATCTATCTTTGTCCTTTGTGAAGGTTCTTCTTCTTGTACTTTATCGTCTCAACCCTTAGAGGATCGTGGGGCTGAGTATGTTGGTTACACCGCATCAGGTTCCATTGGGGGCATAGTCAGTTTCTTCAACTACAATTAGAGGCTACCATGAGATTGGTTGAATATTTTCTGAGTCATCAAACTATCAAAGTTATGCTTATTTTTGTAAATAACCTTTTTCCACTCCCCTTATTCATTAGGGCTAGTGGTGGAAACATAAACCATTTATGATGGCGGTGGTCCCTTCTTGACTATCCCAACATATATTATTCTTTTTAGGATATCATTGAATATGAATAATTCTTAGATGGTGTTTCCCTGTATCTTGTGTAATTGAAAATAATATGGCCTGTCATCAAGACCTACTTCATCAGCCCCCTTCAGCTCTGGTAGCCAGAGCAAGTTGCAATTCATGGTAGCTACAAAGTATCCACAGACATGATTATCTAGGAATGAGTATACTTTATTCTTTCCTTCCTCAAATTGATTCATATTGTATCCCATATTCTCATCTTATTGAGGTGGGGGTGGATGTTGATGTTTAGAGGGCCCTGCACTATTTAGTAAGGTCCTTAGAGCAAGGACTAGTGTAAGGGGTGGCTTGAGCGTAACAAAGGCCACTTTATCTCTCCTTACTATTTTTCATACAGCTAATGGGGTTTCCTGGGACTTGATATTAGTCCATTGTAAGGATTTCTCTATTCTATAGCTAATGGCTGAGAAATCCCAGAACCCACTTGTACACTTTACCAGGATGAGTGGTGTTTAGAACTCATCAAGGAGATTTTTGATGCACATGGAGAGCATCTCATATTGCAAGATTGGTTGTTTTATGGAGTACGTTAGACTTTTCCATCTAGTAATGAAGTATGAAACACTCACATTTTCCAGTTATTTTCAGTTCATGAGGTCATTGAATATTTTCCTTAGCAATGTTTAACTGAACTAGAAGAGGAACTTTTACTGAATTTCATCCCAACCTATTATCGAATTAGCTAGGAGACTAATATACCATAAAAATTTTGGACCTTATAGGGTTCACATGAGGTGTATGGGTTTCACTTCTTCTTGATTCTCTGGAGTTCCCATCATTAGATCACAATAAGATGCATAATTCATCAAATGTTGTTCTAGGTAACCTAAACCATTGAACACTGGGAATACAGGGTTCCTAAAATTTGGCTTTGGTGGGACATGGATTACCCAGTCAAGATATGGTTTATTTTCTGGTTGTATCGGGTCACATCACCATTGCATGTCTTCCAATAGAGAATACAATGAATTGATGTTATTCATGAGCCCTTGATGCATAACTTGTGGGACCTGAGTATAGGAGGGAACATCAGGGGAAGGTATTGATTGTTTCAGTGTTGTCGGTACTTGAGGTGGATACTTGACTGGGGGTAGACCTTGTGGATTTTCTGGGATTTGTTCTAGTTGTTTCCTCAAGGGAGAGAAATATTAGTATCCTCCCAGGATTGGATTTAGGTAAACTGAAGGTCCTAGAAGTACCTTGGATGATATTTTTTTCCTTTATTCATTTTTCGGGATGATCCCTTGTGGTAGAGGCAGTAACGCCCCGACCCTAGTTACCCAGAGTTGGTGCATTATTACATAACATTGGCATGATCACAAGAAAGATCAAATCTCGAAAGACCGATTTGTTTAGTAGCCTTGGAAACACTAGATATATTCATAAGTTTTACATTACATCATAAAATGAAAAACTACTACAACAACATAATGTTTCCACAGTCCACACTATAATCCCCTCATAATATCCCTGCAGGTCATTCATAACTTACATCTTCACATCCTGGGAAAAATAAAACATAGAAAAGGGGTGAGCTCAAATTCCCAGTAAGGATAACAATATAGCGGAACATTCAAAAATAATCATAAACATTTAAGGAAATGAATTACTAAAACAAAAGCCTTTTAAACGTGAACTTCAACATAGTATGGCAAAAGTTAAATGAAATAATTCCATTTACTTGTTCACATGGATATTCTACTAATCGAATAATCACATGCAAAATCAATAACCACTTTCATAATGTTGGAATGCATAATGCCAGACTATCATAACCACATAGCCAAGGCCTCGTGCCAAGACTACAAATAAGATTTTGCCAAGGCCTTGTGCCAAGACACTAGTTTGTCTCATGAGACCTACCGATGCATCGAGGAGCTATAGCGGGCTCCACCCGTCACATATTTAGTCCAATGAATTCTCATATGAAAAGGTTTAAACATAACATAAACATTCGTATTAAAACTAGCATACGAAATGTCAATACTTTCACTATAAACTATGAATGGTATAAAAATAGCACATCCATAGTCAAACATATCACAAAACCTTCAATACAATATAGAAGTTTTGTATCATAATAAATCAACTTCAAATAATCTTAAAATCCATCAAAGGATGTTGACATAGATGAAATCAAAAATCTTTTTAAAGAAATATCTCCTTTTATTTTGAAATCATTTAAGATCCATATAAAATAAAACATTTTTTTTGAAAATATTCTTATAAGCTTGTAAGGGAAGCTTTGAAGATTTTATAACGGCGGAAAATAGCCGCACCCGCCGTATAAGTTAAAAAAACATTCTTACCTTAATTCTATCGAAAAGGTTAAAAAGGACCTTGTTTTGAAAACGACGGAATGATTCCTCTTATAAAAAGTCAAACAAGGGTATAAATGACTTTAACCCATGTTCTTGTAAATAATAAATTTTTTTTTTGAAATACATTTTGAAGAAACATGGATGTGGATGATAAAGAGATCCCAGTAGATTATTACTTATAAACAACCTCGGATAATGAAGAGATTGTGAAATAACCCTTACCTTGTACTTTTAATTTGTTGGGGTAGGTTAACCTCCTGTATAATGGTGAAATAATTGTTATTAAATTATACAAGAATCATATACATTAATATGATATTATATATGATCTTTTAACATTGCTTTATTAATAATATCTTAGTATTATCGTCGTTTCGGGTGATAATCGATTCGTTCTTCTTAAATGTTTGGTTACGTAAGACATGTTTGTAATGGATAGATTATATCTTATTCATAATAAGAATGATATTAACAATATTTTTAACCGTAAAATGTGAATAAGACTTGAATGGATACGATGGAGAATGAATCTCATCGCGTTCGTGGAGACGGTATTTCGTACGTACGCACGAACGCTACTTCCATTTTATTTTTATTTTAAAAGAATCGAATCCAAATGATACATAGGTATATTACTATTCCAGTATAATATAATATTTTATATATGTTACTTAAGTTCATTAACACCATCCTTTATACGTTCCATGTGTGGTATGAACGAGTCATATCATTTTAAGGGGGCGGTAGTCCGCACTTCCTCAAATGAAATTATCGTATGTATATACAACATGAAACGAATAATGATATGAAATAAAATGGAATTACAGAAGCTTATATATAAAATATATATCATTAATATCATATTTAATTACAGTGCCATCATAATGGCCACCATGAGAGGCGGTAAGATCTATTTGAACAATCATCGTTTCGTGAGGCGTTAGTTTGCCATCCACAGAAACATTATGTTCATCATCCATTAGATGGAGTTGTGTGTATGTGTAGTTTGAATACTTCTTATAACAACATCCTAGTATATTGTGGATACTGGTGTTGTTACAAAAGAAAGGAAATAAAAAGAGTTTGGGGGTTGGAGAAGCAGAATAAATGAAAATAATTTAAGAGAAATCGTTACCTTTAATTTAGGTAACTCACTTTGGTTGGAACCAAAGGACTTCTTGAAATGCTTTCTTCCTAAGGGGAAGCTTCAAGGAGGAGGAGAGGGATGTGGGGAGCTTATTTGGGCAGGGTTTGGACTAGCCAAGTGGCTTGAGAGGTGTGAGGAATGAGTAGAAGTGGTCTCCTTTTATAAGGGAGAGGAGGGGCTCTTTAGGAAAGAGTGAAAGTATTACTTTATAATATAATTATATTCGGTTTATAATGGTCCAAAAATCATTGAGGTAAAATATAAGATGACTCATTTTCTAAATAACATCAACCAATAATAATTGGATAGGTTTTAGATAATAGTTTAATCATTATAATCTTATTTATTTAAATGATTTATTAATGAGGTAAACATTGCATCATTATTGTGTCATTAATAATTTAACTTATTTGATGTCCAAAAATTATAAATAAAATATCATTATGTAGGAAATACTTTTAGAATTCTAATGAATATTTATAATCAAAAATCCAATATGTATAACCCTATGTAAAAATTGTTCTTCTAAAAGATATAAGCTTATGCCATTTTTATTTTTATTTTAACTTTTTTAATATAATGTGTCCCTACCACATACAAGTGGCTCTAAGGGGTCCCCAAATAGACCCAAGGATGCCAATAGTCGGGTATGTGTCCATCAATAAGGTTAGGACACGTTTTAGGGTAATTTTTTATTATTATAATATTATGTTTTAACCCTTATTTACCGGATTTACCCTTTAACCATGGTAAATAAAATATTTACCGCAGTAATTATTCAAAATGTGTAAAAATAAAAGTTACCTATTTACATAATTTGGACAACCTGATTCAAAATATGTAATCCATTTTTCCAAATTCAAAACACAGAAGTGGAAGAAATTAATTTAAAATTAATTCCCACTGTCAAAACAAAAAACGTGTTTTTAAGAGATAATAATTATCAAATGATTGACACTTGTTTATGTTCGGTTTAATTGTAAAATTATTTCCAATGACCAACATTATATTAAATGGTAAAAATATATTCTAAATATACTTTAAAACTACTAAAATTCATAATTTATCACTGTTAATTATTTTGATTAAAAAAGTGGTTTTTAATTAAAATTTAGTAATTTTCACTATTCATCAAAATATGAAAGTTATCCGAAAAGTACCAAAATTTCACCTTAGGCTAAATTAGATATTCCGAATCCAAAAATGAATTCCATTTTGAAATATAAAATATATATAATTTTAAAAAGTAGGTATTACTATTCATAACGGCTAGTTTGATTAGTTATGGTGTGTTAGAACTCGGTGTTGCGTACAACACACGCTATCACATTATTCAAAGAGAAACGTACCGTGGAAGCTTGGGGTGTTACATTCTCCCCTCCTTCAAATAATTTCGTCCTCGAAATTTCTAGAATACTTATCACATGAAAAGACTCGGGTGGTTCTTCATCATAAGTTCCTCGGGTTCCCACGTTGCCTCTTCCATCTTATGGTTTCTCCACAAAACTTTTACCAGACGCGTCGTCCAGTTTCTCAGTACTTGTTCTCTCGTATCAAGAATCCTGACGGGCTCTTCACAATTGGAAAGATCGGGTTCCAGTTCTAATTCCTCATAGGTGAGTACATGCGTTGGGTCAGGCATGTATTTCCTCAACAGAGATACATGGAACACATCGTGAACTTTGGAGAGACTTGGCGGCATTGCCAATCGGTAAGCTACAACCCCAATTAGTTCTAGAATTTCGAAGGGTCCGATGTACCTAGGACTCAATTTACCTTTCTTACCAATATGTATGACTCCCTTCCATGGAGATACCTTTAGGAAAACATGATCACCGACTTGAAATTCCAAATCCTTCCTTCGATTATCGGCATAGCTCTTCTGCCTACTTTGAGCTGCTCTGATGTGATTTTGGATTACCTTCACCTTTTCCATCGTTTCCTCCACCAGTTCTGGACCTACAAGTTTTCTTTCACCGACGTCATCCCAACAGGTTGGTGTACGACATCTCTTTCCGTATAACGCTTTATATGGTTCCATCTGAATACTCGAATGGAAGCTATTGTTATAGGAAAATTCTACCAGTGGTAAATATTGATCCCACATTCCCTGAAAGTCAAGTGAGCAAGATCTCAACATGTCTTCTAGGGTTTGAATAGTCCGTTCTGATTGTCCATCTGTCTGAGGGTGGTAAGCAGTGCTCAAATAAAGTTCAGTATCCAGGGATTTCTGAAGACTTTTCCAAAATCTTGAAGTAATACGGGGATCTCGATCAGAAACAATTGATAAGGGTACTCCATGAAGTCTCACAACTTCAGTAATATATAGTCTTGCTAGACGTTCCAGGGGTAGATCTTCTCTTATAGAAAGAAAATGTGCTGACATGGTAAGACGATCAACAATAACCCATATTTCATCGTTCCTTCTAGGAGTCTTTGGTAGCCCCATGACAAAGTCCATCGTAATATTGTCCCATTTCCACTCCGGTATGGGAAGAGGTTGCATGACTCCTCCAGGCTATTGCCTTCCAGCTTTCACTTGTTGACAAACCATACATCTTGACATAAAATTAGCAATCTCCCTCTTCATGTTGTCCCACCAAAAATGTTCCTTCAAATCCCTATACATTTTGGTGCTCCCAGGGTGTATAGAGAAATTGGAACTATGAGCATCATCCAGCAATTTCCTTTTTAGATCAGGTATATCGGGAACACAATGTCTCTTCCCAAATTTCAAAATTCCATCTTCATACACAAAGTCTCTCAATCTCCCATCATTCACAGCTTTAATCTTCTTTTGAAATTCTTCATCATCGGTCTGAGTACTCTTAATCCTTTCTATTAAAGATGGTTTGGCAACCATTTGAAAAAAAAATTATGTTTCACCTTCCCTGGTTATTCCCATGTCCATCTTCACTACATTCATGAAAATTGGATCCCTTTCAATTCTCATCATGTTCAAAACACCATGGTCTTTTCTGCTCAAAGCATCTGCCACCTTGTTTGCTTTCCCCGGGTGGTAGTGTATCGTGCAATCATAATCCTTGAGTAATTCAAGCCATCTCTTTTGCCTCATATTGAGTTATTTTTGTGAGAAAATATACTTCAAACTCTTGTGATCAGTATAAATCTCACATTTTTCACCATAGAGGTAGTGCCTCCATATCTTCCAAGCAAAGATCACAGCTGCTAACTCGAGATCATGAGTAGGATAGTTTTGTTCATGAATTTTCAACTGTCGTGATGCATAGGCAATAACTCTATCATTCTGCATAAGGACACAACCAAGTCCTTTCTTAGATGCATCACTATAAATAACGAACCCATCATTCCCCGATGGTAGAGTCAATATAGGAGCATTGACTAATCATTTCTTCAGTTCTTCGAAACATTCTTCACACTCTTTTGTCCAAACAAATTTAACCCCTTTACGTGTGAGCTTCGTTAATGGGTTAGCCAATCGGGCAAAATTCTGGATGAAACATCGATAATAACCTGCCAAACCAATAAAACTACGTACCTCAGTTATACTCGTAGGTGCTGGCCATTCTTGGATTGCCTTGGTCTTAGAAGGATCAACAGAGATTCCATCTTTAGAGACAATATGGCCAAGAAAAGAAATCTCCTGAAGCCAGAATTCACATTTGCTAAACTTCTCATATAATTCATGCCTCCTTAGAGTCTTCAAGATAATGCGCAAGTGATTTTCATGATCTTCGTAGGTTTTGGAGTATACCAAGATATCACCAATAAATACCACCACAAATTCATCGAGATACTCCTTGAAAACTCTATTCATCAGATCCATGAATACAGATGGTGCATTAGTCAATCCCAACGGCATTACAGTAAACTCGTAATGCCCGTACCTGGTTCGAAATGCTGTCTTCGGAATGTCTTCCTTCTTCACACACAACTGATGGTATCCAGATCGAAGGTCAATCTTTGAAAATTATTGATCTCCATGCAGTTGGTCAAATAAATCATCAATGCGAGGTAGGGGATACTTGTTCATTATCGTTATGGCATTGATCTCTCTGTAGTCGATACATAACCTCATAGATCCATCTTTCTTTTTAACAAAAAGAACAGGGGCTCCCCATGGAGAAACACTAGGGCGAATAAATCCCTTATTACTCAATTCCTCTAGTTGTTTCTTTAGTTCGACTAATTCTACAGTGGCCATTCTATAAGGGGTCTTCGATATAGGCCTTGATACAGGAATCAAATCAATGGAAAACTCAACTTCTCGTTCTGGAGGATGTCCAGGTAAATCTTCCGGAAATACATCTACAAATTCTTTCACAACAGGTACATCCTCTATTCGAACATTCCTTTCCTCACCGACAGTTATTTCATTCTCTTCCTCCCCAATAATTGAATTAAGTTGAGCTACTGGGGGTGGATCTAAATAAGAATTAGGTGGTGACGATTCTGCTCTAAAAATAAGGTGTTCCTTATCATTATCATCAAGAATCGTAACCTCTTTCTTCTTACAATAAATCTTCGCATCATAGTCTGAAATCCAGTCCATACCGAGGATTATATCAAACACAATCATAGGTATGACGATGAGATCAGATGATAAAGAAAATTTATGTGCTCTAATGGGGACTGATTCACAAAACTTTGTTGCAATGATACTTCCCTTAGGAGTTTTAACCGACAACTCCCTTATTAAATCAAATTGGAAATATCTAATTTTCTTAGCAAACTAGGAAGATATGAAACCATGCGATGATCCAGAATCAAATAATGCATTTGATAAACTTGAGGAAACCATTAAATTACCTGCCACCACGTATTTCGGAGCTTCTACCTCAGCAGTAGTGATAGCATAAGCCTGGCCTTGATCCCTTGGCCTTTTCTAAGGTAAGTTCTCCTGACGCTTAGGACATTCATTTGCATAATGCCCCATCTCCCTGCAATTGTAGCACTGAACGTTGGTAGCTTCCTTCTTCCCCTTGAAATCACGAGCTTGGTGGCTTTTTTCACCATACTTGTAACAGACTCCCATTCCCTTCAAGAAAGTACCAGGGTGTTTCTTCCCGCATTTACCACAGGATGGATATTCAACCTTTCCCTTCTTCCCCTTATTTCCATTCCCAGATTGATCAGCAGGTCCCTTCTTCTCTTTCTTTGCTTTAAAGTCATAAGACTTAGAGAATTCCTTTTCGGTCTTGATAGCACATGAGACAATGTCTTCGTACGATGAAAAGGATTGTGAGACTAATGCTCGACGGAGAAATGGTTTTAACCCATCAAAGAAACGATCAATCTTACTTCTTGGGTTGCGTATATAATCACCAGCGTACCTTACTAACCTTGTAATGTTTGCCTCATACTTTGCGACATTCTCATCCTCATTTTGTCTCAGACTTAGAAATTGCCTTTCCATATCTTCTCGATGGTCGCGAGGAAAGTATTTTTCTAAAAATAGATCTTTGAACTCCCTCCACTCCATATTTGATACTTCATCATCTTCCTTCATGTTTTGAATCAATGGCCACCATTGATCAGCATCTCCAGTGAGGTGGTAAACTGCCATGATAACTTTTTCCCTTTCAATGCTCCCCAAAGCCTGAAATATTTTCTCTAGGGAATTTATCCATTGCTCAGCTACTAAGGGATTTGTACTCCCATTGAACGTTGGTGGTTGTTGCCTCATGAATCGATCTAACATTGATCCTCCACGCTGCGGATCAGGGTGCTCCATACGGGTAAGGTTATTATTCATAACCTGAGTAAGTTGTCCCAATATGGTGATTAGCTGATCGGCACCAGTTGCATCACCAGCCCCACTATAATTATCTTGAGCAGGAGGGTAATCCCTACATGGAGTGCGTGTATTGATACGGTTTCCATTTCTTCCACTAGGCGCCATTTCTAAACAATGGCATAAACTAGATCAGTTTATGAATTAAAATACATAATCCCATACTTATAAAACACTTAACATAATTTGAACTATTTATGGATATAATCCATAATCATAAGAATGTTTTCTTTGAGGAAGTATATACTCATAATCCCTTCAAAATGATTTGTAAAGAAAATGAGAGTTATCCTAAGCATATCCCCCAGGAGTGTCGTAACCAAGAGTGCAGCAAGGCCCGTTGTCGTGCACCAGTTCCCGTTCGAGTCTAGCTCAAAGCGGGGTTTTTGGGTTTTACCCCTAGGTACATCTATGCCAGAGCCGCCTCTACCTGCTCGTATCCAGACAGGGATGTATTTCTCGGAAAACTCACAAAATCTCTACAATACCAAAATTCTAGGAAGTTCTTCTATACTAATCCTTAAAGATCATCTTAGGTCTACGTTCTCTAATCAGAGTTTATCTAAATCTAGCTTCCAAGGTTTGAACTAAACTCTCTCTGATACCAACTGTAACGCCCCGACCCTAGTTACCCAGAGTCGGTGCATTATTACATAACATTGGCATGATCACAAGAAAGATCAAATCTCGGAAGACCGATTGGTTTAGTAGCCTTGGAAACACTAGATATATTCATATGTTTTACATTACATCATAAAATGAAAAACTACTACAACAACATAATGTTTCCACAGTCCACACTATAATCCCCTCATAATATCCCTGCAGGTCATTCATAACTTACATCTTCACATCCTGGGAAAAATAAAACATAGAAAAGGGATGAGCTCAAATGCCCAGTAAGGATAACAATATAGCGGAACATTCAAAAATAATCATAATCATTTAAGGAAATGAATTACTAAAACAAAAGCCTTTTAAACTTGAACTTCAACATATTATGGAAAAAGTAAAATGAAATAATTCCATTTACTTGTTCACATGGATATTCTACTAATCGAATAATCACATGAAAAATCAATAACCACTTTCATAATTTTGGAATGCATAATGCCAGACTATCATTACCACATAGCCAAGGCCTCGTGCCAAGACTACAAATAAGATTTTGCCAAGGCCTTGTGCCAAGACACTAGTTTGTCTCATGAGACCCACCGATGCATCGAGGAGCTATAGCGGGCTCCACCCATCACATATTAAGTCCAATGCATTCCCATATGAAAAGGTTTAAACATAACATAAACATTCATATTAAAACTAGCATACGAAATGTCAATACATTCACTATAAACTATGAATGGTATAAAAATAGCACATCCACAGTCAAACATATCACAAAACCTTCAATACAATATAGAAGTTTTGTATCATAACAAATCAACTTCAAATAATCTTAAAATCCATCAAAGGATGTTGACATAGATGAAATCAAAATTCTTTTTAAAGAAATATCTCCTTTTATTTTGAAATCATTTAAGATCCATATAAAATTAAACATTTTCTTTGAAAATATTCTTATAAGCTTGTAAGGGAAGCTTTGATGATTTTATAACGGCGGAAAATAGCCACACCCGCCGTATAAGTTAAAAAAACATTCTTACATTAATTCTGTCGAAAAGGTTAAAAGGACCTTGTTTTGAAAACAATGGAAAGATTCCTTTTATAAGAAGTCAAACAAGGGTATAAATGACTTTAACCCATGTTCTTGTAAATAATAAAAAAAAATTTTGAAATAAATTTTGAAGAAACATGGATGTGGATGATAAAGAGATCCCAGTAGATTATTACGTATAAACAACCTTGGATAATGAAGAGATTGTGAAATAACCATTACCTTGTACTTTTCCTTTGTTGGGGTAGGTTAACCTCCTGTATAATGGTGAAATAATTGTTATTAAATTATACAAGAATCATATACATTAATATGATATTATATATGATCTTTTAACATTGCTTTATTAATAATATCTTAGTATTATCGTCATTTCGTGTGATAATCGATTCGTTCTTCTTAAATGTTTGGTTACGTAAGACATGTTTGTAATGGATAGATTATATCTTATTCATAATCAGAATGATATTAACATTATTTTTAACACTAAAATGAGAATAAGACTTGAATGGATACGATGGAGAATGAATCTCATCGCGTTCGTGGAGACGGTAGTTCGTACGTACGCACGAATGCTACTTCCATTTAATTTTTATTTTAAAAGAATCGAATCCAAATGATACATAGGTATATTACTATTCCAGTATAATATAATATTTTATATATGTTACTTAAGTTCATTAACACCATCCTTTATACGTTCCATGTGTGGTATGGACGAGTCATATCATTTTAAGGGGGCAGTAGTCTGCACTTCCTCAAATGAAATTATCGTATGTATATACAACATGAAACGAAGAATGATATGAAATAAAATGGAATTACAGAAGCTTATATATAAAATATAAATCATTAATATCATATTTAATTACAGTGCCATCATAATGGCCACCATGAGAGGCGGTAATATGTATTTGAACAATCATCGTTTCGTGAGGCGTTAGTTTTCCATCCACAGAAACATTATGTTCATCATCCATTAGATGGAGTTGTGTGTATGTGTAGTTTGAATCCTTCTTATAACAACATACTAGTATATTGTGGATACTGTTTTTGTTACAAAATAAAGGAAATAAAAAGAGTTTGGGGGTTGGAGAAGCAGAATAAATGAAAATAATTTAAGAGAAATCGTTACCTTTAATTTAGGTAACTCACTTTGGTTGGAACCAAAGGAATTCTTGAAATGCTTTCTGCCTAAGGGGAAGCTTCAAGGAGGAGGAGAGGGATGTGGGGAGCTTATTTGGGCAGGGTTTGGACTAGCCAAGTGGCTTGGGAGGTGTGAGGAATGAGTAGAAGTGGTCTCCTTTTATAAGGGAGAGTAGGGGCTCTTTAGGAAAGAGTGAAAGTGTTACTTTATAATATAATTATATTCGGTTTATAATGGTCCAAAAATCATTGAGGTCGAAGATAAGATGACTCATTTTCTAAATAACATCAACCAATAAGAATTGGACAGGTTTTAGATAATATTTTAATCATTATAATCTTATTTATTTAAATGATTTATTAATGAGGTAAACATTTCATCATTATTGTGTCATTAATAATTTAACTTATTTGAAGTCTAAAAATTATAAATAAAATATCATTATGTAGAAAATCTTTTTTTAATTCTAATGAATATTTATAATCAAAAATCCAACATGTATAACCCTATGTAAAAATTTTTCTTCTAAAAGATATAAGCTTATGCCATTTTTATTTTTATTTTAACTTTTTTAATATAATGTGTCCCTACCACATACAAGTGGCTCTAAGGGGTCCCCAAATAGACCCAAGGATGCCCATGGTCGGGTATGTGTCCACAGAAAGGTTAATACATGTTTTAGGGTAATTTTGTATTATTATAATATTATTTTTTAACCCTTATTTACCGGATTTACCCTTTAACCATGGTAAATAAAATATTTACCGCAGTAATTATTCAAAATGTGTAAAAATAAAAGTTACCTATTTACATAATTTGGACATCCTGATTCAAAATATGTAATCCATTTTTCCAAATTCAAAACACAGAAGTGGCAGAAATTAATTTAAAATTAATTCCCGTTGTCAAAACAAAAAGCGTGTTTTTAAGAGATAATAACTATCAAAAGATTGACAATTGTTTATGTTCGGTTTAATTGTAAAATTATGTCCTATGACCAAAATTATGTTAAATGGTAAAAATATATTCTAAATATACTTTAAAACTACAAAAATTCATAATTTATCACTATTAATTATTTTGATTAAAAAAGTTGTTTTTAATTAAAATTTAGTAATTTTCAATATTCATCAAAATATGAAAGTTATCCGAAAAGTACCAAAATTTCACCTTAGGCTAAATTAGATATTCCGAATCCAAAAATGAAGTCCATTTTGAAATATAAAATATATATAATTTTAAAAAGTACGTATTACTATTCATAACGGCTAGTTTGATTAGTTATGGTGTGTTAGAACTCGGTGTTGCGTACAACACACGCTATCACATTATTCAAAGAGAAACGTACCGTGGAGGCTTGGGGTGTTACAGAGGAACACCTACTAGGAGTGTATAATGAATCTATACCTGAGGAACATATCCGGTAGGATATCTCTCTTAAAGTATCACAACATTAATTCACCCCATATCTTTTATTTCTTCTTCCTATTGAGAAAATCTCTCCTTGAGCATCAGAGAACTATTTTCATGGGGAGTAGGTGGTGGGTCATGTAAATATTTTCCTTTATTCTTTTGGTTGTTATATATTCTCAAGGGAGTTGATTGTTTATTTTATAAAGGGGCCCCATGTTTAGGGTGGCTCACTGGTTCCAAGTACGCACAACTTCAGGCTTGGTGTCGATCACATCATAGGGGGAACCATCTTCTCCTACATCCTGATTATTTGTATCATTTTTTAGTGAGGTATATTTTATTGACATACTTAACATTTTTTGATGTATACCGAATTGGGGGCAGTGTACTAGATGCTGAATGGTAGGAGAGATTCTCGCATCCTCTGTTGGATCTTCTCTTTAATTCAGGGGTCCCCTTCGGGTATCTTGATAAAGGGTGACTCAAAAAGAACCTTTACATGACCTAGCTATATGTATCCTTTCGGAGGGATAGGATTCATGAGAAAATATAGAATTGGGAACCCCTATATTCGTTATTATCCCCAAGTAAGAAAATACTGACATCTATTGGGTAGGTGGTTGAGGTAAAATGCCCCCAGTCCTATGAGCTGGGGTTGCTCCCATTCCTCTGCCAAAGTACCTCATCCTTGATTTTCTGATCTTATGAGGGAATTTTGTGTTAATATTTTCCCCATCCCTATGGTATGGAGTTGAGCCCGTACTAAAGAAGTTGATGTTTCAATCAGCGCTTTCTGGATCTCACACATTTTTATTTGAGGGTGATCCATATACGGTGTTGAGTCGTCACATGAAATATTTTATTCTGAGGACATGATCATTTCTTTATGATTGGATTAACTTAGGTGAGAGTTTGGATTAATATTATCATTGTCCTAGTTCATGAGATTTTTAATGGTTTTTTCATGTCGTCCCTGATACTTTTGAGACTTACTAAGTTCAGTTCTTATCGAGCAGGAAACCTTTCCTGAAAAGGTATTTAATTTAGTTGTCATCTTGGGATGAAGAAATTGCATGATTCCATTTATAATGGGTTATGGTTGATAGGATGTGGGGTGAATTTTAGTGATCCATTCTCTCCCCAACCTCAGATATCAACACCAGATGGTGAGTCACTGATAAGGCAACACGATTTGTACAATGAGTAGAGGCAGGCCATTTTGAGATCATTCTTCCACCTCTCAAGTAGTAGATGCCATGTAGAAAGAAGGTCTTATAGATCAATTTGATGGAAAATCTCCCCCAATATATTAACATGATCTTCATACCCATCATAGGTCATGAATTTTGACATCCACTAGTCGAGAGTTGTCTAGATGTTTAGGTGAATGTTATGTATGCATTCCTCATACAATTATCTCGGTGTGTCGAACTAAGGGGTGGATTTGGGCCAAAAAATAACTGGTATTTCATCCCTTTCTAGTATTCTTATCATGAGAAATATATCCTTTTGTTCATTTTCGAGAGACTCTTCTACTTGTTTGGCCCAATTTGTGTGTTTCTTAATTACTTCATCCGTAGCATTAAGGTTAGTAGAAGTTTCATCAATATATGAACATTGTGAGGGTGTCTCAGAGGATGATCATGGCCCTAGAACCTCTTATGGATGAGAAAGGATTTCTATTTTCATAGAAATAGTATCTAATGTTTCTGAATCCATCTTCCCAAGTGCCTTAGAATATGAAGGATTTATCGTGCATGGTTCGGCAAGGGGAGGACCATCTTGTCAGTGTGAATTTTGATTGTGGGGAGGACCTTCGCTGTTGGTGTTGCACTAGTGAGACTACTATCACAGCTTAATGTATGGATATAGGGAGTAGCCCCATGTATTATACCCTAGGGAGGGCCTCTAGGGAAGACCATGGTGAGAGGAGTACCTTCTTGATGCTTCATGTCATTGTGAGGAGGGCCTTCGCAGCAAGTGCCATCATGACGAGCACTACCATCATTGATTGATATCCAGCTATAGGGATAATATTTTTCGTGTGCATCATAGGGAGGGATTTTAGGATGTACTGTGATAAAAGGAAGTACATTCTTGTTTTTTGGTGCCATTACAGGGAGGACTTTCACAATGGCTTCCATCATTGCAAGGACTACCTTCATAGCTTGACGTCTGACTGTAAGGATAATTTTTGCAGCCTTTACCTTGGAGAGGACCATTAGGGCAGATGAAAAAAGGTGGTGATATTATTATTGTACAATATTTTTGGTCAATGGTATGGATACCATGACACTCGAAAAGAGATAGTATCTTGTGATCAATCATTTTATGCCCATAATGTAAGCCCATATGGGTACTCTGGGGAGGACCTTTAGAGCTACTGGTAGCGATGTTGCGGGGAGGACCTTCACAAATGCTAACACCACTTCCATAATTTTGTAATGGATCAACAGGATTATGATAAACTTTTGATAGATTCTTTATGAAATCAATAACTTTAGCTTCCGAAAAAGAATGATCATGAATGTGCTCTTTATTTTCCAGTTACCTTTGGCGCATTTCATATTGGGGTGTTCTCTTACTAGAAACTGGGGACACCTGCTATTGGTAAACAACCTTTATCTTTGGGTTCCTATTTGGTTGGTTCATGTGATGTCATAAGGATACACTGACAGACATAGTGAGTTATTATAGGTATATATTTCTACCCTAGAGTGGCTATCACGGTGGACCGGGTTCCCCCAATTAAAACAGGTATTTGTTTCGGATCCAGTTATCCTTGTATCATGGAATATAGTCATTGACCCTCCTAGACTAGAACAAGGATGTAGGTATAATCCTGAGTGACTATCTTATTTTTTGGATGAGTCACCCCACTTGGGGAGATGGGATCGTGGTCTTGAATCCTTTCTTTTTCCATAGATGCAATTAAGTATTGACAGGTCTAGAGGATATGATCTTGAATCGATATCTAATCCTCCATTATTTCCATGATGTGTTAAGTTATGTCATTGGATTGAACGAGTATAAATGATCATTCTAATGTCTGAGAAGGGGTTTTTTCTTTCTCTAGTACTCCATGTGTTTTCATTAAGTACAGGAATTTCTCCTATGTTGGGGAAGAGGAACGAGTCTGACTCTAACTTATAGTCAGGATACACTGACTATTTTATCTGGTTTCCACTATATTTCACTGGTGGGATTCATATATGAGATCATAAATTTGAATATTATCATCTTCTGCTATATTTTTCTCACGGTCTTGATATGATTCTTCAAGAATTGAACTCTCCTTGTATTTTATTTCACTGTATTTGACTGGTGGGTTTCATTATAGTAGGTAGGTTTTTGCATCTGCCTACAGATTGCCAACATATTTGTCTAGTGGGCTTCACATGAATTTCCAATGTTATAGGACTAACCATAGTTTTCTTCCTATTTAGATATAGAGATTGGTGTGTGTCAGTAGGAATTGGTTCCTTCTTGTAGCTAGTTGCCTCCTAATTTGGATGTTGGCATTCTTGTTCATCGGTAGGGATTTTCATCCACCTAAAATTTTCTACCCTATTTGCGTGGTAATACAAGAGAGCATTGGTGGGAATTTGTGAATTATCATAATTTTACACCATATTTCCATGGTTTTATTCATAAGAGTGAATGGAGATATGAATTCGTTCATAGGTGGACATCATATTTCTATGGTGGGATTTAGAAGAGGGGCTAGGGATATATACATACCCATAGTCTGCCACCATTTTCGCATGGCGTATCTCTTCCTAGGGTACTTGATTAATGACCTACTCCTAGTTTTATGTTACCCACCCTATGAGATTATATTGGGGGATCCGAGTTCATTGAGATTCCCTAGGATCCCTTGTTGTAGTATCCACTTCAGAATGAGGATACTGGGTTGCACATTGTTGGTAGAAATGTCTTCTGGTAGGGTATCTTGTGTGAGACTCTTGAGCAATAGGGATGAAGTCATCGATGAAGAATTCATCTTCCTTACTAAGATAAGGGAGGTACTGGTTCTCATATTTCAGATAAAGGTTCCCAAAATGATTGGATATGGATAGTAAGTCCTCCATGTGGTGGAATTCCTGGCATGGGTGAAGAGGCAGTTGGCTCAGCTTCATGATCTAGAGGGATTTCCTCATGGCCTCCATGTTGGGGAGAGTACTATATTGATGGTACTCCCTGATAATTGAATTTGAAACCCAGCTATAAAAACACTGGGTGGGTGATGGGGTCATGTTCTTCATTGAGGGTATGGCCGCCTATGTAGTTGTATATGTACATGTTTGAGTGAACTATTGGGATGACATTGGATTGAAGGTAGCTCTGTAGACCTAAAATATATGTAACAAGTATAAAAAACCCCATCACATTATAATATCATGATCACATTCATAATTGAAGAATGTTTCTGGCCTTCTTTATTTTGGATGCAAAAGGGGCTTGGGGTAGGGTCACGCCGCCCCGTTGGTTAAGGATTCACATCAGGTTCACCATTTCTGTTTCATCTTGAGGTGGATTTATTTATTCTGAAGGGTGATTGAAGGGGATTAATTATTTGTTCAATCGATCTGTGTCAGGTATGATGTCCTCAGATGGTCTCAAATAGGTTTATTCGTGGAGCCAGAAACACCCAGGAGCCCTGTAATTCATGATTCATGGACCTACTTCCCAAAGGCAGGCACTAGTTGGGTGATTATTTGGCCAATAAAACTTAAGGACTCACATTGGTCGAGAGGATTAGAACTTGGGCTCATCACACCATTTGGGGGGGGGGGAATTATTGCCTATTATGGTACTATCTTATAGATTTATGAAATGTTCATATGTTCATGAATCCTTGTTTCTTTCCCAAGAATGTGTTCATGGATTACTCATGCAAGATCGATCCTTGATACACAAGGGTCTGGAACCACCTGTATGTATCTGAGGTTATCCATTAATAATGATATCTGCATGTATCCAAGATTATTCATCAATGTTACCCTTTTGAGGATAGATCAGCAATTCATTTATCATTTACTGAAATAATGCAGGCTTAATACATATGATGAGGTGCTCTGGATTTTATCATCATCCATGTGAGACAGTAATTGTTCCTATGTCAGGATAAAACCCATAAGATGGGATTCCTACATATCCTCATGAGTAGAATCATAGCACATGTGGTTCGGTTCCACATAACTAGACACATCACCTTTTAATGTCATGATATGAGTACCCATCTATGTAGTTTAACGTTATATGGAAAGGACATCTAGGAAGAAGGTGCCTAGTCAATATTTGATGTGGGACATATGTCAAGGTGGCCCAAGGTACCTTCAAGGGATGTATTATTCGGGGTGAAGGAACCCCTACTAGGGAGATAGCTGAGAAAAAATTATATTTAGTTTCTATGTTAGTTTTGGAACTTGGATAGGTTTCCTACATATCCCGGTTGGCTGGGAATAATTTCCCTTGTAGTTCCATAAGATGTGGCTTACACATGGAATATTCCCATAAAAAGGCATGATTTGGGGATTACATTAATAGAGAAGGTACTTTTTAAGTTAGAGTTAGTACCTATACTATTAAGGAGGCCATGATGAATTAGGGGTTGTGATTGGGGTTAACCTTTACGAAGGATGCCCTTTGATCTTGGGCCTTAGACCAGAATCCTACGAATCCTGTTTGGGGAAGGAATCAGAGTTATCTTAGTTCGTTGAATTTGGGGTTTACACCTAGGATAAGGCCCATTTGTGTGGGAAACATGATTTCTAATTTCATGTATGATTTGATATAGAGCTCAGGATTCAGGAATTCTTCCTATATATCCTAGTTACAATGAGAATCAGAGTTCTTATAGTTCATTTATGGGTGGATTGTGCGGATGATGTGATCATCACTATCCTCTAATCCAATGTGATTCATGCTCGGTGTGAGAAAAAAGGGTATGTGGAAGATTATACAAGACACACAAATTATATTATCTCATAATGGAAAATGATGAGGATGATGGAAGAAGAGGCCAGAACGAGAGTACCACCTCCTACGATCAAAGGGGATTACTGCAGGAGGGATTCCCAGACATTGGTTCTGGGAAATGGGAGGAATGTTGTTTATCGTGGAAGGGAAAAGTAATTGTGAGTTCCCTTATTTATCACTGGACATCATCAAAGGGAGAGACCAATGATTACCCTTATTCTCTAAAATGGAGAGGTTCATGTTGGTGTCCCAAGGTTGACCCCCTAAGTTACCATGGGAATTTAAACTCAAAAGGGCGCACCAATGCACCAGATAGTTCTATCATACGGGTCTGGTAGCTTTGGGAGAGGCTTTGTCTTAACTCTGTTGGTCTGGTTCATTGAATTTCCATAGATGATGCTATAGAAATAGAAGTAAATGATTGTATTCGGGAGGTAGAACAACCAAAGGTACCTCATTCCATGTACCATTTCATGATGCAGGATGGGGTATCCTTCATATATCATATTTCTATATATATGGGGGTCTGCTTTCATATCACGGTGGTATGTGGACTTGGATGTGGTTTTTGTATCATTTTTCTATTCGTCACCCAGTTCTGTTTGCCTAGAGTTTTGATATACGGTGTTGGGTTCGATCTGCAAAGTGGTGTGCTACGCGATGTAGGGTTTCATCCACATAGTGATGCGCTATACAGGACGCTAGATTGAAGAAGGTAAATTGATCCAGTGATTCATGAGAAGTTAATCCATGAATGGTATGCGGTTCTTAGTCTATCAATTAACATTACATTCCCTTCTTTAATGTTATGTGATGGATTTTACATATAGGGAATTGTCAAAAGAATCAGAATTTTGTAGTGATCTTCTTCTTCCATGCCCTCGAAGCTCTAAAATTATTTCTTCTGAATTTACGAAGTCTCCCCATCCTTTTTTAGTCCCCCTTGGGGTCCTTTTATTTAAGAGCAGAGTATCTAGATCAGTGGATTGCACAACACATTTTGTGGAATCCCCTGGGAAAAAACATAGCTCGCATACGACTCGGTCAGCGAGGTATGGGGTCGTCTATTGTAGTGACTAAAATCACCACCTCACTCTCGTGAACAACTTCGTTTCATTTGGGGGAGGCCTTCGAATTTGTCTTTATGATGAACCATTTTAGTTTATGGGGGGACTCGTATATAGGGGAAAAAGTTTCCGCCTCCATTCCTTGAATAAAATTGTTTATTTGTGGGGGTTAGTGCCATCATCATCACCCCACAAACCATTCAGTTTGTGAGTGCTTTTGGGAAGCTATGAACAACCATGTAGAGCAGTGGTCCACGTAGATCTTACGTTTCTCAGGGAACTATTTTCCTTTACCAAATTTTAATTCTCTAGAATTATTCTTCAATTCTCCATTAAAATTTTTTTATTTCCTTTCTCAAATCTATGGGAGTTTTTTTTCTTTCCCTTTGCAATGATTTCTGGAAAAAATATTAATAAAATATATCATTGTAATAAATAAAATAGGATTAATAAACATGAAAAAATTTATTAAAAAGGTAATAATTAACATTTGATTATTATTTACTATGATATAAAATATATGTGATGATTCAGACTATAGTTATGGGACACTTTAACTTAAAACCTCATTTTGAAATTTTTAATGATTTATTTTATAATTATTTTTCATCTATGTCTATATTCATGAAATTATTTTATTGATGTATTTATATTAACATTAATTAATTAAAAATTAAATTTTATAACACTTTTTACATTATTTAAAAAATAAAAATGGGTCATTTTATTTATTTTACATGGAATGTTTAGACTTTTTTTAAAAGGAAAAAGGTATGCTCTACTTTAAAATATATGACATCAATGGATTTCTCTACCTCTACAAGAATTATTTAATATCATTATTCTTTACAATAATCCATTTTTTATTCAATGAATACCCAAACATCCATTTTTTCTAGGAATTTTAGTTTTTAGAATTTCTTTTTAAAAGTAAATAGTATTTTGATATCCGAAAAAGTTCTCCATTTGGGTTAACAAGAGTTTTTAAAGAGATTAATGATGAAAAGGTGGGAGCATAAATTTTTTTATTTATGATATGGTGGTTGATAATTATAGAAGATAATAGGTGATACATAAACAACTTATAAGAATGAGTGATCTCGATAAATCTTATATAAACGGGTGAGCTTGATAAAGGTAATTCAAGCAGTTATCTCGATATAGCTCTCTAATGCATTTGGGTAATGTTCCTTATCTCTATAACACCATTTTACATGAGAGGGTACCTTAACATCCCTTATTTATTATTTTATTTAAAATTAATTATTATAACGCTAGAAAAGTGAATTTGAATCCCACATGGAATGTCTATAATGAATGTTAAGGTTCCGTCCCATTTAAAAGTGTGTTTGGGGTGGGGTTTTTAGGATGTTTTAGAATTAATTAGATGATGGTAATTTGAAAATATGACATTTTCAATACTATTTAAAATATGTTTGTGTGTGTGTGGAAAATTAAATAATATTAATTTATTTTAAAAAAATTGGTGGGGAGCATCAACTCTTTGATGTTCGGTCGTACAAAATTAACAAAAGACTTAACCCATAAATTTCTTAAAGAAAGAAAAAAAATCATTTCAAAAAAAATCCTTTTGTGTTAATACATCATTTAAATAGTACCATTTATTAATTTAATTAAAAGGGTTGTAAAAAATAGGTCATTAACTCTCATTAAATACTAGTAACCATGAGAGGATGAAGGGGAATTTCTAGAGATCCAGAAACCATCAAATTGGTTATAGTTATTTGATCTTACACCTTTTATGTGGTTTTTCAACCTTCATATCCAATATTATTATCCTCGTCTAGGATGAATTTTTTTATATGAAATTAACATATGATGGAAATTAAATTGTTATGAATACGATAAAATTAGAATCGCATCCATTTGTGTTACATATTGTGGTTATTCTTATATAGATATTGGATACTCATAAATACCACTATAATATTTGAAGGTTATAACATGAAATTCATGATGCATGATAAATTTATTTTAAATCATTTACATGAAATAATTTTAATTATATAGTTTTTTTAAAAATAATTGCATCACAGTTTTAATGAAATTTTAGAGTGATATTTTAATGAAACACCGTATTTTTAAAAATATTAAATTAATTATTATTAAATTATTTTCGGTTTCAAATTTGATAAGTGTTTCAAAATTTTATGTTTATCTAGAGTTTTATTTTTATATATAGTCTAAATATCATTCATTATATCCATACATAATGTATTTTCAGGACGTGGGAAATAAACGGTTTGTGCACGGTCATGAAATAATGAACAAAAACATGGGTATATTTTGTGGTTTTATAAATATTATTGTCAACAATATTAATAATTTTTATTCTAAAATTTTATTAAACTTATTAACATTATAAATTACATTAATTTTTACTTTAAATGAAATTGTTATATTTTTTTGTATTAAAAAGGATTTTTCGTGATTAATCTGACAAATTTTTTCAGTTTGTATTTTAATATATTTTATGAAAAAAATTTATGCACTCACTGGTTCTTAATTGAAATAATTCATTTGACTATATTAACCCAAGATAATTTCTAAAATATATATAATTTTTTGAATTAACGATTACAACATGTTTGGTTGATTTTAATAATTAAATAATGAAAATTAATTTGGAATTTCACAATTTTTCAAATTATAATGAATTTGAATGTTTTTTGTTTGTTAATGGATTTTAATTAGATATTTCGATACTATTTTTCATATTGGCATCATAATGGATATTTGAGATGACTTCCAACTCAATCTGGTTGAGTTTCTAGAAATTATTCATTTTTTAACAGTACCATAAGTGTAAATACTGATGCATATATAAGAAAACCCTATACAAAACTATTCATGTAAGAATAATATTTTTCAATTATAATGTAATTTCAATGATATAATATTAGATCAGTTACATCCACCATCCCAAAACATAATGAATGGAATGAAAATTACTATAAACACATTGGTCTGAGACATAAACCCTTGACGTTCCCCTCATCTAAAAAACCAAACCACACCACCACCAATAGTGGGCCTATTTTTAATAAAAAACACAAGAGGATCAAGTAGAAGAAAAATAAAACTACCCTGATTTATTCTTAGAAATGTTCCTTATGAGTAAAGCATCATATAAATTGGATCTAGATCCAATGGTTTTCAATGAAACTAGTATGGTCTAAAGAAATACTCAGCAGTGGTTCGGTTAATTCTAATATTGAAGGAGGAGTTATGCAAAATTGCATCAATCAATTCGAGCTTGATGAATAAAAGGTGACACGAAATTCGATATAAATTGAGTGGTGACATGTGAATAGATTAGATCAATTCTTTGGATTTGGTAATCAATCAACATAATAAACCCTTGATAAAGCTTCGTAAAATGAAATTGGAGTCACTTAACCCTTTGTTATGGGAGATTACTGGTCAAATGATGCAACTCATAAGTGTTTTTAGAATCTTAGAGATTGAATGAATCTTGGATCCAAATTTTACTTAAACCACATTTAAAGAGAAGTTTGTATGTCGAGGTCTAGGAAATTAGTGTAGAGGAGATTATATAAAGAATTAAATGAGGTGTCCCCAAGGTTGGTAATTAAAATGAAGATAAGAAAAACATGATTATTATTTTATATTTTTTTTTTCTGTTCATGAAGATTTTTAATTCAATTCTCATTTGTTTTCATGTCTAGAATTTCACAAGATTTAATTGATGATGTTAGATGGATTTCAAGATGATTTTGTATTAAACCTCTTAAGAGGTTTTGTGTTTTAATCGATAATAATATTACTATGGGATATTTGAATAGTCTGGTTGGGCTCATGGATTCTAATTAATTGATGAAGTTGATCAATATGGCAGTTTGATGTCGAGTGGAACTTAAAATACATATGTTGATGATTATAGAATAGGTAGTTCTCTATATGAATATCTCTAGTATCTGTTGGTTGATTCATGTTTCTAATTATATGGAGATAGGGAGAGAAATTGAATAATTTACTAGTCAGTTGAATTTGACTAGTTACCTGTTGCAGAATTTATTCCACAAGAAAACTAATAAAAATCAATACAGTTAAAACTATTATTCAATGAACCATGTATGGGCTTGGATCCTTTTAGACCATTTCTATTTGTTACGATTATTGGAGGTGTCAAGAGGAGACTCAAAGGAAGAAAAGGTGAGTTAAGATGAAATTTTAGCTACAATGTAGGACTATGGTGTGGAGGCAAGTACTATAATGTGGATTCCATGAGGATGTGACATGGGTTGTGATCTATGATGTAGAGGCCCAAGATGGGTGTTTTATATGGTTCTTCCCTTTTCAAGGTCACTATACCATAGGGATGATATGCTATGTAGCCTTCTCCTTTGAGGTTATAATTCTACAGGATATGGTTTATCTATGTCATTGTAATTATCCTAATTTATATGATATGTGATGTTGTCAATAAAATATTTATAGGGTAAACCATTGATCATGAATTCAATATCATTTAATCTTTCTTTACACTATAATTTTATCTCAACTCAGCATATTTGTGTTGTTGTGTATGGAGCTACTTCGTGGTCTTATACATTTCAGTTGGCCTATAAATTATCAACCCGCTTCCGAACAATATATTCTACCAAATTATCATCCAGACCCATAGGTTTCTATGATATCTTTTTAATTGCCATTAAAGTTTCATTTGATACATTCATCCCCCAATATCCTAGAGTACGGTCTGTGGTGAGTTTCCCACTTTCTATTAAGGTTTCTTATTTACTTGGTTTTATTCTCTCACATTATATCTTTTCTATGCTACGGTGGTTCATCTTCATCATTCTTATGATTTTCATTTTCTTTTTGGAGACATGTTAATGATGTTTAATGCATAGGAACCATTGATTTGTTCTGGGAGAGGTGATTCGAGAACCTCTCTTGCTGTTTTGTTCTCATTTGAAGAATTTTGAAATCCTTAAGCTAAGGTCTTTATAGATCCTCTGTGTTTAAATTTTAATTATGAATATATCATGGTTTATCTCTCTTTATAATGGTGAAGTTAATGATAATGAATACTAAACAAAAAAAGGAATAATTGGTTTTGGGTTATAGTAGTCACATGTGTTTATGTTTAGTTTGCAGGTTTCCTATTGATTTCCTAGATACTGTGATATCATTTATTAAACAATGGTATGACATGTTTTTTGAACACTAAAGTTGTTAATGAATTTAATTCTGGAAATTATTGTTGAATAAAAAATTAAGAGACATGTTTAATTATAGTTGTTCTTAATTTTTATCAATTTAAATAGATGTTATTCTTATAAAAATTTTAAATAACATTTAGCTATTGATAACTAAATCCTTATGTTGAATACGGCTATAAAATATAATAAATGAATTAGTTATTTCAATATTATAAAAACAGTTTTTTTGATAAATTAAATTGTTTGGTGGTGAGTGATCCTACTTTCTTTTAAAAGTTGAATGCCTTTTCTATAGGGCCTCGATAACTTGTAAAGTATTTGTTGTTTGATTTATTTCTTATGTGATTTATCTGGAAGAGGATCTATGAAATGAAATGTGGTGTGAGGGTTATATGACTAATGGTTTTTTAAGAAATGGGTGGGGGTTTCTTGGTTTGTGGAAGTGGTTGGAACCTATGACAGAATAATGAAATTTGATATGCAGAGTGGTGTCTGGGATGATATTGGGACAAATAGAGTAGGATGATGTTAGGATATACCTTTGTTTTGTTATGATGATAGATGGTTTTCATATTTCTTATGAATTCTATTTGAAGTTTGGATGGTAGTATTTTTTCTTTTCATTCCCTATATCGTAACACAATGGGTTATTCTTTGTATATTCGTCATTTATGGTATCTTATAATGAGTCATATATAACATGGAATTATGGAATGTTAATTTTAAATCATTTAACTTATAGGGTTCTTGCCATAATCGAATGATATATTTTAATTATTGAGGAACCTTATATGAAGTTGTATTATTCCTGAGGGAATAGAATTCAGATGATAATTATATAACATGAAATTTTTATTTTAATAATTAATTAAAATTCTCTTGAAATGCATGTGTGATTATAAGATATCTTTTTATTAGCGGTTGAAGATGAGTGTTCAAGAGACTATATCTATATTTGAGGTTAAGGATAGGTTTTTATCCTTATTTTTTATGTGATATATTTATATATATATTATGTTTTATTTATTTCGTAAAATACCCCACTCATTTCATTAGTGATACTAATGGAAGTGGACTATGGATTGCATTTTCCAAAAAAAACTTGGTTGCTGAGGAAAGATGGATAATATCCCCCTATCCCCTACTATGTTCTCTAAGTATTATTATGTGTTAGTATGTATAGTTGTCATATTTACCATATATGTTTGTAGAGAGATGTAATGGAATGTGTTCATTTACCACACATGTATATCCGGCTATAGTACTGTAAGGATTGTTGTAGGTATGTGGTGAATGGTCAAGGATTAAGTTGTAATAAATAAAATATTAGCTATGATGGCTCTACGAAACTACTTAGTTACTATATGTAAATTTTTATATTGATTATGAGATTATGTGACTCATGAGGTGTGGGTTTTATACAATTTACATTGGCACATGTGGCCTATTTGGAGAGAGATGTCTCAAGACATGTGACAGTGAGGGTAGAGTATTAAACCAGTGGGTATATGGTAGAAAAGTACAATCACTTATTATATTATTTTGAATATTATATTATTACATTATTTCATTATATGGTGAGTGAGCTTTGATGATGCTAGTTAAATATTATACCTGATTATGCGATGATTTATTTTCACTTGTTTATTCGCTGGTCTTTAGTACGAGTTATTTATCTTTTCCAAGGGAGGCTCTAAGTATGATCCTACCTATAATAACAATTATGCTTATTATTTATCAATTTTAATTGATTTTTTGGTATGCATGCATTGGTTTATGATCGGCCCGAACATTAATATATCATGGTGTTGTTCAAGAGATGTTTGGGATTTGAGGTCACTATAAATAATTTTATTTTGATACATGTATCTTCATTTATATTTTCTCAATTATATGAAATTATATGCATGAATTGTGATAATTTATTCCACTGTGATTAATAGTTTTTGTGGTTTCGTCTTTTCTGTAATTCCTAAATCTTTATAGAGTTAAATTTCTCTCATTTGTGGGTATGATATTCCCCCAGTTCTTATCATGAACCTCTAACCTATTGGAGGACAACTTTGGGAATCATCACCTCTCTCCCTTCATTGCTAGCCTAGGAGGGGTACCTTGAGGGGAGGAGTTTGTAAAAAACCTACATATACCATAAAACTAAAACAAATTATTAATTGCGCTAAAAAAATATAGATTAAAAAAAATTCAAAACAAATTAAATTTAAAAACACATATACCATTAAAATTGTAAACAATTTTTAAAATTCTGATTTTTTATAAAGAATTATTTTTTTCATAATCAGAAATTTTTTCGAAACCGAAATCAATGTGATCAGTCCTATGTTTGGCTTTAAAAATCATAGATAAATAATTATATTGTATAAGATTTATTGACATAATAAGAATTGTAGTAACTTAGATATTTTTTGGAAATGCATATGAAAATAGAAATTTATACCAATTTTAATAAATAATTAGAAGATACAAGATAGGATAAAGAATGGAATCTATTCAATCCCACTTATTCCATTTAATAAGCACCTAAGGATGAGTAAATGTATATGTAGAAATTATTGTGTCCGTACCATGACTTATGTATGAAATTTAAATATAATTACTATTTAACCTGAGTGTGTTTATATTATTATTTGGATAAATTCTATGAGAATTAAATTCTTAGTGATCATCTAAATTTTCAAATTGAAAAATAAATACCCAAGATTATTTGATTTTTCAAATAGGATCACACATCAAATCTGGTTTGTTTTGAAGATAAAAAATTTGACTTAGATATATAAGTATTGTTTTATAATACTAATATTCTACTGGAAAATGAATTGAATATTTTTAATTCAAAATAGGAATATTTAGTTTCTAATAATAGGTAATAATTTCTTGTTGAAAATTTCATTAGAAATGTTCAACATTACAAATTTTTAGAAATGTCCTATGGAATATTTGATCTATTTTCTGAAATTAGTAATTTTAACCAATTTTAATTCAAATCACAGTTAAATTTTAAACAAAAAAATAATTAATAAATTTTATTGTGATATTGAATTTCAAAACCTCTATAAAATTTTTGAGTCACCTACTGATTTAGATGAATTTTATTTCTTGAGTGATGATATCTATTATAAATCAATAAACTTTTAAAATTTCCCTCAAATTAATTATACTAAATGTAAAATCCTTAATAATTTGAATGATTTATTTGTTAGTACAGATAAATTTAAATTTGATGTTCCATTTCCCACTAATATAGAATTTCATCCTTTAGATAAAAAATAATTGTTATGATTTAATGAAAATTTATGTGATTCTTTAAAACTGAAACAACACATACACCTTAATAATGAGACTAAATTTGATTATTTAGAAATATAGATTGGATTAATGGAATTTCATTCTTTATTTGAAAATGAATATGATATGAATCGTGTTTTTTGTTTTGATATTTCTTGAAACTTTTAACCTACATTGTCCTAGATGATTGAAATTATTGAAACTGAACACTCTTTCACTGAAATAATAATAATAATATATTTTAAAGGTTAATTTTCATGTAAAATTTCAATATTATTTTTCTTTCCCACATATATTAATATATTCAATTTTTTATTTAAGGGTTCATCAATGTTTTATATGATCAATTTACAAGGAGATAGTATAGAATAGGTCAAATCACATGTTTGGATTATAGTTCATATTAACCCTATAAGATGACCAATAATACGCACAATAACATGGATTTCTCTTCAACCCACTCCCATTTAATAATTATTTTTGTTTCTTATAGTTTATTAAGTAGTTTTATTGAAATAATATTGTTTTATAATCATATAATAAAATAAATGTTCATTATTTTGTTTCTTTGTATTAAGTAAAACATGAACCCACCACTTTTCTCCATTGAATATAGTATATTTTTTACTCAAACACATTTATAGCTACTTTGAAACACAAAAATTATCTTATGAACCTGCTTTTTTAAAATTCTATACACCCTGACATTCAAATCAAGTTATAAATCATTGATACTTAAATATGAAATCAATATTTTGGTTGTTATTCTTTTTTATGTAATATAATGACAACTTGGGTCTATTTTTAAGGAAAAGGGAGTGACTTTAATATAAGGACTTCAAAGAAAAAAATTCACATAGGGGAGTACTTATTTCCTTTAAATAAGTTACACCATTTTCTTTTAATACATACTAGAATTAATCTGAATGTTCTAGGAGTTCCATGATAAATTTATTTATGAGCTCTTGTACATACTCTTTTTTGTATTTAAATGATTTATTTTGATGAAATTGATTTCAGAATTTTATTCTCATCATAGGACTAAATTTTTTGGAAATTTTGAAAATTAGTGTGTGAGAATGGTTTATCTTTATATGATTCACTATATTAATCATTCTACCTATCAAATTACCATAACATGTTTCAGATTTCTTCTCTTCAATAATCTGATTGCATAGTTGGAAATTGTATAATATAATTATTTTCTAATACTTTAATATTATTTCATAATAAATTATTTTATTATCTAATAGAATATAATCGGTATATTTAACTCCATATCATAATATTTATATTCTATTTTTTGAAAAAAAAGAAGTGGAAGTTTCATACAATGATTATTATTTTTATTAAAAACTACAGGTAAGGAATAGATGAGTGTTATTGAATTCATTAGAAAAGTATATGAGCCTCTTATCCTAAAAGGAATAATTTTAATCATTTGAAATATGTTTTAGTTGTTTTATACATGGTTTGGATTTGGATTATTTAATCCTTATCTCTTTTATCCTTGACGAAATTGGTCACCTCTATAAAAAAGATCAAAGAAAAAAGGTCATTAATCCTTATTCTTGGTAAAATCTCAAGGATTTCCAAGATAGAATTATATTTGATAATTTATGAAATATTAATTTTCAATCCATTTATGTAAAAAAGCATTAAATTTTTAAAAATTATAGGAATAAAATATTAGATTATTTATTGTGGCAGTGCTCAATCATTGTGATTTTAGAGGAATCATGGAAAGAGGGGTAATGGCATTCAATTATCACCATTTACCTCAATATTGATTATTATTTTCAAAAAAACGATACTGGGTTTAGACATTGAATTTTGGTTGGAAGAATAAAAATTCACTATTACTTATTCAATTCATTTGAGATTTTCTCATTTCAAAAAATTTACATATTTATGAAATCTGTATTCTCTATATACTTATATATCATCTTCCTGAATATCAATTTTTCTCTATATGAGGATATGTATGGTCTTAGTGTGGTAGAATTTGATTTTGATCTCTTTGAAGTGTTTTCCAGATGTCATTTTTAGATGTTCGAATAATTTTTATTCTCAAAATTGATAAAAATTACAAAAGATTATAGATTTTTTTTATTTTTGAATTTAATTGGAATTAAAATATTTTTAGTATAAAAAATAAAATTTTTCATTTAAATTGAGAAATTTTATGGGCTCTGACTTTAATATATTTTGGTGAATAAGTTTTATTAACACTACATGGTTATTTACTTATACAATATTTTTTCACTAAGTTCAACTATCAATATTTATTCAAGATTTATTATTATGATTAATTATCTTAATAAGAGATTATGAATTTTTTGGTTTATTTAAGAAATAAAATATGAAATAAATTTGTAATTTCACATTTTTACAAATTATAATAAATTTGAAATTATTCATTATTGTTAAATGGATTTTAATTATATATTTTGATACTATTATTCATATTTGTATCAAGGGGAAGAGTTGTGGTGATTTTCAATTATATTTTTTTGAATTGTGCAAGAATATTTATAAATAGTTATGAAATAATAATGTGTTTTTATAATCTGATCATTTTTATGAAATTACATAAGACTGAAGGATAGAATATGTAAGAATAAATTAGAGGTAAAACAATATATTCAAGATTATTATTTTTCAATCATAAATAAATTTAGGGTAATACATAAGAATATATTTTTCTATACATAATAATAAACCCCATAAGATATAGCAGTTAAAGAAAAAAATGGGAATTAATATTGGTTATTAAATTTGTGGATAAAAAGAATTGAACCATCGAGTAAATTGGATTTGGATCCAATGGAAGTTAATGAAACCAATACGAACTAATTAAATAATTTCTCATGTTTAAGTGAATTATGGAGATGAATCAAGAGTCACATCACTACACATTGATCAATATGAGCTCAATGAATCAGAGGTGATGTGCTTGTTGGTACGAACTATGTGTTGAATGGTGAATCATAACAAAAAAAAATTCTGAATATATTAGATCATTTTTTAGGAAACATATATAAATCAACCGAAGAAACCCTCGATTTCGTTTAGTGTAATGTAATAATAGTTAATAAATCCTATTTTTTAGAGTCAATTGTTCAAATTCTGGATGTATAAATAAATTAAATAATTTTTATAGTGTGACTAGTTATTGTGTTTAGAATTTATTATAGCCACATTATATGAGAAATTGGTATGCTAGGGTCTATGTTATTAGTGAATATGGGTATAATTGAAGAACCAAAAGAGGAAAAACTGTTGGATTTCAAATATTTTTTATAATAAATAAACTATTTTATTTTATGTTTTTAAAAGAGGTAAATTTTATTAGAATTTTATATGGGTTGTAATGTACACATATATTTTTTAGAAGACATATCTGCTTACTAGAAAGTTTTGTGTGGACCACATACTTAATGATGTGTGATTCAATAGACATAATGATGCGTATAAAAAATAAAAAAAATCATGAGTACTAGTGTATTTGGGTAATTAGATACATATCATAATGACATAAACAATGTTACAATGACATAAATTCAAAACTCTATAACATTCACTTAAATTCCATTAATCTTATAACACTACACGTGATAACATAGGGACATAGATAAAAAAGGGTGAGATATAAAGCCCTACAAGGGTATAATCAAATCATTGCATGATGTAAAGCAGTACATGTGAGTCATGGGAAATAACACATTGACCTATAAAGCTGAAAATCCTAAACATGAACATCCAATCAGGATATAAGATGATAACATCAATGAATCATAAGAATGTGGCAACAATAAGAATAATAAATCATAATCATAAGCTAAGGATAACTGCCGAGTCATCATAACATTGTGTGATTAGGATAACTATTCATACACAATATAGGGTACCATAATATATAAAAACATTTCCCAATTCATTGGAGGTCTATATAATTTTAGGCCCACCCGTCACATTCATATTATGAATATAAATTTGTGTTCTAGATAGATCATACAACATAAGAACATATTTCATCATATTTAATCCCATGATTGTAGAGTTTGTGTTATATAGATGGAACTCCCCAATAAATTAGGGATAGGTAAAAATAGGTGAATACTTCTGAGTTGAAATTATGATGAGTATTCACAACAAAAATCATTAGCATTGAATATCATAGAATAATTACAGCAGCATAAGTTGAGAAAATAATGGTTCATGGAAGGGTATAATGAGAGTGATATGTGATCTCTCATTACTTGATATTCATAAAAAAGAAAAATTATGTGTGAAAACACATGAAAATAAGATCAATTAGAAATAAGAACACTTAATACAATGAAATTAATTGAATAAATTGAAGATGAGGATAATCTCTTACCCTTATAGGGTGCTTTTAAAAGCATGTTAGGAGCTTATTAAGAACATGAGAATACCTTGGTATGGATTTATAGAACGATAAGGGATAAAATTTGGGTTCAATAGATTTTGATTGATGAGGAATGTGTGGTTGGGTATATATTTAGAAAAAAAGTGAAATGAATTATTTATTAATTTCAAATTTTAGTTTTTAGACTCTAAATTATAATATAAATGACAACAACAAACATTTTCATGTTTATGACCATTGTTTTTACCAAATGGGAGCAATTTAAAATATTTTATTATTCTATGAATTTAACTCATTATAATAATAACATTCTTGATATGAATGTGATTCATGTTCATAAATAATTGTTTTAAAACTATATAATATAATATTGGTATTGGAAGATTAATTATAAGTTTGTAAAATTAATCAAATTTCTTCAAAAAGACATTATTTAATAGGGGAAATCAATTATCCATCATGGATGAATTTTATATAATTTATTACATCACTTTTGGACTATTATTATGTCATAATACATAACTAATATTTATACATTGTATTGTTTTTATTGAAAAATTTGAATACCATATAATATAATAAAAATTAATCATATTCTAATTTTGATGTGATGATTTTTGAAAAAAAAATTACAATTTTTTTATAAATATGATAATTTAGACATTTAAACGAATGTCCTTTTTTTTAAAATATTAGTTTTTATGATACTAAAAATATCATGACCTTTATAAAATTTACAATGGAATTCATTATTATATATTATCATTTAAATTTATATAAATATAATTTAATAATAATATTTCATGAAAATATAAATTATTTGAAAATTATTTAAATTATCAAAGTGGGTGTTCTAATTGAAACTATATATTTCTCAAAAATAACTTTTTGGTCTCTTCATATCAAAATATAGTTTTTATTAAACTCTTTATATAATCATGTGTGTGAATTAATATTTAAAATGGATAAATTAAATCATTATTTTATTAAAAATTAATGCATACAAATTAATATAATTATGGCCTAGATAAATAACCCCTTATTACATTAGTGTATGCCCTAAGGGTAATTTGTGCAATGGTTTTACTTTCTTGTGGTGGTTCAATAATCATGGTTTGAGAAGTGATGTTGATAATCTTGATCTTATCCCGTAAATAGTTTCTACAAAGTTTCTATTACTGAATATCGTGTAGGAAATGGACATGGGATAATCTTAGTGATGACATCTCCCTTGGATGCTCTGAAAAATTAGTTTCATAGGGTACTGTTATACTGGATGAGGTTATAGCTTCTTCCTCCATATCAATTAGATATTATTATAACATTTAATATAAAATAATCTTAATGTTCATTGTATAAAGAATATACTTTTAATGGTTATGATTCATAATGGTTTTTATTTTTGATAAGATACATTTTATAATTTTCCAAATAAAAATGAAATATAGTTCATGTGTTTTCTATAACTACATCACCTAATAAGTAATTTTTTCACTCATAAGGTAATTTTATTTATGAATGGTTGTGTCATTACCCAAGGGGTTAGGTTCCTTATTTGAATGGTTTCTTCAATGTCTATAAAATTAAGTCCCCGTGATATTGGAAAATTAATTCCCACCATTCCCAATCAATTCAATATATAGAAATTTTTTAATTCCTCTAAAAAACATCAACAATAATCAATGAAATATTTTTGGTTTATAAAAAAAATATTTTTATTAATCTTTTTCTTCAAAATTTCCTTCAAGGGTGTAATGGCCCATTATTTTTTAATGATAGTTTCATTCTAAGAAAATGGATGTTATATGATTTTGTACTAAACAAAACTATATCTCATTAATAATGGAGTGAGTATAATTTGAAATATGACTATCGAGTTTTGACCATTATATGATTTTTAGTCAATTATGTTTGTTTTTCAATATTACAATTGGAAATAAAACTCTTGATAAAAAAGTTAACATTATAATTAGAGTTTATAAGTAGAATTGAAAAAGGGTAATTAATAGAGAAAAGAGAAATGATGGAATCAACCAGTAGATTTGTGTTGTACAAAGCCTATTTTTAGAACTTTTGAGGGAGTTAGAATCACTATGATTCCCTATTTACCAATCCCAATCTTATATTCAAAAATTAAATCATGAATCAAATCACGTATGGGAGAAGATCACGTGAAAATTACCACTTGGGTGATGTTATCTGAGCACCCCATGAATCTATTAGCATCACACAACTTACCCTTAGGTCGTCTGCAGGTGTTATAAGGGGTTATGTGTTGATTCCTTAGTTACTTAAATTATAATCCCTTTCTATAAATAAAATTGATGTTTCATCAATTCTGTTCTAAGAATAGTTTTTCTCAACAAAAAAATATGATGAATTTGATGAATTGATTTTTTCAAAAAATAATTGTACATTTCAGAAAATATGAAAATTATTATAATAATCTAAGGTATTATAAATAATTTTTATAGAATGATAAAAAATATTATTTAAATATAAAAGATAAAATAATTTTATTTTTTCTAAGTGTCATAAATTTCACTATGCATTTTCTATCCACTATTAATTTTAATAAATATATTTTTGTATTTAAAAGTTAAATTTATTAAATTAATAGAATAATTTTGATAAAATAAAAATCATTTTTTAAATCAGAACATCAAAATTAGTTTAGGATTAATGTATGAGAATTTTCTAAAATACTTTATTTTTTTGGGAATAGTAAATATAAAGTATGAGTTTTCAGTATTTTTAATGTCATCATAAATATGTGATAATGATGTAATAACTAATTAACCACAATCCAAAACATAAAATATGTTATTTTATTAATATCATGTATTTTAATATATTTTAATCAATTTACAAACATTTAACTTACTTGGAAAATTCTAAAATGGAAACTTTAACTTTAATTTTTTTTTGTGAAAACCTTAATTTTTCTTGACAAAAAAAAGTAATATAAAATGATGGTCAACTATTGTATATAATAAAATTATAAAGGTGTCCCAGGTGTCCAATAAAAAGGTAATATACAATGTTAAGGACCATGGTTTTTCATTTACATCTACCTAGGTGTCCAAGGCCTAAATTTAAAAATTAATAATGAAATCCCCCACTTTTTCTATAAATACCCATTCATTTATCCATTTATATCCACTCCCAATTATTCATATATAAATATATCATAGTTTTTCCTTCCAAGGAGTCCTCCCAAGGTGTTCTCAATCCCCTAAGGTGTAATGTCTTTAATTTTCTGTATACTATTTTTAAATATTATATAGAATTATTTCGAGACCAAGTGCAGAGACAGTGTGCGATTATGAGGCCGGGTGTGCCCAAAATAAATGTTTGAAATATATTAAATATCATGCTCATGTTGTTTTCCTGAAAAAGTGGAATAACTTCTAAATGGGTGATTCGATCAGAAATCAGAGGGCATCATTTCATTCAGAGCAACATCTTCACCTTAGGTAAGTCCTAACAACGAATGGCGCAAATCGCCTATGCAAGTATGTTTTTGGACGTATAAGGAAATTTTTTAAATTAAAATATTTATTTTATTATCTTTGCGTCAACACAATAATGGGAGATTTTAAGTAAGTTGTTATGCAGAATTTCTAGGTTTAGCTGCATAACCCTGAAGTTATCTGGAGGCGTGGAGAAGAGACCCCCTTGGATAAACCTCTCAATAATGAACAATGACTAATTGACTGTTCATGGATAACTATGCCAGTGGAGTTAGAGGATCTCATCTATGATGTTAGTATAATCCCACTTCATCAGCAATTGATTATAACTTAAGGTAGGGTGTGTGTTTTTTATTTCCTTCTTACTTCATTCTTTAATTAAATGATTAATGTGGATCAACCCACAAGCAGGTTGACTTGTGGATCGCTTGTTCTTATGGGAGGGATTCTGTTTTGGTTTTTAATTTGGGGAATTTGATTTCTATTTCTGATTTATTTCTTGGTCCTTCAAACAGGAATGAATTGTGGCCATAATGAACAACGACCAAGGTTCATTCCACGAATTGTTTCCATGTTTCTTACCCCTTTATCCCCTCTTGTTCTTTGTTCTTTGTGGAAAAATGGATGAAGGATCATTTCACATTAATTTTATGGTGAAAAGGTCCTATATCAGAGACATGGCATTGTGACAACCCAAAGGAGGTGCGATGACGATGGCGGCGGACAAATCGACATGGTTTGGGAGAAATTATCCTTCACGAGTTCTTCATGCGGATAATCAAAAAAGGTTTTTAGGGATTATTGAAAGATTAAAACGTACCTATTCGGTGATTCCATAGTAGGGAGACCTTGGATCTTCAATTTCTAGGTGAACGGATCGCCGGAATGAACATCTGAGGATCATCTGAGGTGTGTGAAGGAAGAATGGTTGTTCAATAAAATCGTGAAAAACGCGACATGTGGGGCCGGCTCAATATCGGCTAGGGTTATGCATTACAAAAAGTGGTGACATGGCATGTGACCCCTATCACATAGCATTTGGGTCCTGATGTGGGACTCGGCATGTATATAGAACGATCCATGGACGTAGGGTAGAGTACATGGCATGTACTCAACCACATGGCCAGACCAGGCCAATTACGTGGGTAACCCCGTGTACCGGTATACGGGTTAAATCCGTGTATGGGATCATGGTCAGCGTACATGGAGTGGCCCTTAGATATTATGACACAACATGTTACTCTTCTACATGTCATGTATACCTCTTTCTACATTACATGATCCTTTCGACATGTCCCCTTGTAAATGGGCAGTACCCTGGGTCAGAGGACACGGTGTGTGACACTTATACACAATGTGTAGTTTCTTGTACATGGGATGATCTCCTTGTCCATCATATCTTTGATAAGTCTCTTTTGGTTTAGTTCCCCTTTTCTCATTCCCCTGAAGTTCAGGTATCATTTCCATACATGGGAGTACAACCCCTTCAGTACTATTTTCTAGATAGAGTTTGGAATCCCCTCCGAGAGGCTCGGAGAAGGATCCTCTATCCATTCTTGACCCTAGGTGGAGTCAGGTATTGGTGTGACCAATCCTATCGGATGTTGATCCTCTACTTAGTAGGTGAATCTGAATGAGTCGTAGTATATTCCAAGTCCCTAGTAGTGATCCTCATCTATGTATTGTGATCTTTTCCCACTCAAGATTGAGTTCTCTAGGAATGAGTGTAGTTGTTCTCTCTTCGGATCTATTAGAACATCTCTCTCTCTCTCTTATGGAAATTCTTGATGAACAGCACTTCTTAGATGGACACCATCAGAGCTACCAGACTCATAGAGTGTGTTATCCCATATGATTGCTTCTTGGAATCTTGAAACTGAATCCCTAGTGCGGGTATGTAATCATTGTGACTTACCTCTAGACTATGTGATTGGGTTTTGAGTATATTGTGATATTTATCTAGTTATATGTTTTGTAGATATATATTGTGTAGATCAGAATGTACCATTCCTTTGTGTATTTATTTGTGATTTTTTAGGGTGTCCTACTGAGTATTATTATACTCACCCCTGCATGGGATTTTCCCACATGTGTCACATCTTTTGAAGATGAGCAGTCTTTTGATGGAGTCCATGGTGGACCAGGACTAGATCGAACTTTATGAGATTCCCTATAGGTCGAGGTGTTCTTTCGGCGTCTAGAATTAGTCCCATTAACTTTCTTGTTACATGTTAGATTTAGTAGTGGTAGACAATTTCATTTCGTGGGCTTGTATTATGTCTGAGTTAGTTTTCCACAATTTTCTTTATATTGTACTCTTTTGGTTGGGTTTAGTTGTATGCATGCATTTTGTTCCTTAGTGGATTATGCATTTCATCATTTTTGGGATTAGAGATGTGTGAATGTGTATAGGTACTTAGGAAATGTATCCCATGTTAGTGATATGCCTAATCGGTGCTAGTCACCATCCCCTGGCCTATTGGAGGTGGCCTTGGGGAGTCATGACACGGGCCCTATTGGGATGGGTCATAATAGAGTGGTATCAAAGGATGGTCATTTCTACCTAAGTACTGAGAGTCTGTGAGGTTGGTTTTGGGAAGAAGAGTCAAGTGTTTCAAATTTTCCTCTCAGAGTAGGGACACCAGTGTTAGTGCGGCGACCAACGTATCCGTACATCAAAACTCTAATAATATTTTTTTTGACACAGTACATGAGAACACTAGTTGCAAGGAAAACAAGGGTACATGCATCATATTGTAATGGGTTGTGGTTCCATGTCCTTCTTGAGTCAGCTATCCAGATATACTCAATGATCGTGGTACATATTTCTTTCATACAGGATGACTCCGCTACGCATACCTGTTAGGATTTAGTATGTCAATCACAAGGTTGATCCCCTTAGGGATAAGGCTTCAATACAGGGGTTAGTTCCCCATATGACACCTTTAGGTGGTGCACCAACCATTCCCCCACCTATAGAGAAACACATAGTACCAGTAGTATCAGTGGATAAGGTATGTAAGATGATCATGCTTTATGAGTTTCAGTAGAAAAACCCCCTTAGGTTCTGAGGCGAGCCCAAAACACAAGCATCTAAGGACTAGCTTGAGGCGGTGACTTGAGTTTTTTGTCTAGTCAATACACGAACAGATTAGATAGTGGTCTTGGCAGTGAGCCTTCTTCATGGTTTAACATGACAGTGGTGTAGTTTAGTTACCCAATCTTATGATGAGGAAAACCATTTGTGGGCATATTTTGAGAACCTTTTCCTAGAATAGTTCACACCTTACAAGCTAAGGGCTATGCGTATCTAGGAGATTCTACATCTTTGACAGGGTGACATGTCAGTATCTGAATATTCATCAAGATTCACCAACCTCTCTATGTACTAAATGTATATGATATGAAATTAGTGCTTCAGGGATCAGACCATCGAGAGAGTTATGCATAGAGATATATGATCATGTGTTATCCCTCAAATAATTCCTACATATGATGGAGTTTATGATCAAGATTTGGTGGTCGAACGTTTCTTGGATAAGTAGATACAGTCGAAGATTTTCAACAGTGGGAAAGTAGGATCAGTGACTTCGGCAGTAGGGGTCCAATGTCAGCCTCAGAAACATGGATGTCGAAGATGTCACAAGTGGAAGACCCAAAGTACAGGACCTATTATTTAAGGCTCGCAGGGTGGGTCTAGTCTTTTTGGAGAGAGGTGGTGCTATGAATGTGAAATCTGGGGACATATCACTCAATATTTTCTAACATTCCATACTACTGACAAGAAGATAGTGGGTAGACCACTGTGATAGAGATGGAAACAAGAGCATACATATCTGTAGGGAGGTAGATGTGGCAGAGGAGTGGGGAGTACAGTAGGAGGTGTTCGATGCTTTAACATGTTACCAGCATCACCCCCAGGTGGTCCACACCAGGTTAAGAGAGCTGGAGGAATGGGATGGGGATAGCTACATATGGTCGGGGCTTGTGACCCCAGAGATCAAGGGATGATTTGGGGTAATATTTGTGTCTTTTCAATTTAAGTTTCCTTTGAGAGACATAGGTGTTAGTCATTCCTTTCTTTCCACATATCTTGTTTAATACTTGGAGATTTTGGTTAAACCATTGACTTGACCCTAAATTATGGAGACTACTATGAGAGGAGACCCCATGATCATGTGATATATCCAACTATGTGACCTGACTCTTTGAGGTGAGAGTTTTTGTTGGTATCTCTTGATAGCGACGTTGAGGCCTTATTAAGACTTTCTTGGTAAGGATTGGGTATCTTCAATCCATGCCCATATTGACTATTTTAGGAAAAGGCAATGGTGTGTCCATAGTGATAGAAATGATGTTTACCTTTGTTGGTAAAAAGGAAACATAGGCATCATGGGATGAACTCATGCATAGGATGGGGGTGATGCCTCATCAATTGGCCAGCCCGACCCTCGGTGCAGTGGATATTATGAGTTCCCCATTTCCAGTAGTAGTGGCGAAAAGAGAGGGCGTCTTCCCTAAAGATGTCACAAAATTTTGTCCTCACTGGGATATAGAATTCTGTTTTTAATTACACCACAGGACGACACTGATATCCTCATTAACATATCAGATTTCTCCCACAGAGCTTCGCAAGTGAAGGGTGCATTTGGAGGTCTTGTAAATAAATGGATTCCTAAGACCCAGTGTTTCACCTTGGGTGGGCCTAGTTTTGTTTGACAATAATATCTACATTTGTTTGTGGTTGTGTGTGGATTACTGTCACTTCAATTAGGTGAATGTATAGAGAAAGTATCTACTTTCAAGGATCTATGAACCCTTAGATAAGTTACGAGGGACACGATGGTTCTTAAAGATTGTCCTTCGATCTAGATATCACCAGCTGCAAGTACATGACTTGGATATCCCAAATACATCCTTTAGATTTCGTTACAGTTGCTATAAGTAATTGGTGATAGCCTTTGGAAAGAAGAACACCCCATCATTGTTCATGAGACTCATTAACTGGACCTTCCAGCTTAGACCGGTTCAAAATAGTCTTCATCGACAATATCCTTGTGTACTCGGCATCTGAGGAGGATCACATGAGACACTTAAACATGGTTTAGGACACACTCTGAGAGCACGATCCTTATGGGAAATTCTTGAATTTCCAATTCTATATTCAATCGGTCTACTTCATGGGGCATGTTGGCTCATCGAATAGAGTGGTAGTGGACCCGACCAAGGTGGAGGCAACATTACCATGGAAGCTACCTAGGAGTGTGAAATAGGTGTGGAGATTCCTCAGGATGGTAGACTATTACTAGAATTTCATAACTGATTTCTCCAAGATATCAACACCCACGAAAGATTTGGCCCAAAAAGGGCAGACTTTTTGTGGATAGAAAAGTGCAACAAGATTTTCATTATTTGATGCAGAGTTTGACGAGCAGCCCAATCTCAAGGTTGCTGAAGGACGGTGTTGAGTGCGTATTTTTATGAGACACATCAGGAACTGATCTAGATTATGTCTTGATGTAGATGATGGTGGTGGTTGTATGTTCTTTTTTCCATTTGAGACCACATGAGCATAACTATGCAACCCATGATCTTGAGTTGGCAGTGGTAGTCTTTATTTTGAAGATGTGGCGACACTACCTGATGGTAAGCAGTTTTTCATCTACTCTGATTGAAAGAGTTTCAATTATATATTCTCTTAGAAGGATTTTAACTTGACACATAGTCAATGGATAGAGTTCCTCCATGATTATGACATTGAAAATTGTTTATACTCTTGGAAGGAGGAACGTGTTGGAAAATGTTCTTGGAAAGATATTGAGTTCACAGCTAATGAGTGGGGGTACAGAGAAATTGGCCTCGTTATAATTATCTTTTGTAGATGGAGATGATGCAGCTTACCTCCAATAGATGGTTGTCAAGCCTTCAATCATAGAGCGGGTTAGGAAGGACTGCTTGGGGATACCCACTACGAGACCCCTACATGTTCATTTATCCACAAGACATGCTACTGATGGATATTTGAAAGGTGGGGAGCATGCTGTTCTTTTTATAATATGAATAGTTGTACCAGTGGTGTTTTGGGAGGTGGTTCGATGGGAGTTTCATACATCCCCTTTTTGACGGTAAATCTCGCTGTGGAAAAAAATTTACTTTTACCTCCAACATCAATTCTGGTGGATAGGGATTAAGAAGTCAGTAACAGAGTTCATTTCTCGATTCCTTACATGCCATCCAGTGAAGGCTAAGAACCAAGTTCCAATGAGTTTGACTCAACCCCTTGAAGTTTCAGAGTGGAAGTGGGTGGAATGTTAGTGGAATTCATGATGGGTTTACCACGAACATACATGAGACATGATGTTGTTTGGATGATCATTTATTGACTCACCAAGTCCTCCCACTTCCTAGCTATTTGGAAACTGAGTTTAGTAGAGGGCTTTGGATACCTCTACGTGAAAGAGATAGTTCAGCTTCTTGGGGTTACACCAATGACTATTTTAGATCATAATTCTCTCTTTACATCCCAGTTGTGGGATGGGATTACAAGAGATGTTTGGGACTTGGTTATGTTGGATCACATCATTCCACTAACAATAGAGTCCATTGAAGTTTGAGGAAGGAGACCAGGTGTTCCTTCAGGTCTCACCATGATGCGGGCTGCAGAGATTTGGTCGGGCGACAAATTATCTTCGAGGTTCATCAGCCCTTTTTCAAATAATATGTAGAGTTGTAAAGGTAGAATATCACCTAGCTATACCCTTACAGTTGTTTTTGGTATGATATGTCTACCACATGTCAAAGCTAAGGTGGTACGTACCAGACGCATCACACGTTGTCAACTTGGGTGAGCTCGACATCGAGGATGGGAAGAATTTTGCTGAGTACCTAGTAGAGGATGAGTATCAGTAGGAGAGGATCCTTCATGGATGATTTGTTCCTTAAATACATGTATGTAGGTATCACAAAAATCTTCATGAGAGCACGTGGAGAAAGAGGCTCAAATTTGTTCCCAATACCCACATCTTTTTTAAGATCTTTTTTTTAGATTTTGAGAAAGTAAATCCCTAAGGTGGGGAGAATGTCATGTTCTAAATTTTCCATATATTATTTTTAAATATTATATGGAATTATTTTGAGACCATACGTTGAGACGCTGTCAGATTCTGAGGCCTGGTTTTCTCGGAATAAATGTTTGAAATATATTAAATATGTTAAATAGCACGCACGTGTAGTTTTCTAGAAAAATTGGAATAACATAAAAACGAAATCCTAGATCTAAAATATAAGGGAACAGTTGTGTTCAAAGTGAAACTATACCTTTTTATAATCCTAAAATTGGCCGGTGTGGGTTAGTTGTGAAAGTTGGTTTTTGGATGTTTAAGGAAATAAAATAAATTAAAATATTTATTTTATTAACTTTATGTCAATGCAGCGATGAGAGGTTTTAAATAAGATATTAATAATAATTTCTAGAGTTTTAAACATAACCCTGAGGTTCTCTATAGGCGTGGATAGGAGACCCCCTAGGAGAAACTTCTTGACAACGAATGACGAAAAATCGACTATTTGGGGATCACAGCACCAACGGAGTTGGAGGATCTCACTGACAATGGTGGCACAATCCATCTTCATTAGCGATCGATCCTAACTCAAGTTGGGGAATGTGTTTCTGATTTCCTTCTTACCCCGTTCTTGAAGATGATGAATGTGGATCAACCCACGAATAGGTTGACCCACAGATCACTCGTTCTTGTGGGAGGGATTCTATTGCAGGTATTGATTTCGGGAATTTGATTTAGGTTTCCAATTTAGTTATTGATCCTTCTAATAGGAATGGATTGAGGCCATAATTAACAATGGTTGAGGTTCCTCCCTCGAGTTGTTTCCATGTTTATTCCCCCTATATCCCACATGTTCTTCATTCTTCGTGAGAATATGAATGAATGATTGTTGTGCATTTGTTTTTGGTGCAAAGATCCAAAATCAAATATCCAACATCATGATGACTCAGTGGAGGTGCGATGAAATGCAGGTGGATGAATCGAAACAGTTTGAAAGAAATTATCCTTCGATCATTCTTCATGCGGATAATCAAAACAGGTTTTCGGGCCTGATCGAAGGCCCGAAACCTACCGATTCGATGATTCCATAGTAGGGTGACCTTGGATCTTCAATTTCAAGGTAAACAGATCACTAGAATAAACACCGAAGGATCATCTGAGGCACATGGTGAAAGAATGGAAGTTCTGGAAAATCGCAAAGAACACGGCATGTTCTCTAAAGTACATGACATGTGGGGCCGGCTCAATGGTGGATAAGGTTCCTTGTTACAAAAAACAATGACATGACATATGGCCCCTGTCACATAACATGTGTAACCTAATTGGGGACTCGTCATGTATCTTGGATGATGCATGGACACCAGTGGAGTACATGGCCTGTACTCCACCACACGGTCAGACCGGGCCAGTTATATGGGTTACCCTGTGTACTGGAATACGGGTTGGAAGACGTGTGTTAAGGCTATGTACTGGCACATGCCTAGTGTACACAGAGTGGCCCCTGAATATTAGGACATGGAGTGTTACTCTTCAACATTCCATGTATTTCTCTTTCTACATGACATGCTCCTTTCGACAAGGGTCATTGTACATGGGTAGTACTCGGGGTCAGAAGACTCACCGTGGGTATGCGGTCATTGTGACTTAACTCTAGACTACGGGTCAGGGTTTCGAGTATGTATGGATATTTCTCTTGTTATATGTTCTATATAAAAATACTATATATATATATATGATTGTACCTTGCCTTTATGTATTGTATTCTGGTTTTTCAGGGTTTCCAACTGAGTATTTTTATACTCACCCATGAACAGACTTTGCCTACATGTGTCATGTATTGTGTAGATGAGCGTCCTTTTGACATAGTCCATGGTGGACCAGGACTCAACTGATCTTTGTGAGCTTCTATACAGGACATGGTGTTCCTTCTACATCAAGTAGTAGTCCCAATACCTTTCTTGTTATAGGATAGACATAGTAGTTACATACTCTTTCTTTTTGTGGGCTTGTATTTTGGACGAGTAACTTTTCTTTATATTACTTTCTATTGCACTCTGTTGGTTGGGTTTAGTTGTATGCATACATTTTATTCCTTAGTGAATTTTACATTTCATTATTTGTGGGCATGGAGATGAGTGTGTGTGTGCAGGTACTTAGGCAATGGCTCCCATGTTAGTGATATTCCAACTTCGTGCTAGTCACCAACCCCGAGCCTATTGGAGAAAGGATTGGGAAGTTACAACATAGGCCCCACTAGGATTGGTTGTGACACAAGGTTCTGATCCACGTGTTTTAGGAACTACTCTTCAAGGTAAGAGAAATATCCAATTTTATTTGGCATTCACGTTTCCTCTTTATGTGGTATATCATTCAAAATTCCAAACTATGTTCTTATTTCCAATTTATTTTAGCCATTTACTGTATTATTAGTCTTTTATGAATGATAGGACCATGTACCATCTAATTTTACTCTTTTATAAAACCATGTATTACAATCTTTATGTTTCCAATTTTAATTATCAAGATTTCTCTATTCTCTTGAAGTAATTACATTTTATTTTCATTATGTTTATAAAAACCCACATTCATTTATAAGGGTATTCACAATGATTCAAAAATTATTTATATGATTCTTTGAGTAAAATTTGTAAAAACCCTTATTCCCTTTTGTGGGTTATAAATGACATAATGATCGTGTATTTACATACATTTTAAAACATTGTGATTTGTATATGAAACCCATTTCTTCTATTCTATATTAGTTATTTATGAAATATGTTATTATGATATATTTGGTTGAAATTAATTAAGACATATTAAGGGTTCACCATTATAGTGATCCAATGCATTGTGTGAGGAATTTAATCTATAACAGATTTAGGCCTCTCTTATGGACTCAGTGCTTGAAAATGTTGTGTAATATTTTTTATAAAAAACCTGAATAATTAAACAACATATTACACAAATAAGGACCATTTACCAGTCTAGGTTTGGATTAGACGACACCTTAAATTTATTAGAGTTAAAAAAAATTTCACTCCTACTACGCTTCCCCATATGCTAACTCCAAAGGAAATGATATCTGAATTCAAAATTCTAAGATACATGTGAGAGATCATTTTAAAATAAAGGGCATGAATGAATTGCCTAGTAATGGGTTTTTAAAAATTGTTGAATTATTTTTTAGAAAATATTTCTTTGAAAATAACATTTCAAAATACCCTTTGAAAACTAAATTGAAATTACTTATACTTTAAAATAATATACCACATTTGAAATTACTTATGTACAAAATTTTCTTTTAAAGTAATCCAATATTTTTTCTGAAAATACTACAAAATCTTTTGAAAAAAAAACATAGTGGCAACATAAAACATTGGAGGATAACTTGGCCCTACCCACTTGTTGAGGTATGGGTTCTATCCCAAATTCCCTACCATATTTACAACATTAAAGTGCCGAATTTTATGAAAATATTTTTAATCTTTCTATACATATATATAATTTTCACTCAGGATTTGGATTTTTAATATATATATATATATATATATAATCATACATGAAATACATATGATCACTTTTAATTTTATATATAAATATATAAATACTAAACTTTATTATAAATTAGATGTTTGACTTTCCTCGACCAAATCACATGATAAATATACTTTTCATAATTACAATGAAGATTAATTAATATTCACAAACTTAAAATTTCATTCTTCATCCCATAAAAATCTATTTTCTGAAAATTTTATTCATTACCCATGCGTATGTGTTTATACATGTATATATATATATTATACATAAATATGCATATATTAAATTATATATATTAAGAAAATAAAAACATCAATTTATGGCCAATATTATGATCTATATATGACATATATACGATAAAATTATGACATTATTAATTTATAAATTCATACATAGAATAATATTTGGTTAATCATAATTTATTTAAAATAGTTATATACTTGAAAATTTATACAAGTATATATATATATATATATATCACATAATAATTTAATAAATTCATGTTTAGATAAAACTTTGATAAATGAAATCAAAATAATACAATAAGTAATTATATAGGTGATTCTTCCGAAATAAGTTGAATTATCAAAATAAAATTAAAATTTTAACATAATTAAATAGAATGTCTAACAAATTCGATAAAAAACATACTAATAATTAATCAAAATTTCCAATACTACTAAACAGGTTTGATTTTGATAAATAAATATATATATGTATACATATATATGTGAATCTTTGTAAAAGATAATTTTTTTAACAAAAATAAACCCTTAACACCAGAATATTATACAAAATTTAAGTAAATGAAATTCCTTATGCAAAACTATAAGCCTCAGTTAGTAAAAAATAGAAAACATTGTTTTAAAATAAATAATTGTAATGTTTTCTCATAAGAAAATATGATTTTGATTACTTGAATGATTAAAAATAGATTTCCCTTACCAAAAACATGAGCAGATTACACCATATGACTTCTTCTTCTTAAAAGATCCCAAACACGACTCCTCATTCTTAGAGAAAAAGAACATGGATTTGAATATTTCCTTGAAATCTTATCACACCCAATAGAGGACACTTCGCTCTCTCTATCAGATGTAGAAAACAAAGAGAATAACACTTAAAAAATATGACACTATGAATCCCTCCCAAACTACCTCTCCCCGCTCTATTTAAACACTCAACATAACATAATAAGTGAATAATTTATTTCTAGTTGCAAATAAATTTTAATTCTCGGAACCGCTTTTCATAAAAGCTAAGATGAGAAGAAGAAAAAAAATGAGATCTCAATTCATTCAAGATGGAAATAATTGAACTGAGATATCAATTGTTAATATTGACAATAACAACAGAATGGGAAAAATCAGTGTTCAAAGCTACTTGGATTAAATATGATCCATAAAATATATAGATGATATCAAATATATGTTTATTTATCCATATTATATTATATCTATACATTTAAATATAAAAAAATAGTCTCAATACTGTAAGGAATCATCTCTGAATATATCTTGATGTCTTGATTGAAGATCATGATTTTATTCTGTTTGATTCAGTCCATGATGATACATAAAACCAATATATATGGACCACAATAAAAATTGAAGATTAAATCAAATGTCATTCCATGTAGAATGAAAATCAGAGAATAGGAGAGACAAAACAATATATACACTGAAATTGGATGATTTTCGTACAACACAACAATAAAATAAATCACTACTGTGGATGAAGGATAGTGATGATTAGGGCCAACCGAAGAAAAATGACAAATAGGTATTCAATTTGATGAGGACATTTATGAATCAAGTAACCCTACAAGAAAATATGAACGATGCCTGATGGATCTTCAAGACCAAACATCTTTTTCCCCAAATTTCCTCCACATGAATCAGATCTAATGTGCGATGGCCTTCAGAATCGAAACCATTTCTTACGAGCTTGATCTGAATGATTAGAACCCTCAGATTCATCCTCTTATCGATCGAACTCTGATCCACCCTCTCCATCTTTGATATCTCTTTTTACTGAGCTCACCAGTATTGAATATTCCTGCTTGTGACTTTATTTATATCCTGATGCAAAACTCAAACCCTTTTGATTGATGATCTCTATGTTGTTCTCTCCTGACCTTAGCCTCCAATCACAGGAAACCCTCAATCTCGATTTCTCATTTCATCTTCCATTTTTAATCATTTTTTTTCATTATTTTGCTTTTTTATATATTAATTTTTTAAACATATATATATTTTAATACATGTAATATAATCAATATATACTATTCTATATTCTTTTATTATAATTTTTTTTATAAATATGTATAGTCGTAGTTTCATAAAATTGAAAATATTATATTTGAAATTTATATAATCAAAATAATTTTCATATCCTAAAATAATAACAATACATTTTCTTAATAACTTAATTATATTTTCATAACAATAATTTTATTAATTTACAATATCATATTCAAAATTATAATTTTTTTTCTTTAATATGAAATAACTTTTCTAAGATCATTTATTAATTGTCCTAAAATGATTTATTAATGGTAATAACTTTATAAAAAAAATTCAATACTACTTATTTCATAATTTATAATTATAACATATATTATTATTAAAGGTTATGAAATAATAATCAATTAATGTATTTGTTAGGAAAAAATACTCATATACATATATTAAGGTATATATATATTTATAAATATAATATATCTTGAAATATAAGGTAATATGTTATATTTTAATACAAAACATATTTGATTATTTAAAAAAATTATAATAATTTTTTTATTACTAATTAATTTCTAAGTTAATTTTAATTTATAAGAAAATTATTAAAAAATTAATTAAAATTTAAATTTTCTTAGGATATCAAATTCTCCCCCCTTAAATGAATTACGCCCTCAAAATTCGTTTGTTGGACTTTAGAAAATTCTGATTTTTTGAATTAAAAAACAGGGACTCTTATACTATACAACTTAGACAACCACATAAAATCTCCAAATTTTTCTAGACCATTCCTCTTATACCAATTATAATAGTCTTATCTTGCTCTTTCGGACTCAATGCTTGAAAATGTATTTAATTGTTTTCTATAAAAAGAAACTGAAAAATTACACAACAAATTACACAAACAAATACCTTTTACCAGTCTAGGTTCTAGAGGATTAGACAAAACCTTTCATTTATCCGATTTAAACAAAAATAAGACACATGCCTACTATGCATCTGCATGGGCTAAATCCAAAGGCGATGAAATATGAATTTGAACTTCTAATATACCTATGAGAAATCATTTTAAAACAAAGGGTGACCATTAATTTCCCAGTAATGGGTTTTTAAAAATCATTAAAATATTTTTTTAAAAATATTTCTTCAAAAATAACTTTTTGAAATAGACTTTGAAAAATTAATTGAAATTACTTATGCTTTAAAATAATATAAAACTTTTTGAAATTACATACATACAAAAATTGATTTAAAAGTAATCTAGTAAATTTTCTAAAAATACTATTTGAGATTTTGAAAAAAAAATAAAGGAAATGTAAAAAATTTAAGGTTATCTTGGGCCTACCCAGTTGTTGAGGGATGGGTTCACTCCCCATTTCCCTACCATATTTACAACATTTAAATACTAGATTTTATGAAAACATTTTTAATCTTGTTATACATAAATATAATTTCTACTAGGGTTTTAGATTTAAATTATATATATACATAATCATACATGAAATACACATGTCACTTTTAATTTTATATATAAATATATAAATACTAAACTTTATTGGAAATGGCATGTTTGACTTGGTTCGAAAAAATCGCATGATACATAGAATTTGCATAATTATATGAAGATTAATTATGTAACGCCCTGACCCTAGTTAACCATAGTCAGTGAAATATTACATAACATTGGTATGATGATAAGTGATCAAGTCTAAAAAGATTGATTAGTTTAGTATCCTAGGAAGTACTAGATACATACATAAGTTTTACATTACATTAAGAAATAAAAAAACAGAATTTTGTCTCCTTTGAACACAATCATATCCCATAGCATATTCCTATAGGTCAATCATAATATACTTCTTCACATCCTCCGAAAAATAAAATATTAGAAAGGGGTGAGCTCAGATGCTCAGTAAGAATAAAAATATAGCAGAAATTGCATAAATAAGCATAAACATTGAAGTAATTGTATAAGACTAGAACACAAGCCTTTTAAAATTAAACTTCAACATAATATGGCAAAGATAAATCAAATAATTCCATTTACTTATTCACATGGATATTTTACTAGTCAAATAATCACAATAAATATTAATATCTAATTTCATAATGATGGAGTGCATAATGTCGGATATCATAACCACATAGTCAATTCCTCGTGCCAAGACTATAAATAAAATTTTTTCAAGGCCTTGTACCAAGACACTAGTTTTTCTAATGAGACCTACCGATGCATCTAGGATCTATAGCAGGCTCCACCTTTCACTTACTAAGTCCAATGCATTCCTTATATGAAAAGGTTGAAACATAACATAAACATTCATATTAAAAATAGCATACAAAATGTTAATACTTTAATCATAAACCATGAATGGTATAGAAATAACACATCCATAGTCAAACATATCACAAAAACTTCAATACAATATGAAATATTGTATCATAATAAATCAACTTCAAACAAGTGTAAAATCAATCAAGGGACGTTGACATAGATGAAATCAAAACTATTTGAGTGAAATATCTCTTTATTTTTTGAAATCATTTAAAAGTCACATAATTATAAAGGAAATATTTATTTTGAAAATATTCTTATAAGCTTGTAAGGGAATCTTTTAAGGTGTTATAATGGAAAAAAATAGACGCACCCACTGTATAAGTAGAAAAAAAATTCTTACCTTAATTTGTCGAAAAGGTCATAAAGTACCATGTTTGGAAAATGAAGAAAACATTCCTTTCGAAACATTTTATAAAAATTAAAACAAGGGTATAAATGAATTTAACCCATATTCTAGAAAATAGTAAAAAAATTTTGAAATACATTTTTAATAAACATAGATGTGGATGATAAAGAAGTCACAGTATATACTTTCGTAAAAAAAACCTCGGATAATAAAGAGATTGTAAAATTAACACTTACCTTGTACTTTTAATTATTCAAGGGTAAGTTATCCTCATGTATAATAGTTAAATTATTTTCATTAAATTATAAAAGAACAAAATACATAAATATGATATCATATATGATCTTATAATGTTTCTTTGTTAATAATATTTCAGTAGTATCATTGTTTTGGGTGTTAACTAATTCATTTTCATTTATTTGTTTTATTTCGTGAGTAATGTTTGTTATGGATATAATGTATTTGATCAGTATTTGGAATGATATTAAGCTCTTAAACATTATTTTTAATCATAAAATAAAAATTATTCTTGAATTGTTACGATTGGGATGTGAGTCTTATTGCATTCGTGGAGACGGTAATCCGTAAGTACGCACAAGCGACAATATCATTCTATTTATGGTAAACTTTTATGTAATTGGATGGTATATAATATATAAATAATAATTAACATGTTATATTTATTATCAAAATCAATTATAATCATTATTATACCCATCCAAATAATGAAGTGTTGAATAACAAATTACACCACGATGTATATACGGTAAGTCGTACGTACGCACGTATGGGGACTTTTTCATTCATATGATGGATAAAATAATGAATATGGTTGTACCATATTTATAATAACATCAAAGTATGTATAAGGTACTTTATTTAATATTTTTGAGTGTAAATAACAAATAAAGAGGAAGTGGAAGAAGAAAAGAACTTTGAAAGTGGTGATGAAATTACTACCTCTTCTTCGGGTGTTTCCTTTTGATTTGATAAAATGGGATCCTTAGGTTGGATTTCTGATAAAATTAAGTCCTCTAGGTTTAATTTAGGGTATTTTAAAAGATATTTTATTGGGGTTTTACCAAGACAAATGGATTTTGAGTTGTGATATTGATAGAATGGGACGTACCCTTTTATAAGAGAGGTGAGGGTCACTTTAGGAAAAGCCTGAAATATTATTTTATTATAAAATCCTTTTGCATTTACAATGGCTACAAATTGATTAATTTCTAGGATAAGGTAAAAATGGGTCGTTATCCCCTCAACCAATATGTTTTAGAAAAGTTTAGGTCACCACATTAACCATATCTTTTAGATTTAACTCTTAGTTAAATAGTTTAACTTTTACAATTTCTTGTTATATTTTTATATTATATGGTTAATAAAATTACTATAAAATGACAAGAGAACCCCAAGTGGTTAATTAATGACATATCTAAAATTATATAAGTCCGTTGGCTGAACCTTATATTTTTATAAATATTATATCATTTAATAATATAGTATTTGTTTTAAAAACTCATTTATGTCAATTTTGACACTATTTAGTATTTGGTTTTTTTGAAAGTCAACAAAAATTTATTACTTCAAAGAAAATACATTAAATAAATCATAACATGTCATATTAACCTATAAAATTTGTGGAATTCATCAGAAGTATCAATTTACATTTATTGTTATATTTTAAATATCAATTATTTTAATCTTTCATTAATAAAGTAATTACTGTATCATCATTGTGTCATAAATAAATTTAATGATTTAATGTCTAAAAATTATAAATAAAATACCATTATATAAGAAATATTTTTATATTTCTAATAAATATTTATAGTAGAATTTATCTTATGTATAACCCTATATTAAAAATGTTTTAGTTATTTAAATTTGAAAATAACACTTTTAACTCTTCTTTAAATAAAATAATAATAAATGTTCTAATGTAATAAAAGTGGATCAAACTGGATCATATTTTATTCCTAAGTTTTATTTTGGTCGAAATAAACTTATAAAATTGAATTATGACATGTTTTATGGTAATTATAATATCATTTTTACCTTTAATTACCCTATTTACTTTTAACCGTGGTAAATAAAATCCAAAACATACTATTCACCAAAAGTTATTTTCATCCTATTGAAACAAATTTTACTTACTGATTTCAATCTTTCCTCTTGGATTTTTGAAATTCAATTCATAGAAGCAGTAAAATTACATTTTATGCAGATTTGATAACGTTCCTAGAATGTGGGTAAAAGACGTTAAAAATTTAAATAAAATTTTATACATCTAATATTGTTATAAAATGACTCCAATGAATTACATTTAACTCATATAGGTATTATGTATCTATTTTGACTTAATATAAATTTAACTAAAATAAATAACTATTTAAATAAAAAGTTGGTTTTAAACAATAACGCAGTGTTTTTCACTATTCATCAAAAATTGAATGTTTTCAGAAAAATATAAAAAAATCACCCTAAGATAATTTTGGTATTACAAATCCAAAAATGAAGTCCATTTTGAAAAATATAATTTTAAAAATTTCAAAAATTGGGTATTACTATTCATAATGGCTAGTTTTATTGGTCGTGGTGTGCTAGAACTCGAAATTGCGTACACCGCAAGCTATTGTATTATTCAAAGAGAAGTGTTTCGTGGAAGCTTGGGGTGTTAAATTATTCCCTCCTTCGAATAATTTGGTCCTTTAAATTTCTAGGATATTACTGTATAAAGATATTTGGGTGGTTCTTTATCATAATTTCCTCGGGTTCCCATGTTGCCTCTTCCATCTTATGGTTTCTCCATAGAACTTTTACCAGATGAGTCGTCTAGTTTCTTATCACTTTTTCTCTAGTATCAATAATCTTGATAGTATCCTCACAATAAGATTGATCAGGTTCCAGTTCTATTTCTTTATAGGTGAGTACATGCGTTGGGTCAGGCATGTATTTTCTTAATAGTGATACATGGAGCACATCATGAACTTTGGAGAGACTTGGAAGCATTTCCAAACGGTAAGCTAAAACTCCAATTCCTTCTAGAATTTCGTAAGGTCCAATGTACCTGGTACTTAATTTAACCTTCTTACCAAATATTTTAACACTCTTCCATGGAGATACCTTAAAGAAAACCTGATCTCCTACTTTAAATTCCAAATCCTCCTTTTGGTTATCAACATAGATCATTTCCTACTTTGAGGGTATTTGATGTGGGATTGGATAATATTCACCTATTACATTGTTTCCTCAATAAATTATAGGCCTACAAGTTCTCTTTCACCAACATCATCCCAACAAGTTGGTGTGTGACATATCTTTCCATATAATGCTTTATATGGTGCCATCTGAATACTTGAATGGAAGTTGTTGTTATAAGAAAAATCTACTATAGGTAAATATTGATCCCATGTACCTTGAAAGTTAAGCGAGAAATATCTCAACATGTCTTATAATGTTTGAATAGTCTGTTCTGATTGTCCATCAATTTGAGGGTGGTAGGCAGTGCTCAAATAAAGTTCAGTATCCAGGCCCTTCTAAAGACTCTTCTAGAATCTTGATGTAAAACGGGGATCACGATAAAAATCAATCAATAGTGTTACTCCATGAAGTCTTAAAACTACATTAATATATAGTCTTTCTAAACATTCAAGTGGTAAATCTTCTCTTATAGCTAGAAAATATGCTAACTTGGTAAGATGATCAACAATGATCCATATTGCATTATTCCATCTATGAGTCTTTGGTATCCCCATAACAAATTTCATCATAATATCATCCCATTTCCAATCAAGTGGGGGAAGAGGTTTCATGAATCCCCTAGGATGTTGTCTTCCAGCCTTCAGCTATTGACAAACAATAAATCTTAACACCTAATCATCAATCTACCTCTTCATGTTGTCCCACTAAAATGTTCCTTCAAATCTATATACATCATAGTGCTATGAAGGTGTATATAGATATTGGAGCTATGAGCATCATCCAACAATTCCCATTTTAGATCAGGTTTTTCATAACACAGGGTCTCTTCCCAAATTTCAAAATTCCATCTTCATATATGAATTCAATCAATCTCCCATCTTTTATATGTTTAATTTTCTTTTGAAACTCCTCATCATTAGTCTGAGAACTTTTTATCATTTCTAGTAAAGATGGTTTGGAAATCATTTGAAAAAGTATTGATGTTTCTCCTGCCATGATTATTCCCATTGTCTTTACGTGCGTTCTGGGTGTGCGGTGGGTGATTCGTCGTAGTCTTCACATGCATTTTGGGTGGTGGCGACGGGATATGGGCGGTCGGGCTACCGTCTGGAGGTTTGGTGATTTTTTACTACTTCGGTTTTTCTTAACAGTCATCCAGTTTGGGATATGATGGTTAATTTTCTGAGTCTGTGCATTGATGTTGGTTTTTCAATTGCTAAATTCGTGGTCTACAAATTTCTGGTTCTTCGGATTTATGCGAGGCTTGATGTTTATGTTAGAAGGTTTCTGAAATTTTTCTGTGTTGGCCATTTGTGTGGTGTTTGATTTTGGGTTGATTATGCATTATTGTTTTTATCGGTCTGCTGATGGAAGGATGACTATGGCGGTTTGCTGGGAGTGAAGTTGAATTTGGTATTGGTGGACCGCGGCTCTAAAGGATTCTGCAATCAAATTATTTGAGGAGGATGCACCTATGAATTGTTCTGATTTGGTGGAGGTTGGTTTGGTTTAGGTTTATGTTAATTGATGATGTGTGTATACTTTTGGCACTGTGGCTTTGGTCCATGAGACGGTGCATCCAATTTATATTCAAGGGATTATTCCAGAATATGTTCAAAGTAGAGCGTTCTCTTTACCATCTCTATTTATAATTGGATGTTTTGGGAGGGTATGGCTCTTTCCATTGGTACCGGGCCAATGCATCCCTGCACGGAACAGTTAGCCGAGCAGCGATGGGAAATTTTACGCTAATCATATTGTTTTTGTTGCTTGGGTGGAGCTCTTCCTTGCTTTTGAATTGAATTGTATTTGGTCTTGATGATCATGTCCGTGGAGGCATGGTTGTGTTTTTTGTCTTTGATGTCATCCCGGTTTCCCACTTTCTCCTCAAAAGTTATTTTGAAATAAAAATTTAATTTTTAGTCAGTCATCTTTAGTAGATCCATGAACATTGGATCCCTTTAAACTCTAATCTTGTTCAAAACTCCATGATTCTTTCTACTCAAAGCATCTGCCACCTTATTTTCCTTCCTCATGTGGTAGTGTATAGTGCAATTATAATCCTTGAGTAGATAAAGCCATCTTATTTTCCTCATGTTGATTTATTTTTATGGGGAAATATGCTTCAAACTCTTATGATTAGTATATATCTCACATTTTTTACCATATAGATAGTGTCTTTATATCATCAAAGTAAATATTACAACTGTGAACTCAATATCATTAGTAGGATAGTTTTGTTCATGAATTTTTAGCTGTCGTGATTTATAGGGAATAACTCTATCATTCTACATTAGGAAACAACCAAGTCCTTTCTTTGATGCATCGCTATAAATAACAAACCCATCATTCCCCAATGATAGAGTCAAGATAGGATCATTGACTAATATTTTCTTCAATTCTTCAAGAAAAAATCACACTCTTTTTTCCAAACAAATTTAACCTCTTTATGTGTGATCTTGGTTAATGGGTTAGCCAATCAAGAAACATTCTGGAAAAAATTCCAATAATAACCTACTAAACCAATAAAATTACGTACCTCAGTTATACTTGTTGGTGTTGGCCATTCTTGTATTGCTCTTATATTATAAGGATAAATAGATATTCCATCCTTAGAGACAATATATCCATGGAAAGAAATATCTTGAAGCCATAATTCACACTTTCTAAACTTCCTATATAATTCATTTCTTCTAAGAGTATTTAGAATAGTACACAAGTGATTTTCATGATCTTAGTATCTTTTGTAGTATATCAAGATATCATCAATAATTACCACTACAAATTTATCTAGATATCCCTTGAAAACTCTATTCATTAAATACATGAAAACAAAGGGTGTATTAGTCCATCCAAAAGGCATTACTGTAAACTTGTAATGTCCGTACCTAGTTTGAAATGTTGTTTTTTTAATGTCTTCCTTCTTCACACACAACTGATGATATCCATATCAAAGTTCAATCTTTGAAAAATATTTATCTCCATGAAGTTGATCGAATAAATCATCAATGAGAGGTAGGGGATACTTGTTCTTTATTGTTATAGCATTGATCTCCCTATAGTCAATGCTCAACCTCATATATCCATATTTCTTCTTAACAAAAAGAATATGGGCTCCCCATGGAGAAAAACTAGGGGGAATAAATCCTTTATTACTCAATTCCTCTTATTTTTTCTTTAGTTCTACTAATTTCATAGTGGCTATTCTATAAGGGTTCTTCGATATAGGCCTTGAACTAGGAATTAAATCAATGGAAAACTCAATTTATCATTCTAAAGGATGTCTAGGTATATCTTTTAGAAACAAATCAACATATTCTTGCACAATAGGTATGTCCTATATTTGAACATTCATTTCCTAACCCATAGTTGTTTCACTCTATTCCTCCCCAATAATTAAATTTTGTAGAGATATTGGTGCTGGATCTTTATAAGAATCAGATGGTGACATTTCTGCTCTAAATATAAGGTATTTCTTATCATCAACAAAAATTGTAGCCTCCTTATTACAATAATTTTTAGCATCATGGTCCAAAATTCAATATTTACTGATGATTATGTCAAATTAAATCATGCGTATGATGATGAGATCAGTAGATAAAGCATGTTTATATTCCCTAATGGGAACTGATTCACAAAACTTTTCTGCAATGATACTTACCTTATGAGTTTTTACTAGAAACTCCCTTGTTAATAAAATTGGATATCTCTAATTTTCTTAGAAAACTTGGAAGATGTGAAACAATGTAATGATCCATAATCAAATAAAACATAGGCTAAGTTGGAGGAAACCATTAAATTACCTGCCACCATGTCATTTGGAACTTCAACCTTAGCAGTAGTGATCGCATAAGATTGGCCTTGCCCCCTTGGCCTTTTCTGAGTAAAGTTTCCTTGGATCTTAGGAAATTCATTTTCATAATGCCCCATTTATATACAATTGTAGAATTAAATATTGGCAACCTCTTTCTTTCACTTCCAATCACGAGCTTGGTGGCCATTTTCACCACACTTGTAACAGAATTCCATTCCCATCAGGCAAGTACAAGGGTGTTTCTTCCCACATTTACTATAGGATGGAAATTCAACTTTTCCCTTCTTCCCCTTATTTCTAATTCTAGAGTGTTCAGCAGATCTCTTCTTCTCTTACTTTTCTTTAAAGTTGTAAGACTTAGGGATTTCCTTTTCTATCTTGATAGCACATGAGAAAATATCATTGTTTTATGAGAAGGATTTTGAGACTAATGCTCGATGGAGAAATGGTTTTAACCCATAAAATAATTGATCAATATTACTCCTTGGGTTACGTACATAATTTGTTGCATGCCTTTCTAACCTTGTAAAGTTAGCCTCATACTTTGTGACATTCTCATTCTCCTTTTCCCTCAGACTCAGAAATTGACTTTTCATATCCGCTCGATGGTCACAAGAAATTATTTTTATAAGAAAATATCTTTAAACTCACTCCATTAAATATTTTATAATTCTTAATCCCCCTTTGTGTTTTGAATTAATGAATACCATTGATCTTCATCTCTTGTGAGGTGATAAACTACCATGAAAACTTTTTCCCTTTTGTTAGTCCCCAAAGCATGAAATATTTTCTCTAAGGAACATGTCAATTTCTCAGATACAAATGTATTTGTAGTCTCATTTAATGTTGGTGGTTTTTTCCTCATGAAGTAGTCTAACATTTATCCTCTGCATTGTAGATTAGGGTGCTCCATACGGATAAGGTTATTCTTCATAAACTGAGTAAGTTGTCCCAGTATGGTTATAAGTTGTTCAACACCAATTTCATCACCAGCTCAACTATAATTATCTTGAGTCGGAGGGAAATATCTACATGGATTACATGCATTTATATGGTTTCTATTCCTTCTACTATATGCCATTTCTAAGCAATGGCATACAATAGATTAGTTTATGAATCACAATACATAATTCCAAACTAGTAAAATACCTAACATAAATAGAATAGTCTATGCATATAATCCATAATCATAAAAAAATGTTTTCTTTGAGGAAATATTTACTCATAAATCATTCATGATGGTTTTTAAAGAAAATGTGAAGTAAAATAATCATATCACTCATGAGTTTCCTAACCAAGAGTGCAGTAAGGCCTATTGTCGTATACCGGGATACCCCAGGTCAAACCCGAAACTCCATGTCAGAGTTTTTCACTCCTAGGTATATCTGTTCAAGAGCTGCCTCTACCTGGTCGTATCCATGTAGGGATTTATTTCTTGGAAAAGTCACATAATCTCAACATTATTAAAATTCTAGGAAGTTATTCTATACTAATCCTCAACGTCTATCTTAAGGAAATGTTCTCTAATCAGAGTTTTTATAAATCTAGTTTCCAATATTTGTAATAAAATCCCTCTGATACCAACAGTAACACCCTGATCCAAGTTACCCATAGTGGGTGCATTATTATATAACATTGGCATGAACACAATAGATCAAGTCTCTAAAGACAAATTATTTTAGTAACCTTAGAGGTACTAGAAATATACAAAAATTTTACATTACATTATGAAATAAAAAACAATATTGTGTCTCCTTTGAACACACTCATCTTCCATAGCCTATCCTTCCAAGTCAATCATAATATACTTATTCAAATCTAAGGAAAAATAAAATGTAGGAAAGGAGTGAGCTCAGATGCTCAGTAAGGATAACAATATAGTGGAAACTTACATAAATAAGCATAAACATTAAAGGCAATGTATAAGACTAAAACACAAGCCTTTTAAAATTAAACTTCATCATAACATGGAAAAGATAAATAAAATAATTCCATTTACTAATTCACATGGATATTCTACTAGTTTAATAATCACATGTAATATTAATAGCTAATTCCGTAATAATGGAATGCATAATTCTGGACATCATAACCATATAGTCAAGGCCTCCTGCCAAGACTAGAAATAATATTTTTCCAAGGCCTCGTTCGAAGATACTAGTTTGTCTCATGAAACCTACTGATGCATTGAGGAGCTATATCAAGCTCCACCAATCACTTACTATGTCCAATTCATTCCTCATATGAAAAAGTTGAAACATAACATAAACATTCGTATTAAAACAAGTATACAAAATGTTAATACTTTAACCGTAAACCATGAATGGTATAGAAATAACACATCCACAGTCAAACATACCACAAAACCTTAAATAAAATATGGAATGTTGTATTATAATAAATCAACATCAAACAAGTGTAAAACCCATCAAAGGATGTTAACATAGATGAAATCAAAAATATTTGAGAGAAATATCTCTTTCTATTTTGAAATAATTTAAAAGTCACATAATTATAAAAGAAAATATTTATTCTCAAAATATTGTTATAATATTGTAATAGAAGCTTTGAAGGTGTTATAATGGTGGAAAATAGCTGCACCGGCCGTATAAGTTAAAAAAACATTCTTACCTTAATTTGTCGAAAAGGTCATAAAGTACCTTGTTTGGAAAACGACAGAAGGATTCCTTTAAAAACATTTTATAAAAATTAAAAAAACGGTATAAATGACATTAACCAATATTCTAGGAAATATTAATAATGTTTTGAAATACATTTTTATGAAACATGGATATGGATGATAATTAAGTCCCAGTAGATACTTTCATATAAAACAACATCGGATAATAAAGAGACTATAAAATTGACACTTACCTTGTACTTGTACTTAGTCAAGGTTAATTTACCTCATGTATAGTAGTTAAATAATTTTTATTAAATTATAAAAGAACTGCATACCAAAATATTATTTCATATATGATCTTCTAATATTTCTTTTTTAATAATATTTTAGTAGTATCATTGTTTCAGGTGTTAACTGATTCATTTTCCTATATATGTTTTGTTACGTAAGTTATGTTTGTTATAGATAGGATGTATTTGATTCATATACATAATGATATTAAGTTCTTAAACATTATTTTTAATCATAAAATGAAAATCATTCTTTAATGGTTATAATGGGGAAATAAATCCTATCGCGTTCGTGGAGACGGTAATCTGTACGTACGCACGAGCAACAATATCACTCATTTGATGGTAAAATCGTATGTAAATGGATTTTATATCATATATAAAGAATAATTAACATGTTATATTTATTATTAGCATCAATTACAGTCATTATTATACCCATCAAAATAATGAAGTTTTGAATTACAAACCACACCATGACGTGGAGACGGTAAGTCGTACGTATGCACGTATGGTGACTTGGTCATTAATAGGATGGATAGAATAATGAATATGGTTTTATCATATTTATAATAACATCACAGTATGTATCAGGTACTGTATTTATTATTTTGGTTTCGAAACAAAAAAGAAAGTGGAATTGGGATAAGAAAAGAACTTTGAAAGAGGTGATGAAATTATTACCTCTTCTTTGGGTGCTTCCTTTTGATTTGATCAAAAGGGCTCCATAGGATGGATTTCTGATCAATGTAATGCCTATATATTGAATTGGGGGTAGTTAGGAGGATAGTTGAGAAGGTTTTGTCCAATTCAATTGGATTTGGAGGTTTTATTTTGAGAGAAAGGTAAGTACCCTTTTATAAGAGAGGTGAGGGTCACTTTAGGAAAATCTTAAAATATTATTTTATTATAAAATCATTTTCGCTTTATAATGGATCCAAATGGATTTATTTAAAGTATTTAGTGGGGATGTGTCTAAATCATCTAAACCAATAGGTTTTAGACAATTTTAGGTTACCGTATTAAACTTATCTTTTTTATTTAACTCTTTGTTAAATAGTTTAACTTTTACAATGTCTTCTATTATTTTTATATTACGTGGTTAATAAACTTACAATAAAATTCCAAGAAAACCCCTAAGTGGTTCATTAATGACATATCTATCATTATATAAGTAATTTTGTAGAACCTTAAATTTTTAGGAATATTATATCATTTAATAATATAGTATTTTTTTAAACACAATTATGTCAATTTTAACACTATTTAGTATTTGATTTATGTGAAAGTCAAAAAAACATGATTACTTATAAAAAATACATTAAATCAATCCTAAAATGTCATATTAACCTAGACATTTTTTGGAATTCATCATAAGTCTCAATTTACATTTATTGTTATATTAATAATATCAATTATTTTATTCTTTCATTAAAAATGTAATTACTGCATCATCATTGTGTCCAAAATAAATTTAATTATTTAATATATAAAAATTATAAATAAAATATCATTATTTAGGAAATAGTTTTATATTTCTAATGAATATTTATAGTCGAATTTATCTTATGTATAGCTCTATATGAAAAATGTTTTAGTAATTAAAATTTGAATTTAACACTCTTGACTCTTCTTTAAATAAAATAATAATAAATGTCCTAATCTAATCCAAGTAGATCAAAGAGGATCATATTTTATTATTAAGGTTGATTTTGGTCTAACTACAATAATCCAATAGAATTAGGACTTGTTTTAGGGTACTTATAATATCATTTTTACCTTTAATTACCCTATTTACTTTTAACGGTGGTAAATAAAATCCAAAAGTTCCCATTCACCAAAAATTATTTTCATCCTATTGAACTACATTTTACTTACTGATTTCAACTGTGTCTCTTGGATTTTTTAAATTCAATTCATAGAATCGGTAAAATTACGTTTTATGCAAATTTGTTAACATGCCTAGAAGGTGGGTAAAAGACGTTAAGAACTTCAATAAAATTTTATACATCAAATCTTATTATAAAATTACTCCAATTAATTACATTGAAATTATATATGTATTATGTATCAATTTTGACTGAAAATAAATTTAAATAAAATAAATAATTATTTAAATAAAATGTATGTTTTAAACAATAACGCAGTGTTTTCACTATTCATCAAAAATTAAAAGTCTTCAAAAAAGTACCAAAAATTTATCCTAAACTAATTTTGATATTCCAAATCCAAAAATGATGTCCATTTTGAAAAATAAAATTTAAAAAATTTCAAAAAGTCGGTATTACTATTCATAACAGCTAGTTTGATTGGTCGTGTTGTGCTAGAACTTGAAGTTGCGTACAGCGCAAGCTATTGTATTATTCAAAGAGAAGTGTACCGTGGAAGCTTGGGGTGTTACAAATTAACATTCACATACTTAAAATTTCATTCTTCTTCCCAAAAAAATCAAGTTTTTGACATTTTTATTCATTACCCATGCATATGTGTGTATACATACATACATACATACATACAAATATATATTATATATACATATGCATATATTAAAGTATAAATTTCAGGAAAACAAAATCATCGATATATGGACAATATCATGATATTTTTATGACATGTATATGATGAAATTATGACGTTCTTAAATTATAAATTCATACATAGAATAATAATTGGTTAATCATAATTTATTTAAAATAGTTATATACTTGAAAAATTATACAAGTACATATATATCACATAATAACAAAATAAATTCATATTTAGATAGAACTTAGGAAAATGAAATCAAATTAAAACAACATTTAATTATATAATATGATTCTTCGGAAATAAGTTTAATTATCAAAATAAAATCAAAATTTTATCACAATTAAATAGAATTTCTAAATTTTTTTGAAAATCATCTTACTAAAAATTTATCAAAAAATTTAATACTACTAAACATATTTGATTTTGATGAATAAATATATATATACTCATATATATGTGCATCATTGTAAAAGATAATTTTTTTAACAAAAACAAACCCTTAACACCAGAAGATTAAAAATTATTTACGTAAATGAAATGCCTTACACAAAACCAAAAACCTTAGTTAGGAGAAACTAGAAACCACAGTTTTAAAATAAATAACTGTAATGTTTTCTCAGGAGAAAATATTGTTTTGAGTACTTGGACGATTAAAAATAAATGTCTCTTACCAAAAACATGAGCAGATGACACCTTAGGACTTCTTCTTCTAGGAAGATCCCAAACATGATTCCTCGTTCTTAGAGAAAAAGAATAGGGATTGGACCTTTTCCTTTAAAAATTATCACACCAGATATAGGACACTACTCTCTCTATTAAAAGAAGAAACCAAAGAGAACAACACTTAGAAAAATGTGGCACTCTGACTCCCTCTCGGACTAATTCTCCCCTCTCTATTTAAACACTCAGTTTGATATAACAAGTGAATATTTTATTTCTAGTTGCAAATAAATTTTAATTCCTGGACCAGCTTGTCGTGTAAACTGAGATGATAAGAAGACACAAAACGAGATCTGAATTGATTTGGGATGGAAATAATTGAAAAGTGATAAAAAATTTTAATATTGACAATAACATCAGAAGGGGAGAAAACCAGTGTCCAAATATACTTGCATTAAATAGGATCCATAAAAGATATAGATGTTATCAAATGCATGTTTATTTATCCAGATTATATTGTCGCTATGAATTAAAATGTAAATAAATAGTTTCAATACAGTAATGAATTGGCTACATATATATATCTCGATGTATAGATTGAATATCGTGATTTGATTCTATTTGATTCAGTCCATAAAGATACATAAAACCAATAGATATGGACCACAAGAAAAATTGAATATGAAATCAAACCTCATTCTACAGAGAAAGAAAATCAGAGAAGAGGATTGACAACACAATATATACACTAAAATTAGATAAGATTCAGGTACCAAAACAATAAAACAAATCACTAATGTGGATAAAGTATAGTGATGATTAGGTCCATCCAAAGAAAAATGACATATAGGTATTCAACATGATGCAGACACTTATGAATCATGTAAACCTACTTGTAGATCCAAACAATGCCTAATGGATCTTCATAATCGAACATTGTTTTCCCCAATTCTCATACACACGACTTATATCTAATGTGTGATGACCTTCTAACTCGAAACCATTTCCTATGCACTCGATCTAATTAATTTGAACCCTCGGCTTCATCCTCACATCAATTGAACTCAAATCGACCCTCGCCAGCTTCGATATCCCTTTTTATCGAGCTCTCCATGATCGAATCTTCCTACTTGAGCCTACATTTCTCTCCCTAAACAAACTCAAACCCCCCTACCAAACGATCACTGTGTTGTTCTCCCCCAACTACAGTCTCCAATCACAGGAAACCCTAAATCTCTATTTCTCATTTTATCTTATATTTTTTAATCTTTTTATCTTTTTTTTCTTTTTTTATATACTATCATTTTTATAAACTTATATTTATATTAATACATATAATATAATATATTTATACTATTATGATTTCTTTTATTATTATTTTTTTATAAATATGTATAGTCACAGTTTCATAAAATTGAAAGTATTATATTTAAAATTTATATAATAAAAAAAGCATAACTTAAAATAATAATAGTAATGCATTTTCTTAATAACATAATTATATTTTCATAATTATAATTTTGTTAATTTATAATTTTATATTCAAAATTATAATTTTTTTTGTTTAGTATGAAATATCTTTGCTAAGATCATTTTTTAATGGTCCTAAAATCATTTATTAATGGTAATAACTTAAAAAAATAACCCAATACTACTTATTTCATAATTTATAATTATAACAAATATTATTCTTAATGTTTATGAAATAATAATTAATTAAATGTATTTATTATAATAAATAATACCTATATACATATATTAAGTTATATATATTTATAAATATTCTATTTCCTGAAATATAAGGTAATATGTTATATTTTGATTCAAAACATATTTTTTTATTTAAAAATATTTATAATTAATTTTTATTATTAAATCATTTCTAAGTTAATTTTAATTTATAAAAAAATTATTATATAATTAATTAATATTTAAATTTTCTTGAGATATCACATAATCTCTAAAGTTTATATGTTTTACGATACCTTAGTGTATATTCTTGGTAATTTTTATAACACCTTAGTGACAAACATTGGTGATATGATTATGAGTGTATCGTTTAAATAGTGTAGCCAAATTTCCATGTTATGATTCACATTATTATTATTGTTATACTCTTTTTTTTCATGCCATTATGATAATCCTCATGTTCTTATTGATATTTCCCATGATCAAATGTAAAATGTTTCCATTTTATTCCCTTACTGGACCTTATTCTCACAATTTCCTTTGATGTATGTCCCCCAGTTATGAGATTAAGTAAATTTAATTTGGATGAACCATTAAAAAATAATTTAAAGTTTATCAAAATAATGTTTTAGGTTTTCATGTATTGTGTAACTTTTTTCCAAGAAACTAAACATTAAAAGATCCTTTTCGTGTACCAAGTAAATAAAAAGTTTAGGTAATAAATGGTGGGATTCCATAGTTGGTATCACTGTACATTTTAGTTATTTTTCAAAAGTAGGATTTGAAAAAGTTAAGAATAACCCTAGATAAAGGATAAATATATGAAAACAATCCTGGTATTTTGGTAAAATATTATGACTAGTGGTTTTCGAATAAAGAAATACATGTCTGGATATGAACAAGTGGATGTGGATCTAGAACATATGTACTTAGGGATAAAATTGAAAAACACTGTTGTAATATAGACTCAAATGGGAACTGGTGAATGATATCAGGCCTTGTTGAACTCTTATTTTTGACACTCATGGGGGGTATTTATGGTTAATCAAACTATTTTTTTTTCAACACCTCAAAATTATAAAGTAAGAACATTGTATTTCATAGCATGTATCACACGAATCACCAAGAACATGAGAGAATATAATATCCCAAGAATTTATAGTTAATTTAATATTTCAAATAGATTCAATATATTATACATATTTCAATTCACTAAACACTGAGTTATCCTATGTTACACATAAGAGTTACTTTCCTCTAAAGCATACATTACATTCAAGACTAAGTTTTAATGAACAAAATTATATTCTTAAAATACTATAATTTAATTTAATAAGACTTAACCCGACCATTTAATTAGTATTTATAAATAGTATTAACTATCTTATAAAAATATATGGTTTACATATATATAAAAATATTCCATTTGTTAAAAGTTAATTAGAAACGAAAATGGAAACAGATTGAATATAAATGAAAATATTATTTTATTTACGATCAAAAAGATTTTATACCCTAATAAATAAAATTATTTAAAATTAGTGAATTCAATTAATATTAAATATATTTTTTATATATTCAATAAAATATTTTTGATATTCATCCAATATATTTTATAGGCTTATGTTAAAAACACACCCAATTTTATGCATAAAATACGATATTTTTATTAAGGTATTTTTGCTACCTTTTAATGGAAAACCTATTTTAAATCCAATTTTTGGAACTTTAATGGATTATTTATATCAAAATAAATTTATTATTTGATATAAAAACATAAAAATTATTTTGGTGTGTGTTTTTGGAAATTTTCTATGATGTTTTATTTTTTAGTGAATAGTTAAAAATAATGAATTTTAGATCAAAACTACTTTTTCATCTAATTTATTTATAAGGATAAATTATGTTTTATATTGGTTTTAAAGTTTTATTACATAATATTTTTATCATTTAATCCAATTTAGGTCATTGGTATCAATTAAACTTTGAAATTGACAATAAAAAATTGAAATTTTTTTGACGTTTTTACCTTAAAAATCCACATTGTCATCCCGATTGCGAGATTAAATTTAAATTAATTTATTCCACTTGAGAGATTGGAATTTGAAAATATGGATTAAATATTTTTAAAAAGTATAATTTATAATGTATATTAATTTCAACTTAGTTTTTGACTAAAAATATTAGTGAAAGTAATTAAAATTAATTATAATTATTATGGTAAAATTAAGCCTAATAAGGGATCAAACCTCATTATTATAGGACCAAATGACCTATTAAATTTTCGAAAATCCATTTTATGGAAATATTTAGACCCTGTAATACATTTTCTTTAATTGGTTCCATTATTGGATCCAATTTCAGTGTGAAAACATGTATGAAAATCCTTTGTAAAATTATTACAAGAGTGGCACTCCTCCACTATAAAAGGGCCTATTATCCTCCCACTTCCTCAAACATATCAAGACACTTTGGATTGAATAATATATTCCTAAATAGTTCCTAAAAATACCTACCCTAATCCTATAACCCTCCTTTTTGGACATAAACAAACCAAGGAATTCGTTTAGTACAACTAAAAGTAGTTACCCGAATAAGAGGTAACAAACTTCCTCAAACATATTAGTTTTATTTTCATTCTCTGCTCCCTAATTTTTTTTATTCTTGGATTAAATAAAAAAACCAGTATAATAAATTTAATAGTATTATTTTATCTTAATATTTACACCTACACTTACACACACCTCCGTGTAATGGGTAACAAACATATTGTTTCTGTGTACGATGAACTACTGTCTCACGAAACAATGATTGGTCATTTTTTACCTTAGTACCTATAATGGTGGAAATTATGATGGAAAATATATTTATACATGATGATATAAATGATATTTATAATATATTTATGCTTCTATAATTTTTATTTAGAGCATACATTTATGTTTTCCATCTTGTGTAAATACAATAATTTTCTTTGAGGAAGTGTGGAATACCACCCACTCAAAGCTTTATGACTCGTTCATTCCATACATGGATTGTATAGAAGATGGTTTTAAAAAATATATTTATAATATATAACATAGATATGGTATTTTAATTTTTATAAACATATATCATTTACTTTTTATCTATCTAGTACAAAAAAAGGATATGAAAGTAGTGTTCATGTGTACGTACGACCTACCATGTCAATGAACAGTGTATTTCATTTTTATCTCCAAACCTTATAGATTATTCTAAATAAATATGTATAGAATATATATGATAATAAAATCATTGTTTAAATTCTAGATATCATTTAACCAATATCTAATTAATTAGAACAACAAATATTGAGTATAAACATACTTGAGAAAACAATGCAATTAATACCCGAAATAGTTAAAATAATGAAAGAGTGATAAAAAACAGGTAATAAAATATTGTAAGGAATTAATATATGATATTATAAATATGAGTATTTTTCTGGTATAATTTAGTAACATATTATAAAAAACTATATTGGGTGATAAATACCACAAAAATTGTTTAAGGTAAGAGATTTCATCTCAATTTACATTCCATTAATATTTGTTTGTTGTTATGAACCAACTCACGCTTATATGGTGCATGTACTTCCCTAGACATGTTATACCCTAAATCTTATTATTCTCATAATATTCTAATATTCGTTTAAATAATAGGGAATTATTATTTAAATGTTTCAAAGTGGTATGGGACAATTTGGAATGTTTAAAAATTATTTATCCTCAATAATGTTTTAATGTCAACTACCCTTGTTGTTACTTATCCTCCTTTGAGTTATTATTGATAAATCCATATTCACTATTTAATATGTATATTTTATAAGTCACTTTGTTTATAAAATAAATTAATAATTATTTTTGATATGAAATACAGGGGTTGGGGATCTTTTAATGAAAGCCATACAACTTGGGGAACAGTTAATGAAATCCCATCGATGAATTGGTAGTCTCATGGGAGGAATTAGATGGGAAAACTGGAAATGTTTAAACTATCTATTGATGGTAAAAGTATCACGTTACTTAGAAACATGAATTTCAATAATTAATAATTTCCTTTATTGAGAATTTAATTATTCTTATTTAATAATGATATTTTTCATCGACAAATATATGGATGTATTTCATTTTTTGTTTATTGATTATATAGCATGTGATCGTAGATTATTACCTTTCCATGTTGATATCACCTTATATATTTATTTTAATAGAATGTGTTATCATTTATTTACATTTTCATGTTAATTTATTCATGTTGATTCATTATTTATTCCACTTTACATACCATTAATAACCATTTGAGATCTCCATTATTATGTGTTCTTTCCCTAGGTTATGAAGAATAAATCTTCGAATAAGAAATAAAGGACATGTTTTATTTTATTTTTATGTATCATGTTTGTATTTCTTATTTACCAATGTATTATGGGTATCTTTTATATAACCTGGGTTTCCAAGACTACTAAACTAAATGGTCTTTCAGGATTTTATTCCTTGTTATCATGCCAATTTAATAAATTAATGCACCGGCTCTGGGAATCTACGGCCAGGGTGCTATAGTTGATATAAAAGGTATTTTAGAATCAACCTTGGAAAGTAGATTTAGAAAACATAGATTATATATCACAACCCTAAGATATAAATTAAGGATAAAAATAAAATAATGACCTAAAACTTTTCTAAGTTTGGGATTATGTCGGTATTCTTAGAAATACATCCATGTCTAGATACTACAAGTGGATGTGGTTCGGGAACAAATGTACCTATGAGTAACAACTCTGACAAGGTGTTTCAGGACTAACTTTGGATAGCCTTTTATATGAAAACGAGCCTTATTACACACCTAGTTTGACACTCATAGGGGATATTCTTAAGATGGTTTAGATTTCCTTTACCTACCTTTATGAAGGATTTGAAATTAAATATTTCCCCAAAGTAACCAAAGTTTTTGATTCTAGTATTCAGGATGCATAAATTTATGTTATGTTCTCTACCATATTTAGTGTTATAAAAGTTTTCATATCTTTTTAAGATAATAAAGTATATAAAATTATTTAGAAAAGAAATCTGGAAGGAAGAATTGTCACGAACCAACCCGGGTCGACCCTGAACAGGACACCCAAGCTGATCCGTAGTAAGACCCGAGAGGCATTCCCGATCCTCCCGGGCTGGTGACAAGTTCCAAGTAATCAATAGAGTACACAATGGAATGATTTCACCGAATATAAATAAATAAAAGTAGTGGGATTAATAAAGATAATCTCAAAATAAATAAACCAAACAAAATAACAAAATATGAACTGATGAAAATAAAACTAACCCAATGGGACAGCCACTATCCCCGTGTTACCCCATGGGCCACTCTCTAACTCAATAATCAAACAGCTCTCATGGAAAAAACACCCATGATGGAACCTTCACAAGGACTAAAAATAGAAAAGAACTATAGGTGTGAGAATTAAAACTTAATAGGCTAGTCTGATATTCTATTCCCCAAAGCAGTAACTTTAAAATTAATGAAACATAAATTCTAAGTTTGAATTACAATATATTAAAGTATGAATTTATATCGTTTTTTAATTAACATAAAAGTAAAATCCATTACCATAAATCATTTTCAAAATCAAATTATATCCTTAATTGTTACAATGTTATTTCAAGGGGAAAGTTATGATTTCATTTAAAACTAAAACTATAGAGTTTGAAACACATTTTTTTCTGAAAAACATTTTCATTGAAGTTATGAAGCCAAAACATCACTTTCCATGAAAAACAATGCAAGAGTTACAAGATATTCATATAGCAAGGCCAACGTAAATAGGTATACAAGTATTTCAACTACAGTTTAAACAACTAAAAGCCACTAGACATATGAGAACCCAGGAGATCAAGAATAATCTAGATGAAACTACTACCTATAGCCCCATTTATCATAGAATTCCACATACGATGAAATCTAATGCTCTATCTGCTCATCCCCCCTTTCTCAGGATAGGATGAGGGAAAATACCATAGCAATAAAACCAGTATATCCACCTACTATGGGCCACTGGTTTGTACCATAACCTACCAGGGCAGCACTCATCTCAAAAAAAATCTCAATATGCAACATTCCAATGTCTCAAGTATAAAAGGGGGATGATCCAACAGATTCCATACGAGCATAAAATCATAATGTATAAAATAATAATTCTTCAGTAGGCCTCACCCCGAGTATCCCCTCAGACTGATCTCATGGATTAAAAATAAATAGATCATAAAGGGTTCCAACTGAAGAACCCATATAATGGAACATGGGGATTCCAAAATGACGTCATCTAAACCATTCCATGTTAACAAAGTTTGAGAAACATTACACAAGGGTTTTCATAATAAGTACTTTCATTATTTTCATAAAGTGGCCAAATGAGCCCTTAAACATTTCATAAAAACCAATTTTGTCAAAATGAAAACCATATTCAAAAAAAGGTTTCAAGCACAAATTTCCCATATAAATAATTTACAATACTCCCTTTCCATTCTACAAACATTTATGAAATTCCATTTGGGAATTCACTCCCCATTTTCAAATCAATACCACTTTCTTTATGATTCCAAATGGGTTACACTTTATCAACATATGCCAAAACACCTTAAGATCCTATAACCACTTCTTTATAAATCCAAAACCACTTTGGAAATCCATAAAAAGACCCCAAATCATCATTTTGCATACTTCAAATACTGTAAAAAAACAAACAAAAAATTTTATATCACTTTTAACACATAAAATCCAACCAGGCACCATTCTGAAGACAAGGCATGCAATGCTTAGAAAAAAATTTCAGTCGGCACTTAAAAAGTTATAAAACACCCCTTTTCATTCTAGAAACTTATTTAAAATTCTAAAGTAGGTTCTAAACATCATAAATTAGGTTTGAAACAAATGGAAAATTTAATTAAACAACCAATGTGCAGAATTACTACTGGATAATACTATTTTCACAAAATAATGCCTAAACTACAAATTTTCAAACCAAATGAATTAACCAAATGTTGAAAAATAATAATAAACACCTATATAAGGGGAAAATAGAAATAAATATATGAAATTAAAATTATAAATCCAAGCCCAATATGACCCTACATTCGGTGTGTGTTATTTCACAAAACAAAGTCAAATATCATAAAACAAATATTATAGCAATGTTTGCACACAAAATAAATTTAAATAAAGGCTTGAAAATTATCATATATTAATCATAGAAGGTGTGAAAAATATAAAATTTATGATTCTAAAATTAAGAAAGAAAAGTGCATGGTAATCCTACCTTAAATTCAAGGCGTGATGATAGAGAAAACCTGAGATCTCTTCACAAGGGTTTCAAAAACCCCTAACCTATGAAGAACAACTCTAAACTATAAAAAAACCCCTAAAAAATAAAAAACCCCATATAAAACAAGTGTAAAAATAAATTATGTAGGGGATACCGGTGGTGAGAAGGAGGTTATGGTCAGAGGAGGACCACAAGGCTAGAGGTGGGACGTGCTGCCGGCGTGTCGCACCGAGCAGAGGGGGTGTGTGCTGGCTGGGAGAGGGCCTCCCCTCTCGTGTGTCACACCGAGTAGAGGGGGTGTTCACCGATCAGAAGAGGGTCATGAGGCTGGAGGTGGGTTAGCCGGAGGGGTTGCGCCCCTTGCAGAGGGGAGCCACACTGGCCGGACAGGTCGCTAGCAGGGAGAGGGGGAGGCGTCGGGGCTGCTGCAAGGGAGGGATCTTGTCGGGAATGGAGGTGTTGGAGGTGGGGCTCACATCACACTACGTGATGAAGAGGGAGAAACGGGGGCACGACCCACCCTTAGGGTTCCTAAAAAAATAAAAAAAATTAATAATAAAAATAATTCATAATAATAAAATTAGAAATTTTATTTTCCACCTAAAATAAAAAAAATAAAATTCTTAATAATAATAATAATAGTTAATATGAATAATTATTATATTATTTATAATAAAAATAATAAGATTCTAAATAACTATAATAACATTAATAATAATAATAATAACTCTAAATGACACGATAGTGAACATTTGTTTTAAATTACAAAATTTACAAATTTTAATTTTTTTTGAAGACTGATAGGTCGCACAGTTGTCTGGGATAAATAACATGGTTTTGAAAATGTGCTCCACCTGCGCTCCCAATGACGTCAACTCAAAATGCTCCCTTTTTAACATAAAATCAAAATTTTCTTTCGAGACTCAACCCAAACCTCAACAAAAATTATTCAAAACCCAGAATATAATAAAATAAAAGAATCATATAGGTCGGGGTGTGACAAGAATGGTATCAGTACTCATGGAAAATATATATATATCCCTATAAAGGGAAAAATACAACTGGTATTTGAACTGATCAAGTTATGGATATATTAGGGAAACTTAGTGAGGTTATGAAAAATAACCTTGCCTAAATTGAGAAACCTATTCAACAGAGAGAATATCCTATGTTTGATCACTTTATGTGGAAGAAGACCCCATCATTTATTAGGACTACTAATCCAATTTTAGATGAAAAATGGATTAATTATTTGTATAATATATTTACAGCCGTAGAATGTAGTGAAAAAATGGTTAAACTTTTAGTATATTGTCTCCAAGTTAATTTTGATCAATGGTGGTCTTTGATCTAGAATACAAGGGAGGAAAAAGAAATTGATCTATTGGAATTGATAACTTTTAAGGATATTTTATTTGATAAATACTTCTCTCATGATCAACAAATTGAGATAAAGATGAAGTTCCTTATCTTAAAGTAGAAGGATGGAGAGAGAGTTACAGATTTTGAATCTACCATTACATGGTTATCCAGGTATGATTTGAATTATATATAGTACATGGAGTGAAAAAACAGCTACTTCATTGAAGGTCTTAAGTCAAATCGTCAAAGGGTGTAGGTTTCTAAGAATTACTCACCATACAAATAGAAGTTTTATGTACCATCAAAAAAGAAAATTAATTTTCAAGAATCTATGTATTCTACAGAAACAAAGAGAAGAATATGTTTTATAAATACCATGAAAAAGATAATGACTCTATGAAGATGAAGGGAAATAAGGATTTTCCAAATTGTGATAGCTTTGGAAAGAATCACCATGATAAATGCTCAAAAGGATTGGGAGTTTGTTATAAGTGTAGAGAAAAGTTTCTCTATGAAAAATAATTCAATGGGAAGAAGGAAAAGACTAATATTAAGTGTTATAATTGTAAGGAGATGGGTCACTATGAAAATGAATACCCCATGTGTCAAGAGAATATACCTCCGAAGAAGATAAGGGATAAAGGTAAATTATATGTTACTAACACAACTAAAGTGAGATGATTAATGTACTTATTTATTTGGATCTGAGAAATATGTTGTAAAAGTACATTTTTTATAATGTTTTCATCATATAATTTATAAAATATATAAGAATTGTATTGTAGTAATTAAAAAAAAAATTGAGATCATATGTTTAATGGTACTAAGAAAACATATTCAGTAAAAGGTTAAAAGTTTTAGAAAATACATGATTGAGGGAAGGAAAACCATTAATATGTTTTGGATGATGAGATAATAGTGAAGAAATGATTGATTTGGAAAATAATTGACTACTTAGGAATTGATTAATGAATTTTTGATAAGTGGTATATTCTATCACTGATTCATTCCACATAAAAAATTTGTATTTAAGGAATATATGCAATTACATGCATCTTACTTAAGGAATAAGGAAGAATTCATGTTTCCAACAAGGTCTTATGGTAATTTGATTTATTTCCATGTTTCAAGAGGATACATGATGAAGTTGTTCACATGTTTGGAATGTGAAAATATAGATCTACTTCATGTTGTTTAAATTATAATGATATGTTCATTTTGGAAATTCAGTTTCCATCTTTCAAAAGTTTCGAATCATACTATTTTGAAAAAGTTAACCATTTGTGAAATAGTTTAATTTAAACTTAGGATGTGGTTTTAGGAATTGATATATTACATCACTATATAGTGAATATTATTCAAAGATATAAAGTATAAATAGTTCAAGGAACAACCAAAGGATAAGATTTTTCAAATATAAATGTACTAATTATATTTAATTAGATTCTTAGAGAGTGAAAGAATTCCTCAACTATAGGAAAAATGATCATGAAACCAACAACGTTTTCCTAGTATATTTGTTTCTGATGAATCAAATAGCCCCTTAGATCATCATGGATTTAGGGATTTATTATTGTTAACTTTATCCTAATTATGTTCTCTATAACTCTCTATCAGAACTTTATTATTATATTTTTCTTCTGTATCCATGTTTTCATTTCCCACCAATCATCTCCTACTACAAAACATAGTTGCGTGATAATTTTACTTTCCTATATGTTTTGTTAATAATATCTGATATTAAACATTTTATGTTGTGATTATTTACACAATAGTTTATTTTCAATCCCTCTATTACTGATATGAATAGTAAATTGCAAGGATGTGATTTATTTAAGGAAGGAATAATGTAACACCCTGAAATTATAATGTAAGAATGTTGTATTTGATAGCTTGTATCACACGCATCACCAAGCACATGAGAGAATATAATATAAAAAATTCGTAGTTTATTTAGTATTTTAACTAGATTCAATATATTATACATATTTTAATTCACCCAACATTTAGTTATCTTTCATTACATGCAATAGTTACTTTGTTTAGAAGCTTACATTACACGCAAGATGGAGTTTTAACGAAAAAATATATATTGTTAAAATATTATTATTTAATATAATAAGACTTAGCATGGTTGTAAAATTTGTGTTTATATATAGTAAAAATTAATTTATAAAAATATATTTTTTACACATATATAAAATAAATCCATTGGTTATAAGTTAATTACAAATGAATATGGAAACTTATTGAATATAAAGTAAAATATTATTATATTTATGCTCACAATGTTGTTATACAATAATAAATTAAATTAATTAAAATTATTGAGTGATATTAATACTAAATAGATATTATATATTTATTCAAATATTTTTTATATTAATCCACAATATTTTATAGGCTTAAAATAAAAACAACCCCAATTTTATGCATAAAATACTATATTTTAGTTAAGGGTTCCTACAGCCATTTTATGAAAAACCTATTTTAAATCCAATTTTTTGAAATTATATGGATTATATATGTCAAAATAAACTATATATTATAAATTTAATAATAAAAATTAGGTTATGGTTAATTTTTTTTAAAATTTTCAGTGAAGTTTCATTTTTAGTGAATAGTTAAAAATGCTGAATTTTATATCAAAACTTGTTTTTAATTTAATTTATTTATAAGTATAAATTATATTTTAGATTAGTTTTAGAGTTTAAGTAAATAATATTTTTTTCATTTAATCCAATTTATATCATTGGGATAAATTTAATTTTTAAATTCACTATAAAAACATAACAATCTTTTGGATGTTTTTACCTTAAAACCCTGCATTATCGCCCCGACCAGGGGATTAAATTTAAATTAATTTCTTGAAATTATATTATTGGAATTTATAAAAATGGATTCCATATCAGAATAAAAATAATTTATAATGTCTAATGTGTTTAAATTACTTTTTTTCAAGAAATATCAGTGAAAGTAAGTAAAATTAATTATAATTATTAAGGTAAAATTAAGCCAAATGAGGAAATAAAGCTCATTATTAAGGTCCCAAATGACATATAAACTTGCCCAAAAGATATTTTATAGACATATTTAGACCCTATAATTCCTTTTATCTAATTGGGTAAATTATTTGAGTCACTTTCAATGTGAAAAACTTGTATAGAATTCCTTTGTGAAAATATTACAAGAGTGCCACTCCTCCTCCACTATAAAAGGGCATCCTCTCCTCGAAATTTTTCATACCTCTCAAGACACTTCAGATAGAAAAGTATCTACCAAAATATCTCCTAAAAATCCCTCATATCAACCTATAAGGATCCCCTTGGGATGTAACCAATCCAAGGAATCCTTTTGGTACAACCAAAAGTAGTTACCTGAATAAGAGTTAACAAACTTACTCAAACATTTTAGTTTTATTTCCATTATCTAATCCCTAAACTATTATTATTATATGATTACATGAAAAAAAATAGTATCCTAAATATACTATTATTTTTTAATCTTTATATGTACACCTATACTTACACACACCTCCATTTAACGGGTAACAAACACACTATTTCTTTATATGACGAACTACTGCCACACGAAATGATGATTGTTCATTTTTCCTTTACCACCTCTAATGGTGATCATTATGATGGACACAATATTTATATATGATATATATGATAATTATAATATATTTATTCTTCTATAATTTTTATTTTTAACATAACTTTATGTTTTCCATCTAGTGTAAAACTGATAATTTCATTTTAAGAAGTGTGGACTACCGCCCCCTCAAAGCGATGTGACTCATTCATGACATACATGGAATGTATAAAGGATAGTATTAATAAACATATATAAAATATATAATATATATATGATACTGTAATTATGATATACATTTATCATTTACTTTTAATTCATTTAATATAATAAATAAGTTAATTTAATGTTCATCTGTATGTAGGTTCTGCCGTCTCCATGAATGGTGCATTTCATTTCATATCTCCAAACCTTATAGATTATTATAAATAAATATGTAATGAATATATATGATATTAAAATAATTTTTTACATTATAGATATTATGAAACACTGATATAATTAATAATAACAATAAATAAAAAGTCAAAACATACTTGAGAAATCTAGGCAATTAACAACTGAAATAGTTAAAATAATAAATGTGTACTAACAAAAGGGTAATAAAATATTATAATTAATTAATATATGATATTATAGACATTATTATGGATCTTATATAAGTTAGTAACGTATTTTAAAACAATATACATGAAGATAAATACAACACAACAAAATTATGGTTATGGTAAGGGATTTCATCTCAATTTACATTCCATTGAGACTTGTTTGTTATTATGCACCAACTCACTCTTATATGATGAATATACTTCCCTTGACATGTTAAACATGAATTTTCATGTTATCATAATATTCTAAGATTGATATAATTCATGGTTAATTATGATATAAATGTTTCAAAGTGGTGTGGGACACCATGGAATTTTTAAAGATTATTTATCCTCAAGAATGTTTTCATGTCAACAACCCTTGTTGTTACTTATCCTCTATTAAGGTATTATTGATAAATATATATTCATTATTCAGTATGGATATTTGATATTTCTTGTTTTTGATTCATTGTATGAGTAATTATTTGGAAATTCAATACATCAGTTGGGGTCCATTTAAGGAAATCCCTACGGGTTTGGGACCGGTTAATGAAATCACCTTGATGCATCGATAGTCTCGTGAAACGAATTATGTAGATTAACTAGAAAATTTAAACTGTCTCTTGATGTTAAAGGAATCATATACATGAGAAACATGACATCTTATAATTAAGAAATTACTTTTTTGATAATTTAATTATTATTATTATTTATCCATGATATTTTGCGTCGATATATCAATGAATGCATTTAATTTTTAGTTCACTGATTAAATGGAATCTATTTTAATATTCTTACCTTGAAATGTTGATATTGACTTATCAAGTTATTTTAATGGAATGCTTTATCAGTTATTTATATTTTCATTTTAATTTATTTCTATTTATTCATTGTTTCTTATGATTTATTTACCCTTACTATGCATTTGTGATCACCCTTATTATGTGTCTTTTCCTCAGTTTATAAAGAAGAAATATTTAAATATGATTTTAAGGACATGGTTTATTTTATTTTTAGGTATCATGATTGTATTTTCTATATCCCAATGTATTATGGGTATCATGTATGTACTCTATCCTTCCAAAACTACTAAACTGAATGGTCCTTTCGGATAAGATTCCTTGTAATCATGCCAATGCAATAAAATAATGCAACAACATAGGGGTTTTGGGATCAGTGTGTTTCGTTTTTGGAATCATTATGAAGGATTTATGGAAAATATAATTGTTTATAAATAATATTATATTTAATTATGATGTATTAATACATAAAATTTATTTATGGATATAAGATTCATAAAAGAAACACATTTCTCACTATGGTTTTCTTCTTTTAGAAAATGATGGGAAATATACGGAATCGCGTAAATGGTGAGTGTAATGGACCATTTGCTGAAGGCCTTCCAATGGAAGCCTGAATAGAAATCTTCGTCAGAATGATGAATCAACTAAATCGAGTTATGATCAATAACATGAATCATGTTGAGAGACCAGATTCACTTCTAAGGGAACAACTTTCCATTGATTCCTGTATGCGTCAATGACCACCTTCTTTCAGTGGATCCACTAACCCATTGATTGCTGAAAAATAGATAACATCTATTAAAAAGATCATTTTTACTCTATTTTTTATAATAAGAGAATGTCACCCGAGATATGTACCACTTAGAGGGAGAATCTAATCATTGGTGGACACTGATTTAAAACAGAAGTCTAAGAAGGGATATTGATTCTATGGAGAAGGAAGAGTTCAGGGTAACTATATTCAAAAAAAATCTCATGTTCGATGGGAAAAAAATAGAGATGTAATTCATAGAGCTGAAGCAGAAGAAAAATGTATCTATGGGATTCTATGAGATTAACATTACAAGACTTTCTCTCTACAGCAGTAGTTTTTTTAGGATCTTAATGGAAAGGATGATAGATTATTTAGTGGACTAAGACTCCATATATGGAAGAATATTATTGATCAGGAATATGATAGCTATGAGGAGATAGTGTGATGTGCTAGGAATGTTGAACTAGAGATCAGAGAGACTCAATGGTCCCATAGATTGAATGAAAATAAGAGATAAATGGATACAAACTTGGGGAGTAAATTTGATCACCTAAAAGTAGGAAAGAAACTGAAACACCCCATATGAAAATAACATGGGAAGAAGAATTTGTGGAACTACATTCTCAAGAGATATAAAAGTTAGAAGTGTTGAAAATATGTCCATATTTCTTATAACTATCATAGTGAGTCGAATTTTCATCTTCTCCAAACGAATGACAAAGGGGAGATGGTGAAAGAACAACATGATATCTAGTCCTATAAGTGTTGATAGCTTGTAAACATTAACAAACATTGTCCAAATAAGAAGATAATATCGGGGAATCACCACCAACCTTATCATAGGCCAAAATATTAAGGTTGGGAATTAGACATCACGACGGCTAAAGTAGATGCTCCAAATGATGTGGTGGCAGGTACTCTCATTGTTCTTTCAAACCTAGCTATTAATTTTTTTTTATTCTTATACTAAAAATTCCTTTATTTCTTCCATGTTTGAAAAGAATATATAATGAATCCCTAAATTTCTAAAGGTAGAGTTATTATCCAATAATCCCATAGAGATTATCCAAGAATCAACAGTGTATAGAAACTCTAGTATTCACTTTGGCAAGCACAATCTCATTAAAAATAATCTAGTCATTCCCCTACTGAAATTAGACACTAAACTAGGGATGATATGGCTCTCAAATTATAATGCTAAGATAAAATTAAGAATAAATGAAATCTTATTATTATTGAATGGAAAACCTACAATTATTTTCAATGGAGATATATCTCAAACTTGGATTTTTCTAGAAGCTCCTCCCTACTCCATCTTTATGAAAATTATCAATGAATATGAAGAAGGAAATAAAAGTATATGAATTTAAAATGTCCCCATCATTCTACAATACATTGGCATATTAGTTGAGGAGTTACCTAGAACATCCCTAAAAATAGAGTTAGAGTTGTCCATTGAACTCGTGCATAAATGAAATATAATATGAAAGACCCCATATAGAATAGAAAATGTGGAGCTGTAGGAATTAAAAAATAGCTTCAAGATATTTTAGAAGGGTTTTACCCAACCAAGTCTTTCGCCTTGGGGGGAACCTATTCTATTTGTAAATAAGAAGGATGGATCAATGCAGATATGAATTGATTATAGAGAACATAATGGGATCATAGTGAAGAAAAAGAACCCTCTTCCAATGATTGATGACGTATATTACCATCATCATGGGGCTCAATTCTTCTATAAGTTTTATCATCAATCCAGTTATCATCAATTGATTGTGATTGGAGAAGATATTACAAAGATTTTCTTCCAATAAAGATATGGGAATTATGAGTTTTTTGTTATGTACTTTGGCTGGAATAATGCACCTCTTATATTTATGTATTTTATGAATAAACTATTTAAGGACTACCTTGGTAAATTTTTTGAAGTTTTGATTGATAATATTCTAATATATTATAAAAGATTCATGGATTATGAGGATCAACTAAGGGTTCTATTAACATCTTAGAAGAAGGGGAGGCTATTTAGAATGTAAATAAAATGTGAATATTGGTTAAAAAGGTTTCTTTCTTGGGGCACATTGTAACCAATGAATGAATATCAGTTGACACTACCAAGATAAAGGTGGATGAGGAGGGGCCACATCCTAAAATAGTGTCTGATATTCATAGTTTCCTTGGTTTAGTGGTATATTATAAGAGGTTTTTGAAAAAAAATCAGGAATTTCTAATCCACTAACCAATTTAACTCAAAATTGAGAAAGTTTTATCTAGGAAAATGAGTGAGAAGAAAGTTTCCAAGATCCGAAAAAGATATTGGTTACTACACCCATTCTAACTCTACCCTCTATTGAAGAAGGGTTTTTTATTCTTATAGATGCATATCTGAAAGGGCTTGGGTGAATCCTCATGAAAATGGCAAGGTGATTGCATATGTATCTCAATAGTTGAGGCCTCATGAGTATAATTATCCTCTTCAAGATCTGAAGCTAGTTTTGGTTTTTCTTTTCTATAAAGATATGGAGGATCTATATTTATGGGGATACAAGTGATATATATACAAAACACGGAAGTTTGATGTATATTTTCACGCAAATGGAATTGAACATGAGATAGGGGAGATGGTTGGAAATTTTTAAAGACTATTAATTTCCAATTCGTTATCACCCCAGAAGAGTAAACAAAGTTATTGATGCATTAAGTAGGAATGAGCCTAGTATTTTGGAATTGATGAGGATTGAAGGAGATCCATTCATCAAGAACCTAGTAAGGTTGTACATGTGAATAATTAGGGTAGTGAAATCTTCAATTTTATCCCAAATTATTTGTCAACCATAATTACTATAGATGATCAATAATGATCAAAAAGAATATCCTTTATTACAAATGAATATAGAGTATGAGAAGAATAAGAAGTTTCCTAAGTTCAATACTGATCAAGATGATGTACTAAATTTTTTTAAAATGCTATGTGTTCCATATATTTCAAAAATAAATAAGGAGATGATGGGTGAACCTCATAACTCTAAATTATCTATACATATTGGGAGAAAAAAATGTATACAGATCATTGTGATCATTATTAGTGGGATAATAATAAAAGGGATATTGTCGACTGGACTACAAGGTTCCTGGTGTGTGAACAATTGAAAGTGAATTGAAAACCTCCTAATGGTTTATTACAATGAATACCCATAAAAATATGGAAGTGGGACACATCCCTATGAAATGTTTCCCTGGTATCTTAAAAACATCCAAAGGGAAAAATTTAATATGGGTTATAGTGGACCGTATCACCAAGACTTCCCATTTTATCATTATCTAGGAAGACTTATCTCTCAAAAAACTTGTAATGATTTATGTAAAAGAAGTGTTGAGGTTTAATGGAGTGCCACTTTCTATCATTTATGATTGTGATTCAAGGTTCGCATAAAAATATTGGATAAGTATTCAACATGCTCTGAACACTGTATTAAATCTTCATATGGCATATCACCCCCAAACTGATGTCCAATTTAAAAGGACGATTCAGATTCTTGAGTACATGATGAGAACACAATCAATGGAATTTAAAAGTGGATTGGAATAATATATCCCATTATTTTAGTTATCATACAATAATAGATTCCATTTAAGTATTCAAATAACACACTATGAATCTCTATATGGGAAGTGATGCAGAAATCCAACTTGTTAGGATGATGTTGGTGAGGGACTGGTTTTGGGGCATGATCTCATGAAATAGATGAAAAAAAAGTTTCATTCCATCCAATAACTAAAAAAGGATACTCGGAGTTCGTATATGATCTATGCTGACTACCGTCGAAGGGAATTGGAGTTTGATGTTAGTGGAAAATTATTCCTTCAAATTTCACTATGGATGAATTCCATTTGGTTTTGGAAGATAGGGAAGCTTATCCCTATTCACATTGGCCCCTATGAAATCATTGATCCTTTATGTGAAGTGTCCTATCATATTTCAACTCCTTTAAATTCAGATCGATTTCATGATGTATCCCATGTAACCCTCCTGAGGAAGTACATACATGAACCTTCCCATGTACTGAGTACTGAGGTGGTACAACAAGAACATGACCACTCTTATAAGAAGAAGCATGTAAAGACCTTGTACCGTAGAGACAAGGTTATATACAGAATGACTACCCACCACATCAATGTGTTATAGATGAACCATAAATATAAGGAAGTGATGTGGTAACCAGATAAAACAATAAGGTAGAAGTACCCAAACCTTTCCTCATCCAAGGGAGTGAGTCAAAATTTTGGGGATTAAATTTCTTAAGGGGGGAAGAATGTAATGACCCAAAATATTTGAATGATATTAGTTTCATGAGAAAATTTTTGTTATATTAGTTTTTACTCAATAAAATTATATCTCGTTAATAATGAAGTGAGTATAATTTGAAATGTGACCATCAGGTTTTGACTGTTATATGAATGTTTTTCAATTATGACCATTGTTGAATACGACCATTTGAAACAATACTCTTGATAAAAAATTTAAAGTTATAATTATAATTTATAAGTATAAATGAAAAAGGATAATTAATACATAAATTATATATGATGGCCTCAACCAGAAAATTCATTCCATATAAAGACAATTTTTCATAACATTGGAGGATTGTTACGTCAATAGGCTTCACTCTTGACCAATCCCAAGACAAGAATCAATAAATGAATCTTGAATGGAATCACCTACAGGATAAGTTCAAGTTGAAATTACCACTCAGGAAATATTATCTAAGTCAACCCATAAATCTATCAATATCACATAACTTACCCTTAGGTCACATGCAGGTGTTATATGGTGTTAGGTGTCAAGGCCGAAGTTACTTAATGTATAATCAAGTTTTTATGAATAAAATTGTTTTTATTAATAAAAATATAATGAATTTGATAAATTTATTTTTCAGACAAAAATTTTACATTTAAAAAAAGATAAAAATTATTATAATAAACTAATTATTTTTAATTAATGTTATTAGTATGATAAAAATACTCTTATTTAAATATAAAGTATTAAATAATTTTATTTTTTTCAAGTGTATGAAATTTAAAAATTCATTTTCAATCCATATATATTTTTAATAAATATAGATTTTTATATATAAAAGTTGAAATTATTATATTTAAAGAATTATTATAAAAAAATAAATATCATTGTTGAAATTATCACATTTATACTAGGCTAGGGTGAATTTATGAGAATTTTCCAAATTGATTTATTTTTTTCTTGTATAGTAAAAATACAATTTAAGTTTTTATGTATGTTTAATGACATCATAAATATGTCATAATGATTTTATAATGAATTAACCACAATACATGACTTAAAATATGTTAGTTTATTAATATCAAGTATTTTAATAGATTTTAATCATTTTCAAAATATATAATTTACTTTCCAAATTTTAAAAAAGAAACATTAACTTTAAAAATGTTATTTTGTAAAATCGTTAATTTTCCTTTCCAAAATCTGTAATATAAAATTATAGTAGACTCGTATGGATTAAAATAACATAAAATATTTCCTAAATGTCCAATTTAATGTGGAAATACAATGGTCAAACCCATGTGTTTTCATTTACCACTACCTAGGTGTCTGATGACAAAATTTAGAAATTAATAAATTAATCCGCGTCTTTTGCTATAAATACCCACAAATTTCTCCATTTCCATTCACTACAAATTCTTCCTCCATGAATCTATGATATTTATACCAAAAAAGGTTTCCTCAAACCCCCAATTTCCTGATCCATATTTTTTAGGCACTACTCTTCAAGGTAAGGGAAATCTACACTTCTCTTTTCAATCAAATTTCTTCTTTATGTGGTATGTGTTTCAAAATTACAAACTAAGTTCTTATATCTAGTTTATTTTATCCCTTTACTATATTAAGTTTATTTTATGAATGGGAGTATAATATCCCACTTTTTTTACACTTTTCTAAAACCATGGTTTATACTCATTATGTTGTCAGTTTTACTTCTCAAAATTTCTCTCTTCTCCTCAATAAATTCCCTAATATTTTATTTAAGTGAATACCAAAACCATGTTATTTTATAGGGGTATTAACCAATATGAAAAAATTATTTATTTAATTTTATAATGTACATACATAAAACCCTAATTCCATTTCCTTGGGTTATAAATTACATAAATATATTGTCTTTAACAACTTTTTAAAATGCCATGAATTTTATGTGGAACCCATTTCTTTTATTGTAATGGGTTATTTATGAAATGATTTATTATGATATTAGTGTCTCAAATTAATTAATAAATATGGAATATGAACCCCAATATTACTCCATTTAATTTGAAAAAAAAAATAATCTATAGGGATGGAATGTTTTATGATATCTTGGTTAATTAAATAGGTAATTTTTAGAACACCTCAATGACAGACCGTAGTGATATGATTATTGTAACAAACCAAAATTATATCAATTGAAATTACCAAATTATAATTATTACATATATTATAAATCACATAAATCATATAGAAAATAAAATACAATCTTTATAAAAAAATGAATGAAATAAGAGGTATTTCTAGAAGTTAAAGAACATATACCAATGGAATCGTAATTTGACCTTTGGAATAGTAATATGAACCCTATGAATTTTAAAACATATAATATAGTGGTAAAATAAAAAATAAAAATATAAGAAAAATGTATGCAAATTATAAATGAAAATATGGCATGATTACATCATACTATATATAAATAATTGTTTTAGAAATTGTTAATTAAGTGTTGATATTTTTATAAAACATAAATGTTCATTTTTAATTTGATAATTAATATAATGATTTAAAATTAAATTTATTTTCATCAAATATATTATTAAATTAATATTTTGTTTTCTTGTGATTATAAGATAATTTTATGAGACTGTAAATATTTCTTCAAAGTGTGATAAAATTAGTTATAATTTTAAAATCAGTATTTTTGAGTAATGATAATTTCAAATAAAAATTAAATTCCTCCGATTTTGAAAAATTATATTCATAAAATGGAATTTTTTTTAATTATACACATTTATAAATTGTTAAGGTGAATGTTTGGTATTTTTCTAAAATAAATGAATATTTGGTCAATAGTGAAATACAATAATTTATAATATTATCTAAATAAATGAATTAGAGTCATGGATGATGTCTTGTTGATGTAAGCCCTAAATATAGAACTCTATATCATTATTTTAATATATTTAGTGATAATTATAAATCAATTTATATTCAAGAGGAAAATATTAAACAAATAAATAAAATAATGAGAAAACACATCTCTCCTACACTATAAATATCACCCTCACTACCTCTTCTCCTCACACATGTTAAGAATTGAAGCATGTAAAAATTACCGCAAAAAATCTTCCCAAGTATCTTCCCCATGTCTAGGTTATATTTTTTTGAGTAAAATACCAATCCTCTTTCCCTAAATAGGTTCTCAATGTGGTGAAATTTAGGAGGTAAAATCCTCTTTCATTTTCTTTTAATTTCTTTTTAATTTATTTTATTATCTTATTATCTACAAACCTCTCCATATGAAAGTGGAATGAAAACTCAATTATAATATATATAATATAATTTTATCATTTTAATGTAATAATAAATCATCATTTCTATTCCCCTCTCATTTTTTACTAAAAATGAAAACATCGTTTCTGAGGCGTTAATATATCGCATTCAAGGACGAGGAAGTTTTCAATTTCCATTACCTCTTTCAAGACTAATCATAAAACCATTTTTATGGTTAAAAATAATATAATATAATTAATATATCCTATATAATTTTATGTAAAAATTATTGATACATTATATTAATTAATTAAACCAAACTAGTTTGTGATGATCAAAAAATGCCAAATTATCTAAACAGTTATCATTAACATTTTATCTAATGATCATCTTCACATATTTAACCAAAATGATATATATTAAAATTTAATGTTATTTAAGTTCATTAAAAACATATAATTTCAATTATGGATATCTATTATGATTTTAAATGATTTTCCATACATGTATACAAGTAAACTGATCATGAAAATCAAGGAAACAAACGCTCCTGAAAGATTAAATTATATCTTATAACTCATCTAAAAGACCTTAAATGAACTGAATATAATTATAATAAGTAAAATAAATATAAAAAATGTTCTTAATTAATTAATTAATATAATTAATTAATTTCATTACCCAGTACATTATGATGAAGTGTAGATCAATTTCAGACATAAGGTAAGGGATTCTTTACAAACCCCCATTTTTTCATCAGGTTATGATTTTTATATCATTACTCCAATGTAATTCTTATTTATTAATATATAATTATTCTTAATTATATTTATATTTTCCAAAATCATGTATCAATATCAGGTCATCCTTATTTTAAGGGTAAATAAATGTTTTAAAAATGTTCCCTTCTTGATTCATCCAGATAAACAAGACCGATTAAAGATATCTTCCCGGTTTCTAAAACATTTTCAAGTGCACTCCATAATCTCTTTTAATCAACCATTATTTCTCTAAAATAACTCATTTTAACATAATAACAATCTTGGTTCATTTCTAGTTTTATACAGACAATTATACATTTTCCATTTTGAAGACCCTTGAACATTTTCTCTTAAACTTCACTAAAATATTTTTTTAGATTATTAAACACTTTTCTTACATGTTTCTACTTAGGTTTGACATAAAATATCAATATATATTCCTAATTTCTCTTATTAATTTTCATGTATGGTTTAAATCTATTATTTCATTGACACCATTTTGATATTCCCTTTTAATATTCCTTTAACATGATTGTGATACCCAATTGTTTCCATGGGCAACCCTTATGTTTTTATTTCATTCCTTATGTTTGATTCTTTAGGTGGAACAAATATTCGTGAAAATGTTATTATGCGTGTGACTAGATATCACTCCAACACATTGGGTAATGTTTACTATCATGATATAACTTGTGCAACAGTCTTAGTGGTTAGCCTTGACTCGTGCCCCAAGTGCTATGGTCTTGGTAGTTATCCTTGAATCATGATCATCGATGTGAAATGAGACCTGATTCATGATTTTGTCATGTTTTATGTGGATTCCACATTAAAATGATTCTATTATTAAATTATCCCATGTACTATATGTTATTATTCTATATATTTATTCGTGTTTCATGCTTTCTTTTTTATGTCATCATGTTATGCATTTTAGAACATGTTCTATGATTTATTATTATGTTTATACCCTTATAAGTATTTCTAGACCATACCGTTGTTCATGTATTCCACAAGTTAACCAATGCAGATGTAAGGGCTTAAAAGATGTTATAAGATCATTATTAAGATTAAATAAAAGATGTTTTTTTAGTTTCATGCTTTCTAATTATGAATCTAATCTTCTGAAGAAACTAGACTTCGCAATCTTTTGACTTTATTTCAAGGATAGTTATGCATAAAATCATATAATAGTATATGTAAAATTATAGGGTCTCTATGGATGGTATTAGATCATGTTCTAGTTATTTTTTTAGATTAGTACTAAATAACATTATTAAGAACCCTGAGGATAATTCTATCACCATGGAAAACCTATATTGAAATATAGGATGTCACAAGTTAGGATATAATTTTCATTTTTTCTATTTTATCTTTATATGTTAAATTTTTTATTTTTCTATTATTATTAGACAGTTATTTGATCCCCCATTATTATACTTTCCTTTTCTTTATTTAATGGCTAAAAATAGAAGAACTCGTTCCAATAATTAATGTGATAGGAAATGTGATTATTTCCCTAATGATATGCCAAATATTATGGGAAAATGTGATTAAAAATCATGAAATTACCTTCTTAACTATCCCAAGTTATGAATAATAACTTGAATCACATGAAATTCCCTCCTTTGCTTAATAAAGAGAATGTTTTAGTCGAATCCCCGCCTCCCATGTATAGTGGATCTTCTGATTGTCTTCTCACAGAACAATGGGTTAACCCCATTGAGAATATATTCTATAAATTCTAGTGATAAGAAGAAGAGAAATTTTTATTTTAGGTATATCACATTTATCTGGAAGATAATCAATGGTGGACACCGGTGAGGAAGATTAATTCCAAAGAGGAAATTGATTCCATGGAATGGAAATATTTCAAGAAAATATTTTTTAATAAATATTTTTTGTGAACCCTCTTTCTTAAAATGGAAAGGAGGTTCCTTGAAAATTAGAAAAAATAATATTATTAAATTGGAGTGGATAAAGAAAACATCCCAAAGCTTTCAAGATACGCCTTCAACATTATCATGAACACTAAAATCAAAGTTGATCACTTCTTTAGCAGATTAATGTCGAGTCTATGAAAAGTTTTGGTGATTCGAGACTTCAATAGTTATGAGGAGATTTCACATTATTCCCATAAAGTTGAAATAGAGAAAGGAGACTCTTAGTGGTGTCGTGTTTTTTTGTGAAAAAAGGATGAAAATGGAATTTAATATGGCCAGATCAAGAGATAAATCTCATGATGTTAAGGGAAACCAACATCCCATGTTTCAAAATTTTGGGAAGAAACATCAAAGGAACTATCTAAAGAGAACCAGGAAATGCTATAAATATGGAATAATGGGGCATCTGGATAATGAATTCTGAAGGTATATAAAGAATTCTTCTAATGTTGAAGAATAATGGAAGGTTCATATCAACACTCAACCTGTAGTGCAGTGTTTCAAAAACAAATAACATGGGAATTTTGTGAAGCATTTACCTAAGAAAAGGGTTGTTATAGGAAATCAATAACAAAAACCTCCAAGGAAGCAAGGAAGGGCATATGCAATCACTACTTCTGAGGATGAACATAAAAAGGATGTGGTGATTGTTACACTAGTAATTTATTGAAGAATATATAATGTTTTATTTGATTCTGGTTTAATTAATTCTATCATATATTAAAAGTTTTGTATAACTATTTAAACACCACCTCAAAATATAGAGGTTGAGTCATCTATGAGACTATAAAATTGGGGAATTATTGCATCCAAAGTATATAATGCCTCCTCATTTAATGTTTTTCGACTGAACCTCCCATCTAATCTTGTTTTTCTTCCTTTAGTAGAGTTTTATTCTATATTGGGCATAGATTAGATTTATTTAAAAAAATCCAACTTCGACTATCAGGAAAGGGAGATCACTCTTCACATCCTGAATAATCCTCCAATTCTGTACAAGTGTATGGATTAAGATGAATCTCATTTAGAATCATAATCTCAATTTTTCATATTATTTCCCTATGATAAAGTTCATCTATCTCAAATTATTGATATAAAGGATAGAATCATGTTCAAAGACATGCCCATTGTGAGGGACTACACTGATGTTTTCCCCCAAATAATTTTGTGGTCTTCCTCCTGGTCGAGAAGTTGGGTTCTCAATTGAACATATTCTTAGATCTCTACCAATATCAAAGAAACCATATAGAATTTACACTGTTGAGTTGGAATAACAAAATAATATGTTATAGGAGAATCTTGAAAACGGTTTCATACACCTAATTTCTTTACCTTGGGGTGCCCATAATCTTTTTCAAAAAAATGATTTATCAATGTGTCTCTGTATTGATTATCATGAGTTCTAAAAAATCAGGATGAAGAATATGTATCCCCTTCCATGGATAGATGAATTGTTTGATAAACTACTTGGGGATAAGTACTTCTCTAAGGTGGATCTTTGTTTGGTATTTCACTAATTAAAGGTGATGGTGGAAGATATTTCTAATACTTTTTTTCGAACAAGGTATGGACACTATGAGATCATACTGATTCACTTCAGACTCACTAATTCTCTATAAATTATCATTGATTTAATTAATATAATCTTTAGGGATTACCTTGACAAAATTATGGTAGTATTTATTGATGAAATTATGATATACTCAATGATAAAGTATAAATATGATGACAATTTGAATATTATGCTGGATAATTTTCGAAGGGAGAAACTATATGCAATGTATAATAAATGTGAGTTCTGAATAGAGGAGGAATGATTCTTGGGGAATGTAATCACTAACAAAGGGATATTTGTGGACCCTTACAAGGTAAAGTCAATTGAAGAGTGGCCCATGAAAACATATGTAACAGAGATCCATAGTTTCAATGGTCTAGATGGATATTAATGATTATTTATGAAGAACTTATCATTATTTTCATACCCAATAACCAAGATGACTTGGAAGGAATTTATGTTTTTCTGGACCAATGAATGTGATGACTGCTTCAAATATTTGAAAAATATTCTTATCACTACACAAGTGATCACACTATCGACAAATGGAGAACTATTTATGGTGTGAAGAGATGCTTCAAAGAAGGTCATAGGTTTTATACTAATTCAATATGATAAAGAGATATCCTACACCTAATGGTATCTGATAATTCACGAGAAAAACAATCCCACACATGATCTGAAGTTGGTAGTTATGATTTTGTGTTTAAAATATGGTTGCATTATCTTTATGGTAAAAGTATGAGATATATATTGATCATAAATTCCTGAAGTATATATTTATATATAAGGAGCTTAATATTCTCCATTGGAGATGGTAAAATCTCATCAAGGATTATGACTGATCAATTCCACTACCATCCTAATAAGGAAAATAATGTGGCGGATACTCTCTATAGAAAGGATCCTTCACCTTTATTGATGAAGAGAATTGAGAAGGACAAAATATTCTTATAACTACAAAGGATGGACATAGGAATCATTAAGTAAGGAACATCACTAATAACTTCACAAATTATTTCTCAACCATCCCTTATAGGAAAAATATAGGATTCTCAATGAAATGATGTGGAAATTCAAAGAAATATTGAAGCTAACTGAAATAGGAGATCCTCAAAGTTCTAAATGGATGAGGAAGGAGATGTAAGATTTTGGTCATGACTATGTGTACCAGGAAATATAGAGATAAAGAAGGAGCTTCTCAATGAATCACATATCTCATCATTCTCAATTAACCCTAAGAAAAAAAATATGTATCTAGATATCTAAGAAAACTATTGGTGGAACTATATAAAGAAAAAGATTACTAAATATACATAAAAGTACTCAGTATGTCAGCAATTGAAGGATTAAAGTCCAAAGGCATGATGAAACCATTAACTATACCAACATGGAAATGAGAAAACATCACCATGGACTTTGCCACTGAATGTTCGAAAAAATCCAAAGGAAATAATGCTAAATGGGTTGTTGTGGATTGTTTTACAAAGACAGCTCACATTATCTCAATTCGAGAGGACTTATCCTTGGATAAAATTGCATGGATATATATTAGATAAGTGGTAAGGCTGCATGTAGTACCACTATCTATAGTATCCGATCAAGATTTGAGATTCACCTCCGTGTTTTGGAAAATTATCCAATATTTCCTAAACATTGAGATGAGCTTCAGTAAGACTTATCATCCTAAAACTAATGGAAAATCTAAATAGAATATTCATACACTATAATACTTGTTGAGAGAATGTTCTATGTAATTCAAAGGAGGATTGGACTAACATCTACATTTGTACAAATTCTCTTACAATAATAGTTTCTACTAAAGCACCCAAATGGCTCCATATAAATCCATTTATAGGAAAAAATGTAGAAACATGACATTCTAGGATGAAGTCGATGAATGAAAGTATAGAGGGCCTGAAATGGTCGATAGAATTATAGAAAAGGGGAAAAATATTTAGCATGACATCAAGGAAAATCTATTTTGAAAAATGATCTATACATAAAATAATCTATGAGACCTAGAGTTTAAGGTTTGATATGTGGTATTACTCCACATATCTCCATATAAGAGGATCATGATATTTGGGAAGAATGTAAAGTTGAATCCCAGGTACATCGGCCCCTTAGATATTATTGATTGTGTTGGATATTTTTCCTATTGACTAGCACTTCAACCGACCATGTTTCAAGTACATGATGTATTCCAAACATCCATCTTAAATAAGTACATACCAGACCCCCAAATTGTAATAAATTCATAGGTGGTATATTTGTAGAATGATCTCTTATATAATGAGTATCTAGTGAAGATCTTGGATCATAAAGATAATGTTCTATGTAACAAGACTATTTACCTAATCGAAGTACTATGGTAGAATAATATGTATGAAGAGAGAACATGGGATATAGAGGAAGCAATAAAGGAGAAGTACCCTCACTTGTTTTCACCATAGTTTTTAAAACAAAATTTCAAGGGTGAAATTTCATAAGGGGGGGGGGGGGAATGTAACAACCCATAATTCTACCAATAGAAATTATCTTATTATAATTATTCCATATGTTATAAATCACATAAAATATCATGGATAACACAAAACAAACATTATAAATGAAGAATGAATTAAATAAGCGGTATTTCTAGAAGGTAAGGAACTTATACCAGTGGAATAGTAACTTAATCTTTGGTATTGTATTATGACCCTTATGAACAGTAAACTGACCCATTTAATGGAAAACTAGTGAGTGCATAAGTAAAATTTAGGCATCTTATAAATGAAAATATGACATAATTATATCATAGTATAAGTAAATAAAAGGTTTATAAATTGTTATTCAAGTGTTGATATTTTTATAAAACATAAATTTTATTTTCAATATTACAATAAATATATGGATTTAAAAGAAATTTTATTTTCATAAAATGTATTCATAAATTTATACCCTATTGTATTATGATTATAATATAATTTTATGAGACCTTGACTAATTTTTCAAAGTGTCGTAAAATCCGTTATAGATTTCAAAATCAGTATTTTTTTGAGTAAATAATGTTTTTAATTAAACATTAAATTTATCATATTTATAAAAAAAATGTAAAATAGAGTTTATTTTTTAATTCTAAACATCATATAATGGTTAGGATAAATTTTTGGTATTTTTCTAAAATACTTAAATTTTTTGAATAGTGAAATATGATAATTTATGATATTATCTAAATACGTGAATTATGGAGTAATGGATTATGTATGGTGGATTTAAGTCCAAAATATCAAAAAAAACATGATTATTTAGATATATTTGGTGATAATTCTCAAAACATTCAAATTATTGAGACAAAATAATAAACTGATGAATAAAATAATGAGAAAATACTCCTCTCCTCTACTATAAATACCACCCTCACAACCTCATATCCTTACACCACATAAACCTTGTATCTTTCTCAAATTCTACCCAAAACAATTACAAATTATCTCCCCCATGCCCAAGAGCCCTTGGTCTCAACAAAAGACTAAACCACTATCCATAATAAGGTTCCCAATGAGGAGAAATTCAGGATGTAAAATACTCTTTCATTTTCTTTTATTTGTTTTCAATTTCATTTCTTTTCTAATTCTATACTCACATAACCTTGTAAAAGTGGTATTAAAACTCCATTATCTTATATATAATTTAATTTTATGGTGTTAATAGAATAATTCATCATCATTTCTCATCCCCTGTCATTTTTTAGTAAAAGGAAAACATCATCCATAATGTGTTGACTTATCACAATCAAGGACGATGAAGATTTCCATTTCCACTAAATGCTTCATGAATAATAAAAAACTATTTTGTGGTTAAATATGTTTATAATATATGAATTAAATATTATATAATTCTATTTAACCATTATATATACATGATATTAATTAATAAAACAAAACTACTTCATGATCATCAAAAAATGCCAAAATAATCTAAATAGTTATCATTAACATTTTATCTAATGAATCATCATAATATATGGAAACAAAATGAAATATAAGACTCTTTAGTATCCTTTAATTTCATTAACAGAATATATTTTCAATTCTGGAAATCTATTCTCGTTTTACAGGATTTTCCATACTTGTATACATGTAAATCGGTCATCAAAATCAAGGAAACGAACACTCCATAATGATAAAAGTGTATCATATAAATCAAAAAATATATCATTAATAAAATTAATAAAATTATAATAAATAAAATACATGTAAAAAATTTATTACTTAATTAATTAATGTATTTCATTTAATTATATATTGTATTATGATCATGTGTGTAACGCCCCAACCCCAGAAGCCCAGAGTCGGTGCATTATTACGTATCATTAGCATGATTAAAAAAGATCATGTCTTGAAATACCGACTAGTTTAGTAGCCTTGGAAGTTCTAGATACATTCATAATATTTACATTACATCATAAAATGGAAAACCACAACAACATTGTTTCCATAGACAACACTGAGATCCCATAGTCTATACCTATAGGTCGGTCATAATATGCTTCTTTGCATCTTGGGAGAAATAAAACATAGAAAGGGGTGAGCTCAGATGCTCAGTAAGGATAATAATATAGCAGAAACTTTCATAAATAAGCATAAATAGTTAAGACAATGTATAGAACTAAAACAAAATCCTTTTCGACATAAAATTCATCATAATATGGAAAATATAAATCAGAATAATGCCATTTACTTACTCGCATGGATATTCTACTTGTCGAATAATCACATGCAATATCAATAGTCACTTTCATAATGATGGAATGCATAATGCCAGACTTTCATACCCACATAGTCAAGGCCTTGTGCCAAGACTATAAAAAAGATTTTGTCAAGGCCTTGTACCAAGACACTATTTTTTCTCATGAGACCTACCGATGCTCGAGGAGCTATAGTGAGCTCCACCCGTCACATACTAAGTCTAATTCATTCCTCATATGAAAAGTTTGAAACATAACATAAACATTTGTATTAAAACTGGTATAGGAAATATCAATACATTATCCACAAACCATGAATGGTATATAAATAACATGTCCACAGTCAAAAATAACTCATTCATTACAATATGGAAGATTTTATTTTAATAGATTAACCTCAATCAATATTAAATAAGTATATTGACATAGATTAAAATAATCATCAAAACTATTTGAGAGAAATATCCCCCTTTTTCTTGAAAACATTTAAAAGTCACACTAATTGTAAAGAAGTTGTTCAAAAAACAATTTTTAATCAAAGTGTTCCATACCAATTTGAAACTTTTATAAGGGATATAAATTTTAAATCTTTAATGTCCATATAAACAAATACTTAAATCCATTTTTAAATCATGGACATTAATGGGAAAGTTTTAGAATAATAAATATTTAAAACATTTAAAATGATATTTTAGTTAGAGTTCCTAACCAAAAGAGAGACACTTGAATACAAATAATTGAGGTAATAAAAACTCTATAATATCATGAGAATAAAGAGATTCATGATATACTATGTCAAAGTACATTATATACACCATATAAAAGTTAATCGGTGTATAACAATAAATAAGTATCAATGGAATTTAAATTAAGATGAAATCTCTTTTAATGACTTTATCCTTAGGTTAATGATAAATCAACAACATAATTATGTGTGAAAAATATAAATACACTCAATATGATTTGATATTAAATTTAAATCAGTCAGAGTAAATTCTCACATATTCTTGTAAAAACAACACTAATGAATTGGATGTTTAACTCAATAAATGATGATTGAGTTAAAATTACTCTTATGAAGTTCATATCGATGACTTGAGAATTTATCAATGGAGTGATTATGTGTATCAAAAGTATATCCATAGAAAGGGGAGTGGAAATTACTACAAAAATAAGAAATATTTATTCCACACATAATCATGGGGTAAAATAATCAATGAAGTATGCGTAAATCCAAATGAGTGGAAATTGAAATTTGAAATTTCCTTACTGATTTGGTAACTTTGGAAACATACACCCCATGAAATAAGTATAATACAATGAAGATTTAAATACCCATACATTAAATTATATTACATATATAATACAATCAGGGCTAGTACATACTCTACACAAAAGGAAATAGTGGCCAATATAGCATGAATCTCATTGGAATAAAAGTGACATGAAAAAACCTTACTTCATTGTAATCAATCGAGTCGTATGAAAAAAATTTAATAAACACAAAATTAATCACATAATACCATGAATATAAAGATAATAATGATAATATATATCAAATGGCAGTACACAATACACCACATGCAATAAATAAGTGGTGAACAATGGAAATCTCACGGAATTAAAAGTGAGATAAGAAACCCATTACTTTTTACTTTTCCTTGGTCGATGGTAGGTTAAACTCCTGTATAATGGTTAAATAATTGTTATTAAATTAAACATGAATCATATACATTAATATGATATCATATATTATCTTTTAATATTACTTTGTTAAAAATATTTTAGTATTATCGTTGTTTCGGGTGTTAATAGATTTGTTTTCCTTTATATAATTAGTTTCGTAAGTAATGTTTGTTATAGATAGGATGTATCTTATTAATATTCATAATGTTATTAAGTATTTAAACATTTTTTTTAATCATCTAATAAATATTAGTCTTGAATGGATTACGATGGGGAATGAATCTCATCGCGTTCGTGGAGACGGTAATCTGTACGTACGCACGAGCGACAATATCATTATTTTGTTATTAAAATAATATATAATTGGATGTTATATCATATATACAAAATCCTTATCATGTTATATTTATTATTTACATCAATTAAACATCATTATTATTCCTATCCAAATAATAATGTGTTGAATAACAATTACACCACGACGTGGAGACGGTAAGCCGTACGTACGCACGTATGGTGACATGTCATTCAAAGGATGGATAGAATTATGAATATGGTTGACCATATTTATAATAACATCATAGTATATAGAATATACTGGAGTTATTATTTTAGAATGTAAACAAAAAATAAAGAGGAAGTGGAAGAATAATGGAACTTGAAAGAGGTGATGAAATATTTACCTCTTCTTCGGGTTCTTACTTTTGATTTGATCAAAAGGGCTCCTTAGGTTGGATTTATGACTAAAGGAAGGCCTATATGATTAAGGTAGGGTAGTATATAGGGTGATTGGATAGGGTTTGGTAGAGCCAAATGTCTTTTAAGGTGTTAATTAAAGACAAGGGGGAGTTCCCTTTTATAAGAGGAGTGAGCGGCACCTTATGAAAAGCTAGAAATATTATATTATAATAAAATAATTTTCGGTTTATAATGTCTCAAAAGTGGATTATTTAAATGATAATGTGGGTATGGGTCGAAAACAACTCAACAAATAGGTTTTATATAGGTTTGGGTCACTATATTAACATTATCTTTTAAATTTACCTCTTAGTTAAATAGTTTAACATTTACCATGTCTCTTTGTATTTTTATATTATATGGTTAAAAACTTACTATAAACATTGAATAGAACACCAAGTGGATTATTAATGATACAACTATAATTATATAAGTATTTTGGATGAACCATAGATTTTTAGGAATAGAATATCAATTAATAATATAATATATTTTAAAAAAAACTCTTTTATGTCAATTTTGACACTATTTGGTATTTTGTTTTTGCTAAATTCATATCAACATTATTACTTCGAAAAAAATTTATCTAACCAACCCTAATATGTCATATTAATCTATAAAATTATTTTAATTAATTAAAAGTCTCAAATTACATTTATTTGGATATTTATAATATCAATTATTTTATATTTCATTAAATTAGTAATTACTGCATCGTCATTATGTCATAAATAAATTAAATTATTTGATGTCTTAAAATTATAAACAAAATACCATTATTTATGAAATCATTTTATATTTCTAATGAATATTTATAGTATAATTTATATTATGTTTAACCCTATATTAAAAATGATTTAGTTATTAAACTTTGATTTTAACTCTTTTAACTCTTCTTTGAATTAAATAATAATAAATGTCATAATCTAATCCAAGTGGACCAAAGAGGTTAATATATTATTCCTAAGGTTGTTTTTGGTCTAATTATACATATACAATCGAATTAGGCCATGTTTTAGGGTAATAATAATATCAATTTTACCTTTAATTACCCAATTTACTTTTAACTGTGGTAAATAGAAGTTAAAAGTTACTATACACCAAAAATTATTTTTATCTTATTGAACCGAATTTTAATCTTTGATATTAACTGGGTCTCTCAGATTTTTAAAATTAAACTCACAGAAGTGGTAAAATTATGTTTTATGTAAATTTACAAATGCTCATAGGAGGTGGATAAAGATAGTGAAACGTTCAATAAAATTGTATATATCTAATATTATTACAAAATGACACCAATGAATTACATTGAACATATAGAGTTATTATATATATATTTTTACCTAAAATAAAATTAAATAAAATAATTAATTATTTAAATAAAAATTCAGTTTTAAACTATAACTCAGTGTTTTTAACTATTCCTCAAAAATTGAAAGTTATCAAAAAAACACCAAAACATCACCCTAAGCTAATATCGATATTACGAATCCAAAAATGAAGTCCATTTTGAAAGATAAAATTTATAAAATTTCATAATTTGGGTATTACTATTCATAACGTCTATTTTGATTGGTCGCGGTGTGTTAGAATCTCGAAGTTGCGTACAATGCAAGCTATTACATTATTCAAAGTGAAACATATTGTGGAACCTTGGGGTGTTATAATGGGCATATCACTATCAGACATAAGGTAAGGGATTCCTTCCAAACCACCATTTTTCCTTTGGGTTATGTTTTCTCTATATTTACCCCAATTTAATTCTTATTTAATTATATATAATTATTATAAATTTATAGTATATGTTCCAAATGATGTATCAATATCAGTTCCTCCTTATTTTATGGGGAAATATATTTTTTTAATGATTCCCTTCTCAATTCTCCCTGATAAGCAAGCCCGATTAAAGAGAACATTCTGATTTCTTAACCATTTTCAAGTGCACTACATAATACGTATTAAGCAACCTTAATTTACCTAAAATAACTCATTTTAACATTAAAAACTATCTTGGTTCATTTATGGTTTTATAAAAATAGTTATTTCTTTTCCTTTTTAATGAACCACGAAATGTTTCTCTTAAACCGCACATAAATGTTTTATTTATAAAGCTTCTTAAACACTTTTTTTATGTGATTCTACTTTAGTTTGACATAAATTATCATGATCTATGCCTAATTTTCCTTTTGAATTTTCATGTATTATTTAAATCCACTCTTTCATGGACACCATTATGATATTATGTTTTGATATTTCGTTAATATGATTGGGATACTAAATTCTTTCCATGGGAAACCCTTATGTTTATGTTTGATTCCTTATGTATGATTATTTATGTGGTACACATATTCATGAACATGTTATGATGGGTGTTCCAAAATAGCATTCCAATGCATTTGGTAATTTTTAATCTCATGAGACTTCATTTTTAACATTCTTGGTGGTTAGCCTTGACTCGTGCTCCATGTGAAATGGACTTTGTTGTCAGCCTTGACTTGTGCTCCTGTATATGCAATGATCCTTGACTCATGAATAGGTCATGTTTTATATTTAGTACACAATGATATGATTCCATGATTACATGATCACATTTTCTATATGTTATTATTATATATGTTTATTCACATTCAATTATTTATTTTTTATGTCATCATGTTATACCTTCAAATCCATGTGATATGCTTTATTCTTATGATTATATCTTTGTTGGTATTTCTATCTCATACCTTTCTTAATTTATTCCATAGGTTATCCTATACATATTTAAAGTCTAAAAGGCTATTAGGATCTCATTATGAAGATTAAATAATTTTTTGTTTTATGCTTTCTAATTATGTATCTAGTTGTCCAAAGAGACTAGAAATTACGATCCTTGGTTTGTATTTGAAGGATAGTTATGCTTAAAATCATATAATAATATGTGTAAAAGGAATGGGTATCTATAATTATGAATGTAACATTTAAACGTTCCAGCCACAATTACATGTTATGATTCATGTTCTTTTTATTATGATATACCTCTTTATTATGCACTTATGATAACCCTCAAGTTCTGATTGATATTTCTCAAGATCACCTATAATAGATTTCCCTTTATTCCCCTTATTAGGGCTTATTCTCACCATTTCATTTTATGTATGTCCCCAGGTAATGATATACAGTAAATATAATTAGGATGAATCTTTGAATAATCTTTTCAAGGATACTAGAAAAATGTTTTTTGTTTTCATGTATTATATATTTTCTCTAAGAAACAAAACATTAAATGATCCTATTTTTGTACCATTTAAATGAAATTTTTATTTAATAAAAGGAGGGATTCCATGAATTTCTATTATCCACATAGTAAAAGTCTATATTAGTGAGCCACCATTTTATCCTAAAGAGGATCCACCAACACCCCATTTAATTTCGATTTGGTGGTGGTAAATCAACTCTTAAGGAAAGATAGAATGTAACATTCCTTAGTGATATCCATATACTATCATCCAAGAAAATGTAATATCCATTATCCACAAATATCCCAAGAAATATTAAGATTATATTCCATCAACATGGATATAGATTTTCTCAATAATTATATTAATATTGAGTAATTTGATGGAACTAATTTCAAGATGTGGAAAAAGAGGATGAACTTGCTACCTTTGACTCTAAAAGTTGTTAATGTGTTATCATCTCCATATTCACCCACATCTGAAGATGATATGCTTAATGCTTCCCATACAAGGAAAAAATTGGAGAATAATTATAACTTGTGGTGAATTCACATACTCAACTATTTTTCTAATATCATCTTCGAAACATATAAATATTTTACAACTAAAAATGAGGTATGGGATTCTATAGAACAATAGTACATCATTGTGAATGTGAAAAGAAAGAAATTACTTTTATGAAAGTTTATTTAATATAAAATAATAGATAATAGATCTATTTAAGATAAATTATATGATATAAAATGAATCTAATATAACCTTAAATTAAATAATATGAACATGGATGATGCTATTATTTTCACAACTATCATCAATAAGATCCCACCCATCTTGGAAGAATTATAAAATATTCATTAAATAATGAGAATTGAGGTACTCTGATCAATGAGTTAATCAACTAAATATATTTTTAGGATGAATATAAAAAACACACATAGACAAATAATCTTATGGATGATAAACCAAATGTTATAATGGATGCGATAGTGGATACTTCTGAGTTCTCAAAATGTAAAAAAATTCCTACCCATATGATAAAAGGAAATGTTCAATTCAAAAAGATTAAATGATCATGATAATTTTGTGGAAATTAAGGAAACATAAAATGAGACTGTCATATCTATATGATGAGATATGGAAACAAAGATTGAAAATAATACTTTACATCCAAGATATTTGACTTGAATTTTCATGAGGATAACTTTTATTGTTTGATTAGTTATATTGTTATCGGACACATGTGAAGTAATAACTATCACTTTAAGAGTATGAAATCAATCAATGATGGTACATCACTCTACTTGGGGAACTCATCCAGAATTAACATACAAGGGAAGTTAATGATTTATCTTGAGTTTATATCAAGAAATATCCTCACATTAAATGATTTAGTTTATATGATTTATGTTTGTAAGATCATAGTCATTTGGATATTATTAAATAAGCATGGTTTTAATCTTGTATTTGGGGTGGATAACCTTGTTTGTATAATGGTGTAAATTTTATTGGAATTGGTTACTTATATGTTTGGTTATTGAAATTAAATAAAAATATTCATTCTTATTACTTACTAGAGTATCTTGATTTAGGGAATAATTATTTGTGAAAAATAAATTTTATGAAAATTAATGACCTGTATAAAATGGAATTATTAAAAAGCATGGATAATATTTATCATAAATGTGCCTATTTTATGAAAAAAGAAATAGTTAGGTAATAATTACCTATATTAGAATGGAATAGTAATATGTTAAAATTAATAATTAGTAATGAATGTGATTTTTAGTCTACACTAACCATAGGTGATAAAGGTACATTTTAAATTTTACTGATGATTATTCTATATTTTTTCATATCTCTATTTAAAATGACAAATATGAAATTATATGTAAATTTAGAATATGTAAAAATGAGGTCTAAAACTAATGTGGGATTAAAATTAATTGCCTCATATCCAATAGGGGTGTTGAATCCTATATTCATCAATTGTTTTAATAAATAAGGATCATACATGTAGTGAAATCTCCCAATACAAATCAATATATTGTTGTTACTCAGATAAATAATAAAATTGAATGGAATTGGTTAATTCCATGATGTTAATCTCAGGTGTCTCAAACGGATTTTAGTTAGAAGAATTATTTAAAGATTTTAACATCACAAATTGGGTTCCCACAAAATGAAACTCTATGAATCCATCTAAATTATTACAAAATAGGAAACTAAACCTAAATTATTTAAAGGTTTGGGGTGGTCATGAAATTATAATAGTACATATACATAAAAGGTAAAAGTTGGGTCAAAGAGGTACTAATGGTATATTTCATGGATATGTGGAGTATTCAAAAGCTTAAATATTAATTATTATATAATTAAATTATTTTGAGGAAGTTAATAAAGTTATTGAATCAAGTAGTTCTATCTTTTATGAATATATGTTTACCTATTTACCTTATTATGTCCAAACAGAGGAAACTAACTCAAATAAAAAAGTATCTAAGGAATATATTATAAATTAGGTTCACAAATTTAAATGAACTTAGATACCCAAGGCATATGTATCTTATTTCTAATGGTTCTTGTTATAAGGTACCAATGATTTAATATTTAAATAAACCCTAGTAATTCCCAATATAGAGTTTGACCCAAAGACATTCAGAAAGGATATACCATCTTCTGCTACATCACATTAGAAGTAATACATAAATAATGATATAGACTCTATAACTGGGGAATATAATTTGATATTAGTAGATCTTTTTCATGGTTTACAACATATAGGTTTTAAATGAGTATTTAAAAGAAATTTAAAAATACATTAAATAATTGAAGTTTATAATTTTTTATTGGTTGATAAAATGTATAATAAAAATGAAGGTGTTGATTATTTTGATAGTTATGAACCTATGGCTAGGACTACTTATATTACAATTATTATCTCATTATCTCTCATATATAATTAGTAAATTTATAACATGGATGTTAAAAGTGAATTCTTAATTGGTGAATAGGATGAATAAATATATATGTATAAAACTAAAGGATTCTTATTACCTAGTAAAGAAAAGAATATTTGTAAATTGTTATGGTCCCAATATAGTCTAAAACAATTTCCAAAAAATAACATGAGAAATTTAATGAATTGATTTTATCAAATGGTTATTTAGTTAACAGATATGATAAATGTTTTTATAGAAGGTTATATAATAACCATGGTGTTTTTTTATATATTGATTACATGTTTTTATTTATAACTAATATGAATAACTTAATTAAGGATAAGTAAATTTAATCTATAAAATTTGATATAAAAGACTTGGGGTAATGCAAATGTGATTTTGGGAATTAGAATTATTATGAATAATAATTTTATTCGTCATTATCAATATCATAATATTGAAAAGGACTTAAAGTGGTTTGAATAATTTTATTATTCAATGGTTATTGCCCCACACGATTATCAGAGTTTAATGCTACCAAATAATGGTAGGTTGGTTGATCAGTTGGAATATGAAAGGTTTATTATGTTTCTCATGTATGTCTTAGAATTTTTAAGAACCAATATTACATATTATGTTTGAATGTTGAGTAGGTATACATATAATATGATATATGTATAATGTTATGTGGTTAAAAGAGTAATCATGTATCTAAAGTGTATTATTTATGATTTTATATTTAATAGTAGAAACACAAGGGTATTAGAAGGATTTTTTATGTGAGCTTGATAACTAATATGAAGGATCAGTCTTCTATGAGTGGATGGGTTTTTATAGTTGGGGTGGGGAGATCTTTTAAGGATCTAAGAAATAAAAATTTATATCATACTCCTCAATGGATTCTGATTTTTTATCATTATCAAGTATTGGGAAAGAAGCTAAATGAATCAGATATGTTTTATTAGGTCTCCCATTATGGCCTATGACTATGTCTTAGGTTTCTATACATTTTGATAGTCAATATATTCTAGTTGGGGCTTATAGAAATACTTATAATGTAAATTAAAAACACCTTATTCTTATACATAGTTATGTTAGACAGTTTATTCAAGATGGTATCATTACTATGGACATTGTTATATTGACCCAAAATTTGGTGGATCCAATAACAGTGGTACTTTCAAGGGAGTAGTATACAAAACCTCTTTAGGGATAAGTTTAAATTGATTATAAAAAATCACTAATGATGATACCTCAACTTAACATGTTTTAACTTCACATGTATAAGTTCAATATAGGAAATTCTATCATATGTATGATGTAAAATCATAGGTATATTATATCCCATTAAAATGGTGTCTATTTCCCATGAGAAAATGTTGGTGAGTGTAAAAATAATAATGATCCAAGGATATGAAACATTTATTGAAACATGAGAACACTTTTTGGTTAAACTATGTTAAATTATGAGTGGGAACAATATAAATATCTTACAACATTATATCTCAATCATTTGTGACATGTTAAGTGACACATGGAAATAATGGTGTATTGGAGTAGATGAAGACCTTCTGAATTTGAATGGACTTGTGTAGGATGAATACCTAAAATAAGAATAGTTATATGTTCAAGGTAGTTCCCACCTATTTCTCAATTCATATTTTATTTTTATCTATAAATAAATGGTCAGATTGAGAGATACCTTTATTTATATAAGTTGTTTAAAAAAAAGTAATAATTCATGATTTTCAAAATGTGGTTTTAAATATATTAAAATGTTGAAGATAGTTAGAATTTAAATAGGTATTAAAATATTTTAATTTTTTATTTAATGTTTTTTAAGGGATAGATTTGTTGTAATCTCACATGGGTTAAGTTGGATATGTTTGTTCATAATAGAATATATATTCTCACTAGTGGGTGTGATCTAGATGACTTAATCGATCATGTTTGACCATAAGGTCATGATTGAATATGAAAAAAAATTCTTTTCTAGGAATTATATCAACCAAATTCCAATGGTTATGATCCCTTATTTGAATGAGTGCTTCCCTGGATATAAAATAGAGTCCACATTGGATTAGAAAATTAATTTCAACCATTCCAAAGCACTCCAATCCTTCCTAAAAATTTCTATTCCTCTAAAATCTTCCAACAAGCACCAAATGAAGTTTTTGGTGGACATTATTAAAATAATTTTATTACTCTGTTATTTATGAACTTCCTTCAAGGGATGTTCTCCACTTAGTAAAATTATAGTGTATTGAGACACTATTTTATCCTAAAGAGGATTCTTTAACAACCAATTATACTACCAATTTGGTGGAATAAAATCTACTATTAAGGGGATATCCAATGTGACATGACTTTGTGAGATCCATCAAATATCATCTCTGAAAAGGCCATCTCCATTATCCACCAATGTCCTAGACAAACCCAATTTTGGTATTTTTTGTGAATCTAAAGAAATAATGTTAACTATTTGATATTGTATGTCTAGGTTTGAATATTGGTAATTTTTTTTCAATTGTTTTTGAGTATGGGATTTATAAGTTATTAACCAAAAATTCTTGGTGGATTCACAATCCATGATTGGACTGGAGTTTTATAGGGGTTTTAAATTTTAATCAATTAAATCATGGCTATGGGATTCATGAATAGTGTGGTTAATTTTATAGATAAAGATAGACTAAATAAACAGATCAATGTTAGAAATATATGTTTAATGAATCATCTAGGTTGTTTGACAGTGATGGGATAGTTATAGCATGAGATGAAGATCATTGATATTAGTTACAAAAAATCAACATACAAATGTTATGGTGATACTGTGAGTCTTACAACCTTGATGATAGATCTAGAAACAAATATAGAAGTTATTAAATATAATTCATGTTACTAAGTAAAAATTTTCTATTTTTACTTTATAAACACTTTTTAGGGAAATGTGAGAAAAAATAATGTACTAAAAACAAATAATCAAATACCATATGAGATGGAAGAACCATTAAAATATAATTTAAGACTATTAGAAAAAATTTCATTAAATAATTTCTAGTTGAGACTGTTTACCTCTTTAGCTGGATCGCCCTTGATATGCTATTTGAACATATAAGCCATCCTATCTGATGTTTTAATGTTATACGCCATTTTTATTTTCCCTACATTGAAACCACTTTCCAAAATACGGTCTTTCTTCTTGATATGTTCTGTCTGCTCCTTGTAATTATCCACTATTAACTGTCACTTAACCATCCTATCAGTATCCTCTTGTAAGGATTTAATCAACAAAGATTCTTGGATAGACTGCTGAATTGGATTATTTTTAATTTACTAATTTATTTCAACTAATCTATATTGAATAATTATTGGGACCATAGTAGTTACAATGGAGTGTTTTGAGTTGGGTAGGTAATGTTTTTTAAAAAGTGTAGGTAAAGAAAATTTAGATTAGTAATTAAAATTTGTGTACACTTTTTATATAACATTGTGGTTATTCTCTAAATTTTGGTCAAAAAGGGATTCAATCTTGTTTTTTATGAAATGGCACTACATTATCCTCACAACTCTCTATACCAATATCATAACTCTAGGATTTCCCCTGAAACTCTCATATAAGTGATAGAATTATCTCTTTAATTCTATATGGTTCCCCCTTATCGTTTACCTGTCTGTATCTTCTTTCAACCTCAAGGGTCTTGTGGTAATGTTTGAACCATGATTCTACCCCTTCATCATTTGGTTTTCAGATTTTGATTATTTGGTTTTTCATAACCTCATTAACCTTTTACCTCACTCTTTCCACCCAATGATTTATGTTTTACTCCATCCTTAGTCAAAAAATATAGTGAACTATATAGGTTCAACCTAACAGATTACCCGATCTAGCTTGCTAAAAGGCCTCAAGTGTGCCTCTCAGTATTCCCATGGATACCGATTAGCGGTGAGGTTCTAAATGATATAGTGGGGAGAGTATACCCTTATGTAAAATATTAATAATAGTGGAAATAACTAATACATCTAAAAGGATGAAAATCAGATTAAAAATAATAAATAAAGAAACACAACAAAATGCTATAATAAATTGAATAAATCACATAGTTATATAGACTCATGGAATGTAGTAAAAATTCCAATTGGTTACCCACTGGTCTGAAAACAAATAAAAAATAAATATAATAGGTTCAAAAAACAATAATGAACCAAATCACATACCCAATCTCCACCATGATCAAGTTATATTATCCCAATCCATATAAACCACACGATTGGATCTTCTAAATAGATCAACACTGTGCCTCATCCCCATCCATCGTGCATCCTATTCTCTAACCTAAAAGTATCCCCCAGGTCTTCACCCACACTAATTTTCACATATATGGGGTGAGAGATAAATATCAATAGGCCACCCAAATAGTGAACTTATAATCTTTAGTCATGCCATTTGAATGCATAGTTGGTATTCACATCCTAACTGGATATTAACAATAGTTGGAATAAAAGAAAAAAATGCATAAAAAAAGTTAACGGATAGAAAATAACCAACTATGGGGATTATCCTAACACTCGATGTAAAATATACCCCTACTCTATCCTCGATAAGAGAATTTACATTACATGAATTTCCCTACCAATCCAAAACATATTCATCCCCCCGATCTACAAAGGATCTCTAAGGTTTCTAAATTCAAAGACATGAATTATTTGCCCCAATGTACAAAATTAGGAATAAAAGACTATAAATCGCATCTAAGGAGCTCTAGAACTATGTTTTCATTGTCCAAATTGGAGAAATAAACTCCCCTCCACACATCACAGACCTTTCATGTACTAAATGTCCTATATAATGAATCAGGATCCACCATGGAACTATGAGATACACCACACTATGTGCTCTATCCACATGGACTCAAATGATTCAATAAAAATGTGATATATACACAAGGTCATGGTGAAGAAACATTCATGAAATATAACATCTAGCCTGGATGAAAACTAAAAAAGTGGGGTGAACTTAGTCTATAACAACCCTATCCTTTTACACATGTCATTACATGATTTTACGAATAATTAAACTTCAAATTATAGGCCAGGATCATAAATTATTATTTCATGAAAGATTAGGTACATAAATCTGAAAACAAGGGAATAAATAAAACATTTATTTATTTATAATCCATTATGAGATCCTAACTTTCCTTGATCCCTTACATCTACATAGGATAACCTTGGGATAACATGAACAAAGGTATTAGCTAAAACCCAATATGGTAATAAACATTAAAATAAAGATCAGAATATGGGTTAGAAGGCATAACATAATGATATAAAAAGGCCTGGAACATGATTAAACATATATAATCATAACATGGTATCATATAAAATGTATTTATAATAATTTTTAAGAAATATAAAACATTATTTTAGTGTGATTCAAGGCTCGTTTTATATAGAGGAGCATGAGTAATGGTTCATTTTACATAGAGGAGAACAAGTCAAGGATAACTACTAAGACTGTTTCACATAACATCTCATGAGACTAAAAATTAACCAACTCATTTGAGAACTATCTAGGAACACTAATAATAACATGTTCATAAATATTTGTTCCACATGAATAATCATACATAAAGAATCAAACATAAACATAAGGTTTACCTAATAAAATAATTGGGTATCATATAATCTCAAAAAGAATATCAAAAGGTAATATCATAGTGGTGTCCATGAAATGATTAATTTAAATCATAAATGGAAATTAATAAGGTAATATAGGTGTATATCATGATAAGTTATGTACAATTGAAGTGAAAAGAGTGCTTATTAAACTTTATAGATAAAATATTTTAGTACGGTTTAAGGAAAAACATTCAACATTCATTAAACTAGAAAGGGTGTAATTGTTTGTATAAAACCAGAATTGAACCAATTTAGTTTTTCATAATAAAATTAGTAATTTTAGAAAAAATAATTGATTATTAAAAAATATTATGGATAACACTTGTAAATGGGTATGAATTTCAGGATGTTCCATTAAATTGGGCTTTCTTATCAGGGAGAATTGGGTAGGGAACCTTTTAAAACAAGTATATCCCTGAAAAAAAAGGTTGAATGTATCTTGATACTTGAGTTTATAAAATATAAACATAATTTTGAATATTTAAATAAAAATAAAATATAATTTCATTTGGGTAAAACGATAGAATGAATATCCTGAAGGAATAATGGAGGTTTGAGTAGAATCCCTTACCTTATGTCTGAAACGATTATTCACTTGATCTTAATGTCCTAAATAATAAAAATATATTCCTTAATTAACATTTATATAACCATTTATACATGTATTTTATTTATTATAACTTTATTAAGTTCATTTATGGACTTTTTTATGGGTTAATAGACTCAATTTCATCGTTCGGGAGCATTGGATTCCTTGGTTTTCATGATCAGTTTACTTGTATATGTTTTTAGAAAATCATTTAGAATGAGTTCATTTGAATAAAAATTAACTTATATGTTATTAATGAACATATATAATATTAAAATACCATGTTTTCTATAATTGAGGATGATTCATTAGATAAATCATTAATGATAATCATTTAGGTTAATTTAACGTTTTTAGATCACAATGAACTAATTTTGTTTTATAAATTAATATCATGTGTACAAGATTATTATAGAAAATTATGTAAGATATAATAGATATATAATAATCTGTTTCAACCATAAAAATGGTTTCATGACCATACTTTAAGGCATAATTGAAAGATGAAATCATGTCATCCACGGAGGTGGTAAATCGACACCTCACATACGATGTTTTCATTCTTAAAGTAAAATAGATGGGAGAAGAAATTTGATGAAAAATTATTCTATCACTAGGATAAAATTACACAATATGTAAGATTCTAGAGTTTCATGCCATTTTGATGAGGTGAGGTGAGTATAGAAAAAGAAAATAAAGTAACATGAAAAGGAATTGATAGAAAACGGAAGAGGGTTTTACCTCTTGATTCCTTCTTCTTGAGAACCACCTTAAGATATTTCTTTTGGTCTTTTTTTAGTACCAAAATCTCTTGGATTGGAGGATAGGTTTTTAAAGAGTAGTGGGAATAATTTTTACATTGATTGAGGCTTGAGAGTTGTGAGGAGAAGAGGTGCTAAGGGGTGGTATTTTTAGTGGAGGAGATGGGTGTTTTCTCATTATTTTACTCATTATTTTATTATTTTTCTTAGGATAAGAAATAGTGTGATTATTGATACTAAATATAGAAATAAGATCATGTGAGTTTGAACCAATTGTTCTTAAATCATCCATGACTCCATGAATAGTGTATTTAACTTATAATGTATATATACCATAAATTACAGTATTTTACTATTCACCAAAAATTCAAGTATTTCAGAAAAATACCAAAAATTAACCATAACAATTTTTTGAGGTGAAAAATTAAAAAATGAAATCTATTTTATAGAAATAATTTTATAATGTTGATAAATATAATTTTTAGTTAAAATCAAAATTTACTCAACAAATACAAATTTTAAATTATAATAGATTTTATATCACTTTGAAAATTTAAGTAAGGTCTTATAATATTATATTATAATAATAAGATATCAAAACTCTAATTTATGAATACATTTTATGAAAATATATTGTATTTTAAAGTATTAAATTAGTCATAAAATTGTAATTCAATATTTTTGACATATTAAAATACCAACACTTAATTAATAATTTTTAAAAAATTTATTTACTTATACAGTGATATAATTATATCATATTTCCATTTATAATATGGATAAATTTTATTTATACTTTAATTTTTTAGGCTACTATTCAATTGGCTAGTTTACTATTCATAGGGGTCACATTACTATTCCAAAGGTAAAATTACTATTTCATCGGTGTGGGTTTCATAACTTATAGAAATGCTTCTTATTTCATTCATTAATCATTTATAAAGCTTGTATTGTGTTCTCATATGTGTTTATACAATATGAAATAATTATAGGAAGGGAATTTATATTGATAAAACATTGGGTTGTTACATTCTTCCACCCTTACGAAATTTCTCCCTTGAAATTTCATTTTACATACTAAGGTGAAAATAGGTTTGGGTAATCTTCTTTCCTCACTTACTCTGGTTATTATGTTGCATCTTCATACTTATGGTTCTTCCAAAGTACATTGACCAGGTGAGTGATCATGTTTCATAGAACTTTATCTCTATGATCCAAGATCTTCACTGGCAGCTCCTCATAAGAAATATTATTCACCAACTATACCACCTCTAATGTCAGTATATGTGAAGGATTCAGTATGTACATTCTTAAGAGGTATACATGGAATACATTGTGTACTTGATACATGTTTAGTGGAAGTACTATTATATAGGCCATATATCTGGTAATATTGAGGACCTCAAAGGGGTTGATGTACATGGGACATAGATTCCCTTTCTTCCCAAATCTCATGATCCGCTTCCATCGAGATATGTGGAGGAATACTATGTCTCGAACTTTAATATCCAAGTACCATCAATGATTGTCTGTATAGATATTTTGTCAACTTTAGACTACCTTGATATATTGATGAATGTATTTCACCTCCTCCACCATTTCTTCTATTATTTCAGTTCCGAGCATCTTATGTTCACTGACTTCATCCCTGTATGCTAGTGTTTTGCATCTTTTCCCATAAAAGGTCTTTATATGGATCCATCTGGATGATCGAGTGGCAACTATTGTTGTATAATAATTAAACCATTGTAAGATATTGGTATTATCCTATATTGAATTTCGTAGAACACACTCACAACATGCATTCCATTGTATGAATAGTCCTCTTAGATTGTCCATCAGTTTGAGGATGATAGGTCATACATAAGTTCATCTCAATTCATGGAGCATATTGAAGACTTTTCCAGAACATCAAGGTGAATCTCAGATCTCAGTCAGATACAATAAATAATGGTACTCCATTCATCCTTACCAGTTCTTTGATGTATATCCGTGCTAGTTGATCTTGTGAGAAGTCCTTTGGAATTTTGATAAAGTGAGTTGTCTATGTAAGACAGTCAATAGTAACCCATATTGCATTGTTTCCTCTAGATATCTTTGAAATTCCAGTGATAAAGTTCATGGTTATGTTCTCCAACTTCCATGTTGTTATGGATAATGGCTACATTATCCCGTTATACATTTTCTTTTCAGCCTTCACTTAATGACATACCAAGAACATTGATGTATATTTAGTGATCACCTTTTCTATATTGTCCTACCAAAAGTTCTCTCAAATATCTCGATACATCTTTGTTCTCATAGAGTGAATAGAGAAGGATGAATAATGTTCATCATTCAAAATATCTTTCTTTATCTCTAGATTGGATGGTACACATAGTCATGACCCAAATATTACGACTCCATCCTCACCGATCTTGAAATCTGGGGATTTACCATTTCAGATAACTTCCACCCTTTTCTGAATTTATATATCATTTCTTTGAGCATCCTTTATTTTCTACAGAAGGGAAGGTTGAAAAATCATTTGAGAATATAATGATGGTGTTCCTCCTTTAATGATTACCATTTATATCCTTATTAATTCTAATAATATTGGATCATTCTCAATTCTCATCTTTGATAAAGATGCAGGATCCTATCTTCTTAGATCATCTTTCACATTATTCAACTTATCAAGATGTTCATAGATTAATAAGTCATAATAATTGATGAGATATAACCATATTTATTGGTTCATATTAATCTACTTCTACATGAATATATATTTGATACTCTTTTGATTATTATATATCTCACACTTCTCCCCATAGAGATAATCTCCTTATATTTTCTACAAACAGATCACAGATTCCAACTCTAGATCAGGCGTATGATTGTTTTTCTCATGCATTTTCAATTAACCTAAAGAGTGGTCCATCATTTTATTATTTCTCATTAGTAAACAACCTAATACATTCTTTGAAGGATAATTTTATACCACAAAGAGTTCTCCACTTTTCAAGAGTGTGTGTACTAGAGTAGTGATAAGCCTCTTTTTTTTCTCCATAAATGTTTCCTCACATTCTTGATTCCAGACAAACTTAACTCTCTTCTGTTTCTGCTTGGTTATGGGGTTTTAAAATCATGATAATTTCATTACAAATCTTTGGTAATACTTGGATAGACCATGAAAACTATGGATCTTCATTACAGATGATGGCATAGGCCACTCTTTGATTTCCATTTTCTTGGAAGGGTCCATAGATATTCCTTTTTTGATGATAATATGCTCCAATAATGATACTTCCTCTATCTAGAACTCACATTTTCTGTAATTTTTATATTGTTTTTCTCTTCACAATGTATTCAGAATAATATTCAGATTATCCCCATTTTCCTCAGTTATATTGAAGTATATCATAATATCATCAATAAATACTAGCATAAATTTGTTGAGGTAATCTCTAAAGACTATTCATTAAATCGATGAATCATTTTGGAGCATTAGTGAGTCCAAAGGGCATCATTATGAACTCGTAGTGTCTATACCTTGTTCTAACGTCTTTCTTGAGAATATCTTCTTTTCTCACCGTAATTAGTGATATCATGACCAAAGGTCCACATTAGAGAAATAAATTTCTCCATATAGCTGATTGAATAAGTAATTTATCCATGGTAGGGGATACATGTTCTTTATCGTAATTTTATTGAGCTTACGAAATTCAATGTAGAGGTGCATTGATCCATCCTTGTTCATGACGAAGAGGACTAGTGAACCCCATCATGAAGCACTTGGGCATATAAAACCCTTGTATAGATTCTCCTGTAGCTGCTTCTTCATTTCTTCTACCTTTATGATGGCCATTCTATAAGGTTTCTTTGATATAGGAAGTGATCCAGGAATATGTTCAATTGAGAACTCAACTTCTTGGTCAAGAGGAAGACCATGAAATTATTCAGGGAATACCTCAATGTAATCCCTCACGAGGCATATCTTCGAGCATGATCATATTCTTTGTATCAATCATTTTAAAGAGATATTCTTGCTCATAAGGTAGTAATATCTATACTTGAGAAGATGATTCTAAAAAATATTAATCTTCCTCCTTATGATTTTAAATAATTGGAGGATTCTTTGTGGTGTGAATAGTGATCTCCCTTTCTCAACATTTGGTTTTGGATTTGTATAAGGATAGCCAATACATGCCTATAATGACATCAAACTCTACCAAAGGTAGTGTTACAAGATTTTTTGGGGGGTTCATTCTCAAAACATTAACCTAGGAGGAGTTATGTACTTTGGATACAATAATTTCCCTATTATTTGTTCTCAGAGATAACTCAACCTCCAAATTTTGATGTGGTGTTTGAATAGTTCTACTAAACTTGCATTATATGAAAGAATTTTTATAACAAAAATCAAATATTATGTTCTCTATAATTGAATGAATAACCAGCATACCTATCACCACATCGTTTTCCAATTCCACATCAGCTGTAGTGATAGCATAAGCCCATACTTGTTGCCTTGGAGGTTATTAGTGATTTTCTCCAAAAACCATGGGCTTAGGGAATTGAATTGTAAAATTCCCATGTTCTATGCAGTTGAAAGACTACAATATAGGCTGAGTGTTTATTTGAACCTTCTTTTTGTCTTCCACTTTAGTGGAATTATTTGTATCCTTTCTGTAGTTCTTAGCTAGATGCCCCATTCATCTACATTTTAAGTATACCCTGGTTACCTTTAGATAGTTCCCAATAGAATTCATCCCACAATTTTGACATGTAGGATATTCAGTCTTCTTTATTTCATGGGATTTATTTGCAGATCCACCGATATTAAAATCCATTTTACACTTTTTTTCACTGATCCCATGATGTTAATGATAGTATCTTATCTCCATTTTAGTATTGAGGGAATAATGGACAATCTCATTATAACTTTCGAAGTCTCAAATCTGTTATGATATTTTTAGACTCAGATTTAGTCCACCAAATAATAAATCTACCTTTATATCAGTGTTCATGAAAAATCTGGAGGCATATCTTCCAATCATAGTAATGTTTGCTTCATACGCCCCAATAGACTCATCTTCCTTCTACATAAGTCTGAGGAACTCTCTTTGCATCTTGAGATGTACGGTTTAGGGAAAATATTTATTTAAAAACATTTTTATCAAATTATTTCCAATTCATGGAATCAATCTCCTGATTTGACTTTGTATTTTTTTATCAGTGTCCACAACTGATCATCTTCACAATCAAAACAATATACCTCCAGCATAATTTTCTCTTCTTCTAAGAACTTGAGGATATAAAATATCTTTTCAATAGAGTTAATCCATTATTCCATGAGGATGGGATTAGAAGATCTACTAAACTTGGGTGGACTTTTCCTTGTGAAGGAAACTTGATTCTTACTTGGGGAAAGTGAGTGTTACACACAATCCATGTTATTATTCATAACTTGATCTAGTTGTGAAAGTATTATCATGAAGTTTTGAGCACCTGTTTCTGTTATACATGGAATATCATCAGTTCAATCATCACATTTCCTATCACATTGATTATTTTCACGTGTTCTTATATTTCCCACCATTAAATAATAAAAATAACGTTCAATTTAGGGGTCTGAATACTTAGCTAATAAATATAAAAATGGAACTTTATACATAAAATGATAAACTCTTAAAGGAAAAGTATATCCAAACTTGTGGTTCCCTATGATTAAATCTACGTTATCCATGATTTTTTCCTAACCAAAATTATTATAGGATTTTTTTTGTTACATTAATAATGTTTCTCAATGATCTTATGAATTTAACAAAGTATATCCCCTGTGATTTTCAAACCAGATGCACAGTAAGGCCCATTGTTGTGTACTACATAACTTATAGTTAGGCTCATAACTCATTGTTAGAGTTTTTACTCCTATGTAAATCTTTGCTAGAACCATGTATACTTGTAGTATCTATACAAGGATTTATTTTCTTGACAAACCGCTTACTCCATACTTACCGAAATTTAGGGACATTTTCATAGACTTAGTCGTATCCCTAAGGGTTTTGCTATAGTTATCTATTCCTAGTCTTCAAAAATAACTAAAAATTTCCAATGATACCATATATAGTGACCCTCATCTTTTACGCATATCATTAAATGATTTTAAGAATAATTAAACATCAAATTACAAACCAAGGATCGTAATTTCTATTGTCTTGGAAGACTAGGTACATAAATCATAAAACATGGGATTGAATAAAAAATTTCATTATTTATCATCCATTATGATATCCTAAATTTATTTTATCCCATACATCTTCATAGGATAATATGTGGATAACATGAACAATGGGATGAGTTAAAAATCCTAGTAAGGGGATAAACATTAAAATAGATCTTAGCACATGGGTTAGAAGGCATAACATAATGATATAAAAAGTCATTGAACATGATTAAACATAAGGAATAATAACATGGGATCATATAATCATGGATTAATAATAATTTGTAAGAAAAATAAAAACATGAATTTATCAAGAGTTGAGGCTCATTTCACGTAGAGGATAACAAGTCAAGGATGGTTGCACATAGAGGAACACGAGTCAAGGCTAACCACCAAGACCGTTGCACATAATATCACATAATACTAAAAATTGTCCAATTAATTGGATTAATATCTAGTCACATCCATCATAACATTTACATGAATATTTTTGTGACATGAATAATCATACATAAGGAATCAAATATAAACATAAGCATTACCCATGGAAAGAAATGGGTATCATAATTATGTCAAAAGGCATATAAAAAGGGAATATCATAGTGGTATCGGTAAAAGGATGTATTTAAATAATATATGGACATTAATAATGGAATATAGTAATATATAATGATAAGTGATTTCAAGCTGAAGTGAAAAAGAGTATTTATGAAACATTAGAAATAAAACATTTTAGTGCGGTTTAAGGTAAAATTTTCTGCATTATTTAAAATTGAAGTGGCATAATAGTTTGTATAAAACAAAAATTTAACCAAAGTAGTCTTTCATGATAAAATGATTTATTTTAGAAAAATTTAGTGTGTCTTAAAACAGATTATGGAGCAGACTTGTAAATGGGTAAGAATTCGAGAAGCTCCCTTAAATCGGGCTTTCTTATCGAGAAGAATTGAGTAGGGATCCTTTTAAAACATGTATATCCTAGAAAAATAAGGATTAATGAATATTAATAAATGATTTTGGAACATATACACAGAATTTAGAAGATTTTAATAAAAATAAAATATAATTATTTTGAGTAAAAAGAGAGAAAGAATAACCTGAAGGAATAGTGAAGGTTCGGGTAGAATCTCATACCTTAGGTCTAAAATGATTCTCCACATGATATTAATTCATTGAATAATTAAATAAGATTCATGAATTAGTAATTAAATAACTATTTATATATGTATTTTATTTTTTATGACTTTATTAAATTTATTTATGGATTTTTTGATGGGTTAAGAGATTCAATATCATCATTTTGGTGTTGATTTTCTTCATTTTCATGATCGGTTTACTTGTATATGTGTATGGAAAATCATGGAGAATGAGGATAGTTATCCAGAAATAAACTTATATGCTATTAATGAACTTATATAATATTAAAATACCTTTTTTTCTATAAGTGATGATGATTCATTATATAAATCATTAATGAAAATCATTTAGATTAATTTAGCATTTTTTGATCACTGCGTACTCATTTTGTTTTATAAATTAATATCATGTTTAAAAAATTATTATAGAACATTAAATATGATATAATAAATATATTATAATCTAGTTAAACCAAAAAATTGGTTTCATGACCAGCCTTTAATATGGAATTGAATGATGAAAGAACGTTATCCACGAAGGTGGTAAATCGGCACCTCACAGGCGATGTTTTCATTCTTAAAGTAAAAGAGAGGGGAGATTAGTTTTGATGAAGAATTATTCCATAAACTGGATAAAATTAAAATATATTTAAGATAATAGAGTTTTAATTCCATTTCTATGAGTGGAGGTGATGAGATAAAAATAAAATAATGGAACATGAAAAGAAATTGAAAGAAAATTAAAGAGGGTTTTACCTCTTGATTCCTTCTTCTTAAGAACCTCATAAAGGGATTGGTTTTTGTATTTTGATAAGACCAAAAGCTCCTAAATGTATGGGAGAGGTTTGGGAAGATTAATGGGATTAATTTGGACATGGTTCAAGGCTTGCGAGATGTGAGGATAAGAGGTAGTGAGGGGTAGTATTTATAGTGGAGGAGAGTGGTATTTTCTCATTATTTTACTCAATATTTTATTATTTTTCTCAAGACAAACAATAGGGATTATTATTGAGACTAAATAAAGTAATAATATAATTTGAGTTTGAACCAATTGCGATTACAACAGAAATGACTCAATAAATAGTGTATTTATCTTATAATGTATATATACCGTAAATTAACGTATTTTACTATTAACCAAAAATTCAAGTATTTCATAAAAATAAAAAAATAACCCTAAACATTTTTTGATGTGTAGAATTAAAAAATTAACTCTATTTTATAAAAAAATATAAATATTTGAAATTTAATTTCTAATTAAAAACAAAATTTACTTGAAAATACAAATTATAATTTATAACTGATTTTATATCACTTTGAAAAATTAACAAAGGTCACATAAAATTATTTTATAAGAATAATACATAAAAATAATAATTTATAAATACATTTTATTAAAATTAATTTTTCTTTTAAATTATTAAATTAGTCATAAAATTGTAATTAACTATTTATGACTTTTAAAAATACCAACACTTAATTAATATTTTTTTTAAATATTTATTTACTTATAATATGATATAATTATATTATATTATCACTTATAAGAATGATACATTTTAAATATGCTTTCATTGGTGAGGATACTATTCAATTGGATGGTTTAATATTTATAAGATTCAGATTTCTATTCCAAAGACCATGTTACTATTTCATCAGTATAGGTTCCTTACCTTCTAGAAGAGCTTATTATTTAATTCATTTATCATTAATAAATATTATATTGTGTTCACTTATATGGTTATACCATATTAAATAATTATAAGAAGGGGATTTCCATTTATAAAACTTTGGGTCACTACACATTCAGATCATCCATTATCACCCTAATCCAATGTAACAACACCCTTTCATTATTGGGGAGAACTAAATCATAACTCCAGGATAATGAATGGTAAAAGATATCCCAAAGGTTTTATCATAAAATCACAATCCTAAAAAAACTACCTAAAATGTCATGACCAATGGCCAGAAGAATATAGAATGATGTAACCTCAAACCCACTGTCAAAACAGCTTAACTAGAAATATTGATCTACTATTGTCCAATAAAGAAAAGGGATTATTTCAACACCCTGGATCTTAAAAATCCAAAAAAAACCCAACAAACTCACAAAGAACCACCTTTTGTCCAATCCTAAACTTAGGGATACTATATTTCCTAGGGTCATTGCATAAAAATACATCCTAATAGAGACTCCTCTTATACACCCAATCTCCCAGGACACACCCACATAAACATTCTCAAATATTTTAAAGGCCACAATAAGATCATAAAATCCTATGTGGGGTTTCTATAGTTCATCCAAAAGAATATATCATTACTGGTTTAAATAAATCCCAAATGGACCTCAATAGACTTAAATTATTCCTCAATAAACAAAACTCCAAAAGGTTATCCATAGAATAATTCCACCAATAAGGGAGTTCTCACCAGTCCTCTTGGACACCATTGGAGAAAGACCATTGACAAGGGCTCCTTTATACAAGTAAAACTTCGTAAAAATTCCATGTATGAAAACCACATCCAAAATTCCCATCAATTAACCCATACATGGGTACCAACTCACATACAAGGGTATCCGTACTTTTCCATGCTAGAAAATAATTCTCAACATTGAAAAACAGGGACCATTGGTCACTCAATCAATAACCAGCCCACTAGGGAATCCTCGAGACTTCCTCAAACACATCTCAATATCTGAAAAAAATCATGGATGAAACCACAATCCTAAAATGTTAACCTATCATGAAGGATCTAATGGATCTGGTCTCCTCAAACTGAAGAGATAACCACAATTGTTCTTATAGTTAGTAACAATTCCCATCACACTGGGACAAAACAATATTTCCTCATAGATACCACAAAATCCTATTTTATAGAATCCATTTAAATAATATCAAATACATCTCTATGGAACACTCAATCTCATCCAATCTCCAAGATCACAACCCTCATCGAGGCATTGCTCCTCACAACCCAACTCCAATAGGATTATAAAACCAAACCTAAAGGAAATACTCATTATAAAATCTCTCAATATAAGACACCGTCTAGGGGGCCTCTGAACTCCAAAAGGATTCCACCATCGTGACCCTAAAAAAATGATCTGAATTTACTACTCACAAGTCCAATTTTGACACTGAGATAAAAAATAGGGAAGACAGAACAAGGTAAAAAAACATACATGGCATGTACATAGGGGTACAATTTTTGTAACCCCAAAAATTCCCCAGTATTGTTCCTATAGACACTTGATGTTTTCTTTTCAATTTATATAGTGTGTTCCTCCCAGTACATTTCTTGTACACCTACATGGGTTCCATCCCATGTACCTTATCCCCATATGATGTGTAAAACGCCAAAGTATATGTCATGTACCACCTATACATAGTGTGTAACCCTTTATGGGGTCCACAACCATGTTATTGTCCATGTACTCCATATGGGAATTTATGCCAACTTAGTTTTCCCCCTAAATGGGGACTAGTCCCCTATCAAACATGGCAATGTACCCCCATATGGGGTGTCTGGAAGAGTACTCATCCACACCCCAAACCCACTACATGATTTGTACTCCCATTTACATGGTGTGTAGTCCCAAAAACATTATATTACCCAAATAGGAAGAACAATTTGTGTGTTTTTTACCACATGCCTTGTACATAGGTTTACATGAACGGTAATCCATTGAAATGGATTGAAGCACCTAATTCTTCCCCAAAATCCACAGATCGACCCCAAAGGGGTCCATAAAAACCCAAAAAATGATATTAAAACATAATAAAACTTAAACTGGATGGATTTATTATGTAAAAACTATCACGGGCCTACCTCCGGGTGGGAAACCACCGATGCTTCACACTGATCTACAATATGAAGTTGTCGTATGATGATTTACTATAACCAGAGCTCTGTGAAAGTACTTCCTATTCTCCCTCTCCCTTTATTGTCTCCCTCTCTCTATCTCATCTAATGACATGAAATGGGGAATCCCCATGGGCATACATTACAAGTGGGAGGGGAGATGATAAAATAAATACGATGAAAAAAATTGGAATTAAAAATAAAAATAAAATGAAAATAAAGGGGGGGTCATCCCAGCCCGGGCACCTGATGCCTAGTTATGCTTCAGCTAAGAAAATCCCACAATAAAAAATGAACCACAAAGTAAAAATATAAATTAAGATATTTTTCAAAAAATATAACTGAATGAACATAACTGAACTAATTAATATTTAACTAATTAAATATTAAATTTTCTGTGAAAATTCAAACAACTTATATTTTCAAAAAAACTCATATCCAAGGATAAAAACTCTATTTTGGGACAAAAGAGTTGTCAAAAATATTATATGATATCACATTTTAAGATAATTTTACATTTCTCCCTTGATCGCTTTTAGGAACAAATAAAATTCAAATATCCCTTAATTTTCACAACCCATGATGATGAGGATCATCACAAGAATGATGGTAGCAGTATTGGATAGTGTGAATTATTTGTATTATTCCTCATTATTTTTTTAACCCATTCTTAGGTTTCTTCATTTTGTGTGTATCTATTTTATGTTTTGTGATTTCAATTTTGTTCTATTTTTTACAATTTTTGTTCACCACCTCCACTTTCCTTTCTATTTTGACCCATCACTTTAGAATTAATTTTGGTCTGACAAGATGGGTGTTTAGATAATTTTGTATTATGATAGAGGTTCACATGGTTGGAATATTTTTTATTTTTCCTTTCATAGTGTCTCCAATTTCAATGGTGATTTTTTAATTTATTTTTTATATTAATAAGGTGATATTTGGATTCTTCTTCCTCTATTCATATCCTTAGTGCTTTAGATATCTTCTCTCAATTGGGAAGAGGTTCATTTTTTTCATATTTTGTGTAATTTTATTTTTATTTATGTTTTTTATCATTGGTGATTTACATAAAGGTTTTGGTAGTGGTTCTAATAAGTTATAAAGGTGGAAATAAAAATTTTGGTTTTTAGAGATATTTTATTTTACATTAAACTGGTATACTTCGATGGTGGTGGTGGTTGATGGTACAATAATTTTAGTAAGCATTTTGTTGTATTGATGATGATGGGATGCATGTTTGTTAATGGATTTTCATTAGGGAGAAACCATGGTAATCTGATCTAGTCCAATCATTTAAAGAAATAGAATCACTCAACTCTAGGAATCAACATTTTCTACCATCAACTAGATTATCCCCATTTTATTTTATTTAATTTTTTTATAGATCAATTTTTTGTTTGAAATTGTGTTTTTGAATTTTGGGTGTTGGTGTTGGTTGGTTTTGGAATCATGTATGGTTCCCACCCAAGACAAATTCAAAAATGAAATAGGGATTTGAGGCATGTGAGTTCCTATTGTAATAAATCAGAGCTCTTGAATAACTGAATTCAGTTTTGGGAATCTATAAAAGGTAAAATCTATAAAATAGAGTGAGATAATTACATATTTCATTTCTATTTTTGAGAAACCATTTTAGAGAGACGTATAGTACATGATTGAATGAGTGAAGAGATAATAAAGGACCAGTGTAGTTCACCATGATAGCCGATCTATTTTGTAACCAAACCCTGGGTGATCTTTAGAGATTTCTTCTCTTTATTCTTTCATTTTGACTCCCTTTCTATATAAAATTTATAATTTATATTCATTAAATATGGTTATGTTTTATTTAAAATCAATCAATTTCCTTTCATATTTTAATATCTTTTGTTCCCTTCAACTATTAAAAGATAATTAGTTGATGTGTTCTAGTATGTTGAGTGTGATTTTAAAATTCAAACCAAGAAAGAATATAATATATTGTTTATAAATTTCTAAATATTCTTAAATTTTAATCAAAATATTAGTTTAGTGCGTGTTCAATTGTACTTAGAATTAAATATTTCAAAAAATAATAATTTCTTATTATGGAAAAATAGAATACCCATTCAAATATGAAACTCTTTATTTCCTTAATAATTAAAATTTTTTGTTTTTAGTAGTGAAATCTTTCATCAAAAAATATATTCATGGAAAGGAATCATTTAAAATGAGGGAAAAATTATTATCAGTTCAACCATAGTGAGGTCACCACTTCCAATTAGATTTATTTTTCATTCCCAAAAACAAAAATCGCTTTGGTTTCATTCTTTTGTTCTAGTTTTCAATTTACTTCCATTAATAAACATATATTTTCATATTATTTTTTAAATAAACTATAATAAGAGATAACTGAAATAATATTGTGAGGTATTATACCTCAATACGAGATTAAACTAGGTTGTGCCAATATGGTGCATTACTCGTTTAAAAACATTAATTAAAATTGTTTCATGAAAACATAAATTTTTAAAATAATGATTCTGAATTATTTAAAAAACATCCGGATTTTTAAATTTTTATTTCAAATGATTCAAGTTATATAATTTTATTACATTAAGTCTTTAAATAGTCTTTAAATTTTATTTTAAATTATTTAGAATGTGTAAAATTATTTTGAGTATTTAAAAAAACATTATGAATTTCTTTAAAGAAATGAGGTATTTAAAATGTGTTTCATTATTAAATATGTATCTATCTATAAATTATATTTTGAGCTGTATTATATGTTTAAATAAAAAGGATATATATTTGTATCATTATTATTATTATTATTATTATTATTATCATTTAATTTAATATTGTTACAACTGTTATTATTTTTACTCTAATTTATTGTTTTTATTTTTGTGTTATGATTTAGAGGAAAGACCCACATTTCTTATTTTCTCAAATACATGCATGGGGTAATGGAGTTCCTCCTCACTCGTCTCTTCAATATTCATTATCTTTTTTATTTTTCATTGGAAACCAATGAGTGGGAATAATGTAATAATCCTTCCTCTCACTTTCTATGTTGGTATCTCCCTCATCTAAATCTATTATTAGATAAAATGAATATTTTTTTATATATTTAATACTTCACATTTTGGTTTCTTCATGCAATATTTAAACCCTAGATTAATATAGGTGTTTCCATTTGTAAGGATAAAAATTCATACTTTATTGGTTTGATTGGATAAAGTACCGCTATTCGATGAGTGTTTTGATTATATTAGATTGATAGAATAGCTTGATTTCATTTAATAAATTCTAAAATATTTTTTATATGATTTTATGATATTAGTGATAAATCTATTAGTGGTTTTGTTTTAGGTTTATTTTTATATTGACGACTCGAGGTAGAAAATTGTATTTATGTTTATTTTTAATTGATATAACCTTGTATACATGATTTTTTCTAACCCTTTACTGAATAATTGGTATTTCTCTGTGTCTCATATTCCATCATTTAAGTAAATATATTTTTTAGGTCAATGGAATATATGAATCCAATTTAAAAACATCACATGCATATTTTATACTTCAGTAAAAAAAATTAAGCTAATAAGATGAATATTTCATTTTCGAAAACATATAAAAAAGTATATTTTTCATAGGATTTGTAATTAATTATAATGTATCTTCAAAACATTAAAAAAAATTAAATATAATTTATAGATTATTATAAATTGTATTTATTGGATATTTATATCAGAATATTTTAATTTTATTTGATAAATTTTTATGTTATTCAATTGTTTAGAGGGGATTTGTTTCATTGGTGATAAATGTGAATTTTCAGGTTTTCATTTCACTAAACTCCAAATTAGATATTAATTAAATACATATTATTCCCTTATATTTTCATCCAAATATTATATAATTTTATCCATTATTATTGTTATATTAAATTTTTTTATTAATTTTAAGGGCCAGTTCATAAGAATTGAGTCTAGGATTATGAGATTCATGGTTTTTAAAAAAATATATAATGTTGATTATATTTTGAAACGTCATGGGTTGGTAAAAAAGGCTAACTTATAAATATCTGATCCACCAGTTAAACCTAGATTGGGAATGACATGTGGTTTTACATGATCATGCGCAGAGAACATGGGTTATGTTTAATGGTGGGATTACATAGAAGCTAGATTGGTAGTTATATTAAGCCTAATAATCTATTAGGTCTCTTCTGCATATTAAACAATTATGGAAAATTTTTTAGAATACATTTTATTATAAAAATATTTAAATATTTTCCACTTCCCATTGCATAATTATAAATAGGTTTCTGATACTCACTTTATAAAATAGTGGTTTTGATAAAATTATCCCTCTTTTATATAAATGGTTTGAGATTATTGATATAATTTTATTTATTTAATTATTATTTAAAAAATATCATCATACTTTATGGTCATATATTTGAAGAAAATTATTTAGGTAATTTCTTATAAATATTTTTTTTATTTTATCCCATACTTGTGTATCATATTGAACATGTGATTTTTCTATTTTTTGGTTTATAAAAGATATATATAATTTTTTTGGTAGAGGTATTCATTCACATGTTGAACATAGAGGTTATGTCAATTCTATTTTAGGGAGGTCATCGTATATATAATCCTTATTTATCATTTTTTTTATTTTATACTGAAATAAACTTGTATGTAGTGTACCCATTTTATTTTTATGTCTGATGGTATAATTCCAATATTCTATACTTCATTAATTTATTAATTAGTTTTCAAATAATTCATATTATTGAGTTTTTTTATTATGTGTGTCAAATGAAATTCAAAATAAGGATGGTGGTTATTGAGGGAACAAATTTTCCCAAAAATATTTTTTTTATCCCTCATGACTTGTCAGAAACATATAGTGATCGAGGGGAATACGTCTAAGGTTAGTGTAAAGTTATATTATGTTTTTTATTCTAGGATGGTTTTGTTATATATTTTTTTATTGTTAGGGTTGGGAAAATTCAGTCAAATATATAGGAGATAGGATACTAAAAAATCATGATTTATATTACTAATCACGTCTAACTAACATCATTATTATTAATCCTCATGTCTCCATGGGATATCCATGTTAGATAGTTTGTGGGGAAAATTTTATAGGTATCTTTTCTTGTTTAATTTTTATTTTGGACAACATTGTAGTGTCTTAAACTATGATAGAGAAGTATGGGATATCAGTATCTTATACAACATGTTCTGAGTTTTTAAGGATCTATGAACACTTGTTAAATATAGAAGAATCCATAATGAAATGAAAATAAAGATTAACCATTCAAGATAAATGAATCAATTTGTAGTTCATATAATGAAATTATGTATCTTTCTGTGAATATGGGTTCTATAACAATCATAATCTCATATTATTGATGAATATCACATGACAACACAACTAAAATACATCCCTCCTCTAGATGTATGCATGAGAATCTAAATTTATGATTGTATGAGTGGGATTCTTCTTTTCACCATGGTGTGTAGTGCATCGTCAGGTAAATGGGGAAAAGGGAAGAGAGATCTTCATGATGAGGGATATTTAAACAAGGTTCGAGCAAGAATAAACACTTTCCATTTCATGTAAGAAAGATATTTGTTGGGCCTCAAAGATTCTCCTTGACTCTTCATGCATTAAATAATACATTATAGGTTAATTCATGCATTATCTATAATACTCATACAATTAATGAAATAATTTCATGAATTCATATAAAATATATTTCATATTTTAGAACACCTAGTTAATGATATTAAGCATCATGTATATTCACTTTAAAATTTACACAATAGAATCTACCTCCATGAGTATCAATTATTGTGGAATAAATACCACACCTTATGATATAAAAATCCACACACTATAATTTCCTTGAAATGGAACCTTAATATATAGCATAATCATACATTCCTATTGGATATGAGAAGAATAAAATGTTTACATGATTTTCGATATCATATATCATTGAATATGATATTTCCAATTATGTCACATAAAAATGGTATTTAGGGAATATCTCCTTCAATATGCCACTTTCACTAAAGCTTAAAAGATGTATGTTTCATTTCACTATATATCATTTCATAAATGATAAAATTTGAAATCATATCCAAAAAAATATTGGATATCATCCAAAAAAGTCTTGGAAAGGTATCATAAAATTAACTGTGTGTGTCATCTTATGTATTGCCTTTTGAATACCCATCAACAATTATTTTTGGGAAAATCTAAAACACTTTTAGAGATTTTTTTAAGTCATACTCAATCCCTGTTCATTCATCCACAAATTGTGACCCCACTGAAATTTATAGAATTTAAAACAAATCTACATATTTGGATGAATACATGAAATAAAATAGAAATGTCTATAAAAGAATCAATTTTAATCAAGTGATAAAGGAATATGATGTGATCTATATGAAACATGTGTATATTTACACTTGTGTCTAGTATCCACTTCACATTATTGCATGAATTATCATGAGTTCCCTTTGTATAAGACATTGAGTGACCATGAGGGCATTGAGTATTTAACTCTAATAAGTTATACTCAAATATTCTTGACTCTCTTAGTATAAAATAACCTGGTCAATGAATACATCACATTCCATCCACCTTTAAGGATGAGCACATCACATGTACCTTACCAAAATAGATAAACACGTCATATATACTATTAGTGGGTAAATAAACACACCCCATTCTATCACAATTGAGGGCCCAAATTCCGTACTCCTCACAAAAGAGTAAAAATCCATTCTTATTTTAGATTTAACTAATGACATTATCAAAAACATCCCCAACCACCCCATAATTAACTAAATATCAAGGATTACTTAATAAAGATATGAAAGTATGAATGTTTTCATGATTGGTACCTTGCTAACGTTAGGTGGTGATGACTCCAAATATGATTTATGCACCAATAGTATCACTAATAGATAACGTATGAGACTCCATGTGGTATATTTAGTGGGTTATCCAGCCAAAAAAAAATACTTTTTATGCCTCATGTGAATATTATGTATCTCCATACATGAATCCTACTAACTCTAACCTTAAATATTTTCATAACCTATAATACTCTTAGACAAAAATCAATTATGGATAACTCAAAATCATACATTGAGAAGACAATTATCATTAAACTTCAAAAAAATTTATGTTAATATAAAATTATATGGATCTATTTTGAAATAATGATAAAATGCATATTTCATTTTATATGACACATTCCACATTTATAAAAACTATTAATAATACTTAACACAATCCAACATAAACTAAAAAAATCACTTATACCAAAAATAATTTATTGATAGATAATATATATGTCTCCAAAACTGATAAATTCTAATAGATATTATTTTTTATTGGTATTTATTTTAAGTACCAAAACTTATTTTAATGAAATGGTTTATATTTTTATATTGATCAGTTCATACCAACAATTATTTTAGTAATAGTTAAATCTATTTCTTTTTTATACTAATAGAAACTTTTTTTACTAACACTTGAATATATTATTAATAATAAAGATTACCAACAATGATTTTCTCCATCAACAAATCATGTTATAATAAACCATTCAATGATAATAACACGTCAAAATTGGCCGAATTGTTTATATAGATTAATATTTTATGACCAAATTCAATATTTACTTTTATATGTTTTATTAAAAATATATCATTTATTGATTTTAATTTTCTATTTTCTCTAAATATAAATAGTGCTTATATTTTTTAATATACTTAATTTAAAAAAAATAAATTATTTTTATTAAATATTGAGATCATTACGTTATTTGAATGCAATAAACATAATAAATAAAATCATGATAATCACTAAGAATATAGAAAACATAATCGATATATAAGTAGTTTATAATTGATATTCACATATTGAAATTTTATTTTATATTATCATACAAAAATATTCATTTATATAAAATTTAAAATTTATTATATTTATAATTTAATTATAAATAATGTAACTAGTAATGAGTATTTACATATTGACTTTTTCTGTATTTTTTATATTTTTTCAGATATTGATTTTTTTTGATATTATATTTATTATATATTATACTTTTATTATTTTAAAAAATTAATATTTTTTCTTTTGTACATATATATTTATTATATTTTAATTTAAAAATAAAAAATGTAATTTGATATTTTATTTATATAATTTATTTTTCAAGTCACCCACATGGAGGATCTCTTCTGAGTTTCTAGATTCCCTTCTTGGAATCGATCCACACGTTTCCTCAATCTCCTTTAATTCACCCACACCCTCCATAAATCTCCCATGTTACTAAATCTTCAGACTGTGAGTTTCCATTTCAGATTCACCTATGGGATTAAATCCACCTGTGAGAAGCATAAAAGACTCCTTCCATTACCCTCCTATTCCCACATGATCGACACCATCTCCCTTTATTCTCCTATAATGCATATACTTAAAACACTAACAATTTCTCTTTTCTCCCCATGAGAGGAACTAAAATATTCTTATACTTCCATTGATCTCAGTTTACCCTCTTCCATCAACTATCTAGAGCCTTATCTTCTGTTGTATCCTCACTTATTCCATAAAAAATCATCTACTCAGCCTTCTCCCAATATACCCAACCCACTAAATCAAATAGTTTGAAACTCTAATCATATTTAATTCTTTAATAATCTTATAGTAATGTTGATTGAAAATTTATTAAATTATGTTGAAAATACTACCCTATTATACAGTCCATATTCAATTAGTTATAACTCTCATGAACGCCTCAAAATATCTGACATGTCCTTAACTAGAGGTTCATTATTTTCCAATGTGGATACAAATATATTTTTTTAAAAGGTTTTTGTATAATTTGAGATGTTTACCACATCAATCCACAACCTACATGATACTATAAGATCTGTTGATATGGTTATAGTGTTCTGAATATCTAACGAAGTGACCCAAATTCATTTCCAGGGAACCAACAGTTTCCCTTTGAACCTATTCTGGGATTCAAAAATTTATTGTCACTATTCTTTATTGAAGGAATTTCACACACATTAGGATTTTACATTCCCAAATTCCCCATTGATGGCTTCATGATGTTCAAAGTAGCGTCACCTAAACCCACCTTCTCATACTATAGGTTTCTTCATTTCCTAAATTTCATCCCATCACATGAACCCATCTCCTTCCCCAAATCCCTCCATCGTATATGATTTTTGTATCTTCATGTTTTTATGTATCATTTTCTTAGTTATATACTAACCATGAAAATATTATTAAATTGTTACCTGTATTTTTTTAATTATATATTTTCTCTCTAAAATAAAACTACATGTGATCTATCCTTTTGAATGGTTCATTTATTGTATTTATAATATCAAATATCTAATTTTTTTTATAATATTACCTAATATGTATCTTAAGATAAGTTATATGTATCTTTATTTTAATGGATTAATTTTTTTTATGTACTCATTACACAATTACTAACTGTTTAATTTTTAGGTTATCAATCTTTCGGTGTCCTCACAAATATTTCCATATTTTTATTTTATTATTAATAATGATTCAACAATTTCTCATTATATTTTATTTCAAATATGTGATTTTATGATGAATAAATCAATTCATACTATTTTTAACTATTAATAAGGATTTCACTTTGATAGGATTTGGTTTTATGTTTTTCCCCACCAATTAATGTTTCATTAGTTTCTTGAAATTTCAAGCTTATGACCATTTGTATAAATTTTAATTCTATAAAAATAATCTTCTTTTAATGTCCATTTTTCAAGTGGAGTCATTTTTTAATTTTCTCCCTTCTCTTTAATAATTTTTGTGTACTATTTCTACCCATATATTCACTATTTATAATAGTTTATTTCTTAATCAATTATATTCAACTCTTATTTTAATTTAATGTTTAAAAATTGTATTACATTTACCATTCATTATCATTCTAGTCATAATAGATAATGGAAAACATGTCATGAAAATATTCCAACTATAATGATATTTTTAAGGAAGTACCATCACATAAGTGAATGTCTATGTTTAAAAAAATGCACACCACTTGTACAGGTTTATAAATATCAAGTTACATCATTTTTACATATTTCAATTTATTTTTTACATTTAATTTAATTATATGTATTCAATAACTTTGAAAATTTTGTTTTGGTTCTTTATAGTTCTCTAACTACAATAAATAAAATAACAGTCACTTTACATGTTGATATAATAGAAATCATGTACTTATGTTCAAATAGTTTAGAATAATTTCCATTATCAATTTTACCTACTCATTGTTTGTGTTTTTAAATTAATTTATATCAAAAAAATCTTATTTAATATCATATTTATTTTTTAAAATAATTAATTGGTGGATTACTAAACTATGATAAATTTTATGAGCCCCACTATTGGAATACAAACAATGAACAAAAGGATTATGGAGAAAAATATTCAAAGTAGTATATATCACAATTATTCAATTATAAATTATTATAATTTATGTAATTGTAATTATTATCTTTTATTTTATTTTTGGATTAACTTGAACTCTAACAAAAAATTTCTACAAATCGGTAGGTAATCATAATAAAAAACTAATTCATTTATAATAGCAGGTACACTTATAATTTCCATGATTATTATAATTTTTTAACCTCATAATTTCTATATCAAACATTGTGTTTTTGTATTATATAGTAAATAATATAGTAAAATTTATTTAATGTATCTGACTTCACTTATATTTTTTATAACATTCAATATAATGTTCAGAGATGTATTTATCCTTAAATTATGTGTGGCATCATCTTTTATTTTTGGTTCTCTAGCTAGATGGTAATTAGGATTTGGGATGTAGTAATTTAGAAGAGTTATTCTCTAAAACTATTCAATGTAATCTAGAGATATTTTCAAGGAAGGGTGATGTTTATTTTCATGAGATGTAATCTATATTTTATAGTTACAAACATCATGATATGATTTTTATTCAATCTAGTCTATGGAATTTTCCTAAAGGATATGAAAGGAATTATGTTCTAATATGCATAAAATTGGATTTGTGCCTAAGTTTAATAGATTTATTTGATATATTTCCTTCACTATTATTCATTTATGGATAATTCATGGTTGATCAAGGATTATAATTCATTATTAGCCTCTTGAGATCCAAGGGATTTTAATATTCAACTCACTATAGGGATTAGTTTATGTTTTACACTTTCATCTGTGAATTTATTTTTGTATCCTATTGGTGTGTCGGTCAATGAAATGGGAAGATTTTAAGAGTTTTTTATTATCTGATAAATGAATTTTTATTCATTATATAATAATAAACTAGCTTCATTATCTTTATTTTGATATTCCATTTGAGAGATAATTGTGGATTGATGATTAGGATTTTAAAAAAAAAATTATTCATTCAGATCATGTGATATTTTAAACTTATACATTATTTTAAAAGATTTTTTTTAAGAATAATCATGGATTTACACTTACTACTAGATTCTAAAAGATTTAATAACATTATCTAAAATATATATTATGATTTAAAGTCATATTGATCATTTATTCATCATTTTTAGTCGATATTTGGTCATATATATAGGCAACATGGAATCATAGTTCTATCTGATAGACTATCCAGACTCTAAATATAATCAACTAACTTGATTTTCTAGGCCTTATTATACTTTTATTTGGGTATTTTCCTTGAAATTATTATAGTTAATAGTAGATAAATAAATTTAGTGAACATAATCAATAATAGTCCCAGTTCTCTTTCATTTTATATAAGAGAATATTATTGGGCATACATTAGGGGGATAAAAAATTATAGATATGATATATAATTATATATATTCCACCAAAAAATTAAACACTAATCCAAAATAGTTCCCATATTAGTTAATGGACTTGATTATAGAGGATGGTGGAAACTTAAAGGTGATCTACAACAGACCGACAAGGATTTTATGTTTTTCATTTTGGAAACCTATGGTCCATTTTCTCATATATATATATATTATCAAAAATAAAATGTGTCTATTTTTAATTTGATTTAAGTAAAATGGGATGATCTTTTAGGCAAAATTCCTCTAAATATATTTTATCCTATTTAGATTATTAGGACATCCATGTGATCACTTGTAGTAACCCAAAGAACAAGTGAATTTTTATTTACATTAAATTATATTCTCATTTTCATTTTTTCTTATGTGACCATGAACCTATTTAGATGTTCATTAACACTTTTCAAGTTAGGTTTCATTTTGTTCTAAGAATATTTTTTAATCTTGGACTATCTTTTTTCTTTTCAACACATTGTTGTTGTTTTATTGATCTACACTACGTGATGGGTTCAATTTCAAAAAATTATGTAGATAGAATCAATGATAAGAAGATGAAATATAAAAATAAGATATATAACTATTAATAGGATTTTTAATTTCATGCACTGCATCTATAGAATTCTCAAAAAGATAATAATTACATAATTATATTTGCATAAGTTATTGTATTATCTCAATGCCATGTAGTGTATGATATATTTTGATTATATTAACCATCCTTATTAGATTAATATTTATAATTTATACTCATGATATATAATAACAAATAACACATTAGTATTTTATAACCTAGAGTTACTTTTATAATATGTTTACTTTAATATGAAACTATCTCTAAGATTATTGATTATCAATGACATGGCATGATTTGTATTATAACCAATACTTTGACATCTGGAATATATATATGTTTAATATAATTTTGTATCTATAAATTTTGTGTGTAATCTATCTGTAACTTATAATATATGAATATCAATGCACACATATTATATATCACATAATCTGGATCCCATGTTTGTAATGAAATTTAGAATATATTCGTATAATATTTATAAAATTTGATGTAATTCTAAATTCTGGATCCTGTGTGTGATATTTTTAACCACTGTATTTTTGAATCACTATGTAATCTATGTGTAGAAATAACCTAATAGGAATGTAAATAATAGAAGTTATTCTAAGAATTATCATTTTTTAGGATCCTTCTCAATATGGACTATGCCTGGTATAAAGAGTTATAGAATCATGGGGCTGAGTCCTTTTCCCTTGATGAAGATCTTCCTAGAGTGGTTCAAAATTATTTCTTACACTATGATTGAAAAATTGTGAATGTATCAATAAGGGATTGAAATAAAACAACAACACAAGAAGTGTGTAAACCAAATGATGGGTCATGTACCCCACACCCAATATGAGATGGAATTAGCTGCATTAATGGGGATTCCTGGAAATTGAATCATGATTTTGTGAAACTGAGCTTAGTGAGTTTTCCTTTTATTCACCCTATCTTCCTGTAGCCTTCTTTTCTTATTTCTTTGGGTTCCCCTAAATAAATATTTTTTTATATTAGGTGATTAGAACCATTTTTTTTATTATAATGTTTAAAATAATTCATGGAAATCTATGTACCATGTTTGAAATATAGAAAAAAATAATAATAATTTATTATATCAAATTATCATGAAATATATAGGTTCAAAAGTGTGTTTATGGTCTAAAATAATTCACAATCAAGCATGTGAGTATCATGACCTCATGATATAATTTAAAAAAATAAAAAATAATTACCCATTAATAAATATGTATTGGTTTCTTTATTGCCATTATCATATGTTGAACAATAATTATAACATGGGGCTTCTAAATATGGAATTGAATCAGTTTTTTTAGGCATCAACATTATTTTATCTTCCCATTTTAAAAGTATTAAATTATCCTCTTGTATTGTTTCAACCAAGATAAACATGAATTTCACTTTTCCTTTTATTTTTCATTTGGTCATCATTTTTAATATGCAATAATGCATGAATTTCATGATTTAATTTGTTGTTTTTTTTCTAGTCATGTGAATTATTCTAAAAATAATTAAAATATTTAAGATTTAATGATATTTTTTGGAATATTGTTTAGAATCTATTTATACCTTGGTTGGTTCATGGAATCATTTTTATAATGCATTTATCATGTGATTTTTCTGAGTATGAGAGTATCTATAAACTGAGTGCTTATATGATTCATTCATATTAAACAAAAATGAAAGAAATAATATCCATCATGGCAGTGTTGGGTAAAGAAGAACCCATTTGATTACCTTTTTTAGTAGGGAAATAGCCAGGAACGATATTCTAGAGACTTGTTTCAATAGAGGAAGGTGAAATAGAATATCTTTAAAGAATAAATTCTATTATTTATAAATTATAAAATGAAATATATATTGAAATAAATGAATTTTTTTACCACTCTCTTGATTACCATTGACTATTACAAGAATTCATGTTTTAAAGGCTTGTATAGGCTGGCCTAAGTATAATAATCAAAGGTGATATGGGTGATTTAGGAGTTCCAAGTTTCTATATTTGTTACCTTCAATATCATGATTTTAAACTTCTTTTCATCCATTTATACTTGTTACAATTATTATATTTGTGTGTAATGGGAGGTGTTGATTAACTCCATTATCTCAATGATTTATTTAAGTATTTCAAAAACATTCATACTTATTGAATTTTATTCTTGTTTTTTGAAACCACTTAAAAAAATAACATAAAATAATTATTCTTATTTTTTTTCATTTTGTTTTATGTTCTCTACTTCATGATTATAATGGGATGAAAAATATTGATTTAAAATTTTCTAATTAGTAATTATTATAATTTTTTTATGAATTTTATTTTTATATTATTATTCTATTTTGAACCTTGTGTAATTAAATTCTTCATGTATTGTTTTATTAAAAGTGATTTGGGGTTTCACCCCTCATATAATCCCAATGATCTGATTTTTTTCCTTAATATTTATCTTTGTATCAGGGCATAGGATAAAAACAACACAATCATGTCATAAAAGTCATTTGTTAATTAAATATCTTTTCTTTTCTTACAAAGACTCCAACAACTTTCTCACTCACTGGATTTTAATCTACTTTCAATTAACCATTTAGAGAAACCATAACAAATAGTTAGGTTAATTTCAGGTTTCTTTTTTATTTTTTATCATAATGAGAAAAAAATATTGAAGAAAATGTTTCTAATTGGTTATTATTAGAACTTTTTTATCAATTATAGTTTTATATTCTTACTTAACTCAATAATTTATTTAACAGGGAAAAAATTTGTAATTTTTTGTAATCAAATATTCAAGCCTTGTTTTATTAATTGTGATTTTGGGTTTCAACCCTCTTGTATCCACCATTTGATCTAATCTCATTACATAGTATTAATCTTAGTATTAGGGATTAGGAAATAAGAAACAGAAAGAAGTTGTAGAAAACATATGTGATGTAAATGGGAATTCCATTATTATGGCTCCTATCATCAGTTAAGGTAATTTTACTTCCATGTAGAGAATTTTCTTCCCTATTCTTAAAGATGTGTCAATTACTATGATATTCTAGAACTATGAATCTTTCACTAATGGTACATGGTGATTTTGATGATATTATACATGGGAAAAGTGTGATGAATTCTACCTTTTTGATTTAATAAACTCCAAAATTTTCAAACGATAGTACATGTGGAAACTTTTTATGACATTCCTTAATGTATTTTTGAATAATGTATTGGTTAACTAGGTTATTCTAATATATATTTTTACCTTAGTGATTTAATTTATTTTATTTCATTTTTTTAATGGAAATAGTTACCTTTCAACTCCATAACTTTTGTGTCATCATTTGTGATATTATACCCATATTTATTTAGGGTAATGATAGGGCTATTATAAATGGGATAATGATGTTGAATTTACTCTATAATTATGTATTGAAAAGATATTTTATTGTTCATAATTTTGGATTAATCTTAGTGTTTGAAAAAAAGTGCAAATATTTCTTATAGCACATTCCCGTTATTTTAAAACTATAAATTTTTTGATTACTTAGGTATTGGTGTGTGATATAATTTTAAATCAGTGAATTATTATTATACATGTATATTGATTGTATGGAATGTAATTACCTTATTTAGGTAAACTATATCATTTTCTACACGTTCAATCCTTTTCTACTAGAGTCTATGGTGCCTACATAGATGAATTATTACTTATCATAACAACCATTTATCTTTCTATTTTGATATTGAATGGTTGGATTCCAAATCTTCCCCCATACACTAGTCTTCTAATTTTATGGGTCACACTATAAAATGAAAATTAATTCTTTTCTAGATGATACATACCATATTTTATTTATTCAATATATTGATTATTTATGGTATGTTTGAGTTCTATTCATTTTATGAGTGTTGTATTGTTATAGCTATATAGAATTTCTTTAAAACACATTGGATCGGGTGAGAATATAGGACCTTCTAAATTGTATAATCTTATTTCATGTTCAAATCATACTAAACTAATCAATAATTTAACATTTTACATCCTTTATATTAATCCTTTGACAAGTGATTAAATAATTATTATGAATATTAGATGACTCGTTTTGTTTTCATTTAATAAGTAAATGTATAATTCAAACTAAAATGGTATATTATTTTTCTTTAGATTTATTACCCATTGATAGAATATAATTTTATCTCAATGTGGTTCCTTATGTGTATATTGGACTTAGATCAGTAAGATCTTAAATTTTTTTTTTTTTCAGAAATAAATATCACTATATAGTAATAGTATATGATAATTATCCTACATAAGTAAATTTTTATATATTTAGAAATATGGGGTATTTTATGAAACTGTATTTTAATTATATAATGTTTTTGCAAAAAAAAAGTTTTGACAAAACCCATGGAATTGTTTTAGTGGGTAATTTTTTTGATGGATTCATTCCCCCACTGTCTGAACTGCTACATTAGGAAACACCCTCCTATTATCTGTATTAGATGACTGGTAGTGGATATAAATCTAAGTGACTTGATGAGATATATTTTTGAAACTTTTTAAAGTATTTCTACGGGATATTTAACTTCCTACCACATGTTGTGTCATTATACATGGGCATCAAATTCACTATGCATGACATTAACCCAATCCTAGTGAACAGAACTATGATTCTGTGGGTTGTTTTCTTTTATATTTTCAAAGGTGTAGATTTTTTTTATTCACATTCTTCACCTTCAACATTAACGTGTTTTAGGGTGTGGGATATGAGACTATTGTGTTTGGGCCCTGTTGTTTCCAACAAAATTCAGGGGCAGAAATTTATGGTTTATGTGGTTTATTTGTTGTTGTTTGTTTTTCTAGTATTAATTGATGAAAATATTAGCATAGAAATTGATTAAATAATATGGTCATATTTAATTTGAATTATTTAAATTAATGGTATATATATTATATAATAATTATATTAGAAATATTTTTTATAATTATATTAATAAATATAATATGATATTTTATCAATGGTTATTATAATACAAAACATTATATATATAAAAAATACATTAAAAACTGATATAATCATTGGTATTGCTTAAAATGAAAGATAAATTATTATTATTAATGATATCACAGAAAAAAATAACATTTTGGTAACATTATTATCAATAGATAAATAAGTTGGCAAAAAAATTTAGAACACATATATTATCTGTTAGTTGTTTTATAATTATAATGGAACTATTTAATATATCACAATAAAATTTAGCAAAATAGTTTTTACTAATAGTTTGGTAATAGGGACATATCTTTTGGTAAAACATTTACCATCAAAAAATGTGCCTTTACCAACTTCTATATCCCTATTTGAAAAATTTATGGATTTTTTGTTGATATGTATGTATCTATCTTATCAGATGTGATATAATACCAAATCAAACATATTTTTGCTATATATTTTATAGATTTTTTAACTCATTTCATCTATATGAAATTAATCTGTGTGACAATATTTTAAAACCCAACCTATAACCTCTTTAGTGAGTTACATATATTAGTAAATAAAGATTTAATAATGATGATATTTAGAAACCATAGTCCAAAATAACTTTTTCAACTACTTAAACATATTAAAACATCATTGAATAAAAATATCTAATAATAAATTCTTAACAAAATCTGATATCTACATAAAATTATTATAAGTATAACATCATCATCATTTCTATTTAAAACAATTCCATAATCTTTTTTCCTTTATATCTTATGATAATTAATTACTCTATATACATTATTAAATATAATCACATCCCACACTCCTTTATGACAAAGTGACATCCAATTTGTTAGGGTAACTAAATATAACCATATTTATTTCTCTTTAACTCTATACCCTAAAAATATTTTATGTTATTAAGTGACATTCAATTTTAATTGTGACTGGTATAATATTTAAAAAAATGATATAGTGAAATTCAATTTCAAATTTCAAAAGTATAATCCTTCAGAAAATAGTGATATTCACTTCTCACCATAACTAAATATAACCTTATAAATTTCTCATTATAGTGACATATCCTAAAATATTTAGGATATTAAGGAAGAATCATTTAAATTTATAGAAATATTATATTTTATTTTCTATCACTGAATTATCTTAGTTCAATCATATCCACACTATCCACTGAGACACTATATTATTTTTAGAATATCTTTCTATGTTACACAAAATCTATTTTTTATGAAATAATAATTATTTTATTTTAGTTAGAACATTCAACAAAAAAAACTATTATCTCTATTTCATGTATGGTATTATATGTATCTAGATCATTTTCTCTCTATATAGAAGTGTTTATTAGTTAAAATATAAAATTTATGGGTATTAATGACACCTAAACTCATATTTAAATAAATATATAGATAGACCTTTTCTTATAGATGTTTTCTCCTATTATTATTTTCCAAACATATCATAGAATCCAATGAATCATAATCCATGTGTATTTAATTATCTCATTTTTTCATAAATACTTTTTATCAGAATTAAAATTCATTTATCACATAAGATAATTGAGATAAATATACACATCCTTTATTAAAATCCATTTTCACATAATAAACCCCTTTATAATCAAATCATCGATATAAATACACTTTTCTTCATCATTAGAATTAAACTATAAAATTTATCAATTTTTCCCATGATTTGAAACTTCATTATACTTATAACACATGTAAAGTATTGTTTTATTATCATATACCCTTCAATATTAAAGAATAAACTTATTTAATGTGGAAAATTGTTGTGGAAATTCCATGGAGTTTCACAAACCTTTTCAGGTATCTCGAATAATTCCTTATTATGGAATCACTAATCCTTATTTATAAAACCATCAGATTTAAATGAACATGATTTACTATGAAAAGAATCATTTTGGACAATCCAATCAACTTTTCTTCTTATGGTTTAAACTTTTTCTAAATTTTATAGTCTATAAAACACTAGAACCTAGACATCATTTTCATAGTTCATATATTTTTAATAATTTAGGAATATCATGTAAAATTTTTTTGAATTCATTTACCTTGATATAAAATTTATATAGATGAAAAAAGATGAATTTCTTAACCAAAAGAATACTTTAGTAAACCCTTAGTCTCACCAAGATAGTAATATATCCAATCATATTGAATATATATGTAGAGACTAAAATTACATTGCTTATTTTTCATATAATTATATAAAAACCATAAGTTTATCATTCTATGATTCTCATTAGAATATAAATTAACTTGTTGAATAACTTCAGCCCTTAGTTTCTTTGTAAGAGGATGTTTTAGTACATATAATATATCCATTTACTTACCAACTTTTCATAAGTTACTAGTCTCGAGAGTTTCTTACACGAAGATTATCTTTTTTATATGTTTGATCTAAAAGGTAAGTTTGGTGATGATTATTAATCATATCTATGACAGAAGATATAATCATCTGATTATCATGTTTTACTATCATTTAATATGTACTTTTATAATGTGGGATCCTACTACAATTATTACCCCTTTTAAATTAATCATATACATTTGTGGGTTAAGATCTATATTTCACTAAATAATTAGTTTGGTATTAAGTTTCACTCATAACTTAGTAATTTATATTAGGAATCATCCTAATCACAACATATATAAATCCTGTATATTTTAGTAGATAAACCTTTTTGAAGTCCGTCATGTGGATTGACCAAACTCTATTCATCTTATTACCCAATCTTATTAGCATCTCTTGGATACGTGTAACCCTAAGAAAATGTTAATAATGGAACCCAGTAATGGATTGACATGCACATTACATGTTTCCCAGTAAAAAAAATAATCCAAGGGTAGTGAGATATGACATGGACAGCCTAGTTAGATGATTGAGGTCTTCAATAAATCCACTATGGAAAGAATATAGAACATATTATTTTTATGGGACTTTATTCTCACCATAATATGTCATGTTATTCAATTTATATCTTCATTCTTATAAATGATTCATTTTATAATCCCATTCCTTCCACTAAAATAATAAGTTCAAATCATTTTGACATATAAATCTTTACATAACCCATTGTTTGTGTCACTCACCCAGATATAGAATTTGAACATATTTACACACATCCAAATGCATCTCATAACATAGGTATATGAACTATTGATGTAAAGGATTATAATTATAAGAAAATGTCAATTCCCTCATGAGTAAGACTAAAGACACATATAACCAGCACACACCTTTATAAAATAAGGAATAATCCTCCATGATAGTGGGATATCTGAACTAAAGTCCCTCTAAATATGGATACATTACTCAAGAGATATTACAATTTATCATAACTCTAATACCTAATATTTATAAACTATATTCAATAACTAAATTCAAGCTAATACCAATAATTATAAACTAAAGGAATGTTAAATGGAAACTATATAAATTAGCATACATAGAATGTAACTCCATATATGCATGTAATATAATATATATAATCTGTTTGACACTATTATACTAAATCATACATGTATTTAAAATGAAAAAAATTTATATCCATGAATAATAAACAATGTAATGAATTTTAAATAAAAGAAAAATTCACATATTTGAACATGCGATAAACATTTTTGATCAATTCATAAATCAAATACTAATCATAAAAATAGTATAATTTTATCAATTCATTAGGTATATTTAGTAATATTTAATATAAGCAATTTATATTCATTTTATAATATGACCTCCATAATATTATTCATTTTATGAATTTCATGTATGATATTTTATGAAATATAAACATTGTGTATTTTAACTCCTATTATGTAATCATTTTACATGATCTTAATGTAGTATACTTAACATTATTTAAACCTCGATCAAATTAATCATCAAAACTCTTTTGATTTGTTCTAAATAATATTCCAAATAAGGACCGTAACTTGAAAAATTTGAATTATGTATTATGAACTATTCATAAACATAAAATTTAAAAACATTATATTTTTCCATATTCTATAACTTATCATAACATAATTGTGATTAGTGTTTTTAAGTTATAATAACTTTATAAAATACCATTTTTATATCTAAAAAAACACTCTATTTATAAGTCAAAAGATATTCCATATAATTTTAAAAAATATTTTTTAATATTAAAATTTAATAATATGGAATATTTATTAAAAAAAATTTCATAAACTATTAATCAATTAATTATAAAAAACTTATAAGTAATTAATTTTGTTATCAGTTTTATATACTAAAAAATATCACAAAAATATATTTTATAATGATTTATAAACATTTTACAATCCATGTAAATCAATTATTAATTGAATTTAATAAGAAATAATTTTTCATTACCAATCACAGTTAATGAAATAATTTTAATTGTAGTAAATGACACAAACCATATTTAATAATCCCAGCTGAGTTTTAGATTACAACAGATTAGCTGGTGACACTTAAATTGTTTGAGTGTTATTAGTAGAGTTTTATGTAGGATAATTATATCATCTATTATGATATTGTATCATATTTAATGATATTGACAAATATTTTATATGTTATTGGATGATTTGGTTTTGTAAACACATCATAGAGTAATCATATGATATGAATTTGGAAGTTGTGCAGTGGGACTAGTAAAAAATAGAAGGTTTTTTACTAAGATACTTTTTATGATATCCCATATCGTAAGCCAAAAACACAACTAACTTAAATGAATTAAAATATTTACTTTTTTTATTGTGGTTTTGAAATGGAATATGATTGAAAAAACATTAACTATCATCATTGCTAAATAAGTTTAAATACATGGTAAAAATTTTCTACCACTATAACATTAATAATAAAAAAATTTAAACTAATATCAATTATATTAGATAAATGAAACCATGAATACTATAAATAAATAAATCATAAACCTTTCATCGAATATGTATTTTGAAATTATCATTATCTGATATTAATTATTATGATCACTTATTGATTCAACCAAAAGGCATCCCTCCAAAGAAGTTATCTAGATTTATTGATTCACTTATCAAATGAGAAGGGTTCTTCTTTTCACCATGATGTGCTGGAACCACACTAAGTAAAGGTTTATGAAGAAAAGAATGATTCAAGATAAGGTAAATTAATTCATGGTTTATGAGAGCATACACATTGAATTTATGATGAGGTAGATTCAACCATGGTTCAATAAATTAGACACACTAACCATCATAGGACAATGACCTCTTTATAGGGCCCATGATTTTACTCTTCAATTATTCCAGCATTAACTCAAAAATAATGAGTTAAATATTTCATTGACTATAACTCTCATCCAATTCTTTAAAATATGACATGAATGTATATACTATATATTTAATCTTATAAAACAGTAAGTTAATTATAGACAAACATATAATAGATTCACTATAATGTTAACTCTTAACCTTCGATATCCAAGAGTATTAATGAGAATTTTTTAAATAATATGACTTAAAATATATCATGTATTTCACTATAAATAAATGGAATAAGAACCTCTCATTATGAGATAATCATACCATATGATTTTCTAATGGGGGAATAACATATTTATATTATATATAATATCCCTTACCTTTGAATATGATATTTATAATTTTATCACATGAGAAAAGTGGCTTTAAGTCATATCACCTTCAACATATTGTAATTTATGGGTCATTATATATGTATATGTAATTTTTATTGAATTTTGTGCTTCTATGAGTGTTTATTGGAAATATTGTACGTTTATTATACATAATCAATGATTTCTATTAAGACTTGGAAATGTTTTATAGGTCACTAGATAATATAAAATCCATTAAATGGTCTTATAAGGTAACAAAATTAGTTTTATAGAAAACGAACCAAATTGATTGGGTATTTTTTACCTTATTTATTAGTAGTGTGGTTCTCTTAATTTTCTTATCTTATTTAGTATTTATCTTTTTTGTGTGATTTTTTCCAAAATTTCAAATCTATTTTGGGTTGTTTATTAATGAAATAATACTTATTTTATTTTTTTCCTTGATGTTACTTATTTAGTATTTTTTCTTATAAATAATTTAATATTGTTCTTAATGTAATCGGAATGACATTTTTTTATCAAAGATTGATGCGGGTTGATTATTTTATGATTTTTAAGAATGTATTGATACATTTTGAAAAGGAAAATTGCAAAAAGTGTGTATGTTTTTGTATTCATGGATATGATACCGTAAATGTTTTTTAAGGTTGATTTGAAATAAAAGTGTTATAATTTTTATTCGTTCAACATACTATATCTGAATGAAGATATTTTTACATACTGGTTTTTTCTTTAAAATATAAGGGTTTTATTATCAATATTTTTTTTATAAAACAATTTTGTAGAGTTTCAAATTTCATTATATGTTTCTATATGTTAAAATGATACAATTTTCATTTGTTGATTAAATTAATGATTTTTGTAATGAATTGATTTTGAATCCATTTTAATTATTGTCTTTAAAATTTAATACCACATGATTTTTTTTATAAACAAATTATTCTTATTTGATGATTTGGGTAAAATAATGTTTCATGTACCAATTTTTGAAATGTTTTCTTAAAGGGGAAATTATTTTGAAATACCGAACCAGTTTTAATTTTTATATTTGGTATTTTCAAATAACTATCTATGAGAAAATTGATAAAAGAAATTTATGTTTCCTAATGTTTGGGAATTTTTTATTTTAGATACATTTAAAATATGAAAAGATTTCTTATATTTTGAATGAATTTGTATAATTTTTTTGAATGAGTTTAAACATAGGTAGTTTTGTATTTATAATAGAACGATCATATGAAATATATATATGTATATATAATGTTTTTGATGTTTTTGATTTAAATGTATTTTTATTTATTATTATATGAATTATTTGATTATATTTATGTAATTTTTTAGGGGGGATTTTTATTTTTTGGATTCAAAAGTCCAATTTAAAGTGATTAATTATTGTTAATTTTTTTTAGTTTGGAATTATTGGATTTTGTTCAGTATGTATATTATTATGTGACTTTTTTGTTCATTTTAAGTTATATCTGAAGTAATTATTTCACCAAATAATATGTGAATTGGTTTAAATGTGATATTTGGGACTTATTTTATGGAAACTAAATTTTGTTATTTTTTATATCATTTTTTTTAATTTTAAAGACTATATATATAAGACTATGGGTAGAAATAATTGTTTCAAAGGTATTATTGAGATAAAACAAATTATTGTTTAGTTAAATTTAGATATAATTTCATTCAATCTATGGTTGATTTGAGTAACTATTTAATAAGATATTAAACTTATTCTATATAATTAACTAATATTTTTTGGGTTTTACTTGAGTGTCCTTAATGATAGTTTACTTATTTAATTTTTTTGGACCTTATTGGTGTGGTTCCATCTTTTAATTGTTTTCAACTGATTTAGTTTTGTTATTATAATTTTATTTATTAAGAGTGTTATTACCATTTATGATTTAAAGTGTAATTTTCATATTTTTATATGCTTAATTTAAAATTAAAATTCTATAATATTCAAATTCAATTGATGGTTGGTATTGATTTTAATGGAGTGAGTGGGGTTGAGATGTATATATTTTATTTGCATTAGATTAATATGAGATGTTTTCATTAAATTTAATTCGGTAAATTTAATTCTTAGTCATATATTTTGAAATTAGGACTTCTGGTAGATGTTTGGGCATAAATAGAAATTTAGTTTTTTCATTTTGTGGGTTATATATTTTTGGTATCTCTTTGATTGAATTATTTCAAATTAGTCATAAATCAAGTGTATATAATATAGTTGATATGGTTGGGATTATTTTTGGTAGAAATGGAATTTTAATTAGGGATATTTTTTAAGGATTGTTTTATTTTGTTAAATATTAAAGAAATATTTTTATTCTAGTGGTAAATATATAGAGTAATATTCATTTTGTGATTCAAAAATTGAAAATAAATATATTTTGGTAGATATTCTATTAGAATTTTTTCATCCTAGTTGTGAAAATTTACCATCAACTGGATATTTTCAATAAAATGTATTGTATTCTACAGAATTCATAATCTCAATGCAAAATCCCGAGGACCATGAAACCCTAAAATATTAGTTTAGAAGAAAATGAATGGGAATATTCATAATCATTTATAGTAACCATTTATTTTCCTAAAGGCTATAGTAATAGTGACACAATCTAGTGCATGATTTAGTGAATATTCATAAATAACATTCATAGTGTAAAAGTTATATAAACCTTTTTTCACTGTCCATTTACCCATAAAACTAGTATAATTATTGTTTATGGTCCATAGGCATGTTTAATTTACTAATATAAGTTAAAAAATGATATTAAACTTTACACAAATATTATTTTCCATATGGAAAACATTTTAGGCTTATCAACATTTTAAATATATGAAGAAAAAAAGAAAATTAAAACTATCATTATTTGGGAACTATTAGTCATGTATTTTTATGGCTTAAAGTGGTATATAGGGATATATATATATATATATCTCGAATAAGGGTAACGTAATTTTGGATTTTCACATATATTTTAATATCAATTGATATGGTTTATTTGTGATTTTATGGAGGATTTTATATTTTTACTATAGTTTTATATTTATATAATTATGATGAAAATGATGTTTTTTTAATCTCCATATTAATAATAACTTTTGTAATGGTTTTTTCATTCTTTTGGATGATAAATGTTATTGAAAATTACTTTAAGGATGTTTTTAGGAAAGTATATTTGGGGTAATCCATGAATTTAGAATCACTAATTATTTTTATTTAATTATATTTTATGACACATTTCTTAGAATTTGACAACTTTCTTCCCATTAACTTAATATTTTGGTATTTTTATGTGCTTTATGTTACAATGATTTTGTTGATTCACTGCTAGATTATTTTCTCATTTCACATGTTTTCTTAAATGATGTTGGGTTTTTATAGATTTTATATTCCCAATTTTACTTTATCTCTACTCTATTACCCATTGATTCGTCCTTAAATGGAATTTCATGTGATTAATTTGAAAGAAACTCATGGTTAAACTTTATAAAAATTAATATTCATATTGGTATAGGGTTCAAGGATAGAGTTTTGTTTTTAAAATATTTACCTTTATGTTTTTGGGATATCTCGGTGGTGGAGTTTTTTTCAATGTGAATTATAGATGTTTATCCTTATTTTAGGAAGTTTTTTACCATGTAATGTAATTTTCAAATTATGTTTTCAAAATTATTATTTTTTAAAAAAACATATTGTGAATTTTTTTATGATTGGTCTCCAAATTGATAATTGGTTAAGACCTTATAATTTGATATTTTAAATTTGTTATTATAATATTTTCATGAATTTTGTGATAAAATGTATTTATAGTATGTATAATTATAACAAAATACCTTAATAAATATTATATATATTTTTACTAATTTTTTTTACTTTAAATTTGAGTGTTTTTTATTTTTTTCATTTATCTAGATTTTCACATTCCAATGTATGGTTTCAAAACAATGAAAAGAATCATTCATAATGAGATTTAAATTAGTAGGTAATCCATTATCTTATTAATGATCTTGATACAATTTATGATGACCGTTCATTATTTTAAAACCTTCCCAATTTCAAAATTTTAATTTCAAACTCTTTGGTTTGTATAATTTTATTATTATGGGAATTTTAATAATATTCAAAAATAGTGTTAAATAATTTTAAAGTTCGGATTATTATTTGAAATATTTAGAATCATTTTTGATTTCATTTAAATTAAATGTATAATTTAAATTTATTTATATATTAAATTTCTGTTTTAGGTATAAATTTTAGTGTGGTAAGTAATATTTTTAAAATTTGAAAGGTTTTTAAATATTATAATTATTATGATTATTATTCTTATTATAATTTATATTATTATTATTATTACTATTACTATTGTTATTCCAATATCATTTCGGTTAGTTTTTGTGTGAATAAATGAGTTACTTTAAGGACATGAGTTCAAATCCTAATGCAAGTGAATTTAATCTTTAATTAGAGGGATTGTGGGATTATTGATCCTTAAAAAAAATACCACAAAAATAACCACTTTCATAGAATCTATATTAGTTAGTTCACCTGGGAGTGTTATCATAACTATGGGCATTACGTCTTCATATATATTTCATGCTAGAAACAAGGTTATCTGTAGACTTAATATGGGGAACCGAGAGGGTCATATGGAAAATGTGACATGTGGATTGCATTTCTTTTAACAGACCATGAAAAATATCAAAGGTTAACTGCAGGATAAATGAAATTATTTAAAAAATCCAATTAATAATGGGTGTATTGTTAACTATCAAATTATGGGATGCTGTAAAAATGGTCTTCTATATCATTAAAAATAAGGCTCAATTCGGTGTGAGGGTTAGCCTTAGAGGGGGGGGGGTGTAACATAACTCAGTCCAGGACCATTGGGTGTGTGTTTGTTTTTCTTTGGTTGAAATCCCTTTATATATTTTAGTGATAATTATCATTATCTTCATCATGATCACCATCATCATTTTAATTTGTTACATTTTGAAGGATAAAATCACCCCTTTATTCATTTTAAGGAAAACCACATAGTTTAAGGTAGATACTCTACACTCCATTATAAAATTTTCTGATTATTTACATTTTTTTATGGGAACCCATGGTTTGAAAGTAAGGTAAGCTTCCTTACACTACTCTATCCTATCTTTATCTCCCTCTTATACTCAACATATTCCCTCTAAATCATATTCTATGACATTTGGAATTTCATATTGGGTTTTTTCCATGGAAAGAATGAACCCTAGATTATGATGTTTCTTTCCCTTTGGATGTCCAGAGGGGGATCCAGTATTTGTTTTAAGATTTTAAACAAATTTTCACTGTCAATTTTATCCTTAGTATGTTTTTTTATCTTTCTCTTAAATGTGGATATTTTCTGGGAACATATTCTTTAAATATTTTTGGGGTTATTATTTTTAGTGGTTAAAATATTATCCTAATGAAAATCTAGACATCACTTCTGTTGGATTTAGTGATTCCCCATTGCTTGCTAATTGTTTTGATACTCTTGGGTTGAAGAAAATCATTTTGTTTCTTAATATAAATTCTGAAATATGTTTATACACTTTATTTGGTGTTTTGATAAACAAAATAAAATTTAATCTTTATGTTTGATTTCATAACAACCCCTCAAGGTAGTAAGTTCTATTTAAAGTTATATATATGTGATATAACATATTATTATTAATGATTTCTAACACATTAATAACTAATTGTAATTTCACTAAGCTTACTATTACATTTTAAAACAGATAAATTTTTGTATTTTAAAATATATGTGTTTTTATACCAATTTAATTTACCTCTAATGATTAAAAATAGGTCTTGTATATTTTACACTTCAATATGAGAATTCAACCTAATAAGGTGGCAATTTTCCTTTTCTATTTTTTATAGAAACATATTTATTTCATAAAAGATTAAAAAGTGGTTGTTGTGTATCATTAACATTTTATATTTGTTTTTAAAATAAATTTTTATATTAACACTTCAATTTGAGAAATTAATTGAGTATGGTGTCTATTAAGATCTTTCTCATCTTATTTAATTTTTATTTTAGACCACTATGTTGTGTCCCAACCCATGATGGAAGAGGATAGGCATTTAGTGTCCCGTGTAACATGTATGAATATATGGATAAATTTATACATGTATAAGTGATTTTGATTTCATTATATGGTTGATTTTGTGTTTTTATTGAATATATTTTTGGTTATTTTACATTTTTATGATTTCTGATTAGACTCAATAAAATGAGATGGGTCACCAAAAATTTTAAAAGTCACTTAACAACTGCATAACTTAGGTTAGACACTTAACTATAGTATTAACCTTATTAAAAAAATTAAACCATACAATTATATTGATAGTTTAATGTTAATGATTAAATTGATCAGTTCCCATATTTTAGACCCAGATACTAAGTTTGAAACCTGCAATTCTGAATGACCCAACCTCATTTCATTAGAAGTCACTTCTGAACCTAAAAATTAGAGTAAAGACACTAAATGATTTGAATCTCCATAAAACCCTTGTGAGACCAGTTTATCGAATTATGAAGACACGAAATCATATCCTCTACACTAATCCACCATCTTGTATTTATGGTTCCCTTGATTCCTAATGAAAAGATCTTATGAAAATTTTGATGAATATGTATAAAAAAACAAAAGAAAAAAAATAAAAATAATAATCATAACACTATAGAATTACATGTTTCATACTTAGTCATACCACATGTGAGAACAACCCACTTTATTTTCTTAAGGAGAAATATGTGTGTTACAAGATAACCTATGTCTTGAATCCTTACCTTGATAAATGTAATATCACCAAAAATATATCTAGTGGAAAGAACATTCCATAAGGTCTCTACTAGGAAATAAATCTATGGATATGAGGGTTATCCCTTAATATTCTTTATCAACTCCAACTTGATCACATCACATTATAAAAGATAAAACAAATCCATTATTTATTGAGGCTCTTTGTAGCAAGCAATATTCTTCTGTCATTGAAAAAAATTTAAAAATTTGAAAATATATATATGTTCGGTCAAATAAATTGGTTGGGAATAACAAATTAAACAATCCATTATTTTTAGTAGTATAATATTTGGAATATTATTTGACATCCCTAATTTCACATTCAAACTTATAGAATAACATCCTTTAGGTTTCTCACATTTTTATAGCTTTTGTATTATCATCCACATCCCATATCATTCTTATAAAACCAATCAAATTACTCTAATATAGTCTTTAAAACACCAAGTTACTTCTATATTCGATAATTTAAAACCTATGTATCCCCTATCATAATAATTTATTGCATCTTGACTTCCTCCACTTCCTCTAGAACTCTCACTTCATATTTATAACACCATTCTACATAACACCCTTTAGAATTTGGATTATTCCCATGTGAATGTGTCTACAACCGTGTTCCCTCAACATTTTAGCATTTAGTCACTATTTCTACTACCACTATCCAGGATCCATACATTATTTTTTTGAAAGATAACTTCTATTTATTATGGTTTCACAAGTTTATTATTGAAAGAATTTTTTTAAATTCCATTAACTTGACCATAAAATATATTTCACAAAAGAACCCAATAATATCTAAGTTGATAATTTTTTCACATGTTAAATATAACAATATCCTACATGAATAACATTCTAAAGGATTTCACCAAATTCTAACTATAAAACTTCTAAATGAAATATACCATTCTACTTCATTTACAGTGTTTGTGTGGTCCCCAACCACACTACAGTAATCTATGATTCACTAAGAAAAATCCATTGTATATTTTTCAAACTCTCACCACCTCTTCTATAAATTTATTAATCCTTCTGAATTACTCCATAGAATTTACCAAAAACAAATAGTCTTTAACACCATTGTAATTTTTGGAAATCCACATCAAGAATCATTATCTATTTATTGTATCTAAGAAACCCCTCCTTTAGGCCCCTATGTGATTTGATATACCTTCATTTCTAAGCCTGATTCTCATGAACTAAATAATCTATAATGAGTCTTGAATGACTCCAATAAATTCTCCAAACATGTTATCTTTCTAAACATATAACATGTAGTAATTATATTCATATACTAGGGAATTTAAACATAATAAATGGGTGATATAAAATGATCAATGTTGTAAACATATAACTAAAGATATGAAAAACACAATCATTATATATATGTATATAATATTTTAGGGATAAATAATGTAATTAATTCCATAATAAACTAAAACTGAGAGCATTACCTACCCATGAATATAAATGAAAACTTGGATATTAATAATTATTGATCTCATAATGATGGAATTAATAATGTTGGATATCTAAACCAAGCTTTCAAGGCCTTATGGGATGAAATTATACTAATATAGGGAGACGTATACACCAAAACTAAAGAAGGTTTATCACATGAGACCTATCGATTCATCGAGTGGTTGTATATTGTCGGTCCCCACTTATCACATAATTATGTATAATTCATTCACCATAAGGTTCAATAGGATATTTTATACCATTATCAATGGAACCTGTTTCTGAATAAAAACATGGAAATCTATATAATGAAAAATTCATAATGTCAATACATAATCAATCTATGTTAATAATCAATAATCAACAAGAATGCCCATAATTTTCCCCAAAAAAAATTGATCTGTTTAATAATGTGAGTTCATCCCAAAAATAATATATATATATATATTAGAGGATAAATAATGAAACATAAACCCTATATGATAAATCATTTTTACAATGATAAAGGAAATTTAAGTGATAACTTAATAGGTTATTTAGAATTATTTTTAAACATAAATGTAAAATACATTTTTACATGTCACTTTAAAGGAAAATTTTTAATAGGTGATGTGAATGATTTTTAAAACCATAAGTTTTATAAATAATCTCCAATAATGGAGCCTTGAAATGTCGTAATTTTTATGTTAGATAAATTATAACATGAATACAAAACCTATAAAGGTGAAATGAAAATAAACATTTTATTATTTTCAAAATACCTTAGTTCAAAAATCACATTGTAATAAGAGTAACAAGACATTAATTTTTATTAAAACATAATTTACAAAAATAGGATAATAAAATACCATATAGTAAAATAATAGTCTGGGATAACCCAACCATGTAAAATAAAAAAAATTAATTAAAAATTATAACTTAAATAAATGAGATTAGAGTTGCCAATATCCAGTACAGGAATCATACTACAAGAAGAATAAAAAATATTAAAATGGGTTTATATGAAAAAATGTATAAAATTTAATAATACCATATAATAAAATAAAATGGAATAATTTAACCAACTTATATGAAATAATTTCAAGATAATGATCACACCTCAATGAATAGGAATTGAGTTACAACAAATACTTAAGACTAGGTTAATAATTGAGTCAAAATAAATCTGAAGAAAATAAAATCATTTTTCTTAGATTATCACATGAACTAAAAGGAAACAAATTATAGAATATTAATTTTATATTAAATCAACATGACTCCATAAAATTGAAATAATGTGCATAACATGTAACATGTCTCAAAGAATCATAATTGAGACCAAGAAAACTATTACGACTTGAGTAACCTTTTAATAAAAACCCCACAAAATATAGGTCTGGTAATTGAAATTAAAACCCATGATTAAAATATAATTAATGATAAGATATATTAAAATAGGTAGTATGTACACCACATAAATTAAATTAGTATTGTAATACCAAACATGTCTCAAAGAGAATAATTTGAGATTTAAACCCTTAACTCAGTCCTGATTTTTTCTAAAATTCATCAAACATATTGAATAATTATATTAATTACATTAAAAACAAACCCAATAACATTATTATTCACTATAAAAATTTATAATCCTCCTTTATAGTAATTCTATGAATATAAATATAGTTACGTTTTATATATTTTCTACATCGGGTGTAAGTAATCTTTATCTATTTGAACAAGTTTATTAACACAGGTGTTGGTATCTACTAGTTTTCCAATTTCCATCACTATTAGATCATTTGATCTAATTTAAAAAAAATACAATATTTTTTATAAAGCTATAAATTAATTCAATGGTAGATTTTGTTAAGATATATGAGGATAAAATCAATCACGTGCATGTTTCAGTGTTTCTTAATAAACAATGGGTTATTTCTTGATTAATGAGATAAATATTCATATAATATTATCTGAAAAAAAAAAGTTATTTAAAACATTATATGATATAGTACCTTATATAACGTCTCATATTCATCCATATCATAAATGCATTTATTTTTTAATATGTGGTTAAACTGACCCAAACACAAAGCTTCCATGGTTAATGGGTGATTATGAGGTGGTTATTTTTAATATCATTTTACCAAAGGAATAATAATCATATTTTGATATTATTAGTGCTATATATTTGAATTGTTAATAATTATAAAGATAGAATAATTTATATAATGTTATTATTTGTAAAGAAGATGTCTTTTTCCTTTTAGTACACTCGATTTAATCGATTAAATTGAAAAAAATAGATTATTTATCATTGTATTATTAGTTTCTCAAAATTTATATAATATAACCATAGTGAAATAAAAAATCATATATATACTTTGATCTCAACATCATTATCAGCAACATAATGAAATGGGGAAAAGAAAATGGAATTCAATCATTCCATGGAGGCAGTTGTCCGCACATACACATGGATGATGAATTCATTTTCATATAATGAGAGGAATAATTAATATATATTATTTTTTAAGAATAATAAAAATCCTAAAAATATAATTCTTATTTATAAAATTTATTTTTTATACAATAAATTTAAGCTGGCGATGGAAAACAAAACATTTTGTTTCATGGATACGGTAATCCGAACAAATCACTATTCATGTATTAGTTTTCATTAATGGAGGTTAGTGTGGTTAATTATTGTACTAGAATTATAATAACATAAAAATATAATAATTATACTGGTTTTATCATTTAATTATAGAGAATTAAAATTTTATGGAGAATAAATGAACATAAATAAATAGAAAAGAAATGATAGGTTAGAAATTTATACCTCATGTTTTGGATTATCTCCTTTTTAAAGAGGGTTAAAACATTGATGTGTGGTATTTTTAAAGTAAAATAACCCTTTTAATGTGGATATGAGTGTTCAGGAGAGGTTTAGGTAGAGTTTGGTCTGAATATAGGGTGTTTTTGTTTGAGTATAAGTCAAGATAGGGGATCCCCTTATAAAAGTGAAAAGGGATGGCCTTTTTCTAAATACCCTAAAATTTTCAATAATGGGAACTCTCTTTCAAGAAAAGTGGCTCCAAAATTGATAAATAATGGAGCGGTGAATCGATAAGGTTGATAAATATCTCAACAACCCATTACCAAAAATTTTTAAAATATTATTTAGTTATTTTACTCATATATTCTTTACTTTTACCTTTATAGATTTTACCGTGGAAACTTATTTTAACCAATGGAAACATGTCCCTTATGAAAAATTATAAAGTAGTTCTTTTTAGATAATTTGCATCCAATTATTCTAAATATGAAATAATTTTAATTTTATTCAATATTTAAAGGTGAAACAAATTAAATTTAAAATTAAAGTGTATAATATATTAAAAAAATGAAAAAATGTTACCTGTATTATAAAATATAAAATATGGTTTTTCAAATTAAAACATAAATTATTAAAATTATAAATTCACATGTAAAATATATATTTGGTCCTATAAAAATGGTTCAATAATTTTTAATTCATAATTATATAATAATATTGTCCTAATAAAGCACAATTTTTTGAATATTTTATCAATAATAAATGAAAAAATTTTCTCACATTGTGTTAGATATGTTTATTTATAAAATACTTGGGATTAGATCATTCATTTGAAAATTTGATGAAAATTTCAGTTTTACCCTTTATAAAATCATTGTAATATTTCAAACATAAATACTTTTATTTATATTATTTGAAATTAATATTTTTTAAATGTGTTCCTAACTTAATTGGGTATAACTTTTATTCAGGACAACTAAGCTAAATTCTGAATTTGGTTGGAGAAAATGGGCCATGAAGTCAAAGTTAGGCTGGACTCACCAGATTGGACATTAGTTCTATATTTGGGCTATAACTTTTATATATGTTGTTGAATTAGGCCCAAATTTGAATAATAGATATAGGATCTCGAATAACCATATTTTCAAAAATAATCCTTCAAGAAGGACATCTGGTTCACATGTTTTAGTGGTTAAACATGTGGTGAAAGTTGGATTAATTTATTTGGATGAATTTCACCATTCACACATGAAACCTCTTAAAACCTATCCTCACCTATACTCTATAAATTGGTGTTTTTCTAATTTGGAGGGGTTTGGATTTGTATTAGAATATTGGGAGTAGAGAAAATGTGGTTCTATACCATTTCAATGCACAATTGGAGGAGGGAATCTACCAAGCTAGGATCTCCTCCAAAATGATCTTTTTTTCCTCTTCTTTGTTGTAATGTTTTTGTACATTCAATAAACTCTTAGTTTATCTTCCATTTATACAATTTTTTTAAATTTTATTCTTCTATTAATCTTTTTATTTGTTCTGTAAATCAAAGAGCAGAAACTAGATTGTGTTATAACCTTTCTAAATCATTGGAAATGTAATTCATTTCTACGATGACTACACCACCCATGGAAGAGTAGTTTTCGTAATAATTGATTGACCTCTTACCTTCTTAATTTATTTATTTTGAATAATTAAGATACTATAATTCAAAAAATATGATCCATGGATTGATTTTTAAAATTAGACGAAACTAAGCAAGTAATTGAACAATTAACATAAAAACATGTGAGGTCGAGATTTGTGTAAATAGTGAGAGCGCAAAATTAATCGGTAAAACCAAACCACAGAGGATAAATTTGAAGAGTTAAAATATAATCCCTAAAAAAAATTCATCCTCATTTTCATTAATGGATATTTTCCCTAATTTACCACTGATTATATGCTAGACATAGAATGTCAATCAAAGAAGGGTGTTGCAATTACATGTTCTGAAGCTGGCCTAGGGTTTAACTCTTTTCATCTTTGTGGTAATGTTAACTCCCATAGGGTTTGAGGGTTAAAAATTAAGGGGATCATCATTAAGTGGATATTAAATTAAATTATAATTATTTATAATTAAGTGAAGTGGTATAGTTATATCGATTATGCCTTTTAAATTATTTTCTAAAAACACATCTTCTCGTTGTGTTTTATTAATCAAATTTCATTTCAAAAATAAAAACAAAAAAAATACAATCTTCTAACAACATTCTTATTTTTCTTATTTTATAAACATTGAACAAACCCCCATCATTACAAGTTTTTTATTTTATTTTATTTTATTTTCAATATACATTTAATATGTTGTCTTATATTACTTCCTCCTTTGAGAGACGACCTTAGTCAGCCACTCTACTACACATAAATAACCCAAAATCAAATATCATTTGAGATAACTCTGAAAACTTCTTTCAAATTGGAGACATTTTTAGGGTTGTAATTAACTTATTAAACTAATTAGAGGTATTTATTTTATTTTTCATTTAATTCTATTATTCTCCTCTTTCTTTCTACATTCCCCTTTCTCAATTTTTTTTGTTTTTTCTATCTCTTTCTTCTTCCTCACTCTTTTCTTCTCTATTAGACCATCCATTGAAACTTATTATCTTGATATTATGGTCAAATATTTTCAATTTCTATGATTTATGACACGTTACCATCTCAAGGATCACTTTGATCTGGACCCCGAGATTGAACGCATCCTTAGGGCTCGAAGTATACAATCTCAGTCTATAGAAAGTGTCTACATTTACCAATCTAGGGAATTCCTACACTCTAACGACATTGAAATTGGAAACACTTTTTAATCCAACATAAAACAAGAACCAATGGATGAAAAAAATTATGATTCAATATAACCATTCAAGAGTTGGTTGCACCTGACATTAACTATCCACCAAATTGTATTGCATATCCAATCCTTGAATCATAATTTGAATTAAAATATGGGTTAATTCAACTACATACAAAATATTATGTATTATCTAGTGAGGTTACAAAAAAAGATTTAAAATAATTAAATGTGGTTTTCTCAACTCTTAAATCAAGAAATGTCTCTGGAGGTCAAATAAAACTAATATCATTCCTATTCTCACTTAATAAAGCTACAAAAGACTGGATGTATTATTTAAAACTTGAATAAGTGACATGTTTGAATGATTTGAAAATTACTTTCATACAGAGATTTTTTCTGGCATCAAGGACCACTTCCATTAGAAAAGAGATATCATGTATTATGAAATCACATGGGGAGTCAAATTCTAAGTACTGGGAATGATTCTAGAAGTTTTGTACAATTTTACTGCATCACCAAATTAGTGAGAAACTTCTCATATATTACTTATAAGAAGGCCTAACTTTTATATAGATAATAATGGTGGATTCCATCGATGGAGGAGAATTTGTGTACAAAACACCAATATCTTCATGTGCATTAATCGACAAGATGGACAAAAAACAGCCAACAATTTGGTGATCGAGGTGCACCACATGTTAAAGGAGTACATAAGGTAAGTCATTCTCTTGAAAATCATTTGATTGATACTAATATGGAAGAATTGAACACTATAGTGAAACATACTACATTGGAATAAAAGATATCCCAACCCTCTCCTTCAAGTCCTTGTAAAATTTTTACTAAAACAAACCACCCAACAGATTGTTTCCCCCAATTATAAGAGACAGAGGATTGTGCGGTAGTATTGTTTGGGAGAACATATCAGCAATAAAAACAACCATATCCCTAGAATATGTATGATTCCATTGCTTCAATATACAACTAAGGGTGTAAGAATAAATCAGACATGACATATGGATCTGTACAACAACAACGACCTCCTTTTCAACAAAACATTCATCAGTTTCCTCATTAACAGTAGGGTTTCTAACAAACCCAAAGAAGATTTTAATCCCAAGAATAAATAATCCAACAACAAGGGAATCCCCCACCCAAGGTAGATTCTAACACTAATGACCTTTTAAACAAATTGTTCTTAATCAACAGAATGATCTGAAGAGTCAAGGTTTGGAGTTGAGGGAGTTGAAGACTCAAATGAGCCAAATTTCCAATACCCTCCATGAATTGGTAAGTAATAACTCCTGAAATCTTCCTTCCCAACCAAATCCAAATCCTAAAAGAAATTTATATGCCATCACATTGAGAGGTGGGAAGCTAACAACTAATACATCTACACCTATCGTTCCACCATGATTCACCTCAACCTTGGAGAATCTATATTCCATATAAACTGATGAGAAACCCAATGAGAAAGATAAAGGTAATAGAAATATTGATGATATTCTTCCTAAACCCCTTATTTTTTGAAATAGAATTTTTCAAACCAAAAAGATGGCTGAAGTGGTGATGGAAAAAAGAGGTTTTGGATACATTCAAGTGTGTTGAGATCAAAATCCCTTTACTTGAATCCATTAAACAAATACCAAGGTATGAAAAATTATTAAAAGAACATTTTACCAATAAATTAGGGCTCAAGGGAAATGAGAGTATCAATATTGGAAGTATTGTGCTAGAACCCATGACACCAACTCTATCAATTCCAACAAAGTGAAAGGATCCTAGTACATTCACCACACCATGCACCATAGGGGAGTGACACTTTTTTTATGCTTTATGTGATTTAGAATCTTACATAAATGTGATGCATCACTCTGTATTCCCTTCTTTATAGGTTGGTGAGTTGAAGCTGATGAGAGTAGTGGAGAAGTTGTTGAATAGAGATACAACATATCCAGCTGGAGTCCCTGAGGATGTACTTTTTCAGGTAAGAGATGTGATATTAATAGCAAATTTCTATGTGATTAACATGGAGGATGATCAGGTAAGTTCTTAGGATCCCATTATCTTAGGTAGGACCTTCCTCAAAACTACAAAAATTATCATAAATTTTCATGAGGGTACACTTTTGATGGAGTTTGGAGATGAAGTTGTCATATTTAATGTTATTTACTTTATAAAGTACCCCTCAGAGGACCATTATACTTATGTTATCTCCCATTTTGAACCACCAAATAAAAAACCCATGGAATTTTATTATCCTGTTCTTAGGAATATTATGAGTATTGGTTCTATTTTTATGTCTAAGAGCACTTCCACGCCTGTTTATAATCCAAAAAACTTTATTATATTTTATTTTGAAATGGATTTTGTATTCTAATTTTGATCATGTTTACTCTGATTATGACATGTTGATTGAGTATGCTGATGGATTTGATGATTTATTCTATGATTTTGATGATTTATATTCTGATATTGATATTCATTGTGTACATATTTTAGTTCCTTCAAATTCCCCATCCATAAATCACCCACTAACATTTGAACTCAAGCCATTGCCACCAAATATAAAATAATCATACTTGTTGAGTTGTAAGAAACTGCCTGTTGTCATTGCTAAAAATCTTCCTTTTGAACATGAAGAAATTTTTTTGAATATTCTAAGGGACAACATCAGGGAAATTGGATGGAACTTGGCTAACATATCAGGTATTAGACCCTCCATTTTCATGCATAGAATTATTTTGGAAGATTAGGATAAAACATTGAGGTGGCCACAAAAGAGATTGAATCCAGCTCTTCTGGAAGTTGTTAAAAAAAGTTGAAAAATTTATCAAGGTAGGTATAATTTATCCCATTTTATATTATTTGTAGGTGAGTCCTATTCAGGTTGTACCTAATAAAAGTGGTGTTACTATTGTTAAAAATGATAAAGAGGAGGTAGTTCCAATGAGGGTGAAAAACATTTGGCGTGTGTGTATTGATTATAGGAATCTAAATCAGTCCACTAGAAAGGATCATTTCCCCTTCACAGTTATTGATCAAATGGTTGGGAGACTACCTAGGAAGACGCATTATTGTTTCTTGGATATATTTTCTAGTTATTTTCAGGTTCCTATAGCCCTGATGGATCAGGACCATACAATATTCACTTCTCCATTCGACACATTTACCTACTGAAGGATATCATTTGGACTTTCAATGCCCCTGGTACCTATCAAAGATGCATGGTGAGTATTTTTTTGGATTTTATTGAGACCCACATGGAGGTATTTATGAATGATTTTATATTTTATTGGTATTAATTTGATGAATGTATCTTTAGTTTGGGAAAGGTGTTAAATCATTGAATTGAGAAGAATTTGGGATTGAACTTTGAAAAGTGTCATTTCATGGTAGAGAATGGAATTGTCTTAGGGAATGTAGTGTAAAAACATGGGATAGAGGTTGATAGATATAAGGTAGATATTATTTAATCCTTACCCTATCCTTCATGTGCGTGTGGTGTTAGATCTTTCCTAGGGTATGTAGGATTTTATCCGTGCTTCATCAAATATTTTAGTAAGATTTATCTTCCCATGTCATGATTACATAAAAAGGATTGTAATTTTTTGTATGATGATTATTTAAGGACATCCTTTGATGAGATAAAGAAGTTTTTGACCACTACACCAATCATGCATCCCACATGATGGGAGATTCCTTTTATGATTATGTGTGACGCCTTTAACTTCGCGGGTAGAGCTATCTTATCTCAAAGGGTGGAGGGACACTCACATGTGATTGCTTATGCATAAAGGACATTGGATTCTGCCTAATCAAACTAAAGAACCACATAAAAAGAGTTTCTTGTCATCATAATTTCTTTAGATAAATTCCATTCATATTTATTATGCTCTAAAGTAGTTAATTTTTCTGATCATGTAGCTCTGAGGTACCTCTTTAAGAATCCATATGCAAATCCCAAGATTATCTAAGGGATTCTCCTTCTTCAAGAATTTGATATTGATATAAAGAACAATAATGGGTCAGAAAACCTGGTGGTGGGCCACATGAGTAGGATTTCACACACTAGAGGATGACACCATAGACCAGGTACCACTTTGGGACACTTTCCCTGATGAGCATCTTTATTCCATCTCAGGTATAGATCTTTGGTATGAAGATTTATTTAACTACCTTTTTTACTTTGAAATCCTAGAAAATTTAGAGAAAAATCAAGTAAAAAAATTAAAGAGTGAGACAAGATTTTATGTGTGTGATAATACCTACCTAAGACGCATGTGTAGTGACCGAATTATTAGGATGTGTGTTCATGATCATGAGTTTGATTCAATTTTTCATTTTTGTCATACACATTCTTATGGTGGACACTTTGGACCCCAATGGATAGCTAGGAAAGTCTTAGACTCTGGATTATATTGGGATATCTTATTCCATGATGATCATGTGTTTTTCAAGTCATGCTCATGTTTCTAACACACTGGGAACATTTCTAGGAGATACAAGATACCCCAACAACCCATATTATTATGTGAGATTTTTTATGTTTGGGGAATTGATATTATGGGGCATTTTCCAAGTTCATTTTATTTTTGTATATTTTGGTTTCTGTTGATTATGTATGTAAATGGGTTGAGGATAAGGCCACTAGGACTGATGATTCTCATGTTTTAGTGTACTTTGTCAAGACACGGATTTTTTGTAAGTTTGGAGTACCAAAGGTCATCATCAGTGACCAAGGGACACACTTCTACAATCAGAATTTGGCTTCTCTCCTTCATAAGTATATGGTGACACACAAAACATCAACAACATACCACCCCCAAATAAATGGCCAGGATGAGGTTTCAAATCATGAGTTGAAACAAATTTTGGAGAAAACCATACAGCCGAATAGGAAGGATTGGAGAAAGCACTTGGATGATTCACTTTGGGTATATAGGATAGCATACAAGACACACATTGGTATTTCCCCATTTCATATTGTTTTTGGGAATGCATGTCGTCTCCTAGTGGAAGTAGAGCATCAGGCATATTGGGATATAAAGAAATTCAACATGGATTTGGCCCAAGATAGAATTCAAAGGAAGCTACAAATTCAAGAACATGATGAGATTAAATTTTCAACATATGAGAACTCAAGGCTCTACAAGGAAAGATCAAAAGAATATCATGATAGAATAATCAAAAAATGGAGTTTCATGTTAAAGAGAAAGTCCTACTCTATAGTTAACGATTTAAGCTGATGTCTGGTAAGTTGTGTGCCAGGTGGTTGAGTCCTTATATTGTATCTAATGTTTTTTTCTTATGGTGTAGTGGAGATCACATAAGAGGACACTAGAAGGATCTTCATAGTCAATGGGAAATGTTTTAAGCAATACATTGAGGGACTTTATACTAATGTAGTGGATTTTATCCCACTACATGACCCCATCATTACATGAAAATTTCAGGTTGTTCCTAACACTTTCACTTTTATATTACTTATGTTATTTAAAATTAAACATTTCATATGCATATATCATCTCATAGGTTCACATTGAGGACACTGCAATATTTTAATTGTGAGGGAGGGGACAAAATTTTGGGGTAGATATTTATGATTTTCATTTGTGTGTTTTATGTGTATTTTCTATAAATGTTTTGGTTAAAATATTCAAAAAAACCAAATAAAAAAAACATATATATCATGTAACATTATCATGTGTAACATATGGGAAATGAATTTTTTTTTAAATTCCCTGATAGAATGATAAGCACGTGTAATATTTAATCATCAAGGGTTGATAATTATAAAAATTGTTGTCATTGATGATATGATTGGTTGTGTCATTATAAAACCTTTTCGATTTTGACATCATTATTTTATATATTTGTTCATGGTAAATTGTGTCATTAATTTCTCCACAAAAGTTTTCACTCAACCTTGACTTGTGAAAAGTTTCCTAATCAATTGAAGGTATAGTCATGTTAGGTAAAAATATTCATTGGTTGAGTCATACATTTGTTTATCTTCCGATCAATTTCATTACTTTACTGAATTGACCTATGAATGTGTACCTATTATCTGACTGTTGTACACCCTCAAAAAATAAACAAAAAAAATAAAAATATGGGTTGTATCTTGGGTAGGTAAAGAAATACTCATCTTTAACCTTTGATCTTGTTATAACTATTAGAGTTAGTGTCATGAGGAGATCAAACATGGTTTTAAGAGTTGAGTGTGAGATCTTTTCCAAGTGAAACTTAGAAAAACAAAAATAATAAATGAGGGGAGTTATAAAATGTACAACATATGGGGATATCTAGGTTTGGAGCTTGAGGTTTGACTTTTGGGAATGTTTAAGTGAGTGGGTCTTGAAATTTGATTGCAAAGGAATGTAGAATAGGTTTGGTGAATTAAACCTGGTAAGAAGAATTGATTTACTTGATTTGAATATACTGAATAAAGGTTGGATATATGAACTTGGAATGGTTGGCACACACACATGTGGGGAATTAGTGGCACGGTAGACCCATGACTTGTTTTTCTATAATTAGTGTTATAAATCTCACTGTATTTGGTTTTGACACAATTTATGAGACAATTACTTTAAAATTTATTGATATTGACTCTTTATGGGATTCTTACTTTGCCTATATTTCCACTGTGGATTGAGAAATATGAAAATGCATATCTTGTCATAATTTTTTCAAATACATGACATGAGGTTTTTCTCAAGAGTTCAAAAGGTTAAGTGTGGGGGAGTTGATAAAAAACAATTTTTTTGAATATTTTATTGATAATAAATGACAAATTTCCTCAAATTGTGTTAAATATTTTTATTTATAATACATTTGAGATTAGATCATTCATTTGAAAATTTGATGAAAATTCCAGTTTTACCCATTAAAAGTTCATTGTAGTATTTCAAACATAAATAATTTTATTTGAATTATGTAAAGTTATTTTTTTAAGTGTGTTCATGAAATAATTGGATATAAATTTTATTCATAATATCTGATCTAAATTTTGCATTTTTTGGAGAAAATGGTCCATGATGTCAATGTGGGGCTGGACTCGCCAGATTGGACATCAGTTCTGTATTTGGACCATAACTTTTACATACATGATTGGATTAGGTCCAAATTTGGAGAGGTGCTCTAGGTGATCGAAGAACCATTTTAACAAAAATCATCATTCAGAAAGGATAGATGGTTCACACGTTTTAGTGGTCAAATAGGCGGTTCAATTTGGATTAATTTATTTTGCCGAATTTCCCCATTCACTCTGGAAACCTCTTAAAACCTAGCCTCACCTCCACTCTATAAATTGGTATTTTTATCATTTTTATGGTTTGTAATGTATATTATATGATTTGGAGCATATTAGAAGTAGTTACATACCATTTAAATTCACAATTAGAGGAGGGAAGCAACCACGCTAGGATCTCCTCCAAAATGCTCTTCTTTTCCTCTTCTTTATTGTAATGTTGTTGTACTTTCAATAAACTCTTAATTTATCTTAAATTTATTCTATTATTTTCAATTTTATTATTCAATTAATATTTATATTTTTTATATAGATTAAATACTATAAAAAATATTGGTTTATACCCTTTTTAAATCTTTACAAATGTAATTCATTTCTACGATGACTACGCCACCCATGGAAGAGTAGTTTTCTTAGTAATCGATCGACCTCTTAACATATTTATTTTATTATTTTGAATCATTAAGAAACTATAATTAAAAAAATTTGATCCATAAATTGAGTTTTAAAATTAGAAGAAACTAATCGAGCAATTGAACAATTAATAAAAAAATATAAGAGGTCGAGATTTGTGTAAATTGTGGGAGCACAAACTTAATCGGTATAACCAAACCACATGGGATAAATTTGTAGAGTTAAAATATAATCCCTAAAAACAATTCATCCTAATTTTGCTTAATATATATTTTCTCGAATTTAACACTAACCATAGGCTAGACATAGAATGTTAATCAATGTAGGGTGTTGTAATTGTATGTTCTGAAGTTGGCCAAGGGTTTAACTCTTTTCATCTTTGTGGTAATGTTAACATTCATAGGGTTAGAGGGTTAAAAAAATAGGGGATCATAATTAAGTGGATATTAATTTAAATCATAATGATTAATAATTAAGTGAATAGGTAGAGTTAGATCAATTACGCCTTTTAAAATATTTTCTAAGAAAAAAAATTCTCGTTGTGTTTAATTAATCAAATTTCATTTCAAAAACAAAAACAAAAAAAATACAATCTTCTTCCAGCATACATATTCTTCTTATTTTATAAACATTGAAAACCCCCCCATAATTATAAGTTATTTATTATATTTTATTATATTTTCAAAATACCTTTAATATTTAGTCTTAAATTACTTCCACTTTTGAGATACGACCTTGGTCAGCCACTCTACTACACATAAATAATCCTAAACTGAATATCATGTGAGAGCACCCATGATAGTTCCTTTAATTTCCTAACCATCATGTTATTTTTTTTTAAAAATATCTTCATCTTCAAATAATTATCTTTATAAAAATTACAAATATTTATATCAATAATATATTTATAGGATTAATCTAAAAAAAGATTTCATTTTTTAAAATTAACATTCCAAATTTTATAAATTTATAATTAAAATGAAAAGGTTAGAGATAATGAAAAATGGTATATATATAAAATAACTTTTTATGAATATTAAAAATTCTCATTAATATTTTATATCACTTAATAATTGAATTGGTATTAAAAATTTATTTATATAAAATATATTTTATCAACATTAATTACAAGTTTCATGAAATACAAATTCATGTCATATAGAGAGAAAATATTTATAAAAATACATTTATAAGTATAAAGTGAACATATTCATATTTTTTTCTATACTAGTAAAATTTATATCATATTAAAGTTGTCCTTAATTTTATCTCTATAAAATATTTCATAAAATGGATACTATTATTAATTCTCACTTATTCAACTTCTATATTTTAATTGGAATACTTAAATATTTATATTTTGTCAAAATATATCACTACATAATTTAATTCTAGTGTTGTGTGTTGAGAAATATATCAATAAAATTGTCTTAATTGTAGGTAATCATATATTAAAATATATGGGTCTTACATGCACCATCTTAAATAAATTATATCCTCTTAATTTTAATTATCACTTACTAATAAAATTTTATGAGGGTATTCTTAACATAATTATCATTTGTGATAAACATTAATAGGTAATATAATCATATACTTAGGTATATATATACCCTAATAATAAATTATTTGAATTATATCTTTCCCAAAATAATATGGATCAATAATAAAATAAACCATAGTGAAACCATATATTATTGCAGAAATTAACACTATTGTTAACCCTAAAATGATATTTTCCACAAGTTCATAAGGTCACACACTAGTCAATATATATCATAATACTAAATATTAGATAAAACTCACCAAAAATATAATGGGTAACTTTTTAATTAAATAAATAAGCAATTAAAAGGCTAACAATACTATCTAACTTAATTTTATCAAAATCAATCAACCCTTTATTAACACAATATCAATATTATTTTAAACCTACAAGTTATTTGTACCACAGTCATTTGTTCTTCATAAATTATCCCCAAAAATATAATCATATCATTAAATAACATTAAAATTTTATAGATACTATTTAATATAAGATTCCAAACCATTAAAAAAGAAATATTGAAGAAAAATCTTTAGATGGTTCACATAATCAACATAACTTTTATTATACACCAGAATATCATTGATGAATATCATTGATAAATAATAGTCACTAATAAAAATAGAAAAGAGTTTAGTGATTTAATTTCTATTAAAATACAAATCACATTACCTTAGTTTATTCTAGAAAACTATCATTTTTTTCATCACAATAAGAATATAGTAAAATTATCAACCATTTAAGTGTGGTTTTTTATTCAATTATAATACTTAATCAATTCTGGATACATTCCATTCCCATCTAAACATTTTTGATCCTGTTTCATCCAATTAATAAAACAATAATTTTATGATAATATCTAAAATATGAATATGAAAACATTAATGTGAATATGAATTCCATTTTGGTACCATTGGTTTTTAGTATATGATACATTCAAATCAACCTATAACACTCTTTGTTTAGCCCTTGGTCATCTATGATCATTTTTCTATTATGTTATCTAATATAAATAGTTAACATCATTGTCAAATCCTTCATAATGGTTCTTAAAATGAATGAGATTGACCAATGAATATTTCCCATGAGCATCAAACCATGTGTATAGTTAGGCCACTTTTCTATGAACCAGGTGACGATCAACATATAACCTAATATCACATTGTTAGGGTTATTACCCTTAGGTACATCTATATCTGATCCCAAATCCACTTGTAATATCTAAAAAAAGATGAAATTATGGGTACAACCATACAATCTATATATTACCAAAACACCATGATGTTTATATATACATAGAAATATTGGTTATTCTTGTCCCTAGTGTTCTCACTGATGTTCTCTTATCCTAGTAACCATATATAATTCGCTTCATTACCTTCAAATTAAAAATATAAAATATCAATGGGTTATATATACCTTTGTAATTGTGATCAAAACTAATGTATCATCCCTAAAATTATCCTCAACAAAAATCATCATCTCTAATGTTATCTAAACCCTACAATTATACCAACATTGATTCCTAGGACTAGGTCTCATGAGCCAGATTCTCATAAACACATATGCTACATACTAGATTTTATATGAACAAAAACTTCCAAGACATAAATATTCCATAATTATTTAGATTAAATAAAATATTAGATTACATAAATTCCCAATAACTTTTTGGTTTATTGATTTAGAAAATTATCAAAAAAACAAAAACTAAAAAATACCATGATTTTATAAACTAATGGAAATTTTTCCCACTATATAAGAAAATAATTCATACATAAGTATTTTTCAAGATCTCCCACAAATTTACACACTTTATATCATTTTAAAAATATAATGTGTACTACATTTATTCATTATATAGGGTATATAAAGATATTAAAGCGGTGATCCTAAATTCTAATTAAGGGAAACATATAACTAAATATGTAAAAAACATAAGCATCAAATATATAATATAGAAAAAGTAAATAATATGAATAATTCCATAATCATCTAAAAATGAGAGCATTCTATATCCATTACATTAAATGAAAACTAATATATAAATAATTAAAAATATCATACTGATTAAATTTATATTTCTTAAAAACAAAAACATATTATCAAGGAGTTTTTCTAATACTATATACTAGATTACGTCCAACGAATTCACCATAATATTAAATAATATAATTCAAACCATTCCTCAATAATCTTATAAATGAATAAAAACTTGGTTAATCATATATTTAAAAATACATATTTTTAATACATAATCAGCCAACATTAGTAGTCAATAATCATCATGAATGTTAATAATTTTCCCCCATTTCAATAAATGGATAACATGACAAAAACCCATCTAGATAAAGAATATTTATTTCTAAAAAATAAATATTCAACATGAAAATAATCATTTGTATTGGAATAAAAACATACAAAATACCAATACTTTTCCCATGTTAGTGGAATAAAATTCTTTCAAGGTGAACATCATCTAATCTAAATTATGTAAAATGTGGGGTTCACTCTATATAGAGAAATGAGTGTACCACTAAGTCAATACGTGAACAACTTTATCATAATATATCTAGATAATGAAGGTGGTCGGTTCCAAAATAACACATCTTGAGTATAATAATGTAATCCTAGAATGATTGTTACATTGATGAAAAAAATCATTGTAAAAGAATATTTTAAATGATATTTAAAAACATGGGATCAAAAAATAACTTTTTTAATACAATCAGTTCATTCCTCCATATTATATTATATATATATTGGATGATAAATCATGAAACATGACACCCAATACACTAATTTTTTGTCGAAATGATAAGGTAAATGGTATCAAAAACATAAAATAACTTTTAGAAAACATTTTTAACATATACATAAAATAAAAACATAAATGTTTCCTTCAGGTAACATTTGAAAAGGTGACATGAATTACATTGAAAACCTTTAATTTTAAATATAATCTTTAATAATGAATCCTGAAAAATATATAATGTTTATGTTGGAGAAATTTGTAGAGGAAGAGAATACATATGAAAGTGAAATAAAAATAAACATACAATTTTAAATATACCTTTTCTCAAAACAAACATTATAAGATGTGTAACAAAACAATAATTTTCATTAAAAAGTGTTTTACCCCAACATGATTATAAAAAAACATATAACAAAATATTAAGTTGAAAGAACACATGAATGAAAAATCAAAGTTGAAGATAAAACATTATAACTCAAGGAAAAAAGATTTGTGTTTTCAATATCCCATATGGGAGTCATAATTCATAAATAATAAAACATATGAAATAATGTGTGGTAAATGTGTAACTAATGAAAGAATACCACATAATAAAACCAAAGGGAAGAATGTACCCACCTTATATGAAATAATTTTATGTTAATTATCAGAACCCAATGAAATAAAATTTAGTTACCAAAAACTCTGTCAACAAGTGTAACACTAGATTGAAATAATATTTTGTGAAAAGAACTTTATATGGATTTGTTTAACCCATTAATTGACTATAAATAATTTATATAAAATTAATGGGATGGTAAATCAATAGAACATGATACAAATTATGCATGTGGAATAACATGGATTATGTCACAAAGAATTGTAATTTTGACAATGAAATACCTTGAGACATAAATAAATTTTTAATCATAACTTTTTAAAAGATAGGTTTCATGAACTATCCTGGATACCCTAATACCCTAACACCTAATTTGACTCTGACATAAACCTAAGTGAATCCTATATCGCCACAAGTTGTAGACTACCACCCAGGATCATAAAATATAAAACTGGGAATGATTTTTCCACATAAACAAGAAAAGAACATAAACAAGTTAGTATGATCAAGAGAAAAAAACCATAGGGAGAATAGTACTAGAAGTAAAACATGTATATAAAAGCAAATTATAAACCCAATGTACCATAAATAACAAGATAAAAATATACCAAGTTACAATAGAGATAGTACTCTAAGACTATAAGATCAATAAAAACCTCCACCTCCATGTGGTGCTTTCCTATTGCTTGAACCTGGAAAGGGTAAATCTAAAAACATCTAAAGGAAAACATAGGGTGTCATCTAAAATACCAATAGGGTCTCAACATGTTTTCTATAATTAGATTTCAATATAAATAATCCAAAACACGCTTTAAATTTTTTAAAATGAAATAGGAATGGCAGTACAATCATATATTTAAAACAAACATGCTTTTAATTTCAATGGATGGAAAAATTTTAAGAGAGGATTAAGTGAAATTTTATATAAGAAAATTTATATAAATCAATGGGAATGAGTAAAAAAGTCTTACAAAAAATGGAATATGTATCAAAATAATCAAAAATGAGAAACATTGTCATCTTCCAGAAGGTATGATAGTCTCAGGTTATGGGATACTCACACACTTGTATAGTGATAATGGAAATGTTCACACATGTCCCTCAGACAGGACTCGTCAACATTCCACTGAGGATATGATATACTATGGTATATATTTTTTAGAGTTATAAATAATAAATATGTTTCTAGGGAATTCCCACCAGAGTGTGTTTGTCTTAAATAACTCACTAACAACCAAAGATTTTATGTCCTCAAACAATAATCAATAATAGAAAATTTAGTTCAAACCTATATAAAAAATATTTCCCCATTTCCTATTACAATTTTCCAATTTGTCTTTAAAAACCAAAAAAAGGGTTTTTAATCAATTCATGTGTTTTACAAGACAAAACCAAACTTTGGTTCTGATCAAAATAATTAAATCCATTTTCTAATAATTATTTTTAGAAATCAAATTCCACAATTTCCATCAAATTCAAATAACACCCCAATTCAATGGATTTGGAGGATTTTCACAAAATCCATACAATATAAATTTAAATTGAAATTCACATCAAACTATGTTTTCACAATACAATTGAATTGAATTTAAACAATAAATTAATTGATGTTTTATACATTTCGATATTTTAAAAAACTACCTGACATTTTCACAGAAACACAATGTCCTTAATGGAACCTACCAACATGAACGAGGAAAATGAAGATCATGGAACTCCACCTAGAAATAGGATTCAATAATATGAATTTTGGATCCATCAAACCAAGGATGATCTATAATACTCCAAGGATAGAATGAGAAAGATACATAGATGCAGGGATAAATATTTCCAAGAGAGAGTCACTATAACTACAACAATTATCAATTGATAAATGAAATGATCAATAAGGGTTGGAGGGATCAAAAATCACATGGGGATGGATCTAGGTTGAGATTAAGGAATCATTGAGGAAAGAGAATGAATTTTTCAGTCGAGAAACTTCTTAAAAATAAAATTATGGGCTTTACATGATGTTTAAATATATTTCAGGTCATGTAATTTTAAATTCCCCAATACTCCAAAAAATCTATCACCTATTATTAAAAAAATATGATTTCTAACTTATACATATCATATAAGTTGTACATGATATATATCATTTCACGCCATCTACTAATTTCATGTAATTTTCTTGGAAATTATTAAACATCATGTAACCACATTACATGGTGTGTAAATCCCCAATGTACTGGAGAACCCAATGGTTTTATGCTGAAAAATCCAACTAATCCATAACTTCCCCCTTATAGGTATCCTCCCAATTCATTCTCAGACCTACCCAAAAAACAAAAAAGGAAAACCATGAGAAAACATAAAAAATACCAGATAGAAAGATAATAGGATGTGATAACCTCTCAAATATAAGAATTTTCTATCCCTAGAGCCTAGTAAGAAACCCCTATATCAAAAAATTAAGGCCACTGCTCTCTCATCAGAGCATATCTCTCCCACATCTCATGAGAATCAGAACCATGCTTCCATAACACATGAATCAAAGGTATCATTATGACATGAACTACCATGGTCTCATAATAAAAATCCTTACTAGATGCTTAGTCATAAATAAATAAGGCTCAACATTAAGATGAATCTAGCTCAGAATATGATATGGATCAGAAAGATATTTTCATAGATATGATACATGGGACACATCATCTATCAACATCATCTATGATGGATGTTCTGAATGGTAATCCACATTCCACGCCAACTCAAAAACCATAAAAGGTTCTATAAAATGATTGGAAATCTTACCTTTCCTCCCAATCCATCTATGACCAAAAAAAGTTGAAACTTTTTAGAACACGTGATCACTAACTAAAAATTATAATGCTCTATGATGAAGATCATTATATGATTTATATCATATCTATTCTATCAACAACCAATAATTAATTAACTAAATATTTTATATCTTCTCTTAAACTAAGCTCAGTCCATCCAAGGAACATTCGCTAATATTCGACCAACAAAACATATATTTACAAGACCTACCGTACAAGGCCTTAAGAGGATTCATTCTAATTGAGGGTTAATAGCTATTGCTATAAGAACACTCAAATAGCCCCAAATTTTCAACCCAAGATATACCAAATATGGGGATATAAGCATGAATCATATCGTCATGAATCTATATAGGCCTATCAATCTCGTATTCTATCTACAGATGGTATCCCTTACTCAAACAAACTTGATATCCTTGTGCCTCTTATAGGTCTATCCAAAATAAAGTTGTAAAATTGGTGTCTCTGTTAGAGACTATAGAAAATGGAACTCTATGATAATTAATACTCTTTCACAATGAAATTTCTTAACTCCACAAATTTGATTAAATCTTGAATGGGTAATATGTTAGATGTTTTAGTCAACCTATTAATCATAATCCATGTCACATTCTTCTTTCTCTGGGTATATGGAAACCGACCAAAAATTCCATAGAGATCTCATCCCACTTCCAATTTGGAACTGAAATTGGATGAAAAAAACCAAAGGTCTCAGTTTCTCATACATGAACCATTTTTATGTATAATAATGAGAAACAAAATCAGAAATGCCTTATATCATAACTGGAAAATGGAATCATCGCCATACGTCATAGAACATCTTCGTGGTTCCTAGGTGCACTGCCCATAGAGAATTATGGAAACCCCCCATCACACATTTTCTCACTAGAAAAGATACAAGATACCAGTTACAGAAACATAGAATACCCTTCGTGGAGAAAAATAACTCAATAATGGTCTCCCCACCATAAAAGATAATATCTAATTATGTGGAACTCATTATCAAGATTATGTTCTAGAAGAATCAACTCGAGAAGTGCATAAGTCAACCAAAAACTCTCCAAGATAACTAAGATATTTGTTTATTGAACTACAATATGCAACTACGAAAAAAAAGCGGCATCATGTTCCAAACATCCAATGATTATTTAACTACCTGGGTCAAAAGATTCATTCTTAAGGAATCTATGATGAAATTCTCTTTCCTCGGATTTTAGTAAATGTTAAAGACAAAAGTGTTCAGGTATTCCACCCAACACCTTTTGAGGAGATTAAAATAGTTTTTAGAGAAGTTATAAATCATGATTTTGTGGTCAGAATACACCATAATCCTTTCTCTGAAAAGGTATTGTCTCTAACTATTATGCTCATGCATCACAGCTGTACGTTCAAGGTCATGGGTTATATAATTCTTCTCAGGTGGCATAATCTTCTTAGAGCCACAAGTAATAACCTGATCACCCTTTATAATAAAACATCCCAAATGTGAACCTGATGCATCAAAAAAACCACATAGCCTTGCCCAACCTATGGAAGAGTCAACAGCAATGTAGAAGTCAAAAGGTGTTTTCCCTCAAAAATTACCCTTAAATTTTTCATACTAAGAAAAATATACTCTATTAAGAGGTATAACAATCATTAGAGAATCATTCTTCATAATATATTTTACAAACCAGCAATAATATCCTGATAGACCCAATAAGATCCAAATATTGAAAACCTTACGTAGTTTCTCCCATGTCATAATAGCTTTGAACTTCTCAAGATCAACTGAGATACAATTTATTGACACCACTTTTCCCAAGAAATTTATTTATCGAATCCATATATCACAATTTTATAACATGTTAAAAATTCAATGATTTCTCAAAAATTCCAGAACTACTCTAAAATGACACACATGATCCTCCATGTATATATACTAAACAAGGATTTCATCCAAAAAGACAACAAAAAACATGTCAAGATACATGTGGTAGATCTTATTAATCAAACCCCTAAAGACCAATATAGCATTGGTTTGACTTAATGGCATGATAAGGTACTCATAATTTCCATACCTTCTTCAGATAACTATCTTCCGAATGTTAGATTATTTTATTTAGAACTAGTGATAACCAGATCGAAGATAAATCATAAAAAACAAATTCACTCCTTTCAACTAACAAAACATATCATCAATTTATGGAAATATATATTTTTTCATTACTATAACTTGATCTAGTTTTTAGAAATCAAAAAATTTAAAGAGACCCATCATCTTTCTTAGCAAAGAGAACAAGCACTGCCCATGGTGACACACTAAGGAATATAAATCCTTTCTATAGAATATCATCCTGTAGAGTCTCCAACTCCTTTATTTTAGCTAGTTCCATGTGTTAAGGAGGAATATATAATGAATGAGAACCTGGAACTAAATCAATATAAAACTCTACCTCCCTTACCAGTTGCAAACTAGAGAAGTTTGAAGGAAAAACATAAGAAAAATCAATGACAACCGGAGGGATATTATCACTCAATGATTCTCAATTTTTATCAAAATAGAACATTGATATTACTTTCCCCATCTATGGATAAGAATTTATGTCTCTACTTGACCTCAGGTCACATTCTCCCTTAAATACATGGAACGCCCCATCAATTGCAGTAAAGGAGACATGTTAAATATCGAAATCAATTTGGGATTCATTAGAAATGATTCAATAAAACCTAAATATTATTACAATATATTTCATGTAAATAACTAGATAATCCCATTTAATATCAATATCTGATGAACATAACACGTAGGAAGGAGAATGGAGACCCTACTCTATATTTGTTCTGAGGGTTGTAGTAATATCCATCACATAAGATAATATCTCTATAGGATGATTTAGAAAATTCACAATATGAGTTGATATTAATGAATGAGATGAAGCAATATCAATTAAAGAATTCACTAAAGTCAATGAAATATTTATGATACCTCTCATAGTTACAATACCTATATCTACCTCCTCTAGAGACTCATCAACTATATGATGAAGATTCATTTCATATGCCTATGGTTGGAAACCCTTTTCTCATAATGCATCTAATTTCACCATAGTACTTTGGCACTGATGATACCTTAAATCTACATGGAGTAGAAAATACATGAAAGATTATTTGCAAGTGACACTACCACAAAATATGTTATTATCATCATGAAAAAAAGCATTTTTTAGTGTTAAAAATTGTCCATAATAGAGCCTCTATTAAAGGGAGGTCCATTTTATCAGTGATATTTTTAGCACTGATAAACGACCCCCTTTATCAGTGCTCTGAAAAGCGCTGATAAAGGTTCCCCTTTATTAGTTCTATTCGAAGTGTTGATAAAGAACCCATTTATCAGTGCTTCAAATAGCACCGATAAAGTTTCTATTTATCATCACATCAAATAGCACTAATAAATTCTTCATTTATCAATGCTCCAATTAGCACTGATAAAGTGTTATTTTATCAGCGCTATTTGAATTGCTGATAAAGGATTCCCTACCTAGGTGTGTTGTTTATATAACAGTACACCCAGAAAACCTAGAAAATATAAATAGAACCAAACCATAAAAAATAGCCTACAAAAACCAGCAAAAACCAGCTCAAAAATAACCACCCATAGTATATACAAAAGAACCACATACACGATGAAAATGATGAAAAAACAAGCAGTGCACACAAAGGTTTGGAAAACACTGCTATATACATTTAATTGAGATCATGAATACAAATATATTCATTCATTTTATATACCAAAAAACACTTCTATATACATTTTGAATAATGTTTTATAAAATTACATTTACAATTATCCAAAAAACTGTTAAAAACATTAATGTTTTCTCTTTTGACGTCTGTGGTCCCCTCTAAAAAATGTACTATGATGGTAATAGTCACCAAAAAAATCATCCCAACTCAAGAAAGAGGTTCCACCTATATAAGAAATCAAATATTACATTATTAATACTATAAATAAATAAATCAAACATTAATATGAAGAATACATTAAAAAATGTCTATTTTTAATAAAAATGACACATTTGGAGTTATACTGGTTACACCATGCATCATATTGAGGTGGGGTTGATTCCTACACATCAAAAATGATTGAGGGATCATTTTCCTAAAGTATGAAAACAATAATTATGTATTTCCTCAGTTTTTATTATGTCAGTTCTATTTTTTTACTAAAATGTCATTTCAAACCAAAAACATGCAATTTGAGTCATACTAGTCTCATTGTGCGTTAGTATGATGTGAGAGTGATTCATATATGTCACAAAGGGATTACGATTTTTTTCCTTAATTTTGAATATAATTGGAGTGTATTTTCTTGGTTTTCAATGAGAGACACGTTTTCAGTTAAAATGTCAATTTTAAACTGATAACGGACACTTTTAGTCATATCGGTCACACCGTTCATCAGATTGATGTGGAGTTAATTTCTACACATCAAAACTAACTCATGGATCGTTTTATTAAAATACCAAAACAATATGAATGTTTTTTCTTAGTTTTTAGAAATTTAGTTGTGTTTTTTTACTTGAACTAATGTCAATTTTAAATAAAAAGACACATTTTGAGTCATACCGATGACACCATGCATCATATTGAGGTTCGGTTGATTCTTACATGTCACAAATGACTTATATACCATTTTCCTAAACTATCAAAAAAATTGGAATTCATTTCATTGGTTTTTAGTATGTCAGTTTTATTTTTTTACTAAAATGTCATTTCACACTGAAAACATGAAATTTGAGTCATATCGGTCGCATCATGCGTCGGTTTAATGTGATACTTATTTAGACACATCAAAAAGAACTTAGAAATTGTTTTACTTAATTTAGAAGACAATCAATGTGTGTTTTCTTGATTTTCAATGAGTGATGCGTTTTGAGTTAAAATGTCAATTTTAAACTAATCGTGTACATTTTTAGTCATATCGGTCACACAGTTCATTGGATTGAGGTGGAGTTGATTCCTACACATCACAACTGACTCATGGATCATTTCCCTAAAATATCAAAACAATACCAATGTGTTTTCTCTATTTTCAATATGTCAGTTGTGTTTTTTTACTTGAATTAATGTCAATTGTAAATAATAAGACACTTTTGGATTCATTCCAATGACACAGTTCATTGGATTGAGGATCGGTTAATTCCTAAACGTCACAAATTACTGATAGATCATTTTCATAAAGTATCAAAACAATTGTAATGAATTTCTTCATTTTCCAGTATGTCAGTTGTGTTTCTTTACTAAAACATCATTTTAAATCGAAAACATGTAATTTAAGTCATAATGGTCACATCGTGCATTGTTTTGACGTGAGACTACATCATACACATCACAAAAGAATTGAGAATTTATGTCCTTAATTTGAAAGACAATTGGTGTGTGTTTTCTTGGTTTTCAGTGAGTGGCACATTTTGAACTAAAATGTCAATTTTAAACTGATAGCGGACACTTTTAGTCATATCGGTCACACCGTTTGTTGGAATGATGTGGGTTTGATTCCTAAACATCACAACAAACTCATGGATCATTTTCCTAAAATATAAAAAACAATTCTAATGTGTTTTCTGTTGAAATAGAGGGTTCCCTAGACCCAACTATTATGTTCTTTTAATTACCATATCGTGTATACAATAAGGTATTGATGATTTCATCTTACCATTATAGTGTATTATTTTCTATGTCCACTATTGAAATTGTAATTTCCAAATATTAATTGTCGTATTGAAAGGTTATAGCAGTTCCCAGGCTATAATGACAACCTCTAGATACTATGATATTAATCTTAAATATATATGTTCTATGGTCTAGATACATCTTACTAATTAGACATAGTAGATGTCTGACCATCAGGTGTTGGGGGCTCATAATCATTGAGACTTCTTCTCATGAAGTTCACACTTGGTGGTCTCTAGTAGTGAGATCATCAGGACTGACCCGCTAATAGGAACACCACATGTTGCGGGTGTCATTGGATGTTCCTATCTACGATCATGTGAAATGGTCTCCTGACTTGAGATCATTACCAATGTATGTCACTTGATTACGTACATTGATGCAAGATGAAAATCATGGCGATGAAGTTGTGGCGAGGTAGTTTGTATCGGGTGCGTCATTGGTGGCATGTCATTGGTTGAATGGTCAAGCAAGGATTTGTCACTTCCGGGTTATGGAAGTAATATATCTTAGGCCATGTTGATATGGATGGTAGAACCTTTATCAGACCATGTCCATGGCAGTCGAGGGTAAATCCGTCCAGTTACATCAACAAACTATAAATCAAGAAAAGGGAGATGACATGAGAGTGCAGCATGCTTTATGAGATATTATAGACAAAGTGATTATATTACACAGTGCGTGTTCGTAGGTTGGTTGTCGATGCTGTGACAATCCTTATTTCTTCAGGGGCCATGATGGGTTGCTAGATATCGCTCTTAGTCTATTAATACTATTCACGACTATCAAAATAAGGGCCTAGAGGGTCACACACAATAGCGTATTCAAGAATCTTCCCTATTCAGTTGAATAGGTGTTTTGGACATTGCGGGCCCCGCCAAATGGGTCCAAGAAATTTCCAAAGTTAGACGATCACCAATGAAATAAATAAATTCATATTATTTGATTTTAGAATAATGAGTATTGAATTTATTTATTAAATGTATTTACGAGTTTCAAGTAAATACAAGAATAAATATTAATTAATTAATATTAAATTATTCAAGGTTCAATTAATATTTATGGGAGCGATGATTCGAGTTAATGACTCAATTATTATCATGTAATATATTTTAGTATATTACAAGTAAATGATAATAATATTTATGACTCAGTTGAGTAGTCATAAATTTCATTGATAGTTCGTAAAGTATTCGGGGTCGGCGAGGCGATACTGGGCATTTTAATTGTGCACTATAAATAGAAGAGGAGGGGCATTTTCCCAACACTATTTATGGAGCTTATCTCTCCTCTCCTCTCTCCCACATTCTAGAGAGAGATGCTCTGGATGCAATGATCTTGTATGGAGCTCTCTCTTGGTCATCACTAGCGATGTGATGCGGTGGTCGTTGGAGAATCGAAGACATCGTCACAAATCCGCGCTAGCACCCGGATTACGACGAACGGCCCTCCCACAGATTCCTTGAAGCGTGTGTGGACAATCTAGAGGAATTCGACTTCGTATTCTTTGAGCAGCGATCTCCAATGATGAGCAGACGTCGTGCGCGGCTTCAGATTTAAACTAGGTATTTTACAGTTTAATTTTGTGCTTATAATCCTTCATGCGTGGTCCTCGGCTAAGACTGGGATACTCTTCTCCGACGTTGAAAAGTTTACGTTGATAGTCGGTAAAAAAAAATTTAAAACCCACCTGTTTGGGGCTTCGGCTTCATGCTTGGTTCCAAAAAGTGGTATCAGAGGGAGAATGTGTCGATTTTAAGCCAAGAAATATTTAATTTTCATTTAAAAATAAAGAGGGCGTCAATACGGTCCTAATGCCGCAAATAGAATCTGAATTGGATGTCGGATGTCTATTCTGCGGACATCCGATGTTATAAATTCAGAATTGAAAAAAAACAATTACATGTCACCGGAATAGTATTTCATGGTGATTCAAATAATTGTTATTATTATAATAATTATATAATAATAATAATAATGGTTTATCTTAATATTAATTTTATTATTATAATTTTATTATAATAATATTTTGATATTATTATTAATTTCCAAAGACTAAAGAGGCTTTATATTTTTAAAGGGGTGAGTATTTGTTTAAAAAAATAAAAGGGGAAGAAAGACTTGAAAAAATATAGAATTAAAAAAAAATAAGCGGGGAAACGACCTACTTAGCAGGTCACGCAAGAAAGATTAAAAAAAGGCTGGGAGACCCAAGGAGGTCAATAAAAAATAAAAAAATAAGAAATAAAAAAAGGAGGCATAGGGGAGACCTGCTTTGAAAGTCATGCAAGAAAGATTAAAAAAAGGGTGGGAGACCCGAGCGGGTCTCCCCCCACCTGTCTCCCCACGCGGCGGCCACCCAGGCTGCCTCCTCTCCTCCTCCGCAATGCAGCGGAGCCGCCTCCTTGTCTGCCCCACGGGGCTACACAGTGCGGCTCCTTTTTCCGAACCAAGCTGGCAACCAGGCAGCAATGACACCCTGCGCCCTGTCCGCGCTAGTCGGATGCCTCCTCCCTGCTCTAGAGGAAGCTCATGAGCACACCAAGCGACCACCTCTCCTCTCGGTCCGGCTCCAGCAGCAGTGCAGCATCCATGTAGGTCGCCCCCTCTATCCAGCCCAGCAGCCACCCGCGTGGTGCCCCTTCCGGCCGCGGACCACCCCTCCGGGATGCCTCCTCCCGCAACATGCAGGCATGACTTCCTCCTCCTACACCAATAGCGGAGCTGTCCGACCCTCCTGCACCTTGCGCACCAGCCCGAGCGGTTGTTCCCCTTCCACCGGTTCTCCTCCCTCCCGCTGAAGCAGCAGCAGACAGCTCCAGGTTTGTGACCCGCACCCCGTGTTCTCCCTTTGTACGGCTTCTCCCTACATCAACTGTAGTTGTACAGCCCTACTTCCACCTCTCTAGCGCCTGGAAGCAGCCCTCCTCTGCACAGGTGAAGCAAGACCGCTCCACCCTGCGCGCACCCAGCTCCACCCTGCTGTGCGCTTCCCTACTGCCCCTGGCCTCTTTCCGGTGCTTTTCGTGGGGAGTCGCGGTGCACCGCACCAGTCGGGACGTGCCTCCTAGTTACCCACCAGCCACTACTGCCTCAGACTAACCCATTTCTCCATAGACAAGCCCCGTTCCGGCCGCCACCCGGTTCTCATAGCAGGCAGGTAACATTCGCTGCCATGAAACTTCTCTAGGCCAGTCTGTTCAGCCCAGAACAGGCTTGGGAAAACCTGCCTACCCTAGAAAGCCCCTGCATCGGGTCGGCACTACCCGGGATGGGCCTACGCAGGTTCGCCCCGACCCGCACAGGCTCTACCCGGGGTTCATGTGGCACGAATAATTTTATTTGAATCAAAAGTAAATTAAATTAATTAATTTAATTTCGGACTAGAATTTAGTTAACTAAATATTAACTTTGGTTTATAATTAATTTGGAATAATTAATTTAATTGGGAGATAATTAAATTAATTTACTAGTATAATTTTTTGTTTTAAAATTAAATTAATTAAACGGGACTGAATGACGTAAATAGTGAATTAAAATTAGTGCGAAATTTTAATTCAATAAAATAATTCCTTCAAGTATATATTAATGAAAGTTTAATTTTTATTCTACACTTACTTAATATATGAAAGTTTAATGAATATATGGCTGATCATGATCTGTGACCTACTAATGTATGTCTGGTGTTTATTTATTTCATTTAATTATTTATTTATTGCAATGGTTTGTAATAATTATTTTAATTAAATAAAGGCGGTCTGCGTTCCGTCTCAAGTGTCGTTATATGTGTAACGGCCTACATGCCCATTCTCAGAGTTATAATTTTACTCCCTGGATCACCTCGCCTGTGTGCGAGTACAATTGTATAATAACGAGATGACGTCTGATTCACTTCACTCCAAGTGACGGTGAAGCACCAGACTGGAGTTGGATGCATTGGATGAGCAGACATTGCTATTCAAGTTGCAAGCCACACAACTAAAGGTATTTACCCCTAGGGTTTCGGTTGGTCCATTATTCACTGAACAGGAAACCAATAGTACCGAAACATGATCAGTTGTTCATTTTATTTCTGAATGGTTTATAATTTTTGTGCATGTGTAATTTATTGCATGATCACATAATATAATAATAAACAAGCATGCAAGATAAAATGAACATGTGACACGATGAATTTTCTATTTCTTGCATGGTCAGTTGTGAGTGCGATCACATAGTACATGATTAAAAAATTAGAAAATTAATTCATTCATCACACTAAAAATAATAAAACCCTCAAAGTTATATTAAGACTAAATAGCCTTCCGTCATTCAAATTATGACAAAACTAGCTGTTTGAGGTGTCGGTCATGCCTTAGGTGAGGGTGCCTCTTACTACTGGGGAGTCCTTATAAGAATGATGGGTCTGCTTAACTAGAGTTCTAGTAAGGATTAGCCATAGATAACTTGCTATCATTTTAGAGGAAAGCGTTGAGTAAATCAAATTTTGATTTTAAGAAGCTGGGACTTCACTCAACAGATGAAGTAACCACAAGTTAAAGTAGTCGGCCAGCCAAAAGCCTACCTAGAACCCTCCAAGTAGTGGCGTAGCCTTAGCTTGTAGACTATGAGTGGTGGTTCCGGGATCCTTTCCACTAGAATACTCAAGCGACAGAGTATTCCAATTCTAGCATAGAGGGTCCCTAGAATCCGATAAAATAGTGGGAGACATAAAATGATTTAAGTAATTAATCAAAAATGACTAAACCGGTAATCCATATAAAAGGCACTCATCTGCTAAAATTTATTTTTGTATAAAAATGGAAAGTTATACCACAAGATTAAAACTGAGATATTAAAATGGAAAAAGTAAATGTCCACACTAACACGAGTGTCCATGAATTGTACAGGCACGTGCACATAGTATTATGATATAGGAAACTCAAGGTGTTAGTGTCCCCAACACTGTTAAACTACCTCATGATGCGAGAGTGAAAATTGATTATAGGAGACTAATTTACAAAGCATATGATAGTTATATCATTATGATTTCATCAACGTCTGGTTTCAGTTGCGGTCGCTACACCAGGACATAGATGATATAACATAAAGTCTCATCTCTGAGAAATTTTCAAGGAGAAAGAGAAGAAATGGCATGAATAAGGTGTTGTACACCGACATGTGTAAATTGAAAGATTGATCATGGTCTTTAAATATCATTTCCACCACATTACTCAAGTCTCGTTTTATGTTACAAAACAAACAAGTATTGAGTAAACGCTTCATTACCAATTTAGGTAAGGTTCGTCAAGTGAATAAGAATAAAAGACAAGTTAGCGTTAATTTTTATGGCAGATAAATTGATATACAATGTGAAAAGGTCAAAGGAATTTAATGCCAATGAAATATTCGTGACGTCCTTCAATTAATGAGGTATTAAAAAAGGTTATTTTCATTGCAATACTATGGAATTTTAAAAACAATGAACTGATTTTAATAATCAAGTTACCGCTTCTACAGCAGGCATATTCATCAATGTGATGTTTCCTTTTACTACTTGGGTATTAAATACAATATGCTGGTAACATATGTGTATTCTAATACAATAAACAAGTTATTATAGAAACCTTACTAGAAGTCAGGTGTATTCTCCAAATAGGACGTGAAAGGGTGACACCTAGGCTAGTGGTGAGGAGAACATGACTTCTTTAATTGCCAAGTGAAAGATTCATGTTGAACTATTGTTGAGTATAACCACAAACATTAATCTCATGTTTCCTTGGATTCAAGGAGACATTATTTCAATTTCTGGAATGAATGTTGTTTTTGTTAAACTCAATCACTAGTTCAGTGATACATGAATCATAGGAATTTAGTGATGAATATAAATGTAATACTTATATCCAATTGTGACAGGATAATTCTTTGTCAAGTAATACAAAAAATAGACATCATGAATATACCAAGTATGATATTTAGGCTCGGAAAATCTAAATACTTATGGTATTATCAATGTATTTAGTTTGGACAAAGGAGCCTTTAGAAATAATGGTATGTCACAAATATTTTGGAAATAGTTCAACATGAATGTGTGAACTATTCCAAGTATAAGATATTGGTATATATACTTCATGATATTCTTTTAAGTAATTAAGGAATATCAAAGTGAAGTATTTTCGTGGTCAAGATATATGAGTTGCTTCGGGTTGGGATACCGAATAATATCTCGACCAAGCATTCATCAATCATAATATTGTATCGTGGAGAAATTCCATAATGCACATTACCTTATCGACATCACACCATTGATGTTAATGGGGAGGATTGATGATGAAGTCTTACATATCCACATTGATCAACAAAATGTAGCGTGGAGTAATTCCTTAATGCACATTTTATAAATCAAGGTTTTGATGTAAGTAATATTAATGTTGGAACAAGTAGAAACTTCCATTATATTTCATGAAGTGCTTTGCAGTGATATCCCACAACTATATGCCAACTATAATGACAAATGGATATCATACTAGTCATAGTATGATGTAAACCCATTATGTCATAAGAACATGTGTTTGGATACAAAGAGTTTGTTATGACATAAACAAACTAGCATCAAGACAAACACATTGTGCATTTAGTGTAATAATCCTAACAGTTGATTAGGACGTTACATAAATCCCTAAGATAGAAGAGTAGGTAGTCAAGCAATAGACTACACTTCTATATAAGGGTGCACATCTCTATTAGACATAGTGAGAGCTATATTGACTTGTGTTTAGTCAATGCTCAAAATGAACAAGTAGTTGGCATAGGAACTAGTTCCACAAGCGCAAGTGGAATAAAGTATGTTCTAGAGATACATACTGCGTAGGAAGGATAAAACCATGGTGATGGTTTTTATATTCACCGCGATCGGTGATCTATTATTCAATGTGAATAAAATTTCCTAAAAGTAAGCAGTGTATGGAAATTATCTAGAATTGATAAGACCAACTAATATTCAATTAATGGATTACATGTATCAAAGTGAAAAAAAGGGGCTATTATTTTGAATACTGTGGTGGGTATTCAAGTGAGTTGATACATGGATGGTACGAGCTTAGTACCAATAAGGCTCAATTGGGTTCACCAAGTTGTTATGCCTAAATCCGTTAGATTTTTACTTATCATAGTTAATATCTATGATCAATTTATTTAGAATTGGATTTCATGACCACCAATTGATGATGGTGTCTATACGACATAACCATATAGGGATGGTCACATCACAGAATGCTAATAAAGGTTGCAAGTTACTGAAATCTGGTTTAGTATTAAAGTAATAAACATGATCAAAGTATATACATTTAAAACACATTTTTCCATGTGTCTACCAGAGGTTATTGGGAGCGATAAGGTTTTCCAATAAGAAATATGTTCAGTAACATATTGAAAACAGACATTGGTCTGACAGTTAGTTAAGACCAAAATGAAAATTTACTCTCCAATGATTGACATAAAGTAGCAACCTAAGTTCTAGGGAAAATGATCTACTAAGGTAGATCTATAGGTTTCTTGTTCCTAGTCAATCGTACATATAGTGACATTGTATTGAAAAATACATGTTGGAATAATTCAAGAGATGAATTGTTTCCTATGTAACACGGCATAATCTCTCCATGTTGACCTGTCTGTGACATGGGAATAGATAAATGTAGTGAGTTTAAATCCATACGTCAGAGCAATAGATAAATCATGTATGCCATGAAATGTACAAGAACTAATATTTCCAAGGCATATTTTACAATAATAAAATATCGGTTATATCCACGAGCACTACAAGGGATGCTGTCAGAACAATCTAATTGTACTTTGACAAGTACAAAATATTTGTATGTGGTTAGTGGAGAAAAAGGGATACTAGATTTTGGGGATATGAACTAGTATTCCATTGATCAATGTGATCTAGTATTGAAGTTAGGCTAAAGGAGATGAGCAAGTCAAGCTCATATCATCCAGTGGTGGCCATACCAACAAGACCGAGTACATTGCAGCTTCTAAGGCTGCTAAGAAGTAGATATGCAACAATTTTTTTTCTAGTTATTAGAATCACACCTGGTGTGAAAAGTATTATCATAATCTAAATTACGATATTCTTACTAGCCAAGATATCATGTTATGATAGTGGACAAATGGGATATACTTGGGATACCATCTCTTGAGAAGTTTTACTCAAAGAGATGAGGTCACTATAGTAGAATAGCCACGTGAAGGAACCATGGCAGACCCAGTATCTAAGGTTGTTACTCAGCAGAAACATGATGCTTTTCAAGTGAGTAGCTTACAAGTTTGGTTAGATAGTTGGCTCTAGTGCAAGTGAGAGTGTTGAAATAGTGGGTTCCCTAGACCCAACTATTATGTTCTATTGATTACCATATCAGGTATACAATAAAGTATGCATGATTTCATCTTACCATTATAGTGTAGACTTTTCTTCGTCTACAATTGAAATGGTAATGTCCAAAGATTAATTGTTGTATCGAAAGGTTATATCAATTCCCAGGCTATAATGAGAACCTCAAGATACTATGACATTAATCTTAAATATATATGTTCTATTGTCTAGATACATCTTACTAATTGGACATAGTAAATGTCTGACCATCAGGTGCTGGGGGCTCATAAGCAATGAGACTTCTTCTCATTAAGTTCGCACTTGGTGATCTCTAGTAGTGAGATCATGAGGACTGACCCGCCAATAAGAACACCACATGTTTTGGGTGTCATTGGATGTTCCTATCTACGATCATGTGTAATGGTCTCCTGACTTGAGATCATTACCAATGTATGTCCCTTGATTTCATACATTGATGCAAGATGAAAACCATGGAGATGAAGTCGTGGTGAGGTAGTTTTTATCGGGTGCATCATTGGTGGCATGTCATTGGTTGAATGGTCAAGAAAGGATTTGTCGCTTCTGGGTTATGGAAGTAATATATCTCAGGCCATGTTGATATGGACGGTAGTACCTTTATAAGACCATGGTCGTGGTAGTTGATGGTAAATCTATCCAGTTACATCAACAAACTATAACGCAAGAAAAGGGCGATGACACAAGAGTGAGTCCTATCTTAGGAGATATTACAGACAAAGAGATTATATTACACAGTGCGTGTTTGTAGGTTGGTTGTCACTTTTGTGACAATCCTTATTTCATCAGGGGACATGATGGGTTTCTAGATCCCACTCTTGGTCTGTGAATACTATTCATGGCTATTGGAACAAGGGCCTAGATAGTCACACACAATAGCGTATTCAAGAATCTACCCTATTCAGTTGAATAAGAGTATTGGACATAGCGGGCCCCGCCATAGGGGTCCATAAATTGTCCAAAGTTAAACGATCACCAACAAAATAAATAAATTCATATTATTTGAGTTTAGAATAATGAATATTGAATGTATTTATTAAATTTATTTACGAGTTTTAAGTAAATACATGAAAAAATATTAATTGATGAATATTAAATTATTCAAGGTTCAATTAATATTTATGGGAGTGACGATTCGATTTAATGAATCAATTATTATCATGTAATATATTTTAATATATTACAAGTAATTGATAATAATATTTATGACTCAGTTTAGTAGTCATAAATGTCGTTGATAGTGCGTTAAGTATTTAGGGTCGGGGAGGCAATACCGGGTATTTTAATTGTGCACTATAAATAAAAGAGGAGGGGCATTTTCCAAACAATATTCACGGAGATTATCTCTCCTCTACTCTCTCCCTAATTCTAGAGAGAGATTCCCTAGATCCAAGGAGTTCGGATGGAGCTCCCTCTTGGGCATCGCTAGCGATTCGATGTGGTGGTCGTTGGAGTGTCGAATGCATCATCGCAAATCTGTGCTAGCACCCGGATTATGACGAACGACGCTCCTACGGATTCCGTGAAGAACGTGTGGAAAATCTAGAGGAATTCGATTTCAGATTCTTCGATCAGTGATCACCAACAACGAGCAGACGTCGTCCATGTATTCAGATTTAAACCAAGCATTTTACGATTTAATTTTGTGCTTATAATCCTCCATGCGTGGTCCTCAGCTAAGACTAGGCTGATCTTCTCCAACGTCGACAAGTTTACGTTGACCTTCAGTAAAAAAAATTAAAACCAACCTGTTTGGGGCTTCCGATGCATGCCTAGTTCCAACATTTTTGTGGTTTTTAGTATGTCAGTTGTGTTTTTTTACTTGAATTAATGTCAATTTTAAATAACAAGACACATTTGGAGTTATACTGGTGACACCTTGCATCAGATTGAGGTGATGTTGATTCCTACACATCAAAAATGACTGATATATCATTTTCTTAATGTATCGAAATAATCAGAATGCATTTCCTTAGTTTTCAGTATGTCGGTTGAGTTTTTTTACTATAATGTCATTTCAAACTGAAAACATAAAATTTGAGTCATACTGGTCACGTCATGCATCGGTTTTATGTGAGACTATTTCATATACATTTAAAAGGACTTAATAATCACTTTCCATAATTTGGAATAAAATCAGATTGTGTTTTCTTGGTTTTTAGTGAGTGACATGTTTTGAGTTAAAATGTCAATTTTAAAATGACAGCAGACACTTTTAGTCATACTAGTCACACTATTCGTCGGATTGAATTGAGGTTGATTAATACATGTCAAAAATGACACATGGATCATTTTACTAAAATATAAAAACAATCCAAAATCTTTTAATCATTTTTAAGTTTGTCAGTTGTGTTTTTTTACATGAATTAATGTCAATTTTAAATAATAAAACACAATTTGAGTCATATAGGTGACACCATGTTTCGGATTGAGGCTTGGTTGATTCTTACACATCACAAATGGCTGATATATCGTTTTCCTAAAGTATCAAAACAATCGGAATGCCTTTCCTAATTTTTTAGTATGTCAGTTGTGTTTTCATACTAAAATGTCATTTCCAACCAAAAACATTCAATTTGAGTCATATCGGTCGCATCGTGAATTGGTTTGACATGAGACTGCTTCATACACATCAAAAAGGGCATATGAATTATTTTTCTTAATTTGGAAGAAAATTGGAGTGTGTTTTCTTGGTTTTTAGTGAATGAAACATTTGGAGTTAAAATGTAAATTTTAAACTAATAGCAGACACTTTTAGTCATATCGGTCACACCATTCGTCATATTGAGGTGGGGTTGATTTCAATATGGCACAACTGACTCATGGATCGTTTTTATAAAATATCAAAACAATATGAATGTGTTTTCTCTGTTTTCAGTATGTCAGTTGTGTTTTTACTTGAATTAATGTCAATTTTAAATAACAATACACATTTGGAGTCATACCGGTGACACCGTGTGTTGGATTAAGGTGTGTTTGATTCCTACATGTCAGAAATGACTGATATATCATTGTACTAAAGTATCCAAACAATATGAATGAATTTTATTGGTTTTCAGTATGTCAGTTTTGTTTTTTTACATGAATTAAAAACAATTTTAAATAAAGATTCATTTGGAGTCATACAGATGACATTTTGCGTCGAATTAAGGTGTGGTTGATTCCTACATGTCACAAATGGCTCATGGATTGATGTCCTAAAGTATCAGAACAAATTTTAAGTACATTTGTTTACCTAAAAATAAATACACGGTTTCCTTTGAAACCTAAAAAAGAGACCTAACCTGCTCAATAGGCTCAATCTACCCAGTTTAGAAGGATTGTGGAAAAACCTTTGATCCCTTTATAGTTGACACAGAATAACATCCTCTTTCTGCAGCATAGATTTAGTCATCCCAGTGAAAAACCAATTGTCATATATTTAGGACCTCCGAATGAATATATGATAGTTGGTTCTTCATTGGGTCAACTAAAGAGGGGAACTACCAATGTTTTAGATTGAATTGATGTTTTTTTGGAGACAAACACTTCTCATTGTTGAAAATGAGAAGAGTAGTGTAAGATCCTATGCATGTTATGTATCAAGACATCACAACAAACTCAAGGGATGGTGAAACCCGTTCTAGATACTTGTTATATTTTTTGGTCTATCAACAACACACATACCCTTATAAATTAGGATCCCTAAATTCTTTTAAAAAACCAATCAACATGAAATTCATTTAGCACGCAAACAAGGACCACCAACGGCCATGATTTTTAGTAGGGCATATAGCACATTAAAATCACAACATTAACATCAAAAAAAGATAAATATAAGAAAGTCAAGATTATTAATGTCAAAATTATTTGATAAGTTTACTATCTTAATTCTATATGTGTACATTCTTCCATCAGGTATGTTACCCATTCATTTCTAAGAATATCTATATCGTCTTGTGAATATGACTATTTTTGGAAATCATGGTAGTACTGAAAAAATATAAATTCACAGAGGATTAATAATTATTTTAAATGAAATGGAAATTATCTTCAAAAATACCTCTTCATGGATGCTAGTTTTTTATGAAATATGATCTCTTTCATAAATTTACAAACATAATAACCATAGTCTTTATCTCTTTTTTATTTCCGGAACTGCAGAAATATTGATAAAAATAAGTAATTTCTTTATATGTGTTAGGATAGTGAAATCTTATTATATATACCCTGATACTTCTACATTAGTAGTACTTGTCAGGTTTCTTATCTTTTTCCCCTGGCCTCATTCCATGATGTATAAAATATTCATGCACCACCCTATCATAATAAAATCCCCATTAAAAGATAATATAAATTATATAATTGGACGGTTAGATCTAAAATGTTTGGATGTAGTGTATTACATATTGACAAACTCCATTATGTGTGGTCAGTTTGTTGGATATCCATGCATTGAATTCAGAAAATAAATCTTTGGAGTGTCCAAATTGACCGCAATGAGAATCCAATGATGCTTAAGAACACAAAAAATAACAAGTAATGAAAGAAATTAAAATATATTTTATATGATTAAATTGTAGAGTTTTACCCTTACATCGTTGGTATTAAGAAGAGTATGTCATCCGTAATTTTTCTGTTAAATGATTTGAGTAGTCCTACCACTATTTTTCCTTCTTTGTTGGAAGTTATGTCTTCTTGTTTTGTAGAGGTGACGTGAGGACTAACGAGTCTAAATTTTCGTTCACGGGAAAATCCCTTCAATTTTTTTTTCATATATACACCTGAAAAAAAATTAAATGTATTTAGTCATAATTATCATACTATATCATCTTTTGTAAAATCAAAGAATGAACACATACCTTATGTAAACATTTACAACTGAGTTTCCTAACCAATCATAGTCGAGAATTTTAGTTGAACTCTCAACACCAATGAAGTCAATATCTTCCCATCCGTATATATTTTATTCAAAATCTATTATGTGTTACCACCATCTTTCAACTTCGTATCCACATGATACTTCAATGATAATAAATGTGGACAGAAAATAGGGGGTTAAGGTGCTTTGGGTAGATTGTTTTCATCGGTTGGTTGATCCTTGAGATGTTTTTGAACTGGTCTTTCATTTCATCCCTTCCCTTTGTCCATCTGTAATAACATTCATATGTTCATAACTTTTAAAATAAATCCCGATGAGAAGTATTGATTATAGTCAATACCATGACGTTTTTTGAACCCTTTAACAACCAGTTGTTTCTTTTAATTTATAAATTGTCCATCCATGTCCATTTTATTCTTGAATACCCATTTGAATACAATAGGATTTACATCTAGTGGAGGGTCTAACAAAATCCTGAATTGGTTTTGAAACATAGAATCTATTTTAGAATTCATAGCTTCTAGAAACATGGAAAAATTTGTTCAACATACAAATTCCTTATATATTTTGAGATCATTATTATCAACTAATAATGATTTACCATCCTCAGTGAGTAGAAATCCATATCTTTCGGGTTCTTTTACCTATCTTGTACTTATATGCAACACAATTTTCTCTAGAATTTATTCTACTGTGAGACATTTTGGAATCTATTTCTATTCCATCTCTTGTGTACCTTAATCCTTGACTTCATAATATTATATCTCACTCACACTATAACTTTTAGATATGTTATCCCTCTCAATGAATATGGTTTTTCTTACCATAATTTATTTTTTTCCTAAGTGGTTTTATAGTTAATATACAATTTTTTCCTTAGATTATCCTATAAAGGTACACTTTGTACCTCTAGATTTATATTTGTTGCATGAATAGGCCTTAAAAACTCTTCGCATCCACAAACATATAAGTATGAAAACACAGTTTTATTTCCACTCAACAGTTGTCATGGAATGCAATTTTCCACTATAGTTGTCACTAAGTTCAGTTTTTTTGATAATGTTTTTACCCTATTTCCCAAAAAGGATAATGGAAGAATCAATGAATAAACATTGATCATACCATTTCTAATAGGTTTTGGTTCCTCCATTAACATACACAATTCCATTATGGTGTATAATGAGAAGTAAGTTAGGATAAAATCCCAAACTCAGATAAATTATCAATTAATAATTGACTAAAATATTATTTGTCATGGTCTAAATAATGTTTCATAATCTTCGTACCAATATGGTCCTCAATGTCATTCTTATATTCGTTGAATATATTAAATTAATATGAAAATGCCTCATTAATTATACATATCCTTGTCTACTAAAATAATCTATAGAAATTATGATGTATGAGTACCCACACCATGCTTCAACTAGAAATGGTTTTCACACATTAGAATAAACTAATTCAGTAATCACCTTAGTCCTTTCACCTTTTCCACTAAATGAAGATTTTGTGATTTTTACTTGAAATCATGCATTAAATTCATAATTTGGTTTTATTTCTAAAGAATCCAAATTTTTATCTTTATGTAATTTTTCAAACTCTTTTTGTTTACATGACCTAGATAATGATTCCATAGTTGGGTGTTGTATAAGTCATGTGAACTAGTTTCTTTATCGATTTCCAATAATAGTTTCTTATAGTCTAACACATAAAGACCATTATATAAATATTCTTTACCATAAAATATTATTTATTTAAAAAAGAATAAAAATTTATTCCCAAATTTTAAAATAAATCCATATGTATCAAAAATGGATGTATATATAATTTTATTGTTAACCGATGTCACATAATAACAATATTATAAAACTATGAGAATTACCATTAATAACCTAAGGTGATATTCCCTAGTAGCCACAACTATAATTAATTATCTATTATATTCATGTAGATCTACTGCTCCTTGGGAAATTTTCAAGAATCTACTTGGTTCATGTATTTGAATACATATTTTCATACCACATGCTATATCTAATACCCAATTTGTAGAAATAAGTAAATTACACTTGATGAAAAATACACCTAAATCTTCCCCTTGCTTGGGTTAATTTCATCTTCCAATGGTCCATATTTTCACATGAAAACTAGATAGAATCATGTTCCATTTTATTCCCCTTGATGTTCCACTTCTTGGAAGGGCATTTAGAAGATCCATTGTAATTAATTCTCTTTTATCGACCTTTCTTTTTATTCACCATTAGGATGGATGTATTTTTATGATTTATATCCTTGTCAACATTACAAAGTAATGTGGGAAGATATGGGAGGGTGTTTTCAATGTTTTTCATATTCAAATTGTCAAAAAATAGGAGAATCACTAAGGGATTGAGGAAACATTGATATTGGTGTCTAATTCTTTATATATTTTAAAACTTATAAACTTCATGCGCTCAATATATCCGATGAGAAAGACTATGTGTTTCCTAGATTTCACACCTTCTCCATGTTTACTCTAAAATTACTCCCTAAATATATTAAACCATTCATGTCTATCTCTCTCCTGATATAGATGATAGAGATGTTGGATAATAATATAAGCATCCATGTGTTCATGTGACTTCATGAGTCCATTATATAAGGATGAAAGTATTAAAACTAAAACTCTACCCCAGAATGAAAATTTTTACCATAGATACATTCTCTTAATAAATCTCCCCTTTTAAGTTGGATTATAAATTAAGCATTATTGAGAATAACATTTTCATTCATTGTACAACACTATCCATATGAATCTAAACCATTCCTAAAAATTAGTACCAGTTATAAGATCATATTTCTCCAAAATAGATCATAGGGATAATGTGGTTGGCAAGATTTTCATTATTGTGAAATATTAAAAATAATATTATTATTACATCACTTTTCTATAGTTAATGTTATATAAAATAATAGTTTTTAAATTTATTAAGTCCCTCTCTATTTTATAGAGTCCCAATATTCTTAACTATTGGATTGAGAATATCTAGTTCCTTTGAAATTATAGAAGAATGGATCCATATTACCCTTCTCATAACCCAAGTGTGGGCTCGATCAATTAGTAGAAGGTATAAATGTTGGAAGGTATTTTCTGACTATGGGATTGAAGCTCTCTGATTGTTTGAGTGGTCTCCCCAATCAAGAAACCCTTCCTCATATTTCCTCAACACTTTCCTCCAAGTTATATAAAGTCTACCAAGGGATACTTCTTTTTATTTAAAATGGTAAAGACAACCCAAATCATTCATCTGAACTCTTGGACAAAAATATCTATCCTAATGAGGGTCATTCAAACACTTAGTTATATTGGTTTCATTTCTAATCAAGTAATGGAAGGCTTCATCTAACATGATATTATGTATATTGATTTAATTTATTATGAGTAAATTTTTCTTGTTTTATCCTTTACATGTGTAGTTAATATAAATTGAATTTTAATTTATTTATTAATTATATTATGATAAAAAAATTCATAACGCATTCATTTTAATTCCATACATTCATATTAGGTCATTTATTCTGTTGATCGTGACCATGCATGAATAAAATAAATAATTTATAAGAAATAATTAAAATAAAAAAATAAATAAAATGATTATGAGGTTTATAAAATGATTGAATTTTTTATAGGAAAATAGATTAACCTATAATCCAAGGGATAAACTCCTTGTGTCGGTCATGGAATGACTTACATTATCCCACCTATCCACCTATGTATCTCTCATATTGGTTTTATCTTGGTTGTATTTTGAATGGAATCTAACTCAGCTTCTCCTTGAACTGAGTCCGTATAAATTCAAATACTCCTTTATTACATATATTTTATATGTCAAATTCAATTTAGGAGAAAAAAAGTATTTTTTAAGGTGAATTACACAAAAAAACCTTGGGCATGCATGCCTTATTTAATATAGAGGGAGTGATAACTAACATTCCATAATATTTAATTTAATAATAATCAATTTCTAAACTATGAAATAAAATTAAATTAAATAAAACAAGAATATACCTAGGTCTAAAAAATCTATTTATCAGTCATACACATGAAATAATTATACATTTCAAAAAACTAGCTAGTATTCATTTCAATTCGTTCTTTAATAAGATAAAACACACATAAATTAATCTGATTAATTATCATAATAATCAATTACATCATTTTATCATATTTTTTCTATTCATCTTGAAAATTACCATACAATCAGTTTTTAAATAGAATGAATAATTAAATTTTATTGAAGCTCAATTAAATAGTACACAACTTTTGTACTTGGAAGTAACTCAGTAAGTACCTATCCAAATAATTTAGAATGGTTTTAATTATAAAAATGCACTCATGTGACATATTGTTTGCACGAAATGTTCCATAATTTCAAGTCATGTAATTTCAATTTAATGTGATAAAAAACACATGAAAATTATTTTTCTAGTATAATTTAATGTGTTGAGTCTTTAGTTTACAATAACCATGCATGATTCATAGTTTCAAATATTAAATAAATTAAATTAATCATTAAATAAAATATGAAACTGAATGGCCAATGTGTACAATAAAATTAATAACCCATAGAACATAGGTTTTTGGTTTTTAATAAGTTAAATAATAAAATTTAATATTTCCATATAAATAGGTAAAGTACATGACACGTTAATTATTGCCTCGTGGCATGAAATTCTCTTTTCTGGATATCTATAGTACATTCATAGAGACTCAGAGTGTACTTATCATTGACATTTATAAAGTACAAATCATGTATAAAGGATAAAAAAAGTGTACTTCATGTTACATGGAATCTAGTATATATGCATCATGTAATAAATACTTGTGGTATATTAATTACACAATGTGTTTTGACACCATGTTTATTCCTCGAAAGAATGTGGACAACAAGAAATGTATTAGATCTAGATGATGTGCACTCTAGAAATTCTGTGTCCGACCTTGGATGGTCTATACACGGTAAATTTATTATAAATTTAATGTACTAATTACACGATGACCTGTAAACCATGTATGAGTCCTTGTGAAATGAACAAGGATACACAACCTGTAATAAGGGAGTATAAACCATGTAGTCTTGTATTATCCAGGAAAAACTATTAGCACTTATGGATGGGTTTTCCTGATGTGATCATTGATTAATTGTTAACCAAAAATGGTAATATAATATAGAAACATGAAATAGGAATAATATATTTTGATTATGGATGATGATTTAATTTAAACTTTAAATAAATTTCATCATTTACATGAATAATGATAAAAGTCAAAAAATAGTTATATATTTAAGCATGAATGCATCCATATAACATATTGGTTCTGGACACAACAAAATTTCTTACCAGGGCCAATCCGAACTTGGAAAATTTCAAATATGATGGATCAGTCCCATACTGTACAAGAAATGAATCTTATGTTAAAAAAAATCTGAATTAAATATTTATAGGATATGTCTCCGGAACCAAGAGGAGTTATTTTCATGTTAAATACATAATTAATTTATTTAAATTTGATTAAATATTACTTTTTACTTGAGATAATTATTTATAGTAGATACTAATAATATGAAATCCTTTTTGGTAATATTTCATTGAACTTGTTGGATCCAATTGTACAATCCATTTAGCGATGATTTACATGTGTTCCTATGATCTCCAAATATCCCCAATAAATCTCTAGGTGTTAGCATGGTCAATTGATCATCTCATGTAATTCATCTTGATAAATTAACATTTATTTGGTCTTGAAGAAATTCCCTTTATAATCTCATTCATGGGAGGATATGAGAAGGAAGAGTTAGATTATAGAGAGAAATCTGTTGTGAATTATTATTTTCAATTAACCTCACTTGTAATATATTAGTGGTCTATTCATAAACATAGGGTTAGAGTTTATAATTTAATTTATTACAGAAGTTACCTTAATAAAATTCTCAACCCATATCTAACCCCATTAAATGTATTAACAAAATAATATTATTTTTTTCCCATGGTGTGCGCTAACTAGCGTAATGATAAATATTATTTTACTATATTTCAAATTATTTATTTGTCACCAAAAACAATATTGGCCCACTCTTCTTCCTTGTAAAAATAATATACTTATATAATTAAATATTTATTCATAAAATAAATATTCTATTAAAGGTTTGGAGAATAAAAATTTAATAAATATTCAATATAAAAATAAATATTATATTTTCATGTTATTTTACAATTACATTAGGAGTTAGAATTTATTAAATTTATGAAATGATTAATTCTTAAAAAAATTCTTCCTCAGTCATGAGAATAATAATTATTCCAATAAATAAATTCAAATAGATTTTAATTGATATCAATAAAAAACACTTATTATTTTACCCTCTAGACTTATTTCTCATTTTTATTAGATGGTCATACCTAATGTCCAATATTACTATCTAGCAATGGGTTAAGAAACCCAATGGAAAAAAGTTAATTTCATAACATTGAAAACCACGTATGAGTTCTCACTATAAAATATAATACCTTTCTCAAAATATATTATCAAACAGGTTTACCACCCATTTCAGGAACCTATATGCTTGATATTTATTTTTTTGACTATCTAAAATAAAATCAACATTACACCATGCCCATAGAATTAATTTGATAGTTTGTTCTCAATAAACAGGCTAAAAATTATACTTCTATATATATGTAAGGGATAAATCATTCCTCAACATATTTATTAATATCATGTCATTCAAGATCCACCCAACATACCTAACTTCCCTCAAAAAATTAGCTTCATGGGTTTTCTTATAAAATCTATGTTTTTGTGTCATGACATGCATTAATAATAATTTTTAAGTCTATATACCATTACAAACACTCACATATAGAAATATCTGATGAAAAATAAACATGAAAATTTCATACAAGTGGGGTTGTTCTCATAATATCTTATCGTTGATATTACTATGTGGGAAATTCATACGATGAAGTCTCATTTATTTACATGTACTCACAGCTAATAGTCGATATACTATATGCGCCATTGTATAATTTTATCTGAATGTAGAACCAAATTTTAGAATTTATTCCTATAATTTCATGTTTCTAATCATAGTGGGGAAATTTTATTCCATAATAAATTTGATATATACTCTAGGACATTATTGGAATAATATTATGCATAATGATGAATAATATGTAATAAGATGTTTAATAATTATTCACTTATTTGAACATACATGTAATCCAAACTAAAAATAGTTAGTTCTAGAACACCAAATCCAACATGAATATTAGGTTTTAGGGGATCATTAGCATTGATACTTACTCTCATGATGTTCACACTTTGTGGTCTTGAGTAGATGAGATCTAGAGGAATGAAACTTTAATTAGAACACCATATGTTTTTTTGACATTGGTTATTCCTACCTAAGAATATGATTATTGTTAAATTTTCATGACATCACTATCAATGTGAACTACTATATCACATATAATGATGTAAGTAAAAAACTATGACATTGAAGTCATGGTGAGGTAGCTTATGTTCTATGTGTAATTTTTGGCATGACATTATGTGAATGATACAGATATAATTTTTCACTTCTGAGTTGAGGAAGATATATCTCAGTGTCCAAAGTTGACTAGAATGGCAGTACATTTATTGAATCTAATTATATGGAATAAAATGTTAAGTATTCCTAGTAAGGTCATGAAATATATAAATCACCAAATGGATTATCACACTACTGTGCATGAAAATGTATGACATACCATAACATAGTGGGATTTTATTACATAGAGTGTGTTTGTAGGAGGTAGTCATAATTATTAAATTCCTTAAGTACATTAGATATATGATGGGTTTTTAGAATCTACACTTGGTATTTGAGTTTTACTCGTCGATATTGAGATAAGGACCTAGTGGTTCGCACACTCTGTGTATCCACAAGTTCCACATGTCAAGATGAATATGATTTTAGGGCGAAGTGAGCACTATGAATGGGAGCTGAGGAATTTCTGAGATTATTCAATTGAAATTAAAAATAATAAAAATTATACTACTCAAGTTTAGAATAATGATTATTGAATATATTTTTCAAGTTAATCATGATTTTTTTATTATAAAACTGAATATGAGAAAATATAATTTTCCAAATGAACATAAAATGTTCATGGTACGTTAAATTATTAAGTGAGATAATGATTTGAGTTAATGTTATTTATATTATCACATATCATGTTAAAATGTTACTAGTTTTTGATAAAATGCTTGTGACGTTTTTAATATTTTTAATTAAGTCAAAAGTGTTCACAAGGGTCTGAAAAATTTTTATAACTTTATAGGGACCAAAGTAAAAAATTTATATATATAACCAAAGTATATATTTTAATATTATACTCAATAATAGTTAAATGAATACTTTTAATGAATTTTAAGCTCTATTATCTTCTCTCACATGTTTTGGAGTGATAAAATGAATAATGAACACGGATGGATTGATCCCACCTTCTTGATCACGTCAGTATTCTTTATGAGGCCAAAGGGACATCATAATACTCTTTGATTTCCCTAACTATATCTAGGAATCATAGATCGATGATACAAGAATTTTGGTGCACATTTGGATGGTCTAGATGGTTTCTATCTTGATGTCTCTGAGCCACATCATACTGACGGTGAATGAATCAAATTAGTGATTTTAAACAAACAAGTTACTATTTAGGGATCTGTTCAATTTTGTTAACTATGCTTAAAAGAAATTTCTTGTGATACTTAGAGAAATTCGTGAAATAATTTTTTAGAATACAATGTTTTTAAGATGAATCCAAACAAAAATTTTAAATTGAATATTTTTTACACTTCCTCTATGCCCTAGGTTCCTTCAATTGGTATTATAGGAAACATGTAATTATTTAAGTTAAAAAATCAAAATTTTCAATTAATTTTATAATATTTTAAATAGGGTTTTGATATGGTCTAAATGAAACTGAAATAATTTTAGTTCAATTTCAAATGGGAATGATCTTTTTGATTAATGATTGAGGGGGTTTAGGGTTTTTATGCGACATGATTTACATAATTATTTTTTCTACATCATTTATGGATATCGATTGATAGAGATTTAGGGATTTTAGGAATCATAAAAAATGTATATTGAAGTTTTTGAGTATGTATAAGTGTCAAAAAACATCAAATCTATTACACCAAAGGTCTGATTCATCCATGGATCATGTGAAATTTATTTAGGCATGAAGAATTATGAATGAAAATTTAAATCCAAATCAAACCTCCTCTGATTTCGGTTGGAAAAACATTTCATACATCATCGATGATTTTCACTTGAAGGAATCGAAGATGGAACCCTATAGATCATCCCCAAAAATTCCAAAAACATGATCAATCATCATCATATGAAATTTGGGTACTAAAATAAATAATCAGAGACTCTTTGATGTCATCATGATTATTGAAGATAAAACTAATGATCATTGAACATGGATCAAGAAATATTTTATCTTAACTTTTTATTCCCTCTCATAGACTTTATTGACAAGGGGAGAAGAGTGATAATTCATCCAATAAAGTCATATAAAAAATTTATGTGTTAAAAATTCTTTTATACTAAGGTTATAACTTAGATAAATTTCATTAAGGTCCTTATGGAAGTTAGCCCTTTATATGTACCCAAAAATGATATAACTAAATTTAAAACATTCTATAAATTTCACCAATATTTTATCAAAAACAATTAACCTAAAAATTGTGTTACATGATAAAATATGAGTAATTAACTCGACTCAAATATCCCATAAATATTAAATGAATCCTTTAATATAAAATATAAAATATTTATTTTGATAATATTTTGAATAATATTCACTGAGTAACTTGTGAATATAATAAGTAAATAAATTCAATGGTTATTTTTTGAAACTCATATAATATAGAATTTATTTTTTTACTTTGTGATTATATAAAAATGGACAATACATGTCCACTACTATGGGGCCCACCATGCAATTCACTATAATTGGCTATGTTTCTGAATACACTTTGTATGTGACCCTTTAGGCCATTAACTCAATATTAGATAGTGATACTCACAGACCAAAAGCAAAGTCTAGAAACCCATCATTAAACCTAAAGAGATATTGTTTAGTTATATCAACAAAAACCTCATATGAAAAATCAATGTATACCATAATCTCTATGTCTTGCAATACAACATAAATAATGATTTACACTTTATTTCACCATTCATTATTTCATTATTTACTAATGAATATAATACATAAAATTATATTAAATCATCATGTCCATGGTGGTAATAAATTTACTGACATCCTTCTAATCTGGGCCTGAGATATCTCTTCCTTTTAGAGGAAAAAAATTCTATCATGACCATTCAATCAATTTCATACCACTGGTGATGCACCAAATACATGTTACCTCGTCATGACATAACTACCTTGGTTTTTTTCTTAAATAAATATTCATTATCTAATGGTATACATTGATAATACTCTCAAGTTGAGAGATTGATACATGTGTTCATATATAGGAACAACAAATGACACCCAAATCATATTTTGTTCTTTATTAGTGGGTTAATACTCATAATTTTCTATACATGACATCACCAAGTGGGGGATTCATATTAACATATATAAATTCTTATGATCCCCCAAAATCTGATAGTTAGAAACCATCTATGTCTAGTCAGTGTGATATTTCAAGACCATATGACATATGATAAATATTTATGACATAGTATCTAGAGGTTCTCATTATAGTTTGGAACTAGTATAACCCATTGATAAGAAATAAAATATAAGGGAATTACCATGTAAATGGTTGATGTAGAAATATCAACATTATTATGTTAAGTATACATTAAGAAAATATCACGATATTCATGATATGGTAATTGAAAATTATTTTTAAATTTGGTTCTAGGGAAACCACTTTTACAAAACAACCACATACATTAGAGAATGTTGTTAACAATCAACTTCATAGCTCTCACCTGATACGATCATTCTTCTAACAAGTTATGGATTTAATTATTAGTCCTACCATGTTTTCCTATATCATAGTTATGAAATACGGGTTACTATGAAAAGTATGATTCATAGAACTGGAAAAAATCATTTCATATTTTATTCTTCTTTAGCTACATCAGAAGCCCCAACATATTTGATATTTGTAGATATGGCTACCACTAGATTGAGAGAGTTTCTATAGATCACTATATTATCCTAACTATACTATTAGATCATTTCGATCCATAGAAATACCATTTTATGTCCCCTTATTACTATTGTACCATTGTATCCAAGTACCAGGTACATATCCCCTCTATATTCTCAAGTACAATTTGATTTTTCCGACTACTTTCCATGCATTTCTACCAGATTTCATTGATATTTTTATCCCATAATGTATATATTGGAAATATATTGTACATTGAATGGAATATGTGATAGATTCATATCACATGAATATGTAATTATAATCATTATATTAATATCCTTTTATATATCATACATGTATTGATGGAAAGATTAATTATATATGGCATTGGAAACAATTATCCATCAGATTATTCCAATATATTATCGATATAGGTACATTGACGTGGTCTATTTTACCAATATATTTACCACATTACATTTTTTACCCTAGATCTCAGGTTTCTGCTTTAATTCAATCTTTGGAGATTCTTATTCAACACTTTATTAACTAACTATAAGACTAATATCAGTTTTCTATATGTCACCACATATTTTACTTTAAAATTGATGCAATCACACTAACCCCTAGTAGAATCATGTCATAAATTCAATTAAAATGAATATTATATGAAAAATATGTTTTCCTTAGTCTAAAAATAGATCTCTATAACTTTCATTCCTTTTTGGAATCCTATATTGTAACCAACCATATCTGGTTTTGTTGTATAGACACCATATAAGATTGGTGATATTGATATCCAATAACCAATATGATGATTATCAAAATTACTATGGAAAGTATCATTAAAATATATTTAGGCATGATGATTTATTATTCCCAATCAATAATTATCAGTACCACACTTATACCACTCATGTATTTTTCTCTTCAATATAAACTAATGGATTTATAATAATTAGAGTGACTACCAAAATACAGACTTGATTTTGGTACATGGAATCTATTTTCCTAAATTCATATAATCATGTCAATCATTGCTTACGTTCATTTACAACTTCTTTATAGGATTTTTTATTCTCAATTAATAATATATCACCCACCATGATGAATATAAAATCATCACTATGTTTTTATTCTACTTAAGCAGTATGTGTCTCTATAAAATTCCTTATTCCATGAGATCTTGTTGAATGGTTTCTTCTACTGACTACTGGTGAATCTCAATCCTTGATTTAGAATAAAAAAATTCTTTTCATAAAAACAGGTGGATTATTTAAAGGTGTTGTTGTGGGAACTCTCAAATGAAGTGTGATTTTTTTGGAACTTGGGTGCAACAGAGTGGCTGACGAAGGTCGTCTCTCAAAGAAGTAAGTAAATTAAAACAACTTCTTAATGATTTATAAAAATAAAATAAAATAGAAAAAAAACACTACTTCAAAGTATGGGGTTTCTTATCGTTTATAAAACTAGAATAAGTTTTCTTTAAGAAGATTTTATTTTTTTTTTAATTTTGAAATGAAGCTCGATTGAAAAGAAGCAACAAGAAGATGTTTTTTAGAAAATATTTTAAAAGGAATAATCGATCTAACTATAACTATTCACTCAATTATTTATCATTATCATTTAAATTAACATCCACTTAATTATAATTCCCTAATTGTTTAAGCCTCAAAACCTACAAGAATGAACTTAACCACAAAGATGAAATTACTTAAACCCTAGGCTAGCTTCTGAACATGCAATCACAACACCCTGCTTTGATTGATGTTCTTAGGATAGCTTATGGTCAGAGGTTAATTCGATCACATATACACTCTGTAAATGAGGATTAATTGAGTTTAGGGATTATATTTTAACTCTACAAATTTATCTCATGTGGTCTTGTATTAACGATTATGATTGTACTCTCACAATTTACAAAACTTCCGACCTCGCGTATTTTTGTGTTAATTTTTAAATTTCTTTCTTAGTTTAATTTAAATTAAAAACTCAATTAATATATCATATTAAATTAATTATAGTATCTCATTGATTCAAAAAAATGAATGAATATAGTAAGAGGTGGATCGATTTCTAAGAAAACTACTCTTCCATGGGCGGTGTAGTCATCATAGAAACGTTTTGCTTTCGCAAGAGTTTAGAAAGGGTATAACCCAATCTTGTTTCTAATATTGAATTCCATCCCAAATATTAAGATTAGGAGAAGAAGAAATTTTAACAAAACATAAGAAAATATAAGAAATAAAAGTGGACCTAAGAAGTATATTATGAAAACACAAACATCACAACATGAGGAAGAAGAAGAAGGCTTCGACGAAGGGATCCTTGCTTCAAGAGCTACCCTTATTGAATTGATTAGAGAATTGGAGTGAAACCACTTTTCATCTACCTTAAACTTTATAATTCACATCCTCCAACCCCTATAAATGAGAAAAACACTAATTTATATAGTGGAGGGTAGGCTAGTTTAAAAGAGGATTCAAGTGTGAATGGGGAATATCGGCCAAATATTTTAATCCAAATTGCACTGCCAATTTGACCTCCAAAACGCGTGAACCGGATATCCTTATAGAATAATTATTTGTGAAAAAATGTGTTTGAGAGCTCATCTAAAAATTTTATCTCAATCCAAGCTTTTACGAAGAAGTTATGACTCAAATAAAGAATCAATGTCCAATCTGGTGGGTCCATCCCACATTTGACTTCATGGTCCATTTAGTCCAACCTAATGAACAATTTAGCTCCAATGTCCTGAAAAAAAGTTATAGACCATTAAGTTACTAATATAGTTACAAAATTTATAGTTCAAATAATAAATATAAAAATATTTATTTTTGAAATACTACAGTGCACTATAAAGGGTAAAACTGAAATTTCCATCAAATTTTCAAATGAATGATCTAATTCCAAATATTTTAAAAATAAACATATTTAACACAATGTAAGGAAATTTTATCATTTATTATCAATAAAATATTCAATAAAATGTGTTTTATCAACTATGAAATAATGTATTTCATTCATATTTTAACACATATGATATCCATTTATTATAATAATTGGAATATTGATATGGGTTAATACTACTATTTGAGAAGGATGTTTAAATAGATAGTAGACGATTTTTCAATTCTTATTAAAAATCAACATTGATGCTCCTTTTTCATTCATCATGTCTTTTATGTGTTTAAGGAAATTCACATTTAGTAATTTATCCATGCTACATTTTAATGATAAATGTATGCAAGTTAGAATCATCATCGATCCTCATATAAAAAAAATCATTACATTGATGTGTATATGGAAATGAGAGTTTATGAATAAATATACTCTATATTTATAATGAACAAATAATGCATGGTTGATACATTCTTCAGCTCATTGGCCCAAAGCAACTAATATATTCTAATCATGTATATTCATTTCTTTACTTTTATATTACTTGAGAATCATAAAGGAATTTCATGAATTGTATTAATTTATCTCTATATTTTCATTCTAATAGATGAATATTTCTTAGGATAACTAATTCCAAAAGATTTATGGCTTACCTTTATTTTTAAAATTTTCTTTTTGAAAAAAAGATAAGTAATTATGTCAATATTAACTATTTTTTTTATCTCCAAAAGAGTCCAAAAATTATACTAGTTATATATTTGGCAGCTACTTTTATATTAAATATATAAATAATAATGTTTCCATAACAAGATATTTAACTATTAAATTTTATATTCATCAGTTATCTCTAAGGATTCATAAATTATTGAACTATTAGTTGATCATGAGGTACCACGTATAACATTCATTCTAATATGGAATAATGATTTCTTGTGTCTAATTGACACATGACATAAATGTTTTTCTAATAGGAAATAAATGTTTAACCTTAAACATTAATCTTGGGAATTATAAGTTTTATACTTCTCAACATAGGCTTAAGAATCACCCTTTATAATATGCTGGGTGAATTTACCTTACTTATTGTAACATTTCTATAATTTCATTGTTATTGTAGTTTTTTACAATTATGTGACCCAGATTTGGTATCTAGTACCCTAAAATTAAATAGAAACATCACATACAACATTGAATATAAACAATGTTGGATCCTCTACTTACGTCGACCTCAATATTTTGTATTTTTATATTATATAGAATTATATTGTGATATAAGAATAAAATATCCTCCTATAGAATGCTTTTCCTCTTTTACTTTATGTAAATTGTGAATGTGCCTTTGGCGTCACAGTTTGCATTTTCATTTTCTCCTTGTCATTAAATATTTACACTATTATAATAAAAGATTAATTTTATTTATGTTCATATATACATTTTAAAACTTTTCCAAAAAGTGAATGATGTGTTTTTCTTTCTACTAATCTTCATATGATCTGAAGCTAGAGTACTTGGGTGATAAGGATTTAAGAATTAGATGTATTGAATGATCTTGATATATTTTTCAATTTACATGTGTTTAGTGTAATTGTAATCACATTAACATATTGCTACACATTCTCCTCAAGGACTTATCAGAGGTAAGACAACATCAAATGCAAAACTCTTTGGAAATTGATGATATCATTATGATATAGACCCCAAATTCTGCAATCATGTGTGTCGTGTAAGATTCCTTTTTACCCTTGCATCCTATGGTGTATAAAAATTTAGTAGGGACTCCAACATATTAAATTTATTTTCACATTATAATACCATGCATTAATGCATGTACTAGAAATTGAAATTCGTGTCGGTTAGGACATTATCTTTTTCAAGAATTTAATACAGTAAATATGTGGTCTTACAATACATTTTTTTCAAAAATATAAAACTTATGTAGATTATTAATTTCATATAGATTTTGTGTTATAAGACATTATATATTTTATTATATTAAATTTCTTCGACTATTTTTTTTTTAATTATAGTAGCACTAAACTACTAGACTCAGAATACCTAGATTCTCGACTATTCTAGTAGAAAGAATCCTTAAAACCTCACCACATAGTCAATGATATAGCTAGAAAAAAACTCTATGAGTCTCAATGAATGCTTTCGGTTGACTAACCACATTAACTTGCAACTCCTTGATAATTTTATTGAGGTCTCATATCCTATAAAGGACAACCATTCATTGATCAACACTTTGCCTCAAAAGATGCTAAAATCTATCTATGGAAAATTATTTATTGAGAAATTTAGTTAAGTATACCCATAACTCTTAAAGGAACTCCTTAATAGTAGGATTCACTCTCACCTATGGATGATGAGCACATGATATAACTAGTTTTCTTCAAAAAAATCATTGGAAATAATTATTTATTAATATTTCATTGATGGGTTTTATTATTCTCATCGAATGTAACCCATCTCTATTTATACAATTTTTTCAACATGGATGCACTCATATCATTACAATTATGTATATAAACACTCACCCTGAATTTTAATTTTATCTACACATGATCTCTTATTTTTTATATGATTTTATGTAAAAACTAGACATACATAAAATATGAAACCATGTATAAATAAAATTAAATTACATGACCATAAGATGATACTAATGGTTGATCCATTAAATGAATAATTGATCATCTTATATCCTAGATGAAACTCCTTGTGATGTGATGCTTTAGACTCGAGTTACAATGGTCACCCATCTAATTCGTCAAAGTCATGCTTGGTATGTTTCCAAATCTCAGTACAAACTATGTAACATATCATGCACATAATTATACAATAATACATTCATGTAGGAGAAGGTATCTCAGGAATATGGAAAACAAAGAAAGAAATTTTATCTGAATAGATCATTATTTATTAAATAATTATAAAAAGACATACATTGGAATAATTAAACAAATAAATTAGGCAATACCAGACATTTGTTTGTTAGTCTCAAACTCATGATATAATAATTTAAAATGTGTAAATTAATTTAATTTGTGATGGATTACACATGGGGGAATATTTTATTAATTAAAATAATTTTAAAATAATTTTAATTTAAAAACAATTTTCCCATGGTCCCATAAAATATGAAATTAAATTTAAAATATTTTTTTGACAATTTTAATAATTATTCGGGCTCTAGGTAAAAAATTTAACACCCTACCGGGGTTTCAGTTGTAGGGGAAACTATTACTCCGCCCGTGCGATGCACGACACTATAAAATAATTCTTATTATTAACTATAGATTACTATTTATAAAACATAATAGTTTATATTAATATTGAATATATTTGAAAAGAAAATGACATACATAATGAGGAATAAAATATATAGAAATTGAGGAACAAAATTTAGATACTGAGCAGCCTTTTGTATAAAACTAACAACGAAGGAACTAACGGTGAAACAGAATGAAAATTAATAAATAATATATTGAAATTATAAATTTATTAATAGAAACAAATTATGAAAGTCTAATTTGCAGATACTTGAAACAGGTCAACAGTGAAACAGAATCATTGTAAGATAACGTCAATACAGTCTCACCTTTGACATAGGACTATGGAATGTAATTTAACAATGATAAGAGAACATTAATACTGTTATAGTAGCAGATACATGTTTGACAACATAAACAGGAACCATAATTTTCAACAACAGCGGGTGTGCAGATTAGATTACAATTCATGTCATCAAAATGTGTAGTCAAATGCCTCCCAGTACCAAATGCATCATTGATATAGAGTAGCAGTTTATCATGATTGTTGACAGTTATATTGATCCCTGCAACCTATAATTAGAAATGAATGCGAGTAAATGTGACATACTATTGATAAAACAATTAGTTAATCCAGTGAAGTCCTAAAAATCATGTCATAATCAAATGGATTATTTGTTTACAATATTCATCTATGGAAAAACATTGTACAAGAATTCAATGAAAATAATTACATAATATGAAAATGAAAAGTCACTCCCCTGCCCAGCCCCTCCCCTCCCTAATTCCGTACATTAAATCCCTGCCCCACCCAACCCCTCCCTCCCCCACCCTCCACACCATGCCCAGCATGTCACCCCCCAACTCCTCTACCTGTCGTCCCTCCCATGCCCAGCCCCTCCCTCCCCCCACCCTGCCCAACATGAACCCCCCCCCCACAAATTTCACAGCATGTCCTCCTACTCCCCCTATCCAGCTCATCCCCTCCCCCCCACCTTTGCTTGGCTTCCACCCCATCCCAACACCTCCCCCTCCCTCGTCAGCCTTCCCCTTACCCAGCCCCTTCCCCCAGCACTCCCCCTCGCTTTCCAACCCCACCAGTCCCCTCCGCTGCCCAGCCGCTCCCCCCCACACCCTACCCAGCATGTCAACCCCCCCCCCCTACAGTCCTCTACCTGTCGTTCCTCCCCTTCCCAACCCCTCCCTTCCCCCCACCCTACCCATAATGAACCCCCCCCCCAATTCCCAGCATGTCCTCCTACCCTCCTACCCAGCTATACCCCTCTCCTCCCCCCTCCTTTACCTGTCTGCCACCCCATCCCAAAATCTCCCCCTCCCTCGTCGGCCTTCCCCCTACCTAGAACCTTCGCCCACCAGTCCCCCCTGCCTATCCCCTTCCCCCAGCACTCCCCCTTTCCAGCCCCTTCCCCCATAACCCCCTCCCCCTTGCCAACCTCTTCCCCCACCCATCCCTTCTCCCCTGCCCTCATTTTCCCCTCCCCTCCCCTCATCTCCTCTACAACGAGCCCAGATCCTCCCCTCCGCTCCCCTGCCCACTAACCAGAATATCCTCCCACCATTTCCTCCCCCATTGTCCTCCCACCTTCTACTCCCCCTACCCAGCTACTTGTCTCCCCCTCCCCCCTGCCCAGATCTCCCCCTCCCAGCCCCCCCTCACCAGCTCTTCCATCCTGGACCTACAATTCCTTTCCACTATGGATTATCACTTCATCAAGTATAGATACTCATTTGAAAGTAACAGATTCAAACTATCTAGCCCATTTTTATTTCTATGTATAACATAATCGAAAGCGTTTATTAGGAATCATAATTATATACACTAATTTAGAACAACTATAGAAGTAATACAACATAGACTACTGAATAGTTTATAAGTTGTTATCTTTTAAAAATAATATCACAATGCAATACCTTCTTTCAAATATGAAATATGAATAAGATAATATCACCAATTACATCACATGATTCGTTGTTGTTGTCAAAAAATAAAGTTTAAGATAGCCAATCTTTATATGTTGTGTAATTTCATCCATATAAACCATCCAATGAGCCAATAAAAATGTAATGCATAACATTACATAAGCATGTACTTTGAATACCTGCATGGAGCTCCTTGCAATACACCCCCACCTGAAGTTGTTGTTGAAGCTGTAAAGAAAAGTTAAAATTAGGGAATCCTAAAATTAATGGCTAACTGAACATATTTCCCTAACAATGATAAAAAACATTACAGAGGGGAGTCCATAAAATAACTGATTAATGCTTGATTTTCAATTACCATGCAATTACATCATGAAATATCTGTCTATTTGTTCAGTCTTTTAGTTTATTCTATATTTCAATCCGAGTTTCGGTTCAATGGAATATATTGTTGTAGTAGGGGAGTCCAGAAACATTCTTACATATCTCTGGACCACATCATCAGCATCGAACACAGTAAACCAATTTTCATACATGAAGAAATTAATTTAATGAATAAGTAGCAGAAAATATTGACAAATTAATTCATTGAAGAAGAATTATAACAGTTTCCAATAGAGAAGAAGAAATGCAGTATATGTGATAGTTAGAGGAAATTCATATGACATTAAAAAATTCAGTATTGCTGGTTCCAATGATTTTATAAAAATAGTGGTGAATGAAAATAGACAACACATACCTGATTAGAAGAAATATTTGTAGTTGTTGTAAAATACCGAGTTTTAGTGTTCCAAGAAACTCCTAAATTACCTCCATTGCTTCATCATCAAAATCAAATGATCTACCATGATCTACAACAGAACTGTACATGATTAAATAATATACAACATAATTTCACTGGATAAACAAAAGATAAATACAAAACAGTAGCTTCAAAATACCGAATTAGTATACATAAACATTGTTTATAAGCGGTAGGAAGAGGCACAAAACAGTAGCTTCAGAAAACACCTACCTTATGAGATACATGCTCAAATACATAGAAAAAAACAACCTGACAGATAAGCGTAGACCAATCCGAGACATACAGTGACAAGGAGTAATGCAGTTGAACCTGGTAAAAATAAATTACAATCAAACAATATAACCATAAAATAACGAAACAGTTTTATATTATTCCATCATAACAAGAATCTCTGCTCAAGACAACTAATCCATGAATGTAAAACACCAACAGAGAAAGTAGTGATTACCGAGTAAAAAACATCATGATGGAGGAACCTTCTACCCTCAGTGATTGTTCGACACACAAACCTTCTCAATTGATAACCATTATCATGATAAAACAAATCCCTAAAACCATGAGATGAAAACCTGCTTCATAAAAATATTCTGAAATTCATAGTCCCAAAAAACATAAAATATACCTTCTGATAAAACCCATAGAAAATGGGGTTTATTTATTAAGAGAATATGTTTTGTATTAGTATAGAGTATATACTAATGTTCATTTTTTTACCAGGAAGTGATGGTGCATAAAAATGGGATAGGAGTCCATAAAATATGGATACACCATTAAAATACTTCAAATAAGAATGGATATATAAAGAACAATTTTTAAATTTGGAAGGATATTGCACTTATATATGAATGAGAAATAAAAATACATTAGTGTTAGTAATAATAAAAAACGTAACTGAGCAGATGATTAATGGGAATACATAATGACAAAACCCAATAAATAATTGTTGCTAATTTTTTGACCTTCATTTATGTAGAAGTTTTCATGGTAGATCATGTTATACAGCCTGCTAGGAAGAAGGTATTGTAGAAATAAATCTACAGCTTCATATTCATCTAGCAACAGTAATCTACAGATGTAATAATAATTATAAAGATTAATAAACAGTAAAGAATATTAAAATCTGAGAACTGATTCTAAAAATTAAATAGATTAAATTGGCTATTTTGGAATTGTAAAGTATACTGAACACATCATATAAATAACTTCTTCCCTATGTCATCATTGTAGAGTATAACAGACTGTTAGAATTCAAATATAGTGTTGCAATATAAATGACTAATATGGGTTTAAGGAATATAGATCACTAAAGACAATAGGGTTTTTTAAATGAGATAATGTAATATCCAAATAGATAACTGCAATAAGTTGAGACCTACTTCATAATTTCACAATTTAAGAAACATTTACCACTAAAACATGGCCTTGCAATAGAAATGAATATTCTGGTTTTGGATAGTATACTAAATAAAGCATTGCAATCACTTGTTGCATTCCTCAACAGATTATGTTGAATCGCTTCATCATTTTCAAAATCATGCAACAAGATTTTTTTCATTGACAAAAAAGTTAAAAGAATATATAGGCAACATACTATGGCATGTGTAATCATTGAAGCACATATCATATAATTAATAGTAGACAGGTGAAATTGAAAAGAACAGTGTCTTGGAAAATGTGACGAATATAAACCACTGCTAATAGAAATGAATGTAATTTGATAATAGTGCAATGAATATAATAGTTATTGTAGTTATCATTTTTTCACCTTAGTAGTTTTCATGTCTGAGGTTGAAGAAACTATTCTCGAGCCAACGTACAATGTAGAAGACCTATCAGTATGATGGTTCTATCAGGAAAAGAAGAAAAGAATATTAGATTTCAGTGACTTTCAGTTGCGGAATATAGAAATTGGGAATGTTGAATAACATTGTACCTTGATATTTTCAACCACACTACTTACCTCTGAAGACCCACTACAATGATGTTCTCTTATTGTTTCAAACAAAACAAAAATGTAATTTTCATAATCAGTGTTATAGTATTGACAAATTTGTAAACATTATTACCTGCTTTTGGTCGAAGGTGTCAGTGAAGCTGAAAATGTAATGCTCATTATCATTGATAAAAAAGATATTTTTATGTGTAATGTTCAAAAGAATGAATACGGTTTTGATTATTAAAATTAGTTTCATCAATTGAGAATTAAGAATTTTTTTGATTTGAGTATCTCCAACTGTGCAGGTAAATGAAACTCGTCATCATCATAATTTAAAAATGATAAACAAATGAACCATTGCTCAATAAAAAATCTTGATCAACTAAATAGAACCATAATAATTTATCTAGTTTATCTAGGAATAATACGAAGGTAGTACAACAACGACGGAATGCAACTACAGATTTGGTCAAACATACCTTCAGTCAAGCAGAGATCCATTGAATCTCATACTTGTAACCCAATTGAAAGTAACACCATTCGATCATGACACCAAATTCATTCAATGCTTCATTCATACATGTTTAAAAACATTGACATGAACATAACGTTACATAATAAAAAATAAACAGAAATGAAAACAAAATGTTCTGTTTAATATATTTTATGCAAAATATACTAAAAACTGGGAAAAAAATTCTAAATAAACTAAATAGAATAAAACATGTTCCAAAATATTTTGATAGAAAACTGTTTTCAAGTTAGTTTAAATGAATAAATCGATAAAGAATGGTTGTGCATTATAAGCATAGAAATTAATTGGTGAGATGTAGTGTAAATTTTTTTGAGAAACTCAAGTGAAACTGGAAATACGAATTCTTAGAAATAACTAAAAATAATTCAATGAATATATGAGAAAAAACCTATTAAGAATCACTACATTGCACTACATCTTGCGAAATTCATATGAATTGAGTTAAATTAAAAACCTAAAAGGGGATGTAATTGCACAGTTTTATTCTACATTTTGAAGGAAGACACCAAACTGGCTAAATGAATAATTTCACGGCTTTATAAAGCTATTATAAAAAGATACATGATATCTACAACTAAGAAACAGTAGATTCTGCAACTAAGAGACATAAGCTATGTATTGAATAAAATAATATAGGAATACATATGTTGTATGATATGATCCAGTGTAATTGAAGCCTGAAAGTTCTATAATTGTAGGAAGTTATGTAAACAGTCATATTGTTGTTCAAAGATTTTACCCAGGTCACAGTAGTGCCAATTTTGTTGTAGCAATATGGAAACCTGAAAATGACATACATACTGATGAAAATTACTTTATTTTGAGGACAGACCTATAATAGGTAATATAAAAATAGACTACCTCAATGAAGCAAGGGTATTTTTTTCAATAATATTGAATGAATAGTTTAGCCTGAACACAACAAATAGAAATATGAAATGATACCTATGATAATTTATGCTCTTTAGGTTGTCCTAGAACGGAAATATGCATTTGTTCCAACTCCTTATAGACTCCCTCACTTCAAGTGCTCTATTTCAAAAAAATTAGGTCGTGAACAATTACCAAAATAGCTATAATATTATCAAATTATTTTCATAATCTGTTGCACCCGGTCTACAGCAAACTGGAAAAGGTTCAGGATGGAGGGAGGGGAAAATGGTTATATAAGGGAGAAGAATGTGTTCTTTACAGACACAGATAATCTGTGTTCACTAAGGCCTTTTATAATGTATGTCCAATGAAATCTACTCCAAGCTTGATCTAAAGCATTGGAGAACCTTGAGGCATTGCCATCATCTTAAATCTTTGTAGCACAGACCATGTAGTTAGAAAGAACAAATTCCTCTTGACCAGTAATACATACCTCGCTATATGTTCTACATTCAGCAATAGGCTGGTCACTGCAACTTAGCAGGCAAGTGGACTATGCCCTCCCTAATAATGGAGACACCTAAGGTTAACTGTGGCATACAGAACATCATAATAACTGTATGGATAAGTAGTCAGGGATCTGACCAGTGTAGGTTTTACCTCATCATTTGGGGATCTGATTGTTATAGTATTTACCTCGATCACATATCTTATCAGTGCAGTTTGATGGAAATCATTTAGTACTTCCATCATTCTCCATTAACCGCACAAAGTATTTGAGATCAATAACACTTAATCTCTACAGTCATATAGAATTATAGATTTTGAATCAAACCTTAAAGGATTGTCATTCCACAAAAAAGACCAAACCATGGACAAACCTAGAGTGAATACAAAGAAAAAACTAACAGGGAATACAGAATAACAGTGAATACAACATATCAACATTGGACAAACTAACAGTGAATAAAAAATATTAACATTGAAAAAAATAACAATGAATACAATATTCTAAAGGGGTATAAAAACACATATATAGTGGAATCAATTTTAAGTGAATGTAACATATTAATAGTGAACACAACATACTAATAATGGACACAACATTTAAACTATGATGAAATAGTGAACATAACATACTATCCAGAAACAGTTATATAGTGTATTAGAAATATCGAAAGTGGAGAACATGACAATAGTGATTGGTAACATATATACAATGAAAAGGACTGGGTTCCCAACTTGAGTTCATGTATGTAGTGTATTGGAAATATTAAAAGTTCACAACATGACAATAGTGAATGAAAACATATATACAATGACAAAAACTGGGTTTCCAACCTGAGTTCACAGAGGCATTTTATAAATCATGTCCAGTGCGATCAACTCCAAGACTGATCGAAAGTGTTGGAGAACCTTGAGGCCCCGTCATCATATTAAATCTATGTATCATGCAACATGTAGTCAGAAAGAACAAATTCTTGTTGTCCAGCGCTACATACATCATCAGATGTTCTACAGTTAGCAACAACCTGGCTACTACAACTTAGCAGGCAACAGTACTATGTCATCCCTAATAATGGAAACACCTACGGCCACCAGTGTCATATACAACATCATAATAATAGTATGACTATATATTGTGGGTTGTGATAAGTGCATGGTTTACCTCATCATTCAGGGCTCTGATTGTTGTATGAATTACCTCAATCCTGGCTTTTATCAGTGTAGTTTGATGGAAATCATCCAGTACTACCATTATTCTCCATCAACCACAAAAATGATTTGAGATAAATAAAACTGAATCTCAACAGTGATATAACATTATATTTTTGGAATAAAACCTTAAAAACGCTTCATTCCACAGAGAAGACCAAACCACGAACAAACTCACAATGAATACAATGAACAAACTAACAGTAAATACAAACTAACAGTGATTACAACATCATATCATTGAACAAACTAACTGTGAATAAAACATATTGACATTGAACAAATTAATAGTGAAATTTAGAGCTTGAGGCGGTTTAGTAGTGGGTCGATGTTACAAAAGAGTAAATGCAATTTTACCGCAGATGGTGGAAATTAAAATAACCAGCATCTGGTGGAGTCTGAATCCATAGATGGTGCGAAGGCGGCGTAGGAGTAGGCGGAGCAGATGGAGCAGGCAAGGAGGATGGAGGCATTGCAGGAGGTGGCCTTAGGCTGAAACGGAGGTGAAAAGGCAAGCGGAAGAGGGAGAACACGAGCGAAGGATGGAGAAAACGAGTGGTGGAAACCCCGATAGGTGTGGAGGGAAAACACGAGCGGCGAAGGGAGAACGCGAGTTGTGGAAACCCGACTTGGTGCAGAGAGACAAATGCAAGCAGTGGAGGGATACATTCACGATTTTGCAGTGGATTGCAAGCAGAGGCATGGTTGGAGAGGCGAGTCAGGGAGGAAGACGATGATATTTGGGAACCCTAAAAAGAACAAAGGAAAATCGGTAGCGGGAGGAGAAACACGAAGATCGCTATGTGAACCCTAAATTTGGAGGGAGTTAGCGGAAGGCGGTTTCAGATGAAACCGTAGGATGAATAGGTGGAGGTGGAGGCAGAGCGATCGACAGAAGTGTGAATCAAGAGCGGAATAATTTGCAGGGAAGCCGGAATGTCGATGAATGGTTGTAGCCGCGAAACCCTATTCGCGTGATGAATTTTGGAATAGTCGGGGGGGGGGATTGGAGGGTGATGTGGAGGAAGGAGAGTGATAAACGTAGGTCAAGCAGATATCTATTGATTGATATCTAGAAGGACAGGATAGTTCAAGCGGAAACCCACATGTAATGATCAGGGTTGCTCTGGCCCCAACTGCATTTGGTCAAGATCCATTAGGCAACCCTTTCTATAGAGGTCGTCGGGATTTCTCTTTCACCGGTCTTTGGGTTGGATTTTTCTTGCTCATCTACTTCGGATGATAGCTGGTTGGTGTGGATTTGTAGCTTGTCGGAGGTGGGTGAGGATGTCTCTGTGCTATACTATTCTCCTTAGAGGATACTGTCTCCTCCTCGGCAAAGGAGAAGGGAAAGGAAAAATCCCCCTCTCCCCTGGACTCTTCCATTAATAGATATGCAGCACTGGGAGGCCCGCTGGATATGCTGGAGGTGATGGACCCTCCATCATCTGGAGTTGGGAAGGGCACCAAAAAAGGGGTCAGCGTCTTTAGGGACCAGGTTTACTCCTTGAGCTTGGGCCCGAGGTTCTTCTTTCATCGCCATAAACACTTCTACAGGTACGTATTCTGGTTGCAAGGCCCCCCAAAAAATGCTGATTCAATAATTTTTGTTTTAATATGGAATGTGCGGGGATTGGGCGTGCGTGTTAAGCATGCGTTCGTTCAGAGCGAATCAAATAGGCTACATACTTCTGTCTTCGTTGCTTTGGAACGCAATTAGTAGTTGGAACATTTTACATCTATAGCCAAAGAGATGGGCTAAAGTGAGTACATGCACGGTGGTCCATGAAATGGTCATATACGGATTTTCTGGGAAAATGAAGTATCTGTAGAGTTCGTTGAAGCTTCTCAACAGCACATTACTACAAAACATTGCCTTTTTGGACCCAAGATCTTCTCCTTCATTTATGAAAAATGATATGTGGAGGGAAAGACGGAGGTTTGGCAGCTGTTAAACCAGATTCCAACCGGGATGAAATTCATGGTTCATTGGGGGGGATTTCAACACGATTGTGGAAGAATATGAGAAGAGGGGAGGCTCAGCCTTTTCTGATGAGGCCATGAAAAATTTCAAGGAATTCATGGATAGAAAGAGCCTTCTTGATTTAAAATATATAGGAAGCATGTTCACTTGGTGCAACAATAGAAAGGGTGGCGGGAGAATTTGGAGCTTGTCAGACAGGTGTTTATCTAACCATCAGGGGATCGATTCCTTTTCGAAAAATAATGTTATGCACCTTACAAGAACACTTTCTGAACACTCTCCCCTTGTGGTGCAACTGAGGAAGGATGAAAAGGGAGGAATCTGGTTCTCCTATTTTAGTAGCTGGTCTTAGAAGGATGGTTCCTGCAAATGTTCAAGGATTCCTTGGATAAATAGGAGGCTCACACTTCATGGGCATGAATCATGCATTGTCTGCAACGTTTAAAGAATGACATTCAAGACTGGTTGGGGAGAAGAGCTTAGAGAGAAGACAGCCAGGAGGAGATTAAAGCTGATATTGAGTGCATGGAAGAGAATCTTCAAAACAACTGGGATGATGAGACATATGTTTTCTTGAAGGATGAAAAAACATTCTTGCTAAAGAAATACTTGAAGTGAAATGGGTCTGAAGGGAAAAATCGAGAGCCTTGTGGCTCAATGAGAGATACTGGAACAAGACCTTTTTCTAGAATTGTTTTAAGGAAAAGATGGTGATTAGGAAGTTGAACATGGAAATGGAGGATGGAACGTGTACAACGGATATCGAACTAGTTGGCAACATGGCCCTAAATCACATTAAGAGTCTACTTGTAGGTGATAGGTCTTCAGGCTTCATAAGAGATGTGGGAGACATTAGAGAAGAACTGTTCTTGAATTGTATTCCAAGGCTGGTGGATGTGGCTAACAATAATATGTTGGAGGCAGTTCCAGATGAGGGTGATATCAAGGAAGCTATGTGCAGCCTGAACCAGGAGAGTTCCCCTAGCCTGGATTGTTTCCCCGGATCCTTCTTTTTGGACACATGGGATATCATTAAATCTCACATTAGGGATGCAGTGCCAGACTACTATAGAGGCGGTTCTCTCCCCAGAGTGGTTTGTGGTTCTAGAAAGGATGGAGCAGGCCTTTCTTAGAATAATATCAGGAACAATCTGTTCCTGAAATCATACCCTCTGCTGAAGAAAGGATGGAGCTGGCCTTTCAGCTGGCTTGACAAGAAATGAATGAGGAACTTCGAGCTGAGCCTGTGGATTTAGACCAAGCTCCTAAGCCTCTCAGTCCTAAGAATGAGGCATCTGTTGAGGGAGAGGAAACCCCAAATCTTGAGTCTGATGAAGCCTCAAATCCAACTAAGTCAAGTCTTGTGGACACTCAGTACAAATTTCCTATTTTCTATGATGTGAATGAGTCTCAGCAGGTTACTACAACCGGGCTTGATCTTTCTTCCCTTTTTCAGTTGAAATCATTCAACAACTTTGCACCTGAGAAGGAACATGAACCTGAACCAGACCCTGTACCAATTCCCACACCTGAAACTTTATCTGAACAACCGTCCTTTGTCTGTAAGGATTATCTGAATGAATTTGGAGATTATCTCTTATCTGGCGTTGAGAAACTTATGAACTCACAAACTCATCCTGTAAAAAATTTATGCGAGAGAGATGCCTCACTATTATTGGAAAAGATTATTTGGAAAATACAACCTAAGATGCTCCATGAGATTCAAGAAGTATGAGTTGAAAATAAGCTGCTCAGTAATGATGTCACAACCCTGAGAAGCATGGTTGAAGACATGCAGAAAGAGCTGCATTCGAGATCAGAGCATGTTTCTGCTCCTCTAGCACCCACTGTTTCTCGAATACCTCGAGATGTTGTGTATCAGATTTAACCTTATTTGGAATCTTTCGATGAAAAGGTTGTGGAAAGGCACAAACAGATGTTTAAGGAGATGAGAGAGCTTGTGGTGAGCCTTAATAAACTCACTGATGAGTACACCGGTTGTCTTCAAAAGGTACTAAATCAGCTAAAATCATTGACAACACCCGTCAAAGCTTCTAATGCATTTGGTCAATCCTCTACATGTTCCTTGGATAGTACGTTTCTCAGATCTATAGTCAAAGAAGAACTTAAGAATGTTTTCAGTGGCTTTAATGTGGCTTCTTTATCTGAAGTTGTCAAAAACAGTGATTGAGTTCTTGACCTTGTTCAAATTCATTCCAAGATTGCAAATGATGCCCAACAAGAGATTTCTAAGAAAGTAGATTTATATTTCAACCGAATATTCTCCAAGACTGATATGACCAACCACTTCAAATACCTTATAGAGAATCTGCGAATTCCTCATGTGACTCAATCCTTCAAAACCCAAGTCCAGAAGCTAACTGAGTTTACCTGATTGTTGGTCAAGTTTATGGAAAACAATGCTGACTTTGAAAAAACCATGTAGTATGGTGGAGAGATTATAGCTGACTTCATAAAACTCTTGAGACCTTATCTTCATGTCCATAGTACAAAAATTGTTTCTCTAGCGGCTGTACCTCTCAGATGTGGGATGCCTAACTTCACCTCTTCCTTAGCCTCAACCACCATGTATGTTGGACAAACTCTTAGTCAGATCAGGCCTGTGATTTTTGATCATCAACTGCCTAGATCTTCTACTGCTCCTACCTTGGCTCCCTAAGTCTTTGAAGATCTCCCTTTACCCTCTTTATCTACCATGTCTCTGCCTTCTTTTACATCAACCACTTCCCCTATGACTTCCTCTTCTGCTGCTGATAAAGGCAAAGAGAAGGCCAGTCCCTGAAGAAGACCAGTGCTTACTCCTTTTTGATGGTAATTCCATTATTTTTGTATTTCTCCATTATTTTGTACTAAACTATGTTTCCACTTAATGGAATGTGCACTGTTTTCCCTCTCTTCTTTCAACTTTTTGATAATCCCAAAAAGGGGAGAAGTTTCAATATGTTATTTTCTCTATAGTTGCATCCAATTTTCACTTTTACTTTATATGATTTGTGATCATCAAAAAGGGGGATATTGTTGGACTCCTCATGAATTAATCATATTTTAATGATCACAATTTATTTCTACATGTCTGAATTGATATCCACAATCTAGTTATGTGTGTTTCATCCAAAAAATTTGTGCACAACAACTGCCAGAAGCTATGTATTTAGCTTCTGCAGTAGATAATGCTACATAATTTTGTTTCTTACTACATCATGATACTAGTGACTTGCCTAAAAGGTGACATGTTTCAGAGGTGCTCTTTCTATCTAACTTACAGCCACCGAGGTCAGCATCAGAATAACTAACTAGTTAAAATGATTGTTCTTTAGGATGAAACAGTCATAGATTGGGTGTATGCTTGAGGTATATGAAAATTCAATTTGCAGCATTTAAATGAGATTCTTTAGAATTTTCTTGAAAACGAGCACACATGCACACACTAAACATGATATTCGGACAGCTAGTAATTATGTAGAGTAATCTTCTAATCATTCCTCTATAAGTGGTTTGATCAACAGATTTTCCATCTTTATTATGATCCAACTTATAGGTGGTACTCATGTGAGTGCCCCTACTTTTAGTGTTATCCAATCCAAAATGTTTTAGAAGATATCTAGTGTATTTTCTTTGAGTTAAAACAATTCCATCATTATTTTGAAAGATTTGAAATCCAAGAAAAAAATTTAGTTCACCCATTAAACTCATTTCAAATTTTTTTTGCATCATTTTAGAAAAATAAATACATAATGAATTTTTTGAAGATCCAAAAATAATATCATCTAAATAGATTTGAACGACTAAAACATCATTAGAAATTCTTTTTATAAAGAGGGTAGGATTATCAATTCCTTTTGTAAAACCATTGGAAATGAGAAAGGTACTCAATCTGTCATACCACGCTCTTGGAGCTTGCGTTAAACCATATAAAACTTTTGATAGTTTGAACATATGATTGGGCAAATGAGGGTTTGTAATTGTAGGGGTTTGTTCAAAAAATACATCCTCACCTATATACCCATTTAAGAATTCCCTCTTAACATTTATTTGATATAGTTTGAAATTCAGATGTGCAGCATAGGCAAGTGGGATTATGATGGCTTCAAGTCTAGATACTGGAGAAAATGTCTCCTCATAGTCAATTCCTTCTTCCTGACTATAGCCTTGTGCAACTAATCTAGCATTGTTTGTAACTATATTTCCAGCTTCATCTACCTTATTTCAAAACACCCATTTAGTACCTATGATGAATGTGTCCTTGGGTATTTCAAAAAGTTTCAAAAATTTGTTTCTTTCAAACTGATTAAGTTCTTCTTGCATAGCCATTACCCAAAATTCATCATTGATGACATCATCAAGGTTTTTAGGTTCATGTTGTGACAAGAAGACTTGGTGTTCAACCTGATTTCTAAGATAATATTTAGTTTGTGTTTCTTTCTCTAAGTCTCCTACAACAGCCTCTAAGGGATGGTTTTTAAGGGTTCTAACCTTTCTAGAAAAAGAGGGACTAGTGATTTCAGGTTCATCAACAGATTCAGGTTCATTATGACTCGATTGTAGGGAATTTCCAAAATTGGAAGTTTTCACAGATTCTTTCACAGAGGAATTTTAGGATTTTGAGTTGATGTTCAGGTTTGATACATCATCCTCCAGATTTTCTAGGATAGTTCTAGGCTCATGTGGATCTGTTTCATCAAACATGATATGAAAATATTCTTCCACACATTTAGGTCTCTTATTGAATACTCTATAAGAATTACTGAACATTGAGTAACCTAGGAAAATTCCTTCATCACTTTTGGATGCAAATTTGTCAAGATTATCCTTAGTGTTCAGAATAATGACTTTGCAACTAAAGTAATTAACCTTAGGCTTCCTATTGTTCCAGAGTTCATACGGGGTCTTTTTGAGAATTGGTCTAATCAAGACTCTATTGATTATGTAGAATTCAGTATTAATAGCTTTATCCCAAAAGTAAATAGGTAATTCATATTCAATAAACATTTTTCTAGTAATTTCTTGTATGGTTCTATTTCTTCTTTATACAACACCATTATGCTGAGGTGTTCTAGGGGCAGAGAAATTGTGACTATAACCATTTTGTGAGAAAAATTATTCAAACTCTTGATTTTCAAACTCACGGACATGATCACTTCTTAAAGATTTAATTTTAAGGCCACTTTGATTTTCTACAGACTTGGCATACTTAGTAAAATAAGAGTAGGCTTCACTTTTATGAGACATGAAGAAGGCCTAGGTATATCTAGAAAAATCATCTACCAGAACATAAACATAGTTCTTCCCATTTAAGCTATAAACTCTAGATGATCCAAACAAATCCATGTGAACCAATTCGAGAGGTTGAGAAGTCGAAACCTCTTTCTTAGTTTTGAAATACATTTTGGGTTGTTTTCTCTTTTGACAAGGATTAGATGCTTTGTCAAGTGGAAAATCAAGTTTGGGTAAGCCTTTAATTAGGAATTTTCTAGTTATCTTTATAAGGGAGTGAACATTACAGTGTCCTAGACTCCTATGCCATAGCCAAGATTCTTTATAAAATACACTTAAGCATGATGCATTTTGAGAAGATAAAGAATCTAAATTAACAGAATAAATGTTTTCATTCCTTGATGTAGAAAATACTAATTCATCTTTAGAATTAAAGACATTACATGCATCATTTTCAAACATAACATGATATCCATCATCACATAATTGTGTGATACTAAGAATATTTTATTTTAAGACATTAAAAAACATTACTTTAGAAATTAAAATCGAATCAGTGTTACCAATATGGCCTAAGCCAATGATTTTCCCTTTGGAATTGTCATCAAATGTGACATGTCCTCCATCTACTTTTATCAGGTTCTTGGAGCATGAGTAGTCTCCTGTCATGTGCCTTGAACATCCACTGTCCAAGTCCCATAGATTTTTGCAGGATCTCTTTAAGCATCTTTCCTATAACATGATCAAGCAAAGAAAAATATTGGTACCATACTCGTTTGGGTCCAGTAACATTAATAATAAGTGCTTTAGGAACCCATATTTGTCTCATAGGTTTCCTATAAGCATTATGTAAAGTATTTGAAAAATAAACTGTATTTGGTCCACAAAAACTTGAAACAGTATAATATGTATCATGACTTGAGCTAGTTGAGTTGTGTCCAGAACTGGGAACAAAACTATCTTCCCTAGACTTTGAAACAAAATTCATTCTACCAAGGTTTCTTTTACCATGTTGATAACCAATGCCAGTATTGTATTTAGGGGCAATTTGTTTTCCCAGCATTTGGGTAAGAGTATTTTTCCTATTAGTAAACTTTTCTAAGTCACTTTTTAATTATTCATTATACATTTTTAATTCATTGTTTTCTTTGAGAAGTTGAGCATTTTTCTCCTTTTCAGTAGTAAGTTTAAATTTAACATTTATAGTGAGAGCATGTTGTTTCTTCAATGATTTATATTTATCTTTTAATTCATTGCATGTCTCTTCAAGCATGTTACAATATTCAAACATTTCTTCATTAGTCATATTTTCAGAGTCACTTTCCTCTTCAGAATAGTATGAATTATGTACAGAGATTTTAGTGTTACCTCATATGTGGTTGTCATAAAACACATATTGGCTTTGTTAGCATGTTCATCATGTGATGTCTCTGAGTCTCTTGAACTATCATCAGAAGCACTTCAGGTTGCATTCATTGCCTTTTTGTACTTCTTGTCCTTGTCCTAATATTTCTTCTTATAATTGATCTTTGGACAGTCAGCCTTTATATTCCCTTTGTGCTTACATTCATAGGATACAATTTCATCAGTTTTGTCGCTTCTTTTCCAGTCCTTTTTCCAGTTTCCTTTTAGATCATACTTTCCCTTGAAGTTAGGCTTTATGAAAAAGTTCTTCATTTTGTAAAATCATTTGAATCTTCTAGCCAGTGGAGCCATCTCCTCATCACTGTAATGTAATGATCATTCAGTGGTGGAACTTTCTAAAGAAGCTTCTAGTTTCTCTTTGTCTTTGAGCTTCAACAAGGTGGTCTTGAATGCTACAGATTTCCTCTTTTGTTCATCATCCTCTTATTTGTTGACTTTCAGCTCTTCCTCATACATCATCAGTTTCCCAATGAGTTCTTTTACAGGTAGCTTGCTGATGTCGCATGATTCTCTAATAGGGACAGAGGTTCCCCTACATCTGTCAAGTAGACATCTAAGGATTCTCATGATCTGTTCTTTGACAGTGATTTCTCTTCCAAGAGTAATCATTGTGTTGAAAATCTCATTGAACCTGAGATACATGTCAGAAATAGGCTCATCAGATTTCATTTTAAAATTATCATATTTTATAGTATGATTATTAAGTCTCATTTCCTTTAAACTAGATGTGCCTTCATGTGAGACAGACAAGGTATCCCAAATTTCATGGACAGTTTTACAAGAAGAAATCCTTTTAAATTCTTCATCTCCTAAGGAACAGTACAAAGCATTCATGGCTTTGAAATTATTATTGTAAGCTAGTTTGGTAGGTTCATCCTATGTAATTCAATCAGTCACAGGAAGTTTGTATTCATCTATAATGGATGACTAAATTTCAAACCTCATACTCTCTAGATGAATTTTCTTTTTAATTTTCCATTGATCATAGTTGGTTTCATTAAAGAATGGTGGTTTGTTGGTTGCAGCACATTCTAATCTATTATTCATTCTAACATATTACTTTAAAAGAGCTAGAAATTTATAATTAATAGAAATATACAGATCTTTAAAGTACAACTACAATAACAGTTGAGTAATATTACACAGAGTCCTAATAAAGAAACCTTTGATACCAAATGGTGGTCGGAGTAGTTTACTCAAGAGGGGAGGGTGAATTGAGTAACTAAAAAAATTTCTGTTAGAAGAATATTATTTTCAAAAAAAATGGTTTCCCCAAAAATAGATACAGCCCAGTTAATCAAGGTTATACTGTTATAAGAGTTTCACTTTTTAAACAGCTTCTTAGAAGATTGATTAATTCATAGTAATCTTAATTTGTATTATTAACATTACTTTTGAAGTTGTCCTACTAAGACAAACCAGTTATAACTGCTTTCCAAGACTAACTATCAAATTGAAATTTGTGATATATTTATTATGCAATAAGGCAGTAAAACAGAGAAGACTAAATTTACACAGTACAACAGATATGAAACAAGTAGTTCAGTCTCAAGGAGAGACCTAATCCACTCCAATTGGTGATCACCTGCCACCAAGCAGTTTATATAAATAATCTTTAATCCACATCATGGATCATAGTTAACAACAGTACACAGACTGTCCAAGTCACACAGGGACATCTTCCATAGTTTTCGTGGGTAAACAAAAATAATACCCAGGCCACACAGGGACCTCTTCCACAATTTTCGCGGGAAAACAAAAGTATAAAGAGTTTGGTGTACGGATTTCAGTATCCTCCAGTTCAGGTCAGGAGTCAGTGTGTGTCAAAACAGACAGGGGAACATAGTGCTCATAATGTAAATAAAAAGAAGATCGCGGTCGAGCAAGAATATAGAGATGATTTTAGAATTCTCTTGTGTGATGTCAATACAACTCTATACTTATTTGGTTTCAAGAAGATGAAGCTTTGAGTCCTTTGGATGTTTTATAAAAAAACATAGTGTCGCGATTCAGCTTGAGTTCTTCACAAGTTTTGATAATGCGAAGATGTTCTTTGGATTCCAGTGAATTTCGTTTGTTCTTCAGTAGAGTCGGATTGCATGTAGGTGACAATGCTTACTTTTGCAAATCTTGCAATATGTTCTTCGCGGTCATGCTCACTGGCTTGTTTTTCGTTCAATATCTCTCTCTATTGTTCTTGGGCACACTTCGCTCTTTATCTTCGAATGCATGAGTTCTAGACAACAAGTTCCATGTGTTCTGCACCTCGTGCCTCGTACTATGTCTACAAAGAAACATTAGTTTGTTCAGTTCATTAATGACATAAAATATGACCGTTAGAAGTTAAATTTAAAGATGACAAAATAGTTTAAGAAAAATGGTGTCATAGTAAGTTATGAAAAAGATGTCTCCTTCACACGGTGTCTAGACTGATCACAGCGTCTGAGTGTCACAGTGTCTCATTTATGGTGTCTTGTTCCTGGTGTCTGGCTTCACGGTGTCTGGTTTAGGGTGTCTTGCTTCACAGTGTCTGTTTTATGGTGTCTTGCTTCACGGTGTCTGGTTTACGGTGTCTTGCTTCACGGTGTCTGGTTTACAGTGTCTTGCTTCACGGTGTCTGGTTTACGGTGTCTTGCTTCACGGTGTCTTGTACTTGGGTAAAAAACTGTATTCAGACATAAACAGTTATATGCATGAAATGGATTGAGCTTAACAATTATAAAGCATTAGAGAACATGAAACATAAATACACATGATTGGATATAATTTATAGGAGTTAACTAGGATGAAAAAGATTTGTGTTCATTAAAATATGATTAATTCATGAGGAGTCCAACAATATTATTAGAGGACACAGGCATCGTGATCCACTGTCTCCAAATTTATTCATCTTGGTGTAAGAAGCACTCACTAATCACACAGTGGACGAAGGAAAGATATGTCATTACAAAACCGATTATCCATTGAGAAGCTATTCATTCTAGAGTGTCAAGCTCAAAAATTTCTTTCCAAAAAGATAGTGGCTACCCAAGTTTTATAAATACTACTCTCGATCATCAGTAAAAGATTATCTTTTATGGTATAAAAATGAACGACGAGCCAGACAGATGGTTTTTACAAGGTCTATAGCCGGGAATTTTAATATTCAAGAATTTCAGAATATGTTGCAGGAAAATAATGGTCTTGACTCATGGGCATCCAAATTTTGGTGCATGAAGATCCCGATAAAGATGTATTTTCTCGTGTGGTGCCTGTGGAACCTTGTGTTTCCCACCGATGAGAATCTGTAAAGAAGAGTGGTAGCACTAGATTCATGATGTAGGTGCTCCTCTATGAAGCCCATCTCCAAAAATACTTGTCATCTATACTTCCAGAGTGAATGGGTGACTGGGCTGTGGTAGTTCAGTGACAAGAAGATGGGGCTCATCGGCGGAGGGAATGACATCAACCAATTTCTGATGTCTTGGTTTGAGGGGATGGATCGATAGGGGGTGGATATCTAGATTCGGAGATTTATTTTCAATGTGTTGTGCTTGGTGATTTGGGAGGCAAGGAAAAATGTGAGGGAAGGTAAAATAATATCCTCCATTTTCTGTTAGAACCGCATGATCATCAGTATTGCAGAATTGGGACTGCTCATACAGGGCGTGACCTCCTCCGCCCAGCTCCAAAAACTACCTACAAGAACATTTACAACGTAGGGGAATGAGGATGTAGTGGTATAGGGAGATTGATCATATGGAAGCCACCTGATTCAGGTCTGAAAATGAACATGGATGGCTCGTGTGCCGCTAGAGACATGAAAGGAGGCGGTATTGTAAGGGATCAAAATAGTTTGGTTTTATTGGGTTTCAGCACCTTTTTTGGTGTAGGAAATTCAATGGAGGGAGAGATTAGATAAATGGCCACTGGACTCTCATTATGTAGGATTTACAGTATCAACATGATGGAGGTAAGTCAGTCTCTAGCATGTTAGTCGATCTTCTCAATGGAAATGGAGGTTGCCCCTGGAATATGATTTACCAGATCAGAAAGTGCAGTCCTCATTCATCCTAGTACAACTGTTGGCCACACTTGGGAAGGGAAATTTTCTGCTAACATGATGGAAAGAAAAGGTGATCCTAGTGTAGGTATCATCATTTAATTTTTCACTGGTTCTCTTCCAAATGACCCCTCTCTCATTGTAAAGTATTACGCCTTGAGTCTGCCCCACGCAGTCGGGTGTGGTGGTTGGGGGGGTGGGTTTGGGGTTTGGGGTGGAGGTTGTGGGGTTGAGTCCTCGGATCTGTTTTCTTCTTGCATGCATTGAAATAAAAACACCATTTTATTACACTTTGGGTCTCCATCACTTTTGACCCCATAGGTTCCAATCTGACGTGGCTTATCATTGGTGACCCAATCCCACACCCGAAAAATATAAATTAATATATTTATGTTCCTGGAATTAGTCAAAAAAATTTATAATTTCCATCTTTGTTTTATCACAACATAGTACTCCAATCATTGATCTATGCACAATTTGTAGCAGAGAAACCATGCTAACTCGAACTTCTTGAATTAAAGAAAATTTAATTTATAATTAAAACTAATTAAATGAATGACTTTATCTTATACCAGTTGAAGGAACTCTAGGGATATGCTGAAGCAGGGGAAATATTATTTTAATAATTTGAGGTCTATATAGGTTTCAAACCTTCAATTCTATTACAGAATACCCTATATTCATCCACAAATTATGAGATGTTTAATCATGCATATATATTTGAGAACAAAAATTAAATCAAAATCATACATCATTCAATATCGATCGAAAACACATTTGTCTCATAATTGGTTATCTTTTCTCGATGGAACCAGACACAGAACTCTCTAAATCATTCACACATTTTCTGGAATCTTGATCGTTCATCACCTTATGAAATTTTGGTTCTTTGATGGGGAATCTTGTTCTCTTAAATGTCTTAATGAACACAATAAATCAAACTAATGGTCCAAAAACTTAGATTGAGCAATCTGTTATCAACCCTTTTCTTGCCATCTCTTTGACTTGTTTGATATATTGGGAGAAGAGATATAATTCATGAAAACCTTTCATCTACACATTTTGGTTGTCATAATGATTGTATACATAGGTTATAAATTCTATAAATATAATTTATGTCCGTATGAAAATAAAAAAATAAATATACACAAATTGACACATACATCACATAAAACATTTCAAAAATGATAGATATTTTATTGCATGCTTGTAACACTCAAATTGTGTTTCATGGTAAAATATGATCCATTAACGTGACTCGACTCTCCAATAAATATTAAACTAATACTTGAATCATTAATATTTAATATTTTTTTGAAAAACAATTTTCACAATATTCACTAAATAGGTTGTGAATATAATAAGTAAATAAATTAAATGGTTATTATTATATAATCGAATAATATTGAATTTAGTTATTTTCATTACGATCCTATAAACATGGACATTAACCATCCACCACTACGAGGCCCACCATGTCCTGAATTCTAATTCACTATAATTTGGCATGATTCTGAATAAACTTTCGATGTGACCCTTTAGACCCTTATCTCAATAGTAGTGAGTGAAACTCATAGATTATGATTGGTGCTTAGCAAGCCATTATGGCCCCCAAACGGATAACATTTAGTCATAGTAATGACAACCTCCTACATATGCACACTATGTATTATAATAATTATGCCTCGTTATACCTCATAACGAAAGAAGAACCCTTGGTGTCATCAACCATTTCTATTTTATTTATTCACGACCGTTTAAGATAGACTTACCTTTAATCACAATTTCCATGGAATTAATAAACATAATACCTCCCTTGGTCAAATTTTCCTAAGATAGACTTTTCTTTCAGAAGTGAAAAATTATATCTTAACGATTCAATCAATTCCATACCACTAATGATGCACCTAATGAAATCTATCTTGATATGAAATAAATTCCACAGTATTTATATCAAATAAAATCACATAATAAAATGGTATACATTGATAATGATATCAATTAGAGATCCCAATGCACATGCTCATAGATAAGAACAACCAATGACACCTAAAACATGTGTTGTTTCTTTTGGGTGGTCATTATTCAGGACCTCCCCTACTTGAGATCACCATGTGAGAACATCATGAGATGTAGTCAAAATTATTATGATCTCCCAACACCTGATAGTCAGACATCATCTGTGTGTAGCCGGTATGATGTGTCTATATCATATGAAATATGTTTAATATTAATTTCATAGTATCTCTAAGATATCATTATAACTAGGAACTGCAATAATATGTTTATATGACAAATAATATATGGACATTACCAAATAAATAGTGGATGTAGAAATGTAAACAATATTCTGGTAATTATACTTCATGAATAACTAATTGTTTACATGATATGGTAATAAAAAATTAATTTTCATATTGGGTATCATGAACCCACTTTTATACCACTAGATCTATATATTCTTTTCAGGGTAGTGATGCAATGGAATTGTGTGTTAGTTAGAAATACTATTAGCTGTCTGAGGTATTCCATTGGATTGATGGCTAGCCACAAGATATTCAATGAAAATCCACCAAAAAATAATGTAATGGTTCATATCTTGAGATAAGGATAAGTTAAAAATACTAGATTCAACCCCCCCTAAATGGGGTGTGGACATGTTATCCCTCCCCATGTCTGGGGAGGATGATTGATTCATTATCAACCCCAAATGATGGGGTGGAAATAAATTATAAATAAATATTATATTATACAAGATAATATATGTAATCTAAAAAATTTGTGATAATTATATAAATAATTATTGTGTGTGTATATATATTCTCTTAAATAGATTCCCTAATTAAACTTGGGTCGTAGAAGGTTTGTCCAGATCCAACATGCCCAACGCATTAACCCAACCATAATAAATAAATTAATATTCGAGATCTTCATTAGGTCCAAAAGGACCAAAAAAATACATAATTTTTTGGAAATTAAATTCAATTGTTTGGGATTTAATAAAACTATTTCAGGAACTAGGGGATGTATTGACAATTAATTAAAATTAATTTAATAAATGATAAATCATTAAATATATGCACGAGTTGAAAATTTTAATATTTTATTTTTCTTATGAAATATAATTTCATTTTGAATAATCATGAGTCGAGACCGACCCACGTATATATTGGTTTATTATACATTTAATTTATTTATTATAGTTGAGTTTCAAAATGTAATAATTATTTTTATTTTCATGATATGATTACCACCCCCCTTAAAATGTATAAGTGCCCTTGTATCCACATTTATGTAATAAAATGAAACTTGACACCCCAAGTCACCCTCACCTATATGTGAGTATACATTTTAACGATCAGAAGAGGTCATGTCAACGTAGTACGAGTCGAGAGCTAGTGTTAACCAAACATGTGAAGTGAAAAGGAGTTGTGGGTGTTACAATTCATGTCAGGTATTGGCTTATGGAATTACCCTAGGGTCTTGATTAATCCATTGTTTACTCAATGTATTAACTACATGTGAAAAAATCATGACCACATCATTATCAATAATTTTATCATTTGAATGTTTTATTATTTCTTAAATATGTAATTATTACATGTGATAATGTAGTATAATAATAATAAATCATGCTTAAATAAAATGATCTTATATAATGCTTTTTTTACTTAATGAATGGTTAATTATTGGGTGAAATCATATAGAGTGATAATGTAAAATTTAAAAGGATTTCCTTCATTGAGATATATTTAAAAATTCATCAAAGCACATATTAAGTCAATAAATTCCTTTAATTACCTGAATTTATACACAACAAATTGTTTGACGTGTTTATCAAACATACCTAAGGGTTTCTCCAACTACCACGAGGCTCTTCTGAGAGTAGTGGGAGGACATAACTGAATTTTATAGTAATGGACTGCCCATAGATTTTGTATTTTAATGTTATTTGAAAATCATTAAACAATGCAATGTAATTCATTATAAAAGTTTAGACTCCATTCAACAGATAAAAAAGCCATAATTTAATATGATTGGCCAGTTAAAAGACTAACTTTGATTCTTATAGTAGTGATGAATCCCTAGCTTGTTCCATAAAGAGAGGCCTATTCCACTAGAATAATTAAGAGACTGAGTGTATGAAATATAGTCATTGAGGACTAGTAGGATTTGATAAAATAGTGGAATAGTTTTTAAATTCACAATTTGAATATGTCGGCTGGTAATGGAGATAATATAAAAATATGTTATGATTATTTTTTGTAGATTAAATGATAACCACCCCATTTCAATTTCACAACAATACATATTTATTAAAGAGAATATCCAAATGGACCATAACTTCTAGGAGTGGTACATGAGCTTATGAATAGTACAACACCATGAGAGAACACTTTATGTGATGGAATCCGCACTTCCTATTGAGCCCTCTCCGCAAGTATGAAAGGCATATAAAGATAAATAAAAGAAGAATATGTATATCGCGATAAATGTTTAGTGTCCCATGATGTTATCTATATTTAATGAGAAGAATAAAATGAATGAGGAAAAATATGATTTCAAAATATTCACTTATTTCCTAGAGTTATACCGGGAGAGATCTAAATAAGAATGATATGAGATATCTAGTACACTGTATAGATGTAGTATTACAGAAGAAAATCAGGTAGGACCTCATGTACTCATGAGGATCAGGTACATTGAGTGATTGGATTCCCTTGGGATCAAACTGAACCAAGAATGTACAACCGATCATATTTATTCCTCTTTAGCATATAACATATCAGCTTTCATTGTAAATTATAATATGAATATCATGAATAAATCACTCCTAGATCAATTGGATCTAGTTCACCAATAAAATATGGATATGAATATTTCCAATTCTCTAGTCCTTATAGTGAACAAGAGGAGGAAAGGGAAGGATAAAGTGTCAAAGGATAAGTCAATCTCAAAGACACTGATGCACCACCCTTCCATGGAGCTAAAAATACATCGGGAAAACAATGAACTAGAGGCAGTATACTTTTCATATGGTCAAAAGGAAACATGGAAGAAGAATTGTACAACTATAAATAACAAGGTGATAAATTTGTATTAGGAATATTTTCCATTCAATGTAACATGTCAAAATCTACAAGTTGGGAATTGGATTTCACATGTGGTTCACACATTTGTATTCAAATACATGAATGAAGTAGATTCCAGATGATTGAAAAAATGAGGTGGATCTATGAGTACCAAATTATGCGAGACTTATTGCATTGGTAGTGAGAGATTATCATCACACATTTCCTAGTTTTACGATTCTTATACTAAATAATTGCAATTGCATAAAATTTTTCATCGAAAACATAATCTCAATGTGGAGTTTAGATATGATATGATTTTATTCCATGTTTGGTAATAATTTTTTTCTTATGTATAATACATGTTTTTTATGATATGACGCATATTAACATAATATTCTATACACAGGAACTATAAAATCGAGTTATGGAAATAAATGAAAAATCGAGTGAGAATGAACCATATTCTACCAACATATAGAACTTCAAGGAAGTTCATGTAAATGAGAAGCACTTAAGTAAACTACATCAAGTAGGGTATTTAAACTCAGTTGAGTTAAAACACTTGGATGTATTTCACACTTGTATACAAGGTAAAATGAACAAAGAACCGTTCAATGGGAAAACATAAAGAGACGAATAATAATTGGAATTGGTTCATAATGATGTATACTATCCATTTCTTATAGTCAAGGGCTGTTTTTTCTTAATTCATTACTTTTACAGATAACTATAGTAGATTTGAATATATCTACATAATCAGGTATAAGACATATTTATTTATAATAATTATAGAATATTACAATGAAGCATAAAATCAAATTGTTAGGAATATTATGAAACTCCACTCATACCATGGTAGAGAAAATCGTAACCAAGTATTCATCAATCATCAAATGGATTGTGGGATAGTTTCCTAAATCACGCCTCCATATACACACTTACGTGTACTGGTGTTAGTGAAAAGATGAATCAGACCCTTCTTAACATGTTCAGATTGATTATGAGTCATTCAACTCTACTATTATTCTTTTGGGGACATGCACTACAGACTGTGACATATACACTAAACATAGTACCAACTAAAGAGGATAATGGTATTCTATATGATATATTGTAGAGAAATAATATATAGTATTCCAAACATAAGTTTATGGGTATTAAAATATTTTTTAGTACTATACCTAGTGAAAAATTAGTAGATCTGATCATGAAGTGAATCTTTATAGGTTATCCTAAGGGTACTAAATGATATTACATAAATAACCCATCAGTAAGAAAGGTGATTTTAGAAATACATGATAAATTTCTATAAAGGGAAAAAATTTCAAATAGAAATAGTAGGATAACGATTGAATTTGATGAAGTTGATGTCCCAGATGCACAAGATTTGATACTTGATTAATCTTCACAAGTGACAGTGGGAGATAAAGATGTTACCAAGATAGAAGTTTTACTAGGTTTACACGAGAGTTTAGAGAACTTGATAGATATAGTTTTCTTACCATCAAATCAAGTGACACATTGCTCTTGGACAATGATGATCCAATAACCTAAAATGAAATAGTAAATGGAAAGGATGCTTATAATTGGAATGAATCCATGCATTTTGAAATGGAATCTAGGTGGCAATATCACATTTAATTTTTCGTAGACCCGTCGGCTGATGTATATCCTATTGGGGTTAAACTTGTATTCAATAAAAAATAATAAATGCATGGTCATGTAAGAATATATACAATATGAATAGTAGAGAATGGTTTTCAAGAAACATCAAGGAATCGACTATCTTGAAACCTTCTCAGTAGTCGAAATACTAAAATACATCAGAATATTGCATGCAATAACTACCTTCCATAATTATGATAATTTTAAAGTGGATGTCAAAACATATTTTTTAATTGGGATGTTGGTTAATGATGTTTATATGTCACAACACAAAGTGTTAATTATGAAATAGAGTTCTAATAAAGTAAACAACCTATAGAGATCCAGTTATGGATTGAATTAGGAATCACGATCATGGAATATTCATTTTGATGAATCCATAATTGATGTTGGTTTCATTAAAAATTAAATTGTTCAATGTTTTTATAAGAAGGATAGTGTTAGTGACATCATTTTCCCAATATTATATATTGAAGATATGTTGTTAATGAAAAACATAGTTGACATCTTACAGTTAGTGAATAATTGGTTAAATAAATTCTTCTTCTTGAAATAATTTGTTGAAGTAGCCCCTATTCTAGAGATGAAGATATATCAAGATATATCCAAAAGGCTGCTTGGTCTAGGTCAATGTATATATAATTGTAGTTTCTCAAAAGGTATAATATTGATCAATCCAATAGAGTGTTGTTTTTAGTGTTAAATGGAATTAATCTCACCAATATGATGTCTCCAAAAACACATGATGAGAATAAAAGAATGAGTATAATAACTTATTCCTTAGTAGTGGGATCTATCATGTATGGCATGATATGCACTAGGTTTTATGTTTCCATTACATTAAGCATGGAGTATAGATATCAAGAAAATCCAAGAGAGATACATTGTGAAGATATAAAATAAATCCAAATTTACTTGTTCTATACAAAGGATATGTTCTTGGTGTATGAAATATGTGAGAAACTAGTCATGAGGGGATAAATTGATGCTTTCTTCCAAATAGATCATGATGATATGGAATCACATTTAGGCTATGAATTTTTCATGAATGGTGGTCCAGTGAGCTATAGAAGCATAAATGTATCCTTGGTAGTTGATTCTGCTATAGGATCCAAATATATAATAGATTCCAATGCAGTTAAGGATGTAGTATATGTATACATCTTTGTTTCATAGTTTGGTGTTTTATCCAACAGTTCATACCCTTTTATAGTATTTTTTGATAGTAAAATGGAGGTGGTTCTTTCCAAAGAGACTATCAAACTAGAGGATAAAGAATATACTGCTGAAGTTTCATATCTTAAGAGATTATAAATATTGAGGTGAAGTCACTGTTAGCAGAGTATCCAAATAGGATAATGTGGTTGACCGCCTAACCAAATCTATATATTTGTAGAATCATGATACTCATGTGAAAGCTTGTAGGTTGAGAATTTGTTAGAGTTGTCTCTAATGAAACTGGGAGTTTTGTGAGTGGGTTCCCTAGACCCAACTCATTTATGATCTTTGATTACCATTACGTGCATATAGTTTGATATATATATATATATATATATATGTTATTATTGTTATTATAATAGTGTTGATAATTATGCATCTATCTTTTACATGGTAGTTTCCTTAGATAATGTGTTCTATAGAAAGATTATTGCAGTTACCATTTATAACGTTAAACACAAGATACCATGATAGTATCTTAAATATATGTCCCACTATCTAGATAAATCATAGTGATGGGACACAGATGATGTTTCACTATCAATTAATGGAGGATCAAATGCATTGAGACTTCTTCTCATGATGTTCAATCATAGTTATCTTGAGTAGATGAGATTATGAGGATGAACCTATTGATAGAAACATGACATTATTTGGGTATCGTTGGTTGTTCCTATATTGGAACATTTTTAATGGTCTCTTGAATTGAGGTCATTAGAAATGTATATAATTTTATTATGTATTTTCATTCAAGGAAAAACCCATTTCCTTGATGACATGGAGAGGTATATTGTGTTGGGTGTGTAATTGTTTGTATGACATTGGTTGAATGGCCATGATTGAATTTTTCACTTTTGTGTTGAGGAAGGGATATATCATGGGACTAGGTTGAAAAATATTGAAGTGCCATCATTAAATCTATGAACACTATATAAGATTGTAATTCCATCCAGAAAGGTCATAAAATATACAAATCATTAAATGGATCATGACACTAGTGTGTGTCCTTCTCTATGAGATATTGTGAGACAAAGAGACTGTGTTTTTAGAATACCACCCCAGAAGCCGCTAAATGGTTCCCCATGATGGTTGGCCACATTACCTCAAGTGTGCCTCCTTGTACACCAGAGGATACCGACTAGCAGGGATGACCTAATGTGTGTCGATAGGGAGACTATACCCTCATGAGTTAGATTACAACAAATTAGTAATCAGTATAGATACATAGTGGAAACAAGAACAACCAAGAAGTGGAATAATAAAAACTAAACATCCCCGAATAATAAACAGGATAATGTTGAACAATAAAGAGATAAAAAATAGTGATGATGATGATAATTTCAAGTAGTGCTACAAAAATTAGTACACAATGATACATGTTAAATAGAAATATGCGACATGTTATACTGAAATACAAAAAATTATAAAATTAGATACAACTAGAATCACGAGCATATGATCGATCCTCTACTCCTGTACCCCATCCTAGAACCACAAAAAATCATTAGAAGCTGGTTGCTTCCCTTTATCTATTCCTGTAATCATAGTCTTCTTGGGTACTAAATGTGGCCCAAGAAGGGTGTTAGATACACTCAGTAGGTCACCACCAATGATGTATAGATTAATCAATTACGTGTATATAAAATGACCAATTTGTTAATGATAATAAATGCATGGAATTAAATATGAAAATAAACAAATAGTCCTAGGTTCGACATGGATACCCAACCGATACAGCCTGATTCGGTCTAGACCAGGTGTATCGTAACCAAGGTGAACCTCTACAAGTATAATACAAAGAATAATGTTCATAATAATTTAAGTATCAATATATAGATTGTGTTTTTGTTTGTGATTGGTCTTGATGGAAATGTCCTTGGAATATAGCAAGTTGGTGTAATGAGGATTTAAGATAAAGCATCACTAGAGTTCAAACAAGTGGAATCCTAGGCATGTCCAAGGTGAACCATATAAGGAACCCATGTATCACACTAGGAGAACTATAAATACCCAACACCATAGAGTCTACCCAAGGTGATTTGTAAGGATTACTATGTATCACTCTATATGTGGTGTAAGAATTTCCCCATCAGTACTTCCCAGTTATCTCACGTAGGGGGCCATGTATCACTTGAGGCATGGTGTAACCATCTCACCAACATGCCCTTCTATGGTGTCACCCCTAGAGAACTGATATTTCCCATGGGTATATAAACCTCTCAGTGAGACTATCCAAAAAAAATCCCAGTATCACTCCCAACTCATCTAATAATTCTATATACAAAGCACGATGAGCTCGTCCAAGGAATCATCAAGTCCATACGACTGTATCACTCCTGACATAATATAAAGTGTTGTTAGCTATTAACTGATCATAACATTAAACAAGGAATTTTAATTATTATATTTTATTCAAGTTTTCTAGTAAATTTAAATTAATCATTTCAAGCTATGGTAAAAATAAATGTTCTAATCCCATGTCCAAGCATCCAATATAAATAATTTCGCATCCTGGTATATTTAGTATAAGGGTAAAGACACCTCAAGGTGCTTTAAACCATCTCAGATAAGAAGGGAAAATATGTCTTTATGGAGAAACACAGCCATATGGGTGGCTAATAATAGGTCGTCCAACCAAAGGGTTGATTCACTACTGTAGGGACTAAAAAGGGACTGGAAAACCATTCTATCTAGTTTATTAAACATTTTAGGATCTCCAATAGAATAGTTTGGAACATGGAACAATGATTAATAGTCTAAATGTATTGAAACATAGTGAATTATTCTAGAACACCAACCTTAGGTTCATAGATAACCACTCATCCATTGTCGACACTTGATTCGAGCTTGGAAGGGAGAAAACAGAAAAAAAACTGCCAAAACACTAAAAATAGGGAAAATAAGATCCCACCAAAATAGAGTAAGAGAAGTGAAGATAAATGGTGAAATGAAGGAAGAGGATTAGTGAGCTTAACATTGTGAATCCGACACATATGATGGTGAAGAGAACAGAGTTCAGGTATAGGAGATTGTGCAAGACATATATTGGGAATTTGGAGGAGCTTCGGTCTCATGATTCTCCTATGTGAGAGATGAAACATTGGTTCTATGAAGTGAGACCCTTTAATTTTCAAAAACAAAGATTGGGAATTTACCCAGTGTTTAAATTCTTTACACATCGTGTAAAGACCAAGGTCCCTCCCTAGAGAAAATATAACTCACAACATACAAAGTGCATAACCAACCCATTACACTTCGTGTACTAAATACACATCGTGTATTCTAAATACACTACATGTATTGAGTACACACTATTTACATGGAATGAATCCAGTCTCCATCCCATATAAAAACTTTACTTCCAAAGGAAATTAGACCTAACCTAAGGTATGAATTTTGAGATTAACCAAAACTAAACGAAAAAGTACTTCACGAAAAATTTTGGACATTACAACCTCACCTACATAAAAAATATCATTCCCATGTTTCACTTCTAAGGTAAATAATGCACCTTTTGAGAAATGTTTCATCCACTGAGCATGTACATTAGCCTATACCTCCCGGATATCATTTTGTACATGGTCATGCTGCCATAGAACCTATACAAAGGGAACTGACTTACCCCCAAATGCCTTCATGATCTGATCAATGATACATCTCAAATGATGCTAAAATGAAACATCTTTCTCTAGCTCAATATCATCATTGTCAAATGAATGAGATGGGCCAACATGATACTGGTGAATTTATGATATGTAGAAGACGTCGTGTGTGGCCCAATACCTATGAGGTAACTGCAACCAATAGGCTACCATCCTGACTCTATCCACTATCTTGAATCACCTGATGTAATAGTGTGATAGATTTCATAGTATTAAAATTCACCTCTCTAACCCAACCTATGAAAAACTTGCAGAAAAACCAGATGTCCCACATAAAAATCCATAGGTCGAAATCAACAATCAGTATAAGACATCTGTCTGGATTGAGCTAAGGACATATGATTTTGAATTAGGTATACTTTCTCTGATGTCTCATGAATGAGATGAGGACCCAGTAGCGTGGCCTTACCTACCCCTAATCAGAACATGAGTGAACAGTATGGCCTGCCATAAAATGCCTTATATAGAGCCATATGAATCATTTCCTGAATACTATTATTGTTTTAATACTCTGAAAGAGGTTTATGTCTCTCCCATGGACCTCCAAAATCATGGACACATTCCCATAGAAAGTCATATAATACTTGTATCATCCCCTTTGACTACTCGTCATTATGAGAGTGGTATTTTGAACTCAAGAGAACCTGTGAACCCATTGGTTTCTACATCCCCTGTGAAAACTATGTTGTAAACCAAACAAATCTATACGATACGAAAAAATGGGGAAAATCATGAAGGTTAACAATCTTCTGTATATAAATCCTCCCAATCTCATCAACTATGAATGTCTTCAGGATTGGCAGGAAGTGGAAGACCTTTTTAAACCTATCGATGATCACCCATACTGCATTGCTGTCTTCAGGGGATCCTGAAAATTTTGTCAAGAAATCCATAGTGACATCATTCCATTTCCACTCAGAAATGGAAAAAGGTGGTAGAAGTCTACCATGCCACTGGTGATCCACCTTCCCCTGCTGACAGGTGGAATACCTCATGATGAAACCTAAAATAGTCCACTTTGTAACTAGACACCAATATTGGCGACGTACATCTTGATACATCATGGTAAGCTCGGGTTGAACTGCTAAATAGAGGCATGATAATCCCACATCATCTCTTTCCTTACATTAATAGGCACCCATAGATGCTTATAGATGTGTACGATCTCACTCTCATCAAAAACCCAACCTGGTAGTGGGTTAGCACTTGTGACACTCTCCCTCAAGATGAGGACCTCATGATCTAATATCGGTATCATCTTCACCCACTCCAGAAGGGAGGGAATCACTGCTAGAGTTTCCAAAATAGGTTTCCCATGTTGTTCCTAAACCTCTAGGTGCATCTCAAAAAAAATCCATCAACAACCATTCATTGCTAGCCTCATAGATGGACTATGCCTAAGTCTACAAGAAAAGGTCATCAACTACTATATTACCATTTCCGGGGGTATAAGAAAGCTCAATATTGAATGACTATAGGTACTCTTCCAAACTACGCTATCTGAGATTCATGTCATACTATGTAGATATGTATCTGAGAAATTTTTGATTCATGTAAATAATAAACAACTCACCCAAAAGTTAATGCCTCTAACAGCGTAATGCATGAACCATGGAAAATAGCTCAAGTCCATGTATAGGGTAATCCCGCTCATGTGGTCTCTGTTGGAGGGACACATACACTACAATTTGATCTCCCCACATAAAGACTTCTTGAAGATCAAAACATTATTAATAATAGTAGATAATATAGCTTCTTCTCGGCTCTAGAAGAATATGGATCAGTGCTGATGTTAGTCTCTCTTTAAACTCATGAAATGTTTTCTTAAAAGATTTTGACCATACAAACATCACATCCATTTTTTTCAGGCTCATAATATGTGATGGAAATCATGAGAAATTATGTACAAATCACATATAATAGCTATACAACCCCAAGAAACTTCATATATCAAATACATTCTTAGGCTTCTCATAAGAATCTATGGACCCCACTTTCTCTGGGTTAATAGATACAATTGTATTTGATATTATATGAATAATTTAGTGAACCTTATTTATCCAAAATTGGAATTTAGTATGCTTAGAATATTTTTGATACCCTCTTAGTGTATTCATCACATTATCAAAATGGGTGGCATGTTCATGTCTGGTGTGAGAATAAATAAGATTATTTCAATATATACTGCCACAAATGAATCCATGTACTGGTAGAAACCCCAATTCATCAAATCCATAAAGAATATTGGTGTTTTCTTAATGAGGAATGGAATTACCAGATACATGAGCAATCCATACCTACTGCAAAATGACGTACATGGTATGTCTGATGGTATGACATGTACTTGATGGTAGCCTGACCTCAAGTCAATCTTAGAGAAAATAGTCACTCCTCAAAGCTGGTCAACGAGGTATTATATATGAGGAAATAGATACTAGTTATTCATCATAATCTAGTTCAACCTTATGTAATCCATGCAAAAACTGAGCAGATCATCTGCCTTTTTAGCAAAAACAATGACAGGTGAACCCCATGGTGAAGTACTAGGTCTGATAAAACCCTTTTACTACAGATCTTCTAACATCTTTTAAGCTCATAATGCTTTGTTGATTCCATCATATAGGTAGGAATGGATGTTGGTGCCGCGCATGGAACTGTATCAATGGTGAACTCCAACTCTATTTCAAGATGTAGGCAAGAGAAATCATTTGGTAAAATTTCCTTGAAATGATCCAAAACAAGAGTGAATTCAACAAACAACATTCCCTAATTTCTGACAAAGAGTCTCATCATCTAGATTGTGAATCAGCCCAAATCATGAATCTCGGGGATAACTCAACTCTCATAGATATCCCATTAACACTTACTAATAAAGAACAACTTATGACATTATAAATTAACACGAGCATCCAAAGGCACTAGCCAGACCATACTGAGAATGATGATGAAGCCTTTCATCTTAAGGAAAATGAAATTCCATAGGAAACTGCACCCACCTATATCAAGAGGGAACTCCCTTCACTAGAGTATACTATCTGATTGTCCCCCCAATGGTGTATCGATAGTCATAATTCTAATGAATTTATCTATTACATTACCCATGATTCCCATCATTACGACAAATATAAAAGAGTGTGATGAACCTGAATCTCAAAGGGAAGAAACTAATCTAGAGGCTACAAGAATAATACCTTTAATTTCAGAAGGCCATGAACTCTGCTCCTTAAGCATAGACCACACTTCATAGATATGGCCTATAATGTGGCTCTAAGATGCAACCCTACTGACCTATGTAGGTCCAATTTACTAGAAATGAACCTCATATGTATGACCACATCAGCTATGACCACCTCCTCGGCCTGATCAAAAAGCAGTAGACCAACTCACTACCTGACGTGGAGCTACAGATCCGGTCCCTGAAAATGTAGTCGACACTGATCCATTCTCACTAGATCAAGTTGGAAATGTTTTTCATAAACACTATTGGTGACCCATCTTACCAAAATTTTGATAATCCATCTTGTTCCTCATACAATTGGTTTTATTATAGAATGTCCTTCTGCAAGGCATCACTATTATTATATGTCATCTGGATGGCACTACACCCACATGAACACTAAAAATGATGCTTCCTACTGCTAGATAAACCATCCCCCTATGTGGAAGCTGAAAATCCCATGTTCACATTTCCACCAACCCTCAGGTTCCATTTTTTGATGAGGGCCGGTTTCACAATCTTTGTAATGGTGGTTAGGAGGAAAACATTCACCTTTGATCAGATGGCGTACATAATCCCATCCTAAAAAATTCACGTTGTTTTCATCACATAACCATCATGATTCAATGAAAAAAACTAGAGCATAGTGAAAATAATTGAATACTTCATAATCGACATAGAACCCCTCTGAAGATGTATTAATCCTCATTCATAGTCTTCTCACAACGTCTAGGGGTATAAGTAATCATATAAGGCATTATGGAATCTAACCCAGACTATACCCTAATGACGTCCATCTTGGGTCATCACATCCCACCAATGTTTAGTAGAATAAAATGGAATATATTCAATAAGATTGACCCTCTGCTCTAGTGGATTCTCAATTTGATCAAAGAAAAATTATGGCCTCCCAGCATGACTTAACAACCTGAGGACCACCATCCCCTGATAAGGTGGGAGGATGTTGCTGCTGGAACTCCTAGGTCAGTTCTTCCATAGAAGTGGAAGGTCACATATGACCCTCCATGGATTACATAAATTGATAGAAACTTTCTCAAAACTAATCATCAACATCCATTGAAGGATTTATTGGAGGTTCCTTAGGTGGCACTATATGAGGTAATACTTGTCGCTTAGAGCCCACCACCTCCAAAGCATGGTCATCGCAACCCTCCTGGAATATGATTTGAGGATGTCATGGAAGCTAAGGTATATAATTTCCAAGTGCACCTCTCAGATAATATTTAATGTAGATAGGAACTAGGGAACTAGGGAAATGGGAAAGGGTATGTACAAGCCTCCCTATAAATAGGTAACACCTATATGCCTACTCATGAAGCCAGGCGTAAAAGATTAGAATATCCCATAAGGATCACATGACAAACTTCCTACATCCCACTACTAAGTTCTATTCAGGGTCATGGTCTCATACAATATAGAATGGGTTTTGTAATATGGAGTATTAATTGAAAGGTATAAAGGAAAACACCATTTACTTGGAAATTGACATCCAATTTAGTGATAAAAATTTCATTTTCAAACATTAATTTATTGAAATTTATTCTCATATATATATATATATATGTCTGGTAAATTATGACACAAATTCCAAATTTATAAATCCCCATACTTTATAAATTTATATTGGCATGTCATGTAACTACGACTTTACCTCTATATCCATTACCAGGAAGTATCATGTCATGTATAGTTATTTGATTGAATAAACTACCATTAAAAATTTATAGAAGTACCCACTTATTAAATTTATATTTGCATTCGTCACTCAAATTACCAAATATTTCATCATGCAGAACTAGTTTTTCATGGTTTAAATGTGAAAAAATTAGTTAATTAGAATGTCATCATAAATATACTAGGTAAAACACCATTTATATTTATGTAGGAACTTTAATTAATCAAATCATGTCCTCCCTGAAAGAAATGTATACATAATGATATGTATATAATAATCATGGCACATGAAATAAACACAATAAATAAAGGAAATACATGTAGAAATATAGATATTTCATGGAATAATTCATGACATTCAAGTACTATAGTGCATAGTATGATGCATGTGTTTTATATTCCCTCATTTAACCAAGCTAATGTAAAGTAACCCATTATAATAAAAATAACAATGATAAAAATTTCATAAAACACGTACATCCCCCAACGGTGAAATCAGATCAACTATAACAAGAATAATCCAATAACAGTGAAAACCCATCCCTAGTCATTTTGCTTTCCCCTGTACATGTTTTTCTATGCTTAGGAACATACTCCTTACCAAATTACATTACATACTAGTCTCCTAAATAGTACCTAAATAGTATAACAAAAGGGAAAAACAATGCTATGGTACCACTTTGATGCTTCCTACCTTAGAATCCACTAAACAATGCCCCGAGATGGTTGACCACATGACCTCAAGCACACCTCCCCATATGCCAAAGGCTGCTAACATGGAGATAATATTTCATCACGCGTCAGAGTACAACAAAGTGGTAATCAATATTGATAAGAAGCAGAAAACAAAATGACCATATAGTAGAAAAATAAATACTAAACATCCTAGAATAATAAATAGGAGGAAGCTTAATAATAAATAGATACTAAATGGAGATGATGATAATGTCATGCAGTGCTAAAAAATGAGTACACATGGGTACAATGGAAAAATCATATTCCACATGCTATACAAAAATACGAAAAAGAACAGAAAATTACAACTAAAATCACGATCATACACTCATACCTCTTCCTGCAAACTCCACCCAAGAACTAAAAATCAATCATCAGAAACTTTCTACTTTCCATTATCTATACCTATAATCACGAATTATTCATGGGTACCAATGGAAGACTAATTAGGGTGTGAGATACACTTATTAGTTCACCATCAATGGCGTCTATATCAATCTAGTATGTTCATATAAAATGAGATTTGTGACAATTATAATAAATCCAAGTCATTAAATAATTAAGTAAACATATCGTCTCAGGTACCACATGGATACACAACCGACAGTACTTGCATCAACCTATGCCAGGTATGGTTGAAATAATTTGAACCCATACAAGTAACATATATGGAATAATTGTCATAATAATTAATTTATCATGATATAAACTATTCCCAAGATCGTAATTTGTCCTGGCGACGTGTCCATGGAATTTACCAAGTTGGAAAAACATGGATTTAAGATTAAGAATCACTAGATTTCAAAAAAGCAGCATCTTGGTCCCATCCAAGGAGAACCATGTAAGGAACCTGAGTATAGAATGAGTATAACTATCAATACCCCCACACCATAAAGTCCATCAAAGGTGATCTGTATGGCATCCCAAATATCAGTCTTCGCACGGTTTAAGTATGAGCCTTAGATCTCATCCTAGGTATCTTACATAGGTGACTGAGTATTACTCAAGGCATCGTGTAACCATCATAACAATGATCACATCCACGGTGTCTACCATAAGGAATTGGTATCTCTAATGGGTATGTAAATCTCTTGGTGAGATCATCCAAGGAAAATACATGTATCTCTCCCCGCACATCTAACTATTCCAAGTACAAAGCATGGGGATCCCGTATAAGGCATCCTAAAGTCATGACCCTTATATCACTACCAGAACAGTATAAAAGAATGCTAGATATTAAGAAATCATATAATTTAAAAATTCATTTCAATCAAGAAACATTATTCATGTTTTCTAATTCATTTAAATTAAATAATTCAATATGTTGAATAAAGAAAAGGTCTAATCCCATGGCCAAACAACCTTTATAAATAAATTATCATTCTGATATATTTATTAGAAGGGAAAAACACCTCAAATGTTATTTAATAAATCTCAGGTAAATTTAAAAAATTGGCCTTTATGGAGAAGTGCACCCATAGTGGTGTATCATGATAGGTCGACCAACCAAATGCTTTATTTTTAGTAGGCAAGGACTGTAAAGGGAATAGAAAAACAATCAATCTAGTTTATTAAACATCTTAAGCGCACTATTGAAACATTCAAGTACACGAAAGAATGACACATAGTATAAATGAAAAAAAACATGGCGAATTAACCTATACAACCAACCATTGGTTCATAGATGCCCACTTCTTTATTTTTGACCTTTGATTTGAGATAGAATGGGAGAAAATGGAAAAACATATGAAAAACCTTTAAATAGGATAAATAAGATCTCACCAAAATAGCATAGGATATGTAAAGATAAATAATGGATGGAAGGAAGAGTATTATGTATATTATAGTTTCATATCTGATGCACCTGCTGGATAATAGAAAAGAATCCCGATGGAGGAGACCTTGCGAAATATTGGTTGGGCCTTGGGATGAGATTTGGAAGTGGGCTTCTCATGTATGAGATAAGAAAGTGGGGTTCTTTCAAATGGGCCCCTATTTTTTTAATAAAACTTTAGGGAATTTACAAGGCATTTAAATTCTCCACACCTCATGTAAATCTCAGGTTCCCTTCCCCCGGGAAAACCCAACTCACGATGTGCAAAGTGTCTAGACAACCCATTACACGTCATGTTATCAATACATGTCATGTATTATAAATACATGACATGTATTCAGTACATGCCATGTACATGGACTGCAGCCAGTCTTAATTCTATATGTAACCTATCCTTCCAAAAGATAATTTTTTCTCCCTTAGGTATGATTTCTTGGTAAAAAAAACAAAAATAAAACTTACCTCATTATGAAGATGAAACATCATAATATTACAGAATGTGCGTTTGTTGGAGGTTGTCATAGCATTGACATTACATATATTCATAGGGGATAAGATAGATATTTAGAATATAATCATGGTTTTTATGTTGGACACACTACTATCAATATAAGGACCTAGAGGGCCACACACTAAGTTTATCCAAAAGTTACATCTATTTGGATGGATAAGAGTTTAGGATGAAGAAGGGCCCGTGTGCTGGGGTCGGTGAATGTATGAGTGTGTTCAATAGAATGTAAATAAATTAAAAATATATTATTCATGTTTAAAATAATGTTTATTGAATTTATTTCTCAAGTTATTCAATTTTCTTGATCATAACAGTGAATAAGATAAAAGATAATTTTTTGAAGAAACATAATATGTCCAAGAAAAATTTAAATATTAAGGGAGATTATGAGATAAGTTAGTGGTTTCTATGTCAACACATTAACATTTTAGAGTGTTATATGTGAGTGGTAAAATTCTTACAACATTTATGACAATATAATTATGTTATAAGTGTGAACATGGGTCTAAAATTAATGTTATAACATTCCAGGGACCAAAGTGACAATTTAAAATGTATAAACCAAGTATATAATTGAATTTTAGAGTCAATTATTGTGAACTCCATCATTTTAATGAACATTGAGCCATTCTATCTTCTCTCTCAATATTTATAGTGAGATACCAGATACAGAACAAAGTTTATTCTATCCCTTCTTCTCCATCAAAACCATATTCTTAATGCTATCGATGGGATGCCATAAAGCTCTCTAATTTCCAATTATAGAACTCAATAATCATAGATCAATTATCTGGGAGATATAGTGCTTGTGTGAGATGACCTAGAGGATACCTAGGTTGATATCAATGAGCTACAAAACATTGATAGGGATTGAATAAAATTAGAGATTTCAAAAGAATAAGGTGTTGTTTATGGTTTGGTTTAATTTGGATTTTACAGATTAAATTCAATAGCCTATGATCCATTGAGATATCTAGGAAAGGAGTTTTTAGGATTATGTTTTTTAACATGAATCCAAACCCAATATTTTAAATTGTGTAATTTCAAACTTCCACTATGCCTCGGGTTCCTTCAAAACAATGAACAAAAAATAAAAACAACATGAATAAGGAAACTGAATAATGTCAACATAAGAGAATTATGTACTTTGAAATTAGTCTTACTCCATGGGGGAACAATCTTATTTATTTATGAAATTGAATAATTTGAGTTAAAAGGGAATATCTAAATATAGGGTGACTAGAAATTCCTCGATATGAAACTTTCACAAGTGACTCGTGAGGAAGTTCCCCCCATGGGTTTGGACTCTATCTCATCATCTTCCAGATAAACTCTCACTCAAACTTATCACATCAAACTTGTGATATAAACCCATTTATGTATTGAATTTCACTAATGATACCAAAAGTTTATTCTTGTTTCACCACCTTTTAAACACCTTTGATATCCATCTGTTCGGTCAAAAAAACATGCTGACCATCACCATGTAAAATTGAAATTTTTGTGACTTTTGTAATATTTTTCATATCTATTCTACTTTTTATATTCACATGCTCACTTACAGAATCATTTCCTACATCTTTCGCACTCCATTATATCATTAAAATAATCATCCTCTTCCCATTTAAATATTTTGAATCCATTTAGATTAATCTATCACAAATATTAAAACCTCAAAGATACTCCTATACAAGATCAATTTATCTCTGTGTATCCCCCATCACTAGAATTAATTGCATACTGACTTCCTTCACTTCCCTAAGAACTCCTGATTTGTATCTGGATCATTCTCTTACATCACACCATCCATAACATGTATGCCTTCTATGTTCATGTCTCTAAAGTTCATTTCTATATGCATTCCAGAACATATATTATCATGCCACTACCTATTTAATAGATATGTAATTTCCTATTGTGAAGATTCACTTCTCTTTATCTATGTTCCAGACGTTTCCATCTAGAAATACAGGTGTTATAAATGATATAAATGTAACTAGAAAATTATTTTCACAGCAAAAACCAACATGTAACTCACTTAATATACTTATCATGTATAATATTTTTCTTTTTTTAAAAAATAATAATTTTTTAAAAATATAAACCCTTTTGGTGTTGTATTCTAACTAAATAATATGTGTTTTGTATAAGTTTCTTGATATCACATTGTTTTAACTTTTTATTTATTATAATTTATCCATTACGGTTTATCAAACATTGGATAAAAATTTTTAAATCCTATATTGATGTAGCTTGTGCTTTTTATTATTTTAAAGTGTTCATGAATACATTTAAAAAAGACAATTTTAAACAATTTGTGTGTGTTTTTTATTCTTGGGATTGAGTCCATAAATCATTTTGAAGGCCATTTTGATTCCAATGTGTCATAATTTTAATTATTTTAATTTATTATATCTCTTGGGAAGTATTTTTTATATCAGTGAGTTTTTATTCAAAATATTAGGGTTTTATTTTTGGTAATATGTACGTTTATAAAATGATTTTTTTGGAAAATATTGTATTTTTTGAAATGTTTTTTCAAATTTTCCCATGTTTTTATGGTTTTGTTATTATGGATTGATAAATGTAGTGATATATTTTTAAAAATAAATGATTTTGAATCCCTTGTAAAACATTTTTTTAAATAAAATAGCAGACATGTAATTTTTTAGGGTTGTATGGCAAGAAAATGTATTTCTATTTTATGATCTGAGAAAAATAGAGTTCCATGTACCAGTGATGGAAATTATATTTTCAAATGGGTAATATATTTGAAACACCATTATATTTTTTCTATTATGTATTTAGTATTTTTAACTAATATTCTTTGAAATTTTCTATTAAACACATTTATATTACCCAAGGATTAGTAATGTGTCTTCAAAGATAATTTAAAATTATGAAATGAATACTTCCATTTTAAATAAATTTCAATAATTGGCTAGGATAAGTTTAAACCTGATTTTTTATATTTATGATTTAATCCATACATGTTAAATATATAAGTACTATTTTGATGCCATAAAATTTAATATATTCCTATTAGATTTTATTTGATTTATTTGATTATGTTGATGTGATTTGATTGGGGTATAATTTGATTTTTTGGATTTAAAAAACGAATTTAATATTCTTTGTAATGGTTATTATTGTTTAGTAAAAAATCATTTGATTATTTTCAGATTATTATTTATATGTGGATTTTTTATTTGATGTTATATATAGAGTAATGTAATCAAAAAATTATTTGTAAATTTGTTTATATTTGATGATCCGGAATCATTTTTTAAAATTAAAATATCTCCATTTAGTTTATGTATTACTTTATATCAATTTAAAATATTATATATCTATGAATTTGGGTTCAAATAATTATTTTGAAGGAATATTTGAAATGAAAATTTATATTAATAATTTAAATAAAACTAAATTTCCTTTAATGTAAGATTGATTGAACAATTTAAAAAAAAATTAGACAAATTATATCACATCAATTATTTATTTTTGGTAAGATTCTATTTTCTTGATGATATGGCACTTATTTTCTTTTTTGGGACCATATTGTTGTGGTTATCTCTTGTAAATTTATTAATTTTTATTTAATTTATAAATTTGAATTTATTTTATCAAGAGTGTTATGATTTGATTATTTTTATTAGTAATTTTCTTCATATTTAGCATTTGATTTAAAATTGAAATTATATAAGTTTCAACATATTTAGAAGGGTTAGTCCTGATTTTGGTGGATTAGGTGAAATTGAGTTTGAAATTTACAATGGAACCATGGTGGATGGTTCTTTTGGATGGAATTTTGTATATTTGATTTTTTTTGTTCTGATATATATTTTAGAATTTATACTTTTTGAATATTTTTTGATATAAATGGAAGGCGAGTTAGTTTATTTGGTGTTTAATTTTATTTTTTGTCTTGTTGATTGAATTATGGGAATGAAATATTAAATAAAGAGTATTTAGTCAATAAGGGATAACTAGGATGCTATTTTATGGAAATGGTATTTTAAATATGCATATAGGTATGATGGTTTTTTGGTTTGGTTGGATTTTAATTTAAATTGTTCTTTAAAGTTACAAATATTTCAATGTATATTTTTCAGTGTTTCACTGAATGAAAATCATCATAATTGGGTTTATATATTGATATTAAAATTTTGTGTATTGAATTTAGGGTTTAAATTGTGAAAATAATCCATCAGCCAATCATTTTCAACATAATTCATACTCTACTAAATAATTCATAGTTTCATTGTATGATCATGGGGACCATGAAACCATAAAATTAAGGTCTAATAGAAAATTAATGTGTATGTGGATGACCATTCATAGTTACCATGCATTTCCCAAAAGTCTCTAGAAAATTTCATATGATCCAATGCATGGTTTAGAGACTATTCATGTAAACCATTCATTTTAGAAAATCCCTATAAACATATTTTCACCCAACTTTGACCCTTAATGATCTTATATTTATGGGTTAGGTCTTTAGAAATAATTGATGTTCTTTTAGGTATATTTTGTTATATTATAATATGTGTTATCATTTCATTTACTATTTTAGTTTTGTGATGGATTTTATTAGATAGAGATTACTTTAGTTCCTTACACTTATTTTTCTCTATTGATCTATTTTCTTGCATGATGTGATGGTTTTATAGATTTTATCTTATTTCTTTTAATATATCTTCACCATCTCATCCTTATATTATTCTATTATAGTAATTTCATTGGTTGGATTTGAATAAAATTTATTTTTAATCCTTCATGACCATTAAAATTCTTTATGGAACAGAGATTGAGGTTAGAGTTTGGTTGATAAATGATTGAATTTTATGTTATTTTATATATAATAGCTGTAGAGTTATATATTATGATAATTATTGGAGATCAACCTTACTATGTAAACTAATTTTATAATGAGGTGTATTGTAAATGATTTTATGATTGGTTTCCAAATTGATAGTGGGTTTATACCTTATGAGTTTATGTTATAAATGAGTTTTGTTATTATTTTTTAGATTACATTCCTCTGGTGGAATGTTTTTATGGTGTAGAGAATAGTTACACTAATATTAAATATTTTTTTTATTTGATTATATCAGGTTTAAATTAGAAAATATATTTTTTAGATTTTATATTTATCCTGATTTTTATGGTCCGGTGTATTGTCCAACTACTATTCATAACATCCATTCCTAGTGAATATGTATGGAGTGATAAATTCCTAGTCATTTACATAATCCCATGAAATCACATGATTACTATTTATTCTTGAAAGTCATACCCTATTTTTGAATTTTTTTTCATACTCTATAGGTTATATAATTTTATTAATATAGGACTTTAAATATTCATTAAAAAATATTTAATTTATTTTAAATATCATATTATATTTTCATTTATTTTAAATAATTTTTTTTCAAATTAAATGGATATTTGCAATGTATTTCATTATTAAATATATGTTTTCTGTATAAACTATATTTTGAGTAGTAATATCTATATAATTATAATGGTTATGAATTTCAATCACTATTATCATTATTATTATCATTATCATTTAAATTATCACTATTATAAGTATTATTAATATTAATATTCTTCACTATGATGAGATTAATGTATGTGTTGAGTATGAAAATATTCATCAGAACTATGAAAATTTTATTTATTGGTTATTTAAGAGGAAATAGTCATATAATTGTTGTTTATGGGGATTTTAGCACTAATTAGAATATTAAAATGTTTTCAATACTAAAAAATGGCTATAATGATGGTTTGTAATTGTTTATATTAGCCCTCAAACCATTAGTATATGTTATACTAATAGTCTGATGACACATTGGTCATTTTCCCTCAGGAAAGACCTACACTAAATGTTTTACCAAACTGATGGTATAGGTGGTTATTCCAATAGGTCTCAAAAGCATAGAATAGGTAATTACATAGGAAATACCTATACCAGTCATTTGGTCAAAATATTGGTATATGTCTTCAATTGAAGAAAAAATCCCATGGTTAATTTTGATCTCAATACCTCTAAATTATTTTCTAAATACATTACCACACTACAACAATGACATTGATGATCATATATACAATATATATATAATCAATTATTTTAATTTATTATTGTATTATTATTATTATTATTACATACAAATATTTTTTAACCAATACCAATGGTTTGACAACACTGTTGTTATATGTGATATTAAGATATACATATACCAAAGGTTTTGTAAAACCATTTGTATAACTGATACCTATAACAATGTTTTCCAAAACATTGGAATATGTTGTAAAAAATCATACCTATGCCAACTGTTTTCAAAACTGTAGGTATGCATCCATTAATATAGGCCATATTTGTAGTAGTGTTTATAGGTGGGGTAAATCTATTCCAATGCTTGATGTAATTGGCTCAAATCACTTCAAGGATGGTTATGATATAAGAGTTATAAAACATGAAGGTTTATGGCTTCATGATTCTATGAATAGATCTGATCCAATGATTAATGATTTAGGGGATAAGGCTCTAAAGGGGTTTTGGAAGGATGGATCACGGAATGCGATTCATTATTTTAATGATTCATTGCATATGGATGGCTTAGTTAATGGGTGTTGAACTAATAGGAACCATATATTTGAGGATGGTAGGTGTTCTGAAGAAAAAAGTGTTCATATTCTTGATTCACTATCTAGGAAGGGTGTGTTTATAGTGATTTATTTTCATAATCTTGGGTGACCATTTTTGGGATATGGGCAGGATACATGACTGAAATATAATGAATTTTCTTGTACTTTTTTGGTTATATAAGTTTATTCTAGTAGTAGTAGCCGTATTGGTTGTTGTTGTATTGGTATTCACTCATGTATATGTTATAAATAAATATGAGAAATGGTTTTTGTAAGATAAATATTTTCCTTGTGCATATTTCAGTAATATATTATTTCTTTTTCATATAATTAAATATGAATTATTGGGTTTCTTTAAGAAAATATAGTTTTTAACTCTATGTTTTTATTGTTAGAAATGATTTTTATTTAAAAATGATATCAAATAATTTTAATTTTTTTGATAAGTAGTTAAGTTGATAACATGTTTATAAGGGACATGCTTGGCTATTTATAAATGTGTTTAGTTGGTTCTTTGATATCATTGAACTTCATATTTGGTATTTTTTAAAATATATATATTATTCCCCCTTGTTTTCAGCCATATATTATATGTAGTTATCCATTTTTATTGGAATATAATGTGTTTTAATTAAAGATATTCGTTTTTTTCTAGGAAGGGACTTTGATATTATGTGATTTGTGATTTTTTAAAATTTTATTGATGTTATTTAGGATTATAAATTTTATGGTATGGTTAGTATATAATGGTATTTTATATGTATGAGATGCGTTGGATATTACTAGATAGTGAAGGATATGCGGGTGAACCTGATCATACCATGATTGTGTTAGTCAAGTGAGAGGGTAGGATCGTAAAACTTCTAGAAGACTGTTTCATTTAGAAAAATAATGTGTTCATTTTATAACTAATGGTTTTGTGTTTAAGAAAGGATAATTTTGTGAAAATTTTGGGCTTATCATTGATATATATTGTCACACCCAGATTTTCAATTCAATGATTTTTTTTCAAATATTCTTTTGGTTCGTAGCTTTCTCTCAGTTTCTGGATACAATGGGATTGAATTTTTGGTTTCTCAAATGCTCTTGATTTATGACCTTGGCTATGGAGGTCTTGTAGGGTAATTGGACTCCTCTTTTTTCAAATTCATGGTGCGAGGTTTTGGTTTTTTGGAGTTGGATTAGTGACACTCCTAGTGGCACTACTTATGGGGTATGTTGTTGAGGTAGTTTATACCCATGAGTAGGATGAGTCTTGGAGTAAAAATGTGGTTTTATTTTGGGTATTATTTCACCTATTCTTAGAATAAATTTATACATTGGTTTCCCCCTCTTACCACCCTCAAATTGGAGGATAACTGACACTTTTTGGGTGTCCAGAACAGGCCGCACGGTTTGGACGCACGTTTCCAAACCACGCAAGATTGTCCAGGTCATTAAAAATCATTTTGAAATTCCAATTTTCCCTTCCAAAATAAACCCAAATACGCCCATTTTTCCCCATTTCATTCCTTACCTCCATGGACAGCCTCCATGGTTGCTCCCCCTCCCTTGGACCTCATCTTTGAAGGGATATTTGATGGGGGAAACATCAAAATCATGTAAGTAAACCATTATCTCTTTGATTTAATCTATTTCCTTAGAGTTTCTTTCACCATTTCTTGAGTTCTAAATTTTCCAGAAACTAGGGTTTGTACCTAGTGTTTAAATTCTTTCTTTTGGGGTGAAATATTGAGGTTTTAAGTTTCTTTTATCTTCCTTGTGGTGCGGCGATGGTGCAGTTGAAGTTTCACACCAAGATTTGAGGGTCTAGACAACTTCGGTAGGTGATTCCTTGTGTAACCATTTTATGATGAGTTAGCTTGCTTGGATTTTTAATTTAGCATGTTTCTAATCTATTGTGTGTGGTGGAAGTTTTTTTGATGTATTTGGTTAAGCATTTAATTTTATAGTTTCATTTTTGTTTGAAATTGTGTACTTTTGAAATGTAACTAATGTGATACCTTTTGTGTTAGTTTTATAAAATATGAAATTGATATATTAGTTGCTGAAAGGGGATTAAAATTCTAGTTTTTTATTTCCTTAGTTTCATGTGGTCCTTGGAAGGGGGAATTCTATTGGGTTTATGGGTATAAATTTGTTATACTTCTTGAGGGTGTTTATGAAAATGTGTGTTTTTCATGTGTAACTTTTGTGGTATAATTTGAGGTGATTTTATAGTACTTGAGAAAGGTTTAGTAAATGCTGCAAGGGCTTCCAAATCTACCTTTTTATGGTTTTGTTGCGAGTTTTTCCTTGAAATATGGCTTTGAAATGGGTTTTATGTGCAAGTCTTGGGTATACTCCTTAGAATTTCTTTATGAAAGATTTGAATGGTTTTATGATTTATGTAAGAGGTGAAACCATATTGGAAAAATGTTTTGGATTGTGTATATTTGGAAATGGTCCATTTTAAATGTGAAAGGGGTTTTCATGTGATGTGTATCATCTTGTAAATGTTTTATAAAAAAATTTAACAGATTTACTGAAATGTGAAAGAGATGTGAAATTGATGTGGGCTGTTTTGTGTGAGTGTGTTGAGAAAAATGAATATTGTTTATGAAATAATTAATATGTGATATATGAGTGGGCTATTATGTGACTTGGAATATCCTGGAATGGTTTTATAAAATTTTTGCAAGGATTTGTGGATGTGTTAATGAAATGTGAAAAGTGATGTGGGATACTTTTGGTGTGAGTATGATTTCAAAATGCATTTGAATGAAAAGTGGGTTTTGTAACTCGTGTGATGTATATGTGGTCTGTTTGGTGAATGTGTGATGTGAAAGATGTATTTTCATGTGCAAATTATATTTCATGGCTTGATGAAATTGTTTGAGCACAAGAAGAAATCCTGGGTATCTAGGTGGGTGGATGTTTACTAGTATGATAGTGATCCCGTGGGTTTTGGCCTCAGTTTCACCTAGCAAGATTGATACATACAACACTAACTAAACTATGATGATGATGATTGGAGACCACTAGGTTATGAGTATGTTCCCTACTAGAGGCTCGTGTATGATAACAAATACTGTGATGGTTACTCTCACCAAAATACGAGGTATCTGGGACCCACAACGAGCTATTGCCTGGGGGTTATTTCCCATTGCTTGTGCTTACTTGATATTTTGTGCTTACCGTTGGCATACAGTATGATTGGATGGAAAATTCAGTTGCATGTTTGTTTTATTTAAAATCTTCATTTTTTTAAATATCCCACCTCAAAACTATTTAGTTTTAATGTTGCATATTTAAGATACCACCACCTGCATTTCTTCTTTACAAAACATGAAATGCTTTTTGTCTTAAAATGTTTGTCACAAAGAATCTATCAGTAGTGGTATCCTACTGGGATTTGGCTCACATCCTGCTTACGACTTTGGGTGTCAGTAAACTTTGTAATTTTTTTCATATGACTGGGTACAGTTTTTAGTGCCAGTGGTTCGGGTTCCTAGCGGTTCATCATGATGCTGTCTTGTGGAGATGGCTTGAGGGAGGTGCCTCTTACCATGAGGATGGTTCTTGGGCTGTCATTTTTGGTTTTCTTAATTTTTTTATTGTATTTGAGTGTTTTTTTAATCTTTGTAATTTAGTTCTAAAATTTTGTAAATGATGGTTTTGTAACAAAAATCTGTATTTGTTTTATTGGGTTCGTTTGTTGTTTTAAGATTATAAACTCAAGTAAATCATTACCAATTTTTAGTTTATGATACCTGGGGACTTGTCCCAACCTATGGGGATTAGAAACTCCCATCAGGCCTTGTCATGGGCTGGGTATGGTGCCGATTTTGATGGCGACTATATTCAGTTCATGAAAAAATGGTATCAAAGGAGGTTCAGGTTAACTCTTTGTGTCATGTTATTGGGGGAACCATCAGGATAGTCTAGATTTAGGATTGTTTAGACTTGGTATTCCAGTTATGGGTAGTATTCATGTTCACGACACCTCATGATGGGATTTGAGTTTCCAGGGGAAGTCGGGATTTATCTAAGTCCTTTGGTTTTTTTAGTTTGATGATGATTAGGGGAAATTAAAAGAGAGTTGGGTTAATGGTCTTTGTGAGATTGCAGGGCCTGGAATTCCATCTGGATCCAAGGATATTCCCTAGAACAATCTTTGTGATGGTGAATTGATTGGCATATGGATGCCCACCATATGTCCAAGTCACCCCCCGAAACTAGTTTCCTCTCACATTTTCTTGTATTCTTTAGTTTTTGAAATCTTGGAAGTCTGGTTTTAAAGCCAAAATGAATTTTTTTTAAGAATCATAATTTTTTTTAAAAATGGTTTCATAATAAATAGGGAATGGTTTGATTTATTAAATGCTTGAATTGAATTTTCAGAATTGTTTTGAAATGGAAAATGGGGTTCTTACACCTCTTTTGAAAGCACAAACTATATTAAAGTTGGTTTTGAAAAAGTGTTTCAAATAGAGTTTTCTATACTATTGAAATGTGTTTTAATGGGATGAGATGTTTTGAAATTGATGTGAATAGATTGAAAGTGATTTTTCATTTGAATGATTGTTCCTTTCTGATTTTTTAAGCTGTAAATTGGGATTTTGATTTTGTGGTTAGCGGTTTTGAGAAAATTAAAGAAGTATTGGTTGACTATTTTGGTTTTGAAATGTTGAAAGATTTTTTGTTTGTTTTAACCTTTGGTATTTTCGTAAGAGACCACATGCATGGGGTGATATGGGATAATGGATGGTTGGTGGCATGGCCAAATGAGTGCCAAGATGGATATGAGAAGGGTGCCCAATATGGCACGAAAACATGCATGTGAGAGGCCCATAGGGTACTAATGGTGGATACGCTAACTACTGAACCGTTTGTTTTTCAAAAAAAAAACTAAAGTAAAAAAATGATGTTTTGATGATAGGATTGGGATAGTGTGTATTATGTGTTTTTGTAAATGTTGATGTTGTGGGATGTTTTGAGTCTATGAACCCCTCCTATTGGAACTATGTTTTTGGTTTATGTTTGGTCAGTAAACTGGGTAGAAGGACCGGTTGGCAGTCTCGTCTAAGAAATGCTTTGGGACGCCTTTATGGTGGTTCCCTTCATGTGTTTGGACTTGGTTTCTGGCATGTTTTGACCAATAGACCAACTTGGTTGGATCATTGGCTTCTCTCATTGGATAAGGTACACCCCCACTAAGGGTCAGTGTAAGACTGAAGTGTAAACCGGATTGTTTCTCCATTGGAAAATCCTCCAGTTGATCAGTATAAGGAATCCTTTTCAAGAGATTGGGAGACTGATTTTACACCATTTCCTTTAATTTTTTTGTGGACCCTCTTGTAGTAGGAGAGTTCTCGTGGAAGGTTTAAAGAGACTATAGTTTCTTATGTTACCTAATTCATCAAAGGTGGAAGTGGTTTGGGGTTGTTAGTGTGGATGAGTATCTGGATGGTGTTTAAGTGGGCCTCTGGGACCTTCGTAGTCTCCTTGAAGTAGCGGTTCACGTTGAACCCCCAGTGTGGTAAATCTGTTCCTGAGAGGCTATTATGGCCACTTTCTAGAATCGTTTGTTGTTTAAGGTCTTTGCATAAGTTCCATTTCCATGTATTGTTTCTAACAGTCTCAATGGTCATGTTCAGTGAAGCCTTTTGAGGTCATGTGCTCATTTGACTGTAAATGTAATTGTCATTCAATCCTCTGAGTGTCTTTGTTATGTTGGGAGTGTGTTTCCCTTGGAGAAACTTCAGATCCTCTATTTTAGTGGAGGGTGTTTATATGTTTCTTTTCCTCCTATTATGTATCACCCTAATAAATAAAGTGTGATGTGTGTGCATATTCTATGCCCCTGTTTCAGTAATATGTTGGGTTATGGTAATGTTTGTTTTGGATTGAGTGTTTTCTTGGTAAACCCGTCGGGGTTTGTGGCGTAGTTGTTTGTTTCAATGTAATAATAAGTTCTGTTTAGGGGTTTCCAAAGCCTAACCATGAGGCCAAAGATTCTTCAACCCTTTGAGATCTAGCCATAGGTCCCGGAGAGAAGATGACGCATAGTCAGGTGAAATACCAGGGTCATTTAAACCCTTGTCCAAATCCATATCCACAGTATGAAATATGAGAATAGTTTAAACCTCCGGTGTCATCAAGATTGAGCACACTATTTTTTCAAAGTTAGTAGTGACTATATGCTAGGAATCCATGTGGAAAGAATGATCTGAACGATTAGTGCACGACTTCCCAAACTATGTGGACTAACCATGCGACCATACCAACTCTTTAAGTTTTGGTATCATTATGGGCCGACCCATAATAGTTGTTAAGATGGTTGGTTCTTATAGTGGGGATACCCACTATGAGTCTCATGTGTGTTAGTTTGGAAATGTCTAATGGGAGTCTACCCCTTATACCGGGAGTCCGTTTAGGCCTCCCCCTATTAGTTTCTCATTTTCGTCTCGGGGGCATATAAGTTTTATCTTATGGGGGGGGGGAGCCCATTTGTGTCTCTCAATACTAGTAACTCATATTGTTCCTTGTTCTTGGATTAGAGGTAGGTAGTCTTGTTCAGAGATATCTAACTACCTACATCCTCCTTTGGTAAATGTTGGGATTGGAGAACGCACAACTGTTTAGCTAAAGAAAGGTAAGTGTAACCTTGTTCGTTGTTGTTGTTCATTTAGGTAAATTTATGGGATCTTGTTTAGATATAGATTGAGGAGTTTTCTTTTGTGATAAATTCTGAATATTTTTAATCATTTCAGGAAAATGGTGTAAGTGTTGGTTTGTGGGGATATCCCTTCTTTAATTGATCCCTGGAGGTGTTTTGACCATTGAGGGTGAAGCTTGAAAAGGGAGTGCATCTTGGTTTATCTGTTGGGGTTGGTTTTTCATTTTGGCCTTGAGGTGGCTTTCCAGTGGTAGAAATATTTATGGTAGGGAGAATTTTCACACCCGGATTTTCAATTCCATGATTTTGTTCAAATCCATTTTTGTTTCCTAGCTTTCTCTCAGTTTCCGGGTGCATTGGGTTTGAATTGTTGGTTTCTCTTATGATATTGATCTATGAACATGGCCATGGTGGTATTTTAGGGTAATTGGAATCATATTTATTTTCAAAGGGATAGTGTGAGTTTGTGGTGTTTAGGAATTGGATTAGTGAAACTTCTAGTGGAACCACTTATGGGGTAAGTTGTTGAGGTGGTTTGTACCCCTGAGTTGGATGAGTCTTGGGGTAAAAAGGTGGGTTTATTTTGAGTATTATTTCCCCATATTCATGGTCTGCCTTTCCACCTTGGTTTCCCCCTTGGACCCCCCTTACATTTGAATAGAATGTACACTTTTTGGGTGTCCAGAACAGGCCGCACAGTTTGGCCGCACGGTTCCAAACCATTCAGCCAAACCATGCAAGGCTGTCCAGGTCATTATAAAACATTTTGAAATTCCATTTTCTCCCTTCTTAAATAAAACCAAATCCACCCGTTTCTTCCCCATTTCGTGCCTTACCTCTATGTACATCCTCCAAGGCCACTCTCCTCCCTTGGACTCCATCTTTAAAGGGATATTTGATGAGGGAAACATCAAAATCATGTAAGTAAACCATTCTCTGTTTCATTTATTCCATTTCCTTGGGGTTTCATTCACCATTTCTTGAGTTCTAAATTTTCCAAAAACTAGGGTTCGTACCTAGGGTTTTACTTCTTGACTTTTGGGTGAAATCTTGAGGTTTTAGGTTTCTTTTATATTCCTTGTGGTGTAGCGATGGTGCAGTTGAGGTTTCGCACCATGATTTGAGGGTTTCAAAAATTTCAGTAGGTGATTCCATGTGTAAACATTTTATGATGATCTAGATTTCTTGGTTTTATAATTTATAATGTTTCTAATCTATGTTGTGTGTTTCAAAAACAATTTTTGAAGGATTTGGTTAAGCATTTATTTTTTATAGTTTCATTTTTGTTTGAAATTGTGTACTTTTGAAATGTAACTCATGTGATACCTTTTTTGGTAGTTTTATAAATTATGAAATTGATTTACTAGTTTCTGAATGGGGATAAAAATTATGGTTTGTTATTTCCTTACTGCCATGTTGTCCTTGGAAGGGGGATTTTGATTGGGTTTTATGTGTATAACTTTGTTGTACTTATTGAGGGTGTTTATGAAAATGTGTATTTTTCATGTGTATCATTTGTTGTATAATTTGAGGCTATTTTAAGTACTTGATAATGGTTTAGTAAATGTTTCAAGGTCTTACAATTCTACTTTTTTAGGGTTATGGTGTGATTTTATCCATGAAATATTGGTTTGAAATGGGTTTTATATGAAAATCTTGGGTATACTCAGAATTTCTCTATGAAAGATTTGAATGGTTTAATGATTTATGTAAGAGGTGAAACCATATTGGAAAACTGTTTTGGATTGTGTATATTTTGAAATGGTCTATTTTAAATGTGAAAGGGGCTGTCATGTGATGTGTATCATCTTGGAAATGTTTTATAAAAATTTTCAACAGATTTACTGAAATATGAAAGAGATGTGAAAGTGATGTGGACTGTTTTGTGTGAGTGTTTTGTGAAAAATGAATATCATTTTTGAAAGAATTATTATGTGATATGTGATTGGGATGTTATGTGAGTTGTAATATCATGGAATGGTTTTATAAAATTGTTTAAAGGATTCATGGAAGTGTAAAAGAAATGTGAAAAGTTTTATGGGCTCTTTTTGGTGTGAGTATGATTTCAAAATGAATATGAATGAAAAGTGGGTTTTGGAACTTTTATGATGTATATGTGGGATGTTTGTTGAATATGTGATGTTAATGTGGTATTTTCATGTGAAAATTATATTTCTTGGCTTGATGAAATTGTTTGAGCATAAGAGGGAAGCCTGAGTATCTAGGTGGGTGGACATGTACTAGTATGATAGTGATCCCAAGGGGTTTGGCCTCAGTTTCACTTAGCAATATTGATGCTTACAACACTAACTAAACTATGCTTATGATGATAGGGGACCACTAGGTTATGGGTATGTTGCCTAATATTGGATCGTGCATGAGATCATATATTGTGACAGTTACTCTCACTGAGATACGAGGTACCTGGGACCCACAATGAGCTAGTGCCTGGGGGTTATTTCCTGTTGTGTGTGATCACATGATATTTTTTGCTTACCGTCAACATATAGTATGATTGGATGGAAATTTTTTTATCATTTTGGTTTTATTTAAAACCTTTCTTTCTTTAAAATATCCCACCTTAAAACTGTTTAGTTTTAATGTTGCATCTTTTAGTAACGATCACCTGAATTTCTTATTTACAAAACATGAAATTATTTTTGTCTTAAAATGTTTGTCACATGGAATATATTAGTAGTGGTATCCTATTGGGATTTGGATCACACCCTACATACACCTTTGGGTGTAAGTAGACATGGTTATTTTTGTCATAGGATTGGGTATTGTTTTTAGTGCCAGTGGTTCGGGTTCCTAGTAGTTCATCATGGTGCTATCTTGTGGAGATGGCTTGAGGGCAGTGCCTCTTTCCATCAGGATGGTTATTGGGCTTTCATTTTTGGTTTTATTCATTTTTTAAAGTATTTTAGTGTTTTTTTAATTTATGTAATTCAGTTCTGATTTTTTTTTAAATTATGGTTTTTTAACAAAAATCTAGATTTGTTTTATTGGATTTTTTTGTTGTTTTAAGATTATAAACTCAGGAAAATTGTTCCCAATGATCAGTTTATGAAACCAAGGCACTTGTTCCATCCCATGGGGATAGGGAATTCCCTTTGGGCCTTATCACAAGCTAGGTATGGTGATGGTTTTGATGGCGACCATATTCGGATCCTGACATATATTATAGTGTTGTACAAAGATAAACATGTAATAAATTTGGATATTAGTAGAGGAATTATTAGAGTCATTATAGTAACTATATAGAGACATGGAAAATTTATGGTGTTACTGGATTATCATGGAAGGAAGAAAAAGAATATTAAGGTGGTAAGAAGTATTAATTTAATGTATTGATATAGAATTATTAGATATTAAATTAGGAATACATCATCTATTGTAGTTATTATGTTATTGGAATATGTATGAGTATTCATATAATCATTTAGAGAATCCTAGATGATGTTTCTTGAAAGGATAGTCAAAAACATCACAATGAGAAGATTACTAAAATGTGTTCGAGTTAAAAAATGAGGAACCCATAGTTATATAAGTTTTTTTATACTTGTGGCATGATGTTGAAATTGGATAAATTAAAGGAAACCGTAGGATAATTACTTGTTCCATGGTAGTGGTCATGCTTAGTGTTGATCCCAAGATATATTTTGGAGAGATTGTTTAAGACCTTGTGAAATAATATGAAATGTAAAAATATATGAAGTAGTTATGTTTGTTATGTTGGATACTATTTTATGTGCATAAATTATCTTTAATATCAAGATATTTATAGTATTACATTTAAGGTGAAGTATATTCCATGTTTTTGGAGTATATGGTTGTGTTAGATAGGCTGTTGAAGGAATTGAAAAGGCATTGGTACTAAATTCATAATTTCTTGAATTCTTCAGTTAGAATAGAAAAATTTGTCATCTATAATTCATAATAATTTTAGTGGTTTATTATGACTACCATGTGAAACATATAACTTCTCTATGTGGTTCTTGACAATGATCTATATTATACAAATTATTTGGCAAAGGCAGACTAATTATTCCTATGCATATGAATTTAATTGACAAGTATTATTTTATTTATTAGAATTAATATATGCATCTTATGACATTGAGTCTAGATGAGACTTCTAGTAGAAAACCTTTAATGGGAAAATGAATTTTCTGGAGCTGTATATGAATTATGGGCTATGTAATTATTCAGAGTTAGTGATTATTTTGGAAATTCTACTTTATGAAAATACGAGTTTCTATAATATTTATTCAAATAATAAAATTATTTGGCATGATTCCCATATTATTTGATAATGGTTTAAAATTATAAAAATGGTATTTTTGATCCAGAAAAAGGAATAAAATGCTTCTCACTATAAAGATATATTTTCGTTGAAGGAAGATAAAGCAATTAAAACAATAGCTACTTGGTTTCATTGCACCCAGGGCCGAAGTTTCTTAGTGACCAAGATATCAGTTTTAAAATAATAAGAAGAAGCATGGAGATAGAGGAGAAATATTAAAACAATTGAAATAATTTTTTTAAATTTGAATTTCAAATAAAAAATTATATAATTTTTTTTCTACTAGTACGGTTGAGAAGTCATGTCTTACATGAATGTTGTGTGTAGGAAATGTGATCCTGGAAGAAAAAATAGAAATTTCTCCCAATAGAAATTATCAAGAATATTTTTTGAGATAAATTATAAGAAGAAGTGGGTATATAGATCACATAATGATAAGTGGTAACCTATAAAAAAATTAAAGAAGAATATGAATGAAGTACCACTATAATAATAAAAAATATTAACAAGTCAATTATTTTCTTCAGTGTAGAGGGAAAAAATTATATAAATATAAAAGGAAAAAGTTATTATATATTTTTGAAAATATTAAAAAAATGGTGTAGATGTGGAATTTTATACTTCAATTTATTTTTAAGAAATGATTCTAATTTCTATGGTAAATGATGAAGAGTTCACTAGTGATGAAAGTAAAAATACTATAGGAAAACAAAAAAATATGGATATAATTTATATTGAGGAAATAATTTAAGGAATGACTGTCAAAAATTTGAAATTTGGAGAAGAAGATAAAAATTAAGAAGAAAGATACGCAATCATCCAGTACCAAAGAATCTATCCATATAGAAGAAACTTTAGAACTTTTTAAATAAATTGATGATATAAAGATGTTTCTTGATTATGAGGAAACTATAAATATCAATATTTAAATATTTAACTGAGAAAGAGAAATATATTTACTATATTCAATATAAACTAGTTATGGTTGAAGAGGAACTTAACAATTCTAAATCAATTTATATAATTATATATCCGAGTTTAGTGAATGTTCATAAAAGTATGATACCTGTGAAGATCACAAAAATAATAATCAAAATGGATACAATATTGGTGATTTTTTAATGGAATAACGAATATGAAGCAAGTGGATAAGGCCTTGTTTTTGGAAATATCAAGTGACTCTTAGAAATATGAAAATTCTAGAAACTCATTCAATATGTTAAAAAATAATACAACTGGTGAATCCAAGATGTATTAAAATAATTATAAATTGAAGAATATTATTTTGGGATTACATAATAATATTGTTTCATAAAAATGAGGTAAAATTTATGAATTAATGAATAAAGAAATACATGGGTTAGTATTTGATTAACAATCTATTTATAGAAGAAATTATACTTTATATAGATTTTACAGGTACTGTGGAGGGTTTAGGAAAGTGGAATGAATATTTTTTTAACTATCAAAAATATTATGATCTTATGTGGTATATGAGGAAAATATTCAAGGAGATTTATCTCCCTCAAATGAATTATGTTTATAAATAGATTTCAAATTTTGGAAATAAATCATAAAGAAAGCTTGAGGCAAATGAAGATTCCTATGGAAGCTATGACTAAGCCATTCTCTATGAATATTAATTCCTTATAATTATAGTAGAATAAAAAAATCTGAGTGAACATACATAGATGCCTCAGAATATGAATAGTAAAGGTTATCAAAAATGCCTCGGTTGTTGAAGTGGCACTTAAAGCATTAGAAGGGGATAATCTATGGTTTTTTAGATAGTGGATGATACTCTCAAATAGTATGGGATTTAAGACTACTAAATAAAATTGAAATGAGAAGGGAAGGTATAGTGACATTTGTGAATGATGGTTCACTCAAAATCAAAGGTGTTTGATTATCTATGATTGGGAAAGAAAACAAAAATACAAGATATGTATATTTTTTAAAGTTCTGAAAAAATATGCTTACTGTTTCTCAATTTTTTGGTGAAGGAAGTAAAGTGATATTTCAAATGAAGTATTTTATGGTTAATTTCATATAATATAGGTTCATTTTTAAAAGTGTTCATTGAATAAGGCGTAATTTTTGTTTACGTGGGTGATTCTAGAAAATCATGTTACATAATAATGAAAGAGGAAAATAAATTTTGGCATCAAAGTCTTAGTAATAATGGACAAAATAACACGTGTAAGACCATTAGGGGGAAATGTTTATGTTATTCATAAATTTTAAAATATAATGGAATTGTATGTTCTCAACATTATAAAACGTAAATATTGTTAATTATCAACACATGAAGGTATATATTCAATCAACCCATCCATTGGAGATTATACATTCAATTTGTTTGGGCAAATGAGGATGAAATAAAAATAGAGATACAAATTTTATTTCCTTGAATAATGAATTTAATGAGATTAATTTTGTTATATTTATGAAATGTAAATCATATACACTAATGTTCAAGATTTTCCAGATAATCATAGATTTTTTTTGGTTTCTTAATAAACAATATCCAAATAGATAATGGCGTTGAGTATATAATTGGATGAATTTATCCTTATCTTTAGAAGAATGGTATTCACCATGAATTAAGAGCACAATAGAAACTATAATAGAATTATTTTAATGAATGGGTGAATAAGAGATTAATGGATGTAGCTCAAACTATGTTGGAGTATGAAACATCATGGTATTTTTAGATAGAAGCCTTTAGAGTAGCAGATCAACATTAAAATAAATTCTTATATATTTCAGATTCCGATATGCACTCATATAATATCTATTAAAAAAATATAAAAATTTGATGTATCTTAGAGTTCTTTTAATAACTCTTTTTATTATAGTTAAATGCGAAAATGGGATGGTTTGAATAAAGAGGTATTAATTTCCTCTTCTCCGGTTATCCTAAAAAATGTGCGAGGATATGTTTTTCATAAAAATAGAAAAAAGTGATTATATATTTTTATGATGTGAATGTTTTGGAAGAAAAAATGAATGAAAGTAACAATAAAATAAAATGTTACAAATTTAAGAAGATGAATATATTTATATTCAATAATATGGAAATGTTTTAAAGAATTATGAAAGTTAAGAAGAAATTAAAGGTGAGAAATATAATTCAGATATTTATAGAGATGAATAACAACCTCATTCAATATATACAAGTCTAATAATTTTTTTGGAATAGAATATCATACGATAAGAGGAAAAATAGGTCCAACAAAGATGATCATTGTAGAAATCATCACATACCTAACTATTTTCTTATGTTAAACTGAGATATATGAAAGAAAAATTTTATAATAAATGGGTTTTTATTGAAATAAATGCTAATTTGGATCATATATAAAATAATGAAACTTGGATGTTTTTACCCAATATATAAAAAATAAATTTTATTAGAAAAAAATGGGTATTCTAGAATAAGATGAATGAAAAGTTTTTAGTTGTGAGAAATGATAAATGACTTCTATATAAAGGGCATTCTCAAGTAGATGGAATTTATTTTAATGAGACCATTGGACTGGAGGAATGGTTAGAAATGATAAGGATATTTATTTTTAATATATCTCAAATGGAATAAATAATATTCGAAGGATGTCTAGTATTCCTTCCTCGATAGTGAGTTGTAGAGGAGGTATAAATTTAAATACCTTGTGGATTATTTCTTAGAAAAGTTTGAATTTATGTTTTCATGTTATATAAGGATTTATATATACTGAAGGAATCCCCTAGATCACAGTATTCTACTATGGAAACCTAATTGAAGAAGTCTAAATTCAGACATTGAATAATAGGAAAAAACTCTATATTAAATATGAAAATAGAAATCCCTCATTGTTACTATCTATGTAGATGGAAATTTTTAATCTATAGATAATGTGGAAGTTAGTGATTTTTTTTAAATGATATGAATATATTATTTGAAAATTATATACTTGATAAAATGAAGTACTTTCTCAGCATACAAATTTCTCAATAGAGATGTCACATTTTTCTTTCTCAGGAGAAGTATTCTAGGAATAATTTTAAATATTTTTGAATAGTTGATTCAATTCTGGTTTCCATAACAATTTTAATGGGAATGAAGTTATCCCAATATTTTAAACAAATAGAATTGGATTCAAGGGAATTTCATAAGATGATTGGAAGACTTTTTTATTTGAAATATTGAAAACTGTAAGTATTTTTTATTATTACTCATTATTCGTTATATCAATGTGCACCAAAAGATTCCCATTGTATTGATATAAAAATAATTCATTGGTATATCAATTTTGAAATAGGATTTGGTTTGAAATATGAAAATAATGTAAATATCAATCTATTTCATTAAGCATATAATGACTGGGAAAGTTTTATTGATGACAACATGCCTATATTTGGTGGAGTTTTATTATATAGAGAAATTTGAGTCTATTGAAACATAAAGATACATAATTCTATGAACAAGATCACTGCTTAAGTAGTGTATATTTATCCCAATCAATCCACAATACGATTGATATAGATGAAGATATAGTTGGATGATATTAATATAGAAGTGAATCCACAATTATTTTTGTGATAATCATTGTGATATAAATAATTACTGGGATTATGTTTAACATTAAAGATCAATGAACATTGATGTTAAATATATCTTCATCAAATATCACATGTAAAAGAATGATTTGAATATGAAAGTTGTTCCTACAAAGTAGAGGGTGTATTATTTTTTCATTAAACCACCATCGAAGGATGATTTTAATAGTTTGAGGTTGATGATTGGATTATAACCTCATTCCTCATATAGCTATGGTATGGTGATTTAGTCAACTCTCACATCGTGTTCTATGGATTCTTTTTGTTGATGTAGAAGAAAAAAAAGACAACATAAATATATTTATTCATTTTTATGTTGAAAATTTGTATTTAAAAAGGGGGAGTAAAATTCATTTATTTGAATCATTTTATATGTGTTTTGAAATAGGGGGAGATAACTCCTATTTAGGAGGATTATTTATTTAGAGATATTTTTTAAAAGGGTAATGTTTTGATGGATAACATGTGGGTGTGAGGGACATCATGTGGGTGTATAATTACATGTGTCAAATAATAGTTTATTAAAATCCATGTAGTAATTTTTATATCACACATTCCATGAACATATTGGTAATTTTAAACAATGATTTTCGGTGATGATGATGTTTTGATTGATGATAAAGTTATCAATTCTCAGATTGGTTGAGGTTTGATTTTATTGATGATTAATTATTGGTTATATAAGAAGTGATCCATTCCCTGATTAATTTTCAAGTGGCTTAATCCCATCATGTTGCATGAAGAGGATTAGTTTTGAATAAGCCCTAAATATATATCACTATTTTATAAAAAAATGTAATTATTATTCAATATTTATTTTTCTTATGTCAAGTTATATCAGGTAGTCTTAGAATTATTAGATTATGTTTTTCTTCTACGAGGTTTGATCTTGAGAGTTATATATATACCTTGGTTAACAAAAAAATATGAAGGGGGGGATTGTTGAGAATAAGTGATGTTTTTGGGGGGATTTTAGATGGTTTTAAGAAATAATATGAATATTTATGAAGATATGAAGTGTATTTGTTTAATGTATTTTTTTGAGTTAATAAATCATATTCAAAATCAAGTGATTTGTGGTATTACATTTATGGTAAATATTATTCAATATTTATAGAGTATTTGGTAGTGTTTGAGATATTATTGATGGAATTGGAAGTGGATATGGTACTTATATAATTAATTATGGTATTTTTTTTGCTGGAACTAGAAACTTTCTCAGGTCAAATTCATAATAATTTTAGTGGAAACATATAGCTTCCATGTGTATTGTAATATTTTTCTATATGGCGTATGAATTTGTGCCATATCATATTACTCATTTGATAGATGAATACAACTTAATCCAATTTATATGACTTTGATATCCATGTATAGAACATATCATAAGACTTTATATGCATGGTATATAACTATGAATCCACATGAGGATTCAATAGTATGACTTTACAATGGTGTAATACTTTGCATAACCCATATACGAAATCTAATATATGTAATTATTTATAAATATTGATTTTTTTAATAAATCTATTTTATAAAGATATGAGTTTCCAAAATATTTATTCTGAATAAATTAATAATTGAGAGGAATATAAATTAGTTCAATCATGGTTTTCACATCACATAATGGCATTTATGATCCATGAAAATGAATATAATGGTTGAAAATATTACTAAATACTTTCTTTGAAGGAATAAGAACATGTTAATATTATAAATTTGTGGTTTCACTACCAGAATGTCTATAGTACCTTAGTGAACTAAAACTGATATTGAAAATAAGAAAAAGAAGAGGGAAAAGTTGAAGAAGTTGAATTTTTTTTATGGAAGTTATTTTATTTTAATTTTAATTTCAAATTAAAATTTAAATAATATTTCTTACTATTGGCGTGGTTGATATATTATGTCGTTTATTCATTTTGTGCGTGCGATGTATGATAGTGAAAGAAACAAGTGAAAATTATATCTATAAAAGTCATTGAGAAATTTTTTTTATGAAAAGAAGTACTTGTTTTGAATATCACATAATGAGAAGAAGTATATTATGGCAGTACAGGTCGATTAATAAGTGGGAATAACCTACAATGCAACAACTTGAATTGAAATCCAATTCACTTCATTAATTTCTTATTGTTAAAAAACCTGATCATTTTTCATTTTACCACCATAGGAAGCACTCAAACACATTCATAATACATATATGATGACAACATGGATAATACATTATTGTTTATAACTACATGTTGATAATAATGGGTTGTATGGTATTGGATAAATCTAGATTATTACCAGGATTATACTTTTTTTAATGTGAACCATTTAAATTTTCCATTCCCTTCATTTTTGTGAGTTTAGTAGTGAGATTTTTTCAATTTAAAAGTTGGCACTAGTTATTTAAATAATGAAACATAAAAAAATTAATTCATTGATTCACCCTCAAATCCCAATTATTTCCACTTATATTTGGGTTCCTTTCAATGATATGAGAAAAAAATCAGTTAGTCATGGATGTGGTGATGTTGTGATCATGGCACTAAAGCCTGTACTGAAATGGGGTGTTGAATATGGAAACTCTATATAGAAAGAAATATTTAAAAAATTCAATATATTCTATTGGTAACCTTGAAATGGTTGAAATCATACTAGTATTGGTCTTCATATATGAGTAGAAAATGGAGTGTCAGCTATTTTGAGGAGGAGTTATGGTCAAGATTATTATAAATGAATGGTAAAGGATGATATTTCATATCAAAATGTTTTAATGTATATCTTGGTGTGTTAGAAAACTATTTTAGGCCAAAATTCGTTTGAAAACATGTGTTTTGGTAGTTATTGTGTTTTCCAAATATATATAGAGAAACATGGAGATGAAGTGTGAATATACCGTAATTAATGTCAGGGAATATTTGGATTTATACAAGAGTGAACTGAATATAAAAAACTTATCACCATGAACATTATGGTGTAAGATGTTTCACCCACATATGAAGCATTCCATTGTTTAGAGACATTTATTCCATGGAGGTTTAAGATGTTAACAATTATAAAATTAAAAAATAGACAAATTTATCAGGGTATGGTGATTAGGATGTTGTGGCTCACAGGATTGGGGGATATATAAGACATAAATATTATATAGTGAAGGCTGAAAAAATATACAGGGAATACATATATGAAAAATAAGATATTTAGTTATAATTTCAATTCTAGGAGATTTGAAATGAGTATTTTATATTTGAATTGATATTTCTTATTTTATTTAACCGCATTAAATAAAATAATACAAATGGAATAATCCAAGTGCATAGAGTCAATGTGATATAATCCCAATTATTTCATTATATGTTAGAGAATGGAACACCATATAAAAATTTCTACAGAAATTCATTAGAATATATCACATCATTAATATACTTGGTTCTAAAAATAGAAGAATAATATAATGGATCCACTGGTAGGATTCCATACTAGATTCATTTGTTCAGTGTAATGTTAATGATGTATTTTGTTTCACTAATTCATCAATATTATTATGAATAAGAAAGATTGTAATGGTAATAATTCCATTTCATAATCTTTTCTTACATGTAGAAATAAGTTTTCTATTATGAATATTTCCAAGAAGATTTTGTTTTAAATCTCTCAATGAGAATTTAATCAAATATTTTTTGAATAATTATTGTATGTAGTTTGAGTTCTAAAATCCATAAAATATTTCATTTCTTGATGTAAATGGATTAGTTTTATATATTGATATTTAAGATACCTACAAGTTTATAAAATTATATCTTTCTTTAAATAACTGTCCATGGAAGGATAAAAATGGAGCGATCCTTGGGTGACCAGTGAGTGAACTATAAACATTTATAATAGAAGTAAATAATTGTAAGGATGTACCATAACTAAAAATTATATGCATATAAAAATGTGTGATTGCGTTTTTTTGTAAATTGGAACATCACAATGTGTATACTCCTTGGATTCAACTTGGTGTAGGTAAACTAAATAAATTCCATGTCTTTTTATGGTTTATATTTTGACATTTCTTTATGTTGAGAGAACAATCAAGGGTTATAAAGATTAATCATTTCCCTTTCTAAAAAGGGAACACGATAAAATGATAGTTGTGGGTTAATAAAAATAATTTCTTTATACAACAATTAGATTTACCCCCTCTCTTAGAGTAACTCAAGACTCTTCTCATTACCCATTGGTCATAATGACCATTTCCCCAAAACCAATTATCTTATGATAGGGATAGTTGGTTTATTTAATTTTTGTTATAGAATTATTTTAATTTTATATAATTACATTTATATGATTATAAAGAGATTTTGTAATCTCATATTATAAAATAGTTGTTTTAATAAAATTATCCCTTTTTTATTTATAAGTATTTAAATTATAGATATCATAAGATTTTGTTCCTTCTCATTTAAAAACTGTTATAATGTCTTATGATTATGTGGGTTTTAAGTAGATCATATTAGGGTATTTCTTATTAGGTATGTATATTTACTCACATTATTAATGTGAATATTAGTTCATATATAGAGGTAATTTTCTTATTTTAAATTTTTATTGTATAGAAGCTAGCACTCATTGTGTTAACAGAGGTATTTATACATACCTGGAGTTTAGAGGATGTATCAATGATTATCTATAGATGACATAATATATATATTCAATATTTATCATTTTATTTAATTTTTCACTAAAACTAGATTACCATGCAGTGTATCCTTTTTTTTATTACAGATATTGAAATTTAAATGTTGTCTTCTCAATAGTTTTTTTTTCAGAATTCACTCCACCATGATTTTCATGTCAGACTCCACATCCATCAATCTAGAGGGAAATTTTTTTCTTGGTTAACCATTAGCAGGCCCTCCATTCCCGCACTCATATTTCATGGAATATTTGTTTATTTGTTTATCACTTATCAATGATACCCAACACAATTATTTGTCAGTCCCCCTGATCAATCATTCTTTTAATGATAAACATTTTTCATTTTTTTACTATTTTTCTTATCTTCGTTTAACTATAATGTGTTTTCATCAATTTATTCATATATTATTTTTCAAACATAATCATATACCTCACTCTTTTTTCCCAATTTATCAACTCCTCCTAGTGAATCAATTCCCTAGTTTTCAACATCATTATCGATGTAAGGAATTTTTTTTCTATCATTTTATCAAACATAGATTTTATTAAACTATTTTACATGGAATATTATGCATTTGAAAAATATATTTTTCTTCTCAACTATTGGACTCTGGATTTTCATCATTAATTGGAACTAAAATATTCCAATATCTAGGTTCATCTATTTGGTATTACTATCTTATTTTAGAATACAGTGGCATTAAATGGTATAAGTGATATAATTAATAATGACTAAGAGAGAATATCTAAAGATGGACCTATTGGACCATTCACCTATAATATTTTATGTGAAAATATAAACGAACACTACCTATTGGTTGTTGCTAAATATTAGTGAGGTTGATTTGGGTTATAAAATAATTCAGTATGAATACTATATCTAGAATTTCCCTCATTCGATCTATGATTTTATGATATTGTCCATTGTTAATAAAATTAAAAATAATCTGTTTGGAAAAATACAACCCCATAATACTCCTAAAATGTATTGAAAGTCCATAGAGCCTAAAATTCTATCTATTATTAAAAATATTAATAGAATGAGGTGATGGTGGTTTCTTATTCAATGATACATAGTACAGTCCTTGTCTTGGATTCTCCTACATTTGTTTATTTGAATATTTATTCTAATATTTCATATCTTTTCCCCATTATCTATCAACCTATATTATTTTTAATCCTCACCTCCCCAAAGTTATATTTTGTTCCTTTAACAATGAAAACCCTTTACTTAATCATTGAGTCCCAGAACTATCAAGAAGTATTTTATTCAATATCTTATTGATTATATTTTGTAAGTGTTCCTTTATAACCCATTCAAATTATTTGAATCAAAATTTTTAGAGGTAGTATGTGTTTTAGTTGATTTAGAGTCTATGATAAAGTGTAATGTTAATATACCTTGATAATGCCCAAATATTTCCACTAACAATATTAATACTAGATTTATCTATCATTAATTATAAATCTACGATGTAGGATAGAATTTGTCTATCGAATATAAAGGTGGAACATCTACCAACACATTCTATATCTACATGATTTCTTTTTGTATTTAATTTCTTAAAATACTTAATGTGTGTGAGAACTTATCAAATTAGTAATCATTTAAAAAAAGATGTATACCTTTAAAATTTTAGTAGTATATATTCTTAAACCTATGAAAAATTCATATCAACAACCATATTTTTCTAATAATATTTAATTATTATATTTTAACATGTTTCCTATATCATTATCCCTATTTGAATCTTATATAAATTAAATTTTAAAATTGTTTTCATCAATTACTCTTCTCAACAGATCACTACCAATGTTCATTGATCTAACTTCACTCTTTACTTAACTATTTTTAATTCTAAATTCTATGTAACTAGTATGGTGTATTTTGGAATTCCCTATGTGAATAGGACCTAGGGTCTCTACCATGTATGATTGGAAGGGATCTCAACTCCATTATAGAATAAGTAAATAATAATGAAAATAATATCTTATCAAAGGAATCCAAGGACGAGTTAAATGAAATAATGAATGATAATAAAAATCATGATTTTAGATTATATGGGGATATACAATCTTAATAAAACAACCAAAAAATGTTATAAATAGGGTAGGTGTAGACTTGAGAAATTCTTAGTCAATCACCCAATATTTAATTACTTCATTAATTTGAAAAAATTTCACATATCATGATACTTGTATGATCATTCACCTATCCTATGAAAATTAATGTATTTTTTATTCATAAAAAAAGTTTTCATTTATCCTCAAAATGGGATTTGTTGATGAATTTATAGAACTAGTTTACCTTACAAAGAACAAGATAGTCATCATCCTGCCTTGGGTTGTCCTCAAAACCAAGCATTAAAATATGAAGCTTGATATCTGGGAGTGTTCCCCTAATAAGGAAAAACCATTACATATATCCTGGATTTTAATAGGTAAATTCAAGAGAATGATCATATATTGAGAAATAAATGGAATAAGAGAGGTTTTGAGAAGTTTGGAAAAAAATCTTTTGATGGTCATTTACTTTTATAAGAGATCCAGGCTCATGAAAAATATAGACAATTTTTTCTTGTTGAAGAAGATAAATACACTCCATACTTTGATGAATTTATTAAGGATAGTTTCTTCTATTATAATCATAATATTCCATAATAATATGGTTCCTTTACAATAAATATAAATGATTTTGGGTGAATGGAAAATATTAATTTCTTCTTATTTCTCACAGTGAATTTGGAGGTCCTAAAACATTGACATAATTAGTCATATTTTACAAAAAAATCATAACTAATTTCTCTTCCCTTACCTATTCTTAAGAAAATTCAATACATAGGTCTATTCCTAATGATTTTGATACCCTTAGTTGGGGTGACAAAATGGGTCTGGGACTATGGGATTTGTGGGAAAGCCAATGGGTACAATGTGCACTAGGCCTAAATATTTTTTCTTGTTTTTAAAATAGAATTAATGTATATTATTGAAATTTATTTCTATCAGTGTGGGTTTTCCTACATAGATATGGGCTAACTCATAGAACTACATGAATCTTTTTTATTAAAAATTTTAGTCATCCAATATAAATGATGGAAAAAATATATTTTGTTTCTTGTACTAATAGAACTCCCACCCCTACCTTTTTCATCAATTTACCTTATTTTTCATCACCTTAAATCTCACTCCCCATAGTTTTTCATGTCACAACCACTTAATCCCCATCACAGATAATTCATCTCATAACCTTTGATCTTTTTCTCTATAATCCACATTGTATATCCCATTAATCCCTTTACCCAATATCCTATTACATCCACCTATTATTCTCCCTCACCATATATATCATTATCCATAGAATTTTAAAATGTATATGTTTTTTCATCATTATTTTTTATAATATAAATAGAAAATTGAGGATGAAAGACTATAGTGAGGATATTATAAAATGTAGTAAACATTTAGAAGGAAATGCTATAATATTTATTTATATTTAATATATATATATATATACAATCATGATAATATAAAAAAATAATGATAAAATGATATATCCAACTATAATCCCTAGCCTATGTGAAAAATGATTCAGGACTATAAATTTTTCCTTGTTTAAAAAATAGGATAAAAACTCATAGTAGAAAGAATCGTAGACATCAATGCTCTTGGACCATTTATGCCTGACCCACCCATTTGGAATTACCAACATTAACACTATTAATAGACTTGGTTTAAATAGTTGACCTAGGCTAGATATATTTATAGGTTTCTTCTACCTCACCATTGGGAATACTGTTAAATAATATTCCATTAATAAAACCCAAGACATCTTTAAAGCAGGTTTCTTTCATTGATTAGTTTATTCCACTATTGGTTGTGACTGATAAATTAAAAATACATTTCAATTAACCTTTTTATATATAAACCTATTAATATTTTCATATTAAATTATGAAAAGGGATCTCAATTATTTCATTAATCCTCTTATCCCTTTGATATTTTTTTATGAATAACATGGTTTTTTATATGTTCTAGAAAATAGGGGATATGTGTTTCACTATAGGAATGATCATAGAACTCAATCATTATATTTTCAATTGAAGCATTATGATCAAGGAGGATGTTAAAAAGGATTATAAAAAAATAGAGTCAGGTTTTATTTTTAATGTACATAGTTAGTTGAGATTATATGTGGAAATATATGAACTCTTATAGATTTATATTGTACAATTTTATTTTAATTTATTTCATGGATAAATGTTTCAAATTTATAAAATAAGTATGTAGCGTTTGATAGGGATATCCATTGTACTATAGGATCTATAATTCTTTCACAACCTGATTTCAATGGGAACTTTAATAAGATCATGACCAAATGTTCCCTAGGCACCATCAAAGTATTTTTCCAATTTCATTGAATTTCCCATATCCTCTTCATGTATTACATGATTATGTTTATCAATGATTGTAAAACAATATGTAGGAAATAAAATTAGTTCATTTTTCTTATGTTGAATTGATTGGATATTTATTAATGTCTCTAAGAGAAATCTATTCATCTATATACATTCATCCATTATGAGGATCAAAATTCTTAATTATTATTGGGGATTCAAAAATAATATTTTCCATTAATTTAAATGGGATATCCACTCACCATTGATTAAGTCAATTTTTACCATTTTAATCCTTTAGTGGGGAAGTTGGGGGATAATTTTCAAAATTTCAAGGATACATTCCATACAATTGGTGGAAAGATAACTATCATCACATGTATCCTTTTACCCCTCCAAAATCATATACACTCACTCACTCATGTGCCTAAAATTCTCCTTAACTCCACTACAAAACTATTTTTTGGATTTTCTTATGTGATTTTTGACTGTAGATAAAGCTTCACCTGTTTAGTTTGAAATAGATTAATCATACAATGAATAAAAGAGGTATTAATCATAAAAATCAGAATATTACCATGAAGTTAGTTCAAGGTATCCTTTCATGGTATTTCATAGTTGGTAAATCACTATAGAGTCATTTTAATAACAATAAACATGGTCATCTACATGACCTTATCCAAATCCTTCCAACACTTGTTAAACTCTAATATAGAAATAAACTCTACATTATTTTGATGAAATTTCCTAAAATTATAAATAGATCATTGGGGAAAGGTGGGAACTTTTATGGAAATATAATTTGATAGGAAATACAGTCTTCATTCATAATCTTTATTTATAATTGGAATATAACTTCATACCTTTGATTAATGTGGTATTTAAAGAATAAGTTATGAATGTGCAGAATGATTTTTATTTTTAGATGATGTGGATATGAAATTTTTTCTTGGGGATCCCAAATGGGAGATTCTATGTATTTTTATATCATTGATGTATATGAATGCATCTCACTCCAGTTTCTTGGAGGTATATTTTATGTATTAACATACTTCTTAATAATATCACATTAATTATTTGGATAATTTGTAAGTGATTCATTATTTCCAACTAGAAAATTTACAACTGAGATATATCTCTATCTTCTAAATTTAGATGTTGTAATTTCTGAAACATTGATTTAATATCCCATATTTCTGTTGAGGTATCATCTTTTCCTCAATTTATATTCAATTTATATAGTTAAAATATATCCATCCTAATCATACAGAACTTTGTAAATTAATCCGGATCATATATTTTTTATTTTAATATGAAATAAAAGATACTCCAATAGTGTGACAACAATTTTATTTATATTTACTAATTTCTATCATGAACGACATGCTAAACAAGGTAAGCATAGATATAACACTATCTATAAAAACAAGAGGCAATAACATACGATCAATAACAATTTATTTATCCAATTAAAATATTTATTATGTCAATTTCATTGTGATCTAGTGGGATGAAACATTATAATTCTACAGTTTCACATAAATAATATAGAAAACAAGAATCCAGTACCTCAAAAGGTTCTTGATGTTCTTTACATGAGAACGATCCATGCAATAGATCATGATCGACTCCACACTATGACTACTGTATCCACCTGAGGACACCACGACACAACTGCACGAATAGACACCCAAGAAAACTCCATTATAAACTTCGAGGTCACATGACATAACATGGAAAGGAGAAACAAAAGAATAAGGATCTAAGAAAATGTAAGAACAGAGGTAGATCATACCTTTTATCGATGACAGACCGACACTTGCTACTTGCACACAAAAAGGGGGTGGACATGTAGTAGGAAGAAACTTCAAGGGGAAATGATCCAAGGACTAAGGTTTGATCACACCACTCTTACAGGAAGAATGTATCTGGGTGCATCACACCAATAAAAAGGAGAAGGAATGAAAGGAGGGAAGGTGCCTGAATGTGACGGATTATATTCGAGACTAATGGGATTTCAAACTGTTTTGAATTTTCTTTAATTGAGATCACTTTACTCCACAGGGTTTGACCAAGTAATGGAATCCCAAGCCTTAGTAAAATTAATATAGGAGTTATGGTCTCTGAATCGGCATTAAATCCCATAAAACAAGGCTTTGAATAAATTTTCATCAAAGAAATTGCTAAAGGGGAGAAACTGTAGGAAGCTGGAAACACTGTACACTTATCAATGTCTGGAAACACTATAAACCTACCGATATCTGGAAAGACTGTACACATACCAATGTCTAGAAACACTGTACATCTACCAATGTCTGGAGACACTGTACACCTACCGATGTCTAGAAACACAGTACTTCTACCAACGTCTAGAAACACTATACACCTACTGATGTCTGGAAACACTATGAACCTATCGATGCTTGGAAATATTGTACACCTACCAATGGCTAGAAACACTATACACCTATCGATGGTTAGAAACACTGTACACAAAACTGAAAACACTGTTCACAGAACTAGAAATTTGGAAAAGTGTTGTGGATAAGTCACCTTGACCTAATGAAACACCTCAAACACCAGATTTCAGAAAAGGAATAGACCAAAGAGGTCGGGTCCATTACATCAGATACCTATAAAAACATTATCATCCTCTAGAATTCAAAACCAACCTAAAAGGAAATAGAAAAGGGGTCTAAAAAACCACCCATCGAGATACCTCTCAAAAGAGTGGAATCCAGAAAAGGAAAAAAATGAAATCCATCTAATAAACAAAAATGGTCTCCAATAACAAATGAACATTATTATAAGAAAATATCTAATCATTAAAAAAATTGGGGTACTATGCGCATTTCTATGAATCATGTTCCCATGTACTCTCCTACATGCCACTGTGTCTCCAAAAGACACGGACTAAGGGGATAACATGCCCATGAAAAACATTCTCCTTATGGTCTTGGATCTCTACATGTTGCTCCTCGAAAGTCACATCATCGTCAACATCGATCTGTCCTCAATTGATGACATGAGAGTCGTCATGAAAATAATGATAGAGCTACAACACATGGAAAACATCCTGTATCCGGTCACCTTTGAGGGAATTGCTACCTGATATGCCATGACACCAACATGAGCCAAAACCATGAAAAGCACAAAAATCCAGGGAGAAAGATTACTCCCATGACTAAACCTTCACTGCCCATGAAGGGGAGTCATCTTAAAAAAACACGTGATCCTGAAAATCAAACTCCAAATGTCTCCACCTATGATCTGCAATGATTTATGATGATCATGTGCTGCCTTCATCCTATCGTGAATCACCTGAACCATCTCTGTCATATTATAAACTAGTTTCAGTCCAAGAATTGCTGAATCTCTTTCCCCAGTCCAACATAATGGAGAATGGAAAGGTTTTCCATACATGGATTCAAACACTTCCATATCGATGGTGGAGTGAAAAATATTGTTGTAAGAGAACTCCACTAAGAGTAAGTGCCTCATCCACAAACCTCCGAAATCTAGGACACAAGAGCGCAACATATCTTTATGATTATGGATGGTCATCTCTATCTGATAGTCCATATATGGATGAAAAGCAGTGATAAGGCATAGTTGAGAAGCAAAATCATGATGGGGATGTCGCCACACCCTAGAGGTAAAATGAGTATCTTGACTAAAAATGATCTTCCTTTGGAATCCATGATGTCTTAACACATCCTCTAGATACTACCTCAAAAAACCTCCAATGAGCTCGACTCCTTGATCGCTATGAAGTGGGATGATTTCGTTAAATGATCCACTACCACCCATATAGCATCATGGCCTCCCTAAGCTCGAGGTAAACCAATAACAAATTCCATTGATATGTCCTCCCACTTCCACTGAGAAACATAAAATGGCTAGGGAAAACCACCTAGAACATGATGCTTGACCTTAACCTTCTGGCAGACCAAACATCGAGACACAAACTCCACAACTGCATGCTTCAACCCAGACCACCAAAACTAACTCATTAAAGCCCAGTACATCTTTGTTATGCCATGATGTACTACTAAGGGAGAACAAAGGAACTCCCTGAGAAGAATCTCCCGCATCTCTAAAGAAACAAAAATCCTTCCCTGATACAACAATCATTTTTTTTCATCCTTAGACCAATCATAAGGGGCCTCTCCAAAAACAAATCTGTGTCCCCAGACCTCTACATTAGATCCCCCAAATGGGACTCTTCCACCCACTACACCAAATATGAATGCACCATCATCTAGAAAAGACAACCTCTACTCCAAAATTCTCCCATATCTAGATGCAATGCTAAATGTTCTTCCATTACTCTCCAGGAGTCACAAGATCTATGAACTGCATCACTATACAACTTCCTACTCAGCGCATCAGCTATGACATTCCCCCTTCCTAGTGTATTTGAGATTTTGAATTCATATTCCTATAATAACTCCATCTAACAACACTATCACAAGTTCAATTCATGATGGGAGAAAACATACCTCAAGATCTTATCATAGGTGAAAACTAAAAAGTGCTCGACAATGAGGTAATGTATCCATAACATCAGAGCAAACACCACTGCTACAAACTCAATATCACGGGAGGCATAGTTTCTTTCCTAGGGACAAAAATTCTAGGACCCATAAGAAACAACTGAACTCTGCTTCATTAGAACGTAGCCTAACCCCAGACGTGAAACATCACAGAAAACATCAAACTAAACTCCCTCTACTGAAAGAAAAAGAAATGGAGTATGAAAAAAATTCTCCTTTAGATACTCAAAAGATGCCTAACACTGATCAGACCACATGAAGGCATATCCTTCCTAGTCAATGCTGTCAGAGGAGTCTCAACCTGAGAGAAATTGACTATAAACCTCATGTATTATCCTGTGAGACCAAGAAAACTTCACACCTCTTCCACTATCTTGGTGGGTTCCCAAGACAGAACTGCTTATATATTTGATGGATCAATAACTTCCCCTATAGAGATACAACATTACCCAATAAACGGACTCTTAGAGCCCTAAAATCACACTTCGACAACTTTCCAAACAGCTGCTATTGATGAAGAATTCCCAAAATAGTGTGGAGATGATTTTCATGCTCCTTCTTAGATGTGGAGTACACAATAATTTCATCAATTAAAACAACCAAAAACTTATCCAGGAACTCATGAAACATAGTGTTCATCAACCCCATGAACATAACTTGATCATTCTTTACACTGAACGACATTACAATGAACATGTAATTCCCATGAAGACAACAGAAAGTAGTCTTCAGGATATCGTCATCCTTCAAAGGCTTCTGATGATATCCTGACCACAAGTAGATCTTCAAGAACCAACATTCACCCTTTAGTTGATCAAATAAATCATCAATCCATATAAGAGGATATTGATACTTCATTGTCAATTTTTTAAGTGACGATAATCGATACACAATCACAAACTGCTGTCAGCCATCTTCACGAATAAAACCGGTGCACCCAATAGTGACACATTCAGCTGAACAAAACTGCACTGTAATAGATTATCGAGATCTATACGTAGCTCCCATAACGTATAAGGGGACATCCTATATGGAGACATAGATATAGAAGATGATATTGGATGTAGTTCGATCCAAAAATCAATCTATTATCAAGGGGGTAATGCTACAACCTATTCTAGAAAGACATCATGGTACTCTTCTATGAACCTAGGAAACAACAATTTCTGAACCTCCAAAGAACTTAGAATCAACTCAGCCATCATGGATGATAAGGACAAAACATACCTCTAACCCATCTAAGGGTATCCCTCACCAACAAACATTGCTGGCTCTCCATCAACATTGAAGAACACCACCTACCTCCAAAATAAATATAAGATATCCCACACTGAATAAAACCAATCCATGTTGAGGATGGTATTGTATGGTTGTATTTTTAAACATAGGAACTCTCTCCAAGAGTGGTGATTCCCCAGAACTAGTTCACAATCTCTACATACTTCAAAAAAGTTAGCTCGACCTCCAACTGCTGTAGTAAATGCTAAGGGAATTGGAAGCCTCTCTACCTCAAGTCCCAAATCATGGATAAGGGCATGTGATATGAAGGAGTTCATAGATCCTAAGTCAAACAAGGTATACACCCAAGTATAAAACATGAAAAGTGTAGCTCGAACGATGTCTGGATCTCCTGCCATTGGCAACGCTAAAGAATGAAGCTAACCATGACCTACTCCATGGAATCTATGACCTTGATAAAGACCACCAAAATGGTTGTGATCTACACTTCGAGGATGGGGAGTGTCCCAAGGTTTTCCTTTTCCTGCCCCATCTTCTCTCTGTTGATCCAAAGATGGTGCAACCTACTACAACTACCTTAGCTAGAAATGCCTCAAAAAAGGAACCTGGAACGGAACACCGAGTGCATGGTGACTGCATAGAATTTTTGGGCACTCTCCATACTAATAACCTCGACCTCCATAAGAAAAATAAGCACCTAATACCTTGGAACATTCCTAACAGCCACCACCCTTAGAGAAACGAGATGCTAAGGGCTGGGACTTACCGCTAGCCGAACGAAAACTCTTCTACCCTGAAAACCTAGAACCCCGAACCACAAATATACTTTGTGAGGAATCTTTATGACTCTCCTATCATGATGATCTGGTTCCATATAACATTCTCTTGATGACCTCTTCCCTCACCAACATCTCAAGATATGTCTTCAGTATAAACAGGGTGACCTAGAGCAGGATATTTGGACCCAAAGACTCTTCGAAATGCCTCGCCCTGTACTCCTTATATGGAAATAGGTCTGAATCATACTATAAAAGGTTCCTGAAATGGATTCCAAACTTTCACACACTAGAGCACCCCTGTTGAAGGGTAAGCATCTCCTAGTGACTGGACGCCTTCACAGTTGAAGAAAGAAACATAACTCTGAATTTTTCTTGAAACTCCTCCCACAAAATCATCGAATCCTCGCGATCCCCGGGGAATAAGAACCACCACTTCCTCACTACCCCATGAAACATCATCACAACCAATGACACCCAGTTCTTCGTCCGATTAGGGATCGAACTGAAGGATATCAACACCTCCTCAAATAAGTATTCTTGTGACTAAATCTGAATCGGATCCCTCATAGTTATATAGAATTTAGCTATGAAACTCTTTGAGTTTCCTCCTCCATGTGTCATTATTGTCACCTACTACCCTACAGTGATCTGCTGGCATAGCCTTCTGGACATCTTCTGCATCAACCTGATGAGGACGTCGACCTAGATCCATACCTATAAAATAAAAAATAGTTATAGCTCCTAAACCTGGAATATGGAAGACTCAACATTAATTAATTAATTATTTTATTTTATTAATTTTAGGTTAACCTATCCCAAGGTATACCCATTCAAACACATGCACAAGGAAGAATTATTCATGATCCTTTCTTAGTTCTGTACCTTGCAACTAGTATCACATCATTTAGTAGCCACTGTAAACTTAAAGGTTCATGCATCAGATCATAGGGGGGATAAACCCCTATGTCTCAGCCAGTCTCTAGTGTTTACATCCGTTTATAAACTTGACTAACACCGTTTCCCTACCAACCCATGAAACCTCACCTATACCTAACACCAAACTCTATCATATTCCTCAACCCTAAATTTGATACCACTTTGACACAACCCCTCTCCAAAAGGTGTACCCCTCCTTGGCCGAAAATGTGATAAAGGAGATAGTGACCCCCGAGTCTTGCCTCCAGTAGGCCCCGGGTTGGAAACCAGCACTGAGGGTATAGTAAACTAACAAGATGAGCGGCATTAAACTCAAAAAGAACACATGTGGAAGATAGAGATAAGATATACCCCAAAAAAAATACAAATCATAATGATATTTACAATAAATCCCAAGTTCACAAATGTAATATCATGCAATAACTACTAAAACAAAAAGGGAAAACTGAAAGTACCAAAGGAAAGTAAAATAGAAGCAACCATGAAGCACAAACTGCTCTTGTAACCCCAAGCTAGTAGTAACCAGCCTGATCTCCAACCTGCTCCAAGTGACCTAAAAATAGTTTATATATACATAGGCTAAGTATAACAATATACTAAGTAGGGTCTTCCTTAGATCCTCTCGTGAAAAAGTATAGAAATCATGCTAAAGCACAATGAACAAAAAGTGAAACTAACTCATCACCTAAATAGGTATACTATGTTCCCATCCTCACCATGGCTACTATCACCATGTATTTCATACAAGAGTATAAAATATAATAAAGAATATAAATGGTACTCCACTAACACTTCCCCACTAGTTCTTTTATTTCTCCAATATCACTCATCCTAAGCATTTCTCCCCAAAAATTCGTTCCCGCAGACTTTAGGGTGAAGCGCCACAACATGTACCTCATGTAACATAACTACTATGTCCAAATAACCAAAGTAACCAGGTAGTTTCCAGAAGCCACCACAACCTTCATAACGTGTATCATACGTCATACATTATACCTCAATCCATTACAACCTATACACTAAGTAAGGACCCTCAAGCCATCTTAACATATACATGTTACACCTATAGTAGTCCATAGGAAACTATATCCAAAATATATGTGTGTGAATAACCACAAGACATTACAACCCTCTACACACATATATAGGGAAACTTAATGCCATTCCTACAAGCACAAATAAATACGAAGAGAATAGAGTGGGGCCAAAGGGGGTAGTCAACCATCCATTCTCAATGGAGATGTTGAGGAAATCACCCTCAGGTCTCAAAGTCCATAGGGTTTTAATTTCTCTAACTGATAGGGTGGATTATCATATAGAAACACAAAAGGTAAAGAATATACTATAGATCACAACAACAATATGGGAATAAACTAGTCATATACTCAACTGCAACTAATGTCTCTCAGACTCATGGAAACCACTGCTAAGACTAGATATCCTAAAACCACACAACCATTTAAAAAGATTTATTATATTACTTCAATTCCTTTTTATAATTTTAAATTTACATCAATTAATTATTTAAAAATTAATTAACCATTATCAATTAAACATTATATTTCATTAGCATCACATCGAAAGTCTACTATTTCTTTAAGTTGCAACCTCAACATTGCATCCTAGAAAGATCCAACCCCATGGGTTAACATCATTTATTCAATCATTTATTAATAGCATCATCACTTTACTCTATTCACAGGAATTTTGGAAAATATTCTAAGCTACCAAGAACAAGGGTCTCAACATGGTGAGTAGGTGAACTACTCATCGAGTCTTTGGCACCTATATCAAGAGAGAAGACACATCCATCCTAGAGAAGCAAAAAATAGAAAGCACGTGGCATACCCTATGTGTCTTCAACGTTTTTTGGAAGAAGGGTAGCAAGACTAGCTACCATTAGGATTGGGTAAAGTGAAGTAGATAAAAAACCAACATGATTTATCAAGCATACAATAATTTATATCTTACTCGTTTCATCATCTCTAGTCTCCTCCTCAACACCCACATGCATAAACCGATGCATCTCACCACTCTAGGCATCAACTGCTGTCATAACCAACATGCCTCCCTTCCCCCACATATCACAATATCCATCCAGGCTCACATCACAACACAAGAAGTAGGAAATAAAAATCATATCAAATGGGCTCTCGACCCTTAAACAAGGCATCCCACCTTCATACATAATGATCACTAATGGATCTAAAGCACAATGCACTAGACCTTACAAGCAAGAGGGTAACATAGAACCCTACCATGAATTATCTTTTATTAAACAACCGGTTCTTTATTCCATATGGAATTAACCAATTTAATATTTGTAGGTTCCAAATATGGGAAACCTAAATAGAAAGCTGTCAAAAATTAACAAAATAGTTAATTGGAATGCCTTTAATTAATTGTCAACATGCATCAACATGCCTCTGGATCATCAATTAATTCAATTAAACATGATTACTACTACAACAACTAGATTAATTTACATGACACTTTATCTTTGAATAATAAATTACAATTACTCCCAGTTTATGTTTTTTACCAATTTTTGTCAATAATGACATGCTAAATAAGGCAAGCATATATATCACACTATCTAGAAAAATAATATGCAATAACATATGATCACAACCAATTTATTTATCCAGTTCAAATATTTATTATGACAATTCCATTGTGATCTGGTGGGATAAACAATCTAACTATATAGTATCACATAAAATAATAGAGATGCCATGAATAACCTATCTCAAAAGGTTATTAATGTACTTTACACGAGAATGATCCATGAAAAATCCCAATCACCTCCCCCACGACAACTATATCCACCCAAGGATGCCACAACACGATCGCACCAATCGACACATAAGAAAACTCCATTATAAACATGTTGATCACATTACATAGCATTGAAAGGAGAAATAGAATAATAAGGATCGAAGAAAAAATAATAATAGAGGTAGATCATACCTTCTATCGATGAAGGATCTACACTTGCTGCTTGCACCAAAAAATGGGCTACTTTTGCAGTAGGAAGAAACATCAAGGGAAAACAATCCAATGATTAAGGTTCAATCAAACCACTCCTATGGGAAGAATGTATCAGGGTGCCTCACACCGAGAAAAAGAAGAAGGAATGAAAAAAGGGAAGGTTCCCGACATAAAAGGATTAGATATAAGACTAAGGGGATTTGAAATGGTTTAGAATTTACATTAATGAGGATTATATTAATCCACAAAGGTTGACCATGTAAAGGAATATGAAGCCTTATAAAAATTAATATAGGATTTATGGGATTTGAATTAGACTTAAATCCCTTAAAACAAGTCATTAAATGCGATTTTGTCCAAGAAAATGCTAAAGGGGAAAAATTTTAGGATGCTTGAAACACTGTACACCTATCAACATTTGGAAACACTGCACACCTACCGACGTTTGGAAACACTATACACCTTCTGACATCTGGAAACATTGTACACCTACCAATTTCTGGAAACACGGTACACCTATTAACATATGGAAACACTATACACCTATCGATGTCTGGAAACATTGTACACCTACTGATGTCTGGAAACACTGTACACCTACCGATGTCTGGAAACATTATACACCTACCGATGTCTGGAAACACTGCATACCTACCAATGACAGGAAACACTATACACCTACCGATGTCTAGAAACACTGTACACCTACCAATGGATGAAAAAACTGTACACCTACTGATGTTTTGAAACACTTTACACCTACTGATGGATAGAAACACTGTACACCTACCGACGACCAGAAACACTATACACAAAACTAGAAACATTGTTCACAGAACTTGAAATTTGGAAAAGTGTTAGGGATAAGTCACCTTGACCTCCCAAAAAACATCAAATACCATATTTCAAAAAAGTAATGGACATGAGAGTTCTAGGCCATTACATTATGGATATTCATATTTTGATATAATACCCCATGTAGTTTTTTTACTTTGAAATGATTATAATTTCCTTTCTCCTTTATTTTTTTATATTTTTTATAGTGATTTAATTTATGGAATATTTACATTATTTAATATTAGTGGTTATATTAGATATGAGTGTAACATCAGATAGACATAATTTATTCTATCTTTACACTTTGGTTAATCATATTTTATAAGAAAATGTAACTCCTAGTCATCCAAAACGTTAAGATATAAAAAATTTCTAATCATTTTTTTGACTTCAATTACCCCCTTTTAAGGTTTTTTCACTTACCGTATCTATGATTACTATGAAAACAATTGGTTTTATAGCATATTTCTTCATTGTTTCCAATACACTTTGTATCAATAACCAAAATTACAAATATTTAGATATTTTTATGATATAATGTATTAGACAATGACATTTTTGTATAATCTATTTTTATTAACACATAATTATTCCCTTAAAATAACATGTAAAATGGAAAATTTATTTTCAATTTTGACATGGAATAACATCCAATCACATATTTATAGAATCTAGAAACTATTTTACCATCAAACTTTGATAGTGATAACTATGAATGAAAAGATAAATAATTTCATTATCAAAATGGAAAACATTGTATTACTTAACAATATTGAATATTGATAGCCAACTTTAATCGTGTGAAACAAAAAATTGGAAATGAAAGGCATTAATGATTTCTCAATTTTGATCATAAAACGTTTTTAAAACCTGTAGACATATGTTGTAATTTATCTACTAGGAATTTTATTTTTATTTATAAAGTAATTAGTGGAGAAAATAAATGAATGTTTTCTAACCATTATTAATGTACTTAAATATTTGGGTGGGAATGGAATAATGGAAATATATATTGTTGTGAAAGTGGTAGATATTTTTTTCTAATGAGTGAGAATAAAAGAAAATATATATTAATCATACAAATAAAATGATACATATCAGTCTTGACGATCTCATTATTACATTAATTAAATATGAAAATCAATCAAAAAGATGTACTGAGAAGGATAAAATAAATAATTATATTTCATTTTATCTGTCCTATGGTTTTCAAAATTAGAGTCTTACGAAATATGAATCTACTACCATGTTAAATAAATATAAGAATCAATGAGATGATAATAGTATTTGAGACAGTGAATACAAACTGTAACGACCCAATATTTTTAAATGGGAATTCCTTTCTTATAAATATGTCATAATCACATGAAATCACAACATAATTAACTACTATGTGTTATGTGACCCTTAAAACATAATTTTTTCACTTCTGTGATGTGAATTTTGAAAATCTAACATACACGGTTGTGATTAGTATGTTATTTGGAGTGTAACAAGGAAAACTTGATTTTTGTGAATAGTAACCTACCCTTATGAATAGTAACATACCCTTATGAATAGTGATATAATCTAATGAATAGTAACCTTACCTATGATATTATATAAATAATATTCATGTGAAATTACGATATACCTATGCTTTGGAATAAGTAAATAAATGTTTTCAAACAGTTGTTTTTAGAATAAATTATGATTTTAATTAAATATTAAATTAATCATATTTAGAAAAATATTTTTCAAAAAAGGAATTCATTTTTTTATTATACATGTTTAAAAATGGTTGGAGTGAATTTTTGGGTTTTTTCTGAAATACTTGAATTTTTGATGAATAGTGAAATACCATAATTTACAAAATAAGCAAAAGAAGCTAATTATAGAGTCATGCATGATGTTCTGATGATGTAAGACTAATTGGTTTGGGATCACATGATAAAATTATTATTATTTTTCAAGTAAAATTCACTATTTCTTGTCTTTTGGGGATATAATAAATTAATGAATTTTATATTAAGAAAGTCCTCTCTCCTCTACTATAAAAATCCCCTCTCACTCTCTCTTCTCTTCATGCCTCTGAAGCCTTGTTCCTTCTCCAGATTCCATCCAAATAACCTCCCAACCTCTTCTCCCACGTCCATCAATCCTTGGTCTCATAAAAATACCAAAACCACTCCCTTAAGGAGGCTCTCAAGGAAGGTTGGTTCAAGAGGTAAATTCCTATTTTCAATTCTTTGTCTTTCCTTTCAAGTTCATTTATTTTATTTTTCTATTAACTCTCCTTATCCATATTTTGTGATGAATCTAGTACCTTATATGTACTGTAATGTTTTCATGAAAGTGGAAGAAGTTATCATCATCTCTCCCTTTTACCTTCTTTTATACTAGTAGCAAGAACACCATCCGAGATGTGTCAATTTTCCATAGTCAAGGACGATGGGATTTCGATTTCTATTATCATTCTCAATTCTGGTCATGAAACCATTATTGTTATGGTTGAGCCAGATTATTATATATGTAATATAACCTATGTAATATTCTGTAATCCCTTTGTACAAATGGTATTATGTTATAAAGAAAAATGAGTTCATTGTAATCAAAACCCACAAATTAACCGAAACAATTATCATTAAAGTTCTATATAATAATTCATCCTCATACCATGAAACCAAGTTATAAAAATTACCAATAATACCTATGTATGATCATATATAATATTTTAATTCAATTCTGGAGATTTACATGAACTCCATTACTTAAGAACAAGTGAACAAATTATAAAAATAAAGGAAACGAACGCTACGGAACGGTGAAATTCAATATAATAACTTATCAATAAGGGAATAATTGACCTAAATAGAATTATGAAAAAATAAATACATGTCTAATAGGTTCTTAAATAAGTTATTAATTATTATAATTTCATATTCCAGGAGCTTATGTTCAAGTACGGAACACGTTTATAGTTAAGGTTAGGGTTTTCCACCCAAACTTCCATTTTCATTCAGGTTACTTTCATTGTCTAATTACATAAATGAAATTTTGATATATTATTTTGCACTCCTCATAAATTCTATGTGAGTACTCTACATATGTACACCAACCTTAATCATTCCCTATTTTTTAGATAGTTACATGTTTTAAAAGAAACTTTCAAAACTGTTTCTAAAATAAAAGCCCGATTCAAGGGAATTTCTCAAATTCATATATATTTTCAAGGGAACTCTATAATTTGTTTTTGGAAACCATTATCCTTCTCAAAACACTAATTTTATCATGATATACTATATTCCTTAACTTCTGGTCTTATAAAAATAATTTTCCAAAAGAAAACTTCTTTTCAAATAAAAGAGTATTTATCCCAAGAATTGCTTAATTATTTTATAAGAATATTTTCATCTGATTCAACACTCATGTTGATTCCTATATATTATTGGGATTAATCATTTATGAATTCATATACCATATTTTATTTAATGGATTATGACTAACTCTGTTGTGCATGATCTATCTTAATTCCATTCATCATATTACTCAGAATGGTTTGTGTTTTATGTGTAATGATTGGGGAAAGTTAGTTACATTTCACATCATAATTTCAATATGAATGTTTATGTTGTTTATGTTTATCCCCGCTCAGATGATGAATGCATTGGAATTATTATGATATGGGTGGGGTATTCTATTTCCCCATGATGCATCAATGTTTTTATGAGACAAATAGACATGTAAAAATGTGATATATGGATTTTTTCCAAGGCCTTAATCATTATACGTCTTGGCCAAGGCCTTGAAAAGATGTTTCAGAATGTTTGGAATATGCACTTCCCTCATTAGGAAGCTAGTAATTGAATGTTCATGTGGTTATTCAACTAGTAAAATACCCATGATTATGTTATATTATGATAATATTTACTCATCTCATATTCTTCCATTTTATGTTCAAACATATCTTTAAAGGCATGTGTTTTCAATTATTCCCCATGTCTAATGTTTATATTATCTTCCTCTGTATTTCATATTCTCACTGAGAATTTGAGCTCACCCATTTCTTATGTTTTATTTTCTCAAGACATGAAGAAGTAAATGATTAATTACTTTCAAGTATAATCTAGGAGTCATGAATGTTTCTAGTTGAATAAATTCGAGTTGTTTTCCCTTCATGATGCAGTGATAAACTTATTTATGTATCTTGTTTCCAAAAGCTACTGAACTACTTGGTCGTTTGAGATTCATATTTCTTGTTTATATGCCAATTTATAAAACAAGACACTGGCTCCAGCAGACTGGGGTTGGGTCCTTACAGTTGGTATTAGAGGAAGTTTAGAAGAATACATGGATACTAGATTTAGAAAATGTAGATTAAGGAAGAGTCCTTAATATATTATTTGAGGTTAAACATACAATAACGTCATGGTTTTTTTTGTAAGGAATATATTATGTTGATCTTTCAAGAAATACATCCCTGTCTGGATACGAGCAGGTAGAGGTGGCTCTGGCTAAGATGTACTTAGGAGTGAAAGCTCTGACAAGGAGTTTCAGGATTGACCAGGGTATCCTGGTACACAACAATGGGCCTTGTTGCACTCTTGGTTATAAAAATCCTAGTATATATTCTTAGGATAATTCAAATTTTATTTACAAGACATTATGAAGGATTTAAATGTAAAATTTTTCTCAAATAAACCATTCTTGTGATTATGGGATTAGCCATGCATTGAATTTCAATTTGTGCTAAGTATTTTGTTATGTAAGATTATAAATTATTATTCATAACCTAATCTAGTGTATTCTATTATCTTGATATGGAACCTAGTGGAAGGAATGGAAATCGCATCAACACACATGTCCCCTATTGGGATTTCCCTCTGATGAAAGATAATGATGTTGGATCAGGGGATGTGACAGATGCTGAGAAACTTATAACTATACTAAGAAAACTTACTCAAGTTATGAATAATAACCTTACTCGTATGGAGCATCCAGATCCACCATGTAGAGGAGCTATGTTATATCGCTTTATGCGATAACAACCACGATAATTCAACGGGACAACAAACCCATTTGTAGCTGAGAAATGGATAAGTTCCATAGAGAAAATATTTCTCACTTTGGGATGCAATGAAAGAGAGAAGGTCATTATGGTAGTTTATTGTCTATCAGGAGATGTGGATCAGTGGTGGTCGTTAATACAAAACACAAAGGAGTATGAAGAAATAGAGTATATGGAATGGAGGGACATTAAGGAAATATTCCTATAGATATACTTTCTTCGTGAACAGAGAGCGGATATGGAGAGGCAATTGTTGAATCTGAGGCAGAAGGAAGATGATCATGTTTCAAAGTACGAAGCTAACTTCACAAGGTTAATAAGACATGCTCTGGACTATATACAAAATCCAAGGATCATTGTTTATCCATTATTTTATGGCCTAAAGCCATTCCTTTAGTGGAAACTATTCTCCCAATGATTTTCATCATATGAGGATACAGTTTCATGTGCTATCAAGACAGAAAAATAATTTTCTAAGTCTTATGACTTTATGGGAAAGAAAGAAAAGAATAGAACTACTGAAAAATCTGGGAAAGGAAATAAGGATACATGGAAGAATGGAAAATTAGAATTTCACCTTGTGATAATTGTGGAAGGAAACACCAAGGTGAGTGCTTAAATGGAATAGGATAATGCTACAAATGTGGTTAGAAAGGCCATCTTACTGGTGATTAAAAGGGGAAGAAAGAAGTCATTAATGTTCAATACTATATTTTTCAGGAGATTCGACATTATGCTAATGATTTTCCGAAGCATTAAGAAAATTTGTAATAGAAAAGTCCAAGGGAGCATGGAAAATCTTATGCGATCACAATTGTAGAGGTTGATGTTCTGAATGACATAATGGTAGGTAATTTGATCATTTCAATAAACTTAGCCAATACATTATTTGATTTTAGACCATCACATTCTTTTATATCTTCCCTTTTTTTCATGAAAATTATATATGACCAGTTTGATTTAATAAAGGAGTTATTAGACAAAACTCCTAGTGGATGTATCATTGCAACAAAGGCGTTTTGATTTGTCCTCCTCATGAAACATAAACGTGCTTTAGTTTCTAATCTTATAATCATACCAATGGTTGAATATGATATAATTTTCTATATGAATTGGCTATCAAATTATGATGCAAAGATCTATTGTAAGAAGAAGGAAGTTATAATTTTTGAGAATAGAGTAGAATCCCTTATTTTTAGAGAAGAAAACTCACCATGTGATTCCCATATAGATTCACCCCTAACAGCTCTACTGAATTAAATTATTTGGGAAGAAGGAAATGAAATAATTATGGGTGAGGAGAGGAATGTACTGATAGAGGATGTACCTATTGTGAAAGAATATGTTGACGTCTTTCCATAGGATTTACCTGGACATCCTTCGGAGTGGGAAATTGAGTTTTCCATTGACTTAATTCCTGGTTCAAGGCCCATATCAAAGACCCCTTATTGAATGGCCATTATTGTGTTAGTGGAACTAAATAAACAACTAAAGGAATTGAGTGATAATGGATTTATTCTCCCTAGCATTTCTCTATGGGGAGCCCCTGTTCTTTTCATTAAGAATAAAGATGGGTCTATGAGGTTTTGAATTGACTACAGGGAGATCAATGATATTACAATAAAGAATAAGTATCATATTCCATGAATTGATGATTTATTTGTTCAACTTCATGGAGCCGAATATTTTTCTAAGATTTATCTTCGATTTGGATATCATTAGTTTCTTGTGAGGAAGGAAGAAATTCCAAAAACAGCATTTCGAACCAGGTATGGGAATTATGAGTTTATAGTAATGCCTTTTGGACTAACTAATGCACCATCTATATTAAGGGATTTAATGAATAGAGTTTTCAATGATTATCTTGATGAATTTTTAGTGGTGTTTATTGATGATATCATGGTATACTCCAAAATAGATGAAGATCATGAAAATCACGTGCACACTCTTTTGAAGACACTTAAAAGAAATAACTTATATGGGAAGTTTAGAAAGTGTGATTTTTGGCTCCAATATGTTTTCTTTATGGGAAACATTGTCTATAAGGATGGAATATCTATAGATCCTGTGAAGAAAAATGTTGTGCAGGAATGGCCTACTCCAACGAATGTAATTGAGGTATGTAGTTTTATTGGATTAGCAGGTTATTATCAGCGTTTTGTTCAGAACATCACCTATTTAGCCAACCCAATGTCCAAGCTCACACGAAAAGGGGTTAAGTTCATATGGAAAAATTAATTTGAAGAATGTTTTGAATAATTGAATAGGAGGTTAGTGAGTGCTCAAATCTTAACCACACCATTAGGAAATGATGGGTTTTTTTATCTATAGCGATGCATCAAAGAAATGAATTGGTTGTGTCCTTATGTAGAATTATTGAGTGATTTCCTATGCATCTAGGTAGCTAAAAATTCATCAAAAAAACTATCCAACTCATGATATTGAGTTATCACTGGTAATCTTTACATGGATTTTTTGGAGGCATTACCTTTATGGAAAAAAATGTGAGATATATACAGATCATAAGAGCTTGAAATATATATTCTCATACAAAGAACATAACATGAGACAAATTAGATGGATTGAGCTACTCAAAGACTATGATTTCAAAATACACTACCACCCAAGGAAAGAAAATAAGGTAGTAGATGCTCTGAGTAGAAAGGACCATGGAATTCTGAAAAATATGAGAATTGAAAGGGATCCTATTTTCATGGATCTAGTAAAGATGGATATGGGAATCATCAAGGAAGGTAACACATCACTACTTTTTCAAATGGTTTCCGAACATTATTTACTAGAAAGGACAAAAAGTTATTAGGATAATGATGAGGAGTTTCAAAAGAAAATTAATGCTATAAATGATGGGAAGTTGGATGATTTCGCATATGATGGTGGTATTTTGAAATTCAGGAAGAGGATTTGTGTTCCCACTATTCCTGAGAAAAAGAAGGAAATATTGTATGATGATCATAGTTCTAATTTCTCTATACACCCTGGTAGCACAAAGATGTATTGAGATATCTGAGAAAAAGTTTGGTGGGACAATATGAAAAGAGAGATTTCTGAATATACATAAAAGTTCCTCATATGTTAACAAGTGAAGGCTGAGAGGAAAAATTCTAAAGGGATGATGCAACCACTACCCATACCAACATGGAAGTGGGAGATCATTACCATGGATTTTTTCACTAGAATTCCAAGGAAAACTATAGAAAATAATTATATATGGGTCATTGTGGATCATCTTACAAAGACAACGCACTTTATCGCGGTTTGAGAGGACTTATCATTGGATCAACATGCACAGATCTACATCAAAGAAGAGGTAAGGCTGCTTGGAGTACCACTATATATTGTATCTGGCCATGATACTAGATTTACCTCGAAGTTCTAGAAAAGTATCCACCAGGCTCTAAGCACTGAACTAAACTTCAGAATGGCATATCATCCTTAAATTGATGGAAAAAATGAGTGGACTTTTTAGACACTGGAACACATGTTGAGAGCATATTATATGGAATTCAAAGGAGGATAGGTCCAACATCTTCCACTGGTTGAATTATCCTACAATAATTGTTTCCATTCGAGCATCCAAATGGCACCATATAAAGCCCTTTATGGGAAAAGGTGCATAACACTGGCTTCTTGGGATGAAGTCAGTGAGCATAAGCTATTAGGACCTGAAATGTTTGAAGAAATGGTGGAGAAGGTGAAATCATTCAACAAAATATCAAGGCATCACAAAGTCAAAAGAAGAGTTATGTGGATAACCATTGACGAGACCTTGAATTAAAAGTTGGAGACCTGGTATTTCTAGGCATATCTCCCTGAAAGAAGTTCATGATTTTTGGGAAGAAAGGAAAGCTAAGTCCCAGGTATATTAGCCCCTTTGAGATTCTTGATCTAGTCAGAGCTATGGCCTATCAACTGACACTTCATCCTACCATGTCAAAAGTATGTGATTTCTTTCATGTATTTATATTAAAGAAGTACATACCAGACCCTTCACATGTACTCTCTTTAGAGGTGGTATAGTTGGAGGATGTTATTTCCTATGAGGAGCAGCCAATGAAAAACTTGGATTGTAAAGACAAAGTTATTCGCAACAAGACTACTAATCTGGTCATGGTACTATGGAGAAACCATAAGTATAAAGAGGAAACATAGGAAATGGAGGATGAAATGAAGGAAAAATTCCCCCACCTATTTTTGGCTTATTTGAAAAATGAAATTTCGAGGGCAAAAATTTCTTGAAGGGCGAAGAATGTAACGACCCAATATTTTTCAATAGGAATTAATTTCTTATAAATATGTCATAATCACATTACATAACTACACAATTAACTACTAAGTGCTATGTGACCCTTAAAACATAATTTTTTCACTTTTTGTTGTGAATTTCGAAAATCTGACAGACACGGTTACGATCAATAAGTTATTTGGAGTCTAATAAGAAAAACTTAATTTTTGGTGAATAGTAACCTACCCTTATGAAAATTAACATAACCTTATTAATAGTGATATAACCAAATGAATTTTAACCTTACCTATGATATTATATAAATAATATTCATGTTAAAGTACGATATACCTTGGATTTGGAATAAGTAAATAAATTTTTTAAATCTGTCATTTTTAGAATAAATTATCATTTTAATTAAATATTAAATCAATAATATTTATAAAAATAATTTTAAAAAATGGAATTAATTTTTTGATTCTACATGTATAAAAATTTTTTGGGTGAATTTTTGGGATTTTTCTGAAATACTTGAATTTTTGATGAATAGTGAAATTCAATAATTTACAAAATAAGAAAAATAAGCTACTTATAGAGTAATGCATGATGTTCTACTGATGTAAGACCAATTGGTTCAAGATGAAATGATAATATTACTATTATTGGTTAAGTAATACTCACTATTTCTTGTCTTGTGGGGAAATAATAAATTGATGAAATTTTTATTAAGAAATCTCTTCTCTCCACCACTATAAAACCCCCCCTCTCACTCCCTCTTCTCTTCACTCCTCTCAAGCCATGTTCCTTATCCAAATTCTGTCCAAATATCCTTCCAACCTCCTCTCCCACGTCCAACAATCCTTGGTCTCATAAAAATACCTAAACCTCTCCCTTAATGAGGCTCTCAAGGAAGTTTGGTCCAAGAGGTAAATTCCACTTTTCAATTCTTTGACTTTCCTTTCAAGTTCATTTATTTTCTTTTTCTATTAACTCTCCTTATCCAAATTTTGTGATGAATCCAATAACTTATATGTACTTTAATGTTTTAAAAATATTGGAATAAGTTATCATCATCTATTTCTTTTACCTTCCTTTATACTAGAAGTAAGAATACCATCCGAGATGTGTCAATTTTCCACAGTCAAGGACGATGGGATTTTCATTTCTATTATCATTCTCAATTCTGCTCATGAAACCATTATTGTTATAGTCGAACCAGATTATTATATATTTAATATAACCTATGTATTATTCTGTAATCCCTTTGTACAAATGATATTAAGTTATAAAGAGAAATGAGTTCATTGTAATAAAAACCCACTAATTAACAAAAATAGTTATCATTGAAGTTCTATATAATAATTCATCCTCGTACCATGTAACCAAGTTAAATAAATGACCAATAAAACCTATGTATAATCATAAATAATATTTTAATTCAATTATGGATAATTAAATGAACTCCATTACATAAGAACAAGTGAACCGATTATAAAAATAAAGGAAACGAATGCTACGGAAAAATGAAATTCAATATAATAACTTGTCAATAAGAGAATAAATGAACTAAATATAATTATGAAAAACTAAATACGTGTATAATATGTTCTTAAATAATTTATTAATAAGTATAATTTCATATTCCCGTAGCTTATGCTCAAGAGCGGAACACATTCAGAGTTAAGGTAAGGGTTTTCCACCCGAATTTCCATTTTCATTCGGGTTAATTTAATTTTCTAATTACCTCAATGAAATTCTTATATATTATTATGAAATACTAATAAATTATTTTTGAGTATTCTATATATGTACACCAACTATAATCCTTCCCTATTTTTTGGATAGTTACATGTTTTAAAATAAACTTTCAAAACTGTTTCCAAAATACAAGCCCGATTCAATAAAATTTCCCAAATTCATATCCATTTTCAAGGGAACTATATAATATGTTTTTGGAAACCATTATCCTTATAAAAACAATATTTTTATCATGAAATAATATCTTACTTAACTTCATGTTTTATAAAAAAAAATTCCAAAAGAACTCTTCTTTTCAAATAAAAGAGTATTTATCTCAAGAATTGCTTAATGATTTTATAAGAGTATTTTCATATGATTCAACACTCTTTTTGATTCCTATGTATTATTGGGTTTAATAATTTATGTATTCATATACCATTTTTTATTTAATGTATTATGACTATTTCTATTGTGTATGATCTATCCTAAAACCATTCACCATATTACTTGGAATGGTTAGTGTTTTATGTTTAATGATTGGGGAAAGTTAGTTACATTTCATATGATAGTTTCAATAAGGATGTATATGTTTTTTATTTTTATACCCACTCATATGAGGAATTAATTGGACTTATTATGATATGGGTGGGGGCCACTATTTCCCCTCGATGCATCGGTAGGTCTCATGAGACAAATAGACATGGAATTCGCTGAGGCATTTCCTAATGTGATATATGGATTTTGGCCGAGGCCTTAATCATTAGACCTCTTCAACGAGGCCTTGAAAAAATGTTTTAGAATGTATGGTATATGCACTTACCTCATTGTGAATCTAGTAATTGAATGTTTATGTGGTTATTCGACTAGTTATATACCTATGATTATGTTATATTATGGCAATATTTACTCAGATCAGATTCCTACCATTTTATGTTCAAACTTATTTTTAAAGGCATGTGTTTTCAATTATTAACCATGTATAATGTTTATATTATCTTTTTATGTATTTCTTACTCATACTGAGCGTTTGAGATCACCCCTTTTTTATGTTTCATTTTCTCCGGACATGAAAAATTAAATTATGAAGGACTTGCAAGCATAATCTTGGAGTCATGGATGTTTATAGTGGAAAAAATTAGTGTTTTTCCCTTCATGATGCAATGATAAACTTTCTATGTATCTTGTTTCCAAAATATACAAAACTACTTGGTCCATCAGGATTCGTATTCCTTATTTATATGCTAATGTAATATATAAGGCACTGGATTTGGGAAACTGGAGTCCGGTGTTTACAAAAACTTTCTAAAATTGTGATGGGAATGAACAAGATTATTGAAAAGAAGAACTTCCAGTATGAATAGCAGAAAAATATATAATATAAATTCAAAAAAAATAGTTCTTAGAAAATATTTTGTTTATAATTTATAAGAAACCCAATAATGTTAGACATGATTTTGAAAGTTTAATGATAACATAAAAGTTTATAAAATCTTTAAATAGAAAGGAATAAAATGATTTACATGATAAAAAATGATACATGGATTGTCAATGAGGATCCATCATTCTATATCAATAGTGATTAAGAGGATGAATACAAGATGATCATCAAATTATATTTGAATATTACTCGAAATGATCACTTCATGACGGGAAAGGTAACGACTAATATAATCCTTCAACATTTTTTAATTACTAAATATCATAATATATGGATGGTGAATGTAGTTCTACTTCATCAAAATATAGGGATAATATTCCATCAAAAGCATAAATGAATAGATATATGGATTGTCATTATGAAAATAATAAAAAACTGACTAAATATTTAAATCATTATATATAAAATATCAATGAATTAGAATATATAACTTCTAAACTTTCATATGATGTTTTGAAAATATTATTCAAAGTTAAATAATAAATAGGTTATAATATCTTAAATAAAGAAGAATAATATAATACTCATAAATTATTTTAATGAATCTAAATGTGAAAATTTTTAGTTAAATTTTATATTTAACTATTTTTACTAATATCATTAGAATTTAAGGATGGGAATGTAATATAGAAGTAAAGAAATGATATTTTAATGATATAATAAAAAAAATTATAATAGTAAGAAATTAATTTGAAATGTTTTATTGAAAATTGAAACCCAAAAGGTCACTATTTTATCTTAGCAAGAAGACCACCAAATTATGTTCCTATCAACATAATAACATTTTACTGAGTAATGTACACCTGTTTCGAAATTTTAAAGAAACATGGATTTTAAATAACATTACTCCTTGGAGAATATCAAATTTCTCAAATTTTATAAGTATTATATTTCAAAAGTGTGTAAAAATAATCAATAAAAAAGAGTTGGATAAATATGGGTTATTAAAAGTATTTTCTTCTAATAATAAATGACCCATGTGAAATTGGGTAAAAAATTATTAGTCATAAATTTATTAAGGAGAAATATTTAGTACCAATAGTTGGAATATATTTTACATGTAGAGTTATTTTTCTATGAATATGACTGGATAAAATACCTTCTTATTAAACTAACTAAATTTTAAATGAATGAAAGTGAAATTTAGAGACAATGTGCAAGGTTTTATTTATAGTATTAGTAAAATAGTTTTAAAAGGAAATATTATTCTAAAGTTTATCATAACTAAAAATAATTATATTAACATTTTCATTAAACCTTTCTATTTTGATAGATGTAAATACATTATGTATAAATTTTTTACAATCAATACAAAGTGATCCTAATTTACACTTTTTATTTAAGAAATCTATGGACATTGAAAAACTCATCAAGAAAGAGGATAGATTCTTTGTTTTATAATTGTAATAATTTTTAGGGAGGTATTTTATATATTTCATAAGTTCAATTAATAGAATTTTATTTAAACAAACATATAAAAATAACTATTAACATGTAATAGAACTATACCTATCAAAATTTACTTCAATTGTTTAATGTAAATAGTAAACATCTTTTGTGTGTTTTAATTAAATTAATGGTTTATTTTTTGTGAAAATAATTATAATAATCATTTCATATTTTTTTCACTCTAATTCAATAATGAAAATATTTTGATTATTAATCATATGAAAAGTGTTCAATAAGTTAAAAATCATATTCCATATTTTTATTCTAGTTTTTTAATTTCAAAATATATTTTCTATGTTTTAATACTCTCATGAACTGATTATTAAATTTTATTATAATTATTTGGGTATTTTCCATTCAAACATACGGGCTATGATTATCTTAATGTGTTCTTTTAAAATATTAATTTTACTATAATTTTATATTTTTAACTCCTAGTAGGACAGTTTTTTTAAATTATATAAAGATAGATTTTTTTTGAAAATATATGAGAAAATTTTAAGAAACTTTTCCAGAAATCATCTTCATCTAACAAAGATCTCACATATGTATTGGGAAATAACTTCCATAACTTTCATTATTTTAGAATTTCACATATATTATTTTTTTTAATTTTTAAGTCTTTTTAGATGGGGGATATAAAAGTATGTAAATCCATAAAAAATATTCCCCGCACACATTCCTTGATTACCAATAAAGGGGGATCGTTAATTCTTTCCTTTTGGAAAAATTTATCAATCATTATTTCATAAACCATATATTACAAATAATATTTTTCCTTGGATTTCATTTTTAAAATAAAAAAGGACTAGAATATTTATAAGATTATTAATTCTATTAATGTTTTGTAATATTTTTAATGGATAAATTTATAAAATAAATTCAAAAGGGTGAGGATATTTCCTTTGGGTGAAGATTGAGAATGTTGATTACTTTGAGAAGATAAATTATAATTTCAATAAGAATGGGATTATTTGTACAAAATTCCAACATTATGAATTTCATTGGAAATTAGAAGATGATAATAGGGTTTTTTACCTTAAATTTATACCAAAATAAATATTTTATTTATGTTTTTTTATTTAAAAAGGTGTTGATTTTTGAGTCAAATACTCACATTATCTAAAATTTTACAATTAATTTTAGAAACTTTTAGAAATTTGGTTTAACATTGCATTTTTTGTTTTAAGTTTTATTAATGCAGTTTTATTATCGATTTTTTATACTTTGATGATCTAACAAAATTTGTACATATTCCAAAAAACTCATGAGTGTTATAATATAATATACAATTTAAACTCATCATATTACATAGTCTATAGAAAAATACATTTGATGATAGAGTAAAACATCTAATACTATGGTAATTAAACATATGGATATTATAATCAAACCACAAGAATTTTTTATGTGAATCTATATAAATATAATACGAGGATTAGAGGATAAACAGGTGTTATAAAAATGAACTGATGAGTTTTTAAAACTTTTAAAAATCTGAATCATATCATTATTTTTGGGTGTTTATAATTTTATTCTCTTTAGAAAAAATTTCTTAGAGAATATTTTTGAGGTTTTCATTATAAATAATTTATGTTTTTCTTTTCATAATCAATATATTTTTGATCATTGAGATCAAAGTGCGTTTGGACTATAAGATGATTTTTCAAACCTCCATGCTTGAGGCTTTTGAGGATATGATGAAAATTCCCTTTTAACTGGTTCAATTTAAAAAAAGAATATGGTATTTGGGCTTCCATTTAGATGATTTAGTTTATTGATGGATTTTATGGATAAAAAAATATATTTTTCGTGGACAATACATTGATTCCTACTGAAGGGTTCATAATCAAGGACATTTTAGGCTTAGAACAAGGATACCTTAGTCGAGGTGATGAACTAATTTCCAAATTAGTCTAAAATAAAATGTCTCTATAATTCGAATTTGAGTTTGGTAAATAGTATACTTTAGTGTTATATATATATTTATATGATAATTTGATCATTGTTTTTAGTTTTTATTGATTTTTAATTTTTATTGTTCTTTCTTTTTGTATATTTTTTTATAGTTCATTAATTTTTAAAGGATTTAATTTTACAATATTTGAGGTTATATCTATTCTATTTATAACTACTGATAGAACTAAATTCTCTTTATTTATACATTTATTGCTATGATTTGGTTGGATAAAGTAAATTATGATAAACATAAACTTTAAATGGGTTGAAACTTTGTATTCTTTTTTAGATTCAATTCACCCCACCACTTGATGTTTTTTCACCAACCGAATCCACCATTGATAGGATAAAAAATATATATATCATTTATTTTCAATATACACTGGTGATTAGGGATAATTCACTTGTGAACAATGGTGAGTCCTCTTGGGTTCGGGGTAATTTATGATAGCTCATTGAATTAAATTTTATTATGGATAAAAGTAAAAATTTATTCAATCCATAATGATTAATATTTAAAATGATATACTATTTATTATATCATTAAGAAATGAATATAACAAGAAAAATAATATGATAATATATTGAAAAAATGGAATGATATTGAAGAGAGAATTTTTCTTGAATTATATCTATGATCTAACTTTTAATGGATTTATGGTTTTATTTATGTATTTAAATTAATTTTTATATTATCCATGAATTGAGAATAACATTTTGTAGAGGGTTAGAATAAAATTGCGACATTAACTCTTTTGGTTTCTACCATTGGTGGCGGCCACAACTACCATCGATGTAGTGATGGAATAGTGGTAGGAGACTAGTCTCACTAGGATATTCAATTAGATGGTGGTTTAAGGTCTATGTTCTTGTTCCATTTAACTCTATCATATAATCCATTGGTTAAGACTTCATATAAATCAACTATATAATAATAATATTTGATAGTAATAGTTGAATGGGTAATATAAGGAAAGGTGGAATGCCATTAAGTGATTAGGGATGTTAAATCATCCAACATAATGGATGAGTATGTTATTTAAGGATTGTGTGACTAGATGCAAATAGTATTAAACATCAAGTTACTATGTGTAACCCCCTCAAATGTCAGAAACATCTATATCACTTGTGGGTATATGGGATGATTAAATTTGGAACCAAAAAATATTTTAGGGTCATTTAAAACTGCTTGAAAGAATATATCACTATTTAGAAAATTTTCATAATATGGTTTTGTCCATTGTGACTAGGTTATATCAAATATGAATCAATGGATTTTATAGAATTATTATATTAGAAACCATCAATGAATTATTTCCATTAGTTACATAGATATTCTATGTATTTTACATTATTATCTCACAATAATAACACTAAATATTACTGATGAACTGATGGAAAATTGATGTTAAATAAGGGATGCAATTATGAAATAAAGGTGAAACCCACTTAGTTCTTAAAAAATAGTACCCTTATAAGATGTATCATCCTTAAAACCATTAATTATATCCAGGTAAAAATGATCCATTATAAATGGGGAGGTCATATGCATAGTAATGGTAAAAAATGATATTTCACTATTCATTTATTCATAAAATTATAATAATGGTATGAAAACATGAGCATAATATTTGAAAAAGACACCAAATAATTCATATATAATAATAACAAGTCATAGAATAAATCATGGTAGTTCATAAGACATTAAAGTAAAGGAATCAAACAACATGAGTGATGAGATAATAGTAATGGCATAAGATAATTCCATAAAAGGATGGTAAACAGTATAAAATAATCATAATCATAGAATTATTATGTCAAGGATAACCACTAATGAATTTATCACATGTTAGGACATAGATAAAAATATGTATACCTACTTCAATATTGGGATAACATCTCATTTACCCACTTTTGGTAATAGGATTAACTCTAATGTTCCCCCTTCCTGGTTTGGGATAACCACACATTTCTCCACTTTTAGGATTGGAATAGCCTATTGTGTGGCCTTTTTTTGGGCTCTGGATAACCTCCAATGTACCCTTTTATCTCAAAAAACATTAATCATTACCCAATAATTTGGAGGGATATAATGGAACCAATGATGTCATAATACTAATCAATTCATATGTATTCTGAATGATCAAATTTTTTTTTTCATTCTATTATATGATTGCCCTTGAAAACGAAAACAGGGTTGATCAATATTTTATTATCATAACTATAAATAAGCTAGGGAAATAACAATGATAGTATCGTATAATAATATCCCCAATTAATCATAAGTAACATCAAGGATGTTATCCATGATGAAATATTAATTTAAATAGTCATGGGAACATTTCTTAAATAAAATATCCTTTTCATTTTGAAATCAAATATTTAATAAATAATTCCAAAATATAAAGGAAAAAATTTTCATTGAAAAGTACAATGAAAACATGTAAAGTAAGCTTAAAATCATTGAGTGGTCATGAAGATAGAAAATTCCATTCATGTTATGTTTATTAAAACAAACACTCTTTTATATTTTTTGAATAAATTAATAATGCCTCATTCTAAAAAAACAAGAAGATTCATTTTAGAAATAATTATATAAAGTAAAAAATATGTAATGAAGACATTAAAAAATCATAAGATAATAGTAAAAACATTCTCGAATGAATTTTAAAGATGATATGGACATGGAAGGAGAATATTCCCAACATATCATTAAAATAAATACAATTTTCCTTATAAAAATTATTTTGGTCTCTTCTATACATTAAAAGATGAAAAACAAAAAAAAATATTTAAAATAATGATATAAACATAGGAGAAATAAATGAAAGTAATGTATCAGATAAGGATCCTAGAATTTCCCTCAATGTAAATTCATTTATAATCAAACCCCATTAAAATGAGATTAAAACATAAATCCTTTACCTCAATTCTCATACTGATCATATGTGTTTGGACATCATGCATATAAAGTATTGATTTATTATATATATATATATATATTCTATAAACATACTCATATATATAATATCATTTATGATTTACTTAAAATATATTATCACCCATTCATTAACAACTAATTATTAAAATCACTAGTCCATGTGATAACTACTCAATTTATCCTTCGTGTTACTATTTGACAGTCATAATCTTTATACATTTATCATAGTTCCACAATCTCTTGAATTTTAATAATTTCATGAGTATCATATATAAACCTTATATAATCTTTTATAAAAATTCATATAAATTGGTGATGAAAAATGAATTACACCACTTCATGGAGATGGTAGTCTATAGAGAGGCACGAGTGATATTTCCACTTTTTTTGGATGGAATGAAAGAAAAGAAAATAATAATTAGAATTTAAAAAACAATAATATTTTTGTTAAATTTTTATATATTAATAAAAACTATAATTATAAAAATAAATTTTAAGTCGTTATGAAAAATGAAACACATTGATTTGTGGAGGTGGTAGTCCATAAATACATAGTAGAAATATTTTCATTTCCCATCGGATTGAAATGTGGTGGATAATGGTTATTAAATAATCCTAATAAAAATTTAGTATACGAAATATACTGAATTAATTCTTTTTGAAATTTATAACATCAATTTAGTAGAGGTACAATAATAGGTAAAATCTAAATTACATAGTTATTATTTATACCTCTTAATTGAGAAAACTCATTTAGTTGACACCTTATGCTTTGAAAGGGTTGTATTTTGAAACTATAAGAAGATCTATGACCTAGGAAATGAATCATGGATTGTATTAATGTATGTGTTTTCAAAGATACAATGATATAGATTTTTATATAAGGGACAATAGATGGTTCCCATTTATAAGTGAGGGGAGGGATTCCCATGGAATTACAAAAATTATTAAGTCAATATAAATTAATTTTCATGTTCATGTAGATCTAAATTACTATATTTAAAGTCTAATATGTTTATTAGTCGAAAAAATATCATATAATAAAATTTAAATACGTTTTTGGGATTTTTTGACCATTATATATTAGATTTAACCTCCATTAAAACTTATAAAAATTACCATGTTACCAAATTATATTACTATTTAGTGGAAAATAATGTGATTATAAAATGAAAATTTACTAATAAATGGGAATGGATGATATTCTAGACCATATCCCAATAAATTAGAAAATTATAAGTTTTTTATAAAATTTAAATATTTTAATAAAATATTATTTAATATACGATACCATTAATGTCATTTTTGGGACTATTCACATAGTTTGACAATAAATACAACTAATAGGAATGGAGTTAAAATAAAAACATTTAAAAAATAAATAATATGTTATATTTATCTAAAATAATATTGTAAAAAAGTAATTAATAAAAATTTAATTACTTTTATTATTTTTGAAATTAATCATTTCATTTTTCTATTACATGAACAAGTATTATGATAGCATTGCATAAGAATTTAAGGTAATTATTTCATCGATTATTGTTTTGAAACAATTAACATGATAAAAATGTTATTAATATATCAAAATAAATTCTAACCACACATAAATATCTTTTATCCCTATGAAAAAATATTTGTGTTATTAAAATATAGAGATTGATACTTTGAATCAGTTATTTACATAAAATAATATAAAAAACGTTATCAAAGAAAAATGGAACCAAGTTGACATATCATAAAATATTAGATGATTATAGTCAAACTAAACTAATAAAATAGATATAAGCTTTGTTATATATATATTTTTATATCCTTATCATATTATATTTAACATTTACTACCTGATTCACCCTTTCTGAGATGAATAATATTTCCAACAGTTACTATTCATAATGAGAAAAAATAAAGTTGAACTATTTAAAAAATTTAGACATGATGATTAAAAATATGGAATCCATTTTTCAAGAGTTAATTTATAGAAATGGTATAAATCCATTTTAAGAATGACCTCATTGATATTTTATGATTGTGATTTTTAGTAATTTTCTAAAACACCTCAATTTTTTAAGCGAATAATAATTCTTTACTTAACTGGTCAATTTTAATTACATTCTACAATATGTAACAATTCCCTAATAAATAATAGAATTTTAGAATTGAATAAAAACATTTCCAATAAGTTAAATTACACATAAAATTTAATTTTCAATCCTAAAAATAATTTTCCAAATTCTAAAGTCTAAATTATTCAATGAAAAACAATTTTTTTCCAAATTATTCTTAATTAAGTAATGAAGTTAGTTTATATAGGTGTTAAATGTCTTGAAAACATTTTTTTTAAAATATAAGTAATAATGTAAAAAAATTTCAATTAAAATTTTTTCCTTGGAAATTATATTTTATAAAATTTGTTTTCTAAAAAACACACGTTTCGACATGTATAAATACCTCATCCCCTCCCCTTGAAAAGCCACATCACATCCAACTACTAATTCCAAATCTTACCAAAATTACCTCTCCTAATACTCTTATCATCTTTAGGGATGTTCTATAGTCACTCCAATCCAAGCATTAAAGGTATTTAGTTACATGGAAACAAAGCAACACTGAGAAGTTGGAGGTGGAAAAATGATTCATTAAATTGGAATCTAATTTAAGGGGATTCGCAAACAAAACTCTTTATTTTTGGGATATCACTTCATTCCAAATAATCTCTACATGGATATTATAATAATATATTTAATTTTTTTATATATTATTTCTCTTTTCTTTCTTGCGATATGGATGTTTCTACCTTGTAGAATTTGTTTCTAAGAAAGATACAATGATTTTTTATTTAAAAAAATAATTTCCATAACATTTTATTTACTCCTCTTATGTTTATTATTTTCCACTAATGAATACAAGAGTTTTATGGAAAATTTTATTTACCTTATTTTTTTGGGAACCATATTGTTATTCATGAATGTATAATTTATGAAACTATATTGAAACGAATTTATTTGCATAGTTTTTATGCATATAATTGTTATATATTCTGTTTCCATGGTGTATGCATGTTTATGAGCATTTTATCATGTGATGGGTGGTCCTAGAATTATATATCCCTCCATTTCATAGGTTAATGTGATATATCATATGCTATTAAGTGTATTATTCAAGAACACGATGATAAATATGTTCATAGTTATGATGTTATGGTTTATGAACATATGTTATACGTATAATTCATGCAAGATCTATTCATAACTATATGTGGTAATTGGAAACTATGTTATAATGTTTCATTCTTATGTATATTCCACATTATATCCCATTTTTAAATTATTCCCTCATTATTTTGATTTTTATCCCATGTTTATGATATTATTATGATTATTATTATTATGTTCACCCATATACTATGGATTCATATTACTTCTATATCAGTAATCCCCTTATTGGTATCTTTTCTCTCCCATTTCATTAATGTTTATCCTTAGGTGAATAAATGTATTATGTTGAATGTGATATATTTAAGATGTATATGAATATGTAATTACATAATTTTTTTTAATTTAAAAGTGTTGTATGCACATAATTTTACCATGATACTAATCACTTTGATCCTTGAATATGTAAATATTATTTTATTTATCATAAAAATGTGGTAATAGTAATGTGAGAAAATTTGGGTCTCTATAGTTGGTATCAGAGAATGGTTTCATTAATTATGGAATTATAATTAGAAAATGTCATTGAATACCCTAAGGATAAGTCTATGTATAGGTAACCATTCTATGTTTTGGTAAATTATAAGATCTTGTAGTTTCCAAGAAATAAAATACCACTATGAATACTATAAGTAGACGTAGATTTGGAAAAAATATACTTAGGGGTAATAAAACCCAAATGTATCATTAGGTATAAACTCAACTTGTACCTAGTTCATGAAAAAGAGGCCTTATTGCAAACATGGATTTACACTCTTTGTCGGTATAATTTGGATAATAATTATATCTATATAAACCATTATGAATGATATATATAGAAATCAGCTATTCATTTTAATGTAAGAAAATACTAGAGTATATGATCCAAGATGAATCGTTTGAGAATAAGGTTATATTAAATATATAGATTCCATAAGGTATAACTTTAGAATTAATTGCCACATTTGGATAAATAATTTATTCATAATTGTTTGATATATGTTTTCTTTCAACCTATTATAATTTAGAATATGGTGGGAACCAGGAGAAAAAAACTAAATACTAATATGAGTGAAATTATAATGTTTAACCAAATGAAATTCTTAATTCAAAGGGAGGTAGAGTTCAAAACGTCATAGAAATTATTACCTAACTATTAAAGGCTATAATAAATAACCTAAATCATGTGGAACTTATTACTTCGCCCAAGAAGGAGAAACTAGACATAGAATACTTTATGAACTAATTAACTCTATCATGTAGTGGATATTTGGATCCACTTATCATGGAATAATGGGTTAACTAAATATAGATGAGATTTTTTGTGATGCACTATTCTGAGAAGGATAACATTACAATGGTTTTCTATAATTTAGATGTATTATTTGATATATGGAGGGAATTTATAATGAATACAAATCCAAAATATGAAATTGATGAAATATATTGGGAGGAATTTAAGAAAACATTTTTTAACATGTATTTCCCTTGAAATATTTAATCAATAATGAATAGTGAATTTCTAGAGAATAATAAAAAGAAAAGTGAATATGTAATGGATTAAAAAAGAATATTTCATAAGGATTTCATGATATAACTCATTTTTTTTATCCATAATGATAGAAAAATAGATATATTATTTAGTTTTTTAAAGACACATAATAAAAAGGATCATGCTATTAGAGACATTGGGAGTTATGATTAATTTGTTCAATGTTCACTCAAATTTGATATGGATTTTGGAGAATGTTCCCATATTGATATTAATAATAATAGAATAATTAAGTTTTTAGATATGGGATCTAATCAAGAGGAATAAAATAAGATCCAAATAGCCATATGTTAATGATTTGGGAAGAATCATTATAGAAATTTTCAATATGACAAAATTAATAGATTTTTTCATATTAGAGAGGGGGAAGAAGCTCTAGAATATTGATGAGACATAAAGAAGATGGACCACATGTAGGATAATGGAAACGCATAATAATCCCAACCCATGGATAAATGATTCAAATTTAAGGAGTAATGTGACTATGAAATCCAATGTAGTAAGACATTAGTGATATAGGGTAATCAATTTTAGTATCCACCAAAGCTAAGGGATCAATGCAATTCTTATTCCACCACCACTGTTGATCTGGAACATGAAAACAATTCATAAATGGTATAATTATCATTCAATGTAGAATTATTTTTTTAATATTTTCATTGTTCTATGAATTGTTTTAAATTTTACAAGATTAATAGAACCGTTTAATCACATATTTGATGATATTATATAGATATATCTATAAAAAACATTGTTGAGAAATCATTACAAACCTTGTGTTGTACACTTTTCTAATTAAAAATTATGATAATATTCTTCTAGAAAATATTAAAATCCTTCCCATGGTAGAATTTGATGATATACTAGGAATGGATTATATCTCATTGTATATTGTTCACACAAACTTTTGGAAAGAGAAAATATATTTCTATACACTGAACCATCCCATGCTCTTATAAAAATGCAAGAATGATCCCGAATCTCATTTGGAAAATCCCTCAATTATATGGGTGATGATATGCAGTGAAGAAACATATCACTCACAATTGGGTGATTTGAAGGAAAGAATCATCCATCAATATATTCCAATTATAAAGGATTATATTGATATATTTCCTGAAGAGATGCTCGACCACTCCCCATATCATGATGTAAAGGTATCTATAAAACATATACCCAAATATACTATAATATAAAAAATCTACAATAAGATAGCCTAAATTAGACACGATGAGTTTAATAATCTTCTATAATATCATTTTTAAAAAGATTTTATATGGCCTAGTGCATCACCTTAAGGAGCATTGACATTATCTTTCAAAAAAAGGAAGGATCTTTATAGTTCTGCTTCTATTAATGGGATCTCAATTAGATCACTATAAAAAAGTATCACCTTCCAAGTATCAGTAACTTTTTTGATCAAATACTAGTATTTTAGTACTTATCAAGTTTGGATATTTAATATGGTTATGATCAGGTAAAGGGTATTTAGGAATATATTTAGAAAAAAACATTCTGTACAATATATGGACATTATAATTTCATAGTGATGTCCAATGAAATTACTAATGCTCTGGAAATCTACATAGATTTTATTAATATAGTCTATAGAGGCTACCTCAATTTTTCCCTAGTCCTTATTGATGATATTATTATTTAAACCAAGATTAAGGAGGTACATGTTGATAATATAATGTTTTTGTTTATAACATTAAGAACTGATATGATTAATGATAAGTTTATCAAGTGTGTCTTTTGGATGTATTATATCACAATATTGTGTCAGATAAACAAAAGGGAGAGAAATTATATAAACCCCTTAGAGAAAATGGAAATTTAATAATGGAATATACCCTCTTGTTTCACAAAAAATCATAGTAATCTATGATTACATTGGTATTATAGATGTTTTTTGAAACATTCTCAAGAATTCCTAGCCTACTAACTAAGCTAAAACAGAAAGGGTTAAAGTATTCCTAAAATGAATAATGTCATGATTCCCCATACAAGAACTCTTAGATCCAGTTCCATAAACACATTATTTAATTTCTAGGAAGATTGTAGGTGTAAAACTTGGTATTTAAGTATCCTTTATTTAAAAATAATAATCAAAATTAATCTTTTAAATTCTGATGATCTTTTAAGGTTTATATATTTAAATAATAAATTATAAACATAAACTAACAAAACCCAAGTTCATTGTATCAAGTGAACATTTTTTCAACTATATACAAATTTATTTAATCCATATTGAATCTTGAACATATCCCATAAATTATTTTCCATGAAATTCAATTTTAAACATGTCACATATAGAAATTTTCTTCACAACCTATAGAAATGTAAAAATATGAAGGGGTGATATCAAACACACAATAAGAGAAATATAAAACTAAGGAAATCATGGTATAAAGAAGGCATAAATGTTATGGAAGGAATAAGTAAAGAACATTATGCTACAGTAAACATGAAACTGAGATCATGCAATATTAAAAAAATAGATAAAAACATTGATATCAATAATATATATCACATATCGATGGGATTAATAATTAAATACATCAATTTTTTTCATGGCCTTGTTCCAAGACACTATACTATTATGGGGAGAGGAATACAATAAAACCCAAACTATTTTGTCTCATGATATCTTTTGACAAATCAAGGGGATATACAATTCCAAGCCCGTCAGGTTACTTGTCTATTTCCAATGCATTCACTATAAGATTCAAAAATAAATTTCATACTGATCTCTAAGGAACATATTACTGAATAAAATATGGTTATCTTTATAATGAAATATATGAAATGTAAATACATAATCAACTTGATTTAGGAATCATTATTCATAAAAATATAAATAATTTTCCCCATATTAAATAATGTGATAACATTTTTACCTCTAATTTAGAGAAATAGAAGGATATTCAATCAAAATAGTTCCAACAATCCAATAATATACAATTTTAGAATAATAAAATATGAAATACTAATACCTTTCTATATACTAATAGAATAATATTATTCCATGATAAAAATCATCCAATTTGAATTATTCAAAAATTTGAGGTTCACAATATATAGATAAATGAGTATATGACTAAGTAAATACTATAATGACATGATAATAATCAATCCATAGTTATAAGATGGATGGATTCAAAATAACATTAACCTAGTGTAACAAATAAAATGTAAAAAGGATGTTGACATATATGAAAAATATCATTAGAAAAATATTTCTTCAAATAGTATAAAAAAATAATTAATCAAGTATAAAATTATTTGATACCATGATTTCAATCCCCCAAATGACAAATATATATATTATAGGATAAATAGATAAATATAAACCCCTTTAGGGTATATAATTTTAAAAATAAAAATGGACATGGAAATGAAAACATGAAATATCTTCTAGAATGAATTTTAACATTTATATAAGATGGAATTTTACAGGTAACATTCAAAGGTAAATTTTGAAAATGTGAGGTGAAATATTTTGGAAACCTTTACATTAAAATAGAGTCTCAATAAATAATTATTATATAGACAAATTAGTATAGGAGGATGAAACATATGAAAGTGAATGGAAAAAACCATATTATTATTTTCAAAATACATTTACTAAAAACTCGCATTATAAGAAATGTTACAAAAATCTCTTTTTTATTAAAACATCATATTTCAAATATGATTATAAAATACCATATAATAAAATATTAGGTTTGGGATAACCCATGCATATAAGAAATAAATTTATGAAGAGACTTGTATTATCAATATCACTTATAGGAAAAATACTATACAAGGAATGAAACATTTGAAAAGTGGTTTATATAGTTTAAAGGTAAAAAATGGTTGAATACCACATAAATAAATAATAGGGTATAATGAACCCAGCCATTATTAAATCTGTTTAGGGGAATGATCATAACTCAATGTAAAAAATGAGTAACTAAAAACTCTTATATCTCGGGTAACCCTTGAGTCAAAAGAAATTTGAAAAAAACATTATTTTTGTTACTTTATCCCATTAATTATTTGTATAAAATGTATATAAAACTTCTAGGATAATAAATCAATAGAACACTATATGACGGAAATATAGTGAAGAATATGTAACATGTCTCAAAGAATCTGAATTGAGACCACGAAAACTCTTGAATATTCCGTAACATTTTAATAAAAAATAATTGAAAGGGGATATTATAATTTTAATTAATATACAACTAATAAAATATATTTCAATATATTATACCTATAATAGGAATTATATGCACTATATAAATTAAATTAGATGTATAATACAAAATATATATCAACAAATGGAATTTGAGAAGAAACCCTTACCTTGACCTGATTTATTTTTTAAATTGTACCAAAAGTACTTAATAATTAAATTATATTAATTAAAATCATACCAAATACTTTATTCATAACTATACCCATTTATAATCCTCATTTATAGTCATCCTATATATATTAGACATTTTTACATATTTTCATCACTAGGTTTAGGTAATCATTTATCACATTTGTATTAGTTTTATAAAAGTCATGTTGGTATCTATAATTTTTTAAAAACTTATTAGTATTATATCATATAATATACTTTAATATATTTTCTAATATATTTTATAAATTCTTAATTTATTTTCATATTATTTTTTTTCTGTAAACCATTAATATGAGATCAAAGATGATCATGTTTTAGTGATCCTTAACAAATGAAAGTGTTATCTTAATTAATGAATTAAAGGTTAATATAACCTTAAAATAAAAAAACATTATTTAAAAGTATATATATTATTATAATAATAAATAATTTCTCATATCAATTTATTATATAAATGTATAGTATTGATCGAGTAGATGGTTAAATTGACCAAAACATGAACCTATCTTGATTAAAGGATAATTATGAGATGTTTTAATTTTAATATAATTATAAAAAAGCATAATTATATTATTTAGGGTTCATTTGTGTGATATAAAATAATTTTATATAATTATAAAGATAAGATAATTTCTTTAATTTCATTAGTTATATATAAGAGATCATTTTTATCTTCGTTTTCTCATTTTAACCGATTAAATTCACTATAAAAGGTTGGTGATTGTATGATTAATATATTATAAAATAAATAATAATAGAAACATAAAGATAATATAAAAAAATGTATCCTCACTATACCATTCTATGAACCATTAGTGATGGGTGGTGATGGAAAATGAATTTCATTACCCATGGCGGTAGTAGCCTCTATATATGCACGAATGATGATTTCAGTTATCTTAGTCAATGATATAGGTGAATAGAAAATGATAATACCCTTAATATATTAATATTAAAGTATGTAAATTATAATAATAACATTATATCAGGGTGGATAGAATTTATTTTATTGAAGATAATTATGAAGAAAAGCATTGTTGAAAATACTCACATTGGGGACTACAATTATCCTTCAATGTCTCCTTAAAATTGATGGCATTATGATACGTAATTGTGGCTAGAATTATTTTAATGAGGTATAGGGATATTTAAGGTGAAAACTATAATAGTTTATTATATGAATTAAAATAATATATGAGACATGAATTGGAGTGTGTGTTGCCTATTTATATGTGAGGAGAATGGCATTTTTAATAAACCCTTAACTTTTTCAATAATGAGATATTGCAATTCCATGGTCATAGGATCCAAAATGAAAAATTATGTGGTAAAAGTAATTATGGGTCTAAACCCACATCAACCACTAATTTCGGAGACACATTAGAGTGTTTTAACACTTTTATTTTTACTTTTATAAATTTAACCAACATTAGTTTTACTATGGTAATTAGTAGTTTAACCACAGTAGTTTAATTAATTGAAAAATTTGGTATTTTATTTTTTAACTAAATTGAATATTTTTCATTAAAATTTGGAAATAATGGAAATAAATATAAATTTTATGTGTCTACAATTTTAATTATAATAATATTGTACACAACCTGTAAAACCATTTTTTATAGAGAAACTTATTTTAAATTAAATTTTATGTTTAAGCCATAGAAATTGAAATTATAAATTAAAATGAAATTAATTTTTTAATTATGAAAAAAAGTTATAATTATTTAATTTAAATCCAATATATAATCTCCCCTTGATAATACTCAATTTAATGAAATGATGGATAATCATTTTTATTAAATTATCAATTAAATTTAGTTCAAAAAATGTTAGACATATGATTTATAATATAATGAAATATTTTAAAATTCACAGTGTTATTACATAGATTCATATTTTTTCACCTATTTTTTTAATCTCATAGATCATTCTTATATAATGATAATGTCATGAAAATACATGTTTTGTGAAGGCATTATTTTTTGACTTAAAATCAACCATTTTAGAGAAAGATAAAAAAAATTCATACTAAGTCAAATAGATATGAGGAATTAAAAAATAAAGTTAATTTTTATTAATTTCAAAATCCAAAATTTATAAATTCAATTTTTTAATAAAATCATAAAATATATTCAAAATATATTTTTATTGGAAAATGATTTTTTAATAATAAAAATTATTATCACTATTTTATATAATTTTACAATTAATTTTTAGTTAACCAATTATTAATATCAATAAAAATTTATAATTAATATTATGTTTCTTGAAATATAAATTCATATCATATAAAAAGATATTTTAAAAAAATACTTGTACAAACAGTAAATGAACATATTTATAATTTTAAGAAAACTAATTGGATTAAAATAATATTAAAATTAGTTTTAATTTTAATTTTACATATATTTTATTAAGCTTTTAATCATATTAATTCCTAATATTTTTAATATTAAGTTTTAATAGTCATATTTAATATTTATATTTTTATCTAAATATATATTGGTTTGGTTTACGTTCAGTGTTTCTTGTAGGGAAAGTTATTAAATGCAATAAATTATTTAAAGTGATCATGTATCGGTATCATAGGGTGTTAAATTCTCAACCATGAATATTTTTTTTACTGAAAAATTTAATTATTATACATTGAATAATTGTTGTGACTTTATAATTAACATACTAATCATTCAGGGTATAATCTCTAATTTGAAATCGACCATAGTTTCTTAGGCTATATCGAGTAACATATTCTTACTAGAACAACATTAATCATTCCTTAAATCATATATATATGTATGTATATACCCATATAATTTTTTTTTATAAAATACCATTCCTATTACCATTTTAATTTCCATTTCAGTAAACCCAAATAATGTTTTATATTTCCCAAAAAATTAACTCTCTCTCTAACACTCAAATGGTATTATCCAATAATTCATATGGTCAATCAATATTGAATAATATATCATAATAGAAAAAATGAGATGAACTTATCCAAAAATATCATGAATCAATTTATTATCCAAAGAGTTACAAAACTATCTAAGAGAATTCTTTGAAATCAATCCACTATTTATTATCTCATCATCATGTGTGTATTAAACCTAACAGTTATACATGCCTCAATCTTGTGTTATCCAATAGTTATCCCCAAAAATATAAACTTATCTTAATATAAATTTTCAATGTAATTACTAACACTTAATATATGTTTCCATACCATGAATTTAAAGCTATTAAAGAAAAATACTTTTATATTTCACATAATCCTTAAAAAAATTTAGAAATACTAGAATTCCATGGATAAATACCAATAAATAATTAGAATAACTAAGAGTTTTAATATTATTAAAATATAAATCACACTACCTTAAGTAATATAAATAATCTAATGGTTTTCATCATAATAGGTATATACTAAATCTTTTGATCATTTAAGTATGTTCCCTTATTCATTCATAAGTCATAGTGGTTTCATGATACATAACTTTCTTAGAATCAATTTTTTATCCTATTTCAACCAATTACTAAACCCAAAATAGTTATGATAATATAAAAAATATGAGTTTGAAAAAATAAATATGAGTACATATTCCCTTTTGACACCGTTATATTTAAATTAAAATATTTTTAGATCAACCTATGACTCTATGTGAATAATCAGTTGTTATTAATATTCTCATTAGGTTATCAAACCTAAATACTTAACATCATTCATAAATAGTACTTAATATATCATAATGAGAATGAAATTAACCCAATAATATCCCTCAACATTGTCTATCCAGGTGTACAGTCTTAGATCCATTCACCATGCCCAAGAATGAAGATGGAGCCAATTCTTAATCAATTCTTCTGAGGTTATTAAACCTAGATGCATCTATTCCAAATCTACATCAACATATTAGTATTTAGATTAGTTTGTATTTCTAGTAAAACCCATAAAATCAAGAATTTTAATTTTTTATTTGTTTCCATCCTATACTTAGACTTATTTTTATGGTTTTAATTGAGGTTTAATAACCCCAACCACCACATAAAATGTGCATTATTACATTAATATTAAATTATATACTTGTCCCAAAGGTTTACCTATACATTTTAAATTATTATCAATTTTAACTTACAAACCACTAAATTATCCTCAATAATAATTATAATATATAATGTTATCTAAACCATTCCATTTATATAATCATTGATTCCATGGACCCACAATCCTGAATTTGGTGAAATAAACAAAAAAATTATATATTCACTTGATACCATCATTAAAAGTATTGATATAACTGTACTTAATTACAAAATAAAAAATTATTCTTACATATCAATTATTTCATGTATCTTTTTTGGTTTATAGCTTTAGATAATTAGAAAAAAACTAAAAAACCCCATGTTTATTATATTAGGAAATGATTTTTTTACTATATATAAAACTATATAATCCATTATGAATCATTAGAATCTCCATAAATTATTTCAGAAGTTTTATACTTTAAAACGTGTCACACATAACAATTTTCTTTATAACACAGGGAGTTGGAAAAAATAAGAATGGGGGAGGTCAACTAATCAGTAAGGGAAACATAAAAATGAGGTAATCAGGGCATAAATGTGGTATAGATATTATGGAATTAATAAGTAAAGAACATGAATCCATACTTAACATGAAACTAAGAGAATGATATGTCCATGAAAATATATGAAAACAAAGATATAAATAATAATGATCTCATATTGATAGAATTCATAAATCCATAAAACTAAAAAATGTTTTCAATCCCTTTTTCCAAGAATACATCCTATTATGTGGAGATGTATACATGAAAAACAATTTTTTTTGTCTAATGAGACCTTCTGATGCATCGATGTGATATATTATTCTAGCCCCCATCCATCACTATTAAGCCTAATGTATTCACCATAAATGCTGACAAGAAATATAATACCATTCTCTGAGGAACCTATTATAGAATAATACATGTATATATATATATATATTGAAAGATATGGAATGTCAATACATACTCAAACTATGTTTGTATTTAATAATCATCAATAATATCAATTATTTTTCCCATGTAAAATAAAATGATAACATACTTATAACCCATCAAGAGAAATAAGATGGATAGTCAACCAATATATAGTCCTATTTTTAATAATATTATACATTTGAAAAAAAATATGGAACAAAAGTTATATTACACATTTAAATTGAATAATATTCTTTCTTGGGTAAAATTGTACAATTTGAATTATATAGAAATTTAATATTCACACTGTATAGAGAAATGAGTATAAAAATCAGTCAATATTAGAACAACATGATCACAATTCTTCTAGAGAATGTAGGGGGATGTTTTCAAAATATCATAACCCTAGTGTAATAAATAAAACTTATATGAGAGTTTATATTAATAAAAAATAACCTCTAAAAAATAATTCATTGATTAGTATTAGAAAATAAGGGATCAAGATTCAATTTTTTTGATATGATGAGTTCAATTACCCAAATTATAACATATATATATATATATATTATTGGATAAATCACAAAACATAATCTTAATCAATTTAATTAAATTTTAAAATAAAAATGGAAGTGGAAATGAAAACATAAAAGCGTTATTAGAATCTATTTTTTATATTAATGTAAAATAATATTTTACACATCGCTCTAAAATGTATATTTTAAAAAGGTGATATGAATGATTTTGAAAACCATAAATTTTAAAAATAATATCTAATAGTGGATCCTTGAAAATAAATAAATTTTATCTTGGATAAATTATGAATTAATTTCAAATCATATGAAAGTAAAAGGATTAGTCCATGTCTTTATTTTTGGAATACCATTGTTCAAAACACACATGGTAATAAGAGTAAAGAACATTCATTTTTTTTGGAATTTTATTCATGAAAATATTATTCTAAAAAATAATTTAATAAAATATTAGGGTGGTATAATCCAATAATGTAATGGGGAAGTTCATGTTGAAATAATATAACTGAATGATATAAGATGTGAGTTGCCAATATCCCATACAAGTAACGTACTCCATGATGCAAGAACTATTTGAAAAGGGATTTGTTTGGTAATAATTTAAACTATGAGATAATACCACATAATTTTATAAAAGGTAATAATATACCCAAATTTTATTAAATAAGTTCAAATGAGAGGTTATAACTCCATGAATGGAAATTGACTTACAAAAAATACTTTTAACTAGGGTAATACTTGAGTTAAAAAACATTTGAAGAAAATAAGATGATCTAGGTTGTATTATCATATTACTTATTATGATAAAATATATATAAAGTCTTTATGATAGTAAATCAATATAAAAGAATATAAAGGAATCATGGTGCATAACATTTAATATTACTTAATGAATCAGAATTGAGACCAGGAAAACTCTTTCGGTTAGAGTAAAACTTTCATCAAAACACATTGAAAGAAAAGGATTAATATGAAATTTAGAAAGAATTATTAAAATATAATTGATGATATTATATATAATATATTTATATTATAAACCACATAAAATAAATTAGGTTCATAACACCAAACATGTCTTAAAGAGAGTAATTTGAGATGAAAACCCATACCTTCTCCTAATATATTATTCACTTGCACCAAAATTCATAAATAAATAAATTAAGTTTATTAAATAAATACCCATTAACCTTATTAAAAACTATATCCATTTATAATCTTCATTTATAATCATCCAATATATATATTATCTACTTTTTATATATTTTCATCACTGGGTGTAAAAGATATTTTATCTTACTGATGTTGTTTCATAAATGTCAATTTAGTATCTATTATTTTTTCAAATTCCTTCACAATTATATAATTTAACATACAATAATATATGCTCAATTGTAGTTTATATTGATTTTATGTTATTTCATGTCATTGTTTTTACAAACCAAGAAGATAAAATTGACGACAATCATGATTCATGGATTCTTAACTAATGAAAGGTGTTTTATTAATTAATGAGTTAAATGTTGTTATAAACTTACCAGAATAATATCATCTTCATATTTATATCATATTATTACATTAAATATTGTATCATAATCATACAGGACATAAATATACATTATTGTCTAATTAAGCGGGTAAACCTCCCCACACATTATCCTACTATGATTAATGGAGGATTATTTGATGGTTTAATTGTTACATCATTGTAAAATAATATTAATGTTTTATTTAGTGTTTATTAGTGTGATATATCATAATATTAATTAATTATAAAGATAATATAATTTAAATAACTTTTTTACTTAGAAATAAAATATAATTTCTCTCTTACTTCACTTGTTTTAAATGATTGAATTAACGATAGTAGTTTTCCGATTGTGTCCTTAATTGGTTAAAAAATTAATCATACAAGAATATTAATGATATCATAGAAATAATATTTCATAACTAAAACACTATAGTAATCATCCATGATAAATGGGGATGAAAAATGAATTTCATTTCTCATGGTTGTGGTGGTCCACACATACGTATGAATGATGGATTCATTTATCTTAATATTTGGGATAGAGGAATAGAAAATGGTAATTACAATAATATAGTAAAATTAAAGTATATAAATGATACTAATATTATTAGATTATTGTGAATATAATAAATTTTATAGAATATAATTATGATGAAAAGCTAAATAGTCAATAGTACTCATGTCGAGGACTTGAATTTTCCTAGGAAGTCTCATTGGATATGGAGTCATTATGCTAACAAGTAGGGACTAGAATCTTTTGAAAAAGATATAGAGTTATAAGAGGAGAAATTGTTAGTTTTTCATTAATAAATTCAATTAATATATATGTTTTGTAGTGGAAGGTTTTTTACCATTTTATAAGTGTGTAAAAGATATCTTTTGGAAGCACCCATAACATTTGTTTCGCAAGGAATCCGGGGATGACCTCCTGGACGGGAGATTCAAACATTCCGATCGGTTTCTAACGGGTTTGTTCATAGAACCGGAAACATCCAATGAATCCACATCCGTTTGGACCTACTTTCCAAAGGCAGGCGCTCATTAGCTTGTGGACTAATGAGACTTAGGAATTTGCATTGGTCAAGAGGATGGGAGGTCGGACTCATCACACCTTTTTGAGGGGAATTATTGTCTACTCCGGGACTCTCTTTATAGATTTAAGTTATGTTCGTGAATCCTTATTATATTACCATGTATAAAATGTGCTTTCCTTTAGTTTTAACAATCAATGATTAAATATGCAAGAAATTTAGAGAATCTTTTATATGTATTCGAGGTTATTCATCAATAGAGAATCATCTATATCTGTTTAGAGATTCTTGGTCAATGGTATCCTTCAAAACATTTATATAAAAGTCTCTTGGTCATTATGATGACCAGGATGGTTTTAAAGCCACTCAGTGGGGCACTTGAAGTTTATCGTCATTCAGAAGGACGGAGATTATTTCAAAGTTGGGATCGAACCCATAAATGGGCTACCTACGTATCATTTCTATTGCAAAAGTAATCAGAACCCACGTAGTTCGGGGAATAGGGTATGATGTTTATGATTTATGGCTCAAAGATGAATGTCATAATTACTTTTACACTCTAATCTAATGTGAGTCATGCTCGGTGTGAGAAACAAGAGGTATTGGTAAAATTTAGACAATTGTGCTATAAAAGATGCAGTCATAAGAATTTGTTTGGGGCTTATGTATAGATGACTTCCCAGATAGATGAAGGTTTAGGATTTACTTTTAGGGAGAAAATCCATGAACAGGGTCCATAAAGTTATATGTGCTTCATGGAGATTTGAATACTCTAATCTTGGGGCTTACTCCTAAGGAGAATGCCCAAGTTTGGAGGGGACATATGATTGGGTTTTACTCCTGAAAAGGAAACCCAAATCGAAGGTAAATTATGACTTGTTAAGAAAAGTTTAAGGGGACTTGGGGCTTATTCCTGAAAAGGAGACCCAAGGTTATGACTGAGTCTTATTCCTGAAAAGGAGACCCAGGTTAAGGGACTTGGAGGTTACTCCTGAAAAGGAAGCCCAAGGTTATGACTGAGTCTTATTCCTGAAAAAGGAGACCCAGGTTAGGGATTAAGGTTCGGGGCTTACTCTTGAGGAGGATGCCCATATTTGAGGTTGGGGCTTATTCTTAAGAAAGATGCCCAAGATTAGAGGACATGATTGGGGCTTACTCCTGAGGAAGATGCCCAGATTAAAGGTTTTATAACTGGGGATTATTCTTGAAAAGGAGACCCAAGTTAGGATTTTCTCATCTTAAAGGATGAGGTTGAATGAATGAACTCTCCGTATTTTAGTGACATGAGGATATTTAAATCACTAGACTTTGAGAGAGATTCCATAGAATTCCTTTTCAGATAAGAAAGTAAAATCAAGAAATCATGCCATAAATGGCTTTGAAGAGTGTCTTGAAGACTGAATCTTGAAAAGGAAAGGTGAAATGGCTTAAGAGGGGTAAAATGGGAAAGATGGGCACCCAAAAATATAGGGGCGCGCAAGTCTTGAAAGGCGCTCAAGTCCTGCGGCGGCGCGCAAGTATTGGTTGCTCAAGTATACTTGCGCGACACATGGTGTACTTGCGCAATTTTCAATCAGAATTGAAAATACTTGAGCGACTCTTGATAAAACCCTTTAGAATCCCCTTGAGGTTCTTCCAGAAAAGGGACGCGCAAGTTATATTGAAGGAATTAATTCGGCGCGCAAGTGTTTGATAAGTTTCAACACTTAGGCCTTCCTTCTTTTCTTTAGATCTTCCGTTCTAGGTAAGAATTTACCTTAGAAGTGTTCCGGAAGCTTTGAGAAGAGACTTGGGAATCGGGAGCTTCAATCCGAGTTTCTGGAAAAAGATCCTCTCGAATGGGGGGCCCACAGGGTCTATTTATAGGCAAAAGAAGACCCAGGGCGGTTACCGGGCGGTTACCAATTAGGTCGCGCAAGTCACCTGCGCGACCAAGGTATCCGCGCAAGTATACTTGCGCGGCAGTGGTATAACTTGCACGGTGGATTTTCTGTTGATGCTTTGTTCATGCCTTTGTCGATTTTTTATGTTTTTCTTCAAAGGATGAATCACTTTCAGCTGAGATATTCCCTTTTCCAATCTTTATATTCTGTGACGAAATGAGCGTCAACAAAAGTCCCCCCTCAGAGTTGGATCCGGAGAGAAATGAGGATTTGACTCTGAGGAAATCGAATCCCTCCAAAGGAAAAGGGAGGCGCGCAAGTCTGCAGTGCACAGAGGGCAGCGCGCAAGTCTGCGTCGCGCAGGCTTTAAGCGCTCTGGGTGTGGCGCGCAGGTAGGCTTCCGGGCCAATAAATACATGGCCTCACCTCTGTTACATGCATCTGGATTTCCGGATTTCTCGAGCTCTCGCCGCGCAAGTCTCTTGATTTCACTGTTTCCTCGCTGCCGCGCTACTCTCAAGGTCATAGGGCTCGCGCGGTAATACTTGCGCGACAAAAACTTGCGCGGCACATGAAATACTTGCGCGCCATTGTTTAGATTTGCGCGACTTAATGCCTTGGCCATTTTTTCCGAATTCATTCACAAATTTTAAAAAATAAACCCATTTAAGAGTTAAATTTGATCAACTTTTGTGCAGATTCAATGGCTCCTAAGGGAATTGGAACGGCTGATGAACTGGATAGCAAGTGTATTGATGACATGATGAACATTATTGGCCATGATTACTATGATATCTGTGACAACACTTTCCCAGATTTTGATAAGTACTTGAAGATATATCATCTTAATTTCCCACAGAGCATCTACCTGTCTCTGTGTGTTCATGGTCATCTGCAAGGAGTCAATGTTCCAAATGTAGACAATTATACACCTGAGATGCAGCTGCACTGCTACTTCTCTATTTCTGTTATGCTGTGTATTAAGAGTAACAACAATGGTGTGAACTTTCAAATTCTTCCTCCATGTCATTCCCTTGCAGATATGAAAATGGCAAACCCATGGGCTGAAATGTTTTCTACTAATGGTTGGTGGAGAGAAGACAAATATGATATTAGAGCAATATCTGAAAAGAGTACTCTCTCCAAATATCTCTTTACTTCCAATGCTCCATTCTCAAATCCATGTATCCATCTTCCAAGTCTCTTGGACAGAAACAGTGTCACTGTTTGATCAGCAGAAAATTTTCTCAAACCGCATTCAAGAACATCCTTTTACAATTGTTCCAAGAAGAGCTGGTATCACTGCATCTCTTATTGTATCCAGTTGAATGAATGAATTCTAGGTGGTTACTAATGAAGATCGGGATGCCGTAAATCAAATGATGTGTTATGTTGAAAGCCTCTTGTAATTCTTGAAAGAAGAGAAGAGACTCCAGTCTGTGGATGTCCTTCTAACTCTTGTGTATCAATGAAAAACACTTTTGTCTTCACTCATTTGTACCTGCATTCTTCCATTACCTGCTTCAAATTTACTTAAGCCAATGGGCTTAGTAATCATAGTTTGATTTTTACTAGGATTATTACAAATAACCCTACAAACTTTGAATCTTTTAATTGCTCAATATTACCTAAATCATACAAAAAATGTATATTTAGTGAGCTAGAACTTGACTTTTATTCAGAGTTCCTTTGTCTTTTGTGTGGGCAGTTTAAAGTCATGCACGCCGGACATAAAGGGGCTAATGTTTAAGGTCGAAATAGCTTTGACTGAAATGGATTAAAATGGATTCAATTCCTTGATAATTTATCTGAAAACATATTACCATACTCAAGTATGAGTGAAAAAATGTAAACTATGGCTTAAGAATATTTGAATCTGTGGAATGATATGAAAAAGAGCTAAAAGCCATTAGAAGAAGTAGTTTCCAAGAATGAAGTTACTATTATTTAACCAAAACCCGTTAGGGGGTTGAAATATGCAGGGCCACCTATGGGCATTGGCTGCATGGTCAAATAAATAGCATCTTTTGGATAACAAGTCCGTTATGTGGACTGTTTATGCAAGGCCACCTATGGGCACGTGCTGCATAGTCAGGCAAAAGAACTCCCAGAAATTTACTTTCCTAGTGCTAAAAGCCAGTGAAAGTTTATGGAGATTCAAATTTTCTAAAGTATAGAGTTTGTTGTATGGAAAGAGGTACTTGAATATCGAGAAGATATTTCCGAACAAGAATATTGAAGAAATAGATGAATATCACTCCTACGAAGGTCTGACCCAAACGTAGGGAAGAAGAATAAACCATAGACTTGAATACTTTCAGATCATGAAAAAGGATATGGGACAAATAAGTTAAGGATGGCTATTTTTTTCGGATCCCTACATACTGTCGTTTAAGACAAATAAGGACAAAAGAGGCATTCTTCCCAAGAATGAAGTTACTATTATTTAACATAACCCGTTAGGGGGTTGAAATATGCAGGGCCACCTATGGGAATTGGCTGCATGGTCAAATGAATAGCATCTTTTGGCTGACAAGTCTATTATGTGGACTGTTTATCAAGGCCACCTATGGGCACGTGCTGCATAGTCAGGCAAAAGAATTCTCAGAAGTTTGACATTTTTGTGACTAGAAGTCATGAAAAGCGTTATGAAGATCTGAAAATATTTAAGGTTAGGATTATAATACATAAAGATGGGTATTGTCCAATGTATATAGAGATACATAGGTCAATGAAAACCATAATCATGTTGTGGCTGGGTCCTGAATTGAAATTTTGGACTTCACTACGTATCTCATAAGAATGAGAATCAAGCCATACGTAGTTTTTGAAATGCAGTTTAACGTCATTCAGGACGAAAGTATGAGTGATCTTAGTTTAGGGTCATAGAATTCGGACCATAATAATGAATACACAGTGTGTGTTTTCATGAGGATTTTTCAGCCAAGGGACTGAAAGTGAAATTTGGGGTTAGGCCCAAAAGACTTGGGACTGGATTCGAGGGACACTCGAATGTTCCTACGTATCCCATAAGGATGGGAATCAAGTCCACGTAGTTCTAGAACTACCCTTTGTACAAATTTGGTTCGTACATGTGAAGGGTGAAAGGGGACTTCAGTGAAATGATGGTTTAACCTAAAAAAGTTTAGGCATTACCATGTATGCATGTAGTCTTTTAAAAATGAAAACCATGATTGAAAAATCAATGTCAATAATAGTTCTCTCTCAAATGAGGAAATCAAAGAATATTGTAGTTTATTGTCGTACCGGACAAAAGTGTTGTATAGTTTAACGTCATATAACAAGGACAAAAAGTGAATCAATTTAAAGATATTGATTCCAGGGGTGGTTTCACAAATAAACATCATATGAGATGGTGGTGAACCGATGTGAGGAGATTGTTTTTGGGCTTGAACCTTGGGAGGTTGCCTACATACATAGCCTGGAGGGCGAGGATCAAAGTCCGTGTAGTTCAATTAAAGAATGAATTAATGATCAAGTTGTTCTTGGGGACAATGATCTAATAAAAAATGTTGTTGGGACTTACACATGGTTAGTGGCCCAAAGGGAGTGTTATGGTTGATGTTCTCTCTAAGCTCACGTAAGTCATACTCGGTGTGAGAAACAAGAGGTAATAACAACCTTAACGATGCAGAGTTTAATGTCATGTAGGACATAAAAAAGGGACTATGCAGTTTAAAGTCTTGCAGTTAGGACTATTGGTGCTACACAGTTTAGTGTCACGTAGCAGGGACAAAATACAGTTTAATGTCATGTAGGACCTATCAAGGATTTTCTGTACAGTTTAGCATCATGTAGTTAGGACGATGGGAACAATACAGTTTAACGTCATATTGGACGAAAGTGCGAATAGTTTAAGGTCATATTCATGGACCGTGGATGGTGCAGTTTAATGTCATGCTGTACCTTTGATGATTATATAGTTTAACGTCTTTTTGGACGTGAGGGACTTTTATACAGTTTAGCATCATGTAGTTAGGACGTCACAGTTTAACGTCTTGCTGGACATAAGGGATTTGCAAATAGTTTATGGTCATATACATGGACCAGGGATGATGCAGTTTAAGGTCATGCTGGACGGTTTATGGAACTTTTTCACAGTTTAATGTCATGTGGGACGAAGTTGCAGTTTAAAGTCATACTGGACCATTACTGTATATTTTAACGTCATATAGCAAGGACGAACTGGTGCTGTACAGTTTAAAGTCATGTAGCTAGGACTACGGTGAACCAATATGAGGATATCAGTTCTGGGGACTTTTTACAGTTTAACGTCATGCTGGACGTTGGAAGTGCCACACAGTTTAATGTCATGTTGCTAGGACACAATAACAGTTTAATGTCATGTAGGAAAAAATATAGTTTAATGTCATCTCGGAAAAAATATAGGATCTTCTGTACAGTTTAATGTCATGTAGATAGGACATCACAGTTTAACGTCTTGCTGGACATTATAACAGTTTAATGTCATGTTTGGAAAAAATATAGTTTAATGTCATCTCGGACAAAATATAGGATCTTATGTACAGTTTAATGTCATGTAGATAGGACATCACAGTTTAACGTCTTGCTGGACATTATAACAGTTTAATGTCATGTTGGACAAAATATAGTTTAATGTCATCTCGAACAAAATATGAACCAATGTGATTGTTTTGGATCTGGGAACAATATTTTGTGTTTATAAAAAAAACTTCTTCAGAAATCTGGCATTAGTTGGAGTCGTGATGTGTTCTCCATCCGTTGAGATCAGAGAATACGCTCCATTGGAGTAGACCTTATGTATTGAATAAGGTCCTTCCCATTTTGGTTCAATCTTGGGAGGCTTCTTTCCTGGTATCATTGGTGCTCTGAGAACCAATACCAATTCTCCCTGAATGAATGAACGAAGACAATCTTTTTTGTTAAAAGCTTGTGCTATCCGATTCTGATAGATTTCCAAGTGGTGCAAAGTGCACAATCTTTTCTCATCTAACTGTTCCAATTCATTCAACCGCTTTTGGGATTGCTCATCTGTTGACAACTGATCACAAATGGCTATTCTGAGTGAGGGCAATTGAACTTCAATTGGCAAGACTGCTTCTGTTCCATATACCAATGAATATGGAGTAGACCGCGTTGTATTGCGAGTGGTAGTCCGATAACCCCATAAAGCATGATAGAGTTTATCAGGCCATGACCTCTTATCTTTATCCACCATCTTTTGTAGTATATTTGAAAGAGTCTTGTTGAAGGACTCTATCTGGCCATTAGCCGCTTCATGATATCGAGATGAATGGTTGGACTTAATGTTGTATTCTTGATACAATTTCTTTACCTCAGAAGAACAGAAGTTGGTGCCGTTGTCCGTCAATATGGTATGAGGGACACCAAATCTAGTAATGATGTTAGACTTGATGAAGCTAAAAATGCATTTAGAACTGACTTCTTTGAGAGGTACTGCCTCTGCCCATTTGGAAAAGAAATCAGTAGCAGTAAGAATGTACTTAAACTGCTTTGTCATAGCTGAAGGGTAAGGTCCCACCACATCCATTCCCCATGTGGAAAATGGCCATGAGTATTTAGTTGTATGATGCAAATCTGGAGGTTGATGAATGAAGTTGGCATATACTTGGCATGAATGACACTTCTTTGTGAAATTAACACAATCTTGTATCATTGAAGGCCAGAAGTATCCAAGTCTTCGAATTTGATCAGACAATCTATGTCCAGACTGGTGGGCACCACAGACTCCTGCATGCACTTCATTTATGACAGCCATTGTCTCTTCACCATCAATAATCTGAAGAGAACTCCATCAAAACCACGTTTGTAGAGAATTTTCTCGAGGTGGTTTGGACCATCATAAAGAGTAAAATTGACCACACGTCGCCGAATTTGTTCTTTCTCGGCTCTATCAGGTGGAAGTGTTCCATTTTGAAGGTATTCCTTGATAGGTGACATCCATCCTGTAGTATGACCATACGGTTCAGGAATGGGACTAATTTCATTAATTTCCTCTATTCTGACTTGAACATAAGGTGAAATTGCACGACGGTGGGCAATACCGATGGTTGTCTCGTCCCGATTTGGATCTGCTAAAGCTGTGGCTATATTAGCCAGTACATCAGCTTGAGCATTTTGTGATCTTGGGACATAAGAAAATGTCGGTTCTGAAGGGAATTCCGACATTAACTCTCTGACGTAATCATACAAAGGGATTAATTCTTCTTTTCTGATGGCATAATCCCCATTGACTTGTTTGATTACAAGGTCTGAATCACCTTTCACCTTTAAGTGATTCACTTGTTCTTGAAGTGCTAACTCCAAGCCTGAAATGAGAGCTTGGTATTCAGCTTCATTATTGGTACCACCTTCCCACAACAAAAAGGAATAAGGTAACACTGCCTTATCTGGAGAAATGAGAACAATTCCTAAACCAACTTTGTTGAATTTAGGATTTTCCATTTTCTTCCCTGTTGGACTTCTAGAAGCACCATCAAAATACATTTCCCATGTTTGAGGACTCTCTTGAATAGAGAAAACTTCCTCATCAGGGAGTTCGATATCTGAATACATGTCTTCCACTGAAGGATGTTCAGCCAGGAAATCAGCCAGAGCTTGGCCCTTAATTGCCTTTTGAGACACATACTGGATGTCGAACTGCTGTAGAATAACCGCCCATCTTGCCAGACGTCCTGTAAGCATTGGACGACTAAGGATGAATTTGAGTGGATTATTACGAGATACCAATTGGACCTCATGATGTTGCAGGTAGTGTCTCAGTTTCTGAACTGCAAAGATTAATGCTAGGTAGCACTTTTCAATACTCGAATATCGGGTTTCTGCTTCAAGCATAGTTCTACTGAGATAGTAGAGACTATTTTCATTCCCAGCATCATTCTTTTGAGTGAGAAAGGCACCCAATGATCGCTCTAAAGCTGTCACATAGAGGAAAAGAGGCCTACCCTCAACAGGTGGCATGAGTACTGGTGGACTCAAGAGGTATTTCTTGAGAACATCAAATGCTTCTTGACATTCTTCAGTCCACTGGTAAGTGACTCATTTCTTCAATAATTTGGTAAAGGGTAAACTTTTGCATGCCAAATTGGCGATGAAACGCCGAATATAGGCTAAGTTTCCTTGAAGTCCTCTTAATTCTTTCAAATTCTGAGGAGGTGACATACCAATGATTGATTAGGTCTTCTCAAGATCGACTTCAATACCACGATGGCGTACAACAAAGCCGAGGAATTTTCCTGAGGTTACCCCAAAAGCACATTTTAAGGGGTTCATCTTCAAATTATGTTGTCGAAGCTTGTGGAATACGACTTCCAAATCAGCCAAGTGATCAAAACGTTGTTTGGATTTAACCACTATATCATCTACATAGCATTCAACAAATTTCCCTAGAAAAGGTTTGAAGATACGATGCATGGCGCGTTGATATGTTGCACCTGCATTCTTTAAACCAAAGGGCATCACCTGGTAACAAAACACACCTTGAAGAGCTCTGAAGGCTGTATATTCCTCATCTTCTGGGGCCATTCGGATCTGATTATATCCAAAATATCCATCCATGAAAGAAAGTACTTCATATCCAGCCGTCGCATCAATTAAGAGTTCTGTAATCGGAACTGGAAAATCATCTTTAGGACAATACCAATTAAGATCTCTGAAATCGATGCAAACCCTAATTTGTCCGTTCTTCTTCTTTACAGGGACAATATTAGCCAACCATTTGGGATATTGAACTTCTCTGACGAAGTTATCTTTGATAAGCTTATCCACTTCGGCCTCGATTTTGGAAGCGTAGGTTGGGTGTGTTCTTCTCGCGGCTTGCTTGAATCCTCGATGTTCTTTTGGCAAACCCAAATGATGGGTGCCAACATCAGGATCAAGGCCAGGCATCTCTGTATAATTCCAAGAAAAAATATCTTTATTTTTCTTTAGAAAAGAAATATACATCTCTTGTTCTTCAAGGGTCATGGCCGCACTAATTAAAGTGGGGCGTGGATCTTTCTCTGTATCCAGATTTACTTCTCTGAGTTCATCCACAGTGGTAGAGATACCCTCTTCAAATGCTGGAGGAGCATCTCTAAGATCTTCCTCTTCCTCTTCATCCTGTGTTATTTCTTCCGTTTCTACTTGCAATGTAGATGAAAAAACGAAATTCTCATGATCATAAGAGATTTCAAAATTTTCACATTTTGAAGAAGAAGCTTCCATTTCCGACCCTATTGATGAAAAAGGGTCTTCTTTGGGAAATAAAGAGGAGATGATGGATTGAGAATCGACAACAATATTCACCTCTGGTGTTGCTATAACATTTTCTGGCCTGATTAGCAAAGTATAGAATTGTTGGATTTCAGTAGACGAAATGAAAACGTCACCACTTATGCTTTCATCACTGCTTGGTAAGTTACCAATTTCTCCCATGTTGTCTGGCTCGATTGCCGTAATTGTCATTATGGATCATTCCATAAGAGTATTTTGATTTGGGCCTATTTTGTCAATTTGACTGATAGGTAACACATAATCTGTACTCACATGTGAAAATGGATTTATTGGAATTTTTTCCAAACCATATGGAGCATTAACATTGGTAATTTCCTTCATTGTAGATTTTTCTCTTCCCTTCATGTGATAAAATTCCGCCTCAATGTATTGAGACTCACATGTCTTGAACGGGGCCTTATCACCATACAATGTTCCAACTTGACCATCGAAACAGTATTTGAGACATTGATGGTATGATGACGGAATAGCTACATGCTGATGTAGCCAGGGTCTTCCAAGCAAGATATTGAAAGCTGAGTCTTGATCAATAATCATGAAATCCGAATTGGAAACAAGATCTCCAAACTGAGTTCTGAGCGTAACTTCTCCCAGTGGTTCTTGTTCATTTTTATCATATCCTTGCAACATCATGGTAGAAGGAGATAAATCAGATTCTGTGAGGCCCAATCGACGAAGTGTGCGAATGGGCATGAGGTTGACTCCTGAACCATTGTCAATAAAAGCTCTTCGAACATCTATACCATTGACTTTTCCAGATAAGTACAAAGGTTTTATGTGCCCATGCACAATATCATCTTCATCTTTATCAGTAAAAGATATCACTGCATGGCATTCTGCAGGATTATTCTCTATGTGATAAATTTCAGCTGCAGCAATTTCAGCTTCAAACTCCTGAGGACTTGACAAAGCTTCGATGAGTGCTTCCCGAAGATCTCTTGATAGATTCAAAGCATCCAAAATTGATAATTTGGCTGGTACATGGGCCAAGTGTTTCAATATATCATACTTTTGATCTAGAGGTCTGCGTTTCCCAATAGGAATATGCGGTTTAGCAGGTACCTTGGAAGCATATGCTTTGGAAGCTGATGCATCTTGTATTGAAGTTGGAAACATCTTTGGTTTTGGAAAATTAGACTGATTAGATCCATTTACTTGCTGAGATAAATATGATGGAACCTTTAATCGGTCTTCCAAAATAACTGTGCCGAAGCTGAGTTGTCCATTGGCAGAAGAACTTGCTTGTTCTTTTTTAGCTCGCTGAAGGGCTCTACCACGAGTTTCTGCTGCATATACAGTGCTAGCAGGGGTAGAATTAGAGTAGTGGCTTCGGAAATATCCACGTCTTCCCCTATATCCTGAACCTCTAGAACTTCCTCGGGTTCCCTTATTTGATACAGGGAATTTAGGCTCATCAAGACTGGAATATGAATTTGTTAATTAAATCATATTAACAGAACCAAAGATTAACTCTTCGTTTGATAATGACTCTTCCTGGTTAGCCTGTTTAGGCTGTGCCGTTTGGTGGGACGGTGCCCGTGGCTTTGAAGTAGATGGCATGAAATCTGCCAGAGTCAAAGACAATTTAGGCTTTGATGCATACTCATCTTCTCCTGATTCCTCTTTCTTCTTTGAATTGCCCTGCCCTTTTGAGGATTTGTCTTTTGATGGAGGCTTTACTGCGGCTTTTGTGGGAGACACAATTGGCTTCTTCAATTGTGTTCGCAAAATGGAATGAGTCCGATTGATTGTCTTTCTGACCATCCAATCATCATATTTTTTCGCAGTTTTGCTTTTTTACTTCCTGCCACTCGCCTCCTTCTTCTGGATCTGTAGCGGTAATACACGCTACATGAGCTGAAGAACCCTTCAATTTGACTTGTCCCAAGTCGACCATCTTTTGCAGGAGGTCTTTAAAGAAAAAACACTCCTGGATGGGATGCCCCAACATTTGATGAAAGGGACAATAATTGGGACGGTCTTCATCTCCTTCCTTGTTTGGCCTCTTTGGCACTGGTAATTGAACCAAATTATTTTCCAGAGCTGAAATGAAGTAACCAGGAACTTGCTCACTTCGGAAAGAGTATGTTTTACTCTTCATATCCTCAAATTGTTTTCGTCGTTGATCTTTTTGATCATTTGGACGAAACAACCTTTGTTGTTGGCGTTCAGGAGGTGGAGCCTTTCGAGAAGATGAAGGTTTTGAAGTATAAATAGGTACAGGTTCCTGTTTAAGCATAACTGTAGCAGTTTCTGCTTTACCCATTCTTCTTCCTGGAGCTGATGGAATTACACGAGATTTAACCTTAGCCTGTATAAGGTAATCTTTAATCTATTGAGCGATTGAAGTAAGGTCTCGAAACCCTCCTGTGTATTTCACAGGGATCAATGGTGTGCGTAATTCGTCACGCAAATTTGCCACACAGATTGGCAACAATTCCTCCTGAGGGAGTGATAAACTCAAGGAATACGTTAATCCCTTCCAACGTGCAATGAAATCAGAGACACTTTCATTCTCCCTTTGCTTGCAGTTTGTAAGATCGAAAACTGTCGTTTTTGGCAAAGTTGAGCTAAACTGAAGAAGGAATTTTTGACGAAGATCCTCCCATCCGATGACTGACCGGGATTGCAAGCTTGTATACCAGACAAAAGCTGGTCCTTGCAAGGTTCGCACGAAGCATCTGAGTTTCACTGATTCTTGCTGCTCTGGAGTTCCCATCATAGGATCACAACAAGACACGTAATGCGACAAATGTTGTTCAGGGTCGCCTGATCCATTGAAAGTAGGGAAAATAGGGTTTCCAAAACTGGATGGAGGAGAAATTGAATCTACCCATTCAGGGTAAACTTTCTTTTCAGGTTGAACTTGCGCCCGTTTCCCTTCCATAGTTTCTAACCGAGCTGTTAATGACCCAATAGTAGTTATTAACTTTTGAGAAACGTCAGGTTGAACTTGGTTTTGGGTAGGTGCAATGAATGGAGCTTGGACAGACGTGGTGGTTGGTGCTGCAACTGATGGTAGTGCTGCCAACTGTTGTTGCGTTTGACCCGTAGGATTAGACCTCTGTGGGTGTACTGACAAAAGAGGATATTCTTGATCCATCTCAGTAGTTACAACAAATTCCTTCGGCTGTCGGACTTCAGCATTCTTAAGAAGAAGACTACTCTGAAGTAGTTCTGCATTCAACCATCTTAATTCTTTCACTTCTTCCTCCTGTTGTGCAAACCTTTGCTCTAATGAGAGCGATTGACCTCCTTCAGAGGAAGGGTGAGAAGTAACCTGATTCTTTCCTTTCCCCTTATTGGATCCTTTTCGGAGAGGGGGAAGTGGGTTACTTGAAGGAATACCCAGATTTTGGGTAAGCCTTTGATTATGTGTGTGCACACCTTCTTCATTTAGGTCTGTGTGCGCGACTTCTTGAGCAGGAACCTCTTCGTCTAATCCCTCTGATTGAGCCTCATCTGGTGAATCAGCAGCGACGACATTGATGACATTAATGGATGCATATTGCATGGAATCCTTTCTATCAGCATTTCTGTGATATTGTCTCCTTCTATGTCCATGATGAGACATGGCATTCCGTTGACTTAATCCCTCAGGAATTTCTTGGAGAACCGTCACTTGGAGAGAATCTCCTGTCAGCTTGGCTCTTCGTTCCTCTTGAGGCTTATTCCCTAATCGAGAGAATACTGAATTTCTCTGAGGGAGGGATTGAAGATTTGAAAAAGTCCCCAGTCCGGTGGACTGGGGGTGTTCCTGCTGCTTCCGCTCAACTCCTCGAATCCCATTCGTTGACTCTGAGGGTTGGGTTAGAGAAGTCCCTAGTCTGGCAAGCTAGGGTGTCTCTTGACATGCTATGTCTGAGATCTTCTTAAAATCTCTCTTGATCTTGCGAATCTCTGTTCGGAAATTAGCTGGATGCATTAACCTGTATCCACTTTTATCACCTGGTTCAACAGACCGTTGGATGATTTCCGAAACTTCTGTCATTTGATGACGTGTTTGCTCTAGACGAGAGGCTTGTGCAATATTCTCGCCTTCTTGATGTAGGAGAAATTCAACAACCTGTTCTCTATATACTTGATTTTGAGAAGAACTAGTTGAAGCTTGTTCTCGAGAAAGCTTTTGATTATGAACAAAGCCCATTGACTGTGGCCGGCCGTGGGCAATAACATTGCATGAGACCATTTTCGGCGGGCTTTGCTGACCGGAAAGCACTGTGAAATGTAGTTCTCCGTGAACACCCCATCCTCTGATATGAACATTAGATGGAGCATTGGCAATTAACTGACGCAATCTTCTTAGTGCGCCAAGGCATGAACGTTGATGGGTTCTCTTTTGCTTTTCATCCTTCGGATACCGAGAGACTGATAGAGATGCGAAATCAATCTGGCGTTGTAACCCTTCTATTATCTTAAGATGATTTTCATATTCATCGTAAGATAATACCTTCTTCTTTAATTGACAAAGAGTTTTCCACATGTTGATAGGAATATCATGGATTCCATCATCCGTCAACATCTTTGGAATGTCGTACTGGGAATCAGCCAAAGGCCAAAACATGACTGGTACTTTACCTTTTGCCAGTTTTTTCCTCATGTTCAGCATTTCCTCTTTATCATTAAATGAAGATTCTTCTACCTGTTTGGACCAGAGTTTGTGTTTCCTTGTTGCTTCATCGGATTCAACAAGATTGGTAGAGAAATCACTATTCATGCTGGAAGATGAATGACCCAGGGATGGTTCATAGAATAACCTGAACCCCAGGCTATCTTCTGATGGAGAAAGAGTTTCACCTGCCGATAGTAAAACATCAGACATGACTGGTTTTACGTTTGCAAGTGCCTCGAGATAGGAGGGCTTTCTCGTCACTACATTTCCTTCTAATGAATTTTCGAGACAACGTGAATCACTACTGCGGAGTGGACTTTCGCAGCGAAGTTCATCACCATGAGGAGGACCATCATGATGGGTTACAGCAAAAGATGAAATCTCTTTCTCCTTGGCCTTCTGACCACACAGAGGGTTCCTGTGGCTCTCATTTGAAGAAGAAACTTCAAGATTGACCGAATTTTCATGAAGCAAGTCTTCATGAGGAAGTGTCTGTTGAAGACCTTCAGAATTAATGTTCCAGTTATTGGGAACTGAGGGAGTAGAATCTTGAATTCTGACAGATAAATGTCTGAGGGCTTCAAGAACTCTAGCATCGAGCAAGGCCTTGTTGCAGATTGGACTTTGATCTCCTGACTGTGCTGGGCGGATCTTTTTCTTAGATGCCTTCTTACTCGCTTTAGAAACCACTTGATGATGATAGTGATTGCTCTGAGCAGGTGTATGTGCCTGATCAGGAACGATGGTCAGGTTAGGCTGACGATCTCCACTCAAATCAGGTGTATGTGCCTTACTTGGTTGTCCGTATGATATGGGGGAGTATGCCCCATAACCCTCTTGGACTGGAACAGATTTGTGTGTCTGTTCCGGAGTGAATCATTGATGTGTCACTCCATTTCTAGGGATAGATTTATGTGTCTGTCCCTGAGATGATGCTGAAGCTGTTATGATATCCTGGCAAGCATCCAGAATATGAGCAGGAATTTGCTTCTGCTCTTTCACCATTGACAAAATATGTTTGGTGACTTTATCCGCCGGAACAGGGATATACGTCCATTCCGGGCTTGGAGTAGGTGTATGTGCCTGCTCCTGTCCTCCTTTTCCTATCAGTGAATCCGGACAGTACTCAAGTGTGGAAGCAGAGAGTTGAGTCTGCCCCCTGTTTGTCGTCGGGACTTTCCGACTGACTTCTCCGGGTGCTACCAAGCGAGACTGTTGGTAGGCCTGATTAGTATGAGCAGGTGTATGTGCCTGCTGATTACAATTCGCCAAACGCGGTTGACGAGATCCATCATATGTAGTCAGATGAGCCTGCTGACTAACTGGTGATGTATAAGCAGGTGTATGTTGCTGCCTATGGTACTCCGCCGGAATTGCCTGGCGGGATCGGCTTGATGCTGCCAGACGAGTCTGCTGGACAGCTGAATTAAAACGGGCAGGTGTGTATTCCTGCTCATTGTTTGCCACCAAGTTAGTTTGGTGGAATTCTCCGGAGATGGAAGGGATGACAACCTGCCTATTGTTAACCGGATTCCGTCTCTGGCGGTTCATCTTGCCTGCTCGGGTTCGAGGAACCTGAGCTGAATGCCTGGAGTCGGTACCCTCATCATGTTGAGGGCGCACTACCGCACGAGTCTGGTGGCGATTGTTGATGGGAGCCCTCGGGAAGGACTCCTGTCTTTTTGAATTAAGGCCCCGAGGGACCTGCTCATTCACTTCCTCGGAGTAAGGGAGTGAATGGAAATTGCGTTCCGGGGATAACGACCCGAAACGGTTGGAGACGGTAGTTAGCACCGCCTGCTTCTTGATTGCTGGCCGCCATTGTCCGGATGACCAGGTAGAGTTGTTAACTTGGAGGGCTTGACGAGCGGCCTCCAGAGTTGGGATAGTACCGTTGCGACGGTACTCCTTAACCAGTGCATTAGAAACACAGCGTTGAAGACGCTGAGTTGGTGATGTCATCCTCAGAGCGGATGACGTTCCCGCAGGAGTAGCAGCATTGGTTTTCACAGTAGCAGACCTCACAGTAGAGGTGTTCACAGCAGCAGTATTCACAGGGGTGAATTTAAGGAAAGCCATTTTTGCAGAAGATCTTGAGAAAAGAGTGCCTATTCCATGTAACAGTCATAATCAAGATGAATCCGGCCACTGCATCTTTTGGATGAGCATATGTCAATGATTGCCTTGTTGGCCCAAGGGGCCTAACAAATAAGAAGAACATAACTTTCACTTGGTTAAGGATTCACGTCGGGTTCACCATTTTTGTTTCGCACGGAATCCGGGGATGACCTCTTGGACGGGAGATTCAAACGTTCTGATCGGTTTCTAACGGGTTTGTTCGTAGAACCGGAAACATCCAATGAATCCACATCCGTTTGGACCTACTTTCCAAAGGCAGGCGCTCATTAGCTTGTGGACTAATGAGACTTAGGAATTTGCATTGGTTGAGAGGATGGGAGGTCGGACTCATCACACCATTTTGAGGGGAATTATTGTCTACTCCGGGACTCTCTTTATAGATTTAAGTTATGTTCGTGAATCCTTATTATATTACCAAGTATAAAATGTGCTTTCCTTTAGTTTTAACAATCAATGATTAAATATGCAAGAAATTTAGAGAATCTTTTATATGTATTCAAGGTTCTTCATCAATAGAGAATCATCTATATCTGTTTAGAGATTCTTGGTCAATGGTATCCTTCAAAACATTTATATAAAAGTCTCTTGGTCATTATGATGACCAGGCTGGTTTTAAAGCCACTCAGTGGGGGACTTGAAGTTTATCGTCATTCAGAAGGACGAAGATTATTTCAAAGTTGGGATCGAACCCATAAATGGGCTACCTACGTATCCTTTGTTTTGGAAAAGGAATCACAACCCACATAGTTCGAGGAATGGGGTATGATGTTTATGATTGATGGCTCAAAGATGAATGTCATAATTACTTTTACACTCTAAGCTCACGTGAGTCATGGTCGGTGTGAGAAACAAGAGGTATTGGTAAAATTTAGACAATTGTGCCATAAAAGATGCAATCATAAGAATTTGTTTGGGGCTTATGTATAGATGACTGCCCAGATAGATGAAGGTTTAGGATTTACTTTTAGGGAGAAAATCCATGAACAGGGTCCATAAAGTTATATGTGCTTCATGGAGATTTGAATACTCTAATCTTGGGGCATACTCCTAAGGAGAATGCCCAAGTTAGGAGGGGACTTATGATTGGGTTTTACTCCTGAAAAGGAAACCCAAATCGAAGGTAAATTATGACTTGTTTAGAGAAGTTTATGGGGACTTGGGGCTTATTCCTGAAAAGGAGACCCAAGGTTATGACTGAGTCTTATTACTGAAAAGGAGACCCAGGTTAAGGGACTTGGAGCTTACTCCTGAAAAGGAAGCCCAAGGTTATCACTGAGTCTTATTCCTGAAAAAGGAGACCCAGGTTAGGGATTAAGGTTTGGGGCTTACTCCTGAGGAGGATGCCCATATTTGAGGTTGGGGCTTATTCTTAAGAAAGATGCCCAAGATTAGAGGACTTGATTGGGGCTTACTCCTGAGGAAGATGCCCAGATTAATGGTTTTATAACTGGGGATTATTCCTGAAAAGGAGACCCAAGTTAGGATTTTCTCATCTTAAAGGATGAGGTTGAATGAATGAACTCTCCGTATTTTAGTGACATAAGGATATTTAAATCACTAGACTTTGAGAGAGATTCCACAGAATTCCTTTCAGATAAGAAAGTCAAATCAAGAAATCATGCCATAAATGTCTTTGAAGAGAGTCTTGAAGACTGAATCTTGAAAAGGAAAGGTGAAATGGCTTAAGAGGGGTAAAATGGGAAATATGGGCACCCAAAAAGATAGGGGCGCGCAAGTCTTGAAAGGTGCGCAAGTCCTGCAGCGGCGCGCAAGTATTGGTCGCGCAAGTATACTTGTGCGACACATGGTGTACTTGCGCGATTTTCAATCAGAATTGAAAATACTTGAGCGAATCTTGATAAAACCCTTTAGAATCCCCTTGAGGTTCTTCTAGAAAAGGGACGCGCAAGTTATATTGAAGGAATTAAGTCGGCGCGCAAGTGTTTGATAAGTTTCAACACTTAGGCCTTCCTTCTTCTCTTTAGATCTTCCGTTCTAGGTAAGAAATTACCTTAGAAGTGTTCCGGAAGCTTTGAGAAGAGACTTGGGCGTCGGGAGCTTCAATCCGAGTTTCTGGAAAAAGATTCTCTCGAATGGGGGGCCCACAGGGTCTATTTATAGGCAAAAGAAGACCCAGGGCGGTTACCAGGCGGTTACCAATTAGGTCGCGCAAGTCACCTGCGCGACCAAGGTAGCCGCGCAAGTATACTTGCGCGGCAGTGGTATAACATGCGCGGTGGATTTACTGTTGATCCTTTTTTCATGCCTTTGTCGATTTTTGATGTTTTTCTTCAAAGGATGAATCACTTTCAACTGAGATATTCCCTTTTCTGATCTTTAGATTCTGTGACGAAAGGAGCGTCAACAACATTTTCAATAATGTGATGTTAATTTTCCAAGGAAAATGGCTACAAAAATGTAAAAAATAGGAGGATAAAGTGATCTTAGGTTAATAATAACCTCATCTACTCATTTTAGAGACAAAAAGGGAAACATTTAGGATTTTAATTTTTTTATTATCCTTATATAAGAATTTACTTTTACTATGGTAAATAAATTTTTATCCATAGAAATTAACTTTAATGACAAAATTATTATAAATAATGTTAATGAAATTTAACCTTATAATAAATTTTTTCCAAATCAATAAAGAAAATAAAATTTATAAGTGTTTTAAATTGCAGTTTTATGAAAGATCATATAATGTGTAAAAACGTTTTTAAAAAGAATTGTTATATTATGATTAATTTTTTTGTATATGTAATAGTTATTGAAATTATAAATTTCAATGAAATAAATTATTTTATTATACAAATTAGATATATGATGATTATTTTATAATCCAAAACTCAATATCACCTTAAAAATTCTTTATTAAATGAAAATATTGAAAACATTTTTTTTAAATTACTTGCTTAATGTATTTTTGAAAATGATGGAAATAGGATTTATAAGATCAAATAGTATTTTAAACTGGATTATTTTATTACATGGTTTCATATTTGATCACTTAAAATGTTTTTTTAATATTATATATCATTATTGTATAATTATAATTTTATAAACATTTTTTGTTTCATTGAAACCATATTTTTTGGACTAAAAACCATCCATTTCATAAAAAGATAAAAAATTCATTGTAAGTGAATATTGATATGTGGAATTAAAAATTAATTTTTTTTACTTATTGTAAATTCAAATTATTATAAATTAATTTTTTTAATAGAATCATAAAAAACAATGAGAAATAAGTTTTATTTTTAAAATGAAATTTTAAAATTATAAATGTTATTATTATTATTTAATTTCATTTACCAATTAAAATTGAATTAACGAATAATATGTATCAAACATATTTTATCATTTATCATATTTTTTTAAGTATAAATTAATTTCATATAAAAACAAAATTATCATAAAAAAACTTTTTTAAGCATTAAGTGATAATATTAGACAATTTTGGAAAACTAATTTAATTTGATTTATATTAAAAGTATCCATTATTTTAATTATATTAATATTTAATAAAGATGTTACTACTCTCCATTCCAACTAAATAAATGGATATGTTTTAATGGTTATACTTATTATTTATATTTTTATATAAATATATCATGGTGTTGTTTAAGTTTAGTGTTTCATGTATAGAAAAACACACCGACTTTTTGAAAGGTAATAATATATTATTTTCTTAGGGTGTTACAAATGTGATGAATGCTTTAAAGATCTCAAAAAGAGGTTAATAATTTCAACTATACACACACATCCCTTAATTAGATAGGGGTTTTTTATATACAATGATGCATCAAAGAAAGGCTTTCTTTTTGTAATCATTTAGAATGATAACGTGATAGCCTCTTTCTCACGAATGTTTATGCTCTATTAGTAGAACTACCCAATGCATAATCTGAAGTTATCATATGTGATTTTTAATTTTAAGAAGTCATGAAACTACCAATACAGTGAGTTGTGTGACACACACACACTCACACACTAAACTGGATTCATAAGAAAATATTCACATATAAAGTTCTCAAATGTGATAATGAATATTTTCAAAGATAATCAAGGACTATGATTACTCTATTCACTACCATCTAGGAGAAGAGAATAAGAAAGTTATTATTATTAGAAAAAAGAACATGCTATACTATCTATGATGTGTATTAAGAATTACATTATCTTTATGGACATGCAATGTATGGATCTTTAAATTATAATAGTAAGGAATTCATCCTACCTTTCTGGAATGATTTCCTAATGATCTATTCAAGAAAAGGTCAAATTGGTAGAGAGGGATGATTAGAAACTTCAATGGAAGGTGAATTTAGTAATAATAGTAAATCTTCATGAATTCCATATAAAAAATATGGTGTAATTTATTTTGGAACTAAACATTTTATACCATCATCACCTCAGATAAAGAATACTCTATCGGATAATTATCATGGATAACATGCCTCTATCTGTCATGTAAGTACTAAGATGTACTTTGATCTTTGAGATCACTTCTGGTGGGACAAAATAAATAAGGATATCATAGAGTGAACCACAATGTTCTTGGTATGTAATATTTTGAAATCACAAGGAAAATATTCAAATGATATGATACCAATATTTCCCAAACCCACAATGAAATTGGAGAACATTACCATGAAAATTTATATTGGTCCCTAAAAGTTATAAAAATGAATAAATATAATATAATTTGTGGTGGATTGGTACACCAAGACCACCCAATTTATCCCTATTCAAGAAGATTTCACTATTGACTAAATTTTCATGTATAGGTAAAGGAATTTGTGAGATTTCCCAATGAAAAATTTCGATCATTTCCATCCATGTTACATGGTTCTCTTTTAAATTAAACATTCTCTGAATAAGAAATTGAATTTCTATAGAACCTATGACCCCCAAATTTTTGGCCGATCTAAAATACCTTTCAGAATATTGAGGACATGCTCACATATTTCTCGATAGAATTTAAAGGATAATGGGATCAACATCTCTCATTAGTTTATTTATCACCAAAAAATATCTTCCAATCGAGTATTCAAATTTCCCCATACAAAGTTCTATAAGGGAAGTGATGTATAGCTCATACATGTTTGGATGATGTTTGTGAATATAAGATACATCGATGTAATATTAGGTAATAAATTAAAAAGTAGGTTCAAACCATCTAGTAATATATAATTGATGCAAAAGGTCGGAAAAAGAGCTATGCTGACAACCATTGAAGGGACCTATACATTAATTTTTCAAAATAATATTCCTTCTAATATAACCATAAAATAAATTCATGTGGTTTGGAAAGAACAGAAAGCATATCCCAAGGTACATTGACCCCTTGAGATCCTTGATCTTATAGGATCATTAGCCTATCATGGATAACAACCACTATACATGGATCAAGTTCATGATATGTTCCACATAATTCTTATTATGATATAAATATCTAATTCCTCCCACATACTAAATCTATAAGAGGAATAATTAGAGAATGAAATGTCTTATAAGGAGAAAATAAATAAGATATTTGATATTAGAGTCAATTTTCTACGCAAAAAGACAATATACCATGATAATGTGCTTTGGTGAAATCAAATGTATGAAGAAGAAACATGAGAACATGAGGATATAGTGAAACATAATTGCCCTCATCTATTCTCAGTAGATTATATGAGTTCAAATTTCAATAATGATAATTATTAATGAGTGAATAATGTAACATCCCAAATTTTTATTTATATATTAAAATTTCCTTCTGAATAAATAATAATTTTAATAATTAGAAATATAATATAGATTAAACAGCGGGAAAAAATAATTATTTATTTCATTAAATGAGAATATTATGTTTATATAATAAATATATCCATAATAAATGAAAATTTTCGAGTAGGTAAATAAATATAAAAAAAATAAAATTACAAGAATCATAAAATTTGAATAATCATGATCCCCTAGAATCATTATAATGATGAACAAAACTGTACAAAAGTTACCACATTTTTAAACCAATAAAATTTTTAGAAATTAAAAATGTGCAAAATTTTGAGTAATTGAGGTGAATATTAAATGAAATAAAAAATAGGTATTTATAAGAAGTAATATGACTATTGGGATTGTAATGTGATAGTTAGAATATAATTCTAGCCATTAGTAATACTAACATGGCCACTGGAATAGTAATTTGGCCTCAAATTATTAAATTGAAACATAAATAATATCTGTATTGTGTAATTTAAGAAAAAATAAATAATTTAATTCCAAAAAATAAATACCGTCATTATAAACTCAATGAAATTGTAAGATATTTTTTAATAAATTGTATTTTAATGTATTTCCTAGAAATTATATTTTTAAATTAAAAATTAAAAATTAACCTGATTGAGAACTATTTTGAAAAAAAATTATGCCATTTTCAGAATCAACACATAAAAAATTCCATAATAATTCATTTTTATGTCAATATTAAAAACAAAGTTTTTAAATTAACGGTCAGTTTAAATTAAATCATTCAATATGTAATAATGAACTAATAAGTTATAAAATTGTGTTCTTAAACAAATTTTTTTTAACAATATTAATTATTCATGAAATTAATTTTCAAAACCTAAAAAGTATTTTCCAAACTATAAAGTATATTTTATTCCATTAAAAACTAAATTTTTATTCTTTCTTCTTTCCTTTTAATAAACAAATATATTCATTCTTTAAAGTGTTCAAATGTCTTGAAAAATATTATTTTCAATAAAATATAATTCATAACTTAAAAATTTTCTCTCTTATAAGCTAATCTAGGGAAATTATATTTTATTCAATTTTTAACCAAAAACACCCCTCTCTCCAATTATAAATAACACATCCCACACCACTTTGAAAACCACTTAACATTAACTTATCGAAGCCAAATATAAAAAAAAATTCACACTCTTATAACCCTTACCATCTATAGTTATGTTCTAGAGCCACTCAACTCCAATAATGGATGGATTATAATGTCGTAGAGAAGAAGAAAATCTGATAAGAGGTAGGAATAAATGTGATGAAATAAATTAGGATATGCAGTATTATAATTCTCAAACCTAAATCATTCTTTTCGGGTTATCTCATATTTAAATTTATTTTAAATATTTATATTCCACTAATATTTCTAAAATGTCTCTTAAATATTCTTACTTAATTATTTTGGCGGATATACATGGTTCTACCCTATAGAAATATTTCTCAATCCACATGGAAATATTTTTCAATGAAGAAATAATTTAAAAAACATCATATTGAATCCTATTGATTAATTTCTTATTCATAAAATAATGATTGTGTTTTATGACAAAATATGATTCCCTTATTTATTTTGTAACCACAAAGGTCATTAATGAAATTATTCATTATAAAACCCTTATTAAACCCATTCCATTTAACGGGTTTATTCCATGCATTCTTTTGATACATGTTCTCGATCAATGTGAAATTCATTTTTTAAAACTTTATAATGTGATGGGTTTGACCAAAATTATATGTCCCTTAAATTAATTGTATAATGTGATATATATCATGAGATTATGTGTATTATGCATGAAGATTATGTCTACTTTGTTCATAATTATGATGATGTTTGAACATGATGCTATCTTTGTTTACAAGTATATTTGGAATTTGAAAACTATGTTATATCGCGTCATTATTATGTATATGACACATTCTAGGACATTTTTAAATAATTGCCTCATTCTTATAATGTTAATCCCATGATTATGATATGATGATGGTGTTTTTTATTATTATGCTCACACATTTAGTATTGATTCATAATACTTCTATGTTAACCCCCCCCCCCCCCCTTAATGGAATTTTATCTCACCCCATTAATTGATGTTTATCTTCATGTGAATATTTTTACTAAATAGGACATCAGATATTTAATAGTTCTATGAAGAATTAATTTAATGATGTTTATGTTTAATTATTTATAAGTGATATATGAATATAATTTTCAAAAAATACTAAAACTTTTAATCTTGGAATGTATTAGAATTATGTTATTTATAATAAAAATGAGGTAATAATAATTTAAGAAATGTTGGGTCTCTGTATACCCCCTATTATAGTTTCCATATCATGCCTATCTAGGATAACACATGGTATTAGATACTTCCCTTACTTTTCTAGTCTTTATAACTTACTGTGGATTTTGGTTTAATTTGTAGTTTCTGTTTTCCTTAGATTAATGTACATAAGAGAGTAGATCTTTTGTTTTTGATATGGTATGGATTCCAATTTTTACCATTTAGAATCTAATCCTAATATTAATATTTATCATTAACCGAGTTGACTATGGATACTTGCATGATCTGATTAATATATATTTTTATGTAAATACTAGTGTATACCATTTTCTGATGATGACCATAAATTATATTATTATGAATAAATAATTGATTTAGTTTACTCAAGAAGAGATGTTGTAATGTTAGTCTAATTATAAGGTTTGAAAAACTATTATTTTACCAATTAATATAAATATCTATATCCAAATTTTATCATGTGAGATGGAAAATTAAATTTGTAAGAACCTATAAATTATTCACCCCAAAATATCTAAATTTATTGTGACTTAAATTTAAATGTTATGAAAATATTATGAGGACTTTTATTTTATTCTTATAGAACCAGTGGTTCAAATTCACCTATTTTTTATGACCTTTGATAATGAACAATAATGAATGCTATAAAATTAAAATATATATAAACAACTTATATAGATTTTTTAAAATATTCCCAAATAATGGGAATCCTAGATGATAATAATAGATGATAAAATTAATTTTATAAATATTATTTTTGATGATATTATTTATATTCCCATTCATTTTTATAATCAGCTAAAAATAGATTTTAATTAGGAGAAAATAAATATTGAAGTTTAATTCACAATAACTTTTTATGCTCTGACCAATAGGACATAAACATCAAACCCCACTACAACTATGAATAATAAATATAATCACAATTTGAATAATATAAATTTGAATCCTAGTGAAATAAAAAATTATATGATTGTGAGGAATATAAACGAAACTTTCAAAATAAGTAATTTTTTGTGATTATTTAAAGAATTGGAATGACATGTATAAAAAGAATAATTTTTTGGAAAATATATATTATGAGTACAAAAAAAGGAATAAATGACCTAATTATCTTACCCTAAATAGGTAGAAAAAGGATATGAATCATTATAAGAGATAAGAGGGTATGTAATTTAGTGAAAGTAACAACACATGGAGGGTCTGTGAGGATCCATAATATAGAAGTAGCAATGATTTTGAGTGTGATGATAGCCAGATGATCAAAAAAATTTATACAATGGATTCTCATTGTGATTTATTCATTATGATAATGGAAAATACTAATTAACGTTAACATTTTCCCTTGATGAAAATATTTCTTTTACTTTAGATGATCTATATAGTATAAATTCATTTGTATATTAGGATGATATACAATAATTTTAGAAAATGGAAAGATATGTAAAATGTGTTGTGAAGAAAAATAAATAGTTAAAGAATGACATCGATTATGATTAATAATATTTTTAATCTAAATATATAATTTATAAACATTTAAAATTTCTTCGCATAATTAGTAGTTTTTTTAAATATTTTCCTAATTTAATTAATGAAGATAAAAAATTATATTTCAGACTAAAATATAATGTTTAATCTAATGAGTATTCTATTTTACTTCTAGTTTTGATAAATATGAAAAGCTGTTATTATTTTTTTAACCAAATAAAATATAATTTGGAATATGTTGTAATTTCAGAAATTTACTTTTGAAGTCAAACATTTTAGTTCCAAAAATGCTTCTACCTATAGTAAAATTTATAGAGAAGGTCAGTAGATAAATAATTACCTATTTAATAATTTATAATCACCTAAAACTCATAGGGAATACATTTATAGATATCTTATATTTGTTTAATGTTATATTATTGGATAGATATGGATTCCTAAGTAATTTTTTGCTAATTTTTTTGTTCAAAAAAACATCCAGGTACAAAATCATTAGATTTGATTGATTTTAGGATGATTATATTAGTACCAGTAGTTATAAAATTTTTTACCTGGAAAATAGTTGTTATCAAAAAATTATTGGAGAAAAATCCAATTTTTTGATCATATAAAAATAAAATAAAGTTTTTTTCACTTTTTGAGACAATATAATTGATTAAATTTTTGGTCTATGATATATTATTTTCCTCAGTAGGACATTAACTATTAATGTAATTTATGGTTTAGTTCATAAGAATAAAATTATTAGTATAACATAATTTTTATTGAAATAACCTATGTATAAATGAGATTTGAATTCCTGGTGAAATTTTAATTTTTTACCTTGGTGGGAGGTTTATTTGAGAATTGGTGATAAAATTTTGATTCCGGTTGTTTTAAAATCTCTACGGGATGATTTTTAATGTGGAATAAGGCTTAAGGAAGTGATTGAGTGGATGATAGTGATAGTATGTATTGAAACTGAAGCTTTTAATACATGGATATTATATTTTTTAGATGAATATTAATTATATTACAAAAACACACACATGAGGACCATAATATTTTAGCACCTTTTCAAACATGGAACAAAATTTCTTAATTAAAAAATGATATTAAATGAATCCCATAAATATATAACCCTTTATTAATACTAATTAAAACCTTTCTTCATAACCTGAGGAAAGGAAACATAAGAAATGTAGATATCATATTAATTGTAAATGAAAAGAAGGGATATAAACAATCATAACATGAATATATTAGTATGAGAACATGAGTATAACATTTGAAAACCATACCTTTCTAATCAAATATCATAATCACGAGTCATTGAATATATATTAGATGTTCAAAGGATAAGAATCATAATTTAACCAATGAACATTATTCATAAGAACATGACATTTGTATAAGACATTAATTTATGGAATTCACATAATCATAAAAAATCTTATATCAATCATACCAAACAAGGAATTAAAAATATATTAAGATTGGTCTAACCACCAGTGTAGTGACTTCGAGCATGAGATAACTACCCATGTACCCAATTTGTTTTACTTTTTCTAACCACTAGTGTATCCTCCTTTTTTGAATTGTTCTAACCACATATATACCCTATGAGCTTTTATAACATTTAACATTACCCAATACATTGGGTAAATATGTAGGTCCCACCTATCTTCTACTAAAAATCATACATATGTGTTCCATAAAATCATAAAACATTCATCATATCATAATTTATGAAATGAAATGGTTTTAATAAATATTTAATCATATTATAACATATGTATAATAAACAGGTTTCATAGTCATTTCATCATTTTAACATAGTATGACCTATGGAAAAGAAGCAGGTCTAAAAAGAAATTTTCATTGTATCACCTGTGGAAGAGAATTAAGTTTCATAAAAATATTTTTATCATAAACATTAAAAGAAACAATAATAATGTTACCCTTTGTTGATATCCTCATAAAATAATAAGTTAAATAAAAGGATGTTATCTCTTATGGATGATGATTTTGAATGATAAATCCATTCAAACGTTTTTAATGGAATATATATTTTCATTTAAAACAAATTTTTACAACATATTATTTTTTTAAAATACTTTTATTTTTAAATAACCATAATAAATTATAAATGAATAATTATAAGTCACTAAAAATATTTCCCTGGTAAAATATATTTTTCACATAAAAAATGCCTTTTAAAAATTTCCAAAATTTGTTTTTAAATTTAAAATCATATATTTAAAATAAAAAAAATTATCATATATATTTGACAAGTTTTTATTTTAAATGAAGTTTGAAAACATGTAAAGGATTCTTGTAATCTTTGAGTGATCATAACTATGAAAAAAACTTTCCATGTCATGCATGTTAAAAAAATTTCATTTCACATTTTCTGTAAAAGCCAAAAAGGAATGATTTAGAAACTGAAATGAACATTACTTTTAAAAAAGATTTAAAAAGTAAAAATGGTTATAATATTTCATTAATAAATAATTTTGAAATGTTTAATAACATTTTTTAAAACAATTTTTGGAAAATAAGTTTTTGGAAGAAAAATGGATTTTAATCCGAAGAGATAAATAAAGATGATTTTTAGTAACATTATTTTGAAATCATGAGTACATAAAGAGAGAAAAATGAATGGGATTTTTTTTTCTCTACAATTATATACAATAGAATAAAATTAAGGTGATTATTGAGATATATATCATAATATTTTATCATTGTAATCATAATCATAAACAATCCCTATAAATGATGATATTGTAACGTAAAACTGTTCCGAACATAGTGAAATTGAATCGAAATCCCAAATAAATAATAACATTAAATTAATTTTAGGATATCATGAAAAATTATTATCATAATATAATATTTCAAAGTGGTAGCATACCCACCACATCAAATAATATAGTTTCATAATGTAACTTATATCCTAAAAAATTAAAATTCAGACAAACATCCCTTACTAAATTGATAAGTCTTGAACTATAAACCCCATGGAAGAGAGATAATAAAATAGGTATTTATATACCAATAATTTTCATGTTATTAAACATTTAATATATTAATGTTATATATGTACATGAAAAAAATAAATAGGTGTTGAATATGGATTTTTTCTCATAGAAGTAAAAAGTGAGATGAAAATCCATTACTATTTGTCTCGACTATCTTCATAAACATTAAAAACTCCTATATAAAAAATTTATTTTTATTATTAATATATTAATAAACAATTAATATATATATATATATATATATTACCATATAATATTTTCTAATGACCTATTATTAACCTTATATTAATAATTCTTTGTTAATGTAATGTTTCGGGTAATAACCGGTTTGTTTTTTTGTATACGTTTTTGTTATTTATTTTTGGTCCACATAAATTGATAATGATTTAATAATCATCAAAATTATTAACATGATATAAATTTAATATAAATTTTTTATATTTTTATTTTTAGTTTTCCATAAAATTTAGTTATTTAAAATGAAATACACCGTTCATGGAGAAGGTAGGTCGTATAAACACAAGAACACTATTTCCATTTTATTGTTGGATGCAAGGAAATAAAGTTAAACAATATATTATCATTAAATAATATTTTTTATGTCATAAATATCACATATTTTACTTAAATACATACTTATTACCTTCCACGTGAAGCGTGAACAAATTACATCACTTCGTGAGGTGGTAGTCCGCAATACACACAAGCAATGCCATCTTCTTCCAAGAAAATGGAATTCATGATCATATGTGTGATATAATTATTTTAGAAGAATAATAATATCATTGATATTATATATAAATTATTAATCCATTATTATTTCCAACTATGGGATGTTGTAATGGAAAAACGAATGACATTGATTCGTGATGCGATAGTCCTTCGCACACATGAATGATGATTTTGAAACTCATTTGATGGAAGTGGAGATGGTTTTATGTCCTGAAAATTACATTAAACCATTAAATTATATAGAATATATTTATTTGTTATATCATAATGTTATAATAATAATATAAATAGGTGGAGAAATAAAATAAAACAAAAATGATCATTAATGAATGTTACCTCTTCTTCAAGTGTCCTCCTATGGGTTGTTCCAAAATACATTCTAGATTCGATTTCTAAAAAAATTAAGGATTCTAGTATTCTAGTATGAAATTTTTTAAGTGATTTTGTTAGGTATTTAATGAACCTAAAGTGTCTAATGGTGATAATTAGAGAAGAGAAGGGGTGTCCTTTTATAAGTGAGATGAGTGAGACACTTGTAATTTTTTGAAAGAAAGAATTCCACATTCATTTTTATCATGTTACAATGCTATAATAATGGAAACTTATAGGAACATGAAGTTATATGGTTAAAATATACATATAAAATGGGTGTTTTAAATATTTTTCATTATCTATAACCCTTATCATTTAGTTTAACACCCTCATAAACCCATTTTTTCCTTAACTGCGGAAAATAATTTTTCCCATTTCAAATATTTTTTGTCATAAAAAATTACGATTAACATATTAGATAATATTATTTATGAATATTCAAAATATGAAATAAATTTTAAAGATTCCATTCACATTAGTGAAATAATTTTATTGAAAATTAATCCTGTAGATGTGCTGAGGAAGCGAGTTATCAATGGGAAAATGTTCAACATTTTACAACGATTTTATATACAATTTAAATATGAAATATATTTTTAAAACCTAAATTGGATTATTAGAAATATGATTAAACAATTTTTTATAACAATTTAAAATAATATTTAACATTATAAATAATTTAAATGGGAATCAATATTTTTTATTAAAATTTAGTATTTTTCACTTTTCATCGAAAAAATTATATTTTCATAAAATTATAAAACAATTACCCAAAAACTAATTTTAATACTATAATTTCAATAATAATTTTTTTTTTAAAATAAATATTAAACTACTGTAAAAATAAATATTTAAGACAATACATGGAAACACGATTAAAAAGTGGGTTTTCTAGAAGTGGATTTTTTTTCAAGCACAAGATGATTTTATATTAAGTCTACGTGTAATAATAATAATAATTGTATGAATATAAATTAAAATTAATTTATAATTATAAATAATTTAAATTAAATTTAAAATATTCATTATTAGGGGTTTCAATAATTAATTTCATTTGAGAAATATTATTCACTTTAAAACAGTTTTCAGAAAAAACCCATTTTTAAAACCCAAAAATAATCTTATTCTAAAATCTAGTAAAACATTGATTTAAAAGTAATTATGTTGGTTGAATAAAACTAAATAATACATATTTTTCTCTAAAATATTATGGGGATTTTAAATTACATAATTAATTGAAAATTGATTATTGTTTTAGAAAAATATATATTTTTCTCTATTCAGTTAAAAATAAATATTTTCTAAAAAAACAGAATACTTCACCATAAGTAAAATTTGATATGATGATTTAAAAATTGAATTTAATTTTATAAATTAAATTTTCTACATTCCCTATAAATTAATTATAATAATTTATTATAAAAATATAAAACATTGGAAGAAAACATATTTTTGTTGAATATTATGGCTTTACTCAAAATTGATATATTATTTACTAAGTATTTATGAATAAATTCATATTATATAGAAAAATTATATATATATATATATAAATTTATTTCATACTTTCTATACCTTCTTATATAACAAAAATATTATAATGAACATATTTAATATATGATTTCACCATGGTTTACTAAAACGTGTTGTTGCATGTCATAAAAGTTATAATAGAAACTAACAGTTTAATATAACACAATATAAAATCATTTTTGTTTATAACAAAAAATATCAAAAAGATTAATTTTATTTGAAACAAAATTCACAAAATCTTGGGGTGTTACATTCTACCCGCATTAAAATGAATTTCTCCAATAAAATTCAACCCGGACATCAAAGTTTTGATTTCTGAAAAATTACATCAAAGAAACAAACATCATACTAAGGAATAATAAAACATCCATTAAAAAGGGAATGTTGGAAAAAATGGTTAAAAAATTTACTCATAAATATTATTCTATATAAGAGAACATTTTTGGGAAGTGATTATTTTGACATGGGATAAAATAGTAAAAAATTATAGAGAGTTATAACGATCTCTAATTTTATGAAATTGGGCAATATTTGGATGGATAGTGACCATAAAACCATATACCAAAGAGGAATGAAGAAGCCATTGATATCAGAAAAAATGGGGATAATAAGATAAATTTTATTTCAAGATCATTTTCTTATTTTTAATGAATTTTCATGGGATAATAGACTAACATGGTTTCATTCCATTTCATAATCACAATCATTCCCTTTTTCTTTGACTTGATGAATTTCAACTACAGCTTATGCTCCACGAAATGAATCTAAATTTTTTATTCTTGAATAAATTATGGATCATATGATCCATAGATAGAAAGATAATTCATTTTAAAATATCTTTAGGTATCATAAAAAAATGGTCACCACATATTATCTAATATAAATAAATGTTGATATGGTTATATAATACATTAATCTCTAAATCCTTGCCAAATGTTTAACTTAAACCATTCCATAAAGTTTTAACCTTATAACCCTCCAAAAAGATTAAATATATAACATTAGAAAAAAGGACACTAAATTTCTAAAATTAACATATAATTAAACCACAAAACAACATGAAGTAACTTTTAATTGTCACAAAACAAACAAGTGAATATCTTCATTATGTTTTCTCTTGAAGATTGTTAATAAAGAGTATTATGATAAAACCTAAATGAAAACATGCATTATTCTTAATTACTTGAATAAAAACATAAATTATTGAACATATTCCATAGATGAAAGAATATTGTAATATCCATCAATGATAACATAAATACCTTTAAAAAAATACATTATCAGTTATGAAGTTATTAATACTATCCCATTTTCATTATCCATAGCAATAATCACTTTATCCATACTAAACACCATTTTCTCATCTTCATGAACATATTATGGGATATATTCCATTAATAAAAGTATTATGATGAAAATAATTCACTTTTCTAGTCTATTAGTAGAATTTAACATATTGTTTAAATACATAATGAAATCCATGTTTTGAAAAAACATTATATATTTACTGATTCATAATACTTGATTTAAAATAAATAAATACTTTAATAGTCACACTTCCTTCTCAAATAATTAACTAGGATTAATCCTATTTTTCCTTAACACTTATTTCTTTTCATATATCATTATTATTCTTCTCATAATCAGCAATAATTATTTTCAATTCTCTTCATTTCATTTCCATACATGAAATAAAATTTCATAATTCGCCTACATTACACATTTGAAACATTTATACATTGATAATACAATAGAAAGACCAATAATCCCATATATTTCATTAACTGAACTTTTCATTCTCCCTCATCAATTTCATACTATATTCCCTTATTATACACATAAAAAACATCTTCTTGTTCCTTTGAAACACTTCCTTGAGTGCTTCTTACAACATTATCAATATATATATAACATGATATTTCTTCTCCAAGGGTCTCCACTAATGAAACTATCAATAAAATATATCCTTCTCTTATTTAGATAGCCTGAGAGTTGGTTAAGGTGCACATTATTAATCATGTTCTATGATAATTTATTAGGCATAGTCACAATATAATTTTCTCTATGCATCACAACATTTGTATTATAATTAGAAAATGTTTCATCACATTCAAAATTAATCTAGTTCATATTGGTTCCCTCTATTGACTAAAACCAAAAATCATAGTGTGATCTACACGAACTATAGTAAAAAACCAACATAATCTTAGAAAAATAAATTGAAGTATTTCTAAATCGAGAATTTTTTTTAGTCTATGGTACCTTATGTTTATATTGGGTCATTAACAGGCACCATCTATTTAAATCATTCATGATGGTTCATAATGAACATGTTAATTTCCAAATCATATCCCTTAGGTGTGTTAAACTAGGTGTGCATGATGGCCTATTACTATAAACCAGGTGATGATCTATTCCATGTCAGTACACCCTTTTAGAGTTATTAACCATATGTACCCCTATTATTGATCAAAATCCAATTTTAGTATCGTTACATGGATAAAATTTCTTCGAATATAATTTCTATATTCAATACCGAAATTACATGAAATTTCTCTAGACTTTGAATAGTCTATAGACATATATTTATAGTCAACCATAAAAAATACCTTATAAATATAACTATTTATCACTCTAATGTTTTCTTATCCTAATTTTCAAATGATAACTAAAACCATAATCTAATATGAACTATATAGACCCAAGATTTTCATAAAATGAAATTACATATTTTTAAATGTATATAAATTACATTAAGAAAAAAAAAACTTGAGGAAAATAATATTTTAGTTCATTTCTAAACATGGAACACTATCTTATTAATTCATGAAAGGAATTCAACATCTCCCATAATTATATTCCACTTTGGTACTTTTACTTAAAAGATTTATCCACACCTAGGGAAAGGAAATATATGAATGGGTGAGATCAAAACCATAATAAGGGTAATTGAAGAATATTAGTAAGCATAACATTAAAAAAATGTTATGAGAACATGATAATAACATTTTAAAATCATACAATTCATTTAAAAGATCATAATTATGATTTATGGAATGATGATATCCTATTCATAGGATGTGAATCATAAGGGAATCAATGAACAGATCCATGAGATCATAACATTATCATAAAGACATAGATTTTTTTCATGCACATAACTATTTAAAATATTATATCAGGTATTCCCACCAATACATTCATAATATATTAATTTTGGGCTAATCAGTCATGTAACTAAATTGGGATTGGTCTAACCACCCGTGTAACTTATTTTTCAATCTAAGTCTAATCACTTGTGTACCCATATATTATATCTTCGGATAAGAACCATTGAACCCTTTGAGCTCCTAGAACATTTATTATTACACAATTCATTATATGGAGATATAGTTCCGACCCATCACATAATTAAAATCATGCATATGTGTTCAAAAAGACAATAAAAACTTAATCATATCATTACCTATGAAAAGAAATTTGTGTCATAATAATTTCATCATATCATAAGCACATAAAAAGTGATAGGTTTCATATAATTTTCATCATTTTATTATAGAATAACTCATGTTAACGATGTAGGTTTCATAATATTTTTTCACGATATAACCAATGAAATAGAAATGGGTTTTATAATTATATTTTCATCATAAAAAGTTAGAGAAATAATATTAATTTTATCCATAGTTCATATCCAAAACAATTCATAAGTTACATCATGTAATTTCATCTTAAATGGAGAATATTTTTAAAACCAAAATAACTTAGAGTGTTTCTTGAGGAAGATATATTTTTTTATTTAATATGACATTTTAGATCATAAAAATAGTTTAAAATAATTTTCTTTGAAAATATCCATGAAAAATATAAAATAATCTATATAAATAATTGAAAAAATTTATTGACTAAATAAACCATTCCACTTTGAAAAATTCCTTTGAAAATATTATCAAAATACATATTTTTTACTTTAAATCAATTATTTAAAATCAAAATATTTCGTAAAAATAAATGAAAAATTCACTTTGAAATTAATTTTGAAAAAATTTAAGGGAATTTTGAAATCATTTAGTAGTCATTATAGTGATAAATAATTTTAATGTTCTACACGTTAAAAAAGATTCATTTCACATTTTTGTTAAATGACAGAACATCAATATTTACAAAATTAAAGGAATATTCCATTCAGAACATTTTGTAAAAAATAAAAAAGGGTAAAAAATTTCATTAGTAGACCATTTTGTAATGTTTTAAAACATTTTTCATATACTTTTATAGAAAACTTTATTTTTTAAGTAAATAATAATTTTTTTACTAAAGGGATAACGAAAGATGATTTTTCTTCAAAATATTCTGTTGAACTCTTGGGAACATAGGTAGAGGAAATGAATGTATATTTTTATATCTCTGGATATAAACATAGGTGAATAAAATTAATTAGTTTCTTGAAATATAGATCATATTATTTTATAATTTTAAGCATAATCATAAATATTCTTGACAAATAGTGAGAATATAAAGTAAAAATCTTCCAATCATGGTAACCTTGAATGATAATCCCCATTAAAAACTAAAATTAATTTAATCTTAATATATAATTACATTATGTATATTCATTATATAACATATAAAATGGTTTTTATTCATACCTCATATAATAATATAGGTGCATAACATTACATATTCCCCAAAAAAAGGAAAATTAAGACAAATATCTATTACTGATTTATTAACTCTTGAACTATAATCACCATGAATGATATTTCCATATATATATATATATATTAAAATAATAACAATTTTAATGATTATAATCATAAAATACATTCTTGGGATGTATATACAACATATAAAATAAATATGTGTTGAATATGGAATGTGACTCATAGAAGTAAAAAGTAGGACAAAATTCCCTCACCTTAAGTCATAACATCCATCATAAATGTTCAAACCTATTGTATAATAAATATAAGTTCATTATTAATAATTTAAATAACCATTAATATATATATATATATATATATATCCTCTCATATATGATTTAGTTATGAAATTTTATTACCCTTTTATAAACAATTCAATTTTAAGTAACATTATGGGTAATAACTACATTATTTTTCATAAATGTTTGGATTTGTCATTTTTTCTTCTTAATATTATTATTATTTAATATTATAAATAATTTTAGTTATTATATCAATATCTTATATTTTCACTATATATTTATTTATATGAATCCCTAAAATTTTGGTATAGAATAAAAAATATACCGTTAATAGAGACAGTAGGACATACATACACTGGAAAATTGTTTGAATTTTATTTGAAGTTTCAAAGGTATAAATTTAAATGATATATTATTATTATAGAATAATTTTTACGTCACATAAATCACAAAGTTTTTTTAAAACCATCCTTATTAACTTTCATGTAAATAATGAATGAATCAGATTGCTTCAGGAGGTGTTAGTCGTCCATACACACGAGAAATGTTATCATATTCCCACAAAATAAAAACAATGATGTTATTTTTGATATAAAATTATATAATAATAATAATATAAAAAATTTCATATATAAAAAATAAATCCATCATTATTTCCAGTTGTGAGATGTGGTAATGGAAAAGCAACTGACCTCAGTTCGTGAGGCTGTATTTTTCCATACACAGGAACGATGATTTCGCAACCAATTTAATAGAAGTAGATATGATTCTAGGTTATGATAATAATATTATAAAATATAAATATGTGTATCATAATGATGTTATTATATCAGTATGTTATAAAAAGAATCAAACTATTTGTAAGAAGAAATAAAAAAATGATCATTGATGAATATTACCTCTTCTTCAAATATCCACCTATGGTTGGAACTAAAAACCTTATTAAGATAGATTTAAGTAAAAAATAAATTTAGGATTATATAAGGGATGTTTTCATGTTATTTTTTATGTTATCTGATGATCCAAATGTGTTTTATGTTTTTAATTGAAGAGGATAATGGGTTTCTATTTTATATGTGAGTTGAATGACACACTTGTAATTTTTTAAATGAATGAATTCCAACCGCATATATTTCATGTAACAAGGATAAAAAATGGAAAATTATATATAATATAAGGTATAATATATAAATATTTCTAAAAATTGGGTGTTCAATATGTATTTTGTTTTTTCTAATCCTTATATGTTTTGTTTAACCCCTCGACAAAAAAATTTTACCTTTACAAAAAAAAATTATTTATTTTTTTGCAATTCAGTATGGTAAAACATTAAGTTAAATATATTAGAAAATATAAATTAGTCCAATTCCAAATAAGAAACCCAAATTTCCATATTCCAATAACATAAATGGAAATAGTTAATTTAAAATTAATCTCACAGATGCGATGTGTTTCAGCATTTGCTGCCATATTCATGCCCTATCCTTTGAATTGGTTAGGGTTTCCATGGCGGTATGGTGTAAGCCCAAGGGTCAAGTCTACATCTGTGTTGAGTTTCAGAGACGCGTTTTCGCGTCGGCTGCGGGAGTGTTTGGGAGGTCTGTTGTGGTCTCAAGTGCGGTCGTGAAGGCGACGATGGGAGTGATTCTGGCTTACGGTGGAACATTTCTTCCGTCGCGTGTTTGGGTGGCTGGATTTCCGGTGATATTTTTAGTTCCTTGTTTATTTATTTTTTTCTGGTTGGTTGTGATCTGTGATGTGATTCTTGTATTTCAGTGAGGATTTGAGGTTTTTGGGTCGGTGGAGGTGGGTTGAGGTAGAAAGTGTCTTCATGATTTTGGATTTGATCCTACTATTGTTCTTTTGATTGTCCTGTTCTACTTGGATTCCATTTTTCATGATATGTTTTGGAATATTATTCTTTGGTTTTGGGTGAACCTATTCTTTTTTGCGTTGCGGTGAAACGTGTGGAGAATCTGTTTTGGTGGATTTTCTTTGGCCAAGGTACAAATGAAGGCTTTGGTGAAGGCGGTCTTATTTCAAATTTTGGAAATTTGAATCTGGAACGGTTTTGGCTCATACGTGATGTTGCTGGCTGGTTAGTGGGAGGACCGGTGATGGTATTGTTGTTTGAAATTTTTGAATTTTGAAATATGTATGTTGAAATATGCTTTCGGAAGGTTGTGTATTTGCATGATTTTTGATGTATAGTTTCCACTTTCCTTAAAGTGGGCTTTTAATAAAATAAAAAAGGAATTTGGCCTTAAAAAAAGAAGTGGACTTTTTCAAGCATAAGAAGATTTTATATTAAATAAATATCTAATAATAATAATTTTATAAATATAAATTTATAATAATTTATATATAATATATATATTTCATTTAAAAAATTCATCATTAGGGATTATTTTAATTTATTAAAATGATGAATTATTATACACTTCAACATAGTTTTTAGAAAAAGCCCTTATTAAACCCAAAAATAAACTTATACAAAAATCCAATATAAAGATGATTAAAAATTATTTTGTCAACAAATACAAGTAAATGATAATTATTTTTCTATAAAACAAAATAAGGGCATTTAAATTACTTAATTAATTAAAAATAAATTACATTTTTATAAAAAATTGTTATTTTTAACTATTGATTGAAAAATAAGTAATTTTTGAAAAACAATTCACCATAATTTATATTAGAAAAGATTATTTAAAAAAATCAGTTTATTTTACAAAATAAATTTTCTAAATTATCCATAAATTAATTATAATAATCTCCCAAAAAAGCTATAAAATTCATTTTTTGAAGAAACTTATTTTTGATGAATATAATTGGTTTATTAGAATTTATTGTTTATTTACATAGAATTTATAAATTAAGTTTTTTATTACGAAATTTATATGTATATTTCATAAATTAGTTAATACTATTTGAAACCATATATTTAATAGCTCATTTTTAGTGCAAAAATTTAAAATACTATTATTTTATGGTTTGGTAAAACATGGTGTCTTATGTTATGTCTGATTTCAAAGAAAGTTGTTATTGAATGTAACATAAGTCAAACTTGATTTTAAGTATAAAATATTATATCAAAAACAATAAATTCTTATGGAAAAATAATATTTCAAACAAATCTAATGGTGTGATTATTTAGTTGAGAATGCATTGCTTGGGGATTTTCATTGTCTGAAATTGGGGGAACCATGGGGTATTGAACCATATGATGGGGGGTGAAATTAATAATTATAGTTATTACAACTTCAAGATAGGGTAAATATTGGGGATTGATCCTTTGGTAAATGGTTATTGAAAAATGAACGTTTCCTTCTATTTAGTGATTGAAAAATAGACAGGGGCAAGGGGCTTTGACATGGTAAATATTTGATTCAGTTGGAAGAAGTTACATTAGAAAATGGTGAGTAAAGAATGGACTACGACATAGAAGTGGTTATTTTTGGTGGTTGAGGTACCTATTTGAAATGGAAGGAATAACGATGACCTTGGATATGGGGCTGAAAATATTGAGATGCTGAGGGTGTTGAGAGGTGAACCCCAACATGATTGAGGTTATAGTTAATGTACTTTTGGTATTCCCTTATTTTTTTGGGGAAACCCATATCCCCCATCGATTACTTAGTGTCTTAGGCCCATTTCTTATTTCTCATACATGATCAGGCTGACCAACTACTTCCTTCTTTTTCTTTAATTCCCCCTTGTATTGGGGTTGTTTTTTGATGTGATTTATTTGAAAAATAGATTTGAGTTATCCCCTTGTCCCCTCATCCTTCCTTCACCATTCCTATATTTTTATTTTAGTTTGTTAAACTTATGGTTTTGTAATTATTTATTCTGTATCATGGTGAATATTCATATGATATAATGGGTATTTTACATATAATAGGTACATGATGATCCAAGATGATAATTGCAGGCTGTTTCATACCATATTTATAGGTATGTAAGTATAATTATTTTTCAATGATTTTTTCTATGATAAATTAAATTTATTATATAACTGGTGTTGTGTATTTGTAATTTTTCTCATAATGTTGTTGGGAGTACTTTTCAGACCTTTCATGTGTATTTTTTTTTGTTTCTCACATGATGATATTGCTTAGTCAGTTACTTGGAACTTGAACCAAATTTCTTTAATTATAAAATTAATTTCAATTGATTAATTAATTTAAATTATTTAGGATTAATTATTAATAATTAAATAATATTAATTGTATTTTAATTAATTAATTTCATCATTTAGATATTGGTTTGGGCCTTTTTGGGATGGGATATGGTTGGATAGACTAGGAAAATCCCAGGAAGGATCTTCCTGGTTTCAAATTAAAAATGGAATGACTTTAACATTTAGGTAGGTGGTCCTTATACATTTTCCATTTTGTTTTATAAATGCTTATATTTTATTATGATATGTGGTATTTCCACCATGGGTGATCAAACTTATAATTATATATAATTTTTTAATGTAAATGAAATTATTAGTGTTGAACAAACTGTAAAGGGTCATCATAGACCTTTGTGAATTGGATTTATTTACTCAGTTGGTGATAATTGAGGCCATAATCATTATTTTATTCCTTAATTATTATATACCCCTTGAGTGGCCTATTTATATGTTTTTTTAATAGTGTACCACAATATATTTTCCCTTATTGTCCTCCATATTGATGTGAGTAAATATTTGAGAAAGATGGACAAGGTTTTGGCCACTTGGAATCTTTGAGATTTTATAATGCTTTTGGGACAATTGAGATGTGTATAGGATTAATGTTCCTTCCACTTTATGATTTCATTAACTAGGATAATATTCTTTGGGTGGTTTTCTTTGGATAGTAATAGTGTGTTATTAGTGACTATGTTATGACCTAGGCAGTGGGATGGGCCTTGTGTCATCCCAGGAGACCAAGGATAGTGAGGTTGTGACATGGTTATGATGATGTTAATGGACTCAATGTTCTTTGAGAAATGGGTGGAAAACCAAGAGATTATGTTGTTATTGACAAACCATGGTGATATTTTCAGATGAGCTCGTAAGGGGCACAACATCGCGCTGATAGGGTCTCTCCCTCACCGCCTTCCTTCACCCCAGAACAGCTCGACCTCTCCTCCCTGGTTCGGTGGTTCGAGGTGTGGATTTATTTGCTGCTGCGTTCCTGTGTTGGATTGATTGGCGCTCACTGGTGTCTATATCTGTGACACGATGTTGAATATACGCTTGAGTTCCATCCCCGGTTGTTTGTGATCATCACTTCATCCACAGATCTAGGCATTTGGAGGTTGAACGTTGTTTCTATGGATCTAACGGATGGCAGCGACGAGATTTTGTTTTGGTTCGAGCTGATGGGGGATCTTGGTCACCCAAACCCTAGTTTTGTGATCCTCTATAGAAGCTTCACAAAGGACTTGGAAGGAGGGGTTTCGCAAGCGGTGGTGCTCCCTGTATGGTACGGTTTTTCTCTCGATGAAATCCTTTTTGATTTTCTGGTTTTGATCATGACCAGTTCAGAAATGGTATTGATTCTCCTTTCCATCTCGTATCTTGGCGAGATGAAGTTTGAATGTGTTAAATTTTTGGTTGATTGCGATTTGTGAAGGCATTGTGATGCCTTCCCTTTTCAAATGTTTTATGTGACTTTTGGTGCCTAGTGTGAGGCAATGAATATGGTGGCGGCGATGGCATGGATGGATTTGATTGAGATCTTCTTCGAATGTTCCCCAATAGAGGGTTTATGTTTCTGTGCAATGTATGTGGTTTTGGGGTTGGATGAACCTTTGATCTGAAGCTACGGGTTAAGGTTGAGGTTCTCGGATGCGTTACTGTGTACGCCGGTTCTGGTGGTTGGTCTTGCCGGCGTGATGCTATGGTGGAGATGATTAAAGGATGGGTGCACAGATCAAGGCAGGTGTACGTCGCATCTAGCACATGACATGCTTTTTGATATTTGAATTCTGTAATATTTCTGTGTTGCAATTCTGTTTTGAATATTGACTGCGGTTCCGCCCCCCGCATGATCTGTAATGGGTACCAGACACCCATAAACCGGTTTTCAAAAAATGAAAAAAATGATTGCAGGTTGGTTGGTGATATTTTCAGACAATGAAGTGACCAAGGAGACCCTGAAGGGTGACCTAGTGACATGGTAACCCTTTTGATGGTTCATATGGGAAGGGGGTAGTGGTGATTATGAGTTTTACCTTGTCACCTAAATTCATAATTTGATCATATTATAGTGGGATGATGACATGCCACACACCGAATAGTATAACAAAGTATTTTAAAAAAGAGATTAGACAGAGGGTTGACCCATTAAGATGTGTATTATAATATGGTTGGGGTGGGACACACATTCTAATATTTATAATCCATGAGGTGTAGAGAACCGAAGCTTGATGTACATGGACATTACATTACTTTTTCGGAATACTTAATACATAATGAAAATAGACACACAAGGATTGTAGTAGTTTAGTGTCTTTGGAAACATGAAAAATAATCTTTTAATCATAGTGAATGATCTTCAAAATCTCCCATAAAGATCTTCCCCGTTTTTTCTTACCTAAAACCATTCTTTAAATCATGGGGAAAAGAAAACATAAAAAGGGTGAGCTCAAATGCTCAGTAAGGGTAATCATAGAGAACATAAAACAATCCATAAACATTTGAATGTAAAAACTTGAACGTAAAATCTAAACATCAAAATCATGAGCAACGACATAAATCTTGGAAGTACACAAGGCATAGATCATAATGGAATATTAGTCATGATAAACTAGCATGGTAATAAAAAATTTAATTGTAGCATCCATTAAGCACATGTTATGATTTACATAGTAGCGAAGACATTGCTGCCGAGACCATATTAGTGTAAAAAGTCCCATTCTAAATCGAGTTCACTCCTCCTTCCAGTTCTGTAACACCGAACTGGATTAACTTACCAATCCAGCCATGTCTATCTCATGAGATATAAATCTTTACCCAATGCATTGGAGGGAGATATAGGTCCCACCCATCTCATAATGAAACCATTATTACTTGATCCAAAACATAAACATAAATCATTCATCATAACACAAAGAATAAAATGGGTTTCATAAACATCATCCCATCATAACATAATCCATATAAAACAAATTGATATCATTTCATCATAAGAAATGTGAAACCATGTAAATCACAGAGATAGTATACTTGAAACATACACATAAGAAATAATTTCATCTTAGATGGAAAATGATTTTGATAAAACATTTGAAAATAATTCTTGAGGAAAATATCCTTTCTTCTTAAAAATTATTTTCTTTTCAGGAAATGCCATGAAATTTTAAAAGAAAAGGATTTTGTTGAAAATAGTCATTAAATTTTTTAGAGGTAGCTTCATTGAAATAAGTCATTATGAAACCGTAAAAATCCTTTCATGCCGTATAAGTTAAAAAAACATTCTCCTCGTACTTTTGTCAGAAAAGTAAAAAAGTAACACGTATGGTAAACAAAAGAAAGATTACTTGAATAACACAAATTAAAAGTAAAAGAGGGGTAAAAATTAATTTAAACATACATGGAAGAATATTAATCACTTTATGAAAAACATTTTATGGACATGGATGAAAAATATAACCCCATTAAAAACTTACGTATAAGAAATCTCAGATAAAAATGAGATTTGGAAAATTATCCCTTACCTTATGTCCGATAAGCTTCATATGCTTCCAAACCTCATGTATAATGATTTAAATAATTTCATATACTTGTTATAGAATCATATTCACTGTTATTATATCATATATAGTTTATTTATGACTTTATATTACCCATTCTTTTGTAAATTCGATGTAAAAGCATCGATTTGGGTAAAATCATTTCATTTAATGTACATGTTACGGCATGACGTTATTGATATTATTACTTATATCCTGATTTACTTAATTTCACATTTTAAAACATGATTTATGTATAATATATATTCAGAATATACATATATATATGATAGATCGATAAATGGAATGAAATACACCGTTCATGTAGACGGTAGACCGTACGTACGCATGAACGATGTTTTCGTTTCATTATTGAATTTAATGGAATTAAGTATATGATATACATATATATATATACATAAATCCAGTATCATTATTATTCATTATATATACATTATAATCATTCATGAAAGGTTAACATGGAGAATCAATCTCATCGCGTTGTCGAGACGGTAGTCCGTACGTACGCATGAGCGACGATATCGTTCCCATAATTATTGAATTGATTTGGAGTGGATGATACAATATATCAGAATAAGTATGATGTTATAATAACTATGTATAGTTATTATTTACACCATTATACCCATAAAAGTAAGGTTGTGTTGGAAAAACAGATTACACCACGGCGTGGAGACGGTATTCCGTACGTACGCACGCGCGGTGATTTCATTTTCCGTAGGATGGATTGAAGGTGAAATGGGTTTGTTTCATATTTATAATAACATATCAGTATATGAGTAATACTTATGTTATTACTTTATAATGAAACAACTAATGAAGATTAAGTATAAGAAGAAGGAAACTTGAAATAATCGGTAACAAATATTACCTCTTCTTTGACACACCTCTTTGAAACCTCCTCTTAGGGAACTAAAATTGGTCTTTGAAGAAGACCATGACCTCTAGTATGTTTCTAAGGTGGATGATAAAGGAAATGGGCAGGGTTTGTTCAAGCATCAAGGCTCAAAAGTGTGTGAAAATAAGAGGGAAGGGGTGCCCTTTTTATAAGGGAGGAGAGGGGCACCTTTGGAAGATCTTAAAATATTATTTTATAATAAATTCATATTCTGTTTTTAATAGCTCCAAATTGACTTATTTTAAATAATATACCATTACGTAGGAAATATTTTTATATTTATAATGAATATTAATAGTAGAATTTATCTTATGTATAACCCTATATTAAAAATGATTTAGTTATTAAACATTGATTTTAACTATTTTAACCATTCTTTAAATAAATTAATAATAAATGACGTAATCTAATAAAAGTGGACCTAAATGGTCATATTTTATTCCTAAGGGTTTTTTTGGTCGAATTACACTTATCCAATAGAATTAGGACATGTGTTAGGGTAATAATAATATCATTTTTATCCTTAATTACCCTATTTACTTTTAACCGTGGTAAATAAAAGTAAAAAGCTACTATTCACCAAAAATTATTTTCATCTCATTGAACCACAATTTAGTCCTTGATATTAACTGTGTCTCTTAGATTTTTGAAATTCCACTCACAGAAGCGGTAAAATTATGTTTTCTGTATGTTTGCAAAAAGCTCCTAGGAGGTAGGTAAAAGACGGTGAAAAGTTCAATAAAATTTTTATATATCTAAAATTATTATAAAATGACTCCAATGAATTTAATTAAACTTATATAGGTATTATGTATCAATTTTGACCTCAAATAAATTTAAATAAAATAAATAATTATTTAAATAAAATTTCGGTTTTTAAATAGTAACCTAGTGTTTTCACTATTCATAAAAAATTCAATGTTTTTAGAAAAACACCAAAAATCAACCCTACGCTAATTTCGATATTCCGAATCCAAAAATTAAGTCCATTTTGAAAGATAAAATTTATAAAATTTCAAAAAGTGGGTATTACTATTCATAACAGCTAGTTCATAATAATATTATAATAATATCTCGTTTTGTGAAACTCGGTATTGCGTACCATACACGCTGTCGAGGAAGGTCTTGATTGTGTGTAATGCAAGCCAAGTTAGGGATGCGTGTAGTGAAAGAACCGTTAGGTGTTGCGTATAACATAATCAAAACTTATTTTATTTATACATTAAAAAAAATCTACACCTAATGTTGCGTAAAATAATTTCGACAAAATGAACTTGAAATTGTGTGTTACACGAGACAAGAATAGTGTTGTGTATACTACAAGATAATACGGTGTTCCGCATAGTACATGACAATCATAGTGTAGAGTAAAATAAGAGACATAAAAGAAATTAAAAATAATATATCTCATAAAATCTCGGGGTGTTACATTCTACCCCCCTTAAAATGAATTTTTCCCTCGAAATTCATAGGGGTTATAAATGGTTTTCTTCTTGAAAGTTTCTTTCATAGAATCCCACATCGTAAAAAGGAATACAAAAAATGAACTTTAAAAACTAAATTATAAAACGTAATGGTTACCCAAATTAACTAATCATTGGGTTTCCACATAGGAGAACATATGTGAAAAAAATAGATATAGAAGAGAAATACAACCATCAAGTTCTGATGGAGAGTGGTAGAGAACATGGCTATGAAAAATTCAAGAATCACAAAGCCATAAATTTGTGATGATTTAATGTACCATCTGATTCATCGGATATAAGGACACTCAGAAAACATTTTAGGTTTTCAATATCATTTCCCTAAAGTTGAATATTTTGAATTAGAATAAATACTTACTTCATTTTGGTACAATATTACCGTTGTTCATGCCTTGAACAATTTACACTTCATATCCTAAAGAAATGAAGTTGAATTTTTCATTCGTGAAGTGTTAGCATATCAAGTGATTGAATGATGGGTCATTCCATCTGTCTCAAACCAAAGGTTAGAAAAAGTTATCAAAAATACATAAGTCCATATTTAGTGAGATTAATCATATATGGTTCCTAAAATGGACTTATACTTCATATATCATACCACTTAATATAATAAAATTGGTTTCTACTAAATAGGGACTTCCTGTAGGCTAGTGGTAGGCGATAAAGGCATGTCGCACATCAATTGTGGGTTCGATTTTCACAGCCTTTTCCGACGCGAAAGGTTGTATCCCATCATGCAGGTTGTCCCTTTTTCTAAAATTACATTATTATAACATTCCTGCAATAATATTGAAAAAAATTCACGCCTTAAACAATACTATCTTATGTCTAACATAATTCATTCAAATCATTAGGTTTATCCAAAATACTTCGTTCTAAGATCATAGTATAAAGAAAACTATTAACAAAAAAATCATATAACAAGCATGTGAATACAATCATTTATCCCTCATATATCTTGTTGGTGACATTGAAATCATGGTAATACCTTAATCATGTATTCTTTTAAAACATGAGTTACCATAGAACCTTAGTGAAAACATGAGTGCTGTCAAAATTTAACACTTTCCACATACCAAAATCCAAAAATTTCAATATACTCAATCCATGATATCACTTTGTCCTTATACCAGTCATGAGCTCATTAATACTATCAAATAACTCATTATCTCCTTATCCTTTCATTATGATCATATCATCTACCTTAAAAAAATATTTGAATAACCTTTCATGTTTATCGGTACCATTCATCATATTCTTTCAAAACTAAAGAAAAGGCAATAGTGTAACAATCCTTATATTTTTTTCTTTTTTCCATTGTACCATACATTATTTTTGATAAACATACAATCATTACACTACCTTCTTAAACCATTGACCGAGATTCAACAATTCTTTTATCTCATATATCATTTGTAGTCTCTTCATCATCATCAATATAAATACTACCCATACGGCCATGATTATTATTTTCATGAGACTTTACCTTAGGGCATTGGTTTTCATAATGCCCGTACATTCCACATTTAAAACATTTAACCATTGTTGATGTCTTAGAAATACCATTATCCTTATCCATGCTGTTAACTAATCCTTTTCCTTTACAATTACTGGCTTTGTGTCCTTCTTTTACACACCCAAAGAATCTTCCAGTTCCTTTGAAACATTCTCCCTGATGCCTCTTCCCACATGATTTACATGAGGGGAATTGAACTTTCTTTCCTTAATTATCATCATGAAACTCGATCTTTCTCTTTTTAGCTGAGTCAGGAAACATACCAAAGTTGAGATTATTGATCATATTATGAGATTGTTGATTAGGCATAATAATGATATGTGGACCTCCAGATCCAATTTCATATGTTTGCTCATATAGAATTCCATTGTCCATCATATCCTCCATTATCGTTAATCTTCCTGTTTCCAGCCATTTTCTAAAACCCAAAAAGAATAGTGTGAGAGGAAAAAATCATGCTAGGAAAACAACAAAATAAAGTTGTAGTACCTTCAATATCTAACATCTTAGGTTTAATTATAAGATCATTAGCGCAATTCTAGGATTATAACCTATACGTATAGTTATCCTTAGGGACATCCCTAGACATACCTTAGTAATATCTCTAGGGATCTTACTAAAGTTTTCGCATCCTAGTTTCCAAAGGTTAACTAAACCATTCCTCTAATACCAACTATAGAGACTCGAAGCTTGACGTACATGGACATTACATTACTTTTGTGGAATACTTAATACATAATGAAAACAGATACACAAGGACCATAATAGTTTAGTGTCTTTGGAATCTTAGAAAATAATCTTCTAATCATGGTGAAAGATCATCAACATCTCCCATAAAGATCTTCCCCTTTTGTTTTCTTACCTAAAACCTTTCTTTAAATCCTGGGGAAAAGAGAACATAAAAAGGGTGAGCTCAAATGCTCAATAAGGGTAAGTATAGAGAACATAAAACAATCCATAAACATTTGAATGTAAAAAATTGAACAAAAAATCTAAACATCAAAATCCCGAGAAACGACAAAAATCTTGGAAGTTCACAAGGCATAGATCATAAAGGAACATTAGTCATGATAAAAAATCATGGTAATAAAACATGCAATTGTGGCATCCATTAATCACATGTTATGATTTCCATAGTAGCCAAGTAATTACTGCCAAGTCCATCTTAGTGGACAAAGTCCCATTCTGAATCGAGTTCACTCCTCATTCCAGTCCTGTAACACTGAACCAGATTAACTTACCATTCTAGCCATGTCTATCTCATGAGATATAAATCTTTACCCAATTAATTGGATGGAGATATAGGTCCCACCCATCTCATAATGAAATCATTCTTACTTGTGCCACAATATAAACATAAATCATTCAACATAACCCAACGAATAAAATGGGTTTCATAAACATCATCCCATCATAACATAATCCATATAAAACAAATGGATATCATTTCATCATAAGATAAGTGAAATCATTTAAATCACGGAGATATTATACTTGAAACATACAGATAATAAATAATGTCATCTTATATGGAATATGGTTTTGAAAAAACACTTGAAAATAATTCTTGAGGAAAATATCCTATCTTCTTAAAAATAATTTTCTTTTCACGAAATGCCATGAAATTTTAAAAGAAAATGATTTTGTTTAAAATAGTCATTAAATTTTGTAGAGGATGTTTCATTGAAATAAGTCATTATGAAACCGTAAAAACCCATTCATGCCATATAAGTTAAAAAAACATTCTCCTCGTACTTTTATCGGAAAAGTAAAAAAATACCACGTATGGTGAACAAAAGAAAGATTCCTTCCATAACACAAAGTAAAAGACAAATAGGGGTAAACATGACTTTAAACATACATGGAAGAATTTTAAACACTTTATGAAAAACCTTTTATGGACATGGATGAAAAATATAACCCCATTAAATACTTATGTATAAGCAATCTCGGATAAAAATGAGATTTTCCAAGTTATCCCTTACCTTATGTCTGATATGCTTCGTATGTTTCTGAACCTCCTGTATAATGATTTAAATAATTTCATTGAATTATTACATAATAATATTCATTTTTATTGTATCATATATAGTTTATTTATGACTTTATATTACCCATTCTTTTGTAAATTCGATGTAAAAGAAACGATTTGGGTAAAATCATTTCATTTATTGTACGTGTTTCGACTTGTTATTCTTGATATTATTACTTATATCCTGATTTACTTAACTCCAGGATGTAAAACATGATTTATATGTAATATATATTCATCATATACATATATATATGATATATCGATAAATGGAATGAAATACACCGTTCATGGAGACGGTAGGCCGTACGTACACATGAACGCTGTTTTCGTTTCCTTATTGAATTGAATGGAATTAAGTAGATGATATACATATATATATATATAAATCCAGTATCATTATTATGTCATATATTTCATTATTATTCATTATATATACTTTATAATCATTCATTAAAGGTTAACATGGAGAATGAATCTCATCGCGTCGTGGAGACGGTAGTCCTTACATACGCACGAGCGATGATATCATTTCCATAATTATTGAATTGATTTGGAGTGGATGATACAATATATCACAATCAGTATGATGGTATAATAACTATGTATATTTATTCATTACACCATTATAACCATCCAAGTAAGGTGGTGTTGGAAACCAGATTACCCCACAGCATGGAGACGGTATTCTGTACGTACGCACGCGCGGTGATTTCATTTTCTGTAGGATGGATAGAGGGTTAAATGGGGTTGTTTCATATTTATAATATCATATAAGTATATTATTAATACTTATGTTACTACTTTATAATTAAAAAACTAATGAAGAGGAAGTAGAAGAATAAAGAAACTTGAATGAATCGGTAACAGATATTACCTCTTCTTCGACACGCCTCTTTGAAACTTCCTCTTAGGGCACTAAAATTGGTCTTTGAAGAATACTAGGAGCTCCAGTATGTTTCTAAGGAGTTTGAGAAGGGAAATTGGCAGGGATTTTCCGATATTCAAGGCTCAAAAGGGTGTGAAGAGAAGAGGGAAGGGGTTCCCTTTTTATAAGGGAGGAGAGGGGCACCTTTGGAAGAACTTGAAATATTAATTTATAATAAATTCATATTCGGTTTTTAATAGCTACAAATTGATTTAATTCAAATATAAGGTAGGTATGGGTCTAAATACGCTCAACCAATAGATTTTAGACAGGTTTGGGCCATTATATTAACTTTATCATTTAGTTTTAACTCTTAGTTAATTATATTGACATTTACCATGTCACTTTTTATTTTTATAATATATAGTTAATAAACATAAAATATACATCCAAGCGACCAAAAAGTAGTCAATTAATGATACACCTATCATGATATAAGTATCTTGTCCGAACCATTGATTTTTAATAATATAATAACAATTAATAATATATTATTTTTTTAAAAAACTATTTTTTGTCAATTTTGACACTATTTGGTAATAGTTTTTTTTGAAAATTATAACAGCATTATTAGTTCGAAAAAAGTTAATTAAACCAATAATAACATTTTATATGAACCTAGAAAATTAGTGTAATTCATAAAAAGTCTCAAATTACATTTATTTGGGTATTTATAACTTCAATTATGTTAATATTTCATTAGTAAGATAATTAATGAATCATCATTGTGTCATAAATAAATTAACTTATTTAATGTATAAAAATTATAAATAAAATTCCATTATGTAGTAAATATTTTTATCTTTCTAATTAATATTTATAGTAGAATTTATCTTATGTATAACCCTATATTAAAAATGATTTAGTTATTAAACTTTAATTTTAACTATTTTAACCCTTCTTTAAATAAATTAATAATAAATGTCCTAATCTTATCCAAGTGGACCTAAATGGTCATATTTTATTCTTGAGGTTGTTTTTGGTCAAATTACACTTATCTAATAGAATTATGAATGTTTTAGGGTAATAATAATATCATTTTTACCGTTAATTACCATATTTAATTTTAACCGTAGTAAATAAAAGTAAAAAGTTACTATTCACCAAAAATTATTTTCATCTCATTGAACCATATTTTAATCCTTGATATTAACCATGTCTCTTGGATTTTCGAAATTTCACTCACATAAGCGATAAAATTATGTTTTATGTAAGTTTGCAAAAAGCTCCTAAGAGGTAGGTAAAAGACGGTGAAAAGTTCAATAAAATTTTTATATATCCAAAATTATTATAAAATGAATCCAATGAATTTCATTGAACTTATATATGAATTATGTATCAATTTTTACATCAAATAAATTTAAATAAAATAAATAATTATTTAAATAAAAAGTCAGTTTTTTAAATAGTAACCTAGTGTTTTCACTATTCATCAAAAAATTAAAGTATTCAGAAAAATACCAAAAAATCACCCTAGGATAATTTCGATATTCTGTTTCCAAAAATTAATTCCATTTTGGAAGACAAAATTTATTAAATTTCAAAAAGTGCGTATTACTATTAATAACGGCTAGTTCATAATAATATTATAATAATATCTCGTTTAGTGAAACTCGTTATTGCATACTACACACGCTATTGAGGAAGGTCTTGATTGCGTGTAATTCAAGCCAAGTCAGGGATGTGTGTAGTAAAAGAACCGTTTGGTGTTGCGTATAACATAATAAAAAATTATTTCATTTATATATTAAAAAGAATCTATACTTAATGTTGCATAAAATAATTTCCACAAAATGAACTTGAAATTGTGTGTAACATGAGCCAAGAATAGTGTTGCGTATACTGCAAGCAAATATGGTGTTTCATATAGTACAATCCAATCATGGTGTAGAGTATAATAGAAGACATAAAAGAAATTCAAAAGAATATATCTCATAAAATCTCGGGGTGTTACATGAGTGAAATAAATTTATATTACCTATGACACCCTCTAGGTAATCTGTTGATGAACACAGGTATCCAATTTATATTACTCAGGACCTGATCCTAGGAATTATCTGTTGAAAATGGTTATCCATGATAAAATTCCTTAGAAACACCACATGGATTCAGCTCATAGGATATATTATTCCCCATGAATTCATTTTATAGGTTATCTGTATTTAAATTCCTTATAATTTATCCTTACATTAGGATTTTAGTGTATTGGGGATCGAATTCCTTGGACACCATCCTTCTATTTGGATCCTGGTTGTTTTAGTTGGAATTCCGTAGACATGTTCCTTAGATTTGTCTCAGAATTACATTTTATTACCTAGGACATGCTCCCACGAATTACACTTATGCCTAATATTGGTTGGAAGGAGTCTATGATATTCTTAGTGACACCCAATCATTGGATATATCATGTTTGGTCCGATCTCTGGATTAATGTGAGAATCCTAGGATAGGTAATGGCTATTTTATTATGCATTCATGATTTATTTATTTATTTAGGTTATCATGTCATAATAATATATATAAAATATTCCTATTTATATGAAGAACTATGTTCATGGTTCCCTAATTAGTTGTACGCATATCCTTCTCAGGCTACCATGGAACTTGGGTAACTAAGTAAACATCAATATTCATAGGTTCCAATTCAAAAAATTCCAGATGTTTATGATCACGAATGATACCTCATATATCAAGGATATTAGGATGAGGTGTAGAAAAAAATATAGTTTATCATCTTATTATATAAATTAATTATTTTATTATAGGAGTTTTTGCCATAGGTAAATTAATATTTGTAATAATTCGTACTTCTATATTCAGTTTTTAGTTAAGGATATGTTTTATTAGATTCTGTGTGCTATGATTTTAATTTATATAAATTATTTTTTTCTATTAATATATTATTGTTCACTCTATTTTGAAGGAATATTCTCGCCATTATTACTTTAGTCCCTTTCCACTAGTTATAAGAATTTACCATGTCGGGTGGAATTACTAAGGACATGTAGAAACTAGATCTTGTCACTGTTAATAGTGTATTAGGGAAGGGAAGATACAAAGTGGTATCTGACCATTTGGTGGATAATATCATAATATGTATTGATTTTTTCTATTTTATATAACTATTTAGTGAGATGGTAGAATAGTGACATAGGAATGGGTTTGATAATGTTCTATATATTGGATTTTTTTTAATGAAAAACAATTATGATAGGAATTCTAGGTTATAAGAGATATGAGATTTCTGATCATAGTGTATTCTTTTATGTTTGAATAATTTCACCTAGCATGATGCATAAGGAGCTCCAAGATTTTTAATGGAAAGTGGATAGTGCTTTTGCATCCTTTTTAGGATGTTAGTGAGTTAAGTTATATATTTGTGTTGAGTGGAGATATGTGATGGGAATCAATGAATTATGGGGTTTTCAAGGTTTTTGATGGCCTTATACATGGAAAAAAAGAATGGGTAATTTGTTTTATAAGAATTAATTAGAGGTAAGTATCTTTAAAATACAAAGAAATACGTGTTCTAAATGTATTCTAAGTTGTAAAATAGTATAGAATGGATGAATTCTGGTGGTTTTGGAATGAAACCCACATCTGTGGGTGATCCTGTGATAGATCATTTCATAGGTGATATGAAACGTTTTAAATATGATCAACATGGGTGGTTCTAGAAAATGACATGGAAATGCATTAGGAGAATGGTTAGTTATTAGGCACTTGATCATAGCTTCAATTATGTGATACTCATGGGAGAATGATTCATGTGAGGTGAGAGAGTTTTATGGGAGAATTTTTCTATTACAATTTCATGAGATCAAGGTGAAATGCATTAGTTATGTATGGTTTTATTGAATTATGAATCAGTGACAATTCAATTAGGAGCCATGAACCAATGGGATTAATGAAATACTTGTGGATAATATGACCAAGAATGTTGTATGATAATGAATAATGTTTCATCAGTGATGAGAAATAACCCATAGATAGTTTTATTCTTATAATTGATAGTAGATTAGTGTGGATCATGAAGTGTGAAACTCTTGTGATGAAAGAACCTATTGTGACTACACTCATGCAGTGGTATAAGGGAATCTATACATTATCAGTTACACCATTGGATACAGAGGGTGTGTAAATTGTTATATATAGAATTTGACAGATGTCAATGGTGACCTTCCCATTATACGAGAACAAATAGTGGTTGATACTTTCATGATGGATCTTGGATACAAGAATGATAGTCACTCCAATGCATTAGTTGAGTTAATGGATGGAGTGTGAGTTTTGTAGGTAAGAAACCATGTGGGTAGGGTTATGGGTAAGTTAAAATATTTTATTATATGATCATGGTGTCTTTTGGATTATGGTGAGTAGATAAATATTATTTTCTGTGGTTCCTTAAAGAATACCAGATTTGGGATTCCGATGTGATGATGGGTGGATTTTGTGAAATAGAACCAGGATCAGGATAAGTTTGAGGTGATCTAAATTTTGGTTATCCCAATGGTTCATTGATTCTCATGTGAGACTATGAAAGTAGTTGTTTGTTAGTTGATGATAAAAACATATAATTAGACTTGTATTTGTGTTTTAACTATGGTGTGGGATGATTGAACAATCATCTAATTCCCATGGGAGTTGGGGAATCATCATCTAGTAATATTGAGGTAGCTTGTTGGTAGGTGCGAACAAGAATACTATGAATGATCATCCTAGAAAAGATCTGATCATTGTTTTTTGGTGTTTTTGAGTGTAGTTATAAGTGAAACTATACCAAGATTGTTTTTAGAACACTAAAAATGTGTTTTTGTAGAAAATTTTCACAGAAGGAACATACATAGATCGATATCAGCATGTATGAGTTAATTATTGTAGTAGGGATTAGTATAAACATTGATATTAATTTATTGAGAACATTATGGTGTCCTAGGTTATATGGGTGTAGGTAAAAATAATATCAAGTTTTTGGTAATTATTACGAGATATGACTTAGTTATGGATATATAATTAACCTCATGTTTAGAGTGTAATAGAGTATTCTTATTTAGAGTTATAGTATAGAATGGGATGAGTCAGTTATGATTTGTCAAATGGGATAGGTTGGGTTTTATAGTTGAAAGGCCACCAAAGATTCTTGGGGAGAATAAGTTCTACATTGGGAAGTATGTGAACCTCAGTGTCTATATTGTATATGTAGTCTTGAGTGAATTTTAATTTTTAACCTTCATGAGAGGTCTGTTTTGATAACCATTGAAAAAATTGTTATTTTTGGTGTTCAAAAATTACTAGGATGTGTTTATATAATGAATAAAAAGTCTTGAAGAATGATTTGGGTGATAATGTGGATGATAGGTAATGTGAAAGAGATAATTTGTTTCCTAGGGCTTGTCCCTATCTGAAATTTAGAGAAGAACATGGTGGTGGTCCTCTATGGATGAAGAACAAATACCCAGGTCAGGGGCATAAATCCCTAGTCTAGGATTGGTGCGTGGGGATAGGAATTTTGGGAAATGGGTACGATGAAATAAACATTTATATCCATGTTTTACATAGAAAATTTCAAGGTATGGGGTCTTATGCCTTAGTGGATAGTCGTTTCAATTGGATTGAGTCATAGTGGAAAATAGAGAGAAGGTATGGGGTTATAGAGTGTCACTATTAATTTTTGGTGATTAAGGTACCTATATAAAAAATGATCATGAAGAATCCCTTGGTTATAAGGCTCGACATGTTGGGTTCCCAGGGGTGTTGGGAGGCACACCATGACATAGTAGAGGCCATTGAGCATTCTATTTTTTCATATATGGTGAAACTTTGGGGGGGGGGGCCATTTTCCCCATTGATTATTTAGGGAATTGGGCCTGAGCTTACCTACATCATTCCCCACCCTTTCATTCCCTATTGAATTGATGTGGTTTTTGAATGTGATTTATTCACTAAAATGAGGTATGTTATCCACTTTTTCCATCAATCTTACTTCCCCTTGCCTAGTATTTTATTTTTTGATTATTCAATAAAGGGTTTAGTGGCTATTTCCACCAAATCATGGTAAAAATCACCTCATAAAATGTTGATTTTTCATGTGGTGGGAATAAGATGACCCCAAAGCATGATCACATGATGTTTCATGCTATTTTGTTAGCAGTATATCACCTTATGATTGGTGATAAGGTTTTCTCATTAGTTAAATGGATTTACTTATATAATAAATGTTACATTTTAGGCATTTTTTCTAAACTGGTGATGGGAGTACAATGCCCACCTTTCATGTGAATTTGTCACAGTTTGATTTTAATGAGTTTCCTACGTGAGACACTCAATGATTTTTAAACATCACCTTAATTATAATATTAATTTTAGTACTTTAATTAAATAAAAATTTTATTTATTATTTTCAAATAATTAATTATTGATAATTGGATTCTAATTAATTAATTTGGTGATTTGGATATCAGTTCAGGCATTTTCTAGATGGATAATTACTAGAAATAATAAGACAAGATTAGTCATCAGCTATCTGAATATGAATTTAAAGGTGAATAACTCCAAAATTATGGTAGGATTAACTTATAAAATTTCAATTTTTTATTATACACACTTATAGTTTTATGTGAATTGTGTTCTAGCCACTAAGGGAGAATGAACTTACAATTAAATAGAATTGTTTAATTTAAATGAATAGTTTCAAACTAAATAAATTACCAAATAACACATTGGATCCTTCTACACTGACTTGTTTACCTTAGTAACCTCTGCTTGAATCCCTGATCATTATTTTGTGACTTGAGGTATATGGACCCCTTGAGACATCTAATTTCACTATTTAAGCATAGTGGCACTTAGTATATGTTCCCTTGGGGTCCTCCAAATGTAGGTGAGTGATGAAATGAGATGTATGGCCAATGGTTTTCCATGCATGAACATTTAGATACCATTGATCTATTGGGATAACTGTGATGAGTATAGGATGAGTGATCCAACCCCATTGGGCTATGAGTACCTATAAGGGTATGTTATGTGTGGTTTTATTTTAATAGGATGTGTGGATGTATACAGATCTAGAGACAACCTATATGGCATGCTTATCCTTGGACCATCTATTTAGAACAAGGGTAGTGAGGCCATGACATTAATATTATGATACTGAGGAATTATTTTCCATCTATGTAATGGGTTTTAACATGATAGATAAGGTTGGGGTTGAGGGAAACCTGTTAGGTACCTAGATTGCGAAATGACCAAGGGGACCCCAATGGGTTCCCTAATGTCATGTTTACCCCTTTGAGGGTTTATAAAGGAAATGGTTAGTACTGATTGTAGGTTTCATATCAAGACTCTAATCAATGATATGAACCTTTTGTTAATTCATAAGGATATTTCATTCACTAAAAAGGATGAACAATGTTTTTTAAGATAGGATCTAAAAGACTGTAAACCTATCAAGATAAGTATTGTGAGATGGTTGGGGTGGGATTCACAAACGTGTTGAGATACATGGGATTTCTAAGACATTCTCCTATGATCCAACCATTATAATACAACATTAGATTTACTAGAACATGATTCTATGAATTGGTTATTGAACTTGGTTATCCAGTTTGGCATCCCAAGGACATGTTATTTGGAATGATCTGTTAATAAATTTATCTTGGTGGTAATACCTTGTACCTTCTCCAATGATTCATCTTATAGGATATCTAGGATAGAATTACTTGTACACAATCCTTGGATTTTTCTTTTAGGTTATCTAGGTTATAATTCATTGGACACTCTCCTTAGATCAATATTATAGTTTATTTGGTTTTGAATGAATTGGAAACTCTCCATGGATTCAGCTAATATGTTTTTGATTTGGAATTCCTTAGACACCCACATTGGATTAAAATCATTCATAATTTGGTTTTCCTATAGGCTACACTTATGAATCTTTTATAGGCTTGATATTGGTTGGAATGATTCCATAAGTTACTTAGAGACACCCTGACACTATCCGATGTAGGTTAAGTTGATTATATTTTTTATGTGATAACCTAAGCATCCATATGGGTTATTTTATTATTATTTTGTATTTTATTTATTCATACAAATGAGTATGTAAAATAAATATATAAATTTCATTTCTAGATACAAATGGGAATACATTGGTGGTTCCCTAATGAGTTTTACAGAAACCCTTCATGGGAAACATGTTACATGGGTGCCTTTGGGTACTTCACTATTCACAATTTCATGTTTAGAAGAGGATTGAAGTTGAAGATTGAGTATGATAACTCAGAAATACTAGATACTTGGATGAGGTGTAATTCCAAAATCTATAAAGCCTCATGTTTTATTAATTAATTTATTTTTTATATGAGATCATACTAGAGGGAGATCTATGCCTCTATGAACGCTTGATTTCATATTCATCTATTATTTGTAGAAATGTTTTATTTTCTTATAGATGTTTTTATGTGTATAATAATGAAATATGTTTTGTTATTTTTGAGCTATTTCACACTTGGATTTTAAGAAATTGTCTACCCACTATAACTTTAGGTTCTTTTCGCTAGTCGGAAACCTTTAGTGTATGAGAATGAATTTTTGCGGTCAATCAGTGGCCTAGTCTAGTCACCATTAAATGTGGATCGAGGAATGGATATTATAATTTGGTGAAGGTTGCACTGTAAACATTGATAATGATAAATTTATCATCACATGTTAATAAGGACTCGATGTTTTATCTGTTAATGTTGATGAGAATGTTTAAACTATTTACATAGAATACATTAGTTGTCGAAACAAACTTTACATTATTGTGGTTGAGGATAAGTCATGGTTTTTTATAGGAGGTTAAGACAACGGAATGTTCATGAAATAAATAATCACTCAAGGAGACTACTGGAGAAAGAACTTCTAGAACATAAGTTTAACTCTTTCAAAGAATATTATTCTTTCCAATATGGTAAGAAACGAAAGCTATGATATAATCATAATGATGATGTATCAACCTGTGGAGCTTTATATTAAGTTCACATGAAACTTTCTGGACCTATAATAATTATGAGTATCATAGGAAAACACAATGCATGTGTCTTAGTTCATGATTTACTATTCTATACTTAGTCATATTTTCCTAATCATAATTTGAAAACAATATTGATTCTAAAATGTATTAATATTATTTATAAAAATTTAATTTACCTATCTATTTTAATCATCTAGAGTGATATAAGGAGGGAATTTCTAAATTTTTCATTTGAAACATCATACAAAAAAAGTTTTATTACTCCCAGTTTTTTAGAAACAATAATTCACATCAAAATTTCATAGGTGAATGAAGGAATAAAAATATTAAAAATATTCCCAACATATATTTCATGAATATAAAATTGGTAAGTACTTTTGGGTGGAATCCATGAGTATATCTTATTACAATACAAACCAAGTTTTTATCCACCTAGATCTTGGTGGCACCTTTCATAAATATTTTAAGGAATGTAAGAAAAAGAATTATTTATTTAGAGTATTTAGATACATAATGTTTAATTTGAATACAAAATACCAAGTTAATAAATATGATCCAAATTAAAATAAAAGATTTTTTATTCTGTAATCCATCACTAGTAAAGAATTAACAATTTTTTACAACTGAATTAAGAGAATTGAAAAAATGGTACATTTTTTCGATAAAATCAATCATTATGCGAATAAAAAATGTCTGGAAGATACTTATCTAGATTATATTTTCAAAACCCCCATTATTTAATTAGAATAATATTAATAACATCCATTTGATATTAACATTATACAAACTAGACTAGTAGATTCTAGGGAGAAAGAAGTTTGTTTAGTATAATTTAATCAACTCTTAATTGATAAAAAATTTCCCTTTTACCTATGATATAGAAAATCTTGAGAAACTATCATTATGATAATATCATTTTTAAAGTAAGTTAACTGAGTAAAAATAATTTTTTTAATTAATTAAGTATAATTATTTTACATTCTAATCAGAATTTTAACATAATATGGTTGATTATTCCACTGGGGATGAGAGTAGGGTAATTTATATACACGAAAAGATTATCCAATTTAAACGGCTTAAGTTTTGGACCATTGTTGAGTGATCTATGGATATTTTGGTTATTGGATTAAACCGTATCTTCCAAAATAAGAGTGATGAAAATGTTATCATTGTCTAGAATAAGTCTAGACTAGTTTCTATGTGTTTTAACATTGAATATAAAAACTATTAAGATGAATCTTGTTCACCACTCTTTATATAAATTCAAATATGTCAAGATTATATTAATTGATAATACTCATCATAACATCAATATATTTCTCTTCACTGTAAAGAGTGGATTACATAATATATTTGTGCAAGAGGATGTTTAAATTTAAATAAAAACATTATTTTGAAGATATCAATTTACTAAAATATGTATTTAATATTTTTAAAAACTTTATAGGCATACCAAAACACAAAGACATTGGTATTATAGATTTTAAGAATTTTACTTCAAAATTATTTTGTTAAAGTAATGTAAAATACAACTATTTTTATCAAAAAGTATTCAATGAAACCATCATTATATAAATATATAGAAATAAAATTCTTATTGGATAAATCTGAAATACACTTGAAGATTTTTTTTAAAAACATATTCGAATATAATATGATATGTGTATAATGGGTAAAATTAACTCCTTTCTTCGACTATAAATAACCTATATTCCAGAAAGAACTATTTTAACATATAATGAAAATATTATATTTTTTTCATAAATATTTTAGTTTTGATAATTCCTCTAGTATTATTACTGTAACAACCCATGATTTTATGAGAATTATTATTTTTAATTTCATTGATGTATTGTGCTGTACGCGACACCAAAATTATCTTGTTCTATACCCAACACCGTATACACAACATTATTCTTGGCTCGTGTTACACAAAGTTTCAAGATCATTTGATTGAAGTTATTCTAAGAATCATTGAATGTATATATATATATATTCAATGTATAAATGAAATACAGTTGGATTATATTATACACAACAACAAAATAATCTTAAACTAAACACAACCCTGACTTGGAATGCTTTACACGCAATCACAACCTTCCACGATTGTGTGTGTTGTACGCAATATCGAGTTTCACTAAATAATGATATGTTATTAAAATATTATATAAACTAGCCATTATGAATAGTAATAACCACTTTTTAAAATTTTATTTTTCAAAATGGACTTCATTTTTAGATTCGGAATATCGAAATTAGCCTAGGGTGAATTTTTGTTATTTTTCTGAAAACTTTCAATTTTTTATGAATAGTGAAAACATTAGGTTACTATTTAAAAATAGAATTTTTATTTAATTAATTAATTATTTTATTTAAATTTATTTTAGGTAAAAATTGATACATAATACAAATATAAGTTCAATGTAATTCATTGGAGTCAATTTATAATAATTCTATATATATAAAAATTTTATTGAACATTTCACCCTCTTTTACCTACCTCCTAGGAGCTTTTTGCAAACTCTAATAAAACATAATTTTACCACTTCTGTGAGTAGAATTTCGAAAATCCAAGAGACATAGTAAATATCAAGGAGTAAAATGTGGTTCAATAAGATAAAAATAATTTTTTGTGAATAATAACTTTTTACTTTTATTTACCACGGTTAAAAGTAAATAGGGTAATTAAGGGTAAAAATGATATTATTATTACCCTAACACATGTACTAATTTTATTGTATAAGTTTAATTCGACCAAAAACAACCTTAGGAATAAAATATTACCCTTTAGTTCCACTTATATTAAATTAGTACATTTATTATTATTTTATTTAAAAAAGAGTTAAAATGGTTAAAATCAACGTTTAATAACTAATTTTTTTTAATATATGGTTATGCATAAGATAAATTCGACTATAAATATTAATTAGAAATATAAAAATATTTCCTACCTAATGGTATTTTATTTATTATTTTTAGACTTTAAATAAGTTAATTTATTTATGACACAATGGTGATGCAGTAATTACCAAAACAATGAAATATAAAAATAATTGATATTATAAATGCCCAAATAAATGAAATTTGAAACTTTTTATTAATTAAACATATTTAATAGGTTAATATGAATTGTTAGTATTAATTTAATTAACGGTTTTCAAACTAATAATGTTTTTATGATTTTCACAAAAATCAATTACCAAATAGTGTCAAAATTGACATAAAATAGTTTTTAAAACAAATATTATATTATTAATTGTTATTATATTCCTAAAAATCTAAGGTTCAGCCAAATGACTTAGATAAGGTTATATATATTAATAATGAACCACTTGAGGCTCGTTTGTCTTGTAATAGTATGTTTATTAACCATATAGTGTAAGAAAACAAGAAGACACGGTAAAAGTTAAATTATTTAACGTAGAGATAAATCTAAATGATAATGTTAAAATAGTAACCTAAACATTCCCGAAACCTATTTGTTGTGAAGATTTCGTCCCATCCCCTAGATTCTAAATATAGAAATTTGGATCTATTATAAACCGAATATGACTTTATTATAAAATAATATTTTATGTTTTTCCAAAGGTTCCCCTATTCTCCCTTATAAAAAGGGCATCCCTTAGCTCTTATCTTCACACCCTTTTGATCCTTGAAGCTCGGCCAAACCCTGACCATATACCTTTTCATATTCCCTAGAAACATTATAGAGGTTCTGGTCTCCTCAAAATACCAACCCTAGTGCCTTAAGAGGAGGTTAAGAAGAGGCGCATCAAAGAAGAGGTAATATTCTTTACCGATTCTTTCCAATTAATTTCTTCTTCTACTTATTATCCTTTATTTGTTTAATCATAAATTAATAGAATCAATATCACTCATATACATATATATTATTATAAATATTAAACAACCCAATTTCATCTTCTATCCATCCTACGGAAAAAGAAATCACCACGTGTGCGTACGTACGGAATACCGTCTCCATGCCATGGTGTAATCTATTTTCCACCACCACCTTACTTGGATGGGTATAATGGTGTAAATAAATAAATATATATGATTATTGTAAAGTTATATTTATTCTGAAATTTTATACAAACACTTCAAGAAAATTCCATGATCATGGGAATGATATCATCGCTCGTGCGTACGTACGGACTACCGTCTCCATGAACGTGATGAGATTCATTTTCCATGACTAACCATTCAAGTATGATTATAAAGAATATATAATAAATAATCATGAAAGATATTAAATAATAATGATACCGGATTTATGTACATATATTTTTCATTTTTTTAATTCTATTTTATTCAATAAGGAAACGAAAACAGCGTTTATGCGTACGCACGGCCTAACGTCTCCATGAATAGTGTATTTCATTCCATTTATCGATCTATAATATATATTTATATAATGAATATATATTATATATAAATAATGTTTTACATTTTTTAATTAAGTAAATCAGGTTATATGTAATAATATCAAGAACAACATGTCAAAACACGTACGATAAATGAAACGATTTTACCCAAAACACTACTTTAACATGGAATTTACAAAAGAACGAGTAATATAAAGTCATAAGTGAACCATATATGATATCATAAAAATGAATATGATTCTTTAATAAGTAAATGAAATTATTTAAATCTTTATACAAGAGTTTCGGATACGTATGAAGCATATCAGACCTAAGGTAAGGTATAACTATTCCCATCTCATTCTTATCCGAGATTGTTATTCATAAATATTTACTGGGGTTATCGTTATCATCCATGCCCATGTTTTCTAAAAAAAAAATCATGTATTTTTAAAGTTCTTTTTACCCATTTTTTAAATTTACCACATGTTATGAATGGAATCTTAGTTTTGTTTACCACACGGTGAACTTCTTGACTTTTCCGACAGAAGTACGAGAAGAATGTTATTTTTAACTTATACAGCGTGAATGAATTTTTAAGGATTCATAACTACTCATTTTCATGAAGCATACTATACAATATTTTATGACTATTTTGAACAAAATACTTTTCTTTTAACATTTCATGGAATTTTGTGAAAAGAAAATGATTTTGGAGAAGAAAGGATATTTTCCTCAAAAATTCATTTCAAGTGTTCTATCAAAAATATTTTCTATCTAAGATGAAATTATTTCATATGTGTATGTTTCAAGTATAATGTCTCTATGATTTACATGGTTTCACTTTTCTTATGATGAAATATCCATTTGTTTTATATGGATTATGTGATGATGGGATGATGTTTATGAACCCCATTTTATTATTTGGGTTATGATAAATGTTTTAAGTTTATTTTGTGGAACAAGTAAGAATGATTTAGTTATGAGATGGGTGAGACCTATATCTCCCTCCAATGCATTGGGTAAAGATTTATATCTCATGAGATAGACATGGATGGAATGGTACGTTAATCTGGTTCAGTGTTACAGGACTGAAAAGAGGTGTGAACTCGATTCACAAAGGGACTTTGTCCACTAAGATTGTCTTGGAAGCAATGCCTTGGCTACTATGGTAATCATATCATGTGATTTATGGTTTTCCACAATTACATGTTTCATTCCCAATCTATTTTATCACGATTGATGTTCTTTTATGATATATTCCTTACGTACTTCCATGATTTATGTCTTTGCTCATGATTTTGATGTTTAGATTTTATGTTCAAGTTTATGCATTCAAATGTTTATGGATTGTTTTATGTTCTCTATGATTACCCTTACTGAGCATTTGATCTCACACTTTTTATGTTTTTTCCCCTAGGATATAAAAAACATTTTATTTAAGAAAACAAAAAGGGGAAGATCATTATAGGAGATATTTAAGATCTTTTACCATAATTAGAAGATTTTGTTTCGTTATTCAAAAGACACTAAACTATTACGATCCTTGAGTGTTGTTTTTTGTTATGTATTAAGTATTCCGAAAAAAAATGTAATTTCCATGTATGGAAAGATTTGGGTCTCTACAGTTGGTATCAGAGGAAAGGTTTAGTCAACCTTTGGAAACTAGGATGCGAGAACTTTAGTGAGATCCCTAGAGATATTTCTAAGGTATGTATAGGGATGTCCCTAATGATAAGTATAAGTATAGGTTATAGTCCTAGAATTACGGTAATGATATTAGATTTAAACCTATGATGTTAGATATTGACGTTACCCCCCCTTTATTATGTTGTTTTCCCTAGCATGATTTTTGCCTCTCACACTATTCTTTTTGGGTTTTAGAAAATGGCTATAAATAGGAAGATTCACGATAATAGAGGATATTATGGATAATGGAATGGTATTCTCCCTGAGAAACAAAATGAAACTGGATTTGGAATTCCAAACATTGTTATTATGCCTAATCAACAATCTCATAATATGATCAATAATCTCAACTTTGGTAAGTTTCCCGACTTAGGTAATAAGAGAAAGATGAAGTTTAAAGATGATCATAGAGGAAAGAAAGTTCAATTTATCTCATGTAAATCATGTGGGAAGAGGCATCAAGGAGAATGTTTCAAAGGAATTGGAAGATGCTTTGGGTGCGGAAAATAAGGACACAAATATAGTAAGTGCAAAGGAAAAGGTTTAGAAAACACTATGGAGAAGGATAATGGTATTTCTACGATATCAACTAGATGTTTTAAATGTGGAATGTATAGGCATTATGCAAACAAATTCTCTAAGGGAAAATCTCATGATGAGAATCAGCATTGTCATATGGGTAGTATTTATGTGGATGATGATGAGGAGAATAAAAATGTTATATGAGATGAAAGAAGTGTTGAAGCTTGGTCAATGGTTTAAGAACGTAGTGGAATGATTGTATGTTTATCAAGAGTTATGTTGTATAGGTAATTTAATGGTACTATGGAATAAAGAAACATCTAAGGATTGTTACACTATTGTTTTTTCTAAAGTATTTGAATGTATATGTTGAATGGTACTGGTAACCATGAAAGGTTATTCAGATATTTTTGGAAAGAAGATGATATGCGCATAATGAATTGATAAAGATAAAATGAAATTTTGATAGTATTCATGAGCTCATGGATGATATAAGGACAAAGTGATATCATGGTTTGACTATATAGAAATTTTGGGACTTTGGTATGTGGAATGAGTTAACTTTTGACAGCATTCATGTTTTCACTAAGGTTCTATGGTAATTCATGTTTCAAAAGAATACATAATTAAGGTAGTCAAATGTTTGGAATATGACCAACAAGATATATATTATGATATATGAGAGATAAATAATGGTATTCACATGCTTGGTATATGACCTCTCTAGTAATCATTTTCATTGTACTAACAGATTGGATAGATTTAATTTTGATAAGCCTAATGATTGGAATGGATTATGTTGGACATAAGATAGTATTATTTACGGATAGAACTTGTTTTTCAATATTATTTCTGGAATGGTATAATAGTATTGTTTTAGAAAAAGGACAACCCATAGGACGAGCGAAAACCCATCACGTTGGACAAGGCTATGGGAATCGAACCCACAACTAAAGTATGAAAAAGCCATTATCGCATAACACTAGCCTACAAGAAGTCCCTAGTTAGTAGAACCTACTTTTATTTTATTAAGCTCCATGATAGATGAAGTATAAGTCCATTTTAGCAACCATATATGATTAATATCAAGATAGATGGACTTATGTATATTAAATAAATTGTGTTAAACTTTTTGTGATAGAAACAAATGGAATGACCTATCATTCTATCGCATGATCTTCTAACACTTCATGAATGACAAATTCAACTTCATGCCTTTAAGAGATGAAGTGGAAATTGTTCAAGGAACGAAAAACGGTGATATTTTACCAAAATCAAGTAAGTATTTCTTTAAACAATTCTTCAGCATTAGGGGAATGATCTTGAAAAATAAAAACGTTGTCCTAGTACACTCATACCTGATAAATCATATGGCACCTCAGATCATCAAAAATTTATGGCTTTGTGATTGATGTCTTTTTCATAGCCATGTTCTCTTCCACTTTCCATAAAAACATGATGGTTAGATTTCTCTTCCATATCCATATTTTCACCTATGTTCTCTTATGTGGAAATGCAATGATGAGTTAATTTGGGTAACCGTTACATTTTATACTTTAGTTTTTTGAAGTTATGTTTTGGTATTCTTTTTTACGATGTGGGTTTCTATGAAAGAAACTTTCAAGTAGTAAAACATTTATAACCCCAACGAATTTCGAGGGAGAAATTCATTTTAAGGGGGGTGGAATGTAACAAACCAAGATTTTATGAGAATTATTCTTTTTAATTTCATTGATGTATTGTGTTGTACACAACACCAAAATTAGCTTGTTCTATATGCAACACCGTATACACAACACTATTCTTGGATTGTGTCACACAAAATTTCAAGTTCATTTGATAGAAGTTATTCTACTCAACATTGAGTGTGTGTGTATATATATATATTCAATGTATAAATGAAATACGGTTGGATTATATTATACACAACAACAAAGGAATATTTCACTACACGCAACCCTGACTTGGCTTGCTTTACACGCAATCACGACCTTCCACGATAGCATGTGTTGTACGCAATACCGAGTTTCACTAAACAACGACATGTTATTAAAATATTATACAAACTAGCTATTATGAATAGTAATACCCACTTTTTGAAATTTTATTTTTCAAAATGGACTTCATTTTTGGGTTTTGACTATTGAAATTAGCCTAAGGTGAATTTTTGGTATATTTCTGAAAACATTCAATTTTTGATGAATAGTGAAAACACTAGGTTACTATTTAAAAACCGACTTTTTATTTAAATAATTATTTATTTTGTTTAAATTTATTTTTGGTAAAAACTGATACATAATACCTATATAAGTTCAATGTAATTCATTAGAGTCATTTTATAATAATTTTAGATATGTAAAAAATTTATTGAACTTTTCACCGTCTTTTAACTACCTCCTAAGAGATTTTTGAAAACTTACATAAAACATAATTTTACCACTTTTGAGAGTGGAATTTCGAAAATCTGAGAGAAATGGTTAATATCAAGGATTAAAATTTGTTTCAATAAGATAAAAATAATTTTTGGTGTATAGTAACATTTTACTTTTATTTACAACGGTTAAAAGTAAATAGGGTAATTAAGGGTAAAAATGATATTATTATTACCCTAACACATGTCCTAATTCTATTGGATAAGAATAATTCGACCCAAAAAAACCTTAGGAATAAAATATTACCCTTTAGGTCCACATGTATTAGATTAGGACATTTATTATTATTTTATTTAAAAAAGAGTTAAAATAGTTAAAATCAAAGTTTAATAACTAAATTTTTTATATAGGGTTATACATAAGATAAATTCAACTATAAATATTCATTAGAAAGATAAAAATATTTAATACCTAATGGTATTTTATATATTATTTTTAGACATTAAATAGTTTAATTTATTTATGATACAATGGTGATGCAGTAATTACCTAAATAATGAAATATTCAAATAATTGATATTATAAATACCCAAATAAATGCAATTTGAGACTTTTTATGAATTACAATTCTTTTATAGGTTAATATGAATTTTTATTATTTATTTAATTAACTTTTTTCGAACTGATCATGTTTTTATGATTTTTAAAAAAATCAATTAACAAATAGTGTCAAAATTGACATAAAATAGTTTTTTAGAAAATATTATATTATTAATTGTTATTATATTCCTAAAAAATCTAAGGTTCGTACAAATGACTTATATAAGGTTATATATATTAATAATTAACCACTTGCAGTTCTTTTGGCTTGTTATAGTATGTTTATTAAACATATAGTGTAAGAAAACAAGAAGACAGAGTAAAAGATAAATTATTTAACATAGAGTTAAATCTAAATTATAAGGTTAAAATAGTAACCAAAACTTGTCTAAAACCTATTGGTTGAGATTATTTCTACCCATCCCCAATTTAGCTTCTAAATAAATCAATTTTGAGCTACTATAAATAGAATAGGACTTTATTATAAAATAATATTTTAATTTTTTCCGAAGGTGCCCCTCTCCTCCCTTATAAAAAGGGCACCCCATCCCTCTTCTCTTTACACACTTTTGAGCAATGATTCTCAGACAAACCCTGAAAATATTTCTTCTTATCTTCCCTAGAAACATTATAGAGGTTCTGGTCTCCTCAAAAGACCAACCCTAGTGTCTTAAGAGGAGGTTAAGAAGAGGCGCGTCAAAGAAGAGGTAATATCCTTTACCAATTCCTTCCAATTTATTTGTTCTTATTCTTCTTATTATTTATTTGTTTCATCATAAATTAATTGCATAATTATCACTAATACACTGATATATTATTATAAATATGAAACAACCCAATTTCATCTTCTATCCATCCTACGGAAAATGAAATCACCACGCGTACGTACGTACGGAATACCATCTCCACGCCGTGGTGTAATATGTTTTCCACCACCACCTTAGTTGGATGGGTATAATGGTGTAAATAAATAAATATATATGATTATTTTAAAGTGATATTGATTATGAAATATTATACAAATACTTAAATACAATTCCTTGATCATGGGAATGATATCATCGCTCGTGCGTACGTACGGACTACCATCTCCACGAACGCGATGAAATTCATTTCCCATGATTAACCATTCAAGTATGATTATAAAGAATATATAATAAATATTCATGAAAGATATTACATAATAATGATACTGGATTTATGTACATATATGTTTCATTTACTTAATTCCATTTAATTCATTAAGGAAACGAAAACAACGTTCATGCGTAAGCATGACCTACCATCTCCATGGATGGTGTATTTAATTCCATTTATCAATCTATCATATATATTTTTATACTGAATATAAATTATATATAAATCATGTTTTAAATTCTGGAATTATGTAAATCATGATATAAGTAATAATATCAAGAAGAACATGTCAAAACATGTACAATAAATGAAACGATTTTACCCAAAACGCTGCTTTATCGTGGAATTTACAAAAGAACGGGTAACATAATGTCATAAGTGAACCATATATTATATCATAAAAATTAATATGATTATGTAATAAGTCAATTACATTATTAAAATCATTATACAGGAGGTTCAGATACTTACGAAGCATATCAGACCTAAGGTATGTGATAACTATTCCAATCTAATTATTATCCGAGATTGTTTTTCATAAGTATTTACTGGGGTTATTGTTATCATCCATGCCCATGTTTTCTAAAAATGTTTTCATGTATTTTTAAAATCCTTTTTACCCATTTTGGAAATTTACCTCATGTTATGAAATAAATCTTACTTTTGTTTACCACACGGGGAACTTTTTTACTTTTCCGAAAAAAGTACGAGAAGAATGTTATTTTTAACTTATACACTGTGAACAGATTTTTATGGTTTCATAACGCCTTATTTTAATGAAGATTACTCTACAAGATTTTATGAATATTTTAAAAAAAATACTTTTCTTTAAAAATTTTGTGGGATTTTGTGAAAAGAAAATTATTTTGAAGAAGAAAGGATATTTTCCTCAAAAATTCATTTCAAGTGTTTTATCAAAACCAATTTCCATCTACGATGACATTATTTCATATGTGTATGTTTCAAGTATAATGTCTCTATGATTTACATGGTTTCACTTTTATTATGATGAAATATCCATTTGTTTTATATGGATTATGTGATGATGGGATGATGGTTATAAAACCCATTTTATTCTTTGGGTTATGATGAATGTTTTAAGTTTATTTTGTGGCACAAGTAAGAATGATTTCATTATGAGATGGGTAGAAACTATATCTCCCTCAAATTCATTGGGTAAAGATTTATATCTCATGAGATAGACATGGATGGAATGGTAAGTTAATCTGGTTCAGTGTTACAAGACTGAAACGAGGAGTGAACTCGATTCAAAAAGGGACTTTGTCCACTAATATAGTCTTCACAGCAATGCCTTGGATAATATGGAGATCATATCATGTGATTTATGGATTTCCACTATTACATGTTTCATTCCCAATCTATTTTATCATTATTGATGTTACTTTCTGATATATGCCTTATGTACTTCCAAGATTTATGTCTTTGCTAATGATTTTGATGTTTAGATTTTATGTTCAAGTTTTTTCATTCAATTTTTTATGGATTGGTTTATGTTATCTATGTTTAACCTTACTAAGCATTTGAGATCACCCTTTTTATAATTTCTTTTCCCCAGGAGATAAAGAAAGGTTTTAGGTAAGAAAACAAAGAGGGGAAGATCTTTATGGGAGATAATGAAAATCTTTCACCATGATTAGAAGATTATGTTTTCTGTTTCCAAAGACACAAAACTATTACGATCCTTGAGTGTTGGTTTTTGTTATGTATTAAGTTTTCCGCAAAGGTAATGTAATATCCATGTATGTAAAGCTATGGGTCTCTACAATTACTATGGTAAATAACTCAGGAAAAATTGATATTGAATAATTCAGGAAACTAGCGGATAATAAAAAGTTTAGAAGGATGATCAGAAGCATACTCTAATGTATAGCTCATCGATAAGAAATTATGTACTATATGTATGTCTGTGTGAGTATATACATAAATCTGATGAAAGATCATCATTATATAGTTAAATGGATATTCTATTATCATGATTAATCTTCATAACATATACTTTTTTATTCATTACGATCATAGTTTACTTTAAATAGTTATATTGATATTGATTTATATGGTTTTATCATGGATTAGAATATTAATTCTAGAACTTTTCAATTTCTTGGTGATACTTTAGATTCATATTCCTGTAAGAAACAACATCTCTATCTCCTACTAAAGCTAAATATAAGGAATTTGGAAGTTTATTCACTAAATTCTTATAGAAACAACACATAGTGAAAGATTTTAGTTTAAGTATAACTCAGAATCTAATTAATTTTGATAAAAAAGATTTATTTCATTTTCTAAGAACCCATAATATAATTTATTATCTAAATGCATAGATATAATCCACCATATACATCAAGATCACACAAAAAAGGGGGATATTATTCTTATGTTTATCCGAATTGATAATAAGTTTACGTATATATTTAAAAACCTCTAAATTCCCATATATTTAAATATAGTAAAGAGATGTTTGGTATAATAACTAATAAATTATTATAATATTGTATCACATTTTAATTATCTACCAACATTGAAAACTACATGATAAATTTTGGGGAATTTTTTTGATTAAAATTTTGTACCTTTTTGTATAGGTACTTCTGGTTTTTTATTATAACTAATTTTAATATAAATTATATGATGTCTTATGAATGTATTCCAGAATAACTCCTTGCAGAAGTTACCTTTACCGATATACATAATGGAAGTTTTCCTACATAAGGTACCATTGTTTACCACATTATCATTCAAAGGATTTAAACCCCCTATATATTTTAAATCTAGTGTTGTGATTTATTGTCACTATTATGATTTTAATGTTACATTTATGTTTTCATGTTACTATTAATGTTTTCAATACATATACTTACATTTAAATAGGTTTATCTAATATTGAATTATATATAAGTTTTCTTACATTATAAAAATTTGATAAATATTTTTATCGAACCTTGATACATGGGGAGTTGTTTAATTTATATTTGAAAATGAGTATATATTTTGATTCAATATAAATAATATAATTTACATATAAGATTTTATAAAAAAATCATCATTAGAATAATATCATTCGTAGGCATAAATATATACCATCTATAATTTTCACTCATTCTATTTGTATCATCCACAGATTAATATATAGGAATCGATTTCTATTTTCACTAATACCAAAAAAATTAATGGTATTCCTTTGATTATGAAAATTTAGAAGTGGATAAAAATGAATCATAGAGGTATAAAATAGAAGTTAGAATTAGTATATAAGTTTACTCTAATAAATTTTTTACATATCGCAAATGAACTATGGTTTATATAAATCATATTAAGTTACTCTACATATTTATTTTTGCAATTATATATATTTTTATTGCATAAATATATATTAGTATTATTTCAATTAATATTTTTAATTTTCAAAAATTATGATAATTTAGGAATTAATAGTTTGAAATTTTTTAGTAATCTTTCTTTTAAATTTTTTATTAAATGATGAGATTTATTGTTCAGTGGGATAATTTTTTTATTAACAATGTCAGTTTCGTAAAGGAGATATTATATATTCAGTAATTTTATATTCAATGGATATTTTTAGATGTAATAGTAAGTTTTCTTTTCAAATTATAGTAAAACTTACCATTTATTGTGTTTTTATTCTTATTTTACGATTTTCAAAAGGGGGGATATTTTGGAGTCAAATGAATCTTCTTATATTTTTTGGGAAATAAAAATACATTCAACAATATTTTGATATGACATAAATATTTGGTTTATGTTCTATTTGTGTATACATTAATTATGTTTTAAATTTTCTATAAACTAATTTAAACCATCTAAATATGGGAACATAATAAATTACTATGATGGATCACCTATTACCATCATCGAAATATGATTTTTTTTGTTTCTAATTATTATGATTTTGTTGCAATTTGACTTAAAGAATTCATAATGTCACCATTATAATTTTTTACAATATTTAAAATAAATGGATTTGGAGACTTCGTGGAAAACAATATACTACACAATTTATGAAAATTTGATTATGAGTGAAGTTAAGCATCATAATATTACCTTAGGGTTCTTCTATATGTGATATTGTTCCATGTGGACTTATTTTAACCATTATGGGGTAATTAATTATAAATATATATGTTTTATATTATAACTGTTCATATTCTAATCATCATGACTGATGAGATTCTTTTGAGGGATATTCTTCTTTTTTTCATTGATCAATGAGACTTTGAAGATAGGAGTCAAATTCTTATGAACCATAGATTTCAATAAATTCCCTGGAATATAGAATTAAAATAGACCATGAAGATAGAGTAGGATCTTAGGGAGATATTTTACAATTTTGACTACATTTCAAAAATGTTCTTGTTGTGGAACAAAATATATTTTACTAGCTTGTTCAAGGATGTTCTAGTGTTTTGAAATTGGTTCTACCTTGGATTTTGTTTAGATATCAACTAGTTATTTTATTTTGAAATCAATGAAATCTTTTGATTATAAGTGTTTCCTAGCAATATTACTCAATGTATTTTTTACATTAATGATTAATTTTCTGATTAATTTTTTTATCATCATGTTTTTGTCCTATGATAATTATATGCTTATATATTTATGTATTTTTTACCTTGAATATTCAGATTTTTTTTCTATTTTCCTAAAAAACTGTTACTTTTGATCAATAGAATACTCGGGTCTAAAAAAATTTGTTTGTTATTGGTTAACTATAATTCAACACTCTTGTCATTTGAATATCAAGACAATATGGGATAACATAAAAACCATTTAAAAAAACAAAATTATAGTGTTATGAAATTCAACAATAATATCCTTAAAGCATCACTCTAGGATATAAAATACTTTGGTACACTATCAAACTAATATCTGATATCATCAACTATCACCATCCCCACTTTGGGTTACTACAGACACAAAAAATACTACTCACACTAGAAAAACTAGTAAATATTTGCTTAATAACTTTAAAAAATCCCATGTTATCCTAATAATTAAATTCATATATAAAATATTTTTTACATATAGTCATTTCCATGTGAAACTCAAACTCAATATATTTATAATCATTTCACCTTCCTATCTAAAGTCCTAAAATACATTTAAAGATACCCCCATGTCAACACAATTGATACATTAGTATGATTTAATTTGACCTGATATCATATATGAATTATCCTTAAATATTATAATTATTCCATAATATACATTCTCATGTGTATTAGAGGTGTAAAACAACCTATCTTACTTGAGAGGGCCATATAATTATGGTGTGTGGTTATTTTTTTCACGTATTACCAACTATCATACTATTTTTAACAACCTCAAGATGAAAAATAACTACTTATTCTATTCTTGTGACTACATTACTATCACCGAATATGTTTCAAAGAAAAATGATGCCATATTTACCCATAGTAAATTACTATGGACATTTAAGAAATAGTGTGAATTTATAAATTTTTTCCCTTGTAAAAATATTGGGAAGTTTGTCAATCTATTCAATTCCTAAAAATATTATTCCCAAAAAGGCCTCAACTATTAGAGTCCCATAAACCCTGAAAACATTCCATTGTTTAATGTCTCAGAATAAAACCTATCATAAAAGAGTGTGGATATTTTTCTATTACACTCCACCTCCATTCACTTCCAAATATATGGTCTTCCACAATTTATAGGTCTTAACATTGTGTCTTGATACTACCACTTGACTTAAATCTTCATCATATGACTAATACTTAAAAAATGAATTAAACATTTTCAATCCAGTTCACATTATCTTGTAATACCATATTACCAACAATGATTTGGAATGACTATAATTGGAACCTGTGAATACAATAATTATCTACCTTATCCTTTAATAAACCCTTTATATTAGACCTTAAAGTCTAAAAACACCCTTTCTAATAACTCTAAATCCAACATGTTTACCACCCTTACAGAATTATCCACCACCATCAATCAATACCCTATAAGAAATTATCATTTAACTATATCACTTTCTCAAATAATTTTTTTCCAAAAGAATCCATTTTACAGATAATTTATTATTCATTATAAATTAGATTATAATTAGATAGTGATTAATTAATTATACCCCCTTATAATAGATAAAAAATTCAAACGCATTTACTACACAAAAAAACATAATAGGTCATTTACCATACACCCAATATAATAGAAAATCTAAAAAATCCATTTTATGTTTTCTATCCAAGATAACCTATATTTCCAAAAATGGGATGACATTGAATTCTATTCTATCTTTATCACATAGAATACATATACAATGTCATAAAACATTAAATTCATATCATCATATAGTCAAAGTATCATTTTAATCGATTCATTCTAGAATTAATCACATCGAAATTATATTTTCTCCACAAACCATCACATTTTCAACTTAATTCAAAAAATAACTCATTCCTCAAATGATACATTAACACACACTCCCTCACCCTATAGAATAGGTAAACTAACCAATAAAAATCTCATAGTAATCCACAATAATTACTACACTTAATATCAATAAAATTTAAAAACAAGTAGTTATAAACTCTCGTACTACACCACTACCACACATAACTCAAAAATTCATGAGACATTTTTATCATACTTATTATCATAATGATAATTAGTTAGGATAGGCATGAAAATTAAACTTATTATCACACTCATCAAGACACTCCTACGTGAATTATATGCAACTTAACTCCCATTCAAAAATAGGATAATCTAACTATCGACTCTACACCCTCTAGGGTCCTCATCCATACCCAAGGCATCCAATTATAGCACAAATGATTATAAGGTTATTATTACACCAAAATTATCAATCAAAACTATCTTCAAAATTAAATTGAAAACACCTGGAAGATCATAATCATAGTTTTGACTAATTTTTTTTAAACAAATTATTTTTTCAAAATTATTTTCTAATTATATAAAATAATATAAATTCAATGTGAATCGACATCCCTAATATGGTTATTGAACAATTTATCTCTTTACACATTGGGAAAGGAGTAGAAAAATAAATAACAATGTTTTTAATTTTCAACAATAGCTCAAATATAATAATAAAACTAATAAAAAACATCCCATATGCCTATTAAATTATATTTCTTCCACACTAAGGTTGTCTCAACACTAGTATATCTTTCATAAAATATTTTTTATTTACTATCCCCAATTATCATATCTAAATAAATAAATCAAGTAAAACAAGTCTATAATTATTTTTATAACATTTCATGGATTTTTTTGGAAACTCATAAACCAAAAGGGGACATAGAACATAACTACATTCATTTATACTTATCTAATATAATAGTTAAGTGACCACGAGGGCCTGAAATATTAAGGGCCAAATTTATCTCCTTTAGAAAAAAAATTTAGGTCATTAGTAAATGAACAAATACTAGTGTAAAGGATTAGAGAATAATAGGTATCCCCTCTACCATCCAAGATGTATGCTACCTTGTTTCCACCCCTCCATGCATGACTAACCTCTATAACATGATCAATTTGGAGCCTTTATTTATTGATGAAAAATATAACATACCAAGGATTTGTGAACTTTTACCTACGAGTTTCCACTAGAAACTCGAAACATAACAACATACATGAATTTTCATCGATTAACGATGAGGTTATAATAGGTCCATTTCCTTGAACTATATCTTTATCAATGAAGTATATATATACATTGAGGTGAACATATAGAGTGTGTGTAAAAAACAATACACCATCGATAAGACCCTTAGATATGATAAAGTATGTATGTGTAAGGGAATATACATTATAATATAGAAGTAGTAATACACATCTTAATATAATAAATTTCATTCATCATGTTCTCATTATTTCAATATGAAACATGAAACTACCTTATTTGGACTGGGATGTTAGACCAAAATAGCCAAGAAACTAACCAAGGGGTTTAATCAAACACATTTACTCCTCTAAGTCACAGTAACATGCACCCAAATCAATGGAGAGACATAAAATTGAAAAACACATGGGAAAGGTCATGGTTTTGGTGTAACAAAACCAATATCATTATTAGTGAATCTAAATCATAAGATAGGAATAAACTAGGGAATCACTCTAGAAAATTCAACAAAAAATCCACACTTTGGGTCACCTACAAAAATCTCCTACCCTAATCGAGTAACAGCAATAAAAAACACAAAAAATGGTGTAATATATCTAATAACTTTGTAAAAGTCATAGTCATAGAGGAAGTGAATTTAAATAATGGGAAGAGGTGTAACATATCCATTCCTTCAAGATTAGTTAAGGATAGAATGTTAGATAACTAAACACTTAGTTAGTGTATATAAATATTGGGTGGAGTTATAATATAGTAAATCCCTCAGGGACATATATCACAAAATGAATCTCAATTCAAGATAAACAAGAAATAATCCCATGGAATCATAAACCCAATATACCAATCCTCAAATATAATCCAACACATTACATGGGTCACACATTCTAATATAACGGTATTATATCCCTAATTTGAAAAAATCCACATTAGATTCAATATATATCTCAATACCCATCACTCATAGATTGATCATATTAGACACAGTTTAACACACAAAACCATCATCTCTTTGATGAAAAGAAGGAGGATAATCAAAAATTCAATAGTTTCACAACCCGAATATTAATTCAAAATAGAAAATAAATAGTCAACAAGTCATTAAAAACTCAATGTTATTCTCATTATCATATAGTACCACCCTTATAATATTAAGTCAATAAGTCCCTTATAACTTTTCCATTCCTTATGTTTTGAAAATCACAAACACTTTTTTCCTTAAAGATTATTTTCTTTCTCGAAGTAAATTTATATACATAAAAATTTTCATGTTTTCATATGTTAGGTTTAATGTGATATATACAAGATTAACTATATTTTCCTTAATACTTAATTCCATTAAGATTAATCAGATCCTTATCTAAATCTCAGAATGATACAGTTATTTAGAATCCAATTCTCCCTATTTTGAGAATGTGATTCTCTCTGTTTTTAGACTCCAATTTCAAAGAATTATAGACTGTGATTTCATTTAAATCTAGACTCTAATTTCATCAAGATATAGACTCTTATTTCATTAAAATATAGACACTGATTTCATCAAAATCTAGACTCTGATTTCATTAAAATTGAGATTCTGATTTCATTGACTTCCAGACTCTGATTACTCAAAATTCCAGATTCTAATAACTCATATTTTCAGACACTGTTTCCATATAAACTTAGACTCTGATTTCTCATTATCCTTAGAATTATATTATTAATATTTTTTGAAATTAAATTTCTTCCTTAACATATTATTTCAATTTTATCAGATCCTATTATGATTATGTTTCATAATATTGATAATGTTTTTCTTAAATATTATTTTTCCTTACACAAGATAATTTTTCCCATGCTTTCTTACATGAAACTATGTCGTACAATATATTATTAACTAACTATTATATGAGTGAAATCTATCCCGATCCCTCTTATTTTCAAGAAAAAATATGACTATTGCAGGAGGATCCAACTATTGGGATTTTCTCTTATAAATACCCCAACATTTGAACGGTCCACTATGATGGGAGCTAGTGTTTTCGTTGAGATCTGCTGATCTATGGAATGAAGTGATACTTTATGAAATCTCTACTCAAATTTTCCTTTTGAGAATATTGTGAACATCTGGGTCAACCGTGAACAACATGTTTTACCTACCTAGTGCGATTATGATTGTTGCTGATCAATCGTGGGCTTCTAGGGATAGGAAGATAGAGGTATCGATGACCTTAGAGATTTAGGGCTTGTGGGGATAACAAGATAGATTTTGATCTTCGTATAAAGGGATTACCCTGATGTGGGTAAGATAAAATTTCTTGAATATATAAATCAAGGGAAATTTACCCAAGGTTGTTGGATACCATTTTCTTTGGGTTAAAATATTTCTTATACTTGTACGGTTTTGTTACAAGTTTTAATGCCACTGCATTTTGTTAAAGTTAGGAAGTGCAACTTTCTTAAAATTTCATATACATATATACTCTAATATAAATAATATTCTATACACTTAAAGTTAGAAACCATCCCTATGTAAACTTGTCTTAGGTTTCATTATTTAATCCATATTTTTGGATCTAAATAAAGTTAGTTTCTTTGTTAAGAAATAAATAGGGTTTGTAAATCCATCTTGTTTAACTTTATTAAACACAGATTTTGTTAATGATAAAAACAAAAAATTTTAAACCTACAATTCAACCCATCTTGTAATTGATATATCTACATCTATATTTTTATCCTAAAAATAATTTTATTATATATTACATATATGAATCACAACCACTTATCAATTGATTACATCTTCCTTAGGCCTCATCTCTATTCTTCCCATACACTAACCCCTTGATGAACTATTTAATGGAATCCAACCCACTAATATACCCTTTATAGAAAAACATTCATGAAATTACTACGTGTCATATGAAAACTAAAAAATTATCACATTCCAAGTTCAAAAATCACCACACATGTGATACCAAGGCCCATTGACTGAGACTCACCCATTTACTAGTATTAACCATAAAGTTAAGCCTGCCATAAATCCATTATCCACTAATTATACTGTCATAATAACCTCTATTATTTTTATAAGAGTCAATACTTAGTCCCATATTATATAATCTTGACTGTTCATTAAGTAAAATTTTCATTACATGGTACAAAAAAGAGGATATTTTAAAGTTTCGTTTCTTGGAAATTGGGAAAATATAAAAAATTATTATTATCCAGTTGAAAGGATTCTTTAAAGGTTCATAATAAGTAAATTTACTAAAAATCATAACATGGGGACATATATCAAAGGAATGGGGTGATCATAAGATCCAGTAAGGGAAACAATTTACATATATTAATAAAGATTAGTAATAAGAACATAAGGAATATAATAATTGAATGAGAAAAGGATAAATATGAATAAAAAATAAAAAATAACATGAATAATAACATTTATATGGGGCTATAACTTTTAAATGAGTCATTCATAAGAATATCACCACGTTTTTTCACTGTGGTGTCATAAAAATTACCTATGTTATTCACCAAGGTATCAAAAAATATTTCATCTATAAAGATTAAATTAGTTACCCAATGCATTGGTGTGATATATAGAAACAACGATTATACTTATTTATTAATTAGATACACATATATCATAATCAAACATTTCATAAATATATCATGGATAATAAAATAATCGGGTTTCATATCAAAATCATGGCATTTTGAAAGTGCATAAAAACATGAATACTAGGTCATTATCAACCCACAAAAAAAGAATGATGGATTCATGTATAGTAATCCTACAATAAAATAAATTGGGTTTAAAATTATTTGAATATCCTTATAAAATAAAGTTTTTTGGGTATTCACAAGAATAAAATAAAAGATTTTTTTTGAGGAGAAGTGAGAAATTTTGAGAAGTAAATTCAGCATCATAACATGTATAAAATGTGGTATTGAAAAAAGGGTAAAATGAGTGAAGAAAAGGGTATACCATTTAAAAAAATAAATTAGAAATAAGGGTCTAATAAAAATGGTAATATAAGTGAGTAAATATAACATTTTGAATACCTATATGAAAATTAGATCTTGAATCAAAGAGAAAAGAAAAATAATTTCCTTACCTTGAATAGTTACTCCTATAACATGATGATTATTATATTATGGGATTGAAAACACCTTTTTAGGACTCATTGGGAGGTAAAAATACAAGATAATCATGGGGTATGGATTTTTATTAAAAGGAAATGGATAAATGGGTGGGTATTTATAGTGAAAGTGAAAGATCTGTTTAATAATTTCCAAATATGTGGCTTAGAAATATAGGTTGTAAAAAATTAAAAACCATGGTATTTCCCATAGTTTTTCCCATAGTTTTTAAAATTTGGGACGTATTTTATGTTAATTATATACACAAGAGTCGATCATAATTTTTTATTTATTCTTTTTGCATGATAAAAATAATATTTCCACAATAATAATGATTTTAATATTAAATTATCCATTTTAAACTTTAGAAAGTAAATCATAGGTTTAGAAATTGATTATAATATATTAAAATAGATTATATTAATAAAATAAAATAATTTGAGTCATTTATTGTGGTTAAATATATATTAAATAATTATTAAATTTTTATAAAGGCATTAAACATATTGAAAACCCAAAACTGTATTTTTACAATTCATGTGAAAATAAAGTATTTTAGAAAATTATCATAAATTAACCCTAACATTAATACGATGTGATGATTTTAAAAAATGATGTTTATTTTATCTTAATAATTATTAAAATTTTAAACATTAACATTTATCGATAAAAATCCTTATTAAAAAATTTAGCGGGTTGCAAATATATGGTGAAATTTCTGACACTTAATTTTTTTAAGAAAATAATAAAATTATTTTATCATTTATATTAAAATAAAATTATTATTATCACAATATTTAATTAAAATAAATATTATTCATAATACATTAGTTTATTATAAATATTTATATATTTTTTTTATGAAAAGTATAATTTTCATTTGAAAAGTAAATTTATCATAATTTGTCGTATTTAAGAGAAAATATTATTAAAAAAGAATTGTTGGAATACAAATTTTATATATACAATAAAAATAAACTTTATATAACTATGTTCAGGGCACATAACCCATTATAAAAACCACATATGACCACAGGATAATATGTGTGATGGTGATAGATTCATGGGGAAACTTGAATAACATTCAATGAGTTGTAATTTCCACTAACTTGAACTTCACTCATTAGAGATTTCATTCAAGCTTCACTTGTTGATGATCTGCTTGGGCTTGGTCATAGTTGAACGATAGTGATTCTACCTCCCTATCAAGTTCTAAAAAATGGGCTTTATACAACATGAATCTTCATGTTGAAGTCATCACTTCACCATTTTGTGTTAATTATCCTTTTTCATACTTACTTATAAACAAAAATTGTAACATAAAAAATATTACCAAGAGTATAGTTCCCAATGATCATATTGACCAAATATCATAATTCACCATTGGTCATATAACTTTAGAATCCATATTTACACATTTCCCTTTATATTCACTTCATTATTAAAGATATATAATATTATTTGTATAAAATACACTATAACACACATTTTTTGGAAATAGTAATCTTTTAAAAAGTCTAGGTCATTACAAAAATAATATATCTATTACCCGGAAACCCATTCTGGTTCGAAATCAAAATATAATATTATAGTTCATATATCCTCATAGTCAATGAGTTAATCTAAAATAAAATTATCATGTATAAAATATGTGTGTTAGCCCAAATAAGATATACTTATTATTTCAAAAAAAATTAACACCCTAGGTTCCCATTCAGGTCACTATAGGTTGACTTCCCTTAATTGGATACCACACCATACAAGAAACATGAGATTGATTATGAAAAGTTTTATGGATCACCTAACATATACTAATTGGATTTAACTCAACCAATAACCTGATATAATTATTCCTTGATTAGATGATATCAATAATCTTATAACAATACCAATTTATGTATTTAGAATGTATGTACCCCAAATTGAGGAAAATATTAGTGATTGGAGGGTGTGTTACCCTAGACATGGTGAAAGAAGAAGAAAAATTAACTAATGGTTCTCAGGTCTATATATAAATGATAATAAAGTAAAATATAATGTGGAATGAATCATATATTCCTAAGTGGTTCCTCTTATTTATGTCTAGTTTTCTAAGAATAACATGAATTTATATTTTAAAAAACTTTCTAGAAATAAAAAAAATATATAATTCAAAATTTTGGGTTTGGGATTCCATTGGAATCTTAGTGGACCCTTACTTGGACTTTAGTTGTCTACTAGATTCTAGCTGTCATTAAATTATTCAATAAATGATAGTATCAATGAAATATTTACACTTTTAATACCCCCAAAACTCCCGTATACTATCACAAATCCTATAGTGAGATTTAATGTAACACAAAAATTGTTTTAATCTCTAAAATACCAAATATTTCACCCTAAATAATTTCACACCGACATTTTCTTATTTAAAACCCACTTTTAAATACTGAAAAATTGTAAATCATTATTAACCTTGATCAATATTTAAAAAATAATTATTTCTCATAGATTTATTCCCACTTAAATTCGATACTCCTTGACTTAATTAACACACGATAACAAAAATATTTAAAAATAGAATTAAGGTAGTACATGCATTGAATTATTTTATATAATATATTTAATAAAACTATATGAAATAATGATATGGGATATCAGAGTATATATCCTTAGATGAGATAGATGATATTTTAGGTGTAGTGGTTGGTGTCAACTATAGTGATAATAATACATTGAAGATAGTTATTTTTATTAAGAAGAAGTAAAATAGGAATGAAATAGTATATGATGTAAATTTAAATGGACAATTATATTCATCTTCATGGTTATAAAACCTAAAGATACATGGTATGTATTTAAATATAAATGATCCTTCTTTCATATCATTTTCAAACTTCTAAATGACATGATTATGGATCAATTATTGGTAATTAAGTATATTTTTTTATTATTATTCATGGGATTTTATAATGAAATTATAGATATATTTTTGAGATTTTAAGTAAGAAGAATAATTTAAAAGTATTTTTAATGAAGTGGAATAATATCCATTTTTAGTTGTAGTGGCTAGTGATATATGTTTTCAGATATAATGACTATGACATATCACTTCATATAATGTGAATCGTAGATGAAACTGGTTATCAAAAAGTATTGAATAAAAAAACTAGTGATCAAATGGAATCATAATTACGTACATATGTCATATGTTGTGATCAATGGAGAAAATCATATCGTGGATGAATTGTATATGAAAACATGATGATATCACATGTTGAAAAATGGACTCATATACAGTGTAAATGGATTTTTTTGAAAATTAGAGAATATCGGGGGAGTGAATATAAATTTTAGGTTTCATTTTAGGATAAATATTAATAAAGTTTGAAATATAAAATATCATAGTTACATGGGTTCATTTTTAGATAACAACATCAATATATCACACAATAAATTATATCATTTATAGGATCATATATTGGGTACTTTATATCATACTATATAATATGTTATCACCTAGGAAAATTAAAAACAATGTAGCGAATCCAAAATATCTGAAAAAGGGTAAGGAAGGTATATCCTTCAAAATGGTGCATGAAATAAATAATGGAAAGATAAAAATTTAATTATTTGGATAAATGAGGTTTTATAATAATGTTAGTTTGGAATACTAAATATTTGGGATTTTAATGAACATTTGGGTGCTTCACTAAAATGGAAATATATTGTATCATAATAGAAACATACCCAACATTGCCCCTCTATGGACCAATGTGGTTATCCCTATTAAATGAGGTGGTATTATGATAATATCACAAGAATATGTTCTATGGTCTCAGTCTGGGTGCCACACATCAGTGCCCAAAGATAGTTCGTCAAATGACATCAATCATGCCTCCATGTATGCCGGAGGCTACTAGATAGCGGTGGGGGTAAAATATATAATATATGGAGACCATACAATCATTAAGAAAATAGAAAAATAGTAGAACTAAATATAAAATAACGAAATGAAATAGAAAACAACTAGAATAATTCCATAACTGATAAAAACCAGTATAACTTGATTAACCAGAATAGAGAAACAATATCAAAACTAAATTATTTTACATGTCATTCCATATATGTTTAAAATACCAACATGAAAAACCCAAAATAAAGACATATTAACAACTCCCAAGTGGAGTTTACAATTGATCTCCTTCCAGTGACCAGTCTAATTTTCGTTTCATCTTGTTGGATGGAACCAATAAAATTAAGGGAACTGAATGTGTAGTTCGAAGTGTTGGAAAGAAAAGGGTACAATCAGTCGAGTATTTCTCCATGGGAATTACCGGTCTTGTTTTCCAAAAAGGAAGATAGATATCTTCGCATATGTGTGTATTATCATAATCTTAATCATGTCACAATAATGAATTAATATCAACTTCTACAAATTTATGACCTCTTTGACCAATTAAGGGGTGATCATTACTTCTCCAAAATTGACTTGGGATCACCATATGAACAATTATGGGTTCAAAAGGAGGATATTCTCAAAACATTTTTTAAGAGTAGATATGACCAATATGAATATATTGTAATACATATTAGTCTTATGAATGAAAAATCAAACTTTAAATAATTGATGAATTAGATATTTCATAGATATCTAGATTCATTTGTGGTGGTGTCTGTGGATGACATATTGATGTATTGAAGGAAAAGGGGTCATCAAGTGAAAAACTTGGTGAAATTGTTATGAATATTGATAGATCATTGTCTATATGAAAAATTACCAAAGTGATATTTTTTGATACGTGAGGTATGTTTCCTTGTCCATGTAATCTCTGAAATAGGTTTTTCTGTGTATTCAGAAAAGATTGAAGATGTTATCTCTTGTCAACCATCAAAGAATGTCTTCAAGATATGTATTTTCCATTGTATAACTAGTTATTAAAGATGATTTATTTTTTATTATTCATTATTGGATTCACCATTGATATATTTAACAAGAATAATGTTCCATTCCTATAGAATAATGAATGTCAAAATTATTTTCAAGAGCTTAAAGTTCACCTTACATCAGCTCCAATATTGATTTTTCAAGAATCAGTATAAGGGTATGTGGTGTATTGTGATGCTTTATGATCTAGGTTGAGATTTTTTATCATTTAGGGATATCATGTTGTTTCGTATGGATCAATAAAGTTAAGGTTAAATAAGAAGAACAACTCAAAACATTATTTGGAATATGTATCCATAGCCCATGCTTTGAAGACTTGGTGTCATTACCTATTTAGTGAGAAATTTACTATGTTTAAGGATGATAAGAGCTTGAAAAATATTATCTCACAAAGTGATTTGATCCTAATACAAATAATATAGATAGAGTACCTCTAAATTTTTTACATTGACTTAATGTGATCATAGTGTAATGGAAATATAGTGGAAGATTCATTAAGCAGGAAGTCATATGTGATGTTGGAAAAGGAGATTCTAGATCTATTACAGTTTATGTTATTAATATCATAAATGAACCAAGAATGTAAAGAACTAGGTGGTAATGTAGTTTTATTTACACTTTAATTCATTATTGATTTTGTTAAGACTATTAAGGACGTATAACTATTTGATTCAGAATGTGTTGTGATGTGGTCAAAAATCAATAGTGGGTAGACAATTCAGGGCTGGAAGATGGATGTGAGTTTAGTTTTGTGTTTTTGGAATCATATTATCAAACTATTTTTTTAGGAAAAACTTTATAATTCTAACCAACATTCGATAAGGGTTTTTGTGCAAAAATATATATGATTTATAAATAATTGAAAGAAACGTTTTGGTGGGTTAGTGTGAAAAAGTAGGTGGCTGAGTTTGTTTTGTGATTCTTAACTTAGTAGAAAGTTAAAGAAGATAATAAAAAACAAATAGGTATGTTTTGATATTTACCTATGCCTATTTTTAAATGGGAATAGATATCCATGGATTTTGTAAATTGTCACCCAATAATCGTTTTCAAATATGATTCCATTTGGGTGATAATGGAGGGAATTATAAAGTCATCCCTTTTCATCCCTATTCTTGAATATCATTTTGTTGGAGGGATGTCAAAAATCTATATATGGTATGTGGTAAAGAGGCATGACCTACATGTCTTAATAGTGTCAAACAGAGTTTCAAGGTTTACATCTCATTTATGGAGATCCTTAAAAAATCCCTTGGGTCTCAGTTATATATGAGTACGACATATCATCCTATGATAGATGGGAAATATGAAAGGATGATACAAAAATTGTGAGACATAATATAGGATTATGTAATGTATTTTGGTGGTGATGGGGAAGATAAAAAACTATTAGAGGAGTTATTATATAACAACAATTATTTAGCCTAAAAAACTGCCTCCTTTTGAAGAATTGTATGGGTATCAATTTTGTTCTCCACTTTGCTGGGTGAACACAAGTGGGACATAATTAGTTGGGATGATCCTTTTCTATAAAAAATATAGAAGATTTAGTTTAAAAGGAAACATTTTGATATGTATCAGAGTAATCAAAAATCATATACGAATCATCATCGAACATTGTTGTCATTTTCGGTGAATGATCATCCATTTTTTGGGATCTTTTCAAGGCATAGGCATTATTGTTTTGGAAAGAAGGTCAAGTTATCTTCTATATACATATGCCCTTTTGAGATAATAGAATGGGTTGGATAGGTGGAATATCAGTTGTCATTACCACCATGGTTTAGTGATGTGCATAATGTGTTTCATGTATATCAGTTGAAAAAGTATCAAACAAATCTTGACCATTTGATTTAATTGGATCATATTAACCAAGAGTTGGATGCTTCATTGGTGCATGTCATAATTCATAGTAGGGACAGTTAAAAGAATGTATTTAATGAGAAACGAAATATTCTAGTGTGATTTTGGTGTAAACATGGTCATATTCTGAAAGAGACTTGGGAATAAGAGAAAGAACTCGTCTAGAAATGCCCTGAAATCTTTCTAGATAGTAGTGGTTTTTTACTTTTCTGGGACAGAAAAACCAATGGCATAGAGAATATTGCACTCCTGGTTTCAAGTGACCCTTAATTTATTTATTTTTAGAATATAAAGTGTTTGGGTGATGTTTAAGAGGGTTTGGAAAACATTTGGAATGTTTTGTGTGATTTTCTATATGTGCACAGCTTGAGCATGGTCTATGTAAACCATTTAACTCCTATATGAAACTGTGTACATTTAGAATTTTTTTAAGAGGAAGGCATATGGGAAGGTTCATGGTTTGTAAAAATTGTGCGACCACATAAGGGAAATGGTGAAAATTTTGATAGTGGGATTTTTCATGGTTGGTGCTCGATTTTTTCTAACCGTGAAGGCCAACCGTATGAGGTGCTCCTTGAGGTAGAGGCTGGTTCATGATTACTGCATGGTTTTACCTAACTGTGTGACTAAGAATGAACAATTTAAAAAATAAATCCTTAAAAAATGGATTTAACATGTCTTCACCTCTAATCTATGTTTCTCTCCAAATCAACCCATACTCAAGATACCTTCCTCCCAAAGGCTATGGAATCTTTCCCCATTGATCTGAAGACAATCTAAAGGCTTTTCTTGATGTTTTGAAGCATGATTCCCATGATAAGTCCCCGTTTATAGTAGTTTTCCTTGTTTTTATAATACATACTTTATTCACTCTCTTGTTTTCTTAGATATAGTCTGTTGCAGATAAATCTAAGGTGGTTGATGCCTATAATGGTTAGTTTTGGCCTTATTGATGTTAGTGGAAGAGAATTAAGGTGGATTTTTACATATATTCATCCTTTAATTGTGGGGTTCTTCATGCCATTCTTCATTTTCACAAAAATTACAAAGGTAGGTGGATTCACTATAGACTCATATTATTATAAGTTGACCAGTTAGTTTGAAATTGGTTAAATTTCTTGATTTTGATTATGAAATTGATGTGCAAAGCACGGGTGAAACCATGCTTAGTTATGATTTTTCATCATATGGAATTAATGAAATTGGTTGTGCAAGTGATATGTTTCATGATATTAATTTTTTTCAATAGTGCCTTATGAAATTGTAGAAATTGGTTTTGAAAAGTGCATTGTTTATTTATTTTAAAATATGGATTTTAAAATATGGTTTGTTGGATTTATGAAAATGGTTTGTTTGAATGGTTTTCAATAAATTTATGGTTTTTTTGAAATGTATTGAAATGGTTAGTTTGAAATGGGTTGTTTGAAATGGTTTTAGAATACATGGGTTTGTGTGAGTTCATGATTTTGATGTGGCCCAGAATAAGGGGCGTGTACCATTGGTGTCCAAAAGGATGTGACCTAGGATAATGGGAAATTTTCATTAGGGAATAAGGAGATTTGACACTTTGTGATGAATTAGTGGATTTATAAGAAACCACTCATGAGTATGGAACTTCCAGATAAGCATTAATGTCTAAGTGTGTGGTGAATCATGTAATGGGTATAAAAAATATGATTCTAAAATGAATTTAAGTATTTTTTTCTTTTCCATGGAAACTATTTTAGTATGGAAAACTGTTTTGGGATTAAAATGTTTGGATTTGATATAAAAAAATTTAATTTTTTTTATATAAATTGATTATATAAATGTTCTAATATGTTCTATCATAGTGTACTGAGTAGAGATAACAATTTGTGAAATCCTACTGAGTTTCATTACACAGCCATGGATTGGCACTTTTGTGCTTTTCCAAATATTGTTTACCAGGTCATTGTAAAATGTAATGTATTAAACTTATTTCATGGTGCATCATGATAATTTGGATTTATTTTGTATTTTGATCATAGACAATGATTGCATATGTTTAGTTATTTCTTTAGATTCCTTGGGTTTTTTATTTGTTGTTATCTTTGTATATTTATATTCACTGTCTTTTGTTGTGGTACACAGTTATAGTTGGATTCGATATTAATTTTATTAATTTGAATTTTTTTCATTTTTATCGTGAATCATGTAGTGGATATTTAGTTTTGGTATGATTGGTTGGGCTATTTTATTTTCAAATAGAAAATCATCTCCCATCGATTAATAAATCCATTGGAATTTATTTCCAGACTTTTTCATTTTTGGGATGTCGCTTAAGGACATATAGTCCTTCCCCATTCAGAAACCAAATAAGAGGGGAGGGATGTTACACTTGCACTAAAAGAAACACTTAGTTTAGGTGTAGGTACACAAAACACTATTTTTGACTTGTGTTATACACAATAATTGTGTCCCTTTGATAAATTTCATTACAGGCAACATCGTGTTTTACCAAACATCAACATACTATTAATATTGTTATCAAAATTTTGTTATAGCTACCACCTATCCATTGGAATGGAAGATATGAATATTATTAACTGAATCGTGAAAGTATTATTTACACACATGTATTAAATTAATCCTTTTTATATCAATTAGTATAATTGAATGAAATATCTATTTGAAAATAAAGTAATGAGTTTTCTAAGAAAAATATTATCATATGTACAAACAAAAATTTTATCTCAAAAAAATAGAAAAACATAATTTGATGATTTTTCCAATAAAATTTATATAATAAATTTTCATTCAATAATTTTGATACTCATCCAATAGATTTGATAGGTATAGTGTAAGAATGAATCGATTCTTATGAATAAGGTGATGTATTTTTCTAAAGGGTAATTATAGAACCTTACAATGGAGAATCAATTTTAACTATACTTTTTACACTTCTATAATTTTTATTTGAAAAAAATAAACATAAATTTTGAAATCATGATATCAAAATTTACTTTGGGTGGTATTTTTTGGATAAGTTTCATTTTTACTGAATAGTAAAAATATTTAATTTCAATGGAAAAATATATTTTAATTTAATTTAAATATATACAGAAATTGTATTTTTAATTGGATTAAAAGTTTATTTAAATAAATTTTTCATAAATAATTAAAATTTAGGTCATTGGAATCATTTTACATTGAAATTGGACATAAAACAATCCAATCTTTTGAACATTTTTATTTTAAAAACTTATTGTTCCATCTCATATGTGGGATTAATTTTAAAATAATTTATACCCCATCTATTTCTAGAATTTGTAAAAATGGATTATATATTTTTAATCACATTAATTTATAATTTCAAATAAGTTAAAATTGTTTTTTATAAATATTATTTGTGAAAGTGAATAAAATTCATTACAGTTATTAAGGTAAAAACATAATTACTTAGTGGTTAAAATTTAATCTAATGGTCCAAATAACCTAGAAATATGTCTAAAAGACATTTTTGGAAATATTTTGAAAAATTACCCACTTATCTAAGAAATAGACAATTATTTTAGGCACATGATGCATGGGATACCTCTCAATAGTGTTTACCTTTTCATTTTTAGACGAATGTCATTCCTCCTCCACTATAAATGGGAAATCACCCCCTCACTTCATCAAATATTTTTTTTTGAAGAAGGTGACATGAATTGGTTTCCCAATTCATGCCAAATAAATTTATTAAATCAATGTTTTACAATGAAATCTTGAGGTGTAAGGCATTTACACCACCAGAAAGAAAAAGTAGTGATAGAAATGAAACATTAAAGAGAGATCAAAATGTAAAGCATCCAAACTGGGTTGCCTGCTCCAATGAGTGCCCAACACCAACTACATTAGTGTGACTATCTTCCCAGATAAACCAGAACTAGAATAAAAGCGCAAAATCAGGGTAAACATCACTGTGCAGAAAAACTACAGTCTTCAATCAGCTTGGAGAAGAGAAAATGATATCAGGCAGGTTCTCCTCCAAAAACAGATTCAGTCCAAGTCTCCAGGAAATCCTGAACATTGTTAAAGATCATCAAACCCCAAAAGAATACAATCCAGTAGTTTCAAAACATCCTCTAAAGGGAGGAAAAAAATATCAGTAAGAGACCAGCACCTCGATTGTGGAAGCATAGACAATAAAAAATAGCAGGAGCATGCATTCCCATATAAACCAGATTCTGCCAGAAGCAAGCTACCCCCCTCATGACCAAGGCAATGAAGAAAGTGATCCAGCCCAGTTTCTAGCATTAGAATCCCCATCATAATCAATCCACCAACAAGAGGCAGCCTTTTACCAGCTATTCAGAAAAACCCAGATTCAGACAGATGCAAACTAACATATAGCAGGGACAACCTCATATTCCAGAGCAGGATAATAGAACAACTTGTCCAAAAATTATGTGTTTCAAAGCAGCTAAGGTCCGCAACCAAACACTTAGAGCAGAACAAAGTAGCAAAAAGCGGGTCCAACCATACAGGGATCCAACAGAAATGAAGTATCTCTCAAAATCCAAATAAAATGCAGTAAGATCAACTCCAGAAAACAAATTCAAGAAGTCAAACCATTTTCATGAGTAGAAGACATAGATATTCCATCATCCACCATAGAAGATCATCCAAATTTCAGAGGATGTAAAACAGATCCAGAAACTCGGAATTCACAAATGATTTTCCATCCAGTATCAAGATTCTCAAAATAATATAATCAAACAGAACAATGCAGGTCCAGACACTCATCCTGAAGACTTCCGAAATAAAATACTGATAAAACTCTAGATAGTATGAAATAGAGACAAGAAAGAATATCCACAAACAGAATCATCCATAAGATTTTCGATTCATTTTCAGTTTCTCATTGAAAATGAATCTCTTAACTTCTAGATATTGGTCAGAATTGATAATCCCCCGTTGTATCTCCTGATGACCAATTTCCTGTTGCTTTCCCATATGAGAAATCCACTTTTGAATATCTTCTTATGTGAAAAGTGGTGAGAAATAATATAAGATAATGCTGGATTCCTCAAATGCTGGTTTTCCAAGCTCTGTTTCAGGAGAGACCTTTTTATTGACATTTGTTGACCTAGTAGAGATGGTTCTCTCTACGTGTGAGTAGTCCTTACGTCTTCTAGTTTTCTTTGGATTTGGGGTAAGGAAACCATCAGCATCTACCATTGGTTTTTTTTTTCTTTTTTTAGCCATGTAATTCAATTATGCTTTTTCTAGTTGCCCAGGAATATCATCCTTCTCATCCGATGATCCACAAAAATCAGAGCCATCTTTTTGGTCCCTTTCTCCTACTTCTTGATTTACATTAACGGATAAAGCAGGAAAATATTTACTTGGATCATTTGCTGGGTTAACATCAAGATGCAAGTTATGATCTTCCATGGTATGTTGGACAGAAACCTTGTCATTTACAGGTTCATGTTGTGTGACCCTATTTTCCACATTAGTTTGTTCTGTTGCATCAAGAACAGCCTTGACAAAATCTCCAATTTGATTCTCAGAATTGTGAGAATCAACAGTAGCTACCCTAACCTCCAGACTAGGTACACTAATCTATTCCACCACCTGAATAGGGTCTTTAGAAGTACTTGGAATACTAGATGAGTTAGGAATTCTAGAAGGGGTTGAGATCTTTCCATCAACAGTTAGAAGGTTCTGAGAATTAACATTTTCCTTGGGTGTTTTTTCCACCCATAATGACTTTATCTGTTTTCATGGGGGAGCATCATGTTTTCCACAGTTTTTGGAAACATGTACAGTTTTGAAGCATATATTACAGAATTCTAGTAGGTTTTCAAAAACCACATTCTGTACAAAGCCCTTATCACCATTTTGGATCCAGAAGCATCTCGGAAGGTCCTTGGACAGATCAATCTCGGTGCATACCCTTGCAACCGAGGGTCTTGTTAGATTTTCAGTAGCATGATCTATCTTGATCGGGGTTACAAAAAGATTAGCAATAGAAAATAAATCTTTCTTTTTAAACAAATGGATCGGCAAATCAGGGAAATCAATCCAAATTGGACCGATGGGGGATTCAAAACCAGCAAGATAATCAGGCGACCAATTAAGCACTTTCATGTTGGATATCCCAAAGTTCCAAAAACCATGTACCCAAAATATATAATAATCCAAATCCGATGAGAATCGAATAAGCACATTCCAGGAGTTTAAGAAACCGATTTTGAAATCAGAGAAACCGATCTTTTCAAGGGTATTTCATAGGAACAGGAGCGAAGGGCGCTATTTTGAGAATTTACCTATCAAGAAGAAATGTAAATCTGAGGCAAGATTGTTTACCTACTCCTTCGAGAATGATATGGCCTTTATTCCTCGGTGTCTATAAGTTTTCGGAGCGAAAAACCCTTCCTTCCTCAAGTCAGTGGATGAATCGGCACCCACGACAACTTCTGCAAAGGATCATGCATCGCGGAACCCTCCCCTAGGGTTAGCTTCACCATCACCCACACCAGGCAGTGCCCTTGGGATCATAAAAACACTACCCTAATATAATCCAAAATTCCATAGTCTAGAAATATTATTCATAACTTGTTAATAAATCCAACCAAATAATCCATTTTATGAAAACCAAAATGACAAACCCAATGAAAAGGTAACATCATTCCACAAGTTCTTTTGTTTATTTCCTTTCTAAACCCCTCAAAACTGATTTTTACAAAATTTTATAATAATAAAATTTGAATATATATTATGATATGTTTTTATGATAAGGGTTAGGCCTAAATTTATACACACTTTCATCAAATGAATAATGAACTTACCGTTCATGTGTATGGAGGACAACCACCTCACCAAACGATGTCGTACATTTTTCCTTTACCACCACTTATGTCTAGGAATTATTATGGATATACTGATTTTATATGATATATATTAAATTAATGACGTATTTAAGCTTATTAAATTATTATATGAAATATACCTTCATTCTTTCCATTTTGTGTAAATATGATAACTTTAACTTTGGACGTGTGGACTACTGTCTTCTCAATGTGATGTGATTTGTTCAAAATTTACATGGAATGCATTAAGTATGGGTTTAGAAAATTTATATGATATATGTGAAATAATAATTATACTAGAATGATAATATATATATATATATAAACATATATGTCACTTAATTTCTAAATTTTAAGACAAAAATAACAACGGAAATAGTGTTAATGCGTACATACCACCTATCGTCTTCATGAATGATGTATTACATTTCATATTTATATATTTTATATATTATTATAAATATTTATATACTGAATATATAATATATTTAAATCATGTTTTACATTCTATAATTAATTCAATAATTATCCATGTAAGACGATCAATAATAATAAGTCAAAACATATAAGAAAAATGAAGCAGATATTATCTGAAATGTAACATTAACATGGAATTGATAATAAACAGGAAATATAATGTAATAATAAAATAATATATGGTATTAGATATAAAAATATGTTTATTTGGTATATTTATATTAAAATTATATTTATTATATAATAATTTTTAATGTGTATAAAGAAATCTAGACTTAAGGTATGGGTGTTCTCGTCTCACTTGTATTTCAATGAGATTTATTCCTTATTCACCACTCGTTTCATTTGTTAGGTGTATATAATTACAATGAATATATTATATGAATTTTATCATTAAATTAATTATTATTTACATATATATTTCATGATCCTTATTTCATGGGGTTTATGGTTCAAAAGTTAGCAAATCAGTAAAGTATTATTTTTGTTAATTTTTCTTTTTTGAGAAATGTGCCATGTTATGCACCTATATTCTTATACGATGTTTATAAACTACCTGTTGACATGTTATAACATGAATATAAATATTATAAATATATTTCAATCTTAATTTAATGTTATTACTTCATGGTTATTATGATTTAATGTTATAAAAGAGGTCATTTCTTGTTGCTAAAATCTTATCGTTTATCAGGATTATTTATGATTATGCTTACATTGATTAAATATTTTAATCCATTTCTCTTTAAATATAATTTATTATCATATAAAATATTTATTAATTAAATATTCATTAATTGGTAACATTTTTATACTTTTTGGTACTCAATATAATTAAGAATTGTTTTAAGAGAACATGACTTTATTTATCTCTTCAATCAGAAATCAATTTTTTTAAAAAAATTTGTTTTCTAAAAACATGTTCCAAAAAATTTTAAATGATATTTCAATATAATTTACAAGGAAAAAATTTTCCAAATTTTCTGAATCATACTTTATATTTTTTCAAGGAAAAATGTTTTCAAAATGTTTTTAAGATTCCTTTATCTGTTTTCAATGAAAAAGGTTTTCAAAAAGGTTTCCAATGTTCCTATATATTTTTCCATATAATATGGTTTTCAGGATTAAATTTTAATTTTTCAAGGAAAAATGATTTCAAAATGTTTTCAATATTCTATTATATGTTTTCAAATAAAAACATATTCAAGTTGATTTCAAGCTCCCATTATATGTTTTTAAGGGAAAAGGGTTTCGAAATGTTTTCAAGCATCTCTTATATATTTTTAAAGATAATGGAATTAAAAAGGTTTTGAAATATTTTTTATATATTTTAAATAAAATAGGTTTTAAAAATGATTTGAAGCTTTATTTATATGTTTCTAGGTAATTTTCAATGGTTTTTATGGTTTAAAAAGACATTTTCCAAGAAAAAATTATATTTTCCTCAATTAGTATTTTTAAAATGATATTTCAATATTATTTTCCATATGAGATGATATCCATTGGTTTTAATTATTCCTTTATAGGGATTAAATCCAATGGTACCATGCATATTATTCCCCTTAAGGCCTTATGTTTTGATTTCATGATGTTAATGATTTTCGTTTCTCATTTATGAGATATAATTTTTTGAAACCCATATATCATTCATGAGATATTTTCTTATGAAACCTTATTCTTTTCATAGGTTATGAATTGATGAAATTATTATGAAACAAATATATTTCAATAGGTTATGATATGGTGACTAGTGTATGATACCCATTTAATTTCATGGGTTATTATATGATTTTTTATGATCTTGTGGAAGATGTAATTAAGTTTTTATTATGAGATAGATTAGAACTGTTTCCCCTTCCAATGAATTGGGCAATTAATTATATCTACTGAGACAGACATGGATATAATGGCAAGTTAAATAAGTCTATTAAAGGTATTTATATACTATGATAGTCTTTATAGTGAACCTTGATTACTAAGATGGTCATGGGAGTGAACCATGACTACCAAGATGGTTTGATAAGTAAACCCATTCCACTAAGATGGCCATAACATTCATCATTTACTAATATGGAAATATTTTTATACACTTATGAGTCTACCAAAAATTATATTTATTATTCCATTGTTATTAATTTATGGATTATTTTCTTTTTTCCTTTATGATTCATGTCTTTTTAATTGCAAATATTTATTCCATAAATCATGTTTATGATCAATTATATAAAATGACTGATCTTTTAATTTTATTTTATTATTCTAATTCCCTTATTCTAATTTTATTCTTATATATATCCCTTGTTTACCCTTACTGAGAATATGAACTCACCCATGTTTCGTTTCCCCAAGTTATCAATAATGGTTTTAAGTAGTAATAATAATGGGGAATATTTTTATTAGATATGTTGATGATATTTCACTATGATAGATGATTATGTTTCCATGTTTCCAAAGACACTAAACTATTAATGTCTTCATTTATATAATTTTTTTAACATGATGACTATTCATAAAAAATGATTTAATATTAGTATATGTTAAGCCTTAGTCTTTATAGTCGGTGTCAATGAGAAATTTTTTATCGTTATTTTGAAACTTGTATGAGAAATATTTATGATATCCTTATTGATATTTATAATGACATGTCATGGGATGTCTCTATGGATATGCCTAACATTTCATAGATTTAAAATAAGGTGTCATGTTGTAGAAATACTATAATATATTTTTCATTTTTATATGTTATTCCTCTATGATTAGTGATGCTCACAACATGATTTCTAGTTTTAGTTAATGGTGGGAATAAGAAATAACAGGGTTATAATTGAATGTGATAGACAATTTTCTGATGATAATTCAAGTGGGATGGTCACTATAGTGAAGGATGTTGTGATCATGCATAATTAGGTTTCATAGAACATGATTAACAATGTTTAACTTAAATAACTCTCAAACTCACCTAAGAAGAGAACGAAAGAGTTCACTTAGATTTATGGTAATGGAGACCATGTAGTAAATAATTTTCAATTTACTTTTTGTCGCAAATATCGAAATAATATCCCAAGTTAATGTATTATAGAAACAAGAAGATATTTATACTTTGGAAAAAAATAACCCAAATCAATTAATTGTAATATAAAAATGAAGAGTTCAGTTAACACAGTGGATAGAAATATTGGCCTCCCTAAGGATTCATTGATAGTTAAATTCTTCAACTGTGGAATGAATGGTCATTATGAAAATTGATGTCCCAATTGGAAAGCTCAATAAGATAATAAGACAGGTGTAATGGGCAATGGTTATATTTTGACTGAAGATGAGACTACATATGAAATTTGAAATGAAATTGTTATTAAGTACTGAAATGAGGTATCCATGTTAATGGATTAAGGATGATGTGAAATAATAAAAGTTATTAGATATTTGTATTGAAGAACAATGTCATATAAATTGTAAAATATTTACGGATTATTCAGTTTATGTTTTTTCACCATGGATTTATAAGAATATATTGAATGGTTCTGATAGACTATAAAAGTGATTTAATTGCACGATGACATTTAGAGTAAGGTAATATAACCCATAATATGTTCATGATGTTTAGATAATGATTCTTGGATAAGGATATGTTGGATATGAATAAGTAAATTGGATGGTACTGATTACATTAGAATTGAAATAGGATTTTTTGAAAAATTATTTTGTACTATCATGGATGGAGCTTACAATTTTTTTGATTCATGTAACATATAAAATAAACATTGGAATAAGGAAATATACACATTTTCAATAAGGATTTGTAGTAATTCATGTTATAAAAATATTTCAAGAGAATACATGAGGAAGGTATTCACAGATTGGTATGTAACAACTAAGAGATACTTTACAATCAATATTAAGCTGTCTAGAGACCTTATTTCTAATGTTTTGGACATCTATATTTTATAAGGGTTATATGGTTAAAATTTTTTGGAATGGTTTATGTTAAACTTTAGATGAGGTTTTATAGATTAAAGTATTATATCACCATATGATGATTTATGAATATTTCATAAAATGTTCTAGCCTATTTTGGATAACTATAAGATATATGGAATCACCTATAATTCTATTTATGGATATCATGATCCTATAATTCTTTAGGAATGAAAAGTTAACCATTATTTAATGGAGTAAGAGATGAAGTTTAAATTGAACAAGACACAACAAAGGGTGGGGTTGTCCTAAAATCATATAAGTATATCTCCTTATGAAAATTATTCATCATTAGGAAAAAGGGTCTTGAAATAATTTTATTCATATTATCATCATTTTTATGATATCAATGACCTCTTTCTTGATTCTTCAGTTTATGGTTTTTTGATTAAATTTTTGTGGATCACCCACTTTCTTGTGAACATTGATCATTACTAATTTCTATGATTATTTATGTGCTCATATGTGTAATCCTAGTTTTGAGTTGCATTTTTCACCTATTATGTTTCTGAATCTTAATTTTATAGAATATTTTAGTATTTATTTTTATGATGTGGGTTTCTATGAATGAAACATTCAACTATTAAAATATTGATAAACAAGATGAATTTTTAGGGGGAAATTAATTTTATGTGGGGTAAAATGTAAAACCCTGAGATTTTGTGATTTTTTTCAATTACAATAATATTTTAGATATTATTTGTTTCACACAACATTTAATATATTTTTGTTAAATGAATGCACTAAGATTGACTAGTTTTATACATAATACCACGTTAATATTTCACTACATGTGATACATAGATTAGCTTGTTGAACACATAACACTCAATTTGTCTTGTATTACACACAATACTGAGTCCCTTCGATAGATTGTTTTACACTCAAGGCCATGTTTTACCGAACTACAAAGTAATATTAATAATATTATTAAAATATTATTATAGCCTCCTCCTATCCATTGGAAAGGAAGTTACAAAGAACATTAATTGAATTGTCAAAATATTATTTACACATGTATATAAAATAAATACTTTGGTTATTAATTAGTATAACTGAATATAAGAACTATTTTAAAATAAATAAATTTATTTTATAAAAAAACTATTTTCTTATGTACAAACAAAATATTATCCCAATAAATTAAACAAACCCCTTCCAATGAATGTTTTTAAAAAAATTATACATTTTATACTCAATCAATAATTTTAATACTCATCCAATATATTTGATATGTATAAGAAAAAAATAAATACAGTCTTATGAGTGAAGATATGTATTTTTATAACATAGAATTTTAGAGCCTTTTAATGGAGAACTGATTTTAAATATAATATTTTACACTTTTATAATTTTTATTTGATAAGATAAACTTCATTTTTTAATTAAGAAAATAAAATTTTACTTTGGGTTCTTTTTTTACTTTTCTAAAAAGTTTCATTTTTTATGAATAGTGAAAATAGAAAATTTTAATTGAAAATAAAATTTTAATCTCATTTAACAATATAGTTAAATTATATTATTAATTTGTTTAAAAGAAAAGTTTGAAATTTTTTACATTAATTAATAAAATCTATTTCATTCAAATCAATTTCACATTGATATTGAAAAAAAAACAATTTAAACTTTTGAACATTTACAAATTAAAAACTTGTTGTTTCACCCCATTTGTGAGGTTAATTTTAAACTAATTTCATCCAATTTTGTGATTATAATAAGGGAAAATTCATTCTATATTTTTAATCATAATAATTTATAATTTATAATTATGAAAACATTGTTTTTTACCAAAAATATTACTGAAAGTAATTAAAATTAATTATAGTGATTAAAGTAAAAACAATATTACTTAATGGTTAAACATTAATCTAAGGAAATGAATTACTTAGAAATATTTTCAAAGACATTTTGTTTTGATATGATTTATGGGAGACCACTTAATAGTGTATACCATTTTATATTTACAAGAATTCCACTACTACTCCACTGTAAAAGATAACTCACCTCTCACTTATTCATAACTATCAAGACATTTGAATCAATTAAAACCTAATCCAATAATCTTTCAAATTCTCTCATCTCAACCATGAAGCCATAATTTCAGGAGAAATCGAACAATGGAATCCCTTTGGTAAAAAATAAAATAAGTTATCCAAAGAATAGGTAACATCCTTCCACAAGCTATTTTTCTTTATTTTAATTATCCACCCCATAAAATATTATATTTCCATTCTTATATAATAAACTTATTACATTAAATATACTTAAATTTTGTTATTATATGGGTTCTACCTGCACTTATACACAATTCCATGAAATGGGTAACAAACTTACCATTCACGTGTGTAGCGGACTACCACCTCTCAAAACAATGTCATTCATTTTTATTTTACCACTCTTCATGATATGTAATTATGATATAAGTAATAATTTTAAATGATATATATTATATTTATGATTTATTTATCCTTCTTTATTTATTATATAAATTATACATTCTTGTTTTTTATATTTTTTAAATATAATAACTTCGTTTGTGGATGTGTGGACTACAAAATCCTTAAAGCGATGTTATTTTTTACACTTTGCATGAAATTTATAAATATGGGTTTGGAAAACATATATGAAATAAAATTTAAACAATGTTCATGCGTACGTATGACCTACTGTCTCCATGAACGATGTATTCTATTTCATATTTCTATATTTAATATATTACTATAAATATTATTATACTGAATATATATGATATATAAATAATTTTTTAAATTATGTAAATAATTAAATAATTATCTATGTAAGTGTATCAGGAATAATAAGTCAAAACTTATATGAAATACAAAATGGATATTACCTGAAAAATAACATTCACATGGAATTATTAATAAATGGTTAATATAAATTTCTAATAAAATCATATATGGAATTATATATGATAATATGGTTATTTTTTATATGTATAATTAAATTATATTTATTATACTTGAGGTTAGAATGTGTGTGATGAAATTCAATACTTAATGTAATGGTTTTCTCGTCTCACTATTATTTTTGTAAGATTTATGCCTTCTTCACCATTTATTTCTTTTTTTGTGAGGTATATAATGAATATGAATATTTTATATTATTCCTATACATAAATTTATATGTATTTAAATATCGATTTTATGACCTCTCTTTCATGGGTTTTATGGTTCACAAGATACTAAATCGGTAATGTTATTTTGTCTCAATTTTCCTTCTTTGAGACACATGCCATGTTGTACACCTATGTTTTTATAAAAGGTGTATACAATACCAATTGACATGTTATATCATGAATATAATTATATGAATGATGTTTTAATCTTCATATAATGTTATTTTTTAAATGGGAATATGATATTAAGTTACCAAAGTGGTAAGAGGTTATTTCTACAATCTCATTGTTTATCAAGTTTGTTTACAATTATCATTCTATTGATGAAATATTATGATCCATATCACAATAAATCTCAAGAAATTTATTATCCTATGGTTATCTATGATACCTTCATTTATTGGTACTATTTTTCACTCTTTAGAACTTAATATAATTAAGAAAATGTTTTTAATAAATCTATACATTATTTCAACCTTCAGTAAGAAATATATTTTATTCAACAATCATGTTTTCAAAAAAACTATTAATTTTTTTTAATGATATATAAAGATAAATTATAAGATAAAAGGTTTTCAAAATGTGGTTAATCTTTTTTTATATATTTTCAATGAAAATTGTTTTCAAAACATTTTCAATATTCCTTTATAATTTTTCATAGAAAAATATTTTCAAACTATTTTCAATATTCCTTTATATGTATTCGAAGGAAAATATTTTCCAAATGTTTTAAACATCCTCTATAAGTTTTAAAAGAAATTGGTTTGAAAAAAAATTTCAATATTCTTTTATATGTTTTCAAATAAAATTATTTTCAAAATGTTTTCATGCTACATTTATAAGTTTTTAAGGAAAAAAAATTTCAATATTTTTTCAAGATTCATTTATCATTTTATAAAGAGAAAGTTTTTCAAAATGTTTTGAAGGTTATTTTATAGTTTTAAAAGGAAAAGGGTTTTCAAAATGTTTTCAATATTCTTATATAAGATTTATATTTTTTTCAAAGAAAATTATTTTTAAAAGGTTTTATGTTTTAAAAATAATTTTTCAAAGAATAAAGTATATTTTCCTCAAGAAATATTTCAAAAAACATTTTCCATAATTATTTTCCATATAAGATGTTATTCATTTGAGTTACTCATGATTTTATGAAGATATGATCCAAGGGTACCATTCTTATTATTTCTCTGAATGGTTTATGTTTTGATGGCATGATATTTATGAAACCCAATTTTCTTTCATGGTTTATATGTTTATGAAACTGTTTCCTCTTTTATAGGACATATTATTATGAAACACGATTCTTTACATTGAATATTCTATGATGAAAGGATTATGAAACATGTACCTTTTCTCTATGTTATGATATTAGGACATGAAATGATATCCATTTCATTTCCTGTAATATGATATGATTTGTTATGATATTTTGGAACATGTATTTATGATTTAATCATGAGATGGGTGGGACCTATATTTCTCTCAAATTCATTGGGTAAATATTTATATCTCATGATAAAAAATATGGATGTAATAGGGAGTAAAATTTGTTTAGTAAAGGACTTTTTCCTCTAAGTTATTCTTGGGAGTGAACCTTGATTACTAAGATGGTCATGTGAGTAAACCATGTCTACCAATATTATTTAGGGGAGTGAAATCATTCCAATATTATAGTATTATAATTAGGACTTGACCACTATGGAAATCATTTTTATATTCTTATTCATCTAAAAAAAATTCTAGGTTTTATTCATATTTTATGATTTCATGGCTTATGCTCTTGATACCCTCATGATTCATGTCCTACAAACTACCAATATTTATTCAATGATTCATTTTTATGAAATTTGATGTGATGGTAATGATCTTATAAAGTTATGATAGTATTTTCATACCCTTATTCTCGTGTTATGTTTATATATATTTATTTTTTACACATACTAATCATCAGAGCTCACCCATTTCTTATGATTCCTTTCCCTAGGTTATGAAGAATGATTTTATATAGGTTTACTAATGGGGAAGATAATTAAGAAAGATGCTAAAGAACATTCACTAGGATATAATATTATGATTCCGTGTTTCCAAATACACTAAACTACTATTATCATCAAGCATATACATTTGTAATGTGTTGAGTGATCAACAAAAATGATGTAATATCAATATATGTTAATCCTAGCTCACTATACTAGCACCCTATAGGTATTTAGAGTGTCAATACTTGTCCCACAATTTGTTTATTAATCAATCATATATAAAAAAATATATCACATTTATCAATATTAATCATCAATAAACCTTTTATCAATTATTCACAGAATAGTACACCATTTTAATTTATAAAACAATAATGTTTTATCACTTTATAATCCCACATAATTAATATGAACATGTCACCATTAATCCATTTAACAAAAACTAAATAGATAAACTGTTAACCCTTAATGGAAAAGACAAACATCCATTAATTCACATTATCAATCAATTCACAATCAATTTAATCAACTAATTTCAAAATCCCATTAGATGAAATATTTCATAATCCCATTATTCCACAAATTCGATAATTATATTAATTAACTAAACAATTAATTAATTAAATTCAATATTCATCTTCTAAATAATCAATACAAATTTAAACAAATTATACACGTAATTAAAATCAAGACTTCGAGACATAATAATTAGACCACCAACCTCAATGTCATTGGTGAGCATTCACCAAATAGAAATCCCCAAATTGAAGAGGAACTATTGAAATAAAAATTTTGTAGAGTATTATGTTCTAAATTCTAATATCATGACAAAAAATGTTTTGATCCATGAAAACCTAGATCTAAACCAACTTATTCTGTGGACAAAACAATCATCTTCATTCGAAAATTATAATGGGAGAGGGAATCAATCAGTAAAGAAATCACATCCTCGAGGAGATATGATCCTTAAAAAGGATCATAAATTCATAAATAATGGGATTTGATGAGTCTTCTAACCCACTTAGGATAATAAAAATTTAAAGGAAAAGGTTTAGATTTGAGTCAGGTCGAATAGGATTTAATATAGGGATTTTATGAAATTTTTAAATAAATATTTAGGGGATTAAAATCCCATGATCATGGTTTCCTATGCAGGGGCACATAGTTTTCAAATACATGTTCCCTAAATATTCACCTCATCTTAGGGGAACATGGTTCCAATGAAAAGGTATCATGGTTTGAGAAAACATATGCTAATCATGAAATCCCCCTCTTTTTAGGGTTGTACAGTTTGTTGGGTTCACATTCATGATTTGGGAAAACTCTGCGTTAATAGTGTATTACCCATTTTTTTCAAAAATTTCACAATTTTTCACATGAAACACCATAAAATAGAAAAACAACCAAGTTATTTATACATAAGGGTAAAATATTTCTAGAAAAAATGCATGATACATATCCAGAAAGGTTGGGATCTTACAATCTCCCAACATTATAACAACTCATCCTCAAGTTGTACTCCCAAGAATCATTATGATTCCAAATAAAAAAATTAGGACACTTATCCCACAAATATTCTTCTATATACCATGTTTCCACTTGAACATGTTTGTGTTTCCAAAATACATGAACTATCGATGCGTTCATTACCTGTAATACAATATCACTGCTATTGATAACGCCTATCAGATGCTCCTCAAAGGACGTATTAGTCACATGCTCAACATAAATAAAATCAATCACATGATAAGGGTTTAGGTGTAATCAATAAAGCTATAAAACATGTAAAAATCATGCATAAAATTGTAACTCTATGGGAGATCCAATTGGTACACCACAAGCCCGATTCTCTCCATGATCTCAAAATGTTCGTGAAACCTGGGTGCCAACATTCCTTGCCTACGGATCCTATAGTGACCTAATATTGGTAACGATCAAAGACACACAATATCACCCACTTTAAACATAATGTGTTGTAAATGTCTATCAAAAAATTACTTCTATCTACTCTTACATATAGCCGTAAATTTATGAATCAGTTAAACCTAATTTGTTATCTCCTACAGGAGACTTAGTTGAAATAACTACGATTCACCTTCCTCTATCAAACATAGTGGTGATCTTCATGTAGACCATAAAGTTCCTAAAATGGGGACATATGAAAATTCACATGATAACTATTTTTTATGCGAACTCAATGAGTTTTAATTTCCTCTATTAAGTCCACAAAATTTTATAATGAACATCTATAGCATATCATAAAAACTTTTATGGTACATTCTGACTGCCCATATTTAGTGTGGTTGGAAAACCATGATCCACAATAATCAGGCACCCAATGATTTTTGTAATCCCTACCAAAACCATGAATTAAAACATGAGTCACAATATAAAAATATTATATATTGAACCCCATTTGAATAACTATCTCATAAATGTAAAATTCCCTCAATCGATCTACTGATAAGGTCTCCAAGATAGGAAAGAAATGATATAATTTTTTTAATAATTCCACCATCACCCAAATAACATCATTCTTCCGAGGCATCCTTACAATACCCACAATAAATACCATTATAAAATCATTCCACTTACATTCTAGAATGGCCAAATATTTTAGTAAACTTCTAGGTCTTTGATGCTCGTCCTTCCCATGTTGATAGATGTAGCATCATATCATTAACCATGCAGTTTACTTCTTTATTCCTTACTAACAATACTATTGACGTAGTCATGGTACATTTTGGTTAAACCCATATGAACCACCTAAATTGTGCCATGATATTCATGCTTAGTCTATTCTCATATACATGTAGGAACAATGACCCATTTCTAGACATAGACGATCTCATCCTAGTATATATTCCAATCAAAAGGTGAATAACCACATTCATGGATTTCTATTAAGGAAAACACTCCAGATCATCATATTTTCTCTCCCTGATCCATCTTAAAAGTTTTGAATCTATTGATACTGATATAAGGGCCATCTACTCCATGTACTCTTAAACCACAACATTCATATCTTCCAGTAAAGTCATCATCATCTACTCAGAACTAGACTACTGAACTGCATGAGTCTTATTTTTCTATTTAAAGTGTCCACAAAACCATTTCCATTCTCAAGAATATATGCTAGCTTAAAATAAAATGAATTTATATACACAAACCACCTCTGCTTAGGGATATTCAAATATCACTATGAAAGTATATAATTAAATATCTTATGATCAATATACATGATAATATTTTATACCAATATATATTTCCACCAGACATCAAATAATAAACCAATAACACCAAATTGACATCATATGTAGGGTAACTCCATTCATGTGTCCTCAAATTCCATGAAACATACACCAAAATTCGATCCCCCAACATGAACAATAGTCCATGACCAATCTTAGAAGAATCAAGAAATACCATATACTCCTCCCATGGATCAGGTAGGATAGAAATTGGTGCATTAATAAAATAATTCATAAAATCATGGAAATAATTATCACATGCTTCATAACATTAAAAAAACAACTCCCTTCTTGATCATGCTTGAAAGTGTCTATTCCATGTAAGAAATGTCCTTGATGAACCTCTGAAAATATCCTATTAACCCTAGGAACATGAATATATCAAAAACATTATTGGGATAGTTCTAAGAAATAACTTCATGCACCTCATATAGTTCCACAGAAACACCTTCCTCCAAGATGATGTGACCCATGAAAAGTTCCCAGTGGATCCAGAATAGACACTTAGATAAATTATTGTATATGTAATGATCCCTCACATTACTCATGACGATTTGAAGATGTTGGAAATTCTATTCATGAATCTTGGATTACACATTGATTTGATCCACACAAAACCACAAAATGCTCTAGGTATGGATGGAATATTTGGATCATCAAGGATGAAAACACTGTTGGAGTGTTCATCAGCTCGAACAACATTATGATGTACTCATAAAGTATATAACAACTTATGAATGTTTTCAATAATATATTATAAGGTAAAAAATGTAAGTGATGATAAATCGATATCAATTCAATCATGGAGAATACACAAGATCCCCTAAACTAGGCAAATAGATCATCCATTTGAGGAAGATAAAACCTGTTATTCACTATCATCCAGTTAAAGATCTAGTAATCAACACATAAATACAAGGTTCTATCATCCTTCATGGAAAAAAAATCCTTGATAACCAAAAGGAAACATAATCATATGGATAAATCCCATATCGTTCAAATCCTTTATTTGAGTCTTATTCTTTTGAAACTATTTTGGTTCCATTCTATATGGTGTAATTGAAATCGGGTCAACTCTAGTAAAGATCTCTATCATAAAATCCACACCACTATCATATGGAAGCATTAAGAAATAATAATGAATCACATCATAAAATTATTTTTCTATGGCTTGAAATACCTCATGATTCACACCCCTATCATCCAGAAAAAGACTTTAAACATGAGTGGTGATCTCTCCCAGTAATCGATGACATAGCCCTACATGACCAGCCCTAATATCCCACTCTCCATGATGAACATAATTTTCTTACAAAGAATATGTAAAGGTACCTTGCCTATGGTAATAATATATATGGGATTGATATTCTACTAACCAGTCAATACCCAAAATAAATTCAATACCAATCTTGTCATGGATGTAAAGATCCCATGGAAAAAAATACTCTCCAACCTTGAGAGAACACCCTTTTCTTATGCATATGTCCTTAGAACATACTCCAAAAATCGTATCAATTTCCACCAACCAACTAATAAAATACACTACGAAACTCAAACCATTATCCAGTCATGTAAATATAAAATAATTAGATACACCAATATAAAATAAGGTACTTGAAAGAATATATGTTATAATAATAGTACCTATAAATATCTATGGTATATCCTCTCAGTTCACATGTGTAGGATTATCTTCATTCAACTATCCTTCTCATCCTCCTTACGTTGTAGTCTAAGTTTGTTAAGCTACAACACTGTGCATATATATGTGCTCCTTCCCAGAATTACCACATTCACTACCTTAACCACCATGACCAGTAGAACGCTAACTTCCATAGTGAAATAGGGTATAAGAACACCTTCCAACACACTGATTATAACAATATATTCCTTCATTACACATATGATGTGGGATCTTATAGAACAATTGTAGATGGGTTATCTAGTTGCAATCTCATCACTCAACGGTGGTTGGGGTTACCTTCTACGTAAGTGACCAAATCTACTACAGTTATGGAAGATCACTCATGTAAATCCCTATATAACTGACCCTTCCCTAGGACCACACTTCTTTTCAATTATTAGGGTGACATTATCAAGGTGACACTTCTTACCCTCAGATGAAGTAACTCCCCATTTTCTATTATAAACCACCTATGTCTCAATATAATCCTTGTTTAGGTTCCCCTCCTAATTTAGATCCCAATTAAACACTTCAAAAAAAATCATCCTATATATGTTATCGTGTGACTTAATTTCACATATAAGAGAATCTGGAATCTATTTCACTATAGTATACATATCTCCAACCAATACAGAAACGAATGGAAACAAATCTATAAAGTGACTAGTGATTTCCTTCAAGGACATATGGTTAACCTCGTAAACTCACCTTCCCTCTCCTGCCTGAGCATCTCGGGGTAAATTTACTCCACAAACTTCTCTTGAATATCATTCTACTCCACATTCATGAGTTATCCATCCATTCTTTGGATGTACCACCAATTATTTTATTGAACACAAAACATATAAGTCTTCATCTTGACTTTATCTTTAGTAAGAGTCTATAATTGGTTAAGTATTTTCTCGATAGAATCAATTCAGAAATCAATATATTATATCCCACCATCTATAATGAACATAGAATAGTACTAAAACTAGAACTCCTGTTTTAGGTATGGCATTCTCTTCTCAACCTACTTGGGGTATCTTTTAATAAAGTGCATAAAACATGAAAATTTATCACAAAACTACTCTTTAGCATCCACACCTAGAACAATTGGAGTCTTTGGTTTTGGTACTAGAGGAACATTCCCATCCATGTCCCCATTATAACCCATTAACAATAATTGTCAGGGAGTTATATCTCTATAATTTCTAACACACATCTTAAGACACAATACATAACATTAACACATTTACATATGATGAGATCACAATAATCCATAACGAGTAATCCCACATAACCTGCAACATGTTCAAAACTGAGGCATTATCATTATCCTCGACCATATCTCATATAGTTTATGGCTAACGCATTTTATACATTTTAAAATTTTAAATGATGTATTTATAAATCCAATTATCCATTTCATTTACCATATTCAACATCATTTTAAAAATTTCAATTTCATATTAAGAACCTTTTTCATTTAAATTACGCAAGTAAAGAAAATAATTTTCATTTAAACAACTCATGTAAATCTGTCTATTCTATGTGTTCCTAAAAGTTTTTCATGCAATGTCAACTTTTGTTCCATACCGATCCATGAATACAATCACATAAAATAGTAACATCCCACAACAAGTGTGTCATCCAATGTAAAATAACATACAACTATAATATAATACATCAATAAAAATAATCCCCCCATGCGTACTTGGGTTTTCCTCAATACATGGGTTAGATACTCCCATGTAGGAGCTCATGACCACGGACCGAATCTTCCTAGTATAATGTATACCTTTCTAAAATAGTAAGACAAAAGAAAATAAAATAAAGACAATTTTATACAACTTTGTAATTTCCTGACCTGGGTTCCACACATCGATACCCAAGATGGTTGGTCACATGACATCAAGTACACTTACTTGTATTCCAAAGGATACCGACTAGAAATGAGGATCCAATATATAACATGGGGAGACTATACCCCCTTTATCAAATCAGAAAAATAGTGGAACTAAATAAAAAATAACCAAATTGTATAACCAATAACTAGAATAATACCATAACCAATATATACAATTATCAAATGATAAAAAAAATATTTTGAACAATATCAAAGCAAAATAAGTAGATATTTCATTCCATATATGTGTCAAGTTCGATTATTAAAAACCCAAAAGAAAGACACACTAAAAAATAACCTGTGGGTCCTGAAAACTATGTTGGTTCCTAAATCCATGATCCAACCTAACTCAATAATCTAACATTGGGATCATTCCCTTATACTATCCTAAAAACATGAATTCTATTTGGGTACTAATCTGGTAGCTCGAGAAGGGTGTGGGTACAACTCAGCATGCCAACTCTAATGGCATGAAAAATAATATCCAATATATAACATTGTATACAAGTCAAAATAATAAATTATAATAAAATAGGTAAGTATTTTTTACACTTCATTATTCTTAAATTAAAAACTAAATTACACAAATTTATGATGAAACCAATATTGTTCATACTAACTGTTTTAGAGTCTTAAATATCCCCATGGGATATAAAGTTTTTTTACATCAAGGTTTTTCATTATTCTATTCATTTTACATTCATATCATGCCATCTTTAAACCACAGTCCAATTCTAATATAATGTTTATAGAAAATCATGTCTAGCACCCCATGAGTATTTAGAGCATCAGTTCCAGTCTCACACCTCATTGTTATTACATATAGTCTTTTGAAGCCTTAATAAATTTCCCACAAAAACATATTAACCTACATGTATTTGGTGACTAGAATGACATGTCTAGAACCAAATTAGAATTTGAAGCATCATTACTTTCCCCACACCACATTTATCAATAAATAATATATATCATAGATATCATATTTATCAGGGTTAATCATCAATAACCCTCTAATCAATTATTCACATAATGGTATATGATTTAAATATAAAAAACAATAATGTTCATTTCATTAATGACAAAAAATTTATATGAACCTTTCACCATTAATACATATAACAAAAATTAGTCACATAATCCATTAACCCTTCATAATTAATCCAACCATCCATTTGTTATTATTATCAATCAATTCATAATCACATTTATCAACCAATTTCACAATCACATTATATGATAAAATTCATAATCCCATTATTCCAACAATTTTGAAATCACATTACTTAATTAACCGATTAATTAATTCAATTCAAGACGCAATTTCAAAATATTCAACAGAAATTTCACAATTACATCAACCTAATTAAAATTAATACATTAAGAATTGTTAATTTGATCACCTACCTTAGGTCATTGATTAGAGTTCACTAAATAGAAATCCCCAAATATAAGCCAAATGATTGCGAACACAACAGCGTGATAGATCCTGGTCGAAATACTAAGATAAAGATCAATATAATTAAGATCTAAAAAAATCTTACTGTAAACCATTTTAAATTGTGAATAAAACAATCATCTACATCTGGAAAGAATAATTAGAGAAATATAGATATAAAGAATCAATTAGAGAATAAATCACATACATGAGGTGAGATGATCCTTCGAATGAATATTTTCTTTCTCAAAATAGGGTACTATGAGGCTTGGAACACTCTTGAGAGATTTAAAATTCATAAGAAAATGTTTATGTTTTATATGGTTCAAATAGGGGTTAATACCGGGAATTTAATAAGTTTCTAATAAATTTTCGAATATTAAAATACTACATGCAAGCTCTTTTGGACAAGGGCGCATGATTTTTGAAACAACTTTCCCGAATCATAAGACTCATCTTAGGGGTGCATAGTTTCTATTAAGATGGTGGGAGGTTTTAAAATCCATTCACTAATGATGAATTCCCCATATGCCTAAGGTTTTATGGTATTATGGGTGTAAGAACATGTTTTGGACAAACCATGCACCAACCATGCACTACACCTTTTCTTCCAAAATTCTTATTTTTCCACCCAAAACACCTAAAAATAAAAACTCACTCAAGGTATACCAAAATAAGTGTAAAAGAGTTCCTTAAAATGAGCATGATACATCTACAGGATGTTCAAGATCTTACTCATGTAAATAAATAATGATAATTGAATGATTTTGTGTTAGAAAAAAGAAAAGGGATTAATAAGGTAGGATAATTAATGAAAATAGATAATATTGTAAAGAAAATATTGAATATGAAATTAAAATATATCAGGGATGAAAGTGGGGGAGAATAGTAATAATTTTGGGATTGCGTGTTTATTATCCATTCATGGAAATATTCCTTATATTATATTTTTTGATGTAATTACATTATATTGTAAATGATATATTCTTAGTATAAATAGTAGTTAAACTTGTTCTTTCCCGTGATCCTCACCCCATTAATTTTTACCAGTGGTATCACTAGTGACATGTGTATGTAATATTATGATACACATCCTTTCGATTTGTATTCCTATTAAAGGTGAACCATGCAAATAATTTTCATTAATGTAATTATGTCCATTCCTTTTTTCTCATATTAATACACTGAATAAGGATAAACTCCCCAAAAAATAGATGTGATCAATCATTGGATACATTTTTAAGAGGAAATATATATATATATATGTTTTGAATGATCTTTGTCCTAATACATCCACAATTTCATGATAATAACATTGCTGGGACCTTTATTTTACAACTAATAATTGGTATCAAATTCATAACGTATCTCTTAAATTTATCTATTCATCAACCTATACTTGTTTTTTTTAGAATAGAATATATAGTTAAATATATAAGAATATCTGAATTTTAGGGTTATAATTTTAATCTTTTATGTTTCATTATTAATGGTCATATAGAATGGAAGGACATATAGTTTTTATTTATATAAATATCTTAACATATAAATCCAATTACAATTTCATAAATAGAGAAAAAATTTAAAATATAAATTGATGTATAGAATGTAAATGTATTAAGATAATCTATTTTAGACATTATGTATTTGTACGTGATTACAAGAAAAACATCAAAGAATATAATATCACATCTTATTAAAATATGTGAGTGTGACAGGAAATTGAGTTAAACAAGGTCTCATGTTCTAAGAAAACATCTTTGTGACCATATAATGAGTCCTACATAGATGTTTTTCTCTATTTAAATAGAGTTATTAGAGTGGTTTAGACCATAATATGAATTAATGAAGTCGTTTAAGATGTTTTTATTATTAAAAGAATAATGAAAACACCATCCACTCACATTAAAACCAATGTATATGTAATTGAGGTATTTGATTCAAAGGATACATACCCTTATAAAAATTAAATGACACTAGCTTCCTATAAAATGTAAAATATGTAAAACCTTTAAAACCCTAATAAGACTCCCCAAAATATGGAATTAGATAATATAAAAAATTTAATATTTAATAGGAACTAGGAGTAGAATTTTATGATTTTATGACATATCTCTATATAAATATCATGTTCAGTAATAAAGTATCTAGACCAGATTTTCTATAAAATGATTTATGTGTGGTAAAGTGTAAAACTTTATAAAAAAGTTTCTAAAGAGAAATAAAGGTCAATAAACTTATGAATTTATCATGACATATAGTAAAAAAGTTTACTAGTGGCAATTTCAATATATTTTCAAGAAATTTCAAAAATACTAACCTCCTATAAAAGGGATATAAAAATGATCAAAATGAGACAATATTAGATGAAATGAAAGATTAAAAATATAATATAAAACATACATAGGTGGATATTATTTTCTGATAGAATTATACTAAAACTACAATAGATAAGAAATTATATGGAAACATTATTATTGGTCAAGATGAAGAGATTTATTATTCCCAAGAAGTGCTACAAAATCAAACATAAAAGTGAATATATCCAATTAATACCACCAAAAAATATTTGGATTTTATGAAAAATAATGGAGAAATGAAATTCATAATGGTAGTGATTGAGATGTATAAATATTATGTAAATATACATTTTTTTCAAATTTAATGTGAAAATTGAGTAACAACCCAATATCAAAAATTAATTAAATGTGGTTTAAAAAAAGAATAAAATAATATATATTTGAGAATAAGAAGTAGTGGAAACACAAAAGAAGATAATTTAAATCATTAAAACATTAACTATCCATAATTTGTTTTATATTTGAGTGTTTACAAGATGATAAAGATAAGTAAAGACATTACTAGTCATCAAAACATTAAATGAGTACCTTAGTAGTAAAATGTATAAAAAAATGAGAAAATATGGATTGATATTGCATACCTACAAAAAAACCAAATACCTTATATAACCAATAATTACACGATATATAAAATGGGTTTCACATTATTATAATTTTAGGATCATTTAGGATTATATTTATAGAGAATTAGGTAATGCATTACATAAAAAGTAAAAGTTTCTACATAGTATCCATTTTTAAAAAAACTTGTTCTATATAAAGGCACCCATTCTTTATTAAAGGAAAACACTATATCTATAACTATAAATTTATTATCTCTTATAAATATACATAATACCTATAAAAAATCCATTAAAATATCTGGTATGGGAAAACAATTCTCAATTAGGTCCTTAAAATAATAGAAACCTCATAGTCCATTTTTAATCCAAAAATTACATAATAAATTCTTTTCTGTTCACTATAACCATTTTATATCAAATAAAAATTTATATTATCATGAAAATATCATTGTTTCATAATATATTTCCTGAAATATATCATATGTAATCAAAAATAAAAATCATAATCATAATTTTCTTTTTTGGAAAACCTAAAAACACTTGAATACGTTTCCATAAAAACAAATCCTTTCACCATTATATAAACAAATGTTATAAATATTACCATAAAAACCAAATCCATTTTTATTACCTTTTAAAATATTATAATTTCGTTTATATTACATTTAAATCATATCATGTAGGTATATTTATAAATTATCCTTACATTCAACCTTACTATAACCTCTACAATAGAATCACCTAACAGTATAATTTCCATATGTCTTATGAGTAACCTATTATCGGTAGACTCAATAACCTTACCCAATGCATTATAGAGCTATACCAAGATCACCCATAATTCATAAAAAAATTCCAAGATGCATAGAATGGTTAATACACATATAAATTTCACATTAACCATAAAACCTATTTTAATTATAATTCTATCCCAATAGTTATAACACTTTTATTTAACTCAAAATGATGAGAAAAAGATTCTACTTTCTCAGAATAAAATTGATAAAAAAATTCCAATTATATTGAGTGAAATATTTTATTTTAAAACAACCATGGAATCATGAATATGATTCTTTATAAATAATAAATTTTATGATAAAGAGAAAAATAAGTAAATCCATATATGCTAAAAACGCTTTTTCAACTTTGGTAAAAAATAAAAAATCACTCATAAGGTAAGTATTTAAGTGATTCATTTTCAAACCTATAAAAAAGTAAAAAGGTACATTAAAATGAAAATTACTAAAATTTTAAACATCAATAAGATAATTCATGAAACATTTTATAAACATGGAATCTGAATAAAAAAGTTTTAAAATATTTCAAAAAATGTTTTAAAATAAAATCCCTTACCTAAGGTCTCATCTTGCATCGTATGTTCTCTACCTCATAAATAATAAAATTATACTATTTTTTTCTTTCCTAAGAACCTTTTTCATATTTAATTATATGTATTAATTTTATTTCATTTATTACTATGTTTTATTTAGTTAATAAAATTGTTAAGTTCATGTTTGATGTTTTGGGGTCATTTTATCTACAACCACAAATCCATACAGTTCGTTGTAGAGGAGAAAAGGTTTTATGGAAAAATTATATTATGAATAATTAAAATGTTATATTTATCAAATGTATACATTATATAAACTTTTAAAAAACAACTATGTAATGCGGTTTGTGAAAATGAAGCATGTCACTTCATTGAGAGGGTAGTTCTCACATACTCATGAACAACACGTTCAATTTTTCAAATGGGTGGAAAAGAAATAAATTGGATAATATTTTACTTTTACATAATCATAAATAACTTATAAATTTAATTTTTATTCTTTATTTGCATCACTATTTCATTCCTAATAAGGTGAAAATGAATAATTAATCACATCGCTTCATGGAGGTAGTTTTCCACATGTATGCGTGAGCAACATTATGAATTTCAAATAGAGAGAATGGGAAATAAGGAAAGTAATATATAAACCAAATATAATCATTATTATGTAATAAATATTATATATATTTATTTTTTAATTATTATAACCATTCATATGATCTAATGATGAAAAATTGAAATATCACTTCATGGTGGTGATAGTCCATTATTACGGACGAGTGATGTTTCTATTATAAATAAGATGAAAATAGACATGGAAAAGAGTTATAAAATAATAATAATAACATTTTAGTATATATAATATAATTATTTAATCATTTTAGTGTGGTTGAATAAGTTTATATGGAGTTAGAAGATGAAATAATTTAAAATATGTCGGTTAAGTATTATACCATCTCCTTGAATATCTCTCTTTGGATTACACATTAAGCCTTATAGGATTGGTATTTTGAGAAGACCAGGACCTATAATATGTGTAAAGGGATGTTGGGAAGTGGTTTTATGAGGTATTATACATAATAGAGTACTCAAAAGGTGTGAGTAAGTTAGAATAGGTGGTTCCCTTTTATAATTGAATGGAGTGACACACTTGTAATTTTACAAAACATTTAAATATTATAAAGTCATTACTATGGAAAAGTGTCTCCAAAACATTCTAATTTAAAATAAAATTTTATAAGGGTATAAATTAAATCTTCCATTTAGAATTGTTGTATTATTTTTTTCCTTGTTACACAGGTGTTATCTTAATTGGTCAGATTTACCCTCAACCATGGTGACACATTTTCACCATTTTTAATTTTCATATTGACCAAAAATTAAATCGATGTAAATACTAAAATTGAATCCCATGTTTCAAAAAATTTGTTCCATTTATTTAAAATTCAATTTAGGGATGTTCCAAAAATTAATTTTAATATAATTGTGCAATACACAATGAACATTAATTTTTATAAAATTGTGATAATAATTATAAAAATGAACAGGAACCAGAATAAAATATAATGTTGAATCAAATGAAATTTTTTAGATTATATTCAGTCATCATAATCTTATTTTACTTTAAAAATAAATGTAAAAGATAATTATTTTTTTAATTACTTCATTTAATGAAAATAAATGGATGTTTTAAAAAAATGTAAATTTTTCCTATTCAATCAAATAAATATTTATAGAAAAATATAAGAATTATAAATAATTTATATTTAATATATTTATTCAAAAAAAATCCTTTTTATGAAATATAATTTTTTTAAAAAGATACTAATCATTTACAAAAAACCATTTAATTCATGGGAAAACATCTTATTTAAATAAAACATATCTTTTTAGACTGGAAAAATTTATATAAAATTATTTATAAATCAATAATGAATATAAATCCTTAAAAATAATACTTATATTAAATATTATTTATTTAGTATTAGGATTTTATGGGTTGTCACATTCTTCTACCCCTAGGAAATTATGACCTCAAAATTTTATTCATCACATAAAAAAGTGATGGTATTTTCCCTTATATCATTTTATGAATACCATGTTCGTTTCCCAATAATGTGATTATTATATAAAACCTTAACTTAATGAATTAACATATTATATAATACCTACTCTCTATGATCCCAAATCTGGTCTAAATTTTCATCATAATAAATATTAACCTCTAATTAAAAAAAATTCAAGGACCAAAACATGAGATGCATCAGGTCTGTACTTTATTATAAATGAAACATGAAACACATATTTTTACTGAAATAAACTCATTCCTAATGTTACTATGTAAGAGTGTAATACAAACTCTTATAAAATTTCATATGGACAGATAATTATTTTGACTTAACATTATCTTTCTGTTGAAACGTATTACACTTTTTAGTGGAGATTCCTTAAAAACATGATCAACTAAATAATTCTTGATATCTTTCCATCTATGATCAATATAAATATTCAATTTAATATGACATATCTACATGTTCTTATGAATCATATTTATTTTCTACACCATTTGATCTACCAAATTTGGTCCCAATAATTTTCACTCACTAACATCATCCAAACAAGCTATAATCGAACACAATTTTCCATATAGTACTTTATAAGGTGAAATCTGTATACATGAATAAAAACTATTGTTATGAGAAACTTTTACTAAATAACGTTATTGATCCTAACTTCTATAATAAAAAATTGACCAATATGGAATTACCTCATTTATAGCCTAAATTGTATGCTATAATTTAACAATATATTGAGGAATAAAATATGAAAAAAAAATTAATTCCATAACCATATACTTCTGAATTACTTTACAAACATGGGATCATGATAAAATACAATTTAGAGGTGAAATTAATGTATCATTACTATTTTATTATGATAAATTCTTGAAATCCAAAGTCATAGTATATTTTATTGGTAGAAAATTAACATAAATTTTCATATTATCAAAAAAACCCAAACATCATTATTAACTTTGTAATGTATAGACCTTTCTAGTTCATTAATTTGTGGGAAATCTAGTGATTAAGGTGTCCTGGGAAGCTAAGGTATCTTATTTAAACAATTTGAAAAATTACCAATTTTCTATGTTTTCCAATGGTTCCTCATACCAAAGGTGCTTCATCCCAATGGTGTATTATGATGGTGGTGTATTTCGAATGGTAGCTCACCCTGCTGGTGTCTCACCCTGGAGGTGGGTTGCTGGTGGTGTCTCCCCCTGGCGAGCACTCACTGGAGGTGGCTCACTGGTAGTCACTCATCTGGTGGTGGCTCACGGGTGGTGCCTCGTCTGATAGTGCATCATCTAGTGGTGTTTCACTAGTGGTGCCTCATCTAGTGGTACCTCATTTAGAGTCATATCATTGGTGGTGCCTCATGAGTAGTGTTTCCAATTCTCATAGTTTTACCCTTTTGACATCTTCCATTGACATAAAATGGGTTTAAGGCAAAATTTAATGGTATTTAATACTGATTCAAATTCTATATATTATATCAACAATTACCTATTTTTTCATGATTTTTAATGATCAAACATTTGGTCTTCTACATATCATCCTTTAATGGAAAATCAGAACCATATCTAATCTCGTGACTATGTTTTGATCTTCCTAAAGTAGAGATATCATTACCCTTGATCATTAATTCTTATTTCCTCTTTTTACGGGATGTTTCAAATCCCTATCCCATAGGATTAATGTGGTCATGATGATTCAATTAGATCATGTTTCCCTATAGGGTTACATACTGTACGCATGCCCCTATTTTTGGTGCAACCAGGATGTGTTGATCGTTCTTCTACTAGGTAGGGTTTCCTTCAACTTTATTAATCGTGCATCATGTGGGATAGGTATATAGATGTTTCCATTATGAAGATTGTTTTTTCTGGATGAATAAATATAATTTAATTTGTTTAAGAATAAATATATAAGGGCTGATGGAAATTGCGGTGTGATCTTACTATGTTATTTTTATTATTATTATTTTTATTTGTATGGGATAAATACACACAAATAATCGTGGTCATTAGGGTTCCTTATTTACACACTTGATTGGGGTTGGAATGCATTTTTTTTGGTTTTGGTTGAACACCTATATATAAAATTTGGTTAACCAATATATTTGGCTAATGAATAGATTCCCATAGATCATAGGGTTTCCATGAAAACCCATAAATTAATAATTGGAATTAAATAATGGATTCCTTATTAAATCTAACATTGTGTTTGGTCTTTGCATATGAGGTGATGTGATGTTTGGGATTGTTTTGGTTTATATGTACGGTGTATGTGGATTACATGTGGTTGTGTAGTGGGGCTATAATGAGTGTTCTGTCATTATCTAGTAGGGATACATAATTATTTTGTGTTGTATTGTGTTATAGGATGCGGTTATGAGTTAGTGGTTGATTTTTCTAATATTATGAACTGGGTGGATGACTTTAAAACAGAAAAGTACTGTTTCTGTGAATTTTTTTTTGAGATTAGTTTCATTAATAACATTTATAAAGCTTCACCGCATATTTAGAGGTCATGGAATGATGTTCCATTAATGTGATGTGCATTAATTTTCCATTTATCTTCACCTCTTCAATGGTTGTTACTATGTTGATTGATGTGCGTTGTGCCTAATAAGTTCTTGGGAAGTGATGGAATAAATAAGTAATTGTTTGATAAAGATTGGAGTGACTTGGGATGGATTGTTTAATGGGATAAAAGTGGTTAATGAAATATTAAATTATGGTTGTGTGATTAAATATGGTTAATTCTATATAATGAAATGAGTGGTTGTTAAATATAGAGGAAATATGAAGCTGCCTTAATTTATCAGGGCTCTTCAACTTCTAAAATGGCAGTTATAGATACTAACACATGTTTTTAGAGGTAGAAGAAAAGGTGAAAGTGTTGTGAGATGAATTTTATTTATTTTAGAACACATTGGTTAGGATAGAGTGTTTGATACTACACATATATGTATATATTCTTGTGATTTCTATATGCACCCCACACATGTTGAGAACTATGTTCTGAACACCAGCATTGTCACATGATGGGTGTTTTTTTCAATATATTATAAGGGGTAAATATAAATGGGTACATATTCTTTTCTGCTATCTCTTATAAGTAAGGTGGGTATGAAAAAATCTATGGTGGTTGGAGGACTATTAGTTCTTTATATGGTGGTTGTGATAGACTAGGTGTCTTTAGGTTATATGTGATAGACCAGGTGTTTTCAAGAAAGGTTTTTTTTCTATCCCAGGAGTATTCAGGATGGGATATGGCATGATGTGTTACGAGGCCTAGGTGAATACGGGAGGGATGTATTGTGAGGCCCAGGTGTGTGCGGGAGGGATGTGTTGTGAGGCCCAAGTGTGTGCGGCCATGATGTGTTGTGAGGCCCATGTGTGTGCAGGTGGGATGTGATGTAATTGTGTTATTTGAATTGTATTACATGGAAAGCATGCCATGGTGAGGTTGGGTTTAGTTAGTATACCTACATAGGTTCTATTTGGATCTATTGTTTTCTCACAGGGGAATTAGTATTCTTATTTCACATGTGCATGAGAGTCCTTGGTTTTTCTATTGAGTATACTTTCATGCTCATACTATATATATAAAACTATTTACAGGTTTCCAGGAGGATTTTTTGAACAGTGTTGGACCTTACTAGCTCGGATCCATGATAGTTCCTGTGTCTCCTCTTTACCTTTACATTTGGGTATTTAATTTGGAGACATTATTGTATTTTTATTAGTTCTATTTATACATGCATGTGGAATATTTTGGGTTTCTCTTTCATATATGTCCTGTATTTTTTTGGGTATGATTCTTATTATCTCTCGATGTTGTTTATTTATAAAGGGTAATGCCTCCCATATCATTATATTTGTACACCCTTGTTATTATTCACCAAACTGAGGCTTACTGGAGGCGGGACTTGGGGGGTCATTATCTCTCTTTCTTCATTTTCATCCATAGAGGGGTGTCTTTTGAGGGAGGGGGTTGTGAAATAGTGGTATAATAGGTGATGGTTGAGAGATAGGATGACGTTTAGAGTTAGGAACAGTGGGGATTTCATGTGGTGGTATGGAAATAGTTCCATTTGACCATGGTGTGTGACATAGGCCAGGGAAATCGGCTAGGACATAGGATTTTCAGGACCCCCCATGATCCAATGAACAGACTACAAATATATTGAAGGACTAAGTGAGATGGACCTTCTTGTAGGTTAGAGATCTAGTAAATGTACATGAATTATAATGACATGTTTTCTTTTTTGAATTTGGGTTGTTTTGGTAAGGTTAAAATGTAAAATATTAAAAAACATAATTGAAATAAATCTTAATGAAAATTCTATACTACTCTAGTTTAGGAAATATTCTTTTCCACTTAGCTATGGATTCATGTCATCGTCCGTGAGTGGATATAGAAGTAGAGTATTGGTAGGTCGATCTGATTGATCAAATTAGGGTTGATCTAGTTGGAGAGGATGATCAGTGGTATATTATGTTTCATTATTTCTCGTTATAGTCTCCAGAGATGTATGAGGGTAGTGTTTCATTCATGGAGGTAGAGATTTGGCTAGAGGAGGTCGAGATCACATTTAGTTTGATTCGCCCCCTAATGAGGTACTGGGTTCCTTTAGAAATCTGTTAGATCTGTGGTTCTATGCATCAGTGGTGGAAACTCTATTTAGGAGAATGAAAGGAGGTCGATGTTTTATGGGTTGAATTCTAGAAGGAGTTCTGGGCAGAGTTCCTTTCATCGATCATGAAGGATGAGAATAAGAAGAATATACTCTCCATTTAGAAGGATAGTATGTTAGTGAGGGAGCTGTGAATCATGTTAGAGGACCTTATTCCTTTTTAGAAGTCCTTTTTCTAGATGAGGAATCTTGTGCGAGTCGTCTTGATGAGGCAATTTGTATTTATATTCAATATGATGGTACTCCTTTTATATATCCAACATATTTGGAGATTCAAAAAAGGTAGAAGTGATTGAGAAGATGAAATTATGATGAGGTATACCATAAGAGGGGATATAATAGATTTATTAGAGAGGAAAATTTTTCAATGGAAGATCTAAGGCACTGAGACCTTCTAGGTTTCGACTAACAGGGAGTCGACCTCATCGGCTTCCTCTCCAGCCTTCTGGTGACAGTGGTTCTCATGATTTTCTTAGGATATTTTCATTAGTGTGTTTTGGTTGTGGGGTTCATGGTCATTTTCAAAGTTAGTGCCCAGTAGTTCCCTGATCTCATTTTTGTGGAGGTCTATAGGTTTAGTTCCATCCTCAACAAGAGTTGTAAGTTAGATCATTTAAGTAGCAAGGATAGTAGGATTTTACACTAATGAGGGGATATGAAGTAGGTAGAGGCCAAGATTTGGATGTTACTCATGTTTAGGGATTGTGAACTAATAATGGACATGTAGGTGGATATTAGTATAGAGTAAAAGGATTTGGTTGTGGTCAGTTTCATGTAGTGGAGGCAACAGTTCCAGAGGGACCAGAGATCGTTAGAAGTACAATCAGTTTGATTAACACCCTTTTTTATACCTTATTTAATATAAAAGCTTCACACTGAATTGTTACACCTACTATATCCCATTATCTGGAACTAGATATAGAGAGTATTATCATTACCCTAGTGTATATTACGCTAGTCAGAGGCCATACCAGCTTGTTTGATGTGTTCTGTGGGTGAAGATTGATGATGGGACCACATCAGTACCATGTGAATATTTTCTTTCCACAGATGCAGCTATATGATTTCATCCTCATCATTAATTGGTTGTATTCTATATTTTATATTGATTTTGTTAATATTTTTCATGACTTATAATATACTCCCTTTACTTATTTTATATGAAATGTGAATAATTTGGGTGAAATATTAATGTTTTAATACTAAGTATAAATTTTGAGCATTTTTAGAAGAAGTACAATTATGTTAGTATAGTATTTGATTTATAACTCTCACCCTACTAATAGAAATTGTGGGGTTATTGTTTTTTTAGGATTCATAATTCAATATACAACATTTCATTAGAAGAGATCATGGACCAATTCTGCCATTTGAAGGCCCATATGGACCACACAAGAGGGCCTACATAATCTGTCAAGAAACAAAACTAGACAAAAAGATTGAATTACCAGGATCAATAGAGAAATTAAAATTCCTCCATTACCCTCAATGGGTTTGGAGATTATATATGGAGACTTGGATAAAAATCCAAAGGCCCAAATCTAATGACAAGGTGCCCAAATGATTCATTTAAAATCTGCCCTCCATTTTGGAATGAAAGTAAAATTAGTACAGTATTAATGACATATATCATGATTTAAGAATCCAATAAAGATGATATTTTTCATTGTGAAATAGAAGATATAATCATCCGACTTTGTTGAAGAAATAATTCATATTTTAAGGCATATTACTATTCAAAAACACATTCACATTTTGGCCTTTAAAACATTTTTTTTGAAATGGATAGATTAAAACTGTTTAATCAAACTGCCATAAATTTATCTCCTTAAGTACAATGGACAAAAAATTTTCAGATTAGACTTAGAATATATTTATCAAACAATTGTAATAAGGTCATATCTTGAGATTCACCTTTCTAATTTATCAAAGTTTCGATGCAAGTGGAGGAGATGTTTTTAAATTCAGACAGCGCACAACATTGAGCTATAAATACATCCCCTCATCTCCTTTCAAAACGGTTGGAATTTAAGAATATAAGAGCACATATTGTCAAGACCAAAGCCATTAAAAATTCTTGGGAGGACCTTACATACTAATGTTTTCACATGAAATACCTTTCCTCTTCTCTTTCTTTTCATTTACTTTGGTGTTCTTCTTTGTTGTAATCTTGTAAGTATATGTTTTTGTAATTATATTTTAATGCAAGTTTCTTCTTCAATATCTCTTTTTTTCATCCACATTATATATTATAATATTAATTCTCATAAAATAATTTAAATATCGTTGAATCCACTTCCCTTATTTTTCTTTCTCATTTAATCTAAAGTTCATTTTTTATCATCATCGTTTGTGTGTGTGTTCGTCCCAACAATCTCTTATTATCCCTTAATTTTTCTTATCTTCTTAACTAACCATCATAATAATTATAACTAGATAAATAATTATTTTAATGGATGAGTAAATATCACATTTGGGTGAGTCATTATTTATAGATGTTAAGTGATTGAGAGATTTTTCTTGATGAGTATTCTTTAGTTTAACATTGGGTATGTTGGACTTAACATGTCATTGATCAATGACTTGTTTTGTTTAACGTGTGGTTTCCATGTATTATTGGAACCATAATAACACTACTATAAACAATATTTAATTGAGATTAGTACCATAATATAAGTTAATTATTGGATTAAATCCTCAACACTTCGGAATTCCAATCAGCGTTATCTTGTGAAGTGGGTGTTAATTTAAATACAATATAAAGAAAAGCTAAAGGAAATCAGAATCTTAACTCCCTAATAATGAACTCATCCAAATATTTATCGAATTGTTAAATTAAAAACCAATCATTAATCAATTAATTTAATCTCTTCAAACAAACCCCCTCAATCAAAATACAATCAACTAAAAAATTCGACTATTAAAAAAGTATCATCGTAGATGATTCGACCCGAGTGCTGCTATACACATTAGCAGAGCATTAGAACATTGAACGGTCAATAGGCAACAATCGGCCATGCTTTAAAATGGAGTTGTTTCTATTCTAGTTAATTTTTGTGAAATATTAATATAATCCCTTTACTGGTTAACAAAATCCTTGTCACCTACAAGGGAATGATTGTGTGAAGAAAGACATAAGAGAGGGAGAAAATTTGAAGGGGATGAGAAGATGAAACCAGACCATCCATGAAGATTGAATCACTATGCTCAATATAGAATTGAAAATTCCTTTATTCCCCACAATGTTTCTAGGGACAATGTAAGGAGTCTTGGATAAAAATTTCATGGCCCAACATCAAAGTCAAGGGGCCGAAATGATTCATTTAAAATCATCCCACCATTCTGGACGAGAGATAAAATTAGTATAGCATTCATCACATATCTCATTATGTAAGCCTCCAATCAAGCTGATATTTTTCATCACATATATGCATAGGAAATTTTTGAATAAATAATTCATATTTTAAGGCATCCAATTATTAAAAAACCCATTCAAATTTTGGACTTCAAAAAGTTTGTATTGAAATGGACCGATTATAATTGTTTAATCACACCGCCATAACTTTGGCTCATTAAGTCCAATGGCTGCCAAATTTTTAGAGTAGACATGAGAGGTATTTATATAAAACTTTTAATAAGATCATATCTCAATATTTGGCTTTCTAATTTATCAATGTGGTGATGAAAGTGGTGGGTTAGTTTCAGAATGCAAACAGGCCACAACATTGAGCTATAAATACATCCCCTCCTCTCCTTTCAAATGGGTTGACATTTCATAAGATAGGAGAACATATTGGAATGACCTAATCCTTGAAAAAGATTATTAGGACCTATAATACTCAAGTTTTCACTAGAGATAACTTTCCTCCTCTCTTTGTTTTCATTTACTTTTGGGTTCTTCTTTTTTGTAATATTTTAAGTCTTTGTTTTTGTAATTCTATTTTAATGAAAGTTTCTTCATAAATATCTCTTTTTCTCATCCAAATTATGTATTATAATATTAATGTTCATAAAATAGTTTAAATACATCTGAATACCCAACCCTTCTTTTTCTTTCTCATTGAATCTAAAGTTCATTTTTTTATTATCATTATTTGTGTGTGTGCTCATCACACTAATATTTTCTTATCCCTTTATTTTTCTTATCTTCTTAATTTATCATCATAATAATTATAACCAGATTACGAAATTTTTCAATGGATGAGTAAATAAACCAATGGGGTTGGTCATTATTTAGAGATTTTAAGTGATTGATAGCTTTTTCTGGATGAGTATTCATTAATTTAACATTGTGAATGTTTGACTTAACATGTCATGAATTAATGAATTTTTTTGTTTAATGTGTGGTTTAAATGGATTATTAGAACCATAAATACACTACCATAAACAAGATCTAATTTAGATTAGAACCCTATGATAAGATAAGGCTTGGATTAAATCATTAACACTTAGGAATTCCTATCAGCGTTATCTTGTGATGTGGGTGTTAATTTAAATGCAATATAAAGAAAAGCTTAAGGAAATCACAAGATTAACACCCTAATAATGAACTCACTCCAATAATTATAAAATTGTTAAATTAAACACCAATCATTAATCACTTCATTTAAGCTCTTCAAACAAACTCCCCAATCAAAATAAAATCAACTAAAAAAATTAGACTATTAAAAAAGTATCATTGTCGAGGATTCGACCCGAGTGCTGATATAAACATTAGAAGAGCACCAGAACATTGAATGGTCGATAGGTGACAATCATCCATGCTTTCAGCTATTATGTACTTCTTCCATAGGGGATTGGTGTTTTTAGATGTGGATGATTAGATTGTGGTTTTCATTAATGAATAGAGTTTCCAGGTGGGTAAATAGTGTATAGATCTGCTTATTTTCACAATTGAAAAAATGGCATATACCCATGGTTCAAAACTGTTGGTATCACCCCCAAAACTGTGGGTATAGGCTATACCCACGGTTTTGGGAATCGTGGGATCGAAAGGCATCAGTATAGTTCCCCAGCCTATACCCACGGTTTTCTAAAACCATGGGTATCGGTGTTCTTCCACCGTGTCAATGAAACATACACAATTTCCATAGTGTCATAGGCTTTTACCCACAGTTTCAAAACCATGGGTATATATCATAAAATAATGCATGCGGTGGGTTTCTATCCCGCAACCTCTTCACTGCAAACATCACGTCTAACCACTACCCTAACATCACCTATGTGTATATATATTTATATTTAGTTAAATATAGTTATATCAACTGTGGGTATAGAGAGAAGAACCATGGGTATAGGACTCCCGCCAAAAAAAATTTCCTTCCCGTAGAAAAAAAAAATTTCCAGCTCACGCACAGGAAACCTATACCCACGGTTTTTCATAACAGTGGGTATATATATTTTAGCACAGACCTATCCCCATGTTTTTGGCGAAAACCATCGGGATAAGTACCCCTATACCCAGAGTTTTGGAAAACCATGCGTATAGGTGACTTTTCAAGACCTATCCCCATAGTTTTCCACAACTGTGGGGATAGACCTCCCATATACACATGGTTTTGGAAAACCATGGGTATAGGTCTTGAAAATTTACCTATGACCACAGTTTTCAAAAACCATGGGTATAGAGGTACCTATCACCATGGTTTTGGGGAAAACTGTGGGGATAGGTCCATTTTCTAGTAGTATTTCTTGTTGGATAAGATGTTGGTGGAATCAGTGGATGTTGAGACGGTATAGGTTCCCAGGGCATTGGGGAGTTCCTAGATATTTTCCCTATGGAGGTTGTGATGCTACCCCCTTGACGTGATTTTGAGTTTGGGATAGACTTGTAGCCTGATGATTCTTTGATTTTGATAGATCCTTATCGGATGAAACCTTCTGAGTTACAGGAGATGTGGATTCAAATAGATGATATGATGCCGAAGGTTTTTTATTTGGCCTAGTGTGTCACCATTGTATATTCTAGTGCTTTTCTCATAGAAGGATAATGATTATCTAAGGTTGTGTATGGACTACCTAAGGTTAAAATAGGTGAGGGACAAAAACTGTTACCCTATTTTGAGGATAGATGATCTTTTCATCCCACGAAGAGGGTTTTGGTTGGTTTTCTATGATTGACCTATAGTCTAGATATCATCATTTGGGGGTTAAGTAGAGATATATAATTAAGACTAACTTTAGATGAATGTATGGGATCTTTGAGTTTATGGTCATACTGTTTTATGTTACAAAGACACCATCCATGTTCATAGGTCTTATTAACTCCATCTTCCATGAGTACCTGTGTTATTTTATCATTTTAATCATCAAAGATATCCTAATCTACTCAGATTCAAGGGATGAGTATTCCAAACATCTCATGAATGACTAATATTTTCTTCGACACCACCAGCCCTATGAAAATTTGTCCAAGTGTGTGTTCTGGACTTGATAGGTTCATTTCCATGGGTAAGTGGTGTCCTAGAAGGCTGTGGAAATAGACCTATCGAAGGTTGAAGCTAATTTTCTTGGTAAACACCCATGATTGTGGAATATGTTCATAGTTTAGTTTCTCTCACTCGCTATTATCAGAAGTTTATGCCCAATTTATTTCGATTTTTAGCCCCTTTGACAACTTTCACAAGGAAGTGCCAAGATTTTTCATGGGGTGATCAGTGTTTAGAATCATTCATTTACCTAAAGGGGAAGTTGGTCAGTTCCGAAGATCTCTGGTTTCTTGAGGAAGGGGTAATTTTTTATGTGTTTTGTGATGCTTCACATATGGGTTTGGGATATATGCTAATGTAGTAGAAAGCATTGATTTATTATTAGTCTAGGTTTCTATATACCCATGAGAATCACTATACCATATATAAACTAGAAATATTAGAAGTTTTGTTTGTGCTAATGTTTTGGCCACATTACCTCATTAGGTATCACTTTGTGGTCTTCATAGATCAATAAATTTTGAGGTATATCTTTTCCTAGTGTGACCCAAATCTACGAAAAAAGAGATGGATGAATTTTCATCAGGATTATGATTTTGAGATCTCCTACACCTCAGGAAAGGGTAATGTTGTGGTCCTTTATTTATGTATAAAGTCATAGAAGAATGTTATTCGGGAATCTGTTGATTCTTAGATAGTGATGGAGGAGTTGGCATCCTTTCACTTAGATGTACAGGTAGATGGATGTAAAGGATATTTGTTTCAGATTAAGGTACAATATTCTCTAATTCATTATGTGGAGTAGTCTAATTAGGGATACCTATAGGAAGAGGTGATTCTCGATCTTGTTGACCATGGTGATGCTCTGGAGGGATGGTCAGAGGATGGTCAGAACTGGATGTTGTTTCTTGGTAGGTTGTTTTGTTTGGTAGAGATGCATGATGGAGTCCTTCATGAGTTTTAGAACTTCAGTTTTTTGGTACACCTAGGAGTTTCTGAGATGTATCGTGGTTTAAGGATGCAGTTTCGGTAGCCTGGGATTAGACTGGCAGTGGAAGAGTATGTGGTGAAGTGCTTGGTTTTATAGTAGGTAAAGGTCGAGAACCATGTTACTAGTGGTTTGTTTCTTCCTTTTGAAATTCCTACATGGAATGGTATAAAATCACAATGTATTTAATTGTAGGGTTTCCTAGGTATTAGGGAGGTTATAATGCTCTCTAGGTGATTGTGGATCATTTGATGAAGTTAGATCACTTCATAGCGATCAAGGTGTTAGGTGTAGTGAATGATTTTACTAAGAAGTATGTGTATGATGTAGTAAAGTTGCATGGATTTTCTAGGTCTATTATCCCGAATCGAGAAACACATTTTACCTCTCGAGTCTATAGGGGGTTGTATCATTCTTTTGGATCCATGTTATTCCCTAGAATTGATTTACACCCATAAAAGATTGGAAGATGTAACAGACTATCCAGAAATTTTTGGATATATTGCGAGCATGTTTCTTAGAATTTGGTGGATATTTGGTATGAAACCTTCCCTTTGTATAGATAATTTATAATGACAGCTTTCACTTTTCTATTTTCATGGCCACATTGTAGGCGTTGTATGGGAGTCTGTGTCATTATTTATTGCACTTGATAGAGTTTGGGGAGATATCTATTCTCCGTCTTGATGTGGTGTAGTGCACGATAGTGGAACTTCATCTTTTTGATGAGAAGACGAAAGCATGACAAGAATGGAAGAATCCTTATGCTGATCATAGAAGGAGGACCTTGGAGTTTGAGGTTGGGGACCATTTGTTTTTGAAGGTTTCCCCTCCATATGGGAAGTATAGGTTTGGAAGAGGGAGTAAGGTTTCTCCCAGGTTTTTTTGGGCCCTTTGAGGTGTTGGTGTGAGTTAGCAAGGTGGAATTTTGGTCAGAGTTTCCGGCACAGTTTAAGAGGACCTACAATATCCTTCATGTCTCTCATCTTTATCGGTATCATCAAAATGAATCCCATGTCATTGAATGTGTAGAGTCATATATCTAGGATGACGTGATGTTTGTGGAGTGGCCAGTATAGATCTAGGATCACCAAGAAAAGGTTTTGCATGAACGAATCATTCCTTTGGTTCGTGTGTTATGGAGGCCTGGTGGAAAGGAGGAGATTACATGGGAGTAATATATTCATATGTATTCCTAAAACCCAGAGCTATTTTGTGTTTTTTTCTAATTCTATTTTTCATTATGCTGTGATGTTTGAACCTCATTGATTATGAGATTAGCTATTTTCCCATTGTTTGTGATGTGTTGTGATGCACTGATGTATGAATAGGGGAGTACTTCATTACTAATCAAGATACATTAACTATACTATGATTAAACTCATATGGTTGAGTCAATTATTACAAGACTAGATAATATATTAACATGGAGGATGGAATTAAATAATTTGTGTGTTCAGGGTGATACAGTTTTTTGTGGTTGTGCAATGTGTTTTGTGTCCATTTGGGTTAACATGTCAACAATCATGATGATAAGACATGGCCATCTGATGTCGAAGGGGATGTTCTTGGGTGTTAAGGATTCTACTCTAGCATTCAAACAATACTAGGTGGTTTATCATTAAAAATCAATATGTTTTTATGTGTTTAGTTGATATCATTGTTTCAAGTGTGATGAGATCCATAACAGGTATCTTGAGGGATGTTTGTTCAGACCCTTCCTCTCTTTCCCTTTAGTTTGGTTTTTAATTCTAAAGGGAAATAATAGTTTGAGAGGTATCTGATGTAATGACCATGATATTTCTAGTCCATTACTTTTTAAAAAATCTAGTATTTGAAGAGTCTTGGGAATTCAGGTGATTTATTTCAACACTTTTCAAAATTCCTAGTTTTACAAGTTTTCAAATGGAGCCTTATCCAAATGAGCACTTATCCCAATTGTGTCTCATGTTGGTGGTGTGTCACTGATAGTAACTCACCCTGATAGTTTCTAACCATAGTAGTGCCTCTCTGGAAGTGTCTCATCCTGGTGGTCGCTCATTAGTAGTGGCTCACTAGTGGTCAATCATCCAGGGATGCCTCATCTAGTAGTGGATCATGGGTGGTGTCTCATCTGGAAGTTTCTCACTAATGGCTTCTTGTCTGGCGGTGCCTCATCTAGAACTGTCTCGCTGGTGGTGCCTTGTCTGGTAGTGCCTTTTCTGGAAGTTTCTCACTAGAGGTTCATCATGAGTAGAGTTTCCAGTTATTCTAGTTGTTCCCTTTCGATGTCTTCCATTGATGTAAAATGGGGATGAGGAAAAATTTAAATTATTTGAGACTGATTCAATTGACATAAATTATAACTTTAATTCCCTAAGGTTCCGAAGGCTTTTAAATAGTCAAAAGATTTGGTATTGTCCAGATCCGTTTTTAAAAGAAAATAAAAACCATATATAATCATTTCACTCTATTTAGATCTTTCTAAAGCTGAGATATATTTACCCTTGTTAATTCATTATTGTATCTTATTTATATGGGTTGTACTGAATCCATATTCCCATAGGATTCATACAGTTAGGATGAGGAAATTGGTTCCTTTTTCCTTAGGTTACCTGATGTACATGCACCACTATTTTTGGTGCGACCAGGAAATTCCGATTTGTTTCTCCCATGTAGGTTTTACTTCATATTTCTTAATTGTGCATCATGCGAGATAAGTATATAGATGTTTTCCCTTAATAATATAGCTGATTCTGGATTAACAGAGATAATTGAATTGGTTTAATAATCAATATACATGGGTTTGGGAAAAGTGATACTTTATCTTACTCTGTTATTATTATTATTAACATTGTGATTTGTATGGGATAACTACCCACTAAAATCATTAACATTGGGGGTGATTTTTTCACACTGGATAGTATGTGGAATACATGTTGTTTAGTTTTTTTTTGAACGCTTATATATAAAATTTGGATAACTACACATATTTGGTTAATAAATGGATTCCTCCAAGATCACATGATTTCTATGATAGCCCCTATATTAACAAGCGGAATTAAATAAGGGATTCCCTATTAAATCTAGAAATGTGTTTGGTCATTGTACGTTTGGTGATGTGATGTGTGGGATTGACGTGTTTAGTGTATGGGGGGAAGTGGATGACATGTGGTTGTGAAGTGGGGATACGATGGGTGTGGTCTGATTATGTAGTAGGGATATAAATTTTTTTTATGTTGTAATGTGTTACTGGATATGGAAATGAGTTGGGAGTTGGTTCTATTAATATGATGAACTAGGCATATGAGTTTTAAAAAGTATAGTAATTTTTTATGGATTTTTTAGAGATACAATTAATGAATAACATTCTATAAGCTTTACCCAAATTTATAGGTCATAGTATGATGTGTCATTAGTGTGATGGGAATTAACATACCAGGGAACTTCACAAGTTGAATGATTTTTACTATGTTTCTGATGCGGGTAATACTGGATAACTACTTAGGTAGTGATGAAATAAATAAATAATTGTTTTATAAGGTTTGTAGTGACTTGGGTTGGTTTGGTTAAAGAGATGGAAGTGGATAATGAAATATTAAATGATGGTTGTCTAATTAAATATGATTTATCCTAAATTATGAAATAAATGGGTGTTAAATTTAGAGGAAATGTGAAGCTGCCTTGATTTATCAGGCATCTTCACCTTCAAAAATGACTACTACATATATTAATAAATGCATTTAGAGGTTTCTGAAAAAGTGACAATGTTGTGAGATGGTTTGTTTATTTGTAAACCCATAAATTGAGATGGAGTGATTGATACTATTCATATATTTTATATTCCTATGTTTTCGTTACCCACCCCACCCATGTTGAGAACTATGTGCTGATCACCTGTATCATCATGCATGGGGTGTTTTTTTCCAATATATGTTATGGAGTAAGGATTGATGGGTACCTTCTCTTTTCCATTCTCTCTTCCAGGTGAGGTTGGTATGGCACAGGCTATGATGGTCAGAGGATTGAATGTGGTCTAGATGGTGGTTGTGGTGGACCAGGTTTCTTCAGTTGAGGATTGATAGCCCAAATATTTGTGGGTAAGGTGGTTTCTGCTATCCCATGTCTCTTCAGGATGATATGGGATGTGCTTTCCCAAGTTTCTTTAGGATGAAATATGACATGATGTGTTGTGAGACCCTGGTGTGTATGGGTGGGATGTGTTTTGAGGCCCAAGTATGTGTTGGTGTGATATGTTGTGAGGCCTAGGTGTGTGTAAGCAAGATGTGATATGGTATATGGAAGGGATGGGATCACTAGGATGTACGATATTGGGCGATATTGACATACCAGTGGGAAAGTGGTGTGGGGTACCCTATCATCGATGTTCTTTATATCATGTTATATTTCATGAATTTCATTAATTATTGACTGTTACATGGTGAGATTGGGTTTGGTTAGTATACCAACTTAGGTGATGTTTGAATCAACTATTTTCTCATCGGGGCCTCAGTATGATTTTTTTCACATGTGCATGATAGACATTGGTTTTAAAACTGAGTATACTTGTATACTCACCCTACATATATAAAACTATTTTTAGGTATCTAGGGGGATTTCGTAGAATTTAAGGGACCCTAATAGCTCGAATCCTTGATAGTTTTCAAGTCACTCCTTTAGCTTTACTTTTGTGTATTTAATTTGGAGCCTTTATTATATTTGTATCAATTCTCTTTATACATGCATGTGGGTGGATTGGGTTTCTATTACATATATAACATTGAGTTGTTGTGGATGATTCATATTATATCATGATCTTGTATCTTTATAATGGGTACTGCCTCCGATATCGTGAGATTTATACACCCTTGGTTCTAGTCACAAACACAGGGCCTACTGGAGGCAGGAATCCAAGGACATTATCTCTCTTTCTTCATTTCCAATCTAAGAGGGGTATCTTTGGAGGGAGTATTTAATGAAAACCTCAAGTTGTATTTTGTAATACCACCCCAAAACCGACATATATACTCTCCCATTCCCATTTAGGAACTGGTAAAGGGGAAAATATCCCATTTGGTAGTTTTATCTCAGCTTTAACCTATTAAAAATTCAAGAATTTCATGGTAAAATCTTTAATATATTTCTTCATAACTTTCCAAAAAATATTCCTAAAGGTATTTTTATATCATAGTTATACTAAAATGAATATAAAATGGAGATATAATCACATCAAAATTCATTCTTCAAATGGGGATCAATGTTCACACATAACCTCTTTCCAAATCTGATAAAACCTTATTTATTAATATTAAACATAGAAAACATACCCTTCCTAAACATTTTTACAATTTATTTTGATGCATAATATTCCTTAATATAATCCTTATTTCTTTTTGAAAAATATGACTACACTGATAATTGATCTAAAAAATAATATGTTTATGTACAAAAAATTTCTATTTTGAAGTTCATTAAATCATGAACAAAAGGATCATATTCTAATTGTAACATAAGAAATGATGAATTATATTTTCAAATCATGGAAACAAACACCTTGTTTTCTTTAACCAAATTATTGTGAAATTTTTAATTATAATCATTAATCTATTCTAGAAATATTTCCCACCTCATCTTCAAATCATTTTGAGTGAATATATACTTTAACTTTTGTTGATCACTATAAATTTCACCTTTCTCTCTATATAAATGATATCTATATATTTTCAAATAAACAAATAGAATCTACCTCGTGGTCATGTGTAGAATATTCATATTTATAGTGTCTCAATTAGTGAGATTAATATATGATAACCCAATCATTCTATGTGAAGACACCACCAATTATCTTCAAATAAGATTTATTGTAAAAAAAAAATTTACCATTTTTTTATTAAGGATAAAACTATGGAAATAACCAATATTGTTTTCAATTCTTGAAAAAATTAAAAAAAATTATTTTTCCATATGAATATAACTTATTTTTGAGTGAAAATTGTTAGTTGGATTGATAACCAATAAATATTTTCAACAACCCATTAGCAGTAACCCACTAATCCATGAAACATTGAATCTCAGTGATTTTTTTTTGAAATTATGCACTATTAAACTAATTTTGTTTTATTAGGATCAATAGTTATAATATATATAGAAACAATGATACCTGGAAAATATATATATTATATAAATAATTCACATTTAAAAAATTTTCCACAAAACAAATTTTCTTTTAATGTTTCTAGAAAATAATCCTTAGGGGTTTCTCAGGATCTTTATCGATTTTAGAGAATACTGGAATATCATTGATAAACACAATTACAATTCTACCCAAATAATCAAGGAAAAATCTATTCATTATATCCAAAAATAAAACAAGTGAAATTTATAATCTTAAAGGCATAACCAAAATCTCATAATGACCATTACTAGTATAGAACATCATCCTCAGAATGTCTTCCTTCTATACCTTTAGCTAGTGATACTCAAACCCGAGTTCAATCTTTAAAAGATATCATGTACACTAGAGATAATAAAAAAATAATCAATATGAGTAAACAAATAATTATTTATAACAAAGTTGTTATTGAGTTATTTATCATCAATGAATAACATTATAGAACCCTTTTTTATTTTGGAAGAAAAAATAGAATCACCATGTGGTGGCACAAAGAGCCTCATCCCAGTTGGTGAGGACTCAACAAGTGCAACCAGGAGACTTGAGTTTAAAACCGAGTGGATACATAATTTATGATTTACTGTAGCATTACCATAGCAGGTACTATAGGATACACTATAGCATATACTATTCGGTATTGTAGTTGTTGGAACTATTCATCTGTTTGGGCTTTCAGGCCACCAGTTTGGTGCTTAGGTCCTTCAAGAACTTTAGTCCACCCAAGGCATTCGGGATAGTAAATATTTCATGCCATCTGAAGGACCTCATCACACCTTAAGGCCTTCGGGACACCTCAAGGCTTTTAGTACACTTGAAATTGTGTATAATGGACCAAGAAGACTCTACAAGGAGCAGGCTCCAGATGAGGATTCAGAGTAAGCGTATTCACCAGAGTAGAAGCTAACAAATGTGGAAGAAGGAGAGGGTATAACATTTACTTTGGGACCTGACTGTGCATGCATGGGAATCATAATAGAACAACCACGTGAAGGTGGATATCTGATATCATAATGCAAATACTGGGGAGGAGCAGTTCCATGTAGTTATTCTCTGGATATTTCTTCTAAGGCTTATGATTCATGTAATCTCTAAGCCTACAAGCCTTTTAAGGGTTCCCCCTCATCCCTTAAAATGGGGTTTATCAAGAATCAATAAAAAAATAAGGCCTTCGGGCTCTTCGGGAACTTCATGGTGATGTTTCATAGTGGATGAATTACTTTTCCAAAAACATTTTAAAATCCATTTATAATTCTAAGAACTCAACTGATTCAATTCAATCAAGAGGAATTAATTTTTTTTATAATCATGAACTAAGTCAATAATGAAATCATCCTCTCTGTCTAAAATAACACTAGGAAAATCGTTAATAGACATGTCTATATATTATTTCAAAACTCATACATCACCAATTTGAATAGTTCCTTTATTTTAAACAATATGTTCAAAACACTGCTATATTTTATTAGTATTTAGATTATTTTTATGTCATCAAAGGGAAAAAATCGTTCTTATACATTAATTGAAAATTAATCTAAAAAATTAATATGAATTATTTAAATTTTTATACTATCATATCTTGATAAACTAAAAGAAATTCCATTCCCAAAATAAAACAAATCTATACAATGGGAATGAAAAAAATATTGGACGGATAAAAATGTTCCCTATAAGGTAATAGGAATATTTTTTTATATTATTTTTTCTTTTATATTTCCCCAAGGAGTTTTATAAAAGATTCCAAACCTAACTGCTTGAGTTGTTAATTCCATTTCAATATAAGTTTAAAAAATATAAAAGAAATTATGGATCCATAGTCAAACCACTCATTAGAATACTCTAAAATAATAAGTAATTTACATGTCAATGTAACACCCAGTGGTTTTTTGATATATTTATCTTTAAATGAAATTTATTTCTTTGATAACATTATTTACATGAAACAATGAGATTAGATGAACCACATCATTAAATTTATTTATTATTATTTAATTTGATAGTTACCACATTTCAATTGGCTTTATGGTCATGAATAATGCTTACTAAATAATAAAAAAAAAATTACACATGTATATAATGAATTATTTATTTATCAATTGATAAAACAAATTTATAGTTATAAAATATTTTTTCTATAAAAAACACTTTTTATGTATCTAATATGTTTTTATATTAAGAAATTAAATTAATAATTTTTGATTAAGGAGATTAATTAATTTTAATGATTATAATTTTATAAATTTTTCTACATTAATATGATGGCTTTTACTGAACATGGGATAATAAAAAATATAATTTTATTCTAAAAAGGTATTTTCAAAATAATTTTTATTGTTCCTTTTTCAATTATTTTAAAATGGATTTCTTCTACATCTAGAAATTTAATCTTGAAAAATGGAATCCATATTTTTAATCATCATGTCTAAATTTTGTAAAAAGATGAACATTATTTTTGGTCATTATGAATAATAACCATGGTAAATATTTGTCACCTCTATTAGGGTAAATTAGGTAATTAAGATTAATTTTTTTACATGGATTTAAAAATCACAATAACACTAACCTCATATCTATGTTATTAGTTTAGTTAGACTATATTAATCCAACATATTTTGAATTTTAAAATCGGTTCTATTTTTATTTGTCTATGACCATATTATTATTTTCTTCAAATAATAAGTCCAATGTGTCACTCTCTTCATTTTAATAATTCTAATATGTTTTCATGGGGATTAAAGGATTTTATGTTTAATTGGAATTGATAATTTGAAATATTAATAATTTTTTTGTATCATGGTAATTTATTTAAATTTTATGTCATGAATTATTTACCATAAATGCATATGCAACATCGGTATATTACATGTTCAAGTAATATAATAATCCAATAATAATTTTAAAAAGTATTAGTCGAATAAATTTTTAATGAATAAGTGTGATGCCCAAACCTTTTTCACAATTAATAATAATATTATGGTTTTGTTCTATTTAATTTTCATACTATCCAAAAAACATTCAAACTAAACACAAGGAATTTTATTTAATTAAACACCGATGTGTATACATTACAACAAGATCAAAGGAAACCATACTACTACAAAATACCTATTAAGAGAGCTATTAGAATTAGAGGGAGACCACCCAATACAACAAAAAACCCAATAAGATTATAAGGGTATTTTTAATCTATCACAATGAACATTAGTATCGCTAGAGCCACCACAACTGTATTGAGCAGTAATGGAATGACAAGCACCATTTTCACTAAGTTTTCTAGAAGTGGAATTACCCTAAACAAGTATTTATAAGGGTATTATTGACTGTTACAGATATATATATGACAATTATTTTAGGTTGGTTGAAGCTTAAAATGAAGTTACCATTGGCATCTTGTTAAACTAAAATAATGAAAGTAAAAAATTTAATTATTGGAATATTTATAAAACCTATATAACTACATTAAGCATTTTAATTGTTTTGATATGTTTCACATATCTTATGTTTAATCTTTGACATAATGGTTTTTAATTTAAAAGTGTATTTTATATAATATAGTGTGATTTTAAAGTTAGGTTTTTATTTCAAATACTTTTTAAATGTTTTAAATGTTTTAAATGTTTTAAATTTTTTATGATGATACTTCAAATAATTTGTAAATTAATAATTTTTTTTATAAATCATTTTCTATGGGTAAAATGATATTTTAACGATGATTTATATTTATGGTACTCAATTTTATAAATTCATTTTATTTATAGTGAATATAAATATTCTTGTTCATAAACATAACAAATAATGTTCTTACTAAGTAGTTTTAAATATAAAATAATCTTGAATGTTTTAAGTATTTGTGCACTTTAATCTCCCATAATTTTAATTAAGAAGGGATCATGTTTTATGAGATTATGTTCTTGTTTAGAACCGTTTGTATAATAAATAAGACTTTAACTTTGAAAAAAATTTGGGTGAGTAACCCCAAGCCAAGGGCGACATTAGGTAGCCACTCAAATCCTTGGTTGGCCATCTCACCCACAACCCCTGGTAAATGGCCCATGGTGGTGCACACACATGGTGCGTGCTAAGATGTGCGATCAGGGAGCATTGTAAGCCCTTAGTGTGCACTGGTGTGTATGTGAAAATGAACCAGAGTGCCCCACCGTGTGGGGCAGCAAGGCGGCGTTGGTGGGCGCAGGAGTGCGCCCGTAGAGAAACCAGTATGGGGTGGTACTAGGAGGGGGGACGGAGTAATATGAGTTAAGTATGGGAGCCCCAGACTTATAAAGGAGTTGCAGAACCCATCCTGTTTCGATGTGGGATGGAAATTTTAATGTGGGGTCACTTCCAGGTCATCCGATCATGCCATGCGTGATCTGAGCCATCCGTTTCGGTTCAGTCCTCAATCCTTGGCAGTCACGGTTTATCCTCCATGTTTTTACCAGCCGTCTGATCAGTCAAAATCTAATCATAACCATTGAAATATTTTTAAATCTCTGCATCACAATGTATCTGTTTGATCAAGACATGATTTAATCTCGACTGATCTTTCCTTTTAAAATCATGATCGTGCCTCAACCATCAGATCAGGGCAAGATCTAATCGAGACCGTCCATCTTTTTTTAAATATTTGAATCATTATTTACCATCTGATCATGTCTCGGAATATCTAATCTGTCTATTCTTCTTCAGTTTTCCTCTCTCGTCTCCCTCCTCTTCTTCCTCCCACGTGCGCTAAACCAGTATCCCATGCTACTTTCTTTTTTTTTCTTCCACACTCATGACTCCGAGTGGCCCCTTCGTTGTGGTCGTTTTCCACAAGACTGACTCCTTTGTTATATTTCTAACCAAGGAGTCTCAGTTTTCATTTCAAGTTGTATTAAAAATATAATGTATGTAGTTTTTATATATATCTTTTTCTGCACTTGAACCCTATGGGTTCTCCAATCTCGAGTGCCTCCATCGAGCTTCCTCGAACCTCTCCTCCTCCTTCGAACCAGGTAAGGGTTCTATGTTCCCATTCCATGTTTCAATTTAAATTTTCATATATATATATATACACACACACACACAGAGATGTATATACATGTATATATATATATATATATGGTCGAGTAGAAGACCTACTGATTCCTTCTTGATGGTGAATCATTAGTCTTAAATGTGTTTTTACTACTTTACCGAACAAGGGTTTGATATTTTTATGTGTTATATATATATATATGTATATATATGTTTTAGTATACATAATCATATATATATATATTTAAATATTTCATAACCAAACTCTTATATCTTATGGCATGATTTGAAATTAACAAACCCTTGTTTAACTAATATCCCTAATGTGTTTAAAACATGTAAGTGTAATTTAATTTTGGTGTAAGACCCTTATATATATACTATGATTAATCAGTTATACATAAAAATTGTATATATTTATATCAATGTTTACATAAACATATTTATGATTTTTTTTAATAAACCTTTTAAATTTTATACCATGATTTAAAATTTAGGGACCCTTTTTAATTAATGTGCCTAATATACTAAAGTCATATAGGTGTCATTAGATTTTTGGTGTAAACCCATTAATACATTATATATATTCAGTTATGTGAATATATGTGTATACATATAAACATTGATCCTCAATCTTATTTATATTTTTTAAAAGTTTACTATGAATGAATAACTCATTCTGTTTTTGAAATAGAAAAGGTTTTTATTTAAAAATACAATTCTTGACATACCCCCTTGTGTATAAATGGATCTATACGACACTAAAAACTAGATAATTTTGAATTTTCCAAATGTTATACTTTTGAAGTGTTTAGAATTCATGTGTATAATTTTTGGGATTTACTACTCTTATACACATATGTATGATTCAATTATTTTTATAAATATAAAATGGTATTAGTTATAGTTGATTTTAGATTCTTAACATTGTGTGTAAAAAATTTACAGTATCCTTTTAATACGTATTACATAATAATACAAGTAACAAATGTTTGGACATCATTGTGTTTAATACCCCACATGAAATATTTTGTTTACCATTAAATTATTTTTGCAGCCAATCCCTGATGAATTTAAAATGTGTTTTTTATTAATAAAATTTTAGAATTTATAGTTATCATATTATGTGACAAACCTGTACTTTTTGTGCTTTAGTTGTTGTCACATGTGCTATAATATACCTATCATACTTGTCATTTTTTTCCATATCCATGTTGTGGTTAGTATTACTATAAAAACATATTTTCATTACTAACTTTTGATATGTTAATCCAAAAGAATGTTATAAAACTCAAATGTCTTTTTATGGAATTAAGAACCAAATTATTTAAAGTCGTATGGGACACCTTGATTAATATGAAATGATAAATTAAATTATTCAAAGTGTTATGGGACACCTTGAATAATATGAAATAAGAAACCAAGTATTATGTGACACTTGGAATGATAAGTAATTCAATAAATCAATGTGGTATGAGAACTTTTATTTAGAGAAATAAGGAATGTATTGGACTTATTATGTGTAGGGTGGTCCCGATATAGCACTTCTGTGTATCAGTAGGTATCATGAGACAAACTAGACGTGGAATTGGACAAGGCCTTTCTCAACTAGATTTATGGATTTTGTCCAAGGTCTTAATCATTTTAGATATCTTGGCCGAGGCCTATACATAGTCCCTCATATGCATTTTCCTCATTATAACTATGTCATTTAATTAACTAAATGAATATTTGACTAGTAGAATATTCATGGTTAATGAACTTATACTTATGAGAATAATAAGAAGTAAATGCTTATGGTATGTTGTTCAACATTCATAGAATGTATCAGCAACTTTACGACCTACAGTTAGTAATGAAAGAAGTTGAAGTTATTATTTTATGCGCAACTCTGATCATGTATTGATTCATGTTTTGAATTTGGAACTTGTACTTCTGCATGTCATACATATTAAAGTTAGAATGAATCTTACTTTATATGATACACACATTATATTTTGTATGAGCATGACTTTCATTGCAATATATTTATTTATAACTCTGTTAATATTCCCTGAAATGTTCACTTATATTTTGTGATCAAATGTTATATAATTATTTCCTTATGAAAATGTTTTATAAATAATTTTAATGGAATATTTTCAAAAGATTTAAATTTCAACATTATTTTATTTTAAAACACCTTACTAGGCCTTTGTACGCTCACCCTACATTTCAATTTATATTTTACAGGTTTAGTACATTTGAGTTACTTTGTTCAGTGTCAGATTTGTAGAGTTTCTTTCTCTTCCAGTTTTGAAAGAAATGTAATAGTTGTAACTGATTCTCCAAGACCTAAACTAAAAAGATCCTCTTTGGTGAAACATGATGTGTAATTGTGATTTTAGATTTCTTTTCTTAAAAAAAACTACACACAGTGTTTTATTTAAACACCGCACCGGCTCTAGGGAAGTCTAGGGTCGAGGTGTGATAACAAGTTTGATAATTGTTTTTGAGAAATATGACATATTATTAATTTTATAATTTTTTTATTTTAATTCAATTCCATTATTTTTAATTTAATTTAAAACTATGTGAATATTCAGGAATATGAAATTAATGGTATCTTATAATATTTAATATTATATTATATTATTTAAAATTAAATAAAATATTTTCATATTTCATGTGAATGGGATATGTTCTATAATATGGAAAAATTTTTACTGATGGATAAATTTTCCTTTTATAGTAACTTTATTGACCACTAAAGAGTAAATGATATTGATATCATGGTAATAGTCAAAAGTGTTAATTGAGGGGGGGGGGGCTAAAACAAATATATAAGGGTAATACTATTGAAAAACATAACTAAATATTATTATATGATAGGATTTAGACTCATTATCATTCAAAATTAGAAATATATCCGGATAGGGCCACATGAACATAAAAAGTAATTTATTTTAATTTAACAATTTATGTAATTCCATGGATTCCACTCTCATCACTTATAAAAGGGATCCTCCTTTTATTCATTATTAAAAATGTTTTATCCATATATCTCAGATAATACATACCATAATAAAATATTATATTTTTCAAAAAAAAGCCTACATCTTCAATTTTTTTGAAAATTTCAACCTTTCTTCTCATAATTAATAAGTCTTATGGGGTTTATCAATAAAGATGTTTAATTCTTAATTAATTACTTTCAATTTTATTTCTTCTTATAACTACACTAAATCTATTGTATCAAATTTAATATAGTTAATTAAATAAATGAAATGTATTAAATTTTTATTATGATGATGTAACAAACATTATCAAAATTCTTTCCATCCTGTGGGAAAAGAAAACATCACTTGTGCATACGTGTGGAATACCACCTCCACAAAACGATGAATTTATTTTTTTCTTCACTAATTTATAAAGATTTTTATAATGATAGATTTCATATATATAAATATATGATATTTATGATATTATTATAGTTTTATAAAGGTGAATTATTGTTTACATTTCTTTCATTCCATCAATACAAATGTGAAAACATCATTTATTCCAACATACGAACTATCCTCTCCATGAAGTTGTTTAATTCATTTTTCATCACTACTTTATATGAATAATTATAGAAGTGTATATAATGTTTACATATGATACTCATTAAATAACTACTTTTTTTATCTTATATAACTATGATAAATTAATAAGGAGAAAGACTATAGTATTGTAACATTAATGAAAAATAAAGCTGTTATCAATCAAAATAATGAGTTTAATAAAGAATTTTTAATGGATGTATCATTTTATATTATAATTAAATCATATATGATATTATATATATTATTATTGTGTAATATATTTTAGAATAAATATAGATTTATTATATATAATTTTTGAACACATATGAAACAAGATGAAACCTTGGGTAAGGGATTTGATGTCTTAATCATATTTTAACCGGGACTGTTTATGCATGAATTTAATTAGAGGGAATTTATATAATCCTCATATGATTCAAAACAATAATTTTATTCTCCTATAGTTATATTTTTAGATTACTTGTTTTCAATTTATTTTCCTCTCTTTGATATTCACGAGGTTAAAAACTATTTTTATGTAAAACTAACTATGTTTTATCATTCGAATGTGAATCTTTTTTCCATGTCCATATATTATTTAAACTATTTTTAATAATATTTTTAATATTATCCAATAATATCATTAATATAAAAATGTTTAAAAGGAATATTCTTTTCATTTTTGAAATGAGTTAATTTTTACTTTTAACTAAAAATGCGAAATGATACTTTGTTTTAACATGCACTGCAGGAACAAAATTTTCCACCATCATTACTAATAAATGATTTGAATCTTCCATTACATTTTTCAATGATAATTTTATAAGAAATATTTTTCCATTTATAATTGGTAATATTTTTTATTTTAAATTTTTGGTTTCAAAATGAAAATGATATTTTTCTCAATAAATGATTTAGTGATCTTTTAATAGAATCTTTATTTTGGGATATCATCCTTGGATGTTAATAATTCTTCACAAGGGATATGATTCATTTATACCAAAATTATTATTTTTCTCTGTGGTTTATAGTTATTGTAATGAAATATTGAGAAAACTAATTTTATTTTCTATGAGTTAAGTTATAATAAAATGAAAAAGGGGTTTATAGTCTTTTGGAGTACATATTAATGGATAATGATTGTGTGGTGGGTGTTTCTCTTATAGACCTCAAATGAATTGGGTAATGATTAAAGTTTTATGAGATAAAATGTTACATGTGGGGTTATCATAGGCCTAAAATATGTCACACAAGATGCCATCCTAGGCCCAAAAGAGGGTACACATGTGGTTAGACCAATCTCGAATGATGGTATAAAGGAGATTATGCAATGACCAAAAGTGGGTAAATAAGAAGATATCTCAATCTAGAAGTAGTTAAACATATTTTTATCCCATGCCAACTATTTTATAAATGTCTTGGTGGGTAGACTTAATATAATATCTCTATGATTAGGATTATGCTAGACTTTTTACCACTTTTTTTAACATGAAGTTATGATAATTTTATGATCTCATGGATCATGTTATTTAATTATTTGATGATTTATTTCTTATAAACTAATAAGATTTAATCCATGACTAATTGTTATGATATATGAATAACTGGTTATGGTTTTCAAATTATAAACTCATATTTTCCGACGCTTATGATAAGGTTATTATAAAATGATAAATTAAATGTCCCTTATTAACCATTACTGAGAATTTGAGATCCAACTTTATTATGATTCTTTTTCCACTATATATGAATAAAGTATTTAATTATGATATGTTTGAGAAGGGTTCTAGTTGAGAATAACTAAGTAGGAGATAATTTATTTCCTTTTATGAAATAATTTTTTATGTATCTATGTTCCCATAGACATTAAACCATTATGGTTCTGGTATGGATTATAATTATTTTTAATTAATATTCATCTAATAGTATTTAATATATAAAAATGAAATATTTGGGTCACCTTAGTTGGTTTTATAGTAAGGTATAGTTATTTTTATAAACTAGGATGAGAAAACTATAGTGAGAGCCTTTAGGATAATACTATGTATAAGATAAAATTCTTTGTTATGGTAAAGAAAGGTGTATGGTTTTCTTACCAAATACATACATTTCTCGGTACTATAATGTGGATACATTTGGGTCATAGATGCAACTCGGGGTAATATATCTAAATGGGGTGGATTAGTTATTGAATCGATCATCAAAATTGAATGATTTGTGGGATTAAGACTAAACATACAACTAGACACTTCTGGTGTATATGAATGGGTTAATTAAAATCTTATTTATAAAAAATTATGCTAGATTTTAACAGATTATGATCATGTATGACATATGTTAAACCTAAGGTGTTATAGATTTAAAATAAGGTTCCATGATTTAGACATCCTATGAATTATATTTTCTGATTATATGTTTTCTCATTATGATTATGTCACTCAAACAATGTTTATTTGTTTTATTCAATGTCTATAACACAAAGGAACCATGTACAAATTTAATGTGATGGATAATGCAATAATGTCACTATGAATAAATATAATGTAATGGGAGTTGGAATAAAAAATATCAATGCTATGCTTAAAAAAAATTTCATCCCATGAATCATGACAAGATCCCAAATGGGAAATTTAGGGGAAAAGTTTTGTTGATAGAATTATGAGGAAACTTATACCTTATATTAGTGTTTTTGTAGATCACCTAGTTATTGAGTAATGAAAAAGTACCACTGAAAAGTTATTTTTCAGTTTTATTTGTTTACATAATGACTTTTTTAAAAACTATGTATCGTTAGGAAGGAGAAGTAGATCATTTTTGGACTCTTATCAAGAACATTATAAAATTAGAAAAAATTACATATATGTAGTGGGATGAGTTTTGAAGGTTATTTTTGAACTAATTTATGTATATTCTTCATATAAAAATTGAAAGGAATTACTTGAGTTAAAGGGGATGCATGATGATTCAATCAGTTCCCTTGAGGTAAATTTTATAATAATTGGAAGGTATGATTCTGGTAATATCATTGAACCTAAAAATATGATTGATCAATTCAAAAATTGATTAAAACCAAGTCTCAAAAGGGAATTATCCCAAATGAATTTCATTATCTATGAAAAAATAATTCGATGTTCTATGATCATAGAAATAAATATTAGTGTTACCAATTAATCACTAGGTTTTGATATGAATAGAAATAAATAATTAAATGGATTTTATAATAATAAAATCCATGAAGGGAAGAAGAAGATACGTATTTTATGCTAGCTGAGTTAAAGGAAACCCATAGGCAATTGTATTAAGGGGACTAGTTCATGATTTATGTGTGTAAATAATGGTTTTAAGAAATGAAATACTGAAGTGATGAGAATAAGTTAGTTAAAGATTCAAATAGAGGTAATGATATATAGAATGAACCAACCAAAAAATAGTGTTTCAAATGCAAGTAATAATAAAATTATGCCATCTGGTGTTCAAATATGAAGGTTAATAATGAGGATATATTTTTGTATCCACTTTATCATAGAGAATAATGTAAATATCATGAGATCACTATTTTCGATCAAGGGTATGATATAGAAGTGGTGATAATTTTAATTAATATTATATCTAGAACATATAATTTTTTATGGGATTTAGGATCTATGAACTCTTTTAGTTATTACAAATTTTCTAAGGGTATTAAAATACCAGCTCAATTATCTGATTTTTAATTAAAAGTGAAATCTCATAATGGTATGATGATAAAATCTCAATTTTATTATTCTTCTACAATTTAATTTTGTGGGAATGTGACTCACGATAAATTTTTTATTCCCCCTCTAGTTTAATTTGATGTTAATTTAGGAATTGATTAGATGTATTTATGTATATCTCATATCAATTAGTTAGTAAGTGAATTCATAATTGATATTCTTGACCAACCTATGATCATTCATCAATGAGAGTGTAAATAAAATCTCCCAATTGAAATTAAATCTATTTTATGGGTTTTAAATCCTATTCAAAAATTATATTTATCTCAAATGGTTAGAGATAAACTCACAATCAATTATATACCTATTATTCAGTAGTTTTTTGATATCATTATAAAATAGTTTCCAATTGTTCCTCTAAATAGTGAAGATTATATTTCGATAGAACTCATACCTTATGATACAACTATTTCAAAAACTCTCTATAGAATGGACCAGATTATGGTGAAGGAAGAAAAGAATCAATTCTAGGAGACTCTTGATAATTGATTCATTCATCCAAGTGCGAAAATATGGGGTTAACATATTCTTTTTGTTAATAATAATGACGGATCACTATGACCATGCCTTTATTATCATGAATTTAATAAGATCACAATGAAGAATTAGTATCCTCTATTTGATATTGATGATTTTTTCAATCAATTATGATATAGTGATTATTTTTATAGGACAAATCATCAATATGGATTTTATCAACTGAGAGTCAAAATATAAGATACACCCAACACAACATAACATAAGAGGTATGAATTTATAGTTATTCCATTTTGACATACTAATGACCCTCCACTCTTCATGGATTTAATAGATAGAATCTTTATAGATTAAAATGATTAATTTTTTATAGTCATTATAGAAGATATTATAATATTTTACAAGGGAAAGTAAGATAATAATGTTACTTGGTAATTATAATGAATACCCTATGGAAGGAGATGTTGTTTTCAAAATTTAGCAAGTTTGAATTTTTGCTTCTGAATGTTTCATTTTTGGGTCATAAAGTCTCATGTAAGGGTATACTGAAAGATCCATCTAAGATATATATTATTGAACATTAATGAAAAACAACCATGATTAATAAGATAAATATTTTTCATTAATTTTTAATATATTATCAACTCTTTGGGAATAATTTCTCCCAATAATCTAATCTACTCTCCATGTTAACTCAAATACAACTCAAGTTCCTTTAACTGATGAATGTGAAGAAAATTTCATGGAGCTAAAAAAAAGGTTGGAAAATGCACACTCACTCACACAACCATACAATGGATAAGGGTTTTTGGTCTTTAGTGATGTGTAACACCACTAAATAATAATGTATAAACATTTTATTTTCTAGTATATATGACACACAACACAAATAGTAAAAAGGGGATATATTAACTCGATATATTACAATATATTTTCTATCATTAATAAATACAATATATTATATATATTTTAATGCAATGAGTTATCTTATGTTTAATTCAAGGGATATGTTTCTTTATAGCTTTCATTACATGCAAGAGTGACCTTCCATGATATCTTGTATTACACGTAAGAATGAGTTTCACAAAATAAAAGTGTATTATAAAAATATTAATATTTAATATAAAATGGTATAACATAGATTTTATGTTAGAGGTTGTGAATAATATTTACTAAATTATTAAAATATATTGTTTAAACATAAATAAATTTAATCAATTTCTTACATGTTAATTAGAAATGAAAATGGAAATTGATTGAATATAAAAGAAAATATTATTATATGTCTGCTCACAAAGTTGTTATAACTTAATAAATTAAATTAATTAAAATCTGTTATTGGTATTAATATGAAATATATATTATATATTCAATCAGATATTTTTGATATTCATCAAATAGATTTTATAGTCTTAATATAAAAACAATCCAAATTTTATCCGTAAAATACTATATTTTTATTAAGGTATTTTTACCACCTTTTAATGGAGAAACTTTTTTAAATACAATTTTTTGAACTTTTTTTGAGTATATATATCAAAATAAACGTCATATTTGAAATAAAAACATAAAAATAGGTTAGGTTAATTTTTTTATTTTTCAGTGAAGTTACATTTTTTAATGAATAGTAAAAAATAATGAAATTTAATTCAGAAATAGTTTTTCATGTAATTTATTTATAAGGATAAATTATGTTTTATATTAATAGTAAAGTTTAAATATATAATATTATTATCAATTTATACAATTTAGGTCATTTGAATAAATTTAACTTTTAAATTGACTATTAAAACATTGCAAACTTTTGGACGTTTTTATCTTAAAAACTCACATTGGCATCCCATCTACGGGATTAAATTTAAATTAATTTCTCCCACTACTATGATCGTAATTTGTAAAAATGGATTCCATTTTTTGAATAAGAATAATTCATAGTGTATAATAATACAAACATTTTTTTACCAAAATTATTATTAAATGAGGTTAATATTAATTACAATAATTAATGTTAAATTAAGCTTACTAAGCGACAAAACCGTAAATCTTAAGACCCCAAAAACCTATAAATTTTGTGAAAAGAAATTTTATGGCCATATTCATACCCTATAGTCTATTTTAACCACATTGGACCATTTTTGGATCCACTTTCAAAATGAAAAAATGTGAATATAATTCCATTTTCGAAATATTACAACAGTACCACTCCTCTGCCACTATAAAAAGGCCTCCTCTCCTCCCACATCTTTATGAATATAAAGACACTTTGGATTGACCAATATCTACCCAAATGGATCCTAAAAATACTTACCATCAACCTTGAATCACCAAATTTAGAATAAATCCATCCAAGGAATCCTTTTGGTATAAACCAAAAGATATTACCTGATTAAGAGGTAATATCTTCTCTCATGCTCCCCACATACATTTACATTATCCTCTCCCAATACTGTTATTATTCTACTATTAAATAAAAAAAATATCCTAAATATACTAGTATTTATTTTATTACTTCTACATACACTTATAAAATATTCCATTAAATGGGTAATGAACATACTATTTATGTGTACCACAAACAACTACCTCATGAAATGTTGATTGTTCGTTTTTTCCTTTACCACCTCTCATGATGGCCATTATAATGAACACACTGTTTATATAGGATATATATGATATTTATAATTTCTTTATTCATATTTAATTCTTATTTATAAAATATCTTTATTATTTTCATCTTGTGTGTATATGATAATTTCGTTTGAGGAAGTATGGACTACGACACCATCAAAATGATATGACTTGTTCATTCCATAGATGGAATGTGTAAATGATGATTTTAATAAATCTATGTAACATATATCACATGGATATGATACATGGATTATTTTATACATATTTATCATTTATTTTTCATTATTTTAATATAATAATGAAATAAAAGCAGTGTTCATGTGTACATACGACCAACCTTCCCCATGAACAGTGAACTTCATTTATAATCCGAAAATATAATGGAAAACAATAAATAAAAAATAAATAATATATATTATAATTAAGTCACGGTTTAAATTCAAGATATGATGAAATCATGATATTATTAATAGAAAAAACAAAATCACAAGTCAAAACATACTTGGGAAAACTAAAATATTAACACCTGAAATAGTTAAAATAATGAAAGAGTGTTAACAGATGGGTAATAAAATATTTTAATAAGTTAATATATGATATTATTAGCATGAGTATTGTTATGGTATCTATTAGTAACAAATTTTAATCCATTATTCAGGGGATAAATACCACACAACAAAAGGAAGGTTACGGTTAGGGGATTTTGTCTCAGTTGAAATTCCATTTAGACTTATTTGTTCTAATGTTCCAATTCACTTTTTTGGTGTATAAATAAAATTTTTCATGTCATATCATGAATAAAATTATTATCATGATATTATAAGCTTGATTTAACATTATACATTTATGGAAATTATGATTCAAATGTTTCAATGTGGTATGTGACACTTTGGAGTGTTTGAAGATTATTCTGCTAAAAATGTTCTTAATGATTATCATTGCAATATCACTTTATTTTTTTATTACAAAAATTATATATAAACAATAACTTTATTTTAATAAATTTTCATTTTAAATTACATTTAATATACATAATCTCACATAATTAATAATTTTATTTCCTTAACCGTATATCATTTTACATACAATGTTCACTTTGACAGTTATTTGATTAACTAAGATTTATTGATAAATATCTACCTTCTATTAAATACAAATAAATTTTGATAAGAAACATTATTCATTAAATAAACAAGGAATGATTTGTAAATTCAATACATGAGTTGGAGATTGTTTAAGGCAATCCCTATGGGTCGGGGACTGGTTAATGTAAGTCCCTTGATGCATCAGTAGTCTCACGTGGTGAATTAGTTGGCCAAACAATTTAAACTATATCTATATGGTAAAGGTATCATCTTATTGGGAAACATGACATATAATAATTATGAATTTACATTATAGATAATTCATTCATTATTTATCCATGATAATTTTTGTCGATATATCTATGAATGCATTTTGTTTTTAGATCATTGATTTAATGGCATGTGTTTTCAGTTTCTTACCAAGCCATATTGATATAGAATTATCTAGTTATTTTAGTATAATGTGTTATAATATTGTTATCCTTCCATGTTAATTTATTTTAATTGATTCATTATTTCTTACAGTTTACTTACCCTTACTAAAAAGTCGAGCTAACCCTTTTTATGTTTCCTTTCCCCAGGTTATGAAGAAGAAATATTTGAATAATATTTCAAAGAAGTAGTTTATTTTCTTTTTTATATATAATATTTTTATTTCCTTTTTCTAAATGTTATATGGGTATCATATATGTAATCTATAATTCCAAGAGTGTTAAACAGATTGGTCCTTTGGGATTTTTTTTCTTGTAAACACACCAATGTAATAATGGAAGGCACTAGCAACAGACTTTTGGGGTTATGGAATTACCATTGAAACAAAAATAAGTTTAGAAAAAACCTTATAAACTAGAATTAGAAAAAATAGATTAGGGAGAAAATACTAAATATAAACATCAAAGATAAATATACAATAACATATTAGAATTTTGGTGAGGTAGTGATTATGTGGGAATTCCTAGAAATACATCCCTATCTGGATACTACATGTGGATGTGGTTATGGAAAAAATGTACCTAAGAACAATAACTATGACTAGGTGTTTTGGGCCTGACTCAGGGTATCCAAGCACATGACAATGGACCTTACTACGCACCTGGTTTGATACTCCCAGGGGTTATGCTTAGGAAAATTCATATTTTCTTTATCTACCGTTATGAGAGATTTGAATAAAATATTACCCTAATGTAACCCATGTTTACAATTCTAGGATTTACTATGAATAAATTTATGTTATGTTCCACAACATATTTAGAGTTATACAATGTTCACAACAATATGAGTTAATCTAGTGTATTCCATAGTTTAGAAACGGTTCTCAGAAGGAATAATGATATATGTACTCATGAAAAATGTCGATATTTACCTACTAATGAAAAAAATACATTTGGTATTTTAAATGATAAATTTATGGATATATTACTACATCATTGTCAAGTTATGAAAAATAACTTTCTCGAATGGAGAAATTTATTCCATAGAGAGAATATCTTATGCTGGATCACTTTATGCGACAGAAGACCCCATCGTTTAGTGGGACTACACATTCAATTGTTGTTGAGAAATGGATTATGTATCAATAGAATATATTTACTACCTTGGAATGTAGAAAAAAGAAAAATGTCACACTTGCGGTTCATTGTCTCCAAGGTGAAGCTGACTAGTGGTGGTCTCTTACCTAGAATACAATGAAGGAAGAAGAAATTGAACTCATTGAATGGATAACTTTTAAGGATACATTATTTAATGAATACATTCCTCGTGATAAATAAATTGAGATAAAGAGGAAGTTCTTTAGTATAAGTCAAAAGAAGGAAGTAAGTGTTGCACACTATGATGAAACCCTTACTAGGTTATCAATGTATACTATAGGTTTCATGCACACAATATATTGTAATATTGATCATTTTTTGAAGGACTTAAGCCAAATCACCAAAAGGGAACTGGTTTCTTAGAATTTTTTTCATGCTATGAAATAGTTTTATGTGCTATCAAGATAAAGAAACAAATCTTCATGTTCTATGGCTTTAAAGAAAACCAAGAGAAGGATAGGTTTTCTAAATTACATGAAAAATGTAATGAGTCAATGAAGAAGAAGGGAAAGCAGGATTTTACCACATGTGATAACTATGGAATGAATCACCCTAGTAAATGCATAAAAGGATTTAGAGTTTGTTATAAAAGTTGATAAAAGGGTTACTAGGAAAAAAATTTCAAATGAAATAATGAAAACAATACTATTCAATGTTAAAACTATAAATATATTGGGAACTATACAAATGAATGTCCCAAACATTTGGGGAATATACATCTGAAGAAGCTAATGGATCAATGTCAAGCCTATATTATTGAAACTATCAAAGTGGAATGATTAATGTACTTCTATATTTGGATCTAATAAATATATTGTAAATGTATTTCATTGACTATGTTTTCATTATATAAATTATCAAATATTTAATTATTGTATTGTAGTACTTTTTCAATAAATTTTTGAGATCATATTCTGAAAGGTACCAACAAAGATTATTTAGTATAATGATAAAAATTTCCAAAAACACATTATTAAGAGAAACAAAACTCATTATATGTTTCTAATGATGAGATAATGATGAATAAATTATTGATGTGGATAAGTTCTAACTACCTTGTAACTAATTAATTACTTATCGATAAGTGTTCTATGCTATCATTACGGGAGTTTACAACACTTTAGGATTAAAGTAATTTATCCTATAATACGTGTCTTACTTAATGAATAAGGAATAACACATGTTTTAAAGGATCTTTTATGGTCATTTGAGTTATTACCGTATTTTAAGAGGATACATTATGAAGTTATTCACATGTTTAGAATGTGAAAATTTATAGCTGATTCTTTTTGATTAAAGGACAATGATAAATTCATTTTGGAAATTCAGTGAACATATTTCTAAAGTGTCAGATCATAATCTATTATAAAATTTAACTATTTTTAAAATCACTTAAGTTTATCATAGGATGAGATTTTAGAGGTTAATGTATTACTTCACCATATGAAGCATCATGTGCTATGAGAAGAAGTAGAAATAGTTCAAGGAATAATCAAAGGAAGATATTATATTTATAGAAATATATATTCTTATAAAGTGAAATAATTATTTAACTATAGAGAAAAAATTGTTTTGAAAACAAAAACATTGTCATATTATCATCATGTGTTATGATATCAATGACCTTTTTTTCACACTTATGGTTTATGGTTTTATTGTCAAAAAAATATATTTGTACATGTTATATAACAATTTCTATCGAAACATTATAGGTGTATTTTTCTTTTTTTTCCATGTTTTCATTTCCTAGTTATGTTCTCCTACTATAGAACATAGTTAGGTTATCAATGTACTTTCTTTTCCCTCTTATTAATAATATATTATATTAACCCTTTTATGATGAGGGTCTTTCAAAAAAGTTTTTTTTCAATCCCTATATTACTTATATTAATTATAAATTGCAATGAAGTAATTTAATTAATGTGGGGAGAATGTAACACTGTAAAATTATAATATATGAACATTGTATTTGATATCATGCATGACACGCACCACCAAGTGAAAAAAGGAAATATATTTATTAGATACCTTACAATATAATTACAATATTAAATAAATATTATATATTCTATAACATGTAATGAAAATTACATAGAATTAGATTGTGTTACAAACCAGAGCTACATTCTTTGATATATTATGTTACACATAAGAGCCACCCTCCATGATAGCCTATGTTATATGAAATACCGAGTTTCAAAAAATAACAATGTATTATTAAAATTTTAATATTTTATATAATATGATATAACCATGATGTTATGTTTGAGGTTATGAATAATATTAAATTAATTATAAAAATATACAGTTTACACAAATATAAAATGAATCCATTGGTTACATGCTAATTAGGAATGAATATGGAAACCAATTGCATATAAATGAAAATATTATTATATTTATGCTCACAAAGAAATTATACCGTAATAAATTAAAATATTTACAACTAGTGAAGGATATTAATATGAATTATATATTATATATTCAGAAAAATATGTTTTATATTCATCTAATAAATTTTATAGGTTTAAGATAAAAACAAACCCAATTTTATGCATAAAATACTATCTTTTTATTAAGGTATTTTTTACCGCCTTAAAATAGAAAGCGTATTTTAAATATAATTTTTGGACATTTATTAATTATATATTTCAAAATAAACATAATATTTGAAATAGAAACAAAAAATTTATTTTAGGTTAAATTTTTGGTATTTTTTGTGATGTTTCATTTTTAATGAATAGTGAAAATACTGAAATTTAAATCAAAAATGATTTTTTCATATATTTTATATATAAGGTTAAATTGTGTTTTATATTGGTTTTAAAATTTAATTAGATCATATTTTTATAAATTAATCCAATTAAGGTCAATTAAATCAATTTCACACAGAAATTGACTATAAAAACATATCAAACATTTGGACATTTTTACCTTAAAACCCTGCCTTACTGTCCCGTTTACAAGATAAAATTTAAATTAATTTCTACTAATTATATGATTTTAATATTACAAAATGGCTCTAACTTTGGAATAATCATTATTTATAGTTTTTATTAATACCAACATTCATTTTTACCAAAAATATAAGTGAAAGTGATGAAAATAAATTACAATGATTATGGTTAAATTATGATTAATAAGGGACTAAACCTTAACCTTAAGACCCAAATGGCCTATAAAATATTCAAAAATCTATTTTATAGGTATATTTAGACCCTATAATCTATTTTATTTAAATTGGATCATTATTGTATCCACTTCTAATATGAAAAATGTTCATGAAATTTATTTCTCAAAATATTAAAAGAGTCCAACACCTCCACTATAAAAAGACATCATGTACTCCCACTTCACCTCACCTATAAAGCCAATTTTTATAGAACACTATCTTACCAAATAGATCCTAAAAATACCCACACTAATCTTAGAAGCATTATCTTGGGAATAAATCCATATGGGGGACCTTTTTGTTACAAACCAAAAGATGTTACACAATTAAGAGGTGATGTCTTCTCTCAAGCTTTCTAGTTTGATTTCAGTTATCCACACCCAATACTATTATTATTCCATTATTACATAACAAAACCATTATGGTCAATATAATAGGATGTTTTTATGTTATTAATTATACATAAAATGACACAAAACTCCATCTAATGGGTACCAAACATACTCTTTCTATGTACGATGAACTATTACCTCTCGAAACGATGATTATTCATTTTTTCCTTTACAACATATCATGGTGGCCATTATGATGGAAAAAACTATTATATATGATGTATATGATATTTATAATTACTTTGTTTCTGTATTTTTTTATTTAGAACATTCTATTAGTCTTTCTATCTTGTGTAAATACGATAATATCATTTGAGGAAGTGGGGACCACCCCCCCTCAAAGTGAAATGATTCGTTCATGCCATACATGAAACATATAAAAGATAGTTTTAATAAACCTATGTAACATATATGAAATATATATGATACTATAATTATAATATATATATATATGCATCATTTAGTTTTATTTCTTTTAATACAAAAATAAAATGAAAGTAACATTCATGCATATGTACAACCTACTGTCTCCATAAACGGTGCACTTCATTTCTATTATACTAACATAATGGACTTCTAAAAATAAATATATGATGAAAATATATGATATTTAAGTCATGGTTTAAATTATTTGGATGATGAAATCGGGATCTAATTAATAATAAATACAAATCATAAGTTAATATATGATATCATTAAATTGATTATAATCATGGTATAAATTAGTAACACATTATAAAATACTATACAGAAGAATAATGACCACACAACAAAAGGGAGGTTAAGGTAAGAGAATTTCATCTCAATTTACATTCCATTGATACATACTTGTTATTATGTTCCAATTCACTTTTATTTGGTGTATGTACAACATTTTTCAAGTTATATCATGATTAAATTTATTATCATTATATTTTATGTTTAACATAACATAATACCTTTCTGGATATTACTATTCAAATGTTTCAAAGTGGTATTGGACCATTTGGAATGTTTAAATAATATTATACTCAAGAATACTCTTAATGATGATATATGAAATCTTAGTTACTTTTGTGATTGTTAATGTTATGTTTATACAATAAATTTATAATCATCATTTTGATTGGAAATTACATTGAATATCCATAATATCACAGAATGGATATTATTATTTCATAAACCATATATAATTTTACATAGAGTGTTCACTTTGACAGATATTTGATTAACTGTGAATTATTGATAAATATATATATTTTATTCAATACGAATACATTTTCATAATGAAATTTATTTATTCAATATATGAGTAATTATTTGGAAATTAAATACATGGGTTGGGGACCATTTATGGAAATCCTTATGTGTAAGGGACCCGTTAATACAAGCCCCTCGAGGCATTTCTATCCTCATGATATGATTAGTTGGACAAATAGTTTGAATAGTATTTTGAAGGTAATGGTATCATGTGCTTGGGAAAAATGAATTTTTATAATTAAGAATTTACTTTATAGATATTTTGGTTATTATTTATCCAATATATTTTATGTTGATATATCTATGGATGCATTTTATTTTTATTTCATTAATTTAGTGGAACGTGTTTTAAGTTTTAAACCTTTAAATATTGATATTGCAGTATCTAGTTTTTTAAATGGAACACATTATCATATTTTTACATTTACATGTTAATTTATTTCTATTGATTCATTATTGTGTTCACTTTACATACCCTAATAGTGAATTTGATCTCACCCTTATTATGTTCCCTTTCACAAGGTTATAGAGAATAAATATTTGAATAAGAATTTAACAGAGCCGTTTATTTTCATTTTATATATCATATTTGTATTTAATATTTCCTGATGTTTTTATGGGTAGCATGTTTTCAATATGGCTTTCTAATTCTACTAAACTTATAGGTTCTTGAAGATTTGTTTCCTGGTAAACATGACAATGTAATAAATTAATGCACCAACACTAGGATTCTGGGGTCAAGGAATTAAATGATGCATCAAAGAAAGGCATGGAATGATTCCTCATGTATAATAATATCGTAAGGGATTACACCTAATGGAAATTGACGGTCCATGAACCCAATTACCTGACTCATTTCCTGGACTTAGCTATGATAATCTATGAATTAAAGACATAGTGAAATTTTATTTACAAAATTTTTTGACATATATATTGATCATAAAAATTTAAGTTATATATTCTCATAGAACGTGATGAATATGAGCCAAAGAAGATGGTTGAATTTGATTAAAGATTATGACTACAAAATACATTAGCACCTTGAGAATGGAAATAATGCGTATGATTCTTTGAGTCGAAAGGATCATGCTAGATTATATAAAATGAGGATCATAAGAGATCCAATATTTATGTATTTTCAAAGGATGAACCTTGAAATAATTAGGGAATGGTAGAAATCATATCATAACCAAATGAGTATTTAACCATCTTTACATGTAAATATTAAAGAAGAGAAAAAAGAGAAGTTGTAGAGATATAAACTGATCTAGATTTCAAACATGATTATGATGATATGATAAGGTTCATGAACCAAGTATGTGTCACATCGATACCATATATGTATGATCCATGGTTTTTTTGAGGTATGGATATTTTTATTTTCAGATTAAATTATTTTTTACTGCATAATATGAATAACCATTATGGTTTTGGGGGTATCGATGGTGTCCATGTCTATTTTAGAGGATGGAACCTAGATTTTGGACAAATAAGACAGGTTTCATGGTTATTCGTAACTGCATGAGAATGTTTCATGGTTTCATGTAATCATGAAAGTCTTGGAAGTGGAGTTCTATAGGTTTCACAGGTTGAGGAAACCATGTGGATGGAGTCTCCTTCCTATATAGGGAAACCGCAATTTTTAGGAGATCCAAAATGCATGGTTTGTGTATGGTTATTAAAACTACATGTAGTGATCATGTTGGGGGCACTTATCACAATAGAGGGTGCAAAATTGTCACATGGTTTGTCCAATATTGTGGTCAAACCACAAGAACCATATTTTTAGAAAAAATGACCAAATTTACCTTTAAATATTTTTAAATTGAAAATATAATTTATTCTCCTTCACCAGATAGTGGTTCACATGTGGGAGCTCCCTTGAAATACAAATCATTGGATTTCGTATGTTTTTTCCATATAAACTTAGAATTGAGCATTGTTTGTCTCATTGAAATCACACTAGTGAGTACTATATTCCATTTTCTAATTATTTTTTCTTATTGGTATCGACAAAGTTATTTAGGTGCAAGATAATATCCCATATTTCTTTGATTTCATCCATTATTCATTTTTATCTTGAACAAAGTCGAATCGAAAGATGATAATCAAGGAGAAATCTAATATGGAATCATGATAGGTGGTATATACATTTCCAAAGTGCTCTGATGCATTATAGAGCCAGTTTCCATTATGTCACCATCCAAATATTCCAACATGGCCTCAGAAATGAATTGAATAACTAAATTGAACTTATTAGAACCTACAAGGGATTCAAACTAGATCATTGAAACATGTTGAAGGGTTTTTTCCCACCAAAGGTTCTCCATCAGGTGTAAATGTGAGATTTATCATTTTATATACAACCCATGGGGTGAGTTTTATGATTTTATTAGTATATAAATCCCATAATTAATTTAATTTAATCGACATGATTAATTAGAATTTTTTTCCTCTATTACATATTGATTCTTTGATTAAATGGTTTAATTTTGAATCATTATATTTGAAGAGATACTTGAATTTAATTAATTGGGAATTGTTATATGATTGATTAAAATCATTTAATAGAATTATTATGAGTGGATGAAGGGAATGAGATGGGATTTTAAATGATATTTTATGCCTTGGTTAGTTTACCATGGATCTTGATTCCATTTATATTTCATTGTCGTTTCACCCATGAGTCTTGATTTTGATAGAACATACCTTAGAATTTTATACTCCTTGGATCTTGATTCTATAGGATTCTAGGTACATTTATACTCCTTGAATCATGATTTCTGGGCTCGCAATGGACATGAAATGTTTACCTAATCTTTGGACTCCACTAGTGTCGTTACTGATTTTAAATCGAGATGATACACTAATTGGACAAGGATTCCATATTATTCTATAGATTGGATACATATTTGTAGATTGGGACATATTTAATTATATTTAATGGATATGGAAAATGTTAATTATTTGATTGTATAGCCCAGCCATGGTAACTGTGATATGTCTGGTTATATGGATCGAATGCGGTTGACTTGATATACAAGATATACAAGATGGTCATGGGTTATATGATATATTGTGTACCTGACATGGCAAGTGTGGTTACTTAATTTTTATTTACTACTACCTTTCTAAAGGAACTTGATAGTTTTTTTTCATGGATCCTTGTTTAGCTTGATAGTGTCACTTTAATGATTTATATTTTCCATGGGAATTGTACTTGTATTACTGGCAAGTTTTTTATGTAACATTCAATTTTCTTTATCTAATATCTCTCATCCAAGATTTTTTATAGACACATTGTGTAGTAACCTACTAGGATTGAATCTAGAACACTATTCATGATTCCATTGGGGTCTTAGGTAGACTATATCGATGCAGGTAGAGACTGGGGAAATTTCTCAAAGTAAAATTCCGGACTTTGAGCTATTATTAGAATTATGGGAGAACAATATATGTATAAGTCTCATGATGCTATCTATAGATAGTGTTTTTGGGTATTTTTACACATGTATTATATTAATTATAGTATACATATTTTAGATGCATTGTAGGCCCATGACATGATCAAAATTTAATATTAGATTACTTCTGGTATTGTTATATATTAGTTTCTGTTGCATATTTATATCCTATTCAATTATTATTTTTTATTTTTTTATTTTACTATGATTATTATTCTATTGTGTTACACTCTGATAAGAGTTTGTAATCATGACACATACACACCTTAGGCTCTCACTACTAGCAGGAAGAATTTGACAATTAGGGAGATGCGCTTGAGGCCATATGGCCAACCAGGTTTGGGGAACCATTCAGTGTCTTCCGGGGATGGGATGTTAGAAAGTGTCATCAGAGGGTTCCATTTATGGAATTAATATTTTGAGATAGTATAAAGTGGATATGAAGGAAACTTAATTTGGTAAAGTGCTATGCTTGGGAGTAGCTAACACACATATAAGAAAAATCAAATTTCCTCGAATGAAAATTTTGGTTTTCTAGATTTTGGCTATTACTATTATTTTTTATTCCACCATTGGGTGACACAATTTAATTGTGATGTGATAATTGATACAATTTTCAGTTCTATTTTTTTCAACCTGATGTGATGTGGCTATGTCATCTCATGCATCATTTTAGGATCTTTACAGGAATCAAATGACATGCATTATCACATGACATTTATGATGCATTAACTATTTGAATAATGATATGATAAGTGTTGTGATAGATATACCTTTTGTTGTGAATGAAATCATGCGTATGGAGTTGGAATACATGGTTGGTAATTAGAGTGAATTTCACAACCTAAGCAGTTTCTTCTTGAATTGGATACAAAAGATACCCTAGGAATCTAAATATTTCACGTTGAGTCATAGGCCAAGAGACACATGGGCTGTAATGTGTTATGGTGTGAATTAGGTGAGAACCATATTTTGGTTGATGAGAAGTATAATACCTTATAGATATTAAGTGGTGAAACATTTGGTTCAATCGTCTAAAATTAATGTTAATTGAATATGAAAATGAAATGGAAATTTAAATTGTGGAATAGAGAACATGACCTTGACTTAGCTTTTGAGTGGGAAGTAAGAAGGGTCTCTAGTGATTTTTGTGAATATTTATTTTTACCAGTCCTAGATTTAGGATAAATATCTCTGGTACATAATTTTAATACGAAGGTTTTGAACTACCCCATTACTTTTTACTGAACATTATTATCGATCATTTTGGTGGAATATGATTGGAATTATAGAGACACACCATCATGAAGACCTCCAATCGTACACCCGAAGGATGGTAATGAAAATACTCTGAAAGAGGTGGGTCATGAGATACTGGTGTATCTTCCAATATATACATGTGAGGAGATAATAGTTTTATTAGACACAAGTGATGAGGCAAAGTTCCGTGAGGGATTTTCTTCTTTATGCAACCTTTTATCGGAACATTGAAACCTTCCTCGCCTATGGTAGAACTGATGCATGTGTTCTAGTAGAAGCGTATAACAATTTTTTTAGGGGATGGAGGTCCAGAATATCTTTTGTTATATATTGAGACTAATATATCAATATTAAGAATATAGAGACACCTCCAAAGGGGATAGTGAAGCATGAATCTTACATGCGTCAAGGAGTAGCAATGAATTTGTGAGATGTTTTGAACCAAATTTATGCGATGTGTGATTTGGTTCATGGGATTTCTAAACCAGATTCTATGAAAAAAAGTTCCCTAAGACTTTGATAGTTGTGTGGGATATTGAGTTCATGAATTTGGAGTAGTGATCTATGATAGTTATAGTGTATTCACAATTCTTTACAGATTTTCAGAATTCTGCACTGATATATCTTTATGATGAGGAAACGATGGAGATATGATTTAGGTAAGGTCTCTGATATGATGTTCGATCTCGAGTCAATTTTTTCAGGCTGATTACCATAACTGAGATGGTAAATTAGTGTATAATTAGAGAAAGGATCCTGAGGGAAAGTGGGGGTACATTATAGAACAATGTAGTCTCTCATCCCAATGGTTCAACATATTCAGGAAAGAAGTTCCATTTAGTATATTCCAATTAGAGGACTACTAGCCAAACTGTATGTAATGGTAGCTCAGTTTTCTTTCATCGGTGTGGTAGATGAGGCCACATGAGAAATCATGGTGATCGTAACCCAGTCGAGTGTAACACTTATAGAAATATAGTCCAAGCGAAATATTTATTCATGACCTTCCCTTCCGTAGTGAGTGGTAGGGGTCAAATCTGACACTAGGGTCATGAGAATGTTACAATGATCCACATCATACATTAATTTGAGTAGTAATGGTCGATCATGCCGATTTGGTGGACATCATGGATGAGGCATCCATGAACTAGTTGCACCAATATAGCAGAGTGGGCCCACTCTAGGAAGTGATGTTGTATCACAATCATATGGTTAAGTAAAAGTATATTCTATATATCCTACCCGTAAAGATAATTTTTCTAGATCATCTATGGTGACAGTTATGATCTTAGTGGCCTTTAATATTGTAACAAATCTTTTGGAAATAGGTGCATTGCATAGTTTTATATTTGTACCTGTTGTGGAGAGCCTTGGGATTATGATTCAATCTTATGAGGGTGTTATGACTCTTGAAACTCTATTGGGGACCAGAATAAAGAATGTATGTTAGTGAAGGTAGTTCCTACATGATGTGGGTGGGTGTTACTTCATTCAGAATTTGTTTTTCCTTGAGACGACCGAGTTTGATGTCATACTTGAAATGGACTGGCTAGTAGCTTATCATGCCTATATTGTCTTATATTGTTGGAGGGTTACCTTCACATTGTAACACAAAAATATTTTATGGTGTGAATCTTTCTAAATTGAATTTATTTTATAGCATAGGTTTCACACAACACACAGCATAAACAAAAAATTATATAAAATTAAATATCATTATTTTTAAATAACCATTATAACCAAGTTATTAAATTAGTGAGAATGAATATTATTAATCAATTAATAAAATATTTATTTTTTTATATATTGTAATGTTTTTACATTAATCCAAATGATTTTATAGGCATAATATAAAAATGAATTCAAGTTTACATATTAAAAAAATATTTTTATAAAGGTAGTTTTATCACCTTTTAATGGCACAATTGTTTTAAAACTAAATTTTGAATTTTTTTTAAATTTTAAATAAGAAAATAAACATTATTTTTGAAAGTTTAATGTCAATATTTACTTTGGGTAAATTATTCATATTCATCTTAAAACTATTATTTTTGATGAATAGTAATGTGACAATTGGAACTATAATGTGACCCTTAGGAATAGTAATTTGCTAATAAAATATTAACCGAACCTATGAAAGTATAAATAATATTTTTGAATCTTACAAATTTATATATGATATATTTATATCACATTATAAGTAAATAAATATTTTAAAAATGAAAAATTAAGTATTGGTAATTTTATAAAATAGAAATGATTATTATTTTTTAATTAACATAATGAATAAAAAAAATTTAATTTCATAGAATATAAAAAGAATTAATATTTTTCCATTATTATTATAAGATAACTTGATGAGACCAAAATTACTTTTTCAAAGTATTATAATAATAGTTATAATATTAAAATTTATATTTTTTGAGTAAATGATAATTTTAATTAAAAATTAATTTTCTCATATGTAGAAAATTATTTTCATAAAATGGACATAATTTTTTAATTTTCTACATAAAAAATGTTTAAGGTGATTTTTTTTATTTTTCTAAAATATTAGATTTTTTTTGTGAATACTGAAATAATGTTATTTATGATATAAGCTAAATACATGAATTATTGAGTCATATATGATGTATGGATTATTTAAGCACCATTGGTTCGAAATAAAATTCACTAATTACTTTATTTAGTCACAAGAATAATAACTATTCATAGTCTTAATCATAAATATTAAACAATTGAATACAATTAAAAAAACACCCCTCTCCTCGCACAACAAATACTACCCTTCACCAACTCTTCTTCTCACACCACTGAATCCATGTATATATCCCAATTTCTCCCAAATACTCTTAAACATATTCTCACCCATCTCTATAAGAATTTTTTATCATTAAAATTCCCAAAACAATTTCCTTAAGGAGGTTCTGAAGGAGAGAAATTCAAGAGGTAAATCTATTTTCGTTCCATTTCTGTTACTTTTAATTTATCTTATTCTTATTCCATCCTTAAATATTCTATAAAAAGTTATATTATAACTATAGTATGTTATATATAAAATAACTTTGTATTTTTAATGTAAAATACACCCTCAAACCCCTTCTCTTCCAATTGTTATTCTAAAAATAAAAACATCATCCATGAGGTGTTGATTTACCTTTTTTATGGATGAATTTTTTTTTGTTTTTTAATTCCACCATAAAGGTTGGAATAATAAAATTTTTATGGTTAAACAGACTATAATATATGTATTAAATTGTATTTAACATTATTTTACCATTATATATACATATAATTAATTCATACTACAAAACTAGGTCATAAAGATCGAAAAAATGACAAAATAATCTAAAGGATTATCACTGATGTTTTGTCTAATGATCCATACTCATATCATATAATAGAAATAAATATATAAAAATTTTATATTATATATTTTAATTACTAACATATAATTTCAATTATTGATAACTATTCTCATTTTACATGATTTTCTATACCCGTATACAGGTATACTGATCATGAGAACCAAGGAAATGAACGCTCCAAAACGATGAAATTTCACCTTATAACTCATAAAAAAGGCCATAAATGAACTTAATAAAATTAGACTAAATAAAATTAATTTACATAATTTTATGAATTAATTAATTAAAGGATTTACACAGATTATCCAGGACATTAAGAACAAGTGCAGGACACATTCAGACATACGGTAAGGGTTCCTTTATCTCACTTTTATTTTTGTGAGATATCCCTTAATTGATAATTATTTCTTGTGTGTTGTGTATCTACACTTTAATTTTATATATAATATCATGGAAATAATTATCTTAATGGTTTTTAATGAAAAATATGTTGATTATTAATTTTTTAGGAATGATTTATTTGATTACAAAGTGGTAAGAGATTCTTTCCAGATCTCAATTTTTCTTTCAGGTTACACTTTCTCTCTCTTTACCCTAATGTAATTCTTAATTATTATTATTTAATATTTCTAAATTATGTAATAATTCTCCATATATATATTTATATATCACAATTATTCTTTCATTGATATTAAATACATTTTTTATAAAGTTTCCTTTTTAAATTATTTTTTTTTGAGGAATCTCGATTAACGAGAAATTCCCAATTTCATACCTATTTTCAAGTATTATCCATAATCTATATTAAGATACTAATATTTTTCTAAAATCACTAATTATGTCATGAAAATTTATCTTTGTTCATTTTTGGTTTTATTAAGACAATTATTCCTCTTTCTATTTTAGAGACTCTTCATTATTTTCTTTAAACCGCGCCAAGGAGGATCATTTATAAAGTTTCTTAAAAACTTGTTTTTCAATTTTTCAGTTCATTTAGACATAATTTATGCCTCAAAAATCATTTCATTGTACATCCATTTATATTTATGGGATATACATGTTTTCAATCAAATTTTCATGATAAATATAAATTATTTTCAAAAAGAACTCTTCTTTCTAAAGTAAAAGGTTATTTCTCTCCAGAATTTATCAATGATTTTACTAGATTTCTTTAATATAATATTATGAACCAAATATTTATAAACTGAATGATAAACTTTTATTTAAAGATACCTATTTATATATGAATAATTATTTGGAGTTTTAGGGAAGGGTGGGGCCAATTATTGGCCCCCGATGCATCGATAATATTCTTGAGAAAAAACAGTTGGCAACAAACCCTTTATGTTTGTATCTAAAACATAATGATAAGGATATATACCAATATAATTAAGCCTTATTTATTTTATCATGGATCATGTTATAGACAGATGAATTCATTTAGTTAATAATTTTCATCATTCAAAATTCAATTATAATTATCTATAAGAAGTTCACTATGACAAAATCCATGGATGAATTTTCATTATTAGTGTATTGATGGAATCCGTTTTTCAGTTATTCACCATTCTATATTTATTATGAAAAAAATTATTATGATGAAATTATTATTGATTCATGTTTTTTCTATATCCAACCATTACATTTAATTTGATGGAACCCTTTTATTTTCACCCTTCCACAGCTTTGGAAGATGAAATCATTGAATAAGTAACAAGGATATAGTTTATTTTCATTTGTATGTTCTAAGTTTATTTTTTCCTCACTGTATTAATAGAACCATGTCTGTTTCTATATTCTTCAAGACTAATAAATTAATATATCATTGGTTATTCGATCCCTTGTATCTATTCCATTGTAATAAAATGACCACCGACTCTGTGCTACTAGGTTTGGGGTCATTATAGTTAGTATTAGAGAATGTTTAATAGAAAATTGAGAACTTGACTAAGTAAACATAGTTTAGGGAACATAACCATAAGATATAATTTGAATATAATAATATAATAAAATCATAGAATTATGTTAAAGTGGATATTATTTCAGTTTTACCAGAAATATATCTATGTATGAATACTACAAGTGGACATGGTTCTGGAAAAAATGCACATAAGAGTAAGAAATCTGAAAACGTTTTTCAGACTGACTCGATGTAACCTGGTATACAATACTGGGCCATAGTACACACCTGGTTTGGAAATTATGGGAGATATTCATAGGATAATTAAAATTTTCTTTACAAAAAATTATGAATTCTTTAAAATTAAATATTTCACCAAAGAAACCATGTTTATAATTACGAGATTAGTTATGAAAAACATTTCAATTTATTTTAATTATTTTACTAGTTTTGGGATTATACATTATGTTTCATAATGTCATTATCTCATCTAGGGTATGTTTTTCTTATGAAATTGAGTAAAGATGAAATAATGGTAACTTCATCAATTCACATGATCTAAAGAGTAATACAGATCATATCATTTATTGTATAATGACAATATTTCGAAGGGAATAAGTCTCCCAAAAATTTTCATTGTATGAGGACATAGTAAAATATGCTAACGAGAAAGAGAAATAATTCTCTAAGTATTAAGGATTCAGAGGGAAGCATGGGAACAAGATTATTTTTAGGAAAAATAATGATAATGGAAATAATAGAAATAATTATTTTCCAACATGTGATAATTGTAGAAAGAAACACCATGGTACTTGATTAAAATGAATTGGAGTTTTATACAAGTGTGGAGATAAATTCCAACATTATATTGTTTTTAAGGTTAATAAGAAGTTTCCATTGCGCAATGTTTCAAATATATGGATATTGGACACTAACAATCAACATCTCAAGGACCAATGTAATATACCTTAAAATAAGATAAAGGATCCTAGTTAAGCTTACACCAATACCTTAGAAAAACAGAAATGATTAATATAATTTTGTTTTTAGATTAAAAAATTATGTTTTGATATTTTGGTCTTAAAAAGAATGAAATATTTAAGGATTTTTACGAATTACTTATTCTTTATGTATTTGAAAGAATAATTTTAATTGCACCAAAAAAAGTGATTCAGTAGATATTAGAACATTTTGTAGAAAAAATTGTTGAGGGAAATATAACCATTATTGTGTTCCTACTGATGAGATAATAATGATAAAGGGATTTCTATTGGAATGTATTTGTGAACAAGAAATTGGTTAGTAATTTGATGGTTTATTCTATAATTTCAAGGTTTATCATATGTTTGGATTTACAAAATTTATTTGACAATAAGATATTTTACTCTTGGAAGAAAACATATTTTCATAAATGTTTAAAAGAGATTAAGATATTCATATATTTAGTATGTGATAATAAGGGTTATTTTATATTAGAAATTTTATCTAAAGTTTATTTTAGAGAATCAGTGACATACCTTATATATTTTTAGTCTTTGAATTTCGAAAGACATATTTTGTATGAGTCTTATGTTTAACTATATATAGAATGGATTAAGTATATTATTGAATATGATTAAGGAATGATTTATCACATTGGATAACATGTTCTAAAAATATTTGTTTATATAAAAAATTAATGACTGAAGTAATGACTTGTGGATCTTAGGATTCATTACATTTCATCAGGAATTAAAATTTATCTCCAATATCCATTTTTGGTTTAATAAATGAAGTGGAGATAGATTAAAGCACAAACAATGTGTAAACTTATGCTTATGACATGGAAATTAATCAAGTACAGTTATTTTCCCAAGTATTTCTCTTGATATTAAAATAATCCCTCAGCTCTAGGAAAAATATTTCGAAATAATAGAATTATGAATGTAATTTTGCTTTTGATAAATCAATGGTATTTTATCTGATTATATGATTTAAAGTTTTTTGGTAGTTAAATTTATAATGACCATATTCTCTATAACCTTCCATTAGAACATGGCGATTAGATTTTTTCTTCCATGTCTATATTTTTACTTCACACAAATGATATCTTATTTGAATTCCTAGTTTTGTGGTGACTTTGCATTTCTATTTCCCTCTTATTATTAGGATATTTTATAAACCCTATTTCTGATGTGGGTTTCATATGAAGAAATTTTGATGTATCAAAATTTTATTTTTTAAGTACAATTTCAAATTACGAGGATGTAATTAATTGAAGGAGGGGAGAATGTAACACCCCAATATTTTATGGTGAGTATCTTTTTAAATTTGATTTCTTCAACATCATAAGTTTTAAAAAACACCAAGATTAAATGAATAATAATATAAAATTAAATATCATTATTTTAAAACAACTATTATAACATAAACATTAAATTTTTGGGAATTAATATAATAAAAAATTACATATTTTTTAGTTTTTATATTTAATAATTTTTTTGGAATAAATCCATATGATTTTGTAGGCCTAAGATAAGAATGAATCCATTTTTTTAAAAAAAAGGAAAATATTTTTAAAGGTAGTTTTACCACCATTTAATTAGAAACATGTTTTAAAACTTAATTCTGAAAATTTTAAAAATTATATAATAAAAAATAAATATTATTTTTTAAATTTTAAAATAAATATTTACTTTTTTCAAATTTTTGGTATTTTTATGATATCCTTTAATTTTTATGAACAATAATGTGACCATTGGAATTGTAATGCGACCATTAGAAATAGTAATTCATCCAATATAATAGTAACCAAAGCTATGAAAGTGTAAATAAAATTTAGGGATATTAAAAATGTAAAAAAGATATAATTATATCATAATATAAGTAAATGAATATTATGGAAATGATAAATTAACTATTAGTATTTTTATTAAACATAAATGTTTATTTAAAATTCTATAATTAATTTAATTATTTAAAATAAAATTTATTTTCATAAGTGAATATTTTTTTCTTATAATTATAAGATAATTTTATGAGAAAATAATTAGTTTTTTAAAGTGTCATAAAAACAATTATAATATTAAAATTGTTATTTTTGAGTGAATGATTATTTTAATTAAAAATTAAATTTCCAATATTTTTAAAATTATTTTCATAATTTGGAGTTAATTTTTTAATTCAATATGTTTAAAAATTGTTATGGTGCATTTTTGGGTTTTTTGTAAAATGTTTATTTTTTGGTAAATAGTGAAATACAATAATTTACTATATAAGCTAAATACATTAATTATTGAGTAAAATATTATTTATAGATGATTAAAAACCCATTGGTTATTAATATAATTAACTACTTACTAAATTTAGTCATTTGAATAATCACTATTCATAGTCTTAAGGTAAAATTTTAAACAAATGAATAGAATAATAAAAAACACCATTCTCCCACCACTATAAATACTAGCCCTCATCACCTATTCTTCTCACACCAACAAAGCCTTGAATATTATCCAATTTATTAAAAATATTCTTACAAATACTTTTCCCCACATCCTGAAGCCATTAGTCTCATGAAAAGACCAAAATTAATTTCATTAATGAGGTTCTCAAGGATTGGAATTCAAGAGGTAAAGATTTATTTGTTCTCTTGCAATTTCTTTTAATTTCATTTCATCATATTTTATCCTTACATATACTATAAAAAGTTAAACTATAACTCGAGTATGATATATATACAGGAATGTTATTTTTATATTGGAAAATCCAACATGAATCCCCTTATCTTCCCCTTTTTATTCTAAAAATGAAAACATCATCCCTAAGGTTCTGATTTACAGCCCTTGTGCATGAAGGTTTATTGTTTTTTAATTATGCCTTCATGATGGTCATAAAAAAATTTTATGATTAAAATTGACTTTAAAATATTTATTAAAACTTATTATAGATTCTAGAACTAGTATATATACCTAATATGAATTCATAAGACAAAACTAGTTCATAAAGATCAAAAAATGCCAAAATAAACTAAACGATTAGCATGTAAATTTTATCTAATGATTCATCCTCATAATATATAAATGAATGAAATATATCACCGTTTAATATTATTTAATTTCATTAATAATTAATAATTTTAATTTTAACAATTCTCATTTTACATGATTTTCCAATAAATTATATAAGTAAAACGATCATTAAAACCAAGGAAATGAACGCTCCAGAATGATAAAATTGTACCTTATAACTTGTTAAAAAGGCCATAAATGAATATAAAAAAATTATATTAAATAAAAAAAATTTATAAATGAATCCGAATTAATTAATTAATAGATTTAATATAAATCATGTATAGAACACAATTGGACATAAGGTAAGGGTTTTCTCATCCCACTTTTATTTCAATGAGATTTCCCTTATTCTCCACTTATTTCATGTGAGTAGTGTATCTATACTTCCATTTGATATATAATATAAAAAACTATTTATAATAATTGTATTCAATGATTCTTTTGTTTATAATTTTTTTCATATAATTTTATTAATTACAAAGTGGTAAGAGATTCTTCATAGACCTCCATTTTCGTTCGAGTTACGCATTCCCTCTCTTTATCCCAATGTAATTCTTAATTATTCTTAGGTACTCTTCATAAATTATTTTTTATGTTAAAAATATATTAAAATATCTTAATTATTCTTTATTTTATGTAACATAAATGTTTTTTATGTTTCCTTTTCAATTATTTCTATTAATAAATCTCAATTAAAGGGAACTTATCAATTCCATACCCTTTTTCAAGTACTATCCATATTTTGTTTTAATCTACCAATATTTTTTCAAAATCACTCATTTTACCATTAAAATATATCTTATCTCATTTCTGGTTTTATACAAACAATTATGCCTTTTTCCCATTTAAAATACTCTTCAACATTTTCATTAAACTGCACTAAATTGGACCACTTCTATAGTTTCTTAAAAACTATTTTTACATGTTTTCACTTTATTTGGATATAATTTTTTCCTCAAACATAATTTCATTGTCCATGAATTTTTATTTCTTAGATATACATGTTTTCAATGTAATTGTTATGATAAATTCAAATGATTTTTTAAAATAATTATTCTTTCTAATGTAAAAGTGTATTTATCCTATGAATTTATCAGTGACTTTATTAGATTATTTTAATATGTTATTTTGATTAAAATATTTCAATGTTTAATAGGGAGATTTTATTTATATATACCTTTTTTATATATGAAGAATTATTTGGTCTTTCCATGAAGGGTGGGGCCTGTTATAGCCTCTCAATGCATCAATAGTTCTCATGAGATAAAACAGTTGGTGAAAACCCCTTAGTGTTCATTTCCAAGTCATAATTATATGTGTATTTATCCATAAAATTAATCCTTATTTAAATTATTATGGTTTATGTTATAGATACATGATGCCCAAAAATTAATCATTTTCTGCATTCATTATTCAGTTATTATTATCAAGAGGATTTTCACAATGAAAAATTCTATGGATGCATTTTCATTCTCAGTTTATTAATGGTGTGTGTTTTTAGTTATTCACCTTGCCATATTTATTATTCCTAGTTGATTATGATTCAATTAGTTTTTTATTCTTATTTTTGCTATATGTGACCATATCTGAGAATTTTATCTCACCGTTATATTTATTTTCCTTCCCTAGTTTTTTAAGATTAAATATTTGAATAAGTGGAAAGGATGTAGTTTATTTTAATTTATTATGTTTTATGTTTATTTTGATTCCAATGTATTCAGGTAACCATTTACATTTCTAGTTTCATCAAGACTACAAAATTAATTGATCCTTAATGATGTGATATCTTGTATATATGTCATTGTACTAAAACCACCATTAAATCTAGGATACTGGGGTCAGGGTTGTTACAAAAATATAAAGATGGTTCAATTTATATTTATAGGGGTGAATGGGATTTCCATGACAGCTGATCCAGAACACATCATCATGGGATATAAAGCATGACAAACCAAATCAATAGTTTGCATCTGGATGATCAAGGAGCACATCCATAAAATTTACCTCTAGTGGTTGATCATTTTAGGGATTTGTTTCTAGATGAATTTATGGGCTTACCTCATAAGGTAGAGATTAAGATCTCCATCGAGCTAGTTATAGGAGATGTAGTTGTATCCATTCCTCCTTAAGTGATTTCTACGATGGAGTTATAGAAGCTCATAAAGAAACAAGAGGATTTAGAGGCAAAGAGGTTTATTTGACTGAGTACATATCCATGGGGTTCACATATCCTTTTTTTTAAAGGTGGATGTAACCCTTAAGACATGTGTGGATAATATTAATTTGAAATAGCTGGCAGTTAAGAACCGGTATCCCTTTCCATGGAATAGTTGACCTATCCAATCAGCTTCAACAAGATTGAGTGTTCTTGAAAATTTATTTTTAGATCTGAATATCATCTGCTGCCTGTTTGACCTATAGACATACCTCATACATATTTTCATAGTAGGTATGGTCTATATGAGTATCTAGTTATATCATTCTATCTCAGGAAAGCGCCATTAGTTTTCATAGCATTGATGAACTAAGTTTTACATCCCTATGTGGATGTATTTTTCGTAGATTTCATGGATGATATCATATTGTATTTACATAATCTAAATGACCATGAAAAATACAATGAAATAATTTTGGATACACTGAGAGATAATTAATTACATGTCCAAAACACAATGTTACACATATGGAAGGATAATATTTACTTTGTGTGTCATATTATCTTAGATGAATTTTTATTATTTGACATAGAGAAGGCGAGAGCTATATTTTAAGGAATTATCCCAAGAACTCTTTTGATATACATAGTTTCATGGGAATAAATGGATATTATAGGAGTTTCATATAAGAATTATCACACCTAGAAGAATCATTTACAAGTTTGTATAAGAAGGGTGTGAAGTTTTTACGGTCATACATCGAGGAGGTAGCATTTTAGGAGTTTAATAAGGGAATGCCTTTAGTGTCAGACCTGGTTTTTCAAGAGAAATGTAGAATCTACACTGTGTATTGTGATGCATCAAGTATCATTCATAGATAATTGATGATGTAGTGATATAAATCCATGGAATACAAGTCTCAGAAACTAAGTTCACATCAAAGGAATTACGCACCTAGGATCTAGAGTTAGCAACATTTGTTTCAGAATTGCATTTTTTGGAACATTAAATACTAGGAGAGAGCTTTGTTGTGTACATTCGAACCAATAAATACACAGGTATATTTTTACATAGAATGATATGAATATCAATCATAGAAGGTGGGTTGAATACCTATATACATTTCAATTTAACTAGCCTATATGCTTGGTAAATATAATACAATGGTAGATGTAATGAGTAAGAGGAATCAGATATAGGAATTTCATTATGCTAGTAGTGAGTGGAAGCTTATGGATTTGTTTTCTGTGATGCACTTGGAGGTGCAGGATGATTTGTGGTAAACATTTCTTTCTTCTCTGGCTGTGAACTATACTCATCTTGATAGAGTGGGAATGTTACAACATTCATATTCTAAGGCCCTAGTCCAATGAAAGAGTGTCATAGGTGAGGACCCACCTCCTAGTTGGAATGTAGGTGATGATGAGATATATTTTATCCATGGAAATGTATGGGTTCTAGTTGAGATGCATGAGGAGCTGATGTATGAGTTTCATGCCACATTTGTAAGGTGTATCTCGTTGTTTCCAAGATGTACCATGACTTAATCTGTCAGTACTAGCGACTGGGTATGAAATGTGAGGTAACTAGTTTTTTAAGAGGTGTTCCACCTATCAGTAAGTGATTGAGGAAGATCAGTGACAATAAATACTTTTAGAGCTATTACCTATTGTCTCATGGAAATGGTATGATTTCATGATGAATTTGGTGACCATTTTTCTGAGGTAACCTTGAGGTTGTGATGTTGTATGGGTTATTATTTATATGATCATTATGTATGATCATATCCTATTGATTAGGGAGACCGTACGTGTAGAAGATCTTGGGAGGGTTTATATCAATGAGATATTTTGGATTCATGGGGTACCTAGTACTATTATTTAAAATATGGAATATTTTTTTACCTCATGTTTCTGGAAGAGTTTTTAGAGGACCTTGGGTACATAGTTTCTTCTGAGCAAAACATACCAATGGCAGAATAATGATCAATTACTGCATACGATAAAAGTTATTTTGGAAATGTTATGATCAAGAATCCTATATTTTAGGGGCTCTTAATAGATTCATACACACAATTTTTTGTTATCTTACAATAATTTATATCATGTGACTATATAGATGGAACTTTAAGAGACATTGTATGGTAGGTCATGTAAATTTAACCAGTGCTGGTTAGAAGTATTTTAGGTAGCTTTATTGGGACCATGCATTGTGAAGGAGAATTCTGAGAAGGACTAGTTGATTTGGATGAGAATTGATACTAAAAAATCTTGATTGAAATTTTTTTCTAATCCCCAGAAACTACCTCTAGAGTTCAAGGATAGAGATCATGATTTTTTACATATCTCAGTAAGGCTGGGACACAGAAGGATCATGTGATAGGGTGAGATTTCACTATAACATTTGGGGTCATTTGAGATTATGGTGAGAGTCTGGAGAGTATCCTATCAGTTTTAGTTAACTTCAAGGTATTAGGACTTGCATGAATTCTTTCAATTATCTCAACTATAATGTTATCTTTCAGACCTTTCTCAAATTATATAGTATGAGGATGTGGTGTTACAAGTTGATGCCTCCTATAAATAGAATCCTATTTCTATTATTGACAAGGGAATATTGTTTCTCTAAGGCTTGTCAGTTCCTATTATACATGTGTTATGGAATCACTATCATATATAGGATGGAACATGGGAGCAAGATGCTCACATATATGCTCAGTGGGTGGTGGTTTTCTCTAATGAATCATGACTACACTTGAGAAAAAGAATTTGGGTAAATTTCTTTTAATGTAGGAAGACTTTAAGATCCTAGGGTATTCTAGACATAAAAGTTTTTTTTAATATTTGTTAAAATTATTTTTAAGGAATAATGTGAACAACCATTGAGGTTATAGGGGTAGCTTGTGTGTCTATCGCTTGTTCGTAGTTCATAATGTCGAGTTAATAAGGTTTCCTTATGAATTTTCAATTCCTGTATATTTTAAAAATCACAAACAATATTTATTAAGACAAATTTTATTGTCCTTATTAAGGAAAATTTTCCTTCCCCAAGGAAAATTTATCCTCACTTGTTTTCATTGTTCATGTTTTAGTTTTTATAAATATAAGTCTTTTTATTTATAAGTGTAAAATTGGGATTCACATCTAAAACCTTGGAATTCTATAAATACTTAGATATAGAGTATTCAATTTATAGGTTCTGAATTCAGACTCCAAATTCTCAAAAATTTAGACCCCAAATTCTCTAAAATTTAGACTCCGAATTCTCTGAAATTCAAACTCCAAATTCCTTAGAATTTAGGTTCCAAATTCCTTAGAGTTCAGGTTCCGAATTTCTTAGAATTCAGGTTCTGAATTCCATAGAATTCAGACTCCGAATTCCTTAGAATTTAGGTTTCAAATTCTTTAGAATTCATGTTCCTAATTCCTTAGAATTCTGGTTCTGAATTCTTTAGAATTCAGAATTTGAAATATATAGAATTCTGATTCCGAATTCCATGAAAAATAGAATCAGAATATTCATGAAATATAGAATCTGAATGTTCTTAGACTTTGAACTTTATTTTCCATATAATCTAAAAAGTTATATTTGGTTGAGAAACCATATTTTCCTTACATTTTTTATAGTTATGAAATGATGTTGTGTATTCTATTTCTAAAAACCGTTGTTTGAGTGACATGTATAGAGGTCCTTCCAAGATTCAATGAAAAATATGACCTTTGGAGGAGGGATCTGACCATTGGAGAAGTACCTATAAATATGAGATCATTTGAACGAGATCACAACTTTAAAAACTGACTGATATACAACTCTAGAGATTACATGCTGTTGAAGTGATTTCTAGTGAGAGATAATCTCATGCTTTGTGCATAATGAACATCTTGTGTAGATTGATTTGTGCGACTCTGAATGTTGCTGATTACATTCAAGGGATTCTGGGGATAGGAAGACATAGGTTCTGATTACCTTAAAGGTCAAGGGCTTCAGGGGATAGGAAGACAGGGGTGCCAACTACCTTAAATTTTGAGGACTTCCTTGATATAGAAGTCAAAGGTGCCAACTACCTTGAAGTTCTAGGGCTTGTAGTGATAGCAAGACAGACATCGATATTTTTATCAAGGGCTTACCTTGGTGTGGGTAAGATAGACTTTCTTGAAAGTATAAATCAAGGGACCTTTATCTAAGCTTCTTTGATACCCTACTATTTGGGTTAAAATATTTCATACTTTTTACTTGTGCGGTTTCAAGGTTGTTTTCCTTTTCATTTGATTAATAAGGAACATTTAACTATCTTATTCTCTCTTAATTTTTTTTCCTTTGATTAAGTAAGATTCTATACGCCTTAAGGTAGAATCATTTTCCTTGTAAACTTTTGATATGTTTTATTTGCAGAACCATATTTACAGAATCTAGAAAGTTTTTGAACCAAGAGGTTTTATGAATTTACCCTTTTTAACTTTTTTAAAGAATAGAAAGGTTTTTATCCACTTTAAAATTTACAAATGAATTTTTAAAGGATTCAATTCACCCCCTCTTGTATATTTAGAATCTACATCATATTCTGATACTACAATCGGTATCATCGATCCCACAATTGGTATCAAAGGAGGTCTCTGAAATACTTATATTCGCATATAGGTTTTCTTTCTCAATTTTTCATTGTTCTATATTTTCCTTTCTTAGGATTTTTATTCCTATTTACAAACTATTATTAATAACAAGTTTGTGTGGAAATATATTTTCTTCTAGATGGCAGAATGAATGTTAGCTCGATTGGAAATCTTAATCCTACTAGACCACCAATATTTAATGGGAATGATTATGAATATTGGAGAGATCATATGAATACCTTTTTGATAAACACATGTGTTGAACTATATTATGTTGCCTGGAGATTATAAAATTCCTAATAAGGAACATAGAACCTTTACAAATACAGAAAAGGTGGAATACCGGCTGAAAATTAAGGTACAAATAACTTTACATTGTTCCATGAGTAGAAATATATATAGTAAAATTTCATCTTGTAAAGAAGCAAATAGTATTTGGAAGAAGGTTGAAGTAAATCACATTGTAACATCTAAAGTCATTTAAACTAAAATAGATATGCTCAGATCTGAAAATCATGGTTTCTATTTTCCCTATGGAGAACCCATATGTAAGGTGCAACAAATATTCATGACCATTGTCAACAGTTTACAATCTATGGGTGATAAAGGTTTAGATGATGAGGCACTTGTGGAAAAAAATATAGATATCATGCCTAATGAGTGGGAATCTAAGTGGGCAGTCATAGATGAAAATAGATAAGTTACTCAGATTTATCTTGATGATACTTTTTAGAACTATTCTTCAACATGAGACTTTAATGAAGAGGTATGCTGAAAATATTAAGAAGTAGAATGGAAATGGCAGTGTTTCTTTTACAAAAACATCAAATCATATGAAATAAAAGACTCATGAGAGAGTTACAAGATCGAAATCTAAGAAGGTTTTTATTCAATATGAATCTAGTGGAAGTCAATCTTCAAAAAAAAGTTATCTAATATTTCTAGAAGGACGAACAAGATTGTTGGATAGAAGAACATTCAATCTAGATATAAGAAGAAAGAAAGAAAGGACACGAAATACTCAGAAATTACTTGGTATGAAAGCAAAAGACCAGGGAAAATAAGGCCAGATTGTCCTATGCTTAAGATAAAATATAGAAAGGAAAATCACTCTGAGTGGAATAGAAAGAAATACTACAAAACTAAGGCTAATAAAGTTTTGAAAGCCAATGACAACTAGAGTGTTATTGGTGGTGACTCTTCTGATGAATCCTCATAGTATGAATCGTCTGATTAGAATAATCTTGGTTTACTTGCCAAGTTACTTATTGAAAACCCTTGTTTAATTGCCAAAGTACACAATGCTGAATCTACAACCAATATATCCTTGAATTCTAATTATAGTGATAGTAAATACTATGAATCTTCAGATGAATAATCTTATTCTGATGGAGATAATACATTACCTACCTATGAAGAAGATTCTAGGTTTGTTAGGCTCATTTAGAATGAAAATTCTAAAGTCAAGAAAATGCTTGATAAGGAAAATTATAGAGTTACAATTCTTACTATGGAAATATCAGATCTTTCTAAAGATCTTGATAAGAAAAATTTTGACTTTTAAAATGTTTCAAAAACCCTTTTGGAAGTTAATTCTGAGAAGAATAAACTTTCTAAGGATCTATATAAAGTAATTTCTATGAAAAATGTTTTAGTGCCTAACTCTAGTGGTAAAACTAATGTTTTTTAGGATAAAATTTTTTTTATTAGGAAGATGTCAGAAATATTTTCCTTGAGGAAGTGTTTGTCAAATTTTACCCTAAGAAAGGAAAATTTTGATAAGATATGTTCCCAAATTATACCTCTACGGAATAATTCTGATTTTGGATACACTAGTTGAAAACTGATTTTTAGTAACAAATATTTTGTTCGTCAAAGTGCTTCATTCTGCACTTATGTGTCAGTGTGGTGGGCAATGGGAAAAAATTGTTCCATAAAAAACACAGTCTTTACGTTTTCATAAATCTAATTTTTCATAGAAAATGTAAATTCCAAAAAATTTTCTTTTTGATGTTTCCGGATCCAAGATATTTTGGTTTTTGAAAGTATAAAATTCTTATTTTGAGTAAAGTAAAGATAATACCAACAATAATACATGGTACATGGATAGTGGATGTTCCTGGAACATGACTGGTTACAAAAACTTCTTTGAAAAGATTATCAAGACGAAGGGAGGAAAAGTAACTTCTGGATATAATGCTCAGGGAGAAATTATTTGTATTGGTTACATTGTTCTTCTTGTAAAAACTTTTATTTCAAATGTTTTATTTTTTAAGGATCTTAAGAAAAACCTTATTATTATAAGTCAATTATGTGATAAAGGTTACCTTGTGAATTTTAGGAATAACAAGTGTCCAGTAGAAAATTTTAAGGAAGAATTTATTCTTTCTGCCAATAGGAAAGAGAATGTTTACACACTAAACGTAGAAGACCATAGAAGACAAGATATACCTTTTCTTAGTGTAATGGATGATAATTCTTGGTTATGCCATAGAAGGTTAGGACACTGTAACTTTAGGAACCTATGCAAAATAAATAATAAAAGACTTGTTAAGGATCAACCGAAGCATAGATTTGATTCTTCCAAAGTTCATGATCCTTATCAATATGGTAAGAAATATAAATCATGTTTTAAATTAGTTGGCAATGTTCCAACCACTGATGCATTACAGTTGGTCCATATGGATCTTTTTGGTCCAACACAAATTGGAAGCATTGGAGGAAAATATCATTTATTTGTTCTAGTTGATTATTACACTAGATTTACATACGTCTGTTTTCTAACAAATAAATCCACATCTTTTTCTTATTTCAAAACTTTTAGATACCATGTTATAAAAGAGAAAAACATTCCTTTGAAAACTATTCATAGTGATCATTGAGGAGAATTTCAAAATTCTAATTTTGAACCTTTTTTATTAAAAATGGCATTACTCATAACATCTCATCACTAAGAACTCCTCAATAAAATGGTGTTGTTGAAAGAAGAAATAAAATTATAAAATAGATAACACAAACCATGTTGAGTGAATATTCAGTAGCCAAACATTTTTGGACTGAAGCTGTAAGTACTGCTTGTTATACTATAAATCATACTTTTATTAGACCTTTTCTTAATAAAATCCCTTATGAGTTATGGAATGGTAGAAAACCTAGACTTTACTACTTCATGTTTTATGGTTACAAGGTATTCATTCTAAATAATAAAGATAATATATACAAATTCACACCAAAATATGATAAAGGAATTTTCTTAGGATACTCCACAACCTCTAAGGATTATATATTTTTCAATAAAAATACTTTTACTATTGAAGAAAATTTACATGTTAAATTTGATTAAACCAATACCTTTGTTTTTAAACTTCCTCAACCCACATTTCTAGATGTTTTTTCAAAAACTGATTATCAACCCCTGATAGAAGATCCTTATGATAAGGAAAATGTTCAAGAAAATGTTTTTGAAGTAGTTACCCCAGAAGACTTTCTACCATACGTTGATGAACATGTTCTACAAAACCCAAACCAGTTATTTCTTAAGAATCATCCCAGTGATAATATCATTGGTGATTTAAATCAACCTATAAAGACTATAATTTATTTAAGAAATTAAGTAGAACATCTAGCATTCCATTCCCAATTATAACCAAAAAGCACTAATAAATCTTTATGTGATGATGATTGGATAAAATCTATGCAATATGAGATAAATGAATTCGAAAGAAATAAAGTCTAGAACTTGGTTGAAAGACCTAAGGAAACTTCTATTATTAGATTAAAATGGGTCTTCATAAATAAATGTGATGAAAATGGAATCATAGTAAGAAATAAAGCTATATTAGTTTCTAAAGTCTATAATCAATAAGAAGGAATGGACTATGAAGAAACCTATACTCTAGTAGCTACACCTGAATCTATTTGTATTCTACTTGCCTTTGCAGCATTCTTCAACTTCAAACTTTTTCAAATGGATGTAAAATATGCTTTCATTAATAGTTATGTTCAAGATAATGTTTTGGATGAACAACCTTTTGGTTTTGAAGATAAAAAACATCTTGAACATGTTTTCAAAATTACTATAACTTTGTATGGACTTAAGAAAGCTCTTAGATCCTAGTATGATAGACTTATAAGGTTTTTACATCAAAAAAATTATGTTAAGGGAAATACTGGTCCAACCCTTTTTATAATGAAAGATAAGAAAAATGTTTTGATTGTTCAAATTTATGATAATGACATTATATTTGGTTCAACCCAGCAATCTTTAATTGATTCCTTTACAGATCTAATGAAATCTGAGTTTGAAATGTGTAGGATGGGTGAGTTAACATTTTTACTTGGTTTTATGATTTCTAAAAAACTAGAAGGAATCTATATATCTCAACATAAGTATATTAAATATCTTCTTAAAAAGTATGGACATGATAACACTAAGAGTATATGTACTCATATTGGTACCTCAAATTCACTTGATCTTAATGAAGTTGGGAAACATGTAGATCAAACATCCATTAAAGGTATGATATGAAGTCTACTTTACTTGACATCTAGTTGTCAAGACTTAATGTTTTCAATATGCTTATATGAAAGATATCAACCTAATCCCAAGGAATCTCATTCAAAGGTAGTGAAAAAGATTTTTCTCTATTTAATGGGAACCATGGATTTAAGACTCTTTTATACTTATGGAAATGATTTAGTTTTAAATTTTTTTTGGATGCTGACTTTGGTGGGTGTAGAATGGATAGGAAAATTACATCTAGAACTTTTCATTTCTTAGGAGATTCATTAGTTTCTTGGTCTTGCCAAAAGAAACACTCAGTAGCACTTTCCACTGCTGAAGCTGAATATGTAATAGCTGTAGGTTGTTGTGCTCAAGTGTTGTGTATACAACACACACTCACAGACTATGGTATGAGTTTTACCAAAACACAAAAATTGTGTGATAATACTAGTGCCATTTCATTAAGTAAAAACCTACACATCACTCTCATGAAAAACACATATATATTATGCATCACTTTCTTAGGGATATCAAAAAAAGGAGATATCATTCTTCAATTTATCAGAATTCAAGATCAACTTGTGGATATTTTTCGAAAATCTTTACCATCTGATAGATTTGAATACATTAAATAGAATTTAGGAATGATAACCACAAGGTAATCTTCTTTATTAACTTTTTGTTGAAACCGATCTCCTTATAGTAACAAAATATTTTTCATATGGGGATTTCAATTGTTTGTACTCAAAATTTTCGTAGTTAAAATTTTCATATTTAATATTTTTGTAGTTAAAATGTTTGTAGTTAAAATTTATTGTAGTGATAATATTTCTAGTCAAAATTTTTGTAGTCAAAAGTTTCATAGCCAAAATTTTTGAAGTCAATATTTTTGTAGCCCAAAAGTTTTTTGTAATCAAAATTTTAGAATCTATAGTTATTCAAATTTTTTTCCACATTATGAATAATATTCCTAGAAATATGAAAGGTATGTTTCCTTTCCTAAGACTTAGTAGTCATTTTTTTCCTTGTTGGTATTTACATTTATTTTTAAACTCTTCAGATCCACTTTTTCTTAAATCTGAATGTTCTTCTTAAAAACCTCAAAAGATAGGAATCTATCAAAATCCTTCTCCAGCTATCATCTCAACCATCAGATCTTCTCAAGAAATCTTTCAACCATGGGATAAATTAGAGAAGCTGAACCGTCACTTCAACTGCCTATATAATGGCCACCCAATGCTTATCCCACATCGATCTCCAACCCTTCACGTGCTGAATCTCTACCTCTATTTTTAAAGATGTTCCAGATCATTAAAGTATCATTACTTCTGAATGTATACTGAAGCCTCTTATCAGAAATAAATTTAAACTATTAAGGAAATTTTAGAGTGGTAGATTTACAGAGAAAGGTTTGTCGATATGAAGTTTTATTCCAAATATGAATCCATTGCTATTAATAATATCAATCTTAATAGTTGGGAGAGTGTACATATATCAAAACCAAGAGTAGAGGATCTGATGTATCCATAATTTCTGGTTGAATTCTATGATATAGTTAGTTTTTCAATGAATTAGGAAGAGATAAATTTTCTTTCAAGAGCTATGAAAAAACATACTCTCTTTCTTATTTCGTGGAAGAAAATATGATAGTAAATCTTTATGAGGGAGAAGAAGAGTTATTCTCTCACAAGATTTCTGATGTAATTGGATCTTTTGATAAGGAAAAGGATGTAGACTGCCTTGGCTTGAAGGAAGTGAAGAATCCAAAAAATATTGATCTCTCTACAAATCTTCATATTCTTTAGCTATGGGGTCATGGTTTTCTCATTCTGAGAAAAGTGGACAAGGATACCCTGAGGAAAAGTGATATTTACATTTTGGATTTTTTGGTGAACCTAAGAAAGATAAACCTATTTATGAATATCACCATTACTATTGAGAATATAAATAATGGAAATCTGAAGTCTCACATTATCATGTATCTGACCATTCTTTCAAAGATCATTGTTCTTTGTCTTCAGTTTATCAATATTCCTAGCAGTTCGATGCTGGTAAATTGTAAGGTGATGATTTTGAGTGATGATACTCTAAGGAGGATGATGATTGGATTTAATAGCCAATCTGGAGAATTTCATGATTTATTGGAAGCAGAAGTTGAAGCTCGTTCAAAGAAATAGGAGGTGGATAAAACCACTAAAAAGGGTGGAAGGAAGAAGAAGATGAAGGAATCAAAAGGAAAAGAAAAAACACCTATGGAGAAGGAATCTCAATCTACACCCCTAAAACCTAAGAAGAAAAAGATTTATACTGATGAAGTTGTTGCTAAATGGATAGAGGATAAGAAGAACAAGAAAGCAGGGGAGCCTAGTTTTGATTTGGATCATGCTGAGGAAAAATACTTGAAGGAAAAGACTGCTGAAGAGCTTGAGAAGCAACAAAAAGAGAAAAATCAAAAGAAGAAGATGTTTTAGGCTGACATAGTACAATCTATTCTTAAGGATGCTGAAAAAGTCTCTGAACAGATTCTGGTACCAGAATCTTTTTTAGGAGAACCATTACCAGAGACTATGGGAAAAAAGCTAGTGATTTCGGAACCACATCAAAAAGAAGAAATAGTGCAAGAAGAATAAGTGGAAGAAGAATAAGAATAATGTCGTGGTGATACTGAAGATATAATAAAGAAAGTAGAAGATTTCCATGGTAAGGAGAGTCCTTCTGAGAAGTTTCCAATCTGAACATCTGAAGCCGAGTCTTCAAAACTTGCTACCCCAAGAAAAGAAGATAAGGGTGGGGAAGAAGTCAATTTGTTTTCTGAAAATGAAAGTAGCAATCAAGATTTCATTCACCAAGAATATGTTGAGGCGGGATCCAAGAAAGAAGAAGTTGATGAAGATAAAATTGTTCAGCTATCAGATAGAAAATATGAATCTCATAGCCAAGAAGAAATCACTCTGAAGGATGATAAGGGAAAACAAGTGGTTGTTGATACACCTAGAAAAACTTTGGTAAAAGAGAAATAATTTGGTGCTTCATCAAAGAGGAAGTCTATTGAAATAGAAAAAGATTCCTCACCAACCAATGTCTCAAATTTAAAATCATCCTCACTCAGATATGACTTTGTTGTTAAGTCTTTAAAAACTCTTGTTAGATCTATTCCCTTATTTCCTAGTATAGACTTCAGATTCCAAATGCTTCAGCATTCGTTAAATCAAAAATCAGATTATATTTCCTTGATGATGGATAAATGTGTTAGTCTCGAGTCAGATTTAAAATATTTTCTCAATAGCTATGAGGTTCATAAAAGATCTTGCAAAAAGATGACATGTTTTTCAAGGAAGAATATAGAAGAGATGAAAATCTTTGATGAATTTCAAGACAGTGTCAATGATGATTTTGATATTGAAGATGTGAAGATCAAGGATATCACTAATAGTTTTGAAGAAAATTTAAGTCTTGAATAGACTTCTCGAAAGTAAGAAATCAAGGATCTAAATTGGAACCTAAATTCCGTGGCCATGAATTGGAATAGATAACGAGATCATATAATTGAGAATGAAGAAAATCTTTCTAAGAAGGAAGAAGTCTTGAAAGCCTAGGAAGGGAATCTTATGGCTCATGAAGATAAGATAAAAGACTTATAGAAGAGAACTGAAGATCAGGATCAGCTTCTCAAGCATATGGAGGAGGATCACAAAAACCTAACGAAGTTCAAGACCATTGTGAAGAAGCTGATTATGAAAGAGAAAGAAGGATAATCTTTTCTAAATCCGATATTTTGTTTTATTTTTTCCTGATTGTACAAATTCTTCCAATATTAATGAAATTATTTTTTCACATCATATTTTTTGTTGTTTAGTACTAATCTTTCAGGTACCAAATTTCTTTTCCATTCCCTTTAATCCTTTTTGAAAATTAAAAAGGGGGGAAAGGAATGTCCAAAAGAATACTAAGTAAAGAATAAATTTCCCTAAGTAAGGGGGAGTTCATCTTTGGGGGAATTTTTATCATGAATATTTTTATATACAATAAAATAAAAAAATCTCATTTAGGAAATCAAGAATATAATCCTTAGTGATTCCAAAGCCTAATGGGTATTTAGTAGTATTCACATTGATCCATAAGTAAAGGGAGATAAGTTTTTATTTATAAGTTCATACAATTTTAAAGTCCTTATATTCTTCTTCGCAAGGATGTTTCTACTTTCCAAAAAGAGGTATGTTTTTGAGTCAATAAATTTTCCCTATGAGTTTTCCATTTCTTTATGTTTTGAAAATCAAAAACACTCTATCTTAAGGATAATTTTATTTTCATTATTAAGGAAAATTTTTCTTCCCCATGGAAAATTTATCCTTACTTGTTTTTTTGTTAATGTTTTAGTTTCTCTAAATATAACTCTTTTTATTACTAAGTGTAAAATTTTGGTTTCACATATAAAACCTCAAAATTCTATAAATACATAGATATAGAGTATTCTATTTTCAGGTTCTGAATTCAGACTACAAATTCTATGAAATTCATACTCTAAATTCTCTGAATTTTAGACTCTGAATTCTCTAAAAATAAGAATCATAATTCCTTATAATTCAGGTTCCAAATTCCTTATAAATCAGGTTTCAAATTCCTTAGAATTCAAGTTAGAATTCAGACTCCGAATTCCATAGAATTCAGGTTCCAAATTCCTTAGAATTCAGGTTTTGAATTCCTTAGAATTAAGACTTTGAAATCTATAGAATTTTGACTCCGAATCCCATGAAAAACAAAATCTGAATATTCATGGAATATAGAATATGAATGTTATTAGACTCTAAACCTTATTTTCCTTATACTCTGAAAAATTAGATTTGGTTGAGCAACCATATTTTGTTTACAATTGTTATTGTTATGAAACGATGACATGTATTCTGTTTCTAACTAACCATTTCTTAGTGACACCTATACAGGTCCCTTTGAGATTCAAGGAAAAATATGACCATTGGAGGAGGGAGCCGACCATTGGAGAAATACCTATAAATAAGATCTCATTTGGAGGAGCTCACAAATTTAACAACTGACTGACCTACAAATCTAGAGATTACAAGTTGTTGAATTTATTTATAGAGAGAGATACTCTCATGATTTGTGTGTACTAAACATCTTTTTCATATTGCTTTGTGCGACTCTGAATATTGTTGAGTACATTTGATGGTTTCCGGGGATAGGAAGATAGAGGTGCCAACTACCTTAAAGTTCAAGGACTTCCTTGATAAGGAAGATAGAGGTATCGACTACCTTGAAGTTCAAGGGATTGAGAGGATAGCAAGATAGAATTTGATATTCTTATCGAGGGCTTACCCTCGTGTGGGTAAGATAGACTTTCTTGAAAGTATAAATCATGGGACCTTTATCCAAGGTTGTTGGATAACCTACTCTTTCGGTTAAAAGACTTCATACATGTTACTTGTGTTGTTTCAAGTTTTTTTTTCATTGATTTTGATTAGTAAGGAATGTCTAACTATATTATACTTTGTTATATTTGTACTCTGATTATGTAAGATTATATAATCTTTAATGTATAATATTTTTCTTTTTAATATTTTGATAAGTTTAATTTCCAGAACCATTTTTCTGGAATCTAGAAAGTTTGTAGAACTAAGAGGTTTTGTGAATTTACCTTGTTTAACTTTTTTAAACTATAGAAAGGTTTTTATCAACTTTAAAAGTTCTAAAATAATTTATAAAGGATACAATTCAACCCCTCTTGTATATTGAGAATCTACATCATATTCTGATACTACAATCGGTATCAGTGATCCCACACATAATCTATGTTTTTTTAAAATGTGAATGGATGCATGGTTAGAAATAGCTATTCAGGCATCCCACATGGTTACTACTAACTATCTGAGTCCTTGTATTGGGGTGCTACAGGTTCCATGGTTTGAGGAAATAGTTAAGATAGAGGCACATGCCCTTGTGGGACACTTGAAATTTTTAGCCAATCCAAAGTACATAGTTTGTGCATGGCTATTCAAACTGTGCATAGTTACTATGTGGGTGCTCCTTTAATAAAAGAGAGGGAGTATGGTTGGTTCATAATTTATCCAACCGCATGGCCAAAATGTGCGACCCAAATTTTTTTATGGAAAATGAGAAATTTTCACATGAAATACTCTTAAACATAAAATCTAATTTCGTATCATTCTTTTGACATTGGATCATGCGTAAGATCTCCCTTGAAAGCCAAACCATAGTCTTTGGTGTTGTTTATCCATCTAAAATACAAATCAATCATCGTTGGTCTCATTTTATTAGAGTCATTGAGTATTCTGTCCCTTTTCTCATGCTCTTTGTTATTCATCGTATTGATAGATTTTTTTAGGTACAAGCTAATTTTTCCTATTTCCATGATTTTCAGCTATTGTTCATTTTTCTCCGGATTTGAGTTTAATCAGAATATGATACTGGATGAGCACCATACTAATGACCTACAATAGTTGTTCTATGCTTTTAAAAAGTGGTTTTCTGCTTTATATATCTATTTATTATTGTTTCACCCACTGTAATTTCTAGTGTAGTCTAAAAATGAATTAAATTATTAAATTCAATGTATTGGAATCTATTAGGTATGACCTATAGTTCCTTGAGACTTTTTGGAGGCTCTTTCCTATAACAAGGTCACATATGGGGTGTTCCTCTGATATTTCCCATTATATACCACAAATGGAGTGATTTTGGTAATTACATCCTTAGAAGAATCTTGTAATGAACTAAATCGAATTGATTTGTTTTATTATGAGATGTTTCTCCTCCCTTGCTGGTTGATGGTTTGAATAAATTTTTTGAATTGGAATTATTATATGAGTTGTTAAACTCATTGAATGTAATTGAATGTAATTGAATGGTAATTGTTATATGAATGGGAAAACTCATGGAATTTAATGCCTGTGGGTTAATGAGTGGAATGTGATGTGAATTGAAATGGTATTGGATTCCTTGGTTAGGATACCATGGATATAAATTCCATGGAAGTGTCACCCATGGGTATTGATAATGATAGACGATACCTTGGACCTATATGCTTCTGAGAACTTGATTTTGTAGGATTCCAAGAGAATTTTTACCCCTTCAATCTAGATTTCTGGACTTGAAATATAAATTCTCTGTTGACACGATCATTAATACACTAGTTCTATTCCTACGTTTCAATCGAGATGCTCTTGGGACTTGATGAGGATGCCTTATCCTTATATAAATTAGATCTATCCATACAGGGTCTAAAATATCTGATTATATGGGACATCCATGGTAAATGTTACATTCTTGATTATAGGGCTCAATTTTGGTAAATATGACACTTATGGTGACATGGTTTAGGCATGGTTGATTTTTAATACAAGTTATATTGTGTATCCGTGGGTTATATGACATATTGTGTATACAACATAGTTGGGGTGTTTACATACTTTTCTTAACTGATGCCATGTTATGGGATCTTTACACTTGTTTTTTAAGGATCCTTCTTAGTTTAGACAATATCACTTTACAACTTTATTTTTCCATGGGTGTTTCATATGTATTATTTTCATATATTTTATATACCTTTCATTATTATTTAACTTATATTTCATAACAAGTATTTTTATAGACACGTTGGGTGGTAACCTACTAGGATTGTATCTCATGCACTATTTAGGCCAACAATGGGTACCTGAACAGACTATATTGATACATTTAGGGACCGTGTAGTGATATTGTAGTATGATGCTAGAAAATGTTCTATTCTGAGTAGAAGGGGAGCATGAGACTGAGCTAAGGATATTGATGCTATATGGAGATAGTGATTTTTGTTTTTTTTTTGTATTTTTTTACTTGTATTGTAGTATTGAATATATTCTTATTTTGGATTCATTTTAGACAATTGAAATTATCATCATTGTATATGAGAATACATTTTTTATTGTTATATATTATAATATTAGGGATGTTTATCTCCCATTTAGTTATTATTTTTCTTTTTCTTTTTGACTATTATTGTTATTTTATTATGTTACACTATTATTGGAGAGAATAGTCTCACCTTAGACACACCCTAGTCCCTTACTACTAGTTACATTCCTCTGGAATTCGGTGAGATGAGCTTAAGGCCATATAGTCAACCGATCAAGGGGAACCGTTTAGTGGAAATTGGGTTCAAGATGTTATAATACACACAAAATAATATATTTTAAGAAGTTCATAGCTTGTCGTTATCTATTCATCAGGGGAGTATGAATATGAATATTGATCTAAAAGAGAATTTATATTGGGAAAACATGATAAGAGATATTTTAATGAATTTATCTAAATGACTAGTATGTCAGCATTTTAAGGCTGAGAGAAAAACTTATAAGGGGATGTTACAACCATTAATCATACTAGAATAGATATGGGAGAAAAATACCATGGATTTAATAGTGAGACTTTCCAAAATGACTAACAGACATAATGATTTTTAGGTTGTAGTGAATCACATTATTATGTTACACCATTTCATAGCCATTAGATAATATTTCTCTCTTATTCACATTTACAGAATATACATTCTTGTAGTAGAAATGTTTAATGGAGTACCAGATTCCATATTGCATAATAGATATCCATGGTTTACCTAAATGTTATGTTAATGTATTCAGTATGATCTAGATACAAAGATGTGTTTTTATACTACCTATCACCCTTAGACATATTTTTAGTCTTGGAGAACAATTTAACCCCTATAGGATATATTGATATCATTTTCTCTAGATTTTAAATGTTATTTGGATTAACACATTCCCCTAGTTGATTTAACATAAAATAATTTATTTCAATTGAGTATTCACAAGGAACCTTATAAACCCTCCATTATAAAGAAGGTCAGAACTCCTACATACTAGGATGATGTTGGAGAAAAAAACATATTGGGTCTTTATTAATTTGAGGTAATGGAATAGAAATTTAGAGAAATTCAACATCATATCAAAACATCTCAGATTCAATAAAAAAGATTTGGTGACAATCAATGATGAGATCTATAATTTGAAGTTAGATAGAAGGTATTCTTGGAAATTTCTATAGGGAAGAATAATATGAATTCTATAATAAAGGGAATGTTTTACCATAGTTATATTAGTCCCCTATAGATTCATGATCAATTCGGGAAACTAATTTATCACTTATTTCATTGACCAAACCTCTACCATGATCATGATTTATTCTATGTACCTATCATGGGGAAGTACATGCATGATACTTCACATGTGATCAACTAGGATGTCATATCCCGAAAGAGAGATCTATCTTATGATGAAAAATCAGTGGAGATTTTGTATCATCAAGATGATGTTCTTTGAAACATGACCACTCACATGATCGATGTTTTTTTGTGAAACCATAAATTAGAGGATGCTACATGGAAACCTGAGGACATTACATAAATGAAGTATCCTCAATTGATTATATAAAAGTGATATAATTTCAATGGATAAATTCATATAATATGGATAAAATGTAACACCTCATTTTTTTGATAAATTATTCATTAAATAAGTTTTATTTATTTTATATACTTCATTACACACAACATGAAGTTTAAATAGAACACATTATACAATAGAGTTATTATGACTTAATGTGAATGTTATCAACTAACAGTTGGTTTAGTGGGTATGAATATGACTAAAAAAATTAAAAAAAATATTATTTACACATATATACAATTAATTTAATGGTTATCAAGTTATAAGAGAATTTTAGAGTAAAAAATGATATATATCAAAAACAATTTTTAGTTGTGAAATGTGATTTTATATTAATAAATTAAATTAATCCAAATTGATGAATGATTTTAATGAAATTTATATATTGTAAACTCAATCAAGTATTTTTAACATTATTCTAATGATTTTTAATAAAAATGGGATAATAAAAAGATATATTTAAGCTTTAAAATCCATTTATCAAAAAATGATTTCCATTGGCTTCTGAATTCTTTTTGTGAAATAAAATTATTGCCAATTATATAAATTTATTTTTCAAAAATCGATCCATATTCGGATTCATCATGTATAAATTTTTAAAATTGGTCAAATTTATTTTTGGTCATTATAAATAGTAAATGTGGTAAATATTTTTCACCATGGTAATGGAAAATTCAGAAATAATGGTTTAAAATAATTTTTTAAGGATTTAAAAATATATTTAAAATGCACCATATTTCTATTAGATGTGTGTATTTTGACTATCTTCATCAAATAAAAATTGATCTGGAAACTCGGTTTCATTTTACATTGATAATGGCCTCAATATTATTTTAAATAAATAATAAATCTAAAGAGTCACACTATTTTTTTTAATAAAACTCATATTGTTTTATAAGGATAAAATAAATTTATGCTTAGTTACAAATGATTATTATAAATATTAATGGATTTTTTTATTAGTATAATATTTTTGTATTTTTTTGTAAGAAATAATATCCTGAAATTCATATTCAACACTGATATATTATATCGTCAAGTAATAAAAAAATAAAATAAATTATTATAAAAATATTAAAAAAAATTGATGAATTATTATGTTCCTCATATTTTTCTTATAGATATAAGATATTATTGTTTTGTATTTTTTTATTTATATTCTTGTCTTTCTATTTTTAATTTCAGACTATGTGAATAGTCCCAAAAATATCTTTAGTTGTATCTTATATTAAATAATATTTTATTAATTTTTTTAAAATTTGATAAAAAAATTATATTTGTTCAGATGAATGGTTAATGATCTATTATATCAACTATTCTCAATTTATGGTTCACTTTTCCTTTTATGTTAAAATTCATGAACCCTAAAGAGTAAAATACCTTGATATAATGGTAATAATCAGATGTGTTAATGAGGGGTTAAAACTAATACACGACAGTTAAAAAATCAATTAAACTTTTTAAAATTTTATTTTATGATAGGATTTAGACTCATAGTCATCCTAGATTCCAAATATTTCAATTTGGGTCCACATGAATATGAATATTATTTTATATTATTTTAATACTATATGTATTTCCAAGGGTGACCCTCCAATCACTTATAAAAGGGAACCTCCCCTTATTCATTATTATAAAAGTTGGAGACTTATAGTTCATACAATATCAAACCTAATACCGTAATATATTTCCTTCCCATGCCCTAGATCTTGTTTTTGTCCCCAAAATTACATCCTTTCAAGGATTATGGTGTAATCCAAATGAGGATTCTCATTGAAGAGGTATAACTCTTAACTAACCACATTCAATTTTTTTATACTTAGAACACCTCTAAATCTATTGAATCATTTATAAAATGAAGAATTAAATAAATTAAATATTATAAATTGTTATTATGGTGATTCCACAACCATTGTCCACCTAATTTTAATCCTTTAGGAATAGAAAATATCGCTCATGTGTATGTGTGGACTACCACCTCCATGAAGTGATGAATCTCATTTTTCATCACTAATTCACATTGAAGGTTTTAATGACTAATATAATAAATATATAAATATATATTATTTAATGATTTTATAATATTAATATAATGGTGAATAATTTTTTTTTCTTTGGTTCCATTTATAAAAAAATAGAAACATCACTTGTGCTTAGACACAGACAACCATCTCCACAAATTTATGTAATTCATTTTTTACCACCACCTTACAGGAATATATATGGAAGTATATATAATGATTAAATATGATAATAATGACATGATTAAAAAATTTTAGATGATGAAACTATGATAAAATTAGATTTAATGAGACATACAAATTACAACATGCATGAAAAAGAATGCAGTTATCACCCAGAATAATGATTTTAATAACAAATTATTAATAAATGTGTGATAAGAATATATAAGTAAATAGTTTATTGCATGATATATATGAGTATAGTTATGTAATATATTTATAATAAATCTAAATTTATTATATAAGAGGTTAAATCATGTATGAAGTAAGAAATGACATGAGGTATAGGATTAATGCTTCAATCACAACTTAATCAGGATTTTTATGCTTGAATTTCAATAGAGGGAAGTTATATTATCCTTATATGATACACCATTTTCATTTTATTATCCTATATTTTTTTGGATAAAAAATTGTTTACATTAATTTCCCTCTCATTAAATATTCCAGCGACCAAATTATTGTTTTTAAAGATAAAATATATTTTTTATCTATTTGGTCAGGTATATTTTTCACCCACGACTATTTCAAATTTAAAATTTTTTCAAGATTTTCTTATTGTTCTACTATTATTTTTTAAGTCATTTTTTCAATGTCTAAATTTCTAATATTTTTAATGGAATCTTCTTATACTTCTCTAAATGCGTTAGTTTTTTCTTTTTACCTAAAATATGAAAGAAATATTTTTTGTAATGTACAAGATGTGAACACAATTTTCCACCATCATGACCACAAAATTAATTGATGAATACTTTAACATTTTACATTTTTTTCAATGAAATTTTTTTCCTCAATATTTTTAAATTTTTTATATTTTAAATAATTGATTTTAAAATGAAAAGGATATTTTTCTAAAGAAATTTTTCAATTATCTTTTAAAGGAATTTTTCATCTATGATAAAATCCTCTAATGTTATATATTTATCAGTGAGGATATGATTTTATGTTACCATCCTTAATTTTTACCTTTATTTTTTATTGTTATGATGATAAACTATTGATGAAACATGTTTTCCTTTCCATGTGTTAAGTTATGATGTAATGATAAACTTTTTATGATATACTTGTAAAAATATGAATGAATTATGATAATGTGATGAGTGGGTCTATTATATTAAAGAAAATTAATTGGGTAATTATGAATATATTATAAGTTTAAAGGGTATATGAGTGTTCATACAAATCCTAATAGAGGGTACATGAGAGGTTTTCCCAATCCCAAAAGAGGGGACAAGGGTGTTCAATTCCAGCCTAAATGAGGTTACATGGGTGGTTATCCAAATAATAAAATAGTGTATGTGGTAGGTTATCCCAGGATTAAAAAATAATACATGGGTGGATAGCCTCAAGAAAATAGATCCTACATGTGGGGTTGTCCCAATCCCAAAATATGGAACATGAGATCTTATCCCATGACCGAAGTAGGTATACAAGTGGTTATCCCATTCCTAACATGTGATGAATGTCTTGGTAAATAGTGTTGATTTATGAATTTTATGATTATTATTAATCCATATTTTATGACACTCTATTAAGACATGAACTGATGCTAATGTTATACTACAACGCCCCATTTTCATTTATTCCATTCTAATTTATGTATTGTAACTGGACATTATCTATGTTATGGCTAGTGATTATGACATATGAATTATATGTCATGGTTTTCAAAATATTAAAATCATGTTTTTCTACCCTTATTCTCATGTTAGGAATGTTATATAAATGATATCTCACCTTTTCAATCTTACTTAGCATCAAGACTCTCCCTTTATTATGATTCCTTATCCCCATGATATAAATATATTTTTTATGTATGATATGTCTAAGAAGGGTTCAAGCTATGAAAAACTATGTTGGGGATGATGTAGTTCTTTTACATAGATGTTTTTTATGTATCCATGTTTGCAAAGTCTCTAACCCTTTACAATTTTTATGTATATTTTAATATAATGTAATGAATATTAATTTATTAAGATATAATATTTTAGTATGAAATGTTTGGGTACCCTCATTCACTATTTCATTTTACGGTAATGATTATACCATAGTATTAAAAAAAGAATTTAATTCACATTTTGGTTTTTGATTAGGTTGACTCCCATACTGTGTGATTAAAATTTGGAATGCATTAGCGTAATGTCCTAACTCAATTTAATTAAAACATTTCACCGCCTACTTCTTTTTACCAGTCTAATAATTTCCATTATTATATTATTTTTATTCATGATCCATGTGTCTCGGCTTACCATATGAGTTAAAATTCCAATATCTTATTATATATTCTAAAAAAAATTATTTCCAAACATATCATTAGATTATTATTGAATTTTTCATACCTTTAGGTTTCATTGTTGAATTCTTCCCCATTTCCATCCCAATTGATCACTTATTATGCTTATTGTTGAAAATTATACAAACACTATCTCAAATTTCTCATCACACTACCCAAATTACTCATAACACAAATATCACTATTAGACACATCCCTCCATAAACATAGCTTAAATTATGAATGAAATAGATTATTTTTCATTTCATTTTCCAAAATTAAATTCAGTGAATAACTAGCCAATATAGTAAAATTATTTTCATAGGTAATAATATAATCATCCTAGTTTTACTACAATTCTATTAATCTTATTTCAATTAGAAGTTGTCTAACATTCCTAAAGTAATTTTTAGGTAATAGATATTTAAATACCATCAATTCCATGAAATAAATTTATTCCTTTTACATAGTGTTCTTAATCAAAGACCACAATTGATCATATTCTCTATCAAAATTATAAATACCATGGATTGCCATCATATTTTATAAAAAACATAGTAACTGAAATATCATATTTTGTGAATAGATACATCCTTTAGTATTCATCAGGTCTAAGGATCCATCGAATGTAGGAGGTTTCTATTTAACTAAATGAAAAATTATAAACATTATCCTCTATAGAGGGATCCATCATTATCATTCATGGGTACCACTACTATTATCCAACATAAATTGAGTTAATACATCCAAAAAATAATATATTCTAACAATACATGGTTTCTAATTCCAAAGGTTATTATCCCATTAATGTGTTTATACCATAACATTCATATTTTCTCTATAAAAAACCATTTAGAATATAAAATTATTAGATGAAAAAACATAGAAAAATAAAAAATATATATCATGAATATATAGCTATAAATTATAGTATCTTTAAAATGTCTTTTATCAATCTCATCACAATTAAAGTAGTGAAAAGATTTTCTATAATACTAATTATAGAATGTCATACCTTAAAAAACTGATAATTATATGAGTTATAATAGGGGATTCAATTTGTCACATTTTAAGGATATTTTAGTTAATGTTTTTAGATAATTGAATAAAACATTATATAAAAAAGTGTGGTTTTCCACATAGTATCTATTTTTTCCATAAATTGTTTTTATAGAAAAATAATTTTTTCATTTAAGGTAACTCCCATATCTAAAACTATGACTTTTTTAAATTTTATACCCACCCTTATGCCTTATGAATTTTTTTTGGAAATATGAGATGTGTGAAAAAAATATCAATAAGGGATATTAAAGGAAACAAATATTGCATCCTTTTTGTATACATATGATATTCATAAGAAATGTTTCTTTCTTCATAATAAACATTTGATCTCAAATATCTTCTTAATTTTCTATGAAAACAACTTCATTTCATAATATATATTATAAAACTTTTCATATGAAATAATAAATTATAATTCATATTCATATTAGTCTCTTATAAAACATGAATACTCTTGAATACATTATCATGAAAAACAATCCACTCCCATATATATATATATATATAATGTCAGAAAACATTCTTAAAAAACTTATTCCCTTTTTCTTACCTTTTTATATAAAAATAGTTCTTTTCAAACCATTATATGTATATTATCTACGTACCATGGGTAATTATACTCACATACACCCTTAAATTAAATATTAAAATGGAATTACCAAACTGAATAATTCTATTATCTCTTTGGAGTAACCTATAATTCGTAAACTTCACCACTTTACCTAATACATTAGATATCGTTACCGTGAACACCCATCATTAGATTATATCAAGACCACCCATAATTCATATAAAATTTCAAATAATCATATCATGAATAAATCACTTAAATATTTAATATTAATCATAAAACCAATTTAAATTGGCCTTTAATCAAATATGAAATAACATTTTTATTTATCTAATAATGATGAAAAAATGTTTTCTATTTTCACATAATTAAATTTTAAAACTAAAAATTATTGTAATATTGAAAATATAGTTTGTTTAAAAATTAAAAATGAATAGTATATATAAATACTAAAAATGAATAACATCTATGATGGTCATAAAAATATTTCACACTATATATGTTAAAAAATTTATTTTTACACTTGGTTAAAATACATGTAAATTACCCATGTAGTAAACGTTTAAAGGATTCATTTTTAGAAATTGAAATAGAAAGTCAAAATTAGATGAAAATTAATTTTAATAATTTCTTAAACATAAATAATATCATTTATAATTTTTTGGACATGTATATGTAATATAAAATGATGAAAACATTTAAAATAATTATTTAAAGGGAAATCTCGTACCTTGTTCCCCATCTAGCTTCATAAATTCAATAACACTTGAATAATAAAAATGAATTATATTAATACTTACATAATAACCTCCTAAATTTTCATTTAATTATAATAATTATTATTTTAATTTATTATGATGTTATAATTAGTTACTAAAATTGTTAAGTTCAATTTGGACATTTTTTGGTCATTCAGTTTATAACCTCCAAACCACATTGGTGTGTTGGTGATAGTAAAAATGGTTATGTTTCTAATTTATGCATAATAATAAAAAATTTACATTTATCATATTTATATATTATATACAATTTTAATTCTCACATTGTGAGGTGGTTATGAAAAACGAACCACACTATTTAATGGACACAACAGTCGGTATGTAAGCGTGACCACTGTTTTTATTTTTCTGACATAAGTGGAAAAGAATTAAAGTAGATAATAATTTAATTTTACATAATTATAAATATTTTATATAATTAATATTTATTCAAAATTAATATCCTTATAACTATGCTAATATGGTTAAAATGAAAAGTGAATCACATCGCATCATGGAAGAGGTAGTCCATATGTACGCATGAAAGATTCTATCAATTTCAAATACATGGAAAGAATAACTAATATATTAAATTAAAAGAATCATTATAATCACATAAATTACATAAATATTTATATTTATCCATTATTACCAAACATATGATCGAGTGAAAAAATTAAATACACAACTTCATGGGGATGGTAGTGCACAGATATTCATGTGTGATATTTTTATTTCTAATATTATTGAAAAGGAGATAGAAAAAGATTATTATTATAATCATAATATAATTTATTTATATTAATATAATTTTGTTATTTTTTACAAAATTTTGATGAATATTTGAAGCAATCATGATAAGAAATAAACATGAAATTGTCCAGTTATGACTTATACCTTCTCCTTAGATACCTCCCTTTGGATTGCACCTTAATCCTTCTAGGATTTTCTTCTTGAGAAGAACATGAAATATTTGAAGTGGGTAGGGATATTTTGGAGAGTTTTGAATAGGTATAGGAAAAAATATATTTCTCAAAAGGTGTGGTGAGTGTAAGATAGGTAATCACTTTTATAAGTGAAGAGAGTGGCACAATTGAAATTTTTCTAAAAATTGAAATATTTTAAAGCCTTAATTGTGGGAAAGAGGATAGAAACAATGAAATTAAGAATATTAGTTGAAATAGATCAAAATACCATGAATAAACTAGAATTACAATAATAAATTTATGACCTCATCACTTTGTTTTTACATTAATTAACCTGATTTACCATTTCTTGAGGTGACATGTTTTTACCATAGTTAATATTCATAATTATTGTATGATCATGATGTTTCATGAATTAACATACTTATTTAAATGGTTTTTAAAATAATTTTTAGCTAATTAAACGGTTCATCGGTCTATAGGATCTTTTGGGCATATCCTGGGTTTCACATACATAACTTATTTTAAAGTTATTTTTAATTTATTTTCCATTCATGCTTTGTTTTGGGGGTTTCCAAAGGTTTTATGGAGAATATGTGAGTTTTCAAGAATTGGGCCAAACCGTGAGCCCAATTCCAGATTTAAAAATAAATTTTTGTTTCTTTTATAACTTTTTCATTTTTTAATATTTTTCAGTAATTACAACTCCTAAATGTCCTCCACTGATATATTAATACCACATTTAAATTTGGTGCCTTTATAAATCAAAAATCATGTGGGATTTGGGTTTTTATTTGAGAATTGGGCCAACCCGAAAGCCCATTTTCCAGTTTTAAATTGTTTTTGTAATTCTTTAATATTTTATTCATTATAATGAATATTTCGGTGATTCCACCTCCCACTCGACCCTAAGGAGCCCAGCCACGCTCCCATTCATTTTACCCCTCTTTGGACCTCGTTTGCATCGCGATGGAGTGGTGAAATTATTAGGGTTTCAAAAATCGGGCAGATTTGAGAAGGTAAGTTATTTACATCATAACTCTCTCAATTCTTACTATTTCTCCCCCATTATGATTCCTATATGATCTAATAATCCCTATTAGAACATAACATGAATTGTTGGATGTTTTAAAATTCAGATTCTGGTGGATTTTGAGTCGTTTTCTTCAAGATTATTTTGGGTAATGTTTCTCTTTTCAATTCTTCTCTTCTCCTTAGGGTTTCCACCCTATCTCAAGAGTTTATAGAATGTCCAGAACATAGGGCTCGAACATATGGTCTTATTTGGTATCATTTGGGTCATTTTTTTGGTGGTCTAGGTCTGGATTTATATTCCTTGATGTGCGGCGGTGGTGCGGTTGATGTTTCGCACCATGTTTTGAGGGTTTCGTCATAAAAGGTAGGTGATTCCATGTGTAATCATTTCTAGATGATTTAGTTTGCTTGAATTACTTATTATGCATTTAATAATATGTTGTGTATTGTGCGGGAACTGTTTTTTTTTGTATTTGGTAAAGCATTTGTTTTTACAGTTTCATTTTAGTTTAAAAAAATTGGGTGTTTTACAAGTGCAACCCTTTGGGTATTGCTTGGGTGTGTTTTATAACATAGGAAATTGGTTTAATAAATCTTGTTTGGGCTGAAAATTCTGATTTGGTAGGGTATTGGTGTTCCATTAGGTTTTAAAGATGTTTCTTTTAATGGGTTTAAGGTGTAAAGCCTTATTGTACTTCTTGAAAGTGATTTTGAAAATGTGTGCTTTTCATGTGGATCTTTTGTGGTATTGTTTGAGGTGTTTTTATAACACATGGGGGTAGTTTAATAAATGTTTTTGGGGATGAAAATTCTGTTTTGAATTTTTATTGGTGTGATTTTGTCCTTGAAATATGGTTTTGAAATGAGTTTTTTTGTGAAAAGATTTGGTACAGTCTTTAGAATTGTTTAAAGAAAGTTTTGAATGGTTTAATGATTTATGTAAGATGTGAAACCATATTGGAAAACTGTTTTGGAATTGTTTATACTTTCAAATGGACTATTTTAAATGTTAATAGTTCTGTTATGTTATGTGTATCCTCTTGGAAATGTTTTATAAAAATGTTTAATGGATTTACTAAAATGTGATAGAGGTGTGAACGTTATATGGGCTGTTTGTGTGAGTGAGATGTGAAAAGTTGATTTTGTTTATAAAAAGGGTTTTAGGAAACATGTGAGTGGGCTGTTATGCGATGTTTATTATATTTTTAGGTATTTTATAAAATTGTTAAAGGATGTGTTAGATTGTGAAAGTTATGCAAAAAGTGTTGTGGGCTATTTTGGTGTGGGTTTGATTTCAAAATGCATTTGAATGAAAAGTGTACTTTTGTGACTTGTGTGGTATACATGTGGTCTGTTTGGTGAATTTTTGATATGGAAATGATATATTCATGTGAAAAGTATATATCTTGACTTTTTGAACTTGTTTGAGCACAAAGGGAAAACCCGGGTATCTAGGTGGGTGGACGTGTACTAGTATGCTAGTGAATCTGTGAGGTTTGGCCTCAGTTTCACTTAGCAAGATTGACGCTTACAACTCTAACTAAACTATGATGATGATTATTGGGGACCACTAGGTTATGGGTATGTTCCCTACTAGTGGATCGTGCACGAGAATGGATATTTGTGATGGTTACTCTCACCGAGATACGAGGTACCTGGGACCCACAACTAGATAGTGCCTAGGGGTTATTTCCCATTGCTTGTGCTCACTGGATACTTTGTTATTACCGTCGGTATACGGTATGAGAGGCTGGAAAATTCAGTATCTATGGTATTAATTTTAAATGTTTTTATTCTTTAAATTAGCCCACCTAAAAACTGTTTTTATTTAATGTTGCATCTTTTAGAAATTATAACTAGCTTTTCATGTTATTGAAAACTTGCATGCTTTTCGTCTTTAAATGCTTATTATATGGAATCTCTTAGTGGTGGTATCCTATTGGGCTTTGGATCACACCCTACTTACACCCTTTGGTGTAAGTAGACATGGTTGTCTTTGTTGTCGCAGGTTGGGTACAGTTTTTTTTGTTCCAGTGGTTTGGGTTTCTAGAAGGTCCTTGGTGGTGAAGTCTTGTGGAGGTGGCTTGTGGGCGGTGCCCCTTGCCATGAGGGTTCTTGGTCTGTCCTTATTTGGATTTGTAACTTTGGTATAGACCTTTTGGGTTGTTTTAATCCATGTAATTCAGTTCTGAATTTTTGTAAAAGATTGTTTGGTTTGAAAAATCCAGATTTGTTTCATTGGATTCTTTTGTTGTTTTATGTTTATAAACTCGGGTAAATCGTTCCCAATTTTTCATTTTATGATACCCGGGCACTTGTGCCAGCCCATGGGGATCGGGAACGCCCTTTGGGTCTTGCCATGGACCGGGTCAGGTGCCGAGTTTGAAGGCGACCAGATTCGGTTCGTGACAAAATGGTATCAGAGGAGGTTCTGGTTAACTCTTTGGGTCATGTTATTTTGGGAAATAGTCAGGATAGTCTAGAGTTATGATTTTTGGGACATGGAATTCTGGTTATGGGTAGTGTGCTTGATCACCACACCTCATTTCAGGATTCAAGTCGCCAGGGGAATTTGGGATTTGTCTATGTCTTTGGGTTTTCTTGGTTTGATGATGATTAGGGGAAATGAAAAGAGAGTTGGGTTAATGGTCTCAATAAGCTCGCAGGGTCTGTCAAGCCATGTGGAGCCGGGGATATTCCCTAGAACACTCTCTGTGATAGTGAAGTGATTGGAATATGGCCTCCAACCATATGTCCAAGTCACCCACTGAAACTAGTTTCCTCTCGCATTGTCTGGTGTGGCACAAAAACATGCATGTGTGAGGCCCATGGGGTACCATTGGTGGATATGCTTACTGCTAAACTATTTTTTCTCAAAGAATTACTTTTAAAGAAAAATATGATGTCTTGATGAATATTTTTCTATGGTTTGTATTATGGGTTTTTGAAAATGTTGACGTTGTGGGATGTTTTGATTCCAAGAACCCCTTCTGTTTGAACTGTGTTTTGGGTTTGTGTTTGGTCGGTAAGCTGTGTTGTAGGGACGGTTAGTGGTCTCTGTTGAAAAATGTTTTGGGATGACGTTACGATAGTTCCCTTCATGTGTTTGGAGATGGTTTATGGCTTGTTTTGACCAATATACCCGGTTGGTTGGGTCATTGGGTTCTCTCATTGGATAAGGTACGCCCCCATTAAAGGTTAATGCATAACTGAAGCTCAACCCAGATTGTTTCTCCATTGGAAAATGCTCCAGTTGATCAATATAAGGAATCTATTTCTTGATCTTTTTAGATTGAGTATAAACCCTTTCCTTTATTGGGTTTGTGTATCCTCTTTTAGTGGGAGATTGATTATGGATGGTTGAAAGCGACCTTAGCCTCTTAAGTTTCCTAATTTTTCGAAGGTGGAAGTGTTCTGGGTTTGTTAGCATGGATGAGTATTTGGATAGTGTCTAAGAGGAACTCTCGGTCCTTCATAGTCTCTTAGAAGAAGGAGTTCATGTTAAACTACTAGTGTGGGAAATCTGGTCACGATAGGATATTGTGGCCACTTTCTAGAATTTTGTGTTGTTTGGGGATGTTGTATAAGGTCCCTCTCCATGCATTGTTTATATCAGGCACAATGGCCATGTTCGGTGATACCTTATGATGTCATGTGCTCGATTGACCATATAGGTGGAAGTCGTGAAATCCTCCGAGAGTCCCTGTTGTGTTGGGTGAATGTCTCCCTTCTAAAAAACATCAAAATATTCCATTTTAGAGGAAGTTGAGTGTAGGTGTTCTTTACTTCTGTTGTTTCTCACCTGAAGAAACAAGGTGTGATGTGTGTGCATATTCTTAGCCCTTGTTTCAGTGAAATATTGGGATAGGGTAAAGTGAGTATGGAATTTGTTATGTCTGGAAAACATATCTTGGGTTGTGGTGTAGTTGTTGGTGGCACCGAAAGAATAATTCTCATTTAGTGGGTTTCTGAAGACTAATTGTGAGGCCGAAGATGCTTCAATAATTTGAGCTCCAACCATAGGTCTCGGAGAGAAGCTGGCTCGTAGTCAGGGGAAATCACAGGGTCATTTAAACCCTTGTAAAATTTCATATCCTTGGTGTGAAAGATAGGAAGTGTTTAAACCTATGTTTTCATCATATTCCCTCTATTGTTCTCATTCGGTGGAAATATGTGGTGGGCCTTGTACCCATGTCATCACCTAATGTCATTCCCTCCCCCTTTGGTTTCCATTGAGTGTTTGGAGAATGGTTGGAAATTTGGCTAGAAATGTTGAGCACATAGTTTGTGAACGATTAAGAGATACTGTGTGCCTGGAAGCCATGCAGGAAGATTGACCAGCACAGATAGTTCACGGTTTCAAAAACTGTGCAGACTAACCGTGCGACCTTCCCAAATCATGAAATTTTTGGGTCTTTCTGTGCCGACATGTGGTGGTCGATTAAGATGGTCGGTTCATATGGTGGGGAGAACCACTATGATTATCATGTATGTTCCTTAGGAAATTTCGAATGGAATTCTACCCTTGGTACAAGGGAGTCCATTCAGGCCTCCCCCTATTAGTGTCCTGATTCTGTCTTGAAAAAAATATTGGTTGTCTATTATAGTGGGGAGCATATTAGTGTCCCCCCGTACCAGTAACATAGATTTATCTATGGTTTTGGCTTGGTTTAGATACTATCGTTCGGAGATATCTAGCTACCAACATCTTCCTTGACTAAACGTTGGGAGTAGAGAGTGCCCAATTGTTTAGTTAAAGTAAGGTAAGTGTAACCTTGTTCAAAGTTGTTGTTCGTTTGGGTGAATTTCTTGAGTCTTGTTCAGATAGTGCTTGAAGAGTTTTATTTTGGGATAAAGTATGAATGTTATTGATCCTTTCAGAAATGTAGTGTAAGTTATGGTTCTGAGATAAATCCTTCCTTAATTGATCACTGGAGGTGTTTTGGCCTTTGGGGGTGAAACCTTGCAAGAGAGTACCTATTGGTTTCTCAGTGGGGTTTAGTTGTTGCTTTAACCTTGCTGTGACTTTCCGGGGCGGAAAGTTTTCAACGTGGGGAGAATTTTCACATACATAACTTATTTTAAAGTTATTTTTAATTTATTTTCCATTCATGCTTTGTTTTGGGGGTTTCCAAAGGTTTTATGGAGAATATGTGAGTTTTCAAGAATTGGGCCAAACCGTGAGCCCAATTCCAGATTTAAAAATAAATTTTTGTTTCTTTTATAACTTTTTCATTTTTTAATATTTTTCAGTAATTACAACTCCTAAATGTCCTCCACTGATATATTAATACCACATTTAAATTTGGTGCCTTTATAAATCAAAAATCATGTGGGATTTGGGTTTTTATTTGAGAATTGGGCCAACCCGAAAGCCCATTTTCCAGTTTTAAATTGTTTTTGTAATTCTTTAATATTTTATTCATTATAATGAATATTTCGGTGATTCCACCTCCCACTCGACCCTAAGGAGCCCAGCCACGCTCCCATTCATTTTACCCCTCTTTGGACCTCGTTTGCATCGCGATGGAGTGGTGAAATTATTAGGGTTTCAAAAATCGGGCAGATTTGAGAAGGTAAGTTATTTACATCATAACTCTCTCAATTCTTACTATTTCTCCCCCATTCTGATTCCTATATGATCTAATAATCCCTATTAGAACATAACATGAATTGTTGGATGTTTTAAAATTCAGATTCTGGTGGATTTTGAGTCGTTTTCTTCAAGATTATTTTGGGTAATGTTTCTCTTTTCAATTCTTCTCTTCTCCTTAGGGTTTCCACCCTATCTCAAGAGTTTATAGAATGTCCAGAACATAGGGCTCGAACATATGGTCTTATTTGGTATCATTTGGGTCATTTTTTTGGTGGTCTAGGTCTGGATTTATATTCCTTGATGTGCGGCGGTGGTGCGGTTGATGTTTCGCACCATGTTTTGAGGGTTTCGTCATAAAAGGTAGGTGATTCCATGTGTAATCATTTCTAGATGATTTAGTTTGCTTGAATTACTTATTATGCATTTAATAATATGTTGTGTATTGTGCGGGAACTGTTTTTTTTTGTATTTGGTAAAGCATTTGTTTTTACAGTTTCATTTTAGTTTAAAAAAATTGGGTGTTTTACAAGTGCAACCCTTTGGGTATTGCTTGGGTGTGTTTTATAACATAGGAAATTGGTTTAATAAATCTTGTTTGGGCTGAAAATTCTGATTTGGTAGGGTATTGGTGTTCCATTAGGTTTTAAAGATGTTTCTTTTAATGGGTTTAAGGTGTAAAGCCTTATTGTACTTCTTGAAAGTGATTTTGAAAATGTGTGCTTTTCATGTGGATCTTTTGTGGTATTGTTTGAGGTGTTTTTATAACACATGGGGGTAGTTTAATAAATGTTTTTGGGGATGAAAATTCTGTTTTGAATTTTTATTGGTGTGATTTTGTCCTTGAAATATGGTTTTGAAATGAGTTTTTTTGTGAAAAGATTTGGTACAGTCTTTAGAATTGTTTAAAGAAAGTTTTGAATGGTTTAATGATTTATGTAAGATGTGAAACCATATTGGAAAACTGTTTTGGAATTGTTTATACTTTCAAATGGACTATTTTAAATGTTAATAGTTCTGTTATGTTATGTGTATCCTCTTGGAAATGTTTTATAAAAATGTTTAATGGATTTACTAAAATGTGATAGAGGTGTGAACGTTATATGGGCTGTTTGTGTGAGTGAGATGTGAAAAGTTGATTTTGTTTATAAAAAGGGTTTTAGGAAACATGTGAGTGGGCTGTTATGCGATGTTTATTATATTTTTAGGTATTTTATAAAATTGTTAAAGGATGTGTTAGATTGTGAAAGTTATGCAAAAAGTGTTGTGGGCTATTTTGGTGTGGGTTTGATTTCAAAATGCATTTGAATGAAAAGTGTACTTTTGTGACTTGTGTGGTATACATGTGGTCTGTTTGGTGAATTTTTGATATGGAAATGATATATTCATGTGAAAAGTATATATCTTGACTTTTTGAACTTGTTTGAGCACAAAGGGAAAACCCGGGTATCTAGGTGGGTGGACGTGTACTAGTATGCTAGTGAATCTGTGAGGTTTGGCCTCAGTTTCACTTAGCAAGATTGACGCTTACAACTCTAACTAAACTATGATGATGATTATTGGGGACCACTAGGTTATGGGTATGTTCCCTACTAGTGGATCGTGCACGAGAATGGATATTTGTGATGGTTACTCTCACCGAGATACGAGGTACCTGGGACCCACAACTAGCTAGTGCCTAGGGGTTATTTCCCATTGCTTGTGCTCACTGGATACTTTGTTATTACCGTCGGTATACGGTATGAGAGGCTGGAAAATTCAGTATCTATGGTATTAATTTTAAATGTTTTTATTCTTTAAATTAGCCCACCTAAAAACTGTTTTTATTTAATGTTGCATCTTTTAGAAATTATAACTAGCTTTTCATGTTATTGAAAACTTGCATGCTTTTCGTCTTTAAATGCTTATTATATGGAATCTCTTAGTGGTGGTATCCTATTGGGCTTTGGATCACACCCTACTTACACCCTTTGGTGTAAGTAGACATGGTTGTCTTTGTTGTCGCAGGTTGGGTACAGTTTTTTTTGTTCCAGTGGTTTGGGTTTCTAGAAGGTCCTTGGTGGTGAAGTCTTGTGGAGGTGGCTTGTGGGCGGTGCCCCTTGCCATGAGGGTTCTTGGTCTGTCCTTATTTGGATTTGTAACTTTGGTATAGACCTTTTGGGTTGTTTTAATCCATGTAATTCAGTTCTGAATTTTTGTAAAAGATTGTTTGGTTTGAAAAATCCAGATTTGTTTCATTGGATTCTTTTGTTGTTTTATGTTTATAAACTCGGGTAAATCGTTCCCAATTTTTCATTTTATGATACCCGGGCACTTGTGCCAGCCCATGGGGATCGGGAACGCCCTTTGGGTCTTGCCATGGACCGGGTCAGGTGCCGAGTTTGAAGGCGACCAGATTCGGTTCGTGACACTGGGGGTGTGGGACACGAAAGGAGGAGAAAAGAAGTCAAATAGTGTGCAATGCACGATTGACACAAGGTTAGAACAAACAATGAGCCTGGACCCAGAAATCATGCTTCTTGGAAACCCCTTTGGACAAAGGCTTGTTTATGGTTACCACACAGTTTAAAAAACCATATAGGTTCTACTAGTAAATCCCACGGTTTGGACCATCTTAGATAGAGGGAGACACGTGGTTAGTGTATGGTTTGGATGATCATGTGTAAAAACTATGTAGCCTTCAAAAATTGGGTTTTTATCATTTTCTATCCCAATACAATTTATTTTTTCTCATATTTTTCACCCCATTCCACCCCTTATAGAAAGGGTGACAAACCAGTATCCCCCTTCTCTTCTATGGGTGATTCTCCTTCTATTCTTGGGAATTTAGAGATTCGTTTTGTGAGAATTGAAGATTCAAGTGATTAGAACACTCCTCTTAGCTCTATTTTTTATATAAAGTATTATGGACTCTCTCCTATCATTTCAAATCCATAAACACTCACTTTTAGATTATTTTATATGTTCTGGCATTAAAGGGTGTCTGGTTTCTAATCAATTGATGTGTTTTGGGATAGTAACCATATTCAAGCATGTGGTAGGTGGTATTTATTATTTTTTCTATTGTCTTGATGGTTTATGTCTATATGTGGTTGTGAGATTGTGTTGGATTATAGAGTTTCATTTTCTTTAATTTTGGAATGTATTTTAGAACCTAGATTACCGTGTGAAACCCTTCTAAGACCCGGTTGGGTTTGTTGGTAATGTGAGACCAAACATAGGGCTATCCTTGGTTTGTACCAAACCCCTGAAATGGTGAAATTAACCAGGGATGTTTGAGATAATGGGAATGTGAGAGTGACGGGTTGTAAAATTGTAATCAAGTGTGTGGGATTTTTTAAATGGTAAATTGATTTGATATACATTATGATTGTGAAGTTCCCAAGGAGATTTTGAAATTGTTTTAAAAATGTATTTTGGGGGTGTAACCTGAACATGGTTTTTAATGATGGAATTGATGATTGAAAGTGGGAATTTTTTTAAAGGAGGTGTTGAAATCAATTTTTATATAGAGGTTTTCTAATAAATAAATTTCAAAGGAATATTTGAAATGGGGCCCTGGTCCCTTCCTTAAGAAAATTCTTAATGTTTTTTTGAATCATTGAAAGGTGAAATGAAAGCCTCAGGGAATGTTTTTGGTTTTTCAATGAGTAATACCTATGTTTCAAACATTTTTTCAATTTGATTTAAAATGAATATTTTAAATTGTTATTATTCCCAAGATGTAGTTTAAAAGGTCTAATGGGAGCATAATAATTGAAAGGAAGTAGGGGTTACTGATATAGAACCCCTAATGAATATATTAGTGTGTTAACATGATTATGAAATTAACAAAATGATGATAGTTCTTAGTTATTGATATAGCATAAAGGGATATTTGGAAGTTTGTGAAAAAAGGTTACATGGAATAAAGTGAACATTTCAATAGAATCATGAGTTTGTAATTTAAATGCATAAATGGGTTAATGCTTATAAAATGATGAATATGCTAAATGGAATACACTACTGGAAAACTAACCTATACCAACGGTTTAGAACCTTTGGTATAAGTCTCCAAACTGTTGGTATAGCCTATACCAACGGTTTGGAGAACCGTTGCCAAGTAAGACGTTGCGATAAGTCTATACCAACGGTTTTGGGAAAACCATTCATATAGACCTATACCAACGGTTTTTGAAACCATCGGTATATGTAATATGAAAATCTATACCAACGATTATGGAACTATTGGTAAATGTATTTAGAAAAAAAATTCACTGGGATTTGATCCCAGGACCCCCTAGTTTATAACCGAACGACTTAACCACTAACCTAACATGAATTTTGTGAACATAATTACATAAATATATATATTTATTGTCATAATTATTTCAAATTTTGATTTATATAATGTTCTCGGTAAGAAGATCTGATAAAAATTCAAATGACCTATACCAACGGTTGTCAAAACAGTTGGTATAGACCTATACCAACGGTTGTCAAAACCGTTGGTATAGACCTATACCAATAGTTGTCACAAACATTGGTATAGGTCCTGATTCTAGATTCAATTCTGTGTGGAAGGTTGGTATATGGGGGACCTATCCAAACAGTTTTGGAAAACCGTTGGGAAAGGTGTCCACAAAGTGGAATTTTCCCAACGGTTTTCCAAAACTATTGGGAAAGGGAAGTGGACTTTTCCCAACGGTTTTCCAAAACAGTTGGGAAAGGTGGCTTCAAAGTGGTATTTCCCAACGGTTTGGCCAAACCGTTGGGAAAGGGGACCTATAACAACGGGTTTTACAAACCATTGGTATAGAAGCGTTGGGAAAAGTCAGATTTCCAGTAGTGATAAGAAATGTAAATTGTAAATGTGCTAATAGGATCAGGCTTAATAATGATTCATATGTTGAATTCAATGTGAATTATAATTTTTATGTATATTGGTTTGTGATATGTAATATGTGGTAAATGGATAAATAAGTATGTGTTCATGTCTTGGTAGTCTCGGGTATTAGACTTGAGTATCTACACCCATATGTTAGCTTATATGGAGGCTCTAATACCCATCCCTATAATGCATGGGATAGGGAAGGGGACTAAGGATCTATGCCCCTAATAGATAAATTTGACGAAACTACCTGCAATGAGGATCCAATGTATGTGTGATTTATTTATTTTATGAAATGTTTTTCCCTAGTGAGAGAGGGAACTCGAAATATTCCCTTATGCATTGGAATTGAATAGCTTAGGCTATAGTGTAAAAGTTTTAAATTCCTAACCCATGGGGAAAATGATGAGAATGATCAAGTGAAGATTGTTAACTAATTGTTTATGTGATAGTTTGCAATTAGTGAACACCCCATGATGTTAAAAGTGTGTGTAACCCCGTATTCCTTTTTTTAGGATCCCACTTTGACCTGATTTAGTTTAATTTAATGTCTAACTCTGGAGAACATAATAGGTGAAATGGTTATTAAATAATGACTTAAATGATTCATTGTTACCTTGTTTATGTGTTTCAATTGATTATTTACATACATTTTCTAAAAGAAAGGTTATTTCATATACACAATTGTTGATGGCTTACTATGTTTACTTACACCCTCCTCATGTCACTATAGAACAAGGGTACCTGAGAAGATGTAACTTGTTTTCCAGAATAGGTTCAGGGAAATGAAAAGATGTGTGGGTCATACATGGGCCGTTAGTTGGAGAATGGGATGTTCGGATCATTTTGGGACTCAGGTCCATGTTTGAGATCATTTTGTATTTTTGGTTTTGGTATTTTACTTATATGAAATCCTGAAATATAGTGTATCCATCATACTATTATATTATGTGTTTCTTGGTCACATTTCAGCATTATCATATGTTTTCCATTTGTTTTCTCATGATGGTTATTATAAATATTGATATCATTTATAATGTGGAATTAATCTCAGAAGTAGGTATAGTCTCCCCAAAAATTATCCATAGATCCACAATACTAGCCTGTAGCCTTTAGAATGGGGGTATACTTGCTTGAGGTCATGTGATGACCCATCTCGGGGCATCGTAATGCAGCCACTGCTTCAGGGAGGTAAAAAATTGGTATCATAGTGGTGAATTTTTTATACTATTTGGGTAATAGTATACATGAGATAAATATTATGTCAGGGCCTAGTAATGAGCTCGTTCCTTGCTGCCTACAACCCCATGTATGAGGGAAAATCCATGTTTTTAGGGTTGATAATTGATATCAATTTGTAATTTTATGGTTTATTTTTATTTCCACCTTGGTTAGAGATCTTAAATATGATGATGTTTATTTATGAGTTTTTTATCTTGGCCATGTATGGAAAGATTGGGTGTGTGAGTTCAGGCATCAAACTAGGCACATAAGATTGGTAAGTCATTTGTATGTTTGGTTTGAATGATATTTCCATTGGATTCATATGCCAGTAGTGTACTTTTAATCTTGTGGATTTTTCTTATTGACCATTCCTTGAAATGAATGATAAAAAACTATTTTCATGAAAATTAATTTCAATGAAGATGGGATTTTGGAAATTTTGTGTTAATTAAAAGGTTTCTAAAAGTGTATATCTGAAGGGTTTAAAAAATATAATGATTTGTATTGTGAAACCTCTGTTCTAAATTAATAAATTTAAATTAGGATGGTAAATAAAACATGATGGAACTAATATGGATATTGGAAATGGGAATCCCTAGTGTTGTGAATGGGCCCTATGTATGTGTTGTTTGGGTTGTGAGATTTTTCTAGTTTAAGAACTTAATTCTGGGTCATGAGGATTTTTTGGGTTTTATTTTATGGTAAAAGTGATGTTCTTGTTGTTCCATTAATAAGGTTGTGACCCTGTGTTATGAGTTGTTGTCTGGTAATGTGGATGTGTTAACTCTTAAGGGTTGTGGTAGTACAAGTTATGTTTTGGATACTATGGTAAGTGTTTGGTTCATTATGCGGATTTATATGTTTGGGTATTCCTAGAGTGAGGACTAGAGTAAATGTCAGCTAGGGTGCACTAGAGGTAGTATGTTTTGGAGTGGGGCTTAGAGTGCCACCATGGGTAGTAAGTTGGTTGGGGTTTGATGGGTATGGATTAGAGAGAGAGATCCAGTGACCTTTATTTATGTGACTCCCATTTAGGGATTTGGTACAATTGGATGCCTGATGACGTCTTATGGGATAGGTCAGATGGTTTATTAGTTCTTTTGGGTGAGTATTACATAGAAAAACTTTTTGGGATTTGGAAGTGTCACATAATGAGTGTATCCTAGAGTAGGTGTGGCCTAAAGGGATAAATGGGAATGTTTTTAGATTTTTGAAATGCGACTCAAGTGGTGGTTATGAGTTGATAGTTTTTTGAAATAAAGGGTATCTTAAAGGAAGGTTGGACCAGTGTTGAAGGTTCCTTAATTTGAAATGCATGGATGGTTTCTTTAGAGGTACAATCGATGCACGATTAGTGCCATCTAGTGTTGTAAAAGTGTATGTTTGTGCCTTAGTTTCTCTCTAAGAAGGTATCATAGTTCTTTTGGTTGGTTGTAAGCATAGTTTTGGGAAGTAAAAATATTGTTAGGAGCCTTTAATTGTTCCCATGATGGTGGTTGATGTGGGAACCGATGTTGATTTTGCGAGAATGGGACAAAAGTAAACAAATCACAGATGAACACTTCTTCTATGGATGTGATACCTGAGGGTAGAGATGGTAATGAATTTTGGATTAATTGTAATAATGTTCAATTCTTTAGATGAATATATTTATTTTTCCTAGAGTATAATGGGGTTGATGGACCAAGAGGCACAATCAAATGAGTGACTAGATGTTGGGCATAACTATATTGTTGTACGGATAATGTGAAACGTAGTCGGGTTTAGTGTGTAGTCGCATGTTTGTGTGGGACCATGGATACATTTAAGAAGTCCAAATTGGGGGTTTTTATTGAAATATATGATGATTTTTAGTATATATGAACAAGTGTCTTGTGATAAACACATGTCGTAATTTTTTTGGAATCATAGTGGGAAGCGCTGGTAATGTGTTAGGTGGCTGGGTTGTTTTTCGGTTTGGTGGTTAGTAGGTTCTATATAAATATCCAAGGTTGTGTTGTTATTACTTGAGTGTGGTAATGATATTGTTTAGAAGCGGAATATTGGGTTCTGTATTCTGGTCAGAGGGTTGTGAATTGGTATTGAGTTTTCGTCAAAAATATCATTCGGGTTGTGATGTTTGAGTGCGGATGAAATGTTGTCAGGTAGGGAATACTAAGGATTGTGGATGGTTAAGGTGTCCTAATAATGGAATGTAGCATTAGTGATGGATATTTTAAATTGGTATTCATTGATGACATCTTAACATAAATTTTACTAGTGATGATATTTTCCAATATCTAGAAATCATCCTCAGTGTGCTGAGAAGGATGAGGATTAATGCCTAGTAGCTTGAGTTTTTTTTGGTTCGATATGGGACGCCATGGATGCCATGATCATGTGGAGGCATATGTGGAGATTCGTTGTAGGGAGTACACCATCGTCAGGTTGTGGGTGTGGTCCTTGGGATAGATGGGATGTCAGTGAATGCCATGGGTTTCCATCTCGGAATCCACGAACGAGTAGTGGGTAACATTGGTTTTGTTGCTCCGGGATAGGCTAGATAGCCATGTCCAAATTTTAGGTTCATCTTTTGATCGAAGTGTGAGTCATGGTGGTTGAAATTGATTGAGGAATTCGGTGAGAAAAATACTCCCAAGGTGAGAAGTAGTAGGTCAATCATGGATGAATAGAACAAGTCATGGATTGGTTGTGGTGGTATTGGGATGCTAATGAGAAGTTTGTAAGGGAACTTTTGGATTTTCTGTAAGGTTAGTTAGACCACTTATGTTGTGGTAGATCTATTCAAGTGATGTATTCTAACTCAGGATAGTTTTATAGGTGATATAAGTGTTTCTAATGGAAAAAATTGATGAATGTTGTAATATAAAAAAACAGTTCATTGAGTACTGGATTATATAGTGATGATGTTTCACTAATAGTCAATAAAGGATACTAATAGGTGAGAGTAGACAATGGGATATTCCTTACTTAATAAGGTATCAAGTACATGTATAAGATGATATTCCAACAATGGATGTTGGGTGCCAACAAAGTGAGTCAGCTAGGATGGCCTGACTTAGTTGGTTAAAGGGTAGAAAATATGGTGGTATGTAAGACACTTTCAATTAAAGTTACAATATTAAGTGTGATCTGGTATGGGAATGAGTATTAATGGGGAACAAAGTTATCTTATGTTGATATAAGGATGAAGGGGGTGTGATAAATCCAATTTTTCTCAATTGATAAGATGAGTTCCATATTTGGGTGGAGTTTTAATGGATTTTTGGGTGTGGTGAGTATGAAAATGTGTCAGGTATGTTGAAGAGGTTGATTTGATGTTCTATTGGTCTTCCTGTCAACAAGAGAGGTCCCCTACACTAGGCGATGGGGGTATAGAGTTTATATACATGGTGCAGATAGACATGAAGTCCAAGTGGCTAGTTGGTTATGTGAGTGGACATATGAGTTGGATGGATATAGGTAGGATCCATCTTGGTGAAGCATCATTGGTGATGGTAGTTAGATAGAGTTTTAATTGGTTGAGTTCCTTGAGATGAAGGTCATGCTTGGGTGTAATTTGAATTTTCAGAAATGGGTTGAGGCCATTGAGCCTCGATTTGTGGAAAAATATAGGTCAGAGAGTGTGGTTGGAATCTATGTATACATTTAGTAGAACTGATCTTGGGTCATTATTGGACATTTGGAAACCATGTGTGATGGAACCATGTGTTGTGGGCCTTGATTTTTTGAGATGATAAGATTGAGGGTATTCTAGTTGGATCTCACTGGGTAACGTAGTACCTTGTTGGTTTTCTTTTCATGGTGGACCAGTGACATTACCTAGAAATTTCACTTGTGTTGATGTTGATAGTGATGAGTTTGAGGTTGATGCATCCTTGGGGAGCTGTAATTTCATTTTAGTGGTTTATGGTGGAGAAGGTCACATTTGTTATAATAGTTTCCAAACTCTATGTCTTATGGAGATGTGGTTGTGTTCGAGAGAATGGTTTCGAAATTAATGTTGATAGGTGGGCCATGTGGCCAAACCTTTGTACTGGGAGGATCCATAGGTTTGGAAGTACAAAATGAGGATGATCTGTTATAAGGTGGGGATGTTTTAAGATCCCAAACATTTTTTAATTCACATACTTGTTTAACTTTTTGGTTAAAATTACTTTTTTGGATAATAAAGTGTTTATTGGGTGTATAGAATGTTTTTGGGGGTATTCTGGTGGGTTGGGACATGAAAGGTGGAGAAAAGAGGATAAAAAATGTGTATTGCATGATTAGAACAAACTGTGTGCCTGGACAAAGAGACAGTGAGTATTGGGGACCCTTTTAATAGAGGATAGTGCATAGTTACCAGAAACATTTACAAACAATGTGGGTGATCCCAGGAAACTGTGCATCTTGGACCCTCTTGGGTAGAGGGAACCACATAGTTGGATCATAGTTTAGCTAACCGTGCAACCAAACCATAAGACCTTTAAAATGTGAGTTTTTCCATTTCCCACTTGATCCATTTTATTTGTTCCCCAATTTATCACCCCATTTGACCCCTTAATACAAGGATGATGATCAAACAACCCCATCCCTCCTCCATGGGTGATTCTCCTTCGATTTTGGGGGTTTAGGAGTGTCATTTCGTCCGAATCAAATCTCTGTGTGTGTATAACACTCCTTGATCTATTTTTTGGATTAGGACATGTAAAATCTTTCATCACTATCTGAATCCCTAAAACCCTATATTTTCGAGTAGTTTCTATGTTTGGGCTTTAAAGAGTGTTTGAGTTCAAATCAAGGAATGTGTTTAGGGATTTTAATCATCTTCAAGAATTAGGTAGGTGGTATTTAAACCTTTTTATATAGTCTTCATGTTTTATATGTGTATTTAATTACGGAGATGTTTTTACTTGTTCTTTTTATTTATATGATATTATTTAAAGTTTTTTGGACCATATATTGAGGTTCTAAACCATTCTTAGACCTCTTTGGATTTTTTTGGTGATGTGAGACCAAAACATGGGCTAACCTTGGGGTGTGCCGATCTCTTAAAATGATGAAATGAACTAGGGAACATTGAGATAAGATAAATATAAGAGTTATGGGTTGTAAAATTGTAATCGAGTATGTGGTATTGGATAAATTGAATATCTATTTGATTATACATCATATTTATGAAGTTCCCAAAAGGATTTTTAAATTTTTTTAAAGATTTGTTTTGGGGTTTTGACTAATCAATGGTTTTTAATAATGGAATTGATATTTTAATGTGGGTAATGTTTTTAAAGGAGGTGTTGACATAAATTTTTCGAAGAGGGGTTAGAATAAATTCATTTTAAATGAAATTTTCAAATGGGGATGTGTCCCCTTACTTATGAAAATGCTTAATTTTTTTTGAATGGAAGAAATGGAAATGAAATCCCTTGGTCATGTTTTGGTTTTTCAAATAGGAATACACATGTTTTAATGGGTGGTTTCAAGATGATTTCAAATGATAATTATAAATTGTGTTTATTTACATAATGTATTTTAAAAGTACTGATTTGACCATAGTAATTGAATGGATATAGGGGTTAGTAAGATGGAACCCATAATGAATATGTTTGTGTGTTAACAAGATAATTAAATGAACTGAATAATGAATATGTATAGTTGTTGATAAAGTATAAGGGGATTCATGGAATGATGTGAAAAAGGGTTATATATAATAAAGTGAATATTTCCAAAGACACGTGAGTTTTTAATTTAAATATATAAGAGGGTTAATACAGGTTAATTGATGAATATGCTAAATGGGCTATGAAAATTAAATAGTAATTGTGCTAAGGGTCTAAGTCTTGATGAATCATATATTGTATGAAATGTGAATTTTAAATGTTATAAGTATTGTTTTGTAATATGTTATTAGTGGTAAATGGATAACTAATCATATTCACGTGGCTTGGTGGTGTTCGATGTTGGATTACAAAATCTATTCCTAGGGGTCGGGTAAGACTTAGGGTCTAAACCCCACCCCAATAATGCACGAGTTAGGGAAGGGGAATGAGGCTCTATGCCCCTAATAGTTTCATTTGATGGGACTACCTAGACTGATTATCCAAGGCTTGTGTGATATATTTTTTTCGAATTTTTTAACTCTTGTGAGTTAGATAACTTGACTTATTCCCTTATGCATGGTAATTGAAAATCTTAGGTTGTATGGTAAATTATGTAAATGCCAAACCCATGGAAAAATTATGAGAATGATCAAGTGAATATTCTTAACTAATTGGGTGTGTGATAGATTGTGATTAGTGAACGCCCCTTGAGGTTAAAAGTGTGTGTAACCCTTTGTGTCTTGGTTTTAACTAAAAGTGGGACCTGAGTTAGTTTTTTTTGATTTGTTAACTCTATAGAAATTATTCTTTAAAATGGATATTAAAATATTAAATAAATGATTCACTTAATTTCCAGTTTACTTATTATTGTTAATTATATGTGTAAACTGTTGCACAAACTGGTTATATCTTAGAGACCATTGGTGGGGGCCTACCAAGTTGTAGTCACACCCTGTTTAGGCTAACATGGAACTTGGGTACCCAAGTACATGCTACTAGTTTTCAAGTATATGTTCAGGGTAGGTTCATGATGTATGATTTATGCATGGGATGTTGGTTAGAGCATGGGAAGTCAAGAACATGTTGGGACTTAGGTCCAGGTTCAGGATCTTTTTGATAATTTTGGTTTGGGGATTTTACATCTATGACTTCCTGACATGTATTGTATTCATCATATTGTTAAAGCATGTGTTTCCTAATTAGTTATTGGCATTGTCATATTATAATGACCTATACTTATACATTATAAATTTTTTATTTTAGTCAACAATTAACCATATTTCACACTGAATATCTTTTAAGGTTTAGAGTTTTATAGAGTTAGTCCATCATTAATACATTAAATCCCATAATCAAACAAGAGGATACTACAAAAATATTATCCATTTTTTTTAAAATATAATACTTTAAAAAAACCTGGCTTATTTTCTTGATAAAAATATTATCGACTTCTTACATTCTCTTAACCATCCTTATACACAGTGGAAAATATTTCAAAAACATGGGATGGGAACAAAAATATTAGTAATGGATATAAAATAAAGAATGAAACTGTTACTCCATCAATATTTTAAACTGAAGAAAAACGTTTTCAAAAAATAATACCTTTCACCCACAAAAGAATACCTCATGAAATCAAAATATTCCTAAAAAATAATTCCTAGAAATAATAAACCATAAAGGTAACTTGTGGCATCTATATCATACTTACATTTTAGCTTCCACAACTACATAAGGAGAAACATTCATGGTTATGTATTGAACACCCATCACAATATATTCCCTAAATCTCTTAGTAGAAACATGATTTTTTAAATATTTAGCATTACCCAATTAATTAGAGAGATATAATAGGAATAATTTCTATCATTTTATCATGAAACAAATAATATATATAAGAAATTCCCAAGAAAAAAAACCAAACCACAACACATAAATCATTCTTAAAGAAAAAAATTGCATTTCCACATTGTGATGACAAGATATCATTTCAAGATATTGTCACAATAAATCCCTTTTAAAACCCATTTTAAATGAAAAAATACATGAAATGGGAATATGGTATTTATATTCCTTTTAAAAACATTAATGCTTATACATGAATCCAAATATCAAATAACGGTTACGACAGAAAATAAGTCATTATCTCCATATAAATTATTTTTTTTTGTTTTGTACGGAAAGTAAAACACTCCATAAGATAAGATTTAATTAAAAAAACTGAATGAAATTAAATTTATAAATAAAATATAATATATTAAACATTCATTTCACACATAAGAGTTTAATGATATAATTAGTAATTAGATGTTTAATACAAAGAATAGAAATTTGGTTAAGATATTCCCAAACCTCGAGTCTGACTTGTCTTGTACATTCTTTATCTTCTTGAATAATAGACATAGGTTAATTTCAACTTGATTGAGAATAGTTTTCATGTTTATTATTCATTTTATATCACATATTACCATATTATGACAATTACATAATTATGTAATTTCATGTCGTACATTTTGTCAACATTTGGTACTTGAGTCGAAAATGAACTCAGTTGGATATAAAATGTCCAAGTGTTCATAAGTCCATTATATCCTGAATATAAAACATGATATTAATATATTATATATATATATTATATAAGTTTTTATATTAATATTTTAATATAAAATAAATAAAACTTTCATGGAGACGATAGGCCGTATGTATGCATGAACACTATTTTCATTTTTCTTATCGTATTGAAAGAGGGAAATTAAATGAAATGTATATAAAAATTTATACATATATGATATAATTAAATTATTATTAATAATTAATTTATATCATATATGTTTACTAAAATAATAATTAATACATTCCATTTGATTTTTGAACAAATCAAATAATTTTTAGGAGGTGGCAGTCTACACATCCACAAATGAAGTTATCGTATAACTACAAACTGGAAAGCATGAAGATATGTTTAATATAAATTTATATAATATGAAATGGGTTCTAATATACCAATTTAAAATATTAGTCAACCTGAAAATAGTTTTAATAATATCCATGAATGCGATTATGTAAATAGAACAAAAAATTATTCACGGAGGTGATTAACCGACATAACTTGGACAATTATTTAGTTTCTTTGAATAAGAGGATGTGAGAAAATAAATGTATATGAGATATTACATTATAAGCATAAAACAATATTATTTAAATGATTCTTGATTTATCATGAATTTATAGATGAATGAGGTGGGGATAATGTAAAAAATAAACGAAATTAAGGTAGGTATATTGAGAACATTACATCTTGAATATCCCCTCCTTAAAAGACACTTTATGAATTGGGGTTTGGTCTTTTGGTTAGAACAGAAGCACTTAGACGTGGGTAGAGTGAGGAGGAGAAGTTTGGGAAGATATATTATTAGCTAAAAGGATTTGTGGATTGAGATAAGGTGGTGGAGTGTTGGTATTTATAGTTGAGGAGAGGTGGGTTCAAGTGATTCATTTAGTGATTATTTTATACTAAAAGCTAACCATATAGATGTGTAATTATATTATAAAGTTTTGGATTATAATTAATGTACTGTAGTATTGTCATGGTAGAGAAACACCCTAACCAAATATTAAATTTTTTAGTTTTTAGGCATGTTAAACTTTTAACTTTTAATTATAACACTTGTCAAAATTTTACTTTTACTAGGGTAAATAATTTTTTAACCATCGTAACGTTTTTATACATAAAAATGAAATTGAACGTAAAAACTAATTAGGATCTTATGATTATAAATATGTAATCTATTTTACTTAATTCAATTCATGGAATTGGGAAAATTATATTTAAATTTAATCCTGCAGACAAAACTAAAAACCCGGGATTCTTTTAAAGTGAAACGTTCAAAAGATTGAAATTTTTATATATCTAATTTCAATTGGAGAATTATTACAATGAAAAAATAGGATTAAATTATAAAAAAATAATATAAAAAAAAATTAAAAAAAATTAAAATTTATATCTAAAAATGTAAATGAAAATAGATCAAAAAGCAGATTTGAATTAAAATGCAATATTTTCACTATTCATTAAAATATGAATGTTATCAGAAAAATACCAAAAAATTATCCAAAACAGACATTAATATTAATATTTCAAATAAGAAGTTTATGTTTTCAAATATATAATATAAAGGTGTGAGAAAATAGATTTAGCATGGTTTTTCCATCAATGGTGATAAAACAACCTTTTAAAAATATTATAGCTTTTATGCCTAAAATTAGATTTATTCTTATTTTAGGTCCGTAAAACTTAATAGAAAAACTTAATAATAATTAATAAACATGTGTAAACATAATATAGTTAGTTATTTTAATTCCCATCAATAATATGACATGGAGATAACTACAATTTAAAATAATAATATTTAATATTTATTATTTTTCGGTATAACCCAATCTTGTGTAAAACATAAGATCTAAGAGAAACTCATTGTTTCATGTCAGGTATGCAATTAGGAATATCATCCAAATTAATTTGAAATTAATATCTAATTTATAAATATTAATACATATTAAAATTTATAATTCTATAATTACCTGGGATTTTACAACTTTACCCCCTTTTGGAAATTGTGTCCTCACAATTTTATTCACTTATCAAATATGTGGAGGTACTTCTACCTCATAGAATTTTTAGACTCCCATGTTGCCTCTTCAACCATATAGTTTTCAATAAAACCTTATCCATGTGTATCATATTATTTCAGAACACTTTGTCTATGTTGTCATGATTTTGGACTGGATGTTCTTCACAAGAAATATTCTCTTGCAATAGAACTACCTTTGAACTAAAAACATTAGATGAATTCAGCATATAATTTCTTAACACTGAAAATTTAAAAACATTATGTACTATGGATAAAATAGGAGGCAAATCGACTAGGTAGGAAACTAATCCAACTTTCTCTAAGATTTAATAAGTTATAATGGATTGTGGAATGAGTTTGTCCTTCTTACCAAGACACATCACATTTTTCTATAAAGAAACCTTGAGAAATACATGATCAAATACATCAAAACAAAGACCATTACTATAATTATCTGCATAAATTTTCATCATGATATGAGTTTTCCTCATATTCTTCTAAATCAACTAAAATATTTTCCATCTCTTCTATAATTCTGGCCTCATTAACTTCATTTCACCTACTTAATCCTAAAAAGCTGGAGTTCGATATCACTATCCATATAATGCCTCAAATAGTGCCATCTATATACTGGAATGAAAAATATTATTGTAATAAAATAAATCACAGATATATGTTGATCTCGACTTCCATAGTAATCCATTGAACATGCATGTAGCATATCCTCTAATTTTTGAATTTCAAATTCAGTCTACCCATTTGATTGATAATTAAATGATGTACTAAATTTTAAATTAGTTCCCATTGACTTCTAAAGGCCCTTCCAAAAGGTAGTTGCGAACCTTGGATCATGATCATATGAAATGGAAAGCGGAACTCCATGTAACCAGAATATTTCTTTAATATACAACTAATAAATTTGATCTAGAGATAAAATATAACTAATAGGATGAAAATGAGAAGTTTTAGTCAATAAATCCACAATAACCCAGATTCCATTGTTACCTTGAGAATTCTTCTATAATCCCACTATGAAATCCATATATATATTTTCCTATTTCCTCTCTAGAACAAATAAAGGCTGAAGAATACCCTTTAGAAATTTTTGTTCTTCTTTAACCCACTGAAAAGTCAAACACTTCATATTAAATTTACCAATATCTCTTTTCATTCCATCCCACAAGTCAAACTCCCAAATATATCTTTACATCATAGTAATACCAAGATGAACTAAAAACAATGAAATATGGGCTTCATATAAAAACTCTTTCTTCAAATTTGGATCACAAGGAACACATTACCTCTTCACAAATATCAAAACACCATATTTATCAATGTAAAATTCAGGTAACTTACCCTTCTGACCTAATTATACCTTTTTCTCCAAATCACTATATTTCTTATGCGATTGTTTTATTATGTATGATAGATATTATTGTATTTAAACCTAAAACCAAATTGAGTAATTTACTACACCAACAATATACATTCTAAAATTCATCAAATCACTATCTAAAGGATCACGTTCCAAACATAACATAGTTAATATATCATTTATTTTTTGACGCAAATAATTGTCCACTTTATTTTCTTTTCCTATATGGTAACCAGTCATTCAATAATAATAATTGATTAATTATATCCATACCCTATGTCTCATGTTCAATTATTTCTATGAAAATATATACTTAAAACAATTTTGGTCAATATATATTTCACATTTTACTCCACACAAATGACAGCTCCAAATATTTAGACCAAACAAACTGCAGCTAATTCCAAATCATGTGTAGGGTAATTTAGCTCATGCATTTTCAACTAATATAAATAATAATAAATTATCTAATCATTCTTAATTAAAAAACATAAAATCCCTTTTAATGAAGCATCACTATAGATAACAAATTCACCATTTCTGGAAGGTAATGTCTATACTGGATCATTCACCATTCTTCTTTTCAATTCCTAAAAATAATCATTGCATTATTTTGTCCAAATGAACTTAACACCTTTTAAAGTTAACATAGTTAGTGGGATAGATAACCATGAAATATTTTCAACAATCCTCTAGTAATGGCATGCTAAACCAAGAAAAAATGAAACTCAATTATATTTGTGGGTCTCAGCTATTATTCACAAACATTAGTTTTAGCAGTATCAACAATTATTACATATTTATAAATAATGTGACCAATGAATGAAATTTTTTGTAACCAATACATAAACTTTTTGAATTTATCATACAATTTATTTTCTTTTAATATTTTTCATAATAACCCTTAAATGACTTCTATTCATATCTTTAATTTTAGAATATATCAAAATTTAATCAATAAAAAAACTAAAAACTTATCCAGGAACCCATATAAAATTTTATTCATAATATCCCTAAATACAATTGGTGTATTAGTTAACCAAAACATCATGAATACAAATTCATAATGATCATATCTAGTACGAAACTTGGTTTTCAGAATGGATGCTTCCTTTTAACTGATGGTATCCTGACCTCAATTCAACCATCGAAAAATATTTTTCTTCCTAGATCTAATAAAAAAAATCATCGATACGAGGAAAAAGGATACTTATTTTTAACAGTGATGTTATTAAAGGATCTATAATCAATTAAATTTCTCATTGAACCATCTTTATTTATAAAAAATAAGATATAAGCACCCCCTTGTGAAGTGATAGTTCAAATGAAACCTTTATCTAATAAATCATGCAATTAATTCATCAACTCTAAAAGTTCAATATGATCCATTTGGTAAGGGGGTTCTAAAATTAGAATAGAATTAGGAACTAAGTCAGCAGTAAATTAAACTTCTTGATCAATTATAATACTCAGAAACTCATTAGGAAAAACATTAAGATACACATATACCAATAGAACATCGTTAATATGAATAGTTACTTTGTTTTAAAAAATATATGCAATATAACATTCATTTACATGTTTTAATAGTTTCTCAACTTCTTAATATGTTATCTATTGTATGGGTTTATTATTTTATATAAACTGAAATTATTTCTAAAAAGAAAATTCTTTAGATCTACAGCCAATCTTAGCATGGTAAAATGAAAGCCAATCCATTCCTATATTAACATCAAATAATACTAGATAAAAAAGGTTTGTAGGGAAATTATTTCTATAGATATGGATAGGAAGATTCTTATAATTTTTTTGCTTAACATTTCCCCCATGTGTTTTTACCATAAGTTATAGATTCATTTCTTGAGGTGGAATTTCCAATTTACTAGAAAATTTCTCAGAAACAAAAGAATGTTTAGACCATAATTCAAAAAGAACATTGGCATAATATGAGTAAGAAAAAAATGTACGTGATACCACATAATTTTATGTCCCATCATATGTTGAAGTAATTAAAAAGTATTTAACCACACCTTTTCGCTTATAGTCTGGTTTCTTCCCTTCATTCAAGTTCTTCATCGAACACTCATTTTATTAATGAACTATATCATTGCACTTAATTTTTTTTATTAACAATAAATTATATTTTTTCATACTAATACCAATATCATTTTTATTACTCTTACGAGACATATGCCCCATTTTACCATATTAGAAGCACTTATTAGAATTTAGAAGGCATTCCCTAGGGTGTTTTACAATAATTTTTACAAACTGTAAACTCAATTTTATTAACATAACTCCTTTTTGATGAATTAATACCTTTATCCCACCACCTAAACCTTTTAATAAACTATTTTTTAAAGAAAAAATGATCATTAGAAAACTCTATTTCTACCTTCTCCGCACATCAAACAAGTTTTCATAACTTTTAAACTCATGAGAAGAAAATCCTCATTGATACTTTGGCTTTAATCCTGAGTAAAAATGATTTATTTTATTATCAATATCTTCAATGAAATTTGGAGAATAAATTTCTATTAAAGTGATTTTTTCTTTGTATGTGGTCACTGATTCATCCTCTTTCCTTTCGAAGAATTTGTTTTCCATCCTAAGTCAGGTTGCCTTAGGAAAATATTTCTCAAGAAACATATTTTTGAATTCATACCAATCAAGATCATATATATCCTCACTTTCCAAGATATTATTAACCATTTAACACCACTAATAAGAATAACCTTCATAATAGTAAACAACAACACTAACATTTTGATTGTCTGAACACCCAATTACATCAAAAATATTTTCTAGGGATTTATTCCACCTTTCAGCTAGGATGGGGTCAGATGATCCTCTATATGATGGAGGATGTAGTCTCATTAAATGATCCACTACTGACATGTTAATCTATAGTTGATTTGTATGATCTTTTGAATGGATAAAACCACTATTTATCACCCGATTCAACTAATCCATCACTACAAGAAATTGTTTACTTCTGATTCCAACCATTTTTGGTTTCAAAATTGGAAGGTTGCTTTCCTCAAGATGTCATGCTAGAGCAGCTTCCCTATTTCATTTATGGAAAAACATTCTAAAGATACATATATTAGATGAATAAAAATGGTAATCTTCAAATACTATATCATTTCATGTGGACCATAAAGTAAAAATAATTTATAGATATTCTATTAACAATATCTTAACCCCTTAAGTTATCTAAACTAACCTCTGATACCAACTATAATGCCCCAACCTTAAAAGTTATATAATATGAAGTTTAATCAAGAATTTGATTTCTTTAAAATTAATGATATTTTTTGTTCATTTTTTAGAGAATAATTCCACTATTAATAAAAAAATCCAATTAATCATACAAGAGGATACTACCAATACAATATACATATTTTTTTCAAAATATAAAACTTTTTAAATAAAATAAGATTCCTTTTCTCGATAAAAATCTTATTGAATTCTTATATTCTCTTAAACATCCTTATACAATGTGGAAAAAACTTAAAAAAAATTTCATGAGCACAAAAATACCAGTTACAGATATAAAATAAATAATTAAACTATTATTCCATGAATATTTTAGACGCAATAAAACATTTTCTCAAAATCATACTTTTCACCCATAAAAACATACCTCATGATATCATAAGATTTTTGAAAATACTTCTTAGAAATAATAAATTATAGAGGTATCATATGGAATACTTATAATACTTACATTGTAGCTTTCATAGCTACATAGTGAGTAACCTTTATGGTTATGTTTGGAATACCCATCACAACTTATTTCCCAAATCTCTCAGGATAAACCCTATTGTTTAAATTTTTCTTATTACCAAATTCATTAGAGAGGTATCACAGTATAATCCACCTTCGGTTTATCATGGAACCACCCATATATATAATATATTAGAAGAACCAAAACATATTCATAACACATAAATCATGCTTAAAGGGAAAAACATTTCCACATTACAATCACGTGATATCATTTCATGATATTATCATAATAAATCCCTTATCAAAACCATTTTCAATATAAAAATACATTAAAAGTGGATATTTTATTTGTTTTACTTTTAAAAAAAATAAGGTTTATAGGTGAATCCAAATAAAAAATAATAGTTATGACAGCAAAGAAGTCGTTTTCACCGCATACATTAAAAATATTACTTTTTTCATTTTGTATTAAAAGTAAAAAAATCCATATAAAAATATTCATTTAAAAAAAATTAAATTAAATTCAAGATATAAATAAAATATTAGATATTAAAAAATAATTTCACAAATAAGAGTTGAACAACATAATCAATATGTTTATGTTTAACCCAAATAATGGAAATTGGGTTAAGAAATTCGATTACCTCGAGTCTAACTTGTCTCGTACATTATTTATCTTCTTGAATAATAAAAACAGATTGATTTCAACTTGACTTATATTATATTTAAATTTTATTATTCATTTTATATAACTTATTACTATGTTATAACAATTACATAGTTATTTAATTTCATGTCATATGTTTTGTCTATATTAATTTTTTGAGACAAAAATGAACTTGGTATGATGTCAAATGAACATGTGGTCATAAGTCCATTATATTTAGAATTTAAAAAATGATATAAATATATTATATATTAATTAGATAAGTATTTATAATAATATTCTAATACAAACTAAAAACACCATTCATGGATATGGTAGGTCGTAGTTACGCATGAACACTATTTTTGTTTTTCCTATCGTATTGAAAAAGAGAAATTAAAAGAAATATATATAAATATGTAAACATATATAATGTAATAATATTAGAAATAATATGTCATATATATAAATTATTTTTACTAAAAAAATTCTTAATACATTCCATGTGATGTGTGAATGAATCACATCATTTTGAGAAGGCTATAGTCCACACCTCCCCAAATGAAGTTATCGTATAACAACAACATGGAAAGCATGAAGGTATGTTTAATATAACATTTAAAGAATATTAAATAGGTTATAATATAAATATTTATATATTATTTAACCTTAAAAATTGTTTTATTATGATTCATTAAGGTGGCAATGGAAAAGGAACAAAATCATTGTTCAAAGATGAGATTAACCGACGTAACATGGACAATAATTTAGATTCATTGAATAATAGGAGGTGATAAAATAAATAGATATCATATATTCTATTAGAAACATGAAACACCATTATTTACATGATTATGGAGTTATCATTCATTTATTGATTAAGGAGGTGAGTAGAAAGTTGAAAAAGAAAAGGAATTAAGAGAGGTACTTTGAGAAAATTACCTATTTAATATCCCCTCCTTGAAAGACACTTGAGGACCTTTGATTTGGTCTTTTGGGGGAAATATTTGATCATAAACATGGGGATAGATACTATGAGAATTGTATCAGATATTTGTGGATCTAATATTATTTGTGGGTCAAAATAGGGTGGTGGATAGGTGGAATTTATACTTAAGGAGAGGTGGGTTCAAGTGATTAATTTATTAATTATTTTATATTAAAAGATAAACATATAGAGGTGGCATTAAATTTAAGGACATTGTATTATAATTAATGTTGTATATCCTAGTTATGGTATCTCCACACCTTATACAACTATTAAATTTTTTAGTTTTTAGCTATGTTAATTTTTTAACTTTTAATTTTAACCCCTGTTAAAAGTTTGCTTTTACTACGGTAAATAATTTTTTTACCATGGTATCTTTTTTATACCTAAAAATAGAATTGACTGTAAAAAATAATTTGTAACTTATGGTTAAAAATATGGAATCCATTTTACATAATTAAATTCATATAATTGGGATAATTAGATTTAAAATTAATTCCCCAGACAAAACTAAAAAGTGGGTTTTTTTAAAAGGGAAACGTTCGAAAGATGGAATTTTCTTTATATCTAATTTCAATTTTAAAAGGATTAAAATGAAATTATTTTATTAATTTATAATTAAATTATATAATATACTTTAAATAAATTAAAAGGATAATTTAACCATTTAAATAAATTAGTTGAAAAAGTAGCTTTGTATTAAAATACAGTACTTTTCACATTTCTTTAAAATAAGAATGGATTCCAAAAATTACAAAAATTTATCCAGTTTTTTTATATCCCCCTTTAAAATAATAATATTATTTTTTTCAAATATAACATATAAAGGGGTGAAAAAATTTATTTAAAATGTGTTCTCCATCAAAAGGCGGTAAAACAATCTTCTAAAAATATTAGATCTTTTATGCGTAAAATTGGACTTATTCTTATTTATGTCTATAAAATTCATTGGAATAAAGTAAAAAGAATTAATAAACATGTGTAAATATAATATGGTTAGTTTTTTTCCATTACCACTAATACTATGGCTAGACAATAACTACCATTTAAAATAATAATATTAATAATGGATTATTTTTTAGTATAACTAAGTCTTGTGTGCAACATAAGATTTTGGAGAATCCCATTGTTTCATGTTAGGTATAATATCAAACATAGTGTCCCATTTATTGAAACATTAACAACTAATTCATAAATATTAGTAGATATGAAAATTTTTTATTCTATAATTACCTGGGATGTTACACATATGATGTCCATTTATGTGTTTTCGTTGGTTATTATATCATATTGATATCATTTCCATTGTGGAATTACTCAAGAAAGAATTTATAGTATCCCAAATGTCTCTTTATAAAATTTCACTGATATTAATCAGCCTTTGGAATTTGGGGAGGCATGTCTGAGGTCATTTGATGACCCGACTCGGGGCTCTAAAAAGTGGTCATTGTGTCAGGGATGTTACAATGACCAAAAATAAAATTGATGTCACTAAAAATTATTATCCACATGATTAAAAACATGGAATAAATTTTTCATGATTCAATTTGTGGAGGTTTGAACATTTATATTTAATATAAGTGAAAAAAAATAATAATACTTTTTGAAAATTGTGTCTTTAATCACAAGAATGAACTTATTCCAAAATAAAATATAATGTTGTTTTTTATGCAATTATTTATATTATGTTTGGTAAAATTGATATAATGTTACATTAAAACCAAATATAAAATATAATGGGTCATTTATATTACTTTATTTAATGAAAATAAATGGTATTTTGGTAAAAATCTGTATTTTTCACTATTCACTCAAAATTTAATATTTCAGAAAAAAATCAATAAGTCGTATTTGGTATTTATATTAAAAATTATAATTAATTTTTATCGAATAAAATTTAAAAATTCCAAAACATTATAGTTTAATTAAACCATTGTAATTCATTTAAAAACTTATTAGTTAAATTAAACTATTCCATTTTTCAACTAAAATATCTTATAAAATTATTTTAAAATATTTGATGAATATATATACATAAAATTAATAATTATAAATTATCATATTGATTTATATCTTGGATTACCTAGGTTTTCATAACCACACTATTTTAAACATTGATAATGTTACTACTTAGAACAGAGGGAATATATTTGTAAAATAATAGAAGTTTCAAACAGTAAACATTTGATCAGAATGAAGAAAATTACTAAATACAAAAAGAAATTTTATTTTTGAGTAATAATTTTATTTTATATGTGAAATTATATATAATAAAACAAATTTCAAAATAATGTCATATAAATGGGGCAATTGTATCAAAAAACTAGAATACACATTCCATTATTTTATATGTGGAGACCATGAAGCCAACATAACTTAATAATAAAGTATATATCGATTAAAAATTACTAAAAAATAATATATATACTACAAATATCTCAATAAATTAGATATCATAAAAATTTAGGGAATGTTTATAATATGTTTTATGTTCCAAAAATAGAAGATGACTTTGCATATATTACCAAAATAAGGATAATAAAAATAACTCTAGTAAATTTAAAATATAGATGTATAGAGTAAACTAATAGTACTGATATATATGAGATAACTACTTTTAGGTTTATTTTATTTCTATTAATTATGATAAACCATTTATTCCCAATTCTTTGTTCCTCTCAACTAGTGGAATGTCCATAGTCACAAAAACGAAATGTCTATGGGGTAAATAAGAGTAGATTAAATTCTAAAAACATCCAAAATGATTTATAATTTTAAAATAATAAATTGATATTATCATACCATGATTAAATAAATACATCTTATGATATTTGAAACAAAATATTTAAGGGTGACACAATATATATTCATGGGATCTTTTACTAGGTTTACATTCAAAATAATTTATAGTCCATTTAGTATTATAAAATTTATTTCATTCCAAAATAAGTATAAATGATCATATTTTTTATTTCTCATTTGGTGAGGCGCAATCTCCCATAAATGTTTTTATCCTAAAATTATAATACAAAACACATATGAAAATAAATAACATATCAACAAATTTGTGGGTGATTTTTTAGCTTCAACCCTCTTCACCCTTCTTCTCCGTTCACATACCTATCCTATTATATTATATAATATTTCACCTCCTCATGATAGGTAAAAAAAATTTATTTTAAATCTATAATGTATTATATAAAAATAGGATCCCTAACTATTTCTCTTTTATTATCATATAAGGCCACCTATTTCATTATTATAAAAACATTACTCCATACAAGGAACATGATAATATGGGGTCTCACAATAATGATATTTAAAAATTTTTTTGAGGTACCACTAGATCATTTCAGAAAACACCTCTTAACATCCATTTATTATCCTCATTTAATTTTTTCATATATATAAATATTAATGTTTCATTATATTCATGGATATTTCATAATGGTTTTAGATAAAAGTGAACCAATTAGTTTTTATTCCAGGGATATTTTTATCTTCATTAAATGTGTATTGAAAATACTATAATAATGTTGAAACTACTAATGATATGACATAAAAAATCTATATAACATAATATTATTCACCATATAATATTTTGGATCATTTTATTTTATATCATAATTACTTCTTCTATGTAATGGGTTATGACTTGAACATTGCATTAATTTCAAACACGTATAATGATTATAAGGCCCCAGCCTTAAACCTTACTTAATCTTGAGTTATTACAAGATTACACATTGAGGATCTTTTCAGGTTTAGAGTTTTAGAGAATTAGATCATGAAACTTGCATTACATTCCACATTTAAACAAAGTGGTTACATAAAAGACAATATTCATTCTTCCCATCAACGGAAACCTAATTAAAATAAAACACGGATTGTTTCTTGACACATCCTTGACACTATCATCACATCATGTACCTTTCCCTTGACCTGTGAAAAACATTTCAAAAACTTGGGATGAGCATAAAAAGGCTCAGTAAGGGTTATAAAAATATGGAAAGGAAACATGAGTTCATATATACATATGAATGAAATCATACTTTACCCATAAAACATAGGCATATCAAATCATGAATGAATCATAGAAAACATAAGACATAGAGGTAACTTGAGGTATTCATAACATTCTTACGTAGGGAGTAACCCTCTTGGTTACGTTTGGAATACCCATCACAGTATATTCCCTAAATCTCTTCGGAGAAACCTTAACATTTCACTCCTTCGCGTTACCCAATGCATTGGAGAGCTATAACGGGATCACCCGCCCTTAGTTTATCACGGAACCACCCGTTTTCATAACAATGACCAAGAACCATAACATACAAGTATCACATAAAATATTCATAAAGGAAACAAAACATTTCCACATTTCAAACACAACATAACATTTTAGTATTTTGAAATAATGAATCCATATAAAAAGAAACCATTTCCAAAACCATTTAAAACATTTAATAAAAAGATTTTTGAATCAAAGTGTCCCATACCACCATGAAGCTTAAAATTTAAACCATTAATATCCATATAAATAAATCCTTAAAACCATTTTGAAAACATGGATATTAATAAGAACAAATAATTAAAACATTTAAAATGATATTTTGGTTAATGGGGTTTTACCAAAATTAGAGACACTTGAATACAATAATCGAGGAATAACATTTAGTCAGAACTTTATAATATCATGAGAATAAAAGGATTCATGATATAATACTCCAAAGGACAGTATATACACCATATAAGTGTGAATTGGTGCATAACAACAATGAACCCTCAATAGAAATGTAAAATGTAATGAAATCCCTTATAAAGAAGGTATCCTTAAATTAAGGACAAATAAATCTCAAAAATATGTGTGACAAATATAAATACACCCAATATAAGTGGATATTAATTGTAAAACAATAAAAGGTCATTCAAACATATTCAATGGATGACATATTCAATGACTACAAGTTGAACCCAATGAAATCGAAATTGGGTTAAAAAGTTCCCTTGACAGCCTAACGACATCACATCAAAAAGAGTTGATGAGAGATAAAAAGAGTATCTCATCACTTGGACATAAAATTTGCATCAACAAGGATATATGAGAACATATCCCAAAATAACAATATGTAAATTAAAAGACCCAACAAAAGAAGTCTTTTAAAAAAGAGGAGGGTGAAAGGTTCCCTTACCGACTTGGGTATCTTTCAAAACATACACCCCATGAAAGAAGGACAATAGATCATTGATGTAAATACTCATAAACGAAAGTATATTACACAAATAGTAGAATAATGGGCAGTACATACACCACTCAATGGAATTTGTGGCAAATGTAGCATAAATCTCACGAGAATAAAAGTGAGATGAAAAATCCCTTACGAAAATTCGGCAGCCTAACGGCGCCACTCAAAACTTCCAAAAATGATTTATGAGAGGAAATAGGGTCTCTCATCATATGAACATAATAAGTACAGTAGGATTAATATAAAATAACATCCCAATCAAAATAAATTTTTGCATAAAAGGAATGACATAAAGAGTGTACTTAAAAAGAAAGAGAGGTGTAAGATCCCTTACCTCGGGTCCGACTTGACTCGATCGTTCCTTAATCTCCTGAATAATAAACTTGAGTTAATTTCTAATTACTTAAGAACCCTTTTTCAAGTTAATTATTACTTTTATACCACTTATTACCATGTCACAAACATTATGTAATCATTTAAGTTAATAATATTTGTTTTGCCGATATTTGGTTCTTAAGTCGAAAGTGGTCTTCTTTCAATTACATGTTGTTCATGTGGCCAAATGTTTATTATATCCTGAATTGTATTAATTGTGTAGATATCATATATGTCATATATATCCAGTACATTCTTGCATTTATAACATTACATAATCATTTAGAGGTAAGAAATGAAATGCACCGTTCATGGAGACGGTAAGCCGTACGTACGCATGAACGCTACTTTCATTTCTATTTCGTATTTTATAGAATGGAATAATAATGATATAAAGGTATATTATAATTCCAGTATAATATCATATATAATATCATATTTCCATCCTTTATACATCCCACATATGGTATTTAACGAATCAAATCACTTTGAGGGGGCGGTAGTCCGCACTTCCTTAAATGAAGATATCGCGTATACCCATAATGGAAGCCACAAAGGTAAGACAAAAATGAAAAATACAGAAGCATAAATAAAACATAAACATATTATATATCATATATAAAAATAGTGACATCATAATGGCCACCTTTGAAGGTGTTAAATGAGTATTGAACAATCATCGTTTCGGGAGGCAGAATTTCACCATCCACGGAAACCGTATGTTCTTTAAACATTTGATGTAGTTGTGTGATAGTGTAAATGAATAAATCTTATAACAACATCCTAGTATATTGAAGATACTGGTGTTGTTACAAAATAAGTAAATAAAAATAGTTTAGGGGGTTGGAGAAGCAAAATAAAACAAATGAACATGAGAGAAATGAATTACCTTTAAAAGTGTAACTCCTTTTGATTTAAGCCTAAAGGCTTACTTTGAAAGGCTTATTCCCAAAGAGAGTCCTCTAGGATGAGGAGAGGGATTTGGAGAGAGTAAATGGGCAGGGGTTAGCCGATCCAAAGGCTTGAGAAGTGTGTGAAATGAGGTAGAGGTGGGGGCCTTTTATAAGAGGAGAGGAGGGGTACTTTTGGAAAGTAAGAAATATTACTTTATTTGAAAATGTGTTTCGGTTTTAAAAGGTCCCACATTGATTGAATTCGTGTATAAGGTGAAAAGGCTTCGAAATCCACTCATCCAATTGGTTTTTCCCATGTTTAGTTTGTAGATGTTTCATTATCTTTCCATTTTAATTAAATTGTCAAATAATGATGTCATCGCTGCATCATTATTATCTCATAAATAATTTAATTTCTTTAATGTCTAAAAATTATAAAAAAAATACTATGATATAGGAAATCTTTTTATCTTTCCAATGAATATTTATAATCAAAATTTGGACTTGTATAATCCCACTTAAAAATTGTTTTGGTAAAACATATTATGTTTGTGTCATTTTCACTTCAACATTAAATAAAAAGTAATTTATGTCATTTCCCAACAAAAGTGGATCCATGGGGTCCCCAAGTTGGCCCATGGCTTGTCTTGGTCGGACATGACTCACCCAATAGGTGTAGGACAAGTGTCATGGTGTTTTCACATTCTTATAATATCATTTTTACCTTAAACTACACTAATTACCACTAATCGCGATTACAAACTTAATAAGTTACTATTCACCAAAAAAATATTTTAATCTCATTGAACCACATTTTACTTCTTAATGACAACCATGTATGTCGGATTTTTGAAAATCAAAACACAATTATGGCAAAATTTCATTTAAATGAAAAATCAGTTTTTATAAGTACCACTTAGTGGTTTCTCTATTCATCAAAAATTGAAGTTTTTCAGAAAATTACCAAAAATTCACCCTAAGCTATATTTGATATTCCGAATTCAAAAATGAAGTCTATTTTACAAAATTCAAAACATATTAGTCACATTAATTAATTTAATAATTAATTCCCGCTGTCAGAGCAAATAGCGTGTTTTTATAAAACAATAAGTATCAAAAGATTGACACTAGTTTAAGTCTGATTTCAAAGTGAAATTAATTCCAATGACCACTATTGGATTTAATGGTAAAAATATTTTCTAATTTAACTTTAAAACCAATTCAAAATATTATCTAATCATATAAATAAATTAGATTAAAAAGTGGTTTTGAATTAAAACACAACATTCTACACTATTCATTAAAAAAATGAACTTTATCAGAAAGATACCAAAAATTTACACAAAGTAAATTTTGATGTCCCGATTCTTAATAAGAGTTTTATTTGGTCCAAAAGAATGTTTAAGAGTGAACAAAAATATATTTAATGACGGTTCTCCATTAAAAGGTGATAAGTGAACCTTTAGTGAAAACTAGGGCATATACGCCAAAAATTGAATTCTATCCGTATTTTAAGCCTTTATCTTTTGTTGTATAAATGTAAAAATATTTAAGTACATATATAATCATATTTTAGTTATTTCTATCCATTCCCGCCAATACAATAGCTACATGTTAACTACCATTTAAAATAATATTATTTTATTATTAGAGTGCAACGTAAGATTCCCAAGAAACTCGTTGTTGCGTGTTGGGTACGCCATTGAGCATAGCGTCCCCTTTAAAGTCATATTAATATTTTATTCACAAATATGGATAAATATGAGAATTTCTATTCTTTATTTACCCGGGGTGTTACATCCTTCCCCCCTTTTGGGAATTGCGTCCTCACAATTTTAAAATTGCGCTTGGAAACATCCTTGAACGTCCCACATCGGAACAAGAGTCGGTAAAACAATCACTTTAAAATAAAGAAAGATAAGCACAGAGGTCTCCCGAGTTAACCCATACTAGGATTCCAAGTATGAAAATATGGACATGGAGGAGAAAACATAGGGTCATGTTCTGATGGAGAGTGACAGAAAACATGTTTAGGAGAAAGTTAACCACGAGAAAATCACAAACTTGTGATGGGTTAAACGGTATTCGATTCCCCAGTAGGAAAAGTTAATAGACAACATTTTTGTTTTAAGTTACTTTTTATTGAGGAATTTATTCTTAAGGAAACATAATCACTTATCATATTGAAATTCAACTTTTATTAGATTCCTTACACAAACTCATATTTTCTCCTGAAGGCGAGTATTTAGGAAGACTTGTTCACATTAAGAGTGCTATAATAAACTTTTAGAAAATCACCTAATACAAAAAATAGAACTATATACCTCCCATGTCTTTAGACATTAACCAAAACGAAAACCAAAAAGGTTAGTACAAGGTCAGATAATCCAGAAAAGAATAACCCATTAAAAAGAAAATCTATGCTTAATCTCCAAAATTTGTCCAACAAAACCCAAAGTTCAACGAGGACCATCCGATAAACAATTTGTCCATAAAATTCTTCAAAGTAAACCAATATAAGATTGAAACCCAAATATTTGAAGGATTTAGTCACATAGTCTTCCAAGATAAATCGTAACATTTATCTCCAAACAACATCAGTTGCTCCTAATGTCTCGTATTGAAAAGTAATTATCCTAATCACATATCCTCCATGATAGGTTAATCATTTTCATAAATAACCCAAAATCATCTTACTCTTAATTCATAAAATCATATAACCAAAAAGAATCAGTCAAACTAACCAGGGACTTCACGTAGTCCAGTGGTAGGCGATAAATACAAGTCGAACTTTGGTTGTGGGTTCGATTCTCACAGCTTTGTCCGACGCGACGGGTTGTCACACGGTCTGCGTGTTGTCCTTTTTTCAAAACTATATAATTCTCAAAACATTCCCCAAAACGAGATAAAATCTTCAAAAATATTCATAACATATTTTAACCTCAATTTTATCTCATGCCTTCCACTTCAATCATAACATTTAGTAACCCATAATTTCTTCAAAAGTAAGGATCATATAAACCCAAATGGTTCTCTATAACTATGTCCACAAAAGAAAAGATAACTATTCCTTGGATAAAATTTGCCTATATTAAACATCAGGGTTACACATAATATAAAAAGTCTTCTAATGTAACCCCATCATCAAAAGAGACTTGATAATCCTAAGAATTTCACCATAACTCTTGAAGCCCTTATATGTTGACATCTTACTCATTCAACATTCTTCATGATCCATTATCCATTCCTTTCCAACCTATTCCTAAATACCTCTTTCCTACAAACAAAATCATGAATCATATCCTAAGATTCCAAAATAGGAAAACAATAGTCACGAAATAGTACATACCTTTGATTGGTCATTGTCAGTTTCTTCATCCTCAATAGGAATGGCATTATGTATTGGTAAACGAACATTTGTACGCTCTTGGTGACCCCATTCACGAAACTTCTTCATAGGACATGTGTTTGCATAATGACCATGCACACCACATTTAAAACATTCAATTGATCCCTCAGATAGAACTTCTTTCCCTTTCCTCGAGTCAACTGGATGCTTCCTTTTTCCATGGCAGGTTCTTGCTTTATGACCTTCATTTCCACATCTATAGCATATTTCTGTCCATTTGAAACATTTTCCTAGGTGTTTCTTTCCACATCTTTGACACATAGGTTTTTGAACACACTTACCTTTATGATTATTACCTGTACTTCCATAGGGATTTGTTTCTTGCATATATGATGCCTTAGAGAAATCCCCAAGGTTTAGGTGATCAATCATGACTCTAGATAGTTGGTTAAGGATAATCAGAAGAGTTCTCATTGCATCTCCCATATCATTCAGTTGCTTGCTCAAAAAATTGTCACAGTTTCCTTCACATCCACTGTTACTTTGGTGCCTGCTAGATCCAGCCATTTACTAAAACCAAAAAGGTCAGTGTGAGTATATCAACAAAACCATCATGTACTAATGAGGAAGATAAACACTATGATACACTTTCACATTCACTTTATCTAAAACTATGACTCTTTCTGAAATCCTAACCATTATGGTAATTTCACTTATGCTTAAAGAGTACCCTAACCTCTAAAGTTATCTAAACCGACCTCTGATACCAACTATAAGGCCCCAGCCTTAAACCTTACTTAATCTTGAGTTATTACAAGATTACACATTGAGGATCTTTTCAGGTTTAGAGTTTTAGAGAATTAGATCATGAAACTTGCATTACATTCCACATTTAAACAAAGTGGTTACATAAAAGACAATATTCATTCTTCCCATCAACAGAAACCTAATTAAAATAAAACACGGATTCTTTCTTGACACATCCTTGACACTATCATCACATCATGTACCTTTCCCTTGACCTGTGAAAAACATTTCAAAAACTTGGGATGAGCATAAAAAGGCTCAGTAAGGGTTATAAAAATATGGAAAGGAAACATGAGTTCATATATACATATGAATGAAATCATACTTTACCCATAAAACATAGGCATATCAAATCATGAATGAATCATAGAAAACATAAGACATAGTGGTAACTTGAGGCATTCATAACATTCTTACGTAGGGAGTAACCCTCTTGGTTACGTTTGGAATACCCATCACAGTATATTCCCTAAATCTCTTTGGAGAAACCTTAACGTTTCACTCCTTCGCGTTACCCAATGCATTGGAGAGCTATAACGGGCTCACCCGCCCTTAGTTTATCACGGAACCACCCGTTTTCATAACAATGCCCAAGAACCATAACATACACGTATCACATAAAATATTCATAAAGGAAACAAAACATTTCCACATTTCAAACACAACATAACATTTTAGTATTTTGAAATAATGAATCCATATAAAAAGAAACCATTTCCAAAACCATTTAAAACATTTAATAAAAAGATTTTTGAATCAAAGTGTCCCATACCACCTTGAAGCTTAAAATTTAAACCATTAATATCCATATAAATAAATCCTTAAAACCATTTTGAAAACATGGATATTAATAAGAACAAATAATTAAAACATTTAAAACGATATTTTGGTTAATGGGGTTTTACCAAAATTAGAGACACTTGAATACAATAATCGAGGAATAACATTTAGTCAGAACTTTATAATATCATGAGAATAAAAGGATTCATGATATAATACTCCAAAGGACAGTATATACACCATATAAGAGTGAATTGGTGCATAACAACAATGAACCCTCAATAGAAATGTCAAATGTAATGAAATCCATTATAAAGAAGGTATCCTTAAATTAAGGACAAATAAATCTCAAAAATATGTGTGAAAAATATAAATACACCCAATATAAGTGGATATTAAGTGTAAAACAATAAAAGGTCATTCACACATATTCAATGGATGACATATTCAATGACTACATGTTGAACCCAATGAAATCGAAATTGGGTTAAAAAGTTCCCTTGACAGCCTAACGACATCACATCAAAAAGAGTTGATGAGAGATAAAAAGAGTATCTCATCACTTGGACATAAAATTTTAATCAACAAGGATATATGAGAACATATCCCAAAATAACAATATGTAAATTAAAAGACCCAACAAAAGAAGTCTTTTAAAAAAGAGGAGGGTGAAAGGTTCCCTTACCGACTTCGGTATCTTTCAAAACATACACCCCATGAAAGAAGGACAATATATCATTGATGTAAATACTCATAAACGAAAGTATATTACACAAATAGTAGAATAATGGGCAGTACATACACCACTCAATGGAATTTGTGGCAAATGTAGCATAAATCTCACGAGAATAAAAGTGAGATGAAAAATCCCTTACGAAAATTCGGCAGCCTAACGGCGCCACTCAAAACTTCCAAAAATGATTTATGAGAGGAAATAGGGTCTCTCATCATATGAACATAATAAGTACAGTAGGATTAATATAAAATAACATCCCAATCAAAATAAATTTTAGCATAAAAGGAATGACATAAAGAGTGTACTTAAAAAGAAAGAGAGGTGTAGGATCCCTTACCTCGGGTCCGACTTGACTCGATCGTTCCTTAATCTCCTGAATAATAAACTTGAGTTAATTTATAATTCCTTAAGAACCCTTTTTCACGTTCATTATTACTTTTATACCACTTATTACCATGTCACAAACATTATGTAATCATTTAAGTTAATAATATTTGTTTTGCCGATATTTGGTTCTTAAGTCGAAAGTGGTCTTCTTTCAATTACATGTTGTTCATGTGGCAAAATGTTTATTATATCCTGAATTGTATTCATTGTGTAAATATCATATATGTCATATATATCCAGTACATGCATGCATTTATAACATTACATAATCATTTAGAGGTAAGAAATGAAATGCACCGTTCATGGAGACGGTAAGCCGTACGTACGCATGAACGCTACTTTCATTTCTATTTCGTATTTTATAGAATGGAATAATAATGATATAAAGGTATATTATAATTCCAGTATAATATCATATATAATATCATATTTCCATCCTTTATACATCCCACATATGGTATTTAACGAATCAAATCACTTTGAGGGGGTGATAGTCCGCACTTCCTTAAATGAAGATATCGCGTATACCCATAATGGAAGTCACAAAGGTAAGACAAAAATGAAAAATACAGAAGCATAAATAAAACATAAACATATTATATATCATATATAAAAATAGTGACATAATAATGGCCACCTTTGAAGGTGTTAAATGAGTATTGAACAATCATCGTTTCAGGAGGCAGAATTTCACCATCCACGGAAACCGTATGTTCTTTAACCATTTGATGTAGTTGTGTGATAGTGTAGCATGAATAAATCTTATAACAACATCCTAGTATATTGAAGATACTGGTGTTGTTACAAAATAAGTAAATAAAAAGAGTTTAGGGGGTTGGAGAAGCAAAATAAAACAAATGAACATGAGAGAAATGAATTACCTTTAAAAGTGTAACTCCTTTTGATTTAAGCCTAAAGGCTTACTTTGAAAGGATTCTGCCCAAAGGGAGTCCTCTAGGATGAGGAGAGGGATGTGGAGATAGTAAATGGGCAGGGGTTAGCCGAGACAAAAGCTTTAGAAGTGTGTGAAATGAGGTAGAGTTGGGGGCCTTTTATAAGAGGAGAGGAGGGGTACTTTTGGAAAGTAAGAAATATTACTTTATTTGAAAATGTGTTTCGGTTTTAAAAGGTACCACATTGATTGAATTCGTGGATAAGGTGATAAGGCTTCGAAATCCACTCATCCAATTGGTTTTTCCCATGTGTAGTTTGTAGATGTTTCATTATCTTTCCATTTTAATTAAATCGTCAAATAATGATGTCATCGCTGCATCATTATTATCTCATAAATAATTTAATTTCTTTAATGTCTAAAAATTATAAAAAAAATACTATGATATAGGAAATCTTTTTATCTTTCCAATGAATATTTATAATCAAAATTTGGACTTGTATAATCCCACTTAAAAATTGTTTTGGTAAAACATATTATGTTTGTGTCATTTTCACTTCAACATTAAATAAAAAGTAATTTATGTCATTTCCCAACAAAAGTGGATCCATGGGGTCCCCAAGTTGGCCCATGGCTTGTATTGGTCGGACATGACTCACCCAATAGGTGTAGGACAAGTGTAATGGTGTTTTCACATTCTTATAATATCATTTTTACCTTAAACTACACTAATTACCACTAATCGCGATTAAAAACTTAATAAGTTACTATTCACCAAAAAATTATTTTAATCTCATTGAACCACATTTTACTTCTTAATGACAACCATGTATGTCGGATTTTTGAAAATCAAAACACAATTATGGCAAAATTTCATTTAAATGAAAAATCAGTTTTTATAAGTACCACTTAGTGGTTTCTCTATTCATCAAAAATTGAAGTTTTTCAGAAAATTACCAAAAATTCACCCTAAGCTATATTTGATATTCCGAATTCAAAAATGAAGTCTATTTTACAAAATTCAAAACATATTAGTCACATTAATTAATTTAATAATTAATTCCCGCTGTCAGAGCAAATAGCGTGTTTTTATAAAACAATAAGTATCAAAAGATTGACACTAGTTTAAGTCTGATTTCAAAGTGAAATTAATTCCAATGACCACTATTGGATTTAATGGTAAAAATATTTTCTAATTTAACTTTAAAACCAATTCAAAATATTATCTAATCATATAAATAAATTAGATTAAAAAGTGGTTTTGAATTAAAACACAACATTCTACACTATTCATTAAAAAAATGAACTTTATCAGAAAGATACCAAAAATTTACACAAAGTAAATTTTGATGTCCCGATTCTTAATAAGAGTTTTATTTGGTCCAAAAGAATGTTTAAGAGTGAACAAAAATATATTTAATGACGGTTCTCCATTAAAAGGTGATAAGTGAACCTTTAGTGAAAACTAGGGCATATACGCCAAAAATTGAATTCTATCCGTATTTTAAGCCTTTATCTTTTGTTGTATAAATGTAAAAATATTTAAGTACATATATAATCATATTTTAGTTATTTCTATCCATTCCCGCCAATACAATAGCTACATGTTAACTACCATTTAAAATAATATTATTTTATTATTAGAGTGCAACGTAAGATTCCCAAGAAACTCGTTGTTGCGTGTTGGGTACGCCATTGAGCATAGCGTCCCCTTTAAAGTCATATTAATATTTTATTCACAAATATGGATAAATATGAGAATTTCTATTCTTTATTTACCCGGGGTGTTACATCCTTCCCCCCTTTTGGGAATTGCGTCCTCACAATTTTAAAATTGCGCTTGGAAACATCCTTGAACGTCCCACATCGGAACAAGAGTCGGTAAAACAATCACTTTAAAATAAAGAAAGATAAGCACAGAGGTCTCCCGAGTTAACCCATACTAGGATTCCAAGTATGAAAATATGGACATGGAGGAGAAAACATAGGGTCATGTTCTGATGGAGAGTGACAGAAAACATGTTTAGGAGAAAGTTAACCACGAGAAAATCACAAACTTGTGATGGGTTAAACGGTATTCGATTCCCCAGTAGGAAAAGTTAATAGACAACATTTTTGTTTTAAGTTACTTTTTATTGAGGAATTTATTCATAAGGAAACATAATCACTTATCATATTGAAATTCAACTTTTATTAGATTCCTTACACAAACTCATATTTTCTCCTGAAGGCGAGTATTTAGGAAGACTTGTTCACATTAAGAGTACTATAATAAACTTTTAGAAAATCACCTAATACAAAAAATAGAACTATATACCTCCCATGTCTTTAGACATTAACCAAAACGAAAACCAAAAAGGTTAGTACAAGGTCAGATAATCCAGAAAAGAATAACCCATTAAAAAGAAAATCTATGCTTAATCTCCAAAATTTGTCCAACAAAACCCAAAGTTCAACGAGGACCATCCGATAAACAATTTGTCCATAAAATTCTTCAAAGTAAACCAATATAAGATTGAAACCCAAATATTTGAAGGATTTAGTCACATAGTCTTCCAAGATAAATCGTAACATTTATCTCCAAACAACATCAGTTGCTCCTAATGTCTCGTATTGAAAAGTAATTATCCTAATCACATATCCTCCATGATAGGTTAATCATTTTCATAAATAACCCAAAATCATCTTACTCTTAATTCATAAAATCATATAACCAAAAAGAATCAGTCAAACTAACCAGGGACTTCACGTAGTCCAGTGGTAGGCGATAAATACAAGTCGAACTTTGGTTGTGGGTTCGATTCTCACAGCTTTGTCCGACGCGACGGGTTGTCACACGGTCTGCGTGTTGTCCTTTTTTCAAAACTATATAATTCTCAAAACATTCCCCAAAACGAGATAAAATCTTCAAAAATATTCATAACATATTTTAACCTCAATTTTATCTCATGCCTTCCACTTCAATCATAACATTTAGTAAACCATAATTTCTTCAAAAGTAAGGATCATATAAACCCAAATGGTTCTCTATAACTATGTCCACAAAAGAAAAGATAACTATTCCTTGGATAAAATTTGCCTATATTAAACATCAGGGTTACACATAATATAAAAAGTCTTCTAATGTAACCCCATCATCAAAAGAGACTTGATAATCCTAAGAATTTCACCATAACTCTTGAAGCCCTTATATGTTGACATCTTACTCATTCAACATTCTTCATGATCCATTATCCATTCCTTTCCAACCTATTCCTAAATACCTCTTTCCTACAAACAAAATCATGAATCATATCCTAAGATTCCAAAATAGGAAAACAATAGTCACGAAATAGTACATACCTTTGATTGGTCATTGTCAGTTTCTTCATCCTCAATAGGAATGGCATTATGTATTGGTAAACGAACATTTGTACGCTCTTGGTGACCCCATTCACGAAACTTCTTCATAGGACATGTGTTTGCATAATGACCATGCACACCACATTTAAAACATTCAATTGATCCCTCAGATAGAACTTCTTTCCCTTTCCTCGAGTCAACTGGATGCTTCCTTTTTCCATGGCAGGTTCTTGCTTTATGACCTTCATTTCCACATCTATAGCATATTTCTGTCCATTTGAAACATTTTCCTAGGTGTTTCTTTCCACATCTTTGACACATAGGTTTTTGAACACACTTACCTTTATGATTATTACCTGTACTTCCGTAGGGATTTGTTTCTTGCATATATGATGCCTTAGAGAAATCCCCAAGGTTTAGGTGATCAATCATGACTCCAGATAGTTGGTTAAGGATAATCAGAAGAGTTCTCATTGCATCTCCCATATCATTCAGTTGCTTGCTCAAAAAATTGTCACAGTTTCCTTCACATCCACTGTTACTTTGGTGCCTGCTAGATCCAGCCATTTACTAAAACCAAAAAGGTCAGTGTGAGTATATCAACAAAACCATCATGTACTAATGAGGAAGATAAACACTATGATACACTTTCACATTCACTTTATCTAAAACTATGACTCTTTCTGAAATCCTAACCATTATGGTAATTTCACTTATGCTTAAAGAGTACCCTAACCTCTAAAGTTATCTAAACCGACCTCTGATACCAACTATAAGGCCCCAGCCTTAAACCTTACTTAATCTTGAGTTATTACAAGATTACACATTGAGGATCTTTTCAGGTTTAGAGTTTTAGAGAATTAGATCATGAAACTTGCATTACATTCCACATTTAAACAAAGTGGTTACATAAAAGACAATATTCATTCTTCCCATCAACAGAAACCTAATTAAAATAAAACACGGATTCTTTCTTGAAACATCCTTGACACTATCATCACATCATGTACCTTTCCCTTGACCTGTGAAAAACATTTCAAAAACTTGGGATGAGCATAAAAAGGCTCAGTAAGGGTTATAAAAATATGGAAAGGAAACATGAGTTCATATATACATATGAATGAAATCATACTTTACCCATAAAACATAGGCATATCAAATCATGAATGAATCATAGAAAACATAAGACATAGTGGTAACTTGAGGCATTCATAACATTCTTACGTAGGGAGTAACCCTCTTGGTTACGTTTGGAATACCCATCACAGTATATTCCCTAAATCTCTTTGGAGAAACCTTAACGTTTCACTCCTTCGCGTTACCCAATGCATTGGAGAGCTATAACGGGCTCACCCGCCCTTAGTTTATCACGCAACCACCCGTTTTCATAACAATGCCCAAGAACCATAACATACACGTATCACATAAAATATTCATAAAGGAAACAAAACATTTCCACATTTCAAACACAACATAACATTTTAGTATTTTGAAATAATGAATCCATATAAAAAGAAACCATTTCCAAAACCATTTAAAACATTTAATAAAAAGATTTTTGAATCAAAGTGTCCCATACCACCTTGAAGCTTAAAATTTAAACCATTAATATCCATATAAATAAATCCTTAAAACCATTTTGAAAACATGGATATTAATAAGAACAAATAATTAAAACATTTAAAACGATATTTTGGTTAATGGGGTTTTACCAAAATTAGAGACACTTGAATACAATAATCGAGGAATAACATTTAGTCAGAACTTTATAATATCATGAGAATAAAAGTATTCATGATATAATACTCCAAAGGACAGTATATACACCATATAAGAGTGAATTGGTGCATAACAACAATGAACCCTCAATAGAAATGTCAAATGTAATGAAATCCATTATAAAGAAGGTATCCTTAAATTAAGGACAAATAAATCTCAAAAATATGTGTGACAAATATAAATACACCCAATATAAGGGGATATTAAGTGTAAAACAATAAAAGGTCATTCACACATATTCAATGGATGACATATTCAATGACTACAAGTTGAACCCAATGAAATCGAAATTGGGTTAAAAAGTTCCCTTGACAGCCTAACGACATCACATCAAAAAGAGTTGATGAGAGATAAAAAGAGTATCTCATCACATGGACATAAAATTTTAATCAACAAGGATATATGAGAACATATCCCAAAATAACAATATGTAAATTAAAAGACCCAACAAAAGAAGTCTTTTAAAAAAGAGGAGGGTGAAAGGTTCCCTTACCGACTTCGGTATCTTTCAAAACATACACCCCATGAAAGAAGGACAATATATCATTGATGTAAATACTCATAAACGAAAGTATATTACACAAATAGTAGAATAATGGGCAGTACATACACCACTCAATGGAATTTGTGGCAAATGTAGCATAAATCTCACGAGAATAAAAGTGAGATGAAAAATCCCATACGAATATTCGGCAGCCTAACGGCGCCACTCAAAACTTCCAAAAATGATTTATGAGAGGAAATAGGGTCTCTCATCATATGAAAATAATAAGTACAGTAGGATTAATATAAAATAACATCCCAATCAAAATAAATTTTAGCATAAAAGGAATGACATAAAGAGTGTACTTAAAAAGAAAGAGAGGTGTAGGATCCCTTACCTCGGGTCCGACTTGACTCGATCGTTCCTTAATCTCCTGAATAATAAACTTGAGTTAATTTATAATTCCTTAAGAACCCTTTTTCACGTTCATTATTACTTTTATACCACTTATTACCATGTCACAAACATTATGTAATCATTTAAGTTAATAATATTTGTTTTGCCGATATTTGGTTCTTAAGTCGAAAGTGGTCTTCTTTCAATTACATGTTGTTCATGTGGAAAAATGTTTATTATATCCTGAATTGTATTCATTGTGTAAATATCATATATGTCATATATATCCAGTACATGCATGCATTTATAACATTACATAATCATTTAGAGGTAAGAAATGAAATGCACCGTTCATGGAGACGGTAAGCCGTACGTACGCATGAACGCTACTTTCATTTCTATTTCGTATTTTATAGAATGGAATAATAATGATATAAAGGTATATTATAATTCCAGTATAATATCATATATAATATCATATTTCCATCCTTTATACATCCCACATATGGTATTTAACGAATCAAATCACTTTGAGGGGGTGATAGTCCGCACTTCCTTAAATGAAGATATCGCGTATACCCATAATGGAAGTCACAAAGGTAAGACAAAAATGAAAAATACAGAAGCATAAATAAAACATAAACATATTATATATCATATATAAAAATAGTGACATAATAATGGCCACCTTTGAAGGTGTTAAATGAGTATTGAACAATCATCGTTTCAGGAGGCAGAATTTCACCATCCACGGAAACCGTATGTTCTTTAACCATTTGATGTAGTTGTGTGATAGTGTAGCATGAATAAATATTATAACAACATCCTAGTATATTGAAGATACTGGTGTTGTTACAAAATAAGTAAATAAAAAGAGTTTAGGGGGTTGGAGAAGCAAAATAAAACAAATGAACATGAGAGAAATGAATTACCTTTAAAAGTGTAACTCCTTTTGATTTAAGCCTAAAGGCTTACTTTGAAAGGATTCTGCCCAAAGGGAGTCCTCTAGGATGAGGAGAGGGATGTGGAGATAGTAAATGGGCAGGGGTTAGCCGAGACAAAAGCTTTAGAAGTGTGTGAAATGAGGTAGAGTTGGGGGCCTTTTATAAGAGGAGAGGAGGGGTACTTTTGGAAAGTAAGAAATATTACTTTATTTGAAAATGTGTTTCGGTTTTAAAAGGTACCACATTGATTGAATTCGTGGATAAGGTGATAAGGCTTCGAAATCCACTCATCCAATTGGTTTTTCCCATGTGTAGTTTGTAGATGTTTCATTATCTTTCCATTTTAATTAAATCGTCAAATAATGATGTCATCGCTGCATCATTATTATCTCATAAATATTTTAATTTCTTTAATGTCTAAAAATTATAAAAAAAATACTATGATATAGGAAATATTTTTAGATTTCAAATGACTATTTATAATCAAAATTGGGACTTGTATAATCCCACTTAGAAATTGTTTTCGTAAAACATATTATGTTTGTGTCATTTTCACTTCAACATTAAATAAAAAGTAATTTATGTCATTTCCCAACAAAAGTGGATCCATGGGGTCCCCAAGTTGGCCCATGTCTTGTCTTGGTCGGCCATGACTCACCCAATAGGTTTAGGACAAGTGTCATGGTGTTTTCACATTCTTATAATATCATTTTTACCTTAAACTACACTAATTACCACTAATCGCGATTAAAAACTTAATAAGTTACTATTCACCAAAAAATTATTTTAATCTCATTGAACCACATTTTACTTCTTAATGACAACCATGTATGTCGGATTTTTGAAAATCAAAACACAATTATGGCAAAATTTCATTTAAATTAAAAATCAGTTTTTATAAGTACCACTTAGTGGTTTCACTATTCATAAAAAATTGAAGTTTTTCAGAAAATTACCAAAAATTCACCCTAAGCTATATTTGATATTCCGAATTCAAAAATGAAGTCTATTTTACAAAATTCAAATCATATTAGTCATATTAATTAATTTAATAATTAATTCCCGTTGTCAGAGCAAATAGTGTGTTTTTATAAAACAATAAGTATCAAAAGATTGACACTAGTTTAAGTCTGATTTCAAAGTGAAATTAATTCCAATGACCACTATTGGATTTAATGGTAAAAATATTTTCTAATTTAACTTTAAAACCAATTCAAAATATTATCTAATCATATAAATAAATTAGATTAAAAAGTGGTTTTGAATTAAAACACAACATTCTACACTATTCATTAAAAAAATGAACTTTATCAGAAAGATACCAAAAATTTACACAAAGTAAATTTTGATGTCCCGATTCATAATAAGAGTTTTATTTGGTCCAAAATAATGTTTAAGAGTGAACAAAACTATATTTAATGACGGTTCTCCATTAAAAGGTGATAAGTGAACCTTTAGTGAAAACTAGGGCATATACGCCGAAAATTGAATTCTTTCCGTATTTTAAGCCTTTATCTTTTGTTGTATAAATGTAAAAATATTTAAGTACATATATAATCATATTTTAGTTATTTCTATCCATTCCCGCCAATACAACGGCTACATGTTAACTACCATTTAAAATAATATTATTTTATTATTAGAGTGCAACGTAAGATTCCCAAGAAACTCGTTGTTGCGTGTTGGGTACGCCATTGAGCATAGCGTCCCCTTTAAAGTCATATTAATATTTTATTCACAAATATGGATAAATATGAGAATTTCTATTCTTTATTTACCTGGGGTGTTACAATGATATACCTATGAAATACTCGACAATATCTCCAATATCTAAGTCAAGTTATATGTTTCAACAAATAATCTTTTAATTTCCTTCCATTTTATGAAATAATCACTTTTAATAATACAATAAGATGATATATGTGATATACCCTTTTGCACTAAATACTAATAACAAATTCCACTAACAGGAATAATGTTACATATTATTATTTCTTACATCCATAACATAGAATGCCATATCCTATATAATGGAATACGATATAATTCATTAAATAAAAGTCACATTGTCTTCTTATTTCATAACTCTGTGTTACCTATTACCCCTAGTAACATTCTCATTTTAACTCGTTTTATCCATATGGACTTCTATTCAATCTTTTATCTCTATCTATCATACCTAATGAAACAAAGATTACTATACCCACATCTCTTATACAGAATATGATACTAACATCACATGTATCATATAATCTTTCCTTATTTTCATGGAAAATATATATATTCCTTTTAAAACAATTTAAAAAAAAGATAAAACATGGGTAAAAATTTCTTTTAAAAATAATGGTAGAGATTTTTTGAAAACATTTTTAGAAATCAAGGTTTTTGAATAAAATAAAATTCTAACTAATAAGAGAATAAAATTAAAATAAACATATAATATCATGAAAATAATTATGTTAATGAAAGAAAATATCAAAGTATAACATATACACGTTGTAAAATAATATTGGTGCATAACATAACATGTGTCTCAACAAAGAAAAATTTAGACAAAATTATCTTACCGATTTAGTGACATTTAAACTATTAACCCCATTAAATAGTGACAATAAAATGGATATGTAAATACCCATAAATTAATGTATAGTTATTATATAATAACTTAATGGGAATTATATACCCATAAAATAGAAACGAGTATTGAATATGACACAAGTCTCATAGAAATAAAAGTGTGACTAGAAATCCCATTAACTTAAGACTTGAATTCCTTCATACTTGTTATAACATCATATATAAAAAATATTATTTTATTATAAATCTACCGTATAACAATATTTATATATATAATACCACAAATTATTTTTGTATGATATTATATTACTTGATTATTAAAAAATCATTGTTAAAATTACCGCTTTGTTTTTCATACATGTTTGGTCCTGTTATTCATGGTACTGCTGCATTGATCATGATTTAATCCTATATATAATGATAAACATGATATAAATATAATATATATATATATATATATTAATTATATATTTAGATATGGTGATTCATAAAAGATAGAGGTAAAAAATAAAATATACCATTCATAGTGACGGTAGGTCGTATACACGTATGAACATTGTTTTCATTTTATTTTCATATTAAAAGAAATAAAATTATATGATATATTATAATTAAATAATCATTTATATGCCATAAATATAAAATATTTTTATTAAATCATCCTTAACACATTCTACATAAAACATTAATGAATCACATCACTTCACGTGGTAGTAGTCCACTGTACACATGAACGACGTTATCGTATTCCCACAAAATTGAAATATTGAAGGTATGTCTATTATATAAATTAAAGAATCATAATAACAACATATAAATAATATATATAATATATAAAATATAAATTCATCATTAGTACCAACCATTAAATATGGTAATGGTAGGAAAAACAACAATAGTTCATGAGGTGGTTGTCTACCGACACATAAATGATCATTATGTATCCCCTTTGATGGAAATGTGTGGTGTATTAGGTATTTACATTAAAAAAACAAAAGAAAATTACATTTAAGATACTGATTTTATTATATATACATGAAATAAAAATAATTTAATGGTTTTAATAATGATATAGAACAAAATATTTCATTGATAAACATATCATATTATTAGGATTTCTCCATTTAGATCACACCAAATGATATCTTTGGTTGGGTTTATAAAAAAAATAAAAGATTCTAGGATGATTTGATGTATTCTTCTAGGATATATTTATAGGAATTGGATGAACCAAATAGTTTTATTAGTGTGAATAAAAGATAATAATAGATTCCCTTTTCTAAGAGTGGGGAGAAGAACTTTTTTAAATTCTCAAAAAGATTAATTCAAAATAAATTAAATCTAAATATATATACATAAAAAAATGAATTTTATAAAATATAATATATTATATGGTTTTAATATCATAAAATAATATATTTTATACATGTTTTTGGGTTATTTTTAAACTTAACATTTTTTATTAACCCTTAGTTAATCCATTTTAATTTTAACTAGAGAAATATTTTTTTAAGATTAAAAGGATGTAATTTTCACTTATAATGTATAAATTGGACCATAAATGGTCACATTATAGTAATTTAGGTAATATATCACCACATTTTCCTAATTTAATATTTTTAACATTTTTAAATAATTTAATTGAATATTGGTTTCGTAAAATATCCTTAGGGTCAATTTTGACACTATTCATTACGTAGACATTACAAAAATCAATAAAACCATATATATTATAAAAAATAATTTAATTGACCCCTATAATGTTATATTATTCTATAAATTTTTTCATCACCTTAATTAACACAAAATATATTTCTTTTAATATTTATAATATCATTTAATTAATTTTTTCTTTAATCGAATAATTATTACATCATCATTGGGTAATTATTTATGATAACTATGTCTTCCCTAAAATTTAAAAATAAAATTTCATGATGAAGATAAATGTTTTATATTTGAAATTAATAATTATAGTTGAAAATATCTTCCAAATAACCCCATATAAAAGATATTTATCTTCTTAAAAACAAACATAAGACACCTTTGACTTTTCATTATACAAAATGTTATTATTGTTATATTATCATTAAATGGTCATAAATGTTCAAATAACCGATAATTTAATTCCTATTAATTCAAAATACTCATAGAATAATAAATTTAAAATTGTTAGGGTCATTTTCCAATATTTATAATATTATTTTTACCTTTAATTACCCGATTTCTCTTTTATTGTGGTAATAAAATAATAATGTTCACTAATAATATTATATGAAAATAAAATGGTTAAATTTAATAAAGTTTTAAATTATAATTTTATATTTGGAAGAAAATTTTCAGAATAAAAAAAACTGTATAAAATTAATTTATAATTAATCCTGTATATGGTTTGAGAAAATGAGGCTTTAAAGTGAAAACATGCAAAATTTTGAAATGTTTTTATATAAAACTTATATATAAAAATATTACAATGACAATAATTGTATTAATATATTTATAATTGAATTAATTTTTCATTAAAACAAATTTTAATTCTAATTTAACAATATAAGTTATATAGAAAAAAGTCAGTTTTTAATTTAAATACATTATTTTCCACTATTCAGAAAAAAATGAAACATATTAAAAAAATACCAAAAATTAAACCAAAGTAATTTTTGATATTTATATGTTTAATAATATTATTATTTTTTCAAAAAAAAATTATAAATGATTCATTGTTTATTTTTATAACATGTCTTACATTAAAAGCCTGCAAAACTACCATTTAGAAAAATAAAACTTTTTTATGCACAAAAAGGTTTTGTTCTTATTTTCTACCAGTAAAATATTTTGGATGAATTAAAATACATTTAACTAAATATAAAAATATAAATTTAATTAGTATTATTTATTAAAGTTGATAAATTTAATTTTCTAAAAAATACCTTTATGGGAATAAAAATAGTTTTTCTTAAAAACACATCCTTTGTTTTCATATAGTTTCCATATTCATTAATAATTAATTGGACATGAAGTAATTAATTTCATAGAAATATACTAACATTATTTTTATAATTTATTTATCAGCATTAATTATGTCCATTATACTATCTAGGTGATAACAATTAGAATAAATATTTTATTTTTGTTTGGTAAAAATCATTCTAGCGTGTAACACATGATATTCAAGGAACTTGTTGTTGTGTGTTGTAAAAGATAAAATTATTATTTAATGTACTAGAAGCTAAAATATGGGATTTTTTAGTGAAATATTATGTATAAATCAATCGTTACATGGCCTAGAATGAAATTCAATCCATCAAATAATTTTCATTTATTTCATGAAAATAATTCCTAATAACTCAGGCTGATACATTCAACAACCTTTAAAATGGGTTTCTCCCTCTAAATTCATCACTATAATATAAAAAATTGATGATAACTCTACATAATAATATCCTAAATTTCACATGTATCTTCTTCAGACCTTTGATTTCTCCATAAAACATTAACCAGGTCAATGGTATTGTTTTATAGAACTTTATCACTACAGTCCAGAATTTCTACCAGTTTACCTTCATAATAAATATATTACTATAGTGGTATGAACGTTGAGTTTAGTACATTTAATGGATTAGGTATTTACTTTATAATAAGAGATTCATGGAACACATAATTAACTTAAGATAAATTTTATGTAATCAGCAATGGATAAGCTATAGTTCGGATGCGATCAAGAATAAAAAATTAAATTGAGTCCTTGTAATTTGAAATTGTACTTAAAAACTAAAAGGTGTATTTTTTAGAATATTATTTTGGAAAATCCAAATTATAGAAATGAATAATAAAAATTCTTTTAAAAATGTAATGTTGGAAACATAATGGTTACCCAAAGTAACCCATAACTAGGTTCTCACATATAAGAACATTAGTGGAAACTAAAAACATAGACATAAATGAGAAAAATAACTATCAAGTTATGATTGGGAGAGATAGATAATATGGTTATTAGATGGATAATGACCACAAAACTATAGACAAAATATGTTTGAGAAATTTCATTTAAATCATCATAAATGATGATGGTAGAATACAATTTTATTTGAAAAAATTCATTTGACAGGATATACTTACTTGATTTCATCTCATAGGCATAATATCACACTTTCGATGTGTCTTTGTAAATTTATTATCTGTATCTCACTCCAAGAAATGAATTTTTATTTTTAATACATATAAACATAGTGGATCATAAGATTCATAATCAAATGAAAATATATTCCTTGGTATCTAATTATCATCATATCAAAAATGGTTAGCATTTGTTATTCAATAAACATTAATATTAATTTGGTTAAGTGAAACATTAATCTCTAAAAACCTATCCAAAATTTTACTTAATTTTTTTTAAAAGTTTAACCATATGAACCATCAAAAATATTAAAATCCTAAACTATCTAAAGAAAGTCACTAAATTTCCAAAATCAACATATCATTAATCCCACAAACAATACGACATAGTTCTTAATTATCCCTTTCCAAATAATTGAATAACATCATCATGTATTATATTGAAAAAGGGTAATAACTGGAATTACAATATATCTTTAGTGAAAACACGTATTCTTTAAAAAATATTAACTCTTTCCTTATACCATAAATTCTATAAACTCAATCCATAAACCACATTTTCATCATATTACTAGTCATTTCTAAATTCATAAAAACTATCATAATAAAATATATCTTTATCTCATTATTATCCTAACATCATGAATCTATATAGGGTTCTCTTTCCCTTAATAACAATTTCCTAAAAAATATCCCCTTACCACCTCAGTCACTTTTTATGGTTTCTAATAGCATTCAACATACACTTTAAAATCCTTAAGGAAAAACGGAAGTAGACTAATCCTGAGATATTTCATTATTCTATAATACCATAAAATTATTTCAACATTATTATTCCTGAATAAAAATTCATAAATACTTTAGTATTTATTTTTTAATTATTTGTATGGAATTGGTCCAACCTTTGACATGAATTTGGTCCTTGGGTCTGTGTATCTATTAAGATAATGTCAATGTTTCCCAAACATAATATATATCTCTCCTTGACAATGTTTCACTCTAGGACCTTATTTTCCACACAGATAACATCTTCCCCTCAATTTGAGATATTCCTTTGGGGTTTTCTTTCCACCTTCTTGAAATGTAGAAAGCTGAATATTTCTTCTTCTATGATCATAACCTCATGAACATTCATATAATTTTATCGTAATGTTATTTTTTATTTTAGGAATCTCATAAAATTCATATTTTTAATAATATGTTATGATAGATGATTTAGTATAATCACAATATATTTTTCTCTAGCCATTATCATATTTGGTATCTCATAGTCACAAAATTTTCCATCACATTCAATGTTAACATGATTTTTTTTGGTTTCATCCATTGAGTAAAAACCAAATCAAAATTCTATATATAATAATCATAGTGGAAAAAACACATAATTAAGAGAAATTAGTTATAAAATTTCAATCAATGACACCTTAAGTCTAACATTGGTTATTCATGATCGTCACAAAAACTCAATAATTGTAACCAGGACATGAACATAGGGTTCTTACTAAGGTTTTATCATCCTATTTTCAAAAGGATAACTAAACCATTTATTTGATACCAAATATAATGACCCACTATTTTCATTCCTTGAAATTACACCATTTTTCTAGAATATTTCATACAGTACACAAAGAATGACCCATATACCATATTATTATAGTTCCTTTGTAAACATTGAAACGTAATCAACTAGTTTATAATAAATCTACATATCCTCCCACCTATTTCTTCATAACTATATCAATTTTGACATATCATACATGATACCATTATTCATTTCATGGGGAAAAGAAACATAAGAATGGGTGAGATCAGATGCTTATTAAGGGAAATGAATAGAGATACAATAGTATAACATAAACATAAGTCTATGAGAAGAAAAGAAAAAAATTGAAGATCACAACCTACATGTAAAATATCATATACAAGATTCATGGAATAAATATTATTAGTTCATAAAAAATGAATGATAAGGGGTTCAAGATTGTAAATCATAAAATCATAACATATATATAAGACATGATATTTTGGTAGACACGTAAATATATAAATTGATTTCCATATTAGTCAAGGCCCACGAGAAAGGCTATATTAGTGGAATGAGTTCACTCCACAAACCATATTAGTAGTCAATGTTCACTACCAATACTATATTAGTAGAAAACGTTCAATCCCAAGACTATATTTGGAGTCATGGTTGACTCTTAAGACTATCCATAAAGAAAAATTCCTTTTCTGAATCGGGTTTACTCCCCGTTTCTACAAAATCTATCTCATGAGTTATAAATCATTACCCAATGAATTGTACATATATATAGGTCTATCAAATAATATAAAAAAACAATACTTATGTGTTCCATAAGAACATAAATAATTCATCATAAAAATTAACTAAATATTGAAAGAATAAGAATAAAATCTTTCAATCATAACCCTAATAAAGTATAATTAACATAATATAATGGTATCATATATATAATTTTTTTGAAAGATCTTTTTAAAAATCTCTTGAGGAAAACATATTCTCCAGTTAGAAAAGAAAATTTTAAAAATATTAAATTTTGATAACTTTTTTATTTGAAAATACCATTGATAATTTATAAATGAATCCTTTAGGTAATGATTAGTCCTCGTGATGGAGAAATTACATCCATTCAATACATGTTAAAATAAATATTCCTTTCATATTGTCAGCATTATTCAAAATAGCCTTGATTATAAAACAAGAATAATATTCCTTTTAAAACCATTTTGTAAAAAGTAAAATCATGAATAAAAATGTCTTTTAAACTTCATGGTAGAACATTTTTAAAAACATATTTAGAAAAAATTTGTTTTTAATAAAATTAATTTTTGACCAAAGAGAAATTAAAATTACCTGGAACTTATAATATCCAGAATATAAATATATTCATGAAAAAAGTTAAAATGCCTATTATACACCTCTTAAAATAATAATGGTTCATAACATAACATGTGTATCAAAGAAGGAAAATTGATAAAAAAAATTACCTTGCCGAATTGGTAAATTTTTAACCATAAACCACATGAAATAGAAATATCATCAAATGAATAAATAAATATCCATAAATTTATGTACAAGGATCATATAATAAATCAATAGGATTTATATACTCAACAAAAAAGATACAAGTGGTGGATATGACATAAGTCTCCCAAAAATAAATGTGAGACTAGAAATCCCTTTTTGTTATGTCTTAACTTCCTTCATACATGTTAAAAAGACATGTATAATAAATAAAATTTTAGTATTAATATACCATAGAAAAATATTATATATATAAAATAAAATATATTATTTATTTATGACATTATATTACTCTTTTATTAACAAATCCTTTTTATTATTAATGTTGTATTTTTCGTACATATTTTGTATTTTTATTCTTGTTCATATTATATATATCATGATTTCATAGTCTTAAGAATGATAAAAATGATATAAGTGTCATATATATATATTCATTATATATGTAATTATGTTGACTCATATAATTAGATGAAAACAATTAAATACATCGTTCATACAGATGGTCAGCCATACGTACGCATGAATGATGCATTCATTTTATTATCATACAAAAAGAAACAAAATTCTATGATATATTATGATTATAGAATAAATATTATTTCATATTTATCACATATTTTTATTAAAACTACCCATAATAGATTCCATTTTAATCATGAATTAATAACATCTCGTGATGCGGTAGTTCACCTTACACACAAATGACATTATCATATTCCCAAAAATGGAACTCTTGAAGGTATATGTGATATAAAAATTCCATAATAATAATAAAATCATAAAAATAATATATATCATATTTAAACTAAAAATCCATAATTATTCCATACCATTAATGGTGGTAGTGGAAGAATAAATGACATGAGTTTCTGAGGTGATAGTCCTCCATACACACGAATGATGATTGTGTATCCCATTTAACTAAAGTGTGTAGAGTTGTAGGTCATACCATTAACTTAAAAAATCTCCTTATATTTAACATATTATTTTATTATTTAAAAATTAAATAAAAATAATTGAATGGTTTTAAAGAAGAAATAAATCAAAAACATTCATTGATGAACGTAGCCACTTCTTCATATGTCTCCTTTTGGTGTTCACTAATGGATATAATTGGTTGGATTTATTCCAAAATAATGGATTTTAGGAGTAATGGAAGAAATTTTGGAGGTTATTTTTACCAGGTTTGGGTGATCTGAATATATTTTTTAAGTGTGATGAAAAAGAAGAAGATGTTCTCTTTTATAAAAGAGGGGGAGCACTTTTTAACTGTCAGAAATGATTAATTAATAACAAATTTAATGTAAATAAAATTATATAAAAAAGGAAATTAATTCAATGATATTATATTATAAAGTTTTAATCTCACAAACCTATTTATTTTAGATAGGATTTGGTGTTATTTTAAACCTTATCATTTTGATTAACCCTTCTATAATAAATTTTAATTTTATCTATGGTAACAAAATTTTCAAACTTATAAGGATGTAATTTTTATTTATTAACATTAAATTTTACTATAAGTAGCCAAATTATGATTTTTTTGACCATATATCTTCCCTTTCTACTTATTGAATATTTTTAAAAAATTAATAGTATTTAATAATATATTATTTCATAAAATAAGATTAGTGTTAATTTTGATAGTAATCATTACATTGACACTATGAAAATAAATAAAAAAATTTATATTCACTATAAACAATCAAATACACCCCAATAATTAAATATTCATCTATAAAATTCATTTATAACCTTAATTATTTTAAATTTCATTTTTTTAATGTTTAGGATACTATTTAACGGATTTTATCATTAATTTAATAAAAACTGCATCATTATTGTGTAATTATTTATGATACATATTACTTAACAAAAAACAGAAAATAATATTTCATGATGAAGATAATTTTTTTACATTTAAAATTACTATTTATAGTTGAAAATATCCCCAAGATTACCCCATGTTAAGGATATTTAACTTCTTAAATACAAAAGCATGCCAAGTTGGACTTTTCTTTGAAAAAAATAGTATAAATATAATAATATCATAAAAATTGTTATAAATTGATAAAAAACAATAATTTAATTATTATTGATGCAAAATTATCATCCAATAAAATTATATCAGTTTTAGGGTTATTTTAAAATACTAATTATATTATTTTTACCCTCAATTAACAGATTTACCCATAACCGTGGAATTAAAATTTAAAAGTATACTATTAATATTATCCCAAAATAAAAGGGTCCATTTTTATAAATTAGGAACATTTTATTAAAAATAAAAAATCTATTTTTTAAAATTTTAATCACATAATTGGTTAAAATTGCTTTTAAATTAATCCATTACAAGGGGTGTGAAAATGAGGTTTTAAAGTAAAAAAATGTAAATGTTTCAAATGCTTTATATCAAAATTAAATATAAAAAATATTAAAATGAACTTAATTGTATTTTTAGATATATTATGAATCTAATGTTACATTGAAACTAATTTACAATATAATTTACCATAATAAATTTCTTAGATGAACAATCAGTTTTCAATTAAATTGAAGTATTTTTCTCTATTCATCAAAAAATGAAACATATCATAAAAATGACAAAAATTTAAAAGAAAATTGATACTCATATATCGAAGAATATTATTTTATTAATTTAATGTTATAAAATTTTCGATATTTAGTTTTAAAACAATTATTTCATTAAAAGGTGGCAAAAATGCCTTTTAGAAAATAGTATTTTTATGCTTAAAAATGGGTTATTTTATATTGTATTCCTATAAATAATATTTTATGAATTAATAAATATTAATTTAAATATATAAAATATAAATTATATTAATAAAATTCAATAAAAGTTATTAATTCTTATACTAATATAATGTAACTATCCAAGATTCCATATTACGCTCCTCATTAAATAATACAGTAGCATGTGTTGTACGCAACTTCGAGTTCTAACACACCACAACCAATCAAACTTGTCGTTAGGAATAGTAATACCCACTTTCTGAAATTTTATAAATTTTATCTTTCAAAATGGACTTCATTTTTGGATTCGTAATATTGTAATTATCTTGGGTGGAATTTTTGGTATTTTTATGAAAACATTCAATTTTTGATGAATAGTGAAAAACACTGAGTTATAATTTAAAACCGAATTTTTATTTAAATAATTATTATTTTTATTTAAATTTTTTTAGGTAAAAATAGATACATAATACCTATATAAGTTTAATATAATTTATTAGAGTCATTTTATAATAATTTTAGATATATAAGAATTTTATTGAACTTTTCACCGGCATTTACCCACCTCCTATGATAATTTAGAAATTCACATAAAACATAATTTTACCGCTTCTGGGAGTGGAATTTTAAAAATCCAAGTGACACGGTTGATACAAGTAAGAAAAATGTGGTTCAATAAGATGAAAATAATATTTGGTGAATAGTAATGTTTTACTTTTATTTACCACAATTAAAAGTAAATAAGATATCTAAGGGTAAAAATGATATTATTATTAACCTAACAGATGTACTAATTCTATTTTATATGTATTGTTTGACCCAAAATAACCTTAGGAGTAAAATATAAACCACTTTGGTCCACTTGGATTAGATTATGACACATTATTATTTTACTTAAAGAAGAGTTAAAAGAGTTAAAATCAAAGATTAATAACTAAAACATTTTTAATATAGGGTTACACATAAAATAAATTCGACTATAAATATTAATTAGAAATATAAAACGATTTCATATATAATGGTATTTTATTTATATTTTTTAGACATTAAATAATTTAATTATTTATGACACAATGATGATGGATTAATTACTTAATTAATGAAATATTAAAATAATTGATATTATAAACATCCAAATAAATGTAATTTGAGACTTTTTATGAATTAAACTAATTTTCTAGGTTAATATTACATTTTAGGGTTGGTTAGATGAATTTTTTTCGAAGTAATAATGTTGTTATGAATTTAGAAAAAACAAAATACCCAATATTGTCAAAATCGACATTAAAGAGTTCTTAAAACAAATATTATATTATTAATTGATATTATAATCCAAAAAAAATCTAAGGTTCATACAAAAGACTTATATAATGATATATGTATCATTAATGAACCACTTTAGGTTCTCTTGCATGTATATAGTAATTTTATAAACTATATAATATAAAAATACAAAGAGACATGGTGAATGTAAAACTATTTAACTAAGAGTAAAATCTAAAAGATAAAGTTAATATAGTAAACCAAACCTGTATTAAACATATTGGTTGAGTGTGTTTTGACCCATAAACACCTTATACTGTAAATAATCCATTTTTGAGCCATTATAATCCGAAAATGTTTTCATTATAAAATAATATTTCTAGCTTTTCATAAGGTTCCCCTCACCCCTCTTATTAAAGGGAACTCCCCCTTCTCTCTAATTCACACCTTCAAAGCCATTTTTCTCTACCAATATCTGACCAAATACCCTCTCAACTATCCTCCCTTAATCTAAGAGTCCCTTCCTTATGTTAGAAATCCACCCTAAGGATCCCTTTTGATCAAATCAAAAGGAAGAACCCAAAGAAGAGGTAAATATTTCATCACCTCTTTCAAGTTCCTTTCTTCTTCCACTTTCTTTTTCATTGTTGTTTCCATTATAAAATAATAACTCCAATATATTCTATATACTATGATATTATTATAAATATGTTATAACCAAATTCATTATTCTATCCATCCTTTGAATGACATGTCACCATACATGCGTACGTATGACTTACCGTCTCCACGTCGTGGTGTAATTTTTATTCAATACATTATTATTTGGATGGGTATAATAATGATGTGTAATTGATGTAAATAATAAATATAACATGATAATTATTCTATATATATGATATACCATCAAATTATATATTATTTTAATATCAAAATAATGATATTGTCACTTGTGCGTACGTACAGATTACCGTCTCCACGAACGTGATGAGATTCATTCCCCATCGTATCCATTTAAGACTAAATTTCATTAGATGATTAAAAATAATGTTTAATGACTTGATATAATTATGTATATGAATAAGATAGATCCCATCCATATAAAATATTACTCACATAACAATTAATATAACGTTAAATGAATCCATTAAGACCTGAAACAATGATAATACAAAGATATTATTAACAAATCAATGTTAAAAGATCATATATGATATCATATTAAGGTATATGATTATTGAATAATTTAATAACAATTATTTCACCATTATACAGGAGGTTAACCTACCCTTTACCAAGGAAAAGTACAAGGTAAGGGTTAATTTCAATATCTCTTCATTATCTGTGGTTGTTTATATGTAATTATCTACTGGGACCTCTTTATCATCCACATCCATGTTTCTTAAAAATTTATTTCAAAAAATTATTACTATATTATAGACTATGGGTTAAAGTCATTATTATATTTTTTGACTTTTTATATTATTTTTATAAAGGAATCCTTCCATCGTTTTCCAAACAAGGTCTTTTTTAACCTTTTCAACAAAATTAACGTAAGAATGTATTTTTTTAACTTATATGGCGGGTGGGACTATTTTCCGCTATTATAAAATTGTCGATGCTTCCCTTAAAATCTTATAAGAATATTTTCAAAGTAAATGTTTTATTTTATAATTATGTGACTTTTAAATGATTTCCAAAAAAGAGATATTTATCTTAAATAGTTTTGATTTCATCTATGTCAACATCCTTTGATGGATTTTAAGCTTATTTGAAGTTGATTTATTATGATACAAAACTTCCATATTGTATTGAAGGTTTTGGGACATGCTTGACTATGGATGTGTTATTTTTATACCTTTAAAAGATTTATGGATAAGGTATAGACATTTTGTATGCTAGTTTTAATACAAATGTTTATGTTATGTTTAAACCTGTTCATAGGAGGAATGCATTGGACTTAGTATGTGACGGGTGGAGCACGCTATAGCTCCTCGATACATCGGTAGGTCTCATGATAGAAACTAGTGTCTTGGCACAAGGCCCTGAAAAAATCTTATTTGTTGTCTTGGCACGAGGCCTTGACTATGTGGTTATGATAGTCTGGCTTTATGCATTCCATCATTATGTAAGTGGTTATTGATATTGCATGTGATTATTCACCTAGTATAATATCCATGTGAATAAGTAAATGGAATTATTTCATTTTATTTTTTCCATATTATGCTGAAGTTCAAGGTTAAAACTCTTTTGTTTTAGTTATACATTTCCTTAAATGTTTATGGTTATTTATGAAAGTTGCCACTATATTTTTATCCTTACTGAGTATCTGAGCTCACCCCTTTCTATGTTTTATTTTTCTCAAGATGTGAAGAATTATTTTATGACTGACCTATAGCGATAGTCTGGGGGGATATGAGTGTGGACTATTGAGACTATGTTGTTGTAGTTTTTCTCTTTATCATGTAATGTAAGACTTATTAATGTATCTAGTAGTTCCAAGGCTACTAAACTATTCGGTCTTTTGAGACATGATCTTTTGTGATCAAGCCAATGTTAGATAATAATGCACTGACTCTGGGTAACTAGGGTTGGGGAATTATAGTTTGTATCAGAGGAATTTTATTACAAACCTTAAAAGCTATATTTAGATAATCTCTGATTAGATCACATAGCCCTAAGATAGACTTTGAGGATTAGTACAGAAGAAATTCATATAATTTTGTATTTTAGAGATTTTGTGAGTTTTACAAGTAATAAATCCCTATCTGGATATGAGCAGGTAGAGGCGGCTCTAGCATAGACGTTCGTAGGGTTAAAACCCAAAAACACTGCTTTGAGATAGACTCGAACGGGAATTGGTGCACGAAAACTGGCCTGGCTGCACTCTTGGTTATGACACTCTTGGGGGATATGCTTAGGATAATTCTCATTTTCTTTATAAACTATTATGAAGGGATTATGAGTATATACTTCTCAAAGAAAACATTTTTTATGATTATGTATTATATCCATAAAATTTTCAATTTATGTTAAGTGTTTTACAAGTTTGGAATTATGTATTTCGATTCATAAAATAATCTTGTTTATGATAAGTGAGGCATGCTTCAAATTATATACATACCCCATGAAGTAATATTGATCGTTTCTTTGATGGTTAAAATCATTTCTACATCGAGCATAGTCTCACAATCCTTCTCATTGTACAAATATATTATCTCATGTGCTATTAAGACAGTAAAGGAATTCTCTAAGTTATACAACATTAAAGAAATGCAAGAGTGGAAGAGATCTTCTGATCACTCTGGAAATGGAAATATGGGGAATAAGGGAAAAGTTGAATATCCTTCCTGCATTAAATGTGGGAAGAAACACCCCAGTACTTTCTTGAAGGGAATGGGAGTCTGTTACAAGTATGGTAAAAAATGCCACCAATATCGTGATTGAAAGGGGAAGAAAGAAGCTATCGATGTTCAATGATACAGTTCTAGAGAAATGGGGCATTATGCAAATGGATTTCCTAAGCGTCAGGGGAACTTACCTCAAAAAAGACAAATGGATCAAGGCCAAGATTATGTTATCACTACTACTGAAGTTGAAGCTCCGAAAGACATAGTGGCATGTAATTTAATGGTTTAATCAAGTTTAGAAAATGCATTATTTGATTCTGGATCATCGCATTGTTTCATATCTACGCAGTTTTCTAAGAAAATTAGATATTTCTAATTTGATTTAACAAAGGAGTTTTCAATCAAAACTCCTAAGGGAAGTATCATTACAACAAAGCTTTGTGCATCAGTCCCCATTAGGGAATATAAATGTTCTTTATCTTCTGATCTCATAATCATACTCATGATTGAATTTGATATAATCCTCGGTATGGATTGGCTTTCAGACCATGATGAGAAGATTTATTGTAAGAAGAAGGAGGTTATGATTTTTGATGATGATGATAAAGAACACCTTATCTTTAGAGCAGAATCACCACCACCTAATTCTTATCTAGATCCACCCCCAGTAGCTCAACTAAATTAAATTATTGGTGAGGAAGAGAATGAAATAACTTTGTGTGAGGAATGAAATGCTCAAATAGAGGATGTATCTATCGTGAAAGAATATGTTCATGTGTTTCTAGAAGATTTACCTGGTCATCTTCCAGAATGAGAAATTGAGTTTTCCATTGATTTAATTCTGAGTTCAAGGCCCATATAGAAGACCCCTTATAGAATGGCCAATGTGGAATTAGTGGAATTAATAAAACAACTAGTGGAATTGGGTAATAATGGATTTATTCACCCTAGTGTTCCCCCATGGGGATCCCCTGTCCTTTTTGTTAAGAAGTATGATGGATCTATGAGGTTTTACATTGACTACAGGCAGATCAATGCTATAATGATAAAGAACAAGTATCCCATACCTCACATTGATGATTTATTCGACCAACTTCATAGATCTAAATTATTTTCAAAGATTTACCTTCAATCTGGATATCATCAGTTGTGTGTGAAGAAGGAAGACATTCTGAAGACAACATTTCAAACCAGGTACGGGCATTACATGTTTACAGTAATGCCATTTGGATTGACTAATGCACTCTCTGTCTTCATGGATCTAATGAATAGAGTTTTCAAGGAATCTCTAGATAATTTATTAGTTGTATTTATTGATGATATCTTGGTATTCTCCAAAATCTTTGAAGATCATGACAATCACTTCTACATTATCCTAAAGAATCTTAGAAGACATGAATTATATGGGAAGTTTAGCATGTGTGAATTCTAGATTCAGGAGATTTCTTTTCTTGGTCATATTGTCTCCAAGGATGGAATATTTGTTGAACCTTCTAATAACAAGGTAATCCAAGAATGGCTAGCACCGATGAGTATAACTGAGGTATGCAGGTTTATTGATTTAGCAGTTATTATCGACGTTTTGTCTAGAATTTTTCCCGATTGGATAACCCATTAACAAAGATCACGAAAAAGGGGGTTAAATTTTTTTTGATAAAAGAGTGTGAAGAATGATTTTAATAATTGAAGAGAATATTAGTCAATTCTCTTATATTGACTCTACCATTAGAGAATGATGTGTTTGTTATTTATTGTGATGCATCAATGAAAAGACTTTGTTGTGTCCTTATGCAAAATGATAGAGTTATTGCCTATGCATCACGACAGTTAAAAATTCATGAAAAAAACTATCATACTCATGATCTTGAGTTTGCAGTTGTAATCATTTCTTTAAAGATTTAGAGACCCTATCTCTATGGCAAAAAATGTGAGATATATACCGATCACAAGAGTTTTAAGTATATTTTCTCAAAAAAAGAACTCAACATGAGGCAAAGGCGATGGCTTGAACTACTCAAGGGCTATGATTTAACTATACACTACCACCCAGGGAAGGAAAATAAGGTGACAGATTCTTTGATTAGAAAGGATCATGGAGTTTTAAACAATATGAGAGTTGAAAAGGACCCTATATATATGGATCTAGTAAATATGGATATGGGAATCACCATGGAAGGTGAAACATCAATACTTTTTCAAATGGTTGCAAAAACATCTTTATTATAAAGGATAATGATTTCTCAGACCGGTGATGAATAGTCTCAAAAGAAGATTAAAGGTATGAATGATGGTAGATTGAGTGACTTTGTTTATGAATATAGAATTTTGAAATTTGGGAAAGGACATTGTGTTCCAGATATACCTGATCTAAAAAAGAAATTGTTAGATGATTCTCATAGTTCCCATTTCTCTATACACCCTGAGAGCACCAAAGTGTATAGAGATTTGAAAGAACATTTTTGGTTGGACAACATGAAGATGGAGATTGATGATTTTGTGTCATGATGTATGGTTTTTCAATGAGTCAAAGCTGGAAGGGAACAACCAGAAAGTGTCATGTAACCTCTTCCCATACCTGAGTGGAAATGGGATAATTTTACGATGGAATTTGCAATGGTACTACCAAATACTCCAAGAATGAACAATGCAATATGGATCATTGTTTATCGTCTTACCAATTCGGCACATTGTTTTTCTATAAGAGAATATTTTCCACTTGAAGAATTAGCAAGACTATATATTAATGAATTTTTAAGACTTCATGGAGTACCACTATCGATTGTTTCTGATCGTGATCCTTGTTTTAAATCAAGATTCTAGAGAAGTCATTAGAAAGCCCTAGATATTGAGCTTCGTTTGAGCACTACCTACCACCCTCAAACTGATGGACAATTAAAATGGATATTAAAACCTTAGAATACATGTTGAGATCATGATCACATGACTTTCAAGGTATGTGGGATCAATATTTACCTCAGGTAAAATTTTCCTATAACAATAGCTTCCATTCAAGTATTCAGATGACACTATATGAAGCGTTAAACAGAAAGAGATGTCACACACCAACTATTTGGGATGATATTGGTGAAATAAAACTCAAATACCTAGCACTTATGGAGGAAACAATTGAAAATTTGAAGGTAATCCAAAACCACATCAAGGTAGATCAAAGTAGGTAGAAGAGCTATGCCGATAACCGAAGGAAGGATTTGGAATTTCAGGAAGGAGATCATGTTTTCTTGAAAGCATCTCTATGGAAGGCTGTTATACGTTTCGGTAAGAAGGGAAAATGGAGTCCCATGTACATCGGACCTTTCGAAATTATAGAATGAATTGGGGCTATAGCTTACCAGTTGGTAATGCTCCCAAGTCTCTCTAATGTTCACAATGTGTTGCACGTATCACTGTTGAGAAAATACATGCCTGACCCAACACATGTACTTACCTATAAGGAATTAGAATTGGAACCAGATCTATCTTACTGGGAAGATCCTATCAAGATTCTTGATACAAGAGAACAAGTTCTGAGAAACTGGACGACTCATCTGGTAAAAGATCTATGGAGAAACCATAAGATAGAAGAGGAAATGTGGGAACTTAAGGAACTTATGATGAAGAACCAACCAAGTATTTATATGCAGTAATACTCTAGAAATATCTAGGAAGAAATTATTTGAAGGAGGGGAGAATGTAACACCCCAAGCTTCCACGATACGCTCCTCTTTGAATAATACAATAGCGTATGTTGTACGCAACTTCAAGTTCTAACACACCACAACAAATCAAACTAACCATTGTGAATACTAATACCCACTTTTTAAAATATTATAAATTTTATATTTCAAAATGGAATTCATTTTTGGATTCCTAATATCAAAATTATCTTAGGTTGAATTTTTGGTATTTTTTGGAAAACTTTCAATTTTGGATGAATAGTGAAAAACACTGAGTTATAATTTATAACCGAATTTTTATTTAAATAATTATTTATTTTATTTAAATTTATTTTAGGTCAAAATAGATACATAATACCTATATAAGTTCAATATAATTCATTGGAGTCATTTTATAATAATTTTAGATATATAAAACTTTTATGGAACTTTTCACCATCTTTTACCAACCTCCTAGAGAATTTGGAAATTTATAGAAAATTTTTTTTACATCTTTAGTGAGTGGAATTTCAAAAATCCGAGTGGCGTGGTTGATATCAGAATGAAAATTTTGGTTCAATAAAATGAAATTAATTTTTTGGTGAATAGTAACTTTTTACTTTTATTTACCACGATTAAAAGTAAATATGGTATTTACGGGTAAAAATAATATTATTATTACCCTAAAACATGTCCTAATTCTGTTGGATAAGTATATATTGACCAAAAACAACCTTTTTAATAAAATATGAACTTCTTTGGTCCACTTGGATTAGATTAGGACAGTTATTATTATTTTACCTAATGAAGAGTTAAAAGAGTTAAAATCAATGTTTAATAACTAAAAAAATTTTAATATAGGGTTACACATAAGATAAATTCAAATATAAATATTTATTATAAATATAAAAATATTTCCTACATAATGGTATTTTATTTAGATATTTTATACATTAAATAAGTTAATTTATTTATGAAACAATGATGATGCAGTAATTACTTAATTAATAAAATATTTAAAAAATTGATATTATAAATATCCAAATAAATGTAATTTGAGACTTTTTATGAACTAAACTAATTTTATAGGTTAATATGACATGTTAGGGTTGGTTAGATGAATTTTTTTCGAAGTAATAATGCTGTGTTGAGTTTAGGAATAACAAAATACCCACTCGTGTCAAAATTGACATAAAAGAGTTTTTAAAACAAATATTATATTATTAATTGATATTCTATTACTAAAAATATAAGGATTTGACCAAAAGACTTATATAATTATAGTTGTATCATTAATGAACCTCTTGGGGTTCTATTGGATATATATAGTATGCATATTAACAATATAATATAAAAATACAAAGAGACATGGTAAATGTCAAATGATTTAACTAAGAGTTAAATCAAAAATATAAAGTTAATATAGTGACCCAAACCCGTCTAAAACCTATTTGTTGAGTGGCTTTCAACCCATACCCACCTTATACTTTAAATAATTCATTTTTTATCCATCAAAAAACCTAAAATTATTTTATTATAAACTAATATTTCTAGCTTTTCTAAGGTGCCTCTCACCCCTCTTATAAAAGGGAACTCACCCTTCTCTCTAATTAAAACATTCAAAGCCATTTGGATCGGCCAAACTCTACCAAAATACCATATCCAATATCCCACATTCATCCTAGAGGCCTTAATTTTTTCATAAATCCAACCGAAGGAGCCATTTTGATCAAATCAAAAGGAAGAACCTGAAGAAGAGGTAAATATTCCATCACCTCTTTTAAGTTCCTTTCTACTTCCACTTACATTTTCTTTGTTGTTTACATTATAAAATAATATATCCAGTATATTCTATATAATGTGATGTTATTATAAATATGTTACAACCAAATTCATTATTCTATCCATCCTTTGAATCATTTTTCACCATACGTGCATACATGAAGCTTACCGTCTCCACGTCGTGGTGTAATTGTTATTCAATACATTATTATTTGGATGGGTATAATAATGATGTGTAATTGATGTAAATAATAAATATAACATGATAATTATTCTTTATATATTATATACTATTCAAATATATATTATTTTATTATCAAAAGAATGATATTGTCGCTCGTGCATACGTACAGATTACCGTCTACACGAACGCGATGAGATTCATTCCCCACCGTATCCATTTAAGACTAATTTTCATTAGATGATTAAAAATAATGTTTAAATTCTTGATATCATTCTTCATATGAATAAGATAAATCCCATCCATAACAAATATGACTCACATAACAAAGAATATAATGGAAAACGAATCTTTTAACACCCGAAACAATGATAATACTAAGATATTATTAACAAAGAAATGTTAAAAGATCATGTATGATATCATATTAATGTATATTATTCTTGTCTAATTTAATAACAATTATTTAATCATTATAAAATAGGTAAAACTACCCTTTACCAAGGAAAAGTACATGTTAAGGGTTAATTTCACAATATCTTCATTATCCGAGGTTTTTTATATGTAATTATCTGCTGGGACCTCTTTATCATCCACATCCATGTTTCTTAAAAATGTTTTTTAAAACATTCTTAATATTTTATAGACTATGGGTTAAAGTAATTATACCATTGTTTTACTTTTTATAAGATGTTTATAAAGGAATATTTCCATCGTTTTCCAAACAAGGTCCTTTTTAACCTTTTTGACAAAATTAAGGTAAGAATGTATTTTTATAACTTATACTGCGGGTGCAGCTATTTTACACCGTTATAAAATCTTCAAATCTTACCTTATAATATTAAAAGAATATTTTCAGTGTAAATGTTTTATTTTATAATTATGTGACTTTTAAATGATTTAAAAAAAAGAGATATTTCTCTCAAAGAGTTTCGATTTCATCTATTTAAACATCTTTGATGGATTTTAAGCTTATTTGAAGTTGATTTATTATGATTCAAAGCATCCATATTGTATTGAAGGTTTTGTGATATGTTTTAATATGGATGTGTTATTTTTATACCATTAATGGTTTATGGATAAACTATTGACATTTCGTATTCTAGTTTTAATACGAATGTTTATGTTATGTTTAAACTTGTTCATATGAAGAATGCATTGGACATAGTAAGTGATGGGTGGAGCCCGCTATAGATCCTAGATGCATCTGTAGGTCTCATGAGAAAAAATAGTGTCTTGGCACAAGGACTTGGAAAAATCATATTTGTAGTTTTGGCATAAGTCCTTGACTATGTGGTTATGATAGTCTGCCATTAGGCATTTCATCATTATGAAAGTGGTTATTTATATTGCATGTGATTATTCGACTAGTAGAATATCCATGTGAATAATTAAATGAAATTATTTAATTTTATTTTTTCCATATTATGATGAAGTTCAAGATTAAAAGGATTTTTTTAGTTATACATTGACTTAATTGTTTATGATTATTTATGAATGTTTCCGCTATATTGTTATCCTTACTGAGAATCTGAGCTCACCCATTTCTATATTTTATTTTCCCTATGATATGAAGAAGTATTTTATGACTGAACTGTAGGGATAGTCTAAGGGTATATGAGTGTGGACTATGAAGACTATGTTGTTGTAGTTTTTCACTTTATTATGTAATGTAAGACTTATGAATGTATCCAGTTCATCCAAGGCTACTAAACACATCGGTCCTTCGAGACATGATCTTTTGTGATCATGCCAATGTTATGTAATAATTCACCGACTCTGGGTAACTGGGTTTGGGGAGTTACAGATAAATTGTCTTTGAAGGAATAAAAATAGTTTTTCATAAAATTACAGTCTTTTTTAATTAACTTTTATCTTCATTTATAATTAATATTTCATCAAATAATTTATTTTATAAACATATGTAATACATATTTTAATAATTTAGTTAATCCAATTAATTCCTTACAATCCAATTTCTAGGTGATAACCATCATAATAAATAGTATATTATTGTTTGGTAAACACAATCTTATTTGTAACACTGGCTATCATAATAACTCATTATTGTGTATCACACAATCTAAATTTTTTCTTATTTATAATGAATTCCAAACTATATGATTTGTGTAAAGATATAATGTGTATATGTTAATCTTGAATTAGTGTATATGTAACACAATCCACCCAAGAATTTTTATTTTTTTGAAAGAAACTCATAAAAACATCAAGAGTTACATAAAAGGATTGTTTTATAGTGGATGTTTTGTAATTGGATTATTTCCAAACCTTTACAAGGACTAAATAATATTATTATGTAGTAATACATATAAATACATGTGTTCATATAGTTTATTCCTGTAATATTACTATTATTAAACATTGAAATCTTTAACATGAGTTGAAGTTCGTTCAAAAGGAATGAAATATAAAATGTAAAGATCATTGATTCACCCATACCTCTCCCAATGATCACACAGATCTTGATTGGTTATTTCAAGTGGTATCCAAGTATGTTTTCCATTTTTATCTATATGTATATATTTGATGAATTTTTATGTTTCCATGGATTTTCATAATTGTGAAAATAGTAAGGGTATTATAGTTTTTAATGGAAAGAGATATCATATTTTGAAATATAGAATACTTCCTAATATTATGTCCCTTAATAATGATTTTATAAAATAAATTATAGATTATTTCCCATGTATGGATGATAGAGTTCTCCTAATATATATAAATAATAAGCATTTAGAGAATGATGGGTAAGCCAAAAATAAGTTACTCTTCTCACATTCTGAAATTGAGTTTCTCTTAGTTAAAGGAGTTGGAAATGAAAATTTCATCTAGGAATGGTTGGATAACTTATATTATAGTAATAATAAATTATAAAAATAGGAGTTAAAAATATATAGGTGAGTTAAATATTTCATAATATAAGTGATTATGAATCGATTGGTGACTTATTTATAAGGGTGACTGACATTTTATGTTCCCAAAGATGTCCTGGATAGAGGTTGGAATATACCACCATTTTTTAAAAAGATATTATGAATTATTACTCATAAATTTGATGCAAAAACATCATCATTTGTCATGAACCATCCCGCGAGGCATGGGCTGAGTCTATCCCAAGTCCGCCTCTTGAAGGCTACGGCCTGGAGACTAGCGCCGAAGGTGTAAGCCTTCAAGTCGGAGGCATTTTCCTGGATACCTGTACGCACACGTGAACCCAACCAAGTACCAAAACACAAGATAAGAGATAATATAAAACTGAGAGGAAACTATGTATGGTCACAAATGAAATTAGGTGGGCCAGAATACAAACACCAAAAAAAATTACTAAAAACAGTAATATTCAAGAGTTCTCAAATGACCATCTGCAGAAAACCCCACCTAATCGTAGGAGTAGTGTAGCGACTAGAAGGCAAGGGAGTATGTCTCATCTGTTGGATATCATTGTGGTTTACCTAGTACAATTCCACTAAGTCTCTCATCGAAGCGTCGATCGTCTGCCCGAGACATGATACAAATGTGGGCAAGGCCCGTTCATGGGGTGAGTAACACTAAAATTAGTAGGGACCACACATGAGCCTCAGCCTAGTTGACGAGGAAACGCTAGGTGAATCCAATAGATCGAAGATCAAATCCGGGTGGAGGCATATTTCTAGGTTAATGTAGCAGTACTGTAGCAGGTACTGTAGTAGGAACTGTTTGGTACTGTAGCAGCCAAAACTATTCATACATCTAGGCCTTCGGGCCCCCAGTTTTGTCCTCGGGTCCTCCAAGGCTTTAGGGCCACCCATGTCCTTCAGGAAAGTTTATTATGAAGGCCTTCAGGACACCTTAAGGCCTTAGGGCCACTCCAGTGCCTTTGGGCCACATGAATGCAGGCCCCACACACACTACAAAAAAGGAGCAACCCCAGAAGAGGATTCAAAGCTGGTGCACTCACCAGAGTAGAGACAAATGGATTTTCAGAATGGGAGGGTATGGATATTCCATCAGTACCAACCTGTGCTTGCATGGGAAGCCTATCCAGATGGTCATGAAAAGGCAGAGAGCTAATATTAGGATGCAGATGCTGGGGAGGGGCAGTTCCATGTAGATAGTCCGGTTGAATTCCCTAAGACCTTTGGGTCATGTAATCTCCTAAAGCCTATGTTTCATGATACTCTAAGCCTACGAGCCTTGTAAGGGTTCCCCCTAATCCATTGAAAGGGGGGTTATCAAAAATCAATAAACATGAAGGCCTTCAGGCCATTTAGGCAGTAGGGACCCCCAAAACAACACATAAAACCACACAACAAACTGGAAGTATAACATGAAGCAAAAAGAAGACCACATAAGTCAACTCAATCCAAGAATCACATTAGGTCAAGTATAGAAGGGTCAATACATCGTCGAACTCCTCAGATGCTAGAGAAATACTGCTTTGTCAAGCACCGTGGGCCTTTCGGGTCACATATACCCACCTCTCACTAACCTTGGACGGCAGTGGCACTCATCCCTAATGGGTACCATGGGCATGCCGTGTCACCTAGAGATACTTACCACAGTGGTCCTAATGGCTCACACAGAGCCGCTTCCCACTAAACTTGGACTATTATGGTACTCATCCATGATGGGTACCTTGGGCATGCTAGGTCACACAGAGTTGTTTCCCACCGTGGGCCTGCTGGGTCACACAGAGCCGCTTCCCTCCTTGGCTGGAATAATATGACAACCCTGCTTTTATTATAAACATAAACATGATTTATTACATAAAACTTCACTTGATAAAAAAAGTAGATCGAGAGGTTTAGTGACTTTGGGGCTTAGAAACATTACATAAAAACTTAAAACATGAAATACAACATCTTTATTGAAAACTTCCGTTACATGAACACTACATTCCCTCGTACATAGCATTGAATGGGATCACCTGAGGACATGCATAAGAAAAGGGTTAGCTATAAAGCCCATTAAGGGAGTACATATGGAACAACATGAGGAGTACAATACATGTTAGACAATAGGCATACCAATAGATAATAAAAGAAACATGAACATAAAGTCATGATAAATCATGATAATCATAACATGGAAATGTGGCAACAACACTTAACATGGAATTAGCATGAGCCAAGGCTCATTGCACATGGAGAATGAGAAAATACTCATTGCACATAATGCACGAGTAAACCCTCATTGCACTTGAATTAGTATGAGTCAACACTCATTGCACATGACGTATCATGATACTATACTTTACCCAATGCATTGGAGCGCTATAAGGGCGCACCCTTCTTAAACATTTCATTTCATGCATAAGTGTTCCACATGGATCATAAAACATTGATTCATAAAACATAATCATTTATTCCACGATAAAGGAATGTGGAATTCATAAATGAAACTTTATAATCATTAAATAAATTTGCATAAAGGTGAATACCCTTGATGGATAAATGGGCATGGTATTCACTACGAAATGGCATTGGCTTAGAAAATCGATGCGATTTCAGCAGCGTAACGGCGTGACATAAGAATTCATAAAAACGGTTGATGAGAGAGAAAGAGTTTTCTCATCATATTTACAGGAAATGGAAAGTAAGGTGGTCATATAGATACATTTCCCTACAATTGTAATGGAAATTAGATTCATGATACAAAAATATTGCTTGAATGTAAAAGAGGAGAGAGAAGTTCTTTTCAGAATTTCAGCATAGTAACAGGTGTACATGGGAGGCATTTTATGAGAGAGAAAGGGGTCTCCCATCATTCAAACATAAAGAGGGCAGTATGAGGGAGGTTCAAAACCATACCCCAACACTCATAATTTAAATTAAAAGGGAAAAACAGCTTAATGAAAATTGGACAAAAATGACAAAGGAAGAAAAAACCCTTACTTGAAAGTGTGCTTCCAAAGGATAGAGAGTGGCTTGTGAGAGGCTTATTGGGAGATTGGGGCACCTTGTATAAATTATAGAGAGAACAGGGCAGAGGATGGACGAACTCCAATGGCTTTGAGTGAGGTTGAAGTGGGAGTTTGGGTGGGTTTATATAGGAAAGGTGAGGGAATTCTTTATTATTTAGGTTTGGGAACCCTTATATTAAATTAATCCAAACCACAAACCATCCCATGGTTTTTGACCATGGTTTTCGGAAAAAGGAATAGGAAAAAAATATTTTATAAGTCCAAAGTCCGAATTTCTTAAAATTTTGGGTTGCTTATGTGGAGGTGAGTCACACTCCCATGGAAATTAATTTAAAAAGGCAAGGTGTTGAATAAATCCTGAGGGGTCCATTAATGCTTTGAAAAGTAAATCAAACAAACCCAAAATCACATTATTTTAATGTTCAAACATATATTGGCCGAAAATAAAGATTATAGTATTTTATTACATCACTATTGGGTCATTATGAGGTCATAAAACACATTATATATTTAAACGGTATTTAATTGTTACCCAAAAATTTGATTGTCTCAGAAAATTATGAAAAATTCACCGTTGGATAATTTCGATTCCTTGATTCCAAAAATAACATTTATTTTATCTAAATAATTATCTAAATATGTGAATTTTCACTTTTAAAATAAAAACCGACATTTATCTAAAATTCACGGGTTTTGACAGAAACGGCTTTCAAACCTTAATAAAAAATTTAATTGAATTCATAAAATTATAATTTCATTTATATTTAATAAAAATTAATTTAAGAATAATATTATTATTTTATTAAAATATTATTTAATTCAAAAATCCATTAATTTAATAAAATAAATTTCTTAATTAAATAATAACTAAAAACTACATTTTTACTTTAAAAAATATTTACAATGTATCAAAAATGACTAGAAATTATATTCATTATTATATAAAAATATAATGTACATGAACATAATACTACTTATTTGATACATAACCCATTAAAACAGCCACATAAGACCTAAGGGTAAGGTGTGCGATGGTGACAGACTCTTGGGGTGGCTCCGATAACATCGCTCCAGTGGTAATTTCAATCAACTTCCACTTTTCCCGTAGACGGTCACGTTAGAGCTTGACATGATTAAGCTCATCTTGGGATTTTTCAAGGGAAAATCCCAAAGATGCCACCTCTTTTCCGAGCTCCGAAAAATGGGCTTCATATAGGGCAATTATACTGGATGAGGCCATCACTTCCTTTTTCTGAGTAAATTGGATTCGTTAAAGTCCTATATTTATACTAATCATGTGATCACTGTTTAACGGCTATATTAGAAACGGTAAAAATTCATAACATAAAACCAATGAAGTTGACATTTTATATAAACATAAAGAGACATTTAGTTAGATCAAGAGGGATTTCCATTAATGAAACTTTGGGTCGTTACAATATTCCCCCCTTAAGAAATTTCTCCCTGGAAATTTTCCTTTTCCCACACTAAAACAGTTATGGGTAACTCAGCTTCATCACTTCTTCTGATTCCCAAGTTGATTCTTCAAACTTGTGGTTTCTCCACAAAAACTTGATGAGGGGAATTTTCATATTTTGTAGAACTTTTTCTCTACTATCTAAGATCTTCACTGGTTGCTCCTCATAAGAACGATCATCTTCCAATTGTACCACCTTAGAAAAGAGTACATGTGAAGGGTCTGGTATGTACTTTCTTAAGAGGGATACATGAAAGACATCATGTACATTGGCCATTGTAGGCGGATGTTCTAGTCAATAGGCCACAACCCCGACACAATCATGAATCTTGAAGGGGCCGATGTACCTTGGACTTAACTTCCCTTTCATTCCAAACCTCATGACCTTCTTCCATGGAGATATGTGTAGAAAAACCATGTCTCCAACTTTAAACTCAAGGTATCTTCGACAATTATCTACATAACTCTTTTGTCGACTCTGGGCTTCCTTGATATGCTACTGAATGGTTTTCACCTTCTCCACCATTTCTTCGACCATTTCTGGTCTAAGCAGCTTACTTTCACCGACCTCATACCAACATTCCTATGTTTTTCACCTTTTCCCATACAGGGCTTCATATGGTGCCATTTGGATGCTTGAGTGGAAATTGTTATTATAAGAGAACTCAACCAGATGAAGATGTTGATCCCTTCCTCCTTTAAAGTCCATTGAGCACGCTCTCAACATATCCTTAAGTGTTTGGATAGTCCACACAGATTGGCCATCAGTTTGAGGATGATAGGCTTTACTAATGTTCAGTTCACTATTCAGATCATGTTGAAGACTCTTCCAAAACATAGAGGTGAATCTTGGATCTCGGTCAGAAACAATAGATAGTGGTACTCCATGCAACCTTACCACTTCCCTGATATATATCTGTTCCATTTGATCCAATGAGAAATCCTCCCAAATAGAAATGAAGTGTGCAGTCTTTGGTAGACAATCCACAACAACCCATATTGCATTGTTGCATTTGGATGTCCTTGGAAGTCCGGTGACAAAGTCCATGGTGATGTTCTCCCATTTCAATTCTGGTATGGGAAATGGTTGCATCATCCCCTTAGACTTCTGCCTCTCTGCCTTTACTTTCTGACACACTAGGAACTTTGATGTATATTCAGCGATCTCAGTCTTCATATTATCCCACCAAATGTTTTCTCAGAGATCTTGATACATCTTTGTGCTCCCTGGGTGAATAGAAAAATTTGAACTATGTGAATCATCTAAAAGTTCCTTCATTATCTCCGGACATGAAGGAACACATAGTATTTCCCCAAACCGCACAATTCCTTCTTCATTAACATTAAACTCTAAGGATTTCCCTTTTTCGATAGCTTCCACTTTTCTTGAATTCCCACATCAATCTTTTTAAGCATCCTTTAACCTTTCCAAAAGAGATGGTTGAGAAATCATTTGTGAAAGGATTTATTATTTTCCCTTCTTTATGATTCCCTGGTACATCTTCATCAAGTCTAAGAAGATACGATCCTTCTCAATTCTCATCATTGTTAGAATTGCTGGGTCCTTTATAATTAGGGCATCTGCCACCTTGTTCTCTTTCCCAAGGTGGTGATGTATTGAACAGTCATAATCCTTGATAAGCTCTATCCATCTTCTCTGGCTCATATTAAGCTCTTTCTATGTGAATATATATTTAAGACTCTTGTGGTCAGTATATATCTCACATTTCTCTCCATAGAGATAATTCCGCAAAATTTTAAAGGCAAAGATCACCACCGCCAACTCCAGATCATGCGTTGGATAGTTTCGCTTAGGGATTTTCAACTGACTTGAGGCATAGGATATAACTTTATCATTCTGCATTAGCACACAGCCTAATCCCTTCATTGAAGCATCACTGAATACCATAAAAAGTTCCCCACTTGTAGGTAAAGTGAGCACGGGTGCAGTGATAAGCCTCCTTTTCAATTCCTTGAAGCTTTCATCGTATTCATCACTCTAATAAAACTTTACTCCTTTCAAGTTAGCTTGGTAAGAGCGGTGGACAATCTTGAGAAATTTATCACAAATCGTCGATAATATCCAGCTAACCCCAAGAAGCTATCGATATCCGTTATCGATGTTGGCCTCGGCCATCCCTCAATTGAATCTATTTTGGAGGGGTCCACAGATATCCCATTTCTTGTGATTATATGGCCCAAGAATGAGACCTCCTTCAACCATAACTCCCATTTTCTATACATTGCATAGATCTTCTCCTTGCGCAAAGTCTCTAGTACAATTTTTAAATACTCCTCATGATCCTCCTTGGTTTTGGAGTATATTAGAATATCATATATAAAGACTACAAAAAATTTGTCAAGGTAATCTATAAAGACTCTATTCATCAAGTCCATGAATATTTCTAGAGAATTGGTGAGTCCAAAAGGCATTACTATGAATTCATAGTGCCCGTACCTTGTAAGAAAAGCAGTCTTGGGGACATCTTCCTTCTTCACCCTTACTTGATAATATCCCAACCACAAATCCACCTTGGAGAAGTATTGTGATCCATGTAGCTGATCAAACAAGTCATCGATTCATGGGAGAGGATACTTGTTCTTTATCGTGATTTTGTTAAGTTCACAATAATCGATGCAAATCCGCATTGACCCATCCTTCTTCTTGACGAAGAGGACTGGTGCACCCCATGGTGAAGCACTTGGGCGTTTAAACCCTTTATCCAGATTCTCCTGTAGTTGTTTCTTTAGCTTTTCAAGCTCTACAACAACCATTCTATATTGAGTCATGGATATTGTAGCGCCCCGGGTATAAGTTCAATTGATAACTCAACATATCTTCTAGGAGGAAGACCAGGCAGTTCCTCAGGAAACACTTTCGCGAATTCCCTCAAAATATGCATTTCTTCAAGGATGGTTTCTTCTTTGGACTCAATCATCTGAGCCAGATACGCGTGCTCATAGGGCAGTAATATCCATGATTGAGATGAAGGAGCTAAAAGATATTCATCTTCCTCCTGACACTTGTAAAGAATCGGGGGTCGATTCTCTATATGGAGTGTGATTTTCCTCTCCCGAAAATTTATGTTGGCTCTATATAAGGAAAGAAAATCCATGCCAAGAATTGAATCAAATTCCACCAAAGGGAGTATGATGAGGTTCTCTGGGAAATTCATTCCATAGATTATAACAGGGGAGGACTTATATTCATGGGATGCAATGATTGCCCCATTTTCCGTACTCACCGACATCTTTACTTCCATGATTTGTGTTGTTGCTGAGATTGTTCTACTAAACTATCGAGATATAAAAGAATGCGTAGAACCTGAATCAAAAAGTATGTTCTCTATTCTTGAATGAATAACTAGCGTACCTGTCACCACTTCATTGTCGGGGTTCACTTCGGAAGAAGTGATGGAAAAAGATCTTCCTTGCTGACGTGGAGGTTGTTGGTTGCCTCCAAAAACCCTTGGATTAGGGAATTGATTTGCAAACTGACCCGGTTCTTTTCATTTGTAGCATTGACAAACGCTTTTAGGTTCGAACGAAGCATTCCTCTCCTCTGTCGTAGCTGCGAGTCCATCTTACCGACAGATAACATCTAGGTGCCCTTCTCTTCCACACCTGAAGCATTTTCTCGTCCCCTTAAGGAAATTTCTAGGGTGCTTCTTTCTGCACTTTTGGCAATTGGGGTGCTAGATCTTCTTATCACCATTGGATTTATCCATCAGACCACCAGCATTGAAGTCCACCTTACGCTTCTTGTCCCCATGATACCCTTGTGATTCCCCGATCTCCATTTCTACCTTGAGGGAACATCGAACAATTTCCTCATAGCTATCGAAGTCATGGATCGCTAATGGTTTCCGCAAACTAGGCTTCAGCCCACCAAAGAAGCAGTCAACCTTGCATTCGGGGGTAACGACAAAGCCGGAAGTGTATCGTGAAAGCCTTGTGAAGTTTTCCTTGTACGCTCCAACATATTCTTCATCTTTTTGCTTGAGGGAAAGGAATCCCCTTTCCATATTAAGCCAGAGGGTGCACGGAAAATATTTATCGAAAAACATCTTCCAGAAATCCTTCCATTCCAACGCCTCGATCTCCTCCTCAGGCTTCGTATTTTTGATCAACTTCCACCATTGATCAGCTTCACCCTCCATACGATAAGCCTCTAGAAGAACCTTCTCTTGTTCAGAACATTGGAGGATGAAGAACATCTTTTCAATGGAGTTGATCCATTGTTCAGCGATCGTGGGATCAGATGATCCACTAAAAGTAGGAGGCCTTTGTCTCATGAAACTCTCGATAGAGACTTGTTATTTCGTAGGGGGGGTTGAACGTTCCCCTTGACCCGTGTTTCTATTCAAAACTTGATTTAGATGAAAGAGAAGCATGGAAAAGTTCACGATTCCCTCTCCCATTGGATTTGGCATCTCATTAGTACAGTCATCACATTGATCTTCATAATGGTTGTTAGCCCGATTCCTCCTATTATCGGCCATTGGCTAGAATAAAAGGAAAGTTAGGGGTAACACATAACGTTTAATCCAAAGACAAAAGTTGATGACTTATAAATAAACTTTCATTTCCTTAACTCATGAGTCTATAGGCTTCAATCTAGGATTTTCATGTTCTACTTTATAACATATATTCTTAGGGGCATTTTTTTAATTCCCTTAATAAGGTTTCATACTAAGCTTGTGAATTTATCAAAACATATCCCCCTGGGAGTGTCGTAACCAAGAGTGCAATAATACCCGTTGTCGTGCACCAGTTCCCGTTCGAGTCTAGCTCAAAGCGGTGTTTTCGAGTTTTACCCCTAGGATACATCTGTGCCAGAGCTGCCTCTACCTGCTCATATCCAGACAAGGATGTATTTTTATGACAAACCACTTACTCAGTACTTACCAAAAATTAGGGATAATTTTATTATACTTAGTCTTGTATCTAACGCTTTAATAGGGTTTCCTAATCCCAACTATGACAACCCTACTTTTATTACAAACTTAAACATGATTTATTACATAAAACTTCACTTGATACAACAAAGAAGATCAAGAGGTTTAGTGTATTTGGGGCTTAGTAATATTACATATAAAATTAAAACATGAAATACAACATCTTTATTGAAAACATCCTTTACATGACCACTACATTCCATCGTACTTAACATTGCGTGGGATAACATGAGGACATGCATAAGAAAAGGGTGAGCTATAAAACCCAGTAAAGGAGTACATATTGAACAACATGAGGAGTAAAATACATGGTAGACAATAGGCATATCAATAGAGCATAAAAGAAACATGAACATAAAGGCATGATAAAGCATGATAATCATAACATCGAAATGTGGCAACAACCCTTAACATGGAATTAGCATGAGCCAAGGCTCATTGCACATGGAGCATGAGAAAATCCTCATTACACATAAAGCACGAGTAAACCCTCGTTTCACTTGAATTAGAATGAGTCAACACTCATTGCACATGACGTATCATGATACTATACTTTACCCAATGCATTGGAGCACTATAAGGGTGCACCCTTTTTAAACATTTCATTTCATGCATAAGTGTGCCACATGGATCATAAAACATTGATTCATAAAACATAATCATTTATTCCACGATAAAGGAATGTGGAATTCATACATGAAACTTTATAATCAATAAGTAAATGTGCATAACGGTTAAAACCCTTGATGGATAAATGGGCATGGTATTCACTACACAATGGCATTGACTTATAAAATCGATGTGATTTCAGCAGCGTAACGGCGTGACATAAGAATTCATAAAAACGGTTGATGAGAGAGGAATAGGTTCCTCATAATATTTACATGTAATGGAATGTAAGGAGTTCATATAGATACATGTCCCAACAATTTTAATCGAAATTAGATTCATGATACAAAAATATTGCTTGAATGTAAAAGATGAGAGAGAAGTTCCTTTCAGAATTTCAGCATAGTAACAGGTGTACATGGGAGGAATTTAATGAGAGAGAAAGGGGTATCCCATCATTCAAACATAAATAGGGCAGTATGAGTGAGGTGTGAAACCATACCCCAACACTCATAATTAAAATTAAAAGGGAAAAACAGCTTAAAGAATATTGGACAAAAATGAGAAAGGAAGAAAAAACCCATACTTGGAAGTGTGCTTCAAAAGGCTAGAGAGAGCCTCGTGAGAGGCTTATTGAGATCTTGGTACACCTTGGAAGGATTATAGAGAGATTAGGGCAGAGGATGGACGAACTCCAATGGCTATGAGTGAGGAGGAAGTGGGAGCTTGGGTGGGTTTATATAGGAAAGGTGAGGGAATTCTTTATTATTTAGGTTTGGGACCCCTTATATTAAATTAATCCAAACCAAAAACCATACCATCGTTTTTACCATGGTTTTTGGAAAAGGGAAGAGGAAAAAATTATTTTATAAGGCCAATGTCCGAAATTCTTAAAATATTAGGGTTTCTTATGTGGAGGTGAGTCGCACTCCCATGAAAATAAATTTAAAAAGGCAAGGTGTTGAATAAGTCTTGAGGGGTCCATTAATGCTTTGAAAATTAAGTCAAACAAACCCAAAATCACATTATTTTAATTTTAAAACATATATTAGCCGAACATAACGATTATAGTATTTTATTACATCACTATTGGGTCATTATGATGTCATAAAAAACATTATATATTTAAACGGTATTTAATTTAAACCCAAAAATTTGACTGTCTCATAAAATTATGAAAAATTCACCGTTGGATAATTTCGACGTCCTGATTCCAAAAATAAAATTTATTTGATCTAAATAATTTTCTAAATGTCTAAATTTTCACTTTTAACATAAAAACCAACATTTATAAAAAATTCACGGGTTTTGACAGAAATGGCTTTCAAACCTTAATAAAAAATTTAATTGCATTCATAAAAATATAAGATCATTTATATTTAATAACAATTAATTTAATAATAATAATAATATTATATTAAATATTATATAATTCAAAAATCCATTAATTTAATAAAATAAATTTCTTAATTAAATAATAACTAAAAATACCATTTGTACATTAAAAACTATTTACAATGTATCAAAAATGACTAGAAATTATATTAATTATTATATAAAAAATAATGTACATGAACATAGTACTACTTATTTTTTACATAACCCCTTAAAACAGCTGCATAAGACCTAAGGGTAAGGTGTTCCATGGTGACAGACTCTTGGGGTGGCTCAGATAACATCGCTCGAGTGGTAATTTCAATCAACTACCACTTTTCCCGTAGACGGTCATGTTCGAGCTTGACATGATGAAGCTCAGCTTGGGCTTGGTCAAGGGCGAAGCCCAAAGATGCCACCTCTTTTCCAAGCTCTGACAAATTGGCTTCGTATGGGGAAATTCTACTGGATGAGGCCATCACTTCCTTTGTCTGAGTAAATTGGATTCGTTAAAGTCCTATATTTATACTAATCATGTGATCACTGTTTAACGACTATATTAGCAAAGATAAATATTCTTAACATAAAACCAATGAAGTTGACATTTTATAAAAACATAAAGATACATTTAATAAGATCAAGAGGGATTTACATTAATGAAACATTGGGTCGTTACAACTAAGGTACGCATCCTTGATGGGTACCGTGGGAATGCTGGGTCACACAGAGCCTCTTCCCATTATGGGCCTACGGGGTCACATAGAGCCTCTTCCCACTAACCATATACTGATTTTGTACTCATCCCTGATGGGTATCATTGACATGTCAGGTCACACAGAGCCGCTTCCCAATGTGGGCCTGCTAGGTCACATAGAGCCTTGATCTCCCTCCTAATCCCCTGCTTGAAGGCCCAAGCCCTGAATAAAGGGTCTCACACCATATCCGTGCAGTAGTGGGAAAGCTCTGTGAACCTTCCCGAGTACTCGGCCACTATCATGCTGCCCTGCTGAAGGTGAAGTAGCTCTTGAATGCACACAGAGAACAACATCGAGGGGAATGACGCATCCTGAAAAGGCCTCTCTAAGTCAACCCAAGTGAGGGTCACCTCATCATGAACCTATATGGTCAAACTCCACCATCTCCCTGCAGATCCTTGCAGAAGGCTTGCCACCAAGATCTCCATCTAGTCAAGCGATGTCCTCACTAAGTTGAAGACATGCATTACAGCCTTTAGCCAGTCCTTAGTGACTCAAGGATCTACCTCTCCCCTGAACATGGGATGTCTCTACCTCTGAAAATCATGTAGGGTGTTGAGCCTACGAACATCCTCTACCAGAACCGCCAGTAGAAAGGGCTGACCATCAGGTGGTGGTAGCACTGGGGCCCCACCTGGTGGGGCCATCTCAAACACTGGTCCCTGGAAGGAATCCTCATTATTAGGAGGGATGTCATCACACATCTGTATCCTAGATGGTCATTCTCATGTAGGAATCCTATGATAAACCAAGATGTGCCATTGTTAGAACAATATACCTAGTGAGATGATGTTCATTCGAAACCATAAAACTAATATGACACTAGTATTTCAATGCACTGAACCAAAAAGCAGGACTTAATGTTCCAGTGTATGGATATGTCGGTCGTCGCACCAACCTTAGACTCCCCGAACCTGACTGTCAGACTCGCAACACATAATACTGTCGCCTTAAAAGAAAACACAAACTCTTAGACTATGAGGTAGAACTGAACTCCTCTGATACCACTTTGTCATGACCCATATCCTAGGGCCCAAGTCGTGACTACCCCAAGCCAGCCTCTTGAAGGATAGGGGCTAGTGACTGGCTCCAAAGGCATAAAACTGCAAGTTGGAGTCATTTACTCGGATACTTGTACGAACATGCAAACCCAACCACATACCAAATCACAAGATAATATAAAATATACCATTGAGAGGAAACTTAGTACAATCATAGCTGAAAGTAAGTGGGACAGAGTACAAACCCCAAAAGAAAGTACTGAAAATAGTAAATTACAAGAGTGATCTAATGGACATCCACATAAAACCCCACATGATCGTAGGAGTAGTATAGCTATTAGAATACGAGGGAGTACGTCTCATCTATTGGATCTCACTATGGTCTTCCTGGTCCAACTCCACCATGTTTGTCATCGAAGTGTTGATCGTCAGAGCGGGACACGACACATATGTCGGCAAGGCCCGCACAGGGGGTGAGTAACACTAAACTTAGTAGGGACCCCCAAAACTATAAATAAAGACCACACAGAAAACTAGAAGTATAACATGAAGAAAAAAAGAACCCCACATAAGTCATCTCACACCAGGAATAAATTTAGGGAAAGGAAAGAAGGGTCAACACATCGTCGAAATCCTCAGCTACTGGATAAATCCTCCTCTAATGAGCATCATGGGCCTACCGGGTCACATAGAGCCGCCTCCCACTAACACTGGACTACTGTGGTACTCATACCTTATGGGTACCATTGGAATGTCATGTCACACAGAGCTGTTTCCCACCATGGGCCTACTGGTTCATACAGATCCACTTCCCACTAACCTTGGACTACTGTGGTACTCATCCCTGATGGGTACTGTGGGCATGTTGGGGCACACAGAGCCTCTTCCCACCATGGGCATGTTAGGTCACACAGATCTACTTCCCACCTTTCCTGGATTGAGGTATGCATCCCTGATAGGTACCATGGGCATGCAGAGTCACATAGAGGTCCTTCACACCATGGGCCTGCTGGGTTACACATATCTTCTTCCCACTGGGCCAGTCGTTGAGTCGTAAGGAGTCCAAGGTCAACATTCATCAGGTCTTAGTTATATGTAGGGTTCCATACAGAGTCTGCATGTGAGAACCACCCCTCAATCCAATCACCACATCTTGATATCCATGTAATTCACCAAAAGGTATTCCAAAATACCTGTCTCATCAAGAGAGTCCCAAAGCCACAAACGGCTTGCCAATTGGATGCAAAGTTTGCAAGATACAGACGTTTTAGTGCCGAGGGCCCAGTTGGATTTGTGTGTGATCCAACACAAACATACGCCAAATTTATCCAAAACTCAAGTGGAGTATCTCAAAAGGACCTCCTTTTCCTATGGGTCCCGACACCGCAGACGGTTTGTCAAAACGATGTCTTGTTTAGAAGTTAGGGCCCGTTTTGTGTAACTAGTCGGTATGAGGTCCGGGTCTAGTCTTCCTCGGTTGGACCGTCCCAACCCGGATCAATCTGGGTCGACCTGAATTGACTTAGTTCTGACCCTACCCGGATAGGCCATGGGTCGGCATGCTGGGCGGCGGGTCGGTCTGCAGGGCCGGCCCGGTGGTGCCACCTACCTGGCGGCACGGGTTGTTAGGGTCAACAGAATGTGGTGTGGAGCCACGTCTACTGGTCAACCTACAGGGGTTAACCCAATGCAGTCCCACGTGGTGCCCTGAGTCACTCAATTCCATGACCGTTGGGTCAATGGCACCTGCCTCATCCTTCGGTCGTTGGTCAAACCGGCAGTCGTGGCTCCCACTGCGACCGACACAGGTCGCAACCCTACTGCCACGTGGGTGTGCCCCTATTCTGTTGCTGGCCGAGGTGATGACCAATTCTTCCACCGATCACATGGCTGATTCCACCATAGGGTGCTTCCATTCCTCCGTGCGCCACCACCGACACCAGTGTCGATGACAGGTTGTTCACCGGGCCGCCAGTCACGCACTAGTGACCTGTTTCCTGCACCGTCTGTGCCTACAGCCTCCTGTGATGGTGTTCTTCACTGTGGTAGGCCCAGATTCAGCTTGTATCCATCCTCAAATTAGGTGATCACAATCAATGCTCAAGCATAGGGGCTCAAGCCTTGTTCGTGTCGGTCAACACCCTCCACCTTAGAGACAAATCTGGGGGCATCGGGGAAAAGTTGTTCAACCGGATTTCATGACTTAATTTCAATATCGAACCAAACAATAAAACACAACCTCCCCCCCACATATATATAGAATAACGAATCAACTTATTCATGATTTGATATGTTCATATCATTTTGGGATGAATTTCTAGGGGAAAAAACAATCAACACCACCCCTACCTCAAATCATTGGAGGGTGCTCACGATTGAGGAAGTCTCATTGTTCGTCGTCCCTGCAACAACACATCCCTGTCACTGCTCGAATATCAATCTACGCTTCGCGGTTTTAGTTTTTCACATCACAGCTTGCTAAAATTGTCTCCTCCCTTCAAGAGTTTGGCATCTAGGTACCACTTCAAAACTTCATTGCTTGGTGAAGTCATGCCATCTCCTCCCCCCAAGCTCCATATAAATATAATAGGCGGAGGGTGAGTAACAACATGGGGAATTAATGGGGGATCATTAATTTGGAACCTTCAAAATTCCCCAATGGCGACGTTACTTAGGATTGGAAAGTCATGCAATTTATTGGATTGACGCATTGCGGATCCCACACTCTACTAGTCCATTAGTGGAGATGAAAGAAAATAAAATAAAATAATAAAATATTTTTATTTATTTTAAAAGTCACTAAACATAACATTTTCTTAGGACCTACTATGGTCAAAGAAAATTCTCCCTTAGGAGAATCCCGGTGGTGCGGATTCAACAGTGATCACATATTTTTAATCCAAGCAGATGTTCAAAATTTAGAAAACGCCGCTCACATGTTTATTGAATGTACATAACAAAGTACATAAATTAATTTTGGGCACACCAGACCTCATAATCGTGCGCCATAAATTTTCATAGACTCTTAATAATTATATTTAATTAAAAAAATTACATGGAAAATATAGGTCTTTACATCATTAGAGTATAGATATTATGAAACACTATCTTGGGATGACATACATCACACTCAAAACAAATAAAAAATAAGAATAGAAAAGATAGTATTAAAAAATGAGAATGGTGATGGGGAAATTTATTTCAAAAATGAGAAGAAATTAAAGTATAAGAATGTTCTTGAAGAAAAATATATTGAATATTACACTAAATATTATTTCACCAAATATTTTTCTAAATATTTTTCAATTTTTTCTAAAAACATGAAAAGATGAACATGAATGTACATAGAAAAATTACTTTTGAAATGTTTTGGTTGTATAGTTCTTGAAATATTTTCTAAAAAGTACCCCAGATAGAATGATTTTTAAAAAATTTGTTCAGATAAAAGAAATTTAGGAATATTCTTAATGATCATCGAAAAAATCCATGTTTTATCCTAGGAGAATTATTAAGAAGTTATCCAAATATAAAATGATTCATTATTTGTCAAACTATGGAGGAAATTATGATACTGAAGAGAAGGATGAAAAAATTTGTGGCGATGCTACTAGAAATCATTTTATTTAAAAGTTAATGAAAAATAATTCACTAGAAATGAATGAAATATGTCAGCAGAATAAAAAACTCAAATAGAGTTTATGATAATATGTGTTTTGAAAGAATGTGTTTATAATATTATAAGACTTGAGAGGTAGAAACAGAATATAAAGAATTAAAATATTTTAAAAAGAATCAAGAATTTTATCTTGAAGATAAATCCATATTGCAAAAATAAATTTATTATATAAATACTTTTACTTATGAAAAAAAAACTCAAAATCGATATGGAAGAAAAATTCAATATTAAGGAGGAAGTGTTAGAACATATTCCCAAAAAATGTGTTATGGTTATTAAAGGAGCTACAAACATCCAAAACTCAATTATAGAAGTTGGTAAAAATTACGAGATGTGTATGCCAAACAATGATAAAAAAATTTATCTTCAATGGTTGATATGAGGAATGGAAATTATAATAATAAATGAGAAGTTAAGAAGACCATGTTTGTATCTAAGTATAGTGGAGTTGAAAAATCTACTGATTCTAGAATTTCGAAATCTAAACCAAAGCCACTAATATTGATGATTTTTTTGATAATGAGGAGAAAAATAAGCTGAATAATGAAATATATATATGAAACCAAAACATTGGTGCATAATGAAATTCAAAATCCTATATTATGAATGTTTATAAAAACAAAAACACAAATATGAACTGAATTCAGGTAACAGAGAGATAAATTCTTTATATAGTTACTATAGTAATTGTGTAGGGTTTGGTAATACATAATATATATGTTGTTTTAATCATATACATAATCATGAATCCAAGTGAATTTTGAAGAAATTGGGGGGGGGATACCCACTCAAAAGAGGCAACCTACGAAATTCATCTTGATAATTGAAAATAGATTTCAACCTTTGGAAACTATTTATGAAATATTTTATTAGTCTATAAAGTTTTAAAAAGGATGTATTATCAAGATTATAACACAAAAAAATTTATAAAAAGAATATAAAAATGAAACAAGAATAATGTTAATGGAATGACAAAATTCATTAGTAATTGAAATTTATATTAAAGCTAAAAAATAGAAAATGACCATGGATACTATACAATTGTTTTTTTAAACATGACATGAGATTCAATGTTTTTAAATAATGTGAATTATTATGAAGAAATTAATATTACTTTTGTAAATTTTATGTCACTTAAAAGAAAATATAATTGGTTAAATATTAATGGGTAATAAATTTTTTATCAAAATGAGCCTAGTTTCTTGAATTTTTGAAACATAGTTTTTATGGTCTTTCAAAAAAAATTGAAGAATGTACGAAATTTGTTTTCAAAAAATATGTCTTCATTTTAAAATTTTTGAATGATGGAAATATTTTTACATGAGGCCAAAGAATAAAGAGAACTTATTCCATGATTTTGATGCTCAATGTTCATGATTTTCAATCAATAATGGAAGAAAATTATATTTTTCATAATCTTTTGGGGAATATATGTCAGATTAACTTTAGAAAGATCACTATAAGATAAAGTATTCACAGTATTACTAACATGAAAAGAAAAATATTTGTGTTTTACCTTATTTTATAGAAAGTGATGATTACAAAATCAGTACATAAGAATGTTAAGGTACACTCAACTCATCCCTTGGAGTAGATACACTTTGACATTTGTGGGACGATGAGTAATAAATCAATACATTGAGATATTTACATTATTTCCTTTATTAATGAATATACTATCATTAAATGTATTATTATTTGGAAACTGAAATTAGAGTTTCAAAATTTTATAAATAGTGTGAAAATAAATTCATATATGGAATGTAGATATTATGTGATGAATATCAAAACTATTAATGAGGGGTAGTATGAATTTTGTAAGTTCAATGATTATCTTGAAAAGTATGGAATTTTTCATGAGTTTAGTGCAACATACATACCACATCAAAAACATATAACTGAGAAAAGAAAGAGAAGTTTGGTGGAGATGGCACAAACAATGTTTATAGTACATGATAATTCTCATTATTTTTGGAGTAAATATGTGAGAGTTGGATTTTATACTCTAAATAAATGTTTTTATAATTGAAACTATGATACAAAACTATGTCATATTTTTTTATAATTTTTACCCAAGTTTGATGAATCTAAGGTCTTTATAAGTACATGCATTTTTAATTTTATTGGTGAAAATTTTGGGAAGTTTAGTCAGAGATTAATTGATGGTTTATTTCTTAGACACCATCATAATTGTAGATGGTATAAATGTTATAAAAAAAGAGATAAGAATTATGGTTGATTATAAAGATATAAAATTTCTTAAACTATCTAATAACAATTTTTTTCAATCATATATAAATATGAAAGAAATGGACTATGAGATGGTTTTTGTTTGGAAACATAAAAAATTCAAATGGTTAGTCAATGTTTTGATGCTGCTGAATATGAACATTCTAATTCAACTATATGATATGATGAGGAACATTTATATTCATATCATACTAGGATGAGAAAATAAATTTTTTTTATTAACATCATTACAAAATAATATAAACATGTTCAAAATAGATGATCTTAAAATTTAGTTCCACATACTTCTTTATATTCACATGTTGATTCAAATGATTTTGATAAAGCTATAGAGATTCAGGAGTGGAATGATTTTATGAATGATAAGATAGATCAGGTTGAAAAAAATGAAACATGGGAACCTATACTCAAAATAATAATAATAAAGGTATTTTTATTAAATATGTGTTTTGAAATAAGTTGACAGTGAAAGGTGATGTTATACAAGATATGATAGTAATGTTTTATATTGGATTTTATGAAAATGAAGGTATTTATTTTTATGAAATAATTTTTATATATTAATGACTATAATCTATCAGAATATTTATTTCAATCCATTGAAAACAAAGATATAAAACTTTTGATATATATACTAATTTTTATTTTCTTAACAGAGTGCTTTATGAATAATTTTATGTTAAACAACTGTACGGCTCCATGACATGGAAAGATAAATGTTCTATGTGTATGTTGAGGAATTATTTTTATTGGATAAAGAATTAATTGATATATTGATATTAAAAAATGTATACTTTTAAATAAATTTTAACTTCATGAGGGGATGATTTTATAATAACATCTAAATATTACAAAATCAAGAGGTTTCCATAATTTTGATTTCATATGCTTAGGGAACCTTATCAAAAGATAATGATGGAGAAACTTGTGAAAACATAGCAGAAGAGATGAATATGATATATGAGAAGTCCGTGTTTAGATAAATGGTATACTTTTTTGTCCTAAAAATATCATAAAAGAAGAAATATATTTTCCGGACTAAAGATAAGTATGATGAGAAATTTTAAAAAAAATTAGTATGGAATACTCAAAAAACCATTTTTCATAATAATTTCAATGGGAACTACGTTTTCAAAACACGATGTAGAAATATAGGTGGATTCTAAAAAATATAGAATGTTTATTGAATATTAATTATATAAAATGGATTCAAAGATAGATATAGTGTTTGATGTTGCAATATGTTCCATATGTCAAAGTGCACATATAAAATATCATCATTGGGATAGAAAACTAATTATCAAATATATTAAAGAAACCACTTTTTTTTAAAATATGGAGGTTAATGAATGAATTAATTGTTAGTATATAAATATTTAGATTGAGAAGGAATTTGTTATGATAGAAATTCAACAAATACTAGACTCATTTTATTGAAATAATGAGTACTATATGGAATGAAATGAAATAAAATTAAATAAATCTCAACATTGTTAAAGATGAATATATTTCTTCAACTCAATATGAATAAAAAATTATTTGGATGGAGGAAGTTTGGATGATTTTTTATTGATTATAAGTTTCATATTCTATTCTATTTTGATAATTAATGTTCTATAAATATCAATAAAAAATAGTTCAACATTACCATTATAAGAATATGGATATAAAATTTCACTTTTCCTAATCGAATACATTGAAAAATGGACTATATTTTTAGTTTGTTCATACAACATAGAAAGATAATGATATATTCACAAAACAATTTCTGAAGGAAATGTTTTCATAGTTGAGTTTAAAAATGGGTGTTTAACCATCCTATCTTCAGGGATAATATATGTGATATCCATTCTCTCTCCATATTTTCTTTTTATAGGGTTTTCAAAGGGGGGGTAACATAATATAATTCTTTAGTAGGTTATAACAACCTAGGATTCTTACACGTAAATATTACACCATTTTAAATGATTTTTCATTAAATTATATAAATAAATGTGTAAGGACCATATAGGTTTAGTGTATTTGGATACTAGATAAACTATATATTTTTTCATGAAATATATCAAATTTCTCCCATAAGTAAGTTCTCACATAGTACTCCACTTAATGTTAACCTACCAAAAACATTCTTCATAACGTGGGGTAGGAAACATAATAAAGGGTGAGCTTGGATTCTCAATAAGTGTAAACATAAGAGATATCGATATATGGTCATATGAAATTAGAATATAAGTATAAGGTTATGGGATCATGAAAATAACATAGTAACTTAATACATAACCATACATAGAATATAAACATGAGTCACAACGTAAATATTTATCATTTCTGAAAAGATGTCCCAAAAGGTAAAAATAATCATAAATCAATCATGAACCATAATTTCATGTTATAAAACTATGGAACCATCATATATATTGAAAATCATTTCATATACCAATGTTAACTTGCAATACCATCAACTTAGTAGATTATGTCTCATCACTTATTTCCCATTATGAAACCGAACACAACGATTTCCCGTAGTGGATCAAGGTGCACCTATTTCCCAAAGTGGATCAGGATACACCTCTTTTCCATCATGGACTAAGATGCCCCTATTTGCCATAATGGACCAGGAATATGTAATTTAATGACCCAGAACACCCTAAGAGGTGATGGGTGAATCTGGGTCTCAATGTTTTTCTTTAAAATTGATGGATCTTACTTCCATATTGAAAGAAACTTGTTAAACATATCTTATGAGAATGAGAGGTAAAAAGACAATCACATTAAAAGATTCAACCAAATAATTTTAACTTGGTTCAATACTAAGGGATAGTCCAAGGATCATACACCGAAATTGTTTCAATCATACCTAAATCCACTAAACATTACTATTTGTAAAGTATAATAGTTTAGACACGATCACTCTATTCCAAGCACACTTCCATTACAACAGTTTAGGGAAAGCACGCGTTGTCTCTCAGAACACTCTTGTTGACTCCCCCTAGATCAATGCCTTGGGGTGAATCCAAACACAGTTTATGGACATGTAGGTCCCTTCATCTTTACTAAAGAACATATCTTCAACTATAGATAGATTATATATTAATATTTCACTTCCACCCAAATATGTAATACAAATATCCACACAAAAATAGTTTGTGAAACATTCCTAAAAAAATAGAATGCTTCCTCCACATACCACATACACATTCCGCCTCCACATACCACCTCTAAGAATAGCATCCACATACCACTTTCCCGAACCACATCCATGTAATGCCTTCACTTCTTTAGTATTCTTTTTTCCATAGACTAGTTCTTCACTATGGACCAACTCCTCCTCCAGGAACCTCTTTATTTGCATGATACAGATCCCCACAAGAACTCTTTCATGTAATGTTCCCATGAAATACCTTACCCTTCATGAAATCTTCTATTGCAGACCTCTTCTCCCACACATGGTTGTCTTCTTGTGAACCACCTTGGGGTTCATCGAATTCCACCCAGATTTCAAATAAAAAATAAATCTCATTAAAAATGGGATAAGTAGTCCTTATATAGGCAAATAGACCTTAATCTCTAGCTAATAAGTTTTACTTAAATATTCTATGCGGTACAGGCTTCACCGTGGACTGCTTATCGCACAAATTGTTTTCTCTGTTGTCTGCACACCACCTATATTCCTTCGCAGTGGCCTATCTCTTCCATGAATGAAACCCTTCAAAGATCCTCAAATCAACACCTCATTTTTAAAAATTATGTGCCATCCCATAAACCATTTTCTTCCCAAAAACCACAAAACTCCCCGAAAATAATTTTCCCTATGCGGTCTACATACTCCGCTTCAAATTACGCATACTGTTACTATGAAAATTACTCCCCTTTTCTAATTTTCATAATTATTATACATAACTAATATGTACTCTATAAATTGTACTTCACGGTCCATGAACTGAGTACTCTTATAAATAAAATGTTCATTTTTAAAAAATAAACTCCAAATTTTGAGGCCCAAAATTTTTGCAAATACTGGAAATGACGCCACTATCAACACTATTGTTGACCTACACTATAAGATCACCTGTGTTTGAAACTCTTTGATCAAACCAATGTAGATTGAAAAAACCCAAACCAAGCACCGTTATAATCAAAAAATATCATTGGGTCTAACACTTGTTCTCATAGTAGATCAAGATACACCAATTCCCTATAGTGTATTTGGATGTACATTTTTTCCATTATGTATCAAGCCCGTCAACATCTTTCCCATTATTATCTCATGAGATATAATTATTTACCCAATGCGTTATATGATTATATAGGACCCACCAATTATATAATGAAAATAATATATAGTTTTTCCAAAAAATCATAAAAATTTCATCATATTATAACCCATGAATTGAAATGGGTTTCATATACATTTAATCATATTATATACAGTAGAAAAGTGAAATGCTTCATAATCATTTGTCCATTTCATCTTTGCAGAGCCTGTGAAAAGAAGTGGGGCCCATGAGAATTTCTATGTTGTAATAATCATGGATGTGAAATAGGTTTCATAAACATCAATCCATTATAAATCTAAATTAGTCAAATAATTAATAATAATGAGATCCTTTGATCATATCCCCAATAAAGGATATATTACATCAAAGGATGTCATCTTAGATTGAAATTTATTTTGAAGCATTTCAAGGATAATTTAATGAGTAAAACATTCTTTCCACTTTGAAAAAAAACACAATTAAAACATAGAACATTTTCAAAATCATTTTCTTTGAAAATAACCTCTTAAAATTATAAAGGATGTGTTAAAAGTCATTTAAAACATTTCTTAAAAAAATGCATTATTTGAAAATTACTTTTTTAAAACAAAAACGCATAATTTTTTTGGAAATAATTTTCTAAGAAAATAAACTTTTAAAAATATAATGGAATCTTAAAAACAATGAGTGGTCATGAAATTGGAAAATACCATTCTTTTCAAACATGTTAAAAAATGTTTCCTAAAAATAATATTCATAAAAGAAAAACAAGCATATTTTGGAAAACAACATTATGATTTATATAAAAAATTTAAAAGTGAATCATGGGTAAAAATTTATTTAATAAAAAAGTTTATTTATGTTAAAAAACATTTGATTTAATTTTTATAAAACATGATTTTTAATGAAAAATATGTTTTTGACTGAAGATACAAATAATGAAATTTTTTATTAAAAACATAATTTTTGAATTATTGAGTACATAAACCTATAAAAATGAATTTAATGCATGTATTATAATGAAATAAAATATTATAAAAAATATATCAGTTTTTATATATATAGTTCATAATATCATGTCATTGGAATCATAAAAATAATAAATTCTGAAAAAATGAGATCGTATTATAAAACCCTTTACACAGTAAATACTTTTAATAATAACAACCAATGAATGAGTAACATTAAATTAAACAAAAAAATCCTAATTATATATAAATTCACTATATTAAATGTCAATTGGGATATATATAAACCTTATAAAAGTAGATTGGTGCATAACATAACATATGTCTAAAAGAAGAAATATTGATACAAAAATATCTTTCCACATTGGTAACATTTGAATACATAACCGCATAAATGATATATACTATTATGGATATTTAATTATCTATAATTATTTAGGTGATACATCCTAAAATACTATCATGTTCTATAGATAAACCAAAAAAAGAAATAGGTGGTGATTATGGAATGTGTCTGACAAAACTAAAAAGGGCGATGAAAATCCTTCACCACTTTAGCAATATTTCAGATCATAATCAAAAATAAAGAATATAAAAAAACAATAAATTAATTAAAAATAAAAAATGAGACTAATTATATAAAATTTCAAAGGTGTGGTATACACACCACCCAAAATAATCATGTGGAGACTTTTATATGTCTCCCAAAAATTAAAGAGAAACTAGAAATCAATTACCTTGTGTACCGACATACCCCATACATGTTCAGACCTCATGAATAATAAATATTTTTTTATTATAAATATGTTAAAGAAAAATAATTACATAAATCATACAACATAAAATTTACATATGACCATTTATTATCCCTTTATTAACAATTCCTTGTTAAATTCTTGTTTAGACAATAACTATATTATTTTTCATGTATTTTTGGAATTGTAAATTTTTGAACTCTTATGTTGATCAGGGATCCATCATCTAAAAACTATTATTAATTATATAAATAACATATATACTAAATATATATGTATTTAGATTAATCCAAAAAATATAGAGATATAAAATGAGACATTGTTCAGGGATATGGTATGTCCTACATACATATAGACATTGTTTCCATTTTCTCAACAGATATAAGGAAAGAAAGGTAAATAATATATTAACATTGAAATATAATTTTTATGTCATAAATATAAAATATTTTAATAAATAACATCCTTGTTACCTTCTATGTAAACCGTGAACCCATCACAATGTTTCACAAGGCGATAGCCTTTTATACACACAAGCGATATTATTGTATTCCCACAAAATGAATGTAAGAAGTATATGAGATATAATAATTTAATTATTATCTTATATAAACAATTAATCCCTCCTTATATCTAGCTATTATAGGTGGTAATGGAAAAATGAATAACATCAGTTCATGAAGTGATAATCCATCATGCACACAAATGATGATTTCAAAGAAAATTTGATTGGATAGGAGAAGGATTCAGGTTATTAAATCAACATAATAACATCTGATTAAATGTAAAAAAATGAGAATATTATATTATATCTATTTAATAATAATTTTAGAAGATTTAAGAATAAATATAATAATATTTGTGGTTAGGGATGTTACCACTTCTTGAGAAAACTTCTTTTATTTGTACAAATATGATTATTAGTTTTACTTTATGACCAAAATAATGATTCTTTGATTATATAATGGATGAGATTAATTTATTTGAGTAGGTATTGATCCAAATAAATGGTTTTGGATGTGTGAGTAGAAGAGGATTTGTGGTGGCCTTTTATAAGTGACTTGAGTGTCACACATTTAATATTTGAAAAGAAAAATGTTTACCCATGTTATTCACATTACCAAAGTCTAAAAAATAGTCCATTATTGAATGAAAAAGATATAATGTATAAATAATTTCATAAAATGTGTGATGTATATGTTTCAGATTATTTATAACACTCATATTGTAAGAACCAAGTTATTCTTTTAAGGTTTGGATCTTGTCCTTCCAGGTTGAACATGAGAAGAAGGAGGAAAATAGGTCTAGTATTGGATTCAATACTATTACACAATGTGAGTAGGGTTTACACACCATGTAATCTTAGTACACACCATATAAGGATATCAATAGGACTCATTTAATATTTGGAATATGGAGTTGGCATAAAAGAGTATCTGGCATATACATGTCGTGTATTTTCAAGCACACAACATTAACTTTTCTTCTTTTTGGATAAAATTGGAAATAAAATAATTTTATTTAGACAGATTGAACCCCTTGCCTGAGTATAATGAATAACAGTGATAGATGTTGTTTTTATCCTCTTTTTCAAAACAATCTTCAATTCGAACACCGTCAGATGCGTTGGAATCCCCTCAATGATCTCTCAATTATTCTGGGCACACCCTTCATGATTTCTTCTCTTGACATAGTTATTGAACCTTAATATTTTATGCTCATTTTGAAGATATACTCTGTTCTAGGTCGAATTATAGGACGAAACTGGACAAAGAGTTTCATACTAGCATGAGGTAGGTGGTCTCATGCCTTTTTTGAATTTTCATGTTGATTATATGTGCCAGAGTGCCACACACCAATTTGAGTATGCCCCTTTAATTGATAATTGGCCTATGTTATTTACTATTTATGTTTAGATAATTGGAAATGTGTTCATATTTATGAATTAGGCTATTTACCTTGAATCTGGGCCACCCCATGGGCGTGTTTTCCTTCGATGACTGTTTATGGTTTATTTGATTAGGATTCCATGAGGAATGAATTTTTTAACTTATTAGGTTATTAATAATGAATATAATTTATAACGGAATTGTAAACATGTTAAATTTTAATTAAATTGACAAAGGGTTTGGGATTTTTGATTTTTTCCCTTTTCCCCATGTTATGTCTATTCTTGTTTAAGAATGCTTGGAATAATTCGGTCTAATTGGGAATGCTCCCACATGAGTTATTTATTGATAAACCATGTAATAATTTAATTTACATGTGATGATTGTTATGAAAATTTTTCCCATTTGATTAATTGAAAGTCCAAGCCTTATGAGGTCAATCCTTTCTTGATATAATATTAGCTGCTTTTGGTGTTTTTCTTGCATGAATATTGAAATGTTTAATGAAATATTAAATATAAATGGGAGATCCATAACATCAGGTTAAAAGGAATGGTCGGGATGATGTGTATATTTCACCTTATATGCCTTGGGTGAACCATGTTCTTGGATAAAAGATCACATATGAAATCAAGTGGGTATTGTTATGATATGTTGTGAGAAAGCCATGGATGGGTGGTTGGGCTCATGGAAACATTATTTAAATACCGAGTGAACCTTGAATCCAAAGAAGAATTCCAAGGCTAGGATGAATTAGAAATGTTTTATATGTCATTATTTGACATTTACTTATAAATTGAATATTGAAATGGAATGAATTACAATGTCTCTACCAAGCCAAAGCACAATCTTTGATTTGGTCTTCTCTTATACTTGATTATATGTTCTACTAAGACATATACCGTGTTTAATATTACATGGGGATTGTTGGGATATGGGTGGATCCCAAGACTTATATAATTCAACGTAATTTTTTTATAAATGAAATTAAAATTAATGTAAATGAAAATCAGTACTTGTAGGATTGCTTACTTATGAGTACATCATAGATTACTACTTTCACTATTGTATGTTAGATTGAATATGTAGATGTATATGTATATAAGATGGAACAATACAAGAGGGGGGTGAATTGTAGGTTTAAAAACATTGTGTTTAAACACATAAGAAATTAGTTTAAATGATCTTAAACTAATACAATTCAAAAAAAAAACAACCACAATTGTATTGAATATAAAGGTATGATATGATGTAATACTATAAGAAAAGTAAAGCAATTGTATTCAAGATAAATACAATAATAAGTGTAATACAATAGTGAAGGATTCTACCATAAAGCATATAGAATCATTCGATACAATATGTAACAGTATAAATGTAATTGAAACAATTACAAATGAATAAGGAATGAATAATGTAAAACAATACAATTACCCTTCTAAAAAAACAGTAGCAGAAATGTAAAAGTATTACAATTATTTTGACCTAAAGAGAAGGGTTATCCTTTAACCTAGGATAACAGGTATATCTTACCACCACCTTGGTAGGCCCTCAATATGATGATTGGTACGTCTGCCTGCCTATCCCTGGAAACCCTTGATTTTGTAGGTAATCGGAACCTCTGTCTTTCAATCACTTGAAAGACCTCGATACGATGATCGATTCGTCTGTCTGCCTATCCCTAACAGCCCACGATTTTGTAGGTAATCGTCACCTCTGTCTTTCAATCACTTGAAATCCCTCGATACAATGATCAGTCGCACAAAGCACAAACAAAGGACTTATAGAAATACAAAAACTAAGAACAAGCCGTTCACATTTTGTAGTTTCAAGGCTTTCACACGAAGCAGGAGAGAATTCACAGTATCTCTCTCTAGAACTTGGTAGAACAAAATGATCTTTCTCATACACATGTATATTATGGTCTTCAAATGACCTCATATTTATATGCCTTAGGTTACCACGGCCATATTTCCTCCAACGGTCATATTTCTCCAAAAAACTTGGAGGGACTTGGACACCTGTAATTATAATCGTCATATTGAAATAGAAAACACGACATTGTTTTGATAGTTTATAACTAACTCCGTGACATCGTTTTGGTTAAAACCAAAGATATATGAAGATTATAATCATGAGTACGATTAATTTGAAACATATTTTTGACTAAGAACCAAAAACAGCAAGAAATGAAAGAAAAGTATGAATACTAAAGTATTACTGTGTAATATTTTGAAACATAAAAAAAAGTGATTAGATTTAAAAGACATAGTATGATTAACAGAGTCAAAACAATTTCTAGTCAGTACGAAAATTATAGTCAGTACAATCAGCGTGGTCAGTACGATCAGCATGGTCAGTACGATATAGCATGGTCAGTACAATTAGCATGGTCAGTGCGATCAACATGGTCAGTACGATCACCATGGTCAGTATGATCAGCATGGTCAATACGATCATCATGGTCAGTACGATCAGCATGGTCAGTACGATCAGCATGGTCAGTACGGTCAAAATGGTCAGTACGATCAGCATTGTTAGTACGCTCAGCATGGTCAGTGTAACAACCCGAGATTTTATGAAAAATATTCTTTTTAATTTTATTAATGTCTTGTGTTGTACGCTACACCAAAAGGAGCTTGCACAACACGCATCTTTGACTTTCCTTGCATTACACGCAATCGCAACCTTCCTCGATAGCGTGTGTAGTACGCAATACCGAGTTTCACTAAACAACGATATGCTATTAAAATATTATTAAAACTAGCCGTTATGAATAGTAATAACCACTTTTTGAAATTTTATAAATTTTATTTTTCAAAATGGACTTCATTTTTGGATCCGGAATATCGAAATTAGCCTAGGGGGAAATTTTGGTATTTTTCTGAAAACTTTCAATTTTTGATGAATAGTGAAACCACTAAGTGGTAGGTAAAAAACTGAATTTTTCATAAAACATAATTTTACCGCTTCTGTGAATGGAATTTCAAAAATCCGACAGACACGGTTGATATCAGTAAGTAAAATGTGGTTCAATGAGATAAAAATAATTTTTTGGTGAATAGTAACTTTTTACTATTTTTACCGCGGTTAATAGTAAATAGGGTAACTAAGGGTAAATATGATATTAATATTACCCTAACACATGTCCTAATTCTATTGTACAAGTGTAATTCGACCAAAAACAAACTTAGGAATAAAATATGACCATTTAGGCCCACTTGGATTAGATTAGGACATTTATTATTAAGAAGGGTTAAAGTTGTTAAAATCAAAGTTTAATAAGTAAATCATTTTTAATATGGGGTTATACATAAGATAAATTCGATTTTAAATATTAATTGGAAAGCTAAAAAGATTTACTACATGATGGTATTTTATTTGTAATTTTTAGACATCAAATAATTTAATTTATTTATGACACAATGATGATGGAGTAATTATCTTATTAATGAAATATTGACATAATTGATAATATAAATACCAAAATAAATGTAATTTAAGACTTTTTATAAATTCCACTAATTTTTTAGATTACTATGAGATATTAGGGTTGCTTTAATCAACTTGGTTCGAACATATAATTCTGTTATGACTTTCAAAAAAATCATATATCAAATAGTGTCAAAATTGACACAAAATAGTTTTTAAATCAAATATTATATTATTAATTGTTATTTTATTCCTAAAAATCTAAGGTTCGGCCAAATGACTTATATAAGGATATATATATTAATAATAAACAATTTGGGGTTCGTTTGGCATGTTATAGTAAGTGTATTAACCATATAGTGAAAGAAAACACAAAGACACGGTAAAAGTTAAATTAATTAACTTAGAGTTAAATCTAATTGATAAGGTTAAAATAATACCCTAAACTTGTTTAAATCCTATTGGTTGATAGTATTTAGACCCATCCCCACTTTATCTTCGAAATAAGACCCTTTGGAACCATTATAAACCGATTTTGACTTTAATATAAAATAATAATTTGAGATATTCCTAAGGTGCCCCTCTCCTCCCCTATAAAAGGACACCTCCTCTCCCTCCTCCTCACACCAATTTGAGAACTCAAGCTCGGACAACCCCTGCCAAAATCTCTTCTCCACTTCTCTAGAAACATCCTTGAGGTTCTGGTCTTCCTCAAAGACCAATTTTAGTGCCCTAATAGGAGGTCTCAAAGAGGCGCTTCAAAGAAGAGGTAATTACCGTTACCAATTCTTTCATCATTATTTCTTCTTCCACTTCTTCTTCTTAGGTTGTTTCATTATGAAGTAATAACATCAGTATCACTCATATACGGATATGCTATTATAAGTATGAAACAACCCTATTTCACCATCTATCCATCCTACGGAAAAATAAATCACCGCGCGTGCGTACGTACGGAATACCGTCTCCACGCCGTGGTGTAATCTATTTTCCACCACCACCTTACATGGATGGGTATAATGGTGTAAAGAATAACTATACATAGTTATTACAACATCATATTGATTCTGATATATTGTATAATACACTCCAATTCAGTTCAATATTTATGGAAATGATATCATCGCTCGTGCGTACGTACGGAATACCGTCTCCACGACGCGATGAGATTCATTCTCCATGATAACCATTTAAGAATGATTAAAAAGTATATATTACATTATAAAGCTACTGGATTTATGTATATATGTATATTTATGTCATCTACTTACTTCCATTCAAGACAATAAGGAAAGAAAAACAACGTTCATGCGTACGTACGGACTACCGTCTCCATGAACGGTGTTTTTCATTTCATTTATCTATCTATTATATATATATATATACTGAATATATATGACATATAAATCATATTTTATATTCTAGAAGTAAGTAAATCATGATATAAGTTATAATAATGTCAAGAACATCAAGTCAAAACACCTACGATAAATGAAACGATTTTACCCAAAACGCTTCTTTAACATGGAATTTACAAAAGAACGGGTGATATAATGTCATAAGTAAACCATATATGATATCATAACAATGAATATGATTCTGTAATAATTCAATGACATTATTTAAATCATTATACAGGAGGTTCGGACACATACGAAGCAAATCGGACCTAAGGTAAGGGAAATATCACAATCTCATCCGAGATTGTTTATTCTTAAGTATTTACTGGGGTGTATTTTATCATCCACATCCATGTTTCATAAATATTTAATATTATTTCCATCCAACTACAATGGTTAAAATCCAATTTTACCCTTCGGTGAGTTTTTAGTAAAGAATATGAACGGAATCTTTTGTCGTTTTTTCGTACGAGGTACTTTTTGACCTTTCCGACAAAAGTACGGGAAGAATGTTTTTTTTAACTTATACGGCATGAATGGATTTTTAAAACATTGTTTCCAAGAAGCTTCCTTTACAAGTTTTCAAGTTTATTTTTAATCAACATCTTTTATTTTAAAGTTGTATGACATGTTATGAAAGGAAAAAATGTTTTTGAAGAAGAAAGGATATTTTCCTCAAGAATGGAGTTCAAGTGTTTTATCAAAATTATTTTCCATCTAAGATAATAAAGGGTTATGTTTTTATCCCTATTATTAAATTGATTTGTTCATGTTGTGATGAAATTATTTTTATGAATTCCTTTATCTTATATGAATTGATTTATGATGTCATGATGTTTCAAGAATCCCATTTTTGTTAAATGTGTTATGCGATGATGTATGTTTTATGATTATGTGGCACACATAAGAAAGGATTCATTATAAGATGGGTGGGACCTATATCTCCCTCCAATGCATTGGGTAATGATTTTATATCTCATGAGATAGACAGGGCTGGAACGGTAGGTTATACCGGTTCAGTGAAACAGGACTGAAACGAGGGTTACTCGATTCAGAAAGGGACTTTGTCCACTAAGATAGTCTTCGCAATGAGTCTTGACTAACAAGAAATGATTCTCTATGATTATGTGTGAATGCCACAAAGATTCATGTTTTAGGTTATGATTATTGTGATTACATTTAACTGCCATGATTTACCCCATGTTATGAAATTATGATCTCTTTTGTAGGTTAAGATTTCAAAAAGTTATGTGCTTATGTATATGATATTTATTTTGTTTACCCTTACTGAGCATTTGAGCTCACCCTTTTATGTTTTCTTTTCCCCAGGATATAAAGAAAGGTTTTAGGTAAAAAAAAGGAAGATCTTTATAGGAGATGTTGAAGATCTTTCACCACGATTAGAAGATTACGTTCCGAGTTTCCAAAGACACTAAACTATTACGATCCTTGTGTGTGTGTTTTTGTTATGTACTAAGTATTCCGCAAATGTAATGTAATGTCCATGTACGTCAGGCTTCGGGTCTCTACAGTTGGTATCAGAGGAAAGGTTTAGTCAACCTTTGGAAACTAGGATGTGAGAACTTTAGTGAGATCCCTAGATATATTTATAAGGTATGTCTAGGGATGTACTTAAGGATAAGTATACGTATAGGATGCAGTCCTAGAACTACGGTAACGATTATAGAATTTAACCTAAGATGATAGATATTGAGGATACTCCACCTTTATTATGTTGTTTTCCCAAGCATGATTTTTGCCTCTCACACTATTCTTTTTGGGTTTTAGACAATGGTTGGAACCCAAAGGAACCGTGTTGATCAATGCAATGGAAAATGCAATGATTGCCCTCCTGAACAAACAAATGTTATGGGAGATGGAGTGCAAAATCTTATTTCTATACTTACACAAGCTATGAATCATTCTGGACTTCCAAATGAGCAGAGAAGGGAACAGTATTCTATTGAGTCCTTCATGAGGCAACGTCCACCTTCTTTCAGTGGGACTTCCGATCCACTTGTTGCTGAACAATGGATCAATACTACTGAAAAGATATTTTCAGTTCTTCAATGTTCTGAACATGATAAAGTCATCTTAGCAGTGTATCGTTTGGAAGGTAATGCTGATCAATGGTGGAATCTTATCAAGAATACGAGGCCAAGAGATGAAATTGAGTCCATGGAATGGGACGAGTTCAATAACTTGTTTTTTCATTAAGTACTTCCCTCGTATTCTTCGATCAAAGATGGAAAAGGAGTTTCTTGAGCTGAAGCAGAAGGATGAGGAATCTGTTGGTATATACGAAGCAAATTTTACAAGACTTGCAAGGTATGCATCTGGCATTATCATCCAACCTGAAAGTAAAGTTGATCGATTTTTCAGTGGCTTAAAACCAAGTCTTCGAAGGGCATTAGCTATAAGAGACTTCAGTAGCTATGAAGAAATTGTGCGTTGTGCTATCAAGGTAGAAATGGAAGTTGGTGTTACATATCCATCTCATGGTTTTGAAAAGAAACGAAAGATGGAGTTCAAGGAGAAATCTCAAAATAATGGTGAAAAGAAGATGAATGTTTCCTTATGCACAAAGTGTGGAAAGAAGCATGGTGGAGATTGTCTTAAAGGGACTAGAAAATGTTTTAAGTGTGGAAAAGAAGCTCATCGAGTAGCTGAGTGTCGAAGTAATGGAAAAAGGGTTTCTAATGATGTGAACAAAGAAAACACTGCAGAGAACGCACCACCAACACTTCAATGTTTCAAGTGCAAGGAGATGGGACATTATGCCAATAAATGCCCTAATCCAAGGGTTAGTGATGATCAACATGAGCAACCACTTAAGGCAAAGGACAAAGGGAAGTCACATGCGATCTCTATTGGCAATGTTGAATATGACAATGATGTGGTGGAATGATTAAGTGTTTATGTAATGGGATTCCAAAATAATGTTGTATCATGTAGTATTGGAATATTTATGTATTTGTCTAATGTGGTATTCAAAGTAATTGAGATATTATGCGCATAACGAAGGGAAAACGAGAAAATGAAATGTTTAACAGTATTCATGAGCTCATGATTGATATAAGGACTAAGTGATATCATGGTTTGAGTATATAGAATTTTGAGGATTTTGGTATGTGGAAAGTGTTAGATTTTAACTGCATTCATGTTTTCACTAAGGTATTCAATAAAATACATGATTAAGGACTTTGAATGTTTGGAATGTGACCCACAAAACATATCTTATGATATATGGGGATCGACGATGGTGTTAAATCTCTGGTAATCATTTTCACTATGTTATGAGAGTGGACTGCAGTATTATGGATAAGCCTAATGAATTGGAATGGATTATGTTGTACATAAGTTATTATTGATTAAGGATATAAGTTCTCTCGATATTATTGATGGGATGTTATAGTAATATAGTTTTAGAAAAAGGACAACCTGCAGGACGGGCGACAGCCCATCGCTTCGGACAAGGCTGTGGGAATCGAACCCACAACCGAAGTGTGACTGGCCTTTATCGCCTACCACTGGCCTACAGGAAGTCCCTGTTTAGTAGAAACTAGTTTTATTTTATTAAGCGGTATGATATATGAAGTATAAGTTCATTTTTGGAACCATATACGATTAATCTCACTATAAGATGGACTTATAACTTTTTCTAATGACCCATCCTTCTATCACATGATCTGCTAATGCTTCACGAATAACAAATTCAACTTCATTTCTTTATGATATGAAGTGGAAATTGTTCAATTCACGAACAACAGTGAGATTGTAACAAAATCATGTAAGTATTTCTTTTAATTCATCAACTTTAGGGAAATGATCTTGAAAACCAAAAATGTTGTCCTAGTGCTCTTATATCTGATTAATCAGATGGTACCTTAGATCGTCACAAATTTATGGCTTTGTGATTGCTAGATTTTCCATAGCCATGTTCTCTACCACTCTCCATCAGAACATGATGGTTAGATTACTCTTCCATATCCATATTTTCACCTATATGGAAACGCAGTGATTAGTTTATTTGGGTAATCGTTACATTTCATACTTTAGTTTTTAAAGACAAGTTTTGGTATTCCTTTTTACGATGTGGGTTTCTATTAAAGAAACTTTCGAATAGTAAACCATTTATAATCCTGACGAATTTCGAGGGAGAAATTCATTTTAAGGGGGGTAGAATGTAACAACCCGAGATTTTATGAAAAATATTCTTTTTAATTTTATTAATGTCTTGTGTTGTACGCTACACCAAAAGGAGCTTGCACAACACGCATCTTTGACTTTCCTTGCATTACACGCAATCGCAACCTTCCTCGATAGCGTGTGTAGTACGCAATACCGAGTTTCACTAAACAACGATATACTATTAAAATATTATTAAAACTAGCCGTTATGAATAGTAATAACCACTTTTTGAAATTTTATAAATTTTATTTTTCAAAATGGACTTCATTTTTGGATCCGGAATATCGAAATTAGCCTAGGGTGAAATTTTGGTATTTTTCTGAAAACTTTCAATTTTTGATGAATAGTGAAACCACTAAGTGGTAGGTAAAAACCTGAATTTTTCATAAAACTTAATTTTACCGCTTATGTGAATGGAATTTCAAAAATCCGACAGACACGGTTGATATCAATAAGTAAAATGTGGTTCAATGAGATAAAAATAATTTTTTGGTGAATAGTAACTTTTTACTATTTTTACCGCGGTTAATAGTAAATAGGGTAACTAAGGGTAAATATGATATTAATATTAGCCTAACACATGTCTTAATTCTATTGGACAAGTTTAATTCGACCAAAAACAAACTTAGGAATAAAATATGACCATTTAGGCCCACTTGGATTATATTAGGACATTTATTATTAAGAAGGGTTAAAGTAGTTAAAATCAAAGTTTAATAAGTAAATCATTTTTAATATGGGGTTATACATAAGATAAATTCTATTTTAAATATTCATTAGAAAGCTAAAAAGATTTACTACATGATGGTATTTTATTTGTAATTTTTAGTCATCAAATAATTTAATTTATTTATGACACAAAGATGATGCAGTAATTATCTTATTAATGAAATATTGACATAATTGATAATATAAATTCCAAAATAAATGTAATTTAATACTTTTTATGAATTCCACTAATTTTCTAGTTTACTATGATATATTAGTGTTGATTTAAGAAACTTGGTTTGAACATATAATTCTGTTATGACTTTCAAAAAAATCATATATCAAATAGTGTCAAAATTGACACAAAATAGTTTTTAAATCAAATATTATATTATTAATTGTTATTTTATTCCTAAAAATCTAAGGTTCGGCCAAATGACTTATATAAGGATATATATATTAATAATAAACAATTTGGGGTTCTTTTGGCATGTTATAGTAAGTGTATTAACCATATAGTGAAAGAAAACAAAAAGACACGGTAAAAGTTAAATTAATTAACTTAGAGTTAAATCTAATTGATAAGGTTAAAATAATACCCTAAACTTGTTTAAATCCTATTGGTTGATAGTATTTCGACCCATCCCCACTTTATCTTCGAAATAAGACCCTTTGGAACCATTATAAACCGATTTTGACTTTAATATAATATAATATTTTGAGATATTCCTAAGGTGCCTCTCTCCTCCCCTATAAAAGGACACCTCCTCTCCCTCCTCCTCACACAAATTTGAGCACTCAAGCTCGGCCAACCCCTACCAAAATCTCTTCTCCACTTCCCTAGAAACATCCTAGAGGTTCTGGTCTTCCTCAAAGACCAATTTTAGTGCCCTAAGAGGAGGTCTCAAAGAGGTGCTTCAAAGAAGAGGTAATTATCGTTACCAATTCTTTCATCTTTATTTCTTCTTCCACTTCTTCTTCTTAGGTTGTTTCATTATGAAGTAATAACATCAGTATCACTCATATACTTATATGCTATTATAAGTATGAAACAACCCTATTTCACCATCTATCCATCATACGGAAAAAGAAATCACCGCGCGTGCGTACGTACGGAATACCGTCTCCATGCCGTGGTGTAATCTATTTTCCACCACCACCTTACATGGATGGGTATAATGGTGTAAAGAATAACTATACATAGTTATTTCAACATCATATTGATTCTGATATATTGTATAATACACTCCAATTCAGTTCAATATTTATGGAAATGATATCATCGCTCGTGCGTACGTACGGAATACCGTCTCCACGACGCGATGAGATTCATTCTCTATGTTAACCATTTAAGAATGATTAAAAAGTATATATGACATTATAAAGCTACTGGATTTATGTATATATGTATATTTATGTCATCTACTTACTTCCATTCAAGACAATAAGGAAAGAAAAACAGCGTTCATGCGTACGTACGGACTACCGTCTCCATGAACGGTGTTTTTCATTTCATTTATATATCTATTATATATATATAGATATACTGAATATATATGACATATAAATCATATTTTATATTCTGGAAGTAAGTAAATCATGATATAAGTTATAATAATGTCATGAACAACAAGTCAAAACACCTACGATAAATGAAACGATTTTACCCAAAACGCTTCTTTAACATGGAATTTACAAAAGAACGGGTGATATAATGTCATAAGTAAACCATATATGATATCATAACAATGAATACGAATCTGTAATAAGTCAATGAAATTATTTAAATCATTATACAGAAGGTTCGGACACATACGAAGCAAATCGGACCTAAGGTAAGGGAAATATCACAATCTCATCCGAGATTGTTTATTCTTAAGTATTTACTGGGGTGTATGTTATCATCCACATCCATGTTTCATAAATATGTAATATTATTTCCATCCAACTACAACGGTTTAAATCCAATTTTACCCTTCGGTGAGTTTTTAGTAAAGAATATGAAAGGAATCTTTTGTCGTTTTTTCTTACGAGGTACTTTTTGACTTTTCCGACAAAAGTACGGGAAGAATGTTTTTTTTAACTTATACGGCATGAATGGATTTTTTAAAAATTGTTTCCAAGAAGCTTCCTTTACAAGTTTTCAAGTTTATTTTTAATCAACATCTTTTATTTTAAAGTTTTATGACATGTTATGAAAGGAAAAAATGTTTTTGAAGAAGAAAGGATATTTTCCTCAAGAATGGAGTTCAAGTGTTTTATGAAAATTATTTTCCATCTAAGATAATAAAGGGTTCTGTTTTTATCCCTATTATTAAATTGATTTGTTCATGTTGTGATGGAATTATTTTTATGAATTCCTCTATCTTATATGAATTGATTTATGATGTCATGATGTTTCAAGAATCCCATTTTTGTTACATGTGTTATGCGATGATGTATGTTTTATGATTATGTGGCACACATAAGAAAGGATTCATTATAAGATGGGTGGGACCTATATCTCCCTCCAATGCATTGGGTAAAGATTTTATATCTCATGAGATAGACAGGGCTGGAACGGTAGGTTATACCGGTTCAGTGAAACAGGACTGAAATGAGGGTTACTCGATTCAGAAAGGGACTTTGTCCACTAAGATAGTCTTGGAAATGAGTCTTGACTAACAATAAATGATTCTCTATGATTATGTGTGAATGCCACAAAGATTCATGTTTTAGGTTATGATTATTGTGATTACATTTCACTGCCATGATTTACCCCATGTTATGAAATTATGATCTCTTTTGCAGGTTAATATTTCCAAAAGTTATGTGCTTATGTATATGATATTTATTTTGTTTACCCTTACTGAGCATTTGAGCTCACCCTTTTATGTTTTCGTTTCCCCAGGATATAAATAAAGGTTTTAGGTAAAAAAAAGGAAGATCTTTATAGGAGATGTTGAAGATCTTTCACCACGATTAGAAGATTACTTTCCGAGTTTCCAAAGACACTAAACTATTACGATCCTTGTGTGTGTGTTTTTGTGATGTACTAAGTATTCCGCAAATGTAATGTAATGTCCATGTACGTCAGGCTTCGGGTCTCTACAGTCAGGATGATCAGCATGGTCAGTATGATCAGCATGGTCAGTACGATCACCATGGTCAAAGACATTTGTGATTTCCAAAACAAGATATAAAAGTCAAAAGATAACTTTTTACTCAACAATCTCCCCCTTTTTGGTAATCACAAAACACAAAGTAAAAATAATTAGAAATACATATCTCCCCCTGAGTTATTGGAAACTCTTGTGAATATGAAATTGAATATAACTAATTCCCCCTTAGGTATGTACTTTCCTAAGGATTGTATTCATAGATTTTCCTTGATTTCGAAGTGTTTTCTTTAACACTCCCCCTTTTTTCCTTAACACTCCCCCTTTATAAAAAATCCTCCCCTTTTGTAAAACATTCTCCCCCTTTGTAAAAAAATCCCCCCCTTTGTGATTCACAAAAAGAATGGGGTAACATGAGTTGCCTGAAAGGGTTAGAAAAGAAATTCATAAAAAATTGTATAAATGTCATTACAATAACAGACATAGGGTTCACGAGAAAAAAAACAAATACAGCAGTCATTTGTTTTCTCTTTCCTTTTCCTTCTTTTTCAATTCAATAAGAACAACTTTTATCTTTTTGATCTCCTTCATGTCTTTAGAAATTGAATCACCCTGTAATCTAAGAAGCTCTTGTTGGTCGGCAAAGAGCTGATCTTGATTCTTGATTATCTCCTCCTGAAATATGATCACATCCTATAGAGTATCAATTCTGTCTCAAAAATTCTTGTTATCTTTGGATAACACAGAGTTTTGTTTCATCAACATAACTATTTCATCTTTGAAAGATGAAACCCTTGAAAACTCAGACTGAAAAGAATTCATCCTCTCTTTCAATTCTTTCATTGAATGAATATCTGCTCCCTGAGTTACATGATTCAGTATTTCAACTGTTTATTTGTCAAGTTTATTGAAAGAAATCGCAAGATCATTTCATAACATCTTTATATCTTCAATTTCTATCTCATAGTGATTCACTGAGCTCTCTGTTTTGTATGACCACTTGGTCATCTGGTTGCAAGAATTCTTATGAGCTGCCGAACTTTTAGAAAGAACTGTCAAATCAGCTTCAACTGACAAAAGTTTCTTTCTCAATTCTATTACTGAGCTAAATTTATTTCTCTGATTGACAGTGATAAAATCAATTTTCCCTTCCAGCCTGGAAAAATAGGGAACAGTCTTTTCAACCCTTCTAAAAACATGAACAATGTAATCAATCCTTTTGAGAGAGATTGTTTGTTCTGAATCAGTATCTTCATCGTACGAATGCAGTTCATTTGATTGGCTTGAGTCAACAACAGGTTGTTTTCCTTTTGATTTTTCTTTCTCTTTTCTTTCTTCTTCTATTTTTTCACTGATGACAATACGTTTTTCAGTATGAGAATATTGAGCACCTTGCTTTACTTGAGAAGAAATTTTATCCGGTGTTTCAAAATATTCAATAGTTACTTGATCTTCATGAGAAAATTGTTGAATACCTTTACTCTACATTTGCTAAGATTCTTTTCTACTCTTTTTCGAGCTTTGAAGGAATTCTAAAAGAAAATATCCTTCCTCTTCTTTAACTTCTTGTATTTCTTCCTACATCGGTTTCCAATTTTCTTTCTCTAGAAGACTCTGTACGATAGGTTCTTGATATACTTCTTCCGTTAGTTGAGAACTAGCTTCCCCAACCATTTTCAAGACTTTAGAGATATCAAAGTCTTGAGCATTTCTTTTCAAATGAGGCTTCTTTTTCTTTTTAGATTAAAGGGTTTCTTTACCTGTATTCTTTTTGCAAAAGCTTCAGCTGGGTCAAGACCAAAGTTTGGTTCACCTTCATTTCTCTGTTCTCTGTCTTTTCTCCACTTGGCCACAACCTCCTTACTGTACTTCAGTTTCATCTTAGTCTTCGAACTGGTCTGCAGATATGACTTTTAAGGAGCACCAACAGAAGGATTGTATTTTACAGGCATAGGTACCGATTGATTCTGAGACGAATCAGCTTCTAAATCCTTTACAAAAATCATTGAATTCTGATCAGAACAAACGTTCAACTTTTTCAATGTACTCTTACTAATTAGGGATGACTTTAGATCTACCAAATTTCCTTTCAAAGGAATATTACAAAACATCATGCTCTCGAGAATGAACATTGTATGAATAGATGCATACATAACCAAATGGGATTTGATTGCTCCTAGCTTGACATTCATAATTGTTTCAATGATGTATCTCATGAGATTTACTTTTCTCATGTTGACAAGATATTCTGACATGAAAATATCAGAAACCTTCAAATTCACTCTATCCCATTTCCTTGGGATAATAAAACATTGCATCCATAGTGTCACAAATCTGTTATCTAGAGAAAGATGAGCCACTTTCCTCTTTTCTTCATTTATAATAAACAATGAAATTTCAGCACTTTCTTTGTTAAACGTACCAACTTCCTCTAGTAGTTTATGAGATGGATAGAAGGAATCACCTTCTATATGAACATTTATAAAATGGGTTTCTTGTTTCACAGACATAGATAACTTTATATAGTACACAGCAAAGTTGATAGTTATGTTCTTATCAAAAGATATGGTTTTGTAGAACTGACTGACTTCATAAAAAAGAACCGGATCTTGAGAAACAGGTTTTTCAACACATAAATGCTCCCAGCCTTGAAACAAAATGATTCTTCTGATTGTAGAATCGTATGAATAAAAAAAGTCCTGAGAAACTAACCTTTCTTTGAAAAATAAATTCCTTCAAAAATTCTTTAAAGACATTTCAGCATGAGTATTAGCAGAGGAATGAGACATATAGGTGAAACTGCTTGAAAGATCATACGAAGTCTTAAATCGATAGGACAGAGCTTCGAAACAAATCCTGAAAAACCGGTCTGGGTTTGAGGAGGGGGGGGGGCTATTTATAGGCGGAAAAATAATGACCATTGGTCTTCTACGGTTGAGATTTAGAAGAAAATAAATCCACATATATGATTAAAATGAGAAAAAAAATTAAAAAATGGAAATTATGTACCTGCTGGAGATCATAAGGTACTTTTTGGTTTAGATAGTATTAATAGTGAAATAAGACACAAGCGTATGAAGAAAAAGAATACCATCAATCGTCATCCCAATGGAAAACAATGTTGTTACAATGGACTGAAAAGCCAATGGAAAAAAAAATTTGTTACCATGAACGGACGTGCCGATGGAAAAGAAATTAATTACCATGAATAGACGTGCCGATGGAAAAGAAATTCATTACCATGAATAGACATGACGAAGGAAAATAAATTCATTACCATGAACTGATATGCTGATGGAAAATAAATTCATTACCATGAATGGACGTGCCATTGGAAAAGATATTCATTACCATGAACGGTCGTGCTGATGGAAAAGACATTCATTACCATGACCTGACGTGCTGATGGAAAATAAATTCATTACCATGAATGGTCATGCCAATGGAAATGAAATACATTATCATGAACAGTCGTGCCGATGGAAAAGAAATTCATTACCATGACCTGACATGACGATGGAAAAGAAACTCATTACCATGAATGGTCGTGCTGATGGAAAAGAAATTCATTACCATGAACGGACGTGCCGATGGAAAATAAATTCATTACCATGAATGGACATGCCGATGGAAAAGATAAAAACAATAACTAATGAATCAATGCGATAAACAGAAAAGTAAAAACAGTCAATACGATAAAAATAAAAGTAATAACAGTTAATACGATAAACAGAAAACAAAAAACAGTCAATACGATAAATAGAAAATAAAAAATAGTCAATATGATAAACAGAAAAGAAAAAATAGTCAATATGATAAACATAAAAATAAAAACAGTGAATTCGATAAACAAAAAAGTAAAAACAACAAATCTGGAGAATATAAAGATAAATATAATATCAAGAAAAAAATTTTCTCCCCCCTTTTTTAAGAGGATTCTTTTGATGTAAGGAGAGGTAGAAAACATGAAGTAGATATGAATGATTATTTTAAAGTAATAATTCCTAGCTTCTATTTTATAAACTTAAATCTATCAGAAGGTAATGGTTTTGTAAAAATGTCAGCAAGTTGTTCTTGTGTTCGGATGAATTGTAAAATAATATCTCCTTTTTGTGTGTCATCCCTAAGAAAGTGATGCCTAATATCTATATGTTTTACACGAGAGTGGTGTGATGGGTTTTTACTAAGATCTATGGCACTAGTGTTATCACATAGAATTTTATTTCTGGAAAAACTCAATCGATAGGCAGTGAGTCGGTGTTGCATCCACAACACTTGAGCACAATAACTTATAGCTGCTACATATTCAGCTTCAGTAGTGGAAAGTGCTACTAAGTGTTATTTCCTGCAGGACAAAGAAACTAGAGAATCTCTTAAGAAATGACAAGTTCCAGATGTACTTTTCTATAGATTCTACAACCACCAAAGTCAGAATCTAAAAAACTTTTAAAAACAAAATCATTTCCAGAAGATTAAAAGTGTCCTAAATCCATAGTACATTTTAAATACCGAATGATTATCTTTACGTATTTTAAATGAGAAACTTTTGTATTATATTTATATCTTGCACATAAACATACTGAAAACATTAAGTATGGTCGAATAGATATTATGTATAGCAAACATCCTATCATACCTCTAAAAACTGTTTAATCTCCTTGTTTCCAAGTTTCATCCAGATCAAGTGTATTTGAGGTACCAATTGGAGTGCTAATACTTCTAGTATTTTTGTAACCATAATTTTTGAGTAAATCATTAATATACATATGGTGAGATATACATGTTCCTTCTAGTTTTTGAGAAATTTGAAAACCTAAGAAGAATGTTAACTCACCCATCATACTCATTTCAAACTCAGATTTCATTAAATTTGCAAAAGAATCAGTTAAAGATTACTGAGTTGATCCAAATATAATGTCATAAACATAAATTTGAACAATCAAAACATTTTTATTTTCCATTTTTATAAAAAGGGTTGGATTCGCTGTACCTTTTGCATAATTGTTTTGTAAGAGAAATCATGTAAGTCTATCATACCTTGCTCTTGGGGATTTTTAAGACCATATAGAGCTTTGGTAAGTTTAACAAAATGATTAGGATGTTTTGGGTCCAGAAAACCAGGGGGTTGTTCGACAAATACTTCTTCTTGAACAAAACCATTTAGAAAAGCACATTTAACATCCATTTGAAATAGTTTGAAATTAATGTAAGTTGCAAAGGCTAATAGAATATGAATAGATTCAATTCTAGCTACCAGATCATATGTTTCTTCGTAGTATATTCCCTCTTGTTGATTATAGCCCTTAGCAACAAGTCTTTCTTTATTTCTCACAATGATTCCATTCTCATCACATTTATTTATGAAAACTCATTATACACCAATTACAATTGTATTTGTAGGTCTTTCAACTAAAGTACATACTTGATTCATTTCAAATTCATTTAGCTCATGTTTAATTGATTTTATCCAATCTTCATCACCTAAGGACACACTTATACTTTTAGGTTCAGATTGAGAAAGAAAGTCAATATGTTCTATTTCGTTTCGTAAGAAATTTCTGGTCCTTATAGGTTGATTTACATCACCAATTATGTAATCATTGGGATGATTCCTAAGAACCAATTGATTTGGGTTTTGTAAAACCTATTCATCAACATATGGAAGAAAATCTTTTGGGGTAAATTTTTCATGAACACTTTCTTGAACATTTTCCTTATCAGAAGAATATTCTAATAGAGTTTAATAAACATTTTCGAAAAACAAATCTGAGGATGTAGGTTGGGATTGGTTGAAAACAGAAGGATTAGTTTCATCAAATTTAACATGTACTATTTCTTTAATAATACATTTGTTTTTATTGAAAACTCTATAAGCCTTAGAAGTTGTAGAATAGCCTAGGAAGATTCCCTCATCATATTTTAGTGAAAATTTGTGTAGATTATCTTTAGTATTAAAACTGAATACTTTTCATCCAAAAACATTGAAGTATGAAACTTTAGGTTTTTGGACAGTCCATAATTCATAAGGTGTTTTTTAAGAAACGGTCTGGTTAAAACACGATTTATATTATAGCAAGCAGTTATAATAGCTTCAGCCCAAAAGTGCTTGGCAATTGAGTATTCACTCAACATGGTTCTAGTCATTTCTTCAAGAATATGATTTCTTCTTTCAACAACACCATTTTGCTGAGGAGTTCATGGAGCTGATAAATTGTGATTAATACCTTTCTTACTACAAAAAATTTCAAATTCAAAATTTTGAAATTCACTACCATGATCACTATGAATAGTTATCAATGGTAGGTTTTTTTCATTTTTAATTTGTTCTATAAAAGTTTTGAAATAGGAAAATGCTTCATATTTATTTGTTAGAAAATAGACCCATGTAAATCTAGTAAAGTTATCAACTAAAACAAATACATATTATTTGCCTCCAATGCTTCCAGTTTGTAAAGGACCAAAAAGATCCATATGCACTAGTTGTAATGCATTAGAAGTTGAAACTTCACTAATTAATGTAAAGCTAGTTTTATGTTGCTTTCCAAATTTACAAGAATCATATACTTTTGAAGAATCATATCTATGATCTGCTAGTCCCTTTACAAGTCTTTTCATTGAGAGTTTACAAAGTTTTCATAGGTCACAATGTCCTAGTCTTCTATTCCATAGCCATGATTGGTATTTTATTGCACTTAAGAAGGGTAAATTTTGTCTCCTATGGTCTTCTAGATTAATAGTGTATACATTCTCTTGCCTATGGGCAGATAGAATGAACTTATCATTGGAATTGTGAACTAAACATTTATCATTCCTAAAATTCACAAGGTATCCTTCATCACATAATTAGCTTATGCTGACGATATAGTGCCTAATACCTTTAACAAACAAAACATTTGAGATAATAACTTTTCCAAGAAAAACAATATTACATATCCCAAAAATATTTCCTTGAGCATTATCTCTAAAGGTAACATTTCCACCTTTTGTTTTGATAATATTTTCAAATAAATATTTGTTTTCGGTCATCTTTCGAGAACAAAAACTATCCATGTACCAAAAAATATCGTTGGTACACTTCTCATTTTCTTGAAAAATAAACAATTAGTTTTTCGGAATCCAAACATGTTTGGATCCAGAAGAGTTAGATAAAAGAATTTTAGGAATCCACATTTTTTTTTGCAAAATGAGCTTTATGAAATCCTAAAGACTGAGTTCTATTAAGAGAACACTCTATTTTCCAGTGTCCACCACATTGACACTTAGAACAAAAGGGTATTTTGAGGAACAAAATAGTTATTACTAAAAACTGGTTTGGAATGAGTATAACCAAGTCCAGAATGATTTCTCAAAGGTTGAATTTGAGAATACATTTTGTCAAAGTTATCCTTGCCATAAGTATAGTTTGACAAACATTTTTTCAAGGAAAAGATTTCTGACATTAGTTTTAAAACAAGATTTTTATTCTTCAAAACATTTGATTCTAAACTGGATTTAGGCTCAAAAATATTTTTCTTAGAAATTACATTTTCAAGATCCTTAGAATGTTTATCCGTATCAGATTTAACTTTCTCAAGGGTTTTTAAAACATTTTCAAAATCAAAAGATTTCATATCATGATCCTTAGAATGATCTGATACCTCTTTAGTTAAAGTAGAAATTCTAGAATTTTATTTATCAAGATTTTTCTTGAGTTTAGAATTTTCAATCTCAAGTAATTTAAAAAACCTAAATACTTCTTCAAATGAAGTTAATGTATTATCTTCTGATGATGATGAATCATCATTTGAAGATTCATAATATTTATTATCATTATAATTTGCATTCAAGGAAACATTTGAAATAGATTCAACATTGTGTACCTTATCCATGAGACAATGATATTCAATTGGTAATCTGGCTATAAGTCTAATATTTCTTTGTCCTGAGGACTCATATTCAGAAGAATTTTCTGATGAATCACTACCACTTTAACTCCAGGTATCATTTGCCTTCATGACTTTCTTCGTCTTTGTCTTGTAATAATTTTTCTTATTTCTTTCAGAATGTTTCTCCTTTCTGTCTTTTCTCTTCAGTAAAGGGCAATCAGGCCTTATATATCCCATTTTCTTACATTGATAACAAGTTACCTTTGAATAATTCTTATCCTTTATATATTTATTTTTTGAAACTATATTGTATGTATTTCTTTCCCATAATCGTGTTCATCCTTTGAGAATGATTGGCTAAATCATTATCTAAAATATCACAATCACTTGAATCATACATAACAACTTTATTAGCTTTGGATCATATTATCCTTTCAGGTGTTTTAGCTTTAGAAATAGTAGTAAAAGCTACACATCCATTTCCATTTTTCTTCTTATTGAAATATGCATCTCTCTTCATTCTTGTCTCATGTTGTAGAAGAGTTCCAAAGAGTTCATCAAGAGTAATCTTGGAAACCTTTCTATTTTCATCAATAGATGTCCTTTTTGATTCCCATTCATTTGGCATTATATCAATAATTTTATCAACAAGAGCTTCATCATCAAGGCCGTTTTCACCCATGGATTGTAAGGTATTGACAATTGTCATAAATCTTTGTTGTACATTACACACTGTCTCTCCATAAGGAAAAATAAATCCACGATACTCTTCTCGACGCATTTCTCTTTTTGTTTCTATAACCTTGGATGTACCAAAATGTGTGACTTCCAATTTCTTCCAAATACAGTTGGCTTCTTCACAAGCAGATATCTAGCTGTATATATTCCTGATCATAGAACATAGTAAAGTATTGCGTACCTTGTAATTCAGTTGATATTCTTTCTTCTCTTGATTAGTGAATGTATTGACTTCTTTGTCAGTAATTTTGTAACCTCCAGTAAGAATAATAACATTTTCTACACCAGTATTGATAACGAATGTCTTCATTCGATATCTCCAGTACTCATAGTCATTCCTATCAATGATAGGTGGTCTAGAAGGATTTAGATTATCAATTGACCCAATATTCATTCCTGCCATCTAATAAAAAAAAAATAGCTTCCACTCCACACGTTAGTGTAGGAAGTAGTTGAAACAGAAATTTGGAAGCAATAGAGCTAGTAAAACAAATAAGTGGAAACCTCCTCTGATACCAATTGTTGGTTAAAATATATAGATGTATATGTATATTATATGGAACAATACAAGAGGGGGGGGGGTTAATTGTAGGCTTAAAAAATTTGTGTTTAAACACTTAATAAATTAGTTTAAATGATCTTAAACTAATAAAATTCACAAAGAAAAACGAAAAAACCGCAATTGTATTGAATATAAATGTACGATATGATGTAATACTATAAGAAAAGTAAATCAATTGTATTCAAGATGAATACAATAATCATAGTAATACAATAGTTAAGGATTCTACCATAAAGCATATAGAATCAATCGATAAAATATGTAACAGTATAATTGTAATTGAAAAAATTACAAATGAATATGGAATGAAGAAAGGAAAACATTAAAATTCCCTTTCTTAAAACAAACAGCAGCGGAAATGTAAAATTATTACAATTATTTTGACCCAAAGATAAGGGTTGTCCTTTCACCTAGGATAATAGGTGTGTCTTATCACCACCATGTTAGGCCCTCGATATGATGATTGGTATGTCTATCTGCCTATCCTTGGAAGCCCTTGATTTTGAAGGTAATCGGCACCTTTGTATTTCAATCAATTCAATGCCCTTGATACGATGATCGGTTCTTCTGTCTACATATCCCTGGTAGCCCTCTATTTTGTAGGTAATTAGCACCTATTTCTTTCAGTAACTTGAAATCCCTCGATACGATGATTGGGCGCACAAAGCACAAACAAAGCACATATAGAAATACAAAAACTAAGAACAATCCGTTCATGTTTTGTAGTTTCAAGGAATTCTCTTGAAGCAATAGATAAGTCACAGTATCTCTCTCTAGAACATGATAGCACAAAATTATCAGTCTCATGGACACATATATCCTGGTCTTCAAATGAAATCCTATTTATAGGCCTCAGGTTCCAATGGTCATATTTCCTCCAATGGTCATATTTCTTCAAAAAAACTTATAGGGACTTGGACACCTGGCTTTATAACATTCATATTGAAATAGAAAACACGAAATCGCTTTGATTAGTTGATAACTAACTCCATGAAATCATTTTGGTTAAAACAAATGAAATATGAAGATGATAAAGATGTGTATGATTAATATGAAACTTATTTTTGACTAAGAACCAAAACAAGAATGAAATGAAAGCATAGTATGAATACTAAAGTATTACTGTGTAAAATTATGAAACAAAACAAAGTGAGTATATTTAAAATACTTAGTACGATGAACAGAGTCAAAACAATTTCTAGTCAGTACGAAAATGATAGTCAGTACGATCAGCATGGTCAGTACGATCAGCATGGTCAGTACGATTCAGCATGGTCAGTACGATCATCATGGTCAGAATGATCAATATGGTCAGTACGATCATCATGGTCAAAGACATTTGTGATTTCCAAAATAAGATATAAAAGTGAAAAGAGAACTTTTGACTAAACATTGTACACTGCATGTTATATATATTCACTGATATATTGGCACAAACCTTGGTTGGTTTCCTACTAGAATTTAGTCTCAAACCCTATTTAGGTCTTGATTTTGGGCCCAAGTAGATTATATTGTTGTAGGTTTTGATTAGGGAAGGAGCCCTTCTATAGGTATATAATATGCTGTTCTGGATTAAAAGATCATTGGACCAAGTCGAGGTTTGTGATGATTCATAGTTCTTTTGGACTTTTTGTAATTTTGGTAATTTTATCGTGTATTACTATAGTGTGTCCTATTTTTTATGTTTCCTAGAACATTTTACATGAATCATCATCTTTTTTATGATATGATATCCAGTTATTTATATTATCAGTTTTCTGTTGTTTACTCTAATTGTATAGAATTAATGCTTCCGCTATTTGTATATTATTTATGCTATGTTATACTCTGAAAATGAGGGCATAATTTCCCCACTATCACACCTAGGCCCTCACTACTAGTCGGTAGCCTCTAGAGTTTAGGGAAATGTACTTGAGGCCACATGGCCAACAAGGATTAGAGAATTATTTTGTAGTTTCGGAACCGGGTTGTTATAAAGTGGTATCAAAGGTAATTCTTTTCATGTTTTCCTTATTTTTTGGAGACATTACACAAGGATAGATATGAAATGGAGTTTGATAATAAAATGTTCCTTTGAGTAGCTACCCTGTGTAAAGGGAAAAGGAAAATTCCCTCGAATTGAATTGTGATTTTTGGATTTTGAGTTGTTACAATTGATTCGATTTCACCGTTGGGGGACACACTTGTATGGTGATATTATTACTGATATCATTGTGGGTATATTTTTTTTTAATCTAATGATATGAGGGTATTCTGTATCATTCATCATATAGGCACTTATTATAAATCACATGCCACACATTCCCGCCAGGCTATTTAGAGATCATTGTAGATTGCATATTGTTGTGATAGATACCATTATAGATATTATAGATATTGTGATAGGTTTATTGGTGCGTGAAATAGTTTGAATTGGATGGATTCCAAACTTTGGTCCCTGAGGTGTATGTTCCATCTTGGATCAGAATTTGGTAGATCACATTGATTTCTTAAATTAATTTTTTTGTTATAATATGGTACATATATGGATTCCAATCATTTTTTCGTGGGGAGTATGGTCCCCATAGATCTGAATTTTCATTAACTTTGGTTTACCTTTCAAAAACTAGGGTTTTGGTGAAGTTTCATAAGTTTACTGTTTGGAAGCTTAGACAACATGGTGTGTGGTTCTAGGAACACACGCCATGTGCTCTTATGTTCGGGATGAAAAACTTTTTTTAAGTACATGCCATGTACTATGTGTATAAACCATGTGGTAAGTGTCCCTGTTTCTGATCATGTGAAGAGGAACATAGAAGGATGGTTTTTGAGTAGTGCACACGGTGTACTATTGGTATACACAAAGTTGTTTTACTAAGGTAGAACCCATGTGGCTCTAGCCAGGTAGAAGTACATTTCTATGAGCGGAGAATCTAGTAAGCACCATGTAGTAGTCTAACATGCCATGTATCTTAGGAAGTTTCACACCCAGTATGGTGGATGTACACTCCCAGGTAGGAACTAAAGGGTACACAGCAGGTAATCCTCTTTGTTTTGGACCCTTTGGGGTTCGTTTTTCTGTTTTACCCCTTATGTCGGAATTGGACCTAAGAGTAGTCAATTCTGAGTAGTTTTCAACATAGATCACAATGGTGAAACCCATAGACAATTCTGAGGACTCTTAATTGGGTTTTGAGTCTTCTATATAAATAGAGAGGTTCTAAATCATGTTTCCATTTTTTGTTATTTCATGAGAGTGAGACTAGAGCATGAATGATCGATTGAGTGTTTGGACCATCTTTGATGAGACTTTTGATCGGAGATAATATGTGAGCTATCTCTCTTGACCTATGATATTATATGGAGTCCCATGTAGGATCCCTCTCTTGTGTGCCATTTGTGAGGATCCCTACTATAGGATGCATCTATTGTTTATCATTCAAGGATCTCATATAGGATTCCTCCCTTACTTTTTTTATATCTCAAGATCCCGTGTATCATTCCCTCACTCATATTTTCCTAGAGGACCCCATGTAGGATTCCTCTCAGTGGTTGACTTGAACAAAACCAACCATCGTATTGGGATTTTGGTAGTATCTCTTATTGTTTAACACCTAGACTAGATCCATGTGGCATTCAGAGGGGTGAGTGCTTAAGGGAAGGTGTTGACCTATTTTTTTTGATATCTATGATTTAGAGCTAAAAACTTTCTGACATTGGTGCCACTCATGTACCATTTTTCCTAGTAGGACGTTTGGTTTTAGAGAGGACAATCTTGTTTGGATGGGTGATCATTGTATATTGACCCTTGATATGGGAATGAACAATGGGGATGATCAGTTCAGAAGGTTAGATGTGCCTCAGGCATGGTCAACTACTTATTTGTTCATGTGAACCCCTCTTTTATTAAAGGATATGATACTTAGTACATCATCCATGTAAATGGTTGTTTTGATGGGGTGATTTTGAGATAGTTCCTCCATGAAAAATATTTTACTTGGATGAATGGGGTGGAAATCCTATGAATAGTAACTAGAATGTGCCAGTTAATTTTATAAACATTGGGTAGTATATGTTGACATACTTGGTACTCATTGAATGTTAAATGTTGAAATGAGCTGATGAGATCAGTTAAATTTTTGACATTTGAACTCATGTGTGAATTCTAGGGATATCTACAATGTAAAGTAACCTAAGAGTTATTAAAACAAGTTCAACCCACTACTCGAGAGGACTTTCTGGGACACAGATGTTTTGAAATGATAGCCAGTTTAATTTTTTCTTTCATGCCAAGTAATATGAAGTGGTGACAATGGTTCAAGGAATGACACTTGTGCGCTTAAGTTGATTCTGAACTAGATCATCTAAGAGTGGATGTTTATTCTTTTTGACGTATATTATAATACTAGGTATGGAGAATATTATAAATTATATTCAAATGTTTCCTTTTAGGTTTATGGATCACAATAAAAGACTATTAAGAAATGATTGTTACTACTTGAATTCCTTTAAGGATCACGGGTCTTGTTTCTTGTTGATGCTTGCTTGGAAGCACAATTTTTTTTCATTTTGGCTATGTGTGTAGTTTTTATGAGGCACCTATGATCATGGATGGACCTCATTGGTTTTGTGTAATATATCATAGAAATTACTTGGGGTAAATGCATTGTTGTTTGTTAAATGATGATGCGTCAGAAAGAGAAGTCGAGTTTCATTCAGGATGTCAGCCAATAGTGGTTCAATTTTCCTTTTCTGGTAATCATTGAAATCCAATTAGTTTAATATTACTTAAGATACGATCATGTCCCATATCATGAAATCATCTTAGATGCACAAAGAGAGAGTCAGTTATACACTGTGTTATAGTTGAAGGATGTTTGGCTGGGTCATGATATCTTTCCATTTTTTACACTGATTCATGGTTTTCATTGAGGCTTGGCTAATATTAAGTGATATTTGGGTTCTCGTGTAGGAACTACTTGAACATACTCTGGGTTCCTGCCTTTTCCTATATGTGACTTCTAGGAGGATTCCACCTTGGGTTTAGTCAGTGTTCTTATCTGTAAATTTGGCCGTGTACTAATGTATCACTTGTAACAGATAGTAAGGACCACCTTGGTGAGTTTCTTGGAATATGGGTTGATGAATATGATGTTCTCTTAGGACTGTAGTTAGGAACAGATGTGATTACTTTAATGTAGAAATGATTCTAGTGTTATGGATATGGTTTGTGCCTTTTCTTGTTGTGGGCATGTGGTGACTTGGGAGAAGGTGTTGTGTTTCTATTGCAATACTCTGGCCTCCTATGCCAGGAATTTCTATGATAAGTCATCTAGTGATGGTTTTACTCATTATCCTTATTTTTCCGCTTTTATGGTTCAACTAAAATAGTTTGAACACTCCTCTAGTCTAAGGTTGGTGTGATGTGGAAGTCTGAAATGTATTTTGAGTGAAGATTGTGTAATCAGATTTGATAAGGTCGATCAGGGTTCAACTAGTCATTGCTATGAGGTCTCTATTTTGACCTCAGTTGTGTTTAGGTTCACCCATCTAAAGGAAAATCATGATGGTAGCATTTCTAGAATGCTCAGGGGTGTTCTTTATGGAGTTTTTAAATGGTGGGGGTTTCATGGTAATGATTTCGTGTGAGTTATTCTTAACAGGCTCACAAAGGATGCGCTCTTCCTACCGATCAAGGAAACCTTTTGTGTCGATGAGCATATGAGGTAGTCCATCTATGATATTTTAAGACTGCATAGGGTCATGTATTCTATTATTTTATATAGGGATGTCTGATTTATTTCTTATTTCTAGTGAGGGATATAGAGGGAGCTGGGTACACAGGTGATTCTGAGTACAACTTTCCACCCCCAAACAATGGCCTGCCAGAATGGAAGATTCAGGTGCTAGAGGACATGCTATACTCATGCATCCAATATTTTTTGGTTCTTGGAAGAGACCCATACCCTTGTTTAGTTCTCCAATAATGTTAACTTTTGGGATACTTTTTAGATGGTGACATCTGAGGCTTTGTATAATAGGCCATGCCTATCACCCCTATGTTGGATAGATGTAGGAAAGGCAACTATGTTGGGACCTTGTCTTGTCCTGGAGACCACAGAATAGGTTTAGAAGATTCGTAGGTGGATGAATACTATGAGGTATCATCATAAATTATACGCTAATCACTAAAGATTACTTCTTGAGTTCGTGATCGGGGGTCTTTTTTTCCTACATTTTTCACCGAGGTTGGGACCTAAAAGGATCAGGAGATAGGGTAATCTTTCATCGAGATACCTTGGGCCACTCAATAGTCTGGAGAGAGTTGGGCCAGTTTTCTATATATTTCAGTTACCTAATAGGTGTCAGGATATACACGATGTCTTCCATATTTATTAGTTATGACATTTCTTTTTCAGACCCATCTCATGATTTTCAACTTCAGGAGGTATAGTTACATGTAGATGAGACCTTTGAGGAGCATCATCTTTGAATTTTGGATCATAACACAAAGGTTCTCTAGAACTGGTATGTTCCTTTATTATGAGTTCCATGATAGCATGATCGAGTACAAGAGGAGACTTGGTAGAGAGAGGCCGATGTATGATCGTAGTGTTCAGAGTTATTCTCATATGTTTCTTCACCACCCTTGGAAGGGTAATTCGAGGATGAATTGCTTTAATAGGGGAAATTTTTAAGAACCTAGTTCTTCCTTCAATGTATGAATATTGTATTTTCAGGTTGAACTTGTCAAGAAGGAGTAAAATAGGTTGAGTACTGGATGCAAGGCTGTTACACAACATGAATATGGGTTACACACCATGTAATCTTAGTACATGTTGTGTATGGATGTTGGCAGTAATCATTTATAACATAGAAGAGGAAGTAGGAAGAAAAGAGGATATAGAATATACACACCATGTATTTTAAAGTACACAATTTTTAATTTTATGTTTTTGGCTTAAATAGGTAGTATCCTCATTTTCATAAGATGGTAAGAACCCCTCGTATCAAATTCATGAATAGCAATGCTGAAGGTCGTTTTTTCTCCCATTTTGTCATCTAATATCTTATTCAAACACCATCATATGCATTGGATTCCCCTCAGTGAGATCTTGATTATTCTTGATCCATTCATCCTGATTTCATCTCTCAACCTAATTATCTAACCTTCAACATTTTTTTTAATTTTGTAGATCTACTCTGTTCTTGGTCAAATTAGTGGTTGACATTGGACAAGGAGAGTTATACTAGCATGAGGTAGGTGGTCACATGTCTTTCTTGAATTTTCAAGTTAATTATATGTGTCATAGTTCCACAAGCCAATTTAAGGGTGTCGCCTTAATTGATAGTAGTCCTATATTATTTCCTATTGATGTTTAAGTAATTGAAAATATGTTCTTATTCATTAATTAGGGTTTTTATCTTTTATTAGGGCCATCCCATGGATGTGTTTCCCTTTGATGACCATTTATGGTTGATTTTCCACGAATGACTTGAGGCATGCCTTGTTTCACTTATTAGGTTATTAAGAATGAATGAAATTTATAATGGAATTTCAATCATGTTAAATTGTAATTAAATTAACTAACGGTTTGGGATTTGTTATTTTCCTCTTTTCCCCATGTTATGAATATACTTGTTTAAGCATGCTTGGAATGTTTTTCTCTAATTGTGAATGTTACCACATAAGTTATTTATTACTAAAGACATGTAATCATTTATTTCACATGTGTTTCATGTTATGTAATTTTTCCCATCTGAGTAATTGAAAGGCCAAGCCTTATGAGGTTGGTCCTTTCATAATATAATATTGGTTACTTTTGGTTTTGACCATGCATGCTTAATGATAAGTTTAATAAAATATTAAATAATAATGGGAAAGCCATATCCTCAAGTTAAAATTAATGTTCGGGATCATGTGACTATTATTTAATTAAATATTAAATCATTAAAGGGATAAATAACAATGGGCGATCCATAGCTTCAGGTTAAAAGGTAAGGTCAAGCTCATGTGACTATTTAACCTTATATGACTTTCAAGAACCATGGTCTTCGTTAAAAGATCATGGATTGAATCAAGAGGATATTATTATTATAAGTTATGAACAAGACATGGATCAGTGGTCTGGCTCATGGAGACTTTATTTAAATTCCGTGCGAACCTTGAATCTAATGAGGGATTCCAAGGACGAGCTCTATTGGAAATGTTTTATATGTCATGAGTTAAAATTTACTTATAAATAGAATATTGAAATGGAATGACTTATGACGCATCTGCCAAGAAAAAGCACAATCTTGGATTCAGTCTTCTCTTATACTTATTTATATGGTCTACTGGGACATCTATTGTGTTTAATTTTACATGAGGATCGTCGAGCTTAGGTTAGATCCGAAGACTTATATAATTCAACATAATTTAATTTTTAATGAAGTTAAAATTAATATAAATTTAAATCAGTGCTTGTAGGATTTTTTACTTTTGTTTATATTCTGGATTACTTCTTTCACCATTTTACACTACTTGTTATATATATTCACTGATATATTGGCATAGAACATGGGTGGTTGCATATTAGGATTTAGTCTCACACCATATTTGGGTCATGATTTTGTACCCAAATAGATTATATTGTTACATGTGTTGATAATTGGAAGATCCCTTATATCCATACTTGATATTCTCTTTTGGAGCAATAGATCATGAGACCAAGATGAGGCTTGCGATGCTTATGAGTTATTTTTGTCTTTTTGTACTTTTGGTACTCGTATCGTGTATTACTAAAGTTTATCATAATTTAGAAATTTTCCTAGAACATGTAACGTGAAACACTATATTTTGTATGATTTGATATCTAGTTATTTATATTATAATTCTTACAATTTTTACTCTAGCTGTATGATATTACTCCTTTGGCTATTTGTATATTATTTATGCTATGTTATACTCCACCAATGAGGCCATAGTTTCCCCACTATCACACCCAGTCCATCGATGCAAGACTAAAACCTCTAGAGTTTGGGGAAATGTGGTTGAGGACATGTGGCCAACAAATATTGGAGAACTGTTAGGTGACATCTAGATCCAGGACATAAAATATATAAGTTTGACACCCCCACCCAGTAAACCCATTTTTATCCTAACTGTGCTAAATTATTATAATTTCTAAAAATTCATTAAGTTAAAAATTATTTTGACCTTATTAAATAATATAAATTATTCTAATTGTAAATATGAAATCTTTTTTTCAAATTTATAATCCCATAATTTGAACATTTCATTTTAATATTAATCACACCGACATGATGAGAAAGAGATTTTCCAAAGAGAGATTGTCTAGAGGTTTAAATAGTTTCATATAAAAATCTAATATTAAATTTATTCCATTAAACTAAATTAGATTAACAGATATATAATTGAACTAAACTTACCTTTAAAACTATATTATAATTTTTTTTAATATTATTTACTTGAAATGACAATTCTTTATAAAAACCTTCTTTTTCTATTGAGAGAAAATTTAACCTTCTCAGAAAATTCACCAAAACTCATACTAATATAATTTTAATGCGATTATATAAAAAATAATTTTTTCCAAAAATATTTTTATAAAAGTGAAACAAATTAATTTTAATATAACTGTGAAATTTTTTAAATAACTACTTTTTATATAAATATAGATTTTAAGAGAAAATTTGGATTAATTATAATTATATGTCTAGAAAACACATCCGATGAATGATAAACAGTAATTTAATATATAATATATATAAATTTCATTAAACTCATTCACCAAAAGTTATTTTTACTTTATTGAGGTAAAACAAGTTTTTTTACATTAAAATACTTTTTCAAAAGATGAATTCCATTATTTTAAAATGGAATTTATTTTCCTTTATATGTTAATTGTCCAGTAATGAATTAATTTTAAATATAGGTGTAGAACATATATTTTCATAATTTAGATAATCCTATTCATATCTTATATTCCAATAGCTATGTGATAACTATCATGTTAAATAATAATATTTTAATAGTGTATCATGTTTCATTTCAAATATCTATTAAGTATATTGAAATATAAACTCAGTGTTGTGTGTAAAGAAAGATAAACATGGGGTTCTTGTAAGGAAAACAGTTTATAGGATTAATATATTTTGGAAAAAAAATATTTCACAAAATCTTGGAGAATTACATTCTACCACCCTTAAAATTAATTTATCCCCCTAAATTCATTAATTTGGTTCTAAAAACAGAGGGTAGTTATACCTCATTACATCCTATTCTTCCCACATTTATACCTCATGCTAGTAGTTTTTCTAAAAAACATTGACCATATGAGTGGTATATTTTCGTAGAATATTCCATACTCGGTCAAAAATATATATTGGTTGTTCCGTATAAGAAAAATCATGCTCCATTAGTACAACCTCTAAGTTAATTACATCTAAATGATATCATATATACACCCTCAGGAGAGATACATGGGACACATCATGAACCTAATATAATTTTTTTGTATGTTCTAATCAATATTCTATTCTCCCAATACAATCAAGAATTTCAAAGGGACCTGTATACATAGGATGAATCTTTCATTTGCAACATAAACACAATTTTATTATTTTGTTTTGCTTCAATAAATTTCCAATTGATCTCTTGAACTAATAAATTAAGATAATATTTTTTAATCCTGAAGCACTAATTTATCATAAGATACAAAATATAAGTATAAGTCATTCCTTCTAGAACTCGTTATAACCAAATGGTTTTCACTATTTATCCAATATGGATAAATAATAATATGGTGGAATAATAAATTAACATCTAAAACCTCATCCAAATTTCAATTTAATACTTTTAATAAATGATTAACCTTATAAACCTTCCAGAAGAATAAAATCCATAACTATATAAATAAGGTCAATGAATTTCTAAAATGAACTTATCATCAATCCCCAAAACATCATTAAGTATCTCCCAATTATAACATACCAATCATGTGAATAATTTCATAATGTTTTCTATCAAAACATGGTAGTAAACATAATTACCATGATTTTTTTTTTAAAAAAAAATAAATTCTTCCTTGTTCCATAAATAAAACACATATTATTGGATATATTACTAAAAAATGTTATAAAATCCATCAATGATAGCATAAAAAACATTTTCAAAAAACTATACATCAGTTCTAATGTAATTATTATAATACAATTTTACATTATCCATATCAATCATATATTTTTACCAATATCATTATCTCAACATCCTGAACATATTAAGGGTTATCATTCCCTTAATAATGTGTTTTTCTTTAAATATCACATATATATATAATCAATTTTTTAGGTCATCACTACTATTCATCATATTCTTTCAAATCTATAAAAAAAGCATATACTGTATAATTCAAATATATTTTACAATTATTGAAATCCAATATATAAACACTTCAAAAATTCTACATTATTATCCAACTAGTAACTAGGATTCATTTTCTTATTCCATAATACCTCTTTACTTTCATATGTCATTTGTAGTCTCATAATCATAAACAAACCATTAATTTTACCACCATATTGAACCCCTTATGAAGTTATCACCATATTAAATTGATATATATAATTTCCATATAATCCACATTTATAACATTCAACCATTTATTATGTGATAGGTAAACCATTATTCACATCCATTACATTAACTAAAAGTTTCATTTTTTCCTTTGAAATTTCTTTCTCTCTGTCATTTTTCACCACACATAAAACATATTCATGTTCATTTGATACATTTACAAGAGTTATTAATCCCACATTTTTTATATATAGGACCCTAAGTATTATTTTCCCCCATAGTCCTCACCACACAAACATTCAATGAAATCTACCCTTATATTCTTTAGTTAGTTTGAGAGTAAATAAAATTAAATGTTGTTAATCATATATAATGATAACTGATTGGGCATAATGAAACTATCCTTCAACACATTTATCACCCCATTGGGTTTCTCATCAACATATTTTATATCACATTCAATGTTAATCCCATTCTTTATGGTTAGCACCATTGAATAAAACCAATAAACATAGTGTGTGTAAAAATAATCATTATGGGGAACAAAATAGTCAAAAATAATTTCTGATAGGATTTCTATGTAATGCCCCCTTCTTTTCAGTCTATGACACCTTAGTATTAGCATAGGTCATTCGTGGTCATTATCAATTTACATTATTCATTATTGTTTATAATGAATTTTTGAATTTCCAAGGAACTCCCCTAGTAGTGTCAAACTAATTGTATAATAAGGACCATTTTCAGAAACTAAATGACGATTGAGTCCAGATCAATGCACACTTTTATGATTAATTACCTCAAGGTAAATCTGTGTTAGATAAAAATATGATCTTATTATCTAGATAAGGAATTAATTAATTATAAATATCTCTCTATATTATTTACTAATATTCTAGGACATTTTCCATTATTTTGAATTATTCTTAGACTAATCCTTAGACATATACTTAGATATATCCTAAATTATATCTCCAGGGATCTCACTAATGTTCTCTCACCCTAGTTTATAATTTTTAACTGAAACATTCCTCCGATACATATTATAAAAACTCAGGATTCTCATATATAAATATTACATATTTCTAGAAAAATATTCATTATATTACATAAATACATACATGAGGACTGTAAAGGTTTAGGGTCTTTGGAGACTTGATATATTGTCTTCTTATTTAACGAAATATCTTAATTTTATCCCAATAATAACTTCTAACAGAATAATTATCTTACCTATACCATTCCTAAATAAATCATCATAACACAAGAATGGAAATATTAGAAAGGGTGAGATCAGATGCTGAAAAATAGTAATCTTGTGATATACAAATAAATGATCATATGAATGAAAAAGATAAGAATAAAATTATGTGATCGGGAACACAACTTAAAAATTTCATACTCAAAATTTAATAGATCATAAACATGATTCATGGAAAAAAAATTATCAATTCTTAAAGTATGAAACATAAAAGTGATAAAATCATCATTAATTAATCAAAAACCATAATCTCTTGTAAATAAAGTGTGGTACCATCATAAATATTTTAAAAAAAATCATATTTCAAGGTTAAATACAAATACCATTGACATAGTGTATCAAGACTCATCAAATTTTTCCCATTATTGATCATGATAGAGCTATTTCCCAAAGTGGATCAGGAAGTACATATTTCCCATAGTGGATTAGGACGCACCTCTTTCCCATTTCGGATGAAGGACCTTGAATTATTTCACATTATTATCTCATTAGATATAAATCATTACCCAATGCATTGGATGGATATATAGGTTATACACATCACATAATAAATATTATATGTATGTTCACTAAATGATTATAAAATATTCATCATATCATAACCCATGAAGTGAAATTGATTTTATAAAATTTTTATCGTAGCATAATCTGAGGAAAAGTGAAAGGTTTTATTGTCATTTAATCATTTCATAAAAGCATTACCCATGAAAAGAAGCATGATTCAAAAAAAATTCATCATTGTATAACCCATGAAAGAGAAGTTTTTTCATAAACATCATTATATTATTATCATAATCCGCTTCTAGAAACATTAATAATGCTTTCCTTGGATCATATCCCTATTAAATCAAAGATTACATCAAATGATTTCATTATAGATGGAAATATATTTAGAGAGATTACATGGAATATTTTTGGTGTAAAATATCATATCCACATTAAAAAACATTTCTAAAACATTGAATATTTTCAAAATAACTTTCTTTGAAAATAACTTTAGTACATTTTAGAGGAATATTTTAAAATCAATTAAATAATTTCTTGAGGAATGTATACTTCTTTAAAAATAATTTATTAAAAATAAAAATTCATAAAAAAATTGGAGATCCTTTTCATTAAAATTAATATTATAAACATATAAATAGATCTTTAAAAAATTAAGTGGTCATGATGGTGGAAAATACCATTCATGTTGTACAAGTAAAAAAAAGGATTCCTTTCACATTTTAAGTAAATAAAAATTATAATTAATTGGAAAGTGTCAAGAAGATTAATTTCAAAAAAAATTGAAAAAATTAAAACATGGGTAAAAATTTCTTTAATTATCATTTTGATGAAATTTTAATTTTTTTATAAAAAGCAGTTTTTGATAAAAATGGGTTTCCCATCAAAGAGAGAAATAAAGATGGTTCTTTATAAGAATAATATTTTGTACACTTGATAACATAAATAGAGAAAAATTAATAAAAAAGTATAATATATTAATAAATATATGATAATAAATCTCAGTAGTTTTTTGAGAGATATATCATACGATTTCATTATCAAAATAACAAATATAGACAATTCAGATAAATGACGAGATTGTATCATAATACCCCTACCATATTGGTAACAATTAATTGTAAACCCAAATGAATGAATAACAACACATTACAATTAAAATATAATGAGAATAAAAAATATCATGATATTACATGTCATTGGGGTTGTATATACATCTCATGCAACATAATTGGTGTGTACCATAACATATGTCTCAATAAATGAATATTGAGAAAAAATATATTACATCTTTGGTAAATTTTGAACAATAATCCCCAGAAAAGGGAGATCCTGAAATGGATATTTAAATACCAATTAAAATTGTTCAAACCAACATAAAATAAATTTATTGTAAGTATATACAAGACATTAAATAAATAGGTGGTGAATATAGAATGTGTCTCATCGAAGTAAAAAGTGAGACGCTAATCCCTTTCCACTTTAGTAATATTTTTTATTGTAAGATCCAATAAAGAATAACATAAAATTAATAAAATAAATATCATGAATATAAGTTGATTTTTGATAATACATTTCAAAGGTTTAGTATATACACCACCAAAAATAATGTGTGGTAATTTTTCATGTCTCCTGGATATAATAGAGAGGGAATAAATCCATTAACTTATTTATTAAATTAATTCATACACATTAAAACCAAATAATTAATAAATATTTGTTTATTATATTTATATTATAGAACCATAATTATATATATCACATCATATATGTTTTAATTATTTCCTTTTGTTACACATTTATCAATAATTCCTTGTTTAAATCACGTTTGAGAAATAAATTCTTTGTTTTCCATGTATGTTTTGATTTTATCCTATTAATTTTATAGTGGTTGTATAATCTCCATAATTTCAAAAATTATATAAATATCATATATATTAATTACATATTTATTTAGAGTAATCCATAAAAGATAAAGATGAAAAAATGAAATACACAGTTTCTAGAGATGGTAGGTTGTACATACACATGAACATTGCTTCCATTTTCTCAACAGATTTAAAGAAAAAAAAGATAAATAATAAATTAAATTCAGGTATCTATATTATTACATATATATCAAAATTTTAATTAAACACATCATAATTACCATCCATGTAAATAATGATGTAATCGTATATTTTTGCGACGTGGTAGTCCCGCGTACGCACGAGTGACGTTATCATATTCCCATAAAATGGGAATTATGAAGGAATAAGAGATATAAAAATATTATAATTATAATAATATAATAAATGGTATATATTAATATATTATACATCATTGAGAGGTGTAAATGAAAAAATTAATGACCTCGGTTCATGAGGTAGTAGTCCAACATACACACAAATGATGATTTCGTAACTCAATTTATAGAAGAGGATAATAATATAGGTAATTATTTTAAAATAATTAAATACAAAAATATTGATGGTACTAAGGTTATATTATCATAATCTCATAGTAAAAACTGAATTATGTGGTGGAATAAATAAAAAACACTTGGTTTGGGACGTTGCATCTTTTTTGGAGAACATCTTTTGATATTCACAAAAAGGATTTTTATGTTGGATTTCTAACCAAAATAAGGATTTATGGATGATAAGATTTAATTGAGGATGTGATTTGGGAATTTATGGTTAAAAAAATGTATGTAATTAATAATTTTAGATGATATGTGGAGGCCTTTAATAAGTGAGGTATGTGGTACACTTGTAATTTTTGAAAATATTAAGCTATACATACATTTTTGAAATGAACAAAGGAAACACAATGGAAAATTACGAAACCTATAATATATATGCTATTAAAATTTACATCAAAATGGTTTTGGGTAATTTTTTTGTTAATTTTAACCCTTAATATTTTAGTTCACCCTAATTAAACCCATTTCTACCTTAATTGTAAAAAATAATTTTTACTTTTAATCTATTAATTATCATAACAATTTATGTTTAAAATATTATATATTATAAAATTTGATTATTAAAAATATTGAATACATTATTAAGTTTTAGAGTCAAAAAATTTCAAAATTTAGTTTAAAATTAATCACACAAACATGATATGTAAGCGATTTTTCAAATGGAAAATGTCCGAATGATTAAAATGTTTTTATATAAAAAATAATTATGAAATTGATTACAACGATGTAAATTGGATTAATAAATATATATGATTTTACTAATTTAACCCTTATACCCATATTAGAGTTATTTTTATGTTATTAAATTATTTAAATGAATTGGGAATTCATAATAAAACCCACATTTTCATTATTCATCAAAAAAATTACCATCTTAGAAAATTCTCAAAAAATTCATCCAAAGATAATTATAACATAATTATTTCATAAAATGAAAATTATTTTTCTAGATAAATTTTCTAAACATGTAAACAATTATCTTCAAAATATGTGCAGAAAAGGTGGTAAAAATTATTTTTAGAAGAATATAGTTTTTATGAAAAAAATTAGATTAATTTTTATCTCTAATATAGAAAACACCTATATTGGATGTTAAATAGTAGTTTTAAAATATAATATTTAAGTATCATTATAATAATTCACAAAAAAGTTATTTTTTGAATTTATTGGGTAAAAGGCATTTTCCTACATTTAAATTTTTTTCAAGAATAAGATTTCCATTATATTTGAATAGATTATAGTTTAATTTCTAATTAATTGGTCATATAACATCCCCGACCTAGTAGACAATGAACTAATTCCTATAGTTGGGTCATCACATGACCTCATGCATGCCTTCCCATATGCTGGAGACTTCTTACTAAAATTGTGGGTCTTTAGAGATATGTTGGGGAGACTATACCCACTTATCCGAGTAATATCACAGTAGAAATAATATCTAATGATAAAATAAATAATTTGAACCTTGAGTGGAAAAGATACAAAAAATTCCAATAAGTAACCAAGTAAAACAGGATTTAATATTATGATGAATACACTAAAATTCTGGAATTAATACAATAAAATATTAATTACAAAAAGCATAAAATACCATAGACACATTTTTGAGTCCCATCATTGTTATGACATCGCATGCCACAACCCAACAGCCCATGAATAAACCACACACCAAGGCCCTATCCAAAACTTGTAATATAAATAAGTTGATTCTAATCAGGTACCCATGTTCAATGGAGTCTTAATCAGGGTGTGGGTACAATTGAGTAGATCAACAATAACAGTGTCTAAAGAAGAAAACCTTCTGTACAACAGTATATTTAGGTATGTTAGTGAAATAAATTAACATTGAAATAGAATGAAGTTGTATCACAATTTACTACCCTGAGTTGGGTCATCACATGACCTCATGCTTGCCTTACCATATGCTATAGGCTTCTCACTAAAAGTACAGTTTTGTAGAGATATGATGGGGAGACTATACCCACTTATCAGAGTAATATCATAGTAGAAATAATATCAAATAGTAAAAGAACAAATTTGAACCTTGAGTGGAAAACGTACAGAAAAATACAATAAGTAACCAAGTAAAACATGATTTAATTATATAATGAATACACTAAAAGGAAGAAATTCATATAATAAAATGTCTATTAACAAAATCATAAAATACAGCAAACACATTTTTGAGTCCCAACATTGATATTAAATCCCATACCTCAACCTAACAACCCATTAATAAACCACACACTAGAGACATATCCAAAAACTGTAATAGAAACATATATCTTCTCTCGGGTAACCATGTTCTATGGAGTCCATAGTAGGGTGTGAGTACAATTGAGTAGAGCAACAATAACAGTGTTTAATGCAAAGAACTTTCTGTACAACAATTAATGTAGATAAGTTAGTGAAATAAATTAACATATAAATAGAATGAAGATGTATCACATTTTACCATTTTCTATTTAACCAAAATTTATCAAGAAACATGTTTCACATTTCAATAATTACTAATTAACCACATAATCCATCAAGTTATCTAGGATCAACTAACCAACTAACCTATCTCTAGTCATACTATGATCATAGACCATAGAATAAGAGGTTTCTCACATTGAAGTACATTGGAATTCATTAATCCTAATTTATCTACATACCTCGAAGCATCAGTCCATAAGTCAAGCCATGTCCATGTGTTTGGGAAGCATAGGGCCTCTGTATGACATCCCAAACCACACCATGCCCATTCCTTGAGAAGCATAGAGCCTCAGTCAGAAATCCCATCCATACATTACATTACACTAACCATGGATCCACAATCTATATAGTCTTATCAAAAGAAAATTTTTGGGGAATAAATCCTTATCCTGACTTCCCAATTCATGAATTATTGGGGTGGGGTTTATAGCCTCTATCCAACTTGACCCAAGGGAATAAAAACTAAAGTCAATACCCAATATACAACCAAGTCATGTGCACATGATTCGTAAACCATAACATAGTTACCATTTAGATGAATTAACTCAATTCAACACATATACCATTTACAATAAAAAATTAATTAAACAATTATACCATTATACCAAACACCCATTTATTACATATTAACAACTAAAGGAAAATTAATATCAAACTCATTTCACAATACATGTTAACACACAAATAAAATTACTCATTTAAAATCATCTTAAATTCCCCCCTTTAAAACATGGATCATTCTCTTTGAAAACTAACAATTCTTTAAGGTATTCAGTTCCATTTCAAACGATTTTAAATAATCAGTATGGAATTTTCACAAAAAAGGGAAACCAAAACCCCTTTTATAATCACCATTTGATGTCTATAAATAAAACTTCTTTATAAATCACCTAGCTTCAAAAACATCATATTAAAAAACTTCTCAGTTTTAAGAAATCATATTCTTCACTTAAAATTAGTAAATGTATCAAAATCCAAAGCACATTATTTTAACCACTTCAAAACCCCATTATGAATTTCACAAAATCTGTCATATGACCAATTCAATTTAACCTTTATCAAAGACCATGTACTTGATTTTAATTCACAACCTATTATCTTTCATATTTCCTTTATCTCAATGTTCATCAATTTATTTCACCATTTTAAAGGGTTCTCTATGCCCTATGAGTAGCTCTAGGTTTAGTCCCACATCATCCTTGAACCTAAAGAGGTATGTAAAGGGTCTCACACCTCAATTTAAGGAAAAATTTACTTTCCCTAATCATAGATGTGAAAAATTATAAAGGATTGAAATTTACACAACTACATACATATATAACACATCAAGACAATGGGGAAAAGCTTTAATAACACCAAAAACTTGTTCGTTGAGAAATGTTTTCTTAACCTAAACCCGTGAATTCAACTCAAACACCCATTAAACTACCAATGGGTATGAATTAAATAACACCAATAATCTGCATCTACTGATATATGATAAACTACCATGACAACTTTCTCTCTATCGTTACATCCCAAAGTAAGAAATTTATTCTCTAAAGAAAATATCCACTCCTCCACTATGAATAGTTTTGTAGTCTTATTGAATAATGGAGTCTATTTTCCTATAACACAGTCAAACCTAGCTCATACACATTGTGGATCCGGATTCCCTATTCAAGTAATGATATTGCTCATAAACTAAGTCAACTATCTCAGTATAGTTATATATTGCTCAGAAATAGTCGCATCACTAGAGACAACATCATTATCTTTCATATGATGGAAATCGCTACATGGGATACATGCATTCATGTGGTTTCCATTACTCTATTAGGCTCCATTTCTAACAAAATGGCATACACTAGAGTAGGTTATAAATTATAATGTATGATATAAACTTAGAAAACCACATAGCATAAGTGGAAATCCTATTCAAAACTAATCTCATAATCATAAAAATGATTTCATTAAGGAAAAATTTACATTTAATTCCTTCATAATGGTTTGTAATTAGAATGTGAGTTATCCTATAAAAATCCCCTGGGTGTTTCAGACTAGGTTCATAATAAGTCCCATTATCGTATACTAGGATACCATAGGTGGAGATCGAAACTCCTTGTCAGAGTTGTTTGTCCTAAATATATCTGTTCTAGATCCACTTACACTTGTAGTATCTAAGTAAGGATGTATTTTCTTGAAATATCCACATAATATATTCTATACCAAAATTCCAGGATGTTCTTTCATGTTTATCCACAAAGAATATCTTATGTGTTTGTACCAAATATATTTGTTTTCTAAATCTAGTTTCCGAGTTTTCTATCGAACATCCTCTAATACCAAATATAAGGACCCAACCCCAGATTCTCAAATCTGGTGCCTTATTTCATTACATTGTCATGATTACAAGAAAGTCGTGTCTCAAAGGAATTAATAGTTTAGTTGTTTTGGAAAACTAGGTACATACATAAGTTTAACATTACAACTAGAAGGAAATATGGTATACATATTTTATTAGAAACATCCATGAATCCTAGAGTATTCCTACAAGTCGTTCATAATTTACTTATTCATACCCTGGGAAAATAATGAATAATAAAGGGGTGAGATCAGATGCTCAGTAAGAGTATTAAATTAAGAATAAGATGTCATAACATAAACATTATGTGTGGTGAATAACTACTATGTGGTTCTCTGCTCGCGATGTTCGACAGTGATGCCCTAACTAGGGCTGGAGATGGCTTCGGCCTCCCCCCTTCTAGTCGAAAGGGGGGAGAAGGTTCCTTTTGTTTCGTCTCGGTGCTTCACTCCCTTCTCCAATCTGGAATATCGGATGATTTTTTTCTCCTATTTCGCTTAGCCCGAAGGTTCCAGGTGTGCTTGAGGGTGTGACCCAACTGCTACTATCACATTTTGAATTTTCGGAAGCTTTTGGCCTCTTGAACCTTACCATGGTGGCTCGGTTTCGACAATGACAACCTACAGTTGATTATTTAGACTGGTTCACTTTTAATACCCGGGGGCCTCATGATCGAGCGACTGTGGGGATTCTTGAAAAGTGTCACCTGATGATTTGATTTGTAATAGAGGATGAAATGCTTCACACCCTATGATGTGCTCTGTAAAAATGCCTTGGTTGCAGGTTCTTCCTTTTTCATTGGATTTTTGATTTTCACATGAAAAAGGACTCACCTTATGTTCCTCTATGGATTAGCTTCCCAGAATTACCACTACCATTTCAGAATCCCTCAATCCTCAAAATGCTGGGGAATATGGTCGGACGGTTCCTATGTGCTGAAAGTAAAACTCAATCGGTTAGCCACCTGATTAACCCTCGGATTTTCGTGGAGGTGGATTTATCCAAACCACCGGTGTAGTGGGTTTGGGTTGTTATTGGTGAAGATTATAGGGGCAAACAGGATGTTGTCTTCAAATCATGGGTGTATTTTTGCTTGGTTTGTAGGAATTTGGGGCATTTGATTTCTGGTTGTAGGTGTGGTGCAAGGAAAGAGGACATGATGCAGAAGGATATGGATATGGCTTTGGCTCCAGGTGTTAGTAATATGGTGGCTACTGACATTGAAATGCATAAGAAGCATCCATTATATCCTAGAAAGGAAGAGGAGGTTCAGGATAGTGAATCTGTACCTCACTCAGGGGTTGTCTCTGTCTAGGAGGTTCTACCTTCAGAGGATGTTGAGGCGAATGAAGGAGAGAAGGACTAGGTTGTCTCCAATCAGGGTATTACAGTTGAGTTGGAGGGACATCAAAGTGTTGATTCTCAGCTGCTGTGTGTTCAGAAAGGGATTTATGTTGCTCCAATTAGAGATTCTAGGGACACCCCTTCCGCACTGGTGGTTCATGCGGTCTTAGGCCAGTAACAGAGTGAGAATAACATCAAAAACTATAATCATTTTTCAGGTTTGGATGGCTTGGATGACCAAGAAAAGGACATTGCATCCCAATCAACATTTGGGTCCGATGATGAGGATCGATATGGCTATTTTTCAAAGAACAATATTGGCGGGAAACATAGCAAAATCCTATACAATGCAAGGAAAAAATGGGATAGAAATCTATCAAGGACTATGGAGATTTCATTTTGACAACAGGGACGAAAAACAAAGGGTGCAAATATTACTCTTACCTTCCAAATCCAATGGCTACTCGGTCAGGTAAAAAATTGAAATCAAAAGAGATGGAATGTATATCTATTTCTATTGGTACTATGCAGGGGAACCCTTTAAGAGTGATGGTTGTTGCTGGTGATGTCGGTACAGACAATACTGGTGTGGAGAATGCAGTTAGCGAGAAACTCATGGGACTGCATGTTCATTTTGAAGAAGAAATGGTGGAGAAGTTTCTTTATATCAATTCTACCCATGAAGAGGCAGACAAGATGATGGGTAGGTCGATTTGAGTGGCTGTTAATAGCGAGTAGTCTGTATGGATTGACAAATAGAATCTGATACTGATAAGGGGTTTTAACAAAGGGAAGATAAGTAACAAGGAGTATTCTTGAACATGGGATAAGTTGGCAGATTACTTTGAAGACCTCATTACTGATAATCTAGATACACAGGTGCATGATATCTATTGGAAACTTATTATGGAGGAATCAGCTAATAGGTTAAATTCTGTTTCAATAACTTTGTGATCTCTTATGAGGCATGTCCTCCTACTTGAATGTATGTGGTTTCTCACTTTTCCTTAAAAGTGTTTACTAAATAAAATATTTAATTTTCAGTCAAAAAAAGTGTGGTGAATAACTAAAAATACGTTCTTTAAAAAATATACTTGAACAAAATATAGAAGGAATAAGAGTTGAATAAATAATTCCACAATAAAACATAATCATTACTTTTCTACTATTCGAATAACCACAAGAACTATGAATTACTAGCTTAATAATGAGGGAATTCATAGCATAAAAAATCATAAACATAACATCAAGGCCTCATTCCAAGATCATAAATAACCATACTATCAAAGCCTTGTGACAAGAATCTAGTATGTCTCATAAGACCTACTTATGCATCTAGGTTCTATAGTGGTTCCTACCCATCACATAATAATTCCAATGAATTCCTTATGTGAATTGGGATAAACATAAACAACATATACATTCAGATTGAAACTAACATATGAAATTGTAATAACATTCCCAAAACATTAAACATAAACCCTAACCAATCGAAGTAATATGGTGAATGGTATCAAGGTAGCATATCCATAGTCAAACTAATAATAAACCACTAAATAAAATATGGGTGATGATATCATAACACATTCACCCCATTTAAACATAATAATCAACAATATTGTTGAAATATGTCAAAATTCTATTATAAAATCATCATGTAATTCTTGAGATAAATACTCTTTTACTTTGAAAAGAAATGTTCGTTAAAAAAATAAAAATAAAAATAGAAATGAATTATGATATTTTTTCATAATAAAATTAGTCATTTTATAAAAATAAATTTTTCTAAAATCATATTATAGAGTTCCCTTGAAAATATGTAAGAATTTCATAAATTCCCCTGAATCAAGATTGTATTTCGGGAAGAATTTTTGAAAGATACTATTAAATTATTTAACTCCCCCTAGAATATAGAATTATTATGATTGGTTAACATATATATAAAATTAAAATATTATTTATGAGGACTACATAAGTATAAATTATAATTTCATTGAGGTAATTATAGAATAAGTGTAACCCGAAAAAAATTGGCGTTTGGGTAGAAACCCTTCCCTTACATCGGAACATGTTACGCTATTGAACTTAAGGTCCAAGAATATAAAATTAAACTTATTAAAAACTTAATTAAGAACTTATTAGATAGGTATTTATTTAATCATAATTTAATTAAGTTCATTTATGTCTTTATTGATATATTATAAGACAGAATCATGTTACTCCGAAGTGTTCATTTCCTTTGTTTTTACAATCATTATACTTGTATATGAGTATGGATGTTCATGTGGAATGGATATAATTCTCCATAATTTAATTTATATTTTATAGATGAACATAAAAATGTTTTAATGGTTATATGTATCATTTGGTAACATGGTATTATGATTAATATCTAGATGAAATATTAATGAAAATCACTTAGATTATTTTGGAGGTATTTTGATTATTATGAACTATTTTTGTTTTATGAATTAATATTATACAGATATACTTCTTCATAAATATTTAATAGGTGATAATAAATATTTAATATTTTGTTTCAACCATAAAAATGGTTTCAATAATTAATACGTACCTTGTAAAAAGTCATGTTACCATGATAATTGTTAAAATTTTTAAAAGAGGGGTTATCCTAAGATACAAGGATGAAAATAGCAAAAAAACATAATTTTAATTTGATTGGTTTATTGGAGTTAGAAAATATACATATTAATATAGAATATCTTTCATTTTGGAGTCAAATTAATTGATTTAGACATATTATATAATAAAGTTTCATGTAATTACATGTTTTCCATCCACCCCATTTAAAAAAAAGAACCTCATCTCTACTATTATCTACAAAAAATGAGAGAATTAACTGAAAGAATATATAAACAATACTCTCCCAACACCTTAACCATTACCTTGATTTTCTTGTCTTCCAAAAAGACACATCCAATATTTTAAGGTGCTCTTCAAATGAGGTTACTCAAAGAAAAGGTATATGTTATTAACGATAATTTTCATATTGGTTTCTTTATAAACCTTATATAAATGTTCTAGAACAATTCAAAAAATATTTAATAGGTATATTAAATATTATTATGTGTTATTATGGCAATTTTATTTGTATTTTATATCTTTTTCTAATTATTTTGGAAAAGTCTAATGTCACTTGTGCATACGTGCGGACAACCACACCCACAAAGAGATGTGATTCTTAGTTTATTTACTCTATACCTGGATGGTCTTAATGATATATTTATAGAATATATTTTATATTTATGAAATGATTATAATTTTTTAAAATTTAATTATCATATTAATTTATTTTATTTCTTCCCTTATAAAGTAAAAAATTACCCATGCATATATGTAGACTACCACATCCACGAAGTGATGTTATGCGTTTTTCATACACTTAATATGAATACTTATAAAAGTATATTAAATAAATAAATATGATAATAATTTTATAATTAATATTATGGAGATAATTAAAACATGACTAAGGTGAAAGGACTAGAACCATCGAAAGAAATGATGTCTATAAAACATACTCGTTTTCACCTGAATGACCAATTTAATGATTAAATTATTAATTAATGAAAAAATAGAAATTATAGTGGAATAAAAAATAGAAATTTATTTAGTAATATGGATCAATATAAGATTTACTATAAATATTTATACATTATACAAGATGTTATAACTTTTATGAATAAATAAAATCCTTTATGTAAGGGTTTATGTTACAATCTCTTTTCTTATTAGGATTATCTGTAAAAAAAATTATTTAGGGAAAAAATATGCATATTCATTGAAAATAAAAATCTATTTCCATCTACTATATTGATTTATATAATTTCAAATTATTAAAACCACCTTACTCTCTATAGTACTTAATATGAATTTCAAAATGTTCATAAAAAAATATATCATATTTCATATTTTGTCGATGAAATTTTCCTTCCATGTTCACATTATTTATAATATTTTAATTAATTTTCTTCTTAATTATACAATTATTGTTTAAATCAGTTACAATCAATATTTAAATTTAATTTAAATGGTATAAAAAGTGTTTTTCAATGGTTTTCCAAACTGTTTATTTATGTCTTCTTAAAAAAAATTAAAATTATTTTTTAATGTTTACCACACAAAATACGTTTACCAACATTTTGAATATTGTTTTTAGAAGATTATTTTAAATGCCTCCATGAATATTTTATAATAACTAATATTTATCAATATTCTTGTACTATTTTATTTTGAAATATACTAAAATAAAAGGATATTTTCCCTATTTTCAAATAAATGTTCAAATACTATTTTAGAGCGATTTTCAATAATTTCCATATGCTTTATGTATTTTAAAAATTAATTTGGTATATGATCATATGATACAAAACACCAGCATTATTTAAATGTATTATGATGTCTTTTTTTAAGTATAATTCCATGTAAACTATTACTTTAAAATGAGTTAGTTAAGTGATATCTAGGTATGTAATTTTTTTATGACACCATCCACTTCCTTTATATAGAAGGGTGTTATTATATATTGATGATTTTTATGAAATAATTATATTTTAGATGGTATTTTATATGACGACAAAGTGTATTTCTATGATTTCATGGCACACATATTTATGGTTTTCAATATTTTGTGTGTTTGTCTAGATTTATATAGATATTTAATGCATTGAGTAAATAATGATATTTAATAATATAATATTGGCTCAAATGGTATGTGGAACTAGTTTAAAAATATAATCCATATATTATGATTGAATTTAGAGTGAAACATTACTAAGTAAATGATGGAATGGGAAACGAACGTAATCCACTATCATAGTCTTGGTTGTAATACTTAATAATAAAAATCATTTTATATGCATACGTGTATAAAAAAACATATGTCTTATTATTATGATATGTTTTCAAGGCTCATGATTGATTATTTTATATTCTAAACTCTTTTGACTGGTGTATTTTGTTACAAAAAAATCCTTATCACATGATTTATAATTAAATATATTTGAATGATTGGATTTTATTTTCTTATATTATTAGCATGATATCATACCCTAATGTTTATCTTATGAAGATTTATGATTAAAGATTTACATACCCAATATTTTTCATTACAGAGTATCTAAGATCACCCTTTCTTATATTTCAATTACCTATGTTATAAGAGTGGTTTCAAGTAGGGTATGTCAAAGAAGTTTACTGTGTTAGAAAAAAATTATGGGATATGTCGATGATCTTTTAGAAAATATGATGATTATGTGCCTAGTATCTAGAGATACTAAACTATTATAATTATTAGACATGTATTGTTTTGGGATTTAATGATTATTCATATAAAATGATATGATTCTTAAGTGTAAAATTCTTGGCTTATATTATTTTCTATCAGAGAAGAGTTTATTTATTTATTAGATATTAGTATTTGAAAAACATTTTTGAAAACCCTTGTATATTTCAACCAATAGGATAACCTCTTAAATTGTTAGTAAAGTAGAGAATCTGTTGTTTCATTGTAATTACATCTGTATCAGGGTATTGGAAAAATGATTCAGTTGTGGAATAGATGAAATTAAGGGTAAACACACTGAATGAGTCTTCTTGATTATAAACTTGATTATCAGTTAGTGCGTGATTAGTGGGACTAAGACAGTAAACCTGCATTAATACTCTAGGGGGATATTCTTTAGTTAATTAATTTTCCATTCCTAAAGCATAATGATGAATAAGTTGGTAGAACCAATTATAGTCTATGATAAGATTTATTGATATTACATGAAATTAAATTTTAATTGGATGAAATAATATGCGACATTTTAGGACATCATAAAAATGATTTTCATAATCATATGATTTATTACTCTGAGTAATGATGATTTATAATCACACTATGATTTTTGGTTTTAGTAATTAGCTGAATGAAATAGGGATCATGTGATCCATGAATATGATAGTATGTGTTTGGATCATTCTTATGAGAAACTAAATGAAATGGGATTTAGAATACGAAACATTATTATTATACCTAATCATATATCTATAAATACGATTAAAAATCTAAATGTATGTGATTTTTTAAATTTACAAAATAATATAAAAATGAAATTTTTGGATAGTTTAGGTGAAATTGATGATTGAATAAATAATATTCATATTAATTCATGTTAATAATTTGGGAAAAAGAACCAATAGAATTGTTTCAAAGGTATCTGAAGATGTATTATGAGTGGAAAATAACACTACAAAAAATATAATAGTAGTGATGGTTTTTAGAGGGTGTTATTCAAAAAACCCTATAAATTCAATTTATAGGGGGTTATGTACACCCCCACTAATCATCAAACAAAGAGGAGGTTCACGACCCCTTTAAAAGTTTTAAATATTTTTTTTAATATTTGGTTGGATTTTTTAGGCGGTTATGTCAAGAACCATCACTAATTTAATAATTAGTGGCGCTATATATTTAGTTGAATTGTAGAGGTGCTATATATATATATTCATTTGGATATTAAAACCTATATATATATATAGATGACATTATGTTTTTTGAAAAGGAAATAGTGGTGGTTCACAACCCCCTCTAATATCTTAAATTAGTGGTGGTTCAAAACCAACTCTAATGTGTTAAATTAGAGGGGGTTCAAACCCCCCCTCTAATGTATTTAAATAAGAGGGGTTCAAAAATCCCTATATTTTAAGTGATTAGAGGGGGGTTTATGAGCCCCCACTATTTAATAAAACAAATTCAATAATATATATATAATTAAAATACTATACACTATATGAACATATTATATAAAATATGTATATGATTGTATTTAATTGTATTTATATCTATACATAAATAAAATTGTATAATCTTATGTACATTAATATTATATTTATAAATTGAATTTAATATAATATTAATTATATAAAATATAAAAGCATAAACATATTATATTAATATATACATAGATACGATTTATTTAAAAAATATATCATATAAAAACGCAATATTATATTTTTTATAATTTATATAATAATAATAATAAATATATTTTTAAATAATAGGTTTAGGATTTCATATTATATATAATAAATAATATATGGTATAAAATTTATACAAATAAATATATATTATTTTTCACAATAATATAAAATTATATTTATTTAAATACATATATATTAATTTATATAATATTATACAATTACATTTATTGAAATACATACATATTAATATGCATAATAATAAATATATGTGTTGAAATACATTATGTAAATATTTTAATAAAATGTATTTCATATAATATTCATTATATATTGATTCTATATAATATAATACAATTTATTCAAATAAATATATATTAATTTACATAATAATACATATATGTATTGGAAGAGATTATATATATATTCTATAAATAAACATTTATATAATTTTTAAATATTTATTTATTTATATAAAACATTTAAATAAATAGATTTATACATATATAAATACATGTGTATATACATTACATAAATAGAATTTATGAAAATATTTAGTCAAATTTATTTAAATTCAGAAAACAATTATATAATATATATATAAATGTATAAAAAGAGTATAATATAAATATATTATACTAGAAATACATAAATTCATTATATAAAAATATATAAATTAATTTATATAAATATATATATAAGTAATATATTTATATGTATTTAAATATTTAGTCGTTTAATTTATGTTAGAATCATCTTGCTAATTTATATAAATATTATAGTTTCTAAATAGATTCTCAAAATCCAATCCCACTATTGGTTTAGTGGTGTGGGACATAAACTAGGGGTGAAGGGTTTGAAATATGGCCTTATTTTAATTATGAACCTACTTTCATTAGTGGGAATTTATTTTCATGGGATGTGAGGCCGGCCATAGTTGAGGGTGACAACATTCAAAAGGAAATAGAGGAGTTGCGGTGGAGGAACGGGAGGGGACCAGGGATCCAAGGAGGGGATTGGTGCGAGGAATAGGAGGTGGAGGAATGGAAGGGGATCAGGGGCGGGGAATGGGAGGTGGAGGAATTGGGGCGAGGGTCGAGGGTGGGTGGTAGTGTATGGGGACCTGGGGGTGGAGGTGAGCAAACCGAAGTACTGATATAGAGTATTAAAATAATAATAATAAATTATAATTGGTTTTAAAACCACCTATAATATGTGGTTTCATTAGATGAGGTTAAAACTGCTTCTAATTAAATCTTAATTAGAGGCAGTTTTCATAACTGCCAGTTATTCAGTAACATATGACTCAATTGAAAATAGTTACCAACTACTGGTAATTTGTTAATTATATTTTAATTTGATAAATCCCCCTCTAATTTAAAATTATGTGAGGAATTTAAAAAGGGTTTTAACCCATATAAAGAAATCGTCACTAAATTTAACATCATTTTACCAACGTTTCCTCAAAACCGACTCTAATCATAGTAGGTAGACACACTAGCGATGGTTCCTCATAACTGCTGCTAATGTGTTAAGATGGGGTTATAAACCACTTTAATCTAAAAATTATCCTCTTCTAATCATGTTATTTTTCTTGTAATGTAATGGCCTATATAAACTAATTATGTAGAGTTCAATGGAGGGAAATGAATTTCATCACAAGGTACAACATATTATTCAATATCTTATGTATGGGATACCTGGGTATCATGTGGGTCATTTACACAATAAAATTTCTAACTACTAGACCAAGTAAAATCCTTTTCTAAGTCATCCATTAAAATTAATCATTATGGTTAACAAATGCATATCCTCTACTCTAGTGTTGGGGATGTCATGGGGATGTTTGTAAGAATGTTCCCTAAGAAAATATAATTACTCATATTTTAGTGTAATTTTATGTGATTTTGAGCTTTGATATGATATTTTTATTGACATCCTAATTAAATTTATAGAATAGGGAAATCACAGTTATTATTATATATCCAACTTTTATATTTTTTCATTGAAAGGATGCATATGAACATTCAGTAGAAAGTACTTCAATTTTATTGGTTGTAATAGCAAATCACGATAGATATTTTTCTCAAACTATTGGGGCTAACCTCCACTTTGGAGATAATCCTATTGATTAAGAATATATTGATGCACTCCTTGAAGAATTTCCTTGTCTTCCCACAAATCAGAAATTTGTATTTCAATAGAACTCATAATTGTAAATAATCATATTTTGAATAAACCGTATGTAATTTTCCTGATTGAGTTGAATAAATTGAATATGAAACAATAATTGAATTTAGATAATAAATTCATATGTATTACTACAACACCATTTTGTTCACATTTCTTTGGTTTAGAAAAATATTGCTCTATGTGTCTTTTTATTTATTAATATGAACTTAACACAATCACTATCCATAAAATGTATCCACTATCCCATATTAATGAATTTTTTATCAACTATATAGAGCTCAATACTTCTCTAAGATGGAAATTCAACCCCGATATCATCAATTGTGGGTCAAAAGTGAGGATATACCCAAGATATCCTTCCATACAAGGTATAGTCATTATGAATTTATAATGACTTAATTTTTTTACTTAGCAATGTTCTCTCTATTATCCTTGATCTAATGAATAGTTTCTTTATGTGTTTTATCGATCACATTATGGTGGAATTTATATATGATTTTCTTATATATTCTAATAGTATCTATGATATAAAGATCAAAAGAATATTAGCTTCAATACCATGAGGTTAGATAAGCTGTATTCAAAATTTAAGGAGCACGAATGTTTGATACAATATGATTCATTATTGGGTTATATAATTTCAAGGATGTTCATATAAGTGGATCCTTCAATGATTAATGTTATTGAGAAATATCCCAAACTAATAAAGATTACTAAGATCAAATGTATTTTCATGATGGGTTGATACTATTGATGATTTTAGGGATATTTCTCATGTATATCTAGTCTAACAAACAAGTTGATATAGAAGAGATATAAGCTCATTTAGACCAACTAATGAGAATTAAATTTAATAGAAATAAAGATAAGGTTAGTCAATACACATATAAATACACTAATATACCATGGAGAATGGGTTTTTATCTATTTTAATGAATAGAAGAATGGATTGGGATGCTTAAAAATGAAAAATGATTTGGTGATTTTTTATGTGTCAGACCAATTTAAAATTCATGAGAAAAAATACACATATGATGATCTAGAGTTAGAAGTGGTAGTTTTTGCAGAAAAATATGGAAGATATATCATTATGATAAAAATTGGATATATAATATGATAATAAAAACAAGAAGTATATATTTATAGTCACCCAATCCTTTAAAATACTTCAATTCATAGTTTTTTCACATTCTTTACTAATAATACACACCATGGATCTGGAGTTATAGTGTCTTTGAAATTTTAGAAACATAAATACAACTTGATAAATATAAAACAAACAATATATTTATTAAAAAGTACATATATATCTCATAAACATCATAGGCCATCAATAACTTCATAGGATACCTGATCTAAAAATACCAATAAGGTAATAATCATGTAAATAAAGCAAAAAATGAGTGTTAATAGGTATAACATGATATAATTGGGAGAATGATCATAGGCACGAAAAAATTTCATAATATAATGAATAAATATGATCATAGAATCATGGAATATGTGGAGACAACATTAGACATGATATTAGATACATATGTCATGGTTGATGACTAATAACATTATCATAATATGGACAAAGTCCCATGGTGTATTTGGATCACTCCCCTCTCTCTTACACATAATGAAAATGTATCATGTTGGATTATGTTCACTCCCTAATCCCATACATAGAATATGACGAGATATAATGATTCACCCAAGGAATTACATGGATATATAATTTCTAGCCCACTAATAAAATAATGAAAAATTTACATATGTATACCAAATAAAGGAAATAAACCATACTTAAATCATAATCTTGATCATACCCATGAGAATGATGTGGGTATCATAATTCTAATTTATAGAATTACCAAAGGCTAAACCATATGGATTCCCAATAAAAATTAGAATTAAATAATTTTTCACATTAATAGTGATAAAGGGATATTACCTTTGAACAAAGAGTTATAATGTTAAAAATTTATGAGAATGATTAAGATAAAATGAATAAAAAATAAACACTTTAGTGGAGTTTTATGAAATACATAGAGGATATTTTAAAGAAAGAATAGGAATACTATTTTCTGTAAAACCAAAATTGAACCTAGAGGGTTATCCGTAAAATAATTATTGATTTTAAAATATATTTTTGGTTTTTAAAGAATTTATGTGGGATCTTGTTAGCAAGAGATAAGAAATATGAATGTTACCTTTACTAGGGTTTACATAAAAGTGTGAATGTCAAAGGGAACTGAAATCATGTAGAACTGTTTAAATGAAAAGGATGTTTAACTAGTTATATATATAAGTGAAATATGTAATGAACCAAACTTTTATCTATGGAATGTATCTCCTGTTATAATTATTTCATATATTATAAATTATATATAAAACACAATAAACACATTATAAATGAAGAATAAATGAAATAAAAGGCTTTTTTTACAGAAATTAATGAACCTATTCCAATGGAATAGTAACTTGACCTTTGGAATAGTAACATGACCCTTAAGAATATCAATCCTTAGAATAGAATTGCATCGCCATCTATGATAGTATAAATAAAATTTTCCTATTTTATGAATGAAAATATAATAGATTTGTATCCATAAATATGTAAATAAATATTTTTTAAATTATAAATTAAATATAGATATTTTTATAAGTCATTAATATTAACATTCAATTTTATATTTAATATTAGTATTCAAAAGAAAATTTATTTTGATAAAATAAAATAATAAAATAATATTTTTCCTAAGGATTACAAGATAATTTTATAATACCTTGGTTAATATTTTAATGTGTCATAAAATCAGTTATAATTTTAAAATTGGTATTTTTTTGAATAAAATATGGTTTTATTTAAAAATTAAAAATCTAATATTTATAAAATTATTCTCATAAAATGAAGAAATTATTTGATTTATAAACGATGAAAAAATGTTAGATTTAATTTTTTATATTTTTCTAAAATAGTTGAATCAATTTTAAATTGTAACATATAATAATCTACGGTATATATACATTAAAAGTTAAATAAACTATTCTGTGAGTCCTATGTAATGTAAAAACCATAATCTCGAACTAAACATTATTATTTTAATATATTGAGTGATAATTATTTAAATATTCGTTATCTTGAGCTAAAATAATAAATTAATGAATAAAATAATGGGAAAACACCCCACTCCTCGTTTATATATACCACCTCACACCTTCTATTCCCCTCACACCTTCCAAGATTTGAGACTTGTCCAAATTCTTCACAAATATAATACATAGATGCATACACATTTATAGTAGGTTCTGGTATTAACAAAATCACAAACTTATGTACCTTAAAGAAGTTCTCAAAGATCAGAATTAAAGCGGTAAAATCCTCTTAGTTTTTCTTTTAACTTGTTTTTATTTATTTTTCTTTCTTATTGTCTTCTTTCCTCCTCTGTCCAAATGTACATAATAACTCCAATATCTTTTATATACTATAATTTTATCATGTTAATGGAATATACATCAACAAGCTTCATTATGTCTCTCCCTCTCTTTTATTCTAAAAATTAAATCATCTCCCGTGATGTGTCAACTTACCGAAATCATGGATGATGAATTTTCATTTTCCATTAAATCCTTAAGAGATGTTCATAAATCCAATAAAATGGTTGGTATATAATATAATATTTATGTAAAACATTTTTATGTGAGGGAACTAACTTATATACACAATAATTAATAATGGGACAAATTTATTTTATAATGATCAAAATACTACCAAAAAATATAAATTTTTTTCATTAAACATTTATCTAATGATTCATCCTCTTACCATTTAACCAAATAATATATATAAACATTTAAACCAATTTATGTTCATTAGTAGCATATAATTTCATATCTAAAATATTATACCCATTCTATATAAACTTATATATTAATATTCAAGTGAACTATTCAAGAAAACCAAGAAAATGAACACTCAAAAACGATGGAATTAAAATCTATAATGTATCTAAGAGGATATAAATTAACTTAATAAAAATATAATAAATCAAATAAATGACTATATTTCTTTATTTACTAATTTTTGAATTTAATTTAATTATCTAGGTTACTAAAGTGAAGAAAACACCATTGAGGATTTTAGGTTTAGTTCAATAGATTTCATTGTTCCCTTTCTCAGTTGAAGCATTGGACTATGGGTGGTGATTTTTTTTCCTCCATTGTATAAACCAGATTCATTAATGGTTGGTGGTCTTTTTTCCTCCATTTATGGAGATGGTAGGTAGTACATATGCAGAAATGATGTTTCCATTTTCATATCGCATTGAATGGAAGTAAGCGAATGAGATACATGTAAATATATATAAATATATATATAAATATATATATACTTATATATATTTCCACTATAATTATTATTTAATATATTACATACTTATTAATAATATATATTTATAATCATCATTGAATGGTGAACATGGAAATTGATCTCATCGCGTCGTGGAGACAGTAAGACGTACGTACGCACGAGTGATGATATCATTATATTAATGGTGAAATAATATGTAATTGGATGGTATATTATATATACAGAATTTTTAAAGTGTTATATTTTTTATTTACATCTATTATACTCATTATTATACCCATCCAAATAATGAAGTTTTGAATAACAAACAACACCACGACGTGGATATGGTAAGCCGTATGTACGCACATATGTTGACTTTTTCATTCCTAGGATGGATAAAATAATGAATATGGTTGTACCATATTTTTAATTACATCACATTATGTAGAAGTTAATAGAATTATTATTTTGGTATGGAAACTACAAATAAGGTTGAAGTGGAAAAAGTAAAGAACTTTGAAACTGATGATGAAATAATTACTTCTTCTTCTAGTCATTCCTTTTGATTTGAACAAAAGGGATCCTTAGGTTGGATTTCTGATCAACATAAATCCTCTAGGATTAAGTGAGTGTAGTTAGTAGGAGATTTTGTTAGGTTTTTTCTAATCCAAATAGATTTGGAGGTGTGAATTTGAGAGAATGGGAAGTACACTTTTATAAGAGAGGTGAGGGGCACTTTTGGACGATCTTGAAATATTATTTTATTATAAAATAATTTTCAATTTATAATGGCTCAAAATTTATTTATTTAGAGGATAAGGTGGGTATTTGTATAAATCCTCTCAACCAATAGGTTTTAGAAAAGTTTAGTTCTCCATATTAACCTTATCTTTTAGATTTAACCCTTAGTTAAATAGTTTAGCTTATACAATGTCGTCTTTTATTATTATATTACATGTTTAATAAACTTACTATAAAATCCAAGAGAACCTAATGTGGTTCATTAATGAAATATATATCATTATATATGTCATTTGGATAAACCTTATATTTTTGGACTATTATATATTTTAATAAAATAATAATTTTTAAAAAACTCATTTATGTCAATTTTGACACTATTTAGTATTTGTTTTTTGTGAAATTAATAAAAACATTATTAATTTGAAGGAAAATCATTGAATCAACCCTAACATGTAATATTAACTTATAAAATTATTTTAATTCATCAAATGTCTCAATTTACTTTTATTTTAATATTTATAACTTTATTTATTTTATTTTTACATTAATATGGTAATTACTGCATCATCATTATGTCAAACATAAATTTAATTATTTAATGTTGAAAAATTATAAATAAAATACCATTATGTAGGAAATATATTTATATTTATAATGGATATTGATATTCAAACTTATCTTGTGTATAACCCTATATTAAAAATGATTTGGTAATTAAAATTTAAATTTAACACTTTTAACTCTTCTTTGAATAAAATGTAATAAATGTCCCATTCTAACCCAAGTGAATAAAAAAGGATCATAGTTATTTCCTAATATTGATTTTGGTCGAAAAAAACTTATCAAATATAAGTAGGACATGTTGTGTGGGTAATTTAATATTATTAGAATATAATTTTTACCTTTAATTACCTTATTTAATTTCAACCATGGTAAATAAAATTCAAAAGTTACTATTCACCAAAAAATATTTTCATCCTATTGAACCAAATTTTTCTTACTGATTTAAACCATGTCTCTTGAATTTTTGAAATTCAATTCACATAAGTGGTAACATTACATTTTATGCAAATTTGAAAATTTGCCTAGATGGTGGGTAAAAGACATTATATATTTCAAAAACTTTATTTTTCTAATATTATTATAAAATGACTCCAAAGAATTACATTGGAATAATATAGGTATTATTTAGTTATTTTGAATTAAAAAAATTATATTAAAATATTAATTATATATATTAAAAGTTGGTTTTAAACAATAACGCAGTGTTTCACTATTCATCAAATATTGAATGTTTTCAGAAAAATAACAAAAAATAACCCTTAGATAAATTTGATATTCCAAATTAAAAATGATTTTAATTTTACCAAATTTAAAACATAGAAGGTTTATTAATTAATTTAAAATTAATTCCTATTGTCGAAACCATAAAGTGGGTTTTTAAGAAGTAAAAACTATCCAAAGAATGACATGTGTATGTCCAATTTAAATGTGAAATTACTTAAAATTACCTAAATTATATTAAATGATAAAAATATAATCTAATAATACTTTAAAACCACTCAAATTCATAATTTGACAAAAAAAAATTTTTTGATTAAAAACGTTTTTTTGAATTAAAATTTATTCTTTTCCACTATTCATCAAAATATGAAAGTTATGAGAAAATTACCAAAAATTTATACAAAATAAATTTTTAAGTTACAATTATAAATAAAATTTATTTTCATTAAATTAAATATATAAAAGTTTCAAATATTTAATTTAAAAGGGGTTTTTCATAAAAAGGCGGAAAAATTGCATTTTTGAAAAATACTTCTTTTATTTGACAAATTGAATTTTTCGTTAAATTATGACTAAGAAACACAAAATATGAATGTTAAAATTATATAGGATATATATAAAATTCAAAATATGGTTAATATTATTCATAAACGCTTTTTAAATAGCTAATTTAATAGGTCGTGATGCACATGAACTCTGTGTTGTGTGTAGCACAAGATATTGAATTACTTTAAAGAGATAATGTACTATGAAATCTTGGGGTGCTAAATTCTCCTCTCCATCAATAAACTGTGTCCCCTCAATTTGAAATTTATCTTAAAAAATAAAAGGTTGAAAATAGAAAATACCTTTGTGGAAAACCCACATAAGAAATAGGGTTAATAAAATTTAATTTTAATAAAAGGGAAAGGAAAATGAAAAAGTCACCACCAAATTAAGATATAGAATATAAGAACATTGGTGGAAATTAGTGACACATAATTGGGGGAAAATGAAATATTTATAGGGTGTATTGAGGTAATCAATCACAATCAACTGAATAATAAATGTAAAATTGAGTGCCTCTATAGGGTCCTGAAAAATCTGCAAAGGAATTTTTACCCAAATCCTCCAAAAGAATTGGGGAAAATAATCAATGAAGAGACACAACAACAAGGGATTGGTCCGCGAACTGGTCCATGTAGGCGCAACGTGGCCAGGCACTGCGAGGCACCCCCTCCGCGAACCATTGTCGTTCACGAAATGGTGGTAGAGAGCCTCTGCGGTCGCGAGTCAGGATGGGCGCCAGTTCGGTTCACCGTCACGAACCGCCCTAATCGCGGACCGTGTCGACCGGTCCAAGCCGCACCCGCTGTCATTCGCAGAATAGAGGCGGACCCCTCCGCAGCCGTGGAGTACTCCCTCAGTTCACCTCGCGGAGAGGGGGAAGCATTCAATACCCACCGCGAATCGCGGATTGACCAAGTCAGCTGTGAATCGGGTTATGGGCCTCCGCAAATGGTGTCGTGTGGCCACAGATACATTCCTTTCCCCACTATATAAAAGGAGACCGAGGGGGATATAAAAGTGGATCGGAGAACTAGAATCAGATTCGAAGGGATAGGAGATCAGTTGAAGGAAGTCTTCAGATTTCGCAAACAGCGAAATTCCCATCTGCGAACCATAGCTGGTATATAAATTAAGAAGGAATCATAAAACGCATAATAAATTGGTGAACCGTGAACCTAAAATAACAAAAAAGGAGAACCGAAAACCATATTCCCTCTGCGGATGACTTCCCCGCGGACCATAGAGTATATGCCTCTTTTCCCATACTTCGCACTGCGTAGCACCCTCCTACGTGGGTGAAGCCCCGACCGACGAGCCTCCGATCGACACCGCCCATGGCCCCTGCTGCTCGCCTAGAACCCTCCGTGAACCACCCTAGTTCGCGGATTGAACTTGAAGCCACGACCCACCCTGGTTCGAGGATTGAACCCGAAGCCACGAACCACCCTGGTTCGCGGATTGAACCTGAAGCCATGAACCACCTTGGTTTTCAGATTGAACCTGAAGCCGAAAACCGTCCTGGTTCACGGGACACAAATCAGACCGCGTACCACCTTGGTTCGCGGAAGGCTTCTCCAGCCGTGTGGAACTTTCCCACGTGAAGGGCTCCACCACCTAGACCTCTCAGTGGCTCGCCAAGTACTTTGGTGTTCTCATTTCCAGAGCCAGGTAAACTCCTTCTGATCAAGCCAGGTCCTCCGCAAATCCCTCATTGGCCTATTCATCAGCCCCGAGCCGAGGCCTCCACCAGAGCCTCCAGATCCACATGGTATGACTTTCAGGCGCATCAGCGTGCCATTTTGAGTTCACATACCCACGGTAAACAGGGGCGAAGGGGTTTCCCGACCCTTGAGGAGTTTCCTGAAGCATTCCTAGGATCACATTCCCACGGTAATGTGGAGTCTGAGATCAAAAATACCTTTTCTTCCCCTGCACTTGTTGATGGTTCCTCGAAGATGGTAAAATACCCATCAGAAGAAATCCATTGTGCACTACAAGAGAGGAGATGGGCACAGGACCAACCCCTTTCTCTCTCCTACTGGGCTTTGTCGCCCCGAGCGTCCATTTTGGAGTAAGCCCTGACCTTTTGGGCCTCCTCAAAGTGTAAGCCCCAATTCATCACCCTGGGCCGCCCTCATGTGTAAGCCCCACTCCGCTTCTCACGGATGCACCGTTCACGATGTGATCCTTTGGTCCCTGCTGCCTCTTGTTTCCCATACCGAGCATGACTCACATGTGCTTAGAGTAAGAATCGACCATGACATCCTCCTATGGGCGTCCTCGGAGTGTAAGCCTCAATCCATCATTCTGGGCATCCTCAGAGTGTAAGCCCCAATCCATCATTCTGGGCATCCTCAGTGTGTAAGTCCCAAGCCTATGAAAACTACATAGACTTTGATCCCTGCCTCCTAGATAGGGTACGTAGGAATCCTCCCTGTGGTTCAAGCCGAACAACTGGTCGATCCGATCATCCCCACATCAGTTCACCGCGCCACTCCTATTGCCACCTCAAGCGAGTTCCAACCCTTTGAGGTCATTAATCCAGCGAGGGATGGTAAACCTCGGGCATAAATTATTTCGAACCCCTGCGTCCAGTTGACCGTTGCCTATCAAGGTTAAATCCATGGATACTATGATTGGGTATAAACCAAAGATTCACGAACTTATGAATAGGTCTTAAATATATAAGAGAGTCTATGAAAAGGAAATAATCCCCCCCCAAAAGGGGGTGATGATCCCGACATCCCATCCTCTTGACCAATGTGAGTTATTAAGAGTCGTTGGTCAGACCATCCGGCGAACGCCTACCTTTGGAAAGAAGGTCCATCAATCATTGGATACGGAGCCGTTGGGCGTTTCACGACTGAAAACCAGAACGAAAAAAAATTGGTGAACCTGACGTGAATCTTTAACCAAACATGACAGATTCAACTTCATCTCGCCCAATTCCCCCTTATTCTCCAAAGGAGGGCCAAGCGAGGTCATCAGTCTTGCATGGGATTATGAGATGCTGCTTTGACGGGTTTTTTTCTTGTATTTTCTTAAATGTTTCGCAGACACCAGTTTCAGAACTCCCTTCGATCCAATGGAATCACAAAGGAACTCACAAGTGCGCACTTCCAATGACGCAAGGACGAGACTTCCTTAACAACGGAGGACCCCGTCACCCACCCAGCATCTTCAACACTGGGTTTCGGATGCACTAATCTAAGAGTACCATGTTAATGGTACTCTCCCAACGGTGGAGGAGGCCATGCATGCCCTCCAATCCGTCAGGATTCGCCGGTCGCCTGCCCAGCAACGACCGAAAAGGCGGACCCAGACAACCCCTGTCACTGTCTCCAACTTTTTTGGGAGTCTATCCCCAGAATGGGACAATGCATACCTCCCTCATCTTAGGGAGGCAGATGAGGTCGACGTTGAGGACTTCATCCCTGTCGAATGGGGGTTCCGCTCTCAGGCCCCCGCCGAAAGGCGTCATCACAGTCATGCCACAACTAAACATCCTCGCGCCGAGGAGGATGTTTCCCTAAGGATTCAGGCCCATGCTCCCTGAGCTCCGGCCCCTCGGACCGCCCGATAAGGGCGACAGACGTACAGTCAGGGACTGGTCATCACCCTGGTCCCTGAGGAAGAGCTATGCTTCCCAGCCACGGAGACATACCATGAACAAGCACCTACACCTGTTCTCTCCTCCCAAGCCTGCCATCCAGACATGGCGGAATCATATGATCCGGCGCGCATCCCCGCCGAGCTCCATCAAGCCAGTCGCTCACGCAAGACGACACTTACTAGGCTGGCACCTCTCCCTGCCCAGGGTCGTGAAGCCCACCAACCTGACATGGTGGCGACCCGACACCTGCAGGACCAGCTCCTGGCAGTTGCTTCAGAGGCCCGACATCTTGATATGGTGGTGATCAACAAATCCCGCCACCCAGATGTGGCGGAAAATCATAGGCGGGCAAGTCTCCCCGCCAACAGAGGCCACCGACTCGATATGGAGGGAAACCAATATATGCAGTTCCAGCTCCCTACGGATGCAAGTAAAGCCCGCCACCCTAATGTGGCAGAAAATGGAGATAGAAACCGGTGTATCCCGATACAGGGGAAGCTTCGTTCACCAGCCCCAACACAGAAGAATTGTCAGTACCCACTGACCACTAGAGGACCGGAGCAGGATATTCCTACTCCGATACCGGAATGGGCCTTCATACCCGTTCCAGCCAAAGATGTCTCTCTACATATCCTGGCAATGATTAAGGTGCAGGTATTGATCCCAGATCATATCTTGTAGACATTCCAGCATGTAATTTCATTGGCGGAAACATCAAGGACTCGGGCCTGTGAGCCTGTCTTCCCAATTGAGGCGACTCATTTAAGAGACAAGATAGCCGCCTCGGAGCAGATATGCATCCCTGCTTCACCCAGGATGGTTGTCGGATATATTCCGTGATGCAAGGGAAACTGGATCGAACAGCTTCACTCGTTCCAACTGGGGGACACCCATCCATCACGGTGGATTCTCCAGAGCAGGAATATATCCCTGCTAAAAGTCAAGATGTTCGTCGGCACATCCCGGAAACATCACAGGACCCAATTAGACAGGGGCCCAAAGGAGGAGAAGGACGTTGTCGACAGCAGATGGTTCCCGCTGACCACAAAAGGGCACCCCGAACACGTCGAAGGCATCCGGAAAATAAAGAGCGGGGTCATGACTCTGCTCTGCTAGAAGCTGGGGTTTCCGACGCCGCTAAGCACACATCAAAGTCTCGAAACCCATCCCACCAATTACCATATTATCGGAGTGGCAGTAGCAGTTGCGAAGGTCCTCCCTGCAATGATGCTACCAGCAGCTCTGAAGGTCCTCCCCAGAGCACCCATGGGGGCCTCCCCCGCAGGCATATAACGATCGGTCATGAGAGCATCTCTCTTGATGCGATTCACAGAAACCATCCATGTGACCAGAAGATCGAGTAGAAAGAAGGTCCTCCACTTGCTGCAGTCCTCCCTGAAGGTCCTCCTCGGGGTATACACTGAAATCACTCTCCATGCAGTGGGACCACAGATTATGGCAGTAGTCCTCGCTATCATAGTCACAACTACAGAGGTCCTCCCCATAGTGACGTCTCATCATGACAAGAAGGCCCTCCCCTAGTCATGGCCTACCCTGAAGGTCCTCCCTAGGGGTTACGCTGCAACTGAACTCCACATAGCCAGGCATCGGGTAACGGTGGTAGTCCTCTCCACCCTGATAATGGAGGTCCTCCCCGTAGAGACGTCAAGCAACGAGAAGGACCTCCCCTCGTTGCGGTACATTTTGGAGGCCCTCCTTAGGATGTATCCCCCAGATATTTTCTCTACGGCAGCAGTAATGGTAGTACTCACCATTTTCACAGCTGTGATGGTATCCTCGCCACCATGGCTGCCGTCGCAAAGGTCCTCCCTGCAATGTCCCCAAGCAACAAGAAGGTCCTCCCCTTGTCATGGCGTGTCCTGAAGGTCCTCCCCAGGATGTGCGTCGAACTCCAAGCCATGATGGTCATCCTCACCATAATGAAAATTGTTGCAAACGTCCTCCTCGTAACAATGCTACACAGCCAGAAGGTCCTCCCCTTGCTACAACATGCCTTGGAGGTCCTCCCTAGGGTGTGCACTGCAAAAGTCCTCTATGGAGTGAAGCATCAAGCAGTAATGGTATTCCTTTCCATTACGGTCGTCATTGAGAAGGTCCTCCCTACGATGACATATTATATCGATAGGAAGGTCCTCCCCTGCCAAATCAAGCACCAAAAGACCCTCGTATGCTGAGGCACTTAGAAGGATGGGATCGAGCATGTCAGATTCCCAGCATGTCACTAATGATGCCCTTATTCGATCAGGATCCGTTCTAGGGCCATGTTCATCTTCTGAACCACCTCGGAATCGCCCACAAGACAATTCGATACCTACCGGTCCCACTACCTCTGACTAAATTGAGTGCCTTAGTTGGGCTAACCAGGTAGAAGAATCACTGGAGGAGGAATATGCTGATATGCTGCACCGGAGGAAACGACTATCCAGGAATGATATACCAGTTATGTTTTGGCCCACGACCACCTCTCAGTATGACATACCTAGAGAGTTGTCAGAAGAATTCATGCGCAATATCCTCCATAATATATGGACAACCCTCCACCAGCTGAAATCGAGCTTCCTTCCCTATGAAGGGTATGTAGACCACATCAAGACGATAGGGGACCTCCTGCGTCACATCGATCTGGAGGAACTTTCCTTGATGTGACAACAACGCCCCGAGATGCACAAAGGGAATATGGAGGCAGCTTGCCTCCGCTCACTTCATCATCTGCGCCGCCTCATCGGTGACGCTCTAGCGGGAGTCCATATCAGGGGCTGGGTGGAACACAAAGATTTTCATTTCACTCCGCTCCCCACCCAGAAGAACCCATTTGGCATGGTGTCTTGCAACATCGTCACATTGAGACGAAAATCGGGTGGACCCCCTGTTCAAGAAAGACAACACACTCAACAGAGTCGGGCCTCGAGTAAGTCCCAGAAGCGTTAGGACCGGTGGGAACGAGCCATTAAAAAACTCCGGAATCAGGCCACCAAGAGCACACAGCAGGCCTCTCACCTAAGAGAGGCCAATCAACGATCTCTGCCTGCCTCCCCAGAAGGGACTAATCCACAAGTGAATTCAGAACCATATCTGGTTCACCCCCGGATGGGGGCACGTGAGATCAGGCAGGTCACGATAGCCGCAGCCACTGCCGCAATCCAGGGTCAACCCCAGGCTACAATGTTGGGGTAATTTTTAACAACAAATTCCCCCGTAAGACCAATAAAATCGGGAAGAGACTCAATTTCCAGGGAACAGAGCCAACCCCAGCCCTCCGGGATGGGGGCATTATTACCCCCTCAACAACAACCTCCCCCACGAGAGTCGGTATTCTCTCTTATAGGGAGGACAGTCAGGAGAGGTGGTTCTCGTCCTATCCCATCATATGAATCATCATCCCCTATAAGAGGGAGGCACACTTTAAGGTCGCATCAATGAACTCTCCACGTCACCCTTCGCCTTGAAGTCCAAGGGAAAGCCCAGGTCATGAGAGGGAAGGCCAGCAGAAGACGCGGGAGATCGTCTTCTTATTTGGAAGATGAAGTCCCCTCCACTCTGCAATATGCGTTCATCAACTCCATAGAGGATAACCCCGTGGGTAACACCGGAGAAAATGAAAATTCGGACAGGTCAGGAGATGACGGTTCTGGTCAGGCTGTGACTCACAATGAACCCCCATGTGTACACACTCAGAACCATACGACCACTTTAAATATGGTCGCCCCTTCAGCTAACCTCCCTCCACCAACCCTACGAGCTTCCAACAAGGACAAGAACAAAAGAACAGTTACCCTTAACCCATCCCCCTATCTCGATAAAAACGAGACACACACGTTCGAAGAGAGGTTTACTCGACAGGAAGAAGAGATGAATGAATTTAGGCGGCTTAATGCCGAGCTACTCCTGAGGAACCACCTTATTGAAAGTGAGACCCAAGAAGAGCCACGTAATGCACTCCTAGAAATTGCACCTCAAAGGCTAAGGCTTGCCCCGACAAATGAAACATGATCAGGGATCCTACCCAATCAGGTGCCTGGCCCATCCAGCTACCTAGATGTGGATCCGAAAGAATACCAAGATTTCCCTCCACTTAAGAGGCAACCAGTGGAAGTACGCTTGAACCCTCTGAGTGTACCCCGTACGGAATATGCACCCTTGGTGCCGGCCAATCCGGATCCTCAGGCAATGCCTCGGGCTACGCCTACCTAGGATCGGGCCCAACAGGATGTAAACCAGGGACTCACCAATACCATCAAGGCGTTAACAGCTTGACTGGAAGCGATGGAAGGTTGATGCACTCTGATACAACCAATGTGGAAACCATACCCTGATTGGGTGACCAACACACCACCTCCACCCAATTTTGGAAGCCCTGTATTCCCCATATTCAATGGATCAGGCGATCCAGAGTAGTATTGGATGCACTGCGCATCCTATTGTGACCCTATGATGGGGACTCCGGAACAAAAAGAAGCAGTGAAACTCATATGATTCATATGGACCTTGCAAGGATCCGCCTTCGTCTGGTATACAAGTCTACCGGCCCAGTCGATAAAGAGTTGGGAGGACCTCCGATAGTAGTTCCTGTTCCACTTCAGCTCAACGCTGCCTAAAACAACAGTCAATGATCTCATTAACTGCAAGCAGAGGTAGAACAAGAGGGTCTCATATTTCATCGCTAGATAAAAAGGCCTGACCTTTTCTCTAAACATGCCAATTCCTCAAGATAAGGTTCTATCCATATGCATCGATAATCTTAGAGATGATCTTCGAACATCGCTCATACCGGTGGAGTGCACCACTGGCTTCCGCTATCTCTCGGCCATTGCCCAGAGAATTGAGTACTCCCTACAGTGGACTAATTCAAAGTCCTAAATATCCTCACAGGCTCTTGCTAAGAGAGATACTAGATCTGAAGCATCTTCTGTCACACTCAAGCTGACCCCGGTGCCGACTCCGCTGCTCAGGCCTCCACCAAATCGTCAAGGGCCCCCTGCATATCAGCGGCTGCCCCTGCCTAAACGGGACGATCAGAGAGGACCAAAATGGAACCAGTTTGAGGAGCGAAGACAAAAACTATACTAGTTCTAAGACAATCACGTTCATGGCTACTTCATTGCCGCCATGAACTGTAATTTCCTCCACCTCCTGGAGCCAAGGAAACTGGATGAAGTCAGCTGCGATTATAGGCCAGATTATTGCCCCTACCATCAGATGTTGTGGCATAGTATCCGAGAATGCTTAATCTTCAAATACATCCTACAGAGGATGGTAGATTCCGTACATGTCGAGCTGGGACTACCCCCAGCACATGTGGCATGTATCTCTACCACCGACTCCGGAAAAAAGGAGGGGTGGCAGAAAGTCACCAGCAAACAGGGGCAGAAATTTGATAACTGGATGACTTGGAAGACTATCAACCGAGCCCAGGGCATACCCCGAGCTCAACTACAGTAGTCGGTGTTGCCACCAACATCCCCTGAAGCCGCGGAGCTAACAGCATCGGCCTCACAATCCTCTATGAGCCGATCATCCAGGCATAGTCGAAGGAGGAAACAATGACAAAAGGAGCAATCTGCTGTTGCACCAAGGTTAGTCTAGACCCTGGCAGATTTCATGCCCACGAATTTGGAACCACGGGAACCGACCCATGAAATGGAACCATCAGAGACAATCCAATAGGTTGATCTGTTAGAGGATGAGGAGCCAATCTTTGCTTCTATCAATGTCATCCATCTCATGGAATCATTCCCTTTCGAAGGGTATGACTAAGAAACCGAGTTCCCTGCACGAGGAGCTGGGTGGAGGAATCGCAGAGGCAGAGGATACCAAGGGAGGAGCAGCCATGGCCGAAACCAACACTACGGTTGGACCCCAGCCCAGACCATCAATATTGCGGAAACCCATGGGAGAGCCCTTCAGCAGACTCAACAGGATAGAAAATGCCCCTCCACCTCCACAAGTAGCCACTCTGGTCCTATTATTCTGTGATACCCACCAGAGGAGGAGAAAGTGTCTGGCCACCTAGTGCGTACAAACAGACCGGCCAGACCAAGTCCTCAAAACGCGGGAACACCATCGACATCATTCCCCACAGCCGGTCCCTCCTCATTGAATGCTCTAGCTCCCAAAGCACCCGCTAAGACTCTCTCGCCAACAGAGAAGCGTCGACTGCTGGAGAAAAAATGTGACATCCTTAAGAAGCTGGCATCTGTACCAGCCAAGTTGTCAATCCTGGATGCCATGGGTTTGTTAGCCGACCTTAGGGAGGCGCTTATCGGAGCTTTGATCAGCCCCCTAGAATTCCAAGCTGAGGTAGCTGCCGCCGAGATTTACCAAGCAGAGACTGGACCGACTGAATGCAATGCGGTGATTTCCTTCACCGATCAGGATGAAGATGCCATCATGAAAGGACACAACATACCACTATATGTGTCCGGCACGCTGAATGGTATTGATATCCAAAAAGTCTTTAAAGAAAATGGATCTGGAGTTAAACTCCTTCCCCTATAGACACTCCATAAGTTGGGCTACAGTGAGGACGATCTAATTCCCTCAGACACAACTTTGTTAGGTTACGACAAGAGTGAGCAGAAACCAATGGGACAGATTAAGCTAAAGACCCATTTTGGTGACCTGGTTGCCTACACAGAATTCATGGTGGTCCGGCAGAGGGCAGCATTCAATGCCCTGCTGGGAAGGCCATGGTTCCATAGGCACATGGCCGTTCCTTCATCCTACCACCAGTATATCAAGTACTGCATCAATGGACAAAGCGGGACGTTGCATGTCGACAAGGCCCCTTTTGATCTCTCGGTGTCACATTACATCGACGCCGGGTTCATTGAGAAAAAGAATAAGAAGCCTTTGATCGATGGAGTCGACTGGATCCCCGCTCCAAATGTACTTGAAATGGTCCCCAATGACCCCCTCAGGAAGCTTGGGAGAGATTATGTCCTTCCCATCAACCATGTTGAGAGTAGGAGTTCGAGTCCGGACACGCATTCAGATATCCTCATGACTTTAGCCACGATGGCTGAGCACAAAAATGGGGGAACATCTACCAAGCCTCGATTTGGGGATGAATACTCAAGAAGGGATGACCATGATGCCTCTCCCTCAAAACCTCGAAGGCTCAGATCGGAAACTCTCTCCTCATTAGATCAAGAGGATGAGGACTTGGGAGAACAAGAGGGGGAAGATCTCAGAGATGAACCTCCCGCATTTGCGGAGGGTATCTCAACAAATGTGGATGAGCTCAGGTAAATAAACCTGGGTACCGAAGAAGACCCTAAGCCCACTCTCATTAGCGAGTCCATGTCTCCCGAGGAACACGAGGTATATTCCTCCTTCTTAAGGAAACATTGGGATGTATTTTCAGGGAATTACACGGATAATATAGGACTCGATCCCGAGGTAGCGACGCATCACATGGGTCTTCCATAAGGCCACCGGGGCTACAAACATGCCGCTAGAAGGACACACCCCTCACATGCTGCCAAGATAGAGGCTGAAGTCGATAAGCTCATTAAAGCAGGATTCATCAGGGAAGTCCAGTACCCCATTTGGTTGGCCAACAACATCCCTATCAAGAAAAAGAACAGGAAAATCCTCATCTGCATTGACTTCAGAGTCCTTAATCGGCATTTTCTGAAAGATGACTTCTCGGTTCCAATCACCGAGTTGTTAACTGACGCAACGGCTGGGTATAAGGATCAATCCTTCATGGACGGATATTACAGATATAATCAAATCAGGATGACCCAAGAAGATGAAGCCATGGATTTTAGGGCCCTTCAAGGTGTATTATGTTATAGGTTCATGCCCTTTGGTCTCAAGAATGCTGGCGCCATGTATCAGCGTGCCATGCATCAGATCTTTAAGCCATTCCTTGGGAAATTTGTTGAATGTTACATGGATGACCTAGTGGTCAAGTCCAGACAGCGCTCGTATCACCTGTTCGACCTTTAGACCGTCTTCAACAAGCTCCAAAAACATATCTTGAATATGAACCCCTTGAAATGCGCCTTTGTGGTTACCTCTGGGAAATTTCTTGGCTTCATCGTATGTCATCACGGCATCGAAGTCGACCCTGAGAAGACGAAGGCTATCCTGAGCCTTCCACCTCCTCGAAATATCACTGATCTGAGGGGATTCCATGGACACCTAGCCTATATTAGGTAGTTCATATCCAGCCTGGCAGGCAAATGATTTCCCTTCACCAGGTTGATGAAGAAGGGGGTCACGTACCAATGGACTAATGACTACCAAGAGGCATTCGGAAACATGATGATGTACCTCATAAGCCCACTATTGCTCATGCCCCTGGTCGAAGGAAGGCCTCTCATTCTATATGTGACGTCCCTAGAACGGTCATTGGGAGCCTTCCTCGCACAGAAGAACGACCCTGGTAGTGAAAACAGTCTCTATTACCTCAGTCGAACCATGATTGATGCTGGGAATCGATACTAAAATATCGAAAAGAGCTTCTAGCCTTGGTCTTCGGGGTTCAAAAGCGGCGATATTATCTGCAACATCATGAGGTCCATTTGATCTCGTAGAGTAACCCGCTCAAGTACATCCTCAGTCGCTCGATGCTAACAGGACGCCTATCACGATGGGAGGTCATCCTGTAACAATTCGACATCCGGTTCGTGCCTCAAAAATCCATCAAGCGCTGAGAATTAGTAGAATTTCTGGCAGAGTACCCTTCAACAGGGACCACTGCACCAGACGCTGAACTACCTGATGAAGATATCTTCTCGGTTCAAGGGGAGTTCCCAGCATGGGAAATGTACTTTGACGGCGCGTCCCAAAGCCCCACTGGGAAGAGGATGGAGGATCATAGATTCAACAAAGTGGGTCTGGGGATAATACTCGTGTCCCCAAAAAAGGCTGTTTTTCCGTATTACTTCCTCATCTCAGAGTGACGTACGAACAAGGAAGCAGAATATTATGCCCTCATTACAGGCCTGGAACTCACACTCCAGGCACGAGTACAACACCTTAAGGTAAAAGGAGACTCGGAGCTGGTTATCAAACAAGTCAATGGTGACTATGATATTAAAAGGGAGGAGATTATCCCCTTGTTGAACCATGTCTGAGGGTTAATGGCCGAGTTCTCCACATAACCAACATTGACTTATATTCCCCGGTCCCAGAACGCTCAGGCTAATGCATTAGCCAACACGGCCACAGCACTAGACGGCCCAGACCCAGATGAAACAGTTATCAGTATTTCTCACCGTCGAATGGTATTGCCATTTGTTCAAGATAAGACGGATGAGATCCACGACTTCAGTCCTGTCCGCGAGCCATATGCTCCTGCTACTGGCTGGAGGACCCCCCTCACAAACTACCTTCAATGGGGAGATCTTCCATCAGACAGTGCTGAACGAGAGAAAATACGGAGAAGGGAAATCAATTTTGTCCTAAATGGCAACGCGGGTTAGTAAGAGGTACTCTAAAAACAAGGCATCGATGGAGTGCTCCTTAAATGCATTGACGGAGAAGAAACTGATGCCGCCATGACTGAAGGACATGCAAGAGCGTGTGTAGCACATCAAATGGGGACCAAGCTTTCCCATCAGGTTCGAAGTCTTGGGTACTACTGGCCTACTATGGCACGAGACTGTGAGCGTTTTACTGAAAAATTCCACTCATGCCCGATTCATGCTAACTTCATACACCGACCCCTAGAGTTACTTCATCAAGCAAAGTACTCCTGGCCATTTTCCATCTGGGGGATGGATGTTGTGGGACCATATCCTCCTACCATGGCCAAGCAGCTGAAGTATGTCCTCACGACGACCAAATTCTATTCCAAATGGGCAGAAGTCATACCCCTCAAGGAATTCGGGGCAAGAAATATTGTCAGCTTCGTGAAGGCCAATATCATCACCAGATTTGGTGTTTCTCATACTATACTGACGGACAACGGCACCGGTTTCTGCTCTACTGAGTTAGAAAAGCTATACCATGAGTATGGTATCAAGGCTAGCCACTTATCCCACTACCATTCAATGGCCAACAGACATATAGAAGCTTTCAACAAGACCTTGTCCAACATCCTCCAGAACATGGTGGACAAAGATAGGAAGTCATGGCCCGATAAACTCCTCCATGAATTGTGGTCTTATCGAACCAAAATCTGCACCTCTACTTAGTCTACCCCATACTCATTGGCGTACGACACAGAGGCGGTCCTTCCCATTGAACTCCAACTTCCCTCACTCTGCATTTCCATCTATGATTGATTATCTAATGATGAGAGTCAGAAAAGCAGCTAGGTGAATTAGAACATCTAGACGAGAAGCGGCTGCACACTCTGCACCACCTGGAAGTGTACCAAAACCGGATTGCACGAGCCTTCAACAAAATGGTCCACCTCCGGTCTTTCTTGGAAGGAGAATTAGGGCTGGTCCTCCGGACCCCAATGATACCCGTCAAGAAACCTCCAAAGCTGGAGCCCAAGTGGGAAGGACCATATGTTGTACACAAGGTATACTCCCACAGAGAATATACCCTGATCTCCATGGATAGACAATTTACAACCGCTCCTACAAATTAGAGATTCTTAAAGAAGTGTTTCACATAGAAAATGTATGGCCCATCGTCCTGACCACCTGATGTCAAACTGTATGGCCCATGTCCTCACTACATGACGTTAAACTGCATGGATATCGTCCTTAACACATGACGTTAAACTGCACAGACAAGGTGATTTAAAAACACCCCCTTCCCCTGTGTACGGACCAGACCTGCACAGGGTGTATCGTATTTCAGAGAACTATGTGAGGCTTGATTCCTGCCCTCGCAGGATACGTAGTGATGCCAGAATTCCATGCCCTAGACCAGCCACCTCAAAAAAAAGGAAAAAAGAAAAAAAAACAAAAACAAAAATGGCCATCCCCCCGTGTATGGGCCAGACCTGCACGGGGTGTGCCCATCGTCCTAACCACATGACGTTAAACTATATGGAATCCGTCCTCACCGCATGATGCTAAACTGTATGGATTTCAGATAACTACGTACGGCTTGATTTCTGCCCTCGCAGGATACGTAGCGATGCCATGATCTCCAGTCTTGGCCCAACCCCCTGAATAAGAAAATAAAAAAATCCTTCTTTCCCCCTGTGTATGGACCCGACCTTCATGGGGTGTACTCATTCCATAGAACTATGTACAGCTTGATTCCTGCCATCGCAGGATACGTAGAGATGCCAGGATCCCCAGTCATGGCCCATCCCCTTAAAAAAAAGAGATGCCCTTTCCCCCAGTGTGCGATCCAGACCAACACGGGGTGTACTTCCGTCATTACCGCATGATGTTAAACCGCACAGAGAATGATGTTAAAAATTCCCCTTTACCCATGTACAAACTAGACCTACATGGGGTGTATATCTTCTTCCTTACCGCATGACGTTAATCTGCACGGATGTTTTCCCCACCGCGCGATGTTAAACTGCACGGACCCCCCCTTTTTCTTTCATGTCGGGGCACCTTCGTCCTTACCGTATGACGTTAAATTGCATGGAGTTTTTCCTCACTGCATGTCGTTAAACTGCACGGACTTCTTCACGACCCACTCAGGACACATGGCGATACGAGGTGGAGATACTCCTTGCACATTTTGATACATCCCTTCCATACATCAGACTCCACGGTCCAGATAATTATGGGTCTTCATAACCACTCATGGCCATCGAAGGTGGAAAGTCATCGACCTGTGGACACCTTTGTAAGACTATGCATACCATGCCCTCAGCGGCTCTGCATAATGATAGCCCCTGGCTCGTACATTAAAGGAAAGATTTCCACAGGTGGCACTCTTCTTCGCTCCGTATTCTTACTGGCCTCAGAGCCCCCATACCATACCTCTTAATCCAGAAGTTTACGGCGATGTGGTTTTCATGTTCGTTCCCCTTTTCACATTCTGGTGTTTCCAGGGCTTCCCTATCTGGCTAGCCTGTGTGTCTTCTAGTGGTTCACATAGCGACCTGCATCAATGAACATCAAGCTAGGACTAGGCTACTTTGACTCAACAGACAATTGCGGTGAAGATGTTTCTTGTATACCCAGACACCATTATCCCCACGTGCTGAACTCTGCACAGGGAGTAATCACGGATTTTCATAATCATTCATGGCCATCGGGAGTGGAAAGTTATTGACCCATGGACACCTTTGTATGAATATGCATACCATGCCCTTAGTGGCTCTGCATATTGATATCCTCTATCCCGTCTACCAAAGGCAAGATTTCCATAGGCGGAACTCTTCCTAGCTCCGTACGCCTACCGGCCTAAGAGCCCCCACACCATACCTCCTGATCCGAGAAAGCTCAAAGTTGCAGTTTACGACCATCATCCCCTACCTTGTCCTAAGTATATCAGAAAAAATTGACTCAGTTATCCTTTGAGTGATTTCAAAAATATTCACCCAATGGTACGAGCTCTATGACCGATAAACTAGGAGTACCTTGTTCTTACCGCATGATGTTAAACTGCATGGAATGAAGGCACACCCCCGCACAAATCAGTGTAGGGGGCTCTTTGAAACTCAACAAGAAACCAGGGATGGATATCCCCGACATGTCCATACATTACCCTTCCAAATGATAGACTTCGTGGCCCGGATAATTTCAGATCCTCATAACCATTCATGGCCATCGGAAGTGGAAAGCCATCGACCCCTGGACACCTTTGTACGACTATGAATACCATGACCTCAGCGGATCTGCATAATGATATCCCCTGGCTCGTCCATCAAAGACATGATTTCCACAGGTGATGCTCTTCCTAGCTCCGTAATCATACTCGGATCAGAGCCCCAATATCACCTTTCCTGATCCAAGAAGCCCTGGAACCATGATTTACACCAATAAACCCCCACCTCTAATGCATGTTGAGGTATTCAATCCCAGTTACATTCTAATGAAGAGCATCCTTTGCAAAAATTTCTTCATCCTCGCTTCATGACGTTAAACTGCATAAAAACCTTCAAAAATGCCTCTCGCCCTTGCCGCATGACGCTAAACTGCACAGATTATGTCCCAACCACATGACGATAAACTACATGGTCATACTCGTCAAAGGTTCAATGAGAAACAAAGGATTTTCTTCATCTTTCAGTGCACAGGTCAGACCTGCACAAACCACCACCTCACACCAGCATTAAAAAGAATTACTTCACCCATTCTTAGGAAGTTTAGTCTAGATATTTCCCCCATATTCAGGCACCCTCTCATCATAAACCATACTCTGTACTCAGAAAAAAAAGCCGAACTCTCATAAGCCACCCCTGGTGGTTCCAAACCTCAACTTCCTTGAAGTTTCTCGGCTATCGGAAGTGGATAGTATTTGAATAAAGGACACATTTTTATGACTATGCATACCATTCCCTAAGCGGCTCTGCATATTGATTGCCCCTGGCCTGTCTACCAAAGGTAATATTTCCCTAGGTGATGCTTCCCTCCATATGCCTCTTGGCCTCTGAGACCCCATTTCTATGCCAAGATTCGGAAACCCTCTGAGCTACAGTTTACCAACCTCTTCCACAATCCTACCTGAATGCGGATGAATGTCTTTGACAAAATTACCGAGAACCAGGAGAAGTTGTTCCATTTCAGATGATGTCCCAGCTGCATGACATTAAACTACACCAAGCCCCAACTGTCCTTTACACTAGATAAATGCGTAGGATAGGAACCTTGCTTCCACACTCATTATTGATATAGATGTTCTCAACACCCTTTTAGATGTCATATTCCCTTTCTGAGCCACCCCTGGCGGTTTTCATAATTTTTCAAGCCACCCATTATGGTTTCCAAAAGCCAGACATCCATGAGGTCCCCTGGCCATCAGAAATGGATAAGCCATTGGCTTAAGGACACATTTGTATGACTATGAATAACATGCCCTCAGCAACTGTGCATATTGATCTCCCCTGGCCCGTCAAATAAAGGTAAGTTTTCCTCAGGCAACACTCTTCCTACCTCTGTACGCCGACATGGCTCCCATGCCTTGAGACATTCCCCTGATGCCATTCAAATTTAAACTTGTTTCCCCCCCACGTGCGTCTGAAGGGTATTAAGACATCTTTTAATCAGTTGAACCCCATTGGGGCTCTCACCCCACCATATTTGGTCAAAGCTGTTAGACCTAAAACATCAGTAGTGATAGTCTTATCTACGGGACTTTAAACCTCTCACGAAAGAAAGAGGCATAAATCCTGTTAGGCTGAAAAACCGAAAAGGGCAACCTAAGAAAAAGCCATTTTATACCCACTAGGTCTATACAGAATGGGCCCAAGAAAAATCAAGGCATTAAAAGAAGAAAAAAAGGCAAAAAGTTTGTAGGGTTTTTCTATAAAACCCTACAAATAGCCAGACTACGCTAACTGGATCCCATGGTCCAGGAAAAAGTTAGAGCTTGATTTATTTTTAGTCATAGACTTGTATTATTCTATGTTCAGGGAATTAACATATGCGGCAATCGTACAAAACAGTTTCTATCACAGGAAAAGGCGACAAGGGCACAAAGGAGAAAAGTTTCATTGTTCCATAACAAAGTGGGTAAGAAGGGCATCCACAATCCGGAGCCTCCTCTAGTGAGAAATGTGATTACAAGAGTTCTTCGGCAGATTCAGAAATTTGTATCAGGAGTTGGTGAGAATCCGCGATTGTTTGAGAGAGATGTTGCAGTAAGGCCATCTCTACCTCTGCACCAGCCCGAAATTCTTCTGCCTCCTGAGCCACCTTTGTGCTTGCCCTTATTTCCTCCTCCATCTTCCACTCCCCTTCTCCAATCATAGATGCAACGCTGTCCTCTTCCTACTGCAGCCGTTGTATCTCATTTCTCAGCACATCCAAGTGAGAACGCTGCTCAATAACTTCTCTCTGAAGCCCTACGACGACCCCGGCATGGTCATGAGCCTCTGCTTGGCGGATCTGTCGAGTCGTGGAAAGGTAGGCTTCAGATTAAGTAGTGGAAAGGCGAGATTCAAAATCACCTAGCCTCTCTCGATCAGCTACTACCTTCTTGACTATGTTATAAACACCGTGATAGTCGAAGCCATCAAATCCCATCAACAAAAAAACATTGCGTAGCCTCGGCAATTTGGACGGAATCTCGACCAGGGGCGTTTGAGAGATCAGTCTCCTGATTTTCTCCCAAGCCCTTTGGCGAGCGGGTCGAAGGCTAGAGAGGACCAGGTGATTGTGCTCAGAATCACTCCCAGATGAGGAAACATATTCGGGGATGAACGTCACTAAGGAGGGACCCAAGGCGGCCTCACCCGCAAACCCTTGCACTACGGAAGCTTCGCCCCCGAATGGCGACATAATTATCTGCACAAGAGGTTGTGGTCCTGAAGCCCGAGTGTCAATAAGACAGATGAGTACCCCTAATTAGAAAAGAGAAGAAAGTGGGGCAAGTGTATGGAGACCGGGGAACTTAATCCTAATCGACAAGGCATCAGAATCCGCAAGCTCTGCACTATCACGACATCCACTCGAAGAGGATTCCACATATTCGATAGGCAAGGGAATCCAGGGAGCCCCCAGAGGGGTCCAGGGCCTGAGGCCATGCCTAAGGCCCACAGTTTCCAAGGCCATCCCCAAGTGGTCTCCTACGAAAACCATGCTCGAAGAAGTCACTCCCCCAGTGAACAAGATAATGGACCGCTCCGGGTTCCTAGCAACTGGATTAATGACAGGCTCTTTCTCCATCATCACGGGATCCGTTGGACCTGGGGTGGTTGGCTCCGTCAGATCTGGAACCCCCTCAGCGATCATGGGTGCCTCTTCGTCCTCCACAATTTAAAGGGTTATCGGATCTATAGGGCCTCGGATACCAGCGGTTCTTCCTCTGGCATATCTCTTACAGGTAAAGGTGGAAGTAAAGCGTCCATATCGACGACCCCTCCAGCAGGGCTCACCATCTCGTCGTGATTAGTTGTGGTTACAGGTGATTACATAGATGGGAAGAAGGCGGAAGGTATAATAACTTGGGTAGCCACAGCCAGATCCCTGAGTGGTCCTGCACCATATGTCAAACAGTTAACGACTGACGAAGTCTAGGAATGGAAGTTGGCGAATGAGAAAACATGAATTCATGATTACCTAAAGTTCCATGTTTGAGTCGTTCCGATAAACGGAATTCCTATTGTCGTCTCTGGATCTACCCAGGGGATAGTTCGCCCAGAATTATGGAAGGAACTGGAGGAGGATAGACCCTAGATGAGTCAGCGATGGTCACCTCCATGAGCTGAGCTGCGCCAGGGGATCCTTCCTCGATGACCCTTGTGGGAGAATGTGCATGCTCCCCCACCACAGTACCACGATGGGTATACTCCGGAGAAGGAATCACCCCTTGAGACTCTTTGGCACCCTACATAAAAGGAAGTGACCTTAGAACCTCCACAATAAAGGAGGGAAAAGTCAGAATGGGCGAGCAGAGAAACCTCTTCCTCAGGGTCGGACAATTCGTGACGTCTAATCACCATAGACACCCGAATGCTCCCATAGAAATGATTATGGAGTGAATGAATGTACACATCCATCTACTTTAATGAGGAGGCTATTTCATCTAAATCCTCTTCCAACTGAAAGTGGGGTGGAGTGAAGATCATCCCGATACCTGGAAGTTTAAGAGGGTCTGTTTGAAGAAACTCCCAAACTTCTTTGTCCGAACCACAGACCCTCAGGTCATCCCAAATCCTCCAAGACTACGGGAATGCGGCCATGGAATGAATCTCTGACTAGGGAGGATCAACCTGAGAAGGTCGGGCGGTAGTAGAAGATGGTAATGGATCCAATGGCTATATTTTCATTTTGCATCCTGCCACCACCCAAGAACTCTCAGGGGCTATTGGTGGGCGCAACCTCACATGTAAGGATGGGAATTCCCTGGCTTCAGCCATGATGGGGAAATCATCAAAATCATCGCCCCCATAAGAATGGTCACTTCCATCCCCATCCTCATCAGTCACCTGATGCAGCATATCCTGGACTTAGTGGGTTAATACCGCGTGACCCTTGCGCGCCTAAATATAGGATTCAAGATACTGGAGATATTGATTGACTCGATCTGGGTCCACATCATGAAGAATGTTAACAGGGGAGGATATATAGCCCAACTCGTCAAAAGCCTCTTCTGATTCCCGAAGGCACTGCCCTAGAAAACAGGGGTACTGGGTACGAAAGGCTGGCCGACCCTTAAATTCATTCCATTGGCCCCAGGCCGTTGGGAAGGCAGCATCGGCGGGGATAGTCAAGCCCCTTCGAGCAGCCACAAGGGCGTCAGAGGATACAACCCTGTCTATTAAAATCTTCCCTCGAAGCACGAGACCAGTCGGGTGACGAAGGATTTTTCCTGACCTAGTTGGAGCACCATCCTCCTTTCGCTTCCTTTGTCCCTTTGATGGTTTGGAACTTGAGATGGTGGGCACCAATGTCCCTAACTGGCCATTTGGTTATGATTATACCCAGGATTCACCATAATTCTTGGATAAGAAAGGCATGGAGACCGCAAGCGTGGGGGTTATAACCTCACAGCAGGTATCCTTCAGGGTAAACATTAACCATAGTTGTCTGGCCACCATCAAATGATGGTTCTCGCGTGCACCATTAAGTTCGGGAGGACATTGTGCTTGAACGCAGCCAAATTGATGCCCAAACCGGCAAGGCGCATACCCCACGAAGATCATTTCTCCACGAACACGAGCCACCAGAATACACTCTCGGAGGGAGAAGAGGTATCCCTACTTGATAAATTCTTTTGTTATGGTGTTCATAATTGCGCCAGCAGGGGAAAAATGGATGAAAATTGAAAAAGTCATAATTCAAAATTTGACTTGATAGCAGACGTATGTTTGAAACTATCTGTTGGATATCCTTCTCTTGGTTTGACCACTCTTCACGCATAACCCCACTGGTCTGTTGCAAGTACGTTCGGAATGTGGTGCCCGGAATCTGAAGAGGGTTGATGAAGGTGTAACAGTTCTTGATGTGTACGCTTAACCATCCCCAGAGAATTTGGAAAGGGTCGACCACTTGGTTTGGCCGATTCTCGTCAGTAATGTTACCGACCAGCCGGTAAATCATGGCCAATACTGGGACGACTTGGTTGATAACGTTACCGGTAGCCAAATGTGCCGCCATGACAAAAGTAGTGACCTGCACGCCATCAACCTCGCACACGAATAATAACCACGCACTTAAGAACATGTCCAGAAAAGCTGCTAGGCAGAGCAATCGATCAACATCCGGAATAAGCTCCCATCCCCAGCCGCAAAAGTCACCTTGCTCCAAATTCATCCAATAACTGCCCCCTGTTTATGGGTCTCCATCGTAGGTCAAGTCGTGGGCCAGCGTGGGAGAGCTGTGGATTCGTCTGATATGTTCTTTCTCACAAAATCCTTGACCCATTCATGGTATGGGATGAGCTGTTTTGGAGACATATCCCTTGAGTGCTTCTGAGCCTAGTTAATGAGATGCTTCACTAGGGGGGAGACCTCTCTTCATTCTCCCACACAGAGGAAGGAGGCAGGAACTCATCATACATACTCTCAATGACGCGGACCCCCGAAATCTGAAAGATGTCCCACAGACTAATGCCCACTTCCCCATGGACCAGATGGAATGTGTTGGTGTCTGGGCTCCAACAACTCATAAGTTGCTTAGTGAGGGCTTGAGGCTAGTGGGTATATGATTGGGACACCCAGGTAGCTTCATACAAGCCTACGGCTTGCAACTCTTCCCCAAATTATGCACAGCTTTGGCAAACCCAAAAGGGCCACCCCCAATCCAGTGACTTAAATTCTCCTCCCGGTCGGAGATCTCGATTCACCGGCCACCCATGCTGGTCGCTTACCATGGCACTGCGGGCAATACTCCGATAGCAGTGGATTTTTCCTTCATGTTGATGTGGTTCTTCTGTTGGAGATACTGGAAGGCGATTCAACACAGATCCGACAACTGTACCCCTTGAGACAGGCCGCCCGCCGGTAGGTATCACAAACTGGGGAATAGTGGCGGTAAATATCCACGCTTTAGGATTGTTGTCATGGGAGGGTTCTGGAATCGGGGTATCAGACAATAAACTGAACCCATAGGTGGGAAGTATATTAGAGAAAGGATACTCCTACTATGATTTGGAGAGCCGATCAGCAAGTATGGAAGACAGTAGGGAGTGGCGGACTCCATCATGAACAGAGCCAGCCATGTACTTCAAGTGTTGATCAGTGATTGAGAGGGGCTCTACATCAGGCCTTGGCACAGAACAAGGGGGAACCATATTTTCTCCCTGAACAGTGAGAAAAATTAGTCTAGAATAAAAATCTGGACAAAATGAATTGTTAAGGAGCCTTCATAATCAAATCCACAAGGAGGCCTTGAAGGATGGTTCACGATGACATCATCCCGTGAAACAACCCTTCGCGAAATCATTCCACAAAGCTCTGGCCCATAGAGCATTGGATAGAAAAACGTGAACCAAGTTGCTCCGCGGAATTTCAATCCCGAGTTTATTCGGAAGACTCAGATACTTTTTAAAGTTCAAGATATTTTAGTCCGCGGAGCATCGAAAGCGCGACATAAGTTCCTCTGCATCCCGCCATAACTTAATTTTTAATTAATTAAGAGTAATGGTTCACAGTCGGGAAGTTGGTTCGCGAATAAAGGGGACCGTGAAAAAGGAATGGTTCGTGGAGGTTGCTGACAGTTCGCGGATGAGGCACTTTGTGAAGGAGAAAACACGTGGAGGCAAAGTAGCTCTTGTTTCATGAAGAATTCGGTAAAGTAAAAATGTGAGGGCTCCCTATATTTATAGGAATGGTCCCCTACCGGGTCCACCATTATACCACAAACCATATCAGTTCCAGGACCACTTTGAATTAGAATGGCCTCCTCTTCATTCCAATCAGACCCCATTCCAATGGGGGGCATTTGTAGGGTCCTAAAAAATCCGCAAAATTGTTTTTTACGCAAATCCCCCAAACAATTGGGGAAAATAATAAAATAAGAGACATAAAAAAAAGGGATCGGTCGGCGAACTGGTCCATTGAGGCGCAACATGGCCAGGCACCGCGAGGCACCCCATCCGAGAACTATTGTCATTTGCGAAATGGAGGCGGAGAGCCTCTGCAGTCACGAGGCAGGATGGGCGCTAGTCCGGTTCACCATCACGAACCGCCCTAACCGCGGACCATGTTGACCGGTCCAAGCCACACTCGCTGTCGTTCGTGGAATAGAGGTGGAACCCTCCGCAGCCGTGGAGTACTCACTGAGTTTTCCTCGCGGAGAGGGGGAAGCATTTAATTCCCACCACAAATCACGGATTGACCCAGTTAGTTGTGAATCGGGTTATGGGCCTTCGCAAAGGGTGCTGCGTGGCCACATATACATTCCTTTACCCACTCTATAAAAGGAGACCAGGGGGGAAAGAAAAGGGGATCAGAGAACTAGAATCAGATTCGAAGGGATATGAGATTGGTTGAAGGAAGTCTTCAGATTTCGCAAACAGTGAAATTCCCATCTGGGAACCACAGCAGGTATATGAATTAAGAAGGAATCGGAAAACGCATAATAAATTGGTGAACCGCGAACCTAAAATAACCAAAAAGGAGAACCGTGAACCATACCCCCTCCGCGGATGACTTCCCCGTGGACCAGGGAGTTTATGCCTCTTTTCACATCCTTCGCACCTCGTAGCACCCTCCTATGCTGGAGAAGCCCCGACCGACGAGCCTCCGACCGGCGCCGCCCTTGGCTGCCACTGCCCGCCTGGAACCCTTCATGAACCACCCTGGTTCACGGATTGAATCTGAATCCATGAACCGTCCTAGTGCATGGGACTCCAATCAGACCACAGAGCACCCTAGTTCACAGATGGCTTCTCCAGCCACGTGGCACTTTCCCACGCAAAAGGCGCCACCAACTAGACCTCTCAGTGGCTCGCCAAATACTTCGGTGTTCTCATTTCCAGATCCAGATAAAATCCTTCCGATCCAGCCAGGTCCTCTACAACTCTCTCATTCCACAATTCGTCGGCCCCGAGCTGAGTCCTCCGCCAGAGCCGCCGGATCCGTGTGGTATGACTTTTAGGCGCATCAGCGCACCATTTTGATTTCACATACCCACAGTAAAAAGGGGAAAAGGGGTTCCCCGACCCTTGAGGAGATTTCCTGAAGCATTCCCGGGTTCACATTCCCATAATAATGTGGAGTCTGAACTTGGGAACCCCTTTTCTACCCCTCCCCTTGTTGAGGGTTCCTCGAAGATGGTAAAATACCCATCAGAAGAAATCCCTCGTGCACTGCAAAAGAGGAGATGGGAACAAGAGAACCCCCTTTCCCTCTCCTGCTGGGATTTATCGCCCCGGGCGTCCTTCTCCGAGTAAGCCCCGACCTTCTAGGCCTCCTCAGAGTGTATGCCCCAATTCATCACCCTGGGTCGCCCTCATGCGTATGCCCTACTTTGCTTCTCAGGGAATCACCTTTCGTGACGTGATCCTCATGTCCCTGCTGCCTCTTGTTTCCCATAACGAGCATGACTCACGTGGGCTTAGAGTAAGCATCGACCATGACATCATCCTATGGGCGTCTTTAGAGATTAAGCCCCAATCCATCATTCTGGGCATCCTCAGAGTGTAAGCCCCAGTCCTTCATTATGGGCATCCTCAGAGTGTAAGCCCCAAGCCTATGCGAACTATGTGGACTTTGATCACTGCTTCCTAGACAGGGTACGTAGGAAACCTCCCTGAGCTTCAATCCCAACAACCGGTCGATCCGATCATCCCCACATCGGTTCACCGCGCCACTCCCAGTGCCGCATCAAGCGGGTTCCAACCCTTCGGGGTCATTAATCCAGCGAGGGATGGTAAACCTTAGGCATAAATGATTCTGAACCCCTGCGTCCAGTTGACTGCTTCCCATCAAGGTTAAATCTGTGGATACTATGTTTGGGTATAAACCAAATATTCACGAACATATGAATACGTCATAAATCTATAAAAGAGTCCCAGAACAGGCAATAATTCTCCCCAAAAAATGGTGTGATGAGCCCGACTTCCCATCCTCTCGACCAATGTGAGTTCTTAAGAGTCACTAGTCAGGCCAACTGGTGAACACCTGCCTTTGGAAGGTAGGTCCATCAATCATTGGATACAGAGACATTGGGTGTTTCGTGGCCGAAAACCAAAATGAAATAGCCTCAAAGCCATCAATATATGATGATTTGAAGTATTATCAGTTTAACAAAACATAACGTATTACGATAACACTTCTTTTATATTCTATTTTTTATGGGGAGGTATTAATTTCATTTCAAGATAAGAACTCAAGAAACATACTTGATTTCATTACCTTTCATAATCATAATCTCATAATTTGGTTGTGCTTCAATCTATTTTCACTTCATCGCTTACACTAAGAAATGAATGTTCAAAAATGATTTTGTATGCCTGAAGTGCATTTGATAAATCATAAGGTCTACAAGTATTCCATTAATACTATAAATGTTTACTAAAAACGAAACAGTTAGGTCATAGTATTCAATATATCATACTTTAACCTCAAACAAAATATCAAGTGTTCAACTTAATCAATTCCAACCTTTAGACTTATCCTAAATAATTGTATCAAAACTCCCAGTCCAAAAATTTATAAGGATTTTCAAAATAACATAATGAATATCTCTTTTATCCCATAACAACATGTCAATAACTTCATCATGTATTCTATTAAAACAATGTAACAACCTAAATTACCATAAAACCTTATTTGAATAGGCGTGTACTTCTTTATTTCTTCTGTAAAACATAGAATACTATATATACTCCTTAAATCCAAAAATGTTGTAATATCCAATAATGAGGGAATAAAAAACCATTAATTAGTTCCAAGGTATTCAATGATATCTAATATACATTATCCAACTCAATTATCTATAATTCCAAAATCACAACCTCAGTATTAGGACCATATTAAGCTTTATATTTCCCTCAACCATATATTATCCATAATGTATAACCAGTTATTTAGTAACTTTTCTTGGTAACACACAATCTTAAATCCTTAATAAAATAGTACTGTAGTAAAATCCTTATATAATATATAATTATTATAACTTGTACATCATTAATAAAATACTCAAATGACACAATTCTTTAATAAAAAATTAAGAAACCCTAATCATTAATATTCATCTACGGTAGTATCAAAACTTGATTATTATCTAATAGAATCATTTGGGGTATACATTGATGAATTGTACATTGATTCACATAGTGTCCCAACTAAATATAAAAGAAGTATTGTGTATTTAAAACCTTTTTCTTACCCTTAAAATCATAAACAGGGTGTCATTTTTCTCCACACTTATAACAAAATCTCATTTCTTTCAAGACTTTACCAAGGTGATTCTTTCCACAGTTATCACATGTAAGAAAATCCTTCTCTCCCTTTTTTCCTTTATCTATATTTCCCTTTCACGTCCTCTTATTATATGGATTCCCTTCAAATCCATAGGTCTTAGAGAATTATTTACTTATCTTATTAACATATGATACTATTTACTCATATGATGAGAATACATGGGAGGCTATTTCCTTTCAAAATGTCGGCTTCAAACCATGAAATATATGATCCTTCTTACTCTTTGGGACATGTGTATTGATATAGTTCTCATTAATTTTATTGAGCACTTTTCCTAAATAATGACATACACTAGGTTAGATCATATCATAATGTATAATAAAAAACTAGACAATTATCAACATTAATCGAAGATTTTCACACATCTAGTCTCATAATCATAAAAATAGTTTCATTTCTGACATATTTACTCATAAGTCCTTCATAATGGTTTGTAAATAAATTATGAATTGTCCAAATAATATCCCCCGAGAGTGTCAATCCAAGTGTGCAGTAAGGCCCGTTGTCATGTACCAGGATACCCTGGGTCCAACCTGAAACTCCTTGTCAGAATTTTCTGTCCTAGGTACATTTGTTCCAGAATGACGTCGACTTGTAGCATCCAGACATGGACATATTTCTCGGAAAACCCACATAATATCTACATTACCAAATTTTTGTATGTTCTTCTATAATAATCCTCAAATTATATCTTTGGGTATTGTTTCCTAATTAGAGTTTATCTAAATCTAGTTTCTAAGGTAACCACTAAACTTCCTATGATACCAACTATAATACCTTGACTCCCAAATCTCAGAGCTGGTGCATTATTTTAATACATTGGAATGATTACATGGAATCAAGTCCTGAAGGACTGATTAGTTTTGTAGTGTTGGAAAATATATTACATACATGAATGTTACATTACAAATTTCAAAATAAAACATGACATAAATAATACTTTGAGAATGCCATTATTCCACTAGCTTAACCATAAATACCAATAATAATACATTTCATGGAATCTTTGGAAAACAAAACATAAGAAATGGTTGAGATCAAATACTCAGTAAGGGTAAATAATTTAGTGGAAGCTATAAACATTTAAAGCAAGATGTGTAATAAAAACAACATCCATTTAAAAATAAACATGAACATAATTTGGAAAACATAAATCCAAAATTACTATATAAACATGAAAATGGATATTATACTAGTATAATAATCACATTTAATAACTAATTTCATAATTATGGGATGCATAATACAGGAAATCATAACCACAGAGGCAAGGCCTTGTGCCAAGACTAAAAATTATTTTTTTTCAAGGCCTTTTTCCAAGAAACTAATTTCTCTCATGAGGCTGACTGATGCATTGAGGGGATATAGAAGGCCCCAACCATCACTTTTTATGTCTTATTAATTCCTCAGAAAAAAAGTGTGAATCATAACATAAACATTTATATTAAAACTGGCATAAGAAATGTCAATACTTTAACCATAATCCAGGAATTATATAAAAATAGAACATCCACAATCAAATATAACCTAACTCATTCAATACAATATGGAATATTGTATTATAATTAATCAACCTTAATCAAGAATAATATCTAGTAAATTATGTTGACATAGTTGAAAATGATCAGTAAAAATATTTGAGAAAAATATACCCTTTTCATGAAATCATTTAAACGTTGCACAATTTATAAAGGAAGTCAATTAAAATATATTTTTGAATCAAAGTGAACCATACAAATTTAAAAAATTTGAAATAAATTAACACTTTAAAACAATCATGTATATATAAATAAATCCTTAAAATCATTTTGAAAACATGGACATTAATTAAAAATATTTAGAAAAAATAAATCTTAAAAAACATTTAAAATGATGATATAGTTAAAGAGTCTCTTCTGTAAAACCATAAAAGATTCCTTTTAAAAAAAAATTAATGATACATGAATGTATATGATAGATATGTCTCAATATATACTTATAGATAAACAATCTATGATAATAATGAGATTGAGGAAATAACCCTTACCTTGTACATTTCTTTGGTCGAGGGTACGTTTAAACTCTTGTATAATGACCATAGTATGTTATTAAATTATAAAAGAGACATATTTATATTTATTATATCATAACTGATTCATTTATGAATTTATACTACACATTTAATAATAATTTCCATGTTAAAATAACATTTCAAGAAATAATTGTTTTCTTTATCGTCTGTGTTTTAACTTGTTATTCTTGATTATGTCAGTTATATAATGATTTAATTGCTTCTATTATATAAAAAATTATTTATTTATCATATATATTCAGAATATAAATATGTATAATTTGGATATATATATGAACTGGAAAAAACCGTATATGGAGATGGTAGGCCTTACGTACACATAAATGTTGTTTCCGTTTTTCAAATCATATTGAAGGGAAGTAAGCGAATGAGATATATGTAAATACGCACACACAAATATATATATATTTATATTTATATATTTCTAATAGAATTATTAAGTCATAGATTATATATTTTTTAATAATATATATTTATAATCATTATTTAATGGTGAACATGGAAATGAATCTCATCGCGTCATGGAGATAGTAAGTCATACGTACGTACGAGCGATGATATCATTCTATTGACAGTGAAATAATATGTAATTGGATGGTATATTATATATAAATAATCATTAACATGTTATATTTATTATTTACATCCATTATACTCATTATTATACCCATCGAAATATTGAAGTTTTGAATAACAAACTACACCACAATGTGGAGACGGTAAGCCGCACCCACACATGTATGGTGACTTTTTCATTCCTAGGATGGATAGAATACTGAATATGGTTGTACCATATTTATAATAAAATATAATTATTCATAAGGTACTGGATTTATTATTTTGGTATGAAAACAACAATCAAAAGAGGAAGTGGATAAAGAAAACAACTTCGAAATAGGTGATGAAATAATTACCTCTACTGCAGGTGCTTCCATTTGATTTGAAAACAAGGTCTCCATAGGTTGGATTTATTACCAAAGTAAGGAATTTAAGTTTACGTTAGGGTATTTGGGAGTATATTTGTTCAGGTTTTGGTCGATCCAAATGTCTTTGGAGGTGTGAATATGAGAGAATGAAAACTACCATTTTATAAGAGAGGTAAGGGTCACTTTAGGAAGAGCTTGAAATATTATTTTAGTATATAATAATTTTCGGTTTATAATGGATGAAAATGGATTTATTTCTATCATAAGGTGGGTATGGGTTGAAATAATCTCAAAAATTAGGTTTTAGACATGTTTAGGTCACAATATTAACCTTATCTTTTAGATTTAACCATTAGTTAAATAATTTAACTTTTACCTTGGTTTCTTGTATTATTATATTACATGGTTAATAAACATACTATAAAATTAGAAGAGAACCTATAGTTGTTCATTAATGAAATATATATCATTATATAAGTTTTGTTTCTGAACCTTTGACTTTTAGGACTATTATATAATTTTAAAAAATAGTATTTGTTTTAAAAACTCATTTATGTTAGTTTTGACACTATTTTGTATTTGGTGTTTGTGAAAATCATAAAACATTCTTAATTAGAATAGAATTCATTTAATCAACCCTAATGTGTCATATTAACCTATAAAATTCGTGGAATATATACAAATTCTCAATTTACATTTATATTAATATTTTTAATATAAACTATTTTAGTCTTTCATTAATACGGTAATTACAACATCATCATTGTGTCCTAACTAAATTTAATTATTTAATGTCTAAAAATTATAAATTAAACACCATGATGTAGGAAATAATTTTTTCTTTCTTATGAATATTTATATTCGAATTTACCTTATGTATAACACTATATTAAAAACTATTTAGTTATTAAAATTTGAATTTAACACTTTTAACTCTTCTTTATATAAAACGTAATAAATGTCCTAATATAACACAAATGAATATAAACAGGATCAATTATTTTTCCCTAGGATTGATTTTGGTATAAAAATACTTATCCAATTGAATTATTACACATGTTTCGGTAATTTTATATTATTATAATATTATTTTTATCATTAATTACCCTATTTACTTATAACTTTGGTAAATAAAATTCAATAGTTACCATTCACAAAAAATTATTTTCATCCTATTCAACCACATTTTACAAACTGATTTCAACTGTGTCTCTCAGATTTTTGAAATTCAATTCATAGAAGTAGTAAAATTACATTTTATGCAAATTTGCAAATGTGCCTAGAAGGTGGGTAAAAGACATTAAATAGTTCAAAATTTTTTTATATCTAATATTATTATAAAATGACTCCAATGAATTACATTAGAATAATATAGATATTATGTATCTTTTTTGGCTTTAAAATAATTTTAAATAAAAATATTAACTATTTAAATAAAAATTTGTTTTTAAACAATAACCCAATTTTTTCACTATTCATCAAAAAATTGAAAGTTTTCAGAAAAATAACCAAAATTAACCCTTATATAAATTTGATATTCCAAATTCAAAAATGATGTCTATTTTACAAAATTTATATCATATAAATTGAATTTATTAATTTAAAATTAATTCATATTGTTAAAATCAGAAAGTGGATTTTTATGAAGTAAAAACTATCAAAATATTGGCATGCGTTTTTGTCCAATTTAAATGTGAAATTAATTAGAATTACGTAAATTATATTAAATAATTAAAATATAATCTAATTATAATTTATAACCACTCAAATGTTCAGTTTAACACTATAAATTATTTCGATTAGAAAAGTTATTTTCAATTAAAATTTAATATCTTTCTCCATTTATCAAAATATGAAAGTTATGAGAAAAGTACCAAAATTTTATCCAAACTAAAATTTTATGCCTCACTTCTATATAAGAATTTAATTTCATTATATTTATTATGTAAACGTGTCAAATATTGGATTTAAAAAGGGGTTTCCATTAAAAGACAGAAAAGCTGCATTTTTTAAAAAATACTTCAATTATCTGAAAAATTGAATTTTCCCTCATATTATGTCTATGAAACTCAAAATAAGATTTTAAATATTATATATTATACATATATATAATTCAAAATGTTGTTAATACTATTCATAACCACTTTTGAAATGGCTATTTTGATACGTCGTGATGCACTAGAACACGGTGTTACTAGTAGTGCAAGCTATTGAAGTACTTTAAGGAGATAATGTACTGTGAAATGTTGGGGTGTTACACCTAGTACATCACCTTGGGGTGAGCCAGTTCTTTTTGTTACAAATATTTATGTATCAATTTGGATGTGTATTGAATATTGACAACACAACAATATCCCTATAAAGAACAAGTATCATCTTCTAATGATCAATGACTTGTTCGATCATTTACAAGGAGATCAATACCTCTCAATCGGGTATATTTATTTTGGATATCATTATGTTAAGGTGATGAAGGAATATATTTAGATGAAATCCTTCTATATATGGTATGGGTACTGTGAGTTTCTTGTAATGACCATCAGACATACTAACCCCCCTGTGATCTTCATGGATTTGATTGATATAGTCTTTTGAAACTACTTTAAAAAATTTGTTGAAGTGTTTACTGATGATATTCCCATTTACTCTATAATCAATGAGGAAAATGAATATCATCTAAGTATTGTGTTTGAAAATTATGGATGGGGAAATTTTACACTATGTTTAACAAGTGTAATTTATGGATGAAACAAGTCATATTATTGGGGCACATGATCACAAGTTAGGTAATTTATGTGGACCCTTCTAAAAAAATGGAAATTGAGTAAAATCCCAGACCCTACAGTGTAATGAAAATATATAGTTTTCATGGATTATTAGTTTAATACTGACATTTTGTGGTAAATTTATCGTGATTATATGGCCCACTATGTAAGTTATCAAGGAAAGGGGTAAAGTGTTTTTGGAGTGAAGAATGTGAGGAAATCATCAAGGAGATAAAGAAGAGGCTGATCTCTACACCTGTACTCATACTACCAACAAGTGGAGAATTTTTTGTGATATATAGTGATTCTTAAAATAATTATTTGGGTTGTTTTCTCATGCCAAATTATAAAGTGATATTCTATGCCTCATGGAAGATGAAGATCCATTTGAATAACTACTTGATGCATGATATAGAGCTACTAACTCTTATTTTTTCATTGAAAATATTGAGGCACTACCTATATGGTGAGAAATTTAACATATATACCTATCAAAGAAGATGTTAAGAGATCATCATGCATCAAAGAAGATGGTTTTAGTTAATCCAAGACTACGATTTCTCTATACACTATCATCCTTGGAAGACGAACAAGGTAGCTGATGCTTTTAGAAGAAAAGAACTTATTACTCTTTAGATGATATGGATTGATAAAGACCCTATATTCATGTATATAAAGTATGTATTAGAAAATCATGATGGCAGGGAATACACCCATCCTTTCCCAAATGATTTTCAAACCATCTATCCAAGTGAAGTTTAAAGAGGAAAACAGTGATGATCAGGAGTTTAAAAATAAGGTGAATAAAGTAAAGTAACGAAGGCTGTAAGAGTCCCATATCGATGATGATGGTGTTATTTAGTTTTGAATGATTATTTTTGTTCCTTCATCACCGTGGAATAATAAGTATCTATTAGATAATTCACATATCTCAAATTTATCAATCCATCCTCAATGTACCATGATGTACCCTGATCTTCGAGAAAACCTTTGGTGGTATAACATGATGAACGAGATTGGAGAGTATATCTCAAGGTTCATGATATGTCAGCAAGTTAATGCAGTGCGATAAAATTCCATTAGGATTATGCAACCATTTCTTATACCAATATAGAATTTTAATAATATAACTACAGACTTTTTTACTGGTTTTCTAAAGACGTGCAAAGTAAACTATGTGATTTGGGTTGTGGTGGACTAACATACCATGAATTAAAACCTTAACTTTATTCAGGAAGATCTATTGCATGAAAAACATGCTATGATATATGTGAAGGAAATGGTTTTAAATTTTTGGGTTCCCCTCATTAGTGTCTCTGCTCATAATCTATGGTTCACATCCACTTTCTGGTGAATTCTATAAAATTATTTTAGTACTGAATTGAATCATTGCATGGACTATCACCCACAAATTGATGGAGAATCTGAAAGGATTACTCAAATAATCAATGACATGCTAAGGGCATAGTCAATGGAATTAATAGTTTGAGGAGATTAGAATAACCCATTGGTTGATTTCTCATACAACAACAGCTTCTAATAGAGTATTCAGATGTTTCCATATGAGGTTCTATATGGAAAGTGATGTTGAAATCCACACTTTTGGGATGAAGTTGGGGGAAAAAAGGTACTTGTACCTAATCTTGTGCAAGAGAAGATAGAGAGGGTTCAATCCATCTAGAAACATATCTTTTCTATTTAAAGTTATAAAACTGATATAATAACAACCATCTATGGGACATAAAGTCTAACAATGGAGTTAAAGTATTCCTTCGAATATCACTACAGAAGAGAGTTATGTGATTTGTTAAAAAAGGGAAGATTAGACCAAGGTACACTATCCCTATTTAGATTATTGATCGCATATGAGAAGTTCCCTATCATCTTTTACTGCCACCAAGTATGGCCAAAATTTATGACATGGTCTATGTATCTATCCAATGTAAGCACATACTAGATCACTCATGTTTACTAAACTCAGAAGAGGTACATTTGGAAGATGATCTCTCTTATGAGGTGTAGATGGTAATGATTCTAGTCTAGGGAGATAAGGATCTATGAAAAAAGACAACCCACCATGTCAATGTATCTTGTAGGAACCGTAATTATGATGAATCAACATGGGAACTAGAGGAGGCGATGAATAAGAAGTACCCCCACCTATTTATGTAAAACGAAATTATGAGGGAAAATATTCCAAATGGGGAAAGAATGTAACAAAGAAAACATTGATCAACGAAATTTTTCCCTTCTTATAATTATTTCATATCATATTATTATCAAAGAGACCACAATAAATACTATATGAATTATTAATCAATGATATAGGATGTTTTTTTAGAAATTAATGAACCATTATTGATTGAATATTAACATGACCATTGCAACACTGACATGAACCTTAGGATTATTATTATGTCCAATAGAATAGTAACATGACCTTTTAAAGTATAAATGATTTTTTGGTATCTTGTGACTGAAAATATAATATATTTATATCATGAAATAAGTAAACAAATGTTTAAAAAATAATAAATTAAGTATCAGTATTTTTAGAAGTAATAAATAATTATTTACAATTTTATAATTAATAGAATGATTTAAAAAATTATTTTCATAAAATACACTCATTAATTAATATTTATTTAAATTATGAAAAAATATAATTTTATGAGACCTCAGTTACCTTTTTAATGTGTCATAAAATTAGATATAATTTTAAAACTTGTATTATCTGAATAAATGATAATTTTAATTTTAAAAAATTATCATATTTATAAAATTATTTTCATAAATTGGATTTCATTTTTAAATTTTAGAATTCAAAAAATGGTTAGGGTAAATTTTTTTCATTTTTATGAAATAGTTGAATTTTTGTGAATAGTAAAATACAATAATTTACGATAAATATACATTATATGTTAAATAAACTATTCCTTGAGTCATCACTAATGTAAGAAACATAATATAGAAATAATCTTTGTTTTTTAAAAATATTTAGTGATCATGCTAAAACTATCAATAAACTTGATCCATAATAATAAACTAATAAATAAAATTCAAAAGATCCATAATTTCGAGGTAATTTATTTTAAATATATGGGAATTTTATGAGTCCGTGAATATTGACGGTGCGTGACTCCAAGGCCTGGTGTGCTCGGAATCAATTTCTGAAGTTTTGTTCGGATACGTTCAGTAAATGTACGAGCGGATTTTTCTAAAATTTGAACCGGTGCTCAGAATTGAAATCTAAGGGCACTGTTGAACTCGCAGCGCCGCTATTCACTAAAGTAGACTTTCACCTCTACGACAGCTGGTCGAGGGTGAAAGTTAGTTTTTGGGTTTTTCATGGAAATAATAAAATAAAAATAAATTCATGTTTTTTTTATTTTTTTTTATAACCACCCATATGAAAGTTGGAGGTGGGGACTACCACACCTTAACCTCCCATGACAGGATATGGTGTGGGGACCACCTAGGACTAAACCCCCAATTAATTGAGGAAAACCTCTCAACTCCCTCATAAATGAGGGAGAGCCTCTTGACCTCCTCCACCTTGATTGTGCCAATGCACATGACCTTAATGGTGCCACACCCCCCCCCCCCCTTAATTGTTGGTGTCAACCCTCCCCCTTTAATTAAGTGAGTTACTCATTTAATTAAATGATACAATTATAATTTTATGCCAATGATATAATATATTTTATAATATATTATTCTTGGCTACCTATTCTTTTGTTAGAAAATGAGGAAGGAGCTTTTGAGAGAAAAGATCTCCCCAATGAAGAACTAGTTTCTCCAAAGAAGAATGAAGAACGAGTTATTCCAATGAAGAACACTAGCAAGGAGCGTCTTCGACTTCTTCCTCGGAAGCACCGTGTGGAAGAAACCAACATGGGACTTCTTCAATGACCAAACTTCACTCCTCATCATCTTCAACGATCCGACGCACGAGCTCAGGATTAGAAGTGTGTGGAAGACGTGACAAACGAAGAAAATTCGTCTTCTTACTCGCCACTCCATCGATGAATAAAGAAAAAAGGCAGGGGTTTAATTTTATTAAAGTATGATTTATTGTAAAGTTCTTTATTTATTTAAAGACAATGAATGATGATGATTTCCTTTTAAAAAAGGGTTGTTGTGCTTCGTTTTTGTGAGCCAATTGCTATCACCCTAAACGCGAAGGGTGCAGACCAATCCAATGTGGTCCTACCCCTCCGTCGATCTCCTTTGTGGTATTCTTCGAAATGGAGGAAAGAGACGTCAAAGGTGATGAAGGTGATGAAGGAAATAGCTATGCTCCCTGTGGCCTCCACAACCTGCGCCTCCCCCACAACGCCCTGACGCCCCGACCAAACTGGCTCCGCCACCCCGGGCCAAACCACACCGCCTCGGTGGTCGTGACACCCTCGCCAATCGTGCCTCTTTTCCAGCCACGCTGTACCCCGGCCGTGCCAACTCATCGGACACACCCCCTCGCAGGTCGTACCCTCTCGTCGGTCGCACCACCTCACCTTCTGCGCTATACCCCAACCGCGCTGCCTCTCGGTCTGCGTTGACCTCACTAGCCGTGCTACCTCCCTGGTCACACCCTCACAGCGCCCCAGAGCAGATCTTCCTGAGACAAGCGATCATTTTTGTGGAAACCTAGTAGTTGGATGAGACTTCATGTCTTCTAACCGATTGACTCACAGTGACTTGACTAGCCCAGTGGGGAGCACCTAGTTGTGACGGCAGACCCACGATGGATGAGTGCATGGTTGTGGTGGCAGACCCACGGTACTCGACTGGAGGAGTAACTCTGTAGGCTATGAGGGTGACCACCTAGTTGTGGTGGTAGACCCATGGTGGGGAGCACCTCTGTGTGACGTAGAAGACCCATGTTACTCAACTGGAGGAGTACCTCAGTAGTCCATGGTTAGTGGGAAGCGCCTGGTTCTGGCGGCATGCCCACTATACTAGATAGAGGATGATTTCTCTAGTAGCCAAGGGTTTAAAATGTTTTACCCCTAGAATAAATCTTAGTTTGAGCTGATTTAGTACTTTTGTGTTTTCCATATGATTGAGATGAATCACTTTATAACTTAGGTATATGTATTGGCATATACCTAAGTAAGGTTATCTGTTGATTTCATACTTTGTGGTTTATCCTTGTTGGATTTTGTGAGACCTTGAGGGTATTGGGGTACCTACTAAGTAACGTTATACTCACCCCTGCATGATCTATGCCTGCACCTTGTTCTTTTGGTTGCAAACGATGGATACCGCTGACTAAGGATGAGAGTACCAGGATTGGACGGTACCTGGAGGTGGACCTTACGACAATTCGGTACATAGTGGAGATAGACGGACGTGGAGTGAAGAGGAGGATATATGTACTTACCCTTCATGTTGGAATCCAGGAGGATGACCCATCAACTATTTTTCATTTATTCAGTTGTACTTTCACTTCCAGTTCATTGTACTTTACTGTTGGGCATGTATTTCTGGGCCCTTTTACTTTTTAGCACTCTTTTGTTATATAGTTTACTTGGTGTTTTGTATCCAGTTGTGTGCTCCGTTGTGTGATTTTACTGGTTATAAAGGAAATTCCTTCCTAGTTTTAGGGAATTATGCCTTTGGTACTAGTCTCCATCCCCTGGCCTATGGAAGGTGGGCTTGGGTTAGTCATGACACGGGCCCCGGGGGACGGGTTGTGACAAATTGGTATCAGAGGAGTCAGTTCTACCACAGAACCTAGGACTCTAATCATTATTTTCTATGAAGCAATAGTGTTACATTTAGTGAGTGTGGTTTTCAGTTCAGGGAGTACAGTGTTTGTGCAGTGGTCGACGTATCCATACACCAGGACCTTGACTTCTGATTATCGACTCAGTAAACGAAAACACAGATTGTGTGTGTGTTTCCAAAAATTTTCTTTAAGTCATCTCAACAAGGTCATCTCAATAGTTATAACTTTTGACCATGTCACATCTGTTTCCATGAGGATGCCTCCACACAGAAGACCATTTAGAGTCCAGAGATTTGTATGCACAGATAGCACACCGAGCGACAAGGCCTCGGTGCATGTCCCTTTTCCAGCGGAGAAATCAGTGGTACCTTTCCCTGTTGCACCACTGATGCCACCCGCCCCAGCAGCAAACGGTACGTGCCGCTCTAGCACATTACATGAGTTTTAGTGCCAGAGGCCACCTTGGTTCATGGGAGATATTGACCCATAAGAGTCATAGGAATTGATGGAGGCTATGGTGAGAGTCTTCCAACTGGTAGGGACACCAGTAGACCTCATGGTGAATATTGCAATGAGCCTTTTATAGGAAGTAGTGGGAATATGGTAGAGCTTCATGCTCCAGGTTCACGACGAGATGATTCTTCTCTGGGCAGACATCAATAGCCTATTTTTAGAAGAGTTTGTTCTAGCGACTCTTCAAATTGTGTGCATTCCGGAGCTACTTCATCTGCAGCAGGTCAACATGACTGTAGCTCAGTACTTAGCATGGTTCGTAGAACTATCACACTACTCCACCGATATGGTGTGGGACCCATTCTTCAAGGCCTGGTCCTTTGATAAGGGACTCAGGCAGGAGATCTGGGCTTTGGTGATCTCACTCAACATCCTGATGCAGGCGAGGGTGTTAGAGAGAGCCCTCCTAGAGGAGAGTTTCCTTGCAGAGCAGTTTCTAGCAGTGAGATCCACCACCTGTCTACACGTAGGGGCGTGTAATGCAGCTGGAATAAGACAAATGTCACAGAGGTCCAAGAAGACCATACCTACAGGTGATGACTGCATAACTCAGGATCAGTTGTGCGGGGCACCCGAAGCAGAGACATACATGCCAGGAGCAGGCAATGTTACTCATGTGGCAGGCAGGGTCACATGGCTTGTGACTACTTGACCTACTGTTCGTATGATCAACAAACAGTCGAAGGACCACCCAGGAAGAGATAGAAATTCGATCAAGGTAGTCTGTAGGGAGCATGCGGACATGGTAGAGGAGCTGGCAGAGTAGCTGTTGGTGGACGACGATTCAAGGTGTTACCGCCACCACCGCCAAGAGGTCCACCCTGACCATAGGGAGCAGGTGGAAAGGGGAGATCATAGCTCCAGGAAATTGAGGCCTACGATCATGGCACTCCAGAGATGATTCGAGGTATGATCTATCTCTACTCCACTATAGCTGCAGTACTTATAGACACAGGTGTTAGTCACTCTTTCATTTCAACTGCCCTCATTCAGAGCTCAGAGATTCCGACAGAGTCGTTGGATCGATCCTTATTACTAGAGACTCCTATGAGAGAGGATTTGATTATTATTCACTGGTTCCGATAGTTAGAGCTTACTCTTGGAGGAGAGAGCTTCAGCTGGGATCTCCTAGTAGTGGCATCGAGGCCTTACGATCTCATCTTAGGTATGGACTGGTTATCTATAGTCCATGATTAGATAGACTGTATTAGGCACAATGTATAGTGTGTCTGAATTGATGGGACCAGGGTTACCTTCACCGGTGAGAGGGGAGCATTTACAGTACATGATGGACTTACTTGGAGGAGAGTGGAACCGATCACTCATCAGTTGGATAGCCTTACTATCAGAGCAGTTGATGTGGAGAGTCTGATCTATCCTGTAGTATTGGACCTATAAGCATATGTCATCCCTGATGATGTTCCAGGTTTACCCCCTCACATAGAGGTAGAATTTTATATTAACTTGTACCTTAGGATGACACCAATATCTTCACCAGCATATTGGATGGATCCCTCAGAGCTTCACAAGCTGCGAGTCCAGCTAGAGGACTTGCAGGGGAAGGGATTTATCTGGCCCAGTGTTTCTACCTGGGCAGCCCTAATTTTGTTCGCCATGATGGAGGATAGGAGCATGAGGATTTGAGTCAAATACCGGCGCCTGAACTAGGTTACCGTGGAGAACTAGTACCCACTCCCGAGGATTGATGGCCTTTTTTATCAGCTGTAGGGAGAATGGTTGTTCTCAAAGATAGACATCAGATTAGTCTATCACCAGCTCAGAGTTCGATTGAGGATGTGCAGAAGATAGCTTTCAGATGTCAATATGGCCACTTCGAGTTCTTGGTTATTCCCTTCAGCATAACCAACACACCAGCAATGTTCAAGGGACTCATGAATAGGATCTTCCAGCAATACCTTGATCGCTTTTTTGTAGTCTTCATCGACGACATTCTGGTCTACTCAACTACTGATGAGGAGCATGCCTTTCATTTGTGGGTTGTACTGGACACACCCCAAGAGCACTAGCTTTATGGTAAGCTCTAAAAGTTTTAGTTTTTGATAATAGAGGTTCACATTCTGGGTCATGTCATCTCAGAGGCTAGATTTGTAGTGGATCTAGCAAATATTGAGGCAATACTTTCTTGGGAGCCACCCAAGAGTGTGATGGAGGTACGAAGTTTCCTAGGTTTTGTTGGATACTATCAAAGATTTGTACCATACTTCTCCAGAGTTTCAGTACCACTATCATCCTAGATGAAGATGGGTAAACCCTTTGTGTGGTCGGAGAGATGCCAACAGAGCTTTCAGGAGCTGAGGCAGAGGCTCACTACTGACCCATCATGAGGCTTCCAGAGGAAGGAATTGGGTACGTAGTCTACAACGACACATTAGGGACTGGACTCGGATGTTACCTGATGCAGGATTGAGCAGTGATCGCTTATGGTTCTCGTCAACTGAGACAACATGGGAAAAACTAAGCTACCGATGACCTGAAGTTAGAAATAGTGGTCTTCACCTTGAAGATGTGAAAACACTATCTGATGGGTGAATGTTTTACCATGTACTCTGATCACAAGAGTCTCTAGTATATCTTCTCTTAGAAGGACCTGAACCTGAGACAACAACATTGGCTTGAGTTCCTCTAGGACTATGAATTTGTGATAGTCTATACTCATGGGAATGGGAACGTTTTTGTACATGCACTCAGCAAGATATCTGGTATACAGCTGCTAGGTGAGGCGATGGAGTAGATTGATTCTTTGTAGATATCCTTTGTGGATAGAGATGGAGCATCCTTCCTTCAGCCTCTTACAGTCACTCCCCAACTTCATTAGCAATTCATTGAGGCACAACATGGGGACGTTGACTAAAAGAGATGATGTGTTCGGTTATCCATAGGGTAGGAACCTGATGGATTTTCTAAAGGTGGGGAGCAGGTCATCCTCTTCGGATTACGTATCATTGTACCAGTGTCATTTCAGGAGGAATTGTTGAGGGATTTCCACACATCCCTTCTAGCAGTACATCCAATAATGGCGATGATGTACTAGGATCTCTGACGACAGCATTGGTGTCCATGAATGAGGAATTCAGTTGCACAATTTGTCTCTCGGTTCCTCACTTGTCAGCAAGTGAAGGGGGAGCATCAAGTACCATCTATCTTGGTTTAGTCATTGGAGGTTCTAGAGTGGAAGTGGGATGGGATATCCATGGACTTCGTGGTAGGACTTCCATGAACATCCAAGGGACATGACTTTATTTGGGTGATCGTCGACCGACTCACCATGTTGGCCCACTTCCTACCGATCAGAGTGTAGGGTTCAGTAGAGAGATTGGGATGCCTCTATGTGAAGTAAATTGTGCGGCTACATGGATTACCTTCTTCTATTGTCTTCGATTAGGATGCACGTTTCACTTCCCGGCTATGGAATGGGTTGTAGGAGGATTTTGGGACGCAACTTTGTTTGAGCACCGCCTTCCATCCTCAGACGGATGGGTAGACCAACAGACCATTCAGACCCTCGAGGATATTTTTCATGCTTTTGTCCTCGATATCGGTCGTACATGGGAGGTTCACTTACCTTTGGTGGAGTTTTCATGCAATAATAGCTATCACTCCACCATAGTAATGAAACCTTTTTTGGTGTCGTACGAGCGACCGTTCAGATCAAATTTGTGGTGGACTAACCAAGGGGAGTCAGCACTCATGTTACCAGAGATGGTACGGGCTACCAAAGAGAAGGTGAAGATCATGCAAGAGCAGATGAAGACTACACAGAGCAGGAATATGTTATATGATGATAGGAGACAGATAACTCTCGTGTTCGAGGATGGAAACCACATCATTCTACATGTCTCACCCGTACGAGGTTTATGGCAATTTTCCAATGCGGCAAGTTATCTCTGAGATTCTCCGGACCTTTTCAGGTCCTCCAAAAAGTTGGTGAGGTGGCATAACTCTTAGCTCTTCTACCTCAGTTGCACCAGGTGCACATCATGTTCCACATATCCCAACTGAGGAGATACGTGCACGACCCTTCTCACATCATCAACCATGGAAAGCTGGATGTTGATGATGGGGAGACTTTTATGGAGGATCCAGTAGACATTGACGATCGATAGTAGTGAGTACATCGTGGACGGTTAATACCTGGTGCACGTTCACTAGCAGCACAGGAACTTCTATGAGAGCACATGGGAGAAGGAGGCTTAGATGTGTGCTCAGTACCCTCACTTGTTCCCTTAGTATGAGTTTTGGATTAGGGGGATGTAGAGCTCTTAGTGTGGGAGAATGTAAAGACCCATAATTTCCATGTAAATTTTTTAAAATATATGGGAATTTTACGAGTCTACAAAAATTGACGGTGCGTGATTCCATAACCTAGTGTGCCCAGAATCAATTTCGGAATTTTTGTTCGGGTACGTACATTAAATGCATGAGTGGGTTTCTCTATCTTTTGAACGAGTACTCGGAATTGAAATCTAAGGGCACCGTTGAACTCACAGTGTTAGTATTAGCTTAAAAAGAATTTCACCTCGACGACAATTGGTCGAGGGTGAATGTTAGTTTTTGGGTTTTTCATGGAAATAATAAAATAAAAATAAACCCATGTTTTATTTTATTTTATCTTTTATAACCACCCATGAGGAAGTTGGAGGTGGGGACCACCACACCTTAACTTTCCACAAGAGGTTATGGTGCCATGGCCCACCCGAACATAACCTCCCATGAGAGGTTATGGTGTGGGGACCACTCGGGACTAAACCACCAATTAATTTAGGAAAACCTCTCAACTCCCTCATAAATAAGGGAGAGCCTCTTGACCTCCTCCACCATGATTGTGCTAACTCACATACCATTGGTTCCAACCACCCTTAAATAATGGTGTCAACCCTCTCCCTTTAATTAAGTGAGCCAACTCATTTAATTAAGTGACACAATTTAAATTTTATGCCAAGGATTTAATAGATTTAATAATATATTATTCTTGGATACATATTATTTTGTTGGAAAAGGAGGAAGGATCTTTTGAAAGAAAATCTCTCACCAACGAAGAACTAGTTTTTCCAATGAAAAATGAAGAACACGTTCTTCCAAAGAAGAACGCTGGAAAGGAGCGTATTCGACTTCTTCCTTCAAAACACCTTGCAGAAGCAACCAATGTGTGGAGGTCTTCGATGAGCGACCTTCCCTCCTCATCATTGTTAATGAACCAATTCACGAGCTCGGGATTGGAAGTGTGTGGCGGGTGCGATGAAAGATGAAAACTCCATCTTCTTCCACGTGACTCCATCGACGAACAATGAACAAAGGTAGGGGTTTAATTTTATTAAAGATTGATTTATTCTCAAGTTCTCCCTTTCTTTAGAAATGAAGAACAAGGATGTTTTTCTTTTACATAAGGGTTGTTGTGCTTCGTTCTTGTGATCCAATTGCTCTCACCATAAACACAGAGGGTGTGGACCAAACCAATGTGGTCTGACCACTCCACCAATCATATTTGTGGTGTTCTTTAAAATGGAGCAAGGTGAAATCAAAGGTGATGAAGGAGACAAATGCAACAGCCATGCTCCCTGTGGCCTTCAGGACCCATGCCACCCCCGTGATGCCCAGGATGAACTGGATCCGCTGCCCCAGGCCACACCGCACCGCCTCGCCGGCTGTGCCACCTCTCTAGCAGTGCCGCCCTTTCTGGTCATGCTGCCTCACTAGCCGTGTCGTACCCCAGCCATGCCGCCTCTCCGGTCGTGCCATACCCCGACCGTGCCACCTCACGGACTGCGCTGCTTCGCCGGTCGTGTTGCCTCGCCGACCGTGCTGCCCTTTCCGGTAGAGCCACCTCATCGGCCGCACCCTCACAGCGTCGTGGCCGAGCAGGCCTCCGCACACCATCGTGGTGCCCTGCGGGCTGAGATATGCCCTCACGGAACCCTCCAGGACGAACTTCCCATGCGTCGACTCGCGGCCGGTTTGCGCCCTTGTGACTAGTCCACGCTCTCGCGGCCCTCCGCGCCCCTAGCAGCCAGCTGGGATAGACCGAACCTAACGGGTTGTCCTGCCTAATGGGTTGGTCCAAACCCAAAAAGATATGCCCGGGTGACCAGAAATGGTTCGGTCCAGACCGGGTCGGTCCGGGTCGGTCCGACCGGGTCGGACCGGACCCCGGCCCACTATGACCCATTTTCACTTCTTTGGGCCATATCTTTGGCACCAGAAATCCGTTTGAAAAACCGTCAGTGTCGCTGATAATCTTGGAACATGGAGGTCCCATTGAGTATACCCCACTGGAGTTTGGGGTATATTTGAGATACAGCCAGGTTGGATCGTGCATGAATCCAATTGGGCCCCCCGGGACTAAATGGCTAATAACTCACAGACCGACCATCTGATTGATGCGTCGTCAGTTGCATTGAGACCCCTATGACATGACACACCTTTAGGATACTTCTTCGTGGGACTTCATGGAAGTTGGATCATTGACCAATAGCTTGTGGAGCCTATTTTCCGCATACGAGCGAGCATTTATGGGGGAACCTATAAGCTGAATGAGAATTGTTGACTGCTGACTGATTGACTTGGAGTGACTCAACTATCTTAATGGGGAGCACCTGGTTGTGATGGTAGACCCATGGGAGAGGAGTACCTGGTTTTGGCAGCAGACCCGTGGTACTGGACAGGATGAGTACCTCTATAGGCTCTGAGGGGGAGCACCTGGTTGTGCCGGTAGAGCCACGGTGGGGAGCACCTCTGTGTGATGCAACATACCCATGGTACTAGACAGGAGGAGTACCTAAACATTCCAAGGTTAGTGGGAAGTTCCTGGTTATGGCGGCCGACCGACTGTACTCGATAGAGGGGGATTTCTCTAGCAGTCGAGGGTTCGAAATGTTTTACCCCTAGAATAAATCCAGGTTTGAGATGAGTTAGTACTTTTTTGTTTTCCTCATGATTGAGATGGATAACTTGATAAATTAGGTGTATGTATGGGCATATAACTGATTAATGTTGTCTGTTGATTTCATACTTTTTTGTTTATCCTTGTTGAATTTTGTGAGACCTTGAGGTTCTCGTGGTCCCTACTCTGTATCGTTATACTCACCCCTACACGGGCTATGCCCACACCTTGTTGTGTTGGTTGCAGATGATGGACAACACAGACCGAGGCTGAGAGTACCAGGACTAGACGGTACCCAGAGGTGGACCGTCCAACGAGTCGGTACATGGTGGAGACTGACGGATGTGGAGTGATGAGGAGGCTATCCGTACCTACCCTTCAGGTAGGAATCCCGTAGGATGACCCAACAACTGTTATTCCTTTATTTAGTTGTACTTGCTCTTCTAGTTCCTTTTACTTTACAGTTGGTCTTATATGTCTGTCCCCTTTTACTTTTCAACTCACTTTTTTTATACAATTTACATAGTGTTTTTATCTAGTTGTGTGATCTATTGTGTGAGTTTACATGTTATAAAGGAAATGCCTTCCCAGTTTTAAGGAATTACACCTTTTGTGCTAGTTTCCACCCCTTGTCCTATCGAAGGTGAGCTTGGGGTAGTCACAACATGGGCCCCGGGGGACGGGTCATGAAAAAAATGGGAAAACACCTCTCCACCCCTATAAAAACCACCTCTTATCCTCGCACATTCTAAGCTATGACACTTTCCAAAATTCTACCCAAATATTTTCCAAATACCTATACCCATGTTTAGTATGGTTTGGTCTCAACAAAATAGAAAACCTAGGTTCCTTAAGGATGTTCTCAAAGTGGATAATTGAAGAGGTAAAATGCTTTCTTTTATATGTAATTTAATTTTATCTATTTTTATTTCTGTATTCTATCCTCACCTTCTCTATAAAAATATACAAGATAAATATATTATATTTTATATAATATAATTATATCATGTTAATGGAATATATATCCTAAAACTCCTATCTCTCTCCCCCCTCTCCCTTTTATAGTAAAAATGAAATCAGCACATGTGATATGCCAATATAACGACATTGGGGATAATGAATTTTCATTTTCCTTTAACACCATTAAGGATATTCATAAAACCACTGTAATTGTTAATAAATAATTTTAAATTTATTTGATAACCTTTTTTATGTTTTAGAAATAACTTATATACACAATGAAAAAATGGAGAAAAACTAGTTTTTGATGTTATAAAAACCGTCAAAACAATATGAATGATTATCACAAACTTTTATCAAATGATTCATCCTCATAACATTTATCAAAATTAAATAAATGAACACTTAAACCTCTGTATGTTCATTAATAGGATATAATTTCAATTTTTGGAAATTATACCACTTCCATATAAACTTTCATACTTATATTCAAGTGAATTGTTCTAGAAAACATTGAAAATAAATAATCTCAAATGATAGAATTGATCTCTATGACTCATTTAAAAATCTATAAATGAACTTAAAAAAATATAATAAATTATATACATGTTGACTGGGTGCATTAGTTGTTAATTAATTTATTTATTTTTATTATCTATGTTATTAATTTAAAGAAATCACTCAGACATAAGGTAAAGGGATTCTCAAACCCAACTCTCATTCTTTGGGTTGTCCCTCTTTCACTCCATTTTCAGTGTGTATTTTCCTTTAATATTACATTAATATCATTATCATTTTTCTTTCATTGTAAATTATAGTATATTAATTTTTTAAATCATGTTTTCTTAAAAATTTAATGTTTTTTACAAAAGAACACTTATTTTTAAAAACACAACTTTTACTTCCCATGATATTGTTTCTTCTTCACACAATATTGATGATTTTTATACAAATTATTTTAATCCATATTTATTTTCAAAACCCAAATTTTTATCATTAATTTATTCCTTTTTAAATGAATTCACTTCCATTCCATGCATTATTTTTTGTCAAAGATTGATATACATTCTATGTTTTATGTATGATAATGTAAATGCTATGATGCGACAGGTGCGCCTAGAATTATATAGTCCCTGAAAATGATATGATATGATTTGTGTGACTAGGATAATATAGCACTCCAATTCATTGGGTAAAGTGATAAATATCATGATATAAAGTAAAATTATTATGAAGGTGATATCTTTATTCAGAACTATGTGTGGTAGATGACCACTAAGACATGATGTTTCATTTGTATGCATTGCCACATTCCATTCTTTATCTAATTATTTCTCTCATGATTATGATGATTATGAACTTCTTATGTTATGAGGGTAATGACTCTGGTCACCCTATTTTATGTTGATCCATGATTTTATCTATCCACTTATAGGGATTTTAGCTCACCCCTTTCTCAGATATATATCGTCAAGTGATTACTTGTACTTAGGAGAAAATAAGGACCACATAAAAGATAGAGAATAAAAAATTAAATAAATGTTGATGTTTTATTTTTTAAATGACATGTATGGTCCCAATTTTCTCAAGATACTAAACCTTTCGATCGTTGTTATGTAATTATTTTAAAATTTTTATCTTTAAAATGATGTAATAATCAAATATGATAAAGTAGGGCTTCTATAACAAATATACAAAAATAGAATGATTTAATTAAAATAATATTGACTAAAATGATAAAAATAAAGAGATCAAGCCACTAAAAAGTTACAAGGGTGGTATAGAAGATCCATTACATTGTGTATGAAGGTTATCTACCCTTGAAATTAATTTCAATAATAACTATGTTATGATGAATAAATATATTTTGAAAAACCTTTTCCATCTATAATTAATTTTACAAGGTCCATTTATTATATTTTCTTATATGTTTTAAATATAGTTTTGACAAATATTCAATACTCAGGGTTTCTTGGTTAATTTATTTGTAACATATTCAATTAGTTAACCATGATCAAAGGTGCTGTAAAATAATATCATGATCTATAAAATTATGGAGGATTATGGGAAAAACATATATTTCATGGAGGTGGTAGTTTGCTCACATGCATGCTGACTTTTTTGTTATTTACCAATTATTTTGGAGAAAGGTGTAATATTATTATTCAATTAGTATATTAAAATTTTAAAATACTAAAAAAAACTTAGCACACCATCCTTGAAATAGGGGACATAGAGGTGTAGAATAAGAAATGATCTTACAAAAGTTGGGTTTATAGTAATACCTTTCCCTTGGATTCTATCATTTGGGAAACTTCTTAAGACTTATTAGCTTGGTCCTTTAGAGATACCACGGTCAAAAATTCATGGGTAGGGTACTGAAATGAGACTATGGAATATTTTTGGGTGGGTCAAGGATTCTGAATGGTTGGAAACAGGAGAAGAGTTCGTCTCCTTTTATAATATAAGGGTGGGGATCTACTGTAATAATAAATTATTTTTTAATAATATAATTCCATTAATCTAGGAAAAATGATCAAAAAATATACAACAATGTCCTATGGAAATAGATATAACCAATATTCCCTAAAAAATCCAATATAACACATTTTTGGAATGTTTTAATCACTTGCACTATGTTAAACAACTTTTATCCTAATTTACTCATATCATGGTAAATCTAATTTCAACCATCGAAAATAATTTTAGTAGCCAACATATAAATTAAAATTATTTAATAGTTTGAAATTTTTATTTTAAAATATGTAAATAATTTTGTATTATAAAATTTCATAGAGTTATAGAGATTAATTTTACTAGTAGCACACATAACTCATAAAACCCATTTCATAGACAACCATTATTTAATAAATAAAATTTATTAATGCGATTATATTAGAAATGATTTTAATTTTATAGAAATACATCGATCATTTAAAAAATAATTATATTTTATATTTTTTTAAATTAATTCAAAACATTATTTTTAAAAAAAATTAATTAAATTGCAAGACCAAAAATAGTTTTTTATTAGAATTAAAATAATCCAATATTTTAATAAGGTTATACACATGTTTTATAAATTTAAAATAATATATATAAAATTATTAGAATTATTTTATAAATAGATATTTGATCAATCATATTCTACATCTCACTTATATAATGATAAAATCATAGATTTGCAAAAAAAATGCATTTCTTCATCTAAAAGGAAATTTTCTAAAAAATCCCTAAAATCAATACAAAGAACATTTTTTCACTTTATTAACACAAAAATTAAATTAAATTAGTTATATTCCACAATTATAATTGTTAAAAATTATTTTTAGATCCAACGTCTTATTCAAAATTTTTAAAAAATAATATATTTAAAAGAATGAAATATATCAATATTATTACATTAAAAATGATATATTTTTATTTGAAATGTAATATTTTAAATATATTATGTCATATGATAATGATAATTTACATTTAGTTCATATCATATTTATTAGATTATTTGACACAAGTTTATATTATGATGTTAAATATATATATAAATTCAGGGTCCCTAAATTGTCCCCCACACAAAATATCCCCCATTGAAATTTGATTCCATACAGTTAAGTGAAATAAACTATGAGTACATATGTTTCTGTATCCCATAAGGTTCTCATATATCGTCATTATATTTAGTATTTTGATGATGTAAATAGACTAGTTGACTTATCTTGTTTCCCATAACTTCGACTCTATAGTCTAAGATATTCAATGACTGCTCATTGTTAGAGATATAAACATAAAATTGTACTACCTCTAGATTCATTAAAAGTGAGGGATCGGGTATGTAATTAATTTTTAAGGATATTTTGAACACATCATGTAATATAGATATTTTTTGAGGGATATATAACCAATATTCTATTCGTCCTATTTATTTAATAATTTCAAATGGGATAATGTATATGGGAAATAACCGCCCCTTCTTCTCACACCACATAACTCTCTTTAATGGATATATTCGGAAGAACTACTTTTCACTATCTTTGTACTATATTTATAATTTATGGTTATCTTCATAAATCTTATGTTGAATTTGAGCCATTATGATGTGTTGCTAAATAGTTTTCAACTTTTCATCTATTTAATCTTTCATCTCAGGTGCTAGTAATTTTTGTTCACCAAATTCATCTCAACACATAGTTGTTCTACATATTCTTCCCAAGAGGGCTTCATATGGGTGCATTTCAATGCTTAAGTTGATGTTATTTTCATAAGAGATATCGACCATAGGAAGATGTTGGTCTCAGCCTCCCTTGATGTCTATATGCTAGAATCTCTCCATATCCTCATGTGCATGTAGAGTTAATTTAGATTAACCACCACTATGGGGGGGTATATGCCATAATTAAGAATAAATTTGTGTTTAGGGTGTGATAATGGATTTTCTAGAAAATTTAGGCAAACCTCAGATCTTGACCACATACATCATATAGTTGTGTTCCATAAAGCCGTACCACATATATAATGTATATCCTTGGATGTTAAAGAAGTGAAATGTATTCTTGAAAGAAAATGAAGTGATAAGTCTTTGTAAGATAGTCCAACACAACCAATATATATTATTCTCTTTTACAACATATTGGTAAGAAATTTTATATTGTCTATTTTGATGTTTTTTCATTTCATTGTAAGTATGTGAAATGGATTCATTATAAATTTTTATTTTTTAGTCTCATCATTCAACTATTGAAACACTAGAAACATTGATGTATATTTTGTGACAACATTAATTATATTTTCCCATCGATAATGATTATAGATATCACTATAAATATTCTTTTTTACTATGTGGATGGAGAGTTTTTACCTATGAGCCTCACTTAGTAACTCATTATTTATATCTGGATTTGATGGGTCTCCATGTTTTCCCGTGATATCACAACTATTTCATCATCTACATTAAATTAATAAGAATTTACCTACCTTAGTACATACACATTATTTTATATCTCCATATTATCCCTTTGATAATTCATAATCTCCTCTAGAAGTTATGGTTGAAAAATTATTTTATAAAGGTGGGATTATGTTTATTTCTTCACAATTACCTAGTTCTACCTTTACATGTCTAGTAATATCATATCCTTATCAATCATGTTCATAGTTAAGGTTTCAAGATATATTATTCTTAGAGAGCATTAAATATTGTTTCCATTCATAGATGGTATAGTATTGAGAAATAATAATCATTGACCATCTCTAATAATCTTCCTTGGTTCATTTTGAGCTCCTTCTATGAGAATATATCATTAATGCTCTTTTGGTAAGTATATGCATCACATTTCGCTCTAGAGATATAATGAATCCATAATTAAAATGAAAATATTACTACATACAACTCTAGACCATGTGTTAGATAAATTTTCTCATTCACCTTTAACTATATAAAATCGTAGTCTATCACTTTAACATTCTTCATTAATGCATATCCTAAACCCTTTATTGAGGCATCACTATTAAACTAAAATCCTCTACCACTTGTGGGTAGTATAATTATAGTTTTAGTGGTTATAATATTTTTTTGATATGTGAATATATCTTCACATTCATATTTACATATATACATTACTTCATTCTGAGTTATTTTGGTTAGTGGGTTTGACAATCATGGAACGGTTATCACAAATCACTACTAGTACTAGTTAATCTATGAAAAATATGGATTTTTATTATATATACATGTCTAGGACACTATTTAATCACTTTAGTATTTTAATAATCCACATATAGAACTATTATTATTATAATATTCCCTAATAATGATACTTTATCCATCCATAACACACATTTACTATATTTTTCATACAAATTTTCCATCATCAGTGTCTTCATCATATTACTCAAATACCCACTGTTTTTCTCCTTTAAATTTGATTATATAATAATATCATCTATAAATACTACCAAAAACCTTTAGAGGTAATGTTGAAAGATTTAATTCATTATATATATAAATATTACTATATAAATTGTTAGTCCAAATGGATTTTCTATCAACTAGTAGTTCACATACCTTGTGTGAAAGGAGGTATTCATATATTCTCATTTCCCAAATTTATCAAATTATATCCTCATCGAAGGTCCATATTATAAATAATATTATTATCAAGGATAATTATTCTTTATAATGGTATTGATGAGTTCTTAGTAATAAATATATATATACATTTAACCATCCACATTATTGGAAATGAGAGTAGGGGCCCCCCATGGTTTAACACTCACGCATATGAAACCCATGTCTATATTTTCTTGTAATTTATTTTTTATTTCATCCTGTTCAATGTGGTCCATTCTATTCAGAGCCCTGAATATTAATTAAGATCTCAATATATATTCAATTATAAACTCAACCAATTGATTAGAAGGAAGACTAGAAAATTATTCTGGGAATACATTCGGGTAATCCTATACAATATTAATGTATTCAATAATAGTCTTCTACTTGGCTTAAATCATTTGAGATATATTTGATTTCACATAATACATTAATATCCATGATTTTAATGATGTTTCCAATAGAGTATTGTCCTACTCCTTAAATTTTTTTATAACTATAGGGTAATTCTAGAAATAAAAGATGATATGTTTCTCTGGGAAGACAACATGGTATCTATATAGAGAAAACCAATATATTAAAATTATGGAATAAAAGTTCAATAAAGGGGTTATTATAATGTGTTATAAAGATTAATACTATTTATAAAAAATGTGGATGAGTTATATAATTAATATTCAACTAATTCCACATTAATAGTTTTCTCTGATAATTTAAACTCAATGTTTTTTGGTGGTGTAAAATGTTTTATTAAACTTTTAGGATATTAAAAGGTTTTTATAATTACAATTAAATAGTGCATTAACCATTCATGAATTCATAAATATCATACCTTCCACCACATCCTTTTCTTGATCTAACATTTTAGTAGTAATACAATAATCCCCCCTCACTCACTTTTTATTGGGGGTTGTTTTCTTTGATTACCTTTAAAACCTTTGGAATAGTGAATTTGTTTTTAACATTTGCATGTTCCAGAAACATAAAACTTTTAACAATAAGTTGAGGATTAATTTGGACATTATTCTCTTAAATCAAATAAGTGGGCTTCTTTTTGTCACTTATACAGGAACTATTTTGTTGTATATCCTTTCTAAACATGAATCATTTTCCAACCCCCGATGAAAGTTTATAAGATTATTCTTTCTTTAATTTTATAATGTTTGTTTTTGGATTTTATTTCCACCATAATATTTATGTATTGATATCCTATAATTAAAATCCACTATATAGTTCTTATCTCTTGTTCTTTGAGGCAATTGAGAGTCCCCCTATTCTATATCAATTTTGAGGGAACATTATATAACATCTTCATATATATTGATGTATTTATTTACTAAATATCTCCATAAATATGGATTCATCAAGCTAAATAAGTGGATGATCATACATTTTTTTAATGATAAACCTAAATGCATATCAGTCATTGATTGTGATGTTTTCCTCATAAGATCTAATTGATTGATCCTCCTATTTTTTGGGTGAAATAAAATTCCCCATTATTTTAATATGGAGAGTGTGAGGAAAATATTTACGAAAAAAATAACTTTCCAAATTTATCCACATATATATATTCTATGTATTAAATTGTTTTCATATTCTTGATCAATTTCCATAACTAATTATCTTCTCCATTAAGGACAAAAATAGCCAGAATGACAATTGCATGCTTAGAAATTTAATGATTGAGAATATATTCTAAATAGATTTAATCCATTATTTACAGATTATGGGATTAGATGTTTCACTAAAATTTCGAGGCCCTTAATCTATAAAGGAATCAATCACATCATTCTCTCAGTGAGGGAATTCCATGTTATTCGGGTTATTATTCATAACATGAGATAGTTTTTCTAGTACATCTTTTAGGTTCTCACATCCTTCTCCAAAAATTCTAGGAATTTCATCTGATATGTCATCAAAATTACAAGTACATATATCTTTTAAATTATTCCTCATATTTTCTACTATTTTCTAAAATAAATTTTAATTCATTATTGAAATAATCTTATAAATACATTTATAAAAGGTAGGCCATTATATTAAATGAAGTAACTAAAACATTTTGTTCAAAACATAACATATGGACATATAAGTTTCAATATATATTATCCATAGACATTTCCTATTAGGTTCTCTAACCCAATTAAGTTCTATAATGAAAATGTTTCAATTTATTTATAATGGGCTGTAAAGATAAGTTGTTTATCTACAAAATATCTCCCGGTAGTGTCTAGCCAAGTGTGTAGTTGTGAATCTATTTTGTTAACCAGGTCATGGTTGAGTTAGTACCCAACATACCATCTTCAAATTCATTACCCATAGAATAATCTATTCTAGAGCCTATAAAAACATTCTTATATCCATTCATGGACCCAATTTTAAAAAAACAACACATAATATCCAATTTAAAAAAAAAATTAAGATGTTATCCAATATACAGGATTACCCCTTAGACTTATCCACAGGGGGTTCACTAAATTTTTTAAATCTAAATATCTAAAAATGACTATAAATTTATATAATTCCAACTATATAGACACAATCCCTAAAATTACATTAATTTACAAATTTTTAAATAATTTACCAAAAATAATGTCAACGGATATAAAGGTATAGTGTCCTAAGAATATTATAAACACAAATGCATCCTCGTAAATGTACAAAAGAAGAATAAATTTATTTAAAACTTCACATTATTCTCCCAACTCTCATATATATTCTAAAAATACATAGGAAACCCTGTGTAAAATACATAAGGAAATGTGTGATGTGGAAATCCCAGAAATGGAACTATCATGTAAATAAAGTATAACATGAGATTCAAGAGGCATACCATAGTATCATAAATATTATGTTCATAAGCATGAAAACATGGAAAATTAAAATAAAAGAGTATGATCATGGTATCGTAGTATAAAGTGAAACAATGTAAGATATGAAATCGTATGAATAATCAATGGGTCACTCCCATGGCCATAATTATATAGTGCACATTTTCCCTTGGTTTATTGGGTTCACTCCACATTCCCATAAACATAGTGGGAAAAATACCACAATGGAATAGGTTCAATCTATAATCCTATAAATTAAATTTCATGAGATATAAATATTTACCCAATGAATTTGAGGGATATATAATTTGTGTCCCATCCTTTAAATAATTGAAATCATACATATGTGTTCCACTTAAATGAAAGAAACTATAAAAAATCATTAACTTTATCAACCCCATGATAAATATATGGGTATAATAATTATCATTTAGGAAATGTTTGAAAGACAACTCATAAGGATTCCCATGGGAATTAATTAATAATTAATTTTTAGATTTCATTTGAAATTGGAGGTCCAATTTATAAAATTCAAGAGAACAATCATGATAATAAATAATAAAAAAAACTCCTTTGGTGGAGTTTTATGAAATCACAAAATGATGTTTTAGATCAGAGAAGAACACATTGTTTTCAATGAAACCATAATCGAACCATGAGTGTTATCTATACAACATTATACATTTTTAGAATCAATTTATTATTTAAAAAAATTTATGGGGGTGATTGTTTACATGATTTAAGAAATAGTAAAGTCCCATTATATTGAATTTACATAAATAATGGAATTTTGGAGGGAAAATGGTAAATCAATATAAATGAGAAGGATATTTAATTAGTTATATATATAATGGATGTATATAAAAAATGAAATATTTTATTTATAATAGGATTTCATCAAATAAATAAAAAGAGATATAACATACAACTAACAGGTAATGATAGTGGAGAGAATATCCCTTACCCTAGGTCCAGAAGTGACCAAAATTGAAATTAACTTCATGAGTAATTAAATTAACTTAATTTAATGTATAACCTGGATTATTATTCCTATAAATTTAATTTTTTATGGACAATTTTTATTATTATTTTTTAGTATAATTTCCACTTTGGTTTGTTACCCTAGGATGTTTATTCAATTTATTTGTAACACATTCAATTTTGTTGATTTTGGTCAAATATATTGTAAAATAACATTATGATCTCTGTAATTTTTTAGTTTTATTTAATTTTTCATTTTATTAAAAAATTACATATAATTTTATGAAAGTTATCCCAAAAAAGAACGAAATTATGAAAGGTCCCATGAAAATTACACTTAAGGAGATTAATGTTACTATGATTGTTTAAAAAAATTATTACTTATAGATTAGTACATAATTTAATTATAAAATATAAATAGTGTAAAAAATTATATTTTTACATACTGAAAATATTTTTAATTTCATCCAAATTTGGTGGTTATGGAAAGAAAAAAACTGCATTCATGGTGGTGGTAGTCCTTACACACGTGTGATGATGTTTTTGTTTTTCTCAATGATTTTGAAGGAAAGGCTAAAATCTATATTCCATTACTATAATAATATTACAGAATAGTAAAAGTATTAGGGTTATCAAACCTTAATTGAAATAATGGGCATGATAGGTGTATAAGAATAAACGAACAAATAAATTATGTTTTTAGAGTATTAAATTTCCAGTAGAAGTTCTCCCTTGGGAAACTATATAAAAATAATTATCCTGGTATTTTAGTGAGGCAAATAGTTTAATGGAGTGTGAGGATATTGTGTAGAGACTAGGGAAGTATTTGGGGTTTTCTAATTACTTTTAATGGGTGGGGAAATGGGGAGAGGTTTTCTCTTTTTGTAACTGATGATAATTTCACTCTTGTAATAACTAATTATTCCTAAATAATATCACTCGATTATTCAATTAAAAAGGAGAAAAAATGTATAATAATGTTATGTATAAATAGATATACTCTATAATCCCTATAACATGGAATAAAACACATAGTATTCACATGTTTTAATCAGTTTCACTATGTTAAACCCATTTTACCATAGTTTACCTTTACCACAGTAACCTTACATGAAACCTTAGGAAAAAAATTTATGGAAAATTAATATTGAAATTATTTAACAATTTTAACAATGTTATTTTAAATATTTAAATAATTTTATAAAATAACATTTCTAACAGTTAGTGATAGGAATTTTAGTACTAGAAAATATGACGTGTAAATCCTATTTCTATGAAAAGTTCACTTTAGGATTAAAATTTTTTGTGTGAGATAATATTTTCAATTATATTGATTTTCATGAAATAAATAGGTTTATTATAAAAATGTTAATTTTCATCGGATTTTAAAATAAATTTAATACAGAATTTTATAAAAATAATGCTTTACAAAATTAAAAGATAAAAATTATTTTTAATGAAAATTTAAATATTACATTTGTTTTATTAGGATAGAATAAGTTTTAAAATTCTTAAAAACATATATTTAAAATTAATAAAATTTATAAAATTATTAAATAAAAAATAAATGACCCATCAAATTCTAAACCACTATAATGTACTAATAAAGTAACCATTTTGGAAAAAAAATTTATTTTTCATCTAAAATTCAAATTTTTATAAAAAACCAAAAAATTAGTGATAAGATCATATACAATTTATGAGTTGAAAAATTAAATTCAAATTATTATATTCAAATAAAATATGTTGAAAAATTATTTTAGTTATAAGTACTTAAGTCACAATAAAAACACTTTTTTAAAAAATGGGTTTTGAATCATGAAATATATATATTATTACTATAGAATATGTAAAAATTTTATCCTAAAGGTAATATTATTAACATATTGTAAACCAAATTAATGATAAAGTGGTTTTATTTTTTAATCATATTTATTTCCTTATGTAGATTTATATATAAATTCTTGGATAATATAATATTCACACAGAAATAGTTAAATATAATACAAATGAGATGGCATAGTTAATTAATTATTATGAATTCTTAATACATTATAATAATAGGAAGGAAAATAATTTGACTAATGAACTTATTACAAAATACCATGATGATTTATCTGTGGTAATGATTGTATTAGATCAAATAATTATGTATTTTCATAATATGGATCTTGAAATCATGATGAATGGGGAAGATCATATCTTTCTCCGATAAATGTTTAATCATCCATATATATGAGAGTTAAAGAGGTTAAATAAGAACATGTAGAACAACATAAGAATGTGATAGATTTTTTTATGTTCTATTAGGATTTATATTGAATTATATATTTTTATAACCGAGTATGGGACCTATCAATAACATAATTAAAGGACATATTTGATGAATCTCATTTTTCATAAATATCAATTTACCATGGATGTTTGATGATGCATTTAGATCTAAAAAATTATTTTTGGTGGAAAAACACAAAGAGGGATATTGTAGAGTATATATATCAATTATATTTATGTTATCATGTTAAGGATGAGATACAGATGCCTATGGGGATGTAACATCCCAGGTAGATAAAGAATAATAAATATTTCATATTTATTAATATTTGATAATTAAGTGTTAATTGTACATTAAAGGGGTTTCAATGTTCAATAGCGTACCTGATATGCAACAACGGGTTTATTTAAATCATACGTTGCACACTAATAATATAATATTATTTTTTAAATGGTAGTCCACTCCTAGACATTTTCTTGGTGGGAATGAATAAAAATAACTACAATATGATTATACATGTTTGTTAAATGAATTTATATTTATCCAATAAAAGTTAGAGGCTTAAAATGTTAATGAGTCTTATTTTAAGCATAACTTACATTAAATAGTCGATTTACCACCTTTTAATGGTGAAAACTATTTAAATCTAGTTTTGGTCACATTAATGCATTCTACTTGACCGAATAAAATTATTCTTTAGATAGGGGCATCAAAATTTACTTTGTGCATGTTTTTGGGAAATTTTCGAGAAAGATCATTTTTTTAATGAATAGTGAAAAATACTGTATTTTAACTCAAAACTTTGTTTTTATCTAATTTATTTATATGGTTAGATTATCTTTTTAATTTGTTTTAAATTTTAATTTGAATATATTATTACAATTTAATCCAATGTTTGTCATTGGAATTAATTTCACTATTCAATTGGACACCAACAAGTGTCAATTTTTTGATAGTTTTTGTTTCTTAAAAACACACTATTTGTTTTAACAATGCGAATTAATTTTAAATTAATTAATTCCACTTCAATGTTTTGAATCTGAAAAAATAGACATCATTTTTGAATTCAGAATATCAAATAATGCTTCGGCCAAATTTTTTTTCACTACTGGAAAATAGGTCTATATCCACGGTTTTGCAGAAAACCACGGGTATAGGGATAGTATGTGAACCTATACCCACAGTTTTGAAAACCTGTGGGTATAGGCCACCAATACCCATGGTTGTGCCAATAACCATGGGTATATTTGTTTTTTAAGACCTATACCCACGGTTTTGTATAAAACCATGGGTATAGGGTATTTTCCTAAGACGTGTACTGACGGTTCATGAGAACAGTAGGTATTGAATTTTTTTGAAGACCTATACCGAAGGTTTTGGAGAACCATGGGTATAGATTTCTCGTGCTATGGTGGGAAAATAAAATTAGGCGGGACACGGGAAAAATTTGGCGGGGATACATTTTTTCACGGTTTAGATTAATATATTTATATAGATATAGATAAAAGTAAGAAAATATGTGTAGCTGGTTTGGTCCGTTGGGGAGGCGCATTTACTGGTTTCAGTGTGCAGGCTGGGTTCGAAACCCACAGAGCACGTTTTTTTCAATTTAAATACCATATATTAATATATATAAAATAATATATGAAATTTAATAAATAAAAATTCTAGCTGGGTTAGTCTGCTGGGGTTGTGCGGACGCGGTGAACCGCGCGTGACACGGTTTTGAAACCCCCTGGTAGCGGTTTTTTGAATTTAAATGCTCTATATTAATATATATATGGAGATATATGTATAATATACAAATGAAAAAATAGCTGGGTTTTTCTGTTCGTGAGGCGCCACCGCGAGGCTTATCAAGCGGCGTAGGTTCAAATCCCACTTGTTGAGTTTTTTTGAAATTAAATACCCCACGGTTTCCAAACCATGGGTATAGGCTGAGACCCCTATACCGACACCATTCCAGCCCACGGTTCCCAAAACCATGGGTATAGGCTATACCCACGGTTTTGGGGGCTATACCCACGGTTTTGAACCGTTGGTATAGGTTTTTTTTCCAGTAGTCTGTATTTTTCATAAAAACATCAATTTTTGATGAATAGTGAAACAACTTAGTAGTAGTTAAAAAAACAATCTTTTTAATTTAATTAAAATTTTACCACTTATATGAATTGAATTTCAAAAATCTGACAAACATGGTTGTTATTAGTAAGTAAAATGTGGTTCAATAAGATGAAAATAATTTTTGGAGAATAGAAACTTTTGAATTTTTACCACGGTTAAAGGTAAATTTGGAAATTCAAGGTAAAAGGAATATTATAATAATTCAAAATTATCTTAACACTTGTCCTAACCTTATTGGATGAGTAATGGCCGACCATCGACATCCTTGGGTCGATCTTGGGACCCAATGGATCCACTTATTATTGATAATGACACTTTTGATTAATTAGTTTAAAATAAAGTCAAAATGACATAAAAAAATATTTTAGTAAATTAAATTTAATATGGTGTTATATAAGTAATCTGTAACACCCCATGATTTTATAGTATGTTATTTCTTCAAATAAATTCAATAACTTGCAATACACGCAACACCGAGTTCCAGCGCACCGCAACTTACCAAACTAGCCATTCAAAAGAGTTTATGAATAGTATTAACTAAATTTTGAACATTATATAATCCTTATAATTTTAGTATCCATATAAAGATTATCTTAGAAATAATAAAAAAAAAATCAATTTTTTCACATAAAGAAGTATTTTTTAAAAAAAATTGCAATTTTACTTCCTTTTTATGGAGAACCCTTTTTAAATAGAATATTCGAAACATTTATATATTCAATTTGACAAAATAAACATATTCTTTAGAATCGGGACATAAGAATTTAGTTTCAATAATTTTTTGGTGTTTTTTCCGATAACTTTTATATTTGGGGGAATAGTGAAAAATATATATTTTAACTGAAAACAACTTTTTAAATCAAAATAATTCATAGTGTTAACTTATAAATTTTAATGGTTTTGAATTATAAATAAATTATATTTTTACCATTTAATCCAATGATGGTCATTGTGAGTAATTTCACTCTAAAATTGGACATAAACAAGTGTCAATCTTTTGATAGTTATTATTTTTAAAAGTACACCTTATGGTTTTGACAACAAGAATTAATTTTAATTCAATAAATGAAACTACTATGTTCTCAATTTGGTAAAATAGACTTCATTTTTGAATTAGGAATATCAAAATTATCTTAGGGTAAATTTTTGGTATTTTTCTGAAAACTATCAATTTTTGATGAATAGTGAAAAACACTGAGTTATTGTTTAAAACTGACTTTTTATTTAAATATTTATTTATTTTATTTAAATTTATTTTAGGTCAAAATAGATACATAATACCTATATAAGTTCAATGTAATTCCCTGGAGACATTTAACAATAAGTTTAGATATATAAATATATTATTGAACATTTTACCTTCTTTTACCCACCTCATAGGAGCATTTGCAAATTTTCATAAAACATAATTTTACCACTTCTATAAATTGAATTTTAAAAATACGAGAGATACGGTTGATATCATTATGTAAAATGTGGTTCAATAAGATAAAAATAATTTTTTTGAATAGTAACTATTGACTTTTATTTACCATGATTAAAAGTAAATAAGGTAATTAAAGGTAAAAATGATATTATTATTACCCTAACACATTTCCAAATTCTATTGGATAAGTATAATTCAATCAAAAAAATCCTTAGGAATAAAATATGATCTTTTAGGTCCACTTGGATTAGATTAGGACATTTATTATTATTTAATTAAAAGAAAATTTAAAAGTGTTAAATTCATGTATTTATAACTAAAACATTTCAATATAGTGTTATACATACGATAAATTCTACTATAAATATTCAATATAAATATACAAATATTTCATACATAATGGTATTTTATTTGTAATTTTTAGACATTTAATAATTAAATTTATTTATGAGACAATGATTATGAATTAATTACCTTATTAATAAATGATTAAAATAATTGATATTTTAAATACCCAAATAAAAGTAATTTGAGACTTCAGATGAATTAAACTAATTTTAACAGTTAATATGTCATTTTAGGGTTGATTAAATAAATGTTTTTAGAAGTAATCATGCTGTTATGGTTTTAACAAAAAACAAATACCAAATAGTTTCAAAATTGACATAAAATAGTTTTTAAACCAAATATTATACTGTTAATTGGTATAATTGTTCTAAAAACAAACAATCAGAAAAAAGACTTATATAATTATATATATGACATTAAAGAATCAATTAGGGTTCAATTGTCATTTTATAGTATGTTTATTAACCTTATAATATAAATATACAAAGAGACAAGGTAAATGTCAAACTATTTAACTAAGAGTTTAATCTTAATGTTATGGTTAATATGGTGACCTAAACCTATCTAAAACCTATTGTTTGAGAGGTTTTAGACCCATCCCCAGTTTATAATTTAAATAATTCATTTTTGAGCTATTATAAATCGAATATGAATTTATCATAAAATAATATTTTAAGTTTTTCCTAAGGTGCCACTCACCCCTCTTATAAAAGGGCACTTCCCTTCCTCTCAAATTCAAACCTCCAAAGCCATTTGGCTCAGCCAAACCCTGCATAAATATCCTCAAAACTATCATAACATCATACTAGAGGCCTTACATTGGTTATATAGCCACATTATGGAGCCCTTTTGATCAAATCAAAAGGAAGAACCTGAAGAAGAGGTAATGATTTCACCACCGTCTTTCAAGTTCTTTTATTAGTCCACTTCCTCTTTATTTTTTGTTTACATTATAAAATAATAAATCCAGTATGTTCTATATACTATGATGTTATTATAAAAATGGTACAACCATATTCATTATTCTATCCATCCTATAAATGACAACGTCACCATACGTGCGTACGTAAGGATTATCGTCTCCACGTCATGGTGTAGTTTGTTATTCAAACAATTCATTATTTGGATGGGTATAATAATGCGTATAACTGATGTAAATAATAAATATAACATTTTAATAATTCTATATATATGATATACCATCCAACTAAATCTGATTTATCCTTCAATATAATGATATTGTTGCTCGTGCGTACATACGGATTACTGTCTCCACGATGCGATGAGATTCATTTACACGTACACCATCAACGATGATTATAAAATATATTTCATTAATAAGTATGAAATATATGACATAAAAATTATACTGGAGCTATAAATATAAATATATATATATATGTACTTACATATATCTTATTCACTTAGTTTCGTGCAATACGATATGAAAAGGGAAACAACGTTTATATGTACGTACGGACTACCATCTCCATAATGGTGTTTTCTATTTCATATATTTGTATGTTATACATATTTATATTCTAAATATATATGATATATAAATCATGTTTTATATTCTGGAAGTATTTAAATATTGATCTAAGTGATACAATCAATAGTAATAAGTTAAAATAGGTACGATAAAGAAAGTGATTATTACACAAAATGTTAATTTAACATGGAAATTTTTATTAACTAGGTAGTATAAAGTAATAAAAGAATCATATATGATTTAATAAATTTTAATAGGTTCTGTTATAATCTAATAACATACAATGGTCATTATACAGGCGGTTAAATTTACCCTCGACTAAAGGAAAGTGCAAGGTAAGGGTTAATTTCACAATATCTTAATTATCCGATGAGGTTTTTAAATAAGTATCTACTGGGAAATATTTATTATCCATTTTCATGTATTATAAAATACTTTTCAAAGAGATTCTTTTTAAGGGAATTTTTACTAAATCATCATTCTAAATGTTTTAAATATTTATTCTTTTAAATTGTTCTCATTAATGTCCATGTTTTCAAAATGGGTTTTAAGGATTAATTTATATGGACATGAATGTTTTTAAATTGTTTATTCCTTTGAAATGTTTCAAAGTGGTATGGGACACATTGGTTAAAAAATTTCTTTAAATATCTTCCATTTTAAATTGTGTGACTTTTAAATTTTTTCATGAAAAAGAGATATTTCTCTGAAAGAGTTTTACAAATCATTTTCGTCTGTGTCAACATCCTATGAAGGATTTTAAACATTTTTGAAGTTGATTTATTATGATACAAATCATCCATATTGTATTGAAGGATTTTTGATATTTTTTACTGTGGATGTGTTATTTTTATACCATTCATGGATTATGGATAAAGTATTGACATTTCGTATGCTAGTTTTAATACGAATGTTTATGTTATGTTTCAACCTTTTTATATGAGGACTACAGCAGACTTAGTATGTGACGGGTGGAGCCTACTATAGCTCTTAGATGCATCGGTAGGTCTAATGAGACAAATTAGTTTCTTGGCATAGGGCCTTGACAAAACTGTTATTTGTATTCTTGGCATAAGGCCTTGAATATGTGGTAATGATGTCTAGCGTTTGGCATTCCCTCATTATGAAATTAGTTATAACATTTGATTATTCTACTAGTAGAATATCCATGTGCATGTGTATATGGTAATGTTTGATTTATTTTTTCATATTATGTTCAAGATTATATTTAAATTGATTTTTTTGTTACACATATTTCCATAAAAGTTTATAGATTACGCTAAATTATTTACCCTTACTGAGCATCTGCGCTCAACCCTTTCTTTTGTTTTATTTTCCCAGGATCCCAAGAAGTGTTTTATGTTTGATATGCAGGGTTAAGCAAATGGAACAATGGAATTATCATAGGATTTTTCCCTTGTATGTTAGAAAGTGCAATGTACTATTCATGTATGCAATCTATTTTCCAAGACAGCTAAACTGGTCGGTCTTTCGGGACTTGATTCCTTGTAATCATGCCAATATATTAAAATAATGCACAGACTCTGGTAATCTAGGGTCAGGGCATTACTGTTGGTATCAGAGGAAGTTTAGTAACAATCTTGGAGATATATTTAGATAAAATCTGATTAGAGAACACTACCCTAAGAGATAATTTGAGGATTAGTATAGAAGAACATCTTAGGATTTTGTTGAGGTAGAGATTTTATGAGTTTTCCATGCAATACATCCCTATCTGGATATGAGGAGGTAGAGGTGGCTCTGGCACAGATGTACCTAGGGGCAAAACCTGAAAACACCACTTTAAGCTAGACTCGAATGGGAACTGGTCCATGAAAATGGGCCTTGCTGCACTCTTGGTTACGACACTCCCGGGGGATATGCATAGGATAATTCACTTTTTCATTATAATCCATTATATAGGATTTAAGAGTAAATAATTCTCAAAAAACCATTTTTATGATTATGGATTATATCTGTAAACTGTTCAATTCACGTTAAGAATATTACAAGTTTGGAATTATGAATTGCAATTCACAAAGAGGCCTAGTGTATTCCATTGTTATAAAATGGCACCTAGTAGAAGGAATGAGAAGTCCAGTAATACGTATGATCCAAAAAGTAAAAAGGATCATATCTTTCCTGGTATTAAGCCAACATTTATAAGTGAAATAGTCTCCCACGTATGCTCAACATATGAATAAATAGTATCATTTGTTAATATGATAAGTAACTAATTATATAAGTACTATGGATTTGAAGGAAAGAATGAGAATAAAATGATGGTATAGAGAAAGATGGATAAAGAGAAGAGGGCAAAGGAGGATTTTCCCATATGTGATAAATGTGTAAAGAATCAGCATTGGTAAATGCTTGAAGGGAATGGGAATTTGTTATAAGTGTGGAGAAAAAGGAAACCAAGAACATGATTTCAAGGGTGAGAAAAAGGTATCAAATATACAATGATTCATCTACATGGAGTTGGGACACTATGCGAATCAATGTCCAAATGATCAGAGTATACCCCAAATACTACTATTGTTTAATAATCATGTTATGATACTATCAAAAATGAAGAGAAATGATTAAGGGTTCTTATATTGTTATTAAAGTATTGTGTCATTTGAGTATTGTATTAATGATGTACATGTTTTAATAATTATAGAGTATATAAGGATTGTATAGTAGTACTATTTCATTAAGGACTTGAGATTGTGTGGAACCAAAAAATGTGACTCAATAATAGGTTAAATTTTTGGGAACTATATGGTTGAGAAAAAATGATCCATAATATGGTTTTGATAACGAGGTAGTGATTTTGGAATAAGAGATGGTTGATTTGGATAAATTATATTGGATATTCTTGACTACCTTGAAGATGATTAATGATTTGTAAATTCCATCATTGTTGGAGTTTACAAAATTTATTGATAGAATGAGTATATCGAGTATTCTATAAGGAATCAGGTAGAATGAATGTAATAAATATGGTTTTATGGTAATTCAGGATGTTGTAGTGTTTTAAAATAATACATGATGAAGTTGTTAACATGTTATTACCTGGTAAAAAGGATCTTCATTTTGTTTAACTTCCTTATAAATTTTGGACTGAGAGTTTGGATACAAGTATTTTGGATAAGTCTAAATGTTGGAATAGATTATGTTTGAAATTGGCTAGAATTGTGTAGGTTATTTTTGGATTTTTATAAAAATAACAACCCAGAGGTCGAGCGACAACTAGTCGCTCCCGGCAAGGCTGCAAGACTTGAACCCGCAACCGAATAGTGACAAGGGTGCATCACCTATAACTGCACTACATTATGTACTGGTTTGTATAATTTAGTTTTTTAAATAGTTTTACAAATGAATTATAAATTCATTATTTTTGGTACCCTATATGATTAGAATAAAAAGAATATTTTTTTTGAAATATTTTGGAGTAAAATAATAGTTTGTGGTAGAAATTATTTGAAGGATGAAACTCTACTTGTCAAGTATGTATATGTATATAATTGTTTTCCTCATATTAAAAATAAATTTTATTAACCCAATTTCTGATGTGGGTTTCCCCACAAAGGTATTTTCTATTTTCAAACATTTATTTTTGAAGAACAATTTCAAATTGTGAGGACTCAATTTATTTTAGTAGGTAAGAATGTAACACCCCAAGATTTCATAGTACGTTATTTCTTCAAAGTAATTCAATAACATGCACTACATGCAACACTGAATTCAAGCGCACCACGACTTACCAAACTAGACATTCAAAAGAAGTTATGAATAGTATTAACTAAATTCTGAACTTTATATAATCCTTATAATCTTAGAATCAATATAATGAGATTCTTAGACATAATAAAAAAAAACAAATTAATTTTTTTCAGATAAAATATGTATTTAAAAAAAATGCAATTTGACGACCTTTTAATAGAGAATGCTTTTTTAAATACAATATTTGAAGCTATTATATATTGAATTTGAAAAAATAAACTTCATTATTGAGAATCGGGACATAATAATTTAGTTTTAATAAATTTTTGGTGTTTTTCTGATAACATTCATATTTGGGTGAATAGTGAAAAATACTATATTTTAACCGAAAACAAATTTTATAATCAAAATAAAATATAGTGTTAAATTATTCATTTTAATGGCTTGTAAGTATAAAGAGATTATATTTTTACCATTTAATCCAATTCTGGTCATTGTATGTAATTTCACATTGAAATTGGACATAAACAAGTGTCAATCTTTTAATAGTTATTATTTTTAAAAATACGCCTTCAGTTCTGACAACGGGAATTAATTTTATATTAATAAATTCAGCTTATATGCTTTGAATTTGGTAAAATAGACTTCATTTTTGAATTCAGAATATCAAAATTAACATAGGGTGAATTTTTGGTATTTTTCTGAAAACATTCATTTTTGATGAATAGTGAAAAAAGTGACTAATTGTTTAAAATAGACTTTTAATTTTAATAATTATTTATTATATATAAATTTATATTAGGTCAAAATAAATACATAATACCTATATAATTTCAATGGAATTAATTGGAGTCATTTTATAATAAGTTTAGATATATAAAAAATTTATTAAACTTTTTACCATCTTTTACCCACCTCCTAGGAGCATTTGCAAATTTGCATAAAACATAATTTTTCCGCTTTTGAGAATTGAATTTTAAAAATCTCAGAGACATGGTTCATATCAGTAAGTAAAATGTGGTTCAATGAGAAAAAAATAATTTTGGGTGAATAGTAACTTTTGACATTTATTTATCGCGGATATTAGTAAATAGGGTAATTAAAGGTAAAAATGATATTATTATTACCCTAACACATTTCCTAATTCTATTTGATAAGTGTAATTCGACCAAAAAAATCTTTGGAATAAAATATGTTCTTTTAGTTCTACTTGGATTATATTAGGACAATTATTATTATTTAATTAAAAGAAGAGTTAAAGGTGTTAAATTCATGTTTTTATAACAAGAACATTTTTAATATAGGTTTATACATAAGATAAATTAGACAATAAATATTCATTAGAAAGCTATAAATATTTCTATATAATGGTATTTTATTTATAATTTTTAGACATTAAATAATTTAATTTATTTATGACACAATGATGATGCAGTAATTACCTTTTTAATAAATGATTAAAATAATTTAGATTATAAATACCCAAATAAATGTAATTTGAGACTTCTGATGAAATAAACTAATTTTATAGGTTAATATTACATGTTAGGGTTGATTTAATAAATTTTGTTCGAAGTAATCACGTTGTAATTATTTTATCAAAAAACTAATACCAAATAGTGTCAAAATTGACAAAAAATAGTTTTTAAATAAATTTTATATTATTAATTGATATAATAGTCCTAAAAGTCTAAGGTTCGGCCAAAATACTTATATAATAATATATAAGGCATTAATAAATCAATTGCGGTTTAATTGGCATTTTATAGTAAGTTTATTAACCATATAATATAAAAATACAAAGAGACATGGAAAATGTCAAACTATTTAACTAAGAGTTAAATCTATAAGTTAAGGTTAAATGGTGACCTACCCCTATCTAAATCCTATTGTATGAGAGGTTTTCAAACCATCCCCACCATAGACTTTAAATAATTCATTTTCAATCCATTAGAAACCGAAAATGAATTTATTATAAATTAATAGTTTAAGTTTTTTTTAAGGTGCCCTCACCTCTCTTATAAAAGGGAACTTCCCCTTCTCTCAAATTCACACCTCCAAATCAATTTGTCTTGGCCAAACCCTTCCCAAATATCCGACCAACTATAATAAATCATATTATGTTATTTCTTCAAAGAAATTCAATAACTTTTAATACACGAAACACCGAGTTCCAGCGCACCAAGACTTACCAAACTAGCCGTTCAAAAGAGTTTATGAATAGTATTAACTAAATTGTGAACATTATAGAATGTTTATAATTTTACTATCTATATAAAGAGTTTCTTATACATAATAAAAAAACAATTTCTATTTTTTTAGATAAAAGAAGTATTTTTTAAAAAATGCAATTTTACTACCTTTTTAGGGTGAACCCTTTTTAAATACTATATTCAAAACTTTTATATATTCAATTTGACAAAATAAACAAATTCTTTAGAATCGGGACATAATAATTTAGTTTCAATAAATTTTTGGTGTTTTTATGATAACTTTCATATTTGGGGGAATAGTGAAAAATACTATATTTTAACTGAAAAATACTTTTTATATCAAAATAATTCATAGTATTAAATTATACATTTTAATGGTTTGGAATTATAAATAGATTACATTTTTACCATTTAATCCAATGCTGGTCATTGTGAGTAATTTCAGTTTGAAATTGGACATAAACAAGTGTCAATATTTTGGTAGTTATTATTTTTAAAAATACGACTTTTGGTTTTGACAACAAGAATTAATTTTAAATTAATAAATTAATCTTCTATGTTCTGAATTTGGTAAAATAGACTTCATTTTTGAATTCGTAACATCAAAATTATCTTAGGGTGAATTTTTGGTATTTTTCTGAAATCTTTCAATTTTTGTTGAATAGTGAAAAACACTGAGTTATTGTTTAAAACTAACTTTTTATTTAAATATTTATTTATTTTATTTAAATTTATTTTAGGGAAAAATAGATAAATAATACCTATATAAGTTCAATGTAATTCATTGGAGACATTTTATAATATGTTTAGATGTATAAATATTTTACTGAACCTTTTACCGCCTTTTACCCACCTCCTAGGAGCATTTGAAAATTTGCATAAAACATAATTCTACCACTTCTGTGAATTGAATTTTAAAAATCTGAGAGATATGGTTGATATCAGTAAGTAAAATGTGGTTCAATAAGATAAAAATAAATTTGGGTGAATAGTTACTATTGACTTATATTTACCACGGTTAAAAGTAAATAGGTTAATTAAAGGTAATAATGATATTATTATTACCCTAACACATTTCATAATTCTATTGAATAAGTGTAATTTGATCAAAAAAAACATTAAGAATAAAATATGATCTTTTAGGTCCAGTTGGATTAGATTAGGACATTTATTATTATTTAATTAAAATAAAAGTTAAAAGTGTTAAATTCATGTTTTTATAACTAAAACATTTTTAATATAGTGTTATACATAAGATAAAATCGACTATAAATATTCAATAGAAATATAAAATTATTTCCTACATAATGGTATTTTATTTATTGTTTTTAGACATTTAATAATTAAATTTATTTATGAGACAATGATTATGTATTAATTACCTTATTAATAAATGATAAAAATAATTGATATTATAAATACCCAAATAAATGTAATTTGAGACATATGATGAATTAAACTAATTTTATTGTTTAATATGACATTTTAGGGTTGATTAAATCAATGTATTTCAAAGTAATCATGCTGTTATGATTTTAACAAAAACCAAATACCAAATAGTGTCAAAATTGACAATAAATAGTTTTTAAAAAAATATTATATTATTAATTGATATAATAGTCCTAAAAAACTAAGGATCAGAAAAAAGACTTATATAACAATATATATGAAATTAATGAATCAATTAGGGCTCAATTGGGATTTTATAGTTATTTTATTAACCATATAATATAAAAATACATAGAGACATGGTAAATGTCAAACTATTTAACTAAGAGTTAAATCTAAAAGTTAAGGTTAATATGGTGACCAAATCCTATCTAAAACCTATTGGTTGAGAGGTTTTATCCCCATCCCCACCTTATCCTTTAAATAATTCATTTTTGAGCTATTAGAAACCGAATATTAATTTATTATAAAATAATATTTTATGTTTTTCCTAAGGTGCCACTCACCCATCTTATAAAAGGGCACTTCCCCTTCTCTCAAATTCACACCTCAAAAGCCATTTTTCTCGGCCCAACCCTACCTAAATATCCTCCCAACTATCCTAACTTCATTCATGAGGCCTTACATTGGTTATAAAGACAAATTATGGAGAAATTTTGATCAAATAAAAAGGAAGAACACGAAGAAGAGGTAATGATTTCACCACCCTCTTTCATGTTATTTTATTATTCCACTTCATCTTTCTTTGTTCTTTACATTATAAAATAATAAATATAGTATCTTCTATATACTGTGATGTTATTATAAAAATGGTACAACCATATTAATTATTCTATCCATCCTATAAAATACAACTTCACCATACATGCGTACGTACGGATTACGGTCTCAACGTCATGGTCTAGTTTGTTATTCAAACACATCATTATTTGGATGGGTATAATAGTGAGTATAACAGAGGTAAATAATAAATATAAAATATTAATAATTTTTTATATATGATATATCATCCAATTACATAGGACTTCTCCATCAATATAATGATATTGTCGCTCGTGCGTATGTACGGATTACCGTCTCCACGACACGATGAGATTCATTTACACGTACACCATTCAATGATGATTATAAAATATATATCATTAATAAGTATGAAATATATGAAATAAAAATTATATTGGAGATATAAATATAAATAAATAAATATATATATATATATTTACTTACATATATATTATTCACTTAGTTCTGTGCAATACGATATGAAAACGAGAACAACATTTATGCGTATGTACGGAGTACTGTCTCCATAAACGGTTTTTTCCATTTCATATATATGTATGTTATACATATTTATATTCTAAATATATATGATATATAAATCATGTTTTATATTCTAGAAGTATTTAAATCTTGATCTAAGTGACACAATCAAGAGTACCAAGTTAAAACACGTACGATAAAGAAAGCGATTATTACCCAAAATGTTAATTTAATATGGAAATTATTATTAAATGGGTAGTATAAAGTAATAAAAAAATCATATATGATATTGTAAATTTTAATATGGTTCTGGTATAATCTAATAACATACAATGGTCATTATACAGGTGGTTAAATTTACCCTCGACTAAAGGAAAGTGCAAGGTAATAGTTAATTTCACAATCTCTTTATTATCCGATGTTGTTTTTAAATAAGTATCTACTAGGAAAAATTTATTATCCATTTTCATGTTTTATAAAAGATTTTTCAAAGAGATTCTTTTTAAGGGACTTTTTACTTAATCATCATTCTAATTGATTTGAATATTTATTCTTCTAAATCATTATCATTAATGTCTATGTTATCAAAATGGTTTTTAAGGATTAATTTATATGGGCATGAATATTTTTAAAATGTTTATTCCATTGAAATGTTTCAAATTGGTATGGGAAAAATTTAATCAAAAATGTCTTTAAATGTGTTCCATTTTAAATTGTGTGACTTTTAAATGTTTTCATGAAAAACAGATATTTCTCCGAAAGAGTTTCACAAATCATTTTCATCTATGTCAACATCCTTTGATGGATTTTAAACTTGTTTGAAGTTGATTTATTATGATACAAATCATCCATATTGTATTGAAATATTTGTGATATTTTTTATTGTAGATATGTTATTTTTAAACCATTCATGGTTTATGGATAAAGTATTGACATTTCGTATGCTAGTTTTAATACGAATGTTTATGTTATGTTTCAACATTTTTATATTAGGAATGCATCAGACATAGTAAGTGATGGGTGGAGCCTGCTATAGCTCCTCGATGTATCGGTAGGTCTCATGAGACAAATTAGTGTCTTGGAACAGGGCCTTGACAAAAATTTGAATTGTAGTCTTGGCACAAGGCCTTGAATATGTGGTAATTATGTCCAATGTTTTGAATTCCCTCATTATGAAATTAGTTATTACATGTGATTATTCAACTAGTAGAATATCCATGTGCATATTTATACGGTATTGTTTGATTTCATTTTTCCATATTATGTTCAAGTTTATATTTAAATGGATTTTGTCTTTATTACACATCTTTCCAAAAAAGTTTATAGCTTCCGCTAAATTATTTACCCTTACTGAGCATCTACGCTCACCCCTTACTTATGTTTTATTTTCCAAGGATCCCAAGAAGTCTTTTATGTTTGAGATGAAGGTTTAAGCTAAGGGAAAAATGGAATTCTCAAAGTATTTCTTTCCTTGTATTTTAGAAAGTGTAATGTAATGTTCATGTATTCAATCTATTTTTTCCAATATAGCTAAACTGATCGGTCTTTCGAGACTTGATTCCTTGTAATCCTGCCAATGTATTAAAATAATGCACCGACTCTGTGAATCTAGGTTCGGGGTGTTACTTAATCATTTTGACTATAAATATTCATTAGAAAGGAAAAAATATTTCCTACATCATGGTATTTTATAATAATTATTAGACATTGAAAAAAATTAAATTATTTATGACACAATAATGATGAAGTGATTGCCTCATTAATAAATCATTTAAATAAATAAGATTATAAATATTAAAATAACATCAAAAACTAGTCCCAGTATTATTGGATAATTTTATTTTGACCATGGGTCATATTATCTTAGACTATAATGATTTTGGGACCTTTATAAACTGAATATCATTATATAATAAATTAATATTTTCACACATTCCAAAAGAGCCCCTCCTACCCCTTATAAAAGGAGACCATTTCTAACCAATTCATCACACCTCTAATGCCATTTGGCTCGTCCAAAATCTTCCCAATTAAGCTCCCTACATCCCTATATTCCACCTTGAAGCCTTTACTTAGGCAGAAGACACTTTAGAAAACCATTTTGGTTGAAACCAAAGGAATTTACCCAAAATAATGGTAATAGTTTCTATTAACTTCTTTTAATTTATTTTACTTCTCCAACCCCTAAACTCTTTTTATTTATTTCTTTTATAAGAAAAAAATATCCTCAATATACTAGGATGTATTTATGAGAAGAATTTTAACTACACTTACACACACCTCTATCTAATGGGTGAAGAACGTACTGTTTCTGTGGATGGAAAACCAACACCTCACAAATCTGTGATTGTTCGATTATCTCCTACCACCTCTCATGGTGGCCATTAATATGGAACTGTATTTATATATGATATATATCATGTTTATTTTTTCTTTATTATTCTTTATTTTCCATTTATAACATACCATTATGGTTTCCATAATGGGTAAATGCGATAATTTCATTTGAGGAAGTGCGGACTACCGCCCCCTCAAAGTGATATGACTCGTTAATGCCATATGTGGGACATATAAAGTATGGAGTTAATTATATTATATTATATTAAACTGGAATTATAATATAAATATGTTTCATTATGTTTTAATTCCATTAAAAGAAGAAATAGAAATGAAAGTAGCGTTCATGTGTACGTACAACTTACCGTCTCTATGAATGGTGCATTTCATTTATTGTATCCAAATGTTATATATTATTATAAATACATGTATATAATCGATATATATGATATATATGATATCTAAATCATGAATATAATTTTGGATATAATGATATTTTGACCATGTGAACAACTTTTAATTATTAGAAGTCCATTATTGACTCAAGTACCAAATATCGACAAAACGAACATTATTAACATAAATGATTAAATAATGATTATAACGAGATAATAAGTTATATAAAAGGAATAATAAACTTGAAAAAGGTTCTTAAGAATGTAAAAAATTAACTTTAGTTTATTATTCAAAAGATTAATGAACGAACGGGTCAAGTCGGACACGAGGTAAGGGACTTCGTCTCAATCTCCTTTCATTGAGGCATATTTTGTTTTAACACACGACTTTCTTTTATACTCTGTATAAACACCCTTGAATTTTCAAAGGGAATATTTTTCTACAAAGCGTTTTTCTAAATGACAAAATGGAATGTTTCTTTTAACGAAAGTGGTGACAATGAACTTTCCGCCACCACGAGTATTATTTGTTCTTTGGCTTCCATAACAAGTCGTAATGTTTTTTTCAAGGAAAATAAATACCATATTATATTTTATATATTTTGGTATTGAAAATGATTTTTATTATGTATTATTTATTTTTATATATTTAAGTGATATATTGCGATTGAAATGTGGAAATGTTTTCTTTCATTTATATTTGTTTTTTTTGTTATGATTTTATAATGGTACTTGGACATTTGACAGGTGGTTACGTGATAAACCAAATGACGGGTGGTGTTGTGATAAACTAGAATGGGTGGTTATGTTATAACCTCCAATGCATTGTGTATGGAAGTCTGCCATATGACTATTCCATTTAGTGATATGTGTGGAAGTTGACCGTATTATTATTCCATTTAAGTATGTTTATGTCCCAAGTTACCTTCATATGTTATGTGTTCTTTATATGGGTTTTATGGTAATCTTTTGGTTACAAAAGGGTATGTAGTGATATTTTATTTAGGGAAGATTATTTACTACTTCATAAAGGTGAAAAGTATTACTTATGTTAAAGTATCCATGGTTTACTTGTTGTTTTGAAAAACTAACTGTTTTCCTTCTTTATGTATCCATTACTGAGATTTTTATGCTCATACCAAGTTTATGAATTTTTTTCACAGGACATAATGTGGAATAGGGTCTAGGATGGGATCAAGGAAAATTAATGCTATCATAAACATGGTACTAGACATAACTCTTTTTTTTAAGAGTTATTGTTTTGAAAAAAAATGGAAACTGAGTAGAAGTGTCTCCTTTGTATTTTTTTTTGAAATAAAATGTAATAGTTATGGCCTAATTCTCTAAAACTCTAAACCTGAAAAGATCCATAATGTGAATTATTCATTTAATTCGTGATTATAATGTTTTAAGGTCGGTTCCTTATATCTGGTATCATATGTCGGTTTAGATGACTTTAGAAGTTAGAAAATTGTTAAATAATTGTCCATAAATTAATATATTGTAATATTTAAATGATATAGCATTTACAGATTACCATGTTGCTTCACCTGAGATATTTCTATGTCTATAATGGTTTTGCATAGAGGAAACAAGTAAGAGTGTTGGGACGACATTAGGAGGAAGAAAACCTTCCAAATAAGAAACCTAAGATGGTCGAAATCGGAACTGAATATTCTGTTGTAGTGATGGCACAGTTGACTCAGGATATAAATGGTGGTGGTATCTATGCATGAGATTGGCCAGATCAACCGCAAAGGAACATGTCAGTATTAGAGTATTTCAGGATGAAATATCCCCCATCATTCAGAGAATCATCTGACCCTGTGCTAGATGAAGGGTTTATTAAAGAACTAGAGAATATTTTTGATGTTATGGGGTGTTCAGAACATCAAAATCTTAGTCTTGCTATTTACTGTTTTGAAGGTGAAGCTAATTAGTGGTGGTCTTTGGTGAAAAATATCTATGATAGTGAGGATATAGATGCTCTTGATTTGGATGAATTCAAAGGTATGTTTCTTGTGAAATATTTTCCTAAGGTGGTTCATCTTAGGATGGAAAAACATTTCCTAGATTTGTAATAGTAGGTTGACTCAGTGGCTTCTTATGAAGCAAAGTTAACTCGACTGGAAAGGTATGCACCAAATTTCATCCAATATTTTGATAGTAAGATAAATCAATTTTACTTCAGACTGAATCCATGATATCATAGAGCGTTAGCCTCTTGTGAGTTCAAAAGTTATGAAAAACTTGTTTGATATGCAGAGAAGGTGGAAATGGAGTTTGCCGATGATCAGGTGTTCATTGACAAACAACAGAATAAGAGGTCCAGTTGACAGATAGAGGGAACGAATTCATCAAAGAAGCATGGAGGTAAGAAAATTAAATATTCAAATTGTGAGAAGTGTGGTGAAAAGAATCATGGAGAATGTTTGTCAATGTCTAGAAAGTGCTTCCGGTGTGGTATGTCTGGTCATATTGCTCGTAACTATAAGGAAGATGATCAAGAAGGATATGAAAATCCATCATTAAGATGTTTTAAGTTTAATGAAATGGGTCATTATGCAATGAGTGTCCAGTGAAGAAATAAACTGAGGGAAAGAAGCTAGACTACATGCATAAAGGGGTGGTGAAATCCTTTTCAACTACTTCAGCAGATGTTGGGCCATCAAAAAAAGTAGTATCAGGTACACTGTTTTGTTGTTTAGATTATTCCAATGTGTTGTTTAATTCGGGGTCTACGCACTCTTTCATTTCTGAGAAGTTTTCTAATAAATTGGGAATTCCATCTCAAGATATGAATATAGATCATATGGTGAAAACACTTGGAGGAAATGTTTAAACAAAAAGAAAACATAATAACCTTCCTATCCTTGTGCACAGGAAGAATTTACCTGCAAACCATATTGTTTCTCCTCTAGTAGAGTTTGATGTTATTTTGGCCATGGATTGGCTCTCTGTATATTATGATAAGATTGACTGCATATCTAAAGAGGTTTCATTGCATAAATATTTATAGTTTGTGTACAATAATGAACCATTGATTTTGATAACATATTAGGAAGCTGAGAAAACTATTAAAATATGGAAATGAATGTTACCTTGCACATATTGTTAAAAGTAAAGAAACTATTCATATTAATGATGTGCCAGTGCAAAATGAGTATCTTGATGTTTTTCTTGATGAGTTGCCTGGTATTATACCTGATTGAAAAGTTGAATTTACTGTTGACTTAGTTTCTGATTCTAAGCCAATTTCAAAACCCCCTTATCGAATGGCTCAAATTGAACTTTTAGAGTTATAGAAGAAATTACAAGAGTTATTAGATAAAGGTTTCATTCGACCTAGCACATCACCATGGGTGCTCCTGTCTTGTTTGTTAAAAAGAATTATGGTTCAATAAGACTTTACATTGATTATATAGCATGGAATAAAATCACTATTAAGAACTAGTATCATTTTCCTCATATCGATGATTTGTTTGATCAGCTCTAGGGAACTCATTATTTTTCGAAGATTGATTTGAGGTCAGGGTACCATCAGTTGAATGTAAAGGAATCAGACATTCTGAAGACGACGTTTCCTACAAGATATGGCCATTATGAATTTGTAGCTATGTCTTTTGGGTTAACCAATGCACCTGATGTATTCATGGATATTATGAATAGAATTTTCCATGAGTTCTTGGATAATTTTGTGGATGTAGTCATTGATGATATTTTTTATTATTCAAAAATTAAAGAGGATCATGAAAGTAATTTAAGGTTTGTCTTGAAAACCTTAAAAGAAAAGAAACTCAATGGTAAATTTATCAAGTGTGAGTTTTGGTTACAAAAAAATTATATTTTCTTATTCATATTTTTTCAAAAAATGGCATAACTGTTGACCCTACAAAAAACAAAAGTTGTTGAAGAATGGAAAGGAACCACAAAAATATCTGAGATCCATAGTTTTCTTGGTTTGGTAGGTTATTACCGAAGGTTCATTTATAATTTTTCACGGTTATCTACTATAATGAATAAGTTAACTCAAAAAGGTGTTATGTTCATTTCGATAAAAGACTGAGATGATTGTTTTTAGGAATTGAAAAGAAGATTGGTGAATGCTCCAGATTTGGCACTACCTTCTAGAAATGGTGAGTTTGTTATTCATATTCATGCTTAATTGAAAGGAAATGGATGTTTTCTTATGAATACAGAATAAAGAAAGTGTAGAAAAAAGATTGTGAGTTGCAGAAAAAGGTAGAGTTGGTTCAGAAGGGTAAGTTGCCTGATTTTAACATTGATAATGATTTTGTTTTGAGGTTTGGGAAGAGATTATGTGTTCTTTGTGATTCATAGTTGAAGAATGAGTTGTTATGTGAAGCTCATAGTTCTCCATTTTTAGTTTATCCTTGTAGTATTAAGATGTAAAAATTTATTTAGGAGTATTATTTGTGGGATAGAATGAAAAGAGATATTGCTGATTTTACTATGAAGTGTTTGACATGTCAGCCGGTTAAAGCGGAGCGGAAGTTAACAAAAGGGATTCTTAAGTCTTTACCGGTGCCAGAGTGGAAATGGGAAAATATATCCATGGACTTTGTTGTGGGATTACCTAAGACATCTCGAGGTAATAATGCAATCTGGTTTATAGATGATCGATTGAAGAAATATGCTCATTTCCTTCTTATTCGAGATACTTTTTCAATAGATCAATTTTCTCAGTTGTATGTAAAAGTGATATTCAGGTTGCATGGAGTTCCCCTCTCCATTGTATCTGATCGTGATCCCAGGTTTAATTTTATCTTTTGGAAAAGCCTTCAGAAGTCATTAGGTACTGAATTAAATTTTAGTACAAGTTTTCATCCTCAATCAGATGGTCAATCAGAATGAACAATTTAGAACTTGGAGGATATGTTACGTTCCTGCTCGATGGATTATCAGTGAAGTTGGGACCAACATATTTCTTTGGTTTATTTTTCATATAATAACAATTTTCATTCCAGTATACAGATGGTTCCATTTTCAGCAATATATGGAAATCATTGTCAAACTCTATCTTTTTGGGATGAAGAAGTTGAAAGGAAGCTAATGGGACCAGAATTGGTAGAAGAAAAGGTAGAGAAAGTTCTGTTGATTTAGAAGCATATTAGAACAGCTCAGAGCAGACCTAAAAGTTATATAGATAATAGAAGGAAGGATATTTTTTTTGAGGTAGGTGATCATGTCTTTCTCAAAGTTTGACCATGGAAACATGTGATGCGTTTTTGAAAGAAGGGAATGTTGAGTCTGAGGTTCATTGGACCTTATGAAATCTTAGAGAAAGTTGGATCAATTGAAGACATAGTAGCTTTACCTCCACTCTTATCCTAGGTACACAATGTTTTTCATGTTTCGATGTTGAGAAAGTATATGCCAAATTCAATTCATGTTTTGAGCCCAGAGGTAGTTCAGCTGGAAGAGAATCTCTCTTATGAAGAACAACCAGTTCAGATTATTGACCATAGAGAAAATGTATTGCAGAATAAGGTAGTTCGCCAGGTAATGGTTTTGTAAAAAAACCATATGGCTTTAGAGGTAATGTGGGAATCTGAAAATTCTATCAAGGATAAATACCCCCACTTATTTTGATAAGTAAAATTGAAAGGATGCAATTCACAAATGGGAAGAAGGATGAAACATCCCAGGTAAATAAAGAATAAGACATATTTCATATTTATTAATATTTTTTAATTAAATGTTAATTTTACTTTAAAGGGGTTGCTATGTTCAATAGCATACCGGATACGCAACAACGAGTTCCTTTAAATCATACATTGCATAGTAATAATATAATATTATTATTTTAAATGGTAGTTAACTCCTAGCCATTGTATTTGAAGGAATGAACAAAACCAACTACAATACGATTATACATGTTTTTTAAAGTTATTTACATTTATCCAATAAACGTTAGAGGCTTAAAATTTGAATGAATGTAATTTTAAGCATAACGTACATTAAAAGGTCGATCTACCACATTTTAGTGGTGAACCCTCTTTAAATTTAGTTTTGGTCACTTTAATACGTTCTATTTGACTGAATAAAATCTTTCTGTAGAATGGGGACATAAAAATTTACATTGTGTAAATTTTGGGAATTTTTCCGATAAAGTTCATTTTTAATGAATAGTAAAAAATATTATATTTAATTCAAAACTGTGTTTTAATCTAATTTATTTATATGGTTAGGTTATCTTTTTAATTGGTTTTAAAGTGTAATTAGAATATATTTTTACCATTTAATCCAATTTTCGTCATTAGAATTAATTTCAAAATGAAATTGGATATAAAAAAGTTTTTATCTTTTGATAGTTATTGTTTCTTAAAAACATGCTATTTGTTTTAACAACGACAAATAATTTTAAATTAATTAATGAAACTTCTTTGTTTTTAATTCAGAAAAACAGACATCATTTTTGAATTCAGAATATCAAATAAATATTAGGCTGATTATTTTGTATTATTCGGAAAAAATTCTATTTTTGATGAATAGTGAAACCACTTAGTAGTAGTTAAAAAACTGAATTTTTCATTTAAATACAATTTTACCACTTATGTGAACTGAATTTCAAAAATCCGACATAAATGGTAGTTATTAGTAAGTAAAATGTGTTTCAATAAGAAAAATATAATTTAGGAGGAATATTGACTTTTGAGTTTTTACCGCGGTTGAAAGTAAATAGGGTAATTAAAGGTAAAAACAGTATTATAATAATTAAAAATTAACATAACACTTTTCCTTACCTTATTGGATGATTAATTTCCGACCATGGGCCTCCTTGGGTCTATTTTGGGACTCAATGGAGCCAATTATGAATGATTATGACACTTTAGATTAATTAATTTAAAGTAAAGACAAAAATGAAAAGAACAAAATCATTTAGTAAATTAATTTTTATATGGTGTTATATAAGTAATATTTTTAAATATAAATATAAATTGGAAATCTAAAATTATTTCCTACAAGATGGTATTTTTTTAATTTTTATACATCGAATAAATTAAATTAGTTATGATACAATTTTGTTGCAGTGTTTACCTCATTAATAAATCATTTAAATAAATAATATTATAAATATTAAAATAACATCCAAAACCTATCCAATTTCTATTGGATGAATTTATTTTGACCATTAATCATCTTATCTTTGACTCTATTGAATTTTTGGACCTTTGAAACCGAATATCATTATATAATATGTTAATATTTTCACACTTTCTTTAAGAGCCCCTCCTCCCACTTATAAAAGGAGACCATTTCTAACCAATTCCTCACACCTCTAAAGCCTTTTGACTCATCCAACCTCTTCCCAATTAATCTCCTTACATCCCTCTATTATTTCTAGATGCCTTACCTTAGGCATAAGACACTTCAAAAAACCATTTTTGTTCAAACCAATGGAAGTTACCCAAATTAAAGGTAACATTTTCTCATAACATCTTTTCTTTTATTTGACTTCTCCAACCACTAAAATTAGTTTATTCCTTTATTTTATTACAAAAACAATATCCTCAATATACAAGGATGTTGTATGAGATGTAATTTAACCACACTGACACACACCTCCATTTAATGGGTGAAGAACATACTGTTTATTTGGATGACAAACTAACACCTCACGAAACGATGATTGTTCGATTATATCCTACCACCTCTCATGGTGGACATTAAGATGGAACTATATTTATATATGATATATATCATGTTTACGTTTTCTTTATGCTTCTATATTTTCCATTTTCAACATACCTTTATGGTTTCCACAATGGGTAAACGAGAGAATTTCATTAGAGGAAGTGCGGACTACCACCCCCTCAAAGTGATATGACTCGTTAATGCCATATGTGGGATGTATAAAGGATGAAGATAATTATATTATATTATATTATATTGGATTATAAAATAACTATGTATCATTATTTTCTAATTCCATTAATATAATAAATATAAATTAAAGTAGCGTTCATGCATACGTACGGCTTACCGTCTCCATGAACGGTGCATTTCATTTCATACATCCAAATGTAATGTATTATTAGAAATACATGTATATATGAGATATATATGATATATATGTTATCTAAATCATGAATATAATTTTGGATATAATGAAAATTTTACCATGTGAATAACTTGTAATTATAAGAAGTCCATTTTTGACTCCAATACCAAATATCGACAAAATGAATGTTATTAACTTAAATGATTACATAATGCTTATAAAATAGTAATAAGTGATATAAAAGGAATAATAAACTTTAAAAATGTTCTTAAGCTAGTATAAATTAACATTATTTTATTATTCAGGAGATTAAAGAATGAATGGGTCAAGTCGGACAAGAGGTAAAGGACTTCGTATCAATCTCCTTTCATTGAGGCATATTTTATTTTAATACAAAACATTCTTTTATATGATGTATAAAAACCATTGACTTTTTCAAAGAGAATAATTTTATACGAATAAGTTTACTAAATGACCAAAAAGAATTTTTATTTTAACATAAGAGGTGACAATGACCTTTCTACCGCTGCAAGTATTATATGTTCTTTGGATTCCTTAACAAGCCGTAATGTTTTTTTCAAGGAAAATAAATACCATATACTCTTTTATGTATTTTTATAATGAAAATGGTTTTATAATGGATTTATTATGTCAATATATTTATGTGATATATTTTTATTGATGTTTGGAAATTTTTTCTTTCATTTATATTTGTTTTATGTGTTATGATTTTATAATGGTACTTGGACACTTGACAGGTGGTTACGTGATAAACCAAATGAAGGGTGGTGCCATGATAAACCAGGACGAGTGGTTACGTTATAAAATCTGATGCATTGGGTATTGAAGTTATCCATATGGATATTCCATTTAGTGATATGTGTGGAAGTCGACCATATTGTTATTACATTTAAGTATGTTAATGTTCTAAGTTACCTTTATATGTTATGTGTTCTTTATATCAGTTTTACGGTAATATTCTGGTTACAAAAGGGTAAGTAGTGATCTTTTATTCAGTGAAGAGTATTTAAAACTTCATAAAGGTGAATTTTATTACTTATGTGAAAGTATTCATGGTTTATTTTTGTTTTGAAAAACCAACTGTTTTCATTCTTTGTGTATCCCTTACTGATATTTTTATGATAATCCCAAGTTTTTGAAATGTTTTTCACAGGACATAATGTGGAATAGGGTCTAGGATTTGATCAAAGAAAAGTCATGATGTATTAAACATGGAACTAGACATGGATCTTTTTTTTAAGAGTTCTTGTTTTGAGAAAAAAATAGAAACCGAGTATAAGTGTCTACATTGTATTGTTTTTTGAAATTAAATGTAATTGTTATGGAATAATTCTTTAAAACTCTAATTCTAAAAAGATGATTAATGTGAATTATTCATTTAATACATTATTATGTAATGTTTTAAGGTTGGGTCTTTATAGGGGATGTTAAAATAATTACTAACACCAAACAGGAAATGGGAATATAATACCTTTGATTTCATCATTAGAATCCACAAAAAAATATAGTGGTTGTAATATTATTTGGTATGTAGTGGATCACTTTAGGAAATAAACACATTTAATTAGTATCAGATAATTCTTATCTCTTTTTTATATCCTTAGTGTACATTTTATGAAAGTGGTTTGTTTTAATGTATTACCTCTCACAATCGTACATAATTGAGACATGAGTTTCATCTCGATCTTCTGGATAAGTCTTCAACAATATTGGAATACGAAGATGAATTTTTTCATTGAATATACTCCTAAAATATATGTCTAGAATGAGAGGAAAATTTACCTCCTAAAATATAGTTTGAGATCCTATTATATGTATGAACAGCTGATTTGGATCAACACATTTTCATGGTAAATGTTTCATAGACTAATATATTTTACTCATGCCTTCAGATGGCTTCTTTTGAAGACCTATATGGTCAGAATTGAATAAATCCAATGATTTCAGATTAATATAGAAAATGAAATCTATTAGGACATTAAATAGATGAAGAATAATGGATAAGGTTATAGTTATTTAGAAACACATTAAACCATCAAAGATTCGACTGAGAACTTATCCTAACAACCGTCAATGTGATTTAGTGTGTGAAGTGTGTGAAATGGTTTTCCAATGAATATATCCTTTGGAACAGTTTATTAAATTTTATAAATAATTAAAATCTAATCCAGATATATATCAATCACTTTAAATTTCTTTATTTTATTATGATAGTTGATAAGCTCTTAGTTCTTCCACCAAACCTCTCTTATGTTCATTATGTATTCTATGTGTCACTCTAGTTGTTGTAAAAAACTAATACTTAGAATGTACTAAAATAATTGTTCATACCATTAAATACTGACCTATCATGTGATAAAAATATAGTCAATATTATGAATTTTAAGTAGAAGTTGTTTCAAAACAATACCACTAACATATTCAATGTTTTGTAGAGAAATAATATATTTTAGGATGCTACATGGGAACTTGAGGATGTGATGATGTTGAAGTATCCTGACTTGGTTATATCTGAATGAAAGAATTTATAGGAATAAATTATTATAATAAGTATATATTTTGACAAAAAAATAATGATATATTTAACTTTAAATAAATTTTATGTCTTTGATATCTTTTTTTACAAGTAACACCGACTTTAAACAAACCACACCATACTATTGAAAAACTGTTATTTAATGTGATCATTATCACATAGTAATTATATAGGATGGTATGGTTTGTACTAAAAAATATGTAAAATTATTATAAAAAATTTTAAATAATGAATTCATTATTCATCAATTTATTTGAAAGGGATATAAAATCATTTTAAGGTAAAAATATATATTTTCTAAAAAACTGTTTTTATTAACACAATCTATTTTGATCTGAATAAATAATATTTATCACTATTAATGAATGAATTAAATTGAATTTATAGATAAAATATTTAATCCAATATTCATTAATTAATTTAATTTTTTTTACAAGTCATGGGAGAATAATAAAGTTGGTTCTATAAAAAAAATTTCTTTAGAAATTGATTTCATTATTTTTTTCACACAAAATATAAAATGAATTTATACCACATATTTAAATTTAATATTTTAAAATTAATTCTATATTTTTAGAAAAAAAGTTATTATAATTCAATAAGAAAAATTTAATTTAATTTATAAGGATTGGTTTACAAATGATATGGGTTAAAAGTGTTATAAGATGGATTAACCTAAGAGACATTTATTAAAAAATAAAATATATATACATATATATAATTTTATTGGTTGATGAAATTTATATTTTTTAATTACTATATGAATTTTTTCATTTTTATCCACTTTACATGAGTAATACATATAAATTATAAAAAAAGTTCAAGTTTCTACATTTTTTTCCACCAACCTCAGTTATAAAAGAGCACATCATATCCTCTCCTCTCTACACTACATGAAAAATTTACAAAGACAGATATATACCCAAATTTTCTTATAACATCTTTATCCATTACCATAAGTATTTTTACTTCCCAAAATTCACATCCAATATTCTTTAATGTTCTATCCAATGAATAATACTTGTAGAATAGGTATATGTTCAAACCAATCCTTTTCACATTTCCTACATATTAATACTCCTAAAATGTTATATAACCATCCTAAAATGATAGAAAAATTATTTTTAATATAATATGTAGGTTTTATGTTAAAATTTTACCATGTTATATCCTATTACCGTCCATTGTAAAAGGATAATGTCACCCATGAATATGGGTGGACAACCACCTCCACAAGCAAGGTGATTAGTTATTCATTTATTATTTGTATGGTTGGAATTAATTATATATTTAATGAGTATATATGATATTTATTATTTAAATATGATTTTTATGGTGAATTATTATATAACTTTATTTCATTACATCCATCAAAAAGTGAACACATCACCCATGAATACATGTGGACTACCACATCCATGAAGTGATGTAATTCGTTTTTCATTACCACTTTATATGAATTCTTATAAAATTGTAAATAATGAATAAATATTATAATTATTTTATTGTTGTGATTATATAGTTTATGAAACCATAAATAAGGTGCGAGTACTCAAACCATAAAATTGAAACATGCGTATAAAATATAATAGTTTTCATGAAAATTCTAATTAAATGATGAAATTGTTAAAAATAAATAATTAGAATCTATAATGGAATGATACACAGTATTATATATTCTAATATTATTCTATAATATATTTATAATAAATCTATATTTATTATACATTATGTTTGAACATGTATGAATAAATACGGGACTTGATGTAAGGTTTTTTGTTACAATCTCATTTCATTTCGGGGTTTTCTATGCTAAATTTCCATTAAGTGATATTTTATTGATATTAACCTTTAAAACTAATCTATTTTATTTTATTTTATTTTATCATTTAATTTTAAACAATCATTACCATTTTACCTCTTTGGTACATTAAATGATCTAGAATGTTTTTTAGAAAATAAGATCTTATTACCTCTGGCCAAAAAGTATTTTGTCTCATGTCAATGTTTTTTAAAATGATTTTAAGATTTTAATTTTCTTTTATAAAATGATTCCTAAAACAAATTTTCATCCATATAATTATTTCTTTTTAAAGGATTTAAATTTAATCCTATAATTTTTTGCAAACTGTTCATTTATGAATTATTATAAATACAATAAAAGGAATCAGTGTTTTATCATTTACCACATTAATGGATTTTACCAATGCTACAACTATTATTTTATTTTAAGATTAATTTGAAATTTTCTATTGTTATTTTCAAATAAAACAATTTTCCAACTATTTTGGTAATTTTGAGTTTTTATATACGCTATTATAAAATGTTATATTCCCTATTTGTAATGAAATGCTCACATACCCTTTTAGAGGTATTTTTTTCTTCTATTTAATAATACATTAAGTGTTTTTATAATTCATTAAGTAAATGATCTTACGAAAATGTCTGATTTATTTTTCTCGGGATTTCTTATGATGATGTTATTTTAAGGATGAATCTATGAAACTCATTACGTTCCTATAGGTCAATGAATAAATGACAATATGAGGAATATTTTTTATGATACCATCTACGTCATTTATTTGGATAACTACTATTATGTGATGATAGAATTTTTATGAAACTATATTTGTTTCAATAGTTAATTATAAGATTAAATGATGAATCTTTTTATGTTCTCATGGAATATATATGTATGGTTTTCTATATATGATATTTTTTCCCATAAGTATATAACCCATATATACAATGGGTAAAGAACTATATATCATGAGATAATCTGGACTGTAATGGTGAGTGAACAAAGATTAGTATGTGAATCGTTCCATTATAATATTATTGGGAGTGATCCTTGACTAAGGAAGTAATAAAATCCAGAGTAAACACAATATATTATGGTAGTATTTATGTGACCCTTAACTAAGGAAATAGTTTTTTTATTCTTATGCATAATCTACAAAAATATATATCATGGTTATGATATAATTTCCTTAATCGTGATTTATTATCGATGATTCCATACTCATATAACATATTTCTTTTGATATGACAAAGCCTTATGAAATTATTCATGATTAAATATATTTCACTGATTGGGTATGACTATTGAATATTATGATCATTTTATTATACCCTTATTATTAAATTATGCTATCTTATGATCATTTATTGACATTTCTAATGATTACCCTTATGAAACATCAAAGGTGACCCTTTCTTATGTTTCCTTTCCTAGACTCGGGATGAAATATTTTAAGTAGTGTATGCATATATAGCGTAATATGTGAGAAGGACATTGTAAGAGATATTTAATATCATTCATTAAATAATATGATTCTATATCTAGTCGTCAATGAAATGAAACTATAATGGAAATAGGGATTTTATTATTATGAGATGTATTGAATATTACTCTAAAATGATGTAATATTTATGTCTGAAATCTTTGGGTCACCTCACCATCTCCTAACTTTAAATAAAATAATGAAATAGTGTATTAAATGAGTCACTAATAATTTTATATAATATGAAATTAGGCCTGATTTTCATGAGAAAGAATAAATAATTAAAAATTAATTAATGAAACGATTTATTAATTTCATTATGTAAATTGAATTTATGATAATAATTCCAAAATTTCTATAGAATTAACTTATTAATTAATATATTACAAAGAAAATACTTGTATCTTTTTTTATAAAATAAATCTAAATTCAAACTCCCCTTGAATAACCAATCATGCACTCTACTATATAATTTATAAATAAATTTCTCTCCCATTATCAATATGTGATGGTTGCACCCTCCTCTATAATTTCATATGAAATTTATCCCACTTAATCAATATGTGATAGATCCTCCATTGTTAATATGAAATAAAATTCATCTCACAATTATAGATAGAACCTCCATATGACTCCCAATTTATTAATAGACCCAATTATCACCACATTAAAGGTTTATAATAGATAAGTTGTAACAAATCTATTCAAATCATAATGGATAAAATACAATTCTAATATCCACTTGATGAAGATACCACATTATATATAGAATAATTTTAATTCTAACAAGGAATGAACATAAACATAGGGTAGTGGGTGTCTCTTCCCCAAACCATGAAGATTGTTGAAATCTAAGAGCCAAAAAATTATTGTTAAGAACATTCTTAAAATGTGTCCTTTTTATGTTTTTTGTAACATGATTTATAATATAAATATTCTATAATATCACCCTCCCTTTATCAACATTTGTTATTATATGGTTATACATTATCCTAATGAATATTTTACATAAATGATGTACATGGTTTTTGTAACATTAATTGATGTCCAGTTTTCAAAGTTGATTCATATACGAGAATTCACTTCAAATCCAATATAAATAATTTGTTTCTTCATCCAATGTGTTATATTAAACATTTAGTGGTGACTATCTATTCGGCTTCCCTAGTTCTCATTGAGATAAAATTCTACATTTTTTATTATCCAATAAATCAAAAAATCTCAATGATAAAACACAATTATAGATGTTAATTTCCTATTATCAAATAAAGTAGTGAATTCCACATTTGTATTCCATTGAAACACCCACTATAATGTTTTATATTAAAAATAACTAAAATCCAGCATTCCTTCAACACACCATAGTATCTCACTACAACATGTACATTTTTATGATATATTTGATAACTTATAGCTTAATAATTAGAAAAATAATGTAGGATATTTTATTTGATATATACAGTGGGTTTTACATGATATTTACTATCCACCATCACATGAAACACTTTTCCAATTTCATATCTAGATAATTTTATCCAAGTAGGAACTAGTGTATTCCTCAATAGAATTGTAACATCCCATATTTTCAAAAAGCTATGGAAGATAAGATTTTGGATTTAATTTCTTAATTTTTATCGTTAAATGATTATTAATGGTTTCATGGGTGTATTATAGTTGTATGGGTCTTTTTCAGTGCCTAAACTCTTATAATTTATAGAAGAAGAATGGGCCACATGGTTAGGAGAAACTGTTCTTCCTGGCCCAAATAGTTTCTCTAACAGTGTGTCATTAAATATTGGGGAGTCAAAATCCATATAGTTTTTTTGAAACCATTTTAAGAGGCCTATAATCCACTATAACGTTTCACAGACATGTTTCAGAGTCATTTTTAATGGTCTCTATATAGTTAACCAAGCGTTCTTGAGGTCTTGTGGCCCTTCATTTCAGCGCACCATTAACTGGATCACGATGTGGGAAGCTACAATGTGGTATTAAAGGGATTTTTCCTTCTTAACAAAACATTTGTATTTATATGGGGTATATGTAAAATTGGTATTTGGTAATTATTATATTCCTAGTATTAAATGACCCATGTATAAGGGAACCCAAAATTTACAAGGATGGGTAAATGTAGTTCTATTTTGTACATGTTACAATTTTACAAATTTCTCTTTAGAATCACAGACATGTTTTTTCTATTATTATTGATTATGTTATCATTACAATGGGTTTTTACCATGTCATAATGATAATTGGGTGTATCATGTTTTTTCATTATATTAGGGACCATATGACTAAAATGTCATGCATTATGCCATGCCATATATAATTTACATGTGAATTTTCTTGTCAGATATTATTAGTGCCTTGATTATTATATATAGAAATGTGCAGACATTCCTCACATGAATGAAAAATAATTATTGACACTTGAAGTTCCTAACTTAACATAATTTTTTTTCCTGTACATGTTAAATAAGACACCTGAGGTAGTTAGCTATGACATGTTGATACATGGACCATTTCTCACATGGGCTAGAATGTGTTATCGTTACAATTAAGATGATTAAACATTTCAATTTATAATGTGTTTCAGAACTTATAAATTTTAATTGGTGATCTATGTAATTCAACCATTTATGTTATTTACATACCCAAATGAGTTGTAATTTATGTTAATTAAAACCTTTACAATGAAATGGTTATCTTATATAAGATAAATGGGACCTCAACACTAACCTGACCATAGTTGTGGGTAGTAGATCATTTCCCTATGATACTTCAACGAATTTTTCTTACCACCATGACCTGGATCTAGAAGCCAAATTGGTTTGTGAGTTTCTTTTATAAGTCCTTGACCACGTTCATTCCTTCCTTTATTTCAATATATGTCATAAACATGTTCATAGGAGTGCACTTTAAAATTGTAAAGCTATCGTACTATGAAATAATCATTCTATATACTAATAAAATGGGGATAAGAACAATCCAGATATGGTGGGACTTGAGCCACCTGTAGTACCGCCTATAGTTCCACCTAAGGAACCTATAGTAGATCTTCCACTGGGCATCAATTCTCAGTTCCTTGATAGTTATTTTCGGTTCATACTATCTGTTTTGGGTGATCCTTGACAAACCCCTACCATGGAAGAGATGACTATGTATTTCTAGAAACATCATCCTCCCACCTTCTCCAAGGATGGTGGAACTCAGGATACCATGTCATGGTTATAAGGCATCGTATCTATCTTTAAACATATAGATATGACTCTATAGTAGAGGGGCATGATATCTAATTTAGTGTTACATTATTCTTTAAAGCAATTGTGGGATATCATATCTCAGATAGTGCATCATCAAGGTATCGTCTAAGTGGATTTTTAGATAGCCTTATAAGATCACTTCTTCCCATTGACTCTAAGAGTGGACCACACCAAGGAATTTATGAACCTTCATTAGGGCTCTATGACCATGATAGAGTATTCTTTTCTCATCACTGATCTCTAGTTTTTTTATCTATCTTTGACTGGTGATGAGTTAATGAATGCAAGGTGATTTGAGAATGGTATTCATTATATTGTCTAATTTTATGTCAATTTCTTCCCAGTAACTACCATTACAAATATAGTTAAGCATGACCTTATTATAGAATGGAATCTTAGAGAAGATGAAAATTTGGGACACTTTGGTCTAGTTTAAATGCATCATGACAATTCATATTGTATTAGGAATCAATATTTCAAGGGATCATGTGGGGGTGGTTCCAGCTATGTAACCCACACTGAAATTCATGTGGCGTGTCACTAGTGTGGTAGGACAGGACATAGGAAGCCTCAGTGCATGAGGAACCTGATCAAGTTACTAGCTTGCTACAGGACCAGTCACCTTCAATGCTTCTGCTAATTTTTCCTATAGCGTCAAGTGAGTGGGGATCTATTCTGATGATGATTTTGGGTATAAGATCAATGATGATACGTAAACATGTAACTTGGTAATCTCCCATATGATCATTCCAAAGGGGTAGATTTGGCCAAGGAAATCGATCCTCAGAGATTTAGTTTCCTTAGAGAGGATCCACTCAGGTCAGTCATGTATCATCTCAAGGCCACGATTTAATCTATATCTATATAGTATATCTTAATATTGAGGAGAAAATTATACGGCCTTCTATTATACGATGTACTATTCTAGTAGACATTATTTTTGTTTTTATCCTTTTCGACATAGGGGCATGACAGCCTTTTCTATCTGTTGAAAGTATAGGATTTTTGGGCCTAGTAATAGAGAACATTGGTGGATTGTGTCCTCATAATACACACCTTAGGGTAAGATTCTAGAACATATGTTAGTATAATGAGTTACCCTTGAGAAACATTTTTACCATTTCCTTTTTAATTTCTTCATCATCCAGATGACCAGCTTTGATATGATTATCCGTATGGAATGGATTGTTACTTGAAAATCACAATTGTATTTCAACCACTGATGGGTGGAAATCACATCACCATAGGAAAAAATGTATGTTCATATTGTTGAATGGGGGATCTAGGCTAGTCGAGATGGAGTCAAAAATACTAATCCATGAGGGGTGAAAACCTATAGGTATAGTCTTCTTATGAGTAATTAGGGATGGAACCTTGTAGATTTCACTCTTATTGTAGATCATTTCAAGAAAGTATTCCCTATAAATTTCTCAAGATATCCTCTTGAGATAGAGTTTGATTTTACTATTGATCTAGTGCCAAGTGTGGAACTAGTTTTCATTTCTCCCTATAGGATGGATCCTATAGAGATTTAGGAACTAAAGAAGTAGATTGAAGATCTACAGCAAAATGGTTTTATCCATCCCAGCACATCACCATGGGGTGCACTAGTCCATTTTTAAAAGAAGGCAAGTGTTACCCCTATAATTTGAATGAATTATCACCAGTTGAACCATATTATAGCAATGAACTAGTATTCAGGACCTCATGTAGATGACCTATTAATCTTGCTCCATTGGGAAAAATTTTCTATAAGGTTGATTTGATGTTGGGCTACCACTGGGTTTTGGTGAGGATATTAAGAATTCCATTTATATAATTCCAAAGATGTTATGACCTGTATGAGTATATGTTTATTCCATTTATCTTGATAAATGTACCAACATTATTTATCGATCTAATGAATCTAGTTTTCCACCCAAACATGGATTCATTTCTGATAGTCTTAATAGAAAACATATTAGTGTGTTTTTTAACAAGTCATGACCATGCCAACCACCTTGAGATCCTGATGAATACACTAAAAGAGCACCAGCTATATTCAACACTAAAAAAAGACACTTTTGGAGTAATAAGGTTCACTTATTGGGTGATATCATTTCAAAGGAAGACATATTCGTTGACTGAAATAAATATTGGGCCGTGTTTTCCTATAAGAGTCCTAATAAAAAGATTTATATAGAAAAATTACTAGGGCTTGATAGATATTACAAATGATTCCTCCAGGATTTCTCCTAGTTAAAAACACCTGTTATGGTCTTGACAAAGAAGTGTGTGACATTAATATATTTTGAAGCTTTTAAGACATCATTTCTAGATTAATAGAGGATACTAAGATCAGCACATATCCAGATTCTTCCAGAACTAGAGAGAGGATATAATATTTACTATGATGACTCAAGTATCAGGTCAGTAGTAGTTTTGATATAGGTTGATTGGGATTTTGTGTATGATCCCCATGAACTGAAGGCCCATGAGTAGAATTACACAATTCATGACCTCGAAATAGAAGCCTTGGTTCATGCTTTATGTTGATGGATTCATTATCTATTGGTTGAGTGATTTATTATTTACACATAACAAAAAAAATATAAGTTGATTCAATACATAGTGGGACATAAATTAAGGTAGTGTATGTGGGTATAATACCAAAACCCTGTCAATAATGAGAATTATTACACACCCAATATGGGGAAAATAGTTGTTATTTCATTTATCGGGATGACTCAGATGCATGCCTTCATAGATCCTAGTAGTGAGTGGTAGTTTATTGATATAATTTCTATGATGCACTAGGAGTATCATGAATAGAATGGAAGGATTGTTTTAGATGTTCAAGTAGTTTCATCCTCTATTCTAGTACTAGTATAGATGAGGCATCTATAAGATTCTACATGCTTTGTCCTTAGAAAAAGAGTCTTTGGTGAGAACCCTCTAACTTGTTGGGTTTTTTATGATAATGAGACCCTACACTTCCATGGGTGTTTTATGTGCCAGTTTATATATGGAGAGAGTTGATGCAATAATCTAGTTTATTTTTTTAAGAATTTCACCCAGTCCTTATCAAGATGTACCAAGATGTACACCATCAGTACTAGAGGACGGGTATGAAGAGGAAGATTATAGTCTTTATCAATCAGTGATCCTCCTATGAGTAGGTTATGGTAGAACACCTGGTACTTGTGGATTTTCTATATCCTCTAGACATTCTTGACTAGAAACAGAATGATGTCACCAAATATTTGGTGATAGGATTGCAATAATCCCCTCAAGACAATGATGCAGTATGGTTGGTTTTCTATAGTTTTTCCATGGTTTCAAACTTTATTCTAATCAATGTAACCTTCTCTATTGAGGATCCATGAATGATTTACATCTAGTTGAGAGTGTGACATCATTGTGTTCCCATTTCGATCATCTTATATGGAGACACAATATTTACATCACTATTCCCGAATGTTTTTCAGACGACACTAGGTTCACAGGTTTTCTTGAATACAATATAGCACTCTTAGACCAATGGGATATCCGAGAAGATGATACAGGTGAAAGAGGGTATGATTTAGGTAGACATCCTTTAGATTATAGGTTTATTGGGAAATAGTATCTCCCTTGTTGAGTTTTAATATAACAATTGTTTTCAGGAAACCATTCAAATGGCTCTATATGAAGCCCTTTTATGGTATTTAAATTGTTTCACCTCTATATTTACAAGAGGAATGGGAGGAATCAGTAATGAGTCTTCATATAATTCAATAGACTTAATAGAAAGTTAAAATTATTTAGAATCATATTGATATAGTTATATCCCAGAATAAGTCTTATATTGATCATCACTATAGACCTATGAAGTTGGATGTGGGGCATTATTTCTTTCTGTGTGTTTCTCCTAGAATGGTTCATACAAGAATTATTAAATAGAGAAAGATATATCCTTGATACATAGGCCTTTTCAAGAAAGTGGAATGAGATGGGACATTATTCTAGTAGTTCTAGTTACCTTGAAGGTACCAATCCATTCACAACATCTTCCATGTATCACATCTTTTTAAGTATCAAGATGACTGATCTCATTCATTTCAACATGATGATATTTATCCGGAGGTGGAATCATCTTTTAAGAAGAATCTAATACATATCATTGATTAAAGAATAATGGATCTTTTTGTAAGGTCATCTCCCTTGGTCTACGTTCTATAGTAGCATGGCCATGTTCAAGGTGAGACATATGAATGAGAGGCTGATATATGTGTGAAATGGTTATAAATCTTCTCGAATAATGTTTTACCACACTTGGAAGGGAAACTTGGGTAATAGTACTCTTAAGGATGGGATTTGATAATTTTGTGAATTTTCTCAATAGTAATGACCAATAGTTTTTATCTTTAATTCTTAAATTTTACCTTTAAATGTTTCCTAATATAGTCAAGGGGGTATCTTAGGCATTTGGGGATTGTTAAGATCATGGAGGCCCAAATTTTGTAGAACCATACTATCCCACATGATTATGAAAATCCATGTCACCAACCCCACATGGTTTCTCTAACTATATGGATGAAGAAACTGTGGAAAAGGTCTCTGCATGGTTAAACTAAAACCATGAATAGAGGCATTTGTGCATGTGAAACATGTCTTAGATAAGTTATAGAGGCATTTCTCATGGGTGGTTCATGGTTAACAAAACTATGTTCCTAGCCTATTTGAGGGTCCTCTATGGGAAGTGGAATGGTTCGTGTTTGGAACATGGTTTGTCCAACAATGTAGAAAAACTATGCACCCATATCTATGTGGTTGAAATTAATCTATTTCTTTTATTGAATTAAATATCTCACCCTTATCTTCTGAATCTCATTCTTCTCTACCAGCCATGCCCTATGCTCCTACTTCCATCTTTGTATGTGTTTTTGATATCTCCCACACCCATCGTCCAAATATATCATCATCAGAAGCATTGGAAGGAAATAGGTGGGCTCTACAATCAACATCCTTCAGTTTTTTCTTGATTCCCCAATATGATTCATTAGTTATTTATGATATCTTTTTCCATATTTTATGGTGTTCAACAATTTATTCCATTTCTCTCAGTCTATATCAATTAATCAGTTGAGAGTAGATGAGTGTTTATCTAAAAGGCAAAGGGAGGTGTCCTAGTTCTCTGTTTCTTGTTTCATCACTTTTATAATGTGAACTAGTGTTCTACATGCTTGAACCTATTGGTGATGCCTCTATGCTTTCAGGTAAATTTTTATATGGGGTTCTTAAGGTGAATTGTGAACCTAGCCTATGGAGAAAATAATTATTGTGTAGTTCAACTTGTCGGGAGGCACCATATAGGGATGACCATCTTAAATGGCCTATTTTTCTTTTACACAAAAAGGGAAAGCCACTATATGGTGTCTGTTTCAATTTTAATAAAATCCTTAATTAATGAATTTATTTAAGACCAATTAAAGGAAATTAGATTCCTTTAGTCTTGATTTATTATGATTCAGGATTCATTGTTTGTTCTTATATATGGTGCCTTATAACATTTTCCATGTTATTTAGGAATTTCTCAAACATATTTCCCTATGGTGATGACTTATATACATCTTATTATTATTGTGCTTGTCAAATTTTGACCCATTCCTTATACAATTGATTTTTAGTTTGAATAAGATGAATATGATATATTATTTATAAGATATACATGAAATGCCTTCATGATGATATATGGGATCTTGGTTGTCATTCCCAACAATATTATGGGTCTGGGGAGAACATGGATCCGGAAAAAATGTTTCCATAGAATCAATTGTTAACATCATTATCTAGATCTCCTGAACGCACTTGGAGTGACCCTTTCCTTACCATGTATCAGATCTTTGGGTAGATTACTTATAGTCTTGAGTGACAATGGTGCTTTAGAGGAGAAACTGTCGATGGTATCATTGAAAAAATGTCTATTCCATGAATTAGGTGATACTTTTTCCCCATATGTGAGATACCTATGATGAGAATAAAGGTTACCATGCTAAATGTGATACAGGGGGCACTGTTATAGGCCCATGTGGGAGGACTCTATGGTATTTTTTATATTGGTGGCTACTGTATCAACTCTTGTGATTCCATGTGGATCTATTTTGATGGGATCAGGATTTTATATTAAATTTGATGAATTTATATCCTAGTTTTTAGGTGATTCCACTTTGTTTATAAGAGCATCCTAGATTATTGGTGAAGACATGCATCCTCCATGCCAAAGGACAAGATTGGGGCCAATACAGTTTTTGAACCTTCCTTATAATGACCATGTAAGCACCTTAGTACTTGTGTATGTTCCCTTGGTTCAGAAATCCAACTTAGGATGAAGTAGGTATAACTGATCGGGTACCCTTTGAGATAGACAAGAAAAAGTATTATATATTTATTTAGTTATTTAATTCTCACATTTAATATTATTTCCAAACTATTGATTTTTCATTACATGAACTGGACTGATATAGACCATATTAGTGGTGGACTACTAGGATTATATCTTGCACCCTTCTTGGGCCACATTGGAACCCAAGAATACTTTGTGATTTAAGGTATTTACAAAGATACGAATCCTACCTCTGATGCTTGATCAAATTTTCAGTGGGGGGTATGGGAGCGTAGGACTGAGCCTATGCTTAGGATTTTAGAAGTACGTGTTTTTAGACATTTTGTATTTTTATATAGAATGTGGTATATTCTTGTATACTACGATCCCCAGGTTCCCATATTGTTTATTTACATGACATCATGATCATCAATTTTGCATATATTATAATTATAAATCTTGTTCCAGTTATTTATTTATCTTTTATTATGATGATCATGATGATGATGATGATGATTATAATTATTATTTCATTGATGTCTATTTAATATCATTATTTCCGCTGTAGTGGGTCACTGGTCTAATAATTATATTATCTTTTTCTACTATTTATATACACACACACACACAAAAACACACACACAGATATATATATACATATTTACCATTTTCCAACACTCCGATATATTATATAATAGTCTCCCCATAGACACACTTGAGGCCTTAACTAATAGTTTTAAGCCTTAGGCATTTGGGGTGGCATGATTCAGGTCTCGTGGCCCACCATCTTAGGGAAACATGAAGTGGAAACCAAGGTATGATTCTACAAATAAATCTATCAGTCTATAAATATTAGCAATTTTTTTGAATATTTTAGATTGATAAATAAGAATTACATGACTTTTTTATATTTCTAATAAATTAAAGAAAAATCCATTCATTAATTTATAGTACTCACCAGCCATGGAAATTAGTAACTAAGTTGTAATAAACACATATAAATATTATCAATAAGCACAATTTAATATTTAATGGATTTTTTCATTAGAATATATTATAAAAATCATCATTTTATAATTATTCTTTTTGATATTGATAATTTGATCAACTTATCAATGAAAAAACCAAGATTTCTCAAATGTTTATAAATTCTATAATATCCATCTATTGGGGCATGATTAATCCCATAAGTAAATTCTGAAACCAATAATTATTGTTATAATATTCATGAAAAAGGAATCAATCTAGTTGTTCAATTTGGACTTCCACTTCATGAAACCCATTAAGGAATGTAGTCATGACACACTTTAAAAACCATTAACATCCATTACACTACAATTCCTAATAATAATTGGATTATATCTAAAGAATCTATGAGAGTAGCTTCCAAATGAATGTCAATCCCTTTAATTTTGGAGTATTCATTTCACACAAGATATTCTATATTATAAATCACCTTTCCTTCTTAATTGAAATCATTATAGAAAACCCTTTTCATTTTGATAATGTTATTCTCACTTGAAATTGAAAAAATATCCCCATATTTATTCATTTGATATTTCATGTTATTTACATATCAATTTTTCTATGTTAGACCCTTAAGGAATATTACACCCTTAGTGGGAGGGGAGGGGTGGGAATAAAGGTATTGAAGTTTAACACAATTCTTATTTTTATGTGTACCTTGTTATCTAACCTTGGGGAAATTTTTTGAAATCTATATATCTTTCATCCCAATAAGAGATAGAATTCGTAAATAAAATGATGGATTTTACTTGGTTAACCTATAATGAGATAACCCATGGATCAAGCATGACAATGAACCAATGAATAAAATTCACTAAATCTTACTTATTTATGTGTACAATTCTAGAATGGTATCACTGACCCTCATGGTTCACTTCCATAGATAATTAGGGAACTCATAGCTATCCTCTAATAAATAACTCACTGCTCTGTCAATTGAATATTTTACTCTTCACATGAATATAATGATGATATAAAAAAAGGTAAGTGTTTCTCTTAAGAAAAAATATTGTAAACATTCTGAGATAATTTTTCCCCAAGAATAACACATTATTACATTTAAGAACATAAATAGAAAAAATTAATCGTTTATTATCTATATTTCATTCTAATTCCTAGATATTTATGTTATTTTATGATCTTATTATCTTATATCAAGATAATCACATCCTATGTAACTTCCATCTTAAGAGATATATTGGAATATTATATATATTTATGTATCTATGGTTATAACTACATGGATATTTAATAAAGAAATTATTTTCAAATAATATCTCCACCAACACATCATGAATTTCCATAATATATAGAAAAATTAATATTAACAACACTATAATCAGTGTCTTCATCTTTAATACTCAGTATGTCCCTTGATCATAAAACCAATATTGAATGCAGTTGACCATATAGTTACATATAACTGTATATATTATTGCATCTTTTGATATAAGGGATCTCAATATATCCTCCCACAATCATGAATGGTCTATGTAGCCAAATTCATACTTTCAAACATCCTAATAGCTAAAATCAATATAATAAAATTTTAACATCTCTTAATATAGAGTATGGTCATGTAGAATCATTTCTCACATAGATGATGGTTCTACATAGCTAATTAATGTATTAATTCTACCCAAGTACCTAATTCACATAGATCTTTTGATCATGTATCAGATTAATATATTTTTTCAGCCCACATACCAAATTCATTTATATATTTTATAATATACCTGATTTACATTGTCATTATAGAAAATACCTAATTCACATAGTTCTTATATCCTTGAAAATGATTCATGTATCCATTATGGACATGACCATGTTTTTCAATCATCATCATTCTGGCCACATAACTAATACATGTAGCCATTATAGCCATGTTTTTATTCATATAGCTGATTTTGTAACACCATGATATTTATTGAAATGAATTTTTCAAATATATTTTACCATTTTGATATTTTATATTACACAAAACACTAAGTTTATATTACTTTACAAAAAAACTAATTTTAGGTATTGTTACACATAATAGAGAGTTTATATTGTGTTACACAGAACACCATGTTTAAATGAAACCAGTCTTACTGTTAAAGTAATATTACTTAATATGATAGTTATCAATGAGCCATTGTAATGGCATGAATTCATATGATCAACTAAATTATGAAAATATATGGTTTTATAAAATAAATAAATAAACTTAATTATTTTGTATCTAATTAATTATAAATGGAAATAAAAACCTATTATATAATGAAAGAAATCATTTTATGAAAAACTACCTTTTTACACATAAAATTGATTTAGCTAAATAAATTAAATGAATCACTTTGGTTGAATTAATTTAATGAAATATATATACTATATATTTAATAAAATATTAAAAAATCATTTTACTTATTTTCTAGATGAGTGATATGAATGAATTTAATTTTATTCTTACACAATATGTTTTTTCTAAAAAGAAGTTTTCCCACCATTTTATGGAATACTTATTTTAAAAATAAATTTTCCCAATTTAATAAAATTAATTCTTAAAATAAATATCATTATTTAGATAAGATTACCAAAATTATATTTGGGCTATGTTTTGGTATTTTCTCAAAAACATACATTTATTGATGAGTACTAATAAAATACTAAATCCAAATTAAAAACTGCAGTTTTTTTCCTATTTTATTAAATGTTAAATAATATTTTAAATTGGTATTATTGTTAAATTTTTTCAATAATACATCTATTAACCCAATTTTCTCAATTAGAATAAATTTAATATTGAAATTGGAAATAAAAATTTTTTAAATTATTGATCATTTTATGTTTCATAACCCACATAGTCCTCACGTCTGTAGGTGTAAATTTAATTTATGTTCTGAAAATCTTGGGAATTGAATTTAGAAAAATGGATTCCTAATTTTTTATAAAAATAATTTATATTCTATTATAATTTTAAAATACCTTTTACCATAATTATTTGTTAAAAAATCTCGTATTAATTACTACAATTATGGTTAAATCAGCATTTTGCACATTACAAGTGTTTGTATTCAAATTAACTATACCCAAACGGGTGATTTTTATTTAATGAATTAGAATTTGTTTTTTAATAATTAGTGATAAATTTTATAATAAATAGAATTCTAATTTCTATTTTAATGGATAAATTTCTAAGGTATGTAACAACAAATAGATTACTGTGGTAAAACCTAAATGGGGGAATACATGTAATCTTAAAGACTTAGGAACAATATGATAAAAAGGTATATATTTTTAGGTATATATGGTGTTTCTCAACCACATAAATCATAAAATTCATTATTGAACTATTTTTGGGGAACCATAGGTAAAGGAGATGAACCAATTTTGAATATGTTTGGGTATTTATAAAAATGTCACTCCTCCTCAATTATAAATGGGCACTCACTACCCTCCCTGATTCACACATATGAGGCCATTTGGATTGACCAAAACCTACAAAAATCACTTTCCAACTTACCCTAACTAAACCTAGAACCATTATATTTTTCATAAATCCTTCTTAGGAATAATTTATTGCAATCCTAAGGATAATACACGAAGAATAAGTAATGTTATTATATGAGAATCGTTATGTTATATCCTTCTCCACCTTCTCTGATTCTTATTATACCATGAATATATAATAAATTAAGTATATTATATATATTTATATGGTTTTATGTTAATTTTTAAACCATAAAATTCCCAAACTTCCCTCAAACGGATTAAAAAATTGTTATTTGTGTGTATAGTGGAATATCAACTCATAAATCGATGACATTCATTTTTCCATTTCCACCTCTCACAGTTGAACATAATGATGGATTTGTAGTTTATAAATATATATATTATATAATTTTTTATGAATTTTTTATGATTATAAAATTTTTATATCGCATATAACTTCTTTTGTTCAACTTTTTGTGTCTATGATAACATCATTCATGGGTACGGTAGAGTTCAGCCTCACGAAGCACTGTGTTTCAGTCATGAATTACATGAAATGTATCAAGAATTAGTTTAATAATAATATGTGATATATAAGTAATAAAATTTATAAAATAATGATAATATATATATTTATATACTTATTTATCACTTACTTTTCGTTCTTTCAATATGATAATAAAATGAAACAACAATCATGCCTACGTATGACATACCGTTTCCATGAATGGTGACCTTAATATCCTATCAATAAATTTTTTGAATTAATATAAATAGAATAAACTGAATATATTTGATATTTAAATAAGGGTTTATAATATTTAGATGATTGAATCATGAAAAAATTAATAGTACAAAAAGGGGAAATCATACTCAAAAAACAAAGCCTTTATTTTCCAATACACGACTTTAACTCGAAATTGTATAAAAACTGGTAATAAAAGTTCCTAATAAGAGAATATATGGTATGATATATATATATATAATATTTATAATAAAAAATTAATTATTATATAGAATTTTTTACTGATTATGGTGGAAGTGAAGACATAATGTAAGGTATTTCTATCTTACTTTTACTTTATATGATACAAATTCCATATTCAACACATGTTAAATTTATTTGGTGTATATACATAAAAAGAATTTATTTTATGATTATTATACTAAAATATATTGGTATTTACATATCCCTATCAAGATATATCTATCATGGGGTTTATGACTCCAAAGTTACCAAATCGGTAAGAGATTTTCTCTCAATTTTCCTTCTTTCAAATATATGTTTTTTAGGAACGTATATCATTTCAATAGGTGTATATAAAAAACAATTGAAATGAAATATAATGAATTTATCCCTAATAATTATATATTTTGATTGATTTTATGTTATTATTTAATGGTTCTTATTATTCAAAGTTACCTAAGAGGTAATTGTGTCATGATCCAATCTGATCATTTATTGATATTTTTTACGATTATGTTCCAGATGATATTTTTTTAATCTATATCTCAATATTTATCATGAATTATCTTCTCCTATTGTTATTATTGTTATCTTAATGTAATTGTAATAATTTTCCAGTCATTGGTACTTAATATAATTAAGAAAATATTTTTAAGAAAATATGACTTTATCTCTATCTTCAGTCACAAATCTATTCTATTCCAAATCCATGTTTTCTAAAACTGTTTCCAAAAAAATTAATTGATATTTTTATCTCATCTAAAATTTATTTGTTTTAAAATTTTTGTGTAATTTTTTTAAATGATTTTAAAATACACCTTTATAATATTTAAGTATTATTTTAATATAAAAGTATTTTGAAAATGTGTTATGTTTTTACATTATTTTAAATTATTTTCAAAGATTTAATTATATGTTTCAATGGTTTTTTTAAAATAAAATCATTTGAAAAATGATTTATATTTAAAGTTTTATTTAGATTATTTAAAAAAATTCCATTATAGATTTTCAGGGTAATTTTAAAGAAAAGGGTTCACAAAATGTTTTCTCTTTTAAAAGGGGGTTTTCAAAGATAAAACAACAGTTTCCTTAAGAAATTTTTTAAATGATATTTGAAAATTATTTTCCATCAATGATGATACCCATTGGTTTTTATTATTCCTTAATAGGGATATGATCCCTGTATACTTCTCATAGTTTTTTATGAATGTTCAAATTTTTATGGCATGATATTTTTGAAACATATTTCTCTTCCATGGGTTATTCAATATTAAAATATATATGAAATCCACTTATTTTCATCGGTAATGATTTGAATAAAATATTATTGAAACTGCCTATTTTCAACAAGTTATGATACAATTAAATATTTATGATACCCATTTAATATCATTGGTTATGATATGATTAATTGTTATGATATTTTTTATCACATAAATACAGTTTTAATTATGTTATGAGTGGGACCAATATAACCCTTCAATGTATTAAGTAAAGTTGGATAAATCATGAGTGAATATATTATCTTTGAAATGAATTAAATGTTCACAATCTTAAATTTAAACCTTATTACATTTTCATAATGTTTTCCAATAACCATATTTCTTGTTAACAATTTAATGTGTTAACCTTCTTACATGTGCAAAATGTAATGAATGAATCTCATTACAAGTTCACAATGTTATGCATGAACCTGATTACATGTTCAAAATTTTTTGTGTGAACCTTATTACATATAAAAAATGTAATGCATGAACCAGATTATATCTTCAAAATTTTATGTGTGAACCTTTTCACATGTTCATAATGTTATGAATGAACCTGATTACATGTTCATAATGTTATGCGTGAACCAGATTACATGTTCACTATGTTATGTGTGAACCTTTTTACATGTTCATAATTTTATGTGTAAATCTAATTACATATTCAAAATGTTATGTGTGAACCTAATTACATGATCATAATGTTATGTGTGAACCTCATTTCAACCTCACAATGTTATGTGTGAACATTATTACATGTTTACAATGTCTTGTGTGAACCTTATTGTGTGTTTATAATTTTATGCATGAACCGAATATCATTTTCACAATATTATACCAAAACCAGATCACAAGTTCATAATGTTTTGTGTGGACCTTATTATGTCTTCTTAATGTTATATGTGAACATGATTACATGTTCACAATGTTATGTGTGAACCTTATTAGATTTTAAAAATATTTTTTGTGAACCTAATTACATGATCCCAATGTAATATGTGAACCTAATTACATGTTAAAAATGTTATTCCTGAAACTTATTATGAGTTCAGAATGTTATTCATGAACCTAATTAATTTTTTATAATGTTATGTGTGAACCTAATTACATGTTCAAAATATTATGTGCAAACATTATTGCACATTAATAATGTTATGTATCAATATATTAAAATTTTCATGTGTATAACTTTATTTTATGTACATAATTTTATTCATAGACCTAGTTATATGTCCATAAGATTATACAAGGTCCTGATTTCATGTCCATAACTTCATGAGTGAAATTATTTCAATTTATAAATGTTCATAATGTTATATTTTTTTGTGTATGCCCTAATTCTAGGCCTTATTCAAATATTTTACTCTCATGAAACATGTACATTGATTCAATTATTACTCATGTCTTACAAACTACCCATAATTATTCAATCACTCATGTTTATGATCTATGGCATGCTGGGTTCAAATTTTTATGTTTTGTTCATTATTACAAACCCTTATTCTTATCTTATTCTTTTATATGATCATAGGATTATATCTGTTATGTTTACACTTACTAAGAATCTATGATCACCCTTTCTTGTGTTTCTATTCTTGGGGTAATAGAGAAAAGTTTTATGTCTTGTATGTATATGATAATGACTAATGGGTGAGATCATTGCAGAAAAAAATGTTGATATTTCACAAAATTTGTAGACCACGTTCCATTATTCTATTGGAACTAAAATATTAGGGTCCTTGGGCATGTGTTTGCGAAATTTAATGAATATTAATATTAAAAGATGAAATATCCATTTTGGATAACCTTTGATTTCTATAGGTGGTATCAAAGTAATGTCGTAGTTAACCCTTGGAAACTACGATTAGAAAAATTCAGCGAGTTCCCATTATATATTTATAAAGATATATGTAGGTATGTCTCTATGAATAAGTCTAAATATGATTCAGTGTATTTGAAAATGTCGTAGAATTTTGGAAAAGGATAGAGTGACTGTTTTCTAAGAAATTACATCACTATTTAGATACTACAAGTAGATGTGGATCTGGAAGAGATATTTATAGGGGTAACAACCTCAAAGACATAGTATTAATCTAGACTCAATCGAGAATGAGTTCATGATAATTGGTCTTTCTTCACACCTTTTTTGGTACTCCCAGTGGATATGATTTGTAAATTCTCAAAGTTTATAAAAACAATAATAAAGGATTTTAAGATATGATGACTATGAATGGCCATGGATAAACCTATAGTGTCATTATTTTCACACCCTATAAGTGATTTTCATGATTATTTGGTTTCCCATTATAAATTCAATCTTTAATACTAATATTTTTTGTTTTAGTCAATGGATAGAAGGAGATGGAACAATTTTATTGATAAATGTAATGGCAGATGCAATGATTTTCCAGCTGAGCAATAAAATGTTATGGGGTATGAGGTATAGAAACATGTTTCTATGACCACAAAACAATCTCAAGACATGAATCATATAGGTATTCCAAATGATCAATGTAGGGAAAAAGTTTTCTTGAATCCTTCATAAGGAAACATCCAACATATTTTAGTGGAACAGACAATCCAATAGTTGCTGAGAAATAGATATATACCAATAAAAAGAAATTTTTTTCTCCATTGTTCATAACATAGAAAATTAATTTTACCCACCTATCACTTGAAAGGTGAAGCATATAAAATTTTTAACATTATGAAAAATATTTTGAAACATAATAATATTGACTCTATGGATTGGGATGAGTTCAAGATTATATTTTTTAGTAAGTACCTTCCTCGTATTATTCATATGAAAATGAATATTGGAATTTTCCATCAATAAAATTGTTATGATAAGAATAAAATTGTATAATTTAGAGACCCTATATATATAGGGAGAAGAAGATGATATTTTATTTATGCTCAATTTGTAGATGGAAATAGTGAGTAAAATGTATTAAGTGGACTACAAAATGTTTTAAGTGTTGAAAGGAAGGTCATACAACAATTGAATGTTATAGTGAAGAGAGTAAAGGGAAAGCTCCATAGATTTCACCTCCCACAATTTTGTGTTTCAAATTTAAGGAGATGGTTAATTGTTATAAAAAGTGCTTAAAACCATCATTTTATACAATGATTGACATAAAAAATATCTTAAGATTCTAAATTAATGGAATGTTTTTTCAATCACAATAGTTGATGTGAATCATGATAATTATGAACACATATCCTATCCTCCTTATTTAGGAATTTCATTTTTTTATGAATGATCCCTATGGATATCTTATTGTTCATCCTTTAGTGAAATTTCATGTTATTATCTTCCACTACATGGATTCTTGAATAATAAAATTAAATTCAATATTATTTTAGTACAAGGATAAACCCATGCTTACAATGAAAAAGTTTTTTATTAATATTTTATTTTTTTAAATTAATAAATTTAAATTACATTTTAGAAGTATATATGTATGTAATAATTATTATTGTATGAGTTATGGACACCATCATGTGTTTTTTAGTTTAAGGTCGATCAAAAGATCTGAATTTTTGACACCACTTTTTAAGATTTTATATGAAGGGTGTTTTTCAAGATTAATGAAATTTTAATATATATTTATTGAAGTGAAACCCTTTTGTATTATTTGTAGTGAAAAATATATTTGAGGAGGAATTCCATTACAGATTATAGGAATATGATTAAAGGATACACTAAGATCTTGTCCTATGTATTTAAAAGGTGGTTGGGATAAAACCCCTCCTCATGATGATTTTTCATAAAAATATTAGCTTTCACTTGATCATTTAGATAGATCCTTATGAATCCTTTTATTTTAGGAAGTGTAGAACTCCAACGTAATAGAATGAGGTTGAATAAAATAATCTTTTAGGACCTAAGAATGATGATTGGATGGAAGATATGGATAAATACATTTAACAACATATAAAGACTACAAATATTTTACATAGTTATTATATTGATAATAAACTATGGTCTAGAATTTTATTTTTTTTTGATACTTTCTATCTATGAATTTCTCCGTGGAAGAAATTATGGAAAAATAATCCCTAGAGATATCAAACCTATAAGAATACATGGTCCTATCAGGATAGTAGCTAATCATTTGGTTCATACACTAAACCAGTCATGGGTTAATGATGTACTCCATGAATCAATAAATAAGAATTACACACCTGATACGTTACATGTATTGAACTTATAGGTCATACCACCAAAGTGTTATATTTCTTATAATGATTGGTCGCTAGATATTCTAGGATGAATGGATAAGGTTCTAGGAAATAAGACCACTCACTGGGTAAATATGTTTTTATAAAACCCCAAATACTATGGAAGATATTATGGAACATTAGGAAATGATGGTGTTGGAGTATCGACATATTCTGTATCTAAGTGATTAATTTCTATGGAAAAATTCATTTTAAGTTGCGTAAAATGTAACACCCTGAGATTTTGTGACATTGTTTTCAAATATATTTATTCTTTTACATATTTTACATTAAAAAAACCCTATTATTAGATTATTTTACCCAACAAATAATATTGGATTTGGTTGCACACAATACAATGTTTATCTTGCATTACACGCAACACCGAGTGTAAATAAAATTTATCACACTATTAAAAAAATACTTATTTAATATATTAATTTTCCCTAAGATATTAAAATGGAAGGTACGAATAGGATTAGATAAATTCTAAAATGATATTGTAAAAAAATGAATATATATATTTATATTACATTTTTAGTGACTAATAAATTAGAAATGGAAATAAAAGTTCATTTTAAAATGTATAAAATCATTTTCTGAAAAATTATTTTATATTGATAATAGTTTGTTACCTTAATAAATTAAACCAACCACTTTATATAAGTTAATGTTATGAAATATGTATATTATATATTCAATAAACTGTTTAAAATTAAAATTCTCATTTTCTATAAAATATATATGAATAAATAAAATTTTATGCTTAACTCAATAATTTGTTTTTCTAAAAAAAGATTTCATACCTTTTATTGGGAGCTAATTTTGAAACAAAATTTTGAAACATTTATAAATTTATTTTTATAAAATAAAAAATAGTTTTTAAATAATAATATTAAATTATATTAGGGTGAATTTTTTGGATTTTTCAGTAAAGTTTTATTTTTTGATGAATATTGAAAAATTCTAAATTTTAATTGAAAATTTATGTTTCATATAATTTGTTTATTATGTGATATTTTAAATAAAATTGTTTTTAATGTTAAATTATTTAATTAATACATCAATTAATTCATTTTATGTCATTGGAATAAATTTTATATCAATATTTGATACAAAAATGTTGTAAAGATTGGATCATTTTCACATTAAAAACATGTGTCTCATCACAAATAAAGGATTAATTAATAATTAAATTGTGGAAATACTATGAATGAAATTTGGAAAAATAGATTCAATATTTTTACTTTTAATACTTTATATTATTTAATTTGGTTAACATAATTTTTTACCATAATGATTATTGAAAATAGTTAATATTAATTACAGTTATTAAGGTTAAAAGAGGGTTTTCTACATTACATAAATTTTTATAAAAATTCATTTTACATACAAAGATAATAATTGTATTTATTTAATTTTTCTTAATATTTAGAGTCATTAGTTATAATATTATCTAAAAAATAAAATTTTTATTTTATTCTTAAATGTTAAATTACCATGGTAAATAATTAGATAGAAGGTACTATAGTACAATTTAAAAAGTTATAATTGAGTAAAAGTAAAGTTCACTAAAAAAATGGTGAAAATTTATTTAAATTTTTATTTCCAAAATGTTTGTAGACTGAATAAACACTCTTGGAATTATTGATCTATTTTTAAGGAACATGATGTAAGGGATACCTCCCAATAGTGAATACATTTGGGTAGTAAAAAAGTTCCACTCCCCCTCAATAATAACCATGCACCCCCAACCCTCCCTTCTTCACATATATCATGCCAGCTAGATTGAAAACCCCATAAAATATCACTTCCAAACCCCTCTTACAAAATACTTGAATCTGTAGTTTTGTAATAAATAAATCATAGTAGACTTTAGTGCAAACCAATGAAGAATACATAAACAAGAGGTAATGTTCTTCAGCGAACACCATTATTTTATTTCCTTCTACACCTTCTCTGAATCCTACTATAGAATGATTATATAGTATGATTAGTATATTCTATACAGTTATATGTTTTTAGGTTAAGGTTATTACTTAGAAGAGAGCACAAATCCATTAAATGGGTTATGAAATCATCATTAATGTAAAGAACATTTTATTCACTTGCAAACTGATGTCATTCATTTTTACAATACCACATCTCAAGGCTGAAAATAATGATGGATTTATTGTCTATATATGATATTTATGATGTTATTTTTTTCTAGAATTATTATACCATAGATGCATTCTTTATTTCCATTTTTTAATACCACAATGTTGTTTGTGTGTATGGAATAATACCACCTCAAGAAGAAATGTGATTAATTCAGGATATAAGTGAAATTTATTAAGGATTGTTTTAATAAAATAATGATAAAAATGAAACAATAATTATACTAGATTATAACACACACACACATATATATATCATTTACTTTTCTTTATTTTTTCTATAGGATATGAAAGTGAAACAATGTTCATACCAATATACGGCTTACCATCTCCATTAATGGTCTATTTCATTTCATCTCATTGAATTTTAATGGCTTCTATGAATACATATATTTGGAATATATTTGATATTTGTATCATGGTTTATATTTTATAGATGATTAAATCATGATGAAAATAAGAGGACATAATAATTCAAGTCAAAACCTATTCAAAAAAAAAAAGACATTATTACATGAAAATTGACTTTAACATAAAATTTTTAATAAATAGATTATACAAGGTTCTAAAAGAATCACACATTTTGTAATATATATATATATATGGTTTTTTATATATGTATAATAAAAATATATTTTTATGGGATGTTTTAATGAGTACTATGGAATTCAAAATATAAGTTAAGGGATTTGCTTCTCATGTTTACTTTCTACAAGATAAATGTCATATTAACTATGAGATTATTTTATACATTGTATATACTAACAATGAATTTATTTTATTATTATTATATATAAAAATATTTTCATTTAAATATCAATTTTAGGATCTTTATTTCATATGGTTTATGTTTCAAATGATACCAAATCAATAAGGCATTTTCTCTCAATTGTTTTCGTTGATACATATGTTATTGAGGCACATATCTCTTTGAAATAGGTGTATATAAAGACCCTTTTACATGTAATATAATTAATTTATTCATCCTAATGATAAATTTTGTTTTATTTTATGTTATTAATTCATGGAGATTAGTATTCAATATTACTAAAGTGGTGAAGATTTCATGGTAATATCCCATCATTTATTGAGATTATTTATGATTATGTTTTTATGATAAAATATTATGGTCAATTTCAATAGAATTATCAATAATTCTATTATAATATGATTAGTCAGGACATATTCATGTAATTCAACCATTTTAACAATCATTGGTAGAAAAGATAATTAATAATTATTTTTATAATTAAATATGACTTTATCTTTCTCTTTGGTTGGAAATATATTTTCTTCAAAACCATGTTTTCTAAAAATGTTTTCAAAAATATTGTTAAATGATATTTTAATATCAGCTAAAAGAATGAAATTTGATATTTTCTATGAAAAAATGGTTTTAAATTTTTGTCAAATCATCATTTAAAATATTTAAATTTACATTAAAAGAAAAGTATTATGAAAATGATTTATTTTTAAAAAGTGTTTCAAATAATTCTCAAAGATTCCTTTATAATATTATATTGTTATTTTAAATAAAAAGATTTATTTTTTTATTTCAAAAGTGTTTTGAATGATTTATAAATATTCCATTATAGGTTTTCATGGTTATTTTGATGGAAAATGGTTTCCAAATTGTTTTATTTGTAGTAAAGTTGACACACATTAATGTTACTTATTCCTTATTAGTTATATAATCCCAAGATAACATTAATATTATTTATCTGAATTTTTAATGTTTTGATCAAATGATTATTAGGAAACCCATTTCTCTTATAGGGGATATACCATGTTAAAATGCATAGGAAACCCACTTATTTTCAAAGATTATTCTATTATGAAATAATTAATAATCCCTTCACTTTTTCACATATTATGATATGATGATATATAAAATATCCATTTTATTTTAGGGTTTATTATTAGATAAATTTTCACAATTTTTTAGAACACATAAATATCGGTTTACTTATGTGAAGGATGATTCCTATATATCCTCTAATGCGTAAGGTAAATATGGATAACTCACGAGTATGTATATTTTTATAGAAAATGATTACATGTTAACAATTATATGTGTGAACCTTTTTAAGTCATTAAAAATTTATGTGTGAACCTGGATAAATGTTCACAAAATTATGTTGACCTTTATTAAATGTTCAGAAGGTTATTCATGAACTTGATAACAAGTTTACAATATTTTTCATAAACCAGATTTCATTTTCAAAATATTATTAGTGAACCTTATTACGTGTTTAGAATATAATTAGTGAACATGATTAGATGTTCAAAATGTTATGTGTGAACCTTATTATGAGTTAATAGTGTTATGAGTGAACCTGATTACATGTTCAAAATATTATGAATGAACATGATTACATGTTCACTATATTATGTTTGAATCTTATTATGTGTTCACAATGTTATCCCTGAACCCAAATACATGTTTACAACATTATTCGTGAACCTGATTACATGTTCAAAATATTATACGTGGACCTATTTTCATGTTAAAAATGTTATCCATGAACCTAATTACATATTCACAATGTTATGTGTGAACCTTATTACTAGTTCACAATGTTATGAGTGAAACATATTACATCTTCACAATGTTATGTGTGAACTAGAGTACATGGTCAAAGTGTTATGTGTGAACTATGTTTCAGGTTTACAATGTTATGTCTGAACCTGATTACATGTTCACACTATTATGGGTGAACCCCATTACATGTTCACAATGTTATTGATCAACATAATTACATATTCAAAATGGTATTACGGAACCTGATTACATATTCAGAATGTTTTATGTGAACCTTATTACTAGTTCACAATGTTTTACGTAAACCTAGTTAATTATTGTTGATGTTATGTGTGAACTCGATTACATTTTAATAATGTTATGCATGAACCAGATTGTGTATTCTCAATGTCATGGTTAAACTGGATTACATCATCAGAATGTTATATATATACCATTATTTCATGTCTATAATGTTATGCACAGAACTGGTTGCATGTCTTTATGTTTATTTGACGTCCTAATTTAATGTCTGAAAATTAATGAGTAAACTTGTTTCTATTTATAGATATTCACAATGTTATAGGATGATGTTTATTTCAAAATTCTATGTCTTGGTAAAATGTTTTTCTCTCATTACTAATGTTCTTTGATTCTATATTGATTCATGTCTTATGAATTTCCTATTTTTATTCCCTGAATCATGTTTATGGTCTATAAAAAATTGGGTATGAACTTCATATGTGTTTTTCCTTATCACATACCCTTATTCTTATCTTATGATTTTATATAATCATATATTTATATCTATTATGTCTACCCTTACTAAAAATCAGACTTAAACCCTACTTATGTTTCCTTTTCAAGGGCTATGAAGAAAAATGTAATGTAGGGCTTGACTTTGAAGAGTATTAAATGGGAAGATATTTGTGGGAAACACTAAAGATCTTTCACCAAATTCAATTATTGTGTTCTAACTATCCAATGACACTAATGAAATATGCTCCTCAAGAATGTTATTGTGTAATCTAATTAATATTTATCTATAAAGATATAATATCTATATTGGAGAAGCCTATGTAACTATAGATTTATTCTAGTATAAAACAATTATATAATTCAATAATTAAAACAAATGAAAAATCATATTAACAATAAATAAATCTTTCAATAAATCCATACCAAACATCATTTCAGGTCCAATAATATTCCACTTGGTTTCAATTGAAAATATCTAATAGCCACTTAAAAATATCATCTTGAAAATGAAATTTTACATACTACACCATATTGTCAACAATTTAAAAGAGATTACTTATTAATAAAAAATCTATTTATCACTTGATATGCAGACTAATTATCTAAGACTACTGAGCAAGGATTATTTTAGGAAACAAGATCATTAACAAGAACCAACAAGGATGTCCATGTGACTCACATATTCATCTTCATTTCTATTGATACAATCCCCCCTATAAAACAAAACCCCCCTTCCAAATGCACTAGGACATATCTCTCTCATTGGGAAAAAACCCAATGTGAACAAACCTCTATTTTTTTGAAAAGGGATATAGAAAACCATTAATGTGAGGTGAAAAAAATACTATGTTCTTTATGGAAACTATGGGGGTTTTCGGTCTATCCTAGAGATAATTAAGTGGATAGAAATGGTTGGACTCAAAGTTCAAAAAAATGATTCTCAAAAACCACTTTTTTAGTTACTTTTTAATGATATTTAAAACATTATACTATGATGACACAACCATAAACACCCCAATTCAGTCTCCAAAGTCTTCTTTTTGAAGTGATAAATGATTACAATGTTCCCAACCCATGAAAATTTTAATATTAATTTTTCAATAATTGATCAAACATGAGGGATCATACATAATTAAAATTGAAAAAATCACCACAATAACCAAATAATCATGTTTCTATATCATCCATATCAATTGTGCGCATTCTTGAGTTTCTGCAATATACTCAACCACTATGGTGCACAAAAACACACATGATTCTTCATTCTATTCCATTATATAATTAAACATACAAGAAAAGAAGAAGAACCATATGTCTATTTTTTATTATCTATCAAATGAGACCAATTTATATCTATAAATCCGAACAAATTAAACCCTGAATCATTGTTATAGAATAACCCACAATACATCATGTGATTCAATTATTAAATTATTATTTTCAATACATTTTATACGGGTTTCCTAGTGATCATTACTAAATTGATCATCTTTATAAGTAGAAAATAGAATATTTATATAAGTTGTAGATTAATAGAGTAAAAACACAATTATTTTATGAAATTTGGTCACATCAACCTTGTATTGATTCTTATATTTTAGTAATTTTATTTTTTTTCTCCTCTAGAGGTTCCCTGGGACATTAATATTCAATTATAATTATTTTTAATACATTCTTGAAATATTTATTCTCTGAGATAAATATCCAATCTATATTTTGAACAATATAAAAGACAAAGAAAACTAACATTTAATCAAATATAGTCATCTCGAATTAAAATGTCAGGAGTTTGGAAAATAACTTTCATAGGTTATCATCCATGCCTCACAGAATTATAAAGTTAATATAGATAAAAACCATCAATAACTGCTCATTATCCTTTTTTATATATTGGTAGTGATAAAATCCTCTTCTGTAGAAACTGATCTACTTTAGACCTTGATCATTCCTAGAATACCATGGTCTCTGTACTTATTTAAAGCTATAAAAAGTTATATATTGATGACATATATTACCTTAATCTACATCAATGGGAAAACCAACCATTTTCTAAATGTATACATCCACTTACTGGTCACCTTTCAAGAAGTATGATTTTATATCTATTTAATATACTCTAAAATCCTCTTGAATTTACATTGACTGAAATAATAAAATTGTTTCAGATTATTATAGAGGTTCACATGTCTCTTCATTGTAAATTCCTTCAATATGGGAATACCCCTTTCCCACAATACATTTATGTTTCAATATAACCTTGCATTATTATTTATGTTTTTTCACAACACCCATAGATTTCTAATGACATTCTTTTCATTAAGCCTTGGAAAAAATTCTCATGATTAATATTAACCGCTTTGGTAAAGATCTTAAAAAATATCCTTGAACCAATGCTATTCATTTAAATATTTCTAAATGAATTGGGTGCTACCATATATAGAAATATATTGGTTTTTGAGACTTTATTCTTTTTTTAGACCAGGCCGTTCGATCTCAAAAAATAATTCTTTTAGTGAATTAATCCAAGCTCATTTTTCTACCTGATCGTGCTAAAATATAGGCACTTTACTCATAGTCTTATACATTATTAGAAAACACTTCATTCTTAGTGACTCCCCCTGCATGTTTTTCTTCATCAACACCTTATTATTAAAAAATTAGTTGGTTTTTATGGAAAATTTATTTTTATGTTGGTGTTATTTTCCCACTTTAAACAAGCACAACATGATTTATGTTACTTGTCTTTTCAAGTATATTATTGTAAAACCAATAATAATTATATATTAATAATTATCTTTAAAATATGATTTATCTCTCTAATATTCATTCTTAAACTATTCTCCTTGTGGATGATAAACACTTTCTTCCAAATACATAGTAGTACCAGATTTTAGGCTTTCATTCACAACAAATTTTATACGACGTTCTCCCTTTATTTTTCACATATCATGAATCTATTGGATATGTACAACTCTACTATAATAGTTTCATTATAATATATTTATTGAATTTATTTCTCAGTCAAATTTTTTTGATCCAAGTTGTTGATTTTTTAAGTTCTTCTTGTTTGATCCCCACATCCATGGTGTTTTTAGAAGATTAAAATAGATTTTAAATTCCATTTTTCTATTGATATTATTCATATGTATGACTTTTAATATTTTTTCTATTTGTAGTTCACAATAATAAACCTTTATATCAATCATATTTTCAACTATTCTCTAATATAGTGTGATATATCCATTCACCCAATATTGTGTGTGATAGGAATAATCCATTTCACCCTACTAAAATTGTCAAAAAATAATACATAGTACCTTAATGTTTTTTTCTGTTTGGGTGAGATAATCACACAAACATCCAGGTGCACGTGATCTAGAAGCCTTGATGCCTTCATCATTTTTGGATTCTAATACTTTTGAATGATATTCCCCTCATGAAATGAATCACCTATGTGTGTGTCATCACATGTCATATAGGGAATACCGTGTTCGCCATTAACCATTATCGACCACACTATTATTGTTTTTTCCCAAAGTTAAAACCTACTAGGACATATACTATTATTCTATTCTTTCCATAACATGTAGAATATTTCATATCTGAAAAAATATATATATTAGATTTATCTTTTTCACTATTGACTAAGTGAACCATAATTTTCATTGATAGTACGTATCTATTCATTGAACTCCACTACATGTCTATAGTCACATAATTTATAGACAGTAAGGATATTTTTACTTACTTCAGAAACTAAAAGAAAATATAGCCTTTTGAGATATTTTCCATGAATATTGTATTTTCTAGACCCAAAAATTTTAATACCAACATCATTCCCACATGGAGTAACTACATCATTGTTTTTTCATGAAATTCTAAATGAGATAGATATTAGTGGTAAAATGTGATGTCCATATTTTATCCAATATCCATGTGCTTGAATTTTTCGCTTCACTTAAGTAAATATCTGCAATCATAGCCTCCTAAGATTTTATTTTAATTAATTCATTGGTGATGAACATGGATCCCTAATTGTTGGCTCCATGAACTCTTATTATTCATATAGAATAGAAATTATCTTTTGAGATTATATTCGTTTGGAGGAAGGTTCCACCTTTATATCTCATCAAAATCAAGGAATACTTTATATGAAATTTAAAGGTTTATGCCTAAATCCGTCACATTAAAAAGAACATATATTGAATGAAAAATAATTATTAAAACTACTATATGCCTAATTGGGTTGATTTTTATACCAAATGTACCTATTAGATATAAAAATCGCATTTTATGTTTGTCATAACATTCCACATTAATAACATATAAATCTATAATAATTATAATTTGTCTTAGTGATATTGTTAATTACCTTTACAATGATGTAATCATATACCTTCCTTCTATGAGTCAGTGCTTGTGGTATTGAGATAACCATAGATCTATTACATTATTTAAGAAGATTCACTATAGATTTTACTTTATCTTTAAACTGTTTAACTTAATGAATATATATGTGTTATTCCTCATAGATTTCCATGTCTTGAATTCATGATGTTGATTATTTATTTTTCATTGTCATTTCATGTTTTTATAATAATTAATTTCTATTACAAAAATTATTTTAATTCATATATTATTCATCAATACCCAAAATTATCTTCCCTCAATCATTGATTTCACCTTCAGAACCATCAATGATTATATTTTTTTCTCTATTTTTGAATTTTAGTTCCACTTTCATCCCTAAATTTCTATAACATCTGATTTTATTTTTTCAACCTCATAATTTATCACTAAAATTTATTCTTCTTATTATTTTATATAAGGAATATAATCATACACCACTATATTTTCCTTATTAGTATTTTACCTTTAAACTTAATGTTCTTAAAGAGCCTCCTAATGTTCTACCTATAGATTAACCCTTCTAGAATAAACTTTATCTTAATCATCACTATCATCATTTTTTGGATTCATTTAAATTAATGTTAATAAAAATTCATCCTTTTAATTATAAACATATTCTACTTAAATTTATCTATCTCTATCTCTTTTATTAGATAGATTTTTTCTATTTTAAATACCTCCACCGAGAATCAATTTTTAATTCCTTCGTCATATTCTTGGGATAAGTGTCTTCATAACCACATAATTAAAATAATTTAATACATTTGGATCTAATATTTCCCACTTTTCCACATTTTAAGAAAGAAGATAGAATATAACCCTTCATACTTATTATTCATCACTTAATATTAGAGGATAATATTAAAACAACCTCATGAACATAAAAAGATTATGGATTCTTCTTGATTGATATTTTATTCATGGAATTGTTGTCCACATTGAAATTAAATTCTTACATTATTCACCAATTATCTTTTTTATAGGCCTAAATATTTATATAAAAAATATAAACATAAATATACTCCATGTATTTTTCTTCTAGAATATACATTTTTTAATGGAAATGAATAGGGGTTATCTCATGATAAAATTAAGGATATTTTAATCCTTGGGATCTATACTAAGGCTCATAATATCTCCAATAAAAACATATAGATGGTAAAAAATGCATCAACCATCACATTCGAGTTCATTTTCAGATATTCATATTTGTTCCATAGAACCTGAAGATTTTCCTCCCAATCATTGAATCTCTTAAATATATATTTCTAACCATAGACTATAAAAAAGTTATGTTTTAATGGATGTTACCTTAATAAAAATGGTATTGGTGTGGGAACTACCAAAGGAATTTATGGTTTTCTATAGGAGTCCAATTCAAGATGATATATCTCAATAACAACTCCACATTTATTATTTTATGTGCTTATATTTATGGATTATGTATAAACATCCATGATAATGGATCTAAAATAATATTTAATGCAGCTTTTACACAAAAATAAATTAGCACCTTCAATTATTGGGATAAAATTATGGGTGATGAAATCCTCCATTCTCTGAATAGATAAAAAGAATAAATTCCCCTTTAACATTTCCTGTTTGTCCCTTTAAAAATATTACAATCTGGATGGGAATCAGGGTGTAGAAGTTTAATTGAATTGTTCATATAATGAGGGAATTATTCTCTCACTTTGTTGAATTCTTTGAATTTTCTCTACTTTTCCACCCAATGATATGTTGAAGTAGTAAATATAATGAGGGAATTTACTTTGTTCACACATACTTGGATAATTCTTATAGAATTAATGGAACTGTGATTGTGTAAAAAATTATAGAAATATCACTATATTATGTTTAAAATTTTGGTGTAGTCTCACTAATCCTATATGTTTACTACAATAAAAAAATTGAAAAAATTGATTCCCTTAGTCAACAAAGGACTCACTACTCCATATTTTTAATATTTTCATGTTCACATGAAGATAAAATATATACACACCTAGTATATCCATTATCTTTAAAAAAAATAGTGTTGAATCCTAAAGTTAATTTGGCTCCATGATTACACCTTCTATGACCATCAACCATCCATATTAGATTTGAAAAACCCACCTCTCCAAATCTATATTTTTCTTGACCATCCTAAATATGTAAAATTTGATTCAAATATTACTAATCCTATATCATGATAATCACATGCGATGTAAGTACCATATTATAAGATATAATGTACTCAAAATTTTCTCTATGCATCTAATGTTTTCACTACATGGATATTATTGAAATAAATAATTATTTAAGAATATATCAACCTACATAGTATGAATTTTCATAAAATATAGAAACATGATTATGTGTCACACCACAATCATTATCATAATCTTTAATAATATTTATAGACCATGATCATAAAATCACAACCAAATGTGGTTTTCCATTCAGTTATAAATAACTAAACACATTTATTCTTATACTGGTAGAAGATATCTTGTAATATCCTTTGACAATCACACATGGTCAACATAGCCAAATTCATAGATTCAAACATCCACAAAGAGGAAATATATAAAATCGATTATCAACATAGCCCATTTTAGAGTTTGTTCATATATACTCTTATGTCATGTAGAATATTTTTATACCCATCCAATTCAGATAAACATTTTATCAATATACATGATTCACATAGCCATATGGGAATGTATCCAATTCACATATCAATTATGGACACATAAAAGATTCACGCAGATGTTCTTGTCATGTCCTTGATAAACATAGCCTCTATGGAAATTTAACCTATTTAAATAGTAGTTTTTTTAGGGTACCCAATTCATGTACCCTTTCAAGCAACATAACATATTCACATAGTCAATATGTCTATATGCATGATTTTCTTACATTTTTTATTTAGGTAGATTATTTCCACCAACAAAAAATTTATTAATTCCAAAACAAATTAACCCATATTACCAACCAATACAATTTTCAGAAAATCCATTCCAATCTTCATTTTGGGTCCATCAATATTTACCATATATTTAGTAGATACATTAAAATATCATCTTGATTATATAACCTAGAAAACTCAATTTTCACTTTTCCTCATAATGTATAATAATATAGACGGGGTTAATTATTGAGAATAATCATCACTTAGAACCTGAGATGTTAAAAAATTTGCTAAGTCTTATGATCCTAGGATTGATGTTGGAATCATGATCCATAGTTACAATTAAAAAGGGTTTACATATAACTCACTACTCCCCATAATTTTACATTGAAATATTCTCCACCTTTTGAACACTTCTCCCCATTCTAAACACACATGGACATGTATCACTATTTGGAAATAAACCTTAATAGATCACATATTCATACATTATTATGACAGGGTTATAAAACCAATAAAGTAATGTGATATACCATACCCTTCCTATAAATGAAACTATGGGGTGGAATCTATATGTAAAATTTAAAATTCAATAAAAATGGTTGTAATACTATAGATAATTTGTTCTTCACATACACCACTTTGGGTATGTCCTTTTTCATGATATGAGAAACTTTACCCTACATAAAAACATACATCAAACCCACAATTCATTTCTCTACCTTCTCCTTTATAATGTAATATATGATCACTATAATCGTGCTCCATAAATTTTGAATATAATTTTTTCTATGATTGATTTCACTTGTGTTATAACACATATTTGGGGTAATAGAAATCACCTCAACACCCACAACATCCAGTTATTGTTTCATCCATAAAAATGTTATGCATTCTAGAGTGAATGAAATATACTCATCTACTATGGTACTGAATTAAATAAAATATTTTTTTTCATTTTCTATGATATATATACACTCACATGACAAAAATCACTACATAATGTTTATTTAATTACATATTCATAACCATCCCAATCCACAATAGTGATGCCTAATAAATAATATTTTAAGTCATTATGATAGAACAACCTATAGTCCCCTGTGTGGTGAATATATCATAGTATTCTTTTCATAGTATTCATGGGGGATTAATTAGGAAAAATCTTAAAATTATCTTCTAAAAATGATTAAAATAGAATATTAAGATGTTTGGTACTAAAATAGATTATACTATAAATAATTTTCCAATATATGGTAAGATTTTCCTTGTTTCCTTGCTCATATTTCAATAATGTTAGAATTGTCTTTATACAGTTTTCAATGGGCCTCGAATCATCCAACTGAAATATTAATAAAAATTATTTGGAATAAATATTGTTTTAGATAAATATAACATCAATTATATGAAAAATATACAATCCTAGGATAAATGTATTTTCACCAATTAGAGATATATCAAATTCGAAACTCATGAGTTCAGAAAAGTGCATTCATGGGTTTTCAAATAAACCTCAAAAAATTATTTCATCAACATAGATAACACCATGAATCACTTTTCAATCCATTTCTTTATATATAACTTATGATCAACTCATCCCATGATGAAACTAATCATCGTCATGCATTGATCTGACCTATAATACAATTCAATTTGTGATTATTTAAGTAATAGAGATCCTTATTCAGTTGATTAAATTCCCTTTATATTTATCAATGAGAAAACCATCTATTATCTCAAGTTATACTTCCACGTTAAAGACACCATTTATGAAGGATGATTTTAGGTCCATTTGTTATAACTAGAGAACCTTTTGGGTCACATGGACTATAAATAATATGTTATTTTCAAGTCATTATACAAGAGCGTATGTCTCATTAATTTTAATTCCTTTAATTTGGGAATTCCCATTGAATTCAAGACACAACATGTCAATATATCCTTCACTCTTCATTGTCTTTGTATTGGAACATACAATTTCATATAATGAAATTCTAGTCACCTAAACTCACAACAATATATCATGTTTCATTTATCTCTTTTTGGTCAAGAACATCATCCATATCATTGACCGGACACTTTTTTAGCTTATTTAAATGATTCTAGTTTTACAAATGATAATAATGATACTTCCTATTGAGATAAAATTCTTCTAGTCTTTACAAGGGTTGTTTGGTCTCTAATAATTATTTTTGACGATTTTTATCAGGCTCATTTGTTTATAAGAAAACAATAATTTCTACATTTTTTCCATATTCTGTGTCCATATCACAATTCTCTCCATTCATTTCAACTTCCTATATGTGTTTTTCTTCTTAATCAACTTCATATTTAAAATTTAGTTGGTTTTAATGTGAATATTTTTCTATTTTTATATCATTTTACCACATTCAACTATATCATTTCTCTCAATCATATTTTCACGACACTAATTATAAATCCTATAAACCTAAATCTATGATGATTATCCATGAAATATGACTGAATCTAACTAATATTCAAATTTTACCCTCTTATAATTTTTGATTATAAAACACTGACTTCCACATTCTCATCATTACTAGATTGTAGGATTTTTTCTATACCAAATTTCATATTGATTTTTCATTTAATTGTTTCATAGAACGTGTACAGGAGAAGGTAATATATCATCAACAATAGATTTATAAAATCAGTAATGTTTAGAAAATATCATTTTTAAAAAAAATTATAAATCATTGATAATGAATAGAAATAATCATGATATAATTAATCTTATAAGATCAGTATCAATTAAAAACAACATTCTTGATAATCCTCAATTCAATTAGGGGGAAATTTAAATTATACATGTGGACCAAATTCATTTAATTAGGGGAATAAAACAGGAGATTTTTTTGAAAATATTATCTTATTATTTACCCTGAAATAAACATTATCATAAAAAATCATGAAAATAAAAAAGATTGTATCTTTCAGTAATTTTTACTTTAGTAAATCCTCCATCATAAGACCCTTGAAAGAATATATTTTGATGAAACATAAAATATCACAAGCATAATGAGATTCATAATTCCACATATCCAAGGGTTATTAGATACAAATAATAAAATATAATAGGATTATAATATAACATATTTCCCTATTTAGACAATTTATGATGAGAACCCCTTTACAATGATCATAAATTGGAAGTGAGAATTAATAAATTAAACAATTATATATTTCATTTTTAAATCAATATAACAAATTTGGAAATAAAAAAAATATAAAAAAAGTATATTAGAATATCATGGAAAATCAAGAATTAATATAACCCAATAAAAAGAAATTCAATTATGAAGTTCGTTCCCACTTGCTAAAATTGAAGTCAAATCACATTAAATGAAAAAATTCCACATTAAAAATCAAAATTCAATATTGTATTAATGAATCATGACATTACTTGTATAAGTGAAACTATATACACCATATAAAATAAATTTGGTGCATAAACTTTTAATACACCTCAATGAAGTAAAATTGAGAAAAAATCCCTTACCCTGAGTCTAGAACTATCATATATTCCATTTAACTCATATATAATAAAATTATATAAATTATTAGATTTCTAAAGAAACTTTTATAGAATTAATACCTTATATTAAATCATTTAAAATATAAATATATTAAATGAAATATTTAAATATATAATCTTTTATGTCCACATTTGGAGTTTTGAGGACATTTGATTTGCTATTTCAAAACGAATTTGGTGTATTAACGTGGTAAAAGTGCTCAAAATTTGAAGATATGAATAATAATAATCATTACATAATTATTATTTTAATTAATAAATTATAATTTAAAAATAATCCATGAATAATTGTTATGGATAATGAATTATTTTACAATCATGGGGATGATAGGATGTACATATGTATGAGTAAAATTACAATTTTTCCACAATCATTATTTAAAGAAGTTAAGTATTATTTTATATTTATATAATGATAAAAACTTCAAAAAATATAATATAATCTCTTTAAATATAAAATTATATTTCCCACTTATGAGGTGCTTATGAAAAAATAATTTCAGCGCTTCATGGAGGCGGTATTCCACTTATACCACAAATGACGATATCATTTTTCGGTGTGTGGAAAAGTAAGAAATAAAATGATATATTATATTTTAGTAAGGATAAATATTTAATCAATATTATAATTTTTTACATATATCAAATATATTTATTATATGTTTCATTATTACCTTCAATGAAAGGCATTAGTGAAAAATGAATCACATTGATTTGTGAGGTGATAGTCCATCGAACACATGAGGGACACTTTCGTAACCCCTACAGAATAGAAAGTAAGAAGATATAAATGATATAATAATTATAGGATTATAATTATGTCTCCAATATCATATATATGTTTATATATAATTAAAATTCATAATTATAAACCGCTCTGAGAGGTGGTGATGGAAATCGAAGTGCATTGGTGAGTGAGGCAGAAATCCATTATATAAAAAATCAACGATTTAATTTCCATTTTGATAGAATAGTGGGTGTATTGTGGTTACTACATTAAAAAAATTACAAATCAGTATATGGTGGATACTTTAATTATTATTTTTAATTTTTATGAAATGAATTTCTGTGGAAATAAAATAAATGAAAGGAAAGATATTAATAAAGACAATTAACTTCAATTTGAACAAAACCCTCTATATCTCTTATTATAGGCCCTAGTGTTGGTATTACAGTATAAAAAGTAGCTCTATAATAGGTATAATTTTTTTGGGGATATATGTTTTTAGGGTTTGGTTGTGAAAAATGGATTTTTATTTGTGAAGAAGTGAGGGGAGGTGGTGGAATTTCAAAATGCAGGTGGAGGAAATTTTTTGTAAATACCCAAAACTATTCAATAATGGGAATTCACTCTCACTCAATTATCCACAAAAATTAACAATTAAATGATTATAGGGAATATATTGTATATCTAAAACACTAACATAAAAAGTACTTATTTTAAATATGTTGTTCCTAAACTTATATGTTTACTTACTTTTAACAGTTTAATTTTGAATACAGTAACTAGTCTTTTATCTAAGAAATTAATTATTTGAGACTAAAAAACATTATTATTAGTAGATAATTTATATTCATTAGTTATAAATATTAAAATAAATTAAAAAAATAAAAACGGAATGTGTGGAAAATTTATTTTAACACAAGTGCATTAAATGCGTAAAACCATGTTTTACCCTTTAACAATGTAAGAATGCTTTCATTACAACATAGAAGTTATTATTATTTTTAAAGAATACAAATTGGTCCATGAGTGGACCTTTATTGATATTTTGTAATATAAACAAATTATTTGTAAGAGTATAGTATTTTTAGACATTTAATATCATTTAATAAAATTTCATTCATTATAAAATAACAGTAATGTCAATTTTTACATTATTCAGTTTATATGTATTTAAAAACCCAAGGAAATAAGTTGAACAAGAATTTAATATTTCAAAACCAATAAATAATTTTAATCTTATTGGAAAAAATAATGATGTGTAATAATTCATTAAATGCATATAACATTTAATTATTTTTTATCATTTATTTTATTTTTCAATTACTTAAATTATTACAACATTTGTGTTTGATGAGCATTTATAGTAATTATATAACTATTAAAAAATTTAAATAAATTACCTCAATGAAATTAATTTCATAATTCCCAAAATTACCCTGAATATTGATATAAATCTTCTTGTCATTATGTGAAAACATAATTATAATTTAAAAGAAAGAGGGTGAAATTTACCTTTTCTCTTTAGTTAAATTATTGAATTGTTCAGTTTAATAGAAACACATCCACCAATAAAAAAAGATCCTTAGTTAATATGGGTAGAAATATGGCTATCCAAGAGGATTTGGAAAAGTATTTAGGTCCTTTTAACAATTATATTTTTAGTTAAACTCCCTAGTAAACTCATTTTCACCTTAACCATAGTAAAATATTATTAATACTTCACTATTCATTATTCCCTAAAATTATGTTTTACTTATTATATAATTTAAAATAATTTTATTCCAAATATGGAATCTATATTCTGAAATTAAATTCATATTACTAGATTAATTTATTTTGAATATAAAACATGCATACTTGTATATTTATTTCTTCAATAAATGTATTTTCCCAGCATAAGATGATATTATATTTACTGTATGACTATATATTATAATATTTTAAATTTAAATTAATATTTATTATAAAATTGTTTTTAAATTTCATTTAGAATATTTGCCATTAGGGGTTGGTTTAATCAATTAAAATGGATTAACATTATGCACTTTGAAACAGTTTACAGAAAAATGTTTTTTCAATCCTAAAAATAAACTTATAATAAAATAATATATAAATATAATTTAAAAAAATAATTTCATAGATTAAAAATAATGAATGAAAAATTATGTTACCTAAAATAAAATTTATATGGTAAAGTTACTTTTAAGTTACTTAAATTATCGAAAATAAATAAATGTTTTATAAAAATTATTATTTTTAACTATTCACTGAAAAATCATTATTTTATGAAAGATTCCCAAAATATCACCCAATGTTAATTACGATTTTCTGATTTCAAAAATAAATTTTATTTCATAAAATATTGGAAATAATATATTTATAAATTAATTATACTACTTTCCCAAAATAACAATAGAAATAATTTTTGAAGAAAACATATTTTGATTAATAGAATAACTTTACTAAAAAATTATTATGTAATTAGTAAGAATTTATTGATAAAATAATATTTTGAATAAAATGTTTATATATATATATTTCATATAGTATTTTATACTATTCATACCCCCCAATTTAACTACTAACCTGTAACAATCATACATTTCCAGGGTCATTTACACTCGGTGTTGTGTATCAAATATGTTATCGAACATAATTTTATGCTTAAAATCTCAAGCTTTTACATCCTCCTAAACACCACCAAATTTCTTCCTCACAATTTCAAAAATATCTCAGTAATTAAATGTTTGAAATTTTCAAATATCACCCATAAATTCCCACATCATAAAATATATAATAAAACATTCTCTTAAAAACATGAAAGGATGTCTAATGGCCATCTTAAATAATAAAAACTATATATCTACATAAAGTAAGAATTGGTGGGAAGATAAAACATTTATTTAAAAATATGTTTTATTTATGAGGTTATGTTATATTTATTATAAAAGAATAGAACATAGGTTTAATGAATAAATTTTTTATTCCTAAGGTCAATGAATTCCTTCACTGTCTTGAAGAATAATATAACGTAATATACTTACCTGAAAATTATAATTTCATTAATTAATTAGATTTCCCATAATCTCATATTTTACACCAATTGGTGGGGATTCAAGATGATTTTTTAAATTCATGTAGCACTAAAATCAAATTCTAATGGATCACATGATAATAAATTCCTCTTATCTTATGTCATTACTATCCCAAAATGGTTAGAATATGGTGAAAAAATTCAAAAATTGACTAAATCTTGATATGATGAAATATTACATTAATATATACAATTAAATAGTAATAACTAAATTTCAAGCTAAATCATTCTATAAAGAAAAAATCAGATATCCCAAATGTACTCAAATATAGAGTGTTAAAACCTCAAATCTTATCTCATACATTTTAGATTATATGCCAAAAAATATAATGATATTATTATGGAATAACATTTTTCACTTAGTCATCAAATCAATTTTCAATCCAATAGTTATCTATTTGATAAAACACATGTTTTGATAATTACATCAATATCTATTATCCCATAAACCCTATAAGATATCAATTACACAATATATTTATCCAAAACTAGAAATTAATAATTCACATTAATTAAAATTATTACATATGCATCAACCAAATAAAACTTCTCCAAAAATTTCATTAACCAATTTAAGATCTCATCCCTTAAAACCTCAGTATGGATGTATATGATTTTGAACATATGATAAAAAATAATCTCAAAATATTATGATTGAATCAATTTATATTAATAAAAACTCTCATTAAAACATCATAGTCTCAAAATTTACCTAATCCTATTATTATAAAATCTATAAAATCCAAAAACCTAAAATCATAGATCTAGTGATAGAATCATAATATTTACATTTTCTTATTTTACACCAATGAATACAACCCATTTTTTAAAATCCAAATATACAACATTGATAGGAATATTGGATCACATATATAAAAAAGTACCTTTCAATTTTCTTAGTTGTAGAGAATTAGAACACAATAATACATAAACAATACCCATGTCATAAAGAGAGTACCATTTCTAATATTCATATCTAATCTTATTTCACAATTAGTCAAAATCATCATCCATATAAAACCCTTATATATATAATTAATTTAACATCATTCTTGATAACCTCAGGAAGAGTAAAAAAAATAAGGATGACCTCAAATAATTTGTAAGGGTAAAAATAAGCATTAAACATTGAATTTTATCATTTTCCATAAGAAGAGAATAAGTTTATGATGAAATAATAAAATTTCATGATCATAACATAATAGTATTCCTACCAAAAAATACATATAATACCAATCTTGAAACATGGAATTTAGAAATAACAAAGGAAAAATTCATAATAGTATATAATTATGTGCCAAATGTTATAAATCTTGATCAAAGGAATCATTAAAACACTTATAAAGCTCAATGTTAATGTGTAGGTATCTTAGAACATAATCTTCATAGAACCCTCATAGAACCCGTAAAAACCCATTAAAAATTTAATAATCATACGTTTGACTTCCATTCCCAATCCATTATATAATGTAAAGATAAATCATGGTCACCTAGTGCTATTTGGGTGCTCACATCATATATATAATGTCCAAAACCACAAAATGAATAAAGTAAATAAATCATGCATTTTTTCATTAAAATAATTGAAAAAATATTTATTAATTTCTTAACATCATTAAGCTAAGGAATGAAAATTGGTTCCATGAAAATCCCTTCGAACATTGATTAACCCATTAAAAAGATATGTGTTTTTTCAAAATATAATTAAAATAGAGATAATGTATCTAGAGAAAGAATGTGAGGTGGAATCAAATACAAAATATCCCTAGTGGAAAACAAGTTGTATCAATGATTTTTGAATTTTAAAAATGGAAATACCATTTAAATATCACTATGAAAAATCATTAGGAAAACAAAATTTTCATCTTGAGAAATATCCAAGGATGTCATCATAGATTGAAAATGATTGTGGTATATTACTGGGAACATTTCTTTATAAATATATCTTTTACATTTTGAAAACACTAATTTAAATATAAATAATTTTTAAAAATTAAAGAAAATTTTTTTTATAGAAATAAACATTTAAACATACAGAGGTATCCTAAAATCATTTAGTGATCTTGATTGTAGGAAAATCTATCCATGTTGTAAATATTAAAAGTAAAAACAATTCAACAATTTTGTAAGGGGATTCAAGGTGACCCACTTTAAAAAATCAATAAATTTAATTTTTAAAACCCATTAAAAAATAAGTTGAATATCATGAAAATTATACTAATTAAATTTTTAATATTAATAAAAAAATTGGTTTTTTAAGAAAACATATAAATTGAAGGGAAATATTCCTGATCAAATAGAATATACAAGAGCAGTATCATTTATAAAAAAATTGATGAAAATTTTCAAAAAAATATTGGAGGAAATAGAAATTAATAATTTTTACCATAATAATAGATATAATATATGAATATAATTTTTTTAGGAAAATAATATCAAATTATACACCCTAATGAGTCTTCATTATAAACAACACTCAAAAGAATGGATATTTTACAGTAAAGCATTTTCCACATTGGTAACTCATCAATCGTAATACCCATGAATGAATAACATTAGTAGAAGAATTAAATATAATAAATATAATTATATTAATGAAACCTCATATCCAATGGGAATTAGATAAATCTAATAAAATAAGATAGGTGTATAGCATAACATATTTCCTAAATATGACAAATTGAGTGGAGAAACTCTTACATTGATCATAACGTTCAAGTGAGAATTAGTCAAAGAATAAATTATGCATATCAATTTTAAATCCAAATAAAAAAAATTTAAATTAAAAATAATATAATAAAAATTATTCATATACATAATATTATAATATCAAGGATAATTATAATTTAATATAAACTAATTAATAGAAATTGTGTTATGAAATTCATTACAACTTGGTATCTTTTAAGTCAAATCCCCTTGAATTAAATAATTAAATACAAACACAAAATATAATTACTTATGATGGATTCATGATATTATATGTATAAGTTTAGTATTTGGACCATAAAAAAGAAATTAGTTTCATAACATTAAAATATGCCTCAAGAAAGAAAATTTGAGAAGAAGTCCCCTACCCTGAATCCAGACATTCCAGGTTTGAAATTTAAATCATGTATAGTAAGCTTATATTAATTATTTTATTTATTAAGAAACTTTTAAAGGTTTAATTCCTTATACATAAATCATTTTTATATTTTTTAATAATATATTTAAATACATAATTAGTAAAGTACACAATGGGTGTTTTGAGGACGTTTGGTTCATTCTTTCAAAACAGTTTTGCTGTGCTAACCAAAAAAAAGTAGTAATTATTTCAACAACTCCAAAATAATAATAATTAAATAATTACTGTTTTTATAAATAAATTAAACTTTTAAGACAATAAATTAATAATGGTTATGAAAAATTATCTATGTTAAGATCATTGACATGGCAGGTCGTATGAACATATGGATAACATTTTCTATTTTCAATGATCATTATGGAAAAAAGTAAGAATTAATTTATATTTATATAATAAAAAATCATTTGATTTTATTATATACACTTATATATATCACTCATGTGACGTGGTGATGAAAAATAAATCACATTGCATCATAGATGTGGTAATATACTTTTATGCAAGAATGACATTATCATTTATTAGTGAGTGGAAATATAAGAAATCAAGTGACATATTATCTTTTAATAAGTATAATTTTTAAAATAAAATTATAATTATATCATATATGTCACATTTATTTGTTAAATTTATCTTTATTTACTTCCATTAAAATAATTAGTGGAAAAAAACCATGTCACTTTGTGTGGCAACAATCCACTATACATAAGAGGGATGTAATCATACCCCCAAAAGAGTGGAAGGTGAAAAAGAATATATGGTATCAAAATTCTTGGAGTTATATGAAGTTTGAAATATAAAATATATATATATATATATATATATATCAAATCAATCGTTATAACCTGACATGAGAGGTGGTGATTGAAAATGAATTACATTGGTTTGGGATGTTGTAGTCCATCATAAACATGATTGACAATTTCATGAATGATTTAACTGAAGGGGTGGTGGATTTATATTATTATAATAATATAATAACATCCCATTAAATTTTCATTACTAGATTCATTATATAGTAATTATTTAGAGATTAATGGAGGTTGTAAGAAAATTAAAAATAAAATTTTTAGTGATGAAAGTTAACTTCACTGAGAACAAAGTTCATTGGATTTATTATTAAGGACGTAAGGGATGAATTTTGGGAAGAAAAGAAGCTATATATAATGTCTGTAGATTTTAGTGAGAGATTTTGTTTTGTTTTGGATGAGAAAAATGTCTTAGCTGGTGTGAAAAAGTGTGGGGGGAAAAGGTGGACTTTTATAATGGAGGAGTTGTATTTTTTAAATAACAAAAAACTTGACAACAATGCGAATTCAACCTAGATCCAAGAGACTAAGAAATTAATAATCATAGTATTTGAAGGTTGATATAGTCAATATATATTTCCACCACAAAAAAACATGTTTTGAACATGTTGTTCCTTAACTTTTAATTTTCAATACATTTACCATTTTTGTTTTCACTATAGTAACTAGATTTTTTATCAACTAATTTACACATAAGAGTAGAAATAAAGTGACCCTTATTATATAATTTTACCAATGGGTACTGAATAATAAATTTAATTTATAAAATAAAAATCCAACATTTATGGGAAATTAATTTTGACACGAGAGCATGAAAAGCGCAACAACCTATTTTTCTCTTTACTCTTATATCAATGTTTTTTTTCATTTATGAGTAAATATTATAATTATTATGTAAAAAATGATCCATGAATGTAGCATTACATATATTTTTAAACATATACCAATTAATTGGGAGAATAAATTAGTTTTAGGAATTTTAAATCACTTAATAAAATATTATTAATTATAAAATTACATTAATTCCAATTTAAACACTATTCATTTAACTTTATGTTAAAAAAATCATGAAAAAGGTGGAAATATAATATATTATTTTACACCTATAAATAATTTTATATTTTATTATAAAATTTCTGAAATATAATAATTCATTCAATTATTTTTTACTTTTAATTTTTTTAATATCTTATATTTTATTTTTCTGTTAATAAAATAATAATATTATTGGCATTGATTAATAATTTAATGTAATTATATATTTAATAAAACAGAAAACTAAAAACCCATCATAATATTAATTTCTTTATTATTTAAATAAAAATGAATTTTTTTCACAAATTTCTTTTCTTCCATATGTAAACACATAATTAAAATTTATAAGTAATGGGGTGAAATTTAGTCTACTTCATTAATTAAATTATTAAATCATTATATTTCATAGAAATTTTACAAAAAGGAACATAAAAATAACTTTTTATGTAACAATAAATATAAATATTTTATGAAAATTTAGAATTTTATATGTTTTTATGTCAATTTAACTCTTATCTATTTAGTTTAACCCCCTATAAACCCATTTTATCCTTAACCGTGGTAAAATGTATTCATTTATTTCAATAAAATTATGAGTAGAAAATAAGTTTACCTCATTATATAATATAACTTTTTGTCATTCCAAATATATAATCCATTTAAAAAATATATATTCATATAAGTGGTATAATTTTATTGAAAATTTTAATCTGTAGACACGATGAAAAATAAGTTTTTCAATACATGTATTTTTCAGGTATAAGATGATATTATGCTTAATATAGGACTATTCATTATAATTTTCTGTATTTAAAATAATAATTATTAACATATAAGGTATAAATTTTATTTTAGTCACTTCTAATTAGTGTTCATATTAAATAAATAAAATATATAATCATTATGCACATTAATTTTTTTAAGAAAAATATTTTTTTAAACAGAAAAATTAAATGACACTAAAATATTGTATAAAATTGATACAAGTGTAATTAATTGGTTTAAATGTAAATATATAATACCTAATTTAATTTAACTAAAATTTAAACAATAATAATAATTTTAAATTACTTAATTTATTGAAAAGACATGATAATTTTTTTAAACAAATTGGTAATTTTACTATTCACTAAAAATGGATTTTTTCCCCAAAAATCAGAAAATTTCACCCTATGATAATATACATGTGATTATTTCATAACTAATTTTTTCATAATATATTTTTTCTAAAATTTATAGAAACTAATTATAATATTTTGATATAAAAAGGAATAAAAGTCTTTTTCAAGAAAATATATTTTGATGAATAAAATTACTCTAATATAAATTAATATGTTATTTTATATAAATATGTTAATAAATTTGAACGTGGTAGGAAATTTTTTTTTATTTCATATAATAGTTAATATTATTCATACCTTTAAATTTAATGGTATGTTATTACATTCTTATCTTTTTGGGGACATTTGAGCTAAGTGTTTCTTATATAATACGTTATTATATGTAATGTTCCTGTATTAAAGTAATTAGTGTTAGAAAACCCCATAATTATATGAAGACACCTCCTCATAATCTATAGTATAAAAAATATCCCCATATCTTCTTTTAGATAAACAATTACCCTTTATTACCCAATTTTACTGATATTAATATAAAAAAGGGGGACAAATATCTCAGAGATTCCCCTCTTGCATTTGAGGAAGAAATATGTACCACTATTGGTCATCTCAGATAGATTAATCTGGTCATAAATGAGTAATTTTGGCATATGTTGATCAATGTTTCTTTTTTCCTCCAGTAACGTGATATTTATATCTCCTAACTTAAACAACATTAGGACATATTTTCTAGTAACTATATAGAAATTACAGAGTTGGATCATGATGTGGCTACCCATCACTTTGGTCTACATGATGATAACTATGACTATAAAACAGTTGTAAGGGGATTTAATCATACCCCATACACTAATTAAGATTCCATAGTTGATAATATTTTCAAGGATAACATCATTCAATAATTATAGTACTTAAAATATCTCAATAATATCTTCCCCATCAAGAAGAATGATAAAAAGATAACAGATTTCATCCTATTGTAGGATATCGACTAGAACATTGCAATGGACGATTTTTTGTCCTCTATTTTGCCAAAATTTTATCAATTAAATGACTATATTTCATGTCAAATAACTAATGGATGAATATTCAAGATATAACCATATCTCTATTTCCCCTGAGGATGAGGAGACCCCAAAATTTAGGGATAACAAATGGGTATATTATAATCAATTGATTCTTTATATCCATAAGGAGGAAAGTGCTTTATATAAATGTTCAATATTCCAAATTTTCATCCCCCTTAAGGGGAAAATTTTATATTTTTATATTGATGATTTAGGGTTACAATTTCAATAGCTATACGATCATCTTGTGAATATTGATATGTTCATAAATGTTTTTTGGAATTATATGTTAAATACACCATGACATGTTTATTCATGGTAATCATAAGGAAATTCCATATCATCAAGGATCATTATCTTATTATGAAACTATATCCATAAAATACTTTTAAAATACTTGATATTCCATCACATTGAAATATCCAATATCTATGGGTACTAGAGGGGTGTGTTTCAAATATCATACTCTACATTTCCAACCACACTAGTAAATTTATTTTTATAAATAATTAATTATTAATGGATTTAAATATCAGTGGGATGAATATTGTCAAATATCCTTTGATGGTATTGATAAATATCTTCTTTTACCACCAGTACTAATGATGCCCAAAGGTGGAAAACATCTTATCCTATATGTGTAATACCTAGAGTGATCACTTGGTTCCATATATGAATAAATTAATTACACGATCAAGGTGATCAACTTATATTATCTAAAAATTTAAATCTATATACTAAAACCTATTATTTTTATATAGTAATTAATTTCCATAAATTAAAAATCATTGTAAATAAATTTTCAAACTACCAATAGAATCACATGGTCAAATTAGTGTCCTATACTGATATTATTAAATATATCCTATATAATCCAATGCTAACTAGGAATCTAGAATTATAGGTATTCATTCACTAATAATTTGACATCCAATTCCAATCTCATATAGGGGCCAAAGGGTAATAATTATAAAATTCTCTTGTTGCAAATTTTATCCCATAGAAAAACACTTCAAAAGATAGGTCTCATTGATAGTAAGGTTGTCTCGACCTATGAAACACCCTAGATATAGGATATGTATTTTGATAATGTTTTAAAAAAATTGATGAGAATGATAATAGAAAATTTAAAACTCAATTGAGTTATCCTACATATTGTACCTATCTCTCTGAATTTTTTTTCCACATTCATTCCTGTTCTCAGGTAATATCACTAATTATGTAGTGGAAAACGAAAGACATATTACATGTATATTGATTTTTTTTTGTAAGTACATGTAGCCTAATTAAATATAAAAAGTGATTCAATGTTGGTGACTAGTTGTATTATCTGATAATAATACGTCAACAAGGGGAAATTGATTACACCACTTGATTTTGTGAATGGGATTATGAAAAAATTCCCAAATTAGACTTTACTATCGCACTTCACATGTTAATAGAAGATCATATAAATATAATGGATGAAAATCCAAAATTGTAGAAGATCTAGATCATGAGGGAACTATAATTTCCATTACTCACCATGTGGTTGTCTCTCCATTCATCAATAATAAGGAGGAAGAAATCAATGAGATCAACACCACATCCAACTAAGGGGAAATAACATCATCACCAGACAATACCACCAATGGATAGTCTACCCTATAATAGGGTGTCATTAAATATGGATTCTTATATTTGGTCAATGTAAAAAGGAGAAAATCTATACATGTGTAGTGAACATTATCCTTTGCGACTGACTAAATTCTTTAAATGTTACACACAAATGAGGCATTAACTAATTTCTCTTATGTTATACTGAAATAGGAGAAATTATCACTGAAATGTGTAATGTTTATGCAATCACCTTATGATCCCATCATTTAGGAGAAAATATCCCAAATAAAATAATGTTACTTTGATACTTATAGAAAACGATGAAACATTATTTCACAAATTTCACCAGGATGATCCATGCTTTCTAGATACATGTCAATTTTATTCATCAACCCTATAAATACTAAAAAATAATTTTTGATTGTTTTCCATCTTTAGATTTAATGTCATAGGTAATTATCCTAGCCATATCCATACCATTAAGAATATACATACTACCACTAACTTCATCTCTAAATGGACAATATTTGTATCCCTCATAGAAATAAAAACATGATTTTCAATAAATTTTTGATGTCAAACATCCTTACTAGATTTCATTTACCTCAGAAAATAAGGACAGACAACAAAACAAAATTATTCGATTCTAAATTGAAAATTGAGAATCAAGAATAAAACATCCATTCCAACCATTGATCCTACCATCATTTAGGGGAAAACTAATAGATAGATAATTTTCAAATAAGACTAGAAAAGTCATTAAAAATATAGAGGATATGGATAAGAGGTATGTGCCAGATAAAATCATAAATTCCTTGATATATTACCATACCAAAACTCATAAATCTATAATAGAGGCCATAAATTCACTTGTATATGAGAAAGAGGATATCCAACTCATCAAATGCTTGCTACATTCTATTTGTGTCACTATCTATAATCATCTTTCAAAAAATGTTTAGCCCCATATGTGGCCTAATAATCTTGAATATGAAATGCTGAGAAATATATTCATTGACTACAAATCTGATAGTTCCATTAGAACCATATATCATTGGCATTAAAGAAAAATTTTAACTTTTATTCATTCTTTATTAAATAGCTAGTGTTGGATTTTGGAACTTTGATGGAACTGAGGAATTAACCTTAAAAACTCGAACTAAAGTGAGGCAGACCTTAGTCCATAAACAAGGTCTAATCAAATGTATCCTAATATATGTTCATGATAGATTGAGATATTATCATACTACCCATCAATTAAAGTATTCTCAAGAAGTAATTTGCATAATTTCACATTAGTCTCAGATATTCTAGGACACATGATTTTATACTATATAACATAACATCTTAACTATATTTAATTAAAATCCATGTCCCAATTTAGTTATGTATGAATTTAAACATTATGTCACATATGAATTTATTTCATGAACTAGAGATACGTGACAACACCCTTGTTTCATTATTTCAGTACTAAAAGAAAATTCTATTTTCACATGGTTTAAAAGTGAATGATTTCTATTAGGAATCAACCCCTAACATGTTCTCCAATATGATTTTCATAATCCTCTAGTTACCTATATTTTATCACCCCAAGCATGAATCATATGATCATAGACGTTATGGTTGATTTATCTAATCAATATGGTTGAGTTATTTCATGTCTAATTGTATGGATGTGAGTCTTAATCAGATGAAATGAAACTAAAAGATATAACTTATTCCACATACAACATATTTTACCATTTAGGAGTGTATATGAAAACTATTTCCCTTTTCTGAGATATATATCTATGTGATTATTACTAATTCATGTTTCCTTACTCTATCTATTATATGACTTAGATATATAATTACCTTATCATAAGAAATTCATGTGGCCTGATTTATTTTTATTGTAGTAACTTAATTATATATGAACAATCAAACCCAACCAAAATATCAATTATAATTATGTCCCTCACTTTATAAAAGTGAAAAAACCCATATTATATTCTTTATGTGTCCCCTATTCATGTTAAATTCTAAAAATTTATAACCCCTTGTTGACCACATATATAAGAACAACATGAAGATTAATTCCCATGCATAACGATATATAGTGTTGTTAAGATATCATTTACTATCTCCAAAAATAGATTCAACAGACACTGATTGGGCCTAGGTGATCAAAACCTTGAGAATTTACATAGGGTTATTCCCTTTTTTATCTCACAAAGACTACCATTTTACTCCTCTTCGATTACACATGATATATATCTTTACAAAGGTACCCATATCATAAGAACTATGTGTGTATTTATTCTTAATGTTTAAGATATATACTGAAGTATAAACTATTGTACTTAGTCAGAAAAATAAAACCAAGTATTATTTACTCCTATTTTTCTTTATGTAAGGACCCTCATGTTATTTATTTTAGGTTCCATATTATGATAAATACAACAATAAGGTGATCCCATTTTTCATCAGTGAATGAATTTTCCTCAAAGATTAGTTTTCATCGAGACCAATATTCTATTTTGTCATACTCATCCTCATTGAAAGATGTTAAACTACATTTTCAAGGTCCTCATCACATGAAAATAAAATGACGATTTTATTTTATTTAATGATATTAAAAAAACTATATGAAATTAAATAATAAATTATTTCTCAAACCATTCGTTATTTTCTATTTTATATACCAATTCTTCTTTCATGAGAGCTAGATCCATGCAAGTATATTTATGCATTTATTGAATTGTGATAAAATGAAATTACCAATTACATAGAAGAACTACATTTACATTTATTAATGTTTTTAATATATAAATAGTGAAACATGAATCTCCTATATCATACCAAAAATTAAAAAATCATACAAAATTTCCAACATCATTTCATCGATTAGACCTCTTCCATCACATCAATAATTCCTCCATGACCCAGCAATGTAGCGAATCAATAACATTTTTTACTATGATTTAGATCGATGTAAAATCTTATACCATGTTCCACAAATCATGACCATATAATACTAAGAGTGTTCAATTTACTAAAACATATGACCCTTAAATTTTATAAAATTATATCAAATAATACCCATCAATATAGGGTTATCTCTCTCTGAACCCATGCTCAGTTATGATTGCACAATTTTATTCTAGTTTTCTAGGTCTTATCATGCATATATATTTTTATAGAATTATTTTATTCGGTTTTTATAATAATGATATATGAGAAAATTGACTGTATACTATGAACCATGTCTATTACTTGTCACTTTATGAGAATTCGCATGATTTATGGTCCATACCATATGATACTAAACTATTATAGTCATATAATATGCATGGCATTATAACTGACATGATATCTAGATCCACGTTGGAGCTATATAAGTATGAATTATTTATATCCATTACTTTATGTAATGTAAAACTACATATTAAAATTATAAAACTATATATATATATATATTTAATCCTATATTATGGGATATCTAGTGGTGACTAAAATTTTCTTTCTAGATCCAACCCCAAATACCAAAATATTTGAGCACATCCCAATATATGGACTCCTCATTCAAACTGGATCATGTTCCATTATAATCAATACTATGAAAAAACATTCCATCAATATTAGAGATATGTATGTTTTTATTGTTATTATACAATATATATTGATATTCCTAGATGAAAACTTCTCAAGACCAACCGGAAACCTCAAGAAGTTCATACGTCATTATGAAACTCATGTTCTGACTAAATGAGTCCATCCATGAGACTAATCTATCTTATTCTATAGAAATAGAAATTGGAGTATGACTACTACTATATATTTATCTATCTATAACCCAATTCCAATTTCATAATTTCCCAAATCCTTTTGGCGCTAGACATATTATCTTAATGTTAATGATATCTATTCCTAGATACAAGACCATAAAATCCACAAAACTTATTATTTTCACATGAAAATGAACTATATGACATGTAGTCCATCTTACAAGAACTAAAATTATATTAAGTATCTTTCCTAGGGTTCCTTAACCCCTTTTCATGACATCTAGATCCATGCATGAGTTCCACTACTAGAAAAATACCCTATACCAATGGTTTGGAACCATTGGTATAGGACTCCAAACCGTTGGTATATCCTATACCAACAATTTGGTAACTATTGGCTAGTAATCCATGGGGATAGGTCTATACCAATGGTTTTGGGAAAAGTGTTGGTATAGATCTATACAAACTGTTTTTAAAACCATTGGTATAAGTAATACGAAAATCTATACCAACAGTTCCATAAAACTGTTGGTATATGTAATTCAAAAAAGAATCATTCAGTTGGTTTTGATCCCAGCACCTCCAGTTTGTTATTTAATGACCTACCCACTAACCTAAAATACTTTTGTGAACATAATTTCATAAAAATATATATGTATTATAACAAGTATTTACAATTTTTATTTATTTAATGTCTCTTGTAAGAAGATTCCATTAGAAATACATGTACCTATACCAACAGTTTTGAGAACCGTTGGTATAGATTCTTAGATTTTGGGAACTAAACTAATGGTTTTGCAAAAACTACTGGTATAGGGGGGACCTATACCAATGATTTGAAGACAAACCGTTGGTATAAGGTCTCTATAATGGACCTATACCAACGGGTTTCCCATAACCGTTGGTATAGGTCAAAATTAGTGAACTATACCAACAGTTTGCCCAAAACTGTTGGTATAGCTCCAAATTAGTGACCAATACCAACGGTTTTGGGAAAACCATTGGTATAGGTCCATATAAGGAACCTATAACAATGGTTTTTTTCCAAACCATTGGTTTCGGTTCAAATTAGTGAACTATAAGACTGGTTTGCCCAAAACCGTTGCTATATGCCTTATTTCCAGTAGTATTCCACCAAAACATGTGCCCTTAACCATTAGTATCCAGTAAAAAAATACTACCTCCCATGTGAGATGAGAATCTATAAAAGATCCTTTAGCATATATTTCATTATCCACAACCCTATTCTAAAAATTACTATATCCAAAATATATTTCTTTCTACATAGATGGTATAAATATTATCACATTGTTATATAAAAATGTCATTAGTCGTCTGTGTTATGACCTGAATAAGGCCCCTATATTACAGGAACCACATATTTCCTTATTCATATCACATTAGGATAAATAATGAAATCAGAACCATATATTTCATAACTAGGTGAAAATTATTTCAATTTAATTCATAGTAAATATATTCTTATAAACTCATGGGGGTTCGTAAACATCAATTTTCATGAAATTTAACATTATGGTAAAGGTCCTTATCTTATGATTTTAAACTATAATATAAACCCATCAACATCATATGGTACTAAACAATATAAAATATGGTCTGTCTTGTATAACCATAAATTAAATGAGTGGTTTGTGATGTATAACCCATCTTTCCAATTTCATAACTATATCCATGTAAGGGTGATTGGCATATACAACCCCACATTAGGTTAAAATGGACAACGGAACATGAAATTGGATGTGTTCAAGATCCCTATATATATATATATATTCGTTTATGAATTAGGGAATTTTCTTCGAAATAACCATGGAATAGCTTTTGGTTCCAACTGAAGAAAAAATCGGTTTCCCCACTCCTACGCTTGAGTTAGATCTATACAAATTCATCATATGAACAACATATGTCTTGATTGTCATGAAATAGGATACAAAGTGACATCTGAACCATATATTTCATATCAATGTATAATTCATCTAACATAACCACTCTCATTTAATTATCCCTAAAATGAATAATCTTGGCTAGTTAGAGATTTGTTTATTCCAACATTATCTGGGATTTTTTCATCTATTTAACACCATTTATTCCTTAAATGTTTTTTATAACTATAATCCATTAATTTATATAAATAAAAAGTGAAACCATCTTTAAAGGGCACCTTTATTTGGTAATGATCACTAAAGTTTATGTATTTGATCTTATTAACCAACATAATGTTGTCCTAAAGAAAATTTCCTGAAAAATATATACAACTCTAATAATATTTGACATGGAACCAATCCATATATATCTTGTAAACATTAATCCTTGGAAAACATATCCCTTCTAATATTATGGATTCAAATACATCAAATCATGACTTACATATTTTTCATTCCCAATTAAATGTTAATGAGATTATATTACCTCTCGATTCCCAAGTGGGTCTCAATATCACACCACCTTTAAATGGTCCAAGAAAAATGCCCTAATGTTCTATAAAACCCCTTAGTTTATTTCTATTATACATGTTCTCCTTATTCCCTATCTAGTTTATCATCACCATGACTATGTATTGCATTTAAATTTCAGTTGATCCAATCATTGTGATAAATATTTATGGATATGGTATATACTATCATTTCTCTCGTAATTCACATTGATTTTTTTCATTCCCTCAATAGTTATACCATCACCCATATCTTTGCAATTTCATATGAGGTTAACACCCATGTTGTTTTCCAAATTTTTACAAACCATACACCCTAGAAACAATAGGTCAATGTTGTATGACAATAAATTCTAGTAATATATTATAAAAATTTCAAGCATTAAACAACAAAAATAATTCTTCAAGGAGTTGTGGATTAAAACACTAGCTCCAATGGTCCAAATTTAATAACCATAAAACTGTAGAATAAATTTGTAAAACATTTCATGTCAAAACTCCTTAGTTGCGATTTGATAAAAAATTCATCTTCTTTCATTCTAGGTCCTTCTCTCACATGGAATAAAAAAAAATTGGGGTAAAAATAAAAAAAGGTATAAAATTTTTAATTTACCTCATATAGAATTATGAGATGTTGGGTTTTATTACAAGACCCACAATTCAAGGAAACATTTACAGTAATTTAATTCCATATATTTCAACAATAAATATGTGTGCCAAACATGCTGGTGTAATTTTTAGGGAATAAAAACTCTTACTGGGTACATTAATCTCCACAAAAAATACATTATTCCTCAAAATATTTTAATCTTAAAATTCCTACCATTTATGTTCCTGAAAAACACATCCATGACTAAAGGACACCTATATTTGGTAATGAGAATCGATGGTTCAAAATCTAACCCTACCAATAAGAGAATTCATTTTCGTAAGGAAAAGTCCCCCTAATCTTTTTATTCCATGAAAACATTACCACACAATAACTCATTTGAATGTGGTTAGTGGTCTTAAATTATGTAGTAGTTCAATATAACCATACTATGTTTCAAATGTCTTGATTTTTGACATACATTAAAAAAATCCAACAATTTAAGAGAATTTTGATAAACATGATGTTACACATTCATGCATCATACTCATTATAAATTAAATGATATGATGTTTGTTTCTTAAACCATCCCATCACTTATCACATTACCATAATCAAAATGAAATGATTATATAAGAACCATAACTTTATAATCATGTTTTATTCTTTCTATTGGACGATCTATATTTGAATCAGGCTCTCATTCACAAAAATTATTCAATTACACATGCTTGATATATTTTCTCACTCTTTAGTCCTCTTACGTTTACCAAAACTGAATAACACAATGGTTCAAACCATATGTAATTAAACTACATAAACTAATCCATGAGATTTTATATACTATATTGGGTCTATCCATTCACATATGATTTTTTTTAATTCCCTATTTTGTAAATATTATCAATAAAAAATTTGGACAAAGATTAATCACCATAATAATTAGAAATATTTTGACCATGAATCTTTAAATTATGCTAATTTCACCCAAATATGAATCTATCAATGTTATCAGTATTGAGAATTGTCATTCAGGTAGGGGTTTCATTTTATTTTTTATGGGATAAACTACATAACCATTAATCATTATTTTTTAGCACAAAACCCTAGCTACTTTGATCTATATTAAATTCCCTTCAACAATCCATGGAAATAGATTTACTACTTTTTAAGGTGAAAGACTCATTGGGGTAGCCTATGAAAAATTAGAGCCTATTCTCATTGGAAATGACCCATTTATAATATTGTAAAAATTGTGCATTTCGGAAAAATAAAAAGATGTAAAAAAATTATTGTTAAAATCTTGTAATGAATGAAATGAGAAAACTATAACTTCCAACTGACTAAATATCCCCTATTTGAGATTTTATAAACTTTTAGGGATATAAAAATAAAAATTTAAATCAACAAATCATATGAGGTTGACCTTATGATCCCATCAAAAGCCACATTAATGATCATAAGGTCCATCAACTTGGAAAAAATTTGAGAATTCTTATATTCATAACATATTAATTTATATATCTATTTAATGTTCTAAAAATTGTGAATCTTGTGTACCTGATAAATTTTAAACATTGAAATATCCATTAAAATTCCCCATCTCATGGTGTTAATTTTTCTAATCCACACATATTCAATATCTAAATGAAACAAATCTTGTGTATGACGATCGAATATATTATTATAACCAATTATAAGACCAGATATAAGATGAAATCAAATACGTATTCAAATGGACTAAATATAGTTTACAATGATAGTACATATGCATATACCCATCTATGAGAATAGACACATGAGTTTATTTTCTTGACTTAATAAATTTGAGTACATGACTGAATTAATCCTTTTTCATTTTATTTTCATAACGATTCCATTATTATGGTGTTAATCTCTTAGATTTTCATTACATTTCATGAATTAATTATCAATATGGGATAATAATAAAATAATTAAAAATGATTAAAAATTTATCAATATTTAGTGATCAATTTTTAAAAATCAAATCCATAAGTTAGAGTCTCCTAAGAGTGTGGGCACTATAAGACGCCATCTATTATGAAATAGTGTTTATACATTTATTTCTTAGACCAATCTACATCATTTTGAGTTTTTTTCAACATCATAGGCCCATCATCCATAGAATTATAAAGATTATCTACCTTAGTATAAACACTCTTCTCTGTAGTCATATCTTCTTAAAATTTCTTTTGTTTTTTGTCAAAACATTTCACTTGTAACACATTGATCTCACTGGAGGTAGTTCACCGGAATAGATTCATTGCTAGTTAATGATTATACCCTTCTACTTTCCATTCATAACAATACATTTATTGGAGTGATTTACTCATGGTTTTGAGGATTATGTGGCTAGATTATCATTAATGATGATTTTTGTAATTCACACTCTTAGTTCCATATTGGAAGGATCTTATTAACGACATAATGGACTATGAGATGGTAAATAATTTTATATCCAAATTTCATAAACATGATATGAATCTTATAGATCTATGTTATTATATCCTCTAAGGGATTCTATAACATCAACCACCATATTTATGTCTTAACAAATCGATAGATGGTGTGTTATACATTGATGGCCTTATTGTAAAATATTTTACCACTATTTGAAGGAAAAATGTATTCGAGAAATAAATCACTCATAGAGATCATTCGTCTAAAAAACGATGAGCTTATGGGTCCCAAAAATAATCTAACTCCCTGTGTTATTGACTACTTAAGTTGTGGGGATGATTCCCTCTTTAAAAATTTCAACATCATGGACTAGTGATACTATGAATGTCAAGAGAAATTTCATATTTCAGTTACTAAATGTCAATGAGTAAGTTAAATATATCATAGGAACTCACTAACTCTTGAAAATGGATTTATTATATACTTTCCTCTTTTGATGGGTATATATCCAAGTCGTTACTCTTAACAGGGCCCACATCTTTTACATAGGAAATAAACATTCCCTAAAATGATGATTCCTTGAGTGGAATTGCATGGGATCCCCCACCTCCTACCATGATAATGCCAATTAGTAGGTCCAAATATTCCCCACATTAACTACCATATTGGATTATGATGAATATAGATCCCAAAGGTTCAAAACCACTGGATGACCATAAATGTTTTCCATATGTAGTTTCTTTGGATATTTCTTTATCAATCCTCATAAAGGTCATGAACGCACATTAAAATAATAGATTACCCTAGTTTCACATAAAATAAGTATCCTCACTATGTTATCTATGGATATAGTCTTATGTTTACAAAATTTGAATCATTATACTATATGAAGAGGAGTTGAGAAAGTTAATGTAAATGAAAGTTATTCCCATTTAGATTATTGTTCAATATCCTGAACCTATCTGTTTTGTAAATGATGTTTGAATTTGATAGAAGATAAAATATCATTTCTGAGGGCTTGAAAAATATGATTACCCCTAAAATGTTATCTAAAGAGGATGATGGAGATGATAAGATAATATTCTTATTTATTTATCATAGTTGAGTCATTTTTTCTGAAAATAGTAGTGGAATTTTGGACAACCATACCTGGTGTTCCTTCCACCAAAAGTCTGTTCAGTTTTGAAGAATATGTGTAAGTCCACCTTGATCCCCCTAACATTATTGGAGTGAACCTTGTTAGCATAAACTTTAAGGAATAAAATCTTGAAAATCAAGGGGGATTGATGCTTGAATTTAATCAAAACTACACATAAAATGAATCCAAAGATTTTTTTTGAAAATTTACCCTTATTGTTAGAAAAAAATCAATTAGATATTGTCTTTTACCTATCTCAACACTTAATTTTGTATAGTGAATGGTCAAATATTTTAATTATGTGGTTTAGTACAGGTGGGGAGAAGGTGAAAATAGACCCTCCTATTTCAAACTATCTCATAATTTGTTTCTCATGAAAATATCTCCCTCCTCTAAAATAGAAATTTATATGATTATACCTTTTTGAGTTCCCTCATTTTATATATAGTATACTCCAATGGTTATATGACTATCTCCAAACTCTTCTAATAGTAAAGAGTGTAATGTTAGAAACCAATTCATATCCAAAATGATGTATTCCTTATTTCAATGTTATCTTAAATCTTTAGTAATAATAAGTTTGAACCATTATTCCTCAATATATCTGTTGGTCACTACTTTCAGTTTACCTTTGTCTTCATTCTGTTGTACCTATCATTTTACTAGAGTCATAAAATTAATCACATAAAATATTATGTTTAATTCCATAGGGTAGTCGATAACAATGTTGGGATTCATGTCAAAAAATTCACAGTGACTTGAAGTTACGCTAATATAGAATGTGGACAATGCTTTGCAGGATAGAAGACAACCCCATGAAATCATGTTCCAAATATAACCTAGACTGAAAAAAAAATTGTTTTTATATAGGTAGTTTGTAGAAGTGTTGGTTGGAAATTTACTAGGTCCTAAAGAATAATTTGAATCAGTCATCATCAACAACTTCTGAAGACACACATCCTCATCCAGGACACTGCTATATTAAATCTAAATTGACAGTATCGGTTTCATATCATTGTTTATTACCTCCTCAACATTGAGTGGTACCAAATCATGTGGTTGGTATTTTTCAATGTATGATGACATTCCATTATAGTTTTTATTTTTTTGATACTTTCTTGTGGCATGTTCCCTTTCTCAAGGGCCTCATTTTCTGTGAATTAGGGAACATTGGTCATCGATATCCTTTTGGGATAGGATGATATCTATGAATGAGAATATGTGGGAATTAACCTAATAGCTTCATCAAATTAAGGTATCCTAATTTTGAAATAAGTGTTTTCTTAATCCTTAATAACCCCTAGAAGTATCACCGCCATCATATATTGTTCCCCCCACACATCATTCAATAGTGCCACTACCCGATATTGATATCAGCAATACATTAGAGATTTTTGTGTGGAACTTAACCCTCACAAATGATGTAATAATTTATTTAATACTCTATTATACAGTCAATTACAATAACCTTTGAATGTTATATGTTGTATTCTCCCCTACCATAATCTATTGGAATGCTAGGGGATGGACCATATAAATGAATAATTTTTAACCTAAATGGATAATTAAGACTTTTAATGATTTATCTACCATAACATACAATAGTATGATACCATATATAACATTTATGAATTTCTCAAATATCAATCATGAGATTTTTTATTTTAAAAAGAGATTTTATGCGTTTAATTATTCTACAGTCCATCCTAATAACACATGGAAGAGAAAATTGATTATAAATGTGACCATACCCTAATAAAAATATTTTAATAAATGATAGATCTTTACCGAAACCTTCATTGTGACACCGAGAGAAATTTTTATGCTCTTTTAGATGACTTCTTAAAGAAAATTTTCTAGATGCCAATGTGGGATCCGTGAACAAGAATATTATATTCACTCAACCACATATCAAGAAACCCTAGTATCTATGACTAGATAGGGGTTTTGGAATTTAATTCATAAACCCATACATAATAATTTCATATCTCTAGTTTTTACTAAACCTGTTTGGGAACCCCATTTTTTCATCAATGGACATCCCCTTATTTGTTTTAACATGGATCTATTTTTATGAGGGATAAAGAAAATTGTTATCCAATCCTAAAATATGACATATGTTCATGGATACGGTTCCTTTAACTTGGAATTATTGGTCACTATAAACAAATCATTTTCTATTTATAGTTTCCTCAAGAAGTCCCCTTGCATGGATTTCATGGGAAGAAACTCATCATAAAAATCATTCAGTATTGGTACCTCAAAAACATTACAGATGTCTCATAGTTTGATGCCCACATCACCCTGTGTTGGATAAATGGTATTATTTTGTCTACTCTAATAGCTATATAAATCTATTATCATTTCCCTATTCATATAGACATATGTTTGAGAGATCAAAATTACCTACTACATTATAATATCTCTCAACTAGTCTTTGAACATCATTCCTGTTCAACAGACCCAATAAACCCATATACATTGAGGTTTTCACCACCACCAAGATATAAAGATTGATCCACTATCTAGCTATTGAGATGATCTGTTGATGAGTAATGGAAAATATATTAATTTTTGAATGACATAGGTTTTATTGAGAAGGCATATCCATCTGAGGAAAATTTCATGTGATTCATCATTTCGGTAGTGGAGGAATCCCCCTTATTGATATATAATCCTTTGTATTATACATTGGAACTAGTTACATGATAATACCCAAGAAATGAGGATCGTGGAATGTTTAAATTAGGACGTAATATGTTCACATATAGTAGAATTGCAATGTCATAAAATTGAAGGAAATATTCTGATGGGTGATAAGGGTGATTATTCAAAGGAGGTTTTTCCAGATCTATCAGATAGGGTTCTAACACACTAGTATAACATTTCTCATTCATTAACCAAGTACATGATGCAGGTAAATTATTAAATATATAAGCCGATATTTTATGCACATTATATTTTATTTCTTATTAATATATGAACTATAATGATGTCATTTGAACTAATTATGGGTTAAAGCGATAAAAAAAGTGAAGTTATCATTTAAACATGAATCACTATTGGAATGTTTAATAAATTCATAAAATTTGATTAATTATAGGGTTTGTTCTATGTTCCCTCACTCGAACCCCTTTACCTAGATCCCTTAACTTACGGACCTTTTCCCAGTTTCCTCATGCATACGACCCTGATCCCTGATCCCTTAACTCATTTTCCTTCACCAATGGCCCCTTTCTAGGGGTCCCTTTATTTAGGGCCCTCACTTGGGTACCCTCACCAAGAACCCTTAACTATGGATATTTTCTTAGATGATACACGATCATTTTAAAGTGAATGATAGTTTAATTATATTACTGTGATGTAGTGTCAGTGTATACTATGAAAGGTATGTGATGAACTTTATGTTTCACTGAATTCATTGTCACTTAACCTTATTGGGGTCCATCTCATTTTATAGATGTATTTTCCCTTTCCCCCAGGTTGATTTGAATCCTTCTCTCAACCATCATCATCGTGTACAAAAACTAAAAGACGTATCAAAGATCTATTTTTTGGCTTTCCATAGTTCATCATTATGTTAGAGTCACACATGCCTTAAAATTTCATCCTCATCATTATGATGAGATCTCGTTGTAAGGGAGGGATTTCGTTAGTGTTCCTCTTATGGGAAAAAGAGAAATAATCATAGAGTAAAAAGGTCCATAGAAAGGAATCCATTACATTTCCTAGATCCTTACGCATTCACCCAGATCATTTATCATAGTCCCTTACACATGGGCCTAGGATTTCATACCCCAATGTGGGGTGTATGAAGTTACATGCATGACTACCTTCCATTTCGTAGTTGGTTTGTCCAATCTGTCTTCTATTCCAATACCAAGAGATCCCATATTTCCCATTTTTCTAAAAAAATAAACACTAAATTCTCTCACATTAACATCCGTTATTAATGTTAAAGTGACACTAAGATCTCCTTTCACTTAGTCCTCACTTATCATCTCTAGGTAGCTTACGAAGATTAAAAAATAAAGGAATTAACCAAAGGAAGGGGTAATTGGGTCATATGAATATTAAAACATTAAAAAGGTGAAATTTACCACATGTTGTCATATACTAGAAAAATAACCCACTAAGATCACTAATACAAGATAATCATCCACTTAGCCAATATAAGGAGTGAAAAATAGGGTTTAGCACACTAAAGTACAATAATGAAACATCCTAATAGGTAGAAATCATTCACCATAATCCTAAACCAGTGTTACCAATTCACCCTACCTCAATTAAGGAAAAGTATTTTCCACACCCCTCACTTGGGTGAATCCTTCACCTATCCCTTACAAGGGTCAAAACCATCAGATATTATTGACCAGATAAATTGTTTTTCACTCATCTCTATACTTGGGAAAACCTTCAGATATTCTCCACAAATGGGTGATCCACTTTACCTGAGTAATTAAACTAGAAAAAATCCACCATCCTCCCTTAGACCAGTGCACTATTTTGACTGTAATTTTAATTGATGGAGCCTCCCTTCACCCAGGTATTCTACCTAGGTAACTAATTATCAATGAATCCTCTAAAACCATCTGAAACACATTATTAGGCCATCAAGAAATCAAGGGTGACCTTTCTCAATCATGTATTCCCTTGAAACATGTGTTTATGTCTTTTCCTCTTAAAACTGGTAGGTCTTTCTTGGAATTTATAATCATTTATCCCTTTTGTTAATGAGGGTCATCATCATATGGAAATTAGGGATGCATCCCCTAGAATCAGATTCCCAGCTTAGTATCCCTTTATCTATCTTCTAACATTCATTGGCATATGGCAGACACATTTTTTCAACTCAATGATCCGATGGGAAATAAAGGGCCTTTGGATAGATCAATTACTGTTTCACATGAGAAATAACAGATAGATACATACATAATCCTCAATATTCCTCTAATATAGGTATATTCTACATGAATCTAATCATCGTTCATAATCCACTAAACAATAGAAAGGGGTTGTGAATGTACATATATGGTCCTCCACTTAAAATATATAAACCCCAACTCATTTATGAAAGGTAAGTACTCCATATGAGTGATAATTATCAACAGATCATATTCAGAATAAGACATCCTTATCAAACAGCCATATTCCCTAGAATAAATCTTTCTTAAAGAGCCATATAAACTATAAGTATCCCTCTCACATGGCTTTATTATATGTGATACCCCCTTGTCAATTGACCACATTCAAAACAATACTTCGCAAAGTAAAGTATTCACTTTATGATATCCTTCTCATAGAGACATATTCCCTATGAGACAACCATCTCAAAGGGTTGTTTTTCCTATATATGGAGATATAAAACATTGTCATATATGTCATACACACTAAATATCATATTTTTTACCCATTGAATATCTATATTTCCTTAATTCATATCATCCAACAAAATTCTAATTCATATCAGATGTCCTTAAAATATGATACTCAACATATGTGGTATCTTATTCCTTTTAATCAGGATATGTAGGGTGAAACTCAGAGTTTTAAAACCAATATACACAAACGTATTTATAATAGTATATATTCATTATTGGGCTAACATTCACTGGATTGTACTCATTTTGAAACTCACATTATCACCATAAAAAATTCCCCATGGTCCATTCCACTCCTCATCTGGCTATATTTCCTAGCAGCTATATATAATGACTTTACAATTCCATATTACTAATATGAAGAGACCTCTTATGAGACAATATTCTCGGTTAGATCCACAGCCGTCCATAAAGGTCCATATACGATATTAAAATAATTCTCTCATTACGCCATACTCATGATGGGATCCATATCCTTCTTTAAAGGGATATATTCCCTATGAGAAGAAAAACAAATGGAATCTCATGCATAAGTCCCACACCATCCATTTTTAAGAACCTTATGACTATTAGTCATCTCTATATAACATTGATTTTCATGTCATTTCTAATGTTGTAATGGGATTAAAAGGCACAAAATTGGCCTCTATCAAATAAAATTAAAAGGTATGACAGGTTTTACTAAGTGGAAACAAACTATATTAGTTTTTATTCCATTATTAGGTATATGTAGAGATCCCCCTTCCTGAGATTGACACCAACATCACAACACATATCACCTTTTTTGATGGTGAGAAATTATATAATGTTTATATATATCAAAATAAACCATTTCATTATCAACCAAGAAACAAAACATAGAGTAAATTTAATACATAAATATGAATATAAATTCATAATGATGATTCATCACTAGAATAGTTGTAGCCACCCCTGCATTGGGATTTGGTATAGATTAAAATATATATATTAAATTTATAAGAGAGTCCCAAAATATATAATAATTACCCCAAAAGTGTGTAATGATCCTGAGCTCCCTTTCTCTCAACCAATGAACATTTTAGAGTGTCATTGGTAAAGTACCATTAATTTTATACCTTTGGAAAGTAGGTCTATACTAATTCATTCATCACGAATAGAAAACACAATGGTAGATTACATAAGATATACAAAGGTGGACCTAAAATTAATCATTTAAGAATGAAGGATGTCAATAAGATATTCTCTTACTTTTGATATTTCCTTAACATGTATTCATTTTTGGTCTTCTAATCCTCTAGGACAGATAAAAACCTTCATAGAAATCACTAAAATACAAAAAATTGGGTCTTATATCTCTCTCCATCTAATTTGATTGTCATTTTAACAAAAACTCAACTATATATCTTGCATATGGATTTAGGTGGGTTTATTTTTTTATTGAAATCAAGGTGGGGAGTTCATGGAATGTTTATGACCCTTTAAAATATTAATGTAGACATGTAATCTCAATTTATTCATTATTAATTTTCAAAAAAAGTAGACGTAACATATGTGGTGTTTGTGTGATGTGGTGTAAGATCTAGTTAAAGAAAAACTTCTTCAAAGTGAATCATCATCCCAGTGATGTGTACCAACTACTTGATTCAACAGTGGTAGTTGTCCTCTCTTAAAGTTGGACCTCCCACTTTATGGTGGAGGAAATATAGCTAGATATTGAATCCACCCCATAAGTAATACTTCTATATAATTTACATCATCCATCCATTGGACAATATTGTGTCTAGTTAGTGGAGGTCTTCGAGTAGCCCTTGACTTTATGCAGCCCACTGTTAACCCAATAGTTGATACCAGGTAAGTAGAGGTAGAGTGTTGTGTCCATATAGGTCACATTAATTATTGTTAAAAAAGGCTATTATGTTATCCCATTTCTATTTTTATGCACCCTTTAATTCTAGATGTTTTCTGATTATTTATAGAGCGTAAAAATCACCCCTTGTGTCTTTAAATACAAAATTTTCAAATTGTAATCATTGCTCCCAACGAAATTCTATAAAAGATAAATCTACATTTAAGTAATATAATTCCAAATTATATTAAAAAATGTTAATTTCTAAATCCAATAAAGGTTCTCTACCATTCCCACAATCTATTATTCTCCCATTTTACATTAGTCCATCAAAGAGACTTATGAGAAGTTTGTAAAGGGTTTTCATGATGAAAAACAATTCGTTTCCTCAACTTTCTTTCAATAATGGTTTACACTCAAAAAAGGAGAAGTATTGGTTACATGATGACAGATGAAGTTAAAGTGGGATCTCACAAGACAAAATATTTTTGGAATAGTTTTTGGTCACCATTGAGACTAAGGGATTTATACTATTGACCTCATGAGTTAAGGGGTAGAGACATAGGGGAACACATATTGTTTTATCTAAATTCTTTACCAATTGTGATTGTATAATATTTAAATTTCCAAATTCAATCCTTAAACATTGTCCCACATACATTAAAATTATCAATTAAAATGTTTTTAAAGAATAATTTCATTGAATTGTTATTTTTAAAATCAATTTTTTATTATCCCCTATCACATATTCAATTTCATTGTTCATTGTTTCAAAAGAATATTAATTTTGAAATTATTCTTTTCATCCTATTTTTTGGAATTTGAAATTCAACACCTCTATTGACATAATATTCATCTAAAAATTAGTATCAAATGTGAGTGTTACATATATTTCAAAATGATTTAAAAAAAATTATTATCATCAAATATTTATTTATCAAATATTTTGTTGATTTGAAATAAAGATATTTTATTATGACTTATAATTCAAATTTTCATGATCTAATTTTTGATAGTTATGATTATTCTTATTAGATGAATCTTATTTCAACATTCCTTGAAAGTATTTATTATACTATTTATAAAATAGTAATATATGAGTCTTTTAACACTAAAAAATCTAAAGAAAAATGAAATCATGTTGATATTAATAATTTTGATTTGAAAAAAAGGTTTTAATGTCTTATATTTGGGTCTTGATAGAAATTATTTTAATCAAGTTTACTTATGAAAAATTACTTATGATATTTCTAAATTATCATAAGTTACACATGAAGGCACCAATAAATCCAAGTACACCAGTTAATTTACAAACCATCACGATTTTGAATGGTTTAGTATGCATTATGATGAATTTGTTACAATAATGATTATTATATTGATTACCATATTAAATGATAGAATATCCCTCAAGGATAAATTATTTATAAAAATTATCATATGGAATATCCTATGGGTGTTATGTATCTCCTCAGTACATTATGTGACTGTCATCCAATATTAAAATGATGTTAAAATAATGTAGGTATATGAACTAATATTCTTCCTCACGATATATAAAATAATTATAAAACTCCATGTTGAAAAAGAATACAATGAAGCCAAATAATTAAAGAATAACATTTCCTTTAAATCTTCTAGAAATGAATAATATTGATGTTAGATTTTAGAATATGATTATTCTTCCAGAAATATGAAAAAAATAATCATGTAGATGAACATCAAAAAGAGGTCCAAAAATTAAAATTAAAATATTGAATCATAGTTCACATACTATGTATGTAGAATGAAATGTACAAAAAACCAGAGTACCTTGTATAAAAGTAAAAACATAGAGGAAAGAAGAAGGGTAATTTTTTTTAAATAATTATATGAGAGTTTAAGTAACGATTCCATGGATTAAACTTCATCATCTTCATCAAGTGACTTAATTCCAAATATGCTCATTGAACATTTTGATGAATATATCATGGTCAGTACCCATTTGTTTACCCCATAGTCTTTATATTCTTCTCCCCATTATTCTTCTCATTATTCTCACTCTTCATATTATTTTTTCTAATTGAGTAACACAAATTATGAATAATTATTATATTTCAGAAATCAAAACAAAATTGGAAATAATCAACTTGATTAATTATATCTCAAACATTAAAGAAAATATATTCAATTAATTGAAGAAAAAGATAATCTATAAAAACGAAAAATGACCTTATCTACTTATAAATGGGTGATCTCATCACGAATATTAAACATCAATAGAATATAAACATTCTCAACATAACCATCAGATACCTAAGAAGTTATTTTTTCAGATTTATCAAATGAAAAAATATAAATAAAATTTACAGTTCTCTAAAACCTATAATAGAATGTGTCATCTTGGGTTACTCAAATTGTGCTAGCTATTAAAAAAATTCATTGAAAACCAATTTTTATGGTATTTCTCATGATGAAATTTATAATTATTACAAAATAAATAGTTAATTCACCCATGAAAAAGAATTAAAATGTAGATATTTTAGAAGGCAAGATTCAATTGATCTCTATTATAATACATTAAAAGGAATACTTGATAAATTTTTTTGACACCAAAATCAATATTGGAAAATTAAAGTAGACCCAAATTTTTATAGGAACTAAAATCATCAATAATATAATTTTATATGAAAAGAGTCTCATGAGAAATATACCAAAAAAATGTGGTACCAATAATTCAGTTTCTCGAGACACTTATGGAGTGAACTAGAGGAATTATTTAAAATAAAACATGAAGGATTCCATGTCACATTTGGTGATAATTAAAGGGGTAATATTTGTAGTCATAGTACTGTTGGTCAGAGTGGATACTGAAGAGGGGGGTGAATTGAGTTCTAATTTAAAATTTTTGTTAAAAAAATTATGGTTAAGAAAAACCCCATTTTAAAAAACGGCCCAGTTAATTAAGGAAATAGAAATTTAAATGTTCAATTGGCCAATAGGTTTTTCAAAGGGGTATTAGTCCTATAATAAATTAGTGTAGAAAACTATTTCAACATTTGAAATGAGTTTAATGAATTAAACAAGTACAAACACTAACCAAAACTAAATATCAATGTGTAAGCAAAAATAGTTTTATGTTTTAGAAAATTTAACTAGAGGATAAGAAAAAACCAAGTAATTGAAGATTAGAACAACAATGTAAACAAGAGGTTCAGTCTCAAGTAGAGACTTAATCCCCTCCACCTGGTGATCACCTGGTACCAAGAATTTTATATAAATAAACTTTTCATCCACACCCAGGATCGTGGTTTACAACAGCACACCAGGCTGTCTAGGTCACACTTGACCTCTACCACTGGTATTAATGGGAAACAAAAGAAATAAGTGATTAAGTATGAGGATAGTTTGATATCCTCCAGTTATTCTCAGGAGATAGTGTGTGTTATACAAATAAATACACACACTGCTCAAATAGAAAATATAAAACACAATAGAGTTAAGGATAAGAATAGAGTTAAGAATTCTCTGTGTGTTGTGAAATCAGGCTCTAGACTCAATTAATGTTGAGAAACTGGTATTTGATTATTCTTTTAGAAGATGTCTTCAGAACAGAGTATCGTAGTTTCGGTAATCTAGCTTCGCGAAATGAAAAGGTTTTTCTCTTTAATGGCTCAATGTATGCTAAAGAACTTTTTGGAAAAGGTAGCTTGTTACAATATTCTTTTAATATCAAGTGCTTAGTTCTTCTATTTTAGTATTCGCACAGTCCGTGTCTCAGCATGTAATACTGCTTTTTCGTCTATGTATCTTTAATGTGAATGATGAGTTCCAGTTGTACTATAGGATCCTCTATGCATAAAGATCTTCACATGTGCATATACCTTGTACTTGTCTACATATTGTCCTACATACAACATTAAATAATGTAAGAAACATTAATTTTTTTACATATTACCATTAGAAATAAAATTGATTTAATAAAAAGGAAACATTTATATATATCAATTGGTGAGTATTCTTCGGTATGTTGTCTTCGGTTTGATAACATAGGTCTGTCATCTTCGATGTGTTATCTTCGGTGTGTCGACATCTGTAAGTCATACATCATTCTGTCAACTTCGGTTTTGGTGTTTCATATTCGGTTTTTGTGTGTCGAATTTGGTTTTGGTGTGTCAACTTCAGTGACTCGAACTTTAGTCTGTTGAACTTCGGTTTCGGTCTTTCTAACTTCAGTTTCGGTGTGTCGGCTTAGATTTGTCAAGGAATCCATAAAATATTGTGAAGATTTTTTCTTGTATATACCATTACAAGATGAATTGTTAATCATATTATATGTAAAAATACACTTGTAAACATATTAATTCATGACATATAAGAAATTGACTTATTAAATTATAAGTTGTTGTATGAAAAAATTGATTCCCATAGATATATTAAAATTTCTTGAAAGAGTAGAATCTATATATTGAAATAATTTGTGATTATGAATACTACAATGTCATGGAGGGTCCGACAATCTCCCCCTTTTTAATAATCAGAAATTACAGCATATATGAAAAAATATAGAATAAACATGAATGAATACACTTGTCCAATATAACTAATATTTGACATTGCTAGAAGTTATTTAAAAACAAATCTCCCCCTCACTAGATGGATTAAGGAGAGTATATGCCACCCTTATTTTCTCATATGTCATCCTTAATTTCTCCCCCTTTCTTATATGGAATCTTTAATTTCTCCCCATTTTGGGATTAATGAAAAGAGAAAAGTGGGAAGGAAAAATAATAGAAAAGAAAGACCCCAGAAAAATTTTCATTCAAAGTCATAGGAGTACAAGAAAAATAAAAAGAGAAAAACTCTATCAAAAAGAAACAATCCATCACTAGGGTTTGTGATGCAGAGGATCTTTGACTTTATCTAAGGGATCCAATGGGTAAAAAGAAGGTTTGGTAGTGGTAGAGGATAGAGATGATCTGATTACAACACCAGGAAGAGCAACACCTGTAGGAACAGTAGCGGTGAGGGTAGTCCTTCTCTCTGATAGTACACGACTTTGAGACAGCTTAGTAATGATTTGTTGAATCTGAGTAAGAGTTTGAGAGATATTCATTGGAGCAGGAGGCCGAGACGCAGTACCAATTGAAGCAGCTGGAGGGACCACAATAGCCTCGTTCGGAACATGCAGATATGGTTTGAGTAGGTTGATGAAGTCTTTAATGACTTCTCCTCCATATTGCATTCTCTTCTCAAGGTTATCCTTATTCTACATGAACTTACTCAATAAAGGTGTAAACTCTTTCAACTGGAGAACTTCTTTTTTGAAAGCATCTGTGACTGGGAGAATTTGAAGATTTTCAACCAGAAATCTGAAACTGTTGATGAGATCATGCTTGGTATATATCTTAGCGAAATACTTATCCACCTTTTCTCATATTTCCTTTTGAGCTGAAGAGGCATCATTGTTGCATTGTTTGACCAAATTAAACAAAAGATTTGTATATCGATGTACCTTTTCAGGGGTTTCCTTATCTGAAACAATATGATGTTTCTGAATCTCCCCTCTCATCACAGTCTTGAGAGACTCTAAATCAACAACAGTACTTCTCCCACTCCTGGAACTAGATGGGCCAGTCAACATCTTTCTAAGCTATTCTTTCAAAATTTTCAAATATACACTGAGTAGATGAGTTAATAATTTCCTAATAACATCAAGAACACCAATAAAGGAGGTGTTGATGTTAGAGTTTAATGAATTCAGCTTATTGCTCATCTTTCTTACGTCTTCACACAGCAAAGTGTTGTGTCCAATAAGAGTTTCTGCTATAGTAATAAGATTCGGTTGAATCTCCTGAATCATAATTATTACAATTTTTGCTGCATCAGCATCTAAGATACTTATTAATGTGGTGACTTAATTTTTCGATCCCACTGAAGCTAGCACATACTCACATATCTCATTCTTAAACTTTTCCAAATCAGCCTTAGTGACATAGTCACTGGGCACTAACTGAGCAACTGGGTCTACTACTGGAGGTGCAACTGTTGGAACAAGTGCAGCAGGTTCTAGGTCAGTATGGACTTGTGGAATAGGAGGAGGAGGTACCATTTCCTCATCTGAGTCATATTCTTAACCAAAAAGAATATATCCTAGATTACTATTCGACTATCTAGCACATGTCCAATATCTTGGATCAATGGTTTAATTTATTACCCTTCATCCCAAAGGCTCAGGAATAACATCAATATCATAAATTTCTTCATCAGGTTCTCTAGAAATAATACTATGTATGGGGAATGGAATCAACCAGACTTAAGGTTCTGCCTGACCTCCATCTATTTCAACTTCACCAGGTACTTCCTCAATTTGAGGCACCAAAACTACATCTTCTTATTCATGGCCAACATCCATAATATAATTGAATTCCAAAATGATCTCTTGATTTTTAGCATTAGGATGGAGTAGTCTGTCCTCATGTCCAGCATCTCTATGATCATCAGCCTGTTGATCTGCAGGCTCTATTCCATTACGAGCTCCATGAACAGATTCCTCACTGGATCTATCAACCACTTGTTGTACCACTTTTAGAGAATCAATCACATGATCAACACTTCCTCCATAATCAATAATATTACCATCATTACCATAATCATCATAATCATCATCATCATCAGATTCCTCATCTGATTTGCTAACATAATCTTCAACTCTAGTAACTATGGTTTCTTCCTCTTCTTCATCACCTAGAATAGTTTCTGTTGAAGGAAATTCCCTAGGTGGAGTAGCAGGTCCACAAGTCATATTCTTGGTACTTTCAGTGATATTAGGATCACTCCTGTTGTCAAAAGGAGATCCTTCTTCCCTAGGCACTTCAACCTCAGCGTCCTCATCAGAATAGGAAAGAAATTCTCCAGGTATGATACCTAGATCAACTTTTTTCCTTTGCTCTAGAAGGATGATCAATAGGATTGAATTACTCATATAGTAGTTCCTCATGTCCTACCCAATATCTCTTCCATGAGTTCTAGAAGATTTTCAGCCTTTTAAAAATCTCATTTTGAAGACAAAAACCACTGTATAGAGTTATCATTTCATCTCCATCTTCTACACAATATAATTTCTTCAACATAGCAGAAATCATTCTCAGATAGTATAAGCAGGTTTCTTTCATAGATGTCTTAATAAAATAAGAAATATGTACCATAAGATATCTTCACATATTCACCTTTATTCCATATTTCAAAAAAAAATATCAAGAAGACATCCTGATATTTTACAACATAGAAATCTCCCTTACTTGGGATGATTTGATGACATATGAACTCAAAAAGAAATCTCACTTCTCCTTAAAAATAATTTGAAATAGTACTTATGGATTCTTCATTTATAGTAAGCTCCTTCAGAGAATCTTTATATGAAAACAAATTTGATTAATGTGGAATATTACTAGGATAGTCAGCATATACACCTTCATGAGGTACCTCTAAGCATTCAGCCCATTCCATCAAAGAGAAAACAACTACCTTTCCCATTACTATAGATCTCATATTTGATTCCTCGACATCATCCATTTTTATATTCAAATACTGTTATAAATAATGCACAATATGGGAATAATAGTGTCTTTCATTATTGGTAAACCAATTGAGCCATCCATGAGATTCCAGTACCTTGAGCAGAAAATATTTTCCTGACAGAAGCCACTCATCAGAAACATCATTTTCAGGTGAAACAACTCGACTTTCTAAGCTTGGTTTCCTAGTCCCACTGGTTTCACCATTTTTATTCTTATTAGGGGGAGATTTGTGAGTTTCTTCCTCTGCGTGCTTAGTTCTTTACATGGCGAAGCTTCAGATTCTAACTTGTGTTTGAGAGGTTGAGAGTCGAGAGAGAGAGAGAACGAGAGGGAGACTAAATGTAGAAGGATTTATGGCTATGGAGAAGGTGAAAGGTCAGGATGGATTGGATTTTATATATCATTTAGGGATTTTAAATTGTAAAACATAAAATTTAAACATGGAAAGATGAATGAGATAAAACAGCGTCGTTTCACTTAAATCAGACAAAATTTACATAACATCCCTTAAATATATCCATGTAAAAGAATCGATTTTGAGAAGATCGGTTTCATAAAAATCAGTTTCACAAAGATCGGTTTCATAAAAATCTGTTTCACAAAGATCTGTTTCATATGTATCGGTTTTATAATGATTGGTTTTATAAAAATCAGTTTCACAAAGATCAGTTTTATAAAAATCGGTTTCAGAAAGATTAGTTTTATAAAGATTGGGTTTATAAAAAATGGACACCGATTTATCAATCCTAGTTCATGTATGATGTAATGAATTCTTTCATAAATTGATGGCTTAGTGAATATATCACCAAGCTGGTGTTCAGTCCAAATAATATCAATAGTTGTATCACCTTTTTGACAATGATCTCCCAAAAAGTGAAGCCTTACATCAATATGTTTTGTTCTAAAATGATATATTAGATTTATAGAAATGTTAATAGCACTTGTGTTGTCACATTAAATGGATACATGTTTTAATTGATATCCATAGTCTAGAAATGTGTGTTTCATCTAAAAAATTTGTGCATAACAACCACCAGTAACAATTTATTCTGCTTCGGTTTTATATAATGAAAAATAATTCTGTTTTTAACTACACCATGATACTAGTGATTTGCCTAACATGTGACATGTCCAATAGGTTCTTTTTCTATCTATTTTACAACAAGAAAAGTCTGCATCTAAATAACTTATTAAATCAAACAGTGGTCCTCTTGGATAATATATTCATAAGTTGGGAGTATATTTGAGATATTTGAAAATACTTTTAACAACATTTAAATGAGATTCTTTGGGATTAGCTTGAATGCGATCACACATGCATACACTGATCATAATATCAGATCTGATGGCACTAAGGTAGATCAGACTCCCTATCATGCCTTTGTAGATTGTTTGATCGACTGATTCTCTAGCATTATCAGCATCCAACTTACAAGTGGTACTCATAGGTGTATCACTGCCTTTACTACCATCCAAACCAAAATGTTTTAAAATATATTTAGTATATTTAATTTTATTTGAAGTAATACCATCTTTGTTTTGAAAAATCTGAAATCCCAGGATAAATTTAAGTTCTCCCATTAAACTCATTTCAAATTCATTTTTCCTTATTTTTGAAAAATAAGTACATAAAGAATTTTTAGAAGTTCCAAAAATTATATCACCTACATAAATTTACACTATCAAAACATCTTTGGAAATCCATTTAATAAACAAAGTATGATATGCTATTACTTTAGTAAAACCTTTTGAAATAAGAAATTTACTAAGTCTTTCGTACCAATCTCATGGTGCTTTCTTTAGACGATATAAATCTTTAGAAAGTTTAAAAACATGATTTGAAAAATATGGATTTTTAAAGACAAGGGTTTTTTCAACAAATAAATCCTCAACTATATACCCATTTAAAAAATCACTTTTGGCATCCATTTGATATAACTTGAAATTCAGATGAGCTGTATAAGAAAGTAGTATCCTAATGGCCTCTAACCTAGCTACAATTGCAAAGGTCTCCTCATAGTTTATTAATTCCTTTTGAATATGACCTTGTGGAACTAATCTAGCCTTATTTCTAACTATATTACAATACCCATCCACATTGTTTCTAAAAACCCATTTAGGTCATATTGTCAAGGTGCACTTAGGTATTTGAAATAGATCCCAGACATTGTTCCTTTCAAATTGATTTAATTCGTCTTGCATATCCATCACCCAAAATTCATCATTTATAGCATCATTAGTATTTCTGGGTTCATGCTGTGAAATAAAATCATGATGTTTAAACTAGTTTCTCATAGAAGCTCTAGTTTTTTCCTTGATTTAAATTATCTACTATAGCATCTAAAGGATGATTCTTGAGAGTTTTAATACATCTAGAAATATTTGAACTAGACTCCTCATGATTGTCTATTTTTTCAGAATCCACAGGTTCAGATTATGGAAAATTACCAGAATTGGTTACTTTTATAGGGGATTCACTATCATTATCATTAAGGTTCATAATTGAACTATCTTCCTCAAGATATTCAAAAGAGTTTTTGGGTTCATGTGGATCAGTTTCATCAAACTTGACATGAACTGAATCCTCCACACATTTGGTTTTCTTATTGAATACTGTACATGATTTAATGGTTGTATAGTAACCTATGAAAATTCATTCATCACTCTTGGAGGTAAACTTGTCAATATTGTCCTTAGTGTTAAGGATAAAGACTTTGCATCCAAAAAATCTGAATTAGTTAACCTTAGGCTTCCTATTTTTCCAAATTTCATAAGGGGTCTTCTTAAGAACCGGTCTAATAAGGACTCTATTAATGGTATAACAATCCGCATTTACTATTTCAGGCCAAAAATAAATAGGTAAATTATATTAACTAATCATAGTCTTAGAAATTTCTGGAAGGGTCCTATTTATTCTTTCCACGAATCCATTTTTTAGGTGTTCTTGGAGAAGAGAAATTGTGGTTATAGACATTGTGTGAGCAAGAGGATTCAAACTCTTTATTTTCAAACATGTGGCCATGATCACTTCTCAAGGTCTTGATTCTATGTCCACTATGGTTTTCCACATACTTGGACTATTTGATAAAATAAGAACAAGATTTACTTTTGTGAGCTAGAATGTATACCCAAGTGTACCTATAAAAATAGTCTATAAGAACATAAACATAGTGCTTCCCATTTAAACATGAAACTCTTGATGGTCTAATCAAATCCATGTGAACCAACTCAAGAGGTTGATAAGTAGAAAATTATTTCATTATTTTGAAATAAAGATTGTGTTGCTTTCCATTTTAATAGGGATTACACACTTTATTATGTGGAAATTCCAGTTTAGGTAAGTCTCTAACTAAATCTTTCCTAGTCAGTTTCTTAAGAGAGTTAAAAATGAAATGTCCTAGTCTTCTGTGCTACAACTAGGATTCTTTATGAAAATTATTTAATCAAGAAATATTTTTCTTATCCAATGGATTCAAGTCAACACCATAAACATTGTCATTTCTGAGAGCAGTAAATATTAAATCATTTTTGTAATTAAAACATTATATGCATCATTTTCAAATTTTTCATTGAAACCATAATCACAAAACTGAGAGATGATAAGTAAATTGTACTTTAATCCATCAACAAAAAGTACTTTGGAAATTAATACTATATTAGGGTTACCGATCTAGCCTAAGCCGATGATTTTTTCCATTGCATTGTCACCAAAAGTTATGTGACCACCATCATCATTGATTAGGCTCCTGAAGCATTAGTAGTCTCCTATCATATATCTTGAACATACACCATACATGTACCCCAGAGTCTTATAGGAACTCTTTAGGCAACATCCCTACAAAAAAGATTAGACATGGGTTAACTTTCGTACCCAGATTTTCTTGGGTTCTGAGATATAAGAAAGTAAAACATTGGGAACCCATACTTGTCTCACACATTTCCTATAATCAACAGATATATTTTGATATATTAACCCCTTGTTTAGTCTTTTAGAGAATTTTTTTTAAGAAATGGTCTAGAGCTTCAACTAGAAATGAATTGTCCTGATTTTGGAATAAATTTAGTTTTAGTGATCCTTCTCTATCCTGGTTGATATCCTAGACCAATTATATATTTTGGGGAAATATGTTGTTTTAGAAATTCAGTCAGGGTATCTCTACCAGAAGTAAATTTCTCATGATCTTTCTTTTATTTTTCATTTGATAAATTGATTTTGGTATTTTCTTTTAAAAACTGAGAAAATTTTTCTTTCTCAATATCCCAACTTGACATATAATTTTCATTTAAAGCATGTTGTCTCTTTAATGATTTATACTTATCCTTGAGCCTATTAATGGTATCCTCAAGAATTTCACAATATTAAAATAGTTTATCTTTATTCATATCTTCATCATTATGTGAATCACTCTTTTTCCTAGAATAATAGGCATTATGTATAGGAGAGTAAAGTGTTACCTCAGATGTTTCTGTCATAAAACATATGTTGGCATGATTGTCCTGTTCACTATCAGAAGCATCAGATCCCCTAGAGCTGTCTTTTGAAGCAATCTAGGTATCTTTCAAAGTCTTTTTATATCCTTTTCCACTATCTCCATATTTCTTCTCTAATTTCAGCTTGGGGCAGTCTACCTTCACATGAACTTTTCGTTTGCACTCATAGCATATTATTTCATTTGACTTTTCATTCTATTTTCTATCTTTCTTCCATTGTCCTTTACTATCATACTTTCCCTTGTAATTTTACTTCCTAAGGAATTTCTCTTTTTGGTAAAACTTTTTGATCCTTCTAGAAAGATGAGCCATCTCCTCGTCACTGTCTAAATCTGACTCTTCACTAGTAGATCTATCTTCAAGAACATGAGTTTTTTCTTTGTTTTTTCTCGTTGAGGTAGTATTCATGAATGATACTGATTTCTTCCTTGGTTCCTCATCTACATATTTATTCACCTTATGTTCTTCCTCATACATCATAATTATTCCAATTAGCTCTTTTACTAGAAGCTTTCTTATGTCACAAGATTCTCAGATGAAAACAGAAGATCCCCTCTATCTGTTAGGTATGCATTGAAGAAGTCTCATGATATGGTCCTTGTTATCCACCGATTTTCCAAGAAGTCTCATAGTGTTCACAATTTCATTGAACATAAGATGCATTTCAGAGATAGGTTCATGAGGTTTCATTTTAAAATTATCATATTTAATCATGTGTGTATTTAGCCTCATTTTTTAACATTAGTTGTTCCTTATTGAGAAACAGCTAAAGTATCCCAAATTTCACATGAAGTTTTACAAACACATATTCTATTGAATTTATCATCACCTAGAGAACAGTACAAGGCATTCATTTCTTTACAGTTTTTATTATATGTAGCTTTATTCAACTGATACCATGTATCCCTAGCAGTAAAAGGTAATGTATGTTGTTATTCAATTTTGTCCCATATTTCAGGTCGCATACTCTCTATATACATTTTCATTTTTTATTTCCATTGAACATATTTATTACCATTAAATAAAGGTTTCATGTTAGGAGAAACAACCTCAACTCTAGATTCCATAGTTATATAGAATTTAACGAACTGAAAATTTAGATATGACAGAAATTTTAAGATCTTTAAGATACAACTAAAATCACAGTTAAAAATAATTTTAAAAAACATGAAAATAAATAAATCCTTTAATACCAAATGTTGGGAATAATAGATAGAAAAGCGGGGGGTGAAATGAGTTCCAATTTAAAATTTCTGTTAAAACAACTTTATGGTTAAGAAAACACCCAATTTTAAAAACGACCGAGTTAATTAAGGTAGTAGAAATGTAAATATTGAATTGGTCAACAGGTTTCTTAAAGGGTGATTAGTCCTTAGATAAATATGTGTAGAACAATAATTGAACTTTTGAAATGAGTTTAATGAATTAAAAAAATACACACACTAACCAAAACTAACTATCAAAGTGTAAGAAAAAATAGTTTTAAGTTTTCGCAAATATATGAAGCGGATAAGACAAAATTGAGTAATTGAAGATTAGCACAACAATGTAAACAAATGGTTCAGTCTGAAGAAGAGATTTAATCCTCTCTACATAGTGATCACCTGCCACTAAGAAGTTTATATAAATAAACTTTTGACTTACACCCTGGATCAGGGTTTACAACAGCACACCAGGCTGTCCATGTCACAATTGACCTCTACCATAGTTATTCATAGGAAACAAAAGAAATAAGTTATTGAGTTTGAGGATAGTTTTATATCCTCCAATTATGATAAGGAGACAGTGTGTGTTATAAAAATAAATATACCCACTGATCAAATATAAAATATAAACCACAATAGAGTTAAAGATGAGAATAGAGTTAAGAATTCTCTATGTGTTTTGAAGTCAGGATCTAGACTTAATGAATGTTGAGAAACTGGTATTTGAGTCTTCCTTTAGAAGATGTCTATAGGATAGAGTATCACAATTTCTGAAATCAAGCTTCGTGAAATGAAAAGGTTCAGCTCTTTAATGTTTCGATGTATACTAAATCCCTTTTCAGAGAAGGTAGATTGTTATAGTCTTCTTGAAATCACAAGTGCTTAGTTCTTCTCTTTTGGTAATTGCACAGTCTACGTCTCAGCATGTACTGAATATTTTTCATTAGCGTATCATTAACGTGAAAGATGAGGTCCATTTATACAGTAAGATCATATATGCCTAAGGATCTTCACACATGCATGTATCTCGTACTTGTCTACGGATTGTCCTACAGTCAACATTAAATAATGTCAGAAACCTTAATTTGTCTACCTATAAACGTTAGAAAATAAATTTTAATTAATAAAATGGAAACATTTATATATATATCAATCGGTGAGTAATCTTCGGTATGTTGTCTTCGGTTTGATAACATCGGTCTTTCATCTTCGGTGTGTTATATTCGGTGTGTCGACTTCGATCGGTCATACTTTGGTCTGTCAACTTCGGCTTTGGTGTGTCATCTTTGGTTTTGGTGTGTCGACTTCGGTTTCGGTGTGTCGAATTCTGTGAGTCTAACTTCAGTCTATCGAACTTTGGTTTCGGTCATCCGAACTTCGGTTTCAGTGTGTCAAACTTCGGTTTCAGTGTGTCGGCTTTGGTTTGTCAGGGATTCCAAAAAATATTGTGAGGAGTCTGTCTTTCATATACCATTACAAGATGAATTTTTAATAATAGTATATGTAAAAATACACATGTAAACAAATTTATTCATGTCTTATAATCAATTTATTTATTAAAGTATATGTTGTTGTATGACAAAATTGATTCATGTAGATATATCAAAATTGCTTGAAAGTGTACAATATGTATATTGAAATAATTTGTGATTATGAAAACTACAATGTCATGGAGGGTTCAACAGGTACCATTAGGTTTTCCAAATCATCCTAAATAAAAAAATTATTCATAAGAGAATTGAAGTAAAATTCATTATATATTATACAATTTCTGATATTTTTTTGAAATATATTTATAAATTTTTAAAACATTTTCTATTGGAATGAAAAACTATTTTTTTACGTATTGATTTCAAAATGATTATAAAATTAATTTAGAATATATTTTTTTTACCAAAACATAGAATGTTTACATATCGAATAAAATAATTCATGGATTATTAATGGATACCTAGGTCATTTCAACTCACATCATAATGAAGTTTCATTAACTAGTACAATATCTTACCAAATTTCATTTCAAATTATTACCTTCTTTGTGAAGCATTCTAACATGGTAAGTAAAATAAATCATCTTTTAAATGTAAAAATTAATTTTAACTTCAAATTCTCATGAAATAATACATCTTGACCTTTTTCAATATTCATAAAATAAAATTTATTTGAGTATAAAAATATAATATCATAATTATTGACAACTTTTTATGATTAATATGGTCATACTTTCTAAAACATAATACTAGAACTTCGAATTATTTTATAACATTTTCAAAAAGGGTAAAAAATAAGAACTATTTAAAATTATTTCGATTCAAATTGATCATGGTGGAGAATTAGACTATAAAAAATTTAATGACTTTTTATCCTTAGTTGGATGTAATCATTTTGTATATATATTGAAACTCGAAATAAAATTACGTAGTATAATGGAGCTCTCGAAAAATCCAAGAAATTGCTCAAACTATTATAAATGAATTTTCATTTACAAATTTTTTTAGGTTGATGCCATAAATAGATAATGTCATATCATTTATCATGTTCTTATTAGGCCTTTTCTAGTGAGAATAGCTTTTGATATTTAATATAATATAAATCATAATGTGGTCATTTTTCATGTTTCTGGTTACAAATGTTTTATTTTAAACAGAAAATTAAATATTCACAAATTTTTTTTATATCATATGTGGGTTTATTTTTTGGGTACCCAAAATCAAGAAAATATTACATTATATTTAAAATTGGACTAATACGGTGGGAGAAATAATCCATGTTGTTTTTTATAAATATTTTTTAAAAACACTTTCTCAAGAATGTCGGTGAAAATATTGTTTTAAAAGAATATTTTTAAAATAAAAAAGGTGAAGAATAATAAAAATCTTCATAAAATTATTTTCCCTATGGTATTAAAAAATATACTGAATATACCATTTAAAATACCATCAGTGATATAAACTATGAACTAATATTCATATGTTGGTCTTAAATGAGGTTTAACACAAAACCTTTCTCTATCACCTTTAAACCCAAAACCATCATTCAACTAGTAATGATAAAACTTGAGTTCATTCTAAGGAAGAGTAATTTAATTAAGTCACTATATATAATTTATGGTATGTTGTGTAATGAACAATTTATCATCATGTAATTGTATATAAATGGGGATATCAAAATAAACTATATGAATATCATAATATTAATAGAAAAATGATCGTTTAGAATTCAAAGGATATAAAGAAGAAGAAGGAATCAAATCTAATGAAACCTTTAAACCCGCAACAATGATTGAATCTATAAGAATCCAATTATCATTAAATTCTCATAAAAATCTATTTTTTTAAAATGAATGTAAAAGGAAGATTTCAAAGTGGTTTTATTCTTTAAATTGGTTTTGTGTAACACCATCCTGGAATTGAAAATCCTCTTTTTTCAACAAATCATTCTTACTAGTGTTTTTATGGATTAAAACAAATCCCTTTTTCATGGTAAGAATATCATTAAAATTATTATCTGTTAAATATATTTTAAATGGAAATATTTAATTAATTATATTTACAAAAAAGATATTAATCAAATAATTACTTGTTCAAATTGACATTGATGGTGGGATTTCTAGCTCTACAAATGAGAAACTCAATTTTTAATTTTCTAATTTAATGGAAAAAGAATTTTAGTTGAGTGTTATTGGTGAACTCAAATTATTTCTTAGTTTTTAAAATTATCAAAATTTGAATGGAATAATTCTAAATAATATTAAATACACTTGTTAAAATCTAAAATAATTTATAATTGATCATGCTATGGTAATTGTCCCTCCCCTGAATATGAATTGTATTTTAACATTGGATAAAGTTGGTAAATGGTTTAAAATAAGTATTATATAAGTTTATTGGTTGTATACTTTACCATTTAATGACTTGGCCTGATATCAATTTTAGTGTATGTATTTATGCATATTTTCATTCTAATTCAACGAAATATTATTTAAAATCTACCAATATAACCTTCCATTATTTATTATTTTTTAAAAATATTTATTTTCTAAATTTTTTTTTGTTTACTTTAGTTATATATAATAATTTTGGTGGAATCCAATTAGATAGGAAAATTGACAGTTGAACAATCCATCTATCTAGGAAATTCATCATCTCATAGATTAATAAGAAATAAATTTATAATTATTTTTCTCCAGCCAAAGAAGAATACATAATGGTCAAGTATTGTTTCCCTATTTTTTGGATAGAACAAACTCTCTTCACTTTTGGTCTATAATTTAAATATATACATACACTGTTTAAGAATATCAGTGTAATCAATATATCTAGAAATCCTATACAGAACTAACTCACCAAACATATTAAAAAAAGACACTATTTCCTAAGAAATCACATCTAAAAATGTGATATATTATTGGATTTTGTCTCGAAGTATAGTCATCTCACGTATATTTTCACCAACCATTAGTCCTTGATAATTTTTAACTAATTAAATGTTTATTACATATAATTTAATTGTGTAATTAATTTTTTGATCTATTTAATTATAAATTTTTTTATAATAGGGATATTTCAATTCAATGCAAATTATTTATTACTTTTAAACAATATTTTCTATTAATTTTTAAAATATAAAATTCATATTTTGAGAATAATGAAATTTTATAAATATATTATCATATTTTTCTTTAATATCATAGACTCCTAATTGGTAGAATATTTTCAAATATATTTAAAATATATTTTTTTAAAAAATCATCTATGTATTTATTATTTTATTTATGTTATTTTTTCTATCTTAATGGTGACTAATACAGATTAACAATACTTTATTTGTTTCTATCATTATTATTGAAATTCTGTATCCCAAAATTTTAAATTGGACAATACATTTAATATAATGGTACACCTCAAATTAATAACCCATACAAGATCATTCCAAAAAGAAATGTCTTCTTGAAGTTGAATTTATTTCATGATGTTTCAGGGAAAATGTTTATACTTTTTTTGATATTATTCTTTTAATTTAAATTTTTTTTCTTATTATTTCTCTTTTTTCTCTATTATAGTATTCAAACTTCACATTTTTTAATTTATTACCATTAATTATTTATTTTTATTTCGTTTTAATTTGATAAATATTCTATTTTTTATTTTATCATTACATTTAAAAATATAATGATTTTACTATTGGGGGAGTTAGGCGTTTGGATGTTTTTTAATTAAATTTATTTTTATATTGACTTATTATCAATTTATTTTTTCTATATCTATAATTAATATATTATTTGAGGTTTTTTTAAAATTAATATGTTTTTTATAATCAGTTTTTATTTATATCACAATTTCAAATTATTTTACATTTATTCAATATTATCCCTTGAGTTTTTTTTCGAATTATTTATTCAATATCAAATTCATCTTATTTAAATATATTTTTTATTTTTATTTCAATTCAACAATAAAAAGGGTATAAATATTCTAGGCAATTACATGGTAGAGTTTTTCTATGTTTTTTTTACAATGGGGGGAGTTATTAATTTTTTTCCTAATTTTTTATACTTATTTTCCACTTGTTTTATTAGATTAATTTTTAAAGGGGGTATTTATTAAACTATATTTACAGTCACTAAAATAATTCATTATAAATTTAAATCTTGAGATAATTGAAAAAATATTTATCTCTTTAATATCTTATATATATATTTCCTTCAATATTTATGATTTATTTATCTTATTATTTAATGTGTATGTGATCATCAAAATAAGGGAGGTTGTTTTAACTCTCTCCTATGGTGTTTCCATGAAAAAAACTAAACAATTTATATAAAATTTTCATTTATGTGTGTTCCTACATTTTATTGAATTCATAGAGGTTGATTTCATGGAATCCTGAAAAACCTTGACATCATTAATGATGACTTTTACTTGTCACTGACTCACCCTTCAAGTCTTGTAAAAAATTGATAGTGTATCAGAGTGAAGTGGAGGAGGCTCTAATCAAAGGGAAACCTATTCAAAGTGCAATGGATTCTGTGTACAATGGTGGTAGTAATCCACTCATATATCATGATAACCATAAACCTGTTGGAATAGCATCGACTAGCCTGTGGCTCTAAAAAAGAATAAGGACATCTATCAGAATTCCATCAGCCAACTGTTATCTCATAAAATCTCAATAGTAGAGGTATTGCAGTAGCACATGCCTATAGAAAACCAAAAAGTTACCCATTAGGATTGGGAAGAGTCTATAAAGGACACATTTAAGGTGGAAAATGTATATTTTGATATTCCATTATTGGTTCAATGAACTCAATTATTTAAGATGTTTCAAAATACTTTTTATAACCTATTAGAACACATTATTTCCTTAAAAACACTCTTTGAAAACTTGTGATCCTTTCTCCTAACAATGACCTCTAAAATATAAACCAATAATGAAGCTATATATTTCAAAATTCTCTCAAGATACTTGATGTTCTAAATCCTCTAATGGATCTCTTTCCTTACCATAATCCCTTATGCATCCATTTTACATGTCTATATAAAATATATTTCAATGTGTCACGTAGCAGGTTTTATTAAAGAAAACCACTTCTTTCATCAGTCTCTGTTTATCCAAGGTTAAAACACCATGAATGTGTCATATGGGTTACTTGATGTCTTATTATGCTCACGAGTGTGATCAGAAGACACAATTTTGAGGGATAGGTTATTGGTCATCATTAAGATTGAGAAATTTATAACATCAACATCTCAAATCGAGGGGTGGATATAAAAGGGCACACATCAAGTTTAAAAAAATATCCATATCAACTATGTTTCTTTCTTATTTAATTTTCAGAACTGCATCATTATAATTCTTCTGAAATTATTTCATAATTTTTTATTTGAATGTTTCTGTACATTAAAAACTTTTATATATTCCTTATAAACATAAATTAAATTTATCATCTATCACCTATTTGATTTCTCTATTATTTATTCCAAAATAATTTCTATTTTGATGTTAATATTTTATTCCATGTATATTTTTAAATTATAAACTAACCCCCTATATATATAATGATAAAATTAAAATTGAATCATAAAAGCGTGAGACAAATTCCTTATCTGCACAAAAGTTTGTGGCTCTAACAAGTAGGTGCACATTGTTACTATCTCAATGAAACCTTCTTTAGGTTTTCAAGGATTTTCTCCTTAATAGTGTTATCCTTACAATAGAGTAATCGAATTATATCCTTCAATAAATAAATCCCCACATACTATCTCACTAATGAATGACCATGACAAAGCCAGTGGCGTGATTAAGAACCTCTAGCTACTTTAGAAGCATATCTCTAGAGATGGTATAAAGAAATGAGATTCTGTATCCATCAAAATAGATACGATGTTCTATGAAATGTGTCACATGTTAAAACCAATGTGAAACAAGAAAAAACAATTAAAAATAAATTATAAATAAATCGTTAAAAAATGATAACATGGTACACCATTAATATTTATTTCCATTAGAAGGTAAATAATTTATATGAGTTAAAATCAAAACGGCTATTTTCAATAAAATTATATTTATTTATAATAAATATTAATAAACATAAATATAAAACAATTTAATTTTAAATTTGATAAATCGAAATTCAATTTTTAGTTTCTCTAAAAAAAATCAATAGAAGGTATTCATGAGATTTTCCTATATTAATTGATTTTTCGATGAATTGTAAAAAATATATATTTATCTAATATAATAAATTCACATATAATTTTTAAAAACCATTTTAATATTAAAAATATATTTTTATAAAATAAAATGTGGAATTTAGAAGATCATGTAAATTTAGAAAAAAATTAATACTATTTTATAAAATTAAGTAACATTTTATGAAAAAAAATTCATATGTTTTTTATAATGTAATTTATTCATCGGGAAATTTGGATTTCAATTTAGTTTAATGTCACATATATATTATATAAAGGATTATAATATTATTAGTATCATTATAATAAATAAAATAATTATTTTTTATATAAATAAAATTTACTCTAAAAAGTACACTTTTATAAAAAGCATTATTTTATGCAATACATGTGTAATTATTAAGATTAATTTCCCAAAAAAAAGAATGTAATTTTATAAAATGAAATTTCTATTTAATATAATAATTTTCATAAAATTTAAGATATACAATTTCATTTTTTGTGTTCAATTTATGTTGCTCGCAATATTTCTAATTAATAATATAATGGTAATTTTAATTATTTTAAAATTTATTATTTTATTAATTTAAATAAATTTATATAAAATAAATTAAAATATAATAATAATTAATTTAATATAATACCTGAACATATAAAATAATTTATTAATATTTATTTTACTTTTAATATATTCTAAATAAGATTAGCAATCCATAATTGAAAAAATTTTATTTTTCTACTATAATATTTTTCTAAAAATTTTATGTTTTAATTTAAAATTTAATTTTATAATATTTATAAATATTATTTTAATAATAAGAGGTTAAATTTTGTTCCATCACACCCAAATTTGGTAATATATTTTATATTATATTGTTAATTGAATACAACATCAAAAAATTAAAAATAATTTACCAATTTTGAAACTAAAAGAGTATAATGTAAAAAAACAAGTTTATAACATTTTTTAAGTGCATTTTGGTGCCTTAATATACCCTAATACAGACCAAACGTAGTTATTTCAATAATTCATATTAATAGTCATTGGAATAGTGTCAGAGAATTTTTAAAATCTAAAGGGGGTTTCTAAATGTTCCATTTTCTATTTATAAAGAAAGGGATCACTTAATTCCATTTAAAAAACCTCTATAATTATAATAATTTATTTAAATTACAAAAAAAATTATCCCTTTTTTAATAAACCTCAATAAAATAACCCTTTGGTATCTAATTGTTTTTTAAGGCCTTAAATTTCAAGGAAACTTAAAATGGAAAATCAATTCATCATTGGTAGTATTATCTCATTCTTGTGATATTTTTATTAATCTTATTCTCCTAAATATCATATCACCATAATAAAATTACAGATTTCATAACATTATTAAATTAATATTTTATTATATTAATGGTACATCCCTTATTTATTAATTTATATCTAGTTAGAAAAACATTAAAAGATCAATCGTGTGTGTGCACAGACTACCAGCTCCACAAGGAATGTTCTTTTTGTTTTTATACTAGTTATTTATAACTTATCCAAAAAAATTCAGATATGGTGCACCACTATAAAAAAATAAAAGTAATATTATTAATATTGTTTTATAGTAATATTATTTCATGATTAAATACCTCCTTAACAATACTCACTAATCAAGTTAGAGCATCTTCGGGTTTAAGCCAGCTTAACCACCTACATGAATGATGCTATATACATATATTATGGATGACAATTGAAAAATTAAAACTAATATAACTATTGTATAATAAAAATAATAATTATTGTTATATGGTTTTTTAAATAATATATTATTCATTTAACTAATTATTAATGTATATATTACATTCCCTAAAATTACCAAAATAAGCCATTATCAATTTTCATTTCACATAACAAAAAAACACATATTGAATGAAATAAGAAAAATTTAACCCATTATTGGTTATATATTATATAACTTAAATGGTATATATATAATTAAATTTGTATAAAATTATTGGTAATGATATCAAAATTATTATACATGCCTAAAATAGTTAAATTTAATAACGCCTTATGGTCATAAAACACTATAAATAATTAATTTACTCATCATAATAATCATAAAAAGTATTAAATGGTTAAAGTAATTGGTAAGGTTTAAAAATAAGATATACTGATAGTTATGTTTTATTTACAAGGTGATATATTATGATCATCTAAGAAATCAAACAAGATAAGGGGTTTTCATCTCAAAATTTATATCTTTGATACATATTTGGTATTATATATCTAATAAATCATATGGTAATTTTACACTCTCTATTTGAGATGTAATATAATGAATAATTTTTTAATCATGGTATATGATGTTTAATAAAAATACCTATATTTTTTTCCAGTTTTATTAATAAGTTTCTACAGTTGTAAGTGTTTCTTTGTTTCAAATATAAATTAGTTGGTAAATGTTTAAATTATACATCATGTTTCCATTTAAACTATTTAAATACATAGATATTCCCATTTTTACCTTAATAATCGTATACATCATGTCATTTATTATTCTAATTAAATATATATCCCCATGTGGTTTTGATTCTATTGTTACAAATGAAAATTATGTGTTTTAATGATTCAAATCTCTTTCTTGCTTCATAATTACTATTAATTGTGTATTATAATTATAAAATTTTTATATCTAACCCCTATAGATATTAGGATTTTTTACCATCTATTCTAGGGTAAATCAAGTTTCATAAGAAAAAATATTTTTCATTATTTCGTTAAAAGTAACTGTTGGTAAGAATAATTCTCATTTCATTTAATGGATTTTTCTTACAAGTCCATTTTTTTACTTCATCATAGTGATCTCCATTCCCTAGTGTATAGAAAAAGTATTTTTAAGACCAATTATCTTATTATTAATTCTTAAAAAATGTTTTCATCACTCTTTTAATAATGTGGGTTTTCAATAATGTTATTCCAAAGTAATCAAGAGGTTTTTCATTTATTTCAAAATACAAACATTTTATCATCCAATAAAAATTTTACTTTGATAAATATTATATATTTTATTTTGTTCAACTATTAATGATTATATTTAAAAATTTTAATTTTTAAATTTATTATAAAATCATTTTTTTTAAAATATTATGTCATTTAGAAGTATCAGTTACTATGTATTATTTAAATATTTAATTTTTTCACAGTATTTTCACTTCCTTTTTTTAAACATTAATTATTTCATAATTATCCATTACTTTGAATTATTTTTCAATTTAAACATTTTCCATTTATTTTCACTTCCCTTTTAGAATAAATTATATATCATTCAAGCCCTTGTTTTTTAGATTATGTTTATAATATAATGTTTTCAATGTATTTACTCTTCACTATTTCAATGAATTATATATTTCTCATGTATAAGTTGTTAATGCCCTTGTTAATGAAATTTTTTTCAATATATCACAAATCATTTTTTGTAACCATTATTTTATCAGAAGTATATTTTATTCAGAACTAAATAAAATATGTTTTTTAAAACTCTACCATTTTTTCTTTATAAAAATGTAATTTCAATTTAATTTTTAATTCAATTTTTTAAAAGGGTGTTTGAAAACATTTCTATTTTTACATCCATTTTCCCCGATAATAATAATCTTATAAAATTTATTTTTTTATCACCTTGTATATTTTCTTTTATAACTATTTTATTGGTAAATTTGAGATTTTTTATATAATAAATTCATTTAATTTTATTTTATGTGATATCTATGGAATTTTAAGAAACCCATTATTTTTACATAGGTTATTTAATTGATGAAGATGATATTTTTAATTGGCACACACATATATATATATATATGATAATATATGGGGCCCTTTGTCACCCTAAAATGGATTGGTTTATGCATATAACTCATTACATAGTCTGAAATGAGAATAATTAGTTTGTTCACACAAGAATGGCCACAATGGGTATAATAACATTTTAGGTATGGACATAATGATTTTTTTTCAATTAAGAAAGGCCATAATAGAATTTATTAGATAGGTTTTCTTATACATGGTTATGGTACACTTCCAAGTTGATCATAAATTTTTTTTTATGTGTTAAAGATTTATTTCCATTCAATCAAATGTAATGTTTTTAGGATTTTGTCATATATTTAAATTTATTATTCACTTTTATGTCATTATCTCATGTTATACAACAATTGAAATATGTTTTCAACAAATTAATATCATCAATACTCCCTCAATTATCTTTTAATAATAATATGTTTTTCTAAATGTCTATAGGATTAACATTAATGGTCTATAAATATATTATTATGATATTGATGTCTCCCTAATTTTCACTATCATTTTATGATTCGTTTTTTATTTATCGATTTTCTGAGATCATCCCTATCTTATGGTTCTAATCCCTAGGTTATGAAGATGATTATATAATATTATATTTGTAGGAAAGGGTCTATAGGAGAATTAATATGGTGAAATGTTCACATTTTTTGTAAAATCAGATGTTTATATATCTAATATCTAAACACAAAACCTTTTAGTCATTGGGTTATGAGATTGTTTGTGAGGTATATTATTTAAATAATTATTTTAACAAATTATTTGAATCATGTATATTATGGCTCTGTATAGTTGGTATCATAGGGGTATTAATTTATATTTAGAGTTTTTTTGGTTTATAATTTGTGTTATTGGTTAGAGAACCTTAGTGAAAATCATTAAGATGACTCTATGTACACGGTTGTAACATCACAAACCAAGTGAAACTAAATGGTTCCTCAACTTAGTGGGAACCATGGATATAATCAAGCCTCTGAGCATGCCAGAGGCTAACAAGTAGTAGTGATATCCTAGGTTATGTATGTGGGGAGACTATGCCCTCATTTAGGAGTGTGACATAGTAGTATAAGTTATAAATAATTAGAGAAAGAATAATATATATAACTAATAGAAGGTAAATGTTTAGGAGTATATGATAAAAAATATCCAAATGTAGTTATATAGTGTATGATGATCATGAAATTTGTTTAAAAAATAGGAAATATTTTATATATGAATCCAGTACAATACATGTATCAAAAGGTACAAATGGCCAAATGGACTATCTCAAGATAGAATAATGAGCCCAGATTGGTTGTGTGCTCCCATGATCCTAACAAATGATCATATTAAGCCTCATACAGTTTTTTCCTTCCTCGGTTTCTACCTACATTGATGAAGTTTGTATGGGTACCCAATGGTAGTGTAAAAAAGGGGCGGGATAACACATAATAGGCGACCAACAACACTTTCTATAAAAAAAATAATATGTGTAACATAAAATAAATAAGTTTATAGCATATTGTTGATATACTAGTAATAAATGTAATGTTTGATCTAGAATAGCCCAAAAATCTTCTTATAAAAAAAATAGTCAGGATCCCTTAAACAAAGGAAACTATAAAATTGGAATAAAAAAGTGATATTGTCTTGTATTGAAATAGAAATATGATACCCATAAGAGGGATATCTGTAATCACAGAAAAATATTCACCATATGGACATTTTTTAACCAACTATAAATATCAAAAATGGCTATGCCAATTAATTTGATGTAAATAATCAAGAACGGGTAAGTATTATAATCATTTGTCATACCTTGAAGGGTCATATACAAGGTACAGATCACTTAGGAACCCTCGTTTAGTCCTAGGCGCACCTCGATTGAAAAATGCTTTGACTTCAAGGTAGTAAATGAAATATGTAATCTGAGAATTTCAAATGTGAATCTAAGAAATCCATAGCCATGTGGGTTGGAAGGCCAATGAAATCCTATAGAGTCATAATATGTGGAGTAAATAGTTACATGCAATCCATTATTAGAAACAAGATATGTGGAGTAAAATGTCCATGGAATCTAATGGAATCAGGATCCAAGGATCACATCCAAGGTATCCTCTACCATACGAATTCATCTTCCAAATTAATTAAAAAATTCAAAAACCAATAACATTCCATGACATCAATCAAATCATTTTAAGATTTCAATGTTAAATAATTTAATCAATAAAAAACTTGTATCATAGGGAAATTGATACATCAAATCGATCCTAATATCTCATTAATGTATTATTTAATTAAGAGAGGCTTCCAAACTAGTGGTGAGATTACATGAAACCAAAGGTGTGGTGTATAATTGGGCTGATACAAAGGTACACTCCACGGGTTCCCTAACTTAAGGAAAGAACACTAAAAATATCAAAGGTAGTAGTGGTAACCTAAATAGTTTCCAATTCATTAAATAACAATATTTAATTACTTTTATGGGAAAATATATAAATTATTGCATGATGTAGAATGTAAATTATGACTATAAAACACCAAACCATGAGGGATAGGCATACAACACCTACTATAGGTCCATAGTTGAGTAATCATCTAGTATAGACCTCTAATTTAATCTATATCAATAAAAGAATGAATAATGGATTAAAACCCATGAAATAGTTCATATTAGCTTTCACCTAAATAACACCCATCAATATGAAGACAAAAAAATAACAGCACAAGAGGAATGAATAATTCATTTTTATTAATAAAATGAGACAAATAATGTTTGAATCCATGAGAAGATTATGATTCAAGAGCAAAGCCCCAGAATTGGTTTTATAGAGAGTTTCCAACATAAAGAGGATGTCTGTTAGAGGAGGAATTATAATGAATTTCGGTTATAATAATTTTTAAGTTGATTTTGATCGTTTTAAATAAAAACAATGGGTTGAATGGTTTGGCTTTAAAGTTGACAGAATAGATCACCACTCTCATTCCCATCACTACCTCAAGGGGGACCTCACACAGTTCGTGCACATGGTTTAGGAAACTGTGCCCAAACCATGATGAAATCCTATATTAAAAATTCTAGATCTCCCAATATTGGCTTTATCCTATGGAATCATGGGTTCCTCTGACCGTGAACCCTCATTAAACCCTATTTCCATCCTCACATGGAAACTCTTAACCATGCGGCATGAAACCCATGGTTTCTACTAACCATGTGAACATACATCATTTAAAAAAATAATGGCCTCTAGGATACAAACAATACCACGATACCCATGAAACATATAGGATCTCATTAGAAACTCACACAATGTAAAAACCAAGCAGTTGAATTGAAAAAAAAATATTATTACCTCAAAGTAAAATCTAAGCTCTTCTAAGGATAATAAGATGAGATATTGGTAACTTCCTGAGTAGAAGTTTTTTCAAAGAAATAAATCATTATTGGAATACTATATGTTGATTTTTTCTTGGAAATATATTCATCGAGGGGTATTAAACTTGGGAACAACATGTAGGGTTTTAACTGGATCGTCACCTAGTTCACACCAATATGTCTTAAATGCACACCTAGTTTTACATTCCTAAGGCTCATGCTTTAAATTATTATATAAAATTTATGAACCACTATTATGGATTTATTTTCTAGTTACTTTAGAGGACTAAGATAAAAAATATATGATAAACCGACTTAAAGACACCGAGATTAAACAAATATATGTATATCTAAATGTACTTTAGGCCACCATGATAATATTAAATAATAAGATTTATGGAAGTTTAAATTTCTTTTATGATTATGATAATTTTCCATGTATTGATAGTGGATCATCGCTCAAGAAAATATTTTTTAAATAATTTATGAAACATGAATGTACCATGGGTGAGATGGATAATGTGAATATTACATCAAAAAACAACAAATTATAATTAGAGAAATAAGGACATATCATGTGATTATTCCACACCAGTTATCATGAAATATTACTAATAATGTTTATATTGATTATGTTGCAAACACTCCAAAGAAGATATTGATGGAGTTTTATGAATTATCATGTGATGAAGATGATGGAGGTAAAAAATTTCAATTTACTATATGTCAAAAATGTGGAAAGAATAACTACACGAATTTACTCTAGGGGAATGGATAATTATTTACTTTTATTAAAGGAGGATATCAACCATTGAAATATCATGAGAAAACAAATATTTAAGTTAATATAACGAAAGAATATATAACTCATCTAAGAGAACAACTAAATAGTCAATGTCTAATGTACAAATAACAATATCATAATCTATGTCACCACCTTAATCCATGGATTCTAATGGATGGTATGAATCTATAACGTCCTAGAATAAATGACTGTGGAAGTATGTTTTGAATTACTATCATTGAAGAGAATAGTGGAATTTTTTTACTTACCCTCTACCTGAAATTAGTGGATGTATTTTGGTTCTATCAATTGTATTGTATCTTGGGTGTTTTATAAGAACATCACATCACCACACTCAGTTTTTTAGTATGTTAAATAAAACAATTAGTGGTATGATTATTGATTTTATAGAAATAAACATCTTTCTAAATCATAATTTCCTCCACTAAAACAATTGACCTATTTTTTTGAAATATAAAGAATATCTTCTCCTTGATTCCAAATTACTATCTAGAATAGGTAAATTTAATTATAAATCAACTTTGAAAATATATTAGTGAATGGAATCTATGAATTATATAAAAAGAAAACTAAATCCTTAATGTGCAACTTAGTAGCCAGTTGTGAGATACATTTTCGTTAAATGGTTTGGGAAAATAAGCTTTTTCTAGTTTTACATATGATATTTTTGAATATATCATGTTAGAGATAATATATCAAGGAATGTCATTATTTTCTTCATCGTCTTCTATTACTGTATGTAAATGATCAATAAATTGAGAGGATATAATTTTTTAAGGCGGTATAATGTTATGACCTGATATTTTGGGTCCTCTAAAATATATACTATGTTCTATAACATCTGTACGACACTAAACCCAATGTAAATAAAACCATAAAATATAAATAATAAATTATTAAGAAATATATAATAAATAATAATATTGTAAACTAATTAAATTTATTACCATTAGAGGTTAAATAATTAATACATGTTAATATTGAAATGGTTATTTTCAATAAAAGTAATTTTTATAATATAATATATTGAAGGACCCTGGAACACCTTGAGAGGGCCTGGGTGAATCAGGGTGTTAAATTTTTCATCAAAAGAGATAGATCTTGTTTCCACATTGTTAGGAACCTATTAAAACAATCTGATGGTAATGTTCAGTGATTTAAACATTCACATTCAATGAAACAACACATCAATTTATATTTGGTCACCACTAAGGGAAAGTCCATTGAGTGTGCACTGATAGTGTTTCAATCACACCTAAATCCACCAATCATCACTAGTTGTCAAATATAGAAGTTCAAACATAGGAACTTTGTGGAGGAAACCTACATTTACTTTATTTTAACGATAACACACTTTGTCCCTTATAAAACTTATATTGGCTCCCGAATATCACTACCTTGGGCGAAGTCTTACCCAGTTTATGAACATGAAGGTCAATTTAGTGGACAAAAATTAATTTTTTTCCCTATCTAGCATGAGAATCCTTGCAAAATAGACATGGGTTGACACACATTGAAATTGTTTTTCACATAAACATGATATTACGAGTTGCTATTTGTAGAGGTCCATCATGAAGTTCACCTTTGCAAAGAAAAATTCATCCACATAATAAACTAACTTCATGCAGCTCATTTTGTAATCACAAAATACCCAGTCATCACAATCCACCCATTACATAGAAGAATTGGAATTAGTTGAGGAATAAATAGTATTCTTTTGATTTTGAAGCTCACATAGAAATCCAATTTCATGAAGCTCCAAACCTTCATGAAATCAGAGTGATTATATATTTTCTCTAATTATTTTCAGGTCAAATGAAGAAGGGGTAACCTTATATTTATAGTATCAACCATTCAGGATGCTCCACCACCTCTTAGTAGATTTTCTAGATCCTTCAAAAATATATTTTAGAATCAAGTCCATTCGTAATTCTTTATTGAGGTTTTTCATTATCATGAAGATTACCATCAAACCATCACAAAATCATGATGATCAACTTATTATAATCATGGGGAACACCATCAACTCATGACGCATCCACCGAGCTCCCCTTCGTGAAATACAATCTTAATGAAACCCATGAATTTACAATTTTTATAAATCATTGATTCTAGAAAATAACCATTCTTGATGCTAGCATCTTTATACATATTTTCATCCCAAAAATTTATAAAACTAGGAAAAGATGAAAACTTCAATACTATAGTGTACTTGTATTGTAAGATCACTTCCATTGGAGAAACCCTAATCATCTAAGCATGGATTGACAAAAAACATAAAGAAGTCTCCATTTCAAGTAAAGAACAACGTGAGTTCGAACACATATTTTATTTTAAAAAGATAAATTTAGAAGTTTATACTTTTAATTTTATAAATTAAAATTAATTTTTTAATTTATCTCAAAATATTAGAATAGAATGAATTTTTGATATTTTTCTAAAATAATTTATTTTTAGTTGAATAATAATAAATAAAATTTTTTCTAATACAATCTATTTTATGTGGATTTGAATTTTATAAAACCATTAAGATATAAAAATAATATATATTTTTAAATTAATATAAATAATTATAAATTACTATTTCAATTTAAAAAACCAAAGAATAACATTTTAGAAAACCATGTAATATTTTACCAAAACAATTTCTTGACTTATTTCTATAATTAAATTTATAATTGTTGAAATTAGGTTTTGGATTTATTTTAATGTAACACAAATCATCATTAAATAATTATAATCCTGCTTATATATTGAATCAATAAATTTTACTATTGTTTCTTATGAATAATAATTAATTATTAAAAATACTTTTTCTTAAAAAATGGTGTTTATACGTTACATGTGCTAATGTTAAGGTTAATTTATCTAATCATAAAAATTTAATTTTAGGAAATGATTCTTAAATTTGGGATAATAATTTTTATATTATTTAATATGTAAAATTTTACTTTGGGGCATAAAATTTGGATTTTTAGGATTATTTCTATTACAATCAAAATGGTGAAATAATTATTTTTAAATTATTGTTTTCTTAATAACAAGGATATTATTTCAAATAAATTTAATTGGAATATTTTAAATAAAAATTATAATGTTATTTATAAACATTTAAGTATATATATTAAGGTTAATTTAATTTTTAATCAAAACAATATATTATTAGAAATCCATATTAGTAAGAATGTTATTTTTCTACTAAAAGTGTTCTTATACCCATTTTCTATTTTAAATTTTAAGAAAAAATTATTATATTTAGAAACCAAATATTTGTAAATATATGTTAAGTTTAGTTCCATATCATAAAATTTTGGTTATATGAGTTATGTGACATGTTTAACAAAGAATAAACCCACATAGTTAAAAACTAGTGACATGGTTTTAATGTAAAAGACTAAAATATAAAAAACTATGGTAAACCCCATATAAATGTTTGAATCATGTGAGGAAATAAATTTTTATTCTTTAATATACCCATAGACTCTTGAAACTAAATTATTTAGAAACCTCTATGCCATTCACCTTGGAATTTTTCACTTAATAGTTAAAATAAAATGTTTGTTTCCAAAAATTCCCTTTTTCTTATCTTCTAAAAGGGGACTACTGAAACCATTTTAAAAAACCCTTTTTTTAATTAATACATGAATTTATTAAATATTTATCTTCATATAAATCTCTCCAAAAATCATAATCCCTTGATCACTCATTTTTATACTAAGACCTTCAATTTTTAGTGAACATCCATAGAAAAATCAAGTGTCAAACATAAATATTATCTCATTCTAATGTTTTCCATCATAATATTACTATTAATGATATGTAATAATAATAATATTATTATTATGGATTTAGTATCATTATTATAAATATATTTTTTATATTAATTTTAAAACCAATAGTTATTTATTTCTATCTAGTAATAAAACAATAGAACACCAATCGTATGTATACATAGTCTAACACCCCGACTATGAGTGGTTTTTTCTATATCAAAAAAATATAAATAAACAGTTAAACACAATAATAATAAAAATGATATCATCGTTCATCTATTATAAAGAAATTATTCCAAAATAAGCCCATTCTTAACCATACTCATTAAATAAGTTAAAGCGTGTTCATTTTTGGGATGGTTTGACCAGGTAGATGAACGATATTATAAAACAATATTATCTAAGACTATGTGAAAATTAAAATCCATATTAACATAGTATAATAATAAATTAATTATTTGTATATGAATCCTTACAGATTATATTACTTTTTATTGAATTATCATTTTCATTCGCTAAAATTACAAAAAAAATCCGTTATCAATTCTTATTTCAATCAACATAACCAAAACACATATAGAAAAAAATAACATGCTAAATAAATATAATTTATATGTTAAAGAATCTTAAATTATATAACAATAAATAACATGGTAGAAAATTATGGGAAATGATAAAAAATTTATTAAACATACACAACCTAGTTAAAGTTAACAACACTTGGGGGTCATAATACCAAATATATAATTAATTAGATCTCAATTAAAATTTAGTAAATATTATAAATATTAAAACCATGATTTTTATTTCATATAAATAAATGTTTTATTATATAATAGTATGCCTAATACAACATAAATGACCGAGAAGTCTATTTTCCTAGGAAATTAGGTACATTACATAATAACTTATAACATGGGATACAAAACATTGTTGAACACTTCCTTGACATGATAATAATAATCTAAAAAAATTAAAACATCATGAGATAAATGGGGAAGACATAAGAAACGGGTGAGATATAAATCCCATAAAAGGAATAAATAAAGCATAACATAAAAAATATGATACTTGTTAGGAAATAGAAATAACATCAGGTAGTAAAAAGAGTATTAATCATAATAAAGAACAATGAGATATGATATATAATGGTAGTCATAAGGGAAACATGGGAAATGTGGAAAAAACACAAAACATTACATTATAAACACAGGTCAAGGATAAATATATCAATACCTCATGGTAGAAATAGTCCCATAAAAAAATAGGTTTACTCCCTATCCAAACAGGATGTATCTAGATACTAATAATTACCTAATTCATTGGAGTGCTATTTGGGTACACCCATCATATTTATTTCATTTTCATGCTTAATTGTTCCCCATATATCACACAACATTGGTTCTGTCATTAATATAAATTATTACACGATTATGGTGTGTATAATACATACATTTAAGTGCATTATAAATAAGTTTATGTGTATAATGGTTTATAATATTTATTTAATAATTGGTATGGTATTCACTACACTATTTTTTTGGCATGGAAAATCACGATGAAATTTCAGTAGTAAAACAATGTTACATAAAATTCATAAAAATGGTTGATGAGATAGAATGGGGCTATTTCATTATTTAAACATAAAATTAGAAATAATAGTTACATTAAAGGACATGTACCAACATTATGAAATTGAAATTGAACGAATAAGTTCGTAAATAATCATGAATAAAGAAGAGACGGTGAGGATCGCTTAGGGAATTTTGGCATAGTAAAGATTTAGGAAACGGTCTACATGGGGAGGATAATTGATCCATAATTAAAATTACATCAAATTGATATTATGAAAATTATTTTAAATGATGAAAATATAACAATGTGTAATTACAATACCAAATTTCAATGAAGTTTCTTGAATTTGAAAAGAGGAGAGTGAGGTCCCTTACTTAAATGTGTGACTCCAAAGTTGTAGGAAGGACATATTGAGAGCCCTCGGGAACCATGGGGTGAATCAATAGATTATTTAGAAGAGTATGAATGTGATCCATGGTGTATTAGTGATGAAAAATGGGATCTTGGGTTTTTTATATATGAAAGGAGGGGAATTTCATTATTATTATTTTTTACTCTATATAAGAAAATATCCAAAACCACAAACCATCCCTTGGTTTTTCCCATGGTTTCTACCAAAATGGAGTTGTTTAAATTATTTTATAAGTCTAAGGGATGAAATTATAAAAATGTTACCATTTTGGATGTTGAGGTGAGTCACACTCATTATGAAATGATTTTAAAAAATTTAAGTATATCATAAGTTTGGTATGATTCACAAAGGATTTGTAAAAAATAAAAAATAAACGTAAAATTTTATTATTTTAAAGAAAATAAATATATTTGGTTTTTGATACCATTTATATTAAATATTACATAATATTTGGGTCATTAAGGCATCACAAAAGAAGAATAATATTGATATGGTATTTTATTTTTACTCCAAAATTTTACTGTCTCATAAAATTAAGAAAATTAACTATAGTATAATTTCAACATTCTAATTCCAAATATTATATTCATTATATCCAAATAATTTTATAAATGTGTGAATTTTATCTTTTAACATAATTTTTTATGTTTTTGCAAAATGATGGGTTTTTTACAATAAAAGATTTCGAACCCTCATAAAAAATTACATTTGACTTCATATAAAAGTATAGGATCATTTATATTTGATAGAAAGTATTTAATTATAATATTTTATTTAAATATTTTTTATTTGAAAAATCCAATAATTCATAAATTCATTCATTTATTTTTAATATTTTCTAAAAATAAAATTTAAGCTATATTATATCAAAATAAAAATCACCTACAAAGTATTAATAATACGATTGAAATAATCATTAAAATATAAAAAGAATACACCCACTTATATTTACATGGTCTTGATACATATCCCTTTAATACATCAGAAAATTCATTAAGAGTAAGGTTCATTATGGTGATACTTTCATGGGGTGGTTTTACGAACCTGTTTTGGACCACGATCTTGATGAGATTGAAATTCCCCCATACACAGGTTTTCTCATGATTGATATATTGGATCATAGCTTGGGATTGGTTAGGGGGAAATCCCATAAATTCAATCTCCCATAAAAGATCTGATAAATGGGATTCATAGCAAACAATCCAACTAGTTGTGGCCATTAGTTCCATTGTCTGTGGAAATTTGAATTTTTTGGACCATTTATTTATACTAATAAGGTCATCACTATTCAATAGTTATAATAACAACAATAATGATTCTTAAAGGTTAATTAAATTCGATAGGATAAACCTAATACATTTCATGTGTTTTTTATAATCATATTACATAATAAGACATTTAAATAAAAAATGGAATTTTATTGGTAATAGTTCATGTCTTCAAAATCTTCCCACCAAAAGAAATTTACCACTCAAAATTTTCATTTCCAACAATAAAATAGACGAGGGTAACTACACTTCATCACATCTTTTGGTTCCAACATTTCTTCTTCAAACTTTTTTTTCTACATAGCACATTGACACGGTGCATTATATTATCTTGTAGAACCGTTTCACTATGATCTATGATCTCTTGCATTAATTTATCTTCAGAAATGTCATTATAAAATGGCTCCACAACTATAATGAGTACATTCAAGGTGGATAATATGCACTATCCCAAGAGGGATATATAAAATACATGATGTACCTTAGATAGGTTTTATCAGAGTTCTAGTTGATAGGCCAACGCTCTAAAGTAACCATTGATCTCAAATGGATTGATGTACCTTGGAATAATTTTTCCTTTCTTCCCAAATCACAAAACATTCTTCCTAGGATATATGTGGGGGAATACCAGGTATCCAGCATCAAAATCTAGGTCCCATCGTATATTTCTAGCATTGCTTATTTCTAACTCTAATCCACCTTTATGTGTTACATAATGCTCATAAACTTCTCCATCATTTCCACAACCATTTAAGAACAACTATGTTTTTGTCCCAAAATTTTTCCCAACCTGAAGGTGGTTTACAAAAACTCCCATAAAGGGATTAATATGGAGTCATTTGGATTCTCAATTGGAAATAATTGTTTTTAGAGAACTTTGACCAAATGAAGATATTGGTCTCGCCTCCCTTTGAAGTCTATAGAACAAGATCACAAGATTACTTCTTTTGGCTGAATGGTATTCTCATATTGGTAATCATTTGAGGATGATATGCCTCATTGAAGTTAATCTTAGTGTTTAGAGCATGTAAGAGACTTTTCTTGAATGTGGAGTTGAATCTTGGATCTCGATTGGATATAATCGATAGTTTTAATCCATATAGCCTAACCACTTCTCTGATGTATATCTATTTCAGTTGATCTAGTGAGATGTCCTCTCAAGGTGTGATAAAGTGGGTTTTCTTTATAAAATGATAAAAACAACTCATGTATTATTGTTTCCTTGGGATGCCTTTAAATGTTTGGTTAATATCTATACATTTATGTTCTCCAATTTCCATGTCGGTATGGGTAACAGTTTCATCATCCCATTATAATTCTCCCTTTATGGATTAACTTACTGAAATACTAGGCACATTTTTTGTATATTCAAATATATCATTATTCATATTGTTCCCCCAACAGTTCTCATAATGATCATGATACATCATTGAACTTCTTGGGTTAATGGAGAAATTCTATCTATGTGAAACATCTGACAACTCCTTATTTATCTCATGATTTGATGTAACACATAGTCTACACACAAGTCTCACAATTCCTTCTTGATCTACTTTGAACTCTGAGGATTTTTTTCCTTATAGTTTACACTTTTTCTAAATTCCCACAACATTATTTTTCACATCCTTTATATTTTCCAAAGTTTATAGTTGAGAAATTATTTGTGAAAGGATTTATTTTTTTCCTTATTTTATGGTTCCCATGTCCATTATTTTCAAATATGATAAAATTAAACACATCTCAATTATCATCATTGATAAATATGAAGGTTATTTTCTACATAGACAATACATCACCTTATTTTCTTTACCATGATATAGTGGATTGAGCAATCATAATCCTTGATGAAAATTAACCATATTTTCTGGGGAATATTAATCTTTTTCCATTGAATATATATTTGATGCTATTGTGATTAACATATATCTCACACTTTTCCCAATAGAAATAATTTATACATATTTTCAAAACAAATACCATAGATTCCATCTTTAAATCATGTGTGGTGTAGTTTTTTCCCATGAATTTTCAACTACCTTGAGGAAAATCCAATGATATTTTCACTTTAAATTAACGCATAGCCCAATCCCTTCTTTAAAGAAAAATTGAATACTTCTAAATGTTCTCCACTTTTAGGGAGTATGAGCATAGGGGAAGTGATAACCATCATTTTACGTCCTCGAATCATTCTTTACCTTAATAATTTAAAAAAAATTACTCCCTTCAGAGTTAGCTTGATAATTTTTTTTATAATCATGATAATTATATAAAAAATCGATGAAATTACCCATAAAACCAAAAGAAACTAGGAAAATATTACACAGAGGTTGGAATCATCCATTCTTCATGTTGGGACCAAAATGGGCCTAGATACACTGAGGGGGGGGGGTGAATCAGGGTATGGATATTCTATTTCAAAATTATTCATGTCCCACTAGATCTTGACCACTATATTATAAGGGTCACTATGTTTCATCTTATGTTGTTAAATTTTATCTTTTTCTTTCCTAATTTATCTGATAATGATGCTTTGGATGCAATGAAGGGAAGCACGCAGATAAACACAAAGATTTTTACTTATTTCACCCTCACTGGGATATATCTAAGGAGCATACAATAACGATGTGCCACTATACCAAATCCACTAAATCTCACTTCCAATTTAAAATATTTGGGATAGATCAATTTTAGGCCCATGTACACTGCCTTTACAATTATTAGGGTTAGCTCACTACTTTCCCAAGGGTCATTCCATTTTTCTCTCTCTCTGGATCACTGCTATTAGAAAGGATCACCTTCTTCCTCTTCCATTTCTCACTACTCTCGAAAGGATCAACACACAATTTATGAACATTTAGGTCCCTTTATTATCAAAAATGAATGCATATTACTCTATATGTATATTGTCTTTTGAAGTCCAACATTCACATAAATATGAATCTCACATTGTACCATATGTACCAGGAAATCTTCCAACTTTCATGTAGCCTTATAATGACCGGCGCACTTCTCTATACTTGGAATGCTTCTCTAATCCTAGCACACATGTTTCAAAGAACAAAATGTGTGGAACTCCCTTCTTCAACATAGAACTCAGGCGACTCACACCCTTTTAGGTAGGAACCAATATTGGCACACAACTATCAACTAGTGTGCTTCTCCTAGCATGGAACGTAAGTGTCACCTAACCACCAGCATGAAACTCCCATCACCATCTCATAAATTAGGTGATCGAAACAATTTTACACCGAAATCAATATTGATGTGCAACTATCAACTGGCTCCTAACTTCTGAATATCTTTATACCTGCACGACCAAAAAACCACTTGTGCACCCAAAACACCTATGCGATTGGAGCTTGAATTTTCTAAAATTGTCGAGCTTCACCCAAAAATTGAGGAGGGGTATCCCTCTATTTATATTCATTTTTGTTACCCTGAGCGCCGGTATGTGAGTCTCCCCCATTCGTGCAAGTCCATCCGCCTAAGTCTTTGTCTCCCCAGTCACCTTGTGCGCCCAAACTAAAACATGGGAACCCCTATTTCCTTACCATATTTTGATGTTCTATACTTGTAAAATATTTGGCCTACAATTTTTCAAGACTCCAAGACACTGGTGTGAAAGTCCCTTTACCAAAAATACTTTTCTCTATTTTTTTATTATGAAGCCAAAAAAGTTGGAAAACATTGGAAGATGGTGCCACCTGGTATATTCCCTTTTTGTACCACCTCCAGATAATCCTTTCGTTTTTCAAGGTTCTTTTTCAACCATATAATATTGAAATATCATTAAAACACAAAAAATAACCATGAAATCCCTCCTTTATTAACAAATTGAACATCGTGGTCTGCTTTGAAAACAAACACAACATGGAGACTCGCTTTGTTAACAAACACAACCAACTCAAAAATGATTCAATGTAACCTTGATGGACTATTTCCAACACTTCAATTGATTTAATCTTTTATGGGTATGTAAATATCCCATTTCTTGAGATAATGTATCTCAAGAATGAAACATTTGTCAAACATAACTCATATTTGTTGTAATTAGAATAAATCTTCTCCATTTGTACGGTCTTTATCAAAGTATTTAAATTCCCCTCCAGATCATCCTTCTTTTTATATTATATTAGAATATCATCTATAAAGGCTAACAAAAAATTCTCAAGTTAATGTATAAATATACAATAAATCAAGTCGATGAGTATTTATGGAGAATTAATGAGTTCGAATGGCATCACTATGAACTCATAGTGCTCATACCTTGTATGAAAAGTGGTATTGGGGTTATATCCCCTCTTCACCCATACCAGATAATATCTTGATTGAAGACACACCTTTGATAAGTATTTTTCTTGACTTAGATTATTAAAAAAGTCATAAATATGTGACAGATGATACCTTTTATTTATCGTGATATTTTTGAGCTCATGATAATCCATGCTATGGCACATTGACCCATCCTTATTTTTGAGAAAGAGGACTAGTGCACCCTTGGGTGAAGCACTTGGGTGTATGTACCCTATATCCATATTTTACAATTTTTATTTCTTTATCTAATCAAGTTACACAACTAATATTCAATATAGTGTCTTGGATAGTGGAAATTCCCCAACTATAATCTCGATTGAAAATTTGAAGAATTAGTTAGGAGGATGACCAATAAATTTCTTGAGAAACACATCAAAATAATCTCTCACAATATGCATTTCATTGAGGATGGTTTTTTCCATAGACTTAATAATTTGATATGATACAATTTCTCGTAGTTAATTAATAACTATTATTGAGATGATGGCTCTAAAGATGATTCATCCTCTTCATTTAATTTTTACTGAATTGGGGTTGATTTTCTATATGGACAGTGATTTCCATCTCATGGAAATTTATGTTGGATCTATATAGGTAAATCCAACACATGCGTATAATTGCATCAAATTCCACAAAAGGGAGTATGACAATATTTTTCAAGATGTGAAGCACTGAAACATTGATAGGGGAGAATTTACATAATTTTGATGCAATAATTGACCAATTTTTTGTTTTCATCAAAATCTCTACCTCTATGATTTGTGATGGTGTTTGGATAGTTATACTAAACTATTATAATATGAAGGAATGTGTAGAACCAAAATAAAAAATTCTTTATGATATTATTTAATGAATAACTGGTGTACCTTTCACCACTTCATTTTTGGGATTCTCCATGGTGGTAGTGACGGAAAAAATCTCACCCTTACTTCTTTGTAGGTTGTTGTTTGTCTATTAAAACCCTTAAATTATGGTATTGGGTTTTAAAGTTACCTACTTCCTTTCTTTTGATGCAATGGATAAATCAATAAGGGTTTACTGGGGTATTCCATTCCTCCATTTTATTTTGGGTTTCTTCAGTCAGAATGTTTTGTCTAGGTGTCCTTACATTCAGCTCCTAAAGCATTTCTTTGATCCGATTAGGAAATTTATATTATTTTTCCAGAACCCTTTAAAAGTGGATGTTGGAATTTTATAGATCCATTAAATCTCACTATTAGAACACCATAATTAAATTCAACTTTTTCCTTCTTATCCCCATGAAAACATTGATATTTGATGATTCCCAATTCAACTTTGATGTCCCATTAGAAAAATTCTTCATAGCTATCAAAGTCATGGATCACTAGGGATTTTTGTATAATCGGTTTTATCGCACCTAAGAAGTTGTAAAACACAAATTTATGGGTAAAGACAAATCTGAAGGCATATTGTTCATGTCTCTTGAAGCATTCTTCTTACCTCCTAATAGATTCATCATCATTTTTATTAGGGAAAGTAAATCCTTTTCAATTTTATGTCTAATGGTTTGAGGAAGATATTTATAATTTTTTCCCTAAATTCCTTCCACTCCATCACATTGATATCTTCCTCCGACATTAAATTTTTGATAAATGTACACCAATAATTAGCTTCTCCCTCTATATGATATGTAGATAGTAGAACCCTTTCTTCTTCTGAACATTTAAGGAATAATAATATCATCTCAATGGTGTTGATCCATTGTTCTATGATTAAGGGATTAGATGATCCATTGAATGTCAGAGGATTTTGTCTTATAAAGATCTCGATTGTGGATCATCTAATCCATTAATCATAGAAAAATTGATCATCACATAATTGGGAATCTCATTGGGGAATTCATGAGACATATTATGATTCCTGCTACTATTTGGTTGGGCATCTCGTTGGGGAATTCATCACATTTCCCTTCGCATCAGTTGTTAACCAGATTCCTCCTATTTCTATCCATTTTATAGAATAAAAGGAAAATTATGGATGAGTATCTTATACTATGAAATAGATAATTGGGAATCCAATGACAATAAATGGATAACATATTAATTAAATTCATTTCCTTATCTGGTGAATTTCTAGGCTTCAATATATGTTATCCATGATCAATTTCAAAACATATATTCTTATGGGAATTTTTTTACCATAATAATGCTTCATAATTATTTTATGAATTTACCATATAACATCCCCTAGGAGTGTCAAAACAGGTGTGTATTAAGGCAAGTTGTCATGCACCATGTTACCCCAAGTGAGGCCCAGAACAATTTGCTGGTGTTGTTACTCGTAGGTACATCTATGCTGGAACCATGTCCACTTGTAGTATCCATACATGGATGTATTTTAATGATAAACTTATTAATCTACAATAACAAAAAAAATTGATTTTTTTCATATACTTAGTCTTATCTATAATCCTTTATCTATAGTTTTTTAATCCTACTACCAAAAATAACAAAACTTTTCCTCTGATTCAAACGTTGACAACCCTCTTCTTTATTTCACATAAATACTTCTATTATTAAATACATGTACACTTAATATAACCCAAATAATCAAGAATTATAAAGTCTTTAGGAATTATGTGGATACATACAAACATATAACATGTGATAAAAAATAGTGTTTAACACTTCATTAACATGATCATAATATTCAAATGAACTTAAAAATGAATGCAATAACCTAGTAAAAAACATAAGAAAATGGTGAGACATAAGGCCTTATAAGGGAATAAAAAAGGTCTAACATGAAGTATATAATACCTCATAAAAAATATTTATATAAATGGGGCATAAAAAGAGTAGGAATCAAAAACAAAAACAATGTGACATGATATATCTTGATAATCATAAAATCAAATTGGGAAATTAGGAATCATCATAAAAAATTACATCATAATCATAGGTCATTGATAAATATGCAAAGACCAAATGGTGGAAAAATTCCCATCAAGGTATCAGGTTCACTCCATTTCCCAAAATTTCGTATCATGATACTAAACATTACCCAATACATTAGAGCATGATCTGGACGCACACGTCATATTAATTTCATTCTCATTCTAAAGTGCACCACATAGATCATACAACATGGGTTCATTCATTATTATAATTTATTCCATGAGTAAAGAGTTTTTAATACATAAAATTATGTCCCTAATCAATAATTATATGTTCATAAAGCTGAATACCCTTGATTTAATAATGCATATGTTATTCACTAACAATGGTTTTGGCATGGAAATCATGATAAAATGTCAGCATTATAATGACATTACATACAAATTTAAAAAAAATGGATGATGAGATAGAATGTGGCATCTAATCATTTAAAAATCATATAAAATTAATAGGTACATATAAGGACTTGTTCCAACAATATGAAATGTAAATTTAATGCATAAGTTCATAATGAAATGTGATTAAAGAAGAGAAGATAGGGATTCCTTATAGAATTTTTTTATAGTAATGACTTATGTAATGGTTAAAATGGGGAAGGATAAATGTTCCCTCATTCAAATAACATCAAATGGATAGTAAGGGAAAGATTATAATTTAATTAAAATATAACCATTTTAAATTAAAGGAACTAATTATATAGAAGTTTCTTGAATTTTAATGGAGGAGAGGAATATCTCTTACATAAATGTGTGAGTCCAAATCATTTTGATGGACTTATTGAGAGCCTCGGGGTGCCTTGGAAGGAATCTAGAGAGTGGACGTTAGTGTATGGACATAGTTCAATGTGGTTGAGTTAAGAGAAATTGGTTCTTGTGTAGGATTATATAGGAAAAGAGGGGGATTTATTTTCTATTAATGTTTTTGACTCTACAAAATAAAATATCTAAAAAAACCATCCCATGGTTTCTTATAGAAGTTAGTGGTTTATATTATTTTATAATTACAAGGGTCAAAGATATTAATATATTAGTACTAGTGATGTATAACAACGTCAAACTCTTAAATAAATGATTTTTAAACCATAAAATATATCATAAAATTTGGGAGATTCAAAAAGTCTATGTAAAATAAATTAAATATACATAAAATTATATTATTTTAAAGAAAATAAATACATTTGGTATTGTATCTCATTTATATTACTTATTAAATCACATTTGGGTCATGATGATTTCATAAAACACAAATAATATTTATATTGTATTTAATTATTAACTGATAATATGACTATCTCAAAAAATTAAGAAAAATCATCATTAGAGAATTTCAAAATAATTATTCAAAAATTAGTATTCATTTTATCTAAACAATTTTCTTAACATGTAATGACTGATACTTTTTAAAAATGATGTGGTTTTTTTAACAATAATAGTTTTTCAGACCTAATAAAAAAAATAAATTTTCCTTAATAAAAAGTTATATGATCATTTATATTTGGTAAATATTATTTAATAATAATATTTTATAAAAAAAATTTACTTTTAAAATCTTTTAAATCATATATTCATTTATTGAATTTGAATATTAACCAAAAATACAATTTTTCTCTATTGTATCACAGTAAATATTATTTGAAAAGTTAAAATAATATGATAAAATTATATTTAATATTATATATAAAATAATTTACATATTCATATTTCTAGTTTCTTGATACATATCCCTTTAATAACCGATAAAATTCCCAAAGAGTAAGGTGCACAATGTTGGGACTTTCATGGGGTTGTTTGATGAACATGGTTTGGACCATGATATCGATGAGCATTAACTTCTCCCATAAATGATTTCACCCATGATTAAGCTGTTGGTTATCATATTGGGTATGGTTATGGGAAAATCCCAGAAATTCTATCTCCATCAGAATCTCTAATAAATAGAGTTCATATGGAATAATCCTACAGCTTAAGGTCACCACTTCCTTTATATGTCACAATTTGAGTTTATAGGATGCTATATTTAAAAAAATCAGGTTATAGCTGTTAAAGGATTGTATTATCAATGGTAATGATTTTTAATAGTTAATTAAATCTTATAGGATAGGACAAAAGGGTTGTAGGTATTTTCTATAACCATCATACATAATAAGACATCGAAATATATCAAAAAATGAAATTTTAGTTATAATATTTATGGTTAAAATAAAAGGATAATATTTATGATTCATATAATGAAATATGATATTATTTTTCGTATTTGTATTTTAAAATAGATTATATTTGGGTCAACAAATAAAGGAAATAAGGTAACGTTTTTTCAATACTTTATTCCTCTATTTGATACATGTTTGGTGTTATGTACCCAATTTCAATTATGTGGTTTATATACTTCTTATTTGTGATATAATAGAATGAATTATCTCTTAATCATGGTTTTGGATTTTAATTACTAGTCATCCTTATTTCAAGTGGTTTTATTTTAATGTTTCTAAGGATATATGGATTTCCTTGTCTCAAATATAAATTCCTTCAGAAATGTTTATGTTATATTGTGTGTTTACTTTTTAGTGATATAAATACAAAAACATTCTTATTTGTTTAGGATACTATTATAACTCATTATATGTGGTTCAATATTTCAATTTATACTTCACAAATGGTTTTTATTATAATGATTTAGAAAGGTTGTAAGGGGTTTCCATGAATCAAATATATTTTTTTGGTCATAATCTCTTTTCTTTGTCTATTATTTTTGAAGAATTATAAATCCTAACAAATCATGATTTTATTAGGTTTTACACCTTATTTTAAGGGGCAAACATGTTTCATGATATGTTATTATTCATTGATGTTTGTTTTCAAGTTTATTTTTCAAAAATATTCATTGTTTATTTAAATGAATTTTTCATCCATGACCATGTTTTTACATCCCAAAAAATTCCTTTTACACAGTTGAAAATGAATTTTCAAACATTATTATCTATTTATTCATTATAAATGAGTTTTACACCATACTTTTAAAGTGATTTGTTTTAAAGTTGGTAATTTTAAAAATCGAAATGGTTTTCCATCATCATAAGATAAATAGTTTTATCATCCACTCACTATTCTCTTTTTATAAATATTATATATTTTGAAAGGTTAAACTATTAATGATTATTTTTTAAAATTAAATATATTTAATTTATTTTCACATCCCTTTTTTTGAAATGTTAATTTTTTTCATGTGGCTTGTAGAAACCTTACCCTACATTCTATTAAATTGTGCCCCAAGAGAGTGTGCCACATGACCTCAAGTGTGTCATCCCAAATGCGAGAGGCTTCCAACAAGAAGAGAGTTCCTAGGGGTGTGTCATTGGGTAGACTATGTCCTCATAATTTATCATAAAAATAGTATTTTTTATAACAATAATAAGAAGAATCTAGAAAAGATATAATGATAATTTCAGAGAATCAGAAACAATATTAAAAAATCATGGAACAAAGTAAAAAATAAGATGAAGTCGATAAATATTAATAAATGATATGGTATGCTGATTCTATGTCATGGTAATTTAATTATAAAAAAAATCCTGGGTGAATATGATACAACCTTATAAAACATGCTATCAAGTAAAAAAAGACCAGAAATTCTATTACTAATATATAGAGCATATGATCAGTCATCTACCCCTAAATCCATACTATTGATTAAATTAAATCAAGCATTATAGTATGGATACTTTCTTACATCCATAACTATAACCATAAATTATACTCAGGTACCAATAGTTCTGAAGTAGGGTGTGAGATAAAGTCTCAGTAGGCTGGCACTGATGGTGTCTAGGATAATCCATTTCATCCCTTATAAAATAAGAATTGTTCCATATTTAATTGGAATTCCATAATGAAAAATAAAATTAAAGAATTGGCCTAGGTTCCACTTGGAGACCCTCCCAACTACCTGCTTCATCCAAAGTCGGTATGTCTAAACCGAAGGAACCTGCAATGGTATAGTGAGATAAAAATGAAGGAAGACAGATTATCCCGAAGCATTTAATTCGACTTGGAAGAAATGTTCCTATATTTCCTTCAAAACCATGAAACATTTTTAATATTAAACTCATTCATTTTAACATTTAATTTAAATAAAATCAAGTTTTTAAAATTTAATTACATGCCCTAAGCCATCCATGGGAATCCATAGGGACATGCCAGAAATATTTTGAGGGGTCTGGTAAGTGACCAATCCCAAAGAGTCCATCCATGGTGACCAGGGAATGAAGTCCCATGTGTCGCACCAAGGACAGTGTGAATAAAATAGTACAAACCTATGAGTACATAACTTGTATCAAATGTAGGGGCCCAATTCTCTCTCGATGCATTGTTTAACCAATCACGACATTGAGCCTATCCAAGGGGTCTCCCCTAGGGAATATACATCACTTGTCTATAGGTAATAGTTGATAAATCTAGGTGATACAATATAAAACATAGATAATATCACTCCTAGAATTTTTACTAAGAATCAACCATTCTAACAGAAAGCAAGACAGTCCATCCCAGGGTTCTATAACTCAGAACACCTTATTTCACCCTCGGAACCAAGGTAAAAGCAATAAATAATAATAGTTCTTATATATCATATCAAACTAAGGGTCATTAACATTTAATTCTTACATTTACATCATAAGAGTAATTTAATCCACAGATTACCATTAAAAGTCCCATTCATGTCATAAGGCTTGGGAATTTATCAATTATCCCATTGGTTTAAATTATCCATTTCATCTAAGAAATGGTAAAGGGTTCTAATAATAGAACACTGACCAAACCAAAACAATTACACAATTAATTCATTTCATTATGAGGAAATACCCCTTAATGGTAATTTTATAAACTAATAAAAAGGGGTGAATTGATCCATAAGGAGTATTAAAAACCCATTAGGGTAGTATGAGTCATGGAAATCATCCTTAGAGTTGATTCTCCACTATATAGGATCATAATACTTGGGTGAAACCAATTTGATTAATTTAATTAACATTTTGGGGACATCTTCCTAATTACCCGATGAGTGGCAAAAAAACTAAATTTATATAATGAAACTAAATGATGTGGAAAGTCCTAAACAACCGACCACATCCCCGCAGAGCTTCCCTCATTCTTTCTAGACCTTTTATTTGGGATACATTGACTGAAATCAAAGAAACCATCAAATCACCAAAAAATGGTGTAAATGAGCATTCACATACATAGTGAAACATATGTGATTAATAAATTTAAATATATTTGAGAGGTTCTATGATCATACCTATAGCTTCAAATAGAATCTGACAGTGAATTAAGGATTGATCGTACAAATTAGTTGTATGAATTCTATGCTTAGAAGAGAAGAGGGAATCCTACACTTAGTAGGAGGACTCAACCACTAGAGAAATGAGAGAGGAGAAGAGAATTAGGTTAATTCATTAAAGGATTATAATATGTTAATTTCACCCAAAAAACACACTGCTCATGATTTGGCCACATGGTTTCCAAACCACACACCAACAGTGTGGCCTTATCTTCTTCAAAGGGACACATCGCATTGTTAGACACACATTTTATCTAGTCATGTGAAAAATATGAAAAACATTCTTATCAAAAAAATGGAAATATCACATGGGTGTCTTCTGGGGGTATCCCAGTTGTAGATAAACCATGTGGCCCCTAATTCTCCACTTTTTACAACATAACAGTTTAGAGAAACATTGTGGGTTGTGGTATTTGATTCCAACAATATACGATTGATTATTTTCTTCCCATTTTAGGTTTCTTGGCTCATAACGTGTCCTAGATCCACCCGAATCCCAATTGAAACTTTTAAGAATTGTTATAAGGGTATTTATAAGTAATTTTAACTAAAAATAAAATTTTATGAACCTTAGAGATAGGTCGGGACATTACAACCTCCCCTCTTTAAGAAAAATCATCCCCGACTTGTCCTCATGAGGGTAGTAGAATCCTGTCTAAGAAGAGTTATAGACCCTAATCATGTACATCATCCTCCCTCTCCCATGTCTCATCATATACATGTCTATGCTTCTATACCACCTCGACGATAGGAACTAAATTTCCTTGTAGAACCTTCATGATTTGATTAATGATGCGGAATGGATTCTCCTTGAATGATGCATCCTCCTCTTGTTCAATATCATTAGGGTTGAATGAATGAGACATGTCATAGTGATACTGTCAAAGCTGAGATACATGGAAAACTTTATTCATGGCATGGTAGAGGTAACAATAGCCGATAACCAATCGGCTTAACTCACTCCACAATCATGAAATATCTGACATATCTTGTCTATAACTTTCCTTATATCTGGATTCCTCTACGACCCAATCTAAGAGATACACATTCAAAGTCATGATGTCCAATATTGAACTTTGGTGGTCTACTATGAAAATAAATATAAAACTTCATCCTATAGTAACCTTTATCCATATACTTCAACATCAGCTAAACATTCTCAAATATCTCTTGAATGAGATGAGGACCTAGTAGAGATGCCTCATCTTTCTCAAGCTAGGAAATAATTGGTCAACATGGTCTACCATAGAGGGCTTAATATGGAAGCATATGAATTGTTTCATAAAAAGAAATTTTTGTAAGAAAACTCAATTAGATGAAAATATTTTTCCCAAGAATTTTTAAAATCATGGATACAGTCCCATATCATATCCTCTAACACTTGTATCTTTGGATTATTGTACCCTTCAATCTAATGGTGATAAAAAGTACTAATGTAAACCTATGAACTCTATGCCTTCTATAACTCTTTCCCGAAGAATCTTTTAAAATGTGAATCTTGGGTTGATTATTTTTAATGGGATAACCATGATGTCACACTATCTCCCAAATGTAAAACCTTCAAAACTCATCAACATTGAATTTTTCATGAATAATTTATAGTTGAGTGACTTTGTTCAACCTACAATTAATCAACCACACTACATCTCTATCTCAAGGGGATTTTAGAAATCCCATCCTAAAATCCATTTTTGTGTCATTACATTTCAATTAAATAATGGATAGGTTTTATAGAATCCCATCTGGTCACTGGTTCTCTTCATTAACCTATTTGCAGGTTCATCACTGAGTAATGGATCCTTCTATCTACCTATTTATATCTCACCACCAATACCGTTGATGCATTTCATGATACATCAGGGTAAGACCAGGATGAGGTTCCTATACCAAGTCATGATATTTATTTATAATATCTTCCCATATATTAGAAGGTACCCAAACATGTCCATGGAAGGGAAAGGTATAAATTCAATCCACAACCAAACAAGTAGGTGGATTATCTCCTGTGACACTCTCCTTTAAAACAAGGCCCTTGGATTTAGACAATTGCCTCATTCAAAACCACATCAAAATGGATGATTTCACTTCAAGAGCTGAAAGATCTGGCTCCCCGTGATATTCCTGAACATCAAGATGCATCTCAAATAAAAAATCCATCAATTTCTAATCACTCATAGCCTTCATGATGTCTTGCTTCTTAGTTTCCGGGTTCATGGTATTGGCTAATACATTACCCTTTTTCGGTGTGTAAGCCAGTTCAAATTCGAATGACTATATGTATTCGACCAACCCACGCTTCCTTAGATTTATGTGTCACTGCAAGGATTTTTATTTAAGACTTTTATCATCTGTGTAAATGAAAAACTTCTCAGAAAACAAGTAGTTCCTCCAAAAGAGTATATCCTGGACCACAACAGCTAGATAGAGGTCATGTGTATGATAGTTCCACTCATGAGACCTCATTTAGAAAGATCCATAAGCCATGAATTGTTCATCTTGCCTCATAAATTCACCCATACTAATACCTGAATCATTATAATAAAAATTATAACTTATCCTTCACTCATGAAGAATCTGAATTGGAACTAATGAGATTATTCTATTTAAATCATGAAAATATACCTCACAATCTTCAATCCAATAAAACATAACATCCTACTTAGTCAAGATTCTAAGAAATTATTCCATGAATGAGATGGCCTAGATAATTCTACTGTATAGAAATAAATCCCTATAAATCAATTTATATAGAATAAATTCATGGTATTCTCATATGAAACTATGTAACTCACCTTCTTATGGGTCAAATGACGCACATGACTCTTATATGATATTAAACATGAAGTGAACCTTTGTGATCTAAAAGAATAATTTATTGAGCATTATATATATATTTTAATCTCTCAATTTATTTAGTATAATCTCAAGATAGTCTGCATGGGCATGTATCGTGAGATAATATAGTAATATATTGTCTATGAAAACCACCACAAAGGATCCCATGAATGGGTGGAATACCCACTTTATTAGATCCATGAAAACTATAGGATCATTTTTCAGACAAACAATGGCATGGACAGATACTCGTATAAGTTATTCCTACTCCATAATTATCTATATATGTGTTTGATGGACTCAAAAAAACCTGATCTTAGCCAGAACTCAAATCAATCGTAGCGAAAATAGTTGATCCTTAAAGATGGTTAAAGAGGGTGTTTATACGAGGAAATGGATACCTATTTTTCACTATTATCTGGTTCAATTGGCAGTAATTCACACACAATCGAAGAGTACCATATTCCTTCTTGGATAAAAGGATAGGTGAACCCCTAACAATGTGATGGTTTGGACAAAACCCTTAAACTCTAAGTCGTAATGTTTCTTCTTGAGTTCATGGAGCTCTGTATTTTCCATATTATACGGAGGAATGGAAGTTGGTTCCACACCTTGTAGAATATTTATGGAGAACATAACCTCTCTATTAGTTTTTAAAACATATAAATATTCAAGTAATACATCCCTAAAAAAATCAAAAACATGGGGGAATTCCATGACCTCTAATTCTTGATCACTCATGAAGAGACTTGATATATGGGCTTCCATCCCACACAGACCAGTATGCATGATTCTATATTGAATAACCTAAAGATCCCATTATCCCTTATGGATATACATATTTCACTTGAGTGATGTGAAAGACACATGGCAATGATAAGAATCCCCTGGGCTTGATAAGGCACATGTTACTCCATACCGAGAATGACGTCAAATCTAGCCATCTCAAGGATAATGAAACCCCACAGAAAATGGTACCCACATATTATTATGGGGAAATCTTTTACTGGGAATATACCCTCTACTATTACTCATAATATCATGTCAAGGGTAATAACACTAATAGAGTACTCTATCACTATGCCCAAACTTCCCATGGTTTTAGCAGATAGAAAATAGACTGATCCACCTGTATTGAACAATGATGATATTAAAGTCGATGATACCTGAATAGTAACTATAATTGCAGATAACACTAGAATCTACTCCTATGTAATATGTTGAACATCATAGATATGTCATGAACTAGATCCATATGATACTGCATGAGTAGCCTGAGGTGGTCCACTCTATAGATAATGGAACATTGAAGCCTGAATGCCTCATCAACGACCACCTAGTAGGCTAGAATGGCCATTTGATTAAAAAATTACTTCTAGAAGACATATCATTGATCCTGTACCGGAAGGAGGTGCGTGCAAATAACCCCCTTTTCTTGGAACTGAAGGAAAATAATGGCATAATCTTTATAAGTGAACCATCCTTCCACAAGTCTGGCATTCGATCGGGTACCTCATACACTACGGATTTTATGGAATTTAATTCCACATTAGTGAAACACCATAATGATTTCATTTCATTCCACATGTTTGGTATATCCACTATGTGTAACCACTATGTGATGCTTCTTACCACTATAGAAACAACTACTTTTCTTATAAGATGAACTGCCCTGCCTAACAACACCTAATTTTTTTAGTCTCTACTTAGCGATGAGCATTTATTTATATATCTATGATATGGTAGTCATATGAAAGAAATTCAACTTTGAGAAGATAGTTTCATTGAGCTCATCATAAAATTTCATCACAGTAGTAAGCTCATCACTGGTCAAGGTCGGTACGAAGCATTGAAATACATTGAAGCGATCTTAGTATTTTGTCACTGTCATTACACATTTCTCTTGGGTGATTAATTCCTGAAAATGATCCATTCTCAATGTATCTGGGAGAAATAATCAATTTGTTTTCTGGAAGTCTTTCAAGACCATTCCCTAAGGCCTACTAGCCTAAGAAATAACATCCCACCAATGCCTGGAGATATCATAAAACATGTAGTTTGAAAGCTTGAACCTCGGTTATGGAGGCATCTTGGTGTGATCAACGATTGCTTGCACCATCTTCTATAAAGCCTCCGTATATTTAGGAATTATATCCCTTGAGATGGTAATAGGATGATGTTACTAGAACAATCAAGAGTACTCTACCAGAGCAGGGGTAGGTTGAGGTGCACCATAAACTGACTGCATACATTGGAGGATGCTATCGTGAAACTTGGCATCGTTTTGTTGTGGAGGATCTAGAGTAGGTTCCTTTTTTAGAAATATAGGAGGTATCATGGGTGGATCATGTCCCACCACATAAATAGTATTCTCATCACCACTTTCATATCATAAAATAAAAGGTGATCAGGGTGGTATATCTCCACAAATTCCACAACATCTCTCAGAAAATATTTATAACAGATAGAGAAATCGGTAAGAAAGGATCGATAAAAACACATCATACTAAAAACAATATAGCCACCATCCTTCTCTAGAAGCTAGGTCTGGGTGACAAGAATTATTCACAAAATGAAAGCATTAGGTACATGACCCACTTCCTCCTTCTTAGTCAGAATAGGGTCAAGGTCTCATGTATAGGATAACCATTTCGTTTTAAATATCATATTCAGATTTAAAATATTTTATATCCATTCTTATTTAATTGGTTATTATAAATATGATATTATTAATTTCTTCACTAGTTCAAATTCATAGAGTCCCATACAATTTATAAAATTAAATCAACATGTTAAATAACAATATCTTGATCACTACACTAGACAATAGGTGAAATAGACCATGCATGTGGTTTGTTCAGATGAGCTACTGTTGGAAATATCCAATCAACCAAAATAATGTGGTCTTCTTGGTCAATTAAACCAATCATTATATCCTTGATAATACCAGTGCCCTACAAAATATAATATAAAGGCACAAAAGTAATCACAAGAAATACATGGAACACACATAGAAAAGTATATATGGAATGGTATAATACATGTAATTTTATTCTTATAGTTCATAATATGATTCATTATTCTACCATTCCCTATTATGATTAAAACATTACTAAAACCCATTAAAATAAAATATTTATGAATATCTTCAAAAAATTTGCGAGTCACAGAATGGTGTAATCCAGTGAAACCAAAATAGGTGAATGAAAAAACAACATTTACCTATCCCTGGTAATTTTCATTTTCCCTTTTACATGGGGTAGCTACTCATAGGAATATAATCATAACTATATTCCATTATCATAGTCTTGTATATATACCCAAATAGTATGATAAAAGAAAAAATTCACTTACACAAGTTGGTAGCATCCCACCCCAGATACCACTTAAACATGATTAAAGACAGCGGGCCACAAGATCTCATGCACACCTCCCCAAATGCCAGAGTCTGCTGACTAGTATGGAGGTCCCATAGTTTATCTTTGGGGTTACTATTCCCTCATATACTAATTTATATCACAAAATTTCATATAAAAACAATAATAAGAAAAGAATAAATGAAACTAACATTTAGAAATCAGTGGAAATAATTATAAATAAACAACCAATAAGGCATACAATAAGTCAAATTTTAAGAACAATAATAACCGATACGATATGATGATGCTATGATATGGCAATGTAATTATAAAAAAACTAAAATATTGGGGGAAGGGGATAAAAGTATATACAACAATGTAACAAGGAAAAAAATAGTTTAAAAAACTATTATAACTATAATCTCAATCATAGCCCATGTCCTCTACTATGAGCTTCATCCTAGTAATACAAGTCAATCAAGAATTAGGAGATAGATGATTACCTTCATCCATACCCGTAACCATAAAGTATACTCATGTACCAATGGTGAATGAGAAGGGTGTGATATATAATATCAATAGGTCAACACCCATGGTGTTTGGGCCAATCCATTTCACGCATATTAAAATAAGCAGTGTTCTATATTTAATTTAAATGCTATATAAAATAATGAAATAAAATCATTAGATTGGGTTCTACATGGAGACCTGCCTAACTACCTACTTCATCCTAATAATGAACTTCTGAAATTAAGGAACCTACAATGGTAAGGTGTGATATAAATAGAATAAATATTGTTCTCAATCTTTTAATTAGGTATAGAAGACATGCCCCTAAATTTCTTTCAAAAAATGGAATATTTTTCATTTGAAAATCATTTATTTATCTTCGTAATTTAAATTGAAATCTATTTATGAAATGAATCGATACACCCTGAGCCCATCCATGGTATTTTTAATGGAAATGAAAAGAATCACTTGAGGGGATATGTTCATGACCAATGCTAAGGATTCCATCCATGGTGACCCCAAAATTAATTCCCATTTTTCAATAAAATTATGGGGTAAAAAAATACTATACTAATATATGATTTATAACACAGTATTGCACGTAGGGGAATGATTATCCCATAAATCATGGTTCAACCAATCATTCATTTGAGAATGTTCATGGGGTCTCCCCTAGGGGACATTGTCACTCATCTAGAGGAAAAAATGAATAATTATCGATGATACAATATCATTTATATATAATATTTCTCCCATCATATTTACTAATAATTTACTATTATAATATAAATCAATGGTGTCCATCCAAGAGGTCCTTAACTCAGAACCCCAGGTGTCACCCTCAACACTAGTTTAAAATCAATTCACAATCATGGTGGTAATATATCATATTTAACCATGGGGATGTCATATTTAATTCATAAATATTTGTAATAAGAGTGATTAAATCAAGGAATTGCCATTAAAATTTCTAATTCAAGTCACAAGGCATTGATTTTTTTCATATATCCCATTGGTTTACTTTACATATTTCTTCTAAGGCATGGTAGAGGTTAAAATCATATCTCACCACCCAATGAAACAATTAAACACACAACGCATTTTATTTAGAGGCAAAACCCCTCAAGAGGTATTTAATAAATAGTTAAAAAGTGATTAACTAAGACTTGAGGGGTAGAACACACCCATTAGAGTGGTCTCATTCATGGAAACCAACCTTAGAGGTGATTTTACACTAGAGAGGATCATAATACTTGTTTAAAACCAATTGGATTGATTAATTTACATTTTGGAGGGGTAACTTGAATGGACTAATGAGTTGTCCAATAGAAAAAATTATAAAACGCAATGAAATGGTAGAAAAATAAGTAAACATCTACCTTAGCCTCACAGAGCTTCCCTCATCCATTATTGTCCTAAGTTTCATTCTAAGATGGATAAAACTAGAGAAACTATTAAATAGATTGAAAATGGGGAAATTGTATGGAAACTAGATAGTGCACCATATTGGATGGAGAACATGAGATAGATTTGAGATGATCAATCATCATACAAAAAACATCCTATTAGATCTGATGATGAAATAATTAGAGATTTTATGGAGTAGTTGTATAAATTCAATAAATATAGGAAAATATGATTTCAGACACATGGGATGAAGACTCGACAACTAAAAAAATTGGAGGAGGAGAAGAGAATTATGTTAAATTATTATAAGAGGGTAAATTGTAATTTTACACCAAAACCCTGCTATGAACGGTTAGTCTGTATGGTTTCCTAACCATGCACAAACTGTGGTCCTTTATCTGCTTCAAAGGGGCACATCACACAGTTAGGTGAATCGTTTATCTTACCATGAAAAAGAAATGAATAAAGCTCTATCCCAAACCATTTAAATCTAACATGGTCATGCACATGGGATTGTGTGGTTTTAAAAAAACTATGAGGCCCTTAGTTCTCCACCCTCTACACCCACACAATTTAGACAAACCTTGTGGGCTAAGAATTGTAGTTCAAACTAACCATATATCCCAGTCCTTTCTTCCTTTTTCAAGGTTATAATATCAAAAAACCCCGGACGGACATAAATCCTTATTGTACCATTTAGGAAACATTATAAGGGAATTTATAATGAATTAAAACTAAAAATAAAATGGTCTAAAACATAGAAAAAGGCCGATACATTACATTTCCATAAATAAAGATTCTTTTAGAACTAAAAGTTTTTAAAGTATTCTTATATAACCATTTTGAAAAAAATATATCCTTATTAGGTCTCAAAAGTTGATTATTTTTTAAAAATTTAACGTTTTCAATTTATTCTTGCATCCCTTATTGAAATGATTATATCCTTCTCAAGCCTCCATTTTTATTGTATCTTTTAAAAGTAACAATCTTTATTGTATTTTCACTTTTTATTTTGAAAAAATATATTTTTTCATGTCTCCTCTACTGAATGATCATTGAAATGTAAAAGTGATAAATTTATCACATCTACATTTGGATAACATTTATTTCATTTTATGTATATTTATTTGTAAATATTTAAAATAATTATATCAAAACTCCTCCTATTACCTTTGTAATTGATTTTAATGTTATTTGGGGAAAAATGTTTTAAAAGGCCTTTCGTTTTTTTGTTTTCACATATATTTTTACACGAAGGTATATATATAAGGAAGTGATATATTTTTCATCCTCTATATTTTATTATCATCTGATTTATTTTGGGAATTTTGATTTTTGATGTCATATGATCTTTCATGGTTATTCCATGTGATGTTTTTTTACATTTTAGGAAATCCATTATTTTCTACAAGTCATTTAAGTTATGATGATGATTATTTTGAAGTTGAAAAATATATATAAATGATTATGTGTGGGGTATTATATCTCAAAACAATTCATTTATTTAATGTTATAACTCATGAGATGGTAAGGAGTCGATGTAATAAGTTGTTTCACAAAGGTATGGGTATGATGGATTTTCCCACATTTTAAGCACGAACATAATGCATTTTTTAAATTGTTTTGGGAATAATTGGTTTCATCAAATAGGTTCTCCTATTATTATGGTCGGGATACAATTACATGTCCTTAATCAAGTAATGCTAAATTTTTATGACACATTTTATTTACATTAGATTTCTTATTGTCAAGATTATGTCTTATGCTTTCAGATTTATGTAATTCTCTCATGTTATATGACTATTGGGAAATGTTTTGAGCTAGGTCATATCTTGCATGCTCCCTTAGTTATCTATTTATGATAAAAAAATTTCTCTAACAACTTCTATGATTATTATTTATGGTCTCATGACATTTTATTATTATAATTATCTCCCTTTCCAGTTCACCATCATGTTATGATATATTTTTTCATTACTAGGAATCGAAGGTCACCCAATTCTTATGTTTATAATCCCTCACTTATAAAGTTGATCATATCACATGATATATGTATAAAACGATATAGGGTGGCATGATTATAGAGATATTTTTACCAAATTTAGTAACATAATATGTTCTTGTATATAATCTCCAAGACATTAAACCTTTCGGCCGAGGGATTCTATGATTACTTTTGAGATATAGCATTTAAATCATTATATAAATTTTTTATTTCCATTATTTTTGTAATGTTTTTCTCTATCATGACAATTATGACCTACCTTTTTCAATGGATACGGAGAAGAATCTTTTTTGTGTCACCCCACGGTCTTACATATTTCTAAGAGGGGACCTATTAATCATCGTCACTTTTAACTTTTTGGGGTTACCATTTTACATCCCTAATTTCTATGAAATGTTTTTATAAATTTTAATTCTTAAATTATAAATGGGAATTATAATGAAATTTTAATTTTAATAATATAAAGCAAATGTTTATGAACATATTTTCCATTTAGGTTGTTTACTCCCATATTTTTCAAATATAAAATAATTTTATTTATTAAAATAATTAATTATAAAAATGGAAACCAACATGCTGGGAAACAACTGGTCACATCCAATGAGCCCATGAAGGTTCTTTCCCATGACCAATGGGAAATAAGGGTTTAATAGCTATCTCTAACCTACATGATGTTATGCTTCCATTTTATATCCTTTATATATACATATACATATATGTCTTTTACAATATTCTTGAGTCATTTTACATATGTAGTTTTAAACATGTATTATTTTTTATTATTATTTTTATATCTGAATATTAATTATGTCATAATAATATAATGATTTACATAGTATGATTCACGTTTTCAATGTTAATTTTTTTTCGTATTGAATGTAATTATATAAAATGTTTTTTGGGAAACACATAGAAAATACATAAATATTATTTTACACAAAACTAACACTTTATCATGATTTTTTTATGATATTATAACTAATTTTATTTTCTAAATGTTTTTATCACCATATATATAAATATTTTATTAGTGAAAAAGTTACATTAAAAACATTAAGTAACATGTTATATAAAAAAATAACATTATGAAATATTCACTATTTTTATATGAAAATATAATTCCTTTTACTTATAGTTTCATATTATAAAAAATATATATCTAATTTTTAATATGTGGTTTTTTTAAATTTTAATATAGAGATAGGAATTTATTTTTTATCATAATGTATATAGTTTGTTAAATAAAAATTAGTCATCATCATTATGTATTTAAAATTTAAATTCCACATAATTGAAGGAAACAAATTCCTAAATTGTATATATTTTAGGACATATGAATGGTTAATTATCAATCATGTTTTTATAAGATAAATATATAAATATTATTTTAATCACTCCTTATAAATAAAATTGATTTTATTCAAAATATTTTCTTCATATATATTTTTTTTTATTTAAAAGATAAATTCCTAAAAAATAGAAATTTAATTTGATAAAAATTATTTTTTATTAATTATTTAGAAATTATTTTAGTGTGAAGTAACTATATTTCTTTAAATAAGTTTATTTTTTGGTGACTTGTAAAAATTAATGTTTTTACAAATAACGTCACCTTTTTGACATCATGATGATTTAATTATGGAATAAAAAATTTTGGAACCTTTTTTCAAAAAAAATTATATTCATATAGTAAAATAATAAATTTTTTAAATTTTTTTGAATTTATAATCATATATTTGAAAATTTTAAATATTAACTAAATTTTTATCCAAGTAAAAAACTATTTTTTTTTATTTTCATTAAATAGAGTAGTGGGGAGTTTATCTTTAGTTTTTTATGCAGTTATATTTAAAATATACTTAATTATTATAATAATATGTAAACCAATTTTATGGGAATCAATTCAACCATTATTTTTTTGGATTAATAAAAATATAAATAAATATTTAAACACACTCATACCACCCCCCTAATGTTTTAAAATCACCCATTATCACATTCCTCTAAATTATATTATCACAAGGAATGAATTACCTATCATTCCCCCTCTAAGAAATATCTCTATGGATTTTATAACATCTTATAGTCTTCCCTACAAACATTAATAATATATTTCACATGGTAAGATTTCTGAACCTCTTCTATCTTTTATTTGTTCAATCCTTCAATTTGATTTCCTTTTCATGGAGAATTTATATTATTTTCCATTGTTATAAATTTTTTTTTTATTTTTAATTATACACAATCATTATATTTATTTATAAAATTTTCATATTCCATTATAAATTTTTGAAACTCTCATGTTTGTAAAACATCATATAATTTTGATATCATCTTTGGTTTCCTAGAAATAACATCCCTATCTAGATAAAAACAAGTGGATCCTAGATCAATATCTGATGTACCTTGGGGTAATAACCCTAAAAAGGATTATTGGGTATTAATTTTATCTTTTTTAAATGAATGAAAATTTAATTTAACTTAACATATGGTTCAAAAATCCTAATAAATATGATTTTTATAATTCATAAGTTTTTTAAAAACCATTATAAATGATTTTTTCATATTGATACCTCATACATGGAAATTAATTTTAGATTTTTTAATATTAACTATTTTTTAATTCTATAAAACATTTTACAAAATAATAAATTATAAATAATCATAATAACTAAATTCAAACAATACGATATAATTTAATGGAAAAAATTTCTTCAAGATATTCTCTTCTACGCTGATATAGTATTAAATGAATTAAAATAAAGATAAATTTCAAAAATTAAAAAGAATAAAATTCTTTTCTGGAATAATTTATTAATAATAATAAGTTTATTATTATTGAGGTGAAAACATGAATAAATAAAATGGGCCTTAAGGAAAGGGTTATTTATCTAAATTTTTATTCATTGATACATCATTATTATTATTTACCAATTTTATTTTATATAGTATATATACTACATTAATAAATTATTTAATCTTAAATATATCAATTATTTTTTGGTATTTTCAGTCTAATTTTCTCTCTCTTTATTCTTTTTCCTCTAATTCATACATTACCTAAAACATAAGAGTTTATTTCAAGTATTTTCATTCGTTCCATATTTTCTCTTTGTGACACATAGAAAATTTATTATATTAATTTCATAATTTATTAACTTAATTAATGATGAATTTATGGTTTATTTTTCTTCTGTATTTATTTATTTTCCTTACTATATATAGTTAAAAATGATTCTTTCATGCTCACCTTGTACCTTGTGATTATATTATCTATCACACTATATATTTCCATTGACACTATTTTTATCCTTTATGTCAATATTCCAATGTAAATGTGGTTTAGTGGTATTGAAATCCATATTTGAGTAAGGACACATCATTTAAATTGTGTTTTATTTTCAACATACTTTCTTAAATACTCTTTGATTTTATTTTCATTGTAATTACCCTTACTTTATTCTTTTGACTGATGGGTGTTCACCCATATTTTTTTGACTATTTAAATTATTGAAATGAGTGAATAATTATTATTTTATGAGGGGTGAATACCCTTAATAATAATTACATTTATTGAAGGTTATTTACTTTGATAGATACTTTATGGGATTTCCATTTGATTTCACGGATTACTCATGATGTGATAGTTTTGTATTAGTCAATTGTTTCATATTCATTTTACCAAAATATTCATGAAATATTATGATAATGAGAGGTCTTGTAACAAAAAAACCTTTAATGAATTAGGTAATGTGATATATCTTATGATATTATATGAATTATATGTGGATATAATGTTGTATTTGATCACATTTTGTGAAATTATTATTGGTATTCTAAGGAAATTTGTGCACCTGATGCTTGATTATTTAACAACTTGTTTTTTTGGGATTGAATATAATTTTATAATGCTATGGTGATTTGATTTAACTTATTCTTATGATGTAAGGTTTTGTATTTTTTCAAAATTATTTCAATTCCATGATCAAAAGATAAATAATTCTTTATTAAAAAAATCCTTAACATAGTATTCCTGAATTATACTCTATGCTTCACCTTGTATGATTATTTTACATTATATAATTTTACCTACATTATGTTCTCAAAAACACATAGCTATATTATTACCACTCTTTATCATTGATTTGTTTTACTACATTAACTGTTATTGAGCATTTCATATTACAATTTTTATTATTCCTCATTCCATAGTTGTAATGAATATTATTAATTATGATGGGTAAAAAAGGGTAGTATGCTCGGAAAATTTGTGTGACATGTTGAAGAGATATTATAAAATAAAAATTCCATGTTTAATGGTAAACATTCTTATTGAGTGGTAGTGGTATATGATTTTTTATATAATGGCGTATTCATAATTATCTAAAAATATAATCCTAATAGGGAATGGGTATATAAGGGACATGATATTTTTTATTGATATTTTAAATAAAGAATGGTTTAGTTTAAATCACATTAGATCAATATTGAAGATAGTATGTATCATATAGGTTATTAAAAAAAATTTATGAGTGTAGGTTTGAGGGATCTTTGTTTCCATAAAATGTATATAAATAACTTGGATATTATAATTTTATTTATATATAGTAATTTAAGGGTCATAAATAACTTCAAAGTTATTATTTAATTTTATATTTAAGTAATTAATGATATTTTAGGAGAGGTTTGTTAGGTTATGAGAAGAATAAAAGATTGAGGTATAAATATCCCTTATGGTTTGAATTTAATTTAATGTTGAGGAAATTGATGATATTTTAAGAAAATATTAATATCATTTTGGAAAAAATTAAAATTATTGGGGAACAATTTATTTAAGAGGGTAGAATGTATCATCTGATATTTCTAATGATTATTTTTATAAATTTTCATTCATAAATTATAAAGGTAAATTCTAAATGAATTTCATTTTTTTAATAATTTAAACTATAAATTTAACAACATATTAATAATCTATGTTGTCTTATTGTATATTTTTCATTACTAATGGAATTTTAGTTACATAAATATTTTATTATAAAATGAAAAACATAAAGTTTAGGTGACAATTCGTCACATTCAGTGAGGTCAGGAGGCACAATCCCATAACTGATGGGGGACAATGGTGTAGTACCTACCACTAGCTTATGTTTCATCCTACTTCCTTTTTCCATCATATATTTATAGATTCACACTCATATATCATCTAATATATTCCTGATTGTTTTTATTTATATATTTTTATTCTTAAATTTTATTTTTCTTATTTTTATATCATCATGATAATTTATCCATTATAAGCTAATGATTATCATTGTATGATACATGTTTTCAATATTGCAATGTTTTAAGATAAATAATGTAAATAAATTTAAAATTTTATGCGAAATAAATAATGTGGGATTAATTATAATTGTTACAAAAAAAATAATATTTTATCCGAAGTTTTTAAATAATTTATATCTAATTTATCATCCAAATGGGTTTTATCTCTATTTATGTACATATTTTATTTTTAATAAATACCTTCTTAAATTATATGTAACATATTTTCTTATAATCAAAATTATGAAATATTAATAATTTTTTTTATTTTAAAATGCAATTCATCTTATATTTAGTATCTTATTTTCAGAAAATGGCTTTACAATTTTTATAATTTAGATCTTAAAAAAGTAAAATGGCCATTAACATATACATTTTATCACTTTGTATATGGTTTGTTATAGTAAAATCTATTTCTTAATTCTGTATTTAAAAGATAAATTTCACTTAATTGAAATAATAATTGCATAAAATGTATAAAGTTTATAAATATAAATAATTAATTATCAATCTTGTAATAAATAATAGACAATGACATATATAAATTTATTCACATATAATAAAAGAAATATTTTTATTCTAAATAATTTTTACCCACATGTTATTTGATTTCATATACAATTTAAAATAAATTTTTTTTAATTTTTTCTAGATACAAAATGAAATAATTTTTAGAATCATCATGTATAAATTATATTAGGGTGAATTTTTGGGATATTTTCTTAGGATGTTTATTTTATATGAATAGTAATATATATATGTTTTAATACTAAAAACATCAATGATATAATATTTATATAATTATGACATAGAATTTATTAAAAAAATTTATTAAACAAAATATATTTTTATGGATTAAAATTAAGTATTTAAAAATATTAAGTTGAATTTGAAGTATTATTTTTGGTATTTTTGAACTGAACTTATATTATTATCTAAGTAAAAAATATTTTTGTTCCATTATGTTTAACCATGTGGTTGGGAGGTTAATTTATATTTTGAAATTATTTAATGGTATAATAAAATTTAATTTTTAATAATAAGACAAAAAATATTAGGAGAATCATTTAATCTAAAAATTAGTTTTCTTAACTAATAAAATAATTTATATTTTAACCCAAAAAACCCTCCTCAAGTATAAATAACCACAAATTTTCCCATTTCATTCCAGTCAAAATCTATAAATCATAAATTCTTTCTCATTACCCCTCTAAATAGCTTGTAAATAGAGTTTATAAGAATGTTATGTGTTCTTATAATGCTTTTAGGATATTCTTTTCATGGTATGGTTCCAAAACACTTCTCCCCTTCATTTGTTCAATCCTTTAGTTTCCTTTAATTTTCTAGGAGAAAAATTATTAGGATTCACTTATGTTAGTTATTTATTTTATTATTAATGAGAAATTGTTATTAGCACTCACTATACTCCCTTAATAAGTCTTTAAGAGTGTTTTTAATTTTTAAATTCTCCTTTATACATAAGACATTATAAAATTTTTCTAGCATTAATATTTTGTGGTTTCCTATGAATTGAATCCCTATCTAGAGAAAACCAAGTGGATTAATGCTAATGGTCTATTTAACATGGGGTTTATAATATGCGAAATAGTTTATTTTAAATTAAATTGGCCTTCTATTAAATTTTAAAAAATGATACTAACTATACATTTTATTTATTACTCTTAAGGGGATACATTTTGGATAATTCATGAACTCTTTGAATACCATGATGATGGATAATTTATTATTTATCAAATGTACACGTGTAGTTATTAACTATTTTTTATAAATGAATTATAATTTATTATAAAATTATATAAACCATTTCAAAAAATAATAATTTAATAAAATTCAAATTTAAAAAAATCAAAATGAAATTGGCTAATTTTAAAGAAAAGTCATCCTAAGGTCATTCCTTTTTTAGATAAAGTAGTTGTAAATGAATTCTAAAAATTTTATTTATTAAATAATAAAAAATATTAATATTATTCATTTATTTAGTATGTTTTAATAAGAATATTTTTATTAGAAAATAGGTTAAAATGTAATGAAATAAAACAAGGCCTTTAGTAAGGGTTCTTTGTCTGAATTTTAATTCCTTAAGACATGATTCTTATATTGAATCACAATAATTTTTGGTGGTGTAAATAAAATATTATATATTTTTAATATCTTAAATGAATTATTATTATTGATATTTTCACTCTCATTTAAACTATCCCTATTGATTTTCCTTTGATACTCAGATTACCTAATTAATATAGTATTTTTTTAGAATATTATTATTTTATTCCCTATATTCTATTTAATGACTCATATAAAAGATCATGAATGTTTGTAATATTATCTTAACATTATTTATAATGATTTTATCTTCTTCTTTAATACCTAGTGTATTTATATTCATTATCTTTATTTATTCGAAAGGACTGTTCCCCACTAATATTTTACCATATTATTATGTTATCTCTCACTCTATATCTTACTCTTCAATTTATTTTGTCCTTTTTTTATGTGTTTTAATATACATATATAGTAGTATAAATGGAAACCATATGTGATACATGATCTATCACTTCCTTTTAATTTCCTTATCATTAGTCTTTTATAATTTTACATCCAATTCCATTACAATAACGATTACCCTTACCTCTTTATTTAGATTTTACTATATTCACATCGATAATAATATTTTTATTTTACTAGTGAAATTGCTGACTTGGATATATACCCATTTTTCTATACATGGTGAATAACCTTATGATTCATTAACATTATTAAACTGGATTTACTTCGATATCTCATTTATCGGATACCCTTTTAATTTCATGGGTTAATAGTAATGATATATTATTATAATCATTATTATTTATAATTCATGGGGAAACCCATAAGAATGGCATGTTACGCCAATAGCTAGAACTATAATTTAATATTCATTGAATAAATTGGGAAATGTGATATATCTCTTAATATTTTTTGATTTTTGCTTAAACATAATGATATATTTATTTAAATAATATGGAATTAGGATTTATATACAAAGGTTTTGTGTGGAACTTATTAGAGATTTTCTCAGAACTTACATGTAGGAATTAAAAAAATATGAAGTATTGGTAGTGATATTTTTCTTATTCTTATTATGTCATGTTTTATGTTGTTTCCACAATTTTAGGATTTCATTATCCTATTATATCTATCTCTTTATGATAAAATTAATTTGATTTGATTATTGACTATTGATCTCTATTTTAGAAGGTGTGAATATTTTATAGCATTTCATTACACCTTAATTTTGTTCTCAACCCAACATATTTATATTATACACCAAGTTTTCCATTGATGGTTACCATGTATGTTTAAAATTACAGATTCTTTAATCTCACCCTTTCTAATATCACATTCTCACCAGGTTATTAAGTATATTATTTAGTAAGACAGTCTAGAGATGTATCAACTATGTAGATTTTTTTTGCGATGTATAATAATTATTGTAAAATAAAGAAACCATTGTCTAATATGAAATATTACAATTGTATGTGTAAAATATGTTGTTTATTAAATAATGTTTTATTCATAATTATCATAAAAACTAAATGTAGAAATTATTTGGGTAACTAATGGGTTCAATATTTTATGTGGTTATTATAATTATGGATGGTTAATATTGGATCACATCACATTAGTACAAATCCATTATATAAAGAATACTTATTTGGTAAAAAATTTGTGAGTTTGTGTCGGGGGTGCCTCATGTTTCTACCCATGAATTATCTAATGATATTTCCTACCAAATAATATCCTAGATTAGTCTAACCAACCCTGGATGAGGTCCCACCAAGGGTAGAAGAATATAAACGATAGTGACTAGGTCCATATAAATAATTCCACTAAATAAGAGAGAAAAAATATTATTAATTCCCTTAAAAAGTAGGAGGATATCAATTTACATGCTTAATATGTCTAGTGGTATAATCTTGAAGAATCAGAGGAATCACAATGACATATAACCTGCCCATCAACTGGAAATATATTATGTTGACCAAATTCTTTGGTAGGAATGGGAATATGATTCCACACCCTATATTTGGAAACATTTTTCACCAAAGTACACCTTTACCAAGGTGACTATGTCCAAGTGACTAGTATTAAGATTTATTGGGTGGACTCCTTATATTGTTAATGAGGAACAAGGTCCAGATGATGTTGAACATATCGATGATCTGTAAAATCCATCCTGAGTGTCTCCTAGATCATGTGAAGAACATAATTTTCCTCTTTCTCTATATCCATTAAATAATGTATTTGTTCATTATCTAGCGTTGGAAATAATATTTCAACGTAGTTAGAGGTTGTTTCTAGCACAACTAGATTTATTGAAGTCCTCCATTGGTGAGAAGGTTTATGAGGCATGAGTTCTTGGATGTTCTCCCAAGATGACTTCATGGATGGTATATCACTATTTTGGCTGTAATACCTAACCAATTAATTGAAAATATGATGTTTTAAGAACCAATTCAGGGACGGTATCCTCCAAGTCATCAAGGCCACATCATTTGTGGTGGAAGAGGTGTATATCTGAAGCATTAAAATGATTTTGTTTTAGATTTAATAGAGTTATATGAATGGTTTTTTTTTCTTATAAGGATCAGTGAAAAAAATAAAACCCATTAGTGAATTATAACATGTAATAGAATATATGATTTATTTTGTTTATATAAAAAAGATTTATATTAGGTGCACTATTCTTTTCTTATGAAAAATATTGATCTAATTTCTAGAAATGAAATTTTATGTCAATGAAAAATTTATTTCCAATGGTTGAAGGTCACTATATATTTTCCAGAGACCCCTTGGAATGTGTCTTGGTATAGAGGATAGGAGGCAAGACTCATCACGCCCTTTATGGGGAATTATTTCTATGATAACTCTCTTAAATATTTATTAAGTTTTTATGAATCCTTCCAAACCCCTTCTATGGATATAGTTACCATTGTGTTAGAGATAAATTATTTACATGCATCAATGTGAACATATATATATATATTATCTCAATTACTATTTAATTAGTTTATTATGTTATCTTTTAGTTACACATTACTGGGAAAATTTGAATTTTTCATAATCCATGAAGGTGTTTGGTATTTTTATTTTTGGATCGGGCCCATAAAGAGGGATTATTATATATCCAAATGAAGGGAATCAAAACCCATGTTCTTCGAGTCCACTTAATTTTAAATTTTTTGTCTTTTAAACTCAAATAAAAAGACCATTATGATTTCTTTTCAGGTCGTGTATCCCTGAAAAATTTCATCTAGTTTATATCCATATAGAGTACACAATTAGGTGGATAGTGTCTAGAAATTGTTGGTGGGGGACAGACACATGGGTAACCCTTTCTCATTCATCTCACAAGTAATATGAGACTTTAAGGAAGGTTATAGATCTCACCAAAAATATGGCTCGATTATAAGTTTTTTCTAAAATGTTACTTGACCCATCGAGGATGGTAATAGATACTATTAAGAATACAGACGAATGAGAGGGTTATTATTGTAGGTAATATAGACCTTTATGGAAGGTTTATATATATCATCGGGAAAATTCTTTCACAAGGTGTGTCATAACATTTGAATAATGTAGCATAATGAATATGTGTGATTCATAAACAGTACCTATCAGGGAATTTTATATCCATAAGGATTATTTTCTAGTGAAAATAAGGATATGGATATCGAGATTGAACCTCATAGATGAATCTCACATTCCTTTATTAATAGAATTTAAATCCAAAATATTTTGAGTTTTGAAGCTTATAGTCATGTGATAGGAATGTATTATACAGTTTGATGTCATTTATAAATGGAGTATGTGTTATAAAGGAGGATACAACATGATATTGATTGTGTCTTACTCATGGCCCCCCCCTGTATGTTTCAAATAAGTAATAAAAACCATTGAGAAGCATGTCTTAAAAGGGGTATGAACCCTAGATAAAGATGTCTCATCGGGAATATGATAATAGAGTAGGATGTCTCACATAGAATATAGTCATTTGAGAAGGATGTCTTGGGGGAATATAAACCTTTGAGAATAAAGTCTTTTATGGAATATGGACCAAAATGGAGTATGTATTGTTGGGAATATTTCATTATGGGAAAGATCCATAATTGGGAATATGGATGTTTCATAATGATGTCTCCAAGGGTATATAGACTATCTAGAAGAATGTATCCCAGTAAATATGACATTTTGAGAAAGATGTATCATGGGGAATTTGGCCTATTAGGAAATGAGTTGTAGATTACACCTCATAAAAGGATTTCTATATGTGTCAACATATTTTTCTTGTCTATTGGTAATGGGATCTATACAGATGGCCATACACATGGGTAATTTGGCCCCATGAGAATGATATTGAGTAAACATTATATATCACATAGTTGGTTCTGGGGTCCAATAAGATTAACTATTTCCCATGTCCCATTATCTATCTATCTCATCGAGTGAAAAAAAGGAAAAAACCACGTTTACATGATGATCTAATTTCATATATGGGGAAGCCAAGTCTGGTATTCTATGTTAGTGGAAGATTCAATGATTTCCTTATTCTGAGGTCCTTCAATGTCAATGAGATATAAGATTGTATTCCCAGGATGACCTTATTTGTTATGGAGGATATTGAAACCCACCAAATGTGCCTAAACAAAATCATAAAGGAGGAATATCTAAATATGGGTATTATTTTCCCCAAAGAAGAAATAAAATGAGAATGTGGACATAGAGTATAGATAATGTAAGACTCTAAGGAAAATGTGATCGTGTGACCATTATTGGGTCACATGAATAGATTGTGTGATGTGGATAGTCTACAACAGGTCCCATAATTCCCCTCTTAAAATTTCCTCTTACTATCAAAAAGTTTTCTCAAACACTTAGAGGTCCTGTGGCTGTGGCCCGATAAGCTCTCCCAGGCAACACAGGTTGTCAACGGTGAGCTCTTGAGAACCCAATAAAAAAATAATAAGAAAATTATTGGAAATATGTTTGAATTTTGGATGTAACTAGTGGTCGTAAAGATCATGTGACACATCAACAATTAATAGAATTTTTTTTCTCAACAACATTCAAATAGACTTACACGACCCTCGAGTCCTTGTAAAATAAATCAATGGGAATAAAATGAGGGGAGGTGAAGACCAATTGTGGTCCCTGAATATCACATGAAATGCCTGTTGAGGTCTCTAAGGAACTACAAGACCCCAACACCATTATTTCCACATCTATTGAAGTCCCTTCTTCTTGTCATCCTCAACGTGCGAAGAGCCCCATGTATATACAGGAAACATCACACTGCCCCTTTACTTCAATATGGAAAAATAGATGGATTTTTCTAGGAAGCGATCACACATCTTCATAGGACCTTTATTGCACATGTGACACATCATCAAATAGTAGAGTAATTTCTTTTTTCATTTGTGGTGTAGTCTAACATGAATCCCAACATTTGTAAAGTAAATAAAGGAAATTAAATATGGGAGGATGTGGAAACCTTCTGTAGTCATTAAAATATTTAGACGTTCTAAAAATGTCTGCAGAATGACTTCTCCAGACCCCTTGATAGCTTATCCTGATCTCACAAATGGCCACATGAAAGTAATTCTTCTCTCAAGAAATTTCTACAAAATTAGATTTAAGACATGAGAACACCACACGATACCCTTTACGATCTTGTGAAAGGGCCTTGGACATGTCAAAATGACTATATAAAAGACCCTTGGTTTTTCCACAAAATCAATTCAGAATCCATCAATAAATAATAATATGATAAAAAGAGAATTTATGGGATATATCTGTGGTTGTTGGAAGATACACAATGTATCTATAGTGATCTACGAAAATGACGTCTGACAACACAACCCTTCTCTGACTCTATCTTAGACTTACGAAATAGGTGTCATGTAAAGCAGTGAACAGTAGGGGTGGCGTGGCCTATAAATCCTCAATCATAGACTAAAATATGGTGGGTGGGTAGATTTTCCATCCATCACATCAGCACAACCAAGTATCAAAGATGATTTCCCAATGTAGCTGATCTCACAACTCGCAAGTCTTACATTTGGTAATTTGCTGGTGAATAGCCAGAGTGATCATTCTCCATGCATAATGAACTTCATTTGATCATTCATAGATCACACAAATGAATTATATTAAGATATTAAATGAACATACCACACATGTTTTATAGAACAAGAGACTCAAAATAAAATAACACTAAATAAGTCTAAGGCATTCATAATACAAGGGCTAGAGTAAAGTTGAAAGATTGAAGAGTTAAGTGGAAAACATGTTTTTTGATACTTCTCCACTACACAGGAACCATCCAAGGAACATGATAGCACAAAGAAATATCACCCAGATATCAAAAATCTACTTCATCATGGTATTTGGGTCATGTGAAATCCTATGTACATGTCAAATAAGGTCACATGGTCCCCCTATACATGCCACTTTAGTCTTAGGAAGCCATCAGGGATCATCTCCCAACCCATTATATGTCCATCATATACCTAGAATAAGTCAGATAATAGAACCCAAACTTTTTATCCAAGTATCACGATATCATATGTGAATTCCAATCAACACTCTTGATACCCTGTGGGCAAGCCAGCTCAGACTCATAATTCCCTTCATACATGTCTTCAAGGTCTCACGATTCCCTATAAAAGTGTCATCCAATACATGTGATACCCTCCAATACATGTTGTATTGACTCTCATAAAACCCTCCATATCTATAAATTATTTCTTGTGAATGAAAACATTTAAAGATAGCTAGATCATATGACATCCTCTTGAAAATCAAGTCAGGTCATGTGATGGATTTTAGAAAAAATCATCTATGTCATGCCATGTCCTCTATAAAATTTATCCTTGATCTTGTGATAACCTTTGGATGTGAAACATAGTTTAAATGATGTACTTTACAAAGAACAAATGTTTCATTTTGGTTTTCTTCGAATATTCTAGGTAGATAATCTCTTACATATCAGAACGAGTATACATTAAGGGCATGTCGTGTAGGAAAGAGGGATAGATAAATAGGGAAAACTCAGAGTGTAAGCCTCAAAAAACTAAACTATGATGACTTTTATTCCTTCCATAACTAGGATACATAAGACATCTCCATGGGGCTTGAGCTCCACACTAAAAATATATATGTTTTCAAAAACGTAAGTCCCTCACCTTACAAGAAATGAAGTTTTCCATTTATTATCCCTTGTTTATCAAACCAACCATAGCTCAAGTGGGATTGAAGATTTACAATAGAAAAATAATTCTCATCATTAGTCTCCACTAACCAGGGAAACATAAGTATGTATGCCCTAAAAAGTGTAATGGAACACATGCCTCAACATAGGGTCATCTACCATGGGATCAATCCCAAAGGAGGGATTGAATTTTGAGAACTTATATTCCTACAATAAAGAAGATATTTTGGACGCCTTCTATACAACCAAGATAAAATAAAAATCCATTTCAATGGAATACTTATGTCGATGTTGTTTCAACCATTTGGACCCAATCATACCCAAGGGTTGATCACTAGACATCATCTATCAGCATACTGATAAATAAAATGATCTATGAAAACATAGATTCTCCCATTAATCAGGATACATAGGATGTTCTTCTAGGACACATTCTTTAACAGATGGTGTCCCAGAGCACTTATATAAGTCCATTCATAATTACATTAAACTATACTGGTCAAAAAAACTATGTGGCTTTTGATTAGTATAACAACCAAGATACATAGGATGCCTCATAATGGCTAAATGACCTCCATAAAATATTAACTACCTCCGTGCATGATAGAATAATCCGAAGACCTGGGTTATATGTTTTCAAAACATAAGAAACCACCCATTTAGGGAACATGATGGAGAAACACATAAGAAAATAGATTGATTCACCAGAGACCCTAATATTTTTCACATGATATAGAACTAGCACATAATTGTTTTTAGGGTAACCGATCTTGTATCCATATTTGGAAGAGATTTGTGAGAATATATTAAATCTATATTAGAGTCCTAGATAAGGAAATAATTTCCCCTACAAGGGGTTCAATGAGCCCTACATCCAATTATCTCGATCGATGTAAGTCCCCAAGATTCATATTCCCTGAAAACGCAGATGACCACCTAACATTGGAAAGAATGTATGTACCTAGCTATAGATGATGGACGTATTGGTGGTTTTGGATAAATGAAAAAAACTAATCTGATGTTCATGATTTTGAACTACACAAACACCCCACATTGTCAACCATCAGGTCATACCAAACCCACTTCAGTAGGAGTTCTGGATCATGCCTCAAATCCTGAAAAAAAAAAGATGAACTCAACATGGATATATGAAATAAAAAAATTATTATTTTTTGGGCCATTTTTTCCCAAAATATACAAACAAAATTATTAAAACTAATGAAAAACTCTCTAATTGAAGAATGATTATGTTACATTCTATCGGACCATTTTGTTTGTACCTCGTATGTAGAAAAAACTAAAAATCTCAACATGAATCTCTAAAATGATATAATTATCATGATATAGCCCAAGATTTTGTATACCCTATAAAAACAATAAATTAATAATAGCATGATATTATATATGATCCTCTGTAATAAGGGTCCTCTTGAAATAAATCTATATTTTCTTTGATAAGTCCAAGTGAGATGAATAGACGAATAGTGAATAAAATAACAATTACCTTAACCATGTGTATCTAATTAAGAATATTATTCCAATGAAATTCCACGAAGTGATATCATTTTTCATTGTTGTATTCTCAACTATAGATACTTCTCTTAGAATCCTGATTCAAGGAAATGTCCCTATCATCATGTGTTCTCTCGGGTAAATCATTTTCAATAGAAACCCCCATGGGTTGCAAAGTGATATCGCCTGCTCAACAACTCCAACATCAGGCAAAAACTTGATGTTATTTTAGTATCACCAATGTGGTATAATCCCGACCATTGAGGATACCCATGTGGTTCTCTAAGCATGGAAACCGGTGAGTCCACATCGCCCAGGAAAAGATCCCGCGAAGCCAGTATCCCTTATCACTACAACCAAAAACTCAAGTAGAATATCCCCAGAGCTTAAAAACTACAACCTTTAGTCTATGATAAATTTGGATAATAATTCAAAATATAGATCCCTTATTGTTCAGTTTCATCCTAGGAGTGATCCTATCAACTGTCATTTCCATAAACTCCCATTAGTACCCACTAGTCCCCTATTGAGGGTACGACCCAACACAATTCTTCCTCTGATTCCCATGCACAGAAAATAAGGACGGATCATCAGAGGAGGATGGTGTTGAATTAATAGTAGAGGGAACATATCTACACTCTTACTAATGATTATTTTCATCATTTTATTGCAGGATCCAGTGAGTAGGCTCATATGCTTGGTCACTCAAAACAAGTCTGTGGGAATATTCCAACGACAGACATGTGGGAGGTATATATCTCTACCCCCATGAAAGAATTACATAGACATATTTAGATATAAAAATCATGAAAAAGTGGTAAATTATAACAATTTCATTAGATGTCATCTGCTAATATATAGTGGATATGGAATAAATGAAGGCTTATATCCCTAAAAAAATCAGCTAAAATGCCAATATATTTTTCCTACAACTGAAGAACTATGACAACATATTATGGCACTATTGTAGATAAACAGATTTGTTTATACTCTCATCCCTATATCTATTTAAACTCAAAATTCTGATCATTAGAATCAACTGTTTATACTAGAGCAAGCACACATTAATTCTCCCATCAAGGAGGATTATCGAAATATTCAAATAAAGGATGAGGTGTCGGACTAGGCTCATTATACCATTCCAATCAGGGATCACCAGGTTAGAGTGGAACATGCCTTAGGATATTGGAAGAATCCAATAAAAAAAGTTTGGGGGAATATTCCAAAGGCCCATGATTGGGATCATATTCCCTTTCTTGCAGGGTCTCACTACATGAGAGGGGTAGAATCCTCAGGACTGGCTCATATTCCTATCAAAAAAGACCAACAACGTACTCCTCAAGCCTAGTATTAGAAAAACATCACTCTTCTTGCTAGGGATGAACAATTTATAATGTAAAATGCCTTATTACATGTTCGTATTCCTCCTAGTAAATCTACCTAGTATATTTCAAGATACCATGGAAGATAGAAGCATATTATAAGATCCTCCAACGAATGATTGCATCGAGATCATTCCATGGAAGTATATGAGGAGGAACATATCCCTTCACACATTATAGAAGTCCATTGGAATATTTTTCTAGGGAATTCATATTCAAACCATAATCATTCTCCTATTAAAACTTGGGATCACCATGTAGTACATAAACATGCCTCGAGAAAGGCTCATACTCTCGAAAATAAAGTTCAGAAAAAAGTACCAAAGGATTAGGATCAGGATCATACTCTCTTATTGATTGAGGATCTCTAAGTGAGAATATAGCATGCATTAGGATGGGACCATATTCTTGTTAATAATAACACATCTTGTCAGTATATTCCAATAGAATCTCAGTAGTTGGGTCATACTCCCACAATATCAGATGGTTATATACATGTTTCAGAAACTATCGTATAATATTATTATATCCCTATACTGTTCCAAAATGAAGGTCATCATATTCTAACCATGATGTTGATCTTGAAATATATTCCCAATAAAATCAATGACAGTGTTATTCAGGTTGTTTGAGACACATAATAACCACCAAAGGGATCTATTGACTCTTCTATCGAAGCAAAAGTAGAAGATATTCATTTCCATGATAGTCCTCCTCATGGTAGTGTAGAGAGAGATCATAGGAACACTACTCATAAAATGAAATATTATCAACCTCTCCATATTGAGGTCTCCCATGGACAAAGAAATCATCCAATTTCCCAAACACCTTTGTATGGATAGGTGTTCATAACACTGACAACATTATATAGAGAGGTTCTTGAAACATCAGGGTCATCAACATATGGTTCACTATAAAATTCCAACAACATGAAAACCTCATCAATCAGTGACCTTAAGATCCATCTTCAATGTTCTGAATATATGTAGGCATGTATTTCTGGGGATGAGGAGGCCGGGATTGACATATGGAGAGAGTTATCTATAAACAACCACCCCATAATATTATATACCTTCACTACTTCATACATGGAGATCCCATATGTTCGTGAAAAGGAGTGAATTCCTTATCTTCCCCAGAAGATGTCGGTTACTCATTAGTGATAGAAGGCTCCAGATATCCCTTATCAAGGATACATGTTTTACCTAAAGACAATAAATATATTCTATTTTCATCCCAACATGGTTGTAAAATCCATGGTCTGAGATCAAAAACAAGAAAAGAACAGTGGCCATCTCCCACATGCTTTACACCATTGCATCGTGAGACTTAAGAATCTGATCTCCAAAGCCATAACAAGTATTTGTATTCAAGGAAAAGAACAATAATTATTGTTATTCTTTTTTTAACCCCTGTAACAATAGAAATTATCTGATTTGGTGTACTATAATGTTATAGCCTCTTGTTAAATCATGTGACTGGGTAATGTTGGATCCAGTTGGTCACCAAAATTGAATTAACCCACCTCAATGATACTAAAACATCATGAAAAGAGGGAGATTATATCCAATGTAACATCAAAATGGGGATCATGAAGTGATTAGAATGAATTTTGGGCACTGATTACGAAATTGCGGTCATCCGGAGAACATTCCATAATGAATGGTTCTCATCATGGGATTTCATCACACCCATATCCCACATGAGCACAATTTCACGACATCAAATGATCCATAGTATCAGCTTCCATAGTATTCATCTAAGAGTAGACATGTCCCCCTTTTCCACGAGAGTATCTACCACCACCTCTAGCCCACTGATCATACATCCCTGAGAGTATTCAGGAGATGTCCTTGGAAGCTATGAGTGAACCCCAACCTGATAGGTTTTCTGAATTTATATCTAAATCACCATATCCATATTCATAATCCTCTAATAGGGTCCTAGGTAAATTAGTAGATAATTTATATCACCCCGCCCACTAGTCTGGAAGAATTTATACTTAATTTCCATCCTAGGAATCATCACGTCCTCATCTGGAATCATAAGATCCTCAAAAACATGACCAATCAGTGCCAGTTTTGTCCCCCAATGACACCCACCCCATAAGGTTGGGGGAATTTTTATAATCACCACCACCAAATGGAGAATCAGTCTTATTTAAGATTTAGGAAAAATGTTCACTTCCCCACCAATCCCTCCCACCATGAGATAACCCTATGCTGTCGGGGCCTATATGGAAACCACAATCAGAAACTCCCTCAAAGTAACATTTTTTAGGCAAAGATGGGAGGAGTGTATGACAATGGGGATCAGACCCCATCAGGTCCATAATCCAAAATAACCCAACATGGAAAAAGGCTCAAATAACGACCCTATTGAATGTATTGAAGAATCGACTTATTTTATTGTATTTAATGGAACAGAAACCATTTCCCGACTTGCCTCTGTGAATGTTGTCACTATAAACATGATATAAATTGACCAAGACACAAATGTGAAGGGCTACAATAAGAAAAATGTACTTCTAGGATGAGGGTGATTTAGATGCACCAATTGATGTTGCAATTAACAGTAACAAGAGAAGCCTCCAAAATTAGGAAGCAATGAATAACGAGATGGTTCCTCACAAGTGGAATGCTAACAAAGAAAAGGGTAGTGTTTTGGGTACATCTTGATCACCATATAAAAGAGTTGTGATTCTTTCCATAGAGGAACAACTATCTTAATATGACGATGAAATAAAAAAATCTACACAAACCCAATGTGGATATACTCAGGGGAAATATTCCTAATGGTTATCATCTTTAGGAAGAGGCAAATATTATCTCTACCACAAAAAAACAACTAATAAGAGTGGCATCCAAGCATCATAATGACTCTTGATCTAGTCAACCGTTCTATAGAAATGAGGAATCCAAAGATAACTATGACATCCCTCTATTGTGGATACAAAATCTCCCTCACCAAATCAATAATTCAATCACAGAAAGAAGTGATAATAATTTGGATATGAAGGATATAACACCTAATCTACCCTCGATTTCGACATTTTGATGGGATACAGTTGAGATAGTAATATCCCCAGAGTTTGGTAAGGTTATCGATTCCCTATCTACTCAAATAGATGCCACATAAGGGATATGCACAGCAATGCAACCTAAGAGGAATCCATATCCAAACTAGGTGGATGATAATACACCTCCACCAAAGATAATAAATATTACATTCTCTACCTTTGATGGTGTAGGGAACCGAAAAGTACATATCGCATACTTCGTATCCAGATTTGGTCCAGTTAAGGGCCCTCAAGATCAATGGGGGAAACAAAGATAAATTGTTTCATACTGACTTTGATATGGCTAGCCTTTTTTTTGTATTTTATCTTGCCGAAATAATCTATTGAAATATGGGAAGACCTTTTTCATCAGTTATATTATAATTTTAGATCAACACAAAAGAAAATTATGATCACTGACGTTATGAAATATACAAAATTCATGAATGATAGGGTGTATGATTTCATAGCGATGTGGAAAAATTTAACATATTCTCTTAGAATAAATATATTTTATAAAAAAACTATAGGAACACTATGTTCAAAATATCAGGGATGAGTTTAAGACACCTCTGATACACATGATGTATCTGGGTGGGTTTCATGAGTTTAGATAAATGGGACAATTTCTTTAGGAGGCTATTCACTAAACCAAATCTAAAACATGGTTGATGCCCATAACATAGGGGAAATGACTAGGTAGAGATGAAGCTACATCTTTCACAATCAATCCAGTAGAAGATCCCATCCATGCACCTAGATAGGCTCCAAACATCACAACTCCTTTTATCGAGTGATAATAACCAATGAATCTCCCTCTTCTATATTCACAATGAAATTGGTGTCACTCGAGATATGAGGATTGAAGTAAAAAATTATAATCCTTCCAAAATGAACAATTCCCCTATTATTTATTTGAATACATGGACAATAACCATCTCATGCTTCCATATACTAGGTATCCTAATGAGGTCAACCTCACTGACAATCCCGAATACATTACTTACCATATTATTCTAGGCTATAACATCCAATACTGATTCACCTTTAAATATGTCCTTCATGGCATTTTCGATTCGGGGCATGTGGCATTAGAAATCTCCGTAAAGTAGGTGGAATGCATAATAGTTTTCTAGAAAGATGAAGTAGATGGATGGAAAAAAATTTCGTTCAATCATGCACTAATGTTTTAAAACTAGATAACATAGAAAAATAGTTGACTGAGATTATCACCCCTAAAATCATAGTTATGTAGAGCAATAATATCTTCCCCACATAAAAATTAGACATCAGAATTTCCTTTTAATGATGGGAGTTACCACCAGAATTAAGAAGAAAAAGAAGATAAAGAATCATATTATACTCGAGCATAAGACCTAACTCTTGTATATTTTATCCATATATCATCAACAACTTGAGAAATTCCCCTCAAAATGGGATCATCATTGGACAAAGATCCCATATTTGGTTAAATCTATGTGATACACTTATAATAACCCTTATAAAAAGTTTAATATAAACAAAAATATGAATTTACCTCACATAATCGGGGAATGGGATGCCACATCAGCTGAAACAAAAGATACATGAGAGAGAAAATATGTGTTCAAACCTAATATTATAGTCATTTCGATAACACCCTGAGTTTTTCTATCCCATTTCTTTCTCTCTATTAATGAATTAATTTTAATTGATATCTCACATTGAACTAAGTAAAAAATTTCTATCAAACAAAACCAACAAGGATTATATTATACGCAACACTAACATGGATTATGTTACATAAAACACCGATTTGGAATATTCTACACACAACACTGACATGGCATATGTTACACACAACACCAAATCTCTATGAAACATAATTTTAATTTATTAATTATTAAAATGATATAATTATAACATAGACATTAATCATAGTAATATGAATAGTACAAACTACTTTTCAATTATTTTTCATAATAGTTTTATATAAATAAATCATATTGATAATGATAGATACAATTTTTGGTATGTCCTTATATGTTAAATAATACTATTTTCCAAAATAAACTACATTTCAAGTCCTTCAATGAAAAATAATAAATTTAATTTTAGAAGAATTTTGAAAATTAATTTGATAAATTAATCTAATTTTGGTCTTTGGAACCAATTTCACATTGAAATTTTATATAAAAACATAACAAACTTTTGATCCTTCTTATTATAAAAACCCAATGTGTCATCCCGCCATTAGGAATAATTTCAAATTAATTTATGCCACTACTATGATTTGAATTTTGTAAAATTGATTCTTTATTTTGTATTATTATAATTTATAATGTCTAATTGGTGAAATTTAATGTTTCACCAAAACTAATAGTGAATTTACTTAAAATTAATTACATCGATTAAGGAAAATTTATTCTAAACTAAGGTCTGAACCTTAAATTGAAGGCCCAAAACCACATATAAACTTTTCTAAAATCCATTATATTTCTATATTTAGACCATATAATGCATTTTCTTAAAATTATTATGTTATTGGATCCACATGACATGTGAAAAAACAGGTAAAGAATTCCTTTGTCAAAATATTACAAAAGTGCCACTCCTCCTCCACTAAAAAAAGGCATCCTCTTCCCCCACATTCTCACACATCTCATTCCACTTAGATAGACAATTATATGATAAACTATGTTCCAAAAATACCTCTCTTTATCCTTGAATCCTCTATTTTTTTTTGATAAATTATTCCAAGGATTCCGTTTGGTGAAAACCAAATGGATTTTTTTAATTAAAAGGTAACACCCTTCATCCAACTCCTTTCTTTGATGTCCATTATTCACCACGTCAATTCAAATAATTCTAGGATTAAAAAATATAAAATTATGGTAAATATAATTATATTTAGTTATTAAAATTGTGTGACACAAAATTACACACACATCCATATAATGGGTAACATACATAATGTTTATATTTACGATGAACTACCTCCTCACTAAATGATGACTATTCATTATTCCAATTACACCTCTCATAGTGGAAATTATGGTGGAAACTATATTTATATTTGTTATATATTATATTTATTAAGTCATTAAGATTCATTAATCCTTTTACCATACATATTTTTATAATTTCCATTTGTTTTAAATATGACAGTATCGTTTTAGGAGGTTTGGACTACCACCCCCTCAAATCGAAGTGATTTGTTCACAGACTACAAGGAATTAATTAAGGATATGTTTAGTTAAATTAAATGTTATACATGAAATAGTAATTCTATTTTAATAATGATTTCTATACATATATGTAAAAATATTTAATTTACCTTATTCTTCCGATTCGACAATTAAATAAAAACAACATTCATGTGTACGTACGACCTACCGTTTCCATGAACAATGTATTCCATTTTATACTTTAATATTATATATAATATTATTATAACCCTATACATAAAATATATGATATTTATATAATGTTATAAATTATAGATATCATGATATATGTATAAGGAAAAATGATTTAACAAATTGAGACAGATGTGTAGAACAAAGTGAATTTTACCTAAAGTGAAACCTTAACAAAGAATTTTTAACAATCGATTAATATAAATTCACAATAAAACCATATATGCTATTAAATATAAGAATATGGTTCTTTGATATATTTATAATAGAAATATATTTATTATAAAGTAATTTTTTATGATTAAGATGAGAGTCAAGATAAAAAGTAACGAAAATTCATCTTGCTTTTTGTATCTGTAAGATACATGACATGTTCTCGACTTTCCTATTTTCAATGGTCTATATATTACCCATGAATTTATGATATGATTATTATTCTGAAATTTATTGTTTTTAAATAACCACTATATTATCTTTCTTGTAAGTGGTTTACGTTTTACAAGTTACCAAATATGTAAGATAATTTTATCTCAATTCACCTTCTTTGAGAAACATGATTTGTTATGAACCTACATTTTTTTCATGGGTGTATTAGAAATGTTTTATCATGAATCTACTTCTTTTTAAGATATTTTATACTTGATTTAATTCTATTTTATTTCATGTAGAGTGTGATCCCATGTAACCAATTGGATAGAGTTTACAGAAGAAATCTCATTACTTTTCAATATTTTTAATGATTATGCTTCCTTTGATGAAATATTATGATTCACATCCTAAAAAACCTCATCTATTTTCTTAAAACCTATTTATTTATGATATTTCCATGTATATTTACCATTTTAACCTCTTTATTATGTAATACGTTTAATAATTGTTTTTAAAAAAAATGTATTTGTCATTATCTTGAGTCAGCAATCTATTTTATTTCAAACACAATATTACAAAAATTGTTTTCAAATAAATTTCAAGGAGAAAGGATTTTAATTTTTTAGGGTTTTCTAATATTCTTTTATAATTTTTCAAAACTAATTTCAAAGAATGTCATTTTCAATAGGATTTAGGTTTTAAAAATATTATTTCAATGAATAATGGGTATTTTCACCTAAAAATGTTTCTAAAACGTCTTTAAAAATTATTTCCGATCTAAGATGACATCTTTTGGTGTCACCCATGCATTTTTGGGAAAATTAGTCAATGTATCCATTCAAATTTTTCATTAAATGATTTAGTTTATGATGGAATGATATTTATGAATACTATTTCTCTTCCATGGGTTATATGTTTATAAAACATGTTTCACTATCATGGGTCATATTTTTATAAATGCCACTTCTTTTTATGGTTAATTATTTAATTAAATTATTATTAAACCTAATATTTTTCATATTTTATGATATGTTTATAGGTTTATGAAACCCATTTCTTTTTCAGGGTTATGATATGCTTGTTTATGAATTTTTGAAACATGTATGTATGATTTCATAAGGAAATGGATGAGACTTATATCTCCCTCTAATTAATTGGGTAAGTATTTATGTCTAATGAGATAGAAATGGATAGAATGAAGAGTGAACCCAGTTCTATATTATGGGGTTGGAATGAGGAGTGAACTTTATTTCGTATTACATGGCTTGAATGAGGAGTAAACCCAATCCAGTAAAGCACTTAGTTTACTAAGATGTCCTTGGGAGTGATGCCTTTACTACTATGTATATCATTATATATAATTACGGGTTTTAAAAAAATCATTTTTCTATTCCAATGATATTCTTTCATGGATTATCTTCATTTACTTTTTTATGATTCATGTCTTATGAACTGCCAATATTTATGCAATGATTCAGGTTTATGTTCTTTTGATATACTGGTTATGATCTTCTATTTTCATGATAATGTTCAAATTCCCTAATGCTAATTATTATTCTTAGATGTGTCCCTTTTTTAACCCTACTTTGCATATAATATCACCCCATTATTTGCTTCCTTTCCCCGGTTATGAATATATGTATTATTTTTTATGTTTCTAAGACGGGTCCCAGAGAAGAGGAAACTAGTGAGAGATAATGTATCTCACTTATTTACCAATTTCAATTTTACATGTTCACAAAGGCACTATAATAATACTATCTTTTGGCATTTTTTTGTTTAACGTATTATGTATTCCGCAAAAGTGATGTAATGTTTATGCTTCAAAAGTGGGGGTAACTATGGATAGTATCAAAGAAAAGGGTTAGATAAACATTGGATGCTAGGATGATAAAACATTAGTGTGAACCATATGGAATTCTATAAGGATATGTCTAATGATAAAGAAATGTATATAAAAATATAATGGAATTCTGGTAAAGGATATAGTGTGTGGATTCCTAAAAATACATCATATTCTAGATAATACAAGTGGATGTGTCTCTGTCATAGATGTACCTAGGGGTAACTACTCTGAAAAGATGTTTTGGGTCTGACTTAGGGTAATTTGGAACATGACAACAACCATTGTTGTACTCCAAGTTTGACCCTCCTGGTGGATATGCTTTGGTAATTGAAATACAATTCATAAACAATCATGAAGGATTTAAATATTCATTGGTTATGAATTATCTAATAAAATTATAAAGTGTCATAGATTAAACATGGTTTCATAATTAAGAAATCCTATAAGTTTTTTTTCAAGATTATGTGGTTCCTCATTATGATTATAATTTCTTACTCTATGCCTTGGGTTTTAGTAAACGGATGGATCCTGAAGATATGATGACAATAGTGATTTCAATGGACAATGTAATGATTTTCCTCCGATGAAACTGAATTTTATGGGATTTGGAATGGAAAATATTTTTGTTGTTATCACTTATCTTCCTCAAGCTATTAATCATAGTGGACTTAATAATGAGAAAAGAAGGGAACGACATTCTGTTGAGTCGTTCATGAGGAAAATTCCACCTTATTTTAGTGGGTCTTCAGATATATTTGTGGCCTAATAATGGATTGATTACACTAAAAATATATTTTCCATCCTTTAGTGTTTGTAACATGAGAACAATCTTCTGGATGTTTATCATTTATATGGTGAAGTTGATTAGTGGTGTACTCTAATCAATAATACGAGGAATCAAGATGAAATTGAATACACTAAATGGGATGAGTTCAAGAACATATTTTTCAATATGTAATTTCCTTATATTCTTCATACCAAGATAGAGAAATAGTTACTCAAGTTGAAGAAAACGGACGATGAGGTACCTACGACCTAATTTTACAAGACTTGTGAGATATGCTTCAGGAATTATCTTCCAACTCAAATGTAATATTAGATAGGTTCTCTAGTGAATTGAAGTCAAATATCACAAGGGAGTTGGCTATAAGAGAAATTAATATCTATGAATATATTTTGATTTGTGAAATTACTATTGAAACATAGGTTAGTGTCACCTATCAACCACATGGATTTGACAGGAAGATGAAGATGAAGCCGAAGTTCAAATAAAACTCTAAAAATCATAGAAAAAAGAACATGGGTTTTCATTTATGTTTTAAATGTTATAATAATAATGGAAGAATTTTTATTAAGGGGTATAGTAAATGTTTTTTGTGTGGTATGGATGGTCACATGGAAATTGATTATCAACGTAATGGTAAGATTCATACAAAAATCATAATGAATAGAAATATCAACATAATGCACCTCCCTCGGTTCAGTGCTACAAGTGTTAGAAGAATAGGAATTATGATAACCAGTGAAAAAAATAGGGGAAAGGTATGATGATCGACCTCAGCATCCTTTTAAGACAATGGATAAGAAGAAATCTCATTAAATCAATATTTTTGACCACGGGTGCAATAACGACATGGTTAAAGGTACACTCACTATCCACTCTAGAACTAGAAATGTCTTATTTGATTAGATATCTACCAACTCTATCATATCTAAATACATTTCTATGGTTGTTTATATTCAACCCAAACATTAAGAAGTGTAATTACCATTTCAAACCCCTAATGGTACTATGATTTCATCCCAAGTCTATGATATCTCTCGGTTGATGTTTATGGGAACGTGCTTCTTATAATTCGAGGCATTCTTCCTTTGGTTTAATTTGATGTCATCATAAGCATGTATCAGATTTTTTTTCCTAAATTCCACAAATATTTTAAAGAAATGGATGTTATGTTTGATATTTCCAACCCTCTATTGATCATCCATTAATGTTATGATAGGAATGAACATCCTATGGAGATTACATCTAGTGTATGAGACTTAATTCCCATTCATTAGAGTTTTTTATCTCAAACTTTTGGTCAGAAAATCAAAATTAATGGTATGATAATAATTTGATAATTTGTGGATGTCTTTTCGGAAGAGTTTTCAATCCTTTCACCAAAATGAGTTGTTTATTTCTAAATATAAATCATATCTGGTTCCACACAAATTTCAAAGAATCATTATAAAATGTCCCTGATTGGGTGGTACGAATTTAAGAAGAAACACTAATAAAAACATGATAATGGATTTATTCAGATAAGTGTGTCACCATTGGGTCCAACTATTCATTTGGTGAAAAAGGAATTATGGACCAATGTGGCACTTCATTGATTATCAGTTGTTTAATAAGATCACAATCAAGAACAAGTATAATTTTCCCCAAATTGATGACTAGTTTGATAAACTACATGGATCTTAATACATTTCTGTGATTAAATTTCATTATGGATATAATCAATTGATGACAAGGAAAGTCGATATACCCAAAAAAGACATTCCATACAAGGTATGGATACGATGAAAATATAGTGATTCATTTTGGTCATATTAATTCCTCTACCATATTCATTGATTTGGTAAATAGTGTCTTTGGATATTACCTCAATAGGATTGTTGTAGTCTTTATAGATGGTATTCTTATATATTAAAAGAATAATGAGTTGAATGAATACAACTTCAGAATTGTACTAAAGACCCTAATGAAGTAGAAAATACATGAAAATTTTGCAGAGTGAGAATTTTTTCTACAAAAGGTTTCATTTTTGGGTCACATAATCTTAGGAGATGGCATAATAGTAGATCCATCGAACATGGAGGCTATTGAATGCGGGACTAGACCAAATATAGTGACTAAGATCCATAGATTTCGTGGTTTAAATGGATATTATTGGTTGTTTTTTGGTAATATCTCATGACTATCTAATCCATTGACCATGCTAACATGGATGTCTGTCAAGTTCCTCTAGACAGATGAATGTAAGGAAAATTTTAAAGAACAAAAGAAAAGGTTGGCCAACACACCAGTTCATACATTAACCTCTAGTCGAGAAGGGTTTAAAACCTATAGAGATGTATGCAAAAAGGGATTTGGTTGTGTTATTATGCTGAATTAAATGTTTATCTCTTATGCCTCATGGTAGTTAAAGATACCTGATAATAATTAAAAAAATCATAATTTAGATTTCGTAGAGATAATTTTGGAAATAATGATATGGGGGCATTATATTTATATAAAAAAGTTCGATATATATATATATATCATAAAAGTATGAAATATATATTCACACAATTTGAACATGTTCTAGAGAATATGGTTAGAGATGATACACGATTTTGACTACTCAATACACTACCAGACTGAGAGAGAGAACAAGGTGGTTGATGATTTGAGTGGAAATGATCCTTGTAGATTATCTATGATAAGGATCACAAATGATCTAATATTTATATATTTACAAAGGATGGAGATGGAAATCTTGAAGGAAGGGGGAAATCATATCTTTCTCAAATGAATGTACAACCCTCTAACCATATTATGTTTATGGAGGTAAAAAACGAAAATGTATAGATTAAAAATAAAGTTGTAAATGTTCTTGAGTTTAACCATGATCAAGATAAAACGATAAGGTTTAGGAAACATGTGTATGTTCCTTTCATAACAGATTCGAAGAAACGGATATTAGAGGAATCTCATAGTTGTTAATTATTTATTCATCTTAAATATTGGAAGATGTATAGGGACTTCAATGTATAATACTGGTGGGATGGAATGAAGAGATGTATCACCATGTTTGTATATCAGGGCATGGTATGCCAAAAAGTTATGGCAGAAAGAAAAAATTCTAAATTGTTGTTGCATCCATTACCAAAACCAGAATGGATATTGAAGAAAATCACTATGGATTTTGTCATTGGACTACCCAAAAAACTAAAGGGTTTAATTCTATATGGTTGGTAGTCGATAACCATACAAATTCAAAACACTTTATTACTATCATTGAAGACTTCTATATGTATTAGCTTGCCAGGATATGCATAATGAAAGTGGAAAGGATGCACGGAGTACCATATTTTGTTACAACAGACCAGGGTTAGAGGATTAACTCAATATTTTGTAGAAGTCTCCAGCATGCACTTGATATGGAATTGAGTTAAATTACTTCTTATCAACCTCAGAAATTTAGTAAGCCTGAAAGAACAATTCAATCCTCGGAGGATATGTTGAGATCATTTTCTATGGATTTCAAAGGTGTTTTGGATCAACAACTTATTCTAGTAGGGTTTTCATAAAATAATATATTTCTCTCAATATTTCATTTGGTACCTTATAAATACCACCATTGGATGAAATTTAGAGCTCCAAAATACTGAGAAGAAGTTAGAGAATGGAAGCTATAGGGACCTGATATTGATGAAGATATTGTAAAGAAGATTAGTGCCGATCAGCAGCATATCGAGGCAGATCAAAGTCAATAGACAGTTTATGGTGATAAACATCAGCGTGATCTATGATTTTAAGTAATTTATAAGGTTTTTCCTTGAATATCTCCATTTAATAATGTTATGAAATTTTGGAAGAAAGGGAAATTATTCCCTAGGTATACCAGTCCCTTTGAAATTATTGATCATGTTGGGATGATATCCAATCCATTGGAACATCCTCAAAATATCTATTAAGTCCACGGATATGTTCCATGTATCTCTAATGAGGAATTACATTAATGAACTTTCACATTACTGAACTCTAAGGTCATACCATTAGAGCGGAAACTTTCTTTCAAAGAACAACAAGTTGAAATTCTAGATTGTCCAGAGAAAGTTCTATGAAACAAGACCACTCACCATGTCAATGTATTATGGAGAAATAACCAGTTTGTGAAATCATTGGGTGAACATGAGAATATGATGTATTAGATGTATCCTAATATTTTTACCAAAATTATGAATCATTAGGGTGAAATTCATTTTAAGCGATGAATAAAGTAACACCCCATTTTTGTATGGACCATTTTTTCACTTTTTGAATGAATTAATTTCATTGATATATTTCACTGAACTATGTGAAAAATTCCTTTCACAAGAAACTATTGTTCCATATTTTATATGAAACATTTACATGGAATAGGGTCCACACAACACTGAATAAGTGTATTCTATATGAAACAACAATATGGAATATGTTACATGCAATACTAAGTTTATATGAAACATCATTTTAATTGTTTTAATTTATTAAATGAGAAAATTTTAAACTAGAAAAAAATATTAATATGAATTGTAATAAATAGATTTAAGATATTCAACATAACAGTTTTATATGATTAAATCATATTGATAATGAAAGATATAATTATCGGTGATGCCCTTATATGTTTAAAAATACTATGTTTTCAAATAAACTACTTTTTTCCATATCATTCGATGAAAAATAATAAAATAAATTTTAGATTCCTTTGGAAATTTATTTATATAAATTAAAATTCATTTTTTAATTTATAATTTTTAAATTATCTTAGTGTGAATATTTTGGATTTTTCGGAGAAACATCATTTTTGGATGAATAGTGAAAAATACCAAATTTTAATTAAAAACTACATTTTCATCTAATTTATTTATAACAATAAATTATATTTTAAAGTGTTTTTAATATTTGATTAGATCATTTTTTATCTATTAATCTAATTTAGGCCATTTTAACCACTTTCACAAAGTAATTGTATATACAATCCATCTAAAATTTTAATCATATTTACTTTATAAACCTATAGTGGTGTCCCATTAGTGGGATTAATATTAAAATTTTTCTTCCACTTTTTTATTGGATTTTGGTAAAATGGATTCCATTTGTTTTGAGTCATTATAATTTATAATTTCTAATAGGGTCAACATAGTTGTCGATTTCACCACGATTCACTGTTTTATTTCACCCTTACACCATTATATTAAAATAGTTTTTTATTTAAAATTATAAAATTAATAAAAAAATCACTTCAGTTTTTATTCTATTATTTTATATTTATCACTATTAAAAGGGTAAATTTTACATTTTTTATAATTACATTGTAGATGGAGTTGAATCGAAGGGCCCATGAAGAAGTCCAAGAGGAATTAGACAAAGATAATGTATGTGCAATCACACCTTGTAGGGGTAATTAAGTTTCTCCTTATACTGATTCTACACAATAGGTATGCACCCCACCAAAAAACCAGATTTACCTACCCTCAAAAGATTCATGTATGGAAAAACAAGAAGAAAAGGGTAAACAACATATTATCTAGAATTCCCCTGAATAACACATTCCTCTTCCTTTCCCACAGACTCCTTAAATATAAGAAACATTTTTATAATGATATTGATTAAGAAATAATAGATATATTTATAAAGGTGAAAGTTAATATTCCATTATTGGATTCAGTTAAACATATCCCTCTCTGTACTAATTTTTTTTAAAGATATTTTAACCCCTATATGAAGACTGAAGGTGAATGAAAGAGTTAACCTCAGAAGAAATTTATCATTATTAATTCAACCAGTAATTCCAACCTAATGTAATGATTTGGGAACTTTCACTATACCTTTAACCATAGGGGAGACATTCTTTTTAGATGATATTATATATTAAGTTTATTCAATTTATTTAATTCCCTACTCTGTATACACTTCCCTTTATGTTGGAGAGATTCAACTGAGGATCATTATCCTACAACTTTCCAATCAGATCACAACACAACCATCCGGAATGGTCGAGGACGTCCTTTTCTAAGTGAAGAATATCATCTAACCCTCAAACATTTACATTATAAATATTAATGATACCCAAACCCAAGTACATGCCACTCTCATAATAAGGATTCCATTCCTCAAAATAGAAAATATGATCATCAACATTCACAATGGTATGATGTCTATGGATTTTGGTGGAGAAAATGTACATTTTTACATCCTTGAGTATATGGAAATCCTCATGGAAGAGAAATCCACTAATCCTATCTATTAGATAGAAGTTATCTCAATGGAGACACACACACACACACACACACACACACAAAATTCTCTCACTAACCCATACACTGATTCATTTTACTCGTTATCTCACATGGATGATTTGAGTTTTTATTCATATTTTGAGTGTTCTGTGGGTTTAGAAATGTGTAAATTTTGTGCTTTAATTGATGAGGGTGTTCATTCTGAAGTTCCCATGACCATTTATGATTCTAAAAATCTCATTTCTATAGATTATATTTCCTTTGAGAATAAACATATGAAGATAGAAATTTTAAGGGACCTCTAACCCCATTAATACCCTCCCTCAATCTAAAAACCAATGGAGTTGAAATTGAAACAACATCTATGTAATGTAAAATACACATATCTTGAGGGTATGACTAATTACCAATCATTATTCCCAATAACCTCTCTTTATAGTTGGAATCAGACCTTCTCAATCTTTTGAGAGAGTGTAAAAAAAGAAATTGGATGGGCATTGGATGATATTCCCCGGATTAGCCCATATATTTTCATACACCATATACTTTTAGATGACGAGACAAAGCCCGTAAGGAATGCTCAACACCAACTGAATCCCACTCTCATAGAAGTTTTAAATTTAAAATTTAGTAAATTACATACTATTGAGACCATTTATCTTATATCTGATAGTAAATGGATCAGCACAGTTTAAATTGAGCCTAAAAAATTTGGATAAAATTAGTGTCTAATGAAGGGAATGAATTGAGTCCAACACATGTGCACAATAGTTGGAATGTTTGTATTGACTACCGTTGACTGAGTCAAGCCATGCAAAAGGACCATTTTCCTCTACCATTCATTGACCAAATGTTATAAAAAATGGACAGTATATCCCATTATTGTTTCTTTAATGGATATTTGGGTCATTTCAAATTCCATATAGCCCTAGAGGATCAAGAAAAGACAACATTTAGCTATCCATTCGACATATTTTCATACAGAAAGATGCCTTTTGGTCTATGTAATTCTTCCAATAGTTTTTAATGATGTATGATGAGTATTTTTTCTAAGAACCTAGATAATTTTATAGATTTTTTTATGGATCACTTCTCATTTTATGGAACTTCATTTGATGAAAAGTGGTAACACCTACGTTCTTTCCTCCATCATTGAATTGAAAAAGACCTCATATTAAATTTTTATAAATTCCATTTCCAAGTTTATAATGGGGTATTCCTTGGACATGTTATTTAAAATAAAATAATTCAAGTGGATAAATAAAAATTTCATTTAATTTAAACCCTTACAAATCCAAAATGCGTTTGTGAGGTGAGATCATTCATGCATCACGCTAGTTTTTACCATTGATTCATTTAAGACTTTAGAAATATCTCAATTACCCTGTTTTGATTATTTCAAAAGGATTCTGAATTTTTATTTTATAAAAATGGTGAGGATACATTAAATTCAAAAAAAAGAGTCTCACATCACCTCCCATCATACATCCACCAAGGTGGGATCTTCCCTTAGAACATATGTGTGACACCTATAACGTTTCATTTGGGGTAGTTTTTTCACAATGGGTTGAAAAGGCTCCTCATGTTATTACATAAGCCTAACATACACATGACACGACCCATGAATACTACATGACCACTAAAAATAACTTATTTCAATTGTGTTCTACTTGGAAAAGTTCTGTCCATATCCCATTGAGTAAAAAATAGTTATCTTTTCAAATCATGATTCCATTTACATTATCCTAAATAAACATGAAGCTAGTCCCTTCCTCATATGATGGATACTAATCCTCCTCGAGTTGGACCTTAAGATTCATGTTAAGGAAGGTGTGTAAAGTGTTATTGTTGGCCATGTTAGTATGACTCACCACCATTAGATCACCATGTTGACTCACCCATCCACATTAGAGAATTATTTACTCATGAAAACATATGTTATGTTGTGGACCTTACCCCCTTTTATGCAGACATTGTAAATTTTCTAGAAACATAAAGTATTACCACTAATTTAATCATTTCACAATCTCATGGACATATTCCTAATTATTTCTAGAACATTAGAGATGACCCATATTTTTTGAGAATTTGTAGTGACCCAGTTGTTCGATGGTGTGTCCCAGACTATGAGTTCACCTCTGTTATGACCATCTACCACACTTTGGCTTGTGGGGGTCACTATTGGCTCTCAATGTAAAACTAGAAAGGTACTTTATTAAAAACCTTATTGTATAAAATTATATATATAATCCCATTGGTTTTGTAATTCATGTACTAGATTTCTATTCACATGTAATATCTCTAAAATAAATGAAATTCCTAAATAACGAATTTTATTTTTTAAGATCTTTGATGCATGTGTCATTGACTTCATGAGGCCTTTTCCAAATTAATTCAGATTATTATACATCTTATTGGCAGTTTACTATGTCTTTAAATTGGTGTAAGTAAAGCCCACTAAGAACTATTTTTTGGACTAAGTTGGATTATAGAGTCTTTGGATGCACGATGTTGTCTTTTTGTGTCATGGAAGTTTGAGAAAAAGGTAAATCACTTCACTTTGTATATGTGGGCAAGGAAAGATAGGGATGTTACAATACTTTCGATAGTAAGTATAATTATGATTTTTTGATCTTCATTTGAAAAATATAATAAGTTTGTTGGAGAACATGTGATTCAATCATTATGAAGGAAATGTGGAGAAAATATATAGTCAACCATTATGGTTGGTCTTACAGACACATGTGTCTAAGGTGGTGGAGTTTTCTGGTGTTTGCCAAACTTTTGGGGTCTAAAATTTGGAGTTGGGATAGCATTGTGAGAAGTAGATTTCCTTTAACATCTCATCAAAACATTCCAAAGGCATGAATTTCATGAATAAGGGATTCATGAAATAGATTTCGTGATGACATGAATAATGTTGATAGTGTTCTTCTTGATTACGATGAGGTTTTCAAATGTCCGAGTAAAGGAGCATTATGGATGAGAATTGCGGTGTTGAAGGTGAAGAGCATTGAGGTAGAACAAAGGAAGAAGTTGAATCGTGGTGATTCTATGGGTTTTAAGGAATGATTAACTATTATGATGAGATTTTTAAATCCTGAAAATAGTCACGGTTCTTCACGAAACAGAGTGAATTTCTGTTGAAATTTCAGAACTCTATGATTTTGTGCTGATATAGATCTGAGGTGGAAGGAAGCTTCTAGATTCAGTGGGAAACAATAGTAAATAAAACTCCACCCCAAGATAAATTTAGAGATATTTAAATTAAAATATAGAGCTCTAAAACTGCGAATAAGCTTCGTGAAGAAAGTGAGATCTACAAAGGAAATAAGTTCAATGAAGGAAATGAGCTTCGCTGCGAGATGTTGAAAATTGAAAAAGAAGTGAACTTCATAAATACCCATTTGTGATTCAAAAAAATAAGGATATATTTGATCTAGTGAGATTTGAAAACTATACAGCTTTGCAAACTATAGTAATCTGTGAAGTTTTGAGCTTTGCGGAGGAGCTCTGAGAGCTGAGGATTTGAGTACCCAAATTAAGTGACAAGTTCCTTAAAGTGGATCTAGATATGGTTGTGGTATATAACTATGTATTAGTATTAAAAAGTCCAAGTAGTTCCAATTTACTTCTAGATAGGAAATAGAATATTAGTGTTCAATGATCAGATTTGTGATGTTTTTTCAAGAATCAAAATGATATCAAATTACCGTATTTGTGCTAGGAGGGTGCACACACACTTAAGGATTAACAACTAAGTGCTACAAGAGTGTAAGGGCATATCCTAATCATTGTATTTAACTTCAAAGGATTTTTTTCTCATGGATTGTTTGGTATTGGATTATTTATGTTCCATACTAAGGATGTAACAACTCTTGTTGAGTAGTGAAGCTTATAAATATTGTGTTTCAATGGTTGTGTGCATTAAATAGGGAAATAAATATCTAATACGATGTGAATGTGGTATTAAAAATAAAGGAAACATAAAAGAAAAATATATCACTGATTCAACCCCTCCCCCTCTCAGAGATACTTGGATCCTAACTAGATAACTTCAATTGATATTAGAGAGACATGGTCCCTTTATTTTTTTATTGTAGTAGTTTTGAAGAAAATTTTTGTAGAGAATATGAATTGCATGAATAGTAATGGGACTTTGATATTTGATTTCAAGAATTATTATATATGGAAAGATAGAAAGATTTCTTATCTTATTTCTCTTAGATATGAGGTTATTGAAACCACAACAGATGGATTTACCTATGTTGATGACAAGGTTCCTCTTACTTCATCCGATTAGAAGAATATTGAGAATAATGGAAGTGCTAAAAATACATCAATCTCATCTCTTTATGATAGTGAATTTTAAAGAGAGACAATTTTCACTACATACAACAGAATCCATGAAAAACAAAAAAAACATCTATGAAGGAAATAAAAAAGTGAAGAAGGAAATAAAAAAGTGAAGAAGGAAATAATTCAAATCTAGAGGCTAAATTCTAAAGACTTTAATATGGGTGAGCATTAAATTTTTGGGGAACTATTTACGAGTATAAATGACATTGTTAGTAAAACCAAGTTTTTTTGTGACAATTTGGAGGATTCAACAGTTTTTGAAAAGAACTTGGGAATTCTTCTAAACAAATTTGATGCTAAAGTTTCATCACTGGAAGCCATAGACCCTGAAACACTATCTCTAAATGATTTTTATATCACTGTAATAAATTATGAAATGAGAATAGAGAGGAATATGTAGAGAAAATAAAAATATGATAGAGAAATTTCTTTCAAGGATGCAAAAAAAAAAAGAGAAGTTGAAGATAATTCTAATTGACGATAAATTTAGTGAATATGACTCAGAACAAGTCATATGTAAATTTTTTGATGATATAATATCCTTGTTTCATAAAAATGTGAAAAGAGGCACATGAAAGTACAATGGGAAACTCCCTTTGAATTGTTTTGATTGTGGAGTTGTTGGCCACTTTGTGGATACTTTCCCACAAAATGGGAAATATGAAGTCAGTGATGAAGAAGACAGAAGACCGAGAAGTCCATGGAATAAATAAGGTGACAAAGATAAATATTCTAGAAGACGTAAGGACAAAATGTTCTTCAAATAAAAAATAAGATGCTTTTTATCAAAAAATGAAGATGATGATGATAGAGATAATGAATATGAAACTTTTTTGCTAATAATGTTAGAGGGAGTACCTTTTTGTTGTAGTGAATAATTAAGATTATGATAGTAGTAGTTTTGATAAAGAAAAAACTATACTTGAACAGTATTTGAAAGAAGACCTAAAAGAATATTTGAGGAATATCAGAAGTCATGAAAAGTAAAACCTAAAATTTAAAAATAATAAATATTCATTAAATTATGAAGAAGGTTTTCCTGATGAGAAATAAAAATTTGAAAACTAAATTAATGATCTAAAAATTATCTTAATATTAAAAAGAATCGAAATGTTAAGTTGGAAGTAAAAAAGAAGGAAAAAGAAGATGAGTTGGAACTTATCCAACATAAACATTATAAAGACAAGGAAAGGAAGATAAGGTTTAAAAATCTATTACATAAGTTGGTGAATGTTCTGATAATAATGAACCTAAGAAGGATGATGTAAAGTTTCCTTTAAAGGTTGAAAATAAATATTGAAATGGTTTTGATAAGAACAATGCTAGAAAGGCTATATATGTGGTCAAAGTTAACAATACTAAAAAATTAAAATAATCTAAAAATCTCGAGTTTAGAATGATTTATTCTACTTTTGGTTCTGGTAGGTCTGAAGAGAAATATAAACTGAAAAAGAAATTTAGAGTTGAAAATATGAAGGCTAATGTATAATAGAGTAATGGTAAGATTATTTTTGAGAATCATTTTCACAACTCCAGTCTGTATGGAAGTATTAGAGGGAAATAATCATTCCATGGATACTGCTGTAATTGTAGATTCAAACCAATGGAAAATATATGTTTGTGTAACCAAAAATATTAATAGTATTATAAAAAAAATTGAAACAAAAATATAGAGGGAGATCCAATCCTTTCAAAATAAAAAACCTCAAAAGAAAGACCAAAAGACATCTGCGAAGGTTGGTTTGAATTTTGAGAATATGTTCCAACCACTAGAAACTATCGTTGAAAGATGTGATCGACCTAGACACCTTGCTAAGGGTTGTATGATTATGCTACTGAAATAAGAAAATTGTTTAAAAACTCTCAGTTTTTTTATATTTTAAAGGCTATGAAAGACATATTTTCTAGGTCCAAAAAAGTGTTCTTGGTTGTATAGAAAGAACATATTGTCTTGGCACATATATTAGAGGAAGCACAATAGAAAGTGGAAGAAAAGGATGAATATAATGATGTTGTTTTTCAAATTACATTAAAATATATGAAAGGAGAATGACCCTAGATTCTTGATAGTGGCTATTCTTCACATATGACATGAGACTTAATGTCGTTAAAAATGTGAATGATTTTAAAGAAAAACAATGAAATTTGTAAATGATGAGTCTCTAAGGATCAAATGTATTAGATCAACTATCATTGGAAGAGAAAAGATGAATCCCATGAAAAATAATCTTTGTTGATGGGATAAAAACAAGCTTCTATGTGTGTCCAAACTATGTGATGAGGTTAAGAAAGTTATCTAGAGAAAATACGGGTTTGTTTGGAAATGTGAAAATGATGGAAATGTAGTTACAAGAATCCAATGTAAAAATGGGAATTTGTTCTATGTTAGTGAAGTTCAGAACTCCTATTACATTAATGTGGTGGATTAAAATCAATTATGTCCTAAAAGGCTGGGACATATGTATTAGATAAACATGTGCAAGTTATCAATGTGAGATAGTGTTCGAGATATGCGCGATTTATCCAGAAAAAGATATTAGTGTTGCACTATTTAGGGGAAAGGGAATATTAGAAACTCTAAGCATAAGATAGTTGAAATTATCTCAAAAAAACCCTTGTAACTTATACATCTAGATATTCTTTGACCATTGAGAAAGAAATCTACAAATGAATATATGTACTTAATTACATTCTTTTATGACACTACTTTCATTATTTGTGTAATGTACATGAGACATAAGTCAGATTCTCTAAAAATGCTTACAAGGTTCACAAGGAAATAAGAGAAGGAATGAGAGTATTCAAAGGAGAAGTTGAGAACTGATAATGGTGGTGAGTATAAGAATGACGAGTTTGAATGTTTTCTTGAGAATTAAGGAATTCAGCATGAGTTCATTTCACCTTACACACCTCACAAAATGGGGATGCTAAATGAAATAATAGAAGTATCATGGAAATAGGGATAACTCTGTTACCTGAATAATGTCTTTCTCATTATTATTGGAGAAAATCCATGAACACTAATTTATATATTCACAACCGATTTTTCTATAGGCCAAAATCAAACATGACTCCATACTAAATGTTCTATGAAAAAACTCTATGTCAGAAACACTTACGAGTTTTTGGGAGTCTGTTAATTATAAATAAGAAATGATGAAACCTTTATAAGTTTAAGAAAAGAGGAGATGATGAAATTTTTCATGGATATGCTCTAGAAGGAATATGATATAGGTGTTTCAAAAAAGAAACAGGGAGAATTGTTAATTCTATTGATGTGATAGTTTTTGAAAATATTCAGAAAGAAAAGAAGTTATAAGATGATGTCGAAGATGAGCAGGATGAGAAAATTTTTGTCTACAATTATGACTATGATACAAACAGTGGTAATCATACTCAAGAAGAATAATCAGACTCATAAATTTAATATTTTGAGGATGAAATTCAAACAGCTCATCCTAGGATGAGGAAGCAAGTGGATACACAGAACATTATTTGTAATCAAAATCAGAGGGTTCAAACAATAAGGACAATGAATTACATTACAGCAAAATCTCTCCATTCAAAAGATGAACCCAACGATGTGAATAAAGAATTTGAACATCCAAAATGGGTTTAGGATATGAATAAATATCATTATCAGATAGAAAAGAATGAAACTTTGGAGCTTAACTAATGCTAATATGACCATTATCTATTCTAGAAAAGTCCATTTCAGTGCTAAAAATACCTGTTAATATCTAAGAATATAAGGGGGTCCCTTTTATCCCCACTAAAAAGAGCTGATAAATGGGTCCTTAATCAGTAATTTTCTAAAAGTGCTAATAAAAATGTAGAAAAAATTAAAAAAATGAAATTCGATGAGGGGTTTCAATAGTGCTTGAACTCCCCTTCAATAGTGCTTGAAGCCCCCTTCAACAGTGCCCCCACCACAGCCTGCATGCGCCAGCCACCCCTATCCTTTAACAGCCCCCACACCCCCTTTAATAGTTCTATCCCTTATTCCACCTGCACGTGCGACCTTCCTCCCCCTAGATTCGAACTCAGGACCTGTTGAATTCGTGCCTAAGCCTTTCCCACTCCATCACATTGGTTTGCTCTAAATTTATTAACATATAAATTTATTTATATATTTGTTTAGTTATATTTACTCATATATTAATATATATTTATATTAACACATATATATTTATATTAATATATATTTAGTTATATATATATATACTTATATTAGTATATATATAGATAAATTTCTATATTAATATATTTATTCGTATGTTAATATATATTTATAAGATCAGTTTTAAATACATTTATAAAATATTATTTGGTGTGTGTGTTTACAAATAAAGAAATATATATACATAACACACACACATATATATATATATATTATATGTATCTGTAAGTATAATTATACATATTTATATATATTTACAAATATTATATATTAACACGTATATACACACATTTAGAATATATAGAAAATATATATCAATTTATCAATACATACACACACACACACACACACAGATATACACATACACATTATATAGGTATATAAATATTCATATATTTGTATTGTAAATAAAATGGATATTAGTTTTTTACTTATATAAAGATTATATATTTAGAAATATATTTTATATGAAAATATGTTTAATTAATTATATATAAAATTAAATTTTTATAAGTGAATATATAAAAAACATTTATATATTGTTATATATTTTATTATAAATAAAAATAAATAATGAAAAAAGAAAAAAAATCCCTGAAAACATGAAAAATACATAAAAAATAGAGAAACCCTCAAAACATATAAATACAATCATAATGTAAAATAAACCCTAAACACAGGGTAACAATGAGAACTTCTGCTCAGAGAGTTTGTTCTAGATCTATGACCAGTCAAATCGAATATTATTAAATGAGATTTGATATGATTGGTGGTGGAGGCGGAATAGACAAGTAGATCATAAGTTACAGTTTTTTGAAAAAATAGCAGACATCACAAAAGTGCAAGAAATGGTGGCTAAAAAAACCAAGCACACTATAGAGTCACTAAATCGAGAATAACTACTAATCTGGGTGTCTATTTCTGCTTCATGACCAGTAAAACTAAATCTCATTGAATAAACTATGGTATAAAAGGTCGGCATGGCCAAACAGACACAATGATCAGGAGTTATTTTCGTTTTAAGAAAACATTTCCAGAGCACCTCACACAAAAACATAGTTTTAGAGGTGTTGTGATGTGTTTTGTGGTTTTAGGGTTCATGAAATGACTGTAACTATGTTCTAGACATCTTTCTATGTATATCTCTTTACTTCATTAGATTTGATATGTGGTAGATCCTAAACGGACACCCGAAGTGAACGTTTTTGCAGTTTGAAGTTGGAGTTTTTATGAAGTGGTATAACAGATATATCATCCATTTATTTAATATTTTCATCATTTTAATTATACAAGGTTCTCACTCAGCTCATGTGCTTTAATTTGACTAGTTGTGGCACTTAAACAGACACCCAGAATATAAGTTATTCATGTTTTAGTGAGTAGTAGGTTTCTTAGGTTTTTAGGTGCTAGGAGGGTTGCTCAATTTCAAATGATAATAACTTCATTTCTGGGTGTCTGTTTTGGCTCTACCACATATCAAATCGAAACTTGTAAACTATACATACTATTTTGATCACTATAAACCCCTCTCAAATACATCACGGCCCTAAAAGGCCCAAAATCCCTCTAATCGGTCATAAGTTTGAGTCTAGGTGTCCGTTTTGCCATAAATTCTGCTCCAGGTGTTAGTTTTGCCTCTACCAGATATAAAATAAACTATTTTGACTTGAACTACACTTCAGTAGCCACTAGAAAACCATCTACTATTCATTAAGGCACTAAAGGTTCTTTAATCCCTCTAAAGAGCCATAATTTTTGCTCCCGGTGTCCATTTTGTGTCTCAAACATATCAAATTTCTCTAAAACATATTTAAAAAATATATATTATATTTATATAAATATAAATATAATTTTATATCAATCTATTATTTTTTATAAAATATTTTTTTGAAATATACACTTTATATGCGCTAGTAAAAACCACTGATAACCCCCCCCCCCTTATGGAGTGGTTGTAAGAAATAACATTTTTACTGAAGGAATGTTGGGGAAGTGAAGAAGTCTGAGGAGGAAAGATGATTCAATGTGGTTTTATAGTCACTAATTTTTGGAAAACATGTTCTTTTTAATAATAATAGTTTTTTCCTACAATGAGTTAGCTCACGTATGTTTAGAATTGTTGATAAGTGACCCATTGCTCAAGGTTTGAAAGTTTATTGATTTATAAATCATGGTTGAGAAAAAATTACAATGGGGGATATTGTTGGGACCAAGTTGGATATTGAATTCTTTGGATGCATGAATTATTGTCTTTTGTGGTCAAGTAATTTTGAGAAGAAAGGAAATCACCTATCTTTGTATAAGTGGGTGAGGAAAGAGACGAAAGTTACAATACTTTCCACGATAAATCTGATTTTTTGCTAATATGTATTTCACAAAGATCATAAGTTGGTTGGAAAACTTATGATGAAATATTTATGAATTAAAGGGGGGAAAATATGTGGTCTATCAGTATGGTTGTTATTTTAGACGTAGGTGTCTAAGGTGGCTTAGTTTTCCAGTGTTTGCCAAATTTTTGGGGTCCCAAAATTTCGAGTTAGGCTTGCATTATGAAAAGTCGATTTCTTTGAATATCACATAAAAACATAGAAAAGGAATGAATTTCTCAATGATGGGATTCATGAATTATATTTCTCAAAGGCATAAAGAATATTGATGGTGTTCTTCGTGATTAAGATGAGCTTTGCGAATGGCTGAGGAAAAGAGAATTGCGGGTGAGCATAGCTACGATGATGGTGAAGAGAATTATATTGGGGAAAAAGAAGAAGGGGAATCAGGGTGGAGAAAATGATATTATGGAATGATTTTCAATTATGATAATCTTTGGGAATCCATAAAATTGTCATGGTGCTTTGTGAAACAGAGTGAATTTTTGAAGAAATTTGAGAGCTATGAAATTTGGTTTTAACGTGGCACTGAGGTGTATAGAAGGTTCTTGAGTCAGTGGGAAACACATATAAATATACCTACACCCAAAGAGAATTGTATAGATAATTTTAAATCTCTCGAATTGCGAAGAAGGTTCATGGAGAAAGGGAGCTCAATGAAGGTAGTAAGCTCTGTGAAGGAAACGTTCTCTATGACGAGCAGTTAATCATTGAAAAAGAAGCGAACTTTACAAATAACCATCTATGATTAATAATATAGAGAAATCTGATAAATATATTGCTCTATGATGTTGGTATATTCGAGAAGGAGCTCTGAAAAGAAGACTTGTGTGCTGAGGATTTGAGTACCCAATTTAAGTTACAATTGCTTTCAAGTGGATCAAGATATGACTAGGGTATATGACTTTGTATTAATATTAAAAAGTCCAGGTATTTATTATCTACTTCTAGATAGGAAATAGTATTTTTTTCCAAATATTAAATTCGTGAAGGTTTTCATGAAGCACAATGATATTACATTACCCAATTTGTGCTTAGAAGGTGCACACACTTGAGGATTATCTCCCAAATGCCTCATGAGTGTTAGGATAAATCCTACATGCTGTATTCAATTTCAAATGATAGTTTTCTACTATATTGTGTGTTACTGGATTATTTCTGTACCATACCAAGGACTTAGATACTTTTGATCAATATTGAACCTTGTAAATCCTGTGTTCCTATGGTTGAGTGCATTCAGTAGGGAAGGAACTCTTTAATAGGAGTCGATAGATGTTTCAAAAATAAAGAAAATAGAAAAGAAAAATATATCATTGATTCAACCCCTCCCCCTCTCATTGATACCTAGATCCTAACAGGGTAACTTCACTGATTACTCTCTAGTCATTATTGATTTTGTGAGGTTTTAAATTTTCAGGAGGTTTGGTTTTCCGAGATTAATCTTTAGTAATTAGGGGTCACATTTTTGTAATCGCAAGATAAATTTTTTCATGTATGGGGTTGCTCATAATGTCTCCACTACATATCACCCCCAAATGAATGGACAAGCAGAAATCTAAAATCTAGATGTTATGAGAATCTTGGATGAAATGTTACAAACCAATAGAAATGATTGATGGTTTCACTTGGAAGGTGAACTTTGGGAGTACCATACAACTTTTAAAACCCTAATCATAATGGGACCAAAAAGGATTGTGTTTGGAAAGGATTTTAATCTCCTAATATAGGTATAACAGCATATATATTGGGAATTTACCCAATTTAATATGAATCTCTTAGATGCATGTGAGCACAAGAATTTACAGATTCAGGAGTTGGAAGAAATTCAGTGAGATTCATATTGGAACTACTGAATCTATAAAGAGAAGAAGAAGGATATCCATGATGTTATGATTGATTAGTGGAAGTTTCATACCGGTGAGAAGTTTCTCTTGTATAACTCCAATCTGAATCTCCACCCAGGTAAGCTTCATTCATGATGGCATGATCCTTATACTGTTACTAATGTTTACCCTTTTGGTACTATTCAATTTTTGTATGTGAAGAGTGGGAAAAGGTTTACTATCAATTGGAAGAGGCTCCAACACATATACGAGTATTTTAAAAAGCATATCATGGATGAAATAAAACTGATAGATGCCACATATGACACTACTTAAAAGGATGTCCCTTCCCCTAACATTATTTTCCTGTCTATTTATTTTAAAAACTTTCATCGAGGATAATGTAATGTTTATGTGTGAGGGAGGGCGACATGTCATAGTTTGGATTAAAAAACTAAAAAATGAAAAATAATTTGTGTTCTCATTTTATATTTCTTTTTCATTAATTTTTGATTTTAGATAAACTTTGATCTTAATTAGAATATCTAAAATCATTTTACATTCTTGCATCTATTTTGTGGAAAATTCCATTTTTTGGAAAAATGTTTTTCAAATGAATATTGATATGTAATCTTTTTCTAGAATTTCTATATTTCAAATCATTATTTAGTGTTTAATGGAATTTTGAAACCCATGACTCATTAGCGCTAACCAATATTTTAATCCCACACATGAGAGACATTTTAGGCCCCTTTTTTGAATATTTTACCTTTTTATCAATTTCATGAAATTCTCGGGTATTCTATTTGAATCCACAGGATTTGAGTAAGCTACATTGATGATATAGGTGATAATTTATTGAAAATCCCTTTGTACAATTGATCTATATTTTCATCCACCATGACATTTTAGCCTTATTAAGCCTTATAGATCATGAAATTCTTATTAAGTAAAAACATTACAAGATAATGTATCTTTAACTAACCATATCATGTTTATATTCTTGTTTTATATTCCTCAATTTTGGGTGAGAGGGTGTTTCCAGGGGAATTCTGGAGAGAGAATCATTGTTACAGTTTGATATAAGGGGTAATGAAATTTTCCTTGGGTAGTGGTTTGACAAGCCATATTGGATCATTATTTTACAAATGTTTTTCTATTTAACTAAAAATAAAAATTTATATTAACAAAATATAGTTATGTAAGTCCAAAAATTTAGAACAATAGAAAAAATCAGAAAAAAAGATTTTAACTCATTATTATTCACTGAATGGTTATGACCAACAAAAATAGACAGCGGGGATAGTGAGTTGGGAGTGATACACTTTGTGATGGGTGGAGTGTGTATATTAATTGAGAACAATTTCTAAATTTTGAAATGTTTTATACGTAAAAAATTGAACACTTCTATTCGGCCATAGATTTTTAAAAATTAAATCCTACCAACCCTTAAACCATGGAACAAACTCTTGGATGTCCTATTGAGTAGAACATCAGTTTATACTGGTAGAGAAATGTGAATCATGGAAATAATATGGTAAGATAACATGATCAATGAGAAAAGACCATAAATCTACTTTCATATATTCCTTTGGTGAAGAGGAAAAATTTCAAGGTGAGGTAGGTTCTGACATATTGGATGGGTGAACAAATGATGTTGACAAAATTCAAATGTGAGAGTAGAAAAGTGATAGGAAAATTAATATCGTAAATAAGAAATTGTGGGTTTCATTTTAAAGAATCTTTGGAGTTTTATCACCTTTTATTTAATAATTGTACTTGATTACGATATAATAAATTTCCCAAGATTGTAGATATTTAGGTGTGGGTGTGTGATCGTACTATGATTCATTGTTTCCTGTCACCCTTACACCATTGTGTTAAAATTGTTTTTTATTGAAAATTATTAAATTAATATCAAATTGAAATTAGTTTTTATTCAAATATCTTTTATTTATCACTATTAAAATTTTATATTTTTCTTATTTTGATAATTACATTTTAGGTGAAGATTAGTTGGAGGGCCCCTAACAAAGTTCAAGAGGACTAGGCCAAAATGTGATGGATTCAAGCACCTTAGTGGAAAATACTGCACACTCTTAAAAATCCGTGCATCCAATTGGGATGATATTTTTTTGGTATTATTGAAAATTTAGTGAGGGAAATCTATAATGAATTATGAAAATCCCAATTATTCCACTAAGAATCCATTCTAAAGTGATCTATATAGGGAATCAAATCTGAAGAAAGTCAAAAGTTGAGTTATGTATTTCAGACTTATCAAGATATTTGATCCTCACAATGATAAAAAATTTTAAATGGATAAATTAAATTTGTGGGAAACATGTTTTTAGTTTTTAGAAAATTGATATATTACTTTCTATTGGACTCATTTCGTTATCTAATTTGTTCTACAAGATCAGAGTTCCCAAAACCACAATCCACATTACCTATAAAAGAGTACCTTGGGAACCCAATTTGTATGTTAGATTAGGGGGAAATGTTCTGGAATTTTTTAGTCTCAAATGTTTCCTCTAATCAATCATATAATTTATGGATGTAATGGGAGGTTCTAATTAACCATCATTTTCTTTCTATCCTCCAATGGATTTATAAAATCATTATTATCACCTGAGGAGGAATATGATGTAATCATAAGCTTCAGATTTGTATTATTTTGAATGATTCCTTTAATTACATATTTTATGATGTTTTTCATCATCTTATATTCTTATTCAATTGATTTATATACTTATACATCATAAAAAAACTCAAATGATCATGTTTGTGGGAACCCTTTCTTGCGATCCTTCACACAACGTTCATCCCTTTTTCTTCCCCATTTCAATTTTGCTGTTTCTATGGTTCATATTGGTCTATTGAAAACAAATAAACACTACCATTCCCATGTAATTTAATTTCATTTTAACACATTTAAATATCATATAAACTTATAGAGCTCATCGAGTACTTCGTGTGTTTTGTTAGTGTGTTTCAGTTATAAAGTCAAACACAAATCATCCAATCATTGGTGGTATCAGACGAATCATTGTGTGTTTTCAACTGATCCCTAAGAGTTATCTTAGTTTTAAATAATTAACATTATGGTTCTATGTGTTACCAAAAATGGATCAAAATATCATAACTTAACTGCTTGAAGTGATGATGGATGATCATCATGAGATTCCCCTAGTTGATAATGATTAATAAAAATTTTCAATTTCTCCTTTCATATATCACTTTATTTTTAAGCTTCAATATTAAATAAAAAAATTCATAGAATCCCATTCCATATTTTCATAATAATATAAATACTTTTTAAATTAATTAACTAAGGATCTTTCAATAGACAACCTAGGGTTCCTACTATACTTCATAAATTCTAGTAATAACGAATCATTTAATTTGATATGTTCGACAACACAATAAAATTTTGGAATCATTTATAGGGATTAAAAATAATTTTTTTCATTCCTTTTATTTATTTATTTCATGTCTTAATTATTACACCTTTCAATATCCCACATCCCTTTTGGCATTTTTTGTTTTCGCTGTTAATTGATTTTGTTTGTGTGTGTTTATTTCTCTCTCTCTCTCTCTTCTTATTACAATATCTATTTCTTTATAATTATATTGTATAAAATTATATTATCTTATATACTTTCTATATTATTAATTGTTTTCATTTTATAAATATTTTTTAAAAAAATCAAAACAAAATGTCAAAGAAAATGACAATCATTCAAACAAACAATTATATAAGACATCATTGTGGCATGACACAGTTTTGAAACGAAACAGAGCTTGTATTTGACCTTGAAATTGATGAGTATCTTCACTAAAAAAATATGTCAAATAGAGTAAGAAATTCAATTATCACTGAGGAAACCATTTTGGAACCTCTTGTGAATCTAAACCAATAAAAAATTGAACCAAATCAAACACTAGAAAACATGGATACAAATAAAAATACTTTAAAAGAACTGACCACCCTGGATGTTTAGTACCAACCAATGTACATATAATATATTGAGGAAGTAGAAAACTTTTAGGTGATATTAGGCATCATAACCCTACTTTCTAAATTCCATGGTCATCTCGATGAGGACACACACAAATATATTTAGAAGTTTTACATAGTATGCTCCACCATGAAATCCCAAAATGTGTATGAGGACTTCATTAATTTTAGGAACATCCCTTTCTCCCATGATGTTATAGCGAGAGACTGGCTATACTATCTGCCTATAACAATTGGGGGATATAATGACCTTATATAATTCTTTCTAGATAATTTCTTCTCTACCTACTGAACTATATCAATTAGAAAATAAATATATGGAATTAGGAAATCACAACGAGAGACCCTTCATGAATATTGGAGGATATTCAAAAGACATTTCTCATGTTTCCCTAACCACAAAATTAATGAATAGTTTATAATTTAATACTTCTAAGAGAAACATGTCCCCATGGATCATGGAATCGTAGATGTTATTGCTAGTGGTGCATTAATTGATAATACTCCTTCCCCCACTTGTGACATAATATCCAACATTGCTCAAAATGTAGAACAATTCGGTACACTAGTAATTTGACCAACCTGAGGTGTTCAAATTTTAAGTCATTCATCCCTAAAAAAATTGTAGTTAATAAACATGATGAGGAAAATACCCTTCTATGTAAATTATCTCCACCAAAATGTAATCCAAAACCTGCTCCTGATCCATTACATTTTGGTATTTTGTTTCTAATAACACACAATTTCCATACCAATTCCTACAACTTCAGAATTAATTGAGTCTTGTATAGACATATTCCCTGGGCATCCATTCCAACAAGAACCACACTTCATGAAAGAACCATTCAATCCATATTCAAACCCTGGGTGGAATGGAAAATTGCAGTACCAAGAAGGAAGAAACTTGAGCTACCCCATGATAAATTGGTATCAACAAATCCAAGGTATGAAGTTTTTTTATCCCTCATCTTCTCAGAATAATACTCCTCCTTATCCAAAATCTAAACCAAGTCTTCTGGGAATGGTGATGAAAATGGAATACCAAGGCCCCCAATTCCAAAATAACAGACAAACATTTATTCAATACTATAATCTTAGGTGGGACAGTAGGAAAACACCATCAGTGAGATTAAGATGCAAGATTCTAGACAACTACCTTCTCAACCCATTGAAAATACAAAGGACAAAGGTAATGCTCTTGAAATTACACTTTATAGAGGAAAATAAGTTTCTAATTACACTGATTCTACATAATAGGTTTGTCCCTCGCATGAGAACACTATTTCCTTCCCTCAAATGATTCATGTAATGAAAAACATGGCAAAAATTATTAAAAAATTATCATTGAGATTTCCCCTAAATAACCCATATATCTTCCTTTCCCACAAATACTCTATAAATATAAGGATAATTTTGATAATTAGATTTATAATGAAATAATGGATACATTTAAAAAATTTCAAGTTAACATTACTTTATTGGATGTAGTTATACATATCCCTTGCTACACCAGATTTATTAAAGAGCATTACACCAATAAAAAAATATTAAAGGGGAATTAAAGAGTTCAAATTTGAAAGAATGTCTCAACCGTGATTCAAACAGCAATGGAAAACAATTTCAAGGATCTTAGAGACTTCACAATATCATGAACCATATAGGATACATTATTTTTAGATGATATTCTAGATATAGCTTCCTATATTAATATAATTATTTATTCTATTTACACTTTTATGTAGGTTGAAGAGAATAAACTAATGGGAATTATCATGAAACATACAAAAAGGAGAACAACACACCCATATAGAGTGATCAATGATGTACTCATAAAATTGAATAATCTCTTCTTCCTTGTAGACTTCTATATTCTAGTGATGTAAGATAACTAATCCTAAGTTTATTCTCCTCTCATACTGGGGAAGAAATTACTCAAAACTGCAAAGAAGATCATCAGCATTTGTAATGGTATGCTTTCCATAAAGTTCGGTGGATAAAAGGTATGTTTCAACATCCTTGAGGCTATAAAAACCACGATTTAATAGAGCTCCATTGTTCCTATCTATTCGATTGAAGTTCCCTCAAATGACACACACACACACAATTATCTCCTAAAACCATACTTAGATTCATTTTCTTATTCTTCATTCTTGGATGATTTGAGTTTTTATTAATGTTTTTATTGTTGTGTGGGTTTATAAATGAGTAAATTTTGTTCTTTAATTGATGACTGTGTTCATTCATTGGTACTCATAACCATCGATGATTCAGAAAAATCTCATTTTTTATATTCTCTTTCCTTAAGGAATAAACATAAGAAAATAGACATTTTCACGGACCTCACACCCCATAAAGCCGCACCCTCAATCAAAAAACCACTGGGGTTATAATTGAATCCACTACCATATAATTTAATATAGGCCTATCCTGAAGGTATTTTCAAATTTCTTATCATTATTTACAATAATCTCTCTCTATGGTAGGAATAAATACTACTCAGCATTTTGATAGAGTGTAAAAAAGGTAATTGGATGAAAATTGGATGATATTTATGGGATTTTCCAATAAATTTGCATGAACCATATAATTTTAGATGATTAAGCTAAAGTTGTAAGACAAGATCAACAATGGTTAAATCCATCTCTCCATAAAGTGGTAAAATTGGAAGCTAGTAAATTACATACTGATGGGATAATTTATCCTATATCTGATAGTAAATGGGTTAGCACAGTTCAAATTGTGCCTAAAAAACATGAATAACAGTAATGTCTAATGAAATTATTTAATTGGTTAAAACACGTTTGAAAAATAGTTGGTGAAATTTTATTGATTTCCATCGATTGAAACAAGCCATGTAAAAGGACCACTTTCCTACATGATTCATTGACCAAATGTATGAATTATTTACTATTAATTCCAATTATTGTTTCCATGAAGGCTATTTGGGTTATTTTCAAATCCATACATCCTATGAGGATAAAGAAAAGATCACACATACCTATCCATTTTCCTCATTTTTTTATAGAAGGATACCTTTTGGTCTATGTAATGCTCTTGGTACTTTTTGGTGATTTATGTAGAGTATTTTTCTAAGAACCTAGAAAATTTAATGGATGTTTGTATAGATGATTTCATGGTTTATGTTACTTTCTTTAATGGCTGTTTGTCACACCTAGGATCATTCCTCTATCATTTCATTGAAAATGATATTATATTAAATTATGATAAATTCAATTTCATGGTGGAGTGGGGGATAGTACTTGGGCATATTATTTAAAATTAAGTAATTAAAGTGTACAAGTAAAAAATTGAATAAATTTCAAACCTTTAATATCTAAAATGAGTTCTTGAGGTGTGATATTTCCTAGGTTAAACCAGTTTTTACCGTTTATTAATTAAAGGCATCAATAATATCACACTTCTATTCGCACGACTATTAAAATAGGATTCTAAATTTTTATTTGACAGAAAATGTGAGGATTCTTTCAATTTACAAAGAAGGATTATCAAATCACCGCCCATCATCCAACCACCAAGGTGGGATATCCGCTTCAAACTTATGTGTAATGATTCTAACTATGTAGTTGGGGTGGTTTTATTACAAAGTATTTTAAAGGATCCTCATGTTACTGTATATTACTCACATACCTTTGAACCAGCCTATAATAACTACATGAGCATAGAAGAAGAACATATTTCAACTCTGTGTTCTTTGAAAAATTCCAATCACATATTATTGGATCAAAAAATTTCTTTTATAATCATATTTCCCTTTATTTTCTTTTAATGAAACCAGAATCTAATACCCTCATTCAATGGTGGATGCTAATCTACCGGGAGTTTGACTTTAAAATTCTTGATAATGGAGGAGTGCACATTTTTTTAGCTAACCACATTAGTAGGATTTCCCCACCACTAGGCCACCATGTTGACTCATCCCACCCCATTAGATAATTCTTTCCTAATGAGAACATTTGTGATGTTGTGGACCTTACCCCCTAGTATGCAGATATTTTGATTTTATAGAAATATATAGGTTCCCCACTAATTTCAACATGTCACAATCCAAGAGACATAAGAATGATTCTTGATGGTACATTTTGGATAAAACTTATTTTTGGAGAATTTTTAGTTACCAAGTTGTTCGTTGTTATGTCCCAGACAACGAGTTCACCTCTTTTTTTACCTTCTTCCACACTTTGTCTTGTACCGGGTCACTTTGGATCGCAACATACAGTTCAAAAGATCATTTTATAAGGAATTTATATGCCAAAATTGCATAGATATTCACATTGGTTTTTTAATTCATGTACTTGATGCCAATTCATAGAAAATATCTTCAAGAGGAATGAAATTCCTCAACATCCCATGTTATTTAGTGAGCTCTTCGATGCATAGGGAATTGAAATAATGGGGTATTTTAGAAATTAATTTGGCTTTAGGTACATATTATTTCATGTTGACTATATACCTAAATGGGTAGAAGCAAAGTCCACTAGGACCGATGAGTCTCGAGTGGTTGTTGATTTTGCGAGGAAGAAAATTTTTAGCAGGGTTTATTGCTGAGAATCATCCTAAGAGATTAGTGTTCACATTTTTTCAATCACAAAATGAAAAATGGTCTTCGTGAATATGAGTTTGTTCCTAAAGTCTCCACTGCATATCACCCCCAAACTAATGGAAAAGGAGAAATCTCAAATCAAGTAGTTTAGAAAATGTTGGAAAAAACAACACAACCCAATGCTAATGATTGGAGTTTTCATAAGGGTAATCACATATTGGGAATAAAATAAGGATTTCACAACCCTAATCAGAATGTCACCATATACCATTGTGTTTGGAAATGATTTTCATCTCCTAGAAAAGGTATAACTCCATTAATATTGGGATTTTAAACAATGTAATATGAATATCTCAAATACAGGTGAGCGTATGAAGTTACATATTCAAGGGGTAGAAGAAAGTTATCGTGATATATAAGATAACTTCTATATCTATAAATATATAACAAAGTAATACCTTGATGGGATGATTAATCAGCAGAAGATTCATAATTGTGAGAAGGTTATCATGTATAATTCTAGGCTATATCTCCACACAGGTAAACTTTATTCTCGATAGCCCCGTCTTTATACTTGTATTTATGTTTACCCTTTTAGTGCATTGCATGTTTCCCTTGATAATTGTGGAAAAAGGTTTACAGTTAATGATGAAAGGCTCAAACACTTATATGAGGATTTTCTAAGTAATCTCATAGAGGAAATCCAATTGATAGTTTCAACATACAACATGTAACACCCCAAGCATCCACGATATGCTTCTCTTTCAATAATGCAATAGCTTGTATTGTACGCAAGTTCGAGATTCTAACACACCGCGACCAATCAAAGTAGCCGTTATAAATATTAATACCCACTTTTTGAAATTATATAAATTTTATATTTCAAAATGGACTTCATTTTTGGATTCGGAATATCAAATATAGCTTAGGGTGAATTTTTGGTATTTTTTTTTGAAAAGATTCAATTTTTGATGAATAGTGAAACCACTAAGTTGTAGTCAAAAAACTAATTTTTCATTTAAATGAAACTTTAAAAATTATGTGAATTGAATTTCAAAAATCCGACAGACATGGGTGTCATTAGTAAGTAAAATTTGGTTCAATAGAACGAAAATAATTTGTGGTGAATAGAAACTTTTAAGTTTTATTAATCGCGATTAAAGGTAATTAGCGTAATTTAAGGTAAATATAATGTAATAATAATATTCCATTACCTCTAAACCTGTCCTACCCTTATTGGATGAGTCATGGCCGACCATGAAAATCCATGGGTCAACTTGGGGACCCCATGGAGCCACATGGGTAAGAAAATGACATTAATAACGTTTTATTTAAAGTAAAAAAATTGTCACAAACATGTGTTGTTTTACTAAAACATTTATTACATGGGGTTATATAAGTTAACTTTTCGACTATAAAAATTAATTGGAAATCTATAATTATTTCCTACATCATGGTAATTTTTTTATTATTTTTAGGAATTAAATAAATAAATTTATTTATGACACCATGATGATACAGTGATGACCTCATTAGTGAACAATTTAAATAAAATGAAAAGATAAGGTAAAATATAAGACTTAAACTTGTCAAAAACCTATTGGATGGGTGTATTTATAACCTTTACCACCTTATACTATAAATATATCATTGTGGGACCTTTAAAATTCAAAAATCATTTCATAATAATGTAATATTTTATGACTTTCCAAGAATGACCCTCCTCTCCTCTTATAAAAGGCTCCCAATTCTACCATCATATTGACACCTTAAAAGCCATTTGGCTCGGGAAAACTCTGCCCAAATACTCTCTAAACTTCCCTCTATTACTCTTAGAAACCTAACTTTGGGCATAATTCTTCCCATGGAATCCTTTGGTTCAAATCAAAATGAGTTATCCGATTTTAAGTTAATTTCTTCTCTTATGTTCTTTTGTTTTATTTTTCTTATCCATCCCCTTAAACTCTTTTTATTCCTTTATTTTGTAAAAAACGAGTATATTAAATATACTGGTATGTTTTTATAAAAATTATTTTATTTACACTAAAACACACCTTTGTCTAATGGTTAAACAACATACTGTTTCTGAGGGTGGCGAATTACTGCCTCACGAAACGATGATTGTTCAATCTTTTTTAACACCTCTAATGGTGGACATTTTGATGAAAATATTTCAATATATGATATATATTATGTTTAGTTTTTCTTTATGCTTCTCTATTTTCCAATTAATGCATACCTTTATGATTTCCATTATGGGTAAACGCGATAATTTTATTTTAGGAAGTGCTGACTACCGCCCACTCAAAGTGATTTGAATCATTAATGCCATATGTGGGATGTATAAAGGATGGATTAAATTATATTATATATGATATTATACTGGAATTATAATATAACTTATAATCATTATTATTTCATTCTATTAAATATGAAATATAAATGAAAGTAGCGTTCATGCGTACATACGACTTACCGTCTCCATGAACAGTGCATTTAATTTCTTACCTCTAAATGTTATGTAATATCATAAATGCATTTATATACAGGATATATATGATATATATGATATATAAATCATGAATATAATTCTGGATACAATTGATATTTTACCACATGAACAACTTGTAATTATAAGAAGTTTATTTTTGACTCAAGTACCAAAGATCGAAAAATTGACTGTTATTAACTTAAATAATTACATAATGTTCATAACATGGTAATAAGTGATATAAAAGGAATAATGAACTTGAAAAAGGTTCTTAAGAAATTATAAATTAACTCTAGTTTATTATTCAAGAGATTATAGAATGATCGAGTCAAGTCGGGCACGAGGTAAGGGACTTCGTATCAATCTTCTTTCATTGAGGCATATTTTATTTTATACACAACATTCTTTTATATGCTGTATAAAAAAGTTTGAATTTTACTTTTATTCAAAAGGAATATTTTTATACAAAGCATTTTTACTAAACGACAAAAGGAATGTTTTGTCTTACGTATGGGGGACAACGACTTCTCCACCGCCATGACCATTATTTGAGTTTTGGCTTCCTCTACATGCAATAACTTTTTTTAAATGAAAAATAAATACCAAGTTATATATTTCATGTATTTTGGTATTGAAAATGGTTTTGATAATTTTTTTATTATATTAATTTGTTTTATTGATATTTCATGTGATTATTCGACTAGTAGAATATCCATGTGAATATGTAAATGGAATTATTTCATTTTGTCTTTTCCATATTATGTTGAAGTTCAATTTTAAAGGATTTTGTTTTAGTTCAACATTGAATTAAATGTTTATTTTTATTTAGGAAAGCTTCGATAATATTTTTATCCGTACTGAGTATCTGAGCTCACCCCTTTCTATGTTTTAATTTTTCTAGGATGTGAAGAAATATTTTATGACTGACCTACAGGGGTAGTCTGAAGGGGATATGAGTGTGAACTATTGAGATTATGTTATTGTAGTTTTTCACATTATGATGTAATGTAACATTTATGAATGTATCTAGTTTTTCCATGGCTACTAAACTAATCAGTCTTTCAAGACATAATCTTTTGCGATCATGCCAATGTTACATAATAATGCACCGACTCTGGGTAGCTGGGTTCGGGGCGTTACAGTTGGTATCAGAGGCAGTGTAGTACTAACCTTGGAATCTAGATTTAGATAAACTCTGATTAGAGCACATTGCCCTAAGATAGACATTGAGGATTATTATAGAAGAACATCCTAGATTTTTGGTATTATAGAGATTTTATGAGTTTTCCGAGAAATACATTCATGTCTCGATACGAGAAGGTATAGGTGGCTCTATCACAGATGTACCTAGGGGAAAAACCCGAAAACACCACTTTGAGCTAAACTCGAATGGGAACTGGCGCACGACAATGGGCCTTGTTGCACTCTTGGTTATGACACTCCCGGGGGATATGCTTAGGATAATTCCCATTTTCATTACAAACCATTATGAAGGGTTTATGAGTATATACTTCCTCTAGGAAAACATTTATATGATTATGTATTATATCCATAAACTGTTCAATTTATGTTAAGTGTTTTACAAGTATGGAATTATGTATTTTGATTCATAAACTGATCTAGTTTATGCCATTGTTTAGAAATGGCACCTAGTGGAAGGAATGGAAACTGTATCAATGCACGCACTCCATGTAGGGATTTCCCTCCTGCTCAAGATAAGTATAATGGAGTTGGTGATACAACTGGTGTTAATCAGGTTATCACCATACTGGGACAACTCACTCAGTTTATGAATAATAATCTTACTTATATGGAGCACCATAATCCACAACGTGGAGGTTCAATGTTAGATCGCTTCATGAGGCAACAACCACCAACATTTAACGGGAGTAAAAATCCCTTAGTAGCTGAGCAATGGATAAATTCTTTAGAGAAAATATTCCATGCCTTGGGGAGTAGTGAAAGGGAAAAGGTTATCATCGCCATTTACCGCCTCACTGGAGATGTTGATCAATGGTGGTCATTGATTAAATCACAAAAGAAAATGATGAATTATCAAATATGGAATGGAGGGAGTTCAAATAGTTTTTCATAGAAAAATACTTCCCTCGTGACCATCGAGCATATATGGAATGGAAATTTCTGAGTATGAGACAAAAGGAGGATGAGAATGCCACAAAGTATGAGGCTAACATTACAAGGTTAACGAGGCATGCAGTAGATTATATACTTAACCCAAGAAGTAATATTGGTCATTTATTTGATGGGGTAAAACCATTTCTCCGTCGAGCTTTAGTATCACAATCCTTCCCATCGTACGATGATTTTGTCTCATGTGCTATCCAGACCGAAAAGGACTTCTCTATGTCTTATGAAAACAAATTAAAGCAAGAGAAGAAGAGAATGGTGGAACAAGAGACATATAAATGGAAAAAGGGAAAGAAGGATTTTCTATTATGTGATAATTGTGGGAAGAATCACCCTGGTACTTTCCTAAAAGGAATGGGAGTTTATTATAAATGTGGAGAAAAAGGTCACTAGGATCGTGATTGCAAGGGAAAGAAAGAGGTTATCAATGTTGAATGCTACAATTGTTGGGAAATGGGGAATTCTGCAAATGAATATCCTAAGAGTTAGGTAAACTTAACTCAGAAAAGGCCAAGGGATCAAGGCCAATCATATGCTGTTACTACGGTTGAAGTGTAATAATTATTGTATTGGTGCTTTTAGACCCAAGAATTATATTCTGGTTATAATAATAATGTTATATATATATATATGGATTGTACTACAATACTTGTTGTTTTCATTAAGGTATTAATATGATGAAGGTAATCATATTTTTAGTATCTGACAATAAGAGAAACATTACATTGTTTGGGGAATCAGATGAATTGATTTTGGGATTTATCTTTTAGAGAAAGTCTGGACATAGGTATTTTGGATGACAATAAAAGTTGGAATGGATTAAGTTGAACTTTGGATAGTATTGTTTAATGTTAAAACATTTCTGAATATTATTTTTGAAATATTATAATACTATAGTTTTAGGAAAAGGACAACCTGCAGGTCGGGGGATAACCAGTCACGTCGAACAAAGCTGTTGGAATCGAACCAACAACCATAGTGCGACATGCCTTTATTACCTACCAATAGACTACATGAAGTCCCTAGTTATTAAAAAATAATTTTCCTAATCTAAATGGTATGTTTCAATATTTTGAACCCTGTACTATGAGGATAAATATAATATTTTTGAGTTCTATTATCTTTTTGAGTGAAAGATGAGTTTTTGGTAGAAATTAGTTGATGGTTGAAACTCTACTTGTCAATTATATATATATATATATATACCTCTCTCTTATTATATGAATAAATTAATTCTTAAACATTAAGAAAGGGATATTAAAAAAATGTGTTATCCTAATACCTTATGTTTTGTTAAACTGATGGTGTTTTAAATCACCATAGATTGAAGGCTTTGAGGGCCTCAATTTTACACTTGTTTGTGATTGATGACCTCAATCACTCCCTACAAATATTTACGTTTTCTTCCAATTATTTGTCTCTAATTTCCTCCAATGTTCTCCTAATCGAGATCATAATTTGGTGGTGACTTTTTCATTACCCTTTTCCCTCTTATTAAGGCTAAATTTTTTAACCTTATTTCCAATGTGGGTTTTCCACAAAGGTATTTTCTACTTTGAACCTTTTATTTTAGAAGAACAATTTCAAATTTTGAGGATTCAATTTATTGAAGGGGGGTAGAATGTTACACCCCAATCTTCTACGATATGCTTCTCTTTCAATAATGCAATAGCTTGCATTGTACGCAAGTTCGAGATTCTAACACACCGTGACCAAAGTAACTGTTATGAATAGTAATACCCACTTATTGAAATTATATAAATTTTAAATTTCAAAATGGACTTCATTTTTTGGATTCGTAATATCAAATATAGCTTAGGGTTATTTTTTGGTATTTTTCTGAAAAACATCAATTATTGATGAATAGTGAAACCACAAAGTGGTAGTTAGAAAACTAATTTTTTGTTTAAATGAAACATTTCCAATTATGAGAATTGAATTTCAAAATTCCGACATACATGGTTGTCATTAGAAAGTAAAATGTGGTTCAATGGGACAAAAATAATTTTTGGTGAATAATAACTTTTATGTTTTATTAATCGCGATTAAAGGTAATTAGCATAATTTAAGGTAAATATAATGTTATAATAATACGAAATTACCTTTACACTTGTCCTACCCTTATTGGATGAGTCATGGAAGACCAAGAAAATCCATGGGTCAACATGGGGACCCCATGGAGCCACTTGGGTAAGAAAATGACATTAATAACTTTTTATTTGAAGTAAAAATAAAATTGTCACAAACTGGTGTTGTTTTACTAAAACAATTATTACATGGGGTTATATAAGTTATCTTTTCAACTATAAATATTCATTGGAAATATAAAATGATTTCCTACATCATGGTAGTTTTTTATATTTTTTAGGCATTAAATAAATAAATTTATTTATAAAACCATGATGATGCAGTGATTACCCCATTAATGAACAATTTAAATAAAATGAAAAGACAATGTAAAATCTAAGACTTACACTTGTCTAAAACCTATTGTATGGGTGTATTTTGAACCCTTATAACCTTATCATAGAAATATATCATAGTGGAATCTTTAAAATCTGAAAACCATTTCATAATAATGTAAAATTTCAAGACCTTCCAAGAGTACCCCTCATCTCCTCTTATAAAAGGCCCCCACCTCTACCACCTTATTCACACCTTCAAATCCATTTTGATCAGCCAAACTCTGCCCAAATACTCTATCAACTTCCCTATATTACTCCTAGAAGCCTCACGATGGGCAGAAGTCTTCCCATGTAAGCCTTTGGCTAAAATCAAACAGAGTTACACGATTTTAAGGTAATGTCTTCTCTTATGTTCTTTTGTTTTATTTTTCTTCTCCAACCCCTTAAACAATTTTTATTCCTTTATTTTGTAAAAAACATTTTCTTAAATATAATAAGACGTTTTTATGAGAATTATTTGATTCACACTTACAAAAAACATCTTCTAATTGTTAAAGAACATACTATTTTCGTGGGTGGCGAATTACTGCCTCACGAAACAATGATTCTTCAATCTTTTTTTAACATCTCTCATGGTGGCCATTATTATGAAAATATTTCTATATATGATATATATTATGTTTATGTTTTCTTTATGCTTATTTATTTTCCATTTATGCATAACTTTATGATTTCCATTATGGGTAAATGCGATAATTTCATTTTAGGAAGTGCAGACTACTGCCCCCTCAAAGTGATTTGAATCGTTAATACCATAAGTGGGACGTATAAAGGATGGAGTAAATGATATTATATATATGATATTATAATGGAATTATAATATAACTTTATATAATTATGATTTCATTCCATTAAATACGAAATATAAATGAAAGTAGTGTTCATGTGTACGTCCGGCTTACATTCTCCATGAACAATGCATTTCATTTCTTTCCTCTAAATGTTATTTAATATTATAAATGCATTTATATACTAGATATATATAATATATATGATATCTACATCATGAATATAATTCTGGATATAATGGATATTTTACCACATGAACAACTTGTAATTATAAGAAGTTTATTTTTGACACAAGTACCAAAGATCGACAAAACGACCGTTATTAACTTAAATAATTACATACTGTTCACATAATGGTAATAAGTAATATAAAATGAATAATGAACTTGAAAAAGGTTCTTAAGAAAGTAGATATTAAATCTAGTAAATTATTCATTAGATTAAAGAATGATCGAGTCGAGTCAGATACGAGGTAAGGGACTTCGTCTCAATCTCCTTTCATAGAGGCGTATTTTATTTTATACACAACTTTATTTTATACGGTGAATAAACCACTTTGACTTTTACTTTTATTAAAAAGGAATCCTTTTACACGAAGAATTTTTTTCTAAATGAAAAAAGTAATGTTTTGTCTTACGTATGCGGTGACAACAACTTGTCCACCGCCATGACCATTATTTGAGTTTTGACTTCCTCTACAAGCCATAAAAATTTTTTAAATGAGAAATAAATACAATGTTTTAATTTTCTTTTATTTTTTTATTGTAAATGGTTTTGATATTTTTTTATATTAATTTGTTGTATTGATATTGCATGTGGTTATTCAACTAGTAGAATATCTATGTGAATAAGTAAATGGAATTATTTCATTCTATCTTTGACATATTATGTTGAAGTTCATGTTTAAAGGATTTTGTTTTAGTTATACATTTCCATAAATGTTTATGTTAATTTATGAATGCTTCTGTAATATTGTTATCCTTTCTGAGCTTCTGAGCTTACCCCTTTTGATGTTTTATTTTTTCTAGGATGTGAAGAAATATTTTATGACTGACCTAAAGGGATAGTCTGAAAGGGATATGAGTGTGGACTATGGAGACTATTTTATTGTATTTTTTAACTTTATGATGTAATGTAACATTTATGAATGTATCTAGTGTTTCCAAGGCTACTAAACTAATCTATCTTTTGAGACTTGATCTTTTGTGATCATGTCGATGTTACGTAATAATGCACCGACTCTGGATAACTGTGTTTGGGGCGTTACACGACACTACTTGATAGGTTATCCCTTATACCTACCTTTATTTACTTTTATAATTGTTTAAAATACATTGATTGAGAAAAAAAGTAATTTTTTGGTCCGTGGGAGGGTGAAAATTCATATTTTGGATTAAAAAAAGAATAATTGTTTTCATTTTTCATTTCATTTTCATTATTTTGTTTTCTTAGATAGAAAATGAATATAAAAAGTAAATTCAATTTCATTTTTCATGATTGGGTCAATTTTACACAAGATTCTTTAATTTATGGAAATATATTTTTCATATGAATGTTGATATGGAATATTTTTCTAGAATTTTTATTTTCAAATAATTCCTTGGTGTTTACTAGATTTTTGAAAATCTTCCCTCATTAGCACTGACCAATATTTCAATCCCTTACCAGAGAGACATTCTAAGCCTTTTTTGCATATTCTACATTTTAATCACATTATTGAGAGTCTTCAGTCATGTAGAGAAACTATAACCTTCCATGATTATATTTTATTCCACATGATTTGAGTATTCTAAATTCATGATAGATGAAATCATTCATTGAAAATATCTTTGTACAATTAACTTATATTTTAATCCACCATATCATTTTACCCTTATTAAGACTTAAAGACCATGAAATTCATGTTAGGTAGACCCATTACAATTTTTTTAACCCTACCTACACACTAATTATATATATTCATGTTTTATTTTCACTAAGTGTGGGTGAGAGTGTGTTTTCATGGGAATTATAGGGATAAAATAATAATTATGGTTTGATATATAGAATTTTTATATTTTCCTTGTGTAGTGGGTTCAAAGAAATATTTCATCATTTTTTACACACGATTCCCTATTTATCTCCGAAAAACCATTATATTAGAAAACTATAGTTACGTAAATTGAAAAAAAGGACAAAAGGAAAAAAATAGATAAAAGAGTATGGTTACTTATTATTATTCACTACTTCGTTATGACCCACACAAATGGACAGTGAGGATAGTCTGTTGGAGGTGATACACTTTGTGAGGGGTTGAGTGTGTACATTAAATGTGAACACTAGATGAAATTTGACATGTTTTGTATATAATATTTTAAACACTCTTATTCTACCTTTTATTTTTAAATTCCATATCCTACCAACCCTTAAACCTCAGAACAACATGTTAGAAGTCCTTTTATTTGGCACACTTGTTTCTGCCGGTAGAGAACTGAGAATATTGGAAATCATATGATATGATTATAATAACTCTAAGAAATGAGAATAAATCCAGATTCATATATTTTTTCTACGAAGAGATAAAATTTCTATGTGAGGTAGGTTGGGACACGTTTCATGGTTGAACAAATTATGCGATACAAATTAAAATATGAGAGAAGAAAAATGATAAAAAATTGATTTCATAAATGAGACATGATGGATTGGATTTAAAATAATCTTGGATGTTTTCTCACCTATTATTTTGGAATGGGACATGATTAGAATACATGAATATTCCCAATAGTAAAAATTTTTAGGTGTGGGGGTGTGATCACACTATGATTCTATGTTTTATTACAGCCTTACACCATCTTGTTAAACTTGTTTTGTATTGGAAATTATAAAATTAATAAAAAAATCACATTAATTTTTATTCGACTATTTATCATTTATCACTGTTAAAAAGGAAAATTTTAATTGTTTTGATAATTACATTGTAGGTGGAGATGAATTGGAGGGCCCATGAAGAAGTTCATGAAGAATGGGCTGAACTGCACAGGATCCAAGAACATCTGTGGAATAAACCACACACTACCTCTAATAAATGGATCAAATTGGTTTGAGATATTATTGGATGATTCAAAAATCAGTTTTCAACAACGATTTGGAAAAAACTGAAGCCCAATTCACCCACTAAGAAGGAAATTAAAACTAATCTATCTACGGAATAAAATTTACAAAAATTCAAAGTTTGTGTTCTATATTTTGGACATATATTGAAATGTGGGTCTCATAATGATGCCAATGTTTTAGTGGATAATTTAAAGCATTGGAAAAATTGTTTTCATTTTTGAAAAAGAGAGATAATATTTTATAGGGTCCAAAAACAATGATCCATGATGTTTTACCAAATTTGGGTGCCCAAAACCACCACCCACTTTGAAAAACAAAAGGTTACCTTGGGCACCCCATTTGTAATTTCTACAAGGGGGAAAGCTGCTACTATTTTTTCGTCTCAAAGGAGTCTTATAATCAATCCTATAGGTTTTGATGGCTATGGGAGGTTATAATTTATCATCATTATCTTTCTCCCTACCCATGGATTTCTAAACGCCTTGTGACCACCCGGGGAGGAATGTGATGTAATCCTAAGCATCATGTTTGTATTATTTTGAATGATCCTTTTAATTATAGGTTCAATGTTATTTTTATTTATCCCATATTATAATTTAATTGAGGTATATTCTGGTAAATAATTCTCAAACTCAAATTATTAGGTTTTGGGGCACCCTTTCATGTGATGTTTAATACATCGTTCATCTATTTTTATCCTCCTTTCAATTGGGGTATTTGTGTGGTTCATATTGTCCAATTGAACTCACATAAACCCTGCCATGACAATGTTATTTAATTTCACGGTAAAACATAGAAACAATATACAAACCTAGATCAAGCATCGAGTTCTTAGTGTATTTCCTTGGTGAGTTTTGGTTCTGAATTCTAACTCAAATCACCCAATCATCAGTAATATTTGATGAATCATTGTGTCTTATTGACTGAACCATTACAGGTATCCATGTTTATACTTAGTAACATTATTTTTATATTTTTTATAAACCTTTTATTAAATGATCATAATCTTATCTCTTTAATAGATGAAGGATGAGTGTCATGATATTCCTTGGGTTGATCATGCTTAATCAAATCTTCTAAACTCTGCTTTCTTAAATCGCTTTCTTTTAAATACTTTAATATTAAATAAAAAAACCAAATTTCAGGGAATCCCAATCCCCTTTTTCATATTCAATATTTATTTTTAAATTAATGATCTAAGGCTCCACCGAGACATGACCTAGGGTCCCTGTTATACTAAAGAAATTATATTAAAAATTAAAAATTTAATTTGACATGCTCGACGATGCGATCAATAGTTGATCAAAAATATTAGTGAAAGTAGTTCAAATTAATTACATTGATTGAGGTATAATTATTCTTAACTAATGATTAAACCTTAAATTTAAGACCTAAAATGATCTATAATGTTGTCCAGGAGACATTTTGTAGACATATATCAAACTTATTTTCCCTTTGATTGAATATGGTCTATTATTGGAGCCACTTGACATGTGAAAAACGTGTATAAAGTTCATTTGTAAAAATAATATAGTAGTGCCACTCTTTCTACAATATTAAATGGTATTATCTCCTCAAAATTCCTCACCCCTAAAAATCCCCTTGGCTTGTCCAAAATCTATGGAAATAATCTATCAAAATCCCTTCATTCCTCCATCAGGCCTCATTTTTTTATAAATCCTTAAATGGAATCCCTTTGGTGAAAAAATAAGTTATCCGAATAAGAGGGAACACCCTAAATCAAGCTCATTTAATTTATTTATTTCCTCCAACACCTAAATTAATATTATTACATTATCATAAAACTAAACCAGTATCATTAATATACTGAGATGTTTTTATTCTAATTGTTATAACTACATTTATACACACATTTATTTAATGGGTAACAAAGATACTATTTATGTGTACGGTGAACTAATGCCTCACAAAACAAAGGTTGGTCATTTTTCATTTACCACCTCTCATGGTGGATATTATTATAGACACACAGTTTATATATTCCATATATTACATTTATTATGTCATTAATAACCTATAATCCTTTTTCCGAAAATAAATTTATAATATTCATTTTTTGTAAATACGTTAACACCAATTTAGGATGTTTGGACTGCTGCGCCCTCAAAGTTATGTAAATCGTTCTCACACTACATGGAATGTATTAAGGATGGTTTTAGGGAACATATATGATATATATATGATATAATAATGTTACATGAATAATTATATATATAAATATGTATAAATATATTCTATTTACCTTCTTTTTTTCAATAATATTATTTAACAGAAATATTGTTCATGCATATGTACAACCTACCGTCTCCATGAACAGTCTATTCCATTTCGTACATTTATTTTCTATATATTATTCCACTACACATACATAGAATATTATTGATATTTATATCATGGTGTAAATTCATGAAATCATGATACAATTTTAAAGACCAACTTTATCATAAGTTATGACACATGAAAAGAAAAAAGAGAATATTATCCGAAGTGAAACAAAAACAATGAAATGTTAACAACTGGGTAATATAAAGTAATAATAAAACCATATATGGTATTAGATATAAGAATATATTTTTATGAGAGAATTATAAATCACATATATTTATTATATAGGTCGTTTTTATGGGTACGAAGAGAGTCAATACACAGGGTAACAGAATTTCATCTCTGTTTTTATATCTATGAGATACATTCCATGGTCACCACTCTTATCTTTTATGTGGTGTTTATACTGACAATGAATGTATTATTTTATTATTATTATTAAATTTTTGTGAATATAAATATTCAATATAATATAATTCTTTCATTATGTTAAGGTTTCACTATTTACCAAATTGATAAGACAGATATTTCTAAATTTTCCTTCTTTGAGACACCTGTTTTATTATGCACCAAAATTCTTTCCCAAGGTGTATTTGAAATCTTATGTCATAAATATACTTATTTTTATTATATTTTAATCTTTTTGTAATTCTATTTTCTAAAATGGATAGTATAATCTCAGAAACCCATGTGATAAGTGTTTATTGAAAAAATCTCATCACTTTTCAAGATTTTTAATGATCACGATTCCTCTGATGAAGTATTAAGATCCATATCTTAAGAACCCAGAAGATTTTTATTATCCACTATTTTTTTAAAAAACTTCCAGTTATAATTTCCATTTTTTATACTCTTTGATACTGAATATGATTAATAAAATGTTTTCAAGAAAAATATAACCATATTTCTATCTTTGGCCAGAAATCAATTTTATTTAAAATAGCATGTATAAAAGATATTAAAACATGTTTTTCAAGGAATAAAAATTTCAAAAATGATTTATAGTTTTCAAAGATTTCATTATATTTTTTTAGAACTATTTTCAAAGAAAAATGTTTTTGAAAAGTATTTAGGTTTTAAAAATGACTTTTCAAAGAATAAATGACATTTTTCGTAAGAAATGTTTCTAAAATTAATTTCAAAATAATTTTCCATTAAATATGTCATTCATTGGTGTTAAAAATTCATTTATGGGGTAATTTTTCAATGTATCCATTGATACTCTTTCTCTAAATGATTTATGTTTTTGATGGAATGAGGTTTATGACACCATCATCTCTTACATATAATATATGATTATGAAACATGTTTTTATTTCATGGGTTATATTCTTATGAAACCTTTTTCCTTTTATAGGATATAATTTGACTAAATGAATATAAATCTTGTATTTTTTCATAGGTTAAGATATGGTTCCATGTTTATGAAACCCATTTCATTTCATGGGATTTGATATTATTTTTTATGAATTTTTTGAAAATTTATATGTTGTTTCATTATGATATTGATGGGACATATATGTACCTCTATTGAATTGGTTAATGATTTTTGTCTCATGATCTAGACATGTCTCAAATGAAGAGTGAAATCGGCTCAGTATTACAATTCTGGAATGAGTAATGAACTTAGTTCAGTAATAAAATGATGGAGTGAGGAGTGGATGTGATTCAGTAGGGTAATCTATCCACTAATATGTCTTTTTTAGTGATTCGTTGACCATTATAGAAATCATTATATATGATTATGTGGTTTTCACAATTCCATGTTTTATTCCTATGATATTCATTGATGCCTTAGGTTTTTTTATTTTATTTTGAATCCTATCTTATGAACTTACAATATTTATTCCATGATTTATGTTTATATTCTTAGATATTAATGGTATGATCTTCTATTTTCATGATCATGTTCTCGTACCCTTATACTCATTGTTATTCTTACATTTCTCTCTTGTTTTCCATTACTATTATTTTTATCTCACTCATTTTTTATGTTTCCATTCGCAAGTAACTAAGATATGTATTATGTTAGATGTGTAGAATAAGGGTTCTAGTTATGAAGAACCTAGTGGGAGATAATGTAGCTCACTTATTTTCCATTGTTTTTTTCATGTTTCCAAAAAAATGAATAGAATGGTCATTGGGTGTTTATTTTTGTAATCTATTAAGTATTATGAAAAAGTGATTTAATGTTATTGTATAAATAGATAGGGTTTCTATAATATCACCATGTAAGACATATATATAGCTGATACTCATGGGAAATAACCCTAATAGACCTAGAAGTGGTAGTGTGGTGCCCTAGAGACCTCCAAAAATCGCCCACATCTGATTGTATTGTGTGACAACCTAGAAGGGGTTCATTCCAACCAAACTAAGAAATGAGGAAGGTCAGTGCACCCTACACCATGGGCAGTTGAAATTCCATCAACTTTTATACAAGCCCCAGGCTTGTCCACCTCAAATTCCTTAGATCTTAAATAGAATGACTTTGATTAACCCTATTTCAAGAAGAGAAAACCTTTGGCACACAATTAAAATGTTCTGAAATAGCTATCTATTATCCCAAAAAATCCCCCAATCCTCTTTGTGATATGTCTTTAAAGGGAACTCACTGAGGATCTTTTTGAAGCCATATGGATCCCATAAGATTTCTAGAAATAATTCATTGTAGCTGAGGTATATCAAGTGGAGGCCATGTCCTCATAATTCCATGTTTCCATCTAATTCATTGACAGGATTAGGAGTAGGTCATCCAAGGAAACATTAGACCCCTATATGACTTAGTAAGACTAAATAATGTTAGCATCTAAAGGGATATGATTAATAATGGTTCTAGGATTAATCTCATCACAGTTCAATCCCTACAGTGTTTGGGATATGACGAAGGGAACATACCTCCAACAATAATAACCATTCAATTGTATAATATGTGTGAGAAAAGACCTCTTAGAAAAGGTAAAACATGAATCCCATTTTGGGGAACTGACATCTAATAATGATTTCATGGTTATCCTAAAATATACTGCATAAATATCCTAATTGGATGTTTCTAGATCCATATCCATTTTCTGGTACCTTAAATATTCCATCAATGTTTGAATTTCCTATTTAATTAAAATGTTGGATTACAACATACTAACAATTACCCCTTCGAGACATATAGAACCATATATTCTAAATTGAATATCTATCATAATGGAGTTAATAAATCAATTTAATATGACAATATCTAGGTTTAGGCCCCTAATGTCAAGGGAACTTCCCTTAAAAATCCTTGGAGTATGCTTGATTACCACTATATGCTCCCCATAAATCTAGTTGAGGTAACAGATACTGTCCCACTGGTTCAAGAACCACATATTCCCATTGGGGGAATAAAAAAATAAGCTCTTGAATCTATATTCAATGAATTAGGTGGTATGGGATGATAATGTCTCTTAGTATGTCCTCTTTCATGATTATAGTTATAGAGAAGCCACCACATTTCCATATGCACCTGAAAATTTCTCCATAGAATCATAAATGGAAGAGTATAGGGATGAACTTAAGAATTACCCTCACGTATTCAAGGAAGTTGTGTCCACCACCATCAATGAGATTCAGAAAATAAATATGGTCACAAAAGAATACATATAACCTACTTTGATTAGTGCCTCCAATCCCCTTAAAGATCTAAAAATGTACACTGTATGGATAAAGTAACACTGATGTGTATTCTTTTGTAACTATACAAAAATTCCTAAACTGAATTAAGATGTGTCAATGCACAATCTCGTACTACCTAATAAGCATCGAGTCTTCATGTTAGTGGCCAAGATGATTTTCCCCTCTAATACTGCCATTGTAGAGGTGGGAGTTGAAAATTTGATCAAAGAAAACATCATATGAGAAGTGGATACCAAATATTAATTTCCATCATCATCTCGATCATGAAAAAGTACATGAATATTAGTGACATCATTTACATTAGAGACAATAATTGTCATTTCCCAAGGATTATTTCCCATTGACGATCATAGAACTCATGATCAATGTAACTACTATCTTCCATGCCCTTTCCTTCATGGATGGGTAATTTGGGTATAATTAGATCAATATGGCCCCCGAAGGTGATTATGGCATTGCCTTCATAGAGAATTAGGGAATATTATGCTATCAGGTCATGAAATTTTGATTAATGAACATTGGAACCACATATCAGTGTGTCATGAATCTAATCACTGAGTCATTCCTGGGAAGGATATCTGAGTGTTATGTCGAATATGTGGTTGTTAAATACATTATAGAAATGTGATCACTTCACAAATTTATGGAAATTATTTAACAAGCTGTGAGAGCATAGTTGAAAGATTAATATATTGAAATGCAGATTCATGGTAACATCTAGAATGTTCTTTGTCATTGTGGTACACCATTGCATCATTGAGATTGATATAGGGAAAACAATATTTATTTTAGTAAATTCAACCCTAGAAATCTTAAAGGAATGAGGGGACTCCAAGGGTACCAACCCAACATTTGGAGATTCATAACCAACCAAGAGGGAAAAGATCTCCCCTTTACCAGGATAATGTAAAGGGAATTTCCCATAAATGTGATGATGGATATCAAAAACCCTTTAAATGTCTCATGTAGTACCTGTTGCACCCACTAGTTTTGATGCCTCTAGTGGAAGAGAGGCTACACATCTTATATGTGGACCCCATGGAATGATAACTGGGCACACTACATGCATAGAAAAATGATGTAGGATGTGAGAATAATGTCTACTAACTCATCCATATGATGATATGTACTGATACTAGATATTACAATGTCAATAAGAACTTTCTTGCACTGATATTTGTGGTGAAAAAGATGAGGCATTACTTGTAGCACTATAAAGTCTTCCAAGTCTCTCGTATTTATCCTCTCAAGTACTTTTTTGAATGACTAATATTGAAAGGTCAATTGGATTAATGGGAGGTCATCCAAAATCAATAATACATTAAGTTCACATCATAGAAGACAACGAAATGGATATCAGTGGAAGAATTCCTAGTTTCACGTCATTATTTGAAAAATACATAATAATACAATAGGTTTACAAAGGATGAGGTATTTTATGACGATGACACTCCCCAAAAATCATAGATATACTTTTATGTATCCTCTAAGAGTCCCACAATCACTAGGATGGAAAGATAAATGATCAATTCTGTTGGTATTTGGATTGTATTTACCTCTTTAGAAAAATCATATTTTACCTACACTTTCTCACAATTCGAAGTCTTCACAAAAATGAGGTCATGTATCAAGAACTCATTTCTGGATTGGAACTATCCCTATATATACACACATCCTTAATGAATATCAAATGTGAATTAAAATTGTTGATAAATATGATCAATGTCGAATATTCAATTAAAATGGATGAACTAGCCCCTCTCATCATCTATGTCAGGGGAATGATGGTAGAGTTCCCTTTTGATCCCACATTGCCTCATGTAATCTGATACCAGATTACTCACGTTGATTGATTGTCTAATGCAGCCACCATCCAAGTCAGTCCTAGTCAGGAAGAAGAAATATTTTGTATCACACATCAAATAATGGTCTCGTTGATCATTTTTTGTTATATGGAAGAAATCAAGTAGGTCAACACCTCTATTGATCACGATGAACCAACGAACACCTCTAGATTTATGGAGCCCATAATCAGTTATCTCTGAAATGGAATTCTCTTAATAGGCTAAGCCTGAATTGAGAAAATTTATTTTTGGTTAGAAAACATCACCATAAAGGATTGTCCAAATGAGTAGAAACCCTCTACAAATGAGGTGTTGATAGATTCTTCTTTAGATTCATAGTATAAGGGTAGATTTGTGTTGTCATTGCATAATACCATGGAGGCCCATGCAACACCCATCAATTCAGAACTAGGAACTCCCTCCAAATTAGTATGTTGAGATTTTACTGGGAAACCCAGATACAAGAATATGTAGAATTCACCATGAAATTTCACGCATGCTAGAATCATGAAAACATCACCCATCATCACCCATAATTTCTACATATAGATAAATATTCTTATCCATTTTTCATATGGGGAATGGATTTTGTGGTATATATCCCCTAGTCATAGCTATATAGTTCAAGTGAAAAATTATTTCTACCAACTTCTTTTTCAAATGTTCTATGGTGATACCCCTCAAGTATTTTAGGCCAATTAATATAATCAGATTTATAAAATACCAGATCAATACCAGGTTCAGGGTCTGTAACATAATATTGATGGAAAATCAGAACAAATATTATTATACATAGTTAAAGAGACTATACCGGGAGTACAATATCGATTCCAATCACTCATCTCACTGTGATGTAGAAACAATTGGACAGATAGAGGCCTTAAATAATAATTTATCATATATACTCCAAAATATGGTGAAAAAGGTTAAGAATTTTTTTTTGGAAACTCTACTCTATACTTTATGGGATTATCATACTACCACATGTAGTATCACATAGCTGACTCCATACAAATTATTGCAGGGGACCAAGGAAGTGTTACCCATAGAGGTCCAGTTTTCTTTTCTCTGAACTTCCATTTGTGGACAACTCATAGATAGTGAACAATCAAAAAAGTGGCAGGATGAATTAGAAATACTGGATGAGAATATATTGTACACAATAAAAACCTAGAGTTTCATTGGAATCAAACTAAATACGCCTTTAATAAAATGGTTATTCTCTTTTCATTCTTCCAAGGAGAACTGGTGCTGGCTCTTAGAGCCTCGATGGCATCGAGAAAGAAGCCCCCAAATATGGGACCCAAACTGAAAGGACATTACATTTTATGTGAGCTCTATCATAATGGATCATACTCATTGACTACTATAGATTTAGATCATTTCACACTAATCATCACTGAAATATTTCTTAAGAAATAATTTTAATAACTATTATCGAATGGGTATCCAAATCAGAGTAAGCCCCACAATTCATATTTGAAAACATATTTCTAAACATTACATAGATCATCCTAGCTACATGGTGTTAAATTCTAAAACCATATCCTAAGAGCAGAACATTAAACTACATGATTTGACATGTCCTCGGTGCGCGATGTAAAACTACATGGAACCACAACCTCACACATCATTCATGTTAGGTGATCCATGTCATTAGTACAATAAATTAATATGTTCAACCCATATAGAACTACGTAGAACTTGATTATAATTTCTAAAATGGGATACATTGGGATTCCATGATCCTATATCTTGGTCAGGAAAGTAAGTAATGAAAAATCCCTCCATTGTACCCTTAATCGCCTTTACTTTGTGAATAATCATTTCTATTCCTTGTTTATCCCACCAAGCATAGCTCATGTGTGCTTAGGAATTTTAGTAATGGATCCACCTCATGAAAAAGGAATGAAATTAAATTTATGGTCCATCATGGTATTTAATTCAGGACCATAAAAGGAATATCACGAGTCCTTGCTGCATAACGTTGAACTCCCTGATAAATTTTATTTCTTCATGACATAAAATTGCACATTCCCATAAGAAATATTTTTTGTTGGATTACATTCATTACATGATATGTATTGACTCCTAGATCTCTAATCCTAGGCCAATATATAATATTCATTTTAAATAATTCCCAAATCTCCATGTAGTCCATACCTATGAAGAGATATTTTCTCATTCAGAAAAGTTTTGTGACTTGATTCTTGTGCTCTTATCATAGATAGATAACACCCATATTTGTAGAACCAAGTCCAAAAAAAAAATATAAAAATTTCCCCATATTTTTTATTCAGTTCATAACTACACATAAAAGATAATTAGGAACTATATGTGGCTAGATTCACATCAACATGGGATATGTTTTAACACCTATAATCTGATTCATGGGCCCATCTATAATACCTCCTATTCATGTTGGGGTTTTCATGAAATAACCACATGAAATTAAGAAATATTTAAAATCAAATATACATGTGGCTTGATTCTCATTTTCATGATGTATGTAGTGATGCCAAGACTTCCACCCTTGTGCCCAACCACACCATTTACATTTATTCATTTACATTTCCACATTCATTCCGCATGACGTAATATTGAACAAGAGAATTTCCATACAATAAAAGGATAATATACATGGAATTATTTTCTCACCACATGACATTAATGTAACACCCCAAGATTTTATAGTGTGTTATTTCTTCAAAATAATTCAATAACTTTCACTACACGCAACACCAAGTTCAATCGCACCATGACTTACCAAACAAGCTGTTCAAAAGAGGTTATGAATAGTGTTAACTAAATTTTAAACTTTATATAATCCTTATAATTTTAGAATCCATATTATGAGTTTCTTAGACATAATGTAAGAACAAATTCATTTTCAGTATTTCACTTTTACCAAATTTTAATAGTGAACCCTTTTTAGATACTATATTTTAAACTTTTTGACTAAATGGGGACATCAAAAATTTAAAATGAAACATCCCAAGCTTCCACGGTACGCTAGCGTGTGTTGTACGCAACACCGAGTTCTAACACACCGTAACCAATCAAACTAGCCATTATGAATAGTAATACCTACTTTTTGAAATTATATATATTTTATATTTGAAAATGGACTTCATTTTTGGATTCAGAATATCGAATTTAGCCTAAGGTGAAATTTTGGTACATTTCGGATAACTTTCATATTTTGATGAATAGTGAAAATTACTAAATTTTAATTAAAAAAAACTTTTTTAATCAAATTAATTACTAGTGATAAATTATGAATTTGAGTGGTTTTAAAGTATATTTAGAATATATTTTTACCATTTAATATAATTTTGGTCATTGGACATAATTTTACAATTAAACCGAACATAAACAAGTGTCAATCTTTTGATAGTTATTATCTCTTAAAAACACGCTTTTTGTTTTGACAGCGGGAATTAATTTTAAATTAATTTCTGCCACTTCTGTGTTTTGAATTTAGAAAAATGGATTCCATATTTGGAATCAGGATGTTCAAATTGTGTAAATAGGTAACTTTTATTTTTAGAAATTTTGAATAATTACTGTGGTAAATATATTATTTACCATGGTTAAGGGTAAATCCGGTAAATAAGGGTTAAAAAATAATATTATAATAATATAAAATTACCCTAAAACGTGTCCTCACCTTATTGGTGGACACATACCCGACCATGAGCATCCTTGGGTCAATTTGGGGACCCCTTGGAGCCACTTGTATGTGGTAGGGACATATTATATTAATAAAGTTAAAATAAAAATAAAAATGGCATAAGCTTACATCTTTTAGAAGAACAATTTTTACATAAGGTTATACATGTTGGATTTTCTATTATAAATATTCATTAGAAAGCTAAAAAGATTTCCTACATGATTATATTTTATTTGAAAATTTTTAGACATCAAATAAGTTAAATTATTAATGACACAATAATGATGCAATGTTTACCTCATTAATAAATCATTGAAATAAATAATATTATAATGATTAAAATATTATCTAAAACCTGTCCAATTATTATTGGTTGATGTTATTTAGAAAATGAGGCATCTTATCTTCGACCTCAATGATTTTTGGACCATTATAAACCGAATATAATTATATTATAAAGTAATACTTTCACTCTTTCCTAAAGAGCCCCTCCTCTCCCTTATAAAAGGAGACCACTTCTACTCATTCCTCACACCTCTCAAGCCACTTGGCTCGTCCAAACTCTGCCCAAATAAGCTCCCCACATCCCCCTCCTCATCCTTGAAGCTTCCCCTTAGGCAGAAAGCATTTCAAGAAGTCCTTTGGTTCCAACCAAAGTGAGTTACCTAAATTAAAGGTAACGATTTCTCTTAAATTATTTTCATTTATTTTGCTTCTTCAACCCCCAAACTCTTTTTATTTCCTTTCTTTTGTAACAACACCAGTATCCTCAATATACTAGGATGTTGTTATAAGAAGGATTCAAACTACACATACACACAACTCCATCTAATGGATGATGAACATAATGTTTCTGTGGATGGAAAACTAACGCCTCACGAAACGATGATTGTTCAAATACATCTTACCGCCTCTCATGGTGGCCATTATGATGGCACTGTAATTAAATATGATATTAATGATATATATTTTATATATAAGCTTCTGTAATTCCATTTTATTTCATACCATTATTCGTTTCATGTTGTATATACATACGATAATTTCATTTGAGGAAGTGCGGACTACCGCCCCCTTAAAATGATATGACTCGTTCATACCACACATGGAACGTATAAAGGATGGTGTTAATGAACTTAAGTAACATATATAAAATATTATATTATACTGGAATAGTAATATACCTATGTATCATTTGGATTCGATTCTTTTAAAATAAAAATTAAATGGAAGTAGCGTTCGTGCGTACGTACGGACTACCGTCTCCACGAACGCGATGAGATTCATTCTCCATCGTATCCATTCAAGTATAATTATCATTTAATGATTTAAAAATGATTTTTAAGGACTTTATATCATTCTGGATATGAATAAGATACAACAAACATGACTTATGTAACAAAACATATAAAAAAAATGAGTAAGTTAACACCCGAAACGGCGATAATACTAAGATATTATTATCAAATCAATATTAAAAGATCATATATGATATCATATTAATGTATATGATTCTTGTATAATTTAGTAACAATTATTTCACTATTATACAGGAGGTTAACCTACCCCAACCAAGGAAAAGTACAAGGTAAGGTTTATTTCACAATCTCTTAATTATCCGAGGTTGTATTATATGTAATAATCTACTGGGACCTCTTTATCATCCACATCCATGTTTCTTCGAAATGTATTTCAAAACATTTTTACTATTTACAAGAATATGAGTTAAAGTCATTTATACCCTTGTTTGTCTTTTTATAAGAGGTTTATAAAGGAATCTTTCCGTCGTTTTCAAAACAAGGTCCTTTTTAACCTTTTCGACAGAATTGAGGTAAGAATGTTTTTTTTAACTTATACGGCGGGTGCGGTTATTTTCTGTCGTTATAAAATCGTCGAAGCTTTCCATACAAGCTTATAAGAATATTTTCAATGAAAATTTTTTATTTTATATGGATCTTAAATGATTTCAAAATAAAAGGAGATACTTCTTTAAAAAAAATTTTGATTTCATCTATGTCAACATCCTTTGATGGATTTTAAGATTATTTGAAGTTGATTTATTATGATACAAAACTTCTATATTGTATTGAAGGTTTTGTGATATGTTTGACTGTGGATGTGCTATTTTTATACCATTCATATTTTATGGTGAAATTATTGACATTTCGTATGCTAGTTTTAATACGAATGTTTATGTTATGTTTAAACCTTTTCATATGGGAATGCATTGGACTTAATAAGTGACGGGTGGAGCCCGCTATAGCTCCTCGATGCATCGGTATGTCTCATGAGACAAACTAGTGTCTTGGCAGAAGGCCTTGACAAAATCTTATTTGTAGTCTTGGCACGAGGCCTTGACTATGTGGTTATGATAGTCTGGCATTATGCATTCCAACATTATGAAAGTGGTTATTGATTTTTGCATGTGATTATTCGATTAGTAGAATATCCATGTAAATAAGTAAATGGAATTATTTCATTTTATTTATGCCATACCATGTTGAAAGTTCATGTTTGAAAGGCTTTTGTTTTAGTTATACATTTCCTTAAATGTTTATTCTTATTTATGAAAGTTTCCGCTATATTGTTATCCTTACTGGGCATTTGAGCTCACCCCTTTTCTATGTTTTATTTTTCCCAGGATATGAGGAAGTAAGTTATGAATGACCTTCAGGGATATTATGAGGGGATTATAATGTGGATTGTGGAAACATTATGTTGTTGTATTAGTTTTTCATTTTATGATGTAATGTAAAACTTATGAATATATCTAGTGTTTCCAAGGCTACTAAACCAATCGGTCTTTCGAGATTTGATCTTTCTTGTGATCATGCCAATGTTATGTAATAATGCACCGACTCTGGGTAACTGGGGTCGGGGCGTTACAGTTGGTATCAGAGGAAGTTTAGTACAAACCTTGGAATCTAGATTTAGATAAACTCTGATTAGAGCACGTAGACCTAAGATGAACTTTAAGGATTAGTATAGAAGAACTTCCTAGAATTTTGGTATTGTAGAGATTTTGTGAGTTTTCCGAGCAATACATCCCTGTCTGGATACGAGCAGGTAGAGGTAGCTCTGGCACAGATGTACCTAGGGGTAAAACCCGAAAACACCGCTTTGAGCTAGACTCGAACGGGAACTGGTGCACGACAACGGGCCTTGCTGCACTCTTGGTTACGACACTCCCGGGGGATATGCTTAGGATAATTCTCATTTTCTTTACAAACCATTATGAAGGGTTTATGAGTATATACATCCTCAAATGAGACATTTTTATGATTATGGATTATATCCATAAATAGTTCAATTTATGTTAAGTGTTTTATAAGTATGGGATTATGTATTTTGATTCATAAACTAATCTAGTGTATTCCATTGTTTAGAAATGGCGCCCAGTAGAAGGAATGAGAACTCCAGAAATGCACATGATCCAAAGAGAAGGAAGGATCATATCTTTCATGGTCTTAAGCTACAATTTATAAGAGAAATAGTCTCCCATGTATTATCATCATATGAAGAAATAATATCATGTGTTGATAAGATAAGTAAAGAGTTTACTGAGTCCTATGGCTTTGAAGGGAAGCAAGAGAAGAAAAGGATAGAAGAGAGAAAGATGGATAAAGGGAAGAGGGAAAAGAAGAAATTTCCCATATGTGGTAACTGTGGAAAGAAACACCCTGGAACTTGCCTGAAAGGAATGGGAGTTTGTTATAAGTGTGGAGAAAAAGGGCACAAAGTACGTGACTGCAAGGGTAAGAAAATGGTTTCAAATGTACAATGCTTCATTTGCAAGGAGTTTGGACACTACGCGAACCTATGTCCCAGTCATCAGACTATGCCACAAATGATTCTATTGGATAATAATCAAGTTATGATACTACCACAGATGAAGAGTAATGATTATAGTTCTTATGTTGATTATGTCAATTGAGTGTTGTATCAACAATGTATTTGTTATAATAATTATGGAGTATATAAGGATTGTACTGCAGTACTATTTCATTAAGGACTTGAGATTGTGTGAAACAAAGAAAAGTGACTCAACAGCAGGATAAATTTTTGGAAAATATATGGTTGAGAGAATGATAAACCATAATATAGTTCTGATACCGAGTTAGTGATTTTGGAATAATACATGATTGTTTTGGATAAATTATATTGGATATTCTTGACTACCTTGGAACTGATTAATGATCTGTATATTCCATTATTGTTGGGGTTTAAAACATTTTTGGATTGATGAGGTATATCCAGCATTCTATATGGAATAAGGGAGCATGAATGTAATCAATAAGGAATATGGTAATTCATGATGTTTCAGTGTATTAAAAGAATACATGATGAAGGTATTCATATGCAATTACGTGGTAAAAAGGATCTACATTATGTTTAACTTCCTTATAAATGTTGGACTGTGAGTTTGGTCAGAAATATTTTGGATAAATTCTAGTTTGAGATTAATTTTGGATTTCCATAAAAGGACAACCCGGAGGTCGGGCGGTAACCCGTCGCGTCCGGCAAGGCTGCGGGACTTGAACCCGCAACCGAAGGGAGACAAGGGTGTATCACCTACCACTGGCCCACGATATGTCCTTGATTAAATAATGTAGTTTTTTTAAAAGATCTGGTAGATGAATTATAAAATCATTTATTTTGTAACCCTGTACGAATATTATAAATAGAAATTTTTTTTACGTTCTATTATCTTTTAGAGTGAAAGATGAGTTTGTGGTAGAAATTTATTAATGGATAAAACTCTAATTATAATGTAAGTATATCTCCTTATGATCTTAACCAATCTCATAAATAAATTCCTCAACATTAATAAAAGGAACTTAGAACAAAAATGTTGTCCTAGATGGTACCTTAAATCATCACTAATTTATGGCTTTGGGATTGTTGGCCTTTTCATAGCCATGTTCTCTACCACTCTCCATCATATAATTGATGGTTAGATTTCTCTTCCATATCCATATTTTCCTACATGAAACCCTAGTATGTGTTATTTTCGGTAATCTTTATACTTTCCACTCTTTATTTTAAATAGAGGCCTCATTAATTCATTTTTCGATGTGGGATTTCAACTAAGATTTTTTGAAACGTCAAAAATGTGTTATCCTAATACCCTATGTTTTGTTGAACCGATGGTATTTCAAATCATCATAGATTGATGAATTTAAGGACCTCAATTTTACACTTTTTTGTGATTGAAGACCTCAATCACCACCTATAAATATTTACGTTTTTCCTCCAATTATATGTCTCTAATTTCCACCAATGTTCTCCTAATCGAGATCATAATTTGGTGGTGACCCTTTGATTTCTCTTTTCCTCATATTAAGACTAAATTTTAGTAACCCAATTTCCGATGTGGGTTTTCCCACAAATATATTTTCTATTTTAAACCTTTTATTTTTGAAGAACAATTTCAAATTGCGAGGACGCAATTTATTGAAGGAGGGGAGAATGTAACACCCCAAGATTTTATAGTGTGTTATTTCTTCAAAATAATTCAATAACTTTCACTACACGCAACACCAAGTTCAATCGCACCATGACTTACCAAACAAGCTGTTCAAAAGAGGTTATGAATAGTGTTAACTAAATTTTAAACTTTATATAATCCTTATAATTTTAGAATCCATATTATGAGTTTCTTAGACATAATGTAAGAACAAATTCATTTTCAGTATTTCACTTTTACCAAATTTTAATAGTGAACCCTTTTTAGATACTATATTTTAAACTTTTTGACTAAATGGGGACATCAAAAATTTAAAATGAAACATCCCAAGCTTCCACGGTACGCTAGCGTGTGTTGTACGCAACACCGAGTTCTAACACACCGTAACCAATCAAACTAGCCGTTATGAATAGTAATACCTACTTTTTGAAATTATATATATTTTATATTTGAAAATGGACTTCATTTTTGGATTCAAAATATCGAATTTAGCCTAAGGTGAAATTTTGGTACATTTCGGATAACTTTCATATTTTGATGAATAGTGAAAATTACTAAATTTTAATTAAAAACAACTTTTTTAATCAAATTAATTACTAGTGATAAATTATGAATTTGAGTGGTTTTAAAGTATATTTAGAATATATTTTTACCATTTAATATAATTTTGGTCATTGGACATAATTTTACAATTAAACCGAACATAAACAAGTGTCAATCTTTTGATAGTTATTATCTCTTAAAAACACGCTTTTTGTTTTGACAGCGGGAATTAATTTTAAATTAATTTCTGCCACTTCTGTGTTTTGAATTTAGAAAAATGGATTCCATATTTGGAATCAGGATGTTCAAATTGTGTAAATAGGTAACTTTTATTTTTAGACATTTTGAATAATTACTGTGGTAAATATATTATTTACCATGGTTAAGGGTAAATCCGGTAAATAAGGGTTAAAAAATAATATTATAATAATATAAAATTACCCTAAAACGTGTCCTAACCTTATTGGTGGACACATACCCGACCATGAGCATCCTTGGGTCAATTTGGGGACCCCTTGGAGCCACTTGTATGTGGTAGGGACACATTATATTAATAAAGTTAAAATAAAAATAAAAATGGCATAAGCTTACATCTTTTAGAAGAACAATTTTTACATAGGGTTATACATGTTGGATTTTCGATTATAAATATTCATTAGAAATCTAGAAAGATTTCCTACATGATGATATTTTATTTATAATTTTTAGACATCAAATAAGTTAAATTATTAATGACACAATAATGATTCAATGTTTACCTCATTAATAAATCATTGAAATAAATAATATTATAATGATTAAAATATTATCTAAAACCTGTCCAATTATTATTGGTTGATGTTATTTAGAATATGAGTCATCTTATCTTCGACCTCAATGATTTTTGGACCATTATAAACCGAATATAATTATATTATAAAGTAATACTTTCACTCTTTCCTAAAGAGCCCCTCCTCTCCCTTATAAAAGGAGACCACTTCTACTCATTCCTCACACCTCTCAAGCCACTTGGCTCGTCCAAACTCTGCCCAAATAAGCTCCCCACATCCCCCTCCTCATCCTTGAAGCTTCCCCTTAGGCAGAAAGCATTTCAAGAAGTCCTTTGGTTCCAACCAAAGTGAGTTACCTAAATTAAAGGTAACGATTTCTCTTAAATTATTTTCATTTATTTTGCTTCTTCAACCCCCAAACTCTTTTTATTTCCTTTCTTTTGTAACAACACCAGTATCCTCAATATACTAGGATGTTGTTATAAGAGGGATTCAAACTACACATACACACAACTCCATCTAATGGATGATGAACATAATGTTTCTGTGGATGGAAAACTAACGCCTCACGAAACGATGATTGTTCAAATACATCTTACCGCCTCTCATGGTGGCCATTATGATGGCACTGTAATTAAATATGATATTAATGATATATATTTTATATATAAGCTTCTGTAATTCCATTTTATTTCATACCATTATTCGTTTCATGTTGTATATACATACGATAATTTCATTTGAGGAAGTGCGGACTACCGCCCCCTTAAAATGATATGACTCGTTCATACCACACATGGAACGTATAAAGGATGGTGTTAATGAACATAAGTAACATATATAAAATATTATATTATACTGGAATAGTAATATACCTATGTATCATTTGGATTCGATTCTTTTAAAATAAAAATTAAATGGAAGTAGCGTTCGTGCGTACGTACGGACTACCGTCTCCACGAACGCGATGAGATTCATTCTCCATCGTATCCATTCAAGTATAATTATCATTTAATGATTTAAAAATGATTTTTAAGGACTTTATATCATTCTGGATATGAATAAGATACAACAAACATGACTTATGTAACAAAACATATAAAGAAAATGAGTAAGTTAACACCCGAAACGGCGATAATACTAAGATATTATTATCAAATCAATATTAAAAGATCATATATGATATCATATTAATGTATATGATTCTTGTATAATTTAGTAACAATTATTTCACTATTATACAGGAGGTTAACCTACCCCAACCAAGGAAAAGTACAAGGTAAGGGTTATTTCACAATCTCTTCATTATCCGAGGTTGTATTATATGTAATAATCTACTGGGACCTCTTTATCATCCACATCCATGTTTCTTCGAAATGTATTTCAAAACATTTTTACTATTTACAAGAATATGGGTTAAAGTCATTTATACCCTTGTTTGACTTTTTATAAGAGGTTTATAAAGGAATCTTTCCGTCGTTTTCAAAACAAGGTCCTTTTTAACCTTTTCGACAGAATTGAGGTATGAATGTTTTTTTTAACTTATACGGCGGGTGCGGTTATTTTCTGCCATTATAAAATCGTCGAAGCTTTCCATACAAGCTTATAAGAATATTTTCAAAGAAAATTTTTTATTTTATATGGATCTTAAATGATTTCAAAATAAAAGGAGATACTTCTTTAAAAAAAAATTTGATTTCATCTATGTCAACATCCTTTGATGGATTTTAAGATTATTTGAAGTTGATTTATTATGATACAAAAATTCTATATTGTATTGAAGGTTTTGTGATATGTTTGACTGTGGATGTGCTATTTTTATACCATTCATAGTTTATGGTTAAATTATTGACATTTCGTATGCTAGTTTTAATACGAATGTTTATGTTATGTTTAAACCTTTTCATATGGGAATGCATTGGACTTAATAAGTGACGGGTGGAGCCCGCTATAGCTCCTCGATGCATCGGTAGGTCTCATGAGACAAACTAGTGTCTTGGCACAAGGCCTTGACAAAATCTTATTTGTAGTCTTGGCACGAGGCCTTGACTATGTGGTTATGATAGTCTGGCATTATGCATTCCAACATTATGAAAGTGGTTATTGATTTTTGCATGTGATTATTCGATTAGTAGAATATCCATGTAAATAAGTAAATGGCATTATTTCATTTTATTTATGCCATACCATGTTGAAAGTTCATGTTTTAAAGGCTTTTGTTTTAGTTATACATTTCCTTAAATGTTTATTCTTATTTATGAAAGTTTCCGCTATATTGTTATCCTTAGTGGGCATTTGAGCTCACCCCTTTTCTATGTTTTATTTTTCCCAGGATGTGAAGAAGTAAGTTATGAATGACCTTCAGGGATATTATGAGGGGATTATAGTGTGGATTGTGGAAACATTATGTTGTTGTATTAGTTTTTCATTTTATGATGTAATGTAAAACTTATGAATATATCTAGTGTTTCCAAGGCTACTAAACCAATCGGTCTTTCGAGATTTGATCATTCTTGTGATCATGCCAATGTTATGTAATAATGCACCGACTCTGGGTAACTGGGGTCGGGGCGTTACAATTAACATCAAGAAAAACATCTTGGCCTCATGAAATTTAAACTGCAAAAATAGTATTCCATTACTACATGAAATTAAAATACAAAAAACTTTAGAACACATGATGTTAATCTACAGGGAAAACCTCCCCAATACATGATGTTAAAATATAAATTCCATGAAAAAATTTTATCCCCTATCAAGGGACCACAACATCCTTATTTTTTCTAGCTAGAGTACATGGTGCTTCCACCATCTTTGAAAAAAACCCTAATCCATGTTGAAAACTTTATGTCTTGAGTCTCTCAGGTCTCAGAAATCCTTCCATAGCCATTGTAAGAGAAATAAAATATCATGGTTCGGTAATTCTACTGACATAGAAGAGCTTAGTACCCCCCAACCAATGACATCTTGGCTCAATATAAGGTCCATAAAAATTATTATGGGCATGAAATCACTATGGTGAAACCCATCACCTCAGTTAATTTTGGGTCATCCCTGATATGAATTTATAATGTCATTACTCATGTTTTGAGAATATTGTGACATTATTACAACATTCCCATCTCCCACATAGATGGTTTTCAGAGTTATTTCATCCCTAGGAATCCTAATTAGGATCAGGTAAAATATCCTCCATATTTGGTCCATATGTGTTACAACATTAAATTACCAACACTATGGTCAAAGATTTACAAACTTAATCTCTAGATTATTATGCTCCAAAATACTAGGCCATAAACTGCATGAGAGAGGGACAAAAAAATTTCATTTTAAGACCCAAAAGAGAGAACTTGTCAAAATTCATGTATTCACTAGATAAACTCTTCATCTCCAAAGTGTATGGAAAAATTAGGGCACACATAAATATTGTATAATGATCATAAGAACTATATTCTATCCCAAATAAATTCCAATCTATTCAAACTAGACCCACTGGTTTATGAAAAATCAAGAGTAATGATTTGTCGCATCTCCTCTATGTGAGAATATTTTTTCTTGCTGGTGACACGAATTTCAGGGTGCTTGACCCATCTTGGATATTAAATTCTTTTTAAATCACACTTCAGGATCTATGCACTTTGGGTCTCCATATAACCCCATATCCCTTTCCATGGAAACATGATCTCTCAATTCATTATGCATATTGATGTAGAAGATCCGGGGATACACCAACTTCTGACATCATAGCCTAATATGAAGTGATTTTTAATCCATGTGATCCTAAAGTCACTCTGGATGAACTCATCATCTGAGGGTGTTGTAGGTCATCCTTGGTATGATTATCTTGTACCTTCCTCATGACCTAAACACTTTGGAGCACGATTTGAAATCCATGTACCAAAATATATGAGTGGATTCAACATCCTCATTATGTCACATTACCTTAATTAATACCCTTTCTCAATGCAGGATGGCACTTCATTCTTGAATCATTTGATAGCCCACATATCCTATTTTGAAACCATTGGGCATAGGGATCAATAATTCCAATTTAGATTTATATTTCCTTATGCTGCTATAACTATCCATGGATAGATTTTATTCCATTCCAAACATCATTGGGTAGATTCTTGAGTCATTGAAAATCATTCACAGCCCTTAGGAAAGAGTATTGCCTACTGGTTTGGAATTTCTATTTACACAAAATGGCTTGGGATAAACAAACATATGTCTCCTTGAGCCAATATAATGGTATTTCTAATCCTTGTGAGCCCCGAAAACACTGAGGTGGAACCTAAAATCTCATACTATTATGGGACATACTCGGTATGTCTACTCCATCCTTTTTTCACATACTCATGCTTTTGGGTTATGACTTACATAATTTAATTACAACTATTTAGGAAGACCTATCATCCCCATTATTTCTAAATCAACCCATATTCCATCAATAAATATATCATGGCCATTGGAATAGAGTGGAGATGAGATTTTCTTGGTTATGATATCGATGCATAAGGGATTTAACCCACCAACATGTGGCATCTCCTCCTTGTAAGAAAGGAACTATGATCCTCACAATCCCAAGAAGCACAATGGTAGAACCCTACAACTCAATTTTCTTTAGGTCATTTCTAGAATGATTTCATCATATATTTTTGTCATCAACATCAAGACGCTGGGTAAAAGAAGAAAAACTACAATACATAATGGTCCAAACTAAAATACCCTAAACTACAATACATCTGTTTTGATCTAAAAGACTCTAATCTAAAGTATATCATGGTATAAGCTAGAAGTCCCTAAACTAATTTACATCATGGTCTATAAAAAAGGACCCTAAAATATATTACATCAATGTCAAAGATAAAAGACCATGAAAATATAGAAATATAAGGTCAAAGTTAAAATAAAATAAATAAAGGCCATATCTGGTCCAATCCAAAAGACCATATTATATATTATGGAGGATATTTAGAGTGCAAATTCTTGTTATCCCCACTACATAGACTTAGGGAAACCACAATATTCTACCCAAGCCTGTCATTTTATGAAAACTATGAGCATTATCCCTCAAATACATGAATCCTACCCATGTTGTTCTCCAAATAAGGTGATCTCAAGATATCTGGGACATATTATAAATAAATAATCTCATGTTAGTGCGAATTCATGTGCATTTCTCATGATAGAGTTTCTTAAAATTTCAAAATTATATTCCATAAAGTCATTTTTATTAAATATAACATAATGGATGGTTATGATTGGATATTCACATAATATAATATCAATAAATAATCACTCCCATAATGAAAGATAGAAAACTATATAAAAACATATAATGTTTATATTATCAATTCAATGAGAGCATAATAAAGGATGAATATATCATCATTCAGATATATATCAAAGGGTTTTTATATTTAACATTGAATCTTTTTATTTTCATTATGAATGAATCAAATTATATGGGGGGAGTTTGTTTACTCCCCTCAAATGAGCATTAGAAAAAATCAAAAAGGATGAAATACTTTAATATAGGTATTATTTTCCCCATAAAATCAATGGAATGAGAATGTTTCCAAATATCACTGATCCCATAAGTCTCCAAGGGACATGTGATCGTGTGACCATCATAAGGTCACATAAAGGAATTGGGTACAGTGGATAGTCTAAACTAGGTCCCATGAAGCCCATATTGACATGTCCTCTTGGTCGCACATAGGCACCTCAGACACTTGACAACCATTACGAGGCGGTGAGATATGCTCCCTCAGGCCACATAGGTTATCAGTCGTGAGATCCTGACAACCCAATATTAAAATCCTTCAAAAATTGGAGGGAAGATGTCTAAAAGTTAGAGGTACCTAGAAATCATAAAGATCACATGACACATAAAAAATGAAAAGAATTTTTGTCCTTGAAAACATTCAAATAATGTCCCAATACCATAGAGCCATTGTAAAATTAATCAAATGAAATAAAAGGTGGGGAGATGGAGACCACTCATGGTTGTTGAACATCATGTGACATGCCCCTGGAGGCCCGAAAGTCACTATGATACCCCTATGACAAGGTATCTTCATCTCTCAAAATCCATTTGTATTTTCATCCTCAACACATAAAGCACCTCAGGTATGTCCAGGAAACATCACACCCCCCTTTAGACCCTTAAGGGGAAATAGATGGATTTTTCCCTGATGTTATCACTCTTATCAATAAGAACTTTATTGGTCACACGAAACATCAAGAAGAGCTATAGTAACTGACATTGACATTAAAAATGTAATATCAAATGAATCCAGACCATTGTAAAGTAAATAATATAAATAAAATATGGGAGGATGCATAAACTTCTCACAATCCTAATAATATTGTGACTTTCTAAGATTTTCTCCATAACCACATTAGACACCATTATAGGCCCTCATGATCTCTTGAAGGTCCACATTCAATTCACCCATGTATCAAAGAACATTCCAAAAATGTTGATTGAAGACATATGAAGACCCCTCTACAACCATCTCAATCTCATAAAAGGCCCTTAGACTTTCAATAAGACAATATAAATATCCCTTGGCCTATCTGCCTAATCAATAAAGACACCATCAATATAATTTAATCCAAAAAAGGTAAATTTTTTGGATAGATCTTTGGTCATTGGGAGATATGAAACATCATTAGAGTGATCCATGACAAATATGGGTGACATTGAATCCCTTCGCCAACTCTTTCCTAGACTAGCATGATATGCACCAAGTGAAGTGGTGAAAAATAGGGCTTGAGAGGCCTATAAGATCCGCAACCCAGCCTTAAAAGGGATTTTTTCCACATCCAAGCACATTATCACTCCCAAGTACCTGAGTGGATTTCCTAGAGTGGATGATCTCACATTGAAATGTTTTCCAACAGTTAATATGCTAGTGAATAGCTAGAGCGATCATGCTCCATGCATAAAGCACATCACTTGAACATTCATAGATCATGCGAAGGACTTCTATAAATATATGAGAAGAAGATACCTCAAATATTATATATTATGAGATACTCAATATTAATGGACACTAAAATAATCTAAGGCATTCACAATATATGGAAAGACTAAATATTAAAGGTGGAAGACATAAGCTGAAAACATGTTACAGATCCTCACGTGATTCATGTGAACTATCCAAGACACACAGATCCACTTGGAAATGTAACCCATATCTCGCAAAACTCCTTCATAATGAAATTCAGTTCATGATAAATAATATGGAAATTTTTGGGGAAGTAACACTGTCCCCCTAGACACGCCACTTTAGTCTCACAAATCCCTTCGGGGCTTGTCACCAATTCCCTGTGATGTGCTTCAGATACATATCCAAACTCATATAAAGGTGACCACTCATTCCATACATGTCTCTTAGTAGAATCTAGGTATGTTAATAATCTCTCGTGATATCCTCTTGGAAAGTTAGTTGATACTCATGATTCCCTCCAAACATATCAATAGGGTCTCACAATTCCCTCCAAGAGTGTCAGACAATAAATGTGATACATTACAAGAAATAATATCTTGACACTTCAATAACCCTCTATAATAATCAACCATTTATATAGAATGAAACCAGGGAATTTTATATTGATCAAGTGTCTCCTTTTAGACAAGCCAGCTGGGTCATACAATGTATTCCAAGACAAATGATATGGATTTTATGATGTCCTATGGACAAGTTATCCTTAATCATGTAATGACATTTGGATGCACCATATGGGTTATGTAAAGTCATTTAGAAATAACAGTTGTATCATTTAGTTTTATTTGGATATTATAGGTAGATACTATGCTACATATCCTGATCAGTGGAAAATCAGTGCTTGTTATGTAGTTAACTAGGCCAGATCAATAAGAAACCCACAAAGTGAAAGCTCTGATCATCTAAACAAAGATGAATCTGATTCCTTCCCTAACCAGGACACATTAGACGTATCCATGAAGGATGGTCTACATACCAAACATATTGTGGGATGTAAAAATACGTAAGTCCCTCACCTACCAGGAAATGACATTGGTCATTTTCAATCCCTTGATTCTCAAACCAAGCATATCTCACATTGGATTAGGGAGTTAAAATAGTCATATAATTCACATCATGAGTCTACAATAGATAGGGAAACCTATTTATGTAATCCCCAATAGGTTTCATAACACATTCTCCTCAACATAACTGAATCTATCTTGGGACAAGTCCCAGGGGATTGATTAAACTATGAGAAATCAAACTCCTGTAATAAATGGGATACATAGAATCCCTTCTTGAGGCTCAGGATCAAATAAAAATATATTTAGATGAAATATTTATGTCGATGTAGTTTCAACCATAAAGACCCAATAATTCCCATGGACTGACAAAACCACCCCATCCATTAGTAGACTGTGAAATAAAATGAAATATAAAAACATTGGTTCTCAACATAATCAGGATATGTAGTATGTCCCTCTAGGACTCAATCTTGAATTCTTGGTGTCCCAGAGAACCTATATATGTCATGTACTCATAATGTTAAATTGAATGAGTTTGAAAAAATTTGTGGGTTTTTATTCCTTCAATAACCATGATATGTAGGAGGCCTCATAATGGCTCAATCCCCACGTTATAATATTAACTAATCCTTACTTGGAAGCACATTCCCAATCACATGGTTATATGACTTAAGTTTATAAGAAAACACGAATTACTAGAAAATAATGGGGAACATCAGATACATACAAATGGATTAAGTAAAGAGACCTCTTCCTTTTTCACATGGAAGAGAATTAAACCACAATTGTTTGGTTAGGATAACTAGTCATGTATCATGATTAGGAAGATATTCATAGATAAATATGAAATCTATTACAGAGTCATAGAGTTTCTAATAACATCCCCAGAATAGGTTTTGCTGACCCTGACCTCCCATCCTCTTGCCCAATGAGAGTCCTCAATAAGGATTACGCCTAAACCCCATATGATCACATGCATATGGAAAGTAGGTTTGTAATGATTTATATATGATGGAACCATTTCGAGGTAATGCATCAAATAAGAAGGTAAATCTGGTGTTTCTGATATCCGGGTCATTTTTTACTGGTTGTTATTAAGGTATCCTTAGTAACTAGGTACCCATGTATTGGACCTTTGTGAATGGATCATCCATAATTGAAATTATGGTGGACATGGTTTCATATTCTTGGAATAGATGATGGGTGTTAAACCAATTCAAGGTCTTGGTAAAATAGGATGGAAAAACATTTTTTTTACACTCAATTTAGTGATTTAATACATAAATATAAAAATAAAAAATTCTAAAAAGATTAAACGACCTAGTATATTTTTCTAATTAGATATATATCACAATAAATTTAAATACTGATAAAATGATATTATTTAAAACTACATAAGAAGAATATAAAATCTTTTTATCTTCTAATACTACATGGTATAAACTTGGGACCTACTTATGAAAGGTTTACATTATAGAGTATTTTAAAAAAAGAGTTAAATCATAACTTGATGTTTTGAAGTATAAGTGAGTCATGGGGTATAACATAGTGACATAAAAAAGTCTAAAATAAAAATCATGAATAGCATAGCATGACATAAGATTAAGATGTAAAGGCATCACAGTAATACGGAAAAAACACAAAACATGACATCATATTCATATGTTAAAGATAAAAACAACATCATAAAAACATAGTGTTCTTAGGATAACAAATAATGAACCATACCTTGTATCACATGAGATAAAAATAATACCCAATGCATTGAAGGGATATATAATTTTGAGACCAGTCATCATATTCATATTATGTACATGAATTTTTGTTCCATATATATCATACTACATAATTGTTTCCGATGCTTTCACTGGGGCACGCGCGTCCATCTGCTTGAGTTCAATAGGTGAGACTTTTGTTTCCCCGCATTCCCGCTTTCCAAAGGCAGGAAACATTCTCTCCTTGTTCAGGGACGTTGGCTCCTTTATCGAAACATGATGATGGGACGTCGGTTCGTCCTTCTGTGGATTCTTCCTCGGAGCTCTTCACCTAGTCCGGGTCTCCCTTATAGATTTAATACATTGTACATGAAGCTCTTCTTGGTGCCATATTTTTATGGACACTAGTTAATTACGCTGCTTCTGTCAGGACATTCCAAGGGGTCCAGTCAGGGCAGCAACCTTTAGTTGGGGGAGTAGTCACGTTGAGACATCACTAGCATGTCTGGACGCTGGGGAATTGGCGTGTCTTTCTTTTGTCCCTTATTATAGGGCTTCTCAAGAGAACAGAAGCCTGAGGCATCCCACATCGAGTTCGGGGAACCATATGCCATATGCATGTATCTGAGGTTTTCCTTAGCTTCCCATGTTCATCACAGGGTATGCTGCAAGTTTAACGTCTAGTAGAGACGGATCGGGTAGATAAGAACAATAGCTAGAGTGGATCAGATTGAAGAACCCCCTTGATGGATCACCGATATTGGGGCTGACACATGGGAGACTTCCTGAGTACTGTGGAGGGGAATGAGGAAGGAATGATCTCACCAGGATGTGGCGGCTCGGGTAAGAATCAGGATGGATGATGGTTTTGCTCTTGAGCCTCGAAGAGACTTCCTACATTCTATACCTTAGCATGGATAAAAGTACTCATAGTTCGGAAATTGATTCTGGTGAACCGACGTGAATGAGGAACTTGGTCCATAGGGTGATGGGCTTGAACCTTGTGGAGGCTTCCTACGTACCATGCCCTGACACGGATCAAATTCTACGTAGTTCGGGAAGGGTGGGGTCGGAGAACCGATGCGAAGATGGACTGGGGGTCCGAGGGAAACGGGATTGAACCTTGAGGAGGCTTCTAACATACCATGCCTTAGCATGGATCAAAGTCCTCATAGTTCGGGAGTGGAAAGGGGCTATTGAACCGACATGAAGGGGTGTCGGGACAACTGGATGGTGGGCTCACAACGGATTGTCTTTGGGTTGGGATATAGTTTAAGGCCATGCAGGACGGGGTGCGTGTCAGAGAACTGACGTGAATAAGGAATTTGGTCTATGTGTATGGGGGGCATGAACCTCGTGGAGGCTTCCTACGTACCATGCCTTGACATGGATCAAAGTCCCCGTAGTTCGGGAAGGATATCGGTGAACCGACCTGAAGATGGACCTTGGTCCGATGGGTGTTGGTCTTGAACCTCGTGGAGGCTTCCTAAATACCATGCCCTGACATGGATCAAAGTCCCTATAGTTCGAGTGTAGAGTTTAGCATCATGAAAGACGGGGGTAATTTGGGGTTCATGCTCTGAGACGAACCAAGGTGTGTCATGTTCGGTGCTCACTCTAAGCTCATGGGAGTCATGCTCAGTGTGAGAAACAAGAGGTTGTCGGGACCTAATGATCACGTCGCGAAGGGTGCGTCTGTGGGTAACAAAGAGGGGATTACGTGTTGGGTGGCCCATGGTGATATGTCTTACTCTAGGATGGAGGCTCGAGTACAACAAAGCACATAGGGAGAGGTATTTCGCACCTTGTAAGAAATGAGGGGGTCAGTTCCTTATCATTTCCTATGTTGGCCTTGGGGACCGAAGATGAAAGGAGGGAGTAGGGGGCTCTGCCTCCTGTGAGAAAGGCTAGGGGATTATTCCAAGATGGCTGCCGATCCTCGCAGACAAAGACCACTCCTAGAAGGGGGATATCACCCCCTGTGGAGACCAAGGGGCGTGGAGAATGTCCAAGGTGGGGGCACCCCGCGTGAGAGGCATGTGGCGATGTCACATTTTAACGTCATGTATTGAGGAAGAGGGTTCTTGGCAGTTTAACATTCTAAAGCTCGGATGAGGTGGGTTTACTCCGCACCCCTAGGACATACATAACTGGTAACCTTTGATCCTTATGGGAGGGAAGGTACCAGAAATTCCTTGGTAAAGGGGGGTCGCGGAGTGATGCATCGATGGGTCAACATTAGCGTGGCTACGTGATGAGGAAACATCCATTAGCGTGCTCATACGAAGAAGAATTAGGCAAAGAAATGCTACGGGTGGCATTGTCTAGGGGACATTGATGTCACACTATGAAAACCTGGAGGGTCGCGCAGGAAAAGGAATTGCCAAGCAGAGGAGTCCATTGGCAGGGGCCTTGTGGAGCTTTGTTGATCTACATGGTGAAGGGCACTTGTGAAGGGTTGTGCTTTGTGAAATTGGGTGCCTTAGCCATAGCATGGGGCATAGGTGAAAATTGGAGGTGCTTCCTGAAGTGGAAAGGTATTCGTGGGGCACTGCCTCATGGAGCACAGGCGCCTCACGATGCAAAGTGTCATGAAGCAAGGTGCTTCGCGAAGTACAGTGATCCTGCCTTGGCATATAGATAAAATGTATGGGAGGGGTGTTTTGGAAAGTATAAACACTCCACAATAACCCGAGTCCCCTTGGGGATCCCCTTCCTTCGCGAAAGCCCTTAGGATTCGTGAAAGGCATCCCTCTCAAAATAGGGGATAAAAATGAGACTATGTGGAGGCATCTCGTGAAGAAAAAAATACCTCGCGTAGCTCATGATTCGCAGAGAAAAGGGAGCATCACGATTTGGGATCTGAGAAGCCAGATGTTCGGATTTCCATCGAGATGGCTCAGGGGGAGCTCAGTATTTATAGGCAAGAGGAACCCCAAAGAAGAGCTTATGTGGCGCGAAGAGGGATTGGGTTGCTCCGCAGCGGGTCGCAAACGTCAGAGGCATTTGCAGAGGGTACCGCCTCCTGTTCTTCGTGGCGGGCTTGCGAACGTTCGGGGAGTTCACAGAGGGTACCAACTCCTTTACTTCGCGGCAGGCTCGCTAACGTTAGGGGAGTTCGCGGAGGGTACCACCACCTTTAATTCGCAGCGACCGCATTGCTTGGGGGGACTCCAGGATGTGTCTTCGCGAAGCCGGCCCTGGGGCCTCTTTCTATTCATTCTTTTATTCCAACATTTTTTCATCGAAAAATTCCCCCCCTTAGACTTGGAGCCACAGAGGGATTATGCGTCAATGTATGAGGGAAATCGCCAAAATCACCAGCCATTCATGGTGCTCACTCGCGAAGAGTGTGCGCGAGGCGGATAGGGGCCGCACCGACCGGGCGCGCCGCGAAGCTCTGTGCAGACTAGATGTGCCGCAAAGCTTCGATGGCCGGCACCTAAAAATACGGGGCCGTACATCTCTTTTGTCCTTTACCTTATTTGCAATTTTTTCCTTACTCGCTCTCGACTCATGAAGCTCCACGTACTCCATGCCTTCTATTTGTGAATCGGGCTTCACGGAGAACCGCCAATCTTGGACTCTGCGACAGCGCCACACAAATGTGCGCTTGCAAGCCGAGGCCAGACTCCGCGATTTGGCTTTGCGAATGAGCTCCGTGAACAAGATTCATGACCTGGCCTGAAATTTGTCTGATTTTTCAAACACAATGGCCCATCAAGAAGCTGGGCTAGGAGTGCTCACAGACGCCACGCAGAGGGATTAGATGGTAAATTATCTGGGCCTATAAGAGATGGTCCGTAGCCACTCAGACCATAATTCATTGATAGATATGTTATCAGAGATTGAAAAGAACTCTCTATTGTTCAGGGGGATACCCTTGTATGGATTCAGGCCTAGGGATGACATCTTCATTCCTGAGGTGAGTAGGGACGAACTAGCTTACTGGTTCCGGAGCACGTCGTGCTAGCGCCAATGGTTCAGGGTGGCTGATATTCATGCGCAGGAGGACATCACACATATCACCGCCGACTGCCTATAAAATCATCTGAACAATGTTTATGGAAATCCATTGAAGCCAAAGACATCCCCTCTCATGTACCAAACAATATTGAATGCATCCTTGAGGGATTCGAAGAAGGGGTGGTCCGATGAGTGGGACCTGCGTCAGGGCGACAACTTCACAAATGATTGGGCACGACCCTATTTGGTAGGCACCACATGCGAGGACTTTGGAGCCGATTTGAGGAGAGTGGGTTTGTATGAGGCGGAATGGGCATCCCAATTCCACATTTATCAACCGAAACAGCAGATGCAAGAGCTATTTAGTAGATGGTCATCTAGGACCAACACTTTTCACCTGCACCATGGGGAGGTTGGCATCAGTTTGTGGGATGTCCATCAGATTTAGGGGGTACTAATGTTGGGGGCTATGTATGATGAGTTCCTCCACATCATGAGTGCATGGGAGGATCAAGAGAAGATGCCGCGGCGGGCACTTTCACTGATGGGGCTAGTCCCCGGAGAAGATAAAGAAGTGGTGAGGGATGTCCACTTCAAGATGTGGTTCAAGAAGTTCCTAAACTTACTGAAGGATCGAGAGTTTCCCTCGAGGCCTCAAAATTTCATGAAGGGGGATCAAAGGGGAAAAATGAATTTGTATTGGCGGCTCTTGAAGGAAATCCAATAAAAGACCTGGGGTTTCAGTGTCAATACCGAACAACAACTGATAGTTAGACTGGAGGCATTTATCGCGGACCTTATTTGTGGTTAGATCCTACCAGTGAGGGATACCAACATGGGGGTGTGACCTAGCTCATTCATCCTGGCATCCATGCTGGCCCCAGGAGGGTAGGTCAATCTGGGGATTCTGATGCTCTCTAGATTGAACAAGATGCTACGACATGTTAGTGAGGGCAAGAGGCCGTTGGGGATATGTGGGCTCTTCCATCTTCTGTATGGGTGGATCGCAGCGCACATCATGGGGGTTTACAAATATCTGAACCCCATCTTGCCTCTGGGGCCAAACTTCCGCCCATCCATTCTGAATGATGCTAGGAACTTTCCATCAAAATTAACCATACCCTTGGTACTAAACTGGGTGTGGAAGGCGGACGATTTTAATTTGTACCTGTTTCCATTATCGATGGGGGTACTCATCGACAGCGGTCAGAGGACGAAAGAGCATCAGGACAATATCCTAGCCTTCTGAGGTGGAGTCTTGGTAGAAAGGGTGGACCGCGAGCCTCTCTATGAGCCGTACACCCCACACCGGTTTGAAAGTCAATTTTGGTGCCTGCAGCGGCTGACCCCGCAGGTCTACTAGGAGGTGTGCCATGAGTAGCACCCGTGTGTGATGAGGCAATTGTGGATCATGTTCACACGGGATGACGGTAAAATGCATTATGTGTTGCCTCCAACTACTGCCACCTTTGGACTAGTGAAAGAGTATGCCATAAGCTGGGAGGCAGCTTATTTGGGGGAAATGCTGAACTAGCCAACTGTTCGAGCTGGTGATGGCGAGCCTTACCTATCTCGTGGTCGGGGTCAAAAGGGGACAAGGGCCTATCGCGGTGGCGGGGCTGGCATGGTGGTGCAGCCTGCACCAGCTGAGGGTGAGGCGGCGGCAATAGATCCAGTAGCGGAAATTGACCCTACGGTCCCAGGAGAGCAGAGCCATCTGGAGGCGCCGCCAATGAGGGGATTCTGTAGGATATCCACTCAGGCTCTGGGGAAATGGATGTGCCATATCGACATGCCCGAGAATGTTGTTTTCCCAGAGACCAGGGACATTTTGGATGTCAACCGACTATTCCTCGGCCCACCCAAGATGTGGAAACACCTGAACTGCCTTGGGATGGATTTACCAGGTATAGGCCCTATCCAGGCTGGTTTCGTAGTGTCCCCCATGAAGGAGGTGCAATATCTAGATGATCTGGAGGACTTTGTACATTCTAGTGGTGCCCCGTGTCCAATGAAAGATTGGGTGAGGGTACTTCTGGATTGGATTGTACCCCCACAGCTATCGTCCACTGAGCTGAGAGTGCGCTTCCCCCTACCAGAAGAATCAGAAGAATCCCCTTTGGGAGACGAGGCCGGTAGAGGGAGCCCGTTGGAGGAAGGCGAACTCGGTGATCAAGACTCGGGTCTTGACAATTTCGTGGAGGCTCTCAAGGTATCATCCCAAGTTTCTTTCTTCGGGGTCTTCTCTCTGGTCATTATGTATTTCTTACAAATATCTGAACCATGATGGAGGACCTTGTGCACAGACCTCATTCTCACCCCTCGGTGGGTGCTGATGCAGGACCCTCAGAACCCGCACCTGTGGCCACGTCTAGTTCTGTGTCTGGTGGGGCAGGGGCATTCGAGGTGGCTCCTCCAGAATCTCTAGACCTCCCAAAAATATATGGAGGTCAACAATTCGAGGTCCCATCAACATCGACTCAGGAGAGGCACCAGGAGTTTGATCTATGTAAGTCCTATCCACTGAATTCGTTACTGTCTCATGTTGATCGTGCCAAATAACATGCATGCCCTACTCTGTTACATATAGTTCTTCGACAGTCCTGGGGCGTTGCGGTGAGGTTGGATGGTATTTCTGGTGGCGCCCCTCCCAGTGGATGCCAGTAATTGTGGATATAGTTACCAAGCCCACCCGAGTTGCAGCGCTCCCTATCATTGGCGGGAAAACCAGTGGGGTCGTACCTAAGGTCATTGAGGTGGGGTAGGATGATGAGGATTGACTAGTCAAACCAAGTCCTACCACACCTGATCTGACGACAGATGTCGCACCTGATCCAATGCCAGACACAGATCCCACTGATGATTTTTTGAGGGCGTACCCTGCATATGAGCCTACTAATCACGCGGACTGGGATAAGACAGCCTCTGACGAAGTGGACAATGATATTGTCCACTGCCGATCATGGAAGCTGATCATGCACTTTATTGAAAAGACCCCCCAAGCATTATGTCTAGATGAGATGGACAGACTTCACTCGCGCCTGCACGAACAATGTGATGGTGGAGTGGATTCCCAACTCCCTCATCTGCTCATCCATGATCTCATGGAAGAGAAGATTCAGGAGTATGATTGTGGCCTTAGCGTGGGATGGTAGCAGAGGAAGGCAACGAACATTAGGAAACTACGGGAGGCTGAAAATGATGTCTAGCGGCTACAGATCCGGGTGGATGAGCACTCAGCCTCTCTTAACGAACAATCAGAGCTGATCTTGCGATTGAAGGCCCAGCTGGTAGAGGCATAAGAGCGTATGAGGCAAGCTTCCAAAGAAATGGCCGTCATTTAGGCCAACGTAAAGTAGGCCCAAACTGAGGCTGATGAACTGCACCCCATCGCTGCTGAGGAGGAGTGAGAATTGAGCCGGCGGCAGCAACTCCTGGATGCCACAAGTCGAAGGGTGACGGAACATCAACTTTATTTTGACACGGTCAACCCATCCATGGGAGGAATAAACCCCCGAGTGCTGTAAGGATCAAAAACTCTCAATCACCTTTTTTGATTTATTTTCTGTCATATCATGCATGAGTTTCATTATTGAGGTTGGCTTCATATGTGTCTGTTATATTCATGAAATGTCCAATGGTCAGTCCCTAAGCTCCCGCGTGTAGAACCCAATGTGAGAAACAAGGGGTGATCACCATGTTATTTCATCCGAACATAATGTGTCGACCAAGATTCGAGCATCTGATGTTTATTTAACCAATCCATATCTTTAGGGAAGACATGGGAGAGGCTTGATCAGAGTATTAGGACCTTAGAACAACCGACGATCCGTTCTTCTATTGTTCTCTGGTGCAGGAGCAGGGTAATGCCCGGGGTGTTGTGATTAGTCCAAACATAGGAAGTGAAAGGTGTGAATCAAAATACACAAAAATCTGGAACACTATAGGGGTGGTGTGACAATGAAGGATAATTTTTGACCATGTTCGAAACATAGTATCTTTATTGTGTTAGCCTGAAATGGAGATAACAGATGAGGGCCGACCATTGACCATGTTCGAAACATGGGGCCTGAATCAAAAATGTTATCCATTAGTATTCCATAACATTGGCCCAGGATAGTAGGTGGGTAATAGGCCAAGAATCCATACTATTAGAGGGTCCCTCCAGACATGAAAGTGGACGAGGGTCCGAATAAGGGGCACGCAGAGCGTGGAATGTGGAGTGAGGGTTTGTTCGAACAGAATATAACACTCTTGAAATTACACCACCTTGGCAGAAGCACACTGGATGGGAACATCGGTTTGATCATAGATCATTCCTTCTTTCAGACAAGACCTCTCTGGCAAGGGAGCCATCACTTCCCAATGTCATCTTCGGGCATCTAGGACTTGTTCAGGGTACAGTTGTAGTTACATGGTCCCTCACGAGGGGTTAGGTAATGGGCCAGAAATGAGGAGGAACATGATCTTATGATTCCTGAGGCTGGACCAGAGGTGAAATGCCTGGTGTCCCTACGTATCCCATGAGGATTGAAATCAAGCCGTACGTAGTTCTGGAAGCACAGTGTAGTCATAGACCAACACTGACAGGTGAAATCCTCTCTGGCAGAGGCTCTGGTGCATCCCATTATCAACATGGGGCATCCTGCATTTGTTCAGGGTAGAACTATAGTTTAGTGTCATGTGTTGAGGACATATGGCCTCCTAATTTTTAACGTCATATGATAGGACATGAAAGGGGAGAGCCATGGGATCATGTGGTGTGGTATCTCTGAAACCGACGTGAATGGGGACATGGAGTCCAAATCACACCACGTACCCCCATAGGAAACTCTTCAGGTCGAGGGACCAAGAGTGAGAATTAGGCTGGGCCCGAAGTAGAGTGCTTGGAAGTTCCTAAATACCCCCTGAGGATGGGAATCAAGCCATACGTAGTTCTAAGAGTGCGGTTTAACGTCATGCGAGATGATGAGAAGCCTGACTGCATTGGTACACATCCTACCAAAACTACTATGCCCACGTGAGTCGTGCTCGGTGTGGGAAACAAGAAGTAATGGTGGGACTTTCCCGACACAGGAAGGGGCATACTAGGACGAAGGGTCACTCAGTGAATATCATCCCAATGATGCTCACTCGTCCATGAAGCCCACCTAGACACAATAAGAGATAGATCCGAGTATGTCGGAATTCCACTTGAACATGAGAGAGTGGAAATGTGTGAATCATGAAGCTCGAAATCTGGACCACAATGATGGTGGCGTGACAATGGAGGATAACTGTTAACCGTGTTCGAAACAAAGTATCCTTATTGTGTTATCCTAGAGTGGGGATAGACAGATGAGGTTCGACCGTTTACCATGTTCGAAACATGGGACCATGTTGCAAATGTCATCAGACATCCTTAGTGACGTTGTCCCGAAATGATGGGAGATCCCTTTGGCCTAGCATCCATGGAGAGCCCTTAATCCTAGAATCCATGTCGTCTGAGGTTCCATTGGGATATGGATGAGGATGTAGATCCAAATAGAGAGCCCGCGAATCTTGGACATGGAACGAGAGGAATGTCTCCATGAAAATTCCACACTTCAGGCTCTCTGTCAAAACACATCTGAATACAACAATAATATGTATTAGATAAAGGGAGTAGAGTCCCTTCAAACAGGGAGATCTTAGTTTAGGGTCATAGAACTCGGACCATAGGTGGTAGGAAACATGGGAGACTCATAGTGAGTAATTAAAAAAACCTGACATGAATGGGAACCAGGGGTTCCAACCACCACTTGTTTTTTAGAGAGGTTTTAGGCCAAGGGTCCAAAAATGAGAGTTGAGTTGGGCCTGAGGCAAAGTGCGAAGGTGTTCCTACATACCCCATGAGGATGGGGATCAAGCTCTACATAGTTCTTGAAGAGGGGGAACGATGAGGCACCAGTTACAGGGATAAAAGAGGTGTGTGGGCGTGGACCACACACCAAAATAAGAGGTATTTCATATATCTTGTTTGTCCATTAAGGAGAGTGGTTTTTTTAATGAAGCGATAAGCCTCGAGTAGCAGGCCCTGGCATCGCCACAAGAATCAACCTGTATTAGAAGGTGAAAAATGGCATGGCGTATGACCAATACCCAATGTGACTTCCTCTATGATGAGGTCATCACAATGCAGTGTCATTTTTCGTAGTGCAGCCAGGATGATAATATCACAGTTTAGGGTCATGTGGTGGGACCCAGTATGCATTTTAACGTCATGTAGCACATACATAGAAGAGAAGATTCTAGGTGGGGAATGTGTATGGTGAAATGAAACATAACCGACATGAATGGGGACATAATCCCATGTCACACCATATGCAATTCTGAGAGGAGAACCTCAGGCCACGAGGTCCAGATAGGGGTATGTGAAAAATGGGTCTGAGAAACTACCTCCCAGCTGAGCTGGACCCGAAAATGAGACATCCGGGTGGTCCTACGTATCCCATAAGGATGGAAATCAATCCCCATATTGTTCTGGAGGATGCCTTTTAAGTTCATGTGGGATAGGCGGGACAGGAAAAAGGAGGGCTAATTTTTAGAACGGGGTGCCTGTGGTGTGGCTATTGCAAACCCAATGTGAATGAGTACATAATCGCGTACCACACCATACGGTCCTGAAGTCAAAGTCTAGACAGCGGGACAAAAACATACAAATTAGAAAAATATAGGCTTTATGCAAAGACAAGAGTTCTGGGCATTCCTACGTATCCCATGAGGATTGGAATCAAGAAAAACGTAGTTATAAGGAGATCTTAGTTTAGGGTCTTAGAGCTAAGTCAAAGGAGGAGTGTAAACCTTACAAGTAAGCGAAGACCTAGACCTGATCCCTAAGACCACAAGAGTCTAACTTGGTGTGGGAAACAAGGGAGGAGGATGCTCATTACAACATATAGAACACACACCAAAGGGAAATTGGTGCGGAGCCCCTATCACGGCTCTGGTCCTCCTAACATACAGATGTGCACTGAAAAATAGTACCAAGAGTTTAGAAGTTCTAATTGGACATGATGAGGTGGAGAAGGATTTGAATCATGTAACTGAAATTTTGGGCTTAATGTGGTTGGCATGGTGATGGGGGATTACAATTAACCGTGACAGAAATGTAGTATTCATATCGCATTAGCCTGAAATGGGAACAATAAATGAGCATCGACCACTGACCATATTCGCAATGCGGGATTTGTATCGATTTTATGTCTGCGACCTTTGGGGGAATTTTCCCATAATGGTAGGAGAGCCATTAGGCCTATCATCCTTGCAACTTAAGGGTCCCTTCGGGTGTGAAAGGTGATGGAAGCCCAAATTAAGAGAAACACAAAGCCTGAAAAGCGGGTGGAGGCATGTCCAACCAAATTAGGAAATTCTAGGTTCTAAACTAGAGTAACCTTAAGAAAACTGGTGAACTGCTGAAGAGGGTTGAAAAAGGTGTCCAGGAAGGAGAGGGTAGGCCAAGGGGCCAATGTGAAATGGATATTTCAGAGAAATTGGGCTGGACCCAAAGTCTAGACATCCGGGTGGTCCTACGTATCCCATAAGGATGGGAATCAAGCCACACATAGTTCTCGAATATACACAGGGGGTAGGATACACTAAAGAGGAAGTGTATGGTGTGGAGAGTAACTCGACATAAATGAGGACATAATCTCACACCACACTACACAATCCCATAGAAGATAACCTGGGCTAGGGGCCCGACAAGGCCAAGGGGCATGAGGGTTGGGCATCGGTCAGGAAGGCATGACTAGATCGTAGTTTAACGTCTTGCAGTGAGGACGAGGAGGGGAGTAGGATACCGCAAATAACGGAGGTGTACAGAACAGATAATAACCCGACGTTAATGAGGACATAATCTTGTACCACACCACACAATCCCATGAAAGAGAACTTGGGATAGGGATATGAAAAGTCCAAGGGGCCTTGGTCAGGAAGGCCTGACCAGCTTGCAGTTTAACGTCGTGCATGGAGGATGAGGGCTGGGGTTAGTTATCTCATCCGTGTATGGGTACGACACGGAGAGCAACCCGACATGAGGGGTGAAATAATCCTACACCATATCGTACAATCCTATAAGAGAGAACTTGGGTTGGGGCCCGAAAAGGCGAAGGGGCCTAAGGGTTGGCATGACCTGGAGGAAGTTCGTCACTTGGAGACACAACGGGGTGGAATGAACCACTACACTCGATGTTTGGGAAATCTTGGGGCGGACCTAATGATCTAGAACAGTTGTTGACCATGTTTTAAACACATCATCAGGAGAAAAAAACGAGCATCGACCACTGACCATATTCGAAACGTGGGATTTGAATCAATTTTTTTCTCGACAACCTCGAGGGTATTGGCCTGATGTGGTAAGAGAGAGCCCTTAGTCCTAGCATTCATACCATTCAGGGGCCCTTCCAGATGGGGAAGGTGACGGAATCCTAGTCAAAGAGAAGGTGAATCATATGTGTACGCATCTATCAAAGAGGAGAATGTCTCCATGGAGCAGGACATAGGGCTGGATCGATGTTAGCTCGACACGAATTGGGGAAAAAGTGCACCCTTTACAAACATCTTATCCCGAGGGGAAGATTCTGGCATTTGGGATGGGCCAACAGATGAAATTTCCGGGCATTCCTACGTATCCCATAAGGATGAGAATCAAACCATACGTAGTTCCTGAAGGCCATGCAGTTTAACGTCGTGCAGTGAAGACATGGGAGGATAGAAGGATAGGAGCGGGCATAAGGTGCGACCCTTATAATCCTTGTATGAGTGGAGCTAATGAAGCCAACACCATATCATGCGAGGATACTCCAAGAAAATTATACCAAGGGGGATAGTTGAGGAGAAGAGATTGGGGTTGGGCTCTAAACGAAGCATATGAGCGTTCCTGCGTATCCCATTAGGATGGGAATCAAGGAACACATAGTTCAAAAAATGTAGTTTAATGTCATGCAAGATGATGCGTAGTTTAAAGTCATGTATTATTGTACCGTTTAAGGTTATGTAGGACCATACAGTTTAAGGTCATGCTAGACCATACAGTTTAAGGTTGTGTTGGGCCGTAGGGCTCAGAAAAAGTATTTCTTAAGGAACTTGGCATTGGTGGGAGGAGTTATGCGCTCACCATCCATGGTTAGGAAGGAGTATTATCCATTGGGGTAAACCTCATGAATGATGTAAGGACCTTCCCAATTGGGCTCTAACATGGGTGGTTTCCTGTCGGGGATAATTGTTGCTCGGAGGGCCAATACCATGTCTCCTTACAAGAAAGAGTGGAGGCGAACCTTCTTGTTGAAAGCTCTGGCTATCTTATTCTGATGCCTTTCCAGATTGTGCAGGACACGTACCCTACTCTCGTCGAGTGCTTCCAATTCAGCTAGATGGATTTTCCCACCATATCTGGTGCATCCTAGTTATAGACTGTAGTGTGTAAAGATGGCAGTTGGATCTCGATGGGTAGTATGGTCTCGGCCCCATACACCAGGGAATATGGGGTCACCTGAGTGGAATTGCGAGTCGTCGTCTGATAAGCCTAGAGGGAATTGGGGAGCTTTTCTGGACAACTCTTCTTGTTCTGGCCAACCATTATATGAAAAATGTCAGAGAGGGTTTTGTTGAACTCCTCGATCTGCCCATTTTCCTGCGCATGACAGCAGGAGGTATGGTTGGAGAGAATGTTGAACATGGCATACAATTTCTTCAGCTCAGCTGCTCAGAAGTTGGTGTCGTTATCAGTGAGGACTTCATGAGGGACTCCAAATCGTTAGATGATGTTGGAGCTCAGAAAATCTACAATGGATCAAGACTTGACTTCCTTGAGTGGGACTGCTTCTACCCATTTGGAGAAGAAATCTGTAGCGGTCAGGATAAACCTACACTATCGAGTTGTCACCAGTGGATAGGGTCCCATGACATTGAGTCCCCACACCGAAAATGGCCAAGAGTACTTGGTGTAGTGGAGTGGTTCTAGTGGCCGATTCAGGAAATTAGAATGAACTTGGCAGGCATGACATTTCTAGGAGAACACAATACAATCGTGGATCATAGTGGGACAGAAGTACCCCAGTCTCCGGATTTGATAGGACAGCATCAGCCTAGCCTGGTGGGCACTGTAGGAACCAGCATGAACCTCTGGTATGACCTGAGAAATCATGACTCCTTTAATATAATGGAGGAGAAAACAATCAAAACCATTCTTGTAGAGAATTTCGTCATGGCTGGGGCCTCTCTGTAGGGTAAACTGCAGCGCGCGGAGTCGGATTCTCTCACACTTGTCCCAATCAACCAGGAGGTAACCATTTTGTAGATACTCGAAAAAAGGATATCTCCAGTCAGGAGTCGTTTCAACCACTGCATCTGATGAACATGGGGCTCTTGACGTGGAGGATCTGGCGGTAAGATGGCTTACTCGTGGGTCGTTGTCATCCTCTGGGGTGACGGGAGCAATGACTCTCCAGTGTGCCACGTGTATAATCAGATCATCGTCCTTAGGTTCTAAAAGTGATGTAGCTAAGACGGCCAAACCATCCGCTCGACCATTCTGTGACCAAGGGACATGGGTAACCTCCAATCGAGAAGGGAACTAGGCCATTAGATGGAGGGTGCACTCCAATAATGGCATGATCTTTGGCTTCCTAACAACACATTCGCCATTGAATTTCTTGATGACTAGTTCGGAATCCCCTTTCACGTGAAAATGGGGCACATCGATCTCAAGGGATAGCTCAAGGCTAGTGATGATAGCGTGATACTCTACCTCATTATTGGTGCAGCCTTCAGAAAATAGAAATGATTATGGAAGAAAGACTTTCACTGGGGTGATGAAGATGATACCTAGGCCCACTCTATTGAGCATAGGATCACTGAGCCTTCTATCGGTGGGTCTCTGGGAGGCACCGTTGAAGTGCATTTTCCTACACGAGACGACATGGTCGACTGAGAGGATTGCCTCATCAAGAAAATCTTGGTCCAGGGATTGATATGAAAAGGATGGATGGGCAGATAAGAATTCTGCCAATGCTTTCCACTTGATAGCCTTTCGATGCACGAACCTGATTCCAAACTGCTAGAGAATTACCACCCACCACACTAGTCGGCCAGTCAGCATGGGGTGGTTTATGATGTACTTCAGCGGGTCTACCTGAGAGACCATCTATACCTCGCGGTGCTGCAGGTGATGTCACAACTTCTATATAGCAAATACGAGCACCAGGAAGCTCTTCTAGATAGGGGAGTATCTAGTCTCCATATCAACAAGCATACAGATGAGAGAGTGGAGGCTATTCTCTTTCCCCTCATTATTCTTCTGGGCAAGAAGGGCGCCGAGAAATCGATCGAGGGTAGTGACATAGAGAATCAGCGGCTTCCTGGAGAGGAGTGGAATCCGGACCGGAGGCTAGAGCAGATAGGTCTTGACTTCCTTGAATGAAGTATGACACTCTTCATCCCATTCATAATCAGTGCCCTTCTTCTTCAACTGATAAAAGGGCATACACTTTCCGACCAGGTTCGTGATGAATCGGTATATGTAGCCTAAGTGGCCTTGAAAAACTCGAGGCTCTCGAATATTTCTCGGCGGAGGCATCTGGCTGATGGCCCTGATTTTCTTGGGGACGATCTCGATGCCTCGGTACCTAACAACAAATCCAAGAAACTTCCCAGAAGTGACCCTGAAGGCACACTTCAACGGTTTCATCTTTAGGTGGCGGGAACGGAGGAAACTGAACACTTTCTGAAGGTCCATGAGAGGGTCCTGGCACTGGTGAAATTTGACCACCAGATCCTCCACATAGAATTCCACCAACGTTCCCATGATCGGCTTGAATATGATATGCATGGCCCACTGATAGGTGGCACCTACATTTTTCAGGACGAAGGGCATAACCGGGTAATAGAAAGTACGTTGGGGGGCCCTGAAAGCAGTAGACTCCTCATATTTAGGGGTCATCCGGATCTGATTATATCCAGATTAACCGTCCATGAAGGAGAGGGCTTGGAACCCGTCCGTAGCATCAATCAACAATTCTATCACTAGAAGGGGAAAATCATCCTTCAGGCAGTGGCGGTTAAGATCACGGAAGTCGATACAGACTCTGATCTTCCCATTCTTCTTCGTGACTGTCATAATTTTGGCTTGACACTTGGGGTATTGGACTCCCTTGAAGATGTTGACTCTGATGAGCTTGTCAACTTTGGCCGCAACCATAACATCGTGAGAAGGGTGCATCTTTTGGGGAGGCTGCATGAACCTGTGATGGTTTGTCGGGAGACCAAGGCGGTGGACGGCTACCTAGGGATCTAGTCCTGACATCTCGTCATAACTCCATGCGAACACATCACAGTGTTGTTTAATAAAGTTCACATATCACTACTACTCCTCGAGGGATATGGAGATATTGATTAATGTGGGTCTCGGGTCTGCCTCTCTACCAAGGTTCACCTATACCAGTTCATCAACTATGGTAGAGATGCCTTCTTCAAAGGCAGGGGGAACATCCTCTAGATCCTCTTCTCCACTTTTGGAGGGATCTTCTTTAAGGGGAGTCACTTCCAAGCCACCAAACTCTAATGGGAGGATGGTGCCAGCATGAGTGGCGGTGTTCAGCACATCGGGAGATTTATGCACCATTGAGACCATGGCGATGAAGGCAGTTGATCCAATCCCATCTGGTCTTCGGCCTAGAGGGCCACCCCTGATGATGTCAAAGAAATAGTGGTGCGTCGGCTTGAGATGGTTAATCCCAGCATCATGAAACAAACATGTATGACGTATTTCCATTTCCATGGGGCGGATATCCTAATAACGTATAGGGGTAGGAGATTCCGGGATCACCCGAGCGTGGTTGCTGTAGGAGTACGAGGTGATTTTTTGCCGTCGCTTGGACCTGAGAATATGCCATCCTCTGATACCCAAAAGAACAAAACACTACCCCATTTCGGGGGTCGTTCCCTCCAGTCAATGGATTGGGAAGACATAGGCGTCATACAGACCTACCCAGGGATCACTTGTGACCGGGGTGGGTTCAACCTCACTTTCCAGAATCTACTTATCCTTACTCTTGTAATTGTCAATGTCCAGATAACACGCTTCACAAGAGGTGAAAGCAGATGAATCTCCTTGGAGCATTACTAATCAACCATTGAGGGAGTATTTGAGGAATTGGTGATACGATGAAGGGACTAATAAATGTAGGTGGAGCCATGGAATTTCCATCAATTCGTTGTACGCGGTGTCCTAGGAGACGACCATGAATTCAGGAGTGGCAACTAGGCCACCGAATTGGGACATCAAACGGATCTTTCCGATCGAGGTCTACTCAGTCTGGTCCTATCCCTGGATTCTTAGGTTGGAGGGAATTAAATCATCCTCAGACAACCCCAGCTTTCGCAGTGTCCGAGTTGGGATTAGGTTAATCCCAGAGCCCATGTCAACAAGACAGCGGCAGACTTCAACTCCATTGAACTGGCCAGTGATGTACAGTGGAAGAATGTGCCCCTGTATGGGAGGGTCTTCTTCTTCACTAGAGAACGAGATAATTTCATGGCATTCGACATTCTCAATTTCCTCGGTGTGGAAGGCTTCTACATATGCTACCTCCGTCTCAAACTGGAGGGGGCTCCTTAGGGCCTCAGAAAGTGCCTCACGCATGTCTAATGATAGGTGAAGAGCCTCATGAATAGATAGCCTAGATGGGATGCCGGTAAGGTTCTTGAGGACATCATACTTCCGTGCCAAGCGTGATCTTCTGCTTACAAGAGGCCGCACTGCGATGGGAGGCTTGGCAGGCCCTGCCGGCTAGCCCCGCGGCTCGCTAATGCTAGGTATACCCCATTTCTCACTATTCGAGGCCTAAAGAGTAGTTGTTAGATGAGGATAGGACAACTGATATTGGCCTGTAGTAGGGAGAGATTGGCCGTGGTATGGATGAGGCATATCTGCCTGATCTATTAGCAAAAACAGTGGTGGAGGTAGATTTGACGACAGCAGATGAGGAGGTTGCACGTGTTGAGCTCTGTGTTGGACCTACTGTCTGGTGTCAGTGGCATGAACGTCCTGGATAAATGTTCTAGATAATGTGCCTTGACAACCGATATGGTCGTGGTTCCACCGATGTTGGCGTCAGCTGGGGATGCTGGAGAGGTTCGACTGGCATTCCCCCTCACCAGGATTCATATAAGGATTTACCAACTCCACAGTATTAACCGAAGCGTACCCTTGACTGTCACTTGACGAATCACCCACCATAGGGAAGATTTTGGGAGGGATCCCAATCTTAGGGGGAATGACATCACTGAGAGTGCGGGATGACGACGACATTGGTGGAGTGCATTGCTTCTTCTGGTGCCGTCAATGATTGCTCATCTGGGAAGAGGTCGGCTGATATGATGATGCATGGGTGCTAGTCGTAGCTTTTGAAGGCACCAGATGATTCATGAACGCCCGGATAACACCATGGGCATGGGTGACTGTTTTATGAGCCATCCAGTCATCGTACTTCTGGGAACCATGACTGGGAACCCGCTGCCACTCACCTTCGTCGTCGCTACTGCTTTCTAACCTCATAAAGACACCCGACACTTGTGCGGGGGCTGGGCCCAACCTGACTATGTTGTTATCGACCTAGTCTTGGAACCAATCTTTAAACACATAGCACTTCTTAAGGGTGTCCCCTAGAATCTGATGATAGGGGTAGTAGTTGGGGCAATTGGTCAGATTCAACTCTGTCGGCCTTATGCACTCAAGTAAGAACACAATCCCCTACTGTAGGGCGCTATGGATGTAACTGGGGACCTGATTCTCGCTGAACGAGTATGTCTTGTGTCTTTTTTCCAGATAGGGGGCTCTAGGACCCTGACCCTGATGAGGGGATAGAGGAGCCTACTGAGGTGGCAGAGCCTGATTATCTCGCTTAGACGAAAGTGGCGCGTTGCATGGGGGAACCTGCTGATTTTGAGGTGGTCGTTGTTGGGTAGGAGGTTGTGCCTGAGGTGGAGGGTCTCAGCAAGGATGAAAATCCGGTGCTACTGACAGTAGTTCTAGCTGGATGGGGGATTCTATTTGGGCCACCACAGCGGGCTCGGCTCTGGCATCCCTCTTTGCTGGGATCACTGGGGGTAGAGGACGTGCCTGACTAGCCTGATGCAGAGCTTCCTTGAGGTGCTGGGCATTATCTGATAAGTCTTGGAGCCCTTCGGAGTAGTTCGGATTGATCAGGGAAGAAACCAGTAATATTTTGACATTACCCATTCACATCTTCAATAATTGCTCCTGAGTTAGTGTAATGTCGAGGGGGAATGTGAGCCCCTTACACTGGGTGATGAAGTCCGGGACTTGCTCATCGGGCCTTTTCATACACCTGAAGAGGTCTTCAATGTGGGTATTTCATGTGGTGGAGTTGAACTGGTATAGGAATTGCTGGCGAAGATCCTCCCAGCCAGTCACCAATCCAATGGGGAGCTGGTTGTACCAGTCAAATGCAAGGCCTGCCAATGTCTGCACAAAACATCGGAGTTTGGCGGCTTCCTGTTGTGCTGGAGTCCCCAACATGGGACCAAAACTTGAGGAAAAGTTGTACAGGTTCTGTGGAGGGTCTTTTGTCCTTTTAAAGGGCGAGAAAGTGGGATTTCCAAAACTCAGGGGTGCAGTTATATCATCCACCCACACTGGATACAACTTTCTATCTGGTGGGACTGCCACCTACAGTGTTTCCAACCCCTCGAGGCAGGCGATGAGTTCCACCATTGGATCGTCCGGGCAGGGGTCCCTATCTTGACGGGGATCCCTAACCATGAGTGCATTTTCAGGCTCTTTGACATGGTAGACAGGTTCAGCGGCTCGTGGAGCGACTGGTGGAATGGCATGCGGGGCAGCTGGGGGAAGCCGGGCTGGATTCCTCGGATTGTCGCACTGTTTGGGATGGTTTGGTGAGATGAATCACAACCTCTTGCCATGAGTTCTAGCTTCAACCCTGTCTGCGGGAGCGGTATGATCAGGGTTTCCCGTAGGCATATCACTGGGGGGGAGTTGTTCTTCCCCCTGCTGCCCCGACCTAGGATTTCCATAGTCGGGTTGTTGCTCTATAGCATGTTCGGCTAAGAGTTTGTCGACCAGACTCTTTTTCTCATCAAGTTGCAAGCGCAACACAGCCTTCTCGATGCCTTCCTCCATCTTCTGCACTGAGGCGGATGGGTCGGAGTGCTTGACAGCTCTGATATTCTCTTTACCATTTCCAGCATTCTAACTAATTACCAACGACTAGGTGGACACAAGGAGAACTTGTAGGTTCCTATGCTGGAGAGTAATCCTCCCTGATGGGTCCAAAAATGGTGGCACATCTTCAAAGGGTAAGTCTCTATCATGAAATTCCAGGTTGTCCTCCTTGTCCACGACATCGACCATATGGACCATGACCCTTCCTGGGGACATGTCTTCAATATAGCACATCATGTCGGGATGCCATCGAATAGGGCTAAAGAGGAGGGTAGCGTACTTCCCCCAGCCACGGACATGCACATGGGGCGTACCCTCCGTGATGATTTTGTAGAGTACCCTGAAACTCTGAATGAATTTTTGTTTGAGGGTCCTCTGGCAACCTGGTGACTCAGGGCACTGGGCCACAGGGAGTGCGGCCAAATCGACCAGATGACACTGCTCGCCGATTTCCCCAAATTCCATTTTTCTCCGGGGGCACACCACTAGATGATAAGGAAAACAATAGTTCGTCACCCATAGGGTTTGATGGAAGAACTCGACTTCCTCGGGAGTGAGGGATTCCAGTGGATAGAAGTTCGACGTTGTCACGGACCAAAACTTCTTCGGGAAGTGATCTGTTTCATGAATGCTCCAAAAGATCCTAGGATCGGATTCATGGTAGGGCCCCATATTGCCCCACTCATCAACTTCAAGCGAATGAGGAACTGGTAGTGGTACTAAGGTGGACCTATTAGACAGTAGACCAGGAGGTAGAGAATACGGCGAACGAGCCGACTAGCCGTTGAATTTCGGGCCATCCTCCGAGGAGTGCGGTGACCTGACACAATGTCACGACACGATGGGCTGACATCCACAACTTCTGGTGGAGGGATCGTAGTTACCAGTGATGGGTCATGTTGTTGCTCAACCGCCATCAATCCCCAAAATATCCTTTCATGATCTCTGGTCGAGATACAAGGCGCTTCTAGTGACGATGGTGGTGACTGCACGGTCGGAACCTGTGGGACTCCCAAAATTTCCTCCTCCTGGATATACCCTCGAAGAGAGGTGGGAATATGGGGGTCTTCACAATCTGGAAGGATGAGGCTGATACGCCTTGTTACATCCTCGGTCCTTGACATAGAGGACCGAGGGGAGGGTTCCACTGCTAAGTCGTGCTCTGCTTCAGAATTTGAGAAACAGACTAGTATGATCTCAATCTAAAGCTTTTCGGTATTCTTCATGTGGTAATGAAGACCCACCTTCCTGCCCCGGGATGGCTCTTTGGGGAAGAGAAAATTCCTGTCAGGAGAAAGTCCTTCGGTCGTACTATTGTTGGGGCGGGGTGTACTTCCGCCTGAGTGGGATAGGGTGCGAGGAGCACCGGGCCAGATGTCAAAGGGGACATGGGGAGGACCTCTGTGTTGGATGCTGGTATAAGTGGGACCCCCACTTGAACTGATGGGAGCATGGGTAGGACTTCTAGGATTGGTTGCCTTGGTAATGTCAGTGTGAGGCAGGTCCCCGTACTGATCAGATTGAACACGGGTAGGACCTCCGTGCTGGGTGTTGGTGAAGTGAAGTTGATCTCCACCCCTATGGTTTATAGGACTAATATGACCTCAGTTGGCTTCCATAAGGATGTGAGGAAGGTTATTACATCGAATACTGACTGGATGTGCAACGTTCGCACCCCGATGGTCCGTGGCAGAAGGGACGTCTCTATATCCAGAGTAATGAGCGCATGAGAGGCTCTCGTATGAGGTGTTTCTACCACAAGTAAGGCCCTCATTCGGGTCGAAGGTGGAATGGTTCATACCTCTGATCCGAGCCTGGGAGTGGGAAGGCACACACCCTCCATGGTGGTTGCACGGGGAGGGCCCCCGTAGTGGGTGGCATTGATGTGGGTTAGTCCCCGGTGGCCACTTCCTATACTTGAAACCAAGAGAGTCGACCCAGCCTGCCCATGGGGTGGTTGGGGCCTCGATCCGGGTCAGGCATATAGTTTCCCCTGCTCAGCGTGTGCAGGGGGTTGATTATGGACGTCGATGCTAGCTCGGGCCATAGTAGCCACCGGCGTTCACGCCCCTTGATGGGTGTCCTCCTTGGCTTGTGCCCGTCGCTGGAATCAGGTCAGCTAGGCTGGTACTGGGGGTAATGGTAAGTATCCCACCTACTCTTCAGCTCGGGGAACCAGATGGCAACGCTGGAGCGGTCTAATGGGGGGCCTCGCTGGGAACCCTAGGACGGAACTCTGGTCGGGTAGGCCCAAACATCCCCTACCTCATCGGAGTAGGGCATGGATTCGTCGAGGCGTTCAAGGGAGAGGTCCCCGAATTAATTGAAGGTTGGAGTGGGGAGCAGTTTCTCCCTACGCGGCCCTAGGGGGGGGTCGTTGATGGTGAGGCGCAGACTCCTCTAAATCCAGGCGGGCCATGTCCCTTATAGGGATGACCCGTCCTCCTCGTACCTATGTACAAGGTTATTTATTAACATAAATTGGATAATATCTAATGGGGAGAGGGGGTGTGGGCCCTAGGTAGTGACAGCAGTCGAGGACATCGTAGAGGAGGCAGAACTATGTTGGGTAGCCATGTTGAGATTGCCCCTGCCACTGCGTCGGTGGGTTGGAGGTGATCGGGTTTCAGATGCAGCAATCAGGCTCCTGAAGGTAGGGAGATCAGCTTATTGATACTCACAAAAAAAGCAATTGACACCCAGTTCCCTAGCTCCATTCCGCCTTACATGACCAGTAAGAGGGATCCACCGCGACAACGTTTCAAACCAAGATGCCCAACAATTTGACTGCCCCAACATCTAGTGTGTTTCATGCCAGGCCTGCTATTTTCTTAGCGGGACTCGACGCCGGATATCTGGATCCTATTACATGTCACTCTACTGATGTATCGAGTGCTACTAATCTCTATTTTTAGGAGAATATCCTCACACAGGGTTCACCATTTCTATTTCCAAAGCTTTTGTCGGGGCGCGCGCATCCGTCTGCTTGAGTGCGACAGGTGCGGATTTTATTTCCCCACATTCCTGCTTTCCAATGGCAGGCAGCATTCACTCCTTTTTCAGGGACATTTCCTCCTTGATTGAAACATGATGATGGGATGTCTGTTCTTCCTTCCATGGATTCCTCCTCGGAGCTCGTCACCTATTATGGGTCTCCCTTATAGATTTAATACGTTGTTCATGAAGCTCTTCCTGGCGCCATATTTTCATGGACACCAGTTAATTACTCTAATTCTGTCAGGACATTCCAAGGGGTCCGGTCTGGGCAGCAACCTTCAATTGGGGGAGTAGTCATGTTGAGACATCACTGGCGTGTCTGGACGCAGGGGAAATGGCGTGTCTATCATTTTTCAATTATTATAGGGCTTCTCGAGAGCGCGGATGCCCGAGGAATCCCAAATTGAGCATGGGGAACCATATGCCATAGTCATGTATCTGAGGTCTTCCTCAGTTTCTCATGTTCAACACAGGGTATGCCACAAGTTTATCATCCAGCAGAAACAGATGGGGCTGATCAGAACACTAGCTAGAGTGGATCAGATTGAAGAACCCCCTTAAGGGAACACCGATATTGGGGACAACACATGGGCGGCTTCCCAAGTATTGTGGAGGGTAATGAGGGGGGAATGATCTCACCGGGATGTGGCGACCCGGGTAAGAATCAGGATGGACGATGGTTTTGGTCTTGAGCCTCGAAGAGACTTCCTACGTACCATACCTTATCATGGATCAAATTACTTGTAGTTCGAGAATGGATTTCGGTGAACCGAAGTGAAGAAGGAACTTGGTCCAATGGGTGAGGGCTTGAACCTCATGGAGGCTTCCTATGTACCATGCCTTGACACGGATCAAAGTCCACGTAGTTTGGGAGGGGTGGTGTCAAATAACCGACGTGAAGATGTGTCGGGGGTCTGATGGGTAATCAGATTGAACCTTATGGAGGCTTCCTAAGTACTGTGACTTATCACAACGGCTTGTCACTGGGCTGGGATACAGTTTAATGTCATGTGGGATGGGGGCGTGTCGGAGAACTGACGTGAATAAGGACCTTGGTCCATGTGGATGGTGGGATTGAATCTCGTGGAGGCTTCCTACATACCATTCCTTGACATGGATCAAAGTCCACGTAGTTTGGGATGGATGTCGGTGAATTGACATGAAGATGTACCATGGTCCAATGGGTGTTGGGATTAAACCTCATGGAGGCTTCCTACATACCATGCCTTGACATGGATCAAAGTCCTAGTAGTTTGGATGTACAGTTTAACGTCATGAAGGAAGGGGGAATTTGGGGCTCACGCTCTGAGGTGGCCCAAGTTGTGTCATGGTCATTTCTCACTGTAAGCTCATGGGAGTCATGCTCGGTGTGAGAAACAAGAGGTTGCAGGGACCTGACAATCACGTCGTGAAGGGTGTGTCCATGGGAAACCAAGAGGGGCTTATGCATTGGGCGGACCATGGTGCTTGGGCATACTCCAAGATGGAGTCTCGGGGATGACAAAGCACCAAGGGAGAGGGATTTGGCACCCAGGAAGAAAGGAGGGGGTCAGTTCCTTATCATTTCCTCTGCTAGACTTGGGGACCAAAGATGAAAGGAGGGTGGAGGGGGATCTGCCTCCTGAGAGAAAGGATAGGGGATTATACGAAGATGGTTTCCCATCCCTGCGGATAAACACCACTCACATAAGGGGGATATCATCCCCTGTGGAGACCAAGGGTCTTGGAGAATGTCCAAGGTGGGGGTACCCCATGTGAGAGGTACGTGGCGATGTCACAGTTTAACGTCATGTGTTGAGGATGAGGGTGCTTGGCAGTTTAACATCCTACAGCTCAGACAAGGTGGATTAAATCTGCTCCCATTGGACTTACATAACCGGTACCCTATGCTCCTTGTGGGATAGATGGTACCGACAATTCTGCGGTAAAGGGGGTTCATGGAGGAAAGCATCGAGGGGTCCACATTAGCATGAATAAGCGAAGAAGTAATAGCCATTAGCATTCCCATGCGAAGAAGCATTAAGAAATGCAATGCTAAGAGTGACATTGTCCAGGGGACTTTGAAGTCACACCATGAAAACCTGGAGGGTAGCGTGGGAAAAGGAATTTCCAAGTAGAGGAGTCCATTGGTAGGGGCCTTGTGGAGATCAGTTGCTCTGCATGTTTAAGGGAACTTGTGAAGGGGTGTTCTTCATGAAATGGGGTTCCTTAGCCTTAGCATGGGGTAGAGGTGGAAATGGGAGGTTCTTCATGAAGTGGAATGTTATTCGCGGAGCACTGCCTCACAGAGCACATGCACCTCGCAAAGCGAAGTGTCTTGAAGCAAGGTGCTTTGCGAAGTACAGTGATCCTGCCTTGGCATGTAGATCACATGTATGTGAGGGGTGTTTCATGAAGCATAAATGATTCACCACAACCCGGGTCCCCTTGGGGATCCCCTTCCTTCGCGAAATCCCTTAGGCTTCCCGAAAGGCATCCCTCTCAAGAGATGGGATCAAAACGAGACAAATCGGGGGCATCTCGTGAAGCAAAAATACATCACGTATCTCATGATTCGTAGAACAGAGGGTGCTTCACGATTTGGGAGCTGAGAAGCCAAAAGGTCATATTGTCCATTCTAAGGGATCAGGGGGAGCTCAGTATTTATAGGTAAGAGGCTCCATGAAGTAGATCTTACGCAGCGCGAGGAGGGATTGGGTTGCTCCGCGGTGGGACGCAAACTTCAGGGGCATTCGCAGAGGGTACCGCCTCTTTTGCTTCACAGCGGGCTCACGAACGTCAGGGGCATTCGTAGAGGGTACCACCTATTTTGCTTCACGAAGGGATCGTGAACATCAGGGGCGTTCGAAGAGGGTACCACCTCTTTTGCTTTGCTAAGACATCTTTTCTTGGGGGACTCCATGAAGTGGCTTCGTGAAGCTGTCCGTGGGGCCTCTTTCTCTTCTTTCTTTTCATCCAAAATTTTGGCACCAACAATAATAATATCTTTCAACACTTTTAATACCATAGTTTAAGAGTGTGGTTTACATAAATTCATCTCCCAAATATTTGAAGGAGAGGTATATCTAGGAGAATACTTTTGAATGGAAATGTGGATGATTATTCACTATATAAATGGTTTTCATGAATATGCATGGGATAATTTTGGCAACATAAAGGGCTTGAAAAAATGTTCTTGGAAGGGTTTAATGAGAGTGAAAGGTGGTTTATCCAATCTTTTAATTCATATAGATAGTAAAATTATGTGTAATATCACATTACAACATGATTTTTTTTAAAATAAAATGGATTTGTACAAGGAAAGAACTATAATAAAATGGTGGAGGATATAATTAATTAGATTGAGATGGTGCTACTAAAATATTGGGAGGGGATTCTTAATTGATTTATAACACCTTGGGAGAAATTTATATTTGGATTAGGAGTAGGAATATTTTCCCAATGGGTTTTGGGGGAAGAGCAATGTGAATCTTGTGTGGAAATTTATAGAAAAATAGAGGAAAATTCTTAATTAATTTAGAAACATTGGTTTCGAATTGTAAATGATAAAATAATAAAAACCACAAGAATTACTATGTTTTCTCTCATTGTCTCTATCATAGATGAGTTGTTCTCAACAATTTATTATGATTCAAATTTTTTTTAATGTAATATCATTCATGATTCTTATGTGAATCATTTTCAAAGAGAATTATTTTCGATACCATAAAAGATTATGTAGGTTTTGGACAATTTATTTCTATTTTTAAAATTAATAAAGAAATTTCATAAAAATAATATATTAAATGTGAAATATATTTTTTTGTTATGGATTCCATTTATAGTTTTTATGACATAATTTTTGGCTTATTTTGATGTCATAATACAAAACTTATATTTATACCTTACAAAATTTTTAGCTAAAACAATAGCAGCCTCAAATAAATTTAAAACAATATCCTTTCACTAATTCAATATGTTGATTTCAAAAAGAAAATTAATTTACCGAAATATTTTCATAAATTTGATGTTTTATAATTTTAAGTAAAAACCCTTATTTTGTGGAAAATAATTTTTATGGTAGTAAAAACGTTCTTAACCATATAAAAATTACATCAGGCTTCATTAATTTATATCATCATTTATATTTTATAAATATTATTTAATAATAAAATTTAATGAAAATAATAAATATTTCAAAATCATTTAATTTATCAAAAGGTGTGAATAAAATGAAATTATATATTTCCCAAAAATAAAAGTTTGTTTTCTTCATAGAAAATTAAAGTTATTATTATTCTCATTATATAGTCATATATAAAATGTAAACATGGATAGGTTTAAATAAAATAAATATTATATTAAAATAAAAAATATTAAAATTCATAGTACGAGGGTGAGGATACATAACACCTTATTACTTGAGTGTACCACCAAAGGGTATATTGTGTTATGGTGGTATATTGTTTTGGGTGGTTCTGTGAATGTGGTTTTGGAAGTGATATTAATAAGCTTGAGCTTCTCCTAAAAAGGGTTTCACACAATTTTTAGTTATTTAATCTCATCTAGGGATTGGCCAAGGGAAAATTATAGTGATTCCATCTTTCTCATACACTATAATAAATGTACTTTATAGGGTATTATCCAACTAATTGAGTACAACACTTATTCCATATAATCCATTTAAATATTATTATTACCATTACTATATACTGATACTAATTGTGACTATTTAAAGACTATATTTTCAATAGTTATGATGATTAATGATATTTTCTGTGCAACATGAAATATTTTATATTGGTCCAAAGTAAACAATTTATGTTATTTGTAACAAAATTACATAATAATTAATTAATTTATTCAAAATGAGATTTCATTTGTAAATGTTTGTGTTATTATATTCCTCCCACTTTAGTAATTTCTCCCACAAAATTTAATTTTCTACCAAAAATAGATGAATGTAATTTCTCGTTATAACCTCTTCTAGTTCCCTTCTTTCTTCATCAAACATATGGATCCACCACATTTCTTAGACCAGGTGAGTTGTTTGGTTTCATAGAATGTTGTCTATATAATCTAGAATCTTCATCAAGTATTATCCTCATAAAATATCATTCTCCAAATGTTTCACCACTAGATTAAGTAAATTTTAGTGTTATTGTATATAATTCCTTAATAGGGATACATAGAACACATCATATAATTGATATAGGCTATACCATAGTTATAGTCGATATGCTACAACTCTGATGTGATCAAGGATCTCCAAGGGGATGATGAATCAAGAAACATGCTTCCCCCACTTCCTAGGCCTAATGACATTATTACATGGTGACATATACATGAATTCATTATATCCAGACTCAAAAAATAGACAATTCCAATGATGTTTTGTGTATATTTCCTATAAATATTGCATTGATTTCATATTGGGATGAACGATTTAAACCTTCACTATCATCTCCTCGATATGATTACGTCTCATCCGATTCCTCTTCATTACATTATCCAAGAATAGTGGGGTCTGAAATCTCTTCCCATACAAAGCGTAATATGGTTCTATTTGAATGTTAGAATAGAAACTGATGTTATATGATTACTATATTCGGTTAAAATATTGATCTGAACATTCCTATAAATATTTTTATCTATATCTCATCATAACATCTAGAGTTTTAACAATTATCACAGACTGGACATCAATATGAGGGTGGTAAGTCATACTATAGATCATTTCGGTATCCAACATTTTCTAATTGATTCTCCAAAAACTCGATGTAAACATCACATCTTGATACATGAAAATATAAATTTGTACTCTATATAGTCATAATAATTATACTATGTATATCTTGGTGAGTTGGTTAAGAGGGAAGTATTCCTTTGTAACAATGAGATGTGCTAAAATTGTAAAGTGGTTTACTATAACCTAAATGAAATTCTTTCATTTAAATACCATGGGGAATACAAAGATAAAATCCATGGATATGTTTTCTCATTTCCAGACTATTATGGTAAATCCTTGCATTAATCCCTTAGTCATTTGTCATCCATTCTTGAAATGTTGGCATATCAAGCATCGAGATACAAATTATTCAATCTTTCTCTTCGTGTTATCCCAACTAATGTTTTTTGCTTCAAATATATTTACATATTAGTGAATCATAGACTAATTTATAAGGATGATCTATCATAACACTCCAATATTCTATGATATAATCCTCTCTAAATAAATTCCTTTTCATTGATAACTTCATTTTCCAACTGCACTATGTTTAAAATAACTACAAAATTTTATTTAAATATTATTAGGTGACAGTCATTACCTAGAAATTATATAGGTGATAATGAATACGTTTAACCATGGTAAGAAAATTATCTACAAATATATTACCATATACAAATTTATTAATAATTCTAATCAAATATGTTCCCAATTTTTTGAAAATTTATTTAATAATTCAATAATTTTTTTTTCCAAATAAATTGTTTTCATTACATTTTGTGTGTTGAATTTTATTATAAAACTACTCCAATTTTATAAATGGAATTTTAAAAAAATATATTAATATTTAAATCATTAAATCCAAATTATAATTGGTTGAATATTTGTATTTTTCTCAAATGGTTCGTTTTTTGTGAAAAGAGAAATATACTAATTTTTCAAATAATGTCATTTCATTTCATTTTTCAAAAAATTTAAAAGTAATATTATATTTTAAATTTTATCTTATATTTAAATATTAATCATTTGATTTTTAATAATAAAAGTAACTCTATTTTTATTTAACAATATTCATGATTTATATATAAGTTAATTCGTATGCCTAAAAATAGATTTTTATAAAAAAAATCATTGAATTTTACCGAATAATATTGAAATTTATTGCTTACATATATAAGAACTGAATCCTAAAAAATTGGATTCAATATTGAGAATTAGGTGGCTTAAATTTAGAAAATATATCCTTTTTATATTATTTTATTATGAATAGAGACCATGGTAAATATATTTCCAGTTGGCTTGTGTAAATTCAGTAAATAATGCTGAAAATAATGTGAAAAGTAATAAAAATATCCAAAAATAATGTATTCATTTTATTGGATAAGTTTTATTAGACAATAATCATCAAACTCTAATAAATGATGATATTTAATTCTATTTTCCTTCTATAATTCCCTTAATATAATTATAACATAAGAATAATAACAAAATTCCACATTTATTTTTTAATATCATTAATTTTTTTCTTAAGGGGAAAAAGGTGATATGTTCACATACAAATCATTATTTTAAATTAAATTATATTATTTTCAGGGTTAGTTATTTGTATTTTTTAATGACTTAATTGTTACTATGAATTCTTAGAGAACACCGATACAATATTTATTAAACTAATAGAAAAATAAAAGGAATGATTTTAATTTTTTTATAAAGTTTCATAGTTTTGGTCAAATATTATGTACGATGTATTTTATTGACAAATACACCATATTAGTGGTGTTTTATAATTTTATAATCTCAATATGTATTTTTCTGTGATGTATGGAAATCCACATTAAATGAATAGTGTCAAAAATCACATCAATGAAATTTTATAAAAAATAATATTTTATTAAATTATTTAAAATTCATAAAAATATAATCATCAAAAAAATGAACGGGGTATTTTAGAGAATATCGGCCTTACTACATTTACGGGTCACTTTTCTTTTTATGGTAACATTTTCAACTCTTAAAGAGTAAAAAATTTTGATATTACAGTAATACACAAAAGGGTTAACTAGGAGGGGGTTTTATAACTTAGAGATAAGGGTTTAAAATAATAGTAACTTGTCTAAATATTATCGGATGTGGGTATTTGGACTCATCCTCAGTATATCATTGATATTTATGAATTTAGAGCCACCTGAACCTGAAAATAGATTTATATAAAATTTAATACAATATAAAATTCCAAGGTTACCCCTCGCATCACATATAAAATGAATCCCTTTCTTTATATTATATACATAACATTATCACAATCCAACCCGGGTCACCCCTGAACCGATCACCCGAGCCGGTCCATGACATGAACTGAGAGGCATTCCTGATCCTCCCGGGTTGGCGACAAGCGCCTGGGCATCAATCAAGGACAATTGGGAATGATTTCACCCAATGAAAATAATTAATGCAGTGGAAAGAAAAGTAGAATAACTCAAAGTAAATAAATGACAATGAAAAGAAAGAATGATCAGCGACAACCAACTTACCTGACCATGACCACAACTCCTCGTGACATCGAGAGTCACTCTCCAAACCACAACCAACTCTCACCCATGACGAGCAAACTTGATTCAAACCTGCAAAAAAACTAAAAACAGGAAAACACTATAGGCGTGAGTATTAAAACTCAGTAGGCGTACCCAAAAAACTATTCCCCATGCACTACCTTTAAATACATAATTTACCAATTTTAGGTTTGAACTATATTATACAAAATATGGGTTTCCACACACACCCACTTTCATTACTAAAACAAGTAACATTATATTGCCCTTTTTAATTTAAAAACTAGTTAAATGTTTGAAAGGAGAAGGTGCATTACATTATTGAAAACATCTTTGTGAACAATTTTGAAAATTCATGTTTCAGTTATTAGCCAGAAATAAAACCACACATAACACACAAAACACAGTAATGGCTATGGAAAAACTGGTACATAGGGGCCAGCAACTGAACTAAACCTCTCAATCATCCGCAACATAAAAATAAACACTAAAGGAAACATGGTTCGAACCTAGGAGCTCGTGAAAAATTGAGAACATACTATACATCTAACTCATCCTGAAGGCATGCCCTACTCAATGATGTCATAACGCCCAATTTCCAGGTGTTTCCCTTTATGGCCTAACCGACGGGCCCAAGACCATAACACTAATAACAGAGTTCCTCTCTACTATGGGCCACTATCTAGTGCTTAATCTAAACTACTGCAGCAATTGTTCTTAGAATATTCACTTACTATGTTGGGTTCCCATGTCAACACGTATAATAAAAAGGAAAGGGGTGAGTCAACAAAATCAATAAAGTAGCACAAATATCACACACAACTCATGCAGTCAATGTACACAAAAGACCACCCATGAGCCACCCCAATGAGAGTTTTCCAAAATAATTTATTTTATTAAAGTGCTAAACGAGCCTTCACCAATTTTAACTAAAATTCTCATTTCTTAAGAGAACCAAAACACTTTTTTCATGCTTGAAAAGAAATCATTTATCCATAAACTAGAACTAAATTTCAAATTCTGTGAATTATGATTAAAGTAAACGCATGGATTCTTTCACTTCTTGGTGTTCGTTCATCCAAAAAATATTTCAACTGTCATGTATAAAATAAACAACTCTATTTACACCAAATAATCATTTAAAAATTAATTATCTTATAATATTTCCCATTTATTAAAATTAATAAAATATCAAGAAATTAATAAATTCTAAATATAAAGGTGAGTGTAGTGGGGACCTACCTTGACTTTCAGGTCGGTTAGGATGACGTGGAACATCCCACACTCACACACAAGTACGTGCAACCTTCTGATGACCGCAACATCATGAAAATTCCTTTCCAATGTGCTGCAACTGCAAAGATAACTAAAATCCATAAACATGGACTTAAATCAATCCAGAGGAAAAAACAGCACAAAATAACTAGCTCAACATGTTTTCAAAACATACTTCACATCATATGCATTATTACTAAACCAACATAAGTTTTATGAAACAAAGTTCTAATGTAACTCATAGCTTTACAAAAACAAAACTCAATTATTTTAAAATTAATTCCGCACAAATATAAATAAACACAACACCCGCTAAAATAATTATTTACTACTCAAACAAAAATAGCGCAAACCACACTTTGGCATAGAGAGGCACTGAACTAGTGGGGTGACGTGACCATCGGAAAAGGGGAAGCGAGCACGCCGAAAGAAGGACATGCGGTTGAGGGGCTTCACATTGGCCAATAGGGTGTTGCACGAGAGGGTTTCACGCCGGACAAAAGGGGACCTATCTGGACGGATTTGCGCCAGCCAAAAATAAATAGGTAGTGATGGACAAGAGGAGATAGGGGGATAGTCAGTAGGGAGGGCGTGATGGATCAGTGAAGGGAAGGAGCTTGGATGGAGGAGGGAGCGCTGGAGTCCGGTAGAAGGCTTTTCTAGAGTTGTGTGCACACTAAGCAGGAGGGGGGGTGGCACCGTGTAGCTGAAGCAGGAGGAGGGCAGGAGTGTTTTCTACTAGAGGAGAAGGGTAACAGGGGGTGGCCTTCGTGACAGGGAGAAATATAGAAGGAATAGAGGTCCACTACCGTTGGTCAGACGAAGCAAAAAAGGGGTGAACGGCTGGGGGAACGTAGGAGGAGGTGCTCAGACGGGGGGTCGTGCACTAGCATCGCTGAGCAGAGGGGCCGTGTCTGAGGCTGATGCACCGCTGCTGGTCAGCTGGTGCAAGGAAGGAGACGCGACAAGGAGACATAGGTCGAGGGGTGCCTTTGGCTAGGGAAGATGTGTCGCGGGTCCGCTCGGCAGTGGGTCAACTCAACCAACTAGAGTGGCTCGGGCCTAACAGCGCCTGTAGGGGGATTTTCTGGGAGTTGTGTCACATTCTGCAGGAGATGGAGTCGAAGAGGGCTGCTGGGTAGGTGGAAGGGGCTGTAGGTGCTAGCTGGGTGGATGCGGCCCAATGCAGGGAGAAGGTGGAAGCTGCGAGGGAGCGTTGTTGTGGGAGAGGAGAAAGGTAGGGCGGAGTGGCATGTCTATTCATTATAGAATGAGGCAAGGGAGGCGGAGCAGGCTACTAGGTGCGAGGTGGTGGAGCAGGAGAGGGCCGAAGGTAGCAGTGGGAGGGTCGGTCAGAGGCTTGAGTAGGATTTTAGGCTGGCGATGTTGTTGGTGCACGAGGAGAAGAAGGGGGGCATGCTTGGAAGGTGACAGATCTAGAAATGGGGGGGGGAGAATCCACATGGAACAAAAAAAGGGAGAAGAAAAAAAAAGAGAATAAGAAAGAGGCGGAAATAAAAAAATTAAGTAAACAACAACAACAACAACAACAACAACAACAACAACAATAATAATAATAATAAATTACAATTATTAACCATAAACGCAATAAAATACCAAATTTATTCATTGTAATTTTTCTGAAGACAAGAGGAAAGTGATGTTGCATGGGAGAAGCCGCATAGGGTCTCCAAAACACGCTCTGATTGGGCGCTTAGTGACATCAACTCAAAAATGCGCATTTTCTGAAAAACTCAAAAATATTGATCAGGATTCAACCCGAATCATGACAATTTTTTTTAAAACCAACTGAAAAAATAAAAATAAAATTATAAAAAGGTCGGGGTGTGACAATGATCCCCCCCCATAATGATTTCCGCCCATAGAAAGGCACAACAAGACCAAGACCCAAAGATGAAACTCCTTAAGTGTAACTCACCACCAAAAGTTTAAGCACCTCAAGTTGGTCGATCCAAATGAAAACTGAATTCCCATGTCATGTAACATATCCTCAAAACACTAACACTTTAAACACAAACAAAAATAAACCCAAAACAAATCTCTCAAACTGACATGGAGTGGCCCGAACAGGCTCCCCACTATAAGAAACAAGCCAACTGAATTCAACGAGACCCACGATGGGTATTCCCACCATAAGGACTAAGGAGATTAACTGAATTTGAATGATACCCACATGGTCCAAAAACCCCACCATTATGGTAGGGGAGGGAATGGCCCAACCAAAATAGCATCAAAACTACCATCACCGCTACCTCAATGTGGTGACATACTTAGCAGGACTCAAACCACACCACACTAAAGACCAATGTTAAACCAAGGCCCTTCCTCACCAGTGGGGTTCAACTGACTACGTGACAACCTCACTCTAAGACCTATGGATAGAGCTCTATTGATTGAAGCATCTCCTTCCATGTAGTTAGGCTTCAGAATTTCCCAAACACGACACGTGAACCATAATTTTACCAAACACACATCTATTTGAATAAAGGTTTCAAAGGGGTTCGACAAGAACCATTATTACAACTAAAATAAAAGAAAAACCAAAAAAATGGCACAGGAGATGACTACTACATCCAAGGAATACAACGAAGAGAAAACCTCAAACTGATCCACAAACATCGCCCAACTCCTACGGACGGGGTGAGGTTACCTATGATGAGCCCGGTCTGGATCGTACATGATTCTTGGAAACACCATGATAGAATTGTTTTTATTGACAAAGGAGTCCACAGGTGTGGAAGGGTTTCAAAGAATTTGGTCACATAGGCCCCTTGTGCCACCGCTTACCGCACTGCTGACAGATCAAGGCATTACCGTGTGATGAAGATGAATGAAGGCCTGAAGGCCTCTTGATTCCTCTACCAGTACCACCAGCATTAGGCCACTTCTCCTTCTTCTTATCATTATCTTCTTCACTACTTCCCAATACCAGAGGAGGATTTTCCGCCTCATGTCCTCCTACTATCTTAACTTCAGCAAGGAAATCTTGTCTCACCACATCAGAGAAGGTGATTACATTGAACTCTTCCACCTTCGACTGCAGCTCAAGACGTAATCTGAGCTCAAAATTCCGACCATTCATGGGATCATTTCCATCATACCCTAGTTCATATAGAGAAAAGTCTAGGAAATGATGAAATAATTAAAACACTGATCCAACACGTTGCTGAAGACCACACAAATCCTCCCTCTTCCTCGCTTTTTTCACCGTAGAGAAGTATTTCTAGATGAACAAAGACTTGAAGAACTCCCAAGTGAGATCTTCTCGAGGCTTGTTTCAAGACATGGAATTCCACCATTTCCATGTTGGACCTTTTTCCATAAAGGTTTCCAAATTTACCTGCAATGACTTAGGAAACCCAATGAAATTGATGTTCCTCTCAATCTTTCACAACCACTCCTCCACTAAAGAGGATCTGCTTACCCATAAAAGAGGGGAGGGTTCAACTTATGAAACTCAAGGACGTATTCCATGGACTGATCAACTGGAAGATTTGATAAGGGTTCACCACCTAAAGCTGCACCTTGGGAATCCATAGAACCTTTGTGGGGGTGAAGACTATGGAACAAGGAAACAATGATTTTAATCAAAACATGATCATTGCCATTTTAAATTTAACTTTTCACAATCTCCAAAATAAAACATGGAAGAAAATCATAGAATCAAAGAAGACTCAAACAATTCACTAGATAAAACAACTATCGATGGGTGACTTAGTCATATGGTTGGCGGCCATACGCAAGTCACACCACCATTATAAGGAGCACTCTAGGGAAATGTCCCTAGTTCCACATGGATTGCCAGACCATGAGAGATCACAGATGTCACTTGCATGGATTGGATTTCATTTCCCTACATAAAACTATTCAAAAGAACCAAAAGTCACCGAAAACCCAAACATCCAATGTTAACCCAAAGTTCAAAATGATCAAGGGTTCATGACGTCCTTCTCATCCATACACCTCGAGTCCCAAAAATTCCGCTCCTTCTACCATGGAAACCCCAAATAATAATGGGAACTTTGAAAAACAAGGTATGCTCAAGGGCTGAACTCCTCTGATACCGTTTTTTCACAAACCAACCCAGGTCTACCCTGAACCGATCACCCGAGCTGGACCACGACATGACCTGAGAGGTATTCTCGATCCTCCCGAGCTGGCGACAAGTGCTTGGGCATTAATATAGGACAATTGGAAACGATTTCACCATGTGAAAATACATAATGCTGCAGAAAGAAAAGTAGAATAATGAAAAGTAAATAAATAACACTGAAAACAATGAATGATCAGTGACAACCTACTAACATAACCACGACCACAAATCCTCGTGACCTCGAGAGTCACTCTCTAAACCACAACGAACTCTCTCCCACAACAAGCAAACTTGAGTCAAGCCTGCAACAAAACTAAAAACTGGAAAACACTATAGGCATGAGTATTAAAACTCAGTAGGTGTGCCCAAAAAACAATTACCAATGCACTACCTTAAAATAAAGAATTTTCCAATTTCATTTTTGAACTAGATTATACAAAATATGGGTTTCCACACACACACACTTTCATTTCTAAAACATGTAAAAATATATTTCCCTTATTAATTTTAAAATTAGTTTAATGTTTGAAAGGAATAGTAGCATTAAATTATTGAAAACATCATCATGAAAACTTTAGAAAATTCAAGTTTCAGTTATTATCCAGAAGGAAAACCACACATAACCCACAACACACACTATGGGAAATAGAAAAAGAGGAACACAGGGGCCAGAAACCGATCTAAACCTCTCAATCATCTGCCACATACAAATAAACACTAAAGAGAACATGGGTTGAACCTAGGAGCTCGTGAACAATCCAGAACGTACTATACATCTGACTCATCTTAAAGGCATGCCCTAATCAATGATATCATAATTTCCAAATGCCTGGTGTTTACCTACATGGCCTAACCGAGGGGCCCGATCCCATAACACTAATAACAGAGTACCTCTCTGCTATGGGCCACTAGCCAGTGCATAATCTAAACTAGTGCAGCAATTATGTTCAGAATATTATCTTACTATGCTTGGTTCCCATGTCAACACGTATAATAAAAAGGAAATGTGGGAGTCAATAAAGTCAATGAAGTATCACAAACATCACACACAACTCATGTAGTCAACGTACACCAAATATCACCCCTGAGCTACCCCAAAGACCATTTTCCAAAATAATTTATTTTATTAACGTGCCAAAATGGCCTTCACCAATTTTAAAGAAAATCCTCATTTTTCAAGAGAACGAAAACTCTAGTTGACAGATCAAAAGAAATCATTTATCAATAAACCAGAACTAAATTTGAAATTCTATGAATTGTTTTTAAAGGACAAACTGGAATTCTTTCACTACTAGGTATATTTTAATCAAAAAAATATTTCAAGTGTTGTGTATAAAATAAACGGATCCATTTACAACAAATAATTATTTAAAAATTAATTATCTTATATTATTTACCATTTATTAAAATTAATAAAATATCATGCAATTAATAAATTCTAGATTTAAAGGCGAGTGTAGTGGGGGACCTACCTCGACATGCTGGTTGGTTATGACGATGCGACACATCTCAAACTCACGCAAAAGTATGTGCCACCTGCTGATGACCGCAACATCATAGAAATTCCCTTCCAATGCATTCCAACAGAAAAGATAACTAAAATACATAAACACAGACTTAAAACGATCCAAATGAACAAACAATAAAAAATAAATACCTCGACATGTTTTAAAATCATAATTTGATTTGTCTGCATTATTACTAAACCACCTTTAGTTTTATGAAAGAGAGTTCCAAAATTAACTCATAGATTTACACAAACAAAACTCAATTATTTTAAAATTAATTTTTCAAGAATATTAATAAACACAACACACGATAAAATTATTATTTACAACTCAAAAAAAATAGTGCAAAACTCAGTTTGGCATGGAGACGTGCTCGACCAGTGGGGTGACGTGACCGTCGAAAAAGGGGCGGTGAGAACACCAGAAGAAGGGAGTGTGGTCGAGGGGCATCACACTGGCCAACAGGGGGTTATTAGAGAGGGTTTCACACTGGCCCAAAGAGACCACTCTGGAGGGATTTTCACCATCAAAAAAGAAATGGGTACTCTGGACAGGAGGAGTTAGGGGCAAGCCAACAGGAAGGGCCCAATGGAGTAATGCAGGGCAAGAGCTCGGATGGAGGAGGCAGCACTGAAGGTTGGTCGAAGGCTCATCCCAAGTTGTGCGCACACCAGGTAGGAGGCCGAGTGACACTATGCAGCTGAAGCAGGAGGAGGGCAGGGGCATCTTCTAGTAGAGGAGAAGGATAATAAGGGGGTGGACTTCACGATAGGGAGAAAGAGAGAAGGGATAAAGGTATACTGCCATTGGCCAGATGATGCAACAAAGGGGTGAACAACTGGCGGAGCGTAGGAGGAGTGTCTCAGACGCGGGGTCGTGCACCGGTAGCCCTGAGCAGTGGGGCCCCGTATAAGGCTGCTATACCACTACTGATTAGCTGAAGAAAGGAAGGAGATGTTTTAAGGAGACAGAGGTCAAGGGGTGTCATTGGCTTGGGAAGAAGGTTTGTGGGTCCGCTCTGCTACGGGTCAACTCGGACAAATGGTGGGGATAATTCCTAATAGCAGCTACGATGCAAGAAAAGTGGGTGGTAGGCTTCTCGGAGGGTCGCGATGTAGGTGTATCTTCTGGAATATGTACCGTATGTAGCAGGATAAAGAGTCAAAGTGGGATGCTGGGTCGGAGGAAGGGGTTACAGGTGCTGGTTGGGTGCATGTGGCGCAATGCGGGGAGAAGGGGGAGGCTGTAGGGGAGAGGTGTTGCGGGAGAGGAACAAGGTAGGGTGGAGGGGTGTGACTGGTCGTTGAAGCATGAGGAATGGGAGGCGGAGCAGGATGATGGGAACGGGGTGACAGAGCAGGCACGGCCCGAAGGTAGCAGTGGGAGGGTCAGGCGGAGGCTTCAGCAAGACTGCAGCATGGCGCTGCTACTGGAGCGTTATAAGAAGAAGGGGGCACGCTAGTCAGAAGACCATATTGGGAAATGGGGGAGGGAGAATCTAGATGGAACAAAAAAAGATAGAATAAAAAAAGATATTAAGAAAGAGGAAGAAAGAAACAAATGTTAAATTAAATAATAATAATAATAATAAAAATAATAATAATAATAATAATCATAATAATAAATTAAAATTATTAACCATAACCGTAATAAAATTACAAATTTTTACATTTTAATTTTTCTGAAGACCGTAAGATAGTGACTTTGCATGGTTGATGCCGCACAGGGTCTCCAAAACACGCTCTTCTTGGGCGCTCAGCGACGTTAACTCCAAAACGCGCCTTTTTTTGACAAAACTCAAAAATATTGTTTGTGATTCAACCTGAACCTCGACATTTTTTTTAAAACCAATGAACAAAATAAAATAGAAATTATAAACAGGTTGGGGTGTGATGAACAATGAGACATATATCTTGACCAACCCATTTTTTATTCCATTATAAACATCTTTATTCATTACATATAATTAATACACTTCCTGAAAGACAATTCCAGTGGTCAGAAAAAAAGAATCTAAATGAGTTTTACTGAATAATTGGTAATCATCCTAAAAAACCTCTTTAAATTTATTTCTTTTTTACATGTATTATATATATATGAAATTCATAAAAAATTATAATGGCCTAGGTTTTTGAATCAGGTCGAAAACCTCTCTCGTTTTGAATTTTCAAAGTAGTTGGTATGCCCTTTTTCATTTTCATTGATCGGAACTAAATTCTAAGAGTTACATTAGCCTTATATCCTTATTTTGAATTTTTATGGGTTCATTTAATGTCTTGGAAGTTAGGAATGGGTTTCTAGAGCATCAATGGCCTGATGTCCAATTTTTTCAGTTGCAGGCCAGTGCACATCATTTGGGGTAAACTGTGTGACCTTGTGGCCATGCCGGTAGTTTTTGAAGAGGCTTCCTCATGGGTTGTAGATAGTTATAGTAAATAATGAGGTATGTTGAATAGGTAGTTCGTCTTATTCAATACCCATGGACTAAATCCCACACATTTCCCAAGGTTTTGAAAACTATGTGAGGAAACTATGGGGACATAAAATGAATTTGTTTTCAAAATTAGAACTGCCCTTTTTAAAATTCCTTCTCCCTTTTTCCTTCCTCCCATGGTCCCATGTAGAAAATAATATACCTTTATTCTCCTCATCCTCTAGTAATTTCTCCCCCTCCTTCGTCCGAGCTATGATTTTTCTTCCATCAAGTGTGATAGAACCATATCAATAAGAATTATCACACACTTTGTTCTCTTCTAATTTTTTCTTGGCTCATAGAGTGATAAATCCATTAGATCTATTTTTCTGTATTTTTAGGGTAATCAAAAAAGTTTTTTACTAATTTGAAATCATTTCGAGTTAGTGGATAAAACCATATGATCGTACATCTATGAGCCTAGAAAGGTGGTTCATACATTTCTTCTTGTTTTTTGATAGTTTGGAGGGTGAAGATGTTAGGATGCCATTGGGTAATTGAGTGAGAAACTAGTTTTTCTATTAAATTGATTATGTAACCTTATAAGATGACATTTATAATTCCTAATTCATATTAGCTCAAGTGAGGATGGGTTAGAGTCCATTGACCACTAGGGTAGTTTAGAAGGGGTGTGATTCTAGATTTAAATTGAGTTTTGTAGTAAAATTCTTTTGTTTTTTTACAATGTAATTTATCATTGATGTTGAGTTGGTCAATTAAATTAAATTAAATTTTTATGTTAATCTTTATTATACAATTCAATTGTATCAAATTGAATTATTTATTAAATTAGGTTATACATTAGAAATTCTTAAGATGAATAACATGAGATGTGATCTGTTGGATCTTGGTGCGATCAGCCTAGGATATTGGGATGGCATAGACATTGAGATTGAGACAACATGGTCATCTGGTTGGGCTTGGCCCAGATTACATGGGTGCTGATGACCATCAGTTGGGAATCATGGATGTTAGTTTGTGGTGGTGATGTCTTCTAGTTGATGGTATAGCCCATGATATTGGATGGAATGACCATCAGACTTGAGAGACATGGTTTTAGGGACATGAGTTGCTGGTTGGATGTGGCTTAGGTTCTAAATTTGTGATTTCTAGTCACCCAAAATGGACAAAGACGTGATTGTAGTCGTTTTCACATAGGATGACTCAGTAATGATGTGTTTTTCACCATTCGTGTGGATAAAGGACCTTAGGATTATGGCATAGGAATTTTTTTTTCTATTTCTAGTCATAAAAACCCATGGGGAATGTGAGGATACTTCAATTGATAGCGATAAGGATATCAGTTGGGGTTGTTGGTTGCTATATTTATGACATTGGGCCTGAACATATATTGGATGAGAGAGATTTTTATTCCACAATATGCCCCGATATGACCCGATGATGGATTCGAATTGAGTATAAATATCTTTGTGTTTCTGGGTATAAGGAATGAGTCGATGAGTTCTTTTGAGCAGGGGTCTGAGGGATCAGTTACTTTTTCTTGGGCATGCCTTTGGGATATCAGTGATTTATTTGAGACATGAGGTGTTTGGAGGAACGGGGTTCCAAGGTACTCATTTTATGTGGAACTTAATGGTTCACCTGGGATATTTGATATTGGGATTATTTGGGCCATGTTCCTTGGATCCCCTCCTCTAGAAGCATTCTAGTGTTGGTCTAAGCAGGTGACATATTCTTGGAGGCTGTTGAGTAGTATGGAAGCATGCATTTGTTTTAAATTCCATGAGGGTTTGCCTTTAATTTAATTTTATTTTACAATTTCTTAAACACTTATGTTGGATATGAACACATGGGTGGTATCCTACAAATACATATTCTCAAATCCTATACGGTCCCTTTGGGACATGTGTATATTTTTTGTTGTTTCATTTCGGAAATGGATTAGCTTTAAGAGATAGAACTTAGTGGATGTTTTCATGGAATGTGGGCATGGGATCTTGAAGATCATTCATCTATAAGAGTTACTTTTGAGATCTCCTATATTAGTTTCCTTTCTTATTCAGCATTATTCGTATATGTATTTAGCTATTATAGTTATCCATTGGAGACCCCCTTATAGATATTATGTTGTATGACTTATAGTTTATGCATTCTATTTTTAGTGATAAAAGGGGTATGATGAAATGTTTATTTATATCCACTAATTTCTTAAGTATTTATACCACTCTTTACTAATATTGACTATATTTCCTCCATTGGTGGGTTTTTTTGAGTCTGCAAAGTCTTTGATTTTTGGTGCATGTTATATATATACTTATACTAGTATTATTATAATACATTTCCCTTGAGGGTATAGTCTCCCCATATTTACTCTTTACAGAATATCTTCTAGTTGGTAGCCTCTGGAATCCATGGAGTCTCAACTAAGGCCAGTGTAACTTGTCTTGATAGTGCTGTTCAGGTGTCTAATCAGGTCAGGGATACAATAGGTGGAATCATAGTTGTTCCTAACTAGGATTTAGTAGCACTACTCGAATTGGGACCTATACCAACACTTATTTCCCCTTCCCCTCTTGGCACCCTCTCCGACGACGACGTCCCCCTCCCCTCTCGAATCCCAGAAATGTTCCCCCACCCCTCTAATCTCCCACTCTCAGTGACATCCCCCTCCCCTCAATCTCCTCCGACGATGTCCCCCAGCCCCTCTCCAGTCGTGCGTGAGACCCTCCATGGCCGAACACCCCACGGGACTTCCCCCCTCTCGGCTCCCTCTTCTCCCACTAGGGTCCTTGATCGGTATTTTACTGTCGATATACTATTCCAACTAATTATCTCGGTGAACTAATATTTGTTATCTTGTAATGGATTTCATTCTCGTACACTTTTTCAGGTACATAGGATTACAGTAGAAAACACCCCCATGGCATACCGATTTTCCCAGGGAGCTCTCAATTCCCATTTATTTTAGTTTTTTAGATATCCATTCCCAAAAACATTAAAAATCACTACCATACCACTCTCACCTGTATTTCATTAACAGTAGGGACACTACCTCATTTTAAGTGTGGGGGGAGTTTCTCAAAGTTTCGCATGTGATGCAATTGGATTTTTTATTATTCTCACCTGTCTATGAGACATTTTTCAAAATAATAAGAATGATTTAAACTTGAGAATCATTATGACCTTGTTATTTAAAAAACGTTAAGTGTAAAAGTGCCAATGAAACTTTTTGACTCCTACATTGATTTGTTTAGAACGATTTCTATGTTTAGGGAATTAATTCAAATTCAAAATCTTTGAAATAGTGACTAATTGACCTATTACTTAGGATTTATGCCCTTTATGATTGCAATTTTTTTATTCTCACTACCCAAGAGGAATCTAATCCTTAAATTTAATATTCTTATCTGGGAATATTTCTTGATAGATGCCAGGGGCATGTAAACTGACTAGAACAAGCACTGAGATCTTATCTTAGTGATGAATGAACAAGTATAAAACTAAAATGATTTAGGACTCTTTCATTGACAATTTTCCCATAAGACCCACCTGACATCTATCCATCATTCAACACTTAGTTTCCATTAATGGACTATTAGAATGAATCAATTTCAATCATATTTCCATTCATACCCTACTTATTGTACAATGCATATATATATATTTGAACAAGTGTTGGTGGGAAATTCAAAGATCATGGGATGCTTCCACTTCCATAGATGTACGATATGCTCACCTAATTATGTGGTTGCGATCCATTTACCATTTGTTGTGTTTCATTCATAATCTATTCCTTTTCAAAATACAGAAAAAAAGAAAAGAAAGGAAAATTGTTATGGGTTGTTTACTAAGAAGGTCAAAAATCACAATTTTTTAGACTGATTAATCCCTCAAAGGATTATCTGTGGTTCGGTGATGGATATGATATCTATCCTAAGAATATATTTTGATGTAGATCACTTGTATACTATAATACCATGATGTGTGAGTGTGAGGAAACATTGGATGATCGAGGAGCCTTCCATGAGATGGAATCGTTTCTCTAAGACATCATGAGGGACCATTTCTGGAGTATGTTGGAGTTATGAAATAACCCCAAGTGTCTCCATGAGATAGCATAAATAACCCCAACTATCTCTAAGTGTCTCCATACATCGTATCATCCTCGCATGGGTTGGCTACTCACCCAATCCTATCAAACATATCCTAGTCTATCCTCTCTGTCACATAGTCTAGACTCATCTCTCGAGGTTTATCCCATGCCTCGATGCACATCTCATCATCTAACTAGAAAAAAGAGGACTATTCACCTTATGATTGTCCTAGTCACAAAAGCACACCATGTCGAACCTATCTACATTATATTCTCAATAATCCAGTCAAGAACCTCATCAAAATCATGTATTATAACCCATCCCCACTAATCAGGTTCCATCCTAAGCTAAATCACACCAAGCCTCTTGGAATTATAACGCCAATCTGTCCGACAATACCCAATACCCACACTAGAATCTCATCCTACATCTCTTTAGTTGTACTCTTGAATCATTAAATGGAGTAAAACCTTCATAATACATTTTATATACTCAGAGGGACCATCCCACTCTAAGATCATACCAAGATTCCAATCCATCCTCATAAGTATTTCCTCATCAAACGCTAGATGTAAAATTGAAACGCCTATCACTACAAGGCCCAATCCTCTTAGGAATATTTTACATGATCTAAATCCTCATCGTGCATGACATCAATCACATTAAAGCGCATAAATTTCAATTAAACCCTACATTCCAAGAGTTATTCATGTGGACAGGCCCCATGGAAATAGGCTAGGAACTAAAACCATAAATAAAAATGCCAAATAAATGCATCATTTTAAATAAATATCTCAAGTGTAAACATAAAAACCAAGAATAATAAGACCTCATCCCTTCTATCAAACAAAACCAAACTAAGTTGAAACTCCGGACAAATTGATTATATACCTTTAATAGGAAGGGTAATTGTTAATTAATAGGAATGTACTATTTGATAGTATCATTTTGAAACATTGATCTATTTCCCCTTTGCTTGCAGGAACTTGATTTGACCCATGGGGCACTATGGTACTTATATGTTGGGTGGTGAAAGGTATAGTCACCTGAGACAGGTACGTTTTAGTTTAGTTTTTATTTTATTTTCTTTATCGCATTGGTCACTTAGATCTTTGACTGCTTTCTATGGAAAGAGGGTACATATATTCTACGAAGGGGGCCAGAAGGAGTTCAGATTGATTCGGTCCACCGACTTTAATCCGAGGTAAGATTCTACGGTTACTATTTGTCTTGAACCTCAGGTATTTGGGGATTTAGTGCTTTTGACTCCATATTATGTTTTAGGTAGGGCGTTGGATTGTTTTGTGTTGGTTTGGGTGTATTTGGTTCTCCGCTGCCAATATCGGTAAGGATTTAATGCCATTGGTTGGTTTTTCACTGGCTATGTAGCATCCTTCATGTGTTTTAAGGTTCTTAATATCCTTTGTCTAGTGCGTTGATCCCTGCTCGTTGGTTTTGAGTCGCCAAGTCAAGGGAGACTCACCTGCGTGTGCATAGGTATGTAAGTATATGTATGTGGGTTCCCCCGTTATGTGTATAGTCACCCATGGCAGTGATTATGCACGTATGGGACTAGGTGTTCCCATGTATATATATATAAATGCATACGCAGGTGAGTGGAGACTGATATGTGCATATAAGCATATGTGTAAGGATCCCCTTGCACATGCTCATGGCCATGTGGGTGTGTGCATGGGGGCTAGGTTTCCTTGCATGTGTGTGAAGGTGCGTATACCCAGTGGAGGAGCAACAAATTTTAGTTAGAAATCACCATGAGCCGAAGTGGACGGCTTGGTTCCACCTTGAGGTAGAGTCCCTCTCGTAGCCTCTTTAATTTAAAAATGCGTTAAATTGAATTTAGCTTCTTTCTTAATTCTACTTAATTATATTGAATTGCATATCTTGAATAATTTTTCTTTAATATAATCAATTTATTTGATAAATAAAGTCATGTTTTTATAATAAAACCCCTCCAACGGAGGTGCGCTATCTACGAAAACTCACAGTGATAGTTTAGGCTATATGATTATTTTTCGTCGTTTCGTTTCCCTTTTGATGTTACGTCATTGTGCCACTCACTACAACCTTTCGACGATCACTTGTTATAATATATTAAATAGTTCATTTGTTCTATCATGTCTGATGTGACCTTATCGTATGGTGAAACCCATTTCGAGTGTTTTTTTGGCCTCTTGGCCACCCCTTTGGGTGTTTACTCGAGACTATATATCTAAAAACATTGATGGTTTCATTGTTTAACACCTATTAGGCTTATGGTTCTCCCCACCATAAGCTTCATCTTAACACTATTTGGGGTGTTTGTCTAGCCTCGATGCACATCTAATTTTTTACATATATGAATTCTCCCATAAGATTTGTGTTGCATCCTGAGATGTTAAAACATACTCAAATTCTATTGTTCTTAAGGTGACTAAAGTTTTATTATTATATTTCCAAGAAATGCATATACCATTGATATGTAATACACCTCCACAATTTTACTCTCAATCAATAGTTTCAAATACCTAGTACCACTTTTAAAAACAACGAATATCAAATATATATCTTTAGCATACCACAATATCGAATCAAGAGTCTGTTTTTATAACATAAGATCAGTTTCTATAATGTGATGAACAACTACATAGGATTTATTTGGAATCCTGGCCGAAAGATGCTGCCCCATGGATGTTGCTCGACCAGGCCAACATGCCTCGATCACGCCGCAGTCATGTCGCAGCCACGTCGCGGTCACGCCACAGTAATGCCGTGATTTATCCCTCCTCCAGGACGACACCCCGCGATGGTTCGCAGTCCTGTCGGAATTCGATGTATGATACCTAGATAGAGTTTTAGATACATTACCCACCCATAGTTAATGGGGACGGAGACAACGACTGAAATGTTTCCCCGCTTCCTCCCGGTCTCTTCGCTCATGGTTGGAAGATGCTGCCCTACAGATGTCACTGAACTAGGCAAACACGACATGGTCATTCCGCGGTCATGCTGCGGTCACGCCGCGGTAGTGCCGTGATTTGGCCCTGCTCTAGGACGACACCCTGCGACGGTTTACAATCCTGTAAGAATTCGATGTATGATACATAGATATAGTTTTAGATACATTACCCATCCATAGTTAATGGGGAGGGAGGTGTTGACCAGAATGTTTCCCCGCTTCCTCCCACTCCCTTCGCTCCTGGCTGGAAGATGCTGCCTTGCAGATGTCGTTGGACCGGGCCAACATGATGCGGTCACGCTGCGGTCACGCCGCATCACTCCGCGGTCACACCGTGGTCACACCATGGTCACGTCGCGGTCACGCCGCGGTCACACCGCGGTCACGCCACTATCACTCTGTCGTCACTCCATGGTCACGCCACCGTCACGCCATGATTTGGCCCTGCTCCTGGATGACACCCTGTTGCAGTTCGCAGTCCTATTGGGATACTTCTCCTATCCCTATGGCGCACTTCTCCAAACCCTCGGCGCCACTCACATACTCCTCCTGTCCTCACTGCCGCTCCCATACTGACCACCCCTCACCGCCGCTCCCATCCCAACCACCCCTCATCACTCTCCGATCCCCGCTCCCTACTCCCCGCTAATCAGTGCTCATGATTTTTTTCCAAAATATCTATGTTAACCGATAACCCTTCTCGTTTTACCCTAAACCATACCTTGATGCACCCATATGGAATATTTTTACCAATAGCTCAACATGAATCCTACTTCCCAACCGACACTCGACGCGAACCCTACTTCCCAGCGCGATAGGTCTGGTTTTCCCATTCTCCATTCTTCCGCATTAAATGGGTACATGTTATGGTCCCCTTACGATTTTAGGTTGCGTTTGGAACCCTGGTTCCCTACCTCCTTTCTAGGGTTCTAACTCTACTTTCCAACCGGTCATCTTATCTTTGATTCAAGTAATTTTTGTTCATTCACATTAAATCAGTATGTATGCCTTCATTTATTTTCTATTTTTTGGTTCCATTTTGCTGCAATGTACTGTCTATTATGATCCCCTTATGAACACAAGCAATATAACATTTTAGGTTGCAGTTTTGGTGTAATTTACCTATATAGATTCATTTTGATTGATATTGAAGAGGTCGAAATGTGGTGGGGAGGAGGGGGTGTGCTAGAGGGGGGGGGGGATGGGCAGGGGTGAGATGAAGAGGAGGGGGGACGGACAGGGGGTTGGAGGTGGGTGTGTAGTTTGGGGAGAGGGGGGGGTGTGCTAGGGTGAGAAAAGATAAGATATAGGGGTGAAAGAACATCCATGTTGATGGCAGCACCAATACATCAACGACTAAAAAAACCTGATAATCGATCAACAACATCTCCAACTGATCATCTATCAACAATGCATCCAATGGGGTATATAAATGAAATGAATAACCAATGAATTATCAATGGGCCTCATGAAAATCATAAAAGTTTTACCTTACAAGGGCTCTATAGTACAACATTGACCACTCTACATGGGCATTATTAATTAACAGGTATAGAAAACACTAGTCACTCAATCAGTAACAAGCCCACTATGGTATCCTCAAGAGTCCCTTTGATGTATATAAATATCTTAAGGAAATCCGACCATAACTTCTATCCCACAACATCATCCCATCCCAATGGTTCCAATAGTTCCAATCCTAAAAAAAGGTGGTAATCCTCAACTGTTCTAACATTGAGAAATAGGTACCAACATTTATGGATAAAACAAGATCTTTTCATATATACTACTTGTTTCTAATTTTCCGGATCTATATGAAAGAACACTGAACAAAACTAGCTTAGATTTCACAATCCATTCCAAATAATGATCTCATAACCCTCACACATGATTCTCATCTCACAACCCAATCTGCTAGAGGATTTTGAATCCAATCCTTGAAGAAATCCTCCTAAAGAATTCTTTTAGTCCAAAACACCATAATGACCACATTCAAACACAGAAAGTATTCTATCATGAAAATTTATATGATAAACTTATCAAAATTGAATACTCATAAGTCGAATTATGACTCTAGGGTTAAAATAGGGTACACACAACAAGGATAAAAAAGTACCCAACTTGTACTTTAGGTACATGATATATAACCCAAAATGTCCCCTCGTTCCATGTGACATAGACTGTTCAGTGTGTACTTTTCCAAAGTACACATCAAGTGTTCCGGTATATGATGTTTACCCCCTCCTGGGTACATTCACATATAAGGCCCCACATAGCAAGAAAAATTCCCTACTACGTGGAATGTATCACCCCATACACAATCATTACCCCACATATGGTTCCCATGTATGTACCTATCCATATATCCCCCCCACAAGGTCTACCCGCGCATAATGAATATCCATGTACCTCGCACTAGATATAACTTTATACCCTACATGGTCATCTGCCACTAGCACACCCTGAGTCACCACTACATGGCGTGTAACCCACCCCCTTGTATTAATCTTTTAGTTCCCAAAACCCATCTTTCCCAAGTACAAAGAACACATGATGTGTGTTCTCAAAACTACACATCATGTACATGAGTTCTCCCAAACTAAACCCCCCAAAAATATCCCAAAACACCTAATTTATCCAATGTATCCGTAGATTGAATCTTGAATGGGTCACCAAAAACCAAAAAAAAATACGATTAAAACATAAAATCAACTACCCTATGAGAATTTTTTTGGCAAGGAGGGGGTGCTTGGCGGGGGTGAGGTGGGGAGGAGAAGGAGGGATGTGTAGGGGGTTTTGTGGAGATGGGGTGGCTGTGTAGGTGGGGGGTTGGGCAGATGGGGGAGGGGGGCTGGGCATGGGGGTTGTGCAGGTGGGGGTGGTGGTTGTGCAGGTGGGGGAGGGGGTGGGATGTGCAGGGGGTTAGGATGGGCAAGGGGGAGGGGGGATGGGCAGCGGGGCTGTGCACGTGGGGTAGTGGGGGGGGGGTTGTGCAGGTGTGGGGGTGGTTGTGTAGGTGGGGGGGGGGCTGGGTAAGGGGGTTGTGCAGGTGGGTGGTTGTTGTTGTGAAGGTGGGGGAGGGGTGGGATGTGCATGGGGTTAGGCTAGGCTGGGGGAGGGGGGCTGGGCAGGGGGGGTTTTGTCGGTGGGGTAGTGGGGGGGTTGTGTAGGTGTGGGGGTGGCTGTGTAGGTTGGGGGGCTAGGCAGATGGGGGAGGGGTCTGGGATGGGGGGTTGGGCAGGTGGGTGGTGGTGGTTGTGCAGGTGGGGGAGGGGGTGGGATGTGCAGGGGGTAGGCTAGGCAGTGGGGAGGGGGGCTGGGCAGGTGGGGCTGTGCAGGTGGGGTAGTGGGGGGGGGGGGGGGTTGGGAAGGTGGATGAGTATGGAGATGAACTTTAGTTCCTTGAACCCAATTAGGGAACTACAGAATGACGTCATTATGTTGATAAACATCAGACCCTCGTGCATTAATTTAATGATAAATGTTATCAATATTTTAAAATATTACATTGACTATGATTTTTGATTTAATATCATTCCAATGTTGAAAAATTCTCATATTTGATATGATTAGGACAATATAGAACCATCCACATAGATACTACAACTCTGTGTCCAATGCAAGAAATGTCCAAAAGTTCAATTCATGCTCGGGGATCAATTTGGAGACCTTATTTTTGAATCATAATTTATAGTAATTCAGTAGGATCAAAACTTCATTGAATTTTTAGGAAGGCCTCTTTAATCTTTTCTGACCACTCAAACATAACTACATTCATATTAATCCTCGTCACAGGAACTTATAAAGGTGAAAAGATATAAATGAACCACATGTAAAACCCAAACAAACAAAGGAAACCCACAATCTCAAACATGGTACGTATGCCTTCTCATGACATCACAACCTATACATTCTTTGGGTCCACATAAATTCTCACATTATAGATTACGTTCCAAAGAAAACATACTTTATGGAAGAATAAGTGACACTTTGAGATCTTATAAGACATATAATGTGGTCAAAGTGTACAAAAAAAATCTATAGGTGTCCAATGTGTATATCAATGGTTAGTGAGTATATAAGGAAATCATAAATAGCACCAAAATGAAGGAGTTGATATATGTACGGAAGATCTCATTTATGAGATCCATGAACACCATTGGATTAATTTTAAACATGTAAGGAAAGTCAAGATATGTATGGAATATGCCTTAATAATTTTCACACCATTTGTAATACGAAATCATATATATACATTCATTCAACTAATCAATTCATGTCCTTAAAAAATTTCAACATGTCTCATTACTACTAAGTAAAAAATTCCAAGGATCAATATTTTCCCTCATGTACCTCTTTATTACCTCTTTATTACCTCTTTATTACCTCTTTATTACCTCTACACAAGTAGTAATTTACCGCTTTCGAAATAGTAAATTATCTTCACACATGTCTTTTCTAGCCCAAAGTATTTATATGTATCCACTACATTTACCCTTATCCAAGCACTAGACTAATACTTCTCACTCAATATAGTTCATCACTCAACTCACAACATCTTCCAAACTACTAAAGGTAGTGTATCCTACAACTATATATCACACACCAACCTTCTCACTCAACAAACATCCATGTTAATACATTATGATCAATGTAAATCCAATTTCTAAAATAATACCATATTAACCATGGTAGGTCTAATATCACATTCCAAGCGCTCCATTATCACTCATGGTTGGGTTTATCTAGAACCTTATCACTCAAGGTGAGGCCATTATATTGACCACTACCTTATCAATCATGGTAGGGTTAGATATCATGTCATAATATGATAACATCATTATCACTCAAGTAAGGGTCCTTCTAGAACCTTATCACTCAAGGTGTTGTCATTCCTTATTTAATATCACTATACTTGTTAGAATTTCTCACCCTACATGTGTATCAAATAACTATAAGGTAATTTGGCCCTTATCATAGCTTACCAGATAGGTATAAGGTTCCAATCACTCGCGATCTATTCCCCCTACCTTATCAATCATGTTAGTGTTAGATATCATTTTATAATATGATAGCATCATTATCACTCAAGTAAGGGTAATTCCAACACCTAATCACTCACGATGTTGTCATTCCTTAAGATATTTCACTATACTTGTTAGAATTTTTCACAGAACATGTGTATGAAATAACAAGGGCATTTGGACCATATCATAGCTCACCAGCTAGTGTACCACCATGAGGACCATGATCCCATGTGATAAATGGTTAATTATTATGATTCTCCCAATGGATCATTATTCAAATTTCAATGGATACAAAAATCATCTAAGGAAGGTATATACTAATGTTCATGTAGTAATCTACTGGATTGTCATGGAAAATTATCTGAATGTTTTCATTACAGATTGGGGATAGAATATTACCTTGTAATATTATCCTCTTAGAATATGATATAAAATTTCCAAAGTGAGTCCAAAAAATGATATAAATGATTCATAACCACTAAAAAACACCATGTTGGATGTCATCATAGCAGAACCGCCTAAAAATTAGGCATGTGATATCTCTCATGAATCAAGTAAATATCTATCCCCGTAGAATCTATGTGTCAAAGAAGCTTTACCTATATCCCTCTCTTAAACACAGACCAATACATTGATAAATGCAACAATATAACTAAATCTCTTGACATTATAGAAGTCATTTCCCCATAGTATATGATTCCTCCATCATTATACTCTAGGAACAAAAGGGTTATAATGGCCATAGTGTAAATATCCTTCTAGTTTAGTATATTGAATGATTAAATTCATCGAAAAAATATCAAATTTATCCTGGAGTAATCAAAACCAATAACCCTTATCTGATAGATCAGGATTGAGGCAGGGGATTCTTCATATATGAGTTATAAACTTGAATTTCCAATATCCCCCTCCCTATTTCATCAACAAGACAAAAATATTTTGGTTATTGGTCTCTCTACAACATCAATATGTGAACCATACAAGGGGAAGGGATGTGACTAAGCCTTCAAAAATGAGATGATTATTTCTATGTGTTTCTTGTGTGTTTTTTGTGTGATTGCAGGTGATTGAAGTGACTTTTTGTGAGTTTTCCGTGTGTATAGTGGTGTCTTTTCTGTGTTTGCATGTTTCAGTGTTCCTATGAAAGAGTGGTGTGTGCAGTGGTGTGTTTTCTGTGTGTGCAGTGGTGTGTTTGCAGGTTGCAGGTTGCAGTGTTTTTGTGAGTTTTCTATGTGTGCAGTGGTGTGTTTTCTATGTGTTTTTCTATCGAGTGGTGTGTTTTGTGAGATTTATATGTGTGCAGTGGTGTGATTTCTGTGATTGCAGGTTGTAGTGGTGTTTTTTTTTTGTGATTTTTGTGTATTTTAGATGTCACATTTTTTGACAGAGTTTTCATTGCAGCCTGCAGTTGATTGCAGGATGTTTCATCTTAAATTAATGGGGGTTTAACCCAACGGTTTCAAAACCGATGGATTATACCAGCATTTACCAACGGTTCAAAACCGTTGGGTTATACCCCTGCTGCTGCCTTTCCCAATGGTTGAAAACCGTTGGGATATACCCCATGCTTTTCCCAACTGTTCAAAACTGTCAGGGTATATCCCCTTATATGTTTATGCCAATGGTTCTAAAACTGTTGGCATACCCCTGTGCGCTGATTTTTCCAACGGTTCAGCTGAACCGTTGGTATATAAGAAATCTAAATAGCCTTTCCAAAATGGTTCAAGGTGAACCATTGGTATAAGGATTTCCCAACACCTCACAGCCCAACGGTTTCTAAAACAGTTGGGATAAGTTTTCCCAACGGTTTGAGGGCCTTTCCCAAAGGTTTAAAACCATTGGGAAATCATGGATTCCCAATAGTGTAGTATTTTTCCGTTGTATAATAATGAGATCAATATTTATTTTTCATTATTTTTTTGGTATTACTATTTGGGGTTTTTAATACAAGATATTAGATATTTTCATAACTAGGTATATAACTCATTCTAGGGAGTCTGTAGCCCCATGTACGATTGAAAAACCGAGTTACCATGGGTGGTAATTTCTATACTATTTTTATCAATTTATATTTTATATGGTTTTTACCTTTATTGGTACTCTGGTATTGTGATTTTATTATATTATTACTTGTGACTGTTATCATTGTATGGAATGGAATAAGATTTTGACACCTGGCCTAGTATGACAAGGGAGTGATTTTGTACTTGTTGAAACTTTTGTTAGGAATATGTTAGGTTGTTTAAATATGTATCATTATGAACCCATGAAATTTTCATGTGAAAGGATTTATAAATTTGATATTACATATGTTCTAATATATATATATATATATATATATATATATATATATCTATGTGACTGAATTATATAAATTAAATATGATATTTGAATTATTCTTGGCTCTTATTAGACTAGGAAGGAACAATGGCTTGGGGTGATATTGATCACCAGGTTGGGTGACGTGGTCATCAGTTTGAAGCAACATGGGTGGTCCAGATGGGATTGGCATGGGGTACATTTGATACTTGGCTCTATTGAGGGTGGGTAAGAAGTCCATGAGGTCGGTATGCTGTGTGTAACGGTTTCAATGGGAAAGGGTTAGAGAACTAAGGATGTACTACTTTTTCCTACTTTCTATATATGTGTTATATATATATATATTATGGGATGTATGACCATGTTGATGGAATTCAATGGGTTCTTCCTAAGTGAATCAGACTGAGCATCATGTTAGAAATGGCTTGGTGCCTTAGGAGCAGGAGTAGGTTGACACCCTAAGGATTAGGAAGAGCAGTAAGATTCCTAGGGATAGGCTTAGGAACAAATTCTAGTGCATGTGGGTCAATCACCAAATGTTAAATGTTTGGTTCGTGGTTGTATGATAAGCTCAGAGATATATAGGTATAGTTTATCTAGGGAATATATAGATGAGATCAAGATGTAGATCCATATATGAAATACCTTACTCAGGAGTTCTAGTCTCATCACCTACCTCTTTTTCTGGTGGAGGGTGGTCCACTGGAAACTAAAAAGTGGATCAAGAGTATACATATTATCTTCAAGAAGTTAGAGATTCCTGTAGGATGGAGGGTGAAATTGGTGACCTATAATCTCAAAGGACTAGGAATGAATTTGTGGGACATGGAGGTGCAAGGAAGTATAGATGAGGGACATACTATAAGGGATTTGATGCCAGTTTCTTCAAGATTTTCATCCTAGATATGATAAGGGTAGAAAGAGCTCAAGGGTTCTTGAGACTTCAACATGGTGACAAGTGCATCATGTACAATGTTGTGATATTCACCAAATTTTCATGATTTTCATATGATATGATTGTCAATGAAACTTTGAGGGTGAGAAAATTTGAAGATGGTTTATACCATGCCATTCAGGTGAAGTTAAACATCTTTAGGATTAACTCATTATTAGAGTTAGTCACACAGATACTCCAAGTTGAGGGAAAACTGAAAGATAGGTTGTTCTCAAGATAGGATGTGTCTCTATGTGACATTAGTGGTGACAAATTAGATAGAAGGAATTGAGTTAGTGATGAGTAATCGAACGACAGAAAGAATAAGGACTCAGCTAGAACACCTCAGAGTGGGTCGTTGATGATTTTCCTTTAGTGTGGGTAGCTAGGACATGTCAAGAATTAGAGTGAGTGGCCTCCAAATGAGTAAAGATCATGTGGATAGTTAGTCATATCAAGAATTTCTTCAATAATTCTTCATGGAAATCCATCCTTTCAGATATGGGGTTGACTCAGGTGACCTATTTTGGATTGGGATCGGTATCAGTTGATGGTATCCATGCATTTTTTGAACATAGTGATCATGGAAGAGACAACATGACCTAAACGTGGAATCGGTGGTTGATGGCTAGTGAATCACCTTGTGTGACCTTGAATTAAGGCGAGAACCGATGTTGTGCATGATTATAATGGGTTTATGGTATGAAATGGGATCACATTATGACATGATGGAGTGATTATGCATCATGAGAGAACCTGGATTTTAAGAATTGGTCTCTAGGTGATTGCTTGATTTGAGTTTTTGGGTCAATTTGGACCGGGGTAGGTCACTCCAAAGATGGGGATCCCTTTGAGGTAGTAAACCTATGGAATTGGGACCAAGGTAGTCTAAGTTTGTTTTAAATAGAATTCATATGTTCATTAGCATATAAATAGTTTTATGGATACCACTATGATGAGATATGTTAAGGTGGGGGTATTGGGAAGACCTGGGTTTTGGAATCATGTCGAAAACCTCTCTCATTTTTAATTTTTGAATTATTATGTATGGTATTTTCATTATAGATTATAAAAACAAAATTATGATAATTCAGTCAACATTATATCCATATTTTTATGGTTCTAGTGTTTTAGTAGAAAAATCAGGTTTTTTGTAATGGGATTCGAGAGTGTAAGAGGACTGAAGGCCTGTTTTTGATGTTGTAGGTTAGGATGCATAGTTTTGGGTAAACCATCCAACATGTTCCAGATAATAGTATGCACAATTATAGAACTTCCACATGGTTTGAGTAAACCATGTAGGGGAGTTGAATCACTATGTGGCCTTGTCAAAATTTATCAGAGATGATTTTTCATGGTTTACACATGGTTAGATAAAACAATGTAGTAATCTACATGTGTAGTGCCACATATGCAGTAACCTTGTATTGTTTACAAAATAGTTTGTTCATGGTTTGGAAAACTATGTTATAAAATAGTGTAGATATAAAAATGCTTAATTTACCAAAATTTCCGCCTCCCATTTAATCCTCCTTCTCCTTTTATTCATCCTCCCTAGGTCACACACATCAAAGGAGAAATCCTTCTTCTCCTCTTCCACTTGGGATTACTCCCCCTCCTCTATCCGAGCTCTGATTCATACACTATCACGTGCTATAGGGCTATATCAATAAGGCTTATCAAAACCTTTCATCTTTTATCCTTTTCCATGGCCTCACAGAATGTTCAATTAGTTTGAGACATTTTCCTCTATGTTTCTATAAATTCAATGAAATCATGAATTTCTTCAATTACATTTCATGTTAGAGTTTAATACAGTATGAACATAAGTCTATGAGTACAAGGTAGGTAGTTTATATAATTATTCATATTTAGGTATCCATATTTTGGGTGATAATTTTAGAGTTCTTTTGGGTAATTAAGCAAGACCTTATTGTTTGATTTTAAATTGTCCATGTGGCATTATGGGTTTTGGTTGGGAAAGTGAAAATCATATTTTCTCGTATGAGGATTGAATAGATGTCTTCAACCTATTATATAGTTATGATTGGGGTGTTTATTGATTTAAATCTAGCTAATTAGTTAAATGTTTTTGTTTTCATAAAATTGAATTGATCATTAAAGATGAGTAGATCGATTCAATTAAATTAAATTTTTATGTTTATCTAAATTGTATAATTCAACCGTATTAAGTTGAATTTTTATTAATGTGACTATTTTTATATATATTTGAAATGAATATGATGAATGGAATTATATGTGATCTATGGGATCACGGTGTGATCAGCCTCAGATATTGTGACATCATGGCCATATGGATTGAGGTGGCATGTTAAACTATTTGGGATTGTTGTAGATTTTATGGGTGGTGTTGATCATCAGCTAGGATTCATAGTTTTTAGTGGGAGGAAGTGAAGATGTAAGGCTAAGGGTGTGTCCCATGATATTGGATGGAACCAACATCAAACTTTAGAGACATGGTCGCATGGGTAAGAGGTACCATTTGGATATTTCTTATGTACTAATTTGGTCATTCCTGCTCACCTGTGATGGACGGAGTGCTGATTAGAGTCTTGTGCACATAGGTTGACTTAGTGATGATGTGTTTTTGACCACTAATGTGGGTTGAATTCCATGTAGTGTGTATTATGAAAATGTGTTTGTGGTTCATTCCATATAAATCCATGGGGAAGGTTACGAGACTTCAGTTGATGTAAATGAGGCCATTATTTGGGGGATGAGGCTCTCCGTATTGAGGCCATTGGTCAATGACATATATTTGAGGGTGGGCATCATAGTTCCCCATGATATTTATCTATGTGAAAACTATGGGTTTTTATATTAAAAAAGGTATCATTATGCCTCATATCTTTGGTGTGAGCCAAAAGTGCTTTCGAGTAGGGGTCTGAGGGACCAATCACTTTTTCATGGGTGTATCTTCGGAAGGTTAGTGATTCTTTTGAGACATGAGGTGTCAGGAGGCATGTGGTGAAATTTTTTTTATTAGAGTTTGAGCATAATAGTTCACCTAGAATATTTTATATTTGGAGATACCTTAGGCCATGGGATAAAGATTCTATCCTCTACTGACATTTTGATGTTGGCTAAAGTTGGAGAAAAGATCCTTGTGGTTTTTGAGAACCAAAGAAGCATGTATTTTATTTGAATTACCTGAGTTGATGTCTTTAATTTAATTCTATTTTACACATACTTAAACACATATTTTGGGTACACACATGTGTGTGGTATCCTAATGATACATGATGTCACACCCAACATGATCCCTTTGGGATGAATATAGATTTTATGTTGTTTCATTTAGGTAATGGATCGACTTCAAGAGTTTTAACTTAATGGCAATTCTTCGTGTGACGTTTATATAGGACCTTGAGATTCTTGATTTGGTTGGAGTAACTTTTGAGATTTACTATTTTAGTTTCCATTTCTGTTTATCACGATGCTTGTATATATTCAGCTGCTATGGTAATCCATTGTAAACCCACTTTTGGATATTGTATTTTATGACCTGTATTATATCCACGCTCTATTTTAGTGATAAAAGTTTTACGGTGACGTGTTTATTTATTTTAACTTATTTGTTGATTATTCCTTCCTCTTTTTATTGATATTGACTATGCTTCCTCCATTGTTAGGTCTAGTTTGATTCTACTGAGTCCTCGATTTCCAATTCATGTTATATATATTCCCAGACTAGTATTATTTTAATACCTCTCGACTGAGGGTATTGTCTCACCAAATGTTCTATAAAAAAACTCACTTAGATGACATTATATGGCCTTTGAGGAGGTGCTCCTTAGGCCAGTGAAACCCAGGCTGATAACACTATTCAAGTGGCCAATCTTTTTGTTGAGGCTAAAAAATAATAACTTCATCATAAAAAATAAACTAAATTTTTATTATTACTATGGAACTAAAATTATTCACCATATTTTTCATCAAATGGGATGTTATTTTATTTCTTGTGCACACATGGTGACTACCGCATTCACATACTTATACAATTCATTTACATAACTATATTTCATGAATGGTTATTATGATAGGTTTAATATTTATATATGATATTTATGAAATAATAATTTAAACAGAATTATAATATCATATGTTATTTTTTACATCTCTATTTGTGGGAATATAGTAACATCACTCATGTGTTTGTGTGGACTACCTCCATCACAAAGTGATGAAATGCATCTTACATTTTTAGTTTATAATAATTATAATAAGAATATAAATAACGGATATATATATATATATATATGATATTTATACAAACTCAATATGATAGAATCACAATCTCCAAGAATAGGGACTGTCACTCCTAGGGTTTTCCTTGGAGGCCCTTTGTAGTGGAAATCAGTCATCTTCCTCATATTTTCTCCATGGAAAATATGGCCAAGCTTCTACAGAGGAGGTTTTGAGGTGACTTCAGTCAATATATATTCACCAATTAATTTTACTACTTTCATATATCAAGTTTGGTCAATCTATAATCATCTATGTGATTTTTCGGCTCCATATTCCCATTCATGTGATCTACCCAAGTGATCTACATTCATGTGGTGTTTGCTTTTCCGAAACTATCACAACTTATGTGGTGATAGTTAGCATCCCAACTTTCTTTCAGATTTCATTATGTTATATATATGGTATTTCTTACCATGATTTTTTTATTTCATGTCTTGTGAAAGGGGTTTTTTTTATGGTCTTCAACATCATGGATTCAATAGATTCTGTGGGTGTAGTGCTGGCTCCAGTTCGATAAGGAGAGATGATATCCTCTTAGTTAGAAATAAGAGATTATGTTGGAACCTGGATGTTGAGTGGGATTTTGGATCACTAACATAAGAAGAGTGAGGTTCATATATTTGGATTTTGATTCATCTATGGATTTCCATGATTCAATAGATTTTGAATAAGGTGCTCTATCCAGTGTGTTTTAGTATGAATTCACCCTGGTTTTTTGGATTGATTTTCTATTGGGTTGAAATGTATTTACATGAAATGGATTTATTTACATTATATTGGGTAGGTGGTGAATCATTTTGTTGGTTCCACTGGGTGGGTGACATGAAATGATGTATGGAATTTTCTAACACCCATCTTTTAGTCATGTTTACTCGATGGATGGAAACAAATCCATTGTCTTTAGTACAATGTTCTTGGTCGAGTTTTTCATTTCATTAGGTTTTTAGTGTAGTGAATTCCACACAAGAATTTTCAGTTGAGTGGATTGATAGTGATATATGTGTTTTGGATCCTATCATTCAGTCGTCCTCCCATATATCAATATTGGGTTTAGGGGTACTCTTCTTTGTGGGGTGGGTCGATCATGAACCAAATTCTTAGTAGGGGAAAAAATCATCGTGGAATGATTTTAGTAATTTATTTTAAATAAGGGGGGGTGAGAAGTGATTTTTTATACTTATTTTATTTACATTTTCTCTCTTTTTTAACATTCAAAACAATACTGAGACACCCATGTCATGTTTCTTTAAGGCTCATGAGCCACTATGACATGTAATGGGTTCCATCTTCAACATGTTTTCAAATTATATTCTCATTTTTTATGTTAAATAACGGGGGATTGAACCTAAACCTATTAATAATAATATACATGATATCATAATGATTATGGGATGGGGTAATATTATTTATATTTCTTTATTTCCTTCAGTCAAAAAGTGGAAACATCATTCATGTGTACATACGACATACAATGTTCATTAACTGTGTAATTAATTTTTCTACATATAATTTCTATGGAAGAATATATTTATATATAATAGACATATATGATATATATTTAATGATTGAATATCGTGATCTCATATAACCATGATCAGGGTATAAGGTCTAGAACTAACAAAAATAAGTTCTAATGAAAATGAAATGGTTAATATTAGAAAATATGAATTTTAAAAAATTATTAATAAATTGGAGATTGAAGTTTTTAAAGTGGATTGTATATGATATTATATGTAATAAAATGAATATATTATAGTTTTATAAAAAATATAAATTCATTATACATGAGTTTAAAATAATTTATGATGAAATTAAATCATATTGTAATGGATTTATTTTAAGATCCAATTTTATTTTGGGATTGTTTATATTTGAATTTCAATTTTGGAATATTGTAAGATACATTTATAATAAAATTATTTAATTTTATTATCATTTATTTATACATGGATATTTCAAGGAATAGTATCATTTTTCTCTGTTTGGTATATAAAAACATTGAGAAAATGTATTTACGGAAATCATTTATTTCCACTTTTCTCACTAATATTTTTATTCCATGTCCAGGTTTTCAGAAATTATTTTCAAGAGTATCTAAAATATTCTCCTATGTGCATTGAAATTAAATTTTATCCATTAATGATCTTTTTACCAAAAAAAACAATGAAAGGTACTAAATATTTTCTGAATAAGGTTCTTTTGACTATTTACAATAAATAAAAAAGAATCATTTCTTTAACATACATGATGAGAATAGAATTTCCCACTATATTAACCATTTTATGATTTGATGATTAAATAAAATGTATCTAATTTTATTTTCAATGAAAATTTTTTCTTTAATATTTTAAACGTGTTTAGAATTTATTATGTGATTTCAAATTTAAATGGGTATTTTCCTCATGAAAATTTCTAGTGATTTGGAATATGTATTTGGAACTATGAAATCACCCATTGATGTTACTAGGTATTTTATCCAATTATACAATATTAATTATTTCTATAGATGGTTAATGATGATGACTGTTTTATCTTCCACAATCTTGATTCAATATGGATAATTTTTGACTTATAAGGGATTTGAGAATGAATTATATTAATAATTCATAATATAATGAATGTATAGGATGTTTAAGTAATTAGTGGGGAATGGTTATAAATAAGCCCATGATGATAGAAAACTATAGTGAAAAAATAGCTATCATTCTATATTAGATGAGTATTTTATTACACATACCCATTTATTAAGAATTATATCGATGTTGAATGTCCATGATGGTAAGATTCAGGATATTTTGGTTGAGTGTCCTTCAGAATGAATGTCTAGAATTATGATTTCCCTTTATTAAGATTTAAATTTTATTTGTACATTTTTGTTGCATGTTTATATTAACCTTTGATATTCATTGAACTCATGTTTTGATTGAATGGTGTTTGTTTTGATTATCCACTCTACTATATAGATTATGCCTCAATTACTCAAGATATCTTCTACTGTATGTTACCCTTACTAAGAATCTGAAATCACTACGTAATTTTTTCTTTCCCAAATACTTGGATAAGTACAATATGAATGATATAAAGGGTGAAAGAATGTATTATATTATATTTTTTATATTTCTAATTTAATATGGGAATCTTTTATGTATCTAGTTTTAACATACTTATATCATATTGACCCGGCATGGTGAGATTCCTTGTATCTTATACCAATGTAATAATCAAACAACAACTATGGGTTACAGAAGTGGGGGTTCCTATAGTTGGTATCATATAATGTTTAGTAGGAACCATGTAAACTAGTTTTTTAAATAATATACATTAACATGATAATTATGATAATTTGATATAGTAATTGAGATCATTTAACATTATAATGAATTTTTTATTGTTCAATGTTAATGATGATTAAGAGATATCTCCTTGTTTTTCATTATTTAACGATAGATCCTAATATAATTAAGGGTTTTATCACCTGAATATAATTTCAAGATTTTCTTATTGAGAAATAAAATGTTGTTGGTGTAGTAACTAAGAAGATCATATCCATATTAGAGCACATGAATCAAGTTATGAAGAGAAACCATACTCACATAGAACAACCTATTATTCAACAATATGATTCACCAATATTAGGTTGTCTAATATGACATTAAACCCTATTTTAATGGAATGTGTAATCCATTGTTAGTTGAACAATGAATTATATCCCTCTAGAAGATATTCATAGCATTATGATGTAATTAAAGTATAATGTTTTTTTTGTAGTGCATTGTTGGAATGGAAATTTCTTTAAATAGTGTTTATTATTCCATAACCAAAAATAGGATTATGAAATAAAAATCAGGGAGTGGAGAACTATTAATTTGATATTCATTATAAAATATTTACCTTAAAAATATCAATTGTTGTGGAGAAGAAGTTCCTCACAGTAAAAGAAAAATATGAAGAAGACTTGGTAGAATATGAGGATAAAATTACTGGACAATACAGTCATATTGAAGAATATATATGTAATCTGAAAAAAATATTGACCACTGATTTTATGGAATTAAAAAGATCACCCATGGGAACAAGTTTATCAAATGTTTTCATCATATGATGATATAGTATTATGTTCTATGAAGAAAGAGAAATAATATTCTTGGACTTATATCTTCATGGGATGTCTAGAATAGAATAGTTTAGGTGACCACCAAGGGAAAAAAGAATGTTTCAAATAAGATGATAGAGTGTATTAGATTTCCAATATGTGGTAATTGTGGTAAGAAATACTCTAGTAGTTTCATAATTGAAATAGTTTTTTTAAAGAATAGAATGGGCTTATAAGGCTTATGAATTCTAAGTAATAAAAGCAAAAAATGTTGTATAGTTCTTTTAAAATAATGATTTGAGGTATTATTAAAACCAATATTAAAAGAATCAAGGAATAATATGAAATAATAATCCAGTGAGATTCATCTATACATTTGAAATTTTTACAATACATATAGGAGTTCCAAATGATGTTTTGAATGGTATAATTATTATACACTATTAAAGTGTAAGGGATTTATTTGACTCAGTTTTTACTAACTCTTTTATGTAGAAATAATTTTCTAATGGTGTCATATCAACACCTCAATGACTTTAAATTAATTTTAGAGTTAAAACTGTTAATAGTAATATGATCACATGTCATTTATATATCTTCTCGCAATGATACTTTTTGAGGAAAATACTTCATAAAAATATTATTAATTTTCCTTTAATCGAATTTTATGTAATTTTGTGGAATGGTTTATCTCTTTAAGAATATACCTCATATAAATTATATATGAAAATAATTAACATTTGATATTTTGAATCAACATATAATCTTCTATTTTTAAGAGGATAAACATAAACTCATAATGGAACTTACTTTTATCATGTGGGTTTTAATATCAATTAAAGAGCATTATTTATCTCATATTGTTAGTAAAAAATAAACATAAAAGTAATTTATACTATATAATTGTTATATGATTTCCATCCATAATAGATGTCTAGTTTCCCCCCGAATCATGATGTAGAGTTTCCAATAGAACTCATATATTTTTCTACACCTATTTTAAAGAAACCATATAGAATTATTCTAATTGAGCTGAAAGAATTTATGAAGCAACTCTAGGATAATCTAAATAAGGGATTATTTTAAAATATTGCTTCACCATGGGGGGATATTTTTTAAAAATTAATGATGGGTCAATGTGTCCTGGTATTGATTATCAAGAACATCAAAAGATCACTATCAAGAAAAATTATCTTCTACCAGATTTCTATTTTTCAGATTGATTAATTATGAGGTGCTCAGTATTATTCAATGATTGATCATTGATCTAGATATCATCAACTAAGTTTCAATAAGAATGATATACCTAATATTTCATTGATTAGTTTTTGGTAGTATATATACCTAATAGTATCATCAATTCAAAGAATATAGAATATAATGAAGAATATTTTATGATTCTGTCGATGAAAATTATAAAAATAAATATTCATAGTTTACTAAGTTTGAATTTGGGCTAGAAAAACACTCCTTCTAAGGCCATATAACTAAGGGTAAATTAGTGGACCCCTAAAATATAGAATCTATTGAGACATGGAATAGTCGAAAAATATTAACTGATATCCTTAGTTATCATGGGAAGATATGATACAACTAATTCTTTGTAAGAGATTTATCTTGGATATCTAATTCACCCAAAAATTTGACAAGAATTGGGGTTATATTATTATTGAAAAATTAGTGTGAGAATAATTTCAATTAATTGATGAGATTGTTGTTTAGTAATTCTATTCTTACAACAACCTGTAGTGGATGAGGATTTTTATCTATAGTGATGTATCAAAAAAGTTATTTTGATGAGTACTCAAGTTGAAACATATGGTGAAAGAAAATGCAATAAGCTAATTGGAAATTCGTGATTTGGATTTAATTGAAATAACTTTTCCATACATGATATGAATTCAATATATCTAATGTAAAATTTGTGATATATATATAAATTGATGATAAAATATTGAATTATATATTTACCTATAAAGAGTTGTATATGCATCAGAAAATATAGATGGAGTTGATCAATGATTATGACTTCCCAATAAATTATCACACCAGGAAGGAGAACAAGGTTGTTTATGGGTTATGTTGGAAATATCAAGGTATTTTATCTATGAAGTGTATTTAAATCTTGTAGAAAAATATTACATTCTAAGATGAATTCTCAACCATCTATATATGAGTTGATTAATGAGTCACATAATAAAGGTGTTTCATTATATAAGAATGCATGGAATGTTCCAGATTTCAATCATGATCATGTTGGAATGATAAGGTTTAGGAATTGAGTATGTTTTTCTTAAATACCATACTTGAAGAAGGATATATTTTATTTAGCACATATTTCATCATTAATTATTCATTCTAAAATTGAATTTTTGTATAAAGAGTACTTTTGGTGGTATTACATGATATGGGATATTTTTGTGTATGTATCCTAATGTATCATAGGTCAGAATGTTACGACCAAGATGCATATGTCTATGTGGATGTTAAAACCATTACATATTCAAGAATGGAAATTGGAAAACATTACCATGGATATCATCATTGAACCCACCAAAATATCTAAAGGTCATAATTCTATTTCATTTATGATCAAATGATATGTTATATAAACAAATTTATTACTATTTGGAAGATTTACCTCTTTATAATTTTAATTCACCATATATTAAGGATATTGTGATATTTCACGGAGTACCACTCTCAAGGGTATTTGGTTGGGATCTGAGTTTTACCATGATGTTCTAGAAAAGTGTTCACTGAGATCTAGATTCAAATTTGAGTTTTAGTATATATTATAAATATTTTACACATGGTCAATATGAGATAATTATTTAAAATATATAATATATATTCATATATTTCTATATGGAATTCAATGATGTTATGGATCAACATCTTCCTTGGTTGAAGTTTTCAGGTGAGTATTCTGATGGATCCTTTTGAAGCCCTATATGGATGGAAGTGTAAAACACCATTGTAAATGGACTTATTTTGAGAAATGAAGCTATTGAGACATAATATAGCTGTGGAAATTGTGCAGAGGTTTATATCCCTTAACGAACCCATATGATAATCTTAGATTCTTAAAAAAGTATTGCTTCCAGTCATCAATGAGATTTAGAATTCAAAGTTAGTGAAATGTTATTCCTTTAAATATTTCCTTGAAATAATGTTATGATATTGGAAATTAAATTAATGTTAATACAAAGTTATATTATATCCTTTAAAATTATCAATTTTATTGGGATGTTATATTATTTCTTGGAGCTTCCACAAAATTTCACTCATATTCATGATGTGTTCCATGAATATCTTCTGAGAATTCACATAACTGATCATTCACATGTACTAAACTAAGATTTCATACTACTGGAGAAATTTATATCATGTGTGGAAAAATATTTGTTGATTCTAGATCACAGAAATAATGTTTTATGAAACAATATCACTCACATAGTCAATTTTTTGTGGCAAAATTATAAAATTGAAGAAGTTATATGGGAACTAGAGGATGTTATTTTGGAAAATTATCCCATGTTTTTTGAATTAGGGTGATGTAATTTTAATTTATAATCTCTTATATGGGGGGTATAATTTAACACTATAATCATATATAATATATGTCTCTTTAATTAAATTTTTCTTCTCTAATAACTCACTTTATATGAAACACTGAATTTAAAATAACAAGACCATACTATAGAAGTATTATGATATGATAGTTTTCACCAAGACAATAGATTGGTGAGTATGAATAATATTAACCAGATTATGAAAAACATTTATTCAATTTTTATTTAATACAAAAGTGATGACTAGTATGTGAAAATAAGTACTCAATTTCTGTGTAGGTCATTTAATTCTTTTACAATTTGTTTTCTTCAAAAAAATATTATATTTTGTATGTAGATATTATAATTAATTTATTATAATTAGATAAATGGGATTTTTTAAAAAATCATATAATTTTTTTTAATCAGAAAAATAAAATTATAATAGGGTGAACTTGTGGTATTTTTAATAAATGTTTGATTTTTATGGAATATTTATAAATTATGATTTTCAAATACTATAATTTTTTTCGTTAAATAAATTAATCTAAAAATATAATTATATTTTTAATTATATCATAATGTGAATTGTGATATATTTCATTTAAAATTAATTAATTAATTATATTTCTAGTCAACAATATTCATGATTTTGATAAAATTTAATTTTTATGCATAAAAGTTCATTAAAAATATTGGTTTCCATTTCATTTTTTGTATTTAAATTAAAATTTATTTATTTCACATATAAAGGTTGAATAATGAAAAATGATTCTGTGTTTTGAATTATGTTGCCCAAATTTTGTAAATAAAGAAATTTTATATTTTTTCATTGTGAATATATATTATTCTAAATATTTGACACAGAGGTAAAATTAAATTTTTCAATTAAGGTTATAAATAATACGACAAGGCCAAAAATTAAGGCTGACATTGTCATAATTTTATTATATAAGTGTGTTTCAACCATAAACATCAGTTTATTTAAAATGTGGGGTACACTTTCTATTTTATTTCGATAATGTTCATAATATAATTTAAAATAAAGAAATATAACACAATGTTAATCTCTTAGTTTTAATATGTCTATTTTTTCCTAAGACTAAAAAGAGGATAAGTTCAATTCTAAGTTAAAATATATTTTATTTTTTTTCATGGAAATTTATTTTCAAATTTTAGTGATTTAATAATTACATTTAATTCTTACACAACTCTGATAAATAAAATATTCTATTAATATAAAAATAAAATAATGATTTTAGATATATTAATAACCATAAATTTTGGGTGAATTATTGTCTTTAATGAAAATTTAAAACAAATACAACATAATATTTTCGTTTTAAAAATTTATATTGGAATTCAATATTTTTCATAATGTAGGTAAATAAAAAATAAATGAGTAGTTTTATAAGTTATATTAATAATATATTATAAGATATATATTTAATTAAATTAATTAAAAAAACAGAAAATTCATATAATATATTACATTAATTGTATATGGTTTTACATATCAAACATAAACAATTTATGGGTCATTTTTCTTTTTTATTATAATAATATTCACTCTTAATGTGAATAAAACCATGATATTGGGGTAGTAGTCAACATGGGATAAAACTAAGAGATAAGGGTCAAAACATCACATAAAATTGTCTAAATATTATTTTATGGAATTATTTCTTCTCATTGGAATCTTATACTTGAATTTTATCTATTTGGGTCCACCATAACAAAAAATTTATTTATTTCAATTTAATACATTATGTAATTCCATGTGATCCACTCCTGTCACTTATAAAATAACACTCATTCTATTTTTTATTTATATCCAATTAAGCCATCATGATCAACCAAACCCTACTAAATTATATTCTCAACATCTTAGTACATTAATTATAAATTTTATTATTCTTACAATAACATTAAAATGGTCCTTTTAAAAGGATATAAAGGAGGAATATCAAATAATATGATGTCATCCTATCCAATATATTTCAACTTAATTATTCTTTTACCTCATCTAAATCTTTGGTATTAACCTTAGAATAAAAAATTTAAGTATCCGCTATATACTAAAATTTGATTATGGTTGTGTAACCATTAATTTTTACCATATTTTACATCAAATGGTAAGTGATTGTATCACTCATGTGCGTGTTTAAACTACCACCTCCAAATAAAAATACAATTAATATTCAATCACTACATTTCAATAATGGTTGTTATGATGAGTTTAATGATTATATATTATATTTATGAAATAAAAATTATCTTGGAATTATAATTCCATATCTACCATCTTACTTTCCCATTCATTTGAAAATGATAATGTCGCTCATGTGTTTGTGTGGACTACCATCTTCACCAAGTGATGTGATTTTTTATCATTTCTACGATACATGTATAGTAAAAAGTAGATATTTAGTGAATAAAAATGATATATATGATAAAATAATTATTCAATAAAGTTAAATTACTATTTTATTTTCTTTTACTCCACATGTTGAAAATTGAAAATCAATTTTGATGCATATGTATAGTCTTCCATCTCAATGAATAGTGAAATTAATTTTTTCTATATTTTCCTTCAATGGATTACTATTTATATAATGATTATATATTATATTGATATAAGATTTAACATTTTTTATATAATGGAACCATTATCTTAATACATGTACCAGAACTACCAAACCATATTTTCCATGAAAAATGAAACAATTAATACACAGAAAAGTGGATTTTAATATATTATTAATCAAGGGGTGATTGAAATTTTATTTGTGGATCATATATAATATTAACTGTATGTACTTGAATATATAATTTGATTATAATAAATATCTTTTAGTTATAAAATAGGTTAAAATAACTTATGAAGCAAGTTAAACATGAGGGAAGGGATATCTTTTACGATCTCATTTTATTTTAGGATTTTTTATGATTTAATTTCCATTGATGAAAATTGTATTTTACTGTTATATAATTAAACCCTTAAATTTTATTCTATAATAGTTATTCATGTAATTTTAATGTAAAAGTACCATAATCCTCCCTTGGGTAATTAAATATATCGAGAAAATGATTTTCAGAAAGGTCTTTATTTCATCTTCATTTAGAAATATTTTTCTTACATGCCTATATTCTAGAAAAATGATTGCTTTACTATTTTTTATATTCTCTGATTATATTAGAAATTATTTTTTTAAAATGACTTAAATTTTTATAAAAAATATTAATAACAATATCCGTGTCCTTTTGTGAGTGATGATGTTTTGAATCACCATATATAATTAAAAAGGAATCATTGTTTTAATGTATACAACATGAATGGAATTTCATTTCATCATGACCACTCAATTCAAAATAAAAACTCCATTAAATATATCCATTTTTCTTTTAAAGTAAAAATTTTAATGTAATTTTTTTCAAATTTTATTTTTTAATTAGTTATTTTAACAAGAAATTATATTTTCTTCAAGCAATTTTTCAATAGAAATTTAGTGTAATTTTCAACTGTGAATATGTTGTTGGGAATATATTGGATATAGGTGGTTAAGATGTTTATGTATTTGAATGGTTTTTAGAATGATTTTATTTTGTTTTCATTTTATAAATAATCACACTTTTCGTATATTTTCGAAAGAGATGATAAAAAAATATTGAATCAGATGATGATGATTAGAAAATTTATTATTAACAAAATCTTTAGATCAATGTTTTTTTGAAATAATCATATATGAAATAGGTTGTAACAAAAAAATGTTCATACTATACAAATATTGTGATGATTTAATTGTATCATAATTTCAAACATCATGTTTTACAAATATCTCATGATCTAACAATTTAGTAGAAATGGGGAGAAACTTATTGATGTGTACAAAGTTTATTATATTGAGTTATAAATAAGTTCACTGAACATAAAAATACCAGATATAGTTTTGGTAGATGAAATTTGTGTTAAAATATTAATGAGGACTTAAGTTTTCATGATGTTTTAACACAAAAACTTTGAAACAATTTTATGGATTCTTGTAATATCTAAGATATAGAGGAAATATGCTAAATAAATTTATCTGGGTGTACAAAGTACTTTCAATAAATTTTTTTTGGTGTTCACTATATAAAAAAATTGGTAGATATTTTTGTTAAAGTACATTGGATGAATTTTTTACTGTTAAATATTTAAATGAAAAAATAATATAATATTTTAAAAACCAATGAAATATTATCAATTGCAATAAAGGATAATGTTAGAGAATGTTATTGGACAAATTATTCACATGTAGTCCATCAAACAAAATCATAATTCATTGTTCATCAGAAAAAACATGTACGATCTTAATGATGATTTGATTGTGAAAGGTATATAAGGTAAATTTTTTAAGTGTTTTGATGCAATTCCTTAGATATTGGCACGTTATACAGAAGAAAATTCATGACGTTCAACTGAAGGAACATTTCATATGAATGTTTGAGATAAATAACCATTTATGATTTAAGGTTATGAATTTTAGAATTACTGATAGAATGAATTTTGTGTTGACATATTTGAGTTATATTTTAGAGATATTCCTTCCATGTATGATCAGAATAGACCAAATGCAGACTTTCTAAAGAATAACGTTTTTACAATGGTTTCTTAATGAAAAAACCTCTAATAGTTATGATTATTGGTGGTTCAAAAGTCATTAAAAATATTTCATAAAGACATAAATTTGATGTCAATAATATTTTATTGTAGTGTTCTAAATATCATGGAGTAAAATTAGGATTTTATCCATGGTATAATGAATCTTGAATAATGGAGAAGATGCTAAATTTTCTAAATTTTATCTTAGAGGGTTCAGGGTTTTTTAAATTTCTTAACGAATTATTATAGTTGGAACTTTTGTGTTTGAGTTTTCAATGAGAGGGATACTGAATGGGTATTCCAACCTATGATCCCTCAAATCTTACTATACAATGGGTATAACATAAAAAATTTGATTTTTACTACTCATGCATTACAAAATTCTAAATTTATAATGAATTTACTTTTTATAGAAACATTGGAAAAATTTATATCTATCAAGTTTTTAGGAATGGATTCTTCCAACCAAGGAATATATTGGTTGAATAAGAATAAGAAAAATATCCTTTTAAGGAATAGAGAATTTGTGATTAGGAACTATTTGATAAACTCACCAGAAAAATCATGTATAACTAGTAAAATCCAAATAAATGATCATAAGGAAGTTATATAAGTTTTGTAAAGGCACTGGGTAAATTTTTCATGCTGAAGTGTCAAGATGAAATTTCTGAACAAACCCATCAGAGGGATGTTCATGTAACACCCCAGGTAAATAAAGAATATGACATTTTTATATTTAACCCTTTTTTTGAATAAAATGTTAATATTAATTTAAAGGGAATTCTATGCTTGATGGATTACCCAATACGCAACAATGATTTCCTTTGAAATCTTATATTGCACTCTAATAATAAAATAAAATTATTTTTAATGTTAGTTAACACGTAGCTATTGTATTGGTGGGAATGAATAGAAATAACTAAAATATGATTATATATGTTTTTTAAATGTTTTTGCATTTATCTAATAAAGGATAAAGGCTTATAATACGAAAAGAATTCAATTTTAGGCATATATACTCTAATTTTCACTAAAGGTCCAGTTATCAACTTTTGATGGTGAACCGTCATTAAATATAGTTTTGGTCACTCTTATACATTCTATTTGACCAAATAAAACTCTTCTTTATAATTGGGACATCAAAGATAACTTTGTGTAATTTTTTGGTATTTTTCCGATAAAGATCATTTTTAATGAATAGTGAAAAATGTTTTATTTTAATTGAAAACCTCTTTTTAATATAATTTATTTATATGATTATATTATATTTTGAATTGGTTTCAAAGTAAAATTAGAATATATTTTTACCATTTAATCCAATAGTGGTTGTTGGAATTAATTTCATCTTGAAATTGGACTTAAACTAGTGTCAATCTTTTGATACTTATTGTTTCATAAAAACACGTTATTTTCTCAGACAAAGGGAATTAATTATTAAATTAATTAATGGGACTTATATGTTTTTAATTCTGTAAAATAGACATCATTTTTGAATTCGGAATATCAAATATAGGCTCGGGTAAATTTTTGGTAATTTTCTGAAAAACTTCAATTTTGATGAATAGTGAAACCACTAAGTGGTAGTTAAAGAAACTGATTTTTCATTTAAATGAAACTTTACCACTAATGTGATTTGAATTTAAAAAATCCTACATACATGGTTGTCATTAATAAGTAAAATGTGGTTCAATGGGATTAAATTAATTTTTTAGTGAATAGTAACTTTTAAGTTTATTAATCGTGATTAGTGGTAATTAGTGTAGTTTAAGGTAAAAATAATGTTTTAATAATATGAGATGAGCCTGACACATGTCCTACCCTTATTGGATGTGTCATGTCTGACCAAGACAATCCATGGGTCAACTTGGGGACCCCATGGAGCCACTTTGGTAGGAAAATGACATTAATACCCTTTTATTTAATGTTAAAATTATAATGTCACAAACATGTGTTGTTTTACTAAAACAATTTTTATATGGGGTTATAAAAGTCCGATTTTTGACTACAAATATTCATTAGAAATATAATAATATTTCCTACATCATAGTATTTTTTTTATAATTTTTAGACATTAACCAAATTAAATTATTTATGACACCATGATGATGCAGCGATTACCTCATTATTTAACGATTTAAATAAAATGGATGGATAATGTAAAATCTAAGACCTACACATGTCCAAAACCTATTGTATGAGTGTATTTGGAACCCTTATCACCTTATACTCGAAACACATCAATGTGGGACCTTTAAAATCCGAAACCCTTTCTAAAATAAAGTGACATTTCTTTACTTTCCAAGAGTGCCCCTTCTCTCCTCTTATAAAAGGCCCCCACCTCTACCTCCTTAACCACACCTCTCAAGCATTTGGCTCGGCCAAAACCTACTCATTTTTCCTCTCCACATCCCTCTCTTACTCTTAGAAGCCTCACATTGGGCATAAGTCTTCCCAAGGAAGCCTTTGAGCTCAAATCAAAAAGAGTTACCGGATTTTAAGGTAATGTCTTCACTTGTGTTCTTTTGTTTTATTTTTCTTTTCCAACCCCCTAAAATCTTTTTATTAATTTTTTTCTAAAAAATCCATTATCTAAAATATACTAGGATGTTGTTATAATAACAATTAGAGCTACAATTACACACACCTACATCAAATGGTTAAAGAACATACTGTTTCTGTGGATGGCGAATTTCTGCCTCACTAAACGATGATTGTTCTACACTCATATAACACCTTAAAAGTTGGACATTAAGATGTCACTATATTTATATATGATATATATAAGTTTATATTTTACTTAAGAATCTGTATTTTTCTTTTGTGGCATACCTTTATGTTTTCCATTGTGGGTAAACACGATAATTTCATTTTAGGAAGTGCAGACTACCGCCTCCTCAAAGTTATTTGATTCGTTAATGCCATATGTGGGATTTATAAAGGATGGATTTAATGTTATTATATATTATGTATGTTACATATAAATGATGAATATAATTCTGGAATTAAAATAAACATACCACTCATTTAGTTTTAATTCCATTAATATGACATAGAAATGAAAGTAGTGTTCATGCGTACGTACGGCTTACCGTCTCCATGAACGGTGCATTTCATTTCTTACCTCTAAATGATTATGTAATATTATAAATACATGTATAATCTGGATATATATTATATATACGATATAAATATCATTAATATCATTCTGGATATAATGAACCTTTGACACACGAACAATATGTAATTGTAAGAAGTCCACTTTCGACTTAAGAACCAAATATCGACAAAACAAACATCATTAACTTAAATGATTAAATAATGTTTATAAAATGGAAATAAGTGATATAAAAGGAATAATGAACTTGAAAAAGGTTCTTAATCAAGTAAAAATTAACTCAAGTTTATTATTCAGGACGTTAAATAACGATCGAGTCGAGTCGGACCCGAGGTAAGGGATCCTACTCCTCTCTTTCTTTTTAAGTACACTCTTTTATGTCATTACTTTTAAGCTCATATTTATTGTGATTGGGATGTTCTTTTATATTACTCTTACTTTAATTTTTATGTTCATATGATGAGAGACCATATTCTCTCTCATCAATCTATTTTTGAAGTTTTGAGTGGCGCCGTTAGGCTGCCGAATTTTCGTAAGAGATCTAACCTCTCTCTTTCTTTTTAAGTACTCTCATTTATGTCAATTATTTTAAGGTCCTCTTTATTATGATGGGGGATTTTCTTTTATATTCCTCTTGCTATAAATTTTATTGTAATATGATGAGAGACCCTATTGGATCTCATCAATCCATTTTTGGAAGTTTTATGTGGCGCCGTTAGGCTACCGAGTTTTCGTAAGGGATTTTTCATCTCACTTTTATTCCCGTGAGATTTATGATACATTTGCCACAATTTACATTGAGTGGTGTATGTACTGCCCATTATTTTACTCATTGTTTAATATAATTTCATTTATTAGTATTTACATCAATGGTGTATTGTCCTTCTTTCACGGGGTGTATGTTTCGAAAGATACCCATGTCGGTAAGGGAACCTTTCACCCTCATCTTTTTAAAAGACTTATTTTGTTATGTCTTTTAATTCACATAACATTATGTTGGGATATATTCTTCTATATCCTTAGTGATTTAAATATTATGTCCAAGTGATGAGATACCCTTTTTATCTCTCATCAACTCATTTTCTGAATTTTGTAGTGACACCGTTAGGCTGTCAAATTTTTGCAAGGGAACTTCTTAACCAAATTTTGATTCTTTGGGATAAGATTGTACTCCTTGAATATGTCGTTCTATTAATATGTGTGAATATCCTCTAATTTTTTTACACTTAATATCCACTTATATTTTGTGTATTAGTTTGTCACACATAATTATGTAATTGATTTATCCTTAATCCAAGGATACCGTCTTTTTATGGGACATTGTCTCAATCTCCTTTCACTGAGGCATATTTTGTTTTATACACAACCTTCTTTTATACAGTGTATAAACCCCTTTGACTTTTACGTTTATCCGAAAGGAATCTTTTTTATACAAAGCTTTTTACAAAACGACAAAAGGGAATGTTTTTGTCGTACGTATGCGACGACAATGACTTCTCCACCGCCGTGACCTTTATTTGAGTTTAGGATTCCTCTACAAGCCATACCTTTTTTTAAAAGAATAATAAATACCATGTTTTACTTTTCCTTTATTTTGGTATTAAAAATGGTTTTCATAATGTTTTTATATCAATGTTTTGTATTTATATCTTGTGATTGAAAAGTGGAAATGTTATGTTTCCTTTATGCATGTTTTATGTGATACGATTATGTTATGGTTCTTGGGAATTATTATGAAGATGGTTGGTTCCGTGATAAACTAGGGTGGGTGATCCCGATATAGCTCTCCAATGCATTGGGTAACATTAAGGGGTTAAACGTTAATGTTTCTATGAAGAGTTTTAGGGAATATACTGTGATGCGTATTCCAAACGTAACCAAGAGGGTTACTCCCTACGTAAGAATGTTATGAATGCCTCAAGTTACCTTTATGCCTTATGATTTCTATGTTTTATTCATGATTTGATGAGGTATGTTAATGTGCTTATGTTTTATGAGTAAAGTATGATTTCATTGATTCTTTCCTATACATGTACTCATGTTTCCTTTCCATATTTTTATATCCCTTACTGAGCTTTTTATGCTCATCCCAAATTTTTTAAATGTTTTTCACAGGTCAAGGGAAAGGTACCTGATAAGATGATAGTGACAAGGAAGTGTCAAGAAAGAATCCATGTTTTATTCTCAATATGTTTTTGTTAATGGGAAAAATGAATAATATCTTTTATTGTAACCACTTTGTTTAAATGTGGGATGCAATTCATTTTTTATGGTATAATTATCTAAAACTATAAACCTGAAAAGATCCTTAATGTGTAATCTTGTAATAACTCATGATTAAGTAAGGTTTAAGGCTGGGGTCTTATAGTTGGTATCAGAGGTCAGTTTATATAACTTTAGAGGTTAGGATATTCTCTAAGCATAAGTGACATTACCATAATGGTTAGGATTTCAGAAAGAGTCATAGTTTTAGATAATGTGAATGAGTAAGTATATCTTAGTGTTTATCTTCCTCATTAGTACATGATGGTTTTGTTGATATACTCACACTGACTTTTCTATTTTTAGTAAATGGATGGATCTAGTAGGCACCAAAGTGACAATGGGTTTGAAGGAAACAATGGTAGTTCTCTGATTAAGAGATTGGATTTAATGGGGGATTCAATGAGGAATCTCGTGGTTGTTTAAAACCAACTATCAAAGAGTCATGATAAACCACTTGAACCTTGGTATGTTCTGTAATTCATCATGTACTAGATGACCAATTGATGTGGATGTTCAGGTAATAATTATAAAGGTAACCATTAGGGTTTATATGATCCTTACTTTTTAAGAAATTATGGGTTACTCTATGATATGATGGAAAATGAAAGGAATGAGATAAACTTGAGGTTAAAATATGTTATGATTATTTTTGAAGATTTTATCTCGTTTTGGGGAATGTTTTAAGAATTATATAGTTTTGGAAAAAGGACAACACGTAGACCATGTGACAACCCATCGTGTCGGACAAAGCTGCGGGAATCGAACCCACAACCAAAGTGTGACTGGTATTTATCACCTACCACTGGACTACGTGAATTCCCTGGTTAGTTTGACTAATTATTTTTAGTTAGATGATTTTAGGAATCCAGAGTAAGTTTATTTTGGGTTATCTATGGAAATGATTAACCTATCATTGATGATATGTGATTAGGTTAATTACTTTTCAATATGAGAATTTAAGAGCAACTGATGTTATTTGGAGATAAAAGTTAATTTGTAACTTGGAAGACTATGTGACTAGATCCTTCAAATATTTGGGATTCAATCTTAGTTTGGTTTACTTTGATGAATTTTATGGACAAATTGTTTATCAAATGGTCTTCGTTGAACTTTGGGGTTTTTTTGGACAAATTTTGGAGATTAAGAATAGATTTTCTATTTATAAAGGGTTATCCTTTTCTGGATTATCTGATCTTGTACTAACCATTTTGGTTTTGGTTTTTGGTTAAAGTCTAAATACATGGGAAGTATATAGTTATCTTTTGTGGATTTGGTGATTCACTAGAAGTTGATTATAGTACAATTAATGTGAACAAGTCTTCCTAAATACTCATCTTTTGGAGAAAATATGAGTTTGATTAAGGAATATAGTTAAAGTTGAAATTCTACGTGACAAGTAAGTATGTTTCCTTAAGATAAAAAAAATTCCTTAGTGAAAAGTAACATAAAGAAAAAATGTTGTCTATTAACTTTTCCAACTAGGGAATCTTTTGTGATTTTCTTATGGTTAACTTTCTCCTAGACATTTTTACTATCACTCTCCCTCAGAATATGACCCTTTGTTTTTTCCTCCATGTCCATGTTTTACTACATGGAATTCTAGTGTGGGTTTACTCGGGTGACATCTGTACTTCTCTTTCTTTATTTTAAAGTGATTGTTTTACCGACTCTTGTTCCGATGTGGGACTTTAAATGAAGTTTCCGAGCCCAATTTTAAAATTGTGAGGACGCAATTCCCAAAAGGGGGGAAGGATGTAACACCCCAGGTAAATAAAGAATATGACATTTTTATATTTATCCTTTTTTTGAATAAAATATTAATATTAATTTAAATGTAATGCTATGCTTGATGGCTTACCCAATATGCAACAACGAGTTCCTTTGAAATCTTACGTTGCACTCTAATAATAAAATAAAATTATTCTAAATTTTAGTTAACACGTAGCCTTTGTATTGGCGGGAATGAATATAAATAACTAAAATATGATTATATATGTTTGTTAAATGTTTTTACATTTATCCAATAAAGGATAATGTCTTAAAATACGAAAAGAATTCAATTTTAGGCATATTTACTCTAATTTTCACTAAAGGTCCACTTATCTACTTTTGATGGAGAACCGTCATTAAATATAGTTTTGGTCACTCTTATACATTCTATTCGACCAAATAAAACTCTTCTTTAGAATCGGGACATCAAAATTCACTTTGTGTAAATTTTTGGTATTTTTCCGATAAAGATCATTTTTAATGAATAGTGAAAAATGATCTATTTTAATTCAAAAACACTTTTTAATATAATTTATTTATATGATTATATTATCTTTTGAATTGGTTTCAAAGAGAAATTAGAATATATTTTTACCATTTAATCCAATAGTGGTCATTGGAATTAATTTCATCTTTAAATTGGACTTAAACTAGTGTCAATCTGTTGATACTTTTTGTTTCATAAAAACACGCTATTTGCTCTGATAGCGGGAATTAATTATTAAATTAATTAATGTAACTTATATGTTTTGAATTTTGTAAAATAGACATCATTTTTGAATTCGTATTATCAAATATAGCCTAGGGTAAGGTTTTGGTAATTTTCTGAAAAACTTCAATTTTTGATGAATTGTGAAACCACTAAGTGGTAGTTAAAGAAACTGATTTTTCGTTTAAATGAAAATTTACCACTTATGTGATTTGAATTTCAAAAATCAGACATATATGGTTTTCATTAAGAAGTAAAATGTGGTTCAATGGGATTAAATTAATTTTTTGGTGAATAGTAACTTTTAAGTTTATTAATCGTGATTAGAGGTAATTAGTGTAGTTTAAGGTAAAAATAATGTTTTAATAATATGAGATGAGCTTGACACATGTATTAACCTTATTGGATGTGTCATGGCCGACCATGAAAATCCATGGGTCAACTTGGGGACCCCATGGAGCCACTTTGGTAGGAAAATGACATTAATACCTTTTTATTTAATGTTAAAATTAAAATGTCACAAACATGTGTTGTTTTACTAAAACAATTTTTATATGGGGTTATACAAGTACGATTTTTGACTATAAATATTCATTATAAAGATAATGAGATTTCTTACATCATAGTAGTTTTTTATAATTTTTAGAAATTAACTAAATTAAATTATTTATGACACCATGATGATGAAGCGATTGCCTCATTATTTAATGATTTAAATTAAATCGAATGATAATGTAAACTCTAAGACCTACACATGTCCAAAACCTATTGGATTAGTGGATTTAGAATCCTTATCGCCTTATACTCGAAACACATCAATGTGGGACCTTTAAAATCCGAAACGTTTTCTAAAATAAAGTTACATTTCCTTAATTTCCTAGAGTGCCCCTCCTCTCCTCTTATAAAATGCCCCCAACTCTACCTCCTTACCCACACCTCTCAAGCCTTTGGATCGTCCAACCCCTGATCATTTTGCCTCTCCACATCCCTCTATTACTCTTATAATCCTTACTTTGGGCAGAAGTCTTCCCAAGGAATCCTTTGAGCTCAAATAAAAAAGAGTTACCCGATTTTAAGGTAATGTCTTCACTTGTGTTCTTTTGTTTTATTTTTCTTCTCCAACCCCTTAAAATATTTTTATTCATTTCTTTTGTAACAACTCCAGTATCTTCAATATAATAGGATGTTGTTATAAGAAACATTCGAGCTACACTTACACACACCTACATCAAATGCTTAAAGAACATACTGTTTCTGTGGATGGCGAATTTCTGCCTCACGAAACGATGATTGTTCTACACTCATATAACACTTTAAAAGGTGGCCATTAAGATGTCACTGTATTTATATCTGATATATAATAAGTTTATATATACTTAAGCTTCTTTATTTTTCTTTTGTGGAATACCTTTATGGTTTCCATTGTGGGTAAACACGATAATTTCATTTTAGGAAGTGCGGACTACCGCCCCCTCAAAGTGATTTGATTCATTAATTCCATATGTGGGATGTATAAAGGAAGTATTTAAAGTTATTATATATTATTTATGTTACATATAAATGATGAATATAATTATGTAATTAAAATATACATACCTATCATTCAGTTTTAATTCCATTAATATGACATAGAAATGAAAGTAGCGTTCATGCGTACATACGACTTACCGTCTCCATGAACTGTGCATTTCATTTCTTACCTCTAAATGATTATGTAATATTATAAATGCATGTATATTATGAATATATATGATGTATATGATATCCAAATCATGAATATCATTATGGATATAATGAACCTTTGACCACACGAACAACATGTAATTGTAAGAAGTCCACTTTTGACTTAAGAACCAAATATCGACAAAACAAACATTATTAACTTAAATGATTACATAATGTTTATAACATGGAAAAAAGTGATATGAAAGGAATAATGAACTTGAAAAAGGTTCTTAATCAAGTATAAATTTACTCCAGTTTATTATTCAGGACGTTAAATAACGACCGAGTCAAGTCAGACCCGAGGTAAGGGATCCTACTCCTCTCCTTCTTTTTAAGTACACTCTTTTATGTCATTCAATTTAAGCTCATATTTCTTGTGATTGGGATGTTCTTTTGTATTACTCTTACTGTAATTTTTATGTTCATATGATGAGAGACCCTATTATCTCTCATCAATCAATTTTGGATGTTTTTAGTGGCGCCGTTAGGCTGCCGAATTTTCGTAAGAGATCTAACCGCTCTCTTTCTTTTTAAGTACTCTCCTTTATGTCACTTATTTTAAGCTCCTCTTTGTTATGATGGGGGAGTTTGTTTTATATTCCACTTGCTTTCCATTTTATTTTAATATGATTAGAGACCCTATTTGATCACATCAATCCATTTTTGGAAGTTTTAAGTGGCACTGTTAGGCTGCCGAGTTTTCGTAAAGGATTTTTCATCTTACTTTTATTCCTGTGAGATTTATGCTACATTTGCCACAATTTCCTTTGAGTGGTGTATGTACTGCCCATTATTTTACTCATTGTTTAATATACTTTCATTTATGAGTATTTACATCAATGGTGTATTGTCCTTCTTTCATAGGGTGTATGTTTCGAAAGATACCCATGTCGATAAAGGAACCTTTCACCATCATTTTTTAAAAGACTTCTTTTGTTATGTCTTTTAATTCACATAACATTATGTTGGGATATGTTCTTCTATATCCTTAGTGATTTAAATTTTATTTCCAAGTGATGAGATACCCTTTTTATCTCTCATCAACTCATTTTCTGAATTTTGTAGTGACGCCGTTAGGCTGTCAAATTTTTGCAAGGGAACTTATTAACCCAATTTTGATTCTTTGGGACAAGATTGTACTCCTTAAATATGTCGTTCTATGAATATCTGTGAATAGCCTCTGATTGTTTTACACTTAATATCCACTTATATTTTGTGTACTAGTTTGTCACACATAATCATGTAATTGATTTATCCTTAATCCAAGGATACCGTCTTTGTATGGGACTTTGTCCCAATCTCCTTTCATTGAGGCATATTTTGTTTTATACACAACCTTATTTTATAAGGTGTATAAAACCATTGACTTTTACATTTATCTGAAAGGAATATTTTTTTATACAAAATGTTTTACTAAAGGACAAAAGGGAATGCTTTTGTCGTACGTATGGGGCGACAACGACTTCTCCGCTGCCGTGACCATTATTTGAGTTTCGTCTTCCTCTAGAAGCCATACCTTTTTTCAAAAGAAAAATAAATACCATGTTTTACTTTTACTTTATTTTGGTATTAAAAACGGTTTTCATAATGTTTTTATATCAATGTGTTGTATTGATATCTTGTGATTGAAAAGTGGAAATGTTATGTTTCCTTTATGCATGTTTTATGTGATACGATTATGTTATGGTTCTTGGGCATTATTATGAAGACGGGTGGTTCCATGATAAACTAAGGGCGGGTGAGCCCGATATAGCTGTCCAATGCATTGGGTAACGTGAAGGGGTTAAACGTTATGGTTTCTCCAAAGGGATTTAGGGAATATACTGTGATGGGTATTTCAAACGTAACCAAGAGGGTTACTCCCTATGTAAGAATGTTATGAATGCCTCAAGTTACCTTTATGCCTTATGATTTATATGTTTTATTCATGATTTGATGAGGTATGTTAATGTGATTATGTTTTATGAGTAAAGTATTATTTCATTGATTCTTATTTATACATGTACTCATCTTTCCTTTCCATATTTTTATATCTCTTTCTGAGCTTTTTATGCTCATCCCATGTTTTTGAAATGTTTTCTACAGGTTAAGGGAAAGGTACATGATAAGATTATAGTGTCAAGGAAGTGTCAAGAAAGAATCCATGTTTTATTTTCAATATGTTTCTGTTGATGGGAATAATGAATACTATCTTTTATTGTAAACACTTTGTTTAAATGTGGGATGTAATTCATGTTTTATGGTCTAATTCTCTAAAATTATAAACCTGAAAAGATCCTCAATGTGTAATCTTGTAATAACTCAATATTAAGTAAGGTTTAAGGATGTGGACTTATATTTCAACTGATTACAAATGTTTTTACATAATTTTTGGTATGAAATTGAAGTTGAAGTGTTTGAAGATAATTTAAAATGTTTAATTTTTTAAAAAATAATATATTGAAAAAATTCTGAGACTATTGGTTAAGGATTATAAATTTTTGTAAAATCACATTCAATATTGTTGTCATCATAATGTAATTAATGTGTATGAATATTACTCTATTTATATAACAAAAAAATATTTTTTTTATTTTAGATTTAATGGTATTACATTATTTAAAAACATATACAATGACTAACTACTCTTCTTGTGTTGTAGATCTTGTAAACTATATATTTCATGATGTTGTTCATGTGATTTTGTTTTCTAGAATTTTATTTCCCATTAACATGAGTTGAAGGATTTTTATATGATAGATAAATATAATAGTAAATGTGCTTATTGATTCCACTATCCCTATGACACCCTCAATTTTTAATAATTATTTTTTTAATAAATTCAATTTCATGGATATCATTGAATACATGAAACAAAAATAACGTTTATGATATATTCAACACTCGGATAGTTTGTATTCAACACAACAATGAGTTTTAAAAAAGCCACAATATATTACTAATATGGTCATTTAAACCTAACTGTAATAACCTAGATGTTAAACAATGCTATATGAATTGTAAAAAATATATTTTAATAATAAATTAAAATGGTTTTATATAGATGAAACATATTGATAATAATGTTCTTAATTTTCAAAAAAGTAATTATATGTTTCGAAAATACCTTTTTCTAAAAAAATATTTTTATTTATTTTTTAAATAGTAATAAAACTATTTCCTTACACTTTTAGACAATTAATTTATAAAATATATTTCATTTTCCAAATCATCTATCAATATTAGATATTTGGGTTTTTTTGGATATTTTTGAATAGTTCATTTCTTTGGAAAATATGAGAAATACATAAATTATCAAGAAAAATATCTTTCAATTTAATTTACTACTAATGTTAAATTATGTTTTATATTGGTTTTAAAAGATTATTAGTTAATTTATACATCCATTAATATAATTTATTTCATTTTAACAAATTTCATATTTAATTTCAAAATAAAAGAATTGTAAACTTGTAAACATTTTCACTCTAATGACCAGCATTCTCATCACATCTGTAGGAATAATTTTAAAATAAAATTTTCCACATTTTCAAATATAATTTTAAAAAATTTAATACATTTTTGGAATATTAATAATTTATTTTATATAATAAGGTTAATATAATGTTTTCTAAAATTAATAGTAAAATTAGTAAAAAAATTATCCCGGTTGAGGTGAAAATGATTTTATAGGGAGTTAAAAAAAATAGTAAAAATTAAAATCAAATTAATGAATTTCAAACTCCCATTGGAAGGAAATTATTTGACCTTATCTTTTATATTATACATAATGGTCCATTTTTGAAACATTTGGAATGATAAAAATGTGGGAGCACCTTTTTATTTTAAAAAATTACAAGTGTGCAACTCACAACATATATAAAAGGACACCCCTCTCCTCTTATTTAAACCATAAACCCCTTTCTAATTATAAATAAATTCCGTAATAACGTACCAAATCCTTTATAATAATAATATTATCCTAATGTTTGATGGAAATCCAAAATAAGAATTATATTGGGGAAAACATAAGGAGGATACCCAAAGAAGACATGACGTTCATCAACAAGAAATTTTTTGTTGTGTACTCCTTCTCAAAATTAAATTATTATTTTATCATGTTGATATAATAACCTCATTATAATACATATCGTTATATTTTTTTTAGGTTAAGGAAAATTCATTCCAGTCATAGGGTGTGGAAATAGGAATTTAGTTTTTCTAATATAGCATATAGGTTTACCAGGGTCCTCTCAGTTGAGGAATGTTGTATACACTTCAGTAAATAATTTGTAATTCCCTAAATATATATATATATTTTTGGGTTTTTATTATTTATGAGAATTTTTGTAATGGGTTTTATGGGAAATAAGAAATTAAAATAATTTAAGGAATAATTGAAATGTAAATTAAGATGAAGATGTAGAAATAATGATATTAGAGAAGAAAGACCTTGGTCCATGGTTTGATAACACAAGTTTTTTCAGTATTTAATTTTTGTTTAAATTCCATTTAATAATTTGAAATGACGGAATTTCTTCAAAACATCTTCATCTATTATGACACCCTAATGTCTCTCATCTCTCATGGTAAAATTCAAGTGGGGTTATTCTCATATAATGAGAAAATGCACTTTATCAATAGAATTTTATAGTAAATACTTTCTCAACTTTGTAAACATAGAAGTCCCAAAAAATCATGAGGGTTTTCACTAAAGGTTCAAATGACTCTAAGGATTATGGTTGGTAGGAATTAATGTTCAAAAATTAATGCTCATGAATGGGGTTTATCTATTATTTAAAATTCATGATATCAAAAATAAAAGTGTAATGAAATTATCTCCTTTATAGTATAAAATTTCACTTCCCCAAAACTTTTGAAGAAAAAATCAGGAAAAATTAAATCATATTAAAGAATTTTCACCTTGAATTTTTCAATACTCTTATGATTTTTACTTTTTTTTCAAATTAGTTTCCTTTTTCTTTTTTGAAAGGTATGTTGATAGTTAACCTCACATCCACCACCAATCCACATTAGATAAAAATCATTAGTCTAGTAATTGTGATTTTTAATTATTCTAGGTCACAACCCATTTTTTTATTTTTTTATTAAGGGAAACATTTAATTACATTAAATAAATCAAATCCAACTCTTAGAACCCAAAATTATCACCCACACACTTTTTCTTACAACTAAAATAATCTCTTACACCATGATTCCCTTCACCCCCACAATTCAATTTTAATATATCCTGAAAATACAATGAATTGGGTAGAAGAGGATAAAAATGACTTGAAACATGGAACATCCCAATAAAGTTCATTCAGGGTCTATATAGAATAAAGAAGTATTGATGTAATGGTGGAATGTTAAGTATAATTGATTTATCTATAGATTCCTCAATCTTTTTAAATGTGTTTTTTTTACAGTCATATCTTTGATAAGTTCAATTAAATGTTGTAGAAGGTGATATCTTCCCAGATCACTAAAGAAATATAGTCATGAATAAATAAAATTTTCTCGGTCTATAAATCCTCTTGGTAATGGGAATATAATATTGGAAAATCAATCATGGTATCATTGATAATAAAAATAATTATTTCATGTAAAATTCAAAAATTCAATATATGAAAAATGTTTGGGAGATTACATTTACATGAATGAATCAATTCCCTTAAAACACAATCCTCTTTTTTAATATCCATGATTTAATTAAATAATTAAATCATACATTTTACACATTCAATATAATTTTCTTTGAAATATAAACATGGAATCACCTTATTCTTAATAAACTCACATCTCTAGGATTAGTCAAGTTAATCATAAATTCAAATGTGGGTATGTAATTTAAGCTTAAATATGAAATCAAAATCATAGAAAATAATTTCAGTAGTTTGAAAAGATAAAAATTTAATGTTAAATCCTTTTAAATATAAACATTTACTTCTCCTCATCATTTTTTGGGGTTTCTTTATGCCATCATGGTCTAAAAAAAATAATTACTCAATTAATTATAAGGATAATGTCATTTAAGATCAAAACAATATGAGCAAGTGGGATGTGTTATTGGATAATCCAAAAATTGTAATTCTAATCTAAATTCCTATAAAACATGTAATGATATGTATTGGTATCATACCCATTGTGGGACAATGATTCTTTTACCTCCTTCAAAGGAAATTACTATGTTTTATCCAATGTCTGCTGGTGGGAGGGAAAGTTAGGATTTGAACAGCCACATGTGTATTTTCCCAGATCGTGCATCATTTTATGTGACAAAGAATGATATAGGGAATGAGTATACCAGATCTATCCCGTTCACAATTAATAAAAGATTACATGGTGGGGTATAATGATATATGGATCATCCTTTTCTTTTGTGGAGACCTCTGAAACCTCCTCCTTACTTTCCTATTCTAGCTCCATATGGGATGGATTAATTGAATGATCAATGGTGATGTAATATTGTAATTTTTTGGAATAAAATTTAAAATTAAATTAGAGGAAATAATTTCACATAGAAAATGAAGATCCTATATCTTGATTTCATTTTGAAAACTAACTTAGATATCTTCATTAGTTGATAAATTGATGTCTTCATGGGCATCATCAAATGTATTTCTATCAAAATTAAGAATCTCCATGTGTTCCTCAAAATGTGCAGGTGTTGTTGGTTCATCATCCTCTAAGGAATGTCATGAATTAACAAAATTTGGAGGTTCAAGACAATATGGAGTGATACTAAAATCATAATAAATATGAACATAGAAATATTTTAAAATAATATCATAACTATGAATTGTTTCTGGTAAAATCACTACATTAGTGGCGAGTGCCCCATGAAGGCGAGACTCAGTGCATGGAAGTAGGTAGTTGTCCTCTTCTATATTTTCATCAAATTCAACCACGTGGGTGGTTTCTCAAATGGGGAGATCATGTTTATATTCACAATAATTCCATAATTCAATCAAATCTTATTGATCTCCCACATTTTTCTTAAGTTCTGGTCGCTCATTCAATACATGATCATAGTCAAATTCGCTTTGTATTTTTATCCTCATATTGTACAGAGCATCTCTCATCCCATCTGCCTAATAATTTTAACCACTATTATAAACTTCTTATTCTTGATATTGAGTCTTTGAGTAATCTTCACATATAGAGAAAAATGTAGTTAGGATACATCATTAAAAAAACAATTATTTAGGGGTTTTTAAAGAAAAACAATGAAAATATATCTGCAATGTTAAAATAGAAAATATAAGTAAAAAATTATTAGATCCCTGAAAACAACACAAGTTTTTTTTCATTCTTATCAATATTCATGGAAAAAGAAAATTTAATTTTCCTATAGCAGTACAGAGGATGACAAGTGTCGTCTCAATTGACGATCATTGTAGTCAGTTCGATTAAACCATTTTAATTCACTTAAAATAATTGTTTTTATTATTTTTATTTATATCAAAGAAGATAATTGGGTTTTAAAGATTAAAGATATATTAAAACAATGAAATGTAGAATTGAAATATAAAAAAAGTTGAAAATTAAGCTTGAAATTATATTATAGAATAAATGCATTAGTCCATGGTTTGAGAACACTGGCCCTTTCATTATTTAGTTTTTGTTTAGATAAAATTTAATAATTTGTTTTATGAAAACTAATTAAAAATTTAATCTACAATTTTTTATTGGGTGTATTATTATACCATTCCTTCATCGCACCTAACCATACCACTTACAATAGTCAAATAGGATAACACCTCAACCAAGAATTCTATTACTAAAAACACTAGGCTCCAATGTAGTTCATTTCATATGTTAAGGAAACCCTAGATTCAACTTATAAATGGGTTTCCCAAGTGAAGGGATGGGATTGTGAATTAAATAAAATAATGGAATTGGAAGTAATTTTGTGGTAGATGACCACCTCACCCATGCAATACTATGGCATCCATTACAAAAAGATTAAAAATATGTTTAATTGAAGTTAAATAATTAAGAAAACCATAAATAATCCTCTAGAGGCTATCCTTATGATAGTTATATTCCAATACAAAGTGAAAAGAGATAATAATGGAAATATTGTGGAGAGAAAGGAAATTAGATAAGTGTTAAAATAGAAAGTGATATGGAAGAAGAAATATGAAACACTTTAATATAAAAATGAATGTGTTACATGAGTAAAGAAAAAAAAATAAAATAAAATAAAAGATTAGATATACTAAATCATGGATGTCATCCAAGATTCCCTCTCCGATTTATATTCTCTTCAATACACCTATATAATATTATTTATTGGCATGAAAGAGGCATTTCATAGCCATAACATACCATTAATGACTTAGGGGTCATAATGGGTCTTCAACAATTGAACATTCAGTTACAGAATATTCCTTCAAACATAGCTACATGTTACACCATTCAAATTTCCCAAATGTGGAGATTTATATTAATAATGTTTTAAAAAAAATACTTTTTCATGGTTAATAAAAATGTAACATTTATTGGAAACATCTATAGGATTTTATAGAATAAATACTTAGAATGACATTTTCTGGAAGAGAAATCTAGAAACATTCCTTAGATAAATAACATCCAATAGACCTTATAATGAGTGAAAAATATCATAAAATTAATTTCAGAAATTATTAAATGGTTCCTATTTAAAAAACATTTATAATCACCTCAGTTGGATGTGTTTTTCCTAATTTATTCTTAAGATATAAAGGTGGGGTCCATGCTGTCCGTCCAAAAAAAATTCATCATGAATGAATTTTCCAAACCCCAAGATGTTTTAATAATCTATTGATATTGAATATAAATTTGAGACCAATAAATCAATAAATATTATAATAAAATCCCTAAAATTGGAATAATATAGTAAATTTTATTCCAAAATTACCCCTGTGAATAAAATCTGTTAAAATTCCATAATTAACCATTTTTTAAAATTTAGCCAAATAAAAACCAAAAATCCAAAATTGATCAAAATAAGATCAAATTGATAAATTTTTAAGGTTTAAATTATTTAAATACATATAAAAATTTAATAAAATATTATCTCTATCAAAGAGTATGGCCTATAAAGATATCAACGTCGATCAATATTTTTTAAGAAATATGTTTTCGTGTGTATGAAGAACTACCGTCTCATGAACCAATGTTATTTGATTTTCCCCTACCACATATAAAAGATGATAATAATTGTGGAATTATTGTTCATATGATATATTTTTTATATTATTATAATTTATTAGTTATTATATAAAAATGCCTACCTACTTTATTTTATGGGAATATGATAAGGCTAGATGTGTGTATGGTGAACTACCCCCTTAGAAAGCAATGTGATTTGTTCTTGATTTACATCATAGTTAATAAGTCTGGTTTTTATGAAAATATTTGAAATATATGATATAAAAATTATTATTTAATGATAATATTTCAATTAACTTTCTTTCCCTCAACTAGACATGAAAATGAAAACAATGTTCATGAGTACATACAACCTACAGTCTCCATGGAAAGTGTGTTTTATTTTATATCACTAAATACTTTAGATGACTATATATATCTAATGAAAATATATTAAATTTTTTTCATGGTTAAAATTATGGATATGATAAAATCATGGTTAATTTAATAGGACCAAAAATAATATTTCATATCATATATGAAAACAATGTTGTTATTACCAGAAACATACCATTAACATTGAATTGTTAATAAAAAGGTATTAAAGGTCATAAGAAAATCATATATTTTATGATATATATAAATAATTTTTAATATATTTTTAACATAATTATATTTATTATAATGTATTTTTGGTAATGTGTGATGGAATTCAAGACATTAGGTAAGATATTTTTGTCTCAAATTCCTTTCATTATGCACAAATATTATTTTATGAGGTATATATGAAGCACTTTGACATGTAATATAATTTATTTAATTATCCTCATGATATTTTATGTTACATAATACATTTTTACTTCAAAGGGATTACAATTACATGTTACGTAAGTGGTAATGATTTCATGTTACAATATAATCATTTATAAGGATTGTTTATGATTATGATTTTGATGATAAAATATTGAGATATGTTTCTCAGAAAATATTTAATTGTAATCTCAATTTGTTATGCATGGTATTTTAAATGAATTGAAATTTTTTTACACTCTTTGTTACGTAAAATTATTAATAATAGTTTTTTTATTAGAATATAAAATTATTTTTATCTTCAGTCAGAAATCCACTTTCTTCCAGAATAATGATTTCTGAAGTGTTTTTAAAATATTTATTATTATTATACTATAATTTTTATAATAAGTGTATACCAATATTTTAAATTTTAAAATTTTTGAATGGAATATTCATTTCTTATTCCAATCAACTCATGTTTGGATTTTTCCAAAAATGTGAACAGAATCATTTTTAATAGTTATTTCATGAATGAAAATTCACATACTCATGACTATTTTTTAATTTAAATATTTATTTATATCTTTTTATGTTTATTTTGAGAGATATATATTTGAAAAAATTTTCTTGTTTTATAACATTATTTCAAATCGGAATGGATATTATTAACTATAAATATTTTACGTAATCTTTCAAAATAATTTTATATCTATGATTATATCCTTTCATGTAACATATGAATTTATTTTTATGTTAACAAATGATATAATCATAATTATTTATCTGAATGGATTATCATGTATTGATTTTTATGAAAACTATTTATTATCAATGGGTCATACCATGATAAAATTCTTTTAAACCCCACATATTTTTTCATGGGTTATGCAATGATGAAATGATGAACGGTTTGTGAAACCGATATCCTTTACACATGTTATGATATAATTGACACCCATTTCAATTAATAGTTTATGATATGATGATTTTTTATGATATTGTTTCATAAATAAGTATCATTTTCATTATGTCGCAGGTGGGAACTACATCTCCCTCCAATATAGTGGGTAAAAGTTTATATCTCATAAGCTATAAATGAATAGAAAGGGGAGTGAAGCCAGTTTTGTAATGGAATTTGTCCATTAAGATGGTATTTGGAGTTAACCTTGACTACTTTGATAGTTGGAGTAGTGAACCAATTCCACTATGTTATACTTCATAGTGGGAATTGACGACTATTAAAATGATTTTCAATGCTCAAATTTATGAAAAAATATGTTGTATTATGCCAATGTTACACTCTAATGGATAATGTTATGTTATTACCTTATTATTCATGTCATATAAATTACTAATATTTATTCCATGACTCTTGATTTTGAACATTTACTTTCCGAGAGTTGTTTTCAAATGTTATTCTCATTTTTTGATACCCTTGTGTTCATTGATTACAATTATTAAGAATCTATGATCATCCTATATTATATTTCCTTTCCCTAGGTTATGAAGAAATATATTATATATTATATATCAAATAAATTTTCTAGTTATAAATATAATATTGTGACTTTATATAGTTTACTAATGGATAGTATTTTTGTTTTTATGCTCTCAAGGACACTAAACTATTAAGATCCTTAGGCTTGTATTTGTGTATTGTAATTAATATTCATATGAAATTCTGTAATATATATGTATGATAATCATGGGTAACTATAGTTTTTAACAAATAATAGGTTTATTTAGCCTTCAAAAACTTGGATTTGAAAACCTTATTGAAATAACTATGGCTAGGTTTAAGGAAAAGTCTATAAATTAGTAAACATAGAGAAAAATTGACTGCATTTTTTTATATAATAGAGTGACTAGTTTACAATAAATTAAATACCTATCTCGATTTTAGAAGTGTATTGTACTTTGGAAAATAGAGACCAATGGGTATTAAATATAAAATGGGTGCATTTACATAGACTCAATCACCTCCTAGTGCATGATAACAGACCTTGTTGCACACTAATTTGACACTACAAGGGGATTTGAAATTGAAATTCACACACTATTTATGATCCATCATAAAGAATAAATAATGTAGGTTACTCCGAATAATCTATAATAAAACAAATGTTTCATTGATTAAAAAGGATTGTGTCCTAATTTAAGAAACCTATAAGTGATTTTTAATGATTATGTTGTTCTTTATTATAATTGTTGTTTCTTACACATTCATTTTTTCTTTTAAGAAATGATTTGAACCAAAAGTTACTATGTAAAATCTTAATTATGAAGAATAATTAAATGATTATCCTCCTGATCATCCAATCATTATTGGTTCCAAAATAAAAAATCTCATTTCTATTACCACACAAATTTATCAAATATAAACCATTCTAGACATCCAAATGAAAAATAATGTGAGTAAAAAACTATTGTTTCCATCACAAGTCAACACATACATTATTTCAGTGGTTCTTCTGATCCACTATTTGTTTATCAATGAATCTAAATCAATGAAATTATATTTTATATTCCAATCTTTTAATAATAGGATAGTTTCATTTTGTTTGTTTCCTATTGGGAAGGATATGAATATCACCGGTCAATGATTAAAAAAAATAAGAGGAAACCAGGTGAAATTCAATCCATTGATTCGGTATATTGAAGTACATATTTTTGAATAATTACATTCTTTATATTTTTAGTATTAATAAAGAGAATAAATTCCTTGAGATAAAGAAAAGGGATGATGATTCTATTGGTACTTTTGAGGAAACGTTTAATTGAATTAGAGGTTCCCTAATTTTTTTAATACAAACTAGAAGTATGATTAATTGGATATTTAGTGGATTAAAACCAAGTATCCAAATGAAATTATCTACAAGACACTTCTGAAGCGATAGATTGGTTGTTTAATGTGATATCAATGTGGAAATGGATGTTTTTGTTACATATCAATCTCATGGTTTTGATAAGTTGATAAAAATTAAATTTAATTAAAAATATAATAACCATTTAGGAAATAATATGATATTAAATTTATGATCAAAGTGTGCCAAGAATCATGGAGGAAATTTTCTTAAAGGAACTAGTAAAAGTTGTATATATGGAATGGATTGTCATTGGGAAATTTATTTCTAATTTTATGGGAAGAAGTTTTCTAAATATGCGAATATATAAAAATCCACATATAATGAAAAAACCACAATCCATTGTTTATAATTTAATGAATATATTCCTTAAGCCAAAAAATTCCTAAATATGAATGTTAATGTTGATGATCGATGTCATCAACCTATTATCCTATGAGGAAAAAGTTAAATATAAAGTGATCATTATTTATGAAAATGGATATGCTAAGGACATGATTAAAATTATAATTATGATTTTGTAGACCCAAAGAATGATGTACATGGATATTACATTACTTTTACGGAATACGTAATATATAACAAAAACCAGCACTCAAGGATCATAACAGTTTAGTGAATTGGGATACACGGAACATAATCTTCTAATCATGGTGAAAGATCTTCAATATCTCCCATAAATATCTTCCCCTTTTTTTTCTTACCTAAAACCTTTATTTATATCCTAGGGAAAAGAAAACATAAAATGGGTGAGCTCAAATGCTCAATAAGGGTAAACATAGAGAATATAAAATAATCCAAAAACATTTGAATGCAAAAACTTGAACATAAAATCTAAATATCAAAATCTTGAGCAAAGAGATAAATCTCGAAAGTACGTAAGGAATATATCATAAAGGAACATAAATCATGATAAAATAGCATGGGAATCAAACATGTAATTGTGGAAAACTATAAATCACATGATATGATTTCAATAGAGCCAAGGCATTGCTGCCAATACCATCTTAGTGGACAAAGTCCCTTTCTGAATCGAGTTCACTCCTCGTTTCAATCCTGTAACACTGAACCGGATTAACTTACCATTCCATCCAGGTCTATATCATGAGATATAAATCTTTACCCAATGAATTAGAGGGAGATATAGGTCCCACCCATCTCATAATTATACCATTATTATGTGTGCCACAAGATCATAAATCATACATCATAGCATAACCCATGTAATAAAAATGGGATTCTTAAACATTATTTCATCATAAAATAATCCATATAAGATAAAAGTACATCATAAAAAAAAATTCCATCATAACATAAAAAAATCAATGTAAAAATAGGGATAGAAACAGAACCCCATATTATTTTAGATGGAAAACAATTTTGATAAAACACTTGAACTCCATTCTTGAGGAAAATACTCTTTCTACTTCAAAAACATTTTTCCATTCTGAAAATCTCATACAATTTTAAACTAAAAAAGTTGATTAAAAATAAACTTGAAAACTTTTAAAGGAATATTGATGGAAATAATGTTCTAAAAATCCATTCAGGCCGTATAGGTTAAATAAACATTCTTCTCGTACTTTGGCTGGAAAAGTCAAAAAGTACCTCGTACTAAAAATGTCACAATATTCCTTTCATATCTTTTACTAAAACACACCAACGAATAATATTAGATTTAAAAAATTGTAGGATGAAAAAAATAATATTACATATTGAGGAAACGTGGATGTGGATGATAAATAATACCTAGTACATACCAAAGTTTAAACAATCTCGGATAAAAATGAGATTGTGAGATTTTCCCTTACCTTAGGTGTGATATTCTTTGTACGTGTCCAAACCTCCTGTATAATGATTTAAACAATGTCATTGACTTATTACAGAATCATATTCATTTTTATGATAGCATATATGGTCATATTCTTATCTTCTTATTATAAATATTAGATTGTTACTTGTTATTCGGGTGTTAAATGCTCTATGTTCTTGTGCTTGTCTTGTCGAATAAATTATTATTCTTCTTTTTTAGGTTATAGATATATGATTTCCATAATGTAACATATATCATATTTATTCATTCAATCCATTTATATAATCATTATTCAACAAAGATCATGTAGAACAATTCGCATCACATTGTGGAGATGGTAGGCCGTACGTACGCACGAGCGATGATATCATTCCCATGATCGTGGAATTGTATTTAAGTGTATGTATACTATTTCAGAATCAATATCACTTTACAGTAATCATATATAGTTATTATTTACACCATCACACCCATCCAAGTAAGGTGGTGGTGGAAAACAGATTACACCATGGCGTGGAGACGGTATACCGTACGTACGCACGCATGGTGATTTCGTTTTCCGTAGGATGGATAGAAGGTGAAATATGGTTGTTTCATATTTATAATAACATATCCGTATATGAGTTATACTGATTTTATTACTTCATAATGAAACAACAAAATAAGAGGAAGTAGAAGAAGAAATAAATTTGAAATAATCGGTAACAGACATTACCTCTTCTTTAAAGAACCTCTTATTAACCTCTTCTTAGGGCACTACAGATGGTCTTTGAAGAAGTGCAGGACCTCTAGGATGTTTATAGGAAAGTGCAGAAGAGAAATTGGAAGTGGTTGGACGAGAATGAAGTCTCAAAGTGGTGTGAGGAGGAGAGGGAGGAGGTTCTCTTTTATAAGGGAGGAGAGGGGAACCTTAGGAAAAACTTAAAATATTATTTTATTATAAGGTCATATTCGGTTTTTTATTGCTCCAAATTTATTTATTTTGAAGCTAAGGCGGGGATGGGTCGAAATACTCTCAACCAATAGATTTTAGACATGTTTAGGTTACTATTTTAACCTTGTCATTTAGATGTAACTCTAATATAAATAATTTAACTTTTACTGTGTCTTCTTGTTTTCTTACACTAGATGGTTAATAAACTTACTATAACAAGCCAAAAGAACCCGAAGTGGTTAATTATTAATATATATAACCTTATCTAAGTCATTTGGCCGATCCTTATATTTTTATGATTATAATAACAATTAATAATATAATATTTTTTTTAAAAACTATTTTATGTCAGTTTTTCCACTATTTGGTAATTGATTTTTGTGAAAATCATAAAAACATTATTAGTTAGAAAATATTTAATTAAATAAATACTAACAAGTCATATTAACCTATAAAATTATTTTAATTCATAAAAAGTTTCAAATTTCATTTATTTGGGTATTTATAATATCAATTATTTTAATATTTCATTATTTAGGTAATTACTGCATCACCATTGGGTCATAAATAAATTAAATTATTTAATGTCTAAAAATAATAAATAAAATAAAATTATGTAGGAAATATTTTTATATTTCTAATTAATATTTATAGTCGAATTTATCTTATGTATAACCCAATATTAAAAATATTTTAGTTATTAATCATGGATTTTAACTATTTTAACTCTTTTTAAAATAAAATAATAATAAATGTCCTAATCTAATCCAAGTGGACCTGAAGGGTAATATTTTATTCCTAAGGTATTTTTTGGTCGAATTATACTTATCCAATAGAATTAGGACATGTGTTAGGGTATGAATTACCCTATTTACTTTTCTCTGTGGTAAATAAATGTAAAAAATTACTATTCACAAAAAATTATTTTTATCATATTGAACCACATTTTACTCCTTGATATTAACCATGTATCTTGGATTTTCGAAATTCCACTCACAGAAGCTGTAAAATTACGTTTTATGTAAATTTTCAAATTCTCTTAGGAGGTGGGTAAAACACAGTGAAAAGTTCAACAAAATTTTTATATATCTAAAATTATTATAAAATGACTCCAATGAATTTCATTGAAATTAAATAGGTATTATGTATCAATTTGACCAAAAATGAATTTAAATAAAATATATAATTATTTAAATAAAACTCAGTTTTTAAATAGTAACTCAGTGTTTTCACTATTTATCAAAAATTGAAAGTTTTCAGAAAAATACAAAAAATTCACCCTATGATAATCATGATATTTGGAATCCAAAAATGAAGTCCATTTTGAAAGATAAAATTTATAAAAGTTCAAAAATTATGTATTACTATTCATAACGGCTAGTTTATATAATAATTTAATAGCATATCATTGTTTATTGAAACTCTGTATTGCATACAACACACGCTATCATGGAAGGTCGAGATTGCGTGTAAATCAAGACAAGTTAGTGTTGTTTGTAATGAAAGACTCCTTTAATGTTGTGTATAACATAAGACATAAAAATATATAATTCTCTTAAAATATCAGGGTGTAACATTCTACCCCCCTTAAAATGAATTTTGTCCCCGAAATTGGTCACTTCATAACAAAAAGATGAGGATACCTCTCTCTCATCATATCCTCAAGCTCCCATGTAGCTTTTTATAATTGGTGGTTTCTCCTAAAAGCTTTCACCATGTGAGTGGTCTTGTTCCATAGGGATTTTTCGCTACGATCCAGAATCTCTATCGGTTGTTCTTCATAAGAAAGATCTTGCTCTAGAGGTACAACTTCTGAGCTGAGTACATGTGAAAGATTAGGTATGTACATTCTCTGGAGAGATATATGGACCACATCATGAACTTGAGAGAGATTTGGTGGATGTGCCAATTGGTAAGCTACCTTCCCAACACAATCTAGTTTTTCAAAAGGACCAATATACCTAGGGCTCAGCTTGCCCTTCTTTCCAAATCTCATTACTCTCTTCCAAGGAGATATTCGTAAGAACACTTTTTCACCCAATTCAAACTCTAGGTCTTTTATTCGGATATCGGCATAAGTTTTTTGCCAACTCTGAGCCGCTCTTATGTGTTGTTGAATATATCTGACCTTTTCTACCATCTCATCAACAAGATCAGGTCCTAATAACTTTCTTTTCCTAACATCATCCCAGCAAGTTGGAGTCCTGCAATTCTTTCCATAGAGAGCTTTATAAGGATCCAGTTAAATACTAGAGTACAAGATATTATTATAAGAAAATTCCACCAAAGGTATGTGTTGATCCCAACCACCTTTGAAATCCATAGAGAAAGCTCTCAACATGAATTCTAGAGTTTTAATTGTTCTCTCATACTAACCGTCTGTCTAAGGATGATAAGTAGTGATGAAAATCATCTCTGTATCTATAGTATGTTGAAGACTTTCCAGAACTTTGAGGTAAACCTCGGATCCCGATCATATATAATAGAAAGTAGTACTCCATGAAATCTTACCATTTCCTTTACATATATCCTGGAAAGCTGATCCAGAGAAAAATCATCTCTAATAGAAATGAAGTGTGCCGACTTCGTAAGATGATCAACTATGAACCAGATAGCATTATTGCCTTAGGATGTTTTAGGAAGTTCGGTAACAAAGTCCATAGTGATGTTTTCCCATTTCCATTCTGGTATGGGTAATTCTTGTAACATCCCCTTAGACTTCTGTCTCTCAGCATTAACTTGGAGACCAACTAAGCATCGAGAGACATATTCAGCAACATCTCTTGTCATTCCATCCCACCAAAAGTACTCTTTCAGGTCCCTATACATCTTCTTGCTTCCAGGATGAATATAGAATGAAGAACTATGAGCCTCATCAAGTATCTCATTCTTTAATTTTGGGATGGGAGTAACAAAACCCAATTCCTGAACCTTATTATCCCATCACAATCATAGTGAAATTTAGGAATATTTCTCACCTTCTTTTGTAACTCTACATATTCTTTCTATGCCTCTTTAATCTTCACATTTATAGATGGTTGAGCATTCATTTGAGAGAGACAAAATTTTTCCACTTCCATTATAATTCCAAGATCCATCCTTTGTAAATCCATAAATATTTGATCTTTTTTTATCCTCATCATGGATATGCTAGCATGGTCATATTGACTTAATGCATCTGCCACCTTGTTGGCTTTCCCAAGTTGATAATGAATTGAGCAGTCGTAATACTTAATCATCTCCAACCATATTCTTTGGTGCATATTCATCTCCTTTTGTGTGAAAATATACTTTAAAATTTTATGATCAGTATGAATATCACACCTTTCACCATAAGGATAATGACTCCAAATATTTAATGAAAATATTATTGTAGCTAACTCCAAATCATTAGTTGGGTAATTTTTATCATGAATTTTAAACTGTCGTGAGGCATAAGCTATCACCATATCATTTTTCATAAGAACACACCCCAATCCCTTCTTGGATGCATTAATATAGATCACAAACCTTTATCCAGTACAAGGCAGTGTGAGCACAGGTGAACTGGATAATCTTATTTTTAACTCCTTGAAATTCTCTTCACACTCCTCCGTCCAAACGAACTTAACTCCTTTTTGAGTAAACCTGGTGAGTGGATTATATAATCATGAAAAATCATTCACCAAACGTCAATAATATCCAGCCAAACCAAGAAAACTTCGGATCTCAGTTACTTTTTATGGTCTCGACCATCTTTTGATAACCTCTGTTTTTGCTGGATCCACAGATATCCCCTCTTTTGAGATTATGTGACACAAAAATTCAACTTTTTGAAGCCAAAATTTACACTTGGTAAATTTGGAATAAAGCTTCTCCTTTTTTAGTCTCTTTAATACAATTATCAAGTGATCTTCATGTTCTTCCTTGATCTTTCAATAGACAAGAATATCATCTATAAAGACTACCTCAAACTGATCAAGATATTCTCTAAAGACTCTATTCATTAGATCCATGAAGATAGCATGGGAATTACAAAGACCAAATGGCATCACTATCAATTCATAGTGTCCATAGCGTGTATAGAATGTCGTCTTTGGTATATCCTCCCTTTTGACCCTTAATTGATGATACCCTGAACGAAGATCAATCTTGGAAAAGTATTGAGCTCCGTGAAGTTGGTCAAATAAGTCATTAATGCGTGGGAGAGAATATTTCTTTTTGATAGTGATGTTGTTATGTTGTCGAAAATCACTGCAGAGTCTCATTGATCCATCTTTCTTATTAACAAACAGAACAGGTTATCCCCAAGGTGACACACTAGGGTATATGAATCCCATATCAAGATTCTCTTGGATTTTCTTCTTCAATTCTTGCAACTCAATTGGGGCCATTCTATAAGGTGTCTTTGAAATAAGCGAAGCATGTGGTACGAGTTCTATTGAAAACTCAACTTCATGATTTGGTGGAAGACCCGAAAATTCCTCTGGAAAGACATCATCAATCTCCCATACAATGGGAATCTACTTAATCATGAGTTTCTCACCAACCATTTGAGATAAATAACCTTCATTTAGTGGAATCAAGATCCATAAGATGGAAAAAAATTCTACTTGAAGGTTATGTTCATCCTTGCATCAATAGACGATCATAGATTGATCTGGAATAGGAAATGTGACTTCCCTTCTTTGGAAATTGATATGGGCTCCATACAAATAAATCCAATCCATGCTAAGAATCACATCAAATTCCACTATAGGAAGGATCACAAGATTTTCAGGAAGCACTTTCCCACAAACTTCCATCAGAGAAGAATTATAAACTTTTTATGTGACTGTTGTGCCATTAGGGGTTGTCACAGCAAACTCAACATCTAATTGTTGAGGAAATACGGAGATACCCTTAGAAAATTTTTCAGAAATAAAAGAGGGGGTGGATCCAGAATCAAATAAAATATTTCCTACTTTAGTGTGAATGGTAAGTGTACCTTTTACCACTTCGTTATCGTACTCCACATCGCTGGTAAAAATTTCATGTAAATTTCCTTTGTTTTTATCCTTAAGAGTTTGTTGACGTCGATCATCATCAAAAACCCTTGGATTAGGTCACTAATTAGTATAATGCACAATTTCCTTGCACTTGTAACATTGAAGTGTAAAAGGTGCACTCTGTGTAGCCTTTTCTTTGTTCGCATCACTAGAAATCTTTTTCCCATCATTGCAGCATTAAAATGCTCGATGACCATCTTTTCCACATATGAAACATTTACTTGTCCCTTTAAGACAACTCCCTCCATGTTTATTTCCACACTTTGAGCATAAGGGAAAACTCATCTTCTTTTCAGTGTGCTCATTAGATTTAACTTTGAATTCCATTTTCCTCTTCTTATCAAACGCATATGACTGATGGGTTACTCCAATATGCATCTCAACCTTGAGAGCACATCGAACGATGTCCTCATAGCTATTGAAGCTTCTTATGGATAACTCCCTTCTAAGACATGGTTTTGAGCCACTAAAGAATCGATCGATCTTACTCTCAGGTTAGATAATAATCCCAGAAGCGTTTATTGCAAGTCTTGTAAAATTTGATTCATAGGTACCAACAAATTCATCAACCTTTTGATTTAGTTCAAGAAACTCCTTCTCCATCTTTGTTTGATGAATATGAGGGAATTACTTATTGAAAAATAAGTTCTTGAACTCATCTCATTCCATGGACTCAATTTCATCCCTTTTCCCCATATTCTTGATAAGATTCCACCACTAATTAGCTTCACCATCCAAACGATATACTGCTAAGATAAATTTTCTGTTCAGAACATTGAAGAACTGAAAAATATCTTTTTAGTAGTACTAATCCATTTTTCAGCAAAAAATGGATTAGTATATCCACTGAATGAGGGTGGATGCTGCCTCCTAAAGAATTTAACAGAATGTTGCTCCTTCGTTTGCTCGTTTGGAAGTCCTGCATGATTCATAGCTTTATAAAGTAGTGCTATCATGGCTACCAGATTTTTAATTCTAGCTCCCATAACATTTGGTTTCTCAGGGGGGACAATCATTACATTTCCCGTCGCATTCAGCATTAACACGGTTCCTTCGGGTTCCACCCATTGACTAAAAACAATAAGCATAGTATGAGAAACACTAATCATAATAGAAAAACCACATAATCAAGAATAAAATTTCACGCTTTAGGTCTTATCATAGGTTATTCATGGTCATTTCTAAAACACTACGATTTTGTCCTATGCTTAGTCATATCCTTAGTGTTCTTACTAAGGCATTCACATCCTAGTTTCCAAAGGATGAATATACCTTTCCTCTGATACAAACTATAGAGAACCAAAGAATGACGTACATGGATATTACATTACTTTTTCAAAATACATAATACATAACAAAAACCAACACTCAAGGATCATAATAGTTTAGTGTCTTCGGAAACACAGAACATAATATTCTAATAATGGTGGAAGATCTTCAATATCTCCCATAAAGATCTTCCCCATTTTGTTTTCTTACATAAAACCATTCTTTATATCCTGGGGAAAAGAAAAAATAAAAAGGGTGATCTCAAATGCTCCGAAAGGGTAAACATAGAGATCATAAAACAATCTATAAACATTTGAATTAAAAAACATGAACATAAAATCTTTACATCAACATCTTGAGAAAAGACCTAAATCTTGGAAGTACGTAAGGAATATATCATAATGAAACATAAATAATGATAAAATAGCATGGGAATGAAACATTTAATTTTGGAAAACCATAAAGCACATGATATGATTTCCATAGTAGCCAAGGCATTACTGCGAAGACCATCTTAGTGGACAAAGTCCCTTTCTGAATCGAGTTCACTCCTCATTTCAGTCCTGTAACTCTGAACCAGATTAACATACCATTCCAGCCATGTCTATCTCATGAGAAATAAATATTTACCCAATGAAATGGAGGGAGATATAGGTCCCACCCATCTCATAATGATACCATTCTTATTTGTGCCACAAGATCATAAATCATACATCATAGCATAACCCATGTAATAACAATGGGATTCGTAAACATCATGCCATCATAACATAATCCATATAAGATAAAAAGACATCATAAAAATAATTCCATCATAACATAAACCAATCAATGTAAAAATAGGGATAGAAACAGAACCCCGTGTTATCCTAGATGGAAAATAATTTTGAGAAAACACTTGAACTCCATTCTTGAGGAAAATATCTTTTCTACGTCAAAAACGTTTTTCCTTTCTTAAAATGTCATAAAATTTTAATGTAAAATAATTTGATTAAAAATAAACATGAAAAATTTTAATGGAAGCTTCATGGAAATAATGTTCTAAAAATATATTCAGGCCGTATAAGTTAAAAAAACATTCTTCTCGTACTTTGGCCAGAAAAGTCAAAAAGTACCTCATACTAAAAATGACAAAAGATTCCTTTCATATCTTTTACTAAAAACTCACCAACGAGTAATATTGGATATAAAAAATTTTAGGAGTATAGAAATATTATTACATATTTAGGAAACATGGATGTGGATGATAAATACACCCCAGTAAATACCAAAGTATAAACAATCTTGGATAAAAATGAGATTGTGATATTTTCCCTTACCATTGGTCTGATATGATTTGTACGTGTCCAAAACTCCTTTATAATAATTTAAATAATGTCATTGACTTATTACCAAATCATATTCATTATTATGATATCATATTTGGTCATATTGTTACCTTTTTATTAGTAATATTTGATTGCTACTTGTTATTCGGGTGTTCGTTGTTTTATGTTCTTATGCATGTATTGTCGAATAAATTCTTATTATTATTTTTAGGTTATAGATACCTCATTTACATAATGTAACAAATGTTATATTTATTCATTAAATCCATTTATATAATCATTATTCAATGTAGATCATGTAGAACGAGTCGCATCACATCGTCGAGACGGTAGGCCGTACGCACGCACGAGCGATGATATCATTCCCATGATCGTGGAATTGTATTGAAGTGTATGTATACTATTTAAGAATACATATAAATTTGAAATAATCATATATAGTTAATATTTAAACCATTATACCCCTCCAAGTAATTTGGTGGTGGAAACCAGATTACACCACGATGTGGAGACAATATTTCGTACGTACGCACGCGCGGTGATTTCGTTTTCCATAGGATGGATAGAAGGTGAAATAGGTTTGTTTCATATTTATAATTACATATCAGTATATGAGTGATACTGATGTTATTACTTCATAATATAACAACTAAATAAGAGGATGTAGAAGAAGAAATAAATTTGAAATAATCGGTTACAGACATTACCTCTTCTTTAAAGCGCATCATCTTTACCACCTCTTAGGGCACTAAATATGGTATTTGAAGAAGACCAGGACCACTAGGATGTTTCTAGGGAAGTGGAGAAGAGAAATTGGCAGGGGTTGGCCGAGGTTGATGGCTCTAAGTGGTGTGAGGAGGAGAGGAGGGAGGTTCCCTTTTATAAGGGAGGAGAGGGGCACCTTTGGAAAAACTTAAAATATTATTTTATTATAAAGTCATATTAGGTTTTTAATAGCTCCAAATTGATTTATTTAAGAGATAAGGTGGGTATGTTTCGAAATAATCTCAACCAATATATTTTAAACAAGTTTAGGTTACTATTTTAACCTTATCATTGAGATTTAACTCTAAGTTAAATAATTTATCTTTTACCATTTCTTATTATTTTCTTACAATATATAGTTAAAAAAACATACTATTACAAGACAACAGAACCACAAGTGGTTCATTATTAATATATATAACCTTATCTAAGTCATTTGGCCGAACCTTATATTTTTAGAAATATAATAATGATTAATAATATAATATGTTTTTTAAAAACTATTTTATATCAATTTTGACACTATTTGGTAATTGATTTTTTTGAAAATCATAACAACATTTTTAGTTCGAAGAAAGTTAATTAAATAAATACTAACAAGTTATAGTTACCTATAAAATTAGTTTAATTCATAAAAAGTCTCAAATTGCATTTATTTGGGAATTTATAATATCAATTGTTTTATTATTTCATTATTTAGGTAATTACTGCATCACAATGTGTCAAAATAAATTAAATTATTTAATGTCTAAAAATAATAAATAAAATACCATTATGTAAGAAATCTTTTTATATTTATAATGAATATTTATTTTCTAATTTATCTTATGTATAACCCTATATTAAAAATTATTTAGTTATCAAACATTGATTTTAACTATTTTAAGACTTTTTTAAAAAATAATAATAATAAATTTGCAAATCTAATCCAAGTTGACCTAATGGGTAATATTTTATTCCTAAGATCGTTTTTGTTCGAATTATACTTATCCAATAGAATTAGGACATGTGTTAGGGTAATAATAATATCATTTTTAACCTTAATTTCCCTATTTACTTTTAACCGTGGTAAAAAAAAGTAAAAAGTAACTATTCACCAAAAATTATTTTTATCTTATTGAACCACATTTTACTCATTCATATTAACCATGTCTCTCGGATTTTCGAAATTACACTCACTGAAGTGGTAAAATTACGTTTTATGTAAATTATCAAATTCTCCTAGGAGGTGGGTAAAAGATGGTGAAAAGTTCAATAAATTTTTTATATATCTAAAATTATTATAAAATGATTCCAATTAATTAAATTGAAATTATATAGTTATTAGGTATCAATTATGACCTAAATTTTTTTTAATAAAATAAATAATTATTTGAATAAAAATCCGTTTTTAAATAGTAACCTAGTGTTTTCACTATTCATAACAAATTTAAAGTTTTCAGAAAAATACCAAAAATTCACCCTAGGATAATTTTGATATTCGGAATCAGAAAATGAAGTCCATTTTGAAAGTTAAAATTTATAAAATTTCAATAATTGGGTATTACTATTCATAACGGCTACTTTATATATTATTTTAATTGCATATCGTTGTTTAGTGAAACTCAGTATTGCGTACAACACACGCTATAATAGAAGGTCGCAATTACATGTAATGTAAGCTAGGCTAGTGTTGTGTGTAATGAAATATTTCATTGATGTTTCGTATAACATAAGACATAAAAAATATATACTTATCATAAAATATCAGGGTGTTACAATGATCCACTCTTGGACTACTAATGTATTATTTGACTCTAGATCTACCCATTATGTAATATTTTATGAATTTTATAAGGGTTTCAAGATTTTACCCATAAGATTTTATATATAATTAGAATTAATAACCAATAAGGGTATGATGATTACATATCAAGTCTATGATTCGTCTCTAACAGTCATTCTTCAGAATTTTCTTCTTGGAAATAATGTAATTGTTTCCCAAGTTTAATTTTATGTTTTTCTGGGTTTGATTTTATCTCTTTACATATGCCCCATATCAATTATTGAATAATTAAGGGTAAATTTTATATTCCAAAATAACATATATTTTTATATAATTTTGATGATATGTACAAACATCAAATGATGATCATGTCCATTGTATTAGTCTTAATTCTCATACAGAAGGGGTGTTTACCTCAAATGGTGGGTGATAACCACGACATAAATGATATTACTATTGTACAATAATTTGTTTATGTCTTTCAAGAAGAGTTTATCATCCTTCCTCCTATATGTTAAGTATATTTTTTAATATAAATATTACCGACTACTATACCAATATCAAATAATACTTATAGAATGGTCACAATTAAGTTGTAATAATTGAACAAGAAACTCTAAGAATACCTTGAAGAGGGATTCATTCAGAAAAATGTGTCACCATGGGGTGCACATGTTGTTTTTGTTAAAAACAATGATGGATCATTGAGTATTTACATTTATTAACTGAAGATGAACAATATAGAATTAGAGGAATTACATTATTCCCAGTATTGATGACTTTTTTTATTAGTTATCCGAATATAAATAGTTTTTTTTGAGATTTTCATTTATTATCTATATAAAAAATTGATGTTTTAGAATGAAGATAATCCCTCGAATTCATTCCTTATAAGCTATAGATTCAATTTATATATTGTGATTCAATTTAGCCTTAATAATTATCTTTCTATTTTTATGTATTTAATGAGTAGATTCTTTAGAGATTACATATATTAGTTTTGATTAGTCTATATTGATGATAATATAATATATTCAGTGGAAAAGGAAGGGAATTAAGATCACATGAAAATTTTAATAAATACCATAAAAGGATAAAATAAATGATTTTTTTTAAAAAGTGTGAATTTTTGCTACAAAAGGATTCATTTCTGGGTCACATAATCACAAGATAGTTTATATCGATGGATCTATAAAAACATAAGTTATTAAATGTTGGACCAGTCCAACCCAAGTGATTGTGAACCATAGTTTCCTAGGTATTTCATGACATTATCAGTTGTTTGGTGATAATTTCTCATGACTATCAATTCCTCTGACAATTATAACTATAAAGGGAGAGAACTTCCTATGGAAAAATGAATGTTAGGAACATTTTAAATAATTAAATATTATATTATGATTAACACTTGTTCTTATAATTCCCTAAAGTTAATATGGGTTTGTAAACAATTTTTATGCGTAAGAGAATGTATGGAATCTGTTCGTTGAATAATGAAATTACTTTTTCTCATGACTCACAAAAATTGATGTATAATTAGTAAAAATATCTTACTCATGGTTTTGAGTTAGCTATGGTAATTTTATAATTAATTCTATAGATGAATTATCATTATTGTGAAAATTTTGATATATATATCTATCATAAATGATTAAGGTAGATATTTAGATAGATTGAGTTGAATATGATACAAAAATGAAAGTTAAAAAAGATTAAATTTTATGACCACTTAATACAATACCACCCTAAAAAACTAGGTGGATGATGCTTTGAGTCGAAAGGATCGTGCTTTATTATTCTTGTTTGGATTACAAAAGATCAAATATTACTTGATTTACAAAGTATGGATCTAAAAATATTTATGGAAGGGGAAAATATTATCTTTATTAATATAATGTTGAACCATATATCTAATTAAAGATTAAATAGATGTATAAGGAAGATATAGAGATGTAAAAGAATGTATAATTATTCTTGTGTTTGTACTTGATCATGAGGGAATGCTAGTTTTTTATGAACTGTGTAAGTGTTTTATCCATGACAGATTTAAACAAGGAGTTTTTAGAGGATGATTATAGTTATTCATTCTCTATTCATCCATAAAGTATGATGATGTATGTATATATTTTATTGTGTATTTAATTTGGGATGCAATGAAGGGAGATATAATAGATTTTATTTCATAGTTATTTTAATGTAAGAAATTTCAGGGTCAAAGACAAATCTATAAGGGGCTATTGTATCTATTAACTATTCCATAATGGAAATGGGAAAACATCACCATGGATTTTTTTCATTGGACTACCCAAAACATACAAAGGGAATAATTTTATGTGGGTCATATTTGATCTTTATACTATGTAATCACACTTCATCACTATCATAAAAAAATTATCTCTCCAACACCATAATATGATATACATTGTGGAATTTGAATGGTTTTATGGAGTTCTAAATTCTGTATTATTTTATAAGTGTTTGATGTTTTCCTCAAGGATCAAGGGATGTTTTTTTGAAGATATTGATATGGACTTATGATTATGCATTGTGTACCATCCTAAGAATGATTGTTATTCTGAGAGAACAATTGAAACTCTAAAGGATATATTGTAAACTATTTTTTTCAATTTCAATGGTTATTGGGATCAACACCTTCTCCCAATAGAGTTTTCTTATAGAAATATATTCAACTCCATAATTTGCATGAATCCTTATGAATCTTTCTATATAAATAAATGTGGGTATTCAATGTTCTGAAATTATCATGGTGAAAGAAAGATATTGGTACCTGAGATAGTTAAATAAATGATATAGAAGGTTAAAAAAAATTAGAATCACATCATGTATACTTAGAGTTAGCAGAATGGTTATGTCGATAATAATGGGTGTGACTTAGAATTTGAAGATGATGATAAGGCATTTTTTTTAATTTCTACATGGAATATGGTTATGAGAATCAGGAAGAAATGGAATCTAATCACTTGGTATGTTAGTCCCTTTGAAATTCATGATCATATCAAAACTGTAGATTATCACCTATCATTATGACCAAACCTCTCTTAATTCTACAATGTCTTCCATCTCTCTAGAAGAACTACATACCCAACCCTTCACATGTACTAAACTCAAAGGTCATACTACCATATAATGACCATTCTTATGGAGAACAATAGGTGGATAGCTAGGATCATACAAATAATATTCTATGAAATAATACCAATCACCTAGAAAATATATTTATGCAAAACTAAGATACTGAAGAAGCTATGTGGGGACCTAAGGACATTATGAGGCTAAAGTATCCTCATTTATATTTATTAATGTAATAAATTTTGAAATATTAATTCATTTTAAGGAGAGTAGAAATTAATATCCTTGGATTATATGAATTATTTTTTGAATAAATTTATTTTATTTGATAGGTTGTGTAATATGCAACACCAAGTTAATATTTCACTACACTCGACACTAGTATATCATTCAATACTCATTAAATAGAGTTTTTACCAAACCATGATATATTATTAAAATAGTTATTTTCACATTACTGTTATAAGCTATTTGTTAAGAATATAATTATAGATTATAAAAATGAAAAAACAAATTTTAATTATCATGGTTTTATTTAATGGAAACATACTACCAAAAAATGTACTTATTTGTTTTTTAAAAACATTATATGTTTCAAAAATACTATTTCATAATGTATTTATTTTTAATTAATAATGAAAATATTAATAAAATAAATTTCTCAAATATATATAAATTTTTTTATGTAAAATAAACATCATTTTTTTAAATAACTATGTTAAAATTATCTTAGTTTTATTTTTCTGTAAGTTTCTAAAAAGATTCTTATTTGATGCAAAGTGAAGTATACTGAATACTATTAGAATTATTATATTTAAATTAATTTAATTATAAAATAAAATAATATTCTAAAAAACATTTAACTTAATTTTTTCAAACTATAGATAAATTAATCCTAGTTGTCCAATTTAGCCAATTTCATGATGAATTTTAATGTAAAAACATTGTAAGTTTTTGATCATTTTCCATTAAAAATCCACTTTTTATCAACATTATGGAATTAATATAATATCAAAATTTTCTAATTTTTGATATACAAATTGGAGAAATCAATTTTATATTTTTAATCAAAACAATTTATATTATCTAATAAGGTAAAATTAAATATTGACCAAAATTAATAAAAAAATAGTAAAATCATTTGACGAAGTTAATGTAAAAATTGGATTTACATGGGTTTAAACTAAACATATAATGGATAATAATATACGATAACTTTTCAAAAACCCATTGGATAGACATATTTCAATATTTTATCATTTATAATTGATATTTTCCCATTTTAGAACCTTTTTTCTTGATAGAAATGTTGGTTGACCATTTTCATTCAAAAAATAACCATAGTTGAAGTCACCTCACTTATAAAAGGTCACCCCTATCCTATACTCCTCACACACTAAAACCAATCATTATAAAAAACAACCTTCCCAAATAACTTCCCAACTTCCCTACTCTCATCCTAAAATCATTATTTTGGATATAATTCCAAACTAGAAAGGGTTTTGGTGAAAAAAGAAGGATATCTGAAGAAGATATACTGTTACTCAATGAGTTTTTTTTCATCCTATACACCATTCAAGTATTATTATACCATTATGATATAATAACCTAAATATTTTCTAGTCAGTTGATTTTTTAATAATTTCTTGATCTAAAACTATCAATATTTCCATCAAATTGGTTACTAAATAATCATTCATGTTTATGGAGGACTACCACCTCGTGAAGTGATATGATATATTAACTATTTACATGAAAGTTAATACTGATGAGATAAAATATAATATTATATATATATATATAATAAAAATTGATATGTAATGATAATATATAATTTACTTTTCTTTATTTCAAGACGACAAGAAAATGGAAACATTGTTCAATGCTACGTAGGAACTATCATCTCTATGAACGATGTATATCATTTTCTATCACTAAAAATTATGTATTTCTATAAATAAATATATAATGAATATAAATGACAAATATATAATGATAAATATTTATGATATCATGAAACTGTGATCAATTTAAGAGGGCCAAGTGTAAAAATAGAAAAATTATTCAAAAATAGAAGTGGTTATTACATGAAACGTAAATCTAACATGGATTAATAATTAAACAGGTACAAAATGGTCATAATAAAATCATATATGGTATTAAATATATAAATATTTTTATATAATATATTTATAATAAAATATAATTTATTATACCATGGGTTTAAATTGTACGAAAGATGTCAATATAAAAGGTAAGGGATTTTTGTTATAATTTTCCAACATCGAGACATACATTTTTTATACACCTATATTCATCCATGACATGTATATAAATACTCATTGACTTTTAATATCATTAATTTATTAATCCTCAAGGTATTTTATATTCCATTACTGTAATTAAATCATTTTTCATATGATTCCAAGTTACGGATGTTGTAATGAATTTCTATTACATTATATTAGTTTATTAATATTTTTATAGATATATTTTAGATTATAAATTAATATCATCCACCTATCAAGAAAACAATTAATATTATTAAAAAATTAAAATTAATTATATACTCATGTAATAGTTCTATTTTTCTCTATTTGGTACATAAAATAATTGAGATATTTTTTTTATGAAAAAACGTATTTGTGTGGATCATTGGTCAGAAATGGGTTTTCTTCCAAAACAAAGATTCTAAATATGTTTTTAGAAATTATGTATTATTCTCCAATAATTTTAAAAATGCATTTTTACCCATTTTTCACATTTAAAAATATTTATAGGAAACTTTATGTTGTTTTCAAACTAATTCCCTTTTTGGCTTTTACTAGAAATGTGAAATGAATATTCATATTAACATGAAAAGAATGAAACAAATTTCATATAATCATGAACATTATTTTCATTGAATATTATTTTATAATGATTCAAGGTTATTTTAAAATAAAAATATAATCAAAATTCTACCTAATTAAAAAAAATCAAATAGAAAACAATATTTACCTCAAATTTTTTTAAACAATATGTCAAAATCATTTTCCATCTTAGATGAAATAAATTTTCATAACTTATTATATTATAAGGATAATAAACATGGATAGAATTATTATTCATTATATGAATGGTTTATCATAACAATATGTTTATGAAAACCAGTTCTCTTCCATAAGTTATATGATGATAAAATGCTTAAGAATCCTACATATTTTTCCAGATGTCATGCTATGATGAAATAATGAGATCAGTATGAAACATGTATAATTTAGACATGTCATCATATAATGAAATGGTTGTAAAACACATTTAATTTCATGGGTTATGATATGATTAATGTTTTTCGATCATATGGAAAACATACATAATATTTTAATTATGTGACGGGTGGTAATTGTATCTCCCCCCAACACATTGGTTAATGATTTATATCACATGATATAGATAGTAATTGAATGGGGATTAAACCTCAGTTAGTAAGGTACTTTTCAAAAAATAATGGACATAGGAGTGATCCTTGACTACAATCATGTTTTGGGGAGTGATCTCATTACACTATTATAGCCTTGTAAGTGATCCATGACTACTATGGAAATGATTCTCTATTCATATTTGTATTCCACAAATCTATGCATTATTCTAATTGTATTCCCTCAATTCTGAAATTCTTTTATTCAATTATGATTCATATCTTTTAAAATCCCAATATTTATTCCAAGACTCAATATTATGATCTTTGATATGTATGGTATATTTTTAAATGTTATTATCATTTTCTCATACCCTTATATTTAATTTTTTCCCTTATTAATCCGCTGAGCTCATTCATTATTATTTTTCCATTCCCTAGGTTATGATCAAATGTATTATAAATTTTGTGTATAATATTGGTTCTTTTTGTGAATAAAATTATGGTAGATATATTGTTTACCCATGGTCTAGTTTTTTGTGCTACCTTTTTTCTAAAGACATTATATTATTATACTTATTAGTTGTGTGTTTTTGTTTTATAATTAATATTCGTAAAAAGTGATCTAATATCTTTGTATGATAAAATTGGGTTGTTAAACTGCATATCATTTAGATCACATCGATCCTAGTTATGCCTTATAATTTGTATAAGAGTGAAAGATCACTTCATTTTCTATTCACGGATGTTTAAAGAATAGAAATATTTATATAGATGTTCAAAATTCAAATAATAGTAAGAGGATTCATGTTTTTCGAGTAATGGAATATAATATATGGAAATATATTATGTTTTCATATCTTATTTATCTTGATTAGGATTTCATTTATGTTAATACAGAAGGATTTGATCCAGATATTGGGATTATTCCTCTAACAGTTGATGATAAGAAGAATTTCAAAAATTTAGCATGACCCAAAAAAGTTATACTTCCCTCGCTTTATGAAATTATGTTTCATGGAGTTAATGGAGTTAAAAAAATGAAAATAATTTAAGAGAGTTCAATGTATATTTATGAAGGAAATATGAATGTTTTAAAATCAATGTAACAAATATGGAAATTGGATTATAATGTTATAAAAATGGGTTATAATGAATCATTTAGAGACATAATTACAAGGGTAAATAAAATTTTAAGAACCATGAGTTATCTTGGTGACATGATGTATGATTAAAATATAAGTGAAAAGATAATACTAATTATTTATGGTATCGTTGATAATAATGTATCAAATTTAAAATGTATATATATCCCAAAACATTATCTTTTTATAAACTACATAGTACTGTAAATAATAATAAAATGATAATAGTAAAATTTATAAAGTTTTATGAGAAGGTGAATCAAGAAACTTCCATCAAATATGCTAAAACATAATGCCTAAAATGTTTATGATGATGAATAGGTTGAGACCCTAGAATCATAGATGAATTTAGAAAACATTTTGATAAATATATCTCTTTTTTTCTGGAAATGTAAAAAGGAGAATACAATCGTCAAAAAGGGAAGTTAAAGTTGAATGTTTTTCTCCGTATAGATATAATATATATTTCTAAAAATTTACCTCAGTGAAAGGAAGATGAAAAAAATGATGAATATAAAAAAATTAAATAAAATATTTTAAGAAAACAAAATAAAATCTAGATTCTATACCAAGGAAGTGATAAAATATTCTCTACATCCAAAAGGTGAATCTTTTCTTTATAAAGATGATGAAGTTAATAGAAGTGGAAAAGAAGCTGAAAACATTAATGATGATGCTACAGAGATAAAATATAATAATAATATGAATAATAAAAACTTTTCTACTTATAGATGAAGTTTATCTAAAGAGGATGAAACTCATATATCGTTTATAATGAAAAAAGAGATAAATGAATGTCTTCAAATGATTGTAAGACTTGAAATATAAATAAATAATTTGATGAAAAAAAATCATATAGAAAAAAAATATAATCATATATTTCAGAAAAATTAATTTTTCTAATAGATATTGTAATGGTAATATGTATATTGATAATTATAGGAATCCCAATATTAAGGATGAATAGAAGATAAAAATGATGGAGTAAGAACTATAACATGTAAAATTCATTTTATAAAATTGATACTAAAGATAAAAGATTCCCAAACACTTTTATAAGACCTTAGGAATATACTATTAAATGTGACACCAAAAAAATGAATAAAAAGTTTTATCGAAAGATGATATGAAATATGAATCTATTTAGATTAATATGAATAGTTAGGAATCCATATATAAATCCAAAATAAAAATATAAAATTACTAATGTTTCTAACATTTTGAAGTCTGAACAAGAAGATTATATTACTTGTGATTCTTTGTCAGTTTGAAAGAGTTATAATATGCAGAATAAAATTTCAGAATATAATTGATATTTTTAGGTATAAAAATATAGAAAGAGTAAAATTAAAATTTTTATGGAAAGGGAGTTAATTACTCCAGACAACATGGAAGTTACATGGACAAATATTCCATCAATGGTTACTAAAGTATTGTTATTTGTTTGGGAATAAAGTGAATTTCTGTGAATTTAATTTATATTATTATAGTAATCCTCAGATTAATTGGAAGAATAGTTTTAGGGGAACCAACCAAATCATAGAAAAAAACTAGATAACATTTTTCAGAAAATTAAAAATAGATTCCAGCCTTTGGAAACTATTCATGAATGATGTTAAAAATCTAAGCACCTTTCCAAAGGACTTCTTGTTATGTTTCCAACAGAATAAGTTTTTAAATTTTTTTTCAAATTACAAATGTGAGGAATGATAATTGTACGGATGATGATCTAGATGAAATATCATGCAACCCTACAAAAGGATAATGACCTTGGATTTATATAGTTGGTGATAATCACAAAAAATATGATATTTGATGATTTTAAAGAATGTGAACGATTTTAGAGAAGGTACAACAACTTTTGGAAATCATGATTACCTCCAAATAAAATGTTTCAGATATTCATTTATCAGGGAAGAAAATATTGAATCCAAAAGCCCCTTGATCATGGATGGGACGAAACACAATGTATTATGTTATTCACAACTTCTTGATGACGATAATAAAGTTTATTTCTGATTTTTTATTACTAATTGTAGATGATTGGAAAGTTGTTATGAAAGGATAGATAACCAAGGGAATTTTTTTCAAGATGATAGTGTATAAATTTCATGATATATAAGAATTAGATAATAAAATAAGTTATAAACTACATGTATATGACATATTTCTTTGAGGTATGTGATAAAACTAATAAGGATATAATGTTTTTGTGATTTACTTAACATGACCAAAATTAGAGATTGGTGTTGCTCCATTTTCCAAAAAGGTTATATGACACAATAAATACAAAATAATGATTAAATTAATTCAACTCATCTCTTGAAGCCAATACATTTTGATCTATTTGGGATAAAGAGTAAAAAATCAACACATAAAGATATGTAATTTATTTCATTATTTGATAACATTATTACTGTTACAAGTATAGTGTCATTGAAACATTAATCAGAATCTCTTATAATGATTATGAATTTCAAGATATTTTTGATAAATAATTTGGATATTCAGAAAATAAGTAACAAACCGATGATGGTACATAGTAAATAAATAAATAGTTTAGATATTATCTTAAAAAATATGGAATTCATCATGATTTTTTTAAACTATGCAGAAAGAAAATAATTTTTCTAATTCATTATAAGTTTATGGTAGATTACATAAACAATTTTGATAGAATATAAAACATCATGTTATTGTTAAAGTCATGCTATCAGAACAAAAACTTTTTTTAATCGATGTTTATTTAGGAAAAAATTTAATATGACACCTTATTAAATGTACTTCAATGAAACAACATGTTTGGAGCACCTAAGGGTTTTTTGAATTTATGGTATAATAAATCTCAATGGTGTAAATATTTATAATTTTAATCAAATAGTAGTTGATTGAAAATTTCATGGTTATCCTCCTAATGGTAGAGGATATATTTGTTATAATAAGGAAAAATATAATATGGTTGATTCTATAAATGTAAAAATTCATGTAAAACATGATAATAAATTTTTACAAATAGTTACAAAGATGAAAGATGAAGAATATAATGTGGTTTTAGTTGATTAATGTGAAAAATTTCTTAAAATATAGAGATTCTGACTCATCTATTTATATTGATGGGAAAGAACTTAATATATCTCATCCTAGGATTAGAAATAAAGTATATGTTCAAACTTCATTTGTGATAAAAATGGTTAAAACTATAATAACATAATGTTTAGGTTCACATTATTTCTTCTAATAAAATGTAGATCTGAAATATATTAATGAATCCTTTGTGTATTATGATTGGCTTGATTCTATGAAGTAAGTGATTGATCAAATTTTTAAAAACCACACCAAGGATCTTATACACAAACAAAATAATAAAAATTTATGTGGTATTAATTAAGTTATCTTCAAAAAATTTAATGAAGATGGAGAAGTGGAAAGAAAAAAAGAATTAGTACTTTGTAAACATTACTCAAAAATTTTAGAAATTTGTTTGATGAAAACATTTCTCCATTTAAAATAATAAAATATATCATGATATTTCATTCTATAACTAAAAAATGCAGATATACATTTTTCTTATGTGTATAACGTTAAATGTTCATAATGGAGAACTTGATGAAGATGTTTATATTGAACAATCACATGGTTTTTTGATTGGGAAAGATAAAATTTATTTCGGTAATTTTAAGAGGGATTTATATCGGTTAGATAATGATATGAGATATTGGTATTTTAAATTATATACCTACTTAATGAAATTTTTCTTCAAGAAAGTAATAGTTGAGAACAATCCACACATCAATGAAAATAAATAGGTTTCCATAAATTTTAATATTATGCTGAAAATTTTATCAATAAATTTAAACATATTGAAATCAATGAAATTTTTTATGAGAATATGAAGAAGTTATTTACGATTTATATGATCATAGAAATTAAATACCTCCATTTGTCACAAATTTCAGGACCCTTCCCCTAGGGCCCATGCCGTGACTACCCCAAACCCGCCTTCCACAGGCTAGGGGATGGAGACTAGCACCGAAGGCTTATTCCCTAAAACATGGAAGGCATTGCCTTTATAATCTGTAAACACAGACACAAGTAAGAACACAAATGGATACAAAACACCAATTAAATATGTATAACAAAAGATCATTGAAAGTAAAAAGGTGGCCTAAATACAATCCCAATAGTAAAGTAAAAGAAACTGAAAGTACAAGTACAACTGAAGAAAAAGGAAAATAGCAACTGGGTCGTCCTCTTAGGTTCCTACCTAAAGGGTAGGTACAAATTGCCTCCTCAACACTCCTCATCCGTCCGTATCCTCTATGTACCGACTCGTCATAAGGTCCACCTCTGGGTACAGTCCAGTCCTGGTACCCTCGTCCTCAGTCATCGTTGTTTGTCGTCTGCATCAAACACAACTAGGTGCGGGAATATCCCATGCATGGGTGAGTATAAACGATACTCAGTAGGGACCACGAGACCCTTTAGGTCTCACAAATCCAACAAGGATAAAACAAAAAGTATGAAATCAACAGATAAAACTTATTTAGGTATATTCCTATAAATATACATAAGTTATCAAGTAATCCATCTCCATTAGGAGGCAAACATAGAGGTTCTGACTCAGCTCACACTAGGATTTGTTTTAGGGGTAGTATCAAGTAACATTCCACACACAACGTCGAACACCTCTGTTTCTAGAGAAATCATCCTATATTGAGTACAGTGGGATTGCCGTGTCACATAGAGGTGCTTCCCACTATCCTTGGACTACTGAGGTACTTCTCCTGTTGAGTAACATGGGTCTGCTGTGTCACAAAGAGGTGCTCCCCACCATGGGTCTACCGCATCATACAGAGGCGCTCCCCCTCAAGGCCTGCTGAGGTACTCCTACTGTCGAGTACCATGGGTCTGCTGTGTCACCAAGGTTCTCCCCACCGTGGGTCTTCTGCATCACCAAGGTGCTCCCCACTGGGCCTTTCGAGTCCCTCCAAGTCGAAATGGTCAGCAGTCGTCAAGTCTCAGCCAGCCACTAGGTCTTCACACTACGCTCGCTAATCTCTAGGAGGTTATACTCCAAAAGCTACTGGTTGATACTCCAACTTCCAAGAAGTCCCATGAAAAAGTATCTCAAAGGTCTGCCTCTTCATATGGGTCTCAACGTAATAGACGGAGAGTTAATCAAATGCTCGATCTGTGAGTTATAAGCCTTTATATCTTGGGGGCCTGGATGGATTCGTGCTCGATCCAACCTGAGAATTTCCCATTATAATCTAAAACATAGTGGGGTATCACTCAAAGGGACCGTCTCACTCCATGATTTCCAGGGCTGCTGATGTTTTTTCAAATAGACGTCTGATGACAATGTTATAGCCAAAAGAAAGAAATTAGGTCGTAGTGAGCCCAGGTCTTGTCTGACCCGGTCGGACTGACCAGGCCTGTTTGGTCAGTACTGCCTGCTGGGTCCAGCCTGACTGGCTGGAAGGAGCCACAGAGGGCTGCAAGTGACCACTAGGGTGTGAGGCTGTGGAGCGGCTCGACCGGAAGTTTCCACGAGGGCACGAGGCCGCGGGGCAGCTTGGCTGGGGCGGCTTGGAGGGCTTGGGGCGGCGTGATCTGGGGCAGCTCGGAGTGTCGTGGCGTGGGTAGTTTGGCCAGGGCACAAGTTCTATCTGGTTGGGAGTCCGGAGAGCCTCGGGGACATGGGGAAGGTTCATCCGGGAGGACGGGGTGTCGCGGGGGCACAAGGATGGTTCGATCCGGAGGCCGAAACGCCGTGGGGGCGTGGGTCTAGTCCAGCCGGGAGGACGGAGTGTCGTGGGGGCCTGGGCCGTTTTGGCTAGGAGTTCTGTTTTCCATGTGGCAGAGGGGCCAGTTCGGCCGGGAGGACGGTGCGCTGTATGAGCGTGGGGCTGGTTCGGCCAAGAGGCCAGAGCACTGCAGGGGCATGGGGCCGGTGTGGCCGGGATGCCGGAGCGCCTCGGGGGCGTGGGGACAATTCGTCTGGGAGGCCAGTGCGCCATGGGGCAGCTCAGCCGGGGTGCAGATCCAGGGTGCATGGCTGGTTCGACTAGGAGACCGGAACGCCATAGGGGGAATTGTGGGTCGCAGAGGCTGTGGGTGGCGGCGCCGTTTCCATCGTCACCTTCATCACCTTCTTCACCTTCCTCCATTTCGACGAGCACATCAAAGAAGAATGGCGGAGGGGTCATGCCATGTTTTTTAGGCCCGCACCCTCCACATTTTGAGTGATAGTTAGTGGTTCACAATGAACGAACCATTAACGTGTATGAAAGATATTTTAAAACATCATTTCCCACAACCCTCATAAATATCTATTCCCAAATTCCGACAAAGAATTATAATTGGAGAACATGGGAAGTTTTAATTAATAAACCCCTACCTCGTTCGCTTGATGACATTGGCGCAAGAAGAAGTTGAGGTCATCGATGTTCATCTCATCTGCCACACACCTCCAATCCCGGGTTCGTGTGTTGGTTTTTCATAGTCGAAGACTTTCCTTGTCATTATTTTTCATTGGAGAATCGGTCTCCGTGGAAGAAGCATTCTTAATTGGAGAATATTTCTCCCAATTCAACCAATATGAAAAGTTATGCCAAAATAATATATTATCCACTTTATTAAGTTTTTTGGAATAAATTCAAATAGTTTAACTAATTAATTGATGTGTTGGCTCAATTATTTAAAGGAGAGGGTTGGAATAATTAATGTGGATGAAGCTCAAGAGGATCCTCACATTAATGATGGATTTGAAGAGGTTTAGGCCTTAGGTGGTCCCCACCACCATATCCTCTCATGAGGGGTTATTCTCGAGTGGTCCCCACCTCTATAACCTCTCATGGGGGGTTAAGGTCTAGCGATCCCCACTTCACAACTTCCACATGGATGTTTTAACAAATAAAATATTAATAAAATGTTATACAATTGTATTTTTATTCTATTATTTGATGAAAAACATAAAAACTTACTTCACCCCTTGACCAACTTCCATCGATATGATAGTCTCTTTAAGAAAATACCAGTGCTGTAAGTTCTATGGTTCCCTGAGATTTCAATTATGAGCACTGGTTCAATAGTTAGAAAAACATGTTGCTACGTTAACTGAACGTACCTGAAAAAAAGTTTATAAAATCACTCCAGGTACTCCAGGCCTCGGAATCAAGCTTCGTCAAATTTTTAGGACTTTTAAAATTTCCATTTATTAAAACAAATCATAGAAATTTTGAGTCTTTACATTCTCCCCACATCATGGCTTTACATCCCCATAATCCCAAACTAATAACTAGGTAAACAAGTGGCGGTACTGAGCATGAATCTGAGAATCCCACTCCCTTGTGCTCTCCTGGAGGTTCCCATGCTACAAGCGAATGTGAACTAGAGGTATCGACCGTCCACGAAGGACCCGCTCTTGTCGATCCTCAATCTCTACAGGAACATCAATAAAAGATGCCCCATCGTCGACATCCAGCTCTCCATGGTCGATGATGTGAAAAGTGTCATGCACGTATCTCCTCAGCTGGGACACATGGAAGACGTCATGCACCTAGTGCAACTGAAGAGGAAGAGCTAAGCGGTAAGCCAACTCAGCAACACTTACCTGAAAGGGTCTGATGAACCTCAAAGATAACTTACCGCCTCAGCTAAATCTCTACAAACCTCATCAAGGTGAGACCTGTTGAAAGACTTGGTCACCATATTCAAAATCTAGAGGTCTCTGTCTCCTATCAACATACGGCTTATGCCTTCTCTATGTAGTCTTCATCCACTCCTAGATGATCTATACCTTCTCTGTGGTAGCACGTTCCCTCTCTGGTCCCACGAGTACTGACTCCCCTGGGTCAGTCCAGCACAAAGGTGATCTGTAAGGTCACCCGTATAACGCCTCAAAAATATCCATCCTAATGGTGGTGTGATAGCTATTTTTGGATGAAAACTCCACCAAAGGTAAGTGATCCTCCTAACAGTGATTGAAGTCGAGGACACAATCATGCATCATGTCCTCGAGTATCGGAATGGTGTCCTCAATCTGGCCATCCGTCTGAGGATGGAAGGCGGTTCTCAAATGAATTTACATCCTGAAAGCCTCATGAAACCCCTTCCATAGTTGTGATGTAAAAAATTCAACCCGATCGGTGAAAATCTCCGAGTGTACTCCATGTTGCCGTACAATCTCATGCAAATAGAGGTGTTTCAAGATCTCTATTGAACCCTGCACTCTGGTCGGTATGATGTGTGCTGACTTGGTGTGTTGGTCTACGATCACAAAAATCGAGTCATGTCCCTAGGATGTACAAGGATGTCCTATCCCGAAGTCCATGGATATCCCATCCCACTTCCACTCTAGGACCTATAAAGGCTGAACCAAGCCTGCTGGTACCTGATGCTTTGCCTTCACTTGCTGACAAGTGAGGCACCGAGAAATAAAATCTACAACTGCTTTCTTCATTCCCGGGAAACCAGTGTTGTCGTCAGAGATGCCGGTACATCATTGCCACTTCATGATGTACCAATAGAGTAGAAGTGTGGAACTCCCTCAACACTTCCTCCTGAAGTGACACTAGTACCATGGTATGTCCCTTGAAGAGGATGATGTGCTCCCCACCTTCAGAAAAACCATTAGGTGCCTGCCCTGTGGATATCTGAGCACATCGAGCCTCGTAGTCGGAGTCCCCATGCTGCACCTCCCTGACTCGCTGATGAAGTGGGGGAGTGACTGTAAAAGATTGAATGAAAGCTGCCCCATCACATTCCACGATGGATATCTGAAAATCGGTTAGCTTCTCTGTCACCTCTCCTAAAATCTGTATAACAGACCTCTTACTGAGTGCATATGCTACAAAATTCCACTTCCCAAATAGTATAGACTATCATGATGTCATATTCCTGGAGGAACTCAAGCCAACATCGCTGTCTCAGGTTTAGGTCCTTCTGTGAGAAGATATACCTGAGACTCTTTTGATCAGAGTACACTGTTAAACGTTCGCCCATCATATAGTGTCACCACATCTTCAAGGTGAAGACCACTGTTTCTAACTCCGGGTCATGGGTAGCATAGTTCTTCTCATGCTATCTTTTCTGTCGAGAACCATATGTGATCACTTCTCACTCCTGCATCACAACACATCCGAGTCTGTTCCCTAATGCGTCATAGTATACTTCATACCCTATGCCCTCCTCTGGTAGCCTCAAGATGGGGGCACTAGTCAGCCTCTGCCTCAGCTCCTAAAAACTCTGTTGGAATCTCTCTAACCACACTAAGGGTTTCCCCTTCTTCGACAAGGATGATAGTGGTGCTTCATTTCAGGAGAAGTCTAGCACAAACCTCTAGTAGTATCCAGCCAAATCCAGGAAACTCCGTACCTCTGTCACACTCCGAGGTGGATCCTAAGAAAGTACCACCTTAATCTTCACTGGATATACTTCAAATCTAGCCTTAGATATGACATTTCCCAAAAAGTGAACCTCATTGATCCAAAACTGGCACTTCGAGAGCTTACCATAAAGCTGGTGCACTCAGAGTGTGTCCAGTACTACCTGCAAATAATAGGCATTCTCCTCCTCAGTATCCGAGTAGATCAGAATGTCATTGATAAAGACCACTACAAAGAGATCAATGTTTGGATGAAAGAACCTGATCATGAGTCCCATGAACACTACTGGAGTGTTGGTCACGCCGAATGGAATAACCAAGAACTCGTAATGGCCATACCGACACTTGAAGGTCATTATCTACACATCCTTGTCTCGTACTCTGAGCCGGTGATAGCCTGATCTGATGTCTATATTCGAAAACCAACGTGCTCCCATCAGCTGATCAAAGAGGTTGCTAATCCCCGGAAGATAGAACTTGTTCTTCACGGGTGACCTGGTTCAGGCGTCGATAGTCAACACAAAGCCTCAATCTCCCATCTTCCTTCTTGGCGAACTAAATCGGGGATGCCCAAGGAGAAACACTGGACCAGATGAGTCCCTTCCCCTGCAAGTCCTCTAGCTGTACCCGTAGCTCATGAAGCTCCATAGGAGAAATCTGATACACTGGTGTAGATATCGATGTCTTCCCAGGGTACAAGTCAATGTAAATTTCCACCTCTCTATGAGGAGGTAGACCCAGAACATCATCAGAGAAAACATCCACATTCTGGTCCACCACTACAGGATGGATCTGAATCTCCGCATCAACAGGTCCAAGGGTAAGGCTAGCCAACTGATTAGTGATCGGCTGCACTCTCTTCTATGTAAGTCCAACCTTCACTGCAAAGGCTCCCTTCTCACCAGTGAAGGTAAACCTGGTTCCATCCATGCAGACTCACCACACCTTGTGCATAATACAGTCTATCTGAGCATGGATTGTAAATAACCCGTCTATATCCAAGATGACGTCGTATGGCCTCGACGCCTCTACTAGGAGATCCCAGCCGAATCTCTCACCTCCTTGAGTAATCTCACACTGCCGGAACCAGTATGTAATCATTGAATCTGCTCCTGTAGGAGTCTCTATCCATAAGGATTGATCCAATGACTCCATCGGAATCTCCAAGCTCTGAACGAGGGCGGTGGTAATAAAATAATGACTGACACCTATGTCTAAATAAACTGCATCTAAGGTGGAGTAGACATAGATCATACATTGTATCTTCTCCAAAGAACCATGATCATAGGCCTTAGCTACCTGGATCTGAGCTCTACCTTGTCCACATGATCCCTACGGTCGGGGTCGGACCTCTAGGTGGTGGTGACGGTAACATCTCGAATCATCTCCCACGACCTGCTGCACGACCAGCACCTCTGCCACGTTAGCCTTCTCCCTGTGGTCCTCCTAAGTTGAACCTCTATCTCTGATTGGGTGGTCCTTTGACCATTTGCTGGTCATTTATACTATGGGTTAGACACTCATGAGACATGTTTCCCTGCCCACCACATGCGTAACACTGGCCGCTCCTGGCATGACTAGCTCTGCATCGAGTGCATCATACAACCGATCATGAGTCATGCAGTCATCCACCTATAGGTTTGGTCCTCTTGGACCCCTGTGACGTCTGACTTTTTACATATATAGAAGTCCCCGATACGTGATTATAGGTAGTGGGTTTCGCTTTTGGTGACTGCATAGCAAGGAAAACTCTCCACCAAGAGGTCTCTCTCTAACACCCCCGCCTACATCAGAATGCTGAGTATGGTCACCGAACCCCTAATCTTCCGCCTGAATCCCTACTCGAAGGTCTGAGCCCTGAAGAAAGGTTATAACACCATATCTGGGGAGTAGTGTGAGAGGTCAGTGAACCTCACTGAGTACTGAGCCACAATCATATTTCCCTACTGCTAATGAAGAAACTCTTGTATGCGCACAACATGAAGAGTCACTGGGAAAAACTCTACCTGAAATAGGATCTTAATGTATGCCTAGAAAAGCGTCACCTCATCATGAACCAGAAGCATCAATCTCCACCATCTGCCTACTACAGTCTGTAGAAGGCTGGAGGCAAGGATCATCAGGAGATCGGCTAGTGTCCCAACGAGTCTGAAGACTCTCACCACAACCTCCAGCCAATCCTCAGCCGCCTGTGGGTCTGTATCTCCCCTGAACATGGGTGGCCTCTGGCATTGTAACAATTGAAAGTCACTCAAGCGTCATGCATCGTCATCTACTGGGGATGGTGGAATCAGTGGCCAAAAATAAAGTGGTATTGCTGGTTCCTCTGCTGGTCCCTCTACTGGAAAAGGGCCTTGCACCGAGGCCTTGTTGCTCGGTGAGATATCAGTGCGTACAACTCTCAGATCTCTAGCTAGCTATCTTTGTAGAGGAATCCTGAAAAGAAACAGGTTCTCCTTGGTCAAAAATATATACCTTGTGATTTGAATGTTATACCTGGGGAGCAGACTCAAAAGATCAAAAAAAAACTTTTTAAGACAAACACACAATTAGTTTTTTTGTGCACTGAGTCGGAAATTAGATGTCAGGGTCTTGGTGTATGGATACGTCGGCCACCGCACCAACACTGGAATCCCTGAATAGAAAACCTCGCTCAATACACTTAACATTTTTTCTTTATAGAAAATATCACAGTCCTAGTTCTACGGTAGAACTGACTCCTCTGATACCAATTTGTCATGACCCGTCCCCCAGGGCTCGTGCCATGACTACCCCAAGCCCGCCTTCCATAGGCTAGGGGATGGAGACTAGAACTAAAGGCATATTTCGTAAAACTGGGATGGCATTGACTTTATAATTTGTAAACACACACACAAGAAAGCACACAGCTGGATACGAAACACCGAGTAAAAATGTAAAACAAAAGAGTACTGAATGTAAAAAGAGAGCCGGAACACAACCCAACCGTAAAGTACAAGAAACTGAAAGAAAAAATAATATGAAGAAAAAGGAAAACAACAACTGGGTCATCCTCCGAGGTTCCTACCTGAAGGGTAGGTACAGATCCCCTCCTCAGCATTCCTCGTCCATCCGTCTCCTCTGTGTACTGACTCGTCGTAAGGTCCACCTTCAGGTACTATCTAGTCCTGGTACCCTCGTTCTCAGTCAGCACTGACCGTCATCTACATCCAACACCGCACGGTATGGGAATACCACATGTAGGGGTGAGTATAATGATACTCATTAGGGACCCCAAGACCCTATAGGTCTCACAAATCCAACAAAGATAAAACACAAATTCTTAAATCAACAGATAAACCATACATAGGTATATGCCCACACATATACCTAAGTTATCAAGTAATCCATCTCAATTCTGAGGAAAACATAGAGGTTCTGACTCATCTCCCACCCGGATTTATTCTAGGGGAATTATCATGTAACATTGCAAACAAAATGTCGAAAACCTCGGATGTTGGAGAACTACTCCTCTATCGAGTACAGTGTGTCTGTCGTGTCACAGAGAGGTGCTTCCCACTAACCTTGGACTACTGAGGTACTCCTCCTGTTAAGTACCATGGTTTTTCTGCGACACACAGAGGCGCTCCCCACCGTGGGTCTACCGCGTCACTTAGAGGCACTCCCCCTCAAGGCATGCTGAGTTACTCCTCCTGCCGAGTACCATGGGTTTGTCATGTCACCGAGGTGCTACCCACTGTGGGTCTTCTGCGTCACCAAGGTGCTCCCCACTGGGCATGTCGAGTCACTCCGAGTCGAAACGGTCAGCAGTTGTCAAGTCTCAGCCTGACACTAGGTCTCTACACTATGCTCACTCGTCTCTAGGAGGATCCTCTCCATAATATACTGGTTGATAATCCAATTTCTACGAAGTCCCATGAAGAAGTATCTAAAAGGTCTGCCTCGTCACAGGGGTCTCAACGTAATAGATGACGCATCTATCGGACGCCCGGTCTGTGAGTTATTAGTCTTCTTGTTCCGGGGGACCGGTTGGATTCGTTCTTGAACTAACCTAACCATTTCCTATCATAATCAAAAACACAATGGGTATCACTTAATGGGACCTTCTCACTCCAAAATTTCTAGCGCAACTGACAGTTCGTCAAATAGACGTCTGGTGCCAAAGTTATTGTCAAAAGAAAATTACTGGGTCGTAGTGGTCCCGGGTTTGGTCTGACCTGCCCCGACCAGCTGGATCTGGCCTGGGTCGCAGTGCGGCCCGTCCCGTTTGGTTAGTCCGGCCTGCTGGGTCCGACCTGATAGGCCGCGAGGGGCTGCAGTGGGCCACGAATGGCCATGAGGGCACGAGGCCGTAGAGCGGAACAACCGGAAGTTGCCGCAAGGGCACGGGGCTGCGGGGTGGCTCAGATGGGGTGGATCAGAGGGCTGGCTGGCGGTTCAAGCCAATTTGGATTGGAGGGCCATCACATGGGCCGTTCGGCTGGGGCGTGGGGCCATTTTTATCGGGAGGCTACATCGCAATGGTGGAACGGTGCCAGTTTGGCTGGGAGGTCGGAGCGCCGCTGGTGCGTGGGGCCGGTTCAACCAGGAGGTTGGAGCGCGGCAGGGGCGCAGGGTCGGTTTTTCTAGGAGGCCAATGCACCGTGGGGAGGTGGGGCTGGTTTGTCCAGGAGGTCGGTGCGCCGCAGGGGCGCGTGGTCGGTTCTGTCGGGAGGCCGGAGCGCCTCGGGGGTGCGGGGACGCTGCAGCCGGGAGGCTGGAGTGTGGCAGGGGCGTTGGGTGGGTGCAGCTGGTAGGCCAGAGCTCCATAGAGGCATGGGGCTAGTTCATACAGGAGGTCGAAGCACCGTGGGGGTGCTGGGCTGGTTCGACCGGGAGGCCGGTGCACCGCGGGGCGCAGGGCCAGGGTGCACAACCAGTTCGGCCAGGAGACAAGAACACCGCAGGGGCGGCGTGGGTTGCGGAGGCCAAGGGTGGTGGTGCCATTTCCTTCTTCACCATCTTCGCCTTCTTCACCTTCCTCCATTTCAAAGAGCACACCAAAGAAGAATGGCAGAGGGGCCGGGCCATGTCTGTTCGGCCCGCACCCTTCGCATTTTGAGTGAAAACAAGTTGTTCACAAAAAATGAAGCATGAACGTGTATGGAAGATATTTTAAAACATCATTTCCTACAACTATCATCAATCTCTATTCCCAAATACCAGAAAATAATAATAAGGGGAGAACATGGGAAGTGTTAATCAATAAACCCCTACCTCGTTCTCTTGATGACGTTGGCACAAGAAGAAGGTGAAGTCATCGACGTTCGTCTCGTACACCACACACCACCAATCCTGGGATCGTGCATCAGTTTTTCATAGTTGAAGATGTTCCTTGTTGGTGTTATTTTTTGGAGAAGCATTCTTCATGGATGAACCGTTCTTCGTTGGAGAAGCTTTTTCCAGATTCCACAAAAATGTATTTTAATGCCAAAATAATAGATTATCCCCTCTATTATGTTTGATGGAAAAAATTCAAGTAGTTTAATTAATTAATTGATGAGTTGGCTTAATTAATTAAAGGAGATGGTTGGCATACTTAATGTGGAGGAAGCTCGTGAGGCACCTCCACATTAATGAGGGAGTTGAAGAAGTTTAGGCCTCGGGTGGTCCCCACCCCCATAACCTCTCGAGGGAGGTTATGCTCTGGGGGTCCCCACTACCATAACCTCTCATGGGAGGTTAAGTTCTGGCGACCCCCACTACCCAACTTCCACATGGAGGTTTTAAGAAATAAAATAAAAATAAAATTTTGTAAAATTTTGTTTTTATTCTATTCTTTCTTGAAAACCCCAAAAAACTAACTTCCACCCTCAACCAACTGCCATCGGGATGAAAGTATCTTTAAGAGAATACTGGCATTACGAGTTCAACGGTGCCATCAAATTTCAATTCTGAGTACCAATTCAAAATTTAGAAAAACCCGCTCGTACGTTTACTAAATGTACTCGAAACAAAAGTTTAGAAAATAATTTTGGGTACTCCGAAGCTCAGAATCAAGCGCCGTCAATTTTCATGGACTCGTAAAATTCTAATTTCATAAAAAAATTACATGGAAATTCTGGGTCTTTACATAAAATTTCACTTATGTATAAATAAATTATATTTCCACAAGAATTTTTTTTAATGGATACATATAAATGATTGGTATGGAATATTAAAACTATTGTTCACATCAATTTCTATGGGAACCATGGGGTCAAATGTAACACCCCAAGCTTCTACGGTACGCTTCTCTTTGAATAATGTGATAGCGTGTGTTGTACGCAACAACGAGTTCTAACACACCATAACCAATCAAACTAGACGTTATGAATAGTAATACCTACTTTTTGAAATTATATATATTTTATATTTCAAAATGGACTTCATTTTTGGATTCGGAATATCTAATTTAGCCTAAGGTGAAATTTTGGTACTTTTCGGATAACTTTCATATTTTGATGAATAGTGAAAATTACTAAATTTTAATTAAAAACAACTTTTTTAATCAAAATAATTAATAGTGATAAATTATGAATTTTAGTAGTTTTAAAGTATATTTAGAATATATTTTTACCATTTAATATAATGTTGGTCATTGGACATAATTTTACAATTAAACCGAACATAAACAAGTGTCAATCTTTTGTTAGTTATTATCTCTTAAAAACACGCTTTTTATTTTGACAGCGGGAATTAATTTTAAATTAATTTCTGCCACTTCTGTGTTTTGAATTTAGGAAAATGGATTACATATTTGGAATCAGGATGTTCAAATTGTGTAAATAGGTAACTTTTATTTTTAGACATTTTGAATAATTACTGCGGTAAATATTTTATTTACCATGGTTAAGGGTAAATCCGGTAAATAAGGGTTAAAAAATAATATTATAATAATACTAAATTACCCTAAAACATGTCGTAACCCTATTGGTTGATACATGGTAGACCATGGGCATCTTTGGGTCGATTTGGGGACCCCATGGATCCACTTGTAAGTGATAATGACACATTATTTTAATTAAGTCAAAATGAATACAAAAATGACACAAGCATATATCTTTTAGAAAAACAATTGTTACATAGGGTTATATAAGTTGGATTTTAGATCATAAATATTCATTAGAAAGATAAAACGATTTACTACATAGTGATATTTTATTTATAATTTTTAGACATTAAATAATTTATTTTATTTATGACACAATGATGATGCAGTAATTACTATAATAGTGAAAAATTAAAATAATTGATATTATAAATACCCAAAAAAATATAATATGAAACTTTTAATGAATTAAACTAATTTTCTAGGATAATATGATATATTAGGATTGATTAAATTGACTTTTTTCGAAGTAATAAATCTGTTATGAGTTTCACAAAAATCAACTATTGAATAGTGTCAAAATTGACATAAAAGAGTTCTTAAAACAAATATTATATTATTAATTGATATTAAATTCCTAAAAATCTAAGGTTCGGCCAAGAGACTTATATCAGGATACGTTCATCATTAATGGACCACTTGGGGGTCGCTTTAATGTATATAGTAAGTTTATTAACCATATTATATAAAAATACAAAGAGACATTGTAAAAGTGAAACTAATTAACTTAGAGTTAATACTTAAAGATAAGGTTAATATATGTACCCAAACCTATCTAAATTATATTGGTTTAGTGGTTTGAGACCTATACCCACCTTATCCTTTTAATAGTCAACTTTGGAGCCATTGGAAACCGAATATGAATTTATTATAAATTAATATTTCTAGCTTTTCCAAAGGTGCCCCTCACCCCTCTTATAAAAGGGCACTCCTCCTTCTCATTTCTTCACACCTTAAAAGCCTTTTGGTTCGGCCAAACTCTGACCAAATACTCTCCCAACATCCCTCACTACAACCTAGAGGCCTTAGTTTGATCAGAAAGCCAACATAAGGAGCCCTTTTTATCAAATCAAAAGGAAGAACCCGAAGAAGAGGTAATGATTTCACCACCCTTTTCTAAGTTCCTTTCTTCTTCCACTTCCTCTTTATTTGTTCTTACCATTCTAAAATAATAACTCCAGTATCTTACATATACTGTGATGTTATTATAAATATGGTACAACCATATTCAATATTCTATCCACCCTTTGAATAACATGTCACCATACGTGCGTACGAACGGCTTACCGTCTCCACGTCGTGGTGTAATTGTTATTCAATATATTATTATTTGGATGGGTATAATAATGATGTGTAAATCATGTAAATAATAAATATAACATGTTAATGATTCTGTATATATGATATACCATGCATTTATATATTATTTTAATATCAAAAGAATGATATTGTCGCTCGTGCGTACGTACGGACTACCGTCTCCACGAACGCGATGAGATTCATTCTCCATCGTATCCATTCGAGTATAATTATCATTAGATGATTTAAAAATGATGTTTAAGGACTTGATATCATTCTGGATATGAATAATATACAACTTATCCTTTACAAACATGTCTTACGTAACAAAACATATAAAAGAAAACAAGTAAGTTAACACCCGAAACGACGATAATTCTAAGATATTATTAACAAATCAATGTTAAAAGATCATATATGATATCATATTAATATATATGATTCATGTATAATTTAATAACAATTATTTCACCATTATACAGGAGGTTAACCTACCCCAACCAAGGAAAAGTACAAGGTAAGGGTTTTTCATCTCACTCCTTATTCCCGTGAGATTCATACCATATTGCCACCATCACCTTTTGTGTGGTGTACTGCCCATAATTATATTCATTGTGTAATACACTCTAATTTATGTGTATTTACATATTCATTGTATGATAACTCTTTCATGGGCTGTATGTTTCATAAGCTACCAAATTCGTAAGAGTTATTTCACAATCTCTTCATTATCCGAGGTTGTTTATATGTAATAATCTACTGGGATCTCTTTATCATCCACATCCATGTTTCTTAAAAATGTATTTCAAAACATTTTTACTATTTACTAGAATATGAGTTAAAGTCATTTATACCCTTTTTGACTTTTATAAGTGGTTTATAAAGGAATCTTTCCGTCGTTTTCAAAACAAGGTCCCTTTTTAACCTTTTCGACAGAATTAAGGTAAGAATGTTTTTTTAACTTATACGGAGGGTGCGGCTAATTTCCGCCATTATAAAATCTTCAAAACTTCCCTTACAAGCTTATAAGAATATTTTCAAAGAAAATGTTTTATTTTATATGGATCTTAAATGATTTCAAAATAAAAAGAGATATTTCTTTGAAAAGAATTTTGATTTCATCTATGTCAACATCCATTGATGGATTTTACGCTTATTTGAAGTTGATTTATTGTAATACAAAGCTTCTATATTGTATTGAAAGTTTTGTGATATGTTTGACTGTGGATGTGCTATTTTTATACCATTCATAGTTTATGGTGAAATTATTGACATTTTGTATGCTAGTTTTAATACGAATGTTTATGTTATGTTTAAACCTTTTCATATGGGAATGCATTGGACTTAGTAAGTGACGGGTGGAGCCCGCTATAGCTCCTCGATGCATCGGTAGGTCTCATGAGACAAACTAGTGTCTTGGCACAAGGCCTTGACAAAATATTATTTGTAGTCTTGGCACGAGGCCTTGATTATGTGGTTATGATAGTCTGGCATTATGCATTCCAACATTATGAAAGTGGTTATTGATTTTTGCATGTGATTATTCGATTAGTAGAATATCCATGTGAGTAAGTAAATGGAATTATTTCATTTTACCTTTGCCATTTTATGCTGAAGTTCAAGTTTAAAAGGCTTCTGTTTTAGTTATACATAGCCTTAAAAGTTTATTCTTATTTATGAAAGTTTCCGCTATATTGTTATCCTTACTGGGCATTTGAGCTCACCCCTTTTCTATGTTTTATTTTTCCCAGGAAGTGAAGAAGTAAGTTATGAATGACCTGCAGGGATATTATGTGGGGATATGAGTGTGGATTATGGAGACAATATGTTGTTGTAGTAGTTTTTCGTTTAATGATGTAATGTAAAACTTATGAATATATCTAGTGTTTCCAAGGCTACTAAACCAATCGGTCATTCGAGATTTGATCTTTCTTGTGATCATGCCTATGTTATGTAATAATGCACCAACTCCGGGTAACTGGGGTCGGGGCATTACAGTTGGTATCAGAGGAAGTTTAGTACAAACCTTGGAAGCTAGATTTAGGTATACTCTGATTAGAGCACGTAGACCTAAGATGAACTTTGATGATTAGTATAGCAGAACTTCCTAGAATTTTGGTATTGTAGAGATTTTGTGAGTTTTCCGAGCAATACATCCCTGTCTGGATACGAGTAGGTAGAGGCGGCTCTGGCACAGATGTACCTAGGGGTAAAACCCGAAAACACCGCTTTGATCTAGACTCGAACGGGAACTGGTGCATGACAACGGGCCTTGCTGCACTCTTGGTTACGACACTTCCGGGGGATATGCTTAGGATAACCCTCATTTTCTTTACAAATAATTATGAATGGTTTATGAGTATATACTTCCTCAAAGAAAACATTTTTATGATTATGGATTATATCCATAAATAGTTCAATTTATGTTAAGTGTTTTATAAGTATGGGATTATGTATTTTGATTCATAAACTGATCTAGTTTATGCCATTGTTTGGAAATGGCGCCCAGTAGAAGGAATGAGAACTCCAGAAATACACATGATTCAAAGAGAAGGAAGGATCATATCTTTCATGGTCTTAAGCTAGAATTTATAAGAGAAATAGTCACCCATGTATTATCATCATATGAAGAAATAATATCATGTGTTGATAAGATAAGTAAAGAGTTTACTGAGTCCTATGACTTTGAAGGGAATCAAGAGAAGAAAAGGATGGAAGAGAGAAAGATGGATAAAGGGAAAAGGGAAAAGAAGAATTTTCCCATATGTGGTAACTGTGGAAAGAAACACCCTGGAACTTTCCTGAAAGGAATGGAAGTTTGTTATAAGTGTGGAGGAAAAGGGCACAAAGTTCGTGACTGCAAGGGTAAGAAAATGGTTTTAAATGTACAATGCTTCATTTGCAAGGAGTTTGGACACTACGCGAACCTATGTCCCAGTCATCAGACTATGCCTCAAATGATGTTTTTGGATAATAATCAAGTTATGATACTACCACAGATGAAGAGGAATGATTAGAGTTCTTATGTTGATTATGTCAATTGAGTGTTGTATCAACAATGTACTTGTTACAATAATCATGGAGTATATAAGGATTATACTGCAGTACTATTTCATTAAGGAATTGAGATTGTGTGGAACAAAGAAAAGTGACTCAATAGCAGGATAAGTTTTTGGAAAATATATGGTTGAGAGAATGATAAATCATAATATAGTTCTGATACCGAGGTAGTGATTTTGGAATAATATGTGATTGTTTTGGATAAATTATATTGGATATTCTTGACTACCCTGGAACTGATTAATGATTTGTATATTCCATCATTGTTGGGGTTTAAAACATTTTTGGATTAATGAAGTATATCCAGCTTTCTATATGGAATAAGGGAGCATGAATGTAATCAATAAGGAATATGGTAATTCAGGATGTTTCGGTGTATTAAAAGAATACATGATGAAGGCATTCATATGCTATTACGGGGTAAAAAGGTTCTACATTATGTTTAACTTACTTATAAATGTTGGACTGTGAGTTTGGATAGAAGTATTTTGGATAGTTCTAGTTTGGATTATTTTGGATTTCCATAAAAGGACAACCCGGAGGTCGGGCGGCAACCCGTCGCGTCCGGCAAGGCTGCGAGACTTGAACCCGCAACCGAAGGGCGACAAGGGTGTATCACCTACCACCGGCCCACAAGATGTCCTGGATTAAATAATGCAGTTTTTATTAAAAGATCTTGTAGATGAATTATAAATTCGTTTATTTTGGAACCCTATACGAATAGTGTAAATAGAATTTTTTTTACATTCTATTATCTTTCAGAGTGAAAGATGAGTTTGTGGTAGAAATTTATTAATGGATAAAACTCTAATTATAAAGTAAGTATATCTCCTTATGATCTTAGCCAATCTCATAAATTAATTACTCAATATTAGGAAAAGCAACTTAGAACAAAAATGTTTTCCTAGATGGTACCTTAAATCATCACTAATTTATGGCTTTGGGATTGTTGGCCTTTTCATAGCCTTGTTCTCTACCACTCTCCATCAGATAATTGATGGTTAGATTTTTCTTCCATATCCATATTTTCCTACATGGAACCCTAGTATGTGTTATTTTCGATAATCTTCATACTTTCGACTCTTTATTTTAAATAGAGGCCTCGTTAATTCATTTTTTGATGTGGGATTTCAACTAAGATATTTTGAAACGTCAAAAATGTGTTATCCCAATACCCTATATTTTTTTGAACCGATGGTACTTCAAATCATCATAGATTGATGAGTTTAAGGACCTCAATTATACACTTGTTTGTGATTGATGACCTCAATCACTACCTATAAATATTTACGTTTTTCCTCCGATTATATGTCTCTAATTGCCACCAATGTTCTCCTAATCAAGATCATAATTTTGTGGTGACCCTTTCATTTCTCTTTTCCTCATATTAAGACTAAATTTTAGTAACCCAATTTCCGATGTGGGTTTTCCCACAAATATATTATCTATTTTCAACCTTTTATTTTCGAAGAACAATTTCAAATTGAGAGGTCGCAATTATTTGAAGGAGGGGAGAATGTAACACCCCAAGCTTCTACGGTACGCTTCTCTTTGAATAATGTGATAGCGTGTGTTGTACGCAACACCGAGTTCTAACACACCATAACCAATCAAACTAGCCGTTATGAATAGTAATACCTACTTTTTGAAATTATATATATTTTATATTTCAAAATGGACTTCATTTTTGGATTCGGAATATCTAATTTAGCCTAAGGTGAAAATTTGGTACTTTTCGGATAACTTTCATATTTTGATGAATAGTGAAAATTAATAAATTTTAATTAAAAACAACTTTTTTAATCAAAATAATTAATAGTGATAAATTATGAATTTTAGTAGTTTTAAAGTATATTTAGAATATATTTTTTCCATTTAATATAATTTTGGTCATTGGACATAATTTTACAATTAAACTGAACATAAACAAATGTCAATCTTTTGATAGTTATTATCTCTTAAAAACACGCTTTTTGTTTTGACAGCGGGAATTAATTTTAAATTAATTTCTGCCACTTCTGTGTTTTGAATTTAGGAAAATGGATTACATATTTGGAATCAGGATGTTCAAATTGTGTAAATAGGTAACTTTTATTTTTAGACATTTTGAATAATTACTGCGGTAAATATTTTATTTACCATGGTTAAGGGTAAATCCGGTAAATAAGGGTTAAAAAATAATATTATAATAATAATAAATTACCCTAAAACATGTCGTAACCCTATTTGTTGATACATGATCGACCATGGTCATCTTTGGGTTGATTTGGGGACCCCATGGATCCACTTGTAAGTGATAATGACACTTTATTTTAATTAAGTCAAAATGAATACAAAAATGACACAAGCATATATCATTTAGAAAAACAATTGTTATATAGGGTTATAAATTGGATTTTAGATTATAAATATTAATTAGAAAGATAAAAAGATTTACTACATAATTCTTTTTTATTTATAATTTTTAGACATTAAATAAGTTATTTTATTTATGACACAATGATGATGCAGTAATTACTATAATAGTGAAAAATTAAAATAATTGATATTATAAATACCCAAAAAAATATAATATGAAACTTTTAATGAATTAAACTAATTTTCTAGTATAATATGATATATTAGGATTGATTTAATTTACTTTTTTCGAAGTAATCAATCTGTTATGAGTTTCACAAAAATAAACTATTGAATAGTGTCAAAATTGACATAAAAGAGTTCTAAAAAAAAATATTATATTATTAATTGATATTAAATTCCTAAAAATCTAAGGTTCGGCCAAGAGACTTATATCAGGATAGGTTAATCATTAATGGACCACTTGGGGGTCGATTGTATGTATATAGTAAGTTTATTAACCATATTATATAAAAATACAAAGAGACATTGTAAAAGTGAATCTAATTAACTTAGAGTTAATACTTAACGATAAGGTTAATATAAGTACCCAAACCTGTCTAAATTCTATTGGTTGAGTGGTTTTCGACCTATCCCCACCTTAGCCTTTGAATAGTCAACTTTGGAGCCATTGGAAACCGAATATGAATTTATTATAAATTAATATTTCTAGCTTTTCCAAAGGTGCCCCTCACCCCTCTTATAAAAGCGCACTCCTCCTTCTCATTTCTTCACACCTTCAAAGCCTTTTGGTTCGGCCAAACTCTGACCAAATACTCTCCCAACATCCTACACTACAACCTATAGGCCTTAGTTTGATCAGAAAGCCAACCTAAGGAGCCCTTTTGATCAAATCAAAAGGAAGAACCCGAAGAAGAGGTAATGATTTCACCACACTTTTCTAAGTTCCTTTCTTCTTCCACTTCCTCTTTCTTTGTTCTTACCATTCTAAAATAATAACTACAGTATCTTACATATAATGTGATGTTATTATAAATATGGTACAACCATATTCAATATTCTATCCACCCTTTGAATAACATGTCACCATACGTGCGTACGAACGGCTTACCGTCTCCACGTCGTGGTGTAATTGTTATTCAATATATTATTATTTGGATGGGTATAATAATGATGTGTAACTCATTTAAATAATAAATATAACATGTTAATGATTCTGTATATATGATATACCATCCATTTATATATTATTTTAATATCAAAAGAATGATATTGTCGCTCGTGCGTACGTACGGACTACCGTCTCCACGAACGCGATGAGATTCATTCTCCATCGTATCCATTCAAGTATAATTATCATTAGATGATTTAAAAATGATGTTTAAGGACTTGATATCATTCTGGATATGAATAATATACAACCTATCCTTTACAAACATGTCTTACGTAACAGAACATATAAAAGAAAACAAGTAAGTTAACACCCGAAACGACAATAATTCTAAGATATTATTAACAAATCAATGTTAAAAGATCATATATGATATCATATTAATATATATGATTCATGTATAATTTAATAACAATTATTTCACCATTATACAGGAGGTTAACCTACCCCAACCAAGGAAAAGTACAAGGTAAGGGTTTTTCATCTCACTCCTTATTCCCGTGAGATTCATACCATATTGCCACCATCACCTTTTGTGTGGTGTACTGCCCATAATTATATTCGTTGTGTAATACACTCTAATTTATGTGTATTTACATATTCATTGTATGATACCTCTTTCAAGGGTTGTATGTTTCATAAGTTACCAAATTGGTAAGGGTTATTTCACAATCTCTTCATTATCCGAGGTTGTTTATATGTAATAATCTACTGGGATCTCTTTATCATCCACATCCATGTTTCTTAAAAATGTATTTCAAAACATTTTTACTATTTACTAGAATATGAGTTAAAGTCATTTATACCCTTTTTGACTTTTATAAGTGGTTTATAAAGGAATCTTTCCGTCGTTTTCAAAACAGTGTCCCTTTTTAACCTTTTCGACAGAATTAAGGTAAGAATGTTTTTTTAACTTATACGGCGGGTGCGGCTAATTTCCACCGTTATAAAATCTTCAAAACTTCCCTTACAAGCTTATAAGAATATTTTCAAAGAAAATGTTTTATTTTATATGGATCTTAAATGATTTCAAAATAAAAAGATATATTTCTTTAAAAAGAATTTTGATTTCATCTATGTCAACATCCTTTGATGGATTTTATGCTTATTTGAAGTTGATTTATTGTAATACAAAGCTTATATATTGTATTGAAAGTTTTGTGATATGTTTGACTGTGGATGTGCTATTTTTATACCATTCATAGTTTATGGTGAAATTATTGACATTTCGTATGCTAGTTTTAATACGAATGTTTATGTTATGTTTAAACCTTTTCATATGGGAATGCATTGGACTTAGTAAGTGACGGGTGGAGCCCGCTATAGCTCCTCGATGCATCGGTAGGTCTCATGAGACAAACTAGTGTCTTGGCACAAGGCCTTGACAAAATATTATTTGTAGTCTTGGCACGAGGCCTTGACTATGTGGTTATGATAGTCTGGCATTATGCATTCCAACATTATGAAAGTGGTTATTGATTTTTACATGTGATTATTCGATTAGTAGAATATCCATGTGAGTAAGTAAATGGAATTATTTCATTTTACCTTTGCCATTTTATGCTGAAGTTCAAGTTTAAAAGGCTTTTGTTTTAGTTATACATAGCCTTAAAAGCTTATTCTTATTTATGAAAGTTTCCGCTATATTGTTATCCTTACTGGGCATTTGAGCTCACCCCTTTTCTATGTTTTATTTTTCCCAGGAAGTGAAGAAGTAAGTTATGAATGACCTGCAGGGATATTATGTGGGGATATGAGTGTGGATTATGGAGACAATATGTTGTTGTAGTAATTTTTCGTTTAATGATGTAATGTAAAACTTATGAATATATCTAGTGTTTCCAAGGCTACTAAACCAATCGGTCATTCGAGATTTGATCTTTCTTGTGATCATGCCAATGTTATGTAATAATGCACCAACTCTGGGTAACTGGGGTCAGGGCGTTACATCAAAAGATATAGACGTTAAGGCTATTGATCACAATGACTTTTGAATACTTGTTAGAAGCTTCATTTATCCATTATCTTCAAGGAAATATATTTTATATCTTATTAATTTGATTGAATGATGTCAAAGATATCTAAAATAATATCATCTATTGGTAGTAAAATTAATTCCCATATATTTAATATGAAAAGAACACTTTAGTTTAAAATAATAATGGTCTTGAAATATTGATTTTCTGGTTAAATAGATGTTGAATGGAAAGTATGTTTTAATAATAATGGATCTAAATTTGGCATTTTTTTATTATGGAGAATGTTTAATAAGTTAGAATTAAAACAAGATAATATAGATACTATCATGGAAATATAATATGTGCTAGTTTATTCCTTTCAATCTACAACACAACTTATGTGGATGAAGTCTCAGTGGGTGAATTTTTTAGTTGAAGTAATGTATCCCATAATCTTGGTTTGTGATAATCAATTTGATATAAATCTATTTATAAATCAAGTGAAACAATCTAATTCAAATAATATTGATATAAAATATCACATAATCAGAAATAATGGGTAAGTGAGTGAACTAAATCTAGAATATGTTACTATAATGGAGCATGTTGTTAATATATTAAAAAAACCATTTCTGAAGGAAATTTTTATGAATTATGTTAGACCATGTTTGTATATCAGCTATATCTTTAAGGATAAATAATGTGACTCCAACCCCACCATCATATTTTCATTGTATAGTGTTTTCATTGTGGGTAAAAATGATATAACCTAAATCTTTCAATTAGTATATGGATAACCTTTTTAACAAGGAATATATATAGTGAGAGTTATTAAATATGGTATGTAGGGATTTCAACATATGTGTACTACTTAACAGTTTTCTATGTGGTTATAGTAAAATCATTTATTATAGTAAATAATGAAAAAACTGTGTATGTTCTCGATTTAAGGAAAAAAGGTTATAATTATGCGTGCAATAAGAATTTTCTCAAGTCACTTCTTTTAGAAAACATGATTTTCTATTTTTTAATTCTTATTTATAATATAGATTTTTCATTGAATTATTATATATTTCTGATAATTGATTCATAGTTTAACTAAAATATTTTTTTGTGATTTAATAATCTTAATTGAAAATAATGTAAAAAATTGGACCATTTTGGAGAAATATTGTTATGATGTTTATAGATTTATGTTTTTTGTTGGATGGATTTTTTTTACTCAAAATAATTCACCTAGCATTTTTTGGTTTCCAATAATAGTGATAAAAAATTGGGAATTGAATGAAGAGGATCATAAAATGTTATGTTAATGAATTCTATGGGTCAGTGTTATTATTTTGTAAACTTAACATCAACATGTTCAATAAAATGTTTATAAAATCTAAATCTAGTGAATAATTTATATTTTGATAATTTATAATATCTTGAGTTATAAATATCTCATGATCAACATGTTTAGTTGAATTGGGGAGAAACATGTTCTAGTGTATAATGGTTTTTATATGGAGTTATGATGAAGTTCACTAAATTGAAGTCTACCAAATGGAGTTTTTGTAGAAGAAATTTATTTTTTGATGTTTAAAAAGACATAACAGATGAAGAAGTTTTGAAAAAATAACATTAATATATATATATATATATATATAATGTTATTAATAAATAGGCTATAGGATGATGAGATTTGTTTAAGTGTAAAATATTAATTTAAATATTGTTCTGCAAAGTTCACCGAACATAAATATCATAAAAAGTGTTGGTTTAAGGGAATTAAATTAATGTTTTCATTTGAATTATTTATATGAATAAATCTTTTTTAATTTTGGAAAATAAATTAAACTTTATAATCTGCTTAAATAGAGGATATTGAAGAGTATAATTGGACAATGTCTTCAGATGAAGTCTACTAAACAAACACTTTTTACAATGGTTATCAAAAAAATATATACAATGAAATTATGTTGAGGTTCTCAAAATATGATCTAATGAAATTTAATATAAAAAACTATCGAGCTAGAGAAAGAAATTTGAATGAAATATTTGATTTCAATATAGGTGTTCTAGATCAAAGGAAAGTCATGAATTTATACAGAATGAACACATACTATAAAAAATCATTTGAAATAAATGATTCGATTCAAGGGATAATATGTTTTGATTCTAAGGGAGTACAATGTATGTGTTGAATTATTTGATAATTTTTTAGATAAGTTCCTATCATTTTTTATGGATGAATCAAATGGAGAATCTTCAAAAAAAACATTTCTTATAATTGTTTCTTAAAGGAATATTATTTAATGGTTGTTATTTGTTGGTGGTTAAAAAGTATTCACAATGATTCTTTATTGAATTGAAAGTGATTGAGTGGAAATTTTCATTTACTATTCCAAATAACATGGATTTTTTTATTTTATCCATGATTTAATGAAATTTGATAAATAGTGAAGTCACTGATGTTTATCCAAAACATTCAAGAAGGTTCAACAATTATGAGAATATTTCATTGAATTATTTATGTGATAGTTTTTAAATACATTATTTTTGAAGGATAATTTATATTTTATTTCCTGGCTATGATCTCTCAAATATTACTATATAAATTTCTGAAAAAAAGTATGAAGTGTATTATTCCTATGTGTGAAAATGATGAGGTCTTATAGAATTGGTTTCATTTAGATACATCAGATGAACTTATATCACCAATATTTATGAGTATTATTTTTAAAACCAAGGAATCTATTAGATAAAGATGATTTAGAAGAATATGTTTTAAATGAATAGAGAAGTTACGATTAGGAACCATCAAACAAACTCACCAGATAGTACTGTAATATCATGTATAATTAGACAAACATGTCATAAATATGTTAATAATTTTTTATAAAGGAATTATATGAAATTTCATAATGAAATTTTCGAATATACATTATGGGGAATCCAATTGGATGGATGATGAACTGATTGAATAATTTCATACCTTTTTCTGGGAAAGAAATTGAAGACAAAGTATTTTTCAAGAACAATAAAAGTGAACATTGTAAAAACAAAATATTGAAAACATTATGTATCTCTTGGTGAAGTATTATATCTTCATTAACAAACTATTTATTACATCTTTATCATTGAATAAATAACACGAACTGTTATTGTGATCATTGTGAAATAAAATTTAATGGATATTCCCAACTACTTTTAATCACATAAAGGTATTAATTTAAAATGGATTGTATCATATTAGATTATATACAAACCATGACAAGGATTTTCTACTCCTTTTGAGTAGTGAACCATCCTAATTATTGTGATCATGTGGTTGTTCATATAATTTTTTTCCAGAAAAGTTATAACTAATTATGAGGAGGGAAAGGTTGTTTCATTTGAAATAAAAAAATATATCACTCATTCAACCATTCCCCTCTTAGTGTTAACATAGATCCTTATTGGTCCTTTCATACACCCATTGATTTTACTAGGGATATGACCTACTAATACAATATTTCTTCTATATCCTGATGTTTTATGACGATGTATTATTTATTTTCCATATTTTATGTTCAATATGGATAACTATTTATGTATAAAGCATTCTTAAAACGAATTGTATTAATCATTATAAATATAAGGATTGTATAGTACGTGAATGTGATGGGTGGGGTCCGATTATAGATAATTCTTTGATGCATCAATAGATCCCTTGAGGAAAAAAAATTGACATTCCATATTATTTGGGTATTTGTATTATTCTTAACCATTTATTAAAAATGACATCTTTATTGAAAGGTGGTGATGGTAAGATTCATGATATCGCGGTTGAGAGGCCTTAATCATAAACTTATAGAATTCTGTATTTCCTTTATTAAGAATTATGTTTAATTAATCCATGTGTTTTCATTGTTGATATTATCCATGGATACTCATTTAACTCAAGTGTTGATTTAATGTCATGTTTTTTTATTATCCACTATTTCATATTTATTATGCCATATTAACTAATGATAAATTCAAATGTGTAATAACCTTAATGGGAATTTGGTCTCACAAATTATATTTTTCCTTTGCCCAAAATTTATATAAGTATATTATAAATGATATAAAGGATGAAAAACTATTTCATATGATATATATTTTTTTAAATTTCTAATGTAATATAATAATTAAATATATATGTAGTTTTTAGGACTTATATATTGATCAACACCATATGTTGAGATTAAATTTATCTTGTATAAATATATTAAAGTATAAAACGAATATATGTTACTAGAGTTGAGTCTTCTATTGTTATTTGAATCATCAAAAATCCCCCTCATCAGTTTTTGTTTTCATGGGACATATTTCCCAGTTCTAAACCATGTAGATCAATTTTTAGAAAACATTCAATTAAAAACATTTTCTACCTTTCTTTGTAGTTCCTTAACAACATTTTTTCCCACCCTTATACTATATATAATGGATGGATACGAATTTATATTTTTATAGTTGATGAAATTAATTTCACAATTCTCATGTCTTCCCTTTGCATGTCTAATAATATTGGATCCCTTTCAATCAACATCATGGATATAGTATGGGACCCGTTATGCATAGATATTTTTCCACTATATTCACCTTCCCATTATTTTTATGGATTCAATAGTTATGATTTTTTATTATAAATAATAATGGTCACTCATACATATTGATATCCTTGTTTGTGAATACATACATGAGGAATTTATAATATGTATATATTTGAAACTTCTCCCTCTAGAGTTAATTTCATTCAAATCATCAATGTATAGATTAATGAATCCAATTTCAGACCATGTGTTCAGTAGTAATACTCATTGATTTTTAATTGGTAAGGGTATTAAGATATCATGTTATCTTTTTTTAATTAGTAAACATACCAATAGCTTTTTGATTTCAATATATTAGATCACAAATTCTTCTACACTTAATGGAAATGTGAAAATTGGTGTAGGGATTATCAGATAATATAATTCTCTAATGACCACCTCAGGTTCATTAGTCTAAAACAAATATTTCGCCTTTTGAATTATCATGATTGTTAGGTTAGAAAATGTTGAATTGTTTCTCATAAATTGATGATAGTACCAAGAAAATTTATTGAAACTATGGTTCTACATCATAGATACTGGTATAAGAAATCATTATATAGAATCTATCATTGAATGATGCATTTAAATCCAATTTTTGCTGATACCATTCCCCATGAACGTCACATTCTCCATCCAAAACTCACATTAACTATAATTTTCATATAAATATTCCTTTCAGAAGGTCTTCAATAAACTATTCATGTTCTACTCATAATGATTCTTTCTTTTAGAGAGGATAAGAATCTCATCTATCAATACTAATAATTTTTTTTGATGTAATCTCAAAAAGTGTATTAATTAACTCCTTAAAGATAGTCGGATCATAAGGGAGTCCAAATGCAGTCTTAATGAACTCTTTGTCCTTGTATATTGTATAAAAATAACTCTTTCATATATTAACCTTGTTCACCATTATATGATAATATCGCAGGTGAATATCCATATTAGAATAATAATGGAATCCCAAATAGTGATAAAAAATTTCATCATTTCATAGTAGATGATAATTTTTCTTTATAATGATGGTGTTGAACTCATTATAATCAATGAAGAGGTGAATTTAACCAACTATATTCTTCATGGAAGGGACTAACATAATCCGTGGTTAATCACATGGGCGTAAAAACCCATTATCTTCATTAACTTATATTTTATTCTAATGATATTTAACATCAATAGTATATAATTTATATGGATTATTGGATATTTTCAATGACCCAAGTATAAGTTTCCTTGAGAACTAAATCACTTAATTATGAGGTAGACTATATAGTTATTTGGGGAACACACCATCATATTCCCTTACAATGGAAATGTCATCAAGGATTATATTTTCCTTTGTATAAATTATTCAAACTCAATACACTTTCTCATACAGTCAAAATATCCATGATTTAGATGATGATTCTAAAGGAGATCCATCACCCTTCTTACCATTGTATAGAATCAAAGAGGAGTTCATGTTTTAAGGGTGATTTCTATCTCTTGGAAATTTATGTTGGATTTATATAAGTAATGTCAATCAATACAAATAATAGAATAGAATTATATTAAATGGTGTATCATAAGTTTCATTGGAAAATTTAGTCCACGAATGTTTCCATTGGAATCTATTTACACTAGGGATGTAATAATTAACCCATTTTCTATTTTCTTTGATAACTTGACTATTGTGATATGAGGTGGTGTCTGAATAATTATTCTAAACTTGTGTGTAACACCTAGAGTTTTTATGAGATATATTATTTTTAATTTATTTGATATCTTCTTTTGTATTCTAAACCATGATTATCTTGTAGTATATACAACAATATACTTGGCTTGGGTTACACCCAAGAGCGACCTTCCTCGATAGCTTGTGTGGTATACAATACTGAGTTTCAATAAACAATGATATATTATAATATTATTATGAACTAGCTGTTATGAATATTATTAAACAAATTTTTAATTTTATAACATTATAATTCATCTTACACATTTTCTAGAACATGGTCTGAGAACAAAATCAATTTTTCGTATAAAGGAAGTATTTTTCAAAAAAAAATGTAGTTTTGGTGCCTTTTGATGGCGCACCAATTTTAAATCTAATTTTTGACAAGTTTATAAGTTCAATTTGACAATATAAACTAACTATTTTGAATAAGGATATAAAAATTTAATTTTGATAAATTTTTCAAATTTATAGGATAACTCTCATATTTTGATAAATAGTACAAATATGCTAAATTTTTCTTAAAAGAAAATTTTTTCATCGAGATAATTTATATGGTTAAATTGTAATATTTAATGGTTTTAAAGTATAAATAGAATATATTTTTACCAATTAATATAATTTATATCATTATCATTAATTTTACAATGAATTCATTGGTAAAATGATTTCATTCTTTTGCAATGTTTTAAACAAAAACCCGTTTTTTCAACAATGAGATTAATTTTAAATTAAATTTCTGCAACTTCTGTGTCTTGAATTTGGAAATATGGATTCCATATTTGGAATCAGTATATTCATATTATGTTAATAGTCTACTATTATTTTTGGGCATTATAATAGTAATTACGGTAAATTTTATTTACCACATTTAAAGGTAAATTGGGTAATTAAGGGTAAAAATAATATTATAAAACTACCCTAACAATTTTATTAATATAATTAGATGATTATATTTTGTCCTAAAAAATACTTGGGCTGAAATTTTATCTTTTAGAACCCACATGGATGAGTTTTATACCATTAACTTATTTTATTTAAAGGAAAGTGAAATATGTCTCACTCAAACTTTAATAATTAAATTATTTTTAATATAAGAGTACACAAAATATCAATTCTATTATAAGTACTCATTTTAAATCTAAAATGTTCTTCTTTGTCATGGTAATTTATTTTTAATTTTTATAAAATATATAATTACCTTAATAGCTTATACATTAATGATGCAGAAATTATTTATTTAGTGAAAAATCAATAATATAGTTTTTATTAAATTAACAATACCCATAAAAAGACCCAAGAACATGACACAAACATATTGGTCGAGTAAATAGACACCATAATCATCCATGTGTCGACTTGGGGACCATTTAGAGCCTTATCAAACAGATTATGACATTTATATTATTCTATTTTAAATGATGTCAAAGTTGTCACCTTCATAATTTAATGAATATACTAATTTAAATGTTGTGAATTTAAGAAACATAATTCGATTAAAAGTATTCTTATGAAACCTATTAGATTTATCTTAATAATAATATTTTATTTTTAATATTTATGCCACAAATAAGCATATTAAATAATTATTCAAAAATGTTGTAGTAATTATCTTATTAAGAGAAATATCAAAAAAATGGTTTTAAAAATATTAAAATAAATATTATATGAAATAATTAATGTGATCGATGAATTTTATAGATGAATAAAAGATTTTGGGAATCTATTAAATATTTTGGTTTTAATATATATTACGTGCGGATTTTATTTAAAATCAAATAAATGAATAGTTTTAAAATTGTCCCAATTGATATTTTAAAAAATAACATATTATTAAATTATTTAAAAATCACAAAAATATTTAAAACATACAAGTTAATGTTTATATGAACTAAAATTTCATAAAGTATCTAATTATGTACAATTATGAAAACATAAGTAAGCATTCATAAAAATTTAATATCTATAATATTATTACCAAAACTAAAATCAAATAGATTTAATAAGGATAAATCAAAATGATTTGGTTTAAAATAAATTCAAAACATCTATAAATTTTATTGGTTTAAAATATTACCACCCTATATCATCTCATAATCTATGTTGAGTCATTTTGGAGGTTTTTATGTCGGGATTGGTATTATTATAAATTAATATTTTTGAGGTTTCCAAAAGAGCCTCTCTCCTCTCTTATATAAGGGCACCTCCTTAACTCACCTATTCACTCTATTTTGAGCCTTCTTGCTCATTGAAATTATGAAAATTCGTATTATCAACCTCTCTAGTTACATTATATAGGATCAGGTCTTCTAAAAATACCAACTGTAGTGCCATAAGAAGATGTTTAAAGGAGGAACTTCGAGGGAGAGGTAATATCTTTTACAGATTCTTTCAAGTTTATTTCTTCTTCTACTTCCTCTTATTTATTTGTTTAACTATAAAGTAATAAAATATTTATCAAAAATATACTGATATGTTATTATAAATATGAAACAACCCTATTTCACCTTCTATCCATCTTATGAAAAACGAAATCAACGCGCGTGCGTACGTACTGAATACTGTCTCCACGTCGTGGTGTAATCTGTTATTCCACCACCACCTTACTTGGATGGGTATAATGGTGGAAGTAATAACTATATATGGTAAAACGATACTAATTATTAGATACTATATCATCCACTCAAATTCAATTCAATAATTATAAGAATTATGTCATCGCTTGTGCGTACGAATGGATTACCATCTCCAGTACGCGATGAGACTCATTCTCCATGTTAACCATTCAAGAATGTTTATAAAGTATATATAATGAATAGTAATGAGATATATGATTTAATCATACTACAATATTTATGTATATATATACATATATATTTTATCTACTTACTTCCATTATATTCAACAAATAAAGGAAAACAACGTTCATGCATACGTATGGCCTACCGTCTCCATGATTGGTGTATTTAATTTCACTTATCTATCTATTATAAATATATATATACAAAATGAATATATAAATATATGATATATAAATCTGTTTTTACATTATGGAAGTAAGTAAATAATGATATAAGTAATAATATCAAGAACAACAAGTCCAAACACGTACGATAAATGAAACGATTATTACCCAAAACGTTGCTTCAACATGGAATTGACTAATGAATGGGTAATATAAAGTCATAAGTGAATAATATATGATATCATAAAAATATCTATGCTTCATGAATAAGTAAATTAAATTATTTAAATCATTATACAAGAGTTTCAGACACGTACAGATGAAATTGGACCTAAGGTAAGGGATAATTTTTCCAATTTCATTCTTATATGAGATTGTGTATTCATAAGTATTTGCTGGGTTTATATTAACAATCCATGACCATGTATTCTAAAACTGTTTTCATAAAATTATTAATACTCTTCCATGTATATTTAATGTCATTTTTACTCTTTTTTGAATTTTACCACATGGTATGGAAAGAATCGTCCTTTTATTTACCACACAAGGTACTTTTTGACTTTTCCGGCAAAAGTGCAAGGATAACATTTTTTAAATTATATGGCATGAGCTAATTTTTTACGGTTTCATAATTCCATTTTTCCAAGAAGCTTATTCTACATGATTTTATGATTATTTTCAACAAAATATATTTCTTTTAAAATATAATTACATTTTGAGAAAAGAAAAAGATTTTGAAGAAGAAATGATGTTTTCCTCAAGAATTCATTTCAAGTGTTTTATTAAAACTATTTTCCATCTACGATGGAATTATTTAATATATTTATGTTTAAAGTATAATGTATCTATTATTTACATGTTTTAATTTTTCTTTTGATGAAATGATAACCATTTGTTCTATATGGATTATATTATGATTTGATGATGTTTATGAAACTCATTTTATTCATTCGGTTATGATGAATGATTTATGTTTGTTTTGTGGAACACAAAAGAATGATTTCATTATGATATGGTTGGTACCTATATCTCCCTCCAATGCATTGGGTAAATATTTATATCACATGAGATAGACATGGCTATAATGGCCAGTAAAATCCGATTCAGTAATACAGGACTGGAACAACATGTAAAACTGGTTCAGCAATAAACTTTAACCACTATGATGGTCTTGGCAGCCATGCCTTGGATACTATGGAAATCATATCACGTGCTTAATGGTTTTCCATAATAACATGTTTTATTCCCATGCTATTTTCCATGATTATTATTCCATTATGATATATTCCTTACATACTGCCATGATTTATTTCACGACCAAAGATTTTGATGTTTAAACTTTATGGTCATGTTTCTAAGTTCAAATATATATGATTTTTTATTTCTCCGTACATACCATTAATGATCATTTGAGATCACCCTTTTTATGGTTTCTTTTCCCCACGATATAAAGAATGCTTTTAGGTATGAAAAAAGGGGAATATATTTATGGGAGATGTTGAAGATCTTTCACCCTGATTAGAGGATTTTGTTCCGAGTTTCTAAAGACACTGAACTATTACGGTCCTTGGGTGTCTGTTTTTGTTATATATGAAGTATTTTAAAAAATTAATATAATCCCCATGTACTTCAAGCTATGGGTCTCTACACTGTGTGATACAAAAAAATCTTTAGAACACGAATCAAATAGTATTTTAACTAATCAAGTATAAATAGTTAGTATTCCTGCCACCTCTTTGTTGTTGTGATCCACCATACTAATCATGATGGAGTATTTTTTCAACTCTTATTTAGGCCATGTAGTTTTTCATCACAAATTATCTTCGACAACCCTTGTCTCAGTGCAATAGGTCACATAACATCCTTATTTCAATAAGTTTCAATATTAGACAATAAGATTAGGTTTTACTAGATCATTCCTTTCTCTTATCACATTACTATGTTTCCCCCATCAACATTAGCTATCTTGTTTCCAATCTTAACCTCACATAATTAATTATATTAAATAATTTATGAAATTTTAATGATACATATTTTGAAAAAAAATTACCAATGGGATGTTATAATTTCATTCCACCATTAGATTTATCTTCCACTCTAACAAAAATTAAAATCAATTCTATAATACCTATTTATACATCCATGATAACCTTGAGATTCATTGACCTCCACTTCAATATAGAGGCAACAACAAAAAATATCTATAGTATCAAAACTCTATAATTTCCAAATGAATTTTATATATTTATCTTCAACACATTAATGAAGCGGTTATAATTTACATTTATTTTCAATGAAAAATCTAGAGGAATGTCATGAAAGTCTTAGGATATTCACATCTTATTCCCAAATAGATTCAATATCATTTTTACTCAGTCCAATGAAATCCTTATACATTTTAATTTAGAGAGTGGGAGGAAAATATTTATATAAATAGATTTTGATGAATTATTGGAAATACATGGATTTGATCACTTCCTCAGGATTTTTATTCATGATCAATTTCCAAAATTGATTAGATTCTCACTCCAAGTGATAAATATCGAACATGAGATTATCTATCATAGAGTTCTAAAGGAAATGGAAGGTATTTTAAATGGATTTGATCTATTTGTTTGTGATTAGGGAATTAAAACATCCACTATGGGTTAGATACATTTGTTGTATAAACAAATTAATCAAAACATTCCCTTTCTTAGAGAGATGTAGGTGTTCCCTCTAATTCATGTTTTTATCACAATATGAGTTAATTTTGTAGCTATTTTCATTTTTTTATTTAATTATTCTATAATCTAGTTGGGAATTTTAATTGGGTTATTATCACATTGGTTGTTGACTTTGTTCCCTATATTTCTAGCTATTGACTAAAGTAATGGAAAAATTCAGAATGATAATTTTCAAACTAATAAATATATAAAAGGGAAATTATGATCGTCAAAGGGATGACATATAAATAAGATATATTCTTTAATATATGAATTCATAGGTTTCAATAGTTATTATCCATGGTATATTTCCTAGGAAAGAATTTCATAGGCATTTTTTCCTTAATAATGGTTCGTAAAGAGATTATTATTCTACCAAATCATATCACAAGGGAGTGTCATTCAATGTTTATAGAAAGGCCTATTTATTCACCAGGTGAAAATCAGTTTTAAAACCCAACCCACCCTTTTAGCAGTTATAATCCCTAGGTAAAATTATAATAAATCCATATCCAATTGTGTTATCAAGATAGCAGTTATATTTCTCAAAAATAGATCACTCCATAATTCATGAAAATTTAGTGATGTTTTTGGATTTTTATATATATCCATATAGATTACATTAAGGATTTCTATTAATAATACCCAAAAATAAGTTATCATTTTTCTGATACCAACTATCAAAATCTATTTTTATATACTTTATTCAGTTATTAATTACAAAAATATGCACTTAACTAAATCCCAAAAGAATGGGAGGCATGATGTCCATTGGTAATTATATACATATAAAAATAAATTGATATAGTAATAAAACAACATTTTTTAAAACATAATAATCATTTCATGGAATATATTTATCTTCTAATACATCATGCATTAACATGGGGACATAAATAAGAAACGAGTCATATATAAAGCTCGATAAATGGAATAATCAAATAATATGATGACATAAATAAGTAAAAGTGAGTCAAGGGTAATAACATTACTTTATATAAAGGTTAAACTCATAATCATGGATATTATACAATGACTTCGGATGATAAAATAAAATGATCAAAGGAATGTTTCAACAACATAAAACATGACATCATAAGAATAAGTCAAGCCTAACCACTGAGGCAATATAAAATATTTTTATTAGTATTAATACCCATAACCCAGATATGGCATCTAATGAGATAAATATATTACAAAATGAAATGGAGCGATATATAATTCAACACTCACCTGTCACATTTATAAAATGTGCATACATTTTTGTTCACATATATTAATCAACATAAGAATATCTTAAATCATTTTTATTCAAATTATTAATTAGTGTGAGATAAAGAAAAAATAAACCATTTAATTAAGTAAATTTACATATATATAACTACACAAGAGTCGAGATGCATATGGGAATTCAAAACGTAATGTTTTCATGGATAATAATTGAACAAATTCATAAGTGTTGCAGGTGTATATGTTTAGAGGCTTCTTATGTTCATATCATCAAACTCATGATTTCAATCAAATTATATCGCTATGTATATATTTATAAATTAATGTCTCTAAGGCTCTGATGGACTCCATATTAATTGTGCTTGAGTGGGAGCTTTTCTAGAAGAATCATATTCCCTTGGAATCATATAGAAATTTTTAGTATTCTTGAAATAATATTTTTTAGATTATTTTGTTTTCCAACATGGGTGGAAATATGTTTCTGATGTAGGAATCTCAACAATAATCTTGAAAGTCAATGATGATCCTCTGTTGAAGGGGTTGAGACCTTAGCAACTGGAACTAAGTGTCGAAGAAATTTCTTTTGGTCTGTTCCATGTCCTGGAACGAGCCACGCTGGCAGTACTAGGTACGTCTAAGGAGGTAACGAGGTCAATATCCATGGTTTCCTTAAATTATTAGACCATATCTTCTAATATTTCATGTAAAGGGTATGTTATTGATGTTCTCTATATCTCAATCATTGGAATGAGAATCGTTGAAAGTGAAGGTTCTGACTGGCCTTCACTTCCACAAGATGGTATGACCTGTGGTTATCTATATTATTCCATAAATATAACTTAGTGTGCATTAATCCACCAGGAAGATATTGATTTATAAGATCCCCATCTTTTATACATCTCCACAACTAGTTTAACTAATTGTATAAAACTATGGAGGAATATACTATTTTAGAAGTTTGGAAGACTATCAATCGATGTTGGAAAAGAAAGTATGCCTTACATAAAATCTAGTGTGAAACAGAATTAAGTGGAATAGTGGAAATATCTCAACCCAATTTAGATGGGACATATGATCATCATTTAATAGTGGCGGTTGGGTCTGGCTCAAAGGAAAGAGATGAAAGGAACCCATTACTCAAAAAATTATCTAATCGGTAAAGGGAAAAGAAAAATATAGCATAATTACTACTCTAGTTTTTCAAAATCCATGGAAACAATATTATCTAGTAAAGAACAACTCATGGAGGTTTAGGTCAGGGTTTATTCTCTGGTTCCTACCATAGGAGTGGCCTAGGATCTCAATTTTTTAAAGGGGAAAGCATCCCCCTTTGTGATGAGTTTGTGGACGCTCAAGAAAAAAAATTATATATACAAGAAGTTGGAATTGAATGCGGTTGTTTTGATGGAGACATTCAAGAGGGAGAATGATAAAACAAATGCCTTGGAGATTATTCTTCACTACAAGAATGTGATAGAGGTGTAGTCCTTTCTAATAAATGGTTTAAAATAGTATGGTGCCATAATGTGAGAAATAATGATTCGAGTGGGTCTCAATGATGAAAAATATTATTAAATAAATTGATAAAAAAAATTCTAGGATTCAATGAAAGGTAATTAATATTGGAGGAATACATCCAGAACTAGGAAAATAAGGATCATTAATTTGAAAATCTCATCACAGGGGATCCATTTAAGATGTTTTCCCTATTTAATAAATAATTTATAAAGAGAAATATTATAATTTATTAGTTATTTATGGAATGATTTGGAAATAATTTTCAAGTATAAATGTTTATTTTTATATATTTTTAGGGTTCTCAATCACTCCTTAAAATTTATTTTGAAATAATCATTTTAATTTTCAAGTAAGAACACAATATGGAATGATAATTTTAAAATCAATTTCTTTGTACGAAGCATTTACCTGAATAAAATAAAATAGGATATTATCCAGCACCTTGAGAAGGTAATACAAAAAGATTGGGAGGGTTTTAATAGTCTAGGAACAAAATTTTATGACTTTTGAGAGGAATAGGGAGAAGAATTTTTTACTTTAGGTTCTGGGCACAGTGGAAGTACGTGGAGTGGGTGTACCCAACTTTAATTTTTTTCAATTAACTATTATCAATGTGAGATCCATCGTGATGATAAACGCTATAACATCAGAATAGAATGAATAATGAAAGAAAATAGAGGAGTCCTGTAACCATAGAGAGGATCGTCATATATTGGTTATAATTAATTTAATTAATATATAAGAATTATCTCGACGAAATTCATTGTCATTTGATGTTTCTGATCAGGATTCAATGTGATAAATCATTGCCTCATAGAAGAATTGTGTAGGATTACTCTAGTAGTTATCCACACATTATCCACGAATCTCTGGATATCACCAGAGGGATCTCCATGTGCTAATGCCAAAGATCATTATCTTGTGATACCTGCATCGTTATGAAGAATTCTCCTTGATCTAGTGGATGAGGATCTCTCTTGTAACTTGAGATCATTCTTGGAGGAAAGGAATTCTCTCATGGATGGATAAATTTCTCTATATCTATGGTTCACAACAACAAATAATGTCTATGCATAATGATAATAATTTAATTGTGATTTAAAATACATAGAATAATAAAATGAATTAATTATCCAATAGAATTTATTCATTTCATTTAATTCTTTGTAATACCCCATGCATAATAAAAACATTTGACTATCATTATTACTTAACATGTGCCCAATTAATTACACCTAATATTATATAACTAAATAAATAATATTATTTCTCACAAATCCCCAGAAAAACTACACAGTGTGAACATATTAATATACACGGCGTGTAATTTAGTTTTTTTTTTCATTTTCTTCTATTTACTCCACCACATTTATTTGACCATGAATAATGACTATTTATTTCTTAAATAAATATCACTACATTACTCGATATTAAATATATTATTTTGGACCACAATATATTCTCTTGAATAACCTGTATCGTAATAATTGAGATCAATTATCCATTAAAATTTATTAAACCACAAATCGTAACAGTATTATTCAACTTGTTAAATTAATATATAACTGAGATACTTGGACACACTTAGTGTGTGACCCTCTAGGCCTCTTTCTCAGTGGCATTGGGCGGAGCTTGCCAAAATTCCTAGGTTAGCATATAACAACCTGCCAAGGTACCCATATAGAAAGAAGTTAATGCCAAAATGAAGCATCACCTCTTATGAAAACATACCATGTAATGTAATCCATTTGTCTCGATATGTCAAATCAAGTTGGTTACATGCTATTGCTATCAACCCTTGTTCTCTATTATTCTTTCTTTGACTTTACAATATTGAAAATGCATATTCCTCATTATAGATATGGATTTATTTAGGCTATATCAATTCCCTCAAATGGCGTGGGATATCTACTTCCATTATGGAATAGAAGGGACAAATACTTTCTTGTATTTCTATTAATGAAGTATTACTCATGACACACCCAATATGTCCTACCTCACTACGAATTGTGTGTCATCACAGTTTTCTTCAATAAATATAAGTGCTCGATTTGTTATAACAATTAATAATAATCTTAAAGTCTAAGGACCAATACACATGTCCATAGATAGGAACATCCAATGAAACTATGAAATGTGGGTTTCCTACTGGCGAGTCTTGTTATAATAATATTAACATGATTAATACTAAGGGCCCACACCATTATAATGTTCCTCAATGTTTTATTATTCCTTTCCCATAATGGCTTGTATTATTTTTGTCCCTCAAATAACATCATCCGGACATATAACATATATTCAAGAATAGTGTTATGAAACTTTTAGGTTCTCATCATAGAAGGGATCTTTTATGACCCTTTAGTGAAACAACTATCTTTAGGACATTATCATATGAATTTTCACACAGAGGAACAATCAATATGTGATAAGGTATTTGTTAATGAATAAAGTACAAAGTAGTTGGTTCTAGGACACCAACTCCAACAGACCCCAACTTGGACTAGATCCAATAATTGACAACCTTTTACCCACATACTATCACATAATATTCATGCTTAGATGAGATATGCATTTCATCATGGGGTCCACCAGGTTCTCTTCCGTGGAAACTCTACTCACTGCAACTTATCCACTTTGATAGAAATCCCTCAATAGGTGATACTTATATATAATTTTATTTATCTATTTATGTGGCCTTGGTTTTTTTTCAAGAGCCACCACTACAGTATTATCATAACAGAATGTGATAGGTTCTCTACTGCTAGACACAACATCAAGCTCCTAGAAAAGTTCTGAATCCATATGACTTCATTAGTTGCATCACAAGCTGCTATATATTTGGACTCCATTGTACAATCCTCAACAATGGATTTCTTTGAACTCTTCCAACTTACAACTCCTCCAATGAGACATAAAATATATCCTGATTGTGACTTCATATTGTGTTGATATTTATGAAACCCAACATCATCTTACCCTCTTATGATAAGCACCTAATATCCTCCATACTCCGGGAACATATCTGTAGTTTTTCTCCAAGACATACAGATTTTTTGAATAGCTGTCCAATTCTATTATCCTGGATCTATTTGATATCTTCCTACCATGTTCAATGCATGGGAAACATTATTCTTGGTACATAACATGGCATGCATTATTGATCTTATAGACGAATCATATGGGATCTAACTCATCCTAAATCTTTCTCCTATTATGTTTGTGGACACATTTTCATAGAAATATGTAGGCTATGTGGAACTGGAACCAATCCCCTCTTGGATTTTTCAATACTAAATCTCTTTAGTATATGGTAAATGTATGTACCCTGACATAGTCTAAGAAGCCTCTTGGATCTATCACAAATGATCAAGATCCCTATAATGTAGGCTACTACACCTAAGTCCTTTAAAGAGAAACATTTTTTCAAACAGTCCTTAACTGACTGTAAGACTTGTAAATCATTTCCAATAAGTAATATGCCATAATCATTCCCTAAGAGGATAACATCCACATTCTTATTAAACTTATTATAAACACATCGCTCACATTCATTCTTAATGAAACCAAATTCATTTATGGATTCATCCAATCAAATGTTCCATGACCTGGATTATTTTCTTAATCCATAAAAGGATTTAATCAACTTTAAAAAACCATTTGGATTCACCTAGTGTCACAATCCCTTCTGTTTGTGTCATATAAAAATCTTCTTGAAGGATCTCTTTAAGGAATGCAGTTTTGACATGCATCTGGAAAATCTCAAAGTCATGGAAAGCTGATATAGAAAGGTTGATTCTTATGGATTTAAACATGGAAACTAGAGACAAGGATTCATCATAGTCAATTCATTGACACTTTCTGAATCCTTTAGACCCTATCCTTACATTATATGTTCTAACTTGACCTCCCTTGTCCTGATTTTCAATGAATACCCATTTTCATCCAAAAAGGTTTACATAAATTGGCTCATCGACCAAATCCCAGAAAATGTTCAGATACATGTAATACATATCAGATTTTATATATTCTAGAAATCTTGTATCATCTGAGATCTCTACTTCTTCCTTGTAGGATAGGGGCTCATCATTGTACCATTATAATTATTCACCATCATCGATGACTACTAAACCAACTCTCTTGGGTTCCCTTACCTAACTTAAGATCCTACAATGTACTGGTGTTTTAGAAACCTCTACCATAGGGACATGTCGAAATTGTTCCTGTACCAACTCTTGTGTATCTTGATCATCAACTTCATCTAAGTCAATATTTGTCCAACTAACCTTTTTTAGGATGTGCTCCCTCTAAAAAAAGACAACTTGTCTTATGACAATCAATTTCTTCTATGATGGGTTATATAGGTAACATTTTTTAATTTCCTTGGGATATCCTATAAAGATACACCTCATGTTCTAGGGTTCTAGTTTGTTTCTCTAGAAGGCCTTAAAAAATGCTTCACATCCCCATATATGTGTGTGCAACAAAATGGGTTTCTTTCCATTCCATAACTCAACGTAAATTCCATTTTCCACCTTAGTTGGTACTCAGTTTAATGTATATGATTTACTTTGTAATTAATAACCTCTAAAAGATAATGGACAAAATTTAGGACTCATCATCAACCTCACCATGTCCAAAAAGGTGTAGTTCCTCATTTCATTAACACCATTCCACTGTGGTGTATAAGGAGGAGTGAGTTCAGATAGGATCTCAGACCCTTGTAAAAGGTTGGTTAACTCTTGGTTTAGATATTCTCCACCTCAATCCGACCAAATCATCTTTATATTCTTACCAAGATGATTCTATAGTTCATTTATATATTCCTTAAATTTCTCTATGGTCTCTGACTTATACCTCAATAATTAGATATATCCATATCTACTCAAATCATCAATAAAAGTAATGAAATAAGAATATCCACCACAAACTTTAACTGGTAATGGTGCACACACATCTGTGGGCACCAATCCTAGAATCTATGTGTCCCTTTCACCCTATCCACTGAATGGAGGATGGGTAATTTTACATTGTAAACAAGCGTGACATCTGTTAAGTTATTTTAGATCATTAGAGCCTAAATAACTATCTTGGAAGACCTTTTTCAATATCCTCTAGTTTACATAGCCAAGATGTTAATTCCATAACTAGGTGTTGTATGATTCATGTGAGTTTTTTTTGGTATCAATTTACAACACTTGGTTTGTGTAATTTAATACATACAAAAAAATTATTTAAATGCTCCATGTTATAACATATGATATTCTTATTAAATAAACAAAACTTATTTACAAACATCAAAATAAATAATTCCACTACCAAACATGATATAGAAATTATGTTCTTGGTAACACTAGGAACATAATAATAGTTATGTAATACTAAAATAATCTCAATTGGAAATGAGAGATGGTAATCAACAAAGGATAATGCAGTTTGCCTCACACCATTAGGAGCTCAAAGATCCACCACTCCTCTGGAAATATTTCTAAATTTACATTGTTCAAATATTTGAATATATATGTCATCCCCACAAGCTGTATCAAATACCCAATGTGTAGAAATGGAATGTTAATACTCGATAATTAACACACATTTATCATCCCCATGCTTCTAGGTGCAGTTACACTTCTAGTGGGATGGCTTTCCATATTAAAATTATACACTTCACATTCCTTACACTTCCTTTGGATCTTCCTCTTATTGGAGGGATAAAGATATAGGGCTTTAGAACATTTATAAATCCTTGGCCCCTTTTTCTTTTCCTTCTCCTTCTTATTCACCATTAGGTATTTGGGTTTGTCATGCCACATGTTCTTATGTTCATGGGGAATCTTGGTAAAAAGTTATCATAGACACATCTCATTATTTCACCGGTTGTAGTTGAAAATAAATTAATATAATGTCTTGGGAAGTGATGATAGGATGAGATCTGTACTCAACTCATCTGGGAACATAATCCATAATATTTCCAGTCGTTCAATGTAGCCAATAATAATGAATATATGAGGCCCAGATGGCACAGACTCTTTAAGATTAGTCGTAAATAAGGCATTTGAGATCTCATATCTCTCATGTATCTACTTCTCTTTATAGAGATAATTAAGGTGAGACATCATGATATACATGTCCATGTTTTCATGTTTCTTCGAGAGATCATTAAACATGGATGGTAGCTTGGAAAACTGGACATATGTGGCATCATCAATATGTTTAAAATAGAGAGATAATTCCTCATCAGAGGCCTCTTTTCAAGATGAAACTAGAATAGGCTTCTCCATCACATACAATTTCCTCTCATGGTGAAGGATGATGTTTAAGAACCTCTGAAACTTCTTGAAATTGGGGCTGATAAGAAGGTTTTTATCTTTAGTATGGTTTGAAATGATATGTTTGAAGTAATTTTTCTTTTCATTTCTACCAATTGAGATGAATAAATATTTATTACTTTATCATGACAAAACTGAGACAAATAAATTAATTAATACTTATCAGTCTCCTAACATTTTAGAAAAATACAATAGTCCTCACCACTAACATCAGAATATTATATTTCCTAAATATTCTAGTGGAAGGGATCCATATTTTCCATCTAATGACCCCAACTCGGGTTGCTCAAGAAACAGGAATGGTTTTGGGTCGCAATTCCAAATTCCAACTTTATTATCTCGCAACACCTTGATCCGCTGAGTGGACTCCCCAATCCAAAAATACATTTATTTTGGATTTTTTCAACCTTTGCCTCTTGGTCATACCAAGTAATTCTGTGGCAGTCAACCCTTGATTTGAACCAAGTCGAGTCAATGAGAAACCTTGAATTAGAATTACCCGATAATTGAAATCACCCAAACTAGGGGTTGTAAAGAAGTTTGAACTATGGTTCGATTCTAACCATGATTATGGAAGTCTATACAAATATAATATTTCATTGAAAGATTTTATCCTTATACATAAAATGTAATTTTATTATCTTTATTTCATTCTAGTTAATATTAAGAGGGATATAATTAAGTGATTAACCATGTATAATATAATATTTATGTATAAGATGGTCTTATTTTAGTTCTATCTTGCATGTCTGTTTAATTCATTAATTGTGTGATCAGAACAACACACCCGTAATAAATAAACCATGTAAATGACAGAAATAAAATAATTTGTTTGATCAAGACACTTTTCCTATATATTAGATTATTTAGTGGTTGATAAACTAACCCAAGATTTATGGGAGAAACACCTTGAACCTTTTGGGTTCATGTTTACAACATTCCACATGTCCACCTTTTTATCTCCTTGGACTAGTTTCACCTTGTATTATTTCATGAGTCACCTACACTAGCATTAGATATCCATCCATTGCATATGATTTTGTCTCACTTGTAGTTGAGTGTTAAAATGAGGTTTTACATAAAAAACATTGGGCATGCAATCCCTACATATTAAGGAGGAGAAGCCTCATAGTCCAACAAATTTAATTTAAATAAATTAATTAAAACAAACTATCCCCATACAAAGGTAATGTCCTAGATCATGATCTTCCATGCATGCAATGATATTTACGCATATAGAAAACAAGCATTCAATTCTTTAATCAGGTTTTTAAGATAAATCAAGCTCAAATCAATTAATTGTCTATAACTAATCAATCATTTTATCTTAAACCATTTTTATGAACTTCCTCGATATTCTCACCGATATTAATTTTAAATAAATAAATTCATTTAAAATTATTATTGTACGTAACTTGTACCTTGGAAGCAAGCCGGTGAATCCCTATTCATAACTACCCAATGAGTGGAAATGAATATTATAACGATGTTAAATTAAACACATATATATAAAACACCAATCACGTGTTGTGCATCATCTTTATGCCAGCACCATGGTGTACATCTCAAGGGTTTGAATAATATAATAACAAATTTTAATAAATCTTCATAATTTGAATGAGTATACAACATATAGTTCTATCTACATGGCATGTACTATCGTTCAACATCCATACAAAGTACATTCCCATGGATATGTCATGTAGATATACTTTAGAAATCATTGGATTACATGGCATGTCCAGTCAGACACACGCCGTATAGTGTATGTGTTACAGGGTCGTTAGTCGAGCAATCTGTGTATGGGGTACATGGTCCAACCCTAACTCGGAGGGACTACATACTGTTTTCTATGTGCTACACAATGTTTAATCCAAAAACAGCATGCCACATATTCCTTGTCAACATAAAGAGTCATTTAAGACTTAGATAAACTTCATCACACAGCTTGGTTTGGCGGACCAGTCCCAGTGCATTGAACCTTGACAACATGGTGTATAGTATTGAATAAACGTCATTTGATCTATTGTTGTATGGATAGGAACCATAAGCACCTCTATATGAGATATTTTATTTTATTTTAATCAAAATTATATGAAAAATTATTTCTGTAAGGTGTATGAGAAATGAAAGAGGAGGAACAGATATCGAGATTCAGATTTATAGAACGATTAACATGAATTGAAAAACTAAATTATTAAATGCGTAAATAGTAAATAAAAAACTAAATAATTAAAATCAATGATATGACCCCTCTGATTCCACTTGTTGGTTCCGGGTGCAGCGGAAGCGTGTTGAGTGGGTATACCCAACATTAATTTTTTTCGTTAATGACTATCAATCAGAGATTCATTATGATGATAAACTCAGGATCATCAGAATAGAAAAAAATGAAAGAAAATAGGGGAGTACCAGAACCATATTGGGGATCATCATATGTTGGTTATAATTAATTAAATTAAAATAAAATAATTACCATGATGAAATTCATTCTCCATTGATGTTTCTGGTCACGATTCAATATGATCTGTCATTGCGTCATAAAATCCAAGTGTAGGGGTGCTATAGAGGTGATCCACATCTGCTCCACGAATCTCCAGACATCGAAGAAGTAATCTTTGGGTGCTAGCACTTAAGATACTTTGCTTGTGATGTCCGCATTCGATTTCCTTGAGAGACACATCCAAAGCACTCTCCATGATTCGGTGGTGGAGGATCTCTATCATAACATTAGAGAATTCTTGGAGGAAATAAATTCTCTTTTGTGTTCATATATTTATCTAGATCCATTATGAACAATCACAAATAATGTCTAGGCTTAACGAGAATAATGAAATTGGGATTTATAATACATAGAATAATAAAATGAATTAATTACCGAAATGAATTTATTCATATCATTTAATTCTAAATAATATCCCATGTCTAATAATAATAGTTGAATATTAATATAACTTGACATGCGCCCAACGAATTACACCTAATATTTTTTAATTAAATAAATAATATTATTTATCACAAATCTCCCAAAAAACTACATAGTGTGTATATATTTGTATTCACAGTGTGTAATTTTACTTTTTTCACTTTTTCCTTAATTTTTTCACCACATTTATTCAAACTTTAATAATAACTATTTATTTATTAAATAAATATAAATTCCTTACTCACTAATAAAAATATTTTTCACCCATAATATATTATTTCGTATAACTATTGTTGAAATAAATGAGATCAGGCATCCTTGAATACTTATTAAACCACAACCTGGAATAATCTTAATTCAACTTGTTAAATGAATATTTAAGTGAGATTCTTTGACACACTTAGGGTGTGACCCTCTAGGCCTCAATCTCAGTGGCATTAGGCTAAGCGTACCCAATGTCCGAGTTTAGTGTATAAAAACATGTCATGGAACCCACAGAGTAAGATGTTAAAACCACAATGGCGTGTCACCTACAATGAATGCTTACCGTGTAATATAAACCATTTGTTTCGATTTATCAAATCAAGTGGGTTGCATTCTAGTTCAATTAACCCATGTGCTCAATTATTATTTCTTTTACTTTCCTGAATTAAACATGCCCATTCCTCACAATGGTCAAGGATTTATTTAGGATATATCAATTCAATAAAACGGCTAAGATATCTACTTCCATAATGGAATGAAAAGAAAAAATCTTTTCTTTCATTCAATATTAATGCAGTATTACTCGTGGCACACCCAAAATATCCTACCTCACTACAAATAGTGTTTCGTCAAAGTTTCCATCAAAACATCTAAGTTCTCATGTTGTAATACCCATAAATAATAATCATAAATTCAAAGGACCAATACATGAGTCCTTAGATATGAACTCCCAATGACAATATGAAATGTGGATTTCCTACTAGCGGGTCTCCTTCTCATAATATCCTACTGGGTATCACCAAGGGCCCACACCATGAGAAGGTGCCACAATGTTTTATGAGACTTAACCCCTAATGGAATGTATTATTTGTGTTTCTCAAATAACATCATCTTGATATATAACATATATTCAAGAATATTGATTTGGAACGTCCATGTTCACTTCATAACAGGGATCCTCTTGGACCCTTTAGTGAAACAGCTATCCTTAGGACATTATTACATGAATTGTCATGTTGAAGAATAATCAATATGTGATAATGTATTTATTAATGAATAAAGTAAAATGTAGTTGGTTCTAGGACACCAACTCCAATAATTACTCATTGGGTTTTGAGTGAAGCATAATTATAATTTTTTAGGGTATTTTTAGCAAAAGCGATGTGAAATTTTTATTAATTTATAAACATAGGTTTGGATCATTATATGAAAAAATAATCAAAGCATCAAACCTTCACCTTTTTAACTATAATTTTTACTAAATAATAGTGTTATCAATATTCTATTAAGATAATAACAAGCATCCTTATAATAAAACAATTCATGAAGTGAGAGTTTCCATGTTCATAAAAAAATATTTTTAAAACGATAAATTATATTTTGGGCATTCAATGATTTATTATAGGTTTTTCAATGTCATAATATAATATCAAAATAAAATTATACTAAATTGGAAATCCATTTTTGACATGGATTCCATTTATAGTTTTTATTACATCACCTTTTGGAATTTATGTTGTCATAATAAATACCATACATATACAAAATTTTATATATAACATAAAATTATACAATATTCAGAAATAATGAAAATTTAACAATTTCTTAATTTCAAAATTCTTTTTTAAAAAATAATATTTAAATTAAAAAAATAAAATACCAAATATATAATATTTTAACTTAAATAAAATTAATTATTTACATGAAAATAATATTTCTTACAACACTTAAAACTTTCAGAACCTTATAAAAAAATTAGATGGCTTAATTAAATTTAATTATAATTTATATTTAAATGAATATTATTTAATAAATATATTTCATGAAAATAACAACCCTTTCATAATTTTAACAATAATAGTTTTTTAATTAAAACTATTAATTTCCTAAAAATATTGCTTTTGTTTATTTATATAAAAATCTAATTTTAATTAAAATTATTACAAAATCATGTGTATAAAGTAAGATTGGTACTAGTTAATTATAATGACTAATTTATTAAAAAAACAAAAAAAAAACCATACTACTATGGTCTAGATAGATAACCCCTTATTACCCGAGCATATTCCCTAAGGTTAAGTTATGTGATGACAATACATTATTTGCAATGGTTAAGATAACATAGTTACAGAGGTGATATAAATAATCTAGAATGATTATAAATATATTTTATCATTTTTTAGATGTCAAATAATGGATTGTACTTGATTAAGGGAAACATCTATTTATTCCTTCTCCCATTGATGTTATGATAAATAGTCTTATAAGGGTAAGATCATACAAGTTGAGCTAATCTCTTCTTAATTAATTTTTAATTTGATATTATTATAACCCTTAATATTTACTAATATCAATGGAAACCATATAACAATTATATTGTCAATAGATATGGTGATTAATTGAAAATTATGTTTGATAGGTTATATTTTTTAATTGTCCAAAATAACTATTATTGTGTAAGATTTTTCTATTAAAACATGACATAGTAATATATTTATTCATCCCAAAGGGAATTTAATTTCATAATTTTTATGTGACAAAGAGTTTCACCATATTATATATCCTAGGTGAAGCTTCTCCCATGTACAAAGAAGTGAAAATGACTTCTTCGTAGTGAAAGATAAGATAATGGTTTCACCCTTGTCAGTATTGGGTGATCTGTTCATACACGGTCAGTGTTTGGAATATGGTTTATCCTTATTTGAGGTTGGGAGAATTTTCATCCCTCTTTTTGTCTAGGTGAAGTGGTCTCCCTAGTTTATGATATGGGATTAGGGTTACTCCTATGTATTGAGCTCTGATAATGGATGTGGGAGAATTTCACCCTATTATACCACTCATGAAAGGAATAGGCATATCTACGACTAGAATTGGTGACCTTGGTGGTCATTATCCCTAATGTATAATAACATGGGGTTATGTAGTCTTTCAAAATGATTTTATTTTTCTGAATCAATTACTCCACCCTTTAATTAATTTTATTACGTTTTGAGATTTATAAGCTTCCTTGGGAGGAGAAGGGAAACCTGGTCAAAGGGATATTTGAGGGTCTCTTTGTCTTCAAAAATGGGTTTCAATATGGAATCCCAAAGGTTTTATTTATTAAAAAATTTTACATGTGTGCATAGGGGAGGGGGGAAGAAGGTAGTTCCCATAGATCATCTAGGTACTAGACAATCAGCCTACTTTCTCATTTATGAAATCCACACAACGGTGAGGCAACCTAGACACCCATGTTATGATCTTGGGAAAATAACCTAGGCAAATGCCCATAGACATGGGAGATGTAATGGTTTCCTTCACGAGGACCCTTTTCCATCTCGATTCTCATTCTTTCTCTTAGAAAATGAGAACCAGCAAATGTATGTATATATTTTTATATATGTATTAATGTATGTATATGTATGTGTATGCATGGGTATAAATGTGTATATATGTTTATATATTTTCATGTATATAAATGTATGATTTTATGTGCATGTATATGTTTATACATGTATGTGAATTAATGTGTTTGCATATGTGTGTGTGTATGCATGCATGTGTGTGTTTGTGTATGTGTATGTGTATGTATGCATGTATGTGTGTATGAAAGTATATATATATATATGTCTATGTGTTTCAGTGTGTTCATGTTTGTATATTTCTGTATGTGCATATAATTGTACGTTTTTCTATTCATAGCTATGTATGTGTATTTATGTGTATGAATATATATATTTTGGTGTGTGTGTGTTTATATATATATGTGTATGTATGTGAATTTATGTGTATATATGTGTATCTGTGTGTGTGAATGTGTATGTATGTGTATGTTTTTGTATATCTCTCTATGTGTGTGTTTGTGTGCTATTTTTTGTAGGTTTGTATTTATAAATATATCATTATATTTAATTTTTTCATATTTAAAATTAATATTTATTAATATAACTATATAATTATATAATGAATGATATATTGCAGAAAATATCTACACATTTATATAAATTTTTATTAATTTAAATTTATAATTGAATATATTTTCATAAAACCAATAAAATATAGATATATAATTTGTAAATATATATTTATATTAAAAAGTTTAAATATATATATATATATTATAAAAAAATTTATTTTAATTATAAAAATTTATAATTAATAATATTTTTTAAAAAATAAATATACAGTTATATTTTTAATGTTTTTTATAAAAGTTTTATTATATTCTTTAATTATATACATTTTCTTAAAATCTTAGTAATTTACCATTATTTTAAATATGGTTAATAATAAATTTAATATTAAATTGTAATATATTGAAAATTGTCCACAATAAATTGAAAAAAATTATTAATATTTTTAAATATATATATGAATAAATTTTTATAATATTAAATATTTATTCAATTATATAATTAATTTTTTAAAAAAATATTTTTAAACACATTTCAATACAAATTTTGTTAACCTTATGTATAATTAATATTATATTAATTTATAAAATTATTATAATTTTTGTAAATGTATTGTATTTAAATATATTTTTTAACAATTATTCATTTTTATTATAATATTTACTTATTTCCATATGTATTTAATTTATATAGGAAATAATTTTTTTTGAAATATTTATGTAATTTATAAATTTTTAGTTATTTACCTTTATTATTTATTCATTTAATTTTATTTACTAATTTTCAATAAACATTCATTTTTAAATTTTTATTTATTTATTTATTTATTCATATTTAATATTTATTCATTTTTAGTATTTATTTATTTTTAATATTTATTCATTTAATATGATTTTTAAATTTAGATTTTTATTTATATTTATAAATATTTATTGATAAATTTTCAGTATGTTTGTAATTTTTTATAGTTAATATTTTTTCATTTTTAATAAGTAAAATCTGTTGTATTTAAACATTTTTTCTAATAATTATTAATTATTTAAAAAATTTATAATTTAAGTGATTAGTACTATATTTTTTCGTTTTGTTGTTTATATATATATATTAATGAATATATTGATTATTTATATAAGGGAATATATTTTTTGAAAAATATTTTCCTATTTATATAAATATTCATTTTTTACCTCTCTTAGTGTTAACCATAGTGCTGAAAAAGCTATATATAACAACTCAAATGTAAACATTGATATACACCGAATACATAAGGGTTAACCCTTACATATCAAGGTTTAATTTTTCTTATAGTTTCAAATATCAATGCTAACCGTATAACTAATAAAAGTGTGATGTATTGGAACATATGATTTTTGGACTGGTAAAATCCAATATTATCACTGTTGATAAATATTGACCATCCATCGAAAAGAACCTTAAATATACTGTTGATCAAGAATTTATTTCAATCTATTATGAAAGTCTTATTATGTTTCACCCCCTCATTTTGTGAATGATTCAACTTCCGAATTTGAGGGAATCCAATCAAATCCCATCATGAATTGAAAGTCCTAGCAGATCATGCTATAACCTGAGAGGGGGTGAATCAAGTGACCATTTTTCTACTTCATTCCACTTTATGATTACCCTTTATTTATTAAAACTTCTATTTTAGTTAATATGGATCAATATTCTTATGCACTGTCAACACCCAACACACCATGCTATGCTGGAAATACAGAAGAGACACCAACACAAATTATTGTTACAAGGTTCATCCTTAATGTAGGGACCTCGACCATGGTGTGTTTATGTTAATACTAAGACACATATTACCACTAATTAATGAAATTTATAATAATTCCAGGATCATGGTATCATCATAATGTAAATTGTTACAATGGGTTTGTGGAAAAATCCTTAACATATGGGAATGAATCACCCCTGCCCAATGGTACCATATTGCAGTAACTATCTTTTAAAAGAACTTCTATCTCCCAAATGGTATGGATATTATTATATTGAATAAATCTAGTCTTCCAAAGTATTATTTTCAATGTTCTAAATGTTATATTTAGTCTATTCCTAGATATCACTACATAACAAATTTAGATATTTTACCTTATTAAATTGGCCTTTTACTCCAATGATATAAACATCAAAATTGCATGCATGGTGTCCTTGTTTCCTTCTTCACTCAATATCAGAATGAAAATTGTTTGTAAATAACCAAATATATTTTTTGACTTCCTTATCAATATTCTTATTTAGCTTCAAAAAAAATTATTATAAATAGAATCGAAATTTTCAATATATCTCAGTCATCTTTTATGGTATGGGGATACCATAGGATAGGTCTAAACATCAACTTCTCCTACTCCACCTTCCTTCATCATCTTTGAAGAACTAGATATTCCATTAATAATGTCATAGGTTTATCTCTCTTTGATAAAATAATATAAATTATTGATTATCATAGTTTTTTACTACCTTCTATTCTTTTCCCATACATTTAAAATCATAGAACCATATGAATATTATCTCCAAATTATTCACCACTTCAGTAATCCAAAATTTCATTTCATTTAAACTCACATAATTCAGATATGATATTTCAATAAAACATATCCTTAATTCTCAATTTTAAGCAAATCCATTATCTATAAATAACATGGAATTTTATTCTCTATGAATCCTTTAAAATTTTAATCCACCATGTATTCATGTAATCAAGTGGTGTATCACTATTGTGTGGTATCATTTGTCAGGGAGATATAATCTCTTTAAGTGTTTTATATATCTAGTACTATGTTTTGAAATTCTTCCAATGGTTACACAATATCACAATTCATAATAATATCCTTGGCTAGTATTTCTTCCTCAAAATTCATTGCGGCATTTTTTTCTCTTCACAGTGAAATGATTATCTCATATCCTTGTCAAAATAAATCATAATCCATTTGAATATTTTTTCTATTTATTTCTATTAATAAAAGATCAAAAAATAAATAGTTTGAAACCCATCCTCCCAACAACCCGTCAAGAAATAAATCATACATTTATGTAGTTATGAAAAATTACATAGAAGAACCATCTCACACTATGAAATGAAACATATATTATTCTTTAATTACCTTACTTTTCTAATTTTCAACTATACAGTTAGAGTGAATCTTATGCTTTCTAAAAAGATATTATGAATTTAAGACTTATATAATTTTTTTTAACTTTATGCAGAGTTAATTTATAAGGGATAACTAATTAATTTTACTTAATGAAGCATCGTTGACTCTAGTACCCCAGAGATGGTGATTACTTATTATATTAGTAAAAGATACAGTGGATTGTAATACAAATGATTGATCATTTTAACTGAATTTGGAAACAAGATACATATATAACCTATATATTACAACGATAAATAAAATCATTGAATAAAAAACATTATTATATACATTAATTTCATTAAAATAAAATTTCATTATATCTTAGGTATTGGAAAAAAATATTAAGGGTGATCTCAAATACTCAATAAGGGTTACATACAATGGAATTTATCATCAGTAAAAATCGAAGAAACAATATGGCATAAGGGATAAATAAAACATATTACATATGTTAAATAACTTGATCATGAAATAAATACATGGACAATTTCAACTAAACAATAACATAGAGAATAATAATTGAATTATCAATGAGTGAAAATCATAATATCAGATATTTATGACCATAAAATAATATCATCTTAACGAAGTCCTCTTGATTATTATCAATATATCTCCACCAAGAAAACATATGTAGAATGGCAAGAAATACTCCAAATACAATAATCTTATGACATGATTATACAATATCGACTAATAAATATTTCCAACATATTATGTCGGTATCTAAAATTAGTCTCTACTCATCACATTCTCATACAAATCATTAGGCATATATTTAATGATATATACAATTGACTCTCAAAATGACTTATAAATCAACAATTATCCATATTTGATAATGAATATGGAAGATAAATATTTCATTTGTGAATGAAATTAATTTTTTAATAATTATTTCTTAACTGACTTATATATTTAATTGTTTTATACTTAATTAAAAATCAAAGTACTGAAAATTATTCATGATTCTTAAAATATAGACATTGAGGAGAAAATAATGTCTAGGTGAATATGATCATGAGAATGTTAATGGAAAAAAAACAATAAATCAGCAACAGATAATAGGTGAAAATAAATTCATGATAAATATTGCTTTATTGTAAAACCACTACTTTTGGAAAAAGGAAATAAATCATTTAAAATAACTTCATTGTATTTTTATGTAATAATTAAATTATAAATCACTTTCAAAATTACCGTCATTACACTTAAAACATAATACACTTTTCTTTTGATATCATTTAAAAAAATCAATAATTATTGAGAGAATTATTTTCTTTGAAAATACCCATGGATACAAGAAAATTATTCTTCAAATAAAATAACATTCATGAATAAGAGTAAATATATTAATTTTATAATCATTGAAAGAAAAGATCATTTCAAATATTGGTATAGAAAGTAAAAATGAACTATTCAAAAAATGTAAAAACAAATTCTTTTAAAAACCATTAATATTTAATAATGTAGTAATTGTTTTTAAGAATATTTCATGTATTGTTATAAAATTCCATAAAACAACTTAATGAAAATGGTTATAGAATATTGATGTTTGTGACTAAAAATTAAAAATAAGGATTTTATGACTTACATAGAACATACATGTTAATTATTGATCCAAAAGTAAAATAAATACAAATTAAAAATTTAAAACTAATCATAACCATATGAGTAAAAAAGATATGGAATTTATGTGATTATGATTTTGTAATATTCTAAAGAAAAATTTGAACATAAAAATTCATGAAATAAAATGTTGTCATAACAAAAATCCTCTATTTTTATGGAAAAATTTGAATCAAAACCCATTAGAAGAGAAATATTTAATCAATAAATTTACATAAAAATATGATAAAATAATAAATGACATTACATGTCTTAAGGGTAGTATATACAATATATAAAATAATTTAGGTTTATAATGTCAAACACGTCTCATTAAATTGGAAAAGAGATGAAATTACACTTACCTCAAGTCTTGTATAATGTTTATATACTCATAACCACTATTATAAAATAGTTTGATTTATTATAAATCCATAAAAATATATTTATAATTATCATACTATATATAATTCTATTATGACATTCAATAACCTTTTAATTAATAAATTATTACTAATATCATCCTCCTATGTGTAAATTATTTTAATTTACATAAACTATTTTTGTTGGTTGTTAAGGTCCATGAATAATGGTAATAATTTTATAATATAAAATATATTTGTTATTATATAATTATCATTTTCTTGTTTTTGAAACCATTCAATAATCATTAATCAAATGTGAAAATGAAAACAAATAACATGACGTTATAAAGGTGTATGTTCACATGTACACATGAAAGACAATATCATTTTTCAATGGATTGAATGTTTTGATGTTAATTAATATATATTTTTTTGAATAATTTTAATTTAATTAATAATATATATTCATCAAATCCTTCATAATAACCCTCCATGTGATGTGTTGATGAAAAAATACATCGGTTCATGGAGATGGTAGTCCAAACGTATACACAAACGATGTATCATTTCTTCTAGCAGGAGAAGGAGAATAATAAGGTTTGCGACATGAACATAATAAAATTTTACATTACATATGAAAATAATTTTATAATATCACAATTTTTAGGATATATATAAAGAAGATAGAAGTATAAATCAAATTAATGAACTACGTTAAGAGTTAAACCTTTTCCTCAGAATATTCCTTTGTCTTACACCTTAATCATTCATAGGATAATATTATAGAAATGAAATACATTGTAAAATGTGTTTAAGGAATCTAAGAAATTTTTTAGGTATTTTTTTAGTGATGTTGATAAATTTTTGGGAATAATAGTTTAGATGAGGTTTTCTCTTATAATTGAGGTGGGTGACAAACATATAAATACTTGAAATATTATTATAATATATATATATATATATCTTGAAAAATAGTTCTAAAATCCATGGAATTCAATGATAGGGAGTATATTGTTTAGGATAATAAACCAATAATTTCTATAAATTTTTTGGTGTAATTGTGAACCATAGTATTTGGTTTAAGCCCTTGTTTATCCTACTTCACTAAAACAATTATACCAAAATTTTCACTATTTAAGAGTAGTCAAGATAATTTTTAAAATAAATAAAGGTATATAAATGAACCATGAATTTTTGGATCAATAATTTCTCATACCATTGATTCAATATATGATTCAAATAAGTTTATATTAATTTGAAAGTAATATTTAAACATTATATACATTTAATGGATTTTTTTAGAGTATTAACATATCATTATTATAATGGAATCGTGAAAATGATAGAATTAAAATATTAAATCATTAACCATTAATTACAAACTATATTCATCAAAAAAATCTTCTATAAAATTAATATATTTAAACTACACAACATTTTTTTAAATGAATTATTTTGATTTTCCTACTTGTTGTGTAATTATTTCATTAGGGAGGTGTTAGATTTTGAGATAGTTATAACATTATATAAATTAAAAATATATAAATATGACAAAAATAATTTATTTCTATTCATAATAGACATTTAGTTTCATTCAAAAAATATTTTTAATCCTATGAAAAAATTATAAATATAAATATAATGACAATGAGATTTGTTATTTATTTTTTGGATAAATTTATATAAATTTAATTGTCAAAGTAAAATGGAAAAAATATCGATATATTAAAATATAGGTTGTTTCTGGTCTAAATAATCAATCAAAATAAAACCAATTATGTCGTTGGATTGATCATTATGCATTAAACTATAGATTTAGCCTCTTTTTAAAAAAAATTAAACTCTATCACATTGGCTAATTTAAACTTTGTTTACTATTCAGTATGACCTGAATTGAAAATGAACTTTTTACCAAATTTTCACTTCCGGATTATATCTAAAAAATATATTTCTTAAAATTAAATTTTTATAACTGGGAAAATTTACATTTAATGAAGCATGTAAAATACATTGAAAAGGGGTTTTAGAAACATACCATTTTAAAACATAAAATAAATTACACCAAAATCTTGTATAATGTTTATTTAGATGGAATTAATTGGTATATATATAATTTAATGGGACATATGTGACATAAAATTGAATCTAAAATTGAATAAAAAAATTTAATTAAATTATTGTAAATCAATGCTATTTCGAAATTTTTTATTTATCACTATTCCTCCAAAAATCAATAGTTTCAGAAAAATTCAAAAAAATAACAAAAATAGCATTTTTACTTACATATTTGAAAAATGATATAAATATTTTAATCCTAATTTTTCAACGCATGAAAAATTAATTATAATTTACCACATAGAAAATATATAAAAACCATTCTTTGTGGAAACATTGTTTTTGTGATTGAAATGAATTTAATCTCATCCATTTCTAAGTAACAAAAATTTGATAAATTTTGTATTTATTGATTGGGATAATAATATGTTTTAAGGTAAAATTCTCTTAAATATACATAATAATGTGTTTGATATTATTCATACATTGTTCCCAATGATTATGTTGTAATAGTCTTGTTTAAATAATAATATTTCTTGGTTCATGTAAACTCAGGGTTGTGTATAGTGTATCATATCAAACATTGTATTATATTTAAGGGAAACATAAACTATAAAAAAATTATTATATTCCCCCCTCATTATATAGTTTTTGTCGTTGTAATTTTAATAATTCTTTTCTATATTGATAATATACTAATTAGATAAAAAAATTACTATAAACATTAACTTATAAGTTTTAACATGAACATTTATAATGAATGCACCTCTATAAAGATAAAAATTGTAATTTTTTAGGTAAAGTTACCTATGGGGATGAGTGTTTCATTCAATATAATACTCTATAGATTTATCTTGATTTTTTATATCTTTGTGAAATTAAATTACCATTTGGTTAGAGAAAATGATAAAATTTACTTGAATTATTTTATCCCATTAAATAAGACTGATTCCAAAGTTTAATGTTAATCATCATGATCATGATTAATTTTTATTCATGAAGCACTAAGATAAACTTTTAATTGAATATAATATCCATAAAATGATGAAAATTTATTCATCATATCAAAATTCGAAATGGTTAATATGAGATAAAATATTAATCAATAAGAATAAACCTTCGTTAATATTAACCAAAAAAATGTTAATAGTAACCAATGGACATTTTAGAACTCCTATAATACGATTAATTATATTTTAACCCAAAATTAAAAAAAATTGGTCATGTGTTTATCATTTTATCCCCAAAGAACATTTATAAATTATCTAGTAACATACTGAAATTTGTATTTTCCCTCGTCACATATTCCAACCGAGCATGAATTACTAGGATTTAAACGAAAATAAAATATTTCAAACCTTACCAAGGATCACATTATAATATCCTGAAACAACATTAATGGTAAAAGATAAATTTGTACCATAAAATCATATTGTCATAAAATTCACTTTTCATAAGGAATGACCCAATTTTAAATATATATCCAAAATTATGATTTTCTAAATTTTCTATATAATCAAATATCATGAGAAAACCCTTAGATGTTTTATCTAAATGCCTAAATAAAAATACCATTGAAAAATATTCAAAAATATTTAATCATATATTCTCCAAATTAGTCATAATTCCCCAAGATTAAAATCCTTAAACGTGTCATTCATCCATGACTGAAACGCATTTAGTTTATTTTATCTTATAATGGTCAACTAATATTCCATTCAAGGGGATGATATTACCATGTAAAAAACAACCTAGAATCACCATTCACCACATTTTGTTTAAAATATTCAAGTATTATTCTCAAGTTATTATCATTATATAAATTTTCATCAGATTATATCAATATATCATTAAAAATTACTAATCATAGGTATTAGAGAAATACCGGATGCATTAGGAATTTATTTTCTTAATAACCCATCTTTTACAGTTAAAGCACTAGATATTTATTAATTCATTCATTCTATTGAAATTTTTAACATGATGGTCTTTTCCTCCACACTTATAATAGACACAAATTATATATAATAATTTAACCAAGTGATTCTTTTTACATTATTTATACATTGGGTGTTATATATTTTTATTCCCATTGTATTCCTCACCTTAACATCCATGATACACCATTTTCATTTGTTTCATGTATTATAATGTTTATTTTGGTTATGATTTATTATCATAATTTGATATAGTTGGTAAAGAATAATTCTAAGAACCATAAATCTCGTGTTATTACAAAAATTTTTCACCACATTTGAAATAATATTAATCATTATCTGAGTCATTTTTCTTAATATTTCAATGATCTGCTCTGGTCCATCTCCCAATGTATTGACAGTATTATAAGGGTAATCATTTTTTACCATGGGTGTTAATTCCCTTTCACCTAGTAGGATAAATCCCAAAAGATAGAACCCACTTATTAATAAAAAATTCATCATAAATATTTTTCCACCAAATCAAAATCCCTATTAATTTATCCAATACTATAAGGGAATTTCATAACACTTTTATTATTTATGTTAATATAAAATCTACTTTCCAAGGTTCTTATTAAAATACAACTAATACCAATTGATGCAGCCCTGACTCTAGTGACGTAGAGAGATTTATTACTTATTATGTTGGTACATGATTCAAGGGATCTCACCAGAAATGATAAAGTGGTTTATCTATCTTTTAATACTACAAACGCATATGACTTCCATATTTCATTTTAAATTTAAATATTCTCATCAAAAACATTCTTAAATCATTTAAATGCATTTAATTATCAACTATTAAAATATTTTGGAAAGGAAAAATATATAGCACGAGATGAATTACATAGTAGAATTTATATATAAAAAATATATCACTAGTTGATAAAGGAAAAACAATATGAAATAGTGGATAAAAACAAATTCCAAACAATAAAAAAATTGTTCGTCAAATAAATCTATGGATAATATCAAATAATAAAACAAATGGATAATAATAATAAAATATTCAATAAAGGGAATTCAAAATTCTATAAATTAATCTTATTACCATAAACGAAACTCCACCAATATATCTTTTTTATATTAACGGCCTCTCCACTAAGGTAACTTGCATAAATTGGTATGACATACTCCAAATTCACCATTATTATGACGTGATCTTATAATCTTATCCTATACATCATGCCAATATGTTTTTATGATCGGACCTATTGATGAATTGAGGTTTAATATATTAAGGTTCCCCAATTATCACTTCTACATCATATTTTATCCTCGTATATTTAATTATCAATAATATTTACTTGAAAAATTATGAATAAATTAACAAAATTATACATTGAAGGAATAATAAAAAAATAAATATTTCGACAGTAAATGAAATAACATCATTTAAAAACTCCATTTAATTGATGTTATTTAAATAAATTGTATACACTTAATATGTCATTAGTGTTGTGAAAATTATCTTTGATACTCGAAATATTGACTTGTAGGAAAAAATAAGGTCCAAGGGATTTTGATAATATTAATGTTAATGAACCAAGAACCATTAATTACTAAATTATTATATCATACCAAAAACTCAAAATAATAAATTTTTTATAGTAAACAAATACTATTGGAAAAAATTGAAGCAAATCAATAAAATTAATTTAATTATAAGATAATTTAAGAATGAATTTATTAATCACAATCAGAAATATTTAAATTCTCCTATGAAAATAATACTGTTTTATTTTGATATAATTTTAAATACAAATTCCCAAAATATTAATAAAATATAGTTATATTTAATTTAAAGAACATTCATTACATTTGGAAGATATTTTCAGTCGTTATTTATTATAACAAAGATTCATTATACACTTTGGTAATGAAAGACAAAATGAATTTTTTAGAAAACATTGAAAAGATTCAATTTAAACAATTATATATAATGTAAATGGTAGTGAAAAATACCTTTTATAAATATTTCATGTATTTTTAAAACATCCGTAAAACAATTTCATTAATAGTGATAAATAATATAATGATTCCTGAATGGAATAAAATAATAAGGTTACTATTCATTACATTTAACATTCCAATTTATTCATAATCCTAAAAGAGAAAAAATGGAAATTAAAATTGTAAACAACAAAAAATAACCAGATGATAATATAATATATAAGGATTTATATATTTGGATAGTATAATTTTTCAAGCATAAATATAATTGTAAACAATCCATAAATACAATGATATTGTAAAAAAAGTCTCTTACTACTTTGGTAACGATTAAAAAAACCCTATAAAAATAAATATTTAATAAAAACCATTAAATATAATTGATAAAGTGGAACTATCGATATATCTTTTCAAATGGAAATTGTATACATAATGTGTAATAAATTATGTGCATAATTAAAAACCAGTTTCATTGAAGTGGAACTGAGATGAAATTACCCTTACCTCAATTCCAACATTCATTGTATGTGATCATATCCTCATGTATAATAAATTTAAACTTTTTATAATTAAATAAAATTACCATATATATTCATATAATACCATATTTTATTGATTTATAAAATAATAACATTTGTTTGTTAAGAAATTCTCTTATTCACATCATCATCTCCGGTGTTAACTGTTCTGTTATTCATACATTTTTCGATTATATAGTTCTTGTCCATGAATCATGGTAATGATTTCATCATCACTAGAATATTTAACTTGAAATAATTATCATGTTTCTATATTAAATAAAAATTTAGAATCATTTATTAATGTAATACATGTTAATCGAATCACATCGCTTCATAGATATTGTTTTCCACAATTGTGCATAAACTACATTATCATTTTCCAATGAATCGAATGTTGAATGGATATACAATATATTAAAATTTAAGAATAATAAATATTTTAGGAATATCATATTTATTCTCTTAATATATAATAATAACCATCCTGGTGAGGAAGTTAGGAAAAAACACATGGCTTTGTGGAGGTGGTAGTCCACACACAGACACAAGTAATGTTTTTCATTTCGTGTACAAGGGAAAAAGTGATGAATAAAAATTTTAACATCAAAAAATAATATTTAATTATATATAATGTATTTATTTTATTAAATATATATGTTTAGGATACAATTTAAGGGGTTATAAGAGGATATAAAGTGACCGAACTCAGTTAAGAGTTATACCTCTTACTTGGAACCCTCCAATTTCTTACACAATTCTCCTTCATATGATGGATTTATGTAAATAAAAATAATCTATCATATGGATAAATAATATTATATGGTATTTTCCCTAGGTATTTGTTGTGATAACTGAATCAATTTTTTTTGAATAAGAGTGGACATGAGGTCCACTTTTATAAGTTTATAGGGTGGAAAACATGTAAATACTTAAAAATAATGATATTTAATATGTTTTTAACTCATATTAAATGGATTAAAACTACCATAAAATCCAAAATAAATAATATATGTTCTTAGTAAAACCAATGATTTTTTTAATTTTTAGGTTTCACATGAATTATTATCTTTTGGTTTAACGACCTCATTAACCATATCTAACCTTAACCATTGTAACTAATTTTTTGATATTGAAGTGTCAGGATAGTAATTATAAAAATATGCCGGATAAGATACATGAACCATTCATCATATTATTTTTAATTTCAAATACATTTGATTAAATTTAATATTTTCATAAATTTATAATGATCAACAAATAATTTTTAAATATTTAACACAATGTAATGTTTTTTAGGACAGTAAACGTATCATTATTTTTAATGCATCAAGAAAACAATTAATTTGAATATAAAATCCTTAAACATCACATATAAATAAATAATTTTCTAAATAATTTAGATTAATCATAATTAATAAAAAATATATTATATTTGAGGTTTTTAAAATGAATTTTTTGAATTTTTTTCTATATTCATTTGCACTACATCAGCAATTAGTCAATGTTTTAGGTAATTACACGGTTCCAAAAAAATAAAAAAATAAAAAATATCCATTTATAAACATTAAGAATTTATTTTCGTTCCAATGAAAAAATATTAGATATATTAAAATAATGGGAATAAGATTTTTGTTATAACTTTCATAATGTAATATAAATTTCATTATCAAAGAAAAATGGTGAAGAAATAATATATATATATGAATATAAGATGAGGCTGGTTGAAGTAAGATCATCTAGTAAAATTGAGTACATTTTTATAGTTTTCATTACTAATTAACCATATTTTAAGCTCATGTTACACATTTTACCATTCATAATGAAAACATATTTTAATTATATTTAAAATTCATCGTGACCAAAATTGAAATTGAACTATTTAAAAAATTTAAACTTATTTATTTTAAGTATTTATTAAATTTTTGAAGATTAAATTACAATAATTGGATGAAAAAATTAATATAATTATGAAAATTTCATTGAAAATGATTTTTAAAAAAAAAAATTTAAACATTGAAACGATTTTACAACAAATCAAATATAATATTGATTCCCATGGTATTAAATAGATTATATTACAAAAAAGTTGTCATCTTTTACATAAAATAGAATCAATTTTTTTGTTAAATGAAAATTATTGACAGTTTTACCTAAAATAAGTATTTTTCATTGTACACCTAGAAATTAATATTTTCAGAAAATTTCCAAAAAACTCATCATAATAAAATATTGAAAAGATTATTTCATAAATTTTTTTCATTTTTTAAAATTGAATTTATAAAATTAGAATCAATTATTTCAAATTACCCTTTTATAAAACACATTAAATAAATTTTTAGATGGGATTTTTTTAATGAATAAACTGAGTTTACTCTTATTATTTACCTCGTAAAAAAATTATATAAATGTTACATTTTTATTGAAGTAATTATTTTTATAATGAAAAATTCAAATATATATATATATATATCATGATGTTTGTATTCCTACTCATACCCTCCATCCCATTGACTGGTTTATAAATGTTATATTTAACTATTATTATTCAATAGTTCATATAAAATCAGGGTGATTTATGGTGTATGTTATTGGACATAGTATTCTTTTAATGATAAATATAAACTAAAATATTGGGGTATTACACTGAACTCATTCTATTTTCTGTTACCCATTCTAGTATTTAAATTACACTTATAGATTTTTTAGAGTTACTCATATAAAAGTCTAGATGACACAAAATTTTATTGTTCCTCATAGGTAGTTTTCAATTAATCTAGTTCTGGAAGAATACAAATATATTACGTATAAACCTATACATAATTAAATCATCTCATAAAATATTAAATTCAACTCAGGGAATATCTAATTAAATCATGATATCAGAAATTAAATAAATAAATTTTTAAAATATAAATAAATATCAAAATATCTTAAACACAACAGATAAATCTTTTACATTATATGAGTACTCAATTTACAGTATTTCCCCTATAGCTTCACTACCAATATACATAAATCATGATTTGAAACACCTCAAACAATTTTCCAAGTGATATTATTTACTAAAACATCAAAAATTATGTTTAATCTTTAAAATTTGGTTTATTGAAATTTCATATATATTTTATACATTTTTATTCATATCATTCAAGAAATTTCATAGCCAACTTCACTAAACTTATATAAACTATTGTAGATAGTGCAATGTTTCTAACATCAACTACATTTTTTTGTAATAATTGATAAAGTAAATTTGTCATCATTACATATAAATGTTATTATATTCGATCTGATTATACGTGAATTCCATGTGTCAGCAAAATCCCTTTCACATATTCAAGGGTATTATCATCATATTCCTACTTAATTATATTAAATAATCAATATACAATATAAAAAAATCTACAAATAATGTTATCTACAAAAACATCCATGTTTTATTTTACTTTTTTCATTATTTTTTATCTTTATATACACCCAAATTAACCTTCAAAATATATTGGCAATACTCTATATTGATATATTAAAAATAAATTCAACTAACTAATTTATTCATCATAGTAAAATTGGGCACTTAAATTCCCCTCTTTATTGTTTTTTAATTCCTATTTCATTTTTTTTAAAATATTAATCTCTCATATTATAGAATAAATGGAAATGTGATAATGTGATGGAAAAATAATTCAAAATAAATGATTCCATCATGATAAATATTCTCATTTTCCCTTTTTTCTCCCCCATAATTGATATATGATAAATTATTTACCTGGTAGGATGATGGAACAAAATTTTACATAAAAATGAAAATTTTGCATTTGAGTTGGCTAAAGAGTCACACATTATATAAAAAATGGTTTTCTTGTTTTTATATTTTACATGGGTTATCATGAATCACCATGATATTAATAGAGATGAAATATTAAGGATAATAAAAATTCATAATCATTGATGTATTTTCATAAAAAATTCATTTTTTATCAATCTTGGTTTGACACTATATTTTGTTTATTTAGAAGGACTTTAACAACACTAATTTCCATGGAATGTTTGTAATGATACAAGTTATGCCGTAATATTACGTAGTGAAATTTACTTCTTCTTTATTTTGTGATACATCCATCTTAAACTTTATCTTGGGTGTATCAATTTTTATTAATCTATTATCAATTAGAATACCTTCTATACTCATCTACATTTTATCAATTGTCTCTGTATATTTTGTTTTAATATGCTCTCATTAGAATGTGAGTTGTTCTTAGTAAGAATAAGAAAATAGTCTTCCTTAATGCGACAGATCTATTGTAAATCCCGCATGAAATTTCATGACTTTAAAATTGTTTATAGTTAAAAAATATTTCTTTTTATGTGTTATTTTCATTATTTTTTATTCCTCTATATATATTAATTCTATAATTTCTATAAGTGAGCATATTAATCTATGTGTCAATTTATGAATACAAAAACATTTTACAACACCAATATTGACTAATGAAACATTATTTTTTCCCGAAACCATAAATTGGAATGATTTTTCACTTTGATGATTTGAGGTAGAAACATCTTTTCTCAGGGATCTTTTGGAGGACCTCATTTTCATATACATACTTACAGATAACATTGATTGTGTGGTGTATTTATTAATATATTTTCACTCCCATAATTTCATATAAATTTATTTAATCCCTTTTCCATCCTTTGAGAAATTATTAGTACAATTAGTATTTTATGGGACACGGTTTCCTATTTTCCCATGAGTTTTGGGTGTTGTATTGTTAGGTGAAATCAGGTTCCTATTACCAAGAATATGATTATTTTTGGAAGTAGGACTCTCAGTAAAAGAATCAATAGTTTTATAAATTATTTCAATTTAATGGGAATTATCAACTTATTTATCCTCTAGAATTCTAATTTTTACTTCTAGTTTAAGAAAAATATTATTTGGTATTTTAATCTTATCCTCTAAATATCATACATTTTATTTTTTACCTCATCTGATCATGATCATTTATCGTATTTTATTTACCACCAAACTAATCATTTTTGACATTAATAGAGGCCCTTTTTTCTTCTTTTAATTCTTGAAACTCATCATCATTTATATTATTTTTCCTTTATTTCTAACCAAAGGTAATTTTTTTCACAAATTCGTTAAAAATAGAATATTTTTATTCTAAGAGTGATATAGATTTTTTTATTCATAATGTTTGATGAGAGTATTTAACTTTGGAATTTTTTTAGATAATGTATTCTCTATATCATTGATTATAATTACCAGTGTTGTTTTTTCATTATATTTTCCCTTGATAAACACAAATATATAATTAAAAGTTTTAAATTGTTCCTTCCATAAAATAGTTATTAACATCATAGTATATGACCTCAATTGATTCAATAGGTCCATTCTCCCTATACTGTTCACAACATGATGTTAATTCTTAAAAAATATCATTATCAATGGATTAATATGATAAAACATCAGGTAGATTACATTCAATTAATTGTGATTATTTTTCTCCTTTGATGTCTATCTAAAATTATTTTCAACTATGTTATTTATATTCTTCTAGGGATTTGTTAAACCTATATATTTATATTCATCGGAATAATCTTCATATCCTTCTTCTAAATAAATTCTATATCTTTTTCAAACATTCACTTCATGTCTAACATATAAAAATGAATGAGAAGAAAAATTGATCCAATAATATAGAATCTTGATTAGATTTTATCCAACTTGAGTGTCTTAGTGGATCATGCATCCACTTTATATTGTTAGGGTGAATCTGATGAATTATTTACAAATTTATTTTCACATTAGAATTACACACAAAATATGTGAATATATATCATAGTTAATATGAATATCTATTATTATATAATCTCTACAACCAACAACACATGCGATGTAGAAAATTCACAAGAGATAAAAACGCATGGTTTTTTACAAGGGTAAGTAAAAAATGGAGGTACATAGTCCTTAATATTTTTGGGTTGACTATAAGACATTAATTATCAAAAATCATATAATGTGATCAAAATATATAGATAATGATATCATCCTAAACAAAATTCCTATAGTGGGTTTGATAAATCATCCAAAACTCCTAGTTGTAATAACCCATTTCTATGGTTTTATTATGATTGTAATTATCTCATTGAACCCCTTCAGAATCCACATTAGTGTAGATATTATTTAAATGGGTCACTCCAGTATTCAAAGTCCCTAATTTTGAAATTATAAAAAAATCATCATTCTATGTCTAGATGTCAATATATCAATTTAATAATAAATTCTTCATTATGAAATTGGTCTTTAATAGCCAAGGTATAAATAATAATAATTTATTCCAGTCATCATTATTGTCTTCTTCATTAAAACTAGGAATGATTAATATATATACATATCTAGATATTTCATGTTCTCTCCCTTCTCAATTGTCCTAATGTTCCCTCACACACCAGTACTATAAATATATGCAATAGATTCAGTAATTCCCAGTCATATTCGATGATTTATGAATATCATATCATGGTTCTTAGCACCCAATTTTCCCTCTTTGTTACACCTTATTTATCCGTAATGCAATAGATCATTATTCAAGAATATCATTGGATTCTCTGTCTCTTTGAGACATAAAAATATCTAGGAATAATGTAATATGTCTCATATTTCATTAATACCAAATTCTATCTTATATATATATATATATTTTTATAATGTCACTAAATTGAGTTAATATTACTCTATAATATTTATAACATCAATTATCATTCATTTATAGGATTTTAAAAACATTTATAACATATATTATATTGATATAATATCCCTTGAATACTTTATTTTAAACTCACAATGTATCCCTAAATATCATGGAATATTCTTATTTATTAAATCCATTCACATTTTAATGTTATAAACCATTGTGGAATTATATAAAGAATTTTAGTGTTGTGACAAAAAACAAATTCGGTGCAAGACTTTCATAAAAGAAATTCCTCATCACTCACTATGGTGTGTAATTATCCTCATAAAAAAACAATATAAAAATTCACATAACCATAATCAACTGGTATTTATTCCTCAAACAATTGTTTTTTTATCCTCATAGTGAAACAATTACAAAATCCACATAACCATATTTATAATGTTTTTTATTATCACTCTACTTCAAGATATGTGGTTATTATATCTAGTTCAAAGTTTAGTTCATATTTTTCTAAGATTAAATCCAAATATATTATAATAATTATGTTGTTAATTTAATTTAGTAACATATCAAAATCATTATATTTTGAATCCATCTTTTAATTACCTCTTTTATTAATGTATATTATAAACATGAACTTTCCCAAAATTCCGGGGAACTAATATTATAAAATCAAACTACTCATATGTTAATCTATAATTCCCCGAAATTATAAATTTTAAAATTTTGTATTAGAATGAATATTAATTATTATATATAACAATTAAATTCCCCTAATGAGATATATACATATATTTATTAACCTACAATATGACCCGTACAAAACTCATAAAACTCATAATTTTTTATATTAGTATTAAAATAAATTTTCATCTATTAACTAAAGTAACCCTTATGTAATTCCATATCACTCTAACATGATTTTTGATATTCTCAGAGACATTTAAGTTTCTCTAGTCTAGAAAAAACTATAAATATATTACACTTGAACAAGAAAATAATTAAATTGTCTCGCAACACCATAAATTTATCATAGGGATCAACAATCACATGATCTTATATCAAATCAATTTAAATAAATTTATAAAATATATAGACATTTATAATTCTCTTTAACAAAACTCTAAAGTCTTTTTAGCATATGATTACACAATCTTGATTATTTCTAAGTGGCATAATTTCCTCTTTACTTACCAATTGATTTTATACATCTGAATCCTTTATCCAAGTGATGCTATTCATTTAAAAAACTAGGCATTATTCTAAATAATAAAAGGATGGTTTCCCAATTTTTCATCTAAATTTTTTCCTTGTTAATAGAAAAATATCAAGATATCTGATAGTAATATTTACCAACCTCCTAAAAAATATTATACATAGTGAAGAGATTCCAACATAAAAAAAATCCAAAATATTTTATAAACCATCTAAATAATCATCACATGGAAATGATACTATCTTGGATCTATTTATACATAAATTTCAATATGTTTAATAAGTAAAAACAACCTATTCCCACTGTCAAATGAATATACTCATATTTTTCTCCATCATCTTAATGAATCATGATAAAATTTAACTCAAATTCAATTCATGTTCTCCATAGTAATATTTAATCTTTATTTTAGTTTCTTAGTCATTATTATCTTCACCAAACCCATCTCAAAAATCAATAAATATTGATGTACCTTTTTTTGTTATATTGAAAACAAATAGAACTAATGAATTTATTTAGAACAATCCAATTAGAAAAATATATAATGTGTTTTTGGGTGATTTTTTGGATTATTCATCAAGTAAATTGATTTCACACTTAGCCACACCACTATAAAAATCCATAAATGGGTTTATGGTGATTTGAGGTTTTTAATATTAATTTTTGTTGTTACATTAAATGTGTAAACATATTTGTATTAATAATTTTATACTTGAAATTCCATGTCGGATGTTGTTTGTGTATAATTTTTTGAAAAATAATATTTTAAAATTATTTTTAAACAATAACTCATGGTTTCATTTTACAGTTCAAAAATGGAAGACCATTTTGAAAATTTATTTATTTATTTTAAGAGGAATTTTTTTAAATAATAGGTTTATTTTGTATTTTGATGTATTTTCAAAATGTATTATTTTTTATAATTAATATATTTATACTAGAATTATTATTAAATATTAATTATTTTTTATGAGTGGATGTATAATTTAGATCTATAATGTTTTTTTATGATTTTATTTTTATTGAGAATTTATTTATTTAAACAATGAATTTATTAAGCTGTTTAATAATGGATTTGGATTAATATTTGTTCAATTTTTATCATTAATAAATTTTTAATTTGTTAATATTCTTTTTTATTATAAATAGTTTTTGGAAGGTGATTATTTCTGACTAATTTTACAATTTTGTATGGTTATATATTACTTTTCATTTCACAAGGAAACATATTATTCTTGTTTTGACCATCTATAATATACCCAAATAGGAATGATTTACACTCTATATCATTACCATATAAATGAAATCCATTTATATCAGGGTGGAAATGAGTTTTAAATATATAATATTAAATAATAAATTACCCATGGTTATATATTTACAAAGAAAATTTATAATGTTTTATGATTTTGTTTAAAAAACCTTATTAAAAACCCCAATATCTTGAAAACTGAAATGATTCTTTTTCACAATTTGAAACTCATACATTATCCTATTATAGATACAATTCATAACCATGTATATTTATTTTTTGTCAATTTGTAATTCCATCGTGTTTTAGTGGAAGGATTAATAATTTTTTAATGTATAAAGAATTTAGAAAACTCATTCTTGACTAAGGAATATTCATACCTTTCAAATTCTATCTCTATAATAAAAACATATTTTCTAAAAAGAACCAATAAAATTAGAAATAGATATGAATAAAATAGTAATTTTATTTCTTGATCCAAGACCATCAACATATTATAATTGGTTTTATTTATCCAAAATAAGTCAAGGAATATTAACTGATCATAAAAAAGTTATTTATCGATCTTAAAAAACTTTAGTGTTATCTAAAATATTAATGAATTATAAAATAAAAATGGAATAATGTTTGAAATTAATTAACATATTACCACATGTTTGGTTCATGGAACAATGATCTGAAAAAGAAGAAAATATGACTAAGGGATCTTATGAAAGAATCCTAGAATAAAAAATAATGTAAATATTTTATTCTTGGAAAATTCTACGTTAACAAATGTGAACTAAATTTATGATCATACATGGATATAACATCCGACTAGAAAATAAAAAAACTAACAAAATATCATTTAATTTCTTAAATTTAAAATTATAATAAATAAAAATATCTATACCAAAAACAATTTAAAAAATCTCTACATCTGGGATTTAAAGAAAGATATTATAAATCAAAATACATCACATAAGTTTATGTGAAATTAAATTTAAACCCAAAACCTTGATGTATCAAAATATTTATTTTGAAAAAAAAAGACATATAAATCAAATTAAATATTTCTAAATATTTTTTGGGATTTAAGAAATAAATTTCATATGTATGTATTATAATTTCTAATTATAATTTTACACATATACTTATATGAGTTATTTTTATAAAAAATTGTACATCATATGCATATATTTTATAACCATATATATTTTTTATTTAATATGAAAATTATTGATCGAAATAGGATGAATTTGAAATGAAAATTAATAGATCAAAATCATAGGAAAAATTAATATTAGGATGGAGATAAATATTTAACTAATTTTTCAACAACGAATGGAAATGACACTTCTCAAATCATATGATTTTTTTATTTCATTTTATTGAAGATAAATATGTTCTGATGAGTTAAAATACCACTTGAATTTTCTTATAATAGAATAATTCAATATATATTGAACTAAACATATAGAATAATTTAATATCACTAGTTTCTGGGATAACACTATTGTTTAAAGATCATTTAATATTCGAAAAATTGCACATGATAATGGCAATAATATTTAACAAATGAAAATAGTATTTGAAGATGTAATTATTGATAATCTAAAGTTGTTTGAGAGGTTAAGAATTTTTTTTAAATGATTCTATTATATATTGGTTGTACTAAATATATGACATTGTTAACTCTTAGGTGTTTAAATCCATCAAGGGTTGAAATATGGCTATCATATATACATAGTCAATATTTCATTGGATTTTTTCGAGACTATACCTAAAAATATTTATCTATCAATATAAATTAAATTTCATATTAATTTTTGTTTTATGATAGAGGACTATTTTTACATGTATTATCATATAATGGTAATATAGTTGATTGTTATAGGTTCTATAATAATGGGTCATATGAATTTTGTATGATGAAAAATATTGGAGTAACTCTTGTGATGGAAGAGATGCATATATCAAGTACCTAGGAATTTTTTTTGAATATATAATACTTTGGAATCATTAAAAAAATACTAGAGTTGGATCATACAAACTTCTAACAGTTGGTTTTTTAGTGAATTTGTTGATAAAATTATAACAGTTATATTTGAACAATTTGAAAACATAAAAGGTAATTTCTATTTGGAAGGGTTAAAGAATTATCCCCTAATAATGTAATCATAATAAATACAAGTATTTTATTCCCTAGATCTAGTAAAAGAATTTATTCAAATTTTCTACAATTGGATATAGAAACTACTAGGTCAAATAAAAATTCTTTTGAGGATGAATATGTCATGGGAAATAATAATCATTTTATGATATAAACACTATAGATGGTGTCTATTATTCGAGAGTTGACCACAATGAGTTGATTTAGATTCCCGATAAAAATTAAAATTCCACCAAACAATAAAGAAAATAATTTCAATGTGCAAGTGAAATGTATCTGAGTAATATTTTATATAAATTTTTCCTCATAATATTTTATATCAATAATGTATTTATGTAATATAAATTATATGTTTAATTACTTGTGAAGATAGTGTCTTATCCTCCCACTAATGTAGCCAATAATGAAGAAAAACATATTTGAAATGTTGAAATTGAAAACGTATTATAAGGTAAATAACATATGGTTAAAGAAAGATATGATCACAATATCATGATTATACTAGAAAAATAATTAATGTGATAAGTGGTGGTCAAAAATTCAAGGTTGGATGGATTTCATATTTTCAACCTTTTACCCCCACCAGCCCATTTTCATTAGTAACAGAAGGGTATGAAATTTAAATCATGTTCCAATTAATCTAGATATTTAGAAAAATTTCATGTCTGTATTGAAGGAAAAAATTTGGGTAGATACTAGATTAAGATTATGATATTATTTATTTATTTCAATAAAAAAATAATGAAACGTCAAATTATTCATCATTCTACACTAAAAATTACATTTATATTATAATAAATTCTAATTAAATTCAAACTAATGTATGATTTAATAGATCATGGATAATTTTATACATTTCATATGTAACATCAACTTATGGATATTATGGGTAAATTAAAACTAAACCCAACTACTATATATGAACAAATCATAAATAAAGAAACTCGCGATGATTTTTTGGTCAAGAGGGAGAGGAAAGATTTAAGGTACAATGTAATTTCAATTATTTTATTTAACTTTTCAAGAATTAATCATATTGATTACAAATATTGAATTTATATAATACTAAGGGAGTTTTAAAAATAAATAGTGTACACCAAAACCAACATACTTCTACAATAATGTAATGATTGGATTTTCCCTAATTGAATAAAAAAATAATACGCATTCTAAATCTATAGTAAAATATTTTTTTGATATTAATCCAAACCAAAATTATGTTCCTTTTGTATATATTGAATTATGAATAAAATATCACCTACATCCGACATCATGTATTATAGAAGGGGGATCATTTAAATATAATGTGAGAACGGTATATAAAGACACACTAAAAGTATGGAAATGATGTGTAATTATTATATAATATAAATTCGTTCAAATTTAAAATATTATTACATAATAATTAATTTTTATTTTATGAAAATTTTAATATGGTTTATAAATATGATTCTTTATCTACCGCAATCGACGAAAAACTGTTATAATTATATTTGAAGATTACATAACTATATATTCATATTAAAGCTGTGGGTGTTAGAGTGTCACCTCGAGTAGAAATCGATAAAGAAATTGATCAAGGGGATATAAATTAGAAATTGAAAAAAAAATCAAGGAATAAATATATGATTTAATTAATAATTTTATTATGAAATCCAAGGAGATAAATAGGTTTCATAAAGAAATCTATGAGAATAATTAATAAATCTACAAACACAATTTGTATATCACTCCACCATCATTGAGTATAAATATTTCCCACAATGGTCTACCTTTACAAAGGTAATAAATTTTTCCCTAATCATTTTTATAAAATGAGTTTAAAAAATGGAATCATTTTTTTATACAAAAAAAATTTAGGGTGAAATTGATTGTTATCATTATCTATCAAAAAACCCTTTACCTTATTATAGGAGGTACAACGTACAATATCCAATGAGATACTCTGCACAATATTCGTCTTCAAAATGATCACAATTTGGTAGATATTCATGGGGTACATAATATGAGAACTAGTATATCTATTCTCCTAGATGATATTGATGATCAAAATATCAAACATTATTGGAACTTTAAAAACATGTCCATTTAATCTTATAGATATACTTTATGATAATCATGTGTTTCCATTAAAATTTATTTCATATGAAAACCATACATATATAATGAAAAAATTATGCGCTACATTATGTTATTACGATTGGTGAAACATAAGTGGAAATATAATATCATGTAAAGGATAATATAAAGGACCAACTAATATATTGAAATGACCTTATGAGAGTAATTTTAAACCAAAATTTTTTATTCCACATTTATTAACATTACATGTTATTGTGGATAAAATATTCCAAGATAATAATATGAACTACGTTACTTTTGAATAGAAAGTGTATGGAGAAGAAATTATTAACCTGATTTCTCTTAAGAATGTAATTTAAATTCTTGATGATGAATGAATGGGAGCCCTAGTTGTCAATGTAAAAATGAGGTATATTTTTTTATGTTTTGTCCGTAATAACTAATATTTTAAATTTTGAAAATTTTAGTAGCATTTATATCTTTTAAGGTTTATATATCACATCATTATAAAAAGAAAAACTTGAAAAAAAATATTTTAGTTTTTTTTAGTCTTTATGTCACCTCAACAAAATAAAACATAAATAGAAGAAAAAAAATTATGAAGAGAACACCACGTTTTTGCATCATTGGAATTGAAAAAATAGATTGTGGGATCTTCACAATACATACATTGTAGGGTAAAAATTACTCACTAAAATCATATAAACTATGTTTTAATTTTTCCCATTATTTATTCCATTTTTCATGAGAATCCTTAGATTTACATTGTGATCAATTAAGACACTCCAAATATATATTTTTTCATTCAAAGGATGGGTATTCCAATAATCGACCCCTGATGACATCCCATATGAATTGTTTAATCACAACATTAAAAATTTTACAAATAAACATAAAATTATGTGTTTTAATTTATGTTTCATGTTTTTTTTGTAATTGGGTGATCTTTATTTATTATCAAAAAATTGTATAGATAAGACCAATGTATGAAATAATTCTATGAATTTTAAAAAATTATATTTTTTAGGGTAAAAATTAAATGTTTTAACTATGAAAACATATTTGTATATTAATGACCACCAGATGAGAATAAAAAAGTATACTATCAAATAAATTCCCGAAGAATTGAAATTAATTTTTTCATAAGAGATTGAAAGGAGTAGCATCACAACATAATGATCAGGAAGCTAAGTTACTCTAATCATGTGACTCTTAAGAGGACACATGATCACATGACCCATGGAATGTCACAAGGTTTGATCATGCACTTCATGTGATTTGATAATGATCACATGAATCCCCTTATTTGATCCGTCTGATCATACAAAAAAACCATTAGAAAGCCCGCTTCAACATTCTAAGCCCACCAAATAAGTATTCCTAATTATATGAGCCACTATCAGATGAATTCCTCTAATCATGTGATAGGTCCACCATCATACACTTGGAAATCTCCATATCCCTATATAAAATAAAAGTGGAAAAATGAATAAGTGTAATACAATGGATGTTCCAATAGTTTTCCAATGTAATTCATATATATATGACATGATAAGTTCAACAATCACACGAGATAACAAATAGCATATCATCCATTCCATTTGATAACCTTCAAGTATTTATCCTTCATTATGGGAAGTCCCGTGAATGAGTCCATTTGATCATGTGACACCCCATTGGATCAAAATACAAGTGATGTTACCATCCATGAAAAGAATCACATTCAATCATGAGATCCAAAATTGATGACGTGATTCCCTATTTAAAAACCAATATGAAAACACTAAATTTCTCAGGAAAAAGAAAATAATAAGCTAGAAAATGAGGATTATTCAAGTGAATGTAGGTTTCATGATTTTTCATACAATGGATAGATGAAATCCTCATGATCATTCCATTGATCACATGAAATCCTAACCTACATGGAATCCTTGTCACATGAGGACCACTAGATATTTCACCACAACTATGTGAAGGAACTCAAACATGCCAATTTGATCATACAAAACCCAGATAGAAAATATATGGGAAATCACCATAGTCTTTGTAAAATAAAAGATAAAAATGGATTATCCTTATAAAAAAGAGATTTACAATATTTCTCTTATGAAGGCCCTAACACAATCAAACTAGATAGCATAAAGGGACATGGGAAAGTCTTGCACAATCACGAAAAATTATTTTAAATGGAATCCTAGTCTCTTAAAGACTCCATCACATGTCATATTGATCTTTGAAGGCTAAATGAATTGTTAATTTGATTATGAAAATTACATACACCAAAACGTGTGAGAGACTCATTATAATGTGATGGGTAAATATATCCTCTATTAAGGATATGAGAGAAATATCTATGACATTAATAAACTCTATTATCAGTTGGATGAGGCTGCATTATCTGTACCATGAATCCTATGGATGTGATAACATAGAAGACAACAACCAATTTCTTTTCTCTATACCATATCTAGTCTTTATATACTAATTTTTATATCCCCGTCAAATGTATATTTCCAAGGATGGAGAAATATGGAGAAGTATACATCACTATGTCCCTAGAATAGAAATTTCTCTAGATATATAATCTAGTAATGTTATTTCTGTAAGAGATATCAAGGGATCAGGTAATGAAAGGTTCATATAGTTAATACAATGAGTTACACAATCATTTATGGAGCAAATACATCTTGAACAGAGGAATAGGTCTACTAAAATACTTCTAATCAAGGTTTCTTGAGAAATTGGAACACAATTCATACACTTTAGCTAATATTGTAGAATAAAAGAAATCTTCCCATAGTAAATCACTCTAATCATAGGAAGTCATCTCAAATGACTACCAAAATATTTTAATCATTCAAAATAAAATAGACCATAATTGAAATTTCCATAACAAACATACTAGAGAAAAACCAACCCATATGGTTGGTTTAATTTTTAGCATAGAATCCACTGCTAATGTCATCAAACCCTGAGAATATCTAGGAAATATCAGAATTACCTTCCAAATAACACCAACACAAAAGTTGAGGTCATTTTTATATCAGTAAATATCCATAGGTTCATTACACCCTGATATGGTCCTAGATAAATCAACAATAGTTCTTGATTAACCCCATACCCATTGAAATATAGGTATTTATACCTCAAATTCTTTCTCAAGAAACATTATAACCTTGATCAGAATAAAAAAATCCTAGACAAAAGGATCTGAAAGTGAAAATATTATCCCCTAATCAACCCCAGAATGCAAGGAAGGGGTTTTTATCATTATCACCGACAAAGATGTAATAATTATTCCCCATGTATGGAGATAAATATTAATGGTTTTAATCTCATCCACTCCTCCCTCCATGATAAATTTATTCTCTATTTGGGGATCATTCAACAAACAAAACTGGAAACTCCCTTAAGTTTACTATTCATAGATTGATATTGGAGTAATTTATAGTGATGAAAATAAAAAACTATGATGTTTCCTAAGACAAAATTTTCTAGTATGTCCAACGGATTGAGAATTAAATCTGATGTAACCCTCAAAGGATGACTAAATGGTATAGAATCACCCTATTGTGTGGAGAATAGTGGGATAACATCCATTATATAACACACCTTAGTGAATGTCTTCTCTATAAAAAATAGATGATATAGTCTGATATTTAATCATAGAGGGTCATAGTATTGAAATACTAATGTGAGACGTACCAAAACTAGATTAACTAAATATGGTTGTATGTATGAAAAATTAGAAATTTATCCATAAAATAGAACCTCTAAATGATGAATTTCTACCTCCATTGAGGAACACTTAAAATGATAAAAGTAAAGGTGTGGCTTCATCCAAATGACCTCCAAATATTGCCGAAATTCCTTCCATAGTGGAATGACTATAACATTATGAGAATGATATACAATATCCAACACAACTCAATGGGGAACTACTCATGGAAAACATTCCAACTGGGTATTATCATTATATAGGGGAAAAATCCCTTCTAAATAATTTTATAAGTGTGATAATATGATTATAAGAGAATCATTTGAGTATTAATTAATATGTATCTAGTTCTATCCATGTATTCTATATAAATATGGATATAGAGGATGACCATGAAATTCCTCATATAGAGTGATAACCACTCCCCTGTTTGCATGATCATTCAGTCCTAGAACATATCAATAATCATTAGAAAATGAAATTTGGGATACCTTATTAGGACTCATATTCTCCATTTATATGGGAGGTAGTCCAGATAATGTTCCCTCCAAAACATCTCAATGATATTAAATCCTTGTATTCTATAATGGAATCTATGGAATAGGTGTTGTAACTCATGATACCAACAAATAATCCATATCCTGAATGGGTAGATGAAATATAAATAATATATTTTTTGTAAATTCAATCTTCTCAAACTCTGTTGATCCAAGAGATACCGAATAGCATATAGGACACTTCATGTTCTGATGTGGAATGATGATGACCTGTTGAGGTCGATGAAGGTAGTAAAACTAATATGTTGTATTTAGACTCTGATAAGGGAAAACATCATTTTGAAATACATTCTTCTATAGAATCCATTATGGTATATTAAGACCTTTATTTCCAATTTATTTATCATTTCAACAACAATTTAAGTAAAAGAAATCTTGCTCAAAAATTAAAAAAACATGAAATTTAGATGGGTTTTACTTCATATTTAAATGGAAAGGTTTAACCTATTCACAAATTATCTTTCTCTAACAAGATATATTTATATACCTCAAGCTAAAAATCATCATGATGAGATACATACACCTCTGATCCCAATGATTTATCTAGGAAGATACTATGGGTTCACATACATAACTCAATGTCTAGAATTTTTCCTTAAGTAGACCTGGGATAATTCTCACCTCATGCCCATGACATGATTAAATGTTTTTATGGAGGATTCTATTATTATTTCCCAAAAAGTACTATCATTTCCCTTTCAAGCACAAACACCTTCTCTAAATCATCTTGCACTACCCATTAAACAATAACTGTAAAAATTCTCCCTCGACCAGAAGAAAAAAGTGACCCGGTTTGACCGAAATTTGAGGAACAAATGAATAAAGTGAATACCTTTAAACATAATCAAGTCCCCAATTAGTTACTTAGATCCATGTAAAAGAAAATAATATATCTATTAAATCCCATGAAACCAAAAGTGGTCAACCTTGCTGATTATTCTGACTACTACATTTTTCATAGGAGGCTTGGTCACACTATCCTATACTAGGTTTTCCTCAAATATTTCCTCTAGAGAACATATGATTCTATATAGCTGATAATAGATGATCCACAACAATTTTTACTTATGTAGTAGTTACTCTACTATAAGAATATTGGGATTAGATAGGGCGTTCAGCTTGGCAGGGAGAGATGTTTGATAACTAGATGACTTGAAAGGTAGTAGAACAAGCTCACGCCACCTTTAGAGCCCATCTCCACAACCCAAAAAATGATATCGATACCTAGGTCGGGGTTATTGAATACAACAAACAATGGTAGATGTAATCATAAAACACACCAAAAGACACAGGATAAAAACTCACTCCTACAAAAGACATAACTCTTACAGTCTTCGTTCCTTTAAAATACAGAGAATGGAATCTTCCCAACCAAACATAGCCTCAATCAGATAAAATCTATTTTTATTTATTATGTTAGAATCTTTCACTTAACAAATATATCCTATGATGATGAATACACCTCCAATAATGAGTTTCCCACATCAATCATTAGAGATAAGGGTTGAGGATGTAGTGGAAAATGATACATGGGATAACACTATCATGGTAAAACCCAATATTTCAGTAAAATACCAATAATATTCCATAGATGTATCTTATAAGTATAGTATAACACTAAAGAAAGACCAAAATTAGAATATAATTTCATCATTTTTTTAAAGTGGTCATTTAAGGATTGTAAATTTATGCATCCAACTAGCATGTGATTGATTGTAAGATCATCTTAGACAAAGGTGATGGTTAGTGTGACTTATGAAAGTTGTATAATATTTTCCATTGAATTCTAATCAAGCACCAGGATAATGAATCTCAATAACCTCAAGAAATAATCCAAACAATTGGGAAAAATCCCCCTTGGGAATCAAAAATATCTGGAAGATAAAATACAACATTCATGAAATTGTTGGTAGTTGTTCCATCAAAACACTCAATATTAAACTGTCTTACTCAATTAAATTAACATAGATATGTACTCATTGAGGTGCTAAATATCACACCTAGGTTCAATATAGATGTCATTGAATCTATGGTTTAATGAGTAGAGACTATGCTATCATAATTTTATGTCATCATTTTGTTCATATAATAGGATTAGGAAGAATTTATCTAGGGACACATAATACACCCATTATTTCAAGAAAACACAAAAATATCAAAAATTGAAGTGATCTGGATGACAATGGATTCGCTATCAACCTCATCCTGATTCTTACCCTCTAATAATTTGGTTATAGAGATGGGTAATTTTATCTAAAAAACCTATCTTTTCAAGGATATGATAAGAGAGTGTATGGGCCTCTTGGGAATATCAATATCAAGTAATAGTTTGTGGATCTCCCCTATAACATTGAGATCATGGTTATCCAATGAGAAATAGTATATAATGTCTTTCTTGGAAGAACTTGTCTTTATATCCTTGAATATGTACATCTCAAATTTCATAAATTCTGGAAATACTCAATCTATTGGATGGTAGGAATACTAAGCAGTGTTAGAACCACCTTTTTGTCTTATAAATCCATATATTCTACGAAAATATTCTACAGGAAATAAGGAAAAAACCTATGTTGGATATTGATATGCAGCATTCAATGCCCAATGGCTTGGGAAATTCCCTTTTAAATCCATGGAGTAAGCTAAATAGAAATTTTGTGCGACCCATAAACCAAATTGAGGGAGAAAATTTAATCCTAGAAGGATATCATGAATTGTGAACTTCGTTGGATCATGTCCATGTGAGATCATTAATGTTATCTAAATGGAAATCATCAAATGGGGGGCATACTAATGATTTATTAAGATCATATTATTCCCTCATTATAGGATAATAATTGATGTTTCCCCAAAACATTATCTGAAACATTATATGTCCAAGGACCTACATCCCATGGTGGAGGCATAAAATAAAACAACCATCCAAAAAATATCCCAAAAATGGCTCTTCAATATGAAGATCAAAAAATCCCTTTCCACGGCCTCTTGTACATTGATAGTGATAAATATTCCCTCACATTACCCACCATGTCTAAATATTACTTGATGAACAATGAGAATGATTAAGAATATGATGAAATCAAGAATTCCCCTCCCTTAATTGAGGAATGAATCACCTCCACCATCGTTGAGCTCTTACAGGTGAATCTGGGAACAAAATATGAATCGTGACATACATTTATTAGATCTTTCATTACTCTATTATAGAAGGTGATTCATATTTCATTTCTAAATAAAAATAGATCTATGATCGCATAGAATTATATATAAATTTCTATGATAAACACTAATGTATCAAACCACCACATTGACTTACCTGATGCCCACCAAGGATTCAAGTTGGTAACTAAGATGTTGAACCCCTCTCGTACTATTAATGATGAATTAGATGTTGAACAAGTGATTGGGGAGAAACTCTTTATAGGAAACTTCAAACCCCAAATGGCTAACCGCCATCATCCCCATCATGAAAAAAGAACAAGATGTCCTGGGACATTATTGATTTTTGAGATCATAACAGACACTTCCCAAAAGATAATTTCACATTTCTAATGAAAAAATTATTGGTCAATATTACTGATAGCTTCCAAGTCTTAACATTCATAGATAGGTATTTAGGGAATAATAAGATAAAATAGACCCTAATTTTGAGGATGTCACCACCTTTTAGATGACCTTAGGGGATCTTTTTCTATTAGTTCATTCACATTCGATTAAAAACGTTTGTTCCATTTACCAGTGCATCATTAAACATATATTTAATCCTTTATTATGATGAATAGAATACAGTTATGTTGATGTCCTAGTAGTCCAGATGCCATAACAATGTGATCACATCACGGATCATCAAACAACCTTTAGCATGTTGGGACAAAATAGTTTGATGATGAAACATCAAAAGTATTCTTTTGGAGTAATGTTATAATATTACATAGCTTTTGGGTAAACCATCATGGAATCGAGGTTGATCCAAAAAATAATAGTTCATCCCTTGAAAATTTTATCTCTTATGGTCTTCATGAACTAAGGGGAATCCAAGGGAAACTCACTTGCATTCGTTTCTTCATATATAATCTGGATAGAAACCCCCTCCCCTCACAAAGTTAATGATGAAGGGAGTCACCAAATGATTTGAGGAGTAATAACAAAAAACCTTTGAGTATCTCAATTAGTTCTTACTACATGATCAAATAATGATTTCATTAGTAGAAGGGAAGAAGACTAATGTATATGTGGATTCCACTGAATGATCACTCGGTGCACTCCTTAAACAAAAAAATATAATAGGGAATGAAAATTTCCTCTACTATTTTAGATAAATTATTATAGGTACTGAGTCCTATTACTAAAATATTACGAAGAAATGAATTACGCTTATATTTATAGTGAAAAATTTGACACATTACATTTAACATCACAATGTCCACATGGTATGTCATACTGACCCTCCCAAGTAAATCCTTGGATTTTCTATCTTGAATGTTCATTTTCCCCAATGGTTGGTTATTCAATGATATTATGACATCATGTTCATATCACTTCGTACACATAATGTGATATTCATAGAATATTTCCATATAGAACATCCCTCCTCTAAAAGCACACAAGTGGACACCAAACATCCAAAGATGATTTTTCCCATGAAACTCCACAAATTTGGGAGATGTATTTTGATAGTACCTATAAATTTCATAAAAGGAATAGGATGGAAAAAATGAATCTCAATTAACTTGGCCTATGGATTGTATTTGTTTCCTTGGGAAAATAAATTTCTCTATAATTCTTCCCACTATCTAAATGATACATTAATATTATGGTAGAGTACTGAGACCTGTTCTTTATCATGGAAATAGACCTATAAATATAAATATCCTACATGAACATCAAAAGACATTATGAGCTAGTGATCAGTCAAATCAACATAGAGTATACCATCAAAAAGAGAGAACCAGACCCTCTCATTTCTTACTTTATATTATTGATGAAAGAATTTCCTTTTCAACAATAATTAAATGACAAACCTTGATCAAAAAATGCTCATGTTTATGCACTGGCTAATGTTGCCACAATCGTGGCCAGCCCCATTCAAGATGAAGTGGTATTCAACAACACACATCAACGGATGACCTCATCAATCAATATTTTTGAAATGGATGAAATTTATTAGGTCAATAATGACCTGGAGTGTGATGAACAGATATCCACAAAGATATAGTGGGATATCATAGTCAATTACCTCTAGAAGGGGACCCTCATGTTAGATCGAGCTAAAAGAGATCCAAATCAACATCGAGTAGTGAAATTTATACTTCAATAAGGGGAATGAGAAAAAATAACATTAAAATAAAGGAATAAATTGAATGTTCAGCATATGCATAGAATAACTTGATATTCCCATGATAATGTAAGAAGTTTATGATAGATCATAAAACAATCATTAGTCTGAGAGAAGACTCTCCCACAAAATTAGGAGGTTTGGATACTACTGGAAAAAATTATATAAGATCATTTTGAATTCACCAAGAAATTTCATGCATTATATATTAATTAAAAAATCATCCATAAACCCCTATATTTTTACATATAACTAAATATTCATTGTTTTTTTCCATATGTGAAATGGACATTATGGACCCATATCCCCAACCACAGATAACAATTTTAAGTCCCTCCTAACTACTATTGAAATATTTTTCAAATTGGATGAGGTAATACCCCTCATAGATGTTAGGAAAAATAGTATCATCAACTTCATAAAGTCAAATCACATAACATGATTAAGTGTCCCAAACATGGTATTGATATAAAACAACAACTACTTTTCTACATACCAAAAAAATTATTCTAGGAGTACAAAATCAAATCCAACCATTATTCCCACTATTAACTAGTGATGATTGGAATGATAGAGTCATTCAATATTACTCATCAAAATATTCTCTAGAAAATGGTGTTTATTGACTAGAATTTTTAGATTTAAGATCTCTTTCTTTCTATATCGGCGAAACATACCACAACACACACTCCAACACAAGTGACTCCATATTGGTGAGAAATCAATAATGCATTTGGATGATTTGAAATGGATCAATGAGAAAAGTTATGGATAGTGCACAATATAAAGGTTCATTATAATCAAATCAAGGGATCTTTAAATAAAAAGGATATCCTCCACTCCTTCCATAAAATAAAAATTATATTAGCTCTCAGGACAATAATGATACAAGGAAAGAAACCCTGAAAGCATGAACCCACATTTTAAGGGCCTTATATCATATATAATGCATATTCAAAAGGTTCATAAATATTGGTCATGGTTGATGGGGAACACAATACACACCCACTAGTGCAATGATTCCATAAAAATTAATTTTCATCGATTTAATAAAGAATGATAATATCTGGTAGAAATAACATAATATTCTTGGTATCATATGATATAGAAAAAGGTCTTTAAAATGTATGGTATCATAAGTTTTGGTATCAATACTCAAAACATCTTGGAATCCAATGTCTTGGAAGGAAGACTCTAAACTACACATCATCTCATTTCCTAGATGGAAGACTCTAAACTACATAGCATATTTCATCCTCACTACATGACATTAAACTAAACAAAATTTGTCCTCAACACATGATGTTAACGTTTATAGAAGAAGAACAGACAACATAATGATACACATCATGTAGTTTGTTACTTTATAGACGGTTTATTGTGCATTTTCTAGATTTTTGTGAATACAAAATAAAGTACTCCCATCCCTATGTGTCAATCATATTTGTATATAGAGTTTTTTTATCAAATAAATACATGTGGATTGATTACTACTATTATGGGATATGTAATGAAACTTAGATCCCAAACCCTAGGTCTATCCCTAATATCAATAGAAAAGATTCCCCTTATTCATTTTGGTTACACCTATGTGGAGAGTTTTTAAATGAATAACTATGTGTGGTTTGAATACTAATATAAAAAAGATACATAGTGACACCTAAATCCCAAATACTTGGTTTGTCTATAATATTAATGGAAAATCATTCCACCTATACAATTGTGATAGACCTATATGGAGAGTTCTTTCATTCATGAACTATGTGTGGATTGATTACTAACATTATAAAATATATAGTAACACTCATATCTCAAATCCTTGTTCCATCTAAAATATCAATGAAAAATTTTCCCTCTATTTATATAGGTCAGACATGCATAGAGATTTTTTCATTCAAGAACAATGTGTGGATTGATTACTTTTACTATAGGATATCCAATTATTCTTGAATCTCTAATCATGTTTCAATCTATAATAAATAAAATAAAAACTTTCAAACCTCCTTGTATATGGTTTGGACCAATAAAGATAACTATCTAAGGACTATGTGTGGATTAGTTCCTTACGTCCCAGGATATGTAGGGATGCATGGATCCCCAATTCTAGGCCTTTCTTTGAGTTATCCATTTTATCAATCATGAATCGACATTGAGATTCATATTTTTTTAATAATCTACATACCACAATAAATTTTTTAAAAACTCTACATATTCCCCACTATGTACTCTCAAATAGATTAATTGACTAGCTAGTTATCACATGTTTCCCACATAGATCATGACTCGTTTGAGATTATGAAACTTCGCAAGCCAATTTGGCTATATTGATTGAGACATGACTTGGATATGGAATCGTTTCATAATCACATTATGTTAAACTAAAAAACATCCTAGACACATGAAATAAAATTGTGCAATGACATCCTTGTTAAATAATGTTAACCTTCATGAAATGTGGTCTTTAGGATTAAAAAATCACTCATGATGAATGTGTATGCAATAATTTTAGTTCTTATCTATTCTCCACAAAATGTGTTCTATGCATGATGCCATAACCTTTAGGGTTCTCAATCCCTTATTGAGTCTTGCATTATCCATGAACCAACTTCATATATTCAATATTTCAGTTGATACTATCCAATTACTCATGTTGATAACCTTATCTTGGAACCCCATGAACCTTGTAACCCCTTACTCCTTGTTCTCCACAATATAAAATTAGTAATAGATAATGGATAATTCAAAAGGACCCCACTATGATTTAATGGGGAATGAAAAAATTCCTAAGAGAATATGTGTTGATGATATTTGGTCCCCTAGAAGAGGGCCCCTTAATCCTATGAGTTATCATCTCGACTACGTTGAAAATATGATACTTCCATTATCAATGAAATACCTATACACACCAATTTACACCACTAGTTAACTCATATATTTTGGGGTTTTGATTTACACCTTCAATAACCAAACAATTAAAGAAGATTTGGATACTCTCAATTTTAATAATCTTATCATAGTAACCATTATCCAAGCAATATTATGATATTATTTCATTTAACCTTTACAATTCTAGGATCTGTAAAGATATAATTTCTCTTGTTTAGTTACTCCTATAGAAAATAAATCCTTTCTATAATAAAATAATATTTATGGAAACATCTGATTCACATGATTTCAAACTATTTTCAAATTAATTAGTTGCATGATGTTAAAATATATGAAATTTGGTCTCACCTATAAGACATGATATTGTTTAGAGTGTCCTATCAAATCCATGAAACATTTATAGTAATAATGTTTTCAACTCCATAAAATAAGAAAATATAGAAATATCATATCTCTGTGTATGAGCCTGATATATGTAAAGCTACCCTTTGAATACCTTGATATCGATACTAACTAAGTGAGGAAATTAGAATTTCACTCTCCCCATCAAACAACTCAGATATATATAGTGACATGTCATTAAAGAATCAAATTATTCCTTGATTTATTACCTTAAAATATAAATAGGGGAACCTAGGGATCAACTTCCATAAAAATTTTGTATACCTCTATTTAAAGATTTCTATGTATACAATCCCACTCTGTCTATGTATGACTGATATCAATGTACACGTTTCATAGCCATGACATAAATCTATATATGAAGGGATCCAGTATATGGATAACCATTAATTAGTATGTTCATGGATAATATTGTTTTGCCACATATTAATTCTTCTAACTCCTAAAAAATGTATCTAATTATATGATTCACAATTTCATGTCAGTTCCTACATCCTTAATTCATGATTCTAAACTGAGAGGAAGATTTACTTTTCATATGATGTCAAATTTTATGAAAAATGTGTTTGAAGTGCTTCAATTTAAACTATACAAACCATCATCCACAATAATTACTTATCAAATGACCATAATGGTCTGACCCATTTCAATCATTGTTTGGGGTGATTCTATCACCTTTTTGACCAATAGAATTTATAAATCACACATCATTTATTGAGAATATTAGGTTACCACAAATCATATATGGCCCTTATATAGAAGAAAAGATCTCTTTATTTCACCAAGTATGTGGTAGATTTGTATAAGTGACTTAGATCCATAAACCATGGGAATGATGGAACTGTAGGAATAGCCATCAAAATATTTTGATCCCAGACATCATAATAGTATATTTTATAAACGTAGAGTGATTAAAAATCATATTCATCCTGATTATCTCATAGTGTTACTCATGATCCAAGAACATTGATACATGATTTACAAAACTCTCATATTATACTCAAAATGATATTGGAGTACTATTGACCAAGATGGTCCTAATTAGGCTATTTTGTAACACTCCCCCATTATTAGGTCCATGTTAATCAAGACCATGAACTACATGTAGTGTGGAAAAATAGTTATGACCATAATATTTAACATCTGTTGGTCCAAATACCGAGTCTCTAAACTACTAGAGAAAGAGACTTAATTATTTACTGTCTAAAAATACTCAAAGGGAATATTGAGAAACATTCAACCCTTCACTCACTAAAATCATTATATATAGAGTTTATTCAACACCTAGATCATAAATAACCAAGAAAGAATGTCAGAGGTAGGCCCCTGACTATTTATTAAAAAAGGGAAGTACATTAGTACACAAACCACAATTCAGAAGTCGATTACATATCCTAAGCATCATACCCATCACAACCCATATTAGAGTCTCCTTCCGTAGTGGTTGTCTCCCATTCCAAGATTTTGTAATGTCGTAGGATCTAGGCATAATTCCTTCTAAGGTTCAATTTCTCTAATGAGATCAGCTCCATTTGTGATTTTTTGAAAGAGGATCTAGTGGACAACGGCTTCGAAAAATCAGAGTAGTACTTCCTCATCCTTCGGCTGGACACATGCTTTTCAGATTCCCTCTTCCCGTCCTTGAGAACCTCATAATAGGAAGGTGTCACCGTCACATTTTCCTTGTCACTGTCTGAGAAATTCCCCCACTTTCCATTAATCCGAACATCCTGAAAACCATCACCCACTCCTCTGGCCTGACCATTTCACATATTACAGTCAAGCATTTCCAAACATGGTGGATACCCTCCAAGCTCTTGTCCAGCATCCATCTTCATTGGTTCATCACTCAAGGCAAGCTACAAATTGTTATTCTTCATCATTGTCGTGCCCACCTCTACCTGATCATCAGTTTTCCCCTCAGTCTCCAACCTAAGATCCATTCACTTACTTCCATCAGCCGAAACACACTGCATATCAGTGCCATCCTGAATTACCTCACCCACTTCCACTTGACAAACTTCACCAGATGCCAAGACTAGGAATTGGCTACCAACTTCAGCAGTGCTCCCTAAAGACTTAGATTGAATTTTCATACATTGACTGGCATCCAAAATTTCCCCACATCCATCCAAATTTGAATTCATCCTCCCCCCTTCAGACCAGTAGAGCTATGCCCAGCACCATCGACCCACTAATTAAGCCCACTGGTCTTATGCCCAGCATTAGCAGCATTCCCTCCCTCAGAACCTGCCACTACGGTATCTGCGCCACCTCCAGGAGAAACAACATCCACATGATTCACACAAACCTTGAGGTCCTGCTTAAATCTCCCAATCACCACAGAAACCATTGGGTTTCTCATGTCCAAACCATCCACTCCATTTCCAGCCTTTGTAATATCAACAGTCATCTACCCCTGACCAGTAGTTTTCTGGCTTCTCTTCACTGGAATTGAAGTGCTTCCATTGTTAAATTGCTTATCACGATGACCCAAATGATTCCATCCCGAGTAGTAATCAATCCAGGATTCAAAAATTACTACTTGGTTCCAGCTGAATTCTTTCCCAACAGTAATCCAGATCCAATCAACTGGCGGCTTCGAAGCATCCACCTCAACGGATAGCTGTGGGTTGACAGGATGACCCACTGATGATGTGTGATCATTACAGCACAGAAATTGCCCGACCAGATTCCCTAACATACAGATAATCACAGGGTTCTGGAAGGGTAAGGGATGATGTGGAAAACATACCCAGTTGGTGATGGAGGGCAAGTCCCGATTCATGTATAAATCAAATGACCATAGGAAGAGGAAGAATCTGCAACCACCACAGCGCCAAGGTTCCCTAAACCAGGCACAGATTAAGTAGTCCTCTAATCAAAAGTGTTCCATAATATGACCATTGTCTATCAAACCCACCCCCGTGCGATCCTTCAGATCCCATTTTCTATGCTCGAATCTGTCAAACTCATCAACCGAGGGTCTTCGGTGATTGAATCGAGACCCGAGGGTCAAATTCAAGAGATTTGAAGCCTCAGAGACTAGTTAATCCAAAGGTACACCACTTTGATTAGATCATGAATAACGAAATTAAACAGATCTTTCACATAGTAGATATTTTTCCCTAGAGGAATGAACCCCATTAAACTTGGGAGAAATAAACCTTCCAAAATGTGAAACTAGTTTCCACCATTACAAATGGATTACCTGTATCCATTACCCACCATTTTTAGTTCACTATTATTATCCTAGTAAATGATTTATAGTCCCCAAAACCTGACTATTAAATAGGATTCTAATTTCTCAACATTACTTCACAATGTATTGTACCCTATATCCAAGAAGTAATGTGATATTCCATTTATGGAACTTTTTATATCCTACACCACACACTTAAAACCACATGTCGTAGGGATCATTCTTCAATACAACAAACTATACTATCTAAGGGTTCCATAACCCATCTTGGGTAAATCTTTTCTCTATATACCACTTCATTATCTAGAAATATGAATCTTTATAAATCATTTATGTCCCTTAGAAAAGAGTGGGAATCCCACCTCCTGACTGTGAATGTTAGCATTATGGGATTTGGAATAATGGACATAGAAACGAAGAATAAATTTGTATCCTCCTTGCAGAAAATTACCTATAATCATCAGGATTCTAGGTAACAATGTGATAGAACTAAATATCATAGGGTGTATTTAGTTCATCCCCTACAAGTCAGCCCAATTTTATATTCAGTTTTTCATGCTCCTGGAAATGTGATTTACAAAACCCATATTCCAACCATCCAAGTGGACTTAGTATCCTTAATATTTTACCTTACAATAATAAAAACCTCAAAAAAATTGTAGGTTTCATGACTCGTCCTGGATAATCATCATTCATGTTTTCTATAAAAAACAGGTTTCCAGAACCATTCATTAACATTCATTCTACAAAATTTCAATTAAGAATAAAGGGAATCAAAAGCCTTCAAGAAAACTGATTCTTCATAATCTCATTAAGAATGAAGGATTAAGAAACCCTGCATTAATACCCATAATTCACTACAAGAAATATATGGTCCAATATAAAAGACCCTAATCTATAGTAACAGATGAAATAAGATAAATAAAACTAAACAATAGTAACATATGGTCTACGAAAAAAGACCCTAAACTATAATAATATACTATAAAATCTAAAATATCAAAAACTACATAAAGAGATGTTTTGAGATAAAATACCCTAATATAATACAATGTATGTTCCATATTAAAAGACCAAAAACTACAGTAACATATGGTTTGTGCTAAAAGACACTAAACTAAAACAATAGATGGATAGATCAAAAATACCCTAAAATGTAGAAATAAGTAGCCAAATATATAATACCCTACACTATATAAATGGTCTGTATTTCAAAACCTTAAATATTCAATTTTAATAGGAATAATTATTGAATGGTTATAGACCTGAATGGGGAACCCTGGGAAATTTGTTTGACTCACTGCAACATGTACATGCACTCTATGTGTTCCATGAAAAAAATAAAAAATAAAAAAATGGATGGGGAATAACAATTTTCATGATGAAAATGCATAAAAGGGATTAATGAGAAAAACCATGTTCATTCCTACTAAGATTTTACCATATGATGTTTTAAAAAAATTGGGAAATATAACAATGGTACAAATAATGTAGGGATCATTACATGATCATAGAAAAATATATCTATACTCACTATGTCCACTGACTTAAGGTGGAAATTAGGACACTCAGACTCTAGGGAATATGTTTACTTAAGTAATCATATTGAACAAATTGATATTTTTAAAACTAAAATATCTACATTGTGGATAAATCTCATGTTAGTATTCATTCATGAGAAATTATAAAGAGAAATCTATTATCCGTAAAGCATTAAAATACAGCTACAGGGGTTTACATGGTATTACAAATTATCTATGAAACTTTTAGTATCCATATGATATCAATATAATGAATTTATAAACACATCATGAATATAATAAATCCTTATAGAGACATTTAATTTTTGAGAAGGTATTTTTCAATGTAAATGTAAAAAAGGGGAACAGATATATACAACACATAATTTCTCCCATGAATCCTCTAATGAAATGTGGTTTATAAAACTTCATTCCCATTATATAATTATTTTAGAGGATTAATTTTTCTCTATTGAAATCTTCTACAGGGATGCTATATAGTTGTGAAATTGGACAATGTATTTAATTTTAACCTCTACAATCTACTAAAATGATTCTATACATGAGAAAGAGTTATTTCTAACCTTCTTCACCATGTCAAAGAACTCATGTTCCAATAAAACCATTTTCTTTGATGTTTGCATTGGATTATACTACCAAGATAGCTCCTCATGATGATAACTGATTTCAATATAAAATCATCTAATATAATCCATCCCATAATTAATTATGTTCTACTGAGACCTTGAATCCATCTTGTTTTATCAAGAATCATTTAGGGCCTCATCCTAACATTTTTTGACTAAATATGATGCATATGTTTCCATTACCCACAATTCAAGGGCCCTCACCTTCTCTATTAGTGAAATCCCTTCCATAATGTAGGCATGGAAATCCATATAGTCAAATCCACCAAAGTAGGGGGTGTTAAACATACACCAAAGATGACCCAGTTGGTTCTTCATTTCATCCAAAGGCCACTCTTAGATTAGGTGCCAAATACCCACCCAAACATTCCGTAGCATTAGTTGATGGAGTTTAGTAGACTCCAAGACTCGAATCATGCCCAATCATGGAAAAATATTATATTTTAGGAAAATATAACTAAGAAAGGGAATCATACTCACATCCATAAATGAGCTATTTGGAGGTTCATCCTCTACATTATCCATTTTTGTTAGGGTAATCCCAAAGAAGAAGGGACTATACATTTTGATCTCTGAGGTGAATGCAATATAACAATAGAAAAAAATTATTATTAGTCGATAGGTGAATAATACTATGATGAAATATTGTTAACATCTATGATCAATGCGGTAAACATTCCATTCTCATTTGAATCACTAGAGATATCTATCTCCCAGAACATGTCTTCAATGGAAGAGGGGAAACCCTCCTATGAAAAGTGACTTAGTAGAGCCATAAGTGTTTTCTCTATCTGCATACTTTTTTCTATACCTTTAATCACAATAAGAATAATGAAATGTTAGGTGATGTAATAAAACATAAAAAAATAGTGTCATATATATGTAAGTGATCACCATCACCCTAACATTCCTCCATCAAGGCTAAATTAGTTGAATAATATTTACCAACATCACCCTCCTATAGAAGAATAAATCATGTATGTAGTCAAATAGAAGGACCACTGGAATGTTAGAAATAGGCTCCAGGTCTAACCATTCCATCACCTCAACCATTTTCAATTCTTAATAGACCAGGTACTACATGAATGATTTAAATCTCACCCATATCCTCCTGAATAAATTTTTATTCCTCCAAGAGGTCTCAAAGGGGAACTATGCATTTTTTTAAACCAGAATGTGCTACTAAATTGGTAAAAAAGTAATGTCTAATAATAAAATTAGGATTTTATGGAAGATTAATTTGATTTTTTGGATCTATTACTATTTTCATTACATCTCTGAATAAGGGACCCCATATGTGGCCAATGCTAAAGGTGTTAAGGAAGGCATTCCTAGATGCGTGGAATGTGATGCCTCAAGAATGATAGTCTCCACCACCATCAAAGTCATTTAAACTTAGGATCCCTCATAGAAAAATATTTAGTCATTTACCAAGATATATCTAGTATGCTTATCCCTAGGAGAATACAATAGGGAAGAAATGAGTGACTAGTATCCTTACAAATCATACCAAACCATGAAAATCAAAAAGATAATTGTACAATTTCAATGGAAGCATATACATTTGAATATTATATAAAGGATATTTTGATCACTGCATTGATGATTGGGTGGACCTTTAATTAATGGTAACTTCCAAAATTCCAGTAACCACTATCCTTTACACTATGGGTGAGTAGTGGATGTTTCTCTTCATGCTTTCTATCATTGAATTGAGGTATTGAATGAAATAATTGACCTTAGAAAGATGATTTTATAAAGAGACACATGAGGAATAAGTTGAAAATAAAAATACATCAACATATATCTTCATCTTATGAAATATCCCCTAGCGTTCATCACCCGGGTTCACTACCATATTTTTCCTCCATTGCTGAAATGCAATGAAAAATACTATTGCAAGATAAGGTACACTTATAGACTACAAGATTATTAAAGAATTAACAGTTGGAACTCCTCATGGTAGAAAACCTGATGTTGTTTTCCTGACATGCTTGAAAAAAATCTATGAGGATGTGAATATACTAGCACCATGTTCATTTTCTAGTCTCTTATTAGATTTGGCTACCAATGGAATCTTTAACAACTCAAGTACTGATGTGCATTGTTTCTCATTACAATATGAGAAAATCAAACAAACTATATAGTGTTGAGACAACCGAATCTCATTATAGTTTGGATGATATTCTATATGAATTTGAGTCTAATATAGGTAAACATCAACCAAAAATTTTGATCCACCATTGGATGATTTTTGGATTGAATGTGATGAGGGAAAATTCAGTTTATATGAATGCATCAAAAATAATTACTGGATCAACATTAAGAATGCCACTCATAGATAATTCTACTATTAATTTAGATAAAAATGACTCCATCATATATTAGCATCATATATTACTTATCCTTATAGAATCCCATTCCACTAACATTTATACTACAAAATCTCATCAAATAGGGTTTGAATGAAAAATGTCAGGATGGATCAGACATGCCCTTAGTTCCCATTTCCTTAATGTGATGGGACTTAACCAAAAAATACAATAATAAAAAGAAATAAAATGGACAATAGGTATGTTATGGATGTTCGTGTATTTATAGATACCTAGTTAAACTCCCATCCATGACGATAACACCAAAAAGTGTCCATAATTTCTTTGAGGGGATCTTAACCAGTAAATATTTCATAAAGGTAGTATATCTATGATAACACAAAAATAGAAAACCCAAATATACTACCTCTAGATAAAGATATCACCATCATAAGGTTGTAAATTTTTAATCCACCCCATTCCTAGGTTGGGTGTGTGTACCGGCATTTGTATAAAGAAAGGATATCAACAAAACCAGTCAATCAGTGTAGGGAATATCCTCCTACCCCTAGTTTTTGAATGGACCATATTCAATTGTGGGACAGTAGGAATCCTTATAACTATGCAGATATTTTATCTAAAAATAATTCATAATAATATATTAGGGTTTAGAATAGGATTTTTGGATAAAATACCCCACCCATTACTTAAATGGGATGTCAAACCAAGGGAATGAGACCATCTCAAGGGCCTATTCATCCAACCTGATAAACTCCTTGAAAATGTGAGCATACTTCTCCCTACCATCCCAAAAAGAATATATTAAGATAAAATCATCATATATATCCCCTAATATCAGTGTGGAACATATTTTTTTAACATCCAAAATACTAATGCCAACTCTAAAAAGAGTGTGATTTTTTTTTTCATTCCTGGACTCCAACGATTGACCATGTACTCCATCATACCCTTATTAAAAAATAACTTATTTGGGAGATAAAAATAGATTCATACATTGCAATGATTTTTAGTTCCATGGAATATATTGATGTAATATGTTGCCCCCAGAAGGAATAATGATATTCCATCCAAAATATCCCTCCTGATAGAAGCTTTCGACTAAGAAACCTTTCAAACCCATAGTTTATAGTGAATTTATTCATTATTTATCAGTACATATTGATTTCCAAATTGGATTTATGATATATCCATTCAAAATCTATTGTGGAAAACATCACCACATACGAATCTATTCATTTTTTACTTGGAAATAATGTGGATCCTTTGGTAGATATTTTCTATAAAGGTATTGTGGGTCCTCAAGACCCATGATACAGGAAAGATCAATGAATATAATGGATGGATATGAGCATAATTTAAAAAAAATCCCATAAAGTGGATAGAATTATAGTTTAGGATATTTCATTGTACATGTACCCATAAGATCTAGGTAGAATGACTAGGATGACTAGAAAATAGAATGAAGGATATTATCTGCACATTAAAAAAATTAAATACTAAAAATTCACCAATGTTGTGACTTTTTTTCCAGAAGGCTTATGGAAATTGGAATCTATATATAAATAAAAATAATTATATTCCATATAAGTAAATAAGGTTTATAAAATATGTTAATAGATAAGAAAATATCATATGAATCACATAAACCACATATGGGTTCTCTATTGCATGACTTCATATAGGATTCATGAATCATATAGCCCATGAAGAATCTTGATATTGTGTAATCCATTTTGATTATTCTGATCATGTGATTGTTAGGTAGTCTCATGAACCATGTAATAATCAAGCGATCACACAATAGAACTATAAATTCATGTGACACCTATAGAATTGCAATGAGGTCTAGAACATGTGTCGTGGTTCAAGAGAATTATCGTGAATTGATTCATAGATTATTTGAACAAGCACAATGAAAAAATTTGTCACTAGAATAAAGGATGTGATTAGATATCATGAGTAGTTATCATGATAAGGTTCAGTAAAAGTGGTCTTGTGATGTAGTATTGTAAGAGAGGATATTGGAAGACATCTAAATATCAGAGTCACTGGTGAAATAAATGTCCCCTCACTCCCCTATTTAAAACGTGCTCCATGGAAAATTCAACAAAAACTAAAAGAAGAATAAATGATTGTAACACCATTCAAAAGATTCCCAAATAAATTAGGTGAGAATATACCATCCTATGATTAGAGTCATTATCTCTTTATTCCTCACTTATAAGGGGATAAAATTGATGATACACTTCAAATGAGTATTGATAATTTTATGACAGATTAAATAATCAACCATTATGTACTATTTTCTATAAAAAATAAAGGAATGAGTAGCTTGATGATATGATGATCATGGTGCTTGGTTACATGGATTTCATGACCATAGGAGGACACATAATCTCATGATGCTAAGAATGTAATGTGTCCATATCATGTGTACCGTGTGTTCTGATAATGATCACATGAATTCATTCTGACGAGTCCTTATGATCACCCAAATACCCCTTATATATCCAGATTCATCAAGTAATTCCCTTCCAACATGACTCATGGATTAAAAAACCACCATCAAATGAGTTCCTCCAATCACACAACATATCATCCAACATAATCTTAAAAATGTCACAAATAACCTTATAAAATAAATGAGAAAAATGGAGTATGCTTAATGTGATGGAATTTCTACTGTTTTTCCTGAAAATATAACATATTGATAAAAAGATTAGTTCAATATTCATATCATATCCCTATAAGCATATCAACCATGTTCTGAGAAAGACCTTGAGTATGAGACCATCATCATCAAGTGTCCTAGAAATACTTTTATTCAATAATGTGTCACACCTTCATATCCATAGATAGGAAAAGAGACCATACATGTCTATGATTAGAAGCCACCATGAGATATATCATTGATCACATGATTCACTAAAAGGAAAAAGTAAAAAAAGTAAATGGCATTGGAAAATAGTAAAAAAAATGTTAGAAAACGTGCAAGTATCATGGGAAAGGTTGTAACAATGTATTTAATGCGAAGGGTGGTTGTAGTACACATGATCATTTTATTGATCACACGAAAGCCCTACTGACATGATTACCTCATAATGTAAAGGCCAATGAACAAGTCACCTATATCATGTCAAGGATCTCAGACATGTCTATATTATTATAAAATGTTCTGATAGACTATCGATGAGAGAGAACCATAGGATTTGTAATATAAAATATAAAAAGTTTGTGACTTTATGTGAAAATGAATTCTGCTATTTTTCATCTAAAGGACCTGATATGAGCCAACTAAATCTCATATAGTGTTCTGGAAAAGTATTAATTGAACAATGGAAAAGAATTATTGAACGAACAATCTCATCAAGACTTCATAACATGTCAGCTTGATCTAGTGAATGTCCCCCTAGATATGTCAATTTCATTATTTGAAATCCCTTTGTCCAGAAACTGGTCCAATAAATATGAATATGGTGTAGTGATATCTCTGTCCATATTTTCCATGAAATATAAAGATAACACAATGGATGACTCATGATAGGTTCACATTAAATGTGTGATGATCCACTAACTCAACTCAATATCTTATATATATGCAGCATATGAAGAGGCCTAGATCTAGGGTGGAGAGACCTATAAATTCATTTCTATTATAATAGAAAGCACAAAAAATATATCATAGAGTGGGGGGATAACTTCTCGAAGTTGAAAAACATTGAATTGAAATGGTCTTAAACTTGGTAATCATGGGGAATGAATTAAGTGATATTTAGCATTAATATATGCTTCACATGATCACCATATTTACCATAAAAATGACTTTAGGGGAACTTAATATAATATAAAATAATAGTTTATATATATCTATTTGGTCTTGAGATGTGTCAATACGACAATTATTAATGAAAATTAGGTATTTTATTTGATAATGGCTAAAAAAGACAGAAGCCTTATAAGAAGTTGAATATTCTAATTTTCTTGAAATAGGTTCATGTACATCATATGTCCTGTTAATTAATCATGTTAAAACACTCATACATTTCATCTAGGTCATGCAATAGTAACATAACATGTTAGCTAGGCTATGAAGCAGTCCTGTAGACATGTCATCCAGGTAATGTAATAACACCTAGACATGACAGCCTTGTCATGTAAATCCCACTGGACATGCTAACCAAGTCACATGATGCTCTCTAGACATGTTAGACACATCACATGAATTATTATAGGTATTTCATAAAAGTGACATGATAGTCCTCCAAACCTGTCATTCAGGTCATGTGGTAGACTTTAGACATGTCATACTTGACTCATGAAAGTCCCTAGTCATGTCTATATTAACCATTTAAATCACCTCAAATGTTAAAATATTATCATTTGATAGACCATTTAAATTTCATCTATAGTTATACAAATAATAATGTGACTATCGGGACATTCCATGTAGACAATTCGGTCATGTGAGGCGTACAATCTAAACATGTCACCTAAACACTCTAGACATGTCATAAAAACAGCCATAGACATGTCAGTGCTATCTAGAAAGAGAACATCGGATGTTCCATTGAAACATGTGAACCACCAAACATGAATATTTGATTGGGAATTAACCTTTCACATGATAACTTTCCATTATGGATTCTGAATAGACACTGGTAACATCATATAGGGATTTGGATTTTTCATGCCTTCTAGACATTCTCATCTATCCACTCATTGATTCTACTATTTATCTATCAAAGGTCAAGGGTATAATTTATCATTAAGGGAATCTATATTGGTATAATTCCATATTTATTCTAGGTACTCTAATCACGGGGACTCAAACACTCATATTGATTTTTCATTCCTCCTCATCCATCATAGAATTAAGAAGTTAATTTATCTATAAGGACCTTAATTCATCATATATGAAGGGAAATAAGGACTCCTTCCTAAGGGATGATATTAGTATCAAAAACCCCATTTTTTTACCATAGTATATAAGTCCTATATACACATGTAGTGAGTCTGATCAAATTGTATCCCTTAGTTTCCACACAAAGAGTTACTCATGTGGTGTTAGGGATTCATAACAATTATATCACTCACATAATATATTTCTCTTTTCCAGGGAAACCTCAGCGTGTATTCCCTATTTAGTTATATATTATGATTTCCCAAACACAAGGGCATCCACCTTAGTGTATGTTGAAAAGGAATTCCCATATTAGATAAATCTAATGAAATAAACCTGGTCTAAATTAATTATTTTTCACCAACCATTATTGAATTAATGACATATTAAACTTTGATGTTTATGATTCCGATTATAAGTAAAATATGTGGGACTCCTTCCAAAATCTAACCCTCTATACCCGATGCCTAAGTGATCCCGTATATGTATTTTCTTCATGCACATAATATTTAATTCTAGGAATTAATCAAATTACATGTCTTTTGATTCTTGTTATACACAGGATATAAAAGACACCTCATGAAGATTTAATCCGACACATGAATGACCAATCACCTCTTAGGATGGATGTCTTCTCTCGAGTGTCTTGTTATATGGATTCAGAATATAAAATTCATTCTATTTCCAACAAATAATTGGAAACTAATAGAGAACCCCAGATATGTTCATATGGTCTCATTAGCAGAACCCCCTTTACACACCGAAGGATTCAACACCTAATATTAATCATTGGGTAACCAATCCCATATTTAAAATTTTAAGAGATTCAAAAATATATCGTAAAACTATAATAGAGTCATAGAATATGAAATAATTCCCCCAAAATGGTGCGATGTTCCAGATATACCATCCTCATAACAAATGTGATTTTTTTGGAGTCATTGGTTTTGAATCCACAAATGAATGTTTGCCTTTAGAAGGAATCTCTATAACTTGTAATATATGTGGGAACTATTAAGATCTTCTAAGAGAGAGGAAAATGTTAAAACTATTTTGAATGATTTTTTATCCATACGTGAACCACCCGGAGTCAATCATAAAATACCATACCATATTTTATATAAATACAGATGGTAAACATGAAGTAAAAGTATATAATAATAGATTTACAGAATCTTTAGAGGAATTGGGAATCATTTCTCCCAAATATGGGGAACCAAAATTGTTTTAAGGAACAAATAAAAATATATATTTTCTTAATTTTTTTAGGTATGAAAAATATTTAATTAAAATTATTTTCGCTATTACCTTTAAAAATTTATCATAGGTATCATATTTTATCCAAAAACTAGAATCCCCAAATATGTAATTTAAAAGATAATTGCAATTTTATTCAAAAAATATATTAATTACTAGTTTATCTATATATTTCGTACACTACCATGATTTTTCATTATACACATATTCAAAATAAAATTATTATTGTTTAGGAGTGAGTGGTAATCATAAATTGTGTTGGGATATTTTCAAAAATCCTAAAGGGGTGACTTCCAAGGACATTTGTAAATATTTTATTTAATTGAGATCATGATGATTTGGTTTATATACTAATTATTTAGTTATTTTTATTATCATTTTTAGGTATTCTATATTAAATAAAATTCCAACAGATAGATAGTTGAGGCAAGTGCCATCGAATCCCACCATTGTAGTGTATTTTCATCAATTATCATCAGTAGAGTCTTATATCAAAAAGTTCCGCATTAATTTTTGCATAAAAATGACAATAAATAATGCATTAATTATTTAAGAAATTAATAGGTGAGTCCCTTGAAAAATATATGGTTTGTTTCATAAATAATATATTAATTTATCTTTACTATCACCTCATGATTCCCTTATGGAAGATTTTGTATGGAAGCCCATGTTTATTTACTCATTGTTTACATTTTTATTTATTAGACTGTACACTATAACAAAATTCATGATTCATTTTTGTTATTATAATTATTATTAAACCTTTTATAGTCAGAATTTTTTTATAATTCCATTTATTAAGAAAATATTTTTTGTTTTCTATGAATTTGTTATGTGTTTTTTAAATCTTTTATACGTTAATAAAAATATTTTATGTTTGTGAATATAACTATGTTTTGAATACCCTATGCACAAGTCAGTTATTAAAATATATATTTTTTATTGAATTTTTTATAATTTTATATATTATTCTATTCTTTAACATCCATTTGATTGTTAATATTATTTATTACATTAATTTATTATGATGAGGTAACTAAATAGTACTAGGAATAATAAATCATATAGAAGCGAGAATAAAAAAAACTCGTTTGGTAGATAACATTATATAAAAATTTATTAGAAAAATATAAAATAATATTTCAGAATAAGTAATCAATATAATTTACTAGTAATTGTGTCATAAAATGTGATGAACTATGAGTCCTTATAAGGATCAATAACCACATTTATTTATGCTATCTTATTGGATAGATGAAAGCACCAAGAAATGTAGCATGAGTAGATGACTAAGACTAAATTAAGATGGGTCGGACAAGAAAAAATAATACATTGGGAAGAAATTGATAATTGGTTAATCATAATGACAAATTTAGATACTAAATTAAATAGAGGTATACCTAAATTGTCATTTTAGGTCAAAACATGATTTGAAATCTCAAAAATAAGAAAATTTAAAAGGATTATCATGAAAAATTATGAAATGAATTGTGTTTATGTTATTGTATATATAATGTACACATGCATAAATTTAACATGGGGTGTGGTGCTTTTAATTTAAGATTTCTGTTTTTAATTAAAAGGTTCATGTTAGTAAAAAATGTAGGTCATATTATCAAAACTACGAAACCAAGGTTAGATTTTATTAATACTTTTTTAAAAATATCTCAAATTAATTTTTGACATATAAGAATTAACCTACCTTCAATGTACCAACTGATTTCTTGATATGATTGAAAATATTTGATTCCAATTTTAAAGGGTCATTTTAGATCAAAACACAAATAACATAATCAAAACTCAAAAAACATTATTGTATGGTCTTGATACTTTAGTAAAATTTTCTATTCTACATTTGTGATGTGTAAGAATTAACAGTACAATAAATTAATTTTTTTGTCATTATGACTAAAATTTCGGGTCTTCATTTAAACATTGAATTTTAGTTAAAATAATATGTCAGGAAATGAAAAAATAGAGAAAATTTTATGATTTTTTTTATTTTATATTAATAAGATGCATAATTCATTTTTGACATATAGTAATTAGTCTCAAATAAATCAAATAGATGGGGTGTCTGATATTACTTAAAGGGAATATTTTTAGTATAAAAGTGACATTTTATTTCAAATCACTCATCACATACTAAAAATAAGAAAATATACTAATATTGTTTGAATACGTTAAAATAAAATATCCATGACTCATTTATTGTGTATAAGAATTAGTCTCAAATTAATTTGAATTGATATGTGACAATTGTGACTAAAATCAATTGATTTCATTTTAAAAGTAAAATATAGTTAAAAACATGTATTTTACGAAAAAACAAGAAAAAACAGTTATATTTATATGATACTTTAGAAAATATATTGATAATGTTTTTGTGACAATTTTGAATAAATCTCACATCAATCTGATACATGGTGTGGAATGTATGACTAAAAAAGTATGTTTTCCATTTAAAAGTGAAATTTTATTTTAAAACTCACATCACGTTCTCAATGATGAGAAACCAAACTCACATTTTCTTGATAACTTTGTAATTTTAATTTTTATTTATTTCTTATATCTAAAAATTAAATTCACATCAATATGAGAAAAAGTGTGGCGATTATGTCTAAAAGTATGAATTTTTATTATATGTTAAAATTAATTCAAAAAATGACATAATAAGAACCAAGTAAGGACATTTTAGTTTTATTAAATATTTAATAAACATAATGATAATTAATTTCTGAAATGTAAGAATTAACCACTGTCCAATCTAACAACAATGTGTCTTGTTTGATAAAAGGTGCATCACACCTTCAAAATAGTGAAAAAACACTGGGTGTGTCATATTACTTTGTAATTTTGTTTATTTATGTAGTATGTTATAATTTTTTATGTATTTTGTTTTATTATAAAAATTGGTGTTTTTATTTATTTTTTATTTTTTCATTGTTGTGTTATATTTAGGTTTTATTTATTTCATTACAATATTACTTAAATATTAACTATTTTAGTTAATGGTACATACTTATTTTGTCGAGATGGGGGTGTAATATTATACAATTAGTAGTATGATCAGGATCTAATATACTAGAAACCCAAGGAAAATAAAACCAAGGTAAACCCGTTCTCCCAGGGGTTATATTTTTTTGATTTTTAAAGGAGTTAAAAATTTTGTAACAAATTAAACATATCAATATAATTTTAATTTTCTGAAATTCATGTAAGGATTTATTTTTTATAATTTCATTTTTTATAATGAAATTTAATTTAAAAGATATCTATTTGGCTATTTTTGTTTGAATTTTTATGTTGTATAACACTACACAAATGGATGACTATTACCAGTGCTATATATTACAATGATAGAAGTCACTTTTAGGATGGATACAAATCGCTTTGATAAATTTCATTTTTAATATAGTTTTTCTAGAAATGGAAAAAGCTCTATAATTTTATTATCTCAAGAAACATATTCTTTTTTAGAGCTAACAAATCTACAAAAATCACTAATAAAAACCTAGACTATAGATGTGTAAAATCTCATTTTCCACAATCGATTATTTAGTTCTCGGTAAATTTACACCACACTAGTTTTTTATATCATGATTATATCAATATGTTCATTGTAATAAAAGGAATTATTGAGAAATAATTTTTCACGTGGGATCATAAATTGTGATACATTAGTCATAAGTAGAAACATGTATTTTTAGATTACAAAAATGAATCAAAGAATTATAAGGCTATGGGTGAAAATGTTTATGAGTACTTGAATCCATGTTTCTTGATAAGTGGGATTATGAAGTGACTAAAATAAATAAAATGCCTTCTCTTAGTTTTAGTGGAATCCATCATAAATTAAACGATCATGTGAAATTGATAGAAACAACAATATACCAGCCGTGAAGTTACTCATATTATAATATATAGCATTCAGGTATCCAAATTTAGCTCAATCAATCCACACCAAGAACATTGCACTATGTAAATGATGCCACCATTAACAGAACCTTAAATATTTTTAAAAATATATAATTATTTATGTAAATTATTATTACACTTTAATATATAAATAATTATATGTATAAATATATAAGATTAAACAATATTATTATATAAAGTAAAAAAATTAAAATATAAAAAAATAAAAATGAAAACTTAGTATATGGTAAAAATTAAATATACATTCAAAACAATTGCAACAGAAATCTTATAAAAATTTAATTTCTAATAACTTGGTAAAAATTTAAATACAATAATATCAAAACACGAAATGAATAAATATTAAATATGAATAAATCTTAATCATACAAATTAAAATCATTTTAAAAATTGTAAAAATCTAAAAATAAAAACAAGTAAATATATGGTAAATTTGAATAAACTAAAAAAATAAATATTAAATGAATTAATGTAATGAAACAATTGTTATTAAAAATGAATAATTTTAAAATAAATATTGAAAATGAACAAATATTAAAATCTAATAAATAATATTAAGTGAACAATTATTAAAAAAAATTGAAATTAAATATTTCTAAATAACGAAAAAAACTAAAAAATGAATTTTATATGAATTTTATAAATTAAAAAAATTATTCATGAATAAATATTAAAAAATGAATATATAAATTAAATTAAAATTAATTATATATTTATGATATTAGAATACTAAATTTATAAATGTATATATTATTTTTTCTATATATAGTATTAATAAAAATTGAATTCAAATAATTTGAACCATTTTCAAAAACATTAATTAATTTTATAAATTATTCAATATTCAATATTAAAAAAAAATTTATTAAATTATTTTTGGTTTGAAATAATCAATTCAACAGTCATACACACAGTCGAGGTTCAGTAGTGGGTTTGGCCTCATCTTTCCCATCTAATTTTATGTCAGGGAAGGTGATAAAGGATTGTTGGGGGGGGGGGGTGAATCAACCATATTAAAATTTAAAATAAATGAATTAATCATTGATAATAATTATGAAATTCTAATTATCGATCAAAATAATTGATAATAGTATATTTAAAATTAAAAATGATCACATTTTTTTTTGATGTTCGGTCAAAAGTGGACTAACTCTAATATTACACTACTATAAACTTTAAAATATGAGTTATACTCTACCTGTTTCTTTAGGGGGAATCATAACCCAATTGTAAAATACATTTTCTTGTGGATGTATACACAAGACACCTTACATTTGTGTGTGGAGTCAAAACCATCACAATGTGCCTTTAAATATCAGGATTCACAACCCGAATAGTCCAAATATTAGAATCTAGGATTCCAAACCTGAATAGAGAGAATGATTTGATGTGAAGTAATAAACTAAATATTATAGAACATGTGAAGAATATTTAAGGAACTATAGGAGTCTCAAAAAAAAACAAAATAGTTGATGTCGTAGAAGACTGATGAAGTAAGAGAACTAGTCATTGATTAGTAGATCAATACTTCTTTTCAATTATCTTTAATAATAATAAGATCTAGTTCTTTGAGATATTTTCTATCTGATGTAAATAGGATTTTAGAGGAATGAAAAATCCAATAGTTCTTTGAGTGTTTTTAAGTAAAAATTTCTCAGTAACAGAATTTGTAATTATGGCATTGCATCTCATAACCACTATATATATATATATCCATCTTTTAATAAATCATGAATCCCATTAAATTAGAACTAAAAAACACAAAAATTATAATATCCTAAATGTTAAAATAAAAAAAATTCATATAATAATTATGGAAGAAATGGAAAGTATAGTTCCATAATTATCTTCAAAAAAATAAATTAAATTCAAAAACATAAAGACTAACTAATGTCAAATTTAATTCATCATTATAAAATCCAAACTATATCTATAATAGTAAGGCAATTAATCCCATAAATATCATATCATTTAATTCTATAGTATTTAAAATTAAATTTTTAAAAAAAATCTAAATTCATAAAAATTCATAAATATAAAAAATTTAAGAACAATAGATTAAATACTAAAATATATGTTTTAGTATGTTTACTATCAGTAGTAATTATTTAATAAATTAATAAAATAATTTAATAAATAATTATACATAAATTTAAATATTTGAAATATCTGATGTATGCATATGTCTGAAATGAAGAAAGAATTTATTCTCATTCAAAAACTATATACTTTTTTAAAAAAAACCTCAAATTTATACTATAATATTAATATTAATTTATAAAATAATAAAAATAATTAGACACTTAATATAAGAATGTATTGATCATAATTTATAATAAAAAATAAATGTATATCACATTGAAAAAATCAATATTTTCAAAAAATAAATAAATTTCTGATTTGAATGTGAGTTATGGGTGACCTTATAGTCAAAACAATTATCTTGCAATCATAATAGTTGGTTGGTCAGTATATCATATGGTTAGTTTACTTACATAGATTACATAACCTATGATCAGTTGTTATAAGGTGAAATCAATTGATGTATGTTGTGGCCACTTTAGTCATTATAGGAACAAATTTCAACATATTATGAGAACATAGTGTGTGTTTAGTTGAATTTCTTTTATATTAGTTAAAATATATTATGATTTGGTTACAAAAATCATAGAGTAGTAGGTTAAAAAATCATTATGTTTAGGTTAAAAATTCATCTATTTGTAGGTTCACAAATCATCATAGAGTGGGTTCTTAAATAATCATGTGGTGATATCAGAAATCATCCATAACAAATAGTTTATAAAAAATAATGTTAGTAATAAAATTTAACAAATAAAAAATGTAACCAATACACTCCCCATTTATGAAAATTACAAAACCGAAAATTAATTTTATAAAATTAAAAAAAAAATTCAATTTTTCTAAAATTAAATATTAATATAAATATAAGTTGATTGAAAAAAGATGCTAAAACATTTATTTAATAGATATAACACCCCCTCCATATACATTAATCAATGTAAAGTAAAAATATCCTTTCAAAAAATATTCCCTGAGAATATTTAATTTTATCAGACAATAGAAAAGCCAATGGTTTAGAAAAAATTGCGAAAAAATTGATTATGAGTTAGAAAAAATTAACAATAAAAGTTAATTTATTAATAGAATCTATAATAAAATAAAAATTCATGTCAATATACAATGTTCTAAAATGTTTTAGATTTTTATTGAAATTGAAGTTAAAAAATAATTGTTTAAATAAATTTGGATATTGTCAAAAATCAAACAGTGGTCATAAAAATTTTGTTTATTACATAATGATTTGGAACAACATGAGTAATTAAATATATATTAACTTTTTATAGTATATAAAGAGTAATAATTTTTTCTTATTCAACCTCAAGAAAGTAATATTTTCCAATAAAAATGACACATACATGATTTAAAGTTTCTACCGTATTTAAAAAATCAATAATCATAGTCAAAATGACTAATAAAATGAATAAAATTATTTCAAGAATAGAATAATCCACAATTAAAATTTCCTTTAACATATCCAATAATTTACTTAATAGACTTTAAATGTTATTCATTAGGATCATATTGAAATTATTCAAATTAAAAAACACCTAACATAATATCAGGTCTAGAGGTGGTCCAATATGAAAAATATCCAACTATGCCTCTAAAAACTATAGAATCTACAGATTTTTCTAAATTATATGAATTTATTTTAAAATTACTATTTATATGGGGTTTATATATTTTAGAATATCTAAACAAAAAATATTAACTAAATCATCATATTTTTTATATTAATTAAGAAAATATACCATCATTTCATTGATAAGTTTGATTACCTAATATGATTTTATGTTCACCCATTAAACATACTTTAAATTCAAATTCTATTAAATTAAAAAACTCTTAAAAATTAAATTCACTTAATGATACAAAAAAATATCATCAATATAACATTGATTAATTAAAATAACATTTGAATTCTATTTAAATAACAAGGTAGGATCTACATTACCTTTATAGAAATCAGTTTTCAAAAACACCAATATATGTTTATCATATAAAACAAAATGTTCATTCACTATAATAAATAAAATATTTAATATTTAAAAACATGATTAATAATTTTCCCATTTTCCAAATCATTTTTTTGAGAAACATACAATTTTTTAAAAATAAATCAATTAAAAGATTCACTTTTAATATCAATTTGAAATAAATAAAAAATTAAAAAGACATAAAAGATATAAAAAAATATAATGTATTATATCATTGAAATGTGAAAATAAATATTCATAAAAAACCTATAACCTCTTCTAAATATTAACAATAATGTATAAACCTACCATTATACATATCAATTTTTCCTTCTTCTTCAATTTTATTTCTAAAATTCCTTTTACTTCCAATAAAATGATTATATATAGAGGTTTAAAATAAAGACAAATTTTTTTCAATAAAATTGATTATGTTCTTATTTAATAGAAACTAAAAGAATTTATAACATTTTTAAAATATTGTAAAGCAAACTCCTTATTAAAAACATATTCAACAAACATACCATGAACTAATTGTTCTATTAACATAGTTACTTTATTATAAAATAAAAAATCATTAGTTATTTTAGAATAAATAGATAAATTCATTTATAACTTTTAAAATTTTATATATCCATGTTATCAATAGTATTAAAAAAACAAAACACTTTGAAATAATCAACAATGGGGTTTTTCTCAATATTAATCATATATGGTTTATTATTTAAAATCTATCTAATTAATACTCGATTTGATATATCAAAGTTTTTATAAGTAGATTCATTCCAAAGTTTTTAGGTCAAAATTATTCATTCAACATAGTTCAAGTAGAAGTATAATAATAACCATTTTTATTTTGAACTGACATAGTGAAAAAATACATATATATAATGAGTAAATTTTATGAGACATAATAAATCAATGTAAATATACTAAAATTATTAGAAATAAAAAAATATGCACTACCTATTAAACTAGTAACATTAAGTGGAAAAATAAATATAAATGATTATTTTATGACAGTTTAGTAATACAGACATCATTAATAGATTTAAAAGAAATCTTATTCTTTTACCTTTTAAATAAGAATCACAAGCAAAGTTCTTACTTATTTTAAAAATTGTGTAGCCTTACTACATGTCATTTTTTGATATTTTTTCTAATAGTTAAATTATTCCATTTACAAGCCACTGATACCATAATATTGAATCTATTTGAGTAAAATTAGTGCACATGATGTTTTTATTAGTTAATTCAGAACAATCAATAAAATATTTATTCATCTTTTTTGAGAAAAAAAATTTAATATGTTCATTGATGAAAAATAAATATCTATTATTATATATATATAAATACTTATATTATATTATAATTATATAATAAAAATTAAGGTAGGTTTCAAATAATAAATTTATAATCATTTGGAAATTAAGTATTTTTAGATACAAATAATTCACCAAATCTCATAACCCTGAATTTTGAGTTATCATCAAATTTCATAGATCCACCAGAACATTATTTATATGATAAAAACTATAGACATATATTTTTACATCAACTTTCCATGTATGAAGTACTATGAATAATTGTAACATTTATTTCAAGTTTTATAAAAGTATTAATTAAATATAAATTAATTTTTGTACCCATGTTTTCTAAGTATCAATCAGGTGGTTATAAGAATTATTTTGTACCCAAACTGATTTTACACACATATTTCATAGTAATATTGAAGGTAAAATAATAAAAACAATTTTTTAGTATGGAAAAGATATTCAGTAAACCAAATATTACATTAATTATCGTGATTTCGTTATATATAACATTTAAATCATGTAACATTTGATTACATCCTTTATAACTCTTAAAAAAAGCCTTATATTTCTTACATATATTTATATTACATCACATTACACTTTCATATTTAAATGGTATCATATTTGATATTATATTATCAAACTCTTATTCTAAAAACCTAAAAATGTATTTTAAAAGACTAATAAGCTCTATATCAAACTTAGCACCCAATATTGCGATATATGAGAACTATGATATATCATAAAATATTACTATTTAAATGTGATTGTTATAACATTACTATTAAATTGGATGGTATCACAAGTATTAATAAAATTAAGGAAAAAAATAATCATTTTTTCTCTAAATAAATAAATTTTATTGATTGATTCCTAATAAATAAGTATATAATTTTTAGTAATTTCGTTTTATGCATAAAATAATATTTTTGAAAAATGTTATTTTATTGAAATTTTTAAATGATTATACTATATTTATAGGTTTTTATAAATTAATTAAATATTATTTTTTTAATTTTTACGTCATTAATATCATAGGGTAATGTTTTTTGAAATTGTTTAAAATATTTTTTTAATTGAACAGTTTAGAATAACTATTTTCATCAAACTATTTTTTTCGTTAAATAATGAAATTTAAAAGTCCCATAATGTTTTTAGTTTTTTCATAGGGTATAAAATGTCTACCTTGATTATATATATTATAATTAATTATATGGGGATCAGCATTATCCATGATGTTAGTATAAGTTCACTTTATTAGATTATAAACAACTTTTTAAAAAAACTAATTTCCATTCCAATTTTTAATTTTATTTTAAATTTTTTTTATTAGAAAAATATAAATGTATCATGAAAATATATTACTTTGTTTGAATTATGTGGTTAACATTTTTTAATTACGACCCTTTTATTTTTTTTGGTCCTTAAAAATAGTAAGTGTGGTGAATATTTATCACCTTAGTAAGGGTTAAAGCAAATCAGACAAGGTTAAAACTATTGGATTAGGCATTAAACTATCTCTAACACTTGAATTTTATCCTATTGGATGAGTTTTTTTGTTACATATATCTGAGATATGAAAATATTTTAATTTCATTCTTCTTGGCATTGATTATAAAATTTATATTATTTTTGAAATGGATATATAAAATTGTCACTCCCTTGATTAAATATCACATATATAATCTCATGGGGGAATAAAAATGATAAATTGTAAATTAAAGGTTACTTTTAACATAAATAAATTATTTTTATAAAGATATTTGATTTATAAAATATTGGGGGTATAACTACCTTAAATTATTGGGTGATGATAACTTAGTACTTGTGGTAATAGTAGGATAAAACCCGTCACTGCTTGAAACAATACCTATAAAAACAGGGATATATCAGTAGTATTACCAAAATGTTGTGATATCCTAATTTTGAAAGACTATAAAAATGGTTTAGACTACCCCTTGGTATAACTTACTTAGGAAATGTCTATCCCAATTTTATTAACAGACCTTAGGTACATATTGGATATACCAATGTGGTTGTAAAACCATTTGTATACCAAAATTTAATTACCCAACACATGGCCTCTTGTTCTCCCATTTTAGTCCCATACAAATCCATATCCTTCAAAATTTATCTCACTTCTCCATAAACAGCAATCAATACCCCCACAGTGATTGGGAGATGGATTAAAGTGAGATGAGGTGTGAGATAAAACCCTCACCACAAGGGGATTATGTAGATCTATCCCACCCAAGGGGTTTGAAGCTCTTCTCTTTTGATTTTCAACATCTCTAAGCTCCACGGATCTCGAAGGGCATGAATAAATTTTAGACTCTTGAAGAATAGCTACATGTTCTATCTCCATTGGGATTTCCTACCAGTTATTTTGTCTTCCGGGAAAATTGCAATACACAATTCATAGTTAGAAAGGGTTCCACGGCTCATGTCTCTGCATTGGACGGGGAAATCTCACAAAGTTTAGAACACTGTAATAATTCTTTCATCACCCGATTCTCTTTATCCAAGGGTATAAAAACCAAGAAAATTTTTATACTTATTGATCTTCTGTCTAATATATAGGGTTTCAGTGATTTTAAATGTGTCTCGTTGGGTAGGGGATTTTTCCATTTTTTATTCCCTTCTATAAAACTAAAAGGTTGAGAATGGGGTTTTGGGTTGTTAAACTTCAAACCAAGAGCTCGTTAGATTTATGAATGGAACCCTAATTTTAGCATTTTTGATCTTAGGGTAACTTTTTCTCAAGTATATATCAAGATTTATGGATTAAATTAGATTTTGATACTATTATATTCTATTTATCATTGGCTCCAAATTATGAATTCCAATCAGAATACACTTTGCCTCGAAGGATGCTAGATTTATAAATTCTTCTAGAATATTAGATGAAGTTGATTTAGGATCTAGTTTAATTGATAAGATTACTCCTTCCACTTAACAAGATAAATTCAACTTGAGAATTGTCTATGGAAAAATACCACCATTTTTTGAAGTGTTTTGCATGATATAACACTCTAGATCAGCTATTGATCAAGAATACAGTGTGAAAATGCATGCTGAAAAGGCACAATGAGTCTCAATATAGAAGAAATGAGAGACTCAAACCCTTTCAAGGGAATGATAAAAATTTGAAATGGTCCTCAGGTGAACCTCAGGTTCCTACTGGCCAAATTTATCCTTTTAAAAATTTTTATGATGAGATTACACAGTCTGAGTTGCAAAATCATGGACATAAAACAACTCAGATTTTGATACAGGATGAAGGACGTCCTTTCACCCCTATATTGGATAGACCAAGAATGGTCGGTTGGGATATTAATGTTTCCTTTAATAACCAATCTAAAAGAGGTTGTCCATTCAAGGAAACTTTGGTCAATTTCATGGAAGGTGAATGAAAATAATCATACTTAGAGGATAGTCAAATGAAAAGAGAGATCCCAGCCCAAGCAGTAGTCGATGATCTCTAAAATGGAGAAAGGGTAAGATAGTGCTAGATGCTACGACCTCTGATATGGATAAGTTCAAAGATTACTGCCATTCCAAATCATATGAAGTAGTTTTTTCTAAGGTCCATGATTGCATTACTAAGGACACATACATCAATGTTGACCCTAAGCTAGAGCACGAACCCCCTTCCCTAAAGATTGAGACTCTGTTGTCCCGACCACTAATGAGATTAGATGATTAATGCAGTACATGTTAGGTGTCTAATATTGCCCAAGCCATCATGATGACCTTGAGTAACATCAATATAGACGATGTGGCATAAAAGAAGTTGGACAAGCATGAAGCTTCCACACCAAAGAAGGGACTGATATCCATGCAGAACATGACATCTCCTCTTTAGAAGTTACTTTGTAACGGTATCATTTTTAAGCAATTTGATATTCTCACTGCCAATTGTAAAGTGGCTGTATCAAAGAATGATGGTCCCTCTGCTTCTATTGTAACAGCCCAAGATTTTATGAAAAATATTCTTTTTAATTTCACTAATGTCTTGTGTTGTACGGAACACCAAAAGGAGCTTTCACAACCCGCATCCTTGACTTGCCTTGCATTACACGCAATCGCGACCTTCCTCGATTGCGTGTGTAATACGCAATATTGAGTTTCACTAAACAACGATATGCTATTAAAATATTTCTAAAACTAGCCGTTATGAATAGTAATAACCACTTTTTGAAATTTTGTAGATCTTATTTTTCAAAATGGACTTCATTTTAGGATTCGGAATATCGAAATTAGCTTAGGGTGAAATTTTGGTAATTTTCAGATAACTTTCATATTTTGATGAATAGTGAAAATTACTAAATTTTAGATAAAAACAACTTTTTCAATCGAAATAATTAATAGTGATAAATTATTAATTTTAGTGGTTTTAAAGTATATTTAGAATATGTTTTTACATTTTAATACAATGTTGGTCCTTGGATGTAATCTCACATTTAAACCAGACATAAACAAGTGTCAATCTTTTGATAGATATTGTTTCTTAAAAACACGCTATTTGTTTTAACAGTGGGATTTAATTATAAAATTAATTAATGAAACTTATATGTTATTAATTTGGTAAAATAGACTTCATTTTTGAATTTGGAAGATGAAATATAGTTTAGGATGAAATTTTGGCATTGTTCTGAAAAACATCAATTTTTGATGAATAGTGAAACTACTAAGTGGTAGTTAAAAAACTGAATTTTTAATAAAACATAATTTTACTGCTTCTGTGAATGGAATTTCAGAAATCCGAGGGACACGGTTGATTTCAGTATGTAAAATGTGGCTCAATGAGATGAAAATAATTTTTGGTGAATAGTAACTTTTTACTTTTATTTACCACGGTTAAAAGTAAATAGGGTAATTAAGGGTAAGAATGATATTAATATTACCCTAACACATGTCCTAATTCTATTAGAGAAGTTTATCTTGACCAAAAACAACCTTAAGTGTAAAATATTATCATTTAGGCCCACTTGGATTAGATTAGGACATTTATTATTATTTAATTCAAAGAAGAGTTAAAAGAGTTAAAATCAAAGAATATTTACTAAAACATTTTTACTATAGGGTTGTACATAATATAAATTCGATTGTAAATATTCATTAGAAAGCTAAAACGATTTCCTACATGATGGAATTTTATTTGTAATTTTTAGACATCAAATAATTTTATTTATTTATGACACAAAGATGATGCAGTAATTATCTTATTAATGAAATATTGACATAATTGATATTATAAATACCAAAATAAATGTAATTTAAGACTTTTTATGAATTACACTAATTTTATAGGTTACTATGATATATTAGTGTTGATTTAATCAACTGTGTTCGAACATATAATTATGTTATGACTTTCACAAAAATCATATATCAAATAGTGTCAAAATTGACACAAAATAGTTTTTAAATATAATATTATATTATTAATTGTTATTTTATTTATAATAATCTAAGGTTCGGCCAAATGACATAGATAAGGATATATGTATTAATAATATACAATTAGGGGTTCTTTTGGCATGTTATAGTAAGTGTATTAACCATATAGTGAAAGAAAACAAAAAGACACGGTAAAAGTTAAATTATTTAACTTAGAGTTATATCTAATTGATAAGGTTAAAATAATACCCTAAACGTGTATAAATCCTATTGGATGATAGGATTTTGACCCATCCCCACTTTAGCTTCCAAATAAGACCCTTTGGAACCATTATAAACCGATTTTGACTTTAATATAAAATAATATTTTGAGATATCCCTAAAGTGCCCCTCTCCTCCCTTATAAAAGGGCACCTCCTCCCCCTCCTCCTCACACCAATTTGAGCACTCAAGCTCGGCCAACCCCTGCCAAAATCCCTTCTCCACTTCCCTAGAATAATCCTATAGGTCCTTATCTTCTTTAAAGACCAATCTTATCTCCCTAAGTGGAGGATTCAAAGAGGTGTTCCAAAGAAGAGGTAATATCCATTACCGATCTTTCCAATTTCTTTCTTCTTAAACTTCTTCTTCTTTAGTTGTTTCATGATAAATTAATAACATCAGTATGTATTATATACTGATATGTTATTATAAATATGAAAAAACTCTAATTAACCTTCTATCCATCCTACGGAGGAAGGAAATCACCGCGCGTGCGTACGTACGGAATATCGTCTCCACGCCGTGGTGTAATCTATTTTCCACCATCACCTTACAAGGATGGGTATAATGGTGTAATGAGAAACTATTTATGATTATTATAATTTAATATTGATACTGAAATAATATATATATACTCAAATACAATTCCACGATCATAGGAACGATATCATCACTCGTGCGTACGTACGGAATATCGTCTCCACGATGTGATGCGACTCGTTCTACATGATCATCATTACATAGTAATTATATAAATGAATTGAATGAATAAATATGATATATTTTACACTAATACAATTCTGGATATAAGGTATCTATAACCTTAAAATAAGAATAAAAATTTATTCGGCAAAACACGCATAAGAACAAAAGGCAATAAGGACCCGAGTAACAAGTAACAATGAAATATTACTAACAAGAAGCTAAGAATATAACCATATATGATATAATATCAATATGTATGATTCTGGAATAAGTCAATAACATTATTTAAACCATTATACAGGAGCTTTGAACACGTACAAAGCAAATCGGACCTAAGGTAAGGGAAATATCACAATCTCATTTTTATCCGAGATTGTTTATTCGTAAGTATTTACTGGGGTGTATTTTATCATCCACATCCATGTTTCATAAATATGTAATATTATTTCCATCCAACTACAATTGTTTAAATCAATTTTTACCCTTCGGTGAGTTTTTAGTAAAGAATATGAAAGGAATCTTTTTTCGTTTTTTCGTATGAGGTACTTTTTGACTTTTCCGACAAAAGTACGAAGAAAGTTTTTTTAGATTATACAGAATGAATGGATTTTTAAAACATTATTTCCAAGAAGCTTCCTTTACAAGTTTTCAAGTTTATTTTTAATCAACTTCTTTTATTTTAAAGTCATATGACATTTTATGAAAGGAAAAATGTTTTTGAAGAAGAACAGATATATTCCTCAAGAATGGAGTTCAAGTGTTTTATCAAAATTATTTTCCATCTAAGATAATAAAGGGTTCTGTTTTTATCCCTATTATTACATTGATTTGATCATGTTGTGATGTAATTATTTTTATGAATTCATTTATCTTATATGAAATGTTTTATGATGTCACGATGTTTAAGATTCCCATTTTTATTACATGGGTTATGCAATGATGTGTGATTTAGGATTTTGTGGCACACATAAGAATGGTATCATTATGAGATGGGTGGGACCTATATCTCCCTACAATGCATTGGGTAAAGATTTCAAATATCATGAGATAGACATGGCTAGAATATAGGTTATACCGGTTCAGTGAAACAGGACTGAAACAAGGGTGACTCGATTCAGAAAGGGACTTTGTCCACTAAGATAGTCTTGGAAATGAGTCATGACTAACAAGAAATGATTCTCTATAATTATGTGTGTATGCCACAAAGTTTCATGTTTTATGTTATGCTTATTGGGATTTCATTTCACTAATATGATTTATCCCATGTTATGAAATTATGCTCTCTTTTACAGGTTAAGATTTCCAAAAGTTATGTTCTTATGAATATGATGTGATTGATTTTTCTTTTGTTTACCCTTACTAAGCATTTGAGCTCACCCTTTTATGTTTTATTTTCCCCAGGATATAAAGAAAGGTTTTAGGTAAAAAAAAGGGAAGATCTTTATGGGAGATATTGAAGATCTTTCACCACGATTAGAATATTACGTTCCGAGTTTCCAAAGACACTAAACTATTACGATCCTTGTGTTTGTGTTTTTGTTATGTACTAAGTATTCCGCAAAAGTAATGTAATGTCAATGTACGTCAGGATACGGGTCTCTAAAGTTGGTATCAGAGGAAAGGTTTAGTCAACCTTTGGAAACTAGGATGCGGGAACTTTAGTGAGATCCCTAGAGATATTTCTAAGGTATGTCTAGGGATGTCCCTAAGTTTAAGTATACGTATAGGTTATAGTACTAGAATTACGCTAACGATCATAGAATTAAACCTAAGATGTTAGATATTGAAGGTACTCCCCCTTTATTATGTTGTTTTCCCTAGCATGATTTTTGCCTCTCACACTATTCATTTTGGGTTTTAGACGATGGCTGGATCTCGAAGGAACCGTGTTGATCAATGCAGTGGACAATGCAATGTTTGTCCTCCTGAACAAACAAATGTTATGGGAGATGGAGTGAAAAATATTATTTCTATCCTTACACAAGCTATGAATCATTCTGGACTTCCAAATGAGCAGAGAAGGGAACAATATTCTATTGAGTACTTCATGAGGCAACGTCCACCTTATTTCAGTGGGACTTCCGATCCACTTGTTGCTGAACAATGGATCAGTACCACTGAAAAGATATTTTCAGTTCTTCAATTTTCTGAACATGATAAAGTCATCTTAGCAGTATATCGTTTGGAAGGTGAATTTGATCAATGGTGGAATCTTATTAAGAATACGAGGCCAAGAGATGAAATTGAGTCCATGGAATGGGACGAGTTCAAGAACTTGTTTTTCAGTAAGTACTTCCCTCGTATTCTTCAAACAAAGATGGAAAAGGAGTTTCTTGAGATGAAGCAGAAGGATGATGAATCTGTTTGTATATACGAAGAAAATTTTACAAGACTTGCAAGGTATGCATCTGGCATTATCATCCAACCTGAAAGTAAAGTTGATCGATTTTTCAGTGGCTTAAAACCAAGTCTTCGAAGGGAATTAGCTATAAGAGACTTTAGTAGCTGTGAAGAAATTGTGCGTTGTACTATCATGGTAGAAATGGAAGTTGGTGTTACATATCCATCTCATGGTTTTGACAAGAAACGAAAGATGGAGTTCAAGGAGAAATCTCAGAATAATGGTGAAAAGAAGATGAATGTTTCCTTATGCACAAAGTGTGGAAAGAAGCATGGTGGAGATTGTCTTAAAGGGACTAGAAAATGTTTTAAGTGTGGAAAAGAAGGTCATCGAGCAGCTGAGTGTCAAAGTAATGGAAAAAGGGATTCTAATGATGTGAATAAAGCAAACACTGCAGAGAAGGCACCACCAACACTTCAATGCTTCAAGTGCAAGGAAATGGGGCATTATGCTAATAAATGCCCTAATCCAAGGGTTAGTGATGATCGACATGAGCAACCGCATAAGGAAAAGGACAAAGGGAAGTCACATGCGATCACCATTGGCGATGTTGAATATGATAACGATGTGGTGGAATGATTAAGTGTTTATGTAATGGGATTCCAAAATAAAGTTGTATCATAAAGTATTGGAATATTTATGTATTGGTCTAATGTGGTATTCAAAGTGATTGAGATATTTTTGGAAATAAGATGATATGAGCATAATGAAGAGAAAATGAAGAAACGAAATGTTTAATAGTATTCATGAGCTCATGATTGATATAAGGATTAAGTGATATCATTGTTTGAGTATATAGAATTTTGAGGATTTTGGTATGTGGAAAGTGTTAAATTTTAACTGCATTCGTGTTTTCACTAAGGTATTCAAGAGAATACATGATTAAGGACATTGAATGTTTGGAATGTGACCAACAAAACATATCTTATGATATATGGGGATTGACGATGGTGTTAAATCTCTGGTAATCGTTTTCACTATGTCATGATAGTGGACTGCAGTATTATGGATAAGCCTAATGATTGGAATGGATTATGTTGGACATAAGTTAGTATTGTTTAAGGATAGAAGTTTTCTCGATATTATTGATGCGATGTTATAGTAATATAGTTTTAGAAAAAGGACAACCTGCAGGACGGGCGACAGCCCATCGCGTCGGACAAGGCTGTTGAAATCGAACCCACAACCGAAGTGCGACTGGCCTTTATCGCCTACCACTGGCCTACAGGAAGTCCCTGTTTAGTAGAAACTAGTTTTATTATATTAATCTGTATGACATATGATGTATAAGTCCATTTTAGGAACCATATATGATTAATCTCACTATAGATCGACTTATGTATATAATTTTTTTGCTAACCTTTTGTTTGAGACAGATGGAATGACCCGTCATTCTATCACATGATCTGCTAACACTTCACGAATAACAAATTCAACTTCATTTATTTAAGAGATGAAGTGGAAATTGTTAAAGGCACAAACAACAGTGAGGTTGTACCAAAATAAAGTAAGTATTTATTCTAATTCAAATTCTTTAACTTTAGGGAAACGATCTTGAAAACCAAAAATGTTGTCCTAGTGATCTTATATCTGATGAATCAGATGGTACCATAGATCGTCACAAATTTATGGCTTTGTGATTTCTGGCTTTTCCATAGCCATGTTCTCTACCACTCTCCATCAGAACATGATGGCTAGATTTCTCTTCCATGTCCATATTTTCACCTATGTGGAAACCCAGTGATTAGTTTATTTGGGTAACCGTTAAGTTTCATACTTTTGTTTTTAAATATTGGTTTTGGTATTCGTTTTTACGATGTGGGTTTCTATTAAAGAAACTTTCGAATAGTAAACCATTTATAACCCCGACGAATTTCGAGGGCGAAATTTATTTTAAGGGGGGTGGAATGAAACAGCCCAAGATTTTATGAAAAATATTCTTTTTAATTTCACTAATGTCTTGTGTTTTACGCTACACCAAAAGGAGCTTGCACAACACGCATCCTTGACTTGCCTTGCATTACACGCAATCGCGACCTTCCTTGATAGCGTGTGTAATACGCAATACCGAGTTTCACTAAACAACGATATGCTATTAAAATATTATTAAAACTAGCCATTATGAATAGTAATAACCACTTTTTGAAAATTTTTAGATCTTATTTTTCAAAATGGACTTCATTTTTGGATTCGGAATATCGAAATTAGCTTATGGTGGAATTTTGGTAATTTTCGGATAACTTTCATATTTTGATGAATAGTGAAAATTACTAAATTTTAGTTAAAAACAACTTTTTCAATCGAAATAATTAATAGTGATAAATTATTAATTTTAGTGGTTTTAAAGTATATTTAGAATATATTTTTACAATTTAATACAATTTTGGTCATTAAATGTAATCTCACATTTAAACCCGACATAAACAAGTGTCAATCTTTTGATAGATATTGTTTCTTAAAAACACGCTATTTGTTTTAACAGCGGGATTTAATTATAAAAATAATTAATGAAACTTCTATGTTATGAATTTGGTAAAATAGACTTCATTTTTGAATTCAGAATATGAAATATAGTTTAGGCTGAAATTTTGGCATTATTCTGAAAAACATCAATTTTTGATGAATAGTGAAACTACTAAGTGGTAGTTAAAAAACTGAATTTTTCATAAAACATAATTTTACCGCTTCTGTGAATGGAATTTCAAAAATCCGAGAGACACGGTTGATATCAGTAAGTAAAATTTGGTTCAGTTAGATGAAAATAATTTTTGGTGAATAGTAACTTTTTACTTTTATTTCCCACGGTTAAAAGTAAATAGGGTAATGAAGGGTAAGAATGATATTAATATTACCCTAACACATGTCCTAATTCTATTGGACAAGTGTATCTCGACCAAAAACAACCTTAAGTGTAAAATATTATCATTTAGGCCCACTTGGATTAGATTAGGACATTTATTATTATTTAATTCAAAGAAGAGTTAAAAGAGTTAAAATCAAAGTATATTTACTAAAACATTTTTAATATAGAGTTGTACATAAGATAAATTCGATTGTAAATATTCATTAGAAAGATAAAAGGATTTCCTACATGATGGTATTTTATTTGTAATTTTTAGGCATCAAATAATTTAATTTATTTATGACACAAAGATGATGCAGTAATTATCTTATTAATGAAATATTGACATAATTGATATTATAAATACCAAAATAAATGTAATTTAAGACTTTTTATGAATTCCAGTAATTTTCTAGGTTACTATGATATATTATTGTTGATTTAATCAACTTGGTTCGAACATATAATTCTGTTATGACTTTAAAAAAATCATATATCAAATAGTGTCAAAATTGACACAAAATAGTTTTTAAATAAAATAAAATATTATTAATTGTTATTTTATTCCTAAAAAACTATGGTTTGGCCAAATGTCTTATATAAGGATATATGTATTAATAATATACAATTTGGGGTTATTTTGGCATTTATATTAAGTGTATTAACCATATAGTGAAAGAAAACAAAAAGACATGGTAAAAGATAAATTATCTAACTTAGAGTTAAATCTAATTGATAAGGTTAAAATAATACCCTAAACTTGTCTAAATCCTATTGGATTATAGGATTTCGACCCATCCCCACTTTAGCTTCGAAATAAGACCCTTTGGAACCATTATAAACCGATTTTGACTTTAATATAAAATAATATTTTGAGATATCCCTAAAGTGCCCCTCTCCTCCCTTATAAAAGGGCACCTCCTCCCCCTCCTCCTCACACCAATTTGAGCACTCAAGCTCGGCCAAACCCTTCCACAATTACTTCTCCACTTCCCTAGAATAATACTAGAGGTCCTTCTCTTCTTCAAAGACCAATCTTAGTTCCCTAAGTGGAGGATTCAAAGAGGTGTTCCAAAGAAGAGGTAATATCCATTACCGATCTTTTCAATATCTTTCTTCTTAAACTTCTTCTTATTTATTTGTTTCATGATAAATTTATAACATCAGTATTTCTTATATACTTATATGTTATTATAAATATTAAAAAACTCTAATTAACCTTCTATCCATCCTACGGAGAAAGGAAATCACCGCGCGTGCGTACGTACGGAATACCGTCTCCACGCCGTGGTGTAATCTATTTTCCACCATCACCTTACAAGGATGGCTATAATTGTGTAATGAGAAACTATTTATGATTATTATAATGTAATATTGATACTTAAATAATATATATATATACTCAAATACAATTCCATGATCATAGGAACGATATCATCACTCATGCGTACGTACGGAATACCTCCCCGCGATGTGATGCGACTCGTTCTACATGATCATCATTACATAGTAATTATATAAATGAATTGAATGAATAAATATGATATATGTTACACTAATACCATTCTGGATATAAGGTATCTATAACCTTAAAAGAAGAATAAGAATTTAATCGGCAAAACACGCATAAGAACAAAAGGCAATAAGGACCTGAGTAACAAGTAACAATGAAATATTACTAACAAGAAGCTAAGAATATAACCATATATGATATCATATCAATATGTATGATTATGGAATAAGTCAATAACATTATTTAAACCATTATACAGGAGCTTCGGACACGTACAAAGCAAATCGGATCTAAGGTAAGGGAAATATCACAATCTCATTTTTATCCGATATTGTTTATTCGTAAGTATTTACTGGGGTGTATTTTATCATCCACATCCATGTTTCATAAATATGTAATATTATTTCTGTCCACCTACAATTGTTTAAATCCATTTTTACCCTTCGGTGAGTTTTTAGTAAAGAATATGAAAGGAATATTTTGTCATTTTTTTGTACGAGGTACTTTTTGACTTTTCCGACAAAAGTACGAAGAATGTTTTTTTAGCTTATAGAGCATGAATGGATTTTTAAAACATTATTTCAAAGAAGCTTCCTTTACATGTTTTCAAGTTTATTTTTAATCAACTTATTTTATTTTAATGTCCTATGACATGTTATGAAAGGAAAAATGTTTTTGAAGAAGAAAGGATATTTTCCTCAAGAATGGAGTTCAAGTGTTTTATCAAAATTATTTTCCATATAAGATAATAAAGGGATCTGTTTTTATCCCTATTATTACATTGATTTGATCATGTTGTGATGGAATTATTTTTATGAATTCCTTTATCTTATATGAAATGTTTTATGATGTCACGATGTTTAAGATTCCCATTTTTATTACATGGGTTATGCAATGATGTGTGATTTATGATTTTGTGGCACACATAAGAATGGTATCATTATGAGATGGGTGGGACCTATATCTCCCTCCAATGCATTGGGTAAAGATTTCATATCTCATGAGATAGACATGGCTGGAATGGTAGGTTATACCGGTTCAGTGAAAGAGGACTGAAACGAGGGTGACTCGATTCAGAAAGGGACTTTGTCCACTAAGATAGTCTTGGCAATGAGTCATGACTAATAAGAAATGATTCTATATGATTATGTGTGTATGCCACAAAGTTTCATGTTTTATGTTATTCTTATTGGGATTTTATTCCACTACTATGATTTATCCCATGTTATGAAATTATGCTCTCTTTTGCATGTTAAGATTTCCAAAAGTTATGTTCTTATGAATATGATGTGATTGATTTTTCTTTTGTTTACCCTTACTGAGAATTTGAGATCACCCTTTTATTATTTCTTTTCCACAGGATATAAAGAAAGGTTTTAGGTAAAAAAAGGGAATATCTTTATGGGAGATATTGAAGATCTTTCACCACGATTAGAAGATTACGTTCCGAGTTTCCAAAGACACTAAACTATTACGATCCTTGTGTGTGTGTTTTTGTTATGTACTAAGTATTCCGCAAAAGTAATGTAATGTCAATGTACGTCAGGATACGGGTCTCTACATCTATCATGACTCTTATTGCAACAGAAGAACCTTCAAATGATGAAGGTGGTGCGTGGATGCATTAAAGGTCTTGGAGAAGGGGTTGACACCCCCATGGAAAAGGTGATCCACTTCCTTACCACTATAAGGGCACCTTATCTAGAACATGTTAAACTTTCTTGTTCTACCTTTCTGAGGTACCAAATGGTTCTGCATTTTACTCTTCATTAGATTCCTTTTTTGATTCAATAAAGTGGTGTCTAAAACTAAATATTTGTTAAAAAAATCTATCCTCCCACACTATGTTAATTCTATTTTTCATGAATATAAAATTAGTATGTTCAAAATACTTCATCTCTTCTATCATCCGTTCATTATTTTATATTCTAAGTATGAAATGAAAAATAGATTATTTTTTATATTCTATATTGACTGAATGAATGTTAGTTTTAATTTAATATCTGATTTAATTTCATAATAAGTTTGATTGTAAGTGATGTACTTTTTTAGTTTGTTTACTCTCTACTTCTATATAGATCTCATATGAACCTATAAGTTATTTTTATTTACATGTGTTTAGTTTTAATTTTATATAGGGTTATGAAATTATTAATTTCAATGTTTTATTTTTAAAATTTAAATTATTCATTTCACTTCTCAAAAAATACCACACATCAAACTCAATGTGTTACATCCTGGAAAACATGAATCGGCATCCCTATAGGCAATTTTTATTAGAATGAATCATCTATTATATATTAAAAACCCTCCCACTCAATGAATCTCATATATTTATGATATTTCTTATGCATGTTTAATTAAATACCCTAGTATAGTATTATATCATCACTCATTATCGTGTATTTTAAAAGAACTATAGTAATGATTCTCTTATAATATCCTCACATGATTTCTTTATAGAATTTTAATTAGAGTCACTAGTATTAAATAAAACTACCTATATTATGATAAATCAAATAATTTAAAAAATATAATATGAAAATCATATTATCTAATAGTGTACACACATATTATTAAAACTACCTAATTTTTAAAAGCATGGGTTATCCTATAATAAAAAGTTTTTTATTGAAAAACATTTCAAGAAACCCAAATCAAATTTTTTCTCCTTATAATTATTTTATTAATTTTAATCATTTTTTAATTACATAATTCACTTAATCACTATTTTATATCCTACAATAATTTTTAAACATTCTAATTACTTCCCACTGTATGTGTCAAACTTAATTTTAATTTATTTTTTCAACTATTTATGTACATTTTATTTATTTTATCACCTCTATTTGACAATCACTCTTCGTCACTCACAATTACACTAAAATTTTAGTTCACTATACTTATCTAGAATCCCACTTACAGTAGCAATGTTTCATGGAGTATGATTGGTAAACATAAAAAAAATCATTTTAATTTTCCATAATATGAGAAAACATAAATTTTTTATTTATCCAACATAACTTCATAATTTATGCAGACTATAGAATATGTTTTCCTGAAAATATTAATTATTTAGACATGAAATTATAGAATAAGAATATCATAAGTTCATAATTGAATATAATAAGATAAAAATAAATACGATACTTATGAACAGAATTTTTTATTTTATTATGTATAGTTATTACTAATTGATATGGTGGAATTTAATATCAAGGTTATATATATATAGTATTTTGTTATATATATATATATATATTTTATTATGATTCTCATATAGACTACTATGTCTGAAATTGTTTTATATAAGGTAACATATTCTATTTTCCTTAAATATTCTTTAGATTTAACTTCAATATTATTTCCTTAGTTCTATGATAAGACATATAAGTATTTTCTATATAATGGATAGATGTTGGGTGTATGAACCAGATAGGATCACAATATATTTTTAAATCAATTTGGAGACCTATTTATATTTTTCATTTTACAATGATTCATATAGTTTTTATATACAATTCCCAGGTTAGGAAGACCTTGTTTAGGTCATGAAGATGTTAGATACCATATAACAAAATATGGAATTCAAAAATATTTAATGTCTACTATCACTATAGAGTGAAAATAAAATATAAAAATGTTCATGATGTGACTGATATGAATAGATTTCAGGATTTATTAGTTATCTTTTATCTACTTATTTTTCATTATTAGAATGAAAGGATTCATAACAAATATGAATTTTATATTAGCACAAATTACACATGGTATGTAAAATATGATGTTGATTGGTAGAAAGAATTGAATGATTCCTCTATGAATCCAATATATCATCAATGTGGTAAAATGATAAAGCTATAATTTTTAATTAAAAAATTTATTTGGAAACATTGTAATGAATTTATTACGATATTATCAATTATATTCTTGCCACACTAAATGAATTTCTTACAGATTATGTACATATTACTTCAAACCATTATATATATTTGAATTTAGTTCTTGAACATGGATTTTTTATAAAAAAAAATACAAGCTTTACAAAAATATTACAGCTTAGTCTGGGAGGAAACTTTTGAATTAAATGATTTTGTAAAATCTGGCACATCATGAGGGAATATAATTTCTAATGGAACACCATATTTTGGTCCAAAAAGAGAAATTTGGAACTTTCCATTCATTCAAAGAATCCATAATGTTTTCAAATATAATATAATATTAATAAATTTGTGATGGAATTATACTGAGGGAATGAATGATAATGAAGCGTATTTTCACCCAAAAAATAGATTAACATGGAAGAAATTTGGTTCTTGATATCAGGTTCCTTTAGCTATGTTTTATAATGTGAGTTTGGGCCTTCCATGTGATAGTTATAATTCATTAGTAATATTCTTACTTCATATAGCACACAACTAGTTTTAATAGTCATTTATAACATTCCTCCATGTATATATATGAAAAACCATTTAACTTACATCAGTGTGCTCATATCTGGAGCTTCTAATACTAAAAATAAAATAGAAGTATTCATGAAAAGATTAATGAAAGAGTTTAATAATCATTGGAATTTTTGTGTGAGCACATATGATTCATTTTAGACTAAAATTTCATATCTACGTTGGGATTAATGTGATGATAAATGATATTTCTATAAATGAAATTATGTATGGATGGAGAAAAAAGGGAAAATTATCATGACCTATTTTTATAAATAATACATGATATTGAAGATGTAAATGTCACTATAGTTTCTGTTTTATGGGACACCAGTGATTCCTTCCAATGGATCATCCATATTGGACTATTTATTGATGGTTTGAAAATACCATGGAGCCTGAATGTCTCCCTCATCACATGTTTTAACTATTGATTTTAACGAATTTCACCATGTTATTTTTTTATTCATGAAGGGTTAGATGAAATCTATATTAAAGAAAAAGGTTTCTAATAAACAAGTACAATTGGAAGAAGAAAACTTCCTTATTTTAGTTTCCTTATTGGTAATATAATTTGTTATGTAATTTTTAAAACATAATAGAAATTGAAAAAAAGAATATGTGATATGTTTCATATAGTTATTAAAATTTAAAAGAATTTTAAAAATATAATATACTATCTCGAGGTGACTTGGTGGATTGGGTTTTAAAAATTTTTGCATGTTGTTTGTATAAGTGAAAATAAATGGAATGTTTCACGTTCTTCTTATGAGTTTACACCTGCATAAAAAATCAATTTATTAATGTACTAGAGATTATTGATGCTCCTCATGTATATTCAAGAAACATATCAAAGTGGGTCAATTGAAGATATTTTAAGCTAAAATCATTGAAGAATATTGATTATCAAATCCTTCAACCTGATTTTATTCCAATAATATTCCATCATATATTGTCCCATAATGTAAGGGTGGTAGTTATTTCTTTTAAATTTTTATACATATATTTTAAATAAGATGTTTCAAAATAAATTCAGAAAAAAATCTATTATAGGAATCATTAATTTTGTGTGATTCAGAGAAAATGTTTTGTCCATCAATATTCACATGCATGAAAGATCTAATAGTCCATCTTTAAACTAAATTAATTATGGGAGGACCTATTGATTTTAATTGGAAATATCATACTAAATGAAATACGTAGACAATGATGTCTTATTTCTAGGATATTATTTTTCCTAAAGGTTCTATCCTGAAAGGTTACTTATCTCTAGATTGTATGGATTTCTATTCAATGAATTTCTCTAATGTGACTATAAGACAGAACATGACAATTTGAAATGAAGAAGTTTATTATGATAAAATTTAACCCAGTTTTCCATCCCTTCTTGAAACATGGGGAATTTTCGGATCATATGAATTGACTAAATTAAACATTGATTAAAGGGAGATCGAAGATCATACATCTCTATTTAACTATTATATGTTAGATGACTACATAATGTAACTATATTGAACATGTTAGTTTTATATCATCTCATATAATTATACATATCGGTTTAACTACATTTTTTTCAATAGGGAATACAAATAAATTATAAATAGAAATCATTAATCCTCATATTTGATAATGAGAGTGACTTTTCATTAAAAATATTTTTATTCTAGGTTCAAATTGATGGTAGATTTATTACTATAATAAGTTGATGAAAATAATATTTAGTTAATTTTAATATTCATTTGTATTTTACGTATGGAGTTTTCTGAATGACATTTCCTTTGAGGAAATATGATATTTATCATTTGGTCTTAATTCTTTCATTCATGAATTCAAATCAATTAGGATCAATGTGTTCAAGTTTACTATTACAGAAGTATAAATGAACTTGAGAATACAAAATGATAATATTATTGTAAATTACACAATATACAATAATGATAGTGCATCAGATGTTAGAACTCGATTTGAAAATGTAGCTTATTATCAATTATTTGTCAAATTAATAATATCAGATGATTACTCTCATTGATGAATAACTATATGGAATTGGATTTGGTTTGATTAAATGACAATAAATGGTACATGATGATAGTGTGTTTGGAGTTATTGAAATAAATCACACACTTTCTAATGAAGAAACATATATATTAGAATAAATGGTGAAATATGTATTTTATGTGAGTGATCATCCATGAAATGAATTTTATGTCATTATTATAGTAATCCCAAGAACTTTTTTGATGTTGGTGATGAAGAAATTGACACAATCACTTCTCCCATTAGCCCTGATCAATTTATTACCTTTGATGAGAAATTTTTTTGAATTTTCATATTTGATTGAAAATTGATGTTAATGTGGGAAATATATATAATCAACTATCTTTGTTCACAGTAATTTTGGTATAACACAAATTGGGGTATTATGGTTGGCACTATAAAAACATAATTACTATTTATTGTAAATATTTTATATCCAAATTGACCTTCAGGTGCATTGGAAATATTTTATTGGTTGTAATTTTCATGGACATTCATTTTATCATATTGAGTTGAACTGTATTATAACCAAACAAACCAAAAAACACTGAAATAATTAAAGAAAGAAAACCCAACATGAATTGAATTAAAACATATTAAAATAATAATAATGAAAATAAAAACCAATGAAATTAATAACTGAAAAATAGAAAATTGACCAAACCCAAAATATGGACTAAATGTCCTAACTCAATATAATAAACAAACAACCAAATAAATTAATAAATGAACCAAATTACTGAACCAAAACTAAATTAGATCAAACTGAAAATAAGAAAAAAAAATATATCATACCCATAATAAGCATTTTAATTTTAACTTATTAATTTTTCTATGAAATGACTTATATGTTTTGATATTCTTCCCACTAAATTTAATATGAATTTTTTTATCACTACATATCCTTTATTTTTTTGACTATTGGTATTCCGTAAATAATTAATGTAGAAGATTCTTTTTAATTTTAATTACACAATAGTTATGAATATTTAATTAAATAGATATTTGTTTTCAAGTTATGTAAATGAAAAACCTTAAAGTGGTACGATGGAATAGGAAGTTAGATAATAATCACCACATGAGAGAGATAGGTGTTTCTCATATGGTGTCTATTGTGACTATTTTATGTCACACACATATATATATCAACAGAATATAATTTCATGTGATTAAGTTTTGTAAAATTTTATTATGATCCACCACTTAAGAGAAAAACATTCTTTGATGAAGCTAGTTGTTGGGGTTCTTAGTCTGACAATGTGAGGGGGTTATAGAAGAGCTACTCACATTACTCATTATGCCTGATGACATCGTGTCCCATCATCATATATATCATCTTCCAAACTTCCTTATCTCACATTGTCATTAAGGGCACCTTGGATATTTAAACAACTTATATTTTCACCACCATTTATATCTGATCCACCATACCATTCTTTCAATTATCTGATTTTGGATCCTACTCACAGTCTATTTTATACTTTTTCACTAATGTATATGGAAACCTATTTTCTATCTACTTCCTTATCCCTGACCTTTTACATTCATCTTCCATCAAATTATTCTCCAACACATTTAAACCTCATTAATAGAAAATGGATCCCACTCATACTGTATAGATTAATGATCCTTCAAATCCTAGGGATCTATATGTAGAGATGAATCAACCTAATGCAAGTATATTTCTACAACCTTGCTAATTTTTTTTACCGTATTTGATTTTCATTATATGAAGTATTGTTATAACTTCTTTTCTTTCAGAACTAGATCGTTCACTAGGAGGAGTGGGAATACACACATGAATGAGGTGGGGAACCACTAGAAAAAATATTTGTTGGGTATAAAATATATAATAAAATGAATGGGAAATAGGGTGATAATGTAGTAACATATATAGATGATTTCCAAATACGATAACATCATTCCCGTTAGGGAACTCTCATGGATACATCATTAAAATTATGTAAAGGAGAACTCCTAGGCCTAAATATGGCTTTGAACATTCAATGGTTTTAATATTATACTATTATTGTATTTATATGATTTAGTATTTTGGTTCATAAATCAATAAAATTTTTCCGATGGTGTTTTTGGGAGGACTACATGAATCATGGAAATAGTCAATATATGGAGTTCATATAATAATGAATTTTATAGTGTCTAGGATACTAGATTTTTTTTTAATTTTGGTGCCATAGATTTCATGAATTACTATCTATTAGAACATTGTCAAGAAATTATTTCTAATTATAAGAGCACCATGTTTATGTTATTAGTCGAATTTAATTTTTTTGGTTAAAAATTATGATGATTTACATTAATAAAATATTTTATATTATATAATTTTTTTATGGAGCTTTAGAAAGAAATAATATTAACAACAATTCTATGAAATACCTTCATGAATTTGCACAGAATACAATTTTAGAACATGGGAGGAAGTAGGTAAAACACTCATTTATAACTTTTCTGTTTAAATAAATTATAGAAATAAATTTTCTTCAATTGAAAATTGAATATATGAATTACATTTTTAAAAAAACTCTGTTGAATAATTTTATAGTGTTGAATATGTTAAAGATATTATATGGCGATTTAACAACTCTAAAATATTAAAATAACATTAAAAGGATATTAATTATCACTAATAGTATTCTAGTACCACATAAATAGTCTTGGAAGTAATAAGATTCATAGTGATTCATTTGTTATGACTCATTATTTTTTATGTATATCATTCAATTAATCCATTACATACCAATTATAAGCCTCATTCATTAATGAACATTCCTTGAGAAAATTTTAACATCTCACAAATGTAGTATTTGAAATATCCTTATATTGAATACATATCACTCGAAAAAAATACAAATAAAATAATATTATATAAATATATTTACTTAGAGTATTTTATTTAATAGTTTACTCAATTTTTAATAGATATTCAGTAAATATTGGATATTTAGGGAAATGTTACTTAACATCTCCACTGTTAAAAAACACAATCTAGATTAGTATCCTTTTTTATCCTTGTTAATTTTTATTCTAGTAATAATTTAACTGTTTACTATCATTTATTACTCACCTCTAATGAATATTGATACATATTTAATGATTCTTTAGTATTTAATGATATTTTTTAAAGTGATCATAAAACATTTACCAAATTATTTTTAGTATCAAATAATTAAAATTAAATAATATAAAACATCTATATTAGTAAGAAACATTTTAATAATTATTGATCATATTATCAAAGAATATGTAATATCATTCATATGTATCATTTCTATCTCAGTACATGAATATTTATTTTTTGAAAACGTGCACCATGTAACACTAGTAAAAACCCACTACTATATTTATATATGGTAAAACTATTTGAATTCATATCAATATATATGTCCTAACATGTACTCAGAAACCACTTAAGTCAATATAAATAATTTCATATACCCAATAGCTATAATGGTTTACCCATGCCATTAATTTATAAGTACAGTCCAAACTAACCCTTTATAAACATCATAGTAGGTGTATCATTTTTTGAGTGTTATGGTATATGCATCCAATTGTTTTTTTATTTTATTCCCCCTAACTCACATATATATCCAATATTTAACTCATTTATTATGAAAATAATCCCTATAAAGGCTTCATAAAAATTCATATATGAACTCTAAGATGAGTTCATCCATCAAAAAAATTCTCAACATTAATGCCTTTACAAATAAATTTGGTTAATCCAAACCATTATGTTATGCCATATGAAAGTCCTTCGATATGATTTAATTAAAGAATATAGAGTTTATATACAATTATACATATAATAATAATAAGAATATCCTAATGTAAAAAATTCATATTAGACATTATAATCTCTATCCCTTTCAATTATGACTATTAACTCCAAAAGTATTTATAAAACATCATTGAAACAAAAGGTGGACCAAATTAATTTATTGAATGTTAAAGGATGCAAATCATTACATTCTAATATTGAATATTATAGAAATTTCAATATTAAACACTTATTTAAAGAAATTCTTATTCCTATTTAAAAACTCACTGTCTCCTTTAAAAATCACACATGATTTTGTTACATATACCACTCTTAATCTCAATTTATAATTCAATTCTTCTAGTTCACAAAAGTTATTCAACCCAAATATGAAATAAAATATTTTAAATTACCTTTTAGATGTTGACATAAGAAATGAATATATAAAAAATCATTGTAGATCATTAATGATCACTCAACACAAACAAAACACTAATAAAAAAAAGAAATTCCAGCATATCAAAATTATATAGTCCTGTTAATTCAATAATTGTCACCTTAATCCCCATTAAACAACATTCGCTCAATTAGTCCCATTAAATCACATAAAATTATAATTAATTATATGATAATAAAATTTTATCAATATAAATTTAATAAAATAAAAAATAAAAAACATTTTATTTAATTTATAGTCTATATTAAATAGCACAATTCATTTAATTACATATCATACTTAATTTCCTAAAATAATCATGGTATAGAATAACAAAATTTCCCATGTTTTCTGATTGTTAATCATTAAAATATAATTTTAGAACACACTTATTTTAATTATTATTAAATTTCATATCAAACTTGTATAAAAAAACTAAATTCAATTATCATATTAACACTAATACACTAGATTAGTGAACTATAAGCTCACGAAATATCACAAACATTTGCCTCATAGTTTATTTACATTCATCACAATGATTAATAAACTAATTCCCACTCTAATTTCCAAATATCATAATTCCAAAATTATCTAAAATAATAACTATAATTAAAACATAAGAGAAACTAGAACTCTTTTACTACTACCTAAAACATATGGAAAAAATATACACACCATTTATTTACAAGGAAAAAAATGGTAACCTTCCTAGAACCTAAAAATTGAATTTTACATGCACTCTTGTTAAATAAATATTAACATGATTTAAAAAAATAAATAATAAATCCAATTCATTCATGTGACTATTTATGAAAGAAAAACACCAATACCCTTTATCAACATTGTCAAAATAATAATTAAATATTTGATCTTTTGAATAAAATTGTAAACACAAACCATAGGTCCCATTTTCATTATAATAACAAATAAATAGAAAATTTTATAAGATAAATTTAATTTAAATGATTATAATACCCATATAAAAATTACTAAAAAATTCCTTAATTAGTTGAACTATAAAACTAATCATTAAAAAAACAATATAAAGCCTAACAAAAAATAAAAGGAATTCACATTCAATTCCCTTGAAATAAACACAAACAATCCATATTATCTAAATTTTTAAATCAATGTAAATCAATGTAAAATTTTCCTTGATTTTATATATCATAACCAATTTTGAATTAAATCATAGTAACATATAAGAAACCAAATAGGGACACATCAATCATACATTTAACTTGTCCATTTTATGATAGTTTACATGTATATAATCTTGATTAGGTTTTTCAATAATGAAATTCTCATTCCAATATTCTATAAATAAATTTCCTTTGTATTAATGGAAATAAAATATAGGAACAGGTACCATTAAATACCAAATTATTTAAAATTTTAAAATCATTATTTATTCATATCATCAACTATCCCAATTTTCTATATATAAGTTTTTTATTAACCAATAGATATTATTAACGAAAAAGCTAATCAATACTTATAAAATATCATATTTCATCATCAAGTATTTCCACATTTTTTTGGTTATAAAATTCATTATTAATAAGCAATTTTGAAATTTTTTTTTCTAAATTCAATGTCATTGTAGAGGGATGACTTTGAATATTGAAGGAATTCTTCCTTGAGAATTATTTTTTCTCAAAAAGAATTAAGAAAGATAGAAATGTGGGAAAAATAGATATAACACTCTATTAGAAGTTTTAAATTGTTTATTTTAAATTTGAATATCTAATTTTTATGTAAATAGTCGATTTATATTTGTAAAAGTGTGCTTCATAGGCCATTAATGATCATAAAGATGAAAACATTGGGCCAAATGATCATTTACATCAGGTACTATGAGATGATCACTATGGAATAGTATTTTTTCAACATTGGAAGAGTATTTCCACTAATTGATATTCGCTCACATTAGGTTCCATTTCTTCAATCACCATGATTGAAATAACTAATGTAGAGTAAGCATAAGCCCATGTAGAGGTAGAAGAGGCAAAAAAGGCCATTCTAGAGCATGAACGGAACCATATAGCTTTTGATGAATGTTTAAAAATTATTGCAATGTTATATACATCACTTCCACCAGATACCACCAAATATTGTGATAAATATATGCCAATGATGATTATCTTATATGGTGCACTGTGTAATGGTTCTAGTAGTTGTTGTGAGAACATTCCTAGTGATGGAAAATGAAATAGAAATGGAGGTGGAGATAGAGATGGTGATGGTGATGGATGTTGGTGAGAATGATGGTGAATATTAAGATATTTTTGATGATGAGATGTTGACGATTATGGTGAGGATATTGAGATTGATCCATTACATTTTTACTAATATTTATGAAATTTAAATGATTGCAGATTAGTTTTGAATTAATATGTATTATGTTTTAAATGTTTATTATCTATTTTTTAATTAATTAATTAGTTTCACATGTTATCATTGTTTTGTATATCAGTTGGTTATTTTTTGATACTACTCATTTAGTGATTTCTTCTTATTTGGTTATTTATATTAGTTGTTTGAGTAAGGTGGTGGTGTAGCAGCCTAGGAGGGTATATCAGGTATATACTAATGGTTTCATTCCAGTGTTTGTATATATTACTATCAGGGAATTCTATTTCAATGGTTTAAAAAATATTATTATTTTACTATATAAATGGGTTTTCAAACAGTTGGTAATTACTCATACAAATAGTTTTATAAGAATCATCAGTGACATGATATTCTATAAGGACTATATTCACCATTCACAAAAAACTATTGGTATATTCATATACCTATGACACAATATCCATTGGTTTGGAGAATAGTTGGTATAGCCTATACCAATGGTTTTCCATCCTATATGAACACTTTTGAAATGTTGGTATTTGTCAATTTTCTAATAGTGTGTAAATAAAATAAATAACATTAAATCAAATATTTTTTTGATAAATTATAGTGTTCCAAGAATTTTATTCTTAATAATTTTGTATAATAGATGGTAAAATAGTATATATTCAAAATACATTGTTATCTTAATGAAATAAATATAAAATTAATAGAATATTGCAAAAATCAAATTAATGATATTTTATGTTAAATAATATTATATTAAATGATTTCAATATCAAAAAAAATTATTGTAATGTTACAACCCTATATCCTAAAACCCAGAGTTGGTGGCTACTTTATTACATTAGTATAAAATTCTAGGAATAAGAATAACATTGACCATTATGTTTATTTATCCTAGACAACAAGATACAAACATGATTCACCTTTTAAATTAAAAATAAATAACTAAATATAGTAAAAGTAAATACTATCTATCCCTGATGAAAATTGATATTTTACTTCATCATAACACGGGTAAAGGAAAAATAATAATGGTGAGAGAAAATTCTCAATAATGGTTTCATATAATAGAATCTATCCTGAGTAAATAAGTCATAATAAATATATAAGGGTATATAACTAAAAACAAATTCCATTTAATCATTTTCTTGAGAATGAAATGAATCCATGGATAATATCATTGTATTAAAATCAATGATAGTAATACCAAAATTCCAAATGATGGAAATGTATAATTATGGGTTTCTTAATCAATTCAATGTTGCAAGATTGTTTCAAATATGGGTAGTACACACCAAACCCCAATTAATAAGGGTAGAAAAATAGTTTGTGTTAGTAGACATATTATCACATTAAGAGGATATCAATAACCTGGATCCACCCATAATTTCATGTACAATTATTTCCACATATATTTAATGACTGATTTAATTCATAAATATTACCACTTATCAACAAATTTTAGTATTGAGTAAAAAATATAAAATATAAGTATTTCCCCTATCAATCAAATTCCTTCAATAATAAAACACCATATATAGAAATAAAACAAAATTAAGGGTATAAGAATATGTACGATACAAAGAAAAATTATACAGAATATAAATGTAACCTTATATAAAATATGTTCAAGATAATGTGTATTTTTTATAATGAAGTTGATAAATAGAATATTAATAAGAGATAAACTTTGAATATCGGTTCATTAGAAATATAGGTTTTGTAATAAAATAAAATATTTGGGAGAATAGAATAAAATGTGTGAAAAAATTTAAAATATATTATCATTTCATTATTTTATTTATAAAAAATTGGGAATATTTTAAAAGAAGAGAAAAATTATAAAACGGTTTCGGTAGTGAAAAACTCATTAATTTAATAAACATTAAAAAGAAACATTCCATTTGACTTTTTGAAATTAAAGTGTGAAATATATATTTTAGAGAAAATTATATTGATTCAATTGGAAACAATTAATTGAATTAAAATATTAATTAATTATTATTTAATAAATTATTCAAATAAATATAAAGGGATTTATTAATATAATTTTTCTTCAACGAATATGGAAGAAACTATTCTTGATCAAGAAGTGGAATTAGATCAGCATTCCCTTCAAACATTTCATTCAATGATTAAAATGTCAAAAAGTGGAATTGTTTTTTAAAAACATGTAAACTCATCATATATCTACATTAGAATAATATATAATTGATTTGTGAATGATATACTATAACATTAGTATAATGTATATAGAAGCAATCCCAAAAATGAGATTGTAAAAATATATTCATAGCTATTAGGTATCTTTTTAATTGAAACCCATTGAATCTAAAAATATGAATTGAAACGTTCAATAGCATGAATAAATATATATTCTTGTAAAATAAAAAAATATTTTTTATTATACACTATTTAAAAGAAAATAGGTATCTAATTCAGAATAAGTCTAATGATGTTGAAATTGAGACAAAAGATCCTTATCTAAAGATTCTACTTAGTAGAAAATTCATTAATATCTTATATAATGGATTCAATATTTTTATTAATTTATACTATACCCATATTAATATTTATCCTTATATATATATATATTCCCATTAAATATTAATGAATAATTCATGTTAAAATCAATCATCTTGTGTTATCAATTTAGTTTTCGCATGATTTTTTCATCACGGATGATCTTGTTCTGGGCAATCGGGTATTGTTGAACCATATCTAGAATAATATTAAGGTTATAAATTCCTTATTTATTTTTTAGTCACATTTTTTGTATTATTATTAAAAGGATTAAAATAAAAATCAATCACATTGCTTTATAGATGGGCTAGTCCACACACATGTTTGAGTGAAATACTCGTTTTTATGGGTGGATAAAGTTGAATGTGTTTTCATGTTGATTTGATCATATCTATTTCATAAATATCATACATATTCCTTATTTATATCTTTATATCCATATTTTTTATTTTTTAATGAAAGAATAATTACACCACTATGTAAAAACGGCATGTTATATATACAGATGGGTGATGTTATGATTTTACATTGGATGGGAAAGATATTAAAAATGTTGTGACACTAAAATAAAAAAAATTTAGAATTATAAGAAATATTTTTTATTATATGATAATGATTATATAATATTTTAGGATGGTATAATATTAAGTAAAAGATGAATTCTCGATTAAGATGATTACCTCCTCTTTGAAGAACCTCCTTTGGATCACTACTTAGGGACCATAGAGATATTTTTAAAAAATTTAAAATGACCTCTATAATGTAGCTACAGTTGTTCTGGATATATCTTTTAATATTTTCTTCTATATATGTTGATCATGGTTTTTCTAATAATATAGGATAGGTAATGTCATTTTAATGTAAAAAATGATGCAAATGGATTTAATAAATATATTTAAATATAATAAATTATTTTCTAGTGAAATTAGAAAAAATTGGAAAAAAAATCAATGTTATGATATGTTAATGATAAATTTCCTTATACAAAAAATATTTAAATATGATTATATGAAATTTTAAAATGTATATTTTGGTTTAACCCATTAATTAAACAATGTTAATGTTACACCCCATTTTTTTCAAAATATTTTTCAAAGAAAATTAATTCAATTGATATAACTAATTAACTGAAACTATTATTTTATCTTTCTTTATATGCAACATCTAGTTGAACATACGTTAGATGCAACACTGAGTTTTTGAAAACCATGATATATTATTATTATTATTATTTTATTATTATTGTTATAGACGAGGCATTAAATGTAGAGTTATGAATTATAATAAATAATTTTAGAATATAAGGTATTGTGATTTTATAAAAATTTAATATATTGAAAAAATAGAATATATTCTTTAGAAATTTATTTATTTCCATAAAAAATAGTATTTTCTCAAATAAATTTTTTATTTCTATTTTGAAAAATATTAAAATTAATATTGAATCTTTTTGGAAAAAACATTTGATAAAATAAACATATTTTTCTAAATCAACATGTTAAAATTATCTTAGGGATATTTTTTATTTTTCAGAGAAGAGGGATGTTTCGATGAATACTGTAAAAGAATTGTTTGAATTCAAAATTGCCTTCTTATATGAAGAAATAATAAGTTTTTTTGAAACATTATTTGCTTAATAGAATAATTAGTTTAAATATATACTTATAATAAATTTTTAGGTCATTTGAATCTATTTTATATTGAACTTTTATATCTAAACATTCTCTACTAATGAAACATTTCTCACTCAAAATTTGCACTTTCATCGTGTCTACGAGTTTAATTTTAAATTGCAATTTTTGAGTTATTTCAATTTCATTACAAAAAATACATTTACTCTATTAATTTATGATAGTTTATAATATCTAATAAAGTAAAATTAATATTTTACCACAATATATTCAATAAACAAAAAATAATATTTATCGTGGTTAATGTAATAATGGGTTTATCGAGGAATTAAACTAAAATAGTAAAGTATAAAAATTTCCAAAAAATTATCCAACAACAATTGTAAAGACATAAGTCATAAAAAACTATTCTAGGTTATATAATAGACCATTTCTTATTGTTTTTTATTTTAAAAAGTATGGTTACTCCTTTTCATCAAATATTGTTGGTGTGATACTAACCTCACTTTTAAAATGCAACCACCTCTCTTATCCACTTCACACTTCCAAAACTCATTAGTTTGGGAAATACCTATCTAAATAATTTTTTTAATTCCATAATATCATCATAGAATACTTTTTTTCTTCATAAATGACTAAAAATAATCCTTTTGGTGTAATCTAAATGAAGTTGAGGAAATATGAGGTTACATTCCAAACCGACTGTTTTATTTTATTTTTCTTTATCCACCTCCATGAATTCATTAAAACAAGTTATGATGTAATAAAAATTGTATATTAAATATAATAAATTTTATTATTTTATGATAATTACCTATAACTATCTTCACTTCTATTATATGGGACACAAAATCAGCATACATGTGTATGGTGGACTACCACCTCGTGAACCGATGTAATTTTTTCCCATCACCATTTATCATGGATGGATAAAATAATGAATTAAATGTTAATATTTTGTATATATTATATTATTATACCTCTAAAATTATTATATAACATATACATATTTACTTTTAATTATGTTTGAATATAATAATATGGCTCGTGTGTACGACTGACAATCACCTCATGAAGGGATACGATTAGTTCATGCTTTACATGGATGGTAATAAGGATAAATTTATGGAACAAATTTGATATATATGAAATATAAAAAACAATTAAATTATTATATGTTATCATCCTTTTATTTTTTCAATCCATTGAGAAAATGGAAACAACCCTAATGCATTCATATGGCCTACTGTCTCCATGAACAATATATTTCATTTTCTATCTCTAAATTTATGGATTAATAAAAATTCATAATGTACTAAATATGTATGATTTATGTATCACGGAAATAATTATAAATATTATGGAACACTGATCAAATTAATATAACCAAAAATAAAAAATTAATCCATAAATGAAAAATAAGGTAGTTATTACATGAAACATGAATTTAAAAATGGAATTCTTAATAAATAGTAAACAAAATTTTAAAGTAAAACTTATATGGTATGATATATATATATATGTCTAGTTATGTAATATACTTATAATAAAATTTTATTCATTATATAGGATGTTATAATATCTCTAGAGAAAGCTGAGACTTTCAGTAAGGGATATTTGTATCAATTAGCAATCATTGAAACATATTTCATGTTTTGCACCTATATTGTATTATGGGAGACTTATAAAAACAATTTTACACGTAATATAATGAATTTATTTATTCTAAGGATATACTATGTTTCATTTAACATTATTATTTTATTGGGACTACGATTCAATGAATCCAAAGTGGTAAGAGTTTTATATTAAAATCTCATCATTTTTCTGGATTGATCTGAATTATGCTTCCAATGAAGAAATATTATGATCTATATACTAAAAAAATAATTTATTTATGTATACTATAGTTATTTCTAGAGAATAAAATTTATCTATTCATTTGTCTATCTTTATGTACTATGGTTTTTAGAATAAATATTTTAATAAAAAATATCTTTATTTCCCTCCTCAGTCGAAAACCGTTTTCCCACAAAAGCATTTTTTTTGAAAAAAAATCAATTTTTTTTTTAAAATTTCTATAAATTATTTATTAATTTTTTAACCCATGTTTTAATTTTTAAATTTATTTTGAAGGTAATATTCATTTCATGTTGTAAACAATGAATGTTTGGATTTTTTGAAAATGTGAATAAAAATTTGTTTTAATGTGTACGACATAAACTATAATGTGTCAATTTTAGGAAAAATATTTTCAATTAAGTTTAATTTATAATTTATTGAAGGTAGTTTTCAAATAAAATGATTTACACAGTATTTTATGATTTTTTGATTAAAAAAATTGATTTTCAAGTAATGCATATTTTATAGAGGAAAGGATTAAAGTGGTTTTTCTTTTAAAATCATTTTTCGTATAAGATGAAATCCTTTGATGTTTCTTATTATTTATTAAATATATGATCAAAATATACCATTGATATTAATTATGTGAATTTTTTATGTTTAAAATGGAATTATGTTTGTTGAAACCTTTTTTCTTCCATGGGTTATACCATGATAATATACTTATGAAACAAAAATCTTTTTATACAGGTTATGAATTGATGAAATAATGAAATGACAATGAATCATGATTCTCTTACTTGGTTTATATTACAATCAAATTATTATAAAGATAATTTCATTTAATTGTTTAGGATATAATTAATTATTTATGATCTTGTAGAACACATATGTATGGTTTTCAATATGTGATGGGTGGGACCTATATGTCCCTCTATTGTATTAGGTAAAGATTTATATATCATGAGATAAAAAGGACTGGAATAGGGAGTGAACATTGTTCAATAAGGGACTTTGAAACCTATGGTGGCCATTATAGTGACGCTTGAATACTATAGTGGTTTGGGGAGTGAACCCAATCCACTATGATAGTCATTGAAATGATCCCTGAACTGCCGAAAAAAAATTATATGCTTAAGTGTATGCCATAATTATAGGCCAATGTTATATTATCAGGGTTCATTTTCTTTGATTCCATTATGATTTATGTTTTATGAACTTTCCACATTTATTCCATGACTCAGATTTATAATCTAGGATATGTAAGGTATGGATTTCAAATACTATTATCATACCATCATACCCATATACTCATGATATGTTGATATCTATATTGTTTAAACTTAGTGAGCATATTAGATAACTAGTTCTTATATTCCCTTTATATATTTATTGATAATGGTATTAGGTATGATATATGTAAGGATGATGAAATTTATGAAGAACACAATGGGATACTTTGTAGATCACTTTAGACAAGTGGTTTATGTGTCCATGTATCCAAATCAACTATAAATAAATTATTCTTTCATGTTATTTTATATTATATATTTGATATTCAAATATTAAGATGTAATATTTATATATGACATGTTTGTGACTTTAATGTTCATATTAAATAAATGTTTATTTAACATTTAGAAACTGGTCCGAGAAATTATTATTGACATCCCCATGTGTTTGTTTAATGATAATTCTAAGTAGGAGTCAAGGTTCTTGAAAATGTCTTGTAATATTAGTAAAGAATATAGTTAGTGGTTTATATGATATTAAATACCATTATGGATTCTAAAATTTAATGTGGATCTGTGATATAGGTACCTAGGTTTAATAAATTTGAAAAGGGTTCATTTTCTGGAAATTATCATTACCATGTACATTATTGTGGGCCTTGCAAAACACCTGATTGGAAACTTCTCGGTGACATGATTTGGAAAATAAAAAACTCATTGTAAACCATTATTCTTAATTTAAATAGATGATGACTATGAATGATGTAGGATATACCTAATCTTTCATAGAATAAAAATATGGTGTAATTATTTATACATTCCTTAAGTGGATTTTCTTGATCATGTGGTTCTCCACTATGATTATTAATTATTAATAAATTACTTTTTATTTTAGTCAATGGATGGAACCCTAAGGAATAATTTTAATGCCCAGAATGATGGAAAATAAAATTATTTTCCTCTTAAGCACCCCAAAATCATGGGATATAGAATGAACAATCTAATTTTGATGCTCAAATTTTTTTACCATGCTATGAATCAAGATAAAATTCCTAACAAGAAAAGGAGGGAACAAATTATATGGATTCCATCATGATTCAATGTCCACATTCTTTCATATGATAAGTTAATCCTCTAGTCAGTGAAAAATGGACTAGTATCACTGAAAAAATATTTTCCACTCTCCTTTGTTTGAAACATGAAAATTTTATTTTGGATTCTTGTTTTTTGGATGGTGAAGTGGAACAATGGCGGAATCTCATCAAGAATACTATATAACATGATGAAATTAATTTCATGGAGTTAGTTGAGTTTAAGATATTAGTCTATAATAAATAATTCCCTTATAAACTTCATACAAAAAATGAGATGTAATTTATTAATCTATTGAAAAAGAAATATGAATTTGTTGGATCCTATAAATAAATTTTTATTGGCCATGCAAGGTATGCTTTTGGAATTATCATCATTCCTTAATGCGAAGTTAACCAATTCATCAGTGACATAAATGGAAGTTTCCTAAGGGATTTATCTAGATGAAACATTAGTAGAAAATAATAAATAATTTCATGTGATGTCGAGGTGGAAATAGACATAAGAGTTACCAATAAATCTCATGGTTTTAACCAGAAAACATAGATTGAGTACATTGAAAACACTCTAACCCATGGGAGAAGACGATGATATTTCCCTCATGATCCTTGTCTGGAAGGAAACAGTGGTTTAACTTTATTAAAGGTACTGATAAATTATTTCAATATGGGATTGAAGGAATTAAATACTATGATTTCAAAGGTAATGAGAAGAAGTTATATGACAATATGAGTAGATATAATGTTTTATAAAATGATCCACTCACACATAAATATTATCAATTAAAGGAGTATGAGAACTGTGCAAATTATGCACCAAATTTTCATATTAGTAATGTTGATCAATGTCAAAAACCTCTTAAGGTAAGGAATTAGGGGGGATCTCATGTGATCACTATTTATGACCAAATGTATGATAATGATGTGGTGAAAGGTATACATAACATCTATAATAGAACTTATAATGTGTTATTTTGATTTAGATATACCAATACACTCATATATGAATAATTTTATAAGGTAATAATTATTCCTCTAAAAAAATTAATAAAGAATTATCTTTTAATCCTCTAATGGATTGGTGACCACATATCAAATATATTGTTCCTATCATGATTATTTTTCTAGGAATTTCATTCCTATGAATCTTTTCATTCTTTCTTTGTTTGACTTTATATTATGTTAAGGATAGAAATGACTTATATACATAAATACAACATTAATTTCAATACAATGTAGTTTATGTTTGATATTTTGAACTGAACTATGATCAAATATCAATGCAATGATAAAAGTAATCTTCTAATGGAGAAAATCCATTTTATGTGTTTTGATTCAAATTCAAGGGGGTTTTATCTCAAATGGTTAGAGAGAAACACAAAATCAATGATGTCATTATTGTGTGGGAGTTATCTGATCTATTTTGATAACAATTTCATACCCTTACACCAAAACATGTTTTTGAGTTCTTAAAATAAATCATGAATATTTCAGCACTATTTCCAAATAATACTTATTGAATGGACACCATCATATCATAGAAATTGAAGAAGAAACTCCAGGAGAACCTTGAAAATGTATTCATTCATCTAACTATGTCAAATTTGGGAGCACATATTCTTTTTATTAAAAATAAATATTGATCATTGTGGATATTTATTGAATATAAATAGGTGAACAATATTACAATTAGGATCTAGAATACTCTACCATGTATTAATGACATATTTGATCAACTCAGTGGATTTCAATACATTCCCAAGACTGTAATTCATTGAGGATATCATAAATTTATATTCAATAAGGTGGATATATAGAAGATATAATTTCATAGAAGGTATAGAAACTATGAATATATAGTTATTTAATCTAGTCATACTAATTCCTTCACTATATTCATTTATTTAATAAATAAAGTATTTAGATATTACCTTAATATGATCCTGGTAGTTCATGTAAATTAAAATATTATCAAATTTTATAGCAACAAAGTTCATGGAGATCACTTGTGAATTATGTCAAAGAATCTAAGGAACGGGAAACTATATGAAAAATATATTAAGTGTGAATTGTGGTCTAAGATCGATTAATTTTTGTGTTATATAATCTAAATAGTGGGTATATTGGTTGATCCATCAAATATAGAATCCATTAAACATTGGCCAAGACCAACCATAGTGATTGAGATCAATAGTTTTTATGGTTTGCATATATAAAATCAATGGTTGGGTATACTTTATATTAACTATATAATTTACTCACCATGTTAACTGGGAAGGGTTATATTCCTTTTGATTGATGAATGTGAGGACAATATCAACTAACTGAAGAAAATATAAGTCATCATGCATGTTCTTACATTACCCTATAATATGAAACAGTTTTAATCTATAGTGATGCATCCACGAGATGATTTAGATTCAGTATCATGAAAAATTACATGGTTATAGATTATATCTCATGAAAATTGAAGGGTTATAAGAATAATTACACAATTCATGATTTGAAGTAATATATAGTAATTATTTCACTAATGATATTAAGGAACAATAAATATGGATAAAAGTAAATAAATATAAATAAAAAATAAATGTACATATTCACACATAAATAGATGAATATTCATTATAAAATATTTTTGGAGATTATTAAGGATTAAAAAATCTCATTACATTTACACCATGGGATTGTGAATAAGGTGAAAAATTCTTCATGTTTATATCTTATCTAAAATGAGGAACACAAGTTATCTAAATGATTGATATGGGAATTCTTAATGAAGGGGAGAATATTATATTTCTCAAAATAATGTTCAACTATCAAAAAAAGTTAAAATTAAAGAGGTGGAAAATAAATATTTAGAGGTATAAAAGATGTTTAGAAATATCCTAGAGTTTGACCTTCATCATGATGAAATTATAAGGCTCATGAAATGTTTATTTGTTACATCTATTAAATATTTGAAAAATAAATTGTAACAGTAAGATCATATTTCATAAAAACATATTCATCCTATTAGTACAAATATGTGTAGAGATTTCTAATAATATTTCTAGTGGATAGAATGAAGAGAGATATCACAGAGTTTGTATATTGGTTCTTAGAATATATTAATTTAAAGGATGAGATAAAAAAGTATTATTTTTTATTCTATACATTAAACATACCATAATGTAAATGGGAAATCATCACCATGTATTTTTCCATCAGAATCCAAAAATCATTTAAAGGGAATAGTTCTATATGGGGTGTAATCGATCAGATTACAATGTAAGAACACATTATATATATCAGAGAATATTTTTCTTTGGATCAGCATTCTAGTAAATAAATTAAGTATGTTGAAAGGTTATATGAAGTACCAAATTCCATATTTTTTGATTGGGATCTGAGGGTGGCCTCAATGTTATGGTGAAATCTTCTGCATGATCATGATACAGAGTTGAGTTTCACAATTGTCTATCATACTCAAATAGATAGTCAGTGAAAGAGAAAAATTCAACCCCTATAGGATATTATGATAACTTATTCTCTATATTTTAATGGTTTTTAGGATAAATTACTTTCTCACGTTGATTTTCCATTCAATTATATACTCAACTCGAGATTTTAGATGGTTCCCTATAAAGCCTTATATTGAAATAAATATAGAAATCACATATATGTTGATAAAGATGGAGATTGAAAGATATTGGTATGTGAGATAGATAAATCAATGGTGTATAAAGTTATATCTATTCACCAACACATCTGGTCATCTTAGTGTTAGTAGATATGTTATTCTAAAAATTATAAGTGTGATCTAGAATTTGAAGGTAGTGATATGGTGTTTCTATGAATTTCTCCTTGGAAGAAGTTAATTATATTTGAAATGAAGGGGAAAATAATCCCTATGTATTTTTGGCCTCTTTTAATTTCATGATTTTATCGGGATGGCTTCCTATCAGTTGGAACGTCCACCAATCACCTCTCAAGTTACTTATGTGTTACATGTATCTCTTATAAAGAAATACATACCTTATCCTTATCGTGTACTTAACTCAGAGTTCATACCATTTGAGGAAGATCATTATTAGGAAGAAAAACCAGGGGAATTATTTATTGTATAGAGAAAGTTTTATAAAATATTACCACTCACCTGGTCAATGTTTTATTACAAACCCACTAGTTTGAAGAAACAATGAGGGATCCCAAGGTAATGATTAGGTAAAACTATCCTAATTCCATTATATTGAAGTGAAAAATTTCAAGGGATATATTAAAATTATGTGGGATATAATTCAACATCTAATTTATCATGCATTATATGTAACACAAAGTTTACCAAGTGTTACACACAATAATGAGTTTTAACGAACATCGATATATTATTAATATTGTTATTTAAACGAGACCATTATAATGTTTATGTAAAATATTTAAATATGAATTTTATTAAATACCTTAAAAATATTTAGTACAATCATATTATATATCAAATAAATATGGAAAAAAGTAAATAATATTTATAAAATGCATTTTATGATTCAGAAATACGAATTTCTCAAAAAAATGATTTTTATTTTTTATTTTTTTTAAAAAATAAAATTAATTTCTGAAACTTATTAAATATTAATTTTTGTAAAATAAATAATTTTTGAAATAATCATTTCAATATAATGTATTTTTCATTTGTTTTGTATTTTCCTGAAAAGAAAAATATTTTGATAAATTGTTATTAATACTGTTTTTCATTTAAAACCGTCATTTCATTTAAAGTATTCATGAAGTATTTTTTAAAATTTTTTAAGATATAAAATATGTTAAATTATATATTTATAAGTACAATTTAGGTCATTCGAATCAATTTCACATTGAAATTTTATATTCAATCATTATCTAGTTAGGAAACTATTCCCTTTGAAAACCCGCTTTCTCATCACATCTAGAAGAATAAATTTTAATTATAATATTCCACTTTTGTGAATGGAATTTAAAAAAATTCACTCAATATTGGGAATAAAAGTAGTTTATTTTATCTAATATGTTAGAAATAATTTTTTTCTCTAATTAATAGTAAGAAATGATAAAATAATTTACCATGGTTAAGGTAAGAATTTGTTTACTAGGGGTTAAACTAAATGATAAGGGTTACTATTAAAATAACATGTCCAAAAAACATTGTATAGCCACATTTCAAACTTATATATTATGTTTTTTTAATGGACCATTTTTAATCCTTTTGGTCATATTAGAAACATGGGTATACAATTTTCTTTCAAACCATTATAATTTCATCACTCACCTAACTTATAAACGACCAGCCTATCTACTCTTAACTTCACACACGCAAAACAAATTGGTTCATCCATTTACTAAAATAAATAAATTCATTTAATACTTCCTCGCATTCTAAAATAATTATTTTGGCCACAAATATAACCTAATAGTCCTTTTGGTTAAAATCAAAATAATTTGTTTGAAAATGAGGCAACGTCCTGAACTGAGCATTTTATTTTATTAATTCTTATGGGTCCATCAATTATTTTTAAAACATGATTATATTATAACTTAAGAATATTACATATACATATATATTTTTATATTCCGGTCATTACCTATAAACATCTCCATTTCTATAAAATGGGACATTAAATCATCCTTTTTGTGTATGTAGGATTACATCCTCATGAAGTGATCTATTTTTTTCCACCACCACCCCTAAATAAAGATATAATGATGGATTAAATTTTTATTTAAGATATATAATATATTAATATACTTACTAAATTATTATATCACACATACATATTTACAATCCATTCTTTTGAAATATGGTAAAGATGCTCGTGTGTACGGAGGACAACCACCTAGTTAAGCAATTCCATTCAGTATGGTATTACCTTAATGGAAATACAGATTGATTAAATAATAATTTGTGATACATATGAAAAAATTATTATTATTTTAATTATTCTAAATTCTTTAATTTAATTCATTCAATCAATCAGAAAAATGGAATCACTGTTTCTGTATTCGTATGGGCTACCATCTACAAGAATGATGTATTTCATTTTATATATTAAACATTTATGGATAACTCTAAATACATAAATAATAAAAATATATGATATTTATATCTTGGTTAAAATTTTATAGATGATGAAACCATGATAAATTTAAGGGGAATGAAAATAAAAAATCATAACATTCATAAAAACCAAGAAATTATTACCCAAAACACAACTTTAATAATGAAATTGTTATCAAACGATTTATAAATGTTCAATGTCAGTACTATATGGTATAATATATATAATTATGGTTCTAAAAAAGATGTATAAAATACTATATTTAATATACTTAGTTTCTTAACTTGTTAAAAGTAATCCAAGTCTTGTGTAAGTGAATTTTTACTCAATTTGTCTTCTTTGAGACTTATGTTATGTTATGAACATATATAATTTTATAAGATGTATATAAAAACAAGTTGAAATTTGATTCATGAATTTATTTATTCTATTTATATTTAATGTTTTATTACACTTTATTTCTTCTTGGGGTTTATGATTCATTGATACCAAAGTGGTAAGGGTTTTATGGTACAATCATTTATTTTATCAAGATTGCTCATTATTATGCTTCCATTAGTGAATTATTATGATATAACTCTTAACAATCTTAGGTATTTTCTTATAATCTAGTTATTTCTAGAGAATAAACTATGTCTCTTAATTTTACTCTCTTTATGCACTCAAAATTTCAAAATAATGTTTTAATGAATAATCTACTTTAATTATCTCTTCGATTAAAAACTATTTTTTATTCCAAAACCATGTTTTCAAGAAATATTTTCTGAAACAATTTTATATGAATTATATAAATGATTAATTAAATACCTTTATACCCATTTTTTACTTTTAAAATACATTATTGAATGGAATCATCATTTCTTTTTCTAATTAAGGCCTTTTTTTATTTTACTAAATGTGTTTCAATAAACATTGTTTTCATTTTTATGTTATCAAATAAAATTTTCTAACATCATCTCCATTATTTTCATTTATTATTACATTATAATTTATTCAATTTAATTTTCAATGAAAATTAGTTCCACAATATATTTTTAATTTTCAACTTTTAAAACAATTCAATTTCAAAGAATGGATAGTTTCATCCAGAAACATTCTTAGTGATTTTTTCATTCAAAATAATATTCCATATAATATATCATTCTTTGATGTTACTTATGATTTAACTGGGATATGACCAAAGGATCAAATTGTTATTCATTATATAAATGGTTTATATTTATGATGATATGATATTTATGCATCCCATTTCCCAAACAAATGTTATACGGTAATAAAATGATTTTGAAAATCGCTCCTTTTTCCACAAGTTAATCTTAGATGAAATGATTAAATGATTTTGAATCCTATTTATTTTCAAAAGGATATGTTATAATGAAATTTTTATGAAACCCATTTCATTTTATATGTTCTGATATGCTGAATGTTTTTGGATGTTATAGAAAAAATATATATTATTTTTATTATGTGATGGGTGTGACTTATATCTTCATAAAAATAAATGTGTAAGGATTTATATACTATTAGATTAAAATGAATATAATGGGGAGTTAACACAGTTTATTAAGGGAATTTTTCCACTCTTATAGTCTTTCTAGTTGACATTGTCTACTATAATGGTTTTGGGGAGTGTACCCCATCCACTTTGATATTATTTTTAATGAGTATTGAACCTATAATCAAATTATTTTATATACTTCTGTGTGTGCCACAAATGTATTCCAATGTTATTATCTCATGGTTTGTTTTCATTGATTGCATTATGATTCTTGTCCCATAAACTACCAAGAATTATTCCAGGAATCATTTTCTTATCTTATAACATGCATGTTATGTTTTTTAAAATTTATTATCATGTTATCAAATTCTTTTGATCGTGATATATTGATATATCTATTTCATATCTTAATTGTGAATATAATATCACCCTTTATTATGTTTTCATTTCTCCATGTCTTGATAAAGGGAATTGTGTATGATACATTTATGAAGGTCAGTAGTTATGGAAAACATAGGGGAGATGAAGTATCTAACTTATGGACTTATTGTTTATGATAATAAAATTTCAAAGGCAAAATACCTAAATGATTATGGAATATATCATTTTGTTGTGTAATAAATATTCTTTTGTTATGATATAATTTTTATGTATGTCCAGTTTGGTTCATTGCATTTAACCGTAACTATGGTAACGACTTTTCAATTTAGAAAGGGTTATAAATTTACATAAAAGGTAAAAATCAACTCAAAAGGTAAAGTGATGAAAATTTTTATCATATCCAAAACCAAATTTAAATTTTCAATATTTTTACGATTTTTAAATCATTTAGAGGCAACAAATAATTTTAAATTCATTTTGTGAACTATTCAAATATTTGTCCTTTTAGGAAATCCAAATAGGTGTATAATTTAAATTAAAACTCAATAACCAACAATTATAAATTATTATTAACCAAAAAATTAATGTGAAAACATAATTCATTCCAAAATTATTACTTGTTATGTTTTTTTAATCATTTAATTTTATTTTTTCTACATGTTACACAAGTGACGATTCACTGTTCTGTAGGAATGTAATGTAATTATACAATCACTAAATATAATAAATAAATTATGATTATAAAAATTATTAATAATGTTCAAAATAAACATTTATATTTTCTTTCATAACATATTATTATCCCACTGTTAGTATATAATAAAATTAAAATATGGAGATTGACATTTGGAAATTTCAATTAACTAAATAAATATAAATTTAATTATTAAATAAAAATGGAACCAAGATTCAATATTTTTTAAAATGTATTTGTATTGTAAAATTAAACACTTAAAATTTATTATAGGGATGTGTATGAATATAATTTTATCCTTCTTCAATAGTTATAACCTTATTTATCATATTTTATCCGTTACCGATGTGATAAATTTATAAGGTATAATATTTTTAATGCCAATAAATTAAAGCATCCAATTTACCAAATTTTAACCCCCTTCCAAATTACCAATATTGAATCCAATTTTTCAAATTCAAAATCTCTAAGTGAAGCAAATTAATTTAAAAATGAACCCACAAAACGTGATAAAAAGTGGTTTTTAATTAAAATTCATTTTTTCAGAATAACATGATCTTACAATAATTATATGACAATTAAAAATTATTACATATATATATATAACTAAATATATATATATATATATAATATATTTCATTCAAATCTATCATCAGTAACAATTATTTGAATTAATTAAAATTGTAAATTCATTATAAACTTAATTTTTTTAAATAATATACATTTTTACCTCTCAAAAGGTCATTTTTATTTCAATAAAACTGATAATCAATATGTGATTATTCATAGATATTATAAAATTATATCATAAAAAAAAGAATAATAAGCTAAATACTACATTTTTAATTATCAATAAAAATATATTTCTGGGGAGAAATTTAATATTTTAGTATAAGATTATTTTTTCATAGTGAATTGAATATCGAAATTCATCCTATAAAAATAATTTATTTATTTCCTAAAATATTAAATTATAAAATTTATCAGGATATAATGTTAACATTATATAATTTATGTTCAAGTGTATCATTCTTACCTCATTAAAAAATTTAATCCTTTAAATTTTAAGGGACATTAATTTCAAAAAAAACAAGAGATGTTCTTATTCATAACTTCAAAAGGTGACCATATTGATTACTCTATTTTATGATTTTTCTAATTTACCTTTACCAATATTGTCATTTGATTTCCCAATACATGGTTTATAGTGTAATGAATTGGGATAGGATTTTCATGTTAAGATAGATCATTTTCCAATTCTATTTTTTTGAATGCGAGGACATGAATTGGGTCTCAAATATAATTATATAATGATGAGATATGGAACACATCATGAAATTTAGAGAGACTCAATTTCATTTAAAAATGGTAATCCATAAAACTAAATATTTTCTATAATTTTTAATTTTTTGATACAATAGGCACTCTATTTACCTTTCGTACATAACCTTATAGAATCCTGCAATAAATATGCAATCAGGGAAATTTATATCCCAATTGAAATTCCAAAACATTATATCAGTTATCAGTGTTAACATTTATCTTGTTTTGATTTTTAGTAACATGGGTCTAAATATTATTTATATTATTCATTATATACTCAACATGTTATAGGCATATAATCAACCTTTAACCAAATTCATCCTAAAAATTTGGACTGTGATATCTCTTTTCATATAATGCTTCATATGGTGATATTTGAATACATGCATGTAATCTATTTTCTTAAGGAAACTCCACAAATGAAAAATAATGATACCATGTACCATGAAATTCATGTGAGATAAACAACTACATGTGTTAAAAAAATTTAATGGTTCTTTCTGGTAATTAATTATTTTCATTGTGATAGGTGGTTCATAAATAAAGCTTGATTTCAAGAGCCTTATGAAGTATTTTCTTAAATTTTAATGGAAATCATCAATCAAGTTCAGATATTATCGAAATATGTGTGCTAAGAAATCTTACAACTACTTTATTATAGACCCATATAGGACTCTATATAGTTAAATCATCTCTTATAGTTAGTAAATATGCATATTTGGTTAGGATACCAATAATAACTGATATAGAATCATTATTTTTAGGATTAGTTGGAAATCTAGGGACTCCATAAAGAAGGATATTAAACTATTTCTTTATAGAAACAGTTATATGTTTCATGACCCCCCTTAGAATCTTTTCTATTAGTCTTTAACTTATTAAAACCAATCATCATGATACATAACCAGTAATTCCCCACTTAATATTATCCCACTAATTTTTTTTCAAATACTTAAATATTACGGTGCTACTAGGGTGTACAGAAAAATTAAATCTATGAAAATCATCTATCAATTATCTTTTCAACTTAGGTTTATTTGAAAAAATTCACCTATTTTAAAAATTCATAACCTCATCATTATAAATAAGTACTACCAGTTTTCCATTATTCACTAAATTAAAATTTTTCGTACATTTACATAAGTAAGATAATAAAATTTTATCATTTCTAAAACATAATTTATTCAAATCATTTGAAAAATTATTTATTATTACCTATACTTAATAATTACAATATCAATATATACTATATCCTTAAACATGTGATCCATTTTTATTCTTATTTTTTAAAGGATTATAATATAATTCCTATTTAATTCTTCAAATTCCATGTTTTCCTTCTCTCTAGGGTTGTGTAGTGAGAAATCATAGAACATGAGTAGCTCAATCCATTGAATTTTTCTTATTCTGTACTCTTTCAATTAAATATGTATTTAAGACTCTTATGAGCTATATATATTTCAAATATTTCCTCATAATGATAATTAATTAATTTATTTAATAAATGTATTATATATTCCTTCCCATTAGTATGGGTTGGATAAATTTTTTCATGAGCCTTTAGAATCCTTTATTCAATGTAAATAACTTTATTATTTTTTATAAAGACAAACCTGATTCTATTCATTAATTCCGTACTATATGTCACAAATTTATCACATCCCAGTGATAGATTCAAAATAAAATCATTGACCAATATCCACATCAATTATTCAAAACATTCATGAAATTTCGTTATCTATATAAATATAAACACTTTATGTGTTTTATTGGTTAATGGTTTATCCAATCAGACAATATTTTAAAGACACCACTTCAAGTAAACTTTCAATCCAAGGAAACTATATACCTTGGTTATATATTTTATTATGGGACATAAATTGACACTACATAAAAATTGCAATTTCACTGCTTTAATGGATATGGCAGCGGTTTAAACCATCGCCATATACTTCTGCGGTGGTTTCCGAAAACCAATGATAAATTGTGTGTTGGAAAACTATTGGCATTGATTAAAGATTTTTAGTGGTGTTTTATGGGAATTGTTATTGTTTTGTCAAATTTGCGGTGGTTATATTATTTTTCGGGGCAGTTTTTCTGGGTAGGGGATTACTTTTTTTAGCGGCGGTTAAAACCGCTGCTAAAAAAATTTAATGCCGTGTGGGGACACACCTCCACAATAAACAATATAATCATGGGGAAAAGTGTGGAATATGGTCCACTATAGCGGTGATTAGAACCGCCGCTAAATTTAAGTCTGTAGTGGCGGTAAAAGAACTTCTAATAGAAAAATATCAACATTTAATGGTTGTTAAAACCGCTGCTAAAGAAAAGATTTAGAAAAAAACAGAACCAGTTTCTGGAGCCCCTGTACCAGTGCCCTGAAAAATAAACCATTCCAAGAATACCAAAACACCAATAGAATACATACTATAGTGAATATGAAAAGAGATGCTTAACTAAGAACAACCAAATGCATTGTTTAGTGAGTAATGGAATGCAGATAAACTTTTCACATGGCCATTATACCATTAAACAAAATTATATACAAGCATGTATGTAATATTTCATGAAAATAGTGCCAAGTCTTGGTTCAACCTATTCCATATATACTAGTTCCACCCCTAACATAACCATTCATATCAACATACCTCCCACTATCATTGCTGCCAACTTTTCCAAAAAAACTCAGGCCTTCCTACCCATAACTCATCAACCAATAGCCATATCAAGATCACATAACTTTTTTTATAAAGTCCTACATACATAGAAATAAAAATACAAAAAAACATCAAATAGAGTCAATATAGAATCTAGTCCCTATAATAACAAACCATCAAGTCTACCCTTAATTAATTGTTTCTGAGATATTATTTTATTGGGTGAATTCTTAGGTTGTTTGTTTGGGTTTTAACCATTATAGAGGCCTTTAAATGGTTTCATGATAGGAACATGGTCATGGGAAACCATGTGGTTCTTCCCAAAAAACCATGTGGCTTGGTTGAAGAAGGATACTAGGTGGGGAATTGTTAGAACACAGTTAGAGATGATCATGAACAATTTACCTAGAAATATATGTGTATCATAATAGAAGAAAAAATAATTGTTAACACACAATTTTCCAAATTAAGAAAATTCATCCATTGATGATGTGCTAGAATATCATATTAAAATAAGGGAGAATGGTGTGAAATGAGTCTCAGGTAATTTTTAAAAGACCAATAGTATCATGAATACCAAGTAATGTAGAAAATTTTGATGTTTAATTTTTTTAAATGTTAGAAATTGAAATGTAGATGAAAATGCATGCGGTTAAAAAATGTAGCATAATTTATTATAATGAAAAAATGAATTTTGAAAAAATGAATCATAAAAAATGAAAAATTACAACAAAGAGACAATATATATGGTTCATACCATACTAATGAAATCAGGACAAAAAATGAAACATTAGAAATCAATAAATTACATAAAAGGAAAGAAGAGAAATCAAGAAATTATAAGGCCATGAAAATGTTTGGAGGAAAATATGTTCCACACATGATACATATAAAAACCGTCTGTTACAATATTTTTCTACATATCAACAACACAACTAATCAATATTCGATGATGAACAGATATTGTCACCCTATCCACCTCTATCTCCACTTCCTACTACCACCTGTAAGAAAATTATATTGAAAATTTAATATTGTTTCATATTTATATTTAAGCTTAAAACCAATGAAGGTTTGAAAAATAAATGATTTTGAATTTTTGGGATTTACCTACTCTCCACCAGTCGATGAAATACCACTAGGGGGATATCTCCTCATCTACTAACGTATATCAGTCAACAATTTCTCTAATACGGATATTTAAGCCCCCTGGTTTGGAACTGTGTTTCGTAGAGAAACAATATCTCTATAATCATCTCCTGGTATGGACTGACTACAACTAGGAGTAGATGAAACTACAATCCCCAATGGTCTGCCAAAGACTTTAGATGGTATGGGTCCAAAACCCATCCCATGCACTCTCCCAGGATTCTCCTTCCCAAGGACTTTAGAAACTAGGTCATCTTTGGAGACTGAGTAGGACTGCCAAGGATTGGCATCCCACATTTCATTAATTTTTACCTATAAATCATATATCAATATATATTAACATAGTTTTTTTGAAAAAAGATAGATATCATTAATGATGATGGTCGGCAGACAAACAAGTACAAATCCATGAAGGAAAGTTGTCTAGCCAGAGCTGGTTGGCATCGAATGGGCATGAGGTCGTAAGTTGATCGGCCTCATTGTTTCCTTCACTTTTGGTGAAGGATAAGGTGAAAAATGAGATGCATTGGAGTAGTTTGAGAATTCTTATGATGATGATTCCAAAGGACTGGAGTCCGCCGTCATTATGGTTAATAGCATTGATTGTGGTGTGGTAGTGAGACTCAACTTCTTTGGAAATCTCATTTACAATACTTCCATCAGATTTTTTGTGAACATCTAATCACACATCAGTTCTGAATGGATCGGGTCCTACACACTATGAATGCATTAAACAATGATAAATCAACAATTTAATATATTAAACAGATAATATTGTCTTATAAATATTTAAACTAATGAAAATATTACCAGTGTCGATCGGCTTCTAGAAAATCTTTTTGACTTTGCAGTGTGACAGATGACTTGCTTAGCCCTACATGATGCATTCTTTCTTAAGATATCAAAAGATAAATAAAATGAAATTTAATAGTAAGGTATTCAATGTCATCACCTCTTTAAATACATGTATAAATGTAAAATGAGGTTAATATAATAATATATATTTAAATACCATGTGCTTCTTCTCATCATGATTTCTATAAAAAATCATTCCACTGTTCTTTGGGTAGCTTCTCATACATTTGTTAGACAGTAAACAATGTATCGTTGAAATCAATCCACAACCTCTATCTTGAATTCATTCCATTTCGTACCATGATTTTTCAACGCCCACTTTCATGCTATCACATCATCAACTATAATGTAGAAAAACATCTATATATAGATATACATTTTGAACATATTAATAACATGACATTCAATTAAAATATAATTTATTAAAAATAACTTTATTTGGGAATAAAAAACATCATTTTACTAACTTGTGGGCATTTGTATCCAATCATAATAAGAAATTGGAAGGGAAATGGTCTCCGCTGCTAGCTGTCCTAGAATTAGGCCATGTAATCTCATGGCATCATCCATAGGGACCCCATATGAATCAAAGGAAAGTAACACAAAACATTTGCAGGTCTATTCCCTTTCTTCTTCTTTATGAAATTATATTGATTCATACTTCCAAAATATTTTGTTGACTACCATCTAGAAGAAGAACATTTTTTTCAATTCTGTCTACTTGAATCCTCTCGCTAATAAATCATACACTCATTGGGACATGCGTGTATGTTTTGTATAATTTAGACCAAATTTGTTAGAAAATATTTTCATATAATAAAAAGTCTCAGGTATTTTTTTTTCATAAATTGATCACGCAAAAATTCCAATATCATGGACATTTTTTATTTTTAATTCCATATAGACAATTGATATGGAACCACTTCAGCTCAAAAGAAATCTTTGAATATTTTAAACATCTACTACACAACTCTTGATTTCCATCTTCAACTAAATCATGAAACATATTTTCCTATGTGATGTTTTCTCTTATATTTGTCTCCACAAAATCAATAGGAGGATCCAATGATATGTTACAATATTTATCTGTTAGTGTTATAGTCTCAAAAAAATCACTTGTCACATTACAATTTATAGCACGATTATCTAGTTTTTCTTTTTATGTTATGATGTTGATAGTGGTGTATAATATTGCCGAATGCGTCATTTATGAGGTTTTTCTTTTCATTTTCCATTGTCGATGATGTTGGGAGCTCATTCCATGGATTAAAACTAGTGCTCAACCTTTCTATAATGTTCGATTCTCCATGCGAAATCCAACACAAATATTGACCAGGGAATTTTTTCAGTACTAAAGGTTCATAAACTTCATCACTCTTCAAACATCTTTTAAATTTACATTTAGGACATGGACATATTATTCTCCGTTCAATGGATCAATCGGAAAATGAAAAATCTAAAAACACTTTCGAACCCTTAATATACTAAGGTGTGTTCCCCAGTAATGTGATCTAGCATTTATCCATGTATATGAAAATGTTCCTACACAATATAGAAAAAATTAAAACACATTGTTACTACTAAATAGGGAAATATATTCATATATACTAGCTGAAAACATTTATAAATATGATACATAAGGTTTTACTATACAAATACATATGGTAAATCACCCACTAGAAAACCAAATAACATATGTGCATGCAAGTGTATACTTACACACATCTGATTACGAAATCACTTGAATAATCCAAAAGACAGTGAGTATTTTCTTTGGAAATATACATTTTAATAAGATAGTTAGTATTTTAACAAATATTTGAGAAAAGTAATGTTAGTAAAAAAGATAAGAGTTAAGATGAAGCATTATATTAGAAGTTAACTTGAAGATAATTGGGATATTTTCAATTTAATCATTCTAATATAGAAATTAGTTGAATTGGAAGTATTTTCTTCTACAATTCATGAGAGTATACCGAACTGACTTTCATGAAAAGTTATTAATTATACACAGTGTAAGTCATTGACTTTTATTCCTTTTATAAGAGGAACTATAATTTCTAGTTTGAGAATAATATAGAAAAATATTTTCTTTCCCATTACCATGATATATAAATAAATAAAATATAAAACATGCACTTTATCAATGAACAACATTTATAAAACATGGTATAAAGTTGTTTTTACTGAAAAAATACCAATTTAAAACTCATTTATCTATCCTTAAAACATCACCCCTTTTATAAAAAAAACCCTTACATGGTTTACAAACATATCAAAGGAATTTCAAATAATGGCGAGAAAATATAAAAAAATTTCCCTCACATGAAAGCTTTAACAAAAATTAGTCAAAGTAAGTAAGGAAACAAGGATAAATATGAAGAGAAATTATCTATAGAAAGTTATAAAGTATTCCAATAAACAGGTTGAACAACACTAATCAAATATCATTTCTGAATCATTGGAGGATCAATGCTTCAATGATATTCCATCCATGTAAAAAATTAACACACAAGATAATAAATAATTAAAGGCATAACAGATAACAAATATCATGAAGAAAGACATTAGGAATTAATGGGACAAGCATAATCCATAAAAATGTGGACAAAATACTATTAGGTTAATGGTCTCACATCTATTAAACAAATCACTCTAAACCCAATCTCATTAATGACAACCCACTATCTCGTTATTTTATAAAACTAGTGGTAACTAGAATGTGTGTAATCTCAATGTGCCTATAAACATCCCTTAAATTCCCACTTAGTATCCTAGTGTTTCCTATAAAATAACTAAACTAGGTGATATACTTTTATTTTGAATGTCATACAACAAAAATAATAATATCCAATGACTACCATAATAACCAAATCCTTCCCACATCGCACATTTAGCTTATAATGAGCCCCCACCCATAATAAAATCATGAATCACGTCACAAACACCCATCACATGGATACACATGACATAATAAATAAATGAAAAGGGGCTTAACAATTGAATAATGAACCAATCAACTCAAATATCACATCAAAATGTGCCTTCCAAGACTTTAAAATATCACATATAATATATATATTTCTAAATCCCTTTTTAAAATGTTTTGGAATCCAAACACCAATATAAGAGAAATTATAATCATTTCAAAAATGCAACCAACATAACCCAAATGAATCACAATATCATTTATTAAAACAACATGTACCTTTGAAACATGGAATCAACTTAACTCCCAACGTTTAACCCACTTTTAAAAACCAATTACCCTTAAAATCTAATGACCATTTGTTTTTATTATATAAAACCATTCATTTAATTTTATCAAACATTTTGAATGTATAAAATGAAAATTAACATAGAAATTTTATTTATACATGAAATTAAAACCATTAAGCCACATGAAAACGATGTTAAGTTATATAAAAACATCCTAGATAACCCACACCCTCATTATCTGGATTAGATATTAATTTATAAATCCATTCACACAAAAATATCTTAAATAAAATTCAATGAAATCGGAACACTGATCTCATGTGGTGAAATAATGTAACCTTCAATTAAAACCACTGGTTTAAGCCATAATAAATGAATGAAATCTTTTGGAGACCAACCAACCCAACATAAAACTACTATAACAAAGCTAATTTTCCATCCATGGCCATTTGGGTTAGAGAAGAAAGGGTAAAACAGATAAAACTAGTTTGGGGGAGAGGGTAAGATCATAACTATTAATCTAAATAATGAACCACCGAAAAATCACTTCAAATCCAACTATAGGACCTTAGGGAAGGAAAGAGAACCCATTGATAATAAATAGTGATGTGAGGGTATAAAGGGGTGTCTTACTATGGAAGCCCCAATTAAAAATGTGGAGAAAAGAATATATATGTGTGTGTATATACTTGAGTAGGCCACATGGTTTACCAAACCTTGTATCTGCTATGTATTTGACACTGCCTCATCCACCATAAGTGGAATGGTTACCTCACATAGTTTTCCAAATGATACAAAGATCATATGATCCCCTATTTCTATTATCACATAGGGAATAATGTTTTACATTCACAATTTCTCAAAATATATGCTTAACTATATACCCCTTGAAAGAAATCCAAAACTGCAATTAATAACAATAAGACATCTCAGTTCTAGGGGAGGAAACAACCACATGATCAAGATTAAGAAAGTGAAATCTTATGGTGTAAAAAACTCTCTACCATGCCACTTTCATATCTGAGAATGTTTACAAGAACATAGGAAAAGCAGGAATTCCAAGGATATATTCCCTCTAATGAAGGCTCAAGCACTAACCATATTTTATAACCTCAAAAAAAGGACACATGGCATAATAAAACCATTCCTTGAGAGAATAAATTCGGAAAAAAATAAGAATTATTTGAAAAAAATCACTATAAGCCTTAAGAAGTAGGTGCCTCACTAAATGAAATTGAAGATACACCATATATATTATTGGGATAGCCACTCCTATGATATTATTTGAAATTAGGATTCAAAAATTTACAATACTAATCCTTAGTGCCTCATGGATTCTAAACTAAACCAAATGAAAAAAAGAGAAAAACTAACTCTAGATTAACTAAGGTCACTATAGCCAAACTATAGCACATCCCAACGAAAGGAATCCAAAATAATCACCCCACAATAATGGGAAGAAAACACACAAATACTAATCATGGGTATCCCAACCATTTATAATTTCTTTATATTGGTGAAACATTAGATAAAAAGACCCAAGAGGAAATTCATCACCAAAGTTACATGAATCCACTAACCATGAAAACCACATTAAATCAATAAAAGAGAACACATACTTGAGAAAAATATATACATAATTGGACCTGATCCCTGAGAAAAGGCACTCACTGAAATAAAATAGACACCCTTATATGCATGTTCCTCAACATGGAATGTAAGGGCTCTAAACTAGGGTCATGAAACTACATGAATGTTAAGTTAAGGATGAAAACATGGAACACCACTCATGGAAATAACAATGAAAACATTTAGCCTATAACTCTCACTAAATAATAGAACAACTATAATATAACGTTATATAAACCTACGTGAGGGGAAGATAAGGTAGTCAATGACGACGATGCGCAGAGATGCGCACTGATGGGTTGCGAGAACCATCACCGATGGAAGAGAGATGAGCTAGGTTTCAGGTCTTGTGAGGGTCGGGGGAAGAATGTGGAATCATGGGGGTACAGGGGAGAAGGGGGTTTAGGGTTGGGTGTGGGGGGAAGTGGTCCTGATGGCCAGTGAGAAACATCACCGGTGACAGGGAGGCAAGTTGGGGTTCATGGATCGTAGGGATCAGGGGAAGAACCTAGGGTCGCAGGGGTCTGAGGGAGAAGGGGGTCAGGTTCGGTGGGAAGTGTCGCCGCTAAAACAAACATGTGGTTTAGTGGAAGTTTTTAATAAACCATTGCTAAACCCTTTTTAAAAACGTTTTAGTAGCGGTTTATAAAACTGCCGCTAAAAGACCACTACTAAAGGCGATTTATGTTGTAGTGTGACTACATTTCTCTTTATAAGATCAATTAATATTCCATCATTGAAGAAAATATGGATATTAAAATAAACATTCAAAAGATATAATATCCACAAGCTATGTCTCAAAATAACACATTTTATCTAAGTGTATCATCAATGATTCATATGTGATTCGCAAGGTCCAAATAGAATTAGGGTAAAACTTGATACCATTAATAAATTCTCAAAAAAATCAAGATATTTCATGAATTTGAGGTTCATTACATACATAAATTAAAGGGGTAGAATATTTTATTCAAAATTAATTACTATAAATAGGAAATATATAAACATCATATGAAATGTTTGAATTGGAATATCTCCATTTTTTACTAACAATTTATGATACTCTGAATGAAGTTCAATCATTGGAACATATTGAGAACTATTATGTTAATAAAAATAATAATCAATGGAAGGTTGGAAAGAATTTTTAATTATAGTAATAACATTGATATCCATATAATTAATATAGAACCAAGTTGAATAACACGCTTTGAAAATAGAATTGTGGCTCACCAATGAGAAACAATGGGGTATAGAAATCCCTTATCATGATACTCATTTACTTGTTTATTAATTTACTCAAATTCTGCTATGACTATTCTATTAGGATTATTTGATATAGGTCTAGCACTGAGGAATAAATAAATAGAAAAATTTACTTCACCCTCTGGTGGATTTCTAGGTTATTCTCTAGAAAAAAAATAAATGTATTTATGTATAACACGTGCATATTCAATTTGAAGGTACATTTCCCATTAATAGATTGCATATGTTATTTTTTTCCAAATAATATATTTCAAAAGATCTATATTAGGTGAATTAATAAATGGCCTATATGATAAATTCTCTGCTTTATATACAGGGTAATCTACACTTCTATCACCAATTATAATATTATTCTCTTAGAAATATATTATTCATTATAATTTAAAATCCAATCCATATCCAATATTTTGTCAAATTTAACCATAAGTATAATAATAAATTCTTCAAATAAGGTTAGTCTATGTTTTATAATGGGAATCATTTGACACATATTATTTTCTACAATACTTCCATTATGAGTCTTGATTGGTAAATACCATCAAAATATTTGTGGAAAAAGTAAAATCCTCTCATAAGATATAGAAGATATGAAATATTTATATGATCCATAAGAAAATAAAAAATTATCTAAATTTGAGACTCAAATTAATTTAACGACCATTTTATCTTTTGGAACATCTATCTTAGTTGTTGTAACTGCATAATATTACCCTTCTCCACTTGGCATCTTCTATGAAAGGTTACCTTGACACATGAGACATTTTCCCGATTATTTACCCATATATCTATAGATGAATCATTGGATAATAGTGTTTTTCTTATTTCTATTAAATTCAATCATCATATTAACCTTATCTCTATACTTGAAATGATATTTCATATTTATAACATATTTTCAAGAATTTTTCATTCCACAATATTAACATAATGGATATTTATTCATTCTCATCTTCTTCCATAGAACATTATGTTTTTCTTAGTGATCAATCAGACTCTTACTCTATTGATTTTCTTTGAAGATATAAAATTCATATAATTATTTCTCTTTTTTGATGGTACATAATATTATTTCATCATATGATAAATTTTTTGAAAAAGTAGTGTACTTTAGAGTCTTCGATTAAGCCCATTAAAAATGTTAAATTTTACTTTTCCAGTTATGTATGTAATCAAAACAACACCTAGATAGTATTTTAAATGTATCATCATACATTGATATACATTCTTCTTCCTATTTCATTATGTTTTGGAACATTATATTCATTTATATTGTTTTCTCATTAGGGAAATATTTTCTGAAGAATTTTACCTTAAAATCTCTCCATTCCTTAAGTTATATTTATTATTCCTCCATTGTATTCTAGATAAACTACCACTATTGATCAACATCTCATTGAAGAAAATAAACTATGAGTATAAATTTTCCCACTTAATTTCTTCCCATGTCCATAAATATCTTTTCATGGGACATAATCAATTGTCGTACTAAAAGGGATTACTATTTCCATTAACAGATATATGGATTAAATGTATAAAATAATCATATATGAGTGTAAAATATCATGGAAATCTTGTTTCTCCATATGTTAATGATTTTAATTCATAACCTAGCTATGCTTCCCTAATATGGACATGATCTGGTCACATAAAACACCATTTTCATTGTCCTACTTGGTAGGGGAATCAATAAATTGGCTATGAATTTTCATACAATATCATGCAAAAATTTCCCCTTCGAAAAAATGGAATATAAAAAATTATCACAAAACCTTATGATTTTTATGTAATATTATATAGTTAAAATTATGGTGTAATAGTTAACATTTTTTTAACATTTATTCATAGTTATTCATAGAATCATAAACATCGTTTATTTGGGAATAGTCAAAAATCATATAATTATTTTCAAATCTTTTTTAATAGAATATAGAGAGAATATAAATCATCTAAATCATATCCCATGGGAGTTTATATCAAGGGTTAAAGTCTTAGATCCACTCATGTTTCATCGATGATGATTGATTTAATACCCTATCATCCCTATTTTATGTTATTACCCCCAGATGCATATGTTTAGTAGCCGAATCTAGTTTCTAGTATCCTGACAGGTATATATTTCCAATTAAAATGACACAATAACTACTTTAACAAATGATTATGACATTATTCTATATAGACTAATCCACAATGTATATCACCTGGATATGTTCTCTAATATATGTCTTCTTAGACCAAGTTCCCATAGATTCTACTAAATATGTTCTGAAACCCACTATACAACCTCAACTTCTGTTTCCCTAAGAAAGTTTCTAAATAATACATTAGTATATGATATTTGGTAACACGTCATCATTGAATGATCTATTTTGTAGTGTTTAATAACTAGATATATAAATGATTATTATTTTACATTGGAAAAATTTATAAAACATAGTAAAAAAATATATTTTTCCTACCTGAATCTCATCCAAATAATCTTTCCTCAGATTCTAGGAAATGGAAAAAATAATGGTGGTCATAAATGATCAATAAGGGTTGTGTATTATAGAATCTATTATGTGTAAATTAGGAATAATCATTAAAAAATGGCAGTTAACTGAAAGAACATTCCATTCAATCAATAACATGAGTACGAAATGTATCATTGATAATATCAATGCAGCAATCTCATGGATAATACTAACAAATCTCACAATGAGTTAAAAACATAATTATGGATGTCTTGATCTGGGAATTAGGAAAATATTCATTTCAATATGTGTAAGTAAACACTAAAAACCATTTAATAAGGATATCTTATTGGGTGGTCTCAGGATACCTATCAAAGCATCGCAGGTCTATCTATAACCAGACCCCACCAAAAATTATATGTCCAATGCATTCCTCAAATATTGAATGGAAAATTTTATTGACAAAAAATATGACTTATATAAAATTATATTTTTTTTCTAGAGAGTATAGAATATAAAAAAATCTATGGGAAATCAAATAACCTTAATAGTAATAAAACAAACATTGAAATGATATATGGTTTATAAAATATTTATATACATTATACAATAAATGTTGACATGGAAGACAAATTTAATTTCAGATGAAAGATAACCACAAGAAAGTGAATGGTTCATGTTAATGTTAATAACCACGAAATTAATAAGATATAAGTGATGGTAATTGATTCATCATAAATATATATTTTATAATAAAATCATCTCATTTGGATAATGTAATAAAATAGAAGGAAAACCTTTTAAAAAATATATTAATTAAATAACATTTTTTATAAAACCATTAAATATATATAGAATAAGATAAATAGTGAAATGAGTGTATGGCGGAAAGAAAATATCTTAACATCTTATATGTTAAAAAGAAACATTCCTTTTAAATTTATGAAATGAAATTAAAAAAAACCATTTGGAGAAAATTGTTAGGATTTCCTTCAAACCTTATAGTAGAATTAAAATATGAAATATTATATCCATTGTAATTTATTTGATTAAATATATAGGGAATGTGTAAAAGAATTTAAAACAAATATCGTCATGGAAAAAAATCTGACTTACCAAGAAATATATAAGATCAAATTTTCTATTAAACATTTTGTACATGATTCAACTGTCAATGAAAGGAATATTTTGATGAAATGATGAAAAAAAAATTAAATATTAAGTGTATAGGAGTAAAGAATGTATTTATAAATGATAGATTATAATATTACATCAATGAAAATATATGAAATCCCAAAAATCAAAACGTCCAAATAAATTCACAACACTTTGGTAAATTATGAATTGTATACTCTAGAAAGATTAAAGTTTAAAATAAAATTTTAAATACCATAAATAAATATAGATCCATGTAATTTATAAAAAAAGGATTTTATATGATCCAATAGAAATAAAATTGTTTCATAATAATTTTTTTCATGAATGAAATAGAAATTATGATTAATGATCCTTACATTACACATACACTAAGTTGAATGTGATTTGGACTCTTAAATAATGGTTTAAATAATTTTATTAATTCATATAGGGATCATATTCATATTTATATTAATTCATATAGATTCTCATTAACCACTCATTAACAATTATTGGGAAAACCAATCATCAGGTGTTAACTATTTACTTTTCTCATGCATGTTTCATCATGGATTTTCCTATTATAGGGAGTATTTTATTTTTTTCATCATAAATAGAATGATATTGACATTATAAAATAAAATATTTTCATGATGAAATGATTTATAATATTTAATGATAGTTAGAAGGAAAAATGAATCGCATCGCTTTGTGTAGGTTGTTGTCATGAACCGCCTTCTCCTAGATGAGGGAAGGGAAAACAAACTACCAGACCCTTCCTTCTTCACGTTGAAGAAGATATAATTACCCATGAGCCCCACCTAAAATAGTCCATAGAGAGGAGACTAGTGGAAATGGTATAAAATCTCATGTAAAATGGAATTCATTACCCTTTTTATTTAATAATATATGGAAACAAGACGGTAAATTCCAAACAACTCCAATGACTAAAATAAATCTAACCCCAAAATCTATTCTCATATAAATGTTTGTAATAATGTGAAAAAATTACAAGATAACTCTAAATGAATATACCAAAATAAAAGAAAAATATCAATAACATTTTCCCCAACATATGTGCTAGTAATGTCTGACATGATCCTCAAAGTCATCCAAGAAACCTGAAAGCAATTTTATATACCTAGGGTGAGTATATGAGGTTACTTAGTAGGGAAACCAAAAGGACTCGTTCATAAGTGGGTAGACATTCTAATGTCCCATGAGAAAATAGTGGTAACTAAAACCCCTAACAAGGAAAACTATCCACCCATCCCCACCAAGGAACACTCCCCAAATAATACAATTTAAGTGAAATAATAATAACATCACTTCGATATTTGGGTACCCTGCACCACTTCCTCGTTGGTTAGATAGAACATCATACACATCAAAACTCCCCCAGATATCCCACTATAGTCCCATTGCCACCCCCACAACAACATCATGGTCCTTCCCAATCGCACATCTATCCCACCCGCAAATACCTGGGCCACCACAACCACACATAACCACACCCACAAACACATGACCCAAACAACCAACACCATTCCAGAAGAAACCTTGGCTATAACAACCACATCCTTTGTCAAAGACACCTAGGCCACATCCTAAAGTCACTTAGGAAAACAAACTTACATGCACAAAATTGGACCATCCACCACAACAAAAAATACCTAAAGATTCTTGGGAAATAATGAACCTTTGGTCGTCATTGCCTGCCCGATGAGTCTTGGGATACCTGGGAGAGGGGTTAGAAATGAGCTATAAATAGACACTCATAATAATATTGGTAAAAAATATCTCCCCCATGAAATGGGGGTGTTCGACATGATGTTCTCAACATGGGTGGGGATTATATAAGAAATAAAAGAACTGCATTTTATACATATAGGTAAACAGAAACTCATCCCAACCTAAGGGTATTTAAACTATCAACCAGCTCATACACAATCACTCTTGTTGTTATCCCTATATGCACAAGTACACAACATCCACAACCAAATCACATTCCACTTTTGAAAAGAAATAGGTACCCATCGTCTCTTCTCTCATTATCTTGTTCATGTGATCCTAATTAAATATCACTTAACTACTAAGAAACTATTAGGCATAAACATAATCCAATAAAATTTAAGGAAAACTACCAAGAAATCATTTAATTCATCACTTTCTATTCGCTTTTAAGTAACAACATCAAAAGGGATTCTTGAGATCCCTTGAATTAGAGGAACCAACCCCCCCCCCCCCCTACACACACACATATTGGGTCCTAAACATTAACCACCGAATCCAAATGTCCTCATACTCACAAACCAAAAACCACCCAAATAGATATTCCATTCCCCTCTACATGACCCCTCACACATTAAACATAACAACCCATCATATCACTAGAATGAAGTAATGGAGTCTTTAGATTTATCCAAATTCATTCATTAAGTTCCTTCTTTCCGTTGGCTAACTAGGGTGGTCACGCAAGGGTTCTTATCTATTGGGAATCCATTTAATTATCCAATATTACGTGATTAACTAGTTTCGATGTTACAACTATTCAATCAAAATATTATCCAGAAAATATAGATTCATTAGTGCACAAGAAGGGACCACCAATGGATACAATTTTTAGTGGAAATGAGCACATAAAATTCAAAACATAGAAAAAAAGGTATAAACCATAAATATCATCAACTTCCTTTATTATATTTATTAATGTTAGTTTTTCTACGTCCTGGGGGAAAGTCATCATTATGAAAACCCTGCTTTTTATTTCAACTTAAACATTATTTATTACATAAAACATCACTTGATACAACAAGAAGATCTAGAAATTTAGTGTCTTTGGGGAATAGTATCATTACATAAAAACATGAATCATGAAATACAACATCTTTATTGAAAACTTCCTTTACATGACCACTACATTCCCTCGTACTTAACATTGCATGGGATAACCTGAGGACATGCATAAGAAAAGGGTGAGCTATAAAGCCCAGTAAGGGAGTACACCTGGAATAAAATGAGGATTAAAATACATGTTAGACAATATGCATATCAATAGAGCATAAAATAAACATTAACATAAAGTAATGATAAAGAATGATAATCATAACATAGAAATGTGGCAACAACACTTAACATGAAATTAGCACGAGCCAAGGCTCATTGCACATGGAGCATGAGTAAAATCCTCATTGCACATAAATCATGAGTAAACCCTCGTTACACTTGAATTATCATGAGTCAACACTCATTTCACATGACATTTCATGATACTATACTTTACCCAATGCATTGGAACGCTATAAGGGCGCACCCTTTTTAAACATTTCATTTCATGCATAAGTGTGCCACATGGATTATAAAACATGGATTAATGAAACATAATCATTTATTACATGATAAAGTAATGTGTAATTTTTACATGAAACTTTTTAATCAATAAGTAAAGGTTCATAAAGGTGGATACCCTTGATGAAGAAATGGGCATGGTATCCAATACACAATGGCATTAGCTTAGAAAATCGGTGCGATTTCGGCAGCGTAATGGCGTGACATAAGAATTCATAAAAAACGTTGATGAGAGAGAAAGGGGTTCATAATCAAATTCAAATGTAATGAAAATTAAGGAGGTAATATAGATACATGTCCCAACAATTTTAATGGAATTTAGATTCATGATACAAAATTATTTCTTGAATGTAAAAGAAGAGAGAGAAGTTCCTTTCAGAATTTTGGCATAGTAACGGGTGTACATGGGAGGCATTTAATGGGAGGGAAAGGGGTCTCCCATAATTAAAAAAATAAGAGGGATGTGTGGAGGAGGTTTAAAACCATACACAAATATTCATAATTGAAATTAAAAGGGAAATACAACTTAATGAAAATTGACAAAAATGAGAAAGGACGAAAGAACCCTTACTTGGAAGTGTGCTTCCAAAGGCTAGAGAGAGGCTTGTGAGAGGTTTCTTGGGAGCTTGGGGAACCTTGGGAGGATTCTATAGAGAGTAGGGAAGATATTTGAAGAACTCCAAAGGATTTAAGTGAGGAGGAAGTGGGATCTTGGGTGGGTTTATATAGGAAAGGTGAGGGAATTCTTTATTATTTAGGTTTGGGACCCCTTACATTAAATTAATCCAAACCACATACCATCCCATGGTTTTTTCCCATGGTATTAGGAAAAGGGAATAGGAAAACAATATTTTATAAGTCCAAGGTCATAACTTCTTAAAATAATAAGTTTCCTTATGTGGAGGTGAGTCACACTCCCATGGAAATTAATTTAAAAAGGTAAAGTGTTGAATAAGTCTTGAGGGGTCCATTAATGCTTTCAAAATTAAGTAAAACAAACCCAAAATCAGATTATTTTAATGTTAAAACATATATTTGACGAACATAAAGATTATAGTATTTTATTACATCACTATTGGGTCATTATGATGTTATAAAACACATTATATATTTATACGGTATTTAATTTTTACACAAACATTTGACTGTCTCAGAAAATTATGAAAAATTTACCATTGGATAATTTCAATGTCCTGATTCCAAAAATAACATTTATTTTATCTAAATAATTTTCTAAATATGTGAATTTTCACTTTTAAAATAAAAACCTACATTTATAAAAAATTCACGTGTTTTGACAGAAATGGCTTTCAAACATTAATAAAAATTTTAATTGCATTCATAAAATTATAAGATCATTTATATTTAATAAAAAATAATTTAATAATAATATTATCATTTTATTAAAATATTATTTAATTAAAAACTCCCTTTATTTAATAAAATATATTTCTTAATTAAATAATAACTAAAAACACCATTTGTACTTTAAAAACTATTTACAATGTACCAAAAATGAATAGAAATTATATTCATTATCATATACAAAAAATAATGTACATGAACATTGTATTACTTATTTGTTATATTATCCCTTAAAATATCTGCATAAGACCTAAGGGTAAGGTGTGCGATGGTGACAGACACTTGGGGTGGCTCGGATAACATCGCTCGAGTGGTAATTTCAATCAACTTCCACTTTTCCCGTAGACGGTCAGGTTCGATCTTGACATGATGAAGCTCAGCCTGGGCTTGGTCAAGGGCGAAGCCCAAGGATGCCACCTCTTTTCCGAGCTCTGACAGATGGGATTCATATGGGGAAATTCTACTGGATGAGGCTATCGCTTCCTTTGTCTGAGTAAATTGGATTTGTTATAGTCCTATATTTATACTAATCATGTGATCACTGTTCAACGACTATAAAAGTAATGGTCACAATTATCATCATAAAACCAATGATGCTGACATCTTATAAAAACTTTTTCAAAAAGAGACAGTTAACTGGATCATGTGGGATGTTCCATTAATGAAACTTTGGGTCGTTACAATATCCCCCCTTAGGAAATTTCGCCCTCGAAATTTTTCTTTTCCCACGCTAAAACAAATGTGGGTAACTCAGCTTCATCATATCCTCTGATTCCCAAGTCGCTTCTTCAAACTTGTGTTTTCTCCACAACACCTTGACGAGGGGCATTGTCTTATTTTATTGAACTTTTTCTCTACGATCTAAATTCTCACTGGTTGCTCCTCCTAAGAAAGATTGTCTTCCAATTGTACCACCTCAGAAGAGAGTACATGTGAAGGGTCCGGTATGTACTTCCTTAAGAGGGATATATGAAAGACATCATGTACTTTGGCCATAGTAGGCGGAAGTTCTAGTTGATAGGCCACAGCCCCGATACGATCAAGAATCTCGAAGGGGCCAATGTACCTTGGACTTAACTTCCCTTTCTTTCCAAACCTCATGACCTTCTTCCACGGAGATATGCGTAGAAAACCCATGTCGCTAACTTTAAACTCAAGGTCTCGTCGATGATTATCCACATAACACTTCTGTCGACTCTGAGCTGCCTTGATATGCTGCTGAATGGTTTTTACCGTCTCCACCATTTCCTCGACCATTTCTGGTCCAAGAAGCTTACATTCACCGACCTCATCCCAACATGCAAGTGTTCTGCACCTTTTCACATATAGGGCTTCATATGGTGCCATTTGGATGATCGAGTGGAAACTGTTAGTATAAGAGAACTCAACCAGAGGAAGTTGTTGATCCCATCCTCATTTAAACTTCATTGAGAATTCTCTCAACATATCCTCAAGTGTTTGGATAGTCCACTCAGATTGTCCATCCGTATGAGGATGACAGGCTGTACTGAAGTTTAGTTCAGTATTCAGAGCATGTTGAAGTCTCTTCCAAAACGTAGAGGTGAATCTTGGATCTCGGTCAGACATAATAGATAGTGGTACTCCATGCAACCTTACCACTTCCCTGATATATATCCGTGCCAGTTGATCTAATGAGAAATCCTCCCGAGTAACAATGAAGTGTGAAGTCTTTGAAATATGATCCACAACAACCTAAATTGCATTGTTTCCTTTGGATGTCCTTGGAAGTCCGGTGACAAAGTCCATGGTGATGTTCTCCCATTTCCATTCTGCTATGGGCAATGGTTGCATCATCCCCTTAGACTTCTGCCTCTCTGACTTCACTTGCTGACACACCAGGCACTTTGATGTATATTCAGCGATCTCCTTCTTCATATTATCCCACCAAAAGTTTTCTCAGAGATCTCGATACATCTTTGTGCTCCCTGGGTGAATAGAGAAATTTGAACTATGTGCATCATCTAAATGTTACTTCTTCAGATCCAGAATTGATGGAACACATACTCTTTTCCCAAACCGCACAATTCCTTCTTCATTAACATTAAACTCTGAGGATTTCCCTTTTTCGATAGCTCCAACTTTTTCATGAATTCCCACATCATCCTTTTGAGCATCCTTTAACCTTTCCAAAAGAGATGGTTGAGCAATAACTTGTGAAAGGATTGATGATGTTCCCTTATTTATGATTATCACTTCCATCTTAATCAAGTCTAAGAATATTGGATCCTTCTCAATTCTCATCATTGATAGAATTATTGGGTCTTTTCTACTTAGGGCATCTGCCACCTTGTTCGCTTTCCCAGGGTGGTAATGTATTGAACAGTCATAATCCTTGATGAGCTCTATCCATCTTCTCTGGCACATATTTAGTTATTTTTGTGTGAATATATATTTAATACTCTTGTGGTCAGTATATATCTCACATTTCTCTCCATAGAGATAATGCCGCTAGGTTTTCAAGGAAAAGATCACCGCCGCCAACTCCAGATCATGCGTTCGATAGTTTCTCTCTTGGATTTTCAACTGCCTTGAGGCATAGGATATAACTTTATCATTCTTCATCAACACACAGCCTAAGACCTTCTTTGAAGCATCACTAAATACCACAAAAAGTGCCCCACTTGTGGGTAATGTGAGCACGGGTGCAGTGATAAGCCTCCTTTTCAACTCCTTGAATCTTTCTTTATATTCATCACTCCAAGAATACTTTACTCCCTTTCGAGTTGGCTTGGTAAGAGGGTTGGACAATCGTGAGAAATTTCTCACAAATCGTCGATAATATCCAGCTAACCCCAAGAATCTACAGATATCTGTTACCGATGTTGTCCTCAGCCATCCCTCAATTGCATCTGTTTTGGAGGGGTCCACAGATATCCCATTGCTTGTGATGATATGACCCAAGAGTGAGACCTCCTTCAACCAGAACTCACACTTTTTGAACTTTCCATAGATCTTCTCCTTGCGGAAAGTCTCTAGTACAATTTTTAAATGCTCCTCATGATCCTCCTTGGTTTTGGAGTATATTAGAATATCGTCTATAATGACTACCACAAATTTGTCAAGGTAATCTCTATAGACTCTATTTATCAAGTCCATGAATATTGCTGGAGAATTGGTGAGTGTGAAAGGAATTACTATGAATTCATAGTGCTCGTACCTTGTACGAAAAGCAGCCTTGGGGACATCTTCCATCATCACCCTTACATGATAATATCCCGACCGCAAATCCACCTTGTAGAAGTATTGTGCTCTATATAGATGATCAAACAAGTCATCGATTCTTGGGAGAGGCTAATTTTTATTTATCGTGATTTTGTTAAGTTCACGATAATTGATGAAAATCCGCATTGACTCATCCTTCTTCTTGACGAAGTAGACTGGTGCACCCCATGGTGAATGTAACAGCCCAAGATTTTATAAAAAAATATTCATTTTAATTTTATTAAAGTCTTGTGTTGTACGCTACACCAAAGGAGCTTGCACAACACGCATCCTTGACTTGCCTTGCATTACACGCAATCACGACCTTCCTCGATAGCGTGTGTAATACGCAATACCGAGTTTCACTAAACAATGATATGCTATTAAAACTAGCCGTTATGAATAGTAATAATCACTTTTTGAAATTTTATAAATTTTATTTTTCAAAATGGACTTCATTTTTGGACTCAGAATATCGAAATTAGCCTAGGGTGAAATTTTGGTATTTTTCTGAAAACTTTCAATTTTTGATAAATAGTGAAACCACTAAGTGGTAGGTTAAAAACTGAATTTTGAAAAAAACTTAATTTTACCGCTTCTGTGAATGGAATTTCGAAAATCCGAGAGACACGGTTAATATCAAGGACTAAAATGTGGTTCAATGAGATGAAAATAATTTTTTGGTGAATAGTAACTTTTTACTTTTTTTTACCGCGGTTAATAGTAAATTGGGTAACTAAGGGTAAATATGATATTAATATTACCCTAACACATGTCCTAATTCTATTGGACAAGTGTAATTCTACCAAAAACAAACTTAGGAATAAAATATGACCATTTAGTTCCACTTGGATTAGATTAGGACATTTATTATTAATTTATTTAAAGAAGGGTTAAAATAGTTAAAATCAAAGTTTAATAAGTAAATCATTTATAATATGGGGTTATACATAAGATAAATTCGATTGTAAATATTCATTAGAAAGATAAAACTATTTCCTACATGATGGTATTTTATTTGTAATTTTTAGACATCAAATAATTTAATTTATTTATGACACAAAGATGATGCAGTAATTATCTTATTAATGAAATGTTGACATAATTGATAATATAAATACCAAAATAAATGTAATTTAAGACTTTTTATGAATTCAACTAATTTTCTAGGTTACTATGATATATTAATGTTGATTTAATCAACTTGTTTCGAACATATAATTCTGTTATTACTTTCACAAAAATCATATATCAAATAGTGTCAAAATTGACACAAAATAGTTTTTAAATCAAATATTATATTATTAATTGTTATTTTATTCCTAAAAATCTAAGGTTCGGCCAAATGACTTAGATAAGGATATATATATTAATAATAAACAATTTGGGGTTCGTTTGGCATGTTATAGTAAGTTTATTAACCATATAGTGAAAGAAAACAAAAAGACATGGTAAAAGTTAAATTATTTAACTTAGAGTTAAATCTAATTGATAAGGTTAAAATAATACCCTAAACTTGTCTAAATCTTATTGGTTGATAGTATTTCGACCCATCCCCACCTTATCTTCGAAATAAGACCCTTTGGAGCCATTATAAACCGATTTTGACTTTAATATAAAATAATATTTTGAGATATTCCTAAGGTGCCCCTCTCCTCCCTTATAAAAGGGCACCTCCTCCCCCTCCTCCTCACACAAATTTGAGCACTCAAGCTCGGCCAACCCCTGACAAAATCTCTTCTCCACTTCCCTAGAAACATCCTAGAGGTTCTGGTCTTCCTCAAAGACCAATTTTAGTGCCCTAAGGGGAGGTCTCAAAGAGGCGCTTCAAAGAAGAGGTAATTACCGTTACCAATTCTTTCATCTTTATTTCTTCTTCCACTTCTTCTTCTTAGGTTGTTTCATTATGAAGTAATAACATCAGTATCACTGATATACTGATATGTTATTATAATTATGAAACAACCCTATTTCACCATCTATCCATCCTACGGAAAAAGAAACCACCGCGCGTGCGTACGTACGGAATACCGTCTCCACGCCGTGGTATAATCTATTTTTCCACCATCACTTTACAAGGATGGGTATAATGGTGTAATGAGTAACTATTTATGATTATTATAAAGTAATATTGATACTGAAATAATATATATATACTCCAATACAGTTCCACGATCATAGGAACGATATCATCACTCCTGCGTACGTACGGAATACCGTCTCCACGATGTGATGCGACTCGTTCTACATGATCATCATTACATAGTAATTATATAAATGAATTGAATGAATAAATATGATATATGTTACACTAATACCATTCTGGATATAAGGTATCTATAACCTTAAAAGAAGAATAAGAATGTATTCGGCAAAACACGCATAAGAACAAAAGGAAATAAAGACCCGAGTAACAAGTAACAATGAAATATTACTAACAAGAAGCTAAGAATATGACCATATATGATATCATATAAATATGTATGATTCTGGAATAAGTCAATAACATTATTTAAACCATTATACAGGAGCTTTGGACACATACAAATCTAATCGGACCTAAGGTAAGGGAAATATCACAATCTCATTTTTATCCGAGATTGTTTATTCATAAGTATTTACTGGGGTGTATTTTATCATCCACATCCATGTTTACTCAATATGTAATATTATTTCCATCCACCTACAATTGTTTAAATCCATTTTTACCCTTCGGTGGGTTTTTAGTAAAAGAAATGAACGGAATCTTTTGTCGTTTTTCGTACGAGGTACTTTTTGACTTTTCCGGCAAAAGTACGAAGAATGTTTTTTTTAACTTATACGACAAGAATGGATTTTTAAAACATTATTTCCAAGAAGATTCCTTTAAAAGTTTTCAAGTTTATTTTTAATCAACTTCTTTTAGTTTAAAGTTGTATGACATGTTAAGAAATGTAAAATGTTTTTGAAAAAGAAAGGATATTTTCCTCAAGAATGAAGTTCAAGTGTTTTATCAAAATTATTTTCCATCTAAGATAATAAAGGGTTCTGTTTCTATCCCTATTATTACATGGATTTGATTATGTTGTGATGGAAATATTTTTATGAATTCCTTTATCTTATATGAATTGTTTTATGATGTCATGTTGTTTAAGAATCCCATTTTTATTACATGGGTTACGTTATGATGTATGGTTTATGATTATGTGGCACACATAAGAAAGGATTCATTATAAGATGGGTGGGACCTATATCTCCCTCCAATGCATTGGGTAAAGACTTTATATCTCATGAGATAGACATGGCTGGAACGGAAGGTTATTTCGGTTCTGTGATACAGGACTGAAACGAGGAGTGAACTCGGTTCAGAAAGGGACTTTGTCCACTAAGATAGTCTTGGAAATGAGTCATGACTAACAAGAAATGATTTTCCATGATTATGTGTGCATGCCACAAAGTATCAAGATTTATGTTATGATTATGGGGATCTCATTTTCACTTCTATGATTTATTCCATGTTAAGATATTATGATCTCTTTTGCAGGTTTTGATTTTCATAAAGATATGATATGATTTTTATTTCCTTTATTTTCCCTTGCTGAGCATTTGAGCTCACCCTTTTATGTTTTCTTTTCCCCAGGATATAAAGAAAGGTTTTAGGTAAAAAAAGGGAAGATCTTTATGGGAGATATTGAAGATCATTCACCACGATTAGAAGATTACGTTCTGAGTTTCCAAAGACACTAAACTATTACGATCCTTGTATGTGTGTTTTTGTTATGTACTAAGTATTCCGCAAATGTAATGTAATGTCCATGTACGTCAAGATACGGGTCTCTACATTTGGTATCAGAGGAAAGGTTCAGTCAACCTTTGGAAACTAGGATGCGAAAACATTAGTGAGATCCCTAGAGATATTTCTAAGGTATGTCTAGGGATGTTCCTAAGGATAAGTATACGTATAGGATATAATCCTAGAACTACGATACCGATCTTAGAATTTAACCTAAGATGTTAGATATTAAGGGTACTCCCCCTTTACTATGTTGTTTTCCCTAGCATTATTTTGCCTCTCACACTATTCTTTTTGGGTTTTAGAAAATGGCTGGAAACAAGATGATTCATGATAATGGAGGATATGATGGACAATGGAATGGTATTCTTCATGAGAAACCAAATGAAATGGGATTTGGAAGTCCAAAAATCATTATTATGCCGAATCAGCAATCTCATAATATGATCAATAAAGTAAAATTTGGTAAGTTTCCTGACTCAGCTAATAAGAGAAAGATGGAGTTTCATGATGACCATAGAGGAAAGAAAGTTCAATTTCCCTCATGTAAATCATGTGGGAAGAGGCATCAAGGAAAATGTTTCAAGGGAACTGGAAGATGCTTTGGGTGTGGAAAAGAAGGACACAAAGCAAGTAAGTGCAAAGGAAAACGGTCAGTTAACACCATGGATGAGGATAATGGTATTGCTACGACATCAAAAATGGTTAAGTGTTTTAAATGTGGAATGTATGGGCATTATGCAAACAAATGCCCTAAGGGAAAGACTCATGAAGAGAATCAGTATGGTCATATGGGTAGTATTTATGTGGATGATGATGAAGAGACTACAAATGATATGTGAGATGAAATTTTTTTTGAAGCTCGGTCAATGGTTTGAGAATGTAGTGGAATGATTACATGTTTATCATGTGTAATTTTGTATAAGTAATCTCATGCTACTATGGAATAAAGAGATATCTATGGATTGTTACACTGTTGTCCTTCCTTGTGTTTTGAAAGTGTATGATTAATGTTACCAGTATCCATGAAAGGTTATTCATATATTTTTGGAATGTAGATGATATGCGCATAATGAAGGGATAAGGAGAAAATTAAATGTTTGATAGTATTCATGAGCTCATGATTGATATAAGGACTAAGTGATATCATGGTTTGAGTATATAGAATTTTGAGGATTTCGGTATGTGAAAAGTGTTAACTTTTAACTGCATTCATGTTTTCACTAAGGTATTCAAGAGAATACACGATTAAGGACTTTGAATGTTTGGAATGTGACCAACAAAACATATCTTATGATATATGGGGATCGATGATGGTGTTAAATCTCTGGTAATCATTTTCACTATATTATGAGAGTCGACTGCAGTATTATGGATAAGCCTAAAAGATTGGAATGGATTATGTTGGACATAAGTTAGTATTGTTTGTTTTTTCGATATTATTGATGGGATGTTATATAGTTTTGGAAAAAGGACAACCTGCAGGACGGGCGACAGCCCATCGCTTCGAACAAGGCTGTGGGAATCGAACCCACAACCGAAGTGCGACTGGCCTTTATCGCCTACCACTGACCTACTGGAAGTCCCTGTTTAGAAGAAACTAGTTTTATTATATTAAGCAGTATGATATATGAAGTATAAGTCCATTTTAGGAACCATATATGATTAATCTCACTATAGATCGACTTATGTATATAATTTTTGCTAACCTTTTGTTCGAGACAGATGGAATGACCCGTCATTCTATCACATGATCTGCTAACACTTCACGAATAACAAATTCAACTTCATTTATATAAGAGATGAAGTGGAAATTGTTCAAGGCACGAACAATAGTGAGATTTTACCAAAATAAAGTAAGTATTTATTCTAATTCAAATTCTTCAAATTTAGGGAAATGATCTTGAAAACCAAAAATGTTGTCCTAGTGCCCTTATATCTGATGAATTAGATGGTACCCTAGATCGTCACAAATTTATGGCTTTGTGATTACTGGCTTTTCCATAGCCATGTTCTCTACCACTCTCCATCAGAACATGATGGTTAGATTTCTCTTCCATATCCATATTTTCACTTATGTGGAAACCCAATGATTAGTTTATTTGGGTAACCGTTACGTTTCATACTTTTGTTTTTAAATATTGGTTTTGATATTCCTTTTTACGATGTGGGTTTCTATTAAAGAAACTTTCGAATAGTAAACCATTTATAACCCCGACGAATTTCGAGGGCGAAATTCATTTTAAGGGGGGTAGAATGTAACAGCCCAAGATTTTATAAAAAAATATTCTTTTTTATTTTATTAAAGTCTTGTTTTGTACGCTACACCAAAAGGAGCTTGCACAATACGCATCCTTGACTTGCCTTGCATTACACGCAATCACGACCTTCCTCGATAGCGTGTGTAATACGCAATACCGAGTTTCACTAAACAATGATATGCTATTAAAACTAGCCGTTATGAATAGTAATAATCACTTTTTGAAATTTTATAAATTTTATTTTTCATAATGAACTTCATTTTTGGACTCAGAATATCGAAATTATCCTAGGGTGAAATTTTGGTATTTTTCTGAAAACATTCAATTTTTGATGAATAGGGAAACCACTAAGTGGTAGGTTAAAAACTGAATTTTGCAAAAAACTTAATTTTACCGCTTCTGTGAATGGAATTTCGAAAATCCGAGAGACACGGTTAATATCAAGGACTAAAATGTGGTTCAATGAGATGAAAATAATTTTTTGGTGAATAGTAACTTTTTACTTTTTTTTACCGCAGTTAATAGTAAATTGGGTAACTAAGGGTAAATATGATATTAATATTACCCTAACACATGTCCTAATTCTATTGGACAAGTGTAATTCGACCAAAAACAAACTTAGGAATAAAATATGACCATTTAGGTCCACTTGGATTAGATTAGGACATTTATTATTAATTTATTTAAAGAAGGGTTAAAATAGTTAAAATCAAAGTTTAATAAGTAAATCATTTATAATATGGGGTTATACATAAGATAAATTCGATTTTAAATATTCCTTAGAAAGCTAAAAAGATTTCCTACATGATGGTATTTTATTTGTAATTTTTAGACATCAAATAATTTAATTTATTTATGACACAAAGATGATGCAGTAATTATCTTATTAATGAAATATTGACATAATTGATAATATAAATACCAAAATAAATGTAATTTAAGACTTTTTATGAATTCCACTAATTTTCTAGGTTACTATGATATATTAATGTTGATTTAATCAACTTGGTTCGAACATATAATTCTGTTATGACTTTCACAAAAATCATATATCAAATAGTGTCAAAATTGACACAAAATAGTTTTTAAATCAAATATTATATTATTAATTGTTATTTTATTCCAAAAAATCTAAGGTTCGGCCAAATGACTTAGATAAGGATATATATATTTATAATAAACAATTTGGGGTTCGTTTGGCATGTTATAGTAAGTTTATTAACCATATAGTGAAAGAAAACAAAAAGACATGGTAAAAGTTAAATTATTTAACTTAGAGTTAAATCTAATTGATAAGGTTAAAATAATACCCTAAACATGTCTAAATATTATTGGTTGATAGGCTTTCGACCCATACCCACCTTATCTTCGAAATAAGACCCTTTGGAGCCATTATAAACCGATTTTGACTTTAATATAAAATAATATTTTGAGATATTCCTAAGGTGCCCCTCTCCTCCCTTATAAAAGTGCACCTCCTCCCCCTCCTCCTCACACCAATTTCAGCACTCAAGCTCGGCCAACCCCTGCCGAAATCTCTTCTCCACTTCCCTAGAAACATCCTAGAGGTTCTGGTCTTCCTCAAAGACCAATTTTAGTGCCCTAAGAGGAGGTCTCAAAGAGGCGCTTCAAAGAAGAGGTAATTACCGTTACCAATTCTTTCATCTTTATTTCTTCTTCCACTTATTCTTCTTAGGTTGTTTCATTATGAAGTAATAACATCAGTATCACTGATATACTGATATGTTATTATAAGTATTAAACAACCCTATTTCACCATCTATCCATCCTACGGAAAAAGAAACCACCGCGCGTGCGTACGTACAGAATACCGTCTCCACGCCGTGGTATAATCTATTTTTCCACCATCACTTTACAAGGATGGGTATAATGGTGTAATGAGTATCTATTTATGATTATTATAAAGTAATATTTATACTGAAATAATATATATATACTCCAATATAGTTCCACGATCATAGGAACGATATCATCACTCGTGCGTACGTACGGAATACCATCTCCACGATGTGATGCGACTCGTTCTACATGATCATCATTACATAGTAATTATATAAATGAATTGAATGAATAAATATGATATATGTTACAATAATACCATTCTGGATATAAGGTATCTATAAACTTAAAAGAAGAATAAGAATGTATTCGGCAAAACATGCATAAGAACAAAAGGCAATAAAGACCCGAGTAACAAGTAACAATGAAATATTACTAACAAGAAGCTAAGAATATTACCATATATGATATCATATCAATATGTATGCTTCTGGAATAAGTCAATAACATTATTTAAACCATTATACAGGAGCTTCGGACACATACAAAGCTAATCGGACCTAAGGTAAGGGAAATATCACAATCTCATTTTTATCCGAGATTGTTTATTCATAAGTATTTACTGGGGTGTATTTTATCATCCACATCCATGTTTACTCAATATGTAATATTATTTCCATCCACCTACAATTTTTTAAATCCATTTTTACCCTTCGGTGGGTTTTTAGTAAAAGAAATGAAAGGAATCTTTTGTCGTTTTTCGTACGAGGTACTTTTTGACTTTTCCGGCAAAAGTACGAAGAATGTTATTTTTAACTTATACGACAAGAATGGATTTTTAAAACATTATTTCCAAGAAGCTTCCTTTAAAAGTTTTCAAGTTAATTTTTAATCAACTTCTATTAGTTTAAAGTTGTATGACATGTTAAGAAATGTAAAATGTTTTTGAAAAAGAAAGGATATTTTCCTCAAGAATGAAGTTCAAGTGTTTTATCAAAATTATTTTCCATCTAAGATAATAAAGGGTTCTGTTTCTATCCCTATTATTACATGGATATGATTATGTTGTGATGGAAATATTTTTATGAATTCCTTTATCTTATATGAATTGTTTTATGATGTCACGTTGTTTAAGAATCCCATTTTTATTACATGGGTTACGTTATGATGTATGGTTTATGATTATGTGGCACACATAAGAAAGGATTAATTATAAGATGGGTGGGACCTATATCTCCCTCCAATGCATTGGGTAAAGACTTTATATCTCATGAGATAGACATGGCTGGAACGGAAGGTTATTTCGGTTCAGTGATACAGGACTGAAACGAGGAGTGAACTCGGTTCAGAAAGAGACTTTGTCCACTAAGATAGTCTTGTCAATGAGTCATGACTAACAAGAAATGATTTTCCATGATTATGTGTGCATGCCACAAAGTTTCAAGATTTATGTTATGATTATGGGGATCTCATTTTCACTTCTATGATTTATTCCATGTTAAGATATTATGATCTCTTTTGCAGGTTTTGATTTTCATAAAGATATGATATGATTTTTATTTCCTTTATTTGCCCTTGCTGAGCATTTGAGCTCACCCTTTTATGTTTTCTTTTCCCCATGATATAAAGAAAGGTTTTAGGTAAAAAAAGGGAAGATCTTTATGGGAGATATTGATGATCATTCACCACGATTAGAAGATTACATTCCGAGTTTCCAAAGACACTAAACTATTACGATCCTTGTGTGTGTGTTTTTGTTATGTACTAAGTATTCCGCAAATGTAATGTAATGTCCATGTACGTCAAGATACGGGTCTCTACAGTGAAGCACTTGGTCATATAAACCCTTTATCCAGATTCTCCTATAGTTATTTCTTCAGCTCTTCAATCTCTACAACAACCATTCTATAAGGATTCATGGATATTGGTAGCACCCCAGGTATAAGTTCAATTGAGAACTCAACATCTCTTCTAGGAGGAAGACCAGGCAGTTCTTCGGGAAACACATCAGCGAATTCCCTCACAGTAGGCATTTCTTCAAGGATGGTTTCTTCCTTGGACTCAATCATATGAGCCAGATACGCATGCTCATAATGTAGTAATATCCATGCTTGAGATGATGGAGCTAAAGGAGATTCATCTTCCTCCTGACACTTGTAATGAATTGGGGGTCGATTCTCCATATGGAGTGTGATTTCCCTCTCCCGAAAATTTATATTGGCTCTATATAAGAAAAGCCAATCCATGCCATGAATTGCACCAAATTCCACCAGAGGGAGTATGATTAGGTTCGCCGGGAAATTCAATCCACATATTTTAACAAGGGATGGCTTATATTCATGGGATGTAATGATTTTACCATTTACCATACTCACCGACATCTTTACTTCCATGATTTGTGGTGGTGCTGGGATTGTTCTACTAAACTTTCGCGATATAAAAGAATGCGTAGAACCTGAATCAAAAAGTAAGTTCACTATTCTTGAATGAATAACTAGCGTACCTATCACCACTTCGTTGTCGGGGTTCACTTTGGAAGAAGTGATGGATAAAGCTCTTCCTTGCTGTCTTGGAGGTTGTTGGTTGCCTCCAAAAACCCTTGGATTAGGGCACTGATTTGCAAAATGACCTGGTTCTTTTCATTTATAGCATAGAATTACGCGTTGAGGTTCAAACGGAGTGTTCCTCTCCTCTGTCGCAGTCGCGGGTCCTTCTTGCCAACATTTAACAGCTAGGTGACCTTCTCTTCCACACCTGAAGCATTTTCTCATCCCCTTACGGCAATTTCCAGGGTGCTTCTTTCCGCACTTTTGGAATGTGGGGTGCTGGATCTTCATAGAACCGTTGGATTTATCCATCGGACCACCAGCATTGAAGTCCACCTTAAGCTTCTTGTCCCCATGATACCCCTATGATTCCCTGATTTCTATATCGACCTTGAGGGCACATCGGACAATTTCCTTATAGCTGTCTAAGTCACGGATCACTAATGCTTTCCGTAGGCTAGGCTTCAGCCCACCAATGAAGCTGTCAACTTTGCATTCTGTGGGTAACGACAAATCCGGAAGAATATCATGCAAGACTTGTGAAGTTTGCCTCGTATGCTCCAACATAATATTCAGCTTTTTGCATGAGGGAAAGGAAGTCCCGTTCTATCTTAAGCTGGAGGGTGCGCGGAAAATATTTATCGAAAAACATCTTCCAGAAATCCTTCCATTCCAATGTCTTGATCTCCTCCTCAGGCTTCGTATTTTTGATCAATGTCCACCATTGATCAGCTTTTCCCTCCATAAGATAAGCTGCTAGGAGAACCTTCTCTTGTTCAGAACATTAGAGGATGGAGAATATCTTTTCAATGGAGTTGATCCATTGTTCAGCGATCATGGGATCGTATGATCCACTAAAACTAGGAGGCCCTTGTCTCATTAAGCTCTCGATAGCGACTTTTTCTTTCTTATGGGGGGCTAAACGTTCCTCTTGACCCGTGTTCTATTCAAAAAATGAGTTATCTGAGAGAGAAGTGTGACAAAGTTTGCGATTCCTGCTCCCATTGGATTGGGCATCTCATTAGTACATTCATCACACTGATCTTCACAACAGTTGTTCGCCAGAGTCCTCCTATTACCGGCCATTGGCTGGAATAAAAGGAAAGTTAGGGGCAACACATAAATGGTAATCCAAAGAAAAAATATGATTACTTATAAATAAACATTCATTTCCTTAACTCATGAGTCTATAGGATTCAATCTAGGATTTTCATGATCTACTTTCTATCATATATTCTTAGGGGAATTTTTTTAATTACCTTAATAAGGGTTCATACTCAGCTTGTGAATTTATCAAAACATATCCCCCGAGAGTGTCGTAACCAAGAGTCCAACAAGGCCCGTTGTCGTGTACCAGTTCCCACTCGAGTCTATCTCAAAGTGGTGTTTTCGGGTTTTACCCCTAGGATACATCTGTGCCAGAGCTGCCTCTACCTGCTCGTATCCAGACAGGGATGTATTTGTCTGATAAACCACTTACTCAGTACTAACCAAAACTTAGGGATATTTATATTATACTTAGTCTTGTATCTAAGGCTTTACTAGGGTTTCCTAATCCCAAAAATAACTAAACCTATCATTTGATACCAAATATGACAACCCTGCTTTTTATTACAACTTAAACATGATTTATTACATAAGAAATCACTTGATACAACATGAAGATAGAGTGGTTTTGTAACATTCCAAGTAAGTAATGAATAATATATATTTTTATCTATGTCTATTAGTGAATTAGATAGTGTTTTAGAGGCTTAAAATGAGAATAAATCCAATCTTAAGCATTGAATACACTAATATTTTTAAAAGATTGTTTTACTGCCTTGTGATGGAAAACCATTTTTAAATATATCTTTTGAAAATTTTATAGGCTATGTTTTTCAAAATAAACTTATTCTTTATGATTGGAACATCAAAATTTACATTGTGTGAATTTTTGGTATTTTTACGATAAAGTTCATTTTTTTAATGAATAGTGAAAAATGCTGTATTTTAATTCAAAACCTCTTTTTAATCTAATTTATTTATATGATTAGATTATCTTTTGAATTGATTTTGAAGTGAAATGAGAATATATTTTTACCATTTAATCCAATGGTGGTCATTGGAATCAATTTCACTTTGAAATTGGACTTAAACCGGTGTCAATCTTTTGATACTTATTGTTTCATAAAAACACGCTATTTGTCATGACAACGAGAATTAATTATTAAATTAATTAATATAACTTATATTATTTGATTTTTTTAAAATAGAAATAATTTTTTAATTCAGAATATCAAATATAGCTTAGGGTGAAGTTTTGGTATATTTCTGAAAAACATCAATTTTTGATGAATAGTGAAACCACTAAGTGGTAGTTAAAGAAACTGTTTTTTAGTTTAAATTAAACTTTGCCACTTCTGTGATTTGATTTTAAAAAATCTGACATACATGGTTGTCATTAAGAATTAAAATGTGGTTCAATGAGATTAAAATAATTTTTTGATGAATAGTAACCTTTAAGTTTTTAATCGCGATTAGAGGTAATTAGTGCAATTTAAGGCAAAAATGATATTATAATAAAATTAAAATATATAGACACATGTCCTACCCTTATTGGATGTGTTATTTCCGACCACGACAAGCCATGGGTCAACTTGGGGACCCCGAGGAGCCACTTTGGTAGGACAATGACATTAATATCTTTTTATTTAAGGTTAAAATTAAAATGACACAAACATCAGTTGTTTTACTAAAACAATTTTTACATGGGGTTATACAATTATGATTTTTTACTATAAATATTCATTAGAAATATATAAAGATTTCCTACATCATGATATTTTTTTTATAATTTTTAGACATTAAATAATCTAAATTATTTATGACATCATGATGATGCAGCGATTACTTCATTATTTAACGATTTAAATAAAATAAGAAGATAATGTAAAATCTAAGACCTAAACATGTAAAAGACCTACTGGATGAGTATATTTCGAACCATTATCACCTTATCCTCAAAATACATCAATGTGGGACCTTTAAAATCTGAAACTCACTTGAAAATAAAGTAACATTTTGTAACTTTCCAAGAGTGCCCCTTCTCTCCTCTTATAAAAGGCCCCACCTCTACCTCTCTACCCACACTTCTGAAGCCTTTTTCTCGGCCAAACCCTGCCCATTTTGTCTCTACACTACCCTATCTTACTCCTTGAAGCCTCACATTGGGTAGAAGTCTTCCCAAGAATGCCTTTGAGCTCAAACCAAAGGGAGTTACCTGATTTTAAGGTAATGTCTTCACTTGTGTTCTTTTGTTTTATTTTGCTTCTCCAACCCCCTAAACTCTTTTTATTAATTTCTTTTGTAACAACACAAGTATCTTAAATATACTAGGATGGTTTTATAAGAATGATTCTAGATAAACATACACACACCTACATCAAATGGTTAAAGATCATAATGTTTCTATGTATGGCGAATTTCTGCCTCCCGAAACGATGATTGTTCAACATTCTTTTAACACCTTAAAAGGTGGCCATTAAGATGAAACAATATTTATATATGATATATAATATTTTTATGTTTTCCTTAAGCTTCTGTATTTTTTATTTTGGGTGTACCTATATGGTTTCCATTATGGGTAAACGCGATATCTTCATTTAAGGAAGTGCGGACTACCGCCCCCTCAAAGTGATTTGATTCATTAATAACATATGTGGGACCTATAAATGATGGAGTTATGATATTATATATGATATTAAACTGGAATTATAATATACCTTTATATCATTATGATTCCATTTCATAAAATGTGAAATAGAAATGGAAGCAGTGTTCATGCGTACGTACGGCTTATCGTCTCCATGAACGGTGCATTTCATTTCTTACCTCTAAACGTTATGTAATATTATAAATGCATGTATATACTAGATATATATGATATATATGATATATAAATCATGAGTATAACTCTATATATAATGGATACATGAAAAAATTGTAATTATAAAGCGTTTATTTTTGACTCAAGTACCAATGATCATTAAAATGACCATTATTAACTTAAATAATTACATAGTGTTCATGACATGTCAATAAGTGATATAAAAGTGATATTGAACTTGAAAATGGTTCGTAAACAAGTATAAATTAACTCATGTTTATTATTCAGGAGATTAAAGAATGACCGAGTCAAGTCGGACCCGAGGTATGGGACTTCGTCCAAATCTCCTTTCATTGAGGCATATTTTGTTTTATACACAACCTTCTTTTATACGGTGTATAAACCCATTTGACTTTTATGTTTATTCAAAAGGAATCTTTTTTATATGAAGCGTATACTAAACAACAAAAGGGAATGTTTTTGTCTTACGTATGCGGCGACAACGACTTCTCCGCCGTCGTGACCATTATTTGAGTTTCAGCTTCCTCTACAAGCCATACCTTTTTTTTAAAGAAAAATAAATACCATGTTTTCCTTTTCTTTTATTTTGGTATTTAAAATGGTTTTCATAATGTTTTTATATCAATATGTTGTATTTATATCTTGTGATTGAAAGGTGGAAATGTTATGTTTCCTTTATGCATGTTTTATGTGATACGATTGTGTTGAGGTTCTTGGGAATTATTATGAAGACGGGTGGTTCCGTGATAAAATAAGGGCGAGTGAGCCTGATATAGCTCTCCAATGCATTGGGTAACGCGAAGGAGTAAAACGTTAAGGTTTCTCCGAAGAGATTTAGGGAATATACTGTGATGGGTATTCCAAACGTAACCAAGAGTGTTACTCCCTACATAAGAATGTTATGAAGGCCTCAAGTTACGGTTATGTCTTATGATTTCTATGATTTATTCATGATTTGAAGAGGTATGTTAAAGTGCCTATGTTTTATGGGTAAAGTATGATTTCATTCTTATGTATATATGAACTCTTGTTTCCTTTCCATATTTTTATAACCCTTACTGAGATTTTTATGCTCATCCCAATTTTTTGAAATGTTTTTTCACAGGTCAAGGGAAAGGTACATGATAAGATGATAGTGTCAAGGAAGTGTCAAGAAAGAATCCATGTTCTGTTTTCAATATGTTTCCGTTGTGGGGAAAAATGAATACTATCTTTTATTGTAACCACTTTTTTTAAACGTGGGATGTAATGCATGTTTTATGGTCTAATTCTCTAAAACTCTAAACCTGAAAAGATCCTCAATGTGTAATCTTGTAATAACTCAAGATTAAGAAAGTTTTAAGGAAATGGTCATATAGTTGGTATCAAATGTCAGTTTAGATAACTTTAGGAGTTAGAATTCTATTAAATGATTGTCCAAAAATATTTTTTTTTAAATGATATAGAATTTGAAGATTACCATGTTGCTTAATCTAAGACATGTTTGTTCAGAATGGTTTTTCGCAGAGGAAACAGGGAAGCAGTGTGAGGAAGGCATACAGAAGGAAATAACCTTCCGAATCAGCATCCTGAGAAGGTCGGAATTGGAACTGAATAGTTTGTTGCAGTAATGTCGTAGTTGACTCAAGCAATAAATAGTGGTTGTATCCATGCACGAGATCAACCAGATCAACTACAGAGGAACATGTCAGTGGTGGAACATTTCATGAGGCAACATCCCCCATCATTCATAGGATCATCTGACACTGTGTTAGCTGAAGGGTGGATTAAAGCACTGGAGAAGATTTTCGATGTCATGGGGTGTTCAGACAATCAAAAGGTTAGTCTTGATATTTACCGGTTGGAGGGTGAGGCAGATCAGTGGTGGTCGATGGTTAAAAATATCAGGGATGCTAATGAGATTGATGCTCTTGACTTGGATGAATTCAAAGGTATGTTTCTTGAGAAGTATTTTCCTAAGGATGTTCGACTTAGTATGGAAAAACAATTCTTGGAATTGAGGCAAGACAAAGACTCAGTGGATGCCTATGAAGAGAGGTTCACTCGATTGGTAAGGTATGCTCCAAATTTTATCCGAGACCTTGATAGTAAAATCAATTGTTTTTACTCAGGATTAAAACCAAAATATCGAAGGGAATTAGCTTCTCGTGAGTTTAAAAGTTATGAAAATATTGTTCGATGTGATGAGAAGGTGGAAATAGAGTTTTCCTATGATCAAGTGTTCTATAACAACTAGTAGAAGAAGAGACAGAGGTGGCATGAGAAAGGGAAGAATTCTTCAAAAAAGTCTGATGGTAAGAAATCTAAGTTTCCAGTTTGTGATAAATGTGGTAAAAGGCATGCTGGGGAATGTCTTCTGAATTCTGGAAAGTGCTACCGATGTGGTAAGATGGGACATAAGGCTCGTGATTGCACTGAAAAAGATCAAGGTGATGTTAAGTCAAAATTTTATTTACAGTTAGTGAAATGTTTTAATTTCAATGAGAGGGGTCACTATGCAAACGAGTATCCGACAAAGAGCTTGAGTGATGGGGGCAGTTAGACTACAAGCAGAAAGGGGTGGTGAAATCCTTTGCAACTACTTCAGAAGATGTCGGGCCATCAAATTAAGTTATATCAGGTACTTTGTTGGTTTTTTCAGATTATGCTAGTGTGTTGTTTGATTTGGGGTCCACACATTCTTTCATCTCTGAATCCTTTTCTAGAAAAATGGGAATACCATCTCAAGAAATGACTCCTGAACTTATGGTAAAAACACCTGGGGGAAATGTTGAGGCAAAAAGAATTTATAAGAATCTTCATATCCTTATCTGTGGAAAGAACCTAATTGAAAACCTTATTGTTCTACCTCTAGTAGAGTTTGATGTTATCCTGGGTATGGATTGGCTCTCGATTTACCATGCTAATATTGGTTGTAGAGCTAAAGAAGTTTCTTTTCAGAAAGACTTTCAGTTTGTGTACAAGAATGAACCCTTACTATTGATAACATATCAAGAGGTTGAGAAACTTGTAAAAGATGGAAATGAATGTTACCTTGCACACATTGTTGAAAACAAAGGAACTGTTCAGATTAATGATGTGCCAGTGGTAAATGAGTATCCTGATGTTTTTCCTGATGATTTTCCTGGAATAATACCAGATCAGGAAGTTGAATTTACTGTTGAATTAGTTCCTGATGCTAAGTGAATTTCAAAAACCCCTTATCGAATGGATCAAATTGAACTTTTAGAGTTGAAGGAGCAATTGCAAGAATTATTATAGAAAGGATTCATTCGACCTAGCAAATCACCATGGTGTGCTCCTGTTTTATTTGTTAAAAATAAAGATGGTTCTATGAGACTTTTCATTGATTATAGAGCCTTGAATAACATCACTGTTAAGAACAAATATCCTTTGCCTCATATCGATGATTTGTTTGATCAGCTCCAGGGAGCTCAGTTTTTTTCATAGATTGACCTGAGATCGGGGTACCATCAGCTAAAGGTAAAGGAAGGAGATGTTCCAAAGACTGCTTTTGGTAAAAGATATGGCCATTATGAATTTGTAGTAATGCCTTTTGGGCTAACCAATGCACCTGCTATATTCATGGACTTAATGAATATAATTTTCCATGAGTTCTTGGATATGTTTTGGTGGTTTTCATTGATGATATATTGGGGTTTTCTAAAAGTAAATAGGAGCATGAAAGACATTTAAGGGTTATTTTGAAAACCGTAAAAGAAAAGAAATTGTATGGGAAATTCAACAAGTGTGAGTTCTGGTTGCAAAAAATTTCTTTCCTTCGTCACATTGTTTCTAAAGATGGGATATACGTTGATCCTGCAAAAACAAAGGTTGTTGAAGAATGGACAAGACCCACAAATGTAACAGTGATTCGCAGTTGCCTTGGTTTGGCAGGATATTATCGAAGGTTTGTTAGAAATTTTTCACGGTTATCTAGTCCAATGACTAAGCTAACTCGGAAGGGTCTTATGTTTATCTGGACAAAATAATGTGATGATAGTTTTCATGAATGGAAAAGAAGATTGGTGAATGCCCTAGTTTTGGCACTACTTTCCAGGAATGTGGAGTTTGTTATCTACATTGATGCTTTATTGAAAGGACTTGGTTGCATCTTAATGCAGAATGATCAGGTAATTGCTTTTGCTTCACGACAGTTGAAAACTCATGAGATAAATTATCCTACACATGATTTGGAATTAGCTGCTGTTGTTTTCACTTTAAAAATTTGGAGGCATCATTTTTATTGAGTAAAGTGTGAAATATATACCGATCACAAAAGATTAAAGTATATATTCACTCAGAAATAATTGAACATGAGACAGAGGTGATGGCTACAATTAATCAAGGATTATGATTGTACAATTCATTACTATCCGGGAAAAGAAAATAAATTGGCTGATTCTTTGAGTCGAAAAAGTAATGCTTCATTAGCAATGTTGCGTTTGGAACATGATCCTTTGGTTAAGGATTTGATGAACTTCGGAATAGAAGTTGTTGGTGCAGGATGTTCTTCTGTTTTTTTAGGTATTAGTGAAATCTTCTCTATCAGACAGAATCAAGAAAGCACAGAAGCAAGATAGTGAGTTCCATAAAAAGGTATATCTGGTTCAGAAAGGTAAGTTTCCTGAATTCTACATTGATAATGATTGGGTTTTGAGATTTGGGAAGATATTGTGTATTCCTTTTGATTCACAGTTGAAGGGAGAGTTGTTATGTGGAGCTCATAGTTCTCTATTTTCAGTTCATCCTGGCAGTACTAAGATGTACAGAGATCTGCGGGAGTATTACTGGTGGGATGGAATGAAAAGAGATATTGCTGATTTTACTGTGAAGTGTTTGACATGTCAACAGGTTAAAGCAGAGTGGCAGTTACCAAAAGGGATGCTTCAACCATTACTAGTGCCAGAGTGGAAATGGGAGAATATATCCATGGACTTCATTGTGGGATTATCGAAGACCCCTCGAGGTAATAATGCAATTTGGGTTATTGTTGATCGCTTGACTAAATCATCACATTTCCTTGCGAGACGAGATACTTTTTCCCTAGATCAACTTTCCCATTTGTATCTTAAAGAGATATTCAGGTTACATGGAGTTCCCCTCTCCATTGTATCTGACTGTGATCCCAGGTTCACTTCTAACTTTTGGAAAGGCCTTCAGAAGTCGTTGGGTACTGAATTAAATTTTAGTACAGCTTTTCATTATCAATCGGATGGGCAGTCAGAACGAAGAATTCAGACATTAGAGGATATGCTACGTTCTTGCTCAATGGATTATCAGGCAAGTTGGGACCAACATTTTCTTTGGTTGAATTTTCATATAATAACAGTTTTCATTCCAGTATACAGATGGCACCATTTGAGGCATTATATGGGAAGCGATGTCGAACTCCAGCATTTTGGTATGAAGTGGGTGAAAGGAAGATGATGGGACCAGAATTGGTAGAAGATATGGCAGAAAAAGTTCAGTTGATTCATAAACACATGAGAACAGCTCAGAGCGGACAGAAAAGTTATGTGGATAACCAGAGGAAGGATCTATCTTTCGAGGTAGGTGATCATTTTTTTCTCAAGGTTTATCCATGGAAATGTGTGATGCGATTTGGTAAGAAAGGAAAGCTATGTACAAGGTTCATTGGACTATATGAAATTCTGGAGAAATTTGGATTAGTTGCTTACCGAGTGGCTTTACCTCCAAGTTTATCTCAGGTACACAATGTTTTTCATGTTTTGATGCTGAGAAAGTACATGCCATATCCATCTCATGTTTGGAGTCCAGTGGTAGTTTAGCTGGAAGAGAACCTATCTTATGAGTAATAACTGGTCCAGATTCTTTACCATAGGGAGAAAGTGTTACGGAATAAGGTGATTAATCAAGTAAAGGTTTTGTGGGAAAACCACATGATGTAAGAGGCAACCTGGGAATTTTAAAATGCAATAAGGGATAAGTACCCCCATTTATTCGATAAGTAAATAAATTGCGGGGATGCAATTTTCTAAAGGGGGGAAGGATGTAACATCCTGAGTAAGTAATGAATAATAGATATTTTTATCTATGTCTATTAGTGAATTAGATAGTGTTTTAGAGGCTTAAAATGAGAATAAGTCCAATCTTAAGCATGTAATACACTAATATTTTTAAAAGATTGTTTTACTACCTTTTGATGGCAAACCATTTTTAAATCTTTATTTTGACAATTTTATAAGCTATGTTTGTCAAAATAAACTTATTAGTTATGATTGGGACATCAAAATTTACTTTGTGTGAATTGTTTCTATTTTTCCGATAAAGTTCATTTTTAATGAATAATGAAAAATGTTGTATTTTAATTCAAAACCACTTTTTAATCTAATTTATTTATATGATTAGATTATCTTTTGAATTTTTTTGAAGTGAAATTAGAATATATTTTTACCATTTAATCCAATGGTGGTCATTGGAATCAATTTCGCTTTGAAATTGGACTTAAACTGGTGTCAATCTTTTGATACTTATTGTTTCATAAATACACGCTATTTGTCATGACAGCGGGAATTAATTATTAAATTAATTATTGTAACTTATATGATTTGAATTTTATAAAATAGACAACATTTTTGAATTCAAAATATCAAATATAGCTTAGGGTGAAGTTTTGGTATTTTTCTGAAAAACTTCATTTTTTGATGAATAGTGAAACCACTAAGGGGTAATTAAAGAAACTGATTTTTTCGTTTAAATTAAACTTTTCCACTTCTTTGATTTGATTTTAAAAAATCTGACATACATGGTTGTCACTAAGAAGTAATATGTGGTTCAATGAGATTAAAATAATTTTTCGGTGAATAGTAACGTTTATGTTTTTAATCGCGATTAGAGGTAATTAGTGCAATTTGAGGCAAAAATGATATTATAATATAATTAAAATACCTAGACAAATGTCCTACCCTTATTGGATTTGTCATGGCCGACCAAGACAAGCCATGGGTCAACTTGGGGACCCCTTGGAGCCACTTTGGTAGGAAAATGACATTAATATCTTTTTATGTAATGTTAAAATTAAAATGACCCAAACATGAGTTGTTTTACTAAAACAATTTTTAAATTGGGTTATAGAAGTCATAATTTTGACTATAAATATTAATTAGAAAGCTAAAATTATTTCCTACATCATTATATTTGTTTTATAATTTTTATACAATAAATAAATTAAATTATTTATGACATCATGATGATGCAGTGATTACCTCATCATTTAACGATTTAAATAAATTAAGAAGATAATGTAAAATCTAAGAACTAAAGTTGTAAAAGACCTATTGGATGAGTATATTTAGAACCCTTATCACCTTATCCTCGAAATACATCAATGTGGGACCTTTAAAATCAAAAACTCACTTGAAAATAATGTAAGATTTTGTAACTTTCAAAGAGTGCCTCTTCTCTCCTCTTATAAAAGGCCCCCACCTCTACCTCCTTACCCACACTTCCAAAGCCATTGCCTCGGCCAACCCCTGCCCATTTTGTCTTTCCACTTCCCTATATTACTCCTTGAAGCCTAATTTTGGGCAGAAGTCTTCCCAAGGAAGCCTTTGAGCTCAAACAAAAGGGAGTTACCCGATTTTAAGGTAAGGTCTTCACTTGTGTTCTTTTGTATTATTTTTCTTCTCCTCCCCATAAACTCTTTTTATTCATTTATTTTGTTACCACAACAGTATATTACATATACTAGGATGTTGTTATAATAAGGACTAGAGCTATACTTACACATACCTACATCTAATGGTTAAAGAACATACTGTTTCCGTGGATGGAAAATTCCTGCCTCCCGAAACAATGATTGTTCAATATTCCTTTAACACCTTCAAAGGTGGCCATTAAGATGAAACTATATTTATATATGACATATAATATTTTAATGTTTTCCTTAAGCTTCTGTATTTTTCATTTTGGGAATACCTTTATGTTTTCAATTATGGTTAAACGCGATATCTTCATTTAAGGAAGTGCGGACTACCGCCCCCTCAAAGTGATTTGATTCGTTAATACCATATGTGGGACGTATAAAGGATGGAGTTATGATATTATATATGATATTACACTGGAATTATAATATACCTTTATATAATTATGATCCCATTTCATAAAATACTACATAGAAATGGAAGCAGCGTTCATGCGTACGTACGACTTACAGTCTCCATGAACGGTGCATTTCATTTCTTACATCTAAACATTATGTAATATTATAAATGCATGTATATAATGGATATATATTATATATATGATATATAAATCATGAGTATAAATCTGGATATAATGGATACATGAACAACTTGTAATTATAAAGGGTTTATTTTTTACTCAAGTACCAATGATCGTTAAAACGACCGTTATTATCTTAAATAATTACCTAGTGTTCATGACATGGCAATAAGTGATATAAAATGAATAATGAAATTGAAAAATGTTCTTAAACAAGTAGAAATTAACTCACGTTTATTATTCAGGAGATTAAAGAATGACCGAGTCAAGTCAGACCCGAGGTATGGGACTTCGTCTCAATCTCCTTTCATTGAGGCATATTTTGTTTTATACACAACCTTATTTTATATGGTGTATAAACCCCTTTGACTTTTACGTTTATTCAAAAGGAGTATTTTTTATACGAAGAGTTTACTAAGCAAAAAAAGGGAATGTTTTTGTCGTACGTATGCGGGGACAACGACTTCTCCGCCGCCGTGACCATTATTTGAGTTTCAGCTTCCTCTACAAGCCATACATTTTTTTAAAAGAAAAATAAATACCATATTTTACTTTTCTTTTATTTTGGTTTTGAAAATGGTTTTCGTAATGTTTTTATATCAATGTGTTGTATTGATATATTGTGATTGAATGGTGGAAATGTTATGTTTCCTTTATGCATGTTTTATGTGATACGATTATGTTGAGGTTCTTGGGCATTATTATGAAGACGGGCGGTTCTATGACAAACTAAGGGCGGGTGAGCCCGATATAGCTCTCCAATGCATTGGGTAACGTGAAGGAGTGAAATGTTAAGGTTTCTCTGAAGAGATTTCGGGAATATACTGTGATGGGTATTCCAAACGTAACTATGAGGGTTACTCCCTACGTATGAATGTTATGAATGCCTCAAGTTACCTTTATGTCTTACGATTTCTATGATTTATTCATGATTTGATGAGGTATGTTAAGGTACCTATGTTTTATGGGTAAAGTATGATTTCATTCTTATGTATATATGAACTCATGTTTCCTTTCCATATTTTTATAACCCTTACTGATCTTTTTATGCTCATCCCAATTTTTTGAAATGTTTTTTCACAGGTCAAGGGAATGGTACATGATAAGATGATAATGTCAAGGAAGTGTCAAGAAAGAATCCATTTTTTATTTTCAATATGTTTCCGTTGTGGGGAAAAATTAATACTATCTTTTATTGTAACCACTTTGTTTAAATGTGGGATGTAATGCATGTTTTATGGTCTAATTATCTAAAACTCTAAACCTGAAAATATCCTCAATGTGTAATCTTGTAATAACTCAAGATTAAGTAAGGTTTAAGGATGTTTCCTTATAGGTTTAGAGTCTTTGGGGCATAGGATCATTACCTAAAAACATGAAACATGAAATACAACGTCTTTATTGAAAACTTCCTTTACATGAAAACTGCATTCCCTCGTACTTAGCATTGCATTGGATAACCTGAGGGCATGCATAAGAAAACTGTGAGCTATAAAGCCCAGTAAGGGAGTACAATGGAATAACATGATGAGTAAAATACATGTTAAACAATAGGCATATCAATAAGGCATAAAAGAAACATGAACATAAAGGAATGATAAAGCATGATAATCATAACTTGGAAATGTGGCAACAACATTTAACATGGAATTAGCATGAGCCAAGGCTCATTGCACATGGAGCATGAGTAAAATCCTCATTTCACATAAAGCATGAGTAAACCTTCGTTGCACTTTAATTAGCATGAGTCAAAACTCATTTCACATGATGTATCATGATACTATACTTTACCCAATGCCTTAGAGCGCTACAAGGGCGCACCCTTCTTAAACATTTCATTTCATGCATAAGTGTGTCACATAGATCATAAAACATGGATTCATAAAACATAATTATTTATTCCATGATAAAGTAATTTTCAATTTATACATGAAACTTTTTAATCAATATGTAAAGGTGTATAAATGTGGATACCCTTGATAGATAAATGGCCATGGTATCCACTACATAATGGCATTGGCTTAGAAAATCAGTGTGATTTCGGCAGCGTAACGGCGTGACATAAGATTTCATAAAAAAGGTTGATGAGAGATAAAGGGGTTCCTCATCATATTAACATGGAATGGACAGTAAAGAGTTCATATAGATACATGTACCAACAATTGTAATGGAATTTAGATTCATGATACAAAATTATTGCTTGAATGTAAAAGAAGAGAGGGAAGTTCCTTTCGGAATTTCGGCATAGTAACGGGTGTACATGGGAGGTATTTAATGAGAGAGAAAGGGGTCTCCCATCATTAAAAGAATAATAGGGCAGTATGGGGGAGGTGTGAAACCATACCCCAACATTAATAATCTAAATTAAAAGGGAAATACAACTTAAATAAAATTGACAAAAATGAGAAATGAAGAAAAAACCCTTACTTGGAAGTGTACTTACAAAGGCTAGAGAGAGGCTTGTGAGAGGATTCTTTAGAGATTAGGGAACCTTGGGAGAATTTTAGAGAGATTAGGGCAATGGTTGGATGAACTAAAAAGGCTTTAAGTGGGAAGGAAGTGGGAGATTGGGTGGGTTTATATAGGAAAGGTGAGGGAATTCTTTATTATTTAGGTTTGGGACCCCTTACATTAAATTAATCCAAACCAAAAACCATCCCATGGTTTTTGCCCACGGTTTTTGGAAAAGGGAAGAGGAAAACAATATTTTATAAGTCCATGGTCCGAAAGTTTCAAAATAATAAGGTTTCTTATGTGGAGATGTGTCACACTCCCATGGAAATTAATTTAAAAAGGCAAAGTATTGAATAAGTCTTGAGGGGTGCATTAATGCTTTGAAAAGTAAGTCAAACAAACCCAAAATAATATTATTTTAATGTTAAAACATATATTGGCCGAAAATAATGATTATAGTATTTTATTACATCACTATTTGGTCATTATGATGTCATAAAACACATTATATATTTAAAGAGTATTTAATTTTTACACAAATATTTGACTGTCTCAGAAAATTATGAAAAATTAACCATTGGTTAATTTCGATGTCCGGATTCCAAAAATAACATTTATTTTATCTAAATAATTTTCTAAATATGTGAATTTTCACTTTTAAAATAAGAACCGATATTTTTCGAAAATTCACGGGTTTTGACAGAAATGGCTTTCAAACCTTAATAAAAATTTTAATTGCATTCATAAAATTATAAGATCATTTATATATAATAAAAATTAATTTAATAATAATTATATTATTTTATTAAAATATTATTTAATTCAAAAATCACTTAATTTAACAAAATAGATTTCTTAATTAAATAATAACTAGAAACACCATTTGTACATTAAAAATTATTTACAATGTACCAAAAATTATTAGAAATTATATTCATTATTATATTAAAAATAATGTACATGAACATAGTACTACTTATTTGTTAAATAACCCCTTAAAACAGCCGCATAAGACCTAAGGGTAAGGTGTACGATGGTGACAGACACTTGGGGTGGATCGGATAACATCGCTCGAGTGGTAATTTCAATCAACTTCAACTTTTCCCGTAGACGGTCACATTCGAGCTTGACATGATGAAGCTCAGCTTTGGCTTGGTCAAGGGCGAAACCCAAAGATGCAACCTCTTTTCCGAGCTCCGACAGATGGGCTTCGTATGGGGCAATTCTACTGGATGAGGCCATTGCTTCCTTTGTCTGAGTAAATTGGATTTGTTATAGTCCTATCTTTATACTAATCATTTGATAACTGTTCAATGACTATAAAAGTAACGGTCACAATTATTATCATAAAACCAATGAAGTTGACATCTTATAAAAACATTTTTCATAAAGAAACATTTAACTGGATCAAGAGGGATTTTCCATTAATGAAACTTTGGGTCGTTACAATCATACCCACCCTGCATGGTGTATAGTAATGAAAGAAAAAGGAAAAACTCTACATGGATGATCAAAGATCAAAGTTTTCTATTTGTGTCAAGAACTAGGGAAGCACACCTTATAGAAAGAACTCCATGGCTGAGCAGTAAGGGCACCATCCTTGGCACTCAATTTGACTTACGAGAATGTCTTGAGGTTTACTTAGAGAAACGAAAAGGAAGGAGGAAGAGAGGATCTCATCTTAAAGATAGGTAGGATCCCAAAATTAAGGAGACTATTTCAATGTACATAAAAGTTAGATCGTGGATTGAACATGTGTCTAGGAGGTTTCACACATTGGTATTCATTGGGATTTAATAATTCCCCTCAAAAATGGTGGAGAGAGACCAGCGGATGGCTATGAGTTGATAGATTTCATTTCAATGGAGAAAATATGTAATATTGGAGAAACTAGAAAACATGGGGGGGGGGGGCTGGAAAACACAAAAAGGGGTGTGATAGGATTAATGTTTTGGTAATCGAGGAGCTCCCCACTCTTAGGGGATTTAAGATATCATTTATGGGCTTTAAAACTAACTTAAATCAATTTAAAAGAGGTATTTAAAACACTTTACATCTAAATATTAATTACTAGAGAAAAACTAGAAAATTGCAGGAGAATCTAGAAATGAATCATCGATGGGTGAGTCACTGATGCCTAGTTTCCTTCAACCTTGAAACCTGGCTTCATTTCCCTAGTACCGAGGTTCTTCGGTTCCAATAATGGGTGATTGTTTCCATCAATACCCTTTTGTGCCACCATTGGTCAGCTAGTGCCGTTGAGGCCCATCGGTGACACCGATCCCAATCAGTGCCACCAACCCCAATCGGTTCCACCGATGTCAATTGGTACCACCATTCGTCCAACCTGAAATTTTTAGAACTCCTTATTGAGTCATCGATGGTCCACAAGATGCCTAAAACATAAATATTTTGCAACATAATGTCCCAGGGGGGTCTGGGCCATTACATCAGATACCTATGAAACTATTATCACCCTCGATAATTTAAGGTTAAACCAAAAGAAAAGAGGGGGGGTCCAAACAACCACCACATAAGATACCTTTCAGGGAAAACCCAGCCATGGGTAATTCGAAATCCGGGATAATACCTTGACATCCAAGAACACCTCTCTCATATATATCTTGAATAACTATAGAAAAACTACCAATCCTCTCTATCAAGTAACCACACAAACATTAAAAGGTCACATGGTCCACACATATGGGTTAGGGAGTCCCTTTATCCATGTCAAGATACTATTCGCTTTGGGAGGAACTGACTCACCCACATGGGTTCAATCGCTTACACCTTAAAGAGTCATGATTAGGGATTAGGGCCTAGATTCCCCAGATCCATGAATTATAATGAAAATTTAGAAAAAAAGGGAAACAACTAATCTTATAGTAAACAAGGTCTAGCATTACATCACAGAAAATAACAATGCAAACAAAAGATCAAAACTCAGAACAACTCTGGGTAATGGGCATGCATATGTGCCTCCCATTCCCATGTACTCTCATAGAGGAAACTATACCTGCACAACATAAGAACCAATTGAATGGTATGTCCACAAATCACCTTTTTATTATGATCCGGGATTCTCACTGGTCGCTCCAAAAATTTCCATCATCCTCAATATCCAACTCTCCCCATTTGATGAGGTGGGAGTCATCATGTAGATTCTGGTGGAGCTTAGATATGTGGAAGATTTTGTGGATCCTCTCAAGCGGTGGTGGTAACTCCTACTGATATGAAACATTTCCATCTCGTCCCAACACCTTGAAGGGTCTGATGATCAAGGGAGAAAGCTTACTCCCCTACCAAACCTCTTATTCCCACGCTGAGGGGAGACCTTTAGCGACACGATGTCTCCAACCTCGAACTCAGTGGGTCTCCTCCTATGGTCGGAATTCAACTTCTGCTAGTCCTGACCCACCTCCATCTTCTCCCACACAAGATGAACATTCTCTATCATGTTCTGCACCACCTTCGGGCCAAGAAAACCTGTCACTTCAAACTCTGTTCAGCATAAGAGTGAACGACACAGTATCTTGTACAAGTCTCCAAACAGTGTCATGCTAATGGTAGAGTGTTATCTATTATTGTTGGAAAACTCTACCAGAGGAAAGTGTCATACCCATGATCCTCTAAAATCCAGAATACATGCTCGCATCATATCCTCTAATGTCTGGATGGTCCACTCTATCTTCCCATCTATCTGTGGGAGGAAAGCAGTGATAAGGCATAGCTGGGTGCTAAAAGCATGTTGTAATCTCTTCCAGAATCATGTATTAAAGAGTGTATCATGATCTGAAATGATGGTTCTATAAACTTCATATAGACACACAACTTCACCCACATACTTCTATGCTATGGAATCTACCATGCTTGACTTCTTAACCACCAAGAAGTGAGCCGATTTCCTCAACTAGTCCACCAATACCCATATGGAATCATATCCTACCTCAGACATGAGTTGTACTATGATGAAATATATCAAGACATCATCCCAATTCCACTCAGGAACGTTTCTGGGTTGCAACAGAAATCCCAAAACACGGTGTTCATCCTTTACATGCTAGCACACAAGGCACCATGAAAGAAACTCTGCCATTTTACTCTTCACTCTGGGTCACCAAAACTAACCTCTCAACCCCGATACATCTTGGAGACTCCTAGATGTACCTCCGAGGTTGAGTTATAGAACTCACTAATAACATTCTCACACATTGTCTTTGGAAAAAAACATCCTATAGAATAATATCTGATTCTGAACATCCTCCGAACATCCATCTGGTGCATCACTCTAGATAATGTGATCACACATCACTTATACCTTTGAGTCTCCCCACAAAGACTCCCCCAACTCCCATACCATGGAAGAATGCACTTTTATCTGAAACAGACTGCCTCTACCATCTTCCTCTCTCATTCCCAGATGTAAATCATCAAACTCCCCCATTGCCTTCCAAGAATCTGCTGACTCTTGAACCACATCCTTCTGTTACATCCTAATCAAGAAATCCACCACCACATTCCCCATTCCTAAGGTATTTGAGATATTGAATTCGTGGTTTGGGAGAAACTCCATCCACCTCCTCATCCGCAAGTTCAGGTCTTGCGGGGAGAAGACATACATCATGCTTTTATGATCTGTGAAGACATAAAAGTGTTACATGATGAGGTAATGCCTCCAAAACTTCAGTGCGAATACCATCACTGCAATCTCTAGGCTGTGTGCAGAATAGTTATGTTAGTGAGGATATAACTTCCTAGACCCATAAGTAATCACTCACTATTGTGAATCACCAAATACCCCAAGCTTATAATAAAAGAATCAAAAAACACTTCAAATTTTACCCCTTCCTCTGGCACCCTCAACACTTGGGCACTGAATAGTTCCCTTTTCAGATAACTAAAAGCTTCATAGAAGTACTAAATCCATACGAATCTAGGGTCTTTTCTGGTCAAGGCCATCAATGGTGTTGCAACATGATAAAATTTGGGTATGAACCTTCAGTAGTAACCTTCCAGTCCTAGGAAACTATGATCCTCTTCCACGTTCATGGGTGCCACTCAAAAACAATTACATTGAAATTCGATGGGTCCACTGCTTTTCCTTGCTAGGACACCACGTGTCTATGAAATTGTTGCTATCATGCCCAAAACATGAACTATGACAACATGTCATATAGCTAGTGGTGCCGGAGGACATCCAAAATTGTCTTTAGATGCTCGACATGATCCTCCTATAACCTTGAGTGGATTTGGATGTCTTCGATGAACACAACCACGAACAAGTGAAGATACTCACAAAAAAATGTGTTCATGAGCACCATGAACACAACTGGTGCATTCGTAATGCTGAATGGCATGACCATGAACTCGAAGTTTCCGTACCTACAAATGAAAGTACATTGTTGGTAATTTTTCTATTTGTGACAGGATCGCCTTGCAATATCACTTTTGCGACGGGGGCCCATCGAAAAATCCCTTTTTTGATGGGGGCCTGTCGAAAAGATCCCATTCTATAAAATAGCATCACAACTAGTATCTTTTGTGACGAGCTCATCGCCAAAAATATTACTTGCAATAGGAAGTGGACCCGTCGCAAATAGATGTATGATTGAATGAATTATATATACAAGAACCTTTAGCAATGGGTCCCGTCGCAAAAAAGTATTTGAGATAGGACTCGAGCCCATGAAAAATAGATTATATATTATAATCGTTTTGTGATGGGCCCGCTGCAAAAAAAGTAATTGCGATGGTAAATCAACCTTTCACAAAAACTTCTAAAAAATATATATAATCTATTTGCGATGAGCCCCCCCTCGTAAAAGGTCCCATCACAAATAGTTAATAAAATTGAAAAAAATAATATTAATATTATTAAAATAAAAAAATAAAAAAATATTAAATTTCTCAATATTAGAAAATAATTAATAAATTAAAAAAATAAAATAATTTTTAATGAAGAAAATAATATTAAAATTAATAAAATAATAAAAAATATTAAAATTATTAAAATTCTCAATATTCATAAAAAATATATAAAAAATCTTAAAATATTATTATTATTATTATTAGTAAAATAAAAAAATTAAATAATATACTACTAATAATAAATATTTAAATATTATAATATTAAAAATAAAAAAAATATGCAATATTCTCACCAATATAAAAGAAAAAACTGAAAATAGTTCATATTAAAACAAATGTTCAATTCAAATGTTTTTAACAGAAAAAAAATCATTGGGGGATAGTCTTCTAGAGGAGTTGGAGGAGCTGGAGGAGCTGAAGGAGATGGTGGAGGAAACTTCATCCCAAAACTACGAGTCAGACGGTGCATGTACTTCATTTGGTCGTGTTACTGCTTCTGCCATTAATGAATGTTCTCCTTAGGATGCTACTATTTCTGATGCTATCATTGACGAATGTCCTCCTCGTTCTTTTGTGGCTACTGCTGCTGTTACTACCATCAACGCATGTCCTCCTCCTACTGCTGCCACTGCTACTTCTACTGACACATCTCTTACTGCTACTTCTGCAAACTCTCTATATACTCATTTTGAGCTCACAACTGCTACTGATACTATGAGGAGGAAGATGATGTCTCTCCACAAACATCTTTTGAGCTAGATGTCGACATCACAGTAGTACCATAAAAAGTCCCAGTTGTCAAATTAGAGCCGATACCAACTACTCGGCCCTTCTTGAAGGCATACTAGGTCGCATGCATCCATGCCGCCTCATCGAAATGGTGGGCACTAGTCTGATCTGCTGTCTCGGCAAGACTCTCAGCTCGTGTCTAAGAGGTCTCAGCCTCATATGACTCCTTTAGTTTCAATTTGAAATTAAAATAGTAAAAATATTATATGCAGTTAATTTTCAAACTGAAAAAGAAATAATATTAACAACAATTGGACGCTGGCGATCACCTATAATCTCTTTAGTTGCTAGATCATTGTAAATCCTCTAATAAACATCGTACTCTATAATATCGAGATACTCAACTGCCTATATGAATATAAAATAAACTGTTTATATGTAATGTTATATAAAATATTTTAAAAGATACTTACATGTTCCTCTCTATGCATACTGAATGTACGGCTACCAGCTCCATGTGTCACCTCATGTCTCCCCTGGTTCTTCTAGCCCTATGAAGATCTCCCCTGAAATCCACTTCTCTACCAATGTGAACGTAATCCATCCCAAATGTGAGATGAAATTTACTGTAGTCAATGGGCTCTACATGACTCATCAAATATTGTTGCTCCTGTTTTCTTAATGGTTGTTCTTCTCAAATTGTGCAAGAAATGACAGAATCACTCACACAGAGGCACCTCCCAAGCCTCGTGAATAGTTCCAAATATAAAATCATCAATGGGATACCATAAACCCTAAAAATAATTTATAATATCATGTTATTAATGAAATAAATTTCTAAATAAATATTATTTGTTTACGTACCAGCCAATGATTGAACATTCCAAGCCACACATCAACAAGAATCTGTTCCAATGTGATCAATAGCTAAGAACAATAATTGTGCAAGATAGTGCTCCCCTATCCAGTAACTACATGTTCAAAACTATGAAAAAAGAACAAATAATCAAACAATTAGTATATAAATAATTTAATGAAAGCTAAATAAAATACTCATGTTATCATACCTTTGCGTGCATGGATCAAATCCAAGATGTGGACGACATTCATGGATATGGTCACGAATCATAAGTCTCCCAAGACCACACCACCTCTTTATACCCCCTGAATGACCAGTATCATGAAGGTCAGATGATCCCAAATCCACCTCATCTAAAGGTAGCTCAGCCTCCTCCAACTCACTAAGAATATCACGGTCCATCTGAATCACAAAATCATTGTAGTTAGAAGATAGTTAAAAATAACTTTTATATATGGATATATATTTTTTAAGATTATAATCAGCATTTAACTATGTCAATGTTCACCTCCATCATCATCTTCATACATGACGATGTCAATGTCTTCATATTCATCATCGACATCATCAATATCCATATGAGTTTTGGTTTCATCATCTCTTACCATTTCAAATTCATTTGTATCATCATTAACATCACTATCATCATCAGCCCTTAATTATGGGGTGTCACCATCAATATTCATGCCTCTTTGTGAAAAGGATGGATTTTTAGTAGTCTCTAGAAAAATTTCAATTCCTTGTACTTCATTGGAACAACATTCAGTTTAAGTAAACTAATTTTCCCAAGATTTAGTTTTTATTATGACCCACCAATAACTTAGGTCTCTTGAAGTAGCACAGTACTTTGCGTAACATATTTGATGTGCCTGTTGAGCCATTAAAAATGGTTAATTTACTGCAAGAATAATTTTATTTTTAATATCAACAATTTCATGAATTAGATGAACATGTAAGCCTCTATCTGTATCTTACCACCAACATTTAAATATTATTATGTAATTATCCCTAGATAACATAGTTCAATAATTTCATCCATCATGCCACAAAAGTCAACATCAGTTTTTCTATGATGCAATCTTCTCAAGAAAATTCCATTGTTAATTGATTTTTTTATTCCTCCAATGCACGTGTATGAAATCGAAAAAAATTCACCACATATGTATTATAAGATTTAACCATTTTGGATAGTGGGTTACTCAATATATATAGTCTATTATCAATTTTATCATTATGTTGAGAAAGATAATTTTTTTATAACAATTATCAATATAATAAAATTCAAACTGAATTGATATGTAAAACCATCAATAATTTCTGTTACTGGTTTTTTAAACCATTGAGAAATATTTTTCTGTCGGCATTCTTTAAGAGTAGCTTCTGTAATTTGTGGAAGTTGTTTCATGATATAATTATAATATAACATAAAAATAAAATATTTTTTCTTACTATAACATAAATTATAGAATAAGTGATAGATTCTCTCATAGTAAAAATGATGTCATTACTACACAGTTGAGGAAAACATATTTATGAGTTCTGTTATGTTTATCTTCGGAAATCCATTTTTCATGAACTCCCCCGAAGCTAATCTCTCGAAGATTAAAAATTGATAATTGATTTTCCATTTCATCATCAGTATTCCCCTCGTTCTGTGCCATGTAGTTTTTTATGGATATTCGGATTCAAAATAATGAGAGCATTAAAAATCAATTTCCTCTTGGAAATAAGCTTCAGAAATTGAGCCTTCAACTGATGATTTGTTGTGTAATTTTTTTCTTCAATATCAACATATGTCTCTCTATATGGTACATACATCAAAACTATACCGGACCTCCTCATTTAGATTCATGTGGAAAATATAATATCAAATGCTTCATTGAATCAAAGAATGACGGCGAGAAGAGTTTCTCCAGTTTACATATAATGACAACAACATCTTCTTCCAGTTTACTTAGGTCATCATAGTCTATTTTCGCCACACAAATATCTCAAAAAAATGATATGTCTGTTATTGAATCCAAAATCATATAATTCAAAAAACCTATAAATCCAATAGGAATAAGTCTTTCCAATATAACATGACAATCATGACTTTAATCCGGTAATATGACCATTCATAACAAATCTTCCCAAATTCTAATCATAGCCATCTGGAAGTCTCAAATCTACAATCCACTAACAAAATAATAAGAAACTCTCTTTTGGCAGTGTATAATCTGCTTTTAGATTCATTAACCTATGTGATTTGACATTTTAAAATTGTTTAAGTTCTAGTCATCTGTAAATTTGGGACATATGTAATCATGATTTTATATTATATTTGGTATTACCTGGTGTATCCAAAACTATATGAAATAATTTATCAAAATAGTTCTTTTAAATTTTCATGACATTAAACATGTGGCAGACCAACAAATCATACCAATACGGAAGATCCCAAAAAAATGCTTCATTTTATCCAATTATGCTCATTCCCAAAGCCATGAATTTTCTATTGGTTTATTATTAGCCCAAATGTGATGGGAGGTAATGAAAATAAAACTAAATTTAAATCTGTACCTGATATCAATTTTGGAAGTTCATCTCTTTCAATTGTTCCTTTTATGAAATGGGATTTTTTCCTCCGAAAAGGATGACCAGTTGAAAGAAATATACGATGACAATCAAAATACCATGGTTTTTTTTCATTAATGAGCATAAAGGCTTTGTTATCTTTTATGCAGTAAGGAAATGATTTCAGGGAATGTGTACTCTAGCCAGATAACATGTCATATGCCAGAAGTCACTAATCTTCTACATCAATGTAGCTTTTAATATAAAATTTAGATTTGCTACAACATCAAATGTATGAACACCATTACTCAACAATGAATTTTACTCATCAATCAATGGTTTCAAATAGTTATCAATATTATTTTTTTTGATTTCCTAGGTTTAATAATGTCAAAAACATATAGGGATCGTTCATCAACACCCATAGAGGTAAATTGTACGAAGTTGTAAAGACAATACAACATGAATAATGACTCCCATAAGAACCAAATGAAAATAAACCATCAGTAGAAAAACCCAATCACACGTTTCAGGCTTGTAATGAAAAAGAAAGATGCAGTCTATCAAAATTTTTCCTTGAATCACCATCATATTGATGATTCAAGATTTTATCTGTTAAAATATAGATTTTTCTCCATGAAATCTTTCACGTTCTATTCTGAGACATAAAAAAATTCTAGAACCTGGGTGTAAGGGGGAAATATTTGAACTGTTTCATAGGAATCGATCCAAACATCTCCAATTGAGCTTCTTTATACCTCAATTTTCCACATGCGGGACTACTATCCAATGAATCATTTTCACTATAATATAAGATGCAGTCATTATAACATGCATAAATCTTCCAATAATTAAGGCCCAGTTATGAACCAGACTTTTCCTCTCATAACAATTTGCAGGCAACTAATTTTCTTTAGGTAATACTGTTTTAAACAAAGAAAATATCTGATCAAAATAGTTGACTTATATTGCATTATCTGATTTAATATCCATAAATTTGGAAACTTCTTCTAATTTTCTTATTTTACAACAATGATATAATGCATCCTTAGCATACATCAACAAATCATAAAATTCAGATAGTGCCAACTCAAGAGTTAAATCAATTGCATCCCGAGTTTCAGTTTGTTGAATAGATAGATTTGCAACATCATGTGCCAAATATTGAAACCATGATAGTTCCAGAATCAAGTTATTAGTATCTTCTCTAGAACTGCGTTCCCCATGTTGATACCAAAAAACATAATCTGGTAGAAAACCAAACCTCAAGGGATGTCCCCCAACCTTGTCAAATGTTTCAAATATTCTCAGAGCACATTTTTTACAACAACACTTAATTGTGCCTTCTTAAACAAATTATGGTTTTGATGATGAAAATAATAAGAAAGCTTCAACACCCTCAATATATACATAATATAGTCCAGAACTGTTTGGATTTCTGCATTGATTTTTCCAAGTATGATCGACAGATAATGACTATTTTCGACTTCCTTATTTGATATTTTTCTACAAAATATAAAATCATTACTGTTTTTGAATAATTTAAAATTAGAAAAACACTATCCAAAAAATGAAGATAAATAATTACAACAACTTCTTAATAATTACCAATAATTACAGGCAACACAGTGTTTTATGGATTGATGACTACTCTTTTGTCTGACAGATCATTTACTTGCAGCTTTCTCACACTGAAATCACAATGAAGAATATGCTCAGAGGTACTCTTATTCCCTCTCGTGCATATGAGAATGCTCTCCGATCAAATTTTACTTTGTGATTTCAGTGTGAAAACATTATGAAAAATATGGTTCTACAAATGCTTATTGAAACTTTTACATATGAGAATAGATATGCAAATGTAGAAACACACTTTCTATAATGTTTTGAGTGATTGAGAGTTAAAATTAGGGTTGTCATCGAGCCAAAGCTGTGTTGTCAATCCACTAAAAAATGTTCCAAATTATTACAATTTTTTACAATTTATTGAAATTGATTTTATAGTAAATTATTACTAATTATTAGTAGTTATTGTTATTTATTGCCAATTATTTCCATTTATTTCTAATTATTGCTAATTATTGCAAATTATTTATATTTATTGATAATTTATTTTTAATTATTGCAATTTATTTCTAATTAATACAATTTAATGATAATTATTGCAATTAATTGATAATTATTGCTAATTATTGATGATTATTGCTAATTATTTCTAATTACTGCTAATTATTGCTAATAATTGCTGATTATGGATATTTATTTCTATTTATTACAATTTATTGTAATTTATTACTATTTATTGCAATTTATTGATCTTTATTACTATTTATTACTATTTATTGCAATTAATTGCTAATTATTAGTATTTATTAATATTTTTTACTAATTATTTCTAATGATTAGTATTTATTAGTATTTATTACTATTTATTAGTATTTATTACCATTTATTACTAATTATTACAATTTATAAAAAATTATTAATAATTACAACTGATTATTACTCTTTATTACTAATTATTACTAATTGTACCAATTAAATACTGTTTATTTCTAATTTTTACTAAATATTACTAAATATTACTAATTACTACTAATTATTACAATTTATTAATATGTGTTACTCATTATTACTAATTATTAAAAATTATTACTAATGATGAATAATTATTACTAATTATTAGTATATATTAGTATTTATTAGTATTTATTATTATTTATTATTATTTATTATTATTATATCTATTTATTAATATTTATTTGTATTTATTACTATTTATTAGTAAATGTAAATATTTATTGGTATTTATTTCTATTTATTACTATTTATTATTATTTACTAGTATTTATTAGTGTTTATTACTAATTACTACTATTTTTTAGTATTTATTAGTATTGGTTACTAATTATTTCTATTTATTTATATTTATTACAATTCATTACTATTTATTAGTATTTATTACTAATCATTACTATATATTTTAATTATTACAAATTATTACTAATTATTACTAATTATTACTAATTATTATTAATTATTACTAATTATTACTAATTATTACTAAATGTTACTAAATATTACTAATTATTACTAGTAATTACTAATTATTACTAATTATTACTAATTATTACTAATTATTAATAATTATTACTAATTATTACTAAATATTACTATTTATTACTATTTATTACTATTTATAAGTATTTATTAGTATTTATTACTATTTATTAGTATTGATTACTAGTTATTACTATTTATTTATATTTATTATTATTTATTATTATTTATTACTATTTATTTCTATTTTATAGTATTTATAAGTACTTATTACTATTTGTTAGTATTTATTTCTATTTTTTACTATTTTTTACTAATTATTACTTTTTATCACTATTTATAAGTATTTATTACTATTTTTAGTATTTTTTTATTTATTACTATTTATCGGTATTTATTACAATTTATTTGTATTTATTAGAATTTATTAGTATTTATTTCTATTTATTAGTATTTATTTATTTTTATTTATATTTATTAGTATTTATTTCTATTTATTACTATTTAATTCTATTTAATTCTATTTAATTCTATTTATTATTTTTTTCATTTATTTATTAGTATTTATTAGTATTTATTAGTATTTATTACTATTTATTACTATTTATTACTAATCATTCCTATTTATATGTATTTATTAATATTTATTAGTATTTATTACAATTTATTAGTATTTATTACTGTTTATTAGTATTTATTACAATTAACTAGTATGTTTATTACTAATTATTTGTATTTATTACTAATTATTAGTATTTGTTACTATTTATTAATACTTATTTGTATTTATTTGTATTTATTAGTATTTATTAGTATTTATTAGTATTTATTACCAATTATTACTAATTAAAACTATTTATTACTAATTGTTAATATTTATAACTATTCTTTTCTAATTATTACTAATTAGTGTTAATTACTATTAAGTACTACAATATACAGCTACTAATTTCTAATTACTGCTAATTATTTACATACATTACGAACTATCGTTAAACATTATTAATTACTGCTAATTAATAAAAATATATACTAATAATTCAATTTAATTATTAAAAATAAATACCGATGACAAAACAGTTCAAATCTAACTTAATTACAGCTAATAAACAATAATCAAAATTAAAATAAAGATTGTAAAATAAATAAAAAATAAATACCTTTATACATGATCTCTTATAATTTTAGGCGGTTTCACATCTTCTTCATAAGAAAAAAGATAACTCTAACAAAATTTCACTCCTAAAGTAGAGTTTACATAAGCAGAGGAACAAAAAATTCAAGCTGAGAGATGAAAAAACAGAGGGGGTATATATAGGTTAGATTAGTTGCGATGGAACTATTAGCGATGAGAATCTCGTCGCAAAAAGTACTATTTGTGACGGGACCCATCATAAATACCTTCGACCACATTAATAACCGTCGACAGTTAAAAGGTTATTTGCAACGGGCCCCGTCGGAAAAAACTGGCATGCATATACACTTTATGTGATGGGACAACATCATGTCGCAAATATGTTTTTACCGACGCAAGTTATTTGCGATGGGTCACGTCGCAAATACCCTCTGGGGGTCGAACTAGTTTCCACGGGGGATCCCCCCATCGCAATTAGGTCTTACAGCCTCCCGACATTTGAAATGGGCGGTGCTAACCCATCGCAAACAGCCTATCGCAAATAATAGTATTTCCCGTAGTGGTAGTATTCAGTATGTAACCATATTTCACCCTCAACTGGTAATATCTCGACCACAGGTCGATCTTAGAGAACAAACATGCTCCCTTCAACTGGTAAAAATGGTTGTCGATCCCCAAGAGGGGGTAACTGTTCTTGACCATCAACTGATTTAGTCTTCATTAGTCTATGCGCAACCTGAGACCACCATCTACCTTCTTTCTGAACAAGACTGAATCACCCCATGGTGACACGCTTTGTCAGATAAAACCATTCTTCATCAGAACAATAACCTGAATCTTCAACTCCCACAACTCAGAAGGCGTCATCCGATAGGAAGACATCAAAATCGAACGGGCACCGGGTTGTAGGTTTATCCCGAACTCTACATCACGTCAAGGGGGTAGAGTCACAACCTCCTTGGGGAACATTTCCATGAAGTCACTGACAATACCCAAATCTTCCATCATCTACAAGTCTGTTGACTCCACTGACAGCTCAGGTAACAAGGAAAGGAAAGGCTCCACTCACCAGCTGCCCTCCTGGATACACTGCTTGCCAACGAATGCTACATGCTGGCCCCCCATATCTAAGAACATGACCCTTATTTGAAAGCAGTCGATAATAACTTGCATGGAAGAAATCATTCGATGCCTAAGATGTCATTGTATGGCTACATTTGAAGTAGAAAGAGATCCCCACTGGATGGATGCAGCCCCAACATCAGTATGCATCCTCAAAAAACATCAAACAGGCTGGTCTGACCTCAAATTGGCTTAATTAATACAAGGGACCTGGATGGTCTATCTACATCTAGACCTAAGGCATGGTCTAGACTGTGTGCAAAAAGGAGTGTGAAGCTCCTGAATCAAACAGGGCACATGCAAGAGTGCTAATCAAAATGATAATACCTCAAATGACTTCTTTCCTGGATGGAACTGCTACCTCTATGTCGTACAACTTCCCACACCCAACTCCTCTTCCCCACTGCTGTCGGCCACCTCCCTGACCATGCTCTGATAGAGGTCCCGGAGGAGCACCATGAGGTCGGCCTACTCTTGAACCGCCCACCCTCAGTGGAGTGGGACCTCGTGGCCCATGATGATGCTACTGAAAAGGTCTAGATGTAAATAACTGGTGCTGAGGTGGCTGTTGAACCTGCCCACCCCCACTAAACTTCACTCAGCCATGGCACTGATTTGAAGATTCCCACGGTTACCACAAATAGAGCACTTAGGTCCTAGGATTGTAGATAAAGGGGGAGGACATGGAGATCGAAACTGAAAATCCCGAGGCCTTCTCCCTGTCGGCCAAAACCTGGAAGGCCCTAATGTAGGAGGTCTGCTATTGATGGCTTTCTTCTTTGATGATCTCAACTGGTTCCCCTCTCATGGCACACCACCCATCATGTCTATCCTCTCCACTACGTCATCCTTCTTCTGAACCTCTATGTTCGTTGGTAGAGTGAAGGGTGTACCAACATACTGAAGAGAAGCTCAGAGAGCCACCTCTAAAAATGTTGCACGTGACTCCTCATCCAGGAAAAGGTCTAGAGAGAAACGAAGTAGATCCTTGAACATAATCCCAAACTCCCTTACTGGAATGTGAGAATCTCTTACCTATTTCCAACCATCATCCAAGAAGAATTGAATTCCGTCAAGAACTCCTTCTCAAAGTCATCCCATGAAGCATCGGTCTCCATCATCTCTCCGAGGTGGAGCATCGACCACTAACACACTGCTCCCCTAATCTAACTAACTGTTAATAGAACCCAATACTCCCTAAGAGAAATGATCAAGGTTAATGTGATCACCATCTCCTCAATCCAACCCTCTGTCTCCATGTTGGAATCATGTCCCACATACTTCTTAAGGGTCTGCTGATGGAAATAGCATAGAGTCTTCTACCACTTCATATCCTATTCCTCTCAATCATCCCTCCTATGATCAGCTAGACCAACCTACTAGGCATTGACTACCTGAACTACTCATGGATGATGTCTAGCTGCCATAGTTGATATGAGAAACAAATGATTCTTAATCTCGAGTAGTTTAGAAGATTCCTTTTAAATATTGTTTAATATTTTTACCCATTTAATTTCCCAAACACCCAAGACAATGAATAAAATAAGTAATTATGATGAATATACATTTCCTAGCATCTCTACCATGAAATTATTGTTGCCTCACATGGTCGTTTGGTAGATCCAGAGTCCTTGCATATGATCATGGGGGGACGTAAAATCTCGTCTCCTAGCTGGTCTTCCTTGGCCTATTTCACGCACCAAGATTTCCTAACATTATTTCCATACCATCCCATGCAATCCTCAATATTCCTAACCCCTAAATCAATCTTATCTCTCAACCATCACCTATAAAACCATTTTTTCATGACCTTCCTTCTCTAAGATGAGGGAAGTGAAAAACTATCAGACCCTTCCTTCCGTATGTTAAAGGATAAATTATGACCCCCCAGAGTCCCGCCTTCAATAGGCCATGGAGTGGTGACTATCACCAAGGTTATAAAATATCACTTAAAATGGAAGTCATTACCCTTTTTATTAAATATTATTGGTAGATACTATGGTAAATCCCAAACAACTCCAATGACACAAATAAAACTAAAGTCCAAAATTCGTTCCCATATGATTGTTCAAAATAATGTGATACAAATTACAAGAAAAATCTAAAGGAATGTACCAAAAGAAAAGAAAAACATAAAAAACACATGTCCCATCATCTGAGCTAGTAATGTATGACAGAGTCCTCCAAGTCCTCCTAGAAACCTAAAAACACTTTTTTATACATTGAGTGAGCATACAAGTATACTCAGTAAGGAAACCAAAAGCTCTCGTGCACAAGTGGGGATACATTATATTGCCTCGTGAGAAATTTATGTAACCCAAATACCTAATGAGGAAAATAATCCACCCTAACTTACCAAGGAACATGGCCCATATAATTAAAGATAGGTGAAATAATAATAATATCACATCGATATTTGGGCTCCCCGCACCACTTTCCCACTAGTTAGATAGAACATATTATGCATCATACCTCCCCCATAGATCGTACTGTAGACCCACTTCCTCCCCAACAACAACCCCATAGGCCATCACAACTACACATCTATCCAACCCACAAACACCTAGTACACCACCACCACACAAAACCATTCCATTGACAACTCGACCACAACATCCAACACCTCGCCTGAAAACACATGGGCTAGAACAACCACTTACATGCCCAAAGACACCTCAGACTCATCCCAAAGACAAATGTAAAAACATAATTTCCCGTACATACTTGGTCTATCCCCCACAACATGATTTTCATAAAGATTCTTGGGATATAATGAACCTTAGGCCATCACAACGTACTTGAAGTGACATGGCCTACTTGGGAGACGGAGAAAAAAGGAGTTAATAACCAGCCACTCATTGGAATGTTGGAAAAAACACCCTCCCCCATGAAATTGTGGTGTTTGACATGAAGCTCTCAACATGGGTGCGGTACGTGTAAGAAATAAAAGAACCAAATTTTATAAATATAGGTTTAAAAGTACTCATCCTAATTTATGTGTCCCGAAACCAACAACCAGCCCATACATAATCACTCTTGATTCTATCCCTACATGTACAAGTACACAATAACCACAACAAAAGAAAAAACCACTTCTGAAAAGAAAATGTTCTCCATCATATCTGTCCCATTATCATTGTCAAGTGATCCCATTGAAATACTCCATCACTATAGGGAAACTATTAGGCATTACTATAAGCCCAAACAACAAATGGAAGGAAGAAAACCAAGCAAGAATTTAAGTATCCACTCCCAGTTCCCTCGCAAGTATCAACATCAAAAGGTATCATTGATATCCCTCAAAGTACTAGAATCAAACCAAACCCCCCCCCCCATTTATGGTCCAGAACATTTACAACCGAATCCAGAAAAACTCAGATTCAGAAACCAACAACCTCTCAACCAGATATTCCATTCCCATCTACGTCACCCTGCAAACATTAAACAGAACAAACCGATATATTACTAGAACAATGTAAGGGAGTTTTCATATTTAACTAATTCTATTCATTATGTTCCTTATTTCTGTTGGTTAAATGGGGTGGTTACACAAGGGTTCTTATCCATCATGCATCCATTTAATAAACCTTGTTTACTTGATTAAATCATTTCCATGTTACATACAATCAATGACAAGATTATCCAGAAAATAGAACTTTATTTGTGTTCAATAAAGGACCACCAACCACCATGATATTCACTGTACATGATCCCATAAAATTGACAACATAACAAAAAAGGTATAACCCAATAACATTATAAACTTTAATATTCCTTAATTCTATAAAATTCCATTTATTATCTTCGTTAATGTTTGTTTCATCTATGTCCCAATGGAACGTAAGCAAACCCACCCCACATAGTGAATATTTAAGAGAGACGAAGGAAAACCCCTACCTGCATGATCAAGGATCAATGAATTTTTTCTGTGTACCAAGAACTGGGGAAGCACGACACACGTGAATAAATCCAAGGCTAAGATGGAAGTGCTCCAGCACAGGATCATGATTCATCTTGGGAGAAAATTTTTAGGCACACATAGAGAAACAAAATGGATGGATGAAGAGAGGACTTCGGCTTCAGAATGGGCTCAATTGCAAAATCAGGGAGACCATTTCGAAGTATAGAAATTTCGGATCATGGCTTGGTCACACAGCTCAGAAGCTTCACACGTTGGGATTATTTGATGTTTAATAATTCCCCTCAGAAATGGTGGAGATAGAAGAGTGAAAGGATTTCAGTTGATAGATTTATATTAAATGGGGAAAAACTTAATAGGGGTGAAATTGGAAACCACAAGTGGATCGAATATGTAGAAAGAGTTGTGACAGGCCACATGTCTTGGTAGTCGAGGGTCTCCCCACTCTTAAGAGATTTATGATACCATTTTATGTGCTATAAGACGTCCATAAATTACTATAAAATAGGTGTTCAAAACATTTTTACGTAAAAAGATATGTCTCAGGAATGAAACTGGAAAGGTCCGGGAGAAGTTGGAAATGACTCACCTTTGGGTGAGTCACTGATGCACTGTTTCCCAGGAACATAAGGCCGACCGGTGCCACTGATGGCCAACTGGTGCCAACAATGGCTAACAATGCCACCAATGGTTTATCTATGCCACCAATGGCCGATCAGTACCACCGCTTCCCATCGGTTCCACCGATGCCCATTAGTGCCACCAATTCCCATCGATTCCACCAATGTCGATCAGTGACACCATCCATTTGACCTGAAATTTTGAAAACTCCTCAATGAGTCACCGATAGTCCCTATGTTGCCTCGAACATCGAGATTTGGCAATGTGATAGACCAGGAGGGTCTGGGCTATTACAGTTGCAGTCCCCACGTATTTATGGTTAATATTAGAAATTTTTAAAGGTTGGAAGAAGTGAAAATATATATATTATTTATGTAATTATAACTATGTAATAAATATTCTATATGTCCATTATTTCAATATTTATTAAAATCCATGTAATGTTATGATGAAAAATGAATTACACTGCTATGTGGATACGGTAGGTCATACGTAAACATGAGAAATTTCCAATTTAAATATTATTTAAAGGAGATAAAAAACGGATTTTATACCAACATATTAAATTTTATTATATTAATGATAATTATATGATTATATTATCTTGTTTATCAATTATTTTCTGGATGTAGAAGAAGAAGTAAATTGTAATTCTCAATTAAAATGAGTACCTCATCTTGAAAGAACCTCCTTTGGATATCTCTTTGGGGACCATTGAGATAATATTTTATGAATACTATCACTACTATAATGTTTTTAAGGATTTTGGGAATTTTTTTTTCAGGTACCTATAATGATATTTTTCTCATGGTTGTGTGAATAAAAGAGGAGAGGTTTTTTCCTTTTATTGTTAAGGAAAGGGAATACTTCAAAATAAATTAATGATTTAAATATAATAAATACTATTTCATACGAAAGAGGATCACAGTGGGTTGTTTTAATTGAATAGAGTTTAGGGTTTTAATCCCATCATCCAATAAAATTTTGATAGGTTTTTGTTTCACTTTAATCCTTATCTTTTGGTTTAACCCCTTTGTTAACTTTTTTTATCATTAGTAGTAGTAATATCATTTTCGTTTTTAAAGGGTTAAAAATTTAATTCTATAGATAAAAATTCATTACAAAAGGTCATGGGATAAAAATTTCGACTAAAAAACATCCACATTTTCCTATATAATTATTTTTATTTGTCTATATAAATTTTATAATAGATTACTTTTAAAAATATCGTTAATATATTTTAAAGGAATATTCACATATTTTTAGATAAATGAAATAAATAATGGTAGGTAATTCAAATTTTAACCATTTAAACATCAATTATACATTACAATTAACCACATAATTTAGGAGACACATTAATCCATCCAAACAATATGAATTTTATTTTTTAAAATAATTTAATTTGATTTTTCTACAGCCTGCACAAGAACTATATCATCCTTGTATAAAGATTTAAGGTAATTTTATTATCAATATACATTAAAAATGAGTAATAATCATAAAACTAAATTAATTTTGTTAAAATAAACTTTTATATTTATTCATAAAAACAACTTGTCCCTATTTTAACTCATAAGATAAATTAAAGGTAATAGAGTGGAATTTGGGGATATTCCTTTCTTCAAAATAATATATGTTATTTATCAAAAGAAAATGGATCCATTATGCATTATTTACAACAAAAATATAAATTGGTGGTAGAATAAAACTCTTATAAGGAAATATATCCTGAATTTTGGATTATTTTGAAACAGTATTCGATATTTTTGACCTTTTTATCCAATTTTACCCTTCACTGAGGTGATAAATTTTACCATCGTTACAATTAAAATATCATTAAAGTAAAAAAGGACTTATCCAAAAAAAATTAACATCAGAATTAAAATTATGGAATTAAATTTATCATATTATGTTGTATAAATTAATTTAAATATAAACATTCAAACTGTGATGAAAATGGTTTGTAGGGAAATGTTTTTTTTCATGAAAAAAAATAATCTTACATTAACCATATGAGTAGTAATAATCATTATTTGAATTTAAAATAATATATATAGATATATAATATATAAATATTTTAAAATCATACAATTAATGGTAATATTTTGATTAATTATAATGAAATATCATTATGAAATTAAAAACAGTTTCATGAAAAACATCCTTTTTACCACCAAATTATCGTTTATTTATATATATAAAGTTTAAAATAAATATATGATTTTTTATAAATATAATAAAATATGATAATATAATACACATGTATTAGATAAATTCTACATTGATAATTATTAATAAAATCCAATTTCTAAGGGGAAATTTTAAAAATTCATTATCTGTTTATTTTTACATACTATGTTCAAAATCAATATTCATACAATAAAATTATAATTTTTCCCTAAAATATTTAAATGTATATTGTGTTAAGATTAAAGGTTTTCTTTTAATATCTCATGATTTAGAGATACATTAATGGGATCAAGTGGAATGGTAAATTTTCTATAATTTCATTTACGGCCCATTTGTGAGCCACTTTTCACCTTAAAAGTATATTTATGATGCTTAAATTCTAAAAATTGTGTTATCATGGTTATGGTCACAAATAATTATTGATCTGGTTAAATTAAATATAAATGTTTCAAATTATCCAAAAAACTCTCTAAATTTTAATGGATGATAATTTTTGAGATTAATATATTTTTCTTACAATCCATGGTCATTTAGAATTGTTATACTTGAAAAATATATTAGTTGTACTTATATATTTTATGAAATTCCAAATATATTCTCTCCTAAGATATAACATTTCACCTATTATTATAATATATTGATAATTATTGAACATTCTAAATCATCCATGATCTAAAATAATATCTTTTTAGAATAATTTATTTTGTCCTAGATCTCCTGGTCTTCTCCAAAGACTAATATTTCATGGCATAAGTTGTTATCTGAATATGGACTCTCAAAAAGTTCTATAAATTTTAAGAGATCTATTTAAATTTATTTTATTATTAACCATTATATTAACTTATTTGAGCCACTATAACATGATTAATCTATTATCATTAATATAATGAGTTTTTATTTTTGATTATGGAAAAACTATTTTCCACCATCTATCCATCAAATGGGAAACGTATGTACCGCTTATGCATACAAGTGGTCTTCAACATACACATAGCGATATGATTCATTTTCCAACACATTATTTCAGGTTTCATTATTATAGTAACTTTAATGTTTATATATATAATTTATGAAATAGTTATTATTTTTTAATTATATGATCTTATCCAGCTTATTACTTTCCCATCCATTAGAAAATAATAATGTCACTCATGCATACACATGGACAACAACCTCCATGTAGGGATGTGTTTTTTCATTTCTAATTTTTAGGGATTTAAAGAATAATAAATTTAATGAATATAAATTCTATTTATTATATAGTAAATATTTTTCAATGTTTAATTATTATTTACCATTCTTTTATTTCATCAATTTAAAGTGGAAACATCACTAGTGTGTTTGGACAATTATCTTCTCTATGAATTGTGTAGTTCATTTTTTTCTTTATATTTTATTGATTATTATAAATATGTATAAAATGATTAATATATGATATTTATATAATTATAAAACAATTTATGGTTGATGGAACCATTTTTGAGATGTAAGAACCATAATGATTGAATCGAATCATATAGGAAAAATGAAAGAGTTATCTCATGGAATAATGATTATAATACAAAATTATTATGAAATGGGTGACAATATGTTATAGTCAAATAATGAATGGTAGCATAAGTATGAATATGATTATATTATATAATTATTAAAATACTAATTTTTTTTATATAATTAGTAATAGGGATTACAATGTAGATCAAACTTTAGGTAAGGGTTTCCCATCTCACTTTTGATCCAGCAAGACATATTTTATATTGACCCCTTTTTTCTTTAATATAGGGAATATACTATAATTTATAAATTTTATACCCTAAATTTCTTTATATTAATGATATTTAATTTATTGCTTGAATTTATTTCTTCCACGGACGTTATCTGTCAAACGTTACCAAAATGGTAAGCATTTTATATTACAATGTTACTTTATTCCTGCAATTGTTTATGCTTACATATCTGATGATGAATTTTTTTCATAAATCCAATGGGGATCAGGTCGGATATGTTATACCCTATGAGGGTGGTGAATTATTTGAGGTTTTATATTATAACCTTTTAAATCCCTCCTTTTAACATTTCCATCTTTCACTATTATGTGATTACTCAATTGTTCTCTCTCTCTCTCATGTCAATTATTATTTCAAGAAAAACTATATATAAAAAGATACGTGAATATTTAAATACATTATAATTAAAATTTAATTTATAGTCCATTTTAAGATTGAAAATTACCAAGATCAATCAATTTAATAGCATAAACATTTGGATAAAATTTAGTAGGGATTATCCTTACACCAAAGTTCAGTGCATCCCACACTCCAAAGCAACCCAATAATTTTTCATTCGGTCATATTGATAATTTAAATAATTGTGTGATAAAAAAATTTAATACAAATTAGGACTCTTAATTTTTTTTTATTTGTAGCTTCCCTTATTCTTTATCAACTTCCAGTTCCCCAACAACATTAAAGGACATTCATTTATTTATATGAAATAATAAATTTAAAAAATAATATAATCCCAAAAGAAAATTGTAATTTCATTTAATACAATGATATAAATGGTTATTCTTCACTACAATAGAATATTTCATATAAAATATTGTTCTACATAATTTATTAAACATTAGTGCATTGGATTTATTTAAGAACATTGACATATAGATGATCTATAGAATTATCAGCGTTGGATCAATCTTCTTCTCTAATTCAAGGATATGATATTTATATTATAGATATAATCCCCCATCCATTCAAATATATTCATTAAATAAATTTAAATACACTCAATATATATATTTTGTTATTGTTCACTATAATTATTCTATGAATATAGAAAATTTTCACAGTACACCTCAATTTCTCAATTTTGAATTTTATGTTGAAATTTAAATTCAAAACACCAATAACATTTTTAAAGTTAAATTTTAATATTAATCCTAATATATCTAGGTCAACCAACTTTAATTGGTAGTTATTGTGTACTAAAATGACCACCATTGTTAATAGATGAAGCCACATCACCAAAAACCCGTAAACCATTCTAGAATCTCCCTTATACATTGTCATATATGGAATTATTGAATATACTATAAGGTTTTAATAGATTTAATTTAATTAAGGAGTTGTGGAATCACCAGGTTCTCACTACATCATGGTTTCCACATAGCCTTGGCATATGGGATATGGTATGGAAGTCACCAAATCTCAAAAACCACTGAAAACCTATAGAAGGGATCTAAAACGTAGACAACCCACTATGATTTAGATGTCTCATAATCCACAGAGAAACCAAAACATTAATTATAATACTCTTCATAATGGTCATATTATGTGTAATAGAGGACTTCTCCTCTACAGCATTGGCATCCCACTATGCTGTAGAGGTCCCTATTTTTACAATGAATCCAAAATTCGACCCATGCATCATAGATAAATAAATTGTGATATGGTCACTGATTATTCAACATGGTACCTGGTAATGATCCATGATCCACCAATATTTAAATATCTACATCTTTTTATATTTTTCTTTCTTCAGGAACATTATTCATTATATATGATAACTATGAATATATCACTTAACATCATCTAATTTCTATCAAAAAATCATTTAAATACTTTGTTATTCAATAACATTGTATAAATGATTATCATTATACATAATCCAAAAATAGATACTAATATCATATCTATGGAACTCTAAACCATCAAATCAAATCTACTTATAATATATCATGTACATAAAATGGAAGAACATCAATCCAATAATCCAATAAAATCATCCAAGTTATGTCATTCATTCTTCAAAGCCATAGAGACAAGGAGAAACATACATGGGAAGAATTCCTCATCAATGTTGAATTATTTATACCTAATGATTCATAATAATTAGATATGTAACCTATATAGATCTTCTTTATGATCAATGCATTCATGAATATTATTCTTTATTAACATGTTTGGATTATCCAACTAATCATATATTCCAAGGTATCATTTAAATCTTGTTAAAAATTCATGGGATGTATTAATCAATATATGTATGTAAAAATTAATTATATAATAATTTAATATCTCTGAAAATAATTAAATACGATAATTATTGGTCTCAACAATCTACCACATTATACTTATTTTCAATACCCACAATAATAACATCTTCCAATCATATTTCATTATGAGGTCACCTTCTTATTAACATTAATTTCATACTCCCTTCCATCAATATTTCCATTCTATTTCTCTCACCCTAATTTAAAATAATATAAAATTACCTTGAAATAGATATAAAATAATACATAGAAAAGTTCCAACAAACACTCCAATCCTAGTATACTAATCTATTATTAGTGTATAAATAAATAGAAATTGATTTATAATGTTTTTGTCTGTAATCAATTTAACTTGATTACAATTAAGAACAAAACCACTTAGAATAATTCTTGAATAGGTTCCGGACATTCTAGGTGGAAACATTGATAATACCTCTTGAAAACTAATTTTTTATATACATTTATCATGGTGTCGATCAAGAAAAATTTTCTATGCTAAATTCAATACAATGGATTAAAAAATAGAAGTAAAAATTACATGATACAAAAGTCATGAAACTGCTTCATATTTCCCATTTATCGTCGATTAAAAATTCTATTACTACATGATATATTATGATTTTGTTTTATCAAGGATGATAAATAATGGAAATAGACAATTTTCAAATTACACAACCTTCATGAACATTGTATAATACTTTAGTTTTTAATTGGATAATGTTTTTTTGTAAACTTATTTAAAATTATTCACTTGTCTACCCCTTAAAGGAAACACTCATAAAAATACTCATAATAGTGAATCTCTTTATGAATGGATTTCAATATGTTATAATATGAGAAAATATTAAAATGGGTTTCATCATGTGGATGTCCCGTGATGCCTACATCCAAATCATCATTAATGATACTCACTTCAAAAATATGAAATTTAGATTATAAAATTACGATATAAATCCATGATGGGATCATCATATTCTTGTTTTCCATTTTTGAAAACTCTCACTAAAATCTTCATCAAATATAATAACACTTCTGGAATCATTCGGGGATAGAGATTTCTTCAAATATTAATTCCAGAATTGATAGGTTAATCATATTCTATAGATCACCCCTAGATTTCATTCATAAAATTCAATTCTATACATTGTATGTATAATTAAAATACACATTTTTTAACTTAATAAGGTTGATATCATTACTCTTCAATGTGAATTGCATGGTTGATATTTTATCAACCTATACTCTCTATTTTATCCCATATTTATATTTCCTAATATAAATTTCAAATCTAATTTACACTTAAATTTCATAGATCTTATCATTTCTTTCATTTCAATGTGTGAGTCACATATTCTACCTTTTAACATGGAATCATATTCATCTCGTGATGAAATATTCATTTAATTAAAGGATTTTTCTGACTAGGAAACGTAGTTAGAAAAAAAATATAACTATGACCATATTTTTTTAATCTATGAAATAGAAAATTTATAGCACAATAGTTGCCAATTTTTTGGGAAAAGACTTATAAATTTTTTTATCTTCATAATGACAGGTATCTTTTCCTTTATATAATGGTTTTAAATTTTCTAATACAATTTTTCATACGTTTTCCAAATCTAATGACCAATCCAAAATCATATATTTAATAATGTTGAAAACATTTTTGGGTTCTTCACATAGCATCACATGAGTGTTTTTTTCATAAGAAATTTTATATCTAATACTCCATCTAATCTGTATGAATTTTTTTTGATTCTAAATTTCATTAAACTTGTCGGTATGGGATATTTCATCTACATTTATAGACATATTTGGAGTTTTTTGTTTTATGGATTTTTTTTATTTTTGTTATCTGAAGGAATACTCTTCATTTATTATAAACTAAAATGTTATTCCCCTCTAATTTTAATTTACTACATGCTAAGATGAGAACTAACCACTTTGTGACCACACATATTTAAATAAACATAGATATAATTAAGGTGGTCAAATATATTTTAATATGGTATATATTTCATAATATCTAATTATTTCATCTTACATATCTTTCTACCCCTTGAAATTGGTTTTTTCATTATAATTGAAGATATATTTCTATTAATGTAACGAATAATTCCTAGAACTATTGTAGAAACAACATTGAAAAACAATCCACGATCTTCTCCTATTTAGTGCAAGTTTTCCATGTTTTTCACACTGAATATCTTTTTATTTTAGGTATTCTCAACATTTTTAATGTTATTATTTGGGAAACGAAAACCATATTCCTTGACCAATATACCAGTGATGTAATATTTTTCTTATAACCAGTTATTATAATACATACTTATACATATGAGGATATAAAATCTAAACATTTCAAAGAATCATATTTATAAATTTCATGAAATAAATATATGTTTGGTTACAAATTCATTAATAATTCATTTAGAATATCATATTATGATTTCATGATCTTCCTATCGCATTAAAGTAGACTTTCAAAAAAATTCTCCTTATAATTTTCTATGATAGACACTCCTCTTACATCAGTCCTTTTTTATGATTAAGCTTTGATTTCTTCCGTATTATCTAATCTAATTGGGATCTCTAGATTTTTCATTATTAGAATATCCTTTAAATCGTAAAACAAACTAAAAATTTATGCACACACATTCTTCATTCATCCAACTATATCATCGGGAATTATATTCCTTTGTTGTATTGATGTACCATGATATTTAATTCTCTGGGATTTCATATCCATTGGTGCATTATTTAAATTAATTTTTTATCATATTTTCATAAATTTAAATGAACCTATTTGAAAACTATTTTGGGGAAATATATATCTGTTTTTATGAATTTATCCTCTTGTGTTCAGATTTAGAGAAACATTCCAAGAGCTCTTTATTTTCACCTTCAATGAGTGTGACTTTCATTGAGGGATTTATGTAAGTATGATCTCTTTCTCTCAAAGACTTATACATGTTAAACGTATCACCTTCAAGATAAGTGAAATATTCTTGTTGACATTCATAAATATGAAATATTATATAAACATATTAATTGGGTAATCCATGAATCAGTTCCTTTGTTGAATTTATTGTCAAATTAGTTGACATATGATAATACACACATGAATCTTCTTTTTCAGAAAAAATTAAACAAAAATCTTCTGATGCCTTAGGATAACATGAATTCATAGATCCAGTAGAGGTAAAAAAATCCATATCTTTTTTAGAAAATATACCCATATGTTATTATTTTTATAAAAAAAGTTATCTTCTTTATCTTGTCACCTAACACATTATCCACATTTGATAAGAGGAAAAATTCATCATCGTATTGTTCTATATCTTTTTCATTTATATCATGGAATCATCAGAAAATAAATTATAATCTAAAATAGATATCACTTATCCAAAATTTTAATTCACAATTATTTTAAGAATGAAACTGCATTTCTTAAAATGGGAAAATATGAAAAGTGGGAATCATATAATAAGTGAACCTATATGCCCTAATTCCAATTAAAATTCCAAAAGAGTACAAACTACACTATTGATACAACATGAGGAGGTTTTGTCAGGATATTCTATAAACTATGAGGCGGTGAATCATGGTGTCCTATAAACACTACATAACACACACACAAAAGATACATGAAAATTCAGAAGAATCACCTTAAAAAAATTAATGGATGGTCCTTGGTATGATCTCGCTTCCCCCAAGATCACACATTTTAATAGTTTAAACTTTTGGATAAAACTAGATAGGTTTTATCCATATATCCAGTTTTTGTACATCCCACACTAAATAACATCCTGTAAGTTTTTCAAGCGTTCATCCAAAAAATTTAAAATAATGTGGAATAAAAAAAGGAACTCTAATACCAATTGAGACTCCTAACATATTATATATATGGTATTTTCTTTATTTTTCTTTTATTTTAACTGTATTTGAACCATTCAAGGATCTTCATTTTTTTATGTAAAAAATGAAAACTACTCCTTTATTCTTAGAAAAAATGGCCATTTACATTCTTAAAATAATAGAAAGACTTTTTATTCACTATACAAGAATTTTTTTATAGAACATATTATTTATAATTCTATTTTTAAAAATTATTACATCAATTGATTTTACTTTGTTTCTTTAAAAACATGGAAACATAGATTATTTAATGAAATATTAGTGTCAGGTCACTCTTATTCACTACTGATTTGGTTTGAGATATATATAATAGATATTCTATCCTACGTAATCAGATACATTCAACTAATCCACTTCACTAAACTCTCTTTATATCCCCTGTTATTATTCTATACAATCATTTTTTTAAATATAATATTTTATCACAGTATCACAGTATAGCACTATTTTAAATTTGATATTAAAATTCAGAACAACAAAAATTATTATATTTTATAAATTTTATCACTATAATCTTTTACAGTGGGGTCTAGATCCTTAAGACATAGCCTATCAAATTTTAGCACATTTCATATAACTTTTCAGTAGCTACATAGTCATTTTTTCATTGAATGATAGTCATCCACAAATCCATAGAACATAAGAAATGATTCAGAGGTAAAAAAATATGTATAACCATATAATACTAGTAGCAATGATCTACATAGTGGATAATCCACAACAACATAGCGGTGCCAAAATCCCTAGTAGAAGAAAAAAATTAATAATATTCATTTATATCATGGAATAGTTTTGTGGTGTGGATAAATTATACATTATAATTAAAAAATACCACTAAATTTTAGAAGATATTATATTTCTAGTGGAACCATAGTACAACTCGGGTGGAAAAGATAAATACACAACACTATGGTAACTGATTATGTGATGTGGTACCCTGTACTTGGTAGTAGTCCACCACTTCTTGAAATCTCCATTTATGCATCTATTTTTCTTGAATCATAAAATTAATACATGATATATAAATAATAATAATAATAATCACTTTTCCTTATATGATTTTTGTCAAAAAAATAATCAAAATACATAGTTCTTCCAAAACAATTGTTGATGAATTGTCTTCATACTTCTTCGTCATAGTGATAGAATGATCATATCCATGGAAATCAAAATCTACACATCACATTTCTCTTCAATATATCACATACCTAAAAAATAATCCAAGGTATATCATTGAGTCATGGAACAATAATATAAAATAATAAACTTACTTGGTGAGACTTCTTCATTATGCTTGAATTATGTATACTCAATGCATCAAAATAATGATTAGTACATCCATGATAATTATTTTTTATTATCATTACATTAATAAAAATTCTTATTATTAAAAAGATTGTATTCATTAACTTATAATATATATTCTATAATGCTTCAACTCTTCTTTAACATTATAAGGATTTTTTCATTAATACATTTACATCAACTAATTCAATATTTTTTAATTATCATGGACAATAAATATAACTTATAAAAAGGGGGTTCAACATTATAACTACAAATTATTATGTTTTTTATTATAATAATATTATTTCTATAAATTATAACTCCTAATTTCATCTACATATACCAATGTACTCAATTGTCTAAATTATTTTTCTTAGGGAAACCATTCTTTTTTTAATTTGATCGAATTTTTTTTTCATGTCTATATTTTATTTAAAATAATTTCAAGAATATTTTTAATATTATAAAATGGTTGGTTAGGATTTTTTTACTCATGTTTGAATTTATATAATTTTTTTAAAAGGAATACTCTCACCATTTCACAAATGATGTACTTTAGACATTTTTCCCCAAAAACGAGAGGGCTATTTTATCATATACATCTTGGAAGGATTTTTCTACCATAAGGATAACTCATTTATTTTAATAATACATTAAAGTATTCGATGATTATTGTCTAATAAAATTATATCCTAATTATTTTAATATTTTTTATGATTTAAATAAGTGATGTAAAAAGGTGATCAATATTTTACACAAGAAATTTCTCATTGACATTTTAAAGGAGTTTATCAACTATAATAACTTCTTTTGATGATACTAATTATTTAATAAGGATATAAACATATGATACTATATTTATTATTTCTCTGGGTGATTTATTATTATAGTGAGGAGATACTGATGAATCATTTTGTCTTCTCATTAATTTATGAATTATAAAATAATAAATGTTTACATGAACTTTTGGAATTCATATGAATGAATTGTGTAAGAGTTGGGTATTTTGTAATAATCAAATTTATTTGGTAAATATTATGGTTTTATAAGATTAGTGGGTATACTAGAGGTTATCCCAATCCAAAATTATGGTATATTGAATAATATTAAAAGATCCAACTAGATACACTGACAGTTAGGCCAAGCATAACATGCGATGAATGTCTTGGTGGGTATCCTTGACATAAGATTTATATATTTTTTATTACTCCACACTTTATGCCATTATATTATGAAATGATCTTATTCCAATGTTATTATATCATGGATTATGTTTTTTTAATCAATTAATATTGACATGTTATGAACTTACATCCGCTATTTCATGACTCATGATTATGATTAATGAATTTTTGGGAATGATTTTCAATTATCAAGATCAAATATTTATTCCCTTATGATCAAGTTATGATTAAAAATATTAATTAATTGATATATCATTTTTTACCCTTACTCAACATCTATGATCTCCTTTTATTATATTTTATTTTCCATAATAAATAAATAATTGTTTTAACTAAAATGTTTCTTAGAAGCATTCTAGTTTGGACGAACATATTTAGAGATGATTTAGATATTTTATGTTCTAGTTTTTTTCTGTAGAAATGTTTACAAACACACTAAACCATTTTATGGAATTTATCACAGTTAATGTTTTTTTTAATATTTATATGAAAATATGTAATATTTAGTTAGGTAATTTTTGTGTCACCTTAGTAGATAATATAGAAATGTTTAGCTATTTTTGAAACATAAAATGTATAATATTTAGTTATAACCATTAGGATAGTCCTAATTATATAATAAAATCCAAGGTTATAGTAAAAATTATGTGTGGCTTTCCAAGAAAATATATCTTAGTCTCGATACTAAAAATTAGATAAAGATATGGAATTGATGCTCCTTGGTGTAATAATATCTGAAGTAGAGGATTTGGTATTTACCCAATATTCACTACAAGATGATGTTTGGGACTAGAACAAAACACCATGTTAGACAATCCCATTTGATATTCTTTGATCAAATCACCTTATCATTATGAACCATTATGATAGATTTTGGTAGATAAGGACTGTGGATGACATGGGATTAAACCTATAGTGTTAAAAATTGAAAATATGGGGTCATGATTTATAAATCCAATAAATTATTTTCATAGATATATCATTTCTCACACTGATTATCATTTCACAAATTGGTCATTCCAGTTTCAGTTAATTTATGAAACTAGATGGAATCATGTTTTATATGAATGTGACTAATGATGTAATGATTTCCCTCATTATAAACAAAAGGCGTTGGGAGATGGAATGTTTTTTCTATGATTATGCCTAAATATTTATCTTGATATATAATTAATAACATAAAAATAGTTGTGTTTCAAAATGGGAAAAATAAAAAAATATGTAGTATTATGAATAACATGATGAAAATAATTTTAAGCATCCTATATATAAAGAATAAGCACCCAGAGAAATTTCTTTAAAATAATAGGATAAAATTTAATGTGTTGAAAATAATAGTATAGATAAAATAATTATTGAGGAAAAATTAATATTTAAATACCGGGAAATAAGAACATCCTAAGGTACCATTAATAGTTCAATTGTCTTTTATTAACGGAACATGAAAAATATCTATGTCAATTTCTTAATCCAAGGGAAAATCTTATACAATGGAAGGGATTATGATATTTTGGTTGTTAATGTTGAATTACTATAGTCTATTTGTATTGGGATTCAATACTTATGTTGTAGAAATGTTTTATCAATGATATTTTGATTATAAGAATAATAAATCAAATAAATATTGTTATACAATATGTTTTTTATAATGATTTTCGAGTATATAATTAATGGTACTGATGACCAAATATTTTTATTTAGTGTTCTATAGGTATTTTTAGAAAAAATTTATTGATGGAAAGATAAACATTAATCTATGCATGATATTGTAATGCCTCATGTCCATATAAATAGTTTTAAATTTAAATTAAATTAAATTTACAATTATTTGTGAGGCCTAATTTTGAACTTGAGTTTAAAATGAAATATTGAGAGTTTTGGAAACCCGAAAATGTGTTTTTTGATGTGGAACAGTGATCAATAGTTATGTTTGGAGGTGGCTGGGTGGCTAGGTTGTAGAGTGGCTACCTCTTCCTGCCACGGGTGAGTCACTAACTCACTAATGGGATATTCTAGGTAAAGGATCACTACATTATCTCACTAGATAGATGGTGGTGCTATTAAATAGTCAAAAGAATCACCCCAATCATAAGAGTGGGGAATCCTCCACATCACTTTATTTTCCCATCATGCTCTAGGGGTTCTCCCCCCTTTGTTCATGTCTTCAAACACCTTCACAGGTAGTGTTCCATGGGGATTTCAATGTCATGTACTTATCACATGTATTGGATTAATTACTCTCATATCACTATTTTTGTTATTTTTTTCATCTAATAAATTGGTATTAGTTAAACATTTCACTAGATCATGGTATAATAAACTGATTCAGAATCAGATATTTTACATCCTAAAAAGAGGTAATACTATGATTCCATCAAAAACCTTTTTCTTGATTATTTTAAAGGGTATGTCTTCTACGATTTTTCGAACATTTTCAATTATTTTTAGTTAAATAAATTATGGATTTGTTGATAAAATTTTGGGTTTTAGTTAATCTTATGCTTAGGGGTATTTCAAGGGTGGATTAAACCCTATGGATTGAGGTTTAAATGGATTAATAATCCTTTGATAGTTTTCCAAATTTATACTAAGTTGGTTTTGGATTAATTAATTAATTAAAAATAATATATTAAATTTATCAAGGTGTTATGGTTTGTGATAGGATATCGAACCGTCATTGTGGGTTTGGATAACTTTAGGCACAATATAGAAGGCCATAATAGAGCATCTATCCCCTGGTTATTTTAATCAAAAAATGTAAAAATTTATCATGTTTCCCCTATACTTTACCGATAGTCATTGAAAATTTTTTCAGGTGCATATACATATTTTTCATGTTGGTCTTACCAATAATCGACCTATTTTAAATTATTTATTTTAGAACATCCATTTTCATAGGTAATATCACGTTAAACATGTCTTATTCCGTATAATAATGTATTTCTACTGGAACACTTTTGTAATACTGTGAACTTGGAATGTGGAAAATTAAATGATTTTACCTTGAAATATCTACTTTGATGTTAACACCTAGGAAATAGGGGATTGGTTTATAAACTGGGTTGATTTGATTAAATGAAGATTTGAGAATGTGAATGGTAATTTTTTTAAAATGTGATTTTCAAATTCCCCTTAAAATGTTATTTTTAAATTGTTAACTATTTAATTTTAAAGGGAAGTGTGAAATGGTTTCGAGTAAAAGTGATGGGAATTTCTAGAAATAAATATTTCAAAAAAGTTACATTGAAATTCTATTCGAAACTGTATTTTGGAATGACATTTGAAATTTTGAATCATCTTATATTTTTCAAATATTTCATTAAAATAGTTTTGGAAAATTAAAAATGGAATGTTTCATAAGGTAAATGGTAAATAATTCATTATTTCTTGTTTTGTTTATTTTTTTACAAGGTAGAAATTTTTTATTTAAATTATAATTAAATTAAGAGGAATTTTACTTTATGGTTAATCCTAGGGTGATCAAGGTCGTTGAGTGGACATTGAGTGTTTACTATTCATACCAGAGTGAACATATCCCTCGGGTGAATGCATGTGATCGCTAAGACCACTGTGAACATGGCCCTTATGTGGAAGCTTGGTATTAATGGTCAAACATGTTGTGAAAATAGAACCTGAGGGGATTCTTGGTATTAATGGTTAAACCTAAGGTGAAAACTTCCCCCAATTAGATTACAATACCATAAGGATGTGTATATTACCCATGTATTTCTCTTAGTAGGATCAGTTATGGTTATATTATCATTGTAAATGGAATAGTTGGTACATTCTTCTTTAAATTATTAGATACACCATATCATTTGTGAAATAATGTATGTACATTTATTATGGAGAACCAAACCCCCCATGTCCATTGTTTTTTCATGTTTTTTTACTTTGAAATGTTTTTAATTATATTGTTTAATATTATTTTCACAGCTAACTTTAACATTCATTATACATAGATTTTCTATACAAAGATAAGGAATTTTTGATGGACTATTATGTTTTACTCACCCTACATAGTACACCACTTCACTTGTGTACGTGAGAATATTTTTCATGTTTTTGTGATGAAATATTGGGTTGATTCCCAAGATTAGGCTTTTCATGGTTGAGAAGGATGGATCAAATGATATTAAGATCATGTAGGGTGATTTATCTTGAATTCATCATAGATCATGCATCATTATATATTTTATTATTTACTGTATATGTGTTGTTACTAATGGGAGGTATATTCTTATTGCATATTTAACCATCTTATATTGAAAAATTAGTTTCAATTATTTACTATTCTATATACTGTAATTTGATTGGAATTAATGAGATTTAGTTTTTATTGATTCTAATATTCTATACTCTGGTACATGGGTATATTATCACCACAATGCCATATTATACACCCTTTACTTTTTGGCGGCCTTTAGAAAATAGTGATGTGCTCCCAATGTACAATGGATACCATCAGTCTAATAATTGGTTAGTAGTACAGGGTGGTGGGATATTTCCAAGTTGTATCCAATATTTTTTTTATGTTAACATATGTGGATTAAGAAAAAAAGGAATAGGCATGTGGTAGAACATATTATAGAAGCTGAATTTTTATGTTGTGAAGACCTTTTCTTATGAATTCAAGGTTACCAGTGGTATGATATTGATTTTGTTTCTTATCCTATTATAGTTAATAAGATTTTAACCTATCATAATAATAATGATGTTTAATATTTATGTTTTATGATTTACCAGAGTTTTTCCCTTGGACCACTGTAAACGTGGAACATATTGATTCCTAACACATGACATATTGGAAGGAGACCAAATGTGAGTTTTGGATCTTATACTCTAAGGGAATGTGGCATATCATGTATCATATAAATCACATAGGATCCACATTATATTAATACAATATTCTGAATATTTTCATTTATGACTAAGGATAGTCTATTTACTGCATTAGAAAATACTCATAACACATTATCTTATATATTTTCTTAGTATAATTATACTTAAATGGAGAAAATTTTATGAATTTTTTTTAGTTATGGGTCTTATGGATCCTGTAGGAGAAACAGTAAGATGGTAACTTCATAAATGGAGGTGTAGAGAATATAAGAGGTTATTAATTTAGTATAATTTATTAGGGATGAAACCCTATTCAAGTGAGTTTTTTCATAGTTCAATTTTTTTTATTTTTTAGTAACTACAAATACAGTGTTTTTTGATATATATTGGACTGAAATTAATATTAATCAAACCAATATTTTTGATTTTCTCCAAATGGGTTGTCTAGGATGATGTAATTATAGTTTTTTGATACAAGGATAGATTTTAATCTTGATAGAATTGTCCCTTGGGAGTATTTCAAGAGATATTTTTTGTCCTTCGGGGATGAAAGTTTAGCACGAGGTGAATAATTATTCATTTTTAACCCCCCTTATAGGGTGTTGAAAAAATGGATGCCATGAGGTGATGAGATAGTTGCATGGATGAAGCTATGTGGATTGTGAACTCTATGAAAGTCCTGACCATTAGACTATGTGAGAGACCCAGAATCTTCTTGTCTTGGATTAGAATATAGCGGGTTTATATTAGATTATATTTTGAGGGAATCTTGAGAGAGGTTTTTTCATGATTGTAGTGCTTTTTTTAAGGTCTAATGAATGGCTAGGTGAATAAGAATATGAAAATAAATAACATAATATGAGACCTTGTATATAATGTAGGAACCATGATTTCATTATAGTTTTTGAACGAGAAAGAAACTTATGTACTAGAATCATGTAATGAAAACTCACTCTGATTTTAAGGATTGTTCTACTTCATAACCCTATTGTTTGAGGTATGTTTATTATGTTGTGATAGCACATGTATATGATTTTATATTCAATATGACACCAAGTGGTGTCTGAGAATTTAGAATAGGTTGTCATTCCTTAAGAAATGGATTGTATAATGTTGTTTTGGAATGACACTTGTGTAGTGTGTGGTTGTGAGCTAAATCATTTTAGCTCTAAATTGGTGTTTTGCTGTTGAATTCCCAATAATCTCTTAGATGAATTGAATTAAAAGGTTTTGGGGGAATCATTTTTTTTATGGAGATACATGACATAGTTGATACTTCAGGATCCTTTTTGGAAAGAAAATCATTGATAATTTTGGTAGAATTGAACTGACTTAAAGGACCATATCAATTTTCTTATTAGGATTGTGCTCCTAATAGTGTTTTAACATGAATCGTGGGGTCATGATTCAAGTTCCATTGACTGGGTGGTATAGGATCATACCACTATTTAATTTGGAGTGAAACAAATATAACCCATGTAGTTCACATCTAGAACATGTTTAATTGGGGAAAAGAATGATCATATGTTTTGAGGATTGAGGAGTTTTGAAACACTTATAACGAACATGGCCTATTGAGTCTCTAGGGGATATTTTTGAAATGTCACTCTAAGGTATAGGGGATAATGGAAGTGTATTGGATTTAGTGACATGATTTATCAAGGATTTGATTTATGGGATGTGTTTTTTTTGGGTGAGGTGAGTGTGGCTTGGGGGGAGGAACTTGTGTATTAGGAAAAAGAAAAATTTGACGTGGATTCTGAGTAGCAACATAAGTGAAACTTTGTGGTTAGAGGTTAACTACAGTTTGGTCTTGTGTGGCGACTCTTGTATTTATTTTACATTTTTTAGTTGATGAGAATGAAATTTTAATGGGTTGGGAACAATTATTGAGTTGTGCTTGGGTATAATGCTCAATTATGAATGGGTTAGGTTATGTACAGCCATCGCATGCATATATGAATAGAGAATGGGTCAGGATTATTAGGATTTTACCCAAGTATTCAATTAAAAATACACTTCTATGTTATGGTTTATTTTATCATATATGGAGAGATGAACATTTGGGCTTTATGGATCATATATGTGTCAAACCATCCATACATAGTTATTGTGTTTTGAAATTTCAGTGAGAAAAAAACCCTATTTGATTATAATTCATTAGGTAAATTTTGTTTAAATTGATAAATGAAAATGGAGGGAGTCCTAGAATCATCATCATGCTAAATATAAAATTTTAAACTACATATATTGGACTGAAGTTACATCAAAGCCAGTGTAAGGGCTCTATGGTGGTCTTGGTTAATATGCGATCTTACTAGGGAAACACTCAAGTGGTTGGGTAGATACATAAGTTATTAGGGACTAAAGGGTAATAAGTGTTTCTATAATATGGGGAAATAGGATTGAGTGGTTTATAAATTCATCAATGGATAGTTTTCTATTTGGATTATTGGATCAAATTGAAATTGGAATATTCTAAGGTAGCCTTGGATTTGAAAATACATCTGTTCTCGTAGAAATAGTGATGTGGGATTAGTTTTCATATCATCTAATAATAATTTCCTCCTTAAGAGTTGGGTGTGGGTTCTATTGATAATTAATGGGAAATTATGTGATCCCTCTATTTTTATAGGTATAATAAATTGTAAGTTCAAAAATTCATTGGTGGTAGGGCCAAGAATTTTTATGATAGTTCGGTTGAATGATGGCCTACTACTAGATTTCCATGTTTTTTGATATAGTGATAATAACAACACGTAATCATGTCATTTTGGATTTGATAGTTTGTTTCAAGAATAGATCAAGTCATTTTTTTAATGTTAATTATGAATAGGTTTCAGCATGGATGTTGTGTATGCACCCATTTTTCTTCATAAATGGGAATATGGTGTTATAACAGCATCGGAAAAGTTATCATACTTGGTAATAAGTATGAAAAGTTGGGAAACACACTATTTACATCATTATAATGTGGTTATTTAGTATTAAGAAGAATTTATATTAGTGGAGGAGACAAATCAGTGTAATTTATTGTTACAGGTTAATCCCTATGGTGGGGGAACCATAGGTTTGGTGGTCAAATAAATGATCATCCATTCATTTACCTAGTTTGATGGTATTAGGAAAGCTTTATCCTAGAGATTCAATAATTTTTATGATTGTTGGTTTACAGTTTTATGGGCTAATAATGATAAGTGGGAGGTATCTTGTTTGAATCATTTATTAAATTTTTAGTGGGATCATGGCCCTTTCAATGATAATCGATGATGATGGGTGTTCGATATGTATAATTGTAAAACTATAAAAACTTATCAAGATTAATAAGTGTTATTATGGGGATTTTATAAAAAATCATTTTAGTAAAATGGATTAAAATTCAATGGAAGATTGACTTTTAGTTAGTGTTTAGGATAAATTTTAGACTAGGGTATGAAAACAAATTTGTAGTTTTTGGGTAGCTCAAATGGGTGTCTATAGACATATAATGTATCTAGAAAGATATGAAGGTAGGTTTATGATGACTTACGAGGATGTAGTAGTGTTTTAGATGGAACATGGTTGCAGGATACTACCACCATCTATCATTTGATGAGTCACATAACTACTGGTGTGTTGGCCCATGGTCAGGCTCACTCCTTGGGCTAACAGGGGGGGTTAATCCCCCTCTTTTCATTGTTTTTCCCTTACATGGTATGAGCTATCCTCCCCCATTGTTCCTCTATTAAGTCTCTTTAAAGGGTGGTGGTCTATTAGGATTTGAAGATAATATAAGGTATTTTACCACCTCTTTTATCCTTCATTTCTCTCCTCAAACTCTCAATTTCATTGATCTGTATTTATCCTTGTTTTTAATTAGAAATTCTACTTGAGGATGGTGCAATCGGCTACTTCACTTGTGTTTTTCATACAACCTAAGACGATGGCATCATGAGGCACCATCTTCACCAATTTTCTTGGGTATTTTATAATATATATTAAGTTTATCAATTTATGTAGTATTTTTTAAATATTTAAATTAATTTTATTTTTTTTGGTATTAAAGGTTGGGGTTTTAGTTCTTATTAGGGTTTGGGGTGTTTTGGAAGTGGTAGAAACCTCATAGATAGTGGTTTGGATAGATGGATATGGATCAGTGAGTTATCTGGATTTATCATGAGATGGTTTTCATTTAATTATTTAATTATAAATGAGATAATTAATTGGGGTTTTACGGTTTTATATTCAATCCTTGATGGTGGATGTGGGTTCAAATAAACTAGGTAGAGGCATGTAAGGCCTTATAAATAACAATGAACATTAAAGGATTCAAATCAGAAGGCAAAAATATCATTTTAAGTTCTCCATAAAAATAACCCATAGTCCTTGATATTTTTGAATGTTCATAGTTTTGTGTTCATTCAATTCTTTTTGGCATTGACTTATAATGAATTAAATATTTAAAACATCCTTTTATTTAGTGAATCTCCCCTTAGACATGTATTATTGGTTATTAGAATGTGTGTCCCCATAGAGGACCTTGGTAGTAGTTTGTCCTTATTATTTTTCTAAATAAATTATGTTTACCTTGAAATTATTATTCTAAAATCAACACCTTAGAAATGGACACATGGATAGTAAATTGGGTTGGTATTTTTAGATTAATATTTTAGAATGGAAATCAAATTTTTTTTTAAATGTGATTTCATAACTCCCATCCATGTGGTATTTTGAAATAGTTAATTGCTTTTATATGGATGAGATGTTTGAAATGAATGTGATGGATTTTATAGGTAATTTATAGAAAATGTTATTTGAAAAAAATGTATTTTGATGTGTTATTTATAATTTTATTTTAAAATAACATTAAAAATAGTAAATTACCTTAGATTTTGAAAATGATTATCTGAAAAGATTTTGGGAAATGTAAAAATGGAATGGGTCATAATGGAAATAGTAACTGACACATTATGCCTTGTCTTATTTATTTGATTGACATTATAGTAATGTTCTATTTATATTCTTCATAATGTATTTGCAGTTTTTCATGATTGTTAAACCTAGCATGTATAGAACCCTAGGGTGTATATTTGCAATAGATGGTTAAGAATGAGGTAAACACGACCCCTGTGTGGGCTCATATGATATTTAAACATGAGGCAAAAACACCACCGAGGTGAAAACATGGTATTGATTGTAAAATATTTGGTGAACATAACCCCCGAGTAGACACATTAGATAGTTAGGCCTTGGGTTAACATGACATCAGGATATAGGTGGATATTGTGGTTAAATATTAAGAGAACATGGACCCTCTATTCTAATAGGGCCCTGAGTATGGGTATATTACACATGAGTTCTATTTTGGACCATAGATGGGTATATAACCCTTTGTCTGGGTGAAAGGTTAGTGGAGTCATCAGGATGTGATTATATAAACCCTGACACTGGATGAAGAAATTATATACCATTCATAAGGTGAATGCCCCCTACTATCATTATTTAATTATTATTTTAGTTTTTAAATTTTTAAATGTTCTTATTCGTTAATATGTAACTCATTACATCTACAAGAACTTTTAAGGATCAATTATTTTTAGAGACACCATTGGGGGAATCCTACAAAGTTATACAAACAACCTTCTTAGGTCAACATATTTATTTTCCACACTAGCAGATGATGAATGATTTTAGGAATAGGTCTGGGGTTGGATATTGGAATTTGTTAATTTGATGGTTAGCTTGGATAGAGTATAAGATTTAGGAATAGTCTATGAATCAAGACTGCATTTAAAAACATATAGTATTTTATTTCCAATTATTTCGGATTTTATGTTTGAAATTTTATCATGTATTGTATACATTTCACTATTAAAACATGGTTTATTTTGATTATTATCAACATTACCTGGATTTTATTGTTTTTATTTATTTATGTAGATGGGTATTTTTCTATTTTTTTATCATGGTTTACTCTGATAAGAAGTAATAGTCTCTCCAATATCCCACCTCATACTCAAGCCTCTAGTTGGAAACTTATAGCATACGTGGAGGTGCGACTGAGGTATTATTTTGTTTAACTAGTCTAGGAACCGACTAGAGTTCCATGGGTTTGGGGAATTACAAAGTTTTATAAGATCTATTTTTATATTATTATTACTAGTTTTTATTGGTTAAAAAGCGTATAGAAATGTTTCAAAACATTGTACGGAACTTGTTCTAGGGTTAGGGCACCCCAAGAGTGGGGGAAGTTAACATTTTGAGGGGATGTATTATTATTCATATTATTCTATTTTACAATCTATCAAATTTCACCTTGTTTGATTCTATTGATATATGAGGTTATTAATTTATGGTATATAATCTTTTGGCCCAACATAGAAGGACGTTGTGAAAATATTCATGCATCATATCATGCAAGTAGGATTCCTGGGTGTGATTGGATAATATTATAGCATGGATTGATACATGATAAAGTTATTTACTATCTCCATGTCCATTTATATGAGGTTTCAATATAATTTTTTGGTTTTATCATACATAAACGTCCACATAAATGGATAAAAGACCTATTGTGTGATTACAGTCATCTAATTAGTTTTTAATCTATGCGAAACATAATTCAAACTTTATCTTAATGAGTTTTTTCCTCTATAGTATGTAACTGACATCTTATATAACTAATCTATGGCTATAAAAACATATTGATAATGAAAATGGCTAAAAGTGAACTACAAAATTACTTGTTTTGAGTTTTACAAGATGGTCGGTAAATAGAAGTCCATGATCAAATTATAAAGTGTATCCCACTATAAATTTTCCATGACAGTTAATTTATCCAAGCGTTATTTTAGAAATTATATTTTTAGAAAAAACTAAAAAGTATAATATTTATGAAGCCAATATATTGAAATATATATATATATATATGATTTAGTCCTAATTGGTGATAATTTAGACCATATATATGGGTTGTTGGGGATATAGGGCACCAATAAATATACTTTTCCCTATGACTACGAGACTCATGATTTGATTGGATTATTGGTTGGCCTATGTGTTATTTCAAACATGGGAATGGGTATGGTGGGTTAGATATGAACCTATTTTTGAGACACAATAGTTGGATATTTTCGTAGTGAATCTTTTGTAACACCAAGATAGGGTGTGTTTCATCTTAAATATTGTGACTTATGTATATCTTGGAGAGTCAGATAGGTGGAAGAGCCACATGAATTTCTTGGTATGGATCTATATTTCAGAGTTTTTTCCTTACGACCATTTTTGTTGACCCATGAGAGAGGTTGGTCATGTATGTGTGTTCCCTAGGTACCTAATTTAGGGGTAGTGGTTTTGTATTATGATGTTGGGGAATTAATGTTGATACCGGGTGTGCTGTATAGGTTCAATAGGCACCTTTAGTGTTTTGGTAAGAAGAAAATTCTTCCTAGGTCACTCAGCTTTGAGCATAGTTTCAGAATGGTCATCTTTTTTGAATGCCTGAACTTGTTAACATATTTGTGTGGTTTAAAGAAAGTGGATATATAATAATTGGGGTTATGGTGTCTCCATATACTAGGATAATGTATGAATCCATTGTACAAGATCAATTCTACGAAGGTTTTTAAGGGTTCTATAGAGGCTTTTGGGACACCTCGATAATTATAGGGCCCAGTTTCCCTATAATTCAAATTTTGTTAAATGGGTTTGAGTAAGGGAATGTGGGTGTCTGGGGATGTATCATTATAGAAATTGATTTCTATGGAATGATGTTTTTTATGATTTATCTTTTCATTTATTGGTTTAGTTTGGGAAGAGTGCATGGTGCTAACCCTTGGTGTTCTAACTAAGGGTGAGCGGAGTCTTGTTAAATTCTTTAAGTCTTAAAAAAACTCATGTTTGAGGAGATGTGTGAATGGATTGGGTTCTATGAGTTGAATATATGTTAGATAAGAACAAAGAGTGATCCATGCTCTGTGATTCTGGAGTGTCAGAGAGGCATAACAAGTTATTATTAAAACTGGGCCTAGTTTTGATGAAACAATGATTATTGGAAAATTTTGACATCCGATTTTGATTGGGTATCATAGGAATGTGAAACCATTAGTTTTTAATATAATTAAGGAGGAAAGAATGAATTTTTAAGTACAGTGTTGTTAGATTATGTTTGGTTCTTATGGGAGAATTCCACAATGATGATTCCTAAATTGAGTTCTTGGTACAGGGGTTAATGAATGATGCTGTTGTGATGAGAACCTTATGGGCATAGTGACTCAAGTTCCTCTAATAAGAATTTTCATGATCTGACAATGGAATTAAGACCATGGACTAATCATGTGTGCTGGAACATAAGATCTAGGTGTAACATATATGGAGGTATCATAGGTTGTTTTGGTTAGTGTGAGAGCATTACTCGGTAGGAGCATCACACTTGCGATCGAAAATAGTTTTTTTGATTTCATACTCTTGTAGAGGAAAGGGGTGAACCAAAGGGTGTGGAGTACACTATAGGTTTTTTAAAGGTGTTTTCCTCAGGGTTCATTTTTTGGTGCTTTTTTGGTGAAATATTTTTGGAAACATTCAAATAACCTGAGAGTTGAAACTAGTTTACCTACCAAATAGGTTCTTAGGGGTGATAAATCATTGGATTTTTCAACCATAATGTATTATTATGAAATAAGATGGGGACATGGAAATCATGAAATTTTTTGGTGATGTGAAGACATAGATGTTCCTATAGTGTGTAGAAGAATGTTTTCCTTGGTGATGTGACCCTCATACGAGGGAGATCTAGGGTGTATAAAATATATTGGATGATGATAATTATGGATTTTTGGTTATGATAGGTAAATTATGTAAATTTGAATGGATTCCTCAGTGAATTATATGTATACACATGGTTGGGGTACTGGATGAAGATTAAGAATTGACCTCATACTTGTGATGAGTGATGATGATATGATCATAATCATGTTGTTGTTTAATTACATCATGATGTATATAATGATGGTGGAAATTTTTGGGTTATGGTTCAACTAAGGAATTTTGAATTTCTAAAAATCAAGTAAAAATTAGAATGGGGGGGGGTGATTCAGTTTTTAACAATTTATAAGTTTCAATGTTTTAATAAAATTTACCACTATAACCTATTAATAATTATTTCATTATCAAATTTTAGTAATTAATCCTGCATTAAAAAGTGGGAAAGCAAGTAAATAATATAGGATTTACAAGGTTAGGCCTCATTCTGATAATGTACATCCTTTCCATAGACACTCTTGTGGGTCTATGGAAACCCACTATTAATGAAGAAGTGAGTACAACTTCTTACGATTCCCATTAGACACCTTCTATCGTTTGATAGGAAATACTATACCAACTCTCATCAGTTTACAATGTTTTATTACAAAACAATATTGCCAAAAAATAATAAATACTTTGATGAAAATACTCCACAATTACCCTGTATGAATCCTCAGTCCAATTTGGATGGTTTTAATTTTATCAATATAATGTGTCTAGATATGATTCACTCAATACGATGAATATACATATGATTATATCAATATGATGAGTCCATATCTGATTCTATCAATACTATATGTTTGTATCTGATTCTCTCAAAACAATAATTCTAGATCAGATTCTCATAATATAATCGATTCAATAAGAAGAACCCATTCTAAATATTAAAAGCTCCAACTCTCATAAAAAAATCAATATGATGTACCGAAGTTTGATTAACTTAATAGTATTGACTAAATAGGACCTTCTCTATATGGTCTTACTCAGTCTGTTAAAAAAACATTCAGCTGTCAGATCCTCCTCATGAGTACTCTAGGTGTAAATGACTTCCACTTTAGTTTATTATCACTCTACCTTTTCTACTTATATGCAATGTACTTATAGATAATATGTTCTGATTAATTATTTATAGGTGACATAGAAAACAAAATCGAGAATCATGAAATCTTTCTTTGCTTCCTCAAATTTCAAAAATTCAAAAAATCTCTCACATTTAAAACCTCTACTTCTACTTCTTAAAACATCATTATAATTATATGATATTTATAAAAAAATTGAATTTCTATTTTGAGATCCTCAAATCATCATAAAAGTATACAATTTTCTAATTTATTACTTCTTCGTAATCATCTTAATATGATTTCTATTTATTTATTAGTGAATATGTTTTTTGTTTCTTTCCCAATGATTGTGAATTCTATTTCCTTCTCAGTGAATATGAATTCTAAATCCTGCATTGTAAATCCAAATTCAATATCCTTATTAGTATGATGGAATTCCCATTATTTTTTATATCCTATTACAATGGAATATCCGTAATGCAATTTTTAACTTCTTCAAACTTCTCCACCATTTCTTGACAAGAATTTATCATGATTTTTTAAATGATTTCTAAAAACATTATGACTAGAAAAGAATTGTCTAACTTACATTAGAAATTATGAAAACATTACAAATCCTAAATTCACATGAATATTTCAAACCTCTTCTATACCAATACAATATATTCACTTAAAAACTTCTTTAATTCTCTAATCATGACAAAGGAAGGATTCTAGAAGAAAAAATTTATTGCTATGATTTTTTTTTGGATCTGATGATCTGGATACGATGCAGATGAATCCAATTATTTCAAAAAAATTTAATTTCATACAAAAGATCATTATGATGGACTTTATCTAATTTCATGATAATAGTAAAATCAATATACAAAAATGTTAGTTGTCAAAAAATACCAAAATTTTGTTTAAAAAATTAATCGCAATGGTTTTTCAATCTCCCCATTAGATTTATTAACAACCCTTGATAACAAATTTTCAAAATCTCATAATTTTTTCACAACTCTTGTTTTTTGAATTCTATCAAAACCTATCAATTCTCAAAGGATGGAGTCTTCACACAAAAATACCAGATAAATTAATGATTTGGAAGGAATTCTATCCCTCAGTGAAAAGAAAACGTTTTTGGAAATGTAAACCAAAATCCCACCCACTTTTATTTTTCATTCAATTTTATTTATATATATATATTATTTCTCTCTCACTCATTCTATGATAACCATTTCTTCATATTATTAAGAAAATATAATAAAAATATTTCTTACAATGTAAAGAGTTGTTGCATTCTCAACCCCTTTGTCAACATAATTCAAAGCATGGGGGTTCTTCTTTATATGGTTTTGGATGAAATGGGAGGAGGCTGAACAAGATATTGCAACCTCAATTCCACAAACCATTATTTAAAAATATCTTTTATAATGATATCATCAATATGATACTTTGATAGATTGTACTCCAAAAAAAACATCTCCAGCCTTAATTTTATCTTTTATAAAGAGAAACATTATATTAATGTTTTTTGATCATGAATTTTGGATAGGATTCTTAGAAAGATAAATTGAATTTTGATTATCATAGTTTATATTCAATGGTTTAGAAATATTTACATAAAAATAATCCAAATTAAATTTCATCCAGAACATTTTAGTACAAACCTAAGTAGCTGAAAAATATCTGAATTTAGATGTATTCATTGTTTCTAAACATTGTTTCTTAATACACCAACTTGCAAAACATTATCCCAAGAAATATGATTCTCCTGAGGTTTATTTTCTATCATTGCAATCTCCAACCCAATAGATATAAGTATAACCATTAATCTTCATCAAAAAATTTATTTTTTATAACAACCCATGTGATGTTTTCCCTTTGACATGTCTCAGAATCCTAATTTCCACCAATTAATTTTATTCATTAGAATTACATTGATACCTGGTAAACCAAGTTAAAACAGAAACAAAAATCCAACCTTGAGGTAGTAAAGTAAATAATACTACCTATCATCTTATGAATGTCTTTATGATTGAAACTTTTTCTTAATTCATCTTTACTCATCTTTGTGCTCAATAAAATAGAAGTTGAATCTTCATTGGATTCTTTCATCCCAAACATCTTTAACAATACCCTTGAATAATTTTCCTATGATAATAAAATTTATTTGTAATTTTTTAGAACATTTAATCCCAAGAATAATGTTAATTATCATAACATTTACAATTAAAAATTCTTCTTCATTTCCACAGGAAATTTTTTACAAAAAACTTCTTTATCCCCAGAAAAAATTATGTCTTCAACATAAAAAATTCTAATTATAGTTATATAGTTACCATCTTTCAGATATAAATTTTTATCAACTTTTACATTATAAATGTTCAACATTCTCAAAAAAATAATGTTTATAATACCAAGAACATAGATCCCGTTTTAGCCTATACAAGGATTTCCTCAATTTAAAAAATAGTGTTTTCATCCACATAAAGTGGAAAAAATACGGTTCTTCAATGTAAACGTATTCATAGATATCACCATTTAAGAATGTTGACTTTACATAAATCTGATAAACATTTCAATTCTGTTGATAATCCCCTGAAAGAAGCTTTTGAATATTGTTAAGCCATATAATGGGGGAAATGTTTCATTGAAATCTAAACCTTCCACATTTTCATATCCTTTAAAAACATGTCTTTATTTGTTTCTTTAATCTTCTCCATGATCATTCAATTTGTTTCTATAAAACCACTTGGTTATGATAACATTTGAATTTTTTGGATGAGGAAAAAGCTCCAATTTTCATACTTCTCAATCTTATACAACTATTAATTCATAGAATCCACCAATTACTTGTGTTCAATATCCTATGAAAATGAATCTAGTTCTCTTTTTGATATATGTGAAGTATGATTTTCTACTCTCAACTTCCTTATAGTCTGAATAATAGCCTTCTAATTATCAATAATTTTTTCCAAATAAATATGTTTTTGTAACATATGTTATTCAAATGATTATATCCTAGCTGAAATTTCCTCCTCATGATATTCTTCTAAATTCTAATAAGGATGTTTTGAATTACTTTCACTATTGTTGTAATTCTCAAGTTTATCCACCTAAACATTCTCAACAAATATTTTTATAGAACATTGAGTTTCAACTACCTTCCCATTATATGAGCCCTCCAAATTTTGTAAATATTTGTTCCAACATTTTTAACATCATTCATTTGGTGAGTAACCAATAAAAGGTCATTCCTCAGTTTTCTAGTCAATATATCACAAATATTGTTTTTTTATTTTGATCAAACAAATAATTAAAAATAAATAAGTATTTCAATGAGGGTGTTTTGTTATACCATATTTCATTAGGAGTCATGTTGGATTTTGTTCTCAGCAAGAATCTATTTTGAACATGTAGAATAGTACTAACAGCTTCTCTCTAAATTTTTTTTGCAAGGTTGTATTCTTCTAACATATTTCCTCCCTTTTCCAAAAAAAAATTATTACATATTTATTCTAATCCATTTTGTTGTAGATTATAGGAATAACTATACTTATGTTTGATACCATGATTTCTCAGAATTTTTTTTGAAATTATTTCTTGTGAATTCAGTACCATTTTCTTCTATCAACCTTTTTTCATAAACCATCATTCCATACACAACATATTTTTGAATATATATGATCCTTCCAATAGCCTCAGACTTGGGCCTCATAAATATAATGTTTTCTATATGAGTGAAATAACTAATAAAATTGATAAAGTATAAATATTATTTAGTTGATTGATATCTCATTAGCCCACATAAATCAGAATTAAATTTCTCAAGTGGTCTAGTAGATTAAATCTCAAATATTTTATAACTTTTGTTAGTCTTCCTCCCTTTTTGAAAATTTACAGAAACTTATTCTTCTCTTATTTTCAATTAAATAAATATTCGAATGGTATCATCTTTATAATGTTTGTTAATAATTTTCTATCCAAGTTGCCTAAGTCATCTGTTGAATAACGTTTTTCATCTTCCATATAGAAACAATAGAATTATTAGATTATCTTATTTGGAAGAGATTATGACTAGTTATTTCTCATTTTTAAATACTTTTACTCCTTTAAAACATATGATGATACAAAATAGTTTCTATAAAAAACTACATTTCGATCATCAAAATGATGACTTATACCATGTAAGTTATATTTTAGACCATAAAAAAATAAAACGTACTTGGATTTAAACTTTTCATCTTTAATATTAACCATTCTGATTCCTATGATTTTTAATGAACTATCATTTCCAATGGTAATTTCTTCTCCATCATTAATTTCAATATGTTTTCATATTTTTATATCACCTATAATATGTGAGGAACATCCACTATCAAGTATTCATTTCTTGTTCCTTTTAGTTTCTTTAAAAACTATTTCAATAAAAAAATATATTTCCTCAACTTTATTATTTTTATATTTTTTTTATTTCATACGAATCATAGTTTGGAAGGAGTTTCATACATCTTTGGAAACGACGAACATCCATATCACATTTCCAAGAGACTTATTCCAAAAATTCCAATTTACTTTTTTAATAAATATTTTAGCATCTTGAGAAGTCACCTTTTTGTCTTTCTGAAAGTTATGAATGTTTATCACACTAATTTCACTATTTAATCCACATTTTCAAACCTTATTATAGTTAATGAAATGTTGATCCAAAAATTATAAGCCACATTCCCATAGATTTTAAAACACTAACAAAAACCATCAAATTGTGAATTTTATTGAAATAAGATCATTCTCTTCTAAAACTTTATTGAGGTTAGTAACTTATTTCAGCTCTAACATACATATGATGTAGAACTTAATTTATATTCATTGAGTTATCTACTTTTGAAGATTTGGGAGGTTTTTCACATACTTTATCCACCCAATCATTCCCAATACCTTATTCGGAATATGAACTGTTAAAAGAATTAGATGCATCATCATTTTTGGTAAGAGAATATTTCAACTGATTCTCACATTGATCCTTCTCAACAACATTGGAAGTTTCACCTTTTTTAGGATCCATTTTTTAAAGTTATCATTTATCTTCCTTAAGGTACTTTAGGACCCAATATATTTTTATTGAAAATTTTTAACTTCTTCTTCATCAGATTCCAATTTCCTACTAATATCTTCAATGATCCTTCAATATTCATAAATTCTATATATGTTACTTAAAATATCTTAAATTTATTCATCCTATTACTTTATGACAAATTTACTTCCATCATGAAAATATTCACATTATTTTTATTATAAATATATTTTCATTATTAAGAGTTTTTTTTAATGTCATGCAACATATTCATTTCTGAGCTGATAATATATATGATTCTTCCCAACCTTCTTCAATATCTAAATAATCTCTTTTTTTTAATATTTTACAATAAAGGTTACTAATTTTTTGAAACATTCACCTTCAAAAGAATTTATTTCATTTGAGTTCAATTCATATTTCTTACTGAAATAACTTATTTTTCTAACAATAATCATATTCTTATATAAATTGGAATACTTTTCTTCTTTTTAATTTTTTCAACTTCCTCCATTGAAGTTTTTTATTAAAATCATCTCGATATTCTCCAACTTTTTTCTCTGAGAGATTCATATCAAAGTATCTTATTCCACTATAGTCATAAAATTTTAGAAGATGTCTACCTATATAATTTCCTCTTCCTATTTGATAGTTCATGGATATAAGGGGCACAATTTTTTCATTCAACTCATCATTAACTTTATATTTAGAATTAGAAGAATCATCGTATTCAATATCAATGATTTTCATCTTTCTTATAGCTTTAAAATCCATTTCATCTTTCATATTATTTTTAAAAATTGGAATTTTCATCATTTCATAGGAAATAATATATTTATGAATTTAATCAAAAGATAAATAATCCTTATATTCTAAATAAGAAAATTTTTAATCAAACCATTATAGAAATTTTCCCATGATTTTCTTAATAGTTGTAAAATCTTCCATGACATGTCTAAATCCAATGATGTTACAAAAAAATTCATTTTCACTAGTGATGTATTCCTCAATTCTTTCTTCATATCTTATTTTGATGTCTTCATACATAATATCCCATATTTTTAGATTTTCTTCCTTAATAATATTATTTCATTCGAAAACACTTTCCAACTTATACAATATACATTTTTAAGTATTGAGACTAATCACCTACAGATAATTTTTTTTGATGGGGTCATAAAAATAAAATTTCATTCCTTTCCAAAAATTGCTATATTTCTCTTATTTGAAAATATAATTGGGGAATATTTCTCAAAAGGTGAAATCCCAATAGTAGAATTATAATTAAATTCTATGCAAGGAGATAGAAGATAAAAAAATCATCAAATTTTCCCAACCTTGATAAATTTTCCAGAAAATGTAGAAATTACTCTACTATTTATAGAATAGATATTATCCATGATAAGGATTCAATAACAGAACCTTATCTATGATACCGATTGAATTTCTAAGGGATTTCATAATAATAGGGGGGTTATGAGTTGTCGACTATTTATAGGTTTCAAAGATTTCAGAATCTTAACCCCCTGCAACTTTTTAGGATTTATTTTATTATGTACTATTAGTAAATAATCATACATGAAATGTAGGAAAGAAGGTAAATCACACAATATTTATATGGTTTAGCCTCATTGAGATAACCCACATCATTTCCATAGCCACTTTCATTAGTATATGGAAATAAACTATTATGAAGAAGTGAATACAACTTTTGACAACTCCCATTAGAAAAATTTTATATACTGATTGGAAAGATTATAATGAATCCCATTATTTAATAATATTTTGTTATAAAAAAAGATCCATGTAAAATAAATACTATGTTGAAACTACTTCGTATTTGCTCAGTCAGAATCCTCAATCTAATATGGATGGATCTGATTCCCTCAATCAAATGATTCTAGAGAATATTCACTCAATATAATAACTATGAATATGATTCAGTCAATATGATGAGACTATATCTGAGTCTCTCAATATGATTATTACGAATCAGATTCTATCAATACAAAATGTATGGATCTGATTCTCTCAATATGATGGGTTCAATATGATGACCACATACTCAATCTAAAAAAATAAAAAAATTCTTAAAGAGTCAATATTATGTACCTTGGTTTGATTGACTCAATACAATTGAATGAATACTATTATTTACATAAGATCTTAATCAATCTAGTAATCAAACATTCATCTATCTGATCCTGCACAATATATATCTACCTGGTAATGAATTTTACCCGATTTATTCACCATAGTTCGATATCCTCTTGCATAAAATTTCCACATAGAGAAAATGATATAATATATTATTTACCAGTGACTCGGAAAATAAAAAAAGGGAAACATAAAAAATTTCCCCACTTCCACATATTTCGAAAACTCTGAAAACTACTCGCATTTATAATTTCAACTTTGTATTCATCAAGACTACTTATATTTAAATGATATTTATGAGAAATTGAATTTCATGTTTTACCACATCAATATTTCATAATACTTATGGAATTTTCTTTTCGTGTCTTATTTATAATCATCTCAACACGATTTCAATTTCTTTCTTAGTGAATCTGATTTTTCTATCTTTCTTAGTGAATCTAAATTCTATTTCATTCTCATTTAATCCAAATTTTTTGTCCTTATCATTATGATGGGATTTACATTAATATGGATATAACATTATTATTAAATCAACATATTGTAATATTGATAATCATCAAACCTCTCCCCCATTTCTACAAAAGTATTTATCATTAGACATGCCTTGATTTGTGAGAGCTTTATAATTAGAAAATCATCATGTGGATTAATTTAAAAAGTATAAAAAACATCTAACTCTTAAAATCATAACCATATTTCATAAATCTTCAATAATAATATAGCTTCTTCACATAAAAACATCATTCAATATTTGATTACGACAAAGGAAATCTTTCCACAAACTACAATTTCTACCTCTAATTAGTTTGGATCTAATAATCTATATACAATAAATGTAGATATTATTATTTTATCACATTGGAATTTATTTATAAAATCTCTTTACCATGTACTAGATCTAGTTACTGAATAAAACAAATTCTTATAAAAAATGGTAATTGTAAAAAAATACCAAATCATTCTAAAAAAACTCATCACAAGGGTTATTTTAATTTCACTAAATCTTATTAAATACTCAGTGGGCATGTTTCAACAATCACCGGATTCTCTTAGGTATTATAACATCCTAATATACTAGGTTAATATGATGTTGGTGGAAAGAAAAAACATTTTTTGAAAAGGTTTTCTAAAGAATGTTCGGATTATACTTTGCTTATAGTTGGATGGTGTGGTCCATAAACCCCAATGGGTGCATCATTTATATATTTATGAGTAATTTTCAAGAAATTGACATCATATATTTTTATAAATAGTATGTATCGATTAAATTAATCTTGGATGATAGAGGTTCATATAGTTGTCATTGAATTTGTGAATGATGAGGAGTACTGGAATTGGACTGATATTTTTTTCTAATGGTGGGTGCAGTAGGTTGGGAACATCATCGAGGTGAATTTCCCGAATGTTAAGATCATTTTATAAAAGAATATTCAAATGGTGGATGTGATGTGACTCATAAATTAGCCTATTATTTCTTAACAATATGACAGGGAGCACTATATGTTGGTTGATCCGTTGGATATTGATACCTAAGTCTCAAAATAGATAGATATTTGGAATCACCTACAGGGAATTTAATATTGTTTGTGATCATCGACTCGAGTTGGGTGTCACGTTTACTTGGTATTTTAGATTATGTTTGTGGAATAAAATTGAATTTTCAGGATTTGAATATAGATATTAAGTTGAATTGATTATTGATATAGGATAAGTGATTGTATTATATAACTACCGAGATTTTTTAGGATGAAAATTATTATGGTGGAAATTTTATAATATGTGGGATTGAATACAAATGAAATATCTCATCAAAAGTTGATTTTTCAAAAAATAAGATAGCATATTTTGAGAAATGGGGTTCAAGTGAGTGAAAAAAAGGCTTGGAATCCTTTAAAGGGTGTTTTAATGATTTGAATGGGGGTTTAGGATGGTCAAGGAAGAATTTGGATGGATCAATGATAGTTAAGGATTATAAAAAAATCTTTTGTGCCACCAAATAGACATTACAAATCTAACATCTTTCCAGTGACATGTATCATATCATTATGGTGGATAATGGACACTACATATAACTAATGGGGGGGGGGGTAGAATCAATGATGTTTCACATTTAATGCTTTTTAATGTCTGGGATGCTTGCTAATTTTATTGGGTCCAACCCCTTAATATTCCAATTTGATTTTTTTATTTCCCTAAACCCTTAGTAGAATCCCCCATGTTTCATACCTCCCCTTTCATCTCTATTGTATATCTCCATGGATTCAAGGTCTTTAGATCCACTATAACTTACAATAAGAAGAATATGGTAGGACTATGCATCCTACACATCCTCTAATTAATTTTATCCAACCATTATTCTCTTGAATTGGGATTTTGGGATGATATTCAAAATGAGAATAATGGAATCTTCTTGAGGTATGGGGCCTCCCTACACATTAAATTAATGAAATCCCAACTGTAATGACCCCATACCTATTATAAATAAATATTACATGCTAATATGAAAATATTAAATTCATAAAATAATGATACAAGAAGTAATAATTTAGTTCTAGTGTCTTTGGAGACAAACACACATAAACAACTGGTTCGTAAGTGAGTTATATCATATTTGAATATATTCTTCATTATTTTAACCCTTCATTGATAGAACATACATAATAAGTTTCATCATATCCATCCGAAATAAAAAATAATTATGGGTGATTTCAAGTGATTAGTAATATTAAACAAATTAGATAAAAATATATCATGATCATAAGGGTATGAGTACTTGAGAATAACATTTTAAAACTATACCTTGAATATCATAGAAAATAAAATGGAGACATGGTATAAATCATGAAATCTCATAAGAGATGAATCATAAGAGAATAAAAAATGTTAAACCATGAGAATATGACACTGGAATGAGTAATAGATTTTTGGTATACACATAATCATAGAATATCATTTCTTTAGTAGTTCAATCACAATTTTCATGACTATAATGGTGGATTGATTTCACTCCCTAAACTATTATAGTTTTCAAGGACCACTACCAAGACTATGATAATAGGCATAGTGTAACATCCCAGGTAAATAAAGAATAATATATTTTCATATTTATTAATATTTTCAAATTAAATATTAATTTTACTTTAAAGGGGTTTCTATGTTTGATAGCGTACCCGATATGCAACAACGAGTTTCTTTGAAATCTAACGTTGCACACTAGTAATATAATAATATTATTTTAAATGGTACTTAACACGTAGTCGTTGTATTGGCGGGAATGAATAGAAACAACTAATATATGATTATATATGTTTGTTAAACGTTTTTAAATTTATCCAATAAAAGATAATGGCTTAAAATAAGAAAAGAATTCAATTTTAGGCATAGATACTCTAATATTCACTAAAAGGTCGAATTATCGCCTTTTGATGGGGAAACCTCTTTAAACATAGTTTTGGTCACTCTTATACATTCTATTGGACCAAATAGAATTCTTATTTAGAATCAGGACATCAAAACTTACTTTGTGTAAATTTTTGGTATTTTTCCGATAAAGTTCAGTTTTTTAATGAATAGTGAAAAATGTTGTATTTTAATTCAAAACAACTTTTTAATATAATTTATTTATATCATTATATTATCTTTTGAATTGTTTTTCATGTGAAATTAGAATATATTTTTACCATTTAATCCAATAGTGGTCATTGGATTTAATTTCACTTTGAAATTGGACTTAACCTAGAGTTAATCTTTTGATATATATTGTTTCATAAAAATAGGCAATTTGTTTTAACAGCGGGAATTGATTATTAAATTAATTAATTCAACTTATATGTTTTGAATTTTGTAAAATAGACATCATTTTTGAATCCATAATATCAAATACAGCTTAGGGTGAATTTTTAGTATTTTTCTGAAAAGGTTCAATTTTTGATGAATAGTGAAACCACTAAGTGGTAGTTAAAAAACTGATTTTTCGTTTAAATGAAACTTTACCACTTTTGTGAAGTGAATTTCAAAAATTAGACATACATGGTTGTCATTAGGATGTAAAATTTGGTTCAATGGGATTAAAATGATTTTTTGGTGAATAGTAACTTTTAAGTTTTATTAATCACGATAAGAGGTAATTAGTGTAATTTAAGGTTAAAAGAATGTTTTAATAACATGAAATGATCTTGACACATGTCATACCCTTATTGGATGTGTCATGGCCGTCCAAGAAAATCCATGGGTCATCTTGGGGACCCCATGGATCCACATGTGTAAGAAAATTACATTAATAACTTTTTATTTAAAGTTAAAATAAAAATGTCACAAACATGTATTGTTTTACTAAAACAATTTTTACATGGGGTAATACAAGTCATATTTTTGACTATAAATATCCATTATAAAGATAACATGATTTTATACATCGTGATATTTTTTTAATAATTTTTAGTCATTAAATAAATTAAATTATTTATGATACCATGATGATGCAGCGATTACCTCATTATTTAACGATTTAAATAAAATGAAAAGATAATGTAAAATATAATACCTACACTTGTAAAAAACCTATTGTATGTGAGGGTTTCAAACTATTATCACCATATCCTCGAAATATATAATTGTGGGACCTTTAAAATCAGAAACATGTTATATAATAAAGTAACATTTTAAAACATTCCAAGAGTGCCTCTCCTCTCCTCTTATAAAAGGCCCCGACCTCTACCTCCTTACCCACACCTCTCCAGCCTTTGGTTCGGCCAATATCTAATCAATTTATCTCTCCATATCTTTCTCTTCATCGTAGAAGCCTTAACTTAGGCAGAATGCTCTTTAAGAAACCCATTTGGTTCAAACCAAGAGGAGTTACCTGATTTAAAAGTAATGTCTTCACTTGTGTTCTATTGTTTTATTTTGCTTCTCCAACCCCATAAACTATTATTATTACTTTATTTTGTAACAAAACCTGTATCTAAAATCTACAAGGATTTTCTTATGAGATTTATTCGAGCTGCACTTACACACACCTTCGTCTAATGGTTAAAGAACATATCGTTTCTGTGGTTGGCGAATTTCTGCCTCACAAAATGAGGATTGTTCAATATTTTTTTAACACCTTTCATGGTGGCCATTAATATTACACTCTATTTATATATGATATATGTTATGTTTATATTTTCCTTATGCTTCTGTAATTTTAATTTATGGCACAAATTTCTGGTTTCCATTATGGGTAAACACCATATCTTCATTTTAGAAAGTGCGGACTACCGCCCACTCAAAGTTATTTGATTCGATAATGCCATATGTGGGACATATAAAGGATGGAGTTTATGATATTATACTGGAAATATAATATAACTTTATATCATTATGATTTTACTCCATTAAATATGAAATATAAATGAAAGTAGTGTTAATGCGTACGTACGACTTACCGTCACCATGAACGGTGCATTTCATTTCTTACCTGTAAATGTTATACACTATTATAAATACAGGTATATTCAGGATATATATGATATATATGATATCCAAATCATGAATATAATTCTATATATAATGAAACTTTGACCACATGAACAACATGTAATTGTAAGAAGTCCATTTTTGACTTTAGAACCAGATATCGACAAAATGAACATTATTAACTTAAATTGTTACATAATGTTTATAACATGGCAATAAGTGATATAAAAGGAAAAGTAATCTTGAAAAAGGTTCTTAAGCAAGTATAAATTAACACTAGTTTATTATTTAGGAGATTAAAGAGCGATTGAGTCAAGTCAGACAGGAGTTAAGGGACTTCGTCTCAATATCCTTTTGTTGAGGCATATTTTGTTTTATACACAACTTTCTTTTATACGCTGTATAAAACACCATTGACTTTTCATTTCATTCAAAGGGAATATTTTTCTATGAAGAATTTTACTAAAGGAAAAGAAGGAATGTTTCTTTTAACGTATGCAGTGACAACAACCTTTTCCGCCACCATGAGTATTATTTGGTCTTTGGCTTCCTCAACAAGCCGTAATGTTTTTTTTAAATGAAATAAATACCATATACAATTTTATGTATTTTGGAATTGAAATTTTTTTTTATAATGGATTTGTTATGTCAATATATTTAAGTGATATATTGTGATTGACATGTGGAAATGTTTTACTTCCATTATTTTTGTTTTATGTCTTATGATTTTATAATGGTACTTGGACATTTGAAGGGTGGTTACATGATAAACCATATGACAGGTGGTGCCATGAATACCAAGACGGGTGGTTACGTTATAACCTCCAATGCATTGGGTATGGAAGTCAGTCGTATGGCTATTCCATTTAGTGATATGTGTGGAAGTCGACCGTATGGTTATTCCATTTAAGTATGTTTATTTCCCAAGTTACCTTTATAAGTTATGTGTTCTTTATATGGGTTTTATGGTAATAATTTGGTTACAAAAGCATAAGTAATGATCTTTTATTCAGTGAAGAGTATTTACTACTTCTGAAAGGTGAAAAGTGTTACTTTGATAAAGTATTCATGGTTTAATTGATGTTTCAAAAAACTAACAGTTTTCTTTTTTTGTGTATCCCTTAGTGAGCTTTTTATGCTCACCCAAAGTTTTTTTGAAATTTTTTTCACAAGAAATAATGTGGAATAGGGCCATATATGGGATCAAGGAAAAGTCATGATGTCTTAAACATGGAACTAGACATGAATCTTTTTTTAAGAGTTCAAGTTTAGTAAAAAAATGGGAAACTTTGTAGAAGTGTCTAATGTGTATTCTTTTAAGATGTAATATTTATGATCTAATTATCTAAAACTCTAAACCAGAAAAGATCCTCAATGTGAATTATTTATTTAATTCAATATTAAGTAATGTTTAAGGTCGGGGCTTTATAGTTGGTTGATGAAGCTCACATTTTCATATATTTTATACTGTATATCATTGTTTATAATCTCACAAAAGTGTTATTGGATGGGTAATTGTCATGTTTTTCGGTTTTAGTGTTATTTTGAGCCCAAATGTGAAAAACGCCTAATTCGGGATTTTAGACAGATTTTTACGTCAAGGGTATTTTGGTCATTTTAGTAAATTTATATTTCCAAATTTTATGATTAATTTTTTTTAGAATCCTTATAGTATTTCCTTAATCTTTTTCTTCTGGACCAGGAGCTGATTCGACCATCTATAGGGTCTATAAATTCATTGACGTTGGGAATGTTTCGGGGCAGACAGCGTGCACCCACCAAACATAACGAACATCAAACTCGGCCTACAAATATCTAAATGATGTATCTCCACCTGGGATACCACTAGGATAGATAGGACCGTATCAAAAAATAAATTTGGGGGATTTTGGAGGTCAATAATGAATCTATTGAACGACATACTTTTGGAGGAACCTTCCTGGAAGCTTCGTCCAGAAATAGAAACCGAGAATGAAAAATTCATAACTCCTTTATACGGTTTCCAAATTAGCTGAAACTATGAGGAGAGACGTCCAAGATATTTATTAACAGTATTCATGAAGGGTGGAACGCATTAAGAGGTAATTAAGGGGTCCTAACATGCACAATCTTTCGGGGGTCGAATTCTGCCTATAAAAGGAGGCCCTCACCTCCTTCCCAAAGCATCCTATTTTCTCCATCCATTCCTTCAAGTAACCAAGAAGGAGATCTCCACTGAGGGAGGACAACTGAAAATCATCCCCCTTTCTTTTTATTTTAGTTCTTTTCTTTATTTTTAGTTTTCAATTGTAATTTATATTTCTAATAAATTCATGCATTGTTTTTATTTTTGTGTCCACCGATTCACCCTCTTTTCTTCCCCTCATCTTACCATCGTGAACTATAATACTCATGATCATGAGTAACTAATGAGAGGAATATCCCAATGGAGTAATCTGGTTCTTAAACCGAACACCATCTTCTTAATATTCTTTGAGTTAATTCTAAGGATAATTTATAGTGGGTGTAATCCTCACTGTGGTTGTCTAAAGGTTAACTTCATAGTCTACAAACATTTTCCCTCGATTGAGGATGTGGATGGAGGGTGTTCTTGGCGATCTCTAAGTAGACTTTTTATTCACAACCGGGGTAGAATATGGTGTGCACACATACGATGGAGTGTGTACACTAAGAATATTTGAATTTGGCCAATGAAGGTGCTCCCTGAATATTCTCTCGGGAGAACTTCCTTTTCTTCCCTAATTACATTTTGTTTAGCATTTCATGGCAATTTAGAATTAAATTTTACTTTTTTCTGATTTATGAATTTCGTTTATTTTATTAAATTGAAATTATTTCATAAAATATTAAACAACAAAAAGAATTAGATTAGGTGGACAACAAGTAGTGATTTATTAACCACAAAATCTCCTCAAGAGAACGACCTAGTTCAGCCACTGTGCTGCATTTAGTATAAATATGTTTGAGAGCGCACACGACGTGTTTAACGCATGCCTATCATAGGGCGTGGAAAAACAATTATTTCCAAAGTTAAAATGTAGTAAAGTGGTTGACCTAGGATGACTCCCGAAGAGGAGTGCACACAAAATCAGTTATCACTTTAAAACGAGGGTAAGAAAATGTTGTGTTTTTTAAATGAAATTTGAAATTTAAAATAATTGAAAAATAATGATATTAAAAATGGTGATTAGGTCGGGGTCGGTTTCCAAATTTTAATGATATCCTTGTTCAATTTAATTCAATCCTCATCTTCTTTGTTGATAAAAGTGAGTTTCCACAATCGTTTCTTCTCACTTCCATGGTGAAATTATTATTGTGAGAGAAAACCTTACCAAGATCTCAGTTTGGTCAACTCTCCTTCCATGTATAAATAGTTGTATTGAATATCCTTAATTGAAATGGGAAATACACGAATTTAATGAAGCAATGTCATGTGCCCTCTCAAAAATATTTATACTAAATGCAGCATAGTGGCTGACCTAGGTCGTTTTCTTGAGGAGCTTTTGTGGTTAATAAATCACTACTTCTAGTCCACCTAATCGAATTATTTTTGTTATTTTAATATTTTATGAAATAAATGTAATTTAATAAATAAATGAAATTAATAAATCATAAGAAACTAAAATTTAATTCTAAATTACCATGAAATGCTAAACAGAATTTAATTAGGGAAGAAAGGAAGTTCTCCCGAGAGAATATTCAGGGAGAACCTTCATTGGCCAGCTTCAAATATTCTTAGTGTACACACTCCATCGTATGTGTGCACACCTTATTCTACCCCATTTGTGAATAAAAAAGTCTACTTAGTGATCGCCAAGCACACCCTCCATCGACCTCCTCAATCGAGGGAAAATGGTTGTAGATTAAGAAGTTAACCTTTAGACAACCACATTGAGGATTACACGCACTATAAATTATCCTTAGAATTAACTCAAAGAATATTAAGAATATGGTATTAGGTTCAAGAACCTGATTACTCCCTTGGGATATTCCTCTTATTAGTTACTCATGATCATGAGTATTATAGTTCACGATGGTAAGATGAGAGGAAAAAAAGAGGGTGAATCAGTGGACACAAAAATAAAAACAATGCATGAATTTATTAGAAATATAAATTACAATTGAAAACTAAAAATAAATAAAATAAAAATAATGGGGGAAGATTTTCAGCCGTCCTCCCTCGGTGGGGATCTCCTCCTTGGTGCCTTGAAGGAATGGATGGAGAAAATGGGATGCTTTGGGAAGGAGGTGGGGGGCTCCTTTTATAGGCATAATTCGACCCCCGAAAGTTTGTTCGTTTTAGACCCGCTTAATGACCTCTTCATGAATTCCAACATTCATGAATGGTGTTCATAAATATCTTGTCCGTCTCTCCTCAAACGTTCAGCTAATTTGGAAACCGTATGAAGGATTTATGAATTTTTCATTCTCAGTTGCTGTTTCTGGATGAAGCTTCCAGGAAGGTTCCTCCCAATGTATGTCATTCAATAGCCTCATTAATGACCTCAAACATCCCCCAAATATATTTTTAGAGACGTAACTATCTTTCCTAGTGGTATCCCAGGTGGAAACACATCATTTAGATATGTGTAGGTCGATTTTGATGTCTGTTACGTTGGGTGTGTCCACAATGTCCGCCCGGAAAAAGTCCCAACATCAATGAATTTTTAGACCCTTTAGATGGCCGAATTAGCTCCTGGTCCAGAACAAAAAGTTGAAGGAAATAAAATATGGATTCTAAAAAAAATTTATTCAGAAAATTTCGAAATATAAATTTACGGAAATGACCAAAATAACCTTGACGTAAAAATCTGTCTAAATCCTGAATTAGGCGTTTTCACATTTGGGATCAAAATAACACTAAAACCGAAAAACATGACAATTACCCATCCAATAACACTTTTGTGGGATTATAAACAATGATTTATAGTATAAAATATATGAAAATGTGAGCTTCATCACTCCCCCACTCTAAAACGGTGCACTCCTGGGCAATCATCTTACATCCAAATCAAATTCCACACAACAATCAAAAATGAGAAAATATCAATGATCGTATCCAAAATTGAAGTCCATCGTGTATTATATATGAAAAACAATCCTCTCCCATTTTTATTTCAATCATTAAAATTTGTTCAACCTCATAAATCAATCCATGTCCCAATCAAAACCTACCTCACATTGAATATTAATCACTCTTCACTCAAGAGAAATTGAATCTAGAGTTATACTCATACTTGAAAATCTCATGTATCACCATAGGTTTGTGAAAATTATCATTTCTCCACTACATGAAACATGAAAATGAATTTAATCATAGGGGATTTAATTAATGGTTCAAATGATTATGTGGCTTACTGTTGGTGGGAAAATGATTGAAAAATGTTCGAGGCTAGAAAGAGGAGGTTGGACTTTTAAGTTCAATGCATGATTAAATCAAGTGAAAAAACAGTAAATTTCTAACTCAATACCACTTGAAAATGTGAAACACAACATCCCCTCATTTTAATGATATATGACATGACCCATGAAGTTATTATAATGAATGATATCATCTAATTTCTCTTTTTTTTAAAGCTCTAGAAAGGAACATCTTTATTTTCTTTATTTTCTTTTTTTTATTTTCTTTTTGTTCATAGAGGATGAGCTGAAAATTGAATACAATGAATGGATGAAAATTCATGCCCTTTATTTTTTAGAGGTACATGAGTCATAAAATAATGTACAATGAGGAATTTAAGCTCATTTCCATTTTTTAAAAGGATAAATGGATGAAACAAATAAAGCACAATGAAATGATGACACATGCCCAATTATCTTATTATCTATAGCCCAAAATATTGACACACACTTCACACTGCCCAAAAAGGATACACATCCCAATGAACGCACACGAAAGGCCCTTCCCCCACACTCAAACTTGAAATAACCATCCAAAAATACTAAAAGTGCGGGTAGGTAAGGAAAAATTGGCTTGTAATGTGGCATTAACCTATAAGGCAGTTCATTGCATCTAAGGGCTAACGAACGATTAATGTAAAGGTGGGTCTCAGGATAAAATGTGTCTAGCCAAAGAAATTCCCCAATCATTTCAAATAAATTCCATGAAATCCAACTCTTCAAAAGAGAATATTCACAAATTCTGGTCCTCACACAAAATTCAAGTTTCCCTCAAGAAACAGTGGGTATTAGGAAGAATATATAAAATTGGTTTAGAATATCTCACAGGATTGGAAAATTATTTTGAGTCAGTCTTTCATGGGCATGGATTTCAAAAATCAGTCAAACTCATAAAAATTATTGAAAATCCAATTCAAGAAAAATGTTTTCCAGGCAACAATCATTTAAAATCAATTATTTCAAAAAGCATTTCAACTCATTCAAAATAAATTGATGTGTGAAAAATGATAAGAATATTCATTAAAGCTCAAAAATCCTAAAAATATAATAAACCAAAATGAAAATCACATAAGAAGAACTAAGTAGGTTGACACTCCCCCACACATAAATTTAACTACCCCTTATTGGAACTCAACAAAATATAAATATAAAGGTAGAAAATAAAAGGGAAGGAAAGATACAACCTGACATTATTTTAGAAGTGGCTGCCTTGAGTTAAGCTCCTAGAAGCATCCACTTTAAGAATATGAGAAAGTAATTAAAATAACTAAGAGAAATAAATAAAAAGAATGTGAAAAGGAAATGAAAAGAGATAATGCTTGGTTTAGACCCCCAAGTGGGTGCTAGGTTTTTACTGCCCCTAGTCAGGTAGTTTCAGTGGACTATCCCCAATCAGAAGGTGGGTGTGGTTTCATTAAGATGAACCACCACATGTGAGTTTTCCCAATTTCCATGATTAAACACTGAAAGTATAGAACCCCAAATAAGATAAGAATGTTCCCAACCCCAGAGAAAGAATAAATAAGAAATTTTAATTTCAAAGTGGGAGGGAATAAAAGATAAGGGTGCTCCCTGTTAACTTCGGTGGTGTCCTCCTCCATGTGATATGAATGTTGATATAGAGGAGGTAGTCACACCATCACCAGCTTCTTCGGCTCTTCTTCCTTGATTAACACCACATTGGTGGTCTCATCATCAACATCCAAGGACCGATCCATTTGTGCTATATCTGAAATTTCAGGAAAGGAGAAGTCAGAAAACAATTCAGTTTGAATAAAATTAAAACATGATGAATCAATAAATAAATCTTCTCTTTTAAGTAAGTCAGCATGGAAATTGATTTCTTCTGATAGGACCACTGGAAACTCCATCTTAGTAGGAGAATATTATTCTTCATCTTCCAAAGCAAGAGTGAGGTCAAAAGGTATTGATTGTTCAACATCAAGCATGGGAAGATCATGTTTCATGTTATCTTCGAGAAATTTATTCCACGATTCTTCCAAAAAATGTTGACCTCCCATTAGGGCATCAGTTGGAATGTGTGCTTCTGGGACCTCCTTGAGCAATGGTTGAGTGCGGGATAATGTGAGAAGTTCCTTCAGAAGTTCTTTCTCACCCACCTCAAGTTCTTTAACAAAAAATGTGATTGGTGAAATCTCTTCCACCACTCGTTCTGGTTCAGGTTCCAGCTCAGGTTCTGGCTCATGTTCGGGTTTTTCCTGGGATGTGCGTACATATTCTGCAATTAATTTTATTTGGCTCTCCAGGTTTTGCACTATATCGATAATCCTATGAAACTAAGCATCATGTTCATTGAAAACATTTTCTTTCACTTGAGATTGGTCAGTCCATGCATAATAATCATAATTTGAATACATCATGAATGAAGAAGGTTTTTTGAGTTTTTGAAATTTATGATTTTTTTGTTGTTTTTTTAAATGAAAGGAAAATTATTTACAAAAAAGTGAATAAAAATAGTGAATAAAAGCCACTTGGATCCCCAGAAATGGTGCCAATTTGACGAAGCGTTTTCGTGCACGCTCTCAAAAATATTTATAGCTAAGTGCATCACAGGGGTTGACCTAGTTCATTCTCTTGAGGAGCATTTTTGGTTAATAAATCACTACTTCTAGTCCACCTAATCTAATAATTTTTTTGTTTAATATTTTATGAAATAAATGTAATTTAATGAAATAAATGAAATTCATAAATCAGAAGAAACTAAATTTCAATTCTAAATTACCATGCAATGCTAAACAGAATGTAATTAGGGAAGAAAGGATGTTCTCCTGAGAGAATATTCAGGGAGCACCTTCATTGGCCAGCTTCAAATATTCTTAGTGTACACACACCATCGTATGTGTGCACACCTTATTCTACCCCGGTTGTGAATGAATATTATACTTAGCGATCACCATGCACACCCTCCATCCACCTCATCAATCAGGGAAAATGGTTGTAGATTAAGAAGTTATCCTTTAGCCAACCACAGGGAAGATTACACCCACTATAAATTTTACATAGAATTAACTCAAAGAATATTAAGAAGATGGTCTTGGGTTCAAGAACCTGATTAATCCCTTGGGATATTCCTCTTATTAGTTACTCGTGATCATGATTATTATAATTCACGATGGTAAGATGAGTTGAAGAAAAGGGGTTGAATCGGTGGACACAAAAATAAAAACAATGCATGAATTTATTAGAAATATAAATTACAATTGAAAACTAAAATTAAGAAAATAAATAAAATAAAAATATAGGGGGAAGATTTGCGGCCGTCCTCCCTCGGTGGAGATCTCTTCCTTGGTGCCTTGAAGGAATGGATGGAGAAAATGGGATGCTTTGTGAAGGAGGTGAGGGCCTCCTTTTATAGGAAGAATTTGACCCCCGAAAGATTGCACATTTTAGACCCCCTTAATAACCTCTTCATGCGTTACACCCTTCATGAATGTTGTTTATAAATATCTTGGACATCTCTCCTCAAACTTTCAGATAATTTAGAAATGGTATAAAGGAGTTATGAATTTTTCATTCTCGGTTTCTGTTTTTGGAAGAAGATTCCAGGAAGGTTCCTACAAAATTATATCGTTCAATAGCCTCATTAATGACCTCCAACATCCCCCAAATTTATTTGTATAGACGGTCCTATCTGTCCTCATGGTATACCAGGTGGAAACACATCCTTTAGATATTTGTAGGTCGAGTTTGATGTTCGTTACTTTGGGTGGGTCCACGCTGTCTGCCCGGAAAAATTCCCAACATCAATGAATTGTTAAATGCTTTAGATGGCCGAATCAGCTCCTGGTCCAGAAGAAAAAGTTGAAGGAAATAAAATAAGGATTCTAAAAAAAATTAATCAAAACATTTAGAAATATAAAGTTACGTAAATGACCAAAATAACCTTGATGTAAAAATCTGTCTAAAATCCAGAATTAGGCATTTTGCACATTTGGGCTCAAAATAACACTAAAACTGAAAAACATGACAATTACCCATCCAATAACACTTTTTCGGATTATAAACAATGATTTACAGAATAAAATATATGAAAATGTGAGCTTCATCATTGGTATCAAAGGTCGGTTTGGACAACTTTAGGAGTTAGAATTCTATTAAATGATTATCCAAAAATATTTTTTTAATGGTCAAATTGAAATGATATAGAATTTGAAGATTTCCATGTTGCTTCATCTAAGACATGATTGTTCAGAATGGTTTTCCATAGAAAAAACAAGGCAGCTATGTTGGGATGACATCAGGAGGAAGACAACCTTCCAAACAGCAACCTGAGATGGTCGGAATTGGAACTGAGCAGTTTGTTGTAGTGATGGAACAGTTGACTCAGGCTATAAATGGTGGTGGTATCCATGTACGAGATTAGCCAGATCAACCGCAGAGGAACATTTTAGTGGTTGAACATTTCATGAGGCAACATCCCCCATCATTCAGAGGATCATCTGACCCTGTGCTAGCAGAAGGGTGGATTAAAGAACTAGAGAAGATTTTGTATGTCATGGGGTGTTCAGAACATCAAAAGGTTAGTCTTGTTGTTTACCGTTTTGAAGGTGAAGCTGATCAGTGGTGGTCGATGATGAAAAATATCAAAGATATTGATGAGGTTGATGATCTTCACTGGGATGAATAAAAAAGTATGTTTCTTGAGAAATATTTTCATAAGGTGGTTCATCTTAGGATGGAAAAACAATTCCTAGAATTGAGGTAGGATATGACCCAGTGGCTACTTATGAAGAAAATTTCACTCGACTGGGAAGGTATGCTCCAAATTTCATACGGGATCTTGATTGTAAAATCAACCATTTTTTACTCAGGCTTAAATCCAAAGTATCGAAGGGCTTTAGCTTCTCATGAGTTCAAAATTTATGAAAAACTTGTTTGATGTGCAGAGGAGGTGGAAATGGAGTTTTCTGATGATCAGGCGTTCTTTGACAAACAACAGAATAAGAGTTCAAGTTGGAAAGAAAAGGATAAGAATTCATCAAAGAAGCAAAGAGGTAAGAAAACCAAATATCCATCCTATGAGAAGTGTCGTAAAATGCATCCTGGAGAACTTTTATCCAAGTATGGAAAGTACTTTCGGTGTGGTAAGTCTAGTCATATTGCTCGTAACTGTAAAGAACATGATCAAGAACGCAATTAAAAGCTAGTGGTAAGATGTTTTAAGTGTACTAAAATGGGTCATTATGCAAATGAGTGTCTAAGGAAGTACTCAATGGGGGGAAAGAAGCCAGACTACAAGAAGAAAGGGGTGGTGAAATCCTTTGCAACTACTTTAGCAGATGCTCGGCCATTGAATGAAGTAGTATCAGGTACACTGTTTGTTTGTTCAGATTCTTCCAATGTGTAGTTTGATTCAGGGTTTACAAATTCTTTCATTTCTGAAAAGTTTTCTTGTAAATTGGGAATTACATCTCAAGATATGAATCCTGAACATATGGTAAAAACATCAGGAGGGAACATTGAGACAAAAAGAAATTATAACAACATTCATATCCTTGTGTATGGAATGAATCTACATGCAAACCTTATTGTTTTGACTCTAGTAGGGTTTGATGTTATTTTTGGCATGGGCTGGCTTTCTGTTTATCATGCTAAGATTGACTGCAGAGATAAAGAGGTTTCTTTTTAGAAATATTTTCAGTTTTTGTAAAAGAATGAACCCTTGCTTTTGATAACATATTAGGAAGTTGAGAAACTAGTAAAATATGGAAATGAAAATTAACTTGCACATATTGTTGAAAATAAAGGAACTGTTCAGATTAATGATGTGCCAGTGGTAAATGAGTATCTTGATGTTTTTCCTAATGATTTTCCTAGAATTATTTATGACTCGGAAGATGAATTTACTGTTGACTTAGTTCCTAATTCTAAGCCAATTTCAAGACCCCCTTATCGAATGGCTCAATTTAAACTTTTAGAGTAAAAGAATCAATTTCATGAGTGATTAGATAAAGGTTTCATTCGACCTAGCATATCACCATGGGGTTCTTCTGTCTTGTTTGTTAAAAATAAAGATGGTTAAATAAGGCTTTGCATTGATTATAGAGCCTTGAATAACATCACTTTAAGAATAAGTATCATTTACCTCATATCGATGATTTGTTTGATCAGCTCTAGGGAGCTTAGTATTTTTCGAATATTGACTTGAGGTCAGGGTACCATCAGTTGAAAGATAAATAATAAGATGTTCCAAAGACCGCATTTCGTTCTAGATATAGCCATTATGAATTTGTATTTATGCCTTTTGGGTTAACAAATGCACCTGCTGTATTCATGGACCTTATGAATAGAATTTTCCATTAGTTATTGGATAAGTTTGTGGTTGTTTTCATTGATGATATTTTGGTGTTTTCTAAAAGTAAAGAGTACCATGAAAGTCATTTAAGGGTTATCTTGAAAACCTTAAAAGAAAATAAATTGTATGGAAAATTCAGCAAGTGTGAGTTTTGGTTATAACAAATTTATTTCCTTCATCACATTGTTTCAAAAAATGGCATAACTGTTGATCCTGCTAAAACAAAAGTTGTTGAAGAATGTCCAAAACCCACAAATGTAAACAAGATACGTAGTTTTCATGGTTTGGAAGGTTATTACTGGAGGTTAGTTGAAATTTTTTCACGTTTATCTAGTCCAATGACTAAGCGAACTCGGAAGCCTCTTAATTTTATCTGGACAAAATAATGTAATGATTGTTTTCAGGAGTTGAAAATAATATTTGTGAATGCTCCAGTTTTGGAAATTCCTTCCAGGAATGGTGAGTTTGTTTTTTACAGTGATTCTTCTTTGAAGGGACTTGGTTGTGTCCTTATGCAGAAAAATCAGGTAATTGCTTATGCTTCACGTCAGTTGAAAACTCATGAGGTAAATTACCCTACACATGATTTGGAATTAGCTTCTGTTGTTTTTCCTCTAAAAATTTGGAGGTATCATGTGTATGGAGTAAAGAATGAAATATATATTGATCACAAAAGATTAAAGTATATATTCACTCTGAAATAATTGAACATGAGATAGAGGATATGGCTGGAATTAATCAAGGATTATGATTGTATAATTCATTACCATCCGGGAAAAGCATATAAAGTTGTTGATGCTTTGAGAAGAAAAAGTAATGATTCATTAACCATGCTATGTTTGGAATGAGATACATTGGTTTTTGATTTGATGAACTTTGGAATAGATGTTTTTGGTGTAGGAAATTCTTCTGTTTTGTTTTAGGTGTGAGTAAGATCATCTCTATCAGACAGAATTAAGCAAGCACAGAAGAAAGACATTTGGTTGCAGAAATAGGTAGAGCTGGTTCAGAAGGGTATGTTGGCTGAATTTAACATTGATAATGATTGCGTTTTGAGGTTTGGGAAGAGATTATGCGTTCCTTGTGATTAATAGTTTAATAATGAGTTGTTATGTGAGGCTCATAGTTCCCCGTTTTCAGTTCATCCCAGAAGTACTAAGATGTATAGAGATCTACGGAAGTATTACTGGTGGGATGGAATGAAAAGAGATATTTCCGATTTTACTGTGAAGTGTTTGACTTGTCAACAGGTTAAAGCAGAGCGACAATTACCGAAAGGGATGCTGCATTAATTACCGGTGTAAGAGTGGAAATGGGAAAATATATCCATGGACTTTGTTGTGGTATTACCAAAGACATCTCGAGGTAATAATGCAATATGGTTTATAGTTGATCGATTGACTAAATCTGCTCATTTCCTTCCTATTCGAGATAATTTGTCTCTAGATCAACTTACTCAGTTTTATGTTAAAGAGATGGTCAGGTTGCCTGGAGTTCCCCTTTCCATTGTATCTGATCGTGATTCTAGGTTCACTTCTAACTTTTGGAAAGGCCTTCATAAGTCGTTGGGCACTGAAATAAATTTTAGTATAACTTCTCATCCTCAATCAAATGGGCAGTCAGAACGAACAATTCAGACCTTGGAGGATATGCTACGTGCTTACTCGATGGATTATAAGGGATGTTGGGACCAATATCTTTCTTTGATTGAATTTTCATATAATAACAGTTTTCATTATAGTATACATATGTCTCTGTGTGAGGCATTATATGGGAAGAGGTGTTGAACTCCAGCTTTTTGAGATGAAGTGGGTGAAAGGAAGCTGATGGGACCAGAATTGGTCAAAGAGATGGATGAAAAAGTTCAGTTGATTTAGAAAAACATGAGAATAGCTCCGAGTAAGAATAAAAGTTATGTGGATAACCGGAGGAAGCATCTATCTTTCGAGGTAGGTGATCATGTTTTTCTTAAAGTTTCACTATGGAAAAGTGTGATGCGATTTGGTAAGAAAGGAAAGCTGAGTTGAAGGTTCATTGGTCTATATGAAATTATGGAGAGAGTTGGTTCAGTTTCTTACTGAGTGTCTTTACCTCCATGTTTTTCCCAGGTACACAATGTTTTTCATGTTTCGATGTTGAGAAAGTATATGCCAGATCCATCTCATGTTTTGAGCTCAGAAGTAGTTCAGTTGGAAGAGAATCTCTCTTATGAAGAACAGCCAGACCAGATTCTTGACCGTAGAGAGAAAGTGTTGTGAAATAAGGTAATTCACCAGGTAAAGGTTTTATGGAAAAACAATATGGTAGAAAAGGAAATGTGGGAATCTGAAAATCGTATGAGGGATAAATACCCCCACCTATTTTGATAAGTGAATAAAATTGTGAGGATGCAATTCCCAAAAGGGGGGAAGGATGTAACATCCCAAGTAAATAAAGAATAATACATTTTCATATTTATTAATATTTTAAAATAAATATTAATTTTACATTAAAGGGGTTGCTACGTTTGATAGCGTACCCGGTACGCAACAACGAGTTTCTTTGAAATCTTACGTTGCACACTAGTAATATAATAATATTATTTTAAATGTTATTTAACACGTAGTCGTTGTATTGGTGAGAATGAATATAAATAACTAAAATAGGATTATATATCTTTGTTAAATGTTTTTACATTTATAAAATAAAATATAAATGCTTAAAATAATAAAATAATTCAATTTTAGGAAAAGATACTCTAATATTTACTAAAAGATCGACTTATTGCCTTTTAATGGAAAACCCTCTTTAAATATAGTTTTGCTCACTCTTATACATTCTATTGGACCAAATAACATTCTTCTTTATAATTGGGTCATCAGCATTTACTTTGTGTAAATTTTTGGTCTTTTTCCGATAAAGTTCATTTTTTAATGAATAGTGAAAATGTTGTATTTTCATTCAAAACTTCTTATTAATCTAATTTATTTATTTTATTAGATTATCTTTTGAATTGATTTTAATGTGAAAATAGAATATATTTTTACAATTTAATCGAGTAGTGGTCCTTGAAATTAATTTCACTATGAAATTGGACTTAAACTAGTGTCAATCCTTTGATATATATTGTTTCATAAAAACACGCTATTTGTTTTGACAGCAATAATTAATTATTAAATTAATTAATGCAACTTATATGTTTTGAATTTTTTAAAATAGACTTAATTTTTTAATTCTGAATATCATATATATCTTAGGGTGAATTATTAGTATTTTTCTGAAAAGCTTCAATTTTTTATGAATAGTGAAACCACTAAGTGGTAGTTAAAAAACTGATTTTTCATTTAAATGAAAATTTACCACTTTTCTGAATTGAATTTCAAAAATCCGACATACATGGTTTTCATTAGGATGTAAAATGTGGTTCAATGGGATTAAAATAATTTTTTTGATGAATAGTAACTTTTATGTTTTATTAATCACAATTGGAGGTAATTAGTGTAATTTAAGATAAAAATAATGTTTTAATAATATGAAATGACCTTGACACATGTCTTACCCTTATTGTATGTGTCATGGCCGACCAAGACAATCCATGGATTAACTTGGGGACCCGAGGGATCTACTTGGGTAAAATAATGACATTAATAACTTTTTATTTAATGTTAAAATAAAAATGTCACAAACATGTATTTTTTTACTAAAACAATTTTTACATGGGGTTATACAAGTCATATTTATGACTATAAATATAAATTATAAATATAAAAAGATTTCCTAAATCATGATAATTGTTTTATAATTTTTATAAATTAACTAAATTAAATTATTTATGACACCATGATTATGCAGCGATTACCTCATTATTTAAGGATTTAAATAAAATGGAAAGATAATGTAAAATATATGACCTAAACATGTCAAAAACCTATTGGATGTGAGGATTTAGAACTCTAATCACCTTATCCTAGAAATATATAATTGTGGGACCTTTAAAATTCGAAATGCATTATATAATAAAGTAACATTTTATAACATTCCAAGAGTGACCCTACTCTCCTCTTATAAAAGGCCCCCACCTCTACCTCTTTACCGACACCTCTCAAGCCTTTTGTTCGACCAAGCTATGCTCATTATATCTCCCGACATCCCTCTCTTCATCCTAGAAGCCTTACCTTTGGCAGAATGCTCATCATGAAACCATTTTGGTTCAAACCAAGATGAGTTACCTGATTTAAAGGTAATGTCTTCACTTGTGTTCTTTTGTTTTATTTTGCTTCTCCAACCCCCTAAACTCTTTTTATTACTTTCTTTTGTAACAAAACCATTATCTTAAATATAATAGGATTTTTTTTATGAGAAGTATTCGAGCTACACTAACACACACCTTCGTTTAATTGTTAAAGAACATACTGTTTCTGTGGTTGGCGATTTTCTGCCTCCCGAAACGATGATTGTTCAATCTTCTTTTAACACCTTTCATGGTGGCCATTATGATGTCACTATATTTATATATGATTTATATTGTGTTTATGTTTTCATTATGCTTATTTATTTTTAATTTATGGCATACCTTTATGGTTTCCATTATGGGTAAGCGTGATATCTTCATTTTTGGAAGTGCGGACTACCGCCCCCTCAAAGTGATTTGATTCGTTAATGCCATATGTGGGACGTATAAAGGATGGAGTTAATGATATTATATATGATATTATACAAGAACTATAATATACCTTTATATAATTATGATTTCACTCCATTAAATATGAAATAGAAATGAAAGTAGTGTTCATACGTACGTATGGCTTACCGTCTCCATGAACGGTGCATTTCATTTCTTACCTCTAAATGTTATATACTATTATAAATACATGTATATGATGGATATATATGATATATATGATATCCAAATCATAAATATCATTCTGTATATAATGAACCTTTGAACACATGATCAACATGTAATTGTAAGAAGTCCATTTTTGACTTACGAACCAGATATTGACAAAACGATCATTATTAACTTAAATGATTACATAATGTTTCTAACATGGAAGTAAGTGAGATTAAAGGAATAGTAATCTTGAAAAAGGTTCTTAAGCAAGTATAAATTTACACTAGTTTTTTATTCAGGAGATTAAAGAGAGATCGAGTCAAGTTGGACACGAGGTAAGGGACTTCATCTCAATCTCCTTTCGTTGAGGCATATTTTCTTTTATACACAACTTTCTTTTATAAGCTGTATAAAACACCTTTTACTTTTAATTTCATTCAAAGGGAATCATTTTCTATGATGCGTTTTACTAAACGAAAAAAGCAATGTTTCTTTTAACGTATGCGGTGACAACGACCTTTTCCGTCGCCGCAAGTATTATTTTGTCTTTGGCTTCCTCAACAAGCCGTAATGTTTTTTTAAATAAAATAAATACCATATACTCTTTTATGTATATTGGTATTGAAAATGGTTTTTATAATGGATTTGATATGTCAATATATTTAAGTGATATATTGTGATGGAAATTTGTAAATGTTTTCGTTCCATTATTTTTGTTTTATGTCTTATCATTTTATAATGGTACTTGGACATTTGACGGGTGGTTACGTGATAAACCATATGACGGGTGGGGCAGTGAATACCTAGATGGGTGGTTACGTTATAACCTCCAATGCATTGGATATGGAAGTTGCCCGTATGGCTGTTTCATTTAGTGATATGTGTGGAAGTTGACCGTATGGTTATCCCATTTAAGTATGTTTATGTCCCAAGTTACCTTTATAAGTTATGTGTTTATTATATGGGTTTTATGGTAATATATTAGTTACAAAAGGGTAAGTAGTGATCTTTTATTCAGTGAATAGTATTTATTACTTCTTAAAGGTGAAAAGTGTTACTTTGATAAAGTATTCATGGTTTACTTGATGTTTTGAAAAACTAAAAGTTTTCTTTCTTTGTGTATCCCTTACTGAGATTTTTATGCTCACCCAAAGTTTTTTTGAAATGTTTTTCACAGGACATAATGTGGAATATAGTCAAGGATGGGATCATGGAAAAGTCAATCTATGTTAAACATGGAACTAGGCATGACACTTTTTTAAGAGTTCATGTTTTGTAAATAGAAGGGAAACTTTGTAGAAGTGTCTAATGAATAATATTTTGAGATGTAATAGTTATGATCTAATTCTCTAAAACTCTAAACCAGAAAAGATCCTCAATGTGAATTATTCATTTAATTCAATATTAAGTAATGTTTATGGTCGGGGCATTATACATAGTCTCTTATAAAAATAGGATCTCTACAAATTTTAATTATTGTAACTCATAACATATCAATCGTTACCCAATTCATTGGGGAAGATATAGGTCCCACACTTGAAAAAATAAAAATCTATATATGTGTGCCACAATAAAACATTTATTATATCAAAATCCAAGAATAGAAATTAGATTCATAAAAATTTCATCAAAACATAACATGTGGAAATAAAATAGGTTTTATAATAAATTCATAATTTAATAGAAGCATAACCTTTTGAATATGAATCAGTTCCCATAAAAATTTTATCTAGTTATAACTCATGAAAAAGGGTGTTTAATAAGAATTTTATCATTTTATGACCCATGGGAGAGAAAAAGATATCATTATCATATTGTCACCATAAAAATAATCCATCCAATAAAATAGTAAGTATCGTATCAATGGATCATATGCCATGTATTGATCATGTAACCTCAATTTATTGCATCATAAATGGAAAATAATTTTGGAATACCACTTGTAACATTTATTGAATAAAATACCCATTTTAGATTCAAAATATCTTATCAAATCTAAAAAAAATAAAAAAACATTTAGTATCATATTCACTAAAAATAGAATATAAAACATAAAATGTAATATTTAAACAAAATAATATTTATGAATTTGGGAAACTCCATTCATTCGATACAAAATAAAGAAATGATTCCATACCCATTTTTGTAAATGAAAAATGATACTTGTTTGGAAAATGATATGAAGATTACATTCAAAAAAAATTTAAAGTAATAAATGTGTATAAGTTTTTTTAAAAAAACATTTTTATAATACTAAAACCATTTTCGAAAACATCTTCATGATACATGGTTTTGGGTAAAAAAGGGTTTTGGCCCAAGATAGAAATAAATTTTATTCGTAATAAAAAACTTTATTTTGATCTCTTGAATAAATAAAAAGAGTAAATTTAAGGGAAATCATTTATTAACCAGAAATAACCTTATTGTAATATTTTTATGAATTTCTTGAGTGATATATCATAATATCCCACCCAATTAAGCATAAGCATAAATACTCCTATTAAATAATGATATTGTATCAAATAAAATTAACACTTTATACCATTTAATTATAATACAAAAGATCTAATAAGAATAAATAAAACATATAATATCTTGATAAAAAATAAATTGCTGAAATTATATGTCATGTGGAATTTTTATACATGTCTTCAAAAAATATAGGTTCATAACAAAACATATGTCCCAATGAAGAAAAATTTGGTTGAGAATTTCTTACCGCTTTGGTAGTATTTGAACCATAATACCCATGATAGAGGGATACACAAATGGACATATAAATCAAATTGATTTTCATTATAATAATAATAAGATATAATCATGGGAATTATATATACAACATTAATTAAATAAGTAGTGAATAATGCATGTGTCTCACAGAAGTAAAAAAGAGAGATCAAAATCTATTATCTTATTTATTGAATTCCTTCATACACATTCAATTCTCATAACTAATAAATATAAGATAATTATAAATTTAATATAGAACCATAATTTTATATATATTATACCATATATTATTTTATTATTACATTTTATTACCCGTGGATTAACTATTATATGCTAAAATCATGTTTTAGGATAATTTTTTTTGTAATTCATTTATGTTATGATTTTTCATTTCCAGTCCTCATAATATTTTCATTGTTTCATAATACCCATTATATTAAAATGTATATAAATATCATATAATTTTACTCTATATTTTTTATATTAATCCATAATATATATAGATAGAAAATGGAATGCACCATTCTAGGAGATAGAAGACCATATGTAAGAATGAACATTGTTGCCATTTCATAATTGGATTGAAATAAAAAATAAGTTAAATAATATATTACCATTAAATTATTATTTTTATTTTCAATATATCACATATTTTCATTAAAACATATTAATTACATTCCATGTAATGTGTTTGTGAATCACTTCACTTCATGTGGTAGTGGAATACTATACACACAAACAACGTTATCATATTCCCACTGAAAGGAAGCTATAAAGGTATATTTGATATAATAATTAAATATGTATATTAATATAATAACTATCATATATAAAAACTAAATCTATCATTATATCAATCTGGGATTGGTGATGATGGAAAATGAATTGCATCAATTCGTGAGGTGGTTGTCCTCTATACCAACAAATAAAGATTACATACCCCATTTGATGGAGGTAGAGATGGATATTGTTTGTCAAAATTACATAATAAAATATAATTCTACGGGATATATTGGAGTAATTTTATCATCATAGTGAAATATTATTTGAATTATTTAGAATAATGTTTAAAACAATAATGTATTGTTAAAATCATTACATGTTCTTCATACAACCTCTTTGGGTTTAACCTAAATCTTTTATAGATTGGATTTATGAGCTCAGAAATGACTCTAAGATGTATATTAGGATTTAAGAAATAACTTTTTTATTTTTTGGGGAAATCAATTTTTTTTGGAAGTTTGAAGCGGAGGAGAGTGCAGGTGTCCTCTTATATGTATGGGAGAGAGCACACATAGAATTTATGAAAAGAATATATTGTAACCATGATTCTAAAATTCTACAATGCTCCAAAATGTGAAATTGTCATAAAATGTTGATTATAAGCTCAATATATGTCCATAAAATTGGCTTAGGACAATATTATTGGTCATTTTAACCCTAAAAAATTTTGTTTAACCTCCCGGTAAAATTATTTTAATCCCAACCTGATAATTAATTTTTATATTATTTACTATTCATTTTTACTAGACATTAATTTTATCTTATTATATAATGTAAATTATTCTTCAAAATAACATGTATTCCAGTTTTTTTAAATTCTATTGACATATAATTTAAATTTTAACTCCCATGCACAATGAGAAAGTGGTTTTCTAACGAGGAAACCTCAAAAGGATTAAAAAATTTTATATCAAAATATAATATGGAAGTCATTATAATGAACAAAATCGGACTAATTAATTTATCATTAATATAATTATACAATTAAATATTTTTTTAAAAACAAAAATAGACATTATAAATTCTATAAATGAAATGGCGGGTTTCAATAAAATCAAAAAAAATCACTATTCATCAAAAACATATTATTTTTAGTAGAATCAACAAATAATAAACATAATATAATCATAAGCTGATTATTTAAAAAATTAATATTATTTTATCAAATTAAATTTCTAAAATTTATATGAAATAAATTTAATATTCTTCAGAAAAAGATATATTTTTTTGAAAAAATATTATTTTTAAAACCTAAAAATAATTTACATAAAATTAAATACCATTTATCAATATGTATTATTTATATAAAACCAGTATAAAAAATATTTATAATTTGATTATTCTTATTCAATCCAATATTGTTAATGAGTAAGGAATGAAATTCGTTTTTTATAATAATCTTAATAATTTTTCAGTGTAAGCTAAAACTCGGTGTTACGTGTAATGAAATCAACCAAAGATGTTAAATTTACTCAAAAAAATAAATTTCATTAAATATCGAGGTGTTACAATGCGAAATCAAATTTATTATTTTATAAATAATTTCATGTATGTTATGTGTCCATGTGAGTTATTCAAATGTTTTGGGGCTAAATTAAATATTCATGCTTATTGTTTTCATTAAAAATGGTAGGAATTTGCATTGGGTAAGGGTTACAAAATTGGCAAAGTCCTTTAGAGGATAGTTGTTCATTGTTTAGGAATGGAAAAATAATATAGTGACTATTTTATGATTTATTCCTATGTTTTTTTGATTGGTTAATTTTTTAGGTTTATAATTAATTTTAATTTCAATACAATTCATTATTATTTGTTTTTGGGTTTGATATAGGACGATGAGTCATTTAAGAAAGGGTTATTGGTCATATAAAATCACGTGTGGAAAGGTTATCATGATATTAGTCATAGTGGAAATACGTGAATTTTTCTATGTGGTACAACTAATTTATCTTTTTTCAATATTCATATATATGTCGTGTAGTCTGTATTCATATTGACTTAGCCATGCATCTACCCAAAATATTTTAAGTATTTGGAGAGTAGATTCATCAAAGTTTAAATATAATATTATATTGCACTACTAAAATTAAAGGATACCCCATGTAGGGTTCCATGTTAATATTTAGAACATGGGTTTTGTAAATTTTATTTGTGTTGTGATATTTTTTAGGTTTCTTAAAAAGGAAACGAGAATTGTATTTTCAAAATGGTAACTTTAAAATAATTGGTTTCGAAATAGAAAATCTAGTTAGATTTTTAAATGAAAATTTGAAATTGATTTATTGACATGCATGTGGTGTTTTATTAAGTTTTTTTGATAATAAAAATTTAATAGGTTATTTATATAAATTGATATAACTACAAAATGAATTATTTTAGAAAAACCAAAAGTTGTCATTATGTAAGTCCTTTTAAAAGAAAGTAAATTGATTTTATTGGGATTGATAGTTAATCCCACGATGAACATATCCCCAACATTGAAATAAATATTTATTATTAAAACTAGGGTGAACATATCCCTATGTTGGATGAAAGGTATTTATAGTTAAACCCAAGGTGAATTAATCCCCTCAATGGATGTAGTCATTGTGGTTAAAATATTGGCATGAATGACCATGTGGTGGGTTTAGAACCTTGGGGATGGATATATTACCATAGAGTACGGATTTGGACTTAGGATGGGTATATTTACTTAGGTCAGGTGGATAGATTGGCTTGGTCATTTTAATGTACTCAAAGACGCCCCAAGACTAGTCAAAAATAGGTATGTACCACTCTTGGGGGTGAAAGCTGGCCCCAGGATTAATGTTTGATTTTTTTTTTCAATTTTAATATATTTATATTTTTTAATTTATTACAATTATCCTGATTTCATCTACATGGATTATTTTTTGGATGGGATATTTTTAGGGAAATCATTACTTATGTACTACTTAGTCTTACTCAAACCTTTCTCTGATAAGAACTACACCTGGGTACATGAGAAAATGTATCTTTTTTAGGCATTTGTTTGGGGAAGGATTATAGAACATGGTTATTTCCTAGGATGATATGACTGAGCATGGGATATGGGACTAGTCTTGTACTCGATACCATTTTGGGATATATCACGTTTTTTCCTTGAGAAAATTTTGGTTTTTTTCATGACTTCCTAACACGTACTATATAAATCTCATTGTCCCTATATGGCTATGTTATATTATTTTCCTAATTTGATTCATGTTTTTTCTCTTCATAATTTATATAGATGTATATGTTTTCATAATTATCAAATTTTTACACAAATAAGTGGGTATAATATAGCCACTATAAAATATTTAAAAAGTGATGTGAGTCAGTAATCTTTTGCATACTGGGTGGCATGAATGAGGTATTGTAGTGTTCCTCAGGTCTGAGTGCTAGTTAGAGTTATAGGTTGGAAGGATATTAAAATGAATTTTATCATTGATAAAATATAAGAAAACTCATAATGTTTATAAAGGATTATGAATTAATGGAATTCATAGTAAAGATATCAAACGTATACAATGATAATTATAATTAAATAAGATTTCAATGGTTGATTACATCAACTCAAATAATAGTCAGACAATAATGTTTTATATTTTTCAAAGAGGTCATGAATCTAGTTTTCCTGTTTCTTTTTATTCTAGATTTTATATTTTACTATGATGGTTGGAGATATTCTTATATCACATATATCATCCTCTAATTTTGTATGTATCGTTTCAATTATTTAAAATGATTTGAAATCTTCTAGGATGGTGGAAGATGATATTTTATTATTTATTGTTTTTATAATTTGAAACTCTTATACCAGGGATATATTCCCCTATAGTACCATTTCATATTACTTATTCTAGTTGAAATCCTTTATTATATGAGGAGGGGAAATTGAGGTACATTAGTGACTTTGGGTATGGGAATCTGTTAATATTTTAAGGTTGTGAGAAATTAAAAAAATTAACAATAGTTTTAATTAACATAAATAGAATATTAATAATTAACATAATAATTTTATAGTATTAGCTACCTTGAAAATGATTAGTGATTTGAGGAAAATGCAATTTCGGTTATATTGGATGATGCTTATTGAATTTTTAGATTTATAGAATCAATTTAAAAGTACTTAATTATATTTTATGAATATTTATATAGTTAATATTTAGAAAAATATATATTTTTATATGTTTTATTGTGATTCAGGTTATTGACATATTATAGGATAATATTTTACCAAGCTGTTTACATGTTTGGTTTGTAACATTTTTATGAGAAATAAAGAAAATTTTATTTTGGAAATTATGAGCCCTATTTTATAAATTTATCAGTTTTTAAAAATGGATAATAATTATTTGAGGTGTTTTATAATTTATTTATTGTCGGAATAAAATATTTAGATATATGGGTATTATTATTGAAATATTAAACATTAATATTTAAAATAATAGGTTATTAATTCTAGTTTTCATAGATTTAACTATACATTTTGTGTTTTACTAACTGAATAGGGATATGAGGAACAAATTTTCAAAATTTTATAGATTATATTATCTAATGAATATTTATTTTTATTTTTACAAAATATAAAATTCAAATTGTTCATTCATTAATAGAATATTTGATGAAAATGATATCATATTAATTTAAACGCATATCGAAAGGATGAAATTATGCTTATATATTCAATGAAATAATGTACGTATATTTTATTTTGTTTCATGGTAAAATAACTACTCATTTATGGGAAAGAGAATGTTTAAAATTAAAATGTTTTCCATTTAATAGTTAATTCATAAGTATTTATTTCCACCTTCATCCCTCAATAAATTATGGTTTTTTATTATTAACATTCTCATGATCATTACAATTTGGAAATTATATTTCTCATCCATTCACATATTTTCAATTACCACAAATTTTATCTATATTTTTGAACCTTATTATGTGTAATTTGTTGTAATAATTATGTCTCTCACCTCCCCTTTTCAAAGAACTATTATTATCCCTTTTCATAAAGTATGTTTTCAAGAAAGGTGTTTTCAAATATTAAACAATTGATTATTGAGATAAAAATTTGGAGGATTCAATTTAATTTCATGGGAGTGGGTATAATGTAAGTCTTTAAAATTTATTTTAATATAATAACATTCTTGATTGTTTACATAACAAGAAACACCAACCATTAATCGAACTATTACATACCGTAGAAATGTTATTATTTTAATTACATTATCCCAACATATATTGTAAATTGTATGGTATAAATATTAATAACCACATTATAAAGAAAGATGTAATAAATTTTTAAATAATTAAAAATCTTTGATTTATTCTTATTAAATATGTAATAATTTTCTTATAAGGTAATTTTAAGCTTAAGAAAAATGTTTTAATCAAAAAAAATTTATTTCTTTTTGTATGAAAAATTAAAAATTAATTTATAATATCTTTAAAAATTGAATATTATAAAATTAATTTAATTTTGTAAATTATTATTTAAATATTATCATATGGATAATTATTGCAGCTATACTGAAAACATTAATTTTCAGGTCAATAGTAGAAAATATTGATTTTTATTAAACAGAAATTTCCTTTCATTATAACAATAGATTTAAATGTATAATTGTGTTTTGATTTTGATAATAATTTTTTTTAATACTCCTTTAATTTTAAATAATATAATTAATTTCATTCTATTCAACATTATACTTGATTATTGTATAAGTTCGTTTTTTGGTCATAAAAACACATTTTTCCAAAAATTGAATTTCTTTGAATTTTTGGATTTTATATAAAAATGATTTATGAAACATATATAAATTGAGTCATGTAAAATTTATTTTATATCTAGAATTATAAAATTCTTATTTGGTAAATAGATCCATTTATATATTTTTATTTATGAATAGTAACCATGGTAATGACTTATCACCTTTATAAGGGTTAAACATGAAAAATATTGTTAAAACTATGAGATATGGATTTAATATATCTCTAAAATATTCTTTTTGTACAATATCATGATTTCTTTTTATAAAATAAATCAAAGATATTAAAATACATAATTTTGATTCCACTTTGATATCATTAATATATTAATATTTTAAGAAATAGATAGTTACAAAATGTCACTCCTTAGATTTTCATTTAACCAATATCTTGTCATAGAAATATAAAAAATTCATAAATAAGTATATATATTTTAAATAAAATTATTTTAATGATTTTAAATAATTTTATTTTTTGATGGTATAATTACCATAAATTCCTACACAACTTAGACTATAAGAGAGTTCATATATTAAGAAAAATATAGAAAATAATGTTAATAACATTAAAAAAATATGTTTTTGATGAATTGGTGTGTTTTATTAATTTTATCATTAATAATAAAGTATAAATTCTGGTAATAGATTTAATTTTCAAAATACACTTTTATCTAGATGAATTTATATTAAAAATAACTGAATAATTTTAAAAATAATATTATTGATTTTTATGATAAATAATATGAGAGTAAATGATAAAAAATTCAATTGGAAAAGAGGAATTTTAAATTGTGAATAATGTTACCCATGGAAAAAATATTTCAAGTTTTAACCTTATAAGTAATTTAATGAACCATTAATGCTAAAAGAATATGCAACCCTGGTTAAGGTAAAAATGTTTAAGGAATGGGGTAAACCAAAAGGTATCATTTAAAATGATACCAAGACCAATATAAATTTTATAGGTTAGTGATATTTAAAACTTATAATTATTTTATTTAAATTTTTTTCCATATAAAATAATTATATTTGAGACAAACATTAATTATATTTAAATATTGTATACAATTCCAAGTGTGTTATCTCCTTTGTTATAAAAGGCAACCTTCTCTTATCCTTTATTTATAAAGTTTGATCACTCAATCTAAAGCAATACATACACTAATAATTTCTTATATTTCATTACACAATATTTCAACCCATGGTATTCTCCTAATATCAATCTATCAAGGATTAATGTGTAATCCAAAGGTGATCTATTAAAGAATTGGTATGAATTTTAACCGAGCTCTAAAAAATTTTACATCTCATCCAAATTTTATTAACCTAATCTATCTATTATAAAATAATGAATCAAGAATAGAAAATATAATATTATATTAGTATAGTTTTGGAAAAAACATTTGACACTTCCTTTCAATCAAAAAGAAAATGAACGTATCCCTCAGAAGTATGAGTGGACTACCGACTCACCGTAGTTATATGGTACATTTTTATTATAGTAAATTTATTAGATGATTTTTATGGTGGATATATTATGTATACAAAGTTTTTATGATATAATTATGTTCCTCGAATTATAATAACTTATATTCCTTCTTAAATATCCATCCATAAAATGAAAATATTATTGCTTGTGAGTACGTGTCGACAACCACCTCTAAAAAGAAATTTGATTCCTTTTTCATTTACAAGTTATATAGTTACTAATAAGGTTATAATTAGTGAATATATATAATATTTATGATATAATAATGATTATATAAAGGTGAATTGTTATTTAACATTCTTTAATCCATTCTATAGAAAATTTTAAATGTCATTCATACATACGTACGGTCTACCGTCTCCATGAACAATGTAATTTATTACTATATCTCTAAATTTATTGTATGGTATGAATTATATATATAATAAAAATATATGACATTTATATCGTGATTAAAATTATTTATATTACATAATCAAGGTCGATATGAAGAGATCATAATAGATGAATCAAAGTACAAATGGAAAAAGAAATAGGTACCATGCATAATAGTAATGAAATATAATGGGGTTAGAGTACATTTTATTAAAAGAAATAAAAATGAAAATTTTAGTGAAAGGATAGAGTGGTTGAAAAAAATGTCTATCATAATACAACAACTAATTACTAATAGAAAAGTGATTATAAAATAAAAAACTAGGAGTCATAATTATAAAGATAATCATTCTAATGTTCATTGTTGTTAGTGTTGCCACACAATGCGATGAACATGTTGGAGTGCTCTATAACCATTATTTCCAATGGAGTGTTCTAGTGCACATTTTTTGCCTGAGATTGGTATATTCCCTTATATTATACTCTTCCTTCAAGGAGTTTGGGATACTCTTGTTTTCACCCATATTCCTCCATTTGAGACCCTTTTTTAAGAAATTTTCTCCATGGATTCATTCCATCTTTATCCATGTTAATATATTCAAATTATCCAGTTATTTCTATGGAAATGTTAACCTACATGAAGTATTGATTGAAACATATTCATGTTTTCTCATATAAATATGTGAATTTCAACCCAATGGTCTCAATAATAGAGGAATATTCTTATCTCCGTTCCCCCATATAACTACCATCACGTTGATTCTAAGAATATAGAACTAGTGGTAGGGAAACATCTCTTGATACAACCAACCCATATCCTTATGGAAGAACAGACTCACCAGTAGCCTTAGTTATAGCTATAGATAGAATTTTCTCCACCAAATGACATGATTCATAGTTATTATTCCACATATGGGGGATTGTATCAAAAAAATCATTCTCAAATATATGAAATGGGGACTCTAATTTATCAGTTCTATCTAGATAATCCATTGAAAAAGATTAATAGTATTGATATCAATCATCCTTTAAAAATATTACTTCATTTGGACACATCTTTTAAGAATAGTTCTTCCCTTTCAAAACATCTAAATAAATAAAAAAAATTGTTGGTAAATAGAATCAGATTATGAATAATCAGCTATAGAAATTGGATTCTTCCTAGACACCTTCTCATTATAATCTTAGGTAGAGGGGTAATATGTATTCCTATTATGACAAGGATTTATATCACCATAAACATATTTTTAATTATCATAAAAACTTTTCTTACACATATAATATTTATTACCACTATTAATATTTATTTATAAGGTTAAAAAATTCATAAACAAAATCTTTATATGGAAAATTAGATTACAATCCCTGAAAATAGAATAGATTTTCAAATAAACAACTTGTATTCTCAAGTAATCATTCTAAGTATAAAAAACCATTCTAGTTTAAATTTATCTTTAATAAACCTTCACTAAGACCCTATAAATTTAGATAAAGTGATCATACTCTATTTTCCTATCCATTTAAATTAGTTCTTTATCTTATGAAGCTTAATAATATAGAACCTTATGCTGAAAAACATTTAATTGAATAAAAATAATCATACCCATCTTTGGGTGAAGAATTATATAACACCAAATAGATTAAAGGTCGACCTACATTCTTATAATCTAATATAAAATAGATTCCAAGAGGTCAAAAAAATTCCCCAAGACCTCTTAAATTCTAAAATCAAAAAAATTTAAAAGAATCCACACCCCATTGGAATAAATTTAAATATTTAAAATCCCCAAATAAAAGGTAATTTTCATTCTAAATAATCAAGATTCCATGGATTTATAATTCTTGAGAACAAAAATAATCCAATAATAGAGTGATGACACAAATAAATTACTTCTGGAACTATATATTTCATTATAATCAAATGAGTACTCTATCCTTTTTTGAGATCCTCCCAGAATTGTCTACATGAAGGGACAAAAAATGTATTTGAGTCAGATCAAAATAGACATATTTATATAAATATTTTGAAGGTATATATCTATAATATGAATCCATGGGGATAACCTAATATGTAGAAAATTTCATAATTGGAAAGAAGTACTTCTTATTAGAATTATTTCTTAATGATGTCGTGACCATGTGTGGCTCTCTTACCAATTTTCATCCTACCAAAGAATCCTTACATTGATTAACCATTGGAGTTTTCCCTTCAGATATCAGATAATACCCTAAAAAGTGTTTCATTGATATGGAGGAGGAAAACCTTTATTGATATCTTTTTTTATCATAGAGAATGCTCATAGGGATTTTCCTTATCCTTATATTTTTCATTATATAAGATATAACATATAATAATTATTTTAATAATGTATATTTAAATAAAATTATGATAATATTTTACAAGTAAAACATTTATGTCATTATATGTATAAATATTATTTTGGTATAAATTTATATAAAATTTAAATCTATAATACATTATTAATATATTAATTAAAATAAATTCAGATTTGAGGTAAGGGATTCTATTCTCAGTTTTGTTTCATTGAGACAGATATCATATTCACCAGTTATTTACATCATGATTTTTATATAATTCCCATTTGATATTTTATATCATGTATCACATTATATTCACGATATTTTATGTTTCATTTGAAGATATTTCTTTTATTGGATTTATGAATCATAAGATACCTATAAGGGAATTATGTCATAATATCACATTTTATTGAGATTTTTTATTCATAAATTTATGATATTGAAATTATATGATCTTTATCTCTCATGTTTTATGAATTTTATTAAACTATGTTTATTTTAATTAATTACTTGTTTTACTTTCATTTTATTCCCAGTAATAAATGAAAATTAAAAAAAATGTTTTCATGGAAAACTGGTATGATTTTTTATTCCTGCCAAAATATTTTCAACGATATCTAAATTTTCATTAAAATATTATTTATTTTTTTATTATTCCTCCTTTTTCTGTTAATTTCATTTTTTTCACATGATTTAATTTCTATAAAAATGTTTTGAAATATTATTATTTTCATATTCTAAACGAGATACTTTGGAAGCTTAAGAAAAAATGTGAAAGGAATATTTGTTTTAACATATACATTATGAACAGATTTTTTTTCCATCATGACCACTCAATGATTTGAAACATACTTTAAAATTTTATATTATTATTTTCAAAGTAAATTATTTTGTTACCATTTTTTAAAATTTTGATAATTAAAAAAATTACTTTCAAAATAAAAGCTGTATTTTCATTAAGTAAAACATGTCACCGATATTTTAAATGAATTTATCATCTATAAAAACATACTTTGATGTTATTTATGCTTAACTAGAGATATGATTCTATGATTGTGTCCCCATTCATCATGTGGGTATATTTTATTATGATGATAAAATATTGATGAAACATTTATTATTTTATATGGGTTAAGCTAGGATGAAATGGTAAATGTTTTTATGATCCTATGGTATATATATGAATATTATGTGATTACTTGATCCATTATATACTTCCAATCCATTGCTTATAGAATATTATTTTATGATCACCAAGGGTATATATTTTGTTATTCTAATCCCAAATGTGGATACATGGGAGGTTTTCCCATACTCAAATAAGTAACATGGTTTGTTTTTCCCAGTACTAATATTTGATAAATGTATTAGTGGGAAGCTCGAATGTCATATTTTTATCATCCTGATAATTAAATAGTTTATCCCACTATTATTTGACACTATATTATTCCATTGTTATGCTCACATGGATCTAGTTCTTTTATTATTTTATGATTCATATATTATGATCGCCATGCTTAATTTTATAACCCAAATTATGATATATGAATTACTTGGACAGCTTTTCAAATGTCAAAAACATGTTTCCATACCTTTATGCACATATTATGATAAAAATGGATCACTAATTGATATATCTATTATTTACATTGTTCTATATGATATGATAAAGGTTTATATCTAAGATAAATCTATGATGTATGTTATCTTTGAATAATATAGTGATAGATTATGTAGATATTTTATGTACAAGTAATTTTCTTTTCCATGATTCCAAATACACTAAACCATTACATTTCTGGTGTCACTCAAAATGATATGTAATGAATATTCATCTTATAATATTTAATATTTTTTATTAATTGTTTAGGACTCCTAGACTCTTTTGGAAAAAAATTATTTAGAATTTTATTTTAAGGAAAAAATTTCATTCTTCAATGATTGAATCTCTTTTTAAAATTATAAATCACATAAAAAATCACATTTGATAAATAATTAGTATTTTTAAACACAACATTTTATTGTGTATATTTTATATTTTTTTAATAGGATCCTTTAATTATCCTTTCAACTTTTTATACAAATAAATAATAGAAAAATAATATTGCTATATGGTTTTTTATTTTCCTAAGTTAATTCATCAAAATTAGATTATTATGATTCATAATAATAACAACTATAATTAGAATTGTTACTAAAATAATAAGTACATTGATCCATATGGAAATATTAGTTATTTATTTATCAATTCCAGTTTCATTATATGAATCTGATTCCAATGTAAAACTCCATCCAACAAACAATTCTCTTTTATATATTATATTATATTTCATATATTTTCAAAAATTCCATTGAAATATATATTTTATGTGTCCCTTAATTCTGAAATCATAATATGTGAGTATGTTAACATAATTATATCCTATTTTTACATTATTCTTTTGATCATCCTTATGATTATACTTCATAAATCTCTTCTAAATCCCCTTGTAATTTTCATCATATTTAAGACCTTTTGAGAAATTTTCTATATCTGTTTTAGTTTCCTTTCATTTATAATCCAATGTTTTAGTGGAAATAGATATATTTTATTTAAATTATACACTATAATTATTTTAAGTGGCCACTTTATTGATTTTTTTCATCTTGGGTTTGTATTGAAAAATGAACTGATGAGTTTATCATATATGTATTCTTTAATTTTTTTCACATCATTAATTAATAAATTATTTCATACCACTTATTAGTTAGAGATCTATGTATTCATTCAATAAGATCAATTTTAACAAAATTTTCTCTAAGGGAATCTATTCCACTGACAATGATCCTGAATTAGTGAATCATTTTTTTGATGCACTCATCCTTACTAATTTTGAAATCACATTACATATCACAAAGAATTATTATTTGGGTTCAAATTTTTTTATTTGAGCCAACATGGGTAACTTTTTGAATCTTATAAATCTCATGATAGGTCTAACATGGATACACATTACTAGAAACCCATATGTTTATAACACAATATAAAATATGTATTACTTTTTTAATAAAAAATTATTTTGCAACATCATTTCATTTATCAATTTTTGAGTTAGAATTTAGTAGTTTTTATATTTTTACCTTCATTAACTAGTTTTATATGATTTATTTATTATTATATGCATTTATTAATTGAACGTAACCATAATAATTACCATCAATGTGATATTTCTTTTTAAGTATCCTGGAATTGTTTACATTTATTACTTCCATATTACAGTGATCAACACCCTTAGAATGAAACAATAAAATATAAATAATAATCTTTTTATCCAAGAGTAACATTTTATTTATACGAGGTGTTTGATATCCTCAAAAATAGTAATAATTCTAATATATACTTATTAAGACCAAATAATTGAAACAAAATGTTTGTTCAATAATGGTAATGATTGATTTTATAGAGGGGTTGGGAATAGACCAAATAAAGTTTTAATAAAATGAATTAATAATTTAATTAATTTTAAATTTTTAATTATCATTCTACATAAAAAATAATATAATATGAAAAATAAATAATGATCATGTTAAATATTTGTAGTACATTGGACTAATGTGGACATACTCTACTCTTACACATCATTACTCTTTGAGAGATTCCTTATACACTATGTAATTTATAAAGAAGAATAATAAACTAATTACAACATAATTTTTTTTATGTGAAGTATAACTAAGACTACTGAATTTTGTGTGGGGAGTCACAACACATACACCCAAAATTTAGAAGGTAGAATCAACTGAACAAATGGACCTCCCTTTATAATTCAGGAGTCGCAACCTGAAGATAGATAATTACTTTTTATGAATATTATAAACAAAATACTAGAATACAAGTTATTGAGTGGTTCCTTGAACAAATTTATGTTTTTGTAATTTAAAATATTTATTTGGATTGTTTCCGTTAAATTTGTTAATTAAATAAATTGTTTCATTATTTTTATTATCATATATATCATATAAATTATGCGTAATTCTTATTATATCATATTATATATTTTCTTAAAGTAAATTTATATTTCATGTTTTGATTTTTCATAATGAATTCTACAAATTTCATGGTGATTTTCTCATATAAATATGTATTTTTTGACCTTTAAATATTATTTAGAAATGTTTTTACTATTCCTTCACGGTCTACATTACCACGTATACAATTCTACCATGTCACCAATCCATGAATCCAATTCCCCCACATAGCCAATTCATGTATCCAGATTTATATATTTCGTTACCATTAATTTTTGAACACAACATGGGCTCTAAACTTCAAAGTTGAGTGATTCCTTTTGATTTGGATGTATATGAAAAGTATAATCATTTAAATTGAATAAATTAATTACATTATTTATATTTGTCTTGTCCTACACTAGGTTAAAAGTCACTTCATGTTTTGATTCTTAATTCTGCAACTATTTAGACTTGTTTTTTAATATATTTTAATGATAACAGGATCTATAGATGCCTTATTAAGGTGATAATTTATTCTTTTAGAATATATTTCTATATTATAAATATAATTTAATTGTAACTAAATATTTTTTTTCCTTTTGGAATTTATTAATTAGGTCAGAAATATAATATTTCAAGCTATTTATAGATTTCAAAATTTTATATTTGTGGATTTCTCTAAATGGTCAATTTTCTTATATTAATTTAAATATGATATAAAGTGTATTAAATTAACATGGATACATAAATGGTCTGTATATGTGAATTTAGAAATGTGATACTTTTTTTTGTATATTTGGATACATAGTCATATTTTCTTATGTGATAAAATTCACAATCGTGGTATATTTATATAACATAAATTTTGGCTATGTTGATTTGATTACGTGAAATAATTTGGATACATACCGAAATCACATAGACAAATATGACTATGTGATATAAATTCTTCCATGAACATTGAAAATAAATTACATTGATAACTCTTATGTGGTTATGAAAATTTATACATGATGTTCTAACATAGAATTATGCTTAGTTTTTTTAATTATTTCATATTTCTAATTGCATCTTGTTTATTATTAATATTCATAGAGTTTTATTTATTCTAAAATTAATAATTATTTATCTAGTAGTAATATAATATAATTTTAGATTACTTTATTATGATTTAAATGATACCACAATTGGATTAATCTTTCTTGGATATGCATAATGAAATTTTGGAACTCAGGTGATTCAAAATCAAAATAGTTCCCATATGAATCGTTACGCTCATATATCACCAATATTTTTTCCTAGGGTATTACTACATATTTATTATTACTTATTTAAAAATTTCTCTAATTTATTCCACTATACAAAATGTTAATTTTTTTACAAAGTATCAATAAGAACCAATGTGAGTATTACTTGACATTTTTTAAATATTTACACCAGGAACATTATCTAAGAAATAATAATGGGAAACTCTAAATTGGTAATTTGGATTCATAGGAATAAATCATTCTTCAAGAAAAAGATAAACAAAATGTTCTTCAAATTATAATGATCATGAGCAAGAAGAAATAATATATTTAGAGTAATAAAACTAGTTCAAGAGGATGAATAGTAAAGGATAAATAACATTAAATAACAGCAACTCACCTACACTTCATGTGATCAGTGATGATATGATTAATTTCTTGGACTTCATCATTCGACATTCATATATTGGACTCATCTATATTTCATTGACATTCACAAAAATCATGTATTCAATTGGTTTTTATAGTTCAATAATTATTTTTATTCATTAATTATTATGGTGTGTTTGGGTTATAATACCACTTTAATTGGTACATGTGTAATTTGGTTGTGACCCCCCAAAAAAAATTGTTTTATTCCTCTATGGGTAATGGAATGAATTTTTTGGTTTTATTTTTAGTGTATAAAATATGATTATTTTGTTTATTCCCCCAGGTTAAAAAATGAAGCTTAGTCTTGCATTTACTTCTCTATGGAGAAATGAATTTTTAATTGGATTATGACTCAATGTCTAAAAAATACAATGTATTATTACATAGTTAGTGGGTATTATCTATCCCTATGTTTGATATTAGTGAAGAGTATAATATTATTAATTTGACTAAAACCATTATAAAAATATATTGTTCATATTTATCTTATTTTCAATCTATTAATATTATACTATGATATACTCATTAAATTAATTTAAAATAATCAATACAACCACACCCCACCCACCCCCTCTTGTGTAATCTTGTATCTTAAATTTTGATATGAACAATTGGTTTATGGGATTGACCCCAATCTTGACATAAATTCCTATTTTTTCTAACCTTTTTTAATATAATGATAAAGTGGAATGGATCTATTTAATATATAGGGAATATGATTTAATGATTAAGGGATACATCAAATACCACATCACTTCGATGGTACTGATTATGTATACTCACAAAAAAATATGGAATCATTCTTAAAACAACATAGCATTGATCACTGAACAATCATTGAAAATCATACAAATTTCTCAAAGGTGAACTTGAGTCATTAGTTGGTAATGGTGTTGTAATTTATGTGTTAAATTGCATAGTGATAATATTCATAAAAACATTCAATTTCTAAAAATGTGTATAGTCTTATATCTTTTTGTAAAACTATACATAAAATTTATAATATAATCCTTGTTTCAAATCCTATATTACATAAGCTCATTGAAACTAAATTAAAACATTTATAGATGTTTTTCATGAATTTAATGTGGGTAAATACGAATTTGGTAATCCATGGTCCCATAGATTTAATAGTATTATAAATGGTATTAGTTTTTTAGGAGAATATCTAGAAAAACATATTATTATTGAAAGAGTTCATAGAGAAATTTATAATTATTTTAATGAAGAAAAGATTTTTGTAGATTAAAATAAAAAAATATAAATAATATACTATTGAGGAGCTTATTGGTTCATTATTATAATATGAGTTAAAACATAAAAATCAATCATAAGAAGAAAAGCACAGGATATAGGGAACTTCATTTATGTTCAATATTTGTACATATTCTTCTAGTGCTGTGTTGCATAGAAGTGATATTAATGATACTAAAGATGTCATAAAGGAATTATATAGAATAATTAAGGTCTATAAAATTTTATTTTGAAAACAAAAAAATAACATTTATATGAAGTTTTACTGAGGATTCATTTTAAATAAAGAATTTGGTTCAAAATAGATTTGGGAAAATTGTTCCTAATGGATTTATAAAATCATGTATATGACTGTAATTATTATCCATCATCTGAATCCATTCTTGAAAAAACACATTATAGTGAAAATTATTAAAGTTGATGAAATAAACGATCATAATATTGATATGATCAATGTTTTATATAAGAACAATATGATTCAATATAAAGATATTATTATGGTAAATGATTAATTAATGATATCTATATAAGAAAACATATAATCTAAACATATAGAGTTGAAATACACTATTTTTTTAAATTTCTCAAATTGAAAATGAATAATTAAATATAAAAAATAATTTCATCATAAAATTCCATGAATCGAAAGTATAAAATTTTCATAATATTCTTAAAGATACTGAACAAATCAAAAATGAAATTTATTATTTAATGTAAAATATTCCCACTTTTGTTCAAGGTAGAGAAAGACTTGATTAAATGATGATTTTCAATAAAATGGAAAAAGAGATCTGGTATTGGTAATAAAATCAATTTATTGAAAATTTATATGACTAACATTGTTAATACAACTATTATAAGTATATATAATTCAACATGTATTACATGTGAAATGACTTGACATTATAATTATTATTGATACATGATATTTCCATGTTCTCATGGAAGAAATGAAAAATAATTTTTATGTTTTAATCTTTTAGACTACTAATAAACATGTGATAGAAATAATTTTGGGTTCTTAATAATTCACATGATAATCCCATTACACAAAAATATTAAGTAGTACAAAATTTTTCATAAATCTATTTTTATAAGAAATGTGTATTGGGAACATCAAAAATGATGTTTGGTAAATAAATATTAGATTCTAATGACTTATGATTTTTGATATATGAATCATTAATTAATTAAATAAATGTGATAGGGGTAATTTTACATTTGGTGATATTTTTAATAGAAAGGGAAGAAGGTTTCACTATGGTTAAAATATCAAATTATGTTATTATTTGTAGTGTTTCATATGTTGAGGGATAAAAACCTAATTTAAAAACAATTTAAAAATAATAAGGGGATATAATATTTGATATGATTTTAAATGTTAACTTCATTGTACTTAATGATAAATCTGTTTTGTTTTATCAAAAAATAATATATAACATTTACTCAATTAATTATTTTGAATTATCTCTTCATAATATAAAATTATTAAATTTCATAAAATATGATAAAAACATGCGTAATAGGTGGTTTGGACATGCTAATTTTAAGTTGATTCACATGTTTCCAAATAACCAAATATTTATGATGTTACCTGATCATAAGTTGGACTACACCTTCATTTATTAATACATATTGAAAGGTAAAAAATAGAAAAAAAATTTATGTTAGTTGATGATATAAAATTATAAAGACTTCAAATCATATTAATTTGGATTTATTTAGTCCTCTCTATCCTACTAGATTGGGTGTTAAGATATATTGTTTTTTCTTTATATATAATTATAAGAGATACAAGGATTATATTCTTACAATCGAGTAGAAAACATTTTCCAAGAAAATTGCATTTTGTAAATTTGTCCAAAATGATAAAGGAAACTTAATTATATTAATTATAAGAAATAATGGTGGTGAATTCTAAAATCATTAATTAAAATATTGTCTTTTGAATAAAATAAGTGGTTTACAAATTTTTATCTATTATAACACTAGTAATAAATGGTGTAGTAGAGAGGAAAAATAATACTCTTTATGGAATGTTTAGATCTATGTTAAATGAGTTTAATTTACCCAAATATTTTTTCTCAAAATTTAAAAATATATCTTTTTTTTACCAATGGAATTATTCTAATACCTTCATCGAAGAAGACACCTCAAGATATTTTGATACTAGTAAATCCTACAATATTTTATTTTAGAGACATTGGGTGTAATGTTATCACAGTCAATAGTAAGGATATTTTACAAACAAATTGATAGAAAATCTATTGAAAGAATATTCGAAGGATATTATAAAAATAATAATTAATAAAGAGTATAGAATAAAATAACAATGTTTGTTGAAGAATAAATCCATGTAAAAATTTATGAAAATTCATTTAATATAAGGGATGATGATATTGATCGAATTGAGGATGAATTTAGATTTTTTAAATTTTATGGTTAATAACCTCCATATAATGATATATATATTGATGGGGAGAATATTTAATCTCAAAATGAACCTATTAAATATTGATCGTGGAAGTATCATAAGAAAAATCTTATAAATAATTTTATTAGAAATGTGGATTCACATTTCTAGACAATATAATCTTTTATGTAGAGTTTTTCTATTCGTGTTTTCTATTATAATTATTTACATTAGAATATCGATGAAGCCTTAAATGAATCTAATTATTTATTAGATATATAAGATCAGTTAAATAAATTCAATAGAAATATTGGGTGTCCATTATTTGTTCCAATAAATTATTCACCTTTTATTGGAGAAAAATGGTTACTTTGAAACAATTTGTTTAATAGGGAAATATAAATGAATATAAAGCTATATTATTTTCTTAATGATATTCTCAACTTTTATGTATTGATTTAGGAGAATAATTTTTACCTATTTTGAAAATAGTATCAATTAATTTATTATTATAATATATGTTTTTTGTGGATTAAAATTAATTCAAATGGATATAAAACATACTTATCAAAGTGGTTATAATTTTTACGAGGTATATGTTAGAAGTCCATATTCTTCTGAAAATTACAAGAATCCCAATATTTTTTTTAATGATGTAAGGATTAATATAGTTTGAAAGAAGTTCTTTAAGAATAGAATAAAATGTTAACTAGTTTTTTGAGAATCTATTTTGAGATGGGAATAGTTGGTCATAATATTTTTATTAAGAGAAATTTTAATTAATTTTTGATTGTAAAAATTTATGTTGACGAAATAAGTTTGGGATCTTTATGTGGAAATATTTTAAATTAAATTTTATAATTAATAGATTCTAATTTTGAAATGATTATAATTATAGATTTTAAATTCACTATTTATATGAAAATATTTCAACAAAATGACGGAATTTTTCTGAATCATTCATATTAAAGAGAATGAATTATTAATATAGATAGTATTGAATATTATAAAAGTTCAAATACTCTAATGGGCACTATATGAAAATCGGAATTACAAAAATATAGAAAATATATTGGTGTTAAAAAATATTGAGGCATGATTTGTTGTTTCTACTACTTAACCACTTATTATCTTGATTTTATTTTTATATTTTTCATCATTGTAGATATTAATGTTTTTCCAAGGTAGGTAACAATTAATATAATATGAGGATTGTGATAAATGTTATGGGGTATTGAAATCATGGATTTTATTCACTTTATAAAAAAATATTAATTATAAAATATTTTATAGTTTTTATTTTAGTGGATATAAGAATGATAGAAATATAACATTAGGTATGTTTAATTTACATAGTAAATAATCAGCTTCAAAGGCTTTCAAATCCAATTTTTTTCTATTTTAACCATTGAATTTGAATTCACGGTTTTTGTGTCTTGTTGTTCTTGATAATTATAGATTAAGAATACACTTTATTATTTTGGTTATTATATAGATAATATTCTTGTATTCTGTGTTAAAATTTTGATATTTACTAATAGAGTAACTCGGGTCAACTAGACCAGTCACCCAAGTTAGCCCTTTATATATGTGTGTAAAACAAGGGAAAAACTAGTCATGTATATAAGAAAAAAATTAAACAATCAGAGTAAAAAGTTGACACTATGGGAGATAAAAATGAGCCAAACAATCTAAGATAGAATGAAATATAGACCTATATACATGTCTCTATTTGGAAAAACATATCCTCCAAACTATCCCCAAATTGAACAACAATTTAAAAAGAATTCAGTGTTCTATAGAATAGTCTTCTATTTACATGAATCCTACTAAACATGGTTTATATATTCCCACATGCAGAAGTAGAGTGTTACCAAAATATCCCTATAGGATAACAGAAAAATATCTATACATGTTCTAATAAAATTAATGTAGTGGTATAGTCTATAAAAAAAATTACAAGAATTTTTATAAACGAAACCATATAAGAAACATTTTCAAACAATAATTGTGTTTCAAAAAATTGAATTCCATATTTGGAAAATCAATAAAGAAGCAGGTAAGTATACTTAAATATTAATAAGAATGTGACCCAACATCCATGAATTAATCTATCATGTAATAATCAACCAAAAACAATAATTCACCTACCAACCGAGATCAAGACTATAAGAAAATATGAACTAGAGACTCAACAGTATAAGATGAAAAAGGTTAGATCCAATTAAAATTGAGGCATTCCATAGACCATAAACACACAAGAGGTTACCTCTTAGTGGTTTTGCACAAACTAAGGCTACCCATATCACTCTCGATATACCCATGGTTCCCATTGTGCAATATATTCCAACTTCTATTTTAAAAACCATGCTCACATCTTTATAAAACAATTTAAAAGAAATGCATATCTTCTTAAGGGTTATAAAATACATTTTTTGATTTAAAATCATGGTAATTGAATTTTCAAGGGAAAACCCAATTAAAAAAATCCATTCCAACTTCAATTTCAACACTGTAAATTCCATTTAAAATATCAAATAACTAATAAGAACTATTAAAAATTCCAGAATTTATAACAATGGAACAAATCACCCAAACTCAAGAGTATAGAAAACTTAACTGGTTTTAACAATAAAGAATGAAAACCATAATATATGACATAAAAAGGAAAGTCACTTCTATATAATGAAAATTATTAATAGAAAACAATATCCAGTTATCAATACCTACAAAAAGTAGATGAGTATAAAAAAATATAATGAATTTCAGAAGATAGCTTACCAAAAGAGATGAGGTGTCGAAACCTATAGATAAATCGTTGAATGGATTGATCTGGATGGAAGGAAGTCACCCAAAAATACATAGGGTAAGAGCTATGTATGATATTAGGGTATTCAAGAACAAATGATCCCTAATATAACTACATGACACCCTAAAAATTATAAAGAATGGAATTACATGGCTTATAATATTTTAAATTTTTTGAATCCCTTTCAAATTATATTGAATAGATAAATGTGTCACCTTTTTAATAACAAATTGTAATTTGAAATAACATGAAGTGTAACCCTTACATGGAGTGTAAATTCTCATACTTCGAATGCAACTCACGGGATGATTCTGAAGGGAATTTAAAATTGTGAAACTATATTACACATTGATTAACCACTATGAGAATAATAGAAAACCCAATGAAAAGATTCAAATAAAATAAATCATTGACTTCACCATTATATGAATCCTACCAATTTAAGGCTAAAAATACTCATCTAGTGAAAAATAAAACCAACAAACAACAATCCAAACATACCTGACAGGTATGTAAAGAGGTAATACAATCACTACAACAAAAAATATTTCTATCCCTTAAAATATCTCAAGATCATTGATATTTAAAAAAGAGTGGGCCACTTCAACCTAATTAATTAATCATGTTCCAATATCTTACGAAATAATTTTCTGCACTACCATAGTACCAATATTATGGTTATTGTTTTACATGAAATATCTTATTATGGAATTCAATAATATGAACCAGTTGGTGAAAAAAATTAGAATCAAGATCCATAACAACATCTTCCCATATAATCATATGGGAAATATCTTGTGTGTAACACCTCAACTAAGAAATATTAAACATTTCATGTATTGATTTTAATCCAGATAGTAATATAAACAGATAGTCCACCCTCCCCAATTACTCAATGATATCAAAGGGGACCACATACCTCAGTGACAACATACCATTAATACCCAATCAATGATATCCCAAGAGTGGTGAAACTCTAAGAAAGAATCGATCACCAACCACAAACTCTATTGGATGATGATAATGGTACACATAATATTTATGATGAACCTTCACTATGAAAAAATGCCTACATATCAACTACACAAACAACATATTTTTTTTAAAAATTCTTAACCCAACATTTGACCGCTCTCCCAACATTCCCAAGCACACGGAAGATCAACATGGACACCCATAAAAAGCTTCAAAGGGAACCTTCAAGATTGAATAATAATGACTATTTTTATATGAAATCTCGAGAAAATGATAATTTATGTCCCATGATCCACGAAAATGAAGTACACAATCCTAAAGCATAACCTCAAGAACAAGAATGTCCCACTCTATTTTTCAATATATATACGAATGATAAGTGTTTCTCAATTTCAATTGGTAATCGATTCCCTTCAGAAATCCTTTACAAATCCATAATGTTATCCATGAGTCCCTATCAGAAACAACTTCTTGGGGGAACCCCATTAAGCTTCATGATTTCTCATAAATATAAGACCTGAAGTTATTTGCACATTCATCACCCTTTTCATCGGTAATAAATTCACTAGATTAGTGAGTCTATCAATAACCATCCAAATCACATCCCTCCATCATGGAGTTAATGGTAAACCAAAATAAAACCATTAAAATCCCTTCCAATTTTCATACCGTAATGGTTAAAGGATTAAAAAACATGAAACCTCTAGTGTTCCCCCTTTAACTTCTAGACCAGTGAGACACCACAATATAAAATCTGCGACTGACTTCCCTATCCTTGTCCACCAATAACGACATATAAAACTAGGGTACATCATTATATCAACATGGAACCTGAACAAACAAAAATAGTATCCACTATTTAAAAACATCTATATCAAGAATAATGGAACTACCAACATGCTTTGGAAGCACATAGATACATTAGGAGAGAAAGACAACTCACACAAGGTCACCCAACCATTAAAGATTTCTACAGAGCATCCCATAGAAGTGTAAATTATATCTTAAAGTACAACCAACTAATCAAAAGATGAGTCAAAAATTATATAATCCATGAACACTAGGACACAAATATCATCCACTCCCAATCTTATCTAAGTATTCTAACTCACAAGAGACCACTGTTCAACTGGCTCCATCTTGATGTGTGATAGTAATTTTTTTCTCAATGCATCATCCTCTACATAAACTTTCCTGGGTGTATATATGATATCAAAATCAATGATATGAAGATAATAAAACCAGTGTATATATATCATTATTATATCTTTTTAATTGAAGATATACATTAATATTTTGAGATCTTAACAAATCATAAACCGATCTCCCTAGGGATTGTGGTTCCATGTTTTGAGAAAATGAATAACATATTACAACTCAAGGTCACTGGTTAGGTAGTTATTCTTGTGAAGGTGTAATTTGTATGATCCATAAGACGTAGACTAATTTCCCTAAAATAAGACACATCCCAAACCCATTCCAAAAAAATCGCAAAAAATTCATAACCATAACCTGGTTCAAGATGAATAAAAACTGGTGCCAAAGTAAACATCATCATCACCTCCTAAAAATATCTATACCTATTTTAATTCTATTAAATATTTATACCCTTATAGGTGAATGATGTCACTGAATATTAGAGCATGGAGAGGTTCTAAAAACTATCTATAAGAACCTACAAATCCCTGTAAGCTTAGGATCTCTAACATGTTTCTGGGATGCTCTCGAGAAACAACAACATGCACCTTTTCAGGATCCATTGAGGCACCACTCTCAGATATCACATTCCATAGAAACATAACTTATAGGATCAAAAACCCACACATAGAAATCTTACCATACAAGAGAAGTTATCCAATGGTTCGAAGATTTTTATCCAAGTTGTATTTGTGATCCTCCTCTTTCCTGGTGTACACATTGATTTCATCTATGAACATAATAATGAAAGATTCCAAAAACTGATTAAATATTTAGTTTATTAAATCTACAAATACCATAAGAGTGTTAGTGAGAATGGATGGAATAACCAAAAACTGGAAACACTCATATAGACTCTGAAATAATATCTTGGGTATATCAACTTCTTGGAATCTTAAATGGTGTTACACCGAAAAAATTTCAACATTAAAAAACCAAATATACCCTCTTAGTTTTTAAAATATATCATCAAATCTTGGTAAAAGATACTCATTCTTAATGATCAAACAATTTGACTTAAAACAGTCAATAAAAAGTTGATTACATCCATCTACATACTTAGAAAAGAGTGTATAAAAAGGCCATTATGATACTCTTGTAAGAATAAATCATTTTACCTATAATTCCTACATATAGACATTATATTCCACTAACTTAGCAGGTTTAACTTAATAGGATGGTAATAAAATGTTGATCATTCTAAGTAACAACTCAATAGTCAACTAACCCGCTCTCTGTGTATGAAAGATAGAAAAATAATTCGGAAAGACCTGAAGGTATGAAAACAAAACTATAGGTAGCTAACTACCCAATAATGGGTCAACCACATTAAAAAAACGTCTCTAACAACTGCCTTGAGATTAAATAGTTTTATGAGACCACCGACCCTTTCCATCCCGAAATAGAGTCCCACTAACCCATAAAAACTTGAGTGACCCCATTTGTAGAAAATAACTTCACCTAGAAGAGATAATATTCTATCTTAGAAATTAATGTAATTTTCTAGTCTATTATTATGATCATGTAAAATATTTCATGATAAAGCACTTAGAATTCCCAAACCACCTCAAAGTCACATATCAACACCCCACCCATGGTATATTTGAAAGCTATTTTCTAAATCATTCCCAAATTTATGAAATGATCAAAAAATAATGGAACAATCTATTAACACAAACCCATCACATCAACAAAATTTGATGTTATAAAAGAATTATAATATAATATATCAAATAAATCTAGCACCATATTACATGGCATAAACATAATAACTCTAAAAGTAGTTATACCCACATCAGATTCCTATAGAACACACTTGGCTACATAAATTCGTCTAGACTTAGCCACCTAGAGATCCCCTTTGGCTTGAGAATGAGACACACCATCCTTGTAACGATCAACCATAACCAAAAACCCTTTTTAAAGAGTATCCCACCTGACTTTATTGGTATATCTTATCATAGAAACACTTCAGGTGGCTAGATACCCCAAAGAGTTGAAATGTTCTTGGAGCCTATATACACTAAGGCCTGGTATGACCATGCCTACCATTAGAGAGAAAATAACCTATTTCTTTACTATATAATCCCCTGAAACTTGTCCTATAGGAAAATGAAAAATCATGAGATTTTATTTCTGAACAGAATAACCATAATTCCTAACTATTTCTCCCCCTGATGCACTGCCCAATCATGACCTTCCATCAATGTATACCACAGTGAAAGTTGATTTATCCACTACCAATAACATTTTAGGAAGGAAAAGAAGAGCCAACATCGACCAAACATCATTCCTTATCCCCATATCAATCCTAGGAGCCATATGATAATCATTGGTTATATGGTTAGGTTACAAATGAACCAACTCCAAAAAAAGGTAGACTACTCCATAATAATATGATCCCCTTGCTCTAATATCTATAACTCTAGGGTCTTTTACCCGCATAAATTCTCAGGATAAAATTATGATTGAATATATTCATGAATGAAACCCATGTATGACTTTCCTAAAAAAAATCATTCACTATAGAATGCCACAATCTTAACCCCAGTCCCTGAAGAATATTCATGGTAAATCCCACTTGACAATCCTCAATAGTCTTCAAAATTTTAATGATAATTTCAATCTATTCAAACAACTATTTGAAATATCATGTTTATTTTTCACTATAAAAGATAGGTGGAATCTTCTTGGATCATTCCAATATATGATCCACTTCCCATATTTGGTTTGTTGAATCCACTAGCCCTAGAGTGTGATTGGTGTAGATAACTTCTTTTACCAAAGAATGGTCCACTGAATAATCAACAAGAGGAACCATTATTTCACATTCCCCTATTGTATTTACATGATCTCTTCTATGAGGAATTTTATATTTAAAACATGAAAATAACCAATCAGGCATGAGATAATTTTAAAAAAATTGAAATTAAAACCAGGATCTAAAATAATGATTTAAAACAATTAAAATTTAATGCTGTTATGAATGCTATCAAAAAATGGAAACTCCTTTTTTAAAGGTAATTGTATATAAAAATAAACACTGAACTATGTTATTAATATAAAATTAAATTAATCATTTCCTAATACATTTTAGATAAGTAAATTTATAAAACATACAATAAAATTGTTCAAATAAACCTAAATACATGGTATTGGACTTATAAATAACTATCTGACTACTCATGAAAACATGGATTTAGTAACAGGATTGATCTGGATACTCCCCTTTTCTAAACATATTATCTAAATTCAAAAGAACCTAATACTATCTACCTAGAAAAAAATGAACTCATGAAGTTCTAAAACACTTTAGGCAGAGTTACCCCTCCGATACCAAATTGTAGTAGACCAACATAGGTCAAGCTGGCTAGTCACCCAAGTTATCCCATCAAAGGGTGGGGTAAAATATGGAAAAAAACTATTCTCATATATAAGAAAATAAAAAAACCACCAAATTACATTGATGAAATAATGCAATATACAACTAATCCAAATAGGATAAACTGTCATGAAATACGAGCCTAGACCACTTGCCTCTATGTGACTAAACATCACCTCTAAAAAATATGAAAATGACACATCAATGAAAAAATAAGATTAAATCCTATAGAATGATCCCCCCATTACTTTAATACAACAATTAAATGTCTATATCCACCCATATGAAGAAGTAGGTTGATAGAAACAGATCCCAGTAGGATAAAATCAAAAGATATATAAAAATTATTAAAATAAAAACTAATATTACCTCTCTATAATACAAAACATTATTATAAGATTTTTCATAAAATTTATATTTGATAACTTTTTTCAAAAATCCGTGAGTTCTCAGAAATTTCATTTTGTGGGTTCTAATTCCTAAAAAAAACAGGTAAAGATACCGAAAAATAAACACATTATAAAACATTCATAAAATAAACTATCATATAATAAAAAATAAAAAATAAAAGTTCACCTACTATATGGTATCTAGCCTATGGGGAAATACATACTTGACACTCACAACACTAATAATTTATAAGGGCTAATCTATGTAATGGTGATTCCTTCAATATAGCATTAACATATAAGTGGTTACCTCCTAGTATCGGCACACACACTAAGCCTACCCATGTCTATATCTTGACATACCCAAGGATCCCTCTATGAAATGTTAGTAAATTTCTATTTTAAAGACCATGATTTAATTTTTATAAAATAATTTTAAAGAAACTCCACTCTACTTCCGGGTTTGAAAATCCATTTTCCACTTCAAATAAATGAATTTCCATTTTCAAGGGAAAAAACCCTTAAAAATTTAGCACCTCCACTTTTCAATTTCAGCACATGAAATTACATTTATAATGTCAAGAAACAATAAGAACTATATGTGACTCAATAAATTAGAACAATTATATAGTTCCACCAACCTCAAGAGAAAATAAACCCTTACCACCTTTTACAACATGGATTTGACACTACAATATCAATAATTGGATGACATAGAAAAACTGGAGACACAAAATGATTGATACAAAACACTATCAGATTATCATTCCATACATAAAATTTTTCTGGATGAAAAAATAGATATTGGGTGGAATGATTTAACAGTGAGATGAAGCACCCATCCCTACTGATCAATCATTGAAAGGATCAATTTAGATGGATGTAAGGAACCCAAAAATGCCTAGGGTAAGGGCTCAAGAAAAGAAGAGGGGCCTCAAATAAAAAAATTACTCCTCAAAAACCCACACCACACCATTAAAATAGGAACTCAGTAAATTACATGATGTGAAATATTTTACACATTAGGAATCCATTTCATTTTCTGTTTCCCAAAAAAATGCATCACCTTTTTTATTAAAACTAGATATTTAAATTATATGATGTGTCAACCTTAATAGAATTTTAAAATATCATGAAATTAATCTAACTTAATATATGAGTCCATATATATTTCAATTTCATAAAACCTCATTATAGGTCGTGTAACAATGAAAAAAAAAAACCTAACCAAATATGTAAATAAAAAAATCGGTGACATCACGATTTTACGTATCCTACAATTTTAGGGTTGAAAATAATATCCCAATGAAAAAGGGAAACCCAAAATTCAAGGATCAAAACATATTGGATATAAATTTCATTGATAATTACACATTTCCAATTCCAAAAATCCGCTATGACACACTAGGAAAATGTACATTTTTGATAAATTACATTTTTTTATATATCATGTTCAAAAAAGTAATATAATTCAATAATGTATTTTTATTGAAAATCAGAATTATTATATATTTAAAAATCATATATACATTAATATTTTTTATAAAATATATTTTGATCTTTCCAAGTGGGAAATTTAACTTTTTTAGAATGATTTTTGGGGGGTTTGAGTGTGTTTATATAGTGAAATTTTAAGATATATGTGAAATATATAGTAATCTAGAATCATTTTTTCAGTTTACTATATTTTTATTTGTGACACATTTTTTTATTATACATATAATTTTATATTTGTATTCTTTTTAATCTTTTAGTTTTCATAAAGGTTATTTTATGATGTCTTACTCATTATTTTTCATGAACACTTTTCAAAATTATCACAGTATATACAACTCAATGTTCCATCAATGGATGGCTATATAGAGGTTCGTCAATAATTTTTTTACAAATATAATTGTTTTATGATGTTTTATACAATATTCGTAATCATTTTATATGTTTTTTTATTTTGAAAAAAAAAATTATAATATAAAATGTTTATTTATATTACAAGAATTGATATATTTATGGGGATTTAATTTTTTACTATCTACCAAAACAAATGTATAACGTGTAAAATTAATATGGAGGGACAAATTTTCATTATAAATTGTCATGTTTTCTATTGGAACATAATATAAGTTGATAATTTCAAATATGGGAATATATTATTAAAATTATACTTGTTTTTTGAATTATCTACATGGGGGATAATGCTGAGTGTTTATTAGAACCAGATTATGTTTTGATAATTTCAAAGAATTATTTTTTTAATTTCATTGTAAATTATTCAGAATATTAATTGGGTTACTATAATTATTATCTTATGTATTGAGTAATTTATTCTTTACCATGATTATAACATAAAATCTATTTGATTAAAATTCCTTTATATTCAATTTTTTGTTTGTTAAAAATATATTTTTCAAATTTCATAATGAGTTTCTATGAAAAATAGGTCATTTATTACCATTAAATATCTTTTATAAATATTTTTTAATTTTCCCACATATTACATTTTCCCATGTATAAAATTCCCCCACATCACCAAACCACATTTTCAATTCTCCCACATAGCTAAATCATATATCCAAATTTCATAATTTGGATAAATTATTTATTTCGACCATTACATGGGAAAAAGAAATCCAAATTAAGTTATTATTTTTTAGTAATAAATATAAGAAAAATATCTACATTATAATATATGACATAAAATTCTTAATCAATATTTATATTATCCTATATTGAGTAAGATGTGTTTACATTTTTCTAATATATATTGTACAATATTTCAGAAATTTGTTTGTACTTAATTTATAGATAACATGATCTCTAAAAGTTCGATTAATATGATTATTGATTCTTTTGAAAGATAAAAAATTTCATATATATAATTCAATAGGAAAATAAGTGGATTATTTTATTTATATTTTATTATTTAGTTAAAAAAATTAATATGTGATGCAATTTATAGATTTTAAAACTCTAGTTACTTGAATTTATCTATGTGATCAATTCAATTATGTTAATTCACCTATCTAGTCAATTTAATTTTGTGAATCCAAATATGTGAATTGTTTGTAAATTATAGTTCATCTATTTGAGAACATTGGTTAAATTGGATCAAATACATAGTAATATTTTCTTACATTTTGAAATTCACTTACGTGGATTGAGGATTGAGAGGTGTTTCATGTGTGAATGTGAGCATTGGGGAAATGTTGGGTGGTCTTAAAGAAATATTGTAGCTAAAATAGAGAGGTATATGATTTCATTCTATGAAGGATGTGATTTTTTAGGAAAGAAAAAAAGGTCATTTGATGATAAGGAGTGTATATAATCAAACAACTATAGGATTTGAGGCCACACCATGATTGATTAGGCCTCACCTAAAAATAGGTTTGATGTGCCGCAACCCATAGAGGTTGTCTTGGTATGGTAGTTGGACCTTCTACCTGGAGAATTGAAATGGTGACCATGGAGGGTTTCACTATGATGGTGGAAGGTAGATGTAGGGGGGCCTTTTCTTGGGAATGAATTGGGATTTAACCATAATTGTTACACAATGATGTAGTTTCTAGGTGGCTATTTTCATGGGATACACTAATAATTTAGTAGTAACCCACTTTGAGTTTAGTCTTAGAAGCACACATGGGATGGCCAAATCGATCATGTATATTCCCCTTTATTCCTCTATTAAATCCCCCTAATACATGTGTCATTTCATTGAATTTCCTTCACTGGTATATGGTGAGTTCTACAAATTTTCTTTAGTATCTCCTTTTGTAAGCCCAACAATTTCTTGTGACTTGGGACAGAATATTGATCATGATTTCATTAGACCATGGTGAAATTGAAAATATCCAATAATACATTTTCATGGCATCTCAAGAGAATTTCTCAAAAGGATGTAAAATTTTATTTTAGTTTTTTTAATACCCTAATTCCTTGTGATTTTTCTAATGATTTCACCTATTTGGATGAAATTAAATAATTATTCAAAAAAATTTATAATAATTTATTTTGATGTTTAAGCATGAAATATATGATCTAGTGGTAGTATGTGATTAGAAAAGACATGAGAGATCATGAACAAGGCTTACCAAATCCTATAGATGATGGTAACATTTTATTAGAGGTAGGTTATCCCTATAATAAATACTCATACTCATATTGAAATATGATATCATTCTAATGTTCTTTATTCATGTGATCAGGTAATTTGGATGGGGATAGATAATGGAATTTATTGTGATAGAAGATGGAATTGAGCCTCCTTTTGAAGGAACAATAGACCTTTAACACATTTGGTGAATTGGGATAACTTGATTACTATGTCACCAAGTGGTTCAGGTTTCAATTCAAGTTATAAGAGACCTCGAGTATGACTATAGATGTGAGATTCAATTTTGTAGACATTTTTGGATTCCTTCGTGCAAGTTAGACCACATGAGAGTCCTAATCCTAGAAGAATTAGAGGGATGAGTGTACATGTCACACAAGGTGAGGCACATTATCTTGAGGATGGATTTTCGGATTTATGTTACCTAGGGGAACAATGCGTCATTTGGGGATAGAGGAGTTCTGATCAAGATAGAATAAAATTACGATATGGATTGAGAAATATACTATAAAATTATAATATATGACCCTTGAGTGGGCCCATATCAACAATGATTACTTATAATTATATTATAATAGGTTTAGAGTGGGATTTCATGGAATTTTCCCTAGTTATCCAGATCGGGTTTTAGAATTTGAATTTGATGAGGATGTGGCCTATAATTCTTTCTTGGTTTAGAAGATCCTATAAGTAATGGGAATTACCCAATTGTCTAATGATACCTAGTATCAATGAGATAATACATTCATAGTATTGAATGACTATAGTGTATAACCTTGAGAGAATGATGATATTGTTGAGATAACTGTCATTTTATGATATTTATGGATGAATGAATATGTCATTGTTGAGGTTTGGGGAAAATATTTAAGTGAATAAAACCATGGTAACAAGATAGTGAGTTTATGGGATTTATCTGATACCCTATATGTTTTTTATTCATATGTTTCTGAAAAGTTACAAATATCATCATGACTGATCATAGATCTCATGGCTTAGCCTCAAATTGATTGATAAGATGTCGGTGGAACCTTACATTGAGTAACAATGAAATACTTTTTAGGACATATTAGTCCCAACCTTGAGTAAATATGTATTGTTTTGGATACACCACACATTGAGTTTTAATATACTAGAAAATCCCAAGTTGGGTAAGAAGGTAACAGTTTTGATGTAAATTATAGGTCAATCTTGTGTGAGAATGTATGTATTGTGACTAAGAATGATCTTACATTGAATGAGATAGAAATTTAAAGGAAAACCATTACTCAGAAGGATGGTCTAGTTATGATTGTCTATAAGGCGTGAATGATGGACCCTAAAATGACTGATACTGGTGTGGTTAGAATATAGAAATGGGGCCCTATTATGAGTGATAAGATAGTGCCTGAGACTAGATGCGAGACCTACCTTAAGTGATAATAGAATGACTAGTATATAGCTTTTGTATCCAACCCTGCAAGGTAGGGTACTATTCAAGACATGTTGAAACCCTAAGATGATTCTTTATTTATGGGATGGATGAGTGTCATGTAATCATGGTTAGTATATGATGGAAAACAATGTACGGAGTCATGGTATCTCTGTTAAAACATGATATCCAATGCACTTATGTGAAAATATTTATTTTCTATCATTTATTTTCTCATGAATACATGTATATGAAGCCATATATTTGGGGAACATAGTGCTACCCCACTATGATATATTTCTCAAATCATGCATGAAAACTCTAGTGTGAGTATATAACTTATGTACTCATTTGTTTTTTTGTATAGGTTTTGTAGTGGATTGAGCTGGTGTAGAATGATTAATATTGGATATTTGGATTGTGGTGAGGATCAAGGATGGATTTTGAGTCTCTATGAATTTTAATTAATTTATTTATGTTTTATATGTGACTGGTTTAATGGGAGATCATATAAAATGCGTTAATGTAAGTTTTATGATGATAAATTTTTTATATCATTTTATACTGATAATGCATAACCATATGATTTCAATGGATATTTTTTAGTTATTTTCCTTAATATTTTATCATGAATAAATGAATTATTATATCCAATATATGGTTTAGTTCCTCATTACTAGAAGGTAGCCTCTGGAATACGGGGAGGATTACTTGAGGAAATATAACCCTCTATCTCATACTAATAATCTAGGTTGTGGTGTTACAAGTGTTATCATAGAATATTTTTCATTACGTTACTATTTTTGGATATGTATATGTTTAATAGGGACATATAGAATCTTATTTTGGTTCTCTTAAAGGAATCACTACCCCCTAGTTCCAGGAGGTGGTCAATGTGTCCTATATAAGTAATATTCGTGAGTTTAAGAGGATGGAGAGTCTCCGATAGATTATGATGGTAATGTAGTATACATTCCTATCTCACGATCTCATAAACATCAAATAGAAATGTGAAAATGGGTTGGAATTAAATGGTGTCATACCTTTATCCCATTATTTTCAGATGATATTGGATCGTTTCTCCACATCATTATGTAGTTAATTTTCTAACTCTCACCATAATATTTATTTACAATTTTTGTCAATAAGACTGTGTTCATTCTGGAGATAATTAGTCACAACATGGTTTTTATGATTTGTGGGATGAAGCACCAATGATTGTTACCATAATTTTCCCCTTGAATAAGAAAAATCACTACAAGAATAATGTGGTATTAATGTTGTAGATGACATTCACTATAAAAAACTAGCCTTTAACATTAGTAGAAATAGCCTTTATCAGCACTATAAATGTGATAACCACTTGAGTGATGTTAAAATCCCTGGAGTTTTATCAGAACTAAAATAGATTCAATAAATGGTATATTTATCAGCACTAACAAAATCAATGATAAATTGGATGATTATCTATGCTTTTTGGATCCACTAAATGTATCCTTTAAATGAAATTTTAAAATTGTTGATACAATGTAATGTTACAGCACACAACAATGGAAAACTAGAAACACAATAGAAAAACACCAAAAACACACCACATATCATACAAAACATTTCACAATACAGAGTTTAAATGAAATGAAATTTACAACAACAATACTATAAAACATTATATTATAAAATTTCAAACATTAGTTTTTACAAGTACATAAATGAATTTTTTTTACATAAATTAAAAACAATCCAAATGGTAGGATAGAGGACCACAACAAAGAAGACAACAATTGAGCCAATGTGTTTATGCTTCTTTCACAACAACTCAACCAAAAACACTTCCTTCATAATCATCTCAAAAAAGGAGATCCTTGGAGTAGAGGACTCACTCCCTGATCTATAGATTAAGAACCCTGATGAAAAGAGAATCATTCAACAGATCATGTAACAACACCTCTAGAGAAACGAAAACTGGGTCATTGAAGTGGTCAATATAATCCTTAACTCTCCAATGACCTTAATGGACACTCATAAGTTCTTCCATTTATTTATCTTCACCGCCTAGGGTATAAACCATATGAAAAGAGGGACATAAAATCCTCCCATTTAATCTTAACTAGCATCATTGGTGGGGAAAACAACTTCCATTCTTCCAAAGATGGATCCCCAACAGGCCCAGAACAACATAAAATATAACAGCTTTGAGTGTTCCAAACACAATGAAGACATGCTCAACTTCCTCAATCCACATCACTACCTTGAACGAACCTCATTAATTTACCTAGAAAATTTGAAGAGACTATGGAGAACCATAAATTGGGAATGACCCACTTGAAACTTCAGAGACCATTCTTGGAAGAAAATTCTGAATAACAAGAAAATTTAAAAATTAGGTTTAGAATCAATCTGAAAACCAACCGAAAAAATTATCCTTGCCCCAAAAATTGGATCAAAAGATAATAAACAAATTTAAACCAACAATTAGGAGTGCATATGAGGCTACTGGACCACAAAAAAAATTATCACAGTCGTCATGCTCTATGAACATACTACAAACTAGTTTTATACTCTAGATTTATGGTTTTATTTTAATCTATCAATGTTATTTGTTCTTAATTTATGTTTATTGTTTTTCTATCAAAATCCATAATAATATTTATTCTTAATATTAAATTTAAGATAATTTTTTCTATGATTGGGGATAGTGTTATTATGTTTCCTTATAAAAAAATATCTTAGTTGGATTAGTAGAATTTTCCCAATGTCTATGCTTGAAATCTAGAAATACATAAAGGCACCCATAGAGAAATAAGATAATTTCACAATGATAACTAGCTCATATGATAGTTTACTACCACTTCCACAAAACTAGGTTTCCGTTGTGCCACCCTTTAACACTTCTCAAAAAAAATCATTAATAAAAGTGGTGTCTTTATCAGCACTAAAAAAATAGATAAAGGTCTCTTTTAACAGCGCTAAAAACAGCGCTGTTAAAAGGGACCCTTTATCAGCGCTCTTTTTAGTGCTGTTAATGGGTCACCCCTTATCAATGATTTTTAGTGCTGTTAAAGGGGCCCCCTCTATCATCACTTTTTCAGTAGCGCTGATAAAGGGGGACCTTTATCAGTGCTTTTTTTTTCTAGCGCTGAAAATGTGTATTTTTCAAAAAAAATATATTTCCAAAAAAAATATTGATATATAAATATATTAGTATATTCAAATTTTATAAATATAATATATGTTTTATAAATATGTTTTATATAAGTATAAAAAACATTTTCACTTAATATATAATATATGTAGTGAAAATGGATTTTAAGATATTTGTGTGTGTGTATTTTTGTGTGTCTGTATTAACAAACATATATATTTTATCTATATATTTTAAAAAAATGTATATACATATTAATATATAATATTTGTGAATACATATAAATATGTATAATTATACTTACAAATACACATATAATATGTGTGTTTGTGTCTTGTGTATATGTATTTATTTATTTATAAACACACATACAAATAAGCATATTTTATAAATGTATTCAAAACTGATCCTATAAATATATATTAATATATGAATAAATATATGGATAAAAATTATAAATATATATATATCAATATAGATTAATATATGAATAAATATATAAATATAAGAATATAAGTATATAAGTATATAATTATAGATTGATATACGAACATATATATATATATATATATGTTAACATATCTAAATATGTATTAGTGTATATATATATATATGTTAATATAAATATATATTAATATTTGAGTAAATAGAAATAAAAATTTATATAAATATATATATATATATATTTTAATAAACGAAGAGAAAATCAATATGGTGGAGTGGTAAAGGCTTAGGTGCATAGGTAACATGCCCCGAGTTTGAATCCATGGGAGGTTGGTCATGCGTGCGTGTGTGGAATAAGTTCTAGAGCTGTTAGAGGTTTGGTGGTCAGGAATCTAGTGTTTGCGGCCTTGGGTGGAGGGGTTCAAGCACTGTTGAAGGGAGGGTTTATGCACTGGTGATTCCCCTCCCTAGTTTCCATATTATTTTAAATGTTTTTTTACCTTTTATCATCACTAAAAACCCACTGTTAAAAGGGGTATTTTATCAACCAAAAAAAGAGCACTGATAAAGGACCCATTTATCGGTGCTTTTTTTAGCACTAATCCATGATCCCATTTATCATCATTTTTTATCCCTGGTAAAAGGGGCCTTTATGAGATCTTTTTTAAGTACATATAAAAGGGACCCCCCCTTTATCTTCACTGAGATTAGAAATTATTTTTTACCACTGATTAAGGCTTTTTTAGCATTGATAAAAGCCTATTTTGTGGTAGTTTAATCAATGAAATACCATTATAATATTATCTCATAATAAATGTTTCATTATTTTGTTATTAACCAATATTATTGATTTACCTTTATTTGAATTTTTGATATGAAGTCATCAATGAACTACGAGTGTTATTTATTTAATCCAAAAGTTTGATTTCAAATAAAAGGGTAGATATTTCATCTTCCATAACATTGGAAAAAATATTTTTCGAAATAGTTAATTAATGTCATATAACATATGATAAACTAAATATATCTTCACCGGCCATGAAGACATGTTTCCACTTTTTACATGAAAATGTCAATTTATATTGATTATTATATAAATAATTATTAAAATTCCATATATATTTAAATACACACATATTTAAATAGAAATACCTAATGACCCATATAATAAGAGGAATTATTATTTCAAGCTCAGTCCTCATAACCACCTTCTTAAGGATTATAAGGTTTAAAATTAATGAGAATAAATGTCTTGTCCCTATAAGAATCCATCACCTAATATTCAAAAATCAAATTTTTCCGACCATAAATATAAAATCTATATCACAGGATATATGTTTAGGAATATATCTATTATATTTCATGGATCACATTATATTGCATTACTCATATAATGTTTTGATGTGAAATATATTTGAAATACAATATATCATTAAAGTTACATAGAAGAACAATAAAAATGTTATTAAATATTTATTAATTTTCACATGATCAAATGTAAAAATTTTTGTGGTTCTAAGGAACTAATTACTACCCATCCAATTAACGTTTCTTCAAAGGAAACCTTAATAATATACGTTTATAGGGGTTTCATAACACCTTGATATTTTATGAGAAGTATATATTTTTTATGTCTTATGTTATACGCAACATCAAAGGAATCTTTCAATACGCACAACACTAGCTTGGATTTATTTACATGCAATCGCAACCTTCCATGATAGCGTGTTGTACGCAATACTAAGTTTCACAAAACAACGATATGCTATTAAAATATTATATAAACTAGGAATTGTGAATATTAATACTCAATATTTATAATTATATAAATTTTATCTTTAAAAATGTACTTCATTTCTAGATTCGGAATATTGAAATTAGCCTAGGGTTAATTTTGTGTATTTTTCTGAAAACATTCAATTTTTAATGAATAGTGAAAACACTGGGTTACTATTTAAAAACCGACTTTTATTTCAATAATTATTTATTTTATTTAAATTTATTTTAGGTCAAAATTGGTACATAATATCTATATAATTTCAATATAATTCATTGGAGTCATTTTATAATAATTTTAGATATATAAAATTTTTATTGAAATTTTAACCGTCTTTTACCCACCTCCTAAGAGAATTTGAAAATTTACATAAAACGTAATTTTACCGCTTCTGTGAGTGGAATTTCGAAAATCAGAGAAACACGGGTAATATCAAGGAGTAAAATTTGGTTCAATATGATAAAAATAATTTTTGGTGAATAGTATCTTTTTACTTTTATTTACCACAGTTAAAAATAAATAGAGTAATTAAGGGTAAAAATGATATTATTATTACACTAACACATGTCCTAATTATATTGGATAAGTTTCATTCGACCAAAAACAACCTTAGGAATAAAATATGACCAGTTAGGTCAACTTGGATTCGATTGGGACACTTATTATTATTTTATTTAAATAAAAGTTAAAAGTGTTAAAAACAGAGTTTAATAAATAAAAAAACTTAATATAGGGTTATACATAAGATAAATTAGACTATAAATATTCCATATAAAGATAAAAATATTTCCTACATAATGGTATTTTATTTTTAATTTTTAGACATTAAATAATTTAATTTAATTATGAATCAATGATGATGCAATAATTACCTTATTAATGAAATATTAACATAATTGATAATAGAAATTTCCAAATAAATGTAATTGAAGACTTTTTATGAATTAAACTAATTTTATAGCTCAATATGACATGTTAGTATTGATTTAATTAACTTTTTTCTAACTAATCAGGCTGTTATGATTTTCAAAAAAAATCAATTACCAAATAGTGTCAAAAATTGACATAAAATATATTTTAAACCAAATATTATATTAACAATTGTTATTTTATTACTAGAAATCTATGGTTCCTAAAAATGACTTATATAAAGTTATAAATACTAATTATGAACTACTTTGTGTTCTTTTAGCTTTTTATAGTAAGTTTAATAACCATATAGTATAAGAAAACCAGAAGACACGTTAAAAGTAAAATTATTTAACATAGAGTTAAATCTAAATGATAAGGTTAAAATAGTAACCTAAACTTGTCTAAAATATATTTGTTGAGAGTATTTCCACACATCCCAACCATATATTAGAAATAAATTAAATTGGAGATATTAAAAACTGAATATGACTTTATAATAAAATAATATTTTAAGTTTTTCCTAAGGTTCCCCTATCCTCCCTTATAAAAGGGCACCTCATCCCTCTCCTCCTCACACCACATTGAGCCTTCAAGATCGGCCAACCCCTGCCAATTTATCTTCTCCACTTCCCTAGAAACATCCTAGAGGTCCTGGTCTTATTCAAAGACCTTCATTAGTTCCCTAAGAGGAGGTTATGAAGAGGCACTTTAAAGAAGAGGTAATGTCTGTTACCGATTCATTCAAATTTATTTCTTCTTCTACTTCCTCTTCATTAGTTGTTTCATTATGAAGTAATAACATCAGAATCAATGATATACTGATATGTTATTATAAATATGAAACAACACTATTTCACTTTCTATCCATCCTATGGAAAACGAAATCACCGCGCGTGCGTATGTACGGAATACCGACTCCACGCCGTGGTGTAATCTGTTTTCCACCACCACCTTACTTGGATGGATATAATGGTGTAAAGAATAACTATATATGATTATTTTAATGTTATATTTATTCGTAAATAGTATACATATACTTCAATACAATTCCACGATAATGGGAATGATATCATCGCTCGTGCATACGTACGGCCTACCGTCTCCACAATGTGATGCGACTCGTTCTACATGATCTTCACTGAATAATGATTATATAAATGGATTGAATGAATAAAAATGATATATGTTACAATATGGAAATGTGGAATCTATAACCTAAAAAAATAATAAGAATTAATTCCCCAAGACATGCATAAGAACATAACGCAATGAACACCCGAATAACAAGAAGCAAAAAAATATTACTAATAAGAAGATAAGAATATGACCATATATGATATCATAACAATGAATATTATTCTGTAATAAGTCAATGAAATTATTTAAATCATTACACAGGAGGTTTGGACACGTAAAAAGCATATCATACCTAAGGTAAGGGAAAATCTCACAATCTCATTTTTATCCAAGATTGTTTATACTTTGGTATTTGCTGGGGTGTATTTATCATCCACATCCATGTTTCCTCAATATGTAATATTATTTCTATCCTCATACAGTTTTTAAATCCCATATTACTTATTGGTGAGTTTTTAGTAAAATATATGAAATGAATCTTTTTTCATGTTTAGTACGAGGTACTTTTTGACTTTTCCGGCCAAAGTACGAGAAGAATGTTTTTTTAACTTATACGGCCTGAATGGATTTTTAGAACATTATTACCATGAATCTTCCTTTACGAGTTTTAACGTTTATTTTTAATCAACTTCTTTTAGTTTACAATTATATGACATTTTAAGAAAAGAAAAATGTTTTTGAATAAGAAAGAATATTTTCCTCAAGAATGGAGTTCAATTGTTTTATCAAAATTATTTTCCATCTAAGGTAATATGGGGTTCTATTTCTATCACAATTTTTACATTGATTTGTTTATGTTATGAAGGAATTATTTTTAGTGTGCCCTTTTATCTTATATGGATTATGTTATGACAACATTATGTTTAAGAATCCCATTTTTATTACATGGGTTATGATATGATGTATGATCTATGGTCTTGTGGAACACATAATAATGGTATCATTACGAGATGGGTGGGACCTATATCTCCCTCCAATGCATTGGGTAAAGATTTATATCTCATGAGATAGGCATGGATGGAAAGGCAGGTTAATCCGGTTTAGTTAAATAGGACATAAGCGAGGAGTGAACTCGGTTCAGAAATTGACTTTATCCACTAATATAGTCTTGGAAATGAGTCTTTAATAATAAGAAATGATTCACTATGATTATGTGTGTATTCCAAAGAGTTTCATGTTATGATTATTGGGATTACATTTCACTACCATGACTTATCCCTTGTAATGATATTATGATCTCTTTTTCAGGTTAATATTTTCAAAATGTTATGTTCTTATGAATATGATATGGTTAATATTTCTTTTGTATTCCCTTACTGATCATTTGAGCTCACCATGTTGTATGTTTTATTTTCCCTAGTTCAGGAAGAAGGGTATTAAGTAATACATGCTAAAAGGGACTCTAAATATGATGAAATAAATGGGGTACAATGTAGCTTTTTTATGTACTAGTTATTTATGTTTCCTAGTTTCTAAAGACACTATACGTATACGGTCCTTTCATGGTTTTCTTATATGTTATAATAAGTGTGCTTCAATTTTAAAGAAATAAAAATGTATGTAAATTATGGGTCATTATAGTTGGTATCAGAGGAAAGTTATAGTCATCCTTTGGAAACTAGGATGTGAAAGCCTTAGTAAGAACCCTAAGGATGTGTATAAAGATATGAAAAAATCATAGTGTTTTATAAATGGCCCTAAATAACTTATGAGAAGACCTAAAGCGAGAAATTTTAATCATGATTATGTGATTTTCGTATTATGATTAGTGTTTCTCATACTATTCTTATTGGTTTTTGTCAATGGATGGAACCTGAAGGAACCGTGTTAATTATGAATGTGACGGGTATTGTAATGATTGTACCCCTAAGAAACAAAACGTTATGGGCGCTGGAATGAAAAATCTTGTAGCCATGCTCACACAAATTTCTCAAGATATGAATCATGCAGGACTTCCAAATGAGCAAAGAAAGAAGCAACATTCTGTTGAATCCTTCATGAGGAAGCGTCCACCCTCATTCATCGGGTCTACTAATCCATTAGTTGTTGAACAATGGATCAGTACTACTGAAAAGATATTTTCAGTTCTTAAATGTTCTGAACACGATCAAGTCGTCTTAGTAGAATATCCTTTGGAAGGTGAAGCTGATCAATGGTAGAATCTTATCAAGAATACAAGGAAAAGGGATGAAATTGAGTATATGGAATGGGATGAGTTCAAGAACATATTTTTCAATAAGTACTTCCCTCGTATTCTTCGAACAAAGATGGAGAAGGAGTTTCTTGAACTAATGAAAAAGGATGATGAATATTTTGGTACCTACGAAGAAAATTTTAGAAGACTTTCAAGGTGCGCTTATGGGATTATTATCCAAACTTAGAATAAGACTGATCGATTCACTAGTGGATTAAAAATACGTCTTCGATGGGCGTTAACTATAAGGGAATTAAATATCTATAAGGTAATCATTTAATGTGCTCTCAACGTTTAGATGGATATTGGAGTAACCCATCAGTCATATGTATTTGATAAGAAGAGGAAAATGGAATTCAAAGGAAAATCTAAAGAGCACACTGAAAAGAAAATGAGTTTTACCTTATACTCAATTCGTGGAAAGAAACATGGAAGGAGTTGTCATAAAGGGAAAAATAAATGTTCCAAATGTGGAAAATAAGGTCATCGGGCATTTGAATGCTGCAATGATGGAAAAAAGATGTCTACTGATGCGAACAAAGAAAATGCTACACCGAGTGCACCTCCTACACTTCAATGTTACAAGTGCAAAGAAATGGGGTAATATGATAATCAATGCCCTAATCCAAGGGTTTTTTATGATGATCGACATCAACAAACTCTTATGGATAAAGAAAAAAAGGAAAGTCACATGCAATTTCTATCAGCGATGTGGAGTACGATAACGAAGTGGTGAAAGGTACAATTACCATCTAATCTATAGTAGCAAATGTTTTATTTGATTCTAGATCCACCCACGCATTTATTTCTGAAGAATTTTCTAAGGGTATCGCTGTATTACCTCAATAATTAGATGTTGAGTTAGCTGTGACAACTCCTAAAGGCACAACAGTCGCATCAAAAGTTTATAATTATTCTATAATTGAAGTTTGTGGGAAAGTGGTTCCTGCAAATATTTTGATCCTTCTAGTAGTGGAATTTGATGTGATTCTTTGCATGGATTGGATTTCATTATATGGAGATCATATCAATTGCCAAATAAGGGAAGTCACATTTCCTCTTCCAGATCAATCTATGATCGTCTATCGATGCAAGGATGAACATAACCTTCCAGTGGAAATTTCTTCAATCTTATGGGTCTTGATTCCACTAAATGATGGTTATTTATCTCAAATGGCTGGAAGAAACTCACAATTAAGAATATTCCCATTGTACGGGAGTTTGATGATGACTTTCCAGAAGAATTTTTGGGTCTTCCACCAAATTGTGAAGTTTAGTTTTCAATAGAACTCTTTCCGGGTGATTTGCCTATTTCAAAGGCACCTTATAGAATGGACCCAATTGAGTTGTAGGAATTGAAGAAGAAACTCCAAGATAATTTTGATAAGGGATTCATATTCCCAGAGCGTCACCTTGGGGAGAACCTGTTCTGTTTTTTAAGAAGAAAGATGGATCAATGAGACTCTGCATTGATCATCGAGAACTTTACAAGATCACTATCAAGAAAAAATATCCTCTCCCACACATTTATGACTTATTAGACAAACTATGCTGAGATAATCACTTTTCTAGGATTTATCTTCATTCAAGGTATCATCAATTACGGGTTAAAAGGGAGGATATACCAAAGACAACATTCCGTACAAGGAATGGACACTATGAATTTATAGTGATGCCATTTGGTCTAACTAATGCCCCAGCAATCTTCCTAGATATAATGAATAGAGTATTTAGAGACTATCTTGATCAGCTTGAGTTAGTCATTATAGACAATATTCATGTCTATTCGAAGATCAAGGAAGAACAAAAAGATCACTTGAGAATTGTATTGAAGACCCTGAGAAAGGAGAATCCTTATGCCAAATTAAACAAGTGTGAATTTTGGCTTCAAAATGTTTCATTTTAGGGTCACATAATCTCAAAAGAGGGGATATCTGTGGATCCAGAAAAAAAAGAGGTTATCAAAAGATGGTTGAGACCAACAAAAGTAACTGAGATCCGAAGTTTTCTTGGTTTGGCTGGATATTATCAATGTTTTGTGAAATAATGTTCATGATTATCTAATCCACTCACTAGGTTGACTTGGAAAGGAGTTATGTTCGTTTGGATGGAGGAGTGTGAAGAAAATTTCAAGGAGTTAAAAATAAGGTTATCCAGTGCACCTATCCTCCCACCGCCTTGTAGTGGAAAAAGTCTTGTGATCTATAGTGATGCATCCAAGAAGGGACTGGGATGTGTTCTTATGCAAAATGATATGGTGATATCTTATGCCTCACGATAGTTGAAAATTAATGATCAAAATTACCCAACTCATGATTTGGAGTTAGCTGCAGTAATCTTTGCATTAATGATTTGGATGCACTATCTTTATGTTGAAAGGTGTGATATTTATATTGATCATAAAATTTTAAAGTATATTTTCACACAAAAGGAGATGAATATGCGCCAAAGAAGATGGTTGGAGCTGATTAAGGATTATGACTGCTCAATTCATTATAACCCTGGGAAAGAAAACAAGGTGGCAGATGCATTAAGTTGACAATACCATGCTGGCTTGTCCATGATGAGGATTACAAAAGATCCAATATTTATGGATTTACAAAGGTTGGATTTTGGAATTATAATGGAAGGGGAAAAATAATATCTTTCTCAAATGAATGTTCAACCATATATACATACGAAGATTAAAGAGGCACATAAAGAAGAGGTGGAGTTACAAAAGAAGGTGAGAAAAGTTCTTGAATTTTAATTTGATTGTGACAGGATAATAAGGTTTAGGAATCAGGTTTTTTTTCCTCCCATCCCAGAATTAAAGAAGGAGCTACTCGATGAGGCTCATAGTTCTTCATTCTCTATTCATCCTAGAAGCATGAAGATGTATTGGGACCTGAATAAGTAATTCTAGTGGGATGGCATGAAAAGAGATGTTGCTAAATATGTCTCTCGATTCTTGGTTTTTCAGCAAGTTAAATCTGAGAGACAGAAGTCTAAGGGGATGTTACAACCATTACCCATACCAGAATGGAAATTGGAAAACATCACTATGGACTTTGTCACCAGACTTCCTAAAACATCTAAAGTCAATAATGCTATCTGGTTCATAGTTGATCGTCTTCCGAAGTTGGCACGAATCATTGCTATTAGATAAGATTTATCTATGGATCAGCTTGCGAGTATATATATAAGGGAAGTGGTAAGATTGAATGGAGTACCACTTTCCATTATATTTGATCGTGATCTGTGGTTTACCTCGAAGTTCTGGAGAAATCTTCAGCATACTTTAGATACAGAGTTGATTTTCAGCACTATTTATCATCCTCAGACAGACGGTCAGTCTGAGAGAACAATTCAAACTCTAGAAAACATGTTGAGAGCTTGGTCTATGGATTTCAAAGGTGGTTGGGATCAACACCTACCATTGGTGGAATTTTCTTATAATAATATCTTTCACTCTAGTATTTAGATGGCTCCTTATGAATCTCTCTATGGAAAAAAATGCAGGACACCATCTTGCTGGGATGAAGTTGGGGAATGAAATCTATTAAGACCTGATCTTGTTGATAAGATGGAAGAAAAGGTTAGATCTTTTCAACAACACCTAAGAGTAGCTCAGAGTCAACAAAAAAGCTATGCTGATAACCGAAGAAAAGACATAGATTTTGAATTGGGTGATAAAGTGTTATTATGAATATCTCCTTGGAAAAGAGAAATGTGATTTGGAAAGAAGGGAAAGTTGAGCCCTAGGTATATTGGTCCTTTTGAAATAATATATTGTGTTGGGAAGGTAGCTTACCGAAGGGTACTTCCTCTAAATCTCTCTCATGTTCATGATGTGTTCCATGTATCTCTCCTAAGAAAGTACATACCCAATCCTTCATATGTACTCATCTCAGAAGTTGTACCATTGGAGCAAGATATTTCTTATGAAGAACAACCGATAAAGAATCTGAATCGTAGAGAAAAAGTCCTACGAAACAAGACCACTTTCTTGGTGATGGTTTTATGGAGGAACCATCAATTAGAAGAATCTACAAGGGAGCTTGAGGATGTGATGAGAGAGAGTTATCCTCATCTGTTTGTTACGAAGTGATGAATTTTGAGGGACAAATTCATTTTAAGTGGGGTAGAATGTAACACCGTCATATTTTATGAGAAGTATATAATTTTTATGTCTTATGTTACACGCAACATCAATAGAATCTTTCATTACACACAACACTATCTTGGATTTCTTTACACGCAATAACAACCTTCCACGCTAGCGTGTGTTGTACGCAATACTGAGTTTCACTAAACAACGATATGCTATTAAAATATTATATAAACTAGCCGTTATGAATAGTAATACCCAATTTTTGAAAATTAATAAATTTTATCTTTCAAAATGCACTTCATTTTTGGATTCGGAATATCGAAATTATCCTAGGGTGAATTTTTGTTATTTTTCTGAAACTTTCAATTTTTGATGAATAGTGAAAACACTGGGTTACTATTTAAAACCCGACTTTTATTTAAATAATTTTTTATTTTATTTAAATTTATTTTAGGTCAAAATTGATACAAAATAACTATATAATTTCAATGTAATTCATTGGAGTCATTTTATAATAATGTTAGATATATAAAAATTTTATTGAACTTTTCACCGTCTTTTACCCACCTCCTAGGAGAATTTGAAAATTTACATAAAACTTAATTTTACCAGTTCTGTGAGTGGAATTTATAAAATCAAAGAGACATGGTTAATATCATGGAGTAAAATGTGGTTCAATAAGATAAAAATAATTATTTGTGAAAATTAATTTTTACTTTTATTTACCACGGTTAAAAGTAAATAGGGTAATTAAGGGTAAAAATGATATTATTATTACCCTAACACATGTCCTAATTCTATTGAATAAGTTTAATTCGACCAAAAACAACTTTATAAATAAAATATGACTAGTTAGTTCCACTTGGATTAGATTAGTAAACTTATTATTAATTTTTTTTAAAGATGAGTTAAAAGTGTTAAAAACAAATTTTAATAACTGAAACATTTTTAATATATGGTTATACATAAGATAAATTATACTATAAATATTCATTATAAATATACAAAGATTTACTATATAATGGTATTTTATTTATAATTTTTAGACATTAAATAATTTAATTTATTTATGACACAATGATGATGGAGTAATTACCTTATTAATGATATATTTACATAATTGATATTATAAATTCCCAAATAAATGTAATTTGATACTTTTTATGAATTGCACTAATTTTATAGGTTAATATGACATTATAGTATTGATTTAATTAACTTTCTTCGAACTAATCATGCTGTTACGATTTTCACAAAAAATCAATTACCAAATAGTGTCAAAATTGACATAAAATAGATTTTAAAACAAATATTATATTATTAATTGTTATTTTATTCCTAAAAATCTATGGTTCAGCCAAATGACTTATATGAGGTTATATATATTAATAATGAACAACTTGGTGATCTTTTGGCTTGTTATAGTAAGTTTATTAACCATATAGTATAAGAAAACAAGAAGACATAGTAAAACTAAAATTATTTAACTTAGAGTTAAATCTAAATGATATGGTTAAAATTGTAACCTAAACTTGTCTAAAAAATATTTTTTGAGAGGCCTTCAACCCATCCCCACCTTATCTTCTAAATAAATCAATTTGGAGCTATTAAAAACCGAATATGACTTTATAATAAAATAATATTTTAAGTTTTTTCTAAGGTGCACCTCTCCTCCCTTATAAAAGGGCACCTCTCCGTCTCCTCCTCACACCACTTTGAGCCTTCAATTTTGGCCAAACACTACCAATTTCCATTCTACACTTCCCTAGAAAAATCATAGAGGTCCTGGTCTTCTTCAAAGACAATCTTTAGTCCCCTAAGAGGAGGTTAATAAGAGGCGCTTTAAAGAAGAAGTAATATTCGTTACCGATTCTTTCAAATTTGCTTCTTCATCTACATACTCTTCTTTAGTTGTTTCATTATTAAGTAATAACATCAGTATCACTAATATACTGATATTTTGTTATAAATATGAAACAACTCTATTTCTCCTTCTATCCATCCTACAGAAAATGAAATCACCGCGTGTGCGTACGTACGGAATACCATCTCCACGCCGTGGTGTAATCTGTTTTCCACCACCACCTTACATTTATTTGTATAATGGTGTAAAAAATAACTATATTTGATTATTGTAATTTGATATTGATTCTGAAATAGTATACATACACTTCAATACAATTCTATGATCATGGGAATGATATCATCGCTTGTGCATACGTACAGCCTACCGTCTCCACAATGTGATGCGACTCGTTCTACATGATCTTTGTTGAATAATGATTATATAAATGGATTGAACGAATAAATATGATATATGTAACATTCTATAAATGAGGTATATATAGACTAAAAAGAATAATAAGAATTTATTTGACAAGACATGCATAAGAACATAAAGCAATGAACACCCGAATAACAAGTAGCAATAAAATATTACTAATAAGATGATAAGAATATGAACATGTATGATATCATAACAATGAATATGATTCTGTAATAATTCAATGACATTATTTAAATCATTATACAGGAGTTTCGGACACATACAAATCATATCGGACCTAAGGTAAAGGAAAATCTCACAATCTCATTTTTATTTGAGATTGTTTATACTTTGGTATTTACTGAGGTGTATTTATCATTCACATCCATGTTTCCTCAATATGTAATATTATTTACATCCTCCTACAATTGTTTAAATCTTATATTACTCTTTGGTGAGTTTTTAGTAAAAGATATGAAAAGAATATTTTTTCATTTTTACTACGAGGTACTTTTTGACTTTTCTGGCCAAAGTACGAGAAGAATGTTTTTTTTATCTTATACGGCCTAAATGGATTTTAAGAAAATTAATTCCATGAATCTTCCTTTACATGTTTTCAAGTTTATTTATAATCAACATCGTTTAGATTAATGATTTATGACATTTTAAGAAAGGAAAAATGTTTTTGAAGTAGAAAGGATATTTTCCTCAAGAATGGAGTTCAAGTGTTTTATCAAAATTATTTTCCATATAAGATAATATGGGGTTCTGTTTCTATCCCTATTTTTAAATTGATTTTTTAATGTTATGATGGAATTATTTTTATTATGTCCTTTTTTCTTATATGGATTATGTTATGATTTCATGATGTTTAAGAATCCAATTTTTATTACATGGGTTGTGCTATGATGTATGATTTATGATATTGTGGAACACATAAGAATGGTATAATTATGAGATTGGTGGGACCTATATCTCCCTCCAATGCATTGGGTAAAGATTTATATCTCATGAGGTAGACATGGCTGGAACGGCAGGTTAATCCGGTTCAGTGAAACATGTCTGAAATGAGGAGTGAACTCGGTTAAGAAATGGACATTGTCTGCTAAGATAGCCTTGGAAATAAGTCTTGACTACTAAGACATGATTCTATATGATTACGTGTGTATTCCACAAAGATTCATGTTATGAATATTGGGATTAAATTTCACTACCATGATTTATCCCATGTTATGATATTATGATCTCTTTTGCAGGTTTTGATTTTCAAAATGTTATGTTCTTATGAATATGATATGATTAATATTTCTTTTCTTTACCCTTACTGAGCATTTGAGCTCACACTGTTGTATGTTTTATTTTCCCCAGGCCAGGAAGAAGGGTATTGAGTAAGATATTCTAAAAGGGACTCTAAATACGATGAAATAAATGGGAGACAATGTAGCTGCTTTATGAACTAGTTGTTTATGTTTCCCAGTTTCTAAAGGCATTATACCCATACGGTCCTTTCATGGTTTTTTAATATATTGTAATAACTGTGCTTCAATTTTGAAGTAATAACAATGTATGTAAATTATGGGTCGTTTTAGGTTTTAACCATGTAAATAAATTGTCTGGAAGGTCTTTTGATCCATCAATACATAGGGATTATGTTCATCTAAGGTGAGAAACCCTGGGGCATAAAATATTCATGTATAGTTTATAAATCATTGTAAAACTCTATTTATAAGAGACTTGGGTGTTATTTTGGTAGACTGCATAAGGGATTAATTACGAAGGGTGCATCCTTAAAAAAATATTATAATGAGGTGGTTTACATAATATAGGGAAACCCATTGTTTAGGAATCCAATACACTATAAAATATTTAATTACTTTTGTAAATGAGTGGCATTTATGGAAGATAAATGTGTTTAAGGACAGTAGTAATAATATATATTTTATAGACAACCTTCCACAATGAAATTAGATATCATAAACAAAATGTGTCTTCCTCAAGGCCATTAAGAAACCAATAAAAAATATTATTTGAGTCATTCATGGACATAGAGAACATACATGGGACTCCATCATATTTTTTACACAATAAAAATGACTACATATGGTAATTCATCTCAAAATAAATTATGTTTAATGATTATATCTCAATAATGTAATTTGGTTTCTCCTCTTAAGGAGTCACCTGAGTAGCGGGGAGGAGATGAGATATAGGGTTCGTAACAGTGTATAAATGAAAAAATAGGAACCTAAAAAGATAAAACAATGATATAGGAAAAGTATAAAATAACATACCTTGGATTTAATTCTAGATTTTTCTGAAGGATCATAGTAGAGTCACGCCGTAGTGGCAAGGAGATGAGATATAGGGTTCATAACAGTTAAAAACTCAAAACAAGGAACCCAAAAATATAAAACAATGATATAGGAAATGTAGAAAATAACATATATTGGATTTTATTCTTGATTCGTCTAATGGATTGTGGTGGATTCACACTGGTAGCACTTGAGTTTCATGAGATCTTTAGAATTTCAATGACTAAGTGCGGGTTAGGTTTTTTTAAAATATATCATCAATAATTTTAAGAGGTCTTTTATAAAAGCACTGAAAAATATTCATTTTATCAATGTCAAATTGATAAGTTCTGTGAAAAGTGTTTTTTATTAGTGCTAAAAAAGAGTAAATATATCTTGATATTTATCATCCCTCCAAAATCACTAATATAAAAGATCTTTATCAGCACTAAAGGAAACATTCTGATAATAGATAACCATTATTAGTGCTAAAATAAAGTGGAGATATAATAGAAAATTTTTCAGCTCTAAATAAAAGGAAATGATAAAGGGTATCATTTATCAATGCTTTCATTTAGCATTGATAAAGTTTACTAATTATAAGAACTTATTTTATCATTGATAAAGATGGAACTTCTCAGTGTATTTTTCAAGCACAGTTATATTTCGGTGTTGTTAATGGCTATTTTTGTAGTAATAATTACCTTTTCCTATTAAAAATGATATAAGGGTATAATTAAACTACTTATAACAAGGGTAATAAATTAATATAAAAAATATAGTCATTATGAGGATAGACTACTTATTGAGTTCTATAGGGAGGACCTCCGTGGTTTTTGATTTCCGATCTGATATCATATGGGGGTATACACTATGGTTGTTTACTTGATCACCATTTGGAGGACCTTTTGATGGTATATTTATTATTTTACAATATAGGGTGGTCTTAAATTTTTGTAATATTTATTTTCATAAGGACGACCCCTTCAATATATAACCTAGGGAGGACCTCCACACTTATTTAGTTGACCACTATAGGGAGAACCTTTGTGGTTTCTAGTTTTCTTGTGGGTGTCATAATAAGGACCTCAATTTTAGATTCCTACTTCCCAAACACTATATATAGAGGATTTTATTATTTTTGGATACTAACATATTGATATGGGAAGGACCATTCTATCTATTGATATTTTTATTATGGGTAGGGACTCTATAACTAGAAAAATGTGGTGGACATATGTGATTATCATATTTTTTTACTAGTATTAAAATGGATGTAAGGAAGACCATCATAATGAGGACTCTACTAATGTAATATAATTTTTTTATTGTTTCTGTATATAATTTGGGCCTTTGTGATTTTTTAATTGTTGATTTTAGTGATAGGGATGATCTCTGTGAGTGGGGTCCTATTCTGGTGAATAGATAGCAGATGTCCCTTAGTAGTTAAACCTCTTCAGTACCATAATTTAGATGATCTATTTTCTAATACATTCATCTTTATGCTCTTAAATATCAGTGTCAAATGGATATTACATAGTCAATTACTATTTTGAATCCTTCTAGATGTATTTAGGATGGATATCAGATAATAGTTTATTTCTACCTCTACCTCCCAAAATTAAGGGTGATATGTTTTCATTATCTCTGGTGATAGACATCCAATGTAATATATAGTGGTGATAGATGTGGGGATGGAATGTGGGGATTCATCTCCTAAAGTATTTAATGTGTCACCCTCAATGTTAGGATGAAAATATTGACGTTTTATTCTGAAATGATGGAATTCATTACTTTGGCATTGAAGATGTTCAATCGGTGAAAAATTTCATGAAGGTATGGGGATGAAACCATTATTTCAAATAAATATTTGATCCATGATAAAATATTTTTTAGATGCACATATAGAATGGTAGATCCACCACTCCCTTAACCCTATCTAGGGTATTTAATTATTTTTTATTCATTTAGTTATGATACATTTTTTATTTGATCGGATAGAGTTATGGAAGATAACAAAAATTAAGAAACCTATCAAAATTTTAACATATGTTAGAATGCATAATCAATAAATATCAATCACGGATGTAGAATTTCACATACAATACCACATTTTTTATTCCCCTTAGATTTTTATTCCCTTGTTTTTTTGGATGTGGACCCACTTTTTTATGTAGAAAGTTAATTAGAAAGAACTAATGATGATTTAAATTAGGAATCAAGAATGAGTGGATGAGAGGTCATCTCATCCCTTAAAGGTTATTATTTCATATTTTGGGACTGTTCAAATTTTAATAAATATTCGTGAAATTATTCCCAAGAATATTAAATGTCAACCTTGTTGTTATAGTGAGTGATTGGAACCATGAATTGATTTAAAAAAATGAAATATTCTAAATCGTCACCTTATAGGCTATTTATTCCCTGATTTAATTCCATACATATGCATACTATAGAAATTATCATCAAATAAGGAGACAATGGGTGTAGAGACGTTTAAGATTTTCATAGGGAATTTGATATCTACATATAAATGTGAATGAATTTAATTGACACATAGTATGAAGCCATATATTTAGGTTATTTATTCCATTTATGTTTCTGTATCTAATACTATTGTAGAGCCGTTTAATATCATGAAACCACAAAAATATAATTACCAATTATGGTTATGTAGTTAAGGACATTATATCCTACTTTTTATGATCTTATGAATAAAAACATAATGTCTTATAGTCAAATGTCATATTAGTAGGACCATGCTCCGATAATATTAATGTCATATAGAATTCACTACAAGGTGAATGTTACCATTCAGTTTTTGGAGTTTGAATTAGGTATAGGAATACCTTTTTAATGTTGAGAAACAAGATGGGTTATTTAATGGTAGGTTGGGGATTACCCTAGTTTGGAATACAATTAATGGTCATGATTAATTTATTATAATATGGAGGGTGATTAAAGAGACTACTATAAATATAGTGTATTTGGTGATATTTCATAACAACCATGTTTTTTGAGCCATGATGGTTGATCCAAATAAGCTACCACTAGTCCTCCTAAAGAAAAATTCCCCATAATCAAAAGAATATAAGATTTATTGTCTCCAGAATAACTTATCATCTAGGGAGGAAAATTGATGGATATATCATATAAGATGTTTAATTCCCATTATCAAATGATTACATGATTGAAGGGAATAAAATTTCAATTTTAACACTATTATTTTTTTCTAGAGGATAAGGAAGTAGCATAACATGATGATACTCTTTGATGTTTTGGCCCAAAAAAAAGTGTGATATGATAGTCTTTTGGGAACCCAATTTCACCCAATTGGAAGACTTGGGTGAATAGAACACCATTTTAGATATCATATAAGATATGTGTGGACTTCATGAAGAGGAAATATGTATAACATAGGGTATATGAATTAGAATATGTGTATGATAAATATTGTGGTACGATGATAAAGTAACACATGTCTTAGAAAACCAGTAAAATGGTTCACTATTTCAGTGAACTAGGTATATGGTTTCCTAGAAAGATGAACTTTTCACTAATCTAATTTTCAAGATAATGTTTCCATGTTGGGAAGATATATTGTGATGATGGTGATCCTATATAGGATGGGTGTTAAATTATAATATCTAACGACTCATTTTTGGTCCATTGATTTATAGTCTAGGCACTGTTAACCCACATCCAATTTTCATAGAAACACACCTTGAGAAAGGTCCTTAAAACTAGTAATGATGATACAAGGGTAAATTAGTCCGTTTTATTGTCTGTAGTCTTTAACAGATGAAAATATCCATTTTTTATCATTAATTTATCCAATTTTTTGAGTTGAAAATCTTCTGAGTGGAATATTGGAAGCCCTATATATATATTGTGTAATTCATGAACTCAAATGATAATGGGGTTCCTCAACATATATTTTGGTGTTAAAATGGTATTCTATGGCATACTTATATAGAAAAGGGGTAGTGGTCATGTATATAAAAACAAATAACAATCTTGAACACTTAGTTACCTTAAATATGGAACATAGTATGAGCATAAGGAAAACATGGAATAAGAAATATTGGAAATGGATCGAGAACATGAAAAGTAACTGATAAATAGGGCCTAATGATGGTTGTTCATATTCCTAGAATTATAAATGGTTCCCAATTGTCCTTATTCAATTTAATAGTTCATAAATTCCTTTGTATGATTTTTAGAGATTCCTCTTCATAGTTTTTAAGTTCCAATAACGAAACTCACTAAAGTGATAAAAATGTAAATAAAAACTCCACAACAACAATAAATAGTAAAAACAATACATTTTATGAGTTTTACTAGTCAAAACTAACTTTTAGATTGGTGAATATAATTTACCATCTCTTATACAAATTAAGGACTTATGAGAGGCCATTAAAAAACCTTATCCAAACATAATAGTTATAAAAATTTTCTTCTATAAAATTCTTTTACATTAGTTATTTGAATCAAGTCTTAATAACATTTTTTCTAGGAAAAATCCAATAATTCAATATGCACATCACAAGATCTGCAAAAATATAGCACAAAATCCAGAAGAATTTTATTCACAGTATCTATAGTTCAAACTAATTCGATATTTATAAAAGGATGGTATTAGTACCTACCACCTTGTAAAACATACTCTAATTCTTTGAAGTAATCTATAGATCTCAATCTAACATGATATCTACTAAAACTCCATGAAACCTTATTTCCTCATTAGTATAAATGAAAATTATCTCTCCTATTATTAAACAAATCTTATTCCATAAAAATGTTTAATAATTTTTAATTTCATTGTAAATTCACCTAGATATAATTGTGATTCTATAGTGGCTTGTTAGATCTATAATATAATCTATATTGGTTCTCATAAATATAAAATATTTTAGTATTATGATGAGTGTTTTATTATTTTTATAACTTTTTTGGGAATTTATATCATTTAAATAAAAATTAATTAATCCCTTAAACCAAATATAGAGATAGATACAATAAAACCCTCATGATAAGATGACCCAATATAATAATATATTATATTTCATAATCCATTTCATTGTTATACATTCATGTTCACAGATTGAATTGTTTGTTGACAATTATTTAGGTTTGTGACTAATTTATTATAATTATATGTTTAAAATATGATGTTTATTTGTGGGTTATATAAATTAATTTTAATGAAAACCATAAATGTTATAAATTTATAGATAATATAAAGAGAATATGAATAATCAATTATATGAAAAATGTCATTTTTACATTGACTTGACTACTAATCTATAAAAGAGTGAGTTAAGAATTTATTCATTATTGTTTTCCCTTTTTTATTATTATATCTTAGGAATTTTGATTCAATAAACTTAAGAATATGAATAAATGTTAAAAAATTAGAATTTTGTGCTATCATATAAATATAAGCATTATTGTGATGGAAAAGTTATATCAATAAAAATTAATAAAAAACATTGAGGAATTAATTCTTTATTTCAATGAAATTTAATAAACCATTGAATTATCATAGAAATTTATTAAAATAAACTAATTCAAATTAACATGATGTCATACCAGGAAGAAACATAAGAAAATGAACACAAGACAATTCCTGGGTGATTAAAAAGGAGAGTGTGGATCAATACACTGATATAATAGATATTTCATTTTAATTAAACCTTGGACCATAATAGTTATGAATCAAAAATAAAACCATTCATATTGAAATAAAAAGAGTCTATCACTTCATGAGTGATTATTATACAAGAAGAATAAGAATAAGGAAAAAATTAGATCAATCTACGAATATCATTTTGTTAATTTGAAATAAATGCTAAAGTGATTACTTTGAAATACCTCAATATATATGATAGTTAATAAGATTTTTTTATATTTTGATTCATTTTCTGCTATGTTTATAATTTAATACTTTTTATATAATTTCACCATACAAAATAAGGCTTCTACCAATTGATTATACCTATTTAAATGATAAAGCAGTATCATTTCTTCTCCATAACCAAAAAAGAGCGTTGTTATAGTACCATTAATTGAAAATGATGATTGTAAATGGTTTTGACCTCACAACAACTATTATGAACTATATATCAATGAATATGCCCCTTAAGTAGTTAAGAGGGCATAATGAAAGTATTCTTATCACATTGATTTGAAACACTCTAATAATTTATGGATGATTTACTTTTTTTAATTTCATTAAATTTGTATCTATGAATTCACCACACTCTTTACCAATCTATGATATTATCTCGAAAAAATTAGTATTACAAAAATAAAATTGATGGATATATTTTTTATACAAACCAATATCCAGGACACTAACCTGTCTAAGGTAAGTATGTCATTTCCTTGATATTCAAGGAATAAATGACATATGGATACCATAAAGGGAATCATATTATTATTGGAAGTACTATGAATACTATTACAATTGAATATAGGCTTACCATAAGAATTTCGGGACTGACCAATTCTCTTTTATGATAAATGATAACAAATTTATGAAGATGATTTAGATAATATTTTGGGTAATGATGCTTTGTTTTATGTTTTAATGGTTGGTCCATGATTTTGGTTATTTTTTGGGACCATTTCTTGGATTTTATGTCTTTTTTAATTATTTCTTGATGGGTGATGTGTCCTGCTCCATTCTTGAGAGTTGTTTTTAGTTTTTGGGGTGAAACTAAGAGGTATGTAGGAGGCACACCTTTAGTTATCATGGTTAGTAGTAATCATATACAACCTATTAGTCCATGTCATCAAACCTCTAGTGACACATGAATGATTAGGACATGAATTTCTTAATCATGTGGAAAAATCTTGTACATGGGGAAATGATTGAGATTTTTAATGTTTTGACAACTGTTTTCATCTCGAGTAACTTATGATGATATTGTATCTTATTTTTACCCATGATGGGGGTTTCGTTTGGTTCATCAATGTGGGATGAGTCTTAATTGGGCTTGATGATGAAATTAATATTTTGTCACATATGAAATACCTCCTAGAAGAACCTCGTCTGAAATAGAGAAGGTGTTGTGGAGAACACACTATAGGGGATCCCTCATATTGATCAAACTTTTTTTATGTTGGTGATTTATATGATCTAATCTTTGTGTCATGTTGATATTCAAGAGTATACCTAGAACATAGGTAACATTTAAGAGTGTACGAGTCAAAATACATCATTGTTATGTGGTGAAAAGTGGCCATGTTTTTTTGAGGAGTGGTTGGATCTCTGTGGGAGATCATTATGATCTTGATGTCCCGTTATACGTCTAATGTCGGATTCTCCACATCTGTGTTTGAAGGACCAGGTATAAAGTAGTTGTTATTAGATGAAAAATAGCATTTATCATTGTTTTTTATCACAATTAAAATTGATTTTCTATATTTTTTTTAATAAAGAATATATTTTAAATTTTATTTTTAACATTATTTTATTTAACCAATGTAAAAACATTTATATTCCGGTCTTTCAGCATTATTTATTTTCTACATGATGTTAAAACATAAAAAAAATAAACATTTGACATTGGTTTTTTGGGATAACGGACATTGAAAAGTAAAAATTACACTTTCAATGTCGATTATATTGAAAAACCAATGTCAAAACATCATTCGACATCGATTATATGGACAACTAGAGTGGCATGAATAATTTTTTTTTCTCATAAAATATTGATGAAGCATATATTCCAAGAATAAATCACAGTAAACAACGACTAAAAACTTTATAAACCATACAAAATAAAATAATTAAAATAATATCGTTGATTTAATATCATTTACCATATTAGAATCATTGAAATCAATATGTTTGTTCATATAACTCTTCTTTTTTAGAAAAAAAAACCCATGTGGAAACCACAATGGTGGTTTATCAGAAATTCAAAACATTAGCTGGTGAATCTTATGAGGAATATATATCTATAAAAATTGGTGGGAAGAACTCAACATCATCATAAAAAATGTATCATCAAATAGATTCTCAATGGATAAACCCAATAATAATGAAACAAAATGATGAATAAAATACAATAATAAAATCATAATATGAATAATTGATAAATATTTTATTTAAATTGAATAGAATAGAACAATAATATTGAAATCGATATTATGTGTATATATAATGTGTGTGAGAAATGTTTTGCGCTGATATAACAAATGTACGGGCTAGATTTTCTTAAAGTATGTTTTTGTTTAATTTTTCACTTAGGACTCTTATTTTTGGCTAGATAAGTGTTTTCCCATGTCCTTGAGAAGGCACGAGGGCGTTTTTGATGTTTAAGACATGAATAAATTGAAAAAATGGGCTTTTGGGAAATCGACATGGTTTGCGCACGGTTTGGAAAACTTTGCAAAGGGAGACAATGAAGGAAGTAGTTATCCAAATGGTTTGAACATTGTATGGAAAACTGTGGGAGTGGAAGGCGTGTGGGTAGTAGCCTCCACATGGTTAACGCATGGTTTGGAAAACTATGGGGGTAAAATGTTCAACCTAGAAACTTTTAAAAAAATTACAAAAACGCCACCTCGAAATTTTTATGTTCACTTGGTATTTTCATACCCCTTCTTACATGGAACCCCAAGAATGAACCAAACTACTCAATAGCTCCCAAGGGTGGTTCTCCATTTATTCATGGCCATTTGGAACATCATTGGTTGAGGATTGAAGCACCAGGTAAGTCAAATGCTCCAATTGCACCTCTGTTTGGAATTTGGGTTTTTAGTTTTTTTCATCTGCAACTAAAGACCAAAAACCCTCTTCTATTGTGAGATCAAGGATGGGGATTCAATGGATTCTTGAATCATTATCTAATTCAATGATTAAGAGTGTGTTCATAAATGAATTCGAGGTTGATGGTCTACAAGTATTCTCCTATAATTTTATTTGGTATTTGTGCATAGAAGATGGTGTTCTTGTTTTCTCCATTATGTGTTTTTGGTCCCTTTGAAGTGTTTGATAAAAATGGGTGTCTAAGTGACAAATTAAAACACTTTTTATCCCCATGGGATTCATTGAGGATAACATAACCATTTTTGGGCTACCGATGGGGTGCGCCAGCAATCTCAGACCTATTGAGTAGTTGGGTTAAGTGAGGGATTACCATGAAATAATGTTAATCACAGGTAAAACATGTTTTAATGGTTTATTACGTTTTAAGTTAAATAATAATAGATATTCTTAGGGTTTTAAGTAATATAGGGTTGTCTAGCATGACCTGGAAAATGGGAAAATTGGGTTGAATTTGATTATATCAATTGTTTAACAAAATTTGGTTATAAATTCCAAACAAGATTAATGCATATTAAATGGAAAAATTATAATTTGATGATAGAATGGGAAATGGGATTACTATAATGGAACATAACATGTTAATTGAAGAATATGTTGAAGGGGATAATACATTTTAATTGTGATACGCCTAATTGTTGAATGTAACAATTGGTTGTACTATGAGATGTGGGAAATGTACATGTATTTCATAGGTGGATAAATTTTTGTGAAAAGATAAATGGGTTAAATGGGAAAATTTATAGTCATTGATGAATTTTGATAACACATATGGGTTGTTGAATAAACATAAAGGGTTAGGGTACGAGAATGGGAATTTGGTTAAATGACTATGAATTGTAATTCATAAATTTGAAAATGGGTTATGTAATAGTATTAATTATTATCTTATTTGTTATTTATTGTTATTGACAATTTCAAATTTCATTGGTTATGTTATGTTTTATTATGGTATAATTGTGGCGATTTGATAAAAAATATCGTGCACAAGGCTTAGTAGAGTGGGGTATTTACATGAGGTTCTACACCCAAGGGTTGAGTTAGACTGTGGCTATAAACTTCACCCCAAAATTCTTGGGTTAGGGAAGAGGACATAAGCTCAATTACCTCTAATGGGTGCATTCCACCCAGACCAAGGCTTTGAGGTGACATTAATTTATTGATGTATAATATGGATCCCTAGAGAGATGGGGACTTGTTTTATTTCCCCGATGCATTTTGATTTATTTCCTTATACCCTTGTATAGATGAAAATTATTCCTAACCAATGAAACATGTGATCAATATGGATTACATAATGAAGATGGTATAAGTAATGGAATTGGGATAAATGACAGTCATGAATTAAATGGACAAAGTTAACTAATGGTACATAAACTATCCATTTTTTAATTACCATTTATTTTTTTACGTTCATGCACTATCTATTAGATTGGATATTTTGTAGACACTATTGGTGATGACCTATTGTGTTTTGTACTCACACCCTGATCAGGTCGTCGTTGGGTACCCCGACACATCTCTTGGTTGCAAGTTAGAATAAGTTAAAAGGCACTACAAAAAGAAGTTAAGTTGGGCTTAGGATGTTCAAGGGGAATGATCCAGACATATAGGCGGGACCTATTTGGAGTTTAGTTATCTGTCTTACTTTTGGGTTTCATTAACATTCCACTACTAGAATGGTATGAAATTATAGTTTTGGATTTGTGGTTTGTACCTCTTTTCGGGTAGATTCTTGGTTTTTCTTATTTATTGGTTATTCATATTTTTTTGCAATATAAGTTGCATTTTTATGTGGATTCCTATGATAAAGAGGGTTTAGTCTCCCAATTCGACTTATTAGACCCTCAGTTCTTGTCAGCAATCTCTGGCGTTCAAGGACGAACGCTTGAGGTCATGTGACGACCAGGCTCAAGGCACCAGTTAGTGGCTTCCAGTTAGAAGACATTACAATGTGGTATTATAGGAGTACTTTTTTCATTATTACTATTTGAGGATGGTAGACATGAGATTAGGACATTTTCAAGCATTGGTAATGAGATTTTTCTTAGGACTATCTTTCCCATGTACAAGGGAAACCCCAAGTCACCATGGGAGGGAATTGTTGTAATTGATGCATGTTGTTATAGTTGAATGATATTTCACCATTGGGTGATGTACATGTTGTGCAATTTGACTTATTTATGGTATTTTACTCATGAACGTAATGGCATGTGGTTGTGCATTCATGCATCATTTTATGAACCTCAGTATATATGTGGTATGAATCGTTATACGCACACACACGGGATGGGTGTTCAGGGTGTAGAGAGTAGAATTCATTTTAATTCTTCAACAAATATACAGAAAATGATTCCTACTAAAGGTAATGAATGCGGGTTAATTAAAATAATGAAAATGAATAGTTAAGGAATATCATGTATAAGGAACTTTTGTGACTAGGTTAAAATTTTGGGTTGTGATAAATTGTAAAGGTTGGTTCAGTGTCTAAAATAAAAAGGATTCCATAATGATAGTAAAATTCTTAATTAATTATCCTAAGGAAATGTGTAAATGAGTTAAAATGATGACTATAACTTGTTGTGAAATTGGAAATTTTCCTAAGAGGAAGGAATCTTGTTGTAAAAGAATAATTGGTTTGAATAAGTGTTGATGGAAGACTTGTGATTAAATAAATTGGTTACCCCATATTGACCATGACACGCAGTAGGTATGGTAGAGAGTAGTGTTCTAGTTGTGATGATTACCTTTCAGTTAGAGTATGAAAAATGGTTTTTTTAAAGTTGATAGTGTGATATTATTTCATCTGTGGTTAAATCATGTTGGTCATTCTTTATTGTGTCTTTTGAATGATAAATTTAAAATGAGAATGATTGAGCTCAAAGGTGGGTATCCTCTATGTTGTTAGTTTGACCCTTGTATTTGTGGTTTGGGGAAGTGAGAGTTCCCTAGTTATAGAAATTGTATTTGTATTGTGAGGCCTTTCTATTGATGATGTGGCCTAGTTGGTGAGTTTAGGTAACCCTTTATAGGGTTTTTTCCTTTGGGTTGCTAGGAATTGTTTGATAATGTGAGTGATGAAAATATCATGGTTTGTGACCATATGGGTGAATGTTGGACCCTAAGGATGGTGCCTAGGTCTTAGTGACCATGTGAGTAAAGATACGGTGAGCTTCATTTTGAATCCCAAAGAGGATGCTTTTTTCGTAGTACCGATGAATGTGTATACCCTTGGTACGAAACCTAGAGTAAATGATCGCTTGGTGTGTTACGAATAGTGTACATTATAATGGCGGTGAGAGTTCCATTTTCTGATAATTTCTTGTTTGTGTCCCGATATGTATCATTTGGAGAGTGGTACAATGGATTTTCATATTTGTGACTCTAGTCTAGTGACTTGGTAACATCCAACCTTCATGGTGACCAACAATAAAGGTCGAATGGGGTTCCTAGTGGTTTTGGGTGTGTGTTACATAGGTTGATGTTTTACACATTCAAAGTAGTACATATAATGCTGCAAGGTTCAATTTTCTAATATAATGATAAGTGGTATGGTTGATGGCTGGCAGTGCAACTCAAGTTGTGGTACACGATGATTGTTTTTCAAAATCAATGGTACCACGTCATAGGATAGGCCGGTGGTGTAGGTACTTGGAATGTGAGTAAAGAGATACTCTAAAGGTGGTGTCAATTCATACCAAGTACCTCCATGTTTTATTAAATGGTACAGATGTACCAAGTTCATTCGTAAGGTCACCTGAGTGCTCGTGATATGATCAAAGGATTGTTTTGAAGGGTTGTCTCTTATGGATTCCTGACTCACCTATTTGGATGATGATTAATGAAGACTTTAAGTTTGTTTGGAGTGGATGAATGTAAGGTGGATAAAGTGTGCATATATGATTTCGATCTATGGTGGCACCCAAGGTGAGGGTGTTTAATGGTTGAACATGTTTTTATGAATGGTTTGGTTGTTGGGTGAGATGCAGAGGTTTCCTCAGCGCTGATGACACTTAATAACCAATATACATGGTTAGATAAGTAATTAGTTGATGGGATATACCCAAGTTAAAGTTTATTTGTGTGAGACAGTTGGTTTGATTGGAGTGGTAGACCGTATCTATTTGGTTGTTAGTCGACGAGGATGCATCAAAAGAACATGAATAGTGTGGTAGAAGTAGTGCCATATAAAACGTTGGTTCATGAATGCTTGGTGGTATGGTTTTGGAGAGATGGGTGAACATATTTGGAAATCACACCTGAGTGGTCGTGGTTAAGTGTTGATGAGACATGTTTAGAAGGGAAGCCCGAGATCATTGGAAGGACATGGTATCCCATAGATTGACATTAGAAATGGATAAGTTATTGGTGGTGTTCTTTGACAACTACATAGTGTACCTCAGATAGTGAAGATCCATCCAAATAACTTGAAATTATCCTATGTACATTGAGAATATCTGGATAACACGAAGAAAAACGAATGTGTTTGGTTGGATGAGGGACGTTACGGGGTTTACGTGCATGGAAATGAAACTCATATAGATTTATGTTGGGATTTACACCGTCTATGGCTTAGGGTGAGGTCCCCAGGATGGACTGAATTTTTAAAAACATCATAGGGGCCATTCATGAGAGCTGGGAACAGAAAGTAGGTGATATTCATTTTCTTATTTTGGGAAAAAGGTGTATGTCCATGTCAATGTTTGGGGTTTGGTTTTTGATCAGGTATAGGATGTGGCGGTTAGAATCCCTCTTGAGAGAATTAGTACCAACACTCCTAAGGTGGAGAGTGAAAAGTCAGTCCTAGATGTGGAGAGGATAACATCTAGCTGATTTAGTGGCCCTGAGATGCCAATGATGAATCCTTAAGGTGATTCTTAGGTTCCCCAAGAGGCAATGTGGGACTTGGGTGTGGTGACTGATGAGACTAGTGTTGGATTTAGGATCATGGTGGTTTTGGGTGAAATTTGTGATGTATGTGCTGAAGTCGTAAAATGGTGTGGTTGGATATGAAAATTGGTTGTGGAAATAGATTATGTGTTCTATAACTCCAAAAAAGACTGAGGTTAGTCATGAAAAATTTAATATAGGATGGTTTTAGAACATCATGAATTTGGGTTGAACTTGGCCATGTGATGTGGTGTCATGCCAAGGATGAAGCCGATGATAGTCCAGACGGTGGCAAAGTGGTGATGATGAAATTATATTGGAATTCATAAAATTAACATAGTGGGTGTGTGGGATGTTAATGATAGGCTTCATCATAGTAAGCACCTTGGGAAGATGATAAAATGGGTAGCATATTATCAATGGAGAGTTGGTGATTTATAGAAAGCCAGTCAGGTGTGGACCGACATGAGATGATTAACGTGAAATTCTGTAGTGGAAGAGACCCACCTCTCTGTTCATGTTGTGGCATAAAGCGCTATTTAGAACATATTTGTACCTGAGTGAGGTCAAGTTGATCATAGTCCTTGGATGTATATTGTAGGAATGTACTCTCGAATGGTTTTGACGGCATGACTATATGCTAATGTAGGGTAATGCCCTATGGATGCTTGGGTGCAGTGATTTAGAACATGTTAGGCATTGGAAAAGTTGGGTTTAGCTCTGTTGGTCCGTCACTGATGGAGGTGGTTCCAAGTAATTAGAAATTGTAGAGAGAACCTTACTGGATAAATGGTTGGATGATGAGGTGATGAAAGTTTCGAGTTTGAAGGACTCGAGTGGTCACCATTTGGGTGAGTTGGCCCTAGTATAGAGATTTGGCCTAGTTTAATTGGTTGAGTAGTAGAGTGATTTCATTTGATTTTGGGTTTATATTTGATGAAGTAAATCTTCAAGAAACATGGTTAGAAGGATGGTGTGTTACCCTTCAGGTGATATTGGGTTTGGGTCACCGGTAGAGTTTGGTAAAATAGATGAAAATGACGCTATGTGATTTGGGTTATAATATGTGGAGAGGATCAAAATGATATGGTTCTTTTGGTTCCTCTATGATGATGTTATATGGGGGGAAATTTTATGTGGGTTGTGGGTTTGGCATCTTTGCCAATGTTTTCTCTCCAATGTTCTAGTGGGTAGTTATGGTTGGAGGTTACACATCCTTGGGGGTAACTGTTTCAGGTTTTACGTTATGGTGAGGAAGTCTTAAGGGGAAAGTATATGCCCTTGATCTATGTCTAGTGTCCTTGTGCTTCAACTAGAGACTTGTAGAGTGGGAATGGATAGGAAGGAATAGTGAAATGTCTTATAGTTATGGCACCTCAGTGATGTTTGGAAGAGCAGCTCGAGGATGATCTGTTACATGGTGGGGTGGTTGTGAGGTCTTGGATTTTCATAAAGTATGTTTTTCATTTTGTTTTGTCTTGTGCCTCTTCGTTTTATCTAGATATGTGTTTTCCGAAGTCCTTTAGAAGTCTTGATGATGTTTATGGGGTTTGGGACATGAAAAAAGGGGGAAGGGGGCTTTCACGGAAATCTGCATGGTTTGCACACAGTTTGGAAGACCGTATGAGGGGACACAATACAAGCAATATAAATCTACACAGTTTGTGAACAGACTGGAAAACCATTAATTATAAGGTTGTTCATGAAGTATCCTTCACACAATTTTCACAGAGTATGGAAAACCAAGAAGGTAAACGATGGAAAATGGAAACTTCTAAAAAAATTCAAAAATGACACCCTATGATTTTTATGTTCACATCAGATTTTCCTTCCCCTTCCTCATTCGTACCGTAGGAAGAAACCAAACCTCCCAAGAGCTCCCAAGTATTTCGTCCTTTAATTCTAGTCCATTTGGAGTACTGTTGGTTACAGATAAAAGCCCTGTGTAAGTCTAACGCTCCTCTTGATCCTCTTTTTTTGGATTAAGATGTAGAGTTTATTCCATATCATTCATAAGACCTAAAACCCAATTTTTTGGTGAGATCTAGTTTGTGGATTCAAGGGATACATGAATCTAGATCAAAGACCATTATTAAGAGTGAGTTCATCAATGGAATCAAGATAGGTTTTCTACATGTATTATCCCATTTTTTTGGGTTTGTGCATGGAAGTCGGTGTTTTTGTTTTCAACTTTTTTTTTGTTCTTGGTTCTATTGAAGTGTTTGATAAAAATGGGTGTCTAAGTGACCAATTTAAACCCTCACCATCCTCATAGGATGTGCTGATGATGACTTGATCATTTTTGGGCTACCCAGGGGGTGCGCCGGTAATCCTGAACATAGAGAGTGGTAGGGTTAAGTGAGGGATTACTAAGAAATAAATTTAATCCCATTTAGAACATGTTTGATTGTATGGTTAAGTTGTAAGTGAAATTATAATAGAAATTCATAGGGTGGTAAGGAATAAGGGGTTAACTAACATGGCATGTAAATGGTAAAATTGGACCGAACAAGATTTTGTCAATTATATAACGAAATTTGGTTAGAAATTCCTAAGAGGATTAGTGCATATTAAATGGAGAATATATAATTAGATGATATTATGGGAAATGTGGGGAATGTTAATGGGATTTAACAAGGAAATGGATGAATATGTTAAAGGGGTTAATACATGGGAATTTTGATACACCTAATGGTTGAACGTATTAAGTGGTACGGTTATGAGATATGGGAAATGTAGTTGTAATGAATAATTTAGTAAATTCTTGTGAAATGATAAATGGGTTAAATGGGTAAATGTATGGTCATTGATGAATTTGGATATGGAATAGGGGTTGTGGAATAAACTTACAAGGTTAATGCATGAGAATGGGAATTTGACTAAATGAAAAGGAATTGTAATTGGTAAATGTGTAAATAGTTTATGGAATAGTATTAATTACCATGTTTTTTATGAGTTGTGATTGATGATTTACAATTGAATTTATTATTTTATGTCACATTATGATATTTTTGTGGTGATTTTATAAATAAAAATGTGCACATGGCTCGGTAGAGTGGGTATTGACTTGAGGTTCTACAACCACAGGTCAAGTTACTAAGGCTCTAAACTGCACCCCAGAATTTCTGGGTTATTTCCTTATAAACGTTTGTATATGAAACTTATGCCTAAACTATATAACAAGCAATAAATATGGATTACATAATGAATATGATATAAGAAATTATTTTTTGATAAATTCTAGTGATGAATTAAATGATCCTTATTAACAAAGGACACAGGAACTGTCTATTGATTACATACCATTTATTTTGAACTTTCATGTACTATCTATTAGACTGGATATTTTTTAGACACCATTGGTAGTGACCTACTGAGTTTTTTACTCACACCCTACTCAGGTCGTCATTGGGAACCCGAGTAGATCTCTTGGGTGTAGAACTATACAAGGGAAAATTCCCTACACAAATAAGTTTATTTGGGCTCTGTATGTTCATATCGACGGATCGAGACATACATTCAGGACTCGTTTGGAGTTGAGTTGTTTTTATTAGTTTTGGGATTCATTATCTTTTCACTACTAGTATGATATTACATTATTTTATTTTTTGTGGTTGGTACCTTTTTTTGGGAAAAGATAGGTTATTCGTGTTAATTGGTTATTCATTTTGTTTCCACTCTTTATATAGTGTTATGTTGTGGCATGATTTGATAAATAGGGTATAGTATCCCCGCATGAATTATTAGACCCTCACTATTATTCAGCAACCTCTGGAATTACAGGGAGGTGCACTTGTGGCCATTTGACAACTTGGATTGGCTTACCGGTTAGTAGATTCCAGGTCAGGGACATTACGATAAATGTAGGTGGGATTTGAAAATTTGAAACCATGTTTTTAAAATGTCATTTCATACTTCTAAAATTAGTAGTTTAAGTTTGGTTTTTTTGAAATCAACATTAAATAATTTTTCTCAACTTCGTTTTTTTTCCTAACTAACATGGAAATCTTCCCTGTATAAATTTACTCACATAGGTTTTATATAAAACCGATATGAAACCCTTCCCTGGGGGAATTTCTGTATTGGTTTAAAAATAAACTGATGTTAAAAACCACCTACGCCAATGTTTTCATGATGATTTTATTAAAAAGTGACATAAAACTGATCTGCATGAATGTTTCTATGTCAATTAATAAATCTATGTGAAAACTACGCCACAAGTCGATTTCGATATCAGTATTTTATAAAATGGAGTGAAAACATTTGCAGGTGTGGTTTTCCATGTCAATTTTTTTAAAACCAATTAAGAACCCCCCCCCCACAGCCCCCAAGGATGGGTTTCACATCATTTTTATATCAAATTAATTAAAGTGTGTTTTAAAAAAACCAACAATAAGAAAACGATGTTAAAGGCTATTTATCTACTAGTGTGGATTCAATGGTTCTCGAAAAGTGCAATAAGGATCTAACATCGAAACCGTTTAAGTTGTATTTCAATCAAAATTTATAACCATAGGTCTTAAGGGTGGTAAAATACTATGTGATCTTGAGGATTGAGGAATATTATTGATTGATGACAGACTATTCAACTCATTTTACTGAATTGGTTAATGTCTCTCTATGTCCCCTATGGAGAAATTACCTCAATGATCAACATTTCAATATGTGCATGAAGCCATGTATCTAATCAATTCTCATTATTCTCTATCTAATGACTTCTTCTGAGGTTGTTGATAAGTTGGATATGAAAATTAAAGATTTTTATAGTAATTAAAGTCATTAGGGTTTCCTTCTTGTTGGTGGAAGTTATAGTTATTTTTTTCTGGAAAGTCATAAATGAGATGTCTGCCATCAAGGTAGTGGAAAGTATGTCTTGTTATCATCAGGTTAAACTACTACTAAATTTTTAGGGTTTCATCTAACTTTTTTCTATATAGAAAGGATTTAAACGCAATGTTTAATTTCTCAGATACTCAGAGGGTGTGACCTTAGTGTGGGTAGTAAGAGAATCTGTAGTGATTCTGATTTTTCATTCACGGGAGAGTGTTGTAGGTTATACATTTTAAAAGGAATGTAAGGTGAAGATAAAGGAATATATGGGTGGAGGATCACCCCTCAATTAAAGGGAGATTCAAACCATGTGAAGAAGATGTAGGGTTGTTTTGATTAGGGTATTCTCAATATAGTAGAGGATGTGCAGGCATAATCAGATTGTGGGAATGAAAATTTGGGAGGTATGAAATTTAATTCATCCTCTATGGGTTATATTTTATTTGGAATGGGTGAATCACATTCATTTTTTTCACATAATATGTTTTATATTTTTGTTATATGGTGTGATATGATGCCACATGTTATCTATTTTCTTTATATTTTGAGTAAGAATTGGGATCATGGTTTCATGTCCCCAGGGTACCATGTTTTTGATATTGATGTGAAATTCTCTAGGGGCATCCTTAATTTGGACTAATAAATTTTCGACCGTATCAAGGACCAGGACTGGTTATTTTTCTCTAAGGATCTAGTCAATTGTTATCATACAAGCTTTTAGTTCCTTACTCTGTATATGAAAATTCATGTCCTTTAGGGAGAGTGGGATGTGTGATATAGGAGGTCGGGACCAGATGCATCAGGGTAGGGGTTGATCTCTTGTTAGCTATCTAGGTTATTTCTCGATACCGTTGATTAAAGTTATTAGAATATGGTTCAAGTGGTCACAGATAGGTAGAAAAATATGGTTTCAAAGATTTTTTGAGATTTATCATTTAATGATTTGGGATTTTAAAGGGATATATTACATTTTATAACATACGAGATATGCAAAAATGATCTAAAATGAATAGCTAAATATTATTATTTAAATGTGATTTTTAAAAATAATCCATTAAATTGGTTGGTGAAAATATGATTAACTGATTTATTAAATAAATATATGGTTCTTAATCAATATAAATGTGATGGAAAATGGTTAAGAAATAATCACTCCTTTTTTTTAAAATCATTTTACTCTTCAAAAATAATTTTCCTTCTAAAATTGATTTTCTTATTTTTTATGAATTAATATTATAATTAATATCTAGAAATTTTATAAATTTCATTTGATAAAAATAATTTCATTTTTTAATTCATCTTGTCAAAATTATCATAAAATGTATTATTGATAATTCCCTGTAAAACTTATATTTCAATGTGTAACACCCCGATGATTTACAAATAAATTTAATATTTGATTAATGAAACACTGAGTCTATACAAAACACTAATTTTTTATAACCTAGCCTATAAACACAATTGTTTCCACTTCTGTGATTTGAATTTTGGAAAACTTACATAAACAATTGTGATCAGTAAGATATTTAGAGTCCAGTATGATCAACATACATTTTTGGTGAATATTTAATTACCCATATGAATAATAACATAGCCTTGTGAATATTAATATACCCTTATTAATAGTAACCTCACCCATGTAAGAATAAAAAAATTAGGCACTTTATAAATGTAGTAGAATATGTAAAAATTAATAATTAAGTGTTGGTATTGTTTTGTGTAATAATTATGTCATTAAATTTTAAATTAATAAATTAATTTAATTAATTTTCATAATATGTTTTTCTTAAATAAATATATTGATATAATATGTTTTTTTTTGATAATTTAGTGACACCTTTGTTACTTTTTGAATGTATTATAAAATCAGTTTTAAATTTAAAATCTGTATTTTTCTAGTAAATAATGGTTTTATTTAAAAAATAAATTTATCTCAAATAGAAAACTATTTTGATAAAGTGAATTTTATTTTTTAATTAAACACCTAAAAAATTAGATAGGTTTAATTTCTAACATTTTTATGAATTAATGGATTTTTTTTTGAATAGTAAAATTCAGTAATTTATGAAATATGCTAAATAAATGAATTTCTGCATCATTCTTTAGATATGGATGATTTAAAGAGCCGTTGGTTAGAACTCACGTGAAATTATTACTGCTTTGACTCTCAAGAATAAAGAATATTCACAGTCTTGAGCAAAAATAATTAAATAATGATCAAAATAATGTGAAATAACTCCCCTCATACACATTAAAATACATTGATCACTCCTTCTATTCACTCCTCTAAGCCTTTTATCTCCTCAATGTTATGCCCAAATAATATTTCCTAGTCCCTACCCTATTCCTAGAGCTCTTGGTCTTTCCAAAATAAAAAAAACCCTTCCCTTAATGAGATTATCAAGGTGGTGTTTACAATAGGTAAATCCACATCTTCTTTCATTTAATTTCATTACAAGTTTCATTATTTTGTTCTCCTCAACTCACCGCCTCTATCCAAATGATCTTGATAAATCTTGTATAATCTATAAAATATAATTATATCATGTTAATGTAATAAAAATTATCAATCTTATTACTCTCTCTCTCTCTCTTTAATTTTATAAACATATTAAACGTCTATGAGATGGAAATTTACAGACTTTGTAGATGATGAAGTATCATTCTTCGATTTCTCCTTCAATATTGTTCATGAACCCAATTTTACTATTTAACCATACTATAAAATTTGTATTATAACTTACTTAATATTTAGGAATCAATATATGTACATAATATTAATTCATAAGAAGAACTAGTTCGTAATAATCAAAATACTTCCAAAATAATCCAAATGATTATCGTTAATATTTAATTTAAAGATTCATCCAAATACCATGTATCCAAATGATACATAAAACCATTGACAACTCATTATGTTCAAAAATAATATATATATTTAAATCATTGGAATTATATCCATTCCACATGAACATCTGTATTCATATACAAGTATAACGATTGTAAAAACCACAGAAAGAAACACTCTAAAATGAATGAATTCAATCTTATAAATTATCAATAAGAACATAAATAAGCATAATAAAAATATGATACACTAAATAATTTTCAAATTTTTTCTTAATTATGTTATTAAAAATCCTAATTTCTCATTCTAGGACCATAAGATCAAGATCGGAATATACTCGAAATAAGGTGAGGGTTTTTATACAAACTTCAATTTTTCATTCGGGTTACTCTTATTCTCTACATACCTCAATAAAATTCGCATTTATTATTATGTAATCCTCATAAATACTAAATTAATTTTCTATATATATTTTTTCCAATATGAATCATTATTTATTTTTGGAGAGTTACATAATGTAAAAGGATCTGTCAAAATATTTTCCCAAAATACAAGCTCGATTCCGGGGAATTTCACGAATTTTTACATATTTTAATGAACACTCTATAATATGTTTTTAGGAAATTCTATTTTTATAAAATTAATAATTTCATTATTAAAATCTAACTTAATTAACTTCTAGTTTTATGTAATTATTTTCCAATATAACTCTTCTTTTCAAAGTAAAATAGTATTTATTTGAAGAATTACATAATGATTTTATAAGAGTATTTTCAACTATTTCAATAGTCATGTTTATTATTATGTTTAGATGAGATTAATATTTTATGATATCATCCACCATATTTTATTGAGTGGTTTATGATTATTTTGACTGTGGATGTGCTACCATGATACCATTTACCGTATTATTCCGAATGGTTAGTGTTTTTGTTTAATGTTTGGGGAATGTTATTTACATTTCATAGGTTAGTTTCAACATTGATGTTCATTTTGTATAAATTTATATGAATTTATATGAGGAATTCATTGGACATATTACATGATGGGTGGGGCCCTCTATAGCCCCTTGACGCATTGGTAGGTATTATGAGACAAACTAGAGTCTTGGCATAAGGCTTGACAATATGGTTATTTATCGTCTCTGAATGAGGCCATGAAGGTATGGTTATGACCTATGGCATTATGAATTCCCTCATTATGAAACTAGAAATTGATAGTTCATGTGGTTATTTGACTTGTAGAATAACCATGATTATGTTTTATTATGAAATAATTTTTTCATCTCTTATTCCTTCCATATTTTGTTGAATTATATTTTTTTAAAGTCGTGTGTATTTATTTATTCAACAAGCCTAATTTTTATGTTTATGATATATTATGCTATCTTTATTACCCTCACTCAGCATCTGAGCTCACCTTTTTATTATATTTTATTTTTATAGGATATGAAGAAGTAAATTATAAATGTCTTTAAAATATAATCTAGTATTCATAGATGTTTCTAATGGAATATATATATTGTATTTTTTTCTAGTTGTTACGTTGAACTTATATATATATTTGGTTTTCTAAAACTAAAAAAAATATTCATTTCTTCAAGACACAAATTTCATGTAATCATTCAAATGTAATGAAATAAGGTACCAACATCAAGCAATTGGGGTCGATTCTTTATAGTTGGTATCAATGGATGTTTAGTAGAAAACAAGGAAACTAGATTTAGAAAACAATGATTTAGGAGAAAAACCCTATGATTTTATTTGAGGATAAAAATACTAGAATATCGTGGAATTTTGGAAAGGAATTGATTATGTGGATTATTCTAGGAAATACATACCTCTCTAGGTAATATAAGTGGATCTGTTTCTAGAAAATATGTACATAGGAGTTACAAATCCAACATTGAATTTCGAGCTGGACCCAGGGTATCCATGTACACAACAACGGGCCTTACTACACTCCTAGTTTGTTACTCATGGGGAATATGCTTAGGATAGTTCACATTTTCATTTAAAACCATTATGAAGGAATTAAAATTAAATTTTTCCACAAAGAAACCATGTTTATGATTAAATTATTATCTATGAATATGATTTAAATTTATGAGAGGTAATTTTCTAAGTTGATATTATACATTATGATTCATAACCTAAACTAGTGTATTCCATTATTTAGAAATCACACATAGTGGGTGGAATTGAAATTGTATGAATGCATGTATCCCATGTTGGGATTTCCCAACAATGCAAGATGATGATTATGTCTCTAGTGGTGGGAATGGTGCTGAGATACATATAACTATACTAGGACAATTGAATCAGGTTATGAACAATAACCTTATCTATATAGAGCATCTAGATCTAAATTTTATAGGATCTTTGTTAGACCACTATATATAAAGAAAAGAATCCATTATTCAATGGGACAAAAAATCCATTCTTATCAGAGTAGTGGATAAATTATTCGAAGAAGATATTTCTCATTTTGGGATATAATGAAAGATAGAATGTTTTCAAGGAAGTTTTTCATCTATCAGGATATATGGATAAGTGTCGGTCTTTATCTCAAAACAAAAACGATGTGGAATAAATTGAATAAATGGAATGGGCTGATTTTAAGGAAATATTTTTATAAAAATACTTCCCTCATGAATAATAGAAATATATGGAAATTCAGTTTCTGAATTTGAGGCAAAAAGAGGAAGAGATTGTTGAAAAGTTTGAAGATAAATTCACAAGGTTAGTAAAACATTTCATGGACTACATATGTATTCCAAAGAACAATATTGATCAATCCATTTATGGTTTAAAACCATTCCTTCAAAGGCCACTAGTCTCCCAATGTTTCTCATTACATGAAGATATATTCTCACGTGCTATAAAAATGGAAAAGTAATTCTCTATGTTTTATGACATTAAATGATAAAAAATATTAAGAGGCCTACAGAAAATTGTAGAAGGGAAAATAAGAAAATGGGGAAGAAGGGAAGAGTTGGCTTTCCACCCTATAAAAAGTGTGGGAAGAAACACCTTGGTACTTTCCTAAAGGGTATAGGTATTTTTTACAATTATGGATAATAAGGCCACCACTCCCATAATTGAAAGGGGAAGAAATAAGTTACCAATGTTTGATTGTACAGTTGCAAAGAGATGTGAAATTATGAAAATTATTTTCTTAAGAATCATGGAAACATTCACCAGAGAAGTCCGAGGGAGAAAGGATAATATTATGTTATCATAACTATTGTGGTTGAAGTTCCTAATGATGTGGTGGCAGATAATTTAATCATTTTCTCAAACTTAGCCAATGATTTATTTGATTCTGGATCATCTTATTAATTTATATATTCCCAGGTTTCCATGAAAATTAAATTTTCCCAATTTAATTTAGAGAAATAGTTTTCAATTAAAACTCTTAAGGGAAGTATCATTGTACTAAATATATTTTAGGACGTCCCCATTATGGAATATGAGCATGCTTTACCTACCTAATTTATCATCATACCCATGATTAACTTTGATATAATCCTTATTATGGATCGGCATTCAAATTATAATCTGAAAATATATTTCAGAAGAATGAAGTTATAATTTTTTAGAACTGTGTGGAATCCCTTATCTTTACGACAGAAACATCAATATATAATTCTCATTTAAACCCCCCATTAGTAGCTTGTCACACCCCTACCACAGACCCCTATGTTTTTGTTCATTTCTCGGTCTCATGACTCTGGGTAGAGTCGGGTTTGAGTTCGGGTATGTATTTTTGAATTTTTGATGTTTCCGGTGGGTCTCGGGCCAGTGCGTAGTCACCACACTTCTAGCGGTCACTGAACATTCGGTCTGGGTGGTTACGCGGTCACCGAACCACTAGTAGATACCATGCGTTCGGTCTTGGAGACTGCAAGGCTGACCGATTATTATTATTATTGTTATTGTATTATTATTATTATTCTTTGATTATTATTGTTATTAGATAATAATTATTATTATTATTTTTAGATTATTTTTGTTGTTGTTAATATTTTTATTATTATAGGATTATTATTATTATTATATTCATTATTATTAGATTATTATTATTTATTTACATTACCTTTTTTTATTTTATCTTATCATTTTTCTCTTTTCTTCTCCTTTTTTCATTACCTTTTTTCTTCTCCACATGTGCTGCTCTCCCCTTGTCTCTACGCATGACCCCCTAGTCTTCCCCAGGTCTCCCCTTGGCTCCCCGTCCGGCTCTCCCTCTACCATCACCTCTTCGTCGCACAAGTCCACGGCCGACCCCTACTATTTCCCTACTCGCCCAGGACCAGTGAACTACCTGGCCTGCATCTGCCGGCTCCAGCTCGACCCCCTATTTTGATGCCTCCAGGCCTCTGCCAGATCCGGCTCACCGTCTTGCTACCCTCCCTATCCATCATGCCTGCAGCTTGCGCCCTTCTCCGTGCCACCCTCCCACGCAGCATCCACTATTCTCACATGCTGCCTTCTGCAGTCCCCTCCTACAGGGCCTCATGAAGCCCACCTCCTTTCCCCGGCCACGCCCTCCTGCAGCAATGACCAGCCAACCAAACAGCTCCCCCTCCCTAGCCAACCCTGCTCACCCTCCTAATTTCTCTTCCCTGTCCTCCATCGCCCTCCTCTATGCAGTAGAAAGCCGACATCCCAATGACCAGTGCTCTACCCGCACCCTCCTGTAGCAGCACTTTCCGACCTTGGCTCCCAACCCGGATGCTCCTGCTTCCCTCCACCAGAGCCAGGTCTCCCTCCTACTTTATCCCCTTCTCTTCCACGATCTGGATTCATCTCGTCCGCTCCCTCCTCCAGGTTGGCTGCCTCAATGCGCCCCACACAGTCGCCCAGCTGCGCACCCTCCATAGCCCCATGCTGCGATCTAGACCATCTTCCCCCCCCCCCACCGACCAGCTTTTGGAGAACCCGACCCCCCCTTTCAGGCGGCCAGCAGCGACGAACCCGAATCTCATCACGCAACACCTCTGTGTTGCTCCCACATGGCTGCAAATCCCCTCGCTGGGTTCACAAAGGGTGTCTCGAGTCACGTTGGACCACATTCCATCTTCCACCACCGAAGGTGAAGCGATTCAGATCACTTCAGAAGGTCCGCCATTATTTATGGAGTGTGTTTGGGTTTACCACATGTTTTGTGTTAGTTTTGTTTCTTCTGCACCGGTGTCAAGGTGGTTTTTACTCTATTTATTCATTTGGATTATTTTAAGACATTGTTTCTATGTTTTTAGATTCTTTAAATGGTTGCAGCGCATTGGCAAGGTTTTTTTGTGATATTGCGGTCGCCTACAAGTGGTGTGTACTTGTGCACAAGTTGGGTTGTACCACATCATTGTCATAACCAGGCTACGAGTCGATGTAGGTCCCCCACTACACTCATCTTGAAATTTATAATTTATTAATTGCATTATGTTTTATTAATTTTAAATAAATGAGAAATAATATAAGATAATTGATTTTTAAATGATTATTTGGTGTAAAAAGAGCTGTTTATTTAATACATGACACATAAAATACTTTCATGATGAGCGGACACCCAGTAGTGAAAGAATGCCAGTTTGGCCTTTAAACATAATTCACAGAATTTCCAATGTAGTTCTGGATTTAAAGATAAATGATTTCTTGTAAAGCGTGAATGAGTGTTTTGAGTTTTCTTGAGAAATTAAGTTTTTTTAAAAAATTGGTGAAGCCCCGTTTGACACTTTAATAAAATAATTTTTTTTGGAAAAAATCACATTGGGGTTACTCAGGGGTGATCGTTTGTGTGCGTTGATTGTGTGAGTTGTGTGCGATATTTTTTCCTCATTGCTGATTGATTTACATGGTGGACACACCCCTTTTTATTGAATGTGTTGACATGGGAACCCGGAATAGTAAGTGAATCTTATGAGAATGATTGCTTCACTAGTTTATATTATGCACTTGCTAGTGGCCCCATAGCTGGGGAATACTATGTTATTACTGCTATGGGGATTGGGCCCCTCGGTTAGGCCATGAAAAGCTATACTGGGCGTTAGGGCGTTATGACGTCATCGAGTTTGAGCATTCTTTCTGGATGAGTCACATGTATAGTACGTTCTGGATTGTTCACTATCTCCAAGTATCAACCCATGTTTCCTTTAGTGTTTATTTGTATGTGGTAGAGGATTGAGAGGTCTAGTTCAGTTGCTGGCCCCTGTGTTCCACGCATTCTATTGCCCTTGGTTTGTGTTGTGTATCATGTGTTATTTTTTCCTTTTTGGATAATGACTGAAGTATGGATTTCAAAATGGTTCGCAAACAATGTTTCAAGAAGAAATATACCTATTCCTTTCAAACGTTAAACTTGTGTTTAAATTAAAAATTGAAATAGAGTGATACTTGTTTTAGAAATGAAAGTGTATGTGGAAACTAATATTTTATATAATTTAGTTCAAACCTTGAATTAGTAAATTTTTTTATTTCAAGGTAGTTCATTGGGAATAGATATCGGGCTACCCTACTATGTTTTAATACTCACGCCTATAGTTATTTTCTGTTTTTAGTGTTTGTGCAGGCTACATCTTGGGTTCGTTCGCCTTGGGCGGCGTTTGGTTGTGAGTTTGAGAGTGACCCATGAGGTCACATGAAGATAGCGGTGGTCTCTTTCAGTTAGTTTTATTTTCATTTGTTCAAGTATAGTTACTTTACACTATTTATTTATTTTTCGCTGCTCTATTTTATTTCATCTAGTTTGTTTGTTTATTTATACTGGGTGAAATAGTTCCCATAGCCTCTATTGATGCCCTGGCACTTGTTTCTAGCCCTGGAGGATCGGGTATGCCTCTCGGGCCATGTCGCAGACCGGCACGAGTGACCGGTTCAGAGTCGACCCAGGTTGGTTCGTGAAAAAATGTTATCAGAGCCATGTTGGCTCTTAGAAGACCCCGCTTTTCAAAGTTCCCTTTGTTATTTGGGATATCCGGTAGATGGATACTTGGACTGTCGGGGATCAGGAGGTAGGTTACGGGTTGGTGCATGATCACCACTTCTCGTGATGAGACCTAAGTTACTAGGGTTAGTTCGGGATTTGAATCATTTATTTTTGGTTGTTTTGGATTGAATAATGACAATGGGGGTGAATTGGTTCACTTTGTAGTCTCACATGGGGTGGTGACTCAGGTGAATTCCAAGTTTCTAGCTCAAGTTCCTCTTAGTGTTATTCTTTACTTGGGGCATGGCTCACCACCATATAGTTGGGTCAGACATATTCACTAGTTCCTCATTCTAGTGGATTTTTACTACTTGTGTTTTGTTTTAATCTCGGTTTATTTGAGTGCATTAAAAGTGAAATTGGTTTTGAAATGGAATAGTGTTTCTTCCAAAAAAAATTTAAACTTACTAAAGTGGGTTTCTAAAGAGAAAATGTATTGGTTTGGAAAAACATGGTATGTGTTTAGATTCGTTAATGGAAAGAAGTGTTTGAACCTTGGCACTCTTTATAGAGGGTCACACATGTGGGGGTATGTATGGAATGTGCATGGGGGCACTTGTTCACTGATTATGTGAGCAGGATTGAATAAATGCACATTTGATGGTTCATAAAGTGCCATAGGTGAGTTTTTAAAATTTTAAAGAAATAAGAGTTTTGTCAAAGTTATTTTTCCTTGTGTTGTATATGTTTGGCATATAGGCCTATTGTCTTTGGCTTGTGTTGTTTCTTTGATTGAGTTTTGTCTTGATTCCAGTTTCGATGGTGTTTTTCGTGTTGTCATGAGTATGCCGCCCAGAAAGCCTCCAACATTTGTTAATGAGTTGTCCCTAGTTCCCAGTTCTTTTGTGTGTCACCTGCTTATCGAGGTAATCAAAGTATGAGAAAGGTAGTTTCATATTTAGAAAAGATAGTGTGTCTTCGGGTTGTTGGGAACTCCCAGGGTAGATAAGGTTCGTACCATCCCAGTGTTATTTGAGGGTTTAGTTTTGGACTAGTAAAGATAAGATGTCTCATCATCGTTTGAGTTTTGGATGTGATTAATGGTGGTTTACATCCGCAAAGGTTCCCCCTATGGTAAGGAGTACGGGTCAGTGGATCCTGTCTCCAAGAAACCATCCTTATCGGTACTGACTCCTAGTTCGTTGGACCCCTCTCTTGTTCGCCACCAGTATGGCCTATCTGAATATTCTAAGTCGTCATGTTGCATCCCTTTGTAAATGTACGACCATCGTGGTTGTTGGAATCATCGAACGAAAAAAAGAGTTAGAAACCAGGGGATGAAAATTTATGACTGTGAGGTAGGAGACGCTTCAGCCATCAGGGCCACTACCACAGGTCTTGGGGTGAAGCTCGCACACAGTCTGGAGTTATTGAGGGTGTGTGGAACCTCAGTCCAGATAATGTCTTCTGCTTTGGAATGTAAATATACAAAATTTCCCTTTTTCTATTATCATCACTGTCGTAATCTCATACTTGTTGTGGTGGCATGATGAGCTTGTTCCACCACAATCCAAGAAGCCTTATCATCTCTTATCGTATGTTCAAAGTCACTCAGTTTCCTTGAAGGGGTATGAGGACCATGAATAAATGGGCCTATTCTAATTTTCTGTTGGTCTCAGGTGTGTTCGTTATAGAGGTGTTCATTTCTTGAAATTGATGGGAGGTTTTGAGTTAATTTCTCATCCTCAAGTTGCTGGATTGTTCCATAGAAAGATTTTCTTTAAGTCTCAGCTGTGTTGTTTAGTACATGTGGGAAAAATGAATGAGTTTGGTTTGGGAGTTCCTGTGTTGTCCCCCCTTTGGATTGGTTTATTCGGATTTCAAGGGATTTTGTATTAGTAAATTTGTGTGGCGGGGAGAACCCTGTCATGTTATCCCCTCAATCTCATCTAGTGGTTTTCCGTGAATTGGTTTGGTGTGACATTTGTTGGGAATGGTCACCCCTAAGCTCTCGGTTCTCTATGATTTTGTCTGGGAATGAACTCAAGTGGTGTCAACTGTTGTCTTGGTGACTTTTTGGGGGCATAAAGTGTCTGTGGTGGGGAGAATTTTCACACCTCGACCATGGACACTGGTGTTTTTATTCTTTTCTCAGTCTCACGACTCTGGGTAGAGTCAGGTTTTGGTTCAGGTTTGAATTTTTGAATTATTTATGTTTTTGGTGGGTCTCGGGCCAATGCGCAGTCACCACACTACTAGCGGTCACGACACATTCAGTCCAGGTGGTGACGTGGTCACTGAACCACTAGTAGCGATCGTGCGTTCGGTCCTAGAGACTGCGCGGCTGACCGATTATTATTATTATAATTATTGTGTTATTACTATTATTCTTGGATTATTATTCTTATTAGATTATTATTATTATTATTATTAGATTATTATTGTTATTTATTGACTTTATCTTCTTTTATTTTATCTTATCCTTTTTATCTATTATTCTTCTTTCTTCATTTCATTTTTTCTTTTCCACGCATGCTGCTCTCCCCGTGTCTCTGCGCGTGACCACCTGGTCTTCCCCATGTCTCCCCTCAGCTCCCCGTCCGGCTCTCCCTCCGCCAGCACCTCTCTGCTGCACCAGTCCGTAGCCAGCCTCTAATGTTTCCCTGCTCGACCAGGACCTGTGGCCTCCCTGGCCTACATCCACCAACTCCAACTCAACCCCCCATGTTTTGACACCGCCAGGCCTCCTCAAGATCCGGCTCACCTTCCTGCTACCCTCCCTGTCTAGTGCGCCTGAAGCTTTTTCCCTTCTCTCTACCACCCTACCACGCAGCGTCCACCGTTCTCCCCTACTACCTTCTTCGGACCCCTCCTTCCAGGCCTCATGCAGCTCGCCTCTTTTCCCCGGCCGCACCCTCCTTGAGCACCGCCCATCTAACCAACCATATCCCCCTCCCCAACTGACACGACTCACCCTCCTGCTGTCGCTTCCCTATCCGCTATCGCCCTCCTCCATGTAGCGGCCTACCAATAGCCCAGCGGCTACTACTGCGCCCCAGCCCTCCTATAGAAGCACCTAACGACCTCAGCTCCCCACCCAGCTGCTCCTGCTTCCCTCCACCAGATCCAGGTCACCCTCTTGCTTTCACCCCTACTATTCCCTGATCTGGACTCATCCTAGCCGGTCCCTCCTCCGGGTTGGCTACCTCTGTCGCGCACCCCACACAACTGCCCCGTTGTGCACCCTCTGCAGCCCCCTACTTGTCACAACCCATCCTCGGGGCCCGTGTCGTGACTACCCCAAGCCCGCCTTCCATAGGCCAGGGGCTGGCGACTAGCACAAAGGCGTAAATCCCAGTAAAAGGGAAGGAATTGCCTTTGTAAAGTAAACAATCACACAGAGTACAAGCGGAAGAAGTAAACACTGAATACAACAGTAAGTGAGGAAAGTAAAAAGGGGCCGGAAATACAAGCCCAACTGTAGAGTACAACTCGAAAGGGAAAACAACAACTGAAAAGTAAAGCTGGTACGCTGAGCTGTCCACTGGAAATCCCACCTGAAGGGTGGGTACAGATAGCTCCTCTGCTCCTTGGGTCCCACCGTCCGCTCCGAGTATGTCCCGCCCAGTGGTCCACCTCCGGGTACCACCTCGTCTTCACGTCCACCTCTGGGTACCGTCTCGTCGTGAGGTACTCCTCCGGGTACCATCTCGTCGTAATAGTCCACCTCCAGGTACTGTCCAGTCCTCGAGCACTCGGCCTCTATCAGCATTGCCCGTCGTCTGCAACCAACACAACGAGGTGTGGGCATAGCCCGTGCAGGGGTGAGTATAATGATACTCAGTAGGGATCTCGAGACCCTCAAGGTCTCACTAAACCAACAAGGATAACCACAAAGAAGATCTCAACAGATAACCTCTACTTAGTTATATGCCCATACATATACCTAAGTTATCAAGTAACCCATCTCAATCATGAGGAAACACAAGGATCATGAAATCAACGGATAACCACTACTCAGGTATATGCCCATACATATACCTAAGTTATCAAGTGACCCATCTCAATCATGAGGTAAACACAAAGGTCAAATGTCTCATCTCAAACCAGGATTTTCATTATTGAAACTGAAACTGCTGAAGAGCTCCGTCTCTGGAGTGTACAATGGTCCTGTCACAACTCTGAGGTACTGCTCACTAACTTAAGACTGCTGAGGTGCTCCTCCTGACGAGTACCGCGGGCCAGCTGCTACAACCAAGCGCTTCCATGTGCCGCTACAACCAAGCACTTCCATGTGCCGCTACAACCAAGCGCACCTCTGTCGTGGGTATGCCGCTACAACCAAGCGCTCCCATGTGCCGCTACAACCAAGCGCACCTCTGTCGTGGGTCTGCCGCTACAACCAAGCGCTCCCATGTGCCGCTACAAAAAAGTGCACCTCTGTCATGGGTCTTCTGCTACAACCAAGCGCACCCCTGTGCCGCTACAACCAAGCGCACCTCTGTAGCACACCAGGTCGTCCGATCAGCAGTCGTCAGGTCTCAGTCACCTACACAGTCTCCGTACTCCGCATGCTTGTCTCCGGGAGGGTCCGCTCCACGAGCTACTGGTCGATACTCCAAGTATCTCAAAGTCCCACGAAGAAAAATCTCAAAGGACCGTCTCATCATAGGGGTCTCAACGCAACAGACGACAAGTCAATCGAACGCTCGGTCTGTCAGTTACTAGCCTTTTCGTTCCAGGGGCCCGGTTGGTTCCGTGTGCGAACCAATCCGGCCGTAACTCAACTATACCCCGAACACTCATAGGGTATACTCATATGGACCATTTCTCATCGAGATCACCAACGCCGCTGATGGTTCGTCAATGGATGTTCTGTCAGAAAGGTATCAGCTATTCCGATCCAGGGGCCCGGTTGGATTTCGGTGCGATCCAACCCGGCCACTATCCAACTGTATCCAATACTCGGGTGGAGGATGCCAAAAGTTCCGTCTCATCAAGAGGAAAGCAACGAGACAGACGATGCGTCAATCGGACGCCCGGTCTGTGAGTTATTGGCTTTTTCGTCCCAGGGGCCCGGTTGGTTTTTAAGGCAAAACCAACCCGACCGTACTCCACCTGCGTCCAAACCTCGGGCGCAGTATGCCAAAAGATCCGTCTCACTAAGAGGAACTCAACAAAGCTGACGGCACGTTAATCGGACGTCCGTAGCTCAAGATATGAGCGTTTCCGCTCCGAGGGCCCGGTTGGATTCGTGTACGAACCAACCCGTTCGAACTCAAAGTATTCCGAAACTTTGAGTGTGATATACCGAATCGATCGTCTCGATCCAAGCATCGCATCTCCGCTGACGGTTCATCAATAAGAGGTTTGTAGCTCATGTTATGGGCAAAAGACCGAAGTCGATTCGAAAACGGGGGGTCCGGGTCTGGGCCGACCCGGCCCGGCCGGCGGCGGCGCGGCCTGGGCGCCGCTCGGGTGCCACGCGCGGGGGGCAAGGCCCCAGCTTCTCTGCTGGTGGCACGGATGAAAGCCGCGCCTTTGAGAAACCATCCCCCCCTCGTGGGGGCCTGCCGTTGAGAAAAACGGGGGGGCGCTGCCCCCCCCCCCCCCCCTTGTGAAACTGGTCCCCCCCCCCTCACGTGGGGGGGCCTGCTTTGAGGAAAATAGGGGGGGAGCTGCCCCCCCTTGGAGTAACCGCCCCCCCCCCCTTTATGGGGGGCTGGTTTGTGGCAAGCCGGGGGAATTAATTCCCCCAGCACTTCTCCCTTCCGGCCGGCCCAACATGGCTGGCCAGTTCTTCCTCAACGGGACCGGCAAGGCCGTTCCCCCTTCCGGCATCCGACACTGGTGGCCCGGCTAGCCGCCGGTCTTCTCGTTCCTCCGCGGCCCGGACCCGGCCCCGGCCTTCGTCGCCCGGTGCGGTGCGACGGCATCGCGCCCCTCCGCTGCAGCCCCGCTCCAGCCACGGCGCCTTTGGTTTCCTTCGGCACGGCACGACGGCTTCACGTTCATGATAATCTTTCCACGGCACGGCGCGACGGCGCCGCGCAATATTTTCCATGTGATTCTTGTGTGGTGTGACGGCACCACTCCATCTCGTTCATCCACAAGAAAAATAATAATATTCAAGAACAAAGGAGGGGGGGATTCGGCCGTGTTCGTGCGGTCCGACCCCCCTCTCGTTAGACGATAACCCTTAAATAATTAACCACAAGATTATCATGCTAGAACCAAGAACGAGAGTGAATAAATATCAACAACAAACCCCTACCTCGGTTTCAAGAACGATGATCTTCAACGACCCGCGGAAGACGAGCGTCGCGTTAGTCGGCATTACGGAAGAAGGACGTCGATGTCGTGAAGCGAGGATTCAAAGTTCTTTGACGACGATTTCGTCGCGGGAAATCATCGCGGAAGAAATGACGCGGAAGGAGTACATCGTCGGTGTCGCAGGTGTGGCGTCGCGGAAGACGATTCCTGAGAACGTGGCATTCTTCGTCGTTGCTCGAAGGTTCTTTGCGTTCTTCGTCAATGTCTGAAGAAGAATAAGAAAGAGCTCTCCAATCCTCTCAAGAGCAAAGGAAACCAACCCAAAATAATAAAATAAGCTTAAGCTTATTTTATTACACAACCTTCCTCTTAAAATTTCAAAGGATTGAAATTCAAATTAACCCTCCTAAATTAAATAATCCATGTTGTCAAACATTAATTGAAATGGGTCAAAGGGGAGTTTTTGAGAGAAGTTGAGGAGTTGGGGTTCGTGTGGGCCCCACCACACATAATCCTCCCAAGGGAGGCTAAGTGGTTGTGGGTCCCACCCCCAACTCCCTTTGGGAGGTTTTTAAAAAAAACAACAAGTTAAAAAATAAAAATTTGTATTCCACAAAATTTATTTAACTTATTCTAAAAACCCAAAAACTGACTTTCAACCCGCAATAAACGCAACCTCGGAAAAGTTCCCCTTAAGCGAATATCGGTGTTGCGAGTTTATCGGTGCCCTCGGAATTTGATTCCGGGCACCGATTCAAAAGTTAAAAATTCCCGCTCGTTCGTTCACTGAACGTACCCGAGCCAAACATCGGAAGTTGATTCCGGGCACTCCGGGCCTCGGGATCAGGTGCCGTCAGAAACCGCGTTCTTGTAAAATTTCAAAGAATATTAAGAAAAAATTTCCCTTGAATTTTACGGGTCTTTAAATTACTCCCATCTCAGGGCTTTACGTCTCCGTAAAGCTTCAACACAAACTAGGGATACAAAGGTGGTTGAGATAGGCGGTAAGCCACCTCGCCAATCCTGCTGAGGACCTGGAAGGGTCCGATGAAGCATGGAGACAACTTGCCACCTCGGCCAAAACTCCACAAACTACGTCGAGGTGAGACACGCAAGAAGACGTGATCGCCATCCTCGAACTCTAGTGGCCTCTGCCTCCTGTTAGCATATGACTTCTGCCAGCTCTGAGCTGTCCTCATCCGCTCCTGGATGACCTGGACCTTTTCTGTCGTGGCCCGGACCACCTCTGGTCCCTCAAGAGCTGCTATGATTTCTTCCTTGCCGATAAGGGAAATCCGGTCTCATCCCCTAGCTGAACCAAGTTCTTTGCCTAATACTGTCAATCTAGACATGGTTGATACTAACCCATACCAAGGACGACATCGTAAGGCCTCAACGCTACTACAAGAGATCCAACCGTTACTCTCTCCTCCAAGGGTTGAGTCACACTGTCGACATCAGTGTGTGGTAACTAGGTCTCCTCCAGTAGTTACTTCTCAAGTGAGGGTCAAGTCAATGGTCTAAACCAGAACCTCTAGTAACAACACAAGAGAGGACAGGGAAGTAAATGCCACAAGAAAAGGTGTCTTTTATTACTGCAGCTCAAGTACAAAGACACAAGGCATCTACAAACATACATCAACAAAACTAGAAGCAACATGAACAAAAGTCTCCAGGTCTGGAGCTATTCCCGCTCCTGTCCATCTGCTCCCGGAGCCCCATGATCGTAGGCCTCAACTACCTGAAGCTGAGCTCTCCCATGTCCTCTTGTCCCCTGCGGTCGGGGTGGACCTCCTGCTGGTGGTGGTGGAAACACCACGAAGCTTCGTCCACCTCCAGCTGCACGGCCAGCTCCCCTGCCATGGCCACCTGCTCCTTGCGGCCTGCCCTAATCGATCCTCTGCCTCTGCCTGGAGGGTCCTTCGTTCGTCTGCTGGTCATCCTTATGGCGGTTCGGACAGTCACGAGCCATGTAACCAACCTCGCCGCAGGAGTAACACTGCCCTCTCATGGCAAGTCGTTGCCCACCCTGAGTGCCTCGCGCAAACGATCCAGAGTCCTGCTGTCGACTACCTCTAGGTCCAGTCCTCTTGGACCCTTGTGTCATCCGTCTACTGCCCGCTGCAGAAGACTCTGGCGCATGCCAGTAAGTGGTGGGTCCTGCTGCTGGAGACTGATTAGCAAGGAAACTCTCCACTAAGAGGGCTCGCTCCAACACCCCTTCCAGAGTCGGAATGTTGAGGGAGATCATCGAAGCCCTGATCTCATGCCTCAGTCCCTGCTCGAAGGTCCGGGCCCGGAAGAATGGGTCTCGTACCATGTCGGTCGAGTAGCGTGAGAGATCAGAAAATCTCGCCGAGTACTGAGCGACCGTCATGCTTCCCTGCCACAGCTGAAGAAGCTCCTGGATACGCACTGCACGAAGGGTGGATGGGATGAACTCCGAGCGGAAGAGGCTCTCAAAGTCCGTCCAAAGTAGAGATGCCTCATCGTGCACCTGGAGCATCAAGCTCCACCATCGGCCCGCTGCTGCGTGCAGTAGGCTCGCAGCGAGGATCACCATGAGGTCTGAAGGTTTCCTCACTAGCCAAAAAACTCATACCACTACCTCCAGCCAGTCCTCTACTGCCTGGGGGTTTGTCTCCCCATGGAACTTAGGCGGTCGCTGGCGCTGGAACTCGTGCAGAGCTCCAAGGCGACGTGCGTCGTCAGCGGCTGGTGCTGGAAGCATCGGCGGCTCGGCGGGTAGTGCTACCGCCGGTGCCACTGCTGACAAAGGGCCCTGCACCGAGGCCTCGCCACTCAGTGGGCCGTCGTCACACTCGACTCTCGGAACCCTAGCTAGCTGCCATCGTGGGGCCATCCTGAAAAGGAAACAGGTGCGCCTCGGTCAGAACAGAATACCTGGTGAGCTAATATATAAAGTAATCACAAAGAAAACTTTGAAACACACACGCAATCAATGTTTTCGTGCATTAAGTGGGAAATTAGAAGTCAGGGTCCTGGTGTATGGATACGTCGGCCGCCGCACCAACACTGGACTCCCTGGACTGATAACCACACTCAATACGCTAAACATTATTGCTTCACATAGAAAAGATCAGAGTTCGCGGTAGAACCGAACTCCTATGATACCAATTTGTCACGACCCATCCTCGGGGCCCGTGCAGTGACTACCCCAAACCCGCCTTCCATAGGCCAGGGGCTGGCGACTAGCACCAAGGCGTAAATCCCAGTAAAAGGGAAGGAATTGTCTTTGTAATGTAAACAATCACACAGAGTATAAGCGGAAGAAGTAAACACTGAATACAACAATATGTGCGGAAAGTAAAAAGGGTCCGGAAATACAAGCCCAACTGTAAATTACAACTCGAAAGGAAAAACAACAACTGAAAAGTAAAGCTGGTACGCCGAGATGTCCACTGGAAATCCCACCAGAAGGGTGGGTACAGATAGCTCCTCTGCTCCTCGGCTCCCGACGTCCGCTCCGAGTATGTCCCGCCCAGTGGTCCACCTCCGGGTACCGCCTCGTCGTCATGTCCACCTCTGGGTACCGTCTCGTTGTGAGGTCCTCCTCCGGGTACCATCTCGTCGTAATAGTCCACCTCCAGGTACTGTCCAGTCCTCGAGCACTCGACCTCTGTCAGCATTTCCCGTCGTCTGCAACCAACACAACGAGGTGTGGGCATAGCCCGTGCAGGGGTGAGTATAACGATACTCAGTAGGGATCCCGAGACCCTCTAGGTCTCAATAAACCAACAAGGATAACCACAAAGAAGATCTCAACAGATAACCTCTACTTAGGTATATGCCCATATATATACCTAAGTTATCAAGTAACCCATCTCAATCATGAGAAAACACAAGGATCATGAAATCAACGGATAACCACTACTCAGGTATATGCCCATACATATACCTATGTTATCAAGTGACTCATCTCAATCACGAGGAAAACACAAAGGTCAAATGTCTCAGCTCAAACCAGGATTTTAATTATCGAAACCGTAACTGCTGAAGAGCTCCGTCTCTGGAGTGTACAATGGTCCTGTCACAACTCTGAGGTACTGCTAACTAACCTAAGACTGCTGAGGTGCTCCTCCAGATGAGTACCGCGGGCCAGATGCTACAACCAAGTGCTTCCATGTGCCGCTACAACCAATCACTTCCATGTGCCGCTACAACCAAGCGCACCTCTGTCGTGGGTATGCCGCTACAACCAAGCGCTCTCATGTGCCGCTACAACCAAGCACACCTCTGTCGTGGGTCTACCGCTACAACCAAGCGCACCTCTGTCGTGGGTATGCCGCTACAACCAAGCGCTCTCATGTGCCGCTACAACCAAGCACACCTCTGTCGTGGGTCTACCGCTACAACCAAGCGCTCACATGTGCCGCTACAACAAAGCGCACCTCTGTCGTGGGTCTGCCTCTACAACCAAGCGTACCCCTATGCCGCTACAACCAAGCGCACCTTTGTGGCACACCGGGTCGTCCGATCAGCAGTCGTTGGGTCTCAGTCAGCTACACAGTCTCCGTACTCCGCACGCTCGTCTCCGGGAGGGTCCGCTCCACGAGCTGCTGGTCGATACACCAAGTATCTCAAAGTCCCACGAAGAAAAATCTCAATGGACCGTCTCATCATAGGGGTCTCAACGCAACAGACGGCACGTCAATCAGACGCCCGGTCTGTGAGTTACTAGCATTTTTTGTTCCAGGGGCCCGGTTGGTTTCGTGTGCGAACCAATCCGGCCGTAACTCAACTATACCCCGAACACTCATAGGGTATACTAATAGGGACCGTTTCTCATCGAGATCACAAACGCCGCTGACGGTTCGTCAACGGACGTTCTGTCAGAAAGGTATCAGCTTCTCCGATCCAGGGGCCCGGTTGGATTTCGGTGCGATCCAACCCGACCACTATCCAACCCGACCACTATCCAACTGTATCCAAAACTCAGGCGGAGGATTCCAAAAGTTCCGTCTCATCAAGAGGAAAGCAATGAGACAGACGACGCGTCAATCGGACGCCCGGTTTGTGAGTTATTGGCTTTTTCGTCCTAGGGGCCCGGTTGGTTTTTAAGGCAAAACCAACCCGACCGTACTCCACCTACGTGCAAACCTCGGGCGGAGTATGCCAAAAGATTCGTCTCACTATGTGGAACTCAACAAAGCTGACGGCACGTTAATCGGACGTCTATAGCTCAAGATATAAGCGTTTCCGCTCCGAGGGCCCGGTTGGTTTTGTGTACGAACCAACCCGGTCGAACTCCAAGTATTCCAAAACTTTGAGTGCGATTTATCGAATCGACCGTCTCGATCCAAGTATCGCATCGCCGATGACGGTTCGTCAATCGGAGGACCGTAGCTCATGTTATGGGCAATAGACCGAAGTCGATTCGAAAACGGGGGATCCGGGTCCGGGCCGACCCGGCCCGACCCCCCCCCCCCGGGTCGGCCCGAACCGGGTCGACCCGACCCGGCCCGGCCAGCGGTCCGGCCGGCGGCGGCGCGACCTGGGCGCCGCTCGGGTGCCACGCATGGGGGGCAAGGCCCCCGCTTATCTGCTGGCGGTATGGATGAATGTCGCGCCTTTGAGAAACCGGCCCCCCCTCGTGGGGGCCTGCCGTTGAGAAAAACGGGGGGGGGGGGGGGGGGGGCGCTGCCCCCCCTTTGTGAAACCGGTCGCCCCCTCACGTGGGGGGCCTGCTTTGAGGAAAACGGGGGGGCTCTGCCCCCCCCCCTGGTGTAACCACGCCCCCCCCCCTTTATGGGGGGCCGGTTTGTGGCCAGCCGGGGGAATTAATTCCCCCGGCACTTCTCCCTTCCTGCCGGCCCAACATGGCCGACCGGTTCTTCCTCAACGGGACCGGCAAGGCCGGTCCCCCTTCCGGCTTCTGACACCGACGGCCTGGCTAGCCGCCGGTCTTCTTGTTCCGCTGCGGCCTGGAACCGGCCGCGACCTTCGTCGTCCGGCGCGGTGCGACGACATCGCGCACCTCCGCCGCGGCCCCTCTCCGGCCACAGCGCCTTCAGTCTCCTTCGATGCGGCGCGACGGCGTCACGTTCATGATAATCTTTCCATGGCGCGGCGCGACGGCGCCGCACAATATTTTCCGTGTGATTCCCGCGTGGTGCGACGGCACCACGCCATCTCGTTCATCCACAAGAAAAATAATAATATTCAAGAACAAAGGAGGGGGGGGATTCAGCCGTGTTCGTGCGGTCTGACCCCCCTCTCGTTAGACGATAACCCTTAATTAATTAACCACAAGATTATCATGCTAGAACCAAGAACAATAGTGAATAAATATCAACAACAAACCCCTACCTCAGTTTCAAGAACGATGATCGTCAACAACCCGCGGAAGACGAGCGTCGCGGTTGTCGGCATTACGGAAGAAGGATGTCGATGTCGTGAAGCGAGGATTCAAAGTTCTTTGATGACGATTTCGTCATGTGAAATCTTCGCAGATGAAATGACGCGGAAGGGGTACGTCATCGGTGTCGCGGGTATGGCGCCGCGGAAGACGATTCCCGAGAAAGTGGCGTTCTTCGTCGTTGCTCGAAGGTTCTTTGCGTTCTTCATCAAAGTTTGAAGAAGAAGAATAAAGAGCTCTCCAATCCTCTCAAGAGCAAAGGAAACGAACCCAAAATAATAAAATAAGCTTAAGCTTATTTTATTACACAACCTTCCTCTTATAATTTCAAAGGTTTGAAATTCAAATTAACCCTCCTCAATTAATTAGTCCATGTTGTCAAACATTAATTGAAATGGGTCAAAGGGGAGTTTTTGAGAGAAGTTGAGGAGTTGGGGTTCGTGTGGGCCCCACCACACTTAATCCTCCCAAGGGAGGTTAAGTGGTTGTGGGTCCCACCCCCAACTCCCTTTGGGAGGTTTTAAAAAAAACAACAAGTTAAAAAATAAAAATTTGTATTCCACAAATTTTATTTAACTTATTCTAAAAACCCAAAAACTAACTTTCAACCCGCAATAAACGCAACCTCGGAAAAGGTCCCCTTAAGCCAATATCGGCGTTGCGAGTTCATCGGTGCCCTTGGAATTTTATTCCAGGAACCGGTTCAAAAGTTAGAAATTCCCGCTCTTTCGTTCACTGAACGTACCCGAGCCAAACTTCGGAAGTTGATTCCGGGCACTCCGGGCCTTGGAATCAGGTTCCGTCAGAAACCGCGTTCTTGTAAAATTCCAAAGAAAATTAAGAAAAAATTTCCCCTGAATTTTACGCCCTGCATCCCCTCCTTCTCCCTCGGAATACAGCCCATCTACCCCCTCCCAAGCCTGCTTTCAAGGAACCCAACCCCCCTGTCAGGCGGCCAGTAGCGATGAAGCCAAATCTCATCGCGCAGTGCCTCTGTGTTGCTCCAATGTGGCCGTGAATCCCCTCGCTGGGTTCACGAAGGGTGTCTTGAGTAACGTCGAACTGCGTTCCGTCCGCCGCCACTGAAGTGGAAGCAATTCGGATCTCTTCAGACCGTCCTCCATTATTTACGAGGTGTGTTTGGTTTTACCACATGTTTTGGGTTCATTTTGTTTCGCCTGCACCGGTGAAAAGGTGTGTTTTAATCTGTTTATTCATTTGGATTATTTTAAGACATTGTTTCTATGTTTTTAGATCCTTTGTGCGGTTACAGCGCATTGGCAAGGTTTTTCTGTGATATTGCAGTCGTCATCAAGTGGCGCGTACTTGTGCGCAAGTTGGGACGTACCACATCATTGTCGTAACTAGGATACGAGTTGTGGTAGGTCCCCCCACTGCACTCATCTTTAAATTTAGAATTCATTAATTTCTTGATGTTGTATTAATTTTTAACAAATGAGAAATAATATAATATAATTAATTTTTAAATTATTATTTGGTGTAAAAAGAGCAATTTATTTTATACATGAAACTTGAAATATTTTCATGATGAGCTGACACCAAGTAGTGAAAGAATGCCAGCTTGGCCTTTAAACATAAGTCACAGAATTTAAAATGTAGTTTTGGATTTAAAGATAAATGATTTCTTCTGATGCATGAATGAGTGTTTTTGGTTTTCTTGAGAAGCGATGTTTATCTTTTAAATTGGTGAAGGCCCGTTTGACACTTTAATAAAATAAATTATTTTGGAAACACTCACATTGGGGTTAATCAGGGTTGATCGTTGGTGTGCATTGATTTTGTGAGTTGTGTGTGATATTTGTGCCTCATGACTGATTGATTTACATTATGGATGCACCCCTTTTTATTCCATGTGTTGACATGGGAACCTGGCATAGTGAGGGAATCTTCTAAGAATGATTGCAGCACTAGTATATATTACGCACTGGCTAGTGGACCCATAGTAGGGGAATAGTGAGTTATTGCTGCTATGGAGATTGGGCCCCTCAGTTAGGGCATGAAGGTCTATAGGAAGCATTAGTGTGTTATGACGTCATCGAGTTAGAGCATGCTTTCAAGATGAGTCACATGTATAGTACGTTTTGGATTGTTCACGATCTCTTAGGTTCTACCCATGTTTCATTTTGTGGTTATTTGTATGTGGTGGATGATTTAGAGGTCTAGTTCGGTTGTTGGCCCCTGTGTTCCACTCTTTCCATTTCCCATGGTGTCTGTTGTGTATCATGTGTGATTTTTTCCTTTTTGGATAATGAAGGATGTTTGGATTTCTGAATGGTTTGTAGAAAATGTTTTAAAAAGAAATATACATATTCCTTTCAAATGTTAAACATGTGTTAAAATGAAAAAGGGAAATTGACTGATACATGTTTTTGAAATGAAAGTGTGTGTGGAAACTAATATTTTATAAAATTTAGTTCAAACCTAGAATTACTAAATTTCTTTATATAAAAGTATTGCATTGGGAATAGATATCGAGCTACCCTACAGAGTTTTAATACTCACACCTATAGTTCTTTTCTGTTTTTAGTGTTTGTACAGGCTACAACTTGGGTGCCTTTTCCTTGGGTGACATTTGGTTGTGAGTTTGAGAGTGTCCCGTGAGGTCACACAGAGATAGTGGTTGTCTCTTTCAGTTAGTTTTATTTTCTATTCTTCTTGTTTGTTACATTACTCTATTTATTTATTTTGCGCTGATCTATTTTATTTCAGCTGCTTTATTTATTTATTTTTACTAGGTGAAATCATTCCCAAAACATATGTTGATGTCTTGGAACTTGTCGCTAGCCCGGGAGGATGGGTAATGCCTCTTAGGCCATGTTGCGGACCAGCTCGGGTGACTGGTTCAGGTCAACCAAGGTTGGTTCGTAACATAGCTCCACTTAATTAAATTCATAAGAAGGTTGAGAATCGATATCTATGAGTGAGGAAAGAAATGTTGAAATCGTGGATATACCTATTGTGAAAGAATATATTGATTATCTTCTAGAGGATTTACATGGACATCCTCTAGAGTGATAAATGGAGTTCTCAATTGATTTATTTCTGGTACAAGACCTATATCTATGACTTCTTATAGAATGTCTATACTGGAATTAGTTGAACTGAAGAAAAAACTAGGGAAATTGAGTGATAAAAGATTTATTCTCCCCATTGTTTCTCTATGGGGATCCCCTATTCTTTTCATTAAAAAGGAAGATGTGTCTATGATGTTGTGCATTAACCACAGGGAGATAAATTATATATAAATGAATAACAAGTATCCCTAACAACACATTGAGGATTTATTTGATCAACTTCAGGGATCCCAATATTTTTCAAATATTGAACTTCGATCTAGATATCACCAATTCCATGTGGGGAAAGAAGATATTATAATGACCACATTTTGAACTATGTATGGGAATTACATGTTTAAAGTTATGCCTTTTGGATGGAATAATACACCCTTTGTCTTCAATGATCTAATGAATAGGTTTCTCAAGGAATATCACTGTGACATTTTTGTTGTATGTTTTGATTATATATTGATATAATAAAAAGTCTAGAAAGACCAAGAAAATCACTTGACCCTTATTCTAAAGACACTTAGAAAAAATGAATTATATGGGATGTTTAGAATGTGTGAATTTTGGTTTCAATTAGTTTTTTTCTTGGCCATGTTGTCTCTAAGGATGGAATATTTATTGATCCTACAAAGACAATGGTTGTTCCAGGATAGAACACACCGACGAACATAACTGAGGAATGTAGTTATATTGGTTAAGCATGTTAATATTGTCATTTAGATTAGAAATTCGCCAGAATAGAAAACCCATTATCAAAGATTAATCATAAAGGGGATAAGTTTGTATGGAAAAAATAATGTGAGGATTTTTTTGATGAATTAAATTGGGGATTAATGAATTCTCTGATCATAACTCTACCGACCAGGAATGGTGGTTATTTGATATATAGTGATGCTTCCAATAAATGAATTTATTATGTCCTTTTGTACACTGATAGAGCTATTTCCTGTGAATCAAGGAAGATCAAAATTCATGAAAAAAACTATCCAACTCATGATCTTGAGTTAGCTGATGTGTGATTTTCACAAACAATATGGATACACAATATCTTTAGTGAAAATAGGAGATATATATGGATCACAAGAGTATAAAATAAATCTTCTCAAAAAATGAACTCAACCTGAGGCAAAGGCTATGGATCGAACAACTCATGGACTATGAAATTTCTATACACAACCACCCAAGAATGGAAAATAAAGTTGATGATGCATTGAGTAGGAGGGATCATGGGGTTTTAAATGAAATGATGAATGAAAGGGATCTATTATTCATGGATCAATAAGGATATACATGGGAATTATGAAGGAAGGTGAAGCATTATTTCTTTTTTAAATGGTTTACCAACCATCTTTGTTAGAAAGAATAAATCATTCTCTACATGATGAAAAGAATATTACAAATAAAATTAATTCAATGAATGATATAATGATTCAAGAATTCATATATGAAGATTGAATACACAATTTTTGGAAGGGGATTTGTGTTTCAAATATAGCCAAGCTAAATATGGAGTTATTTCTCGATTCCCATTGTTTAAATTTCTCTATACATCTTGGTAGGAATAATATGTATAGATAATTGAAGGATAATTTCTGGTGGGATAACACAAATATGGAAATTTCAGATTATATATCATGGTGTTTATTCCATCAACCAGTGAAGGTTGAATAACAACATACTAGAGAAATCAGGAAACCCCTGCCTATTCCAACATGGAAATGGGATGACAAAACCACAAATTTTTTCACTATATTACCCAAAACTCAATGAAATAATGATCCAATATAGGTAATTCTTGATCAACATACCAAATCTGCACATCTCCTCTCTATAAGGGAGGATTTTTCCCTAGAGTACCCAATAAATCACAATATCAATGATGTTTTAAGACATTAAGGATAACCTATCTAAAATTTATCTGACTGTGATCCACGATATACATTGAAATTCTTGAAATGGATTTAGAAACCCTTAGATTCTGAGCATCGATTGAGTACTGCTTATCACCCTCAAACTAATGGGAAATCTGAAAGGATGATTCCATAATTATAAGAAATGTTACGATCATGCTCGCTATATTTTCAAGGTATGCGAGATCATTATTTACCATTACATGAGTTTTCCTATAATAATATTTTGTATTCTATCATTCAAAAGGAACTATATTAAGCATTGTATAGAAAGGGATTTCATACATTGACATGATGGGATAAAGTTTGTGAAAGGAAGCTTATGGGTATAGTACTTGTAGAGGAAACAAAAAAGAAGGTAAAGACTTTTCAAACCCATATCAAAGTAGATCAAATATGGAAAAACTCCCATATTGATAATCGAAGGATGAATTTTGAATTTCAAGTGGGAGATCAAATTTTAATAACAGTATCTCTTTCAAAGGGTGTTTTAAGACTTGAAATGAATGGGAAAATGAGCCCTAGGTAAATTGGCTCTTTTGAAATTATGGAGAGAACTGAGTTGTGGCATATCATTTGGAAGTGCCTCCTAGACTCTCTAAAGTAAACAACATTTTTCATGTCTCATTGTTGAGAAGTACATGACCTTACCAATTAATATCTTCACTTCTGAAGATATATAATGGGAACATGAATTATCTTACTATGAAGAGTCTATCACGATTCTAGACACTAGGGAATAACAATTGAAGAATCAAGTGAAATTACTAGTAAAGGTATATTAGAAAAATTATAAAATTGAATAAGATTCCTGGGATCCTCTGGAGATTATGTTGGGGAACAACCCAAATCCTTTAATGATGTTACATTCTGGAATTTCAAGGGTGAAATTTCTGTAAGGGGAGGAGAATGTAACACCCCAAATATTTAAAAATAAATTTAATATTGAATGCATGAAACACTGAGTCTCTAAACACCCCACTTTTTTGTAACCTAGCTAGTAAATTTAATTTTTCAACTTCTTTGATTTGAATTTAAAAAAATTTACATACACGGTTGCGACCAGTAATATATTTAAAGTCTGATAGGATCAACATACATTTTGGTGAATAGTAACTTACCCTTATGAATAGTAACACACCCTTATGAATTGAAATTCACCCTTATAAATAGTAACCTAACCAATGTATGTATATATAAAATTTAGGCACCTTATAAATGAAAAATAATAAATGAAAAATTAATAATTAAATCTTGGTATTTTTCTGGGTAACAAATATTAAATAAAAAATTTAAATTAATTAAATTCATTTTCATAAAATGTATTCCTCAATAATTTTTTTCCTACTATTTTTGAATAATTTTATGAGATCTTCATTAATTTTTGAAAATATTATAAAAACAGTTTTAAATTTTAAAGTTGTAATTATCATGTAAATAATTATTCTATTTAAAACATATATTTCTCTTATTTCGATTATTATTATAATAAAATGGAGTTCATTTTTGAAGTATACTAATGAAAAAAATTTAAAGTGTATTTTTGGTATTTTTCAAAAATAATTGAATTTTTGTGAATAGTGAAATTTTGTTATTTACAAAATATGGTAAATAAATGAATTTCTGCATCATGTTCGAGTCATGGATGAAGTAAATGTACATTGGTTCAAAATCACATGCAATTAGTACTGTTTTGAGTCACAAAAATAAAGACAATTAAAATTTTTGAACCAAATTAATAAAATAATGATCAAAATAATGGGAAATAGCTCCTCTTTACTATAAAAGCCCCCATCACTCCCCCCTTATCCTCACTCTTATAAGCCTTGAAGATCCTCAATTTTCTACCCAAATACACTTACCTCATTCAATTTCACATTTACATGCTCTTGGGCTTTCTAAAATATTAGAAACCCTTCACTAAAGGATTTTCTCGTGGTGGTGTATTCAAGAGGAAAATCCACATCTTCTTTCTTTTAATTTCACTTCAAGTTCCATTCTTTTGTTATAACTTAATCACCTCCTCAGTCCAAATAATCTTGGTAAATCCAATATCATATATATAATAGAATTATATCTTGTCAATGTAATAACCATGATCAATATTCTTACTCCGTCCCTTTCTCTCTCTTTTATTTTATAACAGAAATCATCATCTGTGAATTGCCAATTTACAACCTTCGAGGACGACGAAGTCTTTCCCTTCAATTTATCATTAAACACAAGTCATGAAACCATTTTTTTGGTTGAAAAATAGTAAAAAATGTCTATTATAACATATTTTATATTTAGAAACTTCTATATATTCAAAATATTAATTCGTACAACAAAACTAGTTCATAATAAAAAAATACTAAAAAAATAATATAAGTGATTACCATTAATATTTAATCTAATGATTCATAGTAATATCATGTAACAAAATCATAAATATTACTATTTACACCTATGTATGTTAATAAAAAATATTTAAATTCAATTATGGATAATTATATCCATTCCACATGAACATCCATACTCATATACAAGTTTAAAGATTGTTAAAACCAATGAAACAAACACTCTGGAATAATGGAATTCAATCTTACAACCTATCAATAAGGACATAAATGAATGTAAAAAAATTATAATAAACTTAATACATGTGTATTAGTTTATATATTTAATTATTAATAAGTTAAATTTTATATTCCATGGCTTTATGTTCAAGAGTGGAACATATTCATACATAAGTTAATGGTTTCCACCCGAACATCCATTTTTATTTCAGGTTAAACTTTTTCCATACTTACCTACATTAAATTTTTATTTATACTTGTTTACTCAAAATAAATCCTTTTTTAATGTTCAATATTTGTTTTAACAATCATAATCTTTCTTTTTTTTGTGGGGAGTTACATAATTTAAAAGGTTTGTTCAAAATAAATCCTAAAATACAAGCTCGATTCAAGGTAATTTCTCAAATTCATTCATATTTTCAAGGGAACTCTATAATATATTTTCAGAAAAAATTGTTTTTATAAAATAAATAAATACATTATGAAAAAATATATAAATTCACTTCTTGTTTTATTCAATGATTTGTCCAAAAGAACTCTTCTTTTGAAAGTAAAAGAGTACTTATCTCACGATTTACATGATCATTTTATAAGAATATGTTCACCTCCAAACTCTGGTTGATTATTATGTTTAAATGGGTTTAATGGGTTATTATATCATCCACCATATTTTAATGAGTGTTTAATGATTAGTTTTATATTGGATATGCTACCTTGATACAATTCACAATATTACTCTAAATGGTTAGTGTTTATGTTTAATGTTTGGGGAAATTTATTTTCATTTAATATGTAAGTTTTAATATTTATGTATATATTTTTTATGTTTATCCTCATTCATATGATGAATAAATTGGACTTATAATTTGATATTTGGGGACCTCTATATCCCTTATATGCATCGTTAGTTCTAATGAGACAAAATAGAGCCTTGGCAGAAGGCCATCACAGTATGGTTATTTATAGTCTTGGCACGATGCCTTGATGGTATAGTTATGATGTTTTGAATTATGAATTACCTAATTATAAATAAACTAATAGATAGTTTATGTGGTCATTCTACTATTAGAATACCCATTATTATGTTTTATTGTGGAATTATTTATTCAACTCTAATTCCTGTCATATTGTGTTCTAGTATTGTTTTTAAGGAATTGTGTCTTTAGTTATTCACCATGCCTAATATTTAAGTTTTTTATATCAACTATTGTATTTCTTACCCATACATTGAATCTGATATCACCCATTTCTTATGTTTTATTTTCCTAGGATATGAAGAAGTAAATTATGAATGATTTTCAGTGATAAAATAGGAGTCATGGATGTTTCTAGTGGAATATATATATATAAATATATATATTGTATTTTCAAGAATCTATAATGTTGAACATATGTTTGTATCTAGTTTTCCAACAATACTATACTATTCATTCCTTCTTGACATGACATTCTTGTAATTATTCCAATGTAATGAAATATGGCCCTAAATCTGGGCAAATGGGGTCAAGTTTTTACACAATGAATATTGAAACATACTACTTTTTATTGAAACCATATTTTTCTATTAATATATATAATAATTTAAAATTATTTTTTATATTAGTTTAAAATTTTATTTAGTTACATTCCATTTAAAACAATTAAATTCTTGATTTTATAATTACAATTAGTATATAAACATTTTACATTTAAATGGGAATTATTATAAAAAACAATTTCATCATGTTTTCCCAAATATAATATGAAATTAAATTCATCCTCTTATATGATTTGAATTTATAAAAATTAAATAAATAATTGGAGTCCGTAGGTCAGTTTTTTAAAATATTTCCCTTCTATTTTTTTAATAGGGACAATAACTGTACAAATTTTTTTTACCATATTAAAATCTAAATTGGGATTTTAATGGTTAAAAACGCAATGAAAATAAACATATAATGAAAAAAACATATGACTTAACTTTATTGGATGGTTAATTTTCATTAATATTCATCCAATAGTTAATTATATGGAACTTTTAGATACTTGTATGTGATTATGAGCTTTATAATATTTTATTTCAAGAAAAGTCAAACATATCACACATTTTATTTTAATGAAAATAAAATATTTATTATGAATTTATCCAAGGTGTGTGTTGGAATATAAATTGTATGTTGATTTATAAAAGTTTTTTCTTCGTCTTGATAATATATTTTAAATTTTTTTAAATTAAATAATTACATTAAATTATTGCACAACCTGACTTCGTAATTTTTTAATTAATAAAAAAATCAAATAAATGAATCCCAAAATATTAAAGGTATTATAATTTGAGATAATTAATGTTATCTATAAATTTTATGGATAACCATGAAAATATATATATATATGTTTGTTATAATAATTGGTACAAATTCTATGCTTTATCTTGATATTATTAATGTCAATTTAGTGAAAAGTTCAAAAAATTGAAATTATTTATATTTTATAATTTATCATTTTTTAATGAATGATATAAAATTATTAAATATACTGTATTTGAAAAAATTGTTAGAATATTGTATAGAATTACAACCATATTACCTTTATTATCTTTTTTCCTATTTATTGTAACTATCTTGTCCATCAACATGAAAATCAATGCTTGTTGTAAAGGTAAGTTTAAAAAAGGGCTAACAATGATTTAATATGGAAATATAATGAGAAAAGAATAGTCAAAAGATTCATAATTTATGTTGGATGATATTATTTTAAACTATACTCATTTTTTTGTTAATAATAATATTTTTTTAGGTTTTTGGAAATTAAAAATAAATTTATATAAATTTAATATTATGAGAAATACCAAGAATGTGCTCCCCACTCTTGTTAAAGGGAACCTCTATTCTCAATACTTCACACATCACAACCTATTAATATTGTGTCAAACCCATATAAATAACTTCATAGACTCCATACACTCATTTCGGTGGGATTTGTAGTCGTAATACCATCCTTAGTGATCTTAAGGTGTTATTAGAAGGATATTGTTCGAAAAAGATTTTTCATTTTTTATTTAGTGTTTCTATTTTATTTCTTCTTCCAAATCCATAAAATCATATTAAAAATGATAATATAATAAAAAAATTATATTCCATATAAATATATTATAAAATTTATACATAATAAACTATATCCATCTCAGGCATCCATCAAATGAGAAAGGAATTCATCAGTCGTTTGTAAGGTGAACTACCACCTCGTGAACTAATATAATTCATTTTTAGTCACTGCCTCTCATAGATGGTTATAAATATAGAATTAATACATATATATTAAATGCATGATATATATATCTATATAAAATTATAATGTATCTTTAACTTCTTTCATCCTAATTTATAGAAAAACTGTAACTTTGATCATGCATACTTCTGGACTACTTCATCCATAAAGAGAAGTGATTAATTCTTCATCACCACATCACATAGATTATATATATAAATATATTTAAATATTAAATATCATAATAATGATATTATTACAATTATATATGGGTAAAATAACACTATCATTATTTCCATAATGATCGTTAAAAAACGGAAATTCAAAACAATCATATGTATGGCCTACCATCTCCATGATTACATATAATTAACTTTTCATAACCATATTTAATGGTTATATTTAAAATTATAATTTATGTGTGATTTTTTTAAATATTGTAAGTATTTTTATTCCATATAAGGGGGAATATTGACCTCTATGAGCATAGCCAAACTACTAAATTAATTTGGGATTTATGTACCAAATTTATCCAACATATGTGATGTAAACATAAATTATTATGTAAATATTGTAAAATGGTGATAAGTGATAAAAAATTACTAATAAATATAAAATATGTTGTCCTTAAATTAAATATTAATCATATTTTTTATTCATTTGACAATGAACATATGTGACAATTCAAAGTCATGGTAAAGGACTTTATTTAAAAATATATTCATTAATCTTTCCTTAAAAATCTATTGTTCATCCATTTATATATCATTGGATTTACAAGAATAGTTAAATACGATTTATTACAATTCTCTATGAGTTTTTAAATTCACATTTACCCATGTAGTATATTTAATAAAAAAAATTAATAGAATAGTTTTATTATTTTTCAAAATGAGGTATTTTGTGAAATTTATGAAAAAATATGGATGGAATTTAATTTTTAACATTTAAATAATGAGAATATTTTTGAACTATCATGAATAATATTTTAATTAAATCTTACATTAATTTTTTTATGTTTTTTTCAAATTGTTTTACTTTATAATAAAACCTTTTTTTAAATAAAAAATTTTATATTTGAAAGCTTATTTTACCTGAGAATATTTTATTTGTGTAATTTGAAAATGAAAGATATCATGTTATATTATTATGTAATGGTCATTGATAATTTTTATAATGATGGTTGGATCTGTTATAAACCATGGATGGGTGGTTAATTTACTAACCATTTACTATTGTTCTAGGTCAAACAATGGATAGGCGGTTCCATAACAACCTTCCAATACATTTGGTATGGATGTAAATAATATGGTTATTCCATTTTTAAGATTGTTATGGAAATGATATCCATAGTAACATAATTTCTTATATATTATTTCTATGTTTTTCAATTCAAAGGTTATGATTTCCCATGTTAAGAAAATGGTATTATATTTAGAGGAAATTATATGCTTATTTATATGGAGTGAAAAGTATATCATTGTGGAAAAGTTATTTTTTTTCATGTTTTCATATAAACCATCATGAGTATTATTTTTTCATTAATATTTATTTTTAAAATATTTATGAAAATATTTAGGAAAAGTATGTGATTTATTTTGGAGGAATATTTATATTTTGAGCCCAATTGTTTGTTTGAAAAAAGAACCATTTTTATAACTATTCATGGGATAATGGTTTCTTTCATTCCATTTATGTTCCATACTGATCATCTTATGATCATCCCATTTTCTTTATAAAAGGACCACTTGATTCATAGATTTAAAATGTAAAATAAGATTTCAGGTTGAAATTCATAAAGACTAGTCATAATAATAATTAATGTTTTATAATATAATTTTTACATTATAAGAAAAAGAAATACTAATTAGAAGTGTCCACTTTTTGTTATATGGGTTTTATATGTAAGATTAATGAACTAAATATCTAAAAAACTAAAACTAGATGATCTTTGGGAATATAAACAAACAAAATTATAGTATCAAGAGACAAGATTTCATGATGTCTATGATCGGGTCCTTACATATGAAATGAGAGCAGGGTTTAGACATCTTCAAATATATGTATACTTTTATTGGGAAGTTATCTTATTTTTTAAGGATACAATCAGGGTTTTATAAGTTTATGTTTGACTATATTTTCAAATGTGTAGACCCGAGTTTTTTAAATTTTATGTACTGATATTTTAAGGTTATTAATGAGATTTTGGAAGATATTTGTTTAGTTTGATGTATAGGTAACCCTTAGTTTCGACATGAAAAAGCATTTTAGAATAATACAATAAATTCTTGGGGATTTAATTAGAAAACCATCTAGGTTTAAACAATTAGTAATTTTCATGTTATTATGGTTTTTTTGAATGTTATATTGTTATATAATGCATATGTTTATTGGCAATGGAAAATTTTCATTTAAACATTAATTTTATGTCCTAATAATTTTCATCACTAAATATTAAAGACCACTAGAGAATATGGAAGCAAGAAATATTACCCAACATTATTATCCATTTTATATAATTTAATCATCTCTTTTATGGAAAAGTATTGTTCATATGATATTGAAAGTATTTTTGGAATCCAAATCCCATGAAATAATTTATTTGATATGTCTAAAAAATTCATTTCTTCAAAACTTATATTCATCATGGTATATCCCATATATTACTTCATAATATCAACAAATATATCACATTAAAAAGGAGAAATACCACTATTAAAATTCTTATTCATTTTATAATGATATGTACTACATGATGAAAAATAAAGGGATGATCATTTTTATAAATAATAACCCTGATATCTTGATTTACACTTTGAATTATCTTAATACGATGAAATTATAAATAAATATTTTTTTTGAATAATCATTAGTATTTATTTAATATCTTCAAATGAGATGAAAATTCATGGTTATAAGTTAAGAAAGGATTTGAATAATGTTTTTTAATGATATTATTATTTTCAAAAAAATTATAGTATATTTGTTTTCAGCATTTAGAAACATTAAAACGAGAAAAATGATACAATTGGAAGGTGGTTTAGTAGAGAGGTTAAAATTTTGGAGATGAAAATTTAAGAGAATATGATAAAGGTATAAATAAATATTTTAGGTTAATATGTTCTTGATGATAGATTTTTTAACATTATAAAAAATTACTACATAGTAAACCTGAATGGTTGAAGGGTCATTTTTCAGGTTTTTAATTATTTTATTTGGAATAAAAGTTTCACTGTATATATAACCATGATATTGTAAATTTATGTGGTGATTATTTGATTAATGATATTTTAGATCAATTTCACTATAATTTTGGGGAGCATTATAGTATAAATGTAAATATAATAAAATTGGATTTTATTTATAGGGGTTAAATTATCTTTTGGTGGAATATTATATATATATATATGTATTAATTGATATTAAAGTGATTTATGGAATGAAAAATCATATTATATAGTTTATGTAGTTAGAGATATTATATTTTTCATTTCAGACAATAAGAGTGATTTATTTTTTTGTATATAAATACTAAATTTATATGTTGAGACTATGTGTTCAAATACTTCTAATTTATTAATTTCAATATTAGTTTGAAATATTTCTAAGGAATTTTAAAGATATTTATTTATTAAATTATTTATGAAAAACATTCGGTATTACAGTTGAACTGTGGATAAAAAATTATTTTTCTTCATATGAAGGTTAATTCATTTTTGAATTATAATAACATTTTGTTAGAGAATTCAGTTTTGTATAATATATATTTATGGAATGTATCATTTATTATCCTTCTATGGATTTTATGACCTATAGATGTTTATTTTAGTTCTTCATGTATGAAAAATTCATCATTAATACTCATCTTTTTTAGATAAATATGCGATTTTGTTAGAAATATAATTAAGGAAAAAATTACCCATGGAAATTAAGTAAATTTACTTTTGTTTTTAATATATATTATAAATTAATTCATTAAATTTAAGGAATATGTTATATATTAAAACCTTATTTATATACATTTCTTATCGAAAAACCGGAAGCCTTAAAACCCATCATAGATTTATGGTACTGTGTGGTAAAGTTTTTAATAAAAATTATCTCTACCACTATATATTAGTCCATCGAAATTAGTTTTCACTTAATTATCCATTTTTTCATTTCCTAACAATGTTTTCCTTTATATAAAGATAGTTATCAATTACTCTAGATTTCATTCGTAAATCATTTTCTCTTATTTCATGAGATTGTTTTTTTTACCATTTTTATGATGTCTGATTTCAACATAGTTTTTTTAATTCAATAAATGTTTACTTAACATGAGTAAAAATTTTCTGGATGTAATTTAATAAATTTCTAGGTGGGAATGTATTATATCAACATTTTAAAAGAAAAAACTATATTTGATATCATACAATACATGTGACACTAAAATTTAATAAACTCATAAATATTATTATTTAAATGTCACTGTTATAACCAATCCCTTAAATAGAATGGTATGAATATGATTAACTGATTTATTAAGTTAATATAAATTTCAGAGTTAATATAAATGTATTGTAAAATTCTTGGAAAATAAACACTAATAGTTTCAGTGATGTCATTTTATTCATCAAAAATTTGTTTTATTTAAATTTTGGATTTCTTTTTTTCTGATGGAATATTAATATTAATATATAAGAGTTTTGGAAAATTTATTTCAAATAAATTATTTGATTGTTTAATTCATCATTTATAAATTATGAAATGAATTTTTTAGTAATTTGAGACAAGTTTGATTTTTCTACAAATAGTTAAAATATTCATTTTTATTTTAAAGATTTAATTAATTGAAATTCCTTTTTATATTATTTTAAAACTATATTTATATCATTTTGATATAAAATAATTCAAATATTTATTATATAGATGAATTTAACATAAAAAATTTTTATATTTAAAATGGAATATTTCTGGAAACCCATTTTTTATCACACATTTTCAATTTATTTCTAAATTAAATTCTATAACTTCTATGTTTTTAATTTTGAAAAATTTATTACATATTTGGTATAAGTATTCCTATATTTAGTAAAAATATCTATTTTGGTCAATATGAAAAGTATCCTTAGTAATATTTGTTACCCCGATTATGGGTAACTCAAGTAATTAAGGGTAAAAAATAAAATGATAGGGATGATAAACTGATCCTAAAATAAGGATAAATATTTTTGGAAGAGTATAATTTATTTATAATCATACAATATTCAGTTATATGTTATATTTTGGAAATTTAGATGATATTATGATGTTTATAATATTTTATTTCCAGAAAAATCAAACATATCACCAAATTATTTTAAACAACTATAATATTTTAAATATGGGGTTACCGAAAGGCTATATCGAACTATAAAAAGTATTATGTAATATAAAAGGTTTATCTTCATCATGGAAATTTATTTTTAATTTTCATTAAAAAATAATTACCTTTAATTCTTATACAATGATGACTCAGTGAGTATTTAATTAATGAAAAAAATATAAAAACGATATTACACATATAAAAAGTATTATAATTTGAGAGGACTAATATTATCAATAAATTTTATATATTACCATGAAATTAGGGGGATGCATTAAAATATTTTTTTGAATACTAAGTTTTATTTTGGTATAATTAATTTTAAAGTAATGAATAGTTATAAAAAAATTAATTTTTAATATTTTATTAAAATATAGAAAAATTAATTAAAATCGTATATTTAGAAACAAATTTATGATATTATTTAAAATATTAATAAATGTCATTTATATTTCAATTTTTCATTTACAAAAACTATTGTGACCCTTAAAGAGTAAAAAACCATGTTGTCATGGTATGTTTTGAAGGGGTTAATGGTGAGTTAAAACCAAAAGATTTATATAATATGATTCTAAAAACATAATTAATTTTTATTTTATGAGATTATATAGAACCATATGTATCGTATATTCTAAATTTATACTTTTTGATCAAATTTTTATTATAAATTAATTTATAATAATTTAAATTTTAGGAAATTCTAAGACTTCCCCTCCTCTCTCTTATAAAAGGGAACCCATTCCTAATAATTGACTCATAAAAATATATTTGGTTCATGAAATAACTATCCACATATTTTCTTATAATCCATTCCTTAATTATAGATTCATTTTTTAGCATAACACCAACCATCGTGATCATAAGGTGTTATGAAAATTGGTTGTATGAAGAAAAGGTATCAGTTTTAATCGAGGATTTATATTTTATTTCTTCCTCTACATATTTAAAATATAATTCAACCATTATATAATAATAACAAACATATTCTAAATTTTCCTATAGGTCATTATGTTTAAATTAACACTAATATACATCTTTAATATACATCAAATGGGAGATGAATTCATCATTCGTGTGTACGGTTGTCTATCACATCACGAACCGATGTGAATCATTTTTCATCACAACCTATTAAAGATTGTTATAATTACCTAATTAGTTTTAAAAAATATATTCAAGAAATATTTCTCATTTTAAATATATAATATATCATTTAACCTCTTACATTTTGATTCACTGAAAAATAACAACATCATTCGTGTGTACGTCGGGACTACTACATCTATGAAGTGAGGTAATTAATTTTTCATCACCGCATCATAAGGATTATATTTATATATATATGAATAATAAAGTAATAAATATTATATTTATGATATTATGATCATTCTTGTATTTATCAAATAATACTTACCCTCTTTTCATAATATTCATTGAAAAATGGAAGTGTTTCCTTTGTGTAAGTACGACCAACCATATCCATGATTGTATTGTAGTTCATTTTACAAAACTATATTTAATAGTTTATTTAAAAGTGAAATTTATGTATAAAAAATATATTTATTTAATGATTATTTTTGGGGGGTTGAATAATTATCACTATTAACATATTTGACCTATCAATGTCATTTTTTACTTATGTACCAAATATCACCAAAATGACAGTCATAAAGATAAATGATTGAGTAATAGTTATAACATGGTAATAAGTGAGGAAAAAGAAATAAAAAAATTTAAAAAAATTATTAGTAAAGAAATTAATTATCATTATTTTAATATCAAGGATGATAAAGAAGGTAAATGATGATTCAGAGTCATGGTAAAGAAAATATTTTTAAAAATAACATTCTTTAAAGTTTCATTTTAAAACCTCTTTTTCATCCACATGAATAGGGTTATTTTTTAAGAATTATTTAACAATGGTTTATTAATATTCTGATATGTTTATTTAAATTCAATTTTACCCTTGTTTGACATTTTACATAACATTTTGAACGAAATATTTTTTCATTATCCAGTTTGAGGTTCTTTATGACATTAAAAAAATATTAAAGGAATATTTTTTACATTATTGTGAATGAGAATTCTTTACCTTCATTATGAATTTTTTTTTATTTTGGTTCACATTACATGTTTGGATTTTTATTATCAATTAATATTTTTTCCATTATAATACATCATTTTTTCAATATGGGATTAAAAATTGAAAGGTTTTATTCATCAACAATATTTTACGTTTATGATGAATAAAATTAATGATTTCAGGTTTTATGGATATGTTATGTTTAATGATAATTGTTATAATGTTGCATGGATGTAATATAAACCTTGTATGGGTTGTTATATTATTAACCAATTATGGGTGGTCCCATGATAAACCAAGGATGGGTGGGACTATGAGATCACTCCAATGCATTAGGTGTGGAAGTCTGTGATATGTTTATTCCATTTATAAGACTAATATTATGAGTAATATTGAAATTATATCCCATGTATCGAATATGTTTTATATATTACTTCTATGGTTTTTATGGAAATCATTTGATTCCTTAAGTTAACAAAAAAATTATATTTATAATAATATATATGCCACTTTTTATGGGTGAGGAGTATAACTTTTTGGAAATATTATTATGAGTAATTTATGTTTTAAAATAAATATTAAGGAGTTCTTTTTCTATTATTAATTCTCATAAAATATTTTAGGAAAATATTTTGGCTAAGATGGTGGTTTCTTGGGTAAATAAATGTCTATTTTGAGCTCAATGTTTAATCCAAAAATGTGTACATCTTATTTGTATTCATAGAATAACATTTTATTTCGTTCCTTTTATATCCCCTACTATGATATTTATACACTTCCCCCATTTTAGAAAGACAATCATAGGGTTTAAGGATGGACAATAGAGAATAATAATTCATGATCACAGTCATAAAAATTATTCATAAAAATAATTAATGTTTTATTTTATACGTTTTTCATTATGGAAAAAATAGATACTAATTATAAGTGATCACATTTTATTATATGGTATTTCTATGAAAGTATTATAATATAAAACTCTAAAACAATAATCATAAATGATAATATGGAATGAAAAAATTAATTTCAGTCTAAAGATAATATATTATGTGATGTTTAAGGCTAAGTCCTTGCATCCACCCCAGCGAGAGGTCGATATCACTATCAATCTACTTCTCAATACATGCTTGATCTCGTGTTGATCTTATCATATTGATCTATATAATATGATATAGATTAAGTTGTGATTTAAGTATATATAGGGAATTAGATTTATCAATTCTAGTATGTCATTGTCGGATTCTCCAGTGGAATTTTCAGTGGGGGTATAAAAAATTATATGACATCGATAAGACTGTTGCAAGCTTAATCAGGTGATCGGGAAAAATAAATAAACATTTAATATAAATGGTGATCTCTTTGATCATCTCTAGGGAGCCTGTTGTTTTTCAATAATATATATGTGATCCTGGTGACACCAATTGGGGGTCTTTTAAAAGGATGTTCCAATGATTACCTTATAAATATAGTATATAAACATTGAGTATTTTGTTATACCATTCAGGCTTAATAATGATCTAACAGTCCTTAGGGAATTAAAAAATTGGATCCTCCATCTATATTTAGACTCCTTCATATAATTTTTTTTCGGAAACATTCTGTTCTATAAAAAAATAAATAGTATCATGCTTTTCTTATGGTAGATTTTTTGGATAATATGAAGAATAATACTCTATATATCATGTTATCCATGGTCATATTTCTGATCAAAGAGTGATTTTTTTGGGCCACATGATTCTAGAAGTTAGAGTTTCTATAGATACTAATAATGTTTTAGTAGACATGTCTTGGGAGCATCCCAAAAATATTGTCAAGATAGGAATTTTTACAGACTTATATGTGTATTATAGATGTTTTATTAACTACATATTAAGGGAAACATCCCCCATGATGGAATTTATCATTAAAGGGATTATTCATGAGATATATTAGATGTTCCATAGTTCTTTTGAGAAATATCAAATCTGTTTGATATCTACATAAGTTTTTATTATTCTTGAGCCCATGAGATCTTATATAGTGTGTTTTGATGCCTCTAGTAAGGGTTTGGGATTTTGGGTAATGTAATATGATGGTGTGGTGAAATTTTTCATGAGTAATTTATGCCCATATGACCATAATTATACAAAAAATACCTTGAATTGAATTCCATAATTCATGTATTAAAGAAATGTGGATACACAATTTTTGGAGAATTTTATATTATATTTGGATTATAAAATTCAAAGGTGCATTTTCACCGAGAGGTAATTGAACCTTGGATAGAGATTTTGTGTAGAATACCTTCATATTGGTTACTTTTTTCTTTATTATAATCATATTAAGGTTAATGTGTTCACCAATGCATTGACAAAGATGCTTCCAGTTCTATATTTTTAGGAATAAGTGTATGAGTTGGGTCTGATGATTTTGATTGAAAATACGAGTTTTTTTGTGTATGAGGATAGAGTGATAGTGTTCTTGACCAATGTTATGTCATTCCCAGTCTTATCAGTATAGTTAGGTGTGAAAATACATTTGACCACATGTGATAATAGATTTGTAGTACTGTAAATTGCTGGTTGATCTCGATGAGTGATCCCGGTATCCTGATGGTTATCTCCTCTTTCAAACATGTATAATAGTTCCATTTAGCTTGAGGCAGGTGGTGATTCCTAAGGAAAATCATTCCAGTTTAACCATTGACCTCAAAGAATCCAAGATGTTCTATACTTTGAGAGGAATATATTGGTTTCTCATGATGAGATGTGTTATGGTACATTTTATCTCCAAGTGTTAACCTACTAGAGGATCCAAGAAGACCATCAAATACCATTTGGGATGTTTCAACCACATCCCATTCTAGTATTGATATGGGATGAGATATCGATGGATTTCTTTATTATTTTACCTCATAATTTGAGAGGTAATGATTTCATATCCTATTATGGATTTTATGATTTTAAAGGACCTCACATGCTTGTATGTTAGGTAGGTTATTTCGGTTCATTGATTTCCCTAAAAAATAGTCTCACACGATGATGATCTTTTCTACTTCCTGATTATGGATGGCACTTGAAGAAGTGTTGGGAACAGAGCTAATGGTGAGCAATGTGTATCAACCATTTAAAGATGGTTAGTATGAGCAGAACATCCAGAGCTTCAATGATATATTAAGAGCATGGTTGCATGATTTTGTGGGTACTTGGGAAAGGAACCATCGATTGAATGAGTTTTCATTGAATAATGTAATTAGGACTTGATTCGGATGACAAAATTTGAGATGTTTTATGGATTTCCCTACCAATCACTGTTGTCTACATCTATTGTAGGTGAGTGTTCCTTGGTTGGAAAGCATCATTTATGAGAAAACTATGATAGTGAGTCTGATTGAGATATGGCTAATGAAAACTTAGAGTCTATTGACATTGTATGAAAACCTCCATCATATCCTATTATAGGTTCTTCTTGGTGATATGATATTTCCCCTTGTATTTATTTTACATTTTCATAACCATTTTAGTATGTATAGTAAGCTGATCTGATGTTATGTTGGGTAATTTCATATTGTTTAGCATTTGTGGAAGGTATTTTTCATAACCCACTTATTCTCATTGGATTGAGAATACAATGAATCATTACATGGCCTTTAGTGACATCCCCAATATGCCAAAGGCTGGAAGTAAATTTCAATTTGTTTCAAATGCATGTGTGGGATGATTTACCCTTTAGTAAATAATCCACTAACCAAAAAAACCTAAACAAACAAACACAATATGATGCATGATAAAAAAATACAACTCAACCATCATCTTTCTATCAAAACCACACCAAACTATACCACAACTAAAGCTAGAAAAAACATGGTTAATAGTAGATGAACAAATAAATACTTCAAGATGACCAAAAGACTCCATGATCCATATCTCCATGCTCTAACACAACCAAAAAACCCATGTATCATGAGGTGGTTCTAAATACATGTGATATATTACCTTTTCTCAAGACTCGGATGATATCATCTACCAAATCACCAATGTTCAAAATTAGGGGTGAGTATAATATTTAGTAGGCATTACCCAATGAATTACATACCAAAGAAACTAGGATAGAAAGGATAACAACATTAATATAATTTTTTTTATATAAAAAAGTTTACCAAAATAGTTCATAACTAAATAAAAACAAGCTTCAAAACCATTTAAAACCAAAAGTTCACAAGTGTTATTTCACTAATTTTACAGCAAGTCTTAGTCCCATAAAAATAACCAAACATAGTTGTAAAATAATTTCATGATAAATATTTTGTATAACCATTCCATTCCTCTTATTCACACATCTAACTATACATGCTTCATTATGATAGTTCCATACAGATGAGTAGTGTCTCATCGATCTGACATGGAATCATATGATAATTATACCCATTGTTCCACTACACCTTTTTCATCAAGAATAATGTCATATTCCAACCAAGCCTCGTAAATGTGATCTACACATACACCACTATTATGTGAAAACAATTTCAAATAACCATTTTAAAACATTTAAATAAAACTATCCTTTTACTAAAACCCATTTAAACAAGACAATTACAGACACCCATTTCATCTCAATAAAATCATTCCATTTATTGAAAACACCTTTTATCAAATCTATTTACAATAATTTTATAAAAATACAATTTTAAAATCTCCATTTTAAAATCAGGATTCAAACACATAAATCAAAAGAACCAGTTTTCTAGATTTTTCTATAACAATAAATAAATTGAGTGTCTAAAAATCATAAATAAGAAAAAAAATCCACACAAAGAAATAAATTTCAAACCATTACATTAACATCTATATTGAGGAGTGAAGAGTGAAGCCACAAACCTCAATAGTTTTGAAAAAAACTGAAAACGGAAAAAGAACACACATGAAACTGGGTCGATTCACCATAAAATCACATTATATATATTCTCTTATAAACAAAATTACTAAATATCAACAAATTTTGAATCCATAATCTTATATATTCCTAAAAAAGGAATAGAATTTAAAATATGAGAAGAGTGGAGAATTAGATCTATGTATATCTAATGAAGGGTGACAATAATGGTGAAAAATAATGAAATACCTCAAGAATCTAGGTTTGAATCACCAAGGGAAGCCTTTGAATTTATTATAGACCTATGGGAGTGCCTAATATTTTCTTAGGAGAAGAAAAATCTAGATTTTGAGCTGTTTTAGGGAAAAACCATGTAGATTAATGGTAAGGGAGATTTAGATCCGCTTTTTTAGTAGGTGGTTATTAACATGTGCACAGTTAGTCAAACCATGTGTTAATTGTGATCCTACTACTGCCTTGTTAATGGGTTCACACAACCTCCTTGTACAGATTCAAAACCATGTTACAATCATACCAAATCTCTCTATCAAAAAATTCCCTATTTTCATGATTTCTACCAGGCTTCTGCATGTTCTAGGAAAACTGTGGGTAACCAGTATGCATTCCCTTTATCCCAAAAATCTTTCAAAAAGTTCTCTTATATCTTCCAAATTTCACAGTTATAATTATTATACAAAAAAGTAATAAATAAAGGGTCACATACTAGAAACCAGGGGTAGTACATTCTCCCCACCATTGGTCTTTCCATCCTCAGAATGTACAAAATTTCCTTTGACATGAAATAGTTATAGCCACTAGTCTTTCATTTCCTTCTCATCTTCCCAAATCTCTTCCTAAATCTAACCGTGTTTCCATAAAACCTGCACTAGACCAATGCTTTTTCCATGCATGACTTTTTGTTATCTATCCACATTCCACATTGTGATATTAACCAATGAAGCATCTAGCTATAGTTCAACGTGATCCCATTTGATCACATGATTAGGATCAGTTTGAAACTTTTTCAACTGAGATATGTGGAACACATTACACCCCAAAATTAACCATGGAGGAAATTTTAATTGATATGCCACCTCTCAAACCCATTCCAATATTTCAAAAGGGACAATTTATTGAGGAGATGACATTCCATACATCCCAAAATGAGGATGTCCAAGTCTTGGAGAAATCAATAAGAACACATGATCACTCACCACGAACGGTAACGATCCTCAATGATGATTCAAATATGATTTAGGATGTGTTTAATCCGTCTTCATCTACTTCCTGATCAAAAAAATCATCTTTATTGTTTCTTAGGTAAGTATCTACCAAACTACTTATGTCTCACCTATTTCCTCAGAAAAAAAGTAGCAGAGTAAAGGGATACCCATTCAATTCTTCAAAATAATCCATATGTTTGATGTCCTAATAGATTTTATTACAAGAGAACTACACAATGGTTATATAGTCTTCACATGAGCCACCAAAATAAATTAAAAAAGGCCACAACATGTCTCCAAAACATTTATCATCCTTTTGGATTACCCATAAGTCTATGGATGATATGTTGTACTCATAGTCAAATGAATCCCAAATGAAATCTGTATGGATTTCAAGATATGAGATGTAAACATTGGATCTCAGTTTGGAACGATCGAAACTTTTATTCCATGCCTCTTTATCAAATCTAAAATTTAGAAATTGGATAAATCCTCCGCTATATGAATTTCATGGATAGGAATGAAATGGTCCTACATGATGATCTGATCCATTATCACCATATAGAAGCATGTTTCTGAACCATTCATGGGAGACCTGTAACAAAATCCATGGCTATATATTCCAATTTCCACAATGGGATAGGTAAATACTACAACATACATACTGGTCGTTGATGTTCTACCTTAACTTACTGAATATATAAGAACCATTAAATGAACTCCCCCACTTTATGTTTCATACCAACCCATAATAACTACACTTTCAACACCACATACATTATCTATATTCCCGAATGAACAGACCATCTCGAATGGTTGAAGGCACAAAAATTTATCTTAAAAATGTATAGGTAAAACCATCGAATAACTGAACCATAAAACTGAACTCCCACCACGTTTATAGCCCTCAATGGTCACCCAAAAATTGAGTTTTTAATTTCTAACCCGGCATTCCTAATCAGATGATTATTCTTGTTTGACTATATTTACCAAATCAAAAACCATAAAGTCTAAAAATAAAACCGCAACACCACATTGGTCTTCAAATTCCACATGCATGTCATCTAGGACTGACATCAACTACCATTCATCTGAATATTCCTTTGTTAAATTAACATATAAATTTCTATTTAATGCATCGGAAACTGAATGACCTTATCTTAGTTTATACATCAAGTCAATGTCAAACATCTGAAGGTAATCCATCCATCTCAATTGCCTGAGATTCAAATCCACTCGTGAGAAAATGTGTTTCAAGATCTTAGGATATATAAACTTGGAAAATATCTTTTCAAATAGATAATGACGCCAAGACTTCAAGGCATTGACTACCACAACTAACTCTAAATCATGTGTTGGGTAATTCTTCACATGTACACTCAAATACCTTGAACCAAAAGCAACGACATGGTCTCCTTGCATGTGAACATATCCCAACCAAGATCCCAAAGCATCACAGTACACCACTTACCCCTATCCTAGTTTTGGAAAAATCAAGATATGTGTTGTTGTAAGATGAACATCCATCTATTGAGAAGACTTTTAGAATTCCTCAGTCCATCATAATGGAGCATTATTCTTTTTCTAAGCTTAAATAAGTAATCCTATTTGTGATAAGTCACACATGAAGCATACTGAATAACCCACTAGACCAAGAAAACATCATATATCAAATACATTATTTAGTGGTTTCCAAGAGATAATAGCTTCTATCTTCTAGGGATCCACTGAAATACCTTTTTCCTAAATTACATGGCCGAGAAAGCATACCTCTTGTTTCCAAAAAATACACTTTGATAATTTGATATACAAATGATGATCTCTCATGATTTATATCACCATCTTGATGTATTGATAATGATTATCCCATATCCTTGAATAAAATAATATGTCCTCAAAAATCACCATAGTAAAAAAATCTAGATATCTATGAAATATCAAATTCATTAATGCCATAAAGACTGATGGTGCATTCGGAAGACTAAAAGGAATGATTGTGTATTCATAGTGGACATATCTTATTCTAAATATTGTCTTTAGGATATCATCCTTCCTTACACACAATTGATGATATCCTAATCGCATGTCAATTTTTGAGAACCTCTAATCTCACAACAATTGATCAAATATATCATCAATGCATAGAAGTGGATACCTATACTAGATTGTATCTTGGTTAAGATTGTGATAATTCACACATTTCCTTAGTGTTCCATCTACTTTCTACATGAATAAGACTGATGCTTCCCATATAGTTGTACATTTTTTAATGAAACCTTTTCTTTCCTGCTCCTCAAACAACACATTAAATTCCCTCAACTATGTTGGTCTCATCATATAACATGGAAGTAAAAAAGAGTTGTCCCATGTCAGGAGGTCAATTATAAACTCAACTTACCTTATAAGTGGTAACCATGAAAATATTTCAGGAAGAACAATAGGATATTTATCCACAAATACTATAAAAATTGTATCCTTGATCACCTCTATTGATTCTAAAGTTAATCTTTCCAACTAGTAAAAGATTATGCCCAACACTTGTGCAAAGAAGCATATTACACCTATCCTTACAAGACTTTTTAATATGAAGAGATGTTAGACGACATCCTTTATTGTGAAACTAACCAATGTTCTACAATAATCAATATGATCCTTGAAAATTATCACCAAATCCATTCCCTGTATTATGTCAAAGGCATCCATCTCCAGCACTGAGAATTCCCATTTTAGCCTAGTTCAATAAATAGTAATTGAATATTCTCCACACAAAGAGGCTCTACATTCTATTTCACAAATAGGGGATTAATGTTTTAACATAGAACACTTTATTTAAAGCTTTAAACATAAAAAATCAACATCATGAGAAGAAATTAAGGAATTTGATTCACTCGTATCAAACAACCCTTTTATAAGGGTAGAATTTGATAGAATCGTACCTCTCACTATAGAATTTCCATACTAATCATCTAAAACCCCTTTCTTGGATACATGAAATTTCTTCATCAATGAAATTTTCACTCTATTGTTTTTCAATAATTTCCCTTTCGGAGGTGTCATCGTGTTCCAAGAAACACCATGGCAAGCTATTCTCTGAAGAAAAGTCTGATTCTACTGGCCTCATCATATTAAAAAAAATGTGACACATGATATGTGTCTGGAGAACCTGACCTCCAAGAACAATGACAATATCTCTTAAGATGTCATATATTTTTTCAATTATGGAATGATCTAGGGGGTGTTGTATGTTCTTGCTTCATGTTGTCTGAGTAACCACATTGGAAACATCATACTTCTATCTTGAGTCTTGGATGAAGATTCACTAATCTAGATATCTGATACTGAGTCCCTCTCCAACCTTGGAAGTACGTTTACCTCTTCCTCTTTCACCCAACATTAGAGTTCCCATCATTTTTTATATGTTTCATCATACATACTCCTCCCACAGATCATGAGATGTCAGATTCATCCACTGACACTCTGTTCACCATCTTAATGTATTCCACAATACAGAGCACCATAATATCTGACCAAATCTCCTACCATAGAAAAGATTCAAAAAAAATCATGCGTTTAAGGCTTCACTCACCGAAGCATTTAGTTCACAACAAAAAAATACATAAATTAAGAATCATATTCTATTACATAGTTATTTTCTTACTTTAGGCTGAATATTATTCTCATTATCTAAATCTTAAACATGTGAGGATAAGTTTTATTTGTAGAGAAATTCCTAAAAATCCACCCAATTAAGGACTTGATCAGGCTTAGCTTGTACAGATAGATCACACCACTAGAATTCAAGATCCTTGAGCATATAAGTCACAATCGTGGATTTCATCTTTAATGGTGTGTCGATGAAAATGAAGATACGAATTTTCTTGTTCAGCCACACCTCCACCTTTTCAGGTTCAGAATCACCCCAGAAGATGGGTTAATTATTCTTTATGAACTAGATGGAATGATCCACTTGGCCTGGCTAGTCCCTCTAGTTCCCTATATCAATTGCTTGAAATTCTTGAACGCTACTCTAATCTAACTCTTGGTTCATCTGTGGCCCCGATGCAAATACATTCTCCGTAGATTCTTCTAGTTGGTTTCTATGATTCCTATTGGGTGACATTTTCTAAACAACCAACAAACTCAATAAGTCTCACTCTATAGAAACGTTTATCATATAATTTCAAATTATATCACATCAACTAAAAAAGTACTACTTCCCAAAAAAATCATTTCCACTCTTAACAATTTTTTGAAAAACCATATCATTATTTTTAAAATCAACTCGTTTTTAAAGTATATTATCCATTCCATTTGAAAATTTTTTATTCGAATTTTTTTTCATTTATTGAAATTTTTAATCCTTTTTCACAAAATCATAAACTATAAATCCAAATGAAAATTTGAATTTTAATGGGATTCTATTATTCTAAGGCATTTTATTCTCATCTCATTATCTAAACCCATGACATTGGGATTCCATGATCTTATAAATGTACTTAAAACACTTTTGTAATAAAATCCCTAGTAACATGATGTTCAACATAATAATAATAGAAAATTATTTTTTTGCTCTAAATTTAATGTCCTAACAATACAAATCCTTTCTAATATCACAAACCTAGGAAAAAAAGAAAAAATGTTGACTCAAATACCATGAAAAAAATGACTACTTGCACAACAATTAAAGGAACAAGATGATACCACTTATCTAAAATAATCTTTTGGATCGAATGAACTGATACCATTTGTAATTACCAACCTATTATCATTGTCATGAGAATACATTCAATCATTACCTAGACATAAGTGACAGTCCCAAGAGACCACAAGTTGAAAATAAATATTGAAGGGTTTCAAATGAAAGTGGGGGATGATTTAACCATTAAAAAATAAAACACTAGCCAAAAAACATAACCAACCAGCCCCTATATGATGCATGATAAAAAATAAAACTCAACCATAATCATTATTAAAAAACCACACCAAAGTATAGTACAATAGAATCCAAGCAAAAATAATGTAAATAGTAGAATAAAAACAAATGAATCCAAGATGACCACAAGACTCCATGCTCCATAGATCGATGTTCCAACATCACCAAACAACCAATGTATCATGAGGGTGGTGCTAAATATGTGTGATACTTTACATCTACCCATGTATTAGAATATTGTATCTATAAAAGAACCAATGTTCCAAAGAAAGGGTAAACATAACAATCAGTAGGCTTTCCCCAATGACATCCCTACTCACTAATAGAATAAAAAGCTATAAATATAAATATAAAATAGATTATATCAGACAATTTCCCAAAATATTTTACAACTAAATATAAACAAGATTCAAAACCATTTAATACCAAAAGTTGACAAGAGATATTTCAATAATTATCCGACATGTCGTACCTCGAGAAAATCTACAAAAAAGGCTTTAAAATCATTTCCCAATAACATTTTGGCATAACCATTCCATTCCATATATTCATAAATCCAACTATTCATGCTTCATTTTGATAGTTCCAAACACATGAGTGGTCTCTCGTCGATCTACACTATCGTCACATGATAATTATACCCCATGTTCCATAACACCATGGGCACCAAGAACAAGGTCATATACCAACCAAGCCTTGTAAATGTGATCTACACCCACAAACCATTATTATTCTGAAACCATTTAAATTAACCATTTAAAACAATTTCAATAAAACCATTCTTTTATTGAAACCCAATTAATCAATACAATTACAAACAACCATTTCATCTCAAAAAAATTAGTCATACTTTTGGAAACCATTTTTTTTAATCTTTTTAACATAATTCCTGAAAAATAACATTTTAAAATCAATAATCAATTTCATTAATAAAAGGAACTAATTTTTCATATTTTATAAAACAATCACCAAAGAGGTTTTCTAGAAATGATAAAGAAGATGAAAAACAAAAAAATCCACACAATGAAATAAAATTGAAACCATTCTATTCAGTTATATGAATATTATTTGAGAGTAAAGACACCTAACTAAACTATTTTGATGAAAACTGAAAAGATATGGTGAACACTTAAGAAACTGGGTTGATTCCCCAAAAAACCACCTTAGGTCTCCTGTATTATCCACTAAGAGACCAAATATAAACATATTTGGCATCAAAATTTTTTGATATACCCATAAAAAGCATAGATATGAGAATTTGATAAGATATTATATATATATATATAGAAGTAGATTTAAGGAAACGTGACAAGAATTATCATAGACCTCAAGAATCAAGCTTTTAATCACAAAGGGAAGCCTTTAGATAGCCTTTGAATCGAAGGGAGAAACTTATTTGATAATTGGTGAATAAAAACCCCATGTTAGATCCATATTTGTAATAGAATGAGTGGATTAATTTAATGGTTTACCTAAATCCACTTTTTAAGGAGTTTGGTTTTAAACCGCACATGGTTTAGTCACATGGTTAGGAAAACTGTGTGATAACTGTGATCCTACTAATGCCTTAAGAAAGACTTCACATGGACTCCTCACTTGGCATTCCAGCCATAAACCAACCATGAAAAATGTATTTATCCAAAAATTGCACATTATCATAGTTTCTAACTGGATTCTTCATGGTCTGGACAAAAAATGTGCAGCACATGCACTTTCTTTTTAGCCCCCAAAACACTCTAAAAGTTCTCTAGTATCTCTGAACAATATCTGTTATCCATAATATACAAGTAAAGCATAAGGAATTTGTAACATAACAGGAACTAGGGGTAATAAATTATCCACTCCGTGTTAGATTCCACTATAGTTGACCTCAATCCCATGATATCTTTCATGTATTTTTGTTGAAGAGATATCTTTTGGACCCATATCATGTGTTAGAGTGGGTGTACATATTACTTAAACCATATGCCACCATTTTGGATAAATCTATTCATATCATGGATCTCCATAATATTATGCTCCATTATTTTTAAATTCCATCATTCATTGTTCTATGAAATAATTATAGGCATGTCCATGAGACATGCGAGTAGTAATATATGGCTATTGAGTAGTGGAAACACCTATTTTCTTTCGATGATTACTGAGGATATTTTGGGTGAATAAAGTGAAATGATAAAGAATTTCTAACACCTTCCCAGTCACTGGTATTTATACTTTTTATATTTATTTAACATTTTATTTTTTTCTCGGTGTTCTGATTTGTTGCGAGTACCAAATGGGACATTATTGGAAGACAAACCACTGTTCATGGTTAAAACCTAGTATTTAAACCATGTGGATAACTATGTAAGAGGAATGTAGGTAGTGGGAGTGAACTTTTTCACACTTTGAGAGATGTTTTAAAAACGATATGAAACCTAGGGGATACTATGTGGATTCAATTTTGGGGATCCAGTAGCCCCACATGGTTGGTGAATTGTTTGATAAATCGTTAATCTTATCTAGGTTAGTTAAGAATCGGTAATTTACAATCTTAATTATATTAGTTTTATTCCTAATTCAACCCTCATTTTTTCTTCACAACCTTCACATATCATTATAATTGGTGGTGGAGATTATTCTTTCATTTGGTTGTGGATTTTATATTTATTTCACAGTTATTTGGTTTGAGGTATGTTCAAATCCTTTGGGTTTTCTTATGACATCCCTCTTTTTTGTGCTCGTTACTCATTTTTTGTTGTTGTGATAAATCCTAGTGGTTTTTTCCCAAATTAAGGGTCTATAATATGGTTTGTATATTTATTTTGGCATAGTTTTTTGAGGCCATGGTCTGAATCTTCTAGGTGCTTATCATTATAGGTGATGAAATTTGTACAGAATTTGAGGTAGGTGTCAATATTTAATTTCATATTCCATGTATTACATTTAAATTTATAATTTTATTTTATTTTTTAATAATATTGTCATTTTATTGATTTAAGGTGGTTATTTATCTCATGTTTATTCTGTTTTATATATTTATTTGGAAATTTTGTTTTTTAATATGGGGATTTCAATGTGTGTGGCTTGTATACACACCATGTGTTTGATAAATGGATTAAAATGGATTTTATTTATTTTATTGATTTAAATTTATTTCTATTTTTTTAGAAATGGTGTTTCCTTTTTGAGTGAGTATTGAAAAGATGGGAAGTGTTGTTTATGAAAATGACTTATGATGTGGTGTTGATTTTTGTGGAAGATGTTTTGCGATTGTGTGTCATGGAGAAAGACATGGGTTAATTATGGTGTGAGATAGGGGATTGATAATGGGTCCATTTATTAGGTGGGGAACATGGCGTGCACTTGGGATGGTGGGGGATGCCCTCTTGGAGTCAGTGTTAGTAACACAAATTTTGGATGGAGGGATGGAGCTCCGGTTTCGGGGGGTGCAGGTGTCTCATGACCATGGTGGTCGAGGTTCGTTATTCTAGGTTTTATCATGAATCTTCCTCACTTTCTTCACTCGGTGCACATGGAAGGAGATCCAGGCTTGGTGTGACATGATGGTGTGATAGGTCTCGGTGATGCTGCGGTGAAAGGCTCATGTCTAAATATGAGGCGAGTTGATCGGACCGTCGATCACCGGGATGAAGGATCCCCATATCCGTCATCAGCTACAAGGGTGGATCCTTCATCCAATGTTCATGATGTCCCTGGATCTGTTGTTCCAGCTTCTATTATCTTGCATCGTGTGAATAGTGTCACTAGTGTGAGTTTTTCTGATCCGCCACTTGTGAATCATGAATTTGTGGCTTGTGATTTCAGACCTAAGGTGGTCATTATGACTAACAATGTTAAGGGTTTGGCTGGAGATATGTGAGATCTGGCTTCGTATGGGTCACATCTACAGTCTGTGTTTAAGAGGGTATTTCTGGTGAGTTTGGCCTCCGACTCCAAGCTTTCTGATCCTCATATGGTGAAGTTGAAGGATGTTTCAATGGTACATAATGACATTGCGGAGGAACTGAGTGGTCGGGGGGGTTGTCATGCTTCTGCGCCTTCATTTTCTTCTTTTTTTGACTCCCGCTCAAGTATAATTCTTTTAAAGGGGTCAGCAACTCATGTTTATGTCAGTCTTTTTATATTTGATGAGATAATTAAAATTGGGAATAATTCGCTAATAGCGCGCCTTGTTTTAGAGAAGGGTGAGACATCCTGGAAGTTTGATGATCTAATCATATGGGTCTTTTTTTTATGGGGTTCTTCGATTGGAGTTGTATTTCTCTTGGTCATGGATTTTTTCATTTCATTTTCCCATTGAATGCTTTCAAAATACGTGTATTGATAATTTGTTCTCTATCTTTGAAACCTGGATGGCTTCATCTTCATGAATGGTCACTTTATTTCAATGCTTCTCATGTAATGAATGATTTTTCTCAGGTTTTGGTCCATTTTCATGGGCTCAATTAGATCCTCTTGCATCCAAATATTCTTCATGACATTGGAAAAGAAATTGGGTCTAATATTCTCCGTGACAAGTAAATTGAAGTTGTTCAGTTTGGACATCTTTCCAGAATGATGGTGGAGGTTTATTTGAGCTTCACTTTGATTGATAAGGTAACTCTTTCCACTCCCACTGATAACATCCATATTTATGTTGAGTATGAATGGAATCCACTTTTTTGTACCAAATGCATGGATATTGGGCGCTCGTTGGAGTTATGTTGGAGGAAGATCTATTGTGAGAGATGTGGTATGAAGGGTCATTCAGTTTATATTTGTAGAAGGAAGCTTGAGAGGAAGCATGTGGATTTTACAAAGTCTCTTGATCATGATAGAGATTCACTAAAAAATCATCTTCCTCTCAGGCTAGGATGTTGGCTTCTAGTAAATCTGTTTCTCATGTTCATAATTTAAAAGGCAAAGGGATGATAGTGGATAAGTCTCCGATGAGTGTCCCCTCTAATGATCAAGTTAATTTTTCTAAGGAGATTTCATATATGGATGGATGTGTTGTTACTCCCACTGGGTTAGTTGATATTAGACATGTTCCTAGACTTTTTGTTGTTGGATCCCATGCATCCACTTACCCCTCAAATGTGAGTATAAATTCTAGTCCCAGTTCAGGCTTGATACGTGATGAGACTTTTGAGTTATTTCCTGAATCTGGGCCTCCTCAAAATGTTGACTATATTCAGGAAATTCAGAATCATTTGACCTCTATGATTTCTCGGAAGTGGGGTGACATCTTTGAGGCAGAAGAGACAGCGGAGGACGACAATCGTATTACTTTCAAAGATTTACTCCTTTCTAGAAAGGGGATAGTTGCTGATTTTTTAGTCTCCCCTCTTGCTCCCTCGAAGAGATGACCAAGGAAGGACTATTCTAAAACACCTCACATTGTTACTATGTGATCCTATAAAACATCAGGCAAGTTCAAATATGATAATCATGAGATCATTAATCAGGGTAAGTCCCACTCTGAATGTGAAACTACTATTGACTTTGATTATGGTAATGACAAGTCATATTATGATCTGTAATGTTTTATTTGACGGATGAGGGCAAGTTACTTTGTTTAACCCCACCCGTCTACTCTGTACCATTTTCTTTTATTTAATAAATAGTTAGAAGCTTCTCTTCTGGCTGGACTTGCTGGTTGAGTTTAAATGAAACGTGATATATAATTAAAATACAATTTTTTAATGTGATAGTTTTTCCCTAGACGTTGTATTGGAGGGTATGAATATGATTAAATAAATTATTAAAATATTGATTACACATGAATATAAAATTAATTAAATTTGAATCAAATTAATCATAAATTAAAATAAAAAGTATTTTAATATAAATGAATATATTTAAAAAAAAAATTTACGAAACAAGTGTAATATACGTCAATAAAATGTAAAAATGAATTTCAGTGAATGATTTTAATGAAATTTTTGTATTATATATTAAATCAACTATTTAATATTAATTTTAAGTGTTTTATGGATATGAAATAATAATAAATCTAATTTTACTCATAAAAACTACAATTTCCCAAAAAGTACATCTTTCTCCTTCTTGACACTTATAATAAAACTATTTATTGACATTTTTATAAAATTAATTTTCATAAATAGGAATTATTTTTTAAATCAAAATTTTAAAATTATTTTAAGGAAAATATTTATGATTTTTTTAAAGGTTTCATATTTTGGAGAATAGTGAAAAAACTAAATTTTAATTAAAAACTATCTTGTTTAAATTCTATATAATGATAAATTATATTTTTAATAATTTTTATAGTAAAATATTTTAAAATTATATTAGTTGATCAAATTTTGGACATTATAATCAATTTAATAATGAATTTTGATTTAGAATTATTTCAATCTTTATAACATTTTCCCTTCAAAAAACCAGTTTCTCTTAGAATCTATGGGATTAATTTTAAATTAAACTGCTTCCATTAAACAAATGGAATTTATAAAAATGTATTAGGTAATTGGAATCCTAATTATCTATAATTTACAATAATTTCAACACAACTTTTTACTAAAATGAATAGTTATTGTTGTAAAGAATAATTTTATATTTTAAGCTAATAATTGGTTTATTAGGGAATTAAACTGAAAAGATAAGGCTATAAATGATAAATATACAGGTCTGTAAAATATTTTATGCACATATTTTGACCATAAAACCACTATATTTTTATATGGTTCTAATTTTTACCCTTGTGACAAATGAAAAACATAATCAGATATATTTCTTTTCAAGAACACTAATTGTGTATTCTACTAAGTTTATAAAAGGCGACCCTCTCCTCTTTTCATCAAATATTCAGACCTATATGGGGTCATAAAGTACCTACCCAAATCACATCCCAAAATCCCTAATTTCATCATAGAAGCTATATTTCGGACATGAATCCATTAAATGAATGATTTTAGTGAAACTCTAAGAAGGATACCCAAAGAAGAGGCAACGTTCATCAACAATCATTTATGTTTAATTTCATCCTCCACCTCCATTAGTTATTTTTATACTATTATTATATAATATCGTAAACATCATCCACATTCTGAAATATAATTAATTTAATATCATTACATAGAAACATATCCACTTCCATCAAATGAGTTATGAAATCATAATTCTTGAGTATGGTGGAATACTACTTTTCAAACTGATGTTGCTTATTTTTCAATACCAACAACCATGGTATGAAATAATTATTTATTTCTAGTTTATATATGATTTTTATTTCATGATGTTATTATTATTATAAAATTATTATATAACACATACTATTATACTCTTCATTTGGTTGGAATACGATAATGTTGTTCAAGTATATGGAAGAGTACCGCCTCATAAAGCAATGTGATTCATTCAAGCATTACGTAAAATGTATTAAGGATGATTTATTGAAAAAAAATTATGATATATATGAATTAAAATAGTTATTTAATGTATATATATAGCATTTAATTTTCTTTCTTTCAATCCGAGAAGAAAATGGAAACATCGTTCATGCATAGTAAGATGTAGAGTCTCTATAATAGTGTATTTAATTTTCATTAATAAAATTATCTCTATTACTATGAATAATTCTATACTATATATATTATATATTAATATCATGATTATAATTATGGATATATCAGCATCATGATGAATGTAATAAGACCAATAATATAATAAATCAAATTATATATGAAAAAAGTTGTTATAACTCAAAACATGACATTATCATGGTATTGTTAATAAACAGGTTATAAAATTATATAAAAATAATATATGGTATGATATATGTAGGTATAGTTCTGGAATATATTTATAATAAACTTATATGTATTATGCAGTATTTTTGAATGAGTTCAATCGAAGTCAATACTTAGATTAAGGGATTTCCTTCTCAACATTCACTTATATGAGACACATGTCATATTCACAACCTGTTTCCATTATTTGGTGTATATACTGCCTGTGAATGAATATTATTATGGTTATAATTAAAACAATTGGGTTTACATGTCCAAATTGTGATCTCTCTTTTATTGGGTTCACAGTTCAAAAGTTTACAAAACGGTAAGGTATTTTTGTCTAAAAAATCGTCCTTTGAGACATATGTTATTTTATCTTCCTATATTCCATTACAAGGTGTATATGCATCCCATTTTACATGTAATATCATGAAAGTACATATCCCAATGGTATTCTATGTTTCTATTAATATTATTCTTTAATTGGGAATATATTTCAGTGTTAGCAATGTTGTAAAATTTTTGTGTTATAGTCTCATCATTTTTCATGATTATTTATGATAATTTTTTCAATAATGAAATCATATGATTTATGACTCAAGAAAAAAAAATTTCCTTTTTCTAGGTTATGAGATTAAATATTTCCATTATTTTTCCTCTCTTTATTTACCTATGATTTAAAAAAATAATTCTATAATGAGAAATTGTTTTTTTAGTAAAAAAACTATTTCCTTCAAAAATAATGTTTTCTAAAAATGTTTTAAATTTTTTTTTTAAAATTTCATTAAAATAGTTTATTAATGAAAATTTTTAACTTATTTTAATTTTTTCAAAAAAATTACAAGTAATGACCATTTTATATTCAAAATCAATGTCAATTTTTCTTTAACCGATGTGTCAAAAAATAATTTATTTAATTTTTATGACATGAATGAAATATCACATCTTAATGGAAATAATTTTACATAAATATTACATTACATTATTTAAAAATTGTTTTCAATGGAATAGATTTTAAAAATGATTTAATTTGAAAAAAAAATCAGAGAGGAAAGCATATTTTCCTCAACAAAATTTTTAGATGACTATTGAAATATTCCCTTGTATCATTACAATGTTATTTTAGATGAAATAGATTTTTAAAATTATTATATATTTTTAAAATTAAATTTAATGAAAACTTATTTTCCCCAAGAAATGTTTTAAATTATTGATAAAAACCATTTTTTCATATGATACTACATTATTTGAGGTCAGCTATGTCATATCTTAGATATGATCCAATGATGCCATTATAAATTTTTATAATGGATTGTGTGTATGATGGAATTTTGTTTATAAAACCCATTTCTCTTCAATGGGTTATAAATTGAAAATATTTTTATAAACCCCATTTATTTTCAATGATTTATTATATAATGATTATGAGAACTTTATTTCTTAGGTTGTGATTTGGTGAAATTGTCATAAAACACTATTCATTTTAATGATAATTATATGATGATAGTTTTATGATATTTTTGAATACATATATATGATTTTTTGTATGATATAGTGGTTATGTTATAGAAAATGATAGTGTGTATGCTATAAATAATGATGAATGGGACCTATATATCCCTCTCATTCATTGGTTATATATGATTACCTCCTAAGATATATAAGTCTGGAATGGGGAGTGATCCCAGTTTAGTAAGACATGATTGGAATAGAAATTGAATCCAATTCATAAAAAAATATGGTAGTTGAGAGTAAACTTGGATTAATAATATTGGACTAGAATGGGTTGTGAACTCAGTTCTGAAAGATAGGACTAGAATAGGGATTGAATCTAGTTCAATAAGACCAGAATGAAATGGGGAGAGATCTTAGAACAATAAGTGTCTTGTCCTCTTTGAGGGTATTGGGAGTGAACCATGACTACTATGATGGTTTTTGGAGTAAACCAATTCCAAAATGTTTTAATAGATTCCATTATGGATGGTGGTGTATCCCAACTAGTTGGTGTGGAAGACCATTTATTTTCATTATAAGCATTAATAATGATCCTTTACTACTAAAGAAATTATTTTCTAGGATTATATTTATACCTAAAATTTATTTCTTATTCCACTAATTTTCCCTCATGGATAATGTTATTTCATTCCATTATGATTCATGTCTTATGAACTTTCAATATTTCTTCCATGATGCATGTTTATGAACTATGAACGGTTGGGTATGTATGTCATAAGTTTTAGAAATTATCATAAAATATAATACTTATCTTATAGATTAATATGATCATATATTGATATCTCTTTTTTTTACCCTAACTAATCATCATAGAAATTATGAAGAAATGTTTTATGTATGCTATGCTTGTAAATAGTACAAAATGGGAAGATCTTTGTGGGAAACCATGATGATCATTCAAAATATTAGATGATTGTGTTCCATATTTACAACAGAACTAAACTATTATAGTCCCCATGAATGTTTTTTGTATGGTATTGAATATTCATCTAAAAAATGTAATATCCATGTATTAGAATCCTGAGGATCTATAGTTGGTATCAAATAAAAGGTATAATCAACCTTTGGAAACTATGATGATAAAACATTAGTGAGATAACCATGCATATTTCTAAGGAAATTTATATGGTTTTATCTTTGGACAAGTCTTAGGATTATTCAAAGTAGATATAAATTTCATGTAATTTTGTAAAATGATAGAGTAAGTGGTTTTGATGAAATTTCATCCTTATCTATATACTATTTGTGGATGTGGCTCTATAAAAAATGTACCTTTGGGTAATGGCCTCAGAAAACACCATATTGAGTTAGACTCGATTGCGAAATGATGCATGAAAATGGGACTTTCTACATAACCTATTTGAATCTCATGGGGGATATGCTTTGTAAATCTACAAACTCATTATAAACCATCATGAATTATTTGAATAGATGATAACTATGAATGATTAGGGATAATGTTAATGTTTCATTGATTTATAAGGTGTCTTGATTTATACATCCTAAATTATTTTTCAAACAATGTGGTTTTCAACAAATATTATTGTTTTCAATACTATGATTTTGGTTTTATTCAATGGTTAGAACTTAAAAGAGACATATTAGTGCTGAATGTGATGGAAAAATTATTTTATAATCATTATAATTGACCAAATTTTATGTGAGTTAGAACAAAAAAAATCATGTCGTTATACTAACAAAAATTAATCAAGATTTGAATCATGATGGACATCCAATTGAGAAAATAAGGGAAAAAATCCAATTGTGTATTTCATTAGAAAAATCCCATATTCTTTTACTCGGTCTCGAATACACTAATTTCATAGTAATCTATTAGCACCACTTAGTAGATATTTTACATCATCTAGTGTTTAGAGCATGATAAATTCATTTTGGATGTATATCATTTTTAATGTGCAAAAAATTAATGCTGGACCCTTATCAAGAATACGTGGAAATATGATTAAATTGACTCAATTTATTGGGATGAATTTAAGAAATTATTTTTTCATTAAATATATTCCATGTATTCTCTGTAGAAAGATGTATAAGGTGTCCCTTGAGCTAAAGAAAAAGTGATGATGAATCTATTACTACTTATGAGGAATTTTTTACAGGACATGCTAGGTACACAATAGGTATTATCATCCGATATGATATTAAGGTTGATAAATTTTTCAGTTTCATAAAGCCAATTATTGGAAATTATTTATCCTTGAGATAATTGAGTAGAAATTGATTGATTGATTGATTTTCTATGATGGTGTAAATAATTGATGGATAAATATATCAATCTCATGTTTTTTATAAGAAAAATAATATAGAGTTTAATGGAAAATATGAACACTATAGAGAGTATAATATAATATTTATTTTATTTTAAATGTGCGTAATATGACATTGAATAAATTTTCATAAGAAAAATAGTAAATGTTTTAAGTTTGGATGTTAAGGTCATCGAGTGATTTTTTATGATGTGATGCAATAACATTTTATAAAGATGTGAATATATAGAATGTTTCAATCAATTCCCCACTCACACATCAATGTTTCAAATTCTAATAGTATGGGAATTATTTGATTCAATAAATGAATCCATGGGATAATGTAGATGATAATAAACAACAACCTCTAAAAAATATAAAGGTAAGGATTATATAATCATAATGGATGAAGTGAATCATGATAAAAACGGGGACTCTTATCCTTTACTCTTTAGATGGCAATTTCATGTCTTAAGTTGTATGAATATGCCCAAAAAAATATAATGGTGAAATTTAATGTGATTTCCACCTTTTAAAAGTATTTTAAATTAATGAAATCATATTTTATATTCTATTAGTACAGGGATGAAACCAAACATCTGATGAAAAATATTCTATATACGATATGAGATTATATAAGGAATAAAGGGTGAAGGTAACATTGTATAGTGTATATGTAAACATGTAATATTAACATAATATTTATTGATAACATAATAGGTTTATGATTTTATGGTCGATCATAATATCAATGTCATTGAAACCCCTTTTGATGTTTTGTGTAATATGATTTTATCAATATTAATGATATTTTACAAACCATTTTGGGAAATGAATCCCGTGTGTCTTTAATATATTGAAACAAATATATTTTAGGAAGAATTAATTCAGACTTCGTGGATATGTGATTAATGTTTCATATAACCATTATGTTATATCTTATCTTAGATATTGAGATAATTATTGGTTTTATTCAATAACCTTATAAAGAGAGCACGCTGTATTTTCATCAAAGGATATTTCCTGTTGGATCATCATTATAGAATACAAATTAACAAATTGGTAATGTGTCATGTATTACCATATTCATATATATTTTATCTGAAAATAGAGTTTTCCTCAATTTTTTAGAAAATACATCCATATGATATTGATACAGAGTTGAGCTTCAGCACTGCATGTCTTCAACAGATAGATATTCAGTTAGAGATAATAATTCAAGAACATTAAGATATTCTATGATCCTTTTATATATATTTAAGGGATTATTGTGATAAATTCTTCATAATGTGGAGTTTTCTATCATCAATATATTTCACTCAAGCATTTCGATGGCTCCTTATAGATCCCTTTATGGGATGAGGTGTAAAACTCAAATGTAATGGATTGATGTTTCATAAAGAATGTTACTGGGAATTAAAAAAGCTTATGTGATAGAGTAGAAGGTCAGATCCATTCAAAAACATGTAAGGCGAGAAAAAAATTGAGACAAATTTTTTGCTAATAATCGATGTCATCATCGAGAATTTGATGTTTTAGTGAAGTCCTTTCTATGAATTTGTTAATGTAAGAAGTGATGTAATACTAAGTAATTGGTATATATGTCCCATTAAAATACATGACCTTATCTAGAAAATAGCTTATTATTTGGAACTTCTACCATCTCTCTCTCATGTTCATGATGTGTTCCTTTATTATTAATGATTGAGATCATACCCAATTCATCACATTTACAAAACATAAAGGTTGTATGAGTGGACCATGGTTTTTCTTATGAGAAACGACTAATATATATTCAGGATCAAACAAATAAGTTACTAAGAAACAAGACCATTAACTTGGTTAATGTTTTGTGGTGAAACTACCTGCTTGAGGGAGAAACATTGGATCCTAAAGATGTAATGAGGTAGGTGTATCCTCATTTTTTGATACAAATGTACTGAATTTCAAGGGTAAAATTAATTTTAATTGGGGTAGAATATAATACCTAGATATTATGAGAGTTTTTTCTAATATATTTAGTCTTTTTGATATTTTATGATATATACAATACTGATTTTGGATTGTGTAACTCACAACACTGAGTTTATAATGTATTACACACAACACGGAATTTAAAAGAAACATGACATATAATTAAAATACTATTACTTAATATGATAGTAACCACCTATCCACTGGAATGGTAAGTATGAATAAGATTAACTAAATTAAGAAAATATTTATTAAAAAATGAATAAATAATGAATTATTTAGTACCAATTAATTAAAAATTAAAATAAATACTATTTTATAATAAATAAAATATTTTTCTAAAACAAGAAATCTATTTTCATGAAAAAATGTGTCCTAACTCAATAAAATAAACATATCAATTTGAGGGAACTATTTTATTAAAATTTAATTTTATATATTAAATTAACAATTTCACAATTATATTTTGTGTATCATAGTAATAAAATATGAATAAATCCAATTTTACCATTAAAAATTATAATTTTTAAAAAGGTTGTTTTATCACCATTTTTCAAACCTATAATAAAATTAATTTTTAAAAATTTCATAAAATAAATTTTACAAAATAAAAAATATTTTTTCAATTAATAGTTTCAAAATTATCTTATATTTAATTTTGGCTATTTTCTAAAAATTCGCATTTTTTGAGAAATAGTGAAAAATAATGAATTTCAATTGAAAGCATCCTTTTCATTTAAATTATTTCAAATGTTAATTTATTATTGTAAATAATTTTAAAGAAACAATTGTTCAATTTAACATCAATTAATCTAATTTAGTTCATTATAGTAAATTTAATTCTGAAATTTGGTATAAAAATATTTCAAATTTTGACATTTTTTCATTAAAACCCTACATTCTCATCACATTTGTGGAATTAATTTTAAATTAAATTTTAACACTTAATGAATGGAATTTGAAAAAATCTATTCAATAATTGGGATCATAATAATTTATAATTTCAACTATGTGCATCATTATTTTTACCAAAATGATTAGTGATTGTAGTAAAATTTAAATACCATGATAAAGGAAAAAATGGATTTATGGAGGATTCAAAACAAAAATAAGGGTAAACACGACATATAAACTTGACTAAATAACTAATTTCATGAAATATTTATACCAATTAATCTCTAAGGTTATTTAATATGAAACCTTTTACTCTTTTTACATATAAATATTTTTGGAGAACTTATTTATTTTCTGAAATTCCAGATGTGTCCTCTCCCCCACTTTTAAAAGGACATCCTCACTACTCACATATTAAAAAATTCAAACCTATTTTCATCATCCAATAAAATTCTTACTCACTCACCAAAGTACAAACCCTCAACCAAAAGTCCTTTTTTTTGAAATAAATCTAAATAAAAATGTATTTTAGTCAAAAACTATGGAGGATACCCAGAAAAGAGGCAATGTTCATCAATGAGCTATTTGTTTTATTTCTTCCTCCGCCCACATGAATAAAAATTATTACATTATTATATATTAACTTTAGTATCATTAACGTACTTAAATATTTTTATGTTATGTTAATTACATAAAACCTTCTTCACATGCATCAAATGGGTTACACAATCATCATTCGTGTGTATGGAGGATAAACGCCTCACGAACTAATATCATTTCTCTTTCCATTACCACCTCTCATGGTTCAACATAGTGATGTATTTATAGCTTATATATTATATATCTGATATTTATGATGTTTTTATGATTCTATAATTATTATATCAATCATACCATCATTCTCTTTATTTTTTGGGAATATAATAACATCATTCGTGTGTACGGAAGACTACCTCCTCACAAAGCAGTGTGATACATTCATCTTTACATGGAATGTATAATAGATGAGTTTCATAAAACAATTATATATAATATAATATCATGATTATGTTATGGTAATCTATATCCTTTTTTGTTTATTTCAATCCGACTAAAAATTGAACTAACATTCACGCATATATACGACCATCCATCTCCATTAATAGTGTTTTTAATTCTCTTTTACTAAATGTTTTTTTACTAAATATATATATATATACTTAATATATATGATATTTATATAATTGTTATCAATATGAAAATTATTTTTCATGATCAAACTAATAGGACAAAAAATTTCACAAATAAAATGATATATGAAAAACAATGTTGTTATTACTAGAAATGTGACATTATCAATGGATTGTTAATAAATTGCAAAGAAATGGACATAAGTAAATAATATATGGTATAATATATGTAATTATGTATCTATATATTAATTAAAATAATCAAATATTTTTTTTATATGACGTTTGAATGAGTAATATGGAATTCGATACTTATAATAATGAATTTTCATCTTACCTTTTACTTCGAAGAGACACACACCATATTCTAAACCTATTTCTCTAATGTAGTGTATATACTACCCATGAAAGAATATTATGATTCTTGTAGTAAAAAAAATTGCGGGTTTATCTATTCATTTGAAGATCCCTCTTTCGTTTGGTTTTAATTTCAAAATTTAATAATAAATAAGATATTCTGGTCGCAATTTTCTTTCTTGGAGACATATGTTTTCATATGAACCTATAATTTTATATGGTTTATATAAAGAATATTTGAAATATAATATCTCAAATTTATATTGAAAAATTATATTTTAGGTTTCATTTAATTCTATTCCTTCTTGTTGCTTATGTTTCAATTTTACCAATGTTCTTAGAGTTTTCTGTTACAATCTCATCATTTTCAGGATAGTTTAGGATTATACTTTGAAAAATGAAATATTATAATCTATCACTAAAGAAACACTAGATGTTTCATAACCTAGTGTTATTTCTAGACAATAATCTTTACCCTTCATTTTCTAATCATTTTTTAGTTATGAATTCAAAAAATCTATTTTTACGAAAAATTATCTTATCGGATGAAACCCATTTTCTTCAAAAATAATATTTTATAAAATAAAATATAATTTTTTTTGTAATTTTTTTAAAATAATTTATTGAATAAATTATTACCCATTTTTTGGACACTGAATCAAATGTTTTAAAATGTATCATCATGATATTTTCAAAAATGTTGTTTTTTCTTTTATCAAAAATTTGAAAGGAATCATAATCTCATTGGGTATGATATGAATGAAACTTCCTATCATTTGGATCGTTATTTTCTTTGATAATTCCATTATATATTTTCAAAGTTAGTTAAAAATATTTTTTTCCAAAATGGATTATGTTTTAGAATATTTTTTTCAATGTGGAAAGTATTTTTTCCCTATGAAATGTTTAAAATGATTATTGAAGGCTTACTTATTCAAAATTTTAGATACATTATATGAAATGAATTTTCAAAGAGTTTTTTTGTTTTAAAATTTATTTTCAGTTAGTTTTTATCTTCATGATATTATTAAATTATACATGGAAACATGTTTTCAATATAATATTACATATGTTGGAAAAACCTATGACATACGGGGGATATGATCCAATGATACCATTATTATTCATTCTATGAATATGTTATATTTATGATTGAAGGTTTTTTATGAAACTGATTTCTCTTCCACATTTTATACCATGAAAAAATTCATATTAAAACCACATATATTTATATAGGATATGATATTATAATAATGAAACCCATTTCTTCTCCCCAATTTATGAGTAGATTTAATGTTTATGAAACCATTTTAATTTCAGCGGGTATGATATATTGAAAATTTTATCATATTTTACCACACACATATATACCATATTAATTATGTGATTGTGGTTACATTATAAATTGGGATGTTGGTAATGCAATAACCAAATATGGATGGGACCTATACCCCCTCCAATTAATTTGGTAAAAATTTATATATTATTTGGTAGAAAAGGTTGGAACTATGGGTGAACCCAATTTACAATGATAGATCTAGAATTGGGAGTGAACTTAGTTCAGTAAGACATAAAATAGAATATAGAGTCTACCTAATTTAGTAATATAGGACTGAAATGGGATGTGAATCTAGTTTAGCGAGATTGGACAAGAATCAGGAGTGAACCATGTTATGTAAAATAGGGATGAAACAGAGAGTGAAATCTGTTCAGTAAGGGACTTTTTCTCTTTGATGGTATTGGGAGTGAACCATGTCTACTATAATGGTTTGGTAAGTGAAACCATTCCATTGTAGGGAATGGTCATCCACTTGGTATGGTGGTGTATCCCACCACAGAGGTGTAGCTACCCTAAGAGTTACATTATATGTTTTTTGAAATGATATCTCACTACTAAGGAAATGGTTTTATAATCTTATGTATAACAGAAAATCTATGTATTATGATAATATTATTTTCTCATGACCCTTGGTAATTTACTCCCTTATGATTTATGTCTTCTAAACACCCAATATTTATTCCATGAATCTATTTTATGACCTATTATTGGTTTTGCGTGAACTTCTTCAGTTAGGTATGTTATCATGTACCCTTATAAATATAATATTCTTTCATACCATCATAGATTGATATATCATTTTTTACCGTTACTAGGCATATGATCTATCCCTTTCTTATTTTTTCATTCCCCAGTCTTTGAATAGTGGTTTTATATATGGTATTTCTTTAAAGAGTACAAAATGGGTTGATCATTGTGGGAAACAATGAAGTTCTTACTCCAGATTAGATGATTTTTTTCATCTTTTCAAATGAAATAAAATATTACAAACCATCAACCTCTTTTTTATGTAATTAAATGAATATTAATCTTAAAATATATAATATACATATATGAGAAGCCTAGGTATCTATAAGAGATATCATGTGAGTTTTTGGAGTTGAGACCATAGAAGGCCATGTGGGCATCACTTATTAGATACCCAATTATTAGACTTGTTCCAACTCGCTCTTGAAATTCCTGATGGTTGAAAACCTAGTTTCACATTACTCAGGATGGGCTGATTTATATGATTTAAATTATTTATTAGTTCTATTTTTATTTTAGGGTATGTATGATTCGTAATTATACGTTTTTGGTTATTTTATGGTGATATTATGGTTTCCCCTACATATTGGGTAATTTGAGAATGTTGTGCCTTATGGACTTGTATATTTATTTGTTCTGTATAAAGATTTGATTTAGTGAGAAAATTTTATTTGAAATAGAATCCAAATGGATTTGAAATTTTTATTTGAAAATATAATGTTTTTTATGTGGGATAGTTTTGAAATGTAAATTCAAAATAGTTTATTGATTTTAATTGGTAAAAGTATTAAATAGATTCATATTGGTATATAACTGCTCCATGTGCATCCTACATTTAATATTCTACATGGAATATATCAATTTTTTTTGGACGAAAGTAATGTCTAGTGAATCATGTTCTCTTGTGAATCTTATCAATTACGATTTTCTAGTGTTTTTTATGAGATACGGTCTCACTAGGATTGGATTGGGTGGTGTATTTTTTGGTATATTTTTTCCTATAAGATGTGAATGTGGGCCTTTTTTGGACATTCCCTCTCTCATTTGAGTTTTCTGATTTTGACTTGAGACACCATGTATATGTCATACAAAGTAATGTCTTGTATATAATGTATATTATTTTAAATGGAATATGACTTGTATTTATTTTGTAATATTGATGATCCATTTGATCTCGTGGCATCAAATCATATAGGTGTGGTTTTCTAATTACATGGATGCGACATGCTAGTTTACTAGTGGTGAAACTGTTTCCCAGAGATAGTCAGTTTTTTTGTGCTTGTCATAATCTTTTGGAAATCAAAAACACACTTTGGGCCATGTGGTGGGCCAAATTAGGTGACATTTTAGATTAAACTGTTCCAGTTCATTAAAAATCCATTGTGGGGACTTGAAAACATTCTTTGATGTAATTTTAAGAAATCCAAGGATTTTTTCATAAAACTATTTCACCTATCTAATATGTTTAACTATTTCATTTAGACATTCCATGACATGGTGGTATTAACAACATCATAGTGATCAGATGGATTCATATTCCATCAAATTCATTACCACTAACAAAAATATATTTGAATATCCAATATGTCATGGCTATTCCAAAAACTATAGGCCACCACAATATAGTGAACCATTATATATATATATAAATCTATTTTTAGTGATTTTCTTTCAATATATGTTACTATTATTTCATTGTTTTTTTGGGTTGGACATATAACATTTAAACTAAGAATGATCATTTTCAAAAAAAAATATGGTCTCTCTAAGAAAAATTAAGAATATAAATTTATATTTTGAAGGGGTTATATTATGGTTCTTTAAAAAAATTATTCTCTAATTTTCATCATTTATTTGAAGTTAAAACCAAACATTGATAAATAGTTTTGGAAAATATGGGATCGTTTTGGAGGGATGTTCAAAATAATAAGGTAGTGAAAGAAAACACAAACACACAAAACTACCAGAATTTAATTATTCAATTAGACTATATGATTTTAAAGTGAATATATTGGCATACATTTCAATGAACAATCCAATCCTCAAATAAAAAATTGATATAGGTTATGGAGGTGAAATTATAGGATTTTTCCTCCTAGAGTATTAATGGATCCTACAAATCATATAATTATCAGTAAGGATTCCCTTATATCCACAATTTTATAGAAAATTTTTTGAAGGAAGTATTAATATAAGGACTTGAGATAGATTTGATTTGAGGAGTGTTCAAGTATGATTATGTCCAATACTTATCTTGGGAATTAGACCTAGTTGTATAGGCATCATATAACTAAATTTTAGACAACATATAAATAAGTTATTTTGTAACAATTGCTAATTTTATAAATCTCTAATTATTAAACTTTATCTTTTAATTTTTTTTCTCCAATATGAATGATAAGTTGGGGTGAACTGATATTCCAATAAAAAATTCTATTTTACAAAATTGTAATGTTAAATCTAGTAAATTTAAAATGTTTCATTATTTTCCAAGGTAGTAAGTATATATAGCATGGTACATTAAATTGATTTCTCAAATAATAGATCAAATGCTAGTTAAAACAAGTAAAATTATTATAGATTTCAAAATACTCTAATTATATCAATATATATATATATAACATATTAATGTATAATAACAAATATTGTTTTTATATAACCATCTTTAAATTAACTAAGTGAAAAATAATAATTTAAAAAAAATTAGCACGATGTTAAAAAAATATGTTAATTTTAAATAGAACAGAAAATAGAATTGAACAAGATGTTCTCACAAATTTGAATATTAGTCATCTCCACAAGGTAATACGACATTAAGAAACATGTATATTAAATAATACTAGATATATTAGGGACAAGATTTCGATTTTAAAAAACTATCACAATAAATCCTAGGATATTAAAAGCCTATTCCACTTTTATACATGCTGTAATAAAATTTCAATAATTAAACCAAAAGACTATTAGGGTACTCCACAATGTAATTCATGATAATTGATGAATAAATATACCAAAAATAAAATCACCACTCAATAAGAAAATAAAACAAACCGAGAGAGAATAAATCAATTGAAGTTTGATGCAACATAATCTAGGATTTAAACATGGATGATCAAAATTGTTTTTATCCATGGAATATTTTTTTTCAAAGGATCTATTGTTAATGTTAAATTCATTTCAGCCTTCTCTGGTATTTTTTCAGTGTTAACCAGAAAATATGGTATAGTATTCTATATAAATGAATGGTCAATGTTAAGACAAGTACCAACACAACACCTTGAATGAGTGGGACTTCCTCCTAAATAGAATCTTCTTATTCTAAAATTATTGTTGTAGAATTGTCATTATTATAAAAAAAATGTCATAACCATGTTAAAATGTATCATTAAATTCTAAAACAAGATGTTTATATTTTAAATATCCCCCATCATAGATTTTCCATTAATGATCGATACAGACACATCTTCTGGTAGAATTACCGTTAGGATATATTTTTATATCTCAATATAGTCATCAGGTTGATTTTTTTAGTGTTTTGATGACTTTATCCTTCAACATTTCGTCACTTGATTCTGTAATGTGATTTCACTCAAAATATCATTATGTGTTCACTCAAATTCATTTATATAGTCTCTAAAATGATTAAAAAAAATTCATATGGATGGAATAGTCAGTTGAAATGCACCATGAAATCATTCCAAGTCTCAATTAAACTGATCCATTTCCTCATTCAAATACTTTGACATAAGGATTAATTTCATCAAGCCACATCAATGGCCATATGGTTTCTTATCTTAATGATATTTGATAAAATTCTTATTACATTTTCTCCAAGACTTAGAAGAACATTATTTGACTTCCATGATTTCTTCATGTGGTAGGTAGCCTATTGTTGAGGTTTCCCTTCATATAATGTGTGATAGCTTTCACACTTGACTAATGATAAAAAAATTATAGGAAATTTTTTTACTATAATTATTAAAAAAATTAATTACAAACAAAATAGACATTAATTGATTCCATTAAATTATGACATTTCAAAATTAAGCCAACAATATCCCTCTTTAGAGGATAAAGTACCATGGCATGATTAATGTTCAAGATAAAACAAAAACTAGAAATTACATTAATATTTTCTACTTTGTTAAAAGTAAAATAGAACGATCTTCAATGTTCTTACCCTTTTTAGAAAATAAAAAAGATTAAAAAAGATTATAAATTAATTCAAATAAGATAAGATATAAAAAAGTTAATTATAAATATAATCAAGTTAAAAAATAAAAAACAAGATAAGAAAAATGTTCACTGTTTAGAAGATTATTGTGCCAAATTACATAAGTTATACTATATAAGATAATCAAAATATAAATCAATGTATTTTAATCTAGGGGTTATAATACAAATAAGAGATTTTCATTTATCTATAGAGGTACACGAGTGGGATATGGAGAAGGTTTTGGCTGAAATTATAATGGTTTGAGAATAAAATTTCATCTATAAATAGGGTTGAAATGTTTTAGATCATATATTGTACTGAAACCAAATTGAGGAACAAAGGTTATTGAAATGGTAAGAATACAATATGTAGAGGCAAGTTGAATTTAATGTATAATTATAACTAATGGGAAAATAATAGTGGTGTGAGAACTATAGAGGTATGTCTTCTTCATCTGAGTGATTTTATTGAATTTTAATTATCCCTACAATATAATAGTGAAATATTATATCTTTTCCTTCATAATGATCTACAAAATATATTCCACTTCAAATGATTTTCAGACATGGTCCTTGAAATCTTGAGTAAAAGGAGGAATCATAATTTGTCTTGAATGATATCTGTAGATGGGTGTAAAATGATTCTTAGTGAATATTTCACTAAAATAATTATAACTTTCCATTTTTATCACTTCCCTATTTCTTCTATATTGTTCAAAATAATTTCATACCATCTCAAGTGTTTTAAAATAATGATTTCGAAAACCATAGTGTATAATTTCTCATGTATAAGATATATCATCCCAAAATAATTTCAAATAAAATCAAACTAACTGTATTAACATATTCTCATCTAACGAAATAAAAATTATAGGAGGAGAAGGTGCACTAAAATAGTAGTCTTGAATAATGTATTAAAATACCCATAAATAAGCTTCATCAAATTGTTTGACAAGTATTATTGATGATATACCTCTTGTTCTCTCAAATAACAAATCTCATTAATCATATGATAAATCATAAAAAATATCTTAGGAAAGACATAATCTATAAAATGTGAAATAATATTGGAAATATATTTATCTATTTTTTTTAAAACTAATGCTTCAAATCATAGAAATATGTATTTTATAACTTTTAACAGTATATATTGGAGCTCTCTAAATTAATTTTTTGTAACAGAGGATAATGTAGTAAAAGGAGGAGTTGTAGCTAAGTCATGAGGTGAAGTCCCTTCATCCACTTCCATTAACTAAGGTGGTGTCTATCTAAGAGAATAAACCGTCCGAGTTTCGTCAAAATTTTCCATCACAAAAACTATATCCCTTTGAAGTGATTTTGACTCACTAGAGTAAATAATTTTATTCTACCAAATTTAGCTGCATCAGATTCATTACTAGTGACTGGTTCTTAGATGTGTTTCATATGTGTTAATCCAAACACATCTATAACCTCATAAACTATTGGATTTATCTAACATTCAGATTAAACTTTTTAGGTTGAACACAGAACAATCCTTTATTCAATATCAATTGGATTTTCAAGAGTTTATTTAGGATATTTGGACAAGCCTGACATCGTAGTCCCACCATTTCCAACTAGACTAACCACATTATAGTAACAATAAAAACTTGAATTATATTTTTTTACCTCAAGAGATGATTTGATTTCAATGGGATTTAAAATATTTCCAATCACTGAAAATAATATCTATTTACCACCTAAATGAATATATTTCGTCTCATAAATATCTTCTATTGAGTATTAATCTACTCATTTACATTCACATGAATAATCATTCATATTTAGGGAATACTATAACATGATGATCAGAAATTGTACCATCATCATCGCTATCATTATATATATTCTAATCATAATATTTTTGAATAAGTTGATTTTTATTAGAGCCTAAGGAAACAACGTTATGAGTAGATATTTCTACATACACTGAATCATGAGATTATATTTATTATTAATAATATCTTCTATCTACAAAATTTAAATTCTCTATACATTTTTATGTAGTGTTGAAAACAACTACAAATTCCTCACGTAATTATTATACATATTTCTCATCCAAATAATATTACACTACATAATTTATTTGAATAACTAGGTTTGATATATCATTGGGACTCAATTGGTTTTGTATATGATTTAATTTTTATTATAATTTATCAATATCTAAAATCAAATTCTTATTACTTGGATTTTGATATATTCTCATCCTCTTACTTGAAATTTTGATTAAAAGGATTTAACTATAAGGGTTTGACTTTTCCTCTTACTATGAAAGAAGATCGTTGAACCCCAATAATGCTATGGTAACCATAGTGTATAGTAGTGAATTAAAAAGAGATTTTATTCACAATTATTCCATGTTCCTCAATAGATAACTATGGTGGCTAATGTTTACCACACTATTCATTAATTATACAATGAATATATCATGAAATATTAAGACCTAGAATTATACTTTTATTCGGTCAATATAAGGTCAGATGAACCATACCAATTTCTAGAATTCACCATCCTGAAAAAAAAATATTAAGTCTTCAAGGGTTTCCATTTCAAGTTATTTTGATCTAGTATCATCTATATTTTAATGTTTCATGACACATAAATTAATAGATCTTACAGTAACCATTATAAAGAACCTTTAAACACTTGAAATATAGTTTGGAAAAATAATACAACTGTTTTTTCATTTATAAATATCCTAATTACATCCTTATTATTAGTCACTTCAATTATATATTTAAATAAAACACATTACTAACCATTAGTAAAAAAGTACGTCATTCTCATGAAATCTTGAAGCCCAACCATTAATCTAAAATAAATTAAAAAATCAATCACCCGTCCTTAAAAATTATAAAATTTCTTATCTTTTAGGTATTACCTCAAATTTCAATATATGTGGCTTTACAAGCTCTACAGCTGTTCATAATGAATATTTTCTTTTCAATGTGGGAGGCTACACTTAATGATTTGATAGACCAGGAACAAGATTCATCCTCTCCATATTCATTGAGATTTAATGATATAAAAGCTATTTTTTTGGAGATAGATGATCATGAATGTAATATTCAAATTTTACTGGAGTTAAGGTTTTGAAATAGAAGAACTAATTAAAATTATGACATAAGGGGTTTTAATGTAAATTTGGGATTATAGGAGTAACATGTGTGAAAATAAATAATCAAAATGAATGAATTGAATTTCCCAATCAGGATATAAGTATCACTGATAGGGAGAGGGGGTGAATCAGAGATATCTTTTTCTTTTTATGTTTCATTATTTTTGAAAAAACCTTATCCTCCTGTTAAAGAGATTCTTCTCTACTGAACACAAACAACCAAAGGAAAAAAAAATTTACAAGATTCACTACTCAAAAATAGTAGCTACGTCCTTGGTATGGTATAGAAATAATCCAGTTCCACACAATCCACTAGAAAACAATCTTTTGACGTGTAATACAATGAGTAGGATATACCCTTACACTCACGTAGCACCAGGAAAACAATCCAAAAGTGTGTGTGCACCCTCTTATCACGAATATGGAATAATAGTATTTTAGTGATTCTTTACAATTAAAGAAATGTATTCTTTGAAGTACAAGTATTCACATTCTTACCCAGAAGCCTGTAAGAACTATCTTACACATAACTTAATACGTGCGAATATAATAACATTTTCACGCAACCTTTAGTGTACATTGCACGCAATTCAAATGGCTTGAAAGTAAAAATCCCCATTTACCGCCAAAAACCTTTTTCTCACAACATCCTTTTTCCATACAACTTTCTTCTTTTCATACAACTTCCCACCTTTTCCATGCACCTTTCCTCTTTTCACGCAAACCTATTTCTATTCACAATACTCCCTTAGCATATAAGTTTACACACTTCAAAGCTAGAAATTTCTCTATGGGTTGAACCGCAAAAATGAGAGGGGGTCATGTTGTATTTATTGGCCAATTTAACCCTGTGCAAAAAACACTAATCCACACATAAAACCCACTACATGCATGTAAAAACTCTTTTACTGAACATTATATTTCACGTAATGCTCCATTTTTTCACGCACCTCATGTCTTTTCCAATTTTTGAGCTTCTAATCTCGAAACACCTCTTGCGTGAAGAACTTCATCCCTCTATTTCATGCACCACACCAATATTTCACACACTGCTTTATTTTTGACACATCCCGTTAACATTTTGGGCACCTCTTTATTTTCCGTGCATCCCGCTAATATTTCGTGCATCGCTTTATTTTTCACGCACATTGCCCAATTTTCTACACACTCCATGAATTTGCAATTTTTCAATGTCTGACCTTTAATCATTCTTTGCGTGAAAATTTATAATCTGTCTTCAAAATTGTGTGCCCCATTCATTTCAAAAAACACATTTCTTCATCTCCTGATTTTCGGGTCCTAAAATTTGGCAAACACTGGAAAACAGTGCCACCTTAAACTGGACTTCTGAGGCACCTCCAGATTGTCTGTTCCATTGTTATTACTCTCTTCACTACTTCCCATAACCATTTTTCAACATTCATAAAAAACTCCACTATCATGATATATATCCTTTGATATACCTAATTTAGCATTTCCAGAATTACATTGGGAAGTACTCAGACCTCCCTATCTTCAAGTAGCATCATTCCTTCCAATCAAAACTGTATATGATTGGAATCGTCATTCCTCTCCCTTTTTTCATGATGCTTGCATCACAATTTCTCCTCACTTATGATATTTTTTAAATACATATCAGCAAATAATTATCTTGTTTTCAAGTCCTTTACCAAGTGAATTTATTTATCTTCTTTGACTACAAAAAACAGCACTCAGTAATAGAAAAATATTCTTACCTACATATCCATCCAACTTAGTCCGTACATAAATGAAATTTAAATTAATATATATATGGTATATTTACTAACAATTACTCTTATGGTATGTTTGAGAGATCATGGTGGCATGACTTCCACATGAACAACACATCACACAATCATCCATGGTACCTCGATCTACTAAATAACCAATTTATTTACTCTTAAGGTTTCAGAAACATATATATGATTAATATTCATGGTAGATGAATCCTTGTTCTAATATAATGGTCCCTTATGACTATTATATAATTAAAATCTACTTTAATATGTTTAAAATATTAAAACATAAATAATCGAATAATAATCAAGAGAACATGGAATTAGATTTATATGACTAAATCTAAATAGATTAAAACTGACAGAGTATAATATATAATTCAAACATCATCGAAATATGGAGAGTTAATCATTTTAATTTTTTTCTGATTTAATTCATCCTCTATATATTAAAAGGGTTGTGAATAATTTATCATGTTTTTGCAAAGAGATAATGAATTCAAGAGTGATATCACTATTTTAAAAATTATCTCTCAAAAAATGATATATAATATCAATTTAATAATTCATTAAATGAGAAAGATGATTTTAATAAACATTAATCATATCTATATTATGAAAATTTATAGGTACTTATTGAATTTTATATCCAATGTCTTGTAAAATATGAATTATTTGAGAAATCTTTGTATAGAAACATTATTTTACTATATATTGAACCTTTCAATTGTATATTGAAACCTATTTTTTATTTCATAGTAAACCATGAATCTAGAAACATGACAGAAAATATAAATGAAATGTATTTTATTATTATATGTTACATGAATCCACCAAAAGTTTAATAAGATTAACTAACCAGTTCTAATATATTTCTTATTGTGTAAATAAATCCAAAATTGGTTTTATTTTTGAGGTGTTTATAAATTATTTTGACTGGATTAAACTTATTTTCTTCATTATTTTCATGAAAATGTGATAAAATTAATAAACTAAACATTATATTAGGCATTACATCCATTAAGTGTAGTTAACTCCATAACATACCACTGTATACAATTTGGTAAACTAATTTTCTTATTACATCTAAATATAGTTTATATATTGTAATCCTTAGAGAATAACAACATTTGTGTTCCATCCAATCTAAATAATTTAGAATGATATTTGTATACCAATTTTTTTATGATAATTCCAATTTTTTTTAAAAATATTAATTACATGTAATAATTTTAACTCTCTTATTAAACTAATTTCAAATATATTTATCATATGTTTAGAAATTTCAGTCCACCATGAATTATTAGATAACCAATAATAAATACATCAATGTTAATTGTTACAACAATATCATTTTTCTATATTCATTTAATAATTAATGTATGATAAATTATTCCTTTTGAAATATCTTTAGATGTTATGAAATTGGTCATCCAATCATACTAAGCTTTATGGGCCTTTATCGAATAAAAATGAGCATTTTAATGTTTAAAAAATTCATAAATTAGGGTTCAAAATTTCATAGGTTTGTTAAAAAATAAACATGAATATATACTTTAATAAATGAACTCTTGGAACCCATTTGATAATGTTCAAAATCAGGTTGAGCTATATATGAAATAATTATTCCAATGTATTCAATTATAGCTAGTAGTGTACTGGTTTCTTCATAATCAATAAATTTCTATTGAAGATAACATTTTACAACAAATATAAATATATATTTTTTCTATATTTCTTCACTCAAGGATCATTTTTATATATAAACATTTAGTAAAAATAGTTGTGTAGACTTTATTTCTCTCAACAAGTTCATTGTCAATTTTTCTTTTAAAATGATTTAGTAAATATTGTATGACTATTAAAAACATTTTATGAGTAATTATGATTGTGATTTATTTAGGTTCATTTTAAAACAAAAATATTTTTGGTAAACCTAATTTCTATGAGATGCAACAGTTTGACTTCCCCTTCATAGATCACCTACAATATCTTATAAAGTATTTTTTATAGTTCCTAATATTTCTTGGAATTGATGTACTTAGTTTTTTTAAAACTTCTTTAAGGCTATGTTGTGAATGAAGGTATCTAATAATAGATTTATTAAATAAATATGTAGTATTGTTGGAGGTCTTAGAGGTATTATTGTTATTCATAGTAGACATATAATCTTTATGGTTTCCTATAAATTTTGTTGGTTCATGTGGATCCATCATATAAAAGTAAACTACATAAAATTTTCCAAAATCATAGATTTGGTGTATAAAGAAACCATATTATTTCCAGGTGGTTGAATAAAATTATAATTTTTTTTATTAGACATTGGTGAAAAAAAATTCTCTTTGGAATTTAGAATAGGTTCATTCCATTGAAAAAACTGAATTTCATCCATATTTGGTTTTACAACAATCTAAGGTTTATAGTGATTATTCTTTATAATTGACCTAATTAGAACTTAATTTGTTACATAAAAAGTTCATATTATATATTATCCAAAAATATAGATAGATAAATCATATTCATTAAGAATAGTCATAGAAATTTCATGAAGAGTTCTATTTCATCTATCAAAAACCCCATTTTCCTGAGTTAATGAATGTGTAGAAACATTCTAATTATATCCACCTTATGAAGATAAAGATAAAAATCCTTGATTCTAAAATTCATGTCCATGGTCACTTCTCAAGGTCTTAATGGTAATTCCACTATTATTTTCTATAGATATTTTATATTTATCAAAATAAAATGGAACATTACTTTTTTAATAAGGAATAATAAACTTTTTAATCTTGAATAATCATCAATAATATGATAATCATAGTATTGTCCTCTAATAAAAGAACCTATATTAGGTATAAATAAATCCATGGGAACAATTATAGTTGTTAATAGGAAATAACCTCTTTATTTGGATTTAATGGTATTTTGTGATGCTTTCCATTTTGGCAGGGAATGTACACTCTCCCTTTTAGGAATTACAGTTTCGGAAGATCATTTAATATTTTTTAGTTATCTTTCTAAGTGATTTTATATTATATCATCCAAGTATTATATTCCATCCCAAATAATTTTTTTGAAATTCAATTAAATGAGGAAAAATGTGTGGAAATAACGAATCTAAATTAGCAACATCAACATCATCGTTTTTTAATGTAGTACACAAAAAATTATGATTTCTATACTAAATCATACATGAATTATTATAAAATTTAAAATCACATCCCTCATAAAAAAATTGACATATACTATAAATATTTTATTTCAATTCATTAAAAATAATCTCTTATAAATAAAAATAGTTTTTGATTTACGAATTTTCTCAAAGGAACGTATTTTAGGATTCAATTTATCCATAAAAGTGGCATGTATTTTTTCTAGTTTTATTAAAATAATAAAACAAGATTAGAATCTAATAATATTTCTAGAACATCAACAATACAGATACCATAAATATTTTCTATATATTTATAAGCACTTTATATATACAAAATCATATAAGAAATTATTTGGTACTAATATTTTCATAGATCTAGAAAAGTAATCAATCAAATACATAAGAAACCACAATTATTTTATAGGGTTTTTCACATGAATATTAGAATATATATGTAAAAGGTTCATCATTGGTCAAAAATAAAAAATTATATTTTCATTCAAAAAATCCCATTTCATTTTTCAGATTAATATATTATTCTTTGAACATTGAAAAAAATAATAATTTTTATACATCTTATTTTCACATCAGATGTTTTTCAATATTCAATATTATATCTAGGTTCTTTCTAATTTCTCAAAATAATATTAAAGGTTTTCATCCCATTTTTATATTTTACTAAATATTTTCTCTATTTCGCATTTTTTTTATTTCAAATCATTATTCTCTATTAATAGATTGGTATTATTTTCATTTTGAATAAAAATTCCATTTTTAGTATTAATATATAAAGCATGAACCATTTTTGAATTCATATATTTTTCTTTATGTTTATTAAAGGATTCTTCCTTTATAGATTTAATTTATAATGTTCCTCCTTATTCATTTTAATATCATTTAAAAAATCATTATCAGACAATATTATAAAAATAATTGTATTATATAACGTAGATGCTACAAAGAATAAATTTTAATTATCATTTTCTTCATTTCTATTTGAATTAGAATCAATGTATTTCTTCATTTGATTTACTCCATGTTTCCTTCATTTCATTTTTGGGTTTATTCCATAAATAATTATACTTTTTATTTTACTTTATCATAGAAGAATCACATTAAATATGACATTTCCTATTTCATTTATATATGTTTATTTCACCAGAGTATTCATTATTCTTCTAGTACATTTTCTATTCCCCAAATTTTTCATACATTCCATTACAATTATTCTTTTTAAAAACATTATTCTATTAGTATGATATCTTGAATATTCTAGCTAGCTGATTATATGACTCTAGACTTTCACATTCATATTCATGTCCACTGCATACATCTTCTATTAACACATTGGATTTAGAATTAAATGTTTTATATCATACTCCCTTATTATTAATTTAAAAAACTTTATTATCCATTATTAATTCATCATAATATATCATCATATTTATAATTAGTTCATTTGGAAACATCATGATAATCTCACTAGATCATCCAATAGACACAAAAGTACTTTCACACCAATTAGGTAAGAATCAATGAGGTATCTATAATTTTTTCTCATATGTTAATTTCTGATGATTATTTATAGTACTAATAATCTCAATAAATACACAATGAATTTACAATAATAAATTGTTAGGGTCTATTTTTAATGAATCACACATCATGGTATTCGTATTTAATCACATTTCATTAACATTTTATGTTTTTTATGATTAATAAAATAAACTATCACAAATTTGAAAAACAATATCATTAGACGAAATTATTTTAAAATCAAATTCACATAGATCTCAAAATAATGGATTCATATCTTTGAAATAAAAATAATATCAACTTTAGGTGGGTTATCTGATTCAATTATAGGTGTATGGTCTTGAGTTTTTTGATGATGTATGAATAATTTTATTTTTATTTAAACACTTTTTTATCTTATATTTTTGTATTAGTCTAATAAGCTTGGCCTATAGATTGGTGGGGTTGTTTTTGAAGGAATTAAGAAGTGGGATAAAGGGATACTACATTCACATAGTGTATATGGTATAAATTTCATGTACTAAATACAATATGTGTTTTTACATGGAAAGGCTAATTCACTATGTGTAATAAGATTTCCATATGAGGTAATGCCTGAGATTTACATGATGTGTAATGAAATGAAATGCTGTGTAAATTACCAGAATTTGTTATTTTATAGAGGAATCATGGACTCCTTTTACATAGAAGATCATCTACTCCCTCCATTATTCCAAAGCCCTACCTCAATCTTTATAGTTGGGCATTGATATCATTTCTTCATCCAACCACTGATTCATTTGTTGTTCCTCTCATTAGATATGCACATTTGATTTTTTCCTTATTATTCAACCTTTCTCATTTTCCCTTCTCCTCAATAGATTAATTTTTTTGTAGGATCTTATGATCTATTTTTATAAATTCAATCTATTCTTCCATTTTCCTCTGGTATTGAAAAAATCAAAAGACGATACCAGATTAGTCTTTTACCACGGGGATAAAATTATTATCCTATAAAATTTACCTTATGGTTTAATTTTTTAATAACTAGTTTTCACTGTGCCACATTCCGGATCATCTAACATTTCACTTAAAATTAAATTAATTCATTGGATACATTGTTTCACCCTTAATAGGTTTCCCACATAGTGTCCAGTGATGGTTGGAGGTTGCAATCCTCAACCCAGAGCACCTACGAGGTGCCTTTACCCATTTGAGTGTCTATATTATCTATCTTTCATTGTGGGAGAAATAATGAATTAAATAAAACATTTGGAGATGATGTATTCCTCCTTTCCAAGTGATTATAGGATATTGAATTATTTAAATTGATTAAATGGATTATGTGGAATGATTTGCACATACCAATGGATTATGTTTGATTATGAAATGTATTATTAAAATAATTTATGAATGATAAAGTGCATAGTTAAATAATGATTCTTTTGTGAATTTATTGAATTATTTAGAAATTTATACTACACAGATTCAAATTTTCACTGAATTTTATAGACATTTGTTTTCCAAGGATTCGGGGTTATAAATGATTTCACAGACATTTCTACTCCATGGATCTGGATTACATGGGATTCCATAAAAATAACTATTGCTTGGATACAATTATGGGTTGGACACATGATTACATGACATTGGTTTCTAAGTATTATATGGAAATTTCTTCCCATTGGATTCGGGCCAAGGGTTATAAAATTGGATTAGTCGATATGAGCATTAGTTGATGTTAATAAAGATTTATAGTAATCTGGTGTTTATGTTTTCTAGGTTACATAGAGCACTATTATCTGGATAGTATCACCCTTGTATATTCAATAGTTATTTATTATATACCACACACTGATTCTTCAAATTTAGGCAGACTAGACTTGTTATAGACCCCATTAGTGGTGTCCTACTAAGTGGTATATCACACCCATTTTTGGCCATTATTGGGTACCCAAATAGACTTCATTGATGTATTTATGTACCATATAAATCACACTATTTATGATTCTTGATTGGTTGTGAATAAGAGTAGGGGAGTATAGGATTGAGTTATGCTCATGATTTAAGATGGTGGTAGTTCCTTTTTGGTCTTTTCATTATTAAAACATGTATTGTAATTTCTGTTTGTTTCTATGTATTATATTCCATTTTTTATGAAAACATGGAATAATCATCTAGTAAATGATATTTCTTTTGGAATTTCCATATTATTTTTTAATTAATATGGATGATTCTATTCCCTTATTAAATTATTTGATAGGATTCCAAAATGGATTATTGTGATTACATAATTGAGCTAAAATATTATTATGAGGTTATATTAACCATATTATACCGTCATAGAATCATGATTCAAGTCAACAGACTCTAGAATATAAGGACCAGTGATCGACGCCATGTGACCCATCGGCAAGGGTCACTATTTAGGGGCTTCCAGATCAAGATGTTACAAAGTGGTATCATAATATCTTTTCTTTTATCTTATTTTTCAAAATTCATGTTTGGGGTTTTACAATAGAAAAGTTATAATTTTTTTTGAATTTTGTAATGTATATTCCTGTGATTGGAAAACCAACATATAAGAAAATCCAAATTTTCTTGTGTGGGAATTTTTGTTCTATATTTTTTCTGTTAATGTTTATTGGAATACACTATTGGATAATGTTATTGATATGTGATCTCTTTATATCTATTATTGAGGAATTTTTTTATTCATTACCCAATATAGATAGGAAGGATGGATCAATAATTATTTTAGGATCCTTACTATATTCAAATTCTATGCATGTGGAATACATTATAGGATGAATTTCTATACTATATGAAATTTATTGTGTGAAACTTCTATAATGTAGTTTTTTTGTTGAAATTCCTCAAATAAGATTGAGTATCATAGATAGTTGTAATAGTGACTTCCATATCCTAAACATTGTTTTTCTATATTTTTTATTGAAGGAATTTTATATATACAATTATGGAATATTGAGTTAAGGACCATTGGTTGCATGGATTAGAATGTGTTATAGTTTTTATTAAATGAATGAAATACATTAATTTATAAGGTTTATGAAACATTATAGATTATAAGTATTGATCCACTTGGTTCAACAATTTGTTGATAATTCTAAAAAAATATGAATTTAAATGAAATTTAAATTCTAGAATGGAAAGGTATTTATTATATGGAGCTCTAATTGAAATTGGAAGTTTATATACAAGAACCAATGTTGTGAAATAGAAAACATAACTCAGACCCAAATTTAGTGTGGGAGCTATGTAATGTATCTCATGTTCTTTAAGATTATTCCTTTTACCCAGTACTAGAGGAGAAATCAGTTAGTGTGGTGTTTCTTTTTATAGGAAGGATTTTACCTTCCCTATGCATATATCTATGATCTGGAAGATATAGAATATTTTATAATAAGTGTGATTAGAATTTTTAGAGCCATACCACTATAGTGGCCACCAATCATGCACCATAATGGTAGAAATAGAATTGATACAGAGGTGGTAGGCACTATGCGATAGGTAAAACCTTTAGTAGAGACTCTTACAGTAATTCCAATTGTACAAAATTTGGTTTTGTATTCCTATTGACTTGAGGGTTTCTTGTTCTTTATGCATACTATTTGAGGACCCTCACAACCTTTGTCATCTATGGAGGATATGATGTGTGTGTTCAATAAGTTGAATCCACCAATTTCTTCTATTTATTGGGATCCATAGACTATTATTAAGTGGCATGAGGTTACTTTAATTATTTTTAATCATCTTGAGACACATCCTGAGAGGATAGTGAATCTCCTGACATATATGAATTATGAAGTAGCTATGTTTTAGTGGGATGTTTTGAAATAGGATAACAGTTTAGATGTATGGTTTTAAGATATTTCCAATCCATGATCCATGGCTACTTATTTCATGAGAATGTGAGAGCTGAATGGAATAATGGATTTATGCCTCTTGATTTGGGATCTATGACCATTTTTGAGTATTCATCTCTCATTGAATATCTTTATCACATTTTTCCTAACTTTTTTTTCTAATGGGACATATATGAGAGATGATTCAAAGAAGGTATCAAGAATCCCATACATTACTAGGTTAACATGTTTCTTATGTCTATTATATATGAGTGAGTTAAATGGGAACTAATTACAGAAAAAATATTTGTGGGAATATGGAATCACAATGTAGGGTAGCGCATCTTATTGACCATGTGGTTTAGTTATAGATTGCAGGTAAGCCTATTTTTGAGAATTTTCTTCAGGTAATACCGTCTAGGGTGTGAGTGATAGTAGTTCTATCTTCTATCTTCAATGTGGAAGGTGGGGACATTGAAGGATATAGTGAGATAAAGACCTATTTGAGTGATGAGATTGTGGTAGGATGGTCCATCAAAAAAATATTATTGGGTGATTTAGTATGTGGATAGGGGGAGGGGGTCGACACGAAATATAGATTCATGGGAGGAATTCATGTCTTGGTATTAGTCTTGGAGATGGCGTACATTATTTTGATCTAGACAAGGGGGTGGTTATAGTCGGGGGATGCATGAAATAGTTTCATCTTAAAGGTAGAGTGCCCCTACTAATGGTAGTCAGGCTATTTCAAAATGTTGTCATTTAGGCTAGATATATTCTATATAGCCTATACCCGAGGAACAGAGTGTCAGTATCCTTTTTGTGAGAGGTAAGATAATATTATCTTCCGCACTATTTTATTTTATTTTTAAGGTAGGTGCTTCCTATCGCTCCATATCTGTACATATTTTGGAGAGACTTGGGATATTTTCTCAGATTTTTATGTCCTTATGAAAGTTGACTCTCCATTGGGAATAATATAAAACAGTTTATTCTAGTGTTGTTTATACCCCTTTATTGTTGTTGGGTTCCTCTTATTTTGAAGTGAATTGTGTACCCCCTTTTTTGTATTCCAGTGATGTTTATACCTCTATCTCTTCATTATTGAGATGATAGGGTTTTACATCATACTCAGGATAGACTACGATATATCTTGTCATTCAAATGTCAATTTCTATAACTAGAGGGTGATATTCACATCCCCAATGGGTGGGGTTTTTACTCACATGTAAGAATGGGATGTCTAGGAAATATGAACTAGACTAGAGAATTTTTTTCTAGGTAGGATGATATCCCAGAAAATTAGTTTATACCTAGATGATTACTGGTCACATTAGGTGCATTTCCCTCAATTAGATGATAATTTCATGTACATTTTACACAAATTATATTCTATACTAGCTTAGGGGAGATTGGTTGAATTTTCTATTAATCAATTGATTCATGATTCACTAATATCAATTCATGCTTATTAAATGGAATTTATGGAGTTACAAAATTTTAAGAGGAAACTATAGGAATTATAAGAAAAGGGGATTATATGAATGAGTTCATCTCTATAGATTTCACCTACCTATTTTTCAATAAAGGTGAAAAAAACATCATTATTTGTGTGTATTTATAAAAATTTAACTAATTGATAGTTAGAAACAAGTATCCCTTGCCTCAAATAGATGATCCTGTCCATATCTTCTAGAAGTGTGGGTTTTCTCAAATATTTATTTGAGGTCAGGTTATCATCAACTTCATATTTTACTAGAAAATAAACATTATTTCTGTTTTCATAGTATATTTGTTCTATGTGAGTATTGTATTATTCATTTCATTTCCCCAAATTCTCCAATAGTTTTTCAATTACCTAATGAACTAGGTTTTACATCCTTCTCTGTATTTTGTATGGTGGTTTTCATGGAAGATATGTTGGTGTATTCTTGAGATAGATAGGACCATTCCAATCATAAAAAATATTGTTCTCACTACACTAAGAGAGCATCATTTATATTCTAATGTAAAAAATTTATATTCTTGCATTGAGAAGGTTCACTTCCATAGTCTTGTTATCTTAGTTAAAGGAGTATCATTTGACCAAGAGATGTTGAGAGCTGTAGTTTCCAAGGAGTAGCCCCATAACAAGATTCATGTATGTTGTTTTCATAGGGATATATGGATATTAATATAATATCAAAAATGACATATCAAGATTATCATCACCAATTAAAAGCATGAATAATAAAAGTTTTAGGTTTTTTATGGTCATATATGTAAATACCCGTAAAATTCAAGGGAAATTTTTTCTTAATTTTCTTCGGAATTTTACAAGAGCGCGGTTTCAAACGGCACCTGATTCCGAGGCCCGGTGTGCCGGGAATCAATTTCTGAAGTTTGGCTCGGGTACGTTCAGTGAACGAACGAGCGGGAATTTCTAACTTTTGATCCTGTGCTCGGAATTGAAATCCTAGGACACCGATGAAGTCGCAACGCCGATATTCTCTTAAGGAGACCTTTTCCGAAGTTGCGTTTATTGCGGGACGAAAGTTAGTTTTGGGGAGAATTATAAAAAGTTGAATAAAAATGTGGAACACTTTTTATTTTACTTTTGTTGGTTAACTTCTCTCAAAGGAAGTAAGGGGAGGGACCCACACCCACTTAACCTCCCTTTAGAGGATTAAGTGTGGTGGGTCCCACACGAACCTAACCTTCCATCTTCTCTCAAACTCCCTTTAACCCCTCTTTAAATGTTTTGACAACTTAGCTTATTAATGAGGTTGAGTTGTTTAAACTTTTTCAAACCTTTGAAATTCAAAAATTTTTGGTAGAGTTAATAAAATAAGCTCTTAGCTTATTTTATTTTGTTAGAATTGTTTATCCATCTTGAGAGGATTTGAGAGCTTTTCTTTCTTCTTCAAACATTGACGAAGAACGCTCAAGCTTTGACGAAGAACACTCAAGCTCCGACGAAGAACGTCGCTCCTCTCTTCTTCATCTTCCGTGTTAACGATAGGGAACGCCGCTTCCTCCTTGGACTTCCTTCGTCGGCTTACGAAGATTCATCAACGACGTACCTCTTCGGACGTACCTCTTCGTCAATGGATTAGATGAACGATTACCGCGACACCCGACCTCTGCGACGTTGTCTTCCGCGGGTCGTTGACAATCTTCGAACTTGAACCCAAGGTAGGGGTTGTTGTTAAGTGTTTATTTATTTATTCTTGTTCGTGGTTCTGGCATGACTAACGTGAGGATATTTAAATATGTGTTATCATTTAACGTGAGGGGGCCGGACCGCATGTACATGGCCGAACCCCCTCCTTTGTTCTTGTTGATTTATCTTGCGGATGAAACAAGATGGCGTGGTGCCGTCACACCACGCGGATATTCGCACACTTATATTGCGCGGCGCCGTCGCGCCGCGCCGTGGAAGGATCATCAAGAATGCGACGTCGTCGCGCCACGTCGAAGGGAATCGAAGGCGCGACGGAGGGGCGCAGTGCCGTCGCACCGCGCCGGACGACGAACACCGCGGCCGGTTCCGGGCCGCGGCGAGACGGGAAGACCGGCGGCATGCCGGGCCGCCGGCGTCGGAAACCGGAAGGGGACCGGCTTGCCGGTCCCGTTGGAGAAAAACCGGCCGGCCAGGTGGCCGGCCGGAAGGTCAAAGACCGGGGGAATAAATTCCCCCGGTCAACTCTCAAACCCCCCCCCCCATTTATGAGGGGGCCGTTTCTTTGAGGGGGGCAGGCGGCCCCCTAGTTTCCCTCAAGTAAGCCCCCTCGAAGGGGGGCCGGTTCACAAAATGGCGCGGCTAAAAGTCGCACCGCCATGCTGGAAGCGGGGGCTTAGCCCCCCGCGCGTGACCCCAGCGGCGCCCGGCCGCGCCGCCGCGCCGGACCGCGCCCCCGCGCCGGACCGCGCCGCCGCGCCGGTCCGCATCGCCGCGCCGGACCGCCGCCGGCCGGGCCGGGTCGGACCCGGGTCGGGTCCACCCTATTCGGGCCGACCCAGGGGGGGTCGGGCCGGGTCGGCCCGGACCCGGACCCCCTGTTTTCGAGACGGATTCGGTCTTTTGGCCATAACTTGAGCCATGGACCTCCGATTGACGAACTGTCTGCGGCAACGCGATCCTTGGATCGAGATGGTCGTTTCGGAATATCCCACTCAAAGTTTCGAAATACTTTGAGTTTGGCCGGGTTGGTTCGTTCACGAAACCAACCGGGCCTTCGGAGCGGAAATGCTCATATCTTGAACTACAGACGTCTGATTGACGTGCCATAAGCTTTGTTGTGTTCCTCTTAGTGAGAGGGATCTTTTGGCATACTCCGCCCGAGGTTTGGACGCAGGTGGAGTACGGTCGGGTTGGTTTTGCCTTAAAAACCAACCGGGCCCTGGGGATGAAAATGCCAATAACTCTCAGACCGGGCGTCCGATCGACGCGCCGTCTGTTGCGTTGAGTTCCTGTTGACGATACGGAAATTTTGAATACATCAACTCTGGACTTTGTGACAGTTGATGTATCTGCCTCTCGGCTCGTGTAGCGGATCCTCCTGTACGAGCTTGCTGTGTGCGGGAACCCTAGTGCTGGCTGCGACTGTGACTGCTACTACTACTGCTTCTACTGCTACTGTGACTGCGACGACGACAGTACAGAGATCCTGTGTGGATTCGACGACGACGACTACAGCACTCAGCGATCCTACGTGGATCAGTGCTACAGGTCCTGTGTGGGCCCGATCCTGTGTGGGTCCGATCCTGTGTGGGTCTTTGCGCTCAGCGGTCCTGTGTGAACCAGCGCCTATAGGTCCTATGTGGGCCCGATCCTATGTGGGTCCTTTGCGGGGGTTAGTTACCTATTGATCCTTCGTGGGTCCGATGACTTAGATGGATCAGAGATCATCTTTATCGTCTTTCGAAGAAGTATACCTGTATGAGCTGAATCATGTTGCTTTCCTATGTGGATTGTGTTGTGCTATCCTGTGTGGATTACGTTTTGCTTTCCTATGTGGAATACGTTTACTTTCCTGTATGGACTGAGTTGTACTTGGGCTCGGAGGTTGGAGCGTATTTGAAATTGATGACTTAGGTATATGTGTGGGCATATACCTAAGCAGTGTCGGTTGTTACTTCGTGATTGTACCTTTCTTCGTGGTTTATCCTTTGTGGATTTGAGAGACCTTCAGGGGTCTCGGGGTCCCTACTGAGTAGCTTATACTCACCACTGCACGGGCTTTGCCCGCACTACGTTGTGTTGGTTGCAGACGACGAACAACGTTGATCTTAGCTGAGGCTTTCAGAGCAGGACGGTACCTGGAGGTGGACCACTGGGCGGGACGTGCTCGGAGTGGACGGCGGGTCCCGTGGAGCAGTGGAGCTATCTGTACCCACATTTCAGGTGGGATTTCCAGTGGACAGCTCGGTGTAGCGGCTTTTACTTTTCAGTTGCTGTTTTCCCTTTCGAGTTTTACTTTACTTTCAGTTTAGGTTTGTATACTGACCCATTTACTTTTCCGCACTTTTAGTTGTACTCTGCTTTAACTTAGTGTTTACTTTCCGCTTGCTTACTCTGTGGTGTTTGTTTACTTTACAAAGGCAATGCCTTCCCTTTTTACCGGGATTTATGCCTTGGTGCTAGTCGCCAGCCCCTGGCCTACGGAAGGCGGGCTTGGGGTAGTCACGGCACGGGCCCCGAGGACGGGTCGTGACAAATTGGTATCAAAGGGGTTCAGTTCTACCGCGAACTCTGATCTTTTCTATGTGAAGAAATAATGTTTAGCGTATTGAGTGTGGTTATCTGTCCAGGGAGTCCAGTGTTGGTGCGGCGGCCGACATATCCGTACACCAGGACCCTGACTTCTGATTTCCGACTTAATGCACGAAAACATTGATTGCGTGTGTGTTTCAAAGTTTTCTTTGTGATTACTTATATCAGCTCACCAGGTATACTGTTTGACCATGGCGCACCTGATTCCTTTTCAGGATGTCCCCACAACGGCAGCCAGCTAGGGTTCCGAGAGTGGAGTGTGACGACAGCCCACCGAGCGACGAGGCCTGGGTGCAGGGCCCTTTGTCAGCAGTGGCACCGGCGGTAGCTCTACCCGTCGAGCCACAGATACTTCCAGCACCAGCCGCTGACGATGCACGTCACCTCAGCGCACTGCATGAGTTTCAGCGCCAACGACCACCCAGGTTTTGCGGGGAGACGGATCCCCAGGCAGCCGAGGACTGGCTGGAGGCAGTGGTACGTGTGTTTAGGCTAGTGAGGACACCAGCAAACCTCATGGTGATCCTCGCTGCGAGCCTACTACACACAGCAGCAGGACGATGGTGGAGCTTTATTCTCCAGGTGCACGATGAGGCATCTCTACATTGGACGGACTTTGAGAGCATCTTCCTCTCGGAGTTCGTCCCAGCCACCCTTCGTGCGGTGCGTATCCATAAGCTTCTTCAGCTGCGGAAGGGCAGCATGACGGTCGCTCAGTACTCGGCGAGATTTACTGATCTCTCGCGCTACTCGACCGACATGGTACGAGACCCATTCTTCCGGGCCCGGACCTTCGAGCTGGGTTTGAGACACGAGATCGGAGCATCGCTGATCTCCCTCAGCATACCGACTCAGACAGGAGTACTGAAGCAGGCCCTTTTGATCGAGAGCTTCCTTGCTGAGTCTACACCAGCACCGAGACCCACTGCAGGGCGGCACGTGGCAGAGTCATCTGTAGCAGGCAGTCGACGGATGACTCAGGGGTCCAGGCAGACCAGAACATCAGGCAGATGACCTCAGGACCCTGGCTCAGCAGCGTGGGGCACACAACGTGGAGCCAGTCTTTCGAGTGGAAGACAGTGCTATGCATGCGGCGGGCAAGGCCACATGGCTCGTGACTGCCCGACCCGCCATGAAGAGGAGCAGCAGATGGTTGAGGAACCACCTAGGCAGAGGCAGAGGTTCAACCGTGGCGGTCCGGAGGGAGGAGGCGGATGAGGCAGAGGAGCTGGCCGAGCAGCAGGTGGTGGGCGACGCTTTGAGGCTTTACCACCACCACCACCAGGAGGTCCACCCCGACCTCAGGGAAGAGCACGGCTTCAGGCAGCTAAAGCTTACGATAATGGAGCTCCGGAAGCGGGTGGACTAGTTCGGGACTAGCTCCAGGCATAGAGGCCCTTGTCCATAATGCCTCTAGCTTCATATATTGTTTTGCCTTGTGTCCTTGTACTTAAAGTTGATGTAATAAAGATACTTGCCTTGGTGACTTCTGTTTTCTTGTCTTTTGTTTGTTTTTACTAAGAGGTGCCGGTTAAAAACTGTTGACTTGACCCTCACTTGCGAGATTATTACTGGAGGAAACCCAGTGACCACACACTGATGCCGACAGTGTGACTCAAACCTTGGAGGCGAGAGTAACAGTTGGATCTCTTGGTAGCAGCGTCGAGGCCTTACGACGTCATCCATGCCATGAATTAACTAATCATGACGGGATTGACTGTATTAGGCAAGGAACGTGGTTAATCCAGGGGATGAGACCGGATTTCACTTTTCGGCAAAGGAAAAATCTTTGCAGCTAGTCTCTTTGCAGATATCCTTCGTGGATAGAGATGGAGCAGCCTTCCTCTAGTCTCTCACAGTCACCCCTCCACTACTGCAGCGGGTTAGAGAGGCACAGCGTGAGGACGCTGACTGTGAGACACGGCATGCACAAATATCTTCGGGACATGCATCTGATTGTTTCTCCCTTGGAGCAGAGCCCGACATTCTTTTCAGAGGACGTACCATGGTACCAGTCGGTTTGCGAGAGGAGGTGCTGAGAGATTTTCACATTTCTCATTTGGCGGTACATCCTGGAGTGGCGAGATGTACCAGGACCTCAGACGACAGCTCTGGTGGCCAGGCATGAAGAAGGCAGTGGCAGAGTTCGTTTCTCGATGCCTCACCTGCCAGCAGGTGAAGGCGGAGCATCAGGTACCAGCAGGCTTGGTACAACCCTTGGAGGTTCCGGAGTGGAAGTGGGACGACATATCTATGGACTTCGTGAATGGACTTCCACGCACTTCCAGAGGTCACGAATCCATATGGGTGATTGTTGACCGACTCACCAAGTCGGCACACTTCTTACCCATTAGAGAGCAGGGCTCAGTGGAGAGCTTGGGACCTCTCTACGTTCAGGAGATTGTGCGGCTCCACGGTGTGCCATCATCTATCGTCTCTGATCGAGATGCTCGCTTTACTTCCCGGCTTTGGAAGGGGTTACAGGAGGCGTTCGGGACGCAGCTACGTCTGAGCACAGCCTTTCACCCTCAGACGGATGGTCAGAAGGAGAGGACCATTCAGACTCTCGAGGACATGCTCCGCACATGTGTCCTCGACTTTGGCCGAAGCTGGGAGGACCACCTACCGTTGATGGAGTTTGCGTACAACAACAGCTACCACTCCACCATTGGGATGGCACCGTATGAGGCGTTGTACGGCCGACCTTGTAGATCTCCTTTGTGCTGGATAGACCCGGGGGAGTCAGCACTGGTGGGACCGGAGATGGTCCAGGCCACGACAGAGAAGGTCCAGGTCATCCAGGAGCGGATGAGGACAGCTCAGATCCGGCAGAATTCATACGCTGACAGGAGGCGGAGGCCACTAGAGTTTGGGGATGGCGACCACGTCTTCTTGCGGGTCTCACCTCTGTGTGGTATTCGGAGATTTGGCCGAGGCGGAAAGTTATCTCCGTGCTTCATCGGACCCTTCCAGGTCCTCAGTAGGGTTGGCGAGGTGGCTTATCACCTGGCTCTGCCACCTCAGTTGCACCGGGTGCACGACGTCTTCCACGTATCCCAGCTGAGGAGATACGTGCACGACCCGACGCACATCAGTGACCATGGAGAGCTTGACGTTGACGATGGGGCGACTTTTACGGAGGTCCCGGTGGAGATAGAGGATCGACAAGAGCGGGTCCTGCGTGGGCGATCGATTCCTCTTTTGCGCATCATATGGCAGCACGGGAATCTCCAGGAGAGCACATGGGATCAGGAGGCTCAGATGCATGCTCAGTACCCTCATTTGTTTCCCTAGTTTTTGATGTATCTTTACGGGGACGTAAAGCCCTGAGGTGGGAGTAATGTAAAGACCCGTAAAATTCAAGGGAAATTTTTTGTTAATTTTCTTTGGAATTTTACAAGAGTGCGGTTTCTGACGGCACCTGATTCTGAGGCCCGGTGTGCCCGGAATTAATTTCTGAAGTTTGGCTCGGGTACGTTCAGTGAACGAACGAGCGGAAATTTCTAACTTTTTATTCGGTGCTCGAAATTGAAATCCGAGCACACCGATGAACTCTCAACGCCGATATTCGCTTAAGGAGACCTTTTCCGAAGTTGCGTTTATTGCGGGACGAAAGTTAGTTTTGGGTAGAATTATAAAAAGTTGAATAGAAATGTGGAACACTTTTTATTTTACTTTTGTTGGTAAACTTCTCTCAAAGGAAGTTAGGGGTGGGACCCAAACCCACATAACCTCCCTTGAGAGGATTAAATGTGGTGGGGCCCACATGAACCTAACCTTCCATCTTCTCTCAAACTCCCTTTAACCCCTCTTTAAATGTTTTGACAACTTAACTTATTAATGAGGTTGAGTTGTTTAAACTTTTTCAAACCATTGAAATTCAAAAAGGTTTGGTTGAGATAATAAAATAAGCTCTTAGCTTATTTTATTTGGTTAGAATTGTTTAGCCATCTTGAGAGGATTTGAGAGCTTTTCTTTCTTATTCAAACTTTGACGAAGAACGCTCAAGCTTTGACAAAGAACGCTCAAGATCCGATGAAGAACGCCGCTCCTCTCTTCTTCGTCTTCCGTGTCAACAATAGGGAACGCCGCTTCCTCCTCGGACATCCTTCGTCGGCTTTCGATGATTCGTCAACGACGTACCTCTTCGGACAAACCTTTTTGTCAATGGATTAGACGAACGATTACCGCGACGCCCGACCTCCGCGACGTTGTCTTCTGCGGGTCATTGACAATCTTCGAACTTGAACCCAAGGTAGGGGTTGTTGTTAATTGTTTATTTATTTATTCTTGTTCATGGTTCTGGCATGACTAACGTGAGGATATTTAAATATGTGTTATCATTTAACGTGAGGGGGCCGGACCACATGTACACGGCCAAACCCCCTCCTTTGTTCTTGTTGATTTATCTTGCGGATGAAACAAGATGGCGTGGTGCCGTCACACCACGCGGATATTCGCACACTTATATTGCGCGGCGCAGTCACGCCACGCCGTGGAAGGATCATCAAGAACGCGACGCCGTCGTGCCGCGTCGAAGGGAATCGAAGGCGCGACGGAGGGGCGCGGTGCCGTCGCACCGCACCAGACGACGAACACCGAGGCCGGTTCCGGTCCGCGGCGAGACGGGAAGACTGGCGGCACGCCGGGCCGCCGGCGTCGGAAACTGGAAGGGGACCGGCTTGCCGGTCCCGTTGGAGAAAAACCGGCCGGCCAGGTGGCCGGCCGGAAGGTCAAAGACCGGGGGAATAAATTCCCCCAGTCAACTCTCAAACCCCCCTATTTATGAGGGGGGGTGGTTTCTTTGAGGGGGGAAGGCGGCCCCCCGGTTTCCCTCAATCAGGCCCCCTCGAAGGGGGGCCGGTTCACAAAATGGCGCGGCTAAAAGCCGCACCGCCATGCTGGAAGCGGGGGCTTAGCCCCCCGCGCGTGACCCCAGCGGCGCAAGGCCGCGCCGCCGCGCCGGTCCGCGCCGCCGCGCCAGACCGCCGCCGGCCGGGCCGGGTCGGACCCGGGTCGGGTCGACCCTGTTCGGGTCGATCCGGTTCGGGCCGACCCAGGGGGGGTCGGGCCGGGTCGTCCCGGACCCGGACCCCCCGTTTTCGAGACGGATTCGGTCTTTTGGCCATAACATGAGCCACAGACCTCCGATTGACGAACTGTCTCTGAAAACGCGATCCTTGGATCGAGACGGTCGTTTCAGTATATCGCACTCAATGTTTCGGAATACTTTGAGTTCGGCCGGGTTGGTTCGTTCACGAAACCAACCGGGCCTTCGGAGCGGAAACGCTCATATTTTGAGCTACAGACGTCTGATTGACGTGCCATCAGCTTTGTTGTGTTCCTCTTAGTGAGATGGATCTTTTGGCATACTCCGCCCGAGGTTTGCACGCAGGTGGAGTACGGTCGGGTTGGTTTTGCCTTAAAAACCAACCGGGCCCCGGGGACGAAAATGCCAATAACTCTCAGACCGGGCGTCCGATCGACCCACCGTCTATTGCGTTGAGTTCCTGTTGACGATACGGAACTTTTGGATACATCAAATCTGGACTTTGTGACAGTTGATGTATCAGCCTCTCGGCTCGTGGAGCAGATCCTCCTATACGAGCTTGCTGTGTGCAGGAACCCTAGTGCTGGTTGCGACTGTGACTGCTACTACTACTGCTTCTACTGCTACTGTGACTGCAACGACGACAGTACAGAGATCCTGTGTGGATTCGACGACGACGACTACAGCACTCAGCGATCCTACGTGGATCAGTGCTACAGGTCCTGTGTGGGCCTGATCCTGTGTGGGTCTGATCCTGTGTGGGTCTTTGCGCTCAGCGGTCCTGTGTGAACCAGTGCCTATAGGTCCTATGTGGGCCCGATCCTGTGTGGGTCCCTTGCGGGGGTTAGTTACCTATTGATCCTTCGTGGGTCCGACGACTTAGATGGATCAGAGATCATCTTTATCGTCTTTCGAATAAGTATACCTGTGTGAGTTGAATCATGTTGCTTTCCTGTGTGGATTGTGTTGTGCTATCCTGTGTGGATTACGTTTTGCTTTCCTGTGTGGAATACGTTTACTTTCTTTTGTGGATTGAGTTGTACTTGGGCTCGGAGGTTGGAGCGTATTTGAAATTGATGACTTAGGTATATGTATGGGAATATACCTAAGCAGTGTCGGTTGTTACTTCGTGATTGTACCTTTCTTCGTGGTTTATCCTTTGTGGATTTGAGAGACCTTCAGGGGTCTCGGGGTCCCTACTGAGTAGCTTATACTCACCCCTGCACGGGCTTTGCCCGCACTACGTTGTGTTGGTTGCAGACGACGGACAACGTTGATCTTAGCTGAGGCTTGCAGAGCAGGATGGTACCTGGAGGTGGACCACTGGGCGGGACGTGCTCGGAGCGGACGTCGGGTCCCGTGGAGCAGTGGAGCTATCTGTACCCACCCTTCAGGTGGGATTTCCAGTGGACAGCTCGGTGTAGCGGCTTTTACTTTTCAGTTGCTGTTTTCCCTTTCGAGTTGTACTTTACTTTCAGTTTGGGTTTGTATACTGACCCATTTACTTTTCCGCACTTTCAGTTGTACTCTGCTTTTTCTTAGTGTTTACATTCTGCTTGCTTACTCTGTGGTGTTTTTTTTACTTTACAAAGGCAATGCCTTCCCTTTTTACTGGGATTTACGCCTTGGTGCTAGTCGCCAGCCCCTGGCCTATGGAAGGCGGGCTTGGGGTAGTCACGGCACGGGCCCCGAGGACGGGTCGTGACAATATACATGTGAAACCGCCTTTCTGGGGCTGAAGGAGAGTGTGACACCAGCACCATTCTTGATTCTTCCGGAGCAGGGAAGGAGAAATAATATATATTAGGATACATAGAGTACTAGGATAGGAGAAGTTCTAATATAAGAGGATTGAGACATTACATAAGGGTCTCTTCAGTTGATGTCACATGAGAGGAATTACTTGACACACTATCTCGAGTTAGCCACTATTGTAGCTGTATTTCAGTATTGGTTGTATTATAATTTAAGAGAGTTTTTTTTGTGTACAAAAATAACAAAATCCTTAAGTAAATATTTAAATAGAGTGACCTAAATCATATGTAATAAATGTTGGCTGAATAAATATAGTATTTTGACATCGACCTATCCTATTTGACCTAATAGTAAAATACGGTTTCTGATGCTCTATAAAGGAAGGCTCGGATACAGGCAGTTAATGAGCCCAATAAAGAGCGGAACCTTATGAACTAACATTCATAGATGATATTGGTGGTGGATGATGGTCATTTGATGTATTTTATCTCATCCATGGTAGTGACATTCACTATTCTAGATACGCTGAGGATGAAATAGTTTTCAATTTTTTGGGGGCCTAGTATTACGGGGGAGAATGATAGGCGAGGATTCGCCATCTAGTTAGGTCATTAGTTAGGATTAAAATCTATGAATACATGGTCATGTATGGGTCTCTGTATTTTTATTCATGTTTTTGGGGTGAGTTTCATGCTTTATCATCTGTAGTATATCCCTAAGTGACCATGATGCACTGGGATTTATATTGAGAGTATCGGTGGACAGGTTGGAAACAAGAGGTAGATGATTTTTTAGGAGTTATGCAACCTATAAACTTGTGAAGATAGAATACTAGCTACTAGTTGGACTATTATAGTTGTTTCATATTACCTAGTGGAAATGGTAGATGTTGTGATAGATTTTATTTAGGTTTATGAGGTCACCATAAAATATTGATGATGTATGAGTTGTTATGGAGAGGCTCACAAAGGTCACTAAATTAATGCTAATGACGGAGACCTTCTTAGTATATGATCATCCAAGACATTATAATATTGAGATTGTGATCCTTCATAGGGTACCTATTATCATTATATCATATTGGGATTCCCATTTTACATCTCTGTTTTTACAAGGATTACAAAGGACATTTGGTATATATATGCTTCTAAGAATGATACAAAAAACTCATACTAACAACCAGTCATAGAATACTATATAGGTTCTATTGGAAAATATTATAGAATGAATCCATGATAATGGGGGATCTTGGGAGATTCATATACCCCTTTTTTAGTTTTCCTATAATAATAGCTATCATAATACTAGACATATGAATCGTTATTACTATTTTTACTCTTGTCCCTGAAAATAAAATCTATGATCGTTAGAGGTAGGAGATGTATCACTTATGAGATAGTGTACCATGCAAAAGAAATATTAGCTGGTCCAATTGATCAGAAATAAGATGGGTATTTCATAGTCTAGACATAAATCCTGCACTGATCACCATTAATGACCTCAAGAGTTTAAATTCAAGAATCAGGTCCTTTTACATATCTCTTTGAGGCTTGGTGACATACAAATTTAGAGATTTGGTAAGCATTCACTATGATATGTTGGGATTTTTGAGATTATAGTGATAGACAAGATAGTATCTTATCAATTATAGTTATCTTAGAGTTATCAAGACATGCATGATTTCTTCCTTGTATCTCTTATACTTCTTTATCACTCAGAACATTATCATACTCATAATCTAAATAAGGTTGAGTTACAGGTAGATTCATCCATAAGGAGCATCATAAAGCTTTCATTGATCAGAGCATGAATGCTCCCCAAGGATGATTGGTTCCTCTAGTAAGGGATTTATTGTAGAATGACCATGTATAGAACAAGACCTAGGAGTGGGAGCCCAATGTACATGTTTAGTGGCCAAAGTTATTATCATTCATTCTTGACCTCCTATTGAAGGAAAATTCTGGGATGAACTGATTAAATGGGGAAAGATTTTAAGATCCCATGTTTTTATGATATAATGATCATTATATTTCTTGTTAAAATATAGTTTAAGTTATATTTTTCTTAGGAACTTATGTCACGAATGAAATACGGTTGGGTAGTTTTGGAAGGAAGGAAATAAGGGGATTAAGGCAAATTTTATTCCATGTAGATTATTTGTATTTGGTATACATGGCATATAGTAAATACACAATTTACATTGTCATGGGTAAGAAAATTCATAATGTGTAATGATAATTCCCTAGAAGAAAAATCCTGAGCATGACATGACATGTAACTGATTCTCACCCTCCCTCAATTCTCATGTAGGATCTCTCTTATAATCCCTCTATGTAGGCATTGTTCCCTATTCGTCATCCAACCTCTGATATAAGATCTTTTCATCTCATTGGATCTGTGATGGTGAGTAATTCATTACTCATACAATTTTATCCTTTTATATTCTTTTCAAATGGGTTATTTGGTTGTAGGTTCCCATTATTTATTTTAATTTCATTCTTTAATTCATCCATTTTATTCTGATATTGACCAAAAAAGATGTCGATATTATCTAATTGTTCTACCGTAGGTATACTGTATGCAGTCTATACCTTTTACCATAAATTTTACTTATTTTATAACATTTTATCTTTTTTTATAATTCATGACCATACGGTGTTGCTCCTAAAATAATATGAATTCCTTGATTAACTTTTTGGAGGCATTATAGGATGTATATTTTGTACCATAGGGTGATTGGAGGTTTTTTAACCTCAACGTAGACCACCTAAAAGGTGTGTTTATTTATTATCCCTTGAGTTTCAACACATTTGGGTGTGTATATATTCCCAAAATCATATTGGGTTATGTAATTAATTAAATTATATTTTAATAAAGGGGTTATGACTCATTTCCATGTTATTACATGATATTGAATTCACTAAATTGTTAAAACTAGTTATTTGGAATGAGTTAAAAGAACTCATGGATTACGTCTAACTATGAAATAGATTAAGAAATGAATTGTGAAATGGGTTAAATAAAAATTTTATAGATAATTAATTACCATTATATTTATGAATTTGATTCCATTTACCTATCTAATAAATCTATTAAAAACTACATTAAATTCCATGAAAATTTATACTCTATTGATTTGGGATTATTAGTCATTCCATAGAAATTTATTCTTCATGGATCTATATTATATTTAATGACTTGGAAATTAATACTCCATGGATCTATCCATGAAATTGAAACTTAATTACATGCAATATGACATATAAGAAACCATGTAAATATCATCCCCTTAGATCCAGACTATGGGGTTTGATACTGGATTACGTGGCTTAGGCTGTAGTGGATGTTTATCATGATTTACACATAGCATAGTTTTATGTTTTTTGGGGTGCAATGAACTTTATTTAATGGATATTATCACACATTCATATTAATTAAAATTAAAATTAAATACTACACACTACTTATGCTTATATGGATAGACATGACTTGTTATCAACGTCATTGGTGGTGGCCTATTGAGTTTTATCTCACAGCCTATAAAGGATATCACTAGGTAGCTATATTGACTTCATGGATTTATATACGGATCAGGGTAGACACCCTCATTATAATACATGATTATTTTCTAATAGGATCATGAGAGTATAGGGATGGGCTGTTCTCATGATTCTAGTTAGAATATTTTTTGTATCTTGATACATGTATTGTACTATTTTTCTATTTCTATGTATTACATTCCATTTTTTGTTGATACATGACATACTCATCTTATAAATGATATTACCTTTAGTATTTTTTTATTATAATTTATGTCCAATAGATGTATATCTTCAATTATTCAGTTATGTGACTTAATTCTTCTATTGATTATTGTGATTACACTAATGTGTACACACTGATTATGAGGGTATAATCTCCCCACTATACAATCAAAGACACTCGATTATATCTTGCAGCCTTATTTTTATGAGGAGGTGGGCTTGAGTATATCGTTTACAATGTCTTGGGGGACCTTTTAGTGTATTTATGATTAGAAACCTATACTATCATTCTGATATTTCATATTTATTATCTATAGTTCCCCAAATATCAAATCCCATAATTTTTAGTTAGATTTTCATTTTTATTTTATACTGTTCATAATTACTTCCATTAGAAATGTATTTTTATTGGTATCATGACCTTTATGTCCAGTATGTAGTAAATAAACATAAATAAAAGATCTTTCCCCAAAGACTTGACCAGGTTTTATGGAAAATTAAGATAAACATATAGGGATCCTGAAAATAAGACATTAATATGCTCTGATACCAAATATTGGTTCAAAATTAATTCTTAAGATGGGGATAAATTTATATTCCACTACAAATTTGTATTTTTAAAATTTATAAATTAAAATATTCTGAATTTTTAATACAATGAAAGTGTAAAATTTTAGTAGTTATATATAAATTGATACATTAAAATATATTCTCCTAAGACTGATCAAAGTCTATTTAAAACAACACAAATTAGTTTAGATTTGAAAATACTCTACTTATATAAAAAATATAAATATCACTTGTAATGTAATATATCAATGTATGTTTTTCTAATCTCATCCAAAAAACTTCTTAATAAAAAATTGTTATATAATAAACATTGAGTGATGTTAAAAATAATAAGTTAAGGAAAAATTAAACATAGAGTGGAATTGAAAAGGTGGTTATCTGTAATATGGGGATTCTTCCTCTCCACTTCAAGGTAATCCATGTCTATGTACATTTATTAAATCCTAATAAACATAACCACAACATTGATCTAGGTTTTATAAACATACCACTTATATGGAAGTCTATGATATACAAATCCTCTTCCACAGTTATACATGGTATAAATTTTTTTAGAAAATAAAATAAAGAATTATAATAGTTCTCCTCAGTACCGTTTTAGAGAAATCATGAATAAATATATAGAAAATACAAGAATAACACAATATGTAATGAAAATAAAGGGAGAAAATAAATTGATTGATTATTGATGCTCCTTAATAACTAATCAAATTTTTGTTGATCATCAGGGTTCTTCCAATTTTATAATTATCTAGTAGTCTATTGAGTGATTTTTGTGGATTTTTTTCTTCATTGCATTTTTTTACAATATCTCGAACAAAATATATATTTTCCTAAAGGTGAAAGAATGATCAGGTTCATGGGAAGTATCAATACCAAACTATGAATGTGTGATTATTTATAATATTAGAAAGGGGATTTATATAAAGGTAGTTATTTAACAATGATTATTACCATAATGAAAATCCATAACAAATAACATGTGTTTTATTAAAGTAAAAAACTATCTGTTTGGATTTTAAACATTATCCATAGTTGATTTTTTATTCATAAACAATAAAAAAACCATTTGTTTTAGCTTCACTCTTAAGTATGCTTACTTTATCAGAAGATAGACATGTAGTTAAATTTATTTAGTCTTGTAGTCAACGTATCCTTTAACATATGGTTTCCTGATTCCAAAATGTGTGGTCACTCGAATGGTCAATGTGTAGTCATCTGGATTCCTTCATATGGACTTCTCAAAACATAAAAATGATTTAGTTGGTTGGAATGATTAGTTTAAATACTTCATATTGTCAACAAAACTATTATTGTGGTCTACCCAAATCAGCATGTGGATTCTATAACACTTGGATAAATTTCTTCATGGTTTCTTCAATACCACCGTGATCTCTTTTTGAATCCTTTGGTCGATCAAATTCATCATCTAGCATCTCTAAAACATCGAAGAATTTTATCTAATTACCATTTTTGGTTAACATGGGAGGTATTTTTTTATATAAGGTGTTTCTTCCCATTGCATAAAATATCATTCATACTTCTATAATTTTCACATTTTGACCAAAATTACAAATCAATATAAAAAAAATTCATTAGAAACATTGGATTTTTTTGAGTGGACTAAAATAAGTAATATTGGATAGAGAAATAATTTATTAACTCATATATGTTTAATAAAATATTTAAAATGTTAAAATTCCTCATTTTAGAATTCATACGATGGCTAACCAATGTAAAATATTTTTATTGAAAGAAGAAAATTAAAACTCACAAGATCATAAATCACATCAACTATTTAAAAAACACTATATGAAGGTTCAAATCACATCACTATAGTGTATACCAAGGAAATCCATGATGTTGTTTTAACCACAAAAAATATTATTGTTCCTATTATACATATTTATACCAATTTTATCATTGTCTTGAAAGGAAAAATATTGATAAAATTAATTTTTATACCATCTATTAAGGTGAAATTTTTATATAGATTTTAATCTTTTTCTAAGAATATTGAAAGGAACCCTTATATATTTGTGTCATCCATGAAGGAAATAGGTCTATACATTTGGTTTTCACTATCTAGGATGAAAGAAATGATATTGTTGAGTTTTCATCAATCTAGAAATTTGAAAGTTATACAATATATTTTATAATTGTATAGAAAGAAAGATAACGTTATAGAAGATTTTTATTCCATCTTGGGTGTTAAAAAGTTTACAGTTAGGTTTATCATTATCTAAATTGACAGAATGATTATGTTTGAGTTTTTTTCCATCAATGAAGAGAAATGTTTTAAGAAAAATTTTACCCTTGTTGAAAATAATTTAATATTTTTAAGAAGATGAGGGAGTTACAATAGTATTCGAATTGAAACACTAAAATTATTTGTCTACATCTCTATGAAGGGAATCATAATCCACATATTTTGATGTCCCAATTTAAATTAATGTGATAGGGAATAACACTCTTTATTGAAAATATGGCCAGTAATTTTAGGATACTAATGAAGGAAAAATATGTAGTATAAATATATTTTATTATGTCATGAAAGGAATCCTTGATAGTGGGTATTTTAGTTTAATTACATATAATTAGGTGTGGTATACAATTTAATATCATGAATAAAAGATGATTTATATACCATTTACGGTAATTTAAGAAGAACTAAATAATTTTGGTTTAATGTTATATAACATGGAAATTTTTTCTAGAATATAGTGATATGGAATATACCATTATTTCCTAGAATATATTATAATTTCCATTGAATTCACCCATGCCCATAAAATATGGGAATAAAGATAGATTTTTGACTAAAGAAAGGTAGAGAGCAATGAGAGAGGGGTGGGATATGCACTGATGTATCCTTATAAGGATCCTATATAAAGGGTATGAAAATATGTGAGGACTTATTATAATAATTTATCCCTATAAATTTAATGAATGGAAGTGTATATATATCCAATAATAATATGGAATGACCTTAGGGCACATAATATAGTTCGAACCTATAAAAAATATTCTCATGAATAATTATGTCTAAAAAAAATAAAAGGGATGGTATAGTTGATAGTTATCCTACTAGTGGAATTGCATAATATGGGTAGGGATTATTCATAATTTTCCCAATGTTTTTGTTCTTATTTATGTCCATGGAGAAGGTATATGTCCTAAAGAAAGTCATCTTGGGAGACCCCTTGTTGCGTTGATGATAGATAAGGGAGGAAGGTTCCTTAAAGTGGGGATCCAATAGAAGTGGGGATGTCCCTTATGAATGTAATTTAAAAGAATTTTTGAAATTTGAGACTTATTCATGGGAAACACTATAACATAATTTTTTTTAGTATAGTCCTAATTATGGACAGTTGACCAAAAAGAATATTTTTTCAAGAGTTTTTTGTTCCATGATTCATTGGAAAATTTTGTATGCGGAATATTGATTCCTAAATTCTTAATAATAGATCTTATACAAGAGTTTATATATCACATAATTCACTAGATCATTAGGGTTACCTACAAACAACAATGGAATATCATCTTATGTATGGGTTCTTAAAGTATAATTTTCAAAATTTTCACTTATATTAGAATAAAAATGTATATTTTTGTATATGTTATAATCTAATTAGAGTTTGGATATCATATATTGTTACATGTAGTGAAAATTGATAAAATTTTGAGGGTCTTGGGAATTTAATTCCATTTATTTCTCTCTATAGTACTTTGAGGATCTTAAAACCACTAGGTCACAATCTTCTTGGTAATTTATTTTGGAAAAAATGGTTATATGATAAATATGTGGACTTTTGTGATGAATTTTGATCTTTAGAGAAGGAAGGAAACATAAAAACACGGACCGAACCAATATTTTTTCACCTATGAATAAAATATACGTGAATAAATACATCATAATGGATTTAAGATAATAGAAATTGTGGGCATAGAATAAAAACATATTCATACATGTGAATGTGATTGAATTTAGTAGTGATAAGGAATACATGAATACATGATTTAAAAATGAAACGGTTTAGAGTTTCATGCATTAATTTCTTTTCCTTTTTATTTTGATAAAATATTCCTTGAACTTTATGTTTTGATATTGGGAAAAATTTTAGTTTCAAAAATGATACCTATGATAACTAAATGAAAATTTGATGATGAATTAGAATACCAATTTTTGAATGAAAATACAAAAGGAGGAATGATTGGAAGTGTTTTATACATCATTTATAGAATATCCATTTTGATAATTAGTGTGGGTATGTGTCCATGTCCAATATAAATGAGACACATTTGATAATAGATAAAGGTATTTTCAAATATATAAATTTCATAATTCATCTTGGATAATTTATTCCTTTAAGGAACAATTCTGATCTAATGAACTTCCTTAATTCATATCCTAGTTATTATAAGATTAACAAGATGAGTATAATTTGTAATTTTTATTTTATAATAAATTACCTTATCTTATATAGTATAATGTAGCAATATCCAATTACCTTACCTATAACCAGTGTTGAATATATAGCTATTTTTAGTTGTATACATAATATTTAGAAAAGAAAAACTTTTTTTCAATTTTATATTTTATCTATGATGGTATTCTAATTATGTTTTATAATTATAATGAAATATATATTTCATGAACTTTTTTCATCATTTAAAGGAAACACATTTTGGATTATGGCATTATTTCATTTGACACCATGTACAAAAAAGAGATATCTTTTGGGAATTTATTCCTAAAAAAATTAATCTTCAGATATATTAACTATGGACTTAGATTTATGTATGTTTTATAAAATAACGGTTAATCTTGGAATGATTAATAATTAATGGTATATATTTAATTTTTTTTTGAATTAAAGGGGATTGACATTTATATTTTTTAAAAGTTTATCTATTAGAAAAAATTATGGCTTTAACAAATTTTCATATATAAATAACATTCTATGAAATTATAATATTTGGATTCTATATATTCTTAATAATGGAATGGAATACACTTATTCCACACTATATGTGTTAGATATCAAGCGTATATAAAAACAATATTCATTGTATGACATTTATGATACAGAATGCTTCTGATTTAGAACACATTGTAAGTGATTATTTCTATATAATTATATGTTCATTGATTTCTCACTATCACTGGTTTAGTAGATATAATAGTAAGGGTCACAATTTTCATGCTATAATAAGTTGTGATGTGCTATATATCTAAATCATTTCTCTGTATTAGGTTATGGTAGATACATAATCATTATTCCTTTAATATATTATAATGTATTATAAAAAGTTGCATGTATATTTTAATAAATTGAATTGTAAAATATACTCTGAATTATAATTTATCATAATTATGGATCCTTATTTTCTTGGACACTTTTGGATAATTTTTGGTGTTGATATTCAGATTTGTTAATTCCTAAATATGAGATATTTTTCTTTATTTTTATTTTCAAATTTCAAAAAGTATTTTATTTTTTATGATTAAACAATTTTATTTTTTTACTTCTATTTTATATATTTGTGAATGTATAAGTGTATTATAACCAAATATCACATATAAACCCAAATAATTAATCCATTTAAACACTATTTTGTAATTTAAATTATACATTTGGATCTGAGTCTTCCAAGAATATGAAAATTTTGGCATCTCTATATTCATCTACATGTACAACACACAAATATTCTATTTTTGGTGAATCATATGATGACAAATGATTCCTGTGAATGATCATATTCTATTAAAATTATAAATTTAACTTTTTAAGTGAAATTGGGATTAATTTTTTTATATTATAGTATTCTAACATGGAAGAAAATATTTTGATGAATTGAGAATGAATTTATATTAGAAAAATAATAGAATTTTTTATAAATTTGAAACTAATTTTCAGCACCCTAAATTTATAGAAGAATGAAATTTCATTAGATTACATGTGTGACATGAATAACTATGAATTAAAAACCCACAAAATACATTTCTTTAAATTTTATCCCTTTGATATCTTGTAGAACATGAAACCTGAGTCTAAAAGAACAGTAATATATTGTACCATTATATCCTAGGGGTTAATTTGTGGGTATTAATAGTACTAGATAAATTATGAAAATTGTGGTTATCTATTTATTATAAATAAAATGATAATCATTTATATGAAATGAATTATTTTAAAAAAAACACTTCCATTTCTAAAAGATGGTTTGATCAAACATTGAAAGCATAATTGAAAATTAATTTTTACCACATTTAGAATATTTATTTGAAAAAATTATATTTATTTTTTTATAATCGTATCAAAATTATATTATTTTCAATTAGTGGTATTTTTTGAAATGTTTCATTTTTCGACTATTAGTGAAAAATATTGATTTTTCTTGAATACTATCTTTTAGATAAATTATTTTGGAAAGATAAATTTATTTTTAAATTATTTTTCAAGTAAAAATAGTACAATTATAATAATATTTAACTATTTTAGGTCATCAGAATAAATTTTATAATGAATATTTATATTAAAATATTCTATACATGCAGGAATTTTCTCCTTGAAAACCTTCTTTTTCATCATTTCGATGAGTATAATTTTAAATTGGATTTTTCCACATATATTAATTTCATTTAAAAATATATATATAAAATATTTTGAATGATAATTATATTATTTATCTAATATAATAAAATTAATTTTCGGGAAATTGTGAATATTAAAACAAGTAAAAAAGTAATAACAATGGTTAATGTAAAAATTGATTTATGAGGGTCAAACTAAAACAATAATTCTTAATATGACCTAAAAACGTGAAAAAAAACTAGTTTTTAATGAATATTTTGTCCTTATAATATCTAACGTTTTAAAATTTCTCATTTTTTGGTTTCTTATAATAAAAAATGTTTGTGTAATAGATTAAATTTTAAAATTTCTCGTATGTTCTCTCCCCCACTTATAAAGTTCCACGCCTCTCCTCAACTTTTAAAAAATAAAAAGTCATTTTTTGAGAATAAAACTTTACTAATATATTTTTTACACTAACAAATAATCCTATAGTTCTTGTATGGGTCATAAATCCTTCCTAGGAATTCCTTTGGCACAAACCAAAAAAAGATTCCAAAATAAGTGGTAACGTTCATAAATGAGAATTTAAATTTTGTTTCTTATTAATACTCTATTAAATATTGTTAAAAAATGATTATATAACAAAATAATTATCATTAATATATTTATATGTTATTCTATAATGATAATTTCCCATATCCAGATCCTCTTTCATCAAATGGGAATCAAAACTATGGATCTTGTGTATGGCGACGTACAACCCCATAAACCGATGTAATTATTTTTCTATCAGTGCTTTTCAAGGATGGATATAATGATTTATTTAACAAATTTATATTATATTTATTATATTATAATAATTATTTTATAATAATACCACATATATATTCTTACTTTTTATATCGTTTAAAATATTATAAAGACACTCATGTGGGTGGAAGACTACAATATCGTGTAGAAATGTTATTCTTTTTCCACTTACTCTTTATCTTGAAATTAACATGGATAAATTTAATAAATATATATCATAAATATGAAATTTTATTGATTATTTATTGTTAATATATCCCCTTTAACTTATCCATTCACTCTTTAATGGAATGATATTATCGCTCGTCTGTATGTATGAATGACCATGTCTTTGAAGCGATGTGATTATGTTTCCATGGAATACCTTAAATAATGATTATAAAAATATATATAAGTATTCAATATTATATTTCTAAAATTAATATCATTATTGATATTATGGATTTATATTCTAAAACCAATGATAATAACAATCACGAAAAATCATGTAAGTTTAAACAATGCAAGGGACACCTGAATCAATGAAAATGGTGAAATATTAATAAGAAATGGGTGGTAAAATTTTATAATAGGATCCGATATAAAATTATAAATATTAATATGGTTATATTATAAATTATTAACATAGTAAATAATATTATACATAAGATTTAATACTGTTCATCTGAAAGGAAGCGTGATGTAAGAGACTTCACCTCAATTTCTTTTCATTGAATCTTATTTTAATGTTATAAACAAAATTTATTTATATGGTGTAAATATTTAAAAATTGCAATATTATATAATTATTATATAATAATAAAAAGTTATATTAAGAATAAATTTTAATTATTTCATGAAAATAAAATTCAACATAAAATTACTATGTTGTAAATAATTTAATAACTCAATTATTTTCATTGGGTCATATTACTTATTAATGGTCATCAAAATTATAGGATTATGTGTAAAAATAAAAACTCATATATTATATTATATATAAACTATTTTTTGGATTTATATTTTAATCACATAATTTATTCATTTATTAATCCTTACTTTAACTTTATGATCTTTGTTAGGGGGTGTTTCATTATATTTTTTTAATCTTGATTGTTTATACTTTAATATCCATAGAATCAATATATTTGGTAATTGTTTAATAAAAACATTAAATGTTCTTAAAATATAGTTAATCATGGTTTCTTAAGTATTATTACCATTTATTTCAAATATATTTTAGTTAAAAATATTTAGAAAATGATTTTAACAAAATACTACATTATTTTACTCTTGAAATAACAATAATTTTTATTCCAAATCCTTGTCTATAGAAAATGTCTTCTAAAATGATGTGACATTCTACCAATAATTTTTTATAAATATGTTTTTCAATTATTGTATTTTTGACAATATTCATTTTAATGAAATCATCACGTAATTTTACAAAAAAGACCCATTTGGATTGGCCTTCATGGAGGATTACTCTCCATTTTTTTCTTCTCTTACATCATGTTTCTTTTTTATTTAGGGTTCCTTCTACCCCTTTATTTTCATTCTACATTTCATTGTTGTTATATGGTTCTATGATTTTCACTATCAATTTTTATTCCCTAAATTTTTCTTCAAAACTCTTATCACCTGACCTTCCATACCAAACACCACTTTTGTTTGACCTGAACGCACTCATATGGTTTGGGATTTGTTGGTATTGGTGATATGTGGATATCCTATTGGCATGATCACCCAACTATAATATTGATTCCATTCCTATTATAATGGACTCTATATAGGTCTAGTATAAATGTTTTTTTGGTCATTTTTGGATGGTGTTGGTGGATGTGTTTGACGTCAAGAGCACGTGTCGATAGTGTTTCTCTAGTACCTAGTCTCAACAATCATGTATTTTATTTGTTATCTTCTATTATTGGGTTTCAATTCTTATCTATGAATATGATTTCATCCATATATATTTAATGTTCGTCCCTAAATCTTGGTAATTCATTTCATTATTGTATGATTTTTTGATTTGTAATGTTTTGGATTGGATGATGGTGGAGCTTTCGACAGCTTGCTTGAGGGTTTTTATGATGGTCTGGAATTGTGGTCTTTAGTTTTCATCACTACGACCTTAAAAGTGTTCAATAATGGGTTTTTTTAAAATATTTAATGATATTTTTGATTTTATGTTTCTTCTTATGATAAATGATATTTGTCAGTGACTAAAAAGTTTGTTCCAACAATAAAGGGTTTATGGTGCATAATAAATGTAAATATTTTTTTATTTATTCAACCTCTGGATTTTCACTTCGACATCATTGTTTCTTCTTAGAGGCATCCATGTATTCCCATGTTTTTTTGGATTTTTTTTGGTTCTCTAGGGATGTTTTTATTGGATTGTGTATAATAGTTCTGGTGATGAGGAAGGGATGGCTTCCAGTATGAGGTTCTCACTTGTGTTGTGGGTGATGATTAGATGGGGTGTATTAGGGCTTGTGGATTGTGGTTCTAGCTCATGATTCATAGCCTCAGGTGGTGGCTTGGAATCATCTATTTGAAATTTTAATTTTATGGTCAAGATAATTTCATGATTTTTTATTGAATTTGGAATTTTGGTTGCGGTGTTTTGAAATCATTTTTTTTAATTTTGGGGTTCCTACTTAACAAAAATTTGGTTGATGGAAAAAAAAAAATTTGTTGTAAAAAACATGTATGGAATGTATGGAATTTCCCACCATATTTATCACTAAATTTTTTAAAGAGTACATTGTAATTTTGAAATATTATTTTTATCTGGATCTATTTTCAAAATATGTTATCAACATTTAATTTTATAACTATTTTCGAAGGTAAAAGAATATTTTCCCAATGAATGTTTTTATAAATATTCTTATAGTATTTATATTCATCAGCAACAACAACCCTTTTTTTTACATATACTTAAATGGTGATATTTTTAAATTATAACATAATTATTCTTTCCATGTATGTTTTCTCATCATATTGACCATGTAAACTATTGAAATACACTTTCCAGATTTATTATTGTAGTCATTAAATTTACCCTAAGAAATTCAGTTTATTGTGATAAATGTATATTAAATTCCTGTAAATGTTTATATTATTTATTATGTATATGATTATTTCACAAACTGTACAAAATTTATACATATTTATTCTACATTGGATGTTATATTATTGATTAGGTAAATTATTGTCAATCCATAATCCTTACTCGATTAATAAATTTTAGGATAATTCATATAGTTCACCAAATAAATATATCTTTTGATATATGAGGAATGTTTTGGAACATTTTATGGTATGAGGTCTGGTAATTGATATCCCCTTGATGCAATAGTAGTATCGTGAGATTAATTAGTTGTCTATACTTATATATGTGTGCTTTAGGGGTCTATATACCTATTATTTTTAATATATCTTGATTATTTGTCCGGATAGGAGAGATATCATGATGCATGATGTCATGGAAAACATTAATTTAGTATTTACATAATTTATAATTTATTTGTAATTATCCATGATATTTTTTCAACTATATTATATTAGAATGCATTGAATTTTATTTTCAATGGTTTTAAGACATGTTTTTTCAGTGATTTACCTTTCCATATTGATTATAGCTTATCCAGTTAGGATAGTCTTGTTATTGACTGAATGGAATATGTTATTAGAAACATAACATTCCATATTGATTATTACATCCTAGTTATTTAAATTTTATTATTTTGGTTATTTACCTTAGAAATGATTGTACATATTGATTTATGATAGATTCAACTACACTTAACCCCTACCAAGTAGATATCACCCTTATTTTTTTCATTCCGAAGAATACTGGATTTTTATTATGAAATATATGAATGGATATTATATTGGGAATAAATATATTCTATAAAAATATTGATTGTTTTTAAAATGTAATATATAAATCATGTATGTATCTAATTTACCCAAACTATTAAACAATTAGTTCCTTAGAAATGTGATTCCATGGATCTTATGCCAATGTAACAAATTAATATATCTGTTCTAGGTTATTGGATTCTAGGTCATTAAAATTAGAATTATAGAAATTTTACTAGAAACCATGAGAACTATATTTTTGAAAAATTTATTATGATCATAACCCTATGATAAACATTAAGGATAAGTATATAAGAACATCCTAATGCATTAGTAAGGCATAGATTATGTGGTTTATCAAGGAAATACATCCCAAACTAGATACTAAAACTAAATTTTCTTCTGAAACATCTGTACCTAGAAATAATTACTAAAAAAATAGTGATTTTTTCATGACACGATCATCCCCTAGTTCATGAAAATAGGCATTTTTTTGCATCTTGCTACACACTTATAAAGGGATATGATTATGATAATTCACAAATTCATTTCAACCCAACAAGATGTATTGGAATCGATGATAGAACTTAAATGCATAGTTAAAACCTAATCTGTCATGATTGAAAATATGGTTTGAGGATTTAGATATCTTATAAAGGATTATTTAGGATTATTTGGTTTTCCACTAGGAATATTATTTCTCATAATATTATTTTAGGTTTTAATTATTGGATGAAACCCAAAGGAATTGTATTAATATTAAACATAAAGGGAAATTTAATGATTTTGAGAAAACAAATGGGATTGTGATATTAGTGACTGGTATCATGATTATTCCTTCCCAGTCATCCAGAAATACTATTATAAATATACACATTATCCAACTCCATCACTTACCAAAGCTTATAAGGATTAAGTTATCAAAGAGCTAAAGTAATAGAGACTATGTATGAAGGAAATCTTGATTTCCTTTATATTATAAATCTAGCAAGAGACATCCAAGAAACTATCAAAATGGAATTATAAAATTTTTAATGTGTTGAAAATAAATGTATAAATCAATCAATTACAAAAGAAAAATTAAGATTATTATGGAAGGAAATAAATCTTATCCCATGTATCTATTTATATTATATTGACTAAAATATTTGGAATGTTTTAATTATCCATGTAATTGAAATCATTTAATTCAATTCCTCAAAAAGGAAGGACATATATTGAAATGAAATTTTTGAAGTTTTTATGTTTTATGATCCATGAATAAAATTTTAGAATTATTTTTACCAAGCGTGTTTGGGTTATAATAATCATGACACACATAATTATTGAGTTTTGTTTTTTAAGAATATATATCTTCAATAAAATAAGAGTTATGGATAACAAATTGGGTGTATATGGTTTAGGGTTATCATAATTTCAAATTCATAAACACCAATTTTTATTTTTATTTAGTTTTGAATATAACAAGATTAAAGATATTTTTGGAGATAATTTTGGAAATAATACCCAATGTTTTAGTATATATTTTAGTAAAAAATGTATTTTAAATAACACTCATTATTTTTATGGGAATAAGTATAATGGTATTAGTAACCTTTATGGTTTATCATTAATTTTTGTAGCATTAATTTTGTGTTATTTCACTTTTAAAATATTATATGAATTTTATTGATATAGTATTACATAATGGAAACGCCTAATTATTGGTTACAACCCATCACATATGAGATTGTAGTCGGGCTTGAACCCCCAACCGAAAGAAAATAAGGGTTTATCACCTACCACTGAACAAGGTGATGTCTTGGGTAATAAGACATTGTTTTATGATAAAAAATTTGATAGATAAATAATATTTTTAAAAATGTTGTTCTACTTTTTTTAGGTTTAGATATTAATATATTATATTGGAAATATTTTTATAATAGTTTTAGTTTTGGAAAATAGTTTCAGATCGATGAAATGATTTTTTACACATTTATAGATATTACGATCTATAAAAAATTAATTTTAGTTATTTAGGCCTAAAAATATTTTTGGGATATTCATTTGTTAGAGTAATTGATGAATTTTAAATTGAATGAATCATAACAAATGGATTAAATTGTTCTTATGAAATTTAATCATGTCATGTATGTATATTTACATATATTATTATACAATAAAATAATTCCTCAACTTTAAGAAATGGATATTGAAAAAAAAATTACATTCATATATGATGAATCAAATGTTATTTTAAATCATCATAGATTTAAGGTTTTGAAGTCCTTACAATTACATTGATAATTTAATTTTACGTGATCAATAAATTATATGATAATCTATATCGAATTATTTTTTCCATCCATTACCATATATTCACATTAAACCAATGTTCGTTAATATAGAATCCTATTTATTTATTACTCCATTTGACCATTGACAACCCTTTTTCTCATATTAAGAAGATGTTTTATTAACCCTTTTTAAAATGTGGTTTTCCCATAAAGTAATTTTCAAATATCAATCAATTGATTTCGGAGTTCAAGATAAAATTATGAGAGTGAAATTTATTTATATTGAGGATAGTGTAACACACCAAATTTATATAATAATAACATTATATGTCATAATGTATAAAATATGAAATAATGAGAATAAATAACCCATGAAATATATTTATTTAAATTTAATCTCTTTGATATCTTGAGGAACATGAAACCTATATCCTAAATGAAGCATAATTTTAGTGAAATTGACTCTAGTAACATAGATCCAGTGTCTTACTTTATTAAATTATCATAGATATAAGGAATAAAATCCAAACTACCAATTGATTTAGTAGGCTTTGAAAAATATATACAAACATGATATCCATTTTACCTAGGGAATAGAATATATAACATAATACCTAACAAAAAAAATCACTGGATATTCAAAAAATCATTCAAGGATTTCTTCTTCACCTAATGGTAAATGTAACCAAAATAAGGGTGATATTAAATGATTAGTAAGGGTTTATTATAGATGAAACTATAAATAATCAATAATTATAATCAACATGGAATGTTAAATAACTGAATACATATGAATTTTAAAGAAATTGACTACAATGGTATGATAAGGAAAAAATCAACATGGTAAGATAAATAACCAAAAACACCTTCCGCTCTATCAATAATATAAAAATAAAAGTCATAAATTGATAATATTATAGAAAAAAATATCAAGGATAATAATATTTATTGTTATATCAATGAAATAAATAATTAATAATTGGATTTCATGTTTCCCAATAACATGATACCTTTACTATCCAGATATATTCTCAATATTGTTAAAAACTAGTAGGTAAACCCTTGTTATTTGGCCAATTGATTCACCCTGTGAGACTATAGATGTATTTTGGGTCTATCTATAACCGGTACCTACTAGTGAATTTCATGTACTAGGAATTCATTATATTTCTAATAACCTATTTGATTTATAAGAATTAATCCTTATCATCATGTATACTTGTGGATTAAAGGATAAATATTTATAAATATTTCCCCATTTAATAAAATATCATTCAATGTGAAACACTATATATAAAAAATGTATATGGTTTGAAAAATAATAATATATATCATACAAGAATATGAATATTTAATAGAAATGTAATTTCCAATGAATAATGACTAAAATAAAGTGATTTTAAGGGATATTTAACAACCAAAAAAGAAAGTGATATGGCACAATTACTTTTACAACTTCTTAATATTCAATTTAAATACCCTTGGATGAAATAATTGTAATTAAATTATAAAATAAAAAGAATTATTAATGAATCATTATATTACATGGAAGTGGTAATTATATAAAATATATAAAATAAAATAGGTTTATAACATCACAATATGTCTCAATGAATATAAATTGTGACAAAGTCCATTACCTTAAGTATGACTCATCAAGTTCGACCATTATAATTCAGAATAATAAAAATATATTAACTATTTACTTGATTAAGAATATTTTTAAAATTAATTATTACTTTTATATCACTAATTTCCATTTTATATATGATTACTTAAACAATTTCAGTTTATATTGCATGTTTTGATTATATTTGACTTATGTGTTTGAAATGACTTCTGAAGATGACTACTAGTCCGAGTGGAAATTATTTAAAATGATATTGAATAATAATCATTGAATATTTATTATATTTATACATAAATTATTATTATAATACTAATCCAGAAATATGGTTTTGATAAATGATGTATGTGATGATCGTGGAGAAAGTAGTCCATACGTACGCATGTGTAACATTTCCATTTTTAAAATATCAGTATTTAATGGAGTTAAATTATATTTTACACTTATTTAATGATTATAATATTATATAATTTATTTTAAAAATTTATATATATCATATATGTGGTGAGGTGATGAAAATAGAATCACATCACATTATGAAGGTGGTAGTCTACACAAACACGAATGATGTTGTCATCCTTAAGTTAGTGAAAAGTATGTAATAAAATGATATATTATCATTTTATAATGATAAATATGTCATTAATATAATATTTATTTAATTTATATAACATATATTCATTAAATATATCTTTATCACCCTCCATGTTACTCATTAGTCAATCAAAAATCACACTGCTTCGCGGGGTAGTAGTCAGTTGTACACCTGAGAGGCATTATCATATTAACTAAAAAAACAAATTAAAAAATTTATATATTTTTTAATGACTATAGAGGTGTAATAATTTTATAAATAACAGAAATATACTTTATATAATTCATCATACCCATCCTTGATATGTATTAATGTAAAAATTAATGACTTCGGTTTATGAGGCCATAGTTTTCCTAACATACGAATGATGTTATAATAACACATTTTATTAAAGTGGAGGTTGTTTTCATTAATGAAAATATTATAAAAATATCTTTTAGTATTTAAGATACCAAGGTTATTATATCATCATGGTGTAAAAATAAATGTGTATTTGGAGGAATAAGTAAAATAAAAAACTCCCACTGAAAAACATTACCTCTTCTTAGGATAACTTCCCTAGCTTTTTACAAAATCCTTCCATGGAATGATGTATCAAAAAATAAGTATTATTGGATGATTTTAAAGATTTTGGGAAGTGATTTGGGTTGTTATTGGATTAAAAAAGGTTTTATAGAGTGGATAATAGAGGATAGTGGGTGTAAATTTATAGGTGACGAGAGTGGCACACGTGTAATTTTTGAAATGAATGAATTCTACTAAAAATGTTTTATTGAAAAAAAGATCCAATAAAGGAAAGTTAATGAAAATAGAATTTATGTCACCCAAAAATGTAAATAATGATCATTTTGTGTACAAAAATTAATTTTTCCCCATGTAGTTCTTGTTTAATGCCTATGTAAATTGATTTTTACCATACCTATAGTAATTATTTTTTTCATTTTAACAATTAGATTTGGTAAAGAATTAATTCTACCATATTATAATTTATAAATTATTATTATTCCAAATATAGTATCATTATTCCTAATTTAAATTCACATAGTGGAAAAATTTTATTTTAAATATCATGCAGAAGGGATGAGAAATATGGTTTTCAAAGGGATATTGTTCAAATGCTTTCAATATTTTTATATCAAAAGTAAATTTAAAAATTATCCCAATAACCAAAATTATGTTAATTTATATAAATTAAATCTAATTTTAATTTTTAAAAAATAAAAAATTTATTTAACATGATAAGTAATTTAAATTAAAAGGTAGTCCTTAATTATAATTCTGTGTTTTTTACTATTCATCAAAAAAGGAATCATTTCATCAAAAACAAAAAAATTAAACCTAATATTATTTTTATTTTTTAATTTAAATAATGAACATTATTTTTTACTTTAATATTTATAAAAATTGAAAAAATTAAATTTATGTCATATCTATGAAGTGTGAATATAAATATTTTTAAAAAAATACAGTTTTTCCAATATAATTGTTTTTTTCATTCAAATAGTTCTTCTTTTATTTCTCCTAAAAATATAACAATAATATTAATATTTTATTATAATATTAATTATCACTAACTTAGAAAATAGTATATTGTGATCTGGTTAAATAAATATTTTAATAAAGTATTTTTTAATACCCAATGTTGTCTGCATCCCAAGCTGTCAAAAAAATTAAATTTATTCTAAATTATATTATATTTTTAATGTCATAGGGTTCCATAGTAATATATTATAACATTATAACATATCGATTAAATTAATTCGTTTGTATATTAATAACTTAATTATTAAAGTTTTGTTTATCTGTTTATTATAAATAAAATAAGATTCATTTAACAAAAATAAACATTTTATGAAAATTTGTATATTTTCTAAAATTCAGTTTATTTGTGCTTTTCAAGCATAATTTAAAATTATTTTATAAAACATTAAGAAAATTTATTTTATAAAATTAAAATAATTTTTTAAATCATCTTATCAAAATTAGCATGTGGTTAAATTTTTTTTATAAATGATTGATTTTTCAATGAATAGTGAAAATTGTGTTTTTTGTAAAATTCATTTTACTTTAAATAATTAAAAATCTTAAATTACATTTTATAATTTTTAAAGTAAAATTACTTAAATTATATTAAAATTTAACTAGTTTACTTTATTGAAATCAATTTCACATTTCATATTGATATTTAAAACATTTATACTTATGATAATACCATCATTGTAAACGTTATTTTTCATTGCATCTATGGGAATAAATTTCAATTGGATTCTTCCACATATATTAATTGAGTTTTTAAAAATGGATTAAATATTTTGAATAATTTTAGGTTTTATTATCCAAAAAATTTCCACCTAATATTTGACCATTATAAATATTAAAAGTTGTAAAAATTAATTAAGATTAGTATGGTAAAAACTGATTTACCAGGAAGTTAAAATAAATAGATAAGGGATAAAATCAACTAAAAACATGTAAAAACCTGATTTTATTTACATATTTCAACCTTATAATCTATAATTTTCTAGATTACCCATTTTAGGCTGTTCTAATGATGAAACATAGGGGTGTAGTTTAATACTTTTAAACCTTCCATGTGTGTCATCTCCCCCACACCTAAAAGGCCACACCCTCTCCTCCACTCTCCACACCTAAAAATATATTTGGATAATTGAAAACCTATAAAACCAGTTCATTACCTCCCTAAAAACATCTAAGGTAATTATTTTGGTCACAAATCCATTCTTGTAAGGTTTTTGGTTTAAACCAAATGACGGTCCCCGAAGAAGAGGTAACATTGTTAAACAAGATTTTTTTTTCCTCTTCCCCTCATAAATATCTTATTAAAACGTTATTATATAATAAAAATACTATATTAATTATAATAATATTTTATTATGGTAATTTAATCACCTATATCAGTCTCCCTTTCCATCAAATGGGATATGAAATCATCGATCGTGTGTACGGAAGACTACCAACTTGCAAACCTATGGATTTTTCTTTCCATCACCTCATTTCAAGGATCCATATAATTATTTATTTAACATATTAATATTATTTTTTATGATATTTTTATACTTCTAAAATTATAAAATCACATAAAACATTATACTTTATAAATTGTCTAAAATATGATAATATCGCTCGTGTGTACGACGAACTACAGCCTCACGAACTGATTTGATTCCCTTTTCTCTCACACTTTATATAGAATTTAACGTATTTAAATTTAATTAATATATGTGATAAATATGATATTATATTTACACTTTAATATTTATATATCACCCAATTACTTATCCTTTCACTGGTTAATGGAATGATATCGTTGGTCATGTGTTTGTATAACCTACCATCTCTGTATAGTAATGTGATTAATTTTCTATGTCTAACCATAAAAAATGATTATAAAAATGTATATAATGACTAAATATGATACTTATAATATTATTATAATTCTAGATATTATTGATCTATATCCTATAACCATGAACCTGAACTTTTATGACAAAAAATGCATGAGAAAACAAGGTAATTAACACCCGAAATAATGAAAATGATAAAATATTTTTAGAAATTGTTTTAAGAAATATTACATGAGAATCATATAAGATAATATAAATTTAAATATGGTTCATTTATAATTTAATAACTTTATTAAACCAATTTTACATTATATTAATGCATGTTCAACAAAAATGAGGTGTGATGTATGGGACTTTGTCTCATGTTCTCTTCATTGATGCATATTGTAATGTTATGCACTTTATTTATTTTATATGGTGTGAATATAAAACCATTTACATGAAATATAATTATTATTTAATAGTTAATTATTTTTTAATATTCATTTTGAATTATTTCATCCATGTTTATTTTGACATATATGTGACCAAGTATTAATGAATTTCATAGCTCGATTTCTTTTAATCGGGTTCCATTAATTATTCATTGTATTTGACATTCTAAAATTATGTGTGTAAATAAGTTTTACTATATCATGTGGTATTTACACATTTTTATGTAGAATTACGTTTTTTAAACTTAATACATTGATTTTGTAATCCATACATCAATGTTATGTTCATTGTAAGAGTTTATTTCACAATATAATTTTAATTGGGATTATTTATATGTGAATTTCAATAAAATTAAATTATTTTATGATTTTATAATAAAAAAATACAAATTTTTTCTACATTGGTTATTCATGTTATTTTCAAGTGATTTTTTACACTAATTGGTTCTTATAATGATTAATAAATTGGTTTTAGTAAAATCATACTTTATTTATCTTATTAGTATATAATCCTTTTTCTTATCAATCCATGTTTTAAAAAATGTTTTAAATGTTTTTTCAACTTTCTTCAAATGATTTATTAATTAATTTTGACACATGTCCTACCATATAAAAATTGTTTAAAAATAAATATTCATTCCATTTTTCTTACAAGGGATGTTTGTCTTTGAAAAAAAATGTGAAAGGAATATTTTTTAAAATTAAATGAAATGTATTTAATTTTCTAATTTCCTGACCACTACAGGTTTTAATAAATAATTTAAATGTTTAAAATTATATTTATATAGATATGAATTCTTGTTTTGAAAATTATTTTTAAAGATCAAAGGATGTTTTCCTCAAGAATTTTTTAAAATATATATTAATGGTTTTTCAATTAATAATTGATAATAAACAATTATTATATATATAATCCAATGTTTTTATATGGTATTGATACCACAATTGTTCATTTTATGGATGGTTTGTGATCATTTTGAGGAAGAAAAAAAATCTACATTCACTTTCTTGTTTTTAATGTTGTCATTTACATTTCCTTAAAAAAATCACTCTCCTAATACCAATGGATGTAAAATTTACCATAAATATCCATCTTATTTATAATTTATATTTTCATTTATTAAACCATATATCATTCATAGATATCTTATATTACTTTTATTAATATATGTTTTATGAGGGGATTATTGTTTATCCATATTTCATACTTGACAAGGATGCTTTTTGATATAGAATATTATTCATGAATTCTATAGATAATTATATATATTTGGATTGTTTTGGAAATGTAGATATAGGTGGGGAATAATTATATATATCCCTTGGATTCATTGGTAGTCTCATGAGAATAATCTATTGAATATCATTATTTAAATGGGGTTGGGGTGTATACAGACCCATCAGTTTTAAAATCAATTGTGAAAGGCCTTGAGAGTAGAGGTATTATTATTCCAAAGATAATTACATATAGTAATTAAGAATTTCCATCATTTAGAATTCATTTATTAATATCCCTGATATTTATATGTTGATATTTTCTCAAGAATAATTTCATTATTAGTTTGTAGATTAAATGGAATATATTTTTTTGAGTATTACCTTCTCATATTTATAATTACATTTCCAGATGTGATATTCATGATATGATTAAATGAAATGCTTTTTACATTATTTAACCCACTATATTGATTATTCTATTCACATTATATAAATTTCATTCTATTTACGTTTTATCATTCTCATTATTATTCTTCTTGATTCATGATAGTTTCCATTGTACATAACCTTATGGAGAATTTGAGGTCACCCTTATCTTGTACCCATTTCAAAAAATCTATGAATTTCAAAAGGAATGATATGAAAAGAAATTATAAAAGAAATAATGATATTATTGAAAAAATATATTGTAATATTTTTTATATGTTATTTCTGAATCAGGTATATATGATGTTTACCAAAAATTCTAAATTATTTTGCCTTTGGAGAGGTGATTCCTTGTATCTTATGTCAATATAATAAAATAATAAACTTGATCTGGGTTACTATATTTTGGGTCCTTATGTCATTGATAAAGGTTATCATGATGTGATTAAATTAAGGTTTATAGAGTGGAGTTTATGCTAACATATTTTAAAATTCATTATATTTTATGATTCGAATGTAATGATAATTTGATATTTAGTTCTAAAAAATAATCTCATAAAAATAAAAAATTATGGATGATATATTGAATTTTTTTATTAGAAAACAAGTTTTTAATGGGTGAAAATATTGGTGTTAAACTCCAAAAACTATTTTATTAATAGGTTATTAATATATATGTTTTACAAATTCATGGATATTATTGCATTATTAATATAGAAGATGATTCTAAGTTGAATTTAATAATTATTATAATGAGTTTTAATCATTTAAAGATGACATATAGGATTATGATGAAATTACATATGAAAATTTTATTGATAACCAATGGAAAGTGTAGGAGAGGTTCATATACATGGTTATTATAAAGTTAAAAGTTTTTTTATAATAGTAAATAAGAAATATCAATGGAATAACAATATGTATGTCATCGCCATCTTTGGTGGATGCACATCTCAGGGTTTCCTCATAATTAGTATTATATAGATTATTATTTCTGAAATTTTCTATGGTTGATGTGTGCATCGTCATAGCGACATATGCTTGTCTCCCCATGTTCCCTCTTTTAAAAAATGGGTGGAATTCAATACTTATTTGGAGATGTTTTCTCATTGAAATAAATAGGATGATGGGTGGTATGTTCATCATTTAGTGGATTCCTCCTCAGAATTCAATTCATAGCCCATGTCTCCATCATATATTAGAACCGTGTTCATGAATTTAATTCTTAGTGCCATCTCGTTGGGTAATATAATTAATTATACTGCTTTTTTATGAACATTACTAGGGGTCTTGATAGGGTATAACCCTTCGGTCGAAGTAGATAGTAACATTAGGCATGTTGGGGCATCATTGGATGTTGGATCATTAGAGAACCATTATTCTTCCTTATAAGAGGTCTCTACAATGGCATGAAAACCTGATGAATATCACATCAATTGTGGGGTATCTTTTCCTAGGGGAATGTATTCTGAGGTTTTTCTCGATATCTCATGTTTTACACGGTGTACGCTATGATTTTATCATAATGCAGAGATAGTGATGTTAAATGTGTGTTTTCCAAGGTTTTCCTCGGACATATCATGTTTCCCATGAGGTAGGCCATAAGTTTAACTTCCTGTGATGATGTTATGATGAAGATTGGACCATACCGTGGAGATAGATTGTTGATGTGAACTCCTAGGATAGAACACCTGGAAGTTTTACAAAATGGGTGGATCAAAACACCCCATGAAGCAGACCTGAGATGGTGTGTCTCATAAAGAGAAGGTGAGACACTATAAAGATTGATTTGGACATTTCTTGGGGAGGATCAGGGTGGTGGATTCCGATGAGTGGGACCCCATATAGATGCATTAGGACACCCAGTGAGATAAAACCAAGGGTGTTGAGTTTTTTAAAGGGAAGGTGACACACAGTGAAAGATGATCTGGAAACCAATGAGGGTGAATCAGTGTGGTGTGCCACGATGAGGGGGACACATGATGGATGGACCAATGCACCCAATGAGAGTGGAACCATGGTGGTAAGTTTCATAAAGAGAAGGAGGCACACCATGAAGACATATCTGGACAACACAGAGGGTGGATCAGGGAGGTTCACCAAAAAGAGGGAGGACACTAGATGGATGTATCAGAATGATTAATTAGAGAGGACTTGAGGTGGTTCATGAGGGTGGATCAAGGAGGTGGACCCCAATGAGTAGGACAACATATGGATGGATCAGAATTCCTAATGAGAATAGACCTAGGATGGTGTGTCTCATGAAGAGAATATTTTTCACCATGAAAGATGATATGAACACTACTGAGGGTAGATCAATGAGGTATACCGCATAGAGGAGTAAGATGTATGTATGGATCAGAATGCCTAATGACAGTGGAGCTAAGGTGGCGTGTTATAGGAAGTGAGGGTTCAAGTCGGTGAAGGTGGATCTAAATACCATTGAGAGGAAATTTGGGTGGTATACCCCAAAAAAGGGGACACCAAGGTTTATCATTTGTTGGGATTGAATCTCTGGGATGATTCCAACATTCCTTGTGGCTGGACACAAATCAAACCCCGTATAGATTGAAGGGTTGATTTGGAGAATACACATGGATATAGGACCTTTGCATTATAATCACTCTTGGTTAGAGGAATATGAACTGTGAAGGGCTTATGGATGGTTAGTATCTAGGGTGCTGTTATAAGAAGCAGTGAAGTGGTTGTCCTGATATCAACATGATGTGATAGCCCAGGGAAGAATTAGGATGGGTATGGATGAAGTTATAATGAAATGGATGGAGTTTGGAAGGTGATGGGATTTAACCTCAGAGAGGCTTCCAACATACCCTAATTAAAAATTTGTGGATCAAAGTCCATGTAGTTCAGAATAGAGCTAGAGAATCTGGGAATACACAAGGATAGTGACTTGGAGACGTGCTATGGGAATAGGCATGGTTAGTGTCCCTTCATAAGATGATCACTCTTACTTTTATGGATGTGATATTTGAAGGTCTTATGTATGGTTAAATACTCAGGTTCCAAAACAAGTAGCAATGGAATGAATTGGGATTATTCAATAACAAGGACCCTGAGATATTAAGAGACATAAAGGGATGAAAGGGAACTGGAGATTGAGACGGACCTGGGTGGATGGTGTAGCCTTACCATAATAAGGGAGAGGTGATTGAGAAGATGGTTGGGGTATAAGTATGTTTATATACCCAGGTGGATGGTTCATAACAGATTCAGGGGATGTATCATAGAGATATGTCCATTAAGAAAAGATGTCACATCAGGAGGGTACATCCAATAGGATGGGGAACCAAAGTTTACCATTGGTTGAGATTGAACCTCAATGTCGATACCTACATACACGAAAGGGATCAGAACCCACATAGTTTGGATCATGAAATTTAATACCTTGTAGGATGAGTGAACCCTCTTAAAATATATTATGAGGAGTGATTGGATTAAATCTCATAGAAGATTACTATGTTCACTATTTAAAATACATGGATCATAGTTCACATAGTTTGGGATATAGGGGGATACAATTAGGTCATACACATGTACAGACACCCAAAAAATTTTGTGGATTACACATTTTTAGTAGCTCAAAGTGGAGGTCATAGACACTACTAACCTCTATGACCACATGATTCATGCTTGGTGTGAGTATTAAGAGGATGAAGTAGACTGTATAGTCATGTTGGGAAATATTTGTCATAGAGGAGTGGTGTGGGTCTTATGCATGGTTTGAAGCACATGTAGATTTAGATTGGGGTAGACACATGTCTAGATTTTGATGTTCTGTGATGGAGCGGTAATGGTGGATGGGGATTATGCATTGAAGCTTCCTAGGTGATACAAAGGAATGGAAATGGTGGATAGGGCTTACATGTTGAAGGCCCCCCAATGCCGCTAAAGAGTAGAAAAGGTGGATGGAGATTATGTGTGGATGTTCCCCATAATGTCCTCCCCATGTATAGAAAAGAGGTAATCCCATGTACATTGCATGAGGAAAGAGTAATTTAACATCATGTGAATGGATTCTGTGCATGGGGATTATGTATGGAATCTTTCCATCCGGATTTCTCATGTCATGTCATGATGGAAACATGACTCATTGGTGAGTTGAGAAATATGATTGAGGATTAGCCATGTACACTTCATTGGGTATTTTTCTAGTGGTACTCTCATGAGTATTGCACGAAAAATCTTAATATTATCACAGAATTCGTCTTGTATTTCTCATTTAACGAATACTATTATTTAATGATTGGGTATGCAATAGTTTAATTTCATGTAGTGAGGAATGTTGGAATCTTATTCATAGATCATAAGGAATCTCTTCTTTGGAAAATGAGGTACCCTATTATTGAATGATTGGGAATGCTAAAATTTAAATTCACATGTTAATGACTATTTTAATATTTTTCTTGATGCATAAGGCATCTCTTGTTCGGAAAAAGAGGAATCATATTCCTGTCATATAGGGTGTAATACAGTTTAGAGTCATTAAGTGATGATTATTTGGTAGAATATTTATAGCAGTGGTAGGGGTTATGAATTATAAAATAGAAACCCATTTTGGTTTATCCTAGCATTGGAGCTATGTGATGGGGTTTCAAGCAGTAACTTTAGAAATGGTATGAATCAAGGTTCTCAGGGAGTTGAATCGGAGAGCACCAAATCATGTCATGGGGAACAGAAAAAGAAGTATATGTTGACTAAATATGTTCCCATGAGTTCAAAGAAGTCTCACAAATCATGGTATTTCATAGGTGGAATTTGGGACTATATAAGGGCATAAAAGGAAATGGGGTCGACCTGACCCAAAAACATCAGAATGTGACTCATGATTTTTCATGGTGGTGGGTGACGAAAATGAGGGGGCCGAGATCAAAGCACGAGACTGAGCTTGATTATGTGGTATCCCTCACAGTATATACCAATGGGCATAAACATTGGATATATGTGATGGAATGGGGTTCACGATGCTCAGGGTCTCATGAAAGATAGGGCTTTGCGAAGCTCAGGGGCTTGTGCATAATAGGGATTCATGGAGCATAGGGGCTTGTGGTGGATAGGGCTTCATGTAGTTATGGATCTCAAAAAGGTTTCCCAGATTCATAGGGGTGTCCTTCTTGAATATTGAAGGCTCATGGAATCCCCATGTTCCTCAAAGTGTCTTATTCCATCATAAAGGGAAATTACATTTATGAAGGGAATCTCTATACATGGTATAGGCTCTCAAGAACACAAGGGAGGTTTCTTTACGATGACTAGATTCTCTCCATCAGTGGACCTCATAGAGAATATGAGATCTTTGGATTGAGAGAATGAGGGTGAAACTTTGAGTTGTCTCCTATGGTAAAATAAATTCATCGGTGTTTCACGGTGCTAGGAAGTGCTCCACGAAGAAAAAAGGGAATCACAACAATTGTGGTGCTCATCAAACTCAAAGCTCTATTCATCAACAACCTTCATGGTAGTTGGGGTCTCATCACACACAAGGAGGGTTCCATGAACATTCATCATGATCACTAATGGAGCTCCACAAAATAGAGATTTTTGAATGGACTACAATTACCATTTTTCATGGATATCTCTGAATGTCCATAACTCATATTCTATAACTCCATTTCGGCTCCATGAATTGTAATATCGATGCCTACAAAATGGGATATGATCCTAGATAATTTATAGAAGCATTCAGTGAAACATTTTGATGCATTTTATACTTCTAATAATTATATTCCTGGATTATTTGTAAAGACCCGGAATTTCCATGGAATTTTTTTTCTTAAGTATGTGGGAATTTTACGAGTTTGCAAAAACTGACTGCGCATGATTCTGAAGCTTGGTGTGCCCGGAATCAATTTCTGAAGTTTTTCTCAGTACGTTCAGTAAACATAAGAGAATGTTTTTATAACTTTTGAACTGGTGCTCGGAATTGAAATTCAAGGGCACCATTGAACTCACAACATCAGTATTCGCTTAAGGAGACTTTCACCTCGACAGTAGATGGTCGGAAATAAAAGATAGTTTTTGGGTTTTTAAATAATGAATTAAAATGAAAATAAAGTTATAGGTTTATTTTTATTTTGGTTGGTTGAAGCCTCCATGTGGAAGTTGTAGGTGGGGTCCGCCACACCATAACCTCCCATGAGAGGTTATGGTGGTGGGGCCACCCAAACCAAACCTCCTCTCCATGATTAATATTGTGGGGACCACATGGGTCTTTATCCCCTTGAAACTCCCCATTAAAGGGGAGAAACCCTCAAACTTCCATTAAGTGTAGGGGAACCTCTTCAGCTCCCCTAACATTAAATTGTGCCAATCCTCCTCATTAAATTAAATTATGCCAACAACATGAATTAATTAGGTAGAGCCAATTTAATTAATTCATCCAATTTGAATATTGGTCCAATAGTTTAACAGGATATCGCAATCTATTATTTTGGTTGGCATTTTTCCTTATGCATTTTGTGTGGAATATTGGCGAGAGGAGAGCTTGGGAGAAATAGAGTTCCTCAATAAAGAACCTTATCTCCCAACGAAGAACGAAGAACACGTTCATCCAATGAAAACACCGGAAACGATCTCCTTATATATTCTTCCCCATACTCCTACTGATGTGGAATGTCTTCCACAACTAATGTGGGAGCTCCGAATTGGAATTGTGTAGTGGACGCGACAAACAAAGATATCCTCCATCTTCTTTCCACGATTTCATCGTCGAATAATGAACAAAGGTAGGGGTTTAATTTCATTTAAAGATCAATGTACTACCTTTCATCAAAAAAAAACAATGAGGATGTTTTATTTTTTAGGGTGGATTTTTGTGGTTTGTTCTAAATGGATGATTTCTATTACCCTAAACGCGGAGGGTGCGGGCCAAACAAACTTGGCCTGACACCCTACGTCGATCTCTTTTGTGATGTCCTCCGGCATTGCGATGAAATGATGAGGTGACGAAGGTGGAAAAGACAATGTATGCGCTACCTATGGCCTCTGTGACCCATGCCACCCCACGGCGTCCCGCACTGGCACCGGCCGAACCGGCCCTGGCCGAGCCCTAGTCGGCTAGCCTGGTCACCCGCCGGCCTACCCGGCTACCTCCTAGCCTACGCAGCCACCTCCGGTGCGCTCGGCTGAACCGCACTGATCTGCGCACCCTGCGCACCCTGCGCCACCGCTGGCTGATCTGGACTCATCCATCTGGGCCAAGCCTCACTCCTCACGATGCTGGCCAAACTGGCCTCGGCCATCTGGGATGAGCCACTGATCCGCTCCCCATGTGCACCTGGCCGAGCCGGCCATCCGCGCCCCTCGAGGCGCCTCCGGGCTGAACCGCCCTTAACCGACCCATGGACGGTCTGCGCCCTTGCGATTGGTCCACGCCCTCGTGCTACTCGCAGTCAGCTTCTCTAGGACCAGTGGGCCAGCCTAAACCCAATGGGTTTTCCCACACTAAGTCGGTCTGGTTCGGACTGACTGGGTCAGATCGGACCTAGGCCCACTATGACCCTTTACTTTCTTTTAGCCATTTCTTTGGCACTAGTTGTCTGTTTGATGAACCATCATAATTACTAGTAATCTTAGAGAATGACGGTCCCTTTGAGTATACCCCACTAGATTATGGTGTATAATTGAGATACAGTCAGGATGGATCATGCACGAATCCAACTGGGTCCTCGGGACTAAAAGGCTAATAACTCACAGACTGGGCATCTGATTGACGCATTGTGTGTTGCGTTGAGACCCCTATGACATGGCAGAACTTTGAGATACTTATTCATGGGAAATTGTGGTAGTTTATGTATCGACACTTGGCTTGAGGAGAAAAACCTCCCAGAATCAAACGTTCTTTGTGCGGAAACCCTGTGGCTGGCTGCGCTCTATCCACTATTCCTAGATCCTATGTGGGTTCGACAGCTCTCACTACTATTCCTGGATCCTGTGTGGGTCCAATAGCTCTGTCTAACGTTCCTAGATCCTATGTGGGTTCGACAGCTCTCACTACTATTCCTGGATCCTGTGTGGGTCCAATAGCTCTGACTACTGTTCCTGGATCATGTGTGGGTTCGACAGCTCTGACTAGTTTTCCTAGATTCTACGTAGGTTCGACATAATAGATGATTCTGTGGCTACATATGATCATATTTATCTCTTTACATAAGTTTTATACCTGTATGAGCAGAGTCAGTATCTTTTTTATTTACCTCATCATTGAGATGAATTACTTGATTACATAGGTATATGTATGGGAATATACCTAAGTGGGGATTTCGGTAGATTTCATACTTTGTGGTTTTTCCTTGTTGGATTCTGTGATACCTTGGGGGGATCAGGGTCCCTACTGAGTATCATTATATTCACCCTTGTACGGGCTATTCCCATACCTTGTTGTGTTGGATGTAGGTGATGGACTACGCTAACCGAGGCTGAGTGTACCAGGATTGGACGGTACCCAGAGGTGGACCTTGTGGTGTGTTGGTACACGGATAAGACGGTCAGACATGGAGTGCTAAGGAGGCGATCCGTACCAAACCTTCATGTAGGAACCTTGGATGATGACTTAGTGGCTGTTTTTTCTATTTTTTCTTAGTTGTACTTGTACCTTCAGTTTCTTGAACTTTCCAATTGGGCTTGAATTTTGGCCCATTTTTACTTAATGTACTCGTCAGTTATTTAGTTTCTTCATGATCGTATATGTTGTGTGAGTTTATAGGTTATAAAGGTCATTCCTTCCCCTTTTAGGGAATTACACCTTTGGGGTTAGTCTCCAGCCCCTGGTCTATGGAAGGCGGGCTTGGGGTAGTAACGGCACGAGCCCTGGGGGATGGGTCATGACAAATTGGTACAAAAGGAGTCGGTTCTACCGTAAAACATAGAAATAGGATATTTTTAGTGAAGCAATAGTGTTAAGGGTACTGAGTGTGGTTTTCAGTTCATGGAGTCCAGTGTTTGTGCAGTGGACAACATATCCATACACCAAGACCTTGACTTCTGATTTCCGACTCATTGCATGAAAACACTGATAACGTGTGTGTTTTGAAGAGTTTTCATTATGATCTTTTTAAGTCAACTCACCAGGTATAACTTTTTGACTGTGGCGCACCTGGTTATTTTCAGGATTCCTCCACATAGACAATCAGCCAGGGTTCTAGGATTTGTATGAGATGGCATTCCACTGAGCGACGAGGCCTCAGTGCAGGGTCATATCTCAATGGAGGCACCAAAGTTACCATTACCTATTGGTCCAGTGATGCCACCAGCCCCAGCAAGAGAGAGTGCATGCTGCTCGAGCGCGTTGCATGTGTTCTAGTGCTAGTGGTCACCCATGTACAAGGGAAAGAATGACCCGCAGCCAGCTGAGGATTTGCTAGAGGTTGTGGTGAGAGTCTTCAGAGTTGTAAGAAAACCACCCGACATTATGGTGATCCTTGTCGTGAGACTCATTCAAGCAGTAGCAGGCAGATGGTGGAGCCTTATTCTCCAGGTGCATAACGAGGCAACACTACTCTGGGTAGACTTCGTGAGCCTCTTTCAGGTAGATTTTGTCCTAGCCACACTACGAATAGTGCAGATACATGAAAAAATTCATCTATAGAAGGGTAGTATGATGATTGCACAATACTCAGTGAGGTTCACTGACCTCTCATGCTACACCACAGATATGGTGATGGGCCCATTATTTAGGGCCTGGACATTTGAGCAGGGGATTAGGCGAGAGATCATGGATTAGATGATCTCCCTCAGCATCTCGATGCAAGCGAGGGTTTTGGAGTGAGCCCTCTTAGTGGAGAGTTTCCTTACTGAGTAGTCACCAATAGTGAGACCCACCACTGGGCATCACGTAGAAGAGTCTTCTATAGCTGGAAGCTGACAGATGTCATAGAGATCCAAGCAGACCAGACCATCTGGTGGATGACCTCAGGACTCAGGTTAAGTTGTGCGTGGAACACGAGACAAATCACGTCATATGGGGAATACACAATGTTTCACATGTAGCAGGCAGGGTCACATGACTCATGACTGTCTAAAAATCTATTTGGATGATCAAAAAGTAATTGAGGGACCTCCCAGGTAGAGTCAGAGGTTCGATCGAGGTGGTCCTCATGGAGAAGGAAGATGTGGTAGAGGAGCTGTTGTGCAACTGGCGGTGGACGACATTTTGAGATGTTACCACTTCCACCACCAGGAGGTCCAGTAGTTGAGGATTATGATCATGGTGCCCCGAAGATGATTCTAGGTATGATTTGTGTCTACTCCACCATAGTTTTAGTTCTTATAGACACAGGTGCTAGTCACTCTTTCATTGCCACTGCCCTCGTTCGGAGCTCAGAGATTCCGACAGAGCCGTTGGCTCGACCTTGTGTCTAGAGACTCCTATGGGAGCAGAATTGATGATTACACACAGTTATCAGCATTGTGAGATTACTATAGGAGGTGAGAGCTTCGACTGAGATCTCCTAGTAGAGGTGTCAAGGCCTTAAGACGTCATCTTGGGTATGAACTGGTTATCTACAATCCATGCTTAGATAGACTGTATTATGAAAAAAGCGTGGTGTGTCCACACGTATGGGACCAGGTTCGCCTTCACTGGCGAGAAGGATCCTTTGTAGTGCCGGATGGACTTTCCTGGAGGAGACTATAGCCGATCACTAATCATTTGGCTTGCCATACCCTCAGATTAGTTGATGTTTAGAGTCCAACTTATCATGTAGTGGTGGACCAGTATGCAGATGTCTTCCCTGATGATGTCCCAGGTCTACCTCCATGCAGAGAGGTGGAATTATAAATTGACTTGTACCCCGAGATGACACCGATATCTACACCAGTATATCGGATGGCTCCCACGAAACTTTGCGAGCTGCGGGTATAGCTAGAGGACTTTTAGGGGAGGGGATTCATCCAACCTAGTGTTTCTCCCTGGGCAGCCCCAATTCTATTCGCCAAGAAGGTGGATGGGATCTTGAGGCTTTTTTTCGAATACTGTCGCTTAAACTAGGTGACTGTGAAGAACAATTACCCACTCTCGAGGATTGAAGACCTCTATAATAATATGAATGGAGCACGGTTGTTCTCGGAGATAGACCTCATGCCAGGCAATCACCAACTCAGAGTTCAAGATGACGATGTGCAGAAGACGGCCTATAGATGACGGTACGACCACAACGATGTCTTTTTTATACCTTTTTGCATAACGAACTCTCCAACATTGTTCATGGGACTGAAGAATAGTATTTTCAAACCATTCCCTTATCAATTTGTAGTAGTTTTAATCGACGACATTCTGATCTACTTGACTACTGAGGAAGAGCATGCCTACCATTTGCAGTTAGTTCTGGATACACTCTGAGAGAACCAGATTTATGATAAGCTCTCGAAGATCTAGTTTTGGATCCGAGAGGTTAAATTTTTGGGACATGTCATATTAGAGGCTAGAGTTTTAGTGGATCCAGTGAACATTGAGTTGATACTTGCTTGGGAGCCACCTAGGAGTGTAACAGAGGTACAGAGTTTCCTAGGTTTGGCTGGTTTCTACCGGAGATTCGTTCCAGAATTCTATAGAGTTGTAGCACCACTATCAGCCCTGATGAAGATGGGGAAACCATTTTTGTGGTTGGAGAGATTCCATTAGAGCTTTCAGGAGCTAAGGGAGAGTCTGACTGGTGCCCCCATCTTGAGGCTTCCAGAGGAAGGTGTAGGGTACATAGTCTACTACAACGCATCAGGGACCAGACTCAGGTGTTCCCTGATGCAGGATAGATCAGTGATCGCATATGGTTCTTGATAGCTAAGACATACCATGTAGAAATATGCTACCCATGACCTGGTGTTAGCAGCAGTGGTCTTCGCCTTGAAGATGTGGTCACACTATCTGATGGGATAGAATTTTACCATATACTCTTATCACAAGAGTCTCAGGTATATCTTCTCTCATAACGAACTGAACCTGAGATAGCGACGTTGGTTTGAGTTCCCCCAGGACTATGACTTTGAGATAGTCTATGCTCCCAGGAAGGGGAATGTTGATTTTGATGCACTAAGCAAGCGGTCTGGTATATAGCTATTAGGCGAAGCGATATAGCAGATAGTAGCTTTGTAGATATCCTTTGTGGATAGAGATGGAGAAACATTCCTACAATATCTCATAGTCACACCCCCACTCCTTCACCAAGTAAGGGAGGCGCAGCGTGGGGATGCTGACTGCGAGACACGACGTGCTCAAATATCCACAGGGCAGGCACCTGATTGATTTTCTAAAGGTGGGGATCACATCATTCTCTTTAGAGGATGTACTATGGTTCCAGTTCCAATTCAGGAGGAAGTGTGTAGGGAGATCCACACATCCCCTCTAGAGGTACATCGAATAGTGGTGAAGATGTACGAGGATCTTCGGTGATAGTACTGGTGGTCGGGGATGAAGAAGGTAGTTGCAGAGTTTTTCTCTTGGTGCCTCACTTGTCAGCAAGTGAAGGTTGTGCACCAGGTACCAGCAGGCTTGGTTCGGCTTTTATAGGTCCTAGAGTAGAAGTGTGGTGGGATATCCATGTACATAGTGATAGGAATTCCACCTACATTTAGGGGTCATGGCTTGATTTGGGTGATCATCAACCAACTCACCAAGTTGGCCCACTTCTAACTGATCAGAGAGTAGGGTTCAGCAGAGAGCTTGGGATACCTCTATATGCATGAGATTGTGAAGCTACATGGATTACCTTCATCTATTGTCTCTGGTTGTGACGCAGAGTTTACTTCCTAGCTATGGAAGGGGTTGTAGAAGGATTTCAGGATGTAGCTTCGGCTAAGAAGTGCCTTCCATCCTCAGAGGAAGGGCCAGATTGAGAAAACCACTCAGACCCTCGAGGACAATATTCGTGCTTGTGTTCTTGACTTCGATCGCAGCTGGAAGGATCACAAACCTTTTCTGGAGTTTTCATACAACAAAAGCTATCCCTCCACCATAAGGATGGACCTTTTGAGGCATTATACAGGTGACTTTGCAGATCACCATTATGCTGGATTGGCCCTGGGGAGTCATCACTAGTGAGACCAGAGATGGTATGGGCTACCACGGAGAAGGTGCAGATCATCCAGGAGTGGATGAAGACTACCCAGAGCAGGCTGAAGTCATATGATGATAGGAGACAGAGGCCTCTGGAGCTTGAGGATAGAAAGCACATCTTTCTACGGGTCTCACATTGATGAGGACTATGGATATTTGGACGAGGCAGAAACTTTTCTTTGAGATTCATCGGACCTTTCCATGTCCTCAATAGAGTAGGCGAGGTGGCTTACCACCTGGAACATCCCCCTCAGTTGCACCGGGTGCGTGATGTTTTTCATGTATCATAGCTTAGTAGATACGTGCATGATCCTACTCACATCATCGACCATGGAGTGTTGGACGTCGACTATGGGGTGACTTTTACGGAATATCCAGTGGACATAAAGGATCAACAAGAGCGGGTCCTTCGTGGATGGTTGATACCTCTAGTGCGCGTTCGCTAGAAGCATGAGAACCTACAAGAGGGCACCTGGTAGTGGGAGTCTTAGATGCGTGCTCAATACCCCCACTTGTTCACTTAGTTTGAGTTATAGCTTACAGGGATGTAAATCCCTGAGGTGGGAAGAATGTAAATACCTAGAATTTCCATGGAAATTATTTTCTCAAATACATGGGAATTTTACTAGTCTGTCAAAACTGACGATTCATGATTCTAAGGCCTGATGTTCCCAGAATTGATATCTGATGGGGTACGTTTAGTAAACATATGAGCAGTTTTTATAACTTTTTAACTGGTGCTCGGAATTAAAATCCAAGGGCACCGTTGAAGTCACAGTGCCGATATTCACTTAAGAAGACTTTCACCACGACAACAAATGGTCAGAAATAAAAGATTGGTTTGGGGTTTTAAATGAATGAATTAAAATAAAAATAAAGTTGCAGCTTTATTTTTATTTTGGTTGGTTGAAGCATCCATGTAGAAGTTTGAGGTGGGGACCACCACACCTTAACCTCCCATGAGAGGTTATGGTGGTGGCGCCCACCTGAACCTAAACACCTCTTCATGATTAATATGGTGGGAACCACCTGGGTTTTTAACCCCTTGAAACTCCCCATAAAATGGGAGAAACCCTCAAACATCCATTAAGTGTAGGGGAGCCTCTCCAACTCCCCTAACTTTAAATTGTTCCAATCCTCCTCCTTAAATTAAATTGTGCCAACCTCATGAATTAATTAGGTGGAGCTGATTTAATTAATTCATAAAATTTTAATATTGTTCCAATGGATTAATAGGATATCACAATCTATTATTTTGGTTGGCATTTGTCTTTTTCAATTTGGGTGGAATATATGGGAGAGGAGAGCTTGGAAGAAATAGAGTTCTCCAACAAAGAACATCTTCTCCCAATGATGAATGAAGAACGCGTTCATCCAATGAAGAATGCCAGCAATGATATCCTTCGATCTTCTTCCCTGGACTCCTACCGACATGGAACGTTTTCTACAGAGGACGTGCGAGCTCGGGATTAGAAGTCTCTGGCAGACATGAAAAACGATGATCTCCTCCGCCTTCTTTTATGATTTCATCGTCGAACAACAGACAAATGTAGGGGTTTAATTTCATTTTAAAGTTCCATTTTTTTCCTTTCTTCAAAATGAATAACGAGGGTCACTGGATGACCTCAAAGGTGTAGAGAATTATTAAAAAGTATTTAAATATAGAGTTTAACATTAGCATAATATATCATCCTTAGATGTATATTCAATATTTAAAGACCATTAAATCCCAAGAAGTTGTATTTAGAGAATGTTCAATATATTTTTATGGTGTTTTGGATCAACACATTTATCTATTCAAGTTATCATATAAAAATTTCATTCACTCTAGCATTAGTATGGATCCTTATGGAGTCCTCCATCACTAGATTTTTAGAAATTAAATATATTGTGATTGAGTATGATAATGAAATATATAGAGATAAAATCTAGATAATGAAATTGAAATTATTGTTAGAGACATTTAACAACATCTCAAGGTAGCTTAGAGTTTGTATATAAGTTTACTAATAGTTATCTATGAGATCATAAATTTGAGGTTTTTTATAGGTTATTCATATGAATATCTATAGAAATAATGTTATGAGATTTTGAAAAAAGTGATATATAATCCCAAGATATATTATCCCCTTTTATATTCATGATCATATCAGTATATTTTCTTATCTCTTTGTGTATCCACCAAATCTCTATCAAGATCATGATGTGTTCCATGTCGTTATCCTCATTAATCCAATACCTGATCCATCATGTCTATTTAACTCAACGGTAGTACCACTATATTATGATATATCTTATGAGGAATAAAAAATGTAGATTATATATTGAATAGTCAATGTGTTGGAAAAGAAGACCATTTACCTAGTCAGTGTTTTGGGGATAAAAAAAAATGTTTATAAGATACATTGGAACTCATTGATATGATATAGTAGAAGTGTCCCCAATTGTTTGTATGATGATAAATAAATTCAATCGATAAATTCATAAAAGTGGATATAATTTAACACACAAATATTTTATGATATATTTTCTTTTGAAATATGTATATTTTATTTTATATCATTCAGTACATGTAACTGTGATTATCAATAAACTGTGATATACTATTAAAGTATTGTAACTAAATGTGAAATTTATATCCTATTAATCATATTAAAGAGATTTAATAGTAAAATGAAAATTATAACGAATTATTTTTTTACACATAATCATAATTAATTAATTATATATTAATTGGATTTAATTTGAAATAATTTCATTTGAAAGTTAAAATATTTCATATTTTTTTGAAAAAAAAAAATTTATACATTCAACTGGTGTTTATATTAATAAGTTAAATTAAATTCTATAGATGAATTAATTTATTGAAATATATAGATAATATATTTAATAAAATACTATAACATTCTATTTATTTATACTGAGAATCAATTAATAATAAATTCAGTCTTATGCTTAAACACACATATATCAAAAAATGGGTTTTCATCATGTTTTCTACAATTATTTTAAAAATAAAACCAAATAATTAATTGATATTTAATATTTTAAAATTTATTCTAAATTTTGAATCAAAATAATAAATGTAACTTAATGTGGTAATCATAAATTTTTACTTAATGAATATTTACCATGATAAATATATCATTACCCGAGTAATGGATATAATGGATGAAAGAAGGGTTAACCTAAGTGAAAATGTTAAAAATTAAAAAAATCATTTAATTTTATAATATGATTTTACCTCTACCATAATATTAATACATTTATATCTTGTACATTTATTATCCACATTAATTGTTCATGACATATATTATATAATAATGTTTCCTATTTTTACAACTTGTTCACAAAACACACATGAGTGAAAATTACTTTTTTAATTAAAGATAAGACACTTTTAAGGAGTAAGTGAGAAACCACAAAAGAGAACAGACCAACCAAAAACATACACATAAATCAACCAGTCCTACCCCAACCAAGTAACTGTGCCATGAAGAAAACCCTCCAGTGATGCAGACCCTCAGCATACAGTCCCGTGCAGATGCACGTGCACGAAACCGATGGCAACGCCATACCCTCTCAGCATCCCAATCTGAAGGTCTTCCTCGATGGAGACTTCTTGCTTTGATCCTCATCTAAAGCAGGTCTAGGCCGAATGTGGGGAATGAGAACAACCATACAGCCAATCCGAACAACCAGGGTACCCCTCACAAAACCAATACCATCAAACCATCCACCTGAGGCCAATTACTTAAGCAGAAGTTTTAAATATAAACTTGATGTTACCCGAATCGATTTCTATAAATAGATTACATGCTAAGGACACCAATTGTAAATTAGATCCTTTCAATATCCACTTCTCAAACTCAAAAACCAGCTGGTCCCAAGACTGAATGAGCTCCTATACAATGGTCTTGCCATGATTGAAGCCTCCAACCAAAATTGAATCTTGTTTTTCAATCCATGTGTATTTTTCCTCATTTAGAGACACCTCAAGAGACCTCCCCATCATTTTAGCTGCCTCCTCCTCAGTTTCATTGAGCAATAAAGGTTGTTCTATCACGTGGTCTTCGGAGCTTAACAGCAAGACTATGGTATGATCCTCACGAACCTCGAGATTCTGATATATCAGAGTCTCCATGCCCATCTTCATCTTGCTCATTTTCTTTGCAGAGCGGGTCTTAGGAGTAGGGGGTAGAGAGGAGTAGTATTTCCTCCCCTTCCTTCTCCTGGAGTCCCTATCACATCTTAGGCTTGAGTCCTAATCTGCCGATTGAATAGGCTCATGAACTTCGGTAGCCATCCCATTGACCCTGACATCCTCAACTGGAGGAATGGAATCAGAACTCAAATAACCCTCTGGGAGACCTTCGAACCTGTTACGCAAGGGAACCGTCAACCGAGATGAACCCAAATTCCCCATCTTCTCACCTCTGGTTGTGATAGGCACAACCCAATCAGACACTTGCCTCCCCTTACTGACATCTGCCCCACCCTTCCATTCTTTCTCAGTATCCGAACTACGTAACTCCACTTTCTCACTACCAGACGAGCTATCCAAGGACTTCCCCCATCCGACTTTCCTTCCACCCGGACCTCCATATTCTAGGATTTACCTTCTCCATCTTGCATCCTACCACTGGGAGGCCCTGTGAGATCTGCTTTTAGCCGGTTGAAGGGGGAGTCTAGAGTGGTCACCGAATCTTTCGAATTCCGAGGGTGGTCACCTAAGGTATAAATAGTCTTCCCATCCTTTTCCCATGAATTAAACTCCTCATTCTCATCCTCATCCAGAGACAAGAATCGGTTTAAGGAGCATGGATCAGTACTGACCAATTCAGTGCTGATTAGGAGGGACTGCTCAGCATCATCTGCATTTGTTAAATAGTCAAGACCACGTCCCATGAATTGATGTCCACCACTGTTAGCAATATCTTGAATATGCAAGGAAGGATCCATTACCTTCCTACCAACATGAGTATCTAAGGCATTAACCCTGAGATCATCCTTGAGCCTGCTAAAAACACTAGACACCGAGGGGTTTTCACCCTGCTTTGCAGCAGGTGAAGAGTGCTCAGCAATACTGAACCCATTTGCTCTAGGCTCATGATCTCCTCTATTGCTGCCTTTCGAAACACCTCTGGACTTTATAGCATCAGCTTTCTGGTGGAAATCGCGTTGGCAGAAAGACATGGTGTGTCCCAGTCTACGGAAAATCGAAAAAAAATCCATCCAATGATCAAAGATCACCGGCTTCTTGCATCAGATCTCCTCAGTAGCATCAATCCATATCATCTCCACCAGTGCTCTAGAGGTATCAACCTCCACACACATCCTTGGATTAATCGGGTGGCTAAACAAGGCTGTATGGGAATCAACACATAGAAAGCGCCCAACCATGTTCCCCAACACATGCATGATCACTGGGTTTTGAAAGGAAAGGGGAAGCAGGGGAAAGCTAATCCAGACTGGAATGATAAGGGAATCATAGTTCATATGAAAATCATAGTACCATCTACATAAATGAAACTCATACCTTCCGCACTTCTTTGGTACAAAAAATAGTGCATGAACCATGTCCTTAGATGAAGAGAAATAGAACGTAAAAATTCGCTTATCCAGTAATCTAAAAACCAACTGAAACTGAAGTCCCCAAGATTTGGTGACGAACCTGTCGAAATCGTCCACAGAAGGTCAAAACTTCCTGAATCGAGCAATCAAGGTAAGATCAAGGAGACTCTCAGCTTCTGAGATCTCCATAACCAAAAGAGAGACCACATGGTCTCCGTTCTGAAATCCATGAACCTTCAGATGGATCTGAATCTTAGGAAAAGGTGGATACAAATCAGGGTCAGAAAAACAGGTGAAACGATTCTGCCGCGAGACCTCCTTCTCATCCACACCCCCTTCATTTTGCAGCGGATGGGGGGGGGAGCCACCGGCCCCATTAGGGTTAGATGACTATAATCTCAACCTCAGGCTCCGCCGTGTGGGCCAAATCATCAGGTCTTTGTGTACCAAACACACTTAAATAATGGAACATAAAATCTTCTATTAACCACACAACTTGAGGCACTTAACATAGAAATTAATAACCAAAATAATCTCCCAATATCGTTATACTTCTCCTTATGGTTTACTTTCAAAAAAACCCATCCCAAAATCCTAAAGGTTCCTTTAAATGTATGATATCAAAAATAAAGGTATATGTTCTTACCTATCTTTTTTATTTTTTATTTTCAAAATCCGAATAATAAATTCATATAACATATTACTATAATTTAGTTATTATAATTAAAATATTAACATTATTTAATCCTTTTTTATATCAATTTTCTATCTATTTTTTATCTATTATAAAATTAAAAGGTCACTCATGTCTATGGGTAGACTACCACCACTACGGTATGATGTGATTCATTTTTAATTTCCTCTTTACATTGATGTTTATAAGAATAAATTAATGAATATATATGATACTTATGGTATAATTATTATTATATAAAGATAAGCTACTATTTACCAATATTTTTTTTTCAGACAATCAAAAAGTGGAAACATCATTCGTTTATATTCAGAAACTACAATCTTAATGAAGTGATGTAATTCAGTTTTCCCCAAAATTTCATATGAATAGTTATAAAATTATATAAAATTAATAAATAGAAAATATTTATATTATTACGATTTTATATATGGCTAAACCATGACAATGGAGCAAGTAATAGATCCATTAAACTGAACACATGTAGGGAAAACCGACTAGTTTTCTCAGGATTCATGGTTTAGGTTTATGATTTTAATTTAGTGTTTACGTTTTAAGGTTTAGAATTTATAATTATCAGATTAGGGTATAACAAGAGAAAAATGGTAAATTATAAAAAATAAAAAATAGTATTTTATTTATTAATTTGTTCCTATAATATATTTTCAATAATTTTTTTGAAGAGTTTTTGACTTCCTATGAAGTATTACTGGACTTAATGTAATGTTGTATATTACACTATAATTTATTATCAAGATTATTTATAATAAATTTCATTTGAGTAAAAATATAGGTTCCTTATAAACAAGACCTATATATTTTATTACCCTATGGTTGTTCCTATATATTTTCTAAATTAGTTTCATTTTCCTCTCTGGTACATTAAATTTTGAGATGTTGTTTTTAATGAAAACATACCTTATTTCCTCTTTACTCAAAAAACATTTTATTTCATGTCCACATTCTATTATATTTTTCAATAATTTTATTTTATAGGATAAATTGTATGTTTAAATTAATTTTATACCATATTTTTCCTTCCTTTCAATGTTATATAAAGTAATGTATCTATTCTATTTAGAATAAGTTATTCATGAGTTTTTACAAAAGTGTGAAAAAGATATATTTTTAACATTTACCTGAAAAATATATTTTCCCAATATCATGACTATTATTTATTTTATGATTTAAATAGAACTTGTAATAGTTGTATTCAAATAAAATCGACTTTTTAATATTCCTTAATTTTTTCTATAAGCTACAGAAAGAAATTGAAATTTTATCTATTTTCATATATATGTTTAAATACACTTTTAATGGTATTTTTCATATATTTTAATATACTTTAAGGATTGTTATTCTTCACTTGGGATTTAATACACTTTTTTTCTCTTGAGGGATTATAATTATTTTTTATATATTATTCTATGAAGGTCATTTTTTTCTTATGAGTTATTTTTAATGCGGTGAATGAAATATGAAATTCATTTTGTTTCTGTGGGTTATGATACGATGAAAATGCGATTATTTTAGAAACACATTAACATTAAATATGTTATGTAATCATGAAAAGATAATATATTTATGAATCCCATTTCTTTTTTATAGGTTATGATATGATGAAATGATGAATGTTTCTATGATCATGTTCCATACATATATACAGTTTTCTTTAAGTGACATTTGACACCAAAATTATATATCCCTCCAATGAATTGTTAAAATAATTACATCTCATGTAATTATATATATTGTAAAATAGAGTAATACAGATTTAGTAAGAGACTATTTCCATTATAATAGTTATAAGAGTAACCAATGACTATAGAAATAAAGGAATGGGGAGTGAACCTAATATACTATGATCGTATTTGAAGTGATAATTGAGTATAGAATTAATTTTAAATAATTTTGTGCATTCCAAAAAAAACTGTGTTTTATTATTATAATATGTTCTCATGTTTTATGGTGGGTTATTAATGATTTCACACACATATTAATTATCTGTTTTGTTATAAAAATGAATTATTATATAATTAATTATTAAAGATATATGAATGATTAGGTATGAATTTTTTAATTTATGAAAATGTTATAATTTAATTTTTCTTATATTAAGATCAAAAATGATCATTGATTGATATATATTATATTTACCCGTATGATGTTTCTACACCCACCCTTTCTTATGTTTCATTTTTCTATATTATGAAGAAGGTTTTTATGTGTGGAATGTCTGAAAAGTGAAATATGTGAGTAGGATTTTATGGAATATATTGAAGATCCTTTGTGGAATAAAAATATTTTCATTAGTTATATAATTAAAAAAACACTATGATTAGGTAATTTAATGTTAATAGATGTATTGAATATCTATCTAAACTAGTGTAATATTTATGTATGTAATGTTTGTGAGACCTTATTTCACTCCCAATTACATTTAATATTATCTCATGTGGAAAAAATATTTTCCCAATGCATTATACGTTTATTTAATGATGGACCCACTATTCAAAAAATTAATAGCATAAAACCTTATTCCACAAGATCATAAAAATATTAATTATTTCATTATATTTTAATTACCCAGTGTGAAATAAATTGGTTTCGTGATATAATATTTAAAACATAAACATCATAATCCATTTATATAAATAAATTTTATTGTTTCAAAAAAATGTATCCCATTTAAAGCATAACAATATTTTATGTTTGTGGGTATAGATAAATAAACCTTATTCTAAAATTTAATATATTTTTTTAATATCAAGAAAAACTCTTTCTCTTTTGGTAACTCTTAAAAACAATAATTTATTGAAAAACTAGAATATGGTTTTATTTGAAAACCCTTTTAAACCTATAAATTAAGATTCATGATGGAGGACTTCAATGAATATGGGAAATTATATCCAAATAAAATATATTAAAAGATAACTTTCTTTTCTAACTTCTGTGAAAATTCATTTGTGAGTTATATGAAAAACCTATGAAAAGATTAATGTTTAAAAATTTTAAATAATTTAAAAGGTGTAAAAATTTAATTTTTAATACATTTATGTATAAGTAAAAAAATAAATAAAATTATTTAAAAAAAATGGATATGAAATAAATATATTCCTGAACAAAAAAGAAATTAGGAATGATTTTATTAAAACATTTTTTTGATTATTTTACGTTCAAAGGACATGAAAGTGAATAAAGAAATGAAGATTAAAAAAACAACCACATGAGATGAAAATAAATGAATTTTAAAAGATATTTATCATATAATTTCATGAAATTGAATTTAAACATAAATAATCCCATAATGAAATGAGATTGTAAAATAAACCCTTACCCCAAGTCTTCAATTAATTTTTACACTATGTTAACGTCAAATATAATAAATTTATATTTATTATAAATATATAAAAATACACATTCAAACTTATATTATGTTATATAATTTTATTTTAATTTCAAATAATAAATTTACTATCAATTCTCCATTAAAATAAACATTTTTGTGGTAATAGTTTTGTCTTTCATGCATGTTTCAGTTCGACAATTCTGATCCTTGAACCTTTGTCGTGGTTTCATAATTTATATTTTTTTAATCGGGTCATAAGAATAATACATTTTAATTATGTATAATTTTATAGAAATTCATATAAATTAATTATGAATATTTAATATCATTAATTTATAGAGATGAAAGTACATACATTTTCCCAACTTGTGTTTTCATTTTCCAAAAATTTGTAAGGAAAAAAGGTAAATTATAATATAACTTTATAGTTTAATAATATTATCATAAATATCATATATATTAATTAAATATAACTATATTACCAACCATTTTCAGTAGACATTGAAAACGAATCACATCACTTCGTGAAGGTGGTAGTACAGAATTAGACATTATTGCAATTATTATTTTCAAATGGATGTGAGGGTAAAAGATTAAATAATATTATGTCATTAAATAATCATAATTTTGTTATAAAAATTATATATATCCCTTAAATCCAACCATATTACACTATATGAATGAAAATGATGAAAAATATAATATTTCACATCATAGATATGGAAGTTTATATATATTCATGTGGGAGGTTTTTATTTTCCATTAAATATAAAGGAGAATTTTTTTTGAAAATAATATAAAAACTTTTAGTTATACTTAATATTCTTATTCCATAAAGTTAAAATTGATATAGAATATTTTTAGTAGTTAATGGAAGACAATAAACTTGATATAGATAGATAAATACAATTACATCTTCTTCTAGTTTCTTCCTTTAGCTTACACCATAAGCCTTATTGAGATAGTATTTTGGTAAAAGAATGGCCTTTAATACATAGAAATGAAATTTATAATGGTATCTAGGTATGGATTGGAAAAACAATACATCTTATGTGATTTTGGATGAGTGAGAATAGGAGGTTACATTTTATATATAATGTGGTTTACAAACATATAAATACTTGAAACATAATTATATTGTATATATCTTACTAAATTTAAGTGGATAAAAATTATCATATTTTATAATATTAAATGGTAATGGTAAAAATAAATTTAAGAGATGAGATTTAACAAAGTTTTCTGTTTTATTTAAGAACTTATATCTTTAATTAACCTCCACTTTATCCCATCTAACACTTATTGTGGCTACATATTTTTCACCATGGTAAATATTCATTATGGATAATATTACGATTAAATTATTATATAATGTTTATTATATTGATTTCAAATATATAACCCATTTTAAAAATATTTATTTCCATGATGTGGGAGAAATTAAGTCGAATATATTTACAAAAAATGTGTAAAAACAATTTTTGAAAAAATTAATATTTTTATATATAAATGAATGTATACTTATGTAGGCCTATTATTTATTAATATTAGTTTTTATAATGAATTTATAAGATTAATACTAAATGATTTATTTTTTTTGAAATTATAATTGTTCAAAAAATAAATGAAATCATTGAACCACCTCATTAAATATAACGAATACAAAAATAGTGTTTAGTTAAAATAAAATATAACTTATGATTCAAAAAGTCATGAAATTATTTCCAAACACGACATAGTAGTTTTAAATGATTTATTTTACTCTATAAACATATATATAGTTATGAAACAGGTTTCAAATATTTTTAATAAATTCACATATTGAAATTAAATCATCAAAATTATTATGTTCTTAAAAATGATATTTTCACTATTCATAAAAAATTACCCCTTTTAGAAAAATCAAAAAACCCGACCATAATATAAATTTCAAATTATGTATTAAAAAATTTTGTACATCTTTTAGAACAAAAATTAAAAAATTTATAATTCTCTCCTCCAAATATGTCATATATAATATATTATTAAAATAATTTTTATAGACACAACATTTCTATTGAGCTACGCATAACTAAATTTACACTTCTTATAATATATTTTACTATTTATGTACCATTTATGTATTTTATGTTCAATTTCAAATTTTATTGTAATATGTTATTGTCAATTTAGTATAGTGATTCTAGTATCACAAGATATCAACATAATAAATTTTGTAAAGATAAATATATTCTAAAATTTTGTGGGGTTACATTCTACCACCTTATAACAATTACTCTCTAGAAATTATATTACTCAAAAGAAATAAAATAAGGAGGTGTCTTCCATATTACACCCTTGGGTTCTCAAATAGATTCCTTAATTTTATGTTTCTTCCAAAACAATTGACAAGGTGAGAGTTCATGTTCTCTGGTAATTTACCTCTTCAATCTAGAATACCATCAATTTTCCATTATAAGAAGGAACATGTTGCAATAGTAGAAACTAATAGTTTATTACAAGTGAAATATTGGGTATATAATTCATAAAAAGATATATCTTACCCATATTTTGGACTTGGTTGGGGTGGTTGAATGTTCATGGTTATATTCTATTATCCAGGAATGATAAAGACTCTCATAAGGACAAATATATCCATGGATGAACATACCCTTATTTCAAAATTTCATATCCTTCATCCATGTAGATATTAATAAGAATATATTATCACAATCTTCAAAACCTATATATCAATGAATATTTTTAATATGAATTTTATATCACCTCTATGTTCTATTAATGTGTTACTTAATGACTCTAACCTTATCAACCATTTCATTATCTAGCTCAGGTCCCAATAGAATTATTTATCTTACTTAATACCTTCAAATTTGAATTCTACAATTCTTTTTATAGATTTATTCATATCAATCCATATGAATTATTTATTGATATTTTATCTGGTAATACAATTAGAATGGAGGATGGTGTTGATCCCAATGACCTTTGAAATCTATAGGGAAATATGTAAAGACCCGCAAATTTCAAGGAAATTTTTTTCTTAAGTTTCTTTGGAATTTTACAAGAGCGCAGCTTCAGACGGCACCTGATTCCGAGGCCCGGTGTGCCCGGAATCAATTTCCGAAGTTTGGCTCGGGTACGTTCAGTGAACGGACGAGGGGGTTTTTCTATCTTTTGAACCGGTGCCCGGAATCGAATTCTGAGGGCACCGATGAAATCGCAGCGCCGGTATTTGCTTAGAAACGCCTCTTCCGGAGTTGCGTTTGCTCAGACGTGGTTTTTAAATTTTGGGGCTTTAAGTCAGAAATAAAATAAGTTTGTGCGACAACTTTATTTTATTTCACTTAAGCTGCTTGGAAGCCACTTGAAGCCACTTAAAGACGGCTTGAACTGAGTTGAACTGGATAGGATGCTATCCAGAAATATCATACCCCCTTGGTAGGATATTTGTGAGGTGGGGCCCGCACAAGCCCCGCCGTTTTTTTCGCTAAGTAACGCACCCGCGAAAACCCGTCAAAGTAACTGAAAAGTCAACCGACGTGTTTTCTTTAATTCTTAACAGACCATTTAATTGGGCGGTTTATTTCGTGAATTAAATGGGCTGTTTCATTCGTTGAATTAATTCAACGAATTTAATGGGTCGTTACTTACGCGTTTGCGTTCGTTGGCAAAATAATAAAATAAGACCAACTCTTTCCTTTGGAGGATTACTCGTTGTGTGAGATTCTCTGGGCCTCCACCCTCCCCGCGAAGAACGCGAAAAACGCGAAGAACGCCGGCGACCGAAATTCGACGACGCACACCGAGATCTGCGACGTCGACGAGCTTTACCCGCGACGTTCTTCGGCGACGCTTCTTCTTCCGCGGCCGATCCTCGTTCGGAAACTAAGGTTAGAATCAGATCGTTTAAATTCTCCTTTTTTTTAAATTTCATGGCAACGGATTTAATTAATTAAATCCGTTTGTTCTTGATCCGGAGATTGGCGACGCGACGCCGGATACCGCGACGACGCAACGATCCCCCTCCTTCCACGACGAGCGATTCTGCGACGACCTCTCATCCGACGACGACAAAGTAAGGGTTGAATTGAAATATTTTGCCTTTCCCATGTTTATTCTTTTAAATTTTAAAGAACCGATCACGGAACAATTTTAAATTTATTTAAAATTGTTGATTGGTCATTTCTTTTCCTCCCGATGATGTTTATGACTAACGCGGAGGGTGCGGATCTAACAAACAAGATCCGGCAACCCTCCGCCGATCTTCCCTTTTTTGTGCGGATTTGGCGGACGACGACGAACCGCGCGGCATGGGCGATCTGTTGATCCCGCAGTGAAGGTCGGCCCCCGGGAGGAGCAACGGCGCAGACGGGAGGCAAAACGGGCCACCGGAGCAACTCCGGCGGCCCGCGGAAGGAGGCGGCGGCGCGGGACGCCGGCGCGGCGGCGCCGGCAACCGGAGGCGGCGGCGCCCGGCGCGCCGCCGGAGGAGTCCGCCGCGGCCGAGCCGCGGCGGCGGCGAACCGCTGGACCGCGTCCGCGGTCCGGCCACCCAGCACGCGGCCCGCGCGGGCCGCGTTTCTCCAAAGCCGCGGGTCAAACCCGCGGCGGCTCATTCGACCGCTCGGCCGAAGCCGAGCCGGCCGGTCCGGTCGGCCAGGCCGCGCCCAGGCCGGACCGGACCCGGCCTAGCCGGGTTGGGCCGGGTCGGTCCGACCCGATTCGGGCCGACCCGGTTCGGCCGACCCAGGGGGGGTTCGGGCCGGGTCGCCCCGGGCCCAGAACCCCCGTTTTCGGGCCTCTTCGGTCTTTTGCCCATATCCTGGGCCTGGGACCTCCGATTGACGAACCGTCAGCGGCTACGTGATCCTTGGATCGAGACGGTCGTTTCGGTATATTATACTCAAGGTTTCGGAAGACTTTGGGTTCGGCCGGGTTGGTTCGTACACGAAACCAACCGGGCCCTCGGAGCGGAAACGCTTATAACTTGAGCTACGGACGTCCGATCGACGTACCGTCAGCTGTGGTAGTTTCCTCTAAGTGAGACGGAACTTTTGGCATACTCCGCCCGAGGATCGGATACAGGCGGGGTACGGTCGGGTTGGTTTTGCCCTAAAAACCAACCGGGCCCCTGGGATGAAAATGCCAATAACTCTCAGACCGGGCGTCCGATTGACGCGTCGTCTGTTGCGTTGAGATCCTGTTGTCGATACGGAACTTTTGGATACATCAACTTCGGACTACGTGTCAGTTGATGTATCAGCCTCTCGGCTCGTGGAGCGGGCCCTCTTAAACGAGCTCGCTATGTGCGGGAACCCTAGCGCTGGCTGTGACTTCGACGACAGAGCAGAGATCCTCCGTGGACTGCGACGACGGCAGAGCAGAGATCCTCCGTGGACTGCGACGATGGCAGAGCAGAGATCCTCCGTGGACTGCGATGACGGCAGAGCAGAGATCCTTCGTGGACTGCGGCGACGACTGTGCAGAGATCCTTAGTGGACTGCGTCGACTACTGCACTCAGCGATCCTACGTGGATCAGTGCTACAGGTTCTGTGTGAGCCCGATCCTATGTGGGTCCTTACTACCGGTTCTGTGTGAGCCACTGCCTACAGGTTCTGTGTGAGCCCGATCCTACGTGGGTCTTTTGTGGGGGTTAGTACCTATCGATCCTTCGTGGTTCCGACGACTTAGATGGATCAGTGATCATCTTTGACGTCATCTGAAAAAGTATACCTGGTTGAGCTGAATCTTATGTTACTCTCCTTCGTGGATTGTGTTGAACTATCCTATGTGGATTTACTGTTTACTCTCCTTGTGGATTTGAGTCTTGCTTTCCTTTGTGGATTGAGTTGTTCTTGAGCTCGTGAGCAGAGCTAGAATTGGGGACTTAGGTATATGTATGGGCATATACCTAAGTCGAGTCAGATGTTACTTCGTGATTGCATCTTTCTTTTGTGCTATATCCTTTTTGGATTTCGGGAGACCTTCGGGGGTCTCGGGGTCCTTACTGAGTAGCTTGTACTCACCCCTGCACGGGCTATGCCCGCACCTTGTTGTGTTGGTTGCAGACGACGGACAGCGCTGATCACGGTTGGGGCGTGGAGCAGGACGGTACCTGGAGGTGGACCACTGGGCGGGACGTGCTCGGAGCGGACGTGGGACCCGAGGAGCCTGGAGGCTATCTGTACCCACCCTTCAGGTGGGATTGCCAGTGGACGACACGAGGCCGCCGTCTTTTCTTCAGTTGCTGTACTTTACCCTTTTCAGTTGTACTTTACAGTTGGGCTTGTATTCCGGCCCCCTTTACTTTTCTGCACTTTACTTTCCGCTTGCCGACTTTGTGTGGTTGTTACTTATAAAGGCAATGCCTTCCCTGTTTACTGGGACTTTACGCCTTGGTGCTAGTCGCCAGCCCCTGGCCTATGGAAGGCGGGCTTGGGGTAGTCACGGCACGGGCCCCGAGGACGGGTCGTGACAAATTGGTATCAGAGGTGGTCGGTTCTACCGCAGACTCTGATTATCCTTTCTTTCTATATGAAGCAATAGTGTTTAGTGTATTGAGTGTGGTTATCAGTTCAGGGAGCCCAGTGTTGGTGCGGCGGCCGACGTATCCGTACACCAGGACCCTGACTCCTGATTTCCGACTTAATGCATGAAAACATTTATTGCGTGTGTGTTTCAAGTTTCTTTGTGATTGCTTGTGTCAGCTCACCGGGTATACTGATCCGCTTCATGAAAGTCTCAAGTTTTCCTTGTGATTACTTGTGCCAGCTCACCAGGTAAACTGTTCTGACTATGGTGCTCTTGTTCTCCTTTTCAGGATGGCCCCGCGACGACAGCCAGCTAGGGTTCCGAGTGTAGGGCGCGACGGCAGCCCACCGAGCGACGAGGCCTCGGTGCAGGGCCCTTTTCCAGCAGTGGCACCGGCGGTAGCTTTACCCGCCGAGCCACCGATGCTGCTAGTACCAGACGCTGACGATGCACGTCGCCTTAGGGCACTGCATGAGTTTCAGAGCCAGCGACCACCCATGCAGAGGCAGAGGGTCGACCGTGGCGGTCCGCAGGGAGGAGGCGGACGAGGCAGAGGAGCTGGCCGAGCAGCGGGTGGTGGGCGACGCTTCCAGGCTCTACCCCCACCACCACCAGGAGGGCCACCTCGACCACAGGGAGCTGGCGGGCAGGGACAGGCCCTGCTCCAGGCAGTGGAGGCCTACGACCCCGACTTTCCAGAGATGATTCGAGGTACGATCTGTGTCTATTCCACCCTTGCTGCAGTACTTATAGAAACAGGAGCGAGTCACTCTTTCATAGCCTCTGCCCTTGTTCGGAGCTCGGAGATTCCGACTGAGTCGTTGGCTCGATCCTTACGGCTAGAGACTCCTACGGGAGCAGACTCGACGATTACGCACTGGTGCCGGCAGTGTGAGCTTACTCTAGGAGGCGAGAGCTTCGGCTGGGATCTCCTTGTAGCGGCGTCGAGGCCTTACGACGTCATCTTGGGCATGGATTGGCTATCCACGGTTCATGCCCAGATCGACTGTTTTAGGCGCAAGGTGCGATGTGTTCGCACCGGCGGGAGCAGGTTTACCTTCACCGGTGAGAAGGGAACCTTTGCAGCACAGGATGGACTTCCGCGGAGGAGAGTGCAGCCCATCTCTCATCAGTTGGCTAGCCTCATCCTGGGAGCAGTGGACGTGCGGAGTCCAGTTTTTCCTGCAGTGGTGGACCAGTACGCAGACGTCTTTCCCGACGACGTTCCAGGGCTACCTCCTCGTAGAGAGGTAGACTTTTACATCGACTTGTACCCCGGAACAGCCCCGATATCTACTCCAGCATATCGGATGGCCCCCTCCGAGCTTCGGGAGCTGCGGGTACAGTTGGAGGACTTGCAGAGCAAGGGGTTTATCCGACCCAGTGTTTCACCCTGGGCTTCCCCGATTTTGTTCGCCAAGAAGGCGGACGGGAGCTTGCGACTATGTGTCGACTATCATCGCCTGAACCAGGTGACAGTGAGGAACAAGTATCCGCTGCCACGGATTGATGACCTCTTCGATCAGCTCAAGGGAGCGCGGTGGTTCTCGAAGATAGAACTCCGGTCAGGCTATCATCAGCTCAGAGTTCGAGACGAGGACGTGCAGAAGACGGCCTTTAGGTGTCGGTATGGCCATTATGAGTTCTTGGTTATGCCGTTCGGCGTAACCAATGCTCCAGCAGTGTTCATGAGCCTCATGAACAGGATCTTCTAGCCATACCTCGACCGATTTGTCGTGGTCTTCATTGACGACATTTTGGTATACTCGACGACTGAGGAGGAGCATGCCTACCACCTGCGATTTGTGCTAGACACGCTCCGAGAGCACCAGCTTTATGGCAAGCTCTCAAAGTGCCAGTTCTGGTTACGTGAGGTCCATTTCTTGGGGCACGTCATTTCTGAGGCGGGAGTTGCAGTGGATCCCGCGAAGATCGAGGCAGTGCTAGCTTGGGAGCCACCCAGGAGCGTGACGGAGGTGCGGAGCTTCTTGGGCCTAGCGGGATACTATCGGAGATTCGTGCCAGACTTCTCCAGAGTTGCGGCACCACTCTCAGCTTTGACGAAGAAGGGGAAACCCTTCGTGTGGTCAGACAGATGTCAGCAGAGCTTCCATGAGCTGAGGCAGAGGTTGACCAGCGCACCTATCTTGAGGTTGCCTGAGGAGGGAGTTGGATACGTAGTTTACTGCGACGCATCAGGGACTGGACTCGGATGCGTCCTGATGCAGGAGCGGGCCGTGATCGCCTACGGATCACGTCAGTTGAGGCCGCATGAGCAGAACTACGCCACTCATGACCTGGAGTTAGCAGCAGTGGTCTTTGCTCTGAAGACTTGGCGGCACTATCTGATGGGCGAGCGCTTCACAGTCTTTTCTGACCACCAGAGTCTCAGGTATATCTTCTCTCAGAAGGACCTGAACCAGAGACAGCGGAGATGGCTTGAGTTCCTCCAGGACTATGACTTTGAGATAGTCTATACTCCTGGGAAGGGGAACGTGGTAGCCGATGCCCTCAGCAGGAGGACGGGCATTCAGCTACTTGAGGAGGCGACGGAGCAGCTAGCCTCCTTACAGATATCCTTCGTGGATAGAGACGGAGCATCCTTTCTTCAGTCTCTCACAGTCTCTCCTCCACTTCTACAGCAGGTCAGAGAGGCTCAGCGTGAGGACGCTGACTGTGAGACCCGGCGTGCACTGATATCCTCAGGTCAGGCGCCTGATGGCTTCTCCCTTGGAGCAGAGCACGACATCCTTTTCAGAGGACGTACCTTCGTACCAGTCGCTTTGCGAGAGGAGGTGCTGAGAGAGTTTCACACTTCTCCCTTGGCGGTACATCCTGGAGTGGCGAAGATGTACCAGGATCTCAGGCGACAGCACTGGTGGCCGGGCATGAAGAAAGCTGTGGCAGAGTTCGTTTCATGATTCCTCACCTGCCAGCAGGTGAAGGCAGAGCATCAGGTACCGGCAGGCTTGGTACAGCCCTTGGAGGTCCCGGAGTGGAAGTGGGATGGCATATCTATGGACTTCGTGACTGGACTTCCACGCACTTCCAGAGGTCACGACTCCATTTGGGTGATTGTCGACCGACTCACCAAGTCGGCACACTTCTTACCCATCAAAGAGCAGGGCTCAGTGGAGAGATTGGGACGTCTTTACGTCCAGGAGATCGTACGGCTTCACGGTGTGCCATCGTCTATCGTCTCCGATCGAGATGCTCGTTTCACTTACCGGCATTGGAAGGGGTTGCAGGAGGCGTTCGGGACGCGGCTCCATCTGAGCACAGCCTTCCACCCTCAGACGGATGGTCAGACGGAGAGGACCATACAGACACTCGAGGACATGCTCTGTGCATGTGTTCTCGACTTTGGTCGCAGCTGGGAGGACCACCTACCCTTGGTGGAGTTCGCGTACAACAACAGCTACCACTCCACCATCGGGATGGCACCATACGAGGCGTTGTACGGCAGACCCTGCAGATCACCGTTGTGCTGGACAGACCCTGGGGAGTCAGCACTCATGGGACCAGAGATGGTCCGAGCCACGACAGAGAAGGTCCAGATCATCCAGGAGAGGATGAGGACAGCTCAGAGCCGGCAGAAGTCATATGCTGACAGGAGGCGGAGGCCACTAGAGTTCGAGGATGGCGACCACGTATTTTTGCGTGTCTCACCTCGACGTGGTTTACGGAGATTTGGCTGAGGCGGCAAGTTGTCTCCACGCTTCATCGGGCCTCTCCAGGTCCTCAGCAGGATAGGAGAGGTGGCTTATCGCCTGGCTCTACCACCTCAGTTGCACCGGGTGCACGACGTCTTTCACGTGTCTCAGCTGAGGAGATACGTGCACGACCCGACGCACATCATCAACTTTGGGGAGCTGGACGTGGACGATGGGGCGACTTTTGCGGAGGTCCCAGTGGAGATCGAGGATCGACAGGAGCGGGTCCTACGTGGGTGGTCGATTCCTCTTGTGCGCGTCAGATGGCAGCACGGGAACCTCCAGGAGAGCACTTGGGAGCGGGAGGCTCAGATGCGTGCTCAGTACCCCCATTTGTTCCCCTAGTTTTTGATGTATCTTTACGGGGACGTAAAGCCCTGAGGTGGGAGTAATGTAAAGACCCGCAAATTTCAAGGAAATTTTTTTCTTAAGTTTATTTGGAATTTTACAAGAGCGCAGCTTCAGACGGCACCTGATTCCGAGGCCCGGTGTGCCCGGAATCAATTTCCGAAGTTTGGCTCGGGTACGTTCAGTGAACGGACGAGCGGGTTTTTCTATCTTTTGAACCGGTGCCCGGAATAGAATTCTGAGGGCACCGATGAAATCGCAGCGCCGGTATTTGCTTAGAAACGCCTCTTCCGGAGTTGCGTTTGCTCAGACGTGGTTTTTAAATTTTGGGGCTTTAAGTTAAAAAATAAAATAAGTTTGTGCGACAACTTTATTTTATTTCACTTCAGCTGCTTGGAAGCCACTTGAAGCCACATAAAGACGGCTTGAACTGAGTTGAACTGGATAGGATGCTATCCAGAAATATCCTACCCCCTTGGTAGGAAATTTGTGAGGTGGGGCCCGCACGAGCCCCGCCGTTTCTTTCGCTAAGTAACGCACCCGCGAAAACCCGTCAAAGTAACTGAAAAGTCAACCGACGCGTTTTCTTTAATTCTTAACAGACCATTTAATTGGGCGGTTTATTTCGTGAATTAAATGGGCTGTTTCATTCGTTGAATTAATTCAACAAATTTAATGGGTCGTTACTTACGCGTTTGCGTTCGTTGGAAAAATAATAAAATAAGACCAACTCTTTCCTTTGGAGGATTACTCGTTGTGCGAGATTCTCTGGGCCTCCACCCTCCCCGCGAAGAACGCGAAGAACGCGAAGAACGCTGGCGACCGAAATTCGACGACGCACACCGAGATCTGCGACGTCGACGAGCTTTACCCGCGACGTTCTTCGGCGACGCTTCTTCTTCCGCGGCCGATCCTCGTTCGGCAACTAAGGCTAGAATCGGATCGTTTAAATTCTCCTTTTTTTTAAATTTCATGGCAACGGATTTAATTAATTAAATCCGTTTGTTCTTGGTCCGGAGATTGGCGACGCGACGCCGGATACCGCGACGACGCAACGATCCCCCTCCTTCCGCGACGAGCGATTCCGCGACGACCTCTCATCCGACGACGAGAAAGTAAGGGTTGAATTGAAATATTTTGCCTTTCCCGTGTTTATTCTTTTAAATTTTAAAGAACCGATCACGGAACAATTTTAAATTTATTTAAAATTGTTGATTGGTCGTTTCTTTTCCTCACGATGATGTTTATGACTAACGTGGAGGGTGCGGATCTAACAAACAAGATCCGGCAACCCTCCGCCGATCTTCCCTTTTTTGTGCGGATTTGGCGGACGACGACGAACCGCGCGGGCAGGGGCGATCTGTTGATCCTGCAATGAAGGTCGGCCCCCGGGAGGAGCAACGGCGCAGACGGGAGGCAAAACGGGCCACCGGAGCAACTCCGGCGGCCCGCGGAAGGCGGCGACGGCGCCGGCAACCGGAGGCGGCGGCGCCCGGCGCGCCGCCGGACGAGTCCGCCACGGCCGAGCCGCGGCGGCGGCGAACCGCCGGACCGCGTCCGCGTTCCGGCCACCCAGCACGCGGCCCGCGCGGGTCGCGTTTCTCCAAAGCCGCGGGTCAAACCCGCGGCGGCTCATTCGGCCGCTCGGCCGAAGCCGAGCCGGCCGGTCCGGTCGGCCGGGCCGCGCCCAGGCCGGACCGGACCCGGCCTAGCCGGGTCGGTCCTGGTCGGGCCGACCCGGTTCGGGCCGACCCGGTTCGGCCGACCCAGGGGGGGTTCGGGCCGGGTCGCCCCGGGCCCAGAACCCCCGTTTTCGGGCCTCTTCGGTCTTTTGCCCATATCTTGGGCCTGGGACCTCCGATTGACGAACCGTCAGCGGCTACGCGATCCTTGGATCGAGAAGGTCGTTTTGGTATATTATACTCAAGGTTTCGGAAGACTTTGGGTTCGGCCGGGTTGGTTCGTACACGAAACCAACCGGGCCCTCGGAGCGGAAACACTTATAACTTGAGCTACGGACGTCCGATCGACGTACCGTCAGCTGTGGTAGTTTCCTCTAAGTGAGACGGAACTTTTGGCATACTCCGCCCGAGGATCGGATACAGGCGGGGTACGGTCGGGTTGGTTTTTCCCTAAAAACCAACCGGGCCCCTGGGACGAAAATGCCAATAACTCTCAGACCGGGCGTCCGATTGACGCGCCGTCTGTTGCGTTGAGATCCTGTTGTTGATACGGAACTTTTGGATACATCAACTCCGGACTACGTGTCAGTTGATGTATCAGCCTCTCGGCTCGTGGAGCGGACCCTCCTAAACGAGCTCGCTATGTGCGGGAACCCTAGCGCTGGCTGTGACTTCGACGACAGAGCAGAGATCCTCCGTGGACTGCGACGACGGCAGAGCAGAGATCCTCCGTGGACTGCGACGATGGCAGAGCAGAGATCCTCCGTGGACTGCGACGACGGCAGATTAGAGATCCTTCGTGGACTGCGGCGACGACTGTGCAGAGATCCTCAGTGGACTGCGTCGACTACTGCACTCAGCGATCCTACGTGGATCAGTGCTACAGGTTCTGTGTGAGCCCGATCCTATGTGGGTCCTTACTACCGGTTCTGTGTGAGCCACTGCCTACAGGTTCTGTGTGAGCCCGATCCTATGTGGGTCTTTTGCGGGGGTTAGTACCTATCGATCCTTCGTGGGTCCGATGACTTAGATGGATCAGTTATCATCTTTGACGTCATCTGAAAAAGTATACCTGGTTGAGCTGAATCTTATGTTACTCTGCTTCGTGGATTGTGTTGAACTATCCTATGTGGATTTACTGTTTACTCTCCTTGTGGATTTGAGTCTTTCTTTCCTTTGTGGATTGAGTTGTTCTTGAGCTCGTGAGCAGAGCTAGAATTGGGGACTTAGGTATATGTATGGGCATATACCTAAGTCGAGTCAGATGTTACTTCGTGATTGCATCTTTCTTTTGTGCTATATCCTTTGTGGATTTCGGGAGACCTTCGGGGGTATCGGGTCCTTACTGAGTAGCTTGTACTCACCCCTGCACGGGCTATGCCCGCACCTTGTTGTGTTGGTTGCAGACGACGGACAGCGCTGATCACGGTTGGGGCGTGGAGCAGGACGGTACCTGGAGGTGGACCACTGGGCGGGACGTGCTCGGAGCGGACGTGGGACCCGAGGAGCCTGGAGGCTATCTGTACCCACCCTTCAGGTGGTATTGCCAGTGGACGACACGAGGCCGCCGTCTTTTCTTCAGTTGCTGTACTTTACCCTTTTCAGTTGTACTTTACAGTTGAGCTTGTATTCCGACCCCCTTTACTTTTCTGCACTTTACTTTCCGCTTGCCGACTCTGTGTGGTTGTTACTTATAAAGGCAATGCCTTCCCTGTTTACTGGGACTTTACGCCTTGGTGCTAGTCTCCAGCCCCTGGCCTATGGAAGGCGGGCTTGGGGTAGTCACGGCACGGGCCCCGAGGACGGGTCGTGACAAAGGATCTCATCAAATTATCATATTTTTCAATAGTATTCTCACATAGACCACTTCTCTAAGGATAGTATTTAGTGAAAATTTCCAACTCTATATCTTAAAAATTCTGAATACTTATAAAATACTTTTAGGGTATCCTTACATCTCAATCAGATAAAATTTATATTGGTACCACATGAAACCTTACCTTTTCCATTATTTATATTCTAAAAATTATAACAAGATTGAAATATTTCTTGATTTCTTTGAAATGTACTGGATTTGTGAAGAAATCTACTACAAACCAAATCATATTAGGGGCCTTAGATTACTTAGGGGGTCCATTGAAGAAATATGTATGAGGATTTTATCCAATTTTTTAAAATATATAGTTAATTGTTGAATTATTCCCTTGGTTAATATTTAGTATTAATATGTTTTCATACTAGGCATCGAGTTACATGCTTTATAATACTCATTTTCATGTTTTTCGACCAGAATGTTTTTCAGATATCAATATATATGATTGTACTCTTGTGATAGATAGAGAAAGATAATCTATGTTACTCATAAATAATCTCTTTCATAAATTCTATTATTAATGGGACACATACATGTTTCCTAATCCAAATCATTCCTTCACTATCATAGTTGAACTGTAGAAAAATAATTACTTTCTTCAGTAGCTCAAAATTATCCTTCTTCAACTATTTAGTCATAAAATAAATGTATAGTTTAACATTAATTTAGGAAATATAGGATTTAACCCTCTTAATATTTATTTCATAATCTATCCAATAATAATCAATAAATATGGATTCTCTTTTAATCCTTATCATGGATAAGTTAGCATGGTATTTCCGACAAAAAGAATTGTCAACTTTTCTCTCCTCATAGTGTGGTAATTTATTAAGCAGTCCAAATAATTAATCAACGCCATGAATCTAATATGTATCATACTCAATTAAATTTATGTGAAAATATACTTAACTATTTTATATTCAATATATTTACCACACATTTCATAATAAAAGTTATTTTCTTCGAATGTTTTAAAGAAAAAATTACCACCACCAGTTCTAAATCATGAGTTGGGTAATTTAACTCATGGACATTCAGTTGAAATGGTTTATGATACTCCAATGTAATTCATATGAGAACATGTCCTAGTAAATAATTTTATGAATAACTATAAATCACATACCTTTATCCATTAAATCGTAGTACAAGAATATGTGTAGTGACCAACATTTTGATTTTACTCAATTTGAAGGAGTTAATATTCTATCATTATCAAACTAGTTATTTTATTTAATAGGAATGAAAAATTTAACATAAAGTTCCAGTATTATCCACACAACCTAATAAAACTACGTATCTCAATCTGTATTATTGGTCTACCCCATTTTTAATCAAATATGTCTTTTAATGATCCATCGATATACCAGAGTTGTAAATTATGTGACCCATTAATGATACATACTATAACTATAATTAACATTTGATAAATATGGAAAATAACTTCTCATTTCACAATATCTTTTTAATAGAAAACGATTGACAATTATTCTCTTATATTATCTTGCTATATATTTCAAGGTCATCTATAAAGACTACCAAAAACTGATCATGTTATTCTCTCAATACACTATTCATTATATCCAAGAAGATATTGAGGGAATTAGTAATTCCAAATGGAATTACCAAAAAATCATATAATCAATACTCAAAAAGGCTATATTGGCTATAAAATCCATTTTAACCCTTATGTGATAATATCAATATTAAATAATGTTTTTGAAAATTATTGAGATCCACATACTTATGAAAATAAATCCTTAATATTAGCTAGAGGATACTTATTATTGATATTTATCTTTTTATATTCTTGATAAAAAAATTCTAATACGATTCACTCAATTTTTCTTCTCAATAAAAAAGAATCAGTTCGCCCCATATTGATTCACTAGTGTATTTGAATCCCATTTCTAGATTTTTCTCAATTTGTTTCTTAAATTACAACCACTCATTTATTTAAATTTTCTAATGAGTCTTTGAAATATGCCTAACCCTAGGTTTGAGATCTATTAAGAAACCAACTTCAAAATTTGAGGAAAAATTATTAAAATATTCAATAAATGTATCAAGACATTCTAAAATTATAGACATATATTCAATGTTTAGTTTCTCTCACAACTATTATATATAAATACCCCTCAAGAATAATATAGTAAGACCCATATAATGGAAGTAATTTTCATTGAGATTCATGTTCGTTGTTACAATAATATATGATCTCATATTGATTTGTAATATCAATAATGTCCACCCATAATTAGAAATTTATAGGCGCTCTATATAGGTAGATCCAATTCCTTCCCAAAATAAAAATCAAGTTCAAATAGATAAAAAATAACATGATTTAAAAAAAATTCCCACAAAATTTAATCAAAGGGGATTTATAAACATAAGATGAGTTCATCATACCATTAAGAGTTTTTTACTAGTAAATTAATCTTTAACCATTAAGGTTGTGATGTGACACTCTTGGTAAATTCTTATGATATAAAAGAGTGGATATAAACATATATATGATAAGTATTCTATTTTTCATTTGATTTTGGATTTGATAAATTTATTACACTAAAAACATAGTGTGACTATCATTAATAAATAATTAGATAGATCAATCCTAAGAAACGTATTATGAGTAATCTAAATTATGATATCATATTATCAACCAATAACTTTTAAGGATCATTATATCCCACTTTTTATTCAACATATTTTTTCTTAGGTTCATTACTTATTTTCCTTATAACGTAATCATCAATAAGAAAAACACTTCTCAAAAACCAACTATGGTGAACCAAGAAATACATAAAAAAATAAAACATCATTTAATTTTAATCTTAAATATATAAAATAATAATAGCTGCCCCAAAACCACAATGTTTTAGTGTCTTAAAAAATAATACACATAAACTACTTATTTTTTGAATGATCTTATAAATCTACAAAAAAATAATTCTTCTCATATAGTGCCCTTTCTATAAATAACCTACAAAATTTCTTTCATCATGACTTGGTGAAAAGAATAAATATCAAATGTTTTTCTCAGATTATCGAAAACTATACCCATGTGAGATATAAATTAATGATATTAAGAAAACATAAAATACATATAAGTGTATTAAAATATGATCACCACATGATAAAACAAACATAAAATGTCATATGGAATATATCATTAGTCATGCAATAATATTTTTTATAACAAAATACTTTTTCATAACAAAATTCTTGTTTCAATAGAGTGTAGAATCATAAAAAATTAAACATGATCTATAAGAAAAAACATTAGGCATAAATCAAAAGTTTGTGCCATAAAAATAAGCATATAATATCATTTCCTTAGGCAATTATCACTGATAATACTATAATAATGGATTGAGTTTCATAGTGGGTTGGGTTCCCTCCCCTTTCCCATTATTTCCATAGTCAAATATCACACCCAGAACAATCATATTAGATGTTTTCCCTTACTATACTAGGTTCACATATCGTTTTAGTACATCATATCTCATGAGACAAGAATATTAATACAATTAATTAAAGGGATATATAATTTTATGGCCAACCTACACATAATTCAAACCATACAATAGTTTTCCACAAGATCATAAAACTATTTAACATTTCATCACAAGATAATTACTCTACGGTGGAAAAACATGTTTCATGAAATAATCATTAAAAATCAACATCAAAATTAATGGATAGAAAAAAGCGGATAATATGTTAATATAAAATACATAAGTAAATCTTATAAATATTTAAAGTATATTTACATAAATTTGAATTCTCTTTTACAAAAGAAATTAGAACACACTTGATAAAATGAAGAGATAATAACCTGTTTATTTTTAGAAATTTTAAAAACTACAATTCTTAGAAAAATTAAAAATTTATTATATTTTTATAACCATTGAGATAGTTAAATTAACTATCATGGAGAAGTATATACATGATAGTGGGAAAATATATTCATGTTTTATAAGTTAATATAGAATATTTACTCAACACTTTTGTAAAAACAAGAAAATTTATTCATATGAAACCCATTTCAAAAATAATTATTTTAATTATTTATAAATAAATTAAAAGTAAATTAATGTGATGTTTTTTTTAAAAAAATATACCTAAAAACATTGAAAAATAATTTTATGAAATTTTTTGTGGAAGATAATGATTTTTGGCCAAAAAAAGAAATAAGATAAGATTTACCTGAAGACAATTTATTTATCATTTTTTATACCAAATAAAGAATAATGAAATAAATCTGTGAAATAATAATAAATTAAAATAGGAAAATAAAATATATTGTGTTTAATATATATATAAATCCTATAATTTTTTCCAATGAATATTGAATATAGATATTCCCTTAAAATTGAGATTTTAATATAAAACCTTACCTATAGTACCAACTTTATTCATGTGGATATTAAACTACAATATAAAAAATATATATTATTTCTTAATATATAAAATAATAATATTAATTGTTTTATATAAAAATATCATTCTCTTATAATTTATAATTAAATATTTATTAATAATTCATCATTTAAATCAATATTTGTGTGTTAATTGTTTCATTTTCCCTGCATGTTTTGGTTTTATGGTTACTTTCCTTGGACATTGGTCTTGGTGTTTTCATGTGTAGAATATTAATCAATGTAAAAAATACTATATTTATATACTATATAGACTCTAAAAACATTTCATATTAAGGAATTATGAATAATTAATTACATCCCTTCCTGTAGTTGGTAGTCTATAAGTATATGTAACTGATGTTTTCATTTTCCAATGAATTGAAAAAATAATGTTAAATAATAATATATATTTTTAATAATTATAATTTCATAACTAATATATATGTATATATATTCCTAAAATATGTCTTTATTACCAAACATGTTGAAGTGCACTGTGTTGCATTTGTTGTCAATGAGACATGTTGTTGTCTTAGAATGAATGGATGTCAAGGATTGTCAAGATGTGAATGACAAAGGTTGTGATGGTGTTGGTGGTGAAGGAGAATGGCCATGGTACTAAGATGCATGTCACTTAGGAGATTCACTAAGTGGCATTGGAGATGTGGTTGAAACATTCTCTAGTTATATCTGACGATTGTTGAGTTGTTCTTAAAGTTCAAAGAACTTGTATCAACTGGATACAAAGTCACAACATGATTAGAAGACCATGCATTGTAGTGACAATGCATGAGGAGTTGAAAGGAGTTCCATCCACAACTACTAAGTGGATGATGTGCATTAATGAAGTCCATGCACTATCACTTAGTGCATGTGAACATGAAGATGATCCAATTGATCTCTGATAAGATCAATAAAGAACATTGAAGATTATAAGTGATTCAAGAGTTCGATTGATGAAGATGAACCTTTTGAATTCCATATCCTAAGTGAAGATCATGTGAGGAGAAGAAATGGAGGAATTCTTAAGATGAAGAAGAGAAGATAAGAAGAATAGAGGAGGAGGCATTTGGCATTTAGAATTGGTATTTTTCATGGAGGACTTTGTTTTTGACAAAGTCTTATTTGTTACTTTGCCAAAAAATTGGCCAGCCCGTGGACACCTTGAGGGTTCAACCCCAAGGCACAAGTGGGCCTACGGCGCCACGCCCAAGGGGGAACCCGTGGGGCGAGTCCAGGGCGGCAGGACGCACCCAAGACACCGCTAGGCGTCTGGGGCACACCCGGAGGAGCGCTGCAGGGGCGCATGAGCGCACCCGAGTGTGCATAGTGGGCGCTAAGAGCGCGCCCGCAGAGGCGAGAGTGGGCGCAGAGCGCGCCCGCAGAAGAACACGGTGCGGGGCGGCACCGTGGAGGGAGAGAATTCAACTGAGCCGGTTGGGGGAGCGCTTAGTTGATAAGGCGCGGAGAAACCGGGCGCCGTTTCGATGTGGGACCAACATTTTTGCCGCGGAGCGAATCCCAGCCGCTCATCTGATCGCGCAGACGATCTAAGCCGCACATCTCATCTGCCGCGGCCCATCCTGATCGCGACCGTCCAAATCTTCGATCCGACGGCCGTGGCTCGTCTTCCACCTCGAGCTCGAGCCGAGGACACCCCTAAGCCTCCCGCGAGCCTCCGTCGAACCAGGAGCAACCTGAGAGATGTTTTCGAGCTCCCGGCCACCTCGGATGAAACTGAAGGCTCCCTCGTGCTCTTCTGGCCAAACCGAACCCATTCATGCAATAAAATATGCATGCACACGATGAATGAGAGATTTCGAGATTCGGCCGAGGCAAAACGAAGTTGTCGAGGCTTCGGTGAGTTCGTGTTTTGCATGGGATAGAAGAGACGAAGACCGTGCATGCGTTCTAAGTCGCATGCACGCGGAGAAGAAAAAATAAATGGAACCCGCGTGAACAGAGAGAAGAAAACAAGATTTAAGGAAATCTTGAAATCCTGAAATCTTCGGGAGATTAAAAGATATCCCACGCGGAAGTCTTGAGGATTCTCTGCCTATAAAAGGAGAGGCCGAGACCTCATTGTTGCTTGCTGAAGTTTTCCTGAAAATCAGATGACCCGTGAGTGCCTCTGCCTCGCGAAGTTGAAGCCCTGCACAAGTAAACTTGCGCGGCTTGAGTTCCTTGCGCGCTACTTCTTTGCGCGACAAGAAGAAGGAGGAGGAGGAGATCCCTGTGTGCACCTCTTGCGCGACAGGAAGGAGCCGAGCCGCATATTTGCGCGCTCGAGACTCTTGCCCTCGCTGCCCGCAAACTTATGCGGCAGGAGGTGCTTGCGCGACAAGAAGTGCTCTTGCACCCTTGCTCTTGCGCGCCTTCCTTGCACCCAAGGAGTTCAGGCTGTGTGTGCAAAAACAGAAGAAGGCAGTGTTGAAGAAGAGAGGCTGCACACCCTTGCGCGACACCTTGCCCCATTGAGAAGGCCGATCCTTTGTGCTTGTGTGCCAAGTGGAAAAGAAGACCCGAGGCCTTATTGCATTTGTGTGTGCACCAAGTGAAGACCACACCTTTTGTGTGTGCAAAACAAGAAGAGGACCTACGGGTTGTGTGCAAGAAGGAGTGGAAGGCCACCACATTTGTGTGTGTGCAAAACATTGAGAAGGCCGAGCCGTTGAGCTTGTAAAGAAGGAAGGCCACCACATCCCTTGTGTGTGTGCCAAGTGAGGAAGACCCTACGGGTTGGTTGTGCACACTTGAAGATTAAAAGAGAAAAACAACGTGTGTGTGCAAAGTAAAAGAGTACAAGAAGGGAAGAAGGCCATAGGAATTTGTGTGTGCAAAAGAACTAAAAGGCCGAACCTAGTGTGTGTGCACTAAGTGAAGTGAACACACTTAGAAGAAGGAAGAAAGATACCCTCACACTAAAGTACAACACACTTGTGAGTGTGTAAACAAAAAGAACAAAGTGTGAAGAAGGTTAAGAAGGTGTGTGCTTAAAGTGACTACACCCTTTGTGGGATTATTGCACCTAGAAGAAAGAAAAAGGGAGTGCATGCATGCATGCATGCACGTGCACACGTGAACATTGCTAAAGCAGTGGTGTGCATCTGAGGAGACCAAGACTGAAAGTTCTTGAAGAATATTTTGAGAAGGCCATGCAGTCAGTGCATGAGGAAGAGGAGATGCCATGCACTTAGTGCATGAAGATGATTTGAGTTGAGACTGGACCAGACTGAAGTTAAAGACATCAGTTGTCTGAGTATTCAGTAATTGAGAAGATCCTGATCAAGTGAAGTGATCAGAAGTTGTTGAGCAAGACCAACAGACCTTATCAGAGGCTGTTGAAGATTCTTGAAGAGAGAGGCCAGGTCATCCTGAGAAGAAGGAGATAAATCCTGAGCAAGACGAGAAGACCTGATCATCACAAGTGATCAGAGGTACAGAGCAAGGCCAGCAGTCTTTATCCCAGGCTGCTGAAGATACTTGAAGAGCTGAACAAGAAGAAGAGCTACTCGTGTAACTCGAGGAGCCAGGAGAAGACCCCTGTGAGACTCAGGGTGGAAGAAGTCTTCAGTGGGATTCTGGAGCAGGCCAGTGGGACTCTGGTAACACTGTGGGACGCAGTATAAAGACCCTCCTGTGGGACTCAGGAGAGATACAGTGGGACTCTGTATCGACCATTGTAATTTTAACAGGTTATAATGGAGAATCCATGCTGGGAGAGCATGGAAAGGATGTAGGCCTTTGGTGCTGAACCTTGTAAACCCTTGTGTCCTGTGCCTTTTCATTACTGCATTATCCGGGAAAGGTTGAGAGATACAAGAAGAGTGGATCGAGGCTTTAACCAGCCATAGAGGTTTAATTGATTAAGAATCAATTAGTAAAAAGTTTTAAGGGATCACTGATTCACCCCCTCCCCCTCTCAGTGATTCACACTGATCTGGGCACTTCAATTGGTACCAAAGGGACGTTCCCTCTAAAAGATCCAAGGGAGTTTTTATGAAGTGCAGATTTGAGGAAATGAGTGACCAGCCTCAAATGGAGATATCTGCCAAGGCTCAGAAAAATAGAAAGAAGAAACAGGCCAAGAAGATGAAGAAAGCCTGTCCTAGCTGTGATGAAGTTGAAACAATGAATGATCTTCAGAGTGCACTCAAATATCTTCAGAAGACAGTCCCCAAGGAAGTGGCAATGTGTATAGCTACAGGCATCCTTGAACTTCAAGAAGAAAAATTACATCTAGAAGAAGTAGCCAATGCAATGGAAGATCAATTGGCTAAAATGGTTGGCATAACCAACACTCTCAGAAAGCTGGTAAATGCCAAAGATGAAACAGTATCTCTTTGCAATGGAAGATATGAAGACACAGCTGAAGAATTTCAAAGAAGCCTTTCTGAGAATGAATTTTTTAAGATAATGGTCAAAGAAGTGTTCCATGCACTGGAGAAGCTGCATAGAGTGTCAATGATTGTCAGAGATGCTCAACTTGAAGAAAAAGTCAAAAGGGTGAAGGAGCTTGACAACACATTGCATGAAATAAAGAAGGTGCATGATGACCAGATGGAACAACTGAAACAGAATTGGGAAGCTAGGCTAAGATTCGTTGAGGATGAGAAGAACTCCCTTAACATGAAGTGCTTAGAACTAGAGGTGATATTGACAAATCTGCAATCACCCAAAACTGAAACCTCCCAGTCAGATGGTAGAAGAAATGTTGCTACACAAGTGAGCATTGAGAAGGATGATTCTAAAAGAAGGACATCCTCTAGTGAAAGTGCAATATCTTCTAAGAAGAAGGTTCCATCCATCTGGATGAGGAAGGTGAAGAAGCAAAGCTCTCCTGAAACAACACAACTTGTCAAGAAAAGTACCCATCAATCAGAAGTACACAAGAGGTCAAGATTTGTGGGTCAATGTTGGTGTTGTAATAAGTATGGGCACTGTGCAAAGGATTGTTGGTACAATCCACTGAATGCCAAAGCACAGAGGAAGCCCATGCCAAGGGGGAGCAAGCCAGAAGGAAGGAAGCAACATCCACAGGTCCAGAGACATCTGTTCACTGCAAATAGATTTGGATTACTTGACAACATCTGGGATGATTGCAAAAGTGGTCGCAAAATTGATACATGTCAATCTCCAACTGTATCCAAAGCTGGAAAGAAGAAAAGATCACAGAACCTGGCTCAGAAAGAATCCTTGGGAAGCAGGAAGAAAGTGGAAGATGCTCCCAAGAAGATTATGAAAAAGGAAGAGAAGACCTTGGAGTCTAAGTCCAAGAAGGGTGAGTCATCCAATAGGACCACCAAGAAGACATGCTTCTACTGTGGAAAGAAAGGTCATACCATGGATCTTTGCAAACAAGCCATGGAAATCAATAGAAGCCAACTAAACTCAAACAGACAATCAATCCGAAAGAAGTAGAAGAGATTGATTGAAAACAAGTTGCCTAAGAGAGGTAGCTTGACAGAATCAAAGGAACCATGTGGAATATCCAGAACTGAGGCCACACTTCCAAGTGACTTACTAGTCATATGGCCAAATCAGTTGCAACTTGCCAAAGATCTGAAAAGAGATGAAGATGAAGTTCTGGCAATTGCTAAGGCAAGAGGGAAGAAGAATATTTCACATGAAGATGAATTGAGATCCACACCAGCACAAACATCATTGAAGATCAAATGTGCAAGTGTGAAGAATGGTGAAAATGGGACATCTCGGTTGAGATAATCTTCTCAACCTTGTTGTTCACATTGATGAACCAAGGAGGTTCCATCTTATTACCTTATACTTCTTGTATTTACATTTGCTAACATTGCAGGGAATTGAAGATGATGATCATTCTCATCTGGAGGATGGTTTGGACAGAATGGAGTGCACCCCTTGAGGGGGAGCCAATCTGGAGAAGATGATGTTCTGAGATTAATATCATCTTAAGAAAATGGATGAATGGGGGAGCTTTATCTTTGCACCTGAACTTTCTAATGAGTTTTGTGAAGTATGTGCAGGATTTAGCAATTCATTGTTATATCTGAAAAATTTCAAACCCCTGAAGCATGATATCACATGTATAGTGAATGTTGGACAGCATTGAGTACCTTGGTTACATCACTCTTGTTTTCTACACCGGGTTAGCCCAAGTAGACTTAGAGCTGATTTACTAAAGGTTCTTTGCTAAAGAGAACATGTGACATCATCCCTCTCTTAGTGTCTTTCAAGAAAATACTTTTCAAAGGGAGGAAGAGATTTTTGAAAGTGAACCACACCACACCTTTGCATTTGATTGCCAATAAGGGGGAGAAAATATTGGCACACATATTGACCCATTCATATGTGCTGAAGTTGTGTATTGACAACAAATACAAAGGGGGAGATTGAAGTGCACTGTGTTGCATTTGTTGTCAATGAGACATGTTGTTGTCTTAGAATGAATGGATGTCAAGGATTGTCAAGATGTGAATGACAAAGTTTGTGATGGTGTTGGTGGTGAAGGAGAATGGCCATGGTACTAAGATGCATGTCACTTAGGAGATTCACTAAGTGGCATTGGAGATGTGGATGAAACATTCTCTAGTTATATCTGACGATTGTTGAGTTGTTCTTAAAGTTCAAAGAACTTGTATCAACTGGATACAAAGTCACAACATGATTAGAAGACCATGCATTGTAGTGACAATGCATGAGGAGTTGAAAGGAGTTCCATCCACAACTACTAAGTGGATGATGTGCATTAATGAAGTCCATGCACTATCACTTAGTGCATCTGAACATGAAGATGATCCAATTGATCTCTGATTAGATCAATAAAGAACATTGAAGATTATAAGTGATTCAGGAGTTCGATTGATGAAGATGAACCTTTTGAATTCCATATCCTAAGTGAAGATCATGTGAGGAGAAGAAATGGAGGAATTCTTAAGATGAAGAAGAGAAGATAAGAAGAATAGAGGAGGAGGCATTTGGCATTTAGAATTGGTATTTTTCATGGAGGACTTTGTTTTTGACAAAGTCTTATTTGTTACTTTGCCAAAAAATTGGCCAGCCCGTGGACACCTTGAGGGTTCAACCCCAAGGCACATGTGGGCCTACGGCGCCACGCCCTAGGGGGAACCCGTGGGGCGAGTCCAGGGCGGCAGGACGCACCCAAGACACCGCTAGGCGTCTGAGGCATGCCCGGAGGAGCACTGCAGGGGCGCATGAGCGCACCCGAGTGTGCATAGTGGGCGCTAGGAGCGCGCCCGCAGAGGCGAGAGTGGGCGCAGAGCACGCCCGCAGAAGAACACGGTGCGGGGCGGCACCGTGGAGGGAGAGAATTCAACTGAGCCGGTTGGGGGAGCGCTAAGTTGATAAGGCGCGGAGAAGCCGGGCGCCGTTTCGATGTGGGACAAACATTTTTGCCGCGGAGCGAATCCCAGCCGCTCATCTGATCGCGCGGACGATCTAAGCCGCACATCTCATCCGCCGCGGCCCATCCTGATCGCGACCGTCCAAATCTTCGATCCGATGGCCGTGGATCGTCTTCCACCTCGAGCTCGAGCCGAGGACACCCCGAAGCCTCCCGTGAGCCTCTGTCGAACCAGGAGCAACCTGAGAGATGTTTTCGAGCTCCCAGCCACCTCGGATGAAACTGAAGGCTCCCTCGTGCTCGTCTGGCCAAACCGAACCCATTCATGCAATAAACTATGCACGCACACAATGGATGAGAGATTTCGAGATTCGGACGAGGCAAAACGAAATTGCCGAGGCTTTGGTGAGTTCGTGTTTTGCATGGGATAGAAGAGACGAAGACCGTGCATGCGTTCTAAGTCGCATGCACGCGGAGAAGAAAAAATAAATGGAACCCGCGTGAACAGAGAGAAGAAAACAAGATTTAAGGAAATCTTGAAATCCCGAAATCTTCGGAAGATTAAAAGATATCCCACACGGAAGTCTTAAGGATTCTCTGCCTATAAAAGGAGAGGCCGAGACCTCATTGTTGCTTGCTGAAGTTTTCCTGAAAATCAGAAGACCCGTGAGTGCCTCTGCCTCGCGAAGTTGAAGCCCTGCGCAAGTAAACTTGCGCGGCTTGCGTTCCTTGCGCGCTACTTCTTTGCGCGACAAGAAGAAGGAGGAGGAGGAGATCCCTGTGCGCACCTCTTGCGCGACAGGAAGGAGCCGAGCCGCATATTTGCGCGCTCGAGACTCTTTCCCTCGCTGCCCGCAAACTTATGCGGCAGGAGGTGCTTGCGCGACAAGAAGTGCTCTTTCACCCTTGCTCTTGCGCGCCTTCCTTTCACCCAAGGAGTTCGGGCTGTGTGTGCAAAAACAGAAGAAGGCAGTGTTGAAGAAGAGAGGCTGCACACCCTTGCGTGACACCTTGCCCCATTGAGAAGGCCGAGCCTTTGTGCTTGTGTGCCAAGTGGAAAAGAAGACCCGAGGCCTTAGTGCATTTGTGTGTGCACCAAGTGAAGACCACACCTTTTGTGTGTGCAAAACAAGAAGAGGACCTACGGGTTGTGTGCAAGAAGGAGTGGAAGGCCACCACATTTGTGTGTGTGCAAAACATTGAGAAGGTCGAGCCTTTGAGCTTGTAAAGAAGGAAGGCCATCACATCCCTTGTGTGTGTGCCAAGTGAGGAAGACCCTACGGGTTGGTTGTGCACACTTGAAGATTAAAAGAGAAAAACAATGTGTGTGTGCAAAGTGGAAGAGTACAAGAAGGGAAGAAGGCCATAGGCATTTGTGTGTGCAAAAGAACTAAAAGGCCGAACCTAGTGTCTGTGCACTAAGTGAAGTGAACACACTTAGAAGAAGGAAGAAAGAGACCCTCACACTAAATTACAACACACTTGTGAGTGTGTAAACAAAAAGAACAAAGTGTGAAGAAGGTTAAGAAGGTGTGTGCTTAAAGTGACTACACCCTTTCTGGGATTATTGCACCTAGAAGAAAGAAAAAGGGAGTGCATGCATGCATGCATGCACGTGCACACGTGAACATTGCTAAATCAGTGGTGTGCATCTGAGGAGACCAAGACTGAAAGTTCTTGAAGAATATTTTGAGAAGGCCATGAAGTCAGTGCATGAGGAAGAGGAGATGCCATGCACTTAGTGCATGAAGATGATTTGAGTTGAGACTGGACCAGACTGAAGTTAAAGACATCAGTTGTCTGAGTATTCAGTAATTGAGAAGAGCCTGATCAAGTGAAGTGATCAGAAGTTGCTGAGAAAGACCAACAGACCTTATCAGAGGCTGTTGAAGATTCTTGAAGAGAGAGGCCAGGTCATCCTGAGAAGAAGGAGATAAATCCTGAGCAAGACGAGAAGACCTGATCATCACAAGTGATCAGAGGTACAGAGCAAGGCCAGCAGTCTTTATCCCAGGCTGCTGAAGATACTTTAAGAGCTGAACAAGAAGAAGAGCTACTCGTGTAACTCGAGGAGCCAAGAGAAGACCCCTGTGAGACTCAGGGTGGAATAAGTCTTCAGTGGGATTCTGGAGCAGGCCAGTGGGACTCTGGTAACACTGTGGGACGCAGTATAAAGACCCTCCTGTGGGACTCAGGAGAGATACAGTGGGACTCTGTATCGACCATTTTAATTTTAACAGGTTATAATGGAGAATCCATACTGGGAGAGCATGGCAAGGATGTAGGCCTTTGGTGCCGAACCTTGTAAACCCTTGTGTCCTATGCCTTTTCATTACTGCATTATCCGGGAAAGGTTGAGAGATACAAGAAGAGTGGATCGAGGCTTTAACCATCCATAGAGGTTTAATTGATTAAGAATCAATTAGTAAAAAGTTTTAAGGGATCACTGATTCACCCCCTCCCCCTCTCAGTGATTCACACTGATCTGGGCACTTCACATGTTTTAGCAGAAATGAAAAAATTAATCACATCACTTGATTGTGGTGGTAGTCCACACATATACACGAGTGACGTAATTGTTTTCCAACAGATGGTAGGGTAAAAAGGTAGTGAATATTTTTTCTTTATAGAATAAAAATAATGTTTTAAATATAATATATTTTAATTAAAAATATCTATATAACCATCCATGAAAGATGGTGATTAAAAATAAAATACATCACTTCATGAAGATGGTTGTTCATACGTACACATGAACGATGTTTAAATTGCACATTATATATAAAGGAGATATAAACTAGTTGAATAATTAATATAAAAATATGATTTGCAGTAACTATAGTTATTTTATCATGATAATGGGGTTAGAGATTATTTTTATGGGGTTAAGGATTAAGATTACTTGAAATAGATCTATAAAGACAATTACCTCTTCTTTGGGAATCTTATTTTATCATGAAACATAAGATTTATCAAGATGGTTTCTAGAGGGAAAACATTTTATTAAGTGGGATAAATTGTGGGATATAATTGGATAAACTATAGTTCTCATGTTTTATGAAGAAGTGATAAGAATAGGTTCCCTTTTACATGTGACGTGGGTGGAAAACTTACAGATACATGAAACATTATTATATAATATATATTGTACTCAAGTAAAGTAGCTCCATATTGACATATTTTCAAATATAAAAAAATTAAAAAAGAAATTAAATAAAAAATTAAATTAAATTAATTATTATTTTTCATTTTAAACAATATCCCTTAGTTTAACCACTATTAACAATTTTAAATAAATTGTGTAGAAATATTTTTACCGATGTAACAATTCATTATGGTTATAATTTTATTCGAACTCATTACCTAATTTTAATTATTTTAATTCCAAAGATGGAATCCATCTTACATGATTAAACTCCCATATTTTCATTAATTATTTCTAATATTTTTTCCTAACATTCATCAAAACCATTTTTATAGAAAATATATTTTAATTCATAAAAATGAATTAGTATTTATTTAGGAAAAATATTCATGATTTGTGTTATAAAAAATGAGTCTGTTTGATTTATAATGAATAAATTGTGGGTCACTAAAATTATAACCATATTAAAACCCAAAAAATAATTGGTCCACCTCACTAATGTTAAATAATAAAAAATAATTTTTTATTATATTAAATTATAACTTATGTTCCAAGAATATCATTTAGTTTCCAAATTCAAAAGAAAAATATTAAATTATTATTTTTACTCTATAAAAAATATCTTTTATCTTTTTATATATTTAAAATATTTTCAATTAAATCTTATATCATTATGATATAATCGGAATTATAATATTCATAAAAATTGTATTTTGTACTATTCACCTCCAAACCGACCTTTTCAAAAAAAATCCAAAAAAACACTGTAACATAATTTTACTTCATTAATTAAAAAATTAATTTCATTTTTTCAAAATAAAATTATAAACTTTTAAAATATATATTATAAAAATTAATATGTAATATATATAAAAATTCAATTTTCAAACAAAAAAAAATCCATTCATCTATGAATATTTAATGAAGTATTTAATATAATTGGTTGGACTTATATTTTTTCATTTAATTTTTTGATAGTATGTTTAAATTTTTATTATAAGAAGGAATAATTCTATATAGTTTAGTTCTACATGAATTAAAATTTTTCAAACACATCAAAATTATTAAAGTGAAATATATTCTAAAATCTCAGGGTGTTACACATCATTATCTCGTTTTATAAAATGATATAACATCTAAAACATTTATTGAAAAATAATAGGTAAAACCCAACAAACTAGGTAGTTGACCCTAATCAAAATAAGGCCCAAATGAAATTTTTAATTCCCACTAGCTAGAGATAGACACCCGACATTATAAAACAATACATATGAATGATTTTTCCAAACCTCAAAAGAAATTATTTAAATGACATAAATTTACAATAGTATAATGAAGAATCAATAAAAAAAATTCCTTAAACAGAAAAAAATAGTCGTAGAGATAAATCCTGGTCTATTGAATCCAATCCAATTAACCCAAAATAGAATTAAAACCCAATGTACATAGAACTAATGATATCTACTCCTCATTATATTTCTGAAGCATCTAATTATCTCAACATTAAACACCAAAGGGCTGCTAGAAACTATAAATAAAAACATCACAATAATACCTTTCCCTTTCATGCATCAGATTAAATAAGGTATGGATAAATATTTACATGAAATGTGAAAATTATCCTAGTAATATCCCACTAATTGTTCCATATCTATTCTTTGTTAGATAAATCTAGATATTCTCCAATTCATAGAAAACATGGAATGATGAATTTTTTTAAATTTATATAATTATCAGGGAAATTACCCCATTTTTATCAAATAAAGAATAATTTCACATAAAAAAATTTCAATGTATGTTCAATAAACCATGTTAAACTAATCAAATCATGTAAAAACAGCTATATCACAATAAAGACGATGAAGATACCCCTCTGATAACATAGGATAGAGATAGACTGGTTTCTTGTACAATTATCAGTCATTTGTAGTATGCATTAAACCACTTTGCAGAACTCCAAACAATGGAGAAGATAAATACCAGTGGTGTAATTCCCCATGATGATGTCATGTAAACTATTCTTCAAGATTCCTACTAAATGATGAGGAGAATACCTAGATCTCCAGCTCCCCATGATGGATTAATTGATCATTTCACCACTATACCCAAGGCCTAGTACCCAATATTCTTACGTTATATAGTTAATATACCATTTTAAATGTCTTAATAATATTCAAGAAATACTACCATGACCCTTTTTTCATTATCCAACCATTCTATAGAAACTATGTTTTATAGAAAATATTGGTTCTATGAAATCAAACATTCTTTATCAATTTTCATAGGGAAAAAAATTTAATATCAAAATTCATTAAACACACATTTCACCATTTAGTGATTATGCGGAAACCCTTACAGAAACAATTATATACCATTCATCAAATATAATTCATTACACAAATACTTAATATGAAATGTCCTAAATCATAATACATTTAATTTTCCAACTAATCGAATGGAATCGATAATCAATAAAAAAGGGATCCATAAATATCAATAGGATTCCCAAAAATAATGATTTCATATGACTATCCCAAAATTAATCATCCTCAATATCAAAGAATAAAACAAAAGTTACATACTATAATGATTCCCACATAATGATCAAGATCAGCTGACATATATCTCCCTTGTATTCTTATAACTGAAATAATGAACAATAAATAATACAAGATGATCCAAATCAAATAATTTAGATGTCTTAATGCACAAGGATCATCCAATGATATCCTTCATAATCAGGTAGAAGAAAACCCTATTAAAATAACAAAAATGAGATTCTTATTAGGGGTAAAATACAACACAAATTTCATTAAAAAAATCATTCATAAAATTCCTCGATTTTAAAAAAATAATACATAACTCCTTCCTTATAATTTTCATCTATTTGTAAATTTGGATTCCAAGAATAGTTGAAACCATGGTGTGATGTTATTCACCATTAAAGTTGTAGTCTTTGATCATTCCATGTAAATAATCCTAACTGGTAATCTGACCATTCTATAGTCTATAAAACCAACCCATTTTATACCCACCACAAAAATCACCATGTTTTTGTGGAGGAAAAACAAAATGTAGTGAATAGGGGAATCATTTTTCATCACACTAAATACCACACCAAGTATCTATAATTTTTGTTCTAGTCATTTTTTTTTCAAGAGACTCATATACACACATCAGCTTCCACTATGGTCGTTTTCCATCCCATGTTTCTCCCAAGAGGTCTTGATATTGCGTTTAATGCTTCCAATCTATTTCTAATGAATATAATTTCCAAAAATAATGAAATGAATAATCAAAAAGGAATTTTTCTTAGTACAGGATGTGACCTATCACCCTACCATAGAAACCTTTGTCCCTATAAAGTCATATCAAACAAGATTCATCCACAAAATGGTTAGGCTATTTCACCCTCATCATTAATCCGCCCTCCCAAGTCTCATAATAATTTCTTTCATACCACTATGACACATTATCTAATATAATTTAATTCCCACACAAAACCTTCATTCGGGAGTCAACAATCATCATGGGATTGTACACCAGTAATACATCCGAATCAAAAATAAGTTCCTCCAAATTGAAAACATAGAATTATTCCAGCTGATATTTCATAAGATGAGATACATATAGAACATCATGAATCATAGTCCACTAATATGGTTATGACATCCTATAAGACACCATTCCAATCTGCTAAGTATTTTAAAATGGTCCAATATATCTCGGAGTTGTCTTTCCCAATTTCATAAGACAATAATGATCGAACAATGGTTACTCATTAAACAAAACCTAATTAAAAATAGAGAATTAAAAATGTTGAAATTACTGATTTACATTATATTTTTGTTATCTCTGTGTTGTCACCAAATTTCAAGGATATCTTGAAACATTATTAACATCTCTTAGACAATACTTGATCATATAAGGGAATCCCCTCCCATATCTGACTAGTTTATTGATGACTTATAAGGGTGACCATATAGAGCCTAAAAATGACCTATTATAATTTAATAATGGTAACAGTTTTTATATGACAACTCAATATGTATAATATTGATATCGAAATATCTGTCCAAATCAAAGAAGCAGTAATGGAGTATATCCCCAAGAATCTAAATTTCATGCTCTATTTAACCATATGTTAGTGGATGGTATATTCTACTCAACCTAACCTAAGTTCACATCTCCTCATAGAGACACTTAAAGAACCTATAAGAAAACATGGGATCCATTTATCAGATGATAATATATTTCCCCCCATGTATCCTTCCATCCTCTTGAATATATAATATCCTCAAATCCTTATATTTGGTGGTGAAATGAATCAGAATAAAGTGAGGCATTTTTTTCAACTGATCAATCCCCACCCAAATGGAATTATTTCATGAGGAAGTATATAGTAATATGAAAATAAATCCCATGGATACCTCAACCCATTTCAACAATTTAATTTAATGAGGATTAAGAAAAACAAAAGGATTTTTGTGATCAGCCTTAATCTATTGGATGGTATAGTAATGAGATACAAAATTATCTAGGTCTGGCTTTATACCCAAACACCAAAATTGACACCTAATTCCATAATATTCACTATGGTGTTAAGTTTAACAACCCATGTTGAAGTATATAATGTTACATCATAGAGAATATGATCTATAAAGGGACGAAACCCTGACCTATAAGAAGAGAACATTATTATAAGATATAGACCACTCGATAGTGATCAACCCACAATAAAAATAACCTATAATCCTCTTGAACACATCATAAAGATATTTTTTCAAAAATATCAAGGAGATATTAATTTAATTTTATAGTGGTAATAAACAATATTAAGGAATACACTATTGAATATATATGAAACCTTCAAAATATACACCAAATATTACAATCCTCATATGATTACAAGATTTCATGAGAAGGAAATATCATGTTAAGATCACCAACAAAAACTTTCCCCTTCTTATGGGTGTAGGGGATGTCAATGTTATACACATGAAATTACTTCACCAGTCACCTATTCTATGGTTCATATATTTTTTAGTGATGAAATAACTAAAAATATTATGATAAAAAAAAGATAGTGAACCTCTTCCAAAAAATTTATTCTTACCAACACTAGAGAATGTGTGGTGGTTATAAGAATAAAGTTATGAGTTGGATTATTATTCTTAGGTTACCTTGTTTTATTGGAGCAATATTCCCCAACATGATCACCCTATATAATAACACACCCAAAAACAACTTGTAGAGATTAAAAATACACCATGTATCACTAAAAAGATTTTAGAAAGATTAAATTAGGTGATAATGTAAAACAACATTTCAACTCCTCAATGAAAGCCACACACAATTCTTCCCATGGGAATTTCACAACGTTCTTTTGAAGAGGATTAATAGTAGATAATATCATTGTGAATCCATTTTTAAACCCCAAATAATATATATCTTGTCCATGGAATATGTTTGTCTCAATAAAATTTTATATATCTTCCCATGACAAAAAACCTTGACCCTTCCAGGATATATTGAGATACCATGTTACATAAAAACATTCCCTAGCAATATCATCACATTAATCAAGAAAATAAAATTTTATATTTTAGCATAATGAATATTATTTATTATTTCTCTCTAGAACAAAACAATATGATGATCAATATATTCATCATATTTTTAAAACACCATGATTTTTTCCTTAAATACCTCAACAAATGAATCATGGTATGGGTGTAATATCAGGTTCATCATCCCAATAAAAAAGCATCTTATTTCGAAAAAAACATTACAATATATTCATAGTGTACATAACTTCTCTTAAAGGTTTTATTTGGGATATAAAACTCTTTAAAACTATGCTGATGATAATAAGACTCAAGGATGATATCGAAAACAAATATACTCCTTCAACTGATTAAAAAATCATCAATATAGTGAAATGGATAATTATTCCTAGTCATCACCCTATGAATATTATGATCACTAAAATAAAGATGAAGAGATCAATAAGTTTTTTGGAAAAGGTATATGGTATTCCTATTGTGGTACACCAATATGGAGGAAACATTTCTGTAACAGACTACTACACTTTGTGCAACCTCAATTATGCTAGTTCTACAAGATTTTAATGGAAACTGACCAGTTGAGTACATGGAACTAGCTTAATAGAGGTCTACAGTAATATTTCTAGAGGAATAATGGATAAGTAAAATTGAAATTACTTAAGAATGTCCAAAACCAATAATTAATTATTAGAACAAGAGGATATAAAGGTGAGAATAAATAAACAAGCAGATAACAGATCCCTAATCTCTAGATGTTAATTTCCAGCCTAACTAGAACTCCGAACCCACTTCCTATGGAGTACCAAGAAGGTCTCTTTATGAAAAAATAAAGACACATGCCGATGATAATATTCAATCATAACCCTATGAGAAACCAATCATTCCATAATAAGAACAACATCAAATATATACATTCCAGCACTTGAAATTCCTATACTAAATCAATATCAAATAAAGAGAGTGATCATAGAGTAATATAAAATCCCTTATCATTTTTATTTCCATGAGTTTTTGTCAACTCCATCACATACAACATGAGTTCATTGGGATGTCTCAAAAGATGAACAAAACTGGAAGGAAAAAGTGGGATCTATAAGTGTCAAATAGATAAATACTTATAGAAGGGTTAATAATATAACACATATCACTATCAACGGTCCTATGTTGAATTCAATTAGAGACTCCTATAATGTGTATATCATCATTACCCCAAAGGCATGTGGTTGGTGTCTTGATGCTTTGGGATATTCTTATTTAATTTCAATCCCATTTGAAGATGATTAAACTTAGCTATAACATGGTATAGATTACGCTTAGTAGTACCACCAAAGAAAACCATTGCATCCACATGATTTCATGTCTTCAAAAATGCTTTGAAATAATTCATAGTGTTCCCTTTATTTCTATGATAGTAGTAATTAAAAATAACACTACTTTATACTAATGATGATTTGAAGGAATACCATCATTGATAACTACCATCATTAAAAAACCTATGAAAATTGTTCTTTTACCACTTATTATTATGCGAGACACTGATGTTACCATTGGTTGGAGAAGAGTATCAAATGGGAACTACGCTTATTATTAGGTAAAACCCTTCCATAAAATATCATTCCACCACATCCATATGAGAGTTCATCTTTCTAATGTATACCTGATAATGAATATCAGGTCACAATACCATATGGAACCAATGAACCATCAACTTTTCATTCATAGTGACCTTTTGTGAAAAAATAACCATAATAGGAACTTTATTAGAAATCTATTTCAATGAACAATCAATATTATTTACGGAAAGAAACTCAATTTAAATTTCCTTATCCAAGTATTTTTGGATAAACTACTAAAAGACGTAGTCCTTTTTCTCTTTCTAATATAATCGCTCATACTAGTTTTATAGAACCACAGTGTCCCACAACTTCTTACAAGGACCATCATGCTTAAAGGTATAAAATTTTTACAATTATTATTTTTCATGTTTCTATGAAGTCAATTATTTTATACAAGATATATGTCTAGTCCTCCAACTCCCAATGATTATTAACCCCTAATGTATAGTGTTTTCTAGTAGAAAACACTTGATATTGATCTATGTCACGTTTGGATTTTGATATCACATTTCCCATTTGAGTATAAGAAAGTGGTATATTTTGGTCCACTATATACTCTAATCATACTATATTCTAATCAAGGTCATAATCTATCAAATGGTTCCATTATATAGAATTATCAACAGTTCCCCACTGGGGAAATCTAATAAATCTTATATGATACATTGTAATATATGAAAAATGATAGAATAATATAAAAACAATGAAAAAAATCAATTTACATATTTGGAACATAATCCTGGAACTGATATTAAATCAAAACTCAACATATGAGAATGAACTCACAAATCCCTATAGCAATTTATGCCTTTTACTGTTATTTATGTCTAGGAACTTATTCAAAACACACCTTAAAACCAAAGAGCCATATATCATAGCTACCAAATGTCCAAGGAAATGGAATATTTAGGTAAACCCTCATTTGATACCAAATTTCATGAATTGAATGAGAACATACATCAAAATAGGGTCCTAAACCATTGCATAATGTGGAAAGAATGGATTTTCTAATCCCTGTGGGATAGTAACAAGGATACTAGAATAAAAAAAACCCATGGGAATAATTGTTTTCCAACATGAATGAAAAAACATTAATGACATACCTGAATAACATTCAAAAGAATAAATGATACAATATCCCAAAATTAAAAAGGAAAATTGGTAGTGATACATCAAGGTCATATCAAGACAACCCCATGAACCTATACTAGAGAAAAAAATAAAAAGTTCTTAGTTCTAATAAATAAATCTCCATATGATATGTGGGAAACTTCCCACCATCTTACCACTAAACACTAATGCCTAGCTAGAAACCATAGAACTCATTACCCCACTATGGCGACTTATACTTTCTTACATAGGGTAAACTGTGGTCTACACACACCCAAGGTTATATATAGGGTGTGAGTGAACAATCCCATTTGGATCCCACGATGTTTTCTATAAGTATAAATTATTAGATAAATCTAGATATTATACAATTTAATATAAACATGTTCATATAAACAATTTCCAAATTTATATCCAAAATAAGGAAATTGCTGCATTTTATTTAATAGAGGTCAATTTCACATAAATAGTATTTCAAAGAACATTAAAAAAACCACTTTCCAATTATTAATGTATGCATCACAAAAATATTTCAAAACCAAGATTATTAGAGATACCCCAAAGATAAAAATGGATCATGATACCTAATTTTAATGTATAATGATCATTCATTGATAGTGTGTGAAAAAACTGTCATCTACATTCCCACAAATATAGCATAATAATAACATGATGTATAATACCTCTAATGATTTCAAGAAAAATAGTCCATGATATTCCTTCTAAATGAGTGGGGGAATACACTAATGTTTGATTATCCCTAATAAATCAATGACATATCCCCACAAAAAATCCTCACCAATGCACCCGAGCATCCAATGTTCTATTCTCATTAAAACATTTCCAAAAAATCTTTCAAATTTAAGAAAAAATTACATAACTCGTTTTTTATTATAAAAATTATTCTCTATGAACCAATTTTCATACACATATCATGAGTTCTTTGAAATCAATCTTTCTTTATCAATTTTTATGGGGAATAATTTTAATCCATAATAAATTACTTATGTATCTAAAAAATAAGTTATCATTTTAGAAAAAATATAATCATAATTAGAACCCATTGATCATATAAAATATATTAAATTAGGACCATATACAAAGAGCCTACCTCATAACATAAAAAAATTTCAACTAATCCAATGGAATCCAAAACCAATAATAATGAAAGATCTAATATTATTAATAAGGGGTTCCAAACTAATTATTTATTATCTAAAAAATAGAATAAAACATCAAAAAGATCTATGGAAACAATATAAATTCGATTCCATAATGTTTTTTTAAAATTGTTCTAGTGAATCCAACCACTATCTCAGATACACTAATCTACCAAAAACATTAAATAAGAACTGAAATGAGTGGAAATAAATATATAATTATAAGTATTGTAGTGAAGAAGTATCATCCTAAGTAATCCTCCAAAATTGGCTATAATGGATAAATTACAACATAATAAAAATGAGAGGCATAATAGATTGAAACATAATTAAAGATTTTAGAAAAACCTCCCCACATAAACATCCTCAGTGTTTCCATACGAAGGGGTAATGGGTTCCCAAAAAATAGTTTTCCGATTTATAAATTAGAATTCCTGAAATAGATTATATTGGAACTGAGTAATTTCCACCACATCCATGGTCAATTTTTTTATCACCATACCAAGTCGAAAAACATGACGAATATCAAATATGTGGTATACAAAACAAATCCTATTTTACACCCACCAGGACCATCACCTCATCATATATTATTCCAAAATGATCATAGTGCATAAGGGGAGTCCTTATGCCCCATGCTAAAAACCACGCCTAGAACCTAGCTTGATAGTTCTGGATGTTTAACATTGGAAACTCATATTCACTCCACGACCACACCCACAGTTAGGGTATATCTAGTGTTTCACTAATATTCCATAAAAACAGTTATAACTATTATACCACTAAAAATTCTTCCCAAAACAATAATGAATTAACTCAATGCTAAAAATTAAATGTACCTCTTACCAGGATGCGACACTCTTAGTGAAACATAATTAACTAAATACCACTTTATTGTTTAAAGTAAGATTAATAATTGAGTAGAAGTAAAAAAATTTCTTTAGCTCATAAAAACCACTTTGGAACTTTTCACTCCACATGAACATCAAATCCTTTCACGTCCTTATCACAATAATTGAATCTATCTTCAATAAATATCGCGTGATGATTTTTTAATATCAAACTAACCTAATAAAACGTGACATCTCAAAAACATTAATTTTATTATCTCAATACCCCGCTACATATACCATAACTTGGTTAAAAGATACACCCTACTCATAGATAACATGTCCCAAAAACATTACCTACTAAATTCCAAAAATATCATTTGGATATATCGGATAACTATTTTTACTTCAATATATTGAAAAAAATATATTATATACCATCCCTGATATTCTTCAAATATCATGTAAATAAATATATCATCTATATATAGTATAATCAATGATTAAAACTATTTGATAAAGGTATAATACTACAAGGATATAAAAATTACATGATTAATTTAACTCCCAATGGAATCACTAAAAACAAAAAATATTCACACATGGTCTTAAAATCTATCTAGGGTTTTTCCTCACTCATGTTCCAAAATTAGGGGTGTAATAAAATTAATTTTTTTTGAAAGCCACATAAACCATTTTATTAGATCAAATAAATTATTAATATATAATAAATGACTCATATTTTTTTCAATCACATGGTGTAGAATGTGGAAATGTGTTCCTAGTTGAAAAATACTGTCATCCTTCTTATAAAAGCATATAAGGTTTACTAAGGAGAAACACATGATTAGTAAAATAGATTTCCATCCCAATAATCCATTCAAGTGTTTAATTCTCCTAATATGTAATGAAAAATGTGATGTAAATTAAAATATATCAACAAATCATGGTAGGTGTTCAAAAGAGAAATTCGCATCTTTACTTGGTTTCAATCTACAAAAGATTTTTAATTAAAAAACTAATATATTTTCTAATACTATCAAAAATGTTGACTTACCCATTGATTCCATTTATCCAATAATAAATATATCCTAATTTAATTTTAATGATGAAATGATTCAATTACGAGACCTTCTTGACATAAATGAATATCATACAATCCCAAAATATATATTACACTCCCATCAGGTATGAATAATGAAACTCTTCTTGTATAGAATCCAATAAGATCCTTAAAAATTAAAACTTAGTTCTTTATGGTTGTGATATCATATTTTTTCCACATATAAGATCCTAAATTCCCTTAATATTTCCACATCGGTAGTTATAATAAATAATGAAATTTTATTCCATTTTATAATTTTAATCTAACAGGTCTGTAAATATTCATAGATTTGAAAATCAATGCAATACAAATATTCAACTAGTCTACCACTCATTTTATATGAATTAATGACATTAAAATGTATCATGAATAATATTGAACATTTTAGAATAAATAATTAAAATTATTTATACTATTTTATGTCATGAATTTGATTCTAAAGAACATTATACATAGTGAATAACTAACCATTGTTCTTCACCACCTTCCTCAATAGAGAGTAACAACCATTCATAATCTATGTTCTAGCATTAACATTTTTTAGATTATAAAAGGAATCCATGATAAATTTAGATGATTATAATAACTATTAATTAATTAAATATAATAATTTTTTATGTGATCTATCTTAACATGGTGTAGATATTATCTTGTCCCATTAGGATACTCCCAGTTTAGATGTGTTATTCTGCCACATAGATAACAACTATATTGTTCCCTTCTATGATATATACCAAAGATTTACAATTTCTTGTACTAATTAATTACTTGAATTCGTGATTATAAACTTAATATCTACTATATAAATAATATCATCCACCTAATTTAGAAATATAGTTATTCCCAAAATGATCGTACATTTTATTTATTTCTTCTATGTCAGCATTATTCCCCATGATCATAGAGGTTTTTAGTTCTAATAAAATACTCTTAAAAATTCTCATGTTGAAGACCCTCATAAAATATTCTAGAAATAATTGTATCATTCATAATAATATATGATATAACGTAAAAAATCTCCATAAATGAACTAAATACTAAAGTACCATTATGTTATTTTTCTCTAATTCGAGTAACTTACATGATTTCCTTATCTTCATAGTATTTTGATAAATCTACTAACTACTCATCTTATAAAAATTATCCCATGTATTATCATCTTGAAACTTATCTTCAACTATTATCCCCTGCCATTGATGAGAAGCTACCACCATTATAAAAAAAGAAAACTCTACCTTTAAAATATTAATAATGAAAAAATAATTAAAATATTTAGTTGATTATTTCAATGAAAATTTAGCTTTTTAAATTTCACCATTTCTTATATAAATTATAATATTCTATCTCTGGAACTAAAAATAAAATTTTAATTTAGTCCCTCCTAATTTATTACATCATTACACTATTATATTATAAGGTTTAAAAATTCGATAGATTAAGATTTATTCCCATATTCTAAACTATTTTTTTTATAAATATTGTATCTATATGAGAAATATATATAATTATATATAAAACTGGTAGATACACTATCCATAAATCACATCTAAACATATCATAAACATTTAAAAAACTATATTCATATAATTACTTCAAAATCTTTGTCACTATATTCGTTTTTCATAATTCATTTTGTCCATGATCCTTTAAGAAATCATGATTAATTTCAATTTAATTAATTCCCAGAACATAATAAATTTATGAAAAATTTGAAATAATTTTAAACCCCACTTCTAGGTGGTAGTTTAATTTAGAAAATACCATATATGTCTATGTAATTTATAACAACCAAATATTTTATTTCTATTTAATTTAAAATAAATATGATGCCTTTAATCACTTCCTTTACATGCAACTCATAGTCTGAATGAACCAAGATATAGTATACTCTTATAAACATGTTGTTAATTTGATAGTTATTATTATAAATAACCATATTAAAAATGAAATATGCAATGGTTTTAAAAAATTAATATTTATTTATTAATTCATAATAAATAAGTATTCAATAATTAGAAAAGTCATCTTATGATTTAAAAATATATTTTCTTCAAAAATTGTTTCTGAAGAATTTTAAGTGAAAAAATTATAATTAATTTTTCGAAAAATTTAAATTTTACGTTAAAAATAATTAAAATTCCTTAAATCATCACATCAATAATATATTATATTGAATTTTTATGATTTTTAAAGATATTTTTTAGTGAATAGTGAAAAAATACTGATTTTGGTAAAATAATGATTTCTTTTTATTAAATCAATTAATTTAAAAATAGTATTATGTTTTAAATTTTATATTAAAGAATCATGAGTCTAAATTAATTAGAAATAATTCTATTTATTATATTGGAATAATAATTACACTTAATTTTTATATAAATTCATGTTTGGGTTTCAAAACACATTTTTCTAAAGACTATTTTTATATATGTAATTTTTTTTATCTTAATAAATTAAATTAATATATATTTATTAATGGTTAAAAAAATTAAAGATTATATATTCAATAAAATATTTCAACATCCAATTTATGAGTTTTACAAGGAAATAAAGAATGTAACTTCAGTTCTATATATAAAAAATGTATTTCTATAAAAAATAGATTTTCATTTAATTTTTATTGATTATTTTGAAATTATTTTATACCAGTTGTAGAAATTTAATTTGATAATTCCATATTTGGAATAAAAATTTTAAAAAATTTAATGTCTAAACATTTCATTATCAGAATGAATCGTTAAAATTATAATAATTTGTTATTATAATTAAAGTTAAACCAACTTGAATAGCCGTTAAACCAAGTGATAAGGGAAATATAGCCCCAAAAACTTGTATAATAATTATTTTTTAAATATAATTCCACCATATATTATCCTAAAATCATATTATTTTCCATTTTGATCCACTTTCATATGAAACTGAAATTTTATTAATTAAATCATTAATGTTATTTGATGTGTGTCCTCTTCCTTATTTAAAAAAAGTGGACATTCTCTCCACCATTATTCATGAATTTTCATCAATTTAAACTGCACAATTCAAACCCTAATTCGTTTCTTGATTACTTACTCTAACACTAAATTCCTTGGTCTAATCTTAAGATCAGGAATTCCATGTTTATGGTTTGTGACAAAAGAGGTTTATAAGGGAGGTCTATTAAAATAAATGAATAAATCATAAATTCTATATTTCAATTATATTTATTACCACACATTCTCTCAAATTTTTACAACCAATATAACATGATTAATCTAGTATCACAAATATTATTATATTCTCTTATAATTATAGAATAATTTTCTTCCACCTCTTTTCCACCATATGTGAAATGAATGTGTTTCTTGTGTATAGGTTTAGACTACCACCTTCAGATAGTGATGTTTTTAAATTTCTATACTTTAAAAAAATTTATGGATTTAGTGTTGTATTTAAAAAATATTTATAATATTTAAGAAATTATTTTGATTATTTTACAAACAATATTATCTATCTTTCTATATTACTTTTTGTTATAAAATGGAAAATGTGTCCATGCATACGTACCGTTTCCATGAACGGTGTAAATAATTTTTATATCTTTACATTTTATGTTTTTTATAAATATGTATATAATAAATATATATAAATATGATCATTAAAATTTTTAATATGATGATACCATTATCAAAGTATAAGTACTAGAACCACTGAACCAAAACATTTATGTAAAATGAATCATTTGTCAACTAAAATAATGATTTTAATAAATAATTATTAATGAACGGGTGGTGATGTGTTATAATTATATGATATATTATGTTAAAAGTATTAATATTGTAATTTTATAGAAATATAATAAATTTTAATTTATTATATTGGAGGTTAGAGAACCTATGAAGTTAGTTGTCCTTGAGGTAAGTGTTTTATGACATTGTCTCACTTTTATTGTGGTTATTTATGCTTACTTTTTTAATATTAAATTGTATGATATATCTCTCATAAATATAATTATTATTTACAATCATTTTCTATGGATATTTAATATTTTACTTTCATTTTCCTCCCTTTATGTACTCAACATATGAAAAAAATGTGTTTTAAAAAAAATTACTTCCATCTTCAGTAAAGAATCATTTTCATCTAGTCTAATAAATTGTTGAAATTTTTTTCAATAATTTTTTTAATATTATAAAATGATTTATTAAACTCGTTTTTCAATATTTTATATTCTATAAAATGGTTTCAAAGGAATCCACTTTTTTTCAAACATGTTTCTTTTTACAAATGGTTTCAAAAAAATATATTTTAACATATACCACATGAATAGATTTTTTAATCATAATTAACACTCAATTATTTAATGATTTATTTATATTATCCATTTTTATTTTTAATTAATAAGTTTTAATTGATATTTTAGAAAATGATAGATTTTAAATATGTTATTTCAAAATAAAAAGTGTATTTTCCTCAAGAAGTATTCTAGTGATATATAAAATTAATTTATCTCCTATTATAACATTATTTGATGATAATTATGATTCACTAGGGATATAATCTTATTGTACCATCATTATTCATCCTATGTACGGATTATTATTATTTTAAAAAAAATTCACGAATCTCATTTTCTCTTCTACTGGTTTGGATTTAACTTAATGATAAATATTTTCATGATCATGTGACATATATATGAATAGATTATATTAATATGAAGGGGGAGGGGTCCATTACATCCGTCAAATTAATTGGGTAAATATTATTGTATATTTCCTCAAAGGTTATATGATAGGTTGTCCGAATCCAAAAATAGGTTACATTGGAAGTTATCCCTTGCCTGAAGTAAGTAGAACAGTGTATTGCAAAATCTCATTGTATGATTACTATCTTAGTGGGTATCCTTGAAATAATATATATTATTATGATTATTCCACAAAATATTCCACTAATTTATGTATTGATATTATAAAAATGTTATAACATGATGGGAAATATTGTTTGAATTATTTATGATTCACTTATTGTGAACTACCAGGACTTACTCCACGATAGATTATTATAATCTTTGAATTCTTAGGTATGATTTTCTAATGTTAAATTCTTGTTGTCATACCGTTATGTTCATGTTATGATTAATTAGTCGATTAAATATTCCTTTTTTACCCTTACTGATAATTTGAGCCCAATATTTATTATTTTTTCATTTCCCCAGGATATGATGAAATGTTTTAAGTATGATATATATACGTTAGTTTAAAGTAATGAAAAACATAAGGAGAGATGATGTATGTATTATATATGTATTGTTTATTTATTTTTGTTTCAATAGATTAAAATCCATTATGGCGATACCTTGTATGTTCATGATATACAATCAATATTTGTTAAATAATATATAATTTATTAGTATAAAATACATGGATAGCCTTATTTATTCAAATAGAAATGTATAGTTACTTTATCAATCTCGGAGGAGGGAGATTTAGAAATGAACCTAAAAAATCCTAGGTATATGAGAACATATAGTATTATGGTAAAACAATTATTATTGATTTCATAGAAAAAACATCTGAAAATTAATACTGGAATGTGGATATAATTTTGTCCCAAATTCACAGAGGGTTAACATATCTGAATGATAAGTGTAGGGTATTAACTCAACCATTAATGATTCATGATTAGTGGGTATATTAATATTCACCTAGCTACAAATTATATGGGGAATTACTTGTGATGATTCACATTTTTATTATAATCCCTTATTAGGGATTTGAATGGATGATAAGTATGGATGACCTAGGATAAATGTAAAATGTAATAGATTAAAAAATAGTTTCAATACAATCATATTAAAAAAAATTCATTATTATATGGTATCTCATAATGTTTATTATTTCAATATTTTTTTCAGTTCAATTAAATTCAATGAACTATAAGAAAACATGTTAATGATAAATTTAATTGGAAATTAAATGATTATACCCTTATGAAAATGATTTTTATGGGAACTGAAATAAAATATTTAATTTTTTTCTTATGTAACATTCTCAATCCTTGAATCATATTGATCTTCCATATGAGAATTGAAGGGAACAATATTTTGTTAATTTTTTCATTATAAAACATCCACATTCTCTTAGTTATTTTTATCCACTAATATATGATAAATGGATCAGTACTAGTAAAAAGATTTTATCTATTATAACACATGTGTGGTACTCTTATAGAATTATCATCCCACCAAAAATAAACATTATTCGATTCATTAGTGGATCAAAACTAATTATCAATTTGGAGTTCTCCATATATGGATTTATTTTCATTAATTAAATATTTTAATGTGATATTAAGGTAGAAATTGGAAAAAGGGTCACTGATTAATCTCCTATTAATTATTGTAAAATAAAGTTGTAAATTAGAGGATACACTAATAATAAAACCCTAGAGGGAATATGAAAATTCTACCATTATTCTAGGCATATAGAAGGAAACCTGGATGAAATTGTTTTCAGGTCTATACTAAAATATTTATGTTTGAAAAGGGAGGTTATAGGAAACTAACCTCAAAATACCTAGATATTAAATAATTTTAAAGGAATATTATTCACATCACAAAAATACATGCTCAGGGATTAAAATAGTATAGTTTATTTTAAAAAATGGAATAAATTCTTCAATATTAGTGGTAGATATTCAAAATATTATTTAAATATCTTCCCCCAATGTACTCTGACTTAAAACATTTCACTATAACTCGTAGAAAGGAATCATAAGTAATGGGATAGTATGAATGATAATTGTGTGTAAATAAAGGATATATGTAATCTGAACTTGAATATAAGTGTATAAGAATATGAGAACCACATTTAAAGATCATGTCTTATATAAAAATATTATAATAATGAGGCATGGAATATATATTGGTTGTCTATAAGACATGAAATCCTAATATAATCAATTACATGATCCATTTTATTATTTCAAAGTCACATGACATATAATTTTTGGAAAACAAATAAATATGTAATATCATTCTCTCAGAGTCAAGGATAGTTTCTAAAAACATATCAGGGTACTCCATAGGGAATAAACCAACTGGAAGGGACACACCATTATACCTAGTCACCATACTTTCTCTACAAGGGATCAAAATTCCCCATCTCCCCATACTGAATCAAGTTTTCCAATCATCCCATAGTGGACCATCTTTCCCCGTATTCCCATTCTAGAAAAGGCTTCCCCATGTTCTATAGTGGATCAAGTTTCCCCATATTTCCATAATGGATCAGGATACCCCATTATCCATAGTGGATCAGGACTATAGACTTGTATCCCATATTTATATAATGAGATATAAATCATTACCCATTGTATTGGATGGAGATGTATATCATAACCTTCAAATAATAAAATCATATATACATATACCACAAGCATTATAAAACATGAATCATATCATAACCCATAAAAAGAGATGGTATTAATAAACATTATATCATAACCCAATAAATTAAATGGGTGTCACAAATATTTCATCATATCATTACCTTTGGAAAAGAGATAGGTCTTATTATCAGGTAATCAAATCATAACCAGTGAAAAAAAGTGGGTTAAAAAAGCATATAACCTGTTTAATGGAAACATGAATCATTAACATAATTCCATAAAAATATTAACCATCTAAGAATGAATGTGAATGGTATTATTGTTTCCTAGGGCAAGTAAATCATAAAATATGACAATATATGACATATAAGATGGAGAAGGATTTTTAAATATCACATGAAATATTTCGTAAAGAAAAATATATTTTCATTGAAATTTATTTTTATAAAACCATTTCAATTTCCATTTCATATAAATAAATATCTTCGATTTCATTAAAAAAATTAAGGATGAAAAATGTTTTTCTCTTAAAAAAATCTTTTTAAATAATAAATGATTTGGAGAAAACTTTTCATTTAAAATATATTAGAAAATGTATAAAGGAAACATTAATATATGTCTAAACCCTTTTCTTAGAAAAGACCTTAAAAATCCTAAAGAAAGCATGGAATGATTTTGAATACTTTTTCATTAGAAATTAATTTAAAAACCTATATAGAAGGAATAAAATCATTTTGAGAACCAGTTTTATAAAACATGTTTTTGGAAACTTATAAATAATAATTTAAATCATAGAAATCAATTTCTTTGAAAATAAACTTTTGAAAACGTATAAAGTGTGCTTTTAAAAATATTTTTATTTATAAAACTTTTTTCAAAAACTTTTTCTTTGAAAATAATTTTGTAACCTAAATATAAGGCTTTAAATCAATTTCAGATCCCTTTTTTCTAGGAATTCTCATTGAAAACCTATAAATAATTTATTAAATGAATTATTTGAATATAAAATTTTTAAATCAAATAAATGAAATTTTTTTAAAGCACCTTTTAAATATAAAACATTTTTCAAAACATTATTCATTGAAAATAATTTGAAAACCTAAAAAGACGGAATAGAGTCATTTTAAGAATTATTTTTCTAGAAAATAGATTTGAAAAATAATAAATAAATCATGAAATCATTAAAATAAATTATTTTTAAAAAAGAAATTATAAAACTTCAAATATAATATATTTAAAAAATATTTTAGACATAAAAGATTATGGAAATTTTTTTATTGAAACCCAGATTAAATTCACAAAAAATATAGAATACTATGGAATATTTTTCTATAAAAAATAAACTTGTAAAGAAATTGTATGCTTCAAGTAAATGACATTCATGATGGCATGTAATTCTTCACCTAATGAATATTCTTTTTACACCTTAAATTTTTTGAATAATGGCATAAATAGAATATCAAAAAAAGATTCCTTTTAAAACCATTATGTAAAAAGTTAAACTATGGATAATAATTTCAATTAAACATCATAGGATAATAGTAAAACATTTTTAAAAAAACTATTCTGAAAAAAAAAATCATTTCTGTGAAAATAAATTTTATCCAAAATGAAAAATAATATCATATTTTTGTATTAAAATTTTAATTATCACAAGTAAAATGATTAGAAAATGGTACTACAACATGAATATATTATGTATATCCATAGTAAAATAATATTCCTGAGTTTTATTGAGAGATGGATCAAAATATTTCCTTAATGAGATCATAATAAAAACTAATCCCAATAAACAATAAGATTATAGCAATAAACTATTACTACTTCATTAACATTGATTCATAAAACCCATGAAAGAGTAAAATTTAGTGAATTTTAAAATACCATGAATTTAAATAGATTCATGATATAACATGTAAAATTTAATTACATAGACCTCATAGAAAAATATAGGGTAATAACATGGCATGTATCTCATGGATATAAAAAGTGAGATGAGAAAACCTTTACCTTATGTCGTGAATTTCTTTATACACATTCAAAACATATATATAATAAGTATAATTTTATTATAAATATACCACTGAACACTATTAATATATCTAATAAAATAATTATTTTTTTATGACTTTATATTAAATTTTTATTAACAACACCATATTAGTGTTACGTTTTAGGTAATATTTACATTTTTTCGTATATGTTTGAAGTCATTTATCATAATCACCATTCTTGTATAATGATTAAATTATTTCATAAATGTAAAACACAATATAAATATCATATATATATTCAATATATATATATATATATCTTAATAATATTCTATTAATTATATAATTATGTAATGGAGTAAACCATTCAGGGAAACAGTTGGTTTTACGTACGCATGGATGTTGTTTCTATTTAATTGTATTATTAAAAGAAAGAAATTTATTAAATTTCAACTATATATATGCATATTCTAATTCTAGTATAATTATTTTTTCATATATATCATATAAATTTACTATAACAATCTTTAATGAATTCAATTTACAGTGTGAATGAATCACATCACTTTGAGGTGATAGTAGTCCACACATCCACAAACGATGTAATCATTTTTATAATAAATGGAAATCATGAAGGTGTGTTTTAAATAAAAATCACAGAAGAATAAGTAAAAAATAGATATCATATAAATCATATAAAAATATAGTTCCAATCATAAGTCTGAAACATGAGATGTTGTAATGGAAAAATGAACCACATCGTTTTGTGAGGCGGTAGTTCATCACCCACAATAATGGTAAGCTCGGTACACCTTAGATGGATGTTCTTGTAAGAGAAGGTGGAACCCTTAGAATTAAAACTTCTATATATATTTAGGATAACACTATTATTATATACTCATGTAATAAATATAATTGATGGAGTGGATAATTAAAAAAACTAGTCTGATTATTGAAGAAGGTTACCTCTCTTTCGGGTAACTACTTTTAGTTTTCATCAATGTACTTCCTTGGATATCATTACTCAAATTTCAGGATTCTATGATGAGGGGAAGAATATATTTAGGATATTTGATCATATTTTGGGTGATCACAATATAAAAAACATACTTTAAATACATATATATTACACTAAAATTTTATTATATTCATTACGAAATATAATAATTCCACAAAAGGAATGTATAGGTATAATGTCTTTAGAAATTGAGAAACATAAACAAATAGTTTTTAAGGTGGAATATGGTTGTCTCATATTTATAAAAAAACATAATTATAATATTTAGACTGATGTTATTACTTAATTATGAAACAACTAATAAAGAAAAAGTAGAAGAAGAAAATGTTTTAATGAATCGGTAGAAGAGGTTATCGCATCCTCGACATGCTTCCTCTAAATCTATTTTTAGAGAACTATACTTGGTCATTGAAGATGATTAGAATCTATATAATTTAAATAGGGAATTTTATAAGGAATGATTATATGTGAGGGATGAGATTGAAGGATTAATGTTATGTGAAGAGGTGAGGGAGGATGCTCCCTTTATAATGGAGGTGAGGGGAGCTTTCGGGAACTCTAGAAATAATAAATTATAATTAAATAAAACTCATCCAAAAACCCTCCAAAATTCACCAATTGAAGATATTAGAGTAGATAGAGTTTTAATCTCTTCAACCAATAAATGTTTGACATGTTTTTATGTCAATTTAAACCTAATATTTTTAATTAACACTTAGTATTTATATTTAATTTTTAACAAGGGTAACAAATCTTTCATTATTAAAAGGGTAAAATATTTACTTATTTTATGTAAAATAGACCATAAATAAATAAATTTGATCATTTTATACCATATTATTATTATTATAAATTAGTAAAAAATGTTTTTTGATTTTTGAGTAATTTAATAATACATTATTCAGACAAACAATTAATAGTATCAATTTTGAAACTATTCAAATCATTGATTTTTACAAATATTAATATCACAAGATAACTTCAATAAAAATTAATTATATTCTTAGGATATCAATTTCATCTATATAATTTCTTATACACATTAATTGTCCTATATTATATTTATTTTAATATTTTTAATAACATTAATTTGATATTTCTCTTAATAAAACAATTACTAAACTGTTTTATGTAAGTATTTAATATGATTATTTGTTGACTAAAAATGTAAAATAAAATACCATGATGTACATAAATCAACTAGTTTTGAAAATAATACTATTAGTATAATTTATTTTCTGTAAAATCCCATATTCAAAATGTTATATTTACTAAATTATGATGGTCACAACTTTGACATTACTTTATATAAAATAATAAGTGTGTCATAATCCCTTATATAAGGCTTTAAATGGTCCATAACTCGACACATGGATGATTATGGTCGAGATATACACAAAAATTAATATTTGGTTATGTTTTTGGATATTTTAATTGGTATTATTATTTTAAAAAAACAATATTATGGATTTTTCATCAATTAAATCGCTTTTTCTCCATTAATGTATTAGATATTTTGAAAAAAATTTATTCCCTAAAATAAAAATAATAAAGTACCATGATAAATAAAAACATTTTAAATTTCAAATAAGTATTTAAAATATAAATTATCTTTAGTTTATACTTATATTAAAAATGATTTAGATATTAAAATATGAGTGAGATATAATTAACATTCATTAAATAAAATAATTTAAATGTCATAATCTTATCAAAGTTGATTAAAATTTATACCATTTCAACTCATAGATGATTCAGGATAAGAAACTCATCCACTGATATTAAGACAAGTGTCAGTGTAATTTTATGATAATATTCTTATCCTTAATTACTTGGTTTACCCTTTTACAGTATTAATAAACAATACTAAAGTTATTATTCATAAAGGAAAAAAATAAAAAAAATATATATTTAAATAACTTGAACACAATGATTCCAAATATATAGTTAATTTTTCTACATTAAAAACAGAGAAGTTATAGTGATTAATATAAAATTAATCTTGTTTTTCAAAAGAGAAAATGAGTTTCAAAATCTAAAACATTGAAAATGATTGAAATGTTTTTACATCATAATTCACTATAAAATTAATGATAATGATGTACATTATATTGAATAAAAAAAAAAATTATATTTATACATTAAAAAAATTAAATATTATAATTTAACAATATAAATTATTTCCATGAAAAAATTTTCTTTCACCTAAAATGTAGTGTACTTTTATTAATAATAAAAATTTGTAAGTTAATAGAAAAATATCAAAAATTCATCCAAAGTGAATTTTTATATCCCACCTAAAAATAAATATTTTATTTTTTCATATAAAAATTTCTAATTTTTACAATTATTAATCGAAGAGGGTTTCACCATTCGAAGGTGTAAAATTACCCTTATAACAAATACAGTTTTTTATACATCAAATAGGTTTTAATCAAAACCTATGACAAAAATATCAATTGGATGAATATCAAAAACATTTTATTATGTTTATAACATATGTAAATAATTAATTTAAGTATAAATTTTAATTCACTCAAAAATGAAAATATCTAGTTGATTTATATTTTTTATAAATAATTTATAATCATCGAATTCACAATGCAATTTCATAAGTTAGTTGTACATTATTCCCGCTAACCTAGTGGGTAAGAAATAATGGTAATTTTATAAAAATGGAGTCACATGATTTTCATAAACTCACGGTGTCATTAAATTCAATCTACTGAAGAATAAAAATTATTTAAAGATAATATTTTATAAAAACATATTGGTTTTACACAAAGGGGCTGGACATTTGTGAATATGTGGGATGAGATAGTGCCATTTTAAAATGGATGAGGTGTTGCATTCTTATATATTTATTAAAAGGTAATTCCACCCACATATGTCCTATGAAATTTTTATCGAATAATTAGAAAATTAGACAAAGAATATCATAGGGTGTAAATATTAATATAAAATAAATTTTTCAAAAGTGTCTTTTTTCATTTATCCATTAAGTTTAAGGCTTAGTCCCTTGTTAACCTAGATTTTCTCTTAATCTTCGTAATGAAATATAATCACAATCATAATTAATTTTTTTTCAAAAATACATTGATCTTATTAAACATTATAAATTATTCTAATTCAAAAAATGGAATCCATTTTTACATACTATAATAATATAAGTAGTTGAAATTATATTAAATTCAATCCCTTATACGAGATGATAATTGAGTTTGTAATTTAAAATTATTCAAATGTTTGAAATGATTTTATATCAAATTTAAATGTTAAATAGTTCTTAAGGACATAAATTTAATTAATTGATGTAAAATTATCAAAATAAACTTAAAAAATCAAAAAACAATTTAACTATATAAATAAAATAGAAAAAAAGTACTTCTGAATTAAAATTCAGTATTTTTAATCATTTATCCAAATATGAAACTTCTATAAATAAAACCTAAAATTCACCCAATGTAAATTTAGAAAAATCACATTAAAAAATTGTATTTGTTTTCAGAAAAATATATAAATGTTTCAGAAATTATATTTAAAATGGGTTATCCAATAAAATGCAGTAAATTTACCTTTTAGAAAAATACATATTTTTTTATTAAATTAGATTTATTATAATTTTATGCCTATGAAATCTATTATATGAATACAAACAAATTAATTAAATATATGACACCTAAATTTATTTAGAATTTTTTTTATTATATTTAGATAAAATTTGGTTTTTACAAAAAGTAATAGTTCTCATAGACAAGAAATTTTTTTATTTTCAAATAGTTCTTTCATTCAATTATACTAATTAATAACCAAATGATTCATTTTATAAACATGTTTAAATAATATTTTACCAAATTTAGATAGTCATTTTCAAAAAATTAATTATAATGGATACATGGTATCTATAGTAATATTTTAATAATAATATTAATAGTATATTTTAGCTTGGAAAAATTTTGATCTTTCGTGGAACAAAAACTATTGAAGGGACTTTTTATTGTGAGTAATACAATCTAAACATAGTTTTTCATGAACCAAAATATAATAAAGGTGTTTCATGAAGCATAATATTGACTTGGTGTTATATATGACTCTAGACACACATAGTGCTTCCATATAAAAAATCAACATTTACTGCTGCGTGAAATGAATAATATCAAAAAAATTAAATTTATTTGAAAAAAAACATATTAAGAAAATCATGGGGAATTACATATTACCTCACTTAAATGAATTTATCCCTTGAAATTAAACTGAGTTATCATTGGTTAAATACTATAAAGTTTATTTAAAATAAACCTACATCATAAAAAATAATACATGAACATCATTTAAAAATTGAAAGTTTGAACCATAACAATCACCCAAAGTAACTCATAACTAGTTTCACACATAAGAGAACGATTCAGGAATGTTAAAACATCGACATTGAAGAGTAACACATCGATCATGATTTTATAGAGTGTGATAGAGAATATAGTTTGGAAAAAGTTTATAATCACAAAGCCATTGATTTTTGATAATCTAATGGGCCATTTTATTCATCACAAATTGAAGGAATTATGATGAAATTTTTTATTTAAAGGTATTTTTACAAAATTTGATGAAGAATATGAAGAAAATATAGTATATTGTTTTTATTCCATTATATATTCACAATATCAGCCTTTGGTTAATCCTTTTTCAATTCCCAATTTAGCTCTTAATTTAGGGCATGAAGGAGATATTTTCATTCATGAAGAACTAAAATAACCTTAGATTCGTAAATAGATTACTAATTCATTCCTTGTGTCATTTCTTATCAATAAAATGTTTCCAAATGTTTTCTAATTTTCATAAATACCCTTGTTAATACTTTAATTTCACAAATTTCATCCAACATCTAACTAAAACATTCCATAAATTATTAACCCTAAAAACCATCATAAGGATGAAAATAAAAAACATTTGAAAGAAAGTTATAAAATCAGATTAACATTTATCCTCCATATATCGTAATGAACCTCTTGGTTTTCACACTCCGAAGATGAGAATAACCTCATAATATATTCTCTTGAAACATGTTAATAACCTAAATTACCATAAACCCTTTTGGAAAACATGCATGATTTCTTCTTCCAATGTTTACAGGATATATTACATAAACCCAAGAAGTTTCAAACATCGTCATTGATGACATAAACCAATTTTTCAACAAATAAAAATTCGACCTTGTTTAATAAGTATTATCTAATTTAATTTATACATATCAATCAAATATTTATCAAAGCTAAATAAAAAGTTTTCAACATCATGGAAACATTAAGGGTCATCATCCTGTAATCAAAATATCACCTTTTCATTAAATGTTTTTTTCTAAGACAACACTTCCATTCATAATATCCTTTTCAATCCATAATGAAAAAATTATATTGAAAATAATTATATATTTTATGATACATATAACATAATCATTGACCTATAAAACATATAAACTTCAATTATCTAACTTTATTAATAAACCATTACTTTGGATTCATCATCATATCCCTTAATACATATTTCATCGAATATAAAATATAATCCATGTATTATGGTTCATAAACCTCAATCCAATAATTATTTTTACATTTAATCTAAATAATATTGTAAGAACATATCATAAATTTCATATGTCATTTGCTGTCTCTTTATTTCTAGCAGCATAACCAATACTCAGGGATGTTCTGACTCTATTATTGATATTTCCACTAAGTAAATCCCCACACATTCCTCATCTAAAACATTGAATGTTAACCTAGTTCCTTTTAGTTACCACTATTGACTAACAAAAAAAATTTCACAATAATAAACATTTAACAAATCATAAAACATCATTACTGGGAAAAATAACTTATATAATGCCTAAATATTGAATCATACTTCTTTAATCTATGACACCGTAGGTTTATCCTAGTATATTCCTAGTCATATAATATTTATTTCCATATTTATGTTCTCTAAATTGATTGTGAATAGAAAAGGAATATCCCTAGGGTGTTTCAAAGTAGGTGTTTGACAAGGCTTATTATCATGCACTAGTTCCTGGTTGAGTCTAGATCAATATGGTGTTTTGAGGGTTATTACACCAATGTAAACTTCTGATAGAGCCACATACACTTGTAGTATCTAGACTGAGATTTATTTCTAGGAAAATAATCACTCTATCCTTTTCCAAAATTTCAGAATGTTTTCCCCAACATTAAATCATCCTTAGACTCATCCTGAGAGATATTCTTAGACATATCCATAAAATATACCTTTGGGTATAAATAAACATTTATCATCCTGGTTTCCAATTGTTGACTAATCCTTTCCTTTTATTTAAACTATAGAAACCAAGGCTCAACATACATGTATATTTTGATCATTTTAGATTAATTTTCATCACATTACAAAAATATATTTCCAAGGATTGTAGTAGTTTAGTTAATTTTGAAACATAGAGAATATTCATCGAATTTGGTGAAATATCTTCAACATATTTATTAAAGATACTCCCCTTTAGTACTCATACATAAAACCATTATTCAATACCTAGGAAAAGAAAATATAAGAATTGGGTGAGTTCAAATGGTCATTAAGGGTAAATAAAGTAAATACATAATCAAAATATGAACATACGGGTATAAGAACAAGATCCTAACATTTGAAGATCTTACCCAGTATAAAGAGAACATAATTATGAGGCATGGAATAAATATTTATTGTCCAAAAATCATGAAATCTTATGATAATCAAGAACATGAACCACGTGATCATATCAAGGGAAAAAAGAAATATAATTTTCTCCAAACACATAAACATTTAATATCATTCCAAATAATTCAAGTCTCATTGAAAAAAAACATATCAGACACTTCATGGGGACTACATATATTGGTTAGGCCCCACTACCAACCAGAGTAGTAGTCCATAAATTGTATGGTATCGAGTTTCCCCATCTTTTCATTGTGTATTGAGTTTTACCATTTTCCTATAGTGGATCTTCTATCTACCCATCCAAATATCTTCTTTTATATTCTGAATAAAAATCACTTTTATATATGAGTGAGAACCACACACACTGCCACCATTTCAAAGATACAAACACCATAACAAAAACAAAAAGTCGGACAATATCACAGTACACTATGAAATTAAAATTCAAATACCCATTTCAATGTTAACAAACATAAAAGGCTTCATGTGGTATGGGCCTCCTCGAGCACACTATACGCAATAGTTACCATAATCCTCGAACCAATCCCATCATCGGTAAGGAACTGGCTGACTCCCACCCATGAAAATAATAAAAAAATATATAAACATTCCACAATGAAAAATCTCTACATTAAATGTCCCATAAAACAGATGGAATTCATAAACATCATATCGTAATAAATGAAATATAATGGGTATCATAAAAATTTGATAATATCATTACCTGGGGATAATAGAAAAGTCTTATAATAATTTCATTAAATCAAAACATTTTAAAATAATAGATAACATTTCACCATTGCCTAAATCATTCATGGAATAATATAAATGGTATTATTTGATCATATCCCCTATAAATCATAAAATGCAACAAATTATTTTATCTTAGATGGGGAAATATTTTGAAAAATCACATTAAAAATTTAAAAAGAAAAATATATTTTCATTGAAAATCATTTTTATAAAACCATTTCAAGATTATTTTTTAATAAATAAATATTTATAATTTCATTTAAAAAATTTCTTGAGAAAAATATATTTTATATTATGAAACAATTTTTATACATTATTGTTTTAGAAAACCTATATATATAAAAATATATTTGATAACAAAGAATATAACCATTAACAAATATTGAAAACCTTTTTCTTCTAAAATACCTTTAAAACTAAAAAATAAATATAGAAAACATTTTAAAAACGTTTTTATTTGAAAATACATTGAAAAAATAAAAAAATTCTTGAAAATGTTTAGAAAATTCTTTTCTAAAAAATGTATTTTTGAACAAATAAATAAATCGTGAAATAATTAAAACACTTTTATTTGAATATAATTATCTGAAAAAATTGAATGTAATCTCTGAAAAACAATTCTTAAATGTAAAACATTTTTGAAAATATTTTTCTTTTAAAATAATATCAAAACATATATATGATACATAAAATCATTTTGAGATCACTTTTTCTAAGAAATGTACTTAAAAGAATATAAATAAATCATTAAATCATTGAAAATTATTTTATTTCAAAATAAAATTTTGAAAAAATATAAAGAAATCCTTGCAAAACACTTTTTAAACAGAAAAAATTTTTGATAACATTTTTTATTAAAAATAATTTCAAAACCAAAAAATAATATTTTATTAATTTTTATAATCCTTTTTATTGAAAATGACCTTCAAATAATATAAAAAATTCTTGAAATCATTGAAATTATTTTATAAGAAGAAAACCTTTGTAAAATACATAATGGAAACGTTCAAAAACACTTTTTAAATATAAAATGTTTTCGAAAGAATTTGTCATTAAAAATGACATAAAATTAATATATTATAAAGAATATGAAAAAATAATGGTAACACCCCAAGAATTTAAAAATAGATTTAATATTTAATTCATGAAACACTAAGTCTATACAAAACACCACCTCAACATATCATTTCCAGTAAATAGAATTTTTTCAATTTTCAAATTTAAATTTTGAAAAACTGACATACACAATTGTGTTCAGTATAATATTTAGAGTCTGATAAAACAAACATAATTTTTGGTGAATAGTAACAAACCCTTATAAAAAGTAACATACCTTTAAGAATAGGAATGAATATTAAAATAACCAAAAAAATAAAATCTTCACCGATGAATGTATAAATACAATATAGACATCTTAAAAGCGAGAACACAATATAGTATAACTATTGGTATTTTTTCTTGTTATAAATATTTTAATTACAATTTTATGAGTAATTTAATAATTTAAAATTGAAATTAATATTCATAAAATTTATTCATAAATATTTAGTTTATTTTCTTATTGTTATAAGATAATATTATGAGTCCTAGATTAATTACACAATGTGTTATAAAATGAGTTATAGTTTTAAAGATGTTTTTTGGGAATAAATTATGATTTTTTTTAAAATTAAACTAAAAATATTTAAGAAATTATTTTCAAAAAATGGATTTCAATTTTTTATTCTAAACGTTAAAAAATGGTTAGGGTGAATTTTTGGTATTTTTTAAAAATACTTGAATTTTTATTGAATAGTAAAATTACAATTTTGAGTTTTCAGTATGTTTAATGATATCATAATGATGTCATAATTAATATAAAATTATGGTATAATTTTTTCATTACAATAAATATATTAGGTTCCCTAAGTGGATAAAACCCTGGGCAAATACAATGCGCAAGCCCTTGGTTTTTCAAAAACCAGTCATGATGTGTCCCTTTTAAATAGAAAAACTGCCTCTCATTTACTAAAAATAACTACCCATGCCATTTGTTTTATATCATTAAAAAACCATTATCCTATTTTATCTGGTATTATTACCTCCTTAGGAGTCCTCCAAAGGTGTCCTCAAAACCCCAAGGTCCCAACCTTCAATTTCTAGGAGTTACTCTACAAGGTAAGGGAACCTTTCACCATCCTCTTTTAGTCAACACTTCTTTTATTTTATCTCTTTGAATTTCCATTCTCATATTTTGGGGTTTGATATTATATATTCCTATTAATGTACTTTTGTTTTCTATATGATGATATCACCTATATATCTCATCAATTCATTTAATGAAATTTTAAGCGACGTCGTTAGGCTGTCGAATTTTCATAAAGGATCTCTCATCTTTTATTTTATTTTCAAGTTATTCTCTTTAATTTTTGTCTTCTCAGCTACTATATCCAAATTAACATGATAAATCTAGTATCACTTATAATCTAGAATTTTATCATGTGAATAAAAGAAACATCATCATTATTCTTACTCCCTTCCTTTTATTTTTGTAAACAAAATCAACGTTCATGAGGTTCCAATTTATAACCTTTGTGGTTGATGAAGTTTAATTCCTTTATTTATCATTAATTACATGTCATGAAACCATTTATATGGTTGAAATATATTATAAATTATTTATTATATATTAATTAATATACTGTATCCAGTATACATACATATTATTAAATCATATGACCAAACTAGTTTCTAATAATCAAAATACTGCTAAAATAATCTTATTGAATGTCATAAATATTCCATCAAATGACTAATAATATTTCCAAGTAAAAATATTATATAAATTACCATTAACACTTATGTATGTTCATAAATAATATGTAATTTCAATTCTAGAGATTTACATCTATTTCACATGAACTCCATTACTTAAGAACAAGTGAAACAATTAGGAAAATAAATAAAACAACACTCTGGAATGACATAATTCAATATAATAACATATCAATAAGAACATAAATGAACAAAAACGATTTATGATAGACTAAATATATTTCTAATAGTTTCTTAAATAAGTTATTAATAAGTATAATTTCATATTCCAGGACCTTAAGTTCAAGAGTGGGACACATCCGTACATAAGGTAAGGGGTTCCTCATCTCAATTTCATTTCTATGTGATTTCCAATGTTTTCCACTTATTTCTTGTATGTATTATATATGTACTACCTTTTGATATATATTATCATTATTCTATTTATATTCATGGTATTTTGTGATCCATTTTTTGGTTATTAGTTTATTTTTCATACGACTTGGTTGATTACAATGGGGTAAGGGACTTTGTCTCAAATTCCATTTCATTGTCAATTAATTGTTATTGTGCACCTAATACTTCTTATGTGATGTATCCACAACCCATTTGAAATAATTTTTTATTTTAAATTGTAAATATTTTATATATCCTTATTTTTGTTTCATGGATATGATTATTGTCATAAGTTGTATACTCTTTCAACATGCAGTGTTTATTGGGAATGGTTTTTAACTATGAAAATATTGATGAATCTGTATCCTCTACTATATAAGGATATTGAGAAAGAAGATTGTACATGAATTAAATCTATGTATAAATAATTATTTTGACTTTAATTGGTGGGTATGGCCCTCTATATCTACTCAATGTATCAACTAGTCTAATGAGATAAATCAGTAGGCGACAAACCCTTTGATTTTTTTTTCCAAAAATCAGAAGGGTTTCTACCCACAAAACTAAATATTTTTAATAGTATTATGGTATCATATGGAAGATAAATGATGTCCAATTAATAATGATTCTCTTTACTTATTTTCAGTTATAACAATCAATGAGATATTCACTATGACAAAATCTATAGATGTAGGTTTATTCCCAATTTAGTAATGGCATGTGTTTTTCATTAATTCACCATGTCATATTAACTATGAGAAGTTGTTTATGATCCAGTTATATTGATTCATGATTACTCTATTTTAACCCTTAATTATCATTTGATCTCACCCCTTTCATTTTTCTACCTTCAACTTGTTATGAAGAGAAGATCATTTATTCAGTTTCTGTGGATGTAGTTTTTAGTTTTTGTTATGTATTGTAGTTTGTTACTTTTTTTAATGTAATTTTAGTTACATATATGTATCTATTATCTTCAAGAATACTAAACTGACCATTCCTTATGGATTTAATTCTTATACAAATTCCAATGTAACAAGTAATACACTGGATCCAGTATAGGAGGGTAGGGGTGTTACAGTTGGTATTATAGGAAGTTTACTAGAAAACATGGCTACTATATTAGAAAATATACATTATGGAACAAATACCAATGGTAGTATTTGAGAAAAAACATTCTAGAACATCCTAAAAAACTGTTTATGAATATATTTTGTGGATATTTCTAGAAAATTAATTCATGTCTTGATACAAACATTTAGAGGTGGCTCTAGCACATATGTACCTTGGAGTGAATACTCCGACAAGGAGTTTCGGGATTGAACTGGGGTATCCTGGTACATGGAAGAGGGCCTTTCTTCACTCTTTGTATTGAAAATCCCTCCAGTTTTACTTAGGATAATTCACTTTTTATTTAACCACAATTATGAAGGATTTATGCCCCAAATTTACCAAGGTATATGGTTCTAGTATTAAAGATGCATAAATTTATGTTATGTGTTATACCATGTTTAGAGTCATAGAGAGTTAATAATGTTACCGAATAATATGTAATATGTAATTAATTAGAAATGGTTCCTAGAAGATGAAATAATAACATTACAAATAAATGAGGTGTGAAGGGTTAGAAGAATCATATCTTTGATGGCCTTAAGCCACCATTTTAAATTAATACTGTCTCCGAAGTATCATTATCATATGAGGAAATAGTATCATGTGTTAACAAGGTATGTAAAGGCTTCTCTGAGTCCTATGGCATTGAAGGGAAACAAAAGAAGATGAGGATGGTAGGAAAAAACATGGATAAATGGAAGAAGTGAATGATATATTTTTTCACATGTGACAACTGTGGAAGGAATCACCTTGGTATATACTTTAGAGGAAAAGAATTTTTCTTCATGTGTGGAGAAAAAGGACACCATGCTCATAATTGCAAGAAAATGAAACAATTTCCCTATATTCAATGCTTTATCTACAAGGATATGGGACACTGTATGAATCAATGTCCCAAGAGTCAAAAAATATATCCCAAATAAAGATTTTGTATAATAATAAAGTTATGATGCTACCACCAGATTAAAAAGAATTATTAATATTCTTAGTTAAGAATCATGTCATTTTAATATTTTCTCAGTAATGTACTGGTTATATTAATTATGATATATATTAGGATTGTATGGAAGTGTTATTTCCTTAAGGATTTGACGATGTATGAAGAATGGAATAAAGGATAAGTGATTCAGTATAAAGTTCAACATTTCAGAAAAAAACATTAAAGGTGGAAAGACAACCCATAATATATATCTGATTTTGAGATAATGATGATGAAATGATTGATTTAGATATGTACTGACTACCTTATAACTGATTATTGACTTGTCGAGAAGTGATCTATGCTATCATATATGGATTTTATAAAACTTCTGAATTTATAGAATATTTCCAATAACATGTATCTTACTTATGTAATATTGAAGAATGCATGTTTCCAATATGTTTTTATGGTAATACAAGTTTTTACCATATTTAAGAGGATACATGATGAAATTATTCACATGCTTGGAATAAAAATTTTAGAGTTTCTTCTTGTTTATTAAGGGTTAATGACAAGTTCACCATGAAAATTTAGAGACCTTCATTATATTGTGTTCAATCATTATATTTTGGATTTGTTTTAACCATTTACGAAATGGTTTAAGTTGACTATTGAATGCGGTTTTAGTGTTTAATGCCACTACATGATGGTTTGATTATAATTCCATGAATATATTGTTTAGTTAGAATTTATTTTTCTCTAGTAATTATTTTATTTCCTATTCTTCTTATTAATATGATAATTTAACCATATTTCTGATGTTGGTTTCTTTGAAGGGAATTTTCAAGTACCTACCATTAACTTTTGAAGTTCAATTTCAAATTTTGAGAATGAAATTTTTGTAAGGAAATAATAATATAACACCCCAAGAATTTAAAAATATATTCAATATTGAATGCATGAAACAAATTGTCTTTACAAAACACCACCTTGTTTTAACATTACATGTAAATATAATTTTTCAACTTCTGTAGTTTGGATTTTAAAAAACTGACAAACACAGTTGCATTCAGAATGATATTTAGAGTCTGATAAGACAAACATAAATTTTGGTGAATAGTAACATACCCTTACGATTATTAACATACCTTTATTAATATTAATTAATATTAAATTGTCCAAAATAATATAATTTTCACTTATAAATGTATAAATACAATATAAAAATCATAAAAGTGAAAAAACAATTATAGTATAAGTGTTGGTATTTATTCTTGTCATAAATATTCTAATTACAATTTTATAAATAATTTAATAATTTAAAATGGAAATTTATTTTCATAAAATTTATTCATAAATTGTTAAATTATTTTCTTTTGGTTATAAGATAATTTTATGGGACCTTGATTAATTTTTCAATGTGTTGTAAAAGGAGTTGTAGTTTTAATATTTTTTTATGGAATAATCTATTTTTTTATTTTAAAATTAAATTAAAAATATTTAGAAAATTATTTTCAAAAAAAGGATTCATTTTTTAATTCTACATGTCAAAAAAATGGTTAGGGTTTGGGGGATTTTTCTAAAACACTTTAATTTTTCATGAATAGTAATAATACAATTTTGAGTTTTGGGTATGTTTAATGACATCATAATGATGTAATAATTAAAATAAAATTATGGTCGACTTTTTTAATGTAAAATATTATATTAGGTGTCCCAAGTGGCTAAAAACATGGGCAAATACCATGGGCAAGCCCATGGTTTTGGAGAAACCACTAATTAAGTGTCCCTTTTTATTAATAAAAAACTCTCTCTCATTTACTATAAATACCCAATCACCCCCTTAGTTTTCTATCATTCCAAAATCATTGTCCCCTGATAACTAGTAGTATTAATTCCATTTAAGTTCTCCCAAGGTGTCCTCAAAACCCCCATGGTCAAAACCTTCTTGTTATAGGAGTTACTCTACAAGGTTAGGGAACCTTTCACCAACCTCTTTTAGTCAACACATATTTTATGTTCTCACTTTGAATTTCCATTCTCATCTTTTTGGGTTTTGATATATTTTATTCCTATTACTTTCCTTTTTATTTCCATATTATTAGATCCCCTTTTTTCATTCATCAATTCATTTTATGAAATTTTATGCGCCACCGTTAGGCTTCTGATTTGTTATAAGGGATCTCTAAACTTTTCTTTTATTTTCAAGTTCTTATCTTTTCTTTTTCTCTCCTCACATAATATTTTAAACTTCCTTGATAAAACCATTATAATCTATATGCAATAATTTATATCATGTTAATGGAAGAACCATCATCAATATTCTTACTCCCTCCCTTTTATTTTTATAAACAATATCAACATCCATGAAGTTCCAATTTATAACCTTCATGGATGAAGATGTTTCGTTCTTCTATTTATCCTTCATTATTGGTCATGAAACCATTTAGATGGTTTACCTAGAATATAAGATATTTATTATTAACTAATTAATATTCAGGTACCTGTATACCTACATATTATTGAATCATATGACCAAACGAGTTCCTAATAATCAAAATACTGCTAAAATAATCTATGTGAATGTCATAAATATTTCATCTGATGATTCATCTTATTTTATTATAAACATATTATATAAATGACCATTAATACATATGTATATTTCTAAATAATATTTAATTTCAATTATATTTATTTACATCCATTCCACATGAACTTGATTACTTAATTACAAGTGAACCGATTATGAAAATAAAGAAAATGAACACTCTAGAACGACAAAATTCAATATAGTAACTTATCAACTAGAAAATAGTTGATCTAAATATAATTATGATAAAATATACACATGTATAATAGGTTCTAAAATATGTTATTAATAAGACTATTTTCATAATCTAGGACCTTAAGTTCAAAAGAGGAACACATCCGGACTTATGGTTAGGGGTTTCTCATCTCACTTTCATTTATGTTAGATTTATGATTTTCGCCACTTATTTTTTGTATGTAGTATATGTGTACTGATTTTGAATATATAAAATCATGATTCTATTTATATTCATGGTATTTTTTGATCTATTTTTTGGTTATTATTTTTTGGTCATATGACTCGATTGATTACAACGGGGTAAGGGGCATTGTCTCAAATTCCATTTAATTGTCAATTACTTGGTATTGTGCACCAAATACATCTTATGTGGTGTATCCATTACCCATTTGAGATAAAATTTCATTTAAAATTGTACATATATTATATATCTGTATTATGGTTTCATAAATATGTGTATTTTGTTGATCCTTATACCATTTTTACATGCGGTGTTTATTTGGATGGTTTTTTAACTATGGAAATATTAATGAATATATATCCTCTAATATATAGAAATATTGATAAATAAGATTGTACTTGTATTAAATATATTTATAAAGAATGATTTTCACTTTCAGTGTAGGGTGGGGACTACTATAGCCCCTCGATTAATCAACATATCACATGAGACAAACCAATTAGTGACAAACCCTTCGAGTTTGTTTCCAAAAATCATACTGGTTTCTACCCATAGAACTAAACAATTTTAATGGTATTTTGGTATAATTTTCCAGATAAATGATGTCCAATTAATAAGAATTATCTTTATTCATTATCAGTTATTACTATCCATGAAATTTTCACTATGACAAAATTTATAGAAGTAGGTTCTTTCTCAATTTATTAATGGAATGTGTTTTTAATTTATTCAGAATGCCAAATTTACTATGCCATGTTATTTATGATTCAGTTAATATTGATTACTGTTTCCTCTATTTGAAACCATTTTTGATCATTTGAGATCACCACTTTATTTTCTTTACATTCAAAAGGATATGAACAAGAGATCATTTATTCAGTTTTTATGGATACAGTTTTTAGTTTTTGTTATGTATTGTATTTTTTTACTTTTCCCAATGTAATTTGAGTTACATCTATATATATAGTTTCTTTAAGACAACAAAACTGATCATTCCTTTGGGATTTCATTTCTTCTAACCATGCCAATGTAACATGTAATACACTGGCTCTGGTATAGAGGCGTCAGGGTGTTACAATAATTTTCATTAAAAAATATCCTTGTAGATGAAGAAATTATTTTTCAAGGAAATGATGGTCATGAGAGTAGGTAAGGCCATATATGCAAAATATTCTTTATGATACATAAAAGTTTAGAAAACTTCCTTGATCAAAAAATAAAAAGAATATTACTCCTCAAATAATTTCTTTAAATGGTATAAAATGGATAAAAGTTTCTTTTAAACATTATATTAAAATATTTTAACCTTTTTTAAAAGCATTTCCATTTAATAATGGGTTTTAGAGAACATATATTTTCAACTGAAAGGAGAAATGAATTTTAATTTTAATGAAAAAAATTCTTCATTATCTAAAGTAGCAAAGAGTAGAAAATGAAACTAATACAAGACTTTGTTATGGATATCCTAAGGAAAATAATCATCATGATAGTACTTGAGATATGGATATTAATATTTCCTCAATGGAAGCGAAATCATAAACAATCCTAATAAATGATGAGATTATATCTATAACATGATACCACTTAGTTAAAATTGAATCACAATAAAAAAGAAAGAATAAAATTACATTAAGATTAAAATATAATGAATTTAAATATATTAATGTTATAAAATTTAAAATATATATATACACTCCATATAAAAATATATGTTCACAACATGGCATGTATCCGAAAGAAGTCAAATTTATAAAACATTTCTTTACTGATTTGGTAACCTTGGAACCATAAACCACATGAAATAAATTTCCTAAATTGGAAATGTAAATACCCATAAATTTATTTATAATTATAATATAATTCATTCATGGGTATTATATACACCATGCATAATACAAATGTGGATAACATGGCATATATCTCATAGATATAAAAAGTGAAATGAGAAAACCCTTACCTTCAATCTTGACTTTGTCCTTATGTTTTCAAAACTCTTGTATAATAAGAATAAGTTTATTATAATTATACCAAAAAAAATATTATTATATCAAATATGATATATTATTCTTTATTACATTATATTACTTTTTTTATTAACAACCCTATGGTAATGTTCTGTTTCGGTTAATATCTGAATTGATTTTCATATATGTTTCGAGTTATTATTCTTGATCATATCATTTTGATAATGATTTAATTAATGAAGTATTTTAAAACCTAATATGAATATAATATATATTCATTATATAATTATTTATAATTATCTATATATTATAGAAATATGAAATGGAATATACCATTAATGGAGATTATAGGTTGTACGTATGCATGAACGATATTTCTGTTTAAATATCTTATTTGAGAAAGAATGTAAATGAAATATATCTACATATAATTATATAATAATTCCAATATAATTATTATTTCTTATATATAATATATTTTTACTAAAATCATCCTTAATACATTCCATGTAATCTGTGAACGAATGACATCACTTTTAGGAGGTCGTAGTCAATACGTCCACAAATGAAGTTATCATTTTTACATAAAATAAAAATAATGAATGTATGTTTTATATAATAATAATAACAACTTAAATAAATTATAAATATAATATATAACATATAAAAACAGAGTTTACAACATAATTACTAACAATAATAATAGATAAATAAAAATATAAGAACATCGTTTCCTGGGGTGGTAGTTCGTCGTACACAAGAACAGTAGGTTCATTACCCATCATATGAAAGTGTGTGAAAGAATAGGAATTACCCGTAATATAATAACATATAGATATATTGATGATTATTTTTATATTATATAATCAATCAATAATTATAATTTAATATTTGGAAAACTAAATAATACTAAAGTCACTGTTAGAGAAGGTTAACATTTTCTTCAGTAAATCAATTTGGTTGTTACCAGTTGACATCATTTGATACATTTATAAATATATTTATTATTATATGACAAGTTTAGGGATGTTGGTTTATTCTTTTAGTACAGTTTGGTGAGAAAAAACACTTGATATTTGTAAATAAGTTATATGGGTGAGTGCATTTTATAGTGGTGGAGTTGTTGATTTCTGGTAAATTTTGGAAAAGGGATTTCCAAACATGTTTTATATCAAAAATGGATTCAATAATTAACCTAAATAATTATTCAGGATTATATGGTTGAAATACTAAAATCCAATGATTTTGGGGCAAATTTATAGGTCATTTTGGCAATTAAGATTAAGGTTCTGTGCCTTATTCAACATCTTTTTCTCTTAATCCTAGTAATTAATTTTAATCACATTCATTAATATATTTTGTCAAAAAAATGTTAAACATTTTATAAATTATAAATTATTCTTCATACAAATATGGAATCCATTTTGAAAAATTATAATCACGTAAGTGAGATTAATTAATTTAAAATTATTCCTGTAGACAGGATAAGAAACTGATTTTTAAATTAAAATTCTTCAAAAGATTGAAATTATTTTATATCCAATTTCAATGTGAAATGTGTCAGAATGTATTAATTTGGATTACATGATATAATAAAGACCTAATTAATATTTAACACCAATTTCAAATATAATTTGACTACATAAATGAGTTGGAAAAAAAATTAGTTTTGAATTATAATTCTATAATTTTCACTATTGATCAATATATGATACATCACAGAAAATATCAAATATTCTCCCAACGTAAATATTTATATACAACATTAAAAAATAAATATTTTTTTCAAATAAAAACTTTTATATGTTTTGAAAATTATATTTAAAATTAGTTCTCCATTAAAAAGAGGGAAAATTACCTTTTTAAAAAATACATATTTTATTCAAAAAATAATTATTATTCATATATTATGCCAATAAAATCAATGATATAAGTGTGAAATTTTTTTAGAATTTTTTTATTATTTTATTGTGAAATTTTTTTTTCTATATAAACAAAAATCGGTTTGTTCAAAGAGTAATTTATTTATTTTAAAATTGTTATATCATTCAAATATATTAATTGAAAGGATTAATTTTTCAAAGGTAAATAATATTTCATAAATTTAGTTAATATTATTCATTACTTCCATTCCAATGGCTATGTGGTATCAATTGTAACATTTTAATGATAATATTAATGGTATATTGTAGTTTGGTAAAACTCAGTCTTGCATGTAACTGATGTTATCGAAGGGACTTGGTAATCTGTGTAATATAATCGAAACATAGTGTTGTGTGTACAAAAATATATTCTAAGTGTTTTTTGTAGCACAAACTTGACATGTTAAAGAATATAACTCAAGACATGCTTTGTTCTTCCATATAAAAAAACTATATTCAATGTTCCATGAAATGAAAAATATCAAAATGATTAAATTAGATCAAAAAAAATTGAAAAATATCTTGGATTTACAATGGTTATATTGAAATTAAATTATTAATTGATGATAAGAAGATAAAAAATGATGTAATTGGAGAGATACTCCATATAATGCACCTCCCATACTCCAATTTTTCAAATGCAGGTAGTATGGGAAATATGAGTTATAGTTCTCAAATTTGAGGTTTAATGATGATGATCAGTGGTATCCACATCTTAAGCCATTATAAAAATTAAAATCTCATGTGATAACTATTTTCTATTTAGTGTATGATAATTATGTGATGAATAGTACAAATAACATCATCTTTAGAACTACTAATATCTAATTTTATTTTGGGTTTACTCACTCTTCTATATCTAAATATTTTGAGGAAGGTATCACTTTATCACCTCAATGAATAGATGTAAAATTAGTATTGAAAACATCTAATGGTATGATGATGACATCTAAATTATATAAATATTCCTCTTATTGATTTTTTGGGGATGTTATTTCTATAAATCTCACTGTTCTTCCTCTAGTTTAATTTGATGTTATTTTGGGCACAAATTTCCTTATTAATATAACTCCCATATCAATTTATTAGTAATTGAATTCGTATTTGATATTCCAAACTAACATATGACCATATATGATTCATGGATAAATATGAAATTCCCAAGGTAATTACATCCATTATATGGTTCTAGATTCTGATTCAAAGGTTGTAATATATTTGATGGTTTGGGAGAAACACAACATTAATCATTGTAATATTGTACAAGAGCTTCTTGATACATCATTATAATATTTTCCCATTAATCATATGTTTTGTGATGTTTCATTTTCAATATAACTCATACATTGTACTAAAGCTATTCCAAAGAATCTATATATAATTTCCTTGAATGAGTTGTACGAATTAAAATAAAAATTATATGAGAATATTAATGAGGGATTCATTCGTCCAAGCTCACCACAATGAGGTGAACTTGTTCTTTTGTTAGTAAATAAGATGTACTAAGGTGATAATGTATTTATTAAAAATAATATAATAAGATCACAATCAAGAATAAATATCAACTTAGCTGTATTTATGATTTGATTAATCCATTACGAGGATCTCAATAATTCCCCAATATTGACCTTTTTTCTTGATACAATATATTGAGGGATTAAAGTGAATACATAGTAAGGAAAACGTTCAATATGAGGTATCAAAACTATGAATTTGTAGTGATTCTAATTTTTCATTCGAATTTTATAACTATATTTATAAATTTGATTAATTGTTTCAATATATATTACTTTGATCAGTTATTGGTAGTCATAATAAATTATTTTATTATATATTCTAAGAGAATTTAAGAGTAAGGGGGTCACAAAAGTATTTTACTAAAGACCCCAAGGAATCATAATTTTTATCAAGAATTTACTAAGTGTGATTTTTGGATATAAAACGTTTCATAATTAGCTCATTTAATACCAATAAAGGGTATATGTGGATCCATCAATGTTCTAGGTCATTGAAAATTGTCCCTGACCAGCCCCGGTGATTGATATCCTTAAGAATATATGATTGTTACTTTATTTTTTACATATTGAGAATAATTTCCATTTTTAATATATTACACTCATTTAGTTAACTTAAAATGAACTAATGTCCATTTGAATATATGAATGTGAGGAAATTTCAATGTGAAAAATAAGAGGTTGATCAGGACAACATTACTCACACAACCATTTAGTGGAGAAGGGTTTGTATTCTATATTGATGGATTGAATAAGTATTTGGGGTATGTTCTTATGCATAATGATATGTGGTGTATAATATCTCATGAAAATTAATGGTTCATGAGAAAATTTTATGGGCTTGTGATTCAGAGTTTGTAGTTGTAATCTATTCATTAATGATATTGAGGCATATCGTTGTGGATAAATGTTTAAAAAATATATTCTTTATAAATTTTTAAATTTTATTTTCACCGCAAATGTGTCGAATATGATATAGATAGTTTTTTATATTGGGATAAATATTATAAAAACTCAAAACATTATCACCCCAGAAAGTGAATTAGGGGTATAATGCATTGATTCAGAAAATTACATGCTAGATTATCTATGATTGAGACCACAGGAGATCAAATATTTTAGTATTTGAAATGGATGGGACTTGAAATAATTATTGATTGGGATAAATATTATCCAGAAGAATTGTTTTTTCAACCATCTTTCTCTATGAATATTAAATACGTGTAGAAGAATAAGGATCTAATAGAAGAATCTCATAGCTCACCATTCATTATTTTATCATGCATTTATGATGATGTATGGACACATGAAATAGTATTTTCCATGGGGAAATATAAAGAGATATATTATAGTGTATGTATCTCAATGATGGTATGTCTGTAAGTTAAGGTTGAGTGATATAATTCTAATTGGATGTTACAAACATTATCCATACTATAATGGAAATTGGAAAACATCACCTTAGATTTTATCATCATACTCTCCAAAACACCAGAGGGGAATAATCCTACTTTGGTAATTGTTTATCTATTCATGAAGAAATTACACTTAATTACTATAAATGACGATTTACATATTGATCATATTTCTAGAAAATACATTATGTAATTGGTAAGGTTGCATGGTGTATATCATTTTATCTTATATTATTGAGATCAGAGGTTAACATTGAATTTTTTTATGTATTTAGGAATAACTACAAACATAATTTTGTTTCATAACTTCATATCATCATAAAATATATTTTTTCTCTACGATAATAATTAGTATCTGATGTTATATTTCCTGATCATGTTCTATAGATTTTAAAGGTCATAGGGATTAAAAAAATACTCTTGTTAAATTCTCAAATAATAAAACATTTCTCTCTAGAATTCAGATGGATCCTTATTAATACCACGATAGAATAAAGTGCCAAACTTTTATTTTCTAGGAAATTTTTCTGAAATAAAGATTTTGGGACCTAATTTAGGTGTGTAAAGGGTATATAAACTTTTTACCATTCAACAACACATCTTGGAAACTCTTATTTGATAAAAGTGTTATACTAAAAATCATAAGTACTATAAAAAATATTATCCAGGTGAGAAGTTATTCTTATGAATTTATCAATGGAATAATATTTTGGTATTTGGTATTATTGAAAGTACGAGCCCTTAGAATATTATTCACCCTGAGATTTTTGATTGAGAATGGATTGTAGCTTATAATTTAGCAGATCCACTGAACCTATATGGTGTTCCCGATCTGTTTCATGTTTCTATCTAGAGAATGTAAATACTTGATACTTTATATGTACTAACATTATGAGTCAAACAAAAACTTCACAATTTTTCCTATGAAGAAACTCGTAAAAATATAGGATTGTAAAGATAAATTTAAGCAGAACAAGACTACCATCACCGTTAATGTTCTCTGGGGAATCATAAATTTTAGAAAGATACATTGGAAACTAAGGATGTGATGAAGCATTGATATCCTCATTTTATTATATTAGAGATAACAATTTTTTTAGAGAAATTAATTTCAAGGGGAGAATAATCAAACACCCAATAATTTTATATGTAATTCCTCTAAAATAATCTTAAATTATTTAATAGATTGCATTAAATGTGATATCATGTCTAAATGAACTGTGATATATTATACCCCTATAACTCAATAGTTGAATTTTATTGTACAATTATTAATAAAATAATAATTAAATATATATATATATATATTAAGTAATTCATATTTATTTACTCAAAATAAATAAGAACTCAATTTTCTATAAAGTAATTTTAAGCTTCCAAAATATGTTTTCATTAAATTTTCTTGAACAATTATTTATTTGGGAATTATAAATAATTTATAAAAAATTTATAATTTTTATTTGATTGAATTGATATAATATTTGAAATCGTAATTTAAATATTATGTAAGGAAAAAATAAGGATTTTTATAAAAAAATTTATTTTCTAGGGAATAATGAAAAGGATTTTTGTAAAAGTGTGATTATTTTAATTAAATAAATCCATTACAATGTCCCATTTTGTTTATAATTTCATATTAAAATAAAATAATTCTTTTATAATTATAAATATTACAATTAATAGCATTGAATTCAACATTATTATTTATTTTTGTGTAATATTATTTTTGGAATCAAAATCAAATTTTTTTAAAAATAATATTTTTCCAAGAACTGTACTGTTATCTTAATAAATTAAAATAAAATAAATTTTAAAAAGATTTAATGAAATATTTATTCTTATTTTTTGAATTAAATATATTTTCTTTCATTTTTTTTGTTTTTTACAATGAATGCAATGAATGAAAAATTAGTTTTATACTTAAAAATATATTTTGTTTTCTAAAAATGGGTTATTGTAGATTTTTTATTGATTATTTTGAAATTAATATACTAATATTATTGAAACACAATTTAATAGATTGGATTGCATATTTATAATAACATAATATAAATTTTTTAATATGTCCACTATTTTTTTCATAATGATAAATAAAAACTGTTAATATGTCTTAACTTTGTTAAGGTTAAAACAGGGTTACAAGTGGGGGTAAAGTACGAGATAAGGTTAATTTTACAACATAAAAATATATAATAATTATATTTTGATGATATTTTTAACATATATAATCCTGCATTATAATTATTGTCCATTTAGAGAAATATTTATATGCGAATAGAAATATATTATTTAAATATTTTCAATAATTCCATCTATATCCTCTCCAAGGCTTATAAAAGCGAATTTACATTGAAAAATAATTCATAAATTTTAATCCTTATATATCTACCAATAAATAAAGTAATTAATTATAAGATTCATTACCTTTATACTAGATCCCCTAATAATCTCTCAAAACCAATACTTCAATTCTTAATGTCTAAGCTAATGGAGGTCGCTTAAACAACATGTATAAATTTTTATTTAGATATTTTAAATTTATTTCTTTTAACCATTATATAAAAAAATATACATTATAAAATGATGAATAAATTATCATAAATATATGTATATTTTATTATGATAATGGCACGAAATATTTCTATATCTTTTCTATCAAATGCTAAATAGAATATATAATGTGTGCATAAGTGTGGGATACCTCCTCCACATAGAGATATGATTAATTTTTCAACAATAACTCTCATTGATAGATATAATGAAAAGTTTAATAAATATATATTATATAATTATCATTATTTAATGATAAAATATTATTTTTGTTTCATTCCTTATTTTCATTAGAATATGAAAACAATGTCAATGTATAAACCCAAAATATCTCCACCACAAATGGTTTAATTCATCGTTAACTCCCTTACTTTTATCAATGATCTTAAATATGTATATAATTATTGTATATTATATTTAATTCATTATTAACATTCTATAGATGATGTAACCATGAAAAATTACAATGAATGGAACAGTTGAACCCTAACATTCCTAAAATATGAAATTATTATCACTTAAACTAGTTATATTAATAAATAATGGTTAATGAATGGGTGATAAAATTTAATAAGTAAAACAATAATGTTATAATAATTATTAATATGGTTCCCTTATATAATTATAAAAATTTTGGAATCATTTCGAACTCGAAGTAAGTGTTTTATGTTACAATCTCGTTAATATCGGGATAGTTTATGCTTAAACATTATATGATGAAATTATATGATCCAGTACTCAAAAATATAATGAAACATTATCCTCTATTTTTATTTTTATATTTTTTATTTTAAATTTATTTTCTTATCATTATGTATATAAGAGATTTAAATGAGTTTTTTAAGAAAAACAAAATTTATTTCTCTCTTTAGCCGGTAATATTTTTCTTCCATGTTCACATTTTCATCAATATATTTTCTATAATGTTTCTAATAACCTTTAATGTTTTAGTTAATTCATTTCTACCAATGTATTACTTTCTAAAATATGTTTTAAAAAGGGTATTATTTTTTTTCTCCAAACATGGTATATTTTTATGAAACGTGTAAAAAATGGTTTTTTAAGTATACCACACATATTTTTTTCAATCAATCATGAATACCATTTGTAATCATAATTTTTAATATTTCATAGTTATTTTTAAATAATAAATTTTCTTTAATAGTTTTGATTTTTTTGGAGTTTAAATATGTGATTTCAAATTGAAAGGGTACTTTTATAAAGAAATTATTTAGTGATATTTTAATGGAATTTTTCATGTTCGGTAACAATCACTAATGATACATATAAATTATTCAAGATATGATAATGTTGAATAATTTTTATTCTTTTTCTTTATGGTTTTTGATTATGATGATAAAATATTGATGAAACCCATATGATTTTCCAGGATTTATTCTTTGATTAAATGATAAAGGTTTTCATGTCATTGTGGAATACATATTAATGGATTGTTATTATTTGAGGAGTGTGTATGTCATTTCCTTCCAACAAATAGCGAAATGGTTAATTTTTATAAGCTCAAAGAGTACACATGTGGTTATCCTTTGCCTAAAATAGGGTAAACCTGAGTTTATTTGATGCCTGGTGTAGGTACACTGGTGGTTGGCCTTGGAATAACATGTGATTATTTTTTTGGTGGGTAACCATGTCGTTATATCTCTATGATAATAATTATGAAAAAAATTATTTCACTACATTATTACTTGATGTTATGACAACATTAGGCTCTAATGGCTCATGTTATTTGAATTCCTAAATATTTATGTATTATGAACTGCCAAGCCTTATACCATGACTATTTATTAGGATCTATGAATTTATGGTTTTGATTTTTTGTGTCAAAATCATTTTCAAAATTCCAAATGTTTGTTTTATTATTAAATAATGATTGTTTCTCCCTTGTTTACACTTATCGAGAATATTAAATAACACATTATTATGTTTTATTTTACATGGTATATGATATAAGGTTTTATGTATAATATTCATACTAAATTTTCTAGTTATGATGTTAATAATGGGATATGATGAAGAACATTTATGAATCAACTATTTATATATCCATGTTTTCAAAGCTACTAAACCATTACAATAATGTCATGGATCATAATGATATGTAATTAATATTAATCTAATAAGATGTGATTTATGAGTATGAAATTATTATGCTGCCTTGTAATATTTACACATCCATACCATAATGCAAGAACACACTACTCATCTCAACCCATCATGGGTGTAGAAACAAACATGACATAATAGTATGATATCATATTAGAAACCCTCTGGTAACCTTTCTTTTGTGAAACCCCTAGAAACTCATGATTCTATATAAAGAGGTTAGTTATTCATTTTCATAAAATCCTATTTATTTGTCACTGTCATAATATTCACAAAAACTAGACTTCCAAAGACTCAATATTAAAACATTTTTCTAATACCATTTTCTAATGAACTAATGAGAATACCCAAAACACATTAAAATTTTTAGGCCACATAATGGACTGAAGTGAATTCTTAGATCACCAAATTCTGAAGGAAAGTATTATGGTGCGAAATATAATTATTGGAAACAATCTTACCTCAATTAATAAACAATTACTTGTAAATGAATGTTAAAAATTTATTTAAATCTAAAAATAACAATCAAATATTCATTAAAATAAACTATGTACCAAGGCTATATTAATCCAAAGTTAACCAAGTCATGAGATGACATAATGAATAATGATGTCCAACACCCATCTGAATTGGATAAATAAAACAAATTCAGTGATTCATATAAAAAAATGATCACATCCTTTATTGAGCATATCTCATTTATTACATTATTTATGAATAAGATAATATTTTGTTCTTTCAATAAAGATGAACAACATCTATACATACTGAGATATAATGGTTGGGGTAAGTAACACATTACCCAAAACAATTTTTGTTAATCACATAAACAAATTATAAATTAATATTCATTATAAATCACATGTTAATTATTTTTAAAAAATATATAAATATTATATATTAGTTTTCTATAAACCCCTCTTCAGAACAAATCCTGACAACTTTTAGCATGATTACTAATGATTATACATTTGAAAAAAAAATTCAAGTAGATGTTTCTATAAAATCCACAGTTACATATTTTAAGGATACTTTAACAATATGAATTTGTATTCATATAAATATACATAAAACCAAATATATTCATCATGTATCTTTAGAGAACCACTTCTATCGTAGTAAATCATTTAGGCCCAATCCACTAAAAAAATGGTGTGTGTGATGATGCCTCTATAGTATTTATTGGCTAATGAGACCCCCATTATCATGCATCATTTTTTTCATTCCATTAATTTTTTCTATATCTTGATCATAAAATCAACATATCATAAATTAAATTTCATTTTTTGTTTTTAAAAATTAAATTTTCATAAATTAAACTTTCCCAATCAAATCCCATGATATAGAAAATTTGGGATTCAAGTAAATCATCAACCCCCCCCCATAAATTTAATATTTTTCATATATCCAAAAAAACCCATTTTATCAAATTAAGTTAAAAAATTTATTTAACAAAAACAAATTTTATTAAATTTATTTTAAATAACATAAATAAAACATTAAATAGTCATAATTTGTTGAGGATTGAATATAATACACTTACCATATATTCACTCATTTTAAATATCTACATGTTATTAAATTATAAGATTTATTAGAATAATCTACCATTTCATGTCATTATGATTTAATTATATTCCATATATTTTAAAGTAAATGAATAATTCATAAATTTTAAAATATATTGGAATAGAACTTGTATATTTTTCTATGGACGACTTTTGAATACAAAAAAAATCGATGATTAAAGGATAAGACCCTTATGTGACTCTCATAATTTTAGTGTATAACTTACAATAAGTTTCATGAATTCCATAAGATTTGGTATAGACACATGAAAAATTAATGAATCCCTTACAAACATGTTTTCATATAGAAGGATTAGAATAAGGGTTTTGTTGTTAAAGATGGAATTTATTGTAAATTAATCATGTATATAATAATTCAACATATTTCTATAGAATACCTTTAAAATCCATCAATAATCATTCCAACCCACCATATACCGGTTACCTCACGATAGTACTGCCACTACTACTAATGGTGAATATATATATATCAATGTGAGGAATTTGATAATTTACTCCTTTAGTAATTAATAATATTTGACTATTATCTAATATAATTACTCATTCTATAAATTTTATAAAAAATAAGTTAAATATATTTATCTCTACTATGTAATCCCATGGTAAAATATACATTATTCACTACATTTTTTTATATACTAATATCCATGATGTGAAAAATCCCTAAATCCTTTTACTAACCATATTTTATTCAAAATTTAAACATTGAATTTCAAAAATCGAATTATATATTATTTTTTTCTATAAATTCTATGTTATCAAGCCAATTAAAATCCATACATTAATTTCCCATGTTAAAAAGTATATTTTTATATTTTACACATTTTAAAAAACATACAAGAATTAAATAATAACATACTTATAAGGATAAATCCATTTACCTATAGAAAACATACATTAATTGATTAAAATTATAATATATCTAGTTCTATTAATTAAATGTTAAAAATATGTACGTCTCAAACATGTTATACCAAAATTTATCCTTATTTCATGACATGACTTTATGACCCTATTGGACTTGATAGTGTTCAAATTAATTATGAATTTCCTAATCCATAATAATAAGTAATGATATACCTCTAGAAAAAATTCATTTAGACTAATGTTCCATAGGGGGCTAGAGTGATCTAAATATATCACACAGGTATATCTATATGAATATGTTTACTAGAAGATTTATACCTATAAACTATGTGTAGACTTATATAATACCTTTATCTATGATATTAAGTTACTATTATAAATGGAACATGTCAATACATTACTATAAATATTATATTCTCTCAAATATATGAAATAATCTAACGAGATTAAATGAATTCACTTATATTATCAATTCTAATAGTTGGGAACAACACAGGTCACTCATCTAAGAATTTCAAATAATTTTCACAGTATAATTAGATTGAGGGCCTAAATGTCAAACTTTTTATAGTAGAAGAGACTTTTCATCATGTTCAAAATCATATAATGAAATAATTACTTGAATAACGAACCACCCCTAATTTTATCAAACTCATCATTAGTGTAAGAAACATCATTATGTATAAATTTAAAAAATGAGACAAGGTAGAAGGGAAAAATCCAAGTGATAATGGAGTTTTGTTATGTGGTGAAACTTCATTTCTTATATATACCATTCGAAATAATATGAAACCTAATCAATTTTATCATATTTTACTCAATGAAATATTTCCTTTTATCATTATTAATAATCAAGAGATGATAGATCATCCTCCTAAAACATGTAATCCCATGAGGAATTTCAATGATGTTGATTATCCCAACCTCCCCATCTCTAGTTTGGATTCTCCATCCCCAGGAAGACTCAACATGTATTGGTGTATCAACCCTGTATTAGCTAATCAATATTCATTTAAGTAAAGGGTTAATCTATGTAGATACTTCATCCTCATAAGTTCTTTGACTGGGAAAGGTAAAAATCTCAAGAAATTCAATGATCCCACAAGGATAATTACAGGGAAATGGGGATTTGATGATTGGATGATGATTACTATGGGGATAGTTTATATCATGTCAGATTTCCCTCTGATTAATACATCATTAGGGAATGAAGTATCATCTCTTTACTCTTAAAACTGAGATTCTATTGACTATGGATTGAGACTAGAACATCATCCCTGGGATGGTTAGGAACACTAATACACAAGTCTACATTATTTTATATATGTCAACTATATTTAATATAATTTTCTTATTATATGTGATATTTCATCATATATTGTAAAAATGATCACGTTGGACCAAAAAAATAATAATACAAGGTTCGAGCATTATGAATTGGTAATTTTTTAGGTTTATATAGAAACCATTCTGGGGAGGATGCAGTTTTAACCATAGGAGATGATAGTATTAACCTTTCAATTTGGTATGAATGGAACTTAAAATTATTATAAGACTGTAAATTCATTAGTCACATATCCTTGAATGCAACTGGAACAAATTGAAAAAACATTTCAAAACAACGAGGCATCATGGTGCCTCCATTAGAAGGAAAAATAGAAATCCCTACCAATCAGTCCCTATATTTTCACTTACCCATCCTCCTCTATATCCATGGGAGGGTAACCAAATCCCAATGATATCCCACTTTCCCATTACATGAATAAAAATTCATTTGAGTTCTTGACCATCCCATCAATGAAAAAAACCATAGATAGTAAAATTATATCATTGATTGGACTTGTTGAATATGGTGAATTTATTAAGGATCCCAACCCTTAGTTTGTGATTACCCCTCCATTGGATATCCTCTTGATAATAGGAATAAAACAATTGGTTACTAATAATTGAATGGGAACACAGTTTAGTTATATGGAAGATGAGAATGTTTAAGATATCGGTATATAAAACGTAGTTCCCCTAGTTCTCTTGATGTATGAAAATATCCAAATGGGATTTGAGAATAGGAAAGGCACATTAGATCAGATAAAGTCATCCATACTTAATATCAAAAATAGGTGACCGTAACCAACATTCAATGGAAATAACTCATAATATGGAAGCACAATACTAAATATATAGTCCCATGTATTCTTTTCAAGATGAATTTATTAATGGAAACCAATCAAAAGACTCTATCTCTTATGGTATAGGGGGATCTAATTTCATTAAAGTGACATATTGTAAAATTTTATAGATAATGAAACTTGTTATTATCTTTGATGAGATTCCACAATATATTAATATATTTAACATCCTTTATGGAAAATTATGGGTTGATGGGGTTTAGGACTTTCATCCTTCAGATAATGGTCAATAGGTAATAAACACTACCTTAAAAAATAAATCTCAATGGAAGAAAAAACATCTGATGTATGGAAGATCAATGGAATGGGAAAATGGGAGAAAAGTTATATGATGAATCCACATCAACTAGTTCCTCTTACAAGATGTAGAAAATATAATAAATAAAGCTTATCTAGTAAAAATATCAAGGGATTAAGAAATTTACAACAGTCACAACCCATATACACATTATCTTGACCCATAAACCTCTCTTAATTAGGATTTATAAACACAAAATGTTTTGAGAAAACTAGAAGGATTTCAAATGGACATCCCCAAGGTATACCTTATCCTCCCATAATTCTCATCACAATAACATGGATCACCATTCCGTCTACATACAATAAATAATTCAACTAATTTATTTTAGAAAAACATAGAAGCTTATATCAATCTCATTCTATATCAACCACAAAACTCATTAATCCTACATTATTTATTCATAACCCTATTATATAATGAAAATGTAGTTAGGGATATAGTTTTAAATGACTTCTGATAAAGTATACCATTAATATGCCATAAATGGACTATAGAAAAAGTCTTCAATACTGTATTAATTCTTGATGAAAAGTCTATAAAAAATTTCAACACAACCATAGCCCATGAGTTATCATCCTAAATTGAATATTTCAAACATGATGAAACTCCAAATGTAGATCCAAGTTCTATTGAATATGGTACACCATGAATGGTAGGTATGATATAAATATGGATAAGTGACTTTTTCAAATTGAGGATAGGAATGATGTCAATAGATTTTCTAATTTTAACCTCCCTAAGTATAAATCAAATCATAACCCTATTGTTTTTAGAATAGTATAAAGTTGGAAAGGATATACCACCTCATACTAAAATTCAATAAAGGATGGGTTTTCAATCCTGGATTTAAGGAAATTGTCTCTAAATCATGGAAGATGGAATCTATTGGAATCCCATTCTAATGTCTTGCTATAACATTGATGGAAACAAAATAAACTTAAGGGATTAGAGTAAATAAACTTACAAAAGACATAGGAAGATATAAAATCTATTGTCGACCTCTATTGTGGATACTAATGAAGATATCACAACCATGCCATACCTTTTAGGGATGAAATTATTTACCTATCAAAGGTATATGATGTTCTCACTATAAAACATATGATAGAAAGAAGTCATCTCAATATAAAATGGTTGAATTTGGGTAACATAAACTCTAAACATTTTTACCAGATGAAAAGGATAAAATAATATGAATATGGTCACATCAAATTGTGATTAATGGATATACATTCAATACTAAAAATAAAATTTCCATTGTTTACTTCAATCACATCCAAAAGCACTCTTATGATAAAGGAATTTATTACGATCACATGATTATTAATAACATTAAAATATGTAGTAAGGATTATCATAAAAGGGTCCTCTCCTTATAAAATTATGAAGAGGATGTCATGGTAACACTCTTATATCTCAATGTTGGTAGTTCGACTAGCCTTTATAGATTCACCAATAAATTAATTGGGATATATTAGGAAATGCTCCATAAAGAGGTGATAAAGAGTGTTAGGGAATTAGTTAAGCATGCATCCATTCCTTGTGTTGTCAAATCCATTTTTATTACCCTAATACATAAGAAATACAATTATATTATCATTATAAATTTCTGCATAGTAAAAACTGGGAACACTAGCCCTAAAACCATTGACTAGTTATTTTGAATAGGATGGGATGAACCACGATATATATTACTACCTCAAATAAATTTGTATTTTTCATTAGTAGGAAAATTAAATATTTTCTATTTAAGACTTCTAAAAGAGTAAATATTATGAAAAATACTCATGGTTAGAAAATTTACTCATAGATAAAAACATGAAATAATTTGAAACTATTATTTTGATATTTATGATTTTTTCCCTAAAAATACAATCTCCAAATAATTCATCATATTGAGAATAACTATTAGTAACACTAAAAGAATCTATATTTTACTAATGGGTCGCCTGGAGGATTTTTTCTAATTCTCTGGGGGATTTAGGTAAGAAGATACCCTCTCATGCCTTCTCTTTATCGTTTTTAATGCTTATATTAGTATATGGATTAATTATCTTTTATAGGATATACCTTATATATATATATATTGAATTTTTTATAAACATTTCCACCCCTTCCCACCTCTTTTATATAGATAACATTCATATATTTAAAAAGAAATTCAAACAAATCATTCATGAAATTAAATCCATTTTTTTCATTACGGGTACATGGAAGGAAAATCCATTAGCTAAAATAAATCCTCTATTATCATTGGGGATTGTTTTATTGATACAAGTAAATTGAGTATTTCTAAATTTATATGGGAAAAAAGGAATAACTTTTCTTTTTACAGCCTTTTTGTTCCCCTTTTTGGGGGGTAAATCAGAAGTTCCTACCTTGAGATTATATGCTCAAACATTATCAATCAGATGGCTAGGTGGAATGAAAAACATTAATACCAAGATGGAAGAGTGTATCTAGTAAACATTTTGATAACCTATAAATTTTTATATTCCATTTCCATGTATAAATATAACAGAATCCATATCAATAACTTGAAAAATATCACTAAGAACATTATATGGACTTGATCCGTTCGTGAAAATAAGCTCCTAACCACGGAGTGGATCGAATGTAGAATGCCCATTGAAATTAGTGGATTTGGAACCTAGGATCTTATGATTTTTTATAATTCACTTCTCAAAAACTTTACTTGTAATATTTTGACATATATAGATCTTTCAATTTAATTTCATTCCATGATGTTCATGTGAATGATGTTAAATGGATACTCAAATTATATTGCTTTATCAATTATTCTTGTTATGAGAGATAATTTTAATGAAACCTTATGAAACTCTAAATGGATTGTTTTTATAAAATATAATATAAATTAATAGACAACCACATGTCTCAACAAGACACTTAATAATGATATGGATATCCTATAAAATATAGAATATATGACCATTTCTAGTTTATTTCTTACTAGAAGCAACTTGAATATGGGAGTCCCACTGCTTGATGTCTCTCTTGTATTTCAAAGGTAAACATTTGATGATAAGGACGGAATTATATAGAAAACAAATTGGAATGAAATATTCAACACTAAGGATTACTAAGAGATAAATTTTAATGGCTCCACCAATATTAGTTTTATGATACTGAAATTCTAAACCAAATTCATCCATCCCTCCAGGTGGAAAATTCATTAGAAGGTCTGAAGGGGGAACCACCCCACTCATGATCGGATACAAGGATATAGTCTTTAGATTTCCTTGTCTATCATCATATGATTTAATATTTTATAGAATATAAAAAATGTCTTCACATACTTTTGGTATGGAACCAGACATTGGGAGCATGTGTAAGAACCTTTTGGCTTCAAAATATGTCTGGAAAACATGTTTTTGTTATTGATGATATCCATTGATAATGATATGCATATTGAATAGATTCTCATCCACATTATTATGTCCATATCCTCTATAATTACAAACATTTATAATTCCCAAAATACTCTAGATGTTGTAAAATATAATCCCTCCATATATGTGTGTATTATGTCCATACACAAAGATTTTTTTCATTCCCCACAGCACAAACTGGTGGAATAAGAAATACCTTTCTCAATCCGAATAAATTATTATTTTTGGATGTTCATAGAAGAAAAAAACTTATAACACTAAAATTCATTTACTATATATCCTCTATTAATTCAAGGATCAAGGTTAACATTGATGGGAATTCTTCAAGGGAACCATGTCATTTTGGCTGTGGTGGGGTCTTCTGTAATCATCATGGATTTGTTAAATGATTTTTTACCATTATATTTGAATCAGAATATCATATGATGTTAAGATATAGTCCATGATAAGTACAATAAATCTTGATGTCCATCATGAATGAAACTCTCTATGGATTGAGTCAGATGAAAATATTTTCATTGAAGCCCTAAAATCTAGAATGAAAATGTTCCAGGGAAATTTTATCCTTAATGGACTAACTGTGTTGATGCAATCTTTAACCTCATCTTGGTGTCAATCATGCTTACAGTGAATAAAAATAAGTTTTAGATGTTTTTTCAAATATATGGATTATATAGGTGAGATTGATGGGTCATTTTTTACCACATATTCTTGCACATCGTTGGTGGATGTAGACATACAAGGTTTAACATAATCTTGTTTTTATAAACACCCATTGTAACCAATGATCTATTTATTTATGTTTATTAATAAATTCTTGTATTATTATCACCTGGATCCTAAACCTTTATTATTGTAAATTTTTACATGTCATGTATCTTATCAAACATAAGTAATTTTTATTCCCTTAAATCATATATATATATATATTTTTTTTGATAATTGTACAACACTACATTTGATATATGTTGGTGGGTAAATCTAGATAATACATCACTATCGATAGTCTCTTGATGTTATTTCATATCATAAATGATACTAAATTAACAATAATACTACCTTATCATTTCTACCCATAATATTCCATAATTATCATTAATTAAATATAATTCAATGAAAAACTGTGATGGGTTTTTATTGTTTAACTATTCATGTAAAATAAACATAAAAATGAATGAATGATATATAAATATACCATTTTATTTAAATCTAAGATATATTTACATTAACAATAACCATTACATTTTTTTAGTCATTTATCTAATACCTATAGATACAAATGAATCATAAACTTTTTCAAAATTAATGAATTTTTCAATAAATTAACTAAATTAACCTCATTAGACACCAAAATGTTATTTATATTACCCTAAAAATGATTTCTTGTGTTTGATGGTATTTCAGAAGAATGGGATCAATCCTTTGGTAATAATGAGGTTTTATGGCCTAATATATAGCTTCATTATTATCACAATAGTGCTCTATGACCTCCAATATGTTGGTCACTACTCCATGAGAAGTCAAAAATTCTTCATCCATATATATACCTTCATAAAATTATATTAAGTGATGTACTAAACCTATATTGTCGAGTCTACCATGGATGATTATTTGAAATCATGGAACTAAATTCTCTATCATAGTGAGAAAAAAGGTATATTGTGATATCATATAATTTTTCTTAGTTCTAATGATTTCATCAGTGTAACTCCATAAAAATAGATATTCCTCACCTCTAATGATCAAGATTAAATACTTAGTTCTTATCAATTATTTAGGGAAGTCATTTATAAGATTCTTGGAACACCCACAAATATTATATTCATAACTAATATTTATGATCAATGAAAAAGTGATATAATATTGAGAACATTGTGTGGAATAAATAATATATACTATGGATGTACTATAACGAATCACAAATATATTCTTTATTTTAAATATAGAGACCGAAATTGAGTCCTTTTAAGACTAATTCTATGAAATACTAGTAGTGAAACCCACATTATGATCAACATGGTAAACCACATTATCAATTTATTGATATAAGTTTTCTGACTCTATTAATATATCATCATTGATCTATATTTATAGATTTTCATGTGATATATATATGATGTCCCACCCAATGTGTTTCATTATGACGTGCATTCACCACTACACCATTAAATAATGTAACGTTATGATATTATTTTATTTGAGAAGTATATTTTCTATATACAATAATATAAAATGTTCCAACACTCTCATTAACTATTTTTTATACCCAATAATCAAAAAATTTTGTAATGCAACTACAGTCACTGAATAAATCATCATGATGTGGTTACAAATGAATATGAGAAGAATTCAGAGGGTATAGAGTCAGTGTGGCTAAAAAACTTCCCATGAATCAAAAAGTGTTTATATTCCAATTTTTGTATAAGATATCAAAATTATCAATAACATAATGTTAATGATGAATATTTGGAGTGATAGGAAAACACAAAAACATATAATTTTTTAATGTTTAACTACCACATTTTATGAAGTGGTTATATCCTTGGTGATTATATATTTTGATCCCACGTTACAGACATTTATTTTATTATAAAAAGTAAAATAGACTAAAGGTGAAGTAAAATGGTCCTAAACTCCTATATTTGTATAATAAATAATTAAAGGAAGAAAAATAAATCACAAGTTTTTATGGTTATGATTTATCATTTTAATTCCTCATTATGAGACATAAAAATAAGTATCAAATTTTCACATTATTATTTTACTTAACCCATGTTGAAATCAATATTTTATTGATCCAAATAATGCGAGGGTGGATAAAAATGGTATTTTCATCACTAATTGAAATAATATTTATATTTAATAACAATATACCACTCTCATTTCAACCATTAAGCATATATTTTTATATGGATTCCTTTCATGTAACTTTGGCTTATATAAATTGGGAAAGTTAATCAGAAGGAGATCTTAATGGGAGGGATGTTTATGTTAGGGGGATCAACAAATTTGGTAGAGATCACTCTAAAGATATCTACATGGATTTCATTTCATGAAAATAATCATACAAAATAATTGATAGTTTTATCAATATCTATGATGGTGACTCAAAGAGATGTGAATCTAAATTTTATAATCTATAGAACAAGTATGAGGATTTTATGATTGAACCAAATAAATCTATCACTGATTTTTTCAATTGGATCAATGATATTATGGAGGTCTTGAACAGAATTTGAGAAAAAATATTATGATGTCTATATTTTAAATAGAATTATGATTATATTTAAACATATATTAAATCTAATAATTTCAATTCATGTTGATAATATGACAAAATAGATCACTTTGGATAGTCTTCACATAACTCTACATTCATATTAAATAGGAAATATCAATAATGATGATATTGAAAAATGGAATTATAAATAAGTGTAATAAGAGGTTCTAAAGACTCTCTCATAGGAAGTCGATCCTAATGAATGTGAAGTTTATAAAGATATATCATTCCTTTCCTCAAATATAAAAAGGAGGAAATTAATGTTCAAATTGAAACTTCCAGTAAAATGCTTTCTATGTAGGAATTTTTCACACCTCACTGCTAAGATTCCCAATAAAATCCAATATGATGATAAAAATGATGAAATATTACAATAATATGAATGGAATTACGAGTAACTAGTACAATTTATTCAAAAAAAATTACACACGAATATAATGGTTTGAAAGTATCGTTAGTAGATTATTTTGAGTTTTTAAATAAACTTAGTAAATAAGTTAATGAGGTTGTTGTGTAAAATATTTAAATAGAGGAATATAGTGAGGATTTATATTGATTTTAGGTGAGTAATTTACCTTAATATTTAATTGTTGGATACAATTAAATATATAGATAATAGAAAGGATAAAATAATAAAATATCATACAATATTGTGAGATTCCAAACTCAATATGAAATAGAAATAATATTATAAATTTCGGTTGAACTATACAATTTTGAATATATGATCACTAATTATAAAAATCTCATATATGGAAATTCAGTAAAAAACCACAATCTATTAAAGTATCTTGATTAATGAAGGTTTGGTGAACATATTGATCAATTATGTCAAATGCTTAAAATATATTTAGGGAGAAATTATAAATATATGATCAAAAATAAAATATCAAGAGAGACTACTGACTACCAGTATGACAACAAGATATAAAATTGAATGAGCAATAGAAAAGGTTAATTAGAACCATGGAGATCTATAAATATATATAATGTTACATAATAAACATAGGTGTATTGATGAAACAAATCTTATGGTGATTAATGGAAACTAAATGTAAAACTAATTGGTTGAAAATACACATGTTACCTCTCTATATAGAAACATTAAATTTGGTATCTCTATAAAAATAACTAAATGAACCATATAGATCATTGGCGTTTTAGAAAATTTATGCAATAATAATACTCAAAAAAATTAATATTATTGAAATATATGACATTTATGAAATTTCAATTCCATATCAAAGAGGTATTTAAGTGAATAATAAAAATTTTGGGAACCAAGACATGTTTAAAATTCCATGTATGTATTTGATGGATACTACTTCTATTTGGGGGGATATTAGTGTGTGGATAGGTATTTCCCATTTAATATGCAGTGGAAAATTCATATAGAGACCCAAAGTGATCATACATAACGATTCAATGAATGATGAAGTGTGGTAAAAACATCAAATCAATTTTCCAATTTGAAAGAAAAGGATGGTCCATCATATCAAAAGCTAGATAAAACATATCAATCATCACTGGTTTTAAAGTAAAATACATAGATTGAAAACATAATTTCTATGATGGTAGTGTCTATAAATATTTCCCTAAAATCAGTGTATCAAGATGGAGTTTGGATCCTTGAAAGTGGATGCATTTAACATATTGGTGTAGATATGGATATTTCAATAGGTATCAATTATAATAAAGTTTGTGTCATTAGATTTGTCAATAATGAAGGAATTAAGGTTATTAACTCTTTGAAATAAAATTTTGATCAAAAATAAATTAAGAATATTTATTTATTTTATATTGAAGGTCTTGGCCACAACTTGATATGTGTAATTTAATTATGGGACATGAGGCATGCAAAATATTTTTAAAATAATAATTTTATCATCTAGGGAAAGAATAATAATGTTGTAATGAAATAGAAGTGAATAAATACTAATATAAACTTTATTAGTTGTGAAAATGAAATGTTCTTCATTTTCATGGAATAAAAAAATATTATATCAAAAAATCATTTACTATTTTAGACAAAAATCCTTGGAAGGAATTGTAATGAATGATGGGGCTTGTGATATCCCAAGACTGTCATGTGATTTTAATCATGCATATAATTTTTTTCAAAAGGGGTTGATTATTTTTATGATATATAGGATAACAGAAAATCCTTCAACAAGGTTTCTATAACTAATATGATGATTTATTTGGGCTAGTATCATCGTCATCCATTGACTAAAAGTGGTATTATATGAAACTTATTAATGATATTAATAATATTTAAAGTTTGATAATGATCACCCACAATTTTCTGGTGTTTAGTTTCATTAATTGATATCATATGAAGGTAAAAAATCTACATTGGATTATTGATCTATAATTTTGTACCAATAATGATGTGAAGTTTACTGAAAACTGAGTGGAGAATTGTCTTGAGAATCTTGTGATATGTCTCCATGTAAAAATGATGAGAACTATTTTACAAAAATAGGGTAGTAGAGAGGATAATTTGGATCATGAACAACATTAAAAAAATAAATCATATTGAAATACCTTCCACTACTATTTTTGAAGGAAGAAGTATTGAAATCAATATATCATACTATTAGAGATTTCTGGTGTCTATTAGAATATTATAATTTATATAATATATGGTATGGTAAGAGAATAAAATTGAAATGTATAAAATATTCATATGTAAATTCTTGATTATAATTAAGGGGAACACTAGATATTTAAATCACATAGATATAAATGGATTTTCCATTATTACTCATCCTAGGGAAAGTCATAAAAGTTTTTCAAAAGATGTCTTGGATGGATTATCAAAAAAATTATTCTATAAAATCATGAGACTCATAACAAAATAGTGTAATAATTGTAGAGGTAATTGATTAGGATTTGGTAATATAATGGGGAGTTCATAATGAAGAAAATGAATAGGTCCATAAAAGCTAAGAAACATAGGTGAAATTATTGAGAAAATATATTTGATTATATAGCACTAGTAAATACAAGAATAATAATTTTTTATATAAAACCCCACTCCTATATTATATAGAACCAATTTTATTTGAAAAAACTACTAAGGATGGGAATCATGTCAAGGAGATGAATACTGAGATTGACCAAATTGAGAATAATCTAATTTGGGAGATATTTTCGTAGATGGTGGATAACAACATCCCAAAGACCTAATTTATTTTCCATAACAAACTAAATGAATAAAATATCATGATTTAAATTACGCAAATTATTTCATGATAAAGAATATTCCTATATTGAAGGTATTTATTTAGATTAAAAATTTTCCTCCGTGACTAGGTTAGAAAAAACAAATTATTCTTTTCCATAGTAGTAAAAATTAGGTTTAAGTTTTCCTATAATGATTTCAAATCCGTATTCTTTATTGGATTACATGAATAATAAATTTACATTGAGTAACTATACTGTTTTATTATTCATTAAGATGATAAAAAATATTTTCAGATGAATAAGATATGTAGCAGTATATAGTAACCCTCAAAAGAAGGTTATTCCAAGATAGATCAATACTAAAAAAATCATGGTTTTTAGTGTGTTGGAGCTTACCCAAATATCTGTATCAAAATGTGAGAAATATAAGGATTATGGTGTTTTTATATATTTAAAACGCAATAATTATGGGATATAATTAATCTCAATTTATTTGGATGAATGAATTCAAATTTAAGATTGAAATATCAATTATCCGAGGGTTTACAATTTTCTTTTGCATGTGGGTAATATAAAGAAGGAATAGAAAAATCATCTCTTAATCAATATATGCAATTATAGTAATGGAAATATATTAACTAGATTATTTCATTGGAATTAAAACATTATTTACTACCTAGTTGATGTTATTAAGTGATGATGGTGGTGAGGTGGTCAACATCATATAGTATAGGAAGATAATCTAAATCATACAATACATAAATGGAATAAGAGAAAAAATTATTTCAAAATTTTTAATAAAAAACATACCAATATAATCCCATTTGAGGAAACTTAAAAATGTTTTATAGAATATTGTGGTATATTAGTGGAATGGTGGATTATTTTAGTTAATAATAACTAAACATATTGGCAGAACATATTGAGATATATAGGTACCTATTATGACTTTTTATTGTATGATTTAAATTCCACATCAAGAAGTATATTCAATCTTGGACTATTTTGAATTTTTTTCATAATAATAAATAAATATAAAATTCATTGTGGTCTGAAAAATAATGATATATTTTTTCCACTAAAGCATTCAAAATACTAATATGAAATAAAGGTCAGGGTGATGTGGCAGTTGAAGTGAAGTCTCCTATCAGAATAAAATTTAATAATTCCAATTTTTTAAAACATAGAAAATATTCCATACATAACTAAAGAAAAAGGTAAATTGAAATTAAGTATCACGTCATAATGTAGATATTATGTCATGTGTTAATGAGATTTTAGTTGGTCCTAAAACATAGTAAGTCACAAATATCCTGAAAAGGGTGATACCTAATGATACATTATATAATATCTAACCAGTTATTATTGTCTTATCATCCCAACAAACATAAACTAGTTTTGATTTGGCACCCAAATCTAGAAGGAAATCCTTATATTCTCTAATAGTTAGAGATTTTCCTTCCTCTTATATCCCACAAATGGGTGATTATTGGGTTCATTGAAAGAGGGGAATATATTGTTTACGAATTTAGAATAAATTTCTCAATCAATTCATGGGGATGAGTATCTTTAGAAACCTTTAAATATGGGAGATTATTTCAAAATTTAATCATGGGGAGAAAATACACATGGTGAGTAGCAATGTTGTGGTAATAATGTATTTCAAGAACTAAATGGTGATTGATCTAAATGAAGTGATTTATCAATGAACAAGGAATGTTAACCTTGATTAAAACAATGAGAATAAATCATGTGTGGTTAGGGAACATTCTATATATATCTTTAATCATTTTTTAGAGTTAGAATATTTAAGTGTTTTATAAAGTTATCAATGTGATTTTTATGATTTTAATGTTTTTTAAAAACCCCAATGGGATAATTTTTTAAATAATCATTTATATACTTCTTTGGTGTTTTGGGTTATGTTTATTGAAAATTCATTTCCATATGGGTCTAGAAAATATTAATCATGATATATTCATGAACACATGGTTTACTAAAGTGTTATCATTATGTTTGAAAAACATCAGATCTAATATATAAGTCTCATAAAAAAGTAGTGTAATGCATTATTTTTCACATAATACATAAAAAATGTCATAGAACTTATTTGGAGAACATTTATAATTTAAATAATGGTTTTTAAAAAAACTATATGATATCACTAATGAATTATAAGGAATAAATGTTTTCCCAAAAGGATAATTACAATGATGATTTCCATAAAATGTATTTTTCAAAAAGAAGGTGGCATGATCATTGTGTCGGAAATGAATTTTAGATACAATTATTTAGATTTGACCTCATTTACAAAATATAGGTGTGTATTCCCATAGGATTAGAATGGAAAATCTTATTTTACCACCATAATGCATGGAATAAAAGAAAATTTTTTATGTTATGTGGTTCAAAATGAAGGGAAAATGTAAATTTATGTGGATTAATCTTACTTGAGTCCCTTTTCCAATATATAAACCCCTAATAACTTCTTTATAAAGAGAATAAGTAATTAAGGGATAATTATATTTATCCAATAGTATTCATTATGAAAGTGGGATTCCCCCAAAGAAATCATATAGAAGGAAGTATATAGAGTATAAATTAGATAGTAAATCAATTCCATGAAAAAATTAAATGGAAATAATAATTCCATTAAAAACTAATTTAGTGATCAACGAACTAAAAAGAAAATACATTGATTTCAAATTGTGAACGAACTATAAATACTTAATTTTACACAGAATTAACTATTCAATGATAAAATCTAACTTATAAAGGAGTATATATTTCACTGATTAAAAAGGAGCTTATTGTCACATAAAATGTTAGTTCAAACCATTTCATATAGAATTCGTATGATCTAAATGTACTTTTTGAGAAAAAGTTAATTCACATCATTTAAGTGAAAATACACTCTTATATTTTATTGGTTGAAAATTAAGGAGATAGTGTGTCCACTCTGAACTTGTAAATAGTATTTCTATTTAGTGACATTTGGTACAATGAAATAGTGTTGTGTGTATTCTCCTTGTACTAACTGAACATTATAAACTTTTATTAAAAGAAAGATAAATACAGGAAAGAACAAAATATAAAAATTTCATGGTGGCTGAAAATGATGAAGACCGAGGGAATCCCCTCAGACAATCATAGAACACTCGATAGGAAGAGAGCATGTGCTAGAAAAAATCTGAAGCCTTTCATCTTGATTTCTTTTAAGAGCCAAGAATTCTGCCGGCATATTACCTTCACGCCATGTATGGAGAACCAACATGTTTGATTGAATGAAAGCCTTGCAAGCACGGATTGAATAAGTAATATTCTAGGGACAATCCACTTTACCTTTCAGGGTATTAATCAAAATAGCCTAATCTGATTCAATTTCTGATAGATGGATAGATCTTTCCCTACACATTTTTAGACCTTGAAGAAGCGATAATTCCACATCCACCACTAAATTAACATCCCCAAAGAAAGTAGAAAAGGCCACAACAACCGAACCACGATCATCCCGAACAACACCGCCACCACACATAAATCCGTGCACACAAGAACCATTAGTATTTAATTTAAGCCCATCGATAAGAGGATTAAATTTCACCCATACACCAGAAGACCTCCGCCGAGAAATTGTAGCATCTGTCAAAGTATCTGATTAAACAAAAGAATGCAGAACCAGATAAATACTTGCACATTTACACTGTTGCACAAATGAAGAAAGAAGGTTTAAAAATTTAAATTTGATGTACTGCAAGTTAGGACGTGTTCCATGATGACCAACAGTATTACGCGTTTCCCATAATGTCCAACAGCCAGGAAGGATGAGTAAAGACGACCCCTTGTCTTGCACAAAACCCCTCTCCTTGTACATATCTCGATATTTCTGAACAAAGTAGAAATTTTTGTGTCTCTTGTATGTTAATATTTTCATTTTATATTCTACTAATATAAAGGGAAGAGATTGTCTTGACTTGTGATATAACAAGATCAACAGAGGATTTGTTTACAAATATAACACTTTCTATTCACCCCTCAAGGTATTTTTTGTTGTGTCAGGTCAATAATTTATAATTTATAAGAAAATGTATATGAGGAATAAATAAAATTTTAAATTTCATATTTACAAAGAAAATTGAAATTAATGTTAGTGAAACCATGTAACTATCTTTAAAAATAAAAATATAAATGTTTTTAAAAATTACATATTAATATCCTAAGAAAAGTATTACAAAAATAATAAACATAATAAAAACTCATAAATATATAAATTTGAGTCAAATATTATTCATGGAAAACATCATAGGTCAAAGTGAAAAAATCATAGACACACTCAGGTGGAATCATCTATAGATTTAATGATTCATTCATAAAAAATTTCCACCAACATACTCTCATCTAAAACCACTGGTTATAACTCCCTATAGGTAATTTCAAAACAAGTACTAAGGGATACATAATTGTGTGTAGACATGAAATATTTTGAAACTATCTCTGAATTTCCCACTTAGTTAGCTATGTTTCCCATGAATAATTCCAAATAGAGGTGAGGAACCATGTGAAATATCTTATAAAATTATCAACCAGCTAAGTCAATGTATGACCCTCATATCATGTCCATACGCTTCCAAAAAAATTAATCAATTATAATTATAAATTAATAACCAATTCATATCACCTAAAATAATTTTCTAAACACACTATCACACAGAGGGGAAACAATACCAAGGTTTTCAAGTATGAAATGAAATATATTAAATATTTTTCAACATTGGCATTTAAATTAACAATTAAAACAAACAAATTATATCATCATTTATAAATGATCCATTAATAAATAAAAAATTTATATATCATTTCACTAAATATGATTTCTATTAAAGACATAACATCTCAGACAGAATAAATGAATAATAAAATGGAATAAAAATTCGACACGCACCAATCATATCGTGAAATTGATGAAAAATGATTAAAAATTAAAAAAACCAATATTAATAATCAATTAAAATTTAAAACACAACATTAATTTTTATAATTCATATAAAAGGTATCATAAGAATTTTAAAAATGCATAGAGTTGATGATAATTTTCTCTTTATGTATTAAGAATTAAAACCATTGAAATATCCATTTTCACTCATTAAAATATAATTCAATAATATTTAATTTATTTTTCCTTCAAACCTGACACATATAGATCTAATCATAATAAAAATGGGGTTTACAAATATCAGGTGCCATTTTATTTGTCAAGTATAAGTAAGTAAACAAAAACACCTATAAGAAATTGATGATTCCTCCAATAATTGAAGTTATTAAATCTGATGATTATATATAAATAAGAAATATTATAATAAGAAACTATAGAATTACAAATCACCAATTTTTTATTGAAAAATGAAACTATAGACCACTATGGGTATTGGTTGAAGAAAGAATGTATAAAAAGGGTTTGAGTTGATAGAAAAAAGAGTAGATGCACTTTATTAGAGTGATTAAAGATTGTTGGTGGAATATATACAAAACAATACAATGAATATGGGGAGAAGTGGGAACCAATTTTAGGTGAAGTCTTATGAGTGTTCTAAAAAATTAAGGGGCAAAGGGGATACCATAACAATTAAAATAAAATTTTAAAAAATTAACAATTTTAGGGTTTTAAAATATGAACATGAATGATACACATGCACATTACCTGTATAACTCACTACCTAAAAAGGTAAATATTCAATTTCATGGAGTCCTTTATGTTAATTCATCTTACACATTCATATAATATAAGTCATCTAAAAATATAATATTTTGATCTAAAAGTAAAAATATAGTACATAACCAAAAACAATAAAAATAAATACTTGAATGTAATATTTTGGGTGTCATAATTCTCACTATTATATGACATTAAATCCCACATAAATCTATTTTCCAAACATAAGATATAGATTTAATCAAGACATTCAAAACCAAGGGATAAATTTCTATTACGATCATTAAAATAGAAATTATATATTTGATTTTCATTTCTACTAAAATAAACATTAGGTTCAAACACAAAATTTTATTTCTAATAATAATAATAACCCAAATAATGTAAAACCACCATTAGATACACACTGAGATGTTATAAATAAAAACCTACTAAAAAATAAAACCCCTATGAAGTTATATATTTTCCATACATTATATAATATGGGAAATAAATATATCATTAATACCTTATACTTTAAGGAAAACAACAATTAATGATAATGACTGTATTTAACAGATTTCCTCACTATAAGGGAAAACAAACATTCCATTGTAATTTATTAATAAATAAAAATGAAGCATGAAAAAGCCTCAATAATAAGATATATAATTGATACTGGCCTCCGAACCATTTAGAATCATCTTCATAATGGACAAATATATAATGATGTACACCACAAAACCCACACCTTAAATTAAAAATAAAATGTGTTTATAATTGGGATGAAAAAAGGGAAAAATACATTACAGTTATAACAATTTAATGTTCATAAGATATTGAGTAAAAAAATCAATGATAGGAACCATCTATAGTAAAGGATGAATTGGATCAATAGACAAAAAAAGTATTTCATTATAAAGGAGAAATATATAGTTGTGTTAATCAAGAAATCCATAAAAAAGATATATGAATGGAAGTACCTCAATTAGTTCCAATATCATTATTTGATTTATCATACATCAAGTCTCTTATATAGTAATACAAATATTTAGTTAATTCCTGATATGTATTTATCTATTGACAAATCAATGTAAAAAACATTCTAGGATACCCAAACTAGCCCCATCGATGATAGGTATTGAATGTTATAAAAAATAAAGGCTTGGAATCCCCTAGTATTCCACATGAGAAACACTCATGTAATCGCTTCTTCATTGAAGTAATAGGATCCTAACCAGTGGGATGATCATTAATAAAATAAATTCTATTCTAAAGATCGACATGAACATTATTTTGACAAGAAATAATACATATTACTGACTTTTCTAATGAATTTTCTTCTCTTATCATGACCATATTAATTAAATTCAAAAAGAATTTAGTCTAGGGAAATGATCCAACTAATTAAAATAGTATTCATATAACTTTTCAATTCAATTATGTTATTTTAGATATATAAATCCCATAACCTTTTTTATCATAATATTCTCTGGGTAATTCCATTAAACAAACAGGGTCTTTAAATATTATGAATACATGCCTAAAATTGAATGATATTATGTAATTATTTCCAACAATTCCCTACCTAGTCCCTCAAACATGTCCATGGTGATTTCCACTTTATTTATTGTAAGTTTATTTAACGATTTGATGTTTTCCTCAACATTCTCTATCCACTCCATCAATACATGCAGACCATTATTACAACAAATGATAGGTGGTTAATTGTTTATGAACTATTCAATATATTAAATGAATTTAGATGAATTTTATTATAAATCTCCATTCATTGTCATGTTATAATCAATAAATGGATGCACCATATCTATATTTTTATTGTGGATAGATTGTTAGGTATCGTGAGGTCTATTTCATGTTCCATTTCACTCATACTGGATATAGAAGCCCAAAAAAATTTGATCTATCCTAATGAAAACTCATAGATGTGTAATTTTTGTTATTTAATGTTATAATAGTTAATGTTTTATGACTTCCTACAAGTGTTCACTTATAAATTATTGATAATAAGAACTTATGGTTTACAAAAAAAGTTCTATTAGGATTACATAAGCTTACCCCATGTTGTTTTATGGAAGGTGAATTAAATGTATTTTTAGAATGATATGTAAAACTGAATTTCTCAGATCATTGGATGTTGATGATATTATTACAGATATTTATAAGAAATATTTGTTTTTTATGACCAATAGTGGTTCCCCTTAATATTTTGGAAGGTCATCGAAAGAAGTTTTCCCACTATATGGTGGGTTGGAACCACTGATACATGTATAGTTGATTAGTTATCCAATATTAGATGACATATAGTTAGTGATTTTATTCTGTTAACATCTATTTATTTTATGTTTTATTTATAATTGTTTTTATTATATTTAACAATTCAATGAGTGTATCTTTGTTGTGGTTACATAGGATGTGGCTTAATTCTCTATGTTGGGGTATATCTCTATGAGGAGTAACTTCTAACCAGGGATGTTATAGTGCCTTATTCTATATTTTAAATCATTTTTTAGTTTTCCTTATTTTATTGTTGTTTTACCTGGATAAGTGGTATTATAGAATATTTGTTCCAAAACGATCCAAATCATAAATTAGTTGTAATTTTTTCTACTCCATTCCTTTTAGATTTAGTGTTGTTAATTTTTTCATAAGTAATGAAGTCAATAGATAGAAAATCATATTTCTGAAAAATGTATAGAATAGTATCTAGCTTCTAGATAGTGCATATAGATGATTTTATATTTTCAGTAAAAAGAGATTCCATTAAATTAAATTAATACAGATGTAATATAATTTAATGAGAATGATATACAATAATATACTTGGTCTGATTTAGATGTAACAGAAAAGAAAGCATTCTTACAAAACCTAGGAAGTGATGAAAAAATTAGAGTTTATGATTTATTTGGATAATATTCATCATAATCCAAAACTGATAAACAATTTTTTCATTATGTAGATAATATTCTATATAAGGATGTAATATTGGATACTTATTGATGATCATGTTAACGAATTAAATATGATTCATTATCAGCTCATATCTATTGAATTATTTTTTTGGAAGATAATTGTTCTTTTTATAATTCTTATCACTATGATAGTAATATGGAATGACGATAATGATCATATGTTACACTAATTAGATTACTAATGCTTTTTTTGGTGATATTGTAAATATCATTATGAATAAATATCTCGAGTGAATGGAATTTGAAAACCCTACCAAAGCCTCACCAAATAATGAAGGTAAAGGATGTTCAATTCAATGAAAAGATTATATGAAATTGGATGATAGTTAATGGTATAGAAGTTATGGTATATTGGCTAGGATGATACCCATATGTTTCCATTATTGTATGAAATGAAAAATTAAGAAATATTTCAAGGATCATTAGGTGAACTCTATAATATGATATTCAAAATGTTCATGTTCCACAAATTTCTTGGTTAGTGTTGATATTATTTTTTTGATATTAATATTTTGTAACAATAATGAATTACTGATCCCTGAGGGTTTTTTTATTCTACAACCAACAGGGGTGCATCGAAAACTATTTATCGATAAGGTTTTGAAGTGTTCAGTTATTTGATTATTAAGCTCTCATGATCATAGAAAATCATGATGTTATAGTCTAAATGAAAAACATAATATTCTTTAATATATAAGTACTTGCAAATATATTATTTTTAATGGAGAATTTTTTTTTGAGACTATATGATGATGTTTTCAGAACAAGCTTTACAAATTTAAAATGAATGATGAATCTATGTTCTATGGTTGTGTATAAAGATGAAAAATATGTGATGTTGTATCAGACTACAATATCATATAGGTAAATCATTTATAAAATGAAAAATTATGAATGTTAGAACATGTGGAACTATTATCAACGGTACCATAGTGAGAATAATCTATGAATTTTAGTGGAAAATCATATAATTTATATCTATCACATTGAGTTTGAAAATTTGATGAATTGTATACTCATAAGTATAAGAAATGTTTCATTTGATATAAATTAAAGTGGACCATTATTTGGAAAGATACATCTTGTTCACACAAGATTTTGGGGACCCACAATAAAATTTTATCATGGTTAGTCAATGTATATTGTTACATTCATCAATGATTTAAAAACTAAAGTATGTGTTTACTTCATTAATAAAAAATATGTGGTGATCAGGATTTTTTTTAAGGAGTACCACATTGGAATAATATATCATTTATAATATAATATTTTTAGGTCCAATAATGGAAGAGATTATGGTATAAAATAATTCTATAGGTTTTAATTGAGAATATGAATTACATTCAATAAAAAATTTCTTAAAAAATTAAAATAGAATTGATTAGTAAAGTAGATAAATAAAATGTTAACTAATGAGAGTCAATGAATTAGATTACTTTATGTAATTCCCAATGATATTTGGGGGAAGAAATGTGTTATTCTATATATGTTTCGAATATAAGTCTATTTGCACAATTGAACATAGATATTCAAGAAAATACATTTTCATGAAAAGTAGTGAATGTTACCCACCTGATTTTTTTTGAATTAAGACATAATTTGAAATTGATGAGAAGGAATGGGAAAAACACAAATAAAATTTCCATGAATATTTATTTTTATGATATGTTGATTAAAAATTTAGTTTATTTATTTTAGATGAATAATCTTCTAACATAATTAGTAGTAATTTTCTCTTCAATGATAGGGCCTGATTGAATGATCAAAATAGAAGAGAAAATCATTTTCAGAAAAAATAGTCAAAAAAATAAATTTCGATCAAAATATAATTTATAGAATGTTGGAATTAACATAATTTTTAAAGAGAATATAAATTTTAAGGGATTAAAAATAGGTATCTGAAGATATACAAAAATGTTCCTAGACCAAAAATCATAATTCAATGTTACTAAAATTGAAATTTAGAAATATAAAAAATCAAAAAGAGAAGAACCAAATGTTAAACTGAATTAATCTTCTAGAATCAGATAATATGTTGAATGGTTCAAAAAAAAATTCATTAATTACTTATTATGGTGTAAGAGATCCCACATTCCAGATTGAAGGGGTGTGTCTCAGTTATTCAAGAAATTTAGAGTTATCCTTGATAATGAAATAAATGCATTAGATTTATAAAAAATCATGGATCTAACAGTAGTACCGTAATGGTAGAACACATTTTATAATAACTCGGTCTTCTAGTTAGATAATGAGATGATGGTAAAAGTGGTTACGATGCCAAGGTAGTTTGAAATGAATTCATGTGGTCAAAAGAAGTGGATTTCGTTGAAGTATTCTCACCCATTTTCAAACACATTACCATCTGATTTCTTTATGTGCAGTTTTTTCTGGAATATTACATTAGGAAAAGATTTATTTTAAAATTACTTTCTATCATGGGGATTGAGGAGAGGAAATCTATAAGAATATATTTGTTACTAATGGCAAGATGTGTGATTTTTCAAAAGGGGATTGTGAATTTGCCACTATAATAATTCAAAATACATATTATATGCAATTTCATTTTTAGTGAAAATAACAATACTAACACAAGTATTATAAAAATTGTTAAAATCAATGTGATCTTTGATAAACTATTCACACTCATAATGTGAGTGTACGCCACTTACAAATTTAATGACCTGTATTTTGAAAGGGGACACTACCATTTACAACTTCCTTTATAACTGCTAGAGGAACATCCCAAATTCTTCCCTTTTCACACATAGAGGAACAACCAAATAACTTTTCTTTATGTTGAGGAAGAACAAACCATTACATTATTTTAAAAATTACAGTACATAAAACATTTTCTATTTTTAGACGAAGACACATACAAAAAAATTAAATTTCTTAACTAGTACATACACCCCAACGTACCATTTCTTATTGTATTATAACCCAACACAGAGCTCCTTCATTTGAATAAAAAATCATAAACACAAAATATGTCACATAGGACATATGGAATAAATTTATAATTATAGATACTAGTTAGTGAATGGTGTATATGTGTCAAGACAAAATTGATCTCTTTAGTAGAACACAATAATAATAGTGAGGTTCTCCACACTAAATCTCAGTAAAATCAGATTTCAAAATAATTTCACATAGTAAAATTAAAAATATATCCTCAACCACCATTCTTAGAACTAGTTTTATCTAACTCTACAAATAGAGTTCCTTTATACACAACACACTTCAATTACTTGTAAATTCGTGTGTACTGATGTTTCCCATCTTTTCTCAAGCATTAACACTATTTTCTCTTAAATATAACATCATATTTTAGAGTTGATATAAACATATATATATATATATATATAACATTATAAAATATATACAACAAAACTCATTATAAATAAATTACATGAATTTTACACATCATAAAATAATAATTAAAAAATTACATAGAATGTTATGATAAATCATTTGAGGAAAAATTAATATATTTTAAATTATTATAATTTGAAACATGAAAAGTTTCATGAAAACTACATGGATTTTAAAAATTCAATATCTCACAATTTTTAATTTATTTATTCCCTAAAAATAATAAACATTAATTTTCATATAATAAAAATAATAAATATTTTATTTCTAAAAAATCATACCACAAAAAAACATGTTTAATAATTATCAATAAATTGAAATATGAAAATATGTGTAAAATATTAAATTTGGAGTTTTTGAGGATAACGATTAATTTATAAGAATTATTTATTTCATTAAATTATTTCATGGAAAAATAAATTCTTTATAAATTTAAATGTGTTGTATGAATTTTTTTACCATGTTTGAATTTACACATAGAGTAATATCCATTTTCTAAAACATTCAGTAGTATATATGACCTTGAAAAAATCTATATGACATTAATTGTATGACTTTATGAAACCTGTTGGACTGATTTAGTATTAATTCATAAAACCTAAATTATTTTTTCAATATAAATTTATGTCATGTATGATGTTTGAAAATAATATATTTTTAATTTTCAATCATGTATTATTTTATACATTGATATATTCATATTTTTAATGCATTTAATATAATCATATGACTTTGAAAAATAATTTGGATTTAAAAATTTTCATAAGTCTCATAAAACAAGAAAACATTTCAAAATTTAATAATAAATTATTAGTATGAGTCACCAATTCATCCAAAGATGTTTTTCCCCAAAATCAATTCATAACGCACTTTATTAATGTAAAGAACAATTTAATAAGAAATTACAATAATATATTCTTCATAAAGTAGTGAAATATTAAAACATGTTTCTTCTATCATGTCAAACTTGATAAAATAATAATATTTTAATAATAAAAATATAATTGGGTGAATTTTCTAAGGCCCCCTCAACAATCTATCACATCATGAAAAGTACCAAAACAAATGAAATTTCAAAAAAAATCCCCTTTTTGAAATAATAAAAAACTATAAAAGCTAACTATTAAAGAATTAATTTCCCATTTTAATACATATTTATTAACCCAAAATATTATTTTACTCTGTTTTGAAATATAATATGAAGAAAGTAACTTCCAAAAATCTTTAAATTATATCATTCTCATTTTAATATTTTGTTAAAAATACTAAATTAATGAAAATATTGGAAACTCTCTCTTTGATTCTCCATATATCAAATAAGAATTTACACATATTTTAAAAAGTAAACTATTCATACCAAAATTAATTCCCACTAAATTTATTCAAAAAATTAATCCCCGCCCATTATTGATTATTTTCCCACACCTTTAAATAGGATCATATTCAAAACAATTTCTTTAGATTTAAATAGTGTTATGTGTAGAATTTTGAAACTACTAGAATAAATTATTAATAATAATTTATAAAAATTTATTAAATGAAACAAGGATCTAAGAAATCCATCCATATTATTTATAGAAAATTAAAATTAGCCAAATGTTGGTAAATATGTTAATGAATGAAAAAAATAACATTACCACTATCAATAAACTTATTTAATGAAATTATGTTTACAATTTTATTATAAAGTTCTCACATGGTAAGTTAATATTTTATTTTATCAATAAATTTAGATTATATTGTTTTAGTAAAAATATATCTAAGATGATTATTAGTTGGGAGAGATTTTAAAAAAATATTTTTTAGAAAATTGACTCAAATTATATAATAAATAAATTCTATATATTTTTCCATATAATGTATAAAAAGGGTTATATAAAATATCAATATTTGATAAATTATTACATATAATAAAAATCATTTAAAAAATAAACATCAATGTCAAATAATATTTTTATAATTAATATGTATTAATAACAACAACTTGTAGAAAAAATGTATTGTTCTTCTACAATACATAATGTAACACCAAGATTGATGAGACCTTGTAATTTTATACAAAGATAATAAATAATTTTAGATTAATATTTAATACATCAGATAATAATAATATTCTAAGGGTAGTAATGGGTTTTTTGTCTTTATATAATATTTACATAATCATATTAGTTTGTGATGGATATTCACTATTTATGAAAAAAACTATTCTCACATAGATCTCTTCTTAGATGTACCCTACATATAAAATTTCTAAATAACTCTCTAAAATGAATAATTATAAAGGGTGAGATTAGATGCTCAATAAGGGTAAACATTTGACTTATCATCCAATAATCATAATTGAACATAATATTAGAGTATGGGTATGATAACATGATCATAAATTATTAAATATTGACACAATAATTCAAATATAATTAATCATGAGTCATGAAATAAGGAATTTTCATAACAAAATATGTGTGTAATAAGAGTTCAGATTCTTCAATTATAAATTATGATCCATGAGAACAAATCATAACAATAAGAAATATGTTTTTTTCATACATATAAGAATTAAAAATCATTTATGTTCTCAACGATCACTAATAATTCTATAGAAGAAGATAAATTACCATAGTGGATTGGGTTCACTTCCCATTAGATCCATTCCTTAGTCTTTGATCACATCCAATACTATTTTAGTTGAATAACCCCTTGATAAACTATCTTTAATCCCGATTCCAATTTATATAATATCATGAGATGTATTTAAATTATGACTTAATTGGAAAGATATATAATTATATAAAAACCCATCACATAAGGAAAACTATTCATAGGTGTTCTATAAGATCACAAAAATCATCATAGAATAACCCATGGAAATGAAACGTGTTTCATAAATATTTCATGATGACTTAATTAACCCATCAGAAAAGAATGGGTTTTAAAGAATCATCCTCAAAACCTCATTATCAAAATACATCATGTTAAACAATGAGTATGGAGTAACAAGATCATATCCTTTGTGAATCATAACTATCCTTAAAGAATTTTGATCTAGATAAAAAAAATCTTCCAATAAAGCATTAAAAATAAGATTTTAAAACATGTGAAAAAATCCATTTCATTTGCTGAATTTTAAAAAATAGAAAATTTTAAAATATTAATGAAAATATTTTATTTTAAAATAAAAATGTAAAATTCTAAATAAATATCCAAATAAATGAATAGTCCTGATGATGGGAAAATTATTTCACTGGGTAAATGTGAAAACATGGATTCTTTTTACAAATTGGTAAAGAATGATGCAAATGACTCATACATAGAAAATAAAAAAATAGTTATTTCAATCATTTTTACTAAACGTTAAAGGTATTTAAAATTACCCTTCTAAAAAATTTATGTTTATATGAAAAATAATCAATAAATTTTTTTGAAAAATAGAACATAGAGGAAAGTGATTCCATACCCAATAAGAATATATAAGGATCACATTTCATTAAATCATTTTGTTTATTATTTTGAGTATCAAAAGAGGACAATGATAAAAATACTTGAAGACAAAAAATTAACCCAACATCAAAAATTTATATGGATTTTAAATGATATGATTCATATAATTTTCATAAATGATAATTTAATATAAAAATCCTTAAAAAGAAATGAGATTGCAATATAAACACTTTTCCAAAGCCCTATTTTTTTATATGCATCAAAACCTTATGAATGATAAATAATGATTCTTTATAAACCTACTCGAGAGCCATTTTTATATATATATTACTATATATCCAATGAAATTACAATTTGTTTATTAATAATGAATATCCATATAAAATAACCAAGTATTTAAAATAATTCTCTAGTAAAATAATGTTTTTTAATTTGTGAATGTCGGAATAAATTGTTTAATTTCTCAACAAATTATTTTTAATTTTTTATTATTCATTATAAATAAACTAAGATGATATTAATTTTCTTTAAATTACGAATTTAATTTGATTTTTTATTCATTCTGAAATTAAAATTCTCAAATAGATTAATATTTGTGATTAAGTACATTAAAATATTATTGGGATTAATATAAATACATAAATTGAATTCAAAATATTAACTAAAATTGTCTATTTTTTAAATTATCATTTTGATTAGTGTGTGAAAATTTATCCATGACAATAGTATGATTTAATTATTTGTTTGAATGAATAGAAAATTATTTTTTAGAAATTTTTGAAATTTATATTTTAATTTTTATTTTGGAATTTCCCAATTTAATATTTTTTAAAGGTAAACAAATGACTATTGTGAATTTCACTCAAATTTTTTACATGTTATGGATTGGTTATGAATTCTATTATTGTGGGTAATCAGTCCAAAAAAATGAAAATGGAACGTATCTTCCACAATTCAAAACCAATCGAACACAAGTGAACAATTGAACATATGAGGAATCCACTTATCATGATCAATAATTCAGTTTGAGACCCTTTCCATGATCAATAAATGCAATAGAAATCCTAAAAACACTATCCAATTCCTCAATCTATGTATCAAATGCATGAGGTTATTTTTTATCTACCACTTAAAATATTTTGTAAAATAGGTGGATTGATCACTCTGATGAAGTTTGATGAGAACAATATTTGGGAAAGGGGTTCGTTGAATACAAGTCAAAAAATATATTTAGTACAACCAAAAAAATATATAATAGAAGGACCTGCCATAAAAAAATCATTGTTCTTTGCATTGGGAATCAACTATTATGAGATAATAAAAAATTTCAGAGGAATGTTTCTTCCATATGGAAAATACAATAGATCACACCACTTATTATGATTGATAATCTTGATCGGTCGTGATACCCAGCAACACTAATTGAGATCTGAAACCAAAACATTAAATGGTATAAAGCTGAACCACTCATAAATGATAACATATTACATGATGAATGTCTCCAAACCTCCCAACTGAGATCCCGAAATGGGAAGATGTATATTAACCAAGATTAATGAAAATTGATGCTCTGCGCTAGAATAAATAAGACGAGTCACATGTTACTAGATGATTATAATTGATAATGAATACCTAAGTCTCCATGTTCCACAACTTCCCATTTAAGAAACACATGAACTACCACATCACCATTGGTGATCTACTATTGGAAACTCATGCATAATGAAGACATGAATGAGAAACACTCAAAGTACCCTAAAAATGAAATCACCATATGATCCATGTATGTTATTGGGAATACAGGATCCAAGCCTAGAGGGAGTTATGATCAAAGAAAACAATGGAGTGCCACTGATTGGATTATCATGATCTTCATCAGTGAATAATCTCTATAGTGTTGAGGCTAGTAGAACATGTCGTCAAAAAAATTATGAATCTAGTTGTACTACCCTTTTTTGGTGTCTCTTGAAGTAACCCCCACCAATTAGATTATCATGATATGAATACCTTCTAGATATGATGTTTTGAACTGATTCTTAGATGTAGAAGAATATTTCTAACCATTACCCTAATAAAAATTATCCATAACACTGATCAACTAGAACACCTATGGTGAATAAATTTAATAAAATACATCACCTGTAGAAAAACCAATTGAAACCACGTCACACAATTGGAGAAAGTCAGTCACCCACAAAAAAATATCCACCCAAATGAAGAGGATTTTAAGCATAAATTGAATGATATTGATGGAGAAACCACCTTGATGAATATTTTTACCCCACTATAAAATTTTGGATCAAATTAAGAATAACCCCAACTCATTTGTAAGATAAAAAATCTAGAAATACTATGATAAATCTAAAAATAATTTTAGTTAAATATGGCATTGATATATAAATAAAAAATAAACAAATAGGGCATGATGATATCCAAGATGATGGTGGTGGAATCTAACCCCATTTTTGGTAGTAACCATCACCATCTAGACCCATGTTCAGCATAGAGGTGAAACAACCCATGCCTACACTTATTCCAATAAATACTATAAAATAATTTATTTCCATGAGCCTAGAATGTGTCATAACTCTAGAAGAGGTGCTAGTGAAATATTATTCTTCCACTGATAATGTAGAGAAACAAATAATTTCTCTCTAATCATTTATGAATAAGTATAGATATCTACAGCTGTATGATTACACATTACCTAAATAGATTTGATTATATTAATTTGATGAAATTAAAACCCTAGGATCGTTCATATGGTGGAAATGGATGAATCAAAAGTAGGGATGGAATTAAAGGAATGAATTAGTCATGTTGGAGTTGTTAGAAAATAAAATTTGGCTTATCATAAGGTAGAGGGGAAATATAAATGAATTGAGAGAATCACTGTATAAAAATAACCACTATTCACCAGAGGAATGGGGGATGGAGAGTTTTGAGAAAATCAATGGATAAATTGCAGCTATTTTTTGTATGTTGGTGTTTAAATTTATTTTATTTCTATACTTTACTCTCTTGTAATGGAACACTATGATGATAGTGGCCACGTCAATGATATATCTCTTACCCCTAAGATAAAGTATGTTTTTCAATAAAAAAATTATTATCCAATTTTTTATATTGATTAGTTTTGATTCATGGATTTTTTGATCATTTTTATTTTACATCATAATTAAATATTTTATGACTCTATTAACTTTACACACACACAAGCACATGGGAACACTTTCACCTCACATGATAGTTAACATCGTGATGAGAAAAGATTGATTTGTGGTTTCCATTAACAAGTCTTGGTGAGGAAAAAGAATATAATGATTATTATATTTTTCTATTCCAGAATAAAATATCATGGAAATGCTAGTTAGGGAGATTTATGTTCATTAGGGAATTTTTTTGAGTTGAAATGGAATAATGAATCAATGGTAGGTTTGTAAAGTAATCCAGGGATATACTAATCTACATTAAAAATTGAATTAAAAAATAATCTATTTATTCCACTATTTGTAAAACTAAATCCCAAAAAACATAAAATTTACACATACACAACATTGTATTTTCTGAGGACAACTCACATGCCACATTATCAAATTTTTATTTGTTTTAATTTTTCTATTCATCTCACCATGAATGGATTACCATAAAACCTAAAACTATAGATTGGGATCCAAATTTATGTTTGTTAATCTTGTTTAAAATGATTTTTATTGAGAAGATCCAATTATTCCAAACGTTTTGGTTTGGATCATGGTGTTGGAAGAACAATTCTTATTGTAATTAAATGTCATAAAATAATAGAAAAATAAGAACATGAGTTTTTCATCATTCCACAAGCTAAATCACCTTCCTCAGTTTGTTCATCCAAAGGAGTTAAATTAGGTATGGAAAAATATAAGATGATATTTCCCAAGTGAATATGAATTTGTGGTAAGTGTTTACACCTAATTACAATATTAATAAAAAATAATTAAAATTTAATAATAAAAAATATTATGAATTAAAAACGGGATTGATAGGTATTCTCTATAAATTTCATGTATTATTAAGTGAAGAGCCCAGCATACATTTTATCAGAATTAAATAATTATGCAATGGAATCATAATGAGTAGACTCATTGAGGATCCATTATGTTGGAATCTGTTCCACTACACTCTTGAAGGGGAATCCAAGGAGCATCTATATAACATTAAACCTGGAGAATACACCTCATGGGAAAACCTAGAAAGTTAATTACTACAATAATTAATCCCTTTTTAAATGAGTAATCAACTAATGAAAGATTACTATGTAATAAAACATGAATCATGATAAACACATTATGTGTTTTAGGAAATTTTTTAGAAACTGATTGTATCCTTCCCATGCCCACCATAAGATGTACATCACTTTATGGTATACATTTACAAAGGAATGGTGGAAAAGGATCAGAACCAACTATATGATTTTCTAAGTGGAGGGAGGATTAATAAGCCTCCCATTGAAGTTAGAAAACTAAATGAGAGATTATATTAAAATTCCCAACATGTCACTAGAACTGCAACTATAGGATTACATGATTTAAATATTTACATCTCAAAATTATTTGAAAATACAATTAAATAACTGATACCTCTTTTAATACATCTATATTTGAATAAAGTGTTGGAGTCATCACCCACCACCCACCTAAGTTTTTTTATCTCTACTTATATTAGGAGCATTTCACCAATAGATGTCCTCAAATTCAAGGGATTGAAAGATATGTTGACATGTTCTAAATAAAATTATTGAATAAATAATGTTGAAAAAACAATTTATAGGCCTTCCAAAAAACAAATTTGGAGTTGGGATCCAATATCCATAGATTCTAACATTAAAAAATCATTTCAACATGATTCCCAATAGCCTTTCTAACCCCATTTATTCTAGATACTATGTTTCCGACCATCCATGAGATAATATCACACAAATATCTTTATCCTTAAAGACGGACATGTTGTGATAGGTAATTAAATCTTAAAATAGTAATCTAACCACTCTCAAAACTCATGGATCAGATATGAATGAATTAAAAGAATATTCTATCTATCTCATGACCACTCTAAATAATTTGGTAATTAAGATCATAGGTAATATTCAATATCAACCAAATCTTAAACCTAATGTAAATTTCAATTCTATCATATTAATGATTATAAATGAGATATAATGAATCAAGGGATCCCCCCTAAAGACCAAATATGGAACTGAACAAAAACATTTAGCAAGTGAATCTATCCAAGAAAAAGAACTTCTGGATGAATATTTGAAGTCACCATTGAAGAATTAAATATGGAAAATAATGATGGAATATCCATATAATACCAAACCAACAATACTGAGAAGTATAAAAACACAAAATAACAGCAATGTGGAAACACATAGACCTAAGGGTTTTGGAATATTCAAGAAATTATAAATCAATATCCCTCAGTTGGAAGAAATCCACCAAATTATATGAAATAAAAAATGAATTAATTATATGTTAACATATAGAATAATTTTTTGAATAATAAATGAGAAAATATTAGGTAAAAACATTCCCTCCCATATAAACCCTTAAATCCCCCAAAAATTCAATGATCCATGTATATTTTATATCCCATTCACTATTAGAGAGCTTACGTTTTCCAATGCCATTTTTGGTTTAAAAGCACAAATTAATATGAATCATTATTTTACTTAATTTTATGTGTGGATGGGAGAACATAAAACTACCAATGTGGTTATTAAACTAAGAAATTGAGCAAGTGCCTACCCAATAGATGTTCTTGAATATGTCTTAGTAGGTTTACAAGGTTACCCATTCCCTTTCAACTTCTATATTCTTGACATGCAAGGATGATGTAAATATCACCCACCCATCATTCTATCTAAACCATTCCACAATAACACTAAAAAATTATAATTTTAAATGAATTAAACCATTATCTGAATTTTGGTGTGGATATTGTTAAATTTAACATCATTGACTTAAAGAAGCACCCACATGACGAAAAATATATTTTTACTTTAAAAAATTGTAATTATATTATTCCTCCATGGAGGAGATCACAATTTTTGATGATATAATCATATTAAGAGAATATTCAAAAACTCATAACCTTGATGATGAATTTATTTTTTGTAAATGATCATAATCTAACAATTGTTTTTGTTTTGAAAAAATTTAATGAAATTTATTATTGTTATTTTGATGAGTTACTAAAGTATTCTACTAATATTTCATTCCTTGAATATAAGTTTTATCAAAATGGATAAATCTCAATGAAAATAAACTTTGGAAACCCCCATTGATCTAGAACATAAGTTGCTACCATAAAACCAAAACTATTCATTTTTATTTGATAATTAGAAACATTCAGTAATAATATAAAATAAATTAGTTCCTAGTCAGAAATACCAAATACTAAATTTTCTAAAAATTAATTCTAGGTCCACAGGTTGTAAATTAGAAGATATCTCGTGGATTATCCCAACAACTTGAATTAATAGGATACTACAAAATATTTAATTTAAACTAGTGAGGCATCCCCAAAAGGGGTTTAATCTAAAACATTTAGAAATCGAGAAAAATATGTAGAATGAATTTTAGGTGAAAGAATAATCTACCCACTCATAGACTCCTAATGGGTGAGTTCTATTGAAATAGTCCCAATCAAAATATGATAAAAAATTATTAAAAAAAATTAGTTACTTCACAAAATAATTCATAATATCTGTATTGTGTTAAAAAAAATTAGAAGGTTGAATCATATGAATAGAAAAGACCACATACCTTTAACCTTTATGGACCAAATGTTAGAGAGACTAGGTAGGAAAGGTCAATATTGATGCCATAATATATTTTATTGGTCTTTTCATATTATAATATCTCCCAAGAACTAAGAAAGTACAAATTCCACATTCCCCTTAGTATGATTCTCTATAAAATGATACCCTTTTGTATTTAGAATGTCCGTGGTGTCGTTCCACAATGTATGGTTAGTATTTTATCTAACCTAATTATAAACTACCTATATGAATATTTGGATGAATTTACTATCTATAAAACTTGTTTTCATAGATATTATTATGTTAATGAAAATTTATGAAAATATTTATTGAGAAATTCTTTTAACTTTTTTTTTTGAAATGTCCCATTTTATGAAAGAAAACTTAAATGTTTTGGGGCATTTAAATTGTAACGATGGAATTGAATTAGATAAACAATACATTGACATTATTTAAACATTACACTAACTCCCCATTGAGATACACATTTTTTGTGCCCTGATTTATTTTAGAGAAGGTTTATTAGAGACTTTGGTAAAAAAAATTATCCCTAACTAACATACTAAAGAAGGAAACAAATTTTTTTCTTAATGATTCTTGCATGAAATATTTTTTTTGATTAAGAGAGTATCTTACCCCTTCCCCCATTATCCATCCTCAAAACTATATTTACATATTTTGAATTCTTTATGATACATAGAATAGAGATATAGGGGCTTTTTTTCAAATATTTTCTAGAAATCTACAATTGATAGTGTACAAATCACATACCCTATACACTACCCAGATTAATAAAAAAACATAAAAGATGTTTTTGTCTATATTTATAGCATTAGAAAAGTTTGATTACAATATTTTTGGTAAATAAGTGATATTTTATTCTAATAATGCCAAACTGAGTTATTTAATAAACAAAAAAGATTCAAATCCTAGACTAGTGAGTTAGATTGTTCTGCTACAAGAATTATACCCATAGATTAAGGAAAAAATCACTATGAAAACATGGTGTTAGACCAGTTGAGATGGATGCTTCACATAAACGAGGGAGAAACAATCGTTAATGCCAATATGGATGATTTATTACTTGGGGTGTAACTATAATACTCACCCAATTTCTCTAGTATGTACTCATACTGAACCTTTTGTTCGAAGTAAAGGTCAAATTTTTTATAATCATAATGTAAATATACTGAAATCTGAGGTGAAATATTTTTTCTAGGAGGATCCTATATTTTAAAATTTTATATTGGAAAATTTATAATACAACCTATCCATGAAGTATAAAATAACTCTATTATTTTTAAAAATATTCTAACAAAAGTTTTCTAGTGTAATTCTTAGTAAACATGATATTACCAAAAACATTTATTTTATATGAAAATTTTCATGTATGGGGAATTACCACCATGGGCACATTTCCAATTTCATTTGTATCTTCTAAAAATGTTATGTAGCCTATGTTAAAAAGTGGAATAAAGAAATATCTACTCAACTGATGATCCAAAAACTATGATTGAGTTCCTCAAATAAATCATTTTTTAGGTTTTTGATTCTTATTTCAATAACTAGTTTCCATAGAACCCACTTCTATTAGAGGAACAACAAATTACCAATGAATAAATATGTAGTAAACCACAAAACATACACTACCTAGAAACCAAACATAAATAGACTAGTAAAGGTTTCCAACAAGGATGTTGAAATAATTTTAGAGAAATTAGTGTAGGCCAACAATAATTTCTTGAGTTTGAAATTGGGGGCGCATTGTGAATATAAAGAAATTCTAACAAAACACCATTAGTAATGTCACCCTTTAAAATTATTTATGGTAAAAATTTCACCATTACTATTGAGTTGTAGTATAAAGTCATCTGGGCTATCAAATGAGTGAATTGAGAGTTTAAATGAGAAGGAGAACAAAGGAAGATGAAAATTATGGATCTTCAGGATATGAGAAGAGAGGAGTATGAGAAATCACTAATGTACATGGGACAATTAAAACTTATTATTAAAAAATGATCAAATAGGGATAATTTCATGTTAGAGACATTGTGTTTTTATTTTATTTATCGATGAATCTTTTCCCTGTTAATATTCATTCCATTTATAGTTGGAAATAAATAGAAATAACTTCATTTCAATTTGGTATAGGTATGTCTAAAGGACATGGTTCATATAAGCCTTTCTATGTGAATGAACATCAATTGAAGAGGTACCATGATGATTTCTAGAAAGAACCTATGTAGGGTTCTAGTCATCTCCCAACTATTAATAATAAGATTATTATTGGTTTGCCTCTTTCCATCATGTTTTTCTAGATACTTAGTTTATTTTAAAATATTTTTATTTATCAATTGAATGATGGAAATAAATTTAGAATACGATTGAATAAATTTTTGGGGAAATTAAAAGAGTAAATTATGATTTATAAACATTAAAAAAGATATATGAAATTTAAAATTCAATGGTGTTCAGGATAATAAAAATACCATGCTTGACTGAAGGAGTTTATCGATTCTAATATTAATGAAAGTGAATTATAGTTGGCTTAAAATAAAATTTTTTAACTACAAATTCTATTAAAATAATAAAGAAATATTTTAAAAACTAAATATATCATTGAGGGAAAATATTTCTAATATGCAGTCTTTGGAATTTTTTACTCATTCTATTATGACTCATCCTTACTAATTTTGTACGACCTCAGTGATACACTCTTAAAAATTGATATAATTATTTTTAAACATGTTATAAAAATGGGAAATTTGCATCCAAAAATGAATCTCATAGACAACCTCATGTTTTGTGTGATTATGCTTGTATAAAAATTTCAATAAGTTATTTTGTAATGTTCTCTCCATATACATGGATAGGAAAATTTCAAAAAAAATAAATAAAATTACACTAGGGACATATGTCAAACATTAATTCATTTAGGTGATGAGAATATTGTACCATTGATTAAATAAATAACCATATTCCAAAATAATTTTGGGAGTATTAATGAAGTGTAAAAATGAACTTTTATTTAAGAATCTTTGAAATAAAAAATTTATGAATTTTCTCCTTGTTTAAATTTTAATTTCACATAAATATGTAAAAGTAAACATAGGAACATGAATTTTTATGTGAATTCCGGTATAATATTGTGTGAAAGTTGAATAGGATGCGTGGACATTTAGTGGAATAATTATTTTATTTCCTTGAAACATTTATGTGTATTTAATGTTTTGTAGAATAATCAATTTTTTATGGAATTCAATGATATAATTTCCCAACGGTGAAATAATTCATATATGGGGTAGTTATGTGAGCCAAAGTTTTTTGAAACGTTTTGAATGATAGTTCTTAATAATACACCTTTATTTAATCCAATTCCCAGGTAAAATGGAGATTGTTTACACTATGATTTGTTTGCATAATTTTTTAATGGATCAATTGTAAAGACCCGGAAATATAAAGGAAATTTTTTTCTTAAATACATTGTAATTTTTAGAGTCTGTGGATTCCGAAAACACTTGATCTCGAGGACCGGTGTCCCCAGAATCAATTTCTGAAGTTTTCTTTGGGTAAGTGTTGTAAACGTACGTGCGTGTTTTTCTATCTTTTGAACCGGCGCTCGGAATTGAAATCTGAGGACACGGATGAACTCACAGTGTCGGTATTCGCTTAAGGGTACATTTACCGTAGTTGCGTTTTATGCGGGTTGGAAGTTAATTTTGGGGATTTATAATAAAATAAATAAAATTTTCAAACACAATTTTATTATATATCCGATAGTTATATCATACAAGGGGGAGGTTGTTGGTGGGGACCACTCCCACATAACCTCCCATGAGAGGATATTTGTGAGGTGGGGCCCAAACAAACCTCTAACTCCTCTCCTTCCCTCAACTCCCCAATTAATTCCCCTTTCATTAATTATGGCAATGCCTCTTTTAATTGTGACTCTTGATTTCCTCCCCTCTAACCCATTAATTTGTTCCAACTCTTTTAATTAAAGACATCTTTAATTAATTAATCTAGTTTTGAATTATACTGAATTGTTTGGAATTTATTTAAAGTTGGGGAAATCTAATTTGATATTTTCATAGAAAATATTATTTGTGTGGGAACCTCTGGAGAAATAGAAGTGATCCCTCCTTCCATGAAGAAAGACACCCTCTTCGAAAAGAACGCCGATTCTGTGAAGAACGACGGAGTTCCTTACTTTCTCTTCTCCGCAACAAGTGAGGAGATGTCGCTTCCTCCTCAAACACACCCCGGCGTCCAAATAATTGAAGATTTTTCTCCACGATGTTGTTCTCCACGATGCCATCTGCCGCGACGTTCCTATTCCACGGCTCGATGACGTGCGACATCAATTATCGAGGTAGGGGGAATTATGTTCAATTTTAATTGATTATAATTGTTCTTATTCATCATTGAAAATCATGGTTTGTCTTTGGCCGATTGTTACCACCTAAGGCGGAGGGCGCGGTCTGAACAAACACAGCCTGAAGACCCTCCAAAGTTTCTTGTTTCATTAGTAATCGAAGAGCGGCGATGATCGACGGAAGATGCCGCGAGCCAGCCGCGTGAGGAGGAACTGTAGCCCGCAACCGTGGGCCACTTAGACAACGAAGAACTAGCCAGCTAAAGCCAGCCGGGCCGATGGAGGACCGCGACGCCACAAGGGGCGCAGCACTGTGGAAGATCGTGGCCCACAATCCGCGGGCCGCTTCAGCGGCGAACTGGCCAGCTCGTTGACCTACCGGGTGAAGAAGTCATGGAACCCGAAGGTGCCGCACAACTGGACTGCGGCCCACCCGAGCGGGCAGCTTGCGCCAGGATGTCCGTCCGGCTTTGGCCAGCTAGTTTGGGAGGGCGGCGTCGTCGGTTTGGTAAAGCCCCCCCCCCCTGGACCGCTTAGCCCCCCTCTAGTCGACCCACTTGGCCAATCGGACAAGCCGCGACCAGCCGGGCCACGCCCTTCCATGCCGTGAGATTCACCGAGCTGGCCTGACCCACTTTCGAGTCGGACCCGCCAAAACCTAGTTGACCCGACCCACCATCCCACGGGGCATAACGGGTCGGCCCCGTTTTCACTTAAAGGTGAATAACTTGAAGACCGCGTGTCCAACCGATGCACCGTCTATGGAACTAGGACACTCGTGACATGGAGGTCCTTTTGTGATAATCTAAGTTAGTTTTGGATGACTTTGGATACTGGATGATTTTGGAATGAGCATATTTCCAATCGGGCCCCTCGAACAGAAAATTCAATATCTCTCAGACGGGGCTTCCGATTGATGTGTCGTCTGTCGCGTTGCGATTCATTTGATGAGATGGAACTTCGGGATACCTCATCTCTGGACTTTATGAAAGTTGATGTATTGACCCCCTTGGATCAAGGAGTGGACCCTCTCATAATCGAGCATGCTGGGTGCGGGAACCCTAGAGCTGGCTGCGACTGCAACGACTATCGTACCAGAATCCTCCGTGGGTTCGGAGACGACAACTAACGTACTGGAATCCTCCATGGGTTTGATGACGACGACTACCATACTGGAATACTCTATGGGTTCGACGAAGATGATTACTATTCTTTTATCCTATGTGTTTCCAACAGTTTGACTTCTATTCTAGTATCCTATGTGGGTATGACAGAGTAACTGGTCTAGTATCCTACGTGGGTCCGACAGCTTAGCTGGACTAGTTTCCTATGTGGGTCTTCCATCTTAGATGAATCAGTGACTAAATCTGATCATCTCTATCACTTTACGAAATATGTATTACTGTGTGAGGTGATTCTTTACTTTCAATCATTATCATCGATGTGATTGACTTTCTTTCCTGTGTGGACTGTGTTGTGCTTGGGCTCAAGAGTTAGAGTCGAACTGTGATTGATAACTTAGGTATATGTCTAGGAATATACCCAAGTAGAGTTCTTTGATACTTATTGATAGTATCTTTCTTCGTTGGTTTATCCTTCGTGGATTTTGGGAGACCTTCGGGGGTATCAGGGTCCCTACTGAGTATCGTATACTCACCCCTGCACGGGAAATGCCTACACTACATTATGTTGGATGTACACGATGGACATCACTGATCGAGTTGGAGGCTTGTAGAGCTGGATGGTACCCGGAGGTGGACCACTTGGTGAGACGTACACGGAGCAGACGGCTAGACCTAAGGTGCTGAGGAGGCCATCTCTACCCACCATTCAGGTGGGATTCCTATAGGACAACTCGACGGTTTATGTTTTAATTTACTGCAATTGTACTAGTTTTTCAGTTGTATTATACTTTCAATTGGGTTTTTATTCTGGCCCATTTACCTTTCAGCACTTACTTTGTATTCAGTATTAATTTGGGCTTACTTCATCTTGCGTACTCTGTTGTGTTTTTTTACTATCATAAAGGCAATTCCTTACCATTTTATTAGTATTTATGCCATTGGTGATAGTCGCCAGCCCTTGGCCTATGAAATGAGGACTTGGGGTAGTCACGACATGGGCCCCGAGGATAGGTCGTGACAAATTAGTATCAATGGAGTCAGTTATACTATAGAACTCATGACTCTGATCATTCCTTTCTATGAAGCAATAGTGTTAAGAGTATTGAGTGTGGTTCTCAGTCCAGGGAGTCCAGTATTGTTGCAGTGGCCGACGTATCCATACACTAGGACCCTGGCCCCTGATTTCCGACTCAGTGTACAAAAACACTGATTTCCTGTGTGTTTCAAAAGTTTTCTTTGTGATTTATTTGTGTCATATCACCAGGTATTATATTTTAACCGTGGAACACTTGTTTATTTCTTGGATGGCCCCACGAAGGCAGCCAACTAGGGTCTCGAGTCACGTATGAGATGTAAGCCCACCGAGAGACGAGGTCTTGGTGCAGGGCCCCATCACAGCGGAGGCACCAGCGGTACCACTACCCGCTGAGCCACCGATACTACCAGCCCCAACAGTAGATAGTGCATGCCGCCTGAGTGCGTTGCTTGAGTTTCAGCGGCAAATGCCGCCTAGGTTCTGTGGACAGACTGACCCAGAGGAATCCAAGGATTGGATGGAGGCTATCATTAGAGTCTTCATATTGGTAGGGACACCATCTGACCTTATAGTGATCCTTTCTGCGAGTATCCTATATGCAGCAGTAGGTAGATGGTGGAGTTTGATGCTTCAAGTGAATGACGATGAATATTAACCTTGGATAGACTTTGAGAGTCTCTTTCGCTCAGAGTATTTTCCCACCACCCTTCGTGCGGTACGGATTCAGGAGTTACTTCACCTGCAGAAGGGCAGCATGACAGTAGCTTAGTACTTAGCGAGGTTTACTGACCTCTCGCTCTACTCCATGAACATGGTATGGAACCCATTATTCAGGGATTGGACCTTTGAGTAGGGATTGAGGCACGAGATTAGGGCTTTGATGATCTCCCACAGCATTCTGACGCAAGCTGGAGTGCTGGAGAAAGCCCTTCTTGTGGAGAGATTTCTCACCGAGCTGACACTAGCAGCGAGACCCACAGCAGGGAAACAAGAAGCTGATTCTTCTTGAAAAGGCAGTAGACAGATGTCGCAGAGGTCCAAGTAGACCAGGCCATCAGGAGAGCGACCTCAGGATACAGGTTTGGCTGTGTGGTCCACCCGAAACATAGCTAGCTATATGAGGAGTAGGCAGTGCTATGCATGTGTCTGTCAGGGTCACATGGCTCGAGACTGCCCGACCCACCATGCAGATGAGCAGAAGATAGTGGAGGGACCTCCCAGGCATAGCCACAGGTTCAACCGTGGCAGTCCATAGGGAGCAGGCAGACGAGGCAGAGGAGTTGCCCGAGCAAAGGGTGGTGGACGACATTTTGAGGCTCTACCACCACCACCACCAGGAGGTCCATCCAGACAACAAGGAATTGGTGGCAAGAGGCCGGATCCGCTCCAGAAAGTGGAGGCTTATGACCACAGTTCACCAAATATGATTCGAGGTACTATCTTTGTCAACTCCACCCTTGCCGTTGTACTTATAGACATAGGAACGAGTCATTCTTTTATTAACCCTTCCCTTGTTCGGAGTTCGGAAATTCCGATGGAGCTGTTGGCTCGATCCTTACGGCTTGAGACTCTTAAAGGATAAGACTATATGATTACGCACTGGTTCCGGCAGTGCGATCTTACTTTAGGAGGCAAGATATTCAGTTGGGATCTTCTCGCAGTGGCGTCGAGGCCTTACCACATCATCTTGGGTATGGACTGGTTGTCTATAGTCCATGCTCAGATCGACTACATGAGGCGCAATGTACAGTGTGTCCGCACGGATGGAAGAAGGTTCACCTTCACCTATGAGAAGGGAGCCTTTGTAGTGCAGGATGGACTTTCGCAGAGGATAGGTCAGCCGATCACACATCAGTTGGCTAGTCTCATCCTTAGAGCAGTTGATGTGCGGAGTCTGAGTATTCCTGATGTGGTGGATCATTATGTAGACATTTTTCTGTTGACATTCCAGGACTACCTCCTCACAGAGAGGTAGCGTTCTACATTGACATGTACCCCGGGACAACACTGATATCTGCTCCAGCATATCGGATGGCTCTCACCGAGCATCATGAGCTGCGGGTACAGCTGGAGGACTTGCAGGGGAAAGGATTTATCTGACCCAGTGTTTCACCCGGGGCTTCTCTGATATTATTCTCCAAGAAGGGGGATGGGAGATTGCGACGTTGTGTTGACTACCGTCGCCTGAATCAGGTGACCGTGAAGAACAAGTACCCACTCCTAAGGATTAACGACCTCTTTGATCAGCTCAAGGGAGCATGTTAGTTCTCGAAGATTGACCACAGGTCTGGCTATCACCAGCTCAGAGTTCGAGATGAGGATGTGTAGAAGACAGCCTTCAGGAGTCAGTATGCCCCGTAAGGGTTCTTGGTTATGCCCTTTGGCTTAACCAACCCTCCAGTAGTGTTCATGAGTCTCATGAACAGGATATTCCAGCCTTACCTCGATCATTTTTTTGTAGTCTTCATCGAAGACATACTGATTTAATCGACTACTGAGGTGGAGCATGCCTACCACTTGCGAGTTGTACTGGATACACTCTGAGAGTACTAGATTTATGGTATCCTCTTGAAGTGCTAGTTCTGGATTCAAGAGGTTCACTTCTTGGGACAATTCATCTTGGAGATGGGAGTTGCAGTGGATCCAGCGAAGATCAAGGCAGTGCTTGCTTGGGAGCCACCTAGGAGTGTGATGGAGGTGGGAAGATTCCTGGTTCTGGTTGGATACTATCTGATATTTGTTCTAGACTTCTCCATAGTTGCAGCACCACTTTCATCTTCGACAAAGAAGGGGAAACCATTCGTGTGGTCAGATAGATGTCAGCAGAGCTTTCAGGAGTTGAGGCAGAGATTGACCAGTGCACCCATCTTGAGGCTACTGGAGGAGGGCTTTGGGTACGTAGTATACTGTGACGCATCAGGGATCAGACTCGGGTGTGTCCTAATGCCGGAGAGAGCAGTGATTTCGTATAGTTCACAGCAGTTGAGACAACATGAGCAGAACTGTGCTACCCATGACCTAGAGTTAGTAGCAGTGGTCTTCATCTTGAAGATGTGGGGGCACTATCTGATGGGCGAGTGATGTACAGTCTACTCTGACCACCAGAGTCTCAGGTACATATTTTCGTAGAAGGACCTGAACTTGAGATAGCAGTGATGGCTTGAGTTTCTCCAGGACTATGACTTTGAGATATTATATACTCCTGGGAAGGGGAACGTTGTAGTTGATGCTCTCAATAGGAGATCGGGAATTCAGATACTAGGAGAGGCAACAGAGAAGCTAGTCGCATTGCAAATATTCTTTGTGGATAGAGATGGAGCAGCCTTTCAACAGTCACTCACAGTCACTGGAAACGTTGATGAGGTCTAAGGAAATTTGGCTGGGGAGGAAATTTATCTCCGTGTTTCATTGGACCTTTCCACGTCCTCAGCCGAGTAGGCGAGGTGGCTTACCGCCTGGCCCTTCCACCTCAGTTGCACTGGGTTCATGATGTCTTCCACATATCTCAACTGAGGAGATACATGCACGACCCGACCCACATCATCAGTCACGGGGAGCTTGACATCGATGATTGGGTGATGTTTGAGGAGGTACCGGAGGAGAACGTGGATCAACAGAAGTGGGTCCTAAGTGGACGGTTGATACCTCGGGTGCACATTCATTGGCAGCACGGGAACCTCCAGGAGAGCACTTGGGAGTGGGCGGCTTAGATGCGAGCTCAGTTCCCCAATTTGGTTTCCTAGTGTGTGTTGTAGCTTTATGGGGACGTAAATCCTGGAGGTGGGAGCAATGTAAAGTCCCAGAAATTCCAATTAAAATTTTTTCTTAATTACTTATGTATTTTATGAATCTGTAGTTTTTTACAACAATTGATTCCGAGGCCCGGTGTGCCTGGAATCAATTTTTGAAGTTTTTTTGGGTACATTCAGTAAACATACGTGTGGGTTTTTCTATCTTTTTAATAGATGCTAGGAATTGAAATACGAGGACACTGATGAACTCGTAGCACCGATATTCACTTAACGGGACCTTTATCTTAGTTGCATTTTATGCGGGTTGGAAGTTAACTTTGGGGATTTATAATAAAATATATAAAAATGTGGAACACAATTATATTATATATCTGGTAGTTATATCCTCCAAGGGGAAGGTTGTTAGTGGGCCCCACACCCACATAACCTCCCATGAGAGGATATTTGTGAGTTGGGGCCCACATGAACCCCTAACTCATCACCTTCCCTCAACTCCCCAAAAAATTCCCCTTGCATTAATTATGATAACTCCTATTTTAATTATGACTCTTCACTTCCTCCCCTCTATCCCATTAATTTGTTCCAACTCTTTTAATTAAAGACATCTTTAATTAATTAATATAGTTTTGAATTATTTTTAATTGTTTGGAATTTCTTTAATATGGGGGAAATCTAATTTTATATTTGCATAGAAAATACTATTTGTGGGGGATCCTTTGGAGAAATAGAAGAGATCGCTCCTTCTACGAAGAACGACACCCTCTTCAATGAAGAATACCAATTCCGCGAAGAACGACGGCGTGCCTTCCTTTCTCTTCTCTGCAACAAGTGAGGAGACGCTACTACCTTCTCAGACACACCCCTATTTCCATGGAATCGAAGGATGTTCTCCGCAACTCCATTCTTCGTGACACCATCTACCAGGACGCTTATCATCCGCGGCTCGACGACGTGCGACGTCACTTATCGAGGTAGGGGGAATTATGTTCAATTGTAATTAATAAAAATTGTTCTTATTCATCGTTGAAAATCATGGTCCGTATTTGGCCGATTGTTACCACCTAATGAAAATGGCGCGGACCGAACAGACATGGCCCAATGACCCTCAGACGTTTCTTGTTTCATTTGAAATCAGGAAGCGGTGATGATCGACGGTGGTGGTCGCGCGCCGGCCGCGTGCGGAGGAACCGCGGCCCGCAACTGTGGGCCGCTCGGCCGACGAAGAACTGGCCGGCCAAAATGGGCCGGGAAGAAGGAGGACCGCGGTGCCAAAAGGGGAGCCGCGCTGTGAAAGACCGTGGCCCGCAATCTGTGGTCCACTTCAGTGGCGAACCAGTCGGATCGTCGGCCGGCTGGGTGAAGAAGCCGCAGCACCCGAAGGTGCCGCACAGCCGGACCACAGCCCGCCCATTCGGGACACTTGTGTTAGGAAGGCTGACCGGCTTTGTCCGGCCGGTTTGGGAGGGCGGCGCTGCATGGCGCCGCCGGTCCAGGAAAGCAAGCCCCCCCCCCCTCGGAACTCTTGGCCCCCCTTGGGCCGAGCCACTCGGCAAACTGGGCCGCGTCCTATCGGGTCGCACCGTGCTGTTCTGGGCCGAGCCGCGCTTGGCCGGACCATGCGCTTCACCGAGCCCGTCCAACCCTCTATCGGTTCAGACCCTCCAAAACTGGGTTGACCCGACCCGCCGGCCCACAGGGCTTAACGGGTCGGGCCCGTTTTCACTTAAAAGTGAATAACTTGAAGACTGCGTGACTGATTGATGCTCCGTCTGTGGCACTAAGACCCTCGTGATGTGGCTGTACTTTTTCAATAATCTATGTGTGTTTTGGATGAATTTGGATAATGTCCGGGTTTAGAATGATCGTATTTCCAACTGGGCCCCTGGAATGGAAAATCCAGTATCTCTCAGACCATGCGTCCGATTGACGTGACGTTTGTCGTGTCAGGTTCCTTTTGAAGAGAAAGAACATAGGGATACATTAACTCCGAACTTCGTTAAAGTTGATGTATCAACCCCCTTGGATCAAGGAGAGGAACCTCCATGAATCGAGCGTGTAGTGTGCGGGAACCTTAGAGATGGTTGCGAGTGCAACGACTACCGTACTTGAATTCTCTGTGGGTTCGGCGATGATGACTACCGTACTGGAATCCTTTGTGGGTTCAGCGACGATGACTACCATACTGGAATCCTTCATGGGTTTGATAAAAATGATTACTGTTCTTGTATCCTACGTGGGTCCGACAATTTGACTCCTATTCTAGTATTCTACGTGGGTCCGACATAGTAGTTGGTCTGGTATCCTACGTGGGTCCGACAGCTTAGCTGGACTAGTATCCTACGTGGGTCTGCTAGCTTAGATGAATCAGTGACTACATCTAATCATCTCTATCACTTTACGAAAGATGTATACCTGTGTGAGCTGTGTCTTGACTTCAATCATTATCATCGATCTGATTGACTGGCCTTCCTGTGTGGACTGGTTTGTCCTTGGGCTCCATAGTTGGAGCCGAACTCTGATTGATATCTTAGGTATATGTATGGGAATATACCTAAGCAGAGTTGGTTGATACTTTGTGATAGTATCTTTCTTCTGTGGTTTATCCTTCGTGGATTCTTGGAGACCTTCGGGGGTCTCGGGGTCCCTACTGCGTATCGTATACTCACCCCTGCACGGGCTATGCCCGCACTATGTTGTGTTGGATGCAGACGATGGACAACAATGATCGGGGTGGAGTCTTGTAGAGCTCGACGGTACCCAGAGGTGGACCACTTGGTGAGATGTACATGGATGGGGAGGCCAAACCCGAGGTGCTGAGGAGGCCATCTGTACCCACCCTTCAGGTGGGATTCCTGGAGGATGACTCGGTGGTTACTATTTTACTTTATTGCAGTTGTACTATTTTTTCAGTTGTACTATACTTTCAGTTGGGTTTGTTTTTTGGCCCGATTACCTTTCACAAATTACAATGTATTCAGTATAAATTTGTGCTTAATTCAGTTTACATACTCTGTTGTGTTTATTTACTATCATAAAGTCAATACCTTCCCATTCTATCAGGATTTACGCCTTTGGTGCTAGTCTCCATCCCCTGGCCTATGGAAGGCGGGCTTGGGGTAGTCACGGCATGGGCCCCGAGGACGGGTCGTGACATCAATATACAATTATAATCATTTTATTCCTATTTTTAATTATAATGTGAAGAAAGAAATTAATTTTGAATAGTAAATTTTAATTTATTATTTTATTCATTTTGGAATTTACATTCTTAAATGATATAATTTTTAGGTTTAATTATTTATATCATTTTTTAAATTAACTTAAATCTGTAATTTTTTTTGGAAATTGTAATTGATTTTTTTTTCATTAAGTGAACAAATGGATTTGGGTATAAACATTTATTGACGAGAATTGGATGATTTAATTGATATATTGAATGAATTATAATATATTTTTTCAAATTTTGAAAGTGAGATTATAAATTTTTCATAAATTTTTGGTGTTTAATATTGCACAAAGAGAATAATGGTATCGTGTACAAGTAACTAAAATTTTAGAAAAAATATGGATTTACCAGTACTTCTATTCTTGGGGAAGATCAATCCACTTAAAAATTAAAATGTAACGGAGTTACCACATAGAAAAACCAATCGATGACATTTGTGAAATAAACCACATAATAAATTCTCTTTTAATGGTTTATCATTTTACTATATCCCTCTACATGATCAATACATGCAATGGAAATCCTATTAATTAAATTCATCATATCTCACCACCAATTAACTAAACGAAGTGATTTTTTTTGTAATGTGGATTATTTTTTGGTGAAATGATTTATTGACCGCATCTGTGAAGATTTTTGAGATAAATGTTTGGAAAATGATTTCCTCAATACTAAGATAAAAATATAACGATTGGAAAAAAATTGAAAAATTCATGCACATGTAGTTAAAACAATATGTGATCATGCCCTATATTGGCCATGAACCATCACAAGACTACACAAATGGAATAGAAATTCATCTTCCTCACACAGAAAACAAGAGACCACACTAATTATAACAATCGATTATAAATCTCAACTATAACACCCTATTTCATCAATTAAGTCATGAAACCAATGATTTATATAGGCATGAAGCTAAAAAAAACTTGATAATGGTAAATTATTCTATGATTAATATCACAAAACCTCTCAGCATACATTTTAAAAGAAGAAGACAAATGCTGACCATTATTGAAGAAAATTGATGCCAAAAACTACAGTAAAAAAACTAAATCCCATGTGAAAAAAGATGTTAACCAAGTATAAACACCATATGTTTGATGTAACATATCTGTCTTCTGAATAAATACTCACACTACCACACCATAGTATATGATCCACCACTAACCGACCATTATTACTGAGAAACTGAATGATCAATGCCCACAAAACCCCATTTATTTAATCATCTAAAGAACCATTATCATCATTGGGAATTCAAATGTTGGGACTTTTTGGAGTGGTGGTCAATGTGGACTATTGGGTACCATCGATGAGATTCAAATGATCTACTTCAATTTTGGTTATCTAAGGTAATAATTTTGGAGGAACGCACTTTCTCTAATAAAATTTTCATAATCTACTCATGTTTCCATTTTAGTTCCGCACATTAACAATACTTTTTCGAGGTGATGATGAGCACTTAAATACCTACTTGATATGAAGTATCAAACCATTTCTTAGATGTGTAATAAGTTGATTGAGTGTCATCCTTTTAGAATAAAACCACACCCCTGATTGAGTAGCACTCCTCTAGTGAAGAACTTTTTGAGAATTTTATACCTTTCAAAAAATAGATGAATCCAAGATGAACCACTAGAGAAACCCAACCTTACAAAATAGATTTATACATGACATGATAAAGGGTTTTTATCGTAATCTTAAAAATATGGATATATAATCCCCCATTCTAAATCTTTTAGAACAACTATTAATTAATGATTTGAATTCAGAATTACCAAGCTTGATTGATGGATAAAAATTCAGAAATGTAATGATAAATCATTATATAATTTGAGTTTCATATTAATTCAACGAAAAAAATAAAATATTATCAAAAAAATTGTGTTTGTTATTTTTTAGAAATCCATTCGGTCAAATTGTGCATATTATCATAATCAATGAGATAGGTGTGGGTATAAAATGTGAGAAGTGAATTGGGCGTGTCATGTTTTTTTGCATATGAAACTCATACTTATCAATTGGAAAAGGAAAAATATAACAAATAGTATAATATCTATTTAAAAATATACATTTTCCACCATAGGTAAGTAAATCTGGTGATCTATGAAAAAATCAAATTATCAACTGGAGTTGTGGTTGTCTACTATTTTTTCCATTTATTTTCATTTTAATTTTTATTCAATAGTGATTGGACACTAGGCCAGTAGTGTTTGATTGAAACATTTATCTCCCCCTCCCCATGATAAATTCTTGTTTTCAATCAATATTTAATCTTTAATTAATTCTATTGATTATTTTGGAAGTGTTACTTTTAGGATATTCATCTTAGGATTTTCATTTAAGTATTTTCTGCCTTATTTCACTAGTTTTACTCACATTATATTCGGAAATAATACAATGATTTTGATAGTTGATAGAGGGATAACCCAATATTGATTAGTGTTATAAAATCACTAGTAAAGTTCAAGAAATTGAATAAAATTATTATTTTATTTGTATTCTCTAAATTGAAATTTCAAGGAATAGTTAATCAGGGAGATTTCCATTGATTAAATAATGTATGAGAAGTAAATTTAAATAATGATTAATAGATAAGTGATGATATTAATTTGAGAATACAAATCTATGATTTAATCATTTAATTAAAAAATAATAATTTCTTCAACTGTCTTCAAATTCCAACACCATAAACAATATTGTAACACATCCACAATAATGCCTTCTCTAGAGACAACATGAGTCCACATTTAATTCATTTTATTATGATAAAAATTTATTTCTATACAAAATATCTTTAGTATTCTCATAAATATCATTCTATTATAATTTCTAATTTTCTTTTTTTTTATTAAAAATACCTTATTAAAAACATTATTTTAGTAAAAACAAGTTGGTTTTCCATGCATTTATCCGTTAGATGGTTTAATTCAATGTAAATTGGTAATAATTAAGTTATAAATAGAATCTAAAATTTTTTAATTAAAATATTTAATTTGTTTTTACATGTTTATAAGTATTTATTTATGGTGGTGAGGAAAAATGAATTTCCTAACCTCATGGAGACTATAGTCCATACATATGCATGAGTGATGATTCCAAATTTCAATGTACAGAAAAAAAGATAAATAATATATCAAATTTATATGATAATAATTATTTCTTATATATCATATACATTCATTAAATATATCCTTATTACAGACTATGTAAATAATAAATGAATATAAAATCACATCACCTCATGGAGGTTGTTGTCTAAACCTACACATGACCAATATTATCATATTACTATAGATTGAATGGTAATATGGTAAATTATATATTATTTTTAAATAATCATAATTATGGTATAAAAAGAATATATATCACAAAAATCCATTTATATAACCATCTATGAAATATGGTAATGAAAAATAAAATACACCTCTTTATTGTGATGGTAGTTTTTATGTCCACATGAGAAATTTTTTTATTTTACATTTGAAATTTTGGAGATAGAAAATTGATATAACATTAACATAAAAACATATAAGTGTAGTAAATATAGTTATTTTATCATTTAAATATTGTTATATAAAATTTTAATGAGGTTTCGTAAAAATAAATGTGAAAATTGTCGGTAAGAATATATGCCTCATATTCTGATATCAACCTTTGAGAAGCACCTTAAATATTCTAAGATGGGTATTTTGGGAAGAAAAATACCCATGGCTATGTATATGGATGTTAATATGGTATTTGGGAATATATTGGATGATATTAAGGGCTTAAGTGGTGTTGATAAGTGAGAATATAAGGTCCCCTTTTATATGTAAGGTTGACAGAAAACCACTCAATACCTAAAACTTTATTATATAATACATATCTTGCTAAGGTAAAGTTTATAAAAGTTTGATAAATTTTGTAATTAAATATCTTAATTAGAAATATAATCAAACAATAAAATTTAATCAAGTTTATTTTATATTTTATTCATTATTTCTTCAGTCAACCCCTCTCTTAAACTATTTAACCCTTATTGTGGAAAGAAGATTTTTACCATGATAAATTTTCATTTTGGTCAAAAATTATATTGAAATTATATAAATTATTTAATAATTATTATTCAAAATATGGAATCAATTTTCTAATATTTATTTCATAGATTTTTTGGAAATTAATTCAAATATAGGTTTATATGACACTTGAAAACCATTTTAATGGAAAACATATTTTTGGACATAAAAATGATTTCATTCTCATTCTAGGTGATGAAAAAACAAATATATGAGTGTAAAAATATTTTATGGAATATATTATCTATATATTTCATTAAAATCTTTCAAAAACATTGAATACTTAATCATATTAAGATAAAATATGTTAAAAATAATAAAAACAGTTTTCTTAAAAACTCTGGTTACCTTCAAATGATTTTACTTTCACTTCTACCCAATCGATAATAAATTTATGAATGATTATTAATTCATTTTCATTCCATAATATTATGTTTAAAAAAAATTCTTGTTAAAAAGTGATTATTATGCATAATATATAGAATTAAAACACATTTAAAAATTGATTTTTTAACTTGTAATGATATTATTTTTATCATTAAAATTGAGAACTTATTTAATAGTGTTAATAAATAATTATTTTATTAAGGAAAAAATTTATACATATTTTCATAATTTAGTTATTTATATTTATACCCCGAAGTCCAAAATCTAGGTAATATTAGTCACATTTAATAATCTTATATCAATGGTATAACTTGGTTCGTTTAATACCTATGTTCCGTATAAATTAACCTATAAAACACATTGATATTTCTTAAAATATATATATATATATATATAATTCCTAAGGTGTTATATTATACACCCTTAAATTAATTTCCCCCTAAAAATTATATCACTATAATAAAAAAAGTGTACTTACATCCCATCACATCTTCAGGTTCCCACATAGCTCTCTCATATTTTTGGTTTCGCCATAAACCATTAATATGGTGAGTGGTATAGTTCCATAATATATTCCTTCTTTGATAAAAAAATATCCCAAAATCATTCTTAACAATAAATATCATTCATTAGTCATACAACCTTTCAGTTCATTACATGTAATGTATCAATTATGTACTTCATCAAATATAATACATGGAAAATCATTGTCTTGAGAAATGATTTCTGGAATATCCAAGTGATATTTAACCATCTCAAAACAATAAAAAATACAGAACGAGTCAATTTATCTAGGTTTTAACCATCCCTTTTTTTAAACATCATAATCTTATTTCAGAGATGTATTTTTTTTCCAACAATATCACTAAAAACAATATCTATATCTCACTAATGATGATAAGTTTCATCCTTCTATAAAATCTAAGCTTCCAGGATGTGCAAGTGAGTGTCGCAAACATTCTCAGTAATTTTATTAGTAAGATCATGTCCTTATGTAATTATTTCTAAAACTTCCCCGCATCAAATTTGATTTATACACATCCTATTATATAGGTATTTATATGGAGCTATGTGAATACTTTTGGGAAACCAATTGTTTCAAAAAAATTGATTAAAGGAAGGTGTTGATCCAAACACAATTTTAAATAAAAATAATATAATATTAACATATCTTATAGTATTTTTATTACCCCTATGTGACTGAACATCTATTTGATAATGGAAATAATATTTAATTTTTAACAATATATTTTAATCATCCTTATGAAATATTTATAATTTTGAGGAATACCTCAGATACTTATATGATACAATTGAATGTGGTAACCCAAGAAACATTAATACTTATATACATTATATCCTATAAAGACAATTTATAGAGAAATCATCTCTGATATAAATTAAATGTGTCAGTTTCATAAGTTCTTATATAACTAACCAATTAATATTATTTACATTACATGTTTTATGGAGTCCAATGATGAAAAATAAGGTGCTTCTTTCGCATTTTAATTATGGTATGTGTAATTGTTTAACATCCCTTAGACTTACACTTCTCATCACTATCATTATAAAATATATACCATCATGATACATATTCTATAATTTATCATTTTATGTAATCCTGGGAGAAATTCTCTTTGAGATATCTATACATAATCATACTTCTATGATGGATATATGATAATGAACGATGAGCATTGTCCAAAATATCCTTATTCAAGTATTATATCAAAGTGAAACATACTTAATTTCTGAACCTTAGCATTACATTTCACCCATGGTTGAACTCATGAACATTCTCACATTCTTATATTTTTTTCATCCTCCTCGTGTGCCTATTTAATCCCCACATAGATATGTGATTTAACATTCATCTTAGAAAAATAAAAATTTTCCACATTATACTTAATTTCGTGTTCTATATTATATAAATCCATAATTATTTGATATTTTTTCATCCTAATTATGGAAAAAATGATGGTCCTTTTAAATTATTTCATCATCCACCTAGTTCACCATCAGAAAATTATAGTTTATTTAGCATTCATATTCATTAATGAGCTCTAACCATCACCTTTGGTTTATATTCAATTAATTATGTGTGAATATATACTTCAATATTTCTTAATTAATATATATATCAAACAGCTCATCATATAGATAATGCCTTCATATTTTTAATTTGAAAATTACCACCAGCATCTTCAAAAAATGAATTGGATATTTTTCAATCATGAAGAATTGATTTTCAAAATGAAAACACTAATAACTTTTATTTTTTTATAAGGAAAAATCCTACTCCCTTCTTTAATGAACCAATATATATCACAATACCTTATCTACAATGGGGTAGTGTTGCTGTAGTTTTATGGAACAACATTCTTTTTATATGCATAATATTTTTCTTTCAATCATATATCTAATGGAACATTGATCACTTCTATATCAAATTACTTGCTAGACTATATTGCTCAAGAAATTTCTCACAAACCATCAGTAGTATCTAGTCAACCCATGAAAATTATGGATCCCGGTCACCATGGTTGGTCTGAGTGATGTACATATAACTTTATTCATTGAAGGAACTAATGATATACTCACCCATAATATTATGTAACCTACGAATGGAATATGATATAACCTAAATTCAAACAATGAAAATTTTTCATACAAATTTTCCTTCCCCAAGGTCTTCAACACAATCGTAAATTATATTTCATGATCTTCCTTTTTATTTGAATATATAATAATAACATCTATAAAGACTACTACAAACTGGTCAAGTTAATATCTGAATACTATTTGTTAGATCCATGAACATTATGAGGGAATTGGTAAATCTAAATGGAATTACTTTAATTTTCTAATATATATACCCCATATAGAATGTTCTGTGGGGTATGTCTTCCTTATTGATGATCAATTGATAATATATGAAATTAATTTCAATCATGGAAAAGTATTATGGTCTATTATATTGATCAAAAAAGTCATCAATATGAGGTAGATAATATATTTTTTATAGTGATATTTTTATGTTCCAAATAATCAATGTAAATTCACATTGAACCATGTTTCTTCTTAAAAAAGAATAGGTGAATCCCATGGTGATACACTAAAGAATATAAAACCCTATTTTATTCTCCATGATTTTATTATTCACTTCATACAAATTAGTTGGAGATATTTGATATAGTTACATTGAAATATATTTACCAACATGATTAAATTGTATCGAAAAATCAACTACACGATTTTGGGGAAGACAAAAAAGGTATTTAGAAAATACATCAATGTTTTCTAGAACAATATTGAAAACATAAATCTTGATATTATCCACAACCATATGAGATAACTATCCCTCATTAATAGGTAGTAAGACCCTTTGAATGAATGTAATTTCCATTGGATGTTATTATTCATCATCACACTAATAGAAGATCTTTGGATGGCTTAGTATATAAAATTTTATTTCCATTCCCTTAAAATTATTATAGGATCTAAATAATTTTAGAAAATTACTGGCCAATATAAAAAAAACTCAAATATTTTTAGAATAAAATACCTATATGAAGAACAATTATACAGTATCTTATCGAAGTGTAAGTGTTAGAATCCTACCAATAAAAAATATTGCATTTAATTAAAAATATAATATTGATTTTTTTATATGATACAACTAGAAAATTATTCTTATCTAAAATAGTGGATATTATTATAAACAAATAAGACATTTCCAGTTCTAGATTTGATGTTAAGTGTACCTTTCACCACATCGTTCTTCTAACCAACTTCAGTAGTTTTTATTGCAAGATAATTCTCTTTGTCTCTTGTATTAAGAGGTTATTGATACCAATTGTAATAATTAACCATTATATTCATGAACTAAGTGGAATAATGTGTATATTATATGAAATTATATCATTGGTTTCTTGGTTTCTCATTCAGTCGAGCATTTTCTCAATACATTTCATTAGGACACTTCTTCACATTAATTCATCAAAAAAATTCAATAACCTTATTTTCTATATATAAAATCTTTTCCAAAAACATTAAAATAATTTCCCCATGATTACTTTAACAGTTTGAACATGAATAAAGACTAATTACATTTCTTCTAAGGGGGTAATTATTATAATGTCTTAAAAATTCCATCATTATATTCTTGTCCCCAAAACAATAAGAACAATTATAGACACAAATATCTATTTATAGCTTGAGATAACATCAAAATAATTATTCATATATATTAATTTCTCTTATATTCAATGATTTTTAATGAATTTTTCTTATTCCACTGAAGAATAATTAATCTTTTTTGTCATGTATGATGAAAAAAATTAAAGCGTACATTACAAGTCATATCAAATTTTACTCATATGTAAAAATTTATTCATTATCTATATTATTCAGATCAAGAAATTCACACAAAATTTTGGTGGGATGATTTTGGGGTAAAACACTTATTGAATAATACATTCTTAAACAATACCCATGTGACAGAGTTAATTTAATCCTCGTAATTTATATTGTCAATAAGAGTCCACCATTGATCAGTTTCACCTTCCAAAATGATACACTCAAAAAACAAACTTCCCATAATACGAGCACTAGGTAATTGTGAACATCATGTATATAAATGGATCCATTTTTCAGTAATAAGTGGATTAGAGGCACCACTTATAGATGGTGTTTGTTTCCACATAAAAGTTTCAATGTTCTGTTATTCCTCCCATTGGTCATATATATGTTCAATTTGATTCAGGTTATTGTTCATAGGTTGATAGATTTTGGTGAGTTTACAAGCATGATTTTACATCAGAGGTACTATTTCATTTGGTTACTAATGAGGAATGTCATTTTATTGTCCATCACAATCATTTTTCACATGATTAAACATGGTGTGGTATATTTACTAAATAAATAAAATTGTGTGAGTATCATATCTCAATAATTTGAGTTATCAATCATATTATTTCAAAAATAATTCTTATGATGTCCAAAATTATGGAACCTTGTTTCAACATATGACAATTAGGATTCAACCCATATCACATTGATTATTATATGTTTTCATAGATTGTATCCTCTTATTCATAATAATGTTTAATGAAGAGAATATGATGTAACTAAAGAATATCCCATGGGAGTGTCCAACTAGGTATGAAGTTAGGCCTCTTTTTTCAGTAGATGATGATAGAGTTTATAACCAACCATCCTTTTAGGTTTATTACCCATAAGTTCATCTATTCCATAATCCATATCTTTTTGTTTGTATCATCATAGGTATTTAATTACAATGAAACTAAACAATATACTTTAGTAAACATCAGGTAATTATCCTATACATTAACAAATCCTTGGGGTTTTCAATAATTTTTTTCTTCTCTTAATATCTAAAAATTATATAAATGGGTTTTTTTATAACTAAAATTATAAGATATTTTCAAACATAGAAATTACATCATTTTTAAGGAATATTAAATACATTATATAATAATATATACCTGAGCGTGATAAAAGTTTACTATCATTGGATTATAGAAATATAATGAACTTATTTCTTGAAAGATATTCAACATCTCCCATAGTGTTTTTCTCACATAGTTACCATCTTGGATGTACCATACTTAAAATAATTCACTATAACCTGGGGAAAGGAAACATAAGAAATAATGATCTCATATACACAGTAATGGGAAACATAGAATATATCAGTAAATGATCATAAGTGAGGCTGATATTTTCATAATTCTATGATAACATGATTAAAACTTATGAAATTAATACATAATCTATCATATATAATTAATCATAAATCATGGAATAATTCATTTTCATAAAAAGACATAAAATATAAGAGTGTAGAGTCATCGTTAGTAAATCGGGATACCAGATAACATATTATAAAAATAGGAAATAAGTTTTTGTGATACACAACAGTATTGAAAATAATTGCATGAGTAAATTCCCACTACCAAAACTATCATAGTTCACAAAGTCCATTATTGAATTTGATTCATAATTAATTTTATAATTTTTTTAGTCAAGACTCATTTCAATTTACAATAATATTGGATTTTTTCCCTTATTTACCTATTTTTATACCACATTCTATTTCATATTATCTAATGAGATATCATTTTTTACCTCTATAATAAAGGATAAATAATTATGGGACAACACATCACATTTTAAAAACCATTGTAAGTGTTCCAAAATTTAATAAAATCATTTATCACAACATTTCCTTTATAAATGAAATGGGTTTCACAATGATTTCGTCACAACATCATTAAATCATGGTAAACTGGTGGATTTCATGAAATTATAATTAAAACATCATCATCATCAGAAATACATATAAATCGGGAGGATGGTATCATAATACCATATCCCTACTGAATCATAAAAGATCATCAAAAGTATGTTCAAACAAACATGAAATCTATTTTACAAAATCTATAAAAATATTCTTCAAAAATGTGGGAAATCATCTAATTTGAGGTGATTTTTTAAAAAATTAGAATATCTTTTCAAAAAAATAATGGAAAATATCCACTAAAACATTTAATAGAACATAATATTTAAATTAAATTCATAACGATGGAAAAATTCATTTATTTGGTAAATGGTCAAATAAGGATTCCTTTCACACTTTCGTAAATACATACTAAACTTAATTATAGATACTAAATTTCTTTATATTCCTCATAAAATTTTTAAAATATATCAATTGTATTAAAAAAACATATCTCAAACAATTATTTGTACCTTAAAAAATTATAATTTTTTAAGAACTTGGACATGGTGGAGAGATATTCTTGATCGCAAAAAGAAAAAATAATGCTATCTTTTATTAAAATGCGTTTCTCGATAATTTTAAGTAATAAAAATATGATAATGGTAAAGAAACTAGAAAAACCTAAATAAAACCAGAGGAAAATAAATACGTTCATTTAAAATAAATGAATCATATAATTTCCCTTAATTTAAATTTAACATATACAATCCCTAAAAAATGAGATTATAATATAAACCCTTTCCATGAGTCCCACATTTCATCATATATATACAAACATCAGGTATAATGAATAAATGTTTTTATAAATCTATTATAGAACAATAATTTTATAAAGATTAATTTAAATAATTCTCTGATACTTTTAAATTTCCATTTCATTAAGAATTCCTCAATAAAATCATTATTAAAGAGAAATATGTTTTGTTTTTTGTGTATGTAGTCCACAGTTGAAATCCTTAAACTTTCTTCAAGGATTCAAAATATCTATAATCTTTATAAATTCATAAAATATTATTTATTCATTATATATAAATTTATAACCATCTATATATGTTTTTTATAAAAAATTAAATATGTGAATTTGTGGAGACGATGATATATATGGACGAACGAGTATATTTCCACATTTCAATGGTTATAATAAAAGAAAGGTAAATAATAATTAATATTTAATTAATAAAAAATATATCATAAATATAATATGTATTCATTAATTATTACCTTATCACCATCCATGTAAATATTAAATTTAATATTAATCACAATGCTTTCAAGAGGTGGTAGTACGCTCGTATAAACGAGCAGTTTATTCATTTGTAAATGGATGTTAGTTTAAGAAGGTCAATTATATATTCTATTTATACAGTCATAATTATTTTATAGACATAAAATGTATCCCTTAAATACATCTATATAACCATCCAATATAAGTGGGGGTGAAAAATAAAATACACTACTTCATGAATATGTTAGTCTATATGTACACATGTTCAATGTTTTTATTTATCATTATTTTTAAATGATATATGAAATCATTTCAAATTTAACATAAAATCACATAAATTTATTAATAATTATGATTATATCCTTTTAATATTGCAATATTATTTTTGAAGGAGGTTTAAGTAGAAATAACATGAGAAGTTTGTTAAGAATATATACATATTCTTTGGGTATCCTCTTTTAAGAAAAACCTTAAGGATTCTTGGATGGGTATTATCGGAATAAAATCACCTCAATGTAATGGATAATGATTTTTGGATGCTAATTTTTAATTACTTGGTTGATATAAAGGGTTAAAGTGGTGTTGATAATAGATAGGAGGAAGTTCCCATTTATAATTAAGCTGTGTAAAAAACTTGTGAATACATGAAACATGGTTATATAATATTTGTATTTATCAAGTATATTAGTTATAAATTTAATAATATTATAATATAATAAATATAACTTAAAAAAAGACCCAAATAAAAATAAAAGAAAATGTGTTTTTTAATTTTTTAAATGTTATCTCTTATGTTAACCTCTATTTTAACCCTTATCATGGTAATAAGATTTTTTCCATGATAACTATTCATTATGGAAATGATTAGGCTGAAATTATAACCTAATATAAATTATTATAAATAAAAAAATATAATCTTTTTAAAAATATTCAATTCATGTAAATAGTTATAACTAACTCGAATATATGTGCACACATCATATAACAACCATTTTTCGAGAAAGCGTATTTTGAAGAATAAATATAATTTCAATCTCATACCATGTTGATTAAAAAAATTATATAAATGTTTATTTATTTTATTTAATATATTATCTATAAATTTTTTTTAAAATAATTCATCAATAGTGATTAATTCTATTTATTAAGAAAAAATACACTCCACACAATAAAAATTGTTTTATTATAAAATATCCCTTATACATTCAAAGAATTGTATCGTCACTTTTAACCAATTAACCATTAATTAAAGAACTACTACTGATTTTTTACATTAAATTCCATTATATTTCATCAAATTAAATTATCTGGGATAAATATACATAATATTTAAAAAATTAAAGTACTTTAAAAAATCTATCATTTAATATATAATGATAATATTGTTAACTTCTCAAGTTGATAATATTTCATTAGAGTTAATCAACAATTAATAATTGAAGAAAACTTTTATAACTATTTTTCAAAATTATGTTAGTACTATTAATACTTATTGATCCAATGAATATGTGATAATAGTCACAGTTAATAATAAAATTCAATGGTATATCCTAGTTTCTTTAGGATCGTGGTTTTGTATAACGATATATGTTGATGACACATAATATGAAAAAGGATAAACGTATATTCTGAAATATTATGATTTTGAAAATATAATAATATTTTTCATATAAAATAAAATATTCCACTTTTGTTCTATCTATTTTACTACCACTAATAAAATAATTTTTATAACTTTAAAACTAAAAATATGTTATTCTAGCATAAAATAGACCAATATTTAAATAATTCTTATAATTTTTTTTCATCATTTTTAAAAACATTATATGAACTTCATTAATATTACATTTAAATTATATATAAATAGAAACATAGAAACATTAAATTATCCTAAGAGTGATTCATATATACAGTAAACTACTAATCATAAATCTATAAATACTATTACTCATATTTTTCATGATTTATCAACATTCAATTTATAATAAGTATTCATAAGATTTTTTGATCGTTTTAAATTATCTATTAAAAATATGTTTTCAAGTTCCTTTACATACTTTTATTGAATTAGTAATATTATATTATATATTTTAAAAAAAAAATAGTGTAGATGGAATATTTTTAATTCACCCATCATACTCATATGAAAAAAAATAATTAATTCAGAATATTTTTTATGTAATAAAACATTTTAAGATACAAATATATTTTCACCCATATATATTTGAATAATAAAAATATATTTAGAATTTGTCTTGGTAAACACTATAGGATCTTCTTTTCCCTTTGTAAAATAATTTTTCAAAATAAAATTTGATAACTCACATACCAAACTCATGGTGCTTGATTAAAACAATAAATAAATTATATACCTTTAAAACATGGTTAGGAATGTCTATTTATATATCCATTTTAACAAAAACTTACAAAAAAATAAAGTTATTTAGAATATCTATATATATATCCATTTTATAAAAATTAATTCTTTTAAAAGAAACATAAGATAACAACATTTTCATACATATAACATATAGACTAGTTAAATGATTTCATCATAGTATATCCCGCCTTCTTATATATAGCCTTATTTTATGTATTTACCCTTATTTCTGAAAATATTTCCAAATTTAACAAGTTTATTTATGAAAATCCATTTAGTAAAAATTACATTAGAATTGTTATGTTTTTTGACTAAATACCAAATCTTATTTCTACAAAACAGGTTTTCTTATTCTTAATATCTAATATCCAGTTCGAATAATTAATATAATTTTTTTGAATTTTAAGAACAAATTCATAAATTAATGCATGATAATAAAAAAATACATATATAATTTTTGTTTTCTATTATAGAATAAATATTTCCAATCACTTAATCTAAGGTGAAATAATTATGAGATTTAGATGAATTTTCGTATGGGTGGCTCACCCCCTCAATATTTCAAATATTATTTTTGGGCTAAACCTCTCTAAATTAGTTTTCAAGTAGAAGAAAATCATTATTATTTATATTATAATTATTTTCTTCAAATTTCACAATTATATATTCTTCCACTATCATGGATCATCTTTGGTAAAATCTATAAATTTACTATTGTTTGAATTTTGTCAAAATGTCCCTTTATTATAATTGGAATAAGATTTATCTAAAAATCATAAATGTTAACTATGAAATATTCTCCACAAAATAGTCTAAAATTATAAACTATTGGTTTTGTAGATTTCCAAATTTCATAAAGTGTTTTCTTTAATATTTATCATAAAAGAACTAATTTAAATATATTGATAGATATATTTAGAGCTTCAATAGAAAAATATCATGGATTACTGAAATCATTTAGCATGGTTCATCTCATTTCTCGTAATGTTATCTTTTCTATCTCTAGAAAACCATTTTCTATCATATCCTAGGGTTTAAAATTGTTTGAAAATAACCATTATGTACCTATAATCTTAGAAAAATCTAGATTTAAAAATTCCCCTCACCTATCACTTCTAATATGGAAAATTATAAATCATTTTCCATCTTGAATAATATTATAATACTCACAAAAATTAAATTATTTCTGATTTATGATTTATAAAGTACACCCATTTATACTGTTAAAATCATCAACAATTGAAATTATATATGTTTTACAGCAATACTAGTAGTGGATATCAGTCTAGGTAGTTAATTGCTTTTTTTTATTTTTAATAAAATGTAAGAGACAACAGAAAGGAACATCAACAACCCAGGCACTCTAGGGGGCCTAAAGTAATGTAACCCTAAGTCATCCTTCAACACGAAGGGCCTATACTCAAGGGGTAGAGATCCCAAGATTCTATACATAATGACATCGCCCCTGGGACTTCCAATCTTCACAAGTACATCCGCAAAAAAAAAATTCTTTCCCTCCAACTACATTGTATGAGTGGTCCTTGATTGGCTTTATGGCACAACACCTGATGATATATGCAAGTTCCCATGGCGCGTCCGACCTTCCCCGGACTTGATTAACCAAGACCTATGAATATGAATCCACCTCTAACACCTGAAAGTCGCTGCTCCTGCATGCTCTCAGTCCTATAAGAAGGGCTCAAACCTCCACCCCCAATGAGTTTCCCATTCCGATGGTAACACTTAAGGCTAGATAAACTGATCCTTTTGAGTCACATAAAACCCCACCGCCTCTCATCATGCCATGCATGCATGAGACATCCACGTTCAACTTGAGCCCGCTGGAAGTAGAATACCATCTTACCCACTACCCTTCAGAACAGTCTGGGCCATGAGGTCTGTGGAAGAAGTTAGACTCCACAGCTTAGTGTTGATCCAACCTTGCCATTGAGACCAAGTCATAGACCAACGATCTTGCTATCAACTGAATCAAGAAAATCAAACTTCAGGAACCCAAGCGTTCCTTTTTTCTGGCCTCTCAGATAACCCAGCAGACTGCAACGAGAATACAAGCTCTCACCTTTCCTTCAGAATTCTTGATCGTGCCTCTGAGAAGCCACGTGGACAGGAGCTCCTGGAAATAGAAATTCTCAAAAATGGCATAAACCGGTGGGGTGACGATGCTCCAGACCGCTGCCACCCAGTCACTTTGAAAAAAGAGATAATTAGCTGATTCTCTCTTGGATGCTTTGAAAAAATAGCAGCATGAAGCCAGGTAGATTCCCCTACTTTGAACATATTCATCTATTGGAAGTGCTATATTTTTGACATGCCAGACCCAGAAGTTCATCTTGGTTGGAATCTCCTTGCGCAATATTTTCTCCAACCCATTCCCAAGGTTGAGCTCCGTGCTCCTCCATTATCTATAGTCTAAAATAGAGAACCTGCCTGAGCTTGAACCTAGGAAGCAGCATTGATCCTCTACCTCGTTAATGTATATACTATCAAAGAACATCTTATGTCCTTGGCTGAGAACTGCGCTGATGAACTGAGGGTGCTTAGAAGCTTTCCTGAATGTGATTTCCATCATAGGGCATCCGGGAAAAAACAACTGCTCCCCTCCCCAAATGTCTTTCCAAAATCCGGCGTCCCCTCTTCCAATGATCCACCTATCCGAGTCACGATGCTCCTCCAGAAATCCTATCATGCACCTTCCCAAGCGAGATGGTCGAACCCTGCACTCACTGATGTTCCTCTTTAGGTCCCCATAGCGCTCTTTGAAGAACTCCTCCCATAATGAATTTCTGACCATGATATCCCACGCAAAACATGTATGTATGGCCAGTATGGTGTATTTTAGTATAAATTATGAAATATTCATTAGTTTTAAAATAATTACAATATTTACATACTTTATTAGTCTAAAAAACTCTTTATAGTGTTTATCTTTCACAAAAGAGTTGCAATAGTTGATTATTTACATTATTAATTATATAATTTGTTGAACCTTTTGGTTTTTAGAAAATTTTTTTAGAAGAAAAAATATTAAATAACCAAGTATATAATCCCATGAGATGTTATCTTACTAAATGAAACATAAGAACATACAATATGGCTAATCAATTCGGCAAAATTAATATAATTAAAGTTATCCTTTTGATTCTCCAAAAATTAGAAATATTTACCTTTATGAACTATAGAATTATAATTATAAAATTTCAAATCGATTCCATCAACAACTAGTAGAATGATACTAATTAAATTGTTTTTTAATTAATCATCATATAATTGTTTTGAAAAATTTATAACATCATAAATTTTATCCTTAGTAATTCCTTTTATAATACATACTAAATTATCACTAAATGTAACATTATCTCCTCTACATTATATGAATGGTTTAATTTTTATATAATAACCAATCATGTTTTAGGAACATTAATTTTATATTTATTTGGATTCTTCTCTTAAACTTTTAAGGCATGTATCTGATAAAAGAAAATGTATGAAAATAATGGAACCATTGAAAACATGGTTCTAAATGTGTTAAAAAATATTTCATAGGAACCAAAATATAATTCAAACATTTATTAATAGTTAAAATACATAATAGGTATTTATAAATAAAACTTTTATTGTTTCAAATAGATTGTATAAATATCAATGATCATTCATTTTCATAATGTCCCATCATTCCACAATTAAAGAATGTAACTATTGAAATACATCCCAAGGGACTCATTTAAAAAAATATCTTATATATTTTAATTGGTTTTTTAATATTATAAATATTAATATTTAATTTTTATGTTTGTTTATTCTAAAAAATTTATCATATATTCCCTCCTATTAACAAATCTTCACATATCAATATGTAAACATTAAACATCTATTTTGATCTCATTATTTCAATCAATTTTTGTTCTACATAATTTTGGTAAATGACCTTTTATTAATTTATTTTCAGTTTATATGATGTTCTAGTTTTGTTTTGTGGAGGTTTATAGGGGATTTGGAACTTTTTAGAGGTTATTCTCTAAGTTTATTATTTATCTGTGGTTAATAGAAACTTCATAACATCTCTAGGTAACCATTTAAGGGAAGAGAATAGACACTATGAAGGTACAAGGTTGTCACATGGTTTTTCCAAATTTTTAAAATCATGATTAGTAACAATTAATCTTGAAATTGAAGTAAATATGGGGTTTTTTAGTGTCTTTTCTACTTGTTCGGTCACATCGCATGAGGTATCTATATAATATAGTAATAAAAAATGGTTAGCACACATTTTTTCAAAACCTTTTATCCTAATAATTAATTGTGTAGTTATCCATATTTAAATTGTGGATATAATCCATATTACACACCCCCCCCCCGTAACCATAATAGTTTCCCCAATACTCTCATAAGATTTATTGCTTTTTCCTTAAAAAGTGATATGAACCCATTCGATCCGAGAGAGATTCATAGGTGAATAAATGTGTGTTGGGGGCCCTGATTCATTGGTATGTTCATGTTCATTAATATTATACATAAATCCATGGTTCTTCTCTCTAACTCTTTGTAACTTAAATATAGTACATTATGGATATATCTATGTGGTATGAATGATTTTATGGTGAAACCATATTTAATCATGTTAAGGGAATATGAATTTTAATAAAATCAAGATTTTTTGTAGTTTCATTATTTATTTTTCCAATATTGGGGTGCTAGTTGGATTCTATATAGAGTCCACCAGATTTAAAATTTTAACTAAATGTTTTAAATGAATTATTTTATTGAAATTATTGTGAAATATTTGGGTTATTCTTGCTGGAAATGTTATTTTGATATTTTAATGGAAATTTTGTAAAAGAGTTTGGTTTTTGGAATTCACCATTAGATTATAATTATAAAATAATAGTTTTAAAATTATATCTTGGTTTGTATGAATTAAAATTATTCGATGAAATTATAGTTTAATTTAAATGTTTTTATTAGAATTAATTGGTATGATTTATGAATAAATTATTGTTAATGTTTTGAGTATGATGAATAATGGCCAGGATGTTCCACCCTCAATGTGGGATGGAGTATGGATGTGATGTTCTAACTTAAATGGTAACACCCGTATTGTGTGTCTTCATTTATGGTGGTGTTTGATTATAAATAGAAAATAATATTCTAAAATCAATGATAAATAATTTAATATATTTTTGGATTTATTCCTTGGACTACTAGTTTTTAGATTTAATATGATCTAATTTTCTACTTAAAAATATTTTCCTAAATGTGGTCACATGTTTTGACCTTGTTCCATGATTTGATAAGTAATTGGGTAAGTCATTCTGATTTTAGAATACCTAATTATTAGGAACTATTGTACATTTTCATATGTCATCTAATGACATGTATCTAAAGGTAAGGAATCTCTGTTATTTAGTGACACTTCTTGATATTGTTCTCCTGGCATGTGGAGTTGGAACATAGTGTAGGTTGGATTTTTTTTTCTGATTTCATTTTGGACTTAGGATTTTTTTAGTCATTTGTCCCCATTTATTATGTCATTTAGTTATTAATTGAACTCTACTTTTCATTGTTGGTTTTGTTATGAACTGAGTTGTATTTTTTACTAAATTATCATATAGAGTTTTTTTAGTTCATTTTTTACATAATATTATTTATGGACTTCCAAAGGGAAACTTTTCCCCAAAATTTACTTGAGTAACTTTTCATAGATTCCCTACCATTTGTGTCTTAGGGATGTAACCTAAGGCCTTGTAACACACCTTCTACTTTTTAAGACAATTAAGAGTGAAATGATGTTACAAATGATATTAGTTTTTATGTCTGTAGTTGTACTAAATGGTATTAGAAATGTTTGGACCCAATAAATTTTTGGGATAAACGGTATCATATTTTTTTAGTCCATCTATTTATTTGGTAAAAATTGTATCACTATTTCCCAGTCCGCCTTTCAATTATAGAATTAATGATATCACTAATATATTATACTTTATATAGGAAATATTGTATGTTTGTTTATCATGGAGTTATAAATAGTATCATTCTATCCCATTTTACATTAGAAAGGAGTATGTTTTCAAAATATATATTTTAAGGCATAAAAAGGCATAGTCAAACTAATTATGTTGAAATTCATATAACTAGGGACTTTGGGTACATGACTATATTTTGAATCTTTTAATTTAGTTGTCACCTCCTCATATTAGGTTTAACTAATTTGAGTTTAATGACATGTATTAATAGTAATATTTACCCATATGAGTTCATCATTCATTTTGAGTAAATTTATTGATTAAAGTGAATAAAATATAAATCATTAAAAATAGTTTAAATAATTGTTGGGATACGTTTGGTGGTAGTAATTTCAAAAAATGGGTAAAATTTTGATAATGATCGAATTGTATAATGCTATGTTTTAATATGTGGTGATGAGGTAAATTGTAATTACTAATTCATCAGTTTCTAATGAATGAGACTAAATGGGTTTCTATTCTGGTAATAGTGAATAACACCTTATAGGCATCATAGAAACAAACTTGAAGAAGCTACTGAGAATGTGGTTGATCATAAGCCGCAGGTTAAATAATTTCTAGAAAAATAATTGTACAAACTTTTCAAGACACTTGTAAGAGTAATATAAATGATTGAAAATAATAATTGGATCATTCAGTATATTCCCAAAAGTAGAATCCACCTATCCTTCGGGGAGATTTTGCGCTAAAAAAGACAAATTTCAGTTGAATATGACGATTTGATTTCTTTATTTATTTGGGACACCTTTATAACTCATAGATAATTTTTAAATGTATATTCTAGTGGATTTGGTATGCCAGTTGTAGGAATTATAAATTCAACCTAAATTTTAACAGGTCATGACATGAGAATATTTTGAACTCTTTTTTAATAAGTAATGATATCCTCTATACATTTAGATATCAATAATAATAGACTTCTTTAGATTTAAGAAATAGAACCACATGATGATAGATTTTGTGGATAAATTTATGAATTTGGCCTTCTTTTCATTATAATTTGTTCAAGGTTCATCCTTAATGAGATGTTTCTTATTCATGATTATTACCAGATATTTTATTAATGATTTTCATGTTTTATAAGGAATTTTACAGATATGGTCAAAAGTGAGACTATGGATGAACAATATATATTCATAAATACAGGTGTGGGGAGAATGTATATTCATATTAGAATAGGTGGAAAATCTAATGTTGGGATTAAGAAGAAGATGCAAGCCTACATCCAAAGTGGTGGTACACCTTAGAATCAGACCATGGGTTGAGTAAATCATCTCATGCATCCCAAAACTAAGTCATTATGTTCTTAATGTTGTTCAATGGATCAAATAAAGCAAGATTTTATGGATCCACCTATATTATGTCCCAACTAAAACATTATAGGACAATTTTAGTTCTATTATCATAGTTCTCCAAGGTCGGTTGCAAGAGACACAACTCATGTTTCTCAGCAAACTAATGCTTCTATGGGATTAAGGCAACAAAGTAACTGTCATTATGATAACTGATTGATAAAAGGTGATTTTTGGAACACCATGCCTTATCAACTAGGGAAATCTCTATAGGGTAATAAATAGAAAAGTGTATAGAGTAACCAATTGTATAGATCTGAGATAATGATCATGGATAATCAATATTCTCCTTCAATGATGACTGGTTTGATCATTTTGAATTCTATACTTATTAAATCATTCATTGATACTGGTTCATTACAATTGTTTATTTCTTCTCATGTTTTGGATAATATGTGTTTTTTATTTTAGCTAATTCCTTCTACTTTGAACATCAATCTCATCTTCAACAAAGAGAGTTTTGATTTGTTATACATAATATATTTTCTATAATTATTGATGGGGATTAGATGATTTTGGATTTTTCTATGCGTGAGATGGATGTGTATTTCTAGATTATGGGTATGGATTGGTTGACATCGTTTAAATATGAAAACAACTATTATGCCAGAAAGGATAGTATCAAATCTCTAGATGCAGTTGAGAATCAATTAAAGGATATTTGGATGTAAAGGTGAGTAGAAAAAGGCTTTTTTCATTGGTTATTGGAACAACCACTTAATTTTTAATTTTTGGATGAAATTAGGAATTGATATTTTCCAACTATTTTGGACCAGTTTATGGAATTGTTCTATTAAAATTCTATGGGTTTGATCCCAAAAGATAAGTTGGGTTTATAATTAATCTTTATTTAGGAACTAGTCCAGTTACGCATATATCTTATTCAATAGAATCAAATTAATTAAGGGAATTTAAATTTCAGTTGGAAAGGTTATAATGTAAAAGATTCTTTTAAAATATTACATCTTTTTGGCAAGAACCTATTCGTTTTGTGAATAATTTTGAGGATATTCTGAGAAAAAATTTATTATAATGAGATTAATAAGCTTTTTATAAAGAATAGTTATAATCATTCATGAATTTATGATCAATTTGATCAATTTAGGGGATCCCAATGGTTCTATAAAATTAACTTATGTTACGAGTAACACTAAAAATGAGTTTCTAAGGATGAAATTCTAATGATATCTTTCAGAAGTTAATATGGAAATAATGAGTATGTGATTTTAGATTTTTTTCATATTAATGAACTAGTAATAATTATGAAATTGATGAATAAAATATTTAATAGATATGTTAATTACATTTTGGGGGTATATTTTGATGATATACTAGTGAATTCTATGAAAAAATTATATTGTGAGATACTCATAGCTATTGTATTATGGACCGTGTTGGGGATTTATTTTGATACCAATATATCAAAGTGTGATTTTTGGATGCAACAGTTACATTTTCTTATCAATGTCATTTCCAAAAAAATGTTTTTCTATGGATCCTAAAATGATAGAAGTTGTTATCTTTTATAAATATCCAAATAATTTCTTTGAGATATGTAGTTTCTTTGGAATATAGGGATTCTATGGATGTTTTAGGTGATATTTCATGCCTCAAATCATCAATGAAAATTTTTATGATCCAAAGAATTCTATTCCATTAGAATGAGTAATTACAAAAAAATCCTTTCAATAACTTAATGTTACACTTACATCAACAACTATCTTCAATTTTAAATAGTTTGAAACGGGATATGTTGTATATTATAATTAATTGAGATCTGAGTTGGGATTTTTTTCTAATGTTGGTAGATCATATTGTTTATTATTAATCATGATAGTTATAGGATCAGGATAAGAACTACCAAAAAAATTATTTTTAATTAGTTTTAATGTTCCAATATTTGAATACGTGGTGTAATTACCTATTTGGTGAGAAATTCATAGTTTACATGGATCATATAAGTGTGGAACACATTTCCCAGAAATAAATCTGAATTTAAGATAACCCAAATAGATGGTGTATCTAAAAATGTTTGACATAGAATTTATGTATACACTGATTAAAGGGAATTGTATTGAGGATGTATTTTTCACGATGTCAAATTCTTGGTTAGATAAATATGATTTGTACAATTGGAAAAAAATGATAGTTATAGAAGATATCCATCATGATTTCTCACAACAAGTTGATGTCTCATTTTTTATTCTAGTTTCATTTAGCCTTAGTTTTGATGATAAGGGTATAGTATCTCATATATCTAATCATATATGTGTTTATATGAGGTCAAAACTAAACAGTGAAAAGACCATTGATGGATGGAATCTAGATGGAATTTTAGTGTTGCGGTAATGGGATTGGATGGTCATAGCATTAGATTGTCAAGAAGAACTTCTTAGTACCTACCACCATTCAAGATTTATTGTTTACCCTAGGATTCAAAAAATGATTAAAAATTTGAAAATAAAAGTTTCATTGTTTGACCTGAGAATTGATCTAGTACTATATATGTCGAGATGCCTCACCTATCAGTAGGTCAAGGGAGTTCATCAATGGCTAGTAGGTATGTTCCCATCATTACCAATTACCATGTGAAAATTGGAGTAAATATCAGTGGATTTATTAATAGGTTTACTATGGATTTTTTTAAAAGATGATTTCAAATGGGAGGTAGTGGATCAACTCAAAAAGTCAGGTCACTTCATCACTTTTCATGAACCTAATTCTAATAAAGACCTGTTAAAAATATACATTCAGAAAATTTGAAAGAAGCACAACATTTTTTATCAAGTGTATTAGATAGAGACACTAGGTTTATTAATATTTGTTGGAAATCCTTACAACAATCCCTTGGTGTAGAACCTAGTGTCATTGTGACATTTCATACTCAAACAGATGTATATTTAGATGGACAATCCAAATGTCGGAGGATATTATTAGGGTTTGTTTAATGAACTTTGGGAGCTCATGATAGGCGAATTTATAATTAGTTGAGTTATGGTAAAAAAAAAATTATCAAGTCTTGATATATATAGATCATATTTATGAATTATTTATGTGTACCTATCTTTTTATTATTTTTTGGGTGGAGATGGGTGAGACGTCATTAATTAGACCAAGCCTTGTACAAGAGAAAACTATGAGGATTCAGTTGAACCAAAAGGCAATGGATATGGATAATTTTAATTAGAATTAAAATGTGGATCATTTCCAATGGACATTGTCATTTTTGTTGATTGATCATGTATTCTTGAATTTAACTCCAAGGCTATGCAATCATTATTTTCAAAACATTTGAAAGTTATATAATTGATACATAGGACCCGTTGAGACGCTTCAATGTATTGGTGAGGTGTCATATTGGTTAGCATTTCCACTATGATACAACTTAGGGAATAAATTGTTTCAAATATCCCAATTAAAGATGTACTAACCTGGCCTTGATTATGTGATTCGATGGGATCACATTGACCAAGAGCTGGATTCTATACTGATTCATGTAACAGTACAGATTATTGATAGGAATTTTGATATAAAGCATGTTAAAATAATCAGAATAATTTAGGTTTTATGAATTTTTTTATTCTGGATGAGATTTGGGAGAATGATAAGGAAATGGAAGTGAAATGGATTGAACTATCATAGGATAGAAATGGTTTTCTACTTTCCATAGATTTCGAGGACAATGGATGGATGAATTTTTCACACATTGTTTCATGTAAAAGGACATTTATTCATATATAATGATTGCATATAATGTTTGAGTAAGTTTTTGGAGGTTTTTTTGGGGGATTGTCAACTTTTTGAGACATTTATATAGATGAACAGTTAGTGATCAACTAATATAAACCATGAAGTGCCTCTTGGAATCCGTGTAAGGGAAGACAGTGTACATTAGCCAGGTGAACAATTTCCACACAGTTTCCCCAAACCATGTGAATGCCTTTGAGAAACCATTCATTTTAAAATAGAGGGACATAAAAAAAATATGCGATATATTTTTTCTAACTATGTGAACCATCCATGAGGGGTATGGACTTAAGACAGTATCACCCCATTATTGGAACATAGTTTTCAAAACCATTCGGCCTAACCATGTGACGTATAGTTGTCCCTCTTTAAATTGTGTATATACTAAAATTAGAAACATTAACCCATTTTTACCATATTCATCCAATAAATTGAATTCTAATTTCCCAAAAGTTATGAGAGATACCCCCTTCGATCTGGGAACAATCCATAGGTGAACCAAAGTGAATTGGAGGCCCAGATTTAGAAGTCCTTTTCCACTATTCCTTATTGTTCTTCGATCCAAGATTTTACTCTCACTACATCACTTTGAACCATAAATATATTCCACAATTTAAATATCTAGGAGTTATGAATTATTTAATGATGATATCATGTTTGATCTAATCAATGTAAAATAGTTTGTGACTAGATCTTGTTGTTTTATAGTGTCGTTCTTTATTTTCACCAACATTTTGGAGGTAGGTGGATTTACTATTGACTCAACCTTTTTTAGAACATAATTAATTATATTAAATTGATTTATTCTATTGAAAGTATTATTAAATATTTGTCTGATTCAAGATATAATTTATCTACTGGAAAAAAAATTATAGAAAGTTGTTATTTTTTAGAAAACCCCCCTTGTTTATAATTTTAAATTTATGGATTTTTTGGATTCATGTAATGTATTTTTTTAATGATTTAAATAAGGAAATATTTTTATTGGGAAGAATATGAGTTATTTCTTCACAAACGGTTGTGTGTGTGTTGTGTAGTATGGATAATGGTCTTAATGTACCCTAACCAAAGTGGAATACAGTCTTTATGTGGGGTTATACATTCAATGGTAATAGTAATCATGAGTCTATCTATATGTTTTTGTTTGTTTGGGCATAAAAAATAATATTTCAAATTCAATTAAAAATTATTTATTGTATTTTTTGATTCATTCCTTGTAAAACAAGTTTAAGGATTTTATATTACAAATTTCTACTACCTAAACATGTTTTATAAAATGTGCTAACATGTTTTTTCCTAATGGAAGGAGTCGATAGTCATTGTAAAAATCCTATTGAGTTTATAATCACCCTATATTTGGGAACGGTTGTGCATTTTCATATTTAATATATTGAGACCTATGTAATGGAAATTTATCTTAGTTCTTTACTAATGATTCTAGGCAACATAATCTTGGCATTTATAGTTTGAACATGGAGTGGGTTGGGTGTTTTTGTGTGATTTCAATTTGGGTTATTGAGGTTTGTATTCTTTTGGCCATTTGGATTATTTATTTTATTTTCATCTTATACTTTAATATGGATTATATTAGCTCCACTTGGTCTAATACCCTGAGAGGGGTTGAATCAGGGTATGACATATAAAAACATTCTCCCATTCAGATCATCATTCATTGTTAGATAAAACTCAATTCTCTCTTCCTCCTGTATCAATAAACAAATATATATGAAATCATACTCAGGACACAATGATTTTAACTTGGGTCACCCTCACTGGGTTACATCCAAAGAGAATACAATGAAAATATACTAATTTACCAAATTCACTAAGGCTCACATCCAATAATTAGTACAATGTTTGGGTTAGATTGTCTATACCTAGGCTCACTACGTTTACATTGTTTAGGTTATTATCACTATATTACCAAGAGACACTCCTTATGCCTCTATCTCTGGATCACTACTAGTGGAAAGGGTCACTGTCTTCCACTTCTTGTGCTCACTCCTCTTGGAGTGAAATCCACATAACGTTTATCAAATTGTAGGTCAAATACTATTTATAGACATTTAGATATTTTCATTTTCATGAATTATTGTATCCTCAACCATAGGTAGATTCTCTCTTAATGCCCATTTTTTACCCATAGATGAAGTCCACCTTCCCAGGTACCGTTCGGTTCTGAAAAATACTTTCACATACTGAATTGAAGCTTTTTCAAGCTTCCTTGAGAAAACAACGAATGACCTCCTTCTCCCACGTACTGAGTACCAGGTTTGGTACATGTTTACCTCATTTGTGTACTACTACCACCATTGGGAACAACCATTCATCTGCGGACTTCATCCTCCTTCGCAATCGTATACCACTACCGCATACCGATTCTGTGATCCTACTCTATGAAACCCCTCATATCCGCAAACTTTTCTATGTTCACAGACTATCTTCGATTCCATGTAATGGAGCTCCCCCTCTGCATACCACATGTGGAATTATCTATTTCACGTACCAAAGATTCCCCCTCCACCTACCAAGTCTTAAGAGGATACATCTTTCTGCTTAAATCCTTCGGCATAATTTCTTCCATGTGAACCACTTTATCCTTCATATAATTATCCCTCATGAACCACATTTGGACTTTGCTGATATCCTAGTTCAAAAAAATGTTCTAATTATATTATATCTCAATAGTAATTGGTGGGATTATAGATTATTATATAATAAAAGATGTCTACAAAATCCGGTAATCTTTGATTTACCAAATATTCAACTTATCCTCCATCGCATATCAATCCATCTCTGCCGCAAACCACAAGCCATCCGCGAACCATTTTTCATATGCAGTCCAAGTGCTGCTTTTTCTCCAACGTGGCTGATCCCCTCCACGTATCTTTAGATTAGCTTCAACTCCCCCTATCTCAATTCTCCACTTAACAGATTCACCCTTTGTCATCTCTACCCCTATAATAGTCACAATTTTCCCCCTTTTTAAATAAACCCAAAGGTAACTCCAAGGTTGTATACAATTATGACAACCCTACTCTTTATTACATACTTAAAAATGGTTTATTACATAAACTTCACTTTATAAAACATATAATATCAAGAAGCCTACTGTCTTTGGGGATTAGTATCATTATATAACAACTAAAAACATGAAATAAAACATCTTTATTGAAAACATTATTTACATGACCACTAAATTCCCTCGTACATAACATTTCCTTTGATAACATGAGGACATGCATAAGAAAAGGGTGATCTATAAATCCCAGTAAGGGAATAAACATGGAATAACATGAGGAATAAAATACACATTATACAATAGGCATGTCAATGTATCACAAGAGAAACATGAACATAAAGGCATAATAAATCTTGATAATCATAACATTGAATTTTGGAAACAACACTTTACATGGAATTAGCATGAGTCAAGTATCATTGCACATGGAGCATGAGTAAACCATCATTACACATGAAGCACGAGTAAACCCTCATTGTACATCAATTAAAATTATTATACACTCATTAAATATGACGTATCATGATATTATACTTTACCCAATGCATTGGAGCGCTATCAGGGCACACCCTTCTTAAACATTTCAATTCATTCATAAGTGTGCCACATGGATCGTATAACATAGAATAAATCAAAATTATAAGTTATTACATGATTAATTAATGTGGAATAAATACATGAATGTAACATTCAATATTTATATGTTCATAATGGTGAATACCCTTGATAGAGACATGGGTATGGTATTCACTACATAATGATCTTGGATTCGAAAAATGCGGTGCAATTTCGGCTACATAACGGCGTGAAATAAGAACTCATATAAAATGGTTGATGATAGTGAAAGGTGTGTCTCATCATACTTACATGAAATGTATAGTAATGGGTCATATATATACATGTACCAATAAATGTACTGGAATTTAGATGATTAATATAAAAAAGAGTTATTTGGATTTAAAAGAGGAGAGATAAATCCCTCACAGAATTTATGAATGGTTACGGGTTTACATTGGAGGCATTAATGAGAGGGAGAGGGGTTTCCCAAAATAAAAAAATAAAGGCAGAATTATGGGGGAGGGGAGAAATCATACCTCAACATTTTTAATAGAAAAAAGGGCATAGCAACTTAAATAAAGTTAGACAAAAATGAGAAAAGAAGAAATCCCTTACTTGGAAGTGTGATCTCAAAGGATTGGGAGAGGATTGAGAGAGGCTTATTGGGAGCTTGGGGCACCTTGGGAAAAATCTATAGAGAAGAGGGAAGGTTTTGGTGGAACTCCAAAGGCTTTGAGTGGATAGTAAGTGGGATCATGGGTGGGTTTATATAGGAAAAGAGAGGGAATTCTTTATTATTTGGGTTTGGGACACCTCAATTAAACTAACCAATACCACAAACCAGACCATGGTTTTTGCCCATGTTTTATGCCATAGGGTAGTGGAAAACAATATTATATATGGAAAATGTCCTAAAATATTAAAATAATAGTGTTTCTTATGTGGAGGTTAGTCACACTCTCAATGAAAACAATTTAAAAATACAATATGTTTTATAAGCCTTGAGGGGTCCACCAAATCATTGTAAAATAAATCAAAGAAACCCAAAATAAAATTATTTTAATAGTAAAATATATATTTTCCAAACATAATGTTTATATTATTTTATTACATCACTATTGGGTCATTATGATGTCATAAAAAACATTATATATTTAAATGGTATTTAATTTTTACCAAAAAATTCAACTGTCTCAGAAAATTGTGAAAAATTCACTATTGGGTAATTTCAACATCCTGATTCCAAAAATAATATTTATTTTATCTAAATGAATTTTTAAATTTTTTAATATTTACTTTTAAAATAAAAAAATACATTTATTTAAAATTCATGTGTTTTGACAAAAACAGCTTTCAAACCATAATAAAAATTACAATTGCATTCATAAAATTATATGATCATATATATTTAATAAAAATAATTTAATAATAATAATAATAATATTTTATTAAAATATTATTTAATTCAAAAATCCATTAATTCATCATAATATATTTTTTAGTTGAATATTAACTAAAAATACTATTTGTGCTTTATAAACTATTTAAAAAGTTACAATAATAAAATGAATGTATATTAGTTATTATATTCAAAAATAATTCACATAATAATAGTGCTAAAATCTTGGTACATCCCTTATAACACTTCCATAAGACCGAAGGATATGGCACGTGATGGTTACAAACTCTTGGGATGGCTCAGATAACATTGCCCAGGTGGTAATCTATATTATCTTCCACTTCTCCCGTAGTCGGTTCTGCTCAAGCTTAACATGTTCAAGCTCAGGTTGGGAATTGTCAAGAGTGAATCCCAATGACACCACCTCCTTTCTGAGCTTTGAAAAATGGGCTTCGTACGGGGAAAGTCTATAGGATAAAATCATCGCTTCCTTTGTCTGAGTAAATCATATTTTTTAAAACCCTATATTTATACTAATCATGTGATCACTGTTCAATGTATATATTAGAAATAGTCTCAATTCATTACCATATTTTAAAATCTAGAAACTTAAAACCAATGATGATTACATTTTATATAACCATAATAAGACATTTATTTAGATCAAGAGGAATTTTCTTTAATAAAAGTTTGGGTCATTTCAATCTTCCCCCCCTAAGAAATTTCACCCTAGAAATTTATTTTTCCCATACAAAAACAAATGTTGGTAACTTTGATTCACCACTTCCTCCTATTCCCACATCACTTCTTTAAACTTTTGGTTTCTCCATAACACCTTGACTATGGGAATTATCTTATTTCATAGAAATTTTTCTCTACGATATAAGATCTTCATTGGTTTCTCCTCATAAAAAATATCATCCTCTAACTGTACTACCTCCAAAGAGAGTACATGTGAAGGGTCTGGTAAATACTTATATAAGAGGGATACATGAAAGACATCATGTATGTTATCCATGGTAGGTGGAAGTGCTAGTTGATGGGCCAGAGCCCCGACACGGTCAAGAATATTGAAGGGGCCTATGTACCTAGGACTTAACTTCCTTTTTCTTTCCAAACCTCATAACCATCTTCCATGGAGATATGTGTATAAATACCGTGTCTCCAACTTTAAACTCAAGGTATCATCGACGGTAATCTGCATAACTCTTATGTTGACTCTGGGCTACCTTGATGAGCTACTGAATGGTTTTCACCTTCTCCACCATTTCTTTGACCATTTATAGTCCTAGAATCTTACACTGACTAACATCATCCCAACATGTTGGTGTTCTACACATCTTCCCATACAGGGCTTCATAATGTGTCATTCAGATGCTTGAGGGGAAACTATTATTTTAGGATAATTCAACTAGGGGAAGATGTTGATCTCATCCTCCTTTAACGTCCAATGAGCATTCTCTCAACATATCCTCAACTGTTTGGATATTACACTTAGATTGGCCATCAGTTTGAGGATGATAAGTTGTACTGAAGTTCAGCTTAGTATCCAGAGCAAGTTGAAGACTCTTCCAAAACATAGAGGAGAATATTTTTATCTCGATTAGATACAATAAGTAGTGGTACTCCATTCAGCCTTACCACTTCCCAGATATATATCCGTGCCAGTTTATCCAATTAGAAATCTTCCATTATTTCAATAAAGTGTGTAATCTTTGTAAAATGATCCACAACAACCCAGATTGCATTGTTTCCTTGGGATGTATTTAGAAGTCTGTTGACAAATTCCATGGTGGTGTTCTCCGATTTCCATGCTAGTATGGGTAATGGTTGCATCATCCTCTTAGACATATATCTGTCATCCATCTCTTACTGACACACTAGGAACTTTGATATAAATTCAGAGATCTCCTTATTCATATTATCCCACCAAAAATTCTCTCAGTGAACTCAATACATCTTTTTGTTTTCTGGGTGAATAGAGAAATTTGAACAATGTGCATCATCCAAAAGTTCCATCTTCATCTCTGAACATGATGGAACGCATAGTCTTTTCTCAAATCTCATAGTTCCTTCTTCATTAACATTGAACTATGAGTATTTCCCTCTTCTAATAGACTCCAATTTCTTCGGAATTCTTGCATCATCCCTTTGATAATACTTTAACCTTTCCAAAATAAATGTTTGAATAATAATTTGTGAAAGGATTTATGATAATCCCTTATTTATGATTCCCATGTCCATATTCATAAAATATTAGAATATTGGATCATGTTCAATTATCATTAGTGATAGAATCGCTGGGTCCATTCTACTTAGAGCATCTGCCACCTTGTTCATTTACCAAGGGTTGTAATTGATTGAGCAACCATAGTCTCTGATCAGCTCTAACCATCTTCTTTGGAGCATGCTCAACTCTTTTTGTTTGAATATATACAAGAGGATTTTGTGGCCCATATATATTTCACACTTCTCCCCAAAAAGATAATGCTGCCAAATTATTAAGGTGAAGATCACTGCAACCAACTCTAGATAATGTGTTGGATAATTATGCTCATGAACATTCTATTTCCCTGATGCATAGGCAATGAATTTGTCATTTTGCATCAACTCACAACCCATTCCATTCTTTGAAGCATCACTAAATACCACAAAAATTTCTCCACTTGTGGGTAATGTGACCACGGGCGTAGTGATAAGCCTCCTTTTCAACTCCTTGAATCTTTCTTTGCATTCATCACTCCAAGAACAAATTACTCCCTACTGAGTTATCTTGGTATGAGGGTGAGACAATCTTGATAAATTTCTCACAAATTGTGGATAATATCCATCTAACCACAAGAAGCTATGGATATCCGTTACCGATGTTGGCCTCGGCCACCTCTCAATTGCAGTTATCTTGGAGTGATGCACAGATATCCCATTTCATGGGATGATACGTCCCAATAATGAGAACACCTTCAACCAAAACACACATTTGTTGTACATTTCATAGACCGTATCCATTCACAAGGTCTCTAGTATAGTTATTAGATTCTCTGCATGATCCTCCATGGTTTTGGAGTATATGAGAATATCATCTATAAAGTCTACCACAAATTTTTTGACGTAATCTCTAAAGACTCTATTCATAAAGTCCATGAAGATTTATGGATCATTAGTGATTCTGAAAGGAATTAATATGAATTCATAATGCCTGTATCTTGTATGATAAGCAGTCTTGGGGATATCTTCCTTCTTCACCCTTACTTGAAAATATCCTAACCACAAATCCACCTTGGAAAAGTATTGTGCTCCACAAAACTGATCGAAAATGTCATCAATTTGTGGGAGATGATACTTTTTCCTTATCGTGATTTTGTTAAGCTCACGATAATTGATGCAAAGGCACATTGACCCATCCATCATCTTGATGAAGAGGACTGGTGCACCCCATAGTGAAGCACTTGGGCATATAAATCCTTTATCTAGATTCTCTTGTAGTTGTTTCTTTATCTCCTCAAGCTCCACAATAGACATTCTATACGGAGTCTTAGATATTGGCCATGCCCCAGGTATAATATCAATTGAGAATTCAACATCTCTTCTAGGAGGAAGACCTGGGAATTCCTCATAAAACACTTCAGTGAATTCCCTCACAATAAACTTGTCTTCAAGGATGGTTGCTTCCATAGACTCAATCATCTGAGCCAGATACGCATGCTCAAACGGTAGTAATATCCATGCTTGAGATGACAGATCTAAATAAGATTCATCTTCCTCGCTGCAATTGTATAGAATAGGGGGTTGATTCTCCCCAGGGAGAGTGATTTCCTTCTCACGACAATTTATGTTGGATCTGTATAAGTAAATTCAATGCATGGAAAGAATTTCATAAAACTACACTAGAGGAAGTATGACGAGGATCACCAGTAAATTTAATCCATATATTATGACAGGGGGGAGTTATATTCCTAGGATAAAAGGATTTACCCATTTTCCATACTCACCAACATCTTTACATACATGATTTTTGGGGGTTTTGAGATAGTTCTACTAAAAATTCAAGATATAAAAGAATGCATATAACCTGAATCAAAAAAGTACATTCACTATTCTTGAATGAATTACTAGAATACCTGTCATGACTTCGTTGTCAGGGTTTACTTTGGCATTAGTGATGGAAAAATTTCACCCCTGCTACCTTGGAGGTTGTTGTCTGCCTCTGAAAACCCTTGTTACTGATTTACAAGATACCTCAGTTCTTTGCAGTTGAAACATTGAACAACATGTTGAGTGTTGAATTAAGTGTTCCTCTCCTCTATTTCAACCATGGGTTTTTATTGCCGACGATTAATAGCCAGGTTTCCTTCTCTTCCACACCTAAAGCATTTCCTTGTCCCCTTCATGCAATCTCGGGGGTGATTATTTCCACACCTTTAGAATGTGGGGTGCTGAATCTTATTTGCACCATTGAATTTATCCATAAAAACACCAGTATTGAAGTATACCTTATACTTCTTATCCTCATGATACCACTGAGATTCTCATATCTCCATTTCAACCTTGAGAGAATATCAAACAATTTCCTTATAGTTGATGAAGTCACGGATCACCAGCGCTTTCCACAGGCTAGGATTCATCCCACCAAAGAAGCAGACAACCTTGCATTTAAGGGTAAAGACAAATCCTGAGGTGAATCATTCAAGTGTTGTGAATTTTTCCTCATACACTCTGATATATTCGTCTTTTTTTCTTGAGGGAAATGAATTCCCTTTCCATTTTAATTAACATGGTGCGCAAAAATTATTTATCAAGATACATCTTCTGGAAATCCTTCCATTCCAACAGCTCAATCTCTTACTCAGGCATTGTATTTTTGATCAACATCCCCCATTGATCAGCTTCACCCTATATACGATAAGCAGCCGGGAGAACCTTCTATTTTTCAGACATTGAAGGATATAGAAGATCATTTCAATGGATTTGATCCATTGTTCGGCGATTGAGGGATCAGATGATCCATTAAAAGTATGAGGCCTTTGTATCCTGAAGCTCTCAATGGTTAATTGTTCTTTCTTGGGGGGGGGGGGTTTGAATGTTCCACTTGAACCATGTTTCTATTCAAATCATCAGTTAATTGAGAGATAATTGTGAAAAAATTTGTGATTCCCACTCCCTTCATATTGGGAATCTTATGACCACATTCATCACATTGATCTTCACATTGATTGTTATCTCGAGTCCTCCTATTACTAGCCATTGGCTAGAATAAAAAGTTATGGCTAACACGTAAAGGATAATTCAAGGAAAAAACTAATGAATTATAAATAACTTTTATTTCCTTAACATATCAATCCATATAATTCATTCAATTTTATTCATGATCTACTTTCTAACATATATTCTTAGGGGTATTTTTTAAATTCCCTTAATAAGGGATCATGCTATGCTTGTGAATTTACAAAAGGATATCCTCCTAGAGTGTCATAACCAAGAGTGCATAAAGTCATGTTGATGTGTACCAGGATACCCCAGTTCAAGTGCAAAACTCTTTTTCAGGGATTTCACCCCTAGGTACATATGTGCTAGAGCTTCCTCTACTTGCTCGTATTTGTACAGGGATGTATTTTCTTAACAAACCACTTAATCAATACCCACCAAAACATAGGGATGTTTTATTATAATTTGTCTTGTCTGTAAGGCTTCACCAGGGTTTTCTAATCATAATCCCAAAAATAACTGAACCTATCCTCTGATACCAACTATGTCAACCCTGCTATTTATTACATACATAAACATGATTTATTACGTAAACATCACTCGATACAACATAGAAGATCGAGAGGTCTAGTGTCTTTGAGGATTAGGATAATTACATAAAAACATAAAACATTAAATACAACATCTTTACTGAAATCCTCCTTTACACGACATCTACATTTTCTCATACTTAGAATTGCATGGGATAACCTAAGGACATGCATAAGAAAAGGGTGAGCTATGAAGCCGAGTAAGGTAACAAACATGGAATAACATAAGGAATACAATAATTTTCAGAAAATAGGTATATAAATGTATCACAAGAGAACCATGAACATAATGGCATGATAAAGCATGATAATCATAACGTGGAAATGTGGCAACAACACTTAACACTAAATTAGCATGAGCCAAGGCTCATTGAACATGAAGCATGAGTAAACCCTCATTGCACATGAAGCACAAGTAAAACCTCATTAAACTTGAATTGGAATGACTAAACACACATTTCACATGATTTTGCATGATACTATACATTACCATATGCATTGGATCCCTATCATGGCACACCCTTCTTAAACATTTCATTTCATGTATAAGTGTGCCACGTGGATCATATAACATAGAATAAATCAATATAATAAGTTATTACACAATTAATTAAGGTGGAATAAATACATGAAAGTACCATTAAATATTTATATGTGAATAAAGGTGAATACCATTGACAGAGACATGGGTATGGTATTCACTACAAAGTGATCTTTGCTTAGAAAAACACGGTGCAATTTCGGCAGCATAACGGTGTGAAATAAGAACTCATAAAAAATGGTTGATGAGAGAGAAATGGGTGTCTCATCATATTTACATGAGATGGAATGTAAGGGGGTCATATAGATACATTTCACAATGAATGTAATGTAATTTAGATACGAACTAAAAAATAGTTATTTGGATGTAAAAGAAGAGAGAGAAATCCCTCATGACATTTCGACATGGTAACAGGTGTAAATGGGAGGCATTAATGAGAGAGAACGGGGTATCCCATCATATAAACATAAATAGGTTAGTATGGTAATGGTTTGAATCATACCCCATCATTTGTAATTGAATAAAAAGGGCATAACAACTTAATGAAAATTTGACAAAAATGAGAAAGGAAAAAAGTCCCTTACTTGGAAGTATGATCCCAAAGGCTAGGGAGAGGCTTGAGATAGGCGTCTTGGGAGCTTGGGTAACCTTGGGATGATTATAGAGAGAGTAGGTTAGGTGTTGTTAGTACTAAAAAGGTTTTGAGTTAAGAGGAAGTGGGAGATTGGGTGGATTTATATAGGAAAAGAGAGGGAATTATTTATTATTTAGGTTTGAGACACCTCAGATTAAACAAATCAATACCACAATCCAGCCCATGGTTTTTTCCCATGGTTTTTTTCTAAAGGGGAGTAAAAAAAGATATTTTATAAGGCTAATGGCCAAACATATTAAAATAATCGGGTTGCTTATGTGGATGTGAGTCTTACTCTCAAGGAAAACAATTTAAAGAGACAAAATGTTTTATAAGCCTTGAGGGGTCCACCAATGCTTTGTAAAATAAATAAAAGAAACCCAAACACACATTATCTTAAGGGTAAAACATATATTGGACTAACATAGTGTTTATAGTATTTTATTACATCACTTTTGGGTCATTATGATGTCATAGAACACATTTTATATTTAAATGATAAATAATTTTTACCAAAAAATTTGACTGTCTCAGAAAATTATGAAAAAATCAAAATTGGATAATTTCGTCATCCTGAATCCAAAAATAATATTCATTTTTTCTGAATAATTTTTTTAAATTTTTAATTTTTACTTTTAAAATAAAAACATACATTTATCGAAAATTCATTGGTTTTGACAAAAACAACTTTCAAACCATAATAAAAATTACAATTGCATTCATAAAATTATATGATCATTTATATTTAATAAAATGTGATTTAATAATAATAATAATAACATTTTATTGAAATATTATTTAATTAAAAAATCTATTAATTCATCAAAATTGATTTCTTATATAAATATTAACTAAAAATACTATTGGCGCTTTAAAGACTATTTACAAAGTAAAAATTATAAAATGAATGTATATTCATTATTTTATAGAAAAATAATGCACATAATCATAGTGATAAGGTCTTGTTACATAACCCCTTATAACACCAGCATAAGACTGAAGGGTAAGGTGTGCGATGGTGACAGACTCTTGGGGTGGCTCGGATAACATCGCTCGGGTGGTAATCTCTATTAACTTCAACTTCTCCCATAGTCGATTCCACTCAAGCTTAACATGTTCAATCTCGACATGGGATTGGTCAAGAGCAATGCCCAATAACACCACCTCCTTTCCGAGCTCTGAAAAATGGCCTATATTGGGCAAGTATACTGAATGAGTCCATTGCTTCCTTTGTCTGAGTAAATTGGATTTGTTAAAGGCCTATATTTATAATAATCATGTGATCATTGTTCAATGGCTATATTAGAAATGGTCACAATTCATAACAATATTATAAAATCCAGAAACATAAAACCAATGATGTTCACATTTTATATAACCATAATAAAACATTCAATTAGATCAAGAGGAATTTTGAATAATAAATGTTTTTGTCGTTACAACAATAATGTAAAGAATACATATCATCACATTAGGGAAAGACAGATCACACCTCAGAGAGAGGTCCCATATCCACACTTTTCCAGGTGTGGGGATTTTCTTGAACTCGTACATTCGATCGATGCCTTTCAAACACATCTTTGGTTAAGGCCTTCATAAGGATATCTGAAACTTGTTGTTCTGTAGGATCATACTCCAACTTCACAATCCCTTGCTCAAAAGTTTCCTTGATAAAATGATATTATATTTCAATGTTCTTTATCCTCTAGTGATAAACTAGATTTTTGATAAGATTTATAGCACTTGAATTATCATAATGGATTCTGATAAGATATTTCAATTCTATTCCCATATCTTTATGTTTTTACTTCATCCACAACAGTTGTGTGGAGGCTTGAGTAGCCACAATATATTCAGCTTATGTGTTGCTTAATGAAATGCAATCTTGTTTCTTTATCAACCAAGAAATACACAATCCTCCAAGATAAATGGCATCTCCTGATGTTGATTTCATGTCATCTACTAATCCATCCCAATACACATTTGTATATCCAAAAAATTATGGTTGAGTTTTTCCATTATAAATTAAACCAAAATCCATTATTACCTTTATATAACAAAAGTATTTTTTTTAATGAAATAATGTGGATCTACTTTGGATTGATTTGATACCTTGAAACTTGGCATCTGGAAAATACAATATCAGGCCTTCTTGTTATTAGGTACAATATACTTCCAATTATTTTCCTGTATTATGTCATATTAACTTCCTTACCTTTTTCATCATGTGATAGAATCAATCGATTAGGAATAATAGTCTTCATTTTATTGGAATTTTCTATTCGAAACCTTCTAAAACCCACATGGGAATATTTATATTGAGAAATAAAAGTTCCATTTCTTCCTTACGTCACTTGTATGCCAAGGAAAAAATTTATCTCACTAATAATCGACATTTCAAACTCACTTTTCATGTATTCAAAAAACCATCTACATTGTCCTTCATCTAATCCACCAAGGATTATGTCATCATCATAAACTAGAACCATCAATCTTTGACTCTTGTCATTATTTAAATAAAAAAATTTATCAACTCCACCACGCTGAAAACCAATCTTGTTTAGAAACCAATCAAGCCTAGAATACCATGATCTTCATGCATTCTTCAAACCATATAAACCCTTCTTTATATGATAGACTTTTTTCTCATATTAATGGATGATAAAACCGTCTTGTTTCTCAATGTATATTTCTTCATACAAAGCTCCATTCAGAAATACTAATTTCACATCCATCTGGAAAATATGAATCATTCTTTACACTACTATGTCTAGGAATAATATGATTGTCTCCATCCTCAAAACAGGCGAAAATGTCTCATCAATGTCAATACCCTTAAATTAAGAGTACACATTGGACACTAGGCATGCATTGATTTGAATCAAAACACCATCTTCATTGTTTTTATAGAAAAATACCCATTTCGTCCCTATGACATTATTGTCTGCTGGTCTTGAAACAATCTCCCATGTTTGATTCTTCTCAATTTGGTAAAGCTCTTCATTCATAGCTCAAGCCCAGTTCTCAACTCCAACTGCTTTATCAAAACATTTAGGTATCACTTGTGATAAGTATGATTCTTCTTGTGTTGTCTTCATCCTCTTTGCTTGTACTGGTGTTGTCTGATCACCAATTGTGTTGGTCTGTCAATTTTATCACTTTTCGCTGGTCTCTATATAGGAACTAAATTATTCTCATCTTCTAAATCTAATTCTAAATAATCCTATAGAGCTCAAATGTTTTCCAATATTTTCATATCTTCATTAATATCCACCTGAATTTGATCCTTCATTTACTGAAGATTTTGTTCATTTTAGACTATATTCACATCATGACTTTCTACTATCTTTCCTAGCTTCCTATTGATGCATTTATATACTTTTATCTTCTTAGAGTATCCAATAAATATCACATCATCTCCATGATATTCATACTTCCTATGTTTCGATTTATTGAGAATGAAACACTTATGTCTAAAAACTAAAAACTATTTCAACGATGGATTCTTCCCATACCATATCTCATATTTAGTTTTCTATTATTTTGGGTACAACAAGGCTCTGTTTGATGTATAGACTACTGTCATCACTACCTCTTTCTAAAAAATTTCTAGATGATCTTTTTCCATGAGCATTGTTCTAGCCATGTTGTTAACAATTTTATTTCTTCTATCAACTACTTCATTTTGTTGTAGAGTTCTTACTGCTGAAACCTAATTCTTTATCCCTTGTATCTCAAGATAATCCTCCACTTCTCTATTTTTGAATTATGTTCCATTATCTATTTGAATCATCAAGATTCTCAGACCATCCATCTTTTCACACTCTCTTTGATATCTTGTAATTCAAATGAACATTTCATATTTGTGAGTGATTATTGATACCCATGACATTATTCTATAATCATAAATTAAGAGAACATAATATATGCCCCTATCAATAGCCCTTGGTGAAATTGTCCCACATACATCAATATGAACCATCTCAATCAATCTTGGTGACTTTTTCTCCTTTGTCTTATATATATTTCAAATGATATTCCCCTATTGATAGGAATAACACGTATGAGTACGGTCACCTGATAATATAGGTAGATTTCAAGCTGCATCATATTTCACTAGATCTTCTATAGAACCCTGGATTATGTAGCCAAGATGATTATGATATAACTTATTCTATTCATCCTTGGAAAGAAATCACATATCTTATTCTCTACTAACATGGAAGATATTCCCTTTCGTACGCTTTCCTTGCAACAAAAATACACTATTATTTGCCTTGATGATACATAATTTCATAGAAAAACTTACGGAATGCCCGGAGTCAGATAATTTACTAACACTAAGCAAGTTGTGACTAAGCCCCTCAACAACCATGACATCTTGTCGTATCAGGTTTTTTCTTCCACACTTGGCTTTTCCTGAACCAATATTTTTTAGGCCCTCATCATTACTGGATCATAAAATACCTTTTTTATCGTACCTGATTACTGTCAATAGATCCTTATTTATCATCATATGGGAATTGAATCTACTGTCAATTATCTATATCCTTGTGTGACCTGATGCCTTGAAAGAAATTTTTGCAACCACATCATGCTGAAACTTTTTTTTGAATCAAGTATTTGACTTCATACTCATCATGGAATGATAATCTTGATCTTCCTCAGCATATGATAGACCGGCTTCAACTTGCTTGGCTACAAAACAATTTTTAATTTCTAGCTCTCTTAATGATACATTTGGCTACTTCTTTTGAATAAATTCAGACAACTTCTACACATTCCTCAACATTGTTGATGTGCAATATCTTTCCATATGCTCGAGTACTTTACAACTAATGAAATGGACATCAAATGATGACTTAGAATTTTGAGCTCTATATGAACACATCTATTGGTCTTGTTCTATAACACCCCAAGCTACCAAGGTACGTTTCCCTTCGAATAATGTGATAGCGTGTGTTGTATGCAACCTCGAGTTCTAACACACACCACAACTAATTAAACTAGCCGTTGTGGATAGTAATACCTACTTTTTGAAATCATATATATTTTATATTTCAAAATGGACTTCATTTTTGGATTCAGAATATTGAAATTAGCCTAGGCTGAAATTTTGATACTTTTCGGATAACTTTGATATTTTGATGAATAGTGAAAATTACTAAATTTTAATTAAAAAAAACTTTTTTAATCAAATAATTAATAGTGATAAATTGTGAATTTGAGTGGTTTTAAAGTATATTTAGAATATATTTTTACCATTTAATATAATGTTGATCATTGGGCATAATTTTACAATTTAACCGAACATAAACAAGTGTCAATCTTTTGATAGTTATTACCTCTTAAAAACACGCTTTTTGTTTTGACCGCGGAAATTAATTTTAAATTAATTTCTGCCACTTCTGTGTTTTGAATTTAGAAAAATGGATTCCATATTTGGAATCAGGATGTCCAAATTGTGTAAATAGGTAACTTTTATTTTTAGACATTTTGAATAATTACTGTGGTAAATATTTTATTTACCATGGTTAAGGTTAATCCGGTAAATAAGGGTTAAAAAATAATATTATAATAATACAAAATTACCCTAAAACGTGTCCTAAACTTATTGGTGGACACATACCCGACCATGAGCATCCTTGGGTCAATTTGGGGACCCCTTTGAGCCACTTGTATGTGGTAGGGACACTTTATATTAATAAAGTTAAAATAAAAATAAAAATGGCATAAGCTTACATCTTTTAGAAGAACAATTTTTACATAGGGTTATACATGTTGGATTTTCGATTATAAATATTCATTAGAAATATAGAAAGATTTCCTACATAATGATATTTTATTTATAATTTTTAGACATCAAATAATTTAAATTATTAATGACACAATAATGATGTAATGTTTACCTGATTAATAAATCATTTAAATAAATAAGATTATAATGATTAAAATATTATCTAAAACCTGTCCAATTCTTATTGGTTGATGTTATTTAGAATATTAGTCATCTTATCTTAGACCTCAATGATTTGTGGAACATTATAAACCGAATATAACTATATTATAAAGTAATACTTTCACTCTTTCCTAAAGAGCCCCTCTTCTCCCTTATAAAAGGAGACCACTTCTACTCATTCCTCACACCTCTCAAGCCACTTGTCTCATCCAAACTCTGCCAAAATAATCTCCCCACATCCCTATCCTCATCCTTGAAGCTTCCCCTTAGGCAGAAATCATTTCAAGAAGTCCTTTGGTTCCAACCAAAGTGAGTTACCTAAATTAAAGGTAACGATTTCTCTTAAATTATTTTCATTTATTTTGCTTCTCCAACCCCCAAATTCTTTTTATTTCCTTTATTTTGTAACAACACCAGTATCCACAATATACTAGGATGTTTTTATAAGAAGGATTCAAACTACACATACACACAACTCCATCTAATGGATGATGAACATAATGTTTCTGTGGATGGAAAACTAACGCCTCACGAAACGATGATTGTTCAAATACATCTTACCGCCTCTCATGGTGGCCATTATGATGGAACTGTAATTAAATATGATATTAATGATATATATTTTATATATAAGCTTCTTTAATTACATTTTATTTCATATCCTAATTTGTTTCATGTTGTATATACATACGATAATTTCATTTGAGGAAGTGCGGACTACCGCCCCCTTAAAATGATATGACTCATTCATACCACACATGGAACGTATAAAGGATGGTGTTAATGAACATAAGTAACATATATAAAATATTATATTATACTGGAATAATAATATACCTATGTATCATTTGGATTCAATTCTTTTAAAATGAAAAATTAAATGGAAGTAGCGTTCGTGCGTACGTGCGGACTACCGTCTCCACGAACGCGATGAGATTCATTGTCCATCATATCCATTCAAGTTTAATTATAATTTGATGATTTAAAAATAGTATCTAAAGACTTTATATCATTCTGGATATGAATAATATACATCCCATTAATAACGAATATGGCTCACATAACAAAGAATATAAAGTAAAATGAACCCGTTAACACCCGAAATGACGATAATTCTAAGATATTATTAACAAATCAATGTTAAAAGATCATATATGATATCATATTAAAGTAAATGATTCTTGTATTATTCAATAACAATTATTTCACCATTATACAGGAGGTAAACCTACCATCGACCAAGGAAAAATTACAAAGTAAGGAATTCTCTTATCTCACTTTCAATTCCGTGAGATTTCCATTGTTCGCCACTAAATTATTGAAAGTGGTGTATTGTGTATGGCCATTTGATATATATTATCATGATTATATTTATATTCATGTTATTCTGTAAATAATTTGGTGGTTATTAACTTTTGGCCATACGACTCAGTTGATTAATGTGGTAAGGGATTTTCTTATCTCGCTTTCAATTCCGTGAGATTTCCATTGTTCACCACTTAATTATTGCATGTGGTGTACTGACCATGATTGTATTCATTGTGTAATATACTTTAATTTATGGGTATTTACATCATCATGTTATGATACTTCTTTCATGGTTGTATGTTTCGTAAGTTACCTAATCGATAAGGGAATTTGAGATTTCAATTTCCACTCATTTGGCTTTACACATATTTCATTGATTATATTACTCCAAGATTATGTGTGGAATCGCTATTCATTTGATTATGCCTTAATTTCCTTTCTGTGGATATACTTTTGATACACATAATCACTCCATTGATAAATTCTCATGTGATCGGTATGAACTTGATAAGAGTAATTTTAACTCAATCTCCATTTGTTGAGTTAAATATCCAATTCGTTGGTGTTGTTTCTACAAGAATATGTGTGAATATCATTTGATTTTTTTACACTGAATATTCAATCATATTTAGTGTATTTATATTTTTCACACATAATTATGTTGTTGATTTATCCTTAACCTAAGGATACGGCCTTTATGAGAGATTTCATCTCAATTTACATTGAACTGAGACTTCTTTGTTGATATACACCAAATCACTTTTATGCGGTGTATATAATGTACTTGACATAGTATATCATGAATCCCTTTATTCTCATGATATTACAAAGTTTTTATTACCTCAATTATTTGTATTCAAGTGTCTCTCTTTTGGTTAGAACCTCTAACCAAAATACCATTTTAAAATGTTTTAAAGACATATTCTTCTATATCTTGCTCATTAATGTCCATGTTTTAAAAATGGTTTTAAGGATTTATTTATATGGACATTAAAGTTTTAAAATTAAAACTCCTTTTAAAAGTTTCAAAGTGGTATGGGACACTTTGATTCAAAAGTCTACTTTTAAATGGCTTCTTGACAAATAGTGTGACTTTTAAACGTTTTCAAGAAAAGGGGGATATTTCTCTCAAATAGTTTTGATGATTATTTTCATCTATGTCAACATCCTTCATTATTAATGATTGAGGTTAATGTGATACAATACAATCTTCCATATGTTATCAAATGTGTTATGTTTGACTGTGGATGTTCTATTTTTATACCATTCATGGTTTGTGGTTAAAGTATTGACATTTCATATGCTAGTTTTAATACGAATGTTTATTTTATGCTTAAACCTATTCATATGAGGAATGAATTGGACTTAATAAGTGATGGGTGGAGCCCGCTATAGCTCCTCGATGAATCGGTAGGTCTCATGAGACAAACTAGTGTCTTGGTACAAGGCCTTGACAAAATCTTATTTGTAGTCTTGGCACGAGGCCTTGGCTAAGCGGTTATGATAGTCTGGCATTATGCATTCCAACATTATGAAAGTGGATATTGATATTGCATGTGATCATTCTACTAGTAGAATATCCATGTGAGTATGTAAATGGCATTATTTCATTTTACCTTTGCCATTTTATGCTGAAGTTCAAGTTTAAAAGGCTTTTGTTTTAGTTATAAATTGCCTTAAGTGTTTATGCTTATTTATGAAAGCTTATGCTATAATGTTATCCTTACTGAGCATCTGAGCTCACCCCTTTCAATGTTTTATTTTTCCCAGGATTATGAAGAAGTAATTTATGAATGACCTGCAGGGATAGTATGAGGGGATATGAAGACAAGATGTTTTTTTTATGACGTAATTTAAAAAATTATGGATGTATCTAGTTATTCCAAGGCTACTAAACTAATCGATCTTTCGATACTTGATCTTTCTCGTGATCATGCCAATGTAATTTAATAATGCACCGACTCTAGGTAACTAGGGTCGGGGCGTTACAGTTGGTATCAGAGGAAGTTTAGTACAAACTTTGGAAGCTAGATTTAGATAAACTCTGATTAGAGCATGTAGACCTAAGATGAACTTTGAGGATTAGTATAAAAGAACTTCCTAGAATTTTGGTATTGTAGAGATTTTGTGAGTTTTCCGAGCAATACATCCCTGTCTGGATACGAGCAGGTAGAGGCGGCTCTGGCACAGATGTACCTAGGGGTAAAACCCGAAAACACCGCTTTGAGCTAGACTCGAACGGGAACTGGTGCACGACAATGGGCCTTGCTGCACTCTTGGTTACAACACTCCTGAGGTATATGCTTAGGATAATTTACATTTTCTTTACAAACCAATTTAAGTAATATATACATAAGATGAGAGTAAATGACCTTGGTTAATCCTAATATGTTTCAAATTGAGAATATGGTGACATTTTAATCTCTAAATGATTTTACGACTACTATTACTCACATAATGCTTTCTGGTTTTAGTCAATGGCTGGATTCCAAGGAAGTCATAGTGACTTTGAGAATGATATTTGAGGAAGAATTGTCTCTACTCTTGTGGATATAGGTATAAATAACCATTTGGTTTTATATGATCATTGGGGTTTGAGAAAATGATATGTTATTAAAATTTGGGATGAAAATGAAAAGTATGATATAACATTTATGGTTAAATTATGTTATTTTGAGGAATTTATCTCATTTTGGTAATATTATAAAATATAGTTTTTGAAAAAGGACAACACGTAGACCGTGTGACAACCCGTCGCATCGGACAAAGTTGTGGGAACCGAACCCACAACCAAAGTGCGGTTGGGATTTATCGCCTACCACTGGACTACGTGAAGTCCCTGGTTAGTGTGACTATTTTTTTTTGTTAAATTATTTTATTGATCAATAATAAGATGATTTGGGTTCTTATGTCTTATCAAATGAATACCCTTGGTATAGGAAAATGATTTGGTGATTAAGTGATAAATGTTATTTTGGAAGATGTTCGCTTTGTTGGGAACACTATATGCCCAAGAAAAATAGAATACAATGGGGTTTCATTTGTAGAGTAATGGTGGATTTTTATCTACGTTTTTATTGTTGATTTATAGTGATTTGGGTTATTTATGGAAATGATTAACCTATAACAGAGAATATGTGATGATGTTAATTACTTTTAAGTATTTGACTTTAAGAGTATTTGATGTCATTTGGAGATACAATGTAACATGGGAGACTAAATAATCAAATTCTTCTATGATTTGGGTTTCAATATTAGTTTGGATTATATTAAAGTATTTTAAAGACAATTGGTTATTGAATGGTATCTATTTAACTTTGGGGTATTGTTGGTTTAATTTTAGAAATTAAGATTAGTGCATATTTATCTCAATGAATATCCTTTTGGGGGATCATTAGATCATTCACTTACCATTTTGGTTTTGATTAATCTTCAAAGACAATGTAAATATATGTTTTATCCTGCATGGATCATGTGATTCTATAGAAGTTTATTCTAGCTCTTCCAGTGTGACCAAGTCTTCTTGAATACTCATCGTTTAAAAAAAATTGAGTTAGTGGTGGAAATTTATTAAAGAGTGAAAATTTACTTAAAATGTAAGTATATCTCATAATGTTCTTAGTCAATATCATAAATGAATCCCTCTTCCTTATGTAATGTAACTTTAAAAAAAATTGTTGTCCGTTTACTTTCCTACTAGGAGACTAATGGTTGTTTGTCCCAACACAAGTTTGTGGTTTTCTCATTGTTAACTTTCTCCTGATCATGATTTCTATCCCTCTCCATCAGAACTTGACACTTAGTTTATCATCCATATCCATGTTTTCTTACATGGAATCCTAGTATGGGTTATCTTGGATGACCCTTATACCTCTCTTTCTTTCTTTTAAAGTGATAGTTTTATTTACTCTTTTTCCGATGTGGGTCTTTAAATTATATTCCCAAGCAAAATTTTAAAAATTGCGAGGACGCAATTTATTGAAGGAGGGTAGAATGTAACACCCCAAGCTTCCACGGTACGTTTCCCTTCGAATAATGCGATAGCGTGTGTTGTACGCAACCTCGAGTTCTAACACACACCACAACTAATTAAACTAGCCGTTGTGGATAGTAATACCTACTTTTTGAAATCATATATATTTTATATTTCAAAATGGACTTCATTTTTGGATTCGGAATATTGAAATTAGCCTAGGATGAAATTTTGGTACTTTTCAGATAACTTTTATATTTTGATGAATAGTGAAAATTACTAAATTTTAATTAAAAACAACTTTTTTAATCAAAATAATTAATAGTGATAAATTGTGAATTTGAGTGGTTTTAAAGTATATTTAGAATATATTTTTACCATTTAATATAATGTTGATCATTGGGCATAATTTTACAATTAAACCGAACATAAACAAGTGTCAATCTTTTGATAGTTATTACCTCTTAAAAACACGCTTTTTGTTTTGACAGCGGGAATTAATTTTAAATTAATTTCTGCCACTTCTATGTTTTGAATTTAGAAAAATGGATTCCATATTTGGAATCAGGATGTCCAAATTTTGTAAATAGGTAACTTTTATTTTTAGACATTTTGAATAATTACTGTGGTAAATATTTTATTTACCATGGTTAAGGGTAAATCCGGTAAATAAGGGTTAAAAAATAATATTATAATAATACCAAATTACCCTAAAACGTGTCCTAAACTTATTGGTGGACACATACCCGACCAGGAGCATCCTTGGGTCAATTTGGGGACCCCTTGGAGCCACTTGTATGTGGTAGGGACACTTTATATTAATAAAGTTAAAATAAAAATAAAAATGGCATAAGCTTACATCTTTTAGAAGAACAATTTTTACATAGGGTTATACATGTTGGATTTTCGATTATAAATATTCATTAGAGAGATACAAAGATTTACTATATAATGATATTTTATTTATAATTTTTAGACATCATATAATTTAAATTATTAATGACACAATAATGATGCAATGTTTACCTCATTAATAAATCATTTAAATAAATAAGATTATAATGATTAAAATATTATCTAAAACCTGTCCAATTATTATTGGTTGATGTTATTTAGAATATTAGTCATCTTATCTTCGACCTCAACGATTTTTGGACCATTATAAACCGAATATAACTATATTATAAAGTAATACTTTCACTCTTTCCTAAAGAGCCCCTCTTCTCCCTTATAAAAGGGGACCACTTCTACTCATTCCTCACACCTCTCAAGCCACTTGGCTCGTCCAAACTCTCCCAAAATAAGCTCCCCACATCCCTATACTCATCCTTGAAGCTTCCCCCTAGGCAGAAATCATTTCAATAAGTCCTTTGGTTCCAACCAAAGTGAGTTACCTAAATTAAAGGTAACGATTTCTCTTAAATTATTTTCATTTATTTTGCTTCTCCAACCCCCAAACTCTTTTTATTTCCTTTATTTTGTAACAACACCAGTATCCAAAATATACTAGGATGTTGTTATAAGAAGTATTCAAACTACACATACACACAACTCCATCTAATGGATGATGAACATAATGTTTCTGTGGATGGAAAACTAACGCCTCACGAAACGATGATTGTTCAGATACATCTTACCGCTTCTCATGGTGGCCATTATGATGGCACTATAATTAAATATGATATTAATGATATATATTTTATATATAAGCTTCTGTAATTCCATTTTATTTCATATCCTTATTCGTTTCATGTTGTATATACATACGATAATTTCATTTGAGGAAGTGCGGACTACCGCCCCATTAAAATGATATGACTCGTTCATACCACACATGGAACGTATAAAGTATGGTGTTAATGAACATAAGTAACATATATAAAATATTATATTATACTGGAATAATAATATACCTATGTATCATTTGGATTCAATTCTTTTAAAATGAAAAATTAAATGGAAGTAGTGTTCGTGCGTACGTGCAGACTACCGTCTCCACGAACGCGATGAGATTCATTGTCCATCATATCCATTCAAGTATAATTATAATTTGATGATTTAGAAATAGTATCTAAAGACTTTATATCATTCTGGATATGAATAATATACATCCCATTAATAAATAATATGGCTCACATAACAAAGAATATAAAGTAAAATGAACCTGTTAACACCCGAAATGACGATAATTCTAAGATATTATTAACAAATCAATGTTAAAAGATCATATATGATATCATATTAAAGTAAATGATTCTTGTATTATTCAATAACAATTATTTCACCATTATACAGGTGGTAAACCTACCATCGACCAAGGAAAAATTATAAAGTAAGGAATTCTCTTATCCCACTTTCAATTCCATGAGATTTCCATTGTTCGCCACTAAATTATTGAAAGTGGTGTATTGTGTATGGCCATTTGATATATATTATCATGATTTTATTTATATTCATGTTATTCTGTAAATAATTTGGTGGTTATTAACTTTTGGCCATACGACTCAGTTGATTAATGTGGTAAGGGATTTTCTTATCTCACTTTCAATTCCGTGAGATTTCCATTGTTCACCACTTAATTATTGTATGTGGTGTACTGCCCATGATTGTATTCATTGTGTAATATACTTTAATTTATGGGTATTTACATCATCATGTTATGATACTTCTTTCATGGGTGTATGTTTCGTAAGTTACCTAATCGATAAGGGAATTTGAGATTTCAATTTCCACTCATTTGGCTTTACACATATTTCATTGATTATATTACTCCAAGATTATGTGTGGAATCGCTATTCATTTGATTATGCCTTAATTTCCTTTCTGTGGATATACTTTTGATACAAATAATCACTCCATTGATAAATTCTCAAGTGATCGGTATGAACTTGATAAGAGTAATTTTAACTCAATCTCCATTTGTTGAGTTAAATATCCAATTCGTTGGTGTTGTTTCTACAAGAATATGTGTGAATATCCTTTGATTGTTTTACACTGAATATTCAATCATATTTAGTGTATTTATATTTTTCACACATAATTATGTCGTTGATTTATCCTTAACCTAAGGATACGTCCTTTATGAGAGATTTCATCTCAATTTACATTGAACTGAGACTTCTTTGTTGATATACACCAAATCACTTTTATGCGGTGTATATAATGTACTTGACATAGTATATCATGAATCCCTTTATTCTCATGATATTACAAAGTTTTTATTACCTCAATTATTTGTATTCAAGTGTCTCTCTTTTGGTTAGAACCTCTAACCAAAATACCAATTTAAAATGTTTTAAAGACTTATTCTTCTATATCTTGCTCATTAATGTCCATGTTTTAAAAATGGTTTTAAGGATTTATTTATATGGACATTAAAGTTTTAAAATTAAAACTCCTTTTAAAAGTTTCAAAGTGGTATGGGACACTTTGATTCAAAAGTCTACTTTTAAATGGCTTCATGACAAATAATGTGACTTTTAAATGTTTTCAAGAAAAGGGGGATATTTCTCTCAAATAGTTTTGATGATTATTTTCATCTATGTCAACATCCTTCATTATTCATGATTGAGGTTAATGTGATACAATACAATCTTCCATATTGTATCAAATGAGTAATGTTTGACTGTGGATGTTCTATTTTTATACCATTCATGGTTTGTGGTTAAAGTATTGACATTCCGTATGCTAGTTTTAATACGAATGTTTATTTTATGCTTAAAACTATTCATATGAGGAATGCATTGGACTTAATAAGTGACAGGTGGAGCCCGCTATAGCTCCTCGATGCATCGGTAGGTCTCATGAGACAAACTAGTGTCTTGGCACAAGGCCTTGACAAAATCTTATTTGTAGTCTTGGCACGAGGCCTTGGCTAAGTGGTTATGATAGTCTGGCATTATGCATTCCAACATTATGAAAGTGGATATTGATATTTCATGTGATCATTCGACTAGTAGAATATCCATGTGAGTATGTAAATGTCATTATTTCATTTTACCTTTGCCATTTTATGCTGAAGTTCAAGTTTAAAAGGCTTTTGTTTTAGTTATAAATTTCCTTAAGTGTTTATGCTTATTTATGAAAGCTTATGCTATAATGTTATCCTTACTGAGCATCTGAGCTCACCCCTTTCAATGATTTATTTTTCCCAGGATTATGAAGAAGTAATTTATGAATGACCTGCAGGGATAGTATGAGGGGATATGAATACAAGATGTTTTTTTTATGATGTAATGTAAAAAATTATGGATGTATCTAGTTATTCCAAGGCTACTAAACTAATCGATCTTTCGAGACTTGATCTTTCTCGTGATCATGCCAATGTAATGTAATAATGCACCGACTCTAGGTAACTAGGGTCGGGGCGTTACATGTTCCCTTTGGCACCTCTTTTCTATTTAACATAAATTTTGAGAATTTCCCATCTTACCACAAAAATAACGTCTTATGGGAGGTACTTTATTATGTTAAAATGCACCACTAGTTGTGCCTTGGGTTCAGTGAATATTATTATTATATTTATTACACAAGTTAATCTTCAATCTTGGTGTGGGTGATTGTGGTCTGTCTTAAACCATATCTTCTTTTTGTTTTAGATCAAGACTCATACCAGCCTTATGATTTAGAAATGATTCTGGCTTCTATTATGATGGGCCACTCTACTCAAAACTCATCCTATCTATTTCCTTTATGATCTTCATTCCTGATGTTGAACTGAGAGTTAGAATTTTCTCATGATCATCAGTTGTTCATCGTATACTGACGACATCCTATTCTAGTTTTTTGATATGTTTGATTTGATCTATTTTAGTTTTAGTAAAACTATAAAATTCTATTTTCTATTCATCAATTTTTATATTGTACTCAATCACCTTCGCTGACTTTTATGGCACAAAAGACCTCAGCTTTTCAATTTTTGCATTCAGATCAGAATTCTTTTCTAACTATTGTTTCATAAAGATTTTGGCTTCATGAAAAACTTTGTTAGCTTTCTTTTTTTTGTTTCTCAAAATATCTACCTCTTCAAGGGAATATTCTAATTCAGCCATAAGAATAATTTTTCCTTTATTTTATACTTCTTCATTTTCAATTTTCTCTATTATTAATGAATTTCTAACAACTACCACCAATGCATCTATTTTATTATCCTTGCAGTCCTCTAAATCTTATTCCCCGGAATCATATAAACTTTCTTCTTCTTTGGAAAGATGATTTCTCTTTTTGCTGAAGTTTTTCTTGGTACTTATCCTCCCTTTTTCATTTCATGAATACTTTTTTGGGTAATTTCATCTCATTCTTAATTATATTCATAAAACATATTAGGAAACTTTTTGCAGAATACCTTATCTTTATACATCGGAAGCATTAAAATTGAAGTTTACCTTTGAACTTTTCTTTTCTTCTTTAAATATTTGAGTAGATAAATGACATGACAACACCCATATTGTCCTCCTCATGACTATCTTCAAAATAGAGATTCTTCCTAGCCTTGAATACCACTTACTTATACATCCCCTTTTCCACTACATCATTATTGTCGTTTCTCATTTCATATGCTAAAAGGGTACATTTTAGGTTATCTAGTGTCATCTCATTCAGGTCATTATCTTCCAACACTGAATCTTTCATATTAAACTATGGCAGAAGTTTACTCAAGATATGTTTCACAATATTTATATCTTAAATGAATTCTCAAATACCCCATATGGATTCAACAATAATATTTATCCTGTCATATAATGCATCAAAAGTATCAATTGGATTCGTTCTGAGATTTTCATAATTGTTTCATAGAACCTAGAGCTTTTCTTCTCAGACTTCATTGTCGCACTCATAAATGATAAAAAAAATTACCACATTGCATGTGATGTTTTATCGGTTATCACCATCGTATAAATTGAATTTGATAGGGATCCCCAAAAAACATTGATCCATTTAGAATCAGTATCAAATTCTATTCTTTAATCTTTTAATAAAGCACCACTATTAATATCAGCTGATATTCCATGCATAGATGCTATGAAGAAATCCATCACTACTGATTGGATGTAGTTATTCATTTGATTCTTCCATAGTTGAAAATTATTTCATCCAAAGTCCAAAATTCATTTATGCTTGACCATCTCCATTTAATATTCTTGAGAGAGAATCACTAACATTCAGCCTTTCACTCTGATACCAATTTTTATTTCCACTAGGTCAAATACCATGATTGGGGGTGAATCAGGGTATGAAATATTAAAACATTCTCATGTTCAGATCTTGTTTTGTTGTTAGAAAAAACTCTATTATTTCTTCCTCCCATAGAAATATACAAATAGATATGAAATCATGAACATGAAACAAAAAATTTTACTTGGTTCACCCTCACTAGGCTATGTCCAAGGAGCATACAATGGAAATATGCCGATGTACGAAATTAACTAAGGGTCACTGCCAATAATGATTACAATGTTCAAGCTAGATCATCTATACCCAGGATCACTGCCTTTAAAAGAATTAAGGTTTTATCACTACATTCCCAAGGGAGACTCCCTATTCCTATTTCTCTGGCTTAATACCAATGTAAAGGGTCATTGTCTTCCTCTTCTTGTGCTCACTTCTCTTCAAGAGTAATCCACAAAAAGTTTATCAACGTGTAAGTCAAAATAGTTTATGTACATCTTGGTCCCTTCATTTTCACGAATACCTACACCCACAACTATATTTGGATTCTCTGTTTAAGTCCCTTTTTAATCCATATATCAAGTCCACCTTCTTGATTACTATTAGGTACCAGAAAATACTTTCACAAATTGAATTGAAGCCTTTTCAGGCTTCCTTGAGAAAACCGCAAAACACCTCCTTCTTCCATGTACTGAGTACTAGGTTTGGTATGTTATCACCTCCTCTCCATAGTTATACCATCGTTGGGAACATCCCTTCGTCTTCAGAATACCTCCACCTTCACAATCACGTACTGCTTCCATATACAAATTCAACGAACCACCTCTGAGAAACACCTCATGTCTAAGAACTATTCTCTATTCATGGACTATCGTTTCTTCCGTGTACCAGAGCTCACCCTCCACATACCACATGCTGAATTCTAACTTTCACATATCAAATATTCCTCTTCCTTGTACCGATTATTAAGTGGACAAAACTTTCCGCATAAATCCTTTGGCAGAATTTCTTCCACGCGAACAACTTTAGCCCTAGAGGAATTATCCCTCACCAACCACCATTGAACTTTGCAAAAATCCCATATCAAAAAGGTGTTATAATAATATTCAATCTCAACAGTAAAATGTGGGATTATATATTCTTATATAGGCAAAGATATCTGCTAAATACACTAATCTAAGATTTAACAAATCTTCAATTCATCTTCCACAACATACTGATCCATCTGCGGTTGCGAACCAGAATCCATATGTGACCCATTTTTCATACACGGTTCATGTACTACCTTTCCTCCTATGTGGTCAATCTCCTCCATGAATCATCATGCCATCCGCATACCACACCGTCTTTCGCTGCAAACAATTTTTTGTTTCGCAAACCGCTTATGTGTACTATTCCCACTGTCAGGTACGTTACAGCCTTAATAACCTATCTTTGAAAAACACCAACAATACTCCATTGTAGTCATTTGGCTTTGTCAAAAAACACATTCACACACAAAACATTAGTATATGACACCTTGAGGGATTTTTTCCAAGTAGTTTATTAGTTTTTAAATTCATTTAGATGTATAATGAACTTATGAATCATATAGTGGATAGTCTGGTTGGTTTTGCTTATGTAATTGGATGACTTATTTATGAAAGGAAAAATCATCACCCAAATGTTCTTGTGGATCTTGACATCTATTGTGACACTTTGGTAACTTGGATATTTCACCAAAGACCTAGTAACTAACTTTTCACTTATCATGAAAATGAGCAGTCTTGGGATGTTACATATAGAATATCGTTAAGTTTTATTTCTATAGCCTCGTCATTTTTATAATGATAATCCTTTAGTTTAATATTTTGTTTATCAATATTTTCCAAAAAATTATGATTTTATTTTTACCACTACATGCAGTGTTCCTAAATTTCTCATTCTCTTGAACATTGATCTTGTTTTTATAAATATGTTTTTTATTCGAATGTTTATTGTGTATATTTTAAATTTTGAAAACATCATTTTTTAAACCATATATTTCATAAGATTTTTCATCTATTAAATATCCATTAAAATTACTATTATATAATTAATTTTAAAGATCACTTCATCCACAACATAATTCCATTAAAAAGCGATTTTTCAATCCATTTTCAAAACCTGATTCTCCACTTGAAAAGGTTAATTTAGTATAGATCCATCAAGCTGCAAGATCTCACTTCACTTTTTTCATCACCTTCATTTTCATTATTTTCATCTTTAGGAATTCATGTTTTATATTCCATTTACTACAATATTCATAATAGTCTACTTATATTAGTTCATTAAAAATAGTATTAAATTATCAACTAGTTCAATGCTCATATATGTAATAATTTCTTTTATTTGTTATTAGTATCTATTGTTTCTCATGTAGTATCCTTTAGAACATAAATACTCTAAACATAGTTATTTTACTATAAATAAAAATCTATTGAGAACGTAGTAACATTCCTTTTCAATTTCAAAGACACTCCTTTTCTTTTACCAGATTGTTATTAATCAAAGTTTTCCCAATTCAAACTCATGTTGAAATAGGGAACCAATAAATTCATCAAGACTAGATTCTATAGAATTCTTAAATTCATCTATAAATACATCCACAATATGTCGGTTATTAGTAAGATCTCTTAAAAATCTTCCAGCAAGAACTTTATTATCTGGATCTTAAAATAAATCATTCATTCAATTTAAAATTTTAGTAAACATAAGGAGCATTGGATTTATAGATTCATTTTCACCCATATTAATATATTTATATTAAACCCTTATCATACCAATATTAGTTAAAATTACTTGAACAAAACCATAATGAGTAGTTTATAATGTTATCCTCATATCATTTTTTGGTTTAACTTGCTAAAATGTGTCAGTATACATTTTGGTTAATGATACAATAATGTATGTTCGTGATTTTTTTAATTCAAAGTATCATCACTGGTAAGAGTATTACAATCAACCTCAATGAATTTATAATGTTTTACCATGGTACATCAGCAGATAATTCATATATAATTAATATATTTTCCATTTTAACGTGTCAAAATCCATAATTCCTACCATTGAAATATAGTTACCTTTTTTATACACAACCAACATCTGAAATTCATACTTCTATATCAAAAAGATCATTTCATATGAGGGTAAGTACTATAACGTATTTATATATTTATATAAACTCTACTAGTCCATTAAATTATAAATATTTGAAACCAATTGTTTTGGTATTTCTAGATTAATATTCGATTAGTCATGAGGTGGAGAATTAGCCTCTTTAAAAAATTTAAATAATTATGATAATTTATTTAATTCATTATGAAAAATAAATTAATAACACATTTATTTATATAATATTTCTGATCAATTTTATCTAATATATTCTCATCAAAATCTCTAAATGAGAGTGTCGAACAAACGAATATACTTACATATATATTTAAATGAATTAAAACCATTTATGACTGTTTTTTAACCCTAGGACGCACAACCCAAATCCCATCCTTTTCACACCTCAAATCACAACCGAAATCCTTCCTTTTAAAGTGTATGAAAAACCATCCATTCTTTTGTCTATAATAAGAAAAATCTAAAACCTTTTTATTTTATCAAACCAATTTAGAACTATATTACAAAATTTTTAATCATATTTCCACAGCATGAGGTACTATTTATAGGGGTAGTATAGTTAGAAACTAAGGCCTCACTTTTAAATGTGGTGTTTTTAACCAATATTACAAACATAGATAATCTAGAAATAATTTATAACTAAATAATTAATTTAAATAATAATATTTGGAGATTAGAGGCTACAAAGAACACTTAGGTTATCACATGATCAAACAAGTGAAGTTTACTCGCCAAAACATACATTGTTGTGATTGAAAAAGAATGTCACATTGTATATTTCAAAATAAATCAAGAACCTCTATTCATTGAAATAAGTCTATTAAACTCTTTGTATATATTCACTTAAATAATAATAACAATCGAAAACATTTAAATGAATTCATAAACATTGTTATTTTTATATTTTCCCCTGAAGTATAACTTTTCACTCTCAATGATAAGAAATTGTTTGAGAGTTTATAGAATCATTGATAAAATAAAAAACTAGAAAATAGTTTTACAATTAAAATCATTAGAAATGGGTAATAACAATTAGATAAATTAGAAAATAATCATTAATAATTTCTATAGAAATTTCGCATAAATCATAAAAGGTAGAATCTTAATATTTATAATGATTTAATTAAGAAAACTCTCAAATTTTTAAGAAAAAAAAACATGAATAATTATCAATGTTATTTCCCAAGATTTTTAATTTAGGTCTACCTAAAACACTTCTGAAATTATCTCCATAAAATTGAAATAATTAATGTTAAATTATGGAACAATTACATCGCAAAAAATTTGCCTAACCACTATAGAAAAAGATATTGTAATGTTTCCGATATCACATATACCATTCAAATATTTCATTGCAATTTAAATTTAATATAACTTTAAAAATAGTGTACTTATTTATAGACCACATATGAATTTATTGTTATTGAAATATGAATTTCATATTACTTTTCAATGATGTTATAACATATTAAAATACTATATGAATTTGATCATATAAATTTTTGAAACCCATAAGACTTATTTTATAAGATTTTTTTAATCTGGTATTAATTTATACATAATAATTTTTATCTAGTAAAAATTTAATAGTAATTTAATTTGACTTCTCGGGTGTATATGATCAATCCATTTATTAGAAACATTATATTTTAATATGCTTTGTTTCTTATTGTATGAGTTATTGTTATTCTTAACTGGTGTTAATATAGAAGGGATAGTTAAACTATCCTCTCCCTAAATTTCCATGATCTTTCATCAATGTGGAATTGATATTTACCTCTTTTCTTACTCAACCATTCTTTATGTCCTTAGAGAATAATGATTGAGTATCAAAAGTAATGTTATTGTTCTTTATTTTTTCTCCTTGTTTAACTTTTCTCATTCCCTCCCCTCACATTTTTTCCTTATATAGGGTTCTAGGATTTTTTATTTCTCATTGTAAAGACGAAACACCCAAAAACCAAATAGATTTTACTCTACGATGTTAGACCTGCCCGTCACGGGTCTTATTCATATAGTTAGAGAACCTTTCTTCACGATATGGATTTATGGTATGTTTTTGAACTCCCACGAACATAGAATATTAACTAATTCATATATTTTCATAATAAAATTTATTAATCATGATTCATTAGGTATTAAATGTTAGTATCAAATGATTATTACCAATTGAAATCTCTCAGGAAAAAAAATAGGATTGTGTCCCTTTATAAATCTCATTAAATTATGAACTATCAATGCTTGATTATTTTAAATACCTTTTCACTTAAATTGATTTTTTATTTTTTATTTGTAATGGTTATAAAATACTATATATTTTAATCTTCTTTATCACCAACTAATATTGGAAAGAATCATTTTTTATGTTTTATTTTATTTTTATTTTATAAGTCACACATTAGGGGTTTGATAGAATTATGCAAATGATTTATTATGAAATAATTATAAATTTCATCAATGATTTTCTTATTATGATTAGTAACAAACTATCATAATGATTTTATGGTTGAATCTATGGGCTAAAGGTGTGTTTGGTTTAATTGATATAGATTCATCATGTATTCTATGATTATATTAATAATTCCTATGTCACTATGAAATAAAATTGTATGAACTTATATAGATGAAATATGATGGTTTATGATGAAATAGTTGAATATTAGAATAATACATGATATTTTAACTCCATTTAATTTATATTTGCCTCATGAGAAGCCTCGGGTACCAGCATGGGATCCTGGAATGAATTTTTATACTAAATAAAGATACTTTTATTGGATATAGATCACCCTTGGTTACCTATTATGGGACATGGTTCTCCCAGAGTTACCTATGATGGGAAATGACTCTCCCTTTAACACTCAACTTGGGAAACAATTATGCTTTAAATGTTCAACCATGTGGACACGGTACTCCCAAGGGGACTGAATTCAGTGACATGAAGTTTAAATATAGGACTTATTTTTCTATCACCATTTTTCCCAATGTTATATCCCATTACTCTCAGTGGGATTTTCATTGAAGAATAGTATCTTAAAATTATTTTTATACATAAATTTTCAAAAATTTACTAATATTTTATAATTATAATTCTTCTAATGTTAGTTTTTGAAAATAATATATTCGTGTTGCTTTTTTAAGAAAAATTAAAATAAAAATGTAATATATTTAGATAAAATTTCCATGTTATGGTTTGTTTTATAAAGATTTTATGGGTGGGTTTGGGAAAATCTATTTTTTTGATTCACTCACACCCTATGTGCTTTCTCTAAGTGTATCTATACCATGTTTTTTCTTCATTTAATAATTTTTTATAGATATTGAAAATATCCTTTCTAATTAAAAGGATTATACCATTTAATTATAAATAATATAATAAAGGTGGTGGAAGATTAAGTGATCATATTTAAAAATGGTTAATGTAATATCCATTTTTTAGGTATTGGCTATGTCCACTTGTTCATTCATGTTATAAGATACACAATCATTAATTTTGGATATCTATTGATGAGCATTTAGGAGATTTATTGCTTTCCCTAATTTATTCATATTATCCATTATTGGAAATATAATTCTAACCATTGATAACCAGTTCCCTTGGAATATTTTTACAACATAGGGAGATCAATAACATTCCCTTGGACATGTGGTAGACTGGCTTTGGTATCGAGATATGATCTATTATGTTGGTTTAGTACAAAATGATCTAAGCCTGGTTATGTTTCTAGGTTTATGATAGGTGGTAGTAGAATCATTAAACATTATAAGTAAACAAAAAACTATATTGAAAACCCTTTTATAGTGGAAGTAAATTTTCCCAGGGAAGTATGATATTTAGGGGTGTAAATCAACCCTTCAATGGGTTGACAATTATATTATTTGTCTATAATTAGGTGCCATCAAAATTAATATTCTCATCTAAAAAATTAATCAATCATTTCATTAAATATGTAATAAATTAATTTCATTATAATTATACTTATAATAATAATTAAAAACTCCTCTAGTGGTTATTGGTGGTATGAAAATTGATCATTCTGTTATTATTTTTTTGTATCTTTTCTTGGTGGTTTACTAATGTGTATATAGTGATTAGGTAATTTATAGATAGATATAATGATTATTTTTTAAACATGTTTGAAAGGAACATAATTTCAAAAAGTTTTATAGGTATTTAAATAGTTTTATGCTAATATTTTATATGAATATTATTTCTAATGGTTCTAAAACAATGAGATTTTGATGAAATAAAAACAAAAAAAATGATTATAAATATTTTTTATAATGTTTAATTTGAGGAATCATTGGTTTTTTATTTTCAATAGATATTTATAAGTAACATTAAATATTCTAAAAAAAATTTAAAAAGGAATGGTATTGTTATTATATTTCCGAACATGATTAAATTGAATGGTTTAAGTTGGTATTTATATAAAAAATTTAGGAAAACGAGTTTTTAACATAATTAATTGAATGTGCCTAATGGTTTTTTATTCCTATATAAAAATTTAAATATAGGGATTTATTTTTTTCATATCTTTTACTATTGAATTTTATTCCTTTAAAGGTATTTTATTTGTTATATATTGATTTTTGTATTTGTTTTTGGTAAAATATATTTAATTTGGTAATTGTGACAATGAAAGTAAATAGAATAGACCCTATATTAATTTAAATTTCATGAAGGTAAAATAGTTACATTGATCAAACCTTCATTTCAATAGATAAAAAATTATAGAGAGCTCGACCATTAATTTTATTATTCATTTTCTTTTATGTATAGTAATATTGAATGTGTAATGATAGAATAATTATTTTCTTGATATGAGCAGTTCCTTTATGATTTTTTTTATCCCGAATTCCTTGAAGGCCTTCATTTTTTATTGATTTTTGATAACCCCCCTTTCAAGGGATGAGGGGAAACCCTTACAAGGCACGTAGGCTCATAGATTACATGGACCGTCGGCTTAGGAGATTACATGACTTGAAGGTCTTAGGGAATTCAACCAGACTATCTACAAAAAACTATCCATCCGTAGAATCTACACCATGATAGGAGCTCTCCACCTTCGCATGGCCATATTTATAGGCTTCTCATGCAATCAAATTATAGTTTTGATGGCATATCCATAACCTCTCATTCTGAAAAATCTATTTGGCTCTGCTCTTGTGAGTGCACCTACTCTGAATCCTCTTCTAGGGCTGCTCATTTTTGTAGTGTCTGTTTGGGGCAATAGTATGTGGCCCGAATGTCTGGAGGTGGCCTGAGGGCCTTAAAGGTGGCCAATAATCCCTACTAACCTGAATTCCTAGGTTTCCTGAAAGCCTTAAGGACTCTTAGCCCAAACTAGTGGCCCAAGGTTAATACTTCCAACTACTATAGTATCGAACAGTTCCTGCTACAGTGCCTGATACAGTACCCACACAGTGTACAATTCTGCTATGGTACCTTCTACAGTACTGCTATAGTAGCCCTGAAATATTCCTCTACCTGGTTTTGAACCAGGTTCTCTTGGATGCACATAAGGATTCCTCACCAACTACGTTGAGGCTCATGTGATATTTTCGTTATCAATTTATGTACATCATGTTGATTTGTAAATTTCATTAAATATGATCAAATGATTTAAATAGTATATGTTTCTCTATTTTAATATGGTATTTAAGACCAAAATATTTGAAACAATATTTAAAAGAGTTTATTATGATTTTTTAAGATAATTGTTTTCATTTAATCACAATTTAATATGTAAATTATGGTTTAATTTTACATTTTTTGTGATTAAATTTAATATTATTTTTATTTATTCTTATATTGAAATTAATTTTCTTTTAAATGAAAATTTTATGTTTAAAAAAGTATTTTTTTTAAATAATTTTTTTCTTACATTAAAATGGGTTTCTGATTTACATAATGTTTATAAAACAGTTCAAGGATTTAAAGACTTATTAAAATTTATTTAATAAAAAAATAAAAAATAATAATTTTTTGGGTTTTATTACCTTTTTTAGTTAAAATTTTAAATTATTAATTTTGTATTGATGAGTATAATATTTAATGTAGGAAATTGAGGTTAATTATTTCGCTTTTTATTATATTTATTTTTTTAATAAACTACTGTTTAATATAAAATAGAATCTTAAATTTTATTTGTTAAATGATTATTAGTTAATAGTTCAATGATATAAGATATAATTTTGAGTGGGTTATTACGTAAAATCACTAGTTTTCTGACATTGAATCCTTTTAGACATGTTAAATTAGATTAATTATTCACTTGTTTATGTTTTTATTTCAATTTTCTTTAAATGAATCGTCAAGTGATTAATATAGTTTCTTTTTATTAACATACCTTATGGATTAGTATTAATTTAGTTTTATTATGGATAAAATTATATAAAGATACTTGTAAAAAAATTAAATTTGGGATTTCTTTTGTGAATATTTTTTAAATGGGTAGTTGATTGAATATTTTTCTGTGTAATGTGTTAGAAGGGAACTGTGATATAAATATTAATAGAATATTTATTTGGATGACTTTTCTAATAATTTGTTTATAATAATGGGTTAATTTGTTGGAACGGTTTAGAAATTTTTAATATGTTTAGTTGAAAGTATTTTTGAATTGGTATTATATTGAGTTAAATCTAATTATCATAATTTAAGGTCATTTATTTTTTGTTTGTTGGTTTGTGTTAAAACACTATGTTAAAGTGATTCTTGTCAGTAAGTATAAATTTAAACATCATTTTCAATATTGGAACAATGTGGATTTAGGTATATGTTTTTTTAGGAAACATACTGATTAGAAACATGAAATTCAATTTTATGAAATATTAATATTCCAAAACAAAAATATTAGGATTTGGTATATTATTTTAATAAATATTGTCATTTTGACATGTTGAGCTCTTGAATGTCATTAAAAGTAAATAAATTTATTGTAACACCTAAAAAAATTAATAATGTAATGATGAATATTCCATGAATTATATTTATAAATGCTAAAAATGTATTTAATAGATTAATTTTCACGTTTATAATATCCTGTTGTAGTTTGGTATACATATTTTAAAAATAGGGTGAAACCTAGGAATTTTTTCACATTTATGGTCATTTAATGAGGAGGGTGAATTGGTATTATTCAATTTCAGGGGTAAATTGGACAAAAATTGGAGTAGGTGGATTTCATAGTTAACATGCTTGAACTTGCATATTACCTTTTTGTGTTCAATAAATGACCCAATTTGGGTAAATGCATTGTATGAGTGGTATGTATGGAAGGGGGACTATGCATAATAATCGTATAATGTATGAAATTCATATAAATAATTTTTTATATCATCGTATATCATATAAATTATTATATTATTTGGTTAAGTTATTTAGATATTTCAAAATTCATAAATGATGTTTTAAGTGGAATTCCAACTTAAAACGACCATAAATTTGTATTTGGGTATTTGTGTGACTTCCATCTACTATAAAATAAATGCTTGTGAAAACTTTTAAGATTATCACTAATAGGGTGCCCAAAAAGTTTTTTTTATTAATAAATAGTGTTGATAAAGGAATCTAAAATTGAGTTCTAAGTTAGGATGTCATATTTTCCATATGTGAAGAAATATTCTAAGTGTTCATTTGGGATCATAAATTATGTTTATATTAACTAAAATTACATCAAAATTGTGTTTTAAAATTTTATTTTATATCCATAAATAAACTTATGTTATTCAAGTTATTTTTAGAACATTCTTTTCTTTAAATACATTTTTTATTTTTATATAATGGTATCTCAACATCACAAAACTATAATTAATTACCAGAAATAATTTCTATAAATTGGATCTGTGGAAGTAATTTATAGATAATATTTAATTTAATGGTGGTTATGAGTATTCCCCTTACCTATTTTATTCTGTTATAGTAATCTATTTTATGGGGATGATACTTAATATGGTCAACTATATATTGGGGAGTTCCAATATTGATATAGGAATTTTTAATTGAAAATTACTACCATTACTTATTTAAGTATTTTATTGAGAAAAAATGTTGTCGTGATTAAATTTAATCTATTTAAATTCTACGTGTGTTTAAAAAGAATATTTATAACTCAACCAATTTTAATGGATCTTTTAATGAAATAAATTAAAGGTAGAATTTTTTAGTTTAAAAAATACTGATTGGGGTAATTGAAAAACCTAGATCTTTACCTCTTGGAATATTTTTATTTAAATGATAGTTTTGGAATAATACAGTGATATTGAAATTTTTTAATGGATTTTAGATATTCCATGTCTGGTGTGCGTGGTCATAGGGGTAATTTAAGGGACCTATGTATGTTTCCTTTACTGGCCCCAAACCACAATTTTTCATCCTAGAAATTCTAAACCCTCTAAAATAATGTTATGGAATTTTATTTTGATAAGATTTTGTATTATTTTATTATCTTAATAGATGAACATTCACTTTCTATATTTAAATTATTTTTAATTAAATAAATTCATGGATTTTTATCATATATATATATATATAATAATTTTTTGGTACAAAATTATTAATTATTACTTTTAAATCTATATAAAAGGAAAATGGGTTGTTACGATAATCATTTTAGGATCCATGATGTTTAGATTATTCAAGAGAATCAATCCATTTATTTTAAAAATTATCAATTATTATTTAGTTTTTATTATTGAAATTATTATTATTATTTATTAGGAAATAAGTGTGATGAAAAATTTTCTCACCCTCATTTTATATGGACTTTACACAATGAGGTAAGGGTAAACTCTCTCTTTTATTCCATAATCATTCTTTATATACTTATATAATATTGCATTATGATTTAATAGAAAGGCTCCCTTTTCTTCATTTCTCTTTATTTTCCCTATTTAATTTAACTTTAATCATGATACTTCTAGGTATGTGGTTCTTGTATATTGTGGGTTTCACCATGTCGCGGAAAAATACTTCAAAAAAATTGGGATTTTTCTCTCAGGTGATAGAGAATCCCTTCACGTCTCATTTGAACACAGTTATAAGTTCAATCTTCAACCAATAGATCTCCAATGATTTTCCACATTTCTAGGATGTTTCAAAATTAATTCATTCCTATTTTTTTAATTATGATTTAATAAAAATGAAAAATTAATCTAAAAATTAGATTATTAGTAGATGAAAACCAATATAAATCTATCAGACAAGTGAATGACGTTCATTTTCATTGGTTAGTTCTTGTAAATATTGAACGTTGAATGGTTGATTATTTTAAATAATATTATCATCCAAAATAAATTAAAGTAATATATTTATAATGGATATAAATAAAAATAAATTTTCATCACCTTTATTTTTATTTCATATTAGAAAGGTATTATTTTTCATATAATATGTTGTTTTAAGATTTTAGGTCAAAAATTAGGATATTTAAAAAATACCATTAATGTATTACTATGATATAATTATAAATTTTTAGTGGAATATATTGAAATGATTTTTACTGAACTATAGAATTAAAGTTAAGATTTTATCCATGCTTTAAATGAAAATTTAGTTGAATTTAAATTATATTGTAATACATTTCATGTTAATATTAATCAACCCTATTAGATTATTAAATTTAAGTGAATGAATTTATTATTATGAAATATAAGGGTATTTGATTAAATAGTTGTTTTTAACTTGACGCCATGAATTAGATACTCCCTTTACTAAGATCTTCCTCATGAGGAGCCTTGGGTACCTATGTGGTATTTAAGGATGATTTTTCATACTAAATGGAGATAATTTTAATGGGACATGATTCTCCCATAGTTACCAATTATGTGAAATGGGTCTCCCTTTGTTACCTGTGAAGGGATATTACTTTCCCGTAGAACCTCAACATGGGATATTGTTCTCCCTTAACTATTCAACAACGTGGATAGGGTACTCCCATGAGAACTAAATTCAAGGAACTTACATTCAAATTGATGTATTAGGTTTTTATAACATTAGGACCCTATGATATATCACAATACACTTAGTTTCATTTTATTTAAATAATCACTTCCAATAATTATGTATAAACATTAATTTACAATATTTTATTAAAATCATTTAATTAGGATTCTATTAAATTAATTTTCTAAATAAAATTTCTCAATATGATTTATTTTATGTAAACTATAAATATTTGAATTTTATTTTCAATCAAAACATTCTTGTTATGGATCATTTCTTAAATGTGTTATATAGGTAATGTAAAAACATACCAGGTTCATTATCGCACGCCATACATACGCCATTAAACTATATATATACTTCATTTTGTGTTCATTTGATCAATTTTTCTGTCATAGACTACAACATATCAAATTACTTGGATATGACCATTCACATTGGTGTAGATAAATGGTGGTTGGGGAACATAGATTTCTCATTTTTTCCCAATGTTAGGAGAGTATCTTTTTATCTGTTATGGGTAATTTTGATATTACAATTTTTTATGGGATATATGATTTATTATTTTGGATTTCTAGTATAGGTTGTTCATATGAAAATTCATCCAGAATCATTTAATCTTATCATTTTTATGGTTGAAATCATTTCCACCCTCAATATACAATTCCCTTAACACATTTTAGAAACTCTTGGTGATTGGGAATGATCCTTGGACGTGTGTCAGATGTCATAGAAAAACACCACTAAGTTATTTCATGATTATTGAAACTATAGATATCCATATTAATTGAGTGACGAAAGTGTGGATGAAAAGGGGAGGACAAGCTGGAGGAAGAAGAGTGGAGTCACTTACATGGATATATTGACGTGTTTTGGTGGAATGTCTTCTAAAATGAATCCAAAATGTATGGTAAAAGGGGAAACTATCAAGATTTGAATCGACTAGAGGGGTACGGAAAATGAGGGGATAAAACACATCCTATATACATTAAAATAATATTTTTTCAAAAAATTAAAGTTGTGGCCAAATGTCTTATTTATTTTATCAAAAGACATATTTTTCTTTTTAGTATCCTATTATGGTGGTGAGTAATGAAACATGAACTATAGTAGTGATAGTACTATAGTATGTACTATAGCAACCTAGGTAATATAGTTAAAATATTCACTAAAGGGCCTTTTGGAAAAAAATATATGATCTTTTAGTTAAAGGTATTGGAATTTTGTTACAACTAGGACTACGGTGCATGAACATTAATCATGAAAATATTATCGTTCTAAAGGAAAACCCATTTTCATTTTTCACCTATATGATCTCATGAAGGTCATTCATCCTACACATTAATCCAGTAAAAACTCCCCAAAAATAAAAAATAAGGAAAAAATTCAATATAAAATCGATAATGAATGATTATAAAATTTAATACTGAAAAGTGATATCATGGGTTTCATAATACTCACCATCATACCACTATTTTAATAATAAAGACATTAGATTATTTTGGGACTAAGATAGAGACAAGACCATAACATTATCAAGAGAAATTATCCTTACTGTGATTAGTCTAAAAAGTAGATATATTATATAATTTTACCATATAATAATCTTAATGTTTAGACCATGATTTTTCAAGCCAAAAAATTCATAATATCAAAATTTATACAAACTCAATTGGATTCACAAAGAGAATTAATCAGTGGAAACAAATCCTAAAGGGTATAGGTCACACCCTAACCTTGTAATTTGTTTTCTTTTATTCTTTTCTTGATGTTGGATATTTTTTGGGGTTCAGGTTGAGTTCCTGGTTTGAATTTTTTTAGGTGTGGATTTTCTGGGTTATTTTTTGGCCTATTCAATGTTTTTATGCTCATTTTAGAATTTAACTATGTGGATTACGGAGGGATAATGTTTTTTAAATTCATTTTCCACTTTCATGGTTTGACATGCACAATTTGATCATGTATTCGCCTAAATTTTGCGAGGTCTTGGAGAAACCATGTAGAACGCATGTACGTATGATATAAAATTTAACATATCCAAATCACATGGTTGATGCACAGTTTCCCATATCATGTGGCCAAACCATGTGGGTTCCCCTTTTCTAAATTTCTGTGCACACGATAGGTGCGTGGTTTGGAAAACTATGAGGTCAAACCAAGTGAGTATCCCAATTTATTAAAAATATTAAATTACATATTTTCCCATATTTTTTAAACACTATTTTTGGGTTTTATCCTCTTTTTAGACCTAGGAACACCCGGAGGCTCCCAAATACCCTACTCCCTTACTCTCCTTCCACCATTAAATCCCCTCTAAGTTCACTAAGTGATTTTCATTTTGATTTTTTTGTTCAATTTCATTCTCTCCTCTCTTTTATCTCTTGGCTTCTCAGTTTCTCTTGTAGAGGTTTACTCATAGATAAACCCTAAGTGTTAGGGTAAATTTTTTATTCCATTTCCATGATGTTAGGGTATTTGGATCAACCTTGAATATCAATTATTTTGTACCCATATGTTTTGTTGTGTTCGCACATCATTCAGGTTGGGTTTTTAGTCCATTTCCTTTATATAACATACTATTTGATGCTTTTGTGTCTCTAAACATGTTATGAATGTGATTAACATGATTTTCTTGTGTTTTTTTGGTTTACTATAGTGTTTTCATCTTGTAAGAATTTGTGGAAATTTATTTTCAAAGGAGTTCCTTAATTATTACTATATATAAATTCATTTAAGATGTTTGATAAAAAAGACAATTGGACTTTAAAGATAAATTAAGGTGTTTTGGATGGTGTTTAACCTTAATATTTTTTCAATCGATTTGTTTGTGAATTGGTTGTTAGTGAATTTTATTGTTTGGTTCTCGTCTGTGGATTGTTGTGTTTAGTGGTAGTGAATGTGGTGTCTCTTTTAAGTGGATCTTGGGTGCTTTCATGGTTACATGAAATGGTTCATAGGATGTGTGAACATACATATGTTCATGGAATGAACATAGGTATTTCAAACCAAATGAAAATGTCACGTGATAAAAATTATTCCCTTAATTCGTAGGTTTTCAATAGCTTCACCCCCCTTTTCCTTTTCCTTTACCTTTCACTCTTCCTCGTCTCAAACAGTTCCTTTAACCCATTATTATTTTCAAATTAATCCTTGGTTTTTAAATGGTGACTTAGTGCTCTATGTGAGTTTAAATGTGGTTTCAAATTTGTTTCCAAAGACTTGGACATTTTGTAATTTGGTGATGTGGCATGGTTTCAAAAGTGATAACAAGCTCATTTTAGAACTATCATTTGGTTGTATGATTTTACCTTCATTTTGAAATTGTTTTATAATTGGGATTTTATTTTGAATTGTTAATGTCACAATCGGTAAATTTTTTTCTTTTGGAAATTGGTTTTAAACTCGTATGATGTGAAGGCTTGGTTGGAACAAGTGAATGGATTACTGTGATATGGGAACATCTATGGTCGATCCCCTGAGCATAGGGTCATATTATAGGTGGTGTAAATGTTTGGTCTAGGAAATCATGGTGGTTGTTGGTTTTTATTATATCAGGGCATGTGTTGAACTCTCTATTCACTATGTAATATTATCAAGTGATTCCTTGATATGGTCTTGAGGGTTGAGTGATGGTTTCTTCTCAACCCTGATTAGATGAGTTGGTATCCCTGAGATTTGTCGAGAGGCCAGGTGGGATGTTCCACAATATTTTCTAGTTTTGAGTTTCTTATTGGTAATTTACTTTGGATTTTCACCAAACACATGTATGTGAGTTCGAATTAATTATGTAAAAGTATTTATTATATAGATGATTATGAAATTCTGGTGATTTCTATCCATTTGTTCAGTTTTAATTATTTTTAATGCTTCTAGTTATTCTTCCTTGTTATGTTTTTTTTATTTTCAATGTGACCCTTTTTACCATTTGGCATGGTTTCTTGTTGGGTAATTAGTTCTATATTTGGGTTTTTGAATGGGAGACATATTTCAAAAGGGATGTTGTGTGTGTGTTCTTTTAAAAAAGGGTATTCCTAGAAAGGCATGTTTGGATTCTAAAATTTGATAACATATTTTCTAATTATATTTCAAATTATTGTCTGTAGATAGATTTGGGAAAGGAAATTATTTGAACCTATGGTGATTTTCTACTAATAATTTGTATTATCACACACTACAGTTCCTCTAGGCATCAGTAGATTCAATTTTTTTTTGGATGTTCAGGGTTTTTTTCATTTTCCTTAGATAATGTTGGTGTTATGGTTGGTGGTGGCCAAGAGGTTATATGGAGATCATGTTACCACATCTCGGTTGTAATTTTGTATTCATTTTATGTATTTTTCATCACATGTTGTATTTGGATTTTTTTATTAATGTTAAATTATTGGTCCTATTGTGTGCTCTATTAAGTTGTTTATTTTAGTTGTTTGGGTACAAATCATTCTCCGTACATTATTATTGACACTCGATGCTATTGTCCAATCTAGGGGGATCAAAAAAACATCTTGATCTATGTCATGGGACAATTCAGGTGTGGGGAAGGATGCCATCCTCTCCTAGTTCATGAAAAAATGTAATCAGAGTAGGCCCTTTGTTATTTTGGGTGTTTGGTGGACTGATGATAGGATTGTTGGGGCATTAGAGGTAGGTACGAGAAGAGCATCAGGAACTTCATCTCGTACTAATCCTCAATTTTATAGGGGTAGTCTGGTATTGGAATCATTTTTTTATTATCAGGTGTGTGGATGGGGAATTATAATACATGGGATTTGGTGTTGTATGGAGGTATCACATGGAGTAATTACCCATGTAGATCCCAAATGCATGACTCGTGCCATTTCTTGTAGTTGGTGCTTTCCTGGGGAACTAACCACTAACCGTGATGTTGGATATTGTACAGATAATAGTTCTTCATCTCAGAATCTTTGTGTTAGTTTTTATTTGGTTTGATTTCGGCTGTGAAGGTTGATTTTGAATGGGAAATGGTTTTTTAAAATATGGTCTTTAAAAAGGAAAATTATTTTGGAAAATCAGTTTTCAAAAAGAAAAATGATATCGGGGGCATGAGTATTTTTATAAAGTGAAATTTTATGTTTGATTTGGATTTGAAAATAGGTTTTGGTATTTGATAAGTGTCGTTGGAATAAGGTAGGTTTTAAAATTAGAACGAAATGGTGGTTTTTGAAAAGAGGAAACTTATTCTGATTGGGAAATTTTGATTGTGAGCTATTTGTTATGGATCAAATGGTCTTTTTTCAATGTTTTTATTGGATATTTATTTTGATTTTATGTTCTCTTTAATTCATATTATTCTACCCAACAAGGTCTTTATTGTTTCTAGTGAGTTTCATCCCATTTTTGGATTTTTTTTTTAGACTCCAAGTGGAGTGGTGGAACCTAGTTCTTCTCAATTGATATCTATTTTTCATGTTGATCGAGTTCATTTAGAGGTAGTGGAATGGATTGAAGAAGTTAAGAGTGAATTCTGATTTTTGGGAACTCCTAAATCTTTTATCTTCAATGTTGTTTTGAACTCATTTTAAGGTCAATCTTTAGACCAGTGGAAGGTGATCATCCCAAAATCATTACAAGATGGGGTGTCTTGGGAAGTGTTTCTGACTTGTTTCATCAGATGGTACATACTAGAGGTGATGAATTTGAATAATGTGGTGGGGGTTTTGGTGTTGAGCAGGGCCAGGGGATAGTGAAAGTCTATGGTGATAATTCCAAGGATATGGTTTCTTTCTCTAGGGAGTTGGTGTATGAGGATATTTTGAAATACCCTCACTTCATTTGGGGTCATTTACCAGAGATTAATGACAAATTCCTCTCACCCAGTGAAGTCTGTTTCAAGATATTAGTGGATGAGATGTTCTTAACTGAGTTGGTTCCCATGGGAAAATTGGTGGTATCTAACACTCTTCATGGTTCCCTACCTAGAGAGAGGTTTGTCTCATAAGAGCCTATTATTGAGAGGCCCCCTTTTCCAATTCCAACTTCTAACTCATCAGACTGTTCGATGGTGTGCACTCAATGTAGTTAGTTTGGTATTTCTCGGTTGCCTTGTCGCAATCTTCTGAAGGCATTTAATTATTATAGTTTTTTGGTTAATCTGGAGAAATTTTATAAGTATCATTCACCGATAAAGAATCCGTTATTTTTTGGTGTCATCTCTATATTGTGGGGTGGAATACTCATCAAGAAACCAAGGCCTCATCCATAGTAACCAGAGTGAATATTTTCACACATCCAAGAATCATCAAGGGTGTGGGTAACCTTGTCCCTATATTTATATCATGTATTGGAGTGAAGATATTATAAGTTTCTTTTTTATTGTTTTTTACAGTGTTTTAAATTCCTTATTTTTTTCGTGGAAGTTTTTTTGGTCTTGTTCTCTTGGAATTCAAATTTTTGTGTCTTATGGATGTGAATTTTCAAATGTTTTTATGTCTTGTTTGTGCTTAAAATTATAGAAGATGCATATTGGTTTTATGTGGTGTTATTTTGGGAGATGTGGGTGTTTAGTAGAAATAATGTATTATGTTTTATTTATATAATTATTTTGATTCCACTTGCATGGTTTCCCCCTTGTGGTGTTAGTCATGGGTTCGTGTTGGGAGTCCCTACATTAGGATACTCTAAAGTAGTTACTTTGTGTTAGTCGGGTTCTTGTGGTGGGGAAAACACCCCCACCCTCCTTGTGAAAAATCATCTAATTGACTATTCTCAAAGATTCGGTTATCTGTGAATTTTTGATTGAAAGGTCACCAGGAAACATGCGGGTTTTTTTGTTTCATTCAGGCTTGGGATAAAATATTATTTATCATTTGGTTGGTTAACTTTATTTTAGAAGAATGTGTATTTTTTGGAGATAATTGTCCCACCCCTACATTTTAATTTCTTTTATTTTATTTCTTTCATGATTTTGGATATTTAGTTTGAGTTTTTGGATGAGTTTCCTGATGTGAATCTTTTATTTCTTCACATTCTAGTTGTGTTTTCTCTTATTTAGGGTTTTATGCATGTTTTGGAGGTTAACCGTGTGGCCATTTGAGAGATAAGGTATTTTTAGCTCATTTTTTTCATAGTTGGTTTGACTTGCATAGTTTGAGAAGGTATTGGAGTAAACTATGAAATGGTCTAGGATAAACTGTATATTAAGTGTGTACGGAAGATCTGCAATTTGATAGCCCCACATCACATAGTTAGCTCATGATATCCCGTAATATAGGGAAAACCCCTGTTGGGTGCCCCACTTCTCTATTAGGATGTGCACAATTGGCACATAGTTTGGAAAATCTTTCACCTAAACCATGTGAGTTTCCCATGTCATTAAAAATTCAAAATTATATATTTTTCCTTGTTATTTTTTAACACTCTATTGTGTTTCCCACCCCTTAAATAGCCTATATGCCGCAAACGGCTCTATAAAACCATCATCCCTTGCTATGATTTAAACAAATAAGACCCTCAAAAGTTTCTAGATATGTTTCCATTTGATGTATTTTTTCAATTTCCTTCCCTCATCACTTTACTCTCTTGATTTAGTAGATTGTCTTGGTGGGGTTTTCTATTGGATGATCCCTGTAGGTAATGGTTTATGTGTGTTTTTATTTCTTCAATGTTAGGGTGTGTGGATCATCTCTGATGATCAAACTCTTCCTTCCCCAAAATTTTAATTGCATTCACACATCGTTGAGGTAGTATTTTTTCATCTATTTTCTTTATATCACATACCACTTTATTCTTGTGTGTTTTTAATGGAGTTATGAATTTGTTTCATCTGATTTTGATGTGTTTCTTTCGGGTTATTATTATGTTTTGTGTTGAAAAAATTGGTGGAAAATGGTTCTCAAATGGTTTCTTTAATTGTGCATATATAGAAATGCATACATAGTGTTTGATAAAATTATAATTGGAATTTATAGATGAATTTTGGTGTTTTGGATGGGGTTTAACATTTCTTAAGATTTGGTAAATTTATTTTTTTATAAATTAGGTGTTCCTCATTTTCATTTGGTGACTTTTTTGGTTTGGTGCTCATGTGTGGATTGTTTTATTTTAGGGTTAGGCAATTGTTATATCTTTAAAATGGTTCATAGGTGTTTTCATGGAGAATTTAAAAGTTTCATAGTATTTTTGAAATCTATATGTTCTTGTGGAGAACATAGTAATGGGAAAAAAATTATAATGGTCGTTGATAACAATGCTTCCCTTAATCCACGATTTTTCAATGCCTTCACCCACTTTTCCTTTTCCATTTCCCTATTCCAAATATCTAATGGATATTTAAACACACTCTTATATTGAAAATGGTTCATTTGTTTTCAAATGGTGACTTGGTTTTCTAATTGAATGTAAATGTGGTTTCAGATGTGTTCTCTATAGATTCTCCAATTTGAAATTTTATGATGTGGCTTGGTTTCTAAAATGATATAAATGCGTATTTATTATCTTATGTGTTTTCGTATGTTTTTACCATGACTTGGAAAAAAATCGGAATTAGATTTGGATTTTGAAATGATAAAGGTCTTTTGGTACTTTGTGTTTCTTTGGGAATGTTTTTTTTTGAAACTCTATGATTTGAAGGCCTATTTAGCACTTGTGAATGGGTTTTTTTGAGACGGGAACATCTATTGTGGATCCTCTGAGGGGTGGGTTATCAAAAATATGGTGTTAGTGTTTGGGATAGGAAACTATAACGGTTATGGGTTATTTTTTAGAGCCACGTGTGTGAGGACCTCCTCGTTCACCATGTACTATTTTTATGGGATACATGGGAATCATCTAGAGGGTTGGGTGACTATTTCATGTTGACCTCGATTAGATGCGATGGTACCCCTGGATTGTTTGAATTAATGTTCATGTGGGATGTGCCACTAGATTGGATAGTTTAGAGTAAATAGTTGGTTATTATCTATGGAGATGCACCACACACCGGTAGTTGAGTCCCAATTCAGTATGTCCATGGATAGAATCTATTTATATTTAAGAAATTATTACGATATCTGCTTGTATGTTCTAATTTACTTCTCCAACATGTATCTATTTATCCCTTCTTGTTCCATTTCCATTATTTCTATAATGATCTTTTCTATCAATTGTCCTGGTTTATTGTTTGGGGTTTTTATTCAGTAATTGTGTATTATAATGGAACATTTTTTCCAAAATATAACTTGTGTGTATGTTATTTCAAGAAAGGGGATTTATATAATGTCATTTGTGGATTTTTAAATGTGATAACCTATTTTCTATATTTATTTCAATCATCTATTTTTGGAATATTTAAGGAAAGGAAATCTATGTGATATATGATTATTTCTAACTGATTTGTTCAATGCTCACACCCTTCTTGTGCCACCAAACATCAGTAGACTCGATCTCTTTTGTATGTTCATGTTTTCTAGATTGGTATTTATTAGAACACGTTGGTATCGGGGTTATTGCTGACCAAGAGGTCAATTGAATAATTTCTTCACTTGTCTCGATTAAAGTTTTGTATTCAGTTTCTATTTTCGTCATCAAATGGTGTATCTAGATTAGTTTTAATATTTATTTATGTTTAGATATTTCTTATGATTCATGATCAATTAGTTTTGTATCATGTTTATTATGGTAAAAATAATTCCCCTTGTATTTTCTTGGATTCCCAGTGCTACTTGCATGCTCAGAAGAATCACGGACTGTAGTTGAGCCTTTTCTCAGGCAGGGTTGATTTTTAGTTTGGATGGCTTCTTGGCCTAGTTAGTGATAGTACACCAAATGATATTCCATCATATCTATATATTATATGATTAGGAACATGAACATACAATGAAACACAAATAATATCAAGATAAACAACAGAGATAGAAAAGTTCAATCCTTTTACTAATATCTTATCTATAAATGAATATATTCATTTCAAAAGAAATCAATTATGAATTTTGAATTATTCAAAAATATTCCTCAATAGAATCATTTTGGAATGATATAGGAATCCTCATTGATTAGAACCATCCTCGTGAAGAAATAATATAAAATAATTAACACCTACATAATAGCACTAAACTTTCACTGTCAAATGTATTTATTGTCAGGTTCAAAACAAATAATGAATTTACACTAATACAAATTTTCCATTCAATAGATATCAAATAGAACCATAAAATATAAGAATCATTCATTAAAATAGAGTCATTAGATCAATATTTTATCGAATTTTTTCAAATTATCAAATAAAGTTTTACCTCTATTAATCAAATAATATAAAAATGATACATCAAATAAACTTCCACAAATAAATCAAACATAAATATATGATTAACTAAGAATCCTCTCCATCATAGAAACCTCTATATATTTTGGATATGTCATGATTTACACCACTATTGATAATTCATCTTATAAAACTACTGAAGATTAACAAACCAACAAAATTGATGTCAAAATATCTCAAACATTATTTCTAATAAAACCCCATTTTTCTACACTATAAATGAAAAAGATATTACATCTTAATAGAAGTAATAGAAATATAATAATAAGGATGATCACCACAAACATCAATTCCATGATCATAGTCCTTTAAAATTTTCTTCTCACTAGAAAGATTACCTTTTCACCATATGGAAAATAAATAATTCATAATTTTTTTTCTATTAATTAACATTTTCCATCATTACCGTATTGGTTACTTATACATATAATGTTAGGTTAGATGAAAACAATTATGAACTATAATTAAATGGTGACCTGTTTTAAATAATCTCTCTTTTAATGACTTATTACTGACTATATTTAGATTGAAACGAAAAATCTCTTTAAAATATTCTATATAATCTTTTGGTATCTGATTTATTTATTATAGATACATAAATTCAATTTCATTCTCTTTTATTACATTATTAGGATAATTCCAATAAAAACTATTTTCATAAATACACACAATATATTTCTTCATGGGAATGATCATAAAGAATATTTTCCCACCATTCTAAGCCTGATCACTTGATCGTGACTATATTTACTTTGACATTAAATATTATAATAGTGTATACATATATTTTTTAATTCTATAAACAACTTTAACCTCTGCATTTCCGCTTATTGAACTTGATTACCATTTATAATGTATAGTTCATTCTTTAAGAACTCTTTAAAATAATCTATATATTGTTATTATTTTGATTTTACCACTCCATTAAAATTATATAAATAATAAACACCTCAATGGACCAAATCATGATTATTTTAATGTTTGTAAAGAAATACACCCCAAGAACATCTTCTTCTCTTTCTTTGACACTATTCATGGAGGTGTACTCCAAAACAATATGAAATATATATATATCTCAATGAAATTAAATATCAAGTTAAATCACATATAAACTAATCACAAAATAATTAGATTATAAAAATAATTTATAAAAATTACTATCATATCAAAATAAAGTCAAGTAATCATATATAAAGAAAAAAGACACTAGATAACTCTTCAAATAAGTTTATACATAACATATTGAAAAAAAAAATTATTTCATGAAACAAAAAATAGTTGATAGGAGTTCAGAAAAGTATTTTTACAAAACTATATTTTACACTTAAAATTATATTTAAAATAAATGAAAAATATAGAATCATTATTTATTCCAAAAAATATTCCCTTTTAAATTATTCAATGATTATAATTTAAAAAAAACACAATAGTTGTAAAACCTAAAAATATTATTCATATATAATAAAACCTATCATGAAATATAAAATGTCATGGAATTATCTTTTACACAATACATCATACCATGAAATTATTACAATAAAACCCAAATGATTTCAATGATACATCACCTATAAAATTACCCACTAGAATGTTGAATCAAAATGTGTTTCGACTATATCTTTAATCATTCTCTTTTGGAAATCACAAACTACTTCTTGTTTATAATATATGTTGTTTTACAATATAACTAGATAAGTTGTTTTATAATTTTAATACCATGTATCATAACCAGGTTATGCATCATAACCACATGGATCATAATCACATGTATCAAAACCACATCATGTCCCATAACTAGGTCATGCATTGTTATCACATATATCATAACAAGGTCAAGTATCGTAATCAGGTTATGAATCGTAACCACACACATCATAACCACATGTATCATAACTAGGTCATTGTTACACCCAATACTATTATGTTATATAAATCATCAATGGAATCATTTTCTACACACAACACTTGCTTGGCTTGCTTTACACGAAATCGCGACCTTCCTCGATAGCTTGCATCGTACGCAATACCGAGTTTCACTAAACAACGATATACTATTAAAATATTATTAGAACTAGCTGTTATGAATAGTAATAACAACCTTTTGAAATTTTATAAATTTTATTTTTCAAAATGGACTTCATTTTTGGATTCGGAATATCGAAATTATCTTAGGGTGAAATTTTCGTATTTTTCTGAAAACTTTCAATTTTTGATGAATAGTGAAACCACTAAGTGGTAGTTAAAAAACTGAATTTTTCATAAAACTTAATTTTACCGCTTCTGTGAGTGGAATTTCAAAAATCCAAGAGACACAGTTGATGTCAGTAAGTAAAATGTGGTTCAATGAGATGAAAATAATTTTTGGTGAATAGTAACGTTTTACTTTTATTTTCCACGGTTAAAAGTAAATAGGGTAATTAAGGGTAAAAATGATATTATTATTACCCTAAAACATGTCCTAATTCTATTGGACAAGTTTAATTCGAACAAAAACAACCTTAGGAATAACATATGACCATTTAGGCCCACTTGGATTAGATTAGGACATTTATTATTAATTTATTTAAAGAAGGGTTAAAATAGTTAAAATCAATGTTTAATAAGTATATCATTTTTAATATAGGGTTATACATAAGATAAATTAGACTACAAATATAAATTATAAAGATAAAAATATTTCCAACATAATTATATTTTATTTGTAATTTTTAGACTTTAAATAATTTAATTTATTTATGACACAAAGATGATGCATTAATTATCTTATTAATGAAATATTGACATAATTGATGTTATAAATACCCAAATAAATGTTATTTAAACTTTTTATAAATTCCAATAATTTTAAAGGTTAATATGACATGTTATTATTGATTTAATTAACTTTTTTCGAACTAATAATTATGTTATGATTTTCACAAAAATCAATTACTAAATAGTGTCAAAATTGACATAAAATAGTTTTTAAAAACAATATTATATTATTAATTGTTATTGTTTTCCTAAAAATCTAAGGTTCGGCCAAATGACTTATATAAGGTTATATATATTTATAAAAAACAACTTGGGGTTCGTTTTTCTTTTTATAGCGTGTTTATTAACCTTATAGTATAAGAACACAAGAAGACACAGTAAAAGTAAAATTATTTAACTTAATGATAAATCTAAATGATAAGGTTAAAATAGGAATATAAACTTGTCTAAATTCTATTGGATTAGAGGATTTCGACCCATCCCCACCTTAGCTTCGAAATAAATAAATTTTGAGCTATTTAAAACTGAACTTGACTTTATAATAAAATCATATTTTTAGTTTTTCCAAAGGAGCCCCTCTCCTCTATTATAAAAGGGCACCTCCTCCCTCTCCTCCTCACACCAATTTGGGACTTCAAGCTTGGAAAACCATGAACATTTAACTTCCCCACTTCCCTAGAATAATCCTAGAGGTTCTGGTCTTCTTCAAAGAACAACCCTAGTGCCCTAAGAGGAGGTTACGAAGAGGCGCGTCAAAAAGAGGTAATATCCATTACCGATCCTTTCCAAATTCTTTCTTCTTCAACTTATTCTTCATTAGTTGTTTCATTATGAAGTAATAACATCAGTATCACTCATATACTGATATTTTATTATAATTATGAAACAACCCAATTTCAACATCTATCCGTCCTACGGAAAACGAAATCACCGTGTGTGCGTACGTACGGAATACCGTCTCCACGCCGTGGTGTAATCTATTTTCCTCCACCACCTTACTTGGATGGGTATAATGGTGTAAATAATTACTATATATGATTATTTTATAGTGATATTGATTCTGAAATAGTATACATACACTCCAATACAATTCCACGATCATGGGAACGATATCATCGCTCGTGCGTACGTACGGAATACCGTCTCCACGATGTGATGTGATTCGTTCTACATGATCTTCATTACATAATGATTATATAAATGAATTGAATGAATAAATATGATATATAGTACATTAATACCATTCTGGAAATGATGTATCTATACCCTAAAGAGAATAATAAGAATTTATTCGACAAAACACGCATAAGAACAAAAATTTATAAACACCCGAATAACAAGTAGCAAAGAAATATTACTACTAAGAAGCTAAGAATATGACCATATATGATATCATAACAATAATTATGATTCTGGAATTAGTCAATAACATTATTTCAATCATTATACATGAGGTTCGGACACATACGAGGCAAACCAGACAGAAGGTAAGGGAAATATCACAATCTCATTTTTATCCGAGATTGTTTATACTTTGGTATTTACTGGGGTGTATTTTATCATCCACATCCATATTTCCTCAATATGTAATTTTATTTCCATCCACCTACAATTGTTTAAATCCAATTTTACCCTTCAGTGAGTTTTTAGTAAAATATATGAAAGGAATCTTTTGTCATTTTTCGTACGAGGTACTTTTTGACTTTTCTGACAAAAGTACGAGAAGAATTTTTTTTAACTTATACGGCATGAATGGATTTTTAGAACATTATTTATATGAATATTCCTTTAAAAATTTTCAAGTTTATTTTTAATCAACTTCTTTTTGTTCAATATTATATGACATGTTAAGAAAGAAATTTTTTTTTGAAGTATAAAGGATATTTTCCTCAAGAATGGAATTCAACTGTTTTATCAAAATTATTTTACATATAAGATAATATAGGGTCATGTTTCTATCCCTATTATTACATTGATTTGATTATGTTGTGATGGAATTATTTTTATGAATTCCTTTATCTTCTATGAATTGTTTTATGATGTTATATTGTTTAAGAATCCCATTTTTATTACATGGGTTATGCTATGATGTATGGTTTATGATTTTGTGGCACCCATAAGAAAGGCATCATTATGAGATGGGTTGGACCTATATCTCCCTCCAATGCATTGGGTAAAGATTTTATATCTCATGAGATAGACATGGCTGGAATGGCAGGTTAAACCGGTTCAATGAAACATGACTGAAATGAGGAGTGAACTCGGTTCAGAAATGGAATTTGTCAACTAAGATAGTCTTGGAAATGATTCTTGACTAATAAGAAATGATTCTCTATGATTATGTGTGTATTCCACAAAGTTCCATGTTTTATGTTATGATTATTGGGATTACATTTCACTTCTATGATTTATCTCATGGTATGAAATTATGATTTCTTTTGGAGGTTAAGATTTCCAAAAGGTTATGTTCATGATGTGATTGGTTTTTCTTTTGTTTAACCTTACTGAGAATTTGAGCTCACCCTTTTGTATGTTTTATTTCCCCAGGTCAGGAATAAGGTTATTAAGTATGATATGCTAAAAATGGACACTAGATATTATGAAATAAGTGGGAGGCAAAGTAGATTCTTTATGAATGAGTTGTTTATGTTTCCCAGTTTCTAAAGACTCTATACCTATACGGTCCTTTCCTAGTTTTGTTATATGTTGTAATAAGTGTGCTTCAATTCTGAAGTAATAACAATGTATGTTAAGTATGGGTCGTTATAGTCATGTATCATAATCAGGATATGTATTGTAATCATAATATGTTTTGTAATCTTGTATCATAACCACGATATGCATCTTATCAATGTTAAGCATCGTATCCAAGTTTTTCATCATACTCATGTAATGTATTGAACTCATGTATTATATCAATATCGATTAAATTCTTTTCATACACATTATATCATAAATTTTCACTTACTGTTATCTATCAAAAATGATGTAGTCGAGTTGGATATTCACAAAACAAAATGATGTCTTGTATTATATTTTTTTGACCATTCTAATGCCAGGTGTCCATGTCCCATGAAATTTTAAGGTGAAATATAACTGTTGGAGGGAAAATGATTGTTGTAACCTGAGGCCTATAAATAGGAGGTCATTCAAACCATAATACAAAACTTTTTCTTCTATCGTGTTCTAGAGTATACACTATGACTTCCCTCTTTCTTCATGAGAAATCCTTGATGATACAAGAAGTGAAGAACTAGTTCAATGTTCTTGTATTTATATAAGTGCATTGTTTTTCATTGTGTATCTGATCATTGTAATGATAGTTGAGGGATTCTATGGATATTAATATGTGATGTTGATCATCATATTGAGGGATTTCAATTGTTTTAAAGATAGAGGTGTTGATTACCTTCTTAATCGAGGGCTTATGGGGATAGGAAGACTGTCGTTCCAATCATCGTATCAAGGGCATACCAATGTTGTGGTAAGACATACCTTTTATCCTAGGTGAAAGGATTCTCTACTCTATGGGGTAAAACAATTATAATAACTTTAAATTTACTCTAATATTTGTAATTGAAAGGTAATCACATTGTTTCTTCTTTCTATTCATATTCTATTACAATTTTAATTGTTTCAATTTTGATTCTTTCATTACATATTGTATTAAGAGATTCTATACATTTTGTAGCAGAATCATTAGCATTTGTATTACTCTGATCATTTTATTCAATTAGAATACAATTGTTTTCCATTACTTATATTATTACATCATATCAAATCCATCGGATCTATGACCTGTATGGTCAATTGTATTGGTTTTAATTTTATTTTTTTATGAACTCTTTAACTATGTTTTTTTAAGTGATTAAATATGATTTTTTAGGCCTAAAATTCACCACACACTTGTATTGTTCTATCTAATATACATATACATATATATAATGATTCAATAATACGTATCAGAGCTGGTTTCCTCTCTTTTATATTACTTTGTTTATTTCTTTCTGAAGTTTAATTTCACTTCTATTACAAATATTTTGTTAATAACTTCTTACTACACTAACGTGTGGAGTGAAAAAGTATTTTTTTATAAGTTGGAAGGAATTAATATTGAATCAATTGAAAATCTAAATCCAACTAGACCACTTATTTTTTATGGGAATGATTGTGAGTACTGGAGAGATTGAATGAAGTCATTTTTATTAATACTGGAGTGGACAACTTTTTCATGCTTATTGGAGATTGAAAAATTCTAGACAAGGAAGTAAGAACCTTAACCAACCAAGAGAAACAAGAAAGTAAATTAAATTATAAGGTTCTAAATACTTTGTTATGTTATATGACCTGGAATTTATATAGTCAGATATGTTCACGATAAGTATCCAAATGTATCTGGAAGAAATTAGAAGTCATGCATTTTTGTAAATCTATGGTTATAGACACAAGAACATCAATTATTCGATGTGAAGATCATGGGTTTGTTTTTAATTATGGAGATCCCATATGCATGGTGAAACCAGTATTTAGGACAATCGTCAACAGTCTACAAACTATGGGAGAGAAGGTTCTTGATAATGTGGCACTTATTAATAATATAATTGATATAATTTCCATTGAATGGGAATCGAAAAGGATATTTATTGATGAGAATAGGAAAGTAACTCAAATCAATATTGATGAATTATTTGGAACTCTTACTGAGAATTAAACAAGGATGAAAATAGATATTGATATTAATAAGTAGAATAATGGTAATGGTATGTTAGCTTTTACTACTACATATAAACCCAAGACACTAGAAAGGGTAAGAAGATCCAAAGCTAAGAAATCCATTGTTATATCTAAATCTAGTGATAGTGAACAATATAATAATGAATTATCCAATATTGTTTGAAGGATGAACAAGATTGTTGGAAAGAAATATTTTCAGTGTATGTTCAAAAATATATATAGAAAAGAAAATAAATATTTTGAGGTTAACTATTATGAATGTAAAAGGATTGGACACATTAGACCAGATTTTCATTTTCTTAAAAGATAATATAAGAAGGAGAAACATTATAAAAGAAATAAGAAAAAGTGTTACAAGTAAAAGACAAAAAAATATTGAAGGAAAATGATAAATGGAGTGAAATTGGTGGTGATTTATCAAACCATTATTCAGAATATGAATCTTCGAGATATAAGAATATTGGATTTATAGCCAGACTACCTTTTAAAATTCATTATCTTTTGACTAAGGAACACAATGTAGAATCTCTTACAAAATGTTTATTTAAATCCCAATTAAACTAATGGGAAACATTATTACTCTTCAGATAAAGAATATTCCTTATCAGAGGACAATTTATCTTCTTTTGAAGAAGTATCTAGATTTTCCAATTTAATTTAAAATGAGAATTCTAAACTCAATAAAAATATTGATAAGGATAATTCTAGAATATCTATTCTTACAAAAGAAGTATCAGATCTCTTAAAATATCTCGAACAATAAACTCTCTATTTTGAAAAGATTTCAAAAACCCTTATGGAAGTAAATTCTAAGAAGTATAAAATTTCTATGGATATAAAGAATATTATTTATAAGAAAAATGTTCAAGAGGATAACTCAAATTATAAGGCTTTTGACTATGAGGTTAAGAATCTAGTAATCAGACTAAAATCAGAAATATTTTCTTTAAAGAAACTTTTATCAAAATTCACCTTGGAAGGTAAAGAATTTGATAAAATATATTCTCTAATTCGTCTACTTAGAATTATTTCTTGAATTTTTTTACTCATTTGAAATCGATTTCTAGTCATAACTAATTTGTTCCTCAAAGTGCCCCATTCTGTATCAAATGTCAATGTGGTGGAAATTGGGAAAACTTTATTCCCTTAATAGAACTCAATCGTTAGGATTTCATAAATATCATTTTTCAAAACAATTGTGGATTCCTAAAATTATTTTATCTAACATTTCTGGATCCAAACAAATTTGAGTTCTTAAAAACTAATTATTTATTTTTCAGGAAAACAATAAGTGTACCAACAACTATAACATATGGTACATGGATAGTGTTTGTTCTCAACACATTACTGTAAATAAATATTTCTTTGAAAAGATTATTGAAATGGAAGGTGGAAGTGTAATCTTGATAGATAATGATCAAATAAAGAACATTGGTATAAGAATTATTTTTATTTTAGAAAATGTTTTGATTTCAAAAGATTTTTTGGTCAAAGGTCTTAAGAACAACCTTTTAAGCATAAGTCTATTATGTGATTATGGTTACCTTGTAAATTTTAGGAATGATAAATGTTTAGTTCAAAATTTCATGGACGAGTACATTTTTTCGTCCCATAAGCATGATAATGTTTAAACCCATAACATAGAAGACCTTAGTATCCAAGACATACCATGATTAACTGAAATGGGAGACCAATTTTGGTTATTCCATAGAAGGTTAGGACACTGTAACCTTAGAAACCTTTGTAAACTCTCAAATAAAGGACTTGTTAAGGATCTACAGGATCTCGAGTATTTTTCTTCATTATTTTGTTACCATAGTCAATAAGGAAGGAAACAAAAAACTATCTTCAAATAAATCACAGAAGTTTCAACTTCTAATTCTTTAGAGTTAGTGAACATGGATATTTTTGGTCCTACAAAATCTGGAAGCATTAGTGGCAAGTACTATGTATTTGTTTTAGTTAATGACTACACTAGACTGAAATGGGTCTATTTTCTAGAAAAGAAATATGAATCCATTTTCTATTTCAAAACGTTTAAGGCCCAAGTTAAAAATTAGAAAACAACAACCACTGATAACTATTTTTTGTGATCATGGTGGTGAATTTCAAAATATAGATTTTTGATCTTTTGGTAGAAAGAAATGTATTACTTATAAATTTTCTGCTCCAAGAACCCCGCAGCAAAATGTTTTTTTTATGAAGAAATCTTATTCTTAAGGAAATGAGAAGAACCATGTTGATTGAATACACAAGTTATAATCATTTCTGGGATAAAGCTATTAGTATGTCATATTATACTATAAATCATTTTTAAACTATAACTTTTTATAATAAAACACCTTATTAGTTGTGGACTGGCTGAAAACCTACAATTTCATACTTTAGGGTATTTGGATGAAAAGTATTCATATTGAATACAAAAGATAATTTACATAAATTCACACCCAAAACCCATGAAGGGATATTTCTAGGTTATTCCACTACTTCTAAGTCTTATAAAGTTTTCAATAAAAAGAATAGAACTATTAAGGAAACAGTGCACGTTAAATTTGATTAAACTGACCCCTTTGTTTTTAAACAACCATTACCTACATCAATATATGTGTTTCCAATAACTAATTATCAACCTTTTATTGAAAACTCTTCTGAAAACAGAAATACTCAAGAAAATGTTTTTGGAACATTTACCTCAGAAGACTTTTTATCATAAGATGATGAACAGGTTTTACAAAACCCAAATCAATTGTTTCTTTGGAGTCATCCGAGTGATAATATCATTGGTGATGTAAATCAAATTTTAAGGACCATAAATTTTATGAGAAATGAAATAGAACATAATTATTGTAACAACCCAAGATTTTATAAGATATATTATTTTTAATTTATTTCATATCTTCTGTTGTACGCTACACCATGATTATCTTGCGCTATACTCAACACCGTATTAGCTTTCAGTATACGCAACACTAATCTTAGATCATGTTACACACAATTTCATGTTTGTTTGATAATAGTTATTCTATGAAAAATTGAGTATATATATATATATATTCAATGTATAAATAAAATATGGTTGTATTTTTCTTTACGCAACAATAAATGAGTCGTGCACTACACACAAACCTGACTTGGCTTGCATTACATGCAATCGCGACCTTCCTCGATAGCGTGCGTTGTATGCAATATCGGGTTTTACTAAACAATGATATATTATTATAATATTATTATGAACTAGACATTATGAATAGTATTAAATAAATTTTGAATGTTATAACATTATTATTCCTCTTACACATTTTCTAGAACATGGTATAAGAAGAAAATAAATTGTTCGGGTAAAATAAGTATTTTTCAAAAAATGCAGTTTTGCCACCTTTTGATGGCACACCCACTTTAAATCTAGTTTTTAACACGTTTATAAGTTCAATTTGAAAAAATAAAATTCTTATTTGGATTCAGGATATTAAAATTTACTTTGGATAAATTTTTCATCTTGTTCTGATAACTTTCATATTTTAATGAATAGTAAAAACATGCTATATTTTAATTAAAAAAACAACTTTTTTCATCAAAATTATTTATTTGGATAAATTATAATATTTAATGGTTTTAAAGTATAATTAGAATATATTTTTACCATTTAATATAATTTATGTCATTAGCATTGATTTTACATTGAATTTGTAGGTTAAATCAATTCAATCTTTTGCAATGTTTTAAACAAAAACTCATTTTCTTTCGACAATGGGATTAATTTTAATTTAATTTTTGAAACTTATGTGTTTTTAATTAGGAAAAATGGATTCCATATTTTGAATCAGTGGGTCCAAATTATATTAATAGACTACTTTTTATTTTTGGGCATTATGAATAGTAACTATGGTAAATTTTATTTACCATAGTAAAAGGTAAATCAGGTAATTAAGGGTAAATATAATATTATAAAATTACCCTAAAACCTGAATTAATAGAATTTGACGATTATATTTCGTCCTAATTCATATTTGAGTCGAAATGGAATCCATTAGAACCCACTTGGAGGTTTTTAATACCTTTAGTTTATTTTATTTAAAGGAAAGTGAAATATGTCTCACTCAAACTTTAATAAGTAATGTATTTTTAATATAAGGTTATACAGAATCTAAATGAGGTTATAAATACTCATTTGAAATATAAAATGTTTTTCTTTATCATGGTAATTTATTTGTAATTTTTAAGAGTTATTTAATTACCCTATTAGCTTATACATTAATGATGCAGAAATTATTTATTTAGTAAAAAATCAATAATATTGTTTTATTGAAATAGTAATACATATTAAAGGGATCAAAAACCTGACATAAACATATTGGTAGTGTATATATACACCATAAGCATCCAATTACCGGATATGTGACTGTTTTGAGTCTTATGAAAGTGATTATGACCCTTATATTATGTTATTTTATAGAATGTCAAAGTTGTCAACTTCATAATTTAATAAATATAACATTTTAAAATTTGGGTGTTCTAGAAGATAAATCCGACTAAATGTATTATTATTAAATATATAAGATTTATCTTCATCCTAGCATTTTATTTTTAATTTTTAGGCAATAAATAATTATATTTAATAATTATACAAAAATTTTGTAGTAATTATTTTATTAAGAGAAATATCAAATAAATGGTTTTACAAATAGTAAAATAAATATTATATGAACTATTTAATGTTATCCACTAATTTTATATATTAATATGACATGTTAGGAACCTATTTAATATTTTAGTTAGAATATATACTCTATGTGGAATTTATTTAAATTCAAATAAATGAATAGTGTCAAAATTGACACTATTGTTATTTTATAAAAATAACATATTATTAAATTGTTTAAAAATCACAAAAATATTTAAAAATTATAAATTGAAATTTATATATTCAAAAATGTAATAAATTATCTAATTATATATAATTCACAGCACATATGTAATTATTTATAACAATTTAAAATTTAGAATCTTATTATCACAAATAAACTTTAATAGATTAAATAAGTATAAATCAAGTTGATAATGTTTAAAATAAATTCCTTACATGTCTATATTTTATTGGTTGATGATATTACAACCATATATCATCTAAGATTCGAATATGAGTTATTTTCGGTGGTTTTTAAGTGGGGTTAAATTTATTATAAATTAATATTTTTAATATTTTCAAATGTGCCCCTCTTCTCCCTTATAAAAAGAGAACCCCTTACCACTTCTATTCACACCCTTTTTAGCCTTTAATCTTAGCCAAAACCTTCATATTTCCTTTGTAAAACCTCCTTATCAACATACTAGAGGTCTTGTTCTTCTTCAAAGTCCAATTTTAGTGCCCTAAGAGGAGGTTTTAAAGAGGCGTGTCGAAGAAGAGGTAATATCTGTTACTGATTATTTCATGTTCTTTTCTTCTTTTAATTACTCTTCATTAGTTGTTTCATTATAAAGTAATAACATCAGTATTAATCATATAATTATATGTTATTATAAATATGAAACAACCCCATTTCACCTTCTATCTATCCTACGGAAAACGAAAACACCGTGTGTGCGTACGTACAGAATATCATCTCCACACTGTGGTGTAATATGTTTTTCTAACACAACCTTACTTGGATGGGTATAATGGTGTATATAATAACTATACATAGTTATTATAACATCATACTGATTCGGATATATTGTATCATCCACTCCAAATAAATTCAATAATTATGGGAATGATATCATTGCTCGTGCGTACGTACGGACTACCGTCTCCATGACATGATGAGATTCATTCTCCTTGTTAACCTTTCATGAATGATTATAAAGTATATAAAATGAATAATAATGAAATATATGACATAATAATGATACTTTATTTATGTATATATATATGTATATCATCTACTTAATTCCATTCAATTCAATAAGGAAACGAAAATAGCGTTCATGCGTACGTACGACCTACCGTCTCTATGAACGGTGTATTTCATTCCATTTATCGATCTATCATATATATATGTAAATGATGAATATATATTATATATAAATCATGTTTTACATTCTGTAATTAATTAAATCAGGTTATAAGTAATAATATCAAGAACAACAAGTCGAAACACGTACAATAAATGAAACGAGTTTACCCAAATCACTGCTTTTACATCGAATTTACAAAAGAATCGGTAATATAAAGTCATAAATAAACTATATATGATTTAATAACAATGAATATGATTCTGTAATAAGCCAATGACATTATTTAAATCATTATACAGGAGGTTTGGAAACATACGAAGAATATCAAACATAAGGTAAGGGATAAGTTTGCAAATCTCATTTTTATCCGAGACTGCTTATACGTAAGTATTTACTGGGGTTATATTTTTAATCCATGTAAATAAAATGTTTTTCATAAAGAGTTTAATATTCTTCCATGTATTTTTGAAGTCATGTTTACCCCTCTTTGACTTTTACTTTGTGTTATGGAAGTAATCTTTCTTTTGTTTACCATACGTGGTACGTTTTTACTTTTCCGACAAAATTACGATGAGAATGTTTTTTTAACTTATACGGCATGAACGGATTTTTACGGTTTCATAACAGCTTATTTCAATGAAGCTTCCTCTGAAAAATTTAATGGATATTTTAAAAAAAATCCTTTTCTTTTAAAATTTCATGGAATTTCGTGAAAAGAAAATGATTTTTAAGAAGAATGGTTATTTTCCTCAAAAAAAAATTTCAAGTGTTTTATCAAAACAATTTTCCATCTAAGATGACATTATTTCTTATGTGTTTGTTTCAAGTATAATATCTCTGTGATTTACATGGTTTCACTTTTCTTATGATGAAATTATATCCATTTGTTTATATGGATTATGTTATGATGGGATGATGTTTATGAAACCCATTTTATTCTTTGGGTTATGATGAATGATTTATGTTTATGTTGTGGCACAAGTAAGAATGATTTCATTATGAGATGGGTGGGACCTGTATCTCCCTCCAATTCATTGGGTAAATTTTTATATCTCATGAGATAGACATGGCTGGAACGGTATGTTAATCTAGTTCAGTGTTACAGGACTGGAATGAGGAGTGAAATCGATTCAGAATGGGACTTTGTCCACTAAGATGGTCTTGGCAGCGATGCCTTGCCTACTATGAAAATCGTAACATGTACTTAATGGATGCCAAAATTACATGTTTTATTAGCATGCTAGTTTATCATGACTAATGTTCTTTTATGATCTATGCCCTGTGTACTTACAAGATTTATTTCGTTGCTCATGATTTTGATGTTTAGATTTTATGTTCACGTTTTTGCATTAAAATGGTTATGGATTGTTTTATGTTCCCTATGCTTACCCTTACTGAGAATTTGAGCTCACCCTTTTTATGTTTTCTTTTCCCTAGGACTTAAATAAAGCTTTTAGGTAAGAAAACAAATGGGGAAGATATTTATGGGAGATGTTGAAGATCTTTTACCATGATTAGAAGATTATTTTTTGAGTTTCCAAAGACACTAAACTATTACAGTCCTTGTGTGTCTTTTTTCATTATGTATTAAGTATTCTGCAAAAGTATTTTAATGTCCATGTACGTCAATCTTTGGGTCTCTACAGTTGGTATCAGAGGAAAGTTTTAGTTAACCTTTGGAAACTAGGATTTGAAAACTTTAGTGAGATCCCTAGAGATATTTCAAAGGTATGTCTAGGGATGTCCCTAAGGATAAGTATACGTATAGGTTATAGTCCTAGAATTGCACTAACTATCTTAGAATTATACCTAAGATGTTAGATATTGAAGGTACCCCCCCTTTATTATATTGTTTTCCTAGCATGATTTTTTCCTCTCACACTATTCTTTTTGGGTTTTAGAAAATGGCTGGAAAAAGGAAGATTCACGATAATGGAGGATATGATGGACAATGGAATCATATTCTTCATGAGCAACCAAATGAAATTGGATTTGGAGGTCCACATATCGTTATTATGCCTAATCAGCAATCTCATAATATTATCAATAATCTCAAATTTGGTAAGTTTCCAGACTCATCTAATAAGAGAAATATCGAGTTTCATGATGATCATAGAGGAGAGAAAGTTCAATTACCCTCATGTAAATCATGTGGCAAGAGGCATCAGGGAGAATGTTTCAAAGGAACCGGAAGATGCTTTGGATGTGGAAAAGAAGGAAACAAATCCATTAATTTCAAAGGAAAAGGTTTAGTTTACACCATGGACAAGGATAATGGTATTTCTAAGACATCAACAATGGTTAAATGTTTTAAATGTGGAATGTACGGTAATTATGCAAACCACTGCCCTAAGGTAAAGTCTCATGAAAAGAATCATCATGGCCATGTGGGTAGTATTTATATGGATGATGATGAAGAGACTACAAATGATATGTGAGATAAAATAATTGTTGAAGCCCGGTCAATGGTTTAATAAGGTAGGTTAATGATTGTATGTTTATCAAGAATAATGTATGGTACTATGGAATAAAGAAAAAAATCTAAGGATTGTTACACTATTGCCTTTGCTTGAGTTTTGAAAGTATATGATGAATGGTACTGATAACCATGAAAGGTTATTCAAATATTTTTGGAAGGTAGATGATATGTTCATAATGAAAGGATAAGGAGATAATGAGTTGTTTGATAGTATTAATGAGCTCATGACTGGTATAAGGACATCGTGACATCATGGATTGAGTATATAGAAATTTTGGGATTTTGGTATGTGGAAAGTGTTAAATTTTGACTGCACTCATGTTTTCACTAAGGTTCTATGGTAATTCATGTTTCAAAAGAATACATGATTAAGGTATTCACATGACTGGAATGTGACCAACAAGATATATGAGGGATAAATTTTGGTATTCACATGCTTGTTATATGACCTTTTTAGTAATCATTTTCTTTATACTGTGAGCTTGGACCAAAGCATTTTGGATAAACCTAAAGATTGGAATGAATTATGTTAGACATAAGATAGAATTGTTTAAGTCTATAACTTTTTTCAATATTATTGTAGGAATGTTATAATAATGTAATTTTAGAAAAATGGACAACCTGTAGGACGGGCGACAACCCATCGCGTCGGAAAAGGTTGTGTTAATCGAACCCAAAAATGAAGTGCGACAAGCCTTTATCTCATACCACTAGCCTACAGGAAGTCCCTTTTTAGTAGAAAATAGTTTTATTATATTAAGCAGTATGATATATGAAGTATAAGTCCATTTTAGGAATCACATATGATTAATCTCACTATAGATGGACTTATGTATTATTGATAACCTTTTATAACCTATTGTTTGAGACAGATAGAATGACCCATCATTCTATCACATGATATTCTAACACTTCACTAATGACAAATTCAACTTCATATCTTTTGGAGATGAAGTAGAAATTGTTCAAGGCACGAACAACGGTAATATTATACCAAAATCATGTAAGTATTTCTTTTGATTCAAAAATTCTTCATCATTAGGGAAATGAACTTGAAAACCAAAAAAAATGTTTTCCTAGTGCCCTCATATCTGATGAATCAGATGGTATCTTAGAACATAAAAAATTTATGGCTTTGTGATTGTTGGCTTTTTCCTAGCCATGTTCTCTACCACTCTCTATCAGAACTTGATGGTTAGATTTTTCTTCCATATCCATATTTTCACCTATGTTCTCTTATATGGATACCCAATGATGAGTTACATTGGGTAATTTTTACGTTTCATACTTTAGTTTTTAAAATTAAGTTTTGGTATTCCTTTTTAAGATGTGGGTTTCTATGAATAGTAAACGATTTATAACCCAGATGAATTTCAAGGGAGAAATTCATTTTAAGGGGGGTAGAATGTAAAAACCTGAGATTTTATAAGATATATTCTTTTTAATTTCTTTCATATCTTCCATTGTATGCTACACCAAGATTATCTTGTGCTATTTGCAACACCATATTAGCTTGCAGTATACGCAACACTAATCTGGGATCATGTTACACACAATTTCATGTTTGTTTGATAGTAGTTAATATATGCAACATTGAGTGTATATATATATATTCAATGTATAAATGAAATATGGTGGCTTTTTTATATGAAACAAAAAAAGAGTCGTGCACTACATGCAACCCTGACTTGGCTTTCATTACACGCAATCACGACCTTCCTCAAGAGTGTGTGTTGTAAGCAATACCGGGTTTTACTAAACAACGATATATTATTATAATATTATTATGAACTAGCCGTTATGAATAGTATTAACTAAATTTTTAATTTTATAACATTATTATATATCTTACACATTTTCTAGAACATGGTATAAGAACAAAATAAATATTCCGAGTAAAATAAGTATTTTTCAAAAAATGTAGTTTTGCCACCTTTTGATGGCGCACCCACTTTAAATCTATTTTTTAACATGTTTATAAGTTAAATTTGACAAAATAAAATTCTTCTTTGGAATCCGGATATTAAAATTTACTTTGGTTAAATTTTTCATATTGCTCTCATAACTTTCATATTTTAATGAATAGTAAAAACACGCTATATTTTAATTAAAAACAAATTTTTTCATCGTAATAATTTATGTGGTTAAATTATAATATTGAATGTTTTTTAAGTATAAATAGAATATATTTTTACCATTTAATATAATTTATTCCATTATCATTGATTTTACTTTGAATTGATAGGTTAAATCAATTCAATCTTTTGCAATGTTTTAAACAAAAACCTGTTTCCTTTCAACAACGGGATTAATTTTAATTTAATTTCTACAACTTCTGTCTATTGAATTTGGAAAAATGGATTCCATATTTCGAATCAGTGGGTCCAAATTATATTAATAGACTACTTTTTATTTTTGGGCATTATGAATAGTAACTACGGTAAATCTTATTTACCATAGTAAAAGGTAAATCGGGTAATTAAGGGTAAATATAATATTATAAAATTACCCTAAAACTTGTATTAAAACAACTGTATGATTATATTTCGTTCTAATTCATATTTGGGTCGAAATGGAATCCATTAGAACCCACTTGGAGGTGATTAAGACCTTTAGTTTATTTTATTTAAAGGAAAGTGAAATATGTCTCACTCAAACTTTAATAATTAAATTATTTTTAATATAAGGCTATACATAATATAAATTCGGTTATAAATACTCAATTTAATGATAAAATGTTTTTATTTTTCATGTTAATTTATTTGTAATTTTTAAGAGTTATTTAATTACCTTATTAGCTTATACGTTAATGATGTAGATATTATTTATTTAGTAAAAAAATCAATAATATTGTTTTTATTGAAATAGTAATACATATTAAAGGGCTCCCAAACCTGACCAAAACTTATCGGTAGTGTATATATACACCATAATCATCCAATGACCAAATATATGACCATTGTTTTCCTTATAAAAGTGATTATGACCCTTATATTATTTTATTTTATATAATGTCAAAGTTGTCACCTTCATAATTTAATAAATATAAAATTTTACAATTTGGGGTTTTATGAAGATAAATCCGACTAAATGTATTATTATGAAATATATAAGATTTATCTTTATCCTTGTATTTTTATTTTAATTTTTATGCTACAAATTAGTATATTTAATAATTATACAAAAATGTTGTAGTAACTATTTTATTAAGAGAAATAACAAATAAATGGTTTTACAAATAGTAAAATAAATATAATATGAACTATTTAATGTGCCCTACTAATTTTATAGATTACTATGACATGTTAGGAACCAATTGAATATTTTATTTTGAATATATCTTCTTTTTGGAATTTATTTAAATTCAAATAAATGAATTGTGTCAAAATTGACACTATTGTAATTTTATAAAAATAACATATTATTAAATTGTTTAAAAATCACAAAAAATTTAAAAATTATAAATTAAAATTTATATAGTCTAAAATGTCATAAATTATCTAATTATGGATAATTCATAGCACATAGGTAATTATTTATAAAAATTTAAAATTTAGAATCTTATAATCACATATAAACTTTAATAGATTAAATAAGGATAAATCAAGTTGATAATGTTTAAAATAAACTCCCTACGTGTCTAAATTTTATTGGTTGACGAGATTAAAACCCTATATAATCTAATTTTTGAATATGAATTATTTTTTTTGGTTTTTATGTGGGGTTAAATTTATTATAAATTAATATTTTTAATATTTCCAAAGGGGCCCCTATCCTCCCTTATAAGAAGGTAACCCCTTCCCACTTCTCTTCACACCATTTTGATCCTTGAATATCGGCCAAACCCTACCCATTTCCATTCTCAACCTCCTCATAAACATACTAGAGGTCCTGGTCATCTTCAAAGGACAATTTTAGTGCCCTAAGAGGAGGTTTCAAAGAGGCGTGTTGAAGAAGAGGTAATATCTGTTACCGATTCATTCAAATTTTATTCTTCTTCTACTTCCTCTTCAATAGTTGTTTCATTATAAAGTAATAACATAAGTATTAATAATATACTAATATTTATTATAAATATTAAACAACCTCATTTCACCTTCTATCCATCCTATAGAAAACGAAATCACTGCGCGTGCGTACGTACGGAATACCGTCTCCACGTTGTGGTGTAATCTGTTTTTCTAACACCACCTTACATGGATGGGTATAATGGTGTAAATAATAATTATAAATAGTTATTATAACATCATACTGATTCTAATATATTTTATCATCCACTCCATTTCAATTCAATAATTATTGGAATGATATCATCGCTCGTGCGTACGTACGGACTACCGTCTCCACAACGCGATGAGATTCATTCACCATGTTAACTTTTCATGAATGATTATATAGTATATATAATGAATAATAATGAAATATATGAAATAATAATCATACTGTATTTATGTATATATATATATATATGTATATCATCTACTTAATTCTATTCAATTCAATAAGGAAATGAAAACAGCGTTCATGCGTACGTACGACCTCATGTCTCCATGAACGGTGTATTTCATTCCATTTATCGATCTATCATATATATATGTATATGATGAATATATATTATATATAAATCATGTTTTACATTCTGTAATTATCTAAATCATGATATAAGTAATAATATCAAGAAAAACAAGTCGAAACACGTACAATAAATGAAATGATTTTACCCAAATCGCTGCTTTTACATCAAATTTACAAAAGAATGGGTAATATAAAGTCATAAATAAACTATTTTGATATAATAACAATGAATATAATTATGTAATAAGTCAATGAAATTATTTAAATCATTATACAAGAGGTTTGGAAACATACGAAGCATATCGGACATAAGTTAAGGGATAACTTTGCAAATCTCATTTTTATCCAAGATTGCTTATACGTAAGTATTTACTGGGGTTATATTTTTCATCCATGTCCATAAAATGTTTTTCATAAAGTTTTTAATATTCTTCCATGTATTTTTAAAGACATGTTTACCCCTCTTTGACTTTTACTTTGTGTTATGGAAGGAATCTTTCTTTTTTTTACCACACGTGGTACTTTTTTACTTTTCTGACAAAAGTACGAGGAGAATGTTTTTTTTAACTTATACAGCATGAACAGATTTTTACGATTTCATAACGACTTATTTTAAAGAAGCTTACTCTACAAAATTTAATTACTATTTTCAAAAAAAATCCTTTTCTTTTAAAATTTCATGGCATTTCGTGAAAAGAAAATGATTTTTAAGAAGAAAAGAAATTTTCCTCATTATTTCTTTTCAAGTGTCTTACCAAAACCATTTTCCATATAAGATGAAATTATTTCTTATGTGTATGTTTCATGTATAATATCGTTGTGATTTACATGGTTTCACTTTTATTATGATGAAATGATATCCATTTGTTTTATATGGATTATGTTATGATGGGAAGATGTTTATGAAACCCATTTTATTCTTTGGGTTATGATGAATGATTTATTTTTATGTTGTAGAACAAGTAAAAATAATTTCATTATGAGATGGGTGGGACATATATCTCCCTCCAATGCATTGGGTAAATATTTATATCTCATGAGATAGACATGGCCAGAATGGTAAGTTAATCCAGTTCAGTGTAACAGGACAGGAACGAGGAGTGAACTCGATTCAGAATGGGACTTTTTCCACTAAGATGATCTTAGCAGCAATGCCTTGGATACTGTGGAAATCATAACATGTTCTTAATGGATGCCATAATTACATGTTTTATTACCATGCTAGTTTATCATGACTAATGTTCTTTATGATCTATGCCTTGTGTACTTCGAAGATTTATGTCGTTGCTCATGATTTTGATGTTTAGATTTTATGTTCAATTTTTTGCATTCAAATGTTTATGGATTTTTTAGGTTATATATGCATACCCTTACTGAGCATTTGAGCTCACCCGTTTTATGTTTTCTTTTCCCCAGGATTTAAAGAAAGGTTTTAGGTAAGAAAACAATAGGGGAAGATCATTATGGGAGATGTTGAAGATCTTTCACCATTATTAAAAGATTATTTTCTGAGTTTCTAAAGACACTAAACTATTACGGTCCTTATGTGTCTCTTTTCATTATGTATTAAGTATTTCGCAAAAGTAATGTAATGTCTATGTACGTCAAGATTTGGGTCTCTACAATTATTGTATATCATGATTTGAACCTACAACTTTTAATGATACCTTAGGTGATGAAGATTGGATTAAATCATTGCAAGATGAACTAAATGAATTTGAAAGGAATCAAGTTTTGACCATGGTTGAAAGACCTAAAGAAACAACTTTAATTGGTGTAAAATGGGTTTTCAAAGACAAATGTCATAAAAATTGAGTAATCATATGAAATAAATCACAACTTTTTGGTAAGGGCTATAATCGACAATAGGGAATAAACTATGAAAAAACCTATTCACTAGTATGTAGACTTGAATCTATCTGTATTCTGTTATCCTTTGCAGTATAATTCAATTTCAAATTATTTAAAATTGATGTAAAATGTTCTTTTCTAATTTTTTCGTACAAAAAAGAATTTTTTTATAACAACCTCTTGGTTTAATAGATTGAGAACATCATGATCATGTTTTTAAACATACCAAATCATTGTATGACCTTAAACACGCCCCTAGAGCTTGGTATGATAGAATAACAATATTTATTTTACAAAAAAACATATGAAAAAGGAACTTCTCATCAAACTCTTTATAAAAATGGAAAACAAAAGTGTTTTGATTATTCAAATCTATGTTGATGACATTATATTCAGATAAAAATCGCAATCTATAACTGATTCTTTGGATAATCTAATAAAATCTTAGTTTGAAATGATAATGATGGGTGAGTTAATAATCTTTTTAGGTTTTCGAATATAAAAAAAAACCAGAAGTAACCTATATCTCCAAAAAAATTATATCAAAGACTTACTCAAAAAATATAGATATGACAACACTAAAATTATTAGCACTGTAATCGGTAAATCAAATAAAATTTATCTTAATGAAGCTAAGAAACTATAGGATCAAACAACTTTAATAGGTATGATAGGTTGTTTGTTATACTTGACAACTCACCATCCATAATTAATGTTTTCAATATGCCTTTGCGGAAAATACCTCTCTAATCCAAAAGAATCTCATTTAAAAGAAGTGAAAATAAATTTTCTCAACTTAAAAGGAAATATCAATTTAAGACTATTCTATTTTTATGGAAATTATTTTGTTTTGAAAATTATTTCAGATGTGGAATTTGGTAGTTGTAGAATAGATAGAAAAAGTACATATGGGACATTTCATTTGTTTGGATATTCTTCGGTTTCTTATTCATATAAGAAGAAACATTCAGTAGTAATTTATAGTGTGTAATCTGAATATGTAACAGCTGGAAGTTTTTGTTTTCAAGTGTTGTGGATGTAACACGCACTCACTGACTATGTCATGAGTTTTTTCAAAACTAAATACGATGTGATAATACTTGTGACATTGCTCTTAGTAAAATCCATTCACATCACTCATGTGAAAAATAAATATTTATTAGGCATCTCTTTCTTAGGGATCACACACAAAAAGAAGATATTGTTTTACATTTCATCGGAACGCAAGAACAACATGTTGATATTTTTACAAAACCATTATCTCATGATAGAATTGAATACATTATATATAAACTAGGAATTATTACTTTAAATTGTTCATTTACATCTATTTTTTTAAACCATCTCCTTATATTAAGATGCTTCTTTTCAAAATGGGGGTATATAGTTCATTCTTTAGTTTTAATTTTTATTAGTTTTACTTACTATTTTTGTATATGTCGATTGTGCGTATATTAGTTCTACATGAACTAGTTTTTTCATGAATCCATTTTACTATTTATCATTTTCCCTTATTAGTTTTGTATTTTAACGGTTTCACAATAATTTGTATTGGTTTTATTTTTATCAGTTTCATGATTGGATTCATGCTTTCATCAATATCTTATTTTGGATTCATAAATATCAATACTATATTATACTATCAGTATTTTAATAGTATATCAATACAAAATTATTGGTATTAGAATACTTTATTTGTACTCAACTATTGGTATTGAATTACTTTATCGGTACTGGACAATTGGTATTGAAATACTTTATTGATACATAAAAATCTGTATTATAATACTTTATTTGTATAGTACTATCAGTTTTGGATTATTCTATTGATACTAAATTATTTTTACCAACATATATTTTTTAATGATTTTATAATTTTTATCGGTTTTACATTATTCTTTGTATTTTTATCTTAAGAAAAGTATACTGGAACCATTACATCTATCCTATTACTCTGATAGGTACAATCTCTAAAGTCTTATTTTGGTTGTTTAAATATTTGTTTCCCAATTATTTCTTTTAACTCTTAATCTGTTTCAATCTAAATATTATTTTGTTTTAATGAAAAACTCAATAGTTATAAATCATTCTCGACCATTGGATATTTTGGATCTAATATTGGCCATAATGTTTTTTGAAGAACCTCTCTCTACTAATCCCACAATGAGATCATCTATTTTTCTCTCAAAAGCTGTTTCTCTATAGATAGTCAACATTGTTTTTAATTGGTCATTACATTAGTTTTTGTTATCAAAGATCTACTCAACTTTCCTAATTTGAAAGATCTTTAGGGTGAGAGTTAGTGTTTTATGACTAGGTCTACTACTTCATCTCAAAAAATAAATGTCTCCAAAGGAATTCTCTTCCATGACATTTCGAGGTGAAGGCTTGGCCTCTCGATACTTTTATATGTCTTTGGATTCATCATTGGAATGAATTATATGTTTTTGAGGATGGAAATCTATTTGAGTTGAAAGACCAGATTCTGATCAGCATTATGTGTATCATGATGAGGTGTTACAATTTTATGAATCGGTAGAGAAATACAAGGCTATTTATATTTCTTTTATGATGTATGAAAAAAAGTATACAACCTCTATAAAACAAGAAGGTACATTTCTTGGTGTTCCATTTGAGAGTGATGGACTATTCCCTTCTCATATATTACTAGAATTTTATGGAACTTCGGATAAGTCAAAAATGAAGAAAACCTTTTTGAGATTCATGAGGACAATTGAAAAGTGAGTCATTTATCAGTAAATAATAGGCTTATACCCATTGGATGCATTGGTTTTTAGGGTCGAGAAAGGGTGACAAGGTGACTTTGAAATTTTCTGAAGTGTATGTACATGATTATTTGGTGAACCTTAGAAAGTTTAACCTTATGGGGTTCATCTTCCTGACAATTAAGAAGTTCAAATCTGGTGCTATAAAATCATATTTGATCATGTTTCTCACAATATCATTATGTTTCTAAAAGAATGATTTCCTTTGTGTAATGTTGCAATCAATTCAGATCTAACTTAATTTTAGGAGTCCATAATTAGTAAGGATACAATAACGACGATCAAGTTAGGATTCAATCCTGAATTAACAATGTTTGAGAAATATTTGGATGCTCAGAAATAAAAGGAAGTAGTTCAATGTAGTGAGAAACCTTGTACGCCATCCAATACAACATTGAGTAAAAGAAAGGCAGGTAAGACTACAACTCCAAAAGAATCAAAGAAACAAAATTCAATATCCGATGAGGATTCAGCTGAGTGGAGAAAAAAAAATGCAAGAAAGGAAAGAAGGGGATCCTCAGTTTGGTTTGGATCCACCTGAAGCATGGTATTTTAATATAAGATTAGAAGTGGCTTTGAAAGAAAAAGAAAAGAAGATGATGATGAAGAAAATAATTTCTCAATAAATTTACATTGATACTCTACTCAAAATAGATGAGCATGAAAAACTCGGAATTCTAATAAGGGATCCACTACATCAGACTCAATCAGATCTAGTAGTAAAAGGAAAGGCAAAACAAGCTTCTGAACAATCGGATACACAATATCTTTCTCAAGAAGAAGGCGGTCATTATGAAAAAGAAGGGAAAGAATAACATGATCAAGAAGAATTAGGGGAAGAAGAACAGGTACAAGAATAAATAAAAGTGGAAGAGAAAGAAGATGCAAAAAAGAGAAGTCATACCACATAGTCCTCAGAAGTTCCATCATTTAATTATCCATCTCTGGATCCTTATCCTTATAAGAAAGTTTTTAAAAAGATTTCCTCAAAGAAAGTTATTTAAATATCAGATAAAGAAGAAAAATATGAAGAATATGATAATAATCGGAATGATCTAGGTCAAGTAATTAGCACTGAGACTCATTTCGGTGATCTCCCACAATACCTGAAGATAGGGATACTAAAAGAACAATCACTGTGAATGGAATTCAGTAAATCAGACAAGCCTTGAATAGATTGAAAATGCTGATACTATAAATTAAAAAGATTCTATCAAGGTTAGAAATTATTTCAAATGCTCATAATGATAGAATATACTATATCATGGTTCTGATGGAAAAGTTTCTATGTCTTGAAGAACATTTCAATGTTTTCAAGGAACGTGCTAATGAGCACAATATGGCTTGTAATAAGGTTTTGAAGTGGTCGTAAACCATTTATGATACTCTCAAGAATAATTTGGACAAGCATGATGAATTGGTACACAAAGTAAATAAACTCAAATCTCTCTATCCAAAGTTGATTACAGATTTTAATGAAAATATTGAAGACTTTCAATGACCCAGTACCTCAAAAGGAGTATCCTAAGAAGAGATTAATATTTTAAAAGAAAAATTGTAGAATTAATGTAAGGAAGTTATTTTTCTCACAAATAGAATTTAAATTTTGGATAAGTCCTATAGTATAAGGATGGATAATTTCAATAACTATTAATCAAGGCTTAAAAATCAGGAATTAAAGCATAATGCTCAAGAAGAAATCAATCGGCTTCTAAAACAAAGGCTCTGGAAGTAATAAATGGTTATTGATGAACAAGATTAGAGCTGAAGGCTCTACAAGAAGATCTTGTCAAACTGATGGACGATAGAAAAGATTTTAAGAAGATGAAGCTCTCAATGTTCAATATTTAGGAAAAAAGGGGGGAAAGAATGATGTTTGAACTCTTGTTATAATTAAATTTTGTTTCAAGTAACAATTATTGTTTTGTATCCTCTTTCTCTAACCTTTTTCTATAAAAATACTTTCCCTTATTCTTTTTGAAAATCACAAAGGGGAATAATGGTTTTGAAAAGAATATTTTGATGTGTACCTTATTAAGGGGGAGAAGTCACAAGATAAAGAATTGAGAATATGATCCCTAGTGATATGTAACCTAGGGTGGAATCATTCATATTCACCATTATGTTCAGAAGAGTTACTAAACTCAAGGTGAGATAATTATTTATGGTTAATTTTGTTTTGTGTGTTCTAAAAAGAGGGAGATTGTTGAGTCAAAATGTGTTTTGACTATCTCTTTGATCTTTATGTTTTGTAAATCAGATGTTAATTCTTGTTTATCATGTTTGTTTCTTTAAAACATAACCAGTTATGTTGTATTATAACTATAGTCACATGTATCGTAGTCAAGTTATGCATCCTAACCACTTTCATCATAATTCGATATATCGTAACAATGTCATGTATCATAACCAGGTCATGCATCGTAATCACATGTATCGTAACTAGGCCATGTATCGTAACCATGTTATTAATCATAACCACATGCATTATAACCACTTGTATCATATCTTGGTCACGTATCATAACTATGAAACATACTTTAATAATAATATGATTTGTAATATTATATCATAACCACGATATGCATTTTATCCATGTTAAGAATCGTAACTAAGATTTTCATTATACTCATTTTATGTATTAAACTCGTGTATTATATCAATACTGATTACATGCTTTTTATACCCATTGTTTCATACCTTTTCACTTAAAATTTTCTAACTAAAACAATGTCGTTGAGTTGGTTATTCACCAATGAAAATGATGTCATGTCTTCAATTTGTTTGGACTATTGTAATGTTAGGTGTCCAAGTCCCTTCAAATTTTATGGAGAAATATGACTGTTGGAGGAAATATGATCATTGAAATATGATGCCTATAAATAATAGGTCATTCAAACTATAATAAATAACTTTTTCTTATATAACGTTCCAGAGAGAGACGTTGTGACTTATCTCTTGCTTCGTGTGAAAGCCTTAAAGAGACAAGAAGTTAACAAATTATTCCATGTTCTTGTATGTCTATAAGTTATTTGTTTTTATTTGTGTGTATGGTCATTGTAATATCAATCTATGGAATCTAAGGATAGGTAGATGTTTTTTCGATCATTGTATCGAGTACTTTCAATTATTTGAAAGGGAGAGGTTCTGATTATCTTCTTAATAGAGGGCTTCTGGGGATAGGAAGACAGTTGTTCCAATCATCATATAGTGGGCTTACCAAGGTTGTGGTAAGACATATGTTTTATCCTAGTTGAAGGGATACCCAACTATTTGGGAAAAAATAATTTTAATACCTTTACATTTCGGCTAGTCTTTGTAATAGAAAGGGAGTCACTTTGTTTCTTCTTTCTATTCATATTCTACTACAATTGTAATTGTTTCAATTATGATTATATCATTACATATTGTCTTAATAGATTCTATATGTTCTATGGTAGAATCATTGGCATTTTTATTTCTCTGATCATTGTATTCAATTCGAATACGATTTTTTTCCATTACATTAATTATTATATCATATCATATCCATTGGTTCTAAGACCTGTATGGTCAATTGTTTTGGTTTTGGATTGTATTCATTTAAGACCTCTTAAATTAAATTATTTTATAAGTGTTTAAATACAATGTTTTTAAACCTCAAATTCACCCATATTTTATTGTTCCATCTAATAAATATATTCATCTATATTAAGATCCAACATAGAATTCATGGTTATACCTAATTTAATAAATTTCCATTTTGAACACTAATATAATTTACCAAAGACCATCATGTGACCCTTTTTTATTTAAATTTTTAATAATTAAAAATAATAAAATTAAATTATAGGTTCTAAATGAAATCATGAATCATAATTTTGAGTATGGTTTATCATAATTCATAATATGGACACTGAATCAAGTCCAATAATTAAAATAAGTATAATTAAGAAATAAAAAACATGAAAACCCATGCAAACAAAATAAATTAATATCATAATTATTCTAAGAGGAAATAAATAAGACATTAATAGTCGGTAAAGGATTAATAAATCATGAAATCACCATAATGTGTGGTCTGTTTTTATGATCTACAACCCATTAGTGACTATTTTGAAACCTTCTATATACCCTTTAAATATGTTCTGATAATTTAATTATACCCAAAAGTAATAATAAATAAATAAAAAATAAAATCACTCACACACACTCATCCCTTGTGAATAAAGGTTCAATACTAAAATTGTTCTCTAAACACTTTGTATTACCATCCCATAAAGTACTAAAAATCCAATCATCATTATAACATTACATCCATTAATAATATGAGGTATATAATTCCATTTTTTAATAATATAAAAAGGTTAAACAACTATTAATCTTGATTTATCTCACCACAAGTCCTGATGTGAGTTTCTGTTTGCCAAAGGCAGATGGAAAGAACCATGTGTATCAAACTCATCCATTAAAAATGATTTTATATTGATTCTCAATAAATAAAAAATATAAATTATCTAATAATATAGAATAGTGTACTTATAAATTAGTCTCCCATGTAAAAAATATATTATTTTAAATAAAATCCCATCAACATGAGGAAAAATAAATATAAACCTCCAACTCCCTTTAGAAATAAAACAGAAAAATGACATATAAAAATTAATGGTAAAAATAACACAAAATAAATTTATGGACTAATGTGGTTGATACATTAATGCCTCAAGATCAATCAAATTTCAAAATCTCGTGATAACGAATCTCCTTGGGAATCGAGGTCACCACCTAATCCCAACTTTATCTCCCATAAGCCTCAATGACAATTTTTATCGAACCCAAGAACATAATCTAAATACATGTATAATTTCATGATCACCAAATATAAAACCCAAAGGATTACAAAAAATATTTTATAGAATTAATTTTATAATAAATTCTATATATGTTATTTTTAAATAATTTTTTTGAAAAAAATTCCATCTTATCATATTAAAACAATCAAATAACATTATCATACCTCATTATGAACTTTTTAAAACAAGAATTATTCTAATATATGAAATTATTTGTGTAATTAATATATAGTGTTTAAGTTATAGAATTAAATTGTTAAATTATTAATCTCAATCTATTGATATAATAAATAAAACAAAATACTTTTTAAAAATTTAAATTTTTTGGAAAACATTTGATGAGTAATAAAAAATACAAGTAGGAAATTTGAACCAAAAATAAGTGACCAGTGAATATAAGAATAATAATTTATTAAAAAGTTACATGGTTAAATACATGATGAGTAATCATTATAATTTTTATGTAAATAAATAATAAAGAAATTGATGTTACAAACAATATATAACATAAATTGGGAAAACAATTAGTAAATAGACAACATAATTAAAAATCATATTAATACAAAATGATAAAAAATCCAAAAATGAAAAAAATCAAGATTAATAATGGGAAACTCATTATGTACCAATGATAAAACCATATATGTACTTGGGTGGAATAATCAATCAGTATATTGAATAATTATTAACAAAATAACCCTTTATTACTCTAGACTATCCTCGCCAAGAGGAACTACATATAAGAAACTTATCATAATATACTAAGAGATGCAGTAATTTATATAAATATAACATGCATAAGAATCATCTCCTGAATTCCAACATACTTTTCCCATGGTTTTCATTAAAATTGTTAATGAATGTGAGTAAACATGTAACATATGAAATCAAAAAATAATCAAAATACATAAAATTAGATCCCTTATATGACATAAAAATCATTTTATAAAATATCCCATTCATTTGTATATAATATAAATATATGTATTTTCATAAAAAACATTTTTTATTAACCACTAGATAAAGTTGAAATGATTATAAAGGCGTAATGTATGCCATAAAATCCAATAAAAGTTTTTCAATAGGGAATTTAAATCACTAATGGAACCCTATAAATGAAATCATTTTTTATAAATAGTTAAATAAAAAATTAACAAAAATATACATTTTTTCAATATGAAATCCACTCAATGTAAAATTATCTCAATGACATAGTTAATAAATACTAAAAATCAATAACAGTTTATAAAAACCCATTAACATAATTAAATTGATTAAAATGGTTTAAAAAGAAAATACCCTATTAGAAATTAATTATAATTTAAAATGCCACATTAGTTTTACAAAACACTTGAAAAAGGACTTGTAAATATTATAATAAACACCCATAGTGAATGTAAATGATTACTATATATATAAATCTTATATAATATTAAACCCCCTTTTCCGAAATTAAAAAAAGATATAATAATAAATTTATTACTCTTTTAGACATAAAACATATAGATCCTTTCTTTGTGAAATATTCATATATTAATACAATGAAACGTAAGATATGTCTTATAAATGGAATTTCACAAAAAAATAGAATAGAAAATTATAATTCCACTCTAAATGAAAGTTATTTTTTCAAGGAAGCGAGAAAAGGAACTTAATATAAAAGTTTAAGGTATAACATTTAAACCCATACATATTTCATTAATAATGAATCCCTAGACCACCATTGTCATTTGGTGAAGTTATAGTGGGAGAAAAGGTGAGGAGAAGCTAAAGGAATAATAGTGGAGTAACTTACTTATATTGATCGATGATTTTTGATGAATGATATCCCAAAAAAAAAGAATATGGGTTGGATAGAGAGTTGAGATTAGGAAAAGATATTGATTGGTTAAATAAAATGGTGGTAGATATTGGATCCCCTAAATAATATTTTAAAAAATTAAAATATTTACTGTTTAATATCATCACTTCAATAATGAAAGGGTAGGTTATCCATGCATGTTTACAAAAAAAGAACTCAGAAACTCAAAAAAGGAAATACCCATTTTAGTGTTAAACTAAATGGATTCAATCATGGGAATTCATCCTACCCACTCATGATTGAAAACCCCTAAAAATATAATTTTTTACATAAAACACATATTTAAATCTACCAAAAATAATTATCTTACTAAATTCATGAAAATGAAATCATGGGTTTTACCATTATTCCCACCATACCACTTTCCACCACTAGAAATACATTAGAATATATTAAGTTAATGAGAGAGAAGTGACCCTGACACTCCCCATTAAAATTCACATTTCTATTGTTAGTATAAAAATTATACATTTGAACTATTTACCTCATAGAGGAAATATCTTGTTCAATATTAAAATTACTGTCCAAAAACATGTGAAAACTCAAAAAAACATCCTAAATTAAATACATATAGATAAGTACTCAAATAAACTTATAACACCTGATATTACAAACAACCCATAATTAAATGATTTATATCAAGGCTTTGAACTTCTTAAACTTTCAAGGACTTTTAGGTTATGGGTTTTAAATAATTATGAAAAATATTTCTTAATAATGTGGATTCTCCTATATGGTGTATAATTTTTCCCACAAAAATATGTCTTCATGTTTACAAATGAAATTAATTCAAAAAAATTTTTATTCTCTTAAGACTACTCTAATAAAAAATAAAATGAACAATCTATTGTTGCCACTCATCTGTAGATCTTGTGAAGAACATTTGAGAATTTGGGATGAGAATAAAAATCATGGTAATGGATTAAAAAATAAGGGAAAGGAACTACTCGAGTGAAAAATATGAAAACCATTGACAATTTTTAACTTTTCACAATAAATGATTATGAACATAAATAAATAATATCCACTTGTGAAAATCAGCATTCTCAAAAAGAAAAATTTTCATACCAATAATAAGTGGTGGCGACATGAGATCTTAAGAAACCATTTATTTTGAAAACAATTTTTTCACCTTTAAAAGTTATTAAACATTCCTTTCCTCATGAAATCAACTAATTTAAATAAAACCCTATGAATAAATAAAATAGGTAACTTGTTGAATTATATTTATAACCTCTCTTCACTCATATTTAAACCATTTTGTATTAACTAATTTCTATTTATTTCTTTTGTATTATCATACTAGGTTCTCTCCCTCAATTTTACAAAATCAAATACTAAATCATTATCTAGTCCATTAGAGTGATATATCATGCTCAACTATTATGATGAGTTATACCAGGCTCACCCCCCATAATTTATATTTCCCAATTACTATACTGGGAATAATTTGTTTTATATATTTCACATTTTCATCATGAAATAATTTGAAAAATTTACATTACAACAAATGAAAATGAACTTCCCATTTCCACAAATGAATAATGCAAAATATAATTTTCTTTTGAAAACATTATAAAACTAAAAATTCCTGAAATAATGGTAATTTTTTATTCCTTGAAAATCATTGAAAAAATATTGTTGAATATTTATAATGAAGAAATTACATGAAAAAAAGAAAATCTATTCATGTCAACTATATTAAAAAATATTCTCATATTTTTGTAATAGTCAAAATCAAGTTGTTTGGAAAATAATAAAGAGATAAATTTTAAAACCACTAAAATATAAATAAAAACTAGATGAAAATATAAATTAAAATATTTTAAAAACAAATAAGATCATTCATGAAGAATATAATAGAATATGGATATGGTGGGAAAGTATTTTAAAGCATTTAAAATAGAATTTTAATGAAAAATATTTTACGACATAAGTAATTTTTGAGTCCAAAAGAAAAAATCAAGGGGATCAATTGAAATGGATTTTAAAGAAAATTGAATTTTATTTAATTAATGAAAAAATATATCCATATAAACGAATATTCAATGAAAAAAATAAATTTTTTTGTTAAAATGGAATGAGTATAAATGAAAATAAATTGAGATGAAAAAACACTTCCCTTAAATCTCGTCAATATTCATATATTCTCCGACTATTGGATAATAAAAATATATTATTTATTTAATTAAATAATAATTTTCTTTATTTCTATTCTCTTTATTTTTATTCTTTTTTACTTCATTTATTTCCATCTTGTATTTAGTTACTAATTCCGTTAATTTTACATCAACTTTTATGGGCTCATTCGGTTCATAATCCGAAAAAAACTTTGTCAAACAAACCATGATCAAAATGTTAAAAGATAAATTATCTTAAATGTATAAAAATATTATAATTATCCTATTTATTCACATATTATAATTTTATAACATTCCATGTAATGTGGCCCTGAAAAATAAATAACATTGATTCATTGAGACGGTAGTCCATACGTATGAAAGAATCATATTTTCATTTTTGTAATGGATGAAAATAAAATATTACAAATGAAGGATTACCATTAAATAATATTAATATTATAAATATGATATTTGTTCATCAAATAAATCCTTATTTTTGACTATGTAAAGAGGAAATGAAAAAACATCATGTCACTACATTGAGTTGGTAGTCAATACGTACACACAAGTGACATTATCATTTTCCAACCAATTAAGGGAGTAAGAAGATAATTGTCTTGTCATATTTCATAATAAATTAATATCATATTTATCATGTTTATTCACTTTATAAATCATTCTCTCCATTTATAATTGGAGGTGAGGAAAAACAAAACCCAACATTCCATGGAGGTAATAGTGCACATAGTGCGATGTTTTCAATTCCCAAAGGATGGATGGTATTTATAAAATAGTTGTTACATGAAAACGATAATATTTAATTATATATAATATTCTAATTAAATTTTTTATAATAGATAGAATCTATTATTACGGTGAATAAGAGTAAAAAAACTTAAATGCGTTCGGTTTGGGCTTACAGTAACCGTCACTACCAAAAAATTGGGTTTCTGCATTTCCATCCTTTAGTAGCACTAAAAAAACACTGATAATGGGGGAGGATTTATCAATGCTATGAAAAGGTGATGATAATTGGCACTTTTAACAATGCTAAAAAAGCACTGTTAAAAGTGACCATTTATCAGTGATTTTTTTTCATTGATAAAAGAACTCCTTTTATCCGATATTTTTTTAGTTCTATTATAAGGGCCCCCTTTATTAGTGATTTTTTTAGTAGCACTGATAAAGGGGGAGCATTATCAACACTTTTTCCTTAGTGATGATAAAGTGTATTTTTCAAAAAAAAATCAAAAAAATAATATATTGTTCTATAAATATATAAGTATATTTATATAGTTGTAAATATAATATATATTTTTTAAATACATTTTAGAGAAGTATAAATAAACATTTTCACTTAATATATAAGATATGTAGTAAAATTGGCTTATAAGATATATGTGTTTGTATGTGTGTGTATTTTTTTGCATATGTATTGAAAAACAGATATATATCATCTATATATTCTAAACATATGTATATAGATATTAATATATAATATTTTTAAATATATATAAAAATGTATAACTATACTTACAAATACACATATAATATATGTGTGTGTGTTGTATATATGTATTTATAAATTTGTAAACACACACAGAAAAATCATATTTTATAAATGTATTTAAAACTGATTTTATAAATATATATTAATATACGAACAAATATACGGATAAAAAATATAAAAATATATTAATAAATAGATATAAATATATATTAATATGCGAATAAATATATAAATATATAAATATTACTATATTTATATATATATATATTAATATATGAATATATATATATATTAATATATTAATATATATATATATTAATATAACTATATATATATATTTATATAAATATATATACATTAATATTAATATATATTAAAATATGAGTAAATATAACTATATATATATAAATATATATATATTAACAAATGAATAGAAAAGCAATATGGTGGAGAGGTAAAGGCTTAGGAGTGTCGGCAATAGGTCCTATGTTCAAATCCTGGGAGAGGTAGGCCATGCACGCGCGGGTGGAATAAGCGCTAGCACTGTTAAAGGTTGGGTGGTTGGGAGGTTGGCGCATACGGCCTGGGGGGTCAAGCACTGTTTTAGTTGGGTTCTAGTTCTATTGAATCCCCTCCCTAATTTAAATATTTTTCAATGTTTTATAAATTTTATCAGCACTAATAAAAGGGGTCTTTTATCAGCACTCAAAAAGAGTGCTGATAAAGGAGCCATTTATCGGAACTTTTTTAGTGCAGGTAAATGGGGACTTTATCAGCACTTTTTTGAGCACTAATAAAAGGGACCCCCCAATCCTCACTAATATTAACAACACTTTTTTTCACTGATAAAGGCCTTTTTTAGCTCTGATAGAAGCCTATTATGTGATGGTGGATATGGATAAATATCATAGGATTACAAGTTAATCCTTCTAGGATGGTTCCTTTTAGTATACCAATAAATTTAAGAAGTATTTATAAGATTTTTAAAATTATTTTTGTAGTTAATGGTTGATATAGAGTGCTTAAGGTGTTTGATGACGTGAGTAGAGGATATACATTTTTATAAGTCGTGGGAGTGGCACTCCTATAATTATTCAATTCTTAAAAATAATATAATGTCTATTTCCTAGAAAACTATCACAATGAAATTTCAATATAGATGATAGGATGAGATAGTGACTAAATATCCTTGGCCAATCATATTAAAAAAATTGAAGGGGAAATTTAAGCCTTATATCTTCCTCTAATCATCTTATCCCACTTTATCCTTTATTAAGACAACTTAACCTTTTACCTAGGTAATTTATATATATCATAAAAATTAATTGTACATTATTAAAAAATTATAAATTTTTATTAAAATTAATAAATTAATATAATAATATTTAATTTATTATGATTTAATAAATTAATTTTAATATGAGTAAAAAAATTCATGAAAATTTTATTTAGAAAAACACTTGTTTTATACATAAAATTCATCTTACACTGAATTTATGCATATAATTTATTCTCATGAATTTAAGTTAATTATCTTTAAAAAAGGAATGTTAGATTTTGTATTTAATATAAGTAAACTAATTGGAATCTTCCAACCACACTCTTAAATAAAATGATCCAAAAAAAGTTTATAATTAGTATAAAATATATCATATGTTCCAAAGTGAAAATCATGTGTTAAAAATTAAAATTAAAATTTTAAAATTGTTTATTGTTATAATTAAAAACATATTTAGTTAATAAGAATTTTTTATGATTTTTTATGAAATATTACCTCATGATGAGTTCATAAATGTTAATATATTTGTAAAAAAAATGTTTTCACAATTCAGTCAAAAATCAACCCTTTTATAAAAACATCATCAATTCACCCGATTTAAAATAAAATATGATATATTTAATAATTAATTAATTTTTATAAAATTATAACTATAAAATAAATAAATTTACTTTTTAAATGAAACCATATATTAAATGGAAAAGAATATTTTAAAAATAATAACTATTTAATTTTTCAATTAAAACCCATATTTTGTTTTATATGCTTATAAAATTAATTAATAAACATAATATAATTAAATATAAATATAAGTATATAAATTTAACATAAATATATTTTTATAAACAATCCAATAATTAAATAATTATTTTAATAAATTCAAAAAAAATCAGTTAAGGGTAGTATATTTAACCTTTAAATATAACTTATTTTAATTCGTGAAGTAAGAAAAATAAATTTTATGGTAGAATTAGTAAATTAAATGATTATATAACATAATATATAACATGAAATAAATATATTAATAAATAATGGAAGTTGTAAGAAGGATAACATGTAAGCCAGTGGTAAATGATTCACCCTTGTTGCTCATCAGTCATGTGTTTGAGCCACACAACCTTTTTGGATGCAACGAGTTGTCTACCAAACTATAGGATACCTTTTTTATAAGGAATACAATTTTATAAATATGGAATTATTATAATTCAAAAGATTATTCTTTTGAAAATCATGTAGTGTAAATTTATTAGGTGGGAAATATGTATATAATTTCTTAGTTTAAAATGAATGAATTTCCTTTAGAATTTATATTGATATTCCAAAACAATTATTAAAACATAAATTGTTAGTCTTGAGATGATACATTCACCCCCATTCAATGGAAATTTCTTCCTTTAAATTTTATATTGAGTCCATTAAAAAGGGTTATTTCAAGTTTAAAAGTAATAAAACAAATTAAAAATCCATTTCAATTGTTAAAAAATGGAATATAAAAAATAATTTTATTTCTAGTTTCCAATAAAGGCACCTTAAAATCATATTAATGTGGATTGTAAGATTAAAATAAATTTATATAATTTTTAAAAATACCATTAAGTATTTTTTTAATGATTTTTAAGGAATCCCACATCGAAATATAAACCCATGTCTCAAGGGATTGAAATTGAGATAAAGAATCATTAAAAATTATAAGAAAGAAAATTAAATCCCCTTAAAAGGGATTTAATATAATTTTATTATATGATATACGAGTCGTATAAGTATATATTCAAAAAATATATTTCATGGCTTGATGAAATGATGTTGATTCAACATGGTATGTGAATAATAAATCTATATGAGACGATAGGAGACCATTAATTCATAAGAATTTGTTAAAATATATTAATTTTTTCTTCAGGATATGTAATTGAAAATAATACATACTTTAAATCTATATATCATGTTATTATTTAATTTTCTTAATATTCCCCTTATCTTTTGAAATTAAGTATATTATATCTATTTTATAGAAATAATCAATTCCTAAATTTTATTTTCATAACTGAATGAGATATATGAGTTGAGATTTTTAAATCAAATAAAAGAGATACAATTATATAATGACATTTCATAGAATTGAATAAAGTATTAGATATATAAAATAGTTTCTTATAGGTGTAATGAATATCCATAAAATTTCAGAATAATTTGAATGATATTTTTCAATGATAATAATGATTAAATCATTTGTAAGCGATAGTAATGACATGTGTGATTAATTTCATTTTATCTTTATAAAACATTATTAATATATTGAAAAGAAAATCCTAAAAACATGAAATGAATTATTACATATTAAAAGGTAAATTCTCCTTGTGATTAAACATAATACTCATATAAATTATATAATACATTTACAATAAAATTATTTTTATATATCTTGATAATACTTATAAATCCAATAGTAAAAAATAACCCTAATTATCTATAACATACTAACAGCTAAGGTTATATGATTATATCTGACATATAATTCCAAACCAACTTATTAACCCTAAATGTGTTCTGAATATTTTAATTATAAACATCTAAATATATCTTGACCCCTAATGTTATCTAAATCCCTGATTTTATTCCAACTATAACACCTTGAACCATTAAAACCCATAATTGCATCATTTATAATTAGGGTTTCAATTTCATTTAATTTCAGGATCTTTTTTTTTTATATTTATATAGATTAATAAAAAAAAATATATAAAAATGTTTACCCTTCCAGAAAGATTTTTTTTTCACAAAAAAGGCATCAATTTACACCCTAATTAAATTAAATAAAATTTTCTTTCTTTTAATATTTTTCTGATGAATAAAATTTAACGTTTCTATAGTTATTAATAATTATTAAATCCTCTAAAAACATTTTAAAACATGGTGTGAGCACAAAATTCGTGGAAAATGATATAAAATTTAATGGAAATCTATTATTCTTGTGAAGAAAATGAAACCCCATGAAATTGTTTACATTTTTCAAAATCAAACATTGATCAGATAAATAATACATATCTATATTTTAAAGTCAACCTTTTCTCAAAGAAAAATTTGAAACCCATTATTAAGTATTTAATAACTATTAAGGAATCATATATAACATGATAACTCATGAAAACATTAATTTTAAAAACAAACCTTTTATATTTAAATGGTTATGATGTTTTCTTACGTCATAAAAAAAATTTACATTAAACCATTTGTAATCATAAATTAGATAACTTCAAGAATCCTATTCATATTCCATGTTCACTCATCATTGTCATATGTCAAAATAAATAATTCCTGGTTGATTCTAAAGGAGTAACACACCTAAATTCCTCCCTCATTTTTCATCTTATAATAATAAATCATTACTCATTGAATTGAATAACTAATTCTACATCTCCCGTTATCATAGGTTATATGGGTTCTCACAAGTCATCTATTATAATGATCATGTATTGAATCATGAATAAAAAATATTTAATCTTAAACATTTTTTATTATTAAACACTTTAGAAACTCATTTCAACCAATGTGAAAATTAACTTTTTTTTTTCACATAAAATAATTATAAATATTATTTTCATTTGAAAAACATTTAAAACAAAAATTACCTAAATAATGGGAATATGAACTTCTTATAAAAACTATGAAATGATATTAATGGAGATTTATAGTTAATAATGAAAATTATGGTAGGAAAATTTATTCATGTTGTATACATTAAAATCATTATTTTTATAAATTTTATAAAAAAACAAAAATGAATTGTTAAGAAATTATTGAATAAATTATTTTTAAAAACATTAAAAATAATGTCAAAATTAGTTGAAAATACAACTTTATAATCAATAAAATATAAATAATATCATTTTTAAAACATTTAAAAGAATGTGGATATAGGGGGAATGTTGAAGGAGTATATTACTCAATAATATCTTCACTTTATGGGTTTTTATGACTCTTAAAATACAAACTTTTATTCTAACTACATTACCTTAAGTGTTCCAAATTATATTTATCTTACAAAGTGTGTTCAACTAGTTATATTATGGTAAGATGGTAATTTTACTTATTATATTTGAGGAACATCTTAAGTTACACAAAAAAAAGAAAAAACAATATAAGTCTTTATATTATGAAGTTTAACTAAGATTATCAAAACATACATGAAAATACTAAAGTAACTTATTATTTTAAGTGAAGATGTTATACATTACATCATAGTATCTATTTATCTTATTTTGGAGAGTTATATTCCAAAAAAATAGAAATATTTAAGTTATAATTTTATTCATTTTCGAGATTATAACTCCTTGGGAAGTTTTTTTTCAAATTATTGATTCTAGACTATTTTTCATTGGATAAGTTATAGTGTTGAGTGACTCTACCCAATTTGACCTAAAAATTATTGAGAGTAAAATTATAATTCTTGATCTATCCATTAAATTCATGTTTTTTATATTAGCTACTCCATTATGTTTTGTATTTTTTGGAAATATTATTATCTTTCCTTGTTACATTAATTTGGTATATGTGTTGAATGTTTTGTTTGGTGTACTCACATCCATTATCTGATCAAATTAATTTTAACATCTTTCCACATTTCATTTCCACTAAATAATTCCATTGATCAAAACATGAAAAAATTAGGTTTTTATCAAGAAGAAAATCTATAATTTACTATTTACATCATCAAAGAATGTTTTAAAATAAATTAAACCATTATAGTTCATTAATGGGGAAGGTCATGAATCATATGAGTGCATAATATCCATAATTTAGTTCCTAATATTCTAACTATCAAAGTTAAGACTAAATATTTTCTTCTTTCTAAATACATATCCTTAATAGTTTCTTATTCTAATTTAATCAAGAATTTGTATTTCTTTGTATTCATAGCATTTATGTTCTCCTAACTAATGGGATCGACCCTATATTCTAATAATTTTGGATTATTTGATGTTCAAATTCTAATCATTCCATTTTTTAATAAAAAATTAGTATTGTGTATCAACCTTTGGTCCTATTTCAACAACAATGGAACCATTATTAATATTCCCTTCTACATTTAAAAAGTTATTTACATATCTTGGATCAACTAATTGGACAACATAAAAACATATTAATGTAAACAAGGAATGTCAAAACCTAATAATATTTTAAATAATCCTACATTCTCTTTACAAATAATGTCATCTCTTTTCCAATAACCAATATGAAATAACAATCTATTAGATGGAATTTCAGAAACATCATTTATATATAGTTAACTTGGTATATTTTACCATCGATTAAATGAAAAGATACACTAAAATCAATAATCTAAGCCTCTAGTTTACTCTTTAAACCCAAAAAGTAACTGATATTTTCTTATGGTAATATAATAATGTTTGAGATACTAGTTTTAAATTTTTTACAGTGTTCTCGTTGTGATTTTTTCTATACATCTCAATCTGTACCTTATTTCCAAACATATAGGTTATTGGACCTACAAAAATAGATTTCCTTTACTCTTAAACAATTGTTTTTATTCTATTTATTTTTTTGATAGACTTGATTCTTATGGGTTGGTCAACCTCATCGATCATAATTGAGAGAATTATCAGATGGTAGCAATATAAATTCAAATAACTCAATATAAAATATATCCTTTACTAATAATATCTACCCATGGATCATATTAAAGTCATTACCATGATATTCCTCAATTATTCCTTTTAACAACTTTAGGTCAAACAATACTTTTAATATAAAAACAATGATAAGGGTCATATATTTTTCGTACTTGTTTTTTAATGCCTTAATAACATATTTTTTATTTTCATTCTCTAAAATGTTGAAATAAAAATTTCGTTTCAATGAAATCCTTACCAGAACTAATTCATTTCTATCCAATTTCATAAATTTATCTTCCTCCATCAACATTATCTTCACCCTAAAAAATATAACTTTTATGTTCTTTTTAATCATATAATATTCAATATTCATTCTCAAGAAGCCAAAAACCATTCCATAAACTTTTTCAATCATGATCTTCCATTCATGTGATTCCATACCATTGCTGCTACTTGTATTCTAGATTTATATCCCTCTGATACCATTTACAGGTAAAGTTTGCATGAAAACACAATCTAGGATTTTGATAATAATATTGGATTTCAACATTTTTGTCCACTATAAGATCATTCATATGAGACGATACATAATAAAAAAGAAATACTAAATGTTCTCTTCCCCATAATTAGGGTATATGAGGTAAAAATTATGTAAACCCTACCCACCACACAATTTAATCTTTATACATATATCAACATATAAACATTTAAAAAACTAAAAATAAACTCAATAATGAAACATCCAATGAAAACACATAAAAATGGAATAAAAAATATTTTAAGTTCTTCATAAAATATTTTACATGCTTGTGGAAACCACACAACTTATTAATTTATATAATATCCAGAAGATTATAAGTGATTCCAAGGGATTATATAATGAACCTAACCAATATTAGACAACCCAACAAAGGATTAATTAAAACAACCTTCCATTTTATATGTTTCACTTCTACTCTTATCCTTTACATGGAATTTATCGCTCACTTATATAGTGAGTCCCATCTTCTCATCTTATAATATTTACTCCACTAAAATAACAAACCACTAATCATGACTATTGTTTTCTTATTACAAACAAGGTGACCCTTCAACTTTAATGAACATCTCAAATTTCAATTCTATTTTATATAGAAATCTATAGATTAAAAATTATGATGGTCTTATTGCCATTGGAGAATCTCTAATTTTACTATTTACAGCACATGATCAACCCATAATCTAGAACATGAATTTTTTATGGATACAATTCTGATGGATAAAATTTCATGGAATTTAAATAGGCCTTACCTCTCATAAAATCCCCCTCCCTAATTTTTACCTATTTCTCACACGACCCCCTCCTCCCTCTCAATCTCATCACATACTATCAATAGGATCCCATTCACATAAATCCATCTTCCTATTATAAATTTCATAGATACCCCATGTGGATACCTCATGATCGATGTTTGGTTATTTTAGGTACGATAATCTCCCTTTAACATTTCTCATAAACTTTTGTTTCATCCACCCTCCATGGTTGTTTGTGCTCCTTAGACAAACCATAATTCTAAGATAGTGTTTCATTTTTCTAATTTTGGGTATTGTTAAATTATAAAGCTTGATTTTGGACATATTAAAGAGTATTTTCTCAAAGGTGATGAGTTATTTTTTCCGAGAGGTAGGTTGCCACATATTTACTACATTAAATCCTATAACCCATAATACTTATTATTTAAATCCTCGATTTAGGTGTTTATTAATATTAATAAATTTATCTATGAATCCACTTTAGAGTAAAATTTAGTTTCATAAGATTTTAATTGAATTTCATGGAACTTTTCATTCAAAATGATTTATTTAACATTATTAAAAAACATTGAACCAAAAAATGTTTGATAATTTCCTGAACTAACATTATTAATGGGTTTTAATATTTTAAGATATATCTCATATTTCTAAAACAAATTTATAACTTTTATTTAGATTTTAATGTTTAGATCGGTTCATAGAATTTATGTTTGGTGATGTTAGAGTATTTTCAGTATTTTAAAAATCCTTTTAATTTGTTTTCAATCTAATATTACCACTTTTTATTCAATAATAAATTATATTTCCTAGTTGGAGTTGTTCAAATAATGTTTGAAGCCTTTGATTTATTTCTAAAGGAATGTTCCATGGGTCTTTCTTAAAGAAATTTGGTGTGGGTTTTGGATATTTTCTTAGTTGGTTACTAATTGTATATATGCTCCTCATGGTGGTTTTTCCTATTATTCAAAATTTATATTAACCATTGGTACGTCGGTAGGTGAATAGAAAGGGTTGAACTCCTTTCCACTTGCTATTCTAGTAAAGTATATTATATTTCCTCTTTCCAGTGATGTGTTACTAATTTTTTCCATGAATTGAGGGTCTACCTAATTTATTATGTATGTATGGGTTTCTCTTGTCCCTTAAAGACATAAGTGTGTAAATATAATGATTATTTCTTTTAAATTATTAATTTTATTTCCCTATATTGATATTTTCTTACATTATACTACCTGTTTTTAAGAACCCAAATCATCTTTTCTGGTATGTTTTTCTTTTTCTTGTGTTTTTGAGAAAAAGAGGAGTTTCTGTAAATTTTATAAGTACATGACAAATACATTATGAGTATACGTCATGTACTCAGTTATCGTGGGTAGCTGGGTACTGTCCATGTAGCGGCCATGCACACAGCCGTGTGTGGTGACCTGAAGATCGCTTAATACGGGGGGCCAATGAATGCAAGTACATGTTGTGTACTTATAAAGTACATGTCGTGTACTTTCTCGTTTTTTCATTAAACGCACCCGGGTCACATCTGATGGACAAAACCATCTACTTCTCGACTTAATTCATCTGAGATAAGCTGTATGACAGTGATCATTCATTGATCCCTCGATCAAGTGTCCATTCTATGAATCAAAATATATTGGTTGAATTAGAATCTCATCGGTGAGTTCTCTCTTCGTCTTGAGAACCTTTTTTGGATTCCTCCTCTTTCTCTTGTTATCGTCAGTTGAGATTTTTTCACATTTTTTTATATATATGGTGTTATTGCGTGATTCAAGTCTTGAGGTTCACATATATAGATCTTATAACACTGAGGTAGGTGGTTTGTGCCTTTCTGTTGAAATTATTTGAGTTACATGTGAAAAAGTTCCCAATACCTTTGAATGGGGTACTGTGTGTTTACTATTTTAGCCTTATTATTTTCTTGTTGTGACTGTATGCTTGAATAGAGGTTAATTTAATGAGAATAGTGTTAATTCCTATACTTTAGAGGTGTTTCCTAGGCATTTTTGTTTGGACTTTCTTAGCCAGTTAGGCTTCCTTATTTGTTTTCCATGCCTAGTATTGGAGGATGGAGTGATTTTTTTTATCTGTAATGTTGTTATGTTGTAGACTGTTATCCAAGAAGTTCTTGAGTTTTACTTTGGCTGATACACATTTCTATTCTTGTTTGACTTACAGAGGGCCGTGAGAACCTGGTGTAGTCGACCATAGGTAGAATAGACATAAGGGCTTCTCCAGAGTGTCCGTTATTTTATTGCACTACAAGACCATAGGGGGGATTGATGTTGAGTGCTCCCTTAGAAGGTCTATAGTTACGTTACGAGGCCACAGGGGGAATTGACATTGAGTGCTTCCTTATAGTGTTTTTAGTTTCCATTAAAATACTATAGGGGGGAATTGTTGGTAAGTTCTTATTTAGAGAGTGTTTAATCAGACATGGATATAAGGGTAATTGACGTTGAGTGCTTCCTCGGAGAGCCTTTACTAAATCTGAACTAGAGGGGTTAGACTGTGTGTACTTTCTACTGGGTTTCTTGTGTGTTCTAGGTAGGACCAGAGGGGATAGGCTATGAGTACATCCTAGAGGGTTACCTGTTTGTGACAATCTTCTTAATTGATGTGTGATATTGTTTTTGATTTCCTTGTAACTGTTGAAATATTTACTGTTGAGTACTTCCTTGTTTACTGCTTCTTTTGGTTATTGCCATCCATATATATTCACTGACTATTAAGCACAGATCTCTTAGTGGTTGCCAACTAGGATTTAGTCTCACACCCTATTTGGTTCATGATTTTGGGCCCAAACGGATTATATTTTTGTAGGTATACATAAGAAAAAGTGCCCTTCTACTTCTAGTACTTCACTACTTGGAGCTGGAGAGCAAGGGACCAAGCATTGGCTTATGATGTTGTGGAGTTGTTTACTATTTTCATTGTACCTGGGTTTTGTATTGTATTCCAACATTGTGATTTTTTTGGCTGCTTTCCTACACATATGTATCATTCATCATTTATATATATATGTGTGTTCCATCTTTTTCTTCATCAATATTCTGTTGTTTACTGTTGTTTGGCATTTTTACTGCTTTCACTATTGTATATCTTTTTTAATTCCTCTATGTTACACTTCCAATGAGGGCATAGTTTCCCCACTATCATTCCCAAGTCCCTCACTGCTAGTTGGCAGCCTCTGGCATTAGGGGAAAGGCATTTCAGGCAATGTGACCAATCGGGTACGGGGCGTTTCTTGGCAGCTTCTAGAACCGGGAAATTAGAAAGTGGTATCAGAGGGATTATTTTATCTTGACTTACTATTTTGAGCCTATAAAATGGGACAAGAAGGAATAGGTACTTGGTAATAAGCTGGTCCTGGGAGTATGTAACATGTGTTAATGGAAAATCCAATCTACATTGTTTATTTCAATTTTTCAGGTTTTGTAATATTATAGTTGATTTTATTTCACCTTGAGTGATTAACATGTTTTGTGTTGTTATTGTTGATTATATTGAGGTTCTATTTCTGTTTCAACTCAATGAGATGAGGTTATTCCACCTCACGAATCATATAGGAACTTTCTAGGGATCACATGTCATTCATTATTGCCATTCCATATAGGGTGCAATAGTGATTTCATGTTTTTTTGATAGGTCATGTGCTAGATATGTGTGAAGTTGTGATAGATGCCTTGATAAAAATAACAACTATTTGATAGGGTATTGTTTGTATAAGTTTTTGTTTTAATGAACCTCAAAATTTGGATCTTGAGGTGTTATGGGCCCTCATGGAATGAAATTTGGTGGATCATTGATCTATTATGCTTGTTTATTACATGTATAAGTTTCTAATATTATATTTTCTAGGAGTACGGGCCCTCAAGAATAATAATTTGGAACTTTAATGTTCTTTTTAGTTTTTTCTGGGCTCTAGAGTAGTTTTTGAGGCTTACTATCCAAAAAAACCCAGAATACAGGCCGTATAATATTTAATACACTCCATGTGTTCTTCTATCTAGGGAGAAACTGTTTTTCTTAAGTACACTCCATATGTTGTATGTAAACGCTGTGTAGTCTCTAACCGTGTCCCAAACTATGTGGGAAGGGACACTGGGATTGTAAGCTTTGGTAGAACATGTTGTGTACTGGATGTACACGTTGTGTTGTAGAACCGTGTAACCAGTCGTGTCACTAACAACCCGGTTTGTTTAAGTCTTTTCTAGTACACACCGTGTCCGTATAGAACATGCCATGTAGTGTAATCCCTGGAATCCGGACGTGTCACTAATGACACGGGTCAGTGAAATCTTCCAAGTACACATTGTGTCCATCTGGAACCCGATGTGTAGTGTGAGCCGTTTATCCGTCTGTTTCACTAACTACACGGGTCAGTGAAGCTCGTCTAGTACATGCCATGTCTGGCACTAATACGCTGTGTAGTCTTGTTCTAGGAAAACAGTGTGGCCTAGCCATGTAAGGGAACTCGGGAAGGGGAAGAGGATTCAAGTACAAGGCGTGTGTAAAGATAACTCTGCGTGTATGGGGTTGTTACACGACTAGTTTTGGTATAGGTATACACCCATGTGAAAGGCTTAAGGGAACATATTGTGTTGGAATTATACACACCGTGTATCCATGTTTTGAAAAAATTGAATGCTTCAATTCTCCTATTCCCTTCATGTACTTCTATGTTTTCAGTCCATGATAATCTTGATCTATGGTGTGCACTCGAACTTGCAGATTCATGCCACCCAGACGTCCTCAGGATGTATGCCAGTTACAAGGCAACGATCATACACCTGACATAACTGATCAAGGACTTCCAGCAGATCCTTCTATAGTGCCAGTCTTGGAACCAGCCGTCATTCTGGACACAAGTGATAATGCACAGTTCCGAGAGGGCTTCATGAGGTTCATACAGACCTTTTGAGAAGTACCGCATCCTACCCCTTGTATGGAAGAGTTGATGTGGGTTTTCCAACAACATAATCCTGCCACTTTCACTAGGGAAGGAGGACCTCAGGCTGTAGAGTCATGGTTAGAAGCCATGTTGACGATCTTTGAGAATCTGGAGAAACCTCCAGAGAGGAGGGTCAAGATCTCTATGTATATGCTTCGGTATTCTTCCAAGAGATAGTGTGATGTGATCTTACAGGAGGGGAACCAACATGATATGGATTGGGAGGAGTTTCAGTGTAATTTCTACAATTAGTTCTATCTAAAGACTTTGAGGGCCGATCGATCCTAAGATTTCATGATTCTGGAGCAGGGTACTCTTTTTGTTATGGAGTATTATTCTAACTTCACCGATCTACAGTAATTTACACCTTTTCTCGGGGTTGATGGGTTGTTCCTAGAATGGATGTTTAAGGATGGTCTCAGGTTGGATATTTGGGCTCAGGTAAACTTCTTTAGGTTGACCTCGATATATTCTATCATCAACCTGGTGCTGATCACAAAGTGAAATCTGAAAGATTCTGGAGTTGTGAGCCAGGGAGGCTAGACATCTAGATTCAGTATCCCCCCTACTAAAAGAAGGAAGAACTGCAGGGAGACTACTCGTGGAGATCTGAGTAGGCAGAATACACCTTCAAGTAGCTAGGTGGTATGATACCAGTGTGGGAAGGTTGGGCATACGAGGCCATATTTGCCGACAGAACCAGTGGAGTGATGATCTTGTGAAAAGATGGGTCATCATCAGCATTTCATCTAGATCTTCTCACCATCAGTTGGCTATAGGGGTTCCTCTATGACTTTGCATTCAGGACTAACACCGCCAGTTTCTCATCAGTCTGGGAATTGGAGTTCTTTCAGTCGTTCAGGCTGAGGTGGTGTTCGCATTCATGGTAGTCAGTCACCAGGCTTTCATCGAATGCATGGTAGATAAGCTCAGAGTTGTCAGGCAGGGTCACAGGGCGGCAGTGCGGGTCATACTTTTGCATTGGATCATACCCAGCATTAGAAGGATCCTAAAGCCTCTACAGCTCGACGTACAATCTTAGTTTCATCAGTTTTAGCTTCTGCTCTTTTCGATATAGGGGCTTCCCATAGCTTTAAATCTATTGTAGTTTTGTAGAGCCTAGGGCTCTGTATCTTTACTTCGGCTGATGTATTATCATTTTACCCACCGTTAAGGACTATAACGGAAAGTGTACATCAGCGCAAGGAGTTCCCTCTTGAGGATGGTGGGTGTCACTTCATATGGGACCATTCTATCCTAGACATGACAAGCTATGATGTCATTCTCGGAATGGGCTGGTTAGTTCCCTTCTATGAATTTGTCAATTGATATCATCGTAGGGTGAGATTCACATCACCAGAGGGAGAATCATTTTTTCATATGGGAGAATGGAATGTCCAGACGAGTAGATCGGGACCTGAGCATCATGGTTTGAGAGGAGTTACAACCTAGATTGCTGGTGTTTATCTGGATGACCAGGGGACTTCTTAGATATACTTTCATCCAGTGGTGGATCTTTTTAGGGAAATATTTCCAGAGGACTTGTCAAGTTTTCCTCTAGAGTGAGAGGTGGACTTTTCTATTGAACTCATGCTAGGAGCGGCACCGGTGTCCATACATCCTTATAGGATGGCTACACCAGAGTTACAAGAGCTCAAGAAGCAGTTGAAGGAGTTGTAGGAAAGGGGTTTTATATGACCCAGTACTTCTCCTTGGGGTTCACTTTTCCTATTTGCAATGATGGAAGACGGTACCCTCAGAATTTGTGTGGATTATTAGAATCTGAAGCAGTTGACGGTCAAGAATTGATATCCCTTTCCAAGGATTGATGATCTATTTGACTAGCTTCGAGGAGTCCAACTGTTCTCGAAGATTTACTTAAGATCTGGTTATGATCTATTGCACGTTAGACCTTATGATATACCTCTTATAGCTTTCCAAAGTAGGTATGATCTATATAAATATGTGGTTATATCGTTCAGTCTCACGAACGTGCCTGCAGTCTTCATAGCACTAATGAACCGAGTTTTCCATCCATACCTAGATTCTTTCATGGTGGTTTTTGTGGATGATATGTTGGTTTACTCTCAAAATCAACATGGCCATGATACCCATCTTGATATCTTTTTGAGTGCACTAAGAGAGGATCAGTTATATTCTAAGCTCTCAAAATGAAACTTTTGGATGGATCAGATTGACTTCTTGGTTCATGTTATATCAGAGACAGGAGTATTAGTGGACCCAGAAAAAGAGAGAGAAGTATTTTCTTAGGAGCATCTGAAGAACGTCTATGAGGTATGGAGATTTCTAGGGCTGGATGGATACTACAGATATTTCATACAATACTTTTCATGTTTTGTAGTGCAACAAACAGGCCTGACTAAGAAGGGTGAAAAGTTCTTATGGTCAGATTATTTTGAGTCAGCCATTCAAGAGCTGAAAAGGAGGTTGACTTCAGCACCGATACTAGTTTTTTCAGAGCTAGGAAAGAGCTTCATTGTTTTCTATGATGCATAAATTATTGGGCTTGGATTAGAGCTTATGAAGGGGGAAGGAGTCGTTGCATTCGGGTCTCGGCAGTTGAGGCCACATGAGAGGAACTACCCGACGCACGATCTTGAGTTGTGCTGCGGTTGTTCCTGCCTTATACTTTTAGAGACATTATCTTTTGGGAGTGAATTTTTTAGTTTTCACAGACCAAAAAATTCTCAAGTATATCTTTACACAGCGTGACTTGAATTTGATACAACGAAGGTGGGTAGAGTACATTTAGTATTTTGACTTTGAGCTATCCTCTATGCCTGAGAAAGGAAACCCAGTGGCTGATGTGTTGAGTAGGAGAACTCAGATACAAGCAGTTCAAGAGGCCAGTAGTGAGTGATAGCTTATGGATCTATTTTTAGAGATGCATTTGGAGGTGCACGACAGGCAGGGGAAGACATGGAATGTACTTGATGAGCTTCACCAACCCGTGTTGTTAGTGACACGGCCGGATACAAGACTCACACTACATGGCTTGTTTCAAATGGAAATAGGATGTAATAGGAATATTTCATCGACCCGTGTTGTTGGTGACAGGGATATATTCCAGGGATTACACTACACGGTGTGTTCCAGACGGACACAACGTGTATTAGAAAAGACTCAACTGACCCGTGTTGTTAGGGGCACAGCCGGTTACACATTTCTACAACATGGATTGTACATCCGGTACACGGCTTTTCCTACCAAATATTCCTAACCCCATGTCTCTACCCACAAAGTATGGGACATAGTTAGAGACTACACGTCGTGTACCTATGGTACACGGCGTGTACTTAGAAAAACAGTTTCTTCCTGAACAGAAGAAGACATGGTGTGTTTCCATATGAAAAAAACATATTTTTTATGAAATTAATTCAATATAGAACCAAATATATCTTTTAATTAAATATTTTGTGCATGGTGTGGTTTCATTAGGTATACAAATGGGCCTTTGTGATCATACCTATTAATATTTTAGGATCTGGTTCTTCTGTCTTTATTTCTAATAGATAATTTTTTTTGGATATTTTATATCGAGTCAATGATTCAAATAATGTTATGGAAGTCATTTTTTATTTATCTCTATTATTCATATTATCCATGTTATATTTTCCTTATTTTTTAATTACTTTTATTCGTGACAATATTAAATTATTTGAGGTTGAAGTGGAACAATGGGTTTCTTCATGTCCGGGAATTATAAGGTGTGTTGAAGAATTTTTTCTCATATGTTACATATTCTTCATGTTTATGTTTATTATTAAACTACATGTTCGATTTTGTGTGGATTTAAGAATTAAACATGGGTCTTGCTAGAATTTATGGAGATGTTCAACTTCTGATTTAATTATTTTATCCACCGGAAAATCTATTCCAAACTTTTTTTACTAGATTCCCAAGAACATGTTTTAAACCATGGGGATTGAGAACACCTCTTAGGTTTTTTTACGGTATAGATCGGGTCTTTGGTTCAAGGGAGAACCAGAGCTAGTTCATGACAAATAGAATCAAAACAATGTTTCATGTGATGTCCCATGTTTTAAAACACCTTTTTTATTTGGTGTTTCTCGAGTAAAACAATATATAAGTGTAAGAACTGACATATTGGTAGAATAAATTTATTTTTTTGAGCTTTTTATCATTCTAATCCATTTTTTACAAGTAGAAATAAATTTTTTTAGTTTTGGACATTAAATATATATTTCTTCCAATCTTGTGTGCTTTAATAATTTTCGTTCTTCGGTGATAACATTGGGAGTGAAATGGGGGTGCTGAATATACTCTCAAGGCCTGGTAACATATTTGGAGTCTAGGTATATGGTTTAAAATGAATCATATTTCCCATTGTGGAGTTGGAAAAAGGTCTACTATGCCATGCAACCCGACTTTACATAGACAATACTTTTCTTTTAAATCACATGTTGGACTTATTTTTTAATTTGTTTTATGTCATGTTGTATTGGTATTCATAAGGTATAAAATGATATTTAATTTTAAAATTTTTTTTCAAAGTTGTGAGGTTTTGGTTTTAAAAGTAATAAATGGGTTTTCCAAAATTAATTAAAATAAAAACAATGTTTTTAGATTTCTAATAAATGGTTTTCAATTGAAAAAGGTGTTTCGATTTATAATGAATGGTTTTATTAAAATATGGTTTTCATTCATATCAATTTAATTCCTAAAAATATGACTAATTTATTTTAATTGAGTGAAATTTAATTGTTCAATAACGATAAAGTAATGGCTTAATGATGTTTTGATGCTCTTTGTTGAGAATTTGTATGTGTTTTTAATTGTAAACATGGTTTTTTCGGTAAATAACATGTTATAAAATTTAAAAAATAGTTTCTTTGAATTATTAAATAATGGTGAGGATTTATATTTCTATAATGATGTTTATAAAGAAAATTGAATCAATATATTATTTTTCAAGTGGGGATGAATTAAATTAACTCATTGTGATTTTTGGAAGTTGAATTTTATTGGTATTTTTATGTGAAACAATAGTGTTTAGGGGTCAATCTAATTTTTAAAAATACTGAAATTTTTTGTGGAGTAGTTTATATTATGAAACATGTTTTGAAATTTTGTTATGAAATTGGTTGGATTTAATGTGATTTGGGTGGTTTTAAAAGTAGTTGTTTTTTCAAGAATCGTTTGTTTGTCTCTAGGATTTTCCCTCAATTTGATTTAATTTGTTTGTAATGAATTATGATATATGGCTTATTCGATCCTATGATTTATGTTATTTTTCTTTTTTCCTCTTAGAAATGATTGGATGAATATGGTGAGTGTCTTCATTATAGTGTATCTTCCTCAAATTTAATAGATGTTGTCACATTTTTGAATGTTGATGGGATCAATTTGAGACTTGTTCTTTCCAATCTCAAAGTTGATGAAATTATTGGGTGATTTCTACTTAGTGAATTCTCGAGGATTTTCCAAACGTTGATACACACTTGCACTCGATGTGATGTCATCTATGTGATAAGTTCATACATTTTGATGGGATGTATATGGTGATATTGGGATAATTGTCTGTGTAATTGGGATATGAAATATATTTTATTTATTATTTAGGGTTCACCAAATTTCAATATTCGAGATGAATTTTCCAAGTTTACTATCTCACATTCTTGAACCATTTCTAGGCCTTTATTTTTTTGATAAAGTAGGGGTTATCTAAGGTAGTTCAATTTGTGTCCTAATTTCTTATAACTATCTTTCTTTCATTGTCCTTGTTGATTTGATGTTATTCCTAATATTTTTAAGACATTTTTTCTTTATGGAAACATGGAAATTGTGGTATATCTACAAAGTATTTCATAATTGGTTAGGCATCCTACCCTTACGATGATCTTGGGCTTCTTAGATTCATTGAGAAAATGGTTGTCTTGGAGAGTTTGTGTAATAATGGAATTATAATATGGTGGGTATACCACCATTTATTAATTGTTTTTTGAGTCCAATTAATATTTTATAGGTAATGATTCTTTTATCTTGTGATGAAATTAGGGTTTTTGGTGAATGTCCAATTTTTTGATTCTTGCAAAACCACTCCAACCAAAAGGAAGACTGCTGATAATTATTTTAGGTTTGTAACTGTGGATCTTTTTCTAGGACTAGTGATTATATTTTGTGTGGATATTTTCTTCAAGCCAATTTTTAGGGGGATTTTTCCTTCACTATTTTTCTTTTAGTTGAGTCCTTAGTGATTTCCCTTTGTAGATATTTATGAGTATTTTTTATGAAACAAAATTGGATGTTTTTTGTGTCACCTATTTCTATATTTTGGATGAGTTACTCATTCATTTGTGTTAATATCACTTGGACTTGAACATTCCATTATCATGCACTTAGAATGGGGGTTAGACCCTATTTCCCTTGAATTAATATTTTCGTCTAATAGATTTCTGAAGAATGAAAGCAATATTGTGTGGAGAATTGTCACACTATATCCTATATTTTTTCTATTATTATATTTATTTTTTTAATTAATTAATATTTTATATTTTTATCAATTTTTAGGCCAAAATATTTTTAAAATTTTGAAATTTTTTGGATTTTTTCATGGATACACAGTTGGCACATGGTTAGTAGAAACCATGCAGATGTTGGTTAGAAATCACATGAATGTGTCTATAATTTATGAGAGACAAAATGTTAATTTGGAGCATGGATAGTATAAATATGTTTCCTTTCTATATGGGGTACACTAGGTATTCCAATATGTGTTTCATGTTGAGTGCACAATTTTCCAAATCATATAGCTAAACTATGCGTAGTTTCCAGGATATTAAAAATTTTGAGTTTACACTAAATTACCTCTAACAATCTTTTACCAATGTCACACCTCACCTCATTATACATTGCATACCATGTCCTGCACCACCTAGGGAGACTAGCCACAAACATTCCCATCCTTTCTCTCTATCTCATAGAAATCCATCATGGTTTCTTTTGATTCAATTTTGGTTCTTTGAGGTACATTTTCCTCCTTCAACATATCCCCTCCATTAATTTTATCCCACCTCCCTCGATGAACACATCCCATGGAAGTACCCAATATGAAGGGGATGTTTATTTTTGACAATTTTGTTCTACCTACATATTCTATATCTTGATTTAAGACCGATTAATGTGACACCCATCAAGGAAAAAAAGTTCCTCTCCACTTGAGGTAGGTTTCGCCGCGTATAGAGATCAAAATTTTGAAACCCTTTCTACTTGTTCATTAAAAACATCAATTTATTGTTTATTGATAATAATAAATTTATCTACAAATCCCTTTGAATGTTAAACCTCGTTTTACACAATTTTAATTAAATATAGTGGACCTTTTTTTCAAAATGGGGTATTTAACATTATAATGAAACTTAAATTCACTTAATGTGTTCAATAAATGTATGAATAATCTATATTAACATTTTTTCAATATTTTTAGAGAATTTAGGTATTTATAAATTGAAACTATAAATTTAATTTGATTTTTAGTTTTTTATTAGTTATTGAAATGGGTGTTCCATACTTCTATAGTGCTTTGAATGTTTTATGAAGCGTTGATATTATTTTTCAATCAATACTCATCACTTTTGATTATAATAAAATAATAAGGCCCACTTTCCATTTTTTTGAAAAAAATTGTTTAATATTTTGATTGGTTTCCAATGTAATTTTCGCAAGTCACTATTAATGAACATGGGTGTTTAGTTTAAATGGGATCCTAGTTTTCTAATGATTATATATATATATATATTGAAGGCTATTAATATTATTCAAAATTCTCGGGAACCTCAAGTGCTTGGGTAGGTGAACAGAGATGGGACTAGATCTATTTCCACTAGTTATACTAGTGTAATATGTTATATTTCTAATTAATAGTGACCTATTACAAATTTTTTCAACTAATTTTTCATCTCCATAATTATTGAAATTCATCTAGTTTTCCCCTAGTTCTTATTGAACATAGGTTCTTTTCCACATAAATCTCATTTAAAATATGTATTATATATATATCTCTTTCTCTTTCCTTTACCTACTCTACCGATTATTTATATATTCTTTATTCTTTTTAAATAATTATTTCCTCTTCAATAAAATTTTATTTTAAAATGCATTGAGAATTATATATAAAAAAATTATTTAAGGGTAGTTTATTAAATGAGTATTTTAATTTATACTTTCTTTAAATTGATTTTTTAAAATAAATTATAGATGGAATTCTAAAAATTAATCTATTATATTATGTGCTCACATAGGTAAACCCTGTTTTTTAATAATTTAATTCAAATTATCAATAAATGGATCCATTAATTAATTATTATTTATGGGGTATGGTTTCCATTGTAAAATATATTTCTCTTTCATTCTCACACATATTATTATTTAATGTTTGGGTTTATCTCTTCAAATTGATGATGGAGAATGTTTCATTTTGAGATTGGATAACGACTCAGGGAAACATATTAAAGAATGCCAATTGATTTCTCTATTTTTATTTCTTTATCCTATCATCCAAATAAGTCCTTTCTTACATTTAGTTACAGTTATTGGTGTATTAATTATATCTAATTAAGTCTCAATTGAAGAGGGGGCTACATCGTATAATGGAGTTAAACGGTGGGATGATAAATTATTTTTAATATATCTCATTTTCTGCATGTTTAGGTTTATTATAAAACACTTAATTTGATTTTTTGTGCACATAAAACATATGGTTAGAATATACCCTAATTTATTGACAAGTTCCGTGATTTATTTAAATAATTTATTCATTAGGAAAACCACTCCAAATTGTTTTTCCCAGGATGCGTGAGAGCTTATACCAGCTCATGATGATTGGGAAAGCCCCTCAGGTTTATCATAGGCTAACGAAAGTTTCTGTATAAGGGATTTCATTGACTTGGTTTGTGACATACCCCATACTAAACAAAACATGTGGTGAAAATGGAATGAGTCAAAAATAAGTGAAATTGTGATGAGAAAACCCTTTCCTTATGTCTCACCAAGTTCATTACATTCTTCAGATATAGAATAATACAATTATATTATTGTTTTACTTGATTAAAAATCATTTTTTTGTTCAGACACTACTTATAATTTTTTTAATTCATTTATTTACATGTTTAAATTAGTTACTTAGAGAGTTATGTTTACATCGGATGTTTGAAGGTTGTTTGGTTAATAATATCAAAATAAATTTGTCGTTTTTAATTTTGTTAAAGGGTTAATAGTTCCATTATTTAACAAATATTAAACATTTTATAATTATCATTTCATATATTTAATATGATTTTGTAACTACCAATGTAGTGAGATTAGAAAAAATGGCACTCATCATGTCATGGAGATGGTAGTCTATAAAAACGCATTAATGACATTATCATTTTTTCTAATCAATTAAAGGGAAATAATGAATATAATTTATTACATACAAAAAATAATAATCACATTTTAAATAACATATTTATTCATTACATACATCCCCAAAATCATTCGTATTATGCGAAAATGAAAAATAAATCACATTGCTTCATGGATGTGCAAGTCCACATATCCAAACAAGAGACATTATCATTTTCCAAAAAATTGGGGAGTTCGAAGGTAATTAATATCTTATATTTCCTTAAATATATAATATTTCATAACATTAATTTATATACTTTTGATCCATCATTATAACCATCTATATGATTCGGTGATGAAAAAATAAATACATCTCTTTGTTGAGGTTGTAGTCTATACTTGCACACAAGAAATGTTTTCATTTCACATATGAAAGAAAAGTGGGAAAATAGATATTTAACCAACAAGGTAAAATTTTAGAATATATAATATAATTATTTCATTATGTTATAATTTTTATAATATATTTGAATGATTTATAATAAAAAATATTTTGTAACGTGTTTGGTTAGGTCTTATATCTCCTTCTTAGATGAAATCTTTTGTCTTACACCTTAATCCTTAAAGAATGTGTATTCTATGAATACTAAGAACTATAGAACTAGGGTAGGTGTGTTTTGAATATATTTCGGTAGATATTGGTTAAGAAATAGTTCACAAATTTTTGGATAAATTGTTGAGAGGGTGTACACTTATTTAAGTGAGGGGATTGTCACTCTTGAAATTTTTTAATGTTTTATAATTGTATAATTTCTATTTAATGTGAAATTGGAATAAAGGTAACCCTATTTTAAATATAAGATGAGGAATCATTGATATATACTCATCCAATAACATTCAAAATGTTTTATAGATATTTTAATCCATATCACTTAGTTTAATTGTTTATATGAACAAATATAAAAAAGAACATATTACCAAATATGCACATGATGCTTTCAAATATATAATAAATTTTATAATATTTAATTTCTAAATATATTGGAAATTATTTTTCATATAATTTGGAAAAATCATATGAAAAATAATTTTTATAAAAAATCATGTTTTATGGGTAAAAATAATTTTACACAAAAATTATTTGTATAATTGATTATCATGATTTCAATTGGAATATAATTAAAAATTATAAAGTTATATGACATATGGATCATGCCAAAATCGAATGGAATATTCCAGAAACACTAAAAATTGCAAAGATACCTGAAAGTTAAATTTGAATTTAATATAACATATGTTCTCAAAATTCAATCATGGTTTCAAAGATCGAAAATAATTTTTTTTAAATTGATATTTTACTCCTTAAATAATATGAACCATCCTCGGATTCTATCCAACCCGACACAAAGCCCACTACATGACAAGGATCGGGGGGTGTCCCTGATACCCCCCAGGCTAGAATGTTGTGTTATGCCTCAATTATATCATAGGGGGAATGATTTAGAAAAATATAAACAGAATAAAATTAAACAAAACATATCATGAAACATAACAAGGATAATCCATAATCATAAAATAAAATAGAAATACAAACTAGATCCAAATATTTAAAGTGAATATAATAGATAACTAAAAAATTTAAAACCAATCAGTGACCCACAAATTCTCTACATGACCTCTTGGTCACCACAATCCATAAACCAACCCACTACATAGGAAAAGTGAAAAATAAATCATAATGTTTGTAACAGCTTCGGCCCACTAACACTAAGTGGAAAAAGTAGGGTGTGATCATAAATTGATCAATAGGTAAGAACCTCATAATCCATACATGTCCATTCATGACATGTCCCATAATAACTATTTTGAAATATATATAATGGAAATAATTTTTTTATCATTTTAAAGAAAGAAACATAGATTTCCTTTTTTAAAAAGTTTTCTATTCCAAATCATAGTTTATATAACGACCACCTAATCAAAAATTCCTACCAGGTGGTAAAAAGGTTTATTTTTAAAATAATGGTAAACATAACATACAGGAAGAAAGTAGCATGGCTAATAATCCAATTAAAATAAAATAAAATACAACATATAGGTATTAATCATAGTCAATTCCTAAACATCTATAGAACCAATCCTTGTGCTCACTCTAATCAAACTCAACTACCAGTATATTGTGTAGCTCTATATTAAATAACCAACTTCGCTACTCTAAACTAGCCTCACTAGTGGCACAACCCACATGGCCTCTCAACAATTCCAGGGGTACCATCCCATTTAATCAAAGTAAGAATGAAACCATTTATCAAACCTGTAGATGATTCCCCGAAATCCCATGATAATAGTATAAAAATAATGAGGAGGTCTTCACACATGTGGTGTAAAGTAATTACCCATAAATTCCATCATGATTTCCTAGCCCAATATCTGACTCAAACTATGTGGAGTCCATCTCCTCAAAGGCATATCCATATAGGTTACCAACAAAAATAGAGCTACACAAAGTGTCAATAAGGCCTACCCATCACATGATTTTCAAAACCACATTCCAAAACATCATGAGATACCAACCAGTACATTAGAACTTTCAATACATATCAATTTCCAAAATCATTTACAAAACCAAAGGAAAAATACAAAACATGTTGTAAAGGTTACAGAAGGGCTTTTATACCATTTAGTTACAGTTCCATGTCTTAATGTCCCAAATGGGTTGAAATTTAAGAAACAAATATAGGAAATAGATTTGATACCATTTGGAAACCAAATAATTATTTAGGAAATGTGAGGAGTTTTCAGAATAACCATTAGAAAATGGGATGACTAAGGAATAGAAGGGGGAGGGGTAATGGTGTTTTAAAATTTTGGGATCATGGAGAACATCCTAATGGATATAAATTATCATTTATATACCCATCCATATGTACACCATGTGCACAAATTGATACACCCACATCCAAAGGAATACTTGTTGAAAACCATAATCAAGTCCAATGGGTTTAATTAAATAGTAATAGGAAACCACACAACCAATTTCAAGAGTCCACACCCAAGAAACAACCCGTAAAAAGGCACCAAAAGCACCCAATTTCACAATTTAACATATAACACAACTTTTTAAAAGTGTAAACAAGACAACACACATTTATAATACACCCAAAACAATGTTAAAGACCACTATGAATATCATCTATTACTTTAAAAGAATATAAATAGAGGAATAATTAAATAAAACCATTTAAAACACATTTTCATCAAATCTACAAGATAGAAATACCATAAGAAATAAAAAAACCACAACATAATAAAGAATAAACCCTTTGGAAATTATTTAAAATAACTCAGGTAAAAAATAGAATTCTTCTTAACAGAAATGAACTGAAACACCTACCTTAATGACATGTGGACACAAAAAAAATCATGGGAGAAGGGATCACATTCCCCAGGAGGTAAACTGCACACTCTAACATTCAGGAAACACAATAATAACATCAACCCTGGCCTCTAGGGTTTTTCCAAGAGATAACCCACCCGAAAAAACCAATAGACTAATAGAAAAAGAGTGGAAGATAAATAATTTGCCTTAAAATCCCAATGAAACTCTCATAGTAACCTTAATGAAGCTTAAACAGAGTAAAGACAGTAATGGAGGATGTTTTTGGGATCCCCAAGGGTTCCCCTAGGTCGATAAAGGAAGGAGAAATCAAAATGGGTTTAAAACAGAAGATGGTCAAAAGAGGAATATTTAATTTTGAAGAAACTAGAAAAGACTCATGGTTTAGCTATATAGTTTTCCAAGACATGTACCAAAAATGCACACACCAATGGAGAAGTAGGTTACCAAAATGGGATAATATCATTATTTGGGGATCAATGTGATAACTGTGTGAATTTTCTCTACCAAACTACATAGCCTCCATGTATTCTTGCTGCACGGTTTCCACTAACAGTTCGCAATCCATGCTCGTTTTCCACCACACCAAAAAATAGTACATTGTTTCTCATAGGACCCTCGTGGTTTTCTCCAAATCATTCTCATGACCTGAAAAGAAAACCATTCTAGAAGAAAAATAACTAAAAACCCTTTCTGTCATAACCAGCCACATAGTTTACCCTTAACCCGTGCACAAAAATTGTGAATAGTTCAAAACAAACCCTAAACCACCAAAACCTATAAATTATTATGAGGGACTCGACCTATACCTCAACTAAGAGAATAAATTTCAATAAAAGTATAAAAAATGAAAAAAATCATCATGGTGTGACAATTTTCCCTACTAGAAAAACTTTCAACCCCTATACTGTTAAACATCCGAAAGAGGAATGAAACTGGAGCTCAAAACTAAATGAATCAATGATTAACCAAAATCTTTTGGGTGGGATTTCAACACCACAATACACAATCGACCAAAACTAGATAATACTAAATTTATTAGAACCCTAAGGAAGTTGAAAGTTTTATCCCCACCCTAAGAAACTAGATATCACCACGAAACCAACAATGGAACCTTGAAGACAAACCAAAAACACCTAACCCACAGGGGAAACCCACATAAATAAATCAAACAAAAAAGTGAACCAAAGAACTATCCATAATTTTCAAATGACATAATTTTCTCTAAATTGAACGCATTTGAAAACTGAAATTGATCCATAAGACCTACCACTCATGTTCTCAAAAACAAAACACAACTATAAAACATACAAGAAAACAAGGCCACAAAGACATAATATAGACTATACCACCATGATCTTACAAAAAATTAATAAATTTTCTTAAACTATGAAAAATACAAGGAACTCCAACTATTCTTACTCTATAGTTCCCCACACTAAAAATATTCCTTACATTGTTAAATTATTTACTCAGGGGCCTATGTTTGGAGCCATGTTGTCTTGAAGCATCTGCTACCCCCACAGTCCGTACCTGACTCCATCCAGCTAAGACTCCATATTCTAGAAACAACTCTTCAATAACTTATCCATGTTTCCAAAATTTTCACACAATCTTCTATCCCTCAAATATTATAGTAAGACGACATCAAATTCCATTACTGACCACACTGGAAGCACAAAAGTGAATTGTCGGATGAGCAACAAGATGTAAGTGAAAAAAAGAACCATTGGGAACTTGTTCCGTTGTTTTAAACCATTTTCCTGATATAGAAACACCATGAACTCCAAAAGAAACTAGATTTATAAATGCTACATGCTTCACTTCAAGAACCCACACAACTAGAAACACCTCATCGACCAACTTCTCAAACTGAACAACCCTATATGAGAGAAATTGCTTGTTGATTTCTGAATGAAGACCCCAAATAAAGGGAGGAGCCTTTAAAGGGTCCTTTTAATCGCTCTCTAGTGTGAAGGAAACCAACTCCTTAAAGTGACCAATATATTCTTTCATCATCTTCTGACCTTGTTAAACACCCAACAGCTTTACCACATTCCTTGCCTTTACATCCCCATGAATAAAACCATCAATAAAATTGGATTTCAAAACATTCCAAGTTATCTTGAATTTTTGGGAGGAATAAATGAACACCTTCCACTGATCCAAAACTAAACCTTCAAGAGATCCAAAAATTACACGCACCCTCTTATCTTCGATACATACCAACGAGCTAATGACAATTTCAACTTTCTCAATCCACTATATAGAAACCAACAGACAATTATCACTTCATAAAAAAGGAAACAACTAAGAAGAACTTGACTCTTCCAACCCACTGAGAGTCTAGAAAGGTCCAACAGCATGGATAAACCCACTAGAAACCATTAGGGCCTTTTTTTGAAGCATCATATAAATAACATAAAAGGAACACATAAAAAATAAATCAATATCAAACTGAAACTAAACCCAAAATGAACATTCTGTACTAAAACACCAAAATAAAAAAACTGAACATCCTAAATTAAAACTAGAATCCTCTTTCAAAAACCCCAATTACCATTATAATTTAAAAACCTCCTTCCAAGGCCCACATTCAGATGAAAAACCAATATTCTGATCCAACTCAAACATAGTATTTCATTTTTTAAAACAGAAACATGCCTCGTTATCATTTTACTATTGAAATGCATTTTCTGAAAAAACCATTTTCCATTTTAAATCCACTCACACCAACTGAAATTGAACAAAAACACAACTCACAATAAACTCCAGGATGAGGAACAAGTGGCCCTGTATAACATAGAAACATGGTTTCAAAGACCATTCCCCAAGTAATAACTAACAACTTGGATTATTCTAAACTATTCACCCAATCATATCAAGGAACTCTACTCCATGAAAGCCTATCATATAACACCATTTCACATAAATTTTCATCCCCCCATCAATAAAAACCATAACCAAAAGAATCTAGTCTCATAATTCCCCTGGAAAATCCAGGTTCAAGATGAGAAAGTGTTCATGAAGTCTTTCTTGTACCAACCTCTCAATTCATGATAGCTATAATCTTCATACTACGTAATTCCCCAAATAAAAATTGTCTCTTATAATATAATTTTGTATCTAAAAAACCATGGATTCCATCCAACCCAATACCCAACCCATTCTGCAATAACATCTAGAATGCATTCATGATCACATCAACATAGAAACAAGTATTGGACATCAAATATATCCTATTAGAAATTATTTAGGCCTAGATAAACACATATAAATAAAATAAAATAGGGCACAAAATAGAATTAGGTGGATCCATAATCCGTAATATTAATAACTATACAAATTGGATCCAACTACTACTAAAATAGAGAACTAAAACAAAATTAAAACCAAAACACAACTGACATGATCTCCACATGGCCTCTTGGTCTCCACCGTCCATAAACCATCCTTCTCTATAGTCACCCTAAACTATAAACTAGAACATTAAAAAATAATTGGGTCTACCAACACTGAGTGGAATAAGTTGAATAAGCGAATGAACATCCTAGAATGTAAGAAACACAGAATCCATAAATTTCCTTTCCTGAAATATCCCACATTTTATATTTTAAATAGATATAATTTAAATAATGTGATTTTATTTTTAAAGAACCAAAAATATATTTCCTTTTTAAAATAATTTTATATTCCAAAAACCAGTTTTTAATACAAAAAACCCAAATAAGAATTAGAAATAGGTTATAAAAATAGATAGACTAAAAATAAAGTTAAAATGAACAGGAGGAAATAAACTAGTAGAGATAATTATCCATTTACAACATGTTAAAATAGAACAGACTGATGGTAATGATGTGAATTTCCTAAACATCTCTAGAATCAATCCTTAGACATACTCTGATCAGACTCAACAGATTCTATATGGATATTCTCAATAGTAAATAGCTAACCTGGATACTCTAAACTAGCCTAACAAATAGAAAAAACTACATGACCTCTCAATAATTCCAGGGGTACCAACCCATATAATCTGGTCAGAAAGAAACTATTACTCGACTCTCTAGATAACTTCCCGGAATACCATGATAACAGTACAATGAGAATGGGGAGGTCATCATATGCATCGAATAAATAAATAACCCATAGATTCATCTTCTCATTCCTAGCCGAAACTCTAACACCAACTATGAGGAGTACCTATCTTCATAGGGGCAACAATTGAGGTTCCAAACACACCTAGATCTATACAAAGTTCTAATCGGACCTACACATCACATGAGTTTTAAAACCACTTTACAAAACATCACACGATACCAACTGGGACTTTAGAATTTCCTATCCAATTCTATTTTCAAAAATCATTTCTAGAATAAAGGGGGAACACACATAATATTCTCAAAAGCTTCCATATAGGAATTTATACCATTTAGTTTCCATTTTACATCTTATTTTTTCAAATGGGATAAACATTATTAAACACATTTGAGAACCACATTTCATACCATTTGGAAACCAAAGAATCCTTTGAAAAGTGTGAGGGGTCTTTATAATAACCATTAAAAAATAGAGGGGAACGAAAGAAAGGGGATAAGGGGGTAGTGTTTTAGAATCCATTATTCAAGGGGAACATCATAATAATTACCATTATAATTTGTGTACATATCCCTATGTGCACCACATGAATATATGTATATGACCACATCCAATGGAAAAATTTTTAGAAACCATAAATGAGACCAAAATATTAATTAAAGAGTCACAAGAAACAAAAAAACCAATTTCTAGAGTCCATACCCTTGCAGAAAACAATAAAAAGCCACCAAAACCACCGAATTTCACAATTCCACATAAAAAACTACTTAATCAAATGAAAATAAGACAACACACATTTACAACGCACCCAAAAAATTTAAATTCCACTATAAATTACATCAAACACTTTACATACTTTTTTATATATTCATAATTAAATAAAACATTTTAAAACCCATTTTCATCAAATTTCTATCATATAAAACCCCTAAGTAATACAAATATAACTCTAAAATTAAGAATAAAAAAATTATAAATTATTTAATAAATATCATTCATCAAATAGAATTATCCAAAAAATGAAATGTATGGAAACACCTGCCTCAATGATGAGAGGATGGAAAGAAATGTTGGGAGAAGGAATAATATTTCCCAAGAGACAATCCACACACCCTAACATTCAATAAACAGAATCCAAACATTAATCATATCATCTAGGGTTAATTCAATATATAAAAATCCCATGAAAAATGAATAAACCTTGATAATAAGAATGAAAGACAATGAAATTAACCAAAAATACGAATTAAACTCCCATGGGAACCTTAATGAAGCCTCAATTGAAAAAGGATAGCATGGGAGGAGGGTTTTGGGAGCCCCATAGTAAATGTATATCATTTAATGGATGTAAAACATGAAATTAGTTTAAAAAATAAGGGGGGGGAAGAGAAATTCAAATTTATATGAACCTAAAAAATTCACACGGTTTGGCCACATAGAATTCCAAATGGTGAACTAATGGAGTGAACCCTACTAGAGAAGGAGGACACCTGCATGGTCTGGATGCATAGCTTGGGAGAACGTGTTCCAACCATGTGATTTGGAACTATCATATTACAAAGGCACAATAGATTATTCTTTCATTATTTCGTCTAACCATGCTCAAGTCATGAACCTTGACCCAAACACCAAAAGAAAGTCATACATTTCTCTTGGGCCTCTCACGGTTTGTGCCAAACCATTAACCAGTAATGAAAATAAAATCATTCGAGGATAAAAAATTACTAATAACCCCCTTTACCATAACAAGTAGCATATTTTACCCACAAATTGTATACACAAACCATTTGTAGGGCCAAAACACTTCAGAAACCTCCACAACTCAGAAATTCTTACTAGGGACTCAACGAGAACCTCAATCAAGTTATCCAATATCAATATAAGAAGAAAATAATATATAAACCATGGTCAAGGTCTACAATTGATCACATATTTGGTTGGGGAAATGGGTTTATTAGTTTTTAATTAATTTTTACATCATGATAATTTCATAAAAGTTATTGTATTTTAAATGTTACATTTTTACTATTCCTTCAAAAATCAAACATTTAATAAAATAACAAAAACAAATCAACTTAATCTAAAATAGATGTGATGAATAAAAAAATTATAATTTTTATAAAATTTAAATTCTATAATTGAGACATATAATTTTTAAATGAAACTATATAGTACATTGAAAAACAATTGACTTAAAATAATAAATATTTATATTTTAATTAAAAAACATTTTATTGTTTTTTAAATTTATAATATTAATTATGGAACATAATATCATTATATATAAATATAAATCCATAAAAGTAAAATAAATTTAAATTTATTAAAATATTCAATATTTACATATTTTTTAAAATAAATCTGAATACAATTCATGTTTACGAAATATATTTAACCTTTAAATGGAAAATATTTTATGTTATGACGTTAATATAATAATTTTAAATTTATAATGAGTATATAATTTTATTATATGATAGGATTTATTTCATAAAATAAATATATATATAAAATAATGTAATTTGGAATCAGGAAAACATGTAAGATAGTTGTAGACATTATACCCTTGTTGTCCTTCTGTCATGTGTTTGAACCCCATTACATTGATGAACACTTTGATCTTTCATCAAGCCTATGAGATTCCCTTTTATATATATAAATAATTATTCATGAAATTTTATTATTACTGAAAATTATTTTTTTAGGAAAATATAAAAATTGTAACTGTTTGGGTGATAACTATGTGTATAAATTCTTAATTTAAAAAGACTTAAATTCATTTGGAATTTATATTTTTATTCTAAAAAATACCATTTTTTAAAAAATTTATTGGAAATATTTGGATGTTACAGTCACCCTTAAGGAAATTTTATCCATGAAATTTTATCTTGAGTCTATGAAAAATGGGTTTATTAAAATCAAAATTAATAAAAAACATTTTAAATATCCATTTAAAATGGTGAAAGAGAACAACAACCATAAGTTCCATTTAAATTCACAGTCAAAATACTTTGATAGTATATAATTGTGGATTGTAATATTTAAATACAAAATTTTATTGTAAAAAATTACTCTTAGTATTTTGAATGGTTTTTATGGAACCCCGCATTAGAAAAGAATCTCATGTCTCGAGGAATTTAAATGGAGACACAATGCACTTATGAATAATGAGAATAAAGAGTAAATTAACAGAAAATGAAGTGGTATATAGTATAAAATTAGGGTAGGATAAAAAATATTATAATAATATATTATAATAATATATTACATGACTTTATGAATAAATTTTAAGTCAACATGGAACAATAAATTCATTTGATATGAGAAGTAACCATCAATTTATCCACAGTGTATTTATTAGAATAATATTTCTTCATATTGATAAGTAAGCAAAAAATAATTCATACATTGAATTTTCATATCAAGGATTCCTTTTATGTTGTATATATCCCCTTTATCTTTTAGCATGATTTTTTTATCTCCATAAAAAAATATTCAAGTCTACGGTTGTATTTACCTTGTCTGATGGGATGGGTTAGTTGAGATTTTGAAATTAAAAAAAATATTTCAGGATCGATATAAATTTTGATGAAATGAAAAGTTGTTGGGTATATCCAAAATTTGTTGTCGGTGATTTGGATATTAAAAAATATTTCAAAACAAACTAAATAATATTTTTCAATTTTTGTGATGATTAAATCATCCATGAGTGACAAGAATATTATGTGAGATCCATTTCATTCCATGTTGATAAATAAGATTTAATATATTAGAAATAAAATCATTAAGACATGAAAAACAAATTATTACATGTTAAAATGAAAATAGGATTTGTGATTAATGAAAATACCAATATAAATTATATTATAATTAGAAATTAAAATACATTACACAAATTTTGATTATTCCTCTAAATCAAATCCCCCAAAATTATCATAATTATCTGTTACATATTAATCCCTAAGGTTGTATGAGTCTGATAAATTTTTACTGTAAACCAAAATATTAACCCCCAATGTGTTTTAAAAAATTTAATTATATATTTCTAACAACCACCAAAATTGAAAAGTTATCAAAACCCTTCCTTTGATTGTGACACCTGGTATACAATTTTAGTATGTACACTTTTCAATCTAAATATATTGAAGAATAATGAACATTTATTTTTACTATAATGTGATTTAAACCTAAATTAAAAAAAAAATATAATTTTATTTTTATTGTATTAATTTCATTTTGATTCATCTTTTCAATGTTTTCATAGGGTTTATTTTTTATATTTTTTGTAAATATTTGATTTTTGGTTGAATAGAAAAAAATACATGTTTTACAAATAATATCATTTTTTAAACATTATTAGAATTCAAAAATGTCTATAATGTTTATAAAAAATTATTTTAGAACAATTATTTATTTATAAAGTAATATAATTAACATTAAAATTTAATTTTGAACATAGAAATCAAAATTTTTACATTCTTGAAATCTAAGTAATGGTTTATTAAAAACAATTGTTATTCTCATTTAATCATGTAGTACAAAGGTTAAATTATATACGTTTGGATTTAAATTTATTTCCTTTTTATTTTATTTAATATATTATAATTAATTCTATTAGAAAAATATTATACGTGACTTTTTTTATAAATTCTTTTTTCATCTTCAAATGGGCATTTTTTTTAAAAACAAATTTCAATTCGTTTTGAGAACTTATGATAAAATTAAATTGAGAAATGTATAGGAATTGAATCTTGAAAAATTGATACCTTTTTTGGAATTAGTATCAATAATATTTGGTAATAACGATAAAATAATTTTTAGTCCCAAAGGATTGTAATTGTGGTAATATTTTTCACGTCAGTTAAGGATAAAATTTGTTAAAAGGTTTAAAGTAATGGTATAATGCCTCAAGATAAAACAAAACATATTATCAAGACTCATTTATTTGTTGAAATAAACCTTATCATATTTGGGTATATGATAATTTGGGGCCTGATTATTTTCTATATTATATAATAATTTTTCATGTATTTACATGTTTTCTACCCACATCACATACAAAGAGGAACCCCCTTACCATCTCTTCCAAAATACATTATCCCCTTATCTTGACCAATACCTTCACAAATTCCTTCTAATTTTTTTTCATGACATACTAGTCTTGGTCTCACCAGAAAACAAATTCAAGAGATCTTAAGGTGGAAGATGAAGTATATTTCCAAAGGAAGATGTATATGTTCTTACCGACATATTTTAGTTTATGTTATTAATAATCCAAATTAAAATGTACAGTAAACTTGTTAAAATATTTACATTAGTATATTGATCATAATGATAGGTTTTTATTTTATTGGTATGTCAATTTTTTTCTCCTTTCTATCATAAGGAAAATTAAAACATCACTCATATGTACATACATCTTACTGTCACCACATAACAGTGTATTTATTTCAACATCACATAAATTTCCTAATTATTGATATGGAATTAAGGAATAAATATGATATTTATGATATACTTATGATTCATGGAGTAAAATAAATTATTTACCTTCTTACCCTTCTATATTTTGGAAATTGTTAATGTTGCATGTGTGTACATGTGGACTACCACCTCCATGACATGATGTGATTCATTTTTCTTCTACCATTAATCTTGGGTAATTCAAAAATTGAATATAATGAATATAAATTATATTAATGAAATTGTTAATATTTTATATATTATGTAACTGTTTCATAACACATTTGACCATGTTTAACATACTTAAGATGTTTTGAAAAAATTAACACAACAAAATTAAGTGCTCGATGTAACCATTAACTATACAATGAATGAATGTCAAATGATTATAAAAGACCATAAAAAGTAGTATAGATGAAAAAATATGTTAAGAAAGTATTTAATAAATTTACATCGATAATTCAGGATGATATAAAGAATCTAACCATGTAGGAATCTAAGGTAAGTATTTTTCATCTCAATTCCACTCTATTAAGATATATTTTATATTGATCACCCAATTTCATCTATATGGTGTATATATTATCCATTTAAAAAATTATATCACGAATTTACCTTTATCAATGGTATTTTATGTTTAAATTTTTGTATAATATATTTTATGGGTTTTTATTAAGTGTTGTTAAATTCATAAAATATTATTTTACAATATCACTCTTATTTGAAGTTGTTGAGATGGAAACTTACACCGAAAAAATTATATGATGTTATTATTCTTCAAAATATATATTATATTCCCCTATATTTTACTCTAGGGTTTACATTTTATTTTTCTAATTTTTATACCCTTTATACTCAAATTCCAAAATAATTATTTTTAGGAAAAACCAGTTGTATTTCTACTTTATGGTCAAGAATATTTTTCTTCTATATCCATATTTTTTAAAAATAGTTTCATGGAAATTTTTAACTATTAAATTATCTTTAAAAGTCATTGTATGCCACCTTTAAAATTATTTTCATAATTTTTAACGTAATTTACATTTCATGCTCACTTTTTTTATATTTTAAAAACTTTTAATGAAATGATTTTTTTGACATCAACAACATGAAAAAATCTTCTCACCCCCAAAATCATTATTAGATATTTAGATATTTTTATCGACCTCCATGGGTTTTCAAGGAAAATAATTTTTCTCTATTTTAATAATTTTTAGTTTTTATTTGAAATTAATAAACTCATTATTTTCAAAATGGTTTAAAATAATTTCAAAATGATGTATAACATAATTTTTAGAAACATCATACACCAGTAAAAAAGAAATATCATTTTAAATTTTCAATTATATTTTCCACTATAATTCTAAAATTATCCCTTTTAAAAAATATTATTTTATAATTAATCAATTGACTTCTATCATCCTTTAATTATATATGGATTATACCTTATTTTTCATCATTCGTTTTTTTATGATCAGGTTATCTATAACTATCCACAATTCATTTTAGATTAATTTTATCCTTCTCATCCATATTTTTAGCATAATGGATTTATTCACTATCATTTATAATAAATTTATATTTCTTTAACCATATTACATTTAAATATATTTTGTTGGTATAATGTGACTTATTTATAAATTGATTTCATTTTCTGGGGAAATTTTGATGTTTCATATTCCTGCTTGAATAAAGATTTTTTATTGATATGGAATTTAGATTATGTAGTTTATTTTTTATTGAATATATGAAAAATTAATTTAACATATATATATTATGGTTGATTCCGATTTTTAGATTTCCTCTTGATTCATAGATGGGTCTCACGAGATGAACCGGTTTTCATGGCTAATAAGTTTTGTATTTGGTGTATTCTTATCCATTTCTTAAATTTCTCTTAGAATAAGGACTCAAAAGTGATATTATTGATGTCTTTGAATAAAGAGTTCAAAATAATCTCATGAATTTCTGAAATTATTCATTTCCTTCTGTGAGAATTCAGCTATAATTATCCATGTGATTATTTTTATTCATGGTTGTATATCACTCTCAATTTATTGACTAAATGGAATATATATTAACTATTTAGTCTATTATATTTTTCTTCCATATATTGGCATGATGAATTTTTTTATACATACCCCAATAGATCATCTATGATATCCCTTTATTATTGTTTCATTTCCCCATGATTTGATGAATGAATCATTGAATGATCATTAAGTATTAAAATTATCCATTAATTTTTTCTTATTACCAATAAAATATATAAATCATGTATATATATATTCTCCCATGAATGCTAAATTAATTTATCATTCATAGTTATATATCTTTTATCTTGTACCAATGTAATAAAGTAATCATTATCTCTATATTACATGAGACATGGTCATCGCATTGATTCCTACTATAATTCCTTCTATCATTAAAACCACATAATTAAATGATTTAGAACAAGGTTATAATTTTATTACACTAACTATATCATTTTTATTTATAGATTTATTGAATTCATAGGAATATTACAATATAATATGAACACTTCCACACAATAAATGTTTCCACAAAAATTGGGCTTTATGATTACAGTAATGTTTCATTCAGGAAACTTTTTATTTTTTAACATGAATCCAAAGCCAAATAATTAAACATGCTATAGTTCTTACACATCCTTATATCCTTTATTTTTTTTAAATTTTTGGAAGAAAAATAAAATTGATGTGGGGGATATAAAATTATTTGATATTATTTATTTTAGTGAAAAAATGGAATCCCCTGAAATTTTTTACCTTTTTACTATAAAATATTAAACACATAAATAAAATCTATACACATGTGAAATGTAACGACCCAAAGTTTCATTAATGGAAATCCATATTGATCTAATTAAATTTTTCTTTATTTTTATATAAAATTTCAACTTCTTTGGTTTTATGTTAATAATTTTGACTATTTCTAATATAGTTGTTGAACAGTGATCGTACGATCAGTATAAATATAGGGCTTTAACAAATCCAAATTTACTATGACAAAGGAAGTGATGGCCTCATCCAGTAGAATTGCCTCATATGAAGCTCATTTATCAAAGCTCGGAAAATAGGTGTCACCCTTGGGCTTCGCTCTTGACCAAGCCCAAGATGAGCTTCATCATGTCAAGCTCGAATGGGACCGTCTACGGGAGAAGTGGAAGTTGATAGAAATTACCACTCGAGCGATCTTATCCGAGCCACCCCAAGATTCTGTCACCATCGCACACCTTCCCCTTAGGTCTTATGTGGCTGTTTTAATGGGTTATGTAACTAATCGATAGTATTATGTTCATGTACATTATTTTTTTATATAATAATGAATATAATTTCTTGTCATTATTGATACATTGTAAATAGTTTTTAATGTACAAGTGGTGTTTTTAGTTATTATTTAATTAAGAAATCTATTTTATTAAATTAAGTGATTTTTTAATTAAATAATATTTTAATAAAATATTATTATTATTATTATTAGTATTAACATTATTATATATAAATGACCATATAATTGTATGAATGCAATTATAATTTTTATTAAGGTTTGAAAGCCATTTTTGTCAAAACCTGTGAATTTTTGATAAATGTCGTTTTTTATTTTTAAAGTGAAAATTAACATATTTATTAAATTATTTAGATAAAATAATTTTTTTTTGAATCAGGACGTTGAAATTATCCAACGGTGAATTTTTCATAATTTTCTGAGACAGTCAAATTTTTGAGTAAAAATTAAATACAGTTGAAATATATAACGTGTTTTATGACATCATAATGACCCAATAGTGATGTAATAAATTACTATATTCTTTATGTTTTCCCAATATATGTTTTACCATTAAAACAATATAATTTTGGGTTTGTTTGACTTACTTTTCATAGCATTAATGGACCCCTCCAGACTTATTAAACACCTTGTCTTTTTAAATTAATTTCAATGGGAGTGTGACCCACCTCCACATAAGAAACCCTATTATTTTAAGAAGATCGGACTTTGGCCTTATAAAATATTGTTTTCCTCTTCCCTTTTCCAAAAAACATGGGCAAAAACCATGGGATGGATTGTGATGTGGATTAATTTATTGTAAGGGGACCCAAACCTAAATAATAAATAATTCCTTCACCTTTCCTATATAAACCCACCCCAGCTCCCAATTCCTCCTCACTAAAAGCCTTTGGAATTGGTCAAACCTCTTCCCTACCCTATCTATAATCCTCCCAAGGTTCCCCAAGATCCCAAGAAGCCTCTCACAATCCTCTCTCTAGTTTTTGGAAGCACACTTCCAAGTAAGGGTTTTTTCTACCTTTCACATTTTTGTCCAATTTTCTTTATGTTGTTTTTCCCTTTTAATTTCAATTATGAATGTTGGGTTATGGTTTCTCACCTCCCTCATACTTCCCTCTTTATGTTTTAATGATGGGAGACCCCTTTCTCTCTCATTAAATTCCTCCCATGTACACCTATTACTATGCCGAAATTCTAAAAGGAACTTCTCTCTCCTCATTTACATTAAAGCAATTATTTTGTATCATGAATTTAAATTCCATTAAAATTGTTGGGAAATGTATCCATATGACATACTTACTGTCCTTTACATGTAAATATGATGAGGAACCCCTTTCTGTCCCATCAACCATTTCTATGAATTCTTACGTCACGTCGTTACACTACCGAAATCACACCGATTTTCTAAGCCAATGCCATTGTGTACTGAATACCATGCCCATTTATCCATCAAGGTTATTAACCTTTATTCACATTTACTTATTGATTATAATGTTTCATGTATTAATTCCACATTCCTTTATCGTGGAATAAATGATTATGTTTTATGAATCCATGTTTTATAATCCATGTGGCACACTTATGCATGAAATGAAATGTTAAAGAAGGGTACGCCCTTATAGTGCTCTAATGCATTGGGTAAAGTATAGTATCATGATACATCATGTGAAATGAGTGTTGAACCATGCTAATTCAAGTTCAACGAGGGTTTACTCATGCTTCATGTGCAATGAGGATTTACTCATGCTCCATGTGCAATGGGCTTTGGCTCATGCTAATTCCATGTTAAGTGTTGTTTCCACATTTCCATGTTAGGATTATCATGCTTTATCATGCCTTTATGTTCATGTATCTCTTGTTCTTTATTGATATGCCTAATGTATAACATGTATTGTACTCCTCATGTTATTCCATGTGTATTCTCTTACTAGGCTTTATAGCTCACTTTTTTCTTATGCATGTCCTCAGGTTATCCCATGCAATGCTAAGTATGAGGGAATGTAGTGGTCATGTAAAGGAAGTTTTCAATAAATATGTTGTATTTCATGTTTCAAGTTTTTATGTAATTATCCTACTCCCCAAAAACACTAAACCTCTTGATCTTCTTTGTTTTATCAAGTGATGTTTAATGTAATGAATCATATTTAAGTTTGTAATAAAAGCAGGGTTGTCATAGTTGGTATCAGAGGATAGGTTTAGTTATTTTTGGGATTAGGATTAGAAAACCCTAGTAAAGACTTAGAGACAAGACTATGTATAATAAAAACATCCCTATGTTCTGGTGAGTATTGAGTAAGTGGGTTATCAAGAAAATACATCCATGTCTGGATATGAGCAGGTAGAGGCGGCTCTGACACAGATATATCCTAAGGATAAAACCCGAAAACACCGCTTTGAGCTAGACTCGAACGGGAACTGGTGCACGACAATAGGCCTTGCTGCACTCTTGGTTACGACACTCCTGGGGGATATGTTTTGATAAATTCACAAGATTAGTATGAACCCTTATTAAGGGAATTAAAAAATTCCCCTAAGAATATATGTTAGAAGGTAGATCATGAAAATCCTAGATTGAAGCCTATAGACTCATGAGTTAAGAAAATAAAAGTTTATTTATAAGTCATCAACTTTTGTCTTTGGATTACCCTTGATGTGTTACCCCTAACTTTCCTTTTATTCCATCCAATGGCCAGTAATAGGAGGAATTGGGCTAACAACCGTTGCGAAGATCAGTGTGATGACTGTACTAATGAGATGCCCAATCAAATGGGAGCGGGAATCATGAACTTTTTCACACTTCTCTCTCAGATAACTCAAGTTTTGAATAGAAACAGGGGTCAAGAGGAACATTCATCCCCCTCTAAGAAAGAACAAGTCACTATCAATAGATTCATGAGACACAGTCCTACTTCTTTTAGTAGATCATCCGATCTCACAATCGCTCAATAATGGATCAACTCCATTGAAAAGATCTTCTCCATCCTTCAATGTTCTGAACAAGAGAAGGTTCTCCTTGTGGCTTATCGTATGGAGGGTGAAGCTGATCAATGTTAGACGTTGATCAAAAATACAAAGCCTGAGGAGGACATCGAGGAGTTGGAATGGAAGGATTTCTGGAAGATGTTTTTCGATAAATATTTTTCGTGCACCCTCCAGCTTTAGATGGAAAGGGACTTCCTTTACCTCAAGAAACAATATGAAGAATCTGTTGAAGCGTATGAGGCAAACTTCACAAGTCTTGATTGATATGCTTACGGCTTTGTCGTTACCCCCGAATGCAATGTTGACCGCTTCTTTGGTGGGATGAAGCCTAGCCTGCCGAAAGCATTTGTGATCCGTGACTTCGACGGCTATGAGGAAATTGTCCGATGTGCCCTCAAGGTCGAAATGGAGATTGAAGAATCACAGGGCTATCATGGGGATAAGAAGCATAAGGTGGACTACAATGCTGGTGGTCCGATGGATAAATACAACGGTGCTAAGAAGATCCATCACCCCACTTTCCAAAAGTGCAGAAAAAAGCACCCTGAAAATTGCCTTAAGGGGACGACGAAATGCTTCAGGTGTGGAAGAGAATGGCACCTAGCTGTTAACTGTCGGCAAGAAAGACATGTGGCTGCGATAGAGGAGAGGAATGCTTTGTTCGAACCTGAACACGTTGTTCAATGCTATAAATGCAAAGAACCGGGTCATTTGGAAAATCAGTTCCCTAATGTAAGGGTTTTCGGAGGCAACCAACAACCTCCAAGGCAGCAAGGAAGAGCTTTTTCCATCACTTCTTCCGAAGTGAACCCCGATAATGAAGTGGTGAAAGGTACTCTTGTTATTCATTCAAGAATAGCGAACGTACTTTTTGATTCAGGTTCTACGCATTCTTTTATATCTCGAAAGTTTAGTAGAACAATCCCAGCACCACCACAAATCATGGAAGTGAAGATGTCGGTGAGTACGGAAAATGGAGCAATCATTGCATCCCATGAATATAAGTCCTCCCATGTTATAATATGTGGATTGAATTTCCTGGTGAACCTCGTCAAACTCCCTCTGGTGGAATTTGATGCAATTATTGGCATAGATCAGCTTTCCTTATATAGATCCAACATAAATTGTCGGGAGAGGGAAATCACACTCCATATGGAGAATCAACCCCATATTCTTAACAAGTGTAAGGAGGAAGATGAATCTCCTTTAGATCCATCATATCAAGCATGGATATTAATACCTTATGAGCACGCGTATCTTGTAACACCCCAAGCTTCCACGGTACGTTTCCCTTCGAATAATGCGATAGCGTATGTTGTACGCAACCTCGAGTTCTAACACACACCACAACTAATTAAACTAGCCGTTGTAGATAGTAATACCTAATTTTTGAAATCATATATATTTTATATTTCAAAATGGACTTCATTTTTGTATTCGCAATATTGAAATTAGCCTAGGCTGAAATTTTGGTACTTTTCGGATAACTTTTATATTTTGATGAATAGTGAAAATTACTAAATTTTAATTAAAAACAACTTTTTAATCAAAATAATTAATAGTGATAAATTGTGAATTTGAGTGGTTTTAAAGTATATTTAGAATATATTTTTACCATTTAATATAATGTTGATCATTGGGCATAATTTTACAATTAAACCGAACATAAACAAGTGTCAATCTTTTGATAGTTATTACCTCTTAAAAACACGCTTTTTGTTTTGACAGCGGGAATTAATTTTAAATTAATTTCTGCCACTTATGTGTTTTGAATTTAGAAAACTGGATTCCATATTTGGAATCAGGATGTCCAAATTGTGTAAATAAGTAACTTTTATTTTTAGACATTTTGAATAATTACTGTGGTAAATATTTTATTTACCATGGTTAAGGGTAAATCCGGTAAATAAGGGTTAAAAAATAATATTATAATAATAAAAAATTACCCTAAAACGTGTCCTAAAATTATTGGTGGACACATACCCGACCATGAGCATCCTTGGGTAAATTTGGGGACCCCTTGGAGCCACTTGTATGTGGTAGGGACACTTTATATTAATAAAGTTAAAATAAAAATAAAAATGGCATAAGCTTACATCTTTTAGAAGACCAATTTTTACATAGGGTTATACATGTTGGATTTTAAGTTATAAATATTCATTAGAAAGCTAAAAAGATTTCCTACATAATGATATTTTATTTATAATTTTTAGACATCAAATAATTTAAATTATTAATGACACAATAATCATGCAATGTTTACCTCATTAATAAATCATTTAAATAAATAAGATTATAATGATTAAAATATTATCTAAAACCTGTCCAATTCTTATTGGTTGATGTTATTTAGAATATTAGTCATCTTATCTTCGACCTCAATGATTTTTGGACCATTATAAACCGAATATAACTATATTATAAAGTAATACTTTCACTCTTTCCTAAAGAGCCCCTCTTCTCCCTTATAAAAGGAGACCACTTCTACTCATTCCTCACACCTCTCAAGCCACTTGGCTCGTCCAAAATCTGCCGAACTAAGCTCCCCACATCCCTATACTCATCCTTGAAGCTTCCCCTTAGGCAGAAATCATTTCAATAAGTCCTTTGGTTCCAACCAAAGTGAGTTACCTAAATTAAAGGTAACGATTTCTCTTAAATTATTTTCATTTATTTTGCTTCTCCAACCCCCAAACTCTTTTTATTTCCTTTCTTTTGTAACAACACCAGTATCCACAATATACTAGGATGTTGTTATAAGAAGTATTCAAACTAAACATACACACAACTCCATCTAATGGATGATGAACATAATGTTTCTGTGGATGGCAAACTAACGCCTCACGAAACGATGATTGTTCAAATACATCTTACCGCCTCTCATGGTGGCCATTATGATGGCACTGTAATTAAATATGATATTAATGATATATATTTTATATATAAGCTTCTGTAATTCCATTTTATTTCATATCCTTATTCGTTTCATGTTGTATATACATACGATAATTTCATTTGAGGAAGTGCGGACTACCGCCCCCTTAAAATGATATGACTCGTTCATACCACACATGGAACGTATAAAGGATGGTGTTAATGAACTTAAGTAACATATATAAAATATTATATTATACTGGAATAATAATATACCTATGTATCATTTGGATTCAATTCTTTTAAAATGAAAAATTAAATGGAAGTAGCGTTCGTGCGTACGTGCAGACTACCGTCTCCACGAACGCGATGAGATTCATTGTCCATCGTATCCATTCAAGTATAATTATAATTTGATGATTTAAAAATAGTATCTAAGGAATTTATATCATTCTGGATATGAATAATATACATCCCATTAATAACAAATATGGCTCACATAACAAAGAATATAAAGTAAAATGAACCCGTTAACACCCGAAATGACGATAATTCTAAGATATTATTAACAAATCAATGTTAAAAGATCATATATGATATCATATTAAAGTAAATGATTCTTGTATTATTCAATAACAATTATTTCACCATTACAAAGGAGGTAAACCTACCATCGACCAAGGAAAAATTACAAAGTAAGGGATTTTCTTATCTCACTTTCAATTCCGTGAGATTTCCATTGTTCACCACTTAATTATTGCATGTGGTGTACTGCCCATGATTGTATTCATTGTGTAATAAAATTTAATTTATGGGTATTTACATCATCATGTTATGATACTTCTTTCATGGGTGTATGTTTCATAAGTTACCTAATCGATAAGGGAATTTGAGATTTCAATTTCCACTCATTTGGCTTTACACATATTTCATTGATTATATTACTCCAAGATTATGTGTGGAATCGCTATTCATTTGATTATGCCTTAATTTCCACTCCCCTTTCTGTGGATATACTTTTGATACACATAATCACTCCATTGATAAATTCTCAAGTGATCGGTATGAACTTGATAAGAGTAATTTTAACTCAATCTCCATTTGCTAAGTTAAATATCCAATTCGTTGGTGTTGTTTCTACAAGAGTATGTGTGAATATCCTTTGATTGTTTTACACTGAATATTCAATCATATTTAGTGTATTTATATTTTTCACACATAATTATGTCGTTGATTTATCCTTAACCTAAGGATACGGCCTTTATGAGAGATTTCATCTCAATTTACATTGAACTGAGACTTCTTTGTTGATATACACCAAATCACTTTTATGCGGTGTATATAATGTACTTGACATAGTATATCATGAATCCCTTTATTCTCATGATATTACAAAGTTTTTATTACCTCAATTATTTGTATTCAAGTGTCTCTCTTTTGGTTAGAACCTCTAACCAAAATACCATTTTAAAATGTTTTAAAGACTTATTCTTCTATATCTTGCTCATTAATGTCCATGTTTTAAAAATGGTTTTAAGGATTTATTTATATGGACATTAAAGTTTAAAATTAAAACACCTTTTAAAAGTTTCAAAGTGGTATGGGACACTTTGATTCAAAAGTCTACATTTAAATGGCTTCTTGACAAATAGTGTGACTTTTAAATGTTTTCAAGAAATGGGGGATATTTCTCTCAAATAGTTTTGATGATTATTTTCATCTATTTCAACATCCTTCATTATTCATGATTGAGGTTAATGTGATACAATACAATCTTCCATATTGTATCAAATGAGTTATGTTTGACTGTGGATGTTCTATTTTTATTCATGGTTTCTGGTTAAAGTATTGACATTTCGTATGTTATTTTTAATACGAATGTTTATTTTATGCTTAAACCTATTCATATGAGGAATGCATTGGACTTAATAAGTGACGGGTGGAGCCCGCTATAGCTCCTCGATGCATCGGTAGGTCTCATGAGACAAACTAGTGTCTTGGCACAAGGCCTTGACAAAATCTTATTTGTAGTCTTGGCACGAGGCCTTGGCTAAGTGGTTATGATAGTCTAGCATTATGCATTCCAACATTATGAAAGTGGATATTGATATTGCATGTGATCATTAGACTAGTAGAATATCCATGTGAGTATGTAAATGGCATTATTTCATTTTACCTTTGCCATTTTATGCTGAAGTTCAAGTTTAAAAGGCTTTTGTTTTAGTTATAAATTGCCTTAAGTGTTTATGCTTATTTATGAAATCTTATGATATAATGTTATCCTTACTGAGCATCTGAGCTCACCCCTTTCAATGTTTTATTTTTCCCAGGATTATGAAGAAGTAATTTATGAATGACCTGCAGGGATAGTATGAGGGGATATGAAGACAAGATGTTTTTTTATGATGTAATGTAAAAAATTATGGATGTATCTAGTTATTCCAAGGCTACTAAACTAATCGATCTTTCGAGACTTGATCTTTCTCGTGATCATGCCAATGTAATGTAATAATGCACCGACTCTAGGTAACTAGGGTCGGGGCGTTACATATCTGGCTCAGATGATTGATTCCAAGGAAGAAACCATCCTTGAAGAAATGCCTATTGTGAGTGAATTCACTGAAGTGTTTTTTGAGGAACTGCATGGTCTTCCTCCTAGAAGAGATGTTGAATTATCAATTGAAATTATACCTGGGGATTTACCAATATCCAAGACTCCATATAGAATGGCTGTTGTAGATTTTGAAGAGCTAAAGAAACAACTACAGGAGAATCTAGATAAAGGGTTTATACGCCCAAGTGCTTCACCATGGGGTGCACCAGTCCTCTTCGTCAAGAAGAAGGATAGGTCAATGCAGCTTTGCATTGATTATTGTGAACTTACCAAAATCACGATAAAGATCAAGTATCCTCTCCCAAAATTGATGAATTGTTCGATCAGCTATGTGGGGCATAATACTTATCCAAGGTGGACTTGCGATCGGGATATTATCAAGTAAGGGTGAAGAAGGAAGATATCCCCAAGACTGCTTTTCGCACAAGATATGGGCACTATGAATTCATAGTAATGCCTTTCGGACTCCCTAATGCTCCAGCAATTTTCCTGGACTTAATGAATAGAGTCTTTAGAGATTACGTAGAAAAATTTGTGGTGGTCTTTATAGATGATATTCTAATATACTCCAAAACCAAGGAGGATCATGAGGAGAATTTAAGAACTATACTGGAGACTTTGCGTAAGGAGAATCTCTATGAAAATTATAGCATGTGTGAGTTATGGTTGAAGGAAGCCTCATTCTTGGACCATATCATCACAAGAAATGGGATATCTATGGATCCCTCCAAAACAGATGCAATTGAGGGATGGCTGAGGCGAACATCGGTAACGGATATCTGTAGCTTCTTGGGGTTAGCTGGATATTATTGACGATTTGTGAGAAATTCCTCATGATTTTACAATGCTCTTACCAAGATAACTCGAAAGGGAGTAATGTTTTCTTGGAGTGATGAATGCAAATAAAGCATCAAGGAGTTGAAAAGGAGGCTTATCACTGCTCCCGTGCTCACTTTACCCACAATTGGGGAACTTTTTGTTGTTTTCAGTGATGCTTCAAAGAAGGTATTAGTTTTTGTACTGATGCAAAATGATAAAGTTATATCCTATGCCTCAAGGCAGTTGAAAATCCATGAGCGAAACTATCCAACACATGATCTGGAGTTGGCAGCGGTGATCTTTGCCTTGAAAATTTATAGGCATTATCTCTATGGGGAGAAATGTGAGATATGTACTGACCACAAGATTCTTAAATATATATTCACACAGAAAGAGCTTAATATATGCCAGAGAAGATGGATAGAGCTCATCAAGGATTATGACAGTTTAATACATTACCACCCTGGGAAAGCAAACAAGGTGGAAGATGCCCTAAGTAGAAAGGACCCAGTGATTCTATCAATGATGAGAATTGAGAAGGATCCAATATTCTTAGACTTGATGAAGATGGCCATGGGAATCATAAAGAAGGTAACATCATCAATCCTTTCACAAATGATTGCTCAACCGTCTCTTTTGGAAATGTTAATGGATGCTCAAAAGGATGATGTGGGAATTCAGGAAAAAGTGGAAGCTATCAAAAAAGGTAAATCCTTGGAGTCTAATGTTAATGAAGAAGGAATTGTGAGATTTGGGAAAAGACTATGTGTTCCATCGAGTCCAGAGGTGAAGAAGGAACTTTTGGATGATGCACATAGTTCAAATTTCTCTATTCACCCAGGGATCACAATGATGTATCAAGATCTCTAAGAAAACGTTTGGTGGGATAATATGAAAAAGGAGATCATTGAATATACATCAAAGTTCCTGGTGTTCCATCAAGTGAAGGCAGAGAGGCAGAAGTCTAAGGGGATGATGCAACCATTGCCCATACTAGAATGGAAATGGGAGAACATCACCATGGGCTTTTTCATCGGACATCCAAGGACATCCAAAGGCAACAATGCAATCTGGGTTATTGTGGATCTTCTTACAAAGACTGCACACTTCATTGTTATTCGGGAGGATTTTTCATTGGATCAATTGGCGCGGATATATATCAGGGAAGTGGTAAGGTTGCATGAAGTACCACTATCTATTGTGTCTGACCGAGATCCAAGATTCACCTCTAAGTTTTGGAAGAGTCTTCAACATGCTCTGAATACTGAACTGAACTTCAGTACGGCCTATCATCCTCAAAATGATGTCCAATCCGAGTGGACTATACAATCACTTGATGATATGTTGAGAGCGTTCTCAATGGACTTTAAATGAGGATGGGACCAACATCTTCCTCTTTTTGAGTTCTCTTATAATACCAGTTTCCACTTGAGCATCCAAATGGAACCATATGAAACCCTGTATGGGAAAAGGTGAAGAACACCGACATGTTGGGATGAGGTCGGTGAACGTAAGCTGCTTGGACCAGAAATGGTCGAGGAAATGGTGGAGAAGGTGAAAACCAGTCAACAGCATATCAAGGCAGCCCAGAGTCAACAGAAGAGTTATGCAGATAATCATCGATGAGACCTTGAGTTTAAAGTTGGAGACATCATTTTTCTATGCATATCTCCGTGGAAGAAGGTCATGAGGTTTGGAAAGAAAGGGAAGTTAAGTCCAACGTACATCGGCCCCTTCAAAATTCTTTATCGTGTCGAGGATTTGGCCTATCAACTAGAACTTCCACCTATCATGGCCAAACTACATGATGTATTTCATGTATCCCTCTTAAGGAAGTACAAACCATACCCTTCACATGTACTCTCTTTTCAGGTGGTACAGTTGGAGGATGATCTTTCTTTTGAGGATCGACTAGTGAAGATCTTATATCGTAGAGAAAAAGTTCTACGAAATAAGACAATGCCCCTCATCAAGGTGTTGTGGAGAAACCACAAGTTTGAAGAAGCAACTTGGGAGTCGGAGGAAATGATGAAGCTGAGTTACCCACATCTGTTTTAGTGTGGGAAAAGGAAAAATTTCGAGGGAGAAATTTCTTAAGGGGGAAATATTGTAACGACCCAAAGTTTCATTAATGGAAATCCATCTTAATCTAATTAAATGTATCTTTATGTTTATATAAAATGTCAACTTATTTGGTTTTATGTTATGAATTTTTACCATTGCTAATATAGCTGTTGAACAGTGATCACATGATTAGTATAAATATAGGGATTTAACATATCCAAATTTACTCAGACAAAGGAAGCGATGTCCTCATCCAGTAGAATTTCCCTATATGAAGCCCATTTATCGGAGCTCGGAAAAGAGGTGGCATCCTTGGGATTTTCTCTTGACTAAGCCAAATCTAAGCATCATCATGTCATGCTTGAACGAGACCGTCTACGGGAGAAGAGCAAGTTGATAGAAATTACCACTCAAGCGATGTTATCCGAGCCACCCCAAGAGTCTATCACCATCGCACACCTTACCCTTAGGTCTTATGAGGCTCTTTTAAGGGGTTATGTAACTAATCAATAGTATTATGTTTACGTACATTATTTTTGTATATAATAATTAATATAATTTCTTGTCATTATTGATACATTGTAAATAGTTTATAAAGTTCAAATGATGTTTTTAGCTATTATTTAATTATGAAATATATTTTATTAAATTAAGGTATTTTTGAATTAAATAATATTTTAATAAAATATTATTATTATTATTATTATATTAACTTTATTATATATCAATGATCATATAATTGTATAAATGCAATTATAAATTTTATTAAGGTTTGAAAGCCATTTTTTGTCAAAACCCGTGAATTTTCGATAAAAGTCGGTTTTTATTTTAAAAGTGAAAATTAACATATTTATAAAATTATTTAGATAAAATAAATGTTATTTTTGGAATCAGGATCACGAAATTATCCAATCGTAAATTTTTCATAATTTTCTGAGAGAGTCAAATTTTTTAGTAAACTTTAAATACCGTTTAAATATATAATGTGTTTTATGACATCATAATGACCCAATAGTGATGTAATAAAATACTATAATCTTTATGTTCGGCCAATATATGTTTTACCATTAAAACAATGTGATTTTGGGTTTGTTTTACTTACTTTTCAAAGCATTAATGGACCCCTCAAGTCTTATTAAATACCTTGTCTTTTTAAATTAATTTCCATTAGAGTGTGACTCACCTCCACTTAAGAAACCCTATTATTTTAAGAATTTAGAACATTAGACTTATAAAATATTGTTTTCCTCTTACCTTTTCCAAAAACCATGGGCAAAAACTATGGGATGGTTTGTGGTTTGGATTAATTTTATGTAAGAGGACCCAAACCTAAATAATAAATAATTCCCCCACCTTCCCTATATAAACCCACCCAAGCTCCCTCTTCCTCCTCACTAAAAGCCTTTGTATTTCGTCCGGCCTCTACCCTAATCTCTCTATAATCCTTCCAGGGTTCCCCATTCTCCCAAGAAGCCTCTCACAATCCTCTCTCTAGCCTTTGGAAGCACACTTCCTAGTAGGGGTTTTTTCTTCCTTTCTCATTTTTGTCCAATTTTATTTATGTTTGTTTTCCTTCTAATTTCAATTATGAATGTTGGGGTATGGTTTCTCACCTCCCTCAGACTACCCTATTTATGTTTTAATGATGGGATACCCCTTTATCTCTCATTAAATTCCTCCCATGTACACCCGTTACTATGCTGAAATTCCAAAAGGAACTTCTCTCTCCTCATTTACATTCAAGCAATACTTTTGTATCATGAATATAAATTCCATTACAATTGATGGGAAACATATCCATATGACCTTCTTACTGTCCATTACATGTAAATATGATGAGGAACCCATTTCTCTCTCATCAACCATTTCTATGAATTCTTACGTCACGTCGTTACGCTGTTGAAATCGTACCAATTTTCTAAGCAAATGCCATTGTGTAGTGAATACGATGCCCATTTCTCCATCAAGGGTATTCACCTTTATGCACATTTAATTATTGATTAAAATGTTTCATGTATGAATTCCACATTCCTTTATCATGTAATAAATGATTATGTTTTATGAATCCATGTTTTGTGATCCATGTGGCACACTTATGCATGAAATGAAATGTTTAAGAAGGGTGAGCCCTTATAGCGCTTCAATGCATTGGGTAAATTATAGTATCATGATACGTCATGTGAAATGAGTATTGACTCATGCTAATTCAAGTGCAATTAGGGTTTACTCATGCTTCATGTGCAATGAGGATTTACTCATGCTCCATGTGCAATGGGCCTTGGCTCATGCTAATTCCATGTTAAGTGTTGTTTCCACATTTCCATGTTATGATTATCATGCTTTATCATGCCTTTATGTTCAGGTTTCTCTTGTTCTCTATTGATATGAATAATTTCTAACATGTATTTTACTCCTCATGTTATTCTATGTGTATTCCCTTACTGGACTTTATAGCTCACCCTTTTCTTTTGCATGTCCTCACGTTATCCCATGCAATGCTAAGTACGAGGAAATATAGTGGTCATGTAAAGGATGTTTTCAATAAAGATGTTATATTTCATGTTTCAAGTTTTTTTCTAATGATCCTAAGCCCCAGAGAAACTAAAAATCTTGATCTTCTTTGTTGTATCAAGTGAAGTTTTATGTAATGAATCATGTTTAAGTTTGTAATAAAATCACGGTTGTCTCATGAAATTAAACATTTTATCAAAGAAAAATTTTGAAACTCATTATAAATCATTATATAACACAGAAATAATCATCGAGAACAACAGAACTCATGAAAACATTTATTTGATAAATAGTTCTTTCATATTTAAAAGATCATAATCTAGCAGGACCTTTTAAAATTAAATGCATTCCAAGAAACAATAACATGAATAAAAATATAAATCTTATAGAATCATATTCATAACTCATATCAACTATTTGGTTATCTGAATTTTTATAGATTATTAAATTTTAATTCTATATGATTAATATACCTGGTTATCTCCATCATTTTTAGTCATTTAAGACATAATAATTTCATAATGCATTGAAGAGATATATCATGATCGCCTAGCATCATGAGATATATTAATCTTACCTGTCATCATCTTTAATTCCCATGTACCATATAATGAGTGAAAATTTATAATATTTCATGAAAATTACCATCAAACCCTTAAAAAACTTTTTTGAATTAATACAAAAACTCACATTCCATTATTATATAAAAATATTGTAAAATATCCTTCTCTATTAAAAACATTTTAAAACTCAAAATTTCTGAAATAATAAAAATAGGATCTTCTTTTAAAATACAATAAAATATGTATATAAACATTGATATTGAATAAAGGACATAATGGTGGGAAAATCCTTTAATGTTATATATGTTAAAAACTATTTTTAACACATTTTAAGAAGAATGTAAATAAATAACTTTGTAGGAAATTATTTAAGAAAGAATTTGTGAAAAAATTCAAATCAATGTAAACAGTAGTTGAAAATAACCCTTAAAATAATTTAAATATAAATAATAACCATCTTTAAACATTTTTAAAAAAATTATACATATTTGAAAGTATTTAAAACTTTTAAAATAATGTTTTAATAGAAAATACATTATGATATTTTTAACATTTAAAACAGTAGAACATTGGAGAAGATAAAATTAAATGATATTATAAAAACATTTGCTACAATTAAATGATTGATAAAATTAATCCTTATGTAAGTATATAAAATATATAAAATAAATCTTGTTGTATAAATTGTATGAAACTCAAAGAAAGTAAATTTATATGGGAAATACCTTACATCAATTCTCGTCAAGCTTCAAACATTCTCTGACCCAAAAATAATATAATTATATTAGCTATTTATATTTTTAATAATTCTTTTCATATTAATCACCATATTATTAGTCCATATTTTTAATTTATGTCATTTTTATTGAGTTTCTATATATTTATGCTTATGTGATACATTTTAAGGTCTTTCCGTACATAATCTCAACATAACATTGGTGTGTTGACCATGGACCAAGATTTCCTGATTTAATTACCTCTAAAATAATAAAAATGATATAATTATAATTTTTATACATTATATAAACCTTTATTATCATCCATGTAATGCGGTCATTAAAAATTAAGAACACCATTTCATGGAGACTTTAGTCTGTACGTACGTATGAATTAAAATTCCATTTTTATAATAAAAGAAAATGAAATACTATAGATATAGGATTAATTATATAGATAAATAATAATAATATTTATATGATATTTATTCATTAAAACAATCCTCATGACCATATATCTATGGATAAAATGATAAACAATTCACATCACTTTTTTGGGGTGGTATTCGACACATGTGCAAGAGATGCATTATCATTTTCCAACACTTTGATTGTTAATAAGATAAATAAAATATCATATTTAAAGAATAATAATTATCTAATAAATATCATTTATATTCATTTTATAAATAATGTTAATCATCTATATGAATGATTTTTGGAAAATGAAAAACATCTCTTTGTAGAGGTGGCAGTGCACATGTACATATAGGGATGAGTAACTAAGGAGGTGATTTTAGGTGATTTTGTATATGCTAATAGAATATTATTCCAATTTTATTATATCATGCCTAATTTTCTATCATTAATTTATTATTAATCTCTTATGAAATTCTAATATTTATTCTTTTAATCAATATTATTATTTATGATTTGAAGGGTATGGGTTTTAATTTCCAAGGACATGTTCTCAATAACTTATTCTCATGTTTTTTAAGTGATCATTAATATCTACCTTTATTACCCTTATTATAAATATGAGCTCACTCATTATTATTTATCTATTTCCCATGATATAAAGAATGGTTTTAGCATGATATTACTATTAGTGGTTCTATTTATGAAGAATGTAATGGGAGATGATGTAGATCTCTTATGAACTAGTTTTTTATGTTTCTTAGATTAAAGAGAAAATTAAACTACATGATTATAAGGTATAAAACTACGTCTACCTTTATTATATATCAATAATAATTTGGGTAAAAAATGAGTGTTCCCTTCCTATGCACCTATATTGACACTCCTGTGGGATATGCATGGGTTATTTTGCATGTACATTACGAACCATTATGATATATTTCTATAGATGATTACCAATAATGTTTTTAGTTAAACCTAATGTTTCTTGTATTTGGAAATCCTTTAAATGAATTTTCAAATTTATGTTGCATTTAATTATGAATAATATTTAATAAAATATGTTTTTTGGTTTCATTAAATTGTTGGATCTTGAAATAAGAATGTTTATATAGAATGATGTAACATCCTAGTTCTAGGTGCTTCCCAATGGTTCCCTGAACCCAGTTGGTCACATTGCATCAAAAGAATTTCCCCAAATGTAAAAGGCTAATAACTAGCAGCATGGTCCAATTTCTAGTAATGGGGAAACTATTCCCTCATTGGCAATGTATGCACAGTGAAATGATAATAGTAAAAAATATAGGAAGTAGTAATACCAAACAAAAAAAGTAAACAGTGGAAGACAAATAGTAGTATAACAACTGCAAAAAATATATAAATGATGCATTTCACAAGTGTCTAGTAAAGCATACAAATAATTCCCAAAGATGGAAATACAATATAGAAAAAAAGTATAGAAAATTTGTATACTCAATCAACATCGCAAGACTTAGCATGGTCCAATGCTCTCCAGCTCTAACAATAATCAAGTACCTGATGAAAATGGGACTTTACATTATCTATATATGCAACCATATATTCTGTTTGGGTTCAAAATCATGACCCAAACATGGTGTGAGATGAATCCTAGTAGGAAACCATCAAAATATCTTTGCATAACTGTCAGTGAATATACATATAGCATAAAATACGAAAATGAAGCAATAAACATGGAAGTAATCAAAAGTAAACAATCGTATAGTTTTCAATTACATTCACATACATTTATTTATTACTCAAACCGTTGAATAATGAAATCATGGAATCTTGGATAATATTTGTATACCTTATATAATAATAACAACAGATATCACAAAATACCATCTAAACAAACAAGTAAGACCGAGTCTAAGCATGTTCATTGGCTAGAGATTACTCGTCACAATCATTCAATCATTCAAAAGAAACCCTATGGGAAAGTTCTCATAGTCTAACCCCTCTAGTTTAATATATCATTAACTCAAAATTTATTGACCCTTTCAGAAAGCTCACACAGTCTAACCCCTTTGGTCACACATGGAACTAATCATTTACAAACAACCACCTCAGCATCCCTCATGGTCAATACCCCCTTGGTCTGCATATCGACAATAATTTATAATTACCACCTGGTACCTCTCACAGTCAGTGTTCTAGTGTCCTACAATCATTCAATAATGTCCATCTGGGTTTCTCTCATGGTCTAAGCCCTATAGTCTATAACCCCCTGACAACTCTCAAATTCAATACCTCTGGGTTATCATAACAATAATTCATATCTAAATGAACCAACTTCAGGAAGCTTTCATAGTCAAATTCCCCTTGGTCAAACTTTAACAATGTAAAACACATGCATCTCAAAAAATCATTGTGTCCATCCTAACAAGAAAGGAATGGGAAACATCTAATCCAAATAGGCATTCTATAATAAACATCCATAATAAAACAATCAAGGGAAATCACTTGTGGGGTGTCCCATAACAAGGTATTTTACCTTACACATAAATAATAACCCCTTTCTGAATTTAACAACCCATATAATGTATTAAATAGAGTTAAATTATGAAACACGCAATACCTTATACATGGGTATTCAGCACTTTAAGCATATATAATCCAAATACAATCAATTAAAGGAACAAAACACCTACCTTGTTATTGTACAATCAAAAATCTTGAACATCGGCCCTTGAATCGGCATAGAATGATATATATCTAGAAAACGGGTAAAAATGATCATCCTTGAAATACATCCGAGAGTGGATAAATCAGTAATAGAGGCTATAGTGGAATTGAGAACTCACCATTGGGATCTGAAAACACCTGATGGTGTCTCAATAGAAGGTCAGATGGAGAATCAGGAGCATCTCCAAGTTCACTGATGTCTCATCGCTCTCCTGTATGAAACATGGGAAGAAGTATATAGTTCTAAACATAAGACGTGACCCCACACTGATATATCAAATAAACAAGAAAACTACACCATGTGTTAATTTAATGTACACGATGTGTACTAGACTCAACTGGTCTCTTCTTTAGACAGTCTTTCGGGTCACCTAAATAGTCATGTACTCAACGGTTACACAATTAGTACACGGCTATACGTGGTACCCGGGTACACGGTTTGTACTCAAAAGTACACGACATGTAATTATAAAATTTAAATTTCATTATTTTTATTCAAAAAATACCCTAAATAAAGATCCATACCTTAAATGAAGATCTGGGTTCTTAAAAATTCCCCTTTTAATGCAATTCATCCCTTAATTTCTCTTCCATGGATGGTGAATAATAACATCAACCAACTCCAACCCTTCTGATTGTATGTCAGCCTCCCTCTCCCAAGTCTCGTCCTGTACTCGCTCGTGGTACTATTTCACCTCAACTAGAGGAACAAACTAGATATGGATAACCTTCATGTTATGATCCACAATCTAGATAGGGTGGTCCTCAAAGGATGCATCCACCTCTAACTTAGCCTCCTTGGGTTAGAAAACATAAGATGGGTCTGAGAAGTAATGACATAGCTGATAATCATGAAAGATGTCGTGCATAGCTCGGTACTTCTAAGGTAGCTGAAAATGATAGAAAACCATCTGACTTTCTCTAAAACCTCAAATGGCCCAATGTATCTCAGTGAAAACTTCCCCTATCTCATAATCCTCATGTGTCCCAATCTCGGAGTGACACATAATAAAACATGATCTCCAATCGTGAACTCAAGAGGTCATCATCGTTGATCAGCATAACATTTCTTCCAAGAGTACGAATTATTCATCCTCTTCTAAATTAACTCCACCTATCAGTGGTCTCCTAGACAAGACGAAGTCATAGAATAGTTGCATCTCCTGCCACTATCCAACTTAGGGGTGATCGGCATGTCCTATCATACAAAGCCTCATAAGGTGCCATCAGAACTATCTCATGAAAACTATTATTGGAGGAAAACTACACTAGGGGTATGTGTCACTCCCAATAACTCCAGAAATCTAGGACACATGCTCATAGCTTGTCCTCCATGACCTGAATCGTGCACTCAGATTGTCTATTTTTCTGGGGTGGTAATCTATACTAAGAAGTACATGTGCACCCAAATCCCTCTATAGTCTCTGCCATACGTGAAAAGTAAACCGGCCATCCCGGTCTAAAACTATATAGTGCAAAACCCCATCCAAATGTAAAATATATTGGATGTACAACCTTTTAAGATCATCAACACTGAAGGTTTCCTTAATCGGTTAGAAGTGCACAAACTTCATGAGCCTATCGATAACAACTCAAACTGCATCATTCCATCAAGGCGACTTCGATAAACCGTTCATGAAATCCATCACGACATCATTCCACTTCTACTTGGTAATTGGTAACTATTGTAAAAGACATGTTGGTCACTGATTCTCCTCCTTCACCTGTTGATAGGTGGAATATCTAATGAAAAAACTTGCAACATCCCTCTTCATAACTAGACACCAATACTGACTGTGTAGATCTCGATACATCATTATGAAACCAGGATGAACTGCCAAACTAAGGAGTGAAAATCCAACATAAAATTCTCACATATGTCTGTTGACACCCATATGCATCCATGAAAGTGCAAGATATAATCATCTCCTACAGTTCACCCAGGATTAGGGTCCTCACCTGACATGCTCTTTTATAGGACTAGGCTTTCAGAATCTGATAGCTGCCTCATTCTCAATCGATTTAGAAGAGTAGATGTAATATATATAGAATAATGAAATATCTTCCCCTATTTTTCATGTCCCACTAAATGCTTCTCAAAGAATATATCCACAAGATTACACTCAATACTATCCTTTTGAACTGCCTGTATTTGAGTCCTCTTTCTCAATGCATCAACCACTATGTTTCCTTTTTAAGTCGTGTAGGCTAGCTCAAAGTCAAAAGACTGAAGGTACTGAACCAAACTTCACTGTCTCAAATTTTGATCACACTAATTAAATATATACTTGAGACTTTTTTTGTCAGTGTATACCACAAAATAATCTCCCAAAAGACAATGTATCCAATAGCATAGATCATGCACAACTTTAGCTAACTCGAGATCATGTGTTGGGTAGTTCATCTCATGTGGCCTCAACTGCTAGGACCCAAATGTAATGACACCTTCCCCTTCCATAAGCACTGCTCCCATAATGATACCTGATGAATTATAGTAAAAAGTGTAACTCTTGACCGAATCTAGAAAAACCAGTATGGGTGCTGATGTCAGTCTCCCTTTCTTCTCCTAGAAGGCTAAATCATAGTAATCTTCCCACAAGTAGTTTGAATCCTTCTTATTCTAGAATGTTAGTAGTTATTCTATGAATAAAATTTCCTATATAAAGCGCATGTAGTAACCATTCATCCCTATAAAACTTCGTACCTCAAATACATTATTCAGCTACTCCCAGGAAACTGCTACTCTCTCTTTCTATGGGTCTACTGATAATCTTGTATCTGAGATAACATGACCCAAGAAATAAATTTGGTCCATCAAGAAGTGGAATTTTGAGAGCTTAGCATATAACTTATGCTCTCTCAGTGTCCTTAATAGGATCTTAAGATGGGTGTAATGGTCTTTCTGAGTGTGAGGGTACACGAAGATATTTTCCATGAAGACCATCACAAAAGAATCCAAGTAACGATAGAACACTTGGTTCATTAGTTCCATGAAAATTGCTAATGTGTTCATGAGATCAAACGACATAACCAAATACTATTATACACCATAATTTCTCCAAAAGGATGTTAGAGATATATCTTATGGTCTAATGCGCAACTAATGATAATTGGATCTCAAGTCAATCTTTGAGAATACCTAGGCTCCTCAATTCTAATCAAAGATATCATCAATCCTCAGTAAGGGATATCGGTTCTTGACTGTCAACTTCTTCAGCTTCTGATAGTCAATGAAAAGTCTATGTGTACCATCCACATTCATCGAAAAAAGGATAGAAGAACCCCATGGAGAAGTACTGGGTCTGATGAAACCCTTCTCATGTAACTCTTATAATAGCTTCTAGATCTCATATAACTCTGGTGTAGCCATCCTGTAAAAAGGAATGGACACTGGTGCCACTCTTGGAATAAGATCAATAGTGAAATCTTCCTCATGCTTCAAGGGTAAACCGGAAACGTCATCTAGAAATAAATATCTGAAATGATCCACCACTGAAGGAAAGTCTATTTGAGAATTCCCCTAGTCATCCAGATATAAAAACGCCATCTCGGATATAATTTTTGACAACCCTGATCTTTTATTACACAATTAAACATAATTTATTACATAAAAATCACTTGATACAACATATAATATCGAGAGGTATAGTGTATTTGAGGCATAATATTGTTACATAACAACTTAAAACATGAAATACAACATCCTTATTGAAAACATCCTTTACATGACCACTACATTCACTTGTACTTAGCATTGTATGGGATAACCTGAGGACATGAATAAGAAAATGGTGAGCTATAATCCCCGGTAAGGGAATAATCATGGAATAAAATGAAGAATACAATACATTTTAGAAAATAGGCATATCAATAGAGCACAAGAGAAGCAAAAACATAAAGGTATGATAAATCATGATAATCATAACATGGAAATGTGGCAATAACACTTAACATGGATTAACATGAGTCAAGGCTCATTGCACATGGAGCATGAGTAAATCCTTATTGCACATGAAGCACATGTAAAACCTTGTTGCAATTGAATTATAATGAGTCAACACCCATTTCATGTAATGTATCATGATACTATACTTTACCCAATGCATTGGAGCACTATAAGGGTTCACCCTTCTTAAACATTTAATTTCATGAATAAGTGAGCCACATGGATCATAAAACATTTAATCATTTAACATAATCATTTATTCCATGATAAAAAAATGTGGAATACATACATGAAACTATTTAAACAATATTTAAATGTTCCTAAAGGTGAATACCCTTGATAGAGAAATGGGCATGGTATTCACTACATAATGACTTTGGCTTGGAAAAGCACTATGCAATTTCTGCAGCATAACGTCATGACATAAGAACTAATAAAAATGGTTGATGGGAGAGAAAGGGGTGTCTCATTATATTTAAATGGCATGGAAATTAAGGGGTTAATATAGGTACATGTCCCAAAAAATGTAATGGAATTTTGATTCATGATACAAAATAATTGCTTGAATGTAAATGAGGGGAGAGAAATTCCTTTCGGAATTTCATCATAGAAACAGGTGTACATGGGAGGCATTTAATGAGAAATAAAGGGGTCTCCCATAATTCAAACATAAATAGGTCTGTATGGGGGAGGTTATAAATCATACACCAACATTTATAATTGAAATTAAAAGGGCATAACAACATTAAGAAAACTGGACAAAAATGAGAAAGGAAGAAAAACCCTTACTTGGAAGTGTGCTTCCAAAGGCTTGAGAGAGGCTTGAAAGAGGCTTCATAGGAGCTTGGGGAACCTTGGAAGGATTCTAGAGAAAGGAGGGAAAAGATTATATGAACTCAAAAGGCTTTGTGTGAGGAGTAAGTTGGAGCCTGGGTGGTTTATATAGGAATGGTGATGGAATTCTTTATTATTTAGGTTTGGTACACCTCACATTAAACTAATCCAAACCACAAACCAGACCATGATTTTTGCCCATGGTTTTTGGAAAAGAGAAGTGGAAAAAAAAATTTATAAGTCAAAAATCATAAATTCTTAAAATAATTTGGTTTCTTATGTTGAGGTGAGTCACACTCCCAAGGAAATCAATTAAAAAAGACAAGATGTTTAATAAGTCTTGAAGGGTCCATTAATGCTTTGTAAAATAAGTCAAACAAACCCAAAATCACATTATATTAATTTAAATACTTATATTGGAAGAAAATAAGGATTATTGAATTTTATTACATCACCATTGGTTCATTATGATGTCATAAAACACATTATATTTTTAATCGGTATTTGATTTTTACCCAAAAATTTTATTGTCTCAGAAAATTATGAAACATTTACCATTGGATAATTTTGATGTCATGATTCCAGAAATAATATTAATTTTATCTATATAATTTTCTTATTATTTTAATTTTTACTTTTAAAATGAAAACCGACATTTATAGAAAATTCATGGGTTTTGAAAAAAATAGCTTTTAAACCTTAAAAAAATTACAATTGCATGCATAAAATTATATTATCATTTATATTTAATAAAAAAATATTTTATAATAATAATATTTTATTAAAATATTATTTAATTCAAAAATCCATTAATTCATCAAAATAGATTTCTTAGTTGAATTTTAATTAAAAAATACTATTTGAGCTTTAAAAACTATTTACATGGTAATAATAATAAAATAAAAGTATATTAATTATTATATACAAAAAATAATGTACATAACCATAGTGCTAAAGTCCTGTTACATAACCACTTATAACACCCGCATAAGTCCGAAGAGTAATGTGTGCAATGGTGACAGACTCTTGGGGTGGCTCGGATAACATTGCTCGAGTGGTAATTTCTATCAACTTCCACTTCTCTCGTAGGTGGTCCCATACAGGCATAACATATTCAAGATCAGCTTGGGCTTGGTCAAGAGAGAATCCCAATGATGCCACCTCATTTCCAAGCTCTGAAAAATGGGCTTTGTATGGGGCATGTCTACTGGATTAGGCCATTGATTCCTTTGTCTGAGTAAATTTGATTTGTTAAAACCCTATATTTATACTAATCATGTGATTACTATTCAACAACTATATTAGCGACGGTCACAAATAATAACATAAAACCAAAGAAGTTGACATTTTATATAATCATTTTACATGAAGAGACATTAAATTAGATCAAGAGGGATTTCCATTAATGGAAGTTTGGGTCAATACAATCTTACCCCTTATGAAATTTCACCCTCGAAATTTTCTTTTCCCATACTAGAACAAAAGTGGGTAGCTCTGCTTCATAATTTCCTCTGATTCCCATGTCGCTTTTTCAAACTTGTGGTTTCACAACAATACCTTGATTAGGGGAATTGTCTTATTTCATAGAACTTTTTCTTTATGATCTAAGATCTTCACTAGTTTCTCCTCATAAGAATGATTGTCCTCTAACTATACCACCTCTAAAGAGAGTACATGTGAAGGGTCTGGTATGTCCTTCCTTAAGAGGGATACATGAAAGACATCATGTACTTTGGTCAAAGTAGGTGGAAGTGCTAGTCGATAGGCCACAGCCCCGACATGATCAGGAATCTCAAAGGGGTCGATGTACCTTGGACTAAACATCCCTTTCTTTCCAAACTTCATGACATTCTTCCATGGAGATATGCATAGATATACCATGTATCCAACATTAAAATCAAGGTCTCTTTGATGGTTATCTTCATAACTCTTCTGTATACTCTGGGCTACCTTGATATGCTGCTGAATAGTTTTCAACTTATCCACAATTTCTACGACCATTTCTAGTCCAAGAAGCTTATGATCACTGACCTCATCCCAACATGTCGGTGTTCTGCACTTTTTCCCATAAAGGGCTTCATATGGTTCCATTAGGATGCTCGAGTGGAACCTGTTATTATAAGAGAACTCCAGCAGAGGAAGATGTTGATAACATCCCCCTTTAAAGTCCATTGAGCACACTCTCAACATTTCCTCATGTCTTTGGATAGTCTGCTCGGCTTGTCCATCAGTTTGAGGATGATAGGCCATACTGAAGTTCAATTTAGTATTCAGAGCATGTTGAAGACTCTTCTAAAACATAGAGGTGTATATTGGATCTTGATCAGACACAATAAGTAGTGGTACACCATGAAGCCTTACCACTTCCCTGATATATATCTATTCCAGTTAATCTAATGAGAAATCTTCCTGAATAGAAATGAAGTGTGCATCCTTTGTAAGACGATCCATGATAAACCAGATTGCATTGTTGACTTTGGATGTCTTCAGAATTCCGGTGAAAAATTCAATGGTGATGTTCTCCCATTTCCATTCTGGTATGGAAAATGGTTGCATCATCACCTTTGACTTCTGCCTCTCAGCCTTTTCTTACTAACACACCAGGCACTTTGGTGTAAATTCACCAATATCCTTCTTTATAGTATCCCACCATTAATTCTCTAGGAGATATTGATACTTCTTTGTGTTTCCTGGGTGAATAGAGAAATTTGAACTATGTGCATCATCCCAAAGATTCTTCTTCAGCTTCGGAGTTGATGGAACATTTAGTCATTTCCTAAATCTCACAATTCCTTCTTTATTAACATTAAACTTCGAGGATTTCCCTTTTCTGATAGCTTCCACCTTTTCTTGAATTCCCACATCATCCTTTTGAGCATCCTTTAGGCTTTCCAAATGTAACGGTTGAGCAATCATTTGTGAAAGTATTGATGATGTTCCCTTCTTTATGATTCCCATGTCCATCTTCATAAAATCCAAGAAGATTGGATCCATTTCAATTCTCATCAATGATAGAATCACCGGGTCCTTTCTACTTAGGGAATATGCCACCTTGTTTGCTTTCCCAGGGTGGTAATGGATTGAGCAGTCATATTCTTTAATCAGTTCTAACCATCTTCATTGGCGCATGTTCAACTCATTCTGTGTGAATATATACTTGAGGTTTTTTTGGTCCTTATATATTTCACACTTCTCCACAAAGAGATAATACCGCAAAATTTTCAAAGTGAATTTCACATCAGTCAACTCGAGGTCATGTGTAAGATATATCTGTTCATGAACATTCAATTACCTTAAAGAATAAGCAATGACTTTTTCATTTTGCATCAACAAACATCCTAGGACCTTCTTCAGAGCATCACTAAATACCACAAAAAGATCTCCACTTGTGGGTAATGTGAGCACAAGCATAGTGATAAGCCTCCTTTTCAACTCCCTGAAGCTTTCTTCACATTCATTAGTCCTTGAAAACTTTACTCCCTTCTGAGATAGCTTGGTAATAGGGTTGAACAATCATGAAAAATTACTCACAAATCGTCGACAATATCCATCTAACCCCAAGAAGCTACAAATATCCATTACAGATGTTGGCCTCGGCCATCCCTCAATTGCATCAGTTTTTGAGGGATCCACATATATCCCATTTCTTGTGATGATATGGCCCAATAATGATACCTATTTAAACAATAACACACATTTGCTATACTTTTCATAGATATTCTCCTTCCGCAAGGTCTCTAGTACAGTTCTAATATGCTCCTCATGACCCCCCTTGGTTTTGAAGTATATCATAATACCAGGAAAGTTCCGGACCGAGCGTACTCGATCCTAGAAAATTTATTGAAAATAAAAATTCATAAGTTACAAATAGAGTTGTGGTACAAAATTACCACCAAAAAAGGGAAATGATAAATTATTGTCATCCAAACAACATATGGTCCAAAGACCTACACAAAATAAAGACATAAAATCTCACCTTTCAGCCCATCCTTCACGATCCACTTGCACCACCCGTGGAAAACGCTGCTTCCCTTAGTCGACCGCCCTACAATTAGACAGCTAGACAGCGCCGAAATTAGAGAATAACTGGCTGTTAAACCGCATTCCGAGGTCGAAACACCTTCCCCGATGCCTCCGATAAAGACGCGTCCCAAAGTCACCACCCTCATCCCGAGGTGGTCAACAAAGACCTGTGCATGATCGACAGCCTGTCGCCGCCATGCTCGCATAAGGCTTGCACCGCCATCACCGCCGGGCCGGAATAGTTCTGACACCAGCGCACTGTTGTCCAGGTCCATCTATCGAAATCTCCTCGGCCCGCACCATACGGTCGCCGGAAAATCTCACCCACAAGCCGGAACCCCTTGCTGCTGAGAACGGTTCCATCAGCGAACCATCCCCCCACAATTAGAGATGAAGATTGGCCGCCGGGATCCCAGAACAGTCGCACCCCACCAGCCCTATCCATCACCAACCACCAGGAAAGAACCGATGATCGATTCCAGTTAAACGCATAACCATCATATGCCATCTCCAAACAACACATCATCTCCCTCAAAACCTATCGTCGTCGGTACTTCGGTCAACCCGCACTTCTCCAAGGTCCCTGGATGCGTTTCAATAACGCACACCACTGAGGAAATTCCTTCAAAACACTGGGAGTACACACAAATTCCATCACTGGCTGAAGAAGATCATCACCACAATTCGGGGTACAAACAAACATGTTAGAGTCCCTAATCTCAGAAACATTATTTAGAAAATTTATTCTCTTACTCGAGGAGCAAAGAGAAAATAGATCATTATGCCCCACCACATCATCTGATCTACGATCATCATATAAGCGATTTTCGTAGAAATCGCCATAAATTGAGAGAGAGAGAAGCTCTCCACTTGAGAGAGAATCCATACCTCCACCTCGAAGTATATCATAATATCATCTATAAAGACTACCACAAATTTTCCTAGGTAATCTCTAAAGACTCTATTCATCAAGTCCATGAAGATTTTTGTAGCATTAGTGATCTTGAAAAGAATTACTATGAATTCATAGTGCCCATATCTTGTATGAAAAGTATTCTTGGGGATATCTTCATTCTTCACCCTTACTTGATAATATCCTGACCTAAAATCCACCTTGGAGAAGTATTGTGATCCATGTAGATGGTAAAACAAGCCATCAAATCATGGGAGAGGATACTTGTTCTTTATCGTGTTTTTGTTGAGATCATGTTAATCGATGAAAAGGCGCCTTGACTCATCCTTCTTCGTGAAAAAGAGGACTGGTGCACCCTATGATGAAGCACTTGGGCGTATAAAACCTTTATCCAGATTCTCCTGTAGTTGTTTCTTTATCTCCTCAATCACCACAACAGCCATTCTATGTGGAGTCTTGGATATTGAAAATGCCCCAAGTATAAGATCAATTGAGAATTCAACATCTCTTCTAGGAGGAAGACTATGAAATTCCTTGGGAAATACTTCATCGAATTCCATCACAATAGGCATGTCTTCAAGGATGTTTGCTTCCTTGGACTCAATCATCTGAGCCAGATATGTCTGCTCATAGGGAATTAATATCTATTCTTGAGATGATAGAGATAAATAAGGTTCATATTCCTCCTTTCACTTGTAAAGAATCGGGGGTCGATTCTCCACATGGAGAGTGATTTCCCTCTCATAGAAATTTATGTTGGCTCTATATGAGGAAAGCCAATCCATGCCAAGAATTCCATCAAATTCCACCATAGGGAGTATGATGAGGTTCGCTGGGAAGTTCAATCCCTAGATTTCGACAGGGGAGGAGTTATATTCATGGGATGCAATGATTTCCCCATTTTTCGTACTCACTGACATCTTCACTTCCATGATTTTTGGTGGTGCTGCTATTGTTCTGCTAAACATTCGAGATATAAAAGAATGTAAAGAACCTGAATCAAAAAGTACATTCACTACTCTTGAATTAATAACTAGTGAACCTATCACCACATCGTTGTTGGGGTTCACTTAGGCAGTAGTGATGGAAAAAGCTCGTCCTTGCTGCCTTTGAAGTTATTGGATTCCTTCAAAAACCCTTGGCATAGGGTACAGATTTGAAAGATTCACTAGTTCTTTGCAATTTTAGCAATGAACCACGCGTTGAGGTTTGAACGGAGCATTACTATCCTCTATTGAAACAGCGGGTCTTTCTTGCAGACAATTGACAGCTATGTTCTCTTCTCTTCCACACCTAAAGCATTTTCTCATCCCCTTCAGGCAATTTTCTGGGGGCTTCTTTCTGCACCTTTGGCAAGTGGGATGTTGGATCTTCTTATCACCGTTGGATTTATCCATCGGACCGCCATCATTGAATTCCACGTTATTCTTTTTATCCCCATGATACCCCTAATATTATCTGATCTCCATTTCAACCATGAGGGTACATCAGACAATTTCCTCATAGTTGTCGAAGTCACGGACCACCAGCGCTTACCACAGGCTGGGTGTCAACCCACCAACGAAGTGGTCAAACATGAATTCAGGGGTAATGACAAAGCCCGATGTGTATCGTAAAAGTCTTGAAAATTTTTCCTCGTAAACTCTAACCGATTCTTCATCTTTTTTCTATAGGGCAAGGAATTCCCTTTCCATCTTAAGCCGGAGAGTGCATGGAAAATATTTATTGAAAAACATCTTTTGGAAATCCTTCCATTCCAACGAATCAATATCCTCCTCAGGATTTGAATTTTTTATCAATGTCCACCATTGATTAGCTTCACCCTCCATATGATAAGAAACCAGGATAACCTTCTCTTATTCAAAACATTAAAGGATAGAGAAGATCTTTTTAATGGATTTGATCCATTGTTCGACAATCGAGGGATCAAATGATCCATTAAAATTAGGAGGCCTTTTTCTCATAAAGATCTCGATAATGAATTTTTTTCTTAGGGGGTTGAAAGTTCCTCTCGACCCATTTTTCTATTAAAATCTTGAGTTATCTAAGAGAGCAGTGTGACAAAGATAATGATTCCCTCTCCCATTAGATTGGGCATCTCATTAGTATAGTCATCACATTGATCATCACATCAATTGTTTGTCCGTGTCCTTCTATTACCGTCCATTGGCTAGAATAAAAAGAATGTTAGGGGTAACACATAAATGGTAATCCAAAGAAAAAATCTGATGACTTATAAATAACTTTTATTTCTTTAACATATTAATCTATAGGCTTCAATCTAGGTTATCCATGATATACTTTCTAACATATATTCTTAGGGGAATTTTTTTTAATTCCCTTAATAAGGGTTCATAATAAGAATGTGAATTTACCAAAGCATATCTCCCTGGATTTTTGTAACCAAGAGTGCTGCAAGGCCTATTGTTGTGTACCAGGATACCCCGGGTCAAGCCTGAAACTCCTTTTCAGGGTTTTCACCCCTAGGTACATCTGTGCCAGAGCCGTCTCTACCTTCTCATATCCAGACAGGGATGTATTTTCTTGATAAAACACTAACTCAATACTCACCAAAACATAGGGATTTTTTTTATAATTAGTCTTTTCTCAAAGTCATTACAAGGGTTTTCTAATCCTAATCCCAAAAATAACTAAACTTATCCTCTGATACCAACCATGACAACCCTGCTCTTTTATTACACAATTAAACATAATTTATTACATAAAAATCCTTTGATACAGTATATAAGATCAAGAGGACTAGTTTCATTGGGGATTAGTATCATTACATAACAACTTAAAACATGAAATACATCATCCTTATTGAAAACATCCTTTGCATGACAACTACATTCCCTCGTTCTTAGCATTGCATGGGATAACCCGAGGACATGCATAAGAAAATGGTGAGCTATAATGACCAGTAAGGGAATAATCATGGAATAACATGAGGAATAGCGTACATGTTATACAATAGTCATATCAATAGAGAACAATATAACCATAAACATAAAGGCATGATAAATCATGATAATCATAACATGAAAATGTGGCAACAACACTTTATGGAATTAGCATGAGCCAAGGCTCATTTCACATAGAGAATAAGTAAATCCTCATTGCACAAGAAGAATGAGTAAAACTTTTTTGAACTTGAATTAGCATGAGTTGACACCCATTGAACATGAATTATCATGATACTATACTTTACCCAATACATTGGAGCGCTATAAGGGCGCACCCTTCTTAAACATTTTAATTTCATGATTAAGTGTGCCACATGGATCATAAAACATTGAATAATTCAAAATAATAATTTATTCCATGATAAAAGAATTTGGAATACATACATGAAACTCTTTAAACAATAAGTAAATGTTCATAGAGGTTAATACCCTTTATATATAAATGGTTATGGTATTAAATACACAATGACTTTGTCTTGGAAATGCACGGTACAATTTCGATAGCATAATGTCGTGACATAAGAACTCATAAAAATGGTTGATGAGAGAAAATGAGTGTCTCATCATATTTAACCGACTTGTATAGTAATATGGCCATATTTATACTTTTCCCAACAAATGTAATGGAATTTAGATTCATGATACAAAATAATTGCTTGAATGTAAATGAGGAGAGATAAATTCCTTTCAGAATTCTTGCATAGTAACGAGTGTACATGGGAGGCATTTAATGAGATAGAAATGGGTCTCCCATCATTAAAACATAAAGAGGGAAGTATGGGGGAGGTGTGAAACCATACCCAAACATTTATAATTGAAATTAAAAGGGAATAACAACATTAAGAAAATTGGGGGAAAATGAGAAAGGAAGAAAAACCCTTACATTAAAGTGTTCTTTCAAAGGCTTGAGAGAGGCTTGAGAGAGGCTTATTGGGAACTTGGGGAACCTTGGTAGGATTATAGTTAGAAGAGGGAAGATGTTGGATGAAATAAAAAGGCTTTGAGTGAGGAGGAAGTGGGAGCTAGGGGGGTTTATATAGTAAAGGTGAGGGAATTATTTATTATTTAGGTTTGGGACAACTCACATTAAACTAAACCAAACCACAAACCAGACCATGGTTTTTGGAAAAGGGAAGTGAAGAACAATATTTTATAAGGTCAAATTCTGAAGTTCTTAAAATAATGGGGATGCTTATGCAGAGGTGAGTCCAACTTCCAAGGAAATCAATTTAAAAAAGACAAGATGTTTAAAAAGTCTTGAAGGGTCCATTAATGATTTGTAAAATTAGTCAAAAAAACCCAAATTTACATTATTTTAATGGTAAAACATATATTGGCAGAACATAAGGCTTATATTATTTAATTACATCACTATTGGGACATTATGATGTCATAAAACACATTATATATTTAATCGGTATTTAATTTTTACCCAAAAATTTGACTGTCTTAGAAAATTATGAGAAATTCTCCTCTGCATAATTTCGACATCATGATTCCAGAAATAATACTCATTTTATCTAAATAATTTTCTAAATATGTTAATTATAACTTTTAAATTAAAAAACAGTATTTATCAAAAATTCATGGGTTTTGACAAAAATGACTTCCAAGCCTTAATAAAAATTTCAATTTCATGTATAAAATTATACGATCATTTTTATTTAATAAAAATTAATTTAATTATAATAATATTTTTTAAAAATAATAATAAATTCAAAATTCCATTATTTCATCAAAATAGATTTTTAGTTGAATTTTAACTACAAAATACTATTTCAACTTTAAAAACTATTTACAGGGTAATAATAAAAAAATGAAAGTATATTCTTTATTATATAAAAAAATAATGTACATAAACATATTGATAAGGTCTTGTTACATAACGTCTTATAACAGCGACATAAGACCAAAGAGTAAGGTGTGCGATGGTGATAGACTCTTGGGGTGGCTCGGAGAACATTGCTCGGGTGGTAATCTCTATTAACTTCCACTTCTTTCTTAGAAGATCATGATAGAGCTTAACATATTAAATCTTAGCTTGGGCTTGGTCAAGAGAAAATCCTAATGAAGCCACCTCCTTTCTGAGCTCTGACAAATGGGTTGCGTATGGGGCACGTCTACTGGAGGAGGCCATTTCTTCCTTTGTCTGAGTAACTTGGATTTGTTAAAACCCTATATTTATACTAATCATGTGATCACTGTTCAATGACTATATTATCCACGGTCAGAAATAATAACATAAAACCAAAGAATTTGACATTTTAGATAGACATTTTACATAAAGAGACATTTAATTAGATCAAGAGGGATTTCCATTAATGAATGTTTGTGTCATTACATAATTCCTCACAACCGATGATGATCAGGTCCCGTTCTACTCTCCTGGACATCCCATTCTCCCTTGTGTATAAAATAACAACCCTCTGGTGATGTGAAACTCACCATGTGATGATAGTAGTCAACAAATCCTTTAATGGAGGTCAACAATTCCATTTTGAAAATTACATCGAAGCATGTCATCTCCTAGACATAGAGGTCCCATAAGAAATGGAACCCACCAATCTCAAGATAGAACTCATTTCACTAATGTACATTAGCCTTCCAAATCCGCAATGAAGTGTCTAGCTTCATAACATCCTCATATGTAAAGATATAAATCCCAAGGATCTTCACAATGGAAATATATATAAATCTACAGGAATCCCCTGTATCAAAATAAGAAGCTAAAACTGAGGCAAATAGAATCATAACTCACACTGTAAAGGGTCCAAAATCCTGCTTCTACTAGGTCTGATCCACTAAAAAAGTCTGAATTGAACCACAGCCCTATGACCTTATATGACTACCCTGAGATAATCCACCCTGTGGTTGCTGAAAACCTATAGCCTGACTACCACAACCCTAACCACCTCCTCGGCCTGAATGTCCTGGAGAACTCCAGTTCTCTAACTAATAAGAAACTGTTGGTCTTTTCTCCTGAATGTGGAGTCATAACAGAACCCCAATCACTCACTTTTGGTGAGAAATGCTGTAAAAAACACTAAATATGGCCCATCTTGCCTCAAGATCAACACTCGACTAGGTCCTCCGGGTAATGTGGTCTCGTATACCCACTCTTCCCACACTAGTAACATATTATGGGCTACCTAAAAAAACATCGTGTGAAGGCTCCCTATGGTGATTCATGCTATATGTTGAAGGAGTAACATACATGGATGCTAAACCACCATGGCTCACAGCTTCCATCTCCCCCAGATTATGCTTGGTAATCTATGCTTGATTCTCTATAGCAGTCACCGAAGTGAGCCTAAAAACATTCACCTGTGATCGAATGTCATACCTGAGACCATCCTCAAAACGCCTAGATAGTGATAGCTCGTCATCTCCCAAAATAGGTGTGAAGCACTGATGATCTATAAAATAAGAAGAGTAATCCATCACTGAAAAATCTCCCTGCTCCAAATGCATAAACTCTCGGGCTCGATCTTCCCATAACATATCGAGGTACAGTAGTCATAGACGGACCTTTTAGATTCTTCTCAAGACATATCCTCATGACCTCCTCCCTGTTAGATAACATCTCAACATCTCCTGGAGGAAACACATAACATGTACATTGTGAGATTCACACTCCTCTTCGGAGGTGTCTCTAGATGCTCATATATAGAAAGAATGGCCTCCAACAATGACTCTTTATCCCATGGTCCCCCATCCCCTGAAAATGTGGAAGGATACTGCTGTTCTAGCACCCTCATCAACTCTACTATAGTCGGGGCAGGATACAGTGCTCCCTGGAAAGTCTGTAACATCTTCAAAAATCCTTCACGGTACAATGCATCAGCACCTGCATCTCGTATAATAGTTGGAGGCAATAAGGGCCTGACGGTATGATCTATTGGTAGTCCCTGATCGTCTATTTTTAGTGTTTGGTCATCGCCATGTACATAGAATACAACCAGAGGATGTCCTGGTGGCATCAATCTGTATGTTCAAGCGCACACCCCAGTTCATGTTTATCAAGGACTGCAGTTTAGAAGTGAAATAAAGAAACAAGATAATAAAAACATTCATATTTTATAAAACAGTGTTACACTGCATGTATAACTACCATAGGGCATGTTCCCTTTAAGAAATAACATGGTCATGTACCACATCCAATCCTGGTCATGAAACACCCTCTACACAAGGCATGTTCTTCCTCAGACATAGTCTGTAATTGAATTTTCCCTCATACCTAGGTTCTTCTACACAGCATGAACTGAATTTTTATCTCCTAGTGTAATGTTACATGGCGTGTTCACACCTGACACGGAGTGTACTACTTAAGTTCTAACCAACCATGTCATTAATCACACGGCCGGATACATGGTCATTACATCATGGCATGTACACCCAGTACACGGTGTGTTCCACAAAATGTTTACCAACCCCATATCTCTGCTCACACAGTCAATCACATGGTTAAATAATACATGGAATGTACCAAAGGTACATGGCGTATACTTAATAAATGTTGTTTCCACCAGAATAGAAGAACACATGGTCTGTGTTCAAAACTCCAAGGAATGAAACATTCAGCCCCTTGAGAACCCTTACTCCTATAAATAAATGTTTGGAATCCTTTTTCACATTATAAATTGACAATATTCAATTTAATATCAAACATGATCCACCAAATTCTGAACCAAGAGGTCCCATAACACCATAGGGACCAAAGCTTGGCATCCACCCAAATGAAACATTACATATTCCAATACCCTATCAAAATAATAGGTAATCTATCATGGCGTCAATCAAAACTTCATGCATATCTATAACAAAATCTATCGCAATAGTATGCAATCTGTAATGCACCCTAAAGGGCATGACATGTGATCTCTAGAAAGTTACAATATGATGCATAAGATGGAATACCCTCATATCATCAGGTTAAAATATAAATACAACCACAATGGTATATATCATAATAGTCCAAAACAATTGAATCACTCAATGGTAAAATCAAATCAACTGTAACAATTAAAAAACCATAAAAATTGAAATATTCTAGGTAACATGGATTTTTCTTGTACATAGGTTAGCTACTACCAAGAAAATATTATTACCAACTGCCTATTTAATTATACCCCTATCTATAGGCTCTATATAGTAAGAAAAATTAGAAAAGAAACTCCTCTAATACCACTTCGTAACTTCCCAGTTCCGGGTGTCGCCTAAGGGTGCCGTGAACCTAGTGGGTCCCATGACCTCAAGCGCATTTCCCCAAACCCCATTGGATTCCAACTAGAAGTGAGGGAAAAGGTCTGATTCTGGGGTAACAATTCCCTTAATGGAATATTTTTCATACTGGAATGACAATAGTAAATAATAGCGGAAGCAGTAATACCATACAACAAAAGTAAACAGCAGAAGACTGATAATAATATAACAACTGGATAAATTATATAAATGATGCATGTCACATGTGCCTAGAAAAGTAGAAAATGTAGTAAATAAGTTTTAAAAACAATATTGAAATCAAATTAATGAATATAAGTAAACTCTAATAGCATCGCAGGCCTCATCTTGGTCTCATTATCTCCAACTCCAACAACAATCAAGTACCTAATGAAGAAGGGTGCTTTCCCTTATCTAAACCTGCAAACATATAATATTTATGGGTCCAAAAACATGACCCAAGTTGGGTTTGAGAATAATCCCAGTATTCAACAACCAAAAGATGTAGGACTAACTTTCATGGAATATATATATAGCAGGAAATATGAAAAATGAAGCAATAAACTAGTATGTACTCAAAAGTAAAAAATCCTACAGTTTTCAATTACATTCCTTTACATTTATTAATTATTAAAACTGTTGAATAATGAAAACTTATAATCTATACTATGATCTATATAAATTTTATAATAGTAACAACAGACGTTGTAGAATACCATCTAAACAAACCTGTAAGACCGGGTCCAAGCTTTTGCTTTGGCTTGGAAAACTCATCACAATCATTCAATCATTCAAAAGCAACTCTCTAGGGGAGTTCTCACAGTCAAACCCCCATGGATTAAGATATCATTAATTTAATAAATAATGACCCTATGGGAAAGCTCACATAGTCAACCCCTTTGGTCCCACATATCACTAGTCATTTTCAAATGACCATCTAGGAAGATCTCACTATCAATACCCCCTTGGCCTGTATAGCAACAATAATCTATAATGACCACCTAGAATCTCTCACATTCAATGCCCAAGGGTCCAAAATTCATTTAATAACAACCCTTTGTGTATCTATCATGTTCTAACCCCTCTGGTCTATGACCACCTAGCATCTCTCACAATCAATAACTCTGGGTAAACATAACAACAATTCATACCTAAATGACCCAACTTCAGAAAGCTCTCATATTTAAATTCCCATTTGTCAAACATTCACAATATGACACACATGTATCTCAAATAATCATCATCTTCATCCAAACAAGAAATCCATGTAAAACAAGAAATCATAATAGGAATTCTAGACCAAATGGCCAAAATCACACAATTAAGGGAACGTACCCATGGGGTGTCCCCTGACCAGTTATTTAACCTTACGCTTAAGAAATAACCCCACTATAAATAAAAAAACCGCAAAAGTTATTCAATAGGGTTAAATTACAAAACATTCAATATTCTAAATAGGGGTATTTGGCGCTTTAATCTTATATAATCCAAATAAAATAAAAAAATACACAAACCACCTACCTTGGTGTCGTACGATCAACACTCTTGAACGTCATCCCTTGAATCGGCCTAGAGTGATGTTGATCTATAGAAAGGATAAAAAAAGAATCCATGAAATACTCACGAGAGAGGAAGAATCATGAAGAGAGGCTCTAGGGGAATTGAGAACTCAATGGTGGGATCCAAATGCACTTGACAACATCTCTATTGGAGGTCGGATGGAGAATTGGGAGGGGCCCAATGTTCGCAGCCATCTCTTCACTCTCCTATAAAAAAACAGGAGAAGAAGATGATGATTCTAGATGTAAGATTTAATCATGTACCTATATATCAATTAAAAATAAATGAACATGGAATGTTCATTTAATGTAACCAGTGTGTAGAAGCCTCAACCAGTCCCCACTTTAGGTGGTCTACCATGTCACCTACACAGTTATCTAATCAACTGTTACATGGCCATTATACAGCTATAGGCGGTACCCAAGTACACAGCGTGTACCCAATAGTACACTGCGTATACTTATAAAATATACATTTCATCCTTTTTCCTCAAAAACAACTCGAAATAAATATCCATACCTGAAATGAAGATCTAGTTTCTTACAAATTTGATGGATAGTGAAATTTTTCTCCTCATGAGAAACCAAATTTTATCTAATGTATAATATAGAATCAAGTTTCCTTGGATAAAACATTTTCTCAATAATTGAATATTATTGAGCATATAAATGGGAAATAAAGGGAATAATGTTTTATTGAAACCTTTATGTGGTAGCATCCACCATCATTTTGGGGTTCTATTGATCTAATAGTTTTTGGGAAATGGAACAGTACCACTGAAAAGATCTTTTATATTCTTTAGTTATCAGAATAAAGAAAATTTATATTAGATCTATATTATTTTTATGTAAAATAAAAACAATGGTGGAACGTCATCAAGAACATTATGAAATTAGATGAAATTTTCTCTATGGAGTGGTATTAGTTTATAGTCTTATTTTAAATAATTACATTACTCTTAATCTTCACACAAAATTAGAGAAGTTATTTATTGAGATAAATAAGATGATCGAGGAATCACTAAATACATATTAGGAAAATTTTATAAGACATGTGAGGTACACTACCAGTATTATCATCCAACATGAAAGTAATATTGATCGATTATTTAGTGGCATAAAAACAAATCTCTGAAGGGTGTTATCACTAAAATACATTAAAATCTATGAATAAAATATCTGACATTATATCAAGGTGGAAATGGAGATTAGAGTAACCCATTAATCACATTTTTTTATAATAACATAAATATATAATTAAAATTAAATTATAAGGAAATCCATGGAGAGAAAAAGGTGATCCTTTATTTATGTTCAATGTGTGGAAGCAAACGTGGAGGAAATTTTCTTATAAGGACTGGTGGGAATTTTAAGTGTTTAAAGTAAGGTCATATAGAAATATAATGACGAAGTTATTTGAATAATAATTTAGCTAATGATGGAGAAAAAGAACTACAAAATGGTTCCCTATACTACAATGTTTCAAATGAAATGAGTATAGGAATAATGAAAATTAGTACTCAATTATGAATATTATTAATGATTATCTTCATCATTAAACTCTTAAGATTAGACAAAAAGGGAAATATTTTTTATAACTATTTCTAATGAGGGGTAAGATAAATATATGCTGAAAGGTAGATATACCATACAATCTAGTAATACTAATGTTTTATTTGATTTGGAGTCCACCCACTCTTTTAAATTTGAATAATTTACTATGGACATAGAAATACTAAATCAATGATTAAATATTTAATTAGAAGTGAAAACCATAAATATAAGGATAATAGAATACCACGTCTATAATTCTTCTTCTATTGAAGTTTGTAGAAAATTTCTTCTTAAAGATATCATTATTCTTCCTCTAGTTCAATTTGACGACATCTTAATAATTTATTCGATTTAATTATATAAATATCAAATATATTTTTCGGTAAGTAAAGTAAAATTTCATATTATAAACCAATATATGATTTTCTATCTGTGAGAAAATACATATGAACATCTGATAGAAAATTCAGCTGTTGTATGGGTCATAATTATATGTTAAAATAAGATCTTATCTCAGATGGTTGTTGATAAAATCAACATTGAAGATGTGCCTATTGTCCTAGAATTTTTTGATGTATTTAATGAAGTTTTTCCCAATATTCTTAATAATAATAATTTTCTGTTTTTAATTGAACTCATACCCAAGGTTACACGTATTTTAAAAACACTATAGAGAATATACCCAATTGTGTTTTAGGAATTTTAGAAGAAAATCAAGGATATTATTGACAGGGGATTCCTTTAGCTAATTTCATCACCATATGGTGCAGCTATCAATTTTATATAGAATAATTATGGGATCAATGTCTTTAAAGGATTTATATTCAATTTTCATCCCATCAGTTGAGTATTAAAAAATAATATGTTCCCAGGATAATATTTTTTAAATGTTATGGACATCGTGAATTTAGTTTTATACAATTTGGCTTAAATAATTCCCCTTATAAATACATTTATTTAATGAATAAATTAATTATTAATAAACATGATAATTTGGGTTACTTTTTATAGAAATATCGATATACATTCCAGGAGAAAGAAATATCATGAAGATCACACAAGGATTTTACTGAAGGCAGCAGGTAAGGATAATTTTTTAAAAAAAATTACCATTTGTGAATTTTGGATTAAAACAAATTTAATTTTCTAATCATATAATCTCAAGAGATGGTATTTGTTTTTCTCTATCAAATATGGATGTTATTGAACATTTTTCTAGACCAACCAAGGTGATTATTATCAATATTGTTCTTAGTTTGGATGGATATTATTGACGCATTGTGGATAATTTCTCATTTTTATCTAATCCACAAACAAGGTTATCTTGGAAGGGATCCAAGTTCTTTTCGATTGATGATAGTGATGAAATTTTCATGATATTGGGGAGAAGATTAGTCAGTCAACCTATTATTACACTAACCTATAGTGGAGATTTTTTTTTTGATCTTTGGTGATGTATTGAAGTTGAAAATAGGATGTGTCTTCTTTCTAAATAACATGGTTATAGCCTATTCCTCATGAAAATTAATGGTTCATGTGAAAAATTACACAACTCATGATTTTGTGTTATCTATTATAATATTTAAATTAAAGATATGAATGAATTAACATTTTTCATAAATGTAAGACATATATAAAAAATATAAAATATTAAATCATATATTCACCCAAAAAAAGTTTCATAACTTAAACAAAACATAGTTTGACATGATTAATGAATATTAAATCTCAATAAATTACCACCCTAGGAAATATAATAATTGTTTTGATTCTTTGAGTCTAAATGATCAAGCTTTATTGTCTTTGATGAGGAAAAAAATATACAATATTTCTACATTTGAAAAATATTGACCTCGAAATCATAATGGAAGGGGAGAAATATTACCTTTCTAAAAGGACTATTTAACCATATATCCATGTGAAGATTACATAGTAACAAAAGGATAATTTAGATCTAAAACATTATGAGATTTTTTTGAGTTCATCATTTCTTGTTGAAGTGGACTGTGTTGCATTTGTTGTCAATGAGGCATGAAGTTGTCTTGGAATGAATGGAAGTCAGGGAATGTCAAGATGTGAATGACAAAGGTTGTGATGGTGTTGGTGGTGAAGGAGAATGACCATGGTACTAAGATGCATGTCACTTAGGAGATTCACTAAGTGGTATTGGAAATTGTGGTTGAAACATTCTCCATGTATATCAGACGATTGTTGAACTGATCTTTAAGTTCCAAGAACTAGTATCAACTGGATACAATGTCACCACAAGCTTTATAAGACCATGCATTGTATTGACAATGCATGAGGAAGTGATTGGGATCCATCCACATCTCCTAAGTGGATGAAGTGAGCTGAAGAAGTCCATGCACTATCTCTTAGTTCATGTGAATCAGAAGAAGATCCAATTTGATCTCTGATTGGATCAATGAAGAACATTGAAGATCTATGTGATTCATGAGTTCGGTTGATGAAGATGAACCTTTTGAATTCCATATCCTAAGTTAAGATCATATGAGGAGAAGTAATGGAATTATTAAGAAGAAGATGAGAAGAAATGAAGAAGAAGAATGGCTTGGAAGACTTGGCATTTGGCTTATACTCATAGGAGAACTTTGTATTTGACAAAGTCTTATTCATGCCTTTGCCAAAAAATTGGCCAGCCATGGACACCTTGAGGGTTCAACCCCAAGGCATGGGTGCTAGACACCACACACATGGGGGAACCCGTGGGGCGAGCCCAGGGCGGCAGGACGCACCCAAGACACCGCATAGGCGTCTGGGGCACGCCCGGAGGAGCGCGGTAGGGGCGCATGAGCGCACCCGCGAGTGTCAAGCAGTGCATAGTGGGCGCTAGTGGCGCGCCCGAAGGAGCATAGTGGGCGCAGAGTGCGCCCGCAGGGAGAACTCGGCGCGGGGCGGCACCGAGAGGGGAGGAGATTCAACTGGTCGTCTCTGGGAGCGGCTGGGTGATAAACCGCGGAAATTCCGCGAGGCGTTTCGATGTGGGACGCGGAAAAATCCCCGGGAGAAAATCTCAGCCGTCCGAGCGATCGCGCGCCAGATCCGAGCCGCTCATCTAATCGCGCCATTCGCGATCTGATCCAGTCCGTCCAAGGTTATTCGATCACCTGATCTAACGGCTCCCCGTCCGTCTTCCTCGAGCTCAGCCGAAGACCACCCCGCGAAGCCGCCGCTGAACCAGAGGCCTCCCGAATGAAGAATTCGAGCATCCAGCCACCTTTGATGAAGCCGAAGGCACCATGGAGCTCGTAAGAGCGTAAAGAACTGATCCATGTAAAGAAATGGGCATGCATGCAATGTTTCAATGATTTTGGTCGAGGCCGAGGCAAGAAAAGCTGCCGAAGTCCATTTGGGTTGTTGATCTGCATGGACAGGTATTAAAGAGGCCATGCATGCGTTCTAAAACGCATGCACGTGAAGGAGGAAAATAAAAAATGAACCCGCGATTGACAGAAGATAAAATCAAGATATGCGGAAGATTTTTAACGCGTTTGAAGTTTTTAAAGAACCAAAATCTTCGGGTGTTCGGTGTTGTATCACGCGGATTGAACCACCTCTCCTTTGCCTATAAAAATGAGGCCTTGACCTCGAGGAGTGCTTGCTGATCCTTTGAATATTTGAAGTCCCGTGAGAGCCTTTTGTGCCTCGTGAAGTTTGGAGCTCCGCGCAACCCACTTGCGCGACGAAGCAGCCCGACGCCACCCTTGGCTTCGTAAAGTCCCTTTTGCGCATATTTGAGCAAAAGAAGTTGGAGGAGACCCTGCGCGCATCCCTTGCGCGACAGGAAGGATCCGAGCCGCATCACCTGCGCGCCTTCGTGGTTCGTTGAGGCTTGCGCGACAGAAGTGCCCGCGGCAGTGTTGCACCCTTGCACACTTGACCCTGCGCGGTTGTGAAGAGAGGAAGGCCGCACCCCTTGCGTGCCTATTTTGAAGGTGGAGTTCGGGCAGTGTGTGCACAAGAAGTGGAAGGCAGAGACCATCGTGTCTCTAGTGCCCAAGGAGAACCGAGGCTTTGCCTTGAGTGGATGACAAGTGATATACTCTTGTTTTTTTTGTGTAAGAGGAACAAAGAACCAAGAGGCCGAGACTTACACTTAAATGAACTAAGACTAAATGAGTTGGTCGTAGCCTTAGGTGTGCGCAAGGAGGAGAATAGGCCAACTCTTAAGTGTGTGCAAAGTGAGACAAGTGTGTGCAAAAAGACAACAAGGCCGAACCTTAGTGTGTGTGCAAACTAAAGTGTACACACTAAGAAGAAAGAGAAGAGGACTCTCACACTATTGTAGAACACACAATCTAAGTGTGTAGACAAATTGAATAAAGTGTGTGAAGTTTGAGAATTTGGTGTGTGCTTGAAGTGTTACACCCTTTGTGGGTCTACTACACCAAGAAGAGGAAAGGGGAAGTGCATGCATGCATGCATGCACGTGCACACGTGAACAAAGATAAATCAGTGGTGTGCATTTGAGTTGTCCAAGACCAGGAGTTCTTGAAGAGTTTTGAGAAGCCATGCAATCAGTGCATGACGATGCAGAGATACCATGCACTCAGTGCATGAAGTTGTTTTGAACTGAGACTGGACCAGACTGAAGTTAATGATATCAGTTGTCTGAGTATTCAGTAGTTGGAGAGAAGCCAGGTCATCCTGAGAAGAAGGAGATAAATCCTGAGAAAGACGAGAAGACCTGATCAACTCAAGTGATCAGAGGTACAGAGCAAGGCCAGCAGTCTTTATCCCAGACTGGTGAAGATACTTGAAGAAGCTTAAAGAGAAGAAGAGCTACTCATCTGACTCGAGGAGCCAAGAGAAGACCCTGTGGGACTCAGGGAGAAGAAGTCTTCAGTGGGATTCTGGAGCAGGCCAGTGGGACTCTGGTAACACTGTGGGACGCAGTATAAAGACCCTCCTGTGGGACTCAGGAGAGATACAGTGGGACTCTGTATCGACCATTGTAATTCTAACAAGTTATAATGGAAGAAACCATGTTGGGGTGTATAACCTACTTGGCAAGGACGTAGGCCTTTGGTGCCGAACCTTGTAAATCCTTGTGTCCAGTGCCTTTGCATTTACTGCATCATTCATGGAAAGGTGAGAGATACAAGAAGAGTGGATCGAGGCTTTAACCAGCCATAGAGGTTTGATTGATAAAGAATCAATTAGTAAAAAGTTTTAAGGGATCACTGATTCACCCCCTCCCCCTCTCAGTGATTCACACTGATCTGGGCACTTCAATTGGTATCAGAGGGAGGTTACCTCTAAAAGATCCAAGGGAGTCTTTATGAAGTGCAGATTTGAGGAAATGAGGGACCAGCCTCAAATGGAGATATCTGCCAAGACTCAGAAAAATAGAAAGAAGAAACAGGCCAAGAAGATGAAGAAAGACTGTCCTAGCTGTGATGAAGTTGGAACAATGAAAGATCTTCAAAGTGCAATCGAATATCTTCAGAAGACAGTCCCCATGGAAGTGGCAATGTGTATAGCTACAGGCATCCTTGATCTTCAAGAAGAAAAATTACAGCTAGAAGAAGAATCCAATACAATGGAAGATCAATTGGCTAAAAGGGTTGGCATAACCAACACTCTCAGAAAGCTGGTGAAGGCTAAAGATGAAACATTTTCTCTTTGCAATGAAAGATATGAAGACACTGCTGAAGAATTGCAAAGAAGCCTTTCTGAGAAAGAATTCTTTAAAATAATAATCAAAGATGTTTTCCATGCACTGGAAAAGAGGCACAAAGTTTCAATGAATGTCAGAGATGCTCAACTTAAAGACAAAGTCAAAATGGTGAAGGAGCTTGACAATTCATTGCAAGAAATGAAGAAGGTGCATGAAGATCCGATGAAACAGCTGGAAGAAAATTGGGAAGGAAGGCTAAGAACTGTTGAGGATGAGAAGAACTCCCTTAACATGAAATGCCTAGAACTAGAGGTGATATTGAAAAATCTGCAATCACCCAAAGCAGAAGCCTCCCAGTCAGCTGAAAGAAGAAATGTTGCTACTCAAGTGAACTTTGAGAAGGATGATTCTAAAAGAAAGACATCCTCTAATGAAAGGGAAACATCTTCTAAAAAGAAGGTACCATCCATACCATCTTGTACTCATGCTTCTAAAAGTGTTTCTACTAAAAGTGCAGGGTGGAAGAATGAATCCAAACAAGTATGGATGAAGACAGTGAAGAAAGAGAGCTCTCCTGAAACAGCACAACAAGTCAAGAAAAGTACCCTACAATCAGAAGGAATCAAGAGGTCAAGATTTGTGGGTCAGTGTTGGTGTTGTAACAAGTATGGGCACTGTGCAAAATATTGTTGGTACAATCCACTGAATGTAAAAGAACAAAGGAAGCCCATGCCTAGGGGGAGCAAGCCAGAAGAAAAGAAGCAGCATCCACAGGTCCAGAGACATCTGTTTACTGCAAATAGATTTGGATTACATGACAACATCTGGGATGATTGCAAAAGTGGTCAAAAAGATACATGTCAATCTCCAACTGTATCCAGAGCTCAAAAGAAGAAAAGATCACAGAACCTGGCTCAGAAAGATTCCTTGGGAAGCAAGAAGAAAGTAGAAAATGCTCCCAAGAAGTGTTTGAGAAATGAAGATAAGTCCTTGGATTCTGAGTCCAAGAAGGGTGATGCATCCAGAAGGACCACCAAGAAGTGCTTCTACTGTGGAAAGAATGTCCATACCATGGATCTTTGTAAACAAGCCATGAAATTGAATAGAAGCCAACTACACTCAAACAGACAATCAATCCAGAAGAAGCAGAAGGGATTGGTTGAAAATAAGTTGCCTAAGAAAGGTGGCTTAACAGTATCAAAAGAACCATGTGGGATTTCCAAAACTGAGGCCTCACTTCCAAAGGACTTGTTAGTCATATGGCCAAATCAGTTGTAACTTGCCAAAGATCTGCAAAAAGCTGAAGATAAAGTTCTGGCAATTGCTAAGGCAAAAGGGAAGAAGAAGATTTCACATGAAGATGTGTTGAGATCCACACCAGCACAAACATCAAAGAAGATCATATGTGCAAGTGTGAAGAATAGTGAAAATGGGACATCTCGGTTGAGAGAATCTTCTCAACCTTGTTGTTCACATTGATGAACCAAGGAGGTTCCATCTTATTCCCTTATACTATTGGTATTTACATGTGCTGACATTGCAGGGAATTGAAGATGATGATCATTCTCAACTGGAGGATGGTTTTGACAGAATGGAGTGCACCCCTTGAGGGGAGAAAATATGAAGAAGATGATGTTCTGAGATTAATATCATCTTGAGAAAAGTGAAGTTATTCCAATCATACTTTCATCCCTTGATTCTTAATTGCATTCATCATGACAATTAAGGGGGAGTATTGATTGAAGACAAATGGTTGAAAGGGGGAGCTTTATCTTTGCACTGAACTTTCTAATGAGTTTTGTGGAGTATGTGCAGGATTTAGCAATTCATTGAATATATGAACCCCTTAGCATGATCTCACATGTTTACAGTGAATGTGGACAGCATTGAGTGCCTTGGTTACATCACTCTTGTTTTCTACACCGGGTTAGCCCAAGTAGACTTAGAGTTGATTTACTAAAGGTTCTTTGCTAAAGAGAACATGTGGCATCATCCCTCTCCTAGTGATTTTTAAAGAGGATGCTATTCGAAGGGAGGAAGAGATTTTTTTTTGAAAGAGAACCACACCACACCTTTGCATTTGATTGCCAATAAGGGGGAGACAATATTGGCACACATATTGACCCATTCATACGTGCTGAAGGAGTGTATTGACAACAAATACAAAGGGGGAGATTGAAGTGCACTGTGTTGCATTTGTTGTCAATGAGGCATGAAGTTGTCTTGGAATGAATGGAAGTCAGGGAATGTCAAGATGTGAATGACAAAGGTTGTGATGGTGTTGGTGGTGAAGGAGAATGTCCATGGTACTAAGATGCATGTCACTTAGGAGATTCACTAAGTGGTATTGGAAATTGTGGTTGAAACATTCTCCATGTATATCAGACGATTGTTGAACTGATCTTTATGTTCCAAGAACTTGTATCAACTGGATACAATGTCACAACAAGCTTTAGAAGACCATGCATTGTATTGACAATGCATGAAGAATTGAATGGGATCCATCCACATCTCCTAAGTGGATGAAGTGAGCTGAAGAAGTCCATGCACTATCCCTTAGTGCATGTGAATCAGAAGAAGATCCAATTTGATCTCTGATTGGATCAATGAAGAACATTGAAGATCTATGTGATTCAGGTGTTTGGTTGATGAAGATGAACCTTTTGAATTCCATATCCTAAGTGAAGATCATATGAGGAGAAGTAATGGAATTCTTAAGAAGAAGATGAGAAGAAATGAAGAAGAAGAATGGCTTGGAAGACTTGGCATTTGGCTTATACTCATAGGAGAACTTTGTATTTGACAAAGTCTTATTCATGCCTTTGCCAAAAAATTGGCCAGCCATGGACACCTTGAGGGTTCAACCCCAAGGCATGGACGCTAGGCACCACACACATGGGGGAACCCGTGGGGCGAGCCTAGGGCGGCAGGACGCACCCAAGACACCGCATAGGCGTCTGGGGCACGCCCGGAGGAGCGTGGTAGGGGCGCATGAGCGCACCCGCGAGTGTCAAGCAGTGCATAGTGGGCGCCAGTGGCGCGCCCGAAGGAGCATAGTGGGTGCAGAGCGCGCCCGCAGGGAGAACTCAGCGCGGGGCGGCACCGAGAGGGGAGGAGATTCAACTGGCCGTCTCTGGGAGCGGCTGGGTGATAAACCACGGAAATTCCGCGAGGCGTTTCGATGTGGGACGCGGAAAAATCCTCAAGAGCAAATCTCAGCCGTCCGAGCGATCGCGCGCCAGATCCGAGCCGCTCATCTAATCCCGCCATTCGCGATCTGATCCAGGCCGTCCAAGGTTATTCGATCGCCTGATCCGACGGCTCCCCGTCCGTCTTCCTCGAGCTCAGCCGAAGACCACCCCGCGAAGCCGCCGCTGAACCAGAGGCCTCCCGAATAAAGAATTCGAGCATCCGGCCACCTTTGATGAAGCCGAAGGCACCATGGAGCTCGTAAGAGCGTAAAGAACTGATCCATGTAAAGAAATGGGCATGCATGCAATGTTTCAATGATTTTGGTCGAGGCCGAGGCAAGCAAAGCTGCCGAAGGCCATTTGGGTTGTTGATCTGCATGGACAGGTATTAAAGAGGCCATGCATGCGTTCTAAAACGCATGCATGTGAAGGAGGAAAATAAAAAATGAACCCGCGATTGACAGAAGATAAAATCAAGATACGCGGAAGATTTTTAACGCGTTTGAAGTTTTTAAAGAACCGAAATCTTTGGGTGTTCGGTGTTGTATCACGCGGATTGAACCGCATCTCCTTTGCCTATAAAAATGAGGCCTTGACCTCGAGGAGTGCTTGCTGATCCTTTGAATATTTGATGTCCCGTGGGAGCCTTTTGTGCCTCTTGAAGTTTGGAGCTCCGCGCAACCCACTTGCGCGACGAAGCATCCTGAAGCCACCCTTGGCTTCGTAAAGTCCCTTTTGCACATATTTGCACAAAAGAAGTTGGAGGAGACCCTGCGCGCATCCCTTGCGCGACAGTAAGGAGCCGAGCCGCATCACCTGCGCGCCTTCGTGGTTCGTTGAGTCTTGCGCGACAGAAGTGCCCGCGGCAGTGTTGCACCCTTGCACACTTGACCCTGCGCGGTTGTGAAGAGAGGAAGGCCGCACCCCTTGCGTGCCTATTTTGAAGGTGGAGTTCGGGCAGTGTGTGCACAAGAAGTGGAAGGCAGAGACCATCGTGTCTCTAGTGCCCAAGGAGAACCGAGGCATTGCCTTGAGTGGATGCCAAGTGATATACTCTTGTTTTTTTGTGTAAGAGGAACAAAGAACCAAGAGGCCGAGACTTACACTTAAATGAACTAAGACTAAATGAGTTGGCCGTAGCCTTAGGTGTGCGCAAGGAGGAGAATAGGCCATGTCTTAAGTGTGTGCAAAGTGAGACAAGTGTGTGCAAAAAGACAACAAGGCTGAACCTTAGTGTGTGTGAAAACTAAAGTGTACACACTAAGAAGAAAGAGAAGAGGACTCTCACACTATTGTAGAACACACAATCTAAGTGTGTAGACAAATTGAATAAAGTGTGTGAAGTTTGAGAAGTTGGTGTGTGCTTGAAGTGTTACACCCTTTGTGGGTCTACTGCACCAAGAAGAGGAAAGGGGAAGTGCATGCATGCATGCATGCACGTGCACACGTGAACAATGATAAATCAGTGGTGTGCATTTGAGTTGTCCAAGACCAGGAGTTCTTGAAGAGTTTTGAGAAGCCCTGCAATCAGTGCATGAGGATGCAGAGATACCATGCACTCAGTGCATGAAGTTGTTTTGAACTGAGACTGGACCAGACTGATGTTAAAGATATCAGTTGTCTGAGTATTCAGTAGTTGGAGAGAAGCCAGGTCATCCTGAGAAGAAGGAGATAAATCCTGAGCAAGACGAGAAGACCTGATCAACTCAAGTGATCAGAGGTACAGAGCAAGGCCAGCAGTCTTTATCCCAGACTGCTGAAGATACTTGAAGAAGCTTAAAGAGAAGAAGAGCTACTCGTGTCACTCGAGGAGCCAAGAGAAGACCCTGTGGGACTCAGGGAGAAGAAGTCTTCAGTGGGATTCTGGAGCAGGCCAGTGGAACTCTGGTAACACTGTGCGACGCAGTATAAAGACCCTCCTGTGGGACTCAGGAGAGATACAGTGGGACTCTATATCGACCATTGTAATTCTAACAAGTTATAATTGAAGAAACCATGTTGGGGTGTATAACCAACATGGCAAGGATGTAGGCCTTTGGTGCCGAACCTTGTAAATCCTTGTGTCCAGTGCCTTTACATTTACTGCATCATTCGTGGAAAGGTGAGAGATACAAGAAGAGTGGATCGAGGCTTTAACCAGCCATAGAGGTTTGATTGATAAAGAATCAATTAGTAAAAAGTTTTAAGGGATCACTGATTCACCCCCTCCCCCTCTCAGTGATTCACACTGATCTGGGCACTTCACTTGTGATGGGAAGATAACATTCAAAAACTAGGTATTTGTCCCATCTATTTAAAATTTGAAGGAGTTATTAGATAAATATCATAATCCATAATTATTTTTTAATATTTGATGTATGAAGATTAATAGACTTCTAAATTATTATTTCTGGTTTGAAAATATGAAGAGTGATATTGTAGAGTTTGTATCCTGATTTGTGGTCTGTTAGAAAATTATTATTGATATATATAAATATAATTGGTTGTTACAACCATTATATATAAATATAAAGAAATTGTAAAAAATAACTATGGATTTTTTAATTAGACTCCTAGAAATATCTAAATGGAATTTTTTTATATTGTTATATTTGATCACATTATGAATTTTGAATAAATAATATTTATTAGAGAATATTTATAACATGATCATATTGAAATAATAATAATTACAGAAATTGTAAGGTTTCATGGAGTGCCACAATCTATTGAATATGATCAAGATACAAGGTTTAACTCAAATTTATGGTGAATTATTCAACAACCTCTAGAATCATGGTTGTGTTTCAGTACTACTTAACATCCTCAAATAGTGGTATATTCTCTGATAACCTATAAAACCCCAATGGATTTTCTGAGGTCTTGTTTTATGGAACTCAAAATTTTTTTTGATCAACACATTCCTCTAATTGTAATTTCATGCCATAATATCTCCCACACAAGAATTTTGATCCGTCATTATAAATATCTATATAGAAACAAGTTTAGATCTCAAATGATGAGAGATAAAGTTAGAGAAATAATTATTTTGGGACTTAATCTAGCTAATGAAATGGTAGATAAAGTCATGTATATTTACCTATACATTAAATAAGATAAAAATTGGTAGAAATTTTGTTATGAAGGCCATCATAAAAAATTGAATTCAAATTTTTGAAGAACATATTCATGTGAATTTATACCAAGATGAAGGTTATGAGATTCAAAGGGAATGGAAATATAATCCCTAGATATTTTTAAACCATCTAGATTTTGAAATAAGTTTGGACAATAACATATCACTTTGTTCTTCCACTAAAACTCTCTCAATCTCTTTATGTGTTCCATGTTTCTCTCTTGAAAAATTATATACTTGATTCTTCACATTCCCTAAAATCAAAGGTTTTACCACTAGAGCATGGTCCATGATATGAAGAAAAACCAGTGGAAATTATGTATCATAAAGAAACTGTTCTATTGAAAAAGGCTACACACCTGGTAAATGTTTTCTGGAGGAATTAGAAATTTCAAGAATCTGTGTTGGAATGTGAGGATGTAATGAACTAGATATATCCCAAAACATTGTATAAAATTGATAAAATTCCAGGGGATAGATACATTTTAAAGGGTAAAATGTTACACACCAATATTTTATGATATATTTCTCTTGAAAATAATTTAATTTATTTTATATCATGTGATACAAGAAACCATTTGTCTAAATGAACAGCAATATAGTGTATCATTATAAAATAACTGTAAAATTTTTCAGTGAATATGTATAACCACAATATATATATATATGTGTGTGTTTTAGATAATAAAATATATTTATAAAAAAATAATAATTTTTTTGTAAATTCATTAAATACATAAAAATGTATTTTTCCTCAAATATGAGTTTTATTGGTTTTTGTGAGAAAATAATACACAAAACATGAGAAAATTTTGAAAAAAGTATTTAATAAAATTAATCTAATTTTTCAATTCCTCATTTCAAAATTATCTTACTTATAATTTTTAAGTCTTTTCTAGAAGGATATATTTTTCAATAAATAGGGAAAAATAATAATTTTTTGAAAACTATCTTATTATTTCAAGATATTTAAATGATACATTTCGTTTTTAAATGACTGAAATGTAATATTAATCCATTTTTATTATAAATAAAAAAAATAAGTTATTAAATTTGATTTTATCTTTAATTTTGGTATAAATAAAATTTTATACTTAATAAAAAAATCTCTCTAGAAAACCACTTTTCATTACATTTTACAAGATTATTTTTAAATTATATTCCACCACTTCAATGAATTGAATTCAGTAAAATAGGTTTAATATTTATAATAAAATTAATTAATATTATATAATAATGTGCAGATAATATTTCATCATAATGAAAAGTGAAAATTCATTATCGCGATTAATGTTAAAACGAATTTACTATATATGTTAACCCAAAATATTAGTCTATGATTCAAGATAAACTTGTTTAAACCCTAAGTGAAGGTCATATTTTATCATTATACTATCACAATTTATTATATCATTTCATTTTCGAAGAATTTTTCTTGAGAATTAATTTATTATATATCATTCTTTAATGAAATTCTAATTGTATCCTCTACCCCAATCATAAAAACACATGACTCCTTTATCTTCATTACACAAAATATAGTCATCTATCTAGAAAAATGAAAAAAATATCTTATAAAACTCTCTATCCATGAAATGGATGATGTATAATTACTAAAATTCTATTCCAAGGGTCCTTAAAAATGATTTCAAGAAGGCCTTATAAATAAAGGGTAATCATCTTACATGAACTCTTTTAATTTATTTCTTCTTTTAACTCTTCTAAATCTATTTTATTAATCAAAAAAATATGAATTAAATAAACTAAATATAAATATATTATATTATGATCATTTAACCACCAATATCTATCCTCGTTTCAGTCAAATGGGATGTGAAATTATCGCTCATGCGTACATGTAGAATAACACCACCCCAATGAGATACAATTCATTTTCCATAACCATATTTCATTTATAGGTATTATGATGGATTGAATAATTATACATGACATTTTTTGCACAATTATTCTTCTTTAATTAAAATATCATATCATCCTTCTTCTGTAACACCCCAAGTATTTACAAATAAATATAATATTAAATTCATGAAACACTGAGTCTCTACAGAAAACCACATTGTTATAACCTATCTAGTAAACGTAATTTTTTCCACTTATGTTATTTTAATTTCAATAAACATACATACACAGTTGTGATAAGTAAGATATTTAGAGTCTGATATGATCGAATAACAGTTTTGGTGAATAGTAACTTACCTTTACGAATAGTAACATAACTTTATGAATAGAAATGAACCCTTAATAATAGAATCCTTAACCATGTAAGTATAAATAAAATTTAGGCACCTTATAAATGAAATAGAATATGTTAAAAAATTATAATTAAGTATTATAATTTTTGTGAGTAATAAATATTTAAAAAAAATTAAATTAACAAATTAATAAAAATAATTTCCTTAAACATTATTTTTGAATAAGATTTTTTTTGTTCTATTATATTTGGATAATTTTTCAGGATATCTGTTCATTTTTAATGGGTTATAAAATGAGTTTTAGATTTAAAATCTATATTTTTCAAGAAAATAATGATTTTATATAAAAATTAAATTTCTCTTATTCATAAAATTATTTTTATAAAATGGATTTCAATTTCAAAATCTACATCTCAAAAAATGGTAAGTGTTATTTTTTTGGGATTTTTCTGAATTACTTAATTTTTGTGAATAGTGAAATTCGATAATTTACAAAATATGCTAAATAATTGTATTTCTTAATCATCATTGAGTCATGGCTCATGTAAATGTAAAATTTTCAAACTAAAATTCACTAATTAATATTTTTGGTCCCAATAATAAATAATATTCATATTCTTGAGCCAAAATAATAAAATAATGATTAAAAAATTGGGAATAACTCCTCCCTCCACTATAAGAGACACCCATCACTCCCTCTTCTACTCACTTTTCTAAACCTTGATGCTCCTAAAATTAATGCCAAAATAATCTTCCCTAGTAACTCCTCAAATATATAATCTCTTGGTATTTCCTAAAGTCAAAACCCCTTCCTTTAATGAGATTCTTCAAGTGGTGTATTCAAGTGGTAAATATACATCTTCTTCATTTTAATTTCATTTCAAGTTCCTCTCTTTTGTTACCCTCTACTCACCTACTCTATCCAAATGGTCATGATAAATCTATTATCATATATATTATAGAATTATACCATGTTCATTTAATAACCCTTATCCATATTATTAGTCTCTCCCTCTCTCTCTTTTATTTTATAAACGAAATCATCGTTCTTGAGATGCCAATTTCTTGCCTTTGTGGACAAAAAATTATCGTTCTTCAATTTATCCCCCAATACTGGCCATGAAAACATTTTTATGGTAGAACCAAACTATATAATATTTATTATAACCAATTTAATATACATAAAATAGTCTTAGTACATAATAATTCCTATGATAACACTAGTTTATAATAATAAAATAGGCCAAAATAATTTTAGTGATTGTCATTAATATTGCATCTAATGATTAATCCAAAAACCAGGTAAGAAAATGATACATATAACCATTAATATATCTATATGTTCATTAATATTAAATAAACTCAATTTTGGAGAATTATATCCATTCCACATGATCATCCATACTCATATACAAGTATACCAATTGTCAAAACCAAGGAAACAAACACTCCAGAATGACGAAATTTAATCTTATAACTGATCAATAAAGGCACAAATGAATATAATTAAATTATTAAAAAGTAAATTCGTGTCTAATATGTTCTAAATTAAATTATTGATAAGTATAATTTCATATTTTAGGAGTTTATGTTCTAGATAGGAACATATTCGGACAACAGGTAAGGATTTCTACCCGAACTACCACTTTTCTTTCGAGTTACTTCGATTCTGTACTTAACTCAATGATATTATTATTTATACTTAATAAATCTACATAAATCTTGTTTTAATGTTCTATATATGTTTACAAATCATAATAATATTTTATTATATGTTGAGTTACATAATTTAAAACGATCATTCAAAAATTCTTCCTGAAATACAAGATCGATTAAAGGGAATTTCTTGAATTATTACTTATTTTGAGGGAAACACTATAATATATTTTAAGAAAAAATTATATTTATAAAATCACCAATACTATTATGAAAAATAAACTTAATTCAGTTCTAGTTTTATAGAAATATTTTTCCAAATGAACTCTTCATTTCAAATTAAAAGAGTATTTATCTCATGAATTACTTGATAATTTTATAAGAGTGTTTTCACCAATTTCCTCACAATTTTTGTTTATTATGTTTAAATGGGGCTAATGTGTTATTATATCTTCCAATATATTTTATTTAGTGTTCTGTTATTATATTTATTGTAGATGTTCTACCTTGATACCATTCACCATATTACTCTGGATGGATAGTGGTAATGTTTAATGTTTGGGGAATGTTATTTACATTTCATATATTTGTTTCAATAAGAATGTATATGTTGTTTTTATTTATACCCATTTATATAAGTAATTCATTGGACTTATTATGTGATAGGTTGGGCCTTCTATATCCCATAAATTCATTGGTATGTCTCATGAGACAAACTAGAGTCTTGGCACAAGGCCTTGATAGTATGGTTATTTATGGTCATGGAAAGAGACCTTGACAGTATAGATATGATGCCAAAAATTATGAATTACCTCATTATGAAAACATTAATCAAAATTCCATGTTGGTGTTTCACTATTAGAATACACATGATTAATTTTTATTGTGGCATTATTTATTCATCTCTTATTCTTTCCATATTTTGTTCAAGTATATTTGTATTGGCATATGTTTTTAGTTTTTCACTAGGCCGAATGTTTAGGGTTATGATATCTTTTGTTTTATTTCTTTAACTTACATTAGATATGAGCTCTTCCCATTCATAGGATTATTTTCCTCTGATATGAATAAGTAAATTATAAATGGCTTTTAGGGATAATTTAAGAGTCATGGATGTTTCTAATGGAATATATATATTGTATTTACTTTATGTTGTAATCTTGAACTTATGTATGTATCTAGTTCTCCAAAACTACTAAACTATTAGTTCCTTTGAGAGATGATTTCTTGTAATCATACTAATGTAATGAAATAAGGCAACGGCTCTAGGAAACTAGGTTCGTATCTTTATAGTTGGTATCAGACGAAGTTATTGAGAAAAACATAGAAACTATATTTAGAAAACATAGATTTCGGAATAAAATCCTAATATTTAATTTGATGATAAACATAAAAAAAATATATGAGTTTTGAGAAGGAATATATTATGTGTATATTTTTACAAAATACATCCCAATATAGATACTACCATTGGACGCGGTTCTAATACAGATTTACCTAGGAGTAACAACTCCGACAAGGTGTTTCGAGCATGACTTGGGGTATCCTGATATATGACAATGGGCCGGACTGCGCACCTAGCTTGAATCTCCTGGGGGATATGCTTAGGGTAATTCAAATTTTTTTTACAAACCATTATGAAGGAATTAAATGTATATTTTTTGACAAAGAAACCATGTTTATGATTATGGTATTAGATATGAATAGGATTTCAATTTATGCTAAGTATTTTTCTAAGTTGATATTATACATTATGATTCAAAACATAATCTATTGTATGGAATTATTTAGAAATGGTTCCTAGTGGGAGGAATGGAAGCCACATGAATACGCCTATCCCATGTATGTATTTCCCTCCTATGCAATATAATGATGTAGTCTCTAGTGCTGCGACTGGTGTTGGGAAACATATAACTATACTCGGACAGTTGACATAGGTTATGAACAATAAAATTACCCATATAGAGCATATGGATCCACAATGTAAAGGAGATATTTTATACAATTTTATGCAATAAAATCCACCTTTATTCGACATAGATAAAAACCCATTTGTAGTGGATCGGTGGAAAAAAATTAGAGAAGATATTTCTCACCTCGGGATATAACAAAATAGAGAAGGTTTTAAGGGTTGTTTATCATTTATCAAGAGATGCGGATCAGTGGTGGTATTTAATTAAAAATAAAAAGGATGGTGAATAAAAATTGGAAATGGAATGGTGGGATTTTCATGAAATAATCATAGAAAAATACATCCATCATGAACAATGAGTAGATATGGAAAGTCATTTTTGGAATCTGTGTTTTTAAAAGGATGATAATTTTACAATGTATAAAGATAACTTCACAATATTATCAAGACATTACACATACTACATACATAATCCAAGGAGAAATATTGATCAATTCTATGATGGATTAAAACCATTCCTCTGAAGGAAACTAGTCTCCCGATGTTTATGAATGTATGAAGAGATTTTATCATGTTCTATCAACATAGAAAAGTAATTCAATAAATCGTATGATTTTAATGGAATTAAAGAGAATAATTGGGCAGCTAAAAACTCTATAAAATAAAATTATAAAATATAAAGGAAGGAAAGGGTTGACTTTTATCCCTATGATAATTTTGGGAAGAAACACTCTGGTACATGTCTCAAGTGATTGGTTGTTTATTAACAATGTGGAAAAAAAAGACACCACTACTATGACTTACAAGAAAATAAATAAACTACTTATGATTGGAGCAATAGTTACAAAGATATGGGGAATTATACTAATGATTTTCTTAAGAATCAAGGAATCTTTCCCCAAATAATGATAAGGGAGAAATGCCAAGCATATGTTGTCTCAACTACTAAAAATGAAGTTATTAATGATGTGGTGGTATGTACATTAATCATTTCATCATTTTTATCCAATGCTTTATTTGATTCTTGATCATCACATTAATTTATATATTCCTTGTTTTCCAGGAAAATTAGATATTTCCAATTTTTTTAATAAAGGATTTTTCAATCAATACTGTTAAGGGAAGTATTATTGCAATAAATATGTGTCATGTAATCCCCATTACAACATATGAATGTGATTTATCTACTGATTTTTTCATCATACCCATGAATTACTTTGATATAATTCTAGATATATATTGGCATTCAAATTTTAGTGTGAATATATATTTTAATAAGAAAGAAGTTATAATTTTTTAGAATGATTTGGAATCCCTTATCATTAGGAAAGAAATATCACCATCTTATTCTCATCAAGATCCACCATCAGTAGCACTACTGTATTCCATTCTTGAGGATGATGAGAAATCGATATCTATGAGTGAGGAATGAAATGTTAAAATCAAGGATGTACCTATCGATAAATAATAAATTGATGTTATTATAGAGGATTTACCTAGACATCCTCTAGAGTTCGAAACTGAGTTATCAATTGATTTAATTCTTGGTTCAAGACCTATATAAAAGAATCATTATAGAATTACCAATGAATAATTATTAGAACTAAATAAAAAACTATATGAATTTAGTGATAAAAGATTTATTATCCATATTTTTTATCCTTGGGTTTCCCCTATTCTTTTCATTATAAAGATAGATCTATGAGGTTGTCCATTTAATATAAGGAGATCAATGAAATAAAATAAATAACATATATCCCTAACCTCACATGAATGATTTATTTTATCCACAACATGGAGCCCAGTATTTTTCAAATTTTGACCTTTAATCAAGATTTCATCAGTTGCATGTGAGGAAGGAAGATATTCCAAAGAAAGTATTTCAAACCAAGTATGGGCATTACATGTTTACAGTAATTCATTTTGGTCTAATGAATGAACCCTCCATCTTTATAGATCTAATGAATATGGGTTTCAAAGAATATCTTGATGACATTTTTATGGTATTTATTGATGATATATTTGTATCCTCCAAAATAAACAAAGATTATTAAAATAAGTTGTGTGTTATTCTAAAGGATCTTTGATGAAATGAATTATATGGGATGTTTAGTAAGTTTAAATTTTGGATTCAATCAGTTTCCTTTCTTGTCCATATTGTTTCTAAGGATGGAATATCCATTGATCGTGTGACAAAAATGGCTATTCAGGAATGGCCTACATCAATGAACATAACTGATATCCATAGTTTTATTGGTTAATCTTGTTATTATCTACATTTCATTCAAAACATCATCAAATTACCCAAAACATTAACCAATCTTACATCCAAAGTGGTTACAATTTTATGGAAAAAATAATCTGAGGAATGTATTTAAGAATTAATGTGGAGATTAATGAATGCTCTGATCCTTACTCTACCATTGGTGTATGATGGGTTTGTAATATATAGTAATTAATCAATAAAAATACATGGTTGTTTCCTTGTGAATAATGATAATGTTATTACCTATGCATCAAGGTAGTTAAAAATTCATTAACTAACCTATCATACTCATGTTATTGAGTTAGATGATGTGATATTTTCTCTAAAGATATGGAGACACTATCTCTATGGTGAATGATGTGAGATTTATATAGGTCACAAGAGTCTAAAATATATCTTCTCCTATAAATAACGCAACATGATGTAATGTAATTTTATCAAACTACTCATAGATTAAGATTGTTCTATTCACTACCACCTAGGAAAGGAAAATTAGGTAGATAATGAATTGAACACGAGGGATCGTGGAGTTTTAAACAAAATGAGGATTGAAATGGATCCTTTTTTCATGGATCTAGTAAGGATGGACATAGAAATTATCAAATAAGGTGAAACATAATTACTTTTTCAATTTGTTTCCCAAAAATATTTATTGGAAAGAATTTAATATTCTTATCCAAATGATGAGAATATTAAAAACAAAAATAATGATGTAAATGATGGGATATTGAAGAATTCATATATGAATATGAAATTATAATGTTTGGGAAGATTCTTTTTGTTCTAACAACACCTTAGCTAAAAAAGTGAGTTATTGGATGATTCCCATAGTTTGAATTTCTCTACACATCCTTTTATCACTAAGATTTATAGAGAATTGAAAGAATATTTTTTGTGGTATAACATGAAGAGGGATGTTGCATATTATGTATCATGTTGTTTAGTCTGTCAGTAAGTGAAGACTAAACAAAAACTTCCACGAGGAATCATGCAACCCCTATATATTTCTACATGGTAATGGGATGACATCACCATGGATTATTTCACCAGATTACCAAAAACTCTCGGAATGAATAATGTAATATGGGTAATTTTTGATCCAATTAACAAATTTATACATTTCTTCTCTATAAGGTAGGATTTTTCAATGGAGTTCCTTACACAGCTCTCTATAAATTTAAGCTGAAATACTTCTTGGAGCACCTCTCTCAATTGTTTTTTTCCATGATCCATGATTTACATCGAAATTCTGTAAAATTCTTTAAAAACCCATAGACATTGAGCTTTGATTTAGTAATGCTTATCCCCATAAAAGTGATGGGAAAACAGAATGTACAATTCATACTTTAGAATACTTTTTGATATCATTCTCACGTGATTTTCAAGGTATTTGGGATTAGTATTTGCCTTTGGTGGAGTTTTCCTAAAATAATAGTTTTCATTCTATCATTCAAATTGATCTATATTGAAAGATATTTTGTGCACCAACATGTTGGGATGAAGTCGGTAAAAGAAAGCTTGTGGGTCCAGAGCTTGTGGAGGAAATAATAGCGAAGGTAAAGACTATTCAAACCCATGTCAAAGTAGATCAAATTAGGAAAAAGATATATGCTGATAATCGAAGGAAGGATTTGGAATATCAATTGGGAGATTATGTTTTCTTAAAATTATTTCCATGGAAGGTTATTATAAGATTTTGGTAGAACGGGAAACTAATCCCCAGGTAGATTGGTACTTTTGAAATTCTGGAGAGAATTGGAGCTGTGTATTTTTCTTTGGCCATGATGCATAGCCTATCTTAAGTACACAATGTGTTCCATGTCTCATTGTTGATAAAGAACACGCCAGACCCAATGCATTTCAACACATATTAAGGTATAGAATTGGAACCTTACTTATCTTACTTTGAAAACCCATTTTAGATTCTAGACACTATAAAGCATGTCTTGAGGAATTCGATGACACGACTGCTAAAGGTACATTGGAAAAATCATAACATTGAAGACACAAAATTGGAGCCTGAGGATCTTATGATTGATAATTACCCAAATATTTTTATGAGGTATCATTATTAAATTTTGACGAATAAATTTTTGTAAGTGGGTGGGTGATGTAGCACCCCGTGGATTTAAAAATAAATTTACAATTGAATGCATGAAACACCGAGTCTCTACAAAACCCCACTTTTTTATAATCTATCAAGTAAACATAATTTTTCAACTTCTTTGATTTGAATTTTATAAAAATGACATTCACGGTTGTAATTAATAAGATATTTAGAGTCTAGTAGAAGTAATATACATTTTTTGGTGAATGGTAACATACCCTTATGAATAGTAACAACCCATTATGAATAGAAATATACCCTTATGAATAGTAACCTCACCCATGTAAGTATCAATAAAATTTATGTACTATATAAATGAAATAGGCTGTTAAAAACTAATAATTAAGTGTTTGTAATTTTCTGAGTAATAAATTTTTAATAAAAATTTTAAATTAATAAATTAATAAAATTAATTTTCATAAAATTTATTCCTAAATAATTTCCTTCCCTATTATTTTAGGACAATTTTATGAGACATCATTTATTTTTTGAATGTATTATAAAATCCACTTTAAATTTAAAATATTTATTTTTTAAGTAAATAATGATTTCATTTAATAATTAAATTTATCTTATTTAGAAAATTATTTTCATAAAATTGATTTCTTTTTAAAATTATATACGTTGAAAAATGGTTAGGTTGAATTTTTTTGATTTTTCTGAAATACTATAATTTTTTGTGAATAATGATATTTGATAATTTACGAAATATGAAAAAGAAATGATTTTTTTGCATCATGCTTGTCTCATGGATGATTTAAATGTCCATTTTTTGGAACTCATATTAAGATATTTCTATTTTGAGTCACTAGAATCAAAACTGTTCATAATCATGATTGAAAATAATAAAATAATAATTAAAATAATGATTAAAATAATTGGAAAAAAATCCTCTCCTCCACTATAAAATCCACCCATCACTCCCTCTTCTTATCACTCCACTCATCCTTTAATAACCTCAATGTTCATCCCAAATACTCTCCCCTATTCCATCCCCATATATTGGGATATTGGTCTTTCCAGAAGAACAAAACCCCTTCCCTTAATGAGATTCTAAAGGTGGTGTATTCAAGAGGTAAATCCACATCTTCTTTCTTTTTATTTAATTCCAAGTTCCTTTCTTTTGTTATCCTATACTTTTATCCTCTATCAAAAAGATCCTAATAACTCTAGTAACATATATATATACTATAATTATATCATGTTAATGTAGTAACCATTATCAATCTTCTTATTCTCTCTCTCTCATTTATTTTATAAATGAAATCATTATCTGTGAGGTGCCGATTTACAACCTTCGTGGATGAAAAATACTTGTTCTTCAATTTATCCTTCGATACGGGTCATAAAACCATTTTATGGTTAAACAAGACTATAAAATATGTATTATAACATATTTAATATTAATTAACTATAATATTTACATAATAGTAATTCATACGACAAAACTATTTCAGAATAATCCAAATACTGCCAAAATAATCAAAGTGATTGTCATTAATATTTCATATAATGATTCATCCTAATAACATGTACCAAAATGATACTTATAAACAATAAAACCTCTGAATGTTCATAAGTAACATATAAATTCAGTTCTGGGGAATTATATCCATTCCACAAGAACATACATACTCATATGCAAGTATACTGATTGTGAAAACCATGGAAACGAACAGTCCTTAACAATGGAATTAAATCTTATAACCTATCAATAAAGAAATAAATGAACTTAATAAAATTATTATAAGATAAATAAATTTCTAATATGTTCTGAATTATGTAATTAATAAGTATCATTTCTTATTCTAGGACCTTAATTTTAAGAACAGAACATATTCAGACATAAGGTTAGGGTTTCTACCTTAACTCCCATTTTTCTTTTGAGTTACTCTTATTATCAAATTATCTCAATGAAATTATTATTTATTCTTATATACGTTTCAAACTATAATAATTTTATTTATATATGTACCAATAAGATTCATTCTTTATTTTATGTGGAATTACATAATTTAAAAGGATCTTTCAAAATTTCATTCTGAAATACATGCTCGATTCAAAATAATTTCTTGAGTTCTTTACTTTTTTCAAGGGTACTCTATAATATATTTTTAGCAGAATTTATTTTTATAAAATCAGTAATTTTATTATGAACAACTATCTTAATTCAGTTTTTGTCTTATACAATGATTTTTTCAAAAGAACTCTAATTTTTAAGTAAAAGAGTATTTACCTCAATAATTACTGAATGTTTCTATAAGAGTATTTTCACCTAATTGAACACTATTTTTTGTTATTATTTTTAAATGGGATTAATGTGTAATGATATAATCCAACATATTATATCGAGAGGTTTATGATTAGTTTTACTCTATATGTTCTTCCTTGATTCAATTCACCATGTTACTCTAAATGGTTAGTGTTTGTGTTTAATGCTTGGGGAAAGTTATTTACATTTCATCTGTTAGTTTCAAAATAAATTTATATGTTGTTTATGTTTATCCCCATTCATATGAGAAAATAATTGGAATTATTATGTTATCGGTGGGGCCCACAATATCCCCTTGATGCATCTGTAGGTCTCATGAGACAAACTAGAGTCTTGGTATAAGGTCTTGATAGTATGGTTATTTTGTTTCTCGGTATGAGGTGTTGATGATATGGTTATAATCCCCTACATTATGTATTCCATCAGTATGAAGCTAGTAATTGATAGTTAATTTAGTTAATCAAATATTAAAATACCCATGATTATTTTTTATTATGGAATTATTTATTCAACTCTTATTCCTTCCATATCACGTTCAAGTTTATTTTCTGAAGGCATGTGTTTTTAGTTATTCACTATGCCTAATGTTTATGTTTATGATATCTTCTGCTGTATTGCTTACCCTTAATTAGAATCTGAGAACAAAACATTCTAATGTTTTATTTTACCAAGATATTAAGATATAAATTACAAAGGAGTTGTAGGGATAATCGAGGATTCAGGAATGTTTCTAATGTAATATATGTTTATTGTATTTCCTTAAATTTGTAATCTTCCAATTATGTATACATCTGGTTTTCCAAAACTACTCAAATATTAATTTCATTAGGACACTAATTTCTTTTAATCATGACAATGTAATTATATAAGCTACCACCTCCGGGCAACTGGGGTCAGTTCTTTCAAATTTACGTTATAATCTTTTGTAGAGTGATAATGTCATTTGTGAAAACTTGTTGACTATCACCTACACGAAGCGATGCCATTAATTTTTTAATTCCACTTTACATGAATGGTAATAAGAATAGTTTTATTTAATATATATGATATATATAATATAATTATGATTATTTAGTATTTAATTTTCATTTACCTGTCTGTTGTTCCATCCATTGAAAAGTTAAAATAGGATTCATGTGTGTGTTTGACTGATCGTCTTAATGTATGGTGCATTTAATATATATATATATATATATATCTAAATTTTATATCTAATTAAAAATATATAATTAATGTATCTGATATTTATATCATTATTATTATTTTGTAGATGAAGGAACCATGATCGAATTAGAAGGACTCAAACTACCGAACTGAAAATCCCACAAAAATTATAATAGTTAACACTCCAAGAAGAATATTTTAATAATGAATTATTAAAAATGGGTGTTGAAATGTGATAAGTTTATAATATAAGATATTATAAGTATGTAAATTAATACATTATATAATTACACTAAAAATAAAATTTTAATATAAGATTTTAGATGGATTTTGAGGAAAGTCAAAAATGAGGTAACATATTTTCATCTCACTATTATTTATATGAGATACATGCCATATTCACCCCTTATTTTATTTAAGGTTTGCATATACTATACATGAATATATTTTATTATGATTATAATGAAAATTATGGGGATTTACTATAAATGACCAACTCTTTATTTCACATTAATACTTTATTTATTACATAAGACTACACTAAATACATCCTGGATGTTTGGTAAGTTTAGTTTATTTGGGAACTATCTACATTACATGACAAAATAAAATAAATGAGAAAACATCCTTATTGAAAATTTATTTAACATTCTCAGAATGCACCTTTGAATTTAAAACTATATGGGATTACCTAGGTTCATACATAATAATGTGTTGAGCTATAAATCCCAATAATGTAATAAACATGGAAAAAGTGATACATGATAAATAATAGGAATATCAATGAGAAAAAAAAGGTACATTATTTATAAGGTATTATATAGGATGTTAATCATAGCATGGGAAATGTGGCAACAAATTAAAACACTAAATTGTAAACATAGTTAAAGACTAAACCCCCAAATACATCATGGTAGAAAAAGTCCCATAAATGAATCAGGTTAAATCCATCTCCAAAAATGACATACCTGATTCTATACATTACCCAACACATTGGAAAACTATATGGTTTCATCCATCATATTCATTTAATTTTCATGATTTAGTGTAACACATAGATCATAAAACATGGATTCATTCATTATAAGAATTTATTCCATCATCAAGGATTGCAGAACACATACATGAAAATTACTAATCAATTTATATATGTGAATAAAGGTGAATACCCTTTATAGGAAATGGGTATGGTATTTACAAACCAATTGGTTCGGCATATAAAACCACGGTGATATTTCAGTAGCATGACCTCGTTACATAAAGATTCATAAAAATGGGTTGATGATAGATAAATAGGTATCTCATCATATGTACATAAAATGGGTAATAATTGAGACTAGGAAAAACATATCCCAACATTATAAAATGGAAATATAAGGAATATGGTAGTGAAGAAACATTAATAAAGAAAGGAATCCTAACTATATATTGGCTTGGTAATGTATGTACATAATGGATAATGGGATGCATAATGAGAGTGAAAATTGGATATCAAAATTTATAACATTAATGGAAAGTAAGGGGAATATGGAATATATATACCAATATAATTAAATGGAATTTAAGATACATTACATAAATGAAGTGCTTGAATGGAAATGTGAAGAGAGAAATCCCTTACAAAATTTTTGCATGGTAACAAGCGTACATAAAGGATCATGGGAGGATTAATGAAAGTGAAAGGAAGATCTAATTATTAATACATCAGATGGAAAATAAGGGGGATATTTAATAACATATACCAACATAAAAAAAATAGAAATTTAGAGAAAATATAAAAATAAGTTATTGATAAAAAGATGAGAGTGAAGGATCCCTTAAAGAATTTCAGCATATTAACAGCTTAGGTAATGGTCCAAATGAGTAATTATAAAAGACACGAATTATAATAAAAACAATTTGATAGTTACGTAAATATTATAAATGAATGTAAATAAATCCAATTAAAATTAAAAAAACTAATTTCAAACGGTGCTTGAATTTGAAATAAGGATATGAAGGTACCTTACATGACTGTGTGACATCAAAAGCATGGTAGGGTCTTATTGAGAGCTTGTAGTATCCCTGGGAGTACTCTAGAGACTAGAGGAAAGAGTATGGTTCTTATCCAAGGATTTTTAGTGAAGATAAATAGGATAATGTGTGGGTTTATATAGGAAAATAGGGGGATTAATTTATTATTTGGGTTTTGATCTCTAGAGAATAAAATATACAAAACCACAAAAACATCCCATGGTTTTTCTCATGTTTTCTTCCAATTGTTATTGGTTATAATTATATTATAATTCCACATAACGAACTTAATAAAATAATTCCATTACTTGTGTGGAGGTGAATCATAATCTTAAAGAAGGTATTTTAAATCCTTTAAATTTATTAGATGTTTGGGAGGACTTATAATTTCTTTATAAAATAGATAAAATAAACATAAAAAAATTATTTGAATGGGAAAATAAATATTTGGTCGTGGATCCAATTTATAGAAGTTGTTAAATAACTCTTTTGTCTTTATGATGTCATAATACCCAAAGTATATTTATGCGGTATTTTATTTTTACCCGAAAAATTGACTATCTTAGAAAATTATGAAAAATTTATTGATGGATAATTTCAACATTATGATTCCAAAAATAATATTAATTTTAACAAAATAAATTTTTAAATATTTTAATTTTCACTTTTAATATAAAAGACACATTTATTGTGGGGTTTTATTGACAATAATAGTTTTTAGACCCTTATAAAAAATTACCTTTGACTTCATAAAAATTATATGATAATTTATATTTAATAAAAATAATTTAATAATTATATTTTATTATAAAAATATTTATTTAAAAAAATAAATTATTTCTTAAATTAATTAAATCAATTTTAATACAATTTTTTCTTTATATTATCCAAAATAAAAAATCATTTCCAATATAAAAATAATAGAATACAAATATATTCATTATTCTATAAATTGTAAATATTAAAATTGATAGGGTCTTGATACGTATCCCTTTAATAAACAAAAAAATATATATGAGTAGTATGTTTGATGGTGGGACTTTCATGGGGTGGTTTAGGGAATAACATTTGGGTTGTAATTTCGATGAGCTTTAACTTCTCCTGTAAAAAGTTTCTCTCATACTTATGTTCTTGGATATCATTTTGGGATTGATCAAGATAAAAGCTAAAAAAATACTATCTCCCCTGAAATCTCTAATTAATGGGATTCATGGGGTGTGATCCATCTGGTTGAGTCCATCACTTCCTTTCTCAGTGTCAATTGGATTTTTGAAAACCCTATATTTTCACTAATCACATGATCACTATTCAACAACTATATTATCTATAGTAAGGACACATAACAGTATTTAAAATCGAATATCTTGTAATAAAATAAAACAATTGAATCTCTTTTCTATAACCATATTTCATGATTATTCATTTAAATAAGTCAAAAGGAGAATTTTATTTAAAATAATGTGGGTTGTTATAATCATCCCCCTAAAAAAATTCACCCTTATAATTTTCATTTCCCATTCCAATATAGATGAGGGTAACTTTGCTTCATCCCCCCTTTCAATTCTTACTTTTCTCCTTCAAATTTTTTGTCACGACCCATCCCTCGGGGCTCGTGCCTTGACTACCCTAAGCCCGACTTCCATAGACTAGGTGCTGGCGACTAGCACCAAAGGCGTAATTCCCTAAAAATGGGAAGGCATTTACTTTATAACCTGTAAACACACACACAAGAAAGCACAAAGCTAGATACGACACACCAAGTAAACTGTATGAAAAGAGTTTTAAAAGTAAAAGGGGTCGGAATACAATCCCAACAGAAAAGTAAAAGAAACTGAAATTACAAGTACAACTAAAGAAAAATGAAAACAACTAATAGATCATCCTCCAAGGTTCCAACCTAAATGTTAGGTTTAGATCACCTCCTAAGAACTCCTCGTTCGTCCATCTCCTCCGTGTATTGACATGTCGTAAGGTCCACCTCTGGGTACCATCCAGTCCTGGCACTCTCAACCTCTGTCAGCACTGTCTGTCATCTGCATCCAACACAACACGGTGCGGGCATTGCCTGTGCAGTGTTGAGTATAACAATACTCATAAGGGACCCCAATATCCTCTAGGTCTCACAAAATCCACTAAGGATAAACCAAAAGTAATAAAATCAATAGATAACCCTACTTAGGTATATTCCCATACATATACCTAAGTTATCAAGTGATCCTTATCAATCATGAGGAAAACACAAAAAAACTAACCCAACTCAACCAGGATTTTATTCTAGGGGTAGTATCAAGTAACATCCCCAATCACATTGTTGAAACCTCAGATGCTGGGGAACTCCTCTATCAAGTACAGTGGGACTGTCGCGACACCAAACGTGCTTCTCACTATCCTTGGACTGCTGAGGTACTCCTCTTGTTGAGTATCGTGGATCTACCGCATCACCAAGCGCACTCCCCACCGTGGTTCTACTGCGTCACCAAGTTTTCTCCCCCTAATAGCCTATTGAGGTACTCCTCATGTCTTGTACTGTGGGCCAGCTGGGACACCAAGCACGATTCCCATTGTGGGTCTGCCGCGACACCAAGGCGCTCCCCACTAGGCAAGTAGAGTCACTCTAAGTCAAAACAGTTAGCAGTCATCAGGTCTCAGCCAGCTACTAGGTCTACACACTACTCCCGCTCATCTTCGGAAGGATCTACTCCACGAGCTACTAGACGATACTCCAACTTTCACGAAGTCCCACAAATAAGTATCTCAAAGTTCTGCCATATCATAGGGGTCTCAATGCAATAGACAGTGCTTCAATCGGACGCACGGTTTGTGAGTTATTAGCATTTTCGTCCCGGGGGCCCGGTTGGATTTTTGCACGATCCAATCTGACCATATCTCAACTATACCCCAAACTCTAATGGGGTATACTCAAAGGGTTCGTCATGCTCCATGATTACCAACGCCGCTAATAGTTCATCAAACAGATGTCTAGTGCCAAAGATATGGCCAAAAGAAAGTAAAGGGTCATAGTGGACCTTGGTCTAGTCCTACCCAGTCAGACCGACCTGGCTTGACCTAGTCTAGGCTGACCAGGTTCGGTTCAACCCGTTCTGACTTGTTGGGCCCGACCTGGCCCTTTGGTCGGGCCAGCCTGTTGGGTTCGGCCAAGCCCAGCCAGCGGCGAGGGGCCGCCGAAGGATGAGAGGGCACGGAACGGCCGCGAGGGTGTAGATCGGCTGCGGGTCGGCATGAGGGAGGTACGTCATGGAGGGAGCCACGTGGGTGGGTCAGCCCGAAGGGCATCCTAGGGGTGGCTCAGCCCGAGGCCGGTTCAGCTGGGGTGCCACGAGGGCATGGGCTGGTTCGGTCGGGGCTCCGCGAGGGGCTGGTTTGGCTGGGGTTTTGGAAGTCTAGTGGGTTGTCATAGACGGGGTGGCCCGGGAGGCCGATGGGCAGTTCAAGCCGGCAGATGTCATGACCAGCAGGCAGCGCGGTCGGTGGGGGTGCAGCCGGCAGGAAGCGCGGTTCAGCTTGGGCGTAGTGGCGGTCCGGGTCACGGTGGCTGCGGGGGGTGTGGCCATTTCCATCGTCACCTTCGACGTCGTTGCCTCCTTCATCCGTTTCGAAGAACACCACAAAGAAGCATGGTGAGGGGTCATTCCATTATTGTTTGGCCCGCACCCTCCTCATTTAGAGTGTTAGCAAGCAGTTCATCACGAACATAAACAAATAATGAGCATGAAAGATATTTTAAAACATCAATTCCCATAATCCCTTGATAATTACTATTCCCAACCCCGCAAAGGAAAAAGAGGGAAGAGCATGGAAGTGTTAATCAAATAAAGAATAAACCCCTACGTCTTCCCAGAATAATTTATTCCCAACCCGTAAGGAAAAATTTTGTGAATCAACATGATAATAAGTTGATCCACGTTCTTTGTTTTTAGAAGGAAATAATTAAGGGAATAAAATCATACATAATAAAAAACCCTACCTTTATTCACTTGATGTCATTGGTGCAAGAAGGAAGAAGTTGAAGTTGTTGATGTTTGTATCGTCCGCTGCACACCTCCAATTCCGGGCTGGTGTGTCGGTTCTTCGTAGTCGATGATGTGGATGTCCCACGTCAGAAGAAGTCCTGAGGAAGAAGGTCGAATGAGGCCGGAATTTTCTTTCGGTGGATAATTATTCGTTGGATAGCATAATCCTCTAAGTGTTGAGTTTTGCGGCACTTTACCAGCGCTTCGTCGCTTGGTGAATCTGTCCCAATTCATCCTCTCAAGCTCCATATATATAGGACAGGGGGAGAGGTAAGTAACGATCATGGAATTTATGATGGTTCATTTATTAGGAACATTCTTAAATTCCAATGATGCTGTTATATAATATTTTAAAAGGTTCAAGCCAATTAATTTACGTTGGCATAATAATGTGGTGTGTTGGCACAATTTAACATAGAGGAAGTCAAGAGGCTCCTCCACATTAATGAGGGGAGTTGAGAGTTTCTCTCAATTAAAAGGTAGGTTTAATCCCAAGGGTTCCCCACCACCATAACCTCACATGGGAGGTTAAGTTATGGTGGTCCCAACTTCTCAACATCCACATGTAAGATAAAACTCATGTGGTCCCACCTCCACAATATTCACATGGGTGCTTCAAATAAAAATAAAATGTTTGGACAATTTTATTTTTATTTTATTCCTTCACGAGAAAACCCAAAAAACTATCTTTCACCCTCGACCAACTGTCGTCGAGGTGATATTCTCCTTAATCCAATTTCGGCGTTGTAAGTTCATCGGTGCCCTTGGATTTCAATTCTGAGCACCGATTTAAAAGTTATAAAAAACCCCTCATACGTTTACTGAACATACCCAAAAAAAAGTTTAGAAAACTATTACCAAACCCCCTTGACCCGCGCCAGTCGAGGTTAGGCTCTACCTATGTGAAACAAGCCCCAAAAAAAACAACAGTACTCTCGGATTTCTAATATGAGTTACTTTTGAAATGTTATGGATTTTACAATAAAATAATTGCCACTTAATTATTATATTTATGGCCAAAAACTAACTTTCACTGGTGGCCCGCGCAGGCCAAAGATAGTATCTACTTAAATAAAGCATGCCCTCAAGTGTTTAATTGTGTTCTCAGATTTTTAATCCAAGCTACCATTTTTCAGTTATAATCATATGAAAAATAAAATAATTTATTTAATTATTTTATTAACGGTTATGCCATTTTTGGGTTTTCTCACTGGAGGTCCGCGCCGACTAAACTTAAGATGCATATAGGGTAAACATGCCATCCTGAGCACAACCGTGACCTCATATTTCTGATCCGAGTTACCATTTAAGAGTTATTCCACTTTTTAATGAAAATTTCTTACGCGTGCTAATTAATGCATAACAAAACTTCGACAGATCATTTCGGGCACTCCGAGGCCCAAAATCAAGTGCCGTCAGATTTCGCAATCTCAGAAAATATTCATGTAATTAAAAATATTTAAATGGAATTTCACAGTCTTTACATTCTCCCCATCTCGGGGATTTGCGTCCCTCAAAACCACATTACAAAAACCAGAAAAAAGAGTGGGGGTACTGAGCAAGAATCTGAGCCTCCCACTCCCAATTGCTCTCCTGGAGGTTCCCCTGCTTCCAACACACACGCACCAAAGGTATCGACCATCCATGAAGGAACCGCTCCAGTCCATCCTCAATCAATATTGGAACCTCTGTAAAAGTCACCCCATTGTCAACATCTAGCTTGCCATTGTCGATGATTTGAGAATAGTCATGCACGTATCTCCTCAACTGTGATACACGGAAGACGTCGTGCACCTGGTGCAACTGAGGTGGAAGAGCTAAGGGGTATTCCACCTCTCCAACTCTGTTGGGGACCTAAAAAGGTATGATGATCCTTGGAGATAACTTTTCACCTCAGCCAAATCTCCGTAAACCTCATTGAGGTGAGACATGTAGAAATACATGGTCGCCATCCTCTAACTCCAGAGGTCTCCGTCTCCTATCGGCATAAGAATTTTACCTGGTCTGTGTAGTCCTCATATGCTCCTGGATGATCTGCACCATCTTTATGGTAGCCCGTACCATCTTTGGTATCACTAGTACTAACTCCCCTAGGTCAGTCCAGCACAAAGGTGATCTGTAAGGTCGCCTGTATAACACCTCAAAAGTTGTCATCCCAATGGTGGAGTGATGGCAGTTGTTATATGAAAACCCCACCAAAGGTATGTGATCCTCCCAACTATGACTGAAGTTGAGGACACAAGCACACAACTTTTCCTCAAGGGTCTAAATGGTCCGCTCAGTCTGACCATCCGTTTGAGGATGGAAGGCAGTGCTCAAACAAAGTTGCATCATGAAAGCCTCTAACAACCCCTTCCATAGACAGGAAGTAAAACGAGCATCACGATCGGAGAAAATCATCGAGGGTACTACATGTAACTTCACAATCTCATTCATATATAGGCATCTCAAGATCTCTACAGAACCCAGCTCTCTGATCGGTAGGAAGTCGGCTGACATGGTGAGTCAGTCGACGATCACCCAAAACGAGTCATGTCCATTGGATGTATGTGGAAGTCCTATCACGAAGTCCAGTGATATCCCATACCACTTCCACATCAGGACCTCTAATGGATGAACTAAGCCTACTAGTACCTGATGTTCTGCCTTCACTTTCTGACAAGTGAGGAACCAAGAAACAAACTCTGCAACTGCTTTATTCATTCCTGGCCACCAGTCCTATCGTCAGAGATCCTAGTACATCTTCACCACTCCTGGATGTACTGTTACAGGGGAAGTGTGGAACACCCTCATCACTTCCTTCTAAAGTGACACTGGTACTATGGTACGTTCTATGAAGAAAAAGACATGCTCCCTACCTTTATTAAATCCATTAGGTGCATGTCCTATGGATATCAGAGCTCATCGCATCTCGCAGTCAGAGTCCCCATGTTGCGCCTCCCCGACTCGCTGAAGAAGTGGGTGATTCACTGTAAGAGATTGATGAAAAGTTTATCCATCTAGATCCACAAAGGATATATGCAAGCGGCTAGCTACTCTGCCTCCACACTCAGCAGATGCCGGCCAGACCTCCTACTTAGTGCGTCTGCTACCATATTCCCCTTCTCAGGGATATAGACTATCATTAAGTCATAATCCTAGAGGAACTCTAGACACACTAGTTGGGAACTGAAAACTCAAAAAATATGCTACCACGTGGGAGAGGTTGGCCGACTCATGGGTAATCTTTCGCACCCTCCTATGCATGAGTTTATCCTGTACTGCCTGGGTTTCCTTTTTTTCCGACTAAGGAAAACCTCATCCAAACGTTGTAGATAAACCACAAACTTTTTTCTTAATATAGTCAATATGAGTATGAATTGTGGATGTCTAGTCATACCCAATCTAATTCTGTAAGGCCTCGACACTACCACCAAGAGGTTCCAACCTAAACTCTCGCCTTAAGGGTCATATCACACCATCGGCGTATGTGTGATTATCGAGTTTCCTCCCAAAGGTATCTCTATACATGAGGGTCAATTCAATGGCTTAAATGGAAACTCTAGGTCCTGGAAAATATTTTTGGAAGTAAGGAATAATTGGTACCTATGTTTATTGATATGGCAACTAGTAGTAGACACAGACCGTACCTCGAATCATTATTAGAGCCCAAGGGTTGCACTCCTTGACCGAATACAGCTACTCTCTTCCCCTCGTCCTCTATCTCCCTATTCCTAATGGGGACCACAAATGGGGGTGGTTGTAACATTTCAAAATGTACACCACATCATAATACTCCCCTAGCTCGTCTTCCACATATGTAGCCCTGCAGATTCATCTGTCCCTAACACTTCTTCTTCCCGAAACATTTTTACATTCCCAAGTCTCTAAGACTGGTGCCAGTTTCCTGCATTCCCACTACTAACATTCACTGGATGCATCCACTTAGATAAGGAATATTCAACCACAAAAGTTCTCTCTAGCACCCTAACATAAGTAGGAATTCATATAGGAATAGTGCTAACACAGATGTCCCTAATGACACCTCGCTCTGAAGCACTGATTGTATCGTATTCATTACGTACCAGGAATGATCGGTTCACCTCGATGAATACTCAGCTACTGACATGTCATCTTACTGAAGCTATAGAAGCTCTAGATAACTCTCAGCCACCTCCTCAAACCAGACCTCACCCACTTTTGAGTCAGATCATCTCGAAACCTAAGGGGTATCTAGAATCCTGGGTAAGGCATTAAACCTATATGTGTCCTTTAACGGTACCGCTGGTTGTAACTACTAACCAACAGGTAGTGATATAGCTGACACACTACCCGAAGGTAGTATCTCGGGTAATGGTCCACGTACTGAAGCCTCATCACTATGTGGACCATCCTCATAGTCTATCATTGAAAAGGTCTAGTAGCTAAGATCACCATCTTCTCTTATGGTGTATCAACTTGGTGGAAAACTCTAGAAACCGCCTCCAACCAGCCCTCAGCTGTGTGGGAAACTGTCTCACCTCGAAACCTCAGAGGCCTCTACTGCTAGAATGCATGAAATGTGCTTAGTCAGTATGCACCATCCACCAGTGCGGTTGGTGGTATCTGCTGCCCAACGGGTGGTGGTGCTTCTGGTACACCACCTGAAGGTGCCAATATAGAAATATGGCCCTACACCGATTCCTTGTAGCTCAGTGGGCTATCGGTGCGTACAACTCTTGGAATAATAGATAGCTGTCTACGTGGAGGAATTTTGAAAGGAAACAGGTCTTCTATGGTTAAAAGTTATACCTGGTGAACTGACCTAGTGAGATGACTTAAAGAAAATTTTTGAAAACACAAACGCAATCAGTGTTTTCATGTACTGAGTCGGAAATCTGAAGTCGGGGTCCTGGTGTATGGAAACGTTGGCCGCCACACCAACATAGGACTCCCTGAACTGAAAACCACACTCACTACACTTAACACTATTTCTCTATAGAAAATATCATAGTCCTAAGTTCTATGGTAGAACAGACTCCTATGATACAAATTTTTCATGACCCGTCCCCCAGGGCCCATGCCGTGACTACCCCAAGTCCTTCTTCCGTAGACCTGGGGCTGCCGACTAGCACCAAAGGCGTAATTCCATAAAACTAGGAATGCATTTCCTTTATAACCTATAAACCCACACACAAGAAAGCACACAACTAGATACAAAACACCATGTAAACTGTAAAACAAAATAATGATGAAAGTAAAAGGGACCGGAATACAAGCCCAATAGTAAAGTATATGAAACTGAAAGTACAAGTACAATTGAAGAAAAAGGAAAATAGCTACTGGATCGTCCTCTGAGGTTCATACCTGAAGGGTAGGTACCGATAGCCTCCTTAAAGCTCCTCATCTGTCTGTCTCCTCTGTGTACCCACACGTTGTAAGGTCCACCTCCAGGTACCGTCCAGTCCTGGTACTCTCATCCTCTGTCCGCATAATTCGTCGCGTGCATCCAACACAACAATGTTCAGGAATAACCCGTGTAGGGGTGAGAATAATGATACTCAGTAGGGACCTCGAGACCCTATACGTCTCACAAAATCCTCGAAGGATAAACTACAAAATAATAAAATCCACAGATAACCCTACTTAGGTATATGCCCATACATATACCTAAGTTACCATGTGATCCATCTCAATCATGAGGAAAACATAGAAAAACTGACTCATCTCAACCAGGATTTTATTCTAGGTGTAGTATCAAGTAACATGCACAGTCTCATTGTTGAAACCTCAGCTATTGGGGAACTCCTCCTCTATCGAGTACAGTGGCCTTGCTATGACACCAAGTGCTTTTCCCACTAACCATAGACTACAGAGGTACTCCTCCCATCGAGTACTGTGGATCTTTCACATCACCAAGCATGCTCCCCACTGTGGGTCTACCATGTCACCAAGTGTGCTCCCCCTCGTAGCCTATTGAGGTACTCCTCCTGTCGAGTACCGTGGGCCAGCTGTGAAACTAAGCTCGCTTCCCACTACGGGTCTGTCGTGAAACTAAGGCGCTCCGCACTAGGCTAGTAGAGTCACTCAGAGTCAAAATGGTCAGCATTTATCAGGTCTTAGCCTACTACTAGGTCTCCGCACTATGCACTCTCATATCCAGAAGGATCCTCTCCTCGAGCAACTGGACGATACTCCAACATACATGAAGTCCCATGAAGAAGTCTCTCAAAGGTCCTCCACGTCATAGGGGTCTCAACGCAAAAGACGACGCATCAATCAGACGCCCAGTCTTTGAGTTATTAACCTTTTAGTCCTAGCGGCCCGGTTGGATTCGTGCATGATCCAATCTGACTATATCTCAACTATACCCCAAACTCCATTGAGGTATACTCAAATGGACCGTCATGCTCCAAGATTACCAGCGCCACTGACAGTTAATCAAATGAACGTTCGGTGCCAATGATATGGCCAAAAGAAATTAAAGGGTCTTAGTGGGCCCGGGTCTGGTCCGACCCGGTGATATAACTCGGCCTGACCCAGCCTGGGCTGACCTTGTTTGGGTCGACCTGACTTGACCCATTGGGTCTGGTCCAGTCCAGCCCAATGGGCGGTGAAGGGGCCATAGGGGGCCAAGAGGGCGTGGACCAGCCGCAAGGGCGCGGACCGACCGTGGGTCGGCACGATTGTGGTTCGTCTCGGAGGGCAATGTGAGGGCGGCTCGACTTGGAGGGAATCGTGAGGGCAGCTCGGCCTAACGCACGGGGCCTGTTAGGCCCAGGACACAAGGCTGGTTTAGTCGGGGTGCCGCGAGGGGCCGGTTCAGCTGGGGGGTCGGTAGGCCGGCAGGCTGTCACGGCGGGGTGGCTCGGGAGGCCGGCGGGTGGCACGAGCTAGCGGACGGCGTATCTGGGGGGCGACACGGTTTGGGGGTGGCACATCTAGTGGGCGGCGCGAGCCCGTGGTCGGCGGGCGGCGCGAACCTGCAGATAGTGCAGCTGGCGGGGGGCGTGGCCGGAGGTCAGTGCGTTTCGGCCGGGGCGTCGGAGCATTGCAGGGGAGGCGCTGGCCGCGAAGGCCGCAGGAGGTGCAGTTGTTTCCTTCGTCTCCATGTTCATTGCTTTTAGAAGGAAATAATTAAGGGAATAAAATCATACTTAATTGAAAACCCTACCTTTTTTTACTTGATGTCGTTGGCGCAAGAATGAAGGAGGTGAAGTTGTCGATGTTCGTCTCATCCGCCACACACCTCAAATTCTAGGCTCGTGTGTCGGTTCTTCATAGTCAGAGATGTGGATGTCCCAGGTTGGAAGAAGTCCCACTGAAGAAGGTCGAACGAGGATGGTGTTCTTAGTCGGTGGAGCGTTCTTCGTTGGAGAGCGTAATCCTCTAAGTGTTGGGCATCGATGCACATTACCAGCGCTTCGTCGCTTGGCGAAGCCATCCCAAATCCAACTCTCAAGCTCCATATATATAGGAGAGGGGGAGAGGTAAGTAATGATCATAAAAGTTATGACAGTTTATTTATTATGAACCTTCTTAAATTCCAACGATGCTGTTATATAATATTTTAAAAGGGTCAAGACAATTAATTTATGTTGGCATAGTAAAGTGGTGTGTTGGCATAATTTAATGTGGAGGAAGTCAAGAGGCTCTCCACATTAATTAGGGGAGTGGAGAGTTTCTCTCAATTAAAAGTGAGGTTTAATCCCGGGCGGTCCCCACCACCATAACCATTCATGGGAGGATAGGCTTGGGTGGTCCCCACCACCATAACCTCAAATGGGAGGTTAAGGTATGGTGGCCCCCACATCTCAACTTCCACATGTAAGATAAAACTCATGTGGTCCCACCACCAAAATATTCACATTAGTACTTCAAATAAAAATAAAAGGATTGCACAATTTTATTTTTATTTTATTCCTTCACGAAAAACCCAAAAACTAACATTCAACCTCGACTAACTGTCTTCAAGGTGAAAGTCTCCTTAATCGAATACCAGCACTGTAAGTTCAACAGTGCCCTCAGATTTCAATTTCGAGCACCGATTTAAAAGTTATAAAAACCTGCTCATACGTTTACTGAACATACCCAAAAAAAAAGTTCAGAAAATTATTACCAGACACCATTGACATGCGCCGGTTGAGGTTAGGCCTACCCAAGTGAAAGACTCCCCAACGAACCCAAAGGTACTCTCGAATTTCTAATCTGAGTTACCTTTTAAAAGTTATGAATTTTACATAAAATTATTTTCACATAATTATTTTATTTACGGCTAAAAACTAACTTTCATCGGTGGCCCACGCTGGCCAAAGTTAGTATCTTCTTAAATAAAGCATTCCCTCATGAGTTCAGCACTGGCCTTGGATTTTTTATCTGAGCTACTGTTTATGAGTTATAATCATTTGAAAAATAAAATAATTTATTTAATTATTTTATTTACGGTTATGCCATTTTTTGGGTTTCTCATAGAAGGCTAGCACTGACTAAACTTAAGTCACGCATAGGGTAAACCCGCCATCCTGAGCGCAATAGTTCCCTCATATTTCTGATACGAGTAACCATTTTAGAGTTATTCCACTTTTTCAAGAAAACTACTTAAGCGCACTAATTAAAGCTTAAAAAAACTTCGACAGATCATTTCGGGCAATCCCGGCCTCAGAATCGAGCGCCGTCAGATTTTTCAGTCTTAAAAAATTCCCATGTAATTAAAAAAATTACATGGAATTTCCAGGTCTTTACACTTTTGGTTTCCCCATAGTAATTTGATAAGGCTCATTGTATTATTTTATTGAAATGTTTCTCCACAATCTATGATCTTTACATGCTGCTTCTCATAGGAAAAGGCCCTTTTACAATTGTACCACCTATTGATTGAGTGCATGTAAAAAGCCTGCTATGTATTACCTTAAGATAGATACATGTAATACATCATGTTCTTTCGATATGTTCAATGGGAGTGATAGTTTATAGGCCACCACTTTTATTTGATCAGGGATCTCAAAGGGGTCGATGAATATTGGACTATGATTTCCCTTCTTACCAAATCTCATTACATTCATCCATGGAAATATGTGGAGGAATAAAATGTCTCTAATATCAAACACTATGTCTCGTCGATGAGTTTCAGTACAAAACTTTTTTTGACTATGAGAAGTCTTGATGTGCTACTGAATTTTATTATGAATTTCCATAATTTCCTCAACCATTTTAAGACCTAGAAGTTTTAATTCCATAACTACATCCCAACATGCATGAATTCTACACCTCTTCCCATAAAGGGATTCATAGGGAGCCATTTGGATTCTTGAGTTGAAACTATTGTTGTATGAGAACTCGATCAGATGAAGATGTTGGTCCCATCCTCCTTTGTAGTCTGTGAAATATTCTCACAACATGTTTTATAGAGTCTCAATAGTTCGTTAAGGTTGCCCATAATTTTGAGGAATATTGTCCATACTGATATTCATCTTAGTGTTTAGACCATGTTGAATACATTTCCAGAACATTTAAATGAATCTTAGATCTTGATAAAATACAATCAATAGTGGTACTCCATGTAGCCTTACCACTTATCTACTATAAATTTGTGCAAGTTAATCCAATGAGAAGTCCTCTCAAAATTCAATAAAGTTATTTTTATTTCAATGATGATCTACAACAAAATAGATATAATTTTTTCCCTAGATGTCTTTAGATGTCTGATGTCAATGAATATGGTGATGTTCTCTCATTCCCATGTTGGTATGGATGGTGGTTTCATTATCCCCTAAAAATTATTCCTTTCATCCTTCACTTATTAGAATACCAGGTACTTTGATATATATTCAAAAATATCCTTCTTCATATTTTCCCACCAATAGTGCTCACAAATATCTTGATACATATTTATTATTACTAGGTAAAAGAAGAAAGTTGAACTATGTTAATCATCCAATTATTACTTAACTCTATATTTGATGGAACACATAGTCTTGACCCCAATCTCACAATTCATTCATCGTTAATTTTAAACTCTGATTACTTCCCCATTCTCATGGCTTCCACCTTCTTCTAAATTGCCACATAATTTACATTAGAATCCTTTAACCTTTTCAAAATATACTGGTGAGAAATAAATTTTTAAAGGATTGATGATGTTCAAACATTGATGATTCCCATGTTTATCCATTATAGGTCTAATAAGTTCAGATCCTTCTCAATTCTCATCATTGATAAAGGTGAAATATCATTTCTACTTAAAGAATCTTCTACTTTATTCTATTTACTTGTATAGAAGTGGATTGAGAAATAATAGTCCTTGATCATCTCTAAACTTCTTTATTGGTTTATATTCTACTCCTTCAGAGTTAATATATACTTGAATATTTTTTGATCTGTATATATCTCATAGTTATCCCTATTGAGATAATTACACCAGATTTTCAACAAAAATCTCACAGCATCCAACTCCAGATCATAGCTGTGATAGTTTTTCTCAATAACTTTCAACTACCTTTAATCTTAGGCTATAAATTTTTTATTCTGCATTATCACACAGCCCGATACCTTTATTGAATCATCAATAAATACTACGAATATGTCTACACATGTGGGTAGTGTGAGAACATGTTCATGGATGATCCTTCTTTTTAACTCCATGGATCTCTCTTCTTATTAATTATTCTAGGAAAACATAACTTTTTCTGAGTTATCTTGGTAAGAGTGTTTTAAAATAATGAGAACTTTCTAATAAATTGGAGATAACACCATGATAACCCAAGGAAACTATGGATATTTGTCATATATTTTGGCATTTTCCATCTGTAAATTACTCATGCCTTTCAGGAGTCAACATATATCTCATTGTTTGTGATGGTATTCCCTAATTAAGGGAATATCTTAAACTAGAACTAACATTATTTATACTTGGTGTAAAAATTATCCATTCATAGGGCCTTTAGAAAACCGATCATATGCTACACATGATCCTCCTTGAATTTGGAGTATATTAAAATACCATCTATAAATACTACAATACATTTGTTGAGGTAATCTCTTAGGAATCTATTCATCAATTCCATGAATATTTCTAGACTGTTAGTGAGTCTGAATGGAATCACTATGAACTCATAGTGCCTGCACCCTATACAAAATGAAGTCTTTGGGGAAACATGTTTCTTCACCCTTACACGATAATATCCGGACTGAAGATCCACCTTGGTGAAGTATTTTCATCTATGTAGCTGATTAAACAAATCATCAATTAGAGGAATAAGATACTTGTTCCTAATCATTATCTTGTTGATCTCGTGATAGTCAATGAAAAGGTGCATTGACCCATTCTTCTTTGTGACTATGGTGACTGATACACATCATTGTGAAGAGCCTAAATGAATGAACCCTTTGTCCCGATTCTTTTGTAGTTATTTCCTATCTCCATAATTTCCACAACATCCATTCTATATAGAGTCTTGGAAAATGGAAATTACATAGGAATAATTTCGATTTAAATTCAACCTCTCAGTTATGAGGAAGAACAGGATATTCCTTACGAAACACATCAATGTATTCCCTCACAATAGGAATGCCTTTGAGGATTGTTATTTCCTTAGACTAAATAATTAGAGCTAGATATGATTTCTCATAGGAAAATAATATCCATTATTGATATTATGGTTCTAAATAAAATCCATCCTCCTCCTTGCACTTGTACAGAATCAAGAATGGATTCATAGTACAGAAAAGTATTTCTTTATCATGACAATTTATGTTGTACCTATATAGGGAAAGACAATCCATGAACATAATTGCATCAAATTCAAATAATTTCAGTATTACAAGGTTTTCCTAGAATTTCATCCCCCAAATATTTATAGGGTATGAGATATATTCTTGGAAAAAATAATTACCCCAGTTATGATTTCACTGATAGATCTACTTCCATGCTTTGTGGTGGTGTTTGAATCTTTCTACTAAACATTAATTATATTATTTAATGTTTAGAACCATAACCAAATTAAAAATTCTCTATTCTTGGATGAATAGCTATATTTACCTTCATCACTTAATTTTTAGAATGCACCTCAGCAGTTGTGATGGAAAAATATAACCTTTTATTACATGGAGGTTGTTGGTTATCTTCGAAAATCCCTGGGTAATGGAATTGGATTGGAAAGTGACATGGATATTCTATTTAAGAAATGAACAATGCATTCAGGGTTGACTGGATCATTCCATTCCTGTATTTAATTATTGGGTTTCTCTTATCATCAATTTCTAGTTAGGTTCCCATCCTTCCCATAGCTAAATGATTTCTTATTTCCCATTAGAAAATTTCTAGGGTACTTCTTCCCTCACCATTGAAAAAGTGGGATGCTGAAATTTCTTGGAACCATTTTATTTATCCACCAATCCACCAGAATTAAATTCCACATTATGATTCTTATCTATAGGATACCCTTAAATTTATCCAATCTATATTTCAAATTTGAGGGCACATTTGAGAATTTCATTATAGCCATCAATGTCACTGATCGCCAGGTCATTTCTTAGACTTATTTTTATTCCACCAAAGAAGTGGCCAACATTGCATTCAGGGGTAAAAACAAAGTCACAAGTTTATAATTCATGTATTTTGAAGTTTTCCTCGTACACTCTGATAGATTCATGGTATGTTTTCTTAAGGGAAAGGAAATCCCTTTCCATTTTATGTCGGAGAGTGTGAGGAAAATATTTATCAAAAAACATATTCCAGAATTCCTTCCACTCCATTTTTTCAATAACTTCCTTAGGCTTTGTATTCTTGATCAGGGACCGCCACGAATTAGCTTCTCCTCTCATGAGTCTTCCTAGTGGGGTCTATGGTATAACCCCCCAGGCCCACCCCCAATAGGCTAAGGGCTGCAGACTAGCACAAATTATGCATATCTCTAACATGGAATTTCCTATATAAAAGTACACACGCACACATCTTCAAGGCCACATATTCTAAAAGGTAAAAAACACTTAGAAAAAAAATGCGCATAAACCACTACACCCACCAACAGAGTATGACAGGAAATGAAAGTATAGTAATGTAAATAGGGCTATAATACAAACCCACCTAAAGAAATAATATGTAAACAAAAAAGTCTATCCTAAAAACAAAATAGTTATTGGGATAGCTTCTCGAAGATATAGGAACACCTTGGCCAACCTAAACTCATAATTACATATCCGGTCCTTGTCCATCCTAGAATTTTTCTAATGGTCTCTTATCTACACAAGACACGACACAAGCAGGAAAATTCCATGCACTGGTGATTAAATAAATACTCAACAGGACAACCCAAAACCGAAATTCCATACACAAAGAGTGGGGTACGGTCATTTTCAAATAGTATATGTCTACAGTATATATAACAGGAACATCCATATATACTCAAACTAAGATACATAGTCTAGAGGTAAGTTACATCAACAACATACCAACACTAGAGGTTTTATTCCGAAGACTCCACAAAGCACTCATCCTGGAGAACACACTCCTGAGTCTGATAGCTCTGATGAAGACCGTCCAAGAAGTAATGTTCTTCAAAGACCGTGATAAGAGAGATACCCTGATAGATCTAAAGATAGATATGATTCCAAAGACTAGGATCACATCCAAGGCCTTTCAGTGATTCCAACAACTCCATCTGTATTAACATGATAATTAGATGATCGACACCCTATGAACTTTTTCATGTAAATACCAAAGACTATACATAGGGAATAAATAATGAATAGAGGATCCTGCTCTAGGCCTCTTGGAGGGGATTCCAAAAACTCTAAACAAAAAGTCATATTGATAGGATCATGATCATATGAGCAAGAAAAGATACAAACAATCCTTCAGGAAAAGGATCAACGGAACAAACCCTGATGAAACTTGCTCAAGATACTCTGGATAAAAGATTCAATCCACGTAGAAATGGAAAAATGGGGTGTAATAGGGTCATATTCCATGTCACATAACCTCAGGTACTGAATGTGTACAATGGTCCATGTTGTTTAGAACATGTCATGTAGAATATGGGTACACACCATGTACAAGGGTCACAAGACATTTCCTTTCATCTATGGTCCACTCGTGTACACTATCTATGTGCTATTAAAAAATATCAACCAATGTAGATATGCATGTGTACCAGTATACAATTTTGTCCATTTACTTGGTCCAGACCATGTTGTGTGGTGGGTAACACACCATGTAGGAAACCTGTGCACTCTAACCCATGTCTATGTATCTTCTGAGATACAGTCTGAGACTATGGGAAGGGACTACACATCGTGTGGGAGGGTAACACATTGTGTGGAATTTAACTTACTCCTGAAACCCAAGCCACTGTTGAGTGGGGGCGACATGCTGTGTAACCCGGAGTTACATGTTGTGTTGATTAAAAATTTCCAGAACCATCGTTCTTCCTTTACAAACCTCTTTTGATCCTCCAGTGTTTAGTGCAATCCTTTGTTCACCTCAAAATTGTATATATATGGTCATCTTGGCATTGTAACACCTAATTGGTGGGTTTTGGGATTTCAATCAGCTTGGGAAACCAATTCTGATAACCTGTAAATAAATTACTAAAATAATGATATCTCTAAAATCACTCTAATACATCTGTCTTCATCATCATCACACCTCGTCTAGGTAATTCAAATGTCGAATCTACAATTTAATATATATGTTCTATTAAACGTGGGCTCAAAGATCAACCATTCATAAACCATAAAGGACTTAAAGAACGTAAAGAATATTGGATGATAAAAAGCACAAGAACAAACCAAGGAATGAACCTCAAATGTTGTTGATTCTGTAATCAATCCATTCTATAAGAATGATCAAAAATAAAAAATCATTTCTCAATAGTCATAACCCTAATAAAAACCCACAATCATATCCCATCCTACAAGAATGAGAAAACTGTGAGTCGACTTGTTTTTTGGTTTGTTTGTATTCATCATTGAATCCAAAAATGGGGAAATAAAAACCAAATAACACATCCTACCTTGGGGTTGGATCACGTATTGAAGAGGATCGATCATTTCATTTCCACCATTGGAAATATACATCCGAAATAGCATTTGTCGATCTCTGATCCATGTTCCGTCATTATTGTCCATCGAGAGAGTTCCCAATGGTTCTCTCTAAAGCCTCCAAGAAATTCTACAGTTATGAGCCTAACCCTAGATCCCTAATTAAAAGGATAATTTGAGAGAAACATGACATTGTCACTATGAAATGTTATAATAAAATATATTCTTATTTTATTTTATTTTTTAAAAATTAAAAAACTATTATTCAATATTTACCTAAGGAAACATGTTTTAGGCCTCGCCTAGGGTAAATCCACTACTCTGAATGAAATGGTGTTCTTAGATTTGTGATCTGAGTCGAAGCTTAGATTTTAATATATTATTTCATGAAAACTATGCTCACATTCTATTTAATTTAGTTAATATATTTTAAAAATTTATTTCAGGAACACCAGGCCTCGGAATTACACATTGTCTCGATGAATAGTATTGAATTAATTCTACATAATTTTTGAAAATAATAATAATAAAATCATGGAAATTATATTCTCCATACATTATGGATTTACATCCATAAAAAGAAAAAAAGAAGTCTAGACAAATAGATGTGGGTACTATGCATGAATTTGAGCCTCCTACTCCCATGTGATCTCTTGAAGATTCACATACTTCCCCCAAAGAAGCACTAAAGGGATCACCCCCCATGAAGGATCATCTTTTACTGATTGTAAATCCCCATTGGGTACTAAGAAAAAGTCACTCCATCCTCAATGTCCATCACTCCCCAGTCGATGATGTATGATGAGTTACGCATGTACCTCATCAGCTGTGAATCCTGGAAGAAGTCATGTACCCGGTCTAACTGTGGGGGTAGAGCCTAGTGGTACTCCACCTCACTAACTCTACATGGTAACTGAAAATGGCTGATAAACTTCAGAGATAACATTCCACCTAGGCTAAAATATTTGTAATCCCCATTGAGATGAAACTCTAAAAAACATATGGACTCTTTCATTGAACTCTAAAGGCCTCCTCCACCATTTAGAATATGATTTATAATGGCTTTGTGCAGTCTTCATCCACTCCAGGATGATCTACACCTTGTCGGTAGTAGCTCACACAAACTATGATCCCAAATGTATTGACTCTCCTAGTTTAGTCGAAAACATTAGTGACCTGCAGGTTCAACTGTACAATGTTTTGAATAGTTCCATACTAATGGTGGAATGGTAGCTATTTTTGTATGTGAACTCTACCATAGGTAGATGATCGTCCCATCTACGGCTGATTTCCAACAAAAAAGTCTATAGCATGTCCTCCAGAACGTGAATGGTATACTCTTTCTAGCCATTACGCTGGGGTTGAAACTTCGGGGTCAAGAAAAACTGTGTCCCAAACACCACCTTCAATCCCTTCCACAACCAATATGGGAAACATGCATCATGATCCAAAACAGTCATCATTGTTAGTCAGTGAATCTGAACTATCTCATCTACGTAGAGGTGTCTTATAATCTCTTATAAACTCTACTCTCAGATAGCTAGGAAGTGGTCTGACATGGTGCATCAGTCAATGATCACCAAGATGAAATCATGTCACCTTGATGTATGTGGTTAACCTGTCATCAAGTCCATTGATATCCACTCCCACTACCATTCTAGAACCTCAACTGGTATAGCTAAACTAGCTGAAACCTGGTGCTCAACCTTCACCTACGAGCATGTAAGGCATCGACAAATAAGCTCTTTCAATGCATTCATCATCCTTATCCACCAAAACTAACATAAGAGGTATGAATAAATCATCTCCATTAAAGTATGTAACACCTAATGGGATGTATGAAACTCCCACAGAACCTCCTCTAAAAATGCCACTGGTAAAACTGTGAATCCTCTGAAAATGATGAACTGATCCCCACCTTGAAAATATCTATTAGGCACATGTCATGTAGACATGTGAGCATGTAGATTCTCACTGTTATTATCCCCAATTTGTTCCTCCCTATATCATTATTAGTGTGCATGGGTGAAAAACATTGAATGGATATAAGATGCTCCATCTCCATCAATAAAGGATATCTATAACAAGGTAAACTACTCAGAATCCTCATTTATAAACTGAAAACTAGATCTCCTATTGGGATAATATACCACCATATTCCCCTTCCCATTACTATAGATAATCTAGAAGTCATAGTCCTAGAAAAAATCTATCAATAGCTCTTATCTAGAGTTCATATATTTTTGAGAGAAGATATACTTGATACTCTTGTGAATATAGTAGATGATAAACTACTCTACCATTAGGTAGTGTCTCCACATCTTCAATGTTATTACTACTATGACCAACTCAAGATTTTGGTTCACATAGATCATGTAACGAACCCGGCGGGCCTGAAGCCCAACCAAACTCGGCCACGCCCGAGCCCAGCCCTCTGGCAGATAGCAGACCCCCACCCTCAGGCAGATAACAGGCCCCCACCTCAGACCGGCCCAGATAACACGTGGCAGGAACTGTCCCCTGCACAGTTCCTAGTTTTTGTTAAGGGATTTTTTGTTATCCAACGTGTTGTCTTTGAGACACGCAACCATGCGCGCGACCCCGCGTGTGAGACTGTGCGCGGTGTCTGCTCTCAGTTAATTGTCTTATTATTATTATTTTAGTTAATATTTTAATTAGGCTTAGAATATTAAATTATTGACATATTTATAAAATTGTTAACATTATTATTATTATTATTATTATTATTATGATTAATAATATTATTATTATTATCAACTTTATTATAATTATTATTAAGTTGCTAAGAACAATATTATTATCATTATTATTTGAGTTTATTAGAATTCTTATTATGTTTATTATTTGTTAATATTTTATTTCTTTTAATATTCTTTTCCTTTAATTTTTTTTTCTTTTTTTTTCTCTTTCTTCTTAATTCATATTTCACTTATTTCTTTTATTAATATTATTTTAGTTTTATTTTATTGTTATTAGTAGTTTTTTTTCCCTGCTTTGTTCTCCTCTAACCCGTCGCGACCCCCCCCCAATTCTTCCCCCTCCTGCGTTTTTTTCCTCCCCCTCTGGCCGAAGCCACGGCGCCTCATCCCTTGCAGCCGGCTCTCTCCCTTCCTTCCGGCGGTACATCGGACCGGCACCCCACCCCTCCCCGCGCCACGTCGCACTGTCGGCCACCCGACGCCAGACCCTCCCCAGCGTGCCTCCCTCTTCCGCTGGCTACCCCTCGGCCGCACCCCATTTCCAGCAAACACTTGGCCGGCGCCTCCTCCCTCTCTCCCTCCGGCGAGCAACGCTCCATCCGGCGATCGAACTTCTTCCGGCCGTCCCGCTTGCCTCACCCGAAGCCGCGCCGGCCCCTCCTGCCCTTCGGTAATTTTTTTCCCTCTTAGCAAGGGTTTGAGTTTATCCTATTTCGGAGTTTGATTTCCTTGTTTTTTTTGTGTTTGATTTCTTGATTTAGGGTTAATTGGTGTTGTTTGCGATGCATTTGGTGAGCGATTGGTGCTTCGCTTCAAAATTTAGGGCTTTCGACACCATTGGTAAATGATTTCATTTATTAATGTTGTTTGATGAAGGTTTTGTCTAAATTAATTATTTTAGCATGTTCTTCAATTAATTTGTTTTGTGCGAACTTGGTTTTGAAGAAAGATTATTATGCTTTGATTTATTATTTTTGTAGAATGTGATGTGATATCGAGTGTGTTTATTTATAAAAACCCACAATGTGTCATTTAATGGTGTTTTATGAACTGTGCACTTAGTTTATTAAATGATGCAAGGGCTGCGTTTTATTTTGTTTGAGTCTGTTTCGGTGTGCTTTTGGCCATAGAAGAGGTTTTCGGGTGTGTTGTTGTTTTATGTTGTGTTATGTCTTTTTAAAATGTTTTATAAGTGGTGCAGATGGCTTATTTAATTTGTACAAATTATGCACTTCATGTTTTACAATGATTTTGACGTGCGAGTGTTTTTGAAGTGGCGCTATGATGTAGTTTGGGTGTGTTTCATTTGTGTAAATTTTGTGGTACTAATTTTGATGTATTGCATAATTTATTCTTTTAATTTATTACATGTTTTTTGGAGTGCGCAGGACCCCGCTACAATGGTTTTGGGCCGCGGGTGTCGAGGTACCCCGCAAGCACATTCATAAAGTAAAGCATATATATATATATATATGTGCAATGCACCTATGGGTGTGTATATATATATATATATGTATAAATGCATGTACGTGTGCACGCCAAGGATCAGTTTGAATGTTCGTCTTCAAGCAGCGACAACTTTGAGGTAGGTTTCCTATACCTATGCCTTTAGTTTGAATATCATAATTGCTTGCTTTCTTTAAAAATATGTTATATGTATATACATGTTATATTTACAGGTTATGAAATATGGGTGCATTCGCTAATAATGGTTATGCATTTGTTTTGGAAAAATGTAATGTATTACAAATTCCATTTGGACTTTCATAAATTAATTGCATCATTTTAAGAAAGAGTTCAAACTTTCTTTTTTATGTTACATGTAGATTGTTAAATTGAGATTTTTAAAAGGGTTTGCAAAGAGTTTAGATGATTATATGTTTAAAAATGAAAACTATTATTTTTGAAACCATAAAGCCTATTTGGACCTTTTGAAATGGTTTGTAAAATTTGAAAAACCCCTCCTAAGGAAAACCCCTTGGTTTTAGAAACTGACTTGTATGTTGAGTGTACGAATATGTGCCTAATTTTGGATCTTATTCTTTATGTGATGTGAAAGAGGGGAATGCGCTTAAGGAGGGAGAACAGTGGTGAGAGGTTTAGCGAGTTTTTCGGATAAAGAAAGTGTGACGTTCATTTCTTTCCTTTTGATAAAATCTCACCACCTTTCTGGAATTGAGCACAATGGTAAAACTCGGGTATCTAAGTGGGTGACCAGGACTATTACGCTAGATGACACGGCAGGGGTTCGTCCCGGTTTGTCTAGCAGGATTGACGCAACAACACTAACTAAACATATGAATTTCTGAGGGTCGTGGCCTTCTAAGCCACGTTTTCTGAGGGTCGTGGCCTTCTAAGCCACGTTTTCTTAGGGTCGTGGCATTCTAAGCCACGTTTCACTGAGGTACGAGGTATTTAGTTTCCCACTTGTTTTAGCTACCTCTAGAGATTACCCATGGTGCTCATCTCTGTCATGCTGCTAACGATGTAACTTTCTTTTCAGTTGTTTCATACTTGATGCCTTGTTTGTGAAAACCGTATTTTAATCCAAACTGGTTTCTTTTCATTTTGAAATGTTAAATGCATGCTTGAAACCTATTTTAAAATGTAGTGGAAGTAAAATTCTTTACCCGAAAATGCAAACTCGTTACTTAAATTTGAAAAGGAGAAACACTATTTTATTATATCTTATTTCCAAACTGGCATTGTGGATTTCTTAATAAAGGCGGAGGCATAGGACGTGGTTGTTTTTGGCTTTCCTACTGAGCATCTCGGTGCTCACGCCTACTTTACTTTTCAGTTGCAGGTTTCGGTCTTGGATCGCTTTTGGAAGCGAGTGGTTGTCATACCGTGGTGATCCATGAGGTCACCTGAGGTATGTCGTGTTCCTTTATTTATTCCCTTTTCTGCTGCCACGTCGTTCAGTTTATTTTTCTTTATTTATATGCTCGTTCAGTTTATGTTTGCTTATCTTTTTCATGGGCCAAACCGTTCCCAACTGGTTTGTTTTGATGCCCGGCACTAGTTGCCAGCCCGTGGGGATCGGGAACGCCCTTCGGGCCATGTCGCGGACCGGGTCGGGTGTCGGGTCAGATGACAATCCGGCCTGGTTCGTGACAGATCACCTCATTTTTCCTCAAATGGAATGAACCATAGGTAATAATCGCTTTCATATGCATTACGACCCAACCAAGCCTGGTTCCTGATGCATCGTAGAACACTACATACTCGATACCCTCCTTTGGAAATCTCATGATCATAGTTCTTGTCAAACTCTACCTCAACTACTGGAATGCTTTATGGTACATCTCTTTCCACATTTAAGGCATCATGTTTCATGAAAAATCTATCATGGTTGCTGATATCCTACAGAAATTAGGAATTAATATCTGGTAAAAGACTACTATCTCAAGGAATGTCTGCACTGCCTTTGTGTTATTGGTTTGATCTCTTTCTAACACTACCTCTACCTTGGCTGAGTCAACTGCCACTCCGTCCACTAAGAAAACATGATCTAGAAAGTGGACTACATAAATCTAGAACTAGAACAATGGGAGCTTCCCATAGAGCAAGTTCTCTTAGATTATGTCCATAATAAACCTTAATTTCCACACATAATCCTCCTAAAATGTCGAATACACAAGGATATCAACAATGAATACAACCATTAACTGGTCTAAGTAAGTCTGAATGATCTGTTTCATGAGTCCCAAGAACACTATGGGTGAATTCGTCATGCCAAAGGGAATCACCAAGTACTCATAGTGACTGTAGAGGTATCTGAAAGGCAAATTCAGTATATCCTCATCCCGTACTCGCAACTAGTGATAGCCTGATCCATGGTAAACCTTCAAGAACCATCATTCCACTCTCATCTTATCAAGGAGGTTATCATTACATGGTAGTGGATACTTGTTCTTCATGGTCACCTAGTTCGAGCATCATTAGTCTACACATAACCTCAACATCTTGTATCCCTTTTTGGAAAACAAAACTGCGGCCACCTAGGTTGAATCACTCGGTCTCACGAATCCCTTATTCTATAAGTCCTACAAAAACTCCCTCGTCTCACAAATCTCTATAGGATTCATATAATATACTATTACATATATCAGTTCCATCCCTAGGTGTAAGTCGATGCATAAGTATGTCTCTTGATGCGGAGGTAAACTTATAACATCTTCTGGTAAGGACTCGTCATACTCCACCACAACATCCAGGAATTGAAAACTCAAAACGTATACTTCTCTGAGGGTTATGCTAGCCAACTAATGAGTAATTGGCAATACCCTCCTATGCATGAGTCCATCCAATGATTCAGGGGTTTCCTTTTCTCCAATAAAGGAAACCCTCATTCCATCATTTTGAAAACACTACACCCTTCACCTAAAATAGTCAATATGAGCATTTACTATGGGTAACAATCCATTAAATGAATTAAATCATAAGGATTAAATGATTCCACCAAGAGGTTCCAATCAAAACTCTCACCTCCAAGGGTTAAGCCACACTATTAGAATAGATTTATGATCCCTGATTCTTCTCTAGTGGGTATCACCAAGCATAACGTTCAAGTGAATGGTTCAAATAAAATCTATAGGTCTCGAAAAAGATATGTGTTGATAAAATAATGAATAGAACCTATGTCTATCAATACAATAGATAATGTAAAAAAAGGCACATATCATACTTTGAATCATTCCTGGACCCCTTGCGTCATATGCCTCGACCGCATACCAATTTCATCTTCCTTTCCCTCCCGCACCCAGAGCCTGGCGTGGACTTGTTAGGGGTGGTGGTGGTAATAAGTCAAAACACCGAAAACCTCTTATTGCTCTCCCAAATACACTTCCATGTCCAATTCCCCATTAATTAGCCTACTCTTATCATTTTCTCTACCTCGGTGGTCCATTCGTCATCTCCCTATCAACAGCTCGATTGGTTTGACAATCTCGAATGATATGTCCCATGCCATAACATGCATAGCATTGCCTCTCTCTAGGCTGACTGGACCCACCCTTTGAGCCATGAATTGTAGATCATATATCATGGGAACTCCTCTTAAAATTTCTCCTACATTCGGATACCTAATCCTGTCATCGTATCCCTGCTACCAATGTCTCTTTACTTGTTCATCCACTACTAACTACAACCAGTTGTACCTACTCATAAAATAATATTTTGACCATGAAAGCTCGCTAATGAAACCCAACATACATCATAATTCATATAGGGATTGTGTTATCTTGGATTTCTCTATACAGACCTTACTTAAAGGTCCAAGCCCTATGGTAATGATCACTGACCATATCCATCAGATACATGTAATGGTTGGGGAACCTAGATGAATAATCATACACCATCATGCTACCCTTTTATAGTCAAAGAAACTCCTTTATACACATAGTTTTCATCATCACTAGTGAGAAAACATCCCCAAAGAGATTCTAAAACTTTATCTATGAATGATTCACCCTTCGTGAGTCTAGATATCCAAAATCCACCATCACCATGTAGATCTGTATAGAAGGCTCACTGTTAGGTCTACCATCTAATATGATGGTATTCTAGATATATAGAAAACTATGGTCACCACCTCAAGCCAGTATTCAGTATCCTACGGGTTGGGAATGCCCCAGAACCTTAGGGGGTCTCTATCTTTAAAACTCATGAAGCACACTCAGCATGTGCTCCCCTTCTACTGGTACTACGGGTGCCATGTTCCACTCCATAGGTGGTGGTATGGTTGGTGCACCACTAGAGGTAACATTTGGGGAACTAGTCCCTATATTGAATCTTTGTCACTAAGTGGGTCATCCTCATGATTGAGATTTTGAATACTAGATGGTATGCATCTCAGACGCATCTTATAAGAAAACAAGATGTACCGTATTCAATGGGTATATCTAGAGATCTGTCTCAAGAAGGACATGGAACCACATTCTATTCCAATATGATTCAGGTATAATTTCTTTACCTACAACCAGGGTTCTCATGTACCGAGTCAAAAGTCAGGTTGTCAATTTATTGGTGTATGGATATTTAAGCAGGTTTTACCAACATTGGAGTCCCTGAACAGAAATCCAAACATGAAACACTTAACATTGTTTCCCCAAACCAATCTCACAGACTCTCGGTCCTATGTTAGAGCTTATCACCTCTGATACACCTCAATCACAACCCACAACAAAGGGTCCCTTTTTGTGACTCCCCAAACCCACCCCCAATAGGCCAGGTGATGGTGAATAGCACCACGTAGGCATATTACTATAATTTGAGGAATTTCCTATTTACATTTATGCACACAGACATCTCCAAGCCTGAAAATTTTAGAATTTAAAAAAACCACTAACAAAAAAATAATTCATACAGTTATCCCAAACAAAAGAGTGCAAAAGGGAAGTAAATTGAAATAAATTAAACTGGGCCGGCATACAATCCCACAAAAAGAGTGAGTCTATAAACAAAAAAGTACAACATGTAAGAAAAATGGGTACTAGAACTGCTGCATGAAGTCATAGGAGCACCTCAGCCTTCCTAAACTCACAAATCTCGATCTGATCCATGTCTTCTCTATACACCATCAAAAGGTAAATTTTCTGCCAAAAAAACAACACGTGTAAGAAAAGCCTGTATATGGGTGAGTATAAAAATACTCATAAGGACACCCTGAAACCACAAATCAATACACCAATATAAGGTTACAGGCATCTTTACATAGTAGATTCCAATAGTACATATAACAAGAACATACTGATATAATTAATCCAAGATGCAAAGTTTAGAGGTATGTCACGACAATTGCATACCCACACTAGGGATTCAGTCTGAAGATTCCATGAACAACTCATCTGGGATAACACACTCCTATGTCTGATATCCTTAATGACGCATGTTTAAGGTGTACTCTTCATTATAAACCTTCATGAGAGGGATAATCTGATAGATCTGAAGAGAGATATGTTACCACAAATGAGTACCATAGACAAGGCCATGGGGTGATACCAAGAACTCCATCTATATTAACATGATAAGTAGATTATCAAAGCTCAACGAAGTTAGTCACAACAATACCATGTAATATACCTAGGTAATGAAGAACTAATAGAGGATCATGCTCTGGGCCTCTCATAGGGGATTCTAACAACTCTAACATTAAATTCCTACTCAAGGGACCAAACACCTATGAGTGGGAAATGATACACATCAACCTTTAGGGAAAGGATCAAGGGACCAAATCCTAATGAAATATGTCCTATATATGGTGTACAAGAGATTACATCCATGTTGAAAGGGGTGCATGGCATGTAGTGGGGTCACACACCATGTCCCATGACCCAGGGTATTGCATGTGTACAGTGGCCCATGTTGTTAAGAACATTTCATGAAGATGATGGGTATACACTATGTAGAGGGATCACACACTGTGTCCTTCTATCCAGGGTCCACCTATGTACTCTGATCATGTTATGGTACATGGTGTTAACCAGTGTAGCTCTATCCATGTACTAGTACATGGGGTAGTCCATGTAATTATTCCTTGAAAAGTCATGCGGTGGGGTACATGCCATGTAGGAAAATCATGTAATCCACCCCATGTTCATGCATCTCCCATGACATATGTGTAGTCTTCATGAATGGCCTTCATTTCGTGTGATAGAGTCACATGCCAAGTTGCATTTAACTAACTCCCAAAACCCTTGCCACAATTGAGTGGCATTCACCTGTCGTGTGACACTGGGTTACATTCTGTGTTGATTGCAAATTTATTGAACCATCGTTCTTCTTCTATGTGCCTCAACTGATCCTTCAGTGTTTGGTCAAATTCTCTATTCACCTTGAAATTGGAGATCCAATGTAACACCCCAAGATTTTATGAAAAATATTATTTTTAATTTTATTGATGTCTTGTGTTGTACGCTGCACCAAAAGGATCTTTCACTACACACATCCCTGACTTCGCTTGCATTACACGCAATCGCGACCTTCCACAATAGCATGTGTCGTACGCAATACCGAGTTTCACTAAACAACGATATGTTATATAAATTATCTGTTATGAATAGTAATACCCATTTTTTAAAATTTTATAAATTTTATCTTTAGAAATGGAATTAATTTTTGGATTCGGAATATAGAAATTATCCTAGGGTGAAATTTTGGTATTTTTCTGAAAACATTCAATTTTTGATGAATAGTGAAAACACTGGGTTACTATTTAAAAACCGACTTTTTATTTAATTAATTATTTATTTTATTTAAATTTATTTTAGGTCAAAATTGATACATAACACCTATATAATTTCAATGTAATTCGTTGGAGTCATTTTATAATAATTTTAGATATATAAACATTTTATTGAACTTTTCACCGTCTTTTACCCACCTCCTAGGAGAATTTGAAAATTTACATAAAACATAATTTTACCGCTTCTGTGAGTGGAATTTCGAAAATCCAAGAGACACGATTAATATCAAGGACTAAAATGTGGTTCAATGAGATGAAAATAATTTTTTGGTGAATAGTAACTTTTTACTTTTTTTACCACGGTTAAAAGTAAATAGGGAAATTAAGGGTAAAATTGATATTATTATTACCCTAACACATGTCCTACTACTATTGGATAAGTTTAATTCGACCAAAAACAACCATATGAATAAAATATGACCATTTAGTCCCACTTGGATTAGATTAGGACATTTAATATTGTTTTATTTAAAGAATAGTTAAAATAGTTAAAATCAAAGTGTAATAAATAAAAAAAATTTAATATAGGGTTATACATAAGATAAATTCGACTGTAAATATTCATTAGAAATATAAAATGATTTACTATATAAAATTATTTTATTTATAATTTTTAGATATTAAATATTTTAATATATTTATGACACAATGATGATGTAGTAATTATCTTATTAATGAAATATTGACATAATTGATGTTATAAATACCCAAATAAATGTAATTTTAGACTTTTTATGAATTACACTAATTTTATAGGTTAATATGACATGTTAGTATTGATTTAATTAACTTTTTTTGAACTAATCATTCTGTTATGATTTTCACAAAAATCAATTACCAAATAGTGTCAAAATTGACAAAGAAAAGTTTTTAAAACAAATATTATATTATTAATTTTTATTTTATTCCCAAAAATATAATTTTCAGCTAAATGACCTAGATAAGGTTATATATATTAATAATAAACAACTTGGGTTTCGTTTGGCTTGTTATAGTAAGTTTATTAACCTTATAGTGTAAGAAAACAAGAAGACACGGTAAAAGTAAAATTATTTAACTTAAAGTTAAATCTAAATTATAAGGTTAAAATAGAAACCTAAACTTATCTAAATTCTATTATATGAGCTTATTTTGACCCATACCGACCTTAGCTTTGAAATAAATCAATTTTGATCTATTAAAAACCGAATATGACTTTATAATAAAATAATATTTTTAGTTTTTCTTAAGGTTCCCCTCTCCACCCTTATAAAAGGGCACCTTCTCCCTCTCTTCCTAAAACCACTTTGAGCCTTCAAACTTGGACAAACCCTGCCAATATTTCTTATACACTTCCATAGAAACATCCTAGAGGTTCTTTTCTTCTTCAAAGGCCATTTTTAGTTCCCTAAGAGGAGGTTAAGAAGAGGCGCTTCAAAGAAAAGGTAATGTCTGTTACTGATTCTTTCAACTTTATTTCTTCTTCTACATCTTCTTCTTTAGTTGTTTCATTATGAAGTAATAACATCAGTATCACTCATATAATTATATGTTATTATATGTATGAAACAACCCTATTTCACCATCTATCCATCCTACGGAAAATGAAATCACCGCGCGTGCGTACGTACGAAATACCATCTCCATGCCGTGGTGTAATCTATTTTCCACCACCACCTTACTTGGATGGGTATAATGGTGTAAATAAATAACTATATATGATTATTTTAAAGTTATATTGATTATTAAAGATTATACATATGCTTCAATACAATTCCACGATCAAGGGAATGATATCATCGCTCGTGCGTACGTACGGACTACCGTCTCCACGACGCGATGAGATTCATTCTTCATGTTAACCATTCATGAATGATAATAAAGAATATATAATGAATAATAATGAAATATATGACATAATAATGATACTAGATTTATTTATATATATTTATTTATTTCATCTACTTAATTCCATTCAATTCAATAAGGAAACGAAAATAGCATTCATGCGTACGTACGGCCTACCGTCCCCACTAACGGTGTATTTCATTCCATTTATCGATCTATCATATATATATATATATATATGTATATGCTGAATATATATTATATATAAATCATGTTTTAAATTCTGTAATTAAGTAAATCAGTATATAAGTAATAATATCAAGAATAACAAGTCGAAACACGTACAATAAATGAAACGATTTTACCCAAATCGCTACTTTTACATCGAATTTACAAAAGAAAGGGTAATATAAAGTCATAATTAAACTATAGATGATATCATAACAATAAATATGATTCTGTAATAAGTCAATAACATTATTTAAATCATTATACAGGAGGTTCGGATACATACGAATCATATCGGACATAAGGTAAGGGATAAATTTTCAGTCTCATTTTTTATTCGAGATTTTTTATTCATAAGTATTTACTAGGGTAATATTTATCATCCATGTCCCTATTTTATAAAAATGGTTTCAAGTATTTTTAAGGTATTTTTTACCCATTTTTTACTTTTACTAAATGGTATGTAAGGAATCTTTCATTTTTTTACCATACAAGGTACTTTTTGACTTTTCTGACAACAGTACGAGGAGAATATTATTTTTAACTTATACAGAATGAATGGATTTTTACGGTTTCATAATGCCTCATTTTGATGAAGCTTCCTCTACAATATTGCATGATTATTTTCAACAAAACCCTTTTCTTTTAAAATTTTGTGGCAAGTAAAATTATTTTGAAGAAGATAGGATATTTTCCTCAAGAATTCATTTCAAGTGTTTTATCAAAACAATTTTCCATCTAAAATGACATAATTTAATATGTTTATGTTTAAAGTAGAATTTCTCCATTATTTACATGGTTTTATTCTTCTTATGATGAAATGATATCCATTTTTTTATATGGATTATGTTATGATGGCATGATGTTTAAGAATCCCATTCTATTACATGGGTTATGCTATGATGTATGATTTATGATTTTCTGGCACACGAAAGAATGATTTCAATATGAGATGGGTGGGACATATATCTCCCTCCAATGCATTGGGTAAAGATTTATATCTCATGAGATAGACATGGCTGGAATGTTAAGTTAATCCGGTTCAGTGATACAGGACTGGAACGAGGAGTGAACTCGATTCAGAAAGGGACTTTGTCCACTAAGATGGTCTTGGCAGCAATGCCTTGGCTACTATAGAAATCATAACAAGTGATGAATGTTTGCCATAATTACAAGATTTATTCCCATGATATTTTATCAATATTGATGTTCCTTTATGATATATTCCTTACGTACTTCCATGATTTATGTCTTTGATCATGATTTTGATGTTTAGATTTTATGTTCAAGTTTTTGCATTCGAATGTTTATAGATTGTTTTATGATCTCTATACTTACCCTTACTGAGAATTTGAGCACACCATTTATATGTTTTCTTTTCCCCATGATTTAAAGAAATGTTTTAGGTAAGAAAACAAAATTGGGAAGATCTTTATGGGAGATGTTGAAGATATTTCACCATGATTAGAAGATTATTTTCCAAGTTTCAAAAGACACTAAACTATTATGGTCCTTGTGTGTCTGTTTTCGTTATGTATTAAGTATTCTGCAAAAGTAATGTAATGTCCATGTACGTAAATCTTTGGGTCTCTACATCCAAGTTCTTCTTTCCATTGGAACACAAAATTTGTGGGTTTCAGGCTTTCAATCAGCTCTGAAGACCGATTCTAATCACCCGCATGAAAATCACTCGAAGAATGATATCTCCCAAATAACTTTCTTATGTTTATCTTCGTCTTCATCTCACCTCCTCTAGGTCATACTCATGTCGTATCTTCAACTATTGATTGTGATGACCTTAAAAGGAGGCACAATGATAACCCTTTCATAAACCAAAAAATATAAATAATGTGAATAATATCATGGCAGAAAAATAAGAAAAATAACCTAAGGAATGAACCATGGACATTGTTCATTCTAACCTCAATCCATTCTATAATAATGGTCAAGAATACAAAATCATTCCTCAATAATCTAAAAATCGAAAAAAATTGGCAATAATGGCCCTTCCCGCAAGAACAACAAAATCACAGATCAAATGTCTGTTGTTTGGTCCATGTTCATTTTGAATCTAAAAACAAGGAAAGAAAAAAACAAATAAAAGATCCCACCTCAGGTTTGGATCATTCTCTAAATTGGATCGATCGTCGCATCACTGTAGTTGGTGAGACTCATCAAAAATATTTTCTGTCAATCTCCGATCTATGATCTATCGTCATTTTCTATTAAGAGAGTACTCTAGGGTTATCTCCAAAAACCTCTAGAAAATTTCAGGATTATGAGCCTAACCATATATCCCTTCATAAAAGAAAATTTTTAATGAAATTTTGTGGCATCACTATGTAATATTAAACAAAATAAATACTTATTTCATTTATTAAAATGACAAGGTCTGCTTTTCATTGATGACCCACATCGAGCGATGTTAGGCCTCAACTAAGGTGAATCCACTACTCTAAATGAAACGGTGCACTCAGATTTTTTATTTGGGACTTTTTTAGTAGTTATTCCAATTTTTTAAGAAAAATGTGTCTATTATAATTAATATATTAAATATATTGCAAACATTTTTTTGGGAAACCCAGACCTTGGAATCTCACGTTGACTCAGAACAAGGTCTCAAATTTATTCCATATAATATTTTTTTTAAATAGTACACAGAATATTTGTGACATTACATATCCATATATATAAAAAATATCTAATAGAACCTTCTATTCTTCAAAACATCTAGGTATATAGAATATCTTCTCCATTGAGTTGATCCATTGTTCAACAATTAAGGTATCAAATGATCCATTTAAAGTAGGAGGTCTTTTTCACATGAAGCACTCCATTCCATCTTTTTATCTATTACGGGGGTTTGGGAGCTTCACTTGATTCATGATTATATTCAGAACTGGATTCCTATAAGGTATTATTATTATTATTTTATGATTCCTAGTCTATTCGAGATGGGAATATCATTAGGGTAGTCATCACATTGTCAGTCACATCGATTTTAACCTGATTCCTCCTATTTATAGGAAATCCCAAGTATAAAAGGAAAAATTTGAGATTATTATTTTTAAAATATTGAACACAAAAAGAGAAATTCAATGAAATTAAATGTAAAACTTTTAAATTACATTCATTTCCTTAACTTGTGACTCTCTTGGATTCAATATTTGTTACCCATGATCTTTTTCCTCACATATATTCATATGGAAATATTTATTTTATTCGGTTAATAATTTTTTGTAATAATATTAGGAAATTACAAAATAATATCCCATAGAAGTATCAAACCAGACGCACTGTAAGACCCACTATCTTGTAACAGGTTACCCCGAGTCCATCCCGGAACACCTTCTCATAGTTGTTCCTCCTATGTCCATCTATGAAAAAACCACATACACATGTAGTATCCAGACATGGATGGATTTCCTTGATTAACTAATTAATATATAAAAATATTAGGGATTTTTTCTTATACCTAGTATTATTCCTAAGTCTTTATCTTGTGTTTTCTTAACATAATCCCAAAAAAACTAATATTTAGCTATGATAACAACTATAACATCCCTGCACTTTATTTCACATTAATACATGACTTAATACATATGAATAATCATAGTAAATCTCAAATGATCTAGAATTCTATTTTATTTAGGAATTAGGTACATAACATAACAATATAAAATAGGTAATACAACATCTTTATTGAAAATTTCTTTAACCTATTAAAAATACTCCTTAGAAAATAAAAATATATGGGATAACCAAGGGACAAACATAAAATGGGTGTGAGATATAAAGAATTGTAAGGGAATAAAAATTTTATAAGATAAAATTTTTAGAAAATAGGTATATCAATGAGGAATAAATGGGACATGAATAATAAGTCATGATATATCATGATAATCATAACTTGAGAAATGTGGAAACAACATAAAACACTGAATCATAAATATTGGTCAATGATAAACCCCCCAAGACATCATGGTTGAAAAAGTACCCTAAATGAATCAGGTTTACTACCTTTCCCAGCATGACATATCCTGATACTAAACATTACCCAATGCATTTCTCTCTGGGCGCACTCATCATATTAACTTCATTAAATGGCATAATTGTTCCCCATAGATCATCCAACATGGATCCATTCATTATCATAATTTATTCCATGATCAAAGAATGTTGAATTAATACATATAAGTCTCAAATAATTATGTATATATAGATAATGGTGAATACCTTGGATAGGAAAGGGGCTTGTTATTCACTACACAGTTGGGTTGGCATAGAAGATAATAGTGATATTTTGTACCTTAACGATGTCACCAAAAGATTAATAAAAAAGTGGGTGATGAGAGAGGGATGGGTATAATCACATATAAATCAAATGGGAAAAAATATGTATGTGTAAAAACATATCCCTAAATTATAAATTGAAAATATAAGGCATATGGTAATGAAAAAACTTGAATAAATTAAAGAATCCTAACTATATTTTAGCATAGTTATGGGTGTAAATAACGAAACATGGGAGGATAATTGACAGTGAAAGGGGGGTCACATAATTTATACATTAATTATAAAATATGGGTTGAAGAGATGACAATATTATCAAATTTAATTTAAGACACATAAAATAAAAGTTTTCCTTGAATGGAAATGAGAAGAGAGACATCCCTTGATAAATTTCAGCCTGATAACAGGTGTACGTAAAGGATCATGGAAGGATTAATAAGGGTGAGAGAAAGATATTATTATTCATACATCAAATGGATAGTAATGGGGATTATATAGAACAAATACCAAAATAAGAAAATAGGAAATTTGGGGACATTACAAAAACAAGTGCTTGAGAAAAATAGGAGAGTGGAAGATCACTTACAAAATTATGGCATATTAACGACTTAAGTAAGGATCCAAATGAGGGAGGATAAATAACCCCTCATTCATATATCATCAATTTTATTAAAAGGGAATTATTTTAAATGAATTAAAATATATAAAATTAAAATTAAAAGAACAAATTTCAAATAAGTTTCTTCAATTTGAAAAAAGTGGAAGGTCCCTTACTTGAGTGTGTGACTTAAAAAAATTGAGAGGTGATTATTGAGATCTTGGGGCCATGTTTGGAGGACTATAGAGAGTTTACGTTAAAGTATGATTATTATACAAGGAGTTTTAGTGATGTGAAATGGGATTTTGGGTGGGTTATTATTGTAATGGTGGGGAGGTGGTTATTTTTTATTTATGTTTTGGACTCTATATAATAAAATATCCAAAATGACGAACCATACCATGGGATTTTCACATGGTGTCAAAAAAATGGTATTTTTTATCATTATTTTATAATTACATGGTTCAAACTTATTAAATATAATTCTATTTATCATGTGGAGGTGAATCACACTCTTATATAATGGATTTTAAGACAATAAAATATATTATAGGTTTTGGAGGATTCAAATTAGCTTTTGAAAATAAATAAAATAAACCTAAAATAACTTTATATTAAAATTTAAAACATACATTTGGTCATGGATACCATTAATAGTAATTATTACATTAATCTTGTTTCATTATGATGTCATAGTACCCAACATATATTTATACGGTATATTATTTTTACCCAAAAATTTAACAGTGTCAGCAAATTATGAAAAATTAACCATTTGATAATTTCTTTGTTTTTATTCCAGAAAATAAAATTCATTTAATATAAATAATTTTTTAAATATTAGACTTTTCACTTCTAAAATAAAATAAACATTTATTTTGTAATGCTGGGAATTTTAATGATAATATTTTTCAAACCCTTATAAGAAATTACATTTGAATTCATAAAAACTATTTGATCATTTATATTTGACTAAAATTATTTAAAAATAATATTTTATTGAAATATTATTTATTTCAATAACCCATTAATTCATAAATTGATTAACCGAATTTGAACAAAATTTCTATATTATTATGTTCAAAATAAAAACATTTACAATGTAACAATAATAATATGAAATAATGTTCATTATTCTACAAAACAAATTGCATATTAATATTTCTAGTGTCTTGATATATCTCACATTTAATACACCAAAAAACCACCTAAGAGTACGGTGTATGATGGTGGGACATTTATGGAGTGGTATTGTGAACATGGTTTGGGTTGTGATCTCAATGAGCCTAAAATTCCATTATAAATAGTTTCAATCATGATTAATTTGTTGGATCACAAAATGGTATTGGTCAATGTAAAAGCCCAAAAATGTTATCTCCCTAAAATATTATAATAAATTGGATGAATAGAGTACGATCCTACTAGTATAGGTTGTCACTTACTTTGTTAGTGTCAATTAGATTTGTTAAAACCCTGTATTTATAGTAATCATGTGAAAACTGTCCAACAACTATATTATCAATGGTAATGATACTTAATGTTATTTTAAATACAATAGGATATAAAGAAATAAGTTAATGTATTTTCAATAACCAAATATCAAGATGATTCACTTAAATAAAAGAAAATGGGAAATTTAGTATATAAAATTCCTGGCCATTACATTTAAAAACCCATATAATGTTCTCTATTTAATAATCATTTTATTTGAATGTTACCAAAGTGGTAAGAGATCTATGTTTCAATATCACTACTTATTTCTAATATTTATTATCAATGTTCTGATGATGCAATTTTAGAACATATATCTCAATAATCCAATGAATGTTCAACCCCTCTAGAAATTTAAATAAATTAAAATTTTTAATCTCATTTTACTCACTTTAATACCCCAAGACACCTAACAAAAGACTTTAAGGAAAACTGAAATTCTTTTTATCTTAATAAAAAATCCTTTTTCTTAATTATCCATGTTTTCTAAAAAAATAAATAATGTGTTTTATTATTCTATGATTGTTAATGTTATTCTAAACCATGATTTTATTTAAAAAATAATAATTGGAATATTATTTAATCTTCTGAATGAGTTACTTTTCACTTTTTCTTTTAAATGATAAAGGAATCCTTTTTTAACATATACGAATTGATAAAAAATTAATGATTTCATCACCAATTAATGATTTTATGATTCTATAACAAGTTTACCTGGTTATTTTCAATGAAAATGTTTTCCATAATATTTTGGAAAATTTTATAATTTGAATAAGTGATTTTAAAGGGAAAACGTTTAATTTTATCAAGATGTATTCAAAGTGATCATTTAATGTACTTTTCATCTATGTAGATATTCTTAAATGTTACTTATTATTTACTAGGTATATGATCCAATGAAACCAACTTCATTATTTCTATAGATGTTTTATGATTATGATGATGAGATGTTTATGAAACCCATTTGTTTTACATGAGTTCGGTTATAATGAAATGTTTAAATGTTTATGAAAATAAATTTCCTTCCAAAGGTTATGGTATATGATGAATGATTTATTATTCTATGCACTTCATATAAACAGATTATGGTTATGTGATGGGTGGGTTTGAAATAATATATCCCTATAATGTATTTGTTAAAGATAGATATCTCATGATATAATAAGGACTGAAATGGGGAGTGAACCAAGTTCACTAAGGGACTCTATACATTATGATAATCATGGGAGTGAACCTTGAATAACGCTAAAATTGAATGGGGGAGTGAACCTAATCTTCTAAGATAGTCTCATAAATGGTCCTTGACTAAATAATTTACCTCTTGTGTTTTGGTGTATTCCCCAAACGTTTTTCTTATTCAAATTTTATGATCACATGGATCATGTTCTCTTATTAATTTATAATTCATGTATTATGAACTACAAACCTTTTTCCCATGAAATAAGATTATAATCTAATAAATGAATAGTATGGTTTCATATTGTTAATATCGTGTTATCATAACCTTATGCATATTTTATGTTTAATTGACCATTTATATCTCCTCAATTAACATTAATGAAAATTTGATACCACCCTTTCTTATGTTTCATTTCCATATGTTATTAATAATGATTTCTAGCGTGATATGTTTAATAATAGATCTAGTTATGTATAATTTCATGAAAGATGATGCAAATCTATTATAAAATAGATATTTATGTACCCATGTTTCTAAAAGAACTAAACCTTTGTGATTCTGGAATGAAATATAATGTCATTTAATGAGTACTTTTCTATTATGATGTAATGTATATTTATGAAATGTATGGGTCTCCATAGTTGGTATTAGATAATGGTTTAGTTACCATTGGAATGTAGGATGATAATATTTTTTTTAACCATTAGAATATTCCTATATATAGAAAAACATCATAAGTTATGGTAATGAAATGAGAGTTATTTTCCATGATAAACATACACGTCTGGGCACTACGTGTAGATTCTATTTTATTACAGATGAATCTATGAGTAATTACCCTAAAATGAGTTGGTATAGTACATATCAACCATAATTATTGTTTATGGTAAGTGTTACAATGACAACCCTGCTTTTTAATACCAACTTAAACATGATTTATTACATAAAACATCACTTGATACAACAAAGAAGATCGAGAGGTTTAGTGTGTTTGGGGCTTAGGATCATTACATTAAAACTTAAAACATGAAATACAACATATTTATTGAAAACTTCCTTTAAATGACCACTACATTCCCTCGTACTTAGCATTGCATGGGATAACCTGAGGACATGCATAAGAAAAGGGTGAGCTATAAAGCCCAGTAAGGGAATACACATGGAATAACATGAGGAGTACAATACATGTTTGACATTAGGCATATAAATAGATCACAAGAGAAACATGAACATAAAGTCATGATAAATCATGATAATCATAACATGGAAATGTGGCAATGAGACTTAACATGGAATTAGCATGATCCAAGGCTCATTGCACATGGAGCATGAGTAAACCCTCATTGCACAAGAAGCACGAGTAAACCCTCGTTCCACTTGAATTAGCATGAGTCAACACTCATTTCACATGACGTATCATGATACTATACTTTACCCAATGCATTGGAGCGCTAAAAGGGCACACCCTTCTTAAACATTTCATTTCATGCATAAGTGTGCCACATGGGTCATAAAACATGGATTCATAAAACATAATCATTTATTCCACGATAAGGGAATGTGGAATTAATACATGAATCTTTATAATCAATAATTAAATTTTCATAAAGGTGGATACCTTTGATGGAGAAATGGGCATGGTATTCACTACACAATGGCATTGGCTTAGAAAATCGCTTCGATTTCGGCAGCGTAACGGCGTGACGTAAGAATTCATAAAAAAGGTTGATGAGAGAGAAAGGGGTTCCTCATCATATTTAAATGTAATGGATAGTAAGGAGGTAATATGGATACATGTCCCAACAATTGTAATGGAATTTAGATTCATGATACAAAAATATTTCTTCAATGTAAATGGGGAGAGAGAAGTTCCTTTCGGAATTTCGGCATAGTAACGGGTGTACATGGGAGGAATTTAATGAGAGAGAAATGGGTTACTTGTCATATTTACATTTAATGGAGAGTAATGAGGTCATATGGATACATGTACCAACAATTTTAATGGAATTTAGATTCATGATACAAAAGTATTGCTTGAATGTAAATGAGGAGAGAGAAGTTCCTTTCGGAATTTTGGCATAGTAACGGGTGTACATGGGAGGAATTTAATGAGAGAGAAAAGGGTTCCTCATCATATTTACATGTAATGGACAGTAAGGAGGTCATATGGATACATTTCACAACAATTATAATGGAATTTAGATTCATGATACAAAAGTATTTCTTGAATGTAAATGAGGAGAGAGAAGTTCCTTTCGGAATTTCGGCATAGTAACAGGTGTACATGGGAGGAATTTAATGAGAGATAAAGGGGTATCCTATCATTAAAAAATAAAAAGGGATGTATGATGGAGGTGAGAAACCATACCCCAACATTCATAATTGAAATTAAAATGGAAAAACAATATTAAGAAAATTGGACAAAAATGAGAAAGGAAGAAAAAACCCTTACTGGGAAGTGTGCTTCCAAAGGCTAGAGAGAGGATTGTGAGAGGCATCTTGGGAGCTTGGGGCACCTTGGGAGGATTTTAGAGAGAGTAGGGAAGAGGTTGGATGAACTCAAAAGGCTTTTAGTGAGGAGGAAGTGGGATCTTGGGGGGCTTTATATAGGAAAGGTGAGGGAATTCTTTATTATTTAGGTTTGGATCCCTTTATATTAAATTAATCCAAACCACAAACCATCGCATGGTTTTTTCCCGTGGTTTTTAGAAAAGGTGAGAGGAAAACAATATTTTATAAGGCCGAAGTCCTAACATCTTAAAATAATAGGGTTTATTATGTGGAGGTGAGTAATACTCCCATGGAAATTAATTTAAAAAGACAAGGTGTTTAATAAGTCTTGTGGGGTCCATTAATGCTATGAAACGTAAGCCAAAAAAGCCAAAAATCACAATATTTTAAATCTTAAAACATATATTGGCCTAAAATAAAGATTATAGTATTTTATTACATCACTATTGGGATATTATGATGTCATACAACACATTATATATTTAAACGGTATTTAATTTTTACTCAAAAATTTGACTATCTCGGAAAATTATGAAAAATTAACCGTTGGATAATTTTGACGCCCTGATTATAAAAATAACATTTATTTTATCTAAATAATTTTCTAAATATGTTAATTTTCACTTTTAAAATAAAAACCGACATTTATCGAAAATTCACGGGTTTTGACAAAAATGGATTTCAAACCTTAATAAAAATTATAATTGAATTCATAAAATTATATGATCATTTATATATAATAAGGTTAATCTAATAATAATAATAATGATAATATTTTATTAAAATATTATTTAATTCAAAAATCCCTTAATTTAATAAAATATATTTCTTAATTAAATAATAACTAAAAACACCATTTGTACTTTAAAAACTATTTACAATGTATCAATAATGACAAGAAATTATATTCATTATTATATACAAAAATAATGTACATGAACATAATACTATCGATTAGTTACATAACCCCTTAAAACAGCCGCATAAGACCTAAGGTTAAGGTGTGTGATGGTGACATACTCTTTGGGTGGCTCGGATAACATCGCTTGAGTGGTAATTTCTATCAAATTACACTTCTCCCATATATGGTACTGTTTGGGAATGACATGGTGAAGCTTAGCTTGGGCTTGGTCAAGAGCGAAGCCCAAGGATGCCACCTCTTTTTCGGGCTCCGATAAATGGGATTTGTATGTGGAAATTCTACTGGATGAGGCCATCACTTCCTTTGTCTGAGTAAATTTGGATTTGTTAAAGACCTATATTTATACTAATCATGTGATCACTGTTAAATGGCTATATTAGCAACAGTCAAAATTCGTAACATAAAACTAATGAAGTTGACATTTTATATAAACATAAAGAGACATTTAATTAGATCAAGAGGGATTTCCATTAATCATAATTTGGGTCGTTACAATATTCCCCCCTTAAGAAATTTCTCCCTCGAAATTTTCCTTTTCCCACACTAAAACAGATGTGGGTAACTCAACTTCATCATTTTCTCTGATTCCCAAGTCACTTCTTCAAACTTGTGGTTTCTCCACAACACCTTGACTAGGGGAATAATCTTATTTCAAAAAACTTTTTCTCTATGATCTAAGATCTTCACTGGTTGCTCCTCATAAGAAATATCATCTTCCAATTGTACCACCTCAGAAGAGAGTAAATGTTAAGGGTCCGGTGTGTACTTCCCTAAGAGGGATACATGAAAGTCATCACGTACTTTGGCCATGGTATGTGGAAGTTCTAGTCGATAGGCCACAACCCCGACACGATCAAGAATCTCGAAGGGGCCGATGTACCTTGGACTTAACTTCCCTTTATTTCCGATCCTCATGACCTTCTTCCATGGAGATATGCGTAGAAAAACCATGTCTCCCACTTTAAACTCAAGGTCTCGTCGACGATTATCTGCATAACTCTTCTGTCGACGCTGGGCTTCCTTGATATGCTTCTGAATGGTTTTCACCTTCTCCACCATTTCCTCGATCATTTCTAGTCCAAGCAGCTTATGTTCACTGACATCATCCCAACATGTCGGTGTTCTGCACCTTTTCCCATACAGGGCTTCATATGGTGTCATTTGGATGCTCGAGTGGAAACTGTTATTATAAGAGAACTCAACCAAAGGAAGATGTTAAACCCATCCTCCTTTAAAGTCCATTGAGCATGCTCTCAACATGTCCTCAAGTGTTTGGATAGTCTGCTCAGATTGGACATCAATTTGAGGATGATAGGCCATACTAAAGTTCAGTTCAGTATCCAGATCATTTTGAAGACTCCTCCAAAACTTAGAGGGGAATCTTGGATCTCAGTTAGACACAATAGATAGTGGAACTCCATGCAGCCTTACCACTTCCTTGATATATATCCATGCCAGTTGATCCAAAGAAAAATCCTCCCGAATATAAATGAAGTGTGTAGTCTTTGTAAGATGATCCACAAAAACCTAGATTGCATTGTTGCATTTGGATGTCCTTGAATGTTCGGTTACAAAGTCTATGGTGATGTCTCCCATTTCCATTCTATTATGGGAAATGGTTGCATCATCCCCTTAGACTTCTGCCTATCTTCTTTCACTTATTGACACACCAGGAACTTTGATGTATATTCAGTGATCTCCTTCTTCATATTATACCACCAAAAGTTTTCTCAGAGATCTCGATACATATTTGTGCTCCCTGGGTGAATAGAGAAATTTGAACTATGTGAATCATCCAAAAGTTACTTCTTCAGCTCCAGACTCGATGGAACACATAGTCTTTTCCCAAATCACATAATTCCTTCTTCATTAACATTAAACTCCAAGGATTCCCATTTTTTGATAGCTTCCACTTTTTCGTGAATTCCAACATAATCCTTTTGAGAATCCTTTAACATTTCCAAAAAATATAGTTGAGCAATAATTTGTGAAAAGATTGATGATGTTCCTTTATTTATGTTTCTCATGTCCATCTTTATCAAGTCGAAGAAGATTGGATCCTTCTCAATTCTCATCATTGATAGAATCGCTAAGTCCTTTCTACTTAGGGCATCTGCCACCTTGTTCGCTTTCCCAGGGTAGTAATGTATTGAATAGTTATAATCCTTGATTATCTCTATCCATCTTCTCTGGCGCATATTAAGCTCTTTCTATGTGAATATATATTTAAGACACTTGTGGTCAGTATATATCTCACATTTCTCCCCATAGAGATAATGCTTCCAGATTTTCAAGGTAAAGATCACCGCTGCCAACTCTAGATCATGTGTTGGATAGTTTCACTCATGGATTTTCAACTGCTTTGAGGCATAGGATATCACTTTATCATTCTGTATCATCACACAACCTAATCTCTTCTTTGAAGCATCACTGAATACCACAAAAAGTTCCCCACTTGTAAGTAAAGTGAGAACATGCGCAGTGATATGCCTCCTTTTCAACTACTTGAAGCTTTCTTCACATTCATCACTCCAAGAAAACTTTACTCCCTTCCGAGTTATCTTGGTAAGAGGGTTGGACAATCTTGAGAAATTCCTCACAAATCATCAATAATATCCAGCTAACCCTAAGAAGCTACGGATATCTGTTACTGATGTTGGCCTCAGCCATCCCTCAATTACATCTATTTTGGAGGGATCCACAGATATCCCACTGCTTATGATGGTATGGACCAATAATGAGACATCCTTCAACCAGAAATCACACTTTCTATACATTGCATAGGGATTATCCTTGCGCAAAGTCTCCAGTACAGTTCTTAAATGCTCCTCATGATCCTCCTTGATTTTGGAGTATATTAGAATATCATCTATAAAGACTACCACAAATTTTTCTAGGTAATCTCTAAAGACTATATTCATTAATTCCATGAAGATTTCTGGAGCATTAGTGAGTCCTAAAAGTCATTACTATGAATTCATAGTTCCCGTGTCTTGTGTGAAAAGCAGTCTTGGGGATATCTTCCTTCTTCATCCTTACTTGATAATATCTCGACCGCAAGTATACCTTGGAGAAGTATTGTACTCCATGCAGCAGATTGAACAAGTCATCAATTCTTGGGAGAGGATACTTGTTCTTTATCGTGATTTTGTTAAGTTAACGATAATCAATGCAAAGCCGCATTGACGCATCCTTCTTCTTGATGAAGAGGACTGGTGCACCCCATGGTGAAGCACTTGGGCGTATAAACCCTTTATCCAGATTATCCTATAGTTGTTTCTTCAGCTCTTAAATCTCTACAATAGCCATTCTATATGGAGTCTTGGATATTGGTAAAGCCTTGGGTATAAGTTCAATTGAGAATTCGACATCTCTTCTAGGAGGAAGACCAGGCAGTTCCTTAGGAAACACTTTAGCGAATTCCCTCACAATAGGTATTTCTTCAAGGATCGTTTCTTCCTTGGAATCAATCATCTGAGCCAGATACGCATGCTCATAAGGCAGTAATATCCATTCTTGAGATGATGGAGCAAAGGGAGATTCATCTTCCTCCTTACACTTGTAAAGAATCGGGGGTCGATTCTCCATATGGAGTGTGATTTCCCTCTCCCGACAATTTATGTTGGCTCTATATAAGGAAAGCCAATCCATGCCAAGAATTGCATCAAATTACACCAGAGGGAGTATGATGAGGTTCACTGGGAAAATTCAATCCACAGATTATAATAGGGGAGGACTTATATTCATGGGATGCAATGATTTCCCAATTTGCCGTACTCACCAACATCTTCACTTCCATGATTTGTGGTGGTGCTGGGATTGTTCTACTAAACTTTTGAGATATAAAATAAATCGTAGAACCTGAATAAAAAAGTATGTTCACTATTCTTGAATGAATAACTATATTACTTATCAACACTTCATTGTCGGGGTTCACTTCGGTAGAAGTGATGGCTAAAGCTCTTCCTTACTGCCTTGGAGGTTGTTGGTTGCCTCCCAAAACCCTTGGATTAGGGAACTAATTTGCAGAATGACCCGGTTCTTTGCATTTGTAGCATTGAATAACGCGTTGAGGTTCGAACAAAGCATTCCTCTCCTCTGTCATAGCCGCGGGTCTTTCTTGCTGACAGTTAACAGCTAGGTACCCTTCCCTTCCACACCTGAAGCATTTCCTCATCCCCTTAAGGCAATTTCCAGGGTGCTTCTTTCTACACTTTTGGCAAGTGGGGTGCTGGATATTCTTAGCACCCTTTGATTTATCCATCGGTCCACCAGCATTGAAGTCCACCTTAAACATCTTATCCCCATGATACCCATGTGATTCTCTGATCTCTATTTCAACCTTGAGGGAACATCGGACAATTTCCTCATAGCTATCGAAGTCACGGATCTCCAATGCTTTCCACATGCTAGGCTTCATCCCACCAAAGAAGCGGTCAACTTTGCATTCAGGGGTAATGACAAATCCGGAAGTGTATCATGAAAGCCTTTTGAAGTTTTCCTCGTACGCTCCAACAGATTATTCATCTTTTTTCTTGAGGGAAAGTAATTCCCTTTCCATCTTATGCGGGAGGGTGCACGGAAAATATTAATCAAAAAACCTCTTCCGAAAATCCTTCCATTCCAACGCATCGATCTCCTCCTCAGGCTTCGTATTTTTTATCAATTTCCACCATTGATCTGCTTCAACCTCCATACGATAAACTACAAGGAGAACCTTATCTTTTCATAACATTGAAGGATGGAGAAGATCTTTTCAATGGAGTTGATCCATTGTTCAGTGATCGTGGGATCATATGATCCACTAAAAGTAGGAGGACTTTGTCTCTTTAGCTCTCAATAGAAAATTGTTCTTTCTAAGGGGGGGTTGAACGTTCTTATTGACCCATGTTTCTATTCAAAACATGAGTTAGCCGAGAGAGAAGCATGAAAAAGTTGGTGATTCCTGCTCCCATTGGATTGGGCGTCTCATTAGTATAGTCATCACACTGATCTTCACAACGGTTGTTAGCCCAAGTCCTCCTATTACCGTCCATTGGCGGGAATAAAAGAAAAGTTAGAGGTAACACATAAAGGGTAATACAAAGAAAAACGTTGAAGACTTTTAAATAAACTTTTATTTCCTTATCTCATGAGTCTATAGGCTTTAATATAGGCTTTTCATGATCTACTTTCTAACATAAATTCTTAGGGGCATTTTTTTTAATTCCATTAATAAGGGTTCATACTAAGCTTGTTAATTTATCAAAACATATCCACCGAGAGTGTCCTAACCATGAGTGAATCAAGGCCCGTTGTCATGCACCAGTTCCCATTCGAGTCTAGCTCAAAGTGGTGTTTTCAGGTTTTACCCCTAGGATACATCTGTGCCAAAGCCGCCTCTACCTGCTCATATCCAGACAGGGATGTATTTTCTTGATAAACCACTTACTCAGTACATACCAAAACTTAGGGATGTTTGTATTATACTTAGTATTGTCTCTAAGGCTTTACTAGGATTTTATAATCCTAGTCCCAAAAATAACTAAACTTATCCTCTGATACCAACTGAGACAACCCTGATTTTTAATACCAACTTAAACATGATTTATTACATAAATATTCACTTGATACAACAAAGAATATCGAGAGGTTTAGTGTATTTGGGGTTTAGTATCATTAAATATAAACTTGAAACATGAAATACAATATATTTATTGAAAACTTCCTTTATATGACCACTACATTCCCTCATACTTAGCATTTCATGGGATAACCTAGGGACATGCATAAGAAAAGGGTGAGCTATAAAGCCCAGTAAGGGAATACACCTGGAATAACATGAGGAGTAAAATACATGTTAGACCTTAGGCATATCAATATATCACAAGAGTAACATTAACATAAAGGCATGATAAAGTGTGATAATCATAACATGGAAATGTGGAAACAACACTTAACATGGAATTAGCATGAGACAAGGCTCATTGCACATAGAGCGTGAGTAAACCCTCATTGCACATGAAGCATGAGTAAACCCTCATTTCACTTGAATTAGCATGAGTTAACACTCATTTCACATGACGTATCATGATACTATACTTTACCCAATGCATTAGAGCTCTATAAGGGCACACCCTTCTTAAACATTTCATTTCGTGCATAAGTGTGCCACATGGATCATAAAACATGGATTCATAAAACATAATCATTTATTCCAAGATAAAGGAATTCAGAATTAATACATGAAACTTTATAATCAATAAGTAAATTTTCATAAGTTTGAATACCCTTGATGGATAAATGGGCATGGTATTCACTACACAATGGCATTGGCTTAGAAAATCTGTGTGATTTCGGTAGTGTAACGGTGTGGCGTAAGAATTCATAAAAATGATTTATGAGATAGAAATGGGTTCCTCATCATATTTACATGTAATGGAAATTAATGAGGTCATATGGATACATGTCCCAACAATTTTAATGTAATTTAAATTCATGATACAAAATTATTGCTTGAATGTAAATGAGGAGAGAGAAGTTCCTTTCGGAATTTTGGCATAGTAACGGGTGTACATGGGAGGGATTTAATGAGCGAGAAAGGGTTTTCTCATCATATTTACATGTAATGGACAGTAAGGAGGTCATATGGATACATGTCCCAACAATTTTAATGTAATTTAGATTCATGATACAAAAGTATTGCTTGAATGTAAATGAGGAGAGAGAAGTTCATTTCGGAATTTCGGCATAGTAACGGGTGTACATGGGAGAAATTTAATGAGAGATAAAGGGGTTCCTCATCATATTTACATGTAATGGAAAGTAATGAGGTAATATGGGTACATTTCCCAACAAATTTAATGGAATTTCGGTTCATGATACAAAAGTATTGCTTGAATGTAAATGGGGAGAGAGAAGTTCCTTTTAGAATTTCGGCATAGTAACGAGTGTACATGGGTGGAATTTAATGAGAGAGAAAGGGGTATCCCATAATTAAAACATAAAAAGGGAAGTATGAGGTAGGTGCTAAACCATACCCCAACATTCATAATTGAAATTAAAAGGGAAAAACAACATAACGAAAATTGGACAAAAATGAGAAAGGAAGAAAAAAATCCTTACTTGGAAGTGTGCTTCCAAAGGCTAGAGAGAGGATTTTGGGAGGCTTAGTGGGAGCTTGGGGCACCTTGGGAGGATTCTAGAGAGATTAGGGTAGAGGTTGGACGAACTCCAAAGGCTTTGAGGGAGGAGAAAGTGGGATCTTGGGTGGATTTATATTGGAAAGGTGAGGGAATTTTTTATTATTTAGGTTTAGGTCCCCTTACATTAAATTAATCCAAAACACAAACCATACCATGGTTTTGCCCATGGTTTTTGGAAAAGGGGAGAGGAAAACAATATTTTATTAGGCCGAAGTCCGAACTTCTTAAAATAATAGGGTTGCTTATGTGGAGGTGAGTCATACTCCCATGGAAATTAATTTAAAAAGACACGGTGTTTAATAAGTCTTGAGGGGTCCATTAATGCTTTGAAAAGTAAGCCAAAAAACCCAAAATCACATTATTTTAATGGTAAAACATGTATTGGCAGAAAATAAAGATTATAGTATTTTATTACATCACTATTGGGTCATTATGATGTCATAAAACACATTATATATTTAAACGATATTTAATTTTTACTCAAATATTTTACTGTCCCAGAAAATTATGAAAAATTCACCGTTGGATAATTTTGATGTCCTGATTCCAAAAATAACATTTATTTTATCTAAATAATTTTCTAAATATGTTAATTTTCACTTTTAAAATAAAAACAGATATTTATTGAAAATTCACGGGTTTTGACAAAAATGGCATTCAAACCTTAATAAAAATTATAATTGAATTCATACCATTATATGATAATTTATATATAATAAAGTTAATCTAATAATAAAAATATTTTATTAAAAAATTATTTAATTCAAAAATCCCTTATTTTAATAAAATAGATTTCTTAATTAAATAATAACTAAAAACACCATTTTTACTTTAAAAACTATTTAAAATGTATCAATAATGACAAGAAATTATATTCAGTATTATATAAAAAAATAATGTACATGAACATAATACTATCAATAAGTTATATAACCCCTTAAAACAACCGCATAAGACCTAAGGGTAAGGTGTTCCATGGTGACAGACTCTTGGGGTGGCTCAGATAACATCGCATGAGTGGTAATTTCTATCAACTTCCACTTCTCTCGTAGATGGTCCCATTCGAGATTGACATGGTGAATCTCAGCTTGGGATTGGTCAAGATAGAATCCCAAAGATGCCACCTCTTTTCCAAGCTCCGATAAATGAGCTTTGTATGGGGAAATTCTACTGGATGGGGCCATTGCTTCCTTTATCTGAGTAAATTTGGATTTGTTAAAGCCCTATATTTATACTAATCATGTGATATCTGTTCAACGGCTATATTAGCAATGGTAAAAATTCTTAACATAAAACCAAAGAAGTTGACATTTTATAAAAACATAAAGAGACATTTAATTAGATTAAGATGTATTTCCATTAATGAAACTTTGGATTGTTACAATTACCTTACTATAAGCTAGGTTCAAAACTCCTGGTAGACATACTTTGGTTAATTAACATTTTATTTACAAACCATTTTTTAAGATTTACATAGACGATGACCATGATTGACTTAGGATTAACATAAGTTGTCATAGATTGAAAATAATGTGTCAGTATTTTTGAATACAATAAATTATTTTTCATAATTATGTGGTTTACCATTATGATTAATTTTTCTCACACTGTTCCTTTTAGATTTAGTCAACTTATAGAACCTAATGTAATTGAATTAATGTGATATAAAATACAATGATTTTCCTCATTAGAAATTTTTAATTGGGTATTTTTAATAAAAAGTATTGTTTTTATTACAAAAAAATTTCTTATGATATTAATCTCAATGATATTCCAAAGGTTAAAAGGAGGTAACAATGTTTTGTTGATTTATTTGTGAAGTAAAAAACATCATCTTTTAGTTTGTCCAATATTCCACTAGTTAACGAGTAATGGATTAGTACCACAAAAATGATATTTTTCATTCTCAAGTTTTCAAAAACTGAAATACTTTTATGTCTATATATCATTCGTATGTATAGAAAGATCAATTACGGACTATTATCAATAAAATGAGGCAATGGGAAGAAATTTACACTATGGAGTGGGATAGGTTTAATTGTTTATTTTTCAAATAGTAATTTACTTGTATTATTAATCTGAAGAGAATTCCAAGATGTAAGATGAAGGATGATGAATCTATTAGTACTAATAAGGAATCTTTTACAATACTTTTTTGGTATTATTATTGTATCATCATCCATCCTGACAGAAATATTAATTAATTCTTTAGTGGATTAAAAAAATGTATTTTATAAGAATCATCTGTATGGGGCTTAAGTGGATTGGAAGAAATCATTTGATTTTTTATTAAGGAGTAAATTTAGATAGGAATTACCCATTAATTTTGTTGTTTTTGTTCGATAATAATCTTGGAATTCAAAAGAAATTATAATAACAATCATGGAGAAAAGATGATGATATTTCTTTTATGAAAAAAGTGTGGAAGGAAACATGGAGTATGTTGTCTCAAAGAGAATGGTAAATGTGTTAAGTGTGTAAATGATGAGAAATTTTTCAATTTAACATTAATATGAGGGGAAGAATAACTTGAATAGTGATGGAGACACATCACCACTAAATGCATCAACCAATCATCAGTGATTAAAATGCAATGAGTATGGGAATTATACTAACTTGTTCTAAAATATGAAGGTTAATGATGATGATCAATGTCAATAACCCAATAAGAAAATATAAAAAGGGAACTTCTCTGTGATTACTATTTTTTATGATGGGTATGATAATTATGTGGTGAAAAGAACACTTACTATCCACAAAAAATTGTTAATGTTTTATTTGATTATGGATCTTCCAAATTTTTATATCCAACTAATTTCATAATGGAATCACAACACCAACTCAATTATTAAATTATTAATTAGCGGTGATTTTGTTTTTAATATGATCAAATAAAAATTCTATGATTATTATACAATTGAATTTTGTTGGTATTTGATTCCTACAAATATCATCATTTCCCCCCTAGGTGAATTTTATGTTAACATTGTCAAGGATTATGATTCGTTTTATAAGTCCCACAATTATCGATGGGGTAGGTAAATAATTTTTAATATTATAAAAACCCCTATGATCATCAATTATTGTTACTATGAATATAAATATATTATGGAAATTACCTCTATTTTATGGGACTTGAATAATTTTCATAATGGTTTCTAATATTAGATGGTTGAGGAGAAACTCAACATCAATGAGAGACCTATTACATGAGAATTTTTTGGATGTCCTTAGAGAATAGTTTCCTAGTATTTTCTCAAATTATGATGTTATGTTTTCAATAAAATTCATAACTAGTGCTACACCTAAATCTAATAATCTATATAGAATGGCCCTGATTGAGTTTTAGGAAATGAAGAAAGAAATCCTATAGAATCATAAAAAGGGATTCATTTGTCCAAGTGCATCACCATGGGGTGTACCAATTATTTTAAATATGAAAAAATATAGAACAATGTAAATCATTATAGATAATTGGGAACTTACCAATATCACAATCAATAATATGTATCGTTTTCCCCATATTTTTGGTTTTTTTGAACAATTATGTGGATCTAAATATTTTTCCAAGATTGATATTTAAACTTCATACTATCAGTTGAGGGTTAAAAGTGAAGACATACTAGATAAATCCTTTCGTACTTGGTACATATATTATAAATATTTATTTATGTCATTCGGTCTAACTAATTCACCCTCTATCTTCATAGACTTAATTAATAGAGTTTTAATATATTACCATAATCACTGTATGGTATTATTTTTAGATGAAATTAATATATATTAAAAGATAAATGAATATCATTAATATTACTTGATTAATGTACTGAAGTCACTAAAGAAGTATAATCTATATGAAAATTTTAACAATTTTGAATTTTGGATATATAAAAGTTTATTATTTGTCCATATAATCTCAAGAGAGGGAAAATTTGTGGATCCATTAATGATGGATCTTATTTGACATTTCCCTAGACTAACCATGGTGACTAAGATCCATTGTATACAGGTTTTTTCAATATATAATCAACAATTTGAGTATAATTTCGAATGGATTTATAATAAACTCACAAAGTTAACTCAAAATGGATCCAAGTTCCTTTGGATAGATGAACGTGAGGAATATTTCAATGAAATTAATATAAGTTTGGTCATTGAGCTATGATTACACTACCCTATAGTGGAAAAGTATTTTTGATTTATAGTGATGTATTTATGTAGGGTATGGGTTGAATCCTTGTGTATAATTATATAGTTATACCTTAGGCATCATGATAGTTAATGTTTCATAAGAGAAATTCCCCAAATCACAATTTTAAGTTAGTGGTTGTAAATTTTCCAGATATGTAGGAATTATAATTATGGAGAAAGGATTGAAATATATATTGATTATTAATGTTTTATTTTTATATCACTAAAAAATATTTGAATAGGTTCTATAGATGATTATTATAGTCTATTAAATATTATGACTTCTCAACACATTACCACCATGGAAATAAAAAAAATTAGTCAATGATTTTATTAGAAAAGATCATGCTAGCTTATCTATGACAAGGATCACAATAGATATAATATTTATTGATTTTCAAAATATCTACCTTCAAATATTATAAGAAGGGGAAAATTATATCTTACTCAAATTAGTGTCCAACCATCTATCCATTATTTGATTAATGAGGTGTGGTGGGAAGTCATGACATTTTAAAATAAAATAAGAAATTTTACTTTATTAATCCTTGATTGTGATTAAATGGTAATGCTCAAGTATCGTTTCTGTGTCTCATCCATACCATATTTGAATAAGGATTTATTGGGTGAAGCCCATAATATTTCATTCTCTATTCCTTCAAGAAGTACAAAGATGTAAAGATATATGAAAGAATATTTCTAGTTGTACAATATAAATAGAGACATTGCATAGTTTGTATCATGGTTCTTGTTATATAAGTAGCTTATGGATGAGAGACATAATTATAGGGGGTTTTATAACCATTACACATACTACAATAGTAAAAGTAAAACATTTCCTTGGATTTTATAATTGGACTCCATAAAACACCTGATCCCCTAATCTTATTTATGATATAGTCTATCACCTTATGAAGTGAGAAAACATCATTCAATCAAAGTATATTTATCCCTTATTCATATTTTGAGAACATACATGATAGATGTTTTAAGTTTTCATGGAGTTCCAAATTCTATTTAATATTATCATGATCTGAGTTTTACTTTGATGTTGTGTAGAAATAAACAACATGCTTAAGATTTAGAATTATGTTTCTGTACTCATTATCATCCTCAATTTGATGGTTAGTACTAGAGAACCCTTCATACCCTAGAAAATATGTTGAGATCCTATTATATGGATTTCAAATAATTTGGGATTAACATCATCCTCTAGCTACATTTTATTGCATCAATATATGTTATTCAAGAATTTATATTTCTCATTTTAAATTCTTCAGTAAAAAATATCTTTTCATTTTCCTTAATAGAGGTAATATAATGGTACACAAGGGAAAATGAAAAAAATAATAGACAAAAATGAATATAGAATAATGAGAAGAAGCCTTCAAGGAGGCCTAATATATGTATATTGAGCACATCACCTCTAATAAAGTTGACACTCTCCATAGGGAGGGAGATGATACTAGTGTAAACTAAAAGGGGAAAGTATGGATCACCTCGGGATGCTAATAAATCAGCAACTAGATTAACTTATCTTCTATTGTAAGTAATTCTCATTCCATTAGGTATTTGACTGTGGCCTTTGTAGATGAGATACTCAATGGACCAAGGAGTGATTGAATATCCTTGAAGGGAGTTTTGGTTCAACAATGAGTCTGTTTCAATGAAATTAATGAAGATATTATGTAAGAGGTAGGTCTCAAGACCATTTAGTAACATGTAAACATAACCCATGATCAGATAACCCTATCCATAGATGTTTCTGAAGGCTAGGATAATGGAACCATTTTTGTCTCAGACAACACTACCTCCCCGCATAAGTCCATGATTACACAATCTATCAAAATTGATATTGAGACCATGCTCCAGTGGGGACCAGTAGATCCAACAACCCATCCTATATGAAATGGGTCTATGAATTATGCTAGAAACCATAACTCACCTAAATGAAACACTAGAGTCCCATTTCATCACCATGAGACCCAACTCCACTGCAAGAACCCTGGGCATGATCTGGAAACCAAGAGGTGATTTGGAGAGACCCTTTGTTTGGGCTTTGTTTATGGAATCCCATATAAAAAGCATCAAGTGGATAGAATGGTCTCTTTTTCATTACAATCATGAAGATTAAAGTTTTCTCTATGAAAAAAGTTCCTGAAAGTGCTGACATCACCATAATAGAGATCATCAAAGCCAAAGAACTCCTCAAATCATCTGCACACCATTGTAGCATAGGCCCTTTCAACATAAAAAAAATGACACACTGATTCTTAATTTCTATTGGAGAATCAACATCATTTTGAAGAAAAATTAATACCTTTACATCAAATCACACCATTAGTAGGAATATCTTGGTTTCGAATCCTCCAAAGAAAGAAGTTCTATTTAATGGGGATATCCTTCCACCAAAAAAACTCACTAGTAGAGGTTTTCATAATATTTCCTTGCTACAACCACCTGTAGGACTTGGTAGAGAAGGTACTAATGGGTGGTATAGTGAAAATGAAACAATCCTCTTCCAAAGAGAAATCATTGAGTTCAAATATCTCCCACTGATGATGGTGAAGGGTGGATTCCATTAGAGATGGGTGAATAATCTCATGGGAAAAATAAATATCTAGAGTAGGTCATACCTATAATTCAATAATACCACACACCCAATTATCAAACCAGTAGTTGATGTCACCTAGACCCAAAATCCAATGTTAGTGTAGGTTAAGAAGTGGAATGTGTTGCCAAATAATTTTCCAATAAGATAAGAACATTCCTATAGGGTTGTCCAAATCAGGACCATACTTATCATGAATAAACTGACACCACATTGACCTTCCTTTTAGGACCACCAATGCTAGTTTGGCTTAGATAATGTTCATAGATTCTCCAACACATAGAAGATTGATGAGCCCTCTTCCACCGGCGAATCCATTCTCTTCCACGAAGCTCACCTACACCTTCCCTCTCTACGATCATCCCAGATGAAATAAGATAGAATGACTTCAATATTATTAACAACAGTTTTCATAATCTTAATAACAAAAAGCACATACATGGGGATAGATGTGAGAACATAATTAACTAAGGAAATACTTCCTCAAAATGACATGAACCTATTATTCTAGTTGGGGAAACTGTTGGAAATATTCCTAAAAAACACTTTAAAGTGTGTAAAACAAATTCTACCAGGAAAAACTATGGTACCATGGTATTCCATAGGGAAATGTCTTGTACTAAAACCCTGTAAATTATTAGTGTTATTAATCAGGCTCTCTGAATAGTGGTTGGGGGTAATGGAGTTTCTTTTTTCCATATTAATAATATCCTAGATCAATTTTTTTATTCATCAAGAATTTTACCCATGTTAAAAATAGAGAGGTGTCCACCATTAGTGAATAAGTTCACATCGTCAGCAAAGAGAATATGAGAGACTCTATTGAAGTGTTTTCGGCATATAAAAGGGTGAATAGAGCCTTCAATCTCTTTTTATACATTAATCTACTCAAGTAGTATTGGATATGAATGAGTAAGAAAGGAGACAAAATATCCCCTTATTTAAGTTCTCTAACTGACATTAAAATGACACATCATTTTCCCATCATGGACATCGAAAGCCACAGGGAGTTATAAAACCTAAAGAAAAGATCCCTCACCCAATCAGAAAATTCTATTTAATCCATGACCATAAAGATAAACCACCATTAAAAATGGTCATACTCTTTTTCGATGATTATTTTACTGAAAATATTAAATCATAGGATCTTGGGAAGGAGAGATTCCATCATTTCCTAGGAAATTCCAATAGTATCTTTTGTCGATATACCATTAATAAATCTATGATGATTCCCAGAGACCCATTCCAGAAGGTGATGAGCCAAATGTTTATTGGGAATATGAGAAAAAATATTTCAATAAATGTCTCACATACTAATGGGTCTGAATTTATTGAGTGAGGTGGGGTCTTTGACCTTTGGGATATGTATGAGTGTGGTAGCATGTAGCAGATGTGGAAGAACACCCTTACCAAAGAAGTCAGAAAAGGAATCAAACATGACACCTTTAATGAGATCCCAAGAGGAAGAATAGAATGAGGCAGGGAACCCATCCACCTCAGGGGAACTATTTTCATTCAAGGAGTTTGTTGCAATCCATATTTCAGGTACATCCGGTCATTACATGAAAAATCATTGGTAATCGAGGAAACCAATCTAGGAATGAAATAAAATAAGTCCGATTTCCCACTGAGATAACCATCCTACTTGCATGGGTTGGAATCAGTCAATAATTATTTGAAGATGGAATCATTCATACCTCCCACGATCTCTAGATGATTATAATAGGAACCAACATCCAAGAGAATGTCTGGTATGGTACCCATTATCTTTTTACTTGATACATGATTGGAAAAAACAGTATTTTTATCAACCTATTTTAACCAAGTGACCCTAGAATTATCATTGACAACTCTTTCTTTATGAATAATAAGGTTAGTACACTGATATCTCAAAATAGTAAATATATTGAAGATTTCGTCATCCCAACCATTATCCAAATCCAATTACAAGTGATCAATGTCATTTTTTGATGTATTCTAGGTCGTAATCATGAGAAGGATAACTATTGTTTAATTCCATGAGGTATTCCTTCATCTATATAAGAATATTGTGGAATTTATTCCATGATCTCCCTTCATTAGATTTTTTCTAGGAGGAACTGATTAGTAAGAGAAGGTCGAGAATGGATCACCATCTACTTGAGAAGAAAAAGCACTCGCTAGTCAGATTCCTATCCGCGAGGGAAATGAGAAGATGAGAGTGATCAAAAATCAAATGAACCATATGGTTGAATATAGCATTTGAAAACTGAGAGATGTAATATAGGTTGGAGAGGCAATGATTCAAGTGACACTAGGTTTTGTGATCTCTCTTTCTATTGTTTCACCATGTGAAACTGTCTCCTGAGAGGCCTGCATCCAGAAGACCACTCCTCACCACAATTCCTACAATGCCTTGATGATATCTCTATGAAAAAACCCAACCACCATTTTTCTCTAATACTTCCAGGATCGTATTAATGTCACCCTAACTAGTAATTTAGAGCTTTGAATAATACATGCTTCCATGTTCACCCACATCAGATCCCTAGAACACGCATCATATCTAGAATAGACAAAGGAGAAGAAGAAGGATAAGCTACACTTTCTAATAGAAATAGTGATATGAATGTCTAAAATGTTATATTTCATTATTATTAGAGAATTTTCATAGAATAATAAAATATTTTGATTCAGAGGATCTCCATATAAGGAGTTGTATAGCCCTATTCTCTAAGAAAAAATGTTTATCTTAAAACACCTTTATTTAGGTTCTAATACTTCCACTATCAAAATACGCTCACTAAGGACTTCATTGGAAATGAATTTTGTTATCACCCAGGCACCCAAGGAATGATAATTCTATATAATTCCATAATAAACTTTTATGAGAGGCACCTAGCTATTGCCTCGGATGACTGATGAGGACCACAATGACAATATGATCAACAAGCAGATAGTTTGGAGTGAGCCCTGGTTAATACTCCACTAGAGGAATAGGTATAAACTAAGGCTTCATTATCATGATGACTAAGTCTAGGAGAGGATGAGAGGGGAAAGAAAAGAGAAGGGGAGGTAGATGGAATATCATCTTCATGAACCTTTAATAACACACTGAACCTGTTCTCTGATACCAAATTTTTTTTACCAACTCAAGTATAAAATATTATCTAAGAGGATCAGGGATCTAAACTGGAGGAGACATCATTCCACTCATCAGACACAATAATCTCAAGTGGAGTGACAGAAGGGACTAAGGCCAAAAATTGACCCAAACCTAGAAGGACTAGTGGGGAAAAACAACTAGAAAGTAGAGGAAGAGAAGAATCCAGGGACACCAAAGCTATGGGGAGCTTGATAAGGCATAACCGGAAGCTCCTGTGGACCAAAGGAGTCTTCTATAGAGGGAGTTCCAAGATTGCAGAAACTCAGTAAAGCTGTAGTTTACCCAACTAGAAGAACCATAAGACATGTAGAGGATCCTTCAAAGGATGATACTGGAGGTAGATTTGTCATTGGGGGATCTTAACATGATCTGTGTGTAACTGGATGGAAGGAGTTATGTTTTATCTATGATTCCAATGAATTACCATAGATCAGGAAGGATTAGTATAAGAGAAGAGAGGAAGAGTAGGTAATTGACTTCCACAACTCAAATGAGAATTCCATGTGGATAATAATTTGTGATGGAAAGGGAAGAAATAGATCCATGGATATATAGATGTGGTCCATCAAAGCTTCTTGGATATGAAGAGTTCTAGAATCCACTCCTAGGAACTCATAGAGGGATTCACCGATACTTCGGATGAATGGGATATTTTGAAATGGGAGAGGTAGGCAAGGAAATATAAGATATAATACTAAGAGAGTGGATTCATTCCTTAATTGTACACACATAGACCATGTAAAAATATGAAATCATCAGTTGTACATTGACGTAGAGTTCGGAGACCAATCCATAACATAATATTCTCTAGAATAAAGAAAAATAAAAAAATATTTACTATTAATCACTGAGATGAGGTCTGGTGCCTTCAATCCCCAAGAGTCAACATAAGATTGAAACATCTCCAACAGGGGTTTATCTTCTCCAACTCTGTCCAGCAAGGCCCATTGATGAATATAAACTTCTTCATCAAGCACAGACACCTAGAAAACCATGATCAGAGAACCATCCACTAGTACAGGGTGTGATGGGGCAAGAGGGTCATCTGGGAGAGACCTCACCATCCAAGGTGGAGGGGGGATAAGAAGAGCCTCTTCAATGACAACCTTAGGGGGGTGGGGCTGAGATGATGGATGGACAGGGGTGGAAACCTGGGACGAAGGTGAGGAAGTGGAATCTGGATGATAAGGCCCTGATGTTTCCAAAATGGAATGAATAGTAAGACTAGGAGGAGGTTAAGAGGTCCCCACCACTGTGAGTAGAGGCTGATTTGCTTTTATGATAATAGTATCATGTTATGTAATGGTAGGAAAAAATTTGAAATGGTGGAGGTGCGTGCGGCATATTCTAATTCATTGAGAGATCCATATTTTTTCGAGAGTATTGAAGAATTTTGTGGAATAAAGTATAGAAAGAAAATGTTATAGGATGAAGTTGAAGAAAGAATTATTTTGGAGACTGATCTATCAGAGTAAATGGATTAGATAAATAGATCTATCCAGGAGAAAATCAAGGTAGATTAGATTCTACAAAAAAATTCCTAACAATCATCAATGAAATATAAAATTCAATTTTTTTGAGAAATTACTCCTAAAAATTTATCTATAGAATTTGGTTATGAGATTTATAAATTATTTAAATCCAATACCAAGTTAAATTATCCACCTTTAGATTCTCCATTGAGTAAGGATTTTACCTTATCACCTACCACTTCCACTGAACGTCTCTCTAATTCAAGATGTGTTCCATGTGTCTACACTAAAAAATTATATGCCTAATCATTCACATGAAAAAAATTAAATGTTTTTATTCCTATATAATGATATTTAATATGAAGAAATAACTATATAAATATTGGATCATAGAGATATACTACTCAAAAACTAGAATACTCACATGGTAAAAGTTCTCAAGGGGAATAAAAAATTTGAAGAAGCTACATGGGAACCTGAAGTTGTGGTGAAATTGATATATCCTCATTCTTTATCAATGTTATGTAATTTTAATGGATAAATATATTTTAAGTGGGGTATAATTTATGACCTTGATATTTTATGATACAATTCTCTTCAGATAAATTTAATTTCCTTCATATCTTATAATACATGAATCATGCAGTCTAAATGAACCATAATACAATATTACATTATATCCGAGATATTAAATTAAAGGAGTGAATATGAATATTCTCAATTTGAAGTAAAAAAATATTTAGTGGTTTTAAATAATGAAAATATATAAATAAATAGTAGTCAATTTTTAGTTAATTCATTATTCTTTAAAAATGTTTTCTCAAAAATTGTATTTATTCCTTCTTCTGAGAATTTTTTTGTTTAATTTCTCCCATATTGAGAAACTTAATTCTAAAAAATTAACATCTTTTTTAAATAATCATTTCAAAATTATATTAGAGGGTATTTTTTTAGAATATTTAGAGAAAAATTAATTTTTGATGAATAACGAAAAATACTGAGATTCATTGAAAGTTGACTTTTAGTTCCAAGAATATTAAAACATTATTTTTTTTAAAATTATTTAAATGTAAAATTAGAAAATTTATATTATTAATAATTAAAATTCATGTCATTTTAATAGCTATTATGTTTGATTTGGGTTTTAAGAACATGTAAAACATAAGAAAAACTTTTTTCTTAGAAAATCGATTATCCTCATATTTTATGGGTTTAATTGAAAATGAAATTCTATGACATATATGAAATGAAGTTTACTAAATAGATTCCATATTTTCAAAAATCATAATTAATATATTATAATAATGTAAACATAGTGTTTGGACATAATAAATAGTTTACACAGTAAAAATTCAAGACCATGGATCAGGATAGAACATGTTTTTAGGGTTTTAACCAAGAGATATGGGTAATTATTAAAATTCAAACATATTTAGACCATATCCATCCCAACATCGAATATTTGGCCATATGGAAGCATTTTTCAGGATAATAAATTTATAATGTTTAATTCTTTAAATAAAATCAGTGTGTGCCCTCTCCCTCACTTATAGAATGACACCCCTAACATCACTATCCAGGTATTTTAGGAATTGTTTGTCTTAAAATATCATTCCAAGGGTCCTTTTAAAATGATCTATAAGAGTACAACCGAAGAAGAGATAGCCATTTTACCCGACCTTTTTTAATTTATTTCTACTTCTACCACCTCTATATCAATGTAATTTATCATAAAAAATAAATTTAGTATCCTCAATAAACATAAATTTTATAATAGTCATGTAACCACCAATACCCACCCTCTTTTATATCAAATGGGAAGTGAAAGGATTAATCATGACTGCGTGTGGAATACTACCTCTATGTAGTGATAGAATTAATTTTCTAACACCATCATTGATTGATGGTTTTATTATGGGTTTAATGTTTATACATGATATTTATTGAATAATTATTATTTTATAATTATAATATCATATCTTCCTTCTTACTTACTAATACAATGGAAAATAATAATATTGCTTATGCGAACAAGTGGACAGCCACCTCTATGAATTAGTGTCATTCATTTTTAAATTATTCTTTATGTGTATGGTAATAAGAATAAATTTACTAATATAAATTATATATATAATATAAATATGATTCTATAAAGGAGATTTTTATTTAAATTTCTTTTATTACATCTTTAAAGCAGTGAATACATCGTTTATATGTACATAAGTCCAACCGTCTCCATGAAAATATGTAATTGTCTTTTATATCTATACATTTTATGGATGAATAAATTTATATATAAATTGAATTTATATGATACTTATATCATGATTAAATTTTTTTAGATTATGTAACCATGACCAATGTACAATTATTATAACTGTCGAAGTGAAATTCTCATGAAAAATCAAACAGGTAACACCAAAAAGAAATGATTTTATTGATGAATTATTAATAAAAAAGTGTTTTAAAATTTTAACTGTATAATATATGATATTATAATTATTTAAATTATTACATTGTATAATTATAATTAATTTAAACTTATTATATTGTATGTTATTGAACTTTCTATTAAAGTTTCACTTGCGGTAAGGGATTTTCATCTCACCTTTATTTCTATGAAACACGTGAAATATTAAAAACTTGATTCTTTTATGTGATATATATACTACCAATGAATTCCTTTTATGATTTATAATAAAAGTTATGGGCATTAATATATCCATATATTTTTATATCCTTTAAGAGTTTTCTATTTGAATGTTTCCAAAATTGTTAGGGAATTGCGTTAAAATTGCATTGCTTATCATGATTATTTAAGATCATGTTTCCGATGATGAAATTTTATGACCAATAAATCAATAATATCATGGGTTTTATTATACACTAGTTATTTATAGAGGATAAGTTTTACCCATTTTATTTTCCTCTCATTAATAACTTATAAGACTGATGGAACTTCATTAAGGAAAACTGAATTTATTTCTATCATTTGTCAAGGATTATTTTCCTTCCATGTCCGTGTTTTTTTAAAATCAATAATGTTTTTAAATTATTATTTTATTGTGTATTGTAATTTTTACCAAATATTTAATATTTAAAAAATGGTTTAAAATTAATCTTCTTCTATTTTTTCATGTGAGTAACTTTTTACTTTTTACCAAATATTTGAAAGGAATATTTGTTTTGACGTAAACTACAAAAATATAATTGTATAATGTCATGGAAAATAAATTCATTGAATATTACTTTACAATTTTTCAAGAATATTTTCAAATAATATTTTTTCTAAAATTGTTAGAAATTGCTAGAATTTAAATATGAGATTTCAATACATAAAAGATATTTTACTTTAGAAAATTTTGATTTGATATTTTAATTTCAATTTCATCTATGATGGAATCCTTTGATGTAACTTACATTTTTTTAGATATATGATCCTATTATACCATACTTATTATTTACCTTAGTTCTTTATGATTATGATGATCTTATGCTGTAGGGAAATACAGAAATTTTTATTAAACATGTTTCCTTTCCTCGAGTTATGATTTATGATGAATGATTTATGATATTTTATCACACATATGAATGGATAGTGATTGCATGATGGGTGGGCGTAGAATTATATATCCATATATTTCATTTCGTAATGTCTGATATCTCTAGAGATAATATGGATTAGAATGGGAACTGAACCTAGTTTAGTAAGTAACTCTAACAACTATGATATTCCTGAGAGTGATCATTGTCTAACTATACAACATAATGTGGGGTGAACCCAATCCACAATGATAGTATTAAAAGTGATCCTTGACTATGAATGTTATTTTTTATGATTATGTATATGCCACAGCTTATGTGTTTTTCTAATGTAACGATCCCATGGATCATATTATTTTGTTATTTTATGATTCATGTATTTTGAACTACCATGATTTATAACATGACTCATGATTATGATCTATAAAATTCATAGGATGGTTTTAAAATGATATTTTAATTTCCTCATACCCTTATTATCATGATATGTTTAATAGATCATTGATATCTCTCTTTTAACCCTTACTAAGCATCTAAGCTCACCCATTCTTATATTTCCTTACGACAAGTTATTAAGAAATATTTTTGATTTTTTTGAAGAAATTTTCTATTTATGAATAACATTGTAGGAGATTATATTGATTACTTTTGAACTATTTGTTTATGTATAAATTCTTCTAATGACATTGAACCAATATGGTTCAATCAATGATCATAATGTCATGTAATGAATATTCATCTATTACTATGTAATTTTTATCTATGAAAAGTATGGTTCCTTATATAAAATCTATCCAAGTTGGTTCATATAAAACATTTGGGGATGTTGTTAAAGAACATTCAGGGACAAGAAATTTTTGCTAATTTTCTAAGTGATACTTTTTTATTCAATAGGTATATATTTTAGTCCATGAAATTTTAAATAGGGGATAAATCTATTGATCCTAAGAGGATATATTTTATCATATTATGGGATGAAAACTATTTTTTTAGATATCAATATTTCATTGTTTATATGATTAATATAAGTGGTTTGTTTGATAAATTTATTATTTTTCCTCAGAAATGATAAAATCTAATCTAAATACATTAAATAATTTAACGGGGTTATAAATTCTAATTTATGTTTCATGGAATGATATGAAATGCCGATTGTCTTGATGGTATATTGAGTGGGGTTCAATTTCTTGTTCAATCATTCATGTCTAGTTCACCATGCTCATTTTCAATAGAAACACCTAATGGATCCCAAATCTAAAACTAGGTACTAGCATTATTTCCAAAGGTATGCAGTCAATTGGGGGTTTAGACCCAATGAATCCTAGTAACTCAAATTGGTTGAGAGGATTGTAGTTTAGGATCATCACACCCTTTTGGGGTGAATTATTTCCTCCACATTTACTCCATTTAAGATTTAATATATTTCTATGAATAAATTCCTAACCTTGATATGGGAACGGTTACCCTAATAAAATGATCTATTGTTAAACCCTCCTTTTATAAAGGGGGTCAATAAATGATTCCATTATTATGTATTTGGGGATATTAATCTATTTCCTTTTAATGGGTATATTATTATATTTTGAATCAATATATCCATTCACTCCATAGTTTTCTAAAATCCTGGAAGGTGACAGATATTTTGAGGATGGGATCGAACCATTATGAGGATTATTAAATGTTCTGCTTATAATAGGAATCAAACCCATAATGTTTTGGGACTCATTCAGTTTAATGTTAAGTGTAATGGAGATATATTAGGGAACTTATCCACCATGTATTAAGCTCAATCATTTGAAATAAATCTTACATATTTGGATTATGGATTGAATCAGAGTCATTGTATTTTGATCGTGCCCTTGAAACTTTCCCAAAAGTGGATTCCCTTTTATAGGGGTAATCATATAATTACACTAATCATTGATAATATACTAATGATTTCCTGGTAAAGGAGTTTCATAATGAAAATTTTATATTAATTTAAAATCCCTAATCCCATGTGATCTATTCTTGGTATGAGAAAAATGGGATAGCATGCAATTTGTCTCACTATAAGTTGATACAAGACATACACACTAGTGAGGCCCATATGGGGTGTTTGATAAATATAGAATCTGCTGTATTAATATGTATTAATAATTCTATTTAAGGAAGGTACAAGATTCATCATAGTGTAGTTTTCTTCTCAATCCACTGGTGGGTGAGGAAGAAAGATAATTCCATGGTATAGATTTGGTCCTAATTGTTAGAATGTCAGAGACATGCAGGGGCATAAACCAAGGTGGATGCCCATTTGAGCTTGGGGCATAGGAATTCATCCAAAATATTATATTTATGTTTGTAATCTATTTTCTCATAGTTTAGTTAGACTGGGGCTTACACACTAATTTTTTCCTTATATACCCATTGGAGAAGTTTATCATGTCCTGGGATGTTTGTTTAACATGGATTAGTTGTCTACCTAATAATTTTTTTGGATATTTTTTTGAAATGCATGAATATGTATAGTCATCTACAGTATACCTATAAGAAATTATTCAAGATAATCATACTGTCCAATTGACTTATCCAATGGACATCGCATAACCGAGATGACATGTCTGGAAGACACATTACTAAAAACTCTACCAATACCCAAGGTTCTATAAAGCTTCAGGAACCAAGATGTTAGTATAGACCAATACCCACCATTTTTAAACCCTTGGTATAGGCATTTTTTTATGTACATACCTTTTCCCACAGTTTGGGAAACCGGGGTATAGGTCATTAATTAAAAAAATACCCATTGGGATTTTGTCGCATCACTTTCCCCTTAATGTCTAGAAACTATACCATTGCTTTATCACTCGTTTTATGTTCTTATATAAAATATAAAAATATATATATTATTTTATATATGTCAATATTTATATTAATATATATTTTTTATTATTTTGTTTTTTGGAAAAAAATTGGTCAAATTATTACCACAGTTTGGTCAAATCATTGATATAGGTCAAATTTTTTTCGACGATCAAACCCTATTTACACAATTTAAAAAAACCATGGGTACAGACCAATCTATACCCACTTTTTTTAGAACAGTTGGTATAGGTATTCCCCAAATGAAATTCCTGCAAAAGATATACCCATGGTTCTCCAGAAACCTTGGGTATAGGGTTGACCTATACCCCTAGTTTTTGGAGAACCATGTGTATAGGTCTGCCCTGTGAAATTATATTCCCCAAAAAAACAAATACCAATGGTTCTCTCAAAACCATGGCTATATTGTTGACCTATACTTATGGTTTTTGTAAAACCGAGGGTATAATCCCATTTTCTTGTAGTGACATCATATGATCAAGGATGATATATCCTGAAGGATACACATCATCTATTTGACTTTCCTGAAAGACTTATTTAGATCAAGGTTGAAATATATATATGGTTTAGCATGATCTGGATAATTTTTCTAGAGGACGTCACTTGAACTAGTTTTCATGTCTTGGTGACATCATGAATACCTATTGAAATTTCCATCTTTTATCATAATTCCTAGCTGACACATCCATGTTTTAGTGCATATATTTGGATACATGTTTGGAGGTTATGAAATGATTTGGCTTGAAATACTAGAGGTCTACACCCATCTTTTGTGGCATTCCCGGAGGGTGTTGTGTAACTTTTCGGATACATACAATGGAAGTCACATTATCTAAATATAAAATCAATGTATCTTCCTTCGCAAGATTCTCATATATGTTTTATTATTTATTTCATCCTTTATTTCATACGTGCCTTGTGTTATTTCCAATGTTAGCATATTTTAGGTTTCGCATGACCTAGTGAACTTGAGGGGCCTATTTTTCATATTCTGAATAATATGATAGTAGTTTATCATTTGATCTATAGACTGATCACGCCAGGAACATACTCTTGATGTGTGGCCCCATTGGTCATTCCAAAAAATTTATATGGTAGAAGTCCTAATGATGACATGGCTAGCCACTCTGAAAAATATTCTCCTATGATCTCAAGTATTTTTTACCTATGTTGTGAATCCGTGGTGTTTTTATTTTCCTTTTTATTTTTTATGTTGGATTTATAATCCCCTATACCCCTATGATACACCTCCTTACATAGTGCATATCCTGTGGTATGCGATGGACTCAATGGAGGGATTATAGTGTCACGTTCATTGCATGATCCTACCATGGTCCGTACATGGAATCATGTGATGATCCATTACCATGAGAATGATATAAAATCAACATGGTTAATAGAACCTAGAAGATAAAAGTGATTTATCCTAACAATGTTAACATGTTAAAGAGTTTTCATAGGGTCGTTCTAAAATTTATTGGAGTCTTTGTGTTATTAGGATTATCATGGAAATAATTTATCATGATCAAATATCAACATTTTGGGTTATTTATGATACAAAGGAAACATGGAAAAGGGGAATTTATAGGATCATATTGAAATTTCTATAGACCCTCTTGAGATCATGTTAGCTTAATGAGGTAACTTCACGTGAATGATTTGGATTTTCAATGTGCGTCCACAAAATCAATGGTGATCACATGAAGAACATAACCCATTTCATATGAAGATCTGTGCATCTTCTATACATGACAATCCCCCACCTTTTCAATTTTTTATTTATTCCCTCATTTTATTAGAATATGAGATCTTGATACATCGTGCGACTTTTTTCATGGAAAACCAGTATACTTGTATAATATGGGTCATTTGGTAAGTGATGGATCTCATGATGACACCAAATCATTTTCATTGATAACCACTCTTCTTTTTTGTAAATCCACAGGGGTGTCATATGCTGGAACAAGCATGCATGGGGTCCTTCTTATGATGAAGGTGGCCCACAAAAATCACTTGATAGATATTGGTAATCATATCACCTGGGGATTCATGAGGTCTTTTGGATCATATGATCACACCAAATGAAGAAAAACACAGATCTCCTTCCTATAAGTCTTCAAACATTCTCTAACTTTATTTTATAAAGGGGATTTGGATTATTGTTAGGTGTCTGTCAGTTGAAACATTTCATTATGTGGAGGATCTCATCTTGAATCCATCACATGATAAGAATTACTTGTAAATATTTATTTGAATGAATTGGACGGTAGTCAAAGGGGATTTGTGTGATCAAAAGTTGATCATGTGCTACACATGACCCATTTTCATGACCTACTAAAGTTCATGCACTTGAACAACCTTCTAAAGTTCATGCACTTTAACGAACATCTAAAGGTTATGTGATCTATTTGACCCATCCACCTTCTATTCCTTTGTTTTCTAGAGAAAATACTACCCGTACTTTGGGTTTTTCATCCTGTCTATATTGTCCAATTCTCATTTTGTGGGTATTATTTATTATAATGAGATTTAAATATGAGGAAATGGAGGTGGGTAAAGTATCTAAAAATATTTTACATTGACCTGTCATATATACCGGGATAGAGAAACAAGATCCTTGATTATTTGAGATAAAAATATAATATCTTATTTCCTTAGTAAGAAATGGATAAATAAAAAGTGATGAGTATATTTTTAATGTTATATCTAGAAATTAAATAAATACATGGTTGATTTATGTTACGACATACCATAATTACTTCAATATAGATAGTTCAGGAATTGTTTCTCTATTTTCCTATTCATAAATGAAAATTTATTTATGATACATTAACTAGAGGATATATTATCAATCAAGTGGAAAAATATTATTGATTTTTAACATTATTAATGAAATTTTAAATAAAAAATTCTCTCATTTTAAAGGATTTCATGAGGTAATTTTACCATTCTAGGTGTGTAGTGTATCCTAGTGAACACAAAATGATTAATTATATAACATTTTAAATCTGGTATATGGAAACACGAATTTTAATACACACTTATACATGATTTATTACATATTAAAATTCACTTGATAAAACATATAAGATCAAGAGTTTTAGTGTCTTTGGGACTTAGGAACATTACATAACAACTTAAAACATAGGACGTGGAATCTTATTGAAAACATCGTTTACATGACGACGATATTCCCTCGTACCTAGCATTGCATGGGATAACCTGAGGACATGCATAAGAAAAGGGTACGATATAAATCCTAGTAAGAGAGTGAACAATGAAAAACATGAAATATACAATACATGTTAGGAAATAGTCATATCACTGGAGAATAAGATAAACATGAATATAAAGGCATGATATAATATTATTAACATAACAAGGAAATATGGAAACAACGTTTAACATGATTCTAGCATGAGCCAAGGCTCATTGCACCTAGAGCATGAGTAAACCATCATTGCGCTTTATTTAGCATTATTAACCCCTAATTGAACTAAAAATATCTTGATACTAATCTTAACCCAATGCATTGGATCACTATTAGGGCACACCTTTCTTAAACATTTCATTTCATGCATAAGTGTGGCACATGGATCCTTAAACATTGATTCATTAAACATAAATATTTATTCCATGATAAAGAAATGTGAAATTCATACATGAAATCTATAATAAATAAGTTAATTTTCATAAAGGTGAATACCCCTGATAGAGAAATGGGCATGGTACTCACTACACATTGTCTTTAGCTTGGAAAATCACGGTGCAATTTCAGCAGCATAATGGCTTGACATAAGGATTTATAGAAATGGTTTATGAGAGAGAAATGGGTGACTCATCATATTTATATGAAATGGATAGTAAGGGGTTAATATAGATACATGTACCAACATAAGTAATGGAATTTAGATTCACAATTCAAAAGAATTTCTTGAATGTAAATGAGGAGAGGGAGATTCCTTACGGAATTTCGGCATGGTAACGGGTGTACATGGGAGGCATTTAATGAGAGAGAAATGGGTATCTAATCATTCAAACATATAGAAATTATTATGGGGGAGGTTTTAAATTATACCCAAAAATTTACAATTTAAAATAAAAGGGAATAACAAGTTAAAGAAAATTGGGAAAAATGAGAAAGGAAGAAATCCCTTACTTGGAAGTGTAACCTCAAAGTCTTCGGAGAGGCTTGAGAGAGGCTTCTTTGGAGCTTGGTGAGTTTTTAGAGTATTATAGAGAGATGAGGGAAGATTTTGGTCTAAATACAAAGGCTTTGAGTGAAGAGGAAGTGGGAGCATGGGTGGGTTTATATAGGAAAGGAGAGTGAATTCTTTATTATTTAGGTTTGGATAACCACACATTAAACTAATCAATACCAAAAACCAACCCATGGTTTTTGGCCATGGTTTTTTCCAAAGGTGATTAAAAAAAATAATTTATAATTCCAATGGAATAACTTCTTAATATATTGAGGATGCTTATGTGGGGGTGAATCACACTCTCAAGGAAATTCATTTAAAAAGTGAAAATGTTTTATAACTCTTGGAGGGTCCACTAATGTTTTTTAAAATAAATAAAACAAACCTAAAATAAAATTATTTTAATGATAAAACATATATTGGACGAAAATATCATTTATATTATTTTATTACATCACTATTGGGTCAATATGATGTAATAAAACACATTATATATTTAAAGGGTATTTAATTTTTACCCAAAAATTCGACTGTCTCAGAAAATTTTGAAAAATTCACCATTGGATAATTTAAATGTCTTGATTAAACAAATAATATCCATTTTATCCAAAAAATTTATAAATATGTGAATTTTTTACTTTTAAAATAAAAACTGCAATTTGTCGAAAATTCATGGGTTTTGACAAAAACGGATTTCGAACCTTAATAAAAATTACAATTGCATTCATAAAATTATACGATCAGTTATATTTAAAAAAACTAATTAAATAATAATAATAATATTTTATTAAAATTTTATTTTATTAAAAAAGCCATTAATTCATCAAAATAGATTTCTTAGTTGAATATTAACTAAAAATACTATATGCGCTTCAAAAACTCTTTTCAAAGTAACAATAATAAAATGTATGTATATTCATTATTATATAAAAAAATAAAGCACATAATAAAAGTGATAAGGTATTGTTACATAACCCCTTATAACACTCGTATAATACCAAAGGGTATGGTGTAATATATTGATAGACTCTTGGGGTGGCTCAGATAACATTGCACGGGTGGTAATCTCTATCAACTTCCACTTCCCTTGTAGGTGGTTCCATTCGAGCTTAACATGTTAAATATCATCTTGGGCTTGGTTAATATCGAAGCCTAATGATGCCACCTCCTTTACGAGCTTCAGAAAATGGGCTTCATACAGGGAAAGTTTACTGGATGAGGTCATCGCTTCCTTTTTCTGAGTAAATTGTATTTGTCAAATCATTATATTTATACTAATCATGTGATCACTATTCAACAACTATATTAGCAACAGTCACAATTCATAATGGTATTTTAAAATCCAAAAACATAAAACCAAATATGTTCACATTTTAAATAAACATTTTACATAATAATACATTTAATTAGATTAATATAAATTTTCATTAATGAAAGATTGGGTCATTACAATCTTCCCCCCTTAAAAAATTTCACCCTAGAAATTTCCATTTCCCACACTAAAAAAAATGTGGGTAACTCTACTACATCATTTCCCCTGACTCCCACATCGCTTCTTCAAACTTGGTATTTCACCAAAATACCTTGATGAGGGGAATTTTCTTATTTCATAGAACTTTTTCTCTAAAATCTAAGATCTTCACTAGTTGCTCCTTGTAAGAAAGATCATCCTCTAATTGTATCACCTCTAAAGATAGTACATGTGAAGGGTTTGTTATGTACTTCCTTAATACAGATACATGAAAGACATCATGTACAATGGCCATAGTAGGTGGAAGTGCTAGTCGATAGGCCAAAAACCCGACACGATCAAGAATCTAGAAGGGGTCTATGTACCTAGGGATTAACTTCTCTTTTGTTCCAAACCTCGTGACCTTCTTCCATAGAGATATGCATAGAAATAATAAATCTCCATCTTTAAACTAAAGGTCTCATCGACGGTTATCTTCATATCTCTTCTATCGACTCCAGGCTATCTTGATATGTTTTTGAATGGTTTTCACCTTCTCTGACATCTCTTTGACCATTTCTGGTCCTAGAATCTTACGCTCACCGACTTCATCCCAACATGTCTATGTTTTGCACCTTTTCCCATAAAGGGCTTCATATGGGTCCATTTGGATGCTCGTGTGGAAACTGTTATTGTATGATAATTCAACCATTGGAAGATGTTCGTCCCATCCTCCTTTAAATTCCATAGAACATGATCTTAGCATATCTTCTAGTGTCTGAATAGTTCCCTCAGATTGGCCCTCAGTTTGAGGATGATAGGTTGTAATGAAGTTCAGCTATGTGTTTATAGCATGTTGGCACTTTTTGAGAACTTTGAGGTGAATCTCAGATCACGACCGAATACAATAGATAGTGGTACTCTATGATGCCTTACCACTTCTTTGATGTATATTCGTGCAATATGATCCAATGATAATTCTTATGAAAATTCAATAAAGTGACCTATTTTTGTAAGATTATCCACAATGATTCATATAGCATTGTTTCCTTTGGATGTCCTTGGAAGTCTATTGACAAAGTCCATGGAAATGTTGTCTCACTTCCATGTGGGTATAGGTAGCGGTTGCATCATCCCCTTAGAATTTTGCCTCTTATCCTTCACTTTCTGACATACCAAGCACTATGATGTATATTCAGTAATCTCCCTTTTCATATTGTCCCACCAAATTTTTTATCGAAGATCTCGATACATTTTTGTGCTCCCTGGGTGAGTAGAGAAGTTTGAGCTATGTGAGCCATCCAGAATCTCCATATTTATCTTTGGATCAGATGGTACACATAATCATGACCCATATCTCATTATCCAATCCCTATGAATCATAGACTCTGAGGATTTCACATTTTTGATAGCTTCCACCCTTTTCAGAATTTCCCAATCCTTTCTTTGAGAATCCTTTATTTTCTCCAAAAGAGACGGTTGAGCAAAAAATTTTGAATGGATTGATGTTTTTCCCTTCTTTATGATTCTCAAGTCCATTTATATCAATTCAAATAATATTATATCCTTCTAAATTCTCATCCATGAAATAATTGATGGGTCCCTTCTACTTAGAGTATCTTCCACCTTGTTCGCTTTCCCATGGTGGTAATGGATTGAGTCATCATGGTCTTTGATCAGCTCTAACAATCTTCGTTGGCGCATGTTCAACTCTTTCTGTGTGAATATATACTTGAGTATTTTTTGGTCCGTATATATTTCACAATTCTCCCCAAAGAGATAATGCTACCAAATTTCTAAAGTGGGGATCACCGCAGCCAACTCCAGATCATGTGTTGGATAATTGTGCTCATGAACATTCAATTGCCTTCAAGAATAGGCAATGAATTTGTCATTTTTCATCAACACACATCCCAGGCCCTTCTTCAAAGCATCACTTAATTCCAAAAAAAGTTCTCCACTTGTGGTTAAAGTGAGAACGAGTTCAATGATAAGCCTTCTTTTCAACTCCTTCAATATTTTTTCACATTCATCACTCTAAGAAAACTTTACTCTCTTCTAAGTTATCTTGGTAAGAGGGTTGGACAATCATGAGAAATTTCTCACAAATCATCGATAATATCCATCTAACACTAAGAAGCTATGGATATCGGTTACAAATTTTGACCTCATCCATCCCTCTATTGTAGTTGTCTTGGAGGGATCCACAGATATCCCATTACTTGTGTTAATATGGCCCAAGAATGAGACCTCCTTCAACCAGAAATCACACTTTCTATACTTTGAATGGATCTTATCCTTTTTCAAGGTCTCTAGAACAGTTCTTAGATACTCCCCCAGATCTTCCTTGGTTTTGTAGTATATTATAATATCATATATAAAGACTACCAGAAATTTGTCAAGGTAATATCTAAAGGCTCTATTCATCAAGTCCATGAAGATTTCTAGAGCATTAGTCAGTCTAAAAGTCATTACTATGTATTCATAGTGCCTGTATCATGTATGAAAATCATTCTTGGGGATATCTTACTTCTTCACCCTTACTTGATAATATCCCGACTGCAAATGCACCTTGGAGAAGTATTGTGCACCATGCAGCTTATCGAACAAGTAATAAATTTGTGGGAGAGGATAATTTTTCTTTATCATGATTTTGTTAATCTCATGATAATCAATCCAAAGGCGCATTGACTCGTCCTTCTTCATGATGAAGAGGACTGGTTCACCCCATGGTGAAGCACTTGGGTATATAAACCCTTTATCCTGTTTCTCCGGTAGTTTTTTCTTCATCTCCTGAAGCTTTACCATATCCATTCTATATGGAGTCATGGATATTATTAATTCCCCACATATAAGATCAATTGAGAATTCAAAATCTCTTCTAAGAGGAATACCAGGTAATTCCTTGGGAAACACTTCAACAAATTACCTCACAATAGGCATGTCTTCAGGGATGGTTGCTTCCATGGACTCAATCATCTGAGCTAGATACGTGTTCTCATAGGGTAGTAATATCCATGTTTGAGATGATGGATCTAAAGAACATTCATCTTCCTCCATTCACTTATATAGAATCAGATGTTGATTCTCCATATCGTGATTTATTTCCCTCTCATGTCAATTTATGTTGGATCTATAGAAGTAAATCCAATTCATGACATGAATTGCATCAAATTCCACCAAAGGGAGTATGAAAAGGTTCTCTGGGAAGTTCAGTCCAAATATTATGACAGGGGAAGAGTTATATTCATGGGATGCAATGATTGCCCAATTTTTCATACTCACCGACATCTTTACTTCCATGATTTTTGGTGGTGATGGGATTGTTCTACTAAATATTTGGGATATAAAATAATTCATAACAATAGAATCAAAAATTATGCTTTCTATTATTGAATTAATAACTAGGGTACCTGTTACCACTTAATTTTTGGGGTTCACTTTGGCGGTAGTGATGGAAAAATATCACCCTTGCTGCCTCAGAGGTTGTTTGTTGTCTTCGAAAACCCTTGTCTTAGGGAACTGATTTGCAGAGTGCCCTGGTTCTTTGTAGTTGAAGCAATGAACAATGTGCTGAGAGTGAAATAGAGTGTTCCTATCCTCTGTCACAGCCGTGGGTTTTCTTGCTGATATTTTATATCTAGGTTCCCTTCACTTCCACACCTAAATCATTTCCTCGTCCACTTCAGGAAATTTTTAGGGTGCTTATTTCTACAACTTTGGAAAGTGGGGTGTTGGGTTTTCTTAGCACCATTGGATTTATCCATCATACCACCAGAATTGAATTCCAACTTATGCTTCTTATCCCCTTCATACCCTTGAGATTCCCCGATCTCCATTTCATCTTTGAGGGAACATCAGAAAATTTCCTCATTGTTGTCGAAGTCACGGGTCGCCAGGGCTTTCCGCAGGCTAGGTTCTAGCCCACTAAAGAAGAGTTCAACCTTGAATTCGGGGGTAACGACAAAGCTGGATGCCTATCATGCATGCCTTGTGATGTTTTCCTCGTATACTCTGATGGATTCTTCATATTTTTTCTTGAGAGAAAGTAAGTCCCTTTCCATCTTTAGTCAGAGGGTTCATGGAAAATATTTATCAAAAAAAATCTTCTAGAAGTCCTTCCATTCTAACGCCTCGATCTCCTTCTCAGGTTTTTGTGTTTTTTATCAATTTCCACCATTGATCGGCTTCACCCTCCATACAATAAGCATCCTGAAGAACCTTCTCTTGTTCAGAACATTGAAGGGTGGAGAATATCTTTTCAATGGAATTGATCCATTGTTTGGTGATTGAGGGATTAGATGATATATTAAAATTAGGAGCCTTTGTCTCATGAAGCTCTCGGTAGAAACTTGTTCTTTCTTAGGGAGGTTGAACGTTCCTCTTGGCCCACAATTCTATTCAAAGATTGGGTTAAATGAGAGAATAGCGTGACAATGTTTGCGATTCCCACTTCCATCAGATTGGTCATCTCATTAGCACAATCATCACATTGATCTTCACATCAATTGTTAGCCTGAGTCCTCCTATTACCAGCCATTAGTTGGAATAAAAGGAAAGTAAGGGGAAACACATAATGGGTTATCAAAGGACAAAAATTGATGACTTATAAATTACTTTTCTTCCATAACTTATGAATCTGTAGGCTTCAATATATTATATTAATTATCTACTTTCTAACATATATTATTAAGGGAATTTTTTTAATTCCTTTAATAATGGTTCATACTAAGCTTGTGAATTTACAAAAGAATATCCCCCAGGAGTGTCATAACCTAGAGTGTAGCAAGGCCCATTTTCATGTACCAGGATACCACATGTCAAGCTCAAAACCCCTAGTTGGGATTTTCACCCCTAGGTACATCTATGCCAGATCTGCCTCTACCTTCTTGTATCCTGATAGGGATGTATTTTCTTGATAAACCACTTACTAAATACTCACCAAAACTTAGGGATGTTTTTATTATAATTAGTCTTGTCTCTAAGGATTTAATAGGGTTTTCTAATCCTAATCCCAAAAATAACTAAACCTATCCAATGATACCAACTATGGAAACCCTATTTTTTAATACACACATAAACATGATTTAATACATATAAAACTTAACTTACTACAACATAGTAGATTTAGAGGTCTAGTGTCTTTGGGACTTAGGAACATTACATAAAAACTTAAAACATAGGACACAAAATCTCATTGAAAACTTCCTTTACTTGACCACTGCATTCCCTTGTACCTAACATTGCATGGGATAACCTGAGGAAATGAATAAAAAAAAGGGTGAGCTATAAAGCCTAGTAAGGGAGTGAACAAGGTATTACCTGAATTTTACAATATATTTTAGGCAATAGTCATATCACTGGATAAAAAGATAAACATGAACATAAAGTCATGATATAACATGATTAACATAACATGGAAATGTGGAAACAACATTTAACATGATTCTAGCATGAGCCAAGGATCATTTCACATGGAGCATGCGTAAACCCACATTGAACATTATTTATCATGAGTAAACCCTCTTTTCACTTGACGTATCATGATACTAATCTTTACCCAATGCATTGGAGCAAGATCAAGGCACACCCTTCTTAAACATTTCATTTTATGAATAAGTGTGCCACATGGATCATTAAACATGGATTCATTAAACCTCAAAATGTAGAATTCATACATGAAACTATATAATAAACAAGTAAATGTTCATAAAGGTGAATACCCTTGATAAATAAATGGGCATGGTACTCACTACACAATGTCTTTAGCTTGGAAAACTATGGTGCAATTTCGGCAGCATAACGGCGTGACATATGGATTTATAGAAATGGTTGATGAGAGAGAAAGGGGTCTCTCATAATATGTATATAAAATGTACAGTAATGGGTTCATATAGTTACATGTCCCAACATAAGTAATGGAATTTATATTCACAAAACAAAATAATTTCTTGAATGTAAATGAGGAGAGAGAGATTCCTTATGGAATTCCGACATGGTAACAGGTGTACATGGGAGGAATTTAATGAGAGAGAAAGGGGTATGTAATCATTAAAACATAAATAGGTTAGTATGGGGGGGTGATAAATTATACCCCAACATTTATAATTGAAAATAAAAGGGCATAACAGCTTAATGAAAATTGGAAAAAAATGAGAAAGGATGAAATCCCTAACTTTGAAGTGTGACCCCAAAGGCTTTGGAGAGGCTTGAGAGAGGCTTCTTCAGAGCATGGGGCACCTTGGGATGATTCTAGAAAGAGTAGGGAAGAGGTTTGTTGAACTCCAAAGTCTTTTAGTGAAGTGGAAGTGGGAGATTGGGTGGGTTTATATTGGAAATGAGAGTGAATTATTTGTTATTTTGGTTTTGGTCACCACGCATTAAATTAATCAATATCAAAAACAAGCCCATGAATTTTCCCATAGTTTTTTCCAAAGGGAAGTGGAAAAAAATTTATAATTCCAATTTCTAAACATATTAAAATAGTGAGGGTGCTTATGTGGAGGTGATTCACACTCTCAAAAAAGTTTATTTAAAAAGTGAAAATGTTTTATAACTCTTAGAGGGTCCACTATGGTTTTGTAAAATAAATAAAACAAACCTTAAATCACATTATTTTAATGATAAAACATATATTGGACGAACATACCATTTATTGTATATTACTACATATTTACTGGGTCATTATGTTGTCATAAAACACATTATATATTTAAACGGTACTTAATTTTTACCCAAAAATTCGACTATCTCAGAAAATCATGAAAAATTCACTATTGGATAATTTTGACATCCTGATTCCAAAAAGAATATTAAATTTATCTAAATAATTTTATAAATATGTGAATTTTTACTTTTAAAATAAAAACCTTCATTTATCAAAAATTCATGGGGTTCGATAAAAACGGCTTCCAACCCTTAATAAAAATTACAATTGCATTCATAAAATTATAAGATCATTTATATTTAAAAAAAATTAATTTAATAATAATAATAATATTTTATTAAAAAATATTTAATTCAAAAATCCATTAATTCATCAAAATAGATTTCTTAGTTTCATATTAACTAAAAATACTATTTGCGCTTCAAAAACTATTCACAAAGAAAAAATAATAAAAATTATGTATATTGATTATTATATACAAAAATAAAGCACATAATCATAGTTCTAAGGTCTTGTTACATAACCCCTTATAACACCCACATAAGACCGAATGGTACGGTGTGCGATGGTGACAGACTTTTGGGGTGGCTTAGATAACATTGCTCGGGTGGTAATCTCTATCAACTTCCACTTCTCTTGTAGGCGGTTCCGATTAAGCTTAAAATGTTAAAGCTTGGCTTGGGATTGGTTAAGAGAGAATCCCAATGATTCCAGCTCCTTTCTGAGCTCCGACAAATGGGCTTCTTACTGGGAAAGTCTGCTGGATGAGGCAATCGCTTCCTTTGTCTGAGTAAATTGGATTTGTTAAATCCCTATATTTATGCTAATTATGTGATCACTATTCAACATCTATATTAGCAATGATTTCAATTCATAATGCTATTTTAAAATCCAAAAACATAAAACCAAATAAGTTCACATTTTATATAAACATTTTACATAATGAGACATTTAATTAGATCAAGTGGAATTTTCGTTAATGAAAGTTTGGGTCGTTACATGGTATCCCTATAAAAAAAATTAAATTAATTCCCTTCTATTGAAAATTTTTTTATTACAAACTAGTGAAAAAATTGAATATTTAATATATTACTCATTGCTAATATTAAATGGGATGAAATTTCATTGAAATTTTATTTTGAAATATTAAGGAAATTATAAAACCATGAAACAATCTAGGAGATCAAGTTATATATATATATATGTATATAAACTATTAAAAACCATTAAATAAATTATTTTGTGAGAATTTTTATTCTTCAGAAAGTTAATATTATTAGAGTTCCTGGTTTAATTATTTCTTACTAGGATCCAAGATTTAACTAGATATTATATATATGACATTAGAATTATTTGGATACCAAATTGAAATAAAATACCTCTTTTCATACATATATTGAAAAACAAAAGAAACAAACCATACATGTCTTTAATGGTTTACTTAGGTTCTGTGTGTGAGACATTTCTAGAACATTGGAGAACTTTATTTCATTAACATGTTTTTCTTTTAAATACGTTTATAAAGTGATTATTCAAATTAAACATTTCAATGAACATTATTAAAGACCATTTTGATCTCCATAAAATAATATAATGATAGGTGAAAGTCTAATTTGGGGATAAATATTGTGAGGTAGACCATAATAAGGAAATAATTAATGTGAAATTGATTTAACACAACCCATATTTTCAATAAATTCTATGTGATTTTTTAATGATATCCCTTGGATTTTTTAATTGGAAAAAATCTACAATTGGAGGTATTACCTTTATCGGGACACCAATGAGTTGAAAATTAGGTAATATCATACCGAAACATATTATAATGTTTAAAATTATTGAAAAAAAATATTAGGATGGTTATAAATTTATTTTATATCAATAACACTATTCTTTTTGATATATCTCGTATATCGCAATTAAACAAATATGAACCTGACCCTTCTTGTAATATTAGGTGGTTTCATATAGAGAGAGATAAATATAACTTGTATTAATGAAATGTTTGTTGTCATAGATAGATAAAAAAAATTATGATGATTTCACTGGTTAATGTTCTATAAAAATAGTAGTTAATACAAAAAAAATATTTGTGAAATAGAATCCATTTTTTACTAGGAAGGAACAAATATTTTTCATGTGGTGGATCCTAATGAATTCCTAGGGTAGATATTTTTATGGTGGGGAGGATTTTAATACACCAATTTTAGGTATTTGTTTTTATATTTAATTTTTTTATGAAATTTTTGGGAAAATTGAAAATGTTAAACATTCCACCTCATACACAGATATATTTATTTCTATAAACCCTTCGCCACCCCGCACAAATCTATAATGGATATTTTATTATTTGTTGAACAATTTATAAATCAATAATTACTACTCTCTATTACTTAAAAACATGTACTAAAAAATATTTTTTATCCAAACACTCCAATTATTCCCACTTGATTTGTTACTAAAACTAGTAGTATATGATAGAGGTCATTTGATTATGATTTATCATTAATGAATATCTCTATTCTTCTATCATTGATATATAAATTCAAGAATTACATTATAGATCATAGATTGATTTTTGTCTCCAAATAACTATTTTATTCACTTTTTTGGAACCCAAGTAATGTTTATTTCAAAATTTTAATTAGAAAGAATTTTCTTATAAATTTGGTTTTTATGTTTATCCATTTGTATATTAGGGGGATTATAACATTAGTTAACATTATTATTTTTTAATTGAAGAATCATTTGAGGTAGGAAGATTCAATAGTTGTTCCTTATCAAGATAAATATTTTGTATAATAAGTAAATGTTTGTAGAAAAACTATATATTCATTTTAAATGTTCTCAAAAACATTTATATGTTATAATATAGTTCGTTTATCTATGCATATTAGTTTGGTTATCTAGAAAAAAGAATATTATTGTTTGGTTTATGATGTAATGAATTTATGAACGTAATTCTTTTAGTTTTATAGAGTTTGTTTTGAAATTATAGTAATTCAGGAAATTGGTTTGATTTCATGATAATATGATTCGAAGTTTTACTATTTTGCAAATTATGCTTAAAAAATTAATATAATGATAAAATATTGTTCTAAAATAATTATATTTATTGTGTATTGGTTTTAAAATGTAAAATAGATTATGTAAAAGGATGAAATTTGCTTGGAGTTGGTTTTATTGAGTTTGAAGAAGGATTTTATAAAGGAAGAAACACATTATAGTGGAAAATATGGAACTTATCATTATTTTCACTCTATATTGGTTTTAATGATGTTATATTCATTAGATTTCATGGGATTAAAAACATATTATTGTTTAATATTATAGATCATGGTTCCGAACCCAACATTATGGATTTAGGATTCATAAATAAGTAATTTTTGAAAAAAATATCTATTCAAAAAAATGATGATTAAAAAATTCTAGGGTGATAAACATTGTTCTAACATATGATTGAAAAAACAAGGTGTAACTCATGGTTTTTGGTGTGTATTAAATTATTTATTTTTTGTCGTATATTATAATTTTTTTAACGAAACCATGTCATAATGTGGATAAAAAATGTTAGGGTTTTTATTATAAATTGATTTCAAAATAAGGAAATGCGTTAATTTTAAATGAAAGGAAATATGAAGGATTTGTGTTTTGGGTGAATTATTTGACCAAAATTTACATTGTAGTTAGGGAGGTCACAATAAATTTTTAGAAACATCATCAATATTTAAAAATTTGGTTATATTTTCAAATATAGAAACATTTCGTATTTTATAGAATATTTGACATTATAATTACGGTTGATTTTGAAGACTGAAAGAAAATAAATGTTATAATTATTATGATTGAATTATTTTTTTTATCCCTACCATCTTATCATTTTGTGTGAATTTACTATATATTTTTATTTCTGGTTTATTTTTAATTTATTAATAATTTGGACTAATATTGAGATTTAATTAGTTTATATAATATTATGTATTTAATTTCCATGTACATAACTTAATTTTTTTACCTTCTTTTATATGTAGAGACAAACCATGCGACATATATGAAAACAATATTATATACATGTTATAAATGACTAAAATAAATTTTGAACCATCTATATGAGATTAACTAAATAACTTCCTTACTATGTGAGAATAAATGTATATGTTTTAAGTCCAGGTATCTATAATTATATTTTGACTATGATTATATTCTGAATAAAAAAACTATATAAGTATAAAATATGGCCATTTAGATGATATGTGAGAATTTATACTATGATGTGGTCGATGTAGGAGAATGTATTTTTATGGATTATTAAATTGATAATATAGACGACTATGTTTGGTAAAACAAAATATTCATAAGTGTAACTCATATTTATGAATTAATAAATTAGAATCATTAATTTCTAAATTAATGTAGATGAAACCTCTATAATAGTAAATCTGAGCATCAATCAATTGCATAAGGTTTTCACACTAATATAATTTTACAAGATAATTTTATAGGAGGATAGGAAATCAGTGACATTAATGAAAATTAAAATTCATTTGGATTATAGAAGCACTGCCTATAAATATAAAATAAATAATTTCCTGTGTTAATTTAATAATATAGTCAATGACTAAACAAAAACACATTAAAATAAATCTGATTAAGAGTAATAATAGGGGTTCTAAACCAAAGTATCTTGATTCTTAGCAAGGATGAAACATGGGAAGATGGTAGAATATAGAGGATATAATATAAATTTGAAAACACATCACATTAAATTTGGTCACCACTCATTAGAAGTAGATTTTATTTATTTTTATTTTATTTATAATTAATTTTCAATTAGATATGTATAAGTTAATTGTTTCTTCTCTCTCTTAGATATGATATTTTCCTCTCATGATGATGAGAGTATTGTTGGATTTGGTGTTATAAAATCAAATTTTATGTTACTTATCATTAACAATATTAATGTTAATTAATACTTTTAAACTGCTTATCTCATCACGATTCTTATTTTCTATGACATTACATGTGATAATGTCTTAAGGTTACCTATCACACAAAAAGGTTATATCGGTTACCTGTTTCAATAAGAACCTATAAGAATTATGAATATATTCATAAATATATGTTCTATTTCCAAATGATACCATTTTATTGATTAAAAATGTTACAATCTATCATAAGTAAAGTCTAAAAAACATTGAGACAACTTCTCATGAATTTCATTCATTGTATTCTTGATAAAGAATATTATAAGAATATACCACTCTAGTAATAAATCCACATTTATATGTATCATTTTATATTCATATATTTGTGAATTTCTAAGGGTCATTTGACTTTAATATTACCACTAATTCCTACCATAGCTTAGGAACATAGATATGTTGATTAAAAGTATGAAAATATATTTGAGCAGTGAGGTGTGATACTTTGGGTGCATTATAATTGATGATGTAATAATGAATAATGAGATAAGTTATTTTTAAATTATCAATTTAGTATAATGTTATATCTTCAACCATTTTATGGAAATGGAAAAGGTCTTATTGATTCCATTTCCATGATGTTCTATCAGTGAGTTCATTCTAATAAAGTCAAATAAAAAGACATTGATCCCCATAGTGAGTAGGGGTTTTCCATCCCCATTGATCCCAGTTACTAGAGGGGGTATTTAATTATGGAGAAAAATAAAACTCTCTCCATAGAGTGGGTGTTTTTGATTCAAATCCTCCATACCCCATGATATGTAAGGATCCCTACTCGGTGCTTAGTTCAACAGAGACATTGGTCAGCAACGAATTGGGTGTTACCAGTAAGCAGTGGGCTATCACGCCACATCAACGAGCATGAAAGTGGTGAGTGTTAAAAGGAAAATTTAGAATAAAAATGTAGATGGTGTCCATGATGTGACATTAGGATCAATGGTTGTATGTGTCCAAAATTATAGTGGGTATAGATGGCTAGTGGGCCCTTTAGGCCAACAAATCATTATCTCATGGTCCTTCAGGTCATTTGTTGAAGTGATATAGTTGGCAACATTGGGAATAATATTGTATTTTTTGGGCCTTTTGGCCATATGTAAACTGATTTAATGTCCTAATAATAAGTTATATAACATATATTATTTGAATAAATGTTGTATTATTTATTCTAGAAAACAATATTTATTCCATCTATGAGTTAAGCACTTGTAAATTTAATAATAATATTAATATTATTTATACATGTGCTTCCTCAGATATTTAGAAAATAATAAGGTTCTGAGTGAAATTATTATTTTTTCTATCCCTATCCTTATTTTCCCCTAATTATTTCATTCCTAAGATGAGATATTTTTGTGCTCAATGACATTATAAAGTGAATTCTCTCATGACCATCAGAACATTTCACCTACAAAGATCTTAGGAAAGGGGAGGGATATTTATCCACAAAACTCTCAAGAATAGAGTTGTCATGAATAATCCATCAAACTAAATTAATTTTGGCGGTGATGAAAAACGTGGGATGTATGTGTCAGAATCTTCTTTCTATCACCCATGGATTTCAACGGCCTTGTTTAAAGTTTCGCAGTGCATGTGTGGATCACTACTATAAGAATATACACATGGATATTCACACTATAATGAATGAATGGAGAGAAGTAGTAAACTTAATCATAAATGAAGAATGAAATTCAATATAAGGTATTTTTTATACCAATTAATTAATTATTAATTGTTTTGATCTTTTCTTATTTTTTCTGATGTTCATGTCAATTAGTCTTCAAATTAATTTTGTTGCACATGAAATTCTTCATAATGTATATGTTCAATTACTCATTGATTATGAAAAAATAAAAGTTGGATACTTCCCAATAGTCACGTGTACTATTCCAGAAAATTTCTAGTGATATCAAAGTGGTCACAAAATAATTTATAATTATTTATTATTAATTTATTGATTGTACAGAATTTTTGATAGTATTTCATTTCTAGTTTACTCATTCATAAATTTGAAGAACAATTAACATGATTTGATATATTAATATGATTTGTTGATGTTTCCTACAATCACACATAGGTTGGGAATAGATTAATAATTATTGGATATGTTATCAGAGAGGTTCCACAGGTTTTGGATTATGGACATGGTTATGTGGAATCTTACTACAATGTACACACAATGTATTGAGGTTCATTTCACCAAGAAATTTCATGGGATAAATTCTCCACTAAGAGATAAATGACATGTTCTATGTGATAAATACATAAATACATCATGTGTTGATCGGGCCAGCCTAGAACATAGTTTTTCATATTAAATGACATGTATTTAGTGTATATTTCATGTAGTCAAAATAGTTTCATGCTTAAATTTATAGAAACAATATGGTAAAATATGTATCACATGATGCATGAGACTGAAATTAGTAAAATTAATGAGGTATAAGGTGTGTGGAAATAATAAATACCATGTAACTAATTAATATATGTGTTTGAATAACATATCATGTCAGATGGTGGGGTTCACAAACCCTCAATAAGAAGAAGACATGGTGTGTTTCTTATTAGTAAATGTCATGTACCTCGACCAAGATAAAATCTATGTTCCAATGTGTTTATCCCATATAAATTGAAAGATATAAGCATGGTTTTTACCATGTAATGACTATTTGTGTAGTCACCCAGTAATTAAAAGAGTTTAGTTACCTATTGATTAATTAAAAAATCATTAAAAACTAAATTACATGGTTAGTAGCTAGTGTGTTGACTATGTATCTAGGTTTCATAGTATTTAAATTCTCCATCAATTCCATGTACATATTTTTAAATATGAGTGGATCCATTTATTTTCTCTGATACATCAACTTATGGGTATATCTAGGACTCTTCAGATAGGAATTAATTTAATTAATTAAGTCATATTTATCTGAATAATATAAAATTAATTAAAATTAATACTATAAATTTTAAAATTATGTGTTGTTTCATGTGCCTAGATGATCATGATATTAGGTTAATATATATATTTGGATAATTGCTTTTAATATTTTATTTTTCTTATGGTCTTTAATAAGTTTATTAAATTAAAATAATGTCATGTGTGTCATACCCTCTTATTAATATGTAATTCCATGAATAATGATGGTTAATTTTATTTTAACCACCTTAAGAAATCCTTTGTATCCCCAAACATTAATTTTATTGAATCTAATTTAATTAATAGTGATTTTAGGTGAGTGGAGATGGTTCAGCTTATGACGTACTGGAAAAACCAATCTAAAAGATGAATAGGTGAACATGTGGAATACTATAACATGAACTAAGTTATGGTTCAAGGTTACATTCTCATAGGGTCGAAGTTTAACTTATAATACACTATATAGGCTATATATTGGAAAATATCATGATCAGACTACTTTGTTACATTATCTTATTTTCAGTTTCTTGGAGATTTATAGATGGATTATTTAATACTGTCAAATGATAAATGAATTAACATTATATGGTTTAATTAAAGTAAATTGACCTATTTTTAAATTAGATCTAGAAAGTTTTAATCAGTAAATTATAATCTAATTAATTTTACCAAAAAAATAACAACATAAAATGTGAAATTAACTTGTAAATATAAAAATCACTCAAATATAAATATTAAGTAATTAAGTATACCCACAACTAGAGTAGACCTCGAACAATAGATAAATATTCTTAACAAACATTTTTTGGGTGCTTCAATTATCTATAAATTTATAACCTGGATTTTGGGTTGACCTAAACTAGTTTCCAGTGAGGGTTAATTGTCTCCATGAGATTTATAGTTACTAGTATAAAAGTGTTAAAGAAATCCATGTTCGGGATTTTATTATTGGGGAGTCTGTTCAACAGATCAAGTGGCTATGAGAAAATTCAGTTTCAAAGATATGCTTACATATATTATTAAATAGATTATTAGTCCCATGTTTGCATTATGATATGGGAAAAATGGACCCTTTCAATAATAATAACATAATTGTGAGATATTAAAAATTCAATGTTGAGGAAAACTATGTTCCTAAAGTTCCTAGAAAAGAGGCTAACAAGGAAGAACATTATCTATACATAAAACAATTGGATTATTTTATATATGAATAATGTTTCATTTTAATGTCAATGTATATTGATCTTTTGAGGAAATTGGTGGATATGTATGTGTATAACATGATGTCTCTCCTTTATTATCATTATCAAGGGAATGTAAGGAAAGAGATATATGTGATCTCATATACACTATTCCTAGGAATGCATGGAGATTTGGTACTATATGTTCCTCTTATAGTTATGTTGATTGGATACATAGAACACATATATATCTTGGGATTTATGATCCAAAATGGTATTTTGAATAGATCTCAATTTTCCCTTACTATGTTAGAGCTTCCCCGGTTTCACTGTAAATTATAATAGGAGAAATAGTTAGAAGATTCCATCTAAATGTCTTAATTTTTTTTATAAGTTTATAAATACATGGGACATGAAAAAAATGTGGTAGTTACATGGAATAAAATAATGAACAATATAAATGGATCTAAGACTCACTCCAATTCTAATGTTTTTAAGCACTATCCTTCCATGAAAAGGAAAATCCAAAGATAGGAGAAGAAAAAAGATGCAATTAGTTTTAAAAATGGAAAGATAGGTCACTAGATGAGGAATTGCACCAAGTTGAAAAATGATTAGTACACTATAGGTGCATTCATTATTGCGTGAAATATTTCTATATTCACCAGTGGGTTATTAGATGTAGATTTTGGTACTCACATCAATATTTAAATGTTGGAAGCATCTAAAATCTATAAGATTTCCAAATGATTTGTGGATCCTTGAGAAACCAATGTAGAATGATTTTCTGGTTTGGATATGGGAGACTAACACATTTCATTTCCGTCATGGATGATCTAGTTTTTTAAAAAAAGTTATTATATTCCAATAATTACAAAAATCATTTTTATTATATCATGTTTTGATATTGATTTTTTTATTTTATAGTTTATAAATAATATCTATTAATTTAAAAAAATAAACCATATAATACGGTATTTGAAATTTAAATACTAGTAGTTAAATATTATATAATAAAAACAAATTGTTGGAAATAAATAAATAATTAGCTTCACATGAACCATATCAAACCCAGTTTGGAAATCACTACCATAGTCATGTAGGAAAGAAGATTCTAGAAAACTCTTTTGATATGGTTAGTCAGATTCTTTTGTCTAAATCAACTTGAAATATGTATTACTTATTTTTAAATTTATAATGACCAATAAAAAATTTTGTGGTAAAGTAAAATGGATTGTAGATCTATTATAATTGTTAAACATTGATGTTTATAAATCTTTTCCAGTAGATTTTAAGAGGATTAAATTCTCAATTCAATACTTTTAACGATGAATTGTGTAGGTATGAATATATCTACATAATAAGGCATAAGTTTTTGACCATTGAGAAATTAAAAAAAATTAAAGAATAAATTAGTGATTCAACAAGTTAATAAGTTAAATAAGATTCAATTTGATTGATTCCATGAGTATATTGACTAAAAATTTCTTAACATTCTCTGGGATTATATTTCAACTCAATCCTCAGTATAAAAAATAGTGTAATGGTTTATATTATAGGAGGAACTATGCATTATATGACATAATAAGGCCAGTGATGATTCATGAAGATATTCTGTTATCCTTTTGGGGATATTCATTAAAAACTATATATCACTTTCTAAAGTGATTTCCAGCTATTTTGGAAAATAAAATAACTTATTAATTGATGTGTGAAATGAAATATGTTTTGTATCATACTCATGTATAATATTTTCATGAATTTTAAAGGCTAACTCTTGAAAGAAAGTAGAACCTTAGGTTACAAGGTGTATATTTATGTGTTATCTCAAGGGAATGAGGAGATATTACCTATACCACACATTATAAAATAAAATAATTCTAGAAACAGAATCCATATTTCTTATTAAAGAGAATATCTATAAAAGAGGTTGTTTGGGGAAATATTAAATTTAGTAATATTGATGCTCAGAATACACAAGAGTTAGTGTAGTCATATATTCAACAGGGCCCTATAGAAGATGATGTTACTCAGACCAAAGTACAATATAGGAGTATTAAAGATGTTATTGAATCAAAAAGATGTGTTTTTATTATAATTAATGATGTGGAATCATTATTGGTAAAAAAATAGAACCTATTTCATATAGGGAGGATGTGAAAATCTCAAAATCTACAAGATACAAATAGTTAATGATTTCAAAGATAAATTCCACATATCATAACAAAGTGTTGGTTCCAGAAAATCCTCCTATTGGTGTAAATCCAGTTTAGTGGAAGAAATTATAAATGATAAAATTGGACATTGAAGGTAAATTGAGTACCTGTAGAGCAGGCATGTGGATGAAGGGTTTAAATAGAATCAATGTATTAAAAACAGAAATCTTTATCCAGTATCCATGATTAAATCTATTAGTATTGTGCTTGTGATGACATCTTTCCATGACTATGAGATTTGGGAAATGGACATCAAAACTATATTACCTGATAGGAACCTTTGGGATGATGTCTATAGGAAGCAACCATAAGGTCTAGTGAATCAAGGTAATTCCAATATTGTATGAAATTTTCATAAATAAATTTATGGACTTAATCAAGAGTCCAAATCAATGAAAATTTGGTTTGATATATCCATAAAATGTCATGTTTCATAAATAATGAATCAGGTCCATGTGTTTATAAGATTTCTAAGAGGATTGAAATCATTTTACAAGTGGAATGTGTAAATGAAATATTAATTATTATAATGAAATAATGGTCTTACAGTTAGTTATGGAATGGGTTAATAAATGCATCTCCCTAAGGAACATCGGTGAAATATCCTATATTATCAGGTTCAATATCATTCATGATTGAACCAGTAGTTTTCTTAAAATAAGTCAAGGTACATATATAAACCATATACTGAAGAGTTTTAGTTCTGAACAATAAAAGAGGGTATTGATTCTAGTATCTTGTGTTGTATATATCTCTATGAAAATATTTCCTTAGACACAATAGGAGATATAGTGAGAGGATGATTAGGAACTCATACTCATATATGATACAATTGATCATGTATTCCATGTTATGCACTCAAATTGATCTTTCTAATGGCTTGAACATGGTAGGAATATATCTATCCAATTGAAGTGAACAAAATTGGTTTTTTGTTAAGTCTATCCTCAAGTATCTAAATAAAACTAAGGATATGATCAAGGTACATTGAAGAGACATGGAGATAGAAACTAGTAGTCACACAGATGTTTCCTTTTAAACAAATATAATGGATATGAATTTTTTATCATAATATTTCTTTAGTCTTAATGGTGGATTTTTGAGATAGAAGTGTATAATGTATCTAGTTTTCACTAATTCAAGTGCTAAATCAGAGTATATTATAAATTCATATGTTTCCAATGAAAAGGTTCTGATATTAAACATCATTAAATATTTTGATGTAGTTATATGTTGTAGAGAACTTATACCATTATATTATGATAATATGATGGCGGTGGATCCTAAAATAGATCCAAGAACACATAAATGGATAATATACATACTTTTGAAATATCACCTCTTATGGGATTTTTCTAAAAGGGGTGATGTTTCTATATTCCTGGTTTCTATTGAGGAGAATATGGAGGACCCCATGATTAAAGCCTTATCTCAGCAGAAGTATAGACATCTTATGAGAGATATTTAATTGAGACTTATTAGTTGTTGACTCTACAAAAATATTTATGTTGTTAGATTTGGTACACTATAAGAAAATTCTATGTACATTATGACACCTTTTATTCCTGGATTGAAATATGTATAAACTTCTCATCACATCATGATTATTCTTATATGTGAAATTTTATGTGATAATCTCTTACTGGTACTTTTGACACTGAAGGATAATATAAATTACCTACTAGGATGAGAACCTACAAGTGTTATCAGTATATTCTTAAATAATTGTATATGGGTAAATGATATCAGTTTATGAGGCATAAATATATATAATATCAGGGGTAGGGGGATCATTATAGATTGTGACTTCTTCTCATGATGTTCATCTTTGGTAATCTTAAGAAATGAGACTATATGAACAAGATCCCCAAATAGGAATTCTATATTTATATATGTCATTAGTTGTTACTATATATGGATGCGTTTAAGGGTGTTTATACTTAAAGATTATTATTAATTCTTTCCTTGAGGAATGTACATTAAATTATCAATGAAAACTGTGAAGATATATCTAATATCTTTATTTTTTTCAATGTCTCAGATATTTCATGGTTATAAATTTATCCTTTATCATTTTTTTCTTCTTTGATATGGTATTGTGAAGTGTAATATTTTATAGACAATGGGTCTAAAATGTGTGTGGAATAAATGGGTATAGAATAGCCTTATGGAGGCTAGAAAATACTCACTATCTAGCGGGTGGATCCCAAAATCTAGCTGATAATAGTCTAGTGGGTACGTAATTTTTTTACAAACCTCATCTCCATGTCAGTGGCTAGGCCCCATCCAACTAGTGGTACCACGGGTCTTCTAGTGTGCCCAGTCTAGAGGTTCATTAAATAAAACTCATGTGTCTTAATACCACAAAAATTGACCTGTATTTTTCTCTCTATTTCTAGATCCTTAAACTCTAATTAAAATTGGATATCTCCCATCAAGCCTCTTTAACTCTCCCTTTCACATCCGCTTACTTCTTCATCCTTGGAATGGTCTGGTGAGGCTAGATCGGTATTATTTTATTTAGATATATTACATGTTCTCCTTCTTCCTTATATTGTGAGAATGTATCTATATTGAATCTATATTTTATATACTAATAAAATGGTGAATAATCCCTTTCATCATAGATCAGTGGAATATCTAGGTATATTACATCATTTATTAATGAAATCATGCTCTAAAATCAAAAAATAATGTTCTATGCATAATTGTTTACAAATAACCTTCCTAAATCTCTTATTAATGAAAGGTTGATTATGGAACTTAAATCTATTGAATATTCCCTAGTAACTTGGTTAAGGATTCAATGTTTATACTACAACCCCATTAAATGAAGCTATAATCTTCAATAACCATTGAAGTTTATAGGTATGTCATCTAGAAAGATCATCATGATATCCTTTTTATCTTGATCCTCATATAGAATATCTTTGATGTTGACAAATTGATTATGAATCAATGATCATTTTTTATACCTAAGGCCTTATTCTAGAATTATTGATGAATTGATGATTCGTTCTTTATTATACATTGAATAACATGAATTGGTAAACCCTACTTCATCATACCACCGAATTTGTTCTATTAACGGAATTATAAAGGTATGTGATTATAGAATGACCTTCTTGGCATGTAATTATAATGTGTATTCATAAAAAATTGTTTAACTATTAACCATATCATAGGGTAGACATATTTGATATGTGATTTAGTCTATGAGGGTTTGACACTTGGTGTATTCTTCAATCCATTGAATAAATTTAGTGTTCACCATTGATAAATTAAAGGTAGGAATTTCATTATTATTTTAGACCCATGTATTTTGTTTATTCATGTATTACTCTTTTGTTGGAATGAATTTTTGTTCTCAATTTATAATTATTTTTTTGATATGTGTGTTTTTGATAACTATATATAATCCTTGTTTCTATGATTATTTATATAGTAGCTTGTTATCCTGTATGATGATTATTTTATGTTAATATATGATGATACAACATTATCATGATTCTGTGTTATTCTTGTCTTATTATAATCTTCAATTTAATTTTTATTACAATATTGTTGGAGTTTGTTCTTGGTATAGCTTAAAAGGTAACCATAATGGTGTGATTACACCTTAGAGGGGGAATGTGGATGACAAGTGATTATGATAATGATGAAATAACCCTATATAGGGTTGAATCATGATACTCTTATGTCTATAATGAAACTCGATGCCTTCATAATAACAAGGGATGTGTCATAACTTGATACCTCTTGGATATTAAGTAGAATTTCAACTCGATGCATTGAGGATGTAAAGTGACATGTCACTATCCTTATGGGTAGTTCTTAATCATTCTTGATATCTTTACCAAAAATATTGTATGAAGATGAATTATATATAACTATGGATAATGTTGTTAGAAAACAAGTACTTGGTATGTGATTGTTTATGTTTCTTTCTCATTTTCTTCTATCATGGAATGAAACTATTTTTTTTACTGACAATTATTTTTTATTATATCATAAACCCCTTTTAAAGGGAGAGGCGGAACCAAACATGACTTCAAGGACATAAGAAATTAAATTGTTCCCCAAAGTATCAAAATCCATAAAACGATATCAAATCAACAAGGTCAGCCCCACCCCAGCACAAAACAATCAGTTCAGCTTCCACCTTCTTAAGGAGTCATTGGTAGTGACCTACATTGTTTTATTACTCACACCCTTTACATTCATTTCAATGATCATGCATAATTCATGTATAGGGATCTAGGGAAGGGTAAGAGGCATGTGGTAGATGGTTCAGCCAATAAGAATGTATCTAGGAGTGGTATCGAGACATACTTTGGAGGATACTACTGTTTAATTATTTATATTCCTACATTAATTTATACTTAGGTTAGGTTTTCCACACTAGATTCCCTAATTAATTCTTTGTAGGACTCGAATGTAATCTACATTGTTTCCAAATTCTTAGCCAATTTATTATATTTTGATATATTATTTTTCATAAAATGACATAATACTAAGGATACAGTCTCCCCACTAATGTAGATTGAGCCTTGATACTGTTCGACAGCCACTTACATATGATGAAGTGTCCCAGATGTCATATGACTCTCCAACTTAGAACTAGTTATTCAGGTTGAGTAATTAAAAAATATAGTTAGAGCATAGATTCTTCATCCTTAATTTTTTGAATAATCTTGTATATGGTAGAACATAGATAGATTGTGAGGGACTCGAGTAGGGGTTTTTCCATGTTCCTAGCCAAGTCATGTCTAACAGACATCTATGTTACTGTTTATAAGATTTGAGTTATTATTTTGATGGATTTTGGGTATATTAATTCATATTGATTAGGAACAAAAGAATGCATTCAAAATATATACCTATATTGTGTTTCATATTAGGTCATTAATTTATTTCCTTGATTGTTCTGCCTATTCTGGAAACATTTATTCTCTATTGTGTGATATATCTATATTGAAATTAGAAAATAGAACCTATTCATACTATAATGTTTTTTAAAACAAGATTATTACTAATGTGTATGGATAGAGACCATGGTTAGTTATAGGAGGGTTTTGAGTCGGGTTATAGGTAAAGTATAAAGGAATCCTTTTTTTGATACCTTAGACTAATTATGATTTATTTTAAATGTCATAAATTTTTTCCATCATGCTACAGAATATTCCACCTCATTGAAGATATATGGGGATTCCAGATGGTAAAATTTGGGATACACTCACTAGGGAGGACACCAATGTACCACTTACTTCTATGTAGAGGGGTGTTATAGTGCATACTATTGAACCTTCTCTAGTAACATAGGTATTTGTCCCAACTTAATCGGGATCTATAATTTTCCCACTCTTGGCTAGAAATGTGGAATATAAGGCCAGTAAGATCCTGATTGGATGTTATTCTGACATCAGATGGTTGGTTTATTTTTTTTACCAAGATACATTCTTAGAGAATATATATAAGTCCTTGACTATCAACAATGTTCTGGAAGAGGATCAATTAATTTTCTTTCTTCTACCCATTTATACATAGGTGGGTATACCTTTTCCGAATATAGGGATATTCTCCTCTAGTAGTAAGAAGAGGAATAATATGGATGTATAGTTGAGTAATATTGTATATGTGGGGTGTATTATGGATTATTCATCCCCCTCAGGAGGATTCCCACATTATTTCAAATATGGAAAGGCCAGGTATTATCATATGTTCAATATATGAACATAGACTACATAATTTTAGTGTATAAAAACAAGGAATCTACACATGTTTTTTTTCTAATGATTCAAGGAAGAGGTTCATTAGTGGTGGGCTATAGACTTGATCTATGACACGGTGATCTGGATGGGGTCCTCAATAGAAGACTCAGATGATTTAGACTCACAATAGTCATGGTTCTCTTATTCTGGGTCACAGAAATAGGGCATACTCTGTCTAAGTAGTGTATTAAACTCTATTAGACGGTGGTGAGGGACTATATACTACTCGAGGTATAGGTTTGATCTGCCATACTTTATTTACTTTCTTATTTAATATCGGTTCTTTATATTCCATTATATCTACATAATTTATGACTATAATTTAATTATTGGTCATTTAATTGTCTGATTTACTTTCTCTCAATACTCCATTAGGCATGAAAATGGAAAATATAAAGAGTTTCATTGAGTTTCATATAGTTATTATCAATTATATCGACTTTTGGTGCTTAATGATTCTGGATATAATGAGGTTTGATGTGACAGTTAGCATGGACTGGGTAACTATATTCCAAGATTATATTGATTTCAATCATAGGTGGATTTCATTCACATCACAAAAGTTAAAAAATTACATGATGACCAAGTAATGGGAATTGGGTGTATGATTATTTTTTCCAGACTTAAATCACCTTCAGATGAACACAACAGTGATTATAATCTTGGAACTTTTATCAAGTTCAGTGGTTCCCCCCATAACTTTTCCTCTAGTTTTGTATCACTAATTGGATGTAATCCCATATGGCATTAAAAACTTACTCTATATAGAGGAGTCATCTTTGAGAAAGATCTCATAAAAGAATGAGAATTCCGTGATTATGGAGAGTAATTCACTATGGGGTGAACTTGTTTTTTCACACCAAAAGGTGGATAATAGTCTTAAAAACCTTATGGATTATTGGAAGTTGAACTAGGTGATGGTGAATAATAAATATCATTTTCCCAGGATCAAAAATATATTAGATCATTTCTAGTGATCACAGTGGTTCCCCAAGATTGATGTTCGATTGTACTATCACCAATTGTTGGTTATAAAGGAGTAGATTCCAAAGATCTCATTCTAGAGTTGGTATGGGAAATATGAGTACATGGGAAAACCATTTAGGATGGATAATTCACCTACAATGTTCATGTATTTCATTAATAATATCTTTCACCCATATATGGACCCATTCATTGCAGTGTTCAATGACACCATCCTCATCTACTTGTCATCCTCATAGTATAATTGAAGACAAATCGAGATATTCATGAGTACACTCATATCACAAAATATTTAATCCAAGTTTTCATTGTGTAAATTTTTGATATATGAGGTCAAATTATTGATGAATACGGGGTTTGGGATAAGTATATCCATGGATCTGAGGAAGTCGGATTAAGTAATGTCCTAAACATTTCGCTATAAAAATTTTATGATCATGAGACTATTGTGTCTGGAAGGATGTTATCAATGTTATATCAAGGACATACCTCATTTATCAAAACATAAGGATGGACTAAAAAATAATTGATTGAGGTTATAATGGTTATACTAGTGTGAAGAGTAATTTCTTAAGCTGGAGAAGAGGTTCACTAAATCTCTAGTATTGATATATCCTAAGAAATATAATTATTATTCTTATCATGAATTGGTTTGGGACAAGTAATAACATAGATAGAGAATATAATAGCTTTTGGGTCACATGATCTGTGACACCATGAATTTAACTATCATTCTAATGACTTGAATATGGATATTGTGGTCCATAAATTTAAGTGTTGGAAGTGATGCCTTTTTTGTTATAGTTTTTTATCTATATAGACCACAATATCCATCATTATATCTTCACATAGCAGTGACTAAACATAGGGAAGAGAAACTGAGTATATTATCTATATCTATTTGATATTGGGATGGTATATGAACAAGGTAATGGAAATTTCACAATGGAATCATTAGCCATAAAATAATGGTAGCTCCGGAGTATAGTGAATAACTTTTAGAGGAAAATGGAGTCTAAAAGTATTATTGGATGAATAGAGGATGGATACTTATGAGGATCAAGGATTGATGACTTTTTCCCATTAATTTCTCAAATAATCTCTAGTGGACATGGGAAAGGATGGACAAGAGAATTACTTATAGTGATCTGTGATGCAAGAATAACTAGGTAGTGTGGTTCCAATACCTAGGTGGTCATTAGATAGTGAGGATGTGATCCTTGTACATGGGAGATTTGTTTTCCATGCTTCCATAAAGGATCTACTGATGAGGGAATTCTATACCTCTATGTTGGAATTATATGTTAGAGAAAATATATAGAATATTTTACATTATGAGATAGTTTTTGTGGCCATGGATGAAGGGGGACATTGATGGGTTTGTCTCAAGATGCCTTTTCAGCTAGAGGATAAAAGGCCAATCACCAAAATCATCATAGTTTTTTTCATCAATTTACTATTCCCATTTAAAAGTTAGTGAATTTTATGATGTACACTATTAAGGGGTTACCTAGGACCCTAAGAATTCGTGATCTTGTTTTGGAAATTTTCGATTAGATGATGAAGATTTCTCATTTCTTACCGATCTAGGATACTCACTCAATGTATGAGGATGGAAAGTAGTATATTATTGAGACAATACACTTGCATAGACTTCATTTGAGCATTATATATGACTAAGATGTATGTTTTACACCATGGTTTTGGAAAGGTTTATAGAAACCCTTTGGGAGTCAGTTGAGGTTGATCATAACATACCATCCCCAGACAGATGGATTGTCCAAGAGGATGATTGATATAATATGGGAAATTATCCGGACTTGTTCCCTAGACATTGGTGGTGCTTAGGATGATCACATAAACTTGGTTTATTTTTCATACCATAATAGTTAAAACGATTCAATTTATATGGAACCTTATGAGGCTTTATATGGTTGGACATGTCATTCATAACTTCATTGGCATGAGAATAGTGGTGAAGTAGTTATGGGACCCATCCTAATATAAAGGACATCTGAGAGAGTGTATCTAATTTAGAATAGGTTGATCACAGCTCAGAGCTGGGAAAAGTCATAGGTCAACCATTGGAGGAGTCCTTTGGATTTTTTTGTAAGGGAATATTTTTTTATAAGAGTGACTCCAATGTTTGTCTGTCTACATTTTAATAATTAAGAGAAGCAAGATCCATGCAATTTTGGACCCTTTGAGATCAATGAGTGGGTTAGGATAGTGGAAATACATTTAGATATTCCTTCTCACATCTGAGGTATCCATTATGTGTTTTATATGTCATAAATTAAGAGGTATATGCCCAATCCTTTTCATGTCATCAATTGAGAGGATTTAGAACATGATCATGATGCATCATACATAGATCATCTAGTTCAGATCATAGACTAGTATGTGAAAGTCCTTCAAGGGAAAACGATACCACTATTCAACATTCTATGAAGAAATTAATAGATGTAGGAGGACACATGGGAGAAAGAGGTTGATTTATGTCCCAATGAATGATTTTTTTTATCAAAAAATTCCATGGTACTTATTTGGGAAGTGAAGTTTTTTTAGGATTAAAATTGTAACATTCTCATTTTATAATAATTTAGTAGATATTTTTTCATTATAAATTTCTTATTTATATTTTTTTTATTATATTTTATTGGATCATGAAAATATAATTTTTTAGTTAATATGTTTCTAAGAATATAATTTGATAGTGTTGAGGAATTTATTTCCTTATGGTGGTTGGAAAATATCCATCGTCTTACAAGTGGGGTTCCAGTTGATCGGCGTTTTAGTATAGACCATAGTAGCCAAATGGGGATTCTCAGAGTCATGTTGCTGTCCCTAGTTTAGAGTTGCTATAAATACAACCCATGGGTCTTAATATAAAAAAATATTACCTACATTTCATACCCCAATTATAACCCTGAAGAACCTAATTCAAATAAAAGACATCCCCACTCTCCTGCTTAAATATCCCATTTACCTTCCCTTAGTCCTTAATCATTGTAATGTCCCGCTAATGATTGATCTATAATATTTTCTTTTCATATATGAAAAATTATCCTTCTTCATTATGATGTAAGTTTATATTTATGTTAGATCTATTAATTTATATTAGTCTGATGATGAATCCACACATTTATCATTGATCAGTGATGTATCTAGAAATTGGACAATATTTATTAACTAAATTGAGATCTACTATCAAAAATAAATGTTCTATGTGTAAGTGTTCATAATTTTCATTTCAAAAACTATTATTATTAGAGTATTTATGATATTAACTTAATTAATTTACAATTCCATTGTAGAATGGTGGAGGGTTGGATGTGTTGAAAACAACTCTCTTGACCAGAGCTAGAATTTTCATGAATGGTGAATGTTTGAAGGTAATTTAGCTATAATTATCATCATGATTTTTTTTATTTATCCTTATCTTAAATCACTTATAAATTTAATAATTGATGAAAAATTGAAATTTTTTGGCTACAAATGAGGGCCTCTACTTGAATTGGTGAAAAATTCATGATTCATTCGTTATTCGACAATAAATATTGTGAATTTCTTTCCACATCATCAATGTAACTCAAAATTATATTCATTGACCAAATCCATAACGTATAAGATTCTAGAATGACCTTATTTAAATGGAATTGTATTGAGTCTCTCTTCTAAAATTATTTCTTGCTGAACCAAAAAACATGGATTAACATCCATGATGTGGGAGTTGTTCTCTATGGGCGTTCAATGAGGATCGTTCTTTGATACTTTTAGGAACATTAAAGTTCATCACCAACAAACACAGGGTAGTATTTCCCTTATCATTTCAGTACCTTTTATTCAATTTTTGTATTTATTACTATTGTGTTGGAATGACTTATTGTTCATGATTAATGGTGATTGTTTTTTGGTGTTTTCAGAGTCACAATAACTATATCTGATCATTGTTTCAATGAGTATTACAAGATTAGATTATTATCATGTTTGAGGATGATCACATGTTATTATCTGAATTAAAACTATTATCATCATAAAACATTATTCTTTTCTTTTATGACTAGATTATTTATGTGTATAACTATGTAATTAGTGGAAATTATTGATATATCGAAACATCTGACCTTCATGAATTAATTATCCCTTAGAAGGGAAATTTCCATGATGTACGATGATGACCATGGTGGAACCCTATATATAATAATATCATGATATCCTTGAGGACAATATAGAACTCAATTCCTTGAGGATGTTGAGGGAAGTGATGGAACTTGATTCCTTGGGATACTGAGTAGCATCCCCATTTGATTCCTTGAGGATATAGACTGGCATCTCACCAACCATGTAGGTAGTTCTTGATCATTCCAGATGTCTTAACCTTCCTTATGGCATGGAGCCAAAGTATGTATATCTAGAGCTCGTGGTGTCTTGGTTAGCACACTGGTGCTCGGTAGCTAATTTTTTATTGTATATTTATTTATTATAATCATTGAATATAGCTATTATACATGTTCACAATTGGTAAAAGACACATTGGTGGGGTTCCAACTGTAATTTATTACTCACACTCTATATGGGCATTTTTATGCACATGTAAACTTCATATATAGGGATCCAGTAAATTTTTAAGGGCTTAGGGAAAACAATCTAACTTAGGATCATGGGGTTTCGAGAAATACCACGATGTACACCAGAGGATACAACTAACTATTTAATTATTTAAATTCTTTCTTTCATAAATGGGTTTCTCATTCCATGCAAGGACTCATGTTTACTTATTTGTATTACTGGTCTACCATCTACATAGATTCCAAATGTTTACTCTATTTATAATATTATATTAAATTAAATTATATTATATTATATTATATTATATTATATTATATTATATTATATTATATTATATTATATTATATTATATTATATTATATTATATTATATTATATTATATTATATTATATTATATTATATTATATTATATTATATTATATTATATTATATTATATTATATTATATTATATTATATTATATTATATTATATTATATTATATTATATTTTATTATATTTTATTTTATTTTATTTTATTTTATTATATTTTATTATATTATATTTTATTATATTATATTATATTATATTATATTATATAATATTATATTATAGTTTTTCAAGGACTTTATACTAAATGTATATTCTTCCCACTGATAGAATTAGAACCTCATTGTTAATAGACAGTCTCTTGAATCCGTGGAGGTGTGAATGAGGTCATGTGAATCTCTTTCTTGGACTTAGTGGTTCATGTTTGTATTTTAAATCACATTCTTATTGATAGTTAGGATATATTGTTTTCATCATGAGTGACATTCCATTAATGAATAACATGATAATGGATTTTTCCCTACCATTTTTTGTGGAAGTTAAAATCTTGATCCCATTGATGGAAGAAAAACATCATGTTTGAGTCTATAGACCTAGAATTCAATCAGTAACTTTATTTCTAGAAATTAAAAGAAAGATACATTGAGAACATAGGTTGATGACACTAGTATCAAAACATCTTTGTTGTAGATATTAGGATTAAGGGATAATATTACACAACATGCATTCATATGTTATTATAGTCCCCTTTATATTTTAACTTATTTCTCTATGGGTGCCTTGGCGTGTTGTAGATTATAACCATAGAAAATAAATATTTAATATTATATGAATAAATACTTATTTATTTATTTAGTAAAATAATATTTATTTTTAGTGTGTTTAGCTCATGTTAAGTACATAATATTATTTTTCTTATTTTAGACAATTGGTTCATTGGATATTTAGAAAATAATAAGATCTCGAGTGTAATTATAATTTTTCCAACCCTATATATATAAAAATAATTATGATATTTCTAAATGTATTTTTTGTTAGTAGAAAAAAAAATTGTAGAGGGAATTCTCTCAAGCATTAAGAATATTTCTCATAGAACTCTCTAAATACTGGATATCAATCTTCCTTTACTAATCTCCCAAGACTAGATATATGAAGAAAAATCCTTTCAACTGAAGTGATTATTGTGTAGATAATGAACAAAAGCATTAGAATATTTTTTTCTAACCCTCATTGATTTCTACATAATTATGAATAGGTATATATTACATGTTTGGATCACCACTACAGGTAATCTACTTGTGAATCCTCTCACCATTGTAGCACAACGAAATTAATAGTTCTATAGAATAATTAATGAATACTTAAATTGAAAATATGGTTTTTATTTATCCATGTAAATTAATTATAAATTATATGTTATGATCCATTATTATTATTTTATCATTCCATTAAATTTACTCAAAATTAATTTCTTTTTTCATGATTTTATTTCTCATGTCAATCATGTATTATTCATTGAATGTGAAAGACTTCTAGTAGGATATTTCTCTAGTTGGTTCCATTGGACCCAATACCTTCAAAACTATCCTTAGAACTCATTCTGAGGAGTAATTTTAGTTTTCCAACTTATATACTATAATTTGTTTTATTCTTTTATTTTAAGAAAAATGGAACTTGAGGGTGTCCAAGGTAGGTCATGGTGAAAGTGCCGCTTAACAAAGTATTCCCTTTTATTATTTCTTATTATATTTTCCATTTTCTATCCCCTTCCATTTGAATTATTATATAATGGAATTGGTGCACGAGTGAAGACTAATATGTGATTAAAAACTACTAAATATTGTTGACTAAATCACACAGGAATGGCATATTTCCAAATCCTTATACTTAGATATAATGGCTTGTAGTATGATAGCTTTCCCTAGGTATATAATATGTTTAAAAAATATTATTATAGTAAGGGTGATTGTTTATATTATTTTGGTCATCATCATTGAGTTAAAATGGAATTTAATTACTTTATTTATAGTGAATTAAACATTAGGATAGTCCTAGGAGAAGATTTCACTGTGTTGTGTGTTTGTGTTCAAAATATTCATTTTCATTTTCTCAATAATTTTCTACCTCTTTGTATTCTATTCTTTAATTTTATGTTTCAAAATTAATATTTAATTAATTTAATTAATTACAGTAATAAACATTGTGTTTAAGGGATTATTTTTGGAAAAAGACCTTTCTATATACTAGTAATTCACAATTTTTTTAATTAAAATTTCATTTTTCTTAGGTTTGTAATAGAACACTATCAAAAATTGGATAAGATAGTAGGGATACCTTCATATACAATATTATTATTTTAAAAAATATAAAAAAATAGAAGATAAAAAAATTAATCAAGGATGGATTTGACTAATAATAAATAACATGTATGGCCCAATAACTAACATGTATTTTAGTTTCATGAAAAAATATACAACAATAAGACATTGAATTTGAATACAAGGGAAAGATATATACACCAATTTTTTATTTAGATAAACCCATATTGTATTAGTTTTATATCATCATAAAATCATTCTCAAACCCCTACCTTTGAGAATAACTATAAAAATAAGAAGATATAGAAGTTGAAAAAATAAAATGAGAAAATATTTTCTTGATCTAACTTTTTTTTAATAAAGACCAAATTTTTATTAATCCTCTCAATTTTTATATTATAGATTAATCATAAGTTTGGATGCATCTAGATAAGGATGATGATGATAGATAATAATCCACCAAGGAGTTTGTGGTATTTAGGGGCAATGATGAACATATCAGGTAGGTGATGACTAAGGCATCCATAATCAAGTCCACTCCATTATTTTATTACATGAATATTACCATCAAGGTGTTATAAATCTGTTACCCCAATGAAAAGGGCCTTAGAATAAAGTAGAGAAATTTAATTTAGTTAATTCCTTCATCCTTACATTATAAAAAAATGGAATGAAAAAAAATTGATGGGTTTTCCCATAAAACCTCAACCCCCTATACATTGGGGATAACTCACTGGAACTAACTAGTTTTAAATTAAAAAAAACCCTACTTTGGATTTTTAACACAAATTTATTTATTCTTTATTTTTATTTTTTTACTGCTATTGTTTTCATTAAATGGTGTTAAGTAGTGTTAATGGTTGGAACACCTCAGTGGATGGAATCTATTGAGATATTGTCCACCCAATTGAATACATGATTTTATTTACTAAATACTAAATATTCATTGTCAAAAATAATTATAATGATGTTTAATATGTATTTTAATGATGTAAAAATATGATTAGGGTTCATGGTGTAAACCTTCTATTTGAATTCATGTATTATTTTTTTCTTCGAATTTAAAAAAAATAGAGCCTCGATCTAAAGTAAATTGTTATATAAAATTAAATCTTCTTAATAATTTTGGTAAAAATGTATAAATTGTAGCATCTAATGATTCAAAGGAATATTTATATAAGTATTTTTACTTGTTATCCAATTTAGTCCTTTGGTGATATTTTATCAAACACAAAACAAATGTAACCAAGTGATTTCTAATGCTAAAATTACCAACCCGAGAGGTTTTTATGAATTTTTGAAATCATTGTAAATTTAATCTTCTCATGAGAGTGTTGATTAATTTATAATGATATATATCATAATGTTATTATTTTCTAAAATATTATTCAAATTATTTTGTTGTATCAAACTCAATGAGTCATAGTTCATATGTCCCTTTTATAATGTGACATTTATTCTTATTTTAATACCTTAGAATCAATTAAATTACTTATAATTTATTTTATATTATAATATTTTTTTTAATTTCCTAATAATATCTAATTTTCTTGTATATGAGTCAATTAAACAGTTGGGGAATGGATGTTTCTTGAAAAATTCTTGGTAAAGTTCATTTTTTGATAATATTTTGAATATCGCGTCATCCAGTAATGAGAAATGAGGTTACAAGTCAAAAATATCATTAAAATATTATTTTCCTTCTTAATCAATATAAGGGAAGAAACTCAATATGAAAAAAAATATAAATAAAAAAATAGAAAAAAATTTTACTGAGATAAAAGGATTATAATTCATTGTTTTCAATGTAGTGACTTGTGAACCAAAACATGGGGAATGAGAAATGATATGCTTAAAGGGGAGGAGGGTGGGGAAATTGTCATAAATTATTAATTACATATCATGAATTATACAATAATTATTTACCATCAATTATGAATAATACGAACTATATAATTAACCTTTACTCCTAGAAAACCCAATTTCAAAACACTCATGGTCAATACAGTATTTTGATTTTATTTAGTGGAAAATTAAAATGAAATTAAGTATATGGAAAAACAAACATTCACATGATAATATAAAATATTTCTATAAAAACATATTGGCCAAAGAGTGTTACATTTCATGGAAGATTTTTACTAATGTTTCATTGGTATTATTAAGAGAATGAGTGGATATTTTTAGTGAAATCATAGTTAAGGAAATAATCATCATATAAGAAACATGATGGTTTCATGGAATTGTGAAATAAAATGTGCTACTGTTAATGGTTCGAGAAGATTTCTTTTACAATGATATATGTAATTTTTCATAAGATAGATTTCTATGTTAAGGGATGTGATGGAAAACAAAAAATAATAAATTTAATAATTTAATTCTTTGTTTAACGCCCCAACACATTAACATTTTATAGAAAGTTACAAAATATTTAGTTTGTTTGTGAATTTTGAATTATAATAAAGAAATGGAATGATATAGAGATTTTTTTATTTATTTGATATTACCTATTTAATTTCTATGAATATTACACTATGTATAGGTGAAGACAATCCATGATACATATGCATAAACTGATTTTTAGACAATCTGTTTGGGATTAAAATCAATTATAAACCAACATCATGGGATTAATTGAAGAATTTCATAACTGTGTAAGAATAAATATATGATTTTGAATTCAAAGTAAGAGAAATTTGATGATAAAAATTATAAAACTCAGAATAAGGAAACTTATGTTAAAATAACTCAATCTATAGGGATGTTATGGAAAGATTTATTATTTTCCATGAGAGTTGAAGGATAGGGGTCGCTTATAAGAGATTATATGGAAAATATTGATGACTATGTGTGATTGAAATGAACTTATATAATCATAACATGATCCTACCTATGAGAAAAAAAAACATAACATGTTATTTTAAATTATACAAAAACCTATGTAAGGTAAAATTTTAGAATCAAAATGTTATGTGAGGTTTCACAATTATACAACATTTTATTAGCCCTATATAAAGGGGTACAAGAAACGCAGGTTGCTAATGAAATTAATATTGATGTGAATTACATACATACACTAAATAAACTAAAAATGTAATCTTTTTATGAATTATATAACTGAATCTGGAAAATTTAAGAAAAAATCCACATGAAAATAGATTCAATTGAGGGATTAATTATGAGAATAAAAAAAAGTTAATGATTCAGAACTAGAAAGAATGTGAAGAAGTTATAATATGATGGGTGAAGTTTCTATATATGTTAAAACACATCACCGTACATAGGGTATCCACCCATTGGGAACAACTATAGTTTTTAAAATTTTCATTATATTATGAATTCATTTCAGTAATCTAATGTTTAGTGTTTTTTCAATCTCAAGTATTATCTCATAGTCTTTTGATGGTGGTAGTGGTGGTCAATTCTATATTTTTATTTTCTGATAATACCAATTTTTATCTAGGTTGATAGGGAACAATGACATGCCATGAAGTCAAGTATGCATAATATAAATATAATTTCATGTTCAGTAGGCCAAGAGTCACAAATTCCATATATGTTTATTAAAAATGACTACACTTAAACAACCCATCCCCAAAATCTTCTTAATTTCTACAATTAGCACTCCACATGTCATTGATACAGGCTAATACATCACTATGAAGAGATACATGTTCTGATAGAATTTCCACCACATCACTCCTTCAATCTTGGCCTGGTAAGCTCCACTTATTGAGTTCTACTACTATAATTAATAATCTATTGGTTTCTTCAGTATTGTATATCCTGGTCTGATCCATGGCTCAGGGGGGCTATGGCCTAAAGCCTTATGATGGCCCAAATTCCTATGTTTGTGTCCTGAAATCCCATTCACAATGAATAATATAACAGATATAGTATGCCACTATAGTACCTTCCAAATTACTCACATGGATATAGTAATATATTTTCTAATACAATTCCTGATATACTACCTGTATAATTTCTCAACCACATAATTTTGAATCTGGGTTTCATGCAGAACCGAGCGAGCCTAACATGAGGATTTATTTCCAATTTTAGTTTTAGTTTCCTCTCAAGTATCTTGTGCTTCTTATTTCTTATTTTATATATAAAATTCTTGGAAATTATAAATAAGGATTTGGTATTGGTCATAGTGAAATATTCATTAGTTTTATCATGTTTTATATATCATTATATTACCCATTATTTTTCCAACAATATATGTTGGTACTCGATTATATATTATAGTTTGATTGAAATTACGTAAAAATTTATGATTGAATCACACATCATTTAAGTGTTTTAATATCATATTACTTTTATATAGTGTCATGTAGTTTATTGGGGATATATATATATATATATACTATAAAATTACACAATAGCAGTATAATAATGATCATTATAAAAATTATGTGGGAATTATCAATGCATTGTGAGGTTATTTTTTTGTTTGTTAGATAATAAAAGAAGAATTTGTAGTGTATTCAGAGTATCTTCATTTATTTTTTGTGTGTGTTTTTGTTCATAATTTTGATTTAAAATTTCATATGAATTTTCAATAGTAATACCTCGTGTTTAATTTTTTTTGATTTTTGAATTGTTTCTAAATTAATTTAATAAATTATAATAATAACTACTATTTCTTAGTGAAACTCATTCATAGAATATAGTATCTATATAAATACTAAATTCCAAGTATAAAAAAATACAATATTATAGATTTTCATGAAAACCCAATGTAAAGGCCAATTAAGAGGTTACATATAGAAAAAAAGTTATAAATTTATTTATAAAGATCATTTGGATATTAAGGATTTAATAAAGTTGAGAACATGAAAAAAACAACTAAGAGAGGAGTTAATTTTCATTTGTAATTTTATGGAGGTTATTGTGTCCATGTTGATGTAAAACCATGTTATTAAAGATCTGTAATTATTCATAGATATGTATATAAAGAGAAACACCTATAATAGTTCAGATTTATGATGTTTCATTATTTCATACATTATAAAGACATATGATTTTATTTCATTGTGACCTTATCATGAAATATTGGGGGACATATAAGAAGAGGTAGTTATATTTATACTAGATAGTGATCCAATCCTAAAATTTTTATTCACTCAATAATGTGATAAAATATTTTGGTTATATAAATACATTGTTTTTGTATACACTTTGGATATAAACTATTCTAGGTGAACCACGTAACAATAACAATATCATTGTACTTTATTTTCATTCGATGAATATTTTTAATTTCTTGTATGATTTTATAGACACAATTTTTTTTATTTAAGAAAGAACCATATTTTTTTGAGAAATAAATATTCTCATCCTTATTTAACCACAATTAAAGGAAGATTATATCCATGAAAATTTAATAAGTTTAATTATATCCAAATTATTATCATCTGAAAATTGTATTTTAATGAATTTTTTTTATAGATAAACATGTCGGTGTGATGGTGGTAAATTTATTTGATGGTTAAATTTTCTAAATTTGGTATAAAAGGATTATATATGATCATCAATATCTTGGTATGTATGTATATTCTACTATATTATATGAATTTCAATTTTATAAACGCACATAGATGGGATTTAATGAAACTAATAATATTTTACACAATTTTGATGAAATAGAGTAAGAAACATTATCCAAAGCACTTTAAATTCAACTTTTTCATGAAGTTGATATGTTACGCATATATAAAAATAATTTGGGACAAATAGTTCAATATCTATGAAGGGGAAAATATTATGATGGATGAAAAATTTTAAATTTTTAATAAAAAATTATTTAAAGAAATATACCTAGAAAAAATAGATGGGTTCTTTAAATAAATCATTAATCCCTTTAGAATAATATGAGGACTTCTTTAAGATACCAATTATATGGGAATTGATAATAGAATATTCATGAGAATCTTTACATTGATTAATATAATTATTTTAAAACATTAAGAATGAATCTTGGAGAAGTTATCCATTAATGATTTATAATAATCTTAATAGCATATTAGATGAGGGTAAATCTCAAAGGTATGAATAAATACTCCTATAAGAAGATATATTCCTATAAAATAAATATTCTTGAGATAAAAAATGATAAAGGTGAATCAGAATAGATTATTTAATTCTTCTCACATAGATATAGTCAATTAAAAAGAGACTTAGGTCAATTTGAATGAAAACTACCAGTGAAGTACAAATGTATGAGAATGATGGTCATATAGAAACAAGCTTCCCAAGAGGGACTGATAGAGAAGATGGTGATATCTATTTATCACAAAACCAATAAATAATTCTTACATTAAAAGGAATTTTAAATTTTGAAATCAATCTGGAAAGAGGTTTTAATGAATGATTATTATAAATATGTAATAGAATAATAATAATTTTTGTCTCGATAGAAGATAAAATAAAGTTAAAATTGATTCATAATATGATATGATGGAAATGGAAGAATAGAATAAAACAAAAAGAAATTATGATGATCAAATGGAAGGTATAGTTGATCAAAAAGTGTAATATGAAAAATACTTACTGGATATAGATTTTCTAATAAGGAAAAATATAAATATCAGTGGGATATTGAAAGAATCATCTTAATAAGTTGATCAAATCAAAACCAAAATAATTCAATAAGATTATGTAGTGGAATATAATTTTTTTTGAAATAAAAACTATAATATTTTTTTAAAACTCAAGATGAAAATTGATGAAAAATATAAGGTAATCAAATACCATAATGGTTCTATCAAAAAATGATACAAAAGTACTGAATCACTAGAATAAAATGTGTCGATTTTAAATAACAGTTTTTAAGTTGAGTCAAAATATTTCAATAGTCATTACCATCATAAATTTAAATATAGAAGTCAGTGAAATGTTTAAATATGAATAATAATTTTCAATAATTGAATAAATGAACAAATAACCAATTATATGTGTAATATTGGTCTTCGATATTATAGAGAACCAAAATGGGTTTACCCTACCCATCAACATAGCCAGCACTCCACAAGGGTTAATGTGAATTTTTAATCACCATAGGTTGGTGTTAAGAAAAAGGGCCTCTGGAATAAGAAATTTGGAATGGATTCTCTCTTGTTAAAACTACATGAACCTTCCATGAATTGGACCACCACACCATTAAATGAACTGAAAAATAGATATAATAATAAAATAGATTCAACACCATAATGAGAAAATGATGAAACCATAAATATTATCACATTACCATATCTGACATGTCACGTACAATACATATACATGATATCCATGGTCAAAATATCAAAACTCAAAATAAGGATCATGATCCAAATGGGTAATACATAACATCCCATACAAAATAAAATCTCAAAATAGTTCATCATGGAATAAACCTCATGATAATATGTATTCTACTATATAATAATCCAAGAAAATGGTAATCAAGAAGATTCACTGAAATTCATGGTGTCCTTTCCTTTACATGTGTCCTTTAAAACAAAGCAAGCATATGTCGAATGTATATACAGGGTGTGAGAACAAAGGATCATGTATCTAAACAAGTATTTTAACAATTAAATCCAATAAATCCAATATGAATCACATTTTTATAACCATGATATCATTAAAAACAATATCCCTTAAAAACATTTTACCTTTTTAAATCCCTATGGTTTATCTCAAAATAATCATATTTCAAAGTATGTGTAATGTATGGATCAAAAAACTAGATAAATCAACTTGAAATAATCATTCTCAATCAACCTGAACAAGTAATAGTGAGTGTATATATACAAGAACCACTATATAATCAAATTAGTGGAAATAGGTATAACACATGATATTAAAATAAAAAACAAAATAATATAATACATGAAATCATATTAATAAACGTACCACAGTTAATATGAAACATGGGATCTAACCATAAGGTTATTTTATGAATTATAATAAAACATATATTACTAGTTTTCTACTAAATTATAATAATTTAGAAGCTCTCTTGGCCTTATATGGTTCCAATCATCCAAGATCTCTCTCAGTATCTTGGGTATTTTTTTAGACTCTCACTCATTCTTCCATCAAACGATTCTCTGAGTCCCTTAGAAAAATTTGGTGAATCTCCTTACATCCTCCCCCCAACGAATCTCTTGATCCCTTGGACCATGATCACTTCATATATGTTATCCACACCCTCACACTCTAGGACTCTTAGGTGCCACTCATTTCCAAACTTAACAACACTAGTAAGTTCCATTCATAAAAACCATCTAAAAATCTATTTTTATAAATCAACATACATATTTAAATTCAATAATCAACACCATAAATTTCCACTTTTTAAAAACATTCAAAACCACCATTTGAAGTCATAAATACTCTTTTAACCATTTAACATACAAATAGGTTGCATTATAAAAACCCCCCATTCAAAACAAACCATAAAAAATAAATTTCCATCAAAATCCATCACACATATTAAAAATGGAATAAAAAATTATAAACCAATTTAAATGAAATATGATAAAAAAAGAAACAAAATGAAATGGGAAATTAGAGTTTTTCCATTGAAAATTCTCATAAATGAAGTTGGAAACCTTGAAATAAAATTCCAAACATGTATCCTTAAATTATAAGTACTTGATTATAGAATGATATATATCATAGGATAAAACAAATATAAGAAAAAAAATCCCCCATTAACACCCCCCTATATTTTTCCATTGGGAGTGCTAGGGTTTCTGACATCTAATGGAAAGGAAGTACAAATGTAACATAAGATATAGGAAGAAAAACTAGGAAGAGGGTGGTTTACCTCTAGTAGAACCACCATGAAATCAAGTGAAATACACTACATGGAGATGGGATAATCTAAAATGCTAATGGAGGGAGTTGTAATCATATTGGAGAAGAAATTAAGCTAGTGTGAGTAAAATACATCAAGGGAACCATGGTCATTTATCATATTTTTAATGATATAGGTTGTTTACATGGTTTGTCTTTATGGTTTGGAAAACCAGGCGGCAACTATGTAGAAACATCTATATCAAAAAATACAAATTTTTATAGTTTCTACTGATGATCACACTATTAAGAAAGAAATTCTCAAGCCATAAAAATTGTTTTGTCTCCTAGACATCCTTCTTTCATGGTTATCCACAGTGTTAGAAAAAAATTTCACCAACCATGGTCTAAAGATTTTTCCCTAATAAACCAAATATCCAACCACCTATACCTGATAACTTTAGGAACAAATATATCGATAAATATACAAATAAAATAAGACTTTTCAATGACCTACTAGGTGCCCCTATCATCCCCATAATTTCACTTTCATCCGCCCAATAGTCCTTAAGTATCCTTCAATGAAATAGTTGAGTCCATTTCTCCCTCACTACTACTTCCAACTCCCATGGCTCATGGCTATCACCAATATATTTCCAAATCACAATGAAAAATTGGAATTATTTTCCATAGAGAAACTTTTTATTGTAATACAATACATTACCATGATCCCACAAGATGGTGACATGAATTTCCATATCCATGTATTCCCACTCTATCACATGATATTGGTATGGATGGTATTTTTTAATGATGAAACATGAAATCCATCTTCAATTGAGTTCAACCAAAGTCTAAACTCTAACATATAGGATACCTTGCAAAGAACCTTGATAATTCATAGTGAACAAACATAACCTAGCAACAACTTCATCCACTTTCCTATGTAATTGTTTAACTTCCAAATAGTAACCATAATAAATACCTATCCAGCAACCAAAAACACCCTTGGATGATGAAACTGAATTGAATATTATTTATAGAAACTCTGGGTTATTGCTAACATTTTTCTGAACTATCTACACTTTATTTATTGTATCTTGGATGAGACGTTTTCCTAAAAAGGAACACTAACCCACCTCAACCCAACAAAAAGGGAACTGACACATCTTCCCAAAATATTGGCATATAGATTGAGTCTAGTTAAATATTTTCATAACATAACTCAACTAATGATAGTTTCCTTTCCAATGAGCCCTAAAATTCAAGAACATATGTTGAGAGAATATCATTGAGAGTATAGATAACCCCCTTCAAATGGTCAATCATCATTGGTCGATATGTTTTTCTCATCATCATCTTGGTTCCTAAAGCTTCCTAGAGACCCTTTCAAACCTAAGATATAAAATGGGAAACCTAATCTAAAACTATCACTAAGAAAACCCTATAAATAAAAATAAATTATCTTATACATAGGTTCATAATATCTTATACCCTAATCAATTCCTTAATGGGAAGGAAATGCGATAGACTATTAAAGTGGAATAAAATAACCCATATAGTGTTTTCCCTTTAAATGTCAATGGTAGGATGATAAAAAAATCCATAAAATATTTATCCCTCTTTCATACTAAAAATGGGATAGGGTAAAACAACCCTCCCAGTCTCTGATGCAAAATTTTTAACATTTTTATAGTTAAACATAAGAAAACAAAATCAGGAGTTGATAAACCCATACGAGTCCACAAATAAATAATCCTCATGGTGTAAAACATCTTGGTATCTCTAGGGTGTATGACCCAACAAGAATGATTCCCCTCACACTTCACCTCCTACCTCAAGATTAATGAAACCAACATCAACTTCTTATATAGGGGAGAACAATATGGAGACTAAGACCAATCACCTAAAGTTTCACCACTATTTAAAATACTAATAATCTATTAGAATCCATGGTCAAATTTCAGTTCTCTCTGAACCCGGTTGATAAGAGAGGGTGTGACATACACACCTATAAAAAATAATTTATCTTCAGATTCATGTACCTATAGACTCATATAAACAATATACCACATCAAACTCTACTCATTCAATGATTCATAATGTGCTTGGACCAAAAAGTTCATACTCAAAGATTCAATTCCCACATTTCCCTTCCAAGGTGTGTATTTGATGTTTAAATAAAAATTCTAATTATATTCTACCCAACATATTTTGTTGCGGTTCAAGGCCATCTATGAAAAGATGTGAATTATTATTTTACGATCTGAGTAAACTATAAAACACACCCTAAATATGTAATGAAACCTCGATTTTAATTCATTCAATAAAGATGCTAAGTGAATATTTTGTGTGTAATAATATCATTCATGTGGGTGTATATTCTAAAATCCATAAGCAACCACATGAACATTATCCAAAAACATTCATCCCAACCCCATACCCAAGGGAATCACAAAACACTGCATAATCATTCCTTGGATCTATGAGAATAAAAACTGGTGTGGATATCTAACTGGCCCGCAACTCCCCAAATGAACTTTACCACTTCTCATACCACTCAAACATAACCCATTTCATGGTCAAATCCATCAAGGAGGCTAATAGATTATATAAGTCCTGAAAAAACATTTTATACAATGTTGAACCAAACCAGTCCTGACCTCAATGACATTTTTATGCCTCTCTCAATACATGACTATTCAAATATTCTTTAGATATACTAAAACTCCTTTATCATAAATAAAATGTCCCAATAAATTCCCCTTCAATGTCCAAAAATGACATTTGGATATCTTAGGATATAGATCATTCTCTCTCAAGATTCTCAAAATATCCTATAGTTTACCTGTATGGTCCTCATTAATATTATAATACACCACATTTTCATCAATTAACATGACATAAAGGAGTCCAAATGGAGAAGAAACAAACATTTCCACATATCCATAAAGACCACATGATCATTGTAAATTCCAAATTACATAACCAAATATTCAAAGTGTCCATAGAATCTTCAAAATTTTGTCTTATAAACATCAACCTCCCATAACCACAACTTATAGTTTCATAATCTCAAGTTGATCCTAGAAATCCAATGATCCCATATGAGTTGATCAAAAAGATCATAAAATCTTGGAAACATGTATTTATTATTTATTATTATCTAACAAATAATAGGATAATCTATTCTATGTAGATAATCTTATCCGCATTCTTTTAAAATAGAACTAGTAATTTCCATAGTGACACATTTCTTAAAATAAATTCCTTCCTCTCAAGGGCCTCCAACTTATCCATTAACCATGTAAACCTAGATAAAGAAATCCAATAATATTTCCAAGATATTGGTTCCATATCAGGGAGTATATTAATATTAAACATGACCTATCATGGTGGTAACAACGCTAAAAATTCATCCTACAACATATCGAGGTATCAATCCAGGAAAATTGAAATAAAACCAAATTAACTATACCACTTGACATAAATGTACAACCTATAGATCTATAAAGAGATAAATACCACTTACAAAACAATAGGAAATTCCCTTCCTAATTATAGATCCCACTCACCTTGGAAGATGAGTGTTCTCTCATCAGGTGATATAAAATGGAACCTATGGGAATAAAAATAAAAATTATCTTAAGATATAATCCTCTAATCCATACCAATGATAAGATCAAAAATGTCCATGTAAAACAATTAGGAAATCCCGTATGATATCTACGTAAGTGACTAAATTTTGACAATCTATGAACATAAAACATTTATCTTTCTTTTTACCATATGGGGTAAGAAAATTCATAAAAAATGCATTAACTTCCCTTGAGGACCAAAGCAATCAAAAAATATTTAGTGAGATAAAATAATATGATGTACCCAAATTAAATATCAAAGATTCCATGGAATGAGTAATGAATATCATAACTCTCATGGTTTCCATTCCCGACATAGAGTCATATTATTCCAACTATGTTAAAAGAATATGTCTTGATTAAAGACCATCCTAATCCTCCTTCACCATGTGAGGATACCCATAAACATGAGGGTGATATCAAAAACCTTTAAAATAATCACAGAACACTAAATATCCCCTATATAATAAGGAACTAACTCCATCTCCAAGCAAAGAATCTTGACATAAGCATGGAAAATGAACAGGACACCCACACTGGTGGAATGCCCTCAGTGGTAATTTGATTTTCATTATGGTATGGACATCCATCCCGCTCCAATAAAAAATCAAATAAAAAATGAATCAACCACTGCTGATAAACCTGATAACTACTGATAATATCTTCTACTACCCTACTTATGATTATCCCACATCCTCTTCTGGATAGATGATGAGAATATAATTCCACCCACAAACGAAATGCCACTGAGAAATATCTTCTTAGACCTATCCACCACTACCGTATACTCCTTATCCACAACCTTAGTATAGGATGGTAATTAAGTAAGTATAATTATTAACCAATTCTCTACCTTCAATTATATTTCAAAATGTTGGTCATTAAGGTAATATTTTATGGGGAGATCATCGGACACATGGCCCATCTTGAAAAATAGATAAGCTTACTTCATCCCTGAAAGCTCCCCTAACTCCGACATGATGAACTAATAGGTGTTCACCACCCTTAATTTCTCTAGATAAAACTATTTCTTAAAATACACTTTAAATGTTTTCCCTATGAGATCTAAGTAATACTTTTTAGATCCATTAATTCCAACATTTTCATATATAGTGCTTTCAATATATTAGTGGTGAAGAAAAAAATTGAGCTATCAGGGGTTTTAAAAAACATAATGATTCACTCGATCAGTTCAAACAAATCATTAAGCTCCAAGTCCCCCTTGTCACCTTAAAGGAATTGTGAATTTTTTTTAAGAAAAATCCTAAGAATAGTGAACCATTCATGTCTAATATCGACCACCCTCATGGCCCATTGAGTGGATTTTTTGGATCACTAATTTCACCAAATTTTGATGAATTAGAGTGTTCACCTACAGATCATGCTCTCCAAGACAATCTCTATTCATATATGAGGCCCTTTGGGAATAATTATCTATAAAAATAAAAAAACATAGGATCATTCAATATGAAATTCAATCTAAAATTTTATTAATTAAAAAAACATTAAAATCATCCTAAAAAATAGGTCACGCAGTTAGGGAACCCATGTACCAACCGTGCAAGTTCAAATGAAATATTACCGAAAAGTCCTCATGGTTTCCACATAATTTTTTTTTGGCTTCCTAAACCATGTACCCCATGTAGTCCACTCCATTTCCCTATGATGCATGAAATAATTTTGTGACTCGACCTTCAACTCATATTCAATAGAGAAATACACCAGATCCCAACAAAACAACTAATAATCAGGCTCAAAACAAAACAAAAATATGAGGCCCCCCATGGTAGCTCAAGGTTCAACATGAAGAAGACTCTGCTAGATAGTCCTATGATCCTACCTCTTGATCTTCAATGTTCCTAACTCTATGATCCCAAAAAAGTGGATGTTGTACTATTTTGTATAAAAATATCCTAGGTTGACTTGACCCATAACCTAATCCAGCAGGACACATGGCCTAAAGCAAGTTTCATATCACCCTATATGGTGAGAATAACTAGGGTATCAAAATAACCATTTGGTAATGGGGTTTCTATTAGTAAATTGGCATGACCCATCTATGATTTGGACAACCACACAAACTAAATAAATAGGATCAATAGATATAAATATACAAAAGAGTAAATTAAGTATTCATTAAATCCTGATACCATAAACATCATCACATTACCATATCTAACATGTCATATACAAGATATATACTTGATATCCATGGTCAAAGGATAAAATCCCTCAATTGGGATCAAGACCCAAATGGTTAATTCATTACATTCCATCTAAACCAAAATCTCCAAATAGCTGCTCGTGATTTGAACCACATGAGACCATATCTCTACCAATATAACAACTAAAGAAAGTGGTAATCATTAAGAGACACTAAAATTCATAGTGAACATTCCTTTAATGATTTCCAAAGAAATAATATTTTTATACACATAGAGTCATATACAGTGTGGTAGGTAAAAATCCTAGTAAGATACCATCATGAATCTAAATAAGGCCTTTAACAATGAAAATAAATATCTCTATTTATAACATCATTTTTAAAACAAAGTTCACTTTTAAAATAATGTAACTTGAGAAGATAATATCTTTCGAAAATCATTTTTTTTCCTAAAATTATTCATGTTTTGAAGCATTATTAATGTATGGATCTGAAAAAGAATATAAAGACCCCCAACATAATCCTGATCAACACACCCTATCAAGGAATAATTATGGTATAATAATAATCACCATCATATAATCAAATAAGTTCAAATGTGCATAACACATGATTTCTAAAAAAAGCATCATAATACATGAAATAATATAACTCATCTGATCATGAGAAATATTGAACATAGGCTAGTTGGTGCCAATATTTTTACAAGTCCCACTTTGCCTCCAAATACCCAAGCACTATGTCAAGCGATGGAGTAATACATGGAGGAGGTCATACATGAAGACCTGGAGTTTAAAGAGACACATCTTAGACCTAACACTGTACAGATAATTTCATTATATTCTTATGTTAAAGGTATTAATTTTGATACTAACATTACCCAAATAATATGGATAGCCCATAAGCCAGATGGGTTGATTCAACCAAGACCCATGTGGGACTTGGTGGACCACGCTCATGGGAGTCATCTCAGGAAAACCGGTAGACCTATGGTGGAGCATAGCTCCCAAAAGAAACATGTTGGGCTTGTGCATAGGGCATGAGGTGTGATATCTCACATGCATGGGCATGCATACGTGGGCCAAGTGCATCATGGTGGTGGGTGATTCAAGTGGTATGGGTGTCGAACTCGTTGTCACCTTGAGATGAAATCAACCACTGAATACATTATATGACGGAGAAAATGAGGCATGGGAATTTGATATGGGATGAAAATTGTTCCATGGTATCAAACCAAAGACATCCAATAAATCCAGTGAATGATCTACGCTATCATATCTATCCTCCTGTTGATCCCAACCCTCCGCTCGATCCCACCGATCATGAGTTTGAACTATCCGAGACCATACACCGCATGGCATTCATCTTCATCCTATTAACACCCAAGTTCGACGCACACCTGACCCTCACCCTTTCTTGTAACCACCCTATTGGAAATTCGTTGATATCCATGTGAGATTGATCCAATGTAATCATATGAGGCCACCAAAACCACTAGTGGCCTCTCGCAAGACTCCCGACAACACTCAAGGTTGTTGCATGATCTTTATTTCATCATGTGATCGAACCAAGGACAACTGGGAGAAGCTGTCATAAGCCTTGCCAGAAATCTACGAGTGCCTCCAGATAAACCTGAATATGTCTCATGATAACCCATGATCATGAAATTGAGATGAAGAAAACCAATTCGTTTTTTCAAGTAGTTTTACTACTGTGGACCCCTTCCACCTCCACATGTTTTCACCAGATTTATTTCTGATTTTTTCCCCGATCATGTGATTCCAATAAAACATTTCCTTTCACCCCATGAAATTTTTTTCCACCCTTTCCCTCATGCTATATATATAAACATATACACATCCCAAAGAAACTACAAAAGGGAGGGGGGAGCTCTGGAATAGAAGGGGAACTAAAGAGAAGCCTCCAAGGGGCAGAGCCACTAGCCATTACCATCAGGGATCACCACCATGTAATAAAATAAGTCCTTATCACAAGAACCCTCTATGGTATGTCATTTTAAGAACCCATTTTATTATCCACATATGATCAAGTGATCATATAATAAACCCATTTAAATGCTTGTGGGATCTCCTGCAATACCTCCCCTCAGATCATGATATTGCATGACCTATGGATCCTCATGAGACGTGTGTTTGGGAATGCACATATTCACCCATATTGGTTCACATAGATATGAAATGGTGAATATTTGAACCCCTATATCGAAAATATTACGAGCGTACTTGTCTTGTGGTGATCATATGGAGCCATGCACCTGGTTATCTTGTCTGGCAAACACCTCCCGCAATCCCTCGGTGTGTTGAAGAAACCAACATGGGAACCTCCATTGAATACATGAGAACTGCATGAACAAGAATGTTCTTAGGGTTTTTTAGACCCATGACCACGCAAAATATCACCTCTATCTTTTGATAGCTGAGTCAGATAGTACCCTGTATGGGTGTCCTGCACCAGTGATTCCCTCATGCACCATCAGACACATGACCATGTTGGGATCCTTCTATTCTGTGTGTACATCTTCCTAATTTTAAGTGGAATCAATAAACAAACCCTTTTAATGTTAGGGATTCTATTGTATGACCCCTTTGAGGTCATGCACATAGACAAACTTCAATGGGGAGGAGTCACGTGAACCCCTAAGAGTCTCATTACAATGTAAACCCTTGGTCATACATCCTTCTTTGCAGACTAGAAAACAACCCCCATATGTGTTTCAATGTCCACCACATGATACTTTTGATATCATGTGCTTGCATGATTGGTCACAGTACAAGAAAATCACCGACTAGTGGTGGTTTAAACCGTCGCCATATGATTCTATGGTTGTTTATTAAAAGCACTCCTAAATAGAGTGTTGGAAACAAATATGCAATAGTTTCATCAATATAGCAGTGTTTTTCATTAAGTGTCATAGAAACCTTTTTAGCAGTGGTTTGGTGAGGTTTTAGTAGCCATTTCTAGGGAAAACATTCCATCTTTTTAGCAGTAGTTTTAACCAGTGTTAAAAAAAATACAATTTTCACTGTGTAAACCACAACTAAAACCCAAAAACCACCACTAAAATACTTGAAATGTATAATTTAGAGGTGGTTTAAATCACCACCAAAAATAGGCTACCACATTTTAGCAGTGGTTTCAACCACTAGAAAATGTATATTTACAAATAAAAAACTGTTGCTTGTTATGTAGCCCCATACCAATACCCTGAAGAAAAACCATGTTTAGAGTTTATATAACAGAATAATCTAATCCATATAACAATATTCAGAAATAAACCATCTAAAATACTAATATACACAACCTAACATAACTAAAATGAAATTATGTTTGGTGACTACTCTACCACACCTGATATAAAAAAAATATGTTTGGTGACTACTTTTTGCCATACATGATACATAAACAAACCAACTATTTCCAAATTTGTACAACATATCAACCAAACCACTAATTATTATGTGATAGTGAATATATCTCCTCACCATCTCCACCTCTATCTCAATATACTAGTACCAGCCCCTGTAAGGAAATTATATTTAAAATTAAATATTGTTGTATATTTATATTTAAACTTAAAACCAATAAATGTTTTCAAACTTAATGATTTTTATTTTTTTAATTTACCTTCTTACCACCATCCTTCATCAATGCAATATCACATGGGTTAGATCCAGCCATCTTTTGATTTAAATCGATGGACTATTTCTACAAATCAGATATTTGAGTGCCATGATCCTCTATTTTGTTTTGCATTGAAACAAAATCTCTCTGAACATATCAGGAGAATGAGTGACTAAAAATAGGTGTAGATGTATCATTAATCCATGATGGTCTTCTAAAGAACTCAAATAGTATAGTTCTCATACCCATCCTATACACTCGGCCAGGATGCTCCTTACCAAGCACCTGACAAACTGGGTTAGTCTGGGTGACTGAGTAGGACTGTGCAATATTGGCATCTATTAGTTATTTAATTTTTACTTATAAGTAAAATATCAGTCATATTATATGAAATATATATAACATAGTGAGAAATGAAAATAATTTATTATAATTAAAAATTAATCCATACCCCAACTTCTTTGGAAGACTCATTAACAAAACTACCATCATATTTTTTATGAACATCCAACCATAGTTCTGTTCGAGATGTTGGCTACCCTAAACTCTGTGATTTCATTAATCAAATATAAATCAACAATTCTAGTATATTAAATAGATAATATTTTATTATAAATATTTAAACTAATAAAAATATTACCATAGCTGAACGGCTTATAGAAAAATTCTTTGACCCCACAGTGTGGGGGATGATTTCCTTAGACTGGATCGATGCATTCTTCCTTAAGAGATCCTAAAATAAATAAAATGTAACTTAATAGTAATGTATGAAATTTTTATCCTTTTAATATACAAGTATAAATTTAAAATGGTATTAATAGAATAATATATATTTAAATACCATCTGCTTCTCCTCACGATGTATGGGAACAAAAACATTCCATTTCCCTTTGGGTACCGCATTGGGAACCTTGTCATACATCTATTGGGTGCTCAATAAAGTATCGTTGAAATCACCCCATAGTCTATATTTAATGACTTTCCATTTCTTTCCCATATTTTTCAATGTCCTCTTTCACATTAGCACATCAGAAACCGTAAAGTGAAAAAATATCTGTACAAAAAAAACATTTTGAAAATATTCTATTTTAATAACATAATGACATTGAATTACAACATAATGGATTAAAATTACCTTTATTTATGAATCCAAATCAAAAATTTATCATGTTGGAGGCTTATGCCTCCAATAATCCTAAGTAATAAGAAGGGAAACTTACTCCACGGCTAGCTGAACCAAAATATGGTCAAGTATTCCTACGGCATCATCTGTAGGGACTCCATGAGAATGAAATGGGATAACTATCTTCTCTTTAGTCATATTCCACAGATATTAATTTTTTATATTTTTCATTATACATCTATTGTTTCCACATTTTATGAACAAACAATTAGTATAAAAAATTGCAAAAAAATTATTCATATTAAAATTTGTACATTTATCAATCACCATCTAGAATCCTCATGATGAACAAGAAGTGGATCCCTGATATCTCACTACTAAGGATCCTGAAGGTGAAGTAATCACCTGATCTATTGAAGGGATGCTCATGGAGGGTGTGATAGATGGTGCAGGGGGTAAATTAGATAGTTCCTAACATGATTTAGAGAGGGAGATAGATGAATCTCCATCTGTTAGTGTGGTCGATGAAACAATGTGAGGATTTCTCCTGGGCATTCTTATCATTTAATAAAATAAAATTACGTTCATAACATATTTTTCATAAAAAACAATGTAGGAAAAAAAATTAAAAACATTAACATATGCACATTACTAACAAAAAAATATACATAACAATGATAATGAATGGCTTCACAAATGACATAAGTGGTCGATAAATGAATGGATAGTTGTACATACATTCATTTTACCTTTCAATAATATCATTTTTCTACTCTATTACTTCATCCAATTCATCCACCCTTGCAATACTAATATTTTCAATATCAATATAGAAAAAATAATTTTTCTTCTTTCTTTTGATGAGATTCAATTTCATAGGTCAAATCTTCCACTTCATCACCCATATCATACAAATTTCTTTGTTTTACTTGAGCAACTACACTCCACCCTTCATCTAAAACATCATCCACAAAATATACCATTTTATCTTGCGATTACAATATATATGGATCATGTAGTTCATGGTCACTAACATATATTAAGCGTGCAAAGTTCATAGTAATAAATTGCAAGGAATATCTTTTAACACCTCTGATAATATCAACCCAGTTTCATTTGAATAAACAAATAGAAAAAATTTTATTGTAGTTTATTTCATTAATATCAGTCAACTTTCCAGAGTACCCCAATTCATCAAATGTAAATATACCACTATTAAATGTTTTTATACCCTCTTCATGATTGATTGTAGGAAATCTAAATCCATTCGCGTTGTATGCGTCGAATTTTCTAGCTTGTTTTATAAGAACTCGAGCAAGAAACGTCAAATATTCACACAACTCTGGTCGAGTATCAGTATTCATGATCTAAAAAATGAAATATAAATTATTAGATTTAAAAAATATATATGTCAACCTAATATCCATATTTATTTCAATATTTATGATCCAAAACATCTTGCAAACCATTTTACAAGCTCTTTATTAACATATTTTTTTATATCTTTCTCATTTATTATTTGGCCTCTCATTTGTCTCAATTTTTATTCCCAACTATTTAATAAATGGTTCTACAATTTGACTATTTAGTAGCCCATATCTATGTTCCTATAATAATTCAATTTCTGTAAGTCTAACATTTGTGGTCCACCCAACTAATCAACCAATAATAGGAAATATTTTTGACTTCCTATATATTTTACATTCATTTGATGTCTCATCAACATGTATAACTCAATTAAATCTTGTCTCAATATCATCCAAGTATCTAGAAAAAAGTTAAGACACTCCTCTTCCAAATAGCTTTCATAAATAGATCCTTTCGGTTGAGCTTTATTTCCCGCCTCTGATTTAAAATGCCCCAGATAATGGTGAAATAAAAACAAAAAACATAATTATTTTTTTAATTAAATTCCAATAATTGTTTACATAACTAAAAATATATATAAATCAAGTACCTCTGAATTGGATACATCCATCTATATTGTACAAGGGCTCCTAATTTAGCTCCCTCAGCAAAATGCACAGTTAAATGCATCATGACAATGAAAAACGAAGGAGGAAAGATCATCCCTATTGCACAATGTGTAAATAAAAATCTCTCCTAAAGGTTTTCAAGCACAAATGGATGTATATATTTTTCACATAGTTGTCTGAAAAATGTGCATAATTGGATTATAATATCATGAACCTTTTTAGGCAATAACGTACGCAATTCCATTGGTATTAACTATTGTAACAAAATATGTGAATCATGACTTTTCAATCCGTGTAACCTATGATGCTTTAAGTCAAAACACCTTCAGATTTTACTTGAATACCAATCAGATGCCTTAACATGTTTTAAAATTGAATGTGATGTATATTTATCCCTAATTTTCATTGTAAAAAATGACAGATCATATTTTTCATACTCATATGGCTAGAGATCGAACTTTATATTCATTTCATATAAATTTTTCCGAGAATTGAGATGATCGTTTGACATTCCATGATCATTAAAAAATGTGAATATCAAATTGTCACAAATAGTCTTCTCAATACACATCACATAAAGATTATTCCATAATAAATTAAATTCCCAAATATTTAAGTTTGAGGAATATGTTTTTTTTCTTCCCTATTCGCATTCTGATAACACTTGATGATGCACTTTGAACTCGTTTCCGACTATCATTCAGATGAATCACCTTCCCAAATCTTGTTTCCACATTTCCAAGTTGTGCTAGTATTTCAGAAACAATTAACAACTTTGGAGGTGGTCTACAATCAATGAAAACGTTGAATTTTGACTTGTTTAGATGAAATCTATGAGATGGATCGAGAAATATTTAATGGAAAAAGAAGAACCATTTTCTACTATGAGGTATCCATTTGGGATCAAAATAAAATTTACAAATAAGACAATCCAAACCCATATAATTTTTCCAACCAGATAAATTCCAATGTCCGTAAAGTCAATAATGGCCCACATTAGAGCTGTTAGAATTTTGAACATTGTTTTAGAAGAAGCATCATATGTCCCAACACCATTTCTCCATAACTCCTGTAATTATTCAATTAAAGTCAGAAATTATACATCAATATCTTTTCCAGGAATTTTTTCATGAATAATCATCAAAATAATAAATGACGTTTATTTCATACACATTCACAAAGGAAGATTGTATGGGATCAAAACAACTGGCCAAATGCTATAACCGGTACTCAAAGTCCCAAATGTGTTAAATCTATTAGCAGCCAATTCCAATTGAAAATTCCCAGGATCATATGAACAAATAAGGATTTAATGAATCAAATGTACTTCACAATTTTGAACCTAGTGGACGTCACATTAACCAATCATTTTTATTATCTATAGAATTCCACTTAATGTGTCTGGACGTTTTTTATGACATGAATAATCTTTGCAACCAAGAATTTAAAGGAAGGTAATGTAAAAACTTTGTAGGTGTGTTTCTTTTCTTCTTCTTTAGGGTAGTATGTTTATTCAGACTTCCAATATCATCCATTGATTTTCATCTATAATAAGAACATTTTTTGCAATCATATCTCTTTGAATCCTCCCTCCAATAAAGAAAAAAATCATTGGGACATGCATGTATTTTTTTTATAATTCAGATGAAGCCTGTTAACAACTTTTTTAATATCATAAAAAGATTCAGGAATTTTTTCTTTAGGAAATGAATCACACAAAAAATCAAATATCACAGACATCGCCATATTTTTAGTTCCACATAGGCATTTGATATGGTACAACTTCTACAGAAAAGAATGTTTTGAAGATTTCAAACATCCACTATACAACTATTGATTCCCATAGTCAGCTAAACCATGAAATTCATTTTTCTCTGTGAATTTTTATCTTACAGTTGTCTCCACAAAATCATGAAGAGGATATAATGATATGTAACCATCTTGATCTGGTTGGCCTACAGTCTCAAAAACATCACTTTTCACATTTCTATTGGTAGCACCCTCAATAGGTTGTTCTGATATGTTTTGATATTGATGTTGCTGTCTTCCAATGCATAATGCATCATTTACAAGGTGTCGAATTTTGTTTTCCATTTTCGATGAATTTGGGACCTCATTTTGTGGATTGACATTAGTTCTCAACCTTTTTATAATGTTCGATTCTCCATGCCAAATCCAACATATTATATTGATTAGAGAATTTGTTCAATATAAAGTGTTCTTAAATTTAATCTATGTTCAAGAATCTTTAATCTTTACATTTAGAACATGTACATCTAATTATCTCATCAACGAATTGATTGGAAATTCAAAAATCAAAAAACTTCTCCAAACCCTTATAATACTGAGGTGTGTTCCTCAGTAATTTGATCCAACATTTATCCATACATATCACAATGTACCTACATATTATTAAAAAAATATAAAAAATAACTATTACTAAATAGGAAAAGAGATTCATATATATAGTTTACAAAATATGAGTATATTAAATATGGTTTTCCTATATAAATATATAAATTAATTAATTAATTACATATATAAGGGGATGTATTGAAACCATATTTTACACATTTCATTATGTATATAAAACTATATAGTATAGTCCTATGATCTTTAGTGGAAATATAAATTTAGGTATCTCTATGACATAGTAACAATGCTGTGTTTTAAGAGGATGCCATTCCCATTGATTTTAAAAACAAAAAATTGTAACATCATGTCCATTAATTAATTTTTTACAAATATGGGACATCATGAAGATTAATTATGAATAACATAGAGGACTGTCATATATAGAGACTCCAAATAAATAATATAAAGTACCATTTACACTAATTGTAATTAGAAATAAGGTACATCATTTCTGTATATTCCAATTGAATGTTAAGGAATGTCATAAACTTAAATTAATAATAAAAATAAGTAATTTCATGTAAATTATAGATGTTATTAATTATGTAATCACATCCCTTCCAAAATACATTCATGGATAAAAAATAACACTCAATCCATTTTTCAATTAATTTATTTATTTTATAAATAGAGTTTCTAAGTAATATGAAAGAGAATGGTGTATAATATGTTCTACTACATCATTTTATTAACTAATTTTATCAAAGTTCAGTAGATAAATTGAATCCTAAAAATAATTAGTGGTGCTTAGGTCATAAAAGAAACATAATTCATTAAGGAATGTAGTGAAACTGATCCCTGTGGTGGTTTGGTTGTGTTAATCAACCTCCAACCAGATATCAAGGTCTTCTATCTTGTCTAAAATTTAATTACAATAATTAATATTGGGGTTTATCTATTTTAGGAGAAATTCTTGGAAAGTATGTAATATGGAACAACAACAAACTAAAATAAAACCCCGAAAAATTATATAAAAGTATGATACCACCAAACTTATACCGATAAATGAATATCTTAGACTGCATTTATTCACCTTTAAAGGTAATTTTCAACATTTAATAGAGGGGTAAGATCCATAGGTTATGAACATTTTATTTGAAAATTTAATAAGGGTATATACTCTTATATGGGAGTCATTTCCCTCTTTATTATAAATTAAAATGAACAAGAGATAACATGATATACCACTAATAAAATATATACATAACTAAAAATGAAATTGAAATTCAGGAATTTAATGTCATACATAATGAAAATACATAAATTTTACCAAAATAAATCTTAGGAAATGAAAAATAACTATAAAATATTTTGAAAATCAACAAATTTATATGTTCAATATCATATGTTTTCAACAATAATAACCTATTTGAGTACTTGTATATGTGAATAGTTTTTTTGAGAAATATAATTTCAAAACTCCTAGTGAAATGTAACAATGAGCATATAACTCCTACACGTGATTGATAACACATGACCATTTTTATTAATAACATGTATCATATAACCAATATATTAAACACACACACACACACACACACACATATATATATATATATATATGTTTGTGTGTGTGTGTGTTTCTATATATATGAATATCAATGTAACTTTGCGTGAAAGATAAAATATGTACTCCATAAAGAAGTTCCAAAAAACAATGTAAGAATTTAAAAAGCATCCAATTCAGAAAGAATATTTTAATTTAAATGAAAAATATCTAATTATAATTTTAACTAAACTAAAACTAGTCATTAATGATATAAAATATGGAACTCCTATATAAATATTTTTTCTTGAAATGTATATTAAAATATTTTATCTGGGTTAATACTTTAAATGAACTAAAAGATAAACTTTTATCATCCAAATATATATTTTTATTTTAAACAAAAGAACTTTTATGGAGTAAGTGTGAAACCAACAAGTACACCCTAGCCATAAAACACTATAGCACATTACAAAATTATTAAAGACCAACTTAAAACCAGTAGACCTGCTATCTTTAAAAAATTTCCAGAAGAGAGAAGTTACCTCTTTCCCAGGGTCATCTCTGATGATGCCTTCGAAATGGGATGCCAACTTCCCCCAATCTCGCAAGAACTCCTCCTCATCAATTTTCTTGTTGTTGAAACCCTTGAATATGATTTGGTGTTGTTTTTCAATCCACTCACTTTGTTCCTTGGTCGTGTCAACTTGCATCGATCTCGACTTCAATCATTCCGGAATCTCGGCAGAAGCATGGATGCCTACCTCCTTCTCAGCCATCCCATCATCGGAATGCACAATCAAATCCCATGGATCTTCCCTACTCACAGACTCCCCTTTTGGGTTCCCACACATACATTTCACTCCCACCTTGGCAGTTGAGGCCAATTCACTCAGTTGCACCTCCTCTTCCACTACACCTTACTTCACAGTTGGCCCGGTTCACGCCTCCCTCTGCGTACCCCGAGAGGCATCCTCCTTCATCCTTGTTATCACCTCCTCTGTATGTAATTTCCTATCCTCATGTTGATCTCCTTCCTGATAGGGTTCGTTCTCATGTGACTCGGTGACCAAGACTGGCTGGCCATCCATTCTCCCCACTGATTGGGACTCGAGCTCCATGGGTTTCCCCTCTTTCTTAGCCTACCAAGTCTCCATTGGTCTAGGTCGAAAATAGTAGTCTTTGATCCCCTTCGGTTTCAGATTCCTATAAACAATGTAGCACCCTGGGTCCCTATTCTCTTTGTTCCTTTTCTTCTGTCTTTGCTTGTGTAAGTCTTTCCCCTCCCCTCCCAATCCACTATCCTCAAAAGATCAACCATCACACTCAGAATCAGTCTCATAAGAGCCCTTGGAATGACCCTCAGACTCACCCTCATTAATCAAGATCCCAAACCGGTTGTTGAGGGGAATACAGGAAAGAGCTCCCCTCGGGTTGAAGTCCTTCTTGCAGTCTGGTGCCCTGATATCCCCCAGTGAAATATGCTCCCCCTCCTGGCCTACCTGCAACTTATTCTTTCCATTAGACACCATTCCATTGACCAAGTTACTGTCAGCCCTCACCTCAATTGCATAAGAGCTGGGAATTTGGATTTCCTCGGCCCCAACAGCTGAGCCATCTGCTTCATCATCTCTTGCAACCTCCCCCGGAGCCTGAGTGTGAGCAGCAGGTGAGACCCGAGTACCTTCAGCCACTTCACTGGCCCTAGCGCCCCCACCCTGGTCCAATTGCGGGGGGGGAGTAGCCAAGTCACCTCTTAGCCTCGTGAAGACTGCCAGGACACTTGGACCTGGAGGTACCAAGTCAGTTTTGTGCACCCCCAGCTTCCCCTGAGTAATTTACCATCTCTGGATTACCCTCGTGCATCTCTTCCTGCTCATCCCTACCGTCGAAAGCCCGCACCCTCTGGGTCTCAATAGCTTCATCCAACACCGCATTCCCCTCAGTTGTGATAATCACCTCTTGGTGAACCCTATGCCCATGGCGACATACAGAGACTGAATGCCCTATTTTGTGGCATCCCAAGCTGAAACCAATCCATGATTCGAAGACAACCCTTTGCCTCCAACGAAAATCCTCACCAACCGAAATCCACAGCCACTCTGTGGGGGGATTTGAAACGTCAGCCTCGTCGCATACCCGAGGAGATATCGGATGACATACTGCCACCGTACGACTATCAGAACACAGAAATCTGGCTACCATATTGCCTAACATCCTAATAATTGAGGGGTTCTAGAAAGGAAGAGGTAAATCTGGGAAGCATACCAAAATAGCAGCCGAGGACGCATCACGATTCATGATGAGTTTAGTAGACCAGTGGAGAAGAGTGAAACCGCATCCATTGATTGCACGAGGGGCTCGTGACAAGGCAACTATCAGGTCATCCTTTAAGGAGAAGAGAACCATCATGTGTCGCAGATTGAAGAGACCTGCCACTGTGCGCTCTTGGAGATCCCAAGAATCAAAAACGAACCTATTGAAAGCATCGACAGAGGGATGGAGGCCCCTGAATCGGACCAAAAGCATCAACCGGTGAAGGTACGAGGCCTCATTTAACTCCTTCGTGGAAAGAACGAGCTGGGGCGAGCTGTTGAGAAGGTCTGGGACCTTAGGGAAAAGCGAAACATAAGGAAAGGGGGAAGGAAGTCCGGGTTCGTGAAAGGGGAGAAGGACCGAGCTGATAGGGATGAAGGAAGACCTTTCCCCTCTTAATATTCATTCTATTATATAAAAACTCACCAAATAAATTCCTAAAAAAAATTATACTCAATTAATATTAAGAATAACTCAAAAATAATAATAAAAATAAAACCATAGAATGATCTTAATAAGAATTTGATAAGGATTCTTGTTAAATTAATAAAAAAGAGTATCACATCATACCTAATAGAGAGAGGCATGGAGTGAGACCATAATTTGTGGGGAGGTGAGGGTTAGCAGGGAACGGAGAGGTGAGGTGAGGGGTATCGATTGGTGGTGATGAGGATGGAACGACGACGGTCGGTAAAGATCGATGATGTGAGGGAGTAGGGAATCAGGGGAGTCATGGGGTAGGAGGTCAGCTGTTTCGGGTGAAAGGGGAGTCAACTGTTAAAAAAATGTAATTATTTAGTGGCGGTTATAAAAAACAGTCGTAGAATTTTAAAAAAAATATTAGTAGCGGTTAACTAAACTGTCGCTAATTACTCAACTTGTTGCAGTGTCATGCGACCATATAGTGCATTCCCACACATGTGAAGGACCAGATACACAACCCCCACTGCATGACCACAGGGCCTATCACAAGACCCCATCCACTCTTTATGAGTTCTTAGAAGTGGCCGCCTCCACATGTCATATCCCCACGGATGACCTAGGCATGGGAGAAAAATAGTGAGGACATACTGCCAACAAGCCATACACTCCTATCAATGAAACCATCATTACCCCATACACAACAAGGATTCGATATAAATCACATGTGCATAAGCATTGAGCCCAATGTGAGACCATGTTCATGTCACATGATCTGCAGGCCTTCACGAGGGATGTCATGAAAATATCCCCTTAGTGAATTCAAGAGCCTACAGATAGGACCTACCCTTTCTATGAAAACCAAATAGTGTATACATTCCAAATGAGCACTCGAGCACTGATTACTCGCCTGAAACATAATGCATAATCTCTTTGGATATGCACTCATGACACTTGGATGAGAAGAACACCCCAAGAACACTCGTGAGACCCTTTGATAGTCTAGCTACGTCCTAAGACAAATTCTATGTTAACCAATAAGCAAACATAGGAAAAGTCAAATAGGTCTCGCAACAACCCTTCGATATGTCACTATGGTCATGTGATGATCCAAGGATAGGACCTTCCCATCATGTGAATCACCCCTAAGTTTCCCACCCTGATCATGTGAAGACATCCTAGGAAACACAATTTTATCAAGTTAATGAGTTATTGATGTATTAGAATGATCATGCGACACAATCAAAGGCATGCCCATATTGGCATGTGATGGACCAAGGACATGACCACATACATGTCCTCCTCACCACTTGAATGTTCCCAGGTATTCCTAGACTACCCCATGGTACCTTAAAGGAAAGAAAACAGACATATCCATGATATTCTTGTGTACTCTCTATGCAACACAAATTGTTCATGTGAAGCATGGTTTAAAATCAAGTAAAATATTGTGTATGGATCATACCATGTCACATGATCCTAGGACCTTTGTAAAATAAAGTGTAGGAGATCAAATGGAGGGATTAAAATGGTGTTCAAGGTCCCTAAAAGGAATGCGGCGTGTAAATAGCATTGCTCCGCAAGGCCCCTGACATGTTTCCTCGGACCTATGAACCACCTCTGATATGTCTTCATCATGATGTGACCAGAGGTTGTCACAACCCTAAAAATAATATTTATAACTCCTACACTAGCACAATGGTGCATGGTCGAACCCAAGGGAAGGTAGGTGAGTTATTTAATGTTTAAATCAAAATAAACTCCACTTTTTTCAAAAGTGGAGGAAGTGAACATCTTCTTACTTTTATATATATATATATATATATATATTTAAATGATGAACTACAAAGAGGATAAGGAAACCGGTTTTTTTACAAAGTAACTAAATCAAGTACTACAATGGTGAAATTTTAATTAAATATAATGTACTAATATATAAGCAGCAAAGGCTAAGAAACAATGATTGATTGTAATACACAAGAATTATAACAACCATTTAAAATTTTGACCACCCCCACAACATTTTATTGTATCACTCTTAAATTAATTGCTGATAAATCTCCCTCACTATGAAATTCAATGGGAAGAAGAAAAATTAATGGAGTTCGCCACACCAAACTTAATATAACTTCTTCAGATTTAGAAAAAGATGACAATTGGAAATAAACTCACTGTAAAATTCCCAATGCTATAGACATTAAAGCTTTCATAAAAATATCCAAGATCGACATCACCAGTCGATATTGAATTATGATTCTGATATATTAGTTGAGGAGTGAACAATTAAAAATAGAATCATAACTCTACATCACCGATTGATTTTGATACTGAAAAATGAAAATATGGGAAGATATTTTAGAATAAAACCTAGTAGAATCAAATTCCCAAACTAAGATCATAGAATATGATCATATTAACAAATGCATTGAAAACATCCAAGAACAGAGTACCAAAATTAAGGACATATAGAAGAACTACCCAAATATTTCTATGCTCTCGAGCTCCTTGACCTCCAACTCATCTCCAGTGTTGCTCCCAGGAGTCCGCTCTTGAATCTAATGTCTTCATCGAAGTCAAATGAGTGTCCCCCAAAAAAAAGTACACTACTCTTCTTTTGAATCCTGCCATCATAAGCTACACATCACCCCCAATTTTCTATCGACTTTAAGAGTCCCTCACTTGTGCACCGCACACGTGTGTATTTTCACGACTAACATGTCGTGCTAGCTTTTCCCTTCTAACTAACTACCCACGAGTTAGTTAAGTGAACTTGGATGCTTTTCAGGCTTTGGTGCGAACCTGCACATGTTTCCGACTCCACTGTGAACCTGCACAGATAAAACAAAATAAAATAGTTAAAATACAAAGACATTAATTATTTTTAAAAATTTAACTAATGTTAATAAATAAATATCTTAATTTATAATAATTATTAAATATTATTATTATGATTATTAATTTATTATTAAATATTTAATTAAATAAAATTATTATGTATTTAATTTATTATTATTAATTAATTTATTTAATTATTGTAAGTATTATTAATAATTAGTTATTATAACATAATGATATTATTGAGTTAGGAATTATTTATTAAATATTTTATTTAGTTTATAAATTTTATTTTAATGACAATTTTTTATAAAGTTAATTTAAATAAAATTATTATTATTTGTATATTAATATTATTTTAGTTTTAAAAATTTCTATTTTATTAACTAATTTAATATCTTATTTTTATTTAATGATTAATTATTTATTTAATATTAATATTTTATATTATAATTATTATTAATTTATATTTTAGTTTTGTTATTTTTTAATTTATTTTTTGTTTTTGTTTTTAATTTATTTAATTTTTCCTCTTCTTCCCCCCCCACCAATCTCGGGGCAGGGGGGTCGAAATCGCGAAGCTTTTTCTGGAAGCTCCACGTAGCTTCCTCAGAAATCTGTTGCTCACGACTGCACACAGACCTTCAAATCAAACTCCCCCAAGGTACCAAACACAACAGTACGATGGAACCCTTAGAAATAATGGAATCTCGATTCCGCATACACATTTCAATTGCAATGGATCTCTTGCTTGGTGATGGCATCTCAGTGATCCAGAATCGTGTTTCTCCTCAACTGGGTGCGGAAAGACTCTAGGTCAGTGGACTCTCCTCTTCTTTCTCTTCCTCAACGACGCGATGTGTCTCTTTATCTGGTGATGTGGTGGGAGGATTCAAATCAAAGAGGTCTTGGATGAATCTAGTCTTGATGGACAAGTCTCTAAGAGTGGTGGTGATGATGACATCGACTTCGCCTCCTACAATTCTCTCTATTTTTTCCGAGGCTAGCTTCCAGGTTGTATACACATCTAGGCAACATGGCTCATTGTTTCAATTCCAAATCCACGGTGAAAACCCTCATCCCTATGAATGTGGTCGGCGGCTCTATTTCATTACCTCGATGCATCAATGGTGGACAACAGGGCTCAGTTTGTACTCCACTTTAACACGACAGTGGTTCGAGTTCACAACATAGCTCCTCCTCCAGATCTGAAAAATATTTTTGATAGCATTGATTTTTTTCTGCGGTAAATTCATGTGATAGAGGAAAAGAAGTGATTTTGTAGATGAGAGGTGAAAATTTGAAGAAGAAAAGAGGGAGGCAGGGAGCTTGAAATGGTGATGCAGTTGAGGTTACGGTGGCAGAAGTGTGGTGCCATGGATTACGATGGCACCATGAAGGAGAAATGGGTACACCATAAAGGAAATAGTGCATATCTATGCAGGAACGGTGGGTAGTTGTGCCACCGTTTTGGGTGAATCCATTAAGAGGTGGAGTCGTGAGGGGGGGTTTATGGTGGCATCAATTCATAGGTTACAGTAGAAAAATAAAGTGGTGCCACAGTAAAGGGTGAGAGGGAATACAGTGCCAAACAAAAAACCTCAAAATAAATAAAGAAAATAGATTAAGAACATGAATAAAGTGAAAAAATTAATTAATTAAGAATTAAGAATTAATAAAAACAAATGGAAATTAAGTAACTCGTTTAACTTAAACAATATTATGAAAAAATAAAACCTAAATTATATTATTATTAATTATAAAACTTAAATTGGAACTAAAACTAAAATTATTAAGCCACTAAAGTATTAAAATTTAATATAAAATTTAAACATTTATAAAACAAGGTTACATTACTTAATATAGTTTATGTATCAAATTAAATTAATTAAAGTAAACAGATAATTATTCTATTATTAAACAATTGTGGTAACTAATGAAACTAAATTAAAAATATTTAATTAATGTAGTGAGTTTACAAACTTAATTTTATAAAAGTTGAATTTTTAAAAGACTACTAATATTTAGATTATGTTACATTGATTACTAAATATTGAATACAAGAAATGATAAGTTAAGAGTACATTATTTATGAGCGAAAGAAGAATTAATTAATAATTAATTAATGTTAAATTATTAAAAATTCAGAAAAAAATTCACCAAACTAAATAAAAAGTTATTAGACTATAAGGTAAAAGTAATATAAAAATTAACTATTTAAAGGCTAAAAATACACGATTTATTAAAAAAATTATTAATTAATAAATTTAATAATAAAAATACCAAAGAGTTGTTATTTATTAAAAAGTGTTAAAAATAATTAAATTGTTAAAAATTATATAAAAATATGTGGAAAAACTATGTGAAAATAAGGCCACATCAAATTCCCCCACACCTAAGCATTGTTTTTCCTCAAACTATCCCACGCATTATTATTTTTGAAAAACATTTGTGAGTGTATTTATTTTTTTTCTCAAAATGTAACATATTTAGAAATTTCAACAGAGGATGTCAAGACTGTCATTAGGCTCTTGAAGAGATATTTTCAATTTAGTTATTTCTTAGAACAAATACTCAAAGGGTAATCAAGAAATAAAAGATTCATCTATCAAAGAATATGTCCAGCCTCATCTTTGAAACAACTTAGTGACTCATTACAATCAAGGCTAAAGTCTACAGTCTAAGAGTGGAAAGAGGTAAAATAACAGTGGAATAAAAAATGTAACCAATGGAAGTTTGTATTTTTACTCATCACATAGGTTTCCAAAATAAATATATTTTTTCATTTCACTCTAATGATTCAACCTAAATGATTCCAATGTAAACAATTTTTTCCTTCCTCATTCAGCATTCATCATCCCCCTCACCTTAATGAACTCATTTTTGACCCTATAGACTTTCTTTTATTTTTCTCAAGTCATGTATCATGTTCTAAACATTGTGCAAATAAACTTATTCGAGGTGAATAGAGGGCTTATAGTAGAAATGCACCCAACATCTAGGGTCTCCGAGATTCATTGTGGGATCCAAGATTCCCAAAATACTCAAGTTTCAAATGATTTTTATGAAAAACATTTGCATTGTCTCAGTAAGGTGATTACATTAATAAATAAAAATAAATAAATTCTCTATGATCAAAATAAAAATTCCAATTCAGAGGTTTATGATCATAACTCAACTAATTGGTAACCCATATCACTCTCAAAAGTAGTCCTAGACCAAGATCTCATAAAACCATTAAGAAATACCACCCAACAATTATCAAACCTCAATAATTTTAGAATCAAATTAGTTCTTAACTACCATCATGGTACTTTCCCTAAGAAAAGACCCATTTGAGAAATAGCATAAAACATAAAATTATGCAAGAAATTTGAAAAAATTTAACCATTTTTAAAAAAAAATTGAAGTGAAGTGGGAATAGAAGGGCTCACATTAAAGAACAATTCAGCACAGTCCATAATTTACCCCCTCCCTCAAACTTAAAACAAATATTTTTCCCCAAAGTTAACTTCTAAATTTCGAGAAGAACAATTTGACAGTTTATGTTCAAAACAGATTTTCTATTTCAGTAGAAAAATGACATGTATAAATGGTCTTTTTAATGTTAACAAAAATTTCTCTCCATAATGAATAACTTAACAGCAGGTTTATAATGGAATCTCATCCATTATCAAATAAATTTAGTGAAAAAGTTCTTCAATAAAGTTTGAATAGTTTCATGTAACATGGGGGTTCACAATGTACTAGGTGTAAGCATTTTAATAGATTGAGTTCAATAAAATATTCAATAGAGTATAATAATGAATTCTAAAACACCCCAACCAAAATCAGATTCAATACAAAATTTCTTAGTCTGTATGTACCCCCCCCCACCCCACCCCACACTTAAGTTCAAGAACTGGAATAATTTTATCAACAATGAAATTAAATTTTTCATCAAGGAGGAACAAGTATAATTTTTTTAAAACAAAGTGACATGTAGTAAATTTCATTAATATTCCAGACATGAATCAGATTTCCCATCAATCATATTGCATTATTTTTAATATAACAACCATTGTCTCACCAATAATACTGTCAATAAGTCACCGACAACCACACAAATGAGTCACCGATAGCTGTGACATGGAGTAAATTTTATTAAGGTGAACATGGAGCATAAAAATGAATGAAAACTAAAGAAAATAGTACTTCCCTGAATTACAGTTTATCATTAAAGCTTCTGCAAGGAAATTCCACTCCTTTATTGACACAACACCAGTATCTTTATAACTCTGAAATAGATCAAGTAAACCAAGAGAAAAACGTAATAGTAATTTTACAAAAACAGATCATAGAAGCAGTACTTTATTCAAAGTAAAACACGAACAGAAACGAAAGAAAACACAAATGAAATAACATGGGTTGACTCCCATAAAGCACTAAATTTATATCCTTCAGTAATACTTTATTTAATGATTTTTTTTGTGTTTTATTGAAAAAAAACAAAACCATGGGTTTCCTCCCATGAAGCTATAGAATTATATTCCCCAGCCGGATTCACCTAGAAATAACCATAGTCACTAGGTGGATGTGGTTTCCTTAATAGTAACCACCACATGTGTTTGGACCAATTATGTTTAATAAAGAAATGATGTTTTTGGGCACCTAATATTATGTAAATTAAATCCAATGCATCATTAGCTACAAAAATACCAAAGCATCACCCTTTAACAGTTATGGACATGATGCTATAAACTTCTTGGATTATTTCAGATTTGACACAATTAACTTTTTTAAGAAGGGAAGACAATGTAGGTTCTTAAAACGGCGTGGAATTGTCCTCAAAGCTATCATTATCAACATCAACATAATAATATTCAAATTCAAGGGTGCTTGTAGGTAAATACTAAATAGTAGGTTCAAAAAGGGATTCAATAATGTGTTGAATAGAATCCTAGAAACTGAAACTCAAGTGTGTATTTCCTACTATATTACTATCAGTATCATGATAAGGCTCAACACCTTTCATTGTTGAGGATGATAGTGAAGGAAAAGGAAGAGAATTTAATTTATCACAAATAGATTTAGGTCTAAACATTTTATAATTCTGTTCCAAAATATCCTCATTTGTTAACTAACACTGAACATCTACTGCTTCTGTCAAATAAATTCTGTAACCATCATCTAATGTGTGTCCAACCACTACTTCAAGTTCATTTTCAAAAGGACCACCTTCCAAAACAATGTTTGTAGCATTTTCTAAAAATATAAAACCAACGGGAGTAATGTTCAACTTAGAATCAATAAATTGAACTTCAAGATTGTTCAAATTAAACCTGTTATCCCAAGAAATGACACCACGGCCTTCCATTTCAGTACACAAAGATTCAAAAAAGTGTTTATTATGAGAATAGGGAAATGAAAACTCCTCAGATATTCTTTCTTCAAATATAATTCCCTCTTCTTCATCATCCAACAACAATTTAAAAATTATTAGGTTTACATGTTCAAAAAATCAAAGAGTGTTTATCAATTTAGGTTAAAAATTTTGAAATTTTCGGATTTACGGCTTAAGTTTCTATTCCAAAGTGTTTCTATTATTATGTTCAGACTCATTGTTCACAAAATCAGAAAATTTGGGTGAAGTGTTTTTAACATTAAAATTTTCATTCTCAAATATCTCTTCTACCCGAGTGACATCCTTTTCAAAACTCCTAAAACATTGATTTTTCTCTAAAAATGATTGATGAAAAGAGCAGGGAAATCTTTTTCAATCTGTTTTACTTCATTTTCAAATTTGTCCAACTCATCTTCATTAAAGTTATTTATTGTATTTTCTGTTTTGTGTTCTTTGTTTAATGAGTTGGTAATTTCAAGATTTGGGTCAACAGTTTCAGATTCTTCAAACTAAATAGATTGTTGCCCTATTTCACTATCACTTTCCCCTTCAATATGATTTTCAAATCTTTTATAAACATTTTATTTTTTATATTATTCAAATTTTCAGTATTCATTAACCCTATGTGGTAATTCCAAGATCATGTTTTCCAATCTTTTCATTCTTTGATCTTTCTCTTGAGTGTATTTAGTTTGATTTTCATGGGTTTTATTTAACCAAATATTGCACTTTTCCTCCTTATCATCAAATTTGAACTCAACTAGGTCAAGTTTATCATGGGTTTCAGTACTAGGCTCAATACATTCATTCTATTTAAGTGGACCAGATTGTTGTGGTTGGTTATAGTCACACTTCTAGGTAGTGTGTCAATAAAATCCGCAACATACACAAAATGGATCAAGTTGCTGATTCTTGTACTTAGAATGTTCCATTTTTAAAGAATCAAATGAGATTAAACACACCAAGTATCATAGTTGAAGCAGAATTTTAATGTTCAACCAATGTAGTAAGTTCTAATTCAACGTTTTTTAAGCAGAGTTTTTTGATTAGATTTTTTATTTTTTTTTATTAAAACCCTAGACTCTCAGTGCATGCCTTCCCCGACAACAGTGCCAAATTTTGACGAGGCCAGAGGTTTTCACAACTCTCAAAATAATATTTATAACTCTGACACTAGCACAGTGGTGTAGGGTTGAACCCAAGGGAAGGTAGGTGAGTTATCTAAGGTTTAAATCAAAATATACTCCAATATTGTCAGTAGTGGAGGAAGTGAACATCTTCTTAGTTTTTATATTTTTAATTAATGATGAACTTCAGATAGGATAAGGAAACAAGTTTTTTTACAATTTAACTAAATCTTATACTACAATGCAAAAAAATTAATGAAAGTTATTATTAAATCCCTCATTAAATAAAATTGTTAATTTTTTTATTTATTATTATTAATTAAGTTATTTAATTAATGTAAGTGTTATTAATAATTATTTTGTATAACATAATGATATATTTGAGTAAGGAAATTATTTATTAAATACTTTATTTTGTTTATAAATTTTATTATAATAATAATTGTTTATAAAGTTAATTTAATTTAAATTACTATTATTTGTATGATAAAATTATTTTAGTTTCAAAATGTTCTATTTTATTAGATGATTTAATATATTAATTTTATATTATGATTAATTATTTATTTAATATAATTATTATTAATTTATATTTTAGTCTTGTTATTTTTTTAATTTAGTTTTTATTTATGTTTTTATTTTAATTAATTTATCCTCTTCATGCCCCCCTAAATCTCGGCGCAGGGGGGGTCGAAATCGTGTAGCTTTGTGTGGAAGCTCCACACTGCTTCCTAAGAAATCCACTGCTCACGATGGCACACAACCATTCGAACCGGACTCCTCATCGGTGCAACACACAATAGTATAACGACACCCTTCGAAAGCACGACATCTCGATTCCCCATCCAAAACTCTATTGCAGAGGATCTCCTGCTCGGTGATGGCATCTCGGTGCATTGGTTGTTGGGAAAAAATAAAGCGGTGCCACAAGAAATAGTGAGAGGGAATACGGTTCCACACTTCAAACCTCAAAAATATATTAAGAAAACCTATTATGACCGTTAATAAAGTGAAAAAAATTAATTAATTAAAAATTATGAATTAATAAAAACAAATGAAAATTAAGTAACTAAATTAACTTAAACAATATTATAAAATAATTAAAACTTAAATTATATTATTATTAATTATAAAACATAATTTGGAACTAAAACTAAAATTAATAAGTAACTAAATTATTAAAAGTTAATATAAAATTTAAACATTTATAAAACAAATATAAATCATTTAAAAAATCTATTGTATCAAATTAAATTAATTAAAGTAAATAGATATTTATTCTATTATTAAATAATTATGTTAATTAATGAAATTAAATTAATGTGATTTAATTAATGTAGTGAGTTTAAAAACTTAAATTTATAATAGTTGAATAGTTAAAAGATGACTAATATTTATATTGTGTTACTTTGATTAAGAAATATTTAACCCAAGAAATGCTAAGTTAAAACTATATTATTTATGTGAAAATTTATAATTAATTTATTAATTAATTAAATTTAAATTACTAAAAATGCAGACCAAAATTACCAAACTAAATAAAAATTTATTAGACTATAAAGTTAAATTAAGATATAAATTAACTATTTAAAGGCTAAAACTACATGATTAATTATAAAAAATGATTAAATAATAAATTTAATAATAAAAATACAAAAGTTCAGTTATTTATTAAAAAATATTAAAATGAATAATTAAATTTTAAAAAAATAAATAAAAATATGTGGCAAAACTGTGTAAAAAAAGGCCACATCACTTCTCTCAGAAGAATACACTTAAAAAGGTACTCCTTGATCACAGGTAACACCTAGGGAATATGAAGCACTCATGACTTGTCCACATTGACATATGAATCACCCCTAATATATCCACCTGGTCCTAAGAAGCACCCCTTATATTTTCTCCTAGTCATGTAAAGTAGCATTGACATGACTAGTTCACATAGACGAAGACACCAGAGGCAAGTCAATCGATCATGTGAAAGACCCCATACATGCATGCTTTGGTCTTAGGAAGCATATATGGAATGTTTTCCTTGCCCATGCGAAGACATCCAGTACATGAAAATTTATTAGGAATCCATCCTTGGATATATATACTATATCAGATAGGTACCCCAACATATCGGGTATCCAATAAAGACATGCCCAGTAGATGGTTAAGACATTTCATGAAAAGATCTTATGACATGACCGCTTTTCATGGAAGACCTACTTTTACTCATTCCATGTGGACCCTAGTTAAGAATATTTAGCCGCATTCCACTTCTATGAAGGAAGTGACCTTGATGAGCTAAGATCATGCATTCATGAAACCCTACTAACATCATGCCCTTGGACATACTATCCTAATCATCACAGCCTCTCTTTAATCCACCAGAGGATAAAGAAAGAGTAAAGCAATCACGGGCAACCTCAGAGTGTGAGCCCTGAACAATGACACGATGTAAGTATACCAATTCAACAATCCCAGAGTGTAATCCCTAACCAACAGCATGGTATGAGCGAACCAATCATTGGAAACCTTAGTTTGTAATCCCCAACTTCTCAAAGAAAACTATGAGAACTCTGATTCCGGTCACAACTGAGATACATATGACACCTCTTAAAGGTCATGATCTATATATCAAACACTCAAAGGATATCCCCAATACCCAGATCCCATATCTATATGCCATGAGGGTGATCATGCACTCCCCCTTATTTCTCACAACGAGCGTGGCTCATATGGGCTTAGGGGGACCAAACAAAAACCTCATTAGGCACCAAATGCTTATTCATCAGGGCATCCTAAGTGGGTTAGACCCAATATCTCTAAGAGAACTATGAGAACTCTAATTCCCTTCACAACTGGGATATGTTGGATGCCTCTTTAATGGCCCAAGCTCCATATCAAAACACCCCAAGGAATGCCCCAATACGTAAATCTCATATCCATATGCCATGAGGCTGATCATGCACTCCCCCTTGTTTCTCACAATAAAAATGGCTCACATGGGTTTAGGGAGATGAAATGGACACATAATTAGGCATAAAACACATATTCAATAGGGAAGCCTCCATGTATAATTCCCAATATCTCTAAGAGAACAACAAGGACTCTAATTCCCACTATAACTGGGATACGTAGGATGCCACTTTAAAGGCACAATCTCCATATCAAACACTCTATGGACTACCCCAATACATATATCCCATATCCATACACCATGAGGCTAATCATTTACCCCCCCCCCTCATTTCCCAAAATGATCATGGCTCATGTGGGATTAGGGGGACACAACAAACACCACATTAATTACCTAATACACATTCACTAGTGCATCCTCAGTGTGTAATCCCCACCATCGACCAAAATATGATGACTCTGATTCTTTCCATAACTAGGATACGTAGGAAATCTCTTCTATACTCGATCTCAAATATTTGGTGTTTTGACACCCCCATATTTGTCTTTACTACATGACGTTAAAATATAAAAATCAATCGAACTATGATGACTCTGATTCTTTCCACAACCAGTATATGTAGGATGTATCCTCTAGACTCAAGATAAAATATTTGGTGTTTTAGCACACCCATATTAATACATACCGCATTTTGTTAAACTAAACATATCAACCGAACTATGTGGGTTTTGATTACTACAATAACTAGGATATGTAGGATGCCTCATAATGGCTTAATCTCATCCTCGGAATATCAACCACCCCTAAAAATGGAGCATGTCCCAAAGCACTTGGTTGTATATTTTTAGCATATAAGAAAATTATCATTACTGGAAAATGATGAAGAACCTCAGATACATATAGATGGATTCAAAAAAGAGATCATAGTCAGTCTCATGTAAAAGAGAGCAAGATCGTAGACATTTTTTTAGGGTAAACAGTCTTTCATTGGTATTAGGAATAGATTTACAAACATGTCCTAAATCTATAAGAGATTCCTGAAGTAGGACTAAATTCCTCCCAAAATTGTGTGATGACACCAACCTCGCATCCTCTCGACTAATATGAGTTCCCAAGAGTTACTAGGACTAAAAACCCAGTTGACCACCACCATTTTGAGAGAAGGACCATACCCAGCAATAGATGGGGGAACCATTGGGAGTTTTTGTGAAAAGTGACAATGGCAACACAATGAGGAAAATCCATTCCATGCCACAAAATCTTGAAAAAATAGAAATGGTGAACCTGATGTGAATCGCTAAAATTAAAAAATGATCACATTATAATCCATTGGACTATTCAATTTTTTCCCATATGAAAACAAAAATAGTTAATTTGACATGAATACCTCTAATAATAGACAATTGGGTTATAATCCATCAAACCATGTTACTTTCCCCTTATACACAAACAAAACTGATAAGATCAACTAAAACCTATTTTTTCACCTTGCTTTGTAAACCATATAAAAAAAGAAATAAGACCATCAAAAATAGAGATTCTTGTATGTCCATCCTCGTGTTGACAAGTCCAGATGATCAGAAATGCCAGAATGAGAATATAAAATAATTGTGTTTCCCAGGAATATATGGCTGAGCATTATTATTCCTATGATATGTAACTAATTTGTGGCCTTGTTCCTTGTTGTTTTCATGATTCCAGACCCCCAATCTACGATAATTTCTTTATCTTTCATCCCTCATTATGGTACTGTATCAACCACTATAACCCCCGTGGCTTGTAAAACAGTCTCACCGACCAAATAGCTCCTGAAGAAGGATGAAAATAGGATGATTCAAGAGTACCATTGATATGGTACACTCCCGACTATGGCATCATCTCTCAAGATTCTACAAGGACATCAGTCGATGACTCCATTTTTCTCGATAAAGGTTTACACTAAACTAGTGGCCTCCATCTCCACGAATAATCTCTTTGGAAACATATCCCCAGAGCATGAAAAGCACCACCTTCTGTACCAGATGAAGGTGGATCACGGTGATGGATCTTGATTCCCCACAGTTCAGGTGTCGCCCAGGAGGGCATCTGCTAATCGTCATCACCATAATCATCATATTGGGTGCCTATCAGCTACCTACTAAGAGTACCTCACAACAGTCAGCTACCTTGGAAACCCATGCATGGGCTTCACTGAGGAGGAATCATTGGAGAAAGAATTTGTTGGATACCCATGAAAGGGATAATACCCCCACTCCTACTAACAGTGCCCACCTTCATACTATGGTAGAGACCAGTTGGCAGGACGATATCCATACATGATCAGAACAAGTATATGGGAATATTTCTACAACAAATTTGAGGTAGGTTCATATGCTTACCCCCATGTGTGAAGCCCATAAGCATATCCTGATGGCACATGGAGGATAGAAGTTAGTGCATATCCATTCTTTAATAGAAGATATCTATCAATAGGTTATGGAGATAGGAAAAATGTGGGCTTACATCCCCACAAACACTTTTCTAAAATGCCAATACATTTTAACAACATCAGAAGAAATCTGTCGGCATGTTCCAGAATTGTTGGAGATCAAGGGATAGACACATACACCTTTCTTTATAGCTATGAAAACTCAACACTTTGATCATCATGAAAATTTCATTGTATTAGAGTAAGAACACATTCTTGATCCAACCTAGGAGGATTATTGGAATATCCTAATGAAGGGAAAGGCATCAGACCATGGTCATAATCTAGTTTCAACTAGGGCCAACCAGGTGAGAGTGGCACAAACCTTAGGATAGGGGAACATGCATGTCGAAGAAGTCATGTGACATAATCTAGAGGCCCAGGATTGGGCCCATATCCCAATTCTAGCTGAGGAAACCCATGGGAGAGTTGGACAAGCCTTGGGAAAGGCTCATATTCTTGTCAGTTAATCTGATCATCGTACTCCAAAAGATCACTGAAACAAGGAACATATTCTTACTTCTCCCAATGAACAACTATGACAGCCTCATTCCAAGGCAATACATGAGGAGGCTAATATTCCTTCTCCCATTTTAGGGGTATGACATCATATTCCATCAGGGAATGCATATTCAGACCAGAAGTATACTCTTAATCCCACTATGGGAAACCAGGTAAGTGTGGAACATGCCTTAGGGTAGGCTCATACTCTTTCCAAAAAAGACCAAAAGCATATCCCAAAGTCTTAAGATTGGGCCCTTACCCCAGTCTTGATATAGGCTCACCAAGTGAGAGTGGCACATGCCTCAGGACATGCTCATATCCTTACATGTATCCAATAAAAGTTAGAAGCTTAAAATGAGAATGAATAAAATTTTGAGCATAAACAATTATATTTGATAAAAGAATATTTTTCTTTAGAGTAGTGACATCAAAATTTATATTGGATGAAATTTTGGTATTTTTTTGATAATGTTCATTTTGTTTAATGAATAGTGAAAAATACTGCATTTTAATTCAAAATTGCCTTTTAATTTAATTTTTTTATATATTCAGATAGTCATTTTAATTGGTTTTAAAGTGTAATTGGATTATATTTTTATCATTTAATCTAATTTTGGTCATTATAAGTAATTTCACTTTGAAATTTGACATAAACAAGTGTCAATCTTTTGAAAGTTATTATTTCTTAAAAACACAATTTTTGGTTTTGACAACGAAAATTAATTTTAAATTAATTAATGAAATTTCTATGCTTTGAAATTGGTAAAATATACATCATTTTGGAATTCAGAATATCAAATTTAGCTTAGGATGAATTTTTGGTATTTATCTGAAAACCTTTAATTTTTGATGAATAGTGAAAAATACTACTTAGTAGTTAAAAACCGACATTTTCATTTAAATGAAATTTTACCGCTTCTGTGAATTGAATTTCAAAAATATGACATACATGGTTTTCATCAGTTAGTAAAATAATGATCAATAATATGAAAATAATTTTTTGATGAATAGTAACTTTGGATTTCTATTTACCACAGTTATAGGTAAATAGGGAAATTTAAGGTAAAATAATATTATAATAATATAAAATTACCTTAACAATTGTCCTAACATTATTGGATGAGTAATGGCTGACCAATAAAATCTTTGGGTTAGACGTTTTGCCTTTGAAAGCTACTTGGGTAAGATAATGACATTAATAACTTTTTATTTAAAGTAAAAAATAAAATTATCATAAAAATGTATTGTTTTGCGAAAATAATTTTAATGTTGGGTTATATAATTGATATATTTGACTATAAATAGTAATTATAAAGCTAAAAATATTTCATACATCATTTTATTTTATTTATAATTTTTATAGATTAAATAAATAAATTTAATTATGACACAATGGTGATGCAGAAATTGCATCATTAATAGAGGATTCAAATAAATGATATTATAAATATTAAAATAATTTTATTTTAAAACTTTTAATGCCAAACACTAATTTTATAGATTATTATGACTTTTTATCTTTGAATTAATTAATTTTTTTTGAAAGAATCAAGTTGGTTTAGATTTTTTTAAGAAGTCTTGATATGAATAGTATTTACATTGACACAAATGAGTTTTTTTTTAAAAAAATATTTTATTAAATGATATAGTAATCCTAAAAATCTAAGATTTGTCCAAATGACTTAGATAACGTTTAAAATGTCATTAATGAACCACTCGTAGTTTGATTGGCATTTTATAGTAATTATATTAACCTTATAGTGTGAATACACAAGCAAACATGGTAAGAGTCAAATTAATTAACTAAGGGTTAAAGATAAATGATAATGTTAAATTTGAAACCAAAACTTGTCTAAAACCTATTGGTTGAGAGTATTTAGAATAATAGTCATCTTATCTTTGAATTTAATAAGTTTGGGACCTTTTTAAATAGAAATTTATTTTATAATAAAATAAGTTTTTCAAACATTCCTAAAGTGACCCTCCTTCCCCTTATAAAAAGACATCATCTCTTACCCATTACTCATACCTCTAAATCCCCTTGTCTCACCCATACTCTACTCAAATAAACTCCCAACATCTCTATCTTCCACCTAGAAGCCTTACCTAAGGTATGAAGCACTTCAAGAAATCCGTTTGGTTTAATCCAAAGGGAGTTACCCGGTTTAAAGGTAAGGTCTTCTCTAAAGTTATTTTCTATTATGTTACTTCTCCACCCCCCTAAACATAAATTATTCCATTATTTTATAAAAAAACAGTATCCCCAATATACTAGGTTGTTTTTATGAGAAATATTCAAATTAAACTTACACACACCTCCATCTAATGGATACAAACATACTATTTCTATGGATGACGAACTATTTCCTCACAAAACAATTATTGTTCAATTATCTTCTACCTGATTGGGTAGTTGAATTTACTGCTGACTTAGTTCCTTATGCTAATCCAATTTCAAAACCCCCATATCAAATTTAGCAAATAGAACATTTAGATTTAAAGAATCAACTGCAGGAGTTATTAGAAAAAGGTTTCATTTGACCTAGCACATCACCATGGGGTGCTCCTGTCTTATTTGTTAAAAAGAAAGATGGTTCAATGAGAATTTTCCTTGATTATAGAGCATTGAATAACATCACTATTAAGAACACGTATATTTTTCCTCAAATCTATGATTTTTTTGATTAGATATAGGGAGATAAGTATTTTTTGAAGATTTACTTGAGGTCGGGGTACCATCAGTTGAAAATAAAGGAAGCATACATTTCGAAGGTCGTGTTTCATACTAGATATGGACATTATGAATATGGGGTTATCTAATGAACCTACTGTATTCATGGATCTTATGAATATAATTTTATGCGAGTTCTTGGATAAGTTTGTGGTTGTGTACATTTATGATATTTTGGTTTATTAAAAAATTAAAGAGGAACATGAAAGACATTTAAGGGTTGTCTTGAAAACATTAAAGGAAAAGAAACTGTATGGAAAATTCAACAAGTGTATATCTTGGTTTCAAAAACTTTCATTCCTAGGCCACATTGTTTCACAAAATGGCATAACTATTGATCCTACTAAAACCGAATTTGTTGAAGAATGGCCAATACCCACAAATATAACTGAAATTCGTAGTATTCTTGGTCTGGTAGGTTATTACCGGAGGTTTGTTTAAAATTTTTCATGGTTATCTATCCCACTAACTAAATTAACTTGAAAATGTGTTAAGTTCATCTAGATAAAAGAAAGTGATGATTATTTTCAGGAATTGAAAAAATATTGTTGAATGATCTTGTTTTGGAACTACCTTCTAGAAATGGTGAGTTTGTTATCTATAGTGATTCTTCATTTAAAGGACATGGTTGTGTCCTAATGTAGAATGATAAATTAATTGCTTATGATTCACATCAGTTGAACCCTCATGAGTTAAATTACCCAAAACATGATATGGAATTAGGTGCTCTTATTTTTGCTTTAAAAATTTGGAGGCATCATTTGTATGGAGTAAAGTGTGAAATATATACTGATCACAAAAGTTTGAAGTATATATTCACTTACAAATAATTGAACATGAGATATTGTAGATAGCTATAATTACTCAAGGATTATGATTGCATGATCTATTTCTATCTGGGAAAGCAAAATAAAGTGTCTGATGCTTTGAGTCGGAAAATAATTACTTCATTAACCATGTTATGTTTGGAACAAGATACATTAATTAACAATTTGATAAACATTGGAATGAAATTTGTTGGTATAGAAGATTACTCAGTTTGGTTTTAGGTGATGATGAAATCATCTCTATCAGACAGAATTAAGAAAACACAGAAGGAACACAGTGAGTTGCAAAAAAATGTAGAGTTGGTTCAGAAGGGTAAGTTTCCTGATATTAACATTGATAATGATTGGGTTTTGAGGTTTGGGAAGAGATTGTGTGTGTCTTGTGATTCAAAGTTTAAGAAATAGTTATTATATGAATCTCATAGTTATCCGATTACAGTTCATCTTGGAAATACTAAGATATACAGTGATCGTCAGGTGTATTACTGGTGGGATGGAATGAAAAGAGATATTACAGATTTTGCTATGAAGTTTTTGAGTTGTCATTAGGTTAAAACGGAGAGGCAATTTACAAAAGGGATGCTTCAACCTTTACCAGTGCTAGAATGGAAATGGGAAAATATATCCATGGACTTCATTTTGGGATTACGAAAGACATCTCGAGATAATAATTCAATCTGGGTTATTGTTGACCGATTGATTAAATCATCTCATTTCTTTATTATTAGAGATACTTTGTCTCTAGATCAAATTTCTCAATTGTATGTTAAAGAGATAGTCAGGTCACATGGATTTACCCTCTATATTGTATCTGATCATGATCTCAGGTTTACTTATAACTTTTGGAAAGGCCTTCACAAGTCATTGGGTACTGAATTAAATTTTAGTACAGCTTTTCATCCTCAATCAGATGGGCAGTTAGAATGAACAATTCAAACATTGGAGGAAATGCTATGTGCTTTCTCAATGGATTGCCAGGGAATTTAGGACCAACATATTTCTTCGGATGAATTCTCTTATAATAATAGTTTTCATTCCAGTATACAGATGGCTCAATTTGAGGCATTATATGGAAAGTGTTTTTTAACACCAGCTTTTTGGGATGAAGTAGGTTAAAGGAAGTTGATGGGACCATAATTGGTAGAAGAGATGACATAAAAAGTTCAGTTGATTTAGAAGCACATGAGAACAACTAATAGTAGGAAGAATAGTAGTGCATATAACCGGAGGAAGGATCTTTCTTTCAAAGTAGGTGATAATTCCCTTCACAAAGTTTCACCATGGAAAAGTGTGACACGCTTTGGTAAGAAGGTAAATTTGAGTCTGAGGTTCATTGGACCCTATGAAATCCTTGAGAAAGTTGGATTAGTTGCCAATAAAGTGGATCTACCTCCATGTTTATCACAGGTAAACAATGTTTTTCATGTTTCAATGTTGAGAAAGTATATTCTGGATCTATCTCATGTTTTGAGTCAAGAGGTAGTTCAGTTGGAAGAGACTCTTTCTTATGAGGAACAAAAATTCCAGATTCTTGACCGAAGAGAGAAAGTATTGCAGAATAAGGTAATATATCAGGTAATTTTTTTTGAAAACTCATATAGTTCAAGAGGAAACGTGGGAATCTGAAAATGATATGAGGGATAAATACCCACACTTATTTGATAAGTGAATAAAATTGCAAAGACACAATTCCCAAAAGGGGGGAAGGATGTTATAACCTAGGTAAATAAATAATATAACATTTTCATATTTATTAATATTAGTGAATTAAATATTAATTTTACTTTAAATGGATGCAATGTTCTATGGAGTACCCCATACACAACAACGAGTTTCTTTTAAATCATACATTGCACACAACATTGAGTTATACTGAAAAACAATAATTTAATATTATTATTTTAAATAGTAGTTAACTCCTTGTGTTTGTATTGGTTAGAATTAACAAAAATAACCATATTATTATTTAACTTGTTTCTTAAATGTTTTTACATTTATCCAATATAATTTAGAAGCTTAAAATGTGAATGAATCCAATTTTAAGCATAAACACCCTAATATTCTTTAAAAGGTGGATTTACAACCTTTTGATTGTGAACTCTTGTTAAATATAATTGATGTCCCTTTTATATATTTTATTTGAAAAAATAATATTCCTCTTTAGAATTGGGACATAAAAATTTAATTTGGAATAAATTTTTGTATTTTTCTGATAATTTTCATTTTTTAATGAATAGTGAACAATACTACATTTTAATTCAAAACTGCCTTGTAATATAATTTATTTATATAGTTATATTCTACTTTTAATTGGTTTTAAAGTGTAATTGGATTATATTTTTACCATTTAATCCAATTTGGGTCATTATAAGTAATTTAACATTGAAATTGGACATAAACAAGTGTCAATATTTTGATAGTTATTATTTCTTAAAAAAATGCTTTTTGGTTTTGACAACAGAAATTAATTTTAAATTAATTAATGAAATTTATCTATTTTTAATTTGGTAAATTAGAAATAATTTTTTAATTCAAAATATCAAATTTATCTTTGACTAAATTTTTGGTATTTTTCTAAAAACCTTAAATTTTTTATGAATAGTGAAAAATGCTGCATAGAAGTTAAAATCCGACCTTTTCATTTAAATGAAATTTTACCACATCTGTGAATTGAACTTCAAAAATCTGACATCCATGGATTTCATCAGTAAGTAAAATTTGATTCAATGATATGAAAATAATTTTTTGTTAATAGTAAGTTTGGATTTTTATTTAACGTGATTAAAGGAAAATAGGGTAATTCAAGGTAAAAATAATATTATAATAATATAAAATTACCTTAACACTTTTCCTAACATTATTGGATGATTAATTTAAGACCAAGAAAATCCTTTTTTTAGACCTTTGTCCTTTGAAAGCCACTTGGGTAAGATAATGACCTTAATAACTCATTATTTAATGTAAAACTAAAAATAACATAAACATGTATAGTTTGGCCAAAATAATTTTAATGTGGGGTTATATAATTTATATCATTAAGAATAAATAGTCATTATAAAGATAAAAATATTTCCTACATAATGGTATTTTATTTATAATTTTTAGACACTAAATAAATAAATTTAATTATGGCACAATGGTGATGTAAAAATTGCTTCATTAACAAAGGATTCAAATAAATGATATTATAAATATTTAAATAAATTTATTTTGAAAATTTTTATGCCATACACAAATTTTTATAGATTAGGATGAATCTTTATATTTTAATTAATGAATGTTTTTTTGAAAGCATAAAGCTGGTTTGGATTTTTTAAAAATTCATGATATGAATAGTATTTAAATTGACATAAATGAGTTTTTAAAAGAAATAGTATTTTGTTAAATGATATAATCATCCTAAAAATATAATATTTTTCAAAATGACTTATATAAGTTTTAAATTTCATTAATGAACCACTTTTGGATCGACTATCATCTTATAGAAACTATATTAACCTTATAGAGTGAATACACAAGAAGATATGGTAAGGGTCAAATTAGTTAACTAAGGATTAAAGCTAAATGATAAGGTTAAATTTGAAACAAAAAATTATCTAAAACCTATTGGTTGAGAGTATTTAGAATAATAGTCATCTTATTTTCTAATTTAATAAGTTTGGGACCTTTTGAAACTGAAATTTATTTTATAATAAAATAATATTTTCAAACATTCCTAAAGAGCCCCTCCTCCCCCTTTAAAAAAGCCATAACCTCTAACCCATTAATCACACCCCTCAATCCCCTTGGATCATTCAAAATATTCCAAATTAAGCTCCCCAAATCCATATCTTCTACCTAGAAGCCTTACATTAGGCATAAGGCACGTCAACGAATCTTTTTGGTTCAAACCAAAGGCAGCCACCCGATTTAAAGGTAATGTATTATCTTCAATTCTATTCTTTTATTTTACTTCTCCAACCCCCTAAACTCTATTTATTCCACTATTTTATATAAACACCAGTATCCTAAATATACTATGTTGTTTTTATGAGAAGGATTCAAACTGCACTTACACACACCTCTATTTATTTGAAACAAACATACTATTTCTGTAGACAACGAACTACTGCATCACGAAACGATGATTGTTAAATTATCTCCTACTGCCTCTCATAGTGGACATTATGATGTAACTACAATTATATTTGATATTTATGATATTTATTTAATCTCTATTATTCTTTAATTCTATTTTATAACATACCTTTATGCTTTCCCTTTTGTATATATATGATAATTTCATTTGAGGAAGTGCGGACTACCACCCCCTCAAAGTGATATGACTCATTAATACCATACATGGAACGTATAAAGAATGGTGTTAATAAAATTTTGTAACGTATATAAAATATTATTTATAATTTAATTATAATATACCTTTGTATAATTTGGTTTTCATTCCTTTAAAAATAAAAAAAATAAATGAAAGTAGCGTTCGTGCTTACGTACAACTTACCATCTCCATGAACGTTGCATTTCATTTTCATATATCCAAATTATATAGACTATTATAAATACATATATAATATATATATATGATTTATTTTATATTTAAATAATTAATATCGTACTGTATATAATGTACTTTTGACCACATGGACAACTTGTAATTATAAGTACCAAATATCAACAAAATTACTCTTATTAACATAAATGATTATGTAATGTTTATAACATGTTAATAAGTGATGTAAAAGGAATAATAAAATTGAAAATGGTTCTAAAGAAATTATAAATTAACTATAGTTTATTATTCAAGAGATTTAAGGAATGAACTAGTCAAGTCAAACACTAGGTAAGGGACTTCATCTCAATCAACTCTCATTGAGGCATATTTTGTTTTATACATGACATCATTTTATATGGTGTATAAAAACCTTCTAATTTTCATTTAATTCAAAGGGAATAATTTTCTATGAAGTTTTTTACTAAAAGAAAAAATGAATGTTTCTTCTTAACGTACATGGTGATAATGACCTTTCCGTTGCCACGAGTATTATTTGATATTTGGATTCCCCAACAAGTTGTAGTGTTTTTAATGAAAATAAACACCATATAACGTTTATATGTATTTTGGTATTGAAAATGGTTTTTATAAAGCATTGAATAGTTCAATGTCTTGAAATGATATACTATGATTTCAATATGGAAATGTTATCTTTCTTTTATGCTTCTTTTATGTGTAATGGTTCTTGGACATTGTTTCATGTATACGGGTGGTTCCTTGATAAACCTAGGGCGGGTGAGCCTGAGATAGCTCTCCAATTAATTAGGTAACGTGACGAAGGTAAACATTAATGTTTATCCTAATAGATTTAGGGAATATACTACGATAGGTATTCCAAATGTAACTCCCTGCGTAGCTGTGAAAGCTACCACTTAAGTATGTTATGTATGCCACAAGTTACCATTATTATTTATGATTTCTATGTGTTATTCATAAATATTATGATTCCATTAGGTATGTTAAAAAGATTATGTTTTGATGGACAAATTTTTTTCTTTCTTTATTTTATAACCCTTACTGAGCTTTTTATGTGCATCCTAAGTTTTGAAATGTTTTTCACTTGACTTAAAGATGAATATGATCAAGGATGGGAACAAGGAAAAGCCATTCTATATAAAACATGGAACTAGACATGACTCTTTGTTTTCAAGTGATTTAACTTTATGAAAAAATGGAAATTTAGTAGAAGTGTCTACTTTGTAATTTTTGAGATGTAATGTAATAGTTATGGCCTAATTCTCTAAAACTCTAAACCTAAAAAGATCCTCAATATGAATTATTAAATTAATTCAATATTATGTAATGTTTAAGGCTGGATCCTTATATCCATGGCCTTGGATCAAAAATCCAAAAAGCACAATGCAAATTTTCAACATACTTACCGCCATTTCATCATGACACTTTAGTAGTTGATCTCTGAATTCATGCCAGACATCTGAATTAGATGATGGGAAAAGTATGGTTCTTTTCACTTAGACACTCATTTGGAATAAAAAATCCCCTCAAATAAAGTATCATGTAATGTTATAACCATTTTCATGGTTAGGGGACAAGTAAATTCTTGGGCTAGTTGGTCACAACAATAGAATACCTCCAATCCAACAATGCCTAGACATCACAGATAGTGAGAGAAAATATCCAACATAAATTCAAATTGGGCCCCTAAAGATAACAGAAGGATGTTCCAAACACAGAGATCAATGTTATTATCTCTTGTAAAAAACCAACAAGGAACGATCCTCATCATGGGCTTCCATCACACCTATCTCTCACACAAGCACAATAACGCCACATCATGCAGACCATAGTAGCAACTGCCACAGTGTTCATCCATGAACATACTTGACCCCCAGGACTAGAAGAATATTTTCCACTCCCTCCACCCCTCAGGTCATTAGTTCCTGATAAACTTTTTCTTGTGATTAGAGCAGTTCAGGACAAGCCCCATCCCATAGAGTTGGGGAAATTTATTTCTCAATCACCATCTCCAAATTCATTATCCCTTGAAAATGGATGGGAGACATTAGCAATAATTCTATATCACCTCAAGCCCAATGGGATGGGGAAAGCTACATTTTCATTTCTAATGATAACTTAAGATAAACCCAAACACATAGGGCTGGGGAAATTTCTATCATCATTGACACCACATAGGGAATCAATATTCTCTAGGATGGGAGGAAGATATCAGCATTTTGTGTCCCACCAGTTCCTCCCACCACAAGACAAACATCTGTTGTTTGGTGCTCGTTTGGAAACCCCAACTGGAAATTCCCTCAAGTTCACCATTCTTAATCCAAGAAGAGAGGAGTATAAAATGATATAAATTAGTCCCCACCCAGTTTGTAATCCAAAACAACCCAATAAGGTCAAGGGTTTGAATAATAACCATAATGAAATCCTTATAGAATTGCATTGCCACATGGAAATCAATAGAATAACCACCATTGCTCGATAAGACTTTGTGAAAATTTTCACTATTAACATGGGGGAAATCAATCAAGATCCATATATAGAGGGTAAAAATAGGGATGATATACCCCAAGAAGACTGTGACTTGGACCCACTAAATGAGGTTGCATACACTCAGAATCAAAGAAGGCTCCAGAATTTGGCACCCCCAAATAATGAGTTTCCACTTCCTCATAAAAATAGTTCTAAATATAATGAAAAATAAGTGACCACATCGAGGTTTCTATATTCATAAGATCATTTTTCGCAATATTAGAGTGCAATATGTGCTCCTTGGAAGCTCAATGAGAAGATACTCAGGGAAAATATTCCCATTGGGTATCATCACTTTCCAGAGGAAAATATTATCCCTCTAATGGTTTATCCACTAAATTCAATAGCATATAAATATCAGATGGGATCCAAGTCTATATAACCCATCCATATAAATGAGGAATACAGAAACTATTACGACTACCCCCCAATGAAAACAACATCCCCCTTTCCATGGTAACTCCTTAGTCATAAGAAAAATAAAGGATCAATGGGAGATAAAAGTGGGACCAAATTATCATCCCCCACCCAATCCTTATGGATTGGAGGAAGCTCAAAAAATAGTGCCTATAGAATTTCCCACTACCATTTAATCCCTGGATAGTTGGATGGAATCCATGGAAGGGATACATTTTCTAGTGTAGCCTAAGAAGAATCCATATCCCGAATGGTTAGAAAATACCTTGACTCCACCAAACATTAGTAATCCTACCTTTTCCACCATTAGTGGTGCAGGAAATCTAGAGTACCATCTCACCCACCTCATGTCTCAATGCAGACCAATGACAGACCCATGGGATCTACAGGAGGCGACCAAGCTGAGGTGTTTCATATAGAGATTAACAGGGCTATTCTTTTTCTGGTATAACAGTCTTCCTATAGGATCTATCATAGGATGGGATAACCTTCATCATCAGTTCCTTTACATATTTATTTCAACATAGAGGATGATGAAAATCATCAACCTGATGAACTACAAGTAGCGCGAGAATGAAAGGTTATACAAATTCATTGTGAGGTGGAAGGGTCTGACCTATTCACACTGCATCCCTCTCTCATAAGAACAACTTCTGGAATACTATGCTGAAAATATCAGGGTTGAGTTGGAGACACCCCTAATCCCCATGAAATATATAGGTGTATTCAGAGATCTTACTTAAAAAGCACAGAATTTTGAAGAGGATACTCAACAAACCCAAACCAAGTAGTATCCCATGCCCATAAAACAAGGAAAAAATCTAGGAAAAGTAGATTCTATAGCTGTCAGCCTCAAGACCACAATAGTCCAAGCACCCAGGCAACCTCAAAACCACTGAATACCTTCTAATAGTCAATAGAATCTACAAAATATCTCTCAAATAGAAGTATAGAGAAACCAGGACCACCTAGGATTTATAGAATGAATGGACAATGTTTACACTTTGTGAAATGAACAAGTCCCAAACTACTTCTTGTTATCCATGGACTATAACCTACTCACGCTTTCGCAGCCCAGGAAGCCTAATGAATTCAACCTCACTGATCATCCTGGTTACTTCCCTTTACAAATAAGGTTAGGTTATAATATATGAAATTGTTTCACCTTAAAGGATGTCATTCAAGGAATGGTCTCATATGAACATGTGAGATTAGATGGTCTTCTAGAACAAGTGTCTTTCATAACCATTTCCCAGTCATAGGTAGAGGAAGGATTGTTGAAAGATCCTACCAGGAAATCATATATGTTTGATAGCTGGATGACTTGTAATATTGTTGATCAAGCTCACGGTTCCCTAAGGACACAGTTGCACAAACTCACATTAGCTCCATTAACTAAAAATGAGAAGTTTGATGTATCTCCCAAGGGTGGGAATGACCACTGAATGTAGGAAGAAATAGAAGAGTAAGGGTCATATTTTTCTTCAATTTAGACTTTAACTATTGTAGATTTCTTCCCTACAACATCTATGTCATTGGAACCACCCCTCCAAACAAAATCTTCATTAGGCGAAGAGCCTATATTTGGTTTCATCAACATGATACACTTGATTATCCCCTTCTACGATGATGAGTATACCCCCGAATATGGTTTTACCACGTATAACAAGGGAATGGGAGGTCACATGTGTCAATGCTGAGGATATAGAGGAAAATCCAGATATGATCGGAGTTAGTATCCTAGCCATATCCCCACAGAGGACACATATGCATCTGAGACCCTTGGGAAATCACTCTAGCAGGTTCAAAGAAAATAGGGAGGTGCTTTAGATCCCTCCAGTAGTTTCCCACACCTGATTATATTTCATGACCACTCAAAGGGTTTTAAAACTAATCAACTAAGGCATTAGGGAAGGCCCGTGTAACCTATTCCACTGGAAAAGGATAATCCCTCAACCCTCATGCAACCCTTAGGTCCATCAACCTCAGCTACTCTAGCTTATACACGGTATGCACAAGTATAGCCCCATGTTAGTATGTGGAGACCATTGGTGGTAATGTATGATGTTATAAAATATCAAACTATGATCCCAACCATTCTTTAAATCCTTGATACACTTCATCTTTAAAGAAAACTAATGGAGGAATTTAGTAAATCCATCTGAATCCCAAAAGAATTTGAGATATAAGTCATTGCAGTTGAGGTCTATCGAGTATATACCATGTCCTTAGGATATCATGTTGTACTACCAATCACTGATCAAGATCAAGAGGGGGACATCTTGGGACACATCAAACCCTCGTACATATCTTTAAAAATCAATAACATCAACGTCCAAAGGGTGTTTATCGATAATGGATCTAGGATCAATCCCATCATAGCCTGAACCCTTTGATTTTTGGGGAATATTAAAGAGAATTATCCACTACATAGTTGATCATCTAGAGATAAGATAATCATGATCAAAGGCCCCTTAGGAAGATTAATCTAGAGGCCCAATATGGGGAGATCACATCTGATGTCGAGTTCATGGTCATCCATCAAGACACCCAATATAATTTCTTACTTGGAAGGCCCTGGATCCATAGCCACTTAGTGATACCATCAACATTACATCAATTTTTGATGTACCACGTCAATAGAAAGGTTTACATACTTCACGAAGACAGTTCCCCCTTAAAAACTTGTAGAACCATATATGCTGAAGCAAAATTCTATAACAATGGAGGCAAAAAGCTGATGGTGGATGACATTATATAGGTTTCCACCCGAATAAATTTAGGGACCACCCTTATAAATCCCTGTAGCATGCTCGGTGAGGATTAAGTTCTCCATATAAATATGGTCAAAATAGTATACCTCATTCTAGAGGTCAAGTCCTATCCTATCATCCATGACAATCAACTTCAAAATCTCTATTCTGCAACTCAGATGACAAGAGATGACTCGGAAATGAAAAAAGATGAAGATGATCTAAGAAATTCTCCTCCACTAATTGAGGAAGGTGTTCCCACCACCATAGATGTGCTTTGGTAGATAAACCTAGGTTCAAAAAAAGACCCACAACCCACCTTGATTAGTTCTTCCATGCCTCCCAAAGTGTAGGATATGTATATCACATTCCAGAAGCAACACCAATATATTTTTTCCTGGAACTATACAGAAATTCTTGGATTAAATCCATATGTGTCTAAGCACCATCTCAGACTACCTAAAGAGAATAGGGGCTTTAAGCAGGTGGCCAGGAGAATTCCCCCCCCCCTCATGGTATAATCATGGAGGAAGTACTTGAGAATTTGGTCAAATACAACTATGTCTGAGAAGTGAAATACCCAAAATGGATCTCCAACATCATCCCCATCAAGAAAAAGAAAGGGCATTTTAGGGTCTGCATTGATTTCAGAGATCTTAATCAGAATTTTCAGAAGGATTATTTTCTATTACCAATAACAAAACTCTTGGTCGATTCTATTGTTGGATTCTAATCCCTTTCCATCATGGATGGGTACTCTATGTATAATCAGATCAAAATTTCCCCTAAGGATGAAGATTCCACCACCATTAGGATGCACCATGAGATCTTCTATTACCAGGTCATTTCCTTCAGATTAAATAATGTTGGTGCTACATATATGTTCATCATGCATCACATATTTAAGCTATTCTTGGGAAGGATAGCTGAGTGTTATGTCAATGACTAGGTCATCAAATACAGATAGTAATTTGATCTCTTCATGGATCTCTGAGAAATATTCGATAGGTTGTGACATCACATTCTAAAGTTTAATCTTCTAAAGTGTTCTTATGCGGTGAAATTAAGAATATTTCTCAGTTTCTTGGTACGCAAAAACGGTATCTAGGTAGACCTGAAGAAGACTAGTTTTGTCCTAAAAATGTCACCCCCCAGAAATACGAAATAACTAAAGGGGATCCAAGGGAACCTCACATTCATTTGGTGACTCATAGCCAACCTTGCCTGCAAATCCATCCCCTTCATGAGGATAATAAAGAAGGGGGTCACCTACCAATGAGATAATGAGTGTAAAAAATAAGTATAAAATCTTAAGTGGTATCTACTACAGCCACCAGTTTTGATGCATCTCGTGGAATGGAGGCCACTCATATTATATGTGGCCACTATAGAATGCTCACTAGGATCACACCTTGAATAGAATAATGACGTGGTGGGTGAGAATTGTATTTACTACCTCAACTGAACTATGATTGCTGACAAGACTAGATAGTTTAATGATGCAGATAATTGTCTTCTCCTCATATTTGTAGTAAAAACGTTGAGGCATTACCTCTAGCACCATGAGGTCCACCTAGTCTCTCCTATCTACCTACTCAAGTATATCCTTGGCCACCCAATGTTGACCGAGCATGCAACTTGATCAGTGTTTATTCTGCAGTATTATGTCATCTTGTTCATATATTAGAAGTTAGTAAAAGGGAATAAAATGTATGACTTTGTAGAGGAACCTCCCACTCTATAAAATAAACAATAGGATACCGAACATCAATACAAAGAGGTCTTTTATGACCCCAACACTCCTAGAACATGTGATATGTATTTTGATGGAACCTCCTAAAGTCCTACTAGCACATGAATGGAAAACCCAAAGCTCAATCAGGCTGACCTAGTGGTTATATTTTTCTCCCCAAACAAAGAAATTATTCCCTACTCCTCACTTTTTGAAGGCTGAATGAACAATGAGGCTTAAGACCAAGCCCCCATCACTCGGTTGGATCAAGATTTGTAGCTGCACATAGCATACCTGAACATCCAAGGGGATTCAGAACTTGTGATAAATAAGACCAAAAGTGAATATACCATCAAAAAATATCTATACACCCTCAACAACTATGTCAAGGGACTAGTGGAGGAATTCCCCTTTGATCCCACATTGCATTATGTCCCTCGATCATAGATTGCTCGTGCTGATTCACTATCTAACATAGTTGTCATATTGCATAACCCTAATCAGGAGTAGGTAACCATCTACATATCACACAGAATAATGGTCTAATCGATCGTCATATGATATATGAATAATATCAATCATGTCAGTACCACCCCTAAGTGTGATGTATCAATAACATCTTCTCGGTGGATGGAGCCCATAATCAGCTATCTTTGGGATAAAAATATCCTGATGAATCAAGCTATAAATGAACATATTTGGAAATGGGAAGAAAACATCACCTTGAAGGATGGACCAAATTATCATAAAATTCTATACAATCATGGTTTTGAAGGAATTATCCTAAAGTTCATATAAAAAGGATAAATCTGCATCATCATAGAAGAGGTCTACACAGGCTCTTGTAGTTCCCACCAATCGAGAACTAGGATCTCCCATCAGATTAATTCATTGGGGTATTACTGGTGTACCATGATACAAGATTGTGTGGAATTCACCCAAAACTTTCATGCATGCCAGATTCATGAAAATGCCATCCATCAACACCTGAAATTACTGCAAACATCTAGATTTTATTGGTCAATCACTGTTTGGGGGATCAATATTGTGTGACCATATCCCCATACCACCACAAAGTAGTTCAAGAACATCATTACTGTTATAGACTTTTCTACAAATGGGATAACACGATACCCCTTGTGGAAGTTAGAATAAATAATATCATCAACTTTGTAAAGTTTCTTATCATCACCAATTTTGAAGTCCCTCACATGATATTAATAGACAATGGAACCAACATCTATTCTGTGGAGTTGAAGAAGCTATACTAGGAGTATAAAATTTAATCCAATCACTCATCTCACTAGCATGCGGCAAGTAATGGATAGATAGAGTCCTTAAATAAAACCCAATCGAACATACTCCAGAAGATGGTGAATAAGGATAAGAGGTATTTTACAAAAAAAGCCCTCCATGCTTTAAGGTCCCACAATAACACAATGTGTACTGCTACACAAGATACAACATAATCATTGGGGTACGTGATTGAGGCAGTGCTACCCATAGAGGTTTAGCTACCCTCACTCTGAATTTCCATTGACAGGAAACTCTTAGATGATGAATAAGAACATAAATGGCTGAATGAGTTGGAGTGGATGGATTATAAAAGGTTTTTTCACACTACACAAACTTGAGATCCACCATAACTGAATATCATGGGTCTTAAATAAAAAGTCTCACCTCTATTTTTTCCTCCATGGAGAACTAGTGAAATCTCTCAGAACACCAATGATACTGGGAAATAATCCCCTGATATTCAAACACAAGTGGGAGGGACATTATGTCATACATAAAGTATATCATAATGGATCTTATTCATTGTCCACCACGGATGGGGAGCATGTCACAACACCCACCAATGTAATATTTCTCAAGAAATACTTTTCTTAATCCCCATCAATAGGGAATTCTTGATGGTCTAAGTCCCAAAATAATCCTTTCTGGATGATGAAAAACTATAGGGAACGTCAAAAAATTACAATATATTGTGCATGAATGTATTCACTACATGATGTTAAAATACCTGGTTAATGTCCATAACATGACATGAAACCATTCAATAGGAATACCATCACTGGTGTCGGTCTCCTACCACACCAGCATCCCAAGAACTATGTCTGGATTAATTCCTATCTTGATAAGATATATAGTGAATCTGGGACCCTTATTTTTGGGCACAACCAAAGTATTTTCTTCCATTCCCATGGGGTTATCCGATTTCTTTACCTCAAGACATTAAACTATATGGAAAATATCCTTACCACATGATATAAAACTACCCAAACTCAAGACATCCATTTCCACTCACTTCAGGTGACCCAGATCCCTACCGCATTACATTAAACTATATAGAAATTTTCCTTTCCGTGTGACATGAATGGATACAATGCTTTTAGAACTACACGTGGCTTATTTCCCACCCTTATAGGATACATAGTAATTCCCAAGAATTTAATCCTCTGGTCCAGCCCCTGGTACTGCAAAACTTGACCTCTTTTAGGCCTCTTAGCCATATCCTATTTCCGGAATGTATGGAATGGTGTAGATCTCTTTGGTATTCATTAATGTTTTTTTTACTTCATCACACCATGCACATCCACTTTGGGAACTCATTCCCCCCACCTTCATCCTTACCACATGGCGTTGAACTACACAGAATTCTATGAAATACATGTAGCTTGATTCTCACTCTAATGAAATATACATTGATATTTGGATCTCTAATTCTAGGCCCAGTTGCAACTATCAATAGAGGATAATTACCACCACTACGTATGGGCCATAATTTCATAGAGTACCTCCTTTTCCCAAGAACTATGTGGACTTTTATTCCCAATCATCTGTGACATATAGGAAACCTCCCTAGTATTGAAGCTTGATGTTTCACCGACCTTATATATTCCATCGTATCCAAGCCTGTTCTCCTTCATCCTCAATACATGACATTAAACTGAATGGAATATATTTATATTTACCCTATGATGTTGAACTACATATAATTATAAGAACAATGTATGGCTTGATTCCTATAATCACAGGATATGTAGTGATCTGCAGACCCCTACTTCTAGGCCCAGCCATAGGATTAACTTCCTTTCACAATGGGTGATCCTTCATCCTTATTGTATGATGTGAATATAAATGGGAATAAATCCTGATCACATGACTTTAAAGTGGATGGATATCTATAAACTATGTGTGGCTTGATAATAATCCTCATAAGACACGTAGTGACACCCAAACATTTTTTCTTCGAGCCCAGCCATGGGTATAACCTTCTTTGACCTATTTGGCTTGTGTTCTCTTGGAAATATGTGTAGTGTTGATGAGACCTATTCATACTTAATTTACATTGGGTTTCTTCATGGTACCCCATTGTGCATCTCCATCAAGGACTCCATCTTATGGTCTGAATCACATAACCCTACACTATCTGCATTTGTCCCTACAACATGACATTAATTTGTGTTGCATCATCATTACTGCATGTCATTAAACTACAAATAATCCTTCAAGAACTATGTGTGGCTTGATTCTCACTCCCATGAGATATGTAGGGATTCCCATGGTCCCATATTGGGGCCCAGCTGCAACATTGCCACCTTTCATGTTGGTTCTCACATTCCTACCACATGATGTTAAACTGAACAGGGATGAATGACCCCATCAATTCACGATGGTTCACCTTCGTCCTTACCACATGTTGTTAAACTATATGGAATATTACAAAAACTAAATGTTTCTTGATTCTCATTCCTATGGGATACGTAGTGATTCCCATATCCTCATCCTAGGGCCCAACCGTAACATTGCCACCTTTCGTGTCGATACTCACATCCTTATCATAGGATGTTAAACAGCATGGAAGAGTCATCAACACAAGATGTTAAACTACATGGAAGTTTATCCTTACTACATGATGTTAAAATTCATGGAAGAATGTCCCAACTATAAGATAATAATCTGCGTAAGTCATCATCCATCACCCTTCCTTATTAAAGGACCACAAGAGCCTTACCCTGGCCAACTAGAGAATGGAGTACTTCCATTATCTTTTTAAGAACCTCAATCCATGTTTCATACTCTATGTCTCAAGTGTCTCGGGTTGTCAAAACCCATTCACTACACTCGAAAATGAAAATAGGTCTCCCTGATTGGCCATGATATTGATGTGAGGGTTCGTACCCACCAACCAGAGACATCATGGACTTTTGTAAAGGGATTTCTGATTCTTCTAAGCCAGACTTCACCAAGGTGGAACCCAGTAACCCATTGTGTTATAGGTTATTCCTATAATTATTTCCATGTATCATCACTCATTGCCTGAGAACCTTGATATGGGATTCATGACATATCCATCACCTACTCAAAGGGATGTTGGAGTACTCTTAACCTTGGTTACCCTAATGAGCCTCTTGTGTAATATCCCCATACTGGGTCCATGTGGCATGGCCATAATCTTCTAACACCATTGTTAAAGCTATATGACCTTAATCTCTAGCACATAATAGTACAAATCTCAAGACCTTAAACTGCCAATGAAAGATGCACCAAACTTGTCAGGTTGAAATCCCACAAAGGGTGGCCAGAGAAAAACTCAAGTCTTCGCCTACTAAACTCTTATCTTTTATAGTTTAGTCAGAAATTAGGGCACAAGTAAAGAAGGCATAATTCTTATAGCTACTATTCTATATCTATAATAAAATCCAAGATATGATCACTAGACCCCATGGTCTAGTATGAATTAGAGTGTTGATTTTTCACATCTTCTAACCATAAGAATATGTTCGGAATGTGGTGGCATAAATTTTAGGGTGCTCAAACCCTTCTTGGACATTACATTTTCCATATATCCCACCTCATGATATGAAGCATCTCAGGTCTTAGAAAATCATTCCTTACCTTTGAATAGGAAAATATATCTCTCCACTTGGCCATGATATTGATGTAAGGTCTCAAACCCACCACCAAGACACATCATGGACCTGTGTAAAGGGATTTTTGATTCTTATGAGCATAGTGTTATATGACAGAACCCGACACCACATTGTGTTATAGGTTCCCTTTGGGGTAATTTTCCCATACCTTCCTCATGACCAGAGAACTTTGACCTATGATATATAGTATCCATATCACACTATTCAAGATGATTATATATCCTCAACATTGTGTCACCATGTTTTGTACCCATTCGCAAAGTTTGAATGTGGCCCTTCTTTATTAAACCTTTTTATGGTTCACAACTCATGATTCAAAACCAAAAGGCCTAGGGCTCAAGATGTTAAATTAAGAGATAAATTTCCCTAGGTTGTTAAAAACATTCTCTAATATCCTTCATTCTAAACCCAGCTTCATCTTATTGATGTTTGAAACTTCAAAAATATTTCATATCCCTTGGATAGGAAAAGGGATATCTGCTCTTGGCCATTATATTAATGCTAGGGCTCCGACCCACCGACCGGGAACATCTTTTCCATTATAAAGGTCCTCATAATCCTTGCGATCCTCAATGACACCATGGTTGAACATAGCACCACTATAGTGTTAAGGGACATACCCGACATGTCTATCCCATTTCATATCACTTGGCTCAATCATTTGGGTTTTTATTTAAAACCCCACACCCAAATAATTGAGGTGGCCCTAGATTCTTTTTCATTTCACCCTCAACCATATTTATCCCATGAATCTTCCATAACCATTGGAAAAGAGTGGAGATATTCTTTCCTTATACATGCTATTGATGCCTAATGAATTTAACCCACTAATTGAAGACATATCCTAATTGTAATAATATAAGTCCAATCCTAGTGTTCCTTAGAAGCACCATGACAAAACTCTGCACACCATTGTGTTTTGAGACACCCCTTGTTTTCCAACCCTATATTCCATAAAAGCCTTTTCAATAATACATTAAACTTCATGGAACACCAATTTCGTAGAGGTAAGACATTAAAATAGGTGGCACACCAAGGTATTAGTAGTAATACTTTAAAAAATGTGGCACACCGAAGTTATAATGGGACATAGAACCGCAGATGTAATAACGCTTACCATGGTGAAAACCCAATAAATTCATATTGCAAAAAAGTCAAGTTCCTGTTTTCTATCCATATTATTTTATTGATCCAGGAAATATTGGGGATCTATAAAATTAAAGAGTCTTAAAAATTTATTAGGTAAAAAACTTGTAAGAAGGAAGCATGAGAAAAATCTAAGTCCACACAGACGAAGTATTCACCCATATAATGCTTAGGAAAAAATCTAGGCAAAGAAAATAAAGAGATACAAATATTTTGATGCCCCCTATATAGACTTAGAAAAAATAAAGCTATTCTCACTATGTCCCCTAACATAGATTAAATTTAGAGCATTTCACGTTCATGAGAGATACTATGTTTAAATTTTCCCCATCAACCAAATGATGTCAAGACTACTGGAGTAAGAGCTTCAAGGAAGGATATCAGGTCAATGGGAATTCAAGAACATTCCTCAAAAACAAAAGTGTTGGAAGTCAAGAAGTCAAATCCATAAAATCAGGTTTGTTTGGTATTACACAAAAAGGACACGCATAGTGTATTAGATGATCTATAGCTCCCCTAAGACATAGTTCTCTACTAGGGATTTTACAAAAAAATGGTGGCATTTATCATCCTACTTATGAGTTAGCTATACATATGGACATTCTTTATAGAAGTCTATATCAATGAACTTATGCTTCTTATGCATTATCTTGATCTGCATAATAGTATATTTCAAAAAAATGTTCCACTTGATTCCCATCCTAATGGGATATGTATATAAATATAAGTATTTTACTTTAGATACATACACAAGTTTAATTCCACCTTATCCCTACTTCATTTTGTAAATTACATATATTCCAATTTTAGGGTTTATATGCCCCATGCTGAAGCTACATCGCATATTTTATTCAGTTGGGAAATTGTTGCCAGATATATCATCTACATATGCACTTGATATATCCTCATACATATTCGGGATAGATACTCTCAAGGAATTCAGTATCATGGATCATCAGATATTCATATATGTGGAAAAGAGATCTATGTTTACCTAAAAATCAGATTATTTCATCCCAAATAATCAAATTATAATGGGGGGGATTTGTTGGTATTGATATTCGTGCATGTCCCACTTTTCCACCAAAGTCCCAATAACTGTTTCGAGCAATGGAGTAATACATAGTAGAGGTCATACATGAAGGCCTCGGGTTTAAAGAGACATATGTTGGACCTGACACTATACTAAGAATTCCATCATATTCTTTAGATAAAGGGAGTCATTTTGATACCACCCTTAGCCAAAAACTATTTATATCCCACCACTTAACTAGGTCGATTCAACCATGTCCCATGTTGTACTAGGTATACCCTGCCAATGGGAGTTAGCGCAAGAAAACCGGCAGACCAGTAGGGTAGCATTGCTCCTGCAAGGAACGTGTCAGGCCCATGTATAGGGCCTGAGGTGTGCAAGACTGTTGTAATGGGAGCGAATAGGTGGGAAGAGGCATGTTGGGTGGTGGGTGATACAAGTGGTATGGGTGTTTTCCCCATAGTTAGCTTGAGAAAAAAACTACCAACTAATGGATTATATTCTAGAGAAAAGGAGTTGTTGGAATTCAATGTGGGATGGCATGTTGTCCATGATATCAAACCAGGGTCATTCGATCAAGTCAGTAGATGATCTGCACCATCAAATATCACCTCCTATAGATCTCATCCATCCACTCAATCCCTTTTATCATGATTTCAAACCATCTGAGTCCATGGGTTGCATGACCTTTGTCTTCAACCTCTCAACACCCTGGTTCAACGCACACATAAAACTCGCCCCGTGTCAATTCCAAACCTATGGAACCTCATTGATATCCATGAGAGAACAAAACAAAGAAATTAGTCGACACCTCATTAAACCCTAGTGGCCTCTCACATGACTCCCTGATAACACTCATGGCTATCACATGATCTTTCTTTCATAATGCGACCAATCCAAGGACAACATGGCCAAGTTTCCATGAGCCTTTTCAGCCTTCCCCAAGAACATATGGATTAAAATCAAGTAGTAACATGATAACTATTGATCATGAATCCCAGATGAAGACAACCAATTGGTTTTCACAAGACATTTTATGACTGCAAACCCATACCGACTCCATGTGTTTTTCCACCAATTTATTACGAATGTTTTCCCAGATCATGCGACATGCTGAAAACTTGACCTTCACCCCATAAAAGTTTACACTACCCTAGACCTCTCATGGCCTATATAAATCCCTACACATACTGAATATGTTACACTAGGGGGATAGGGGAGAGACCTATAGAATACAAGGGGCGATGGACAACTGCATTGAAGAGACAGAGACACTAACCACCACCCTCATGGATCACCTCCAAGTAATAAAAGAGGACCTTCCCATGATAACCCACCATGGGATGTCATTAAGAGAACCCATAATTTGATCCTGATATGGTCACATGATCACATACAAGACCCCTAAAAATTCTCACGGGATCTCCTATAGGACCTCCCCATATCACACGATCACATGATCCATGGAACCTCATGCGACACGAGTCCTAAAATGAACCTAGAATCCATACTGGTACCTGGAGATATGCACTGGTGAATATGTGGACACTGATCTCGTGAATTCTGCTAGCGTACTTGTCTTGCGGTGATCATATGCAGCCCTAGACATGATTATCTTTGTATAAGAATGCCTTTCGCAAGCCCTAGGTGTGATGAAGAAACCATGGCAGGAACCTCTGTTGAAGACATGGTAATTTCATGAACATGAAGGCCTATAGATTTTCAAAGACCCGTGATCATTCCAAATGGAATCTACGGATCTTTATAGATGATACAGATAGTCACTGATATGGTTGTCCCACACCAGCGATGCCCTTATGCCCATTTATACATGCGACCATACTGGCCTTCTTTGGTTTTGCCTATACATCTTCCCTAGTGTATGAATACTCAACAAAAATACCCATTTAGGGTCATATAGTCAATCACAAGAGACTTATAAGGTCATGTGTGAAGTAGGAATTTAATGGGAAGCAATCACGCAAACCCTTGGGAGGCTTAGTGTGAAGTAGACCCTCAGCCATACATCTGTCTTTGTAGACTATATCATAGCCTTTATATATATTGGATGGGTCCACCATGTGATACTTTGGAGTTCATGAGATCATATTATTGATAATGAGATCTTATAGTTAATGTATATTCATGTGAACACCCAGATACATTGCCCCCATTGCATGACCACAATGTCTATCACAAGACCCCATCCACTCTGCATGTGACCTTCAGAGTGGTTTCCTCGACATAGAGTATCCCCATGGATTCTCCAAGAATAAGAGGAAAATAGTCAGTACATTCGACCAATGATCCATGCACTCCTAGACATGAAACAATCATCTCCTCATACACACCTTGGATTTGATATACGACCATTTTTCATAAGCATGGAGCCCATCGGGAGACCGATTATAGGTCGCCGATCTGTAGGACTTCATAAGGGATGTCATGAGAACATACCATTAGTGCACATAATATCCCATGGACAGGACCTACCCTTTCCATGGAAACCCAATTTTGTATAGCTTCAGCATGTTCTTATAGGCACATAAGCCTCCCTAACAACTTAAGGAATAATCACTTTCGATATGCACTTGCTGCACATGGACTAGCACAAGACCCCAAGAAAAATCATGAGACCCTTTGATGCTCTCACGGCATCCTTAGACAAACAAAATGTTAACCACAAGGAAAGCAGCATAAAAGTCGGGTAGGCCTCGTGCAAACACTTTAACATGTCACCATGGTCATGTGATTATCCAAGGATGGGATGTACCCATCATGTGAAGCACCCTGGAGTTTCCCACCCTGATCATGAAAACCTTTCATAGGAAACACACTTCAATCATGTGATGGATTTATTGTAGTGTCATATGATCACGTGACCAACCATAGACATGTGCATATTTTCATGTGATGGCTCGAGGACAGGACCCCAAAATGTTTTCCTAGCAACATGAAATTCCCCGGGTATTCCTTGAAAACCTCACGGTACCCTAAGGAAAAGTAGATAGAAATATACATTATATTCTTTGGTAATCTCTACGTGACCCATATTGTTCATTCCATGAATCACCAAAAAATCATGTGAATGGATCATACTAAGTCACATGATATTAGCCACTTTATAAAATAAATAGAAGGATATGAAAAGGAGGGAGGCCATTGCTGATCGATGTTGCTGAAAGACACATGACGCGTCCACATATGATCTCTGTAGAACCCCCTAAAATTTCCACCCATACCTGTGAAGCACCTCTGAAATGTCTGCAACAGTCAGACAAAGACAATTGAGAAAATTCCTCATTGATCGCACACAACACCTCAGACATGTGAAGCACTCAAAACATGTCCACCTTAACACAAGAATCACCCCTGATATTAACACCTAGTCATGCGAAGCACCCCCAACATGTTCTCCTAGGCATGTGAAGCGCCTTTGACATAACTGCTTCACTTAAGAGAAGAAAACATAGGAAAGTCAGTTGATCATGCATAATACCACGAATATGCCAACGTCATTCATGTAAATCATCTCATACATGTTTGCTTCTCCAATGTAAAGAAATATAGAACCTGAAAATTGATTAGGAATCCATCCTTAGATATGTCCAGTATGATAGATAGGTTCCCCAACATACCAGATAGCAAATCAATACATTCCTAGTAGATGGTCAAGACATTTTAGGAAAATCCCTTATGACACGACTGCATTACACGGAAGAACTACATGAACACATGCTATGTGTACCCTGTATAAGAATATTTAGCCACATTCCCCTTATATGAAGGATATAAACTTGATGAGATGGGATCAGGCATTCATGATACCCTACTAATATAATTCCCTCGTAAATACCATCATGGTCATCACAACCTCTTTTTAATATTCCAGAAGATAGATAATGAGTGAACCAATCACGGGAAGCCTTAGAGTGTGAGCCCCGACCATTGATAAGATGTTAGTATACAAATATGAAAATTACAGAGTGTATGCCCCGATCAGAAGCATGGAATGAGTGAACCAATGATGGGTAGGATTAGTGTGTAATCCATAACATCATCAAGAGATCTACAAGGACTTTGATTCCCACTATAACTGGGATATGTAGGATGCCTTATTAAAGGCCCGATGTCCATATCAAACACTTCATGGACTTCCCCCAATACACAGATCCCATATCCATATTCCATGAGGCTGATCATGCCATCCTCATTTTTTCTCACAACGAGCATGGCTCAAGTGGGCTTAGGGGGATGAAATGAATAACCAACTTAGGCATCAAATGCATATTCACTAGGGTAGGCATAGGGTGTAAGCCCCAACATCTCTAAGAGAACTACAAGAACACTGATTTCCACAATAACTAGGATACATAGGACAACTTCATAAAGTCCCTATCTCTATATCCAACATCCTAAGGACAACCCCAATATGCAGATCCCATATCTATATTCCATGTGGTTGATCTTGCACTCCCCCTTGTTTATCACAATGAGCATGGATCATGTGGGTGTAGGGTGGGGGGGTGTGAAATGAACAAATAATTTGGAATCAAATGCATATTCACCAGGGTAACCTTAGTGTGTAACCCCTAACTTCTATAAGAGAAATACGAGGACTCTGATTCCCATCATAACAAAGATACGTACGAAGAATCCTTAAAATCCTGATCTCCATATCAAACACTCCATGAACTACCCTAATATATAGATCCCATATCCATATGCCATGAGGCTGATCATACACTCCCCCTTGATTATCACAAAGAGAATGCCTCGCGTGGGCTTAAGGGGATGAAATAAACACTTCATTAGGCATCAAATACCCATTCACTAGGGAATCCCTAGTGTGTACGACCCAACATCAACCGAACTATGGTCACTCTAATTCCAACCATAAAAAGGATATGTAGGATGTCTCTTCTAGAATTGAGCTCAAATATTTGGTGTTTGTACACCACCATATTATTCATTGCCACATGATGTTAAACATCACCAATGAATTGAACTATGATGACTATGATTCCTATCATAACCAGGATATGTAGGACGTCTCTTCTAGACTCAAACTCAATTATTTGGTATTTAGACACCCCCAATATTAGTCCTTAACATATGACATTAAACTACATGAATCAAACGAACTACATGGGTTTTTATTCCTATAATATTCAGGATATGTAAGATGCCTCATATTTCCTCAATCCCATCCTCAAAATATAAACTGCCTTCATAAAATAGAGCATGACCCTAAGTACATGTTCATATAGTTTAAATATATATGCAGTCGCTCATTATAATAAAATGATGAATAACCTATGATATATATATATGGATTCACAAAAGAGATTCCATTTTTTCACACATAAAGTAGAGTTAACCCATAGACATTTCGTTAAGGTAACCGGTCCCACATCAGTATTTGGAAGAGATTCATGAACATGTCTTAAATCTATAAGAGAGGATCAGAGTAGAAAAAAATTCCCCCATATGGGTTGTGATGAGCCCGACCTCCCATTCTCTCAAATAATGCAAGTCCCCTAGATTTACTAGCCATGAAAACCCAGATGACCACCGACCATTGGAATGTAGGTCCGTACCCAGCTATGGTAGGGGAACTATTAGGAGTTTTAGGGAAAAGTGATAATGGTAAAGAAATGAGGGGAATCAATTCCATGCCAAAAAATCCCGATGAAATAAGGATCTAACAAGAATGAACTATTATGACTTATACTAATCATATTTTTCAAGATGGATATGAAATAATGAGAATTTAGAAGCTCTCCCAGTATTTTCTAAAGCTAAACATCCAAGATCTCTCCCATTACCTTGGTCAACGTTTTCAAATCCCTATTTATCTTCCTTAAAAATTATCTATTGGTTTCTTATAAAAAATTAAAGTATCTCCCCCATTTATCCTCCCAAAGTCTCTTTCAGTCCAATATATAATTCACTCTTCATCTAAGTCATGCACAACCTCACACCCTATGTCTTCCATGTGTTACACATTGTGAAACACATCAAAATAAATCACTTCTATTCATAAAATCCATATCAAGAAACAATTTTATCAGTAAATATTCCAATTTCATAATAATTATCAACACCAAGAAATAATTCATATCCCAATTGGAAATCATAATACCCATTTGAACAATTTTAATAAACACATCAGGTGAATTAAGACCATCCTCCTTTGAAAATACACATTAAAGAATCAAATTGCCAACCCAAACAATGAATCACATAATATATGGTATAAAAATAAATTATAAATAAATTTAAATGATGTTTGATAAATAAAAAACAAAGGTGATAAGAAATAAAGGGCTATCTAAGGAAGATTCCCTTAAATAGATATACCTACCAAAAAACAATTCCAAACATTTCACTTTCAATGGAAACTTCTATATTTGAGAATGATAGATACTCAAAAAACTAATCCATAAAATACATACTAGATACCCAATTAAAAACCACTAGATTCATCCATAGGTAACTCTAGGCTTTCACACATCGATGAAAAAAGGAATAAAATACTTCAAATATGAGAAATTAAGGATAAATCGTGAAGAAATGGGATTTCTTCATGCTAAACCACAGATAAATCAAGAGAAATATACCACAAAGGAGTGGGTATATGATCCCATTTTAAGAAAGATAATGGAATGATTGTGGGGGGATAAATGGGTCCATGGGGAGTGAAATATACAAAGCAGACTATGGTCATTCCTCAAATTTTTAATTACCAAGAAAACATTTATGATTTATTCACTCTAATAGTAAAACATTGTGCCAACCATATGGTAGCTAAAATCTTCCAAAAATCATGTCACATTGTTTTTAATAAAGCTCACATGATTAGAAAAAATTTACTCAATCTTTGAAAAAAAATATTTATCCCTCATACATCCCACTCACATGGTAAAATGCATGATTAGAAAAAAAATCACCAACCGAGTTCCATTATTTATTTTCCCTAAAAAACAATATTTCAGATCCCAATAACCTTGTAACTTCATAATAGTGAATAAATAAATTAATTAAAACCTAAATAAGACATACTATTCACCTAGTGAGTGTCATAGATATGTAGGAAAACCAAAAAGTACATGAAAATAAATTATAGTTGGTGAATAGAAAAAAAAAATAGTAGATATTACTGAATTTAATAATCAAGAGTTATCAAAAAACATAAAATCTACTTAGATTCTCAGAATATGTGTAATGAGTGTGATAATCCATTATCATTGATGAATTATCAACTCGATGGTCAATTGGACTAATCTATGGCCTATTTTTATATTGAATATAGTTTCCAATTAAGAAAGCATCCAAGAAGAATGAAAAATATGATAACATGTTTGACATATCAAAGGAGATAATATTTTAATGGCTACTATTTTCACTACTATAATTTTTTTCACAATTTTTTTAATTGTTGGAAAATTAATGAAGAATGTAAATTAAATTAATTCTTAAATAGATTGAATATTTAATCCATGAAAACTATCCCATTGGAAAATAAATTATATCTATTTTAAGATAGGGAGGAAAAAATTTAAACTTGTATAAAATTTAATGAAAATAAAACCAATTATATCATAAATAAATTGATAAACTATTATAATGAAAAAAGTGTAAGCAAAATGGTATCATGAAAAAATAAAACATGAAACCTATATTAATAGTAGAATGACTATAATTGATAATGGGTGTTTATCTCAAATTATTGTTAATCTAAGTTTACTATATAACATAAAGTTTCATGAGGATGGGAAAATTTAAATTATAAATTATTGTTCTTTAAATATTAAAGGTAATTTTTTCTAATGGAAACTCACAAAACATCCTCATCCATGAAGGTTTAGTATAGATATCATTACAGACCATCTTTGAAAAGTTTGTAATTAATTTGGGGTTCTAGTAAACAATTCATCTAAAGGCATGTTTTTTAGAGGATGGGAGTTTGGAATCATCTCATCTGTTATGGGGGACTTATTCCTTACTATGAAGCTCTACTAAAGATTTAATTCATATTCATGAATACTTCCAATATCCTAGTGTGGAACTAGTTACCCTTTTGTCTACAATATAATAAAAATCATTTCATGATCTTATCATCTATATTTAAAATAGGTTATCCAACTATCTATTATTAATTAGTGGTGGTGGGTTTTATATCCAGAATTGGGCAAATTGGAATTTATCACCATCAAGGGAGGAAGTCAGTGTTGTGATGTCGATATTGAGCCCTTGATAAAGGATTCTTATATAACCATATAAATGGAATAAGAACCCACATTTTCGGATTCCAATTATTGGGACACATAATAACTTTTATGGTCATGTGATAAAAACTATCCTCGTGACATTTACTGTCATTCAACCATAACCAATCATCATGTAAATTAAAAGTCTATATGAAAGGTACCTAAAAAATGTATAGAGTGGGACATAAACATTATCATCACATTAATGTTTATCCAATATGTTGGTAACATGATAGTATAAGGTATGAGAAACATCACAACCCTATCCATTTGCATGGTAATAGTCAAGGTTCCACTTACTATAGGTGACATATCTAATACAACAAAGGTAATCGATAAATTCCATTGGATTCCCTAAAAGTTATGGGATGATTTTCCCTTTTAAGAAACATAAAATTTTATGAAAAAATCATCCAACCAACTATATAATTCTTGTGGTATAAAAAACAAATTAAAAAATGAACTAATAAACTAACAAAAATAGAGTAGAAGTAAAAAATGAGCAATAAGGTGTGCTAAGAAAATCAAAGGACATCTTGATTTAGTAATGTCAATGTGGAATCACTCCATCAACTCCATGAGAGTACCCAATGATTCATACAATATCTTGAGAAAGTAGCATCATGTTACTTTATGGGATAAATATGAGACTTTTCCTTTACATATGTAATGATGAAAAATGTCAAAATACACACCAAAGTGAATATATATGGGTGAATAATTATACCAATGAGGCTTTCCCTAAGGGACACCCCCACTCATTACAATATTACTAGAACATTCTATATCACAGTTCAAAATATAATTTATAATAATGAAAGGATCATTAATATATTTTTTCAATTTAGAGACATTTAAATTTAAAGAAAATTTATTAATCTATTAATACCACTTGGAATATAGAAATGAATTCCATCCACTCATGCACATGTTCTTGTAAAATGAAAATCAAAATACTCAAATGTGGTGATCTATCACTTACAGTCATGTCACATAGTGACATACCTTTATTCTTTCAGTATAGAATCGAGCACCAAATATATTCCTACATGGCATCATATAATGTAAATATAAACACATTACATACATGTAGTCCATGTTCTCAAACAAATTTATTCCAAATAAATTATTTCTTTATTTTAAAACATAAAATTAACAAAATTTATAACATTGAATCAAAAATAATAATTCAAAGGGGTTTCTCAAAAACTATTTAAATACATCTAATTTCTAATCGACAAACCATAGGGGGTTTATATTATGAAATCATTTAAATTTCTAATAAATAATCCAAGAGAGAATTTTAATAATATTTCACATCAACGTTTTAAAATAAGTGAATAAGATAGAGAATCCAAATATCTCTCAACCGATGACGAAAATGGTGAACCACACAAAAAAACCTCTAGATCCATTATGAAAATTCAATTCCATAAAATATTTTAATCAAGATCTCATCAATAATAAATATATCCATAAAATATTAGATATAACAATGTTTGTTAGAGGATTTTATGTAATATAAAGAGAAAGCGTGAAAATGACGACAAAAAAATTATTCTAAATATCTAACACAATTAGATCCATAAAAAATGAATTTCAGATCAATGGAGGACACCATGAATTTTTAAGAGAGTAGTAATGTTTGATATCTTGAGATGTGAGGTGAAAATTGAGAGTTATGGAAGTTAAAACTGGGTTAAATTCTAGTTTTCACTGTTGTAAATTCACATGGAATAGTAAGTCTATATAATATTGGATGTTGTGCACTAATAATACACATGATACTACCTCTAAACCATTCCCTCTCATGGTTGGTTCACATTTTTTGAAAAAACATGTCCCAACCTTGATTTTCCCCTCTATCACCAATTATTGGTTCTCTTCTAGGTACCTACAAGGGTTGGAAAAATCATACACACCCTTATATCCTCCTAATCCTTCCACACTTTTTCATGGAGAAAACCACATGGTTACCTTTAACCATTATCAATCCATGAACCCTTATAAAAAATTCCAACACACTTTAATATCATCCATAAACTCTTGAAACTCAACCACAGTGTTATATAACATCAAAATACATAATACAATGTTGAATTACCCAAATCTAGAGGTGTTACATTTTCCACACCATTAGGCTTCCCATCCCAGGAAAGCTAGATATTTCAGGTGTTTTGGAAATGTTGGGACCACCATTTCAAGATCAAAATTTTCAGGTTGCCAAGGTTCCTTCTAAATCTCATCATGTTTTCAGAAGACTCAAAACAATAGAATTAGTTTTCCTTGAAATACATTATCTTGTATTTTTAATATTTGAATCAGTTCCAAAACAAAAGTATTACCTAGTTTAAGATCAACATGGTCATATCGAATCACATTTTCAGTATCTTGATGGTATTTATATAGTTGAAATACATGGAAAACATTATGAACCATACTGAATAGTGTAAGTAAATCCAACTAATATGCATGATCACTAATTGATTCATGAATCATATGGAATCCAATATACCGAGGAGACAACTTTCCATGATTTTCTAATCAACTATTTCCTATACTCATATTGAATTTCAAGGAAATATGTTCCCTAATGGATAAATCAAAAATGAAAATTCAAATTTCTGCATATGAGTTTTGATATATTTGTGTCAATACAAACTATTTTTTGGTCATCTAAATTTTCTCAATCATCCCTTGTACAGGGCTAGGTTCCAATTGTGATGTTTTATTATTATCTCCCCAAAAAGGATGAGAGATATAACGATAGACATAAAATGCCTTGAAACGTATCCATTTATATCATGATATGATAACATATTTAATAATAAAACTACAAAAAAGGATATTTATCCTCCCATGGACCACTGGAATCAGTTACATATGTTTGAAGTGTTACATAGAGTATTTTTATCATTCTTTTGGAATTTCACACTATTTTAGGATGATATATCATGTTAATTTTCATTTGGGTACCCAAATATTCTAGAAATTATCACAAAATATGATAAGTAAAATGAAAATATTAGATTAAGATGATATAAACTAATAATCAATGCAATTTTACCTATTCCTAAATTTCATTCAGGAATCAAAAATAAATGGAGAGACTTTGTGAGACAGTACACAATCCCCCAAATTGAATCATTATTCAAGTAGTTATTTTTCAAACCATGACAATTTCTATAGGGATCAACTCCCATTTATAGATACATATTGGTACATATTTTAGTATTCAAACTAGTTCTTGATGTTCTTACTTAAAATACCATTAAGTCCGTAATTTTGAGAAAAAATAAACCATATTTTTTTTCAAACATACCCACAATTTTCTTCCCTGTAACCTTTTACATATTTTGTATTCTTGGGTGAACTTCCCATTTTTAATGGTGATAAGTAGAAATAAATTATTATTAACAAGATAGAGAAACAAGAATTCAATCATGAAAAAATAAACACCTTGTTACTATCTTGATTCTATAAATCAATGACCTCCCCACCATTATATTTTCATGTAATGGAATGGAAACCATAATTTGATCCTAGAGTATCCCTAACATGTTAGGTGAAGTTAGAAATGATAGTTATTGGATATAAAATTACAACTTCATTCAACTCAGTGAAAACAAAATATGTATTGGTAATCATAATCATAATTTTACACTTATCACTATATTTTTATCTACATTATTTTATGAATTTATTATTAAACAATGTACCATGAAATTAACAATTATAGGTGTGTAAACAAAGTCAAAGTAAAAAATATGTATATTTTTCATCCATCTTCTTTGTCATATGGTAAAATCTATTTGAAAAAATTGAATTTTTCAAACATTTATAGTTTATAAAGAAAGTGAATTTCTCACTAATGTGATAATAACACCTTGTTTTCAAAGAATAATATACTGTATGAAATTCTATTTAGAATTTTGGATAATTCTTTTCATGAAATTGAAACTACAGAGATCCATAAACAACCACAAGGTCTCCCTGTATAAGGAAATAGTTGAGTCTATATCCATATTTGTCACATAAATCCACATAATCCTTTACATGTTCTACAAAAACAATAATAAATGTGTTAGTGATCCTATGATTGAGATGTAAAAATGATTATTTATAATCCTCACTATAGTGTAATCGAGTTCTCTTTCTTTTGAATGAATCCATAAGAGATGCAAGTCATCAGAAGTCATGAAAAAATTAGTGACGGTAACCTATTATGAGAAGAAAAATATGTATCTTTATTTTATTATTTTTATATTTCATATAGAGATTTTTTTTATCAAACTAAGTTCTACAGATATTCCTTTCTTAGAAATAACATGTCCGAGGAAGTGAACTTATCGTATCAAGAAGTTGAATTTATAGAATTCTTTATATAATCTATTCTCTATCAAACTAATCAAAAAAATATCAAAATGTTCCTCATGTTCTATTCATGTTCAAGAATAACCTATAATTTCATCCGTAAAATCCACCATAAAATATTCCATGTACTACCTAATGAAATGATTCATTAATGCCATGAAAATTGTTGGTTCATTTTTATGAACAAATGGAATGCCCATATTTTCATAATGACTATAAAAAGTACTAAAATATTTATTTGGAATATTCTCTAGCCTATCATTTAGTTGTTGACACTTGGAGTCTAGATCAATTTTTGAGTACCATTGGGCTCCCATAAATTGGGGAAAATTTTACCAATTCAAGGAATATGATATATATTCTTCATCATAAAATAAATTAATTTATGATAAACAATAGAGAATTTTGATGAACCATCATCCTTAATGAAATAAATAACTAGTGCATCCCAAAGATATTCACTTGGTCTTATAATCCCTTTACTTTTCAATTTATCCATTTAGATCTTTAACTCCTCTATTTATATTAAATAATTTTTATATTATGTAAATGAAATAATATTTTTCCCAAAAGGGGATCAATTGAAAATTACACATACATATTAAGTGACAAACTAAGGAAATGTTTGGGAAGTATGTTAGGATAGAAATAACAAATGTTTTGAAACTTTTTATTACTAATTATATCATTTGTCCAAAAAATTAACAAATTAAATTGATAATAAATAGTTTCAACTATTAGTTCCAAAGTTTCTTCTTTCCTAATATTCTTATCCACACTTCAATTGAAGAGATATACCATTCCATCAGAAGATTTAGAATTTACTTATCATGTATAATAATAAATATGAGACTTGAAATAAACTAATCGATCCATTCTTAGGATTTTGTCAAGGATATTCATTTCAAAAAAGAAACTTCCAAAATAAAATGAACTCCATATATTGTTATAACACGTTTCATATTTAAATCATATAAACTCTCACAATTAAAGTGGTGTATAGATACTCGTCACATGTGGAATCATCTCGATATGAAACCCCATTTTATTTCAGACATGTGAAGTAATAAAAGAGTAGGATTCATCGATACAAATAATATTCATTAGGGTTGAGATAATAATAACAGTAGATCATATAGTCGATGGACATGATTGGTATTCCTTGATCATCTACTCAGCACCACAAAATTGTATACTCACTCCTCATTGTTCCTTTCTTTCTTGTTGTGGTTGAATTGTGTGAGCAGCAGACATGTTCCTGGAATTTCCTTCAGTCACTCAGTAATAAGAATGATAATGGTTGTAATTTGATCATCTAGTTGAATAATATTATATTTCACACACATGAGATATATTTATATAAACCAAATTTGTAAATTTTTTAAAATAACACAGGATATATATAATATTAGTATAGTTATGATATTATCTTGGGGGTTTCATAAAATCACCATTCATATACTTGAATAAAATACATTTAGAACATTTGGGTTTGGTACTAGGGTGTGGTGTGATGTTAAATGATATAGTTTTTTGATAATCATATTTTCTACCACCTTGGGGTTAAGTGTCCCTCTTTAACTTATTCCGAAAATTAGGGTTCCCACATATCCCCATAGAAATAAACATAGCTCCTCCAATATGATTCCTAGTGGTATACCTTTATATTATTTTTTCTCTATTAAAAATATTTATATAATCACTAATACAAAGGATAAATGTCTTAGAATGAATTTATTATCATATTCCAGACTCAATGATTTGTGACTTTAAGGATGTGCAAGAAGCTACTTGTGGATAAAAATAAACATTGTTTATAAAATCAACTATATATTGCATTACTGCTATATTTTATTGGTTAAGGATGAATAAATATATCATTTTGGCTACCTTAAAGGTGTGAGGGAAGAATTGTTTGTTTAAAAATTATTTAATATCCTCCCATGTCTGTCCTTCGTCAAATTTAGCTTATATAGTTGAATTCAACTGGTTTCAAGCAATATTGTTAGTATGTAGACTACTAACATGACCATTAGTTTAGTAGTGGTTCCCTAAAAATAAATATTATAGTTCATTTTGTTATTCCATGCCGCTTTCTTGTTGGGTTAGGAATACCCATGAATGATTGGTGGGTTCCTTTTCAAAAATTAAAAATAATGTTCTATATATTGTGGTTTATAACATCAATTACCCTTATAAATCACTTGAAAATATTGACAATTTCCCTAAATAATATTTTGTTTCACCTATGGATCATGTGAAGTTTTTTAATATAGCCTCTTATTTCAGGTTTCAATGTCATCTTTCCAGTACCACTTATCTATAGGAAAAACAAAACACCAATTAGTCATCACTTATTAATAAACTGATGGTATAAAATATTCCAAATCGTCAAAATTAATAGTCATTATGAACATTTAAAAGAAATCACCAAACATAATATGATTAATGTAGACTTATTTGGAAGTCTCGGTACTAATTCCTGATATTTTATGCTCATCAGATAAACCCATGATGATGAGATTAAAACCCACCTATAAGTGTCTCAGTAACACATTTTTTACTTAGAAATACCTAGTAACTTTATGTTCATCATAAATATGTTTCTATGTATTTTAATGGTATACATATCATGTTCTTATATTTTCAATCTCCTTACTACCATCCCAATATGATAAAATAACCAAAACTAAAACCATATCTAACATCCAAACCTTAACCACTATCTTGTAAAGGGTCAAGTTTCCAATAACCATAAGACACATTCGCAAGAAATTAATGGCTGGAAATAAATTCCAAGTAATTACCAAAACATTCTGGGATTATTTTATATTTTTATAAAAAAACCTATCAGAAAAAATAAAACCAACCAACCGATTGTATGATTTATTAGGTATAAACAATATATTTAAAAAAAAGCAAAAAAAATATCATATTAGAAGTAAAAATAATGATTAGTTGACTCAATAAAATCAAATGACATCCCATCAAAGAAACGCAAATTTTACCTCACTCTAACCACTCCACCGTAGGACACTAAGATCCAAACACTATCTCAAGGAAGTTGCAACATGATACTTCATAAGAGAAATATGATACATGTCTTTAAATTATTTCATGAAGAAAAAAATCCACATATCCAGCCATGTGCAAATGCAAGGGATGAGTAATAATACCCAATAAGATTTCCCAAAGTATCTCCCCCACTCATGAAACTAGGAAATGAAAAAGTTATCTCATAGTTCAAAAAAGTATTTATAATAAATAGAGTATCATCAAAATAGTTTCCTTATTTAATCTATTTTAAATTAAATGAAAAATAATGTATCTATTAATACCACTTCGTATACCCAAACCAAATCCATATACTCATGATCACATGTAATCCAAATGAAAATCCCAATAATAATGAGTTTTGATCCATCCTCCAAAATCCTATCACTTGGTGATATACCTTGGAGACCTTAGTGTAAAAACGAGCATCAAATATGTACAAACAGGGCCCCAAATATTGAAAGGATGAACACACCCCATCCGTTTTTTTCATTCTCACACACAAATTAATTAAAAACAAATTTATTATTTCTTTTAAAACATATAATTGAACAATTTTATTTAATTAAACCAAAACTATAATATAATACTATAATTCAAAGTGGTTTTCCAAAAAAAATTCTAATAAACAATATTTGAAAACAACAAACTAAGAGGCTTTTACTTCTAGAAATAATTAAAATTTTAATTTAAAAATCTGGGAATTTTTTTTATAAATTCAATTCTTCAAGTTCTAGAAGAATTAAAGAAGAGAGATAAGTAACCTACCTATCTACATGTGATGAAAATAGCGAATGAAACACAGGATCCTCAAGATATAGGATCAAAACACCTTTCCTTAAATGGATCAAAAAAATATCTCATCATAACATGTCATAGATCATAGATCAATCATTAATGAATTAAATAAAATGTTTTGTCTGAGATTAGATGATGCGATAAAAATTGAAACAGAGATATGAAATCTTAATATTGATTTTGTAGATACAACACTCATAGATCTATAAAAACATATATTCAGATCACATTAAAACACCATGAATACTTAGGAGAGTAGAATATTTAGATATCTAGATATGATAAAATAAAAATTATGGTTTAGGGGTTCAACACCGAGTTGAAATTTAATTTTTGGACCATTAAATGAACACAATGTGATTAGTAAACACAGTTTGGGAAACATTGTTTTGAAAATGTTTATGCTACCAGCTCTAATCCACCCCCTCACATGGTCGGTTCATAAATTTTGAGAAACCATGAACCAACCATGTTTTCCCCCTATATCTCTACTTTCATAGTTTCCCTTAGTTTCCCACATGGTTTAGACAAACCCTGAGCATCGTCCTGCCTACTAAGCATGTCGTATGGTATACTAGAGAAAACTATATGGTTTCCCCTAACCATGGTCAAACCATGAACCATTATAAACAATTTTAAAACACACAAAACCATCCTGAAACTCCTTAAACTCTACCCAAGTATTATATTACTTCAAAATACAAAAAAAGGATAAAATACATAAAACTAAATGTATTACAATATAGCTGGGTCTTAGATCATGAAAGAATCCCTATTTATATTATTAATGTTATTATTTGAAGGAATCTCACTGCTCATCACATGAGAGAATATGGACTATCGTTTCATTATTACTATAGGAACCCTAGCTCATCACCAAAGTCAACCCCAACTCCTCAATAGAGGCATCCCTAGATCATCAACATATATTGATTACTAACATTTTTTTCATATAGGTTCTATTAGGTTTCTCACATATTGTAGATATATCATGATCACCTTCAAATCGTTACTTGGTGGAAAATTGGGTAATCCCATTCTTATCACATGGTTCCCTTATACTCATCACATAAGAGGCAGCTAGTTTAGTTTGGGTCTTAATGCTTTTATGAGGCCCAAATATATGAAATCCAATAGGATTATACTAAATTTAGGTATTTTGGATACCAAGTGGAGAATTTCAACTCAAGGAATTTTGAATCCAAGAGGAGAATATCAACATAAGTTGTATATGAGTTGAAAAATATAATTTTTTTGAATCAAGGTAATAATGGTTCATCTTATGCTTATCACATAATATATTACAAATATTTGAGGGTGTTGGAGCATAACCTTATAGAGACATCCTATGTATCATGATTAATAAAAATACATGCACGGGTGGTTCAACTTCTTTAGTTTAAAGTCATGTGATAGGATTGTTCCATGCAGATTAACATCATGTGGTAAGGACAACTATGTCAAAAAAGGTAAATGAGAGAGGATTGAGTGGTGATTACATATGGGTTTCTATTATATGATTCATCATTCTAGTTGGTAACCATATATAATGAAATATAATTGGTCCCCTTCGATTTTTTCTATTATAAAATAGACAAAGGGATATTAAATGTTGGTTCCAACACCTATAAAGAGGTGCATACATGGTGGAAACCAATTGGGGTATATCTACATAAGGTAAATATATAGATAAATGTGTGTATCTCAACTCAAGGGATATGTAATATGATTTTATTACTATTACTGTTTTGTAATTGAGTCGGGTTCCTGATTAGAAGACTGGGAAAAACTTTTCACTTGGATATATAGACCTGGTTGATGGTTTTCCCAAGTAGGAATAATTGGACATTTGGAAAACTAGGTATGGATGATTAGGAAATGGATTCACACAAACATAGGTAGAAATTAATAATTGGATCTTCAACCTACATATATATAAGGATAAGTGGTTTAGTTTCACCCTAGTAGGAGGCTAGGAAAGAAGACTCACCCAAGTGGAGGCTGGGTGAGGAGAATCTCCCTATTATAATGCCTCAAAAAAGTTTTCTCCTATATAATGGGCCTTGGATGAAGGCTCCCCCAAGTATGAGGCATGAAAAAAGTCTCCCTTTTATAGAGGTTAGGAAAAAAATATCACCATATTATGTGTCATTGGTGAAGGTTCCTCCCATTTATATAACCCTTGATGTCTATACCTAGTATGAGGTCTAGGGTGAAGGTTCACCCAAGTGAGACTTTGTGAAATGGTTTACCACGGTGTTTCTTTATAGTTTAGGGTTGCATATATATTAACTTGAAATGAGAATGGGAACCCATTTCTCTCAACTTAGTGGGGGGGGGGTTTCATTACTAAACTTGAAATAAGAATGGGTTCCCAAGTTTTTAGCTTGAGTGAGGGATAATAATGGATCAACTCAAAATATAATAGAATCCTATGTGTTTTCCTATTCTTAGTAACATAGATGAATATGGAAGCATTTTACACACTAGTGTATGATCCGTTGGACGTTTAGGGTGCATGGTTCCATAGTGAGGGGACTCTGGAATGACTATAAAAAATATATCTCCCACTATGCCTCATAATCCAATAATTTTTTCATGTGTTAAAATGGGAGATATTGGGGGTTTATATATAGATTGTTGAACACTAGTGGATGAATTGATAATCATGGAAGTTGATTTATGGAATAAATATGGTCTTGTAACATGAGGGTGTTAATGTAATTATTTTTTCATAGGTTCACATACCTAGGCACATGCAAGAACTAAATGAAGGTGCTGGGTGACAAGCATGGGTGAAGGACTTGAGTGAGTGACCTAGAGTGTAACATCATATTTCTTTCTAAAAATTCCCAACTACAAATGACTATGATTCTTGATCTAAAGTTCTATTTTGGTTTTATAATAATTCAAAAAAATACTAAAAACAAATTTATAACCATGAATATCAATTTACCCTCTATATGGTTTCTCACTATGTCAAAGAGTTCCTAAAATACACATAAAACGTGTTATAAGGTTAAAAATACCATTTTTTCATAAATTTGTGAAATATGTAGCCTAATATTTGAAGGAAATTATAACAGAAACATCATAAGGATGATACATATTTTGAGGAATCTCAATCTCTCAATGTATGAGTAGTCATGCACTTTATGGAAATATTATTTTCTTCATCTTTAGAAATGGGTATTCTTTTCTACTCTAAATCGACTTTTTCCTAAGTAAGATTTGTTTCAAAGATTCCATGATGACGTTTATGGCATGAAATTTTTCAATGAAAAAAAGTTGAACCCCATATAATTGTATTTGTTTGGAACAAAAAGAATATGATTCTAAGGTAAATGTAGATAACATTTCTATATTCTGGAATACCTTGTGGGATTTTATATATGACAGACTAATGAGATTATTTTTCATGAGTGTCTTGAATCATGGATTTTTGGAACCAAGAGTTCAATATCAACTCAATGTGATTTCATTTGAAAGAGGACCAATAAACTTAAAATTTTATTTTTCCAAGAGGAGTATCACAACACCAAGTGTTATTATCCTCAATTGGTAAATTTATAAATTTTAGGAAAATTGGGTGAACAGAGTGAATGTATAATTTTCATTTAGAAGAATGTTATTAGATCCAGATGTCACTACATATCTTGTGAGAATAAGAATAAAGATACATGTTGTTATTAAAATAATCTTAACATAGATCTTTCCCATATTTAAGAAAAAATGTATATTATCATCTTGGTGCAGGTCAATTTGGTAAAATTTAGCATAAATTTTGATCTCACATTATAAAATGGGATATTTCTAAACTATAATTGGATCATAGATACAGAACCAAATTTTATTGATCGCTTATAAAAATTTTACTTTCTTGTAAGAAGACTATGTCATATAACACAAACCACTCTTGTTATTTCAAGGTTCATGCATGATAGACCATGTTTCCTATAGTTTTAATTCTGTTGGAAAGGACTATATACCATTATAATAGAAGGGTAATCTATCTTTCTCTTAGGTTTATGGACCTAATGAGAATATATTACTTACTTGTAGTTCTGAATGGTGTTCCATACGAGATTTATTTATTTTATTTTTACCAAAACTTTTTCTTATGCCGTTAGTGGATAGGAAATGGGTGAGAATGTGGATTTTTATTAGGATACAATTTTATTATTATAAACATGAAATTTTGGTCATCATTTTCTTTTTTAACAATCAATATTATAATTAGTATCTCCAAAAAAAATTCTAATGATTAGATACTCACATTTTTCCTAGGTTTCCCTTTGTGGGTTTTAAATTTAGAGAGGATAATTTATATTTCCATATACTTTCTAAAGTCCTATATATTATACCAATATATATGGTATTAAATTCTAGACATCTATAACAAAAATATAAGGAGATCATCATTTAAAAATGGGAAAAACAAAACCCGACAAAAATGGAGGGCCCAAAGTCACTAATGTGGATACCCTAGAGGAATGATGCATGAGGTTTATTATAATATTGTTTGGACCATATATTTTTAACATTTAAAGGTTGAAAATATGAAAAGAATAGTGAGATATTTTATATCCTAAGGTTGAGATAACTCTACATGAATTGAGATACCAATGCTATTATAGACAATCTAATGGATGTGTGTACGTAATTTTAGGTTGTAGTTCTCATACCATTTTTTCATATTGTTTAGGGTTGGGTTTTGATGTACTAGATTAAAAAATTAATTTTATAAAATTTTTGACCAACTTGTGGATTTGGTATTTCCATGAGGAATATTTTAATCAAGGAATTTAGGTCTTCATGGGAGATGCACACCAAGTTATTAAGGGGAACAGTAAAAAAATTTCATAATATTTATTTGAAAGTGGGTATAATGAATGAATGTATAATATCAAGGTAATTTGAATCCACCTCAATATTTGGATAATGGAAGGTGTAAAATTTGACATAATTTTTTTTGAATCAATGGGAAATGGAAAATTGTGGTTGTAGGTTGACTATTAGGAAATGTGGAAACCAGTGTCGTACCATCATGAATTAGATCATGGGGTTAAGGGGAGCCATTAATTCAGGATTGAAACATCCCCTAGATGATAATTCATATCCGTAATAGTAACTATTTTATTCAAAATCAATTCATGTTGGGGTCCATTAAAATCATTAAATTCCTAATATAAGCTATATCATTGATTGTAAGGATGAATTTGAATAACAACTCATGGTTGCAAGATTCCAAGTGTAGTATGTTGGCTACAGGAATTTTATTGGTGATTAAAACATCAATTTTGTGGATTAGGATGAAGGATAATGGGATATATAAGTAGGATTTGAGCATCCTATAGGTTATTCCATCATGTAATGATCACATTCTTGTGGTGAAGGTATACAACAAGAAATTAATGACTACATAATCACTTTTAGTGTGAAGAGGTGTTATTTTCATGAACAAAAATGTACCCATGGAACATTTTAAACTCACTCTTAAGGTGTAATGAAAATATTCCCTAACATTTCCCTAGAACAATAGGATCTATCTTCCATAGCTTATCTTTTTTATAGGCACACATAGTGAACCCCATATGATTTTTATTTTTTTTATTTCACACTCTAACTTTTTCTTACATCCAATATGTGAGTGACATAGTGATACGGAACTTGAAATTTTCTATAGATTTACATTATGGGTTCTCAACTTGATAACTCATCTTTTCTCTGTTAACTTTTAGTTTATGTTCATAAAAATTTTATCCTAGTGAGTTGAAGTTTATGGTCGTACAACTTTGACAAAAGGGTGAAATATTCTATGTAGAAAAAGGGTAAGGTAAAACCAATTTGGATGAGAGTTATTTCAATTAATATAGACCATATCGAGAAGGGGTTCACATAGTTTGAGGTCTTATTTATTGAACAATAATTCTTTGTTGGTCCTGTGATAAGAGATTGATGTGTCACTAAGTATCACATGATAGAAGAAATCAGGTAACACATAGTTCTTAAAAACATAGTCCATATATAGACCTAGAACTTATGAAATTAGGTCTAATGTTTTATATTTTGTATCAGTATGGTGTTATAACTAGTATATTATCCATTTATTACACCCAAGATAGGTGATATGATTTCCTAGAGGAAAACTTTCATCTTTTACTATTAAAAATTGGATAGAAACCATATTTCCTTGGAATTTTGGTCACATAGGATGGACCACAATAATTATTATATGGTCTTATAGGATAGAGAATTAATATTATAGTTTAAGATCATTAAAATTGAAATATATTCAATATAGTTTAGATTCATGTGATGAGGATCTATTCTAACACTTTACGTAGATCTAGATCATGCAAAAAAAATCACTCCTTATTATTGTTGATCCCATAGAAAAAACCTAACATGAATGAGAAGGTCCTAGTTAATAGGATGGATATGTGGTTAATATTAATAATATTTTAGGTTGGTAATAAATAGGAGATCATGGAATTAGTATTTATTATAGTATGGTATGAATCCAGTAACATGTTGTTCTTATTAAAGATGGTATTTTATGTCATTGGTTAGATGAACCATGAAATTTGGGTCTTCTAGTGAACCCAAACAATCAAATACCAATGAAATGGAAACAAATATCCTAGTATGGATAATAATCTTAAATAGGGAGGGGAATTTTTGATCTGGGTCATGTGCAACAATCCTTTACAAGAAGTTTCGAATTAGGCTTGATCAAACACCCTAAAAATTTTACTTTCATGTGGGATACAAAATATGTCATATTGTTTTGCGTCATGTGACAAGGTCCTTGTGTTATGCTTTTTTAAGGTCATATAAATAATACCAAAGTGTGATTATGGTTAAATTCATATATATTTGGCTGAATTGTCACTCGTTTTATGCTCATTTGACTTATATCTTCCTCAATAGAAATATGTAATTCCAAAGGGCATAAAACATAGATATAATTTATATCTATAGTAAAATTGTGAAAAGGGATAAGGAAGAAATGTCTTGAAATTTATGAATTAGATATAATTGAATGATTACTAGTGAAAATATCTTAACCATTTGTGATTGAAGAAACTAGCATCTTATCATTAGGAACTAGAATATGTGGTTAACGAGGACCTTTTCGTCATGACTGAAACAACTCCAAGGGGTTATTACAGAAGATAAAAGGAAACTATGTTTTTCATCATTTAAATTGGGGGGGGGGGAATTCATATTAATTGATATATTTTAACAATGTATTTATATAGAGGAATAATGAGGATTTACTCATGGTTTTGGGATCATAAGAGGACTATATCTACTTAAGGCATCAGTTTGATGATGACTCGAACATAAAAGATATAAAGTTAGAACATGGAGAAAAGGATGTTCAAATAGGGTTATGTAACACCCTATGGATACCCCATTATGTTCTTTATAATCAATTTGGGTAACAAGAATCAACCTAGATTAAATTGTATGTAAAGTAAAAATCATAAGGAATGAGTGAGGACTCAAGATAAAATATGAACATCTGGGTAATTAATTAAGATAATCTATTATTAACCTATCTATGTAGATTAATGTTATACATGGTATAATATTCAACAACATATTTACATGTATGTTCTTACAACTAGGATCTCATATCATATAGTTTAAAATCATGAAATAATAGAATTTAGTGCCATGTAGTTTTTGGTCATATTATAAGGACCAACTTGTGAAGTGATTTGATTACATTTAGCATATGTTCAAGAGAAACATGCGACCTCATTTTCTATGGTATTTTCAAGGGTACTGATAAGGATGAGGGGAAACCCAAACACTATAATGGAAAATGGAATGATGTCACATTTTTATACATTGATTTTAGTTTATATTTTATCATTGGAATACCCACATTGAAATGGAATACCAAAACCCAAGGAATATATTCATAAATATGGTTTTATTATTATAGTGAATGGTTATATTTCCCACAAAACTAGAGTGGGTAAACAGAACCATATAAAAAACATTTTCAAAGAAAGAAAGATCTCAAATAGGTCTATCACTAGAAAATAGAGGAATTACTTCTCAACATAGGTTATGAAAAAATAAATCAATGCTAAAGGCCTCCCATGTAGATTTTGATCTCACATGGGAGGGGTTTAATGATAGTGTCATAGCCCCAATCAATGAAAGGAGGAACTTAACATGACTAGGGAAGATGAACAAAATTCCATTTTTCATATTCATCCATAGTATTATAGGTCCCTCCCATGTGATGGTGGGGTTCTTACATGGATATGGATGTCATGTAGAGAAATTATGATATGTAATGTAGTCATATTAATGTAATTTATGGTATTTCATGATATACCATATGTGTTTTATAGTATAACATTGTATACCTAGGATTAAATTTATCATAGTTTATTTCCATGTAGTAAGGACATCACACTATATAGTTTAATTTTATTTGATAATATATCTATGTTTTGTAGTTCATATTCATATAGAAAGAAATTTTGTATCCTTAATTTTGTGCATCGTGTATCTCATGTGTGTTAATCAAATTCATCAACCAAAACCTACATCCTCACATGTTTCTTACTAAGTGTGAAAAATAATAGGTAATTAGAAAATTATTATAAGATGAAACAATGGAAAACAATGAAGGATATTGACCATGTAGTTAAGTATATTACAATGAGAATGAAATTTTGTATAGCTTATAGTCATATTACGAGGACTTGAAATGACCCAATGTGATGAGTGAAGGTTCAAGAACCAAGATAAGGTAGGTTTTTTTAAATTTTTATGGTTTGACATAATTTTGGAATATTGGGAGTCATTACATATCCATGGGTATTAAAACTGAAGCCACATGTAGTTATAATAAAAAAGTCTCTATATAGATATATCTCATATATAGGAAGATGGATTTTTTTTATTTTGATAGAGCATAAAAAATAAGCTGGGTCCGTGGTGACATCTTTATCCGTAGAATTAGTAAAAAACTAAAATTTCAGGTTGGGTATAGAATTAGTATTATAGACATTACAATATATCCAATAAATATTTGAATCGGGAAATACATGGTCAGAGAAGGTAGTATTTCAATATTTACATAGAGCTATCTCATGATTAGTTAACTGGATATGTAATGAATATGTTTCATAACATGAGAAATAAGGAAACCTAATGTGATCAATGTATCAATTCCATGATGATGTGAGATTGTTTTCCTAAAGCATTGTAATTTAAGTAAAACTTATCTTGAGTATGAAGACCCATACCCTTGAAACATTTCCCAAAACTATGGGCCATACATAGAAGGTATTAATTTTTATATCAGATGACCATATAATGTATATTTTAATATCACATGACAAGGTTAAATTCCCAAAACATTAGAATCATATATAATAAACATAATCCATGTTTTTTAACATTATATGGTGTTGAATTTACATAACATAATTTAAATTCATGAATTTGGGACTTGGATCGTAAATTTTAACATCCTAAGAGAAGTATGTTGGTGTCATATAGTTTAGTATTGTATAACTAATAATAATATGTGAAGGGATTTTTATAAATCTAGATCATGTTCAAGCGATACATGTCAAACGAAAATAAAATATTCCACTAAATTTAATATCATAAAACTAGGATAGAACTTTGTTTATTTCTACATTGTGTGACCAGGACATCAATCCATGTAGTTCAATTTCAGGTGTTATGTACATTTTCATGTATTTTTATTTCATGAATCAAGGAATTATTTAAATATAGTATAACATCACGTGACTAAAATATTGTTGTTTAATTTTACATCGTGAAACTTGGTTAAAATGACCCATATTTTATAGTCGTATAGTTTGTATATAGTGTCATTCATTTTAATTTCATACAATGTGGACCATTATCTAACATAATCCATCAAGAAATGTTCTATTAGGTCGATGTGATAATGGATCGTATGCATGTTGTGTAGGTTTTTGGTTCCTGAAAGTCAATTAGTTATTCTTCTATATTCATTTAGATCTAATTCTTGATTACATATCATCCTTTAATAAGATTTTCCAAAATTTGATTGTAGATTAAATAATTTGGATGATATTACATAATAGATTCCATGGGTCTCTTGATCCTTGGGATCTCAAGAAGTGCATACTTCAATGAGTAGGTAATGTATATAGCTAAATGAACTAGTCTAATGGACAATACCTTATTTTGTCTATGATCATGATATGGGAAACCTAGATTCCTCTGTACACATTATCTTCATTATTCATAGGGTTTCCAAAATAGAAGTGTATATTTATGTTTCACTAGATTTATTATACCCTAGCCTATCTAGTTCTAATTCCAATCCTTGATTATTAAACACTTATCAATTGTAATCATTAAAAATCAATGGTAGGGGATGTAATTTTTATTTTCAAAAAAATATAACTTTATTGGTCTCCAGATATTTGGGAAACAGATCAAATAACTCTTCGATGAAATTTTTAAAAACCCAAAAAAAATTATTCAAAAATATTTCATTTAACATTATAATCATATCATTGAGATATGGATGACAAAACTAATTCACCTCTGTGATGAAAATACCTCTATCAAAATTGGAACATGGTTCAATTTGTTGTTTGGGAGGAGGTTCCTTAATCATGATATATTCAAGGAAAGATGTTGAAACTTTAAATGACTGGGATTTCTATGATTTCACCTCTATATGGGGAAACAATTACTATCTCTGGTTTTATATGGTGACCTTTAAGGTTTAGAAATTTATATAATTCACCTAGTTATGGATTGAAAATTATAAAAATTACCCCATTCCTGTAGATTAGAGAACATAAAAAATATGAAAATACCCCCAGGCATGTGGCCTTGGGGACTTCACTACATGGATAAACTCTACAAAAAGATGATTTCACATCACCCTAGATAAAATATCCCATAATAATATTCATAATCATTTTACAAAAATTTTAATTTTCCTTCTATAATAGAGTGATCTTATTTTTAGTAGGGATGTCTTTATCATCCTTAAGGGGATAATAAGAAAATGAATTATCAAAAACATCACCTTTCTTAGTGGGAATATGGGGGGATAATGATGGGAGACCATATATAGACCTTAATGATAAGATATTATATTGAGACTAGGTCCATATTATATCAACATATAATTCTGAGGCATCAATAATTCCAAAGACACATTCATGAGAGGAATGTGTATAAAAACCAAACTTTTATTTACTAATTATAGCAGTAAAGGTTGTAAAAATCTATTGTGCCATATATTTCATTATGTTTATGTGATAACATTTATCAATAGTGAACTCATCAGAACCAATTAAATGATCATAAGTCCCAGTTGACATCATGTTCATTAAAATAGAGTCCTTTTTTAGGAAACTCTTCTTTATTAACATGATTGGTCATTACATGAATAACATTAACTAAGGATACTGGGTGTTCCTCATAAAAAATATATCTTTTATGGTGAGACAGTTTTTATTCTCCTATTTTGTGGGATGGTGCACATTCTCAGTTTGTTGGTTCAACACCCCTTCTCCCACTGATGGGGGTATAGAGTTAATAAGAGTTTGGACTAATTTAGGAATCCATAGTGGTTCCCCTTTCTCTAAGTATTACCTATGAAAATTTTATTGGATCCTTGGAGGTGTATTAGTATAAGGTTTATAATATGATATATAGAGGAAATTTAGGTCATGACTGGTTGATTTATTCTTTCTATGATGGTGTCAAGAATAGTATCAACTGATTTTTGGATCATCCATTCATAAAAACCTTATAAATTCCTATATGAAGAATTCTCCATTCTTATTATTATTATATAATGGCCAAAATATATTCTATAGGAACCTTAGGGTTTTCAGGTTGAACTTGAACATCATAAATAATATTTTTTAGTAGATGTTTTATGAGTAAACATTATTAGACCATGTGACCCATCATATGATGGTAAGGGTAGTAGTTTGCATGACCCTTATATAATGCTTCATTAGGTTTCATTATTTCAATAAATTTTATCATGTTTCTACTAAATTTATAGATGAATTATCCTAGAACATGATAATTTTTTGTAGGGAAAAAATTTATTCATTATTCTCTCAAGGTTATCGTTCCTCAACCTTTTCAGCTTAAGGTTTAAAATGCTATTTTTTATTTCTTTGGGTTGATTATTTATTACAGTTATGATTGATAGGATTTGTTCTTGGCTCTAGAAAAATAATAATCTAAATTTGGGGATATGGAAGTGAAATATCAAAACACATAAGGATAAATTAGGGGATGATCATGAATAAAATCTCATCTAATAGGTTCTCTACATTATTCTCTAGAAATTTATATCAAACAAGATGCTATTAAAAATAATATTTTAAGCTCTCCCATCATGATATGAAATACATGAATCTATCATTACCTTGATTATTGAAATAATAGGTTTCATTTATAGTCATTTTCCTCTATTTAGAGATGAATTGAAAGAGTAATTTTTGAGGGAGATATTTCTATCCAGTAAGAGACCCAAATGTGAGGTTATTATACAAAGAAAATGATGGACCTTTAATGGCTTTCATAATGATTATTATTTTTGTAGTCTTGTTATTCTTGGGTTCCCAAATTTGGGTCACACTAGGAATAAAAATTGGTGAATTCCTTTATGGATATCTTATAACATTGAATGTCAAGAATTTTTTATTCTTAAGGTTAGGTAAGGTGGAGTATAATCTAATCACTTAGGATATGGATTCTTTTACATATGTACAAGTTCACATAAATTTTAAAGAGAATAAATAAATGTGGTTAAAGAATCTAATAATTCCTTATATTTCAATACCTGAGAAAACATTCGAATAAAATATTTCTCCAGGATGGAAGATGAAATTTTCTATTAGTCTTCCATTATTAGGATAGTCCATCAGGATTTATATTCTCAAGACTCACTAAATACCTCAATAGTTGAGATTGAATCATTTATATGATAATATTATTTAATTTTGTTAAATAAATGTAATCATATGTTCTAGTTTAGTGATAATTTATGTTAGGGAAATAGGGACACGACATCCATGATAGTCAGGGGATGATTCTGATGCATCATTTGATTATGTGCAATAAATAAAGGTGTCCTATGGTAATTACTAGATTGTCAAATGATTATTTCATTAAATAGACCATTTAATGATTTCTTTTGTATTGAATTGATCCATAAAGATCAAGAAAGGGAAAGACAAATAAGAAACCCATCATTGTGGAAACACAAGTAGAATTTCATGGTAGATTGATTGATTTCATAGTTCAAGGATACATGTTGGGTTCATTATTATATTTATAAAGTATACTTTGACATTATCTTCATCCATGATGGTTATATGTGGTAATCATTGAAAACACTATTTATAAATCAAGGATTTCAATAAGGTTTTTTATGATTCATGTTTCATAATATGCATTGGTTAATAGGATGGGAGGTTAATCTCATCATAACCTTTAGGGTGAATTATATCCTACTAATGCACATCATTGAGAAAAGTAAAATTATTTATTTATTTACCCTACTAATAACTAGTGTAGTATAAATTAGGCGTAAAATACATAGAGAATTTGTTTAAAATTATAATAAATAAACAAAACCCTAAATAAAAGAACACAATGAAATAAATGAATAGAAGTGATGTGTGATAATGACATGTTGTGTGAATAATGATGGAAAAATAGTGAACCAATTAAATGGATAAATGCTAAACAACAAAGAAACTCAAGAATAAAATCATTAAAACTAGTATGGAAGGTAATTTTTGAACTAGTAGAAATTAAATTCCTTATTTTAGAATTGATTTTCCTATATTTTTATAAAAACAGTTGTCTAGGAAAAATATAAAAATAATTTAATTCAGTTTGGCTAGAACACTAACTAAATCTTGAAAATCCATGTCCTAATGTTATAAAAATAAAATTTTCCCCAGAAAAATTAATGTATAAATAAATAAAACTATCATTTACCCTGAAGGTTTAAAATAATTACTTTCTAGGAAGGTAAATTATTAAATTAGTAACACAAAAAAGAAAATACATAATGAATAGGGTAAAAATGAATAAGAAGAAAATATATTTCCCCCAGTGTAGTATTTTAAATAAACATTTTTGAATTAATAATGAAGGAGAAATTCATATTTTTTTAACATGAATGTAATAAGATAGATGAAAGGGGAGTCTTTTATAGTAATGATATCTACTCTCCAACCCCATTACCTAAATTCTTAGTTCATGCCCACTACTCTTGGTCCAGTGCAACTACTGATCAATTGATGACTGATTCATGAATCCCCATTCTTTCTTTAAAATAATTACTTCCACAAACTCAAATTTGGCCTATAGAACTACCATTTTCCCTTGTAATTCCCATTTTAGAATTCAAATATTTTTTTATTAAAAAATATTTCAAGTTGCCTATGACCATGTGTTAGCCACTCTTATAACATTTTTTCAATGTGATTTGGTAATATAATAAGTCACAAAATAACATCTTCCACATGAAAAGGAATTTAATTTCTCCATCTATAAACTATGTAAGTATGACATCATTTAGCTCTGTATTTTACTAAATCCATAAACTCTTCCACATACACTTTCCTTGGTTAACTATCTCTCTGAATTTTGGAAATTTGGAACCAATAATCCATTTTAAATCGAATCATCTTCATCTAGTGATTCAACTACAAATAATTCCCTAATCGAAATGAATCATCTCATCATTTTTGGCTTCAGTACTAATCAGTCTTTTATTACCTTTTATAACTAATTAATATGGAATAATACATTCTGTGTTCATCAAAATTAGTAATAGATAGATTTTTTAAACAAAAACACTTTTATGGGATCTAGTTTTAACCTCAAATCTTTTAGACATTCTTGGTCATCAACTGACCTAGAAGCTTTTCATGACAGAAACAACTCCAAAAACCAGATAATGATCATATAGGATGATTTACATAGGCATTTTCATGATCACTTGGTGAGTATTGACATTAATCCACAAAACTATTGTGGAGTGGATCATTGAGGGCTCCTCCACTAATTCAAAATGAAACGATATAGGGATAAACTGAAGTGATCAAAATATTCATCCCTAAGTCAACTTCATCCTAATATGATATTCAATCTAATTGATCATGACTCATTTGAAACTTCCCCTTAAACTAACATCATTAGTTTTCTTTACTATATGAATCTTAGGTATTAAATGGCCCCAATACATCCAATTAAATACGAAATCTTAGATCTCCATTTATTAGTCCATCATAATCTCAACCCTACATAGAATCCATGTTATCCTTTGATTGTACTTGGTTATAATTATTTTATAGTAACACCAATTCAATGGATCTTATCATTATTCTAAACAGTATAGGTCAGTCATCTTCTAACTCAGTTTATTTATGTCGAATGAACAGAAAATGTTATTGAGCTCTAGTTGTTTTTATTATTATTACCATTTTAGATCAATCCTCGTCAAAACTGTACATATGTTTATCTTCATCCAAGAAGTTATCAATTGATCTTGAGTATCCTTATTCTTTGGTTTATAGCTCCATGTAACTTACACATTAATACTTCTCTAAAATTTGATAAATTATGTAGGGAAACAAATGCAATTATACTTCATACATAAGAAGTTCAATTTCACAAGTACATAGGTATAATTCACAAATATTTTCCTTCTCGTCACAGCTACGCAGGAATAGAATCACACCTACACTGCTGAAACTATGACACATACATTTTCAAGACTTCAATTTAGTATAGAAATATTTTTTGAAAATTTAATTAATTGTAAAAACTCAATGAAAATCTACAACAATAAATATTAAAATTTATTCCATCAAAATAAATTATTAACAAAAACATGTATTTTGAAAATTAAAAGGTATTCTATATATTTTTCAATGAATATTTCACAACAATCATGAAAATGAAACTTTAAACAATATTTCAAAATAAAATAAAAAAATGGAAATTATCACAATAAAAACATAATTTCCCTAAAAATACTCAAATAACAAAAATAAATACCATAAATGAGATAAATACAATTATTTATCAATAAAATTTTATTGTAGACACAAAATCATAAAAATTATATTTAAAAGATGTATAAAAAAAGCATAAAAACAAATCCACATCAAATTCCTTCACACATACAAAGTTTTTTATCATCTAAGAAATAATTTACCATATTTGATGGAAGTAAATTCGTCTCATAGATGAATGCGATTTTATATATACAAAGAAGTGATTTTAAAATATTCTACCCCCTGTAGAATATTTAAAGTTATAGAGGATGATTAATCCACTAAAAAAAGTTTTTTTTGTCAAAATTCGGTATCATTTTTTTTAAAAGTGAATGCTTTTTAAAATTTTGAAAAGAATTCAACAGAATTTACATTGCATTTCATTGTTAATCCAAACTTATATTTTTCTCTATGTGAATATAATAAAATTAATTAATAGATAATTATTATAAATAAAATATGGTTTGATTTAATAATTAAATGATTTATAATTAACCTATCAATTTGTTTAATATTAATGAATAATTTTTTCTCAAGGATTTTCAGTTTTTTAACTGTCCATTTTGATGCAAATATTTTGAGTTTAATTCCAATAAAAAAGTTAAAATTTTATAAAATGTATAGAACATACTCCAAAATATTTAAATAAAATATCTTTTCAATAGAGAAATTAAAATATCCTTCAAAATGGGAAAATATACTTCAAACCTCAAAAAAATCTGAGCTAAAAGTGATAATTTATGCTAAACATATAAAAGTTTATAATGTTTTTAATGTAATTTTTATGTAGGTTATATTGGAGCATAATTTATCATTTCTTGAGACACCTCCCCCTCACATATTATTGAACATTTTTCCCAATGTTGAATACTATTATGTGAGAAACAAAAAAAAATTTAGTTTAAAAATGTTTTCAAAATTGAAGTCCAAAATCATGTTCACTGGTCATAATTAATTTCAAAACAACAATCTTTCCTTGAATTTTTTTCATTTTTTGATAAAAAATACTATGTATAAGATTATTTATTGACATATAAAAATTATATTTATTTAATCTTAGTTAAAATAATTTTTTTAAACAATATATCCATCATACACCATTTTAAAAACATGATCAAGAGCTCTCAAAAGAGCCCCAAGAATATTTCATGCATGTATGAAAGGTATAAAAATATTTTTCAAATTTATTTTCAATAAGTAATATAGTATTATGTTGAACACCCAAAAATTTATTTTAGAATAAATTAATTAAATTTTGAAACTAAAAGAATTTCCACATACTTAATTTCGAACACATAAAATATTAAAAACAATAAAAACAAATTTTCATCAAAATACCCCTTTCAAGTAAATATATAGGCAGATGCAACAAATAAATTTTCAATACATAATGAAAAAAATATCTAATACATTTGGTGTTGTTACCTTATAAAAAACTCAAAATAAACCTTCCTTTAACACTAAATTTCCATATAATTTACTCTATTCAAGTACCTAAAAGAGAATTAAAATTCTACACTAGATCCAATCAATGAGGCTTAAAGTATAAATCCAAGTAAAAAAAGGAGAGAATGTGACATTTAAACTCACCCACATTAAGATTTTAAATGAACTAATTTGATGGGTAATGAGAAACATGGGATGAGGTATAAAAAATAGAGAGATGGATTTCATTGAAAAACAAAAAAGAAGATGAAAATTTAAAAACTCTGGGACTCCTCCCATGTAGTGATATGATTAGATTCCTTATCCAAACTTCCTCCCTAGAGTTTTAACTATTCTCTTTGAAGGATATTAATTATTTATGCCTGTGACTTCACATTTTGTTGTTGATTAGTTATCATGTTCTCTAAAATTTTCAAGAAAAATAGTATATATTAAAATCTATTAGAAGTCCTCAAGGGCCTTAGTTAAAAGGTTTTTTTAGTTCAGTTTCAATTTCTAAAACCCAAAAAACAATATAAATATTGGTAGAGATTATCCTTGAAAATTATCATGTTGGACAACATAATTATCATAGGGTTCACCCATACATAAGGAACTCCAGTAATTAAATACAAGTGAATGATCTACTAACAACTTTTACCACCGACCAAAGAGTCTCTCTTAAAATGTTAATTCTTATTAATAGTAGAAGAAGAATATTTATAATCTCCCTAGAATCAAAATATCTAATTGATAAAAAATTAATCTATGAAACAACTTGTCTTAACATGAATATACCTGATATCCTTCTCTAGAAACAATTATATAATGACATTATTATCACTCTCAACAGGTTGGGGAAACATATCTTATGCTTCAAAATAGACAACACTGACCTAGATATTTTCTTCAAACATAAAACACTTATCCTTTTCTAAAAATACCATTCAAATAAACATTAAAATATTAGGATTAGTGGTGAGGGGAATGTATCTAGGTTTGGGAAAATGGATAAGTTTCTCTCACTAATAGTGGGTTGTGATTGTTGACCAAAAACCTGGGAATAATTTTCAACAGAAATCTTCTTTCAATATAGACCACTTAATTAACCTATAAAATAATTTCCCTAATTAAACTATAAGATATCTGAAATATTTAAGTTCTTTTGTGGACTAATATTCCAAGAAAATAACCCTAAATTGTTCATTAACTAATTTCTGATTTATTTATCCAAAAGGTCCATGTGTATCCTTCATATTCTCATCCCCAAATACCCCTTCATCGACATAAATTAAATTATAGCTCACCAGAAGTTTTGATTTATAAATAATATAAAATTATTCATGGTCATAAGTATCCTGAAATGTTAGTTTTCCTTTTTATAAATCAATAATAATCCCACATATGGATAGGAATGGACCGCCCAAAATGATAGGTACCTTGTTCTCGCATTTCAAACTCAATACTATGAAATTACATATTAATATAAGATTATATATATTGAAAAATAGTTTATCTAAATTTATTATGGTTTGAGTGATTGGACTATCAAACAAGTAAGGAGATACATCATTTAATTTTATCTCCCCTATAATATGTTTTCTAAATAAGGAGTGATTAATCATGTGGATACTAACACCTAATTCATAAAATAAAATTTTCTCTATTTCATCCTATCGTACATAACTATGGGGGAAATTATTCTATGTAACATATTCTAGATTAAAACAACATTATAAAATTTACATACGAAGGGATTATATATTTGGAGTCTAAAAAGTTCATGTTCATACTTATCATTTTAATCAACTCAAGAAATTTTAAATAGTCAATTCCATTATTTTTATTTTTGGTCTTTTAATGTAAGGGGATGAAAAGGGGAATGTTTTTAAAATAGTGGCCATAATATATATATCTTCATCAAAAAAAATTCTTTCCTTCATTGTAATTAAATTCTAATTTTTTTCCTTCAATTTTCATATTGGGAAAAAATATTTTATGAAATTTCAATGTATTTTCTAGATTTCCAAATTTAGAGTTTTCCTTATTTGGGTTTCTAGATTATTTTAGAGAAATTTTTGAACATATTTAGGTTCTAATATGAAATTTCCTTGTATTTTTAATATAACCCTCATGTTAAAAACCAGGATTTTTTTGTTAGGTATATCTTTGGATATGTTGGGAATCCTACCATTTTCCCTAGTGTTCATTTTATAGCTATATTATCCTCTTAAAACTCAATGTTTTTCATTATACCATCTGTAACATCCTTTTATAAATCCTATTTAGCCTTTATTGGATCAAATTTTATTAATAAGTGCTATAAAATACCTATTATATCCTCTTAATAATAATATTTTTATCCTTATATTAGTTTTAAAATTATGGTTTTTGATGTTTTGGGAAACAAATTGAAGATTATCAAATCATACATTTCTCACCCCATGGATTGTTTGTGTTATTATTGTATCCTTGATGATAGCTATTTGAAAATAGGTCATGTTTATCCTACATCCTGGGATCATATCCCAAAAAAACTTTTTAATGGGGTTAGGATGACATGTAAAAGTCAAGAATTCGTTATTAGAGTCACCAAGCATGGTACAATATGCACATTGTTTAATAAGGCATTGGTTTAGAGTGTAAGTTCCAAATAGTTTGCATTTACTTTATCATTCTGGTTCACATGGGAATGGATTTGTTCTTTCATTTTAGATGGTTGGGTATGCAGTTCTAGACTTAGACCAGTTGTGAACTCATGTTTCCTCCCATTTCCCAAGTATCAATATACTAGGAATTTATGGATAGGGTGTTGTAAATTTATCTATGTTATTTATTAGTTTTATCATCATAATTACATAAATAATATTTTTCAACCAAATTCTACCATAAAAGTGACAACCCATGCTAAAAGACTACTGTGAGGAAATGAGAAGAGAGTTTGTGATGAGGTAACTATCTAAGAAGGTCATTAAATCTATTTTGGGGAAAAACTCATGGGGAATGAATTATAAAATTATTCCTTATTTTCATATATATTCGAATATAGAGATAAAAACCCAGTTTCTAGCATCCCCTTTTAGATTTATAGGAAATTATCTAATTTTTAGTTCATTTTCATTGATCCCTTTCAGTGGCATTTGTTGCACCACATTATAGAAATCCCTAATAAAGTTTAATGATTCTTCTTTGTGTAACCTATTAAATGATCGTAGTTATGAATTATAAGACTATTTTATCTTATAGTTTTTGTCACTATGTGTTAAAATAGTTGACGAAGGATCTCATGACACATGAGAATGTACAAACATAATCATTCTAGGTCCTTATATGTTTTTTTGAAAGACATCAGGTCCTGATAACGTTCATTATCAACATGTTTGACCTCTCAAACTTCTTCCACTTCATTCATATTATCTTTCCTAAGAGCATATTTTTTTTTTGATTTTGGTTTTGAATAGATAAAACTTTTTAGAGGATGATCATGTGCTCATACTTGATATAGTTTATAATAGTTTAATAAAATCATGACAGAGATTTTAAAAAAATAAGATGAGTTTTTTTAGAACATATTTTTTAAATATTTTTATATTTGTTTTGGTCAAACATGAATTTCCCAACAATGGTTCCAAAATTTGACAAGCATCATTTATACAAGTAAAATTATTTATTTATTTTCCTAAAATTAAAACTATTCTACTAGTAATTATGTGGATAACACGTAGAGAAAGTGTGTGGAATTCCAAGAAAAAAAATCCAAACTAAAGAACACAAGGAACTAAATAATGAAAAGAGAGGAATTAAAATGATGTGGTGTGATAATAATGACAAAAAAATGTTGAACTACTAAAAGTAATAGAATCTATAAAACACTAAAACTCAATAAAAAAACTAATGGAATAGGGATGACTGAAAATTAGCGAACAATGTGATATTAGAATTTATATTATTGAAAGGATTATCCTTTTTCAATTGAAAAATAATAATCTATGAAATATAAACCAAATTTTATTTTTTGGGTACACTATTCAATCAATGATGACAATACTTATCATGATGTTTAAATGGATAATTTTTCCTTAACAACTTTAATTTTTCAATTAAGAAAAATATCATTGACCTTTAAGTTTTAATAGAATTATTTATTATCAAGATCATAAATGGATGCAGTAACCGTGTAACAAAATACATCAAGAACAAGTTCAAAAGTGAATAAAACTAAAATCTATCACTCCTTATAATTTTTTAGCCAATATCATTTCCAAATAAACAATTAATGAAAAATTAATAATGGTAGAATGAGAAATCTTAGAGAAGGGTTAATAGGAGAGTCTTTTATGTCAAGGATATCCAGTCTCCAACTATACTTCTTGAACACTTGGTTTATGTCCACAAATCTTGGTCCAACCCCACTTTTGATTAATAGATTATTCATACCTGAATTTCTCCCCACATAAAATAATTATTTCTACCACCTTAAACATGATATCCAAAATTTATATTTTTACACTTGTAATTCATGTGTATAAATTCTGAGTAAAATTTATTAAAAAACTTTAAAGAAGGCCAAATATAATTGTTAGCCACTCTCTAAACCATATATCCATATTTAGTGGTCTTAGTTTAAACTCCATTAACTTCTTCCACTTATATATTCATTTAATTACTCTATTTATATAAAATTTCATCATGAAATCATCCATTTATGCATTCCCTTAAATTAGTGAACTCTTCCACCTCATGATTCCATATTGAATAAGCTTTAGGATTCAATGAAATTTTCAACCAATACTCCAGATCTAATTAGATCATCTTCCCCAAAAGCATCAGTTATAGTTTATTCCACAATCCAAATGTCTCAACTCATATTTTTCAATATTATCCCAAGAGGCCTCCATCTAAATTTTAGAACCAATTAATCAAGTGAAATACTTCGATTCATTAAAACACACAAGAATGTTTTTTTGAACAACCTCCCTCACAAAAGAATTGGTTTCAGCTTACAATTGATCATACATTTTTTATCTTCATCTTAGATCAAACTAGTGTGAGACAATCTCAATTTCACGTATTATATAAAGCTCATAGCTTAAGCTTCACATATTAATTTCATCGATCACATGGTGTGAATTGTTTTTATCATTATAGATATTGTGTTAGGGATCATTGTGGTATCCTCCACTAATTCACATTGAAAATGTATGATGATAAAATGAAATGATTGAAACATTCATCCCAAATTTGGATTCATCAAAATCTTGAGTTTTATTTCAATTATCATGACTTAGTTGAGATATCCCATGGAATAAAATTCATTTGTTTCTTCCAATGTATGAAGATCACGATTCGAATGCACTCAATTCATCCTCTTACATGAAAATTAAATGATATCATGATTTTTGTATCCATAAAACTTTATCTCAACCAAGATTATAATCGTCAATATCATTTATGTGAGCTAGTTTCAATTTAGAATCATAATTAATATGAAAAGGTGGGGATTTATCATCTTTTTTCTCATGTTAATTTGGAGGAACATCCTTTGAATGATTTAAATATTTAATGGTTTCATCTCATCTCTTCCAGTCTCTCACACCTTCCTGGATATACATTGGTAACTAACATAGGTACTGTTCACCTTACCTCAACCCCTAAGAAACTATCATGTTCATTATGTGCATTTATTTCATTTATTACATATCCCTCTAGGTCCATGTATCACATTAAACACATTCATAGTCAAACCCTCACCCATCAGAGGTTGAGTCACCATGCTAGTGGTCAAGGGTCCATCATCGACCTTAAAACTTATATACATCCCAAAATATTTTATTTTTAATAACTAATTAATTTAAATAAAAGTTAATTCTCCTAAAGTGGAAAAAATATATACAATATGCACATACCAACAAGCATAACCTATAGGGAAATTTTCTTGGAACAACTGGCTATTACATAGTCATTTCACTTACAAGAAAGACCAATAACTCTATCACAATCTCATCCAAGTCCAATTGGTAATCACCTATACAACCAAGGACTTATCTAAAGTCATAAAATTCTATTTAATTATTTATAAAAAATTAATGTAAATTTTAATTTTGAATTTTAAATTAGAATAATTTCGTAAAAACTCACCCAATGGAATCCTCTTACTGAAACATCAACCAATGGTGTGTGGTCCACTCTTGATATGAACCCATAACCATTCCACACAATATACCCTTCTTAATTTCCTTATTTAATGGTTAAATTCATCCAATTTAGGTAAAAATGATAAGAAAAATAATTTTGTGGTGTACCTTCATGAAATGATGAAATATATCATGCATATATCCTCTAAAGATGTCTTTTTTCCATGGAGATCAAAAGCGTCATCATAATGGGATGATCTACCATGATACTATGAAATTTTCTCCCAAAAATATTTTTTTCATCTTCATGCATGTATTTTTATTTTGTTTGATTACATAGTATTTTATGTTTTTGAATACATCAAACCCTTTTATCATTTTATGTGAAAAAACTATTTTTAAAAACTCTATGTTTTTTTATTATAACATGAGTTTTAGTTATCAGAATTCTAAAATTATTATTTTATTTGAAATATAATATGTTATTCTATCTATTACTAAACAAACATGTTGTATAATTATTTCTCTAACATGATCACATTTTTTCCTAAACTTGATTCTAGTTTTTTGTCTTGAGTAATATTTTCAGTATAAACTTCTTCTAGTTTTCATCTATATTTTATTTATAACTTGTAATATAATGAACGTATTACTTTGAAAATAGTTCATTTTTAAATAAAACTCATTTATATTCATTTAATTAGAATAAATTAGGGTCTGAATATAATGTTTAAGGGTTTATCTATATGTCTAAAGATCTTACAGAAAATCTAAAATTCTGGAATTTCTAAAATTAAAAGTATTTTCTATTTATTTGATATATAATTCTATTCTAATCGAAATCACTCAGAGTTTTTTTATAATGATAAAAAATTTCTATTCATTTAATTAAAATTAATGAAACAATAAAAATGTCATTTACATACCTTAAAAATGGCTAAAGTACTAGAAGGGTTTATTTAGTATTGAAATCTTGTTTTCAAATTTTTTAATAACATCACATTAAATAATTATCAAAATCAAAAGATTATTGATTCATTTGATAGATCATGAAATTATATTAAATTATTTCATCTATAACAACGAAATCTTTTTATTTTATAAGGCATATAAATTCATTGAATTTTATATTTCAATGTTTGAACATAAAATGAAGAATCACTATTCTTATTATCATACCTCTATAATTTTTCCTTCATGGTTCATCCCTCAAGATTACTCTCCTTCATCAACAATAGATATGAAACCATCTTCTTCCTCCCTTAAGGGTTTCTACTTCATCAACATAATACTTCGATGATTTTAATTTGCAACGTAGGCTCATTTGTATCCTTCAACAATAACTCACTCTTGTGTATAATACCAACAGTGGATCAATATTCTTTTTCCCCAAAATGGCGATTCATTTATTATCTTTTGAAAGGGTGACTTAAGTTTTTTTCAATGTTTATTCACTCTCATTCTTCTAATGGTAGGTTGTTTTCTCATTCTTCCAATGATGGGTTGTTTCTTATTCTCCAAATGGTATGTCTATTTTCATCCATTAAAGGCGAGTCATTCTTTAAATCCAATTATGGGTAAATATAACTAATGGTATGTCTTTAATTAGATGATAGATCCCTTATTTTCTCAAACCCAATGGAGAGTTTTTTCTAAATTCCATTAGTGGGTGGTTTCTTTTTTTCAATGGTGAGTGGCTTCTTCTCTTTTTCTAATGGTGGGTGTTTTCTCAAAATGCAATGGTGAATCATTTCTGAAAATGAAATGGTTACACTTTTTAAGAAACCAATGGAGTCTTATTTTATAACTAATGGTGAATCGATTTATAACTAATAGGGAAGCATTTTTCACTCACTAGAGACTCATTTTATAACTAACAGTGACCCATTTTTTATTCAATGATGACCCACTTTTTCCACCGTGAAGCATTTTTGCTACCACAAGTGAAGATTTTTTCATAATCTATTTTCATCCGTCTTTATACATTGATGAACTTCATGCAATTTACAATTTTTTTTAAATTTTTTTATTTATTTATAAAATTAATATATATTATATTTAAATCAATTAAAGTTTTATTATAATATTTTAAAAAAATTCAATTGTTATTAAATTTATTCATTATTGTTAAATAACACTTGTACCATAATTAAGGAATGTTTATGATTTAAAATTTTATGTTATTTTTATTGAATGATTCTTTTATAAATTATTATTTAATGAAATTGAATATATTCAGACACTTTTTAGGACATTTAAAGTAGTATAATTATTTTTAAAATTGCACGCTATAATAAATTAAAAATATATTTAATATTTTTTAAAATGGTATTACTATTTATATGGGATTAACTCTGGCCTATTATTATCATTTAATGGGTAATTAAAATCAGTTTTAATTATTCATTATTTTTTATTTAAAACATATTTTTTTATTATTTTGCATGTTAATTCTCACCCTCCCATGAATAATTCATCCATTTTTTGAATTATAATTTCTTTGAATAGATATTGTTTTGATAGTTCTATTTTATAAATCTTATTTAAAGGTTCCAATACACATGAAGGATTAAAGTAGCTGAATTCTTCTTCGATACTATATTGTTTCTCAAGAACAATGTTGTGAACTTTTAACCTCTTGTACAGATTTTTAAAGTCTTTTGATACCCTGTATTATCATTTGGAAATTCTCTCAAGTGATGAATTCCTTATGATTCAGCTTCTAATGATCTGATGGGATGAACTGATCTAATCCCCATGAAATAGTACATGTTATTTCACTATTTAAATTCTCCATCATCTAGTTTCAGATTCTATAGAACTATTTCCAATCTCTCATGCACTCTCTATTATTCTGTTATGATTTTATATAGAAATGAATTTAATTTTCTCTTCCTTAAGTTGTGACTCCCATATTCTAATGTCAGGATATATGGGTTGTGACTCCCTTTATCTAAATTTATTTTTGTAAGGGTTTTGACTCTCCATACCAAAGTCATTTTCTTGATTACCCAACTACTAGAAAATAATTATATAATGGGTTATGATTCCCCATAAATAATAAAGGATTTCAATAGCACTGATAAAGGCCCTCCTTTTTCAATAATTTCAATATAACATATAAAGGCCCCCCTCAACAATGCTATAAATAGATATCATCATGTAAAACTTGTTTTAGTGAGTTGTTTGAATAATAACACACCACACCGATTACCTTTAATCAATATAAAAATATATAAATTAATTGAAATAATTTTTACATCCTAAATACAAAAAAAAAACTACTATATAAATATACATCAGGGTTTTGTATCATTACATTTTAAATTTCTATCCAAAAATAGATAAAAAATTTAATGTTTCATCATCTTTGGTACATGTGATCCCCTCCCAAAAAAATCTTCCCATGTTGTCAGTTGCTAAACAATTCACCTCAACCCAAGTAAAAGAATTATACAATATAATAAAGAAAACAATTTTTTAGTAATACTATAAATAAATAAATTAAACATTAAAATGGTTGAATAAATTATTAAAATGTAAATTTTAAATATGAATACACACTTGGAAATTGTGCATCTTATTAAGGTTTAGCTAATTCCTACACATCAAAATGATTTATGGATCATTTTCCTAATCTACCAAAATAATTCAAATCTTTTTTCTTGGTTTTGAGTATGTAACTTGTTCTTTTCACTAAAATTGATGTAAATTTTAAATAAAAATATAGACTTAGAGTTATACCTGTCACACCATACATCATATCAAGGTTCGTATGATTCCTACATGTCAACAATTACATATGGATCATTTTCAAAATGTATCAAAATAATAAAAATACATTTTTTAGTTTTCTGTATGTCACTTCTGTTTTTTACTAAAATGTTATTCTAAACTGGAAACATGCACTTTGAGTCATACCGATCACATCCTCTCTTGGTTTCATGTGAGAATGCTTCTTACATGTCACAAGTAACAAAATAATCACTTTGGTAAATTATCAAGATAAACTGTGTGTGGTTTATTTGTTTTTAGTGAGTGATACACATTTTGAACTTTAATGTCAATCTTAAAGTAATGATGGACACAATGAGTCATACCGATCACAAACATTATCATATTGAGGTTACATTTATTTCTACATATTAAAAATTAATGTGGATAATTTTCTAGAAGTATTAAAACAATATGAATGTGTTTTCTTTATTTTCTATATGTAAATTGTTTTTTCTATAAAAATTGATGCCAATTTTAATTAAAAATACCAACTTGGAGTCATATCTGTCACCCCATGCATCATATTGTGGTTCAGTAGATTCTTAAATCTCAAATATTACTTATGGATCATTTTATTAAATAATCAAGAAAATTTAAATGTGGTTTCCCCGTTTCCGGTATGTATCTTTCTCTTTTTACTAAATTTTATGTCTATTTTAAATAAAAATATACACTCTAAGATATATAGATCAGAGTGTGCATCATCTTTAGGTGTGGATGATTACTACATATCAATAATTACTTATAGATAATTTTCATAAAGTATAAAAACAATCCAATGCATTAGATTCATCTTCAGTATGCCACTTAATGTTTTTACTAATATTTATGTCAATTTTAAATAAATTAACACACGTGGAATTATATAGGTCACAGCGTGCTTTAGATTGAGGTTTTAATGATTCCAACATTTCAAAAATTACTTATGGATCATTTTCTTAAATTATCAAAACAATTTGAATGATTTTTATTAGTTTTTAATATGTTACCTGTGATTTTTATTAAACTGTGCTCTGAAACTAAAAACTGGAACTTTGGGTCATTCTAGTCACATCATTTGTCTTCTTGATATGAGACTTCGTCCTCCACATAAAAATGACTAATGAAATGTTTTCTTAAATTATCAATACAATAATATAATGTTTTCTTAGATATCAGTGAGTGATAAATTTTGAACTAAAATTCAAATTTTAAACTAGTAATGATTATTTGAGTCATACTGGTCAACCCATATATTGGATTGAGGTGAAATTTGTTCTTACACTTCCAAAATTTCATATTTATCACTTTAAAAAAGTATTAAAATAATCAAACTATGATTTCTTTGTTTTTAGTAATTTAAATGATATTTTTACTAAATTTAATGTCAATATAAAAAAAAGACAAACTTAGAGTTATACCGGTCACATCGTGGGTCATATTGAGGAGGTTTTCACACATAAATAGAAAAATTTACATATGGATAATTGTAAAAAATTATCAAAATAATATGAATTTTTTTCTCATTTTTAATACGTCACTTTTTCTTTTAATGAAAATGCCTTTTGAAACTAAAAACATGCACATTGAGTCATATATATCACATCCTGTGTCATTTTGATTTGATACAACTTCTTACACATCAAAAATGAATTACAAATCATTGTACTAAATTCTCAAGATATTTAGAGTCCTTTTGTTTAATTTTTTATGAGTTATACATGTTTTAACTAAAATGACAATTTTAAACAAATGACAGACCCATTAGGTCATAATGGTCACACCATGCATATAATAGAGGAGTGGTTGATACCAAATCATAAAAAAAATGAATTATGGATCATCGTACTAAATTAAGAAAATAACATGAATACGTTTTTATCAATTTTCAATATGGGTCTTGTTATTTTTAATAAAATTAATTGCACTTTTAAATAAAAAGTCAAAATTGGAGTTAAACTGGTCACACTGTGAATCAAATTGAGGTGATATTGATTACCACATGTCATAAATGTCATAAAGGAACAATTTATCTCTTTTTGTAATATTTTATATAATTGAAAGAAAAATTGGAATTCCTAAAAGATAAATGAAAAAACTAAATAGGCATTAGAGAAAAGTTATAAGAAAACCCATATCTATGTTTTCATTTTCTCAATTGTATCCTTGAAGTCCAATTTCTAATGAGCATGAGTAGCTTCAAACAAACCACCATAACTATAACAAAATAATCTACCTGTATAAAAAATTCTTATGAGAGTAATACTAAAAAGAATTAAATGAAACAATACATGTAACATTTTTGTTACTATTTTTAGGTAATCTTCATCCCCTATTTTTATCATTCTTTGGTTGGGTTCAGTTTAGGGGTGTTTGGGGTGAAATTTTGTAAATTTTTAAGGCCTTTTGGGCTATACACGGTTGGCACATTGTTTTCCCAATTTGTGTTCACTGCTAGTTAAAATCATGAAAACCCAAACACTAAGGGGTTTCATGTTTAGAAAATGGTTTGAAAAACTATGTTCCCACCAAGGAGAAACTTCCAACACCACCAGTAGGGTTACATAGTTTGACAAACCATGCAACACCATATAGGAAATGAATCAAACAACTTTTAATTAATTCCAAAATTTAAATTATAAATTTTTGAACCCTTATTTCTTCCTCTGCTCTTCCCTAACACAGGTTTGGAGAACCTCCTAGTTTATTGAATCTACCAATGACCTAGTTTTCTCCTCCATTCCCCTTTTTAAATGAATCAATGTGTGGTTATTATAGTCCAATCATTTCCCTGTAAGTATTCAATCCTCATTCCTTCTCTCCCACTCTCTTCATCTCTCATCCTAAGGGTGTATCAAATTAATAGGTTAGAGGATCTAATACAAATTTATTTAGATCTAAAATCTAGGTTTGATTCTCATATATCATTTTTTGAAGTTATTCATTGGAATTTCCCATCATGGAAGTTGTGATGCGTAATCCTTTGATGCCAAGGTAGGTGGTTCTGTTTAATAATATTCTATTGATTTAACCCTAAATTTTAGGATTAAAATTAAAATTCTTCATTAAAATTTTATTTCATTGAATTTATTTTCTTTATATTAGTTTCTAAAAACCCATTTTTAGTGAATGGGAAATATCAATTTGATTGGGAATGAAATTTGAGGGAAAAAATCATTTCCAATGAGTTGGGGTGTGTTTGTTGAATTTGTTTGAAACTTGTGAAAATTAAATTGTGGTGTTTAATTTGTGGTATTTAAATTGGGAAATTTAATTCTTAAATTTTTTTGTGAAATGGATTTTAAATTTTTATATAAGAACAATGGGTTAATTTATTTTTTTATAAATCCATTGGATTTATCCTATAAATAGAAATTATTTGATTTAAAACCCCTATTTGTTTTCAAATGGAAATTGGAATATTGAAATAGAAAATTGGTTAATTTTATTTTGAACATATTTAAAATAAATTTCACATTATTGATTCTAGTTTGAGAACATGAAATCCTAGGTAGTTATTGAGTTATTAATGAAAAACATGCTATGATGGGAATTCCCTAACAACATATTAACACTTTACAACTACAAGATAAACTTATTAGAAGATCATATCCCCAGTGGTATGTTGGTTAGTTTCATTAGGATAGTGTTAGACAGATGTATGTGAAAATTTCCAATATCATCATATGAGTGTTTAAGGATCCCATAAAATTTAACTCTCATACCTCTTGGAATATGACCATGTTTTCCCTTGTTATTATTTGGATATATATATATTCCATTTTTTGTAAACTGTTTTACACATTCCTTGTGAATTAATATAATTTGGTTTATATAAATAGGTTTATTAAGAAATTCTTTGGGATATTTCCATCAAATTAAATGTAAATTATAATTTTTTTTAAATATTATATTGAACTTCCATGCCTGATTAATTTAAAAATAAATTCTTTATTTGGTTAATTAATTGTGGAATCTTATTATAGAATCCTTGGTGGGACCCTGCTAGGATTTTATCTCACACACTACCTATTCCACTATGAGTTTGTAGATTTCCACTTAATACGTTCGATTAAGGGGAAAGAACCACTTTGATGTTGTAGTTTTTTATGATCTTTGGTTTTTGAGATGTTTTGTGTGTTGGGAAAAGGGGTTTTCCCCTATTTCTAATACATTTTGGTCGTAAATTGGGTTGTTTAGACCTATTTGACTTCTCATGTAGTTCTCTATGATTTTTTTGTGCATACATAATTTTATCTCTTTATTCCATTGTGATTATATAAAATTCATTCTAAAATTCATATTGTATGATTCCAGGCCCTCATAACAAACCCACAGGGATAAAGAATTCACTTCATGCCATGTAAGGTCTGACTCAGTTATTAGGGTACTAGTGTGTCTAGGCTGGTTCATTAAAAAGTGGTGTCAAAGGATTAAGATAAGAATATTTCCATGATGTCTTTAAATAGTTGAGTAATATTGTCGGTAATTAGGAGACATCTATGACGAAGTCCCTAACTAGCTCTCACTATAATGAGACTTAAGTCACCAAGTGTGGTTTGGGAAAGATGCCTTGATGATTAGTTCTTGTATTTTACCTAATTTTTATTTAAGTAAATTGAAATAAAAATCTTTTTTAACTATCTGATGAGACTGATTTCCATGTTTCTCTTGTTTTAGAGTTGTTCCATGTAACCTTGTTGATGTATTCAATGTTGTATCCTAATATTTTGTTGCATCATACCTTAGAGAAGATGTGTGAAAACACTATTTTGATGAAAAAAGAGGAGATAGGTCAATGATATGATTTTTAATCTACCATTTAGAAATGATTGGGTTTATATATATATTGATGCATCATATAAAGGAATTTTTTATTTCTTAAAGGAAAATGATAAAGTTATTGGATATACATTAGCTTAATTGAAGTCTCCAGAATAGTGGTATCCAACCCATTACTTTGAGTTTGAAATAGTAACCTTTACAATGAAGATATGGAGGAATTATATATATGAAAAAATATGTGAGATATACATGTATCATTAAATACTAAAATACAAATTCTTTATAGAAAGAACTCAATTTGAGACAATTGGGATTGTTCGAGCTACTAAAGGATTTTGATTTCATAATACAGTACCACCTAGGAAAATAAAATAAGGTAGAAGATGCATTATATAGAAAAGATCATTTAGTTATGGCCCAAATGAGGATCGAGAGGGATAATATGTTCATGGATATAGTAAAGATAGATGTGGGAATATATAAGTAAGTAGTGAAATCAATCCTTTCTCAAATTACCAAAAAATCAACTTTATTAGAAAAGATAAAAAGTTCTCCATCTGATGATGAGAACTTTCAGAAGTTAATTAAAGTACTGGATGATGGTAAATTAGTTGACTTCATTTTTGAAGATATTTTTATAAAATTTATATAGATATTATGAGTTCCATAAATACCTAATAAAAATGGATTTTTTTGATGGACATGGCTCAAATTTCACTATAAACCATAGAATCAAAAATATATATAATGAAGGGGAAATTGTTTGAAGGATAACATGAAGTGGGACAATGATGATTATGTGTCTAGATTTTTGGTTTGTCATTAAGTAAAATATATGATACATATTTCTATAGGATTCATGAAGACTATTCATATTAATGTGTGGAAAAGGGATGAAATTAATGTGTACATTATCACAAGACTAATAAATACTCCTAAGAATAATGATACAATAATGGTTATCATTGACCACATAACCAAATCTACACATTTACTCACTATATGAGACTATTAACCTCTTTTTATCCACAAAAGTCTCTATATTAACAATGTTATAAGACATCATGGTAAACCAATGTCAACTATTTGTTATCATGAAATTCATTTTACATCATAATTTTAGAAGATTCTTCGGAAGGATCTTGATACCGAGCTTCATTTGAGAAATTCTTAGCATTCTAAAATTGATGTACAACCCAAAAGTACTATTAAAAAATAGATTATTTTCTGGGGTCATGATCACTTTATTTTAATGGAATTTTTTATCATTATTTACTATTACTATAGGTTTCCTTTAACAATAGTTTAAAGGCACGTATTCAAATGGTTATATATAAATAATTACATGGAAAGTGATGTCGTACTCCAGATTTTTGGGATTAAATTTGTGAAGGGAAACTTATAGGACTACAAAATAGTGAAGGTACAGTAGACAATTTAAATAATATCAAGGATTATATTAAAAAATCTCAAAGTAGGATAAGAAGTTATGTTTACAATCAAAGGAAGGATGTGAATTCCAAGTGGGAGATAATGATTTTTTAAAGTATGTAGCACCCCTAGTTTGAAGTAAGTATCATTTATTTTATGTATTTTATGAATTTAATGTATTTAGAAGATGTTTTTTTTAATGTTTTGATATTTTTTTTAATGTTTTTGAGGATTTTCTATTAGTTAAAGGTTTGAGCATGGTTTGGGGGAAACCATACAACACCCATAGAAAACTGTTCCCAAAGAGACAGGGGCTAAAGGGAAGGTGCACGGGCAACACACTATTTTTTTATACCATGTGGAGTCTTAGGTGAAACCATGAAATTTTGGATAATTGGATTTCTCACTATTGGTGAATATTTTTGTAATTATGTGAGACAACCATGTGAGGTCCATCCTTGAGACAGAAGTTAGTGCACATTTATGATAATTGTGCGATTAACCGTACATGGGTTAAAAGTGAGATCCTAAAATTGTTGATCTAAAAAATTTTGATCTATAACAACCTCATTCCTTATATATGGAACTAACTTGAGTTCTTATCTTCCCAAATTCTAAAGAAACATCTCTCATCGACCCGAAGGTGATATGAAGGCCCCTCTTAGTGTTTTAAATATAGATTCTCGTAATTTGTCATCTTTCATGTTTGTTCTTGGTGCTTTTACTTAGATCTATGATTTTTTTGGATATATATAAGGTTTTTATTCCAAATATGATTATATTTGGCTTTCTTAATGTTAGAAGAATAGATCAAAGACAGAATCTTAGAGATTCAACCCGTTTTATGTCGGCGTTTGTGTGTTGTTCTTTATTTTTTCCATAAAAACCATGGTCAGAGGCTACACTCTTGACTATTATATTATTGTTTTTGAAGTATTAGTTTCATATTTTTTAAATGTATTGAAATTTATTGTGAAATTGGTGTGAAAATCATGATAAAAACCTTCATTATTAATGGTTTGTAGTTTTTTATGAAATTGTTAGATTATTGTACAAAGTGCTTTGATAAATGATTTTAAAACATTGATTTTAAAATAGTGTATTGGTTTTATTTATGGAAAAGTTTTTTAAATAAAATAAATTTCTTTATTGATGTGGTCTTTGTCGTTATTGTATTGGCATGTTTGTTGGGCATACGTTGTGGTGTGTTTTCATATTGAATTACGAGTCTTGGTTGAAATATAACATTGTTCTCGGTGCCAAAGGTGTAATGGTATATGGGATTTAATTACCATGTTATGACATGGTATATTGAAGAGAAACTGGTCATGATTATGGAACTGTCATAATAAAGCAGACATGGGTTGATGTATGGTTTTGTGGATCGAAATGGGATATACCAAATGGTTTGTGAAATGCCTTTTAAAGAACCTTCTTGTTTTTCTTTTTAGTGAAAATGTTCTGGTTTTGAAAACTATTTTCCAAGAAATAGTTTTGGGTTGAGTTGAATTCTTTAAAATGTTTTATATAATTTGTTTTAGATAAATTTTCTTATGTGTTATATCCATGTGGCGTGATTTGGAAAGCCATTTGGGGAAAGATTACTAAGTTCCATTACTCACCCCTACTTTAGAACTTTGGTACTTTTACATATGTGGTTTATCGAGAAATTGGAATAGTTAAACTATCACATTCATTAGATGTATTTAGTGATACATGGGATGTTTTTTGGAGAGTATCATGGAGTAGGTTTTGCATTGGAGTTTGGTTTTCTTTATGCTTTTTTGGTTTTGTATTCTTTCACTATATACTTGGTTGTTTTGTAGTCTTCCATTGTTTTACTCTTGTTAATTTGTTCTGATATAAAGGAAATTACAATTTGAATTTAATTTTTATCATTCATCATGTAGCATTTTATTTTGTTGTGAAAGTTTTGTTTGGTTCTTTTATTTTCAAACAGAAAATCAACCCCATCTATTCAAGAAGACCTTGTCATTTATTGTCTGTATTTGGTGTATTGGGGACATTGCTTAAGGCTAAGTTTCATTACACCACCTAATCAAGCCAATGAGGAGGGCTGCGATGTTAAAAGTGGAATCATCATGGTCCTTCTAATATTTTTAGAACATGTGGTGATTTTTCTGTTTGGACTTTGACATGGTCTTGGATATCAGTCTTGGAGTTAAAATTCATTCTAGTCTATTTCTGAGTTAGGATTGTTGAAAGGGGTAGGATTGTCAAAACTAGAAATGTAAAGAATTAAATGATTTATATAACATTTTTATTATTAACATGAATACTCCATGTATTTTGGTACAAATTTTTTTTAGAGACACTTATAGGAATTGGAATCTCGTTGTCTGGGGTTTAGCTAATGGGATGGGCATGAAATGCATTATAGGAATGATTCACCACTAATATTGAATATTTAATTTTGGTTAATGATTTTTCTTTTGGTTAAATGTGTTTAATTTTTAAAATTAATTATGTTTTTTAATGTGATATTTTTAATGGAATGAAAGCGTTATTTTGAAAATGGTTTTATTTTCAAAAGCAAGTTGAAAATTTTCAAAAATGGTTAAACTATGATAAATTTGAATTTTTTAAAGTAATGTTGTAATAGTATTATGTGATAGAATTTGAAGTTTTTAATCCTTTAGTTAATATAGAGTGATACTTATGGAATTATTTTTCTTCTAGAAAACGAAACCATATAGGCATAATAGGAATCAACTAGAAGAATATGTTGAGAATGTGGTTTCACCTGAGTTGAAATTGAACCAGAAGCTAGTTTAGAGTAGTGTCCAAGAATTTTATGCTATGCATAATAGGACTATGAGTGCTGGTCCAAGGAAATTAGATTATAAGTCAAATTCTAGAATCAAAATACAACCATATTTTAGGGTAGTTCTGAACTATAAAAGGTATAGGTTTGGCTGAGTAGGATGAATCTTATATTAAATTTCATTGGAAAACCAACAGAGTTGAAATTATAGATGGAAACTTATATTCTAGAATAATTATCTCTCCAATAATTGGATTTATATGTTCATGATAAATTAAACCACAACCTTTCATGTGATTATTTTGTGGAGTTTTTTAACAAATACCTATTTCCTCATACATTCTGAATTCAAAGAAGTATATATTTTTTCAGATTGTTGTAGGAAAATTTTTCTATCATTGAGTATGAGACTAAATTCAAGAATTTAGTGTTCTTTTAAACCACATATTCTTCTAGTGCTTCATTTAAGGAACTCATCATTGAATTGGGGATTAGGAAGGATATTCATTTGATGATTTTTCTGTTTTGTGTTAAGAACTATAAAGAGATGGTAAATAGACAGATGGTGGCTAAAAGAGACATCTTAGGAGCTACTGGAGGACGAAGTATATTGATAACTCTGGGAAACAATGGGAACTCTAATTTTGGGAGCAAGAAGATGAGGGACACCTATTTCTAAGGCTGAAACATAAATAAAAATGAGATGAATCGATCAAGGAATATTTGACTGAGACCCACAAATAAAGTGGGATGTTTTGAATGTGGTTACTTTGACCGAATGAAGAAGAAGTGTATGACACCACAATGATAATTCCCCAATTACAAAAAATGGGGCATCCTCACCACTATTTTCACAGTGCTCTGAGGTCTGGTATTTGGGACACAACTCATATGTCACGAGTGTCATATGCTTCGATGGGATGAGGAAAATAAAATAAATATAATAAGTAGAATAGAGATAGCTATAGAGATTCTAGGAATACCATTACTCATTATCAAGGGAAATCTCTATAGTGAAAAAAATAAAAATTTTAGCAAGTAATATATTTTATAGAGAAGATAATATTATTGTGGATGATCAGTCTGAACCATCTATGGTGCGAGGTAATATTTTTTATAATTCTACCCTTTTAAAATCTTAATTTAATTAGAATATATCCCATTTCTTTATTTCCTCTCTTTCTATTTATTTTTGATTTTAAAAGTTGAGAAGATACCTTCTATAATAAAACATAAAACACATCTTGGTCAAAGAGAGTGTCATGACTTTCTACCTAATAATGTTCTAAAAATATTGATGGAGTTGAGGTTATATTGGATTTATTGGTGATGAAGATGGATGCTTATGATATAATTCTAGGTATCGATTGGTTGATTCTGTTCAAGGATCATATCTACTAGTATAAACTAAGAGTTAGTTCTATGAGTAAGGAGGGAATTGAGCTTCCTTTTCAAGGATACTAGAAAGTAAAGGTAGGTGCAAAAAGACTATTGGCACAAAAAGTTGGAATGATCTCATACCATATAGAAGCAATGACCTTGAAATCTATGGAAAAGATCAAGAATAATAGTTTTCCAGTAGTGGTTGATCATTTTCAATATGTTTTTCCTGATATTATCTTTGGATTTCGACCTATTAGAGAAGTGGAGTTTATTATTGATCTCATTTAGTGTACAAGTCTTATTTCCCTATTATATTATCGAATAGAAGCAAAAAAATTATGGGAATTAAAGGCATAGTTGGAATAGGTTTGAGGTAAAGGGCTCATTCATCCGAGCATGTATTTTTAGGAAGCACCAATTTTTCTTATCAAGAAGGAAGATGGAACTATTCAAATTTATGTCTATTATCGTATTCTTAACCATGTTATGACAAAGAAATGGTATCCACATCCATGAATTGATGGTCTATTTAATTAATTTTTGGGACCACAATGGTTCTCTAAAATTGATTGGTGACCAAGGTATCAACAATTGCTAGTTCTAAAGGGGGATATTCTAAAGACATCTTTCAGAACATGATATGACCAATATGAATATGTTGTTATGACTCTTAGTCTAAATAATGCACTAATATTATTTATTTAATTTATGAATCAAATATTTTAGAGGTTTCTTGATTAATATTTAGTGGTTTTATGGATGATATATTGGTTTATTCAAGAACGGGGGATGAGCTTGATAAACACTTTGCGACGATATTGGGAATCTTAAAGAATCAATATTTGTATACCAAATCTTCAAAAAAAAAAATTTAGACAAAAGAGGTTCTCTTAATTGGCCATGTAATCTCATAAAGGGATGTTTCCATGGATCTTGAAAATATAAAAGCTCTTATCTCTTGGAAAATTTCATAGAATGTCTTCAAGATATAGAGTTTCTTTGGTCAAGTGGTTATTACCAAAAAAAATTTCTAGGAATTATTAAGACTATATTCACCTATGAATGATTTGAAAAAGTATAATTATCATTTCTAATTTAATAAATAATTTCTAGAAGTATTTTTAAGAGCTCAATCTTTATCTTACATCAGTACCTATCTTCAAATTTCCAGAATTAGGAAAAGGGTTTGTGGTGTATTTCGATTCTTTAGGATAATGTTTGAGATGTGTTCTCATGTAGAGAGATCATGTTATTGTTCATTGATTAAGGAATTTTAGGTTTCATGAGAATAACTACCCAAAACATGACTTGGTGTCAGCTTTTATAGACCATGATTTGAAAGAATTTCCTCATTACCTATTTGGTGAGAAATTCAATGTTGTTACAAATCATAAGAGCTTGAAACATATCTTATCATAATGGGGTTTAAATCTAAGACATGTAAGATGGATTGAATATCTCATGATTTTTGACTTTGACTTGTTGTATACACTAGGTAAGGGAAATTTGGTGGTGGATGCATTAAATAGAAATTTTTATGATTAGTTGGAAGGACGATCTTGAGCTCAGTAGTAGTTAATGTTAGTGAAAGAATATATGAGTGTGGAATATAAAGACCTAGGTGATTATTTGGTTTTCTTTCTAGTATCGTTCATCCTTGATTTGTTGGATAAGTTTAATGATTAAAATACATATGATGCTGAATGTGTGGCTTTAAGGTCCAAAATCAATGGTGGGGAGACCATTGAGGGATGGAAGCTAGATGGAATTTAAGTATTGTGGTTTATAAATCGGATGGTTATACATATGTCTTGTCAGTAACAACTTCATCGTGCTTACAACTATTCAAGATGGAATTTTCAACCTACAATAAAAAAGATGTATAAGGAATTTAAAGAAGAGTTTTTGTGGGTCAATACGAAAAAGAAGGTGTTTGAGTTTGTTTCAAGATACATAACCTTTTAGTAGGATAAGGAAGAACATATACAACTACCAGGTATGTAGTAGTGTTTTCCTATACTTATTTGGAAATGGGAGTAGATATCCATGGATTTTGTAATAGGCCTCCCAAGAATGTTTTCAAAAAAATGATACCATATGGATGGAAGTTTATTGGCTCACAATGTCGATCCATTTCATCATAATTCATGAAACTCATACGGTGGAGGACCTGTTAGAAATCAATATTTGAGAAGTAGTAATGGGGCATGATGTACCAGTTTCAATACTATCATACAGAGATCTGAGGATTATGTCTCATTTATATAAATCCTTATAGAAATACCTTGGGACTCAATTGACCCTAAGTATAGTGTATCATCCTCAGACAGATGGTAAATCTAAAAGTATGATAAAAACCATAGAAGACATGTTGCAAGCTTATATAATAGATTTTGGTGGCTGATAGGAAGATCACATACCATTAGTGGAGTTATCATATAACAACATCTACCAGGCCTTGATACATATGGTTGTTTTTGAAGAATTTTAGAGGAATCCTTATCGTTCTGAACCTTATTGTGTAGATATATGAGATATTGCACTTGTTGGGATAATCCTTGTCCAAGAGACAATAGAGAAGATTTAGTTGATTAGAAAATGGATGGAGACAACTCAGATTCATCAGAAATAATATGTGGTCATGATTGATGGTTGTTGTCTTTCTAGGTGAGTGATCATGTGGTTTTGAGGATCTATATGAGATGTGGAAATCATCGATTTTGGGAAGCAAGGAATGTTATCCCATTAAGATATATTCCCTTTTGAGATATTGTAATAGGTTGTTGAGGTGTAATATCATTTGGATTTTCCACTATGGTATTGTTTTTTTTTCATAGCGTCTTCCTTGTTTTCCTAGTAGAAAAAGTATCACCCTAATCTTCACCATGTTATTCAATGAGATATTTTTGACCTAGAGACAAATTCTTTGTTTGTACATTTTCTAGTGCATATTTTTGATAAGAAAGAGAAAGTATTTCTTGGAAAAATCCTCATTAAGTGCACGTTTTTTGGAAACCTGGTCTGATTCAGGAAAAGGCTTGGGAACTAGAGATGTAAATAAAAGAGAAATGGAAAAATCATTTTCAGGGAAACAATAGTTTTCAAATTTTAAGGGATGGAAATTCCAATGACATAGAAAATGTAGCACCTCTGTTTCAGGTATGTAACCATTATTTTTCATATTTTAAGTATTTAATGTTTTTTGGGGGTAGTTTGGAATGGTTTTGAGAAATTTTGGAATATTTTGGGGGCATTTATATGGCTCCTCAATTTGACCACAATTTTTGGAAATCGTACAACACCTATAGGAGACCGTGTACATTGAGACAGGGGATAAAGGAAAGGTACACGAGTAGTGAACGGTTTTTCCATAATGTGTTGAATCCTATATAAAACCATGATATATTGAGCAGTGGGATTTGACATAGTTGGAAAATATTTGTCTAATCATGAAAGTAAACCATGAAAGGTACCCAATAGAGATAGATGCTGGTGCACAGTTAGCACAAGGTTTGTCTAACTATGTGACTAATCATGCACATGCTAAAAGTGAGATCCTAAAATTGTGGATTTTACATGTTCTGGTCTCTTTTTCCCTTGTTTTTCCTCTTACGTGTCCCTAACACGAGTTCCCCTCTTCCTACTGGCTACAAAATCTTATCCCATCTATTTAGAGGTGATCCAAAGGCTTCTCTAGGTGTTTTCAAGTTGGATTATTGCAATAACTCGACCTTCCAAGTTGTTCATAATGGTTTTACTTAGATATACTTCTCCCTCTCTCACTATTTCATATATCTAAATAAGTTGTGGATATATATTTAGTTTTTGATGCCATATATTACTATATTTGTCCTTTTTGATGTTATGGGATGATATTTAAGGTGGGTTCTTGGAGATTCAACCTCTTTTCATTGGAATTTAACTGTCGTTCTTCATTTTATCCATAAAACCTGAGGTATGTGGCTTCACTCTCAACTACTCCATTTATAATATTAATGTTTAGTTTCAAATTGATTAAATTGATTGAAATTTATTGTGAATTTGGAATGAAAATCAGGGTATAAACCATCTTTAGTGATGGGTTTTAGTTTCGTATGAAATTGAATAATTTTTTAGAAATGTGGTTTGATAAGTGAATTTAAAATATTGATTTTAAAATAGTTTCTTGGTTTTATTTAAGGAAAAATATTTTTAATAAAAAGTTTGTTTTATAGAATTTTTTTGGCATTGAAATCATATTGTAATGATTGTATTGGAATGGTTTTTGGGCATACCTAAGGGTGTGTGTCCATATTGGATTGACTGGATTAGTTTAAATATAACATTATTCTTGGTACAAAAGGTGTATTGTAACATAGGATCTAATAACCTTATCATGACTTGGTAGATTGATGAGAAACCACTCATGGGTATGGAATATTCATAATGAAGAATGCATGTGTGGATGTATGGGTTTGTGGATTGTACTAGGACATTCTTAATTATTTGTGAAATGGTTTTTGAGTAACATGCTTGTTTTCTTTTTATGGAAAAGTTTTTTCTTAGTAAACTATTTTTCATAGAAATACCTTTATCTTGAGATAAATTCATTATTGTTTTTATAAAAATTGTTTTATATAAATCTTCCAATATGTTATATCCTAGTGGTATGAGTAGGTAATCCATTAGGGGAAATCCTACTGAGTTACATTACTCAGCCATGCTTTGGCACATTGGTGATTTTTTAGATATCATTTATGCGTACATGGGAAAAGGAAAAGTGTCACACTTCTCTAGGGGTCCTTTTTGATACATGGGATGTTTTATGGAGTGGATCATGGATCAGGTTAGAGCTTTAGAGTTTGGTTGTCTTTGAGCTTTTTTGGTTTTGTAGTCTTCTTCTTTGTACTAGGTTGTTTTTTAGTCTTCAATTGTGGTATTCTTGTGTTTTTTAATATAAAGGAAATGTTGAGTTGTCTTTGATTTTTATCATGAATCATGTTGTAGTCTAATAGGTTGTGACATGTTTTCTCAATTTTTTTATTTTCAAAGGGAAAATCGTCCACCATCTGTTCATGAATCCCTTGGTATTTATTACCAACCTTTGGCATCTTGGGGATGTATCTTAAGGAAAAGTATCATTACATAAAATTATCAAGCCAATGAGTAGGGAGAGATGTTTCAAAGTATATTTATTAAAGGGTGTTATAAAGTTTAGTAAGAAATGGTAACTAAAACCCATGTACACCAGACCCTTTGAAATCCTTTCATAAATAAGTGTTGTTTCTTATCATTTGGAAATGAAACTACATCTCTCAAATGTACTAGATGTGTTCCATACATCATTATTAATAAAGTGAATTCTAAACCCAACACATTTTATCACCTCTAATGGAAAAGAATTAGAACTTGATCTACCATACTGTAAAGAACTCATATTGATTTTTGATACTAGATAGAAAGTATTGATGAATCAGATGACTTTTTTGGTTAAGGTACATTAGAGAAATCAAAAAATTAGGGAATAAACTTGAGAAACAGAGGATATTATGAAAGATAAATACACTTATATGATTAGAAGGTAATATACATAAAATTTTGAGGATGTAATTTTAATAGGAGGGAAGAATTTTACACCCTGAGAAATTATGATTTATTTCCTTTAATTAAATTCAATCTCTTTCATATACTATGATTCACATAGCACGAGGATTAAATGAAACATGATACACAATTAAACTTTTATTTAAACAAGAACATTGTAACCTAGCCATTAAATTTTTGGGTATGAATTGGAATAAATAAATTATGGAAAATACATATTTTACACACATTAATTGTATTTATATTTATTATAATGAAAGATAATAATCATTTTAATGAAACAAATTGTTTTCTAACAAACTATGTTATCTTGTCAAAGGGAATTGTTTCATCATTTCTTGCACATTTATGATGAGATTTATTTTTAAAACTATAAGAAAATTTATTTTATAAAATGAAAATCATTTTTTAAATCATCATATCAAAATTATCATAGGGTGAATTTTTGTGATTTTTTTTAAAAATATTTTTTAATGTGAATAGTTAAAACTTGTAATTTTTATTGAAAACTGTCTATTTATTTAAATTATTTACAAATTTGTACAATATTTAATTAGGTTTTAGAGAAAAATTATTTAAATTATTTTATATTCATTTAAATTCACTTCATATTAAATTGTGATATTAAAACCTTTTATACTTATGAGAATTTTCTCCTTCGAAACCTGCCCTATCTCTAAGTCTGCAGGTAACATTTTAAATTATATTCATCCACCTTAATGAATTGATTTTTTAAAAATATATTTCATATTTGGAATCATAATAACTTATTTTATTATGTTATCTTATTTTTTTACTGTTATGAATAGTATAATTAGAAGTAACTAATTATCGTAGTAAAGGTAAAAAATGATTTATCAAGGGGGGTTAAACGAAGAATGTAAGGGTTAAAAATTCCCGAAAACTTGTACAAAAAATATTTTATGATCATATTTTGACTCTATCATCTCTAATGGTCTAAAATTACCCTTTTTAGATCATTTTTTAATTATAAAAACATTGGAGTAATTGATTATTTTAAAATTTTCTATGTGTGTCCTCTCCCCCACTTATAAAAGGACACCCCCTCTCATATCCTATTCACACTTACAAATCAGTTTGGTTTATAAAATAACTTTGAAATAAAATAAATATTCATAATATAACATCCTAGATCCTTTTTTATTCAGTATTCATCCTATGAAGGATTTTGGTGCAGGGATAAAGACATTCCTTGAAGAAATGGTAATGTTCTTAAACGAACAATTTGAATTTTTTTCTTTTTCCACCCCTTTGAAATATTATTCAATCCTGATATTATAATAATAAAAGTATATCACATGTACTAAGATGTGATTAGTTTAATTTTATAACCTATATCCATCTACACTTCTATCAAATGGGAAATAAAATTATCGATCGTGTGTATAGTGGACTACCACCTCCCAAACCAATATAATTCGTTTTCAATCACCAGCATTCAAGGGTGGACATAATGATTAATTTAACACATTTATATAATATATATTATATTATTAAACTTTTAATATTATAATATCACATCTACCTTCCCACAATTCATGCCAATTAAAATATGATAACATCGCTTGGGCGTATGTCAGATTACTGTCTCGCAATGCGATGTGATTCGTTTTTAACATACAATTTAATTATAAAGTAATGATGGAAAATGTAAAGAATATATGTAAATTAAATTAAATTATATCAATTATATAAATTTAACATATTATATTCTCCCTTACCCATTAACCGGTATAGGGAATAATATTGTCACTCATGTGTACACATGACCTACCATCTTCGTGAAGCGATGCAATTCATTTTTTCATGCCCAACTTTCAAGAAAGGTTCTAATAATTTATCTATTGAGTAAAAATGATATTTATAAAATTATTATCATTATGTATATTATATATTTATTTCATATATACAAGAACACAAACATTAAGGAAAAAAAAATTCTTGAGAAAATAAGGCAATTAGCACCCAAAACAATGGAAATAATGAAATATTAGTAACAAATGGGAAATTTTTTTAGGAGAATCATATATGAAAATATAAATACTAAAATGGTTATTTAATAAATTAATAATATTATCATAACCATTATAAATAATGTTAATGATTTTTCGACTAAAGGAAAGTGTGAGGTATGGGATTTCATCTCAATTTCTATTTATTTGAGACATATTTTGTAATATAAACACATTTACTTTTATACAACGTATATAATACCAATTTTAACCATTTAACATGAATAAAAATTTATTTTTTATTATTAATGTTTCATTTCATGTTTATATTTCATTGGGTTACAATTTAAAAGTTACATAATAGGTAAAAATTATTGCACAATCTCGTTTTATTTTGTGATTATTAACATTTTCTTGAAACAAGAGATTTCTTGTGATAATGTTTCAATGGAAATTAAATTGATAAAAAATATTAATATTATATTTATCATGTATATAATTATTTCCAAAAACATATAGCAGTTTTACATACGGTGTTTACTTTGAAAGTTAACTGATTAATTGTAGAAATATTGATAAACTCCTATCTTTACTCAATTCAAATATTTGATTATAAATCATATGGATTCATGAATTAAATTTATTATTAAATATATGAGGAATTATTTGATCATGCAGTAATGGGTGAGTCCTAGTTATATATTTCCCCTCGATGCATCATCTTGTCTCACGAAAAAAATTGGTTGGCCAAATTAGATGGGTGTTTACCCCATAGTTATAAAATTTCATGAGAAAGGACTTTATAGTAGAGTTATCCAGGATGACATAGATCATGATGTGAAATTATTAATAATTTCCTACATTTATAATTTAGTTATTATTATTATCCATGATATTTTCACAATGATATTATCTATGGATGCATTTTATTTTTAGTTTACTGATTAAATAGAACGTTTATTCAATTATTTTTGTTTCCACGTTGATTATACATTATAGAAAAATGATATTCGTGTTATTGATAAAATTGAATGTATTTTCAATTATTTACTAGTAAATATTTTTTATTCTAATTTGATTCAAGCTAGATTCTTATGTATGTAACCCTTTATGAGCATTTGAGCTAACCCTTATTTTTTTCCTTTCCCTAGGATAAGAAAAATAATTCTAGGAATGATTTAGTGGATGAAAAATGTTTTCCATTATAATTATTTTCACTTTATTTTAGTATGTAAAATGGTTATTAGGAATGTTAAGGGTTCTCCAAAATAGCTAAAGTGTTTGGTCCTTTAGGATTTGACACCTTGAATCTATGCCAATATAAATGTGTACACAGCATATCTATGTTAATAGATTCTAGTTCATTACATCTCTATATAGTGAACCACCATCTGATGTGCCTTAGTCTAGGTCATCTATTTGATGATTCCCTATTTTTCACCAGAGTTTGGTGCTCCTATAATAAGTGAACCTATTCTACAACGAAGACTTTCCATGGCTAGATACTCCTGATTAAAAACTTTAAGCACTCTCATTCTATGATAATTTCTATAACCTATTATCGACAATCCTACACCACATTATATATGGATACTTCTAAAAATTATGTGGAATGAATATGATCTCATTTTAATTATTATTTTCAACTGAACTTTCATTCAACCAACTTAAATGTTACTAAAACATCAGAATCAACAATATTCATGTGAATTTCCTTAAACCTTAGTTTCAATGATCTTATTAAAATCTTACTTAAATCATTCTATATTTAATAATTTTAAAATAATTGGTAAAAATTGTAAAATTTTTTGAATTTATAAAGCTAATTTAATGATTCTAATAATGAATTCAAGTGTATATTTTTCCAAATAATTCATAATAACATCTCTATTTAGTACTATTTTGTCTGAATCCTCTTTGTTCAATCATCTACATCTAATTGGATTGGTTTAGAAACACATGATTTTATTATCCAATACTCATCTTATGTTTCCACTAAATGATGGACTCATAGAAGTATGTTTGTGATGATCTATCTGATGAATTTATATCTCTTCATCCAATCATTCTATATCCATTAAAGCTTTATCTAAAGATCCATATTCTAAACTCAATCTAATAAAACTTTACATATTATTCATTCGACATAGTATGTCTGATAAACTTCAAATTTCTCTATTTTTAATTCTTTATAATTTTCTATCTTGAAAAAACATTATTTTCAATCCTTTTGGTTCTCATCTGTCTAATGATATCTCTAGAATCTATCCATTATAAATTCATTGATCACTATACGTCTCAATCTAGTATACCTTATACCTTCCCATCTGGTATAATATATATATATATATATATATTCATTTTATATTATTAGATATTTTATTTTTGATTATTTTCATTCTGATGGACTTGATTTGGTTAACTTTATTTGAATGGAAGGTTCATGGTTTAAAATCTTAAAGCATTGCATAACATAAAAATTCATCATTTTATAACATAAACTTTGAAATAACTATCTTTTTTCTATAAGCTCATTCTTTTACCCTTAGTTCAAAAACCATCTTAGTTCTCCATCTAATGATTTTATAAAATATCATAAAGTTATTTATTAAACTTTTTATAGCCTCAAATCAAGAATTTTAACTTAAAACATTATATATAATTAATAACTTGATCCTTTTAAATCTATTATCATTTATAAACATCATCTTAAACCATAAAAATATTTCATTAATTATGAAGTTATGAACATTGAAGACTGTAATTGCATCATTTTACAAAATAATGTATCTAAAAATTTTTTATGATAAAGAACAACCCACATTCTCCTAAAATAAAAAAACAATAAAAAATTATAATTTGAAAAGAAATACAAAAATTATTATAAAATCAACCCAAATGATCTTAATAAATCATATATATGGATCCAACATAAACAAATACTATATATTTTCTCTATAAAAGGGTTTATAGAGACACCTAGTGGGTTAGAATAAACATTTGATTCGATGATAATAGTTCTAGATGAGTTTTGTTAAATATTGTATCAACAATAATCTATATGGTGTTTTCTTATAAAATCTCTCAGTAGAATTCTAATTAAATATACCATGTAGCTATGGACTATTCACCCTTGATCATCATGGGACAATTATATTTAACATATTTGGGTGATTTCATGGTCCATGTGGTGGTAGTATCATGGGTGGGTTCCATGTGAGTTCCCTTAGAGATAAGAATCATGCATAGAGTATTTATATATTTGATTGATGCATGCAGAGTGGAATTACATATTTGGTATAGGAATGAAAATTATATAGTATTTTCTGATGTAAAGAACATGAGATGTGTTAGTATAAATTATTGGTTTTAGAGGGAAGGATCTGTAGGATGTTTAAAATTTTCAATTATAGGTTCACTTTTGGTGGTGGGTGTGTTGTGGATGATTCTGAGTTTTGAATGATTACTATATCGTAGTTACTCATATTTTTGGCCTTGGAATGAATTATATTTAAGTATGGTATAAATGTAAGCACTAAGTTGATTTAGGATATATGAAATTGAAATTCAATGAGGCTTCGACATGTTTTTGGTGCATGAGCCGAGGTTGGATGATGTACCACTCATGGGAGAAAGAGTTTAGTTGTTCGATAAGGTTTTATGTGAGTGTGCACTAGAAATTTATGAAAAATATTGATGTGGTAAAAATTTGTTATGTGAAGTGACATTTGATTATAAACGGGTGAGATACTATTTGTAAGATGAGGATATATGGAACCACAAAAAGTTTTACGGGATGGTGGGGCTAGGTTTACTAAAAATGGAGTTTGTTTCCAATTTGATTTATGATGACATTGTGGATGGATACTGACTATGTTAGATAGGTTGGTGAAGATGAAATAGTAAACCAAATTTTCTAGCGATTCATACACATTGTGATTGGAATGAATTAACATGGAGAATATCTAGAAACCCCCATACTTATTTAATGATTCCTAAGAGAATCACCAAAAAAATGGATTGCATAGAAGTTTTACATTGGTGAAGGAATTAATTTCAATGAGTACACCACGGATAAATTGATTGGCTAACTCCTTCAGTATGAACTGGAACTGAAGATCCTAGATGATGAGGAGATAATAAAAAAAATTTAGCCTTTAAATATTTCAATGTTTTATATACCAAATATTATAATCTTGATCAGCATGATAGTGAAAAAGAATTTATTGTTCAGATTGTGATGAGGGTTTAAAAATAATGAAAAATAAATGATTCAAAAACCATTTCCGAAGAAACCCTCAAAAATAAAATCAAAAGAGAGATAATAAAGGTGGTAGGAATTACAATTCATTAGATTTATCTTTTTATGAGTGTAGTAATTAAGGTCACATCAATCCTATCTGTCCAAAACTAATGAATAAATACAAATAAAAAATAACGATAAAATTGAATTGAAAACTAGTGATAGTTGTACATAAGACTCTAATTCCATTTAATGATCTAAAAATGAAAAGGAAACTACTAAATTATGGTTCAAGGCAACACAAGATAAGGGTAGTGAATCTAGTTTTGTTGTGGATTTTTTGATTATGACTATGATTTTAAGAATCCAAATGTTTCTGAATTAATTAAAGAAATTGAAAGACTAAGAAAAGATATTTTTAAAGATAAAGATTTATATAATAAGGTTAAGTAAATTAATTAGAAACTCGTTTCTAAAAATAAAATAATTTTACTATAAAATGAATAATTAACAAACACTATTTCATCATATCACTATAATGTTTATGAAATTTTGAAGTCTGTTGAATATTTTAATATAAAATTCAAAAATGAAGTTGAAGGTCATAAAAAATTATCTTCTTTTATTTATGGTGTTTAAAAATATCATAAAATGATTTTTTTAAATAAAACGGATAAAAATAAGGATTGTTTTGGTTATGATAGAATATTACCTAAAATGTTTAAAACCAATTTTGTTCAAAGTTTATTTTTATTACATATGTTGTTACTGGTTTTAAATGTGGCATGAAAGGTCTTTATGCAAATGATTGTTCTTTTAAATTAAAAAAAATCTTTAGGATTTACAAAAACTAATATTGTAATTTATTATTATCAAGAGTACCTTACAATAACTGTTTAATCTCTGTATGGGTATCTAAATTTTTTATTACTAATCATATTGGACCCAATGGTTATTGGGTACCAAAATTGTCAAGTTATTTATTTTTATAAGGGAAATGAATTGGTTGTATCAGTAATAACATATGGTAAATGGAAAGGGGACACTCTAAGCATATGAATAGAGACACATCAATTTTTACCACTAAAAACACATGTGATGGAGGCATTGTTACATTTAAATATAATTCCAAATTCCATGTAAAAGGTTTTGGTAATGTTTGTATTTAAAATTAAACTTTTTATTTATAATGTTTGGTATATTAAAATTTTAAACCATAAATTAATTAGAATATCCCAATTATCTAATGATATAATTGAAGTGATATTTTAAAGTGATAAATTGTTAGTTTTTAAAGATGATTATTTATAATTTAAATCTAATAGAAAGGAACATATTTATACTATTCACTTTAGTAAACTAATTTTTCAACATGTTAAGTATATGAATTATTTATCGAATGAAACCATCAACTAGAATCCCCATTTAGGTCATATTAATTTTAGAATGATACAAAATATCTCAATATTAGATAATGGGTTACAACTTCTTTCCTTGAAGAAATTACATCTTTAGGTTTGTGATGCTTCCATGAAAGGGAAGAAACTCAAATTTTCTTTTAGACCTATCAATTATAAAAGTATTAATAGACCTTTAGAATTATCACATCTTAATTTATTTGTATATAATAAAATTTATATCATTGGTGAAAAGAAATATACTTTACTTATTTCTTATTATTATAGTAGATTTAATTGGTATACTTTATTGCTCATAAAAATGATACTTTCTCAAGATTGACTATATTTTTTAATTTAGTTCAAAATGAAACATGTTATAGGATTCGTTATATTTATAGTGATAAATTTGGTGAATTTAATAATTTTTATTTTTATTTTTTTGAAAATAATGGTAATTTTCAGACTTTTTTAGCTCCAAGAACACCATACTAAAATGGTGTCATAGAACAAAAAAATAAAACTTTTATTGAAATAGAAAAAACTATTTTAAATGAATATAATATGCCTTTATATCTCTGGGATGAGTCCATTTTTTTGTATGTTCTAGTTAAATTATAATTATTTTTGACCTTTTCTAAAGAAAACAACTTATCAATTATTCAAATATAAAATTCTTAAGTTGGTTGTTTTTGTTTTTTTGGTTTTATAGTTTTTTTTAAATTCAATGGATAATTTTGATAAATTTGATGCTAAAAGTGATTAAGGTATTGTTCTTTATTGAAATAATAATAGTAAATCCTATAAAGTATATAATAAAATATAAATGGTTGATGAAGAATCACTTCGTGTTATGTTTGATGAAAATAATGTTAAATTAAAATATGATTCTAATGTGTTAATGAAGAATTTAAATATATTAATTTTGGTGAAGGAAAACCTCAGGATAAGAGTGAATAAATTAAAGGGGAGCATATTATTCCTTTACCTAATCCAATATCATATAATATTCATAAATATAATATTTATGAAAATGTAATTTGAAATGTTGATTCTTGTGTTAAAACTAGAAATTATGTTTTAAATTTATGTTCCAATTATCATTTTATTTCTAATTTTTTCCCTAATAATGTTAAGGATACTATAAATGATTCTAACTCGATTATTTCTACGCAAGATGATATTAATAAATTTGTTTGAAATAATTTTTGGTATTTTGTATAATTTCTAGAGGATAAGTAGGTAATCAGAACTAAATAGATATTTAGAAAAAAGTTGGATGAATATAGAATGATTTTCAAAAACTAGGATAGACTTTTTTCTCAAGGATACTCTCAAAAAAGAAGGTATAGAAATTAAAGATTTATTTTTACCTATTTATAGGTTATAGGATATTATAATATTTTTGTATTTTTCTTATTTTTAGGGTTTTAAATTATATCAAATAGATGTAAAAATTTCTTTCTTATATGGTTTTATAACAGAATATGTATATATTTCTCAACCCCTGGTTTTGAAAATGAAAAATATCCTAACCATGACTTTAAAATGTCTAAGGATTTATATGGTCTCAAACAAGAACCAATGATTTGTTTAAAAGAATTTATTTATTTTGTTAAATAATGGGTTCACAAAATGAAATATTGATCCTAAAATATCTATTAAATGAATTTCTAATGATATATTAATTACAAAAATCTATGTTGATGATATGGTTGTTTGGTTCAAATAGTGAAATTATTTGTAATAATTTTTCTACTTTGATGTATTTTGAGTTTGATTTGAGTTTAGTGGGATATTTTCTGTTATTTCTTGGACTAAAATCTTCTAAAAAAATGATTTAATTTTTTGGATCAATCTATGTATGATAAAGAGTTTGTCAATTTTTTTCTTATTTTCTCGAAATCTATGAAAACTTATATGGAAAATAATTGTAAATTAAATGCTGATTCATGTTGTAAATCTATTTAAATTATAGTTTATAGATGTATGATTGGTATATAACTCTATTTAACTACATATATACCAGATTTCATGTTTAGTGTTTGTTTATGTGCTAGATTTCATACCGATTATAAAGAGAGAAATATTAAATCGGTAAAAATAATAATTAGATATGTTAAAGGAAATTTTGATTATGGTTTATTTTATCCAAAATAAATATTTGTTTATTTAATATACTATCTTAACTCTTATTTTAGAGGTTGTGACATTGATAGAAAAGTCACATTAGATATGTGTCATTTTTTAGGAAAAATTTTAATTTATAGGATATCTAAGAAAAAAATATCTATTTCTATATCTATTGTTGAAGATGAGTATATGTTTTCCACCATCAGTTGTGCTAAATGGTTATGGATTAAGAAAAAATTTAGGTGATTTTGGTATTTATCTTGATACACTACCAATTTACTGTGACAAAAGATAAAATATTCCAATTTATAAGAATATTTTACAACATTCTAGAATTAAGATTATAGATCATAGATTTCATTTTATTAGAGATCACGTGAATAAGGGTGATATTGTTTTAAAATTTATACCTACTAAAAATGAGATATCAAACATCATTACAAATCCTTTAGACTCTTTTAAGCTTGAAAAAAAGTAAATTTGACCATGGGATGTTGGAAATTTAATTATTTAATTATTTAATTTATTTAGGAGGAGCTTTTGTTTTATTTTTTTTATTTAAAAAAATGGGAAGAATATTGATTTTAAATTTTTAGGTTTTATAATTAAACAAAAAGGTGGAGTCTTTTGTGAACGTTCATGCATGTATTTCTATTTTGTTTGATTACATATTATTTTATGTTATTATATACTTCAGAAACTTTTATCATTTAATCCGAGAAACTATTTCAAAAACATCTTTGTATTTTTATTATTATATGAGTTATAGTGATTAAAATTTTATTATCATTCTTTTATTTGAAATATAAAAAGTTAATATAACTTTTATTAAACTAAAACATTGTATAATTCTTTCACTAAAATGTTTTAATTTATACCCGAATATGATTCATGTTTTTGGTATCATGTAGGATTTTCAAAATAAACCACTTTAATGTTTTCTTTTTTAATTTATTTATTAGAAGTGTTATACGTATCAAATTCCATTGAAAGATATACAATTTTAAATAGAACTCATTTATCTCCATTTAATTATAATAAATTAAGGTCTAAATTTTTAGTTTATGGGGTGCACCATATGTTTGAAGATCTTATAACATATCCATAATTATGAAAATTTCATATTTAGAATTCTTTTTTTGTTTCTCTAATATCCCATTCATTTGAAATTTGATTCACTCAGGGTTTGTTCAGTGACAAATATAACGAGTTCTTGTTAATTTAATTATACTTCATGAAAATCTAAAAATATCATTTGAGTACCTTATAATATGTTCAAATTACTTAAATGGTTTCTTAAATATTCAAATCTTGAATTCACTCTATTTTATTGACATCCAATTCAATACTTTTCAGAATTAAGGGATTCTTGATTCGTGGAAGAGATCTTGAAATTATCTTTATTTAATTTTGTTGCACCAACAAAAAATTTAGTATTTTACACGGATAATAAACTCATTGAAGTATCGATGTCAAATTTTGAACATAAAATGATGAATCACTACTTGTCACACTACCATAGACCAGCACATATGAAATGCCAACATTTAACACCGCTCACTAGAAAACAGTGAAAAGGTCCACCTTGTTCAATGCTATCTCAAAGCACTAATGAAGATCTCTATTATCATTTCTAAAAAATGTGCTAATGAAGCTTTCCCTTTATTAGTGATTTTCTAGGCATTGATAAATTTGTTTTATAAAACATACTACTAATATATATATATAATTATTATATTTATATTATAAAATAATGTTTTATATATTTTTAATTAAAAAACACATGTTTATAATTAATATAAATATGATATATTAATATACATGTTTTCAATTATTCATATATAAATATATATATATATATAATGTTTAAAAAAAGTATTTATAATATTATAAATAGATATATATATATATATTTATTTAGTTAAATTACTATAAAATTATAATATTTATTTTAAATAATATATATTTATATTATATTTTTAATTATATATATATTTATATATTAATATGTATATATATAATTATATAAATATGCATGATTATATAAATATATATAAATATATTCATATATTTAAAAATATATCTATGCATAAATATATAAATGTATTTACATTTATAAACAAATATTTATAAATATATTTAATTATAATTATAAATATAAAAAAGTACATATATTTAAATATATTTAAATATTTTTATGTATTTATCTATATACATTTATAGAAAAAAAATTATAAATATATTTAATTATAACTATAAATATAAAAAATACATATATTTAAATAATTATAAAATTATAATAAATATTTTTAAAACTTATATATTTAATATATTCATAATTATATATACATATATATTAATATACATACATATGCATATAATTATATTCAAATTTTTATAAATAATTTTTTTTATAATTATGATTATAAATAAACATATATATATATACATACATACATATATATACATATATATATATATATTTGAAAAATAATTATATAAAGAAATTATCAAAATTAAATTAGTCAAAATTTATAATATTTTATTTATATACATTGATTACAATATGTGTATATAATTAAAATGAATATAATATTGTGATACTCCTTTTAAAAAACTATAATATATATATGAATATATTTATTAACATATATATTTATATTGATAGTAAAAAATTTAAAATATATGCGCATGTATAATTGAATATATGTGTGTTTATTTGTGTGTTAATTCATGTGTGTGTAAAAGTGTATGTGTACATATTGTAATTCACATTAATGTTAAAAATCCAGTTTTTAAAACTTCTTTTATTTAATTTAATTTAATTTATCCATTTATTTTTTTAATTCATTAATAATTTTAAAAATATATTTAATTATTTAGTAGTATTTTCTTATAATTATATTTATTTACTATATATTCATGTAATATTTTCAATATGTTTGTAATTTATATAAATACAATTTATTCTTTATTTATTTATTATCTTTTTACACTTCTAATATGTTTAAAATGTATATAATTTACTAATTTTAATGATTTTGTGAATAATTTTGTGATTTAAGTATTTAATTATATGATTATAAATATATATTATTTTTTCGAAAAATTATTTAGGAAATTATAAAAAATAAATAAAAAAATAAATATATATAATATAAAATTATAACAAATATATTTAAATAATTAATATATTTATTATTTTAAATATATATATTAATATATATATATATAACAATATTTATAAATATATATAAATACATTATAAATATATTTATTCATAATTATAATTTAAAATAAATATGTATAAATAATAAAATAATTATAAAATTATAATAAATGTATTTAAATAAAAACTAGATTTATTATATTTAAAATTATATATTAATATATATATAATAATATTTATATAAATATATTTACTGAAAATTATAATTATAAATAAATAGATAAATATTTAAATAATTATCGAATTACAATAAATATATGTAAAAATAAATATATGTATAATATTGTTAATTGAATATTTATAATTATATATAAATTATCTTTATATATATTTATTTTTATTTATAAATATATATATATATATATATATGGAAAAAATTGTTAAATTATAATTAATATATTTATTAAATTTAAAATTATATATTAAGACATATATATTTATATAAATATATTTATTTATAATTATTATTATAAATAAATAAATACATATTTAAATAATTATAAAATTAAAATTAAATAAATTTATTATAATGTTATAAATATATACAAATACTTATAAATAAATATATTTATAATTTTAAATATAGGTAAATAAATATTTATTTATTATATATATAATTTTTTAAATAATTATAATAATATAAATAAATTATTATGATTAGATCTTTATCAGCGTTGGAATTTTAGCACTCATAAAGACATATTTATCCACGTTTTTAGAACTGATAAAGGTGTATCCTTATCATCACTAAAAACACTGATAAATAGTAGTTTTATAAGTGCTTTCTATTTCAGCATTGATAAAACTACTCTTAATCAATGTTTTCTTTTGAAAACACTCATAAATTCATTACCTAATTTTATAAAAGAAACATAACCAGAGGCTTCTCTCTCAAATGCCTTCAAACTTTCTTGAAAACCTACTTCTACCATACCACCTCTCTTGCCACCCTCACCAAAACCCACTGACGTCACCGCTCTTGTTTTCCAACGTGTTCCTTGATGAATCATTTCTCTCCAATATAAGGCATGTGATGAATCTTTTCACCACATCACACCAATGAACCACATCGTACCACCACTACACCACAAGAATCCCTACACCAGATCACACCACCCCTCCACCATATCGCACCACCACAACTTTCCTATTTCCCACATGAAAACCATACCATGAGAGAAGGTGGGTGCTTCATATGAGCTCGAGCAACTGTGGAAGGGCCCAATCATCAACAACATATCTAGAGTGTATGTGTGAAGGATTAGGGATATGATATCATGTAACTATGTCAGAAAATCACTCGATTAAGATTCATTGTTGGGTTTTATAAACTCTTTTGAGTTCCCATAAAGGTTCTAATGTATGGATTCATATAAGACTAGATTTTAAAATGTTTTGAAAACCAAATTTGGTTTCTATTAGTCATGAAAAATGTTATAAATGTGATTAATGGGAATCTAGTAAATGAATATTTGAATATTTTTTTTATGGTTTTAAATTTTATAAAAAATGTGGAATGTTTGGCAAGGTAAAATGTTTTCAATCTATTTTTTGGGGAAAAGTTATGTTTCTTGAAATATTTTTAATTTAAATCAAAATTTTATTATTTAGTTGAAAATATATTTTGAGTGTCCAATGTTATTTTCAAAAGGAGATGGTTTTATATTGAAATTTAGTCTCTATTTTGATAATAATAAGGATTATTATAAAGGATTTGAAATCCCTTAGTATGTAATAGAGTGTCTAATCTATGGTAAATTTGCTAAATGAATTAGAATTATTTTTATAAATAAGATGAATGGTTTCCATATTATACATTCCATCATTGTTTGTTTGGAAGGGTTATTTGAAAATGGATTTTGAATTTCATGAGTTGTTTTGTAAAATGTGAAATGTCATCATTGAATTTTGAAAATTTATTAAAGTGGAATTTTATTTAAGAAATGTTTTTAACTGTCTAGTATAAAGGTTGAAATATTAACTCATAACCCAATGTGAAATAATTTTTTTTTCAAATGAGGTGAAATTTTTTCATTGGGGTACTTGTTTTGTAATTTTAGTCATAAATTTTTATATTGATTTTGGAGATTTTAATAGAAAAATTGATTCTTTCAAAGTTATTTTATCTTGGAATGTTATATTTGGTGTTATACAATGGTTAGTGTTGGGATTGTTTGATTTGAAATGGGAAACATTAATTAATGGATTTATGTTTTGTGTTATTTCTAGTATATCCAAGATAAGTCTTAATGAATTTTGGTTAGTTAGTGTTTAGGAGATAGTATTTTATTTTTTAGGTGTTAATCAGTTTTGGGATTGATGATGGCTATCAATTATATGATTATTTCTTATCAACTTTAAAGATGTTTAATGTTCTTCATAAATTTTGGATTTTTGTAAAGTCCATATTCAGTCTTACATATCCCATTATGGCTACATACTTAGTTAATTTTATCCAGTTTTAGTCTATCATATTTACATATATAGTTGAAATATAAAATTTAATCAATTAATTATACTTTAATTGTTTTCTAGATTTATAAAATAATATATAATTATAGTTTTATTTAATATAAATTATTATAATTTTAATCTCATCTAGATTTATAACAATATATATTGAGATAAAATAATTTAATAATGATGGGAAGCCCTTAAAATATCCCTATAAAAAATGAAAACTTATTCAAAGATATTTTATGTTAATAAATGGGGGTTTACAGATGAGAGATAGGGTTTAAAATATGTAACACATATTTTTTTTAACAATATAGTTTTTATATATTTAATAAAAGAAGGTTCTTATGGTTAACACACATGGATAACTAATCTTGGTTTGGATTTTGAAATGTTACATTACCCATTCTTTTACAATACATGCTTTGAAAATCATTCTCATAAATTGTTCTTGAGACAAATAATTTTCCAAATTTCTATTCCAAGGTAATCACCCTATTTCAAGTTCAAAGACATAATAATTTTTTTTATCATATAACTATAACTTCCTTATTAATATTTTAAATGTTAATTGACTTATGGGTCATTGGAATGAAAAATTATTTATTTATATAACTTAACCACACAATTAGAATTATAAAGAAAGGTCGAACCTAAGGGACAATGATGAATGGGTTGGTGTCTATCAATCAGTTCTATATTTTAATGAAACCTCCACTCACTCCAATCCATTACCTAAAATATAAATATAAGAGAACAGAATGAAGGGATTTGGATACTCATTTGAGGGGGTTAAATAACTTCAACATTTTAAAAATAGAGAGTTTAGTTATCAGGTTATATATATTTTGTAACATACATTGTTTTATATCATGTTACTATCTGTTAGATTCTATATTTATATAATCTAAATAAAATGTTAAACCAATTATGTAGATAATGAATTATTCCCATGATGATTCTATCAATCTTAAATAATAAAGGGTTTCTCAACCTCATTCTGCTACTAGTATAGAAGAACAATGTATTTCTACACATTTCAATTCTACTAATCCAAACAAACAAAAAGTTTCTCAAATTGATGCTGCTCCAAGTGCATAAGAACATTGAAATTATTCACATGCCAATGATTCCAATCCATAGGATTAATACATTGATAATGTTGAATCTAATGAAATGGTAGAAGATTAATAATTGGTGTTACAAAAAAATAAGAGTTCCATAATGTGATGGTGTTAAAAAATTATAAAGGAGAAAATAAAATCAATCAAATTCAAGGTCGGATGGAATTCAAGTAGCTATCATGCTAACCTTAATAAGGACATGTTCCGATGTCACATTGGGCTAATCACTCAGTAGCATGTAATTATTTAAGTACATCCATGGCACCACATTTTTCTCATACTTAAGACACTAATTTAGGAAGATATTACTACGATATTATGACATCATTTCATTATTTCACTAATAAAATAAAATAATGAAACATTGACATATTCTTTATCATCCATTTCAGAGTATATTTATAGTATATAAATCCCAATATAAATTTATATAAATTCTTGATGAATGATTCACTTTGGATTTCACACAATTATAACATGATTTCATATTGAGGATGGAAAATGGTAAATAAAACTGCAATGACTGCTTATGTATGCACACTTAATATGATAAAAAGTGTGGGATGAATTTACTGTCCTGCATGGGAAGATATATTTTCTGGTACATTGTGGTCAGTAGTACATTGTTTTAAAATACATGTGTTCATTAATTTTATTGATAATTTTTTATTTAGGAAGAATAAATTGAGTTATGAAAATAAGAAACGAGCAGAAAAATCAATGTACACCTACTGTAAAGAAAGGATGGGGTATGCTTTACTTGAAAATAAATTAGTGCCTATTTTAAATCTACCATAATAATTTAATGTGACATGAAACAATAATCTAATTTTTCACCTCTATTTATATGAAGATTGAAGAATCCAAATTCAAATCCACTTTCATCCCGCGCCATGTTCTATTGAAGGAGGGACATGTAAATAAAGATGGGATACTAATAGATGAAAATACAAAAAAATGTAGAAATCTTGTGTAATTATAACATAATAATTTTTTTATTTTAATTGCAATTACATAACAATGATTACTTATTTTTATCTATTTTTTATCAGACATAGAAAAAGGAATGATGAACACTTATACCTTATAAACACCTACTATCAGTGGTGTTAAAGCAGACAAAATGTTATTATCTTGTTAGAGGGGTGGGTTTTGGGCTGAAACCTGGAACATATTTTGAGAAAATAAAACAACAAGTTGATAAAGATAATGAAATTGAAGAGATGAAAGCTAAATTATATTCCCTTAAATAAAAATTTCATTGGTAATATGAGTTGCTTGGAAATGTTATGGGGTTTAAGTAAAGAGAAGAAAAAACACAATAAAATCCAATGTATGAATATCTCACCCCCATCTACTTTGAGGGGGGACATACTCCTCAAAGATATATCCTAGATGATGTAATCAATATTATAATAATTGTTTATGTGAAATGTGAATCACACACACTGATAGATTTCCCATACTAATATTCTATTGGGTGAGAATAACTATCATTTATATCATTCAGCACCCACCCATCACCTTAATGCAAGGGATACTGTGTTCAATATCCAAGAAGATAGTCTACACAACAAATCACTTCCAATAGGTCATGTGAGACTTGGGATTAGTGTATCTCATGAACTGATCACCGATATACCTTTTCATCCTAATGATGTAGATATTTATACAGTTGACCCTGCTATTGGAATATTCCTAACATTGAAATCAATTCTTGTAAAAATAATTTTGACAAGGATTTAATCATTTCAAAAATATTTTTCCTGATATATCTTTAAAAATTAATGATAGAGGTTTAAATCGATGAATGTTATTATATATGGACAATGGGAAGCTGGTGAAATGCAAGTTCGAATCAAAACCATATAAATGATCAATCAAATGATCACAAATATCTTCCAAAATAACCTTTTCCTTGCCGATTTAATATCCACATTTACTAACATTTAAGGTTCATGAGGACACAAAGTTACAATGTGGTAGTAATCACATCGTTGATTCTGAAGAACAAATGTATGGATAGGTAGTTATAAACAACATTTCACTTGACAATGTAAATAAAATATTTAATTATGAATGTCTTGGAGTGTCAGGTGGAAACTTATACATGGGGTGTGTTTTCATGATTTTTTTCCAATAACTGATATATTATATTAATTATAACTAAATACATTTCATATTTTTTTCAGGCTGATATATGAATAAAAATTGATGGGATTACCCCATGAACATAAGTCTGGACTCATTAGTCCCCACATAACTTATGTAGAAGAACAAAAATAAAATAAAAAAATGGATGAAATAGTGTCAAAACTGGCCAAAATTATTTTGAAGAAAACTTATGGATGAAATACTATTGTTAATACAAATGATTTAGGTTTAAAACACTACAATTTAATCATATCAAATATATATTTATTTACATCCTTAATTATTCCTTATTCAATTTTTAGGAAATATTGGATACTCATTATAGTCAATTTGGATACACTAATGTTTTATTTTTTTGGTTTCACTGTATAGATACCCAAAAGACCGACAAAAAATGATGACATTTTTAAATTTGTAATTCACTACATACAACATTTTAGACCTAAACATAATTTTATATATTTTATATTATATTTTAATGGGAATTCTATTATAATATCATGGTGTTTAAATATCATGAAAATCATGGAATTAAGATAAACCATGTATACAAGGAGCTTAAAAGCTTCTACAAGTGGACAAGTATTGGGGTAATTGAATAATATTCCACTATCCAAACACCTATCTAAACAAATCACTTATTTTTAACAATGTTTCCATTGTGTCTGAAATTGAAAAATTTAAACGATTATAGTTATTTTGTTTGTAAATTAATGAGAGATATCATATTCTATCAACAAACTAGCATCCCCGAAGAGGTATTTTCCTAGATAATTACTATTTTTTAAAATTATTTTTTAATTATTTGTGTATTTATATTTTTCCATAACTACTATGACTTTTCAAAATCCTTATTTTTAAATGTTGATATAGATTTATTTATAAATGAATGGGAAGCATACATGAGAGAAGAATGCATACATATATCATGAATGTGTGACTTCTTTTTCCTTATTTAGTTGATTTTCTCATCATTTTATATAATTTTTAGTTGATTTACTCCTCATTTCTAGCTGATACTTATTTTGTTAATTTTTTAAAAGATCATAAAGAAATGATCTCATGTGATATTGGACTTCAAGGTTTGAACTGAAATAATGAAAATAGAGAAATGGGTCAAAAATATATACAACCATCATGAAAAGATCAATTCCTACTACCATTAAAAAAAGAAAGAGCATTCAATGAGAACATTAATGTTTTTTAATATTAGATATATTCCTCATAATATTATATATTCACTGTTGTACAAATATAATCTAAATTAAATGTTTGACTACTCATGTAGTAAATGAATTCTACACAAGAAGATGTTACCAATCCCATGAATGAACAAACTATAATAAAGGAAACCATTTGGGAATATGTAAATTTAATTTTATTATAAAAATTCACTATTTTATTATAATATTATAAAATTGAACAGTGGTTTGACTTTCATTATTATTTATAGAGTTAGTTTGTTTTAGAATGTTTTTTTCCATTTTCATGCTTTTATATTCCAAAAATTACACATAATTATTATTCTTCAAAATTATTTCACCCCTACAGTATTGGTATTTGTCATTTTCTTTTATGTTCCCTCTATTTCCTTTGTAAGAATAGAAACAGTGCTTCCTCTGCTAAATCACAATAGTAATCTTATTGTAGGTACAATAAAATAAGATTCCATAGAAGTAATGGATTTTCATGAACTGGCCCACACTCCCTGGTACCCTAGAACCCAAACCAGTTATGAAATACCCCAAAGGGAATTCTTGGTCTCCACGGGTTGGAAACTTTCACCTGCATCATACAATATTAATGTGGGAACAAACTTTCTACAAACACTAAAAAATTGGGAGATAAAAGTTATTATGAAGAAAAGAGAACTCCATAGGGAGAACTCTACTAGATGTCAAATAGGTATAAACAACCCCATGTACAACCACAAAGTACCAGAAAATAGGGAAAATAACCCAAGTCCAAACAGATATAGCATCTCAAATCCTAAAGAACATTAGTAAGTACCCCTACAAGTGGATTTTTACCCTTTATCAAACATGTAAAGATTAAATATACAAATACCAAAAGTCACATGTAGGTTGTGAACTACATTCCCAATATGGTTTCACCAAGTATTACATAATAAGATTCCACAATTAATTAACCAAATAATGATTTAAATTTTAAATAATGAATTCATGGCATTTCAATCTCACATTTAAAACAAAACATTCTTTACATTTATGTCTTTGGAAACATCTCAAACAATGGATTAATACACATTTTATATAAACCATTTTATATTAATTCACAAGGCTTGTGTAAAACAGTTTACAAATAATTGAATATATATATATATATATCAAAAAAATAACAAGGGAGTAACATGGGAATCTACCATGATTTATTATAGTCCTAGGATATGGGATCCTCACACACTCATATCATAATAATGAAAATTTTTACACACATCTCTCAGAAAATTGATAAAAGAGACTAAGAAAACTCCCACTAGTTATAAGATCTTCCAATAAGTTTATGTCAGAGTTGTAAAGCATCAATGTATTACTGGGGAATTCCTATCCTAGTGTGTTTATACCTAATAAATCACTAGCAACCAAGGATTTCATGTGATAAAAGGAAAATCAATAATGAAATATTAATTTTAAAACTATACAAAATACAATAAATCTAGTTACACTTTAAATAATAAAATTTTAATTTAAAAACCAAAATGGGGTTTTAAATCAAATAATTCATTTTCTAAAAAAAAACTAAGGGGTTTATGTCCAAAAAATTTAAACTATTTATCTCAAATAAAAATTTTAAATCAATTTCACAAATAAATTTCACTATTTCAATTTTAGAATTTAAATCCCACAACAAAATTTTCATAATTTTCCATCATTCAACAAGTTGGGGGGTTTCCCCAAAATTCCTACCAAATAAAATTCCAATCCAAAATTCATGGAATTTGGTTTTTAACAAACCAGTTGAATGAAATTAAATTTAAATCAATCAATTTAGGGTAAAATCAATTAGAAAATATTAAATGGAAACACCAACCTCTAAATCACGGGATCATGCAACATAACATCCACAATAGGAAACTCCAACTAATAACGTCAGTAAAGGATATCCAAGAATCAGAATTAGATTCAGGATATTAAAAAATGCGATTACATCCTCTAAAAATATAAAGATCTAAAAAACCCTATGGAGGATAGAGTAAGAGAGTGGGAGAGAAGAAACAAGGAAGGCATTATTATAGAGAAATGATCAAACAACAATCACTACACTTTGATTATCTTTAGAAGGGTTTCAGAAGAAAAAAATGAATCCTTGATAGATCCAATCTCCTATGAGGGTATCTAACTACGATTTTTGTGCTGATAGGGGGAAGAAATATATGTTTGAGAATTTTCATGTTAATTTTAGGAATAATTAAAAGTCGAGAGCATGGTTTCCTCAAGGTTACCCAATAGTTTGTCAAACCATGTTCCCTAATTATTCACCCCTACTGGTGGGGTTTCATGGTTTCTCCTTAGTGGGAATATAGTTTTTTCAAACCACGAAGCTATTGCCAAAACTCTAATTGTTTGGGTTTACACAGTCTGTACTTGCAGGGATCATTTTTTATGTAAGCCATTTGCAAAACGAGAAAACCCCCATAGCCCTTAAAAATTTACAAAATTTCATATGAAACACACCTAAATGCGACCCAACTGAGTTATGATCAAAATAGGGGTTGTGTATTACCTTTAAATAATAAGAAGATGTTGTAAACTCTCCACTATAGAAACATTTTCTCCCTAGAAATCCTTTTATGATTCTTCGAGATAAAAAAGATGAAGTCGCAATTGTCTCATTAGTGCCTCCCACTCCCACATTTCATGAATATGAGAACCATGATTTCATAGAATTCAAAAAAATGTATCATCCTCCCATTATGTATATTGGTTTTATAATTATGTATCCTTGTAGAATGATCATTCATATATAATTAAGGATAAAAATCATTATCACTCCATCTCAGAAAATGAGATTGATATGAACGATACTTTCATAGGTGAGATACATGGACAATGTTATGTATTGACATCAGATGTAGTGTAAGTGATAAATATTAAGACACTTTCCCCACCTTCTCAATAACCTAAAAATATTCAAGAATATGGGGATCAAGTTTCCCTTTCCCCCTAATCCATCGATAACCCAGATGGGTTCACTCTTTCCAGATCACAATGTCACCAAATGAAAATTCCCGCAATTTGCAATGATGATTAGTATATGAATTATCCTAGCTCTATCTTGATATCATTTTTTGATGAATAAAATGAATTTTTTTTGTCATCTCTTGAACCAAACTCGATCTAACCAATGAACTTTCACCGATCTCCAACAAACACAATTGTGATTTACGTGGATGGCCATAGTAGGCCTAAAAAAGATTCATTCTGATCCCAAAATGGTAACTACTATTATAAGAAAACTCATCTATCCCTAAATGGTCATTCAAATCCACAAAAAAAATTAAGAAATTATGCATAGAGCATATCCTAAAGAATTGATATTGCTCTTTCTTTCTGGACAACTGACTATGGCTGTTATGCCATACTCAAACGAACCTAATATCACAGTTCTTCCTAATAGAATTTCCAAAAACAAGATGTGAACTGAGGATCTCTATCATAGACTATTTTAGATGGAATTCCATGCAATATAAAAATTTCTTTCTTATAGAGATTCCCATATCTTCAAATTTTGTATTATCTAAAATTGGTATAAAGCGTGCTGATTTATTTAGCCAATCAATCAAAACCAATATCACATACTTTGTCATGACCCGACCCAACGGGGCTCGAGCCGCAACTCCCCAAGACCGCCTCCAATAGGCCAGGGGCTAGCGACCAGTGCCGAGTAGGCTATCACACACATGAGAGGCATTAGGCTATGGTACCGGTACACACGCACCCACAAACACCTCCATGCAATAGTGCAGAGATATAGAAATGGAAAAGTAAATGCATGCATACAATATATCCCAAACCAGAGTACAACAGCAAAAGTACAAAGGGAAAAACAGGGCCCACCAAAAGAAAACTACAAAGCGCGTCCATCCTGCTCTGAAGAAGGGGAACACTGCCACAAACACCTGCCGGAAAGCTCCCTCGGCACAGCTCCGGTAAACACCCCGGTTAACTCGCTCACTAAGCTCCGCCTACTCCGGGTCCTCCTAGTACTCCGTCAAAAGGCCTGAGGTCTGCACAAGACACAAACATGTGCGGGCAAAGCCCGTGCAGGGGGGAGTATAAACATACTCAGGAGGCACCCCAAAAATCCAAAACCCAAGGGAGCAACTAAAAGGCAATAGTCCGCTCAACCCAGCTAGAGGGAACCCATACAAGAGAGAAACTCCATCTCGTGACCATCCTCGGCTAAACACAACGAGTCAGCTCAGATCAAGTGTATGCCCATACATACACCTTAAACAATAAAGTTATACACAGCTCACACCACAAATCCACAAGAGGTACCGACCTCATCACCAGCAACTGCCCCCAACCAAGAGAGTACACCACATGAACACTGTCATACCATATGACACTCATCCGAGATATACACTCCATCGGGTCCCCAAAAAAAATCTCAGACGCTCACCCGAGAGACCACGCTCGTCGGATAACATCACTGAGGAAACATCGCTGAAACAACATAACCACCAAACTCCTCGGATAGGGGATCGCCGCTAGGGTCCTCTAGGGGATACTAAGACCCACTCCGGTATACGTAGCTCACAAATAGAGGATCACTCCCAGGGTCCACTGGGGGATACCACGACCTGATCTGGCATACGTAGTTCTCATAGATAGGGGATCACACCCAGGATCTGCTGGGGGATACCACAACCTGATCTCGTGCTCGACAGAAGCTTCACACTCAGATAGAGGAACATCGTCCATATAAAGATGGTCACGACGATACCGAAACCCTATCTGGTATAACTCGCGATGTAGGGGGTCGAACCGACGATGCCGCAACCCTACCGAAACCACGCGTTGAGTAGGGGATCACATAACCAACAATACCACAACCCTACCGACACCAAGCGCTGAGTAGGGGATCGTATAACCAACGATACCGCAACCCTACTATAAACATCATGCTGAGTAGGGGATCGTAAACCCGAAGATGCCACAACCCTACTGTGCACGACCCACCGCGTAGGGGATCATATTCCTGATGATGCCAGAAACCCTACGGGGTTAACCTGCTAGATAGGGGATCGCCGCACGTGAATATGCAGTCACAGCGATACCAAGAACCCGATCTAGGGTAAAGATGCTAGAGGATCCCCTCTGGGCCCACCGGAGGGATTCCACAACTCTAACAGTTTAAACATCCCATCGAGAGGATCACAAACTCATACGAAGGTTGTGATTCCACACGAACACTCGTAGGAACGAACCAAGGGAGAACCCTCAACCACTGCTGGTCCAAATGTCGCTAACCTGATCAACCCGCAACAACGCCACACTGCACACCTCCTAGGCCAAAACCGAGGCCACCATCGCATTCCACGTGTAAAAACACGCAGGATAGGCTGTTTACTCACCCAAAAAGGAGCACCGGTGAAAAAGGCACCATTCACCGTAGCTAGCTCGTGTAGGACCCACAAAACGATCCCAAAACCCATCGAGTGGACCATACCACGACGATCCCCTTGGAAAAACAAGCGGAATCGACTACTCGCTCGTCCGAAACGGACACCCGGAGAAAAAGGTACTATTCACCGAAGCCATCTCGGGTGGGGCCCACGCTTAGATCCTGAAACACATCGAACGGATCGCACCATTATGATCCTCTTAGAAAAACACACAGGATCGACTAATCATCCGCCGAAATCGGACTCCTGGTGCAAAGGCTGCGTTTCACCGCAAACGCCAAACCCAGCCTCGTGGGGCCCGAACCCCTTTCTCAGTCCCAACACCCGAAAAACATCTCAAAAAGTCCTTCATACCATCAGGGTCTCAACGCCACTGACGGCACGTCAATCGGACGCTCCGGGTAGAAGTTACAACGGCCCGAAGTCGTAAAATAATAAAATAATATTATTTTATACGACGTTTCTAGCTCCCGGGCCACGATCCCGAACCTTTAAACCCTCTAACCCACACCGGAGGGTTCGCCTCGTCGTCATGGTCGCGTCGCCGAAAACGGCGCGCAAATCTGGCTCCCGGATTGCTAGATATGGGGGTTTAAAGACCCCCGTATGTTAAAAGAGGCTGGACCGGCCCGCCCTGGTCGGCGGCCCTCCACCGCGCACCGCCACGGCTCAACCAGTGGATCTTCCGCGGACTGCCGGGGGCACCCCGGTGGTCCGTTTTATGATCTGGAGGTGTCTACACGACCCTCGGGACCCGATCTACACTGCTACGGCTTCAATTTGCAGAAAAACGAAGCAAAAACAGGATCGAGGGTTAAAACTCAAATCCGCCTACCTCGCGGGCGAAACGCCGACGTTCTGCCTTAGATCCGCGCTCCAGAGCTTCCGTTGCGTGCTCCTGGAACGTCCACCGTCTAATTCTGAGCTCGTGGGTGCTTCGTTTGCTCGATTCGGGGGAGCGGCGGTGAAGAACTGCGAAAAAGTCGAGAGGAACGATAAGGGGGGGCGCTGATATTTATATCAGCCGCCCGCCAGCGCCAAACCCGCCTCGGACCTGACGCCCGATGTGAAGAAAAGTAAGGTCACCCCTAGGGTAAACGCACCGTTCTGAACGAAACGACAGACTCAGATTTTCCATCCGAGACTCCGTTCAGAAGTTATGTGAGCCGACGCTCGCACACTAACTTCACTACTTATTTACGAAAACGCCCCTGGTGGCGTTTCTCACCACAGGCCCGCGCCCACAAAGTTTACACCCCCGCCACGTGCATAGTATAAAACAACTTAAAATTTTTATAAAATTAATTCCGAGCACACCGGGTCTCAGAATCGCACGCCGTCTTCGCGCATAGCTCTGGAATTATTCATAGAAATATTCCAAAGTCTGACAGGGCCAAAAACCTGGGTCGCTACATCCTCCCCCTCTTAGAACTTTCCGTCCCCGAAAAAGCCCTAAGCATAAGGAAAGCGACTTGACTCTCAACTGGGTCTCACACACCAGTGAGCTCACCAACAAACACCCATGCCCGAACGCATAAGTCAGAGGGACTCATCCACCACACCTCAATACTATCCGCTTTGGGAGGCACTGATTCGCCCGCACGGTTTTAATCGCGTCACAAAAACACGTCTCGGTGAGTGAAGGATCTCTCTTCCTCACGCATTCGAAGCATGCAGAACAACTTCCACACAGGGTCTTACCAATGCCCTGAACAAAACTCGAGCAAGCAACAAAAGGGAAGAGTACCGCTAAACAGTGTCTGAAAAACTACTACAGTAAGTAGAAAAGACACAAGGAATACTTCTATCCATCCGTGGTGCCTCTGGGTCGACTACCTCCAGGGAATGTAGCTGTCCTCACCCTCGGCCACTAGCTCCCTGAGCTTGGCGTGGACCACCTGGGGGTGGGTGTGGTGGCAATTGGTACTGCCTACCACCGCCTCCTACTGCACCAGCTCCGCCGGCACGTCCGCCGCCCTATGGACCTCCTTGCTCGAGACACTGCCTCTGCCAAGGCGGTCCATCGACCGGCTCCCTCTCAACAGCACGTCGGGTCGGACAATCTCTAACAAGATGTCCCCGACCGTCGCAAGCGTAACACCGCCTCTCTTGCGGCTGACCAAAACTGGCCTGCGAGCCCTGTGATCCATGAGCCTCAGATCCTCCATCCTGGGGTCGCCTCCTGAAATGTTGGCCACATCCAGACCCCTGAGTCTGTCGTCGGCTACCAGATGCTGATCTGACTGACGAAGTCTCAGCTCTCGAGTGCCCATCACTAACAGGGGGAATCTGATCATCCAGAAAACTCTCCACCACCAACGCTCGCTCGATCACTCCAGCATAGGTGGGAAGGCACAAGGAAACCACACCTGCTCGGATGTCCCTGCGTAAGCCCTGCTCGAAGGTCCGAGCCCTAAAGAACGGGTCTCGAACTATATCCAGGGAGTAGCGCGACAGGTCTGTAAACCTCACTGAGTACTCCGACACAGTCATGCTCTCCTGTCGAAGCTGCAGAAGCTCTTGGATCCGCACTGACCTCAGCGTCACCGGATAGAACTCCTCCCTGAAGATCCGCTCAAACTCTGCCCACATGAGCATCTCTTCGTAATGCGACTGCATCACCAAACTCCACCATCGCCCGGTATAACCATGCAGAAGGCTCGCCACTAGGACCACCATCCGATCTGGAGGGGTCCTCACTAGGCGGAAAACTCGGGTGACTACCTCAATCCAGTCATCAGCTGCCTGGGGGTCTGGATCACCTCTAAACCTCAGAGGTCGCTGCCTCTGGAACTCGTGCAGCGCACTCAGCCTACGTGGAACCTCGTCCTGCACCGCCGACACAATCAGCTGCTCAACAGGTGGTGGCTCAACTGGCAGACCACCTGGAGGTGCAACCTCAGAACCTGCGCCTTGCTCCACAGCCTCTACACGGGGTGGGTCGTCAGCACAATCCTGCTGCGGAACCCTCGCTGGCTGTCGTGGGGGAGGCATCCAGAAATACATTCAAGATACACCACATTCAAAGAGTATATCTGGAGAGATGACTCAAGAAGGACAAGGAAAACCCAAAAACCCAGTCCTATATGATGAATGTACCATTATGTCCCCGCGACCAGCGTACGAATGTCCTAAGTCGAAAGGTAGGTTATCAGAGTCCTGGTGTATGGATCCGTCGGCCGCCGCACCAACACTGGAGTCTCTGGCCTAAAAGACGAACTCAAAACACCCTAACACTGCCGCTATGAAACCCAAACAAAACTCATAGCTAGACCAGCTATGCTCTGAGATCCCAAAGGTGGAACCTCCTCTGATACCACTCTGTCACGACCCGACCCAACGGGGCTCGAGCTGAGACTCCCCAAGCTCGCCTCCAATAGGCCAGGGGCTGGTGACCAGCGCTGTGTAGGCTATCACTCACATGGGAGGCATTAGCCTATGATACCTGTACACACGCACCCACAAACACCTCCATGAAACAGTGCAAAGATATAGAAATGGAAAATTAAATGCATGCATACAATCTATCCTAAACCAGAGTGCAACAACAAAAGTACAAAGGGAAAAACAGGGCCCACCAAAAGAAAACTACAAAGCGCGTCTAACCTGCTCTGAAGTAGGGGAACGCTGCCACAAACACCTGCCGAAAATCTCCATCGGCATAGCTCCGGTAAACACCCCGGTTAACTCACTCACTAAGCTCCGCCTGCTCCGGGTCCTCCTGGGACTCCGTCAAAAGGCCTGAGGTCTGCACAAGACACAAACATGTGCAGGAAAAGCCCGTGCATGGGTGAGTATAAACATACTCAGTAGGCACCCCCAAAACCCAAAACCTAAGGAAAAACTAAAAGGCAACAGTCCGCTCAACCCAACCAGAGGGAACCCAGACGAGAGAGAAACTCCATCTCGTCACCATCCTCGGATAAACACAATGAGTTAGCTCAGCTCAGGTGTATGCCCATAAATACACCTTGAACAATCTAGATATACACAGCTCACACCACAAAGCCACAAGAGGTATCGACCTCATCACCAGCAACTGCCCCCAACCAGGAGAGTACACCACACGAACATTGTCATACCAGATGACACTCATCCAAGAGATACACTCCATCGGGTCCCAAACAAACATCTCAGACGCTCACCTGAGAGACCACGCTCGTCGGATAACATCACTGAGGAAACATTGCTGAAACAACATAACCACCAAACTCCTCGGATAGGGGATCACCACTAGGGTTCGCTGGGGGATACCAAGACCCACTCCGGTATACGTAGCTCACAGATAGGGGTCACTCCCAAGGTCCGCTGGGGGATACCACGACCCAATCTGGCATACGTAGTTCTCAAAGATAGGGGATCACACCCAGGATCCGCTGGGGGATACCACAACCCGATCTGGTGCTCGACCGAAGCTTCACACTCAGATAGAGGATCATCGTCCATATAAAGATGGTCACGACGATACCAGAACCCTATCTGGTATAACTCGCGATGTAGGGGATCGAACCAACGATGCCGCAACCCTACCGAAACCAAGCGCTGAGTAGGGGATCACATAACCAACGATACTGCAACCCTACCGACACAAAGAGTTGAGTAGGGGATCGTATAACCAACAATACCACAACCCTACTATAAACATCATGCTGAGTAGGGGATCGTAAACCCGAGGATGCCACAACAATACTGTGCACGACCCACCGCGTAGTGGATCATATTCCCGAGGATGCTAGAAACCTTACGGGGTTAACCTGCTAGATAGGGGATCGCCGCCCATGAATAAGCGGTCACAGCGATACCAAGAACCCGATCTAGGGTAAAGATGTTAGAGGATCCTCTCTAGGCCCACCAGAGGGATGCCACAACTCTAACAGTTTAAACATCCCATCGAGAGGATCAAAAACTCATATAAAGGTTGTGATGCCACACGAACCGTCGTAGAAACGAACCAAGGGAGAACCCTCAACCACTACTAGTCCAAACGTCGCTAACCTGAGCGACCTGCCACAACGCCACACTGTGCACCACCTAGGCCAAAACCGAGGCCACCATCACGTTCCACGCGGAAAACACACAGGATAGGCTGTTTACTCACCCGAAACGGAGCACCCGTGAAAAAGGAACTATTCACCGTAGCTAGCTCGTGCGGGGCCCACACAACGATCCCTAAACCCATCGAGTGGACCATACCATGGCGATCCCCTCGGAAAAACAAGAGGAATCGACTACTCACTCGTCCGAAGCGGACACCCGGTGGAAAAGGTATTATTTACCGAAGCCAGCTCAGGTGGGGCCCACGCCTGGATCCCGAAACACATCGAACAGATCACACCATTGCGATCCTCTCGAAAAAACACACAGGATCGACTAATCATCTGCCAAAATCAGACTCCTGGTGCAAAGGGTGCATTTCACCGCAAACGCCAAACCCGGCCTCATGGGGCCTGCACCCCGTTCTCAGTCCCAACACCCGAAAACCATCTCAAAAAGTCCATCGTACCATCAGGGTTTCAACACCACTGACGGCACGTCAATCGGACGCTCCGGGTAGCAGTTACAATGGCCTGAAGTTGTAAAATAATAAAATAATATTATTTTATACGACATTTCTAGCTCCCGGGCCATGATCCCGAACATTTAAACCCTCGAACCCACACTGGAGGGTTCGCCTCTTCATCAGGGTCGCGTCGCCGTAAACGGCGCGCGCATCCGGCTCCCGGATTGCAAGATACGGGGGTTTAAAGACCCCCGTATGTTAAAAGAGGCCGGACCGGCCACCGCCGCCGACCCGCCCTGGCCGGTGGCCCTCCGCCGCGCTGGGCGGGCGGCCGCGGGCCGCCGCGGACCACCGGGGGCACCCCGTTGGTCCTTTTTACGATATGGAGGCGTCTATATGACCCTCGGGACCCGATCTACACTACCACGACTTCAATTTGCAGAAAAACGAAGCAAAAATGGGATCGGGGGTTAAAACTCAAATCCGCCTACCTTGCGGGTGAAACGCCGACGTTCTTCCTTAGATCCGCACTCCAGAGCTTCCGCTGCGCGCTCCTGGAATATCCGCCGTCGAATTTCGAGTTCGTGGGTGCTTCGTTTGCTCGATTCGGCAGAGCGGCGGCGAAGAACGACGAAGAATGTCGAGAGGAACGATAAGGGGGGGCTGATATTTATATCAGCTGCCCGCCGGCGCCAAACCCGCCTCGGACCCGACGCCTGATGGGAACAAAAGTAAGGTCACCCCTAAGGTAAACGCGCCGTTATGAACGCAACGACGGACTCAGATTTTCCATCCGAGACTCCGTTCATAAGTTATGTGAGCCGACGCTCACACACTAACTTCGCTACTTATTTACGAAAACGCCCCTGGTGGCGTTTCTCACCGCAGGCCCGCACCCTCAAAGTTTACACCCCCTCCACATGCATAGTATAAAACAACTTAAAATTTTTATAAAATTAATTCCGGGCACACCGGGCCTCGGAATCGCACGCCGTCTTCGCGCCTAGCTCTGGAATTATTCGTAGAAATATTCCAAAGTCTGACAGGGCCAAAAACCTGGGTCGCTACATACTTCATTCTATAGGTATGAGAAAATCCAACCTATATTTCTATATATATCTCATCCTACATCAAAGTTGATAGTGAATGTGGATTAAGAAACCCTGAAGTTCTCTGGTGCTCAGCCTTGACCTGTTGGAAAAATCAACAATGCCTCATCTCATACCTAGCCACCCAAATCTATGATGCAATTAATACGATATCATTATGGTTTCTAGGTACATAGCCCATGGGTAATTATGGAAATCCCCCATAGCAACATTCCTTGCTAATAAAGGCAAACAAAAAAATGATTCTAATAATATAAAATTTCTTCTATTAAGAACAACCAGATAGAAATAGTATCCCCACCATAAAGAGAGTCTCTAATGCTACATAACACATCATCTTGATGCTATTCATGAATTATAAAATTGAGAAGATAGGATTTAAACTATACACTAGAAAATGAAACCTCATCCCATGAATCCTAGACTCTATTATGCTACTATGAAAAAAGAGACATAAAGTTCCACTTTTCGTGAGATTCTTTCACAATAGGGGTAGAAAGTTTCCTATTAAAAGAATCTACAATGACATTCCCTTTCCCAAGAGTATAGGTGATTCCAATGTCAAAATATTTTAGTTATTCCACCCAACACCACTGGTAGAGATTAAAATATTTTATAGATTAGATAAAACTAAAGCTCTTGTGGTCGGAATACAAGCTAAAAAATTCTCTAAAATGAAAATTATGCCAAATATTACACCCATGAATCAAATCTATGAGTTCAAGGTCAGGGGTGGTGTTATTATTTTCATGTGGAATAATATGTAGAGATCCATAGGCAAATACATTATCACCCATCATAAGAACATAACCAAAACATGAACCCAGTGTGTCAAAAAATACTACATAGCCTTTCCCAGTCTATAGAAGAATCAGAAAAGGAATAATAGTCAATTGATTATTCATCCGAACAAAGTAATTTTGACATTTTTCATCCTAAGAAAAATCTAATCCCTTATGAGTTATATTAGTTTATAGAGAACCCAACTTTGAGAAGTCCTTTACAAACCATGGATAATACCCAGCTAAACCCAAGAAGCTCTAAATCATAACAAAATTGTGGTTGTTCCCATATCATAACAAACTTAACCTTCTCAAGAAAAAACTTTATACCATGTTCCAAATCAATGAGTCATATGAACATTACTTCTCAAATCCATAAATTACAATTTTGTAGCATGGCATAAAGTCTATTATTTCTCAATAATTCTAGAACTATTCTCAGATGATGCAGTTGATTATCCTCAGACTTATACTAAACAAGCATGTCATCCACAAATACCACAAAAAATGTGTTAATATTTTCATGAAAAATTTTGTTAATTAAACCCCCAAAATCATTAGGAACATTTTATAGATCAAATGGAATGAATAGGTACTCATAATAGTCGTACCTACTCCCAAAGGATGTTTTTTGAATGTCAGATTTTTTTATTCTCAACTGAAGAAAACGAGAACGATGACCAATATTCGAGAATAACATTTACCCATTAAATTATTCATATTGACCATAAATATTAGAAAATGAATATTTTTTCTTTATCATGAATCTATTTTTATTTTAGTAATCAACAAAAATGTGAAGTGACCCATCAACCATCTTACCCAAAAGAATAGGCATCACGCTTGGTGAAAAACATAGGGGTATAAATCATTTTTTTAAAAGATCATCTAATTGAGTCTTAATGTCTTTCATTTTGTCTATTTCCATGTGTTAATAATTAATAGATATTGGTTTATTACTAGACACTAAATCTACAGAAAACTCTACCTCCCTTACGAGAAGAAAACTAGAGAGTTCAAAAGAAAAAACATCAGGAATATCAATAATAATTAGAGGGAGATCACTTCTCAAGTATTCTCACACCAAATAAAAGATACCACTGATATTACTTTTCCAAACCCTAGATAATAATATATGGCTCTACTCAACCTTGGGTCCCATTATCCTTAAAAGATACAACACATCTCATTAGGGGTAGTAAATGATACTCATTAAAGATAACAATCAATCCAGGATTTACAAGACACAAGCCAATCAATCCAAAAAATTATGTCAATTATATTCATGTCTAGAACAATAAAACCTCATGTAGTCTCATCATCTGATAAGGAGAAAACAAAAGAAGGACTATAGAGACCCAACTCTCTCTTTTTTCAAGGGGTGTAGTAATACCCATCATATAAGACAAAATCTCCACATGAAGACTAAGAATATTCATAATAAAATTCATAATTAACCAATGAGAAGAAATATTATCAAATAAAGTATTCAATAATGATTATGACATAGTGATGATACCTATCACAGTTACTAGACACATTTCTAATTATTTTGTAGACTCCTCCACCTTGGGAAGAAGCTTTATTCTAGATGACTATGGTTGGAACCCATTTGTTTGTAAATCATATAATTGCACCACATTTTTATTAGGTGGTGATGATACCATTTCACCATACCGAGTGGAATATAAAAGGACGAAATAATTCAAGTGATCTGAGCATCCACCTAAGGAAAAGATCTTTGGTGCCCAAGTGAAAACCCATTTTGAGTTCCCAAGTTTTTTAGATAGGTAAAAAATAAAAGGTCCTCTTCCATGAACCAGAAGAGGTATTGAAAACCCCTACTATCGATAAACACCAATAAAATCATTACACATCCTATTTACTTTATGGGAACTCATATAACATACACAATGAGAAAAAGGAACTCCCATCAACCCTATCTTACCAGCCAGTTCCATATCAACCATCAACTATCTATATAGCACATCAACATAAGAATATATATTCGATAAGAAAACTTGAGAAAAAAAATATTAGATCAAAGTCCCATATCAAACCATTGAATCTTCATATTCACATTTGATACAATATTAAGTGAAAGTTTCACAAGATTATTAATGTGATTCAAATATTCTGTCACGGTCCTATCAACCTGCTCGAGTTTGAGTAACATCGGAGTCTTAGCCAACACCATCAAATTATTATAGAAATTTTTGTGAAAAAATATTAATTTCTTCCCACTGCAATCTATCATTCTTCTTGGATCTCACCAAAATGTCCCACAATCTCTTTATAGATCCTACAATCTTTAAATGGCAATGGGTTCATTTTCCTGTCCCAGAGTTTGGGATACTTTCCCAATAACCTCTATTGGGTTTTGGTCCATAATTAGATTCGATCAGTATGGTTCATGATTAACCCATTTATCTTTATGTTTGGTAAATAGTTTAGATAATTAGATAAAATTTCTAAAAAATCATTGTTATTAACCTAAAAAACAAATGGAATTATGTACCTTAGTTATGTTTGTTCGGGTAGGCCATTCTCTAATCACCTTTATCTTTGAAACATCAACTGAGATTCCATCTATAGAGACAATATGGCCCTGAAAAGAAACTTCATGAAGCTATAAATCACAAGTAATAAACATACAATGTTATTATTATTTTTCTAGTAGACTTTTGAAAAATCTTTAAGTTATTATGATGGTCCTTTTAGCTTTTAGAATACACCAGGATATCATCAATGAGTAGAATCACAAAATCCTTAATATATTCCTTCAATACTCTATTCATTAGATCCATAATAATAGAGGAAGAATTAGTCCATCCAAATAGAATTAATTGAAAATCATAATGTCTATACCTCATTCAGAAAGCTATATATAACATATATACCGTCTTTATTTGAAATTGACGACACCCAGAGTGAAGGTCAATCTTTGAAAAATATTGGGATCCATGAATTTTATCAAATAAATCATCATCTAAAGATAGTGGATAAATGTTATTTATCATAATACTATTGAATTACATATAATCAACGCCCAACCTCATGGATATATCTATATTTTAACAAGTAGAACAGGGGATCCCCATGGGGTAACACTTGGGAGAATAAATATTGGATCACTCAAATCGTATATTTTTTTTATTCAACCCCATGAATTATATTGTGGCTATTCTATAGGGAGTCATTGATATTGGTCTTTAATTAGGGGTTAAATTATTGTATAACTCAACTTTATGCTCTGGGGTATGTCCATGTAATTCCTCAGGAAATACATCAATCTACTACTATACAATAGGTATATACTCAATCTGAAGATTTCCATCTCCATCCCAAGATTGGTTTTCTCTTCTTCCCTAAGAACATTATTGAGTGGATACAATAAGGTTGGATCTAGAAATGTCACAGCTAATGATGAATATACTCTAATGATAAGGAATTATACATCTTCATCAAGAATCATAATTTCATTCCTAAAATAAATTATTGCATCATATTTTGAAATTTGTTCCATACCAAGGATTATATCAAATTCAAAAATAGGTATGATAATATGGTTAGAAAATAAATCACATTTATGAGTCATAATGGGGACTTCCGGACACATCCTTGTTTCATTAAGTCTTTTACTTTGAGTATATTCTAAAAACTCCCTTCTTAATATGAAATTCAAATATATAATTTTATTCAAAAATTGGTAGATATAAAGGAGTGCGAGGATTTACAATAAAAAAATACTTAGAAAATTTTGAAGTTATGATTAATGTACTTTCCACCATATCATTGGGTACTTTAACCTCAACTGTAGTGATCGCATAAGCATGGACTTCTCCCCTTGGCCTCTTTAAAGGTAGATTACCTTTATTATTATGGAATTTATTTGTATAGTTCCCCATCTCCCTATAGTTAAAAAACTAAATAGTATAATTTTATTACTTTCCATTGAATTCATTAGCATGATTACCCTTATCACCATACTTATAAAAAAATCTTTATCCCATCAAGAATTTCACAAAATGATTCTTTCTAAAATTTTCACAATATTGAAGTTGATTCATTATCTTCTTATTTGTTGACACATTCCCTATTTCATAGTCATCATTCGGCCTCTTATTTTCTTAATTTCCCACGAAAATATAGGATCTAAATAATTTCATCTATGTTTTTATTGAACATAAAAGTATTTCATCATATGATGGAATGTTTGATAAACCATCAACCATAAGATACCTGGCATTATCCCTTAAAATATAGGGTAATTTTTTAATATGTGGTCCATATGTAATCTATAGCACACCTGGATAACCATGTAAAGGTATCCTCATACTCAACAACACATTCTTCTTCCTTTTTATTTAAGTTGGGGAACTTTCTCTTCATTTAAGATTTTACCAGTGGGGGGGATTTGTTAACCAAATTTAACTTAATTTTTATCAATGACATGACTCCCATTTATATTTTAATTATAGTAGTTCTAGATAAATGACCACCATTGATCACCATCTTCTTTGAGACAAAACACTACAGTGTAACAATTTTCATCTCATAACATCCCATGGCATAAATATATTCTCAAGAAACTTAATCCATTGTTCAAATACCATCAGATTAGTAGTACCACCAATATATAGGGGATTATATTATTTGAATAAATAAATCATAGGAGAATCACATTGTGGAAAAATATGTTACTCCATCTAGGAAAGGTTATTTTTCACAACTAGATTAAGCTGCCTTAATACAGGCATGATCTCTTTGTTTCTAATACCACTTGTGTTTTCTTTCTTAGTAGGTAAATATCAACATTGGCTAAGTGTATTGATATCATTATTCCTTTAGGATGCTATTTTTAATCAATGGTATGTATATGACTGGATAATAAAATTATGAATTTCAAATCATAATATACAATTATAAATATTATGTAACACTTAATATAAATTTAAAAATTTGTGCAATTTTTATCTCAAAATCATAAAAATTGTTTCTTTGGGGATATTATTATTTTAATATCCTTCAAATAGTTTTATAGATAAAATGTAAATTATATAAAGAATATACCCTAGGAGTGTCAATCTAGGTAAAAATTAAAGCCCATTTCCATGCACTGGGTGTTGATCGTGTCAAGATAAATGCAACCTTTTGTTGTTATTATTCCTAGATAAATTTGTTCTAGAACAAAATCCACTAGGATTATCCAAATAGAGAGGATTTTATAGGAAAAATCACATATTCTCTTCCTTAACAAATCATGAGTATGTTCGTCTATACTTATCCTCAAAGTATATCATAGTGTTATGTTCCCTAATATATGATTTCCTTAATCTAGTTCCTAAAATTTCTAAAAACTTCCCTTTATACCAATTTTAAGGACCCAAACTCTAGTAACCAGTTACCAGTATCTACTTTATTACATTGACATTGATTCCGGGGGAAAAATCCAGAAGGAGTGATCATTTTAGTAGTTTTGGATAATTATAAACATACATGATACCCATTTTACATAGGTAAATAAAATACTGAGAATATTAATAGAAAAATCTTTGCATCCTATAACTCAATCTAAGAATTTTGCTTCATATCCTAGGAAATGGAAAGAAATTTATGGTGAGCTCAAATACTTAGTAAGGGTTACGTACAAATGATGATATTATAAATAAATAATGAATATTAAATATAAAAAGTTAAATAATTTAACACACATTACATTCAATCAATCACTTTTATATCATAATTGGGTGAGGAATAATCAATATCTCAAGTAAAATAACTGAACAAACAGTCCATTTAATCAACAAACTGATAATTAAATGCATCCATAGATAATCTCATTCAAAAAATGATGTGGATAATAAAAATAACTAAATTTTCAATGAATGAAATGATGAATTATGGGATGTTATAATCTCATGCATCCTGAATTCCTCTAACTTCAAGAGATTTTCAAATAAAGTTCAAAACAACTTGGTAAAAACCCATCCAATTTATCTTTTTTATTTATCTTTTGAGATGAGTCGATGCATTGAGGGGCTTCATATAATTGATTCACACCCATAACATAATGTCCATTTCATTCCTAAAATATTGAATAATCAACATAATCTACTAATCAATATTCCTTATCATGAAATATCCATATTGAATAAAGGATATAGATTTATCAACATTTCCCCAGTTAATCAAATAACAAACGAATTAAATACCCTATATGAAAATGGAATGTAGTTTAATAAATAATCATATACACAATACAAATAATATGGATATTTTGGATAAATGTAATTTCTAATGAAAAATGATCACATAAAGTTATTGTTTCAAGAAAAAGTTAACAATCACAAATGAAAGTGATATTATACAATAAATTTTACCTCTTTGGTAACATTTAAACTATAAATCCATAAATAATTAACATGAAAAAAAATTTGTAATATTAATTAAATAGGTATTCATGTTAAATACATAAAATGGGTAGTATTTACACCACATATAAGTGAATTGGTATATATTATCAAATATGTCTCAATGAATGGGAAATTATGATGAAATCAATTACTGTATGCATTCTTTTTGATTAACATAAATTAAAAAAATATGAAATGGCTTTAAGTATGTTATTAATTTATAAAAAAACTATATTCATACTTATAATATCATATATGATCCTATTAAAAAAATTTACTTCCTTTTTAATAATAACATTTGTTTATTTTCATTGTTTTGGGTGTTAATTTCCTTGTTTTCCCATCTGTGTTTTTTTGTGAAAATAACAATTCGTTTACATATGATATAAATCCATAATATAATTTATAAAAAAATTATAAATATCTTATTTACTCAGTATATACATTATTATAACCATTGTTAATTTTTGGGAAAATAAAATAAATCACATCACTTCTTGGAAACTGTAGGCCGTACGCACGCATGAGGGATGATATAATACCCTTAAAAATAGAAAGGGTAAGAGATATTATGATATTTTAACTTTATATAATTTATATCATGTCATATATATCACATATATTCATTAAAGTTATCATTATTACATTCCATGTAAAGAGTATGTGAAAAACGAATCACATCACTTTGCAAGGTGGTCGTCTGTTGTATACACAAGCAATGTTATCATATTTTAAGAATCATGGAATATAAGAAGGTATATGTGATATTATAACTTAAAAAGTATTAAAATAACATAAATATAATATAAATGTTACAAATTAATCACTATATATAACCTTTAAAGGTGGTTATGGAAAATTAATTATATATGTTTGAGGGGAAGTAGTCTGCCATACACACGATCGATGATTTCATTACACATTTGAAGGAAGTAGAGATGAATATTGGTTATTAAATTTAACTAATAAAATATTAGTATATGATAAATAATATTTTTATTATATTATTATTATTTAATAATATTTCATTTCAGTTTAAGAGAAAATAAAATTAAAAGGCTCGTTTAGTAACGCATCCACGTTTTCATTGAAACATCTATAGGGTAGCACTACAATTTTTCTGAGGATGAATTTATTATCAAACCAAGGGATATATGATGTTGGTAGATTAATATATAATTTATTTTCCAAGTTATTTTCTAAAAAAAATAACTTTGGATGTGTGGATAGGGGCGAAGAGGGGTGGTTTTTCATAAAAGTGTTGAGTAAAAACATGAATGTTTTGTAACGAATCAATTAAACCCATGTTTTTATCCAACCAAAATCTTCCAAAATGGGTCATTATAGATATTTAGTGATTATAGGGTCAAAATATGTCCATAAAATGGGTGTTGGACAAGTTTTATTTCATTTTAAACCTTATGTTATATGTTTAACCCCTATTAAATTAGTTTTTACTTTAACCATGATGATTAATAATTACAACATTAACTATTCATAATGGTGAAAAATTAAATTTAACATATTATATAATATAAATTATTCTGATTCCAATAATTTAATACATTTTTTAAAATTCAATTCATTGATTTAGAAGAATCCAATTTAAAACTATACCCACAGACATAATGAAAAGAGAGTTTTTGAAGAGAAAACTATCTTAAGTATAGAAGGTTTTAATATCATAATATAATATGAAATTGATTAAAAATAAATAAGTTATAATTAATATAATATAATATAACTAATTTTTCTTTTAATAAATTTTTAAATATAAATATACTTTGTGAATAATTTAAACAAAAAATCATTTTTTTCAATAAAAATCAGCATTGTTAAATATTCATAGAAAAAAATGAAACATTTCAAAAAAAACATAAGATTCACCCTAAGATAATTTTAATATTATCATTTCAAAATGAATATGATTTTATCAATTAAATTTTAGAAAGTTTCAAAAATTAATTTTAACGTAAGTGAACAAGAAGCAGAAAAATAATTATTTTTTTAAAATATAGTATTTCATAAAACATTTTTTTTAATTTCAAATGAAAAATATTTTTATTTATAATAAATATATAAATAATGAATGTGTTTAAGCTATATATTTTTCAAAATTTATTTACTCCTATTCAGATCCATAAATTTAATGGCAATGTTTTAATGGTTAGGTTTAAATAATATTTTTATATAGTATGATGTTTCTATTAAACACGATGTTATGTGCATCCTAAGATATATAAGAGAGTGAATTTATTTAATAAAAAATAAATAATAATTTCTTAGGGTGTAAAAAGATATGTATGAAAAAAATATTCAAAACAAATTTTCATGAACTTCTTTTTTGTTTTTTATTGTTATTTTGGCTCCAGTGAATAAGAAAACTTAGTAACTGATGGGAACCAATATAATTTTCAATTAGGATATAGAAATATATTGACATTATTTGGATAAATTTTATTCAATTCATTATATACTGTATTTTTTTGGAACAATGGTAGTCAACATGAAAAGGATGTAGTTACGCACATTGGGTGTGAAACTTATAAAATATTATAGTACTTTTTTATTTTCTTATCATTTAATATGAGTGAGGTTAAGTTACAAAGTGATTGTATTAATATTATAACAATAGTCCAAGTTTAATATTAGGAGAAAATAAATTATTGATTATTACCACTAATTAATCCCCTATTGGTCCTCATATTCTAGGGAACATCAAGTGGTATTATATTAGTCAGGTTGCCTATATAATATCATCATTCTCCTGATCATGAATAATCTATACTAAGTTACTAGAAAATGTATTTCTAACTTCAATGATGAAAATTATCATTGATGGAAAAATATATTGATACCATATCTTCAGTTTGTTTTTCTCAAGGAGACTAATGCATATATTTCATGGTTTCCACCATTTGAGAATGATTCCCCTATGAATTGTTTTTGATATAAAATCCTAAGGTTTATGGAAAAACTCATCCTAATATTCATATGTCCATGTAAGAAAATGTTTACATAAAGGTGATGGGTATAAATATAAGAAATTAATCTTCAAAAAAAACTCATAATCATCATTAAGAAAAATATTAAAGGGAAAGATGTAAAACATAAAATCTAGAGAAGTATGTTTGAAAATATCAAGATGGAAGAAGATGAAACCACTAATTGACCACTTCACTAGAGGTAATGAAATAATCATCAGTATAATAGGTTTTAGATACATCTTATAAGATTCAACTAACATTAAAAAAATATTGAGAAACATTCCTGATAGTTTTGATCCTAAAATTTCTACTTTATAAAATAAATATGGTCTATCTATTCATGAATTACATAAAATTATTATTACATATTAAATGGAGAAACCACAAACTTTGAAAATCAAAATTAAGAAAGTGATATATTTTGAAGCATTGAGGAAGCTAAAAATTTTAGAACATGAATATGAGGAAAAGGGACACAGTTAACTAGAAGATAAAGATTTTTCTAAATAACTAAGGGATAGAATTATGTACCAAACTTCTAAAAAATAAATGTAAGGTATAAGAGCATTAAAATGGAAACTCACACAAAAATTTAATTATAGTAGAGGAATTTTATATTTTTCTATGAACTTTCCATATAAGAAAGATACAGATTATAATGATAATTTTTTTTAGTAAAACCTCATAAGAATGAGTGGATGAAAATATACATGGAAGATAAATAGTCTACTGTAAGTAATAACAAGTTCAATGGAATAATTTAAATAAGTATATTGAATAAGAATATTGATTTTGAATATACTAAAAATAGTTCATCCAAATATGAAATTATGGATATTTTCAGAACCACCATAGATCATGTTAAATAAAATGAAGATACTTAAAATAGAAAATAAGAATAAGGTAAATAACCCTTTAGGGAATATCAACTTAGATCAACATGTGAAGCATGTTATTAGAAAAACACAAAACTCAATAAAAATTCCATTTAAAGAAGGAAAGTGAGAAGAATAATTAAGATGTATAATAATTCATTAAAATAGAAGATGAATACATAAAAGAAATTAAGAATATGAAGGTGGATGTTATTGAACAAGTAAATATCATGAAAGATATTGATGAAAAACTTATTGGTAAGAAGGATTAACTATGTAAGGAACAATAAATATGTATGAAGGATGAAAATACCTTGAATAATTTGGGTTATAATTTCAAAAAAAACCTCATAGGTAAAGGTTGAGACATCTCAATATGCTATAAAAACTCATCCAAGGAATCATGTCAAATCTACACCCACTAAACATAAAATTTCATCAAATTTTACTAACCATTTAGGTGTAATAAAAAAATGGGAAATTTTGAGTTGCGAAAGGATGCGATAATCACATCATATCAATGCAAGTTAAAAATAACTCCCAGAATAATGATTCCATACAACATGGGAAATCAGTCATTGAAAAGTATACTTAATATCAATAAACATTTCATAGTGAAAACCATACTTATATAGAAGATCAATATTTAATAGATACTATTTTTAATGTGGAATATTTGAAAAAATTCATAAAGTTATGGAAATAACATGTCTATCCCTATGAGTAGTAAGGAAATGAGGGGTGAAGTAATAGAAAAAAGATCAAACTCTTTAAATTTAGAAGAAGGAAAAAATAAAGCCTTTAGAGGTGAAACTATCTCTAGGAAAACTAGATATTATTTCTTTGTTTAAATTTAGGGATTTAATGATAAATTAGGCCTCTATTATAAATACTATATGAAAACAATTTCGGGAAAAATTTCATCTAAAGGAAATGAAAAGAAATAAGGTAAAATAAAAAATGAATAAAAAATTTATTTTGAGTCTACTAAAAAATATGAAAAAACATCCCATTGATTCTTGATGGAATGTGTTCCTTATAAATGAACGGTGATTTGAAAATATTAAAAAATTTATAGATGTGAGGTGGGATTAGTCACTCTTAAAAATTATGGTTACTTATAAATAAGAGGATTTTGTATTGTTTTGATTGATGCTTAGAAGATAATGTAAATGGAATTTCAATTTATTGATGGGAATAATAAAAACTTACTGTGTGTTAGGAAAATATTTAATGATTGTGCGGAAGTAGCCTTTAAAAAATTTTCCTTTATCATTCAATTTTTGAAAGATATAAAAGTTTATTATAAATGAGAAATAACTTATAAATGCCTATTCCATATTAAAGATCTTAGTAACATTTCTTATTTTAGTTATAAGGATGAAAAAAAATTTGGCATTAAAGACTTGGGTATCATTGATAGAATTGCATGAGTAAAATTTTGAAGGAAGATGATGTATGAGATTTACCATAACTGAAAAGGAAATATGGTTTTGTTTTTATAAATTTTCTTAAAGGAATAATGGTTACTCAAGTAAATAATAATGTTGATATTCTCTCCACTATATTTCTTGATCTCACATACTCATATCTATGTGAGATGATGAGATATCAATCGAAAAAGTTTGATCTGTACTTTGTTACTTTCATTGATGATTTCACTCAGATGACTAGTGTAATGTTTTTGAAACTCAAGTATGCGGTTATGTAGTTATTCATAGGTTTTAAGTGGGATGTTGAGAATTATTTAGGTTAATATATATTAAAATTGATAATATCTAATGGAAAGAAGTGCACAAGTAAATATTTTGAGTCTAATCTAAAGGGGTCAGAATTAAATACAAATAAAGTGCTTCCAACACTCTTCAAAAAATTATATAGTTCCAATGAAAAACTAAATTTCAGTTAAAATTATTATAAATAAAAAATTTATGTATAAAAGTTAGAAAATATTTTAGATAGAACCTGTTGGTATAGTTGTACATGTTCAAAAGAGATGTGTTCTTCAATGGGAGTAAAAAATGACTCATTAGAATATTTTTTATAAGAAAAAGATAACAGTAAAATACATCAATCTGTTTGGAAGTCCCTACTTAATAAAGATAAAATATATATATATATAGGAATGTTTTATGAAAAGGAATTAGAAGGAATTTTCATGGTTTATTCATCTAATGTAAAAAAATCCATGATTTATGGAATAGGAGACTACATAAGTTAGTTAATTTATTTTCTGTAAAATATATTAAAATTAATTACACATTAAAAAATGTTATTAAATATGGTGAAGATGGTTTAATGAATAATAAAATGGGGAATTATAGAATAATTATTGGGATGGATGCTGATTATGTCAACAAACTTGTACAATTTAATTATGATAAGTCTAGTGATGTGGAATTGAAGACAAGAAGAAAACCTCAAAATTTTATAACTTACTAAAGTAAGTCGAATATGATAATATCATCAATAATTCAGAACACCTGTTTAGGCCAGATATAAGTTGAGGTTTGAAAATCAAATTTCAGTTATCTTATAAGTGAGAAAATAATACCTTTTTTAATTAATTAAGAAAAAAATAATGATTAAATTTGATTAATGAAAGGATAGATTAAATTTTGAAGAATAACACTTGGGATCTTATGACAACCCTTCTCTTTATTACATAATTAAAAATGATTTATTACATAAACTTCACTTGATACAACATAGAATATCGATATTTATAGTTTCTTTGGGGCTTCTGATCATTACATAACAACTTAAGACATGAAATACACCATATTTATTGAAAAATTTCTTTATATGACCACTACATTCCTTCATACTTAGAATTTCATGGGATAACCTGAGGACATGCATAAGAAAAGGGTGATATTTAAAGCCCAATAAGGGAATAAATATGGAATAACATGAGAAATAAAATACATGTTATAAAATAGACATATCAATGGAGCACAAGAGAAACATGGACATAAATTCCTGATAAAGCATGATAATAATAACATGGAAATGTGGCAACAACACTTAACACGGAAAGTCTCATTGCAAATGGAGAATGAGTAAACCATCATTGAACATGAAGAAAGAGTAAACCATTGTTTCACTTGAATTATCATGAGTAAACACTCATTTCTCATGACGTATGATGATACTATACTTTACCTAATGCATTGGAGTGCTATCAGGGCACACCCTTCTTAAACATTTCATTTCATGCATAAGTGTGCCACATAGATCATATAACATGGAATCAATCAACATCATAAGTTATTCCATGATTAATTAATGTGGAATAAATACAATAAAGTACCATTATATAAGTATATTTGCATAAAGGTGAATACCCTTGAAAGATACATGGGTATGGTATTCACTACACAATGATCTTGGCTTGAAAAAATGCGGTGCAATTTCGGCAGCATAACGACATGAAATAAGAACTCATAGAAAATGGTTGATGAGAGAGAAAGGAGTTTATCATTATATTTACATGAAATGGATAGTATGGGGTCATATAGATACATTTCCCAACAAACTTAATGGAATTTAGATGCATAATACAAAAGAGTTATTTGGATGTAAAAGAGGAGAGAGAAATACCTCACAGAATTTCTGCATGGTAACGGGTTTAAATGGGATGAATTAATGAGAGATAAATGGATATACCATAATCCAAACATAAAAATGGAAGTATGGGGGAGGTTCTAAATCATACATCAAAATTTGTAATTGAAAAAAGGGCATAACAACTTAAATAAAATTGGTCAAAAATGAGAAAGGAAAAAATCCATTACTTGGAAGTGTGATCCCAAAGGCTTGGAAGAGACTTGAGAGAGGCTTCTTGGGAGCTCGGGGCACCTTGGGAGGATTATAGAGAGATTAAGGAAGGGGTTGGTCAATCTTAAAAGGCTTTGAGTGAAGCAGAAGTGGGAGCCTGGGTGGGTGTATATTGGAAAAGATAGGAAATTCTTTATTATTTAGGTTTGGGACACCTCACATTAAACTAATCGATACCACAACCCATCCCATTGTTTTTGCCCATGGTTTTTTCCAAAGGGGAGTGGAAAAAAATTATTTTATAAGTCCAATTGCCTAGAATCTTAAAATAATAGGGTTGCTTACCTGTAGATGAGTCACACTCTCAAGGAAAATAATTTAGAAAGACAAAATGTTTTATAAGCGTTGAGGGGTCCACCAAAGCATTGTAAAATAAATCAAACATCCCAAAATCACATAATTTTAATGGTAAAACATATATTGGCTGGAAATAATTTTTATAGTATTTTATTACATCACTATTGAGTCATTATGTTGTCATAAAACACATTATATATTTAAATGGTATTTAATTTATTTTAAAAAAACTAATTGTCTCAGAAAATTTTGAAAAATTCACCATTAGATAATTTTGACATCCTGATTCTAAAAATAAAATTCATTTTATATAAATAATTTTCTAAATATGTGAATTTTTAATTTTAAAATAAAAACAGATATTTATTGAAAATTCATGTGGTTTAACAAAAACAACTTTCAAACCTTAATAAAAATTACAATTGCATTCATAAAATTATATGATAATTTATATTTAATAAAAAGTAATTTAATAATAATAATATTTTATTAAAATATTATTTAATTCAAAAATCCATTAATTCATCAAAATAGATTTCTTAGTTGAATATTAACTAAAAAATATTATTTGGGATTTAAAAACTACTTACAAAGTAACAATAATAAAATGAATTTATATTAATTATTATATAAAAAAATAATACACATAATCATAGTGATAAGGTATTGTTAAATAACCATTTATAAAACCCACATAAGACCTAAGTGTAAAGTGTGCGATGGTGACAGACTCTTGGGGTGGCTCGGATAACATCGCTCGGGTTATAATCTATATTTACTTCCACTTCTCCCGTAATTGGTTCCGCTTAAGCTTAATGTGTTCAATCTCGTCTAGGTCTTGGTCAGGAGAAAATCCCAATGATGCCACCTCATTTATAAGATCTAAAAAATGGGATTCATATGGGGAAAGTCTACTAGATGAGGCCATCGCTTCCTTTGTCTGAGTAAATTGGATTTGTTAAAGCTATATATTTATACTAATAATGTGATCACTATCCAATGGATATATTAGAAATGGTCACAACTTCTAACAGTATTTTAAAATATAGAAACATAAAACCAATGATGTTAACATTTTATATAACAATAATAAGACATTTAATTAGATCATGAAGAATTTTCATTAGTGAATGTTTTGGTCATTACAATCTTCCCCCATTAAGAAATTTCTCCCTTGAAATTTCCTTTTCCCACACTAAAATAGATTTGGGTAACTTTGCTTCATCACTTTCATCAATTCCCACATTTCTTTTTCAAGATTGTGGTTTTTCCACAACACCTTGATGAGGGGAATTATCTTATTTCATAGAAATTTTTCTCTACAATCTCAGATCATCACTGGTTGCTCCTCATAAGAATGATCATCCTCTAATTGTACTACCTATGAAGAGAGTACATGTGAATGGTTTGGTATGTACTTCCTTAAGAGGGATACATGAAATAAATCATCTACTTTGGCCATGGTAGGTGGAGGTTCTAGTTGATAGGCCACAACCCTAACATGATCAAAAGATCTCAAAGGGGCTGATGTACGTAGGACTTAACTTCCCTTTATTTCTAAACCTCATGACCTTCATCCATGAAGATATTCATAGAAGTACCATGTAACCAACTTTAAACTCAAGTTCTCAGTGATGGTTATCTGCATAACTCTTCTTTCGACTCTGGGATGCCTTGATATGCTGTTAAATGGTTTTCAGCTTCTCCACCATTTCTTCGACCATTTCTGGTCCTATCATCTTACTCTCACCGACATTATCCCTACATTTCAGTGTTCTACGCCTCTTTCCATACAGTTCTTCATAAGGTTCCATTCATTATCTTGAGTGGAAACTATTATTTTAGGAGAATTCATCCAGAGGAAGATGTTGATCCCATCCTCCTTTAAATTATATTGAGCATGCTCTCAACATATCCTCAAGTGTTTTGATAGTCCGCTCAGATTGGCCATCATTTAGAAGATGAAAATTTGTACTGATGCTTATCTTAGTATCTAGGGCATGTTGATGTCTCTTCCAAAACATAGTGGTGAATCTTGGATCTCGGTCGGATACAATAGATAGTGGTACTCCATTCAAACTTAACACTTCTCGGATATATATTTGTGCCAGTTGATCCAATGAGAAATCCTCCTGAATTGAAATAAAGTGTGCAGACTTTGTAAGGTGATCCACAACAACCAAGATTGTAATATTTCCTTTGGATGACTTTAGAAGTCTGGTGACAAAGTCTATGGTGATGTTCTCTCATTTCCATATTGGTATGGGTAATGGTTGCATCATCCCCTTAGACTTCTGTCTCTCACCCTTCACTTTCTGACACACCAGGCACTTTGATGTAAATTTAACGATATCCTTCTTCATATTATCCCACAAATAATTCTCTCAGATATCTCGATACATCTTTTTTTAACCTGGGTGAATAGAGAAATTTGAACTATTTTCATTATCCAAAAGTTCCTTCTTCAGCTCTAAACATGATAGAACACATAGTCTTTTCCCAAATCTCACAATTCTTTCTTTATTAACATTGAACTCCAAGGATTTCCTTCTTTTGATAGATTCCAATTTCTTTCGAATTCCCACATCAACCCTTTGATAATCCTTTAACCTTTCCAAAAGAGATGGTTGAGAAATAATTTGTGAAAGGATTGATGATGTTCCCTTCTTTATGATTCCCATGTCCATCTTTATCAAATCAAAGAAGATTTGATTCTTCTCAATTCTCATCATTGATAGAATTGTTGGGTCCTTTATACTTAGAGTATCTTCCACCTTGTTTGGCTTCCCAGGATGGTAATTGATTGATTAGTCATAGTCTTTGACCAGATCTAACCATCTTCTTTGGTGGAAGTTCAGCTCTTTCTGTGTGAATATATACTTGAGGCTTTTTTGGTCTGTATATATTTCACACTTCTCCCCAAAGAGATAATGCCACCAAATTTTGAATGTAAAGATCACTACAGCCAAATACATATCATGTTTTGGATAATTTTTCTCATGAACATTCAATTGCCTTGATGAATAGGCAATGAATTTTTCATTTTGCATCAACACACAGCCTAGTCCCTTCTTCATAACATCATGGAATACAACAAAGAGTTATCCACTCGTGGGTAAAGTGAGCATGGGTGTAGTGATAAGCCTCCTTTTCAACTCCCTGATGCTTTCTTCACATTCATCACTCCACACAAACATTACTCCCTTCTGAGTTAGCTTAGTAAGAGGTTTGGACAATCATGAGAAATTTCTCACAAATCATCAATAATATCCAGCTAACCCCAAGAAGCTATGTATATCCATTACCGATGTTGGCCTCAGCCACCCCTCAATTGTAGCTATCTTGGAGGGATCCACAGATATCTCATTACTTGTTATTATATGGCCCAAGAATGAGACCTCCTTCAACCAGAACTCACACTTTCTATACTTTTCATATATATTCTCCTTTTGCAAGGTCTCTAGTACAGTTCTTAGATGCTATTCCTGATCCTCCTTGTTTTTGGAGTATGTTAGAATATCATCTATAATGACTAACAAAAATTTGTCAAGGTAATCTCTAAAGACTCTATTCATCAATTCCATGAAGATTTATAGAGCATTAGTGACTCTTAGAGGCATTACTATGAATTCGTAGTGCCCATATCTTCTACGAGAAGCAGTCTTGGGGATATCTACCTTCTTCAACCTTACTTGATAATATCTTGACCACAAATCCAGTTTGGAGAATTATTGTTCTCTACGCAGCTGATTGAACAAGTCATCAATTCATGGGAGATGATACTTTTTATTTATTTTGATTTTGTTAAGCTCACGATAATCGATTCCAAGGTGAATTAACACATCCTTCTTCTTCACAAAGAGGACTAGTGCAGCCCATGGTGAGCACTTGGGATTATAAATAATTTATCTAGATTCTCCATTAGTTGTTTCTTCATCTCCTCAAGATCCATAAAAACCATTCTATAAGGATTCTTGGATATTTGCAATGCCCCAGGTATAAGATCAATTAAGAATTCAACATCTCTTCTTGGAGGAAGACCAGAAAATTCCTCAGGAAACACTTTAGCGAATTCACTCACAATAGGCATGTCATCAAATATAGTTTCCTCTTTAGACTAAATCACCTAATCCAGATACGCATGCTCATAGGGCAGTAATATCCACACATGAGATGTTGGAGATAAAGAAGATTCATCTTCCTCCTTGCACATGTATAGAATGAGGGGTAGATTCTTTATATGGAGAGTGATTTCCCTCTCACGACAATTCATGTTAGCTCTATATAAAGAGAGCCAATCCATGCCAAGAATTTCATCAAATTCCACTAGAGGGAGTATGACGAGGTTTTTTGAGAAATTCTATCCATATATTATGACAAGGGAGGATTCATATTCATGGGATGCAATGATTGCCCCATTTTTCATACTCATTGACATGTTTACTTCCTCAATTTTTGGTGGTATTGGTATTGTTCTACTAAACATTCAAGATATAAAAGAATGCGTAGAACTTGAATAAAAAAATACGTTTGCTATTCTTGAATGAATAACTAGCATACCTTTCACCACCTCATTTACAGTGTTCACATTGGTAGTAGTGATAGAAAAATCTCACCCTTACTTCCTTAGCGGTTGTTGGTTGCCTCCGAAAACACTTTGCTAATGGAAATAATTTTTAATATTCCCTTGTAGTTGAAGCAATGAACAACACATTGAGAGTAGAAATGAGTGTTCCTCTCCTCTGTCACAACTGTAGGTTTTTCTTGCCAACAGTTAATAGTCAGGTGCCCTTCTCTTCTACACATAAAGTATTTCTTCATCCCCTTATGGAAATTTCTAGGGTGCTTCTTTCCACACCTTTTGCAAGTGGGGTTCTGGATCTTCTTATCAACATTGAATTTATCCATCGAAACACCAGCAATAAATTCCACCCTACACTTCTTATACCCATGATACCCTTGAGTTTCTCTGATCTCTATTTCGACCTTGAGGGAACATCAGAAAATTTCCTCATAGCTGTCGAAGTCACGGATCTCCATCACTTTCTGCGTGCTAGGTTTTATCCCACCAAAGAAGAGGTCAACCTTGCATTTGGGGGTATTGACAAAGATGGATGCATATCATGCATGCCTTCTGAAGTTTTCCTCGTACGCTCTGACAGATTTGTCATCTTTTTTCTTGAGGGCAAGGAATTCCCTTTCCATCTTAAGTCAGAGGGTGTGTGGAAAATATTTATTGAAAAAAAAAATTCAGAAATCCTTCCATTCCAATGCCTCGATATCATCCTCAGTCTTTGTATTTTTTATCAACATCCCCCATTGATCAGCTTCACCCTATATATGATAAGATTCTAAGAGAACCTTCTTTTTTTCAGAACATTGATTGATGGAGAATATCTTTTCAATGAAGTTGATCCATGGTTCGGCGATTGAGGGATCAGATGATCCATTGAAAGTAGGAGGCCTTTGTCTCATGAATCTCTTGATAGCGACTTGTTCTTTCTTGGGGGGGGGGGGGTTGAACGTTCCTCTTGACCCATGTTTCTATTCAAATATTGAGTTAACTGAGAGATAATCGTGAAAATGTTCACAATTCCCACTCCCATTGGATTGGGAATCTCATTAGCATAGTCATCACATTGATCTTCACATCGGTCGTTAGCTTGATTCCTCCTATTACTGTCCATTGGCTGGAATAAAATGAAAGTTAGGGGTAAAAAATAAAGGGCAATCCAAGGAAAAAACTGATGACTTATAAATAACTTTTATTTACATAACATATGAATCCATAGGCATCAATCTATTATATTAATGATCTACTTTATAACATATATTCTTAGGGGAATTTTTTTAATTCCCTTAACAAGGGTTCATACTATGCTTGTTAATTTACCAAATCATATCCCTCGGGAGTGTCGTAACCAAGAGTGCAGCAAGGCCCATTATCGTGTACCAGGATACCTCGAGTCAAACACAAAACTCATTGTCGGGGTTTTCACCCCTAGGTACATCTGTGCCAGAGCCACCTCTACCTACTCATATCCAGATAGGGATGTATTTTCTTGACAAACCACGTCCTCAATACCCACCAAAACATAGGGATGTTTTTATTATACTTAGTCTTGCCTCTAATGCTTCACTAGGGATTTCTAATGCTAATCGAAAAATTAACTAAACCTATCTTCTCATACCAACTATGACAACTCTGCTCTTTATTACATACTTAAACATGATTTATTACATAAAACTCACTTGATAAAACATAAAATATGGAGATATCTAGTGTCTTTGGGTCTTAGGATCGTTATATAACAACTTAAAACATTAAATACAACATCTTTATTGAAAACTTCCTTTACATGACCACTACATTCCCTCATACATAGCATTGCATGGGATAACCTAAGGACATTCATAAGAAAAGGGTGAGCTATAAAGCCCAGTAAGAAAATAAACATGGAATAAAATGAGGAATATAATACATGTTAAATGATAGGCATATCAAAGGATCACAACAGAAACATGAATATAAAGTCATGATAAAGCATGATAATCATAACATGGAAATGTAGAAACAAAACTTAACATGGAATTAGCATGAGCCAAGGCTCATTACACATGGAGCATGAGTAAAACCTAATTGCACATGAAGAATGAGTAAACCCTCATTGAACATGAATTATCATGACTAAACACTCATTTCACATGATGTATCATGATTCTATACTTTACCCAATACATTGGAGTGCTATCAGGGAACACCCATTTTAAACATTTCATTTATTGCATAAATGTGCCACATGGATCATATAACATGGAATCAATAAACTTCATAAGTTATTCCATGATTAATTAATGTGGAATAAATACATGAAAGTACCATTAAATATGTATATGTGAATAAATTTGAATACCCTTGATAGAGACATGGGTATGGTATTCACTAAATAATGATCTTGGTTTGAAAAAACAGGGTGCAATTTTGGAAGCATAACAGCGTGAATTAAGAACTCATAAAAAATGGGTTTTGAGAGAGAAAGAGGTGTCTCATCATATTTAGATGAATTGTACAGTAATGGGGGTCATATAGATACAAGTCCCAATGAACATAATGAAATTTATATGCATAATACAAAATAGTTATTTGGATGTAAAAGAGAATAGAGAAATCCTTCACGTAATTTCAGCATGGTAATGAGTGTACATGAGAGGGATTAATGAGGGACAAAGGGGTCTCCCATCATAAAACCATAAATAGGGAAGTATTTTAGAGGTTTGAAATCATAACCCAAATTATTTAATTGAAAAAAGGGCATAACAACTTAATGAAAATTGGACAAAATGAGAAAGGAACAAATAACTTACATGGAAGTGTGACCCAATGGCTTGGGAGAGTCTTGGGAGAGGATTATTAGGAGCTTGGGGAACCTTTTTAGGATCCTAGAGAGGGGAGGGAATGAGTTTTTCGAACTCCAAAGGCTTTTTATAAAGAGGAACTAGGAGCTTGGATGAGTTTATATACGAGAAGAGAGGGAAATCTTTATTGTTTAGGTTTGGGACACCTCACATTAAACTAATCAATACCACAAAATAGCCCATGATTTTTCCCATGGTTTTCAAAAAAGGGGAGTGGAAGAAAATATATTATAAGGACAATGGCCGAACATCTTAAATTTATAGGGTTGTTTATATGGAGGTGAGTCACACTCTCAAGGAAAACAATTTAAAAAGACAAAATGTTTTATAAGCCTTGACAGGTCCATCAAAGCTTTGTAAAATAAATCAAAAAAACCCAAAATTACATTATTTTAAGGTTAAAACATATATGAGTAGAAACATAATGTTTATAGTATTTTATTACATCACTATTGGGTCATTATGATGTCATAAAACACATTATATATTTTAATGGTATTTAATTTGTACCAAAATATTCGTTGCTTATATAAAATTATGAAAAATTTACAATTGGATAATTTCGACATTCTGATACCAAAAATAATATTCATTTTATCTAAATAATTTTCTAAATATTTTAATTTTTTTACTTTTAAAATAAATACAGACATTTTTCAAAAATTCATGGGTTTTGACAAAAACAGCTTTCAAACCTTAATAAAAATTACAATTGCATTAATAAAATTATATTATCATTTATATTTAATAAAAAGTAATTTAATAATAATAATATTTCATAAAATATTATTTAATTCAAAAATCTATTATTTCCTCAAAATAGATTTCTTAGTTGAATATTAACTAAAAATACTATTTGTGCTTTAAAAACTATTTACAAAGTAACAATAATAAAATTAATGTATATTAATTATTACATACAAAAAAAATGCACATAATCATAGTGATAAGGTATTGTTATATAACCCCTTATAACACCTGCATAAGACCGAAGGGTAAGGTGTGTGATTGTGACAGACTCTTGGGGTGGCTTGGATAACATCACTAAGGTGTTAATCTCTATTAACTTCCACTTCTCCCATAGTCGGTTCCTCTCAAGCTTAATGTGTTCAAGATCAACTTGGGATTGGTCAAGAGAGAATCCCTATGACACCACCTCCTTTATGAGCTTTAAAAAATGGGATGCATATGGGGAAAGTCTACTGGATGAGGTCATCACTTCCTTTGTCTGAGTAAATTGGATTTGTTAAATCCCTATATTTATACTAATCATGTGATCATTGTTCAGTGGCTATATTAGCAACAGTCACAATTATTAACAGTATTTTAAAATCTAGAAATATAAAACCAATGATGTTCACATTTTATATAACCATAATAAGACATTTAATTAGATCAAGTGGAATTTTCATTAATGAAGGTTTGGGTTGTTACAGATCTAGTTACCCAACTGAAAGAAATTAATTTTATTAGAAAAAAGGTGTTCATAAATTAGCTCAATGAACAAAGAGAAATTTTTGGATATAAATAATAGGTTATTGGAAAATATAACAAAAATGTGTCAGGTGTTGATTTTTGAAGAAATTATTTCTCCTATTTCAAGGCTCAAAAATATCATAATGTTTTTAGTTTTTTCTTAAAATTGATGTGTGTTGTGAGGAAACTATCTATGAGAAATGTTGTGTTTTAATAATGTTTGATAAAATAGTTAGTGATAAGGCTTCAAACAATTACTAATGGGGATACTGAAAATCCATTGGGTTGATGTTGTAATAACTATAGTGTTTTTTATTAACAAATTTTTTAATGTTTCTATTTATCTAAATAATATGATTTTTAATTCATTGTAATAAATTTTGATATTGTTTCCTTACTAAGAAATACAATGCTATATTGATCCTAAATGTTCCTAATAACATGATTAATAAATGGATTTCATGGTTATGAATAAATTTTTTTATTGAAGAGAATTGTATAATGATCAGGTTATATAGTATGTAAAATGTTCAAAGTTACAAATTTTGGGTTGTGAAAGTAAAAATATCAAGGAAACGATTGATTAAGTAATAGTAAATCCTTAGATCGGGAATGGTGAAGGATACTAAATTGGTATTACTTGAATGAGATTAACTTGAAAAATAGTTTGTGAAAACTTTAATTTTGAAAATGTAGAAGTTGATTGTTCTATAATGATTGAATATTTGAGTTCATGAAGTTGCCTAATGTATGAAGGATAATATATAAATTCCATCTGAATGAGAAGTATCAGACACTAACTTTGTAACTCTATAAGGAGGAGAAATCATTGAAGTTTTGAAAACATGAAAGTACAAATTAGATTAAAAAATAGAGGTGATGATCAAGGACGTTCCAATTAATAAACTCTAGAGAGATCATTGGATAAAAAAGAACTAGAAAGAGAGAAATTCAATGTTATTTTAGGAATACATGTTTGTAGATTTCTTAATGGAAAATTTTGATGTTCATAGATCTAACTATAATGGAATAAATAAGATGTTAATTTGAATCAGACTAAGTTTAGTAGGATGAGCTCTACATGAGTTCTAATTGCAAAAAGAAAGACCAGTTAGAGAGATACCAATGCATTAGATAGATCCTCACAAAAAATTTCTAAGTGTCCATTACATTGAGAAAATTTATAATGATCCATAGATTAAGATATTCTGAATTTACTATATTGATCCAATTGGATGAAGAATATTGGCCAGAGTGGAGTCAGATAGAGGATTATAAAACATAGAACTTCTAATGAAGGAATCTTTCATACATACATCAGATTAAAATGTGAGAAACGTTATAAAAATAGTGTAAAGATAAAAATTATAAATAAGTTGAGTAATTATTTTAACATTCATAAATATAGTGATATTTAAAGAATATTTTAAGAAGATAATTTATGTCTAGGTTTATGTAATGTAACATTAATATTGTTTAATCTGAACTTTCAGAAACATTGATAGTAGGGAAATAAATGTTGAGTTGTTTGGTATAGTTAAAATTAAACCACATGATTTACCATGGTTTTTTAGAGTAAGTATACCTATATAACTTGGTGAATTTTCATTGAAGATATGTTTATAAAATTATCATAGAGTGGAGGTGTGGAATATTATGAGGAATGACTATTCAACCAAGAAAACTCTGGGATAAAGAAGTAGTGAACTAGAAAAAGGTGTATTAAAATAATGTGAAATGGATATAGAATAATCATATAGTGGCACTGAATCGAGGTGAATCAAATATAGGTTCATCTAAAAGTGACATTTTAGATAGAGAGGTAGCTGACAAAGATTTTGGAAAAAATTTTGTGAGAAACCTTTAATATTTTTTTATTGTGTTGGCTCCAAAGGATAGAAAACATAATAACTAGTGGTATCATATACAAATTACTAGCAGGTGACATAATGAAAATGAAATTATTTGGAACAATTTTATTCACTTTGTTATATAGTGTATTTTTTTGGACTAAAAGTAGATGAAATGGAAAGAATGTTGTCCCCTAAATTGGGGTTGAAGCTTGTAATATCTTTTTTAACATTATTTATTTTCTAATATTTTCATACAAGTGAGTTTGTTTTATAAATTGAGTGGATCAAAACTCAAACAAGTTACATTGAATAATTTCATGTGCAAAATAAATTTTAATATATTATTATTAATTCAACCACCCCCTCCCAAATCTCAATGGTATTTATATTCATGGTAACATCAATCCATATGACCTACCATCAAAATAAAAAAAATCCATCTGAGTTTAATTTCCACCAAAATGTTTTATAAGAAAATTTAAAATAAGTTATTGTTAACTCTTTAGACAAAAAAATCCATGTTAACAGTGATATCAATCACATATATTCTTATGAATTTTATTTGAGTCCTATTTTAAAAAAAATGATGCATGCATAGAAGCCTAATTCTAATAGACAAAGATCCAAATACCATAATAAAAAACTAAAATAAAAACATCATACTTGAATCAATATCTTAACCACCTTAGTGAAAACTGAGAATACCATTTTCATGTCCTAGATAGCCTATAATTCCTATAGAAATGGGTGTTCATGATCCACCAGTCAGAAACTATTTACAAGATTTGATATATACTTATTGTTAATCTACATTACCATAAATTCTATGCTAAAAAAAGATTTTATGATACCACTGTGTAATTTCTATACCCAGATCACTCTATTATAACTGGTTAGGTTTATCATGGGACCTCAGTCATACCTCCCTGTACACCAGGGGATATCGACTAGTAGTAATTCACTAAGGTGTTATAATCAAGAGACTATACCCTCATATTATAGTAAAATAAATGAACAAATAACTAGAAAATATCCATAAAAACCCATCCTAGAATAAAAAAATCCATGCTAGATTAAATTAAATGAGTAAGAATAAAACCATACATCCCAAATGGTTACCCACTAGGTTGACCAAATATATAAATTAAATGAAAGAAATAAAATTAATGTGACACTATATAATCATCCATCAAACCCATTTTATCCTGATCTCCAAAACCCCATCCAAAAAATGAATCTGAATGATCTAATACTTGGTATCTTCCCAAATTTATCTTGTGAACAATGAGGTATTCTCATGTACTCTGGTTTCATGGACATTTCAGTAGGGTAAGTGTAAAAATCAGTAGGGAACCACCATTGAGGTCCCAATAAAACTAGTGAACATAGTGTATGAACAATTGATATTTTCAAAAATATATGTATATAAATATAGTAGGGTACTAAAATAATCATCACTGATCATCGATTTATAATGTGAAATTAGTGACCAAATATACCTGCATCATCTATTGAAGTATTTTCTCTGAGTATGAATACCCTCATATGTAACCCAAGGCCATACAAGTTCCCTATCATGAAATAATTTAAACTTCATATAGAACCTGTGGGACGACACCCCCCATCCATGAAACATATCAACTAGAAACTAAAAAATCCATCTAAATCCTATTGGGATATATATAGTTTTATTTAGAAACTCATGGGTGTGAATCACCTCTAACTAGAAACAAATAATATCATCTAGAAACTCATTGGGTGACTCTCCCATGCTAGGAAATAGGTCATCCTAGGACTCAGGGGCATGCCCGTACCCTACTGAAAAAAAAATCATCATCCAAAATCATAGTGATATATCCATGAATTGTCAATTGGGTCATATATAAAATCATAGGAATTACCACACCATAACAAGAAATAGGAATCATCATATGGATACTCAAAGGCATGTGAAAACCCTAGTATAGAATAGTTATCGCTTATATAAACTCATGGGTTCCCCTAAAACCCTATATGAAATAGGTAATGCATAAATAGACATTATCTCTATTCAAGAAAATCACACAACACATGGACATTAGACATCACATCCCATACCTATTATTTCTAGTTCATAACCAAGTTACTATCCACTCAAGACAAACCCATAATATTATCCCAGTAATAAATGAACACTATATTGAAACCATCATAAACAATATATCAACTTAAAAGTAATTCACTTGGGTCCTACAATCCCATATAATCTCTAATTACTAGGACTAATCCATTCCCAACACCCTTTGATACTCTCTCATCTTATTGGCCCTATCAGATTCCAGAAGTAAGTGGTAATCCCAAATCCTCACCACAACTCATTCCCACCCATCAAGAATCATCCTGATCAATTTCACACCGATCCCCTTGGAATTCTCATGCAAGATCATCAAAAAAAAACTCATGACCCATACTCCAGTCCCTTCCCATATCTCCCATAGAAAAATATCATGAAAATTACACATAAGAAAACATATTTTCCACATATCATCTAGTATAAATTAATGTATCACACTCATGGAACTCACCAAGAGTCTAATCCACCTTCTTAATTGTGTTCTCATCACAAAATAAAAGTATATGAATCCCAATATAACCACTATGACTATGCCTATTCACCTTACTAGGTAGCTATAGGGAACTAAATAAGTTTATTTACACCTCATATAAACCCCAAAGAACATATCTTGGACCACTAAATTCATTTATTACATACCCCTTTATTTATATGTATCACATAACACATACTTATGGTCGCACTCTTAGTCATTGATAGATAAGGTACCAAGCTAGTGGTCAAGGGTCTATTGTGGCCCTAACACTTATTTCTAAACATTGATATTTTTTAAAAAATAAATAATTATTTTAGATAGAATTTTAATTTCCCATGGTTTTAATACCACATACCATATTCACATTAGAACAAGAATAATCCATTGGAAATGTTCAAGGACTACTTAATTAATATAGTGTCATTTCCCTTTTAAGAAATCCTACACACTCTCACCCAAACTCATCCATGTCCAATCAATCATCATCCATCCACCCAATTACCCATATCAAGCCATAACATTCTATTAAATTGTTTATAATAAGTAATCGTAAAATTTTATTTTTATTTTTAATAGGTATAATTTCCTAAAAAATAACAAGGCAGCATCCACATGCTGAAACTATGACCAAAGGGGTGTAGTATACTCCTAGTATAAAAATATTCGTAAGATACATAAAATCCCCAACTTAATTTCAAAATTAAAATGTGTATTTCATCCAATTTTTCAAAAATACCTATGAAAATTAACCTAGCAATATAACTTCATTGAAATTGAAAAATACAATGTGAAAACACCCTCTCTAAACATTCTCCAGCAATATTGATAAAAAAATCCATCATAATGAAATGATTATACCATGTTATGGTTAAATGGTTACTCAAATATCATAGATGAAAACAATAATCAAAAGACACAAAGGTAGAAAAATAATAGGTGAGGGTGGGGGACACACACTATAATCATTTATATAATTTCCATCCAATCACCACATTCAGAGGGAAACTCTTAAGAAATGTGGAGAGGAAAGAGAGGGATAGTTGAAAACAGGAAATGTGGAGGAAGGAGGGACACCTTTCTAAAAATTTGAGGGATTAGTTTTTCTATCTCTATCATTTTAATAAATTCTGGGTAGTCACATAGTTTCCACATAGATGTCTAAACATTGCTCGAATTGTGTGGTTAGAAATATAAAGGTCCATTCCACCTTGGAATATTTGGATTCATGGTTTATAAAACCATGTTCTTAATGTGGAAATCCATCTGGAAATATAATTTTTGTTTTTTCAAGGTTTATTAACAACTCTGGTCCAATAACTCAATCAAAAACAACCTTCATAGCTAACTCACATTGTTTTACTTAACATTATGGTAATTGTGTGATAGGTTAACCACTTTCAAAAATCTCAAATTTCAACCCAAAGCTCCAGATATTAACCCAAGAACCCGAAACACCACTCAAGACTTGACCTAAATCCAAAAACATCTCATTGTGATTGTTCGAATCTCAAAATTCCAATATGAACCCCATTTCTCAAAACTTCTTCTTCTTCAAAGAAAAGAATTCAAATTCCCCATGAATTTCATAACACGTAGAAACATGGGTCCTTGCTTCTTCTCATCTAACCATGTACATCATCACCATGAAATTATTATAATAAACCTCCTTTAATTATCATATCTTTTAGTAGTTTTTCACATAGGCTTCTTTATCAAATACTATCAAGCTCTCCTTCAATCCCTAGCATATGATAAGTAACACTCCATTCATCTTGTATAAAACCAAAACATTGCAATAGTTTTCATCACATTCACCCCCAAGATTCCATGATGTGTAAACCATAATCCTGTAATGATCTTCTTTATCTGATGATTCTATTCAATTCCTAAATACAATAGTTGAAAAATAGGTCAAGTGAAATGGCACAGTTATTAATTCACTCCTTTGATTTTTTGTGAAAAAACTTTCATTTGATAACCATGATATGGTAACCATATATTAATACATGTTTCATTTATTCAATAATATGAATAACATTATCTATACTATTTCCATTCATATTATGGCCAATTATTCAGCCTATTTCTCCTTGTAATTTTACTCTTTATCATCGAATAGAAGCCACCAATTTCTAACTATGATTCAATTACACCCCAACCTATCAAAGCAGATTATATGATTTTTCATGACATACAATGTGGTTCATTAAACATAAAAAGTATCATTAATGTGAAAAAATAAATAAATTGATATATATTTATATTTTAACTATTTATAAATATAAATTAAATTACCAAATTAATACGATAAAATTAAAATAACATATTATTAAATTATATGAAAGAATTAACTAAAATTAAAATGATATTGACTAATATATTATATTGATAATATAATTAAATATTATATATATATATATATATCAAGTTAAAATGTTATAATAATAATATTTTTAATACTATAAATATGTATACTAGAATATATTGAAGTTACAATAAGTTATAGTTAAAAAATCCAACTAAATGCATATTATTTTCACCTCTCAAATATCCAAAAACAAAAAAATTTAGTTTTTACAAAAGAATATATCTCCACATCATAAAAAATAAAAACTATATTAACCCTTTTTAATTATATATTCAAATGAAAATTAATAAATCGTTAATTATGAGAAAATTTTGAATAATCAGAAGGAAACATTCTTTCAACTCAATACTTTTAAAGAAAAATAAATCTACCATGGTATCAAATATTTGTCATAATTCCAAAATGTATTTTAATTTAAAATAAATTTTCTAGTACTTCTTTTATGTAATAATTATTTTTTTATTTTCTTTCAATATTTAGTACAAGACACACACGAACTCTTTTTTTTCTATTTTTTAAAATATTTTTAAATAATGTGAAGGAAACACTTATCTTCCATCATTAAAAGTGAATAAAATAAAATAATATCTATCCCTATAAAAAATATCATCTTGAATCTATTAATTTTAGCTGAGGCAATAAGGGAGAGGTTTTCAAGCCATAAGTCAATCTATGGTTTTCCTACGTGAATTATTTTTCTGAAAATTTCTTATTATAAATTGAAAACATTATAGTTAATTTATCATATTATAATAATAGTATGATTAATTATCATATCAAAAATAATTTTGATTTAACATTTCAAAAAAATCACATTCAAAATTTAATAAACTCACCCAAATCATGACTCACCAATCCAATATGGACATGTTATATTTTTTTAGAAATAATTTTACTCATTAAAATTCATTAAGAATTATATTTAAAATAATGTATGATGGAATTTATAAGGTAAAATTTTATATCATCGATTAAAATTGTACCAATGAATCCAAATCTAGGAGTTCAATTTCTTTTCATAGAATCAAGAATTTATTAAATAAATAGTAATTATGAAATATATAATATATAAATAAAAATACTCCCTTATCATTGAAGTTTCATTACTTTATTTAAAATAATAAAAAACAAATATAAACTCATCTGAATAATTATTTATTCCATTTAATAAAAAAATATAGTTTGATTGATTGGTAAAATATAAAGTAATACAAAAAATAATTATTTTAAACTAACTATAAAGGAAAAAAATTAAAACTTTGATGGACTCCCAAACATTAATTTATTTTATCTATTTTATTTATAAATTAATTCACTATTTATCATATTATATAATATTGTAAGGAAGTTACTTTATCTATATCAATGAATGGTGTCATAGTATTTTATCCTATATAAATGTGTATCCTTAATTTTTATAAAATTCGTTTTAATCTTTATTAATATAATATTCCTTTTGCATGTGTTTTCTAGAACCCAAATCAGGGAATTCCACATGTAACACCCCAAGCTTCCATGGTATTTTTCCCTTTGAATAATGTAATAGCTTGCATTGTACGCAACTTCGAGATTCTAACACATCACGACCAATCAAACTATCTGTTATGAATAGTAATACCCATTTTTTAAATTTTTTAAATTTTATTTTACAAAATGGACTTCATTTTGGAATTCATAATATCGAAATTAGCTTAGGGTGAATTTTTGGTATTTTTCTAAAAACTTTCAATTTTTGATGAATAGTGAAAAACACTACGTTATTGGTCAAAACTGACGTTTTATTTAAATAATTATTTATTTTATTTAAATTTATTTTAGTTAAAAATAGATACATAATACCTATATAAGTTCAATTTAATCTATTGGAGTCATTTTATAATAAGTTTAGATATATAAAAATTATATTGAACTTTTTATCGCTTTTTACCCACCTTCTAGAAGCATTTACAAATTTTCATAAAACATAATTTTACCACTTCTATGAGTCTAATTTAAAAATTCCAAGAGACAAATTTAATATCAGTAAGTAAAATTTGGTTCAATAAGATGAAAATAATTTTTTCTGTATAGTAACTTTTTACTTTTATTTGCCATGGTTAAAAGTAAATTGGGTAATTAAGTGTAAAAATGATATTATAATTACCCTAACACATGTCCTAATTCTATTTAATAAGTGTAATTCGACCCAAAAAAACATAGGAATAAAATATGATCCCCTTTGGTCTACTTGTATTAGATTAGGACATATTTTATTATTTTATTTAAAGAATAGTTAAAAGAGTTAAATTCAAAGTTAAATAACTAAACAATTTTTAATATAGTGTTATACATTAGATAAATTAGAGTATAAATATTTATTATAAAGACAAAAAATATTTCCTACATAATGGTATTTTATTTATATCTTTTAGACATAATATAATTTAATTTATTTATGACATGATGATGATGCAGTAATTACCCAAATAATAAAATTTTAAAATAATTGATATTATAAATATCCAAATAAATGTAAATTGAGACTTATGATAAATTATAATAATTTTAATGATTAATATGACATGATAGGTTTGGTTAAATAAATTTTATTTTAAGTTATAATATTTTTATGTCTTTTAAAAAAATCAAATGCTAAATAGTGTCAAAATTGGCATAATTGAGTTTTTAAAACAAATACTATATTATTAATTGATATAATATTCCGAAAAATATAAAGTTTATCCCAAGGATTTAGATAAGGTTATATATATTAATAATTAACCGCATGGGGTTCTCTTGTCTTGTTATAGTAAGTTTATTAACTATATAATATAAAAATACAAAGAGACATGGTAAATGTCAAACTATTTAACTAAGAGTTAAATATAAAAGATAAGGTTAATATGGTGACCTAAACCTGTCAAAAACCAATTGGTTGAGTTTTTTTCGACCCATAAACACATTATCCTCAAAATAAATCATTTTGAAACCATTAGAAATCGAAAATTATTTTATTATAAAATAATATTTCAAGCTTTTCCTAAAGTGACCCTCACCTCTCTTTTAAAAGGGTACTTACTCTTCTCTTAATTTCACACCTCCAAAGCCATTTGGCTCGGCCAAAACCTGCCCAATTATAATCCCAACTTTACTCCCTTCATCATAGAGGCCTTCCTTTGGTCATAAAGCCTACCTAAGGAGCACTTTTGATCAAATCAAAAGGAAGAACCCGAAGAAGAGGTAAATATTTCACCACATCTTTCAAGTACTTTTCTTCTTCCAATTCCTCTTTATTTGTTGTTTACATTCTAAAATAATAACTCAAATATCTTCTATATACCGTGATGTAATTATAAAAATGGTACAACCATATTAATTATTCTATCCATCCTATAAATGATAGAGTCATCATACGTGCATACGTACGGCTTACCGTCTCCACGTTGTGGTGTAGTTTGTTATTCAAACACTTCATTATTTGGATTGGGATAATAATGAGTATAACTGATGAAAATAATAAATATTACATGTTAATTATTCTTTATATATTATATACCATCCAATTACACACTATTTCTCCATCAAGGATATTGTCGCTCGTGCGTACGTACGGATTACCATCTCTATGAACGCAATGAGATTCAATTACCCATTGTAACCATTCAAGAATAATTTTCATTTTATGATTAAAAATAATGTTTAAGAACTTAATATAATTGTATATATTAATCAAATACATCATATCCATAACAAACATGTCTTACATAACCAATAATATAAAGGAAAACGAGTCAGTTAACACCGAAAAATATAATACTACTAAAATATTATTAATAAAGTAATATTAAAAGATCATATATGATATCATATTTATGTATATAGTTATTTTACAATTTAAAAACAATGTTTTAACTATTATATAGGAGGTTAACATAACATAGACTAAGTAAAAGTACAAGGTAAGGGTTAATTTCACAATCTCTTTATTATCCGAGGTTGTTTTTACGTAAGTATCTACTGGGATATCTTTATCTTCCACGTCTATGCTTTCTTAAAAATTAATTTCAAAACATTTTTACTATTTACTAGACTATGGGATAAATTCATTTATACCCTTATTTAAACTTATGTGTTTTGAAATGAATCATTCCGTAATTTTCCAAACAAGGTACTTTATAACTTTTTTGACAAAATTAAGGTAAGAATGTTTTTTTACTTATATGGCGGGTGAAGCTATTTTCTGCCATTATAACATCATCGAAGATTCCCTTACAAGATTATAAAAATATTTTCAAAATAAATTTTTTATTTTATAATTATATGACTCTAAAATTGTATCAAAATAAAAATAGGTATTTCTTTCAAATAGTTTCCATTTCATCTATATCAACGTCCTTTGATGGATTTTAAACTTGTTTGAAGTTGATTTATTATGATAAAAATATTCCATATTGTATTGAAGGTTTTGTGATATGTTTGAATATGGATGTGTTATTTTTATATCATTCATGGTTAAAGTATTGACATTTCATATGCTAGTTTTAATACAAATTTTTATATTATGTTTCAACCTTTTCATATGAGGAATGTCTTGAACTTAGTTTGTGACAGGTGGAGCCCGCTATTGCTCCTTGGTGCATCAGTATGTCTCATGAGACAATTAGACATGGAATTGGCCAAGGCCTTTCCCAATTTGATATATGGTTTTGGCCGAGGCCTCAATCATTTTTAGATAACTTGGTCGAGGCCATGACAAGATGTTTCAGAATGTCTGACATTATACAATCCCTCATCATGAAAATAATATTGATGGTTCATGTGGTTATTGAACTAGTAGAATACCCATGATTATGTTTTATTATGGAATTATTTACTCATATCATATTCCTACCATAAAGTGTACATATTTATTATTTGTAAATGCATGTGTTTTCAATTATTCACCATTCCTAATGTTTATGTTATCTTCCACTATAATTTTTACTCTTATTGAGCCTTTGAGCTCACCCCTTTCTTATGTTTCATTTTCCCAGTATATAAAAAAGTTAGTTATGAGTAACATACAGGTATAATCTTGGAAGCTTGGATGTTTCAAATGGAATAAATTAGTGTTGTATTTCTTTACATTTTGTACTGTTGAACTTATGTATATATGTGGTTTCCAATAATACTAAACGGACCGGTATTTCGGGATTTGATCCCTTGTGAACAAGCCAATGTCATGAAATAAAGAACCAACTCTGGGTAACTGAGGTCGGGGCATTATAGTTGGTATCATAGGAAGTTTAGTACAAACCTTGGAATCTAGATTTAGAAAAACTCATATTAGTGCACATTACCCTCATATAGACTTTGAGGATTGGTATAGGAGAACTTCCTAGAATATTAGTACTGTTGAGATTTTGAGAGTTTTTCCAGCAATAAATCCTTGTCTGGATACGATATAATAGAGGTTGCTCTTGACCAGATATACCTACGGGTAAAACTGAAAAACTCTGCTTTCATCTAGACTCGAATGGGAACTGGTGCATGACAATGGGCATTGTTGCACTCTTGGTTACAACACTCCTGGGGGATATACTTAGGATAATTCTAATTTTCTTTAAAACTAATTATAAAGGATTTATGAGTATATAACTCCTTAAAGAAAACATTTTTATGATAATGGATTATATCTATAAACTTTTCAATTTAAGTTAAGTGTTTTACATGTTCGTAATTTTGCATTATGGTTCATAAACTAATATACTATATGTCATTGTTTAGAAATGGAACCTAGTGGAAGGAATAAAAAACCTATCAATGCACATAACCCATGTAGATATTTCCTTCCTACTCAAGATAATTATATCATAGCTGGTGATGAAATTGGTGTTGATCAGCTTTTCACCATACTGGGACAACTCACACAGGTAGTGAATAATAACATTACCTATATGGAGCACCCTGATCCACAACGTGGAGGATAAACGTTATATTGCTTCAGGAGGCAACAACCACCAACATTAAATGGGTTTACAAATCCATTTTTAGATGAAAAATGGATAAGTTCCTTAGAGAAAATATTTCATGCTTTGGGGAGTAGTAAAAGGGAAAAAGTTTTCATGGTCGTTTATCGCCTCACAGGAGATGAAAATCAATGGTGGTCATTGATTCAAAACACAAATGAAGATGAATAAGTATCAAACATGTAATAGAGGGATTTTAAATAGATTTTCATAGAAAAATAATTTCCCCATGACCATTCAGTAGATATGGAAAGAGAATTTCTGAGTCTAAGGCAAAAAAAGGATGAGAATGTCACAATGTATGAGGCTAACTTTACAAGACTAGAAAGGCATGGTACATATTATATATGTAACCCAAGAATTAATATTGATCGTTTCATTTATGGGTTAAAACAATTTCTATGTCGAGCCTTAGTCTCACAATCCTTCTCATCATATGAAGATATTGTCTCATGTGATATGAAGATACAAAAGGAATTCTCTAAGTCTTATGACTTTAAAGCTAAGCAAGAGAAGAAGAGATCTGCTGAACACTATGGGAAAAGAAAATAAGGAAATAAGGAAGAAGGGAAGAGTTGAATTTCCACCCTGTGATAATTTTGGAAGGAAGCACCTTGATGCCTGTCTAAAAGGAAATGAAGTATTCTACAAATCTGAAAAAGGCCATCTTTATAGTGATTGTATGGGGAATAAATAAGCTACCAATGTTCAAGCCTATAATTGCAGGGAGCTAGGAAATTTTACAAATTAATGTCCTAAGTGTCAGTGAAACTTACCCCAGAAAAATCCAAGGGATCAAGGCCAAGCTTATGCGATCACTACTACTAAGGTTGAAGCTCCAAAAGACGCGGTGTCAGGTAATTTAATGGTTTCCTCAAGTTTATCCAATGCTTTATTTGATTATGGATCAATGAACTATTTCATATCTTCCTAGTTTTCTACAAAAAATATATATTTTAAATTTGACTTAACAAGGGATTTTTCAGTCAAAACACCTCAGGGAAGTATCATCACAACAAAGTTTTTTGAATCAGTTCCCATTAGGGAATATAAATGTTCTTTATTTACTGATCTCACTGTCATACCGATGATTGAATTTGATATAATCTTTATAATGGATTGGCTTTCGGACCATGATGTGAAAATTTATTCTAAGAAGAAGGAGGTTACAATTATTGATAATAATAATGAGTACCTTATCTTTAGAGAATAAATGTCACCACTTGATTATTATCTAGATTCAAATATAATGCCTCTACTAAATTCAATTATTAGGGAGGAATAGAATAAAATAACTACGGGTGAGGAAAAAAATGTTCGAATAAAGGACGCACCTATTGTGCAAGAATATGTTGATGTGTTTCCAGAGAATTTACCTAGACATCCTCTAGAATGTGAAATTGAGCTTTCCATTGATTTAATTCCTAATTCAAGGACCATATTGAAGACCCCTTATAGAATGAATATTGTATAATTAGTGGAACTGAAGAAACAACTAGAGGAATTGATTAATAAGGGATTTATTAGACCTAGTGTTTCTCCATGGGGAGCCCCTGTCCTTTTTGTTAAGAAGAAAGACGGATCTATGAGGTTGTGCATTAACTACAGGGAGATCAATACTATAACAAGAAATAACAAGTATCCCCTACAACACATTAATGATTTATTCGACCAACATCATGGAGCTTAATATTTTTCAAAGATTTACCTTCGATCTGGATATCATCAGTTGTGTGTGAAGAAGGAAAACATTCTGAAAATAGCATTTCAAACTAGGTACGAGAATTATGAGTATACAGTAATGCCGTTTGGGTTGACTAATGCACCTTATGTCTTCATGGATCTAATGAATTGGGTTTTCAAGTAATATCTTGATGACTTTGTAGTGGTATTTATTGATGATATCTTGGTATAATCCAAAATATATGAAGATCATGAAAATCACTAGCGCATTATTCTAAAGACTCTTAGAAGAAATAAATTATATGGGATGTTTAGAAAGTGTGAATTCTGTCTTCAGGAGATTTCTTTTCCTGGCCGCATTGTCTCAAAGGATGAAATATCTATTGATCCTTCAAAGACCAAGGCAATCCAATAATGGTTCTCATTGATGAGTATAACTAACGTACACAGTTTTACTGGTTTAGTAGGATATTATCGATGTTTCATCCAGAATTTTTCCCAGTTTTCTAACCCATTAACCAAGCTCACACTTAAAGGGGTTAAATTTGTTTGGAAAAAATAGTTTGAATAATGTTTTAAAGAACTAAATAGATGATTATTAAATACTCTTATCTTGACTCTACTATCAGGGAATGATGAGTTTTTTATTTATAATGATGCTTCAAAAAAAGGACTTGGTTGTGTCCTTATGCAAAATGATAGAGTTATTGTCAATGCATCAGGAAAACTAAAAATTCATGACCAAAAATATACAACTCAATATCTTGAGTTAGTAGCTGTAATATTCACTCTAAAGATATAGAGACACTATCTCTATGGTGAAAAATGTGATATTTATACTGATCACAAGAGTTTGGAGTATATTTTCTCACAAAAAGAACTCAACATGAGGCAAATGAGATGGATTGAACTATGAAAGGATTATGATTGTATAATAAAATACCACCCAAGGAAGGAAAATAATGGGGCATATGCTTTGAGTAGAAAGGATTATGGATTTTTGAACAAGATGGGAGTTGAAAGGGATCTTATTTTCAAGGATGTAGTAATGATGGATATTGGAATAACCATGGAGGGTAAAACATCAATACTTTTTCAAATGGTTTCCAAAAAATCTTTAATAGAAAGGATAAAAGATTCTCAGACTGATGAGGAGGAGTTTCAAAAGAATATTAAAGCTGTAAATGATAGGAGATTGAGTGACTTTGTATATGAAGATGGAATTTTGAAATTTGGAAAGAGAATTTGGGTCCCTGATATACCTGATATAAAAACGGAATTGTTGGATGATGCACATAGATCTAATTTCTCTATACATCTTGGGATCACAAAGATGTACAAATATTTGAAGGAACATTTTTGGTTGGATAACACGAAAAAGGGAGATTGTTAATTTTGTGTCAAGGTGTATGGTTTGCCAATAAGTGAAAGCTGGAAGACAACATCCTAGAAGAGTCATGAAACCTCTTCCTATACCTAAGTGAAAATGGGATTATATTACAATGTAATTTTTAATGGGGCTACCAAAGACTCCTAGAAGGAATGATGAAATATGGGTCATTATTGATCATCTTACCAAGTCAACACATTTTTATGCTATAAGAGAAGATTTACCATTTGAATGTTTAACAAGACTGTATATTAATGATGTTGTAAGACTTCATGGAGATCCCCTATTGATTATTTTGGATCGTGATCCCCAATTTACTTCAATATTCTGGAAAAGTCTTCAGAAATCCCTAGATACTGAACTTTGTTTGAGCACTACCTACCACCCACAAACTGATGGACAATCATAACAGAATATTCAAACCTTATAAGACATGTTTATATCATTCTCACTTGACTTTAAATGTATGTGGGATCAATATTTACCTCTGGTAGAAAGCCAAATCCTTCCTTCGGTTTATCCATTATAAACCAAAAATTATTTTATTATAAAATAATATTTCAAGCTTTTCCTAAAGTGACCCTCACCTCTCTTATAAAAGGGTACTTCTTCTTCTCTTAATTTCACACATCCAAATCCATTTGGCACGGCCAAAACCTACCCAACTATCCTCCAAACATTCCTCCCTTCATCCTAGATGCCTTCTTTTGGTCAGAAAGCCAACCTAATGAGCCCTTTTGATCAAATCAAAAGGAAGAACCCGAAGAAGAGGTAAATATTTCACCACCTCTTTCAATTTCTTTTCTTATTCCACTTTCTCTTTCTTTGATGTTTCCATTCTAAAATAATAAATCCAGTATCTAATATATACTGTGATGTTATTATAAAAATGGAACAACCATACTCATTATTCTATCCATCTTATAAATGACAAAGTCACCATTCATGCGTACGTACGGCTTACCGTCTCCACGTCATGGTGTAGTTTTTTATTCAAACACTTCATTATGTGGATGAGTATAATAATGAGTATAACTAATGTAAATAATATATATAACAAGTTAATGATTCTTTATATATGATATACCATCCAATTACATACGATTTCTCTTCCAATGATATTGTCGCTCGATCATATGTATGGATTACCATCTCCACAAATGCGATGAGATTCATTTCCCCATCATAACTATTCAAGAATAATTTTCATTTGATGATTAAAAATAATGTTTACGAACTTAATATAATTCTGAATATGAGTCAAATACATCATATCCATTACAAACATGTCTTACATAACCAAGCATATAAAGGAAAACGAGTCAACTAACACCCAAAATAATGATACTAATAAATTATTATTAACAAAGCAATATTAGAAGATCATATATGATATCATATTTATGTGTATATTTGTTTTATAATTTAATAACAATGTTTTAACTATTTTCCAGGAGGTTAAAATACCATCGACTAAGAAAAAGTACAAGGCAAGGGTTAATTTCACAATTTCTTTATTATCCGAGGTTGTTTTTACGTAAGTATCTACTGGGACCTCTATATCATCCAAATCTGTGTTTTCTTAAAAATTTATTTCAAAACATTTTTACTATTTACTATACTATGGGATAAAATCATTTATAACCTTATTTGAACTTATATTTTTTGAAAGTAATCTTTTCATCATTTTCTAAACAAGGTACTTTGTGACATTTTTGACAACATAAAGGTAAGATTTTTTTTAACTTATACGGAGGGTATAGATATTTTCCTCCTTTATAACATCATCAAAGATTCCCTTACAGTTTTATAATAATATTTTCAAAATAAATGTTTTATTTTATAATTATGTGACTCTTAAATGGAATCAAAATAGAAAGAGTTATTTCATTCAAATAGTTTCCATTTCATCTATGTCAATACCCTTTAATGGATTTTAAACTTGTTTGAAGTTGATTTATTATGATACAAATCATCCATAATGCATTGAAGGTTTTGTGATATGTTTGACTATGGATGTGTTATTTTTATACCATTAGTGGTTAAAGTATTAACATCTCATATGTTTGTTTAAAAACAAATTTTTATTTTATTTTTAAACCTTTTCATTTGAGGAATGTATTAGACTTAGTATGTGATGGGTGGAGCCTACTATAGCTCCTCGGTGCATCTGTAGGGCTCATGAGACAATTAGACATGGAATTGGATGTGGCCATTCCCAATTTGATATATGGTTTTGGCCGAGGCCTAAATCAATTTTAGATGTCTTGGCCAAGGCCTTGACAAGATAATTTAGAATTTACAACATTATACATTCCCTCATTATGAAAATAATATTGATGGTTCATGTGGTTATTAGACTAGTAGAATGTCCATGACTATGTTTTATTATGGCATTATTTACTCAGCTCATATTCCTGCCATAAAGTGTACATGTTTATTATTTTTAAAGGCATGTGTTTTCAATTATTCACCATGCCTAATGTTTATGTTATCTTCTGCTATATTGCTTACTCTTACTGAGAATTTGAGCTCACCCCTTTCTTATGATTCATTTTCCCAAGATATGAAGAAGTTAGTTATGAGTGACTTGTAGGCATAGTCTAGAAGGCTTGGATTTCTCTAATGGAATAAATTAGTGTTATATTTCTTTATAAGTTGTAATGTTGAACTTATGTATATATCTTGTTTCCAATAATACTAAACTGATCGGTCAATCGGGATTTGATCCCTTGTGATCATGAAAATGTTTTTTAATAAAGCACTGACTCTGGGTAACTAGGGTCAGGGCGTTACACCACATAACCATGGGTGTTATCCATCATACACCAGATGCTTCAGACTAGTGATGAGGGCATAATTCATATAGTAAAAAGATTATTCCTTCAATAATATAACCATTCAATTATAATAAATAAATAATAACCCTAAAAACATCAGAGTAAACTATAAAATAGAAATGGTAATTTGACAATAGAAGTATTACACTACCATGTAAAAAAATTAATACCCACATCATGTCATATATAAATAATTAAAAGAGAGAGTTACCATGGGACCAATTATATTTATAATAATTTAAAAAATAAGTAAAAGTAATGGATAATATATAATAAAATACATATTCATCTCCCTAGAACTATATCTACCTCCCTCTCTAGAGATACAATATCAACCACCTATCAATGGACCCTATACCTTTCCTACATACCCAGATATAAAGTCTACATGTCTAATGAAGCTCACTTCTATAGTATTAGTATAAAGCTTTATAGGCCATATCCAAAAGTCTTTATAATATAATATAAAATATATGTGAGTGATTGATATGAATTATATGAATTAAACTAAAAAAACATCATAGTATATCCAAGTCAATTCATATTGTTCTTGGTAATCTTCCTTGAAACTCAACCTTACCAACTATTTCCAATGTCGATAATCCTAAACCATTATAATCACATCCACACCATTTATTAACATTACACTTAGGTAGGAAACATAGTAATAAACTAAAAAAATGTTTTTGAAACACATTCCATCACTCATGTCATATTTGAAACTACACCATGGGAGAATATCTGATCATTTCATTCACTCATTCTTGAGTATAAATTAACACTATGATTTATGGTGAGATAAATATTCCTACTTAATCATATTATCTATCCATATAACCATTTCATAAAAGGATACCTCATAAAAAACTATTACCATTTGGAAACTACTCAATTTACCATAAATCATATGGTGAACTAGTTTCCTAACATGTCACACATCTCACCACTCATGATCGTGTGACCAATATAATCATAGTAGACCAATAAATGTGTTATATCACATTATCCATACCCATACACCCAACCTAGGGTCCTCTCCCAATCTATCCCCTGAAAAATATTTAATATTGTAAACTACTGAAACTAAAATCAAAGGGTCGATGGTGATAATATTTCACATCTCTAATGGTACTTACCCTCCTTCTCACACAAAATGAAATCCCCTAAAATTTCATTAATCCATCAAATAACAACATACAAAATTATCCCAAATCATAAGGTACATGAATAAAACATAAAATGTGGGATAATGATTAGGAAAAGGTACTAATAGAAGATATAATTTAGAATTATAATGACCATAATTGAATTTTTCCTCTAACAAACAAAAACAAGGATCCCATCAGAACACTTGAATTCAGGGACATAGAATGATGATCTATCCTCTATTAAATACTAATAGTGATTAAAGAGTGAAAAATTTTATCTATAACTTAATATGTTTAACAAACCTTCTCACACCGTGTTATGATAAAAAATTGGAATCCTAGACCTCAAATGACTAGACATGCTAATGAGAGGATGTTTTTGAGTCTTGTTACTAACATAAAAGTAAGTAAGAGATATTAATATATTTTAAGAAGACAAAATTTCCAAAATAACTCCCCTATTGAAATAGGGGACAAGGGTCTTATTATAATACTAGTGGAACTCCACTAACCACTTAGTAAGCCATTGAGATTTAAGTGGATTTCATTGATGTTCATGTGAAAGTAGTGGGATCACAACCTCAATGTATCTCCCACTAAAATCATGGTGGTTTCCCAACAAATTCACAATGGGATACTATAATATCATAACAAATTTGTTCGGACTCTAATTTTATTACTTTCTCCCTATGACCTCTGTGAAACCACCTCAATAGTTAAACATGTTTAAATAGACATGTAAAGAATAAATCCAAATAACTTCCATACCACAAAAGACATGGTATATTACAAACACCCACACCATGGGGATTCTCATCCTATAGTCCCATTATAGATTATAATCGATAATGTTCTATAGAAACTAGAATCTCATGCCAACCACACACAATATTATCTAATCCTACACCAATTCTAGAAAAATAGTATTTTATTAACTAATTATTTCTCTTTTATCCATTATAAGCAAGAATCATTACTAAAATGATTCATATTTTACTAACTAAATATCATTAATTTAAATCATGTGTTAGGGGTCTATATCATATATTCTAATATGAGATATATGAAATACATCATACATCACAATGTGTCATGGAAGAAATTCTTATTGATACCTATTTATATATATCCTCTCTAAAATTTTAAATTTCCCCACAAACTATAGTTCTAAATTCCCCTAAATTTCTAATTTATGGTGTTCAAAAAGTGGTGACACTCATATAAATATTTGATCACCTATTAAATACACTAATGAGAATTTACATAGATCTTAATATGATTAATACATTCTTAAAGTTGTATCCAAAAACATCCAAATCAATTGTACATGATCGTAATTATCATGTACATGAATAGATATAATGATCATAGATCATACCATCTCTAGAAAATATAAAGATGACCCACACAACATATTATAGATATCATTGAATAATTATAATTGTATCATTACTTTAAACTGTTAATGTGGGTAAACTCCACTTATTCCATATAATACTACCACACACCAATTATGTCTTGGAATCATTCCCTTAGTATATCCTATAGTATATTTACAGCTTTATAAGGATCATATTATTTAGAGGAAGTTAAGTTATACTCAAATTCCGCTGAGAACCCATCATCTTCTACAGCTTCTATAAGAAACTAGACATTAACCATGTACCCTGATCATATAATATGCTTAAAATAACTCCTTATAATTAGTATAAAAATATTATAAGTTTAAACTACCCATATCCCCAACAAATTATTTCCCCAATTGGAATAAAATGTGAAACATTTTTATATTATTCTTTACCACCCATGTTGTGTGTTGTAGCCAAAGTTATTTGATGTTGGAATTATTTTTAATCACATAATTTTTTTTCTATAGTTGAATTCATCATGCACAAAATAAGTATTTAAATAGAGACATGGTTATATTAGAAGGCTTTCTGAATATTTACTGAATAAGTTCACATTTATGCAACTTCCTTTGTAGAAGAATAACGAGAGGAACCTTGATTTATATATCTCTCATGTTGTTGGAAATGGTATTTATTTACTTGAATATTTGAAGTTAGAATGAGGTTAAACTTAGAAGGGAGAGTAATATACTAAAAGAATCGAGAAAAAATAATGATGTGAGGAAATTTACCATGTTTTGAATGGATTACATGTTTTAAAAATGGAAATGTCAAGGAATATGTTTAAAATATTTCATCCATAATATATTTTGAATAATAGAATTTTGTTTTGTTGATTTATTGAGTGCCACACCACAAAGTGTAAGTAGAGAAATTTTATATGTTTTATTTATGAAAATTGGAGTGTTGGGTAACACACCATCATACATGAGGCCACATTGTAAATATGGTATGATAAATTTTGGTGGTTCTATTTTTTTGGATGTAATTTTTCAATGTTGGAAAAACCACATAGTAATACGCTAAATCATAAAAGAAAAATTGAATATGGCCATTTCACTAGACAATAAAAACATGATAACTTATGTATAGGATAATTTTATAAAAACTAGTGATTTTGAGACCTCCACTTCATGGAGGATGATTTTACCTAAAATAAAATTAAATAATGTAAGAAAAATAGAGGGCCATGTAGATACATATTTTGTTCGCCGTGAAGTATATGTTTTCTTAGAATAGAAGAAGTCATTTTTCTAAGACATCAAGCCTTTGGACAATGGAATAATATTCCACTCCATAACAACTTTTAAGGATAAAAATTATTGATGAATCACAAAATGATTTTAGGTAATTAAAGAGGAATTATTCGTACTATAAAATTTGGATCTTGATATAGACTCAGACCATTCCCTAGTGAATAAATCACACTACAAAATGGGAGAATTCTTGAATACTAAACATCAAATAATGAGGTTACATTGTGATGAGGTGGTTTCCATATTAGTTGAATGATTTTATTAGAAAACAAACTATATGGTAATTAATTAGTATTCTAGATATTAATTTGGGATAAATGTCACTTAATGACCACAATATATTCATGTGGTATATATGATATAATCCTGATGATTTTAAGAATGGGAATTGATTTTAACCCTAGATTTGTGGTATGGTTACAAGAAAATTATATAAATGTTTATAAAAAATTTATAGATATAAATAGTTGGATTGTTAAATATATGATTGTGAATAAGGAGAATATTTTTTAAATGAATAATTGAGAAAATATTCATTAAATGAATATGAATAAAATTAAAAGAACAATAAAACTACAGTAACTATTTTGATTCCTTAAAAAGAGAATTTAGAGAATAATGGAAACACTTAGACATATGGTTGGAAGAAGAGGAAGGAAACAAGATAATTTATTTTTGGAATTATCTTCATCTGGAGTAATGGATCACTAATCCAATGAAATTTTAGAAGAACTATGTACAATTTTCACATTTGGGTAATGATTTAAACTGGTATTGAAAAATGATTGTATAGTAAAGTAATTAATTAATACATAAAATTAAAATATGTTATGAAAGTAGACTATCATTCTAGAAAAAATAGACCAAAATGTCTTTAAACTATTGAAGAAGACCCATAAGTTTAAACTATTCATACCTTCTCTTGATTTTTTTCAAGGATTGATAAAAATAGAGAGTTACCCTTTATCAATAGTGTAATGTTTTGAGAATATTAAAACACATGTATTTCAATGTGTGATCATCTGGCATGTCCACACGCCATCATCATATGCTCCTTGGATTAGCCCATTGTGGTGAACCAAGTTATTATTTTTCTTGAATGATTTATTTTATGCATATGTTTTTATCATTCTATGAGATTTGTGAGAGTAATAATGAGATATGAAAAATGTTTTTAATAATAAAAGAACACGATTTATAATCAAAAAAATGACGAATGATAAATAGGAATATTTAATAAGTATTAACTATGATTTAACCCCAAGGTTCTTTATGTTATTTTCATCCCAAAAAGTGGTGTAAGATCTAAAAGGTTGTCACTTGTGGTTTAATTAATTAACATCTCCAAAGTTGTTACAGAAATGGAATTTATAACAAAAACTCTATTTTTATAGGAACTTTTCTTTATATTTTGAATAAATAAATGATCTAATTTTAATAATCTTGTATCAATAAGTTCATGGAATGAATATTTCATTATGGTTATTTAAAAGATCCTAGTGATAGAGGTAGTGATTCTAGGATAGAGAAGATTCTGATTACATTTTTATAAAAAAGTATACTAGAAAGAGAATCATTAATCTAGTATATTAGAACAATGTAAGAATATTTAGAACATGAATGGGAGAACAATAAATCAAAAGAAGTTAGAGGAATCATCCTCATAATCTGGGGAACACTTACTTATGACAAAAGTTTAGAAGAAGAAAAATAAGGTGAAGTCGCTTATGAAGATAGACTCCCCAAATGATTTGATCAACACTAACTATGTTTTTACATCTTATTATAATAATGTCTTGGACAATAAAAAAAATCATAGAAAAAAATATCACCCCCATAGTCATGTATATGTAATTATTAAATTTATGGAATTGAAATTATATTTACTTTTCATGATGGAAGATGTCCATCCAGAAATCAAGATGAGAATTGATCCTTAAAAGAAAAGGTTGATCATCTTATAATTATGAATGAAGTATACTTGACATTAATAGAATATAAGGTCGTGGGAAAAATATTAAAAAGAAATTTTAGGTTTACCCAAATTTTCACATAATGAAAATTGGTATAATAATAAAAGGAAAAACATACCTTATTCAAAAACTACACTATAGATAAAGAAAAAAATGGAATTAAAGAAATAGCTGAAAGAAATAATTCTTATTCACAATACATATATAGAATAATGGGAAAACTAGATATGAATATACCTCTGTAATAATTTATATGTTTTCAAAATTAATGGGTAAATACAATATGACCAATGCTCATTTGTTAAATACCTTAATGTGAATTGAAAATGTAGAAAGCTGTCCAATAGAAACATCATCAAATTGACATATAAATTAATTAATTTTAAATCATAAAGAAAATAAAATATTAATGAAAAATATAAAATTAGGGTTTCTCAACAAAATTTATATTTTAAATACTATTATTTTAGAAGAATGGGGAACACTATGAGTGTGTGTCTTGAAGCATAAGGGATCAATAATAGAAGAAGACATGTTTTTTTAAGCATCAAAATGAAAAGGAGAACACATGAGGTGTAATTTATATTAGATATGTTTTCTATGATCAAAACCTATTTAATTTACAAAAAATTGAAGCATTATGTAATAAAAATAAGTTAACATGAGTTCATTTACTTTTATGACATATATGAAAAGGATTCACACTAGCATAATTTTTTTAAGATAGAAAATAGATGCACTCTTTTGGATTAAAAACCCATTCTTCTTAAAACAAAGTTTCATTAAGAACCTATGATAAAGCACTCTCAACAACCTTCTTGGAAGGAAAAAATAAAATCTATATGATAAATAAGGAAGATACTCTAGATATGAGATGAGGAGACATAAAATTGAATAAGGTTTCACCCAATATGAAAAAGTCTAACAAGAATTTGAAGGCCATTAGAGAAAAAAAGAATAAATAATTACTGAGTGGTTTTATTCATACCACAATAAAGTATGAATGTAATTCCAATAATGTTACTCATACATGAAAAAATAAGTAATAAAAGGGATGCATTAGTGGTTAATCAAAGAAAGAAATGTCTACTAGTGGGATAATTATCACAAAAATATATATTGATCAAATGAATATAAATAAAATCATATAGAAAAATAGAGGTGAAACTTTCCAAGGTGGTTTGATACAAATTTATGAAACTAATGTGTCTTGGAATAATGTGATAAGAAAAGTGTTGGTTCACTATGAAAACCCACATTCCTCAACTTAAGGATGTAAATGTTTCACCATTCCCCGTGTATTTAAATTTTTATAATATATTTCGACAATGGAGTGGGATTAAAGGGGATATACGATACATGGGTTATATGAATTAAAAGGATATGGATTCATAGGGAAAATGAGACTATACTAAAAAGAGATATATTTATCTAAAACAATTTGATGTATTTTTTCCAAATTAATATCAGACCATAATACCAAGAACAAATGGTATCAAGGATATAATCAGATTCAACAAGTGGTGAAACACACCCACATTGTTTTTCAATTTAAAATATAGAGATCATGATTTAATTGAATCATTTAAATATGTAAAGTTCCTAATAAAATGTTTTAGTTGTTTAATAATTTGTTTTTCGATGTTCTGGTGGTACTAATCCACCATTGGTGACCTACAAGAAAAAGTAGCTCATTTATCAAGTCGTATCTATCCACTATAATATTGAAGAGAAATACTAGGATAATAAGTAGTAATGATAATGGTTTCATTTTTATCTACTTTTTAATTACAAATATAGTATTATTTAATTTTCATACATGTTATAAAAAATCCACATTAATAGAAATCAAATTGTCAATGATGGGTTCCCTATGTCAAAAAACTCAACTCATGATATTTTTTTAGTAGGTGAAGGCATTTAGGTTAATTTATTAATGATAAATCAATGGATATTTATTCTTATATTAGAAGATAATATTCTTATAAAGAATGAATGGTCATTTATATCATGTGTATCATGATATTTTCAAAAACTAGTGGCATCAAATTATTCTACTTGTGTTATTTATCACTCACTTGTGATTTGTTGTTTATTTTCTGGTTATTTGGTGTTTTTGTGATTTTTATCATAGTATGATTTTTTAAAAGATGTAAAATCTCATTTTTATTTCTAAAAAGAATATTTGAATTTGAGTAAAATTGATATATTTTAGATTGTTTATTCAATCCCTTTTTTCTATGTAGAGTTCCTAATTAGTAAGATTTGAGGATTTGTTGATGTTTTAAATTTCAATTGGTGAATTAATTCATTTAAAATTTTCTGAATAATGCATTATAATTTTGAAAAAAAATGATTCAATGTTTAAAAGGTTGTAATCTTAGACATATTTTTTTCTTATAAGTGTCTAAGAGGATTTATGATATAGTTATATCGTGGAAGGTGACACTAAAACTATTTGTCACCAATTTCTCAAAGATATTGGTTTTGTTTATTCTAGAGTTTACTTGTAAATTTTATTAGTAAAGGTTTTCAAATTTTGTCCCTAAATCTATTCCAATTTACATGGTTTTGAGACTCTACATAGTGTTATAGTGATAGTTAGACACACAACTTTTTTATTTCATTTGAAAATTAGATTATATGGGATAATCATAACATGTTATTCTATTATAGAACCTATCCATACTTTTACGATCTTAAGGTAAATATGATATCTCTAGTTTTGGATCTCTCCATATTGATTAAATTTATATATATCTATATTTTGGATAATAGGTTGGTTCCTCACCACTCCCTAGGCATGGAAGGAGTGAGTGGGTGTTGTTAGGGGTGATGGTTTGGATTGAGAACCCCCCAAGTTTGGTTTGAATATGAATTCTAGTGATTCATGCGTATTATAAATTATAAGCTGAGGAAGCGTTATTTTTGGACTCCTTCAACTCTATAGTTTTATCTTTAAATACCTCTAGTGGTGTAATTACATGCCATGCGAAGTGTAATCACCTTAAGAATACTTTATAATTTGGGCAAAACTATAGTGTAAAATAATTTTTTTCATGGTTGTTAACTTGTTATTGGGTTCTTTTTTGATCTAATGGTACAATGTCTATCTTAATATGAAAATTAATAGTATTATAGTGTAGGAGGTAGAAATTATAATACTTATAATGATGAAAAAATTATGGTAGATAGGCTCATTTTTAAAGGGAATCTAGATAAGAGTATTAGAATTTTATCTAACACATGTTCCCTTACACTTGTTTTTAATATATTTTCCTCGATAATTCCCTTGTACAATATTATGTTATACATCATTGATTATTATTTTGGGAAACCCCACTCAATAATAAAGTTCTCTAATTTTAAATTAGTGATTAAAAAGTTTGAAGTGATTTTAAAAGGTGACAATTGAGTCATAAAATAAGAAAAAGTGGTTGAATAAAATATATTTAAGTTGAAAAGTTAAAGGATCCAAAATTTCAAGAGTTGGGAGAAATTTTATGTAGTAGATAAGATAAAATACTTTATTTGAAATTAAAATTTTGTACTAGTTGACATATCCAATGTGTTTTTGAATGTCAATTTGTAGTGACCAATCTCTCTCAACTTGGAGAAAGTTGGTGTATAGCTAAAAAATAAACTCATATAAAGATTAGTGAAATAATAGGAGAAAGAATAAAGTTATTTTTGGATAAACTGAATGTGGATGATTATGAAGAGAAAGATATGGATATCAGGACACTATGGATCATTATTGTTATATTGGATTTATATTTTGGTATATGAACCATTTTATCTTGATATCAAATGGGGGGAAGTAGGAAATTACGAAACCATATCCTTCAAAATGCATAAGTATTTCATAATGGATATAGTGACCCTAGACTTTTATATGTATTATTACATGATTTTAAGCATAATTAACCATAAAATTAAAATCCAAGGATCATAAATTCAAGTGTCTTTATATGATTTGGTACATAAAACTGAAAACTTGTAAATCTAATAAAATATATACTTTTAATCATTCATAAAGAGGTCCTAACTTCCATTGATATCCTGCATCTATAGAGGATAACCAATGAAATACATCAACAAAAGGTATGATCTAAAAATCCCAATAAGGGTATAAATATAGGAATAAAGAAAATCACATGGGTTATAAGGAATAACATTATGGTAACCCGTAGAAAGAAATGGGTATCATAATCATGGCATTGAGCATAATAAATGGTCATATCATAGGTGTCATTGAAATAATGGATTTAAATAATAAATGTACTTTAATATAGTAAATAGGAAAATATTATGATAAATTATATCCAATTAAAGTGTAAACATATAAAAATAGTCTTTAATATACTTTATAAATGAAACACTTTAGTGTGGTATAAAGGATATTTCAAAAGATTTTCTAAAAGAGAAAAAGGAGTATTTGTTTTCATAAAATCTAAAATAAACCAAGAATTATTTTCATGATAAAATTAATAATTTTAGAAAAATAATTGTTCCATAAAAATTTATGGATGGTACTTTAATATGGGTCAGAATTTGGGAAGTTACCTTTGATTGGGCCTGCATACCGGGAATAATTGAGAAGAAAACCTTATAAAACATGTATTTACCCATAAAAGATAAAATAATTTAGATAGGTAAATATTTTTTGAAAATACACATATGATATAGGATGTGTAAAAATGACTAATTAATAATTACATTAGGTTAAAGAGATAGAACGTATAACCCGAAAGAAAAATGGGGATTCGAAAAGAATCCATTACATTAGGTCTGAATGTTTTCATCACGTGATCATAGTGTATTGGATAATAAAATTAAATCCACTATTTAATTAATTAATAACCTATTATACATTTATTTAATTTAATATAATTTTATTATATTCATTTATTTCATTTTCTATGAGTTATACGACTCAATTTTTTCATTCAAGGGTGTTCATTTCTTTGGTTTTCATGATTATTTTACTTGTATAAATTTATAAAAGATCATGTAAAACCGAAAACAATATCCAGAATTGAAGTTATATGTTATTAATGACAATCTAAAAAATAAAAAAATTTAAGTTATTTTTTATTTGTGTTGAGTATGAATCATTAGATAAGAGATTAGTGATAATCATTTAGTTTATTTTGGTGGTTTTTTAATCATTACAAACTAGTTTTGTTTCATTATTCATTATTGAGTGTGAAATTTAGTTTTATAACATAAAATGGGTTATGAAATAAATTTTTAAATTTTTACCAAAATATATAATGGTTTTATTCCTAGCCTTGAAGGAGGTAAAGGAAAAATAAAACTTGTCATCCTCAAATGTGAGAAGTCAACACCTCGTTGATGATATTTTCTTTTCTAGAATAAAATAAAAAACTTGATGATGTGTTTTCCATTAACATTATAAAATTTCAAAATATAAAATATATTGAAGTTATCATTCATGTTTTTATATAAGTTTTGATGAGATGTTAATAAATGAAGATAATGTGAAAAGAAAAATAAATAAATTGAAAGAGGATTTTACCTCTTTAATTATTCTCCTTAAAACCTCCTTAGAGAAACTGGTTCTGGCCTCTTGTTGGGACTAGAACCTCTTAGACCTAGGGAAGAGAATTGTGAGAATATTTATAAGAAATTAGAACATCATAAAGGCTTAATAGGTGTGAGGAGAAGTGGTGGTGATGGGTGGTATTTATTGTCGAGGGGAGGGGTGTATTTTGATTATTTTACACTTTGGTTTCTTATTTTGGCTCCAAAATATGAATAGTGTGTATTATTTTGTCAAAGTACAATATATAGTGTATTATTCAAACCAAATTTTGATATCTCATCCCTGACTCAAAAATTCATGTATTTAGCTTATACAATAAATTATTATATTTCATTATTCATCGAAAATTTATCTTTTTTAGAAAATTTCCAATAATTCACCCCTATCATTTGTTGACATATATAATTAGTAAATGGAATAAATTTTATTTAAATAATTTTCCAAATATAAGAAATTTAATTTTTAAATAAAATCATCATTTAATTGAAAAATGCCAACTTAAAATTATAACTGATTTTATAACACTTTCAATAATTAATTAAGGTCTCATAAAAGAATCTTATAATCATAAGATAACAAATTATTAATTTATGAATAAATTTTTAGAATATAAATTTTCTTATAATTAATTATATTAATTATAAAAATATTAAATAAATATTTATATTTCAAAAACATATCCATACATAATTGACCATTTTTTAAAAATTTATTTACTTATTCTATGATATAAATATATCATATTTTAATTTATAATATGCCAAAATTTTATTTATACTTTCATAAGTGAGTTTACTATTCTATTGGATGGATTACTATTCATAAGGGTCATATTCCTCTTACAAAGTCCATGTAATTATTCCATTGGTATAAGTTCCTTATGTTTTATAAATACCTCTTATTTTATTCATTCTTTATTTATAAATATTTTATTGTGTTATATTTGTGATTTTATGAGATTTATACTATATAAAATTATTATAAGAAGGGAAATTTTCATCTAAATAATTCTAGTTCAATACAATGGGTTCATAATAGTAATGATAATAAAATCCAATGGGATAGAATGTTATAACTCAAGGTTTTTACTGATGGATCTATTTTCAATCACTATATTTATTATCTAGAACTCAATTTTTCTTGCACTAAAAAAGAATTAAAATAAATATTTGTTGACATGATATTTTTTTTCAATATTTAGAGAATAAGTACAAATAGAAGAAGATATCTTTATGGAGTATTATTAATAAGTATCATGACTTATATCTATATCAAGGTCATGAAAGTGGTGTGCATTAAACTGAATTGTTCAAATTTTAATGAGGTTACACTAAGAATAAGGAGTGATATTAAGAAATAAGAACCTAGAAATAATAATGTGAGGCAATATACTATTCCATTATTGTATTTGGAGTTTAAAAATAGAAAATTTGTAGAATAAATCTAATTTTTTTTATTTGTATGATTTTTTTTTCTGAATATCAGTTGGTTATTACATTTTATTAAAATCCATGCTACAAATTTCTTGAGGATAAGTTTAACGAGACTTATTTTTGAAATTTTGAGTTTGGGTTTACACACCTCCACACATTAGGGAACAAAAAAAAATTAAATCATTTTTAATGGTTTTATAGTCTTTATAGGTACATACACCATGAAGGCCATACCATTTCCCAACATGATCAATTTTAATATATGAATGAAGAAGACTAAGCCATGAGATGATTGCCATTCTATGAAGGAATCCCATATTAATTTCATTGGCTGTGGGGATTTAGAGACCTCCATGTCATATAAGATGATTTCTAATATAATGGAATTAATAACCATAACAACACTGGGAGAACACACCAAACCAAGCTAGGCGCACCATGGAGTTTATGTTTTTTGATGAATATATGAAAGTTTTCTTGAGACTACAAGTATTTGAACCATTGAATAATAGTCTATTACACAATAGGTTCAAATGTTACAAATATTTGAATAATAATGTCATGATTTAAGAGAAATAATATTTAATCTAGCTAAAAATTATTTAAATTGATATTTTCATAGACCACACCATAAAATGGGCGATGTTATGAATACTACACTACAAATTAATAGGTTATGTCATGATGAAGTTGTTTTAAATTACATGGTAGATTCCATTAGAAATTAAAAGATAAAACAATGTCTTGGAATCTTAGGGAATAAATAAAACTAAATAGATCTTAATTATTAAACTAAATTCAGGATATACACTAAGAATAATCAGAGGTATTTTGAATAAGTGGGATAAATATATGTCCTTGATTTAAGGGTTGGTTTCTGGATGACTGTAAAGCTATTCTTAGTAATCCTGGAGATTAAAAAAATAAATTGGGGTATTGAATACCTGATTGTAAATAAGGAGAAGAGTTATCTTAAACATTATTGAAATCCCCCCTTTTAATGTAATAAGAAGGAGAGACATAGAAGAATACCATTTCCAAAACAAGCCAGTTCTCAAAGAAGATGTTCTAGAGAAGGGGAGGACAATTTCTACATCTAGTTGGATGATAAGGAATACAATTAAATAATTTCAATTTGGGAATTATTCTTATATGGAAGAAGGGATATTTTTTTATATGATGTTGTGGAAGAACTTTATTCAAACCTGAAATTGGGGAATGAGAGTATGGTGAAGTGAAGAAAAAAGGAGACTCAACTTTGGATCATTGATGAAAAAGGAGTCTCATGTTGCATGGAGATATAACAACATTTCCATAAACATTTTAAGAATAAACATAATTCTATAAACTACCTAATCCTTATATGGATGAAATTTGTAGTTATAAAAGAAGATATAGTGCCCTTGGATTAGAAGTTTACATTATAAAACTATTGTAACACATACTGTGCATAGTGTTATCATTTTGTTTTTTGAAAAACCATTACTATTTACTCCTTGAATAATTCTTTTATGGTGAACCAAATAAATCACTACATCTAATGTGATTTAATTTCTGTATCTATTTGTTATTATATGTGATAAATGAGAGTATTAATTATATATTCAATGTGTTTCTAATAAAATAATAAATTTATATGTACTGCTAAAAATGACTAATGGAAAGGAACAAGTTCTTATTAGGATACACCCTAAATCACCCCAAGGGTTCTTCTAGTCAGACTAATCCTGAAACTATGTCGTTGTATTAGAGTGATATCATAAACCTTTTCATAATTTTTATCATGACCTTATCCCAATTTTATAATAGAATTGTAAGTTGGTCCAATAAATTAATTGGTTTCATGTTCTCCATCTTCACCTAAAAAATGTGAGGCATTGTGATAGAAAACCCATGATATACCTATCCATGGTAATCATCCAAAACTATCATCGATTTTAATGGAATATCTTCATCATACAAGGATTAATTTATACTTCATGGTGTAATAAACTCACTTTAGTTTCTCCCACATATGTGTCAGGACTACCACCCAACCATGAACATGTTATATTAATGCATCATCCCTAATCTAACTATTGAAATAATTTCTGCTATATAATTTTTTTTATAAAATGTAGTAGTATGACTTTAACATCTGGATATCCTTCAACCAATCTAATGGAAAAGAAGTGATTCATATAATAACCAATGAGATCATCTAATGGTACACCATTGTATCAAAATGAAACTTCAATAATATGAATATAACCCATAATCTCACATAGCGTACACATTAGTTCTATTTTCACCTTTTTGTTATGTACATATACCACAAAATTAACCTTTCCCATAGTGTAAATCACCATAAATTCAAATGTATAATAGTATTTGAGAGTTCCAAGGGATCATGAAGTCACCCTGAGATTGGGTTGAATCAATGGTGACTAACTTTTCCAGATTAAGTTCTAATTTACTTATTACTTCATTTAAGATGATCAATCTTATGTAATTGGTTATGTAGTATGGATCTTAAGTATGATCCATTAACACTTTGTCATTATGTTATGAAGATAATGTAATGTCCAAAAACATACATATATTTTTACAAGGTCCAGCCACAAGCTTAGAATTAATCCTTTTTTGGTCAACCCCTGTTGAGTAAAGTATTATAAACATACAAGGTTTTTATTAATTAAAAGGGTTGTGGGAAGTTGTTATCCTTAATTCATATTTTAAATCCCATAAACATAACTATAAAACCAAAATATTATGCATGTGGATCATCTAGATCTATAAAATATTCGTTTATCTCATGATTAGAATGATTTAGTTGTCTATACTGGAACCACCAGTCTTCATGATTTCTCCTAAAACATCATCATGGATGGAACTTCAACACCTAAGTGACCATTATTTGAAATTTCATGAAAATGTTTTTATGATGTTCTTCTGGTAAACATAATTTAATTTCTCTCTCACTACCATGAACTTTGATGTTTTTAAATTTTATAGGTTGGTAGTTGATGTCTATATGGCTTAACTCTTTTGGTCATTCTACATTGGAGGACTTACCCAAAACCATGAAAATTCATGTTAAAGTCTTCTCAAAACATCAACCAAACTAAATATTACTTGAAATCCCAGATAAAAACCATAATCACTAAAAATAATTCTTCTCAGTATCGGAAACATGATTGATATGATCTTAGCCTTTTTTGAATGTCAACTATCCTGATAAGTTTTGTGATTTGAAATATCCAAAATTCAAGGAACAATTTAGAATTCCTTAAATAAACCTTCTTAAATATCTCAGTCAACTCAAATATCTAAAAAATATGGAAACAAACCATTCTTCAAATACATTCCCAAAACATGTTGGGAATTGTGATCATAGTTTCATGAATATTGAACATTGATAATCCAGCTCAACATTATCCTAATTTTTATTTTTTACTTCATATAAATGAGTATACCCTCATAATTATCTAGTTAAATTACTTTAGTATATTTTATTAATTATATTAAATAATTCATTTCCTCACTAATTCCTCAGGACATTAATTTTCACAGATGTAATGATCCCAAATTCTTAACCTTGTAAAACTGATGTTATATTTGATAAACTAGATTACATGATACACCCAAAAAAATAAACCATAGCATATTAGAAGAAAATTATTCTTAAATATATAAAAAATAATACAATGGAAAATTATTAAAATTTATTATCTTTGTAAGAAAAATAATTAATATGATTTAATATTATCAAAAAATTATTACCAATAAAAGTATTTTTCATTATATTATGAATTATTTATTAAAAATAAAAATTTTAAATTCAATATTCTTAATTAGAAAACATAAAATTTACTTTCTAATTACTAAAATAAAAATGTACTTATTATGATTTTTTTGAGTATTTTATAAAATGGTTGATTTATATTCGAAAAATATGGTTGTAATGAAAGCTGATTTTTTAAGGAATTTATCATTATTTAAGCATATCCTAAAAGACTAAAAACAGTTTATGTATTAAAAAAAAATTAATTAAAAATTTTTTGGATCTTAAAATATTCATTGAACATATATATATATATATATATAGCTTACAATAGTTTTAGAATTAAATTAAAATGTTACTTTAATAAACATTATTTTTGGTCTTTTCATCTACATAGTTATTTTGATGATAAATTTCAGTTTTGGATTGATTTAAATACCACATACATATTTTATTTATTTTATAAGAAAACAATTTATGTCATAGAAATTAGTATTGATGATAATATTATCTTATACACAAATTTTTTCGCTAAAAATCACACTTTTTTCAAAGAAATATGTTTTCATGTTATGCACTCCAATCTTAAAATTAACTTCTCAAAACATTATAAATTTTGATTATGAAATAATTTATAATTTTTAAATTACTATATTAAAATTATTTAAAAAAGTTACCTTAATTTTTTCATTAAAATTAATTATTATGGTTAAATTTTAATTACCAAGGTAAAATTAAATTAGGATAAAGATAACAAGTGAATGGAAAATGCCCTAAAACACTTAAATTTGTCTCCAAAATGATTTTTTGAAGTTCTTTTAGACACTATATCACCTTAACTCAACATGTTTTCATTTTTATCCATTGAACATGAAATAATAACTTTACTTGACTTGAAATAGTAACATTACATTATTGAGAATTTAACAGTTACATCCAAAACTACCAATATCTTCACTTATAAAAAGGTAACACTTAAACACCTCAATAATAACATATACAACATAATTATTTTTGAAAAGTTTTTATTTTTATCCAAATATAACCCACTCCCATATACATAAGATTCTTCTCACCGAAAGTTTTCTTAAGGCATTCATTTCTAAGGAGTTTTCCAAGAGAAAAGTAAAACATCCGATGTTAGTATTACTTTATCTTAGTATTTTTTATAATAATAATTTCAAGATAGTATCTAAAATTATTAAAATAATCATATACGTATCAAAATTATACTGAAATTTAATTATATTAATTAGAGGATAATTATTCAGTAATTTTTTTCTACTAAGAAAATAAAATAACATCGATCATGTGTATCGGTGGACTACAACATCCACAAAGCGATGTTGTTTGTTTTCATCACTACCTCATAGAGAATGTATCATGGATGGATTTTATGACTAAACATTTCATCTATGTCACTAATTAAATTATTAAATATCAAATTTCCCATATCATAATTATGATCATTTTTTAAAAAAATGGGATCATTAATCATGTATACATTGGACTACCACCTCACCGAACAATAAATTTCATTTTTCATCAACACACATTATTTATTTTCCTATAATGGATTTAATGAGTATATATTATCTTTTTAAAATGATTATTCGTCATTATATTTCACATTATCAATATCTTAATATATCCCCTTACCCATTAAATCATTATAACTTGTTATAATTTATGTCAATTTGTATGCCTATATAAATGATGTTAAAACGATTATGTCATAAATGATTACAGAATGTTATATAACCATAATATTATATAATGATGATATATATAATATTTTCTAATTATTGTAGATATTCTAGGTTAATATTTAAAATATTTATTAGTATATCATGTTTTGATCAATAAACTCATCGAGAACTAGTTCATCCCGATTTCTATTTTCAAAATACATTTTAATGTTTTTCACCTAGTGAAAAATAAGATAAAAATAATCATTTAAAATAATGATTTTTTATATATTTAATTTTTTGGAAATTATGACCTTGAAACAACTTTGTGATAATTGATATTGTATTCATGAATTTTTTATGAAATAAACAACTGAAACTTTTAACTCCTGATAATGAAAAAAACTATAATAAGTTAATATATTTTTTATATTTGTTTAATAAATAATAATAATAAAGGTATTCTATCTACATAACATTTTCTAGATAAGTTATTAATGTATTTAAGATCATTATATAGGATGTTAGATCATGGTGAAGTGAGAGGGAATATAAGGTAAGTGGGTTTCATTTGAAATTCTTTCTTTTAAGATAAGTTTTATATTATGCACTTAATTTGATTACTAAGGTATCATAATTACTATTTTATATACCATATCAAGTATTATCATTTAATCATGAGATTTTATGTTTAATTACAATTCATATCTTTCAAATGTAATTGATTTGAAAGAATCTAATGTCATAAGGGTTTTTGTGTTCTCAATTCTAATTCTTTGAGACATAATACATTTTGTGCACATGTTTTCTTTATATTGTTTATTTTTTACACATGGATGTAATTTTATAATAAATTTATTTAAGTAATGGGATTTACTAGTGAAATAACTTTTCCTTATTCATGTTTATATTGATTCTATTGTTACCCCAGTATTAAGGATTTTCAGTAACTCAACTCTAATTCATTGAGTTACAGTAATAATATTAAACTTATGTCATATAATTTTGGTACATTAATACCATTATTTTTTATATAGTATTATCTTCCTTTTTTTGATGTAATTTTCAACCACATAAAATATTTGAAAAATATTTCTCACTTTCTTGTGACGTGTTTCCCGTAAGGGTTAATGGTAACTCAAATCTCATTCTTTTAGTAATAAATTTATATCTTGGAATTTTTTCCACCCTGATTGGGTTACTCCAACCTATTTTTAATTATATATAATTTTATAATAATTTTATAAAAAATAAATTTTTAATCAATGGAATTTATTAAGATTTTTTTTATAATGTTTGTTTTCAATGAACACATATTGAGATGTTTTAAAAGGTTTTCCATTTGAAAATAATGTGTTTTATCTCTAGTGCCATATTTATTTTGGAAAAAAATTATTTAATTTATAAGGATAGATATTTTGAAGAATATTTTTAAAATTAAATGTTTGTAATAGTTTTAAATTCACCATTTTTAAATTTTATTTCTAATGTGATCCCTAACTTTTTCTATTATTCCAATATTAAACAAATCTAAAAACGCTTATATTTTAGATTTATTTTTACTTATAATGATGAAAATTATTTACCCTTATTGGTAAATTTTTCAGGATTTAACCTATAATATATATTAATATTTTGGGGCTTTGAACTCACATTATCTAATAATTTTATTCTTAATCCATTTTTGTTTTATACTATTTGAATCATTCTTTTTCTAGGATTTTTTCATCTATGTCAACATCCTTATAAGTTTACTTTGTTACACAAGGGATAATTTGTTTTTCAACTGAACCCATTATTTATTTTTATATATTATTAAATTTTAATTTCTATTAGAATAATGATCCATCACTTTTTCTCCATTATTTGACCATCCACTTTTTTTCACTATGTGTGTTATGATTATGTTATCACTTTTATTAGTAAGCGGAAAACTATTGGTATTTAATTTGTTTTTATTTTAGTATAGACGGTTATTGAAAAGTTTAATGTGTATTTTTTTTAACCATCCACCTTCTTAATCTAAAAGTTTTATGATCATATTATCCATTTTATAAACATTGGTAGTAGTATTGGTATTTTGAATATTGTAATTACAAAATTGATTATTATTATAAAAAGTTGATTTGAAACACTTTATTCATTTTCTCATATGATGAATGCATTGGACTTAAAATACATAAAGGGTGGGTACCATAGTTATATATCCCCTTAATTCATTTATAGTTATAATGAGACAAACATGTTTTTTTTATTTTAGTGCATTATTTCCTAAAAAAATATTTCATTGATAGTAAGATCATGATTTCTAAGATCATGACGTCTTGGAATAGGGTATGTGATTAACTATCCAGAAATATGATTTTAATTTTTAAGTAAGTAGTTATTTTTATCCATTTGATCTATTTAATTATATTATTTTCTATTGATATATAATGTTGTGAGTTTCATTCTATAATCTAATTATTTTTTAATAGGTAATACTTCCATAATATTTATGCCATATTTTTCCTTGATTTCTTGAGTTTTATGTTTTACCATAATGAAAATTTGATCTCAATCCTTATTATGTTTTCGTTTCTTAATTTTATGTAGATATGTATTATAAAATATATGTATAACATGATATCCAGTGTGGATAATTTGATGAAGATGTAAAACAATTACCATGGTTGGACTATTTTCTTATATAGTGAAAAAATTTCAATCGACCAAAAAAAGAAATGGGTATTATTAGTTTTTATTATATCCTAATTTAAAAATATATAAACCTATAACATATTTGTAATGTATGTAATAATTTTTTTTCCTTTATTTAATTTATCTTATGGTATTGTTATGTCTAGCAACCCATAGTTGGTATAAAATGAATAATGTAAAGTTAGATTTTACGAAAATATATTTTATAGTGTGGTTTTGGGGAATCATAATTGGTATTTGAGGATAACATAGATAAATTTAGAGATTATGATCATTTTGGAGATTATTTAAGGGTTGAAAAGTTAATTTTGATCATTATTTCAATTTTATAGATAACCCTTTAGGACAGTATATGATTCGATGTTAATATAATAATGCACATTTTTTTGGAGAGTAGCATTTGAGAACCTTAGTGAAAACCCAAATGATAAGTTTATTGGATAATTATAGGAATATTATTTAATTATTAAGTATTGGTTTGATAAAGATTATGTGGTTATTTAAGCAATTATATCCCGGTGAGGATACTAGAAAGTTGATTTGGTCATTGAACATATACACCTTGATCTAATCACCCTGAAAAAGGACTGTTGATCATGGACATATTATTACCTTTGGTTCATGATGAGTGATCCTAATACTATACACCTATTTATAATCTATTTAGGGAATGATTTAGTTAATGACATTATCTTTATAAACCATTATGAAGGATTTATTTTCTAATCCCTTTAGTGGGTTATGATAAAAAGTGAAATATAAAATATCTTGAGGCATAGTAGATTCAACTTGAAGTATAGAAAGATGAAATTAATGTCTTCTTAAAGAATATATTTTTCTGGATTTAGAATTTTTATTTATAAAATTATTTATACTGATTTTATTGATAACCATTTAGGGTATTAGTGTTGGGTTGAAACAAGATCATAGAAATGAAGGTGAGAAATGTTTATTTCTAAAAACCACTCTGTCATATAAATTATTAATAAATAATACATACATGGATTAAAATATATTATTTTATTATTGTTATTTTTTAAAATGGTGGTTTCTAAGTCATATATATGATTGTAAGATTTATATTCTAATAAAAATTTAATCTTGAAACTCTTACCAATTTTCATCAGAGAATAATATTTATCAGTGATATTTTAGTATATTCTAAATTGTTATGAGGATTACATGAAACATGTTAGGATTTTTCTTTATTAATTCTTCTTTGATGGTTTGGAAACATATATTAACTAGTATCAATAACATTGAAAATTGATTTTACGGTAAGGTTGTATTTTTTCAGAGAAAAATTGGAGAATACATGATTGAGGTATACAGAAATATTATGATTAATATATTATTGATTTTTACATAATAAAAGGAGGCTTTATTTTGAAGAATTAAGAATAATAGTATTGGTGACCATGGGATTGATAATTGATACATGATATTTTTAAGGAAGTTCGTCACATTTTTTGGATTATGATATATATTAACTAGTATGTAACATTATGAACTAGTGTTTAATACCCTTTAAGGGTTAATTTTATGTTATTTTTTATTTAATATATAAATTAATTTTTTATTAATATAGAGATTAAAATGGTTTTTCTAAAGATATATTATGAATAATATATAATTAGGGTTTATAAAAACATGGTTATATGATTTTGCGAAAATATTTTTTAAGAAATATAAGTTACATGATATATCATAAGAGAGTGAGTTAGATTTCATATTTTAGGTCATTCCCCCAATTATGAATATACCCTCAACAACATTATTTAATGAGTAATAATTAAAATTGAATGGAAAAAAATTATTTAAGTGGTGAGAATGTAACGACCTGAAATTAAAGACCTTGTAAAACTAGTGTTAGGTTCGATAACATGAATTACATGCTACACACAACATAAATGGACAAAAAATATTAGAAGAAAATTATTTTCAAAGGTTTAATAAACACTAGGATGATATTTCATTAAAATTCATTACCTTTGGAAGAAAATAAATAATATGATTTAATATTAACAAATTCTATTTTCAATAAAAGTATTTTTCATTATATTATTTATGTAATTATGAAAAATAAATTTAATAATTATATAATAAAAAATTGGTAAATTTTTTTTTATTTTCCAATTCATAGAATTAAAATTTAATTAATATTATTTTTTATTTTTTTCTGAAAAGGTTGTCATTTAGTAAAAAATATGGTTTTTCAAAAAAAATTATTTTTTATTATATTTTCATTATGTTGTCATATATTATTAGATTAAAAAAGTAATTAATAAAATATTTCTTTAATGATTATCATTTCTCATTTTAAAATATTATTTGAACTACTTAAATCCTATGTCATTCATTTTCTGAACTAAATTAAAATGTCCCCTTAATAAAAACAGTTTTGGCCAATTCTTTTAATTAATTGTTTTGATGGTGAAATTTGTTTCAATGTTTCTTTAAAATAAACATACCTTTTAGTTTTGATTATAAATCAATTTATTCCATAAAAATAAATATCTATAATAATATTATCTTTTATATATAATTTTAACATAATATTTTTTCATAAAACTGTTTTTATACGTTATGTGCACTAATCATAAAATTAACTTTTCAAACCATTGATGTTTTACTTGATAAAATCATTTCCAAACATTAAATATAAAATATAAAATAACTTAAATGGGTTATTATTAAATTTTTTTCCTTAAAATTAATTACTAAGGTAGAAAATTAATTACCAAGATAAAATTAAATTTGGTAAATAGTTAAAAACATAAAATTAAAAGCCTTAAAACACTCGTGGATTTCTTAAAAATAAATGATTGAGGTGATTTTAGACCCACATTCAACTTTACTTTTGTGTTATTCCTTTTTTGATCCATTCAAAATTAAATAGTACCATTATATTATTTAAAATGTAAGGGTTACTACAAAAAAACCCTTCCCTTCGATTATTAAAACAATAACACTTTCACCACTTACAGACTGACAAATTATTATAATTAGTTATTTAATATCCAAAAATATTCTTCTCTTAGAACCTAATCCCACATAAATAATTCTATGTTCAACTTTAGTGTGAATTACGCCTTCATTTCCTAGGAATTTTCCAAGAGACAACTCAAGCTTCCAACGCAAGTATTACTTTCTCTAAGTCTTTACTTTTCCCCTAATACTTCATAAATCATCTATAAAATTATATATATATATATATAATTAAATTATAATCATTATTATAATTAAATTTCTCTATATTAATTTTAAATCAATTATTATATCCTTTAAATCCACTATAAAAACAAAACATAATTGATCATGTGCATATGAAACTATCACATCCATGAAGAAATATTTTTTTTTCATCACACAATCTCAAGGTTGGTATAAAGGATAAATTTTATGATTAAATATTTTTTATATATAAAAAATAAAATTCTTAAATGGTCCTTTTTTATATATTATCATTTCTTCCATTCATTGAAAAAATGGGATGTTTAATCATGTGCATGATGGACTACTGCCTCTATGAACAATGAATTTCATTTTTCCCAACCACTACTCATTAATAACTCAAATAATTTATTTAATGAGGATATATGATTTTTATTAAATTATATGATTCTTTATATGTCACATTATCATTATCAAAATTCATCGTCTTACTCTTTAAATCATTATAACATGTTAAAATTTGGGAAGATTTAACTACCTATGTAAATAGTGTTTTAATGATAATGTGATAAATGATTACAGAATATCGTATAATATAAATTATAAGTAATAATGATATATTTAATATCTTTTAATTATAAAATAAATTTGTTTTTAATATTTAAAATATTTATTAATATGTCATTTTTTATTATTAAACACATCAAAAACTAGTTCATCACGATTTCCATTTTCACAAGCCATATTCATGTCTTTCACCTAGGTAATAATTGGAATTAATAAAAATTTGATAAAAATAAATTATTATTTCTTAAATTATCCATAAATGATGAAATTTTACACAATTGGTGAGAATCGATTTTATCTCCATGACGCCTGTTCGAAATGAACAATTGAATATTATAATAATTGATAATAAAAAAACTGTAATCTATTAATAAATTTGTAATATCTAGTAATAAAATTACTAAAAATATGGTATTATTTTTATATTAGGGTTATAACATAATTTATTAAGATATAAAGTTTCTATATATAGGATTTTAGAGCATTGTCGAGAAAGCAGGAATACAAGGTAAGTGTTTTTCATCTCAAATTCATTTCATAGAGAAATTTTTTGTATTATGCATATAACATCACTTATATGGGGAACATAATACATATTTAATATATTATATTATTAATTATAATTTTATCATAACATTTTCTGTTCAAAAACAAGGCTTTTCTTCCAAGGGTTTTTATTTGAATGTTTTTAATATTGTAATGGTGTTCTTTCTCTAACTTTTGATTCTTTGGGAAAAAATATATTTTGTGTACCATATTATATTTATATGGTGTAATTTCTACCCTTGGATCTATTTTCATCATTAACTTTGTACATCACAATATTTACTATCCAAATTTTGCTTCCTTAGTGGCTATCCATTCATTTTTCCCCATTAATAAGAAGTTCTAGTAACTCAATATTCATTCATTTAAAATGATCATCCTCTTGAAATTATTTAATATAAGTTGGTTTCTTTCTTCCCTTTTATTTTTTTATGTTTTTTCTATCATTTTTTCTGGGGATTTACATTCCTACCACATAACAACATTGAAAAATATTTTTTAATTCATTGGAAAGTTTTCCCATAAGGGATATTAGTAAATGAAATCTCTTTCATTGCGATATAATTTTTTATCTTAGAACTTTTTATTCCATTATTGTGTTCTTCCACAAAAATATTTTATTATATGTTATTTTATAATCCTATTTATTAAAATTATGATTTAATGCATGGATGTTTTTCATAATATTTGTACAATGTGGGTTATAAATAGAGTTAAATTAAGATGTTTTATAAGATTTTACATTTCAAAACAATGTTTTATATCTTCCACACCACATTTATTTTGGGAAACCTTTATATCATTTCCAAGACTCCATTATCAGATGTTTTTATTTGAATATATATATTTTTTAAAATAAATTCACAATTTTGAAAATTAATTCCCTAAGTAACCATTATCTTTTTCTCTTATGAAAAGTTAATAAAATGTTTTCTAATAACACATTTATTTTTTTCATCCATATTCTTTATCATATAGAAAATTATTTTCCCAAAAGGGGTTGTAATTTTAATATTTATCCTCCCTCTAATATATATTTATCTTTTTTAGGATTTGAACTATGATATCAAAATATTTCATTCATGATCCCCTTTTCATGATATCATTTAAATAATTATTTCGTAAGGGTGTTTCTCATATCTATCAACATCCATCTAGGTTTCCTTTATTACACTAGGGATATATTAATTTAAAACCAACTAGCTTATTTATTTGAATGGATTATAAAATCTTCATTTATATTATAAGAATGATCCATCACTACCTTATTCTTTTTTAACCATAAAAATTCTTTCTCCAAATCGGTTATGATGGTGTTATCACTTTTTCTGACATGGGTAAATTTTTTGGTGTCTATTGTATTTATATTACAACATGAATTATGGTAGGAAAGTTCAATATTTAGTGTTTAAATATTAATCATATTATTTTGAATGGTTTATAATCATGTTATCTCTTTTATTAAAATATAAAAAAATATTAGCATTTTATATATTGTTATTATAATATAATGATTACTGGAAATGTTGATTATGAATTATTTATTCATTTTCTCATGTGATTAATGAATAGATATTAAAAAATTGGTAGGTAGGGCATGGCATTATATATACCTCAATGCATTGGTTGGTCACATAGAAACAAGTTTGGTTAATTTGGTGTATGCTTACCCAAAATGAGATATTTCAATGATGGTAATATCATAATATCAAAGATCATGATTTCTTAGATTATGGTATATAATTAGTTGTCTATAATTATGAATTTTATATCTAAGGAACCCATTATATATCCATGTGATATATAAATTTCCTTTTTTATGTGTGGATATATTATCCTTTTAGTTTTATTCTATTATGCCATTATTTTTTTTATCTAGTAATAATATTATATTATTTCGATTTTTATTCCACGATGGACTCAATTGTATATTTCCCCTTATTGGGACTTTAATATCACCTTTTTTTATGTTTTAGTTCCCTAAAATTATCAATAAAATTATTTCACAAGATATTTCTAAAAGGATGGCATGTGTGGATAGTTTATTAAAAATATTAAAGACTTATTGTGGATTGATTAGTTCCATATTTAATAAGAAATAGCCATCAGTTGAGAAAGACATGGGTTTTGATATTTTATGTTATATTATAATTCTATGAATAAGTAAACAAAAAAGTTACTAATAAAGTATATAATGTAATGTATTTTTTTATAGAATTTAACTTATGAGATATTCTTATTTTGGAAAATATAGTTGGTATTGAATCTAGTATGTAAATTATGAATTCACGGAACTAGATTCTGGAGTCTGGGTCTGGGGAATCACATTTCATATTTGATAAGTTTTTAGATAAATAGAAATGAGTTTTTTTAATAATAATTTAAGGTTTGAAAAGTTTGGTTTAATCATTATTTAATGTTTTAGATAACCCTTTCAGACTGTATCTAATTTTAATTTAAGGTAATAAAAAAATAATTTGGGGATTGGGGTTAGATAACATTAGTGAAAACCCAAAGGATAAGTCTGTGAGATAATTATAGGAATATTATAACTTCATGAATTATTGGTAAGTTAAAAAACATTTATCCTTGAAATTGTTTCCCCATATGTATATAGAAAAGTGGATGTGGTTATGTTATAGAAGCATGGAGGGTTAATAACCCTAAAAAGTATTTTTCAGAGTTGACTCAATATTCAAACTAGTTCACATTGTTTGGACCTTAGACAACAAACCTGGCTAGACACTCCCATTGGATATTCTTTATTTGAAAACATTCTCATTAATTACGATTAGTAAATATTGATTTCATAATTAATTTTAGGGGTTATGTTAAAATGTAAAAAATAACCTAACTAAAATAAAAATAGATTGAACTAGAAGTATCAATGAATGAAATAAATATCCCATTAAAGAATATATATTAGGATTCAATTTTCATTTTCATAGGATCATTTACACCATTTTATTGATAATAATTTTGGGAATTGTAATTTGGTCTAATCAAGATCACTGAAATGATGTTGGGAAAGGTATGTATTCTGAAACAACTATTCCGTATAAACAAAAAAGGTATCATAAATAATGGTTGAGAATTATATTTCTTTGTTATGTTTTAAAAGGATATTTTACTAGTCTTACCTAAGACAGTGATACTAATATTTAAATATAAAGTTTATATAGAATATCTTAGTTATTTTCTTTAGAGATTGATATTTATCAATTATATTATGGTGTATTCTAAAACGTTATGATGATTATGTAAAATATCATAGGATTTTCATTAGTATTTATTCTTTAAAGGTTTGGAAACATATTTTAAATAGTATAAATAACCTAGAAAGGTGAATTAATGACAAGGATATATTTTGGGTAATGACTATTTAAGAACACATGTTTGGAGTCTAGATAAATCATAGGAATAAAATAAGCCTAATATTGAGATACTAAAGGATGGTTTAATTTTTAATAAGTAAAAGAGATAGTATTAGTGACCATGTGATTGAAAATTCATTCAGGATATTTCTAGTGAAGGTCATCACATTTTTGGGATTATGATATGTGTTCATTATAATGTGAACTTATGAAGTAGTGTCTAATACAATTTGAGTATAAAATATATAGTTAATTTTTAGAGTAATAAATAACTTTTTTGGTATATTTATTTATAGGTTAAAATGGTTTTTGGAAACATATGTCATAAATAATATATTATTAGGTTATATATAAACATTCATATTTTATTATATGTGTGGATGATGTTATTTGAATAAAGATAAGTAACATGATGTAGACAAAGATAGTAATCAAGATGTCATATTATACATTATACCTCAAATTATTAATATGTTTAGTCTATACACACCCTATTTTTCAATTATTAATAATTAAAATTGTACAGATGCAATTTATCTTTGGCGGGAGAATGTAACGACAAAAAATTCAAGACCTTGTAAAATTGATGTTTTGTTTGATAAAATCTATTATACAGTTCACCAAACATAACTGAACCTAAAAATATTCTATTAATTTTATTATTAAGGATATAAAAACAAATATATAGTAAATAATTCAAATTCATTACCTTTTGAAGATAAATATTTAATGAGTTAATATTAAAAAAATTATTTTCAATAATATTTGTTTTCATTATATTTTTTATTTTCATTTTAAAACTAAATTTATATAATCTATAATATAAATTTTTTAAAATAAAATTAATTTTTTAATTCCTCTTTTCATAATTTACTTATTATACATTTTTTGTTTATATGAAACAGTTGATTTTTAGTCAAAAATTGTGTTTTCTGTGAAAATTAATTTGTTTAAGAATATATAATTATATAATTATATCCTAGAAGATTAAATATGTAAAAAAATATTTATTTAAGGAATAATATTATTGATTTGAAAATATTCTTTAAACTTATAAATCCACTATTCAAATTTTTTAAAACTAAATTAAAAATTCACCTTAATAAAATTTGTTTTCAATATTTTCTTTTAATTAATTGTTTTGATGGTCAAATTTGGTTTCATATTTCACTGAAATTTACAAAACATTTATTTATTTAATAAACCAAGTTATGAAATAAAAATATGTATCCATGAATATCTTATATTGTACAAAAAAATTTAAACCTAAAAAAAATCTAAGAACTATTTTTACATTTCTTATATTCTAATGTATAAATTATGTATTCCAAAACATAGAAATTATATTTAATAATTTTATTTCAAAATTTTAAATCATAGCATTATAATTAGTTAATATTTTTATTATTAATTTTTTTCATTAAAATTAATATCTAACGTCAAAAATTATTACCAAGGTAAAAGTAAATAAGGGTAAAAGGTACAAAGTTATAATAAAAAACCCTAAAATACACAAGGTCATGTCCCAAATGAGTGTTTGAGGTGATTTTATACCCAAAATCTCTTTACCCAACAAATTTATCAATTTTTCATCCATTTAACATTGAATATTAAGATTACATTATTGAACATTTAATGGTTACTTCCCAAACTACACTTCACATTACTTATAAAAAGGTAACACTTCCACCACATAAAAACTAACCTATACTCCATATTTATTCATTATACTCTACCAATTTTATACTATTATAACCCTCAATATCTTATATATTATTTTGTTCACATTTAGTTTTCCTAAGACCTTCATTTCCAAAAAAATTTCCAAAAGAAAACTCATGATTTGAGCTTGATTATTACTGTATCTTAGTGTTTTTTACTCTCATACTTCCTATATAATGTATATATTTATTAATATAATTAAATAAGTATTATTATTATATATAAATTTTCTTATATTAATTGGACAATAATTATTCAATCCTTTCTTCTAACTATGATGACAAAATAACATCGATTGTGTGCACATGAGAACTGCCACCTCCACAATGTGATGTTGTTAATTTTTATCACCACTTATCTAGGATGGTATCAATGATATATTTAATGAATAAATATTTTTTTAATTCAAAAATAATATTTTGAAATTCTCAATTTCTTTATAATATCATTTAATACATTCATTGAAAATGGTAACTTTAATCATGTGTACGGTTGATTGCCACTTCCATGAACATTGAATTTTTTATCATTATCGCCCACCATTTATGGTTTCTAGAAATAATTTAATGAAGATGTATTATATTTATTAAATGTTTAATATTATATATTTTTCATATTATCATTATATAAATAAATCCTCTTACTCATTAATTAATCGTTAGAAAAAATAAATATTACATCTATAAGGATATGGGAATGATGAACTTGAAACCACTTGGTTATAATCAATCTTGTCTTCATGATGTTATTATAAAACAAAAAATCTAACACTCTATTGAAATTTAAAAGATATTAATATGAACCCCTATCTAGGTGGATTCATTTTGGCAAGATGGTTGATTTTAAGGGGTTTATTTCTTACAAAATTATTAACGACGGGTCACCATTGTAATCCTTAAAAAAAATACCTAGTAGTTACCTCATACATAACTAGTTATAGACCCACATTATAAAGGTATGTTCTTAGTAGGGGTTTTATACCCAATTATTCTTAGGGAATCACATTAGTCGATAGGATGGAAGGTTGAGGTTATCTCACATGTTTGGGGGGGAACTATCACCTACTTTAAGACTATACTATAAATTTAAGATATATTCAATAATCTATTTGTAATCCTGATAAGGGATAGGTTACACTAAAAAAATTATCATGGGTTAACTCCTTTAATGTATAGAGAAAAAGGGGATCTCATTATTGAATCCATTTATAAGTATTTGAGATTTTTCATCCATTTATCGGCAATGAATAGCTTCTTATATACTGAAGCTAGATAAAGAGGTGCTTTGGAATGTTATGTCATGTAGGAAGATAGTTAGGATTCCAAGGAGGGGTTTGATCCATTAAGAGGTGTCCTATATATCCTATTTATTATAGGAATAAAACCCTAAATAGTCCACTAAAACCCATGTAGTTTAAATTCATGGAAAAAGGTCATATTTGTGGGCACATAGGCACCAAATATTTGAGACCGATTCTCTAGGATACATCCTATGTATTCTAGTTATAGAATGAATCAGAGTTATCATGGTTCATTGATTAAATTGGGAATAACCCCATTGTATATTACCATATATATTTGGGGTTTTTTATATTATTCCACTCATCTAGGAATACATACTGAGATTTATTTGGCTAGTAGAAATTCAGGATGTGAATGAAATGACATTTGAGACACCCCAAACAAACATGATCTATGCTTAGTGTGAGAGACAAGCCATAACAAACAATTAGTATTTATGTATATGGATTCATGCCTTATATACTAGTACATCCCTTGGAATGTTTTATATAGAGTTTAGTCCTTAGGGTGGAATCCATTATATCTTGGTTATGAAAGGAATTAGAGTCATTATAGTTTAGTTGGCTTCCCAATCAGATGACAGGTGAGGTAGAATGACCATCCCATGAGATTGATTGGGTCCTGATGGTTGAAATTTTAGAGACATGGAGGGATATACACCGAGTTGGATTCCCATTTTAGTTTGGGGTAAGGCCATAAGAATGCATCCTACCTATACAGTTATGGTAGGAATCAGAGTCCTTTTATTTCAACCATTCAGAGATTATACACTAATTTTACCCTTATATGCAAGACATATCATATTATTCCACTAATTGGGGGTTAAAATTTGAGGTTTACCTTACTATGATAGAGTCTTTTCATGTAAATGATATGATCATTGTGTCACCCTAAAACCACATGATATATTCTCTATGTGAGAAACAAGTATTGGAAATTAATCTATCTCATTTCTTGTGGATGAAGGACAAATGTATTGGAACTATACGTTGAAGGGTTTATATGGATCCCATGCCTTATGAAGGTGTACTACATATCTTGGTTATGGTAGGAATCATTTTTATCATATTTCATTGAATGCTTCTTACACACTGAGGTTCCCCTTTGGAGATTCGATATGGATTTCGATCATTAGGACGGTGTCACATGTATCCTTCTATGGTGGGAATCAAAGTTCTCATAGTTAATTTTATTAGGTATTAAAACTAATGTTTCTCGTATTATTGAGGCTTACATGCTAATGGTGGACAAATATATCAAGCCCTGGGATTCTCATTTAACCTATAATTTTTTTCCTAATTATATTTTATTGGAAACTCGACAAGACTTGATAGTCGCTAGACATGTCGAAGGATGTCTGTCAGACATGTCCAATGACAATCACATGATCTAGTTTTTTTATTAGAGGGATGTCACATAACGTGGATAGAATTTTTGAATTTTTTATCATAATCAATGAAGGATTTTCTGGAGGAAATCACTAGAACTAGATAGCCATCCTGGGAGCCGTCACATGATTCTAGATAACATGCTCAGAGGGCATTACATGGTCTGGCTGACATTCTCTGGTGTCATCATGAAAGTCAGCAGGCATTCTTGGAGGGAATTGTGATAGTCAGTATGACATATATAGAGGGTGTTTCATGATCTAGGTTGACATGTCCGGAGTTCATCATGAGAGCAAGCTAAGATGCCCGAAGGGAATTACGAGAGTTAGTTGACATGCACAAGTTCTATCATGTGACTTAGATAACATGTATCAGTGCCACATTATGAGTTATAAGATGATTCTGAAAGACAAGAAATGTTTTGTATGGTGATACTAGAGGTATTTATGAGACATAGTTAGTAGGCCTTGAGGGTTCCATGTGACTTTCTCTGATGTGTCCAGGGGACTTCACCAGATTCAAATATTATACCAAAAGAGTGTCCCATAACATGGGTGACATGTTCTGGTGATGTCTCATAACCCAGATACTTCATGAGAATCACATGACGATCATAATATATTTTCTTCACATAAGTCTCCCATATTTTAGTATTTATTCTAGAATATTTTTGAAAATTACTTTGATTATATTAGTGTTGTATTAGTATACATCTCACATGATTTATTAGATATGTGTGTTATTCCTCACATGACTTATAAGAAGTACATCATGTGATCTATGAATGATTAATAGAAGTTCCTTATATATACTAGATGAACTCTCTTGTTGTTCCCTAGATCTTACATAACAAGAAGCTTTTCTGGTAACAAGACCAGTTTCTCTGAGAAATCTGCTCTGGTTCTTGGGTGCACTTGTGTGAGGTTCCAAGGAATTGTATGTCTGTGTAAAAGTTCTTCTATTCATTCTAGTTTGGTTAATTTATAAGTCCCACTACCTTGGTCATTAATTTCTTTGGGCAGTGCATAGTTCATAAATCTATGAGGGAGATAGTGGAGAGATTTGGTGTCATGTGCTCCATGAGATCCCCCCATAAGTCATTTTAGGGGTGTTGCAAGATTTTTAGGGACCGCAAGATCATCCCAACAATTCAAAATTTATAATATTATTTGTAATTAATGGGTCCTTGTTGAATTATTTTATCGTAATAATGTACATTCATATTTTCATATCGATATGTCCAATTTCCCTCATGATATCAGGGTGCCAATTTGAAGGCATGCATCTGGAATTAGGCGGCTTGTAAGGAACCATTCATGAGACAATGATGACCGGTCAGGGGACCTTCATGAAATCATCCTAGATCATCAAGGTTTCTTAAAAAATCATGATATGGAAAAACTATTCATTTCATGTGATTTTTATCACCTTGAGAGGCTTCCATTATTCCTCTCCTTATTTTCTTATTTAATTTACAAGGATTTGGGATCTCATGAGGTTTTATGAGAGTTTTTTTGAAGACAATAAATATACCTCTTGGTGATATATCTCCTCACCAAAAATGGTTTTATGCAGATTTGTGATCATTTCATGGGAAACTCCACCTTATTTTCCATATGGATCTAAAATTAGATAGTAAGGTCACCTGGAAGTGTGTGATGGATTTCATGTAATGAGGATGTCATACCAATCAGATTTTTCTAGACAAGGTGAACATTTCTATGGGTGATTTCAGTTTCTTTTGGATCACTAGGGGTGTGTAATATGATTTTTATGACTAGAATTGTCCCATGTTTTCTCCCCTTTTTATTTCATTTTTTATTTTACAAAGTCACGTGTGTTTCTTGAGTTTTCACATGTGTTGTAGAAGAAAATAATTCTCCCCATCAGTGATACATCTCATAATTTTTAGATCACAATACGCTCCCATATTTCAGATATTTTCCCCATATTTTCCATATATATTTGGATGGTTCAATGGGAATCCAATAGGTGGCATGCCACAGGGAGTGGGGGAGATAACCATGATTCTACCGCATGATCACTATTTATCTCGGGTGCCTTTGCAAGAGAATAAGGATTTTTCAAAGGGAATTCATGGGGCCTTCCATAAGATATTCACTACGTGTAACCATCTACATGACCTTCCAATGTTCATGAGAATTCATGTCTTTTGGTGGTTCATGCGATCTATGTGATCTCCTCCACATTATTTATCCTTTTCTTTTGGGGAAAATAATACGCATTTTCAAGAATATTCCCTTTCTAGTTTTTTCTGATGCTTATTTGGTAGTCATCAAAATCCCCCCCCCTCAAGTACGATGTATGTGGAGAAAATGACTCGGTTATGAGGAATATAAATTCCCACCTAAGGTTTTGGAAATTCTTCTAATCAGTGTCTTCAATGATTCTTGGTCTTCTAGGTAATGTTTGTAATTCCTCAGAATGACTTATAAATAGGGGTGTAGGGATGGATTGATTAATCAGTTGATTAACCCTCAAGATCACCTTCACCCTTCTTCTGTCATGTAACAACATCATAAGACCCCTTCCCTACCCCTAAAAGAGTTGATCATGATACCTAGCCACATGATCATTTCACAAGAACTACTCTTCAAGTCTTCTTCTTCCTAAGAACCCACTTGAATCAACTATGGATTAAACATCGGTAATTGTTTGAAATTTTATCATGGGGATGTGATCATCTTGAGTGTTTTATAGGGTATGATATATCAATCATCAGACCCTATGACTATTATGAAACTCTCATGACCATGTCAAGGTCATGCGATCACAAGTCTTCTGAGGGATTAGGATGTTTCACAATTTATTGGGAGTTTACGTGATCCTCGATATCTTCAGGGACTAGGAAATCCATGAGATATTTATGCAATTTTTGAATCCCTAGTTATTAATTTGATACACATGATGCTTCCAGTTTTATTCCTTTTATTTGAAAATATTTAATTTTATTTTTCTGAAATATGCCCTTTTGTAGATGGATTTTGGCTCTCATAATAGTTCTCACAAGACTCCGAGGAGGGATCCAAAAGCACTGAGGGCCCATCATGATTCTATTTTAGTGATCATGGATCTTAAATATCTTCATGATGTTGGTTCACTTAAATTGAGTCTAATAACGTCGAACGAAGATAATATTTGGGGATATCCCGTTTTAAATTTTACACCCCTTTATTGTTTTGGTCTTACCAATTACACAACAATTAATTCACCGTAGTCTTCATCCATACCCTCATATTGGGTTAGGAAAACCCACAACAAATTATGGGTGAACATCTATTATGGGGGATATTTTTTCTCTATATCTGACTGAGATGATGGGTATATACTACCGTACATTCCCACATAATTTTATAGGACTGATCACACACCTAGTACGAATGTTAATATGTACTTCTCGATAATGCAGAAGTCCGTATCCATTCAAAAGATTAGGTTGGTTTTCAACTAGGAATTATCATCAAGAGGTAGCTATAACATGGACCGAGGATGACCCTCCTAGTTACAATACATTTCTTCCAAACTTTTATGAGGAGATGAAGAAAATTGGTATATATGAGGCTATCCAGATATCGTATAATTTTTTCTATTGTAACAATGGTCTAATGACAGAAGTTCTTAATCATTAGAGTCAAGTCATCAAAAATTTCCACCTAATGCATAGAGTGGTGGGTATAAGATATTGGAATCATATGTGGTGAGCCTATATTAGGTGGTATGTATGAATAATTTTCCCCTATGATCTACCTTGGATGACATAACGAGTACTCCTCATATCACCCGAGAATAGATCGGGCTAGTTGAAATGGACCTATGTTAGGAGACACTCCCTAGAACAAAAATCCCATTCAAGACATAGGTATGATACTTCATTAATAATGACTACTCTAAACTATAATATAATAACCCAAAGTTAGGTCTTACAATGTACTCCTATAGTCCACTGGGTGCTTACTGGCCTATGGATGAAGATGGGAAATTTAAATATTGGGGATGGTATTTTTTCCCAAGTGTCTGCCAGGCTATCCAACTAGCTGGTTTACTCGCCGTGGACCTCAGTGGGTACTTATTTCCATGGAAATAAAAAGGTGGAGTTATAGTTTACACTTTCATGATGGAAACATCAATGGTAGGGGGAGTGGATTAGGTTATCCATCCTTGTACTGGTGAAACTTTAACATCTTTTACACCTTGTTTACAAGGAAAAACCCCACTTAATAGATTGTGCACCACTTCCATGTATTATGGGGTTGTATGGGAGGTCATCTATGAGGATATAAATATCTAAACATCCAAGTAATCCCCAATGTTAGCTTCAAACCATAACTTCAGTGTAACAGTGGGGTACGATCTGTTACCCTAAAGGATTGGGGTTTCCGGGATTATATAATCATCTATGATTGTTTCTCCTTCAGACCCTCTAAGACAATGATCAGGGGTGATATTGTTAATATTTTTAGGCTAGTTTGGACACATGGGAGTATATAAAGTCACTTTGTGAGGTTTTTCATTCCACCTGTATCAATGGGGATATCCTCTATGAATTGTATGTACCCTTCCAGTTTAGTTGGTAGTTCCTATGTGTTCAATACAGATTTACATCTTGGTTTATTTCTGATATTATGTGTATCCAATGTTGTATTTCCAATTTTATCTAATGTTACTAGGTAAGAGACTCAAGATGAGATGAAACATCCTCCATACAATGTAGTGATTGGTTTATCACGTAACTATGATGAGGTTTGGATTCGCTCCCATCATAATGGTTAATTATCCAAATTGGTATGAAAGGATTCATGTTTACCATAATCTATTGGGCACAATCCTAGGCCTAGAAATACACTAGTTTATAGAGGACCACTATTTGTGAAAGAACCTTTTAATGATATAAGGCATTTACCATCATCTTTTTTCCCAATATAAGTGTCCAATGATGTGGCTACAATGAATGTGGCACTAGAAGTTGAAGTTGCATTTAAATTATTATTTCCTTTCATATATAAATTGTGTATGGATTGGAAGAAATAACTCAGAGGATGATCCCTAGGGTATGATGCACAAATCATAGTTACCTTTGGATGGATTTTCTTCATGTTATCACCACTCCAGTTTTATCTTTTAAAGTCCAACCTGAAGATTGTAGAGCCTTTTTAAAAGACATGGACACAACTTTGGAAATCTCTAAAATTAGATATTTTATTCCTCATTGGTCCATCAAATTTTTTATTTGGGTACACTGCATATTTCCATGGAAAAAGTGTGTTATCCCATTTTTGAAGAACCGGTAAGGCTGAAATTATTATTAAACATAATGGGATGTGGTTCCATTGAAACTGTACTAACATATTTTATGTTTTTGTTCATACATTTTGAGTATTCTAAATATCTTCTAGTTATACTATCCTATAAATACTCTCCCCATTGTACAACTATCGGAAAGGAATATGATAGTGACTGAGGATTGATTATGAGGGGTCCCCAGGTCAACAGGACTAGATAAGAGTAGTGATTTCCACTTCTAGAGAAACAAATTCAACTTCATCACCTTCTAGAGATCCTTACCTAAAAGGGAAGAGGAAAATGTAGTTTTCTATATTGGTAGGGTGTTCTATTCGAGAATACTCAAGTTAGTGTGGTAATTTACTCTACTATTACTTTGAATTATTTTATCAACACGTACAGTTTTTTTCAAAAATGTGCATCTCCCCATGGAGCTCACTTAGAAGAGCATGTATCCACCTTAGAGAATGTGGTCCAACATTTTATACCTTTAGAAGAACCTTTTTATTGGACCTAGATCGTCAAGATGTATATATGACTAAGGTGATGACTCAATCATCCTTATTTCCTATTACATACATCCAAGTGATCACACCACTTAATCTGATGTGGGTGGACACGCTTTTGGAGGATTTATACCTAGGAATCTATTCTAGAACCTTTATACACTTGATGGAATATTTTTTTTGATAAATTGAATATTTATTCAATACTAGACACTTTGTTTATTTGTTTCATGTCTCCTAATTTTATTATTTTTTCTTGTAATCTTCAATGGGTGGTGGGTAAATCACAACTTTAGGAAAACTAGTGGATGTTACATGAATCCTCTCATTATTTGAAGCTGTATCCTCTTCACCCAAGGATGGGGTCATGGTAGTGGATTTTACTAGTGATTTGAAAGATAAAGGTATGTATCTAACATCAGTCATATCTATTGATTAACTATTGATATAGTATCATTTATCATGTGTCATATAAACCCATGTTACACTTATTGGAATGTATTTACCCTGAATTATGAAGGCACTAGTCCCTAATCCCTTGGGTGTTCCTCTAACTAGATCAAACAATATAGAGATCAGATCTCTTATGGCATCAGTAAATACTATTAAAATGACTCTTTCACTTTAGACCTAGTATTGGAATATAATCTTATACCCATTATGAACCTGGATCAAGGCCAGAAGTCTACATCACTTTATCATTCAATACTGTGACAAATGTGTGGGCAGATCTAGTCTTTAATGTCAACCCCCACCCCATTGGACAAGATAAAGGATTAATTGGTCCATATTTGATTAATGTTTCTCACTATTTAGTTTTGAGTGTTTTGACTATTTCACTTGTCACTCAAGGGTAAAGTAGTTGATAACTATGGGGGAACAGAAGAAGTCCCTTGAATTGATGGTGGTAGATTTTGAGCCCTCCTCGTCAGTGAAGAAAAACTAAGACAAGGTTGTAAATGAAGCTTCTTGGCATGTAGGGTGGTTGGTTGTTCATCAGGATATTGTTAATACTGGGAAGTTTGAAATCAATGGTCCTCAGACTGAAATCAGCTATCTTTAAAAATAAGTGTCCCAGTTTCAACATGAACTTCAGTTATTATGGAAGACTATATTACAAGAGTAGGGATTACTTAATGTAATTAAGAAATCTAAACATGAATCCATTTCAATGGATGAGGAGTTATAGTGGGTTTCAGAAGATGAAACTTAGTCTATTGACCAAATATGCTCAGCTATTACCTCCCTAGAGAAGAGGATGAAAGAGTTCAAAGATTCTTCTGAGCACATTCTATGATGGTGGTGTAATTTTTCAAACGTTTATTTGGATCATATATCCAGGAGAGAGGTTCTGATATGTGGATATTCTTCTTCTGGTATAATTTTAGTGAATATGACTTATGAAATTTATAAGTTGTTGTCTAGTTTTATTTTATTCATGATGTGCATGAAATTTTCCTAACCCGATTTTATATGAAGCACAAATGATACCCATCCTTTTTAAAACATCAAGTAACCCTAAATGTATAGATCTAAATAGTATAATTCTAACATATTCTTTTCAAGAAGTTCCCGTGAATTACAAAAAACATTAGATTCCATTATTATATATCATCTCCAATTATCTTGAGATTACCTATTTCGTAAAAGGTTAATTTTGTTGAATACATGTCTCAAAGGGAGAGTACTTTATATTTTTCCAAAGCCAATAGGCTTGGTGAGAGTATCCTGATTTTGATTCCAAGGCCATATGTTGGGCCTTACATGACTTTACATTCTTACATACTAAACCACTATTGTGCTATAGTTTAGGGCTTTTTTCCTTGGACCGTCTATTGCAATAGTTTAAGGTCCTTTATCTCAAAACTTCTATTTCATTAGTTTATGGTCTTTTATCTCAAAACATCAATCACATTATAGGGTCTTTTAGATTTGAAATTTTATTTCTGTGGTTTATGGTCTTTTAGATCGGACCTTCAATTATTATAGTTTAGGTTGTTTTTTCTTGGACCTTATATCACATTAGTTTAGAGTCTTTTACCTTGAACCTTCTAACGTTGTAATTTATGGTCTTTTAGCTCATAACTTTATCACCATTTTTAGGGCCTTTTAGATCAATCCACATTCACAATCATGGAATAAGGTGTAAACATGCCAGGAAGGACCCAAAACACCCCAGGGTATTTATTTATATCATGGTGTTTCCAAGGATCATGGGGATTATATATCCATTCCTGTAGGGAGATAACAAACTATGGGCTTCATTCATCATGTGGTAGAGGTCATTTCATCATACTCTAGGGTAGTACTGACCTAATTGATTTATTAAAAATCACAAATTATGATGAATGTGACCATTTTTAGGTGCATGATATATAGTGATATTATCCTTTTACACAAAACATTACAAGAATTTATCCATAATTATACATCAGAGTAGAAGACAAGGATAAAAATCCTAGTGTCTTGGAAGACTAGGTACATAATCAAACATTATAAAAACAACTTTTTATTTAAAATCCATAATGAGTACCTATCTTAAATTATGATCATACATATGCATTGCATATCCTAGGGATAACATGAACAAAGGGTTAAGATAAAATACTAGTAAGGGAATAACCATAAGAACAAAGCATTATCACATGGGATAGTTGGCATGACATGATGATATAAAAAGTAATGTAACATATAAAATCATGTCATAAAAATTAAGGATCATTTAGAGATGGATTCGTAGAAATTTGTAAGAAATATAAAAACTTAATTTAGTATGAGTTAATGATAACCTCCAAGAATGTTTCCAATAGTATAATAAACCAATTCTAACCGCCAATACCATTGCACATAGTAGCACATGCCATGGATAACTGCCAAGACCGGCACACATAACGTCTCTGAAGACTCAACATTACCCAATGCAATCGAGTAATATCTAAGTGCACCCATAATACATTTCATGAATATGTTTCCCACATAAATAATAATACATAATCAATCTTACATAAACATAATGGTTACCCATGGAAAGAATTAGGTACCACAATCAGGACACAAAGCATAACCAATGGGTGTATCATGAAAGCGCCCATGAATAAAGGAATTAAAAAATTCATGGATGATAATTAGTTAAAATAGGAATGTAGCATGTTAAGTGATGTCAACTATAAGTGATAACATGTAATAAATGTATTTGGAGAATTTTATCATTTAAACATTTTTTTGCTGGTTTAAGGAAAATACTATAAAGTTTTGTAAATAAATAAGGGAAAAATATTTAATATAAAACTAGAAATGAATTGAGAATTTTTTAATAATAAGAATACTAATTTTATAATGATAATGGTTTCTTAAAATAGAGGATATAGTGCACATTAAATTGGGTAAAAAGTTGGGAAGTTCCCTTAAAATGAGTTTGCTTATTAGAAAGTATTGAGGAGGGAATCACTTAAAGGAATGTATATCCCCAAAAGAGAATGGGGGATGGATATTGAAACATGAGTTTGAAGCATATAAAACGAATTTATAATTTTTACATAAAAATAAAAAGACAACTTCATTTGGGTAAAAATAAAGGCAGAGCAACACGAAGGAATAAAGGTGGTTCTGGTGGAATTCCTTAAGGATTATCGGAATGGTATCAGGTGTACTTAATAGGGATTAATGAGAGAGAACAATGTTTTTCATCACTTATAAATAATGAGGGTATTATGGGGAAAGTTCATAATCAAACCCCTAATTATTAATTACACATAAAATGGCATATCATAGAGTAAATTCTTTAATAAAAATGAAATGGAGAGGACCCCTTACCTAAACTCTGATGGCGATCATTTCTTGAACTCAATGACCTGAAAAATAAAATTAGGTTCATTAATTAATAATTAAGAACCTATTATATTTGTAAAAAATTTATTATAAACTTTTTAAGCTCATTTATAACCATTTTGATTAGTTAAGAGGTTCAATTTCATAATTCGGGTCCATTTTCTTACTATGTTTTAATGGTCGGTTCATGTTCAGATAAACATGTATGATGAAGGAGGTTGTCCATAATTGAAATTATATTTTATTATTGAACATACATAAGGTTACATGGTTGAAAACCAAATTGTGTTACTTAAATTAATGTTTAATCCTTATCTAAAACTTTAGTGACATCCTTTTGTGTTAATTGGTAGTTCTTTTGACCACAAAGAACACATTTTGTTTTATAAACCGAAAACATGATTACAATAAGATTCTAGAACCATAAATGCAGAATAAAACATTTAAAATGGTATGGTTCAACCATGAAAATGGTTTAATGACCATAATTTAATATGGTAATGGAAATTGATAACTTGTCATCTTTCATTATGCTAGATTAACACATCTCAATCAGTGTTTTCATTTATTTCAAATAAAATATAGGGAAAAGAGAGAATATATTGTATTATCCATTTAGAATAATATAATTCCAATGAAATTTATGTTAATGGGGTTATCATACCATTTGGGTTAATGGATTTGAGGAAAGAAATATGAAAATAAAATAACTTAAAAGAAATAAAAGAATTGGAAAGATGAATTTACCTCTTGTGTTTACCTCCTTTGAGAGCCTCTTAAGGGGAGAGGATTTGGTATATTGAGGAGACTTAGGGATTTTGTACATGGTAAAGGATCTTGGTGAGATATTTAGGAAGAATTTTGGCAAGGAACAAGGCTTGAGAAGAGTGAAGAGAAGAGGTAAGGATGGTTGTTATTTATAGTGGAGGGGAGGAGGGTTTTCATTATATTATAATCATTAGTTTATTATTTCTCCTCTATAAAAGCTATAGTGAAGATTATATGTCCAAGAATAGTAATAAGTGTTTGTGTGTTAAATCCAATTGGGAATAAATCATCAGATCATCATCAATGACTCAATAAATCTATTATTAAGCATTTATCGTAAATTAACGTATTTTACTATCCATAAAAAATCCAAGTATTTTAGAAAAATACAAAAAATCCACCCTAATCATGTTTCAATGTGTAGATTCAAAAAATGGAATCCATTTTGCAAAAATAATTTTCTTAAATATGATTAATTTAATATTTCATTAAAATCATAATTTTTTCTAAAAAATTGTTTTAAAACATTCATATACTTATTCCAAAATATAGGTACATCATGCTTTCACTTAAATATTATTTATATACTATCATAGGTAATGTTACTATTCATTAGGGTATGTCACTATTCATAAGGGTAGCATTAGTATTCATAAGTGTCTGTTACTATTCACCAAAAATTAAGTTGGTCATATTAGACTTCAAATATCTTACTAATCACCACTTTGTATGTCATATTTTTAAAATTTATAACACAGGGGTCTCAAAATTATGTTAAAAGGTCACAGAGTAATTATTAATTCATTGTGTTGTGATTTCATGTGATTATATGACATATTTATAATAAAGGAATATCCATTTAAAAACATTGGGTCATTACACTATTCCCCCCTTATGAAATTCCTCCCTTGAAATTTCATTTTACATTCTAGGCCATAAATAGGTTCGGGTAATGTTCCTTCACTTCCTCCTCTAGTTTCCATGTTTCCTCTTGATAATTATGGTTCTTCCATAGTATATTGACCAAGTGAGTAGTATTTTAATGTAGAACTTTATCTCTACGATCCAAGATCTTCATTGGATGATCCTCTTAAGATAGATCATCCTCCAACTATACCACGTCTAAATAGAGTACATGTGAAGGGTTCAGAATGTACTTCCTTAAAAGGGATACATGATAAAAATAATGTACATTGGACATGGTAGGTGGAAGTTCTAGTCGACAGGACATAACCCCGATATGATCAAGAATATTGAAGGGGCCAATATACCTGGGACTTAACTTCCCCTTCGTTCCAAACCTCATGAAATTATTCCACAGAGATATATATAGAAATACCATGTCTCCAAATCTGAACTCAAGGTCTCATCAATGATTATCTTTATAAATATCTTATTGACATTGGGGTTCCTTGATATGATGCTGAATGGTTTTCACATTCTTCACTATTTCTTCAACCATTTCAGGTCCTAGTATCTTACGCTCACCGACTTTATCCCAACACGCCAGTGTTCTACACCTTTTTCCATAAAAAGGTTTCATATGGTTCCATTCGGATGATTGAGTGGAAACTGCAATTATAGAAGAATTCAACCAGTGGAAGATGTTGGTCCCATCCTCCTTTGAAGTCCATAGAGCATGCTCTCAACATATCTTCAAGTGTCTGAAAAGTTTGCTCAGATTAGTCATCGGTTTGAGGATGACAGGTCGTAAAAAAGTTCAGTTTAGTGCATAGATAATGTTGGATACTTTTCCAGAACAACGAGGTGAATCTTTGATCTCTATAGGATACAATATATAGTGTTAATCCATGTAGCCTTACCACCTCTTTGATATATATTTTTAAAATTTTATCCAATGATAAGTCCTCTTTAATCATGATAAAGTAAGTTGTCTTTGTAAGACAATCCACAATAACCCATATAGCATTGCTTCCTTTGGATGTCCTTGGACATCCAATGACAAATTCCAAGGTGAAGTTCTCCCACTTCCATGTTGGTATGGTTAGTGGTTTCATCATTCAATTAGACTTTTTCCTCTCATCCTTCACATGCTGACATACTAGGCACATTGATGTATATTCAGCAATCTCCCTTTTCATATTATCCCACTAAAATTTTTCATGGAGATCTCAAAACATCATTGTACTCCTTGGGTGGATAGAGAAGGTTGAGCTACGTGTGTCATTTAGAATATCCTTCATTATCTCTGGATCGGATGGTACACATGATCGTGATCCAAACCTTACAACTCCTTCCTCAACAATCATTTACCATGAGGATTTCCCATTTTTGATAGCTTCCATCCTTTTTAGAATTTCCACATCTTTTCTTTAAGAATTATTTTATTTTGTCTATGCGGGGTGGTTGAGAAATCATTTCAGAATGGATTGATGATATTCCTACCTTAATGATTCCCATGTACATCTTTTACAAATCTAAGAATATCGAATCCTTTTAAATTCTCATCATTGATAATGATGTAGGATCTTTTTTACGTAGAGCATCTTCCACCTTATTTTTTTACCAGGATGGTATTGGATTGAGAAGTCATAATTATGGATAACCTCTATCCATATTTGATGGCGCATATTATGCTATTTTGTGTGAATATAGATTTGATACTCTTGTGGTCAGTATATATCTAACACTTATCCCCATTGAGATAATACCTCTGGATTTTCAACGTATTGATCACAGTTGCTAACTCCATATCATGCGTGAGATAGTTTTTCTCATGGATTTTCAACTGACTTGAGGTTTTGGATATCAATTTATCATTTTTCATCAGAACATAGACTAATCCGTTCTTTTAATAACTACTACACACTAGAAAGATTTCTACACTTGTTTGTAGTGTGAGTACTGGTGCAATGATTAGACTCTTTTCAACTCCTTAAAATAGTCTTCACATTCCTGAGTCCAAAAAAAATTACACCCTTCAATGTTAGATTGGTCATTGGGTTTAAAAATTGTGGAAAGTTCTTCAAAAATAGTTTATAATACCTAACTAGACCTAGAATGGTACGGATCTTCATTACAAATGTTGGGGTAGGACACTCTTCAATTTCCTTTGTCTAGGAAGGGTCCACAAATAGCCCTTTACATGTGATAACATGCCCCTATAATGATACTTCCTCCATCCAGAACTCACATTTATTATACTTTGCATAGAGCTTCTCCCTTAACAATGTTTTTAACACCGTATTCTAATGCTCCTTATATTCCTCCTTTCTCTTGGAGTATACCATAATATCATCAATAAAGACTGCCAAAAATTTATTGAGGTAATCTCTAAAGACTATATTCATTAAATCAATGAAAATGTATGAAGAATTATTGTGTCTGAATGGAATCACTATGAACTAATAGTGTTCATACCTTTTTTGAAAGGTAGTCTTGGTAATATATTCCTTACTCGCCATTAATTAGTGATATCCCAACTGAAGGTCCACCTTCGAGAAATAGCTGGCCTCACAAAGCTGATCAAACAAGTCATCTATTAGTAGAAGGGGATACTTATTCTTTATTGGGATTTTATTGATCTCATGATAATAAATGCATAGGATCATTGATCTATCCTTCTTCATGATAAATAGGACGTAAACACCCCATGGTGAAGCACTGAGGCCTATAAAACCCTTCTCCAAATTCTCTTTTATCTACTTCTTCCGCTCTTCCAACACTACGATGGACATTCTATAAGGTGTTTTTGATATAGGCAAAGATCCAGTAATATGTTCAATTTAGAACTCATACTTTCAATTAGAAGAAATACCAGGAAACTCTTCAGGGAATACATCAATGTAATCCCTCGCGATGGGCATGTATTCAAGCATTATTCTCTCCTTTGTCCCAATAATTTGAGCTAGACATTCTTGCTCATAATGAATTAATATCCATACATGATAAAATGATTCTAAGGGAGTTTCATGTTCCTCCTTACACTTGTAAATAATTGTAGGATGCTTTGGAATGTGAAGGTTGATCTCCCTTTCCCTACAGTTGATGTTGGCTTTGTATAAAGTTAGCTAATCCATGCCCAAGATAACATCGAACTCCATTAAATGAAGAATGATGATATTTTCGGGGAGGTGAAGTCCACAAATATAAACAAGAGAGGAGTTATAAAACATGGATGCAACTATTTTATAAATACAATCACGGATTAAAACATAGGACATAGTGCACTTGAAATTGGGTAAAAAATTGGGAAGTTCCCTTAAAACAATTTTTCTTATTGGGAAGTATCTAGGAGGGAATCACTTAAAATCATGTATATCCTCGAAAGAGAATGAGGGATGGATCATGAAACCTGATATTGGATAATATAAATAACATGTATAATTTTTACATAAAAATAAAATACAACTTCATTTGGGTAAAAAGAATGATAGAGGAACCCGGAGGAATAAAGGTTGTTCGGGTAGAATTCCTTACGGATCATTGGAATGGTGTCAGGTGTACTTAAGATGGATTAATGAGAGAGAAAGAGGTTTCTCATCACATATACATCATGAGGTAATTATTGGGGAGGTACAAAATCATACCCCATCATTAATAATTACACATAAAATGGCACAACATAGAGGAAATTATTGAATAAAAGTGAAATGGAGACGACCACTTACCTTAAGTCCGATGGTGATCCTTTATTGAACTTAATGTACTAAAAAACAAATTATTTTCATTAATTAATAATTAAAAAACCTATTATATATTTAAAATATTAATTATATACTTTTTATGTTCATTTATAACCATTTCGATTGGTTAAGAGGTTAAATTTCATTATTTAGGTTTGTTTGCTTACTTGATTTTTAAGGGTCATTTCATGTTAAGATAAACAATTATGATGAAGGTGGTTTTCCATAATTGAAATTTTATTTTATTATTGAACATAAATATGTTTAAATGGTCGAAAAATTAATTTGGTTACTTAAACTGATGTTTAATCATTATATAAAACTTTAGTGACGTCCTTTTGGGTTAATTGGCGGTTTTTTGACCACAAAAAATATATTTTGTTTTATAAACCAAAAACATTTGTAAAAAAGGATTCCAAAACAATATATGAGTCATAAAAATTATATTATGGTATTTTTATCCATGAAAATTGTGTAATGACCAGAATTGAAGATTTTAATGGAAATTAATAACCCGTCGTCTTTGATTGTTCTAAATTAACACATCTCAAATGGTGTTTTAATTTATTTCAAATAAAATATGGGGAAATCAAAGAAGATAATGAATTATCAAATTATAATAATATAATTATAGTACATTTATTTACATCTTGAGTTTACCTCCTTTGAGAGCCTCATAAGTGGAGTGGATTTGGTATATTAAAGAGACTAGGGGATTTTGGAAGTGGGGAAGGAGCTTGGGGAGATATTTGGGCAGAATTTTGGAAAGGAACAAGGCTTTATAGGATTGAAGAGAAGAGGTAATGATGGGTGGTATTTATAGTGGAGGGGAGGAGAGTTTACAAAATATTATAATCATTACTTTATTATTTTTCCTCAAGAAAATAAATGGTGATGATTCTATAACCAAGAATAGTAATATATATAAATGTAATTTCTAAAAAATTGTGCTTACATCAGCATATCATCATCAATTACTCAATAAATCCATTATTTATCATTTATCGTAAATTATCATATTTTACTATTCATAAAAATTGAAGTATTTTAGAAAAATCCAAAAAAATAACCCTAACCATTTTTTGACACGTAGAATCCAAAATTGAAATCCATTTTTCAAAAATAGTTTTATAATTTTTTTTAATTTAATATTTAATTAAAATAAAAATTTATTATAAAAAATTGTTTTAAAACATTTATGTACTTATTAAGAAATATTGGTACATCATTCTATCACTTGAATCTTATTTATATACTATCATTGGTACGGTAACTATTAATTATGGTATGTCTCTATTCATAAAGGAAACATTATTATCCATAAGGGTATGTCACTGTTCACCAAATATTATGTTGGTCTCATTAGACTCCAAACATCTTACTGATCACAACTGTGTTAGTAAAATTTTCAAAATTCATAACATAGAAGTGTCAAAAATATGTTTAGAGGCCACATAGCACTTATTAGTTCATTGTGTTATGATTTCATATGATTATATGATATATTTATAAGAAATGAATTTCCATTGAAGAACATTGGGTTGTTATATGATATGGAATATGGGTTCCTTATGAAAAGGGTCACCCATGAGTGTGGCTGCATTAGCCAATGCATCACCATGAGAATTTTATGATCAAAGAACATAATGAAATGTTTTCTAAAAAAGTAACTCTATAATTATTCCCCTAATATAGCTAGTGAGGTGGGCATGTTCTTCATTTTTTATGTTATATTTTCCATTTATATTCTTTATCACTAGTTCCCAATCCGCTTTGATATTCTGATATACTATTTTCATTTGTAGGTCAATTTCCAACCTAGTGATCAGGGCTTGGTATTTGTACTTTTTATTCATGTATCCTTCATATAGTGATAATGATTAGGGAAAAATAATTTGTCTAGATAGAAAAACACATTCCATAATCCAACATGTTTGACTGTTATGTTTTCCATCCTTTTGTTGATAGGACTTCTGGAGGTTCCCTTAAATACACCACCCATGTCTACGGAGTGTCATGGTAATATAACACCTCTTTATATGGATTATCAGTGTCAACAATTGTATTTTTTGGGGTAGGATTTTTTCTGAGTAAATCAGCACAGGAATTCCATTTCACTGATTTCTATGACACTAACTGAATGTTGTATTACTTAAGAATGACCTCCCATCGGCCCAAGCTCCCAGTCAAAAAAGGAAGTCCAAGGATGTACTTGAGTATATCAATATGAAGTTCCATATGGAATTCATGATACTTCAAGTAATTTCTTATCTTTTCCACTATGAAGATTAGTGCAACATAGTTCTTTTCAACATTGGATTATTAGGTTTTAGTACCAAGAATTTTTTGGATAAAGTATTAGTGATTTTTCTCACTCCCCATGCCATTTTTCTATGCATGGAGGGTTCTCAATGCATGTTACATGGTGGAAACATATAAGATGAGTGGAATCCCTTCCACTAGGGGTGTAAAAATGTGTGGTTATAGTATATACTAATTCGAACATTTGAAGTCTTATTGGCAGTCCCCTTCCTATTGGTATTTGATTACATTCTTCATTAATCTAGTGAAGGGGAGAGCTTTTACAGCCAGGTTAGCTATGAAACTTAGAATGTAGGATAGGTTCCCTTAATCTCCCTTGTTTTTTTTTGAGATTTTTAAGGTTGTGAAATTTCTAAAATAGAAATTGAATTCTCTGCGTCAACATCAATGCCATGGTGGTGTACCACATTGCACAGGAACATCCCTTTTGTTACCCTGAAGGTTCATTTAAGTAGATTCATCTTCATAGTTTTTTGTTGGATTTTGTCAAAGATGTTTTTGAAGGTATGATAAGTTATCACATTGGTTTCATGATTTAAATACTAGGTCATTTACATAATATTTAGTTATTCTTCCCAATAATTTTTTAAATATACAATACATAGCATTTTGGTAATTGGATCTAGCATTCTTTAAGATAAATGGAATGACCTTTAATAAAAAAAATCCCTTGAGGAACTCTGAAGGAAGTGGATTCCTTATAGTGACCCTGGATGAACATATATTGATATTAAATCATATTTTATTAATATTAATCACATTAAAAATGTACATTCCCAAGGACCATAATATTTTACTTTCTTGGGAATCTTGGAAAATTAATCTTCAATTAGGGTGAAATATCTTAAACATCCCTTTTAAAGATATTCCCTATTATTAGTTAAACTTAAAACCTTTCTGTATAACCTAGAAAAATGAAACAGAATAAAGGGTGAGATGAGATGCACAATTAGGGTAAACATGAGAGATATCTAAGTATAACATGTGCATAATGGTATGACAAGACAATCGTAACATTAGAACATCATAACCTACATGTCAAAGATCATAAACATGAATCATGTTATAAATATTGGTAGTTGATAATAAATATATTAGAATGGAATTTAGATAATAATCCATGAAAGACCAAACTTGGAATATAAAATAGTATTTGAGGTAGAAACATAAGAATATAAAAATGATTTCCATATTAGTAAATTATTAATTATAAGGCCATATTATTGTAATGGGTTCACTCCCAAAACCATATTGGTAGTCTTGGTTCACTTCCATGACCATATTGGTAGTCATGGTTCACTCCCAAGTCCATCAGAACGGACAAAGTACTCTATTGAACCGAGTTCACTCCTCATTATATACATGTATATCTCATGAGATATAAATCATTACCCAATGCATTGGTCAGAGATATAGGTATCACCCATCTCATAATGGAGTCATACATACATGTTCCACAAGATTATAAAAAAATATCATAACCCAAGAAATTAAATGGGCATCATAAACATGTCATCATATAATAACCTATAGAAAATAGATAGGTTTCATAATTATTTCATCAAAGTATAACAATTCTAAATAATAAGGAATCATAAGTATATATCTAGTGAATGATAAATGGTTTTCATAAAAGTATAACACATGAATGAGTAACATTTTTGATAAACATCAATCCATAAAAACATAAACCATTCATAGAAATATTGTAAAATGTAACCTTAGATAATATACCTAGAAAGGAATGAGTAACACAAACTAATTTCATATTATCTGGAACAAAAGTTTGAAATATATTTTTAAAAACATTTCTTGATGAAAATATCATTTATTCATTGAAAAAGGATTTTTAAAACATAAAACCTTTTCAAAAATATTTTCTTCGAAAATAACCATGAAAAATTATAAGGGAAGCATGAAAAAAAATTAAAACAATTTTCCTTGAAATCAGATAAAATAATCTTGAATGAATTTTGAAAACATTTTTATTTTAAAATATAAAAATAAACTTGGAAACATTTTGGTAGCATTTTTCCTTGAAAAAATAAAATAAAATATAAAAAAAATTGATAACCATTTTCATTGAAAACTTATAAAGGAAGCTTGGAAAAATTCTAAAAAACATATTTCTCTAAAATCATATAAATTAATCATGAAAAAATTTTCAAAATAGTTTCTTTTAAAACTGATAAAGGATTCATGAAAATATTTTTAAAGGATTTTTGTTTTAAAACGTATATAAGAAGATTAAAATGTATTGAAAACGTATTTCCTTGAAAATTTATAAAGGAAGATGGGAAATACTTTAAAAAAATTTCATTGAAAATTATATTAAAATATAATTTAAAAATATTTTTATAAACATTTTTATAAAACATGGTTTTTGAATAAATTATATTTCCAAATGAAGAGATAAATAATGTTAGTTATTCTTAATTTTTTTTTCTTAATTATGTTGTGAAAAAACTAGTGGAAATGGTACCAATACATGAAGATGTTATGAATAACTATAGTATAAGAATATTATTAATAGTTCTTGAAATTTTCATAATAATATTTCATTAATAGATTCATAATGGTAAAAATCCTAATAAATGAAGAGATTGTAAAAATAAACTCTTACCACTTTGGTAACATTGCATCATAATACTCATAAAATAATGTCACTAAATGATGCTTAAAATAAAATTAAAATAAGTATATTCTTTATATAAAATTTCAAAGTGAATTTTATAAAACTCATATAAGAATATTGGGGCATAACATAGAAAGTGTCACAAAGAAGGAAAACTGAGAATAAATTAATTTACAGATTTTGTAACTTTTGAATGAAATACTACATGAAAGAGATATCATAAAATGGATATGTAAATACAAATATATTTAAGGATAATAATCATAAAATATGTTCAAATTTATTATATAAACCACACAAATGAAATGAGGTGTGGATATTGCATAAATCTCACAAAAATTAAAGTGAGATGAGAAAACCCTTACGTTATGTCTTGAATCTCATCATTCTCATTCAAAACAACTATATAGTAAACATAAGTTTATTATAAATATTCCAAATAAGTATATTATTATATTAAATACCATATATTATTTTATTATGACTTTATATTACCTGTTTATAAACAATTCAATTTTAATATTACATTTTGGATAATATCTACTTTTTCGTATATGTTTTGTCTTTTTGTTCATGATTAACTTAAGTTGATCATGAATTTATTATTTTAATTTAAGTAAAACATGATATATATCATATATATTCACTATCAAAATATTTATAATAATATAAAAATGGTATAAATAAAAAATTAAATACATCATTCTTGGATATAGTGGGCCATATGTACATATGAACGTTATTTTCGTTTTGTTGTCGTTTTAAAAGAAAGAAAGTAAATCATATATATATATATATATATATTGAAATGGTATCATTATTTCATATTTATCACATAATTTTACTAAATCCATCCAAAATTCATTCCATGTAAATTATTAATGAATCACATTACTTTTAAGAGGCGGTAGTCCACACGTCTAAAAATGAAGTTATAGTATTTCCACCAAATGGAAAGATTTAAGGCATCTATTATAAAATAATTACATAATTCTAAATACATAATAACTATAATATATATAATATGAAACCATAAATTAAATCATTATTTCAGACCATTAAAGTTTTAAATGGAATAATGTACGACATCATTTTGCGAGGCGGTTGTCTGCCGTACATCACAATAATGATTGTGTATCTCATTTCATGGAAGTGTGTGTGAGTGTAGATGAAAACATTAGAGTGAAAAATATCATTATATTTATTTTACTAAAGTTATTACATAATAATATAATAATAATAATTGAGGGTGTATAAGGAAATAAAACAAAAGTGCTTGTGGAAGGATGTTATCTCTTCTTAGGGTAACTCCATGTGGTTTACATCAAAGGGATTCTTTAGCTCGATTTATGACAAAAGGGATTTATATAGGATTATGGTAAGGAATTTGGGAGTATATTTTGGTTGATTTTTATGATTCAAATGGAATGAGAGGTGTGAAGAAGTGATGGGGTGAGTTTCCTTTTTATAGTGGTGGAGGTGTGCATTCTTGTAAATATAAAAGGAAAACCCTATTGAAAGGTCTTCCTTGAATCACGTAACTCAAATAATCTTCCATTTCATATATATGAGGGAAATTGGTATAAATATTTACATAAAATGTAATTTTCATATGCTTTTAGGTTTTTTTCCGTATAAATTAATGTTTAACCACTATGTAGACTTGTTTTTTTACCTTAATAGTTATAATTAATTTTAATTACTTCCAATAGTATTCGTGTTAAAAGGTTATGTTAAAATTATTATAAATTATAAATTATGATTAATAAAAATATGAAATCTATTTTTATTAATTCTGAAGACATAAGTGGTATAAATTAATTTAAAAATAATCCCACACGAATAACGAAATAACGAGTTTTCAATATAAAAATGTTCAAAAGATCAAAATATTTTTAAATCCAATGTCAATGAGAAATTGAATCCAATGACCCAAATTGCAATAATAGATTTATAATTTATCATTATATACTTTAAAAAAATTTATAATTATAATTTGACTACATAATTAAATTATACTAAAAATAAATTTTCCATTAAAATTCATTATTTTTCACAATTCATCAAAAAATGAAACATCTAAAAAAAATACCAAAAACTTACCAAAATTACATTTTTATATTATATTTTTAAAAATAGAATTTATTTTAATAAATAATAATTATAAATCATTCAAAAAATATATTTAAAATGGAATCTCTATTAAAAGTTGGTAAAATCATCTTTTTGAAAAATACATCTTTGTATTCATAAAATTGAAGTTATTCTAATATTATTCCTATAAAATATATAGAATGTGTGTAAAAATATTATTAAATATATAATATATAAATTTTATTAAAAAAATCTTCAAAATTATTCTTTTTAATTTATTTATATAAAATGGTAATTGTACATAAAAATTTTGTTTTCTTAGAAAAAGAATTTCATCATTCTCAAATGGTTCTTACTTTTATCTCTAAATCATTGAAAACAAAATGATTCATTTTACATATGTGTGTAAATCATATTTTCTTAGTTTAGTTAATCTCATTCATAACTTCCATTTCAACAAATAGGTGGTAACTATAATAATATATAAATAACATTATTAATAGAATATTATAGTTTGATAAAACCAATTCTTGTATATAACAAAAGCTATCGAAGGAACTCAACGATCCATGTCAGATAAGAAAAACATGGTGTTTCATACACCACAAGATAATCTAGTTATCCTATACAGTGAACAATTAACAATATATTGCATAAAATTAAAATCCAAACTTGGTTCTTTAACATAACAAAATCTATATTCAGTGTTGCATGAAATTCGTAATATCAAAAAGATTAAATTAATTCAAAAAATCTATTTCAAAAAAATACTAGGGTGTCACAATATACCCCCCAAAAAATTAAATTCTCCCTCAATGTTTTTCTAGGTTATCAAAGATTTAATACTTGAAATATACTTTTTATTTACCCACATTGTAAAAATGAATTCTAAAACATCCTTTAAAAAGGGAAAGTTGGAACCATAACATTTACCAAAAGTAACACTTAACTAGTTTCTGCAGTGGATAACATAGTTTGAGAGTTAATATTGTACATGGAAGAAAAACATAAATAATTATATAGAGTTATAAAGACCTATAATCATAAAATAGTGTGTGATCAAGATAAAGTTAACAATCAAAAAACTAAAAAACAAATAGTTGTGAAAGTGGTCATTTATATCATAAAAAATGATGATAATAAGAAAACATATTATTTCAAGATACATTTTCCTAAAATTGATTAATTTTCTTGAGAATTTTTACTTACTTGATTTCATTCTATTCCATAAGCATAATCTCACCCTTGGATTGTTCCTTGATCAATTTCCACTTCATCTATTTCTCTAATAAGTGATAGTGGATTTAATATTCCAGAATCGTTAAAGGATTATAATATCCATAAATAGAATGATAATTCATTATATATATATTTAGTTATCAGAAAAAAATAATGTTTATCATTAGTAATCCAATATGCATAAATCCTTATATGGGGAGATAATACTTGTATCTCTAGAACCCCATCTGACGTTTAACTTAAACCATTCCATAAATGGTTTACCTTGTAACCCTTTCAAAATATGAAAATAAAAAACTTTAGAAAGAAGGTAACTAAATTTATTAAAATGGGCTGAATATTGATCCCCATATATCATAAGATAGCTCATTATTGTCACATTCTAACTATTTCATTACCTTTATCATGTATTCTATAAAAATGTTGTAATTTTTAGAATTACCATAAAAATATTATTGAAAACATTCATGATTTATTATTCCAAAGATTAGTCAACATATTCCTTAAAAAGTTTTAAACTTCATCCATGATAATATAAACGACCTTTTCAACAAAAAATTTAATAGTTCTAGTGTAATTAGTACCGTCCAATTTAATTAGCCATATCAATCATTTCTTTATCCAAATAGCACTATCTCAAACCAGGAACATGTTAAGAGTTATCCTTCCCTTAATATTTTGTTTTTGATGAATATAATACTTCCATTAAATCATTTTTCTAGTCCATAAAAACCATTCAATATATTCTTTTAAAAACATGGTGAAAAACATAAACACAACAAGCCTTACATATTTCGAAATTCATAATTATTTTATCCAAATACATAAAAAACTTATTACTTAATCCTTAAACCAATAATATGGATACCTCATCCAATTTCATAATACCTATTCTGATTCATAGTTCACATGTTGTCTCGTCATCATCATCAATATTACCATTACCCATACCTCTTTTTTTATTCCCTTTATGATCTTTCAACATTAGAGATTTATCTGTATAATTCCCATTCATTATACATTTAAAACATTCAACTATTGATTATTTGTTAGGGAGAAAAATATTTTTATCCATTTCATTAATGTAACTCTTACTTTTTCCTTTTTAGATACTTTCTTTATGTCTTTATTTCCTCTAATCAAAACATCTTCCAATTCCTCTAAGATAGTCACTTGGGTTCTTCTTTCGACATTCCCAATATAATGGAAACTAGATCTTCTTCTCTCAATGGTCCCTATTAAATAAAATCTTAGATAAAAATTTCCCTATCTTATTTGGATTTTTTTATAGTTGGATAAGTAATACATTATTAATCATGTTCTATGAAAATTTATTATGAATGGTCACAATATCCTTCACTCCAGTGAAGGTCATGTTTGACTGCTAATCAGAAAACCATTCATCACATTAAACATTGCCCTAGTTCCTTCTAGTTCCATCAATTTTCTAAAACAAAAAATAATAGTGTGAGCGTCACTTATTGTATTTTTAAAAACACATAACCATTAAAAATCAATTATAGTTGGTCAAAATTTTGGATCCTTATTTTAAATCAATGACACATTATCCTTGTCCTTAGAGACAACCCCATACATATCCTTAGAAATATCCCCATGGATCATACTAAATTATTCCCATCATATTTTCCCAAGGTTGACTAAACCTTTCATTTGATATAAACAATAGAGGTTTGTGATTAATATATATATATATATTAAATCATTTTTTTATAACTATTTGAAACATTATGTAAGTACATGCTTAAGCATCTTAGTGGTTTAGTGTCTTTGAAAACATGGAAACATAATTCTCTATTCCGGTGGAAGATCGTCAACATCTCCCATAAATATCATCCATGTTAGTAATCCTGCCTAAAACTATTATTCATAACTTTGGAAAGGAAACATAAGAAAGGGGTGAGCTTAGATGATCAGTAAGGGTAAAAAGGGAATTATATAAGCATAGAATGTGCATAATGAAATTAGAAGATGATCAAAACATTAGTAGATCATTCCCTGCATATCAAAGATCAAAATAATGCATCATATAATAAATATTGGATTCTAAAAGACATGAATTATAAGGGAATTCAGAGAATAAGACATGAAATCCTAACATGGGAATATGTTATAAAACTTTTGGTAGACACATAAGCATATAAAAATAATTTTCATAGTAGTAAAGGATTAATTCCAATATTATATTAGTGGAATGGGTCCACTCCATAAACCATCTTGGTAGTAATTATTAACTCCCATGACTATATTAGTAGTCAATGTTCCCTCCAAATAGAATCTTAGTAGAAAAATCCATTTACTGAACCAAGTCAGTCCCCATTCCATCCATTTATATATCATGAAATATAAATCATTACCCATTGCATTGGAGGGAGATATGGGTCCCCCCAATCTCATAAGGAAATAATAAATACCTGAACCACAAGATCATATAAAATCATATTATAACCAGTGAAATGAAATGGGTATCATAAACATGTCATCATGTCATAACCTGTAGAAAATAGACAGGTTTCATAATCAATTAATCAAATCATAACCTTGGAAAATAATAAGGTCTTATAATCATATATATCATGAAATATAAACTATTTTCATAAATATATAACTCATGAAAGAGAAAAGGGTTTCATAGACAACATTTTTTAAAAACATAAAAAATTCAGAGAAATGGTGTATATGGTAACCATAAATCATATCCTCATAAAGGCATGAGTAACACCAATGTATTTCATCTTATATATAAAATAATTTTAAAATATCTTCTAAAATATTTCATGAGGAATATATCCTTTCCTCATTGAAGAATAATTTTTAAAACAAGAAAACAGTTGCAAATTATTTTCTTTGATAATAAAATTGAAAGCTTATAAAGGAATATTAAAAAGAATTTGAAAACCGTTTTCATTGAAATCATATATATGAATCTTGAATTTTTTTTAAAAAAACATTTCCTAGAAAAAAATATAATAGAATATTGAAAACATTTTGAAATCCATTTTCCTTGAAAACATATAGCATAATCTTGATAACATTTTGAAAAACTTTTTCTTTGAAGAATAAAAAAGAAGAATTGAAAACATTTTGAAAACCATTTTATTTGAAAACTCATAAATTAATCATGAAAATTATTTGAAAAAAACATTCCTAGAAAACTTATAAACATTGATTGAAAACATTTTGAAAAACTTTTTCCATCAAGTTGGGTTTTCTTAAAAACATTTTCTTAATTACCTTGAGTAATAAATAGTGGAAAAGTGGTACTAGAAAATTAATATATCATGAGTAACCAGATGAAAATAAATTTCATTAGATTTCATGAGATATGGATAAAAATATTTCTTCAATGGAAGCATAATCATAAACAAAATTGATAAATGATGAGATTTTATCAATAAACCCTTTCCACATTGGAAACATTAAATCATAATCCCCATGAAACAATAACATTATATAATGCTTAAAATGTTTTTTAAAGAAGTTAAATCATGATATGACATGATAAAGGTAACTGTATACACATCGTAGAAGAATATAGGTTCATAACATTGAATGTGCATCAAAGATGAAAAATTGAGACAAAATTACTTTACTGATTTGGTACCTTTTGAACCATAAACTCAATGAAAGAGATATAAGAAAATGGATTTGTAAATAATCATAAATTTAAGGATAGGATTAATATAATATATTAATGGTAATTATATACAACATAAAAAATAAATGAGTGGTGAATAAGGAATAAATATCACATAAATAAAAGTGAGATAAGAAAATCCTTACCTTATGTATTAACTCTCACGGTACTTGTTCAATACTCATTTATAATAAATTAAAATTTATTAAAAATATACCAAAGAACTATATTATTATATATAATACCATATATTATTTTATTATGACTTTATATCAACTATTTATTATCAATTCAATTTTAATATTACATTCTAGATAATATTCACTTTATTTTTAGTATATAATTTGAATTATTATTCTTGATCCCCATAATTAGATCCAGATTTAAATATTTCAAGAATGTATAAAATGATATAGATATCGTGTATATATATATATACTATATAAATATTTTTAACAGTATGTAAAATCTATAAATAGAAAATTAAATACACCATTCTTGGATACGGTAGGTCCTACATACGCATAAACACCCTTTCCATTTTATTGTGTTTTGGAAAGAAATGAAGTAAATGAAAAATATATATACTATAATCAAATTATAATTATTTGAAATATTTATCAAATAATTTTACTAAACCCATACTTAATACATTTCATGTAATGTATGAATGAATCACATAGCTTTGAGAAGGCTATAGTCCACATACTGACAAACGATTTATCGTATTTACAAAAATTGCAAAGCTTGAAGGTATATTTTTTATAATAATTGAAAACCCATAAATACATCATATATATCATATATATAATATAAATCATTAAAAACATAATTATTACCAACCTTTAATGGTGTTAGTGGAAGAACTAATGACATCGGTCCGTAAGGTGGTAGTCCGTCGTAAACACGAATGATGATTGTGTATACCATTTGATAGATGTATCACTAGGAATGAATTCAAACGCTCCCATACCGCCCGCTGATCCGGTGCCTGGGTTTGCGATTAGATCTCCGGTGGCTGGTGATGCCTCAGAGCGACCCCCTTGGCCCTCTTTCAAGGATGTTCTCACTCACCCCCCTTCGGGGCCTGGTGTGGATCCGGTGTCTTTGGAGGTGGCCTCCCCTAGGGTTTCTTCCTTCTACAAGAATGGCTATCCAGTTCTTGAGGTCTCAGCGGCGTCTTTTTTAGAGGCAACCTTGGATCTTCAATGGACTTTGGTTGCAAGTTTTGGTTTCGATAAACCCCCTCTTGAAGTTTTCCAGGAGTGTGTTCGGCGTTGGGGCCTGGACCTGCCGGCTTCTGTGTCGATCTTGGATTGGAAAGCTTTCTGCATCGTTATGAAATCTATGGATGATTTAGTGAAAGCATGGTGCAGGATCCCGCAGTGTGTGGGGCGCTGGAGTTTCTCCCTTTCCCACTGGTCGATGGTTGCTCACGCTGGTTTCGAATGCCCCCAGGCGGCGGTTTGGGTCTCGATGTCAGGGCTTCCCCTTCCATTGATGAATGAGACTTTCCTGTCGGCTATTGGGGATTCTTTGGGGAATTTTTTGTGCATGGATGTGAGGACGAAAAGACCCGCGGAGGCGTTTGTGGTGAGGATTTGAGTAGAAATGGACATCTCCCAACCGCTGCAGGATCACTTGTTTATTCGGATTGAAGGGATGCCACAACGTTGTCAGCCTCTGGTGTATCCTGTCTTTCCCTGGTTCTACTACTTCTTCCATATATCGGGTCACTCTTTGCAGGTTTGTCGCAAGGCCCAGATGGGTGAATACAGGTCCTGAGAATTTCCAAAATCCCCAGCAAGGCATGCCGGCTCCTTCTCTTCAGGCTCGAAAGGAAATGACAAGGGTAAAGGTGTGGCTTCTCCCATTTTGTCTTCAGTGGCCTCTTCATCCAAACAGCCTTTCTGGATCGGAGGGTCAGGTTCTATCAGTAAAGACATGGTTTTATTCAAAGAAGTTATGGGAGGAGAACCATCTCTTCAGTAGCAGGAAGAAGTTCCAGCCGGGGTGTTGCCTAACTATGCGCTCTAGATTGGTTCGCTAGCTCTCATTCCTTGGGTTCGATCCTGCATCCGCATCTCAGAGGTTTTCATGAAAGAGCAAGGTGAGGATGGCTCTGAAACTGATTTGATTCCATCAACTTGGGAGCTATCCATGTCTCCAGTGGTGTCCTCTCCCCCATCATTGCCTGGTTCGATCCTATCTTCCCCTACCCTACTTTCGCCACCACCATAGAAGGGGATTCTTCAGATTACAGTGGGTTATCAGTGCTTCAACTCTCCTAATATCTTTTGTTCAGAAACACCTGCAGGTTCGTGATCTCCAGTAGTTCTTCGTTCGAAGGTGCAGAGTAATATTCTCACCAGGTCTTAATTGAGGAGTGGGGAGGCTGTCTCTACGCTATCTTCTCATCTGGTTAAGGTCCCTAGAGTCTGGGGCCAAAGCCAGGTGTGGACGTGTAAATGTTTAAGGTCCTCATTTGGAATGCTCAGGGTCTTAAGGCTCAAGTGAAATCCGATTTCATTTGTGAATAGTGTCCTTGTGTCCATTCCCATGCACATTTTTTCCACCTTGAAGGTTCCCAAAACTGTGATTGGCACACTGGAAAGGATTATGGTATTTTTTATTTAGGACGGGCAAATGGATGGCTGACAACATTGGGCGTCGGGGAAGCGCCTCGCAAAACCTCTCTCGGAGGGAGGCATTAACATGCAGAGTGTCACTCTGACCATGCAAGGGTTTCATGCTAAACTTTCTTGGGAGGCTATGGAAGGAAGAATAGTTTGGGGCGGGTTTATGAAGGGCAGATATGGGATGAATGTCAGCGATGCGAGGGTGAGGACGTATAAGATTTGGAAGCTGATACACCCGTATTTAGAACTCCTCCAACAACATTCAAAATGGATGGTGGGTAGGGGGGGCATTAACTTCTGGATTCAAAACCGGGGGGCTGGAAAGTTGTCGTTTCCAGGCTGCCCCACTCCAGATCTCTCTCTCAAAGAGGCAAGTGATCATCCTGACTTTCTTTCGGCCATTCTTCAGGAGAATAATCATGTGGCCTTTGATAACATTGTGTTCAATGATGATATGGATAGACTTATCTTTACGGGAAGCACTTCCGGTAAGTTTTCCATTAAGGATTTTAACCGTGTAAGGAAGGGTACCTCCACTGAAGACCCACGGGGAGTGTTTCTGTGGTGCAAAGAGGTACCCTACAAATTCAACATCCTGCTGTGGAGAGTGAGGAATCAGGCTTTTCCCACTGAGGAAAATATCCAGCGCATGGGAGTGAGTATTGCCTCCAAGTGTTGGTGTTGCAGAAAACCCAAGGTAGAATCTGTGGGGCATCTCTTTTTCGATAGTGAATGTGATTCTTGGGTATGGCAGGCCTTCGGGGCATATGCAGGATAGAGCAGGCAGGGAGGGTCGCAGGAGGCTTTTCTCAGGAGTTGGTTTAACGGAACTGAGGAAAATGGTGCTAAGAGAAAATCTCAGGCCATCTATTTTCTGGAGGGGTGTTGGACCCTGTGGACGGCCAGGAATGAGGCAAGGCACAAGGAACCGTGCGGTTCTCACACCTGTATCATCTTCAAAATGTGTAATTTGTTGTAGGACCTGCTTCGGCTGTGCACTGCATGTCATGGTGCGCCGTCGGTAAGTGTCATGGCTTCGAACTGCTCCTTTCTCAATCAGAGAAATGGCACAGGGCAGGGGAATTGGTTTTGGTGGCATCCTCTTGACAGTGGACTGAAACTTAACACAGATGGGTCCTTTGGGGGGGAAGATGCGGGGAGGAGGTGTAATCAGGAACCATGAGGGGCTGTCATTTCAACCTTTTCATCTTTCTACGGTAGGGGCGATGCTCTTCAGGCGGAGGCGGAGGTGATGGCTACCGGTTTGGAGATGTGTAATCGGAGACAAATTCTGATCAACACGGTGGAAACAGATTCTCTCATCCGATATGAAGCATTATCTGGTTCAGGACCATCTCCATGGAAAATAGAATACATCATCAGGAAGTGCAAACAACTATTGGGAAATCACACCGAGGTCACTCACACATGGAAGGAGGGGAACAAGGTTGTAGACTTCTTGGCGTCCATGGCTTCACCGAATCATAGTATGGTTTTGTTCACTAGTTTATGGTCCTTTCCTCAGTAGGGCCTCAAACATGTGGTTAATGATGCTCTTGGCCTGCATTTTTTCAGACCCCTGTGACACTATTGTTCTTTTCTTCTCCAAAATTAATAAAAATGATTATTTTCAGTCAGTATACCATTTGATAGTAGTGTGAGTGAGTGCAGGTAGAACCCATAAAATTATAACATATTAGTGTATTGAGGATACTAAGGTTATTATATAATCATGGAATAAGAATAATTGAGGGTGTCCATAATGAAATAAAACAAAATTGTTTGTGGAAGGATGTTACCTCTTCCTCCAGTAACTCTGTTTGGTTTGCAGTAAAGGGATTCCTTAGATGGAAATAATCCCAAATAGAGGATTATAATATGAAGTAAGAAAATTTAGGAGGATATTTTTTCAGATTTTATCCAATAAAAAGGGCTTGAGAGGTGTGAATAAGTGAAGGGGGTGAGTGCTCATTTTTTAGTGGAGGAGGAGTGGAATTCTTATAAATATAAAATGAAAAACACTATTGAGTGGTATCCCTTCACTATTGGAAATACAGTCTTTCCCAACGGTTCTGAACCGTTGGGAAAGGCTGCAGAACCGTTGGTATATGTTATACCAATGGTTCTACAAACTGTAGGGAAGTAAGTCGTTGGGAATTCATTTCCCAACGGTTTACTGTGAACCGTTGGGATATGGTGGGGAAAGCCTAACCTATCCCAACGGTTGTGCCAAACCGTTGGGATAGTTTTTTCCAACAGTTTGGCTTAAACTGTTGGGAAATCCCAACGAATCTCCTCTTTTCCAATGGTTTCTGAACCGTTGGGAATGGTTTTTTACCAATGGTTCAATGAACTATTGGTAAAAAAGGAATTATAGATGCTATTCCAATGTATTGAAACCGTTGGCAGAGCCTATGTTGTGAAAATTGCAAAGCAGCCTGCAATTTGCACAGCAGCTCTGCAATTTGAACAGCAAGCCTCATTTTGTGCATTCCCTCCCATTTTCAATCCAATTATTATACCTACAATAAACTAACACATACATATACAATTATTGTACCTGTAATAACCAACTAACACATACATATAGAGAACAAATTCATAAACATTTAACATATAATGCATACTGGAACTATACACATCCATAATTAAATTAGAATTCATAACATAATTATAAACATACATAATTCATTTGGAATTCAATTTAAAATTTAGATGACAATTATATGTGGAATCCGGAATTCAATTCATAATTTTATCGGTTTTTTGTATACCATATATTTTTACCTAAAATGATGTCTATTTTAAACAAAATACATAAACCTGGAGTGATACGGGCCACACCATGCCTCGTATTGACGTTAGGTTAACTCATACATGTCACAAATGACCCATCGATCATTGTCCTAAAGTATCAACATATTCCGAAAGCATTTTCTTGGTTTTCTATATGCCAGTTGATGTTTTTGACTTAAAATGATGTCCTTTTGAAATAAAAGGCAGACACTTTGAGTGGTGCCTGCCACACCGCATCTCATATTGAGGCGGGGTTGATTCGTACACGTCACATATAACCCATGTATTGTTCTCCTAAAGTTTCAATTGAAACAGAATGTGTTTGGTCGGTTTTCCGTATGTACTTAAAATGTTTCTCATTTTAAACAAAAGAGAGACACTTAGACTGATCCCGGCCACACCGCTACTCGGATTGAGGCCGGGTTGGCTCGTACAGGTCACATATGACCCATGGATCATTGTGATAAATTATCAATAGATTCCAAATGCGTTTGGTCGGTTTTCCGTATGCCAATTTTTCTTTTCACTTATAATCCTGTCCATTTTGAACAAAAGAGACACAGTTAGAGTGGTGTCCACCACACCGCACCTCAGATTGAGCTAGGTTGACTCTTACACATCACATATGACCCATGGATCATTTTTCTAAAGTATCAACACAATCTGAATGCATTTGGTCAATTTTCCATATTCCAGTTGATGTTTTTCACTTAAAATGATGTCCTTTTGAAACAAAAGACAGACACTTTGAGTGGTGCTGGCCACACTACATCTCAGATTGAGGCGAAGTAGATTTGTACACGTCACATATGACCCATGGATCATTCTCCTAAAGTTTCAATGAAAACCAAATGCGTTTGGTTGGTTTTCTAAATGTACTTAAAATGTTGTCCATTTTAAACAAAAGGGAGCCACTTAGAGTGATCATAGCCAAATCGTTCCTCGAATTGAGCTTGGGTTGACTTTTACACATCACATATGACCTATGGATCATTGAACTAAAGCATCAACACATTTAGAATGCGTTTGGTCGGTTTTTCGTATGTCATTTGTTCTTTTCACTTATAGTTTTGTCCATGTTAAACAAAAGAGAGACACTATGAATGGTTTCGGCCACACCACACAGCAGATTGAGGTAGGGTTTACTCCCACACGTCACATATGACCCATGGATCATTTTCCTAAAGCATCAATACATTTCGAATGTGTTTGGTCGGTTTATCTTATGCCAGTTGATCTTTCCACTTATAATCCTGTCCATTTTAAACAAAAGAGAGACACTATGAATGGTGTCGGCCACACCGCACCTCGGATTGAGGCAGGGTTGACTCGTACACGTCACATATGACCCATGGATCATTGTTCTAAAGTATCAACACAATCAAGATCCGTTAGGTTGGTTTTCCTTATGTATGTAAAATGTTGTCCATTTTAATCAAAAGAGAGCCACTTAGAGTGATTCCGGCCACACTATGTCTCAGATTAAGGTGGGGTTGACTCATACACATCACATATGACCCATGGATCATTTTCCTAAAGCATAAACACATTTCGAATGCGTTTGGTTGGTTTTCTGTATGTTAGTTGTTCTTTTCAATTATAATTCTGTCCATTTTAAACAAAATACATACACAAGGAGTGATCCCGCAACACCATGCCTCGGATTGAGCAGAGGTTAACTAGTACACGTCACAAATGACCCATCGATCATTGTGCTAAAGTATACACATATTCCGAAAGCGTTTGATCAGTTTTCTGTATGCTAGTTGATGTTTTTCACTTAAAATGACGTCCTTTTGAATCAAAAGATAGACACTTTGAGTGGTGACAGCCACCCTGCGTCTCATATTGAGGCGGGGTTGATTTGTACACATCACATATGACCCATGGATCGTTCTCCTAAAGTTTCAATGGAAACCGAATGCGTTTGGTCAGTTTTTTGTATGTACTTAAAATGTTGTCTATTTTAAGCAAATGAGAGCCACTTAGAGTGATCCCGGCCATACCACGACTCGAATTGAGCCCGCGTTGGCTCGTACAGGTCACATATGACCCATGGATCATTGTCTTAAAGTGTCAACACATTTCTAATGCATTTGGTCAGTTTTCCATATGTCAGTTGTTCTTTTCACTTATAATCATGTCCATTTTAAACAAAAGAGAGACACTATGAATGGTGTCGGCCACACCTCTCCTCGGATTGAGGTGGGGTTGACTCTTACACGTCACATATGACCCATGGATCGTTTTGCTGAAGTATCAACACAATCTGAATGCGTTTGGTCAGTTTTTTGTATGCAATTTGATGTTTGTCACTTAAAATGATGTCCTTTTGAAAGAAAAGACAGAAACTTTGAGTGGTACCAGCCACACCGCGTCTCAAATTAAGGCAGGGTTGATTCATACACGTCACATATGACCAACAGATAGTTCTCCTAATGTTTCAACGGAAACTGAATGTGTTTGGTCGGTTTTCCATATGTACTTAAAATGTTGTCCATTTTAAACAAAAGAGAGCCACTTAGAGTGATCCCGGACACACCGCGACTCGTATTGAGCTCAGGTTGGCTCGTACATGTCACATATGACCCATGGATTGTTTTCCTAAGGTATCAACACATTTCGATTGCATTTGGTCAGTTTTTCGTATGTCATTTGTTCTTTTCACATATAATCCTGTCCATTTTAAACAAAAGAGAGACACTATGAATGGTGTCGGCCACACCACGCCTTGGATTGAGGCGGGGTTGACTCGTACACGTCAGATATGACCAATGGATCATTGTTCTAATGTATCGACACAATCCAAATGCGTTTGGTCGGTTTTTCATATGCAAGTTGATGTTTTTCACTTAAAATGACGTCCTTTTGAAACAAAAGACAGACACTTTGAGTGGTGTCAGTCACACCGCGTCTCAAATTGAGGTAGGGTTGATTCGTACACGTCACATATGACCCATGGATAATTCTCCTAAAGTTTCAACGGAAAACGAATGTGTTTGGTCAGTTTTCCGTATGTACTTAAAATGTTGTCCATTTTAAACAAAGGAGAGCCACTTAAAGTGGTCCAAGCCACACCGTACCTTGGATTAAGGTGGGGTTGACTTGTACACGTCACATATGACCCATGGATCATTTTCCTAAGTCATCAACACATTTTGAATGCGTTTGGTCGGTTTTCCGTATGCTAGTTTTTCTTTTCACTTATAATCCTGTCCATTTTAAACAAAAGAGACACAGCTAGAGTGGTGTCGGCCACACTGCGTCTTGTATTGCAGCGTGGTTGAATCGTACACGTCACATATGCCACATGGATCGTTGGGATAAAGTATCGACACAATGCAAATGCGTTTGGTCAGTTTTCTGTATGTACTTAAAATGTTGTCCATTTTAAACAAAAGAGAGACACTTAGAGTGATCCCGACCACACTGTGCCTTGGATTAATGTGGGGTTGACTCGTACACGTCACATATGACCCATGGATCATTGTGATAAAGCATAAACATAATTTTAATGCATTTGGTCAGTTTTTCGTATGTTATTTGTTCTTTTCACTTATAATCCTGTCCATTTTAAACAAAAGAGAGACACTTTGAATGATGTTGGCCACACTGCGCCTCGGATTGAGGCGGGGTTGACTCGTACACGTCACATATGACCCATGGATCGTTGTGCTAATGTATTGTCACAATTCTAATGTGTTTGGTTGGTTTTCTATATGCCAGTTGTTGTTTTCACTTAAAATGATGTCCTTTGGAAAAAAAGACTGACACTTTGAGTGGTGCTGGCCATACTACATTTCTGATTGAGGCGGGGTTGATTCATACATGTCACATATGACCCATGGATCATTGTGAAAAAGTATCAACACAATCAGAATCCGTTTGGTCAGTTTGCCCTATGTACTTAAAATGTTGTCCATTTTAAACAAACGAGAGCCACTTAGAGTGATCCCAGTCACACTGTGCCTCAGATTAAGGTGAGGTTGACTCGTACACATCACAAATGACCCGTGGATCGTTGTGCTAAAGTATCGAAACAATCCGAATGAATTTAGTTGGGTTTCCATATGCCAGTTGATGTTTTTTCACTTAAAATGATGTCCTTTTGAAACAAAAGACAGCCACTTTGAGTGTTGTCAGCCACACAACATCTCCGATTGAGGTGGGGTTGACTCGTACAGGTCACATATGAACCATGGATCGTTGTGCTAAAGTATAGACACAATCCAAATGCATTTGGTTGGTTTTTTGTTTTCCAGTTGATGTTTTTCACATAAAATGTTGTCATTTTAAAACAAATGACAGACACTTTGAGTGGTGTCGGTCACACCGCATCTCTGATTGAGTAGGGGTTGATTCATACATGTCACATATGACCCATGGATCATTGTTCTAAAGTATAAACACAATCAGAATCCGTTTGGTCAGTTTTTTGTATGTACATAAAATGTTGTCCATTTTAAACAAAAGAGATCCACTTAGAGTGATCCCGGACACACCATGCCTCGGATTAAGGCAGAGTTGACTCGTACAAGTCACATATGAGCCATGCATCGTTGTGATAAATTATCAATAGAATTCGAATGTATTTGGTCGGTTTTTCGTATGTTAGTTGTTTTTTTCACTTATAATCCTGTCCATTTTAAACAAAAGAGAGACACTATGAATGGTGTCGGCCACACCGCGCCTCAGATTGAGGCAGGGTTGACTCGTACATGTCACATATGACCCATGGATCGTTGTGCTAATGTATCAACACAATCCGAATGCGTTTGGTTGGTTTTCCGTATGCCAGTTGATGTTTTTCACTTAAAATGATGTCCTTTTGAAACAAAAGACATACACTTTGAGTGGTTCCAGCCACACCACGTCTCTGATTGAGGCAGGGTTGAATCATACACGTCACATATGACCCATGGATCATTCTCCTAATGTTTCAGCGGAAACCTAATGCATGTGGTCGGTTTTCCGTATGTACTTAAAATGTTGTCCAATTTAAACAAAGGGGAGCCACTTAGACTGATCCCAGCCACACCGTGCCCCGGATTGAGACTTGGTTGGCTCGTACACATCACATATGACCCATGGATCGTTTTGATAAATTATCAACAGAATCCGAATGCATTTGTTCAGTTTTCTATTTTCCAGTTGTTCTTTTCACTTATAATCCTATCCATTTTAAACAAAAGAGACACAGTTAGAGTGGTATGTTAGTTGTTTATTCACATTATTCAAATACACTATTTGACTATGGGGCTTTAAATTAATTTATTTATGAAAAATTTACATTTAGAATGAGAATATCAGAAAATTAATAGAAGATAAAACTTTTACTAAAAATCCTTCTGGAAATATTAAGGTAAACATGATTTACAAGAATCCTCATGTGTCTATTAGTTGAATGGTATTTACATAAAATCTTGTTGACATTCATATAGAATATTTCTATATCATTCTTAGTATGGAATAAATTTTAGTTTATCATTCTATGAAACATTTTAGAGCTAACAATGTCATCCCCAAGGAATACATCCCTTTTATAACATACCAAGAATCTATGATATTGATTAGATGTGTTAATGTGATTTACATTGATTATCATTATGAAAATAAATAAAATATATATTATAGATTTTATAGTAGTAAATGAAATCAAGGAGGGTGGGGGTGCTGTTCGAGGGGCTGTCCGGGGGGCTGTCCGGTGGGTTTCTGGGGGGCTGTCCGGGGACCAAGGAGTGTGGGGGGCTATGCGGGGGGCTGTCCTGGGGTGTTCGGGGGGTTGTCTGGGGTCCAAGGAGGAGGGTGGGGGGCTGTCCGGGGGGGGGGGCTGTCTGGGGGCTGACCGGGGTCCAGGGAGGAGGGTGGGGGGGGCTGTCCGGGGGGCTGTTCAGGGGGTTGTCTGGGGGCTGTCCGGGGGCTGTCCGGGGACCAAGGAGGATGGTGGGGTTGTCAGGGGGGTTGTCTGGAGGGCTGTCCGGGGTCCAAGGAGGATAGTGGGGGGGGGGGGGGGGTTGTCTAGGGTCTAAGAAGGAGGGGGGTTCTCAAACACATAACCACTAAAAGACAACAACATCCATAAAAATAGATAATATATAAAAATAACTCAACTCCAATACTATACTATGAGTGTAGATAAAACCAACAACTAGAATAGATTAAATATCAAATCTCAGTAATATTAGTCAAAAATGTAATGGATCAATTTGTCCCACATCACCAATCACCATAATCACCATCATCATCACCCTCTTCCTCATCCCCATCATCGTCCTCGCCCTCCTCAGTGCCCTCCTCCTCGCCCTCGCCCTCCTCCTCGCCCTCGCCACCCACCTCACCCTCCTCCTCTCCCTGCTCTTCCGCATCAGACTCATCGCCATCATCATCGTCAAGCTGGAAATCGTCCTGACCACCACTAGAAATTCAACCTGGTTCACCATATGTAGAATGTATCGACGACATATATTAATCAAAACCTGGGTTGGGCTCTGCTGGAAGTGTTGGATGTAGAACTTCAATAAATTTCATAAATGCACTGTTTTCCATAGAAGACTGTTCTGATGTCCCTGTTTCCCTTTTCTCAGCCTGTTCTACCTGTAACCTAACTTGCTGCAGCTCAATGACACTATAGCTCATACCTGAGGAGGGCCAATACCTCTTCGGGGCTATCCTAGGTCGGCAGCGTACTCTGCCAGGATGCTCCTCTCCCGACACCTGATGTATGTGATCTGTTGGCCCAAAATTGTCTGTTTCTTGGGAATCAAGGGCCTCTAAAGCATCCTGTTACAAATATAAATATATCATTAAGTTACAAAATAGATATTAAAATATAAATTCAGCAGATTAAAACTTACAATCTGCTACTGAGTCGTTTCGTTGACGACACTTCCATCCTTTTTCCATCTACTCAAGCAAAACAGTTTTGCTCGAGGCACACGTCCTACAATATTTTGTATTTGACTCTAAAATGACATTGAAAACTAAATTTATATGAAAAATTTAGCAAACTATTAAATAATTTAGGAAACAAAATAAAGTGTAAGTCGTAAAGAAAACTTATAAACAATTGTCATACCTGCTTCCTCTCATGATCAGGCATCGTAGTGTGTCCCAGTGTGTGGAGGTATTTTTTGCATCAATGTTCTTTTTATTTTTTTCAGAAGATTCCTAAATAAAATTAGAAAATTCAACAGATAATATTAATGAAAAACATAAAAGTTATTGTTTAAATACCTCAAATGTAATTAATACCTTAAACTAGGTACTCATCCAATGAGTAATCATCTGATGATACTACTCTGTAGGACAATCATCTACCATTGGTACCACCTCTAACTCAGTTCCAACTCTAGAAACCCATCCAATATACAACTCATGCTTGTAGGCTCTCCAAAGCTCGCATAAATCCTTTAGACGTTCCGGTCGTGCACCCTCCCCATCGTGAAAATTAAATCAAAGATGACATCAAAATATTAATTCATATAAATACAAAAATAATTAATGGAATTAAAAGGAACAGATATTTTTACCCATATCTCTACCTAAGATCTATCCTTGACCTCATGTGGAAAATGTCTCCATGATAGAGAGATGGTGGGAATGAAGTCAGAGTATTTGGCAAGCGTCGCCACTAAACTCCGACATTGCTGCCCTGTTTTCTCAACCATTTGGTTGTCTTCATTATAATCCACCATAACCTGTGTGTGGCGGTTCCACACCAAAAGCATGCATATACTCCCCCGCCCACACCTCCTATCAGTAGATATATCTGTCATGAAAGAAAAACAAATATTTTATCAAAACATGTTATAATGAAAATAAATATTGCTACAAAAATTTGTTAGGGTTCTATAAATATACTAGTGCCGATCTGATCGCTGAGCACTGCTGGATCCACAGAAACTGATGGAACACCCTATGGTGGAACAGGAGTTGAAGACATTGGAATATAGAAGCTCGGAGAGACAGAAGTAGAAGGAAAAGAAGATGGGACAACTATCTGACCGGATTCTGACTGGGGAGTGGGAATCATCATGGGATATGAAAATGATGGGCCAAAAGATGCAGAAGGTAGCGAAAACATGGGAGGCCTAAATATCTCATGTGTCCCTAATGACATATCGGGATTAGAATGTGGGAATTATGACATGTCAGTGAAAGTTTCAGGGTCTAGTCAGGTATGCACAGCTGCTCATCCACCTCTGGTACAAACCCTCCTCGTACCACCGGCCTGAGTACTAGTACCAGTACTTGGCTCCTCGTCAAATAACTATCGATATATAGGTGGATCCTACAAAAATGTTTACAAAAAAATTAATCACATAACATTATATATTCTTTAAATATATCAATTTGAAATAAAGTACTCACTACATGCACTAATGATGGAATTCCTAACCCCGTCATTCGACGATTGTTCTCCATCATTTTTTTCTTCGTCTCTCTTCAATTGGCTTCATTTCCTGCTTTTGAAACCAAATATGTAATTAATTAGAAAAAGGAAACTAATGTGTAACCCAAAAAACTAAATATCTGAGGGAATAGGGGGATTTATTAGTAATTTCGCTATCAATTGTTTTAGAATATCTTGAATGGATTTAATAAATCATACAAGTTGTAATGTTCACCAAGTTAGAAATATTGTTTGACTAGTTTTGAATATAGTTCAATTCCAAATTAGAAAAATGAAATTCAAATAAAATTGCAACCAATAAACATTGAAAATTCACATAACGGTCAAGTCATATAAAACATATTTGTGATCAATACTAAATCAATTTGAATATTACCAACCTTAACAACCCAACTCGAGGTAAACCAAAAGAATTTAAGACATGGATGAATGATTCTATATATTTTCAACCACAACTTCAGGTTCACCATCAACTCTGAAAATTGAGCTATTGGAGTCATCAAAATAAATACATGGATTGGTTCCAATGGCACTAGGGACAATGTCAATTCCATCACCACCATCATAAAAAATATGTCTTGGAATTACTTCAACTATGACACCAAATTCAGGTTGAAGTTGGTCTTTGACATAAAAAACTTGTTTATCCATTGATGCCAACACATATGGATCTTTGGTAGCATGAGTGCGAGTCATATTAATTAATAGAAATACAAAATCATCAATAAATGTGCCATGTCTCATCATCGAATCAAACCAATGGCATTTCATCATTGTGACTCGTCCATGAGAGTAATAATCCAATATTATTATTTTCTCAACAACTCCATAATAACCCACATTTTCAAATCACGGTCTACTATCTGATGCACTGGCATAAAAATATGTTGTGGCAGTAACCATAACACCATCATGTTGTGTTCTCATGTTATTTTCTCATTCAGTGACAATAAATTTGTACCCATTGATAAAAATTTATTTACAGTCACGAACCACGGTATTAGGACCAAAAGCCAAAGCTCTTATTTCCTTAGAGACAGAGTCAGCAGACAAACTCAATACCTGCAATATAAATGACTATTAGACTTAATTAAATATTGATATAATTATTTTAAACATTAATATTTTTACCTTCAATTTTAACCAAGCATAAAAATCTTTGCTATGAAAAGTCTCTCTCCTTCTCAAAGATAAAGAACGATGCTTCCAATTTATCATTGTTTTATGTTCCCTGTATATAAAAAATATGAATAGTTTAACAGATATATTGTAAGATATACATAATCAATTTAGTAACCTGATATAGTCATCGAACAAATCACAGTTGAACACAACTATGCGATGTGCCATCTCCCGCTCTTCATGGCTTAATGTCTTCAATGTATATGATCCAGGAATTACTCCTGTTTGAGGAAGTGATGGAAAACAAGGTTCAATTTTATTTTACTGTTGTTCTTCATTTCTCATTGGTCTGTTCAATCTTGTAGTAAGATCAGACAAATAAATCGAGCAGAAATCCATACATTCTTGAGCCAGGTAAACGTTCACGATAGAACCTTCAGGATGATTTCTGTTTCAGCCATAAGACATTAATGTGAACATATTTCTTTCAGTTGGATACATCCAATGAAAAGAAACAGGTCCTCTGAGAAATATTTCAGTGGGAATATGGACATTCAGATGCAACATGCATGTGAAAAATGATGGAGGAAATATTTTCTCCAACTCACACAAAATTAATGGGGCATCTGTCAACATTTTTTTCAAGAAATACATGGATAACTTCTTAGCAAAAAGATCTCTAAAAAATGGCACAACTGAATAACACCCACCCATACAATATTGGAAAAAAGGTGACAAATTTCTATTGGAAGCAACTCATGTTTTAGAACGTGATAACCATGAGTCTTCAATGATTTTAGCTTCAACTATCTTCTATTGACTCGTTTAGATATGTTGCTTGAATAAACATCAAGAACTCTAATAGTCTCTAATACTTCCAAAAATTGTTTTTTTCCGTAGGTGTCATCATATAAGAAGCACATAGAAGTTTCCATTTATTTTCACTGATACGCACAGGATGCGATTCTAGTCTTATGCCCCAATCCACCAAGTCACACCGAGATCGTAAATCATCTTTTGTCTTCCCCTTGAAATTTAGAAGAGATGAAAGCAACATTTAGGATATATTATTTTCAATATGCATTACTTCTAAGCAATGACATAACAAATTAGTTGACCAATAAGGAAAATAAAAAAAATACTCCTCTTCCTCCAATTGTAACAGGTTTCAGTGGAAACATTCTTTCTCTTTCCAGATTTCATTTGACCCTACCCGAATGAAAAAATGAAATCTTTCAATTCATTAGGCATGTCAGTTCCAGACATACGCTGAGGTGGATCATCATTCTCTGTGGTATTATCAAATCTTAGACGATTCATTCTATATGGATGATCCTTTGGCAAGAATCATCTATGTCACATAAAACTGAAACTACAACGATGTTTCAATCTTCTGGATCGTGTATTCTTCATACAAACTGGACATGACAGTTTTCCCTTCGTAATCCATCCAGACATCGTTACATAAGCTGAAAAATCATTGATTGTCCACATAAGTGCAACACACATCTGAAATATATCTTTCGAACATGCATCGTATGTGCGCACACCCACATTCCAAAGAAGTTTCAACTCTTTTATTAAAGGTTTCATGTATACATCAATATCAATGCTAGGATCAGATGGACCAGATATGAGTATACTCATGAAAGTGAAAGGTTTTTTCATACACAACCATGGGGGAAGATTATAAATGTGTATAAAAACTGGCCATGTGTTGTGCGAAGTAAGCATATGCCCAAACAGATTAAAACTGTCACATGAAAGACCCATCCCCAAATTACGCACATCAGCTGCAAAATCAGGATGTCGAGCATCAAATATCTTCCATGCAAATCCATCTGCAGAATGAACCAACTCATCATTAGTCTTCTTTCTCTCAATATCATGCCATCTCATTTTTATTGATATGTCATCAGACATAAAAATATTATAGAGTCTAGGGATCAATGGAAAGTGCCACATTACTTTCTGTGGAACGCGGGATGGTGTTCCATCAGATTTGAACTTCCAGCGGGATGTGCCACATTTTATACAATCATTTCATTCAGCGGTTTCCTCCCAGAATAAACTACAATATTTCGGACAACTATGGATCTTGTTTCTTGAAAATCCAAGTTCCTAAACTAACATCCATTCCATATAGTGGTTTGAGGAAATATTTGCATCATCTGGAAGTAAATCCTTCCAGAGGGTAAGAATGTAATCGATTTCTATATTAGAAATCTCATACATAGTTTTCCCATGAAACAATCGGATTAAAAATTCCAGCTTTTTCATTTTATCGCATTGTCGATATACTAGAGTCGTGGCATCATCATTCAATTTTTTCACCATATCAATATCATCATTTTCAATAGATGCATCATCTGTGCTCATATTGAAGACTTCTTAAGTCGAAATCCTTTCTTTTTCATGATGAAGAATAAACGGAAACCGATTATCTAACAAATTCTCCATTCCAGTTCTTTCATTTCGATCATCACCAATTTGAGATTTCATTTTCTCCCCATTGTGATACCACACAAAGTAGTTTGCTTGAAAAACATTTTTTGTTATGTGGTAGCTGACTTCTTCACAACTCAACCAAGGTCTACCAACACAATTGGAACATGGGCAGTGTATGCGACCACTATCTAAAGCATTGTGAAATGAAAAATCTATGAAGCTCTCCAAATTGTTTTGAAAATCGCTTGAGATCTGGTCGGTTTCATACATCCAACATCTATCCATTCTATAAAAAGAATTTATATAAGTCATTTTTTCATAAACAATTCAATAAGATTAAACATTAATAGAAAATACATTTAAGTAAATAATAAAGCAAGAAGTTTCTAGTCGATGTAGTGAACTATTAAAATAATGTAAAGAACAAGTACTCATAAATTAAATTAAAATTTATTTATATTCATTTTCATTAGGTGTATAAGAGGCACATGCCTTAGGTCCCATCATGTGTTATAGAAATCTCAAATCATTCACTCATGTTCAATAACTCATTATTAACACCTCTATGGCCAAACCTCTCATTACCCAACTACTTCCCCAAGTCAAACGCAACCCATGGATGAATATATTTTAGGCTTCTACACTAATAGGTTGTTCATGTCTGGTAAAAAGATTTAATTTCATTAAGTATAGACAGAAACATTTATTTTTAAATTTGAAATTATTAATAAAGAATGTCAATGATAACAACATTACTGAATTAAACTTGTGACATATCTAACATTTTTATGGTTGTCTACACATGCCAGAATGGGTAGTGATTATCACCCAACCCTCATAAAAGTGAGTATTGGAAAAGAAGGACACATAATATACAACATACAATGAGAACCATATTTAGTTGACCCTAATGTTATATTATTATAGTTATCTTGGGGAAAATGGAATATATGATCCTGGTTAATTGATGAATTCAAAAGCTCGTATTCCATATGTTGGACACTATCTAAGGTAATAAATCATGTGAGGATGGGTTTACATCATTTAATTTCATATATGCTAGTGAGAATGAAGGCTTAAATTAATGACTTGAGTTCACTGATACCATGTCAACCGTTATACACAACATGTGAACCCTTATACACACCATATGAACCCTTATACCATATCATCATTATTACAACCATTAATAACAACTTATTAAATAACATCACTTGTTAAAGATAATAAAATTGAACATAAATCAATAATAATATTGGATATATCAAGTAAAATGAAGTCATACTATCTTACATCCTAAATGACCACCCACAACCATGATTAATGACACAAAGCTCCCCTTTCTGCCAAATCAAAAGTGAATACAAAAACACATATTTGCAGAAAACAACTTCATTTGTGTGAAGAATAATAATCTCATGGTCCTCATGATATTTGAACCATGGAGTCATGATTTTCGACATAAACTTGTATCCATGAAACCATATGAGAAACACGATTCAATACATGCATTTTTCTGATTTTCCCAAGCATTTTGAGGAACCCCAAATCAGTGAAAATGGTCATTGTGTTTTAAAAAGGTTATTGAATAACACATGTATGATGTCAAAGGAAGAATGATTAATGGTTATATTCGAAAAACTAATATTCTCCAATATTGTGAATTTGACATTCTGTGAATTAGTCTCATAAAGAAAGAATAAGTACTAATTAGGGACCACATACTATTTTGTAAAGTTCAAGGAGATACTTTATATGTTCTATTGTACAAAGGATAAGTGAAAAATGTATCATTATATATATATATATATATTTTGATATAAAAATGATACATACTTTTTTTGTAATACAAATAGTGTACAAAAAATTAAGATGAACAAGGTCTTTATGTTTGGCATGATCTTAATTAAAGGAGTGATTTTCATGAAAAAATATCAAAAAATATTACAAACAATTTCTTATTAGTTCATATACATGAAGCTATAATATTTGAAGCATTGAGATTAAAAAAAACTTCGAATCTTAAAAATTAGAACACAATAAATAGACACCATGCCCTTATAAATGTAAATGTGTAATGAAAACATTAATTGGATATACACCGATATAGGGATTTGAGTACACAATTCGTGGAACAATCATAAAATTTTACAAAAACCCTAAAAATTGGGAATAAAAAAATCTTTGAGAATAGAAGGATATGATTGATAAGAGGTGGAACAATATCCATGATAAAATATGGAAGGATTCTAACATGGAAGCTGCTGATACGATGGAAGAGGTGGGGATTCTGAAGTTCTTCTACGAAGGAATCACTTCTGGAGACCAGCGGAAGGGTTCTGGAATTGTGGGGAGGCAACTGCCTGGATTTGGAGAATTTGGGGCTTTTTTCCCAATGGTTTTTAAAAACCATTGGGAAAACTCAATCTTTCCCAAAGGTTTTATGAAACCGTTGGGAAAACTCAATCTTTCCCAATGGTTTTATGAAACCGTTGGGAAAACTAAATTTTCCCCATCTTTCCCAACGGTTTCATCAAACCATTGGGAAAAGTCACTTGTTCAAGATCTTTACCAATGGTTTATGCAAACCGTTGGTAAACATAACATATACCAACAGTTCTTTGAACCATTGGTATACAAGTGTTGGGAAAAGTCTGATTTCTGGTAGTGCTTACATAATGTGCTTCCAATTATTTTCCATTTTATTATAACATATGTCACATGTTAAAAATAGTTCCATTAAATCTCTTTTCTACATGTTTCTAGGTTATCTAGACCCTTGAATTAGCATTTAACCACTAAGAAAACTCATTTTTACCTTAATTTCTGTAATTGATTGTAATTACATTAACAAATTGGTTTAGTAAAAAATTTATTGAACAAGATTATAAATTAAAAATTATGATGAATAAAAATATTTAATCCATTTATCCAAATTTAATTCTCATAAGTGGTAAAAATTAATTTCTAAATAATCTCGAAGACAGGAAAAGACAATGGGTTTTTGAAGTAAAAATGTTTAGAAGTTTGAATTTTTTATATATCCAATTTCAATTCGAAATTAATTTTAATGACCCAAATTTTATTAATATATTTACATTTTATCTATATATAATTAAAATTAAAATTAAAATTTATTATAACTATATAAACAAATTAAATGAAGAAGTAGTTTTCCCTAAAAATTCATCGTTTTTCATTATTCATCAAAAAATGAAACTTCTCAAAAAAATAACAATAGTTAACCCAAAGTAAATTTTGATAATACAAATTCCAAAATTAATTTTATTTTATCAACTAAAAACTATAAAATAGTCAAAAATTATATTTAAAATTGTGTCTCTATCAAAAGGCTATAAAATTCCCTTTTTGAAAAATTTCCCTTTTTGACTCTTAAAATTTGATTTATTCTTATCCTAAGGCTATAAAATATATTGGATTTATGTAAATTTTTTTGAATATATAATATTTAATTTTAAAAAAAATCATAAAATTTTAAAATTTTAATTTATTGTTATAAAATATTTTTACATAGAAAAATAGTTTCTACGAAAAGTAATTTCTTCATTCCAAATTGTTTTTAATTTCAACTCTAACTAATTGATAACCAATGGATTAATTTTATATAAATGTTTAGATCGTATTTTTAAATTTTAGTTTATCTCATTTGTAATTTCCATTCCAAAATCTATGTTTTAACTATACTAATATTTTAATTACAATATTAATAGTATATTATAGGTTGGTAAAACATGACCTTGTGTGTAACGTAATCTATCTAAGTTACTTGGAATTATGTGTAACACATGAAAAAATAGTGTGGCATATACCATAAGCTCATATAAGTTTCTCATTTATTGCATGCATAACTTGGTGTTTCTTGAAATGAAATCCAAACATAGTGGCTTCATATAACAAAATCAATATTCAGTGTTATGTGAAATGAAAAATAAAAAAATGCGAATTTCATTTGAAAAAAACATTCACATAATATTAGGGTATTAAATCCCTCATATTAAGGTGAAAAATTTATTTTATTGTACTTTTTATACTCATTCATGAAGGAAAGGTCTTGTAAGAAAGAAGTGGCATTGATCAAGAGTTATGTGATTGTCAATTGAGAATCATCCTTTGGTTAGTATAGATTAAGTTCTCTAAAATCGATGAGGACCCAAATTTTCCTATTCTATTTCTGTATGAAGAAGATTTTGTTGAGTCATATTGGGTATTTCACTTCATGTAAAAAGTTTTCATTGATCAGTTTGTCAACTTATGACTCAATATTAGTGGCATGCGAGTGGTTAATTCTCCTAGATTCCTGTTTGATGCCTCGATGCTCACTTAGTAATCCGAGATGTTGTGTAGCCATATCTGGATTATTTTTGGGAATTTGTGTATAGTTCAAAGTGAAATGATATTGGTGTTACTTTAGAAATGAAAAAAACATCATGTTCCCTTTGAGAAGCATGAAGGAACTAAATAGTGTATGTCATGGGTCTTCTTTTGTTAGCAGATTCACTTGTGTGATCTTGTCAATGGTGGGGGGAAAAACATCCTCAAATACAGGAGGCGCATTCTTAAGTTCATCCTATTATTCTTCCATCTCTTAGTATATGCAGACAATTCCAGATGAATTTGATGATCTAGGGTCTTCCCTCTCACTATTAGGGTGAGAGAGGCCATCATAAGAGATAGAATCTTCCCCTACTATCTAAGTCATTGTATAGAGATGTCATAGGTGATTGTTTTTTACATTTTCACTAGAGAGAGGAAGAGCTTGTACATCTGAGGTCAATTCTATCGCCTCAACCTGATTTATGGGAAGAATACAGTCGATGTCGAGCATACTCTATGGATTTGAAGGGGTGGTCCCAAATCCATTAGGGTATATGGCCTGTATATCATAATCCACCAATGGTCATCTGTCTTCCCTTTTATAGAAACCTGCATCATCATATGTAGATCCTCTATTATCGAAGGGGGAATTATAACCATATACTATATCGAACTTTCCATCGATGAGGTACCTCATAAAATAATATAACGTTGAAGGTATAGATACATGGCTTGGGATCTAGGGACTTCTAAGAAGGAAATTATATGTGGGGTCATACTGGGTAACCAAAAACTCAACATCATATCTAAGTTACCAAAACTAATTTTTGAGTTTTATTATTCTTAGATTTTATTGCTCATTCATATCATACCTTTATTAGTCATCTTTGTAGGAGATAGGTCCCCTTCCATATATACCAAATTTTAGAGGGCTTGAACTGGGATGAGGTTGATACCATAACATTTTTCAATTATATAACTTTCTAAACCAACATTATTTACTCTTCCCAAAACATATAGGGTCTTTATGTGCCATTGGATGACCTCTTCCTGATCCTGGTCAGGGAACAAGATAGTGAGATGGAATTTTGATGGCATGGTCCCCCCTTGATAAACCTCAGATGTACTGACTTCTATCTTGAACTCTTGTTCTCTATAAAGGTATTAAATGAGAGTCACCTATAGTTATTTTGATATATGGAACAAATATATGATTGAGAGCTTGGATGGGATAATTGAAAGTTGTTTATGAGTATCATACATTTGTCCCAGAAGTCGGTGCTTCTTGATGAGGGGTTTCACCTTAACATATCATTTAGGATACAATGAATTCAAGGTGGATTAGCATGGTGATTTCATAGATTTAGAGTGAGAAACTTCTTATAGTGGTGCATATCACATAATCCATCCCCATTCCTTGGGTTGATCAGATAGTTTCACACCTGATAGGTTATCATGAAGTAAAATAAGGAATGACTAATTAGTGGTGGGGTATCTCACACCTTCATATCTCTTCTAGGATTGTTTAAGTGTTATACCACGAGTCTCATCTTCATATATGTCCTTTGTGGTTATGTGACTGAAATATTAGTTCTAAACATGTCCATGATATCCCATGTGTCCTCAGTTCTTGTGCATGCATCCTCCTATTCCATAATTATGAGTGGGAAAATCATATTCTGAAGTATATTCTTCATTAGAGAAGGGGTCTATCAAGTGTATCATTTTGACCAAACCAAATATTGTATATTTTTCTAATGAGGCTTATGTTGTTTGGGGTGGTTACCATGCTTCATACGTCGTAGGGATGATATCTACAAAAATTAGAACTTTCGTTGGAGTAGATTATTACTCCTGCACTTCTATTTCTTCATTCTTTAGATGGTTACATCCTCTATTTAGAGGTATATCTAATGTTATATCCAAAGGTTGTAGAGCTATTGAGAGTCTGTGTAGTTATTCTCTCAAGGTGGCATGATCATGGTCAACTATTTTTTCTATCATCTAGTTTTTGAATTTTTAGCCATGCATGACTGGAACATTCTACCAATAACCCTCTTCTTTCTGACTATAAAATGGTTATGTAGGAAAACTTCTCTGAGGATTTATATAATACAACATGTTCATAATTGACCATGACTTAACGTACATCTTCGAAGAAGAAGTAGTCCTGGATATTAAGACCCAGCAATCTATGGAATGGGAAGTAGTCACGATGATCAGTGAGGTTGACCGCATTGGCTTTCCTGGGCTATGGTAGCTTGAGTAGTTTATTTTCCAAGTATTTCAACAAATAATTAGTGACTTGTTCCTTTTGGAATGAGTATTCTTTATTCATCTATTACTCAAATCTTAGGTGAACTTGATTTTTTTGTGCTTCTTTTTGTGATTGATTTTGTGGTTGTTTCCAATTGAATGGATGTTTCTAGAGTCTTGAGACATTCCTAGGTTCTTGGATAGGAACTACTTATAATTTGAGAGTGGAAGTTTTTGCTTCTACAATGCCTACCTTTGTCCCCTATGCTGAGTGCATGAGTCGGGATTTCTAACGTGTTCACAGATTGGTTTCCTCGAGAAATTGTTCCATATCTGTGAAATCATAGAACCCACCTAGATACTTCATTGGGATTAGAGGTTTCTAGAACTCATCCATGATATTTTCAAGACAATTTTCTATCAATTTATCTAGTGAGAGATGGATTAATAGTGAATATGTTTAACTTTTCCATCTAGCTATAAAGTTAGACACCCTCTTTTTTTCACATTTTAATTTAGTTTTCTAGGATGATTATTGTTTTTTTATTCTATGTCGAGTTGAACTAATAAGGGAGTTGATGATGATGGTATTACCATCCTACAGTAGAACCTATTGGTAGGATATTATACCAAACAATGGTTGGTTCTTTCAAAATTTGTACAAAACACCTCATCATTTTCACCTATTGTTGATCTTGAGGGCCTATCATTAAACCACAATGGGATATGAAGTGTGTGAGATTTTGTTTGGGGTTTCCTGCACCATCAATGATAAATAAGGTAGAATTTACAAAATTGGGTGGGGGAAATATCATCCACTCACTCAAGATATGGATTCCTCTCAGGATGCACAGTTGTGCATCGCCCTTCAATGGCTTCCATTTGATTATTCAGGGACTCTATGTTGTTAAAAAGATCAGGGGGAACTGATGTCTAAGCCACCTATCAATTAAATGGAGTTGGTGGGGGTCGATGAGGTTTCCCCACCATAATTTATCACTAATTCTTGATTATTTATATGACGGAATGATCACCCTTGCGAGGGAGAGGATATCACTACAATAGAGGGAAATAATTATCATTTTGGACTTACTCATTTATGTAGATAATCTACCATGATTTGTATCCATTTTGACACTAAGAGGCCTCTCTTTCTTGAGGATATATACTTATAGGAGGAGAAATATTTTCCATCACCTAAATATGATACCCAGTAGGAATATTTCAACTAAGTAACTCCTTGTTGAGATTTATGAGAGTTTGTATCTCACTCTCATATAGTGATAACTATTCCTTTATAGAAGGAATGTTAACTCTTCTGGGTGGTTATTGGGATGTGCCCACACATTTAACTTTTTCTTTGGCAGTGTTCTACTAGAGAGGTGGAAACTCTATTTTCAATGGTGCCATATTTTGGAACCTTCATTGGTTCTGGGTGCATGCAGCCACATTTGTTTCATCCCAATCACCCTCCTCTTCATTTATATTTTCCATGTTATGGCCCTATACATTATAATCTTGATACCCCAAATATACTTTTTTGATGGTGATGACTTTCATAGAGGCATATCAGGTAATGGTGATTACCCCATTACATTCAACACGATAGGATGATTATGAAATTCCTTTATCAGGGTCGTTCTCTAAACACTTCGACAGTTTGGGTCATTTTGTCTTGTAACCATGAGAAGTATATTTCCATTCATCGTACACTCCTACCTTAATGGCCCAAGGCCAATGACTCTAAGGGATTTTTTGATCATATGTTTTCCAAACATTCCCAAAATAACATAGGTTTTTTATGGCGGTAGAATGAGATGGGGTGTCAACCATTGATTTTTACCTCCAAACCCGATGAAGGTTGATTCTATCTATGATGATGATGATGAGAAAGAATTTTACAACCCTATAGATGGGGGTTATTCAGAGCCACAATTGGCATTGATTGATCCTATTATTAAGGATCCAATGGTTCCAATTAGGGTTTTGATGACTCCCATGAGAGAAATTGAGATATAAATTCCCCCAGCCAAATGGACCAGGGTTGATCTTGAATCACTATTGATTTCCCCAAGATCCTCTTAGGGGATGATGAACCTGGTGATAGTCATTTAGATATAAATTCCTCCAACCCAATGGTATGGGGTGTATTTGTAGATGTTATCCACATATACAGAATCCTATAGGGAATTGATGATCCGAGGGGTGGTTGTAGTGGTAGATATTTTCCCAACATGGTGGGTTGGGTTCTCCAATAGGTCACTGCAATGGAAGATACTACTATATCCCAGTTAATGTGGCACAGTTATGCTTTTTTAGGAGATATGTGTGATGGATACCCATAATGGGAATAATTTTTTACATTAATTTTTCTGGTCGATCGTAACTTTAACTTCCATTTCCAAAATTAATTCCAATTTATTTTAGGGGAAAGTTCAAAGATATAAAGGTTATATAGCCCTTATTTTAGTGATTTTTAGGCATAATTGTAGAGGGGTAATTTTGTTATAGTGATCAATTGGCTCACATGTTACTCGGTCCACTTATTTTTTGGATGCTAGGCATTTCAAGACACTGTATCTGAAGGGTTATGCTGTTATGGGGGAATAGATATTTGAAATTATCCATATTTTACCCATACTAAGATATATATATCTTGAGACACTTCAAAAATTAATTAGTGGAGGGTTTTCATAATGCAGTGACAAATAATATTCCTGAATTTTTCATAATCATACATTTTTTGGTTCCAGACTATGGAAATAGAGGCCATATCCAACTAAAAATAGTGTTTATTGTTGAAAATGTGGTAAAAATGTATCCTAGATAAGATAGATGTTTATCCTTAAATTTTTAATGAGTAACCCACATAATTTGTAATAGATAAGGTATGGACTACTTTTCTAGATCATATAGGACATCATATTCAGAAGTAGAGTGGGGCCAACAAATGATGGGGATGTTTTTTTCTAGATAAATCACTCAATATATCAATGTTTCCTTTATCTTCATCTGGAATACATGCCTCCATCTAATTAGACCATATAAGATGGTTCATGTGTTCGTATGCTTACCTAATTATAGTGCTTTAGGAAGTTGATATGAAACTATATATAGTTAACCCCAATGTTTCAATCACCTCTCTATATATAGTATGAGTTTTGAATACCTCTCTACCCAATGTTTTCTAGGAGGGGGGGGGTTCCTTGTCCATGAGAAATATCATCATGTGGAGGTTGACCATAGTGGATGTTAGGAGTAGAGACCCTATGATCCATCTCTAGGGTACCATGATGATGATTTCCATGGTAGTTATCATATTCTTCTTTGGTTGAAGAGTTGATGGATCCTTGGTTGTTGATAATGTCTCTCTAATGACCATAAGGACAATTACATTTTGAAACGTAGGAATATGGTTTTCTTTATTTCTTATGGAAATTATATTTTAACTTACCTTCTAAAATTATTTAGGGATATGGGTCTAATGTGTAACGGTTACTATAAATTTTTTATAACCATTAAGTGATGGGATTTTATGAGCTTGGTGTTTAGAAGATGTTGGAATACTATAATGAGATTCCTCATTATTTATAGGAATGTATGCTTATCTAAAGACATGTTCCATTCTCACATGGTGAGCCTCATTCAGAACAAGATCATGAGTCTGATCCTGTTCCTTTAGAATATTTCACTGGTCTTTTGGGATAGAAATATGAGCTTGCCTTAAGTCATGTGCTTCTCTCACTAAATGATACCAAGTTGGAACAAAAATATGATTCTGATCTGAATATTTATTCCCTGTTAGAATATGTCGACGAACCTCTTAAATGAGACAATGGATATGACCCTCATCATGTTTTACCTTTGAATCATGATGGTGTAATCAGTTTTCTACTGAAGTAGGAATATGTGCTTGGATTTCGTGATCTACTGGAATATAATAGTGATATTAACTGATAAGAATATGATCATTCCCCAATGTATTTTCCATTAAAACTTTGTTATCCCTAGCCATAACAAGGATATGAGCCTAATCCTAGGCCTTTAGAGTATGTCACTAGTCTTTTTCTACTAGAATATGAGCCTATCCCAAGGTATGTTCCCATATCACTTCGTCATACCTGGCCAAAATTGGGATATGAGCCTGATCCTTAGATTTTAGAATATCTTATCAGACTTTTTTGATAGACATGTTCCCTTATCCTAAGGCATGTGCTACTCTCACCTGGTGAGGTCCAGCTGGAATGGGAATATGATCTCTTTATGATGCATTTTTATTTACTGAAATATGTCAATAATCTTCCTGGACGAGAGAAAGAATTTGTTCTTGAATCAGAGAAACTAATTCTTCATAATGATTAGAGTGTTGAGATACTTGAGCTATAGGGATAAGAATATACTCTTTTCCCTATCTGTGCACTAGTGTCAGAATATTTCAGTGGAGTTATTAATTTGTTGATAAAATGTATTAGCACTCAGGAAATGTGTGTGAAGGAATATAAGCATGCACATTTTATATCTTTAATAAATAATCGAAAACATCTTCAATTAAAGTGGGGATATGAGCCAAATTATTCCCTCCAAATTCTATCGTAATATTCTAATGGTCTTCATGCATGGGGGTAGGGATATGGGTATCCCCCATTCATGTTGTAGGAATATGGATTTAGACTTGTTCCCAATGAGTATGGATATGAACCTCCTAGCTAGTTACTACTAGAATATCCTAGAAAATATTCTAAAAAGGAGTGGAGATATGATCCCAATCATGGTTATCTAGAACCTACCTCACTCAATATGTGTTCTTTATTTATGATTCAAGGGCTTGAGAGGTGGAAGTGTTTCAAGTGGTACTGTCAACGGGAAACTGATGGGTACCGGGGGTATGATGCTGGAAATGGTGGTTGGAAGGATCCCCCCTTAGTAGCTCCTCAACTAAATGAGAGTTGTATTTGAATCACTCGTCCACCTTCTTCAGGTTCTAATGGGGATGATTTCCACACTTTGGGGATAAGATAATGAATCAGTTGTTCATGGAAATTAGGGTCACTGGCATAGTTTTAGCTTTCGATGGATTACGAAAACTCATAGACATCACTACATAGAGACCCTCATGGTCATCTTATAGGATGGGGATTATACCACATCAGTGGTACTCTCAAAATATTTTTTTCACATGACATTGAAGCATTTTGGAAGGTGAAATCATTTTGGGACTTGTGGGGGGTTCAGTAACATCTAACATCCCATAATGGTCACTGGATGATGAAATTATCTCATATTATGATTCTTGTGATGAGGTCTATATCTGAATAAATGTTTAAAATAAGGAAAAATGTCATCAATTAGTTCAATGTTATAAGAATGATGTGTTCTCAGTTAGATATTCATAGGTAACAAAATATTCCTTTTATTACAGATCTGACCATTCTCCTTAGGTGGACTTATAGAACTGAGTATGGAATTATTTCCTTGGAACACTGATTATATAGGTTCAACTCTATGATTTATGTTAGTCTTCTCATCATTTTTTGTAGGATATGAAAAACATAGTGGTTTGATGAATGATTAAATGATCATTATATTATTTGAGAGAATCATGTTGGGTTAACCATTTATTTTCCATATAGTCTAAAAAGAAAATCGCATAATGTATAATAACCAAATCATTTTTTATTTGAGAGTTTCACATCGGGTTCACCATTTTTGTTTCCATATAGTGTGAAAAAAAGATTCACCAAAATAAAATGACCCAATAATTTATTTATTTGAGACATTCATATCGAGTTCACCATTTTGGTTTCGATAGAAAAGTGATGACTGGGAACCCCTATCAAGGTGGATTCGGTATGAGCATATGGTTGATTGTGAGGGGTTCATTTGTTACACCATCATTAATATCAGGTCCCTATTTTTTCCATAATGAATAATCCCCACCATTTCATCATCCATAACTGTTACAAACCTACTTTCCAAAGGCATGTGGTCAAATGGGGTTTCAAACACAATGATGCTTAGGGACTCGTAATGGTTGATAGAATGGGAGGTAGGGATTATAAAACCCTTTTGGGGGGAATAATCACATACTCTATGACTCCCTTATTGATTTAAGATATGTTCAAGAATATATTTCTAATCCCAATAAGGGATATTTTACCCTAAAAAATAATAATGTTTAACTCCTTTTATGTATAGAATAAATATGCGGATCTGATTATTGAATACATCTATATGTATCTGAGGTTCTTTATCCATTTCACAGTAATTATTTGCTTCTTATTTGATGAATTCTTGTAACCAGGAACTTTGAAATTTTCTGTCATTTTTGGAGGTGGTTAATATTCCAAGGAAGGGATTTAGCCATTATAAGGAATCCTATGTATCTTGTTCATTGAAGAAATAAAAACACATGTAGTTCATTAAAAATAGTATAGTTTAACATCATGTGTAAAGGAATTTTGTGCGGGAACATGGGCTCCGAATATTTGAGATCGAGTCTCGAGGAGATTTCCAAAGTATCCTAGTTATATCAAGAATCAATGTTATCAATGTTTTTTCACACCCTTGTGACTAGACACAAGGTATATACCCTTATATGGGGGTGTTTTATATCATCCTTCTCATCAGGTCTTACATTCTGATATTTCCCTAGCTGGTGGAGATTCATGATGCGGATGACATGACCATTGTGACTCCCTAAGCCCATGTGACCTATTCTCAGTGAGAGTAACAATATATAAAAAGTCAATAGTTTTATGATATATGGATATAAGTATTTTTTACTGGTACAATTCTTGGAATGGTAAATTTGGGGATCAGGGCTTAGGGAGGTTTCATACATATCCTAATTATTCTTGGAATCAGAGTAATTGTATTTCAGTTATATTCTCAATCTGTTGGTGGATGAGGTATAATGATTAGCCCATGAGAATGATTAGTTCCCAATGAAGGAAACCGGGACACCCTGAGAGGGGAGGGGTGAATCAGGGTGATGAAATTTTCTTTTAATGTGATGGATCTTGTTACCACATTGGTAGGAACTTGTTGAACCTGTATGGAGAATATGATCAGAAAGAAAACATTCACATGAACAGAGAAGACATATCACTTTTTTACTTGGTTCACCGCTAAGGGCTACGTTCAAGGAGCATACACAGACAGGTTGTTGGTTGTACCTAATTCCACTAAATTTCACTAGATGTGGATTACAAAGGTTCGGGAACAGTCACTCTGAACCAGGCTCACTGCCTTTACAAAGGGTTTAGGGATAGCTCACAGCGTCCCTCAGGTCACTCCCGTTGACTCCCCCTGGCTCACTGCCCTTGGTGAAGTCACAATCAGTTTATAGACGTGAATGTATCTTGATAATTTCAAGAGAATTCATCTTTCTGTGGTGTATAGATGCTCTATTGAAGTCCAACTTCCACTCATAGACTAATAACACTTTGCACCGAAGATATCAGACAATCTTCCATCTTTTGTGCAGCTCCAAAAAGACCGGCGTACTCCAACCTCTCCTGGCGTGCTTCTCCAAGACCATCATGCAAGATTCAATAATGGCGCGCAAGTCACTTTCACAGTACAAATTCGGTGCACAGGTGTCACCAACCCACTTGCGCAACACTTCCTCTTTCAACTTCAAACTTTCACGATGCTGCGCCTTTAACTCCCAAACCGCCTTGGTCGCATAGCCAAAAACCGGTGCACAACCTCTACTTGCGCGACCCAACAACAACTTACGTGACTCAACCACATGTGTGATGAGAGCTCGAAAAATCTCTAAGTCTTTAACTTCATACCGAATGAGGAGGGGTGATCCTCTATTTATAGGCACTCAGATACCCTGCGCGGCGGCGTGCAAGTCATCCCACGGTGTGCAGGTTTTGGCGCGCAACTCATCCGCCCTAGCCTCTGTCACACTTCTCACTTGCACGACCCAACCAATACCTACGCAAAACTCTTTCCTTTGCAATATTTTGAAGATTTGATCTTGAAAAACATTTGGCACATAGCTTTCCAATCCTCCTAGGTACCGGCACGAAAGTCCTTTCTCGGCGCGCGGGTTACTTCTGCGACAGCACCAATACTTGTGCGACAGCACCAATACTTGTGCGACCCTTATCCCTTTGAAATTTTTCCACGTTATGATCTTAAAAAACTCTAGGCATGAAAGTTCCCTCACCTTCAATTACACGACGTGCAAGTCTCTTTGCCAATATCACTTTTCTCCATTTGTTGATTTTCAGGCCCAAAAAATTGGCAAACACTAGGAAATGGCTCCACCTTCAATACTGTTGTCTCCTTGAACTGTATTATCACTTTGCTGGTACACATTTTGAACTTCTACTAAGGATTGTCAACATACACAAACCATACTCTAATTCATGCATAGAATACCATGGTTCCAACACCCAATGGTTGAAATGCTAGAGACATAGAGGCATTTATGCTAAGGTGGATGCCCATTTTAGTTCATGATTGGTCTATATGAAAGAATCTTATGTATCTTGGTTATTGCAGGAATCAGATTCCTCTTAGTTTAACTGGTTGGTGCTTATACACTGATGTTTCCCTTATATGTGGGACGTTTCATATTATGCCACTAATTAGGGCCTGCACACTAAAGATTCCCTTACTATGATTGAGTCTTGTCATGTGAATTATATAATCATTTCAACTCCCTAACCCCTTGTGAACTATACTAAATGTGAGAAATAAGGGGCGGAAAATAATGGGTATCATTTCTTGTGTATGTGAGACTTATGTACTGGGACTACCATTTGAAATATTTATATGGTTCTAGGTCCTTAATAATGAATCCTACATATCTTATTTAGGTAAGTAATCATAGTTCTCATAGTTAATTAATTGGGGATTACACACTGAGTTTTCTATTTGAAGGCTTGATGTAGAGCTCGGGCCTTGGAAAGGAATCCTATATATCCTGGTTATGGAAAGTCTCAGAGTTATCATAGGTCATTTGATTAGGGATTACACATGGAGGTTTCCCTTCTAATTGAGGCTTACACACTGAGGGTGTAAAATTTATCAAACCCAAGGATTCCAATTTTTCCCAACCAGTTCTCATAACTAAAATTATTTGGTTGTAAACTAAACATGTTGTGATCGTATTCTTGACATGTTAGAAGATGTCTACCTAACATGTATGAATAGAATCTCATAATATAGTATCTTCTTCTAAGGTATGTCTCATAACATGGCTGGCATGTATGAAGGTTGACTCATGATCATGGTTTTTTTTAGAGGACAATGTGGGACATAGATGTTTGATCCTGGGATCCATCGTATGATCCTATATGACATGCTTATAGGGAATCACATGATCTAGCTGACATCTCTTGGTATCATCATGAAAAATAGCTATCATGCTTTAAGGGCATCATGGGAGTGAGTGAAAAATATATGGAGGGTGATGCATGATCTAGTATGACCTGTGTGGAGGTCATCATGAGATCTACCAGGTGTGCTTGACGGGCATTATGAGAGTCAGTTGACATGCAAGAGTATTGTCACGATACATAGCTAACATGTGCCAGTGAAACCATATGAGTAAGGAAACAAGTATGAAGGACATAGAATTGTATGGATAGATATCCTGAAGGACTTCATGAGGCTTGGGTGGCATACCCAGGGGGTACCATGTGACATTATCTAAAATGTAAAGAGGACTTCACAAGTTTCAAATAATATACCAAATAAGCATCCCCTAACTAGGGAAACATGTCACGATGTTTTCTCATGACTCAAGTGGTAAATGAGATGTTTCTGAGGATCAAAATATATGTTCTTCTCATTAGTCTCCCATCTTTTAATCTTTTTTTTCTAGCCATTGATTGCAAGTTCCTTAGATTGTTTTAGTTTAAAAAAATTTAAGTCTCACTTGATTTAACAGATATATGGGATTTTCTTCACATTTCCTACCATAAGTCTTTCATGTGATCTATGAGTAATCACGTGATGTTATTTATGTATGATGTATGATTCCTTTTGTTTCTCCCCAAATCATACCTAACGGGGATATTTTCCAATCACGACATCATCCACCCTGAGAAATCTACCCAGTTGATTGGGTGTGCTGATGTGAGGTTCTAAGGAAAATTTTTTCTATGTAAAATTTATCATATTCATATTGTGGTGGTGGATTTATTACCCTCATCACCCTGGTTATTCAGTAATTTGTGTGGTTCATAGTTCAAAAATCCATGAAGGAGTCTACGGAGGGATTCTATGTCATACACTCTATGGTTTCTAACCATAATTCATTCCATGGGAATCCCATGATTTTCAGCAAAGGTGGGATCATCCCATCAATGTATCCTTAATTGTATTCTTTAAATTAATAGGACCTTTCTAAATCATGAAGACATGTTTAGGGACATTCACATTACCATATCGACATGTCCAATTGCACTCGTAAGATTGAGGTGCCCATTATAAGGCCTTTCCATTATATTAGGTATCTTTTCTAAAACCTTTCACGAGACAAGGATAATCTATCAAGGGTCCATTATGAAGTCAACTCAGTTTGTCAAGGGGTATTGTGAGATCCTAATGTGAATGGAATAGGTGTGTCGCATGAGTTTTATGATCTCCAGAGGCTCCCATCATTCCCCTTTTTATTTCCTTGTCTATTTTACAAGGGTTGGGGATCCCCGGAGGTTGTTCGAGTGTTTTCAAAGACAATCTATCTACCACTTGGTGATGTGTTATGGGATCAAAATAGGTTTTTTTGTATATGCATGACCATTTCTTGGAAAACTACATCTGTGTATCCTTATGGATCTAAAGGGGGTGCAAGGTCTCTTGGACATCTCATAGACATTTCACGTGATGAGGATGAAATGCTATTGGGATTTTGTGAGGCCAGGTAGACATGTCATTGGGTACTTGCAACATCATTTAGATATCCAGGGAACATCATATGATTTTTACAACCAAAATAAGCTCCTCCCTTCAACCCTTTTTATTTCCTTTATTTATTTTACAATGTTATATGGGGTTATTTAGTTTTCTTAGGTGTTGTTGATGATAATCATTTTCCCTTTCAGTGATGAACCTCTTGAGTTTTATGACCACAAGAGTCTCCCATCTTTTAGATATTTTCCTCCAACTTTCCAATGATATTTGGATGGTTGATCAGCCATACACTAGTTAACAAGCCACATAACCTGGGGGAGATTACCTGGCTCTTTCAATGTGAACAATTATTGTTCGGGGATCAATTGTAATAGAAGAAGGACTTATATCAGGGGCTTCATAGTCCTTCTATATGTTATGCATTGTGTGTGACCGTCTGCATGACCTTCCAAAGGTTATGCGATCTCATGTATTCTGACAGTTCGCACAATCCATTCAATCTCAGAAACCAACTTCTTCCTTTCCTTTTCACAGAAAATAATACTAATATTCAGGTATTTCTTCCTTTGTGTATTTGTCAATGCCCATTTGGCAGGCGTCAACACAAATCTAATGAAAAAAAACTACAATCATTTAATATATTTTTAATATATATTTATAAAATATTTATCAAAGGGGTAGTATATTTATATTAAGGTTATGATATAATTTTTTAATATGGTTTTTATCATTATATATGATGTTAGAGAACGGTTGAGTTAGGGGGACTACAAGGTAAGTACTTTTCATCTCAAATTCATTCATTTTGATAGGATTCTTATTATTATCATAATTTCATTTCTAAGATGCACATACTACATACAAGATATATTATATAATTAATTATATTTTAATCATGATATTTTATATACCATTACAATCCCTATCATTCAAGTTCTTTTGATTCAAAAGTTTCTAATTTTTTAATGGTTTTCTTAGTCTCAATTCTGATTATTTGAGACATAATACCTTGTGTGCACCAAGATGCATCATATGATATATTTTTGGCACATGGATATATTTTTATAAAATATTTTTTATTTTTATTAATTTACTGTAAAAATAATGTATCCATATTGAAGTGGCTATTGATTCTATTATTTCCCCATTATTAAGGATTTTTGGAAACTCAACTTTTGTTCATTGAGTTATGATCATCCTATTAATCATATTTTATATAAGTTTTATAGACTCCTTCATTTTATTTTTTATGTGGTACTCTCTCGTTTGTTTATATGGGTATACATTCCTACTATATAAACTCTTTGAAAAATATTTCTCGCTACTTGGGATATGTTTTTGATAAGTGTAATTAGTAACTGAAATCTCAATATTTGAGTTATAAAGTTATATCATGTAATTGTTTTTCCCATTTTTATGTTATTCCACCCTAATATTTTATTTTATTTTATTTTATAATTCCCTTTTTGAGAAATAAGTTTTCATAAAAGGAAGGTTTTACTAATCTTTTTACAGTGTGTTTTTTTAAATGAATTTATATTACAATTATTTAAAAGGGGTTTCCTTATAAAATAGTGTATTATATCTTCCATGAAACATTAATTTTGGGAAACATTATGTAATTTCCAAGTTTCCATTATTATAGATTATTTTCAAAATAAAATTTTTTCCAATGTTTAAACTCACCCATTTTAAAATTACATTATAAAGAGTCCCCTAACATTATATCTTATGATGTTGTTAAAAAACGTTTTCTAAAAAAGATTTAATGATTTTTATTCCATATTCATTATCATGTTAAAAAGTATTTACCCTCACAGGGTTTGTGTTTTATGATTTAAACTCTAATATATATTTATATTTTAGTCTATTGAACTCAATGTATCGAAAAATTTGATTATTGATCACTTCTTTCATGACACCATTTGAAGAATTCTTTTTTTAGGATGTTTTTCATCTATGTAAATATCCTTCAATGTTTCCTTTGTTATAATATGGATATGTAATTTTCATACTAGACATATTATTTCTTGATATGGCTTATAAAATGTTCAATTCTATTAGATAAATGATCTATCACTACCTATGTATTGTTTAACCATCCACCTACTTTCTCCATATGTGTTATGATAATGTTACCCCTTTTTTGAAATGGAGAAAAGTATAGGTACTCTATGTATTTTTATTCCAATGTGGATGATTATTTGAAATTTATTTATGTATTTTTTAACCATCATCTTTCTTTATTTTGATGGGTTATGATCATGTTATCCCATTTATGGAAATTGGGGAAAGTATTTTCATTTTGTATATAGTTATTCCTATATAAGTGATTATTATTAAAGTTGATTATGAATTTTTTATTCATTTTCTCATATTATGAACTTATTGGATGTAAAAAATGGATGCATAGGGACTAATATTATATAGTCCCTTTATGAATTTTAATCTCTAATGAAACAAGCATGATTGGGTATTTTGGTGCATACCTCACTATAATAAGATACCTTGTTGATAGTAATGTAATAATATATGAGATCAAGATATCTTGGATTAAGGAATAGAATTATCTATCCAGTATTATAAATTTCATCTTTAACTAACAAGGTATTGATATACATGTGATCTATTTATTTAAATTATTATCCATGGATATTTATACTTCTAGTTTCATTCCATTACATCATCATTTTTTACTATATAATCTTTTCATAATATTTTTTCCTTGTTTATGTCATGATTGTATTAGTTTTATCTTTTACCTTATTGATTATTTGATTTATACACTTTTTATTTTTTAGTTTCCCCTAGTTATAAATTAAATTAATAAAAATATATTTCTAATTGGATAGCCTTTGAGTATAATTTTTCTGAGATGCTGAATAATTATAAGGGAATGAGTAGTTCCTTTTATAGTGGAAAAATATCCATTAGTTAAAAAATATATGGTTTTTTAGTTTATGTTTGTTTAAAATTCTTGAAATCACTAAACCTAAATTGTTTTTAGAATGTATGCAATGAAACATTTTCATTATATAATTTATCTTGTGGTATTATTTGACTATAAACCTATAATTGGAGTTGAACTAGTATGTAAAGTATGTGTTTAAGGCACCATATCTTGGAGTGTGGGTCTATCCCATACCCAAAAAAATTTACACAATTATTTAATGCTCAAAACTCCTTAAACATTATTTTATAGAATTTATTTATTGAAAACAAATCTTACTTGTAGGGAATTCTAAATTTCTCTATCTACTGTTTTTTGGGTATATATACCTTGTTTTTACACAGTATTTAATTTATAGTAAAACCTATGATTCTATGGAACATTATTTAAAAATTCATGTTAATTATTTATCAACATTAATGAAGTTCTATACGAGTATCATGTGCACCTTTTGGGGATCCCAGATTCTATTGAGCTCAAATTTTCAGACCATTTTGTATTCACCTTATGCTGAGTTCATTATTATACAACAATACTTCAACCTCAAGTGAACCAATTTTTTATATCAGTCAATATTATTCTTCTATATAAAATATAATTCAAACTGTATAGGGAACTAATTCTTCTAATCATCAAACACTACACAGTAAATATAGTGTCATCCTCCAATTTTTTACATTAGATTCTTTTAACCTTCATCTTCTGATAAATTCAATTCCCATGAAATTATCATCCACAACACCTTATATCAATTTCATTAAATTATAGTTTTTAGTGTAGATATCTCATGTGAACCATAGTTATAAGACTATAAAAATATAATTACTTTTAAAGAGTTTACAAGTAACTCTATCTTTCTTCACATTCATTTTTTATATGTGAATTATCATTCATACACTTTCACTTTAAAGATCCTAAATTTTGGTAATCTAATTTTACCTAGACAACACATAAAATTAATATTTTGTATGTCATGATTATGAAAAATTATTTTGGTTTTAATAGATATAGGGAGAACTCTATATGAAAACCCTAGGATTGATTCAGGTTGCTTGTACTTACCAAAAACAATCACCCAAACACTAGATCCTTTCGATCGCTATTTTAACTTATTCATTATATAGAGCTTACTTCATAAGTACATTAACATAAAACTTTATTATCTTTTGGTGATCTCCAAGTCTCTATGTAGGATATTTATTTTTTGGTTTACCCTATCGATCTTTACACTCTATTATTTTTTATCATTAATATATTCGGTGGACACAGTAATATGTCAGCAATGTTTCTTATTCTTGTAGATGAATCCATCACCTCACTGTAAATGTAACACCCCAACCAAGAAGCATAGATATGGTGCACTATTTTAATACATTGGAGTGATTATTAGGAATCAAATCTCAAAGGACCGATTAGTTTATATGACTTAGAAAATAGAATACATACATGAACCTTTCATTTCAATTCAAAACATAAAATGAAACATAGATAATATTTTGAGAACAACATTATTATCTTAGATTAACCCTTAATATCTATCATAATGCACATCTTGGAAGCCTAATATTTTAAAACATAAGAATGGGGTGAGCTCAGATGCTCAGTACAGGTAAAAAAATATAGCAGAAGCTATCATAAATAAGAATGAACTTTTAAATCAAGTTACAAAACTGAATAACAAGCTTTTTAAACATAATCTTCAGCCAAATATGGAAATAATAAACCAAATAATTCAATTTAAACATATATATAGAGATTTTACTAGTAAAATAATCACATTTAATATTAATAACTAATCTCATAATGTGGGAATGCATAATGTCAAATATCATTACCATATAATCATGGCCTCATGCAAATACTATTTATAAATGGGTGCAAACCAAACTAGTTTGTATCATGAGACCTAAAAATGCATCCAAGGGATATAGAAGGCCCCAAACATCACTTACTAAGTCCAATTCATCCTTTATATTAAAAGGGAAAATTATAACTAATATAAAAATTCATATTAAAATAAGTATATTAAATGTTAATACATTATTCATAAATCATGAATGGTATTAAAATATCACATCCACTGTCAAAATATTCACAAACTATTCAATAAAATATGTTATATTTTATCATAAGAAAACAAACTCAATTAAGGATAAAATCTAATGAAGTATGTTGATATAGATGAAAATAATCTAATAAAGTCATTAAATTTTTTTCAACAAATACCCTTTTTTTGAATTTGAAATCATTTATTCAAAATCCAAACATTTATTAAAGAATATATGGAAAAATATATTTTTGAATAAAATTGTCTAATACAACATTAAAACATTTTATAGAAATTAAAAAATTAACATTTAAAACTATTCAGGTACTTATAAATAAATTCATAAAACCCTTTTTGAAATCATGGACATGAATGAGAAAGATTTACCAGAATAAATCTAAAAACATTTAAAATGATGTTTTAGTTAAAGTATACCTTAAATAAAACCTTAAAAAATACTTTTGAATTTTTTTAAGAAGCATGTACAAGTATGATAAATTTGTCCCATTAAATACTCATGTATTAACTATCCCAGATAATAATGAGATTGTGAAATTAACCCTTACTATAGGTCTGATTTCCTCCATACGTGTCTAAAACTCCAATATAGTTGTTTTAAAAAAATTATTATGTTGTACCAGAATCATAATAATATTTATGATATCATATATGATTCATTTATGACATTATTTTACCTATTTACTAACAATATGGAGTTAAATCAATGTTTCAGGTAATAACCTCTTTGTTAATCGTACGTGTTTTGACTTGTTATATTACATAGATCAAGATTAATTACATCCAGAATGTAAAAAATGATTTATATGTCATATATATTCATTATATATAAATATATATAATATTTAAAGTAAACCACTATTAATGGATATGGTAGTCCATACATACGCATTAACATTGTTTAAGTTTTCTTATGGTATGGAATGGACGAAAGTAAATGACAAACACATACTGATATATATATATATATATATATATATATTATTCTAGTATCATTAATATTTCACATACTTTATACTTATTCATTATATATATTTGTATAATCATTCTTGCATGGTTATGGTGAGAGATGAATCTCATCGCATCGTGGATACGTTAAGTTGTATGTACGCACGAGCGATGATATCATTCCCTTAATTATTAAATGTTAAGGAATCGGATGGTATATTAATTATAAATATCCATTATAATTTCACATTAAATATTTATATCCATTATATTCATCATTATATACATCCAAATTTCATAGTTATGAATGAAAAATTACACTGCCGTGTGGAGATTGTTAGTAGTATGTACGCACGCACGATGATATGGTTTTTCATATCACGAATAAAAGGATTAATATGGTTGTACCATAATAATAATAAAACCTAATAATATATATTATATTGTAGTTTTTACTTTACTATGGAAACAACATAGGAATAGGAACTGGACGAATAAGAAAAATTGAATTGAATTGGTAAAACAATACCTCTTCTCTGAGTATCTTCTTTTGATTTGCACAAAAGGACTTTGTAGGTTGGATTTATGCCCAAAGTATATCCTCTAGAAATTATTGATGTAATTTTGGAGGATAAATGGGTAGGTTTTGGAAAATATAAAGGTCTTTATAGGTGTTAATAAAAGAGATGGATAAGTGTCCTTTTATAATAGAGGGGATCGGAACTTTTGGAAACTCTAAAATAATTAATTTACAATAAAATTATTTTAGATTTAAAATAGATTGAAAGTAATATATTTATAATATAAGATGATTATGGATATAAATACTCTCAAAAAAATTATTTTAGACATTTTTAGTTCACAATATTTACCTTATTTCTATCTTTAGCCCATAGTTAAAAAGTTTAACTCTTACCATGACTACATATCTTTTTACACTATTGGGTCATTATAGTTAATATAGAATGTCAAAAGAACCCCAATTGGATCATTTATGAAATAATTAATTTAATTTAATTATTTTTTCTAAGATATTTAATTTTATGAATTTTATATCATTTAATAAAGTGTTATTTATTTTAAAATCTCATTTATATCAATTTTGACATTATTTATTACTTGACTTATTTAAAAAATCATAAAAACTTGATTCCTTAAGAAAAAATAAATAATATCATCCCTAAAATGTCAAATTGATCCAAAAATTTCGTTTATGGAATCAAATATTTAAAATTATATTTATTTTAATATTATTAATATCATTTTATAGATTCATCCTTTAATAAATAAATTACTGCATCATCATTATGTCACCATTTAATTAAATTATATATTTTATAAAATTATAAATAAATTTCTATGATGTAGAAAAACATTTTATTGTTCTAATTAATTTTTATAGTCAATAATATCACTAATATAGCCTCATATTAAATATATTTAACTTGTTGAAAACAAAAGTATAAAAAAATTGGATTTTCATTAAATATAATATTATAAATACACTACAGTCATACAAGTGGCTCCAAGTGGTTCCAAAATAGTCCCAAGGGTGATTTTAGTCTATATACCTGAATTCAATTAAATTATTAAATGTTTTAGGGTATTTTTATAATGCTTATAATATTATTTTTAACTTAAATTACCTGATTTACCCTTAACCGTGGTAAAACAATACTAACTTTTTTATTCACAAAAACTCATGTTTTTCCTTTTAGACAACAAATTTAATTATAATTACAACCATGTATGTCTGTTATTATAAATTTAGTCCATATAAAGGGGAAATTTAAGTTTAATTTTATCCCCAGAGATGTGGCGAGGAGGGTAAAAGAGGTGTTCAAAAGTTCAATAAAGTTTTATATCTAATTATATTTTAAAAATGATTCCAATTACCTATATTTTATTAATATATATATTATTAATATATTTTTAATATTAAAATAAATTTAATTTATAATAATTATATAAACAAAAAAGTCAGTTTTAAACAATAATGCATTATTTTCACTATTCATCAAAAACTGAAACATTGCAGAGAAATAACAATAATTCAACCTAAGATAATTTTGTAATTACAAATTCAAATATGAATTATATTTTAGAAAATAATATTTATAAATTTTAAAATGTGGTACATACTATTTATAACCACTTTTTAAATGGCTATTTTGAAAAATCATTTTCCGCTCGAAGCGGTGTTGTGTGCAGCGGAAGCTATATAATTTATCTATAAAGAAATGTACCATGGAATCTTGGGGTTTTACATTATCCCCTACATTTTTAAATTGCTTCTTCGTAATTTTTTAATTCGGATTCAATAACGGGGGTTTTACTATTGAAAATTTATTTATTGAAATCACACATCAAAACAAGGGTCGATGGATGGTCTAATTTAAAATAAAGGGACGTATGATGGTTACCAGATGTCGCACATACAAGGGTTCCATATAAGAAAACATGAACATGGATGAAAAATCTAACCAACATGTTCTGAGGGATATTGATAATATACATGATAAGGATAAAGTTAAGAATCTCAAAACTCAAAAAATGTAATGATCTAAGGGACCATTTGATTCATCGGAAAAAGTACTATGATAGAATTTTTTAGTTTCAATATCCATTCCCTAGAGTTGAATAATTAATTTACATCATAGAAAAATAATATATACAAGAATACTAATTCTTCATGTATGGTTTCATCCTTTAACTAATTTCTACCACAAAATCATCATTCTCTCCAAAATATAATAATATTCAATAATATTCTATTAATATTAAACATATAGGGTTCCAAGAAAGAAATTATATTTTATCTATAATATTTTTTAAATAAATAAAACTATGTTATACTAACCCGGATATCACATAGGCTAGTGGTAGGTGATGCACCCATGTCACCTGTAGGTTATGGGTTCATGTATCACGGCTTTGCGAGTTGCGACAGGATTTCACCTGACTTGCAGGTTGTCCTTCATCTAAAACAATATTATTATAACATTCCAAAAATAATACTAAGAAATGTTTTAACCTTATAAAATAATATCCAATGTTCAACTTAATCCATTCCAACATTAAGATTTTTTTAAAATAATTATGTCCAAATTAACAGTGTAAAATGTTCTCTAAATTTCCATAGTCATTCATAACATCAGATTCTACTCAAACATAATGTTTATCTTATTATCACATCACAAAAATATGAATAATTTTATCACATTAAAACCTTAATGAAAACACTCATTCATCAAAATCCTTAAAGAAAAATTATTGAAGTATAATCCTTATATATATTAGGATTATCATAACCAGAATATAATATCATAATTATTGAATTCAAAAACACAAATATATTAATTATTACACTTCTACTATAGTAATAGTATAATCTTGACCTTAATCCCATTTATTCTTCTAAGCTGTAAGAACCCAGATCATCATTTCCGGTATGGATCCTTATTTTGGGTTTTTTTGAGGAAAAATGAATATTTTGAGAATTTTATAAGTACACGTAATGTACTATAGAGTACACACCATGTACTCTTGTATACACGCCATGTATCCAATAACAGTGTGTAGCCGTGTACCGGCCATGTAACAGCCGAGTACATGGCCGTGTGGTGACTTGGAAGACCACCTAAAGTGGGGGATGGTTGAGGCAAGTACATGGAATGTACATTAAATGAACACGGTGGGTACTTTTCTTTTTTATTTGATTAACTGGATCAGGCTCGCATCTCATCTTCCGAAAAATCTTCTTCTTCCTATGTCTCATACAGGAGAGCGACATACGATTGAAGATCTTCAAGATCCTCTTGTTTGTTCATCTGTGCTCTGATTGAGACACCACCAGGTGCATTTGATTCTGACTGGTGAGTTATCTTTTTCCAAAGAGCGTCTCTTCCGGATTTCTTCTCTCCCACGAGTTATCAAGTGTTGATCATTTTTACCCTTTTTGTAGATCTAAATCATTCTTGGTTAATTCAAGGTCCTACATTCAAAAGTGTTTATTTTACAACATCGAGGTAACTGGTTTGTTCCTTTATTTGATAATATTTGGATTATATATGATTAAAGTGATGAATTCCCGTTGTTGTAGTATTGTGTGTTTTGGATTTTAGCCCTATTATCTACCTTCTATGGTTTAATTGATTGAAAACGGGTTGTAGAATATGCGTAAGGATTGATTCCTGGTTTACTAGACACCCCATGGGTTGTTTCCCCAATTTGATCATTTATGGCCATTTTTCCTAGGTTTACTACAAGGAATAACTTGTTTCCATGCCTTGAGTTGATTAAGAGGGAGTTGATTGATTATATGAATTTCATATGTTATGATTGTGAATTTTATCCATGTGGTAGTTATAGATTACATGTGCTGCTTTGATATGAGATGCGCCCTGATATTCCAATGGACTGTGAGAGCCTTGGACCAAGAAAACTACAGGGGTTTCCATGATTATTTACATAGGACCATCAGAGCCTTGGTGTAGATTTTTACCCAGGGGTTATTGATTATGAGAGATACCCAAAGGCCATGTATAAATTATTGGTGCAATGTACACTAGGTGTATTAACCATGAGAACTACCTAGGAGTTTATTATCTTCATGTTATTCCATGTGGGACCATAGGGTTTTGACTGTGAGAGATTTCCAAAAGGGTTGGTTAGGAATAAATGAATTATTGTGACGAGTATTCCAATCTAAATCCGAATCTTGGACTCAGTCTTACGTGGTTGTTTAGATGGTCTTCTGTGATTTCTATTTTTATTATTATACAGGGGGATTTGGAGCTTAGGTTAGATCCAAAGGTTACATTATTCAATAGATTGAATAATTATTAAATGTAAATGAAGGTAATTGGAAACAATAGTATTTTTTTACTTTTAGTACTTCCTAGTTTATTTCTTTATTTTCCATATTGTCTACTATATATATTCACTGGTAGTTAAGCACAGATCTTTTGGTGATTTTCTGCTAGGATAAATCTCACACCCTAATTGGTTCAATCTTTTGGACCCAAATAGATTATATGGTTGAAGGTATAGATAAGTAAATTACTCCTCTTCATTAGGTACTTGATTATTGTTAGAGCTGGAGAGCATGGGACGAAGCTGAGTATTGCCATGCTGTTGGAGTATACATATTTTTTTAATTTGGTTTCAGTATTGTATTTCCAACATTGTGACCTATTTGGATTCGTTCCAAGATACATCTGAAATGCATCATTTATTTATATATGATGCAATTGTTTTTACCATCACTCTTCCACTATTTACTTATTTTGTATGGTATTACAGCTTCTGCTACTATTTACTACTTGTTTTCATTGTGTTACTCTGCCTATGAAGGAATAATTTACCCACTATCACACCCAAATCTCTCAATTCTAGTCAGAATATTTTGACATTCAAGAAAATATTCTTGAGGCCATGTGACCAACCGGTTATGGGGAACCTTTAGGTAGCATCCAGATCCGGTACATTACAAAGTGGTATCATAGGGGTTTCTTTTCTTCTTTGTCTTACAATTTTGAGCCTATATACTGGGATTGGAAGGAATGTGTAGTTGGTAAGAAGCTGTGCTCGATAGTCACTAACTCGTGTATAGGGAAAAGCCAAGTTACCACAAATATTGAAATTTTTATGGGTTCACAATTGTTATAGTTGATTTTATTTCACCTTTGGGTGACACACATTTGGTTGTTGTTATTATTGATATCATTGTGGTTCTATTTCTATAGAAACTTGATGAGATGAGGGTATTCCATCTCATGTATCATACAGGAACTTTCTAGATATCACATGCCAAGCATTTTTTTCATTCCATTTATGATGAATTATTTATTTCATGTTGTTGTGATATATGTTGTGCTAGATATGCATGTTGTTTTCATATATTCCTTGATAAAATAATAGCTATTTTGATAGGGTACTAAAAAATTTAATGTTTCGTCTAGATGGACACCAAGCTTTCTTCCCTCAGGTATTCTGGGCCCTCTCAGATTAGAATTTAGTGGGTCACTCTTTAATTGAATTATGTTATGATATTCTATCAATAATAATGTCAGACTCTGATTTGTGGAGAGTATGGGCTCTCATGGGTTGGAATTTATCATGCCTTGGATAAAATTGTATGTTTTTCAGGGTTCTAGGGGAGTTTTAGAGGGTTGATGTCTGAAAACCCAGACAACACGATGTGTGGTGTTATGAACACACACCATGTGTTCTTCTGTTCTGGAAGAAACAACTTTTCTTAAGTACATTTCAGGTACTATATGTGCACACCGTGTAGTCTTTAATTATGTGACAGACTATGTGAGTAGATACATGAGTTTACAAAACTTTGGTAGAACACTCCATATACAAAGAGTGCACGTTATACCGTAAGGATCGTGTGTCCGGACGTGTGAGTAATATCACGGGTGGATAAAACATATTGTGTACACACCGTGTCATGTTTTTTCATGCTGTGTAGAGTCGACTATGTCTCCAACCATGTGACCAATGACACGAGTCGATGGGACCTAAAGAGTACAAGTCGTTTCTATGGTGAACACAACATGTAGTGTTGTGCCGGTAGACCCAATGTGGTTTAGCTGTCTATAAGTACTTGGGTAGGAGGGAAAACTCGAGTGCACACTATGCCTTAGGAGGAACATGCCATGTGTATGGGTGTTTTACAACCAGGTTTGGCAGAGGTACACACCATGATAAAATAGTAAGGTTATATTCCATGTAGGGGTTATACATATTGTGTAAACTTATTTGGTTAAAATTGAATGCTTTCCTTCTCCTATTCATTTCTTGCACTACTAATTTTCTTTCCTTGATAATCTTTAACTAAGGTGTGTGATTGACCTTGCAGATTCATGCCTCTAAGGATTTCTCTAGTTGTATGCCAAATATAGGGCAATGATTTGACACCAGAAATGGTAGATCATGGACTACCAGTGGATCCTCTTGTCGTGCTTGTCTTGTCACCTGTTGTTATACCAGACGCAGGTGTTGATTCATAGTTTTGTGAAGGATTTATGAAGATGATGTAGACCCTCCATGGAGCACCACATCCTGACCTGACTATGGAGGAGTTGAAAAATGTGTTCCAGCAGTAGCATCATCCAACTTTTTTAGGGGATGGAGGACTACAGGTTGTCGAGTCATGGTTAGAGGTCATTCTTTATATATTTGAGCAACTAGAGATGCCTCTGAAGAGTAGGGTGAAACTCTCGATGTATATGCTATGTGATTCTGTAAGGAGATGGTGGGATGATATCTCACGGGCAGGAAATCATTGGGATATGGATTGGGAAGAGTTTCATATGACCTTCTATTATTATTTCTACCCTGAGAAGTTGAGGGTCGATCAATCCCGAGAGTTCATGCATTTGGAGCAGGATGCTCTTTCAGTGATGGAATACTCTTACCATTTTATAGAGCTACAACACTTCAAACCTGTTCTAGGAGGTGGCGAGTTATCTTTAGCTTGGAGGTTTGAGTATGGTCTTAGGTATAACAGCTGATCACAAGTTAATGTCATTAGGATGACTTTAGTGACATCTATAGTGAACTAGGTGCTGATTACATACCACAATCTGAGGGAGTTTGGAGTTATGATCCAGGGCGGTTCAGAATCCAGGATTGTTACTCCTTCACTTGATAGTAGGAAGCACCATAGGGAGCCTTCATGTGGTGATACCAGTAGTAGGTATGTATCTTCAAGTAGTTGAGTAAGGTGCTACCAGTGTTAGAAGAGTGGGCACATGAGACCTCAGTTACTGAGAGAGTCAGTTGAGTGCTGAGATTGTGGAATGATGGGTCATCTTTAGCATTTTTTCTAGTTTTTATCACCTGCAGTTGGTGATTGTGGATCAGATATGACTCCATGTTTAGAAGCAGGACCACCAATTTCTCCATAGTCATAGAACTGGTGTTCTTCATGCTATTCAGTCCAAGGAGGAGGTTATGGTCGTGGTAGTCAGGCTATATGTTTTCAGTGATAGTAGAGTGAATTAGCTCAGGGTAGTATGGAATGGTCACAGGGTCGTGGTATTGGTCAGACTTCCTCATTGGAGTAGACCTAGTAGGGGAAGGATCTCGAACCCTCTACTGTTAGAGGTATTATTCTAGTTTCCTCAGTTTTAGATTATACACTTTTTGATATTGGGGTTTCCCATAGTTTTATATCTATTGTTGTGGTAGAGATCATTGGTCTTTGTATCCTTACTTCTGAGGATGTTATGATGCTAGACACTCTATTGGGGATTAGGACAGCTGGTGTATGTCAGTGCACGAAGTTCCCTCTTGAGGTTGGTGGGTGTTACTTATTATGGGATCTCTATGTGTTAGAGATGATAGGCTTCGATGTCATTCTCACAATGGACTGGTTAGTCTCTTTTCAGACCTTTGTTTACTTATTTCACTATAGGGTGACTTTCACATCACTATAGGGTGGGTATTTTATACACAAGGGTGAATGGGATGTCCAAGCAAGTAGATCAGGACACGAGCATCATGGGATGGGAGGAATTACAACCCAGATTGCTAGTTTATATCTAGATGACCAGAAGACTTCACAGATGTACCTTCCTCCAGTGGTAGATTTTTTCAGAGATGTCTTTCTTGAAGAATTTTTAGGTTTACCACTAGAGATATATATATATATATATATATATATTGAGATTCTTCTAGGAGCAGCACCGGTGAACATTCCTCTTTATAGGATGGCTACACCAGAGCTACAGGAGCTCAAGAAATAGTTATAGGAGTTGCAGGGAAAGGGTTTCATCTGACCTAGTACTTCTCCTTGTGGTTTTTATGTCCTATTTAAGATGAAGGTGGATAGTACCCTCAGAATTTGTGTGGATTATCAGAAGATGAACTAGTTGATGGCCTAGAACTGATACAACTTACTGAGAATTGATGATCTTTTTGATCGATTTCAAGGAACCTGGGTGTTCTAAAAGTTTTAATTGAGATATAGTTATAATTATTTTCATGTTAGACCATCAGATATACCTATTATAGCCTTTCGGAGCAGGTATGGTCTATACGAGTATTTGGTTATGTCGTTCGGTCTCACAAATGCACCGGAAGTTTTCATGGAACTTATGAACCGAGTGTTCCATCCTTGGACTCATTTTTGGTTGTTTTCATGGATGATATCTTGGTGTACAATCACACTCGACATGAACATGCTTCCCATTTTGAGATCATATTGAGTACACTAAGGGAGCATCAATTATATGTTAAGCTCTAAAAATTCCTCTTTTGGATGGACCAGATTCACTTCTTGGGTCATGTTATCTCGGAGATAGGAGTATCGGTAAACCCATAAAAAGTGAGAGCATTAGTTTCCTGGGAGAAGCCGAAGAACTTCATTGAGGTACTGAGTTTTTTGGAGCTGTCTGGTTACTAGATGCTTATTATACAGGACATTTCATGCTTAGCAGCATTACTAAAGGGACTAACTAAGAAGGTTACAAATTACTTGTCGATATAATCCTGGAAATCATCCTTTATGGAGCTGAAAGAGAGATTGACTTCAACAGTGATGCTTATTTTTCAAGAGCTGGGAAAGATTTACATTATTTACTTTGATGCATCAGGTATCGGGCTAGGATTTGTGCTTATGCAGGGGGAAGGAGTCATTAAATATGTGTCTCAGCAGTTGAGTCCACATGAGAGGAACTACCCAATGCACAATCTTGAGTTAGCTACAGTGGTGTATGATTTACGTTGTTGGATATATTATCTTTTGGGATGTCACTTTGTGGTATTCACTAACTACAAAATCCTCAAGTATATCTTTACTCTACGTGATAGAAATTTGAGAATGTGAAAGTGGGTAGAGTACCTTTAGTGCTTTGACTTTGAGCATACCTACACTCCTGGGAAAGGAAACAGAGTTGTTGATGCGTTGAGTATGAGGTCTCTGATATAGGCAATTCAAGAGGCCCGTAGTTTGTGGAAGCTTATGGTTCTATTCACTGAGATGCATTTTGAGGTGAAAGATGGGAAGGGGAAGAAGTTTCTTTCTTCTATAGTTGTTACCTCTAATATTTTGGATCAAATTTGAATGAAGCAGCTATCAAATTCTAAAGGAATAGTCCAACGACAAAGTGTGTCAGGATAGAACCCTACTCTTTGGTAGACTATAGGGGATGCTGAGAACTTGCATTTTTAAAGAAGCATATGGGAGTCAACAAACATACGTGAGGATATATTATGGTATTTTCATTCCTCAGTTTGGGCAGTTCATTCTAGTGTCACCAATATGTATCGAGACTAACACTATTAGTATTGGTGGCTAGGTATGAAGAGGGATGTTATTGATTTTGTTATGATATTTTCCACCTTTCAGCAGGTAAAGGCAGAGCATCAGTGATAGTAGGTCTATTACAGTAGTTACCCATTCCCAAGTGGAAGTGGAATGATGTTTTGATAGATTTCATTATGGGTTTACCAAGGTCACCTCGAGGGAATGATGATATTTGGGTTTTTATTGATAGACTCATGAGGGTTTCACATTTCTTATTGATTAAGGAGTCCTTCAATGTTGATGAGATCGAAAGGGTGTAATTCCTAGAGATTTACATTTTCATGGGGTCCTCATTTTATCATTTTATATAGGGATGCCCGGTTTACTTCTCATGACTATAAGGGATTATAGAGGTCTTGGGGTGCACAAGTACTTCTAAGTACAACATACCATCCACAGACTAATGGCCAGTCCGAGTGCACGATTCAGGTTATGGAGGACATTCATTAATCATACGTCTTGGATTTCAGGGGCTATTGGGAGAGACACATACCCCTAATGGAGTTTTCCTATAATAACATTTTTCAGTAAATGATACAGATGTCACCTTATGAGGATTTATATGGTAGGTCATATTGATCCCCCATTGTTGGATGGAGGGAGGAGAGACAACTATGTTGGGACCTCATCTTGTCTAGGATACCACTAAGAAGGGGGAGTTTATTTAGAAGAGGATGCATACTATATAGCCTCAGCAGAAATCTTATACTGATTAATGAAGACGACCTATGAAGTTTGAGGTCAAAGATCATGTTTTCTTATGTTTCGCACCGAGGATGGGACACAAAAGGATTATGAGACATGGGAAGATTTCATCGAGATATGTCGGATCTTTTGAGGTTTTAGAGAGAGTTGGTCTGGTAGCCTATCGATTGTAGTTACCTCATAGGTATCGTGTTATCCAAGATTTCTTCCATTTTTCTCAGGTACGACATTACTTTTTGTAAACTTCTCACATTTTTCAACATGAGGAGGTTGGATCAGAGGGGATACATCCTTCGAGGAGAACCATATTTGGATTGTGGATCACAATACAAAGCTTCTCTATAGACAGTCTATTTCTCTATTACGGGTGATATGACATCATGGGTGAGTACAGGATGAGACTTGGGAGAGAGAGGATGACATACGATCACAGTGGCCAGAGTTGTTTGAAGCTTCTTCATCACTACCCTTGGAATGGCTATTCAGGGATGAATTTCATTAAGAGGGGAAGTTTGTAAGAACCCATAACTTTATTCCAGGTATGGATCCTTATTTCAGATTATTTTGAAGATAAAATAATGACTTTTGAAATTTTCTATATACACATTGTGTACCCAGTCATCGTGTGTAGCGGTGTACTGGTCGTGTAATAGCCAAGTACATGGCCATGTGGTGACCTGGTAGACCTCTTAAAGTAGGGTATGGATGAGGCTAGTACACAGCGTGTGCATTAAATTAACACACTGTGTAATTTTATTTTTTATTTGATTAATCGGAGTAGAGTCGTGTCTCATCTTCAAAACAAACATCTTCTTCACGTGTCTCGTACAGGAGAGCATTGTACGACGGAACATATTTGATATCCTCCCATTCCATCATCTGAGCTCGGATTGAGATGACACTAGGTGCATTTGATTCCAACTGGTGAGTTCTCTCTTTCACTAGATCCTCTCTTCTTGATTTCTCTAATCTCATAAGTTATCAAGGGTTGATCTATTTTACCATTTTTTAAGATCTACATTGTTCTAGGCCTATTCAAGGTTCAGCGTTCAAGAGTGTTCATTATAGATCATTGAGGTAGTTGGTTTGTTCCTTTCATTGATAGTCTTTATATTATATATGCTTAAAGTGACAAATACCTATGTTTGGGGTATTGCGTGTTTTTTATTTTGTCCATATTATCTTCCTTCCATTTTTTAATTGATTTAAAAGGTGTTATAGAATATGCGTAAGGATTAAGTCCTTGTTTACATGACAACCCATGGGCATGTTTCACCAGTTTGACCATTTATGGCCATTTGGCATAGGTTTTCTATGAGGCATACCTTGTTTCCATTCCTTGAACTACATAGGTTTTAGTTGATTGGTTATATGAATTTCATGTGTTATTATTTTGAAAATTTGATCGCACCATGATTCACTATTTCATTTTCACACTTACAACACTATGTTAAACTAGTTTTGTACTGAAAATTATAAAATAATAAAAAATTTCAATTCATGTTTGGTTCAATTATTTTAAAAAAAAAATTTAAATGATACTTTTTTTGATAATTTCAATAAAGTTGGAGGTGATTTGGAGGGACCATGATGATGTCCATGAAAAATGCACCAAACTACATAGGATCTATGCACAAAAGTGGACTCATCCACACACTTGTACCGAACTATTCATCAAAATTCTCTAAAAGTTTGTGGAATTGTACAAAATCCAATGGTAATCATTTCATATGAATAACCCTAAGACTCATTCAACTATATGATGGCCCAACTGACCATATTTTTCTAGCACACTGAATCTGCACATTGTCAAAAGTGGTGTGATGTAATTTGTCCATATCTCAAGCTATAATTGTCCAAATGCAGCCAACCATTCAGTGGAGATGTTTAGGAGGTGGGGCTACAACATTGTTAATTTCTAAAAAGAGAGATAAGGATTTCTGGAGGTCTAAAACTTTGTGAAAATTGGTTTTAAGAAATCTGTGTGCTCAAAACCACCTTCCCATTTTCCAATAAATTGGCACCTTGGCCTCTACATTTGTAAGTTCGTCCAAGAGGAAAATCTCTAATATTTTGGAGACCCAAATGATTCCTATCATCATCGAATAAGTTCTAGAGGCCCCTATCCTCATAAGGGTATCAAGGATGAAGATTATGTTCAACCTGAGATTCCTCCTCCTACCAATGTCAAGTTAAACGGTGGACGATCATTTCGAGGGAGCTACCCACACTTGGGAGGGAGTTTAGGAACTTTTTATTCTACGGGTTTTGTGTAATTTGTGTGATAAAAAATTAACTTATTCCATATCTTGACATTAATCTCCTTGGATTTCATTTCAATTTATATAATTAAGTGAATCGTTATTTTCTTTCAACACCTATTGGGTTGAGATTTCAAGTGGGAATCTTGGGTTGTTCTGATTAGACAACACAAGCATCCTTTCTATATAAAAAATATGTGATATTTAAGTACACTTTGGTAGCCTTTAATCTCTTCTTGAAGTCAAAACCTTTATAACGTGATTCTTGTGTCAAGGGTTGGTACTTTGTGCAACGTTTTCAGAGGCCAGAGGTGAATCTAGATCTTGACAACCCTCAACCAAAGAATTAAACAAAACTATGTGGAATTTTTAGAAAAATGAACTATCCAAGATGTGTAGTGAACTTTTAGTGATATCCTTCTCTAATAAATTTTAAATCACCACCTTATTCTATTATCTATAAAACTCTTTAAGTTAAGTTATTTTCTTAAAACTGTTTTCAAAATCACCTCTCTCTTTTAGTAATATTTATTAAAAATACACACTATAAGCTACCAACTCTCCTTGAGAGATGAAATAGGGTCTACCATAGAATATAAAATATTCTTTAAATAACTATCAATTTGTCGTGTCATGAAAACACAGTAAAATATTTGCACCATTTTCGGGGAGCATTTTGGTTTTAGTGTGTGTTTTTTATAATATTTCTGTAAATTTTGTGACTGTTTATTTGTTTTATCTTATACCTTTAACTATAATTTTTTTGTTATAATTTATTTCTTTTTTATGTTTTGTGAATGATGCATTCTACATTAGGAGACCTACCACCATTTGAACTTGAACTGGAGAGGATCCTACATCAGCGAAATCGAGACATGCAAGAGAACCATTCGAAGGAGGAAACACAAAACAAAGACACTCTTCTTGATCCTTTATCTTATTATTCTGGAACCAATATCAAAATTGAAATAAAATTTCATAATATGGATGGAAAAAACCGAACAATAACCTCACCTGATGTTGATATCTAGCACACCTATAATAAAATTCAATGTGAGGAACACAACATTGAACTAAAATATGGTTTAATTCATTTATTACAAAGATTCCATTTACTTCTTGGAGAAGATTCAAAAAAACATCTTAAATAATTTAATACCATGTGTTCTACATTAAAACCTAAAAATGTGGATGAAGAGAAAGTAAATATCATAGTATTCCAATTTTCATTGGAAGACACTGAAAAAGATTGGCTTTACTATGTTAATTCACAAATTAGAGGTTGGGCGGATATGAAATACATTTTTGTTGAAAAAATATTTCCCAGCCTCTTAAACTAAAACTATAAGGAAAATAATCTATGTGATAAGAAATTCACAAGGGTAAACATTACATGAATATTAAGAACACTTTAAAAGTCTATGTTAATGTTTCCCACACCACCAAATAAGTGATTAACTTTTAATTATATATTTTTATGAAGGATTAATTCCTATTGATCAAAATATCATTGATGATACTACAGGCGGTGAACTAGTGTATAAGACCTCAATTTTTGCAAGAACCCTGATTGAGAACATGGAACAGAACACTCAACAATTAGGTACAAGGTCCAATATACCCATTAGAGGTGTCCATGAGGTTCATCATACTGGATTCGAGAAAAAGGTGGGCACAAAGTTCGAAGAGGTAAGTACCCTTATTCGACAACTTTATCTTTCCCAAGGGAAATTAAAATCTCCTCTTCCCATCCCTTGTGGTATATGTTCTTCCAACACCCACTACATTGGAAAATTCCCCCAATTGAGAGATACTTCTGAGAGTTGTGAGGAAATATTTCTAGGCCACCCCTATAACCAACCCTTTAGGTAGTAACCTTACTATCCATCCAACCCTTAGTGGAAAGAAAACCAATACTATAGTTAAAATATTATTCTAACCAACCTCAAAAACAATGGAAACAACGGGGTCAGAGTAGTCATCCACCACAAAAACCCAAAAATCCCCATCCACACCAAAGGACTTTCCAACAAACCACTCCAAAACCTAAGCATATCCTAGAAGATATGATGAAACAAATGGTTTCCAACAATCTACAATTCCAACAAACCACTCAGGCATCCATACAAGACCTAAAAACCCAATTAAGCCAACTAGATAATTCGGTGGGGGAAATCCAAAGTCATGGGTTGGTTAAACTACCATATAAACCATTAGTCAAACCGAAGATAAAGTAAATGTTAGTTTCATCACCCTTAAGTGTGGAAAAACTGTAAATTCTAATTAATCCTCTATTAGAGTCATCCCCTATTGAGAAAACCACCATACCAACCATTAAAAATGTTCCAAATGTTGAAAAACCATGTATTCAGGGAAGCCCTTCCAAAGGAAATAGTGTGTATGTCGATGAGCCTCTTAGTCAACCCATTCCTATTATATTTCCCCAATGGGCCATCCATCTTAGAAAAAAAGGAAACTGAACTCGATAAGGAAATTTTGGAGATTTTCAAAAATGTATAGGTTAACATCCCTGTCAGGTCCTCAATGATGAATACCCTGAAGGGGGGGTGGATCAGGGTATGATTAATTTAAAAATAAATCCCATTCTAATCTTGTTTCGATGTTAAGAAAAACACTCTTCTCTCTATTTATCGTTGCAAAATATAAATAGAAATTAAAACATGAACATGACACAACAATTTTTACTTTGTTCACCCTCACTGGGCTACGTCCAAGGAGCATACACCAGAAATGTGACGATTTACCAAATTTACTATAATCACAGTGTTATTTATAGGGTTCAGGATAGATCACTTCTATTCCCAGGCTCACTACCTTTAGAATGTTTAGGGTTATCTCACTTCTTTCCCAAGGGTCACTCCCAGTTTCTCTCTCTTTGGATCTCTACCAGTGGAGAGGATCACCTTCCTCCTCTTTCTTTACTCACTGCTCTGGAAAGGATCCACTCACAGTTTATAGACCTATAGGTATCTTCATTATCACTAATTAATACATCCTATGTTGTATGTAGATGCTCTATTGAATTCCAACTTTCACCCGTAGATGAATTTCACTTTTCACCGAAGGTATCAGGAAATCTTCCAGCTTTCATGCAGCCCTAAATCACTGCCATGAAACAACCATTCATGGAACCCTTCTCTAAGATGGTGTGCAACTCTCGGTGCGCAAGTCAAAACTGGTGTGCAATTCCACCTCAACCACTTGTGAGACAAAAGATTCTGCTACTCCAAACTTGCACGATGCACAACCTTTAACACCCAATCCAATTTTGGTGCGCAACCAAAAACAGTCACGCTTCTTCAAATCTGACATGCAAGTCTCACCAAAGAACTTGTGATATGCCTTCTTCTTCTACTCAGAACCTACGCGGCTCTCTTCCTTCCTCTCCCATACCATCTTGTATGCACAACTATCACCGAGCGCGCAACCTCTACTTGCGCAACCACACACCACTTGCGCGACCACCACAACTGCATGACGGGAGCTCTGATTTTCTAAGTGTTGAACTCTACAGCAAATGAGGAGGGGTTGACCAGTATTTATAGCCATTTAGAAACCCTATGTGATGGCACGCAAGTCTTCCCTTACTGCGCAACTTTCAGCGTGCAAGTCTCATTGCGCAAGTCTCAGCACGCAAGCCACTTGAGCGACCTACCCAATACTTGACCACCCCCTTTCCTTTTTCCATTTTTTGATGTAGTGATCTTGAAAAAAATTAGGCAAGAAAGTTACCTCTCCTTCAAGTACACGGTGCACAAGTCTCTTTTCCAAAAATCACTTTTCTTCATTTGTCTATTTTCAGGCCCAATAATTTGGCAAACATTGGAATATGGCACCACCTTGTATCTGCTCTTTTTGTACCGCCTCCAGATCATTCATTCCTTTGTTGATGTTATTGAATAAAACATGGATCGTTAACCACAAACCTTGAACTCAACAAGCCACCATGAAATCCCCTTTTTGAACAAATTTGTATGCCGTGGTTTTCTTTCTCCACAATCACAGCACAGATGTCCAATTTGTCAACAAACACAATCACCTCAAAAATGCTTCAATGATGCCTTGAGGGATTTTTTCCCAACAATCCCCTTGATTGATGTTGTGAAGAAAATTCCAAGATATGCCAAGTTTCTAAAGGATATGTGTACAGACCATAGGAAACATCGTGGAGATTAAAAGGAGAGATTGGGGAGGAACATATCAGCGTTAATAGGTCCATCACATCCCAAGCAGTGTAATAATATTGGGACATTCTCAATTCCATGAACCATAGGGGAGTATTAATTTTATAATGCTATTACTTATTTAGGTTCTTCTATAAATGTGATTCCTCACTCCATTTACTCTACGTTTTAGGTTGGGGAACAAAATACCACATGAATTATTGTTCAACTGGCCTACCGGAGTACCACACACCACTCTGGTGTGTTAGAGGATGTTCTGGTGAGGGTGAAAATTTTAATTTTCCCTACTGATTTTTATGTGCTTAAAATAGAAGATGATTGGATGAATGGACATTCCCTAATTATATTGGGTAAAAACATCTTGAAAACCACAAAAACCAAAATTAATTTCTATAATTGTACATTATCTATGGAATTTAGTGGTGACATATTGAATTTCAACATCCTTAATGCCATGAAGCACCCCATAGAAGAACATCCATCTATCTCTATAAATTCAATTGATGTACTCCCTTCCTCTGAAAACACTTCTTTTCATTCCCCCGATCCCCTTTCTGATTTTTAATCTTTAATTGAATTTTAGGGTAATGAATCATGCATTGATTGTTGTTGCGGTTTAGAAAAGTTTAATGCATGTTTATTAATTGATATGTTCTTGAACACTGAGGATCCAATGACCATCAATGATACTGCTATGCTTGTAAAAGCTCATTCCTCATTTGAGGATGATACCATTAAGAAGTTAGAGGATATTAGTGACCTCTAACTTTCATACACACTCCCACCAATCCAAAATCCACCTGAATTAGAACTAAAACAACTACATCAAGATATAAAATATTCATATATTAAGAATGGAAACAAGATGTCTGTCATCATTTCTAGTTCACTCTCTCCTGAGCATGAATTGTGACTACATGTACTTTTGAGGGAGTATAAACATGATTTAGGATGGAAACTTACTGACATTCTTGGTATTTGCCCATCAATTTCAACACATCATATTTTATTAAATGATGAGGCTAAACTAGTGAGGCAGGAACACCATCGACTGTACCCAAACCTCCTAGATGTTGTGAAAAAAAAGAGATAACAAAATTATTGGCTACTAGAATCATTTACTCCATCTTTGAAAGAAAATGGGTTAGTCCCATTTAATTAGTTCTTAAAAAATTGGCCTTACAGTAATCAAACATGAAAATAGTGAATTGGTTCTAACTCGTATGTAGAATAGTTGGCGTGTCTGCATAGACTATCACCGACTAAACTAACACACTTAGAAGGACCATTTCCCTTTTCCATTTATTAACCAAATTCTAGAGAGGCTAGCGGTTAAGTCTCACTATTGTTTCCTTGATGGGTATTATAGCTACTTTCATATCCATATTTCCCTTGAGGTTCAGGAAAAGAATACTTTCGCTTCCCCTTTGGAACATTTTCATATAGAAGGATGTCATTTGGTCTGTGCAATGCTCCAGGTACTTTCTAAGGATGCATGGTTAGTATTTTTTTTAATTACCTGGATAATTGGATGGAATTATTCATGGATAATTTCACAGTTTATGGATCCTCTTTCGATGAATGTTTAAGTAGTCTTGGTTCAGTCCTATATCACGACATTGAAAAGAATCTAGTATTAAATTATGAGAAATTCCATTTCATGGTGTGAAAAGATATAGTTTTGGGACATGTAATTTATGGGTATGGTATCCAAGTAGATAAATGAAAAGTGGATGTCATTTATTCCATACCATTCCCCAAAAAAGTATAGTATGTGCGGTCCTTCCAAGGTCATTCTAGATTTTAACGTCGTTTCATTCGTGACTTTAAAAAAATTACACTCCCCCTATCCCAGTTACTCCAAAAATAAAAGGAATTTGTTTTTGATAATGAATGTGAGGAAGCATTTAATATGTTAAAATGGAGTCTCACATCACCCCTGGTAATCCAACCATTTTGGTGGGATTTACTATTTGATCTCATGTGTGACGCCTCTAACTATGCAGTTGGGGAAGTCTTGTCACAAAGGGTAGATCGAGCACCACATGTCATTTCATATGTCTCACATACTTTGGACCCATACCATGAAAACTACACCACAATAGAAAAATAATTCATCTCCATTTGGTTTTCCATGGAAAAATTTAGGTCATACCTTTTGGCATCCAAATTTATTATGTTCTCAGACCATGAAGTCCTCCGGTATCTCCTTAAGAAACTAGAATCCAAACCACATCTCATTGTTGGATTCTCCTACTTCAGAAATTCACTATAGAAATTAGAGATAAAAAGGATCAAAGAATGTGGTGGCTGACCATATCAGCAGGACTCCCCCATCCTCTAACGTTGACTCATCCCCCTGTATTCCTATAAATGATATGTTTCCTGATGAGCAATTGTACTGAGTTCAAGATGTTATTCATTGGTATTATGGAATTGTATATTATTCAGTAGCATCTTGTATTCCTATGGATTTCATCAAAAACCAAGCCGGTCATCTGAAACATGAGTCTCATTGGTACATTTGGGATGACCCCTACATCTGGCGCACATCAGTGAAAAGGGTTCTCATTTCTACAACCGAAAAATGAAATCACTTCTACATCGATATGGGTTTGGTCATCAAGTGTCTGTTGCATGTCACCCATAGACCAATGCTCAATCTGAGGTGTCAAATAGAGAGGTAAGACAAATTCTTGAAAAAAATGGTTCAACCCAATAGGAAATATTGGAGTTTTGGACTCAATGATTCATTATGGGCTTACCGTACAACCTTTAAGACTCACATTTTCATTTCACCATATCAGCTGTTGTTAGGAAAGAGTTTTCACCTCCCTATTGAAATTGAGCATAGGGCCTACTAAGCCACCAAACAATTCAATTCTAATATTTATGGTTCATGTTCTCAAAGGAAGTTCTAGATTAAGTAGCTTGAAGAAATGAGAAGAGATGCATATGAGAAATCCAGGCTTTATAAGGAGTGTAGTATGGCTTCCTACAACCGTATCATCCTTCATTGTCAGTTCTACATTGGGAAGAAGGTCCTCTGCTACAATGCAAAGCTGAATTTGCATCCAGGTAAGCTTCGTTCCTGCTGGTTTTGACCATACACTATTACTAATGTCTCTCCATTTGGTGTTGTCCAGGATCAAAATGATGAAACCAAGAAAACCTTCACTATCAATGGGCAGTGGCCGGAGAACCCCCATGAATCCATTCCACATTCCCTGATAGATGAATTCCATGTTCAAGAAGAAATATATTACTGAAACTCACCAACTTTTATCATTTCTTTCCACATTCACTTTTCTTACATTGAAGATGCTGCACACTTTAGTTGTTGGGGGGTATATTATTATGTTAGTTAGAAATTTTCATCATCTTTCTTTTTTTATCTTTTTAGATTGCTGAATTGTATTTTTTAATTTCCCCATCCCCCCTCACTTTTGTTCTAGAATATTACTTTTTTTATTCCAACTTTATCCTATAAAATAATTCAAGTTTAATCATGTAAGTTATTGGAAATGAATGTGGAATGTCAGTATTTTAGGTTGTTTTAACATTTAAAAAAATTATGATGAAATGTGAATTTTATCAAGAATTCAATACTATGGTTTGACTATATTTTGAAATTTAGTTCTTTGCCAATGATATAAATGGTTGTATCATTTTGAAACATTTGAGAAGAATGGTTCCTTTTTTTTGTGAATAGTTTAAGGGAATATTGTGTCACTTAATCTCTCCACACATTTTTTCACCCAACCATGAAATGTGAAAATTTAGTACTTAATGGATGGTAAATATAAATTATGTTAATTTGTCTATACTTTCCAAAATCATTTATATATACATTCGTTCCTCATCCGATCTATTTCATTACTGTACCAAATTGACCTATGTGTGTGTACCTATTATCTGATTGTTTTACAACCTCAAAAAAAAGGTTGTATATTTTGAATGTCATAAAACACCCTTCCTCAACTTTTGATCTTGTTATAACTATTACAATTAGTGTCATGAGAAGATTAAACAAGGGTTGAGAGAAGAGTGTGATATTTGTTACAAGTGAAAATTTTGAAAAAAAATAATAAATTAGGGGAGTGATGGAATGTAAAAAATATGGGGATATCTAATCCTATAGCTTATAGTTTGAATTCTTGGAATTATTAAGTGATTGGGTCTTGAATATTAATTGCAAAGGTTGTGGGGAATGTTCAGTGGAAATGATCTTGTAAGTAGACAATTATTAAAATAACTTATATTTATTCAATAGAAATTGGAAAGAATAGAATGAAATGGTTATCAAACACATACATAGAGAATTAGTGACATGATTAACTTTTAAATTATTTTATTTGATTGGTATCATGCATCTCTTGGAATTTCATTTGGATGCAATTTTTTAGACGTCTTTTTTCAACGATCATTGAGAATAACTCCTCTGTGTGTGTTTTTATTTGATCACATTTCTATCTGGAAGAAAACATTCAATGAATTTTAAATCATTATGAATTTGGAAATACTTATATATATTTTTTTGAAATATTACTTCTCCCCAAAGTGAATATATTTCGGTGTGGGGATGTAATCACACCATGATTCACTGTTTCATTTTCACCCTCACAATACTGTGTTAAACGAGTTTTGTATAGAAAGTTATAAAATAATAACTAATTAAACATCATGTTTGATTGCATTTTTTTGTTTCTATCACTTTTTAAAAGGTAAATGATACTTTTTTTGATGATTTCATTAAATTTGGAGGTGATTTGGAGGGCCAATGATGACGTCCAAGAAAAATGGGCCAAACTGCGTAGGATCTATGCACACAAGTGGAATCATCCACATAATTCTACTAAACCATGCATCTAAATGAGCTAAAATATTATGGTATTGTACAAAATTAATTTTTATAAATTTAATTTGTAGGAACCTAAGAATCATTCATCCATATGACGGCCCAACCGACCTAATCTATCTAGCACTCCGAATCTACATGATGTCAAAAGTGGTGTGATGTGATCTGTACATATATCAAAGTGTATATGTCCAAATGCAGCCACAATTTCAGTAGATATAGTCTGGAGGTGGGGCTACAACTTTTTATTTTCTCCAAAGAGATATAAGGCTTTGTGGAGGTTGAAAACTATGTGACAAGTGGTTTTAAGAAATCAATGTGCTCAAAACCACCTTCCAATTTTCCTATAAAATGGAACCTTGGGATCCCCATTTGTAAGTTTGGCCAGAAGGAAAATATCTAGTATTTTGGAGACCCAAAGTATTTCTCTCATCATCTAATAAGTTCTTTAGGCCCCTATCCTCATAGGGGTATCAAGGATGAAGGTGAAGTTCCACCATATCTTCTTCCTCCTCCCTATGTCAAGCTAAATGGTAGATGATAATTTTGCAGGAGCTACAAACACTTGGGTGGGAGTTTTGGCACTTGTTATTATACTGGTTTTGTTGAATTTGTTTGATACATATTTCACTTATTCCCTATCTTGACATGAAACTCCACTGATTTAATTTCTATTAATATAATTAAGAGAAACATTTTTTTATTTCAACACCAATTGGGTTGAGATTTCAAATGGAATCTTGGGTTGTTCTGATTGGACAACACAATTATCATTTATATATCACACATATATGTTATTTTTATATTCTTTGGTAGCCTTTAATCTATTCTTTAATTACAATCCATGAAAACATGATTATTTTGTCAAGGGTTGGTACTTTGTGCAACGTTCTGAGAGGCAATAGGGGAATCCAGAACGTGACAACCCTCAACCAAATAATTAAACAAAACCATGAGGAATTTTCCAGAACAAAGAACTATCCAAGATGTGTAGTGAAATTTAAGTGATATCCTTATCTCATATTTCTTAAATCATCACCTTATTCTATCAACTACTAAACTCTTTAAGTTAAGTTATTTTCTTAAAACTGTTTTCAAAATCACCCCTCTTTTTTGTAATCTTTTTTAAAAATACACACTATAAGATACAAAATCTTTTTGAGATATTACCTAGTGTCTTCCCTATACTAAAAAATATTCATTAAATAACTATCAATTTTTTGTGCCATTTTGAAGCTCTGTTCATCACAGAGTCCAAATATTGACTAAGGGAAGTACCTCAAGCAAAAAGGAGGGAAGAACATCAAGAATTTCACAAAGGCATTAAGGCACACAAATATACCTACACGCCAGCCTTGGGCGTGCATGTCACTGCGCACCATTCATGGGAACGTAGGTCACTTGCGCGCCCAAATTTTTTTTTCGCCCAAACTTAGGTGGACTATAAATAGCCCCTGTGGGCTGCCATTTCAAGGAGATATTTTCCAAAACTCAGATTCAAGCTCTGATCACCCAAGTATTTTCCTGACATCTTCCGGACACTTATAAGGTAATTCTTTACCTAGAATGGAAACTCTAAAGATGAATAATAAGGACTAAGTATTAGAACTCATCAATACTTCTGCACCTAAGTGTCCAGCCCTTAAGGGAAGTGAAGACACTTGCGCGCCTCTTTTACCTCTCAAGGAAACTTGCGTGCCACCCTTCTGAAAGTATATAGGGATGATACTAAGGGCTTCAATTAAAAGTCTCCCAAGTATCACTTTATGGATTCTTCATCTCCCAAGTTGAATCATGTCATGCAAGTATACTTGCGCGACCAGGACTTGCACACCAGAAAAAAACTTGCGTGCCTCCTTCCTAGTCACCTCCTTTCCTCAAATCCACATTTCCTCTTCAATGATAGCCTTCAAAACCATCTTCAAATCCATTTGTGTCATGGTTCCTTTGTTGGATTCCTTATCTGAAAGGAATTCTGAGAAGTTCTTTTGATTTAGGCCTCCTTCTTATGAGTAAGACCAAAATTACAAATCCTCTTAATATGGGAATCCTCCTCAGAAGTAATCCCCAGTCTTAGTTTCTTTTTATTTGGGTTTCCTTCTCAGGAATAAAACCCAATCATAAGTCCCTCTTAAATTTTAGACTTCCTTTTCAGGAGTAAGTCCCGGGTTAAAATCCCAAATCTCCCTAAAGTACAAAAACCTTTATGAACCCTGCTCTTGGGCTTCTTTTCCAAAAGTATTTGTCTTTATTTACTTGGGTAGTCATACATACGTAATCCCCACATCTTTTCTTATGATTTCATCTTTCATGGAACAATCATCAAGTTTTACTGATACCTCTTGTTTCTCACATCGAGCATGACTAACATGAGATTAGAGTATAAAATTAATTATGACATCTCTCTTTGGGCCATTAATCATACATAAACCTCATACTTTTTCACTCAAACTACGTGGGTTCTGATTCCTTTTCTAACAAGGATATGTAGGTAGCCCATCTGCAAGTATGATCCCAACTCTAAAATAATCATGTCTTTTTGAATGACAGTAAACTTCAAGTGCCCCACTGAGTTGCTTTAAAACCAGTATGGTCATCATAATGACCAAGAGAGTTCTATATAATGTATTGAAGGATACCATTGACTAAGAATCACTAATTCATATGGATGATTCTCTATTTATGAAGATCCTCAAATACATATAAAAGATTCTATAAATCCCCTACATATCAATCATTGATTGCATGGTCTAAAGGAAAAAAACTCATTTTCATTATTGGTAAATTAATAAGGATCCACGAACATAACTCAAATCTATAATAGAGTATGGGATTAGAAATTAATTCCCCCCAAAAAGGTGTGATGAGTCTGACCTCCCATCCTCTCGACCAATGAAAATTCTTAAGCCTCATCAATCCATAACTAATGGGCACCTACCTTAGGAAAGTAGGTCTAAATGGATAGAGAATCATTGGATGTTTTTGGTTATATGAATAAACCCATTAGAAACTAATTGAAAAGTTTGAACCTTAAACAAAAAAGGTCATCCCCATTTCCAGAAGAAGCAAAAAATGGTGAACCCGATGTGAATCCTTAACCAAGTTAAATGATGTTTTACTTATTTTTAGGCCCCTATTTAACTTAATGTGAGGGCCAACAAAGAAATCAATAACATATGTTCTCATCAAAAAGATGTTGTCTGGGCAAACTTATCTTCATTATTTCTATTATATCAAACATGCACTCTTTTCCAAGATCTCTCTGCATTATAGAAATGGATTATTTAAGGTTCACACCTATGAATGCCTCGACCACTACTTCTATTGGATCCTCATCCGCTCTGAGGATAACATCACCTACTCAGCATCTTCAACGTTGGGTCTCAAATGAATTGGTTAAGGAATACCACAAACATGGTACCATTCCGACTCTGGAGGCCGCTCGACAAGCCCTCTAAGTTAACAACTCACCCTGGTCGTTCGGACAGCGATGACCAAGGGTCAAGAAGCAGGTGGTGCCAAACACCGTCTCCTATTGTTTTGGGTCATTATCCCCAGAACGAAATCACCAGTCCCTCCAATATTATGGGGAGGTGAATGTGAAGGTCACTCAAGTCCATAATTCAAGAAGAAAAGAGTCCTTCCCGAGGGCTCCCATCAATAATCACTACTAGACTCGTGTAGTAGTGCACCCTCAACATGAAGAGGGTATTGCATTTAGGGGTTCGGATCAGGTTCCTCAGACCCAAGCATGCAAGACGAACCGTCAGAGGTAAAATATGGTCAACAGGGAGCAGGTTATTACTTCTTCCCCCTCCGGAGAAGTCCATCAAGCCAACTTGATGGAAAACAATGAGCAGGCATATACACCTGTCCTTCCTAATATTACTTCCCAGCAGTCTCATCTTGCAGTAACATGCCTATCCTGTAAGGAAATTCTGGAAGAGTATTATAGGAAGACATATACACCAGTTTATAATTCATCAGCTAGTCAGCATGCTCATTTGGTAGCACCCAGAGATGTCAACTGGAAAGCTCCAATGTCAAGCAGGAGGCAGACACATTTTTTTCCCCCACACATGAGTACTGTCAGAATTCACTAACAGGAAAAGGAGGACAGGAGATGGAATACACACCTACTCCAAGCATGGAATGGACATATATTCCCATTTTTGTAGCTGATGTCACCAAGCACATTTTGAAAATGTTGAAAGAGCAGAATAAAATCCTTGGTCATATTCTGGATGTCTGTCAAAATATTATAACAACTTCAGCAGCATCACAGGGAAGGAATCATAAATCTATCCCTATCAGTGTAGTGACTCGTTAACATATCACTCTGGAATAGATACACACCTCTATCCCAGTCTAGGAGGGTTGTGGAGCATACTCCCCCATGTCATACATATAATCAAGTCAGGCACATACACCCAATTTGAATACAGATAGTCAGCCTAACCAGACCATTTCACCTGAGCAGGCACATACTCCTACCCATAACAACCAATTTCATCAACAAGTTATTTCCAATGTGAGTAAGAAGTCGTATAAGAAAAATACACATCCAGCACAGTTGAGAAATCAAGAGCCAATCTGTAATAAGGCCTTGCTCAATGCTGGAGTTCTTGAAGCCCTCAGACAATTATCTATTGCAACTCAAGATTCTACTCTTTCATTTTCAAATTCCGTAAATAAAAACAATAATTCCAAAGGTCTTCATCAGACACTTCCTCAGGAAGGTTTTCTTCATGATAGTTCGGTCGATCTCGAAGTATCATCTTCATATGAGAGCCACGATAACCCTCTGCGTAGCCAGAAGATCAAAGAGAAAAATGTTTCATCTTTTGATATAACCCACCATGGTGGTCCTCTCCATGATGATGAATTTATCTGTGAAATTCCTCTCTGCAATATTAATTCACATTGCCTAAAAAAAATTTCAAATGACAATGAAGTAACGAGAAAGCCCTCTTATCTTGAGTCACTTGAAAATGTGAAGCCAGTCATGTCTGATGCTTTACCACTAGCAGGTGAAATACTTTATTAATCAGAAGATATCCCGGGGTGTAGTTCATTCTCCGAACCACCCCTGGGTCATTCATCTTCTAATTTTATAAATGAATTCTCTACCAATATTATTGAATATGATGAAGCAACAAAGAAGCACCAGATTTGGTCTAATCAGGTAGAAGAATCTTCACCGAATGATAAAGAGGAAGTGTTGAATATGAGAAAAAGAACTAGTAAATGGTGAAGTACTAGTCATGTTTTGGCCTTTAGCCGACTATCAGTATGATATTCCAGAAATGCGGACAGAAGATTTTATAAATGATATTCATCTCAACATGTTGAAAACTATTTTTCACTTAACAGAGAAAATATTATCTTATGATGAATATAAAAATCATTTTAAGATAATAGAAGGGGTAAAACACCAAATTGATTTGGAATCTCTCTCAGTTTCCCGATATCCAAATGTTAAAAATCAGTAGAGATCCCTTTAGCGTGCATGATTTGGTGCACTAAAAGGTTTCTCTAGTTAATTACCAATTCCTCATCTAGTATTCATATCAGGGGATGGAGTGTTCATATAGCACTGCATTTCACTGTACTCTCCAGTCAACAAAGCCTGCCAAAATTGGTCTCATGAAATGTTATTTCCCATGGTCGGCCACAACCAGCTGGTTTTGTGTGTAATCAAAGGCTTGCTCAAGAACATGCCCCAAGTAGTTCTTCCCAAAGTCATACATACAATGAACAAGTTTTCAAATTAATCTTGCATCAAGAAAATGAGAATATCGAACATGCTTCTCGTTTAGAGCATGCAAATCATCATGCGACAGAAGTGTCAGAAATCTTCCAATGGTCATTTGAGTCAGGTGATTTGAGTGGATGTCGGATGATGAATCCGGCCAATTTCCGGACTAAGATCTACAAAATCAGGAGAGATTTTAAGAAAGCCTCAGATGTAGCAGCTTAAAAACCACCTCAGCTTGCTAGACTGTAGACTCTTTTAGCTCAACAGTTGGGATCAACAGATGGGATTCAAGGAGGTGAGTAGGGAAAGTAGGAACAACCCCAATTCACCGGACTATGGACTTTTTCAAATCCTCAATATCTTCCTTAGTGAAAGTCAATTTTCTCTTGGTTAGGGAAGAATCCACAAGAGGAAGACAGAGCCGAATTATCATGAGATTGCCTTAAAATTATGGTTCATCAAGAAGTTCTTGAGGGATCAACTCAACAAAAGGCAATGTCTCATAAAGGACATGAAAAAATACAGTATCGCAGAAATGCCGATATAAAAAATTCAATGCGTTATGCATCAATAAATGTCATCAATGTCGTTGTCACTGATCCCCCAGAACACGAGGTTCACTCAGAGGAATCAGATGAATAAGTTCCTACTCAAGAAGCCGTACACACAGAAATAAATGAACAACGTGTGCATACCAAAAGCCAGAGGGCTGCCCAGAGGCAAGATATTCATTCGGGAAATGCCCTTCCATAATCCAGAAAGGAACATGCCAAGGAAAAGGGTAAAAGTCCGGTTACGTCCCACCTTACCTCTGGAGAATGCCAATCACTCTCATTAGAGGAAAGGTTCGCACAACAAGATGAATAAATGAAGGAGTTAAGGAGGTTGAATGTAGAACTAGTTCAAGGTAGTCTTCCTCCTAAGCGTGATGGAGTCAGTCAGTCAAGGGAATTCATTGCAGTTACTGAGATGGATCAAGAATATCATCCTTTACAAGTACACCCTCACATTTCCAATCCTATGGGTCATTCGCAACAACAACCGGTAGTGCTACTGTCAGTCGTAGTACCAGTCACCACACCTGTCCAAACTCCAGTTATTGCACCTGCTCAGGTCCAAGCTCAACCATATGTTTTTCAAAAGTTTATAGCTACCATTGAGTAATTAATAGTTTGGTTAGAAGATATAGAGGGAAAACCTTCACAAGTTCAACTGGAAAAGAAATCTACCCTGAATGGGTTGATGCAATTCCTCCCCCATGAAATTTTGTGAATACCACATTCCCAATTTTTAATGGTTCGGGAGACCCAGAACATCACTTAACACATTTTTTTCTTGTGATACTATGATGGGAACTCCTTAATAATAAGAAGCAGTTAAGCTCAGATGTTTTGTGTAGTCATTATAAGGGCCTACTTTTGTCTGGTATAAAAGTTTGCAGTCTCGGTAAATTACCAGGTGGGAAGATCTCTGTCCATGATTCCTTCTTCAATTTAGCTCAACATTACCCAAGATGATAATTTTTTATCTTAAAAATTGTAAGAAAAGGGAAAATTAAAGAGTTTAGGATTTCATTGCTCGCTGGAAGGGATTAACATATTCCTTAACATTACCACTCCTTAAAGAATAGTTGTTTCCAATCAGTGTGGAAAATTTTCATGATGAATTATGCACCCTGTTGATTTCTATGAAATACATAGGAGGGTTTCATACCTTCAATCTCTCAATAGATCTAAGATTCTCTTATAGAGACTAAGGATAAAACTCATATAATTCCAGCAGCTCCAGGAAGGAGAATGGGTAGAGCAGAGACTACTACAGTCACACTTAAACAAGTACCAGTACTTGCTTCCACTTCAAAACCTTCATCTTATATAAGGGATCCACCTCCTGAGCGTCAACAACAGAGTTCGTCTCGCTAAGATGATCAAAGATATCCATGACGGAAACAATTTGAGGAGTTAAAGAACAAATTTTATTCTTTTATAAATGAAAAAGTTCCTGGTTTCTTCATTTCGGCTCTGGAAAATAATTTGGTTCAGTTACTATGGCCTAAAAGGCCGAACAAGGAAGGATATGAAGACCTTTCCAACTATTTACCATTTCATTAAATGTTGGGGAATCCCATTTAGGAGTTTTTTGTCTTCAAATACCTTCTGAAAAAGATGGTGGACTCGGGACATGTAAAACTGAAAGGTTCTTCAGCCCCTGTAGCATGTGTTACTGCTACAGATCCAAAGGAAGAAGGTGAGTGGTATGAAGTCAAAAGCAAAAATGCGTAGAAATATGATGATTGGATGGTTAGGAAAACGATCAACCAAACTCATGCCATTTTACGAAGGCAATTGAAGAAACCAATGGTGCATTCTGCAATTTCTACCATAGAAAAACTCCCTTCGTCAGAAGAAAAATCCTCAAAGAGGTAGCATAATTAGAAGAAAGAAGAGCATTCAGAAGAAGATGAGCTTATATCAAATCCTAAGTTGTCTTTGACTCGGGCAGATTTTATGCCATCTACTTCAAAAGCACGGGCACCACCCCACCAAACGGTACAACATGAAATGGTTGATCAGGAAGAGTCTTCATCAGATGAAGAGTTGATCTTTGGTTTTGTTGACATTATTCACTTAACAGATTCGTATGCTAGTCATAGTTTCGATCTTGATGAGCCTGAGTTCCCTATATCAAATAGAGGAATTAGAGGGAGTTTCAGAGGTCTAGGATACAGGGGAAGACATTGATATTTTAGAGGCCACTATTCCAATCCTACCCCTGCTAGAATAGTATATGTAACAGAAACACGTGGAAAATCTCTTCAGTGGGCTCAACAAGAACAAGAAAGTTATTCCACACATGGAAGATTCAGTCATGGAACAGTTATTTTAGAAGATCGGTTAGAGGTTACTCCTTCTTCCTATTAGTAAAAAAATAGACCTAGTCGGTCTAATATGCCAAAGCCAGAAGTATTTCCAACTCCTACCCCGATACAAGATGCATCTACTTCCAAAAAATCAACATAAGGCACTTGTGAAACCACATGTTCCTATTGGGAAACATAGACCTTTGGACCAAAATTATGATGTCTTGAAACATTTGGCCAAATTAGAGACCATGTTATCAATTATGGATGCCTTGAATCTATCAATGGATCTTCCGGAGACACTCATTGAGGCTTTGTCAAGTCCTCAGAAATTAGAAACTAAAATTTCTGCAGCTGAAGTCTACCCTGTAGAGAATGATCCTGCAGAATTCCATGTAGTGATATCTTTTATATATGAAGATGAAGATGATGTTGTGCATGGAAATATTAGACCTTTTTATTTATCTGAGAAATCCAATGAAGTAGACATCCTACGAGCATTCATTGATAATTTTTCAAGAGTCAACCTCATCCCTATTCATACACTTCATCTATTGGGCCTCAATGAATCTGATTTATCTCCTTCTACTTTGATGTTTCATGGATATGATAAAAATGAACAAGAACCTCTGGGCCAGATTACACTCAGAAATCAGTTTGGAGACCTTGTATCCAATTCATATTTCATGGTTTTTCTTCATGACACAACCTTCAACAATTTTCTTGGAAGACCTTGGCTACATCAACATGTGGCTATACCTTCATCATACCATCAATGTCTCAAATATTGTTTCAATGGTCAAATTGGGACATTGTATAGTGATAAAGCCCCATTAAAAACATTTCAATCTTAATACATTGAGGCATAATTCTATCACATGGAGGGAAGGGAGATATCTACGACAAAGGAGGTTACAAAAATTAATGCTCCATATGGTTTAGAAAAGATTCCAGTAAACCCATTCATACATGTTAGTACAGATTATGTGTGGTCTATCAGTAAAATTGATAGGATATACCCAAATCCAAATACTCTTATGGAAACATCCATAATATCAATTACGGAAACCAATCTAGACAATATGGTAGAAATTGTTGATTCACCAGGAAATGATGAATGATCAAATGGAGATGTATTCATTTCATCTACTAAAATCTAAAAATTCAATACTTCATCAACGAGGCTGGAAGAAGTTATAGAAATTCCTGAGATAAATGATGATGTTGATTCTCAATCCATCATCTCCTCTTTATTACACAAGGAAGACCCTTCATCATCAATAGTGTCAGAAATGGTATCCTTTTCCTCAAGATGTTCAAATTCTAACTTCTACCTTGATTATGGAAATTCTGCTTCATCATCTACTATGCAAGTAGAAAAAAAATAAGTAACACATATTGAATAAGAATATAAAGATATCATGGATTCTCCTCCAGCATTTGAAGAAGGTATCTCTACCACTGTGGATGAAGTCAGAGAAATAAATCTGGGTACAATAGAAGATCCACACCCCACTTTAATTAGTGCAGACATGACTCTTGAAGAGTAAGACATGTATATTTCATTTTTAAAGAAAGATGAGATATATTTACTTGGAATTATACAGAAATTATAGGGCTTGATCATGATGTTTCTACTCATAATTTGGGTTTTACAGAAGAACATTGAGGATTCAAGCAAGCTGCAAGAAGAACACACCAAACATATTCCCCCAAAATTGAAGATGAATTGGATAATATTATCAAGGATAACTTTGTCATAGAAGTTCAATATCCAAAATGGATAGCTAATATTGTCCCCGTGAAAAAGAAGAATCAACCAATTAGAGTTTGCATTGACTTTAGAGATCTTAATAAGAATTTTCCCAAGGATGATTTTCCAGTTCTGATCACAGAACTCTTAATTGATGCAACAGCTGGCTATGAATCACTTTCCTTCATGGATAGATATTCTGGGTAAAATCAAATCTGAATGTCTCCAGAAGATTAATAATGTACAGACTTCAGAGCCCCTCAAGGTGTGTTTTGCTATTGGGTAATGACCTTTAGCCTAAAGAAGGAAGGTGCAACATATCAACGTGCCATGCACTATATCTTCAAACCCTTTTTAAGGAAATTTGTTGAATTTTATGTGGACGATTTTATTTTTAAATCCAGACAATGTTCTAATCACTAGGATGATTTGGAAATCATATTCCACAAACTTTGACAACACAACTTTAAGATGAACCCCTTGAAATGTGCTTTTGGGGTAACCTCAGGAAAAATTTTCATCATTTTTGTATGCCATCGTGGTATCGAAGTTGATCCTGAGAAGACAAAATCAATCCTTGGTATGTCACCTCCTTGAAATTTGAAGGAATTGAGAGGACTTCAAGGACACTTGGCCTATATTCTACGTTTCATCGCCAATCTGGAAGGCAAATGTTAACCCTTCACCAAATTAATGAAGAAGGGAGTCACTTACCAGTGGACTAAAGAATGTCAAGAAGCATTCAATATGCTCAAAAAATATCTCTTCAGTCCACCAGTATTAATGCCACCTATTGAAGGAAGACCACGTATTATTTATGTAACAACTTTAGAGTGATCATTGGGTGCCTTCCCTGCCCAAAATAATGATGTTGGGAATGAAAATATCCTTTATTATCTCAGTAATACTATGATTGAGGCAGAAACATGATATTCAACTATTAAAAAGTGCTTCCTAGCGTTAATATTTGCAGTTCAGAAATCGAGACACTACCTGCAATATCATGAGGTCTAATTGGTATCTCGCAATAACCCGCTCAGATTTTTCCTTAGTCATCCAATGCTTACTATATATCTGGAAAGGTTGGTAGTTATTTTGCAGCAGTTTGATATCCAGTATGTGTCTCAAAAAGCAATAAAGAGACAAGCTATGGATGATTTCCTTGTTGAACACCCTTCAGTAGAAGATACATATTTAGATATTGAACTTCCTGATGAAGAAGTCTTCTCTACTCAAGATAATCTTCAAACATGGGAAATGTACTTTGATGGTTCTTCTAGAAGTCTAACATGGAAAAAATGGAAGATCCTAAATTCAATAATGTTGGGTTGGTAATTGTACTTATTTCCCTAGAAAAGGCAGTGCTACCCTATTCCTTCTTGTTGTTGGAAGGCGGTACAAACAATGAAGCAGAATATCAAGCTCTCATCACAGGACTGGAGTTGGCGCTTCAGGCACAGGTGAATCACTTAAAGGTTAAAGGTGATTCAGACTTGGTAATCAAAGAAGTCAATGGGGACTATGCCATCAGAAAATAATAGTTAATCCCTTTATACTATTATGCCAGAGAGTTAATGGCAGAATTTCCTTCGGAATTGACATTTTCTTATGTCCTTATATCACAAAATTCTCAAGCAGATGCACTGGCTAATGTAGCCACAACTCTAGCAGATCCAAATCGGGACGAAAAATCATCAGTATTGCCCACCGTCTTACAGTTTCACCTTATGTTCAAATCAGAATAGAGGAAATCAATGAAATTAGTCCCATTTATGAACCATATGGTCATATTATAGGATGGATGACATCTATCATGGAATACCTTCAAAATGGAACACTCCCACCTGATAGAGCTTTGAAAGAACAAATCCGGCAACATGTGGTCAATTTTACTCTTTATGATGGCCTAGATCACCTAGAAAAAATTCTCTACAAGAAAGGTTTTGATGGAATTCTCTTCAGATGTATTGATGGTGAAGAGACAATGGTTGTCATGAAAGAAGTACATGCAGGAGTATGTGGGGCCCACTAGTCTGGACATAGACTATCTGATCAAATTCGAAGACTTGGATACTTCTGGCCTTCAAGGATACAAGATTGTGTTGATTTTACTAAGAAGTTTCATTATTTCCAAGTATATGCCAATTTCATTCATCAACCCCCAGAGTTTCTCCATACAACTAAATACTCATTGCCATTTTCCATATGGGGAATGGATGTAGTAGGACCTTAACCTTCAGCTACATCCAAGCAGTTTAAGTATATTCTTACTTCTACTAGATTCTTTTCCAAATGGGCATAGGCAAAAACTATCAAAGAAGTTAGTTATAAAAGCATTGTTAGCTTCATCAAGTCTAACATCATTACCAGATTTGGTGTCCCTCATACCATATTGACGGACAATGGCACCAAATTCTGTTCATCCGAGATAAGGAAGTTGTATCAAGAATACAACATCAAATCCAACCATTCATCTCAGTATCATGCAGCGGCCAATGGACAAATAGAAGGCTTCAATAATACTCTTTCAAACATACTGCAAAATATGGTGGATAAAGATAAGAATGCATGGCCTGATAAACCTTTTCATGCTTTATGGGCTTATCGTACCACCACCCGCACTACTACGTGGTCAACTCTATATTCATTGGTATATAGAACAGAAGCAGTCTTGCCCATTGAGGTTCAATTACCTTCACTTAGAGTAGCCATTTTTTATCAGTCATCTAAAGATGAACAATCTCAAAAGTGACTGGATGAATTGGAACGATTATATGAAAAAAGATTGTGCGCCCTGCACTACTTGGAAGTCTATCAGAATCAAATAGCACAGGATTTCAACAAGAAAGTTCATCTTTATTCATTCATTAAAGGAGAATTGGTATTGGTCCTCAAAACTCCAATGATACCAGGAAAGAAACCTCCAAATCATGAGTCAAAGTGGGAAGGACCTTACTCAACACATAAGGTCTACTCCAATAGAGCATATTCTTTAATCTCAATGGATGGAGAACTCATCACGACTCCAACCAATGCTAGATTTCTGAAGATGTATTTTATGTAACACAAATACATCTTTTGTCCTTACTACAAGACTTTAAACTGTATGGTCCATCCAATGTCTAACATGACCTTAAACTGTGTCCAGTCCCTTATATGTCCTACATGACGTTAAGCTATTCATCGTTAGGGTTGTTGCTACCTCTTTTTTCTCACACCGAGTATGATGCATGTGAGTTTAGAGTAAGCGTAAAACATAATACCCTCTCTAGGCCGCTAACCATGTGTAAGTCCCAACACCATTTTTAGGTCGTTGTCATCAAGTACAACTTGATCACCAATTCATTTTCAATTGAACTACGCAGACTTTGATCCTTTCCTTCTATGCTGGGTACGTAGGAAACCTCCTGAGGTTCAAGCCCAAAACCAATATCTTCACATTAGTTCACCATCGTCCTTGATATATGACGTTAAACTATGCAGTCCCCCATTTTCCTCACTGCTAGACATTAAACTGTATAGCAATACTTCTTAGCTACATGATGTTAAACTATGCAGCACTGGTCCATGCATATGACCCTAAACTATTCATACTAACTATTCATACTTTTGTCCTATATGACAATAAACTACCATAGTCTTTGACACCCTCACTTGAGAGGGAATCATTATTGACATTGATCTCCAACCATTTCATATTCCAAGGACTACGTGCATATATGGAAATGCTTGAACCATTAATATTGGGTCAAACCATCATTGCACTAAAGCCCCCTTTCACTGTTCACTTGTACGAACAAAATCTGTACAAAGGGTATTTTAATAACTGTGTATGGCCAGATTCCCATATTTATGGGATACGTAGGAATGTTTGAGCATCCCTTGAATCCAGGACCAAGTGTTTGGGCCTAACCCCAAGTTCCACTTTTAGTCCCTTGGATGAAAAGTCCCCCTGTGAAAACATGAAGGTGGTATGAAAACCCTGGTCTTCATTCACATCAGGTTTATAAAACACAAAATGTGTATTCCTCATTATGGTCTGAGCTCTATGACCCTAAACTAAGATCTCCTACACTCTCATCCCACACGGAATTATACTACATTTCAAGAAATACATATGGCTTGATTCCCATCCTTATGGTATATTTAGTGAAGTCCAACATCTCAATTCAGGACCCAGCAACAACATGATTATGATTAGCATTGGTCTGCGTATCTTCTTCATGCATTAGACAATTCCCATTTTGATGTGCCATACTCCTAACCTTAAATAATTCAAGATCTCCATAACCCTTTTCTTGACTTCTGGTCACAAAATGTCTGATACCCAGGAATTCTTTTGCCTGACTATGCAGCACGTGCCCCTAGGTGGCCTTGCATAAGTAGTCTACATAACATACCGGTCAGCCAAAAGATACTATTATTTGACTATGCATCCAATTCCCTTAAATTAACCTACATAATTTAACCCTATAATGGGTTTATCAAATAGTGGCAACTTCATTCTTGGGATAAAAACCTCTTTTGTCCTTATTTGTCTTAACGAAAATATGTAGGGATCTGCAAAAATAGCCATCCTTAACATATTTATCCCATACTCTTTTTAATGATCTAAAAGTATTTAAGTCTATGGTGTATATTTCCCTTCCATACGTTTGGGTCAGACCTTCGCAGGAGTGAAATTCATCCAATTCATTGACAATCTTGATTGGAAATATCCTCTCCATATTCAAGTACCTCTCTCCATACACCAGACTCTATGCGTTGGAAAATTTGAATCTCCATAAACTTTCACAGGATTTTAACAATAGAAAAGTAAAATTTATGAGAGTTCTTTTGCCTGACTATCCATCAAGTGACCCTAGGTGTCCCTACATAAATAGTATACATAACGGACCTGCCAGCCAAAAGATGCTATTATTTGACTAAGCAGCCAATTCCCTTAAGTGGCCCTGTATAATTCAACCCCATAACAGGTTTGTTAAATAGTGGTAACATCACTCTTAAGAAATGTTTCCTCTAATGCCTTTTAACCCTTTTTTCATATCATTCCTCAGATTCAAAATTTCTTAAGTCATAGTTTACATGTTTTCCCCCATACTTGAATGTGGTAACATGTTTTCAGATAAATTATCAAGGAATTGAGTAAATTTTAATCTATTCGATCAACGCTATTCGACCTTAAACATCAGCCTTTTTATGTCTGACATTAATGACTTTAAAATGCCAATAAGAGACAAGTTACTCATTAAATTGGGAACCTATAAAAGGAAATCTGAACAAAAGTCAATTCCCAGCTCACTAAACGTACATTTTTTATGATTTAGGAAATATTGAACAACAAAAAGATTCAAAGTTTGTAGGGTTATTTTTATAATCCTAGAAACAATTAAACTATGCTTACTAGGCCTATTGGCTTAGGTAATATATATATAAGTAATTAGCAATGGGATGTAGGTACAAATGATTGAAGGTGAACTATCTTTTTCATTGATGCACAAAATTAGAAGAACATCCACAGATCAGATTATCTTCTCTTTTTCAATTAATTACAAGAGGCTTTCAACATAACTCTTCATTTGATTTACAGAATCCTGAGCTTCATCAGTAGCCACTTGAAGTTCATTCACTTGACCAGCTTCACTCTTTTCAGCTTGATGGAGTGCTTTCTTATCATCTGCGATGGCTTTCATACCATTCGTTTGAACTCCTTCTAGTGAATTGTTAAGCTGGTCAAGTTCCCCAGTAACAACATCTAACTATTGCTAATGGTGCATCTGCTGGAAAACATTCTCCTTGATCTTATGCTTCAGCTCCTTTAACTTTGAATCATGATCAGCCTCAACTTAGGACACCATAGCCTTGAATTTGCTAATATTGGTCAACATCCTTTCTCTGGTCAGATCTTGATGGTACATTTTCTCTTGCTCCCTCCTTAAGATTACTTGTTTCACCGTGGCATAGATCTCTTTATATCCAAAACCTCCAAATCCTAACATTATGAACAAGGATGATAGTCGCGGGATCTTCGAAGACAACTCCTCAAGAGGCACTTCAGATATAATCTTCCATATATTCAACCATGCCTTGCGACATGAGAATTGAAGCACCTTCTACACCTCTGGGTCTGACTCAACATCACTATCACAGGGGGGAATATAGTCTGGGATTAATGCACATAAAAAATTGCCCTATTTTACTCCCCCCCGGACCCTTGGTACTTTACTTTCTACTCCCATTGGGGTGGAGGCTGATGCTTCACCTCCAGATCTAGCCACTGAAATTAACGGCCATGCATAGGCAATTGAATGTTTGGGTTAGTTTCAAAGGATAAAAAATTTGATTATGTTGTCTTGCAAATTAAGTACATCCACAAATATTATTATATCTTACCCAATGATATATCAATATCATGACAAGGCTCCTCCCTATCTTTCCTAGCATCAACATGATTTTTAGGATGGATTTATGGAAACTTGGCTGGCTTAAGTTCCACTTGAGATAGCGTCTCTGCAATGATAGGGTTGTCTCTACCCCCTTCAGGAAATGACAAGTTAGTAGCTTGCTCAGACGAAACATCAGATTTCAACCAATCATGGTTAGATATTTAATAAGAATTTTTTAACAGGACAAAGGATAACACTCACATCCAAAATCTCCTAAATCACATGGTAATTTGACATGATCTAAAATTTCTTCAAAAGATGCGCCAATTTTCATCATTTCATCCAGTGATATCTTAGATTCCTGTTTAGTCTCACCATTGGGAGCATTTAATATGTCTTCTTGGTGACCCTCATCCTGCGACCTCTGACCCCGGACAACTTCTTCAGAGAAAATCACGGAGTCAGTTGCAGTGGCCGCCAATTGTTCTGGTGCAGCAACAACAGGAGCAGTACTGGGAATAGACGCTGGATCTTCTTCAGGAGCAGCCAAGTCAGCATGAATTTGAGACTGTTCACCAGCACCCTTCGTCATCCTCAGAGGAGGGTCAGTCCTCTCCATCAAATGGGAAACTTAGGAAGCCCCTGTAATCCCAAGAAATACGAGTAATCTTTTCATGAGTTAGGATTCATGACTATCCGAAGGACCTACCACTACTGATGAAGCATTTAGCTATGGAATTCTTCCTTCGATGCCTTTGTTTGTTTTACTTTTTGTGTGTGTTGACATCGTCACCTCCAAATACTGTTATTTGAGAGTGAAAATCTCTTTCTAACTCCTCGTCCATGGCTTGACAAATCGGAGATACCTCACCCAGCTCGCAGGGAGATTCAATAGCTCTGATGGAAGTGCCACCAGGGCTATAATGTGTTGAATAAACCTCAATAGTTCCTTTATTTACAAGCTACAGGATGAAGAAAGTAATTTCCTTGAGTAACGAATCCTTAACTGAAATCAAGTTGCAATGAAAATAAGGAAAGAGACTTACATCTTCAGGAGTCACGTAATCATGCCACTACCCATCTACTGAAGCACCAATCCCCTTAGTTGTACCATGATCCATAATTTCCTTCACCCGCTTGGTGGAAGTAATGGAATCATAAGTGGAATATATGAGCATATCTAGCTCTCTAATACCAGCCCACACTTCAATGGGGTTATCCTCGAAACAGATATTAGTAGAAGCCCAAATATTCCCTACTCCAGGGATATGTAGCCAACATATAAGTCCAGCCTGGTAGTTTCAGCATTGAAATATAAACTCCACTATGTCTGGATAACCTTTGGTTGTAAATATTCAGCATGTGCACTAGAAGACCGCAAAGAGGGTCCTACAATCTTGGACTTCAACTTCTTCCCAGCTCCTGCAATCACAGATAAAGAATAAGAAAATGAAACTGGTTGCTCTATAAAATAATGGTGATTAAATTCTCTCAATGATATAACTCCCCTGGAGTTGATGGAGTAAGTCTCTTAACTCTGGTAGGAGGATTATATCTGGCATGAGGCTGCTTTGATGCATGTCGTGCCTCATCATCCCCATCCTTGGAAATGAGAGAATCAGCCTCGGGTGAGGAACCTGGTGAATCAGCTCTGGGTGAGGAAGAGTCACCTTCCAGACGTAGGGTTTATTTCCTGAAAGTTCTCCTTTTTTGTCCCCACTCGAGGAACCAGATGATTCAGTACTCTTTCAAGGTATGATGTTACCTAGTTCTCAACTTACCATGTAGTCAAGTGACTCGCCGCTCCAGCAAGTGGTAGATCAAACACTTCCATTGTCTTCTCCGTAGCTGTTAGAAACCATAGTTGTTGGCCAACCATTGGATGAGGCTCTAACCTGACATGCACCAGAGGGGATACGACAATCTGTTTCAGACACTTGAATTGGCGTGCCAATCTATATGGAGCATAGGCCTCGCATATAATCTCTCCTTCAATTCGGGTGGCCAATACACCATCTCTGTAAGCTAGTATGTATGACCTCAATTCCAGGATAGCTATTCCATCATCAAGAAACTGCCCGGTTGGGGGGTTTCCATAAGGAAAGAAATGGAATTCCTTGAATATGCTCAGCCACACCTTCAGATCATTGGAGTTGATGGACAATGCAAAAATTCCAGAATATGCCTGCACTGATGGCCTGAATGAACTTGCAGGAACCTGTACTCTGCTCTGTACAGCGTTAGTCCTGAAGTGAGTGGTAATCCATCCCCACAAAACTTGGAATGTTCCCACTAATCTCAAATGAGACTTACCCATATAGACATGGAGTAAGCTCCTATGGATCTTCTCCAAAATTGGGGTGGCCAACCCAACCATTTTCCTCTCTGCCAACTTGGATACAACGACGAAGGTCCCTGGACTGATGCCTCCCTTTGAATCCCTAACTAGTAGAAGATAAACACTGAGCCACAAATCTAAAAATCCCACCAGACGAGTCTTCTCTGTGATTATTTGGTCCACTTCATACCCCCACTTTTCAAACTCTCCCGCTTCTAGAGTTGGCCAAAATGTGCCAAGAGCACCCCTCTTCTCTGTTCTGGGGCAGCTGGTAGGATGAGTACATGTGGGACCCTTCTCCTTTTTCTTGATAAGAAACATATCCATCCACTCTTCTGGATGAATATCCTTTCTAGAATGATTTTTGGCGGACTTTGAATTCTTGATCTTGTGGAAAATTTTCAATAATTCTGGAGCCAAAGCCAGAGTCTTCTCCAAATCATTCCAAGTCGCCTTGGGGGGATGAATTCATCATACATATCGCCCAAAATTGGATCCCCTGAGATCTTGTAGACATCCTCCAAACCGATTCCTACTTCTCCATGAGTCAGATGGAAAGAATTGGTTTCAAGGCTCCAACGACTGATTAGCTCCAGCACAAAGTTATCATTCTTGTAGACATATGTCTGCCCAACCCAGATGCCTTTATATATCACAGCTCCTTTCAGATCCTTGACAAACTCTGCACATGTTTGACACACCCAATATGCCCACATCCAAGTCGGCTTCACACCTCCTCTGGGACAGAAATCCCAGTGCTTTTTCCATCACTTGGATTGATCCATCTGAGAATTTTAGAAAATAGAGGGATAGCAATGCGGCTTCACCTCAGGATTGTGAAGTTTCAGATCTAGAGAACATGGGCTATGAGGCATTATAAACGTCTTCTCCACTATTCCAGAATATACAAATTATCCTGCAACTGAGACATTTACTGAAGCAAAATTGGTGTAAGTCTGAACCCAAGAATGAGGAATATTGTTCTGTGCATATGGAAAGTTGACTCCTTGCAGATGACCATGGCCATATAAAGTCAAGTAAATAATTTATGGGACATTGTCATGATATTTTTTCAAGTACTTGTCGAAATCTGGGAGTGTTCTGTCATAGATATCATAGTAATCATGGTCAACAATGTTCATCATGTCATCAATCGGCTTGCTATCCCTCTCATCAACCGATCTAATCTTCCTTGGAGCCATTGAATCTGCACATAGATCGAATAATTAACTTTAAAGTAAGTTGGTTTTTCATAAAATTTGTGAAGAAATCGAAAAAATAGATAAGGCATTAAGTCACGAAAGTCTAATCATGGCGCACAAGTCTAAGCCAGTCGCGCAAGTTTTATCGCGCTTTTACTGGCACACAAATTAGAAACATACTAAGGAACCACAATGCAACAAACAAAAGCGCAGATGAGCGAAAATACAAGACACCTGCGTGACGAGAGCTCACTTGCACGATGAGAGCGATAAGCATTCAAAAGCTGGATACTTTGCATGAAGTGACTCCTATATTTAAAGGAGATATAGAAACTTGCGCGCCACAACCTGCGCGCCTCATACCCGCGCGCCGCTGGATCTTGGTTTCATTCTTTTCCTCAGTGTCAAATACTTTTTCCTTTTTCAGATCCAAATCTGAGAGGGGACTTCCGTTGAAGCTTCGTTCAACATAGAGTCCAAAGATTGACTAAGGGAAGTACCTCAAGCAAAAAAGAGGGAAGAACATCAATAATTTCACAAAGGCATTAAGGCTCGCAAATATACCTACGCGCCAGTCTTGGGCGCGCAAGTCATGAGTGCGCCATTCATGGGCGCACAGTTCACTTGCGTGCCCAAAGGGGTTTTTTCCCAAACTCAGGTGGCCTATAAATAGCCCCTATGGTCCCCCCATTTCGAGGAGGAATTTTCAAAAACATAGATTCAAGATATGGTCGCCCAAGTCTTTTCCCGACATCTTCCGTGCACTTATAAAGTAATTCTTTACCTAGAATGGAAACTCTAAAGAGGAAGAATAAGGCCTATGTATTAGAACTCATCAATACTTCTGCGCCTAAGTGTCCAATCCTTAAGGGAAGTGAATACACTTGCGTGCCTCCATTACCTCACATGGAAACTTGCGCATCACCCGTTTGAAAGTTTCTAGGGATGATACTAAGGCCTCCAATTCAAAGTTGCCCAAGTATCACTTTATGGAATCTTCATCGCCCAAGTAGACTCATGTCGTGCAAGTATACTTGCACGACCAGGACTTGCGCGCCAGAACAAAACTTGTGCGCATCCTTCCTAGTCACCTCCTTTCCTCAAATCCACCTTTCCTCTTTAAATATAGCATTGAAAACCCTCTTCAAATCCATTTTTCGCATGGTTCATTTGTTTGATTCCTTATCTGAAAGGAATTATGAGAAGATCTTTTGATTTGCGCCTCCTTCTCAAGAGTAATCCCCAAATTACAAATCCCCTTAATATGGGAATCATCCTCAGGAGTAAGCCCCAGTCTTAATTTCTTTTGATTTTGGCTTCCTTCTCAGGAATAAAACCCAATCATAAGTCCCTCTTAAATTTTTGGCTTCCTTTTCAGGAGTAAGTCTAGGGTTAAAATCCAAAATCTCAATAAAGTACAAACACCTTTATGGACCCTGCTCTTGGGATTCTTTTTTAAAGGACTTTGTCTTCATTTACTTGGGTAGTCATACATACGTAAGCCCCACATCTTTTCTTATGATTGCATCTTTTGTGGCACAATCGTCAGGTTTTAATGAAACCTCTTGTTTCTCACATTGAGCATGACTCACGTGATCTTAGAGTGTAAAACTAATTATGAAATCTCTATTTGGGCCATTAATCATACATAAACCTCATACTTCTTCACTGGAACTACATGGGTTCTGATTACTTTTCTAACAAGGATACATAGGTAGCCCATCTATGGGTACAATCCCAACTCTAAAATAATCATGTCTTTCTGAATGATAATAAACTTCAACTGCCAAACTGAGTGGCTTTAAAACCAATATGGTCATCATAATGACCAAGAGAGTTATATATAATGTATTAAAGGATAACATTGACTAAGAATCACTAATTCATATGGATGATTCTCTATTGATGAAGAACCTCAAATACATATAAAAGATTCTCTAAATCCCCTACATATCAATCATTGATTGCATGGTCTAAAGAAAAAAACTCATTTTCATTCTTGGTAAATTAATAAGGATTCATAAAAATAACTCAAATCTATAAGAGAGTCTTGGAGTAGACATTAATTCCCCCCAAAAAGGTGTGATGAGTCTAACCTCCCATCCTCTCGACCAATGAAAATTCTTAAGCCTCATCAGTCCACAACTAATGGGAACCTACCTTTGGAAAGTAGGTCTAAATGGATATAGAATAATTGGATGTTTCTAGTTCTATGAATAAACCTATTATAAACCAATTGTAAAGTTTGAACCTTAAACAAAAAAGGTCATCCCCATTTCCAGAAGAAACATCCATGATAACACAGTCTATGTTTTCAATGTGGTATTTATAGATTACATGTGCTACATTGATAAGATATGCACATTGATCTTCCAATGGACCGTGAGAGCCTTGTACCAAGAAAAATGTGGGGGTTTCCATGGTTATTTATACCAGACCATGATATCTTTGGTGTATTTTTTTACCTAGGGGGTATTGACTGTGAGAGCTACATAGAGGTCATTTATAAATTATTGATGCTATGTAGACCAGGGCTGCTTTCCATGAGATCTACCCTAGAGGTCATTATATTTATTCTATTCCATGTGGGACCATAGGGGTTAGACTGAGATAGCCTTCCTAGAGGGTCGTTTGTGAATAAATGAATGATTGTGATGAGTCTGCCAAGCCAAAGCACAAGCTTGGACATAGTCTTACTTGGTTGTTTAGATTGTCTTCTCAGACATATTCTGTTATTATTATACTAGGGGATATAGAGCTTAGACTAGATTACAAGCTTACATTATTCAATGGATTGAATAATTAATTAATGTAAATGAATGTGATTGGAAACTATAGTATTTTTTACTTTTGAATACTTCCTAATTAATTGCTTCATTTTTCATATTTCCTAAAATATATATTCAAGGACATTTTGGCACATCTCTTTTGGTGGTTGTTTACTGGGATTCGTCTCACACCCTATTTGGGTCATGATTTTGAACCCAAAAAAATTATATGGTTGCAGATATAGATAAATAAAATCACCCTTCTTTATCAGGTACTTGACTGTTGTTGGAGTTGGAGAGCATGAGACCAAGTTGAGGCTTGCGATGCTATTAGATTATACTGTATTCTATACTTTGGTTTTAGGATTGTATTTCCATCATTGTGACTTGTTTGGATACTTTCATAGATACATATGACATGAATCATTTATTTAAATATTTTACAGTCATTTGTACTATCAGATTTCCTCTATTTACTTCTATTGTATGGTATTACTGCTTCTGCTATTGGTTACTACTATTTCCTGTTGTGTTACTCTGCCTATGAGGTAATAGTTTCCACACTATCACATCCAAGGCCCTCACTACTAGTCAGTAACCTTTTAGGTTTCTTGATATGTTCTTGAGCCAATGTTACCAATAGGGTATGGAGCACCTTTGGGCGGAACCCGGATCTAGGATGTTATATTGGATATATTTCTTTAATTCTTTGGAAAATCATATGAATAATGACTCATCTATTTAATATAATATCATCACACATTTACAGCTTCATTATTTCTCTTACAATCACAATCCTGGTGACCTTTCTGTTCACGCTTTTTTAAAAAATATCAATCCTTTCAGAAAAAAACTGGGGTGTTTCTTCATATAATTATCATATATGGGAAAATAATTCATTCCTTTTTCCCTTTTTCAATATCTTGCTACGCTATTCTCTTTTCCTCTTTCTTTCCATTAAATCCATAATATTTATAAAATTAGTTCCCTATCTTGATAGAACATGAGACTATATCTTCATATGATGATATATTTTTGGATACTAATTCTTTTCAGAGAAATTTATTTAACCCATAAATGAAATGATAAATCTTAATCCCTGGGTAATGTATGTAGTCCGTAGCATGACTTTCTAATCTTGTGAAGGTGGAATCATATTTAGCAACATTATCATCCTCTTTTTGTCTCAGAATCAATAGTTTTCTCTTTATATTCATTCTTTATTCATGAGGGAAATACTTTTCTAAAAAATCATTAAAATCCTTCAATTCCACAATTTAAATTTCTTCCACCTACTTCATTTTTTGAATTGGGGACCACTATTGATCGACATCTCCCGAGAGATGATAAGCTGTGATGAAAACCAAATAAATTTACTTTCTTCCCAAAGAAATAAAAAAACTTCTCTAAATAACTTATCCATTGTTTAGCTATAAATGAATTTATATTTACGTTTAATGTTGGAGGTTTTTGTCTCATGAATCGGTCTAACATTGTTCCCCCAAATTGTGGTTCAGGATGCTCCATGAAGGTAAGGTTATCATTCATAACCTGAGTTAACTATCCATGTATAGTTATAAGTTTCTTGGCCCCAGTTACAGCTCTTGCCCCAAACTCATTATATTTCATAGGAGGGAAATCTTTTCATGGATTATGTGTGTTGATATGGTTTGAATTATTTAAATTAGGAACCATTTATAAACAATGTAATACACTAGATTAGATCATAACAAAATGTATAATCATTTAACTAGTGAATAACATAACCTAAATTGAAATTTTATGTATGAATAATCTCTAAATAATAAACATGGTTACTTTGGGGAAATATTTACTTTCAAATCCTTCATAATGGTTTTAAATAGAACGTGAATTATCCTAAGAATATCCCCTAAGAGTGTCATACCAGGTGGGTAATAACGCCTATTGTCATGTACTAGGTTATCTCTAATCAAGCTCGGAACACCTTGTTTGAGTTATTACTCCTACGTACATTTTGTTCTAGAACCACATCAACTTGTTGTATCCAAAATGGGTGGTAATTTCATAGAATACCCAGATAATCTCTACATTACTAAAATTATAGGATGTTATTCTAAAATTATCCAAAAAGTGTATCTTCGGGTTATACTCCCTAATCTAACTTTTCAAAATTTAATTTCCATGATTTTTGCTAAACTTCCTTGGATACCAATTGCAACACCCCGACCTAGAATCCCAGAGCTGGTGCATTATTTTATTACATCTGCATGATTACAAGGGAAAATATCTTGTAGGAATGATCAGTTTAGAAGTATTGGAAAATATATTACATACATGAACATTTTATTTCAATTAAAAAATAAAATAAAAAATTGATAACATTTTTAGAATGTTGTTATTATATTAGATTAACCTTACATATTAGTCATAATACACATCATGGCAACCTAGGAACGTAAAACATAAGAAAGGGGTGAGCTTAGATTCTCAGTAAGGGTAAACAATATAGAAGAATCTATCTTAAATAATCATGAACTTTTAAGCTGATGTATAATATTGAATCACAAGACTTTTAAACATAATATTGAGCATAGTATGGAAAGAATAAAAAAATAATACCATTTAAACATACACATGGATATTCTACTAGTATAATAATAACATTTAATATCAATAACTAATTTACTAATGTGGTAATGCATAATGTCATACATCATAACCATACCGTCAAGGCCTTATGCCAAGACCATAAATAAACAAGTAAACATCCAAACTAGTTTCTCTCATGAGACCTATCAATGTATCGAGGGGATATAATATACCATGCCTATCTCACACTAAGTCTAATGCATTTCTCAGATGAAAAAGGGAAATTATAACCAATATAAACATTCATATTAAAACTAGCATAGGAAATCTTAATACATTATCCACAAACCATGAATAGTATAAAAATAGAACATCTACAGTCAAACTATTCATAAGTTAATCAATATAATATAGTAGATTTTATCATAAGAAAACAACATCAATTATTCATAAAATCCAAAAAATGTTTTTGACATAGATGAATATAATATAATAAAATCATTATAATTTTCATGAGAAATATAATATTTTTACTTTAAAATAATTTTCTCAAATTCTGTGAAATTATAAAAGAAGAAATTTTAAAATAAATTATTGAATGAAAGTGTCCCATTCCACTTGGAAACATTAAATTTAAATTAAAAAATTAACATTTAAAAATATTCATATCCTTATAAATAAATTCATAAAACCCATTATGAAATCATGGACATGAATGAGAAATATTTAGAGGAATAAATATTAGAAACATTTAAAATGATGTTTTATTTAATGAATCCCTTACGAAAAAACATAAAATTATCCTTTAGAAAACATTTTTAAGAAACATGGACATTGATCATAAATATGTCTCACTAAATACTTACATAAAATCAATCTCAGATAATAATGAGATTGTAAAATTAACCCTTACCATATGTCAATTTTCCTCCATACATGTATGAAACTTATTTATAGTGGTTTTAAACATATTATTAACTTGTACTAGAATCATAATAATATTTATGATATCATATATGATTCATTTATTATGTTACATTACATGTTTATTAACAATTCCTAGTTAAAGAAATGTTTTAGGTAATAACTACTTTGATAATTGTATGTGTTTTTACTTTCTATATTTCATAGATCATGATTTAATTAAATCCAGAATGTAAAACATGATTTATATATCATATATATTAAATATTTAAATAAATATATATATGTGTAAAGAAATACATCATTCATGGATACGGTAGGTTGTACGTACGCATGAATGTTGTTTTTGTTTTCTTATCGTATTGAATAGAATAAATTAAATCATATATATATATATTATAATAGAATTATAATTTCATTTATTTTATTCTTATTCATTATATATGTTTTTATAATCATTTATGAATGGTTAATATGGAGGATGAATCTCATCGCATCATGGAGACGGTAAGTCGTACGTACACATGAGGGACAATATCATTCCCTTAATTGTTAAATGGTATGGATTTGGATGGTACATTAATTAAAAAGAATAATTATCATTTAATATTCAGTATTTATATCTATTATATTCATATTTACACCTATCCAAATAATATTGTGATGAAAAACAAAGTACACAACAGCGTGGATATGATAAGTCATGCGTACGCACACATGGTGATATTGATTTTTGTATGATGGATTAAAAAAGGGATATAGTTGACCCATAATTATAAAAACACCTCATCAAGTATATTATACTTTATTTATTACTTTATTATGGAAAAAAATAGTAATATGATGTATATGGAAAAAAAATTGAATTAAATTGGTCAAACAATTAACTCTTCTTCGAGTATCTCGTTTTAATTTTTAGAAAAGGACTTCATAGGTTGGATTTCGTACCATAGAATTACCTCTAATATGAATCGAAGGAATTTAAGAGGAGAAAAAATCAGGGTTTGTCTGATCCAAAGGGCTATAGAGGTTTGAATAAAGGAGTAGGAGAAGTGAACATTTATAAGAGATGGAAGGGGGTCTTTTGGAAACTCCAAAACTATTAATTTAATATAAAATGAATTACAATTTAAAATAGATAAAAAGTGATTTATTTATAATATAATATTTGTATGGGTAGAAATACTTTAAAAAAATTAATTTCAGACTTTTTTAGGTCACGATATTAATCTTAAATTTTGGATTTAACCCTTACTTAAACAGTTGAACTCTTACCATGACTACTTGGCTTTTTCACTCTATAGTTAATATAGTTATTATAAAATAAAACAAGATACCAAATTTTATCATTTATTAAATCCATAAAATAATCCTAGTTATTTGGCTGAGATATAGTTTTTTATGAATTTTATATCATTTGATAAAATCACATTTATTTTAAATTCACATTTATGTTAATTCTGACATTACCTATTACTTGAGTTTTAAAAAAAATAAAAAATTGATTCATTCAAAAGAAATAAATTATACCATCCCTATAATGTAAATTCCAACCAAAAAATTGATGGATTTCATTGAATATTTCAAATTATATTTAATTTAATACTTTTAATATCCTTTAATTGATTCTTCCTTTAATAAACCAACTATTGCATCATCATTGTGTCACTATTTAATTTATAATATATTTTCTAAATTATAAATAAATTACCATGATGAATATAAATATTTTACATTTATAAGGACTCTTTATAGTTGACCATGTCACTAATATAACCTCATATTAAAACTATTTTACTTGTTAAAAAATAGTATAACAATACTGGATTTTCTTTAAATATAATATTATAAATGTGTTAAAGTAATCCAAGTCCCTCCAAGTTCTCCAAAAATATACCTAAGTATTTTTTAGTCTATATACACTTATAAAATTAAATTAGGAAAAGTTATAGGGTAATTTTATAATTCTTATAATATTATTTTTATCCTTAATTACCTGATTTACACTTAACTATGGTAAAAAACACAAAAGTTACTATTGACTAAAAATTATGTTATTACTATTAGACCAAAAATTTTATAATAATTACAACCATATATTCCCTTTTTTCAAATTTCAATTCATAGAAATAAGAAAATTAAGTTTAACTCTAGCCTCACAGATGTGGCGAGAAGGCGGGTAAAAGAGACGTTTGAAAGTTCAATAAAATATTATATCTAATTATATTATAAAAATGATTCCCATGAATTGTATTGGATTAATATATATATTATTAGTATATTATAACAATTAAAATAAATTTAATTTATAAAAATTGTTTCGATGAAAGAAATTATTTTTAAATGAAAAATGAATCATATTTTACTACTCATCAAAAACCGAATATTTTTACAAAAATACCAAAAATTCACCATAAGAAAATTTTGATATTAAATATTAAAAAATGAAGTATATTTTGAAGAATAAAATTTATAAATTTCATAATGTGGTAATACTATTCATAACCAATTTTTAAACGGATAGTTTGATATATCATAGTTGTAACACCCCGAGCTTCCACGATACGCTTCTCTTTCAAAAAATGCAATAACTTCCATTGTACGAAAGTTCAAGATTCTAACGCACCACAACCAATCAAAGTAGCTGATGTGAATAGTAATACCTACTTTTTGAAATTTTATAAATTTTATCTTTTCCAATGGACTTCTTTTTTGTATTCGGAATATCGAAATTACTCTAAGTTGAATTTTTTGTAATTTTCGGAGAACTTCCAATTTTTTATGAATAGTGAAAATACTTAAAAACAACTTTTTTAATCAAAATAATTTATAGTGATAAATTAAACTATTGAGTGGTTTTAAAGTATAATTAGAATATATTTTTACCATTTTATCCAATGGTGTTCATTAGAATTAATTTCACTTTCAAATTGGACATAAACAATTGTCAATCTTTTGATATATATTATTTCTCAAAAACATGCTATTTGTTGTGACAGCGAGAATTAGTTATAAAATTAATTAATGCAACTTATATTTTTGGAATTTTGTAAAATAGAAATAATTTTTGAATTTGGAATATCAATTATAGCTTAGGGTGAAAGATTGTAATTGTTCTGAAAAACTTCAATTTTTGATGAATAGTGAAACCACTAAGTGGTAGTTAAAAAACTAATTTTTCGTTTAAATAAAACATTACCACTTCTGTGATTTGATTTTAAAAAATACGACATACATGGTTGTCATTAGGAAGTAAAATGTGGTTTAATGGGATTAAAATAAATTTTGGTGAATAGTAACTTTTATGTTTAATTAATCGCGATTAAAGGTAATTGGTGAAATTTAAGGTAAAAATGATATTATAAAAATATGAAAATACCTTTACACTTGTCCTACCCCTATTGGATGAGTCATGGCCGACCAGGAAAATCCATGGGTCAACTTGGGGACCCCATGGAGCCAATTTGGTAGGAAAATGACATTAATAACTTTTTATTTAATGTTAAAATAAAAATGTCACAAACATGAGTTGTTTTACTAAAACAATTTTTAAATGGGGTTATACAAGTAATATTTTTGACTATAAATATTCATTATAAATCTAAAAATCTTTCCTACATCATGATAGTTTTTTTATAATTTTTAAACATTAAATAAATTAAATTATTTATGACAACATGATGATGCAGTGATTACCTCATTATTTAACGATCTAAATAAAATGAAAAGATAATGTAAAATATAAGACCTAAACATGTAAAAAACCTATCGGATGGGTGGATTTCGAACTCTTATCACCTTATCCCAGAAATATATAATTTTGGGACCTTTTAAATCCGAAAAACATTTTATGATAAAGTAACCTTTTATAACATTCCAAGAGTGCCCCTCCTCTCCTCTTATAAAAGGCCCCCACCACTACCACCTTATTCACACCTTAAATCCATTTGGCTCGACCAAACTCTGCCCAAATAATCTCTACACTTCTCTATCTTACTCTTAGAAGCCTCACTTTGGGCAGAAGGCTTCCCAAGGAATCCTTTGGCTCAAATCAAAAAGAGTTACCCGATTTTAAGGTAATGTCTTCTCTTGTGTTCTTTTGTTTTATTTTGCTTCTCCAACCCCCTAAAATCTTTTTATTACTTTATTTTGTAACAACATCAGTATACTCAATATACTTGGATGTTTTTATGAGAATTATTTTATTTACACTTACACCCACCTTCGTCTAATAGTTAAATAGCATATTGTTTCTGTGGGTGGCGAATTACAGCCTCACGAAACGATGATTGTTCAATCTTCTTTCAACACCTCTCATGGTGGCCATTATGAATAAAATATTTTTATATAGGATATATATTATGTTTTTTTTCTTATGATTCTGTATTTTTAATTTATGTCATACCTTTACGATTTCCATTATGGGTAAACGCGATAATTTCATTTTAGAAAATGCGGACTACCGCCCCCTCAAAGTGATTTGAATCGTTAATGTCATATGTGGGATGTATAAAGGATGGAGTAAGTGGTATTATACTTTATATTATACTATAATTATAGTATAACTTTATATAATTATAATTTCGTTCCATTAAATATGAAATATAAATGAAAGTAGGGTTCACGCGTACGTACGGCTTACCGTCTCTATGAACGGTGCATTTCATTTCTTACCAATAAATGTTATGTAATATTATAAATGCATGTATATAATGGATGTATATGATATATATGATATCTAAATCATGAATATAATTCTATATATAATGTATATTTCACCACATGAACAACTTGTAATTATAAGAAGTATATTTTTGACTCAAGTACCAAAGATCGACAAAATGACCGTTATTAACGTAAATAATTACATAATGTTCATAACATTGTAATAAGTGATATAAAAGAAATAATGAACATGAAAAAGGTTCTTAAGCAAATAGAAATTAACTCTAGTTTATTATTTAGGAGATTAAATAATGATCGAGTCAAGTCGGACACGAGGTAAGGGAACTTCTTAACCCAATTTCTATTCTTTGGGTTAATCTCCTACTTTCAAATCATGTCTTGATATTATTATGTCCTATCTTGTATTTTTAATTTCATTATGTGTACTTATAGTGAATACACATAATAGATCTATTTTATTTAAAAAATTATCTTTTTAAGGGACTTCGTCTCACTCTTCTTCATTGAGGCATATTTTGTTTTATACACAAATTTCTTTTATACGGTGTATAAACCCCTCTGACTTTTATGTTTATTAAAAAGGAATTTTTTTATACGAAGCGTTTTACTAAATGAAAAAAAGGTATGTTTTTCTTGTCGTACGTATGCGGCGACAATGAATTCTCCGCCACTGTGAGCATTATTTGAGTTTCGGATTCCTCTATAAGCCATAATTTTTTTTAAATGAAAAATAAATACCAAGTTTTAAATCACTTTTATTTTGGTATTGGAAATGGTTTTGCAAATGTTTTATTATATCAATGTGTTGTATTGATATCTTGTGATTGATATGTGGAAATTTTATGTTTTCTTTATGCATCTTTTATGTGATACGATTATGTTATGGTTTATGATATGTTTAAACCTGTTCATATGAGGAATGCATTGGACTTAATAAGTGACGGTTGGAGCCCGCTATAGCTCCTCGATTCATCGATAGGTCTCATGAGACAAACTAGTGTCTTGGCACGAGGCCTTGACAAAATATTATTTGTTGTATTGGCATGAGGCCTTGGCTACGTGGTTATGATAGTCTGACATTATGCATTCCATCATTATGAAAGTGGTTATTGGTATTGCATGTGATTATTCGACCAGTAGAATATTCATGTGAATAAGTAAATGGAATTATCTCATTTTAATTTTTCCATATTTTGTTGAAGTTCAAGTTTATAAGGCTTTTGTTTTAGTTATACATTGCCTTAAATGTTTTTTTTATTTATGAAAGCTTCTGCTATATTGTTATCCTTACTGAGCATCTGAGCTATTCCCTTCCAATGTGTTAATTTTTCCAGGATGTGAAGAAGTATATTATGAATGACCTGCAGGGATAGTATGAGGGGATATGAAGACAATATGTTTTTATAGTTGTGTTTTACTTTATGATGTAATGTAATACTTATGAATGTATCTATTGTTTCCAAGGCTACTAAACTAATCGGCCTTTCAAGACTTGATCTTTTTTGATCATGCCAATGTTACGCAATAATGCATCGACTCTGGGTAACTGGGTTCGAGGCATTACATTTGGTATCATAGGCATTTTAGTACTAACCTTGGAAGCTATATTTAGATAAACTCTGATTAGATAACATTTCCCTAAGATAGACTTTGAGGATTAGTATAGAAGAACTTTCTAGAATTTTGGTATTATAGAGATTTTGTGAGTTTTCTGAGCAATACATCTCTGTCTGGATACGAGCAGGTAGAGACGGATCTGGCATAGATGTACCTAGGGGTAAAACCTAAAAACACCGCTCTGAGCTAGACTCAAACGGGAACTGGTGCACGACAACGGGCCTTGCTGCACTCTTGGTTACGACACTCCCGGGGGATATGCTTAGGATAATTATCATTTTCTTTACGAACCATTATAAAGGTATTATGAGTACATACTTCCTCAAAGAAAACATTTTTATGATTATGTATTATATCCATAAATAGTTCAATTTATGTTAAGTGTTTTACAAGTATGGAATTATGTATTCTAATTCATAAAATAATCTAGTTTATGCTATTTTTTAGAAATGGCACCTAGTGGGAGGAATGTAAACTGTATCAATGCACGCACTCTGTGTAGGGATTGCCCTCCTACTCAAGATAATTATTGTGGAGCTGGAGATACAACTGGTGTTGATCAACTTATTACTATACTGGGACAACTCACTCAGGTTATGAATAATAACCTTACTCGTATGGAGCACCCTAATACACAATGTGGATGATCAATATTAGACCGCTTCATGAGGAAACAACCACCAATATTTAATGGGGGTACAAATCCATTAGTAGCTGAGCAATGGATAAACTCTTTAGAGAAAATATTCCACGCCGTGGGGAGTAGTTAAAGGGAGAAGTTGTCATGGAAGTTTACGGCCTCACTAGAGATGTCGATCAGTGGTGGTCGCTGATTCAAAACACAAAGGAAGGTGATGAAGTATCGAATATGGAATGGAGGGAGTTCAAAGAGATTTTCATAGAAAAATACTTTCCTCATGACCATCGAGCAGATATGGAAAGGCAATTTCTGAGTCTGAGGAAGAAGGAGGATGAGAATGTTGCAAAGTACGAGGCTAACTTTACAAGGTTAGTGAGGCATGCTCCGGATTATATACGTAACCCAATAAGTAAGATTGATCATTTCATTGATGGGTTAAAACCATTTCTTCATCGATAATTAGTCTCACAAACCTTCTCTTCGTACAAAGACATTGTCTCATGTGCTATCAAAACAGAAAAAGAATTCTCTAAATCTTATGACAATAAAGTAAAGAAAGAGAAGAAGAGAATGGTGGAACAAGAGACAGATAAAGGGAAAAAGGGAAAGAAGTATTTTCCATTATGCAATAATTGTGGGATAAATCACCTCGGTACTTGCCTAAATGGAATCGGAGTTTGTTATAAATGTGGAGAAAAAGTTCACCATGCTCAGGATTGAAAGGGAAAGAAAGAGGCCATCAATGTTTAATGCTACAATTGTAGGGAAATGGGGCATTATGAAAATGAATGGCCTAAGCGTCAGGGAAACTTACCTCAGAAAAGGACAAGGGGTCAAGGACAATCTTATGCTGTTACTACAGTTGAAGTGGAATAATTAATGTATTGGTGCTTTTGGAAACACGGATTATATTCTGGTTATAAGAATAATGTGATATATATAATGATTGTACTACAGTACTTGTTCTTTTCATTAAGGTTTTAATATGATGAAGGTAATCATATTTTTAGAATGTGACAATAAGAGAAACTTTACTTTGTTTGGGGAATATAATGTTACAATTGATTTTGGAATTTAAGGACCTTTTAGAGAAAGTCTGGACGGATGTATTTTGGATATCTATAAAGGTTGGAATGGATTAAGTTGAACTTTGGATAGTATTGTTTAAGGTTAAAACATTTATGAAGATTATTTTTAGAATATTATAATAATATAGTTTTAGGAAAAGGACAACCTGCAGGTTGGGGGATAACCCGTCGCATCGGACAAAGCTGTAGGAATCGAACCCACAACCATAGTGCGAGAAGCCTTTTTTACCTACCACTAGCCTACAGGAAGTCCCTAGTTATTAAAAAAAATCTTTCCTAATCTAAATGGTATGTGTTAATATTTGGAACCTTATACAATTAGGATAAATAGAATATTTTTGAGTTCTATTACACTTTGGAGTGAATGATGGGTTTGTGGTGAAAATTTATTAAAGAATGAAAGTCTACATGAAAAGTAAGTACATTTCCTTACATTCTTAGTAAATCTCTTAAATAAATTCCTCAACTTTATAAAAGGTAACTTAAAACAAAAACGTTGCCAGTTAACTTTTCCAACTGAGGATTCAATGACTGTTTAACCAATCACAATTTTGTGATTTTCTTCTGGTTAACTTTATCCTAATCCTGTTTTCTACAACTCTCCATCAGACCTTGATGGTTTTTTTTCTTCCATATCAATATTTTCATATAATCCTAGTATGGGCTATCTTGGGTGACATTTTTACTTATCTTTCTTTCTTTTAATGTTATATTTTTATTAACCTTTTTTCCGATGTGGGTTTTCCACAAAGGTATATTCTATTTTCAACCATTTATTTTCAAAGAAAAATGTCAAATTGCGAGGACACAATTTATTGAAGGAGGGGAGAATTTAACACCCCGAGCTTCCACAATACGCTTCTCTATAAAAAATGCAATAGCTTGAATTGTACAAAAGTTCGAGATTCTAACGCACCACAACCAATCAAAGTAGCCATTGTGAATCGTAATACCTACTTTTTGAAATTTTATAAATTTTATCTTTCCAAATGGACTTCGTTTTTGTATTTGGAATATCGAAATTATCCTAAGTTGAATTTTTTGTTATTTTCTGAGAACTTCCAATTTTTTATGAATAGTGAAAAATAATTAAAAACAAAATTTTTATCAAAATAATTTATAGTGATAAATTATAATATTGAGTGGTTTTAAAGTATAATTAGAATATATTTTTACCATTTTATCCAATGGTGTTCATTAGAATTAATTTCACTTTGAAATTGGACATAAACAATTGTCAATCTTTTGATATATATTGTTTTTCTTAAAAACACGCTATTTGTTGTGACAGCGGGATTTTGTTATAAAATTAATTAATGAAACTTATATGTTTGGAATTTTGTAAAATATACGTCATTTTTGAATTCAGAATATCAATTATAGATTAGGGTGAAAGATTGGCATTGTTCTAAAAAACCTCAATTTTTGATCAATAGTGAAACCACTAAGTGGTAGTTAAAAAACCGATTTTTCATTTAAATGAAACATTACCACTTCTGTGATTTGATTTTCAAAAATCTGATATACATGGTTGTCATTATGAAGTAAAATGTGGTTCAATGGGATTAAAATAAATTTTGGTGAATAGTAACTTTTATGTTTAATTAATCGCGATTAAAGGTAATTTGTGAGATTTATGGTAAAAATGATATTATAAAAATATGAAAAATACCTTTACACTTGTTCTACCCCTATTGGATGAGTAATGACTGACCAAGACAATCCATTGGACAACTTGGGGACCCCATGGAGCCACTTTGGTAGGAAAATGACATTAAAAACTTTTTATTTAATGTTAAAATAAAAATGTCACAAACATGAGTTGTTTTACCAAAAAAAAATTTAAATGGGGTTATACAAGTCATATTTTTGACTATAAATATTAATTAGAAATATAAAAAGATTTCCTACATCATGATAGTTTTTTTATAATTTTTAGACATTAAATAAATTAAATTATTTATGACACCATGATGATGTAGCGATTACCTCATTATTTGACGATTTAAATAAAATGAAACTATAATGTAAAATCTAAGACCTACACATGTAAAAAACCTATTAGATGGGTGGATTTTGAACTCTTATAACCTTATCCTAGAAATATAGATTTTTGGGACATTTTAAATCCGAAAAGGATTTTATGATAAAGTAACCTTTTATAACTTTCCAAGAGTGCCCCTCCTCTCCTCTTATAAAAGGCCCCCACCACTACCACCTTATTCACACCTTGAAGCCATTTGGCTCAGACAACATCTTCCCAAATACTCTCTCAACTTCCCTCTATTACTCCTAGAATCCTCACTTTGGGTAGAAGTCTTCCCAAGGAAGCCTTTGGCACAAATCAAAAAGAGTTACCTAATTTTAAGGTAATGTCTTCTCTTGTGTTATTTTGTTTTATTTTGCTTCTCCAACCCCCTAAAATCTTTTTATTACGTTATTTTGTAACAAAAACAGTGTCCCCAATATACTTGGATGTTTTTATGAGAATTATTTTATTTACACTTACACACACCTTCATCTAATGGTTAAATAACATACTATTTCTGTGGGTGGTGAATTACTGCCTCATGAAACGATGATTGTTCAATCTTATTTTAACACCTCTAATGGTTGAAATTATGATGAAACTATTTTTATATATGATATATATTATGTTTTTTTTCCTTATTATTATTTATTTTTAATTTATGGCATACCTTTATGATTTCCATTATGGGCAAACACGATAATTTCATTTTAGGAATAGTGGACTACCGCCCCCTCAAAGTGATTTGAATCATTAATTCCATATGTGGGATGTATAAAGGATGGATTAAATGGTATTATAAATTATATTATTCTAGAATTATAGTATACCTTTATATAATTATAATTTCATTCCATTTAATATGATATAGAAATTAAAGTAGCGTTCATGCGTACGTACAACTTACCGTCTCCATGAAAGGTGCATTTCATTTCTTACCAATAAATGTTATGTAATATTATAAATGAATGTATATACTGGATATATATGATATATATGATATCTAAATCATGAATATAATTCTAGATATAATTTATATTTCACCACATGAACAACTTGTAATTATAAGAAGTTTATTTTTGACTCAAGTACCAAAGATCGACAAAATGACCATTATTAACATAAATAATTACATAATGTTCATAACATGGTAGTAAGTGATATAAAAGGAATAATGAACATGAAAAAGGTTCTTAAGAAAATAGAAATTAACTCTAGTTTATTATTCCGGAGATTAAATAACGATCGAGTCTAGTCGGACACAAGGTAAGGGAACTTCTTAACCCAATTTCTATTATTTGGGTTAATCTCCTACTTTCAATTCATGTCTTGATATTATTATGTCCTATCTTGTATTTTTAATTTCATTATGTGTACTTATAGTTAATACACATAATAGATCTATTTTATTTAAAAAATGATCTTTTTAAGGGACTTCGTCTCAATCTTCTTCATTGAGGCATATTTTGTTTTATACACAAATTTCTTTTATACGGTGTATAAACCCCTTTGACATTTATGTTTATTCAAAAGAAATATTTTTATATGAAGAGTTTTACTAAACAACAAAAAGGAATGTTTTTCTTGTCATACGTATGCGGCGAAAATGACTTCTCCGCCGCTGTGACCATTATTTGAGTTTCGGCTTCCTCTACAAGCCATAATTTTTTTTAAATGAAAAATAAATATCAAGTTTTAAATCTATTTTTTTTGGTTTTGCAAATGTTTTATTATATAAATGTGTTGTATTGATATCTTGTGATTGAAATGTGGAAATTTTATGTTTCCTTTATGCATGTTTTATGTGATACGATTATGTTATGGTTTATGATATGTTTAAACCTGTTCATATGAAGAATGCATTGGACTTAATAAGTGACGGGTGGAGCCCGCTATAGCACCTCGATGCATCGGCAGGTCTTATAAGACAAAATAGTGTCTTGGCACGAGGACTTGACAAAATATTATTTGTAGTCTTGGCACGAGGACTTGGCTACGTGGTTTGATAGTCTGGAATTATGCATTCCATCATTATGAAAGTGGTTATTGGTATTTCATGTGATTATTCGACCAGTAGAATATCCATGTGAATAAGTAAATGACATTATCTCATTTTAATTTTTCCATATTATGTTGAAGGTGAAGTTTATAAGGCTTTTTTTAGTTATACACTACCTTAAATGTTTTTTTTATTTATGAAATCTTCCTCTATATTGTTATCCTTACTGAGCATCTGATCTCACCCCTTCCAATGTTTTAATTTTTCTAGGATGTGAAGAAGTATATTATGAATGACCTACAAGGATAGTATGAGGGGATATGAAGACAAGATGTTGTTGTAGTTTTGTTTTACTTTATGATGTAATGTACGACTTTTTAATGTATCTAGTGTTTCCGAGGCTACTAAACTAATCGGTCTTTCGAGACTTGATCTTTTATGATCATGCCAATGTTACGCAATAATGCACCGACTCTGGGTAACTGGGGTCGGGGCGTTACAATAGTGTGATCGAACTTGGTGTTGTGTGTAGCGTATGCTATTGAATTTATTTAAAAGGAAACATATTGTGATATTTTGGGGTGATACAGTATATATATCTCAGTTCTGTGAATATTTATTTATCCTTATACACTAAATCCTTATCTACAATTGTATTGTCATCTAAGAATTATTTTTTTTACACCTTCATCTTTGAGAAATATCAATACGATACTAAATCTAGTATTTTTTTTCCTGTTATATTATTTCTTATTTTAGAGAAATCAAATTTAACTTCAAAAAAAAATCATATTTTATTTGGTGTTTTTCCCAATTCAAACTTCGAAACCATGAAATGTTAGTTTCTATTTCTCTTAGTTGTTATACCTTCATCATATCTTCACTATTCATGTTCTCAGAAACTCACATAATATTATCCAATACAATATAGATTCATATAGTCATTATAAATTCAATTTTCTTCATAATTATAATCATTTTATTATTGTTTCAATCAATATATTATCACTCACTGTTTTTCCTCTAAATATCGGTTCAACAAATGAACTAGTTTTATTTTAATTCATATTTCCACATTATGGGATCTTCATCAACATAAAATATAGTTAATACTTATTCTATATCAATTATGTTCCCTGAAATCAATCCAAAAATATTTATTACTACTTCTGAATATAATTATTTCCCATAATTCTTCCCCAATACATTATAAGAATTTATTCTTTTTTACTTCAAGGGACACAAACCCTTTAACATCAAAATATATGAATTATTAAATCATTAGTTTTATAACTTTGAAACTACTTGTTATTATCCTAATTTCGAGGTGATTTCCTTCTAAATATTTTTATTCTAATGTTTTTACTTCTATAACACAAATAAGTATCCTTAACAACTAACTTACTTATTGAATTTCTATAACCCATTGAAAAAATACAATACTTTATATTCATAATTTGATTGGTACATCAATATCACCCTTTGGATTTGGTATTAATAAAAAATTTTCCATAAATTCAATGATTTATCTGTAAATTTTATTTATAATTATTGTCTTAGTCTAATAAATTCCTTGTATAATAAAAATCATATTAATGTTTATTCTTATCCAAAATGTGTTTTGTGAATGCTAAATCATTCTCATAAAATATTTTCATTTTCTCTAGAAATGATTATAGCTTGTAAGTGATGGTCTACTAATTGTTTATGAAAAAGGAAAATAAATGACCATATGAGGAAATGAACAACCACACACTCTCTCAAGTTTCATTTATAACCACAAATGAAAAGGTAATGATTGATCTCAAGAGGAAACTATCCACTATAGAGATAATGGGGTGGTTGAACAAACAATAAAGTTACTTTATGTCTTAGGGATCATGTATAACCAATCGTCCATATTATCTTTTTAAAATATTAAATAGTATGTAGTTTACTATAAGTAGAAAAGGTAGACCATAAGAACAAAACTATCAACTGAAATGTCATTTTATCGACCATAAGTACAAAGATTCAACTGTATGGGAGATAAAAATATATATCTATGAATTTCACCAAGTGTTGAAGTGAACATGAAATGTTGATGTTCCATATCTAATGATACCACTACCCTGGATACTGATAGGGAAAACGTGAAATTGAATTTCTCTGAGAAGAATTTTTTATTTTATTATAAAATTATTATTATTAATTCACCCACTTTTCTATGCCAAATTAAAAGCATTTAGAATTATTAAAGTATTGCGATTTTACTAAAAAATACAAGGATATTCATGCTGATTTATCAATGGATATTTTTTTGTAGAATATATTTTAAAAGGAAACCAAGTAGAAGAAATGTGTGCAAGAATTTAAATAGAGAAAGAAATAGTGATACTCATATAAACACATTAACACCAAAATTATTCCTAAATCATGAAGAACATACTATTATTTTTAGTATCTGTGATATCTTTTTCATATCATATATTTGAATATACAATATAAAAACATTGGAATACATTTTTTCATCCATTTTAAATTTTAATATTAATATGAGAAGTAAATAGAAACCTACAGAATAACTTAGAAACATACTATTCTGTGTTGTTTTTTTAATTCTTTCTCATTTTTATTTTATTTATTTTAGAGCTATTAGTGTGAATTTTATTTGTAAATATTAATAACCAACTCTTTTATGAAATATATATTGAAATAATCACTCTCTCTCTCTTTCTTACTTATCTATGATCCAATGTAAAACTGTGGAAGGGGATGTGTTTCCAGGGCTGCCTGTTAGCAGATTTTTTATATCATTTCTCCCATGCATGAACTATGGAAGATCTGCTATTCCTAGAAATAATTATGTAATATTTTCTGTAAACCCATATCTATTTTGTGGATCGATTTATTTAATAATAAATTCCTTAGATTCATGTGATTTCAAATTGGAGGGGATTATGTCTCGACTTGATACCCAAACCTCTGTTAAATTATATTGTTCTATATTTGACATAACTTGTTATAACCATCTTTATTTATTTTTTCATTATATTGAAATTGAATTATTTTCAGTATATAGTTTTTTAACAAAAAAATTATATGATATTTAACATAAACTAGTCTTTTATATACTGTGTTTTCTAAAAGTAGAGTACTTTGTATTATAAAATGTATTTTCAAAAGAATTTTAATTATGGTGTGATCAATATTTTGAAAAAAAAAATCAAAGATCATATTATATGTTTTTAAAATTATATTAATTTTATTTTTTTGTCAAATTGGGGTATTTAGTTTTTCATTTTTTTTAATGAAAACAATACTAGAAACTCAATTCACCCCTTCCTATGATTTTCAGTCCGACCTATATTTAGTATCTAAGGAGTTTAAAAAATATATTTTTACAATGATGCAGTTTTATTTAAATATCATGAATTTCTATTTTATCTATATTTAAGTCATTATAAATAATCATAGTAAAGAAGGAGTAGCCACTAAACTGCCTCCTTTTTTTAATGGCACAAATTGGTCTCATTGAAAATAAAAGTAAAAATTCATTTAGAATTCATGGGAATTAATATCTGAACTGTAATGGAATATAAATATAAAATGATTAATTTTCAAGAGCTTATTAGAGTGATGAAACTAAGGTAGAAGATAAACTCTTCTCTCGAGTGACACTATAATCATTTCATCATTACATATCATTATGTGACCTTAATTGGCGCCTCCTCATATGAAAAAGGAAACTAACTACTAGCATGGATCTATGTTGATGAAATGGGGAGATTATACCAACTTATCAGTATAAAACAATAATATAAATAATTTCAACATATATAAAAACCAAAATAAACCATACAATGGAACTACTAGAGTCATGGAACAATGATAAACCTAGTTAAACAAAATATAACCATGATATGTCTATAATACATGTCACGAAATAAAAAAATAAAAACAAAAATACCGAAATAAAAAATAATATACTAAACATGGACTTGATCCCAAAATTGGCCCTCATATCCCAAGATCAAATCGACCCATGCATAAATAAAACACAAAGTCCTTGTCCTGAACCTATAACTGAAAGAAATTAGTGTGTGATCTGGTACCCAAGAGCCATGGTGGCTCAAGAAGGGTCTGTGTAAAACTAATACACCAGAAACTATGTCTAAATAAATAACTAGTCTAATAAAATTGTATGTAGGTGTATAAATAATCAGTTTTCCAATAAAAAATAAAATTGGTTTTATCTTGGAAATTTTTTTATCAGACACCATGGGCTTTCAGTTTTCACAATTATACCATAAAGTGGGTTTCCGACATTATTTCAGATGGGATTTCACTAATCATTTACAATTTACATGTACCTTGTGATATCAGTAAAGTTACCCTTAACTCGTATTATTGGGATAATAGGTTGGTAAAAATGATACTTAGTCCAAGTATCCAACCAGTATTCAGAACTCTATATTTGACCATTCCAATAAATGATGGGAAAATACATGTCCAATATACCAAACCACGATATAAATTCCCATGTATATACCATTTGAGTTATGAGAATCATTCAATACTCTAAAAACTAGGGTGCACTGGGGCTCCTGAACCATCATTATGGACCACCCAAAACAATGGAGTTGAACTTCAATCCAACATCCCAAAATAGTGAATTCAGAGCGTAAGTCCAACTTTCCCAAACCATATAATGCTTATTATCATTCAAGGTAATCATTATCACTATCCATTAATTAAACAATAAAAAAATGGTAAACCATATTCCATAAATCATGATTACAATGGTTTATTACGTTTAACCCCCTTTTACCCAATTTCATAATCGACCATTCCAATAATAATTCATGTAAGGCATCAGAAAAATGTTCTTCAAAACCAATTAACACATTATCATTCACCATTAATTAATTTTATAAAAACATATAACCTTTTGAGAGGTTCAACATAACCACTCACTTTATTAAAAATATTCAAAACAACACTTAAACAATGGTCTTTCTATTTAAAAACCAAAATATGCCCCCATATCCATCCATTCCTTTAGATTCATTTAAAAGATTCCACCAAGACATTTTTATATGGTGTAAATCACACATAAAAATAAAACCATTATTTTATATATAATTAGAAACCCCTTTACAAATAACTTTGAGTCAAAAACCTCCTTTTAAAACATTATCCACTTTCCAAACATAGTTTCCATCATTATAAACCACAACTGGATTGAAATCCAAAACATGCCATTTATACTATTCTAAAATCTATATTTGAATTTCAAAAAATCAAGAATATAAAATATCTCAACCATCCATTGTACTATGCCAACATATCAATTAACCATATCAACCCATCCACTCTCATGAATTCCTTATCCCACTGTTTATGAGTTCATTTTACCATTTACATGTGTCTCGTACATCACATGGGTAGCCTTATGTCCTGTATTAAATCATCATTGGACTCTATGGGGTCGATAAAGGGGTTAAAACATCAATTTCATCCCCAAATTACTATCCTTATCCTAATAAATAATAACATATAATGTAATTGAATTGGAACAACCACATATGTGTATAAAACATCAATGATATGGGAAAATCCTATAGACTACCTACCTCGTACTTGTACATAAACACTAGTTCAACAGTGTACCTTGACTCAAACTAATACGATATCAAAACAAAGATATATAAAACCCTAGAAATCAAGGGTTTATATATTTTAAAGGAGAACAATAACCACACTAAGATACTTCTAGAAAATTGAAGGAAATTGAGTTAAAGATTTACAAAGAGCTTCAAATCACAGTAAACAATGCCTCTAATTACTTATAATTGAACTAGAACCATAAATGGAATATGAGTGAACTAATGGTCTATATAATAAGATATTTGAGATCGAATGGTTTAAAAAATCATGATATAAAAATTCAAGCCTATGAGGAAAAAAATTTCATTTTTCCACACATTAATTGGCGCATTATTTGGATTTATTTTTTGAAAAACCTTTAGCCTACTATGAAACTTCATATTCCCTTGATGGGTTTAAATTGCTCAGTCTCATAGAGGAACTGATACCATTTAAAAATCCTTGTGAATCCCATGTGCTCACCCTTATCCAAGTGAAGTTGGTCGTACAATTGTCTGGGGGATCCCACACAGTTTTTCAAATAGTTTAGAATCCATGAATCTTGTTCTATTCGGGACACCCCAACCCCACACAGAAATAGTTCATGGTTACTATTAACCATGAACTAACCATGATCCAGGTGCTATATATCCTATTTTCCACTCTTTTCATGTCCTGAACCCCCAAGACACTCCCGAGACAGTTTCTACAAATGAGAAACACTACATTAATCGAATTATAAAGATTTTAAATAAAACATTAATCTGGGATATATCTCATAAAATTTTCTATATCTTATATAATATATTACTATAATTTTAAATCTATAAATTATTTGTACTATACCTTAGGTGAATATGAGTTTAATCGAATATGTTATTATGTTTTTGCATTTGAGATTTCAGATTCTCTTTGCAGCATCCAGATATTTTATGAAATATATTCATTAAAATTAAATTAAAATATGTTGCATCTTTCATTACATGAAATTAATATTTTATCTTTCATTATACTCAAGACCATGTTTATCTTAAATTTCATGTAACATTAGGATTCTTCAATAACTTCTATTAGATGCAAGGATGAGTCTTTCAAAACAATAAAAAAAATATTCTTATTATGATAGTTATCACCAATCCATTAGAATGGTATGAATGAATAATATTAAGTATATTAAAAAAAATATTGTTTTAAAATTTTTATATAAATATTTTTTTGACCAATTAATTATAAAATAAAATAAAAACCAATTGAATATAAATGATGTGTTTTTAAGAAAAACTATTTTTATGCCCACAAAGGTGTTTAATCTTAATAAATTAAATTAAAACATATTAGTGAATAAAATTTATGAAATTTTTATTTAACATATTGAATAAAGTTTTTTAAAATTCATCAAATATGATATATAGGAATAAAAAAATAATAAATAAATTTATAAGCATACAAGATGTTTTTTTCTAAATGGATGTTTTCCCATTATCTAATGATAGACTTATTTAAAAACTAAATATTGAAACTTTATTAAATTTTACATGAAAAAGTTCAAATTATTATTTGAAATAATCAATTTAAAATTATATTAGGGTAATTTTTGGTATTTTTATAAGAAGTTCTATTTTATTGAAAAATATTGAAAAATACTGAATTTTAATTGAAAACTAACTTTTCATCAAAAGAATTTATAACATTAAATTATAATTTTAACAATTTTTAAAGAAATAATTGTTCAATTATATATATTTTATTCCAATTTAGGTCATTGGAATAAATTTTATAATGAAATTAAATATAAAAAACGTGTGAAATTTTGGAAATTTTCACTCTAAAAACAGGCTTTCTCACCATGTCTACGGGGTTAATTTTTAATTTAAATTCTGCCACTTCTGTAAATTGAATTTGAAAAAATGGATTACAGATTTGGAATCATCATAATTTATATTTTCTAATAAGGTAAAATATATTCTTTTCCAAATTTATTAGTAAAAATAGTTAAAATTAATTACAATGATTAAGGTAAAAATGAATATACAATGTGGCTAAACATAGAATATAAGGTTTACAAATGAATAAAAACTTGTCCAAAACCCATTTTATGGAAATATTTATACCCTTATTACATTAGTCTCTAAATATTTGAGTTTTTGGGACACTATTCCTTGAAATTGACCTATATAATATGTTAATGAAAGAAAAAAATGTAACTTTCATACTTTTAATTTCTAGAATGCTTTGGGGATAGGGAAAAACTACATAAGTTAAGTTACAAATATTATTTTGAAACAAAAATTAAGTTTTTTATTTTCATAATTTTTTTTATTTTTATAGATTATATAATTACTATAAAATCTTAAGAAAACCCAACACATAGATTATTTAGTTAATAATAAAAACAATAAATTATACTAAAAAATGTGAAAGTAAATATAATAAATTATTATGTTAAATTATTTTTTAGATGGATATAACATGATAAATAACTTTAAATTTAATTTATTTTTCTTCCAATATTATCTTGATATTTTTAAATTCAAATTAAATGAATAATCTCAAAACTGACACTAATTCTATTTTATAATAAATTATATTTTATTAAATGATTTAAAAATACTAAAAACATATCCTATGTGAATTGATTCATAAATTTTATTAAATTTAAAATAATCTCCATTCATGTATCAATTTATATTTTATAATGAACTTATTGAACCCTAAATAGTAAAAACATTGCTGGCATAGTTAGGGTTAAAGTACTGTTTTGCATGTTACATGCGCTTCAATAAAAAATAATTTCCATGACACATGATATTTTTTATTTTATAATTTGGATTTAATATTAAAAATTAATGGGTCTAAATATTATAATAATTATCACTTTAATTTATTCTTAACGGATGAATTATATTGCTTAGAAAACTACTTACCTTAATGAAATAACCAAAATTAAAAAAAAGGAAACACAGGTGTTAAGGAACAAAATTTATAAGAAATGCATTTATTTATTATGTTGGAGGTGTTTCAAGAAGCAATAATCCCTCCCCAACATTATTATTCAATTATTTATGCATGTTAGGTACGTAAAACCACCCAATAGTAAATACTTTTAAGTATTTACAAGTGTTACACTCCTGAAAAACTATAAAATTGCACTCACTCTCCCCAATTCTTCACACATATCAAGCCTTTTGGATCATAAAATCCCAAAAATATCACCTAAAATATTCAATACCATCAACCTAGATGTTTTTTTTGGATATAAAAAAAACAACGAATGATTTTGGTGAAAACTAAAAAAAAGTTTCAGAAAAAGAGCTAACTTTCATCAACGCGCACATTTGTTTTATTTAATTTTCCCCCATTCAATTACTCTAATAACAAAATTATATAAAAAACTAAATATCATAAATATAATGAGATCTTTATATTCTAATGGTATGAACTACACCCACACACACTTCCATCAAATGGGTTATGAATCATCGTTCATGTGTACGGTAGACTACCACCTCGCAAAACGATGTCATTTGTTTTTCCATTACCATATCTCATGGTTGGACATTATGATGGTATAAATATTTTTATATTCTATTTATGATATTTATAACATAATAATAACTCTAGTTTCATTATATCATATGAAAAAAATTTACATTTCTTACTGTATGGGACAAAATAATATTGCTTATATTTACGGTGAACTACTCCCTCACGAAGAAATGTGAAGCATTTTTCACTAACATGTTACATGTTTGATAATAAGGGTAAATATAATAAATTTATGTGATATAAATCACACATTTATGAAATTAATGACATAATTATATTTCTATAAATATCATATATCATTTTCTTTATGGGATTTTCATACACTGAAAAAGAGATAATGTCGTTTGTTGATGTGTGGACTACCACCTCTTTGAATTAATGTGATTACTTTTAAATTACTAGAATGATATATATGTATATATAATTCAATATTCTTGTATTAACAATATAATTATAATTTTTAATGATATAATATTACTTACAATTTTTTCATAATGATCATTGACAAATGAAAACATTATTCATGCATGCGTACAAACTATCATTTCTATGATCAAAACTTTCGTTTATTTTTCACAACCCTATTTCATTATTAGATTAAAAAATTATAAATTATGTATAAATATTTTAATTATTTCCTGATTATAATTCTTTATATTTTTAAATAATGATCTCTTTGACAATAATCAACCTACCAAACTCATTCTTGACACATAAATCGAATATGGTTAAAACATCTCATGTAATCCTAATTAAATAAGTAATTTTATATAACATTGTAATAATTTTGATAAAATTAATAATAAACATAAAAACAATCTCATGAAATGTAATAATTAAACTAATTTTTTTATTCTGAATGATAAAGAATAAGGGTGATAAATCAGACCCAAGTTAAAGGGATTTCTAGTCTCAAAACTATTTCTATGATACTTCATCCATATTCACCCCTCATTAAGTTTTTGTAGTATATATACTATTCTATGACATTTTATATCATGAATTTAATTTATTTAATAATATTATATGTTTCAATTGACTTTATTCTTTCACAGACCTCAAGATTCAAACATTACACCAATAGTAAGGGGTTTTCTCATCTCACTTTTATTTCTTTGAGATACATGCCATATTCCCCACATTATTTTTTTGTGACATATATATTAAATGTGAATGTATTTTATGGTTATTATCCTTAAATTTATGGGTAATTACATATCCATTTTATTATATCTCTTTTAGTGGGTTTAATTGTTTTGAACTTACCAAAGCAGAAATGGATTTTTGTAACAATTGGTCTTCTTTGAGACTTATGTCTTGTTATACTGATGAAGATTACATTTTCCTATATTTTATACTATAAATCATTGTTTATAATCCCACAATAGTGTTATTGAATGGGTAATTGTCACGTTTTTAGGTTTTAGTGTTATTTTGAGCATAAATGTGAAAAATGACTAATTCTGGATTTTTGACAGATTTTTAGGTCAATGTTATTTTGATCATTTACTGAAACATATAATTCAAAATTTTCTGATTCAAATATTGGTATCATCCTTATTTTATTCCTTAATTTGTGTCTTCTGGACTAGGAGATGATTCGGCCATCTAGAGGGTTTGAAAATTCATTGATGTTGGGCATTTTTTTCGGGCAAACAGCGTGGACACCACCAATGTAACGGATCCCAAAAGCGGCCTACACACATCCAAATGAGTTGTTTCCACCTGGGATGGAACGAGGACATATAGGAACGACCTTAAAAGAAATTTTCGGAAGTTTTTATGTCATTAATGTGTAAATGAAACGAAATACTTTTGGGGGAACCATCCTAGAAGCTTCATCCAGAAACTGAAACCGAGAATTAAAAATTCATAACTCCTTCATCTGGTTTCCAAATTATCTAAAATTTGGATGAGAGATGGAAAATATATTTCTGAAAAATATTCAGTAAAGGTGGAACGTGTGAAGAGGTCATTTATGGGGCCTACAATGCACAATCCTTTGGGGGTCGAATTCTGCCTATAAAAGGAGGCCCTCACCTCCTTCCCAAAGCATCCCATTCTCCATCCATTACTTCAAGGCACCAAGGAGGAGATCTCCACCGAGGGAGGCCAGCCTCAATTCTTCCCCCTTTCTTTTTAATTTATTTCTTTTCTTTATTTTTAGTTTTCAATTTTAATTTAGATTTCTAATAAATTCATGCATTGTTTTTATTTTTTTGTCCACTGATTCACCCTCTTTTCTTCCTCTCATCTTACCATTGTGAACTATAATACTCATGATAATGAGTAACTAATCTGAGGAATATCCTAAGGGAGTAATCAGGTTCTTGAATCCAAGAACATGTTTTTAATATTCTTTGAGTTAATTCTAAGGACAATTTATAGTGGGTGTAATTCTCACTGTGGTTGTCTAAAGATTAACTTCTTAATCTACAACCATTTTCCCTCGATTGAGGAGGTGGATAGAGAGTGTGCTTGGTGATCTCTAAGTAGACTTTTCATTCATAACCAGTGTAGAATAAGGTTTTCACACATACGATGGAGTGTGTACACTAAGAATATTTGAAACTTTCCAATGAAGGTGCTCCCTGAAAATTCTGTCGGGAGAACTTCCTTTCTTCCATAATTCCATTCTGTTTAGCATTGCATGGTAATTTATAATTGAATGTTAGTTTCCTATTAATTTTTATTTCAATTAATTTATTAAATTACATTTATTTTATAAAATATAAAACAACAAAAAGAATTAGATTAGGTGAACTAGAATAAGTGATTGAACTGACTTCGATGCTCCTCAAGTGAGACGACCGTGGTCAGTCACTATGCTGCATTATGAAAATAAAATTTCTTTTGCCACACCCTACGACAGGCATGCATCAAAACTGGTGTCGTTTCCGGGGAGCTAAGTAGTTATTTCTATCTTCAAAGGAAAATAATTCATATCAACAATCATTTAAAATCAATTATTTCAAAAATCATTTCAACTCTTTCAAAATCAATTGATGTGTGAAAAGTGATAAGAATATTCATTAAACCTCAAAATATATTTTGGACCAAAAAATAAAAGGAGTTTAAATGATAATCATAAAAAGTTAAATCCCTTTTGAAATATTGATTCGGTCCTCTTCCTCTAATTCTTGAGGCTTTTTTCTGCCTTCATGATCCTACACAAGAAAAATTACTCAATTAATCACAAGGATCATTTCATTTAAGCTCAAAATGAAAAGAGGGAGGGGTACACATGCTAGACTATTTCCTAAAACTGAATTTTAAATTTAAATTACAAGAAAGCATGTAAAGATAAATCTTGGTATGATCCCCCAAGTGGGCCCTGGAATCTTTTACTTCTTCTAGAGGGAAGTACTAGATTTTATCCATAATCTGTCGGTGGATGAAGCTTCATTGATTTAAACCACCACATGTGGCTCTTCCCAGCTTGCAGTTCTTTGTTCTTGTTGAGGATGACTCCATAGACAGAGTATACTAGATCTTCCCCCTTCACAATTTGGTATAGCTTGCATGGTGGGGGTAGGATGAAGTATGGAACCTCCTCTTTATTTGTTTCTACTTGTGAAACATTTACTTTCTCTTCTTGTTCTCCCTCTAGTAAATGTTCAACCTCTCCCTGGAGCTCTAGATGTTCTTCAACAGGTGCATCTTCTTTTGTCTCTTCATCCTCCAGGGCATAATAAGATTCATCTGATTATGAAAATTAAAAACAATTGGGAGTCATACTCAAATTCATTTCAACAAAATTAAATGAATTTGAGTTCAAGAATGTATCATCTCCCGAGTTGGTTCAGCTTGAATCTCTTCTTCGATGGAAAGTTCCTCTTGGAGTTGATCATTACAGGATGGATGTAGGTTGTGAGACTCCCCCATATTGACTTCAAATTCCACCAATTGGGTGGGGTCTTCTTTCAGTGGTGCTGGATCTTCTTCTTTGCAACGCTTGGGGAGATCAAGCAAATCCTCACATTCATTCCAGAATATATCCAATTATTGTTGATCTCCCACATTTGGATCATCAAGAAAGTCATCCCCATTTTCATCTATCTCGGGTAGAATTGGTTGATTGGGGATGAACGATTCTTTAGGTACCCCGACATTTACCTCCTCTGGCTCTTCAATGATGAGTGGTGAAATTTCTTCCACCATTATCTCAGGTTCTTGCTCCAACTCAGGGTCGGATTGCTCCATCCTTGCACGAACATAATCCTATTCCTATTCCATTTTCCTCCCCAAATCATCAAGATTTTTACTAATACTTTCATCCTGGTCATTTAGATCATGATAATCAATTTCTGGTTCTTGATATTTCTTTCTGTGAGTAATCTTTCCATGCATAAAAATTTGAATGTGAATACATCATGGAAAAAAGATGTTTTTTAAAGATTTTTCTTAATGAAAATAAAATAAAATATTTAAAAAAATGTGAATTTTATAAAAGTGATCAAAATAACTACTTAGATCCCCTGAAAAGGCACCTGTTTTGACGTACGCCTGTCGTAGGGCGTGGCAAAAGCAAATTTATTTTCCTAATGCAGCACTGTGGATGACCAGGGTCGTCTCACTTGAGGAGCATTGAAGTAAGTTCAATCACTTATTCTAGTTAACCTAATATAATTATTTTTGTTGTTTAATATTTTATGAAATAAATGTAATTTAATAAAATAAATGAAATTAATAAATCAGAAGAAACTGAAACTTATTTCTAAATTACCATGCAATGCTAAACAGAATGTAATTAGGGACGAAAGGAAGTTCTCCCAAGATAATATTCAGGGAGCACCTTCATTGGCCAGCTTCAAATATTTTTAGTGTACACACTCCATCGTATGTTTGTACACCTTATTCTACCCCGGTTGTGAATGAAAAGTCTACTTAGCGATCTCCGAGCACACCCTCCATCCACCTCCTCAATCGAGGGAAAATGTTTGTAGATTAAGAAGTTAATCTTTAGACAACCACAGTGAGGATTACACCCACTATAAATTATCCTTAGAATTAGCTCAAAGAATATTAAAAATATGGTCTTGGGTTCAAGAATATGATTACTCTCTCATGATATTCCTCATATTAGTTACTCGTGATCATGAGTATTATAGTTCACAATGGTAAGATGAGAGGAAGAAAAGAGGGTGAAACGGTGGACACAAAAATAAAAACAATGCATGAATTTATTAGAAATATAAATTACAATTGAAAACTAAAAATAAAGAAAAGAAATAAATTAAAAAGAAAGGGGGAAGATTTTCAGCCGGCCTCCCTCGGTGGAGATCTCCTCCTTGGTGCCTTGAAGTAATGGATGGAGAATGAGATGTTTTGGGAAGGAGGTGAGGGCCTCTTTTTATAGGAAGAATTCGATCCCCTAAATTTTACACATTATAGACCCCATAAATGCCTCTTCACGCGTTATACCTTTAATGAATGTTGTTCAAAAATATCTTATACGTCTCTCCTACAAATTTCAGATAATTTGAAAACTAGATAATGGAGTTATGAATATTTAATCCTCGGTTTCTGTTTCTGGATGAATCTTCCAGGATGGTTCCTCCAAAGGTATGTCATTTTATTTCCACCTTAATGACTTCCAAACCTCCCCAAATTTCTTTTAAGGTTGTTCCTAGATGTCCTAGTTCCATTACAGGTTGAATAACTTCATTTGGATGTGTGTAGGTCACTTTTGGGGTTTTTTACATTGGTGGTGTCCACGTTGTCCGCCTGAAAAAAATGTCCAACTTCAATGAATTTTAAAACCCTCTAGATGGCCGAATTAGCTCTTGGTCCAGAAGAAAAAAATTAACGAAATAAAATACTCATTATACCAAAATTTGAATTAGAAAATTTTGAATTATATGTTTCAGTAAATGACCAAAATAACCATGACGTAAAAATCTATCAAAAATCCAGAATTAGTCATTTTTAACATTTATGCTCAAAATAACACTAAAACCTAAAAATGTGACAATTACCAATTAAATAACACTATGGTGGGATTATAAACAATGATTTACACTATAAAATATTGGAAAATGTAAGCTTTATCATATACACCTATCTTAAATTATGAGGGGTATATAACTCTCCTATGACATGAACTATTTTGATTTTTTTTATTATCATGGTATTTTAAATTTCATTTTATATAATCCTTTCAAGATTATTATTATTCAATGTTCCAAAGTGTTAATAGTTTGGTATTACAATCTCATCAATTTTAAATATTTTTTGTGATCAAGTCTCCAATATTGAAATATTATGATATACCTATAAATAATTCTCATAAAATTTATTATCCTACGTTTTTTCATGAGAATAAAATTTTTCCCTTAATTTACTCTCTTTTTATACCCTAGAGTTAAAAATAATGTTTTTCATTAAAAAAATTGTCTTTTCGGTCAAAAACAATTTTCTTCAAAAATCATGTTTCGTTGAAATGTTTTAAAAATAGTTTTTCAAATAAAAAATGATATTTTTCTCAAGAAATTATTTAAATTATTTTTAAAAATTCAACTATATATTTCCAAGTTTCTTTGCAATGAAATTAATTTTCTAAGTTTTTTATGCTTTAAAAGGTTATTTCCAAATTGAAAATGACATTTTCCTAAATAAAGTTTTTCATGTTATTTTCAAGGTATTTCCATTCATCAATTTAAATAACCCTTGTCATTATTTATCCTCATCTAGGAATATTATTTTATTGATACCATCCCAATTATTTTTTGGATGGATTAATATTATTTGAAAGATATTGTTATGGAATCTCATTCTTTTCCATGGGTTAATCTTGTTTCAAAGAGATTTCTTATGGAAGCCATTTATTTTCCATGGTTTAACTAGTCCTAAAAGTGATTGAAATGAAACACATTTTTTCCTGATTTAATCAATTTACAAAATGGATTATGGTTTTTCCATTGAGTTTATGATAAAATGAAATATTTTATGTGTCATGATTAGGTATTGGTAAATGGAGATTTGACTGGTGGTTATGTTATAACCAAATTATTGATGGTAATGTGATAAAAAATGGGTGGTTCCATGATAAAAAAGGATGGGTGAATCCATAATATCCATTCAATTAATTTGGTATAGAAGTCGATCATATGTTTATTCCATTTGTAATAGTAATGCTAATACTTAAGTGAAAATAATATAAAAATTAAGTTTATGTTTTCTTTTTTTTCTTATTATGGGTTTTAATGCATCTCATGAGTGAGAGGGATATCTCATGGCTCATGATTATTGAGTTTAATAAATCTTTTATTTTCTATGTTTTCATATTTTATTATCTAGGTATTGATGGGTATGAGTTCTTTTATGATTCGTGCATTCACTTTGATTATGTCATTGTACCCTTTTTCACTCTTATCCTCATTTATGACATAAAATTTTTAATTCTTATTTTTACCCATTTTTAGAATTTGACATAACCCTTATTATGTTTCGATTTAAATGGATTATAAATAATGGGGTTGAATCATTTATTTCTATAAAGGATTTTATAAGCATGATGTTTATGACTTAATGTGAAATAATAAAAGCTAGGTTAAATGCAGGAAATCTTGATTTCATGAGTAGGGAATTTTTTATATTGTAGTTTTTGTAATTATCCAAAATAAGTAACCTAAAATTTAATTTAAACTATAAGTGATACATGTATCCATCTTTTATTTTTTAATTTTTGGATATAAATAATTGGGTCACAAATATAGGAATCATAGCCAGTAATTGATTTTAACATAGGATCTGACAGTGTAGGTTTGGGAATATTATATTTGGTATCAATGGTCAGTTTAGATAACTTTGGAGATTATTATGTTTTAATGTGATTATTTATTAAGAGTTATGGATACCTTCATAGGTCTGTAATATTATTTATGTTTAAAATTTCAAAGTATCAGACACCCCCATTATGGTTTTAAGATATGAGATATTAAACTTATTAATAACAATTTTGGAGTTGCTATTTTTTTGTGATGAGGTATTTGTAAACCCTATGATCATAATTAAATTTTATTTAGGGAGGAATTATTTTTTCCGTGACTAAAAAAGGATAACTGAAAGGTTGGAAGACAAATCACCGCATCTGGAATGTCCAAGGGGCTTAAAACAACAACTGAAGGGTGAAAAGGGTGTAGTGGATACCACAAGCCTATGTGATGTGATAGTTAGTATGAAATTTTTTAGATTAAGATTAATTTTATTTTTTAAAAACATATGTATTTTATTATAAGAATAAAATATGTTTTATCTTAGAAGAATATATAATCAAATCCTTCAAATCATTGGGTTTGGAACTTAGTCAAGAAATGTTTGTATAATTTTAAAGACAGATATTTATGGAATAATTTATCTTGAACTATGGGTGTTAGTATTTATTTTTGAATATTTTTTATCATATGAAGATTTATTTACATTTATAATTATTTAAACATGTGATATCCATTTTTGATAATGTATAAAGACATGTGTAATAGCTTAACTATCACTTTTATAGTTCATGTTCTTCAGAAGTTGATTTTAGGTAATCAAGAATTAAAAATTCATCCTGAATAATCATATTGGGAATAAAAATATCATATTGTGGTGGAATTTTTATTAACTGAAGAAATTATTCTCATTTAGTAGTTATATTTCTATATTTTTTGGATCTAAATAGTAAGAGAATTCTTTATTCTAGGAAAATTACCTTGAATAAAGGTTATGTATTACTAGAAAACAATATACAATTAATATTGTGATAGTTATCTCCTATCTGTTTGAATAGTGATAATGAATAAGATCAAATAAATCATGAAAATATTATTTAAACATGTTTAAATAATTAACTTTTAGTCTAACAATTAATTATAAATGAAAAATAAAATCTAATTGAATATAAAGGATATGTTTTTATGAAAAACTATTTTTAGGCCCTCAAACTAAATTTATCTTAATAATTGAATTATTAACTATTATTTAATGATATTATTTAATTTTTTATTTTATATATTCAAGAAAATGTTTTTAAATTCATCCAATAAGTTTTATAGGAATAAAATAGGAGCAAATCCAATTTCAAGCATAAAAAGCTATACTTTTCTGAATGGTAGTTTTACCACCTTTTAATAGAAGAATTTTTTAAAAATAAAAGTTTAAATATTTATAAATTATATTATTCCAAATAATATTATTCTTGAAAATAGAAAATTTAAAATTATCTTATGGTGAATTTTTTATATTTTTCTTAGAAGTATCATTTTTTGATAAACATTGAAAATACTAAAAATTAATAGAAAACTTACTTTTCATCTAAATAATTTATAATGTTACATTATTTAATGAATTGGTTTTAAATTAAAAAAAAGGTAAACTATATATATATTCAACCTATTTAGTTAATTTGAATCTATTTTATTTTAATGTTTGACAAAACAAATTGTGAACTTTTGCAAATTTTCACTCTAAAAATCCCCTTTCATGTCACATGTGTGGGATTAAATTTTATATAAAATTGTCAAACTTTTGTGAATTGGATTTGTAAAAATGGATTAAAAATTATGAATAAACATAATTTGTATTATCTAATAAGATCAACTTAATTTTTGATCAAAGTGATTAGTGAAAACAACTAAAATTCATTATATTGATTAAGGTAAAAATGAGTTTACTTAGTGGTTACACTTAGAATGTATGGTATAAAAATGACTCCACACTTGTCCAACTCCCATTGTAGGGACCCATTTATAACCTTATGACCTTATTATCAAATCATATAAGTTTTTGGGATAGTATTCCTTCAAATTGACCTATGTAATAAGTTATGAAAAGAAGAAGACTACAAGATGTACCTTTCTTCCTTTTAATTTATATACAGTGTTCGGGATTGGGAAAACATAGGTTTGGTAATAAATATTGTTTCTAAATATAAATGAATACTTTTATCATAATAATTTGATTTTAATTTTTATATATGATATAATTGTATTAAATTGTTAATACTATCCAGCACTAGGATTATTATGTTAATAATTAAATAAAATAAATGATTCTGAAAACCTTAAAAGTAAATTAAATAAAATTAATTATTATGGTCCATTATTTTTTCAATGAAAATATAACAATATTATTCTATAAAATTAATATATTTTATTTTCAATATTGTCTTGATATTTTTGAATTCAAATTACATGAATAATATGAAAATTGACATTAATGCAATTTTATAATAAATTATATTTTATGAAATGATTAAAAAATTCTGAAAATATTTTCCATTAAAAGTGATTATTAAGTATTATTAAATATAAAATATGGTCTATTCATGGACAAATTTATCTTTTATAATGATCTAATTGACCTCTAAATAATAAAATCATTATGAGCACAGTTATGGTTAAAGTAGTATTTTTTCACGTCACACGCGCTTCTATTAAAATTATTTTCCAACACATATGAAATTTTTATTTTATAATTAATATTTAATATTTAAAATCAGTGGATATAAATTTTATAACAATTCTAAATTTAATTTTTTTCTTAATGTATTAATTACATAGGATTGAAAACAAGTTACCTTTATGAAAAACCTAGAATGGAAGAAATATTAAAAATTCGGATTTAAGGAAAAAAATGTTCAAACTTTTTATTTATTTTGTGTTATAGAGTTTTTATTGACCAAATTGTCCGTCATATATGTTATTATTCAATTTATTAGGTGCATTAGGTAATTTAGACCTCCCAATGGTAAATACTTTGGAGTATTTATAATAATGTATCTTCTCTTCTATTATAAAAAGGCACTCACCCTCCCCACTTCTTCACACCTATCCATAATTTTGACACATCCAACACCAGAAAAAATATCATCATAACTATAATTATTTAATCATAAAATATTTTTATTTGGACATAAATAAAACAAAATATGTCTTTTGGTACAAACGAAAAGGATTTACCTAAAGAAGAGATAACATTCATCAACAAGCACTTTTGTTTTATTTATTTCTTCACCCCTACAATTATAATTATACCATGATTATATTAAGAACTCAATAACATAAATATAATTATATTTATTATTATATAGTTATGAACTAAAACCATACACAATTTTATAACATGGGTTATTAATTAATTGTTCATTTGTATGGTGAACTATCGCCTCTCCAAACAATGTCATTCATTTTTCATTTACCACCTCTCATGGTTAAAAATTATGATGGTCATTATGTTTTTATATGATATTTATGATATTTATAAAATAATAATACCACTTTATTACTTATATCATCGTTTCCATCAGAATCCGGGGATGACTTCCTTGATTGAAGGTTCAAACATTCCGATTGGTTTCTAACGGGTTTGTTTGTAGAACCGGAAACATCCAATGATTCCACATCCATTTGGACCTACTTTCCAAAGGTAGGCACTCATTAGTTTGTGGAATGATGAGGCTTAGGAATTTTCATTGGTCGAGAGGATGGGAGGTCAGACTCATCACACCTTTTTTAAGGGAATTATTTTCTACTCCAGGACTCTCTTTATAGATTTAAGTTATGTTCGTGAATCCTAATTACATTAACAAGTATAAAATGAGATTTCCTTCAGATATGACAATCAATGATTAAATATGTAGGAAATTTAGATAATATTTTATATGTATTCAAGGTTCTTCATCGATAGAGAATCATCTGTATTTATTAGAGATTCTTGGCCGCTGCATGATACCGATATGAATGGTTGGATTTGATGTTGTATTCTTGATACAACTTCTTCACCTCAGATGAACAGAAGTTGGTGCCATTGTCCATCAATATGGTATGAGGAACACCAAATCTGGTAATGATTTTAGACTTTATGAAGCTAACAATGCATTTAGAACTGACTTCCTTGAAAGGTATTGCCTCTACCCATTTGGAAAAGAAGTCAGTAGAAGTAAGAATGTACTTAAAGTGCTTGGACGTAGCCGAAGGGTAAGGTCCCACCACATCCATTCCCCATGTGCCAAATGGCCCTGAGTATTTAGCTCTATGAAGCAACTCTGGAGGTTGATGAGTGAATTTGGCATGTACTTGGCATGAATGAAACTTCTTTGTGAAATCAACACAATCTTGTATCATTGAAGGCCAAAAGTATCCAAGCCTTCAAATCAGATCAGACAGTCTATGTCCAGACTTGTGGGCACCACAGACTCCCGCATGCACTTCTTTCATGATAGCCATTGTCTCTTCACCATCAATGCATCTGAAGAGAACACCATCAAAACTATGTTTGTAAAAAAAATTCTCTAGGTGATTTGGGCTATCATAAAGAGTAAAATTGACCACACATCACCAGATTTGTTCTTTCTCGACTCTATCAGGTGGAAGTGTTCCATTTTGAATGTATTCCCTGATAGGTGACATCCATCCTATAGTATGACCATACGGTTCAAGAATGGGACTAATTTCATTAATTTCCTCTGTTCTGATTCGAACATAAGGTGAAATTGAACGACGGTATGTAATACTGATTGTTGTCTCGTCCCGATTTGGATCTGCCAGAGCTCTGGCTATATTATCCAGTGCATCAGCTTAAGCATTTAGTGATCTTGGGACGTAAGAAAATTTCGGTTCTGAAGGGAATTCAGTTGTTAACTCTCTGACGTAATCATACAAAGGTATTAGTTATTCTTTTATGATGGCATAATCCACATTGACTTGTTTGATTACTAGGTCTGAATCACCTTTCACCTTTAATTGATTCACTTGTGCTTGAAGCGCTAATTCCAAGCCTGCAATGAGAGCTTGGTATTCTGCTTTATTATTGGTACCACCTTCCCACAATAAGAAGGAATAAGGTAACACTGCCTTTTCTGGAGAAATGAGTACAATTCCTAAGCCAACTTTGTTGAATTTAGGATTTTCCATTTTCCTCCCTGTTGGACTTCTGGAAGCACCATAAAAATACATTTCCAATGCTTGAGGACTTTCTTAAACAGAGAATACTTCCTCATTAGGGATTTCAATATATGAAGATGTGTCTCCCACTGAAGTGTGTTCAGCAAGGAAATCAGCCAGAGCTTGGCCCTTTATCACCTTTTGAGACACATACTGAATATCGAATTGCTGCAAAATAACTTCCCACCTTTCCAGACGTCCTATAAGCATCAGATGACTAAGGATTATTTTTAGCGGGTTATTGCGAGATACCAATTGGACCACGTGATGTTGTAGGCAGTGTCTCAACTTCTGAACTGCAAAGATTAATGCTAGGCATCATTTCTCAATACTTTAATACCGGGTTTCTGCTTCAAGAATAGTTCGACTGAGATAGTAGAGGCTGTTTTCATTCCCAGCATCATTTTTTTGAGCAAGGAAGGCACCCAATGATCGCTCTAGAGCGGTCACATAGAGGATAAGTGGTCTTCCTTCAACAGGTGTCATGAGTACCGGTGGACTCAAGAGGTATTTCTTGAGAATATCGAATGATTCCTGACAATCTCCAGTCCACTGGTAAGTAACTCCCTTCTTCATCAATTTGGTGAAGGGTAAACTTTTGCCTGCCAAATTAGAGATGAAATGCCGAATATAGGCTAAGTGTCCTTGAAGTCCTCTTAATTCTTTCAAATTTAGAGGAGGTGACATACCAAGGATTGACTTGGTCTTCTCAGGATCGACTTCAATATCACGATGGCATACAACAAAGATGAGAAATTTTTGTGAGGTTACCCCAAAAGATCATTTTAAGGGGTTCATCATCAAATTATTTTGTCGAAACTTGCAGAATATGACTTCTAAATCAGCCAAGTGATTAGAACTTTGCTTGGATTTAACCACCAAATCATCTACATAGCATTCAACAAACTTCCCTACGAAGGGATTGAAGATACGATGCATGGCACGCTGATATGTTGCACCTGCATTCTTTAAGCCAAAGGGAATTACCCGGTAGCAAAACAAACCCTGAGGGACTCTAAAGGATATGGATTACTCATCTTCTGGGGCCATTTGGATCTTATTATATCTGGAATATCCATCCATGAAGGAAAGTGCTTCATATTTAGCTGTTACATCAATTAAAAGTTTTGTAATCGGAACTGGGAAATCATCCTTAGGACAATGCCGATTAAGATCTCTGAAATTGATGCAAACTCTAATTTGTCCATTCTTCTTCTTTACAGGGACAATATTATCCAACCACTTGGGATATTGAAATTCTATGAAGAAGTTATATTTGATAATCTTATCCACTTCAGCTTCAATTTTGGATGCATAAGTTGGGTTTGTTCTTCTCGCGGCTTGCTTAAATCCTCGATGTTGTTCTGGGAAACCCAAATGATGAGTAGCAACATCAGGATCAAGCCCGATAATTTCTGTATAGTTCCAAGAAAATATATCTCTATTTTTCTTTAGAAAAGAAATATATATCTCTTTCTCTTCAAGAGTCATGGCCACACTGATTAAAGTGGGGTGTGGATCTTCTTTTGTACGCAGATTTATTTCTCTGAGTTCATCCACAGTGGTAGAGATAACCTCTTCGAATGCTGGAGGAGGATCTCTGAGATCTTCCTCTTCTTTTTCATCATGTGTTATTTCTTCCGTTTTTACTTGCATAGTAGATGATAAAGCCGAATTTTCATGATCAGAAGAGATGTCAAAATTTGCACATCTTGGAGAAGAAGCTACCATTTCTGAAATGATTGATGATGAAGGGTCTTCTTTGGGTAATAAGGAGGAGATGATGGATTGAGAATCATCATAATTATTCACCTCTAATGTTACTATAACATCTTCTGGCCTGATTGGATAAGTATAGACTTGTTGGATTTTAGCAGATGAAATGAATACATCACCATTTGTGCTTTTATCACTTCTTGGTGGGTTACCAATTTCTCCCATGTTGTCTGGATCGATTTCCGTAATTGACATTATAGATCTTTCCATAAGAGTATTTTGATTTGGGTCTATCTTGTCAATTTGACTGATAGGAAACACATAATCTATACTCACATGTGTAAATGGATTTACTGGAATCTTCTCCAAACCATATGGAGCATTAACTTTGGTAATCTCCTTTGTTGTGAATTTATCCCTTCCCTTCATGTGATAAAATTCCGCCTCAATGTATTGAGACTCACATGTCTTGAATGGGGCCTTATCACCATACAATGTCCCAACCTGACCATCGAAACAATATTTGAGACATTGATGGTATGATGAAGGGATAGCCACATGTTGATGTAGTCAGGGTCTTCCAAGAAAGATGTTGAAGGCTGAGTCTTCATCAACAACAATGAAATATGAATTAGATACAAGATCTCCAAACTAAGTTCTGAGTGTATCTTCGCCGAGTGGTTCTTGTTCATTTTTATCAAATCCTTGTTACATCTTGGTAGAAGGAGATAAATCAGATTCTGTGAGGCCCAATCGATGAAGTGTACGAATGGGCATGAGGTTGACTCATGAACCATTGTCAATGAAAGCTCTTCGAACATCTACACCATTGACCTTTCCAGATAAGTACAAAGGTCTAATATGCCCATGTACAACATCATCTTCATCTTTATCAGTAAAATATATTACTGCATGGCATTCTGCAGGATTATTCTCTATGTGATAGAATTCAGCTGCAGCAATTTCAGTTTCAAACTCCTGAGGACTTGACAAAGCCTCGATGAGTGCTTCCCGAAGATCTTTTGACAGATTCAAAGCATCAAGAATTGATAACTTGGCTGGTACTTGGGCCAAGTGTTTCAATATATCATACTTTTGATCCAGAGGTCTGCGTTTCCCAACAGGAATATGTGGTTTAGTAGGTACCTTGGAAGCAGATGCTTTGGAAGTTGATGCACTTTGTAATGGGATAGGAGTTGGTAATATTCTTGGTTTTGGAAGATTAGACCGATTAGATCCATTTATTTGCTGAGAGGAAAAAGATGGAACCTTCAACCGGTCTTCCAAAATAACTGTGTCAGGACTGAATTTGCTATTGGTAGAAGATCTTGCTTGTTCTTATTGAGCTTGCTGAAGGTCTCTACCATGAGTTTCTGATGCGTACACAGTTCTAGCAGGGGTAGAATTGGAATAGTGGCTTCTAAAAGATCCACGTCTTCCCCTATATCCTGAGCCTATGGAACTTCCTCTGATTCCCCTGTTTGATACAGGGAATTCAGGCTCATCGAAATAAAAACTGCGACTGGCATATGGATCTGTTAATTGAATCATATTAACAGGACCGAAGATTAACTCTTCATCTGATGAAGACTCTGCCTGATTAGCCTGTTTAGGCTATTCCGTTTGGTGGGGCGGTTCCCGTGGCTTTGAAGTAGATGGAATGAAGTCTACCAGAGTCAAAGAAAACTTAGGCTTTGAAACATACTCATCTTCTTCTGATTCTTTTTCTTTCTTTGAATCATTCCATTTATTAAAGGACATTCTGTCTGATGAAGAGGGTTTTGCCACAACATTCATGGCAGAAGACACAATTGGTTTCTTTAATTGTGTTCGAAAAATAGCATGAGTTCGGTTGAGTGTCTTTCTGACCATCCAATCATCATACTTCTGTGCAGTTTGGCTTTTGACTTCTTGTCATTCGCCTTCCTCCTCTGGAACTGTAGCAGTGACACATGCTACCTGGGCTGAAGAGCCTTTCAGTTTGACTTGTCCTGAGTTGACCATATTTTGGAAGAGGTATTTGAAAAAAAAACACTCCTAGATGGGATGCCCCAACATTTCATGAAAGAGGCAATAATTGGGATGATCTTCAACTCCTTCCTTATCTGGCCTCTTGGGCTTTGGTAGTTGAAACAAATTATTTTCCAGAGCCGAAATGAAGTAACCAGAAACTTGTTCATTTTGGAAAGAGTATGTTTTTCTCTTCAAATCCTAAAATTGTTTTCTTCATTGATATCTTTGATCATCTGGACGAAACGACCTTTGTTGTTGGTGCTCAGGAGGTGGAGCCCTTCAAGAAGATGAAGGTTTTGAAGTAGAAATAGGTACGGGTTCTTGTTTAAGCATAATTGTAGCAGTTTCTACTTTACCCATTCTCCTTCCTAGAGATGATGGAATTACACGAGATTTAGCCTTAACCTGTATAAGGGAATATTCAATCTGTTGAGCGATTGAAGTAAGGTCTTGAAACCATCTTGTGTATTTCATAGGGATCAGCAGTTTGCGTAATTCGTCACACAGATTTTCCACATAGATTGGCAATAATTCCTCTTGAGTGAGTTCTAAGCTTAGGGAATATGTCAATCCATTCCAGTGAGCAACGAAATCTAAGACCCTTTCATTATCTCTTTGCTTATAGTTTGTAAGATCAAAAACTGTTGTCTTTGGCCAAGTTGAGCTAAACTGAAGAAGGAATTTTTGGCAAAGATCCTCCCATCCGGTAATTGATCGGGATTGCAAGCTTGTATACCAGACAAAGGTTGGTCCTTGCAAGGTCCGTACAAAGCATCTGAGTTTTACTACTTCTTGCTGCTCCGGAGTTCCCATCATAGGGTCACAAAAAGACACGTAATGCGTCAAATGCTATTCAGGATCGCCTGATCCATTGAAAATAGGGAATACAGGGTTTCCAAAACTGGATGGAGGAGAGATTGAATCTACCCATTCAGGGTAAACATTCTTTTTTGGTTGAACTTGCGTACGTTTCCCTTCCATAGTTTATAACTGAGCTGTTAATGACTCAATGGTAGTTATTAACTTTTGAGAAACATCCAGTTGAACTTGGACTTGGGTAGGTGCAATGACTGGAGCTTGGACAGATGTGGTGGCTGGTGCTGCAATTGATGGTAGCACTGCCAACTGTTGTAGCACTTGACCCATAGGATTAGGCCTGTGAGGGTGTACTAATAGAGGAGGATATTATTGATCCATCTCAGTAGCTGCAACAAATTCCCTTGGCTGACTGACTCCAACACGCTTACGAAGAAGACTACCCTGAAGTAGTTCTGCATTCAACCTCCTTAATTCCTTCATTTCTTCCTCCTATTGTGAAAACCTTTGCTCTAGTGAGAGCGATTGGCCTTCTCTAGAGGAAGGATATGTAACCTGATTTTGTCCCCTCCCTTTTTTGGATCCTTTTTGGAGATGGGGAAGTGGGTTACTCTAAGGATTACCTAGGTTTTGAGTAATCCTTTGATTTCGTGTACGCACACCATCTTCATTTGTGTCGGTGCGTACATCTTCTTGAGCATGAGCCTCTTCATCTGAGTCCCCTGAGTGAACGTCATTTTGTGTATCAGCAAAAATGGCATTGATGACATTGATTGATGCATAACGCATCACATCCCTTCTATATTCATTTCTGTGATAATGTCTTCTTCCATTTCTTTGATGAGACGTTCCCTTTTGTTGATTCGATCCCTCAGGAAATTCTTGATGAACCGTAATTTGGAGAGAATCTCCTGATAATTTGGCTCTTCGTTCCTCTTGAGGCTTCTTCCCCAATTGACAAAAGACCGAATTTCTCTGAGGAGGGGATTGATAATTTGAAAAAGTCCCCAGTACGGTGGACTGCGGTCGTTCCTGCTGTTCCCGCTCAACTCCTCGAATCCTATTTGTTGATTTTGAGGGTTGGTTTAAAAGAGTCCTCAGTCTAGCAAGCTGGGATGGCTCTTGACATGCTATGTCTGAGACTTTCTTAATAGCTCTCCTGATCTTGCGAACCTTAGTCCAGAAATTAGCTGGATGCATTAATATGTATCCACTTTTATCACCTGGTTCAAAAGACCGTTGGATAATTTCTGACACTTATGTCACTTGATGATGTGCTTGCTCCATACGAGAAGCTTGTTCAATATTCTCGTTTGCATGATGCAGGAGTAATTCAACAACTTGTTCTCTGTATACTTGATTTTGAGAGTAACTAGTTGAAGCCTGTTCTTGGGAAAGCTTTTGATTACAAACAAAACCCATTGACTGTGGCCGACCATGGGCAATAACATTGCATGATACCATTTTCAGCGGGCTTTGCTGACTGGAGAGCACCGTGAAATGTAGTGCTCCATGAACACCCCATCCTCTAACATGAATACTAGATGGGGAATTGGCAATTAACTGACGCAATCTTCTTAGTGCTCCAAGGTATGAACATTGAAGGGCTATCTGTTGCTTTTCAGCCTTCGGATATCGAGAGACTGATAGAGATGCAAAATCAATCTGACGTTGTAACCCTTCTATTATCTTAAGATGATTTTCATATTCATCATAAGATAATACTTTCTTCTTCAACTGACAAAGAGTTTTCCATATGTAGAGACGAATATCATGGATTCCATCTTCCTTCAACATCTTTGGAATTTCATACTGAGAGTTAGCCATAGGGAAAAACATGACTGGTACTTCACCTTTTTCCAGTTGTTCTCTCATGTTCAGCATTTCCTCTTTATCATTCAATGAAGATTATTCTACCTGATTTGACTAGATTTTGTGTTTCCTTGTTGCTTCATCGGATTCAACAAGATTGGTAGAGAAATCATTGATCAAAGTAGAAGATGCATGACTTAGGGGTGGTTCAGAGAATGACCTACACCCTGGGCTATCTTCTGATTGAGAAAGTATTTCACCTGCTAGCGATGAAGCATCAGACATGACTAGTTTTTCATTTGCAAGTGCCTCAAGATAAAAGGGATTTCTCGGCACTACATCATCCACTGGATAATTTTCTGGGCAATGTGCATCACTACTACGGAGAGGACTTTCGCAGTGAAATTCATCATCATAGGGAGGACCACCATGATGGGTTACAACAAAAGATGAGATCTCTTTCTCCTTGGTTTTCTAACCACACAGAGGGTTCCTGTGGCTCTCATCTGAAGATGAAACTTCGAGATCAACCAAATTGTCATGAAGCAAGCCTTCATGAGGAAGTGTTTGTTGAAGACCTTCGGAATTAATTTCCCCACTATTGGGAAATGAGGGAGTAGAATCATGGATTCCAATAGATAATTGCCTGAGGGCTTCAAGAACTCTAGCATCGAGCAAGGCCTTGTTACAGATTGTCTCTTGATCTCCTGACTGTGTTGGGTGGGTCTTTTTCTTAGATGCCTTCTTACTCGCTTTGGAAACCACTTGTTGAAGAAAGTGGCTACTCTGAGCAGGTGTATGTGCCTGATCAGGAAAGATGGTCAGGTTAGGCTGAAGATCTCCACTCAAATCAGGTGTATGTGCCTGACTTGGTTGTCTGTATGATATGGGGGAGTATGCCCCACAACCCTCTTGGACTGGAATAGATGTGTGTGTCTGTTCCGGAGTGAGCTGTTGATGTGTCACTCCACTGGTAGAGATAGATTTATGTTTCTTTCCTTGAGATGCTGCTGAAGTTGATATAATATCCTGGAAAACATCTAGAATATGACCAGGGATTTTCTTCTTCTCTTTCACCATTGATAAAATAAGCTTGGGGACTCCAGCTGCCAGAACGGGGATATACATCCATTTCATGCTTGGAGTATGTGTATGTGTCTGCTCCTGTCCTCCTGTTCCTGTCAATGAAACCTGACAGTACTCAAGTGTGGGGGCAGAGAGTTGAGTCTGCCTCCTGTTTGTTGTCGGGGATTTTCGACTAACTTCTCTGTATGCTACCAAGCGAGACTATTGGTAGGATTGATTAATACTAGCAGGTGTATGTGCCTGATGATTGTACTTCGTCGAACATGGTTGAAGAGCTTCATCATATGTAGTCAGACGAGCCTGCTGACTAACTGATGATGTATAAATAGTTGTATGTTCCTGCCTATAGTACTCCGCTGGAATTTCCTGGTGGGATTGGCGTGATGCTACCAGACGAGTCTGCTGGACAGCGGAATTAAATCGGGTAGTTATATGTGCCTGCTCGTTGCATGCCACCAAGTTAGGTTGGTGGACTTCTCCGGAGATGGCAGAGATGAGAACCTGCTCACTGTTGACCGGATTCCACCTCTGGCGGTTTGTCTTGCCTACTCAGGTTCAAGGAACCTAAGCCGAACGCCTGGAGTCGGTACCCTCATCATGTTGAGGGCATACTGCCACATGAGTCTGGCGGTGATTGTTGATAGGATCCCTCAGGAACAACTCCTGCTTCTTTGAATTAAGGCCCAAAGGGACCTGCTCATTCACCTCTCCAGAATATGGGAGTGAATGGTGATTGAGTTTCGGGGATAACGACCCGAAACGGTTGGAGACGGTGGTTAGCACCGCCTGCTTCTTGATCACTGGTCGTCATTGTTTGGATGACTGATGTGAGTTGTTCACTTGGAGGGCTTGTCAGACAGCCTCCAGAGTTGGGATGGTACCGTGTTGAAGGTACTCCTTAACCAGCGCATTTGATACCCAGCATTGAAGATGCTGAGTAGGTGATGTCATCCTCAGAGAGGACGATGATCCAGCAGGAGTAGCAGCAGTGGCATTTACAGCAGTGGTATTTACAGGTGTGAACTTAAGAGCATCCATTCTGGAAATGCAGAAGATCTTGGAAAAGAGAGCCCGTTTGATATGACAGACGTAATCAAGATAAATTCAACCACTACATCTTTTGGATGATCACATATGTCAATGATTTTATTTGGTGGCCCTCTCATTGAATTTTAAATAGGGTCCTAACAAATAGGTAACACATTATTTTAACTTGGTTAAAGATCCACGTCGGGTTCAACATTTTTTTGTTTCGCTCGGAATCTGGGGATGAACTCCTTGATTGAAGGTTCAAACATTCCGATCGGTTTCTAATGAGTTTGTTTGTAGAACTGGAAACATTCAATGATTCCACATCCATTTGGACATACTTTCCAAAGTTAGGCGCTCATTAGTTTGTGGACTGATGAGGGTTAAGAATTTTCATTGGTCGAAAGGATGGGAGGTCAGACTCATCACACCTTTTTTAGGGTAATTATTGTCTACTCCGGGACTATCTTTATAGATTTAAATTATGTTCGTGAATCCTTATTACATTACCATGTATAAAATGATCTTTCCTTCAGATCTCAAAATCAATGATTAAATATGTAGGAAATTTAGAGAATCTTTTATATGTATTCGAGGTTCTTCATCGATAGATAATCATCTGTATTTATTAGAGATTCTTGGTCAATGTTATCCTTTGACACATTTATATATATAAGTCTCTTGGTCATTATGATGACCATGCTCGTTTTAAAGCCACTCAGTGGGGAACTTTAAGTTTATTGTCATTCAGAAGGACATGGATTATTTCAAAGTTGGGATTGAACCCGCAGATGGTTTTCCTACGTATCCTTTGTTTATAAAATGAAATAGAACCCACGTAGTTCGAGTAAGGGAGTATGATGTTTATGATTGATGACTCAAATAAGGATTTCATAATTACTTTTACACTCTAAGCTCTCGTGAGTCATGCTCAGTGTGATAAAAAAGATGTATTGGTAAAAATTATACAATTGGGCCATGAAATATGCAATCATAAGAAATAATGTGGGACTTATGTATGTATGACTGCCCAAATAAATGACGATTAGGTTTTACTTCAGGGAAGAAATCTAGGAACATGGCCCATAAAGGTATATGTGATTCATGGAGATTTGAATACTCTAACTTGGGGCTTACTTTTGAAAAGGAGGCCCAAATTACGAGAGGATTTATGATTGGGTTTTACTCATGAGAAGGAATCCCAGATCAAAGGTAAATTAGGACTTGTTAAGAGAAATTAAGACTGGGGCTTACTCCTAAAAAGGAGGCACAGGTTAAGGGAATTGAAAAATTAAGGGACTTGGGGCATACTCCTGAAGAGGATTACCGTATTAATGAGGACTTGGACTGGTTTTACTCCTAAAAAAGAGGCCCAGGTTAAAGGAATTAAGGTTTGGGGCTTACTCCTAAGGAGGATGCCCATAATTTGGGGAATTATGACTGGGGTTTACTCTTGAAAAGGAGACCCAGGTTAGGGAATCTAGGGCTTACTCCTAAGGAGGATGCCCAAATAAGAGGACTTAGGGCTTACTCCTAAAGAGGATGCCCATATTTGAGAATTATGACTGGGGATTATTCTTGAAAAGGAAACCTAGGTTAGGGATTCTCTCATCTTAAAGGATGAGGTTGAATGAATGAAATCTCAATCTTTAGTGACATAAAGATGTGTAAATCACTATGTTTTGAGAGATATTCCACAGAATTCCTTTCATATAAGGAATTTAAATCAAGAAATCATGCCATAAATGGCTTTGAAGAGTGTCTTGAAGATTGAATCTTGAATAGGAGAGGTGTAATGGCTTAAGAGGGGTGAAATGGGCAAGAAGGGCACCCAAAAAGGCAGGGGCGTGCAAGTCCTGGAAGGCGTGAAGGTATTGTGTGGCCGCACAAGTACTAGTCGCGTAGGTATACCTACGCGACACATGGGTACTTACGCGACGGTTAACCAGTAGGGTAATACTTGCACGACTCTTGGTTAAAGCCTTTAGAATCATCTTGAGGTTCTTCTAGAATAGTGGCGCACAAGTTCTATTGAAGGAGTTAGGCGGCGCACAAGTGTGGCCATTTCCCTTAAGGGTTGTCCACTCAGGCGCGCAAGTGTTGGTGAGTTTCAACACTTAGGCCTTCCTCCCCCTCTTTAGATCTTCTTTTCTAGGTAAGAAATTACCTTAGAAGTGTTTCGGAAGCTTTGAGAAGAGACTAGGGCACCAGGAGCTCAAATCTGAGTTTCTGGAAAAACAATTCCTCCTGAAATGGGGGGCCCATGGGGTCTATTTATAGGCTGAAGAAGACCCTGGATGTTATCCATTAGGGCGTGCAAGTCACTTTCGCGACCATTAGGTGTCGCGCAAGTGCCCTTGCGCGACCGTGATGAAACTTACGCGGCACATGTGCTTTTGATCCCTTGTTCATGCCTTTGTCAATTTTTGATGTTTTCTTCAAAGGATGAATCAATTTGTGCTAAGTCATTTTCCTTTCCATTCATTTAGAAAATGTGATGAAAAAGGAGTGTCAACAATCATATTCACCATTTTAAATTTAATAGATAGGAGATACGATAACGTCACTTGTGTGTACGGCGAACTATCGCCTCATAAAGTGAGGTGAATCATTTTTCACTAACATGTTACATGGAAGGTAATATGGGAAACTATAATGAATATTTATGATATAAATGAAAAATTTATGATATTAATGTCATAATTATCATTTTGAAAATATAATATTTCATTTTCTTTGTGACCTTTTCACACACTGAAAAAGTGATAATGTCATTCGTGGGTGTGTGGACTACCGCGTCCTCGAACTGATGTGGTTCCTTTTACATATAAAAATGATTTATATAAATAATTATATATAATTAAATATAATTTTGTTTATCCTATAATTATCATTATGAAAATATAAAATATTATTTACCTTTTTTCTATAATTACCATTGAAAAATGAAAATGTTACTCATGCATGCATATGGCCAACCGTCTTCATGATCTTAATGTTAGATCATTTTTCATAACCATATTTCATTATTTTTAAGGTATAATTTATTTATAAATATGATAATTATTTAATTACTACATTTCTAGAGGTGGTTATATAATGAAATGTTTGACCATAGTCAACCATCCAAAGTCATTTTTGACACATAAGCGGAATATGGTAAAAACATTTATGTAAAACTAAATTATTTATAAATTTCATATAATGTAATAATAAGTGAGATAAAAGAGATAATAAAATTGTAATAAATTCTCAAAAAATAATTAATTAAAATAATCATATTATTTAGGATGATAGAAAACAAGTGTGACGAATCAGACTCAAGGTAAGGGGACTTATATTCTCGATTTTATTTCTTTAAGTATTATTCTGTATTCACCTCTTGTTTTTTTGTGTATATTCATACCTATGACATATTACATAATTGAATTTATTTATTTCACTGTATTATTAGTTTAATTTTAGATTATTCTTTCACAAAACTCATGATTTAAAAGTTACTCAAGTGGTATGGGTTTTTCTCATCTTTCTTTTATTTCAGTAAGATACATGCCATATTCACCACTTATTTGTGTTTTGTGGTGTATATCCTATCCATGAAATCATTATATTATTATTATACTTAAAAATTTTGTATTTTCATATTCATTTTAGGAAATAAATTTCAATGGGCTTTACAGTTTCAAATTTACCAAAGTGGTAAAAAAAATTTCTCACAATTTTCATTATTTGAGACTTATGTTATGTTAGAAACCTATATTAATTTATGAGGTATATATATATATATATCCCATTTAATATTTAATATCATGAATTTATTAATTCTCATGTTATTTTAAGTTTCAATTAATGTAATAATTTCAAGGGTCTTACGGTTCAATGTTTCTAGAGTGGTAAGAGTTTGATATTACAATCTCATCAATTATCAAGATTGTTTGTGATTAAGTCTCAAAAATTGAAATATTATTATATAGCTACAAATAATTATCATGAAATTTCTTATCCTATGGTTATTTAATGATAATAAATGTTTTTCAATATTTTCCTCTATTGGTATGCTTAAGATTTATAAAGAATTGTTTTATTAGAAAATCATCCTTTCAGTTAAAAATTCTTTTCATCCAAAAGCATGTATTCAAAAAATGTTTTCAAAAATGTTCTAAAATGTTTTTTTCAAAAGAAAAATCATATTTTATTAAATAAATTATTTAAATGATTTATAAAACTTTATTTATATGTTTTAATGTTTTTTTTCAAATAAAATCATTTTCAAAGTGTTTTATGCTTTAAAAATTGATTTCAAAAATGAAATTGATATTCCCCTAAAGTTTTTTTTAATGATGTTTTAATGATATTGTCATTAATAAATGTCAAAAAACCCCATGTTTTTATATATCCTATACTATGGAAATTTTTTATTTATACCATTCTCATTAATTTCTAGATGAATTAATATTATTTCAAATATATTGTAATGGAACCCATTTATTTTCAATGGGTTAATCATGTTTCTATGAGATTGTTTTAGAACCCATTTATTTTCCATGGGTTCATCATGATTCCAATATATTGAAATGAAAACCAATTATTTTTTCCATGTTAATTATGTTATAAAAGGTATATTGGTTGTTCTTATGGTTTTATGATGAAATGAAAAAAAAATTCATTATGGTTATGTAATTGTATATAGAAATTTGATAGTAAGTGATTTTATAAACCAATAATGGGTGGTTCTATGATAGACCAATGACAGGTGGTTCTATGATAAACCAATGATGAGTTGGTCTTTAATATCCCTCCTTTTATTTTGGTATGGAAGTCGACCATATGGTTTTTCCATTTTATGGGGGGTTATAAGAGTGAAGTTAAAATGTTGTCAATAATTATGTACATGTTTTGTTTATGCTTACTATGGTTTTATAGTGAATCTTATGATTGAGATTAATATAACATGGATACTTATTGTAGATTCTGCTGAATGTTTTTTATGTCATGTTTTCATTTTTTTATCTGGGTATTTATGGGTATGATTTCTTTTATTATTCACTGATTCACTATTAGTATGTCATCATACCCTTATGCACTCTTATTCCCATTGATGACATTAAATTGTTAATGATTATGATTACCATTACTAACCATTCAAGATCAATATTTTCATGGTTCATTTTCCCGTGGTTATAAATAATTAGGTTTAATTATTTATTTATATAATGGATTTGAAAATGGTTACATTAATGACATATTGTGTAATTAGATAATCTAGAAAAAATATGAGAAATGTTCATTTAATAAATTTGGTATTGTTTATATAAAAGTTTTCCTAATTCACCAAAACTATAAACTTAAAAGTTACCTGAGAATATAACTAATAAATGTTTTACTTTCTATGTAGTAAGGTTTGGATGGAAAGAAAATTGGGTCATAAATATCAGCATCATAGATAAAAATTAAAAGTTATGGATTTCAACACGGGATCTAGGAGTACGGGTTCTGGGTTATTATATTATTTCTATTTCTCAAGAAGAAACATAAATTATTAAAAAAAATTGAATACATATACTATTAAATAAGATACATGTAAGATAAAGCCTGATGAATACTTTTCTGATATGAAGATCAGGTTTAATATGTTTTTTTACACGATGCACACTCTTGGGAAGACACTTACTAACAACGATCATGTCACGTGACTTACTAGATGCTTATCAGATATATGTGGAGGAAAATCTCTATCCATTAGATAATCCTATAACATTTTTAAATTCATATAAAGGATCTCATTGGAATTATCGTGATGTATTAATATAAACTATAAGTTAATAAAGAGGAATTGGATGAACCTAAATAGAAGTTAGTGGCCTTTAAATTTTTTGACTTTAACCAAAAAGAAAAAGTCAATGATGATAGTTCAAGTGATAAGGAATCATTATTATAAAATTATGAAGAAACATATCACCTGTCCATAAATTTTATGAAATTTTATAAGAAAATGAATTATTTTAATAAATTTAATTACATTGGTAAACATTATAATATATGGATTGAAGAAATGATTATTATTATAATTAAGTAATCTTCAATGAATTCAAGAGGAAATGACACCAAAAATAATACTGTCCCAATTTTAAGTATAAGAAAATGTATGTGGATAAGAGAAACAATTTAAATATTCTATTAATTCCACTTGGGGTTCCCTATATTATATATCAAGTGACTCAAACTCGAGAATACAAGAGATAAATGACAATTCTAATATGTGTTATTTGAAAAACACATCTAAGGTACTGATTATTTTTCCTCAATCTCCTATACATAATTATATTTTATCAATAATTGAAAACAATGATGAGAATATATCCAATGACTAGTTTTTTTGATTATTTTAACATGTTGGAAGACATGTTTAATGAATTAAAAAAGATGTCAAAAATGTTTAAAGAGATAACATTATATGTTTGCTCACTTGAAAAAAATATTATAATATAAAATGATAAGAATTCTCTAATGATTAAAAAGAATAAATAATTGAAATTATCTATATAGAAATTAAATAAATATTTAATAAAACCCCTTACTTTTATGCATGGTAAAAATATTAATACTAATTATACTATAGGAATTGTATACCAACATGGAAAGAGGAAAATTTATAAGATAACATTTGTTCTTTGTGACTTATTTTAAAATAATTTTATTCTAGTAAAATAAATATAAATTTTATTTCTGAATGATTATGATCATCTTATAGAAAACATGAAAAGAAATAATAGATTCCAAAAGAACTTATTTCTAACATTTTTATACATAAGAAAATATGGGTACCAAAACCATTTTTGGTTTAAATTTATTTTGTAGGAAACATTATAGAAGATATATAGTAGGAAATTATAGTATTTAGATACCATATACCATAGACATATGAGTGAGAACTACCCAATTTTATATAGAATAATCAATGTGGAGAGTGGACATGTCACTTTTGGTAACTATGTTGTTGGGAAAATTATTAGATTTGGCGTAATCGGTAACTCTAGAAAAGTTCTTATTTCTAAAGACATGTTTGTAAATGGATTGAAATATAATAAACTTTTAATTTCACAATTTTTTTATGATGGTTTTCATGTTAGGTTTGAAAAAAAATTTGTAATGTTTTGGATTCTAAAAATTCTTTAGTTTTTTACTTCTTTGATAAATAATAATCTTTCTATTTTAGATTTAAATTCCTTTTTTTCTAAAAATATCACATGTTCAAGTGCCTTTAACAATGAATCTTGGATTTATCATAGGATACTAGGCCATTTAAATATACACTCACTTAGAAATATTATTAGTAAATGATTATTAAGGATCTACCTAAAATATAATTACCAACTATAAAAGTATATAATCCTCATAAAAAAGGAAGGAAGTACAAAATCAATTTGAAAACAAAGAATGAAGCCTCAACTTATCAACCTTTAGAATTGGTTCACATGGATTTTTTTGGACCCTCTATATTTTTCTATTTTAATTGGAATTCTTTATTATTATGCTATATTGGATTGTTATTCAACATATACACGTTTTTTCCTTTCTCATGAACGTGAATCATTATCCTTTTTTTAAATATACTAAATCTATATAAAATCATAGTGGATTTGAATTTATACTTTAAAATTGATCAGGGTATTGAGTTCAAAAATCAAGTGTTTGAATTATATTCTCACAACACGACTGTAATAAAAAAATTTCTACCCCTAGGACCCCGTATTAGAATGGTTTAGTAGAGAGAATAAATAGATCCCTTCAATAAATTTCCCAATCCATGAATAATAAATATGACTTACCTATCTATTTTTTTGGAAAAGGATATAAATATTGAAATATATATAATTAATATTATTTTTATTAGATATATTATGAAGAAGAACCCATATGAATTAATTAATTGTATAAAACCAAGGCTTAATTAATTTAGAGTGTTCGGTTGTGAAGTATTTATACTTAATACAAAATAGAAATGAGAAAAATTTTCTTCCATGATTATTAAAGGAATTTTACATATATATTCTAAATATTGTAAACCAAATAGGGTGTTTAATTAAAGGACCAGTATTTTGGAACAATATTTATATGTAAATTTTGAAGAAATATATCCACATGATCCAAAGACCTCTTTATAATATATGGAAACTTATCCTTCCAATTTGGACATCAATTATGTCATACCTCCTCTAAATAATACCCCATGTTCTGATGAACATATTGAACCTAGTCATGTAGATAAGAATATGGTTTCAACAACCTCTATTCATATAGTTTTTAGAACTCATAGATATCATCCATTAGATTAATTTTTAAGTCATCTAGAAAAAGGGATTCTCTCATAAATAATTGAACATTATTTTTTTCATAGCTTAAACCTAAGAACATAATTGATGAAACTAATGATGAATTTTAGGTAATGTCTATGTGAGAATAATTAAATTAGTTTTAAATAAATAAATTCTATAAATTATTTTATATAACCAAAAAATACCTAACTGTGGGAACTAAATTGTTGTTTAGATGAAATTTTGATAAGTCATGAACAATACTTAAAAACAAAGAAATCCTTGTTGAATAAGTATATTATTTAGAATAATATATTGATAATGAAGAGAACTTTTCTCCTATATATATACATGAATACATGAGGATGTTTCTTTCTTATGAAACACATTATTATTTTGAACTATATCAAATGTATGTCAAGATTGTGTTATTAAATGGATATATATTTGAAAATGTTTTTGTTGAAAACCCCTTAAATTTTAACACCCTGACTTTTGAAATCATATTGTTAAATTAAAAAAACATAATATGGTTTAAAAAAAGAACCTAGAGCTTGGAATGATAGGATCAACTTGAATTTAATTTAAGAAGGTTTTACTAAATGAATATTTGAACCTGGTTTATTTATTAAAACAATATTGAAAATATTTTTTAGTTTTAAAAATATATTTTAATGATATTATTTTGGGATAGTCATGATATTATTTTTGTCCTACATTTTAAATATGATGCAATGTGAATTTTAAATGAGTTTAATGGTTGAACTTATGTTCTTTCATAGATGTTAAATTTCTCAAAATAAACGTGAAATTATTTTAAATTAATGTGTGTAAAATAAATATATCCTAAAATGTTATGATATATATATATAACTAATGGTAGTGACACTACCATGATTACTAGATGTAAATAGTATCTTGATGAAACTAGGATACCAATTTATCAAACCACTTATAGAGGTTTGATCCTAATTTTACTATTCTTGAAAACAAGTCAACCTGATGTTTTTTAGTGTGTTCTTGTGTGCACATTTTCAGTCAAACCTAAAATAATCTCATATTATTATTGTTAAACTAAGGTTATTATACCTCAAAAATACAACAGAATTATTTATTCTAAATAATAGAAATTTGATTTAGTAAGCTATTAAGATTATGATTTTGGTGGTTGTAAGTTGGATATAAAAATCACTTTTGAAACATGTCACTTTTTTTAAAAGTATCTAGATTCATGGTGTAGTATGAAATAGAAAAATTTTGTATTATCCACAAATTAATATAAATACATTAATGTAGAAATATATTTTGAATATATTATGTGTATGAAACACACACTATGAGACTATGGATACTAGTCTCAACAAGTACCATTAAATTGAGACAACAAAGGTGTGATAAATATTTCTAATAACCCAATATCAGATTATATACCAAAACATATTGATATAATAAATAACATTTTGAGATAACATTATCAAAAATGAGATGTCACACTATAAATCATTAGTACAGAATATCATCTTGCTGTCATTTTTACTAATCGTTTCAATATTGAGAGAATAAATTATATCAAACATGAATTAGGTATGATCTATTTTGGTTTTTTTTCATTAATATTTTTAATAGGGTTCAAATTCATCATATTTTATATATAGTTATTTATTTTATTATATATTATATAAGTATATGAAATATTATCATTTTTTCACATGTAACAATACATGTAAATCCCTAAGTGATTGAAGTGTTAAATAAAATTCATATAATTCCCTTCTAAACCCAAAAAAACATGTATTCTTATAAACCCTATTTCATAAAATCCCTAGTAGTTGAGTTTCAACACTAAATATTATAAGTGGATATGAAAAGATAAATTTAAGAAGACGGTCCAAAATTATACAAGAGATCAAAGTGAAGCACAAAAAAATCAAGGAATATGTTATAATAACATATTTTCAACAACAAGTTGTATCTGAAAGAGAAATAGATGTTGAACAGTTCAAAAATATCCATCCACTACTTTATAGAGATGATCAACATCAAAACTAGAAAAGTTGGTTTTTAAATAAATATCAACCATTCTGTCAATGTTTAGTTATAGTGTTTTAACTAATAATTGATTTTGAAGCAAGTGAATAAAAATATTTCATTTGAATAGCCATTGAAGGTAAATAATTTGAGTTTACTTCAGCCTTCTAGGATCACTATCTTAGAGTTAATCATATGGGAGAATATAATGATTAACAGAGTTCATTTCCATTAGAAATCACATTTTTGAGTTTGGGAATTCCATAGAACTAACGAATGAAAAACACATCATAATACAAGTTGATAATGATATCCATGTACAACGTTGACTCTTACTAATGTTCATTCAGTACTTCATATTACCAAGGAAGGGAGATTTCAATTTTATCATGTAAAATTAATTTTTCTTTCAATATAATATGGTTCATAGTATTTATATTAGTTTTCTTAATTTTTTGAAGATACATATAGAATAATTTTCAAAAACATCATATCATTTCAACCAACATTTTTAACCTAAGTTTATATCTATCTTGTTGGAATATAAGGGACTACATTCTATAAGAGTTTAATGGAGATTGATTTTGAATGGTGTCTGTTTGAATTAGACCACCTTAAAGAAAATGAAAATAAGTTGGAATTTGGGGATAAAGAGATGGATGGATGATAAGGAGATTATATATGAAGGATGCAATCTTGTTTTCCATCCCACAAGGTCAAAACATATAATTGACCCTGATTTAGAACTTATTAAAGTATTTGAATCCAATTAATCCTCTGATAAAGATGAATTTGATGTCTCTATAAATCTGTATTATGAATCTATAAAATCTTTTGAGGATAGTATATAAAGGCCTCCAATTAATAAATCACTAAATGTGCTCGATCCAATGAAATAAGTAATATCTCACATTCTTGATTTTCATCATTACTCAGTTATTTTAGAGGAAGAATAAAAAGATACAAAAGTTCCTATGTTAGATTAACATGTTGAAAAATGATGTATATAATCTAAGTGGGATAGAATATATATATCTTTATTGTTTGGATCTTTCCTCATATATATTTAGAGTCAAAAGGATATAAACCATGAACTAGCGTATTGTCCACCTATGTTTGAGATATGGGGAGATCTAATTTTCGACACCTCTTATTATAATAAATAAATACTTAAATAAAATTCATTTTCTAATATGGTTGTGTTTCCTACATTAGTTGTTTTTGTTCATGATAAAAAAAGGTTGATAAATATAGTGTTTGTAAATATCAATTTGGTAAAGATGTTTATCAAGGTAGTGATCCCAATGAAAGGAATAATGATTATAATGATGAAGGTGGTCATGATTCAAAAAATCCAAAAGTTATAACTCATTCTATAACTAGAGAAAATCCAATTGTGCTAGTGCAACCATGTACTCCTACTCTAGTAATTCTAGTCAGACCTAAATCTGGTGAGGATTTGTTATAGCTCCTAGTTACTCCACCATTTCTAAAAAACACTATTAAAGATTCTTTTTAAGAAGAGTCTATCTATGAGTATTCTACAAGGAAAAAAACTATGGATATGGAATATTGAATGAATGAATATGATTTATCATTAAAATAATTTGGAAGAACACCTTAGATATTCTCTCACAAAGAAGACCATTAGAAAAAGTCTCCAGATTTGAGGACCAATTTAGCTCATCAGAGTTTCAATATTATTCCTAAAGTTTCTTTTTGCTAAGAAAGAATTGATCTGTCTCAATCAATTGGACACTCTACTGATCATTATCTTGTATTATCCATTGATGATCTTATTGAATTTAAGAATTTCACATTTAAGATAATTAATTATCTTTTTTAGAATATTATTATGGAAATTACCATGGATAGTGGTGAAGTAGATTCTTAGATTTTCTAAAAGCTCATTTCCCATATTTATCCAATGTTTTCTAAATTTTAATCATGTGCACCAATATTTTCATTATTATGTAAGAGAAATGGATAGTTTTCATATTCAAATAGGATCACCCCTAGAGGATTTTTCTTACATGTTTTCTACTTTGGATAAGAGATATATAGGAATATTTACTAATCCTGCTCAATATTTGTTCTCTACTTTATAACCTCCTCCTGGTTTAGTCTCCTTTGATAAAAAAACATATTAAAAATCTAATAAATTAATAGATTATTAATGTTTAGGTCAATATAAAGGATGTGATAAATCAATATTATATGGATATTTCTACTCAAGGTGAGAATCAATTTTCTTTAATTCAAATGGGATCCCCCAATTCTACCAAATATAATGATCATCAAGGATGATATCATGTATTGTATAAATCATATTTATAATAAAACTAATCCTAAAACTCAGTTCTAATGTTTGGCTAGTGTTCTCAAAATTCCTCCACGGACTACTACAATTAAAGCTATAGTAGAGAATTTTTTGGTCATGGATCCTCTACTAAATCAATTCGTGTCCATAAAAGTTGAGATTCTTCGAATCATTGAGCATGTAAACCGAGTGGTTTATGAAATAACAAGGATCTTAGAACCATTTATATATGTTTCCAAGGGACCTAAATTTTCCCATAATTTACTACCTTTACATCGAACCATTTCAATTTCCTTCATTGCTTCAACTGTAGTTTACATTACTACCTCTTCCTCACATATCCTTCCTACCAGAACTTTTAGTCATAATCTATCCAAATATCAGGGTCACTTCACCCGGGTCTCAAAATATATCTCAATTCTTAGCCCTCATATTATTCACCCCTCTGCTCCAACACCTGATCTTTGAAAAGTAAAGAACCCTTAAACCCCCGAGGATTCATATTATGATTAGGCTATGATAAGGATTGTGAACATTATTGGGCTATTAATTCGTTTACTTTTATATTCTATCACCCTTTTGACATTCTTTTTTATAATATCAAATGGGGAGCTGTGTTTAGTATATTTATCATGTTTATAATCGTTTTTGTGTATTGATATAACAGAATATAATCATAATAATTTTAACTATTTTCTTTATTCCATGGTTTAGATCACAAAAAATGGGGATATTGTTTTTTAAGAATAAGAAATTCATAATTTTAGAAATCAAAAATCATTTTTATGTTTACTCTCATCTATTATATTTTTGGTAAAAGATAAAACATTCTCACTAAATTTTATTGTTAAGTGTGGACTGAATTTATATTATAACTGATCATTCATGGAATATATATGAAAACGGAAATAAATGAAAATAACTATAAAAGGAAAAAATGTTTTCTAAATCATCTTTCTTAATTAGAGATGCAAAGAAAATGATTAACCACAAGATCAACTTATCGACCAGAAATCTAATGTTCTGATCGAATGAACAAGAAAGTGACAGAGTGACTTAGATATCTTACATAATAGATAAAATGTATCTACATTTTAGAATATAAAAAATTATACAATCAACTATAAGAAAATAATATTATATGAATAAAAAAATCATCAATTGAAAGTTTAATTGATGGACCATAAGAAAAACAGTCAATTGTATATCATTTCCAAAGATCCAAAAAATAATTTCTCTAAGTGTTGAGGAGATCATTGAATAATGTTATGGAATATCTAATGCGACCTCCCCCATGGATTCTAACATTAAAAAATGTAAATTAATAATCTCTAAATGGTATGATTTATTTTATTATATATTTATTATTATTTATCTAAACACTTTTCTATGAATAATTAAATGTCTTAATAAGAATTTAATAAACCATATTTTTATAAAAATATATGATGATGTTCATGATTATTAATAAATTTATATTTTTTGAAGAAATATAAAGAAAATAAAAGCGAATTCAAACATGAATAGATAAATAAACATAGATACAATTGTGACAACATTAACTCCAAAATTAATCCTAAACAAAAATAAAGAACATACTCTGATATTAAGCATCTGTGTCATATTTTTCACATCAGATGTTTGAAGATACCCTATAGGAGAATTTTAAAGACTTTTTAAATCTATATGAAATTATAAGAATACATTGAAAAGATAATATATACCAATAGAATAATATATAAAGATATTATACTTCATCATTTTATTAATTATTTCTCTAACCCTATTTAATTTATTTTTGATTTGTCTGTGTGAATTATATTTATAAATATTAAGAACTAGATGCTAATTTTTTTGGGACTATATTGGATTGAAGTTATTTTGGGTATATGATATATGTTTATTCTGAATGTTTTTTCTATTATTGTCAATAAGAGAAATCAACTTATCATTGTAAGTTTTTATGATCAGATGAAAAGAAATAAATGTTTCAAAGTAATTAGATTATTGAAGGAAAAGTAAATCACTTTATTTTGTATGTTTTGATGATCATAGGTAAATAATTAAAGGTTGAAATGTAATTAAACAATCGAACACACATTTTATATGAATGTTTATAAGTTTCAGTTTTCTGTTCTAAAAAAGGTTTGTGAATAAAGTTGTTCATAAAACTCACCTAGGGTCCAGAATGAAGGTTCTAATTGATTTAAGGAAATGTATCAGAATCTGAATTTTTGCAAACAAAATCTAATGGTACATTTTTGTTCATTAAATTATGAAATATAATAAGTTGACTAAGAAACATGTGATGCAATCCTTATCAAGGAAAGTGGGAAAGATCCTGGAAGGATAAAAATTCATAGAACATTATAATGTAAGTCATTTGAGGTTATTATAAGACTAAATGTTATCAAAGTACTTAAAAATTCATGGTTATAAAAAGATTTTTTTAAGAATAAATTATGTGGTGTTAAAGTGTTATGGTCTGCGTTCATCAGTGCCAGTATCATCATATATATAATTGTTTAAAGAAAAGGAAGTTGTAAATTTATAATGTCAGTGTTTTTTAAGTGTTATTGAATTGGTCCATTAGTTGTGGTATTCTATTGATCCATTAGAGGTCGAGAATGTTATTATCATAATTTATTTTGGAGATTTCTAGGGATAATGAATATTATAAGCTTATAGTTTCTTATATAGATCAACCTAATGAAGATCAAAAGTTTAGTCAACCATTTTAATTAGGTTGAATGTTTTTTCAATTAGTTCAATGGAAAAAGGAAAAAAGTAATTTTTTATCTCATTTGGGTTATGAATTATGAGATAATTGTTAATAATGATCCATCAATGTGTATAATATACTTTCCCATAAAATGTGAGAGGACATTGATATCTCATGGGATGCGGTTTATGGAATTAAAGAAAATGAGAAATACTTTGAAGACTTTTAGTATATATTTTCAAAGGGTGTTTGATACCAAATTATTTCCTATAATGGTTTTAAATGCTTTAGAATATGAATTTTTTTATGATATAATTTTTTCACAGTTATATATTTTCATGTTGGTGTAGAAAATCAGGGTGAGAAGTCATTTATTTGTATTCAGTTTGTACAGAGCATCAAAATTTATTATGTATTATAGGTGCAATGGAACATCGTGATGAGAAGTCTTTAGTTATGATATTTTTTCATTCAAATGAATAAATTTTAGTGAAATCTTTATCGAACTGAAGAATAGTTATAATGACTGAATATTGATTAATCTTTGAGAATATGAGAGTAGTATCAATAAGAATAAATAAGAGTTGAAGAAGTTAAAGATATAGTAAAAATGGAAATTAAATTCAAAGTAAATTAAATTTCATTGAGTGAGAAAACAAAGTTAAATACTTTCCCATTCCTCCCTTAAAAAACCTATAAATAGTAAAAAAGTACATTGTACTTCATGAAAATTTACCTTTAAAATGTGAGGAAAGTATGAAAGAATTAAATTAGAGATAAGAAGGTTTCCAGATAAGGTTTTCCTAAGTAATTGCTTCAGATAAAAGTACTAAAATGGGGGATTGTAATCAGATTTACCGAAGTGGACCAATTTATTTAACTAACCTTTCCGAGTAAATTATAATGTGGTTTATAGTTTTTTCTAGTGTATTTTTTCTTATAAATTTTATTTACTGAAGAATATAATGGGATAATCAAACTGATCCATCATACTAAGTTTTCATAACAAAGTCTAGAAAGGTTTTTTCTTCCTTCTATTGGGTAGAAAGGTGGATGTTTTTTTAATCTATTCAAGTTGATGTTGATAAGGTAGCATATTAACATGTTTTGAACCATCTAGTGAAGGTTTCAATACTTTAAAAAAAACCTTTAATACATCAAACATACTAGATGAAGCACATGGACTATTTTATTGATACTAGTTTCATACAAGTGTGAAGATATATACTATTGATTTGTATCAACACAAAAGGATTATTTTTCAAGTGGATTGTGTGGTATTAGATTATTTCTAAACCATTACAGGGAAATAAGAACTCTTGTTGAGTAATAAAAAAAATAATTGTTTTCATGTGTATGTGTGATTGTTTTGTTAATAGAAAATGATAAATCTTTAATAAAGATGAATTTTGTTTCAAAATAGAGGAAACTTAAAATAAAATGATAGTACTAATTCACCCTTTCCACTATTAGTGATACATTGATCCTATCAGGTCAATATCCTTTAGTACCAGATGGAAGGTTCCATTCATATACTCTTTTGGGAAGTTTTTTAAGAGAATTTGTTATAGAAAATTTGAACTCTATGAACAGTAAGAAAATTCAGGTCTTCGATGGTAAGAACTGTCATATCTAGAAACATTAAATGTTTTATTATCAAGAAAAATTAAAATAACATTTACAAAGGTAATATAATGGTAAATAAATACATGTTACAAATATAGAGGTAGAAGTATGATGATATTAAAATGGGTGGGTATTAATCTATTGGTGACTACTATATAAGTTTGTGTTATATTTTTAGCACCCTAAGATGTGTTGGTGAAAAGTTAAAAGACTCAACTATTATTGAGAATATATTGAGAATTATTCTTTATGTGATTAATGTCAAGATTTTATGTTTCAATGTTAGAGATACTAAAACTCTATATTTGGATAATCTTCAGTGTACTCTCATTACTTATGAGATGATAAGGGATAATGTTGTGAAAGGAAAAAGTAAATGTTGATCAATAAATGTTATTCAAGGCTACCAAGAAAGAAAATACTAATAAGATTCTTGAAGATGAGGAAGATTGTGACTAAAAATCCAAAAATTACGTATATAACACTCTTAATGCGTTTTTATACATATTTTCTATAAATGTGAAAAGAGGTATAGAAATGCATACAAGAAAAAATTCACTTGAAATGTATTGAATGTGGAGTTCTTGGGCATATTTTTGAGAATTTCCCTTGAAGAAAAATGAATACAATAATAATAAAGATTATTGAAGGTAGATAAAATCTTGTAAGACATATGGTGATGTTTCTAAAGCCTTTTTAAATGTAAAGGATAAAAATTTCTCTAAATACTATTGGAGAGTTGTTTTTTCTAAATCTGATAAAGAGAGAGATAGTAAAATTGAATTTTAAAATTTTATTGAATTGTCTAGATAAAATACATTAATTACAATTTTTAATGTTAAATTGTTTCGAATTAGTATTTCTGGAGAAGAAGAGATTAAGATTTAAATTAATCTAAATTTTGAATTAAAATAATGGATCAAAATGATTATAATAATTGTAAAATAAATCTAGAAGATAAAGAAATAAATTCCTCCAACAATTATTCAAGAATTTATTTCAGAAGAGAAAGTCAAGTTACTTGAAGAAGTAAATTTTCTAAAGATTTATCTTGAGAAAGAAAATAATTGGGAATGAATAACATAAAGTTATATTGAAGTCAGAGGAAGAAGATTTTAAATTTATTCAATGAAAACTTTCTAAAGATGATTTGAGAGTTACAATATTCAATAATGTTGTCTCTAAAGTTGGTGATTTTTTTTGAAAAGGGTGAACCTTAGAAGGATTATAAGTTCCCACCAAATGTTGAAAATAATTGTGAGTATTTTTGAAGAATAAAAAAGTTAGTAAAGTCATGTATGTGTCCAAAACTAAAAAAGTGAAGAAGTTAGAAGTTTCCAAAAATACTGACTCTAAAATATTTTCTACCATTTCTTATTCTGATGAGGCTAGAAGGTAATCAGATTTCATGGAGAATATTCCAATTGATAATAGAAATATTGGGGATCAAAAATATTCTAATGTGAATGTTATGAATGTTGCTAAGAAAAATGCTCAAATTTCCAGACAGTATGGATGTTATAGAGGAAATTATACATTTTATTGATACCACTGGTATTGTTCTGGATTTTTATATACAATAAATATGTTTTGGTTTAATCAAAAACATTATAACTATTACATAAACTACATAAGGAAAAGTTTGAGTGGTTTTCAATCCGTTCAATGGAAGAAATATAAGAATCATGTTTTAAATAAATATAATAATGATGTTTCGAAAGTTGAAATTAGATTAAAAAAATTGGAAACTATTTATGAAATATGTGAAATACTAGAACATCTTCCAAATTGGTGTCTTGTTTTTTTACCATCAAGAAAAAAGTTTTAAATTTTTTTTCAGAAGCTAAAGGTGAAGAATGAAAAAGGGAAAAAATGATCTTATTGTAGAAAATATTCCCAATCCTACAAAAGGAGAATGATATTTAATATTGGATAGTATATTTTCTTCTCATATGAAAGGAGATATGAAATTTTCGAATAATTTAAAATATTTCATATATATAATGGTCTCATTTTTAAATGATGAATCAATCAGAATAAAAAGGGTTAGATCTGCTATTATTGGGGAATAAAAGTTGAAATATAAGAAACATTTGTTAGTTTATTCATTGAAACAAATTTTTTTGAGTTTTTCACAAATTCTTCATTAATTCAATACAGTTTTTTATAAAAATAGATTTTTAGTGAAAAGAGAGGATGATTGAATAGTTTTTACGAGAGGCCAACATATAAAACAGAATTTGTTTCAAGTTGTTGAAGTTCAGAAATTGTGTTACTTAAGCATGATGGAATAAAATCAGTTGTGTCATAAATTATTGGGACATATATATTATAGACACGCGATCAAGTTATCAAAGAGAGAAAGTGTCCATGGTATTGCTAACTTGTCAAGAAGAAGAGATTGGTGTTACAAATTTTTTGAGAAAGGAAAGATAACAAGCTCTATCCATAAAAAAGTTGATATTTATTCAACTAAAATCATAGAACTTATCCATTTCAATATCTGTGGGAAAATTAGTAAACAATCAAATTTCATAGATATGAACTTTATTACTTTTATTTATTATTTTACTTGCATTACATTTGTTATATATTTGAAATAAAAGTTAGATTCTCTGAAGTAGTTTAAAAGTTTCAAGAAAAAATCTAATATAGAATGTGGGTATTCATAGAATAGGTTGATAATGGAAAATTTTGTTGAATATAATAATGAATAGGTAAAACGTTATCTTCAAAAAACATGGAATTCAGAACAGTTTCAGTACACCATACACACTAAAAAAAGGTTGCTGAAAGGAATAATATAAGTTTCGTTAAAATGTGGAAAATAATGTTAATTTAACATGGTATCTCCCATTAAATTTTGAAGAAATCCATGAGAAGAATTTTTTTTATTTATAACTGATGTTTCTATTGGTCAATTTCTGATATGACACCCTATAATTTTTTTAATAAAACTACATGGCTGAATCACTTAAAATTTTTTGGGAGTCCCTCTATCATAAAGAACAATGGTGGAATGCTTGGAATGTTTGAAAAAAAATGTGAAGATGTAATATTTCTTGGATAATCTCCAAATATAAGAGGATATATGTGTTTCAAAAAATATACAGGAAGATTAGTAGAATTTTTTAATGTGAATGTTATTAAAAAGATTAGTAATATTCTAAACAAAATTATGTAGATAAAAAAGATGAACATAATGAAATAATATTTGTTAAGAGTTTTTATAATGATGAAAAAAAAATTAATCCTAATAATGAAAGAGAATCATACTCAGTTATTTATATTGATGAGGAAGAATCACAAAAATCATGTCCTAGGATGAGAAGGTAAGTGGAATCTCAGAACAAAATTGGTGATCAAAATCAAAAGGTTCAAACAAGAAGAATACCAAATGTTTTTACACATACTTCTTTTGAATCAAAATTTGATACAAAATATGTTATTGAATATTTTTAGTATTCATAATGGATTTAGGCTATGAATTAAGATTTGGATAAAATTAAGAAGAATGATACTTTAGAACTAGTACCTTAACAAAATTAAAAAATCTTATTGGTACAAATATGGTTTTCCAGAATAAGTTTATTGAATATGATGTAGTGATAAGGAACAAAGTATGATTAGTGTGTATAGGTTAACCAAAGATAAAAGGAATTTACTTTCATGCGATTTTTTCTCTAGAGTTATGGTTAGAAACAATTATAATCCTTCTTTTTATTGTTGTACAATGAAGTTAAAAAATATTTCAAATGGATGTGAAGTCAAAATTTCTGAATGGAGAACTTGATAAAGAAATTTATATTGAGAAACCATGTGGATTTTTTATTGGGAAGAATAAAATTTATGGGTAAAAACAAAATAATTCCATGTATGGGGTAAAGCAAGTATTGGGGTCATGGTATTCCAATTTTGATACTTCTCTAAGAAAGTTGAATTTGAATCAAGGAATGGTTGATTGTACTCTTTACATTAAATAAGGTCAATATATTTCCAAAATTGTAATTGTATATGTTGATGATATAATATTTTATGTGAATGATGAAATAACTTGTAAAATTTTTGTCAAATAACTGAATGTGTTTTTTTTAATTTCTATGCTGGGTGAAATGGGATGCTTTCATGGAATAAAAATCTGAGAATGGAAGAAACACATATTTATTTATTAATAAAATTGTGCTAAGTAATTTCTAAAGAATTTTGGCATTAGAAATTTCAAAATCCTTTTCCACGCCAATTTTAATGGGTACTAAGTTGACGAATATGGAGGAAGGTAAAGAAGGTTAATCTCAATTGTTTTGAAAGATGATTGAAATTTTGATATATCTGATAACCTCAAGAAAAAATGTTTTATACTATTAACTTAATTTAAATATTCCACTATGATCCTAAATATTCATAAATATTGGTGTAGAAATGAATTATTAGATATATCTAATGTATAATATATTTTTGAATCTAATATAATATCTTAGAAAGTGTTTATTTTTTATACAGAGATGTTGAGTTGGTAGGGTGTGTTGATAATAGAAGATCCCCATTATGTGGGGTTTTATTTCTTGGGATATTAGTGTAAGTTGGAATAATATGAAACAAAATTCAATAATACTTAGAAAATCTGAATTTGTGAATTTTTATTTCACTCAAACTTCTACTCAACTTATATGGATAAATGGTCGATTGGAAGACTTACTTGTTGAAGTGATGTTACCCTTACTCTGGGGTTGTGACAATTAGAGTTACATCTACCTTAAAATAAATATAATGAAACATTATTACTCAAAACATATCATTATCAGATGTAAATTAATCTAATAGTTTGTGAATAATAATGAATTCAAGTTTCATTGTGTTCCCACATTGGAACAAGTTATGGAAATACTCACAAATACTTTATAGAATGAATCATTTTTCAAGTTGATGTTGAAAATGGGTGTCTAAACTATTTCTCTATATATTTTAGGTATGTTTTCCACTTATATCATCTAGTATTTGGAATGTTTTTTCATGTGGGGGGATATAATTCTTTATAAATCTATCAATTGATATCTTCTAAACCTTTTATGGAAGCGTGTATATACTGGGAGTTTGGGTAAGCTATGAAATCACAATGTAATTGTGTGAACTATTCTAATATTTTTTTAGAGTGGTTGTAGAAACCTATTTATATATATCTATGTGAAATAAGTGAACTCATAATTGATAAAATTGGTGAGGGAAATATTTCAAGGATGAATAAAGTTTCATGAGTTGTTAATTTTGGACAGCATTGTTTTTCTATAAATAATTATTTTTTCCTACAATGATTTTTACCAAAAATGATTAAAATTGTTGATAAGTGATACATATCTTGAGGTGGAAATTTTCATTGATATATAAATCGTGGTTGACAAAAAAAATCCCAAGGGGGATATTTTTGGTACCATGTTGGCTGGTAGTTGTTTCTGGGAGCTAAAAGATATTTATGATGAAAGTTTTCTGTTTTTCTCTAAAGAAAAGAAATCACCATATAATTGTATGTTTTTTGAACATATAAAAATATTGAATTTTTTAAAAGTATTAATAAAATAAGAGGAAAAGAAAACCACACTACTTTGTATGTTTTGATGATCAGATTAAAGAATACAAGGTTTCAATGTAATCAGAAAATTTGACACACATTTGATAAGAAAGTTAATACATTTGGATTTTTGTTTTAAATATGTTTTTTGAGTTAATTAGTTCATTATACTCACCTTGAGTCTAGAATTATGTATTAAATTGGTATGAGGAAATGTATCAAAGTTTGAATATCTCCATAAAAAATCTAATGATGAATTTTTTCGGTAAATTCTCAAATATCATAAGATGCCTAAGAATATTTTCGTGCAAGCATTGTGAAGTAAAGGGATAAAATATTATTGAAGGATTGAAAGTCATATAATATTCCAATGAAATTCAGACTATTCTATTCCAAGACTAAAAGTTATCAAATTCATTAATAATCAATGATTACAAGAAAACGTTTGTGGTAGAAGAAAGTCTATGAAGTTAAAGTCACGCGATATCATTTCATTAGTGTGAGTATCACCATACATATAATTTTATAATGATAATGATGTTATAAGTTTTGGAAGTAGAGGATTATTTATGTTTTGTTTAATGAGTCCATCATACATAGAATTCCATCTATCCATCAGAGCTAGATAATTTTGTTGACATAGTTTTGTTTGCAAAGATTATTGGGACCCATGAATAAGATAAGTTGGGAGTTGTTGGGATTGATAATTCATATTATGATCAACAATGAAGTAATCTATTTTCATCATGTTTAAATTTTTTTCAATAGTGTTTAGAGTAAAATAAAAAAACTTTTGTTTTTTCTCAAACGGGTCAAGATTTTTCATAATATTATTGACAATGATACAATAGATTAAAGAAGAGACTAGCCTATTAGACACAAGATGACCCCAATATATCATCAGTCACAGTATGATGAATTGAAGAAAAAAAATATTTTTCCTACTTTTTAGATTTTTTTTCAAAGGGTAGTTTTTTAAAAAATTATTATGGAATGATTTTTTTAATTCTTTTGAAGTTGTAACTAATTTTGTGGGAAAATGTAATAAAAAAATATATTTCACAGTTTCTATAGATCATCAGGAAGAGAAGCCTTTTATTTTTCTTCATCTGTTAAGGGTATTTTGAATGTTTTATTTATTATAGGTAGTATGGATCATCATAATGATTTGTATTTATTTGTAATATTTTTTCATCATAATAAAGAAATCAGAATGAAAATTGTTATTAGATAGAAGAATAGTTACAAATACAAAATTGGGTTAATCTTAAATAAGATTCAAAATTTTTGGGAAGAATCAAGAAGAGTTAAATAATTCAAATTTATAGTTAAAATGGAAATTAAATTCAATGTTAAGGAAATTTTGTAGACTGGAAAAAAGAATGTATGTACCCTGCTATTAAATTCTTGGAACACCTATAAATAGGAAGGAAATACATTACACATTTTGACACTGGTATTATTCATGTGTAAATAAAGAGATAAAGCACATAAGAAGAGAGAATGATGATTCCATGAAATGTTTTCTTCAGAAACATCTCAGAATATAAAAATTTTAAGGGTTGGTGGTAATCTAAGTTATCAAATACAAACAAGTCATTAGACTAAAATTTATAGGTAATGTTTTAAGAGGTTCATAATTGTTTCTAGAGTATTATTTCTTATCTTTTTTATAGACTAGTGATTTAGAATATGGTATCAGAGTGAGAAATAAAACTAAGTTTTGATAAAAATGTCAATAAGGGTTGTTTCTACCTCCTAATGGGTAGGAATGTGAAGAGTTTTGTTTGGAAGTTACTCAATTGTATATTGATATAGAATTTTAGTAACATGTTTTGAACCAATTGGTTGGGGTTTCATTATTTGTTACACAAACATGTATTACATCATACTTCTATATGAATCTCATGCACTATTTTATTAATCATAGTTCAGCACAAGCATAAGGGTATATCCTTCTTTTTCGTATCTACACAAAAGGATTGTCATCTAGTGGATTGTGTGGTATTGGGTTATTCCAAACCATGCCAAGGATATAACTACTTGTGTTGAGTAGTGGACTGTGTAAATACTCATGTTCATGTGGTTCTTTGATTTTTTTCATCCAAGTGATCAATTTTAAATAAGAGGTAAAGGATGTTTCAAAATAAATAAAACTTAAATGAAAAAGATATCATTAATTTACACCCTCCCCCTATCCATGAAAAATTGATCCTAGATTAGTATTATTATAGCTAAAATAGAAAGATAAATACTCTCTCTCTCTATTTCCAATTTTTACTTATATGTGATCCCACATAAAAATGTGTAAGAGGATGATTTTACTGGACTGCCTATGAGTAGTTGTACTATTTCATTAATCCCACACATAACTGTGGAAGAGGCTATGTTCCTGGACACCCTTATGTGTTATTGTCTATAAAACCTGATCTAGGTTCTGTATTAGTTTATTTATGTGTGGGAATAATTTTATCTCCCCATTTATTATCTTAATTCAAATCCCACTAATTGATATAATTTGATGAGGGAGGAACATCTTTCAAAAAAAATCTTATTATTTAATTTTTCTCAGTTGAATTGAATATAAACCGATGATTTTTTTAAATAATGATAACATCACATTTCTTAATTAAATAAACCACATACCAATAAATACTAATTCAATATGATCCATACTCAGTCTAGAAAACAATATTTATTAACGAGGACATTTGAATTATTTATAAAATTTACCAAGTGATGAAAGTTTTTAAAATTGTAATTTTAGGGGTAAATTCACTGGATTTTCATTAAACTTACTACATTATATCCATCTCAAAAAACAAATAAAAAATAATCAAACATAAAATTGTAAGGTTCTCCCATTTTTTATGAAATTTTTTTTACCCAAAAATCAATTTCCCCCCTTTTCATTTAAAATTTATTTTTCATATAAGAATGTGAGAGTGTGGAAAACATACCTCAAAAATAAAAGATAAATCAATTCTAAAAACATTTAATATCTAGAACATATTTATCATTTGGATCTCTAGCCCCATAGTACATCAATTTTCATTCTTCCAAAACATGAAAATATGATTTATTAAATTTTGGTTATCCAGATTTTTTCTCATCATTTTAACTTTAATTTGTCTCTAAAATTTCCATGTTCATTTTTTTAGGGGAGAACCCCCTTATATCACATCACCTTAATCTCACAATTTCATTGAATCTTATCAAAAAATGTCAAGAATAATTTTTTCTTTCTTTAATCATTAGTCATAAATACAAGGCTACGAAATTTTTTGGAACCAAAAACTCTCTTCACTTAAAGTCTGTTTTTATTCATGTTGCCCTTAGTTTCTTATCCAATTGATTCCTTTTTTTTCATGTACTTCTTTTCCTTACTCTTATTTTTTTTTATTTTTTTAGGTTTTTCTCCATTACATCCACTAGAAATTAATTAATATTCTTACTTTATTCATTTTCCATATTAATTTGTGTTTCCAAGTATTTTTCTTATAAAATCATGAAATCGTTTAGAATATATTCATCATCCTTTTTATGTTGAGATTTAATTGTAGAAAATTACATAGTGCGTATTCATTCTCTAGGTTTCGTCATTTTCATTTCCAACATCTCCTAACCAGGTAACCATGTCATGAAATTTTTAGTGTTGTGGCTAACCTTCTTATACCTTACACATATTTTCTAAGCATTTATTAAGTTATCATTAAGTGGTAATATATAGTGCAACGTAAATTCTTCGTTGGAAATGTTTTCCACCAATCCAATATTCTTGATTATTTCTCAAATTGGTTATGTTTTTTATTTAGTTGACACTAAATTAATTAGACATTGATGGAGAGCTTATAATTATCAATGACGTGTTCTTTTCTTCTATATAAGTAACACATTTTCTTAGGTGTGACATATTACATCTATTTCATATTGAGTGTGTCAAACTTTATAACATCCAATTTTTTATACCTAAATTTGAACTACCACTATATCTTCCATTATTTTTTTCCTTTAGATTTTATAGACATATTTTATTGGTAATAGCTGGGTTGTGCTTCTATAAAATAAACTAGCACCCCTAATCACTATAACCAATAATTTAAAAACAACCATATAAATTTTCAATATATTAAAATTTATTGGATATAAAGTAATTTTTTTCACTTTAAGTGTTGGATGAGCTCAGTTTAATTTCCTTTACCATCCATTTTTCTCCTAAAAAATTTAGGCCTTATCCATTTTTCATATGTTGCCATCATTTACAAATATTCAATGACCAGGTGTCCAAACATTACATAAAACCATCAGTATTCCATAAATATAATCTTATCTTGTTGAATGAAATTTTGGATGGTGATGGTTTCTTCTAGAACATATTTATTATTTAAAACACTATGAGATACATTTTCCTTTACTTCTTTTCTTCCACCTTCACTAAGGTGGTGTATTTCATTATATATTTATTCACTCATATTCATCCAAAATTATAACCTGCACCATTCAATGTAGTGGAATTAGTATATAAATATTTCATTAGTAAATGGTTATACATTTTTATTTATAATATCATAATATGTAACTTTCTATTGATTTAAGATTATTTTTCAACTATAATTAGCATCCTTTTAAGAGAAATGTTCTTTTGAAAGTTCGGTAGTGGCTCTTTTCTCAACATAATGTGAATGATGAACTTAAATATCTTCCAAATTTTTTAATTTAATTTCTGAATCAAGACTTTTAACACTTAAATTGTGTAACACATTGATATTTTGTCATATAATTCTCTTCAAATTAAAAAAAATTGATAGCTTGGAGTTCACATAAAACTATGTTTTAACAAACCATGATAAATTATTAAAATATTATTATGTGATAGTTCCAACCGTGCCATTGGATTGGTGTCTGTGAATATGGATAAATTAATTATAAAAAATTTATTATTACATATATATATAATTAATTCATTAGTTACCAATTAACTATAAATTAAAAAAATTTAGAAATAAAAAATTTCTGAAAAGTTATTTTTTGTAGTAATGTATTTTTATCTTAATAAATTAAATTAATAACTATAGAAGAATTATTTTGATGAAATTTATATATTATAAATTCCATAATAAAATTGTATTCATTTAATATTTTTCTAATCATGGGATAAGAATAAAGAAAGTTTTATTCATAAAAATATATTACTTCACAAAAGACATTTTCACCTCATTTTTCACGCATATTTTTGAAATAAAATTTTTGGACATATAGAAATTTAATATTTAAAAATGGATTCCATATTTAAAATTATGATTTCAAAAATTGGTAAATATTCCCTTTTTAGGTTTTGCAAATATGAATAGTAATATTTGTAAAAATTATAACCTCAATAAAGGGTAAATCATGTTAATCTAGGTTAAAACTAAGTGATAAGGCCACAAATTTTCATCCAAATTATTTTTCTATGAATTTAATTCAACTCTTATCACCTTAGGATCAAAATTTATTTGTTTAACATACACTTATCTATGAAAACAACTAATATAATACATAAAGCAAAAAAAGTTACAATATATCCCTCTCTTAGTTTTAAATATCTCATATGTGTTCACATAGGGAAAAAATTATAAATGAATATAAATTTTTGTATTTTGAATAATAAAATTATCTTAATTATTGTAATTTATTTCCAATTTCTAGTGATTAAGAAATTAACTTAAATGTAAGTGGAATGCTGATATGGTATTAATTAAATTAATAGAAAAATAAAATAAATGATTTTGAAAATATTAAAATTAAAACAAATTGAGAGAGTTGGAGTATTACAAAAATTACATAGAAAAATATAACATATTGTGTATTTTTAATTCGATCATATTCGAACTCCAACTTTTTCTCTATGTTATTTAAGTCAAATTAAATGAATAGTGTCAAAATTTACATTAATGATATTTTATGAAAATAATATTTTATTGAATGAATTAAAAATAATAAAAATATTGAAAGAAGATAAGCTATATAAGATACATTATAAGTAAAATTAAAACCCTTTAAGAGTAAGAAAAGGCATCACTGTAGTTAAGGTTAAAATTAGTTAACCAAGAAATTAATCAAAATTGTAAGGTTAAAAACACAAAATAAACCAATGAAAATTTTATTTGTTTATTGTATTTAGACCCCATTCTATCTTATATTTTAATCCCTGTCCATTTTGAGTCATTTTTATAGACAATGACTTCATTTTATTTTAATCTCTTATGAAATCCGAAGAGTTCCCCTCCCATAAATTATAAATGAGAAGCCCCCTTCCTCTATTAACATCACATTGAGAAATATAGCTCAAAAATAATATACCAATATACCTTCTCAATTTACTTATACAAATTCTTGAGTTTATATTATTTTAAAATACAAACCCTAGGATCCTTAAGATGAGAACTAAGAATGTTTATTTAAATAAGAGGTAATCACCTTAACCAGTCACTTTATTTTTAATTCCTGTTATAAATAATATAAATATCTTATATTATTATTTAAATAATAAATTAATTATCCTGAATATACATAAATGATATTATTATTATAAAAACACATTTCTTCACCATCTTTCAATGAAATGGGAGGTGAAAGTATCTCTCATGCATGTGTGTACCTTATCATCTCCATGTAGCGATACAATTCATTTTCCATCACCAAATTTCATGGATGGTTGTTATGATAGTTTTAAATTTTAAATATTATATTTATTACATAATATTATTCTATAATAATAATATAATACATACCTTCTTACCTTTTAATTCTTTTGAAAAGAATTATGTTGCTCGTGTGTAGGTTTGACAGCCACCTCCGCAAAAAAATGTGATTTATTTTTCATTCATATTAAACTCAGATGGTAATAAAGAAGTATTTTATGAATATATATTTTATTTTTGAAATATAATTATTCAATAAAGTTGAATTGTTGTCTAACATTATTATTTTTATCCGTCAAAAAATGAAAACAACATTCATGCATACGAACGACCTACTATCTACTTGAACAATGTAATTCATTTTTCAATATCTATATTTAATAAATGATTATAAATATGTATATAATGAATATATATGATATTAATATCATTATTAAAATTATACTTATTATATAACATTGATCAAAGTACAAGGACCAAAACCACCTAACCAAAACATACATGAAAAACGAAGTAGACATCACCTATAATAATGATTTAAAAAAAGATTTGTAAACAAATGAGTGATAAATAGTTATAGTTAAATAATATATCATATGATATATATCAATATGGATATAAAATATAATAATAATAAATTTATATTTATTATATAGTAGTTTTTAAAATGAATAAAAGAATTCAAACTTGAGGTAAGGGTTTATCATCTCAAATGATGTTGTTTTGCAAATATGACATGTTACGCACCTATCTACTAATATGAGGTGTATATTCTTCAATTTTATATATTATATAATTTTTATATGTATTTTAATGATATTTAAACTTTAATTTTATATTTTTCTCTCATGGGGATTGCAATTCCAATGTTACCAAGGTGGGATGGGTTTTATGTAGCAATCTCATTATTTATCAGATTTTTTATGATTAAATTTACAATAAATACATATTATTACTTAACTTTATAAAAACTCACTAATTTTTCTATCTTGTAGTTATTTGTGGATAAAATATTTTTTCCATTCATTTTCCTCTCTTTAATTATTCAAAAGACTGAAATAATGTTTTTATAGGAAACTGACATAATTTCTCTCTACAAAAAAAATTTAATTCTCTTCCATGACCATGTTTTCTAAAATTATTTTCAATAATGTTTTTAATATTATCTAAATATTGTTTTATTTTATTTTTAACCAGGTTGGATTTTTTAAAATGGTTTAAAATGAATCTTCTTGTGCTTTTCCAAATAAGTGAATTTTTGACTTTTTACAAAAATGGTAATGAAATTTTCTCTTTTAACTTGTACAATATGAATGGAATTACATGCCATCATGACTGATAAAATTTTAATTATTACTCAAAAAAATTTGATTATATTTTCAAATAATATTATTTCATAATATTATAAAAAAATTCGGTTTTTTTAAGTGATTTTCAAAGTTGAAATATTATTTTCTTCAAGAATTTTTTAATTATATGATAATGGTATTTCTATTCATAAAAGGAAAAAAATACATTGATTTACCTTATGATTTTCTAGGGTAATTACCCAAGGATACCATCCTTATTCATTCTCTATATGGTTTATGTTTATGATGACATTAATTATATGTAAACACATTTCTTTTCCATAGGCTATACTACGATTAAATTTTTATGAAACCCATTTATTTTCATGAGTTATGATTTGATGAATGTTTTATGATAGTGTGGCGCACATGTGTATGATTTTAATTATGTGATTAGTGGGTTTGGAATTATATATCCATCAAATTTATAGGGTAAATATGGATATCTCATGATATAAACAAGACTAGAATGGAGAGTAGACCCATTTCAGTAAGGGATTATATACAATATGATAGTCTTGGGAGTGAACCTTGACAACTACAATGGTTTTGGGAGTGTACTCAATCCATTATGATATTTTTGGAAGTGATCCTTGTCTACTATGGAAATGATTTCCAATTCTCGTGTGTATTCCATAATTCCATGTCTTTTGTCAATGTTTTTATCTCATGGATAATGTTCCTTGATTGCTTTATAATATATTTTTTATGAACTACCAAGATTAATTCCATGACTCAAGATTATGATCTATGATATGAAGTGTATGGTTTTCTAATGGTAATATCATGTTATTATACCCTTATTCTCATTTTGTTCTTATATGATAATTGATATCACCCTTATTTACTCTTACCAAAAATCAGATCTCACCCTTTCTTATGTTTCCTTTCCCCATGTTATGAAAAAATGTTTTATATATTTCATATCTAAGAAGGGTTATAGTAATGATAAACTAAGCAGGAGATGGTGTAGTTCATTTATAAACCAGTTGATTATGCGACTAAGTTTCCAAATGTACTAGAATTATATAATTTTTTGGTGTACACTTATATTATGTATGAAAAATTAATCTAATAAAATGTAATATCTATTTATGAAAATCCTGGGACATTGTAGTTGGTATTAGATAAAGGTTTAGTTCAACTTTGGATACTATTATGAAATAACTCTATTGATAATCCTTGGGATGTCTCTAAATAAAGGATACCATCTTATTTTATCAAATGATAATATATGAACTAGGTAAAACATAATGTGTCTTAGATTTAGAATTCGGTTTCTCAATTTTGGTATCCTATAAATGACGTTTTTCATGATAATTTGGGTTTCCACTATATTTTCTCATAGTATGATTTTTCATTTTATTCAATGGTTATAACCTAATGGATCCTGTTATTGATGAATGAAACAAAAAATGTAATGATTTTCATCATGAGAAAAAAAATTATGGGTGATGGAATAAAAAATATTATTTCTATGTTCATGCAACTTTCTCAAGCTATAAATTGTGATAAACTTATAAATGAGAAAATAAGGGTATTTTTTAATTCTTTATATTGAAAGACCAACCCTCTTTTATAGGGTCTTATAATCCACTTGTTTTTTAGTAATGTATCTGTACCACTGAAAATTATTTTATTTTCTCTAGTAATATTAGAATGAAAAATTCATTTTATTTGTCTATTAATTATATGGGGAAGTAGATCATTGGTGTATTCTTATCAAGAATAAAAGACAACATGAATAAATTTAATCCATAGAGTGGGATGAGGTAAAGATATTATTTTTGAAAATGAAAATTTCTAATGTTTATTATATTAAAATGGAGAAGGTACTCTTTGATCTAAAATATAAGTATGATGAATCATTTAGTACCTATGAGTAAAAAATTTCAATACATTTGAGGTACCCTTTTGGTATATCATAAAACCTAAATATATGTTTTATTGATTATTCAGTGTCTTAAAACAAATTCTCGAAAGGCCATTATACAAAAGTGACTTCATTATCTATGAATAAGTCATTTCATGTGCTATAAAGTTGGAAATCTATAATATATTTAATTATCTATCCCATAGTTTTGATAAGAAAATAATGATTAAATTAAAATGTAATTATATATACCATGTAGATAATAATATGAGATTTACTTTATGCTCGAAGAGTGGGAGGAAATGTGGTTGAAATTTTCCTTAGTGGACTGGTAAATGTTTTAAGCATTAATAGAATGTTCTTTGGATAATAGAATGTTGAAGTGGTGTGAAGAGACCAATCAATGTAAGGAACAAAAAAACAAAAGAATACACCACCCATACTAATGTGTTTCAAATGAAATAAGTATGAGAATTATGATAAGAAATATTCATAGCCAAAGGTTAATTACGATGATTGATGTTATCAACTGCTTTAGGAAGTAGGCAAAGTGAAATCTCATGAGATCATTATTGGTGATGCGGAGTACAATAATTAAGTGGTGTAAGTTACAATAACCATCCACTCTAAAAATACTAATGTATTGTTTTATTTTTTGATCTATTTACTCTATTATATATCAATATTTTTCTAATGTAATCACACTACCACCTCAAAGATGAGATGTAGAATTTTCACTAAAAATCCTTAATGGTATGATGATTGTATCTCAAGTTTATGTTTTTTATCTGACTGGAGTTGTGGGAATTTTCTTCATAAAAATATCATTATTATTAATCTAGATTAACATGATATAATTTTGAGAATGTATTGTATTTTTTTACATAAATATTACATTAATTTTTGAGTGAGTTATGTCATGTTTGATATTCTGAACCAACCTATGATTTTTTATCGATGTGATGATAAATATGATCTTTAGATTGAAATTTCATCAAATTTATGGGTTTGGAATCCTATTCAAAATCATTCTTTATCTAATATGGCTGGGGAATAACTCAACATCAAAGATATTCTAACTATTAAAGATTTTGTTGATTCCTTTCTAGAATAATTGGTTGATCCTCCACCAAATCAAGAAGTTGAGTTATCAATGGGACTCACACATTATTCTAAACCAATATTAAATATCCCATATTGAATTTACTTGATTTATATTTAGGATTTAAAATAGTAAACTCTAAGAGAATCTTGAAAAATGATTCATTTGGCCAAGTGAGTCACATTGCAGTGCACCTGTAATTTTTTTAATAATAAATACGGATCAATGTGACTATTCATAGATTTTTGAGAATATAAGATAATCTCTATCAAGAATTAGTATCAATTACCATGTATTGATGACGTATTTGATCAAATTCATTGAGATAAAAACTTTTACTATATTTACCTTCATTATAGATACCATAAATTGAGGGACAATAAGGATTAAATGATCATGAATGTATTACATAAGAGGTATAAATACATTGAATTCATAGTGATTCCCTTTGGTCTTACTAATTCCCCAAAAATAGTCATGGATTTATTGAATAGAGTCTTTATAAGTTTCCTTGGTAATTTTTTCTTTGGATTTATAAAAAATATTATTATTTATTTAAATAGAAATAAAGAGAAAAAATATCAATTGATGATTATGCTAAAAACCCTATATTAAGATAATCTTTATGAAAAATTTATCAAGTGGGGTTTTTTTCTTCTATAAGTTTCATTCATGGGTCATATAATCTCATGTGAGGGTATATCAGTAGATCCTTCAAATAAATGAGTTATTTAATATTATTTTAGACCAACAACTATGAATGAGATATATAGTTTTCTTGGTTTAGTTGTATATTACCAGCACTTTGTGGATAATTTCTTAGAACTATCTAATTCACAATCCATGACAACTCATATGGGATCCAAGTTCATTTGGACTAATTTATGTGAATAATTTCAAGGAACTAAAAAATTCTATTAGATAAACTATAAATATGTTTTCTTATAGATGATTTTTTTATTTATAGTGATGCATCAAAAAATGAATTGGAATGTGTCCCCATGTAGAACAATATAGTGGTATCTTATTCCACAAGAAAATTGATGGTTAATGAGAAAAAATACCCAAATAATTATTTAGAGTTACATGTGGTAATTTTGGTATTGAGGATATTAAGGCATTATCTTTCTCGTAAAATGTGTGCTATATATATTGATCATAAATATTTAAAGTATATATTTAATTAGGAATAATTGAATATTTGCCAAAAAATATTATTGTTGTTTATCAAAGATTATTACTTCCTAATACATTACCTCCAAGAGAAAGTGAACAAGGTAGAAGATTCTATGTGTTACAAGAATAATTATCACTTATATATGATAAGGATCACACCAGATAAAATATTTTAGGCTTTTAAAAGGATGGATTTAGAAAATTTGAATGATGGTGGAAATTTTATCTTTCTCAAATGAGTGTTCATACATATATCCAGATGAGGATGAAAGAGGCACAAAAAGAAGATGGTGAACTTCTAAATAAGGTGATAAATGTACCTAAGTTCAACCTTGATTGTCATGGAACTATAAGGTTTAAAAACATTGTATGTGTATCTTAAATACTATATTAAAATAGGTAGCTATTGGATGAGACTCATAGTTCATCAATAAATATTTATCATGAATGTACAAAGATGTATGGAGATCTGGAAAATTATTTCTTTTGGGATAGAATAAAGAGAGATATTGTATAATATTTTATCATAGTTCTTGGTATGTTAGCAATTTATGGATAATTGACAGACTTCTAAGGGGATATTACATCCATTACCCTTACCCTAATAGAAATGGAAAAACATCACTATGGATTTTATCATTAGACTCCCCAAAACATGTAAATCACAAAATCCCATTTTGGTTATAGTTGATCACCTTATGATGTTACCACACTTCATTTCCATTAGATTATATTTATATCTTGATAGGACATCTAGAATATATATAAATTCATTATTTGGGTTTTATAGAGTGCCACATTCTGTTGTATCATATTGAGATGATAGGTTTACATCAATGTATTGGATAATTATTCAGTTGGTTTGGGATATAGTGTTGATATTAATTAGGGAGAATGATTCTTATACTTATGTCCATTATTAGATAAACATTCACCCCTAGAGGACATGTTGAGATATTTTTATATTTATTTAAAATGTGGTTGGGATCAACATCTTCCTCTAATAAAGTTTTCTTAAAAGTAATAAATTTCATTAGAGAATTAAAATGGACCCTTTGGAATAAAGCTATGAAAAAAATTGCAGAAATGAAACATGATAGGATTAATTTGTAGAAACAAATATAATAGGACCTGGGATAGATGAGAAAATTATAGAGAAAAGTCAGAGGCAATCAGAAAAACATCAAGGCAATTTAGGGTCGATAGAAAAACTATCATAACAATCATCAATGGAATCTAAAATCCAATGTTAGTAAGAAGGTATATATATGATTTCATCCCTATAAAAAGGTAATTAGATTAGGAAAGAATTGAAATCTAAGCCCTATGTTTGTTGTCCCTTTTGATAATCTTTATCGAGAAGGGATAATAGCTTATCACTAATCACTACCGTTGAACCTCTCTCAAGATCATGATCTGTTCCATGTTTCTCTCCAAAATAATTACAAACATGTTACATTAAATGTATTAAATTAACAGTTCCTACCATTCGACCATGATCTTTATTATAAAGAAAAAACTAGTAAAAATCTTGGATTGTAGATATAACATTCTACGAAATAAAACTACTCATATGGAAAATGTTCACTAGAAAAATCATAAATTGAAAGAATCTACTTGGGAAACTGAGGATGCGATGAAATAGATATATCCTCATTTATTATATCAGAGTAATTTATTTCATGGAATAAATTCATTTAAAAGGGGTAGAATGTGACACCCCAATATTTTTGGAAATATTTATTATCAAATAAAAAAATTATGAGATATTGTGATAAATGCAACACCGATATTTATCCAACCATGATATTCTCTTCAAATATAATTATGTGATAGTTATTACTTAACTGTTTGATTGGTTGGTATGATTAAGGGAAAAATTGGTAGAAAAGTTATGGTTATAAATGTATAAAATTATCACATTTTTTATCAATTAAATATAAATCAAAAATATAAAACTTTTACAAATACAAAAACGTTTTTCTAAAAAATAGTTTTTATACACGCATAGTATTTTAATCTTAATATATTAAATTAATCATTGTTGGAGAATTATTTTTCCAAAATTTATTTATTATATATTAAAAAAAAATAACATAAATTTTATATTTTTCATAGCATGGGATAAGAATAAGCAACATTTTATTATTAAAAATATATTTTTTTCAAAAATCAGTTTCAATTAAGTTTTTCATTATTTTTTTTAAAATTAATTTATTATAATTATTGAAATTGAATCATGAAAATTTTAATTCATATTTGGAATTTGTAGTCATAAACTTTTTATTTCTAGTCAATATGAATTGTGACCAGGGTAAAATTTATCACCTCAGTAAAGAGTAAATTTGGTTAATCTAGGTTAAAACTAAGTGATCTAGTAATAATTATCCCTCCAAATGATTATTGGATAAATAAAATTTAACCCCAATTACTTATTTATCAATAATTATTTAGTTAATGGATACTTATAGATGAAAAAAACCAATATAATATTTAAATAATTGAATGTAAAAAAATGTAAATCTCTTAGTTTTAATTATATCATATATGTTCACATATATAAAAAAGATAATTTATGAACAAATAAAAATATATATTATTTTAATGTTAAAAATATATGCATTATGTAAATTTATTTATAATTTTTAGTGATTATATAATTACATTAAATGCATTCATTACGCTAACATAGTATTTATTCAATTAAAAGAAAAAATTATTTTAAAAATATTAAATGTAATGTATTTTGAATGAGTAATAATGATAAAATATTTTTCTAGATAAATATAAAATATTTTTTTAAAAGGGTTATATTATAGTTAAAACTTTTAATTTATTTTTTAGAAGTTAAATTATATGAATAGTGTCAAAATTGGTATTAATGATATTTTATCAAAATAATATATTATTAAATTATTTCAAAATCATAAAAAACATTGGAAGAGATAATAGTGGATAATATATGGTCTAAAATGATATCCCTTGTCAATTTATGAATCAATTTTTATATTATAATTAATATTATATCCCTTTATGAGTAAAAAATACATTATCGTGATTAAGGTCAAAATTTTTTAACCAAGGAGTAAATCAAAATGGTATGGTTTAAAACACCACATAGACCGATCCAAATTTTATTGGTTGATATTATTTCAATCCCACACTCTCTTATCAAATAAGACATATAATTTTTAAAGAATTTTACTAAAGAATTACATTATAATATTTTAATCTAATAAGAAGTCATAAGAGTGCCCCTCCCCAAAATTAGAAATGGGCACCCCTAATTTGTCTTGTTCACACAAAATTGATCCTTTTAGATATAAAATACCCAAAAAATAAATTGTTTAATTTATTATATAAATTATTTAATATTTATTATATAAATTATTTAATATTTATTATTCCCAAAAAATGAACTCTATGATCCTTAAGTGGATATCTAAAAGACATTTTTCAAAGAAGAGTTAACCACTTTAACTGATCACTTTATTTTTAATTATTTTTTGGACTCCCATAAATATGTTATATAATTCATAAAATAATAACTTCCTAATAATAAATATATTTATATTTTATTATTATTTTGAAACTAACTTCATTAAATCTATTTCTATCAAATGGGAAGTGAAATTGTTTCTCATCCGTACATATGGTATACCGTCTCCATGTAGTGCTACAATTCATTTTTCCTAAACATATATAATAGATGGTTATTTTCATGGTTATGAAGTTTATATATGGTATATATAAAATAATATTACTTATATAATTATAATGTCATATATAATTTCTTACCATCCAATCTATTCGAAATCAATAATATCGCTCGTGTGTACATGTTGACAACCACCTCCATGAAGCGATGTGATTTTTTTAATTTATGTTTTAGTTAGATGGTAATAATGATGTAAATTATTAATATATTTGATATATATGATATAATAATGGTTATATAATGGTGAATTAATATTTTACTTTATTCATTTCCATCAATTAAAAAAATGAAAATAGAGTTATTGAAAATGTACAACTTTCTGTCACCATAAATGGTGTAATTATTTTTTCAATCTCTATATATTATGAATTATTATAAATATATATATATATAAATAATATATATGGTATTTATATCATGATAAAAAATTATTATGTAACCATGATATAATTACAAGGACCAAAACTACCCTATCAAAACACACATGAAAAATGAAGCTGATATCACCCGAAACAGTGATGCTAATAAATAATAAATAATAAACTAGTAATAAATGGTTATATTTAAATAATATTTTGTATAAAATTTATCGGTACAGTAGTGAACTATTTTTATATAAAATATATAATTATTATAAATGAGGTTCTGACATGTATGAAGGAATTCGAACCTGAGGTACTAGTTGATCATCTAAAATTATCTTCTTATCGACATATGTTATGTTAAGTACATATATTCTCTTATGATGTGTATATACATTCATTTTACAAGTTATATGATTTTTATACTTATGTTAATGATATTAAAATTTTAATTTGAAGTTATTATTTCATGGTTTATATGATTCAAATTTTACCATGCAAGTAAGGGGTTTATGATACAATCTCATTGTTTATCGGGATTGTTTATGATCATGTTTTTAGGTTGAAATATTATTATTTACCTCCCAATACAATAGGTAATTTTAATTTAAATTATATATTTCTAGAGAATATATTTTTCAATTTCTTTTCCCTTGATTTATTAACTCAAGAGATTGATAGAATATTTTTTTTTAAAACCTACTTCATTTATCTATTTAGTTGAAAATACATTCTCTTATATATCCATGATTTCGAAAAATGTTTTCGATAAATTTTTTTTCCATTAAATAATTATTTTTAATGTAATTTTTCCCAATTTTTAATTTTTTACAAAGTGTTTTAAAAAAAATCTGTTTTTCAATTTCCAAATGAGGTACTTTTTGAATTAAAAAAAATTGTGAAAGGAAAATTTTATTTTAACTTATATGGAATAAATTAAGTTTCCTTCCATCATGATAGATAAATATTGAAATTCTTCCATTATAAGTTTCCAATGATATTTTAGAAGAAATTTTTGAAAATATTTTGTGATTTTTAAGTTTTTTAATTTTATTTCAAAGAGGAAATGTTATTTTCCTTGATAATATATTGATGATATGGTAATGGTATTCCTATACATAAAATATAAGAACCGTTGAATTCAATTTTAGTTTAATAGGGAAATTATCCAATGTTACCATCCTTATTCATTATCAAGATGTTTTATGTTTGTTATGACAATATGTTTATAAAATCCATATCTTTTCCATGAGTTATGATATGATGAAATGTATATGATACCTATTTCATTTCATGGGTTATAATATTTTGAAAGTTTTATGATCTTCTGTAACAAATTTATATAATTTTCATTATGTGATAGGTGGGGCCAGAATTATATAGCCCTCCAACACATTAGGTAAATATGGATATCTCATGAGATAAAGAGGACCAAGATTGGTAGTGAACCCAGTTTAGTAAGGGACTCTATCCACTATAAGAGTATTGAGAGTGAACCTTGACAACTATGATGGTTTAGGGAGTGAACCCAATCCACTATGATTGTATTATTAGTGAGTATTTATTACTGATGAAATGTTTTTCTATGCTTATTTTTATACCAAAGTTACATATCTTATTCTAATGTTATGCACTCATGGATAAAGTTATTTTATTTATTATAATTCATGTCTTATGAATTGGCATGCTTTATTCCATGACTCATGATTATGATCTATGATTTGAAGAGTATGGTTTTCAAATTTTAAGATCATGTTCTCTTAAATTTATTCTCAAGTTATTCTTATGAGATCATTGATATATCTCTTGTTTACCCTTACTGAGAAGCTGGGCTCACCCTTTCTTACGTTTCATTTCCCTAGTCTAAGAAGAAATAATTTGTGTTTGATATGTCTAAGATGGGTTATAGCTATGAAGAAATAACTGGGATATGATGTAGTTCATTTAGGAAAATGATTTTTATGTTTCCAAATTTTCAATTATACTTGACATATATGATTCTTATGTGGATCATAATTTTATGAAATAAATACTAATCTAATAAGATTTATTATATATGTATTGAAATCTTGTGTCACTATAATTTGTTTTTATAAACTTTTAAATTATTAATTTAGCAATATATTTAGCTAAAAATAGCCTAATTTTTAAACCTCGACATTTGTAATTCCTTTATTTTATTTTTTTATTGGATTTGGATCCTTTGGTTTAGATTCGTGTTGACTCCTAGTTTAAATTTATGAGTTTTTGGTTGAAAACTGATGTTTTTGGTATTGGTATTATGGAGTACAGAGGCAGCACACAATAAAGGGAAATTGGGTGTCTTCACCCTAGTATTTGTGTAGCTTGGATTGGAGTTTAGGAGTATGGAACATGGGTTGAAAAGGATTTAGGAAACCAAGTGACACTATGTGGGTAGTTCTGTCCATTTGGAAAATCGATACTGTAGGGTTTGGAAAATCGTGTGGCATGCCAAATTTTTTTAAATCTTTGAAACACTAATATACCCCCCTCTTTTTTACCCTAATTCGAGCTCCCCTCCCTCTTGTGCATGAATGGGTCCCAATACCCCTCTTCTATTGGTTATCCTCCCACCATGGATGGTCCTCCAAAGATAAAAGATGGGTTCTAAGGGTTTTTGGCCTCTTTTTTCTTTATCCTATTCTCTCCTCTTGGTTTCTTGGTTATCTCTTGGTGAGTTCTTCTCTTGGTTAAACCTTATGGTTAGGTTTGGATGATTTTGGTTAATTTATTTGATGTTGGGGTGTGTGGATCTTTTGTAGGACTTTGTTCATCCTTCCCATTAAGTTTCATCGTATCCACACTCCAGTGAGGTAGGTGTTTCTGTTATTTTCTTTTTTCATCCACTCCATTGATTTTTGGGTGCTACTAATTAACTTATAAATATGTTTTGTATGCTCTTAATGTATTTGGTTAGTTTATTTGGGTGCTTTTATGTGTGTAAAATTTGGGGAAAATGGTTTTCAAAGTGATTCATTAAATATTCTTATGTATATATATACACTCAAGGTGTTTGATTAAATTCCAAGTAGCATTTTTAGATGAAATTGGGTATTTTTATCATGTGTTTTTCTTGGTTATATTTGGATGGTGTGGGTTTTTATGATATAATATTTAGGTATAAATGTTGGTGATTCATATGGTTTATAACTTGTGTGTGTATTGTGTGTAGATGGTAGGGAATGTGGGGTTCCCTTAAATATGGGTTTTGGTAACATCATGGATTATTGTGGTGTACCATTGGATGTGGCCACATGAATGGGTGCACCAGAATCACACATGAATGGGAACAAAAATGAAAATGTACATGGGTGGACTTGCTCAACATAAATATGGATTTCAATACACTTCTCCTACCTTGTTTCCTTCTTCACACTTTTGATGATTTACTAATGGTCTCTGGGTTTTCAATTTTTATGGAGTCATTTCAAATTATATTTTAATTTATGGGTAGTTTGGCACATTGGAATATGAATGGTTTTCAAATGGTGTGAGGCCAATTTATTTTCTTTATGTTTGTTGTGTTCTTTCATCTTAGTCTTAGAATAATGCTGGAAATGGAATTTGATTTGGAAATGTAATGTCATGCTTGGTCATGTTCATGTGAAAGTGGTGTTACATATTATTTTGGAAATATTTTGAATTTATTTTATAAAAGTATTTGAAATTAACATGATGTATGGATGGCTGGAACATTATAATGTTTTGAAGATAAATTGTGGTTTTGGAAATACAAATTCTTCATTGGAATCTTTGCATGTTTTGAGAAATGATTTGAAATATTGTATAGTGTGACGACCTGGTTGGAAAATGAGAATGGTTTTTTATAAAATGGGAACCCCTATAGAGGATTTCCTAATGTGGGTTATCACAGTGTGTGGTGTCCGTGTTTGGGGTAGGCTAGTACGGTGGCACCATGTAAGGTGAGTCGTGCATGTAAGGTCCTCTCCTTTCACCATGTACTCTAACCGTGGGACCTTTTGGTGTCTTTTAGAGGGTCAAGTGATAGTTTCATATCAACCCTATTTATATGGTTTGGTTCCCACTTTAATTTATAGGGTTTGGTATGATATGCCACTAGATCGGCTAGTTTAGAGAAGGCAGTTGGTTATAGACTATGGAGTTGCACCATATCTTAGTATGTGAGTATGAATTTAGTACATCTAGAGACTGCTCTTGGTATGTTTAATAAATTCCCATGGATACTATCTATATTTTTTTATATTCTGCAAAAATTTGTTTCATGTTCATACTTCCCATTACATTCAGAATATCTTAGTATTGCTTTTTTATTTTGGTTTGGGATTTGTTTTTAAATTGGTAATCCTTTTTGAAATTAAAGATGTGGTGAAAACTATTTTGAAAAAGGAAAAATTGTCTCTACTTCATTTGAAATTAGAAAATTCTATTTTTATATATGTTTTCTAAACTAGTATTTGGGGAATATTTTGGGAAAGTAAATTAATGGATTCTATAGTGGTTCCCTACTGAGATGGTGTATGATCACACCCTACTTGTGCCATTCTGTGTTGGTAAACTAGAGTTGTTTTACAAGGTCCGGTTTCTAGTTTTAGTTTCCATTGTATCAGTTCGGTTGATGGATTGTGGTGACCATGGGTTCACAGGGAGATCATGTTGGTAGAGGTTTGGTTTTGTTTTATTTGAGTTTCATCTTTGTTCAGTTTTAGTTGTAAATGTATATGATTTTATATTCATTTATTAAGAATAGGTTTTTGTAATTACTTCTAGGTGTTCTATTTATTCCATTGATTCTAGTTATTCATTGGAAAAAAATTGTTCTCGAAGTGATTTCCTTACTTCCGTGCACTGGTTTCCTGCCTATGGGGATCATAAATCCCCATTAGGCCATGTCTTGGACTAGGACATGTGTCGGGTAAGATGGAATCCCATCCTAGTTCATAAAAATGGTATTAGATAAGGACCTTGTTATTTGGGGTGTTGGTTATATTATTGATTATGACTATTAGAACTTAGTAGGTAGGTATGGGAAGCGTTTTGTGATCTATTACTTTTTTTTATCATCAAATTTTTAGGGGTATTCAAGTAAATGAGTCTTTTGTTATGGTATTGATTTTAGTGGATATGGAATGGAAGTGGAGGTGACATGGTTTTATTTCATGATCCCACATAGAGTTGTAACCCATGTGAAATTTTAGTTCATGGTTCAAGGTCCTCTTAGTGAATGATGATTACTTGGGGCATGGCCTACTACAATGTCACCAAGTTAGGCATAGAAACTAGTTCCTCATTCCATGGTTTGTTGTGAGTCATGATTTTTTTGTTTTGGTTGGTGTAAGTGAGCTTTTAAAAATGAAAATAATCTTCAAAATAGAAATTATTATTTTTTCAAGTGGTTTTTAAATTGGCAATAATGGGTTTTAAACATGAAAGAGAATTGTATTCTAAACTTATTTGATGATGGGATTTGATGATGGGATAAAAATTTTAACCCTTATAACTCATTATTAGTATTCACATATGTTTGGGAAAGTATGGAAGGTGAAAATTTAAAATTTTGTGTGGTTTAGGTAAGAGGAAGTAGATGAACACATAAGTGATGGTACGTAGGATTCCATGGGTGAGTATTTGAAACCAAAGTTTTGGCATGGTTGTCTAAAAATGGGTTTGAATTGAAAATTACTTTGAAAAATGTTTTCATTTAAAATAGTGTGTCTTCTTTGTGAAAAGTGGATTTTCACATTGATAAGTGGCCCTTAAAGAAGGTAGTTTTGAAAACTGAAAATAAATTATAATTCTTGAAAAAAAGATATTTTTTATGTTTGTATGTGTTGGGTTTATAAGATAATTGTTTTGTCTCGAGGTATCCTTCTTAATTATGTTTCAGGTTGATGTTGATATTGGTTTTTCAATCTTTTTGTTGTTTAGAATATACCAACCTGAAAGGTCCCTAAATTTTATAATGATTCATGCCTAGTTTTTGGTTGTTCTTGAGTTTTGGTTGTCTATCATGGTGATCTAGGACCATTAGAGGTAGTTTAGTGGCTTGAGGATGTTGAGAGTGTATTATGATCATTGGGAACTCCCGAAGCTATTATAGAATGTTTTGACATATTTGTTTTGAGAGTCCAACTATGGATGAATGGTAGATGTTTTCCCCACCATAGATTCAATTGGGGATGATGTGGAAAGTATTTAATTATGCCTTTTTCTAATGTTTTATACATTAGTAAGTGAAGAAAAAAATAGAATATATTGTGAGTATTCAGAAAGTCCAGTGAATGGTGAAGGCCTATGTTGACTACCTCGAGGAGCTGGTTTCCTTTTCTCCAGAGGTAGCTTCATAGGATCCGTAGAAGGATGATCATTTCATTAGGGTTCTTTATCGAGAGATCATGGAATGATTCCTCTCCTCAAAGGATATCAGTATTGAGTAGTTAGTGGATAAAGAATTTTTAGCTGAGTTCCTTTCTGGAGAAAAGGAAGTTGGAAATCTAGTGTCTTGTAATTTTTTTAAGGTTCCCAATCTGTTGAAGAGAGTATGCAATAGTAAACTATCTTTGAGAAGTATCCTTTATTGGTTTCAAATTCCATCTTGGCAGGCCATTCTCTTATGTGCCACTAATGTGGTCTTTTCAGGAATTTTAAGACATCTTTCTATAGTCATCCAAACACTTATCACAATTGTGGCCATTTCGGTCATCTATAGAAGTTTATTAGGAATAATTTCTAGAAAAAGTTTTATTCTTTGGATTTCATCTTCTAGTTGTGTGGAAGTAGATGCTTCAGTCATCAGGTATCCTTCCATAGGCCCCAAAGTGAAGTTGGTGCACAATCATATTTTTCCAAGGGTGTGCAGGGATCCTTGGTCTAACTTTGTCTTTCATGATGGGGTGAAAACATTTGATCTTTCCATATTTTAGTTTTCACAGTTCTTGTAAGTTCATCATTTCTTATGATGGAATTATTTTATTATAATCTAAGTAGTTGTATTTATCTGAATGTGTCTCTTTGAATTATTTTTTCTTCTATTAGTGTTCTTATCCCTTATGAGGGTTGTTCTTGGTTTTAGTTGTGCTTGATTGGGCTATACTTGAGTTTTTTGTAATTGATGGTCTGTGGTTTCGAATTGATGTTTGGCTTGAGTTCCATTCATTGGTTTCCCCCAATGTTGGGGGTTCAGTTGGTGTGTGAAATTTTCAGTTCTGGTGGTGCTATTATTTATCTCATGAGAATAAGTTTGGGTTATCTATGTAATGAGTTCCCAGTCGTATTGGGTGTGTTTCCTGATTAATATGAAAATTTCTGGGTTAGTTTCCATCATTAGGTTGATCTGATTTCATTCCAATGTGGTTGTAGTGTTCTTGTGTGTGTGGGGGGGGGGTGGAGACACCTATTTTGTTCTCCCATTTTACTTTAGGATGTGGTTTTATTTAGAATCTGTCAGGTGTGACTTGTGAAGTGAAATTTTACCCCAACATTTGAGGTTTCTTTTGGTTTTTATCATCCAAGAAATAGAATTTTTTTCCTTTTGACTAGGTGACTTTATAGTGGCATAAATTGTTTGTGGTTTGGATAATTTTCACACCCAAACTATTGTAATTTCTTTATAATGTTATTTTATTATATTTGGTTCAATTGTTTGAGGTTCAGATTAAGTCCTAGATTATTATTTTTTTTGAAAAGTAATGTTTTAGGGATTGACAGTAAGGGGAGCATGGGTATAGATTATTAAGGGAAATCATACGGGTTCTCCCAAATAATTGGGTATCTTGGTTTTGATTTTATGGCTAAGTTTCACTGTTTTCGCATGCTTTGGGAAACTGTGTAGCAACCACATGAGTGGTTCTGTCCATTTGGATAGTGCCTTCACACAGTTTGGAAAATCGTGTGGCCAAACCATGTGGCATACCAAGACTTTTAAAATCCAAAAACCCTAACCGACCCTCCCCTCTATTAACACTAACTCATGACCCACTCTAACTTGGTTATTTTTGGTGGATTAATGGGTCCCAATAACCCTCTTTCTTTGGTTCTCATCCCACCAAGGATGCTCATCCAAGGCTATAATTTTAGTTATTAGTATTTTTGGTCTCTTTTATCTTCTTCAACTTATCTCATATTGGTTTCTTGGTTGTCTCATGGGGTTTTCTTCACTTGGATGAACCCTAGTGTTAGGTTTGGCTGATGTTGGTAGATTTATTTAATGATAGGGTGTTTGGACCATCCATATGGCTTAGTGATTCTTTACCGTAAAGTGTCATCATATCTGCACTCTATTGAGGTAGGTGTTTACATTATTTTCTTTTCTGATCAATTTCATTTGTTCTTGAGTGCTTTCAATTAATTTATAAATATGTTTTTCATGCTTTTTATGCACTTGGTTAGTTTACTATGGTGCATTTATGTTAAATAAATTTGGTAAAATGGTTTTCAAAGTGATTCTTTTAATATACATATATATACATATATATATATATATTCACTCAACGTGTTTGATAAAATGAAAAGTAGCCTTTTAGATGAAATTGAGTATTATTATCATGTGTTGGCAGGGTTATATTTTTATGTAATGGGATGCTTGTGATATTCTTCTTATGTGTGAATTGTGGTGATTCTTTTTGTTTGGAACTTATGAATGGATTAGAGGTTAATGGTAGAGAATGGTTGATTACATTAAAAATGGTTTTGGGTAAACATCATGGATTCTTGTGGTGTACCATTGGATGTGGTCAGATACATGTGTTGACTAAGTTCCCATGAGCATTGGAAGACAAATAAAAGTGGTATTGGGTGGACTTTCTCAACATAAAAAATGTATTTCAAAACACTTCTCCCTCCTTGTTTCCCTCTTTAAACTCTTAATGATTTACTAATGACCTATTGGTTTTCTAATGTTATGTAAAGGGTCTCAAATTTTATTTGATGTTATGTCTTTCTTGGAACAATGGAAGTTGGTTGGTCTTCCAGTTGTGTGATGTACCTTTTAGAATATTTATGTGTGTTTTGTGTTTTTATCTTAGTATTTCAAAAATATTAGAAATGGAATTGGATTTGTAAATGTAAGGGAATGTTTAGCCTTGTTTATGTGAAAGTTTTTTTCATATTATTTTGAAAATAGTTTGAAAATGTTTTTTAAAAGTATTCAAATTGGAAACGATGTAAGGTTGGTTGGTAAATTATAATGTTTTGAAATTAAATTTTGGTTTTGGAAATATAAATGCTCAGTTGGGATCTTTGCATGTTTTGAGAAATGATTTGGAATCATGAATGTCATAGTGGCCTTGTTGTAAAATTGAATGGTTTGTTATAAAATGGGCACTACTATGGAGGATTTCTTTATTTGGGTTATCAAAAAGGGTGGTGTCAGTGTTTTGGGTAGGAAAGTGTGGTGGTGGTATGTAAGGTGAGTCACGCATGCCAGGGCCTCTCCTTTCACCAAGTACTATTACCATTGGACTAGTAGATGTCTTTTATAGGTTTGAGTGATTATTTCTTATCAAAACTAATTTGACAAGTTGGTACCCCCTTGACATTATAGGTATTGGTGGGATATTCCATTGGATTGGCTAGTTTAGAGTGGCTAGTTAGACATAGACTATGGAGATGCACCATAAAACGGTAGGTGATTTTGACTCGAGTATGTCCAGGGATCGCTCTTGGGATGTTTAGGAAATTCCCATGGTTAATATTTATAATTTTTTGTTTATATTATATTGAACATGGTTTCCTATTTATAGTGATCATTAATTTTAGTGTATTATTGTATTTATTTTTTTGGATATTTTTTTGGGATTTGGTTTTCAAATGGTAATCCATTTTGAAATTTGATATGTGGTGTGTATTGTTTTCCAAAATATAAAGTTGTGTTAGTTTATTAGGAAATTGAAAAAACAAATTTTAAAATATGTATTCCAAACCAGTGTTTGTGGACTGTTTCCATAAAAGGAAATGTATAGATTTTGTGGTGGTTTTCTATTGAGTTGTTTTATTCTCAAACCATACATGTGTCATTCAATGTTTGTTGACCCAAGTTTTTTTGTAAGTTCTATTTTTGGTTTGAGTTTCCTTTATAGCTAGTTTTTTGGTGGATGGCGGTGACCATGAGGTCACATGGAGATCACATTGGTAGAAGATTTATTTTTTTTAGTTGAAGAAATGTTCAGTTTTTTAAAATATATCGGTTTGTATATTCAGTTATTGAAATTTAGTTTTTGTTAGCGCTTCAATGTGTTTTATTTTATTCTTTGATGATGGTTAATAATTGGGAAAAATTGTTCCTATTGTGGCTTCCTTGATTCCCAAAACTAGTTTCCATCCTATTGGGATTAGAAACTCCCTTTGAGCCATGTCTTGGATTGGGTGGGGTATCGGTCGGATGGAATCTATGCCTGGTTCATAAAACTAATATTTTCTTCACACATTTTCTTTCATTTTGTAATTAATTTTCCAGATCTTTTATTCTTCTTGATTTAATTTCCAACTGAGAAATATTAACATCAATGCTATATTTTGAGGCATGGAAAGATTCTTTCAAAACATTCTTAAATATTTCTTTCTCACAAATAAACACATTTGTAATTATTCTTATCCAAGGTTGAAAGTTTTTTGTGTAATTAATACACTTTCTTCCTTGCCTTCAGTGAGTATAGTGAGAGTGTTATGTTCACTTATTTTCTTCACCAATGAGTCCTCCATTACAAAGTTTTCCTTATGAAGTTGTATGTTTTCATCGAAAAATCCAATTATTAATGAAAATATATAAGATTCAACTTCACAAGGGTCTTTATTTAAATATTCACTAATTTCAGTTCATATTTAATCAATAGATTCATTAGAATTAGAGTCATCAAAGCTTGAATGTTCTTCTTCCAAAGGATTTATTAAAATGTATTTTTAGAAGAAATTGAACTATGTTTACCATTCAATAATATTGAATCCTCAATAAACTTATTTCTAGACTTCCATGAATTTTTTCTTAGTTTTTATTCCTTGATTCACAAAGAGGGGGGTGAATCAGGGCTGACCAATTTTTTTCAATTATGTTCAACATAAATTCTTACTTCATTTAAGCTGATCAAACCTCTATCATATGTTAGTATATATAGACATTATGTATGATCCCTCACTAATTTTACCATATTCTATATAGTTAATTTAATTTAAATAGAAGACAAGTATTTTTAAAAGGCCATAATCAATGTGAGAACCTACCCCTTGTTTTTTTTACTCTTGTTGAGTCAAGGATTTTCCAAAAATTATTTTTTTATCAATTAAAAGTGGTGTGAGAAATTATTATCATTAAACTAAAGTTTTCATACCACACATTAATCTCTAAAACCAAAATATTAAACATGTGTATGAGTTATCACCTAAAAATATTCTTCTAATATCTATCAGAAATTATGGTATTTCTTAAACTAGAACAACTAGTCTTCATGAGTTCTTAAAAAAATTCCTTGGGGATAGAACATAAACATATAAGTAAACTTTAGTTAAAATTATACACACTTCATCTTATCCATTACTTCTAGTAATCATAATTCTTAAGGTCTCTCATTACCTTAAAAATTAGTTTTTGGAACTTCTATAGGTCATCACATGGTATCAATTTGTCTTCCCATCTTATAGTCTTAAGAATCCATAGAAATTGGTCATATCCATCGAAATTCTTGTTCTGGTCTTCTCCAAAATCTAAAATAACTAAATATTATTTGAAAAATTATTTGAGAAATTTATCTATTAAAAAAATATTCTTATAATTAGTAATATGTTTTTAATGATCTCTATCATTTTTATAAGCTTAGATTAACCAATAAGTTTGGAAATATAAAATATCTAAACTACAAAGATCAATATTGAATTCCTTAAATTGAAATTATAAATACTCAGAGTAAACACAATTATCCAAAAAATATTGTGACAAATCATTCTTAAAATTCTTCCACAAAACTCCACTTGAATCATAAACATAATTTCATGAATATTTAAAATTGACCTTATATCCCAGAATCAGAAAAATTTTCATTTTGACTTCACATAAATGAGAATACCCTCTATATTATTTGGCACACTTTCTTCCATATAATTTAATACTTTAATTAAAATACTTTTTTCACATATTCATATAGACATGAAATAGAAATAAAATTATATTAAATTTTATAATTCTATAAACTCATCATTCCTACCTCGATAAGTTTTAGTTTTTGAAAAAAAATCCATTATGCATGGACTTTATATTTTTTTCCTATGATATATTTTTTGAATACTCTCCTTTTTTCTATAAAACACTTAAACTCTCATAGCACAAGTGATTCTACAAAACATACCTTACATAATTGAGTTTCTTTTTTAGAAATGTCAATGATGTTATATGTGAGTATCTCACACACCTTATTTCAGTACATTACACATTCATGGATCACAGCTTCCCGTAAACTCAATTTTTTATACTGAATTATATTCACCTTATTTAATCTCATTATTCTATAAAAAACATCAACATCAAATGATTTAATCTATTCCTTCAAATATTCATTTTATAATAATATAAATATAATTTTTACTATAATAGGAACTAATTATTCTCATCAGGTTACACTATGATTTTTAAACATTATCATCCAAAAAAATAACATTTAGTTCCTTCAAACTTCATCTTTCGATAATAAAAAACCTCATGCTATCCTCGACCATAGTGCATTGTATCTACTTCATGATATTCCATTTTTCTTCAAAAATATCATATGTGAACCTTGGGTTCAAAGAATGTATAAATGATGTCACTTATAATGATATTTTAAGAAACTCTGTTATGATAAATATTCATCTTATTCCAATAACATTCTCATTCATATTCTTTCACTTTAAGGAACAAATCTTATATTAATATAATTGTATTAAAATAACATGTCATATGGCTATTGTGTGTGTCGTTGTTATGATTATTACGCAGTGGTTTTATAGATATAGAATAAAATTTTCTTGAAAACCCATGGAATGATTCTGATCACATGAAATTACTAATTATAATAATATAAACACTATCCCAGTTAGAGCATCCATTTCACTTAGTCCTTCAGTATCTGGTCATATGTATGTCCATTCACACCAAAAATTCTAATTTTTTTTGTGATTTTAAATAACATAAGTGTAACATATAATTTTTGGTTTACTCAATGAATATTCACTCTCTAATATTTGTTGTCTGATATATTTTTAAGGAACCCAACATCTATTGCACAATTTATTTACTTCCAGTAGATTAACCCATCACCTCTCTTTAACTCGGTTTCCCTCCCCTATGAATGGATTTATATTCTAGTAGATAAACCCATCATCTATTATCATCATTTATTCATTATTACCTCTAGTTACACAAACTCTACAACTTTCAAATATATATTTTGATAATTCCTTAGTGTCACTTCTAGGGAAAAACTAGTTCTCATCCTACTTTTGATGTGTTTTACATACAATTTTTATACTACTGCTGATTGTGCTTCATAAACACCTATAGGAGGACTCATCTTCCATCTTATTCATAAATTTTTAAAATCTAGGAAAATAAATAAAATAAATAATAAATATTATTTGATGGGTAATTTAATATTCAACCCAAAAATTATTTCTATTATTTACATATCACATATAAAAAATGTGTCTCTAGATCTTATGATGTGTTTATAGAAAAAAAATCATCAATGAAAATATATTGTCTCATGTATTAGTACATAAACCACATTTATTAACTCTATATCAAGTGGCTAGTAGTTCCTATTATGCATAATCAATTTTTGAGATCTGTATAGAACCACCTAGTAATTATATATGAATACTCCACTTAATACAATACTTGATACATTATAGTGCACTGCATATGCCTTGCCTGACTTAGGTAATGTCTATATCCACACAGAAGTGAGTTTTCTAGTGTAAAATTATTTATTGAAGCTACAAAACCTCTCTCTATGTGAATATTGTTCAGAAACACATTAATTAGTAGTTACTCATAGTCATATCCATAAGGATGTCCAATTTAATTCACAATTTGAGTTAACTAGTGTGAGAATTTAAAAAATAATTATAAGAATTTGTGTGCAGAATGTAACACGAAATCCACATTGATGAGATAAAAACCTAATAAAATGCCAAAATTGTTTAGGAATCAACTGAGGAAATTGTGGGTTGATTGGATTATTTTTATTCCTTCATGTTAATTAAGAATAAATTCATCATTTTATTCCAATAATAGTCACTCTTCCTTTATAATATCTCTCTCAAGTAACTCTCTATATTTCTGGTTCAATCACAGTTTTCTTTAGGTTTACTATGTTTACTACACCAAGATCATTAAGCACTTTATTTATGTGACATTTATGACTTATCCTTTATAGAAATTCACATGACTTTCAGAATAAGTCCACACTCTTGGTTTAAGGGATTGAATTACCGCATTCTATATTGTACCCTCACCCTTATACACTTATATTGGTATATCAGGATAGTAAATAATTGTGAAAAAAATGTAAAATATATTTATAATTATAATTATTCATGCATTAGAAAAAATCCAAAAATACACCACACACTTCTCCACTAGGTTTTTTATCTACACATGTTCATTCTACAATAATCAAATTAGAGAAGACAAGAGGAATATTCTATACTATAGGATGGGTATATTCATTCAATATCATCCATCCACAATATCTTACCTCATTAGTTTTTAAACTTCTCCTATTATTTCATCTAATCTGAATCCCCCCTTATGTGCATGGGATATTTAATATGTACTCCATATCACCTTCTATGATTATTACATATGTGTTATGAGTGATGAGATAATTCTATGTTGTTATCAACTTGTATTTACATCAGTTTTGTTCCACTCACCATACCCACATCGATTATCATCTCTCTCTATTAAATTACCTTCCATGTATTTAGGTTGTAATGAATTTCAATATTTATCTAGGATATGAATTCTATAGGAATGTTTTGGCCCTGCTATGATTTTCATGTGCTCAGTGGATAATTTCTAGATATTGATGGATCCCAATACTTTTTATCCCTATATTCCTTCAAGATTAATAATTTTTTTAGTTTTCTAATGATTCATGTAAAAAGAAACTTCTAGTTTACTTTGGAACCTTCACTGGCTCAATTGTAGAAATAATAAAATTAGAGCACTAAGAGTACATTGGATTCACCATATTCTTTATTAGTTCTTTGAAATATGTTATCTCAAAAATATATTCTTTGTTTGGTCACCTTTTTCCTTCACTGGTATAATAGGAATAAAAAATTCAAATTTCATTGTAGATCTAATGTATTATTTACAAGATATGTGGGTCACATGTTGATTACATTTCCTAGAGTTCATATTCTACTTTGGATCTCTAAAATATATTATATATCAATCATATTCGTTAATGGATTATTTAAGAAATAATTGGTAGTGATGACATATTAATTTTTTCCTTAAATTATTTAAATGTTAATGCATTCCATATAAGTTAACACAGTGTCCCTTGATGAGTTTATATAGCCAGGTAGTGAGGTTAATATAATTGCATTAGGGTTCCTGAATACTCATAAACCTCGAATTAAATTTTCTACAACGAATGCTTAGGGTTCTTCATAGACAGAAATTAGTGACTGACTATATCTTGAACCCTAAAATATTAATCTTTAGTAGAACATTTCTTCTTGTATTTATCTTACACAACCCCTATAAATACATCCAAACACTTCCAGAAATCAACTATTCGCTTTAAAAATATAAATAATCAAATTAAATATTGACTTCATTAAAAACTATGCATATATGTTCACAATTTAGAGCGTATTTATAAAAAAAATCTACAAAATACCATTTAAAAACTCTAAATCATAGAAAAATACAAAAAATATAAAAGAAAATAAATGCAAAATAATGAAAAAAATTTGAGTTGAAAATTCCCCCACACATGATTGATATATTTTACATAAATTATTTATATTAAAATAATTCACAATGAACCCAAATCAATATAATTTTGATTCCAAGTTCATTAAAGATTAAATTAAATTATTTCAGTTAAATTATTTTTCTTATAGGAAACAACTTCACAAATATGCCTCCTTCAAGTTTCTCTTCTTATGTTTAGTTTATAACTTCCTTTAATTAAGTAAAATGATTCTCTTATAATTCAACATCCCCCATATTCACTTGGTTTCAATATACCAACCAATGTTCACTCATTTTCACAACTAGAAACATGAACTATTTTTAAAATTTGTGATCAATAACATGTTCTTTGAACTTATTAGTTGAATGTGACTATTCTAGAACTATATCATCCCATATAAAGGAATCATATGGAAAAATTGAAATAGTAAATTAATGAAATAATTATAATGGTATATAGCTCTCAAAATATCATTTCAACCTATATGGCTATGATTTTTCACTCATTCACCTAGTGCCTAATCATCTCATAAAATTCAATTGGTATCCCATTTTACCATTTTATTCTAATTTCAATACACATATATGATTTTATTTTAAGTTGTATTATTAAACTGTTATTCCACTATAGTGAAAAATCTACCCAAATTTAAGTTCAAATCTCAGTATTTTCACATCAAATTATGGACCCATCATTTATTTTATCTTAAACGTCACTAACCATGGTCATATACCAGAGATTTAATGATTTAAAAATGATATGTCTCCTAGAGAACTGATAAAATTACTCTCAAGTGTTATCTTAAATTAGTTTCTATACATAACTCCCCAACGCTTTGTTTTTACTCAAAATTTAAAATGGGAAGATTCAGAGGATATCATTATGATATAGAACTAAGCTTAAGTAAAAGAGTTTAGGTAAGTAGAATATAATCATTCCTTAAAATTTATTCTTATATTCCCCTTGCATTTTTTTTCTTTTAAATAAATATTATTCGTGTTCATCTAACAAAATATAAGTATAAAAAAAAGAGGGTGAAACATTGATTGTTCATAAATAATAAATAGAAGCCTAACAACATGAACTACATCCTAAGAGAAATTAGATTATAGTCATCAAATTGACTCTTCAAATATTATTCTTCAAATATTAATGTTGGGGATTTGTCCATCATTACTCCTTTAAAGTAAAGGATCAACATTTTTTCATTCATAGTGTATGGATATCCCTATTCCCCAGTAATATTCATTGCACTATTAGTATTCCCTTCAACCACATTGAATGGTCAAGACAACATAGAATTATGCTTTCCTAGAAAAAGATATATTTTATATCATGGTCATTTTCTCTCGATGCCCGACTACCTTTTCGTGTTATAGACAATTGTTACTTCTAGGATGGTCCCAAAAAACCTATTATGCTACTATAGAAGATTTTCTTTAATGCATTCTTTTTTCACTCTGTAATGATCCCCCTTGTAATGACCCAAATAGTTATGAATAAAATTCCCTTTTAATGTCTTATTGATATTGAGAATACTTTCATTATTTTTTTCGTTTAAATTACCATTAAGTATCTTTACCATTGATAATATAGTCATTAAACAGTGATCACACAACTGATATATAAATATATGGTTTGAAAAAAATACTTTCAACATAGACAAATGAGAAGATTTCCTCATCCAGTAGACTCAGACCGTACAAAGCTCATTTTTAGGAGCTTGGTTAGGAGGTAGCATCACTGGTCTTCTATCCTGACCATTCCAAATCTAAGATTAAGCATGTTAAGATTGAACTAAATTTATTATGGTAGAAGCTCAAGTTATAGATAATACCACCTGGGTGATGTTATCTAAGCCACCCCAAGAGTCTGTCACCATCGCACACCTTACCCATAGGTCCTATGTCGGTGTTATAAGGGGTTATGTAATAAGTAATTAGTTATTTATTGGGTAATCCCTTTTTATAAATAAAATTATTATTCTATAAATTCTTTTATGAGAATAGTCTTTTATAAAAAATGATAAATTTGATAAATTGAGTTTTTGGCTAAAAATGGTACTTTCTTGTAAATGATTATTGTATCAGTTATTTGCCTATAAATGATTAGGTAATCAGTTTGATAAGAGTTATATTTTTTATACGAGAAAAAAGATAGTGTATTTTTAAAGAATTTATTTTAAATAATTAATGAATTTTTGAAATAACTAATAAAATATTATTATAAAATTAATTTTTTAATAATAAATTATTATATAATTTTAATGAAGTCAAATATAATATTTTATTAAACCTTGAAAACAGTTTTTGTCAAAAACACTTCAATTTTCAATAAATGTCATTTTCATTTTAAAAGTGAAAATTGACATATTTAGAAAATTATTTAGATAAAATAAATATTATTTTTACAATATGGGTGTCAAAATTATCCAATGGTAAAATTTTCATAATTTTCTGAGACAGTCGAATTTTTCGTTAAAAATTAAATACTATATAAATAAAATATGTGTTTTATGACATCATAATGACCCCAAAATTATAAAATAAATACTATTATGGGTATTATCATTCCAATATATTTTTTCCCATTAAAATAATGTGCTTTTTTATTTGCCTTACTTATTTTATAAATTCTTTGTCAATCCTCCAAAATGTATAGTATATTTTTTGATTTTAAATTCATTTCTTTAAAAATGTGACTCACCTACACATAATCAAGGATAATACTTTAATATGATCGGAAATTTGAGTTATAAAATAATTTTTTCCACTTCTCTTTTGAAAAAAAACGTGGTAAAAACCATGTTAAGGTTTTTAGTTCTGAATATTTATTTATTTAGGTTCAAAAACATAACTTTGTGCAATATTAAAAAATTCCATGTTGATTTCCTATGTACACCCATCAAATATCCTACTTATCTCCACTAAAAATCATTTTACCACGTCCCTACTCTGTCCAACCCTCTCTAGAGACCTCCCAAGGTTCCCCCAATCTCGCAAGAAGCCTCCCCCAAGCCTTTGGGATCAGACGTCCAAGTAAGGGATTCCTTCCTTCATCATTTTTGTCCAAGTTTCTTTATGTTGTTATACCATTTTATTTTCAATTACAAATGTTTTGGTTTGATTTAGAACATACCCCATACTTCCCCCCTTAATTTTTAGTTATGAGAGACCCATTTATCTCTTATTAATGTTTTTCATGTACACTTGTTACCATACCAAAATTACATAAGGGGTTTTTCTCTTCTTATTTCCATTCAAAAATTTCTTCTATATTATACATCTAAATTCCATTTCATATGTTTTTATATTATGTTTCATGATTAACTTACTTACTATTTCATGTATAAATTATGATTGTCCCTTTTCTCTCTCATCAGCCCAATTTATAAATCTCTATATAACGACATTATGCTTCCAAAATTGCACGATGTTTTTCATACCCAATATCATCATGTAATGAATACCATACCCATTTCTATATCAAGGGTATTCACCTTTATGAAAATATACTTATTTAATGGTACTTACATGTATTTATTCAACATTATTTTATCATGTAAAAAATAATGATGTTGAATGAATTCATGTTATATGATCTTGGTGGCACACTTAATCATGAGATTGAAATTAATATAAAGGGAGTGCCATGATAGCGCTCCAATGCATTGGGTAATGTTTAGTATCATGATGAGTGGTATTGGGACATGGGTTTACCTGATTAATTTTAGGTCATTTTCCCACCATGTTGGGATAACATTTTACCTGATTCCTTTATGTTAATGATGTAGTGTTTCAAGTTGTTTCCACATTTCCATGTTATGATAATCATGATATATCATGCCTCTATGTTCATGTTTCTCTTGTGATCCCTTGATTTTCAAATTTCCTAACATGTATTTTATTATTCATTTTAATACTTTTTTATGCTCATAGTGGGATTTATAGATCACCCCTTTCTTATTTATGTCCTCAGGTTATCCCATTTAATTCTAAGTATAAAGGAATGTTGTGGGCATGTAAAAGAAGTTTTCAATAAATATGTTGTATTTTATGTCTTAAGTTGTCATGCAATGTTCCTAAGCCCCAAAGAAACTAGAACTCTTGATGTTTTGGGCTGTATTAAGTGAAATTTTGTGTAATAAACTATGATTAAATTTGAAATAAAGAGAAGGGTTGTTATAGTTGGTATCAAATGATAGGTTTAGATATTTTTTTGATTATAGTTATAAAACTCTTGTGAAATATATATGGATAAGACTGAGTATAAGAAAATAATACCTAAATTTTGGTGAGTATAGAGTATGTGGTTTATCAAGAAAACACATCCCTTTGTAGATACAAAAAAGTATTGGTGGCTCTAAAATATATGTATCTAAGCGTAAAACCTAAAAACACCACGTTGATCTATACTCAAACAAGAACTGGTGCACAAAAATGGGCCTTGATGAACTCTTTGTTGGACACTCCCAGAGGATATTATTTGGTAAATTCATAATAAATGTATGAACCATTATTAAGGGATAAAAAAAATCCCATCAGAATATATGTTTGGAAATATATAATGGATAACTTAGATTGAATCCTATAAATTAATAAGTTAAGGAGATAAGTGTAACTTAAAATTTGTCCTTTTTTTATTGATGGATCCCCCTTTATGTGTTTAATAGTTTAAAATACTTACCCCTGATTTCTCTTTTATTCTATCCAATGTCCTATAATAGTAGGACTCAGGCTAAAAATTGATGCAAAGATCAATGGGATGATTGTTCTAGTAATATTTCCAATCCGATGGGAGAGATAATCACAACTTTGTCACAATACTCCCTTTGTTAACTCAAGTTTTGAATAGAATCTTGGGTTAAGAGGAACTCCAAACCCCCTCTAATGAATGAAAAGTTGAAATCAATATCTTCATGAGACAAAGGCCTCCTAGTATTAATGGATTAGTTGATCCCTCAATCATCAAAAAAATGATCAATTACATTGAGAAGATCTTCTTCATCCTTCAATGTTCTGAACATGAGAAGGTTCTTTTGGCTGCTTATCGTATGAAGAGGTAAGCTGATCAATGGTGGAAATTGATAAAAAATATGAAGCCTAAGTAAAATATCAAGGAATTGGAATAGAAGGATTTCCTGAAAATGTTTTTTGATAAATATTTTCCCCACCCCCTCTGTCTTAAGATGGAAAAATATTTCCATGCACTCAAGAAAAAGGATGAAAAATATATTGGGAAGTATGAGGAAAAATTTACCAGACTTGCATGATAATCCTTTGGTGTTGTTTCTACCCTTGAATTCATGGTTGACCGTTTCTTTGGTGGGCTAAAACCTAGCCTACAGAAATCCCTGGTGATCCGAGGATTTGAAAAATATGAAGAGATTGTCTGATATGACCTCAAATTCGAGACAGAGATTGTAGAATCTCAGGGGTATCATGGGGATAAAATGTAAAAAGTGGACATTAATTCTGGTTGTCTGATGGAAAAAACCAATGGTTCTAAGAAATTCTAGCATCTCACTTGCTAAAGGTGCGTTAAGAAGCACCTAGGAAATTGTCTGATGGGGGTGAGGAAATACTTTTGGTGTATAAGAGAAGGGAACTTGTCTAACGATTGTCGATGGAAGAAAACCACTAGTGTGGAATAGGAAAGTAATGCTCCAGTAACCCCTCAGCACATTTTTTATTACTAAAACTTCAAGTAACTAGGGAACGATGAAAACTAGTTCCCTAATCCAAGAGTAATTGGAGGAAACCAATAACCTCCAAGGCTGCAAGGCTGAAATTTTTCCATTACTACCACTGAAAGGAATCCCAATAATGAAGTGGTGACTTGTATGAAATTTATTCATTCAATAATTGTGAACATTCTTTTTTTTCTGGTTTTATGCATTCTTTAATATCCCAAAAGTTTAGTAGAACAATCCAAACATCACCACAAATCATGGAAGTAGAGATGTCGATGAGAATGAAAATTGGGATAATTATCAAATCCCATGAATAAAACTCCTCGCTTGTAATAATTTGTGGATTTAACTTCCCAGATAACTTATTCATACTAACTTTCTAAGAATTTGATGCAATTATTGGCATATATTGGCTTTCCCCATATAAAGACAACTTAAACTATCACGAGAGGGGAATCACTCTTAGTATGGTGAATCAACCCTCGATTATGTACAAGTGCAAGGAGGAGGAGTAATCTTATTTATCACCATCATCTCAATCATGGATATTAATTCCCTATGATAACATGTATCTTTCTATAGTTATTGAGTCTAAGGAATGAACCATCCTCGAAGGCATGTCCATTGTAAATGAATTCACTAATGTGTTTCCTGAGGAATTGCATGGTCTTCCTCTTAGAAGACATGTTGAATTCAGAGTGGATCTTATACGTGGGGAATTTAAAATATCCAAGACTCCATATGGAATAGCTGTTGTGGATCTTGAGGAGCTAAATAAACAACTATATGATAATCTGGATAAATTGTTTATACGCCCAAGTGCTTCTCCATGGGGTACATCATTCCTCTTCTTCAAGAAGAAGAACGGGTCAATGCACCTTTGTATTGATTATCATGAGTTTAACAAAATCACAATAAAGAACATGTATCCTTTTCCATGAATTTTTGACTTGTTCAATCAGCTATGTGGTGCACAACACTTCTCTATGGTGGATCTACGGTCAGGATATTACCAAGTAAGGGTGAATAAGGATGATATCTCTATTAATTATTTTCATATGATGTAAGGGCAATATGAATTCATAGTAAGCCTTTTAGACCCACTAATTCTCCAAAAATATTCATGGAATTCATGAATTGAGTCTTTAGAGATTACCTCGCCAAATTTTTGGTAGTCTTCGTTGACGATATTCTACTATAATACAAAACTATAGAGAAGCTTCGGGAGCATCTAAGCATTGTACTATAGACCTTGAGAAAAGATATTATTTATGAAAAGTACAGAAATTATGAGTTCTGGTTACAGAAAATTTCATTCTTTGGGCATATCATCACAATAAATGAGATGCTTTTGGATCCTTCCAAAACCAAAGAAATTAAGGGATGGTCGAGGCCGACATCTATGATGGATATCCGTAGCTTATTGGGGTTATCTGGATACTATCCCCAATTTGTGAGAAATTTCTCATGATTCTCAAACCCTCTAACCAAGATAACTTGGAAGGGAGTCAGGTTTTCTTGGAATGATTAATGTGAAGAAAGATTCCTGGAGCTGAAGAAGAGGCTTATCATTTCCCATGTTCTCACACTACCCACAAGTGGGGAGATTTTCATAATCTTTAGTGATGCCTCAAATAATGGTTTTGGATTTTTGTTGATGTAAAATGACAAATTCATCACCTATTCATCAAGGTAGTTGAAAATTCATGAGCAAAACTATCCCACACATGATCTGGAGTTTGAAGCTGTGATATCAGAATTGAAAATATGGAAGAATTATATATTTGGGGATAATTTTGAAATATATAAGGATCATAAAATAATAAAAAATATATTCCCATAAAAAGAGGTGAACATGCTCCAAAAAGGTGGTTAGAGTTCATTAAGGATCACAACTTCTCAATTCATTACCACCTGGGGAAAGAGAACAAGGAGTTGGATGCTCTAAGTAGAAAGGGCCCAAAAAATTCTATAATTGAGGAGAATTTAAAAGGATCCTATATTCTTATATTTGATGAAGATGAACATGGGAATCAGAAATAAGGTGACATCATCAATCCTTTCACAAATTATTTCTCAACCATCTCTTTTGGAATGGTTAAAGGATGCTCAAAAAAGTTGATGTGGGAATTTATAAGAAATTGGAAACTATCAAAAAATGTATATCCTTAGAGTTCAATGTAAATTAATAAAGAATTATTAGATTTGGTTCAAGACTATGTGTTCCATCAAATCCAAAGATAAATAAAGTACTTTTTTATGATTCACATAGTTCAAATTTCTCCACACACCCAAGAAACACAAAGATGTATCAGGATCTCTCGATGCATTATTGGTGGGATAACATGAAGAAGGGGATCAATGAATATACATCAAATTTCATGGTATGATATTATGTGAAGGATGAGAGACATAAATTTAAGGGGATGATGCAACCATTACCCATACTAACATTGAAATGGGGGAACATCACCATAGACTTTATCACTAGACTTTTGAAGACATCCAAATGAAATAATGCTATATGGGTTGTTGTGAATCATCTTAAAATGACTTCACACTTCATTTCAATATGATAGTAATTCACATTGGATAAACTGTCATAGATATACATTAGATAAGTGGTAATTTTTCTTGGTGTACAACTTTCGATTGTATCTGATCAAGATCCAAGATTCACCTCTATGTTCTTGAAGATTCTCTAAAACACTCTGAATATTAAGACGAACATTAGTATGGCTTCTCATCCTCAAACTGATGGGAAATATGAGTGGACTATCCAAATACTTGAGGACATGTTGATAGCATGCTGAATGAACTTCAAAAAAGGATGGGATCAACATCTTCCTCTGGTTGAGTTCACTTTAAACAACAGTTTTCACTCCATCTTCCAGATGGATCCTTATGAAGTCCTTTATGGGAAGAGGTGTCAAACACCAGAATGTTGGGATAAAGTTGGGGACCAAAAACTTCTAGGTATGGAAATGGTCGAAGAATTGGTGGGGAAGGTTAAGACTGTCTAGCAGCACATAAAATATACTCAGAGTCGACAAAATAGCTATGTTGGCTACTGTCGATGAGACCTTGAGTATGATGTTGAGGATTTCATTTTCCCCTGCATATCTCCATGGAATATATTTATGGGATTTTGGAAGAAGTTAATTCTTATTCAAAGGTACATTATCCCTTTTGAGATCCTTGATCACATCGGGGTAGTGGCCTTTTGACTTCAAAGTCCCATCAAACCTATCTCAAGTACATGATGTATTTCATGTATCACTTTTGAGGAAGTACATACCTGACCCATCACCTGTACTCAATTTAGATGTAGTACCATTGGATAATAACCTTTACTATGAAGAGAAGTCGGTGAAGGTCTTAAATCATAGGCAAAAAGTTATACGAATTAAGACAATGCCCCTCGTCTCATTATTGCTAAGAAACCAAAAGTTTGAAGAAGCTACATGGGAACTAGAGGAAGTAATGAGGTAGAGTTTCCCTCATCTATTTTAGTGTGGGAAAAGAAAATTTTGAGGGTGAAATTTCTTAAGGTGGGATTGTTGTAACAACCCAAACATTTATGAATAAAACTCCGTTTCCTTTAATATCTTATGGATATAGAAAGCACAAGAAATATTTTTTTAATTATTATTGGGTTTAAATTACTGTAAATTATTGTTACCATCGATAATATAACTGTTTAATAGGGATAACACAACTGATATAAATATAACGTTTTCAAAAAATACTTTTCATACAGACAAAGGGGGGGGATGGCCCCATCCAGTAGACCCAAGTTGTACGAAGCTAATTTTACAAAGCTTGGGAAGGAGGTAGCATCACTGGGCTTATCTCTTAACCAATCCTAATATGAGCTTTAATATGGTAAGATTTTATAGAATTGATTATGGTAGAAGTTCAAGTTAATAAATATTATCACCCAAACGATGTAATTTGAGCCACCCCATGAGTCTATCACCATCGAACACCTTTCCCTTAGGTATTATGAAATTGTTATAAGGGGATATGTAATAAGGAAATAGTTCTGTATTCTGTATTCCCTTTTTATAAATAAAAGTCTTATTCCATCAATTCCTTTATGAGAATAGTCTTTCTATAAAAACTGATAAATTTGATAAATTGAGTTTTCAGATAAAAATGGTACTTTCGATAAATATATAAATTATTATATTAAACTGAAATTTTTATTATTAATATTATAAAAAAAATTCTTATAAATTATTATTATATCATTTATTTATCTATAAATGATTAGGAAATTAGTTTGATAAGAGTTGTATTTTTTATACGATAAAATAGAAAGTGTATTTTTTAGAATTTATTTTAAGGAATTAATAAATTATTGAAATAATTAATATTTTAATAAAATATTATTATTAAATTATTTTTATGAATAATAAATGATTATATAATTTTGATGAATTCGATTGTAATTTTTATTAAGGTTTGAAAACTGTTTTTGTTAAAACCAGTGAATTTTAAATAAATGTAGCTTTTCATTTTAAAAGTGAAAATTCACATGTTTATAAAATTATTTAGATAAAATTAATATTATTTTTGGACTCTGGATGTCAAAATTATCCAACAGTTATTTTTTCATAATTTTCTGAGACAGCTGAATTTTTGGGTAAAAATTAAATATTGTATAAATAAAATATGTGTTTCATGACATCATAATGACCAAAAATTATGTAATAAATACTATAATGGGTATTATCACACAAATATATGTTTTCGCCTTAAAATAATGTGATGTTATATTTTTTAATTATTTTATAAATCCTTAGTGAATCCTCCAAAATGTATAGTATATTTTATGATTTGAAATCCATTTATGCAAAAATGTGACTTAGATATACATAAGAAAAGATAATATTTTAATATTTTAGGCCATTGGAATTATAATATATTTTTTTCCAATCCTATTTGAAAAAAATAATGTGAAAAAACCATGGTAAGGTTTGTGGTTCTGAGAATTTAATTATATAGGTTTAAAAACCTAAGTTTGTGAAATATTAAAGAATTCCCTTATGATTTCCTATGTAAAACCACCCAATATCCCACTTATCTATGCTAAAAATAATTTTTTAACTTCCATAATATGTAATCCCATCCCTAGAGTCCTCTCAAGGTGACCCCAATCTCCCAAGAATCCTCTCTCAAGCCTTTGGTATCACACATCCAAGTAAGGGACTCCTTCCTTGCTCATTTTTGTCCAAGTTTAATTATATTGATATACCGGTTTATTTTAAATTATAAATGTTGGGCTATAATATATCACCACCCCCATAACTCCCCCTTATGTTTTAATTATGAGATACCCCTTTATCTCTCATCAATGTGTTCCATGTACACTAGTTACCATGCGGAAATTACGTAAGGGATTTCTCTCTTCATATTTCCATTCAAACATTTATTCTATATTATGGATATAAATTCCATTTAATATGTTTTTATATTATGTTACATGATTTACTTAATTCATATTTCATGTATAAATGATTATTGACACTTTTCTCTCTCATCAACTCAATTTATTAATCTCCATATAATGTCGTTATGCTGCTGAAATTACACCATGTTTTTTCAAGCCAAAGTCATCCTGTAGTGAATACAATACCCATTTCTATATCAAGTGTATTAAACTTTATGAAAATATAATTATTGAATGGTACTTACATGTATGTATTCCACATTCATTTATCATGGAAAAAATTATGGTTTTGAATGAATCCATGTTATATGATCTATGTGGCACAATTAAACATCAGATTGAAATGAATATGAATGGTGCACCCTGATAGCGCTCCAATGCATTGGTTATGTTTATTATCATGATGTGTCATGTTGACATATGGTTATACCTGATTACTTTTAGGAAATTTTTTCACCATGTTGGGGTAGGGGTTTAACTAATTTTTTTATGTTAATGATGCAGTATTTTAAGTTGTTGCCACATTTCCATGTTAGGATAATCATATTATATCATGAATTTATTTTCATGTTTCTCTTATGCTTAATTTATTTTCTAATTTCCTAAAATATATTGTATTCTTAATGTTAAAACTTGTTTAATCCCATACTAGGCTTTATATCTCACCCCTTTTTGATGTATGTCCTCAGGTTATCCCATGCAATGCTAAGTATAAAGGAATGTTGTTGAAATATAAAAGAAGTTTTGAATAAATATGTTATATTTTATGTATTTAGTTGTAATGTAATTTTCCTAATCCCCAAATACACAATAAATATCGATGTTTTGGGTTGTATTAAGTGCAATATTTTGTAATAAATAATGTTTGAATATGAAATAAATAGAAGGGTTGTTATAGTTGGTATCAAATGACAGGTTTAGTTATTATTGGGATTAGGGTTATAAAACTCTAGTGAAAGAATTATGGATAAGACTATGTATAAGAGAATAATCCCTAAATTTTTTTGAGTATAGAGTAATTGGTTTATCAATAAAATACTTCCCTTTCTAGATAGGAACAAGTAGAGGTGTCTCTGGAACAGATGTATCTAAGCGTAAAACATGAAAACACCGCTTTGTGCTAGACTCGAACGAAAATTAGAGCACGAAAATGAGTCTTGATGAACTCTTGGTTTGACATTCTTAGGGATTATTCTTCTCAAAATTCATAATCATGGTATAAACCATTATTAAGGGATAAAAAAATCCAATAATAATATAGGTTTAGAAATAGATCATTGATAAATTAGATTGAAGCCTGTAAATTCATATGTTAATAAGATTAATATAATTTATATGTTTTTTCTTTTTTTATTGGATTACCCTTTATGTGTTTGATATTTAAAATAATTACCCCTAATTTTCCTTTTATTCTATCCAATGGCCTGTAGCAGGTGGACTTGGGATAATAAACAATGTAAAGATTAATGTGATGATTGTTCTAGTAAGATTTCCAATCCGATGGGAGTGAGAATCGCAAATTTTTCATGATAATCCCTCAGTAAACTCATGTTTTGAACATAACCATGCGACAAAAGGAACATCCACCCCCCCCCCCCCCCAAGAAATTTTTTTTTCAATCAACAGCTTCATGAGACAAAGGCCTCTTAATTTTAATGGATCATATGATCCCTCAATCGTCGAACAATGGATCAACTGCATTCAGTGGATCTTATCTATCCTTCAATGTTCTGATCAAAAGAGGGTTCTTTTGACTGCTTATCATATTTATGGGGAAGCTGATAAATGGTAGAAATTGATCAAAAATATGAAGCTAGAGGAAGAGATCGATGCGTTTGAATTAAAGGATTTCTGGAAAATGTTTTTCGATAAATATTTTCCCTGAACCCTCCATCATAAGATAGAAAAATATTTCTTTGCACTCAAGAAAAAGGATGAAAAATATGTTAGTGCATATGAGGAAAATTTTACTAGACTTCCATGATACACCTTTGTTTTTTCGCAACCCTTCAATGCATGGTAGACCACTTCTTTAGTGGGTTAAAACCAAGCCAACAAAAAGATGTGGTGATCCGAGACTTTGAAAGATATGAGGAGATTTTTTGATATTCCCTTAAAGTCTAGATGGAGATCATAGATTCTCGGGGTATCATGGGGATAAGAAGAAGAAAGTGAACATTAATTCTGTTGGTCTGATGCACAAAACCAATGGTGCTAAAAATTTCTATCATCCTACTTTCCAATGGTGTGGGAAGAGGCACCCTGGAAATTTCATGAAGAGGGTGAGGAAATTATTTACACGCAAAAGAGAATGGCACCTGTCAAATGATTGTCGATGGGAGAAACCCACTAGTGTGGTAGAGGAAAGTAATGCTCTAGTCGAAATATAGTGCATTTTTTCATTACTACAACTGTAAGGAACTAGGGAACTTTGAAAATAAAGGCCCTAAGATAAGGGTAATTTGAGGCAACCAACAACCTATAAGGATAAAAGACCAAAAATTTTCCATAACTATAACAAAAAAGAATCCTAACAATGAAGTGGTGACAGGTACACTAGTTATTCATTCAAGTATATAAAAAAATATTTTTTATTCAGGTTTTACACATTCTTTTATATCCCAAAAGTTTAGTAGAACAATCCAAACACCACCAAAAATCATGGAAGTAGATATGTCGATGAGAATGAAAAATGGGATAATTATCGCATCCTATGAATATAACTCTTCCCATATCACTATTTGTGGATTGAACTTCCCATATAACCTCTTCATACTCACTCTAGAGGAATTTGATTAAATTCCTGGCATGGATTGGATTTCCTTATATAGAGCCAACATAACCTATCGTGAGAGGGAAATCACTCTCTATATAGTGAATCAACCCCTGATTATGTACAACTGCAAGGAGAAGGATGAATCTTTATTAGCACCATCATCTCGAGCATGGATATTACATCCCTATGATAATGTGAATCTTTCTCAGACGGTTGAGTTTAAGGAAGGAACCGTCCTCGAATGCATGTATATTGTAAGGAAATTCATTGATGTGTTTCCCGAGGAATTGCATGGTCTTTATCTTAGAAGAGATGTTTAATTCCCAATTGATATTATACCTATGGAATTTCCAATATCCAAGACTCCATATAGAATGGATGTTGTGGAGCTTGATGATATAAAGAAACAACTACAGGATAATCTAGATAAAGGGTTTATACGCCCAAGTGCTTCACCATGGGGTGAACCAGTCCTCTTCATCAATAAGAAAGATGGGTCAATGCACCTTTGTATTGATTATCATGAGTTCAACAAAATTACAATAAATAACATGTATCCTTTTCCATGAATTGATGACTTGTTCAATCAACTATGTGGAGCACAATAATTCTCCAAAGTGGATCTACGGTCAGGATATTACCAAGTAAGGGTGAAGAAGGTGTATATCCCCATGACCTCTTTTCTTACAAGGTATGGTCACTAGAAATCATAGTAATGCTTTTAGGACTCACTAATGATCCAAAAATATTAATGGGCTTGATGAATAAATTCTTTTGAGATTACCTCAACTAATTTTTGGTAGTCTTTATTTATGATATTCTACTACACTCCAAAACTAAGGAGGAGCATTGGAAGCATCTAAGCAGTGTACTAGAGACCTTGCAAAAGGAGAATCTTTATGCAAAGTACAACAAGTGTAACTTCCGGTTGAAGGAAGTCTAATTCTGAGGGAATATAATCACATGAAATGGGATATTTTTTGATCCTTCCTAAACAAATGAAATCAGGGGGATGGTCAAGGATGACATATGTGATGGTTATTTATAGATTCCTCAGGTTAGATGGATATTATCACCAATTTGTCAGAAATTTCTCATGCTTTTCAAACACTCTTACCAATCATACTTGAAAGGGAGTAAGGTTTTCTTGAAATAATGAATGTAAAGAAAGAGTCATGGAGTTGAAGAAGAGGGTTATCATTTCCCATGTTCTCAAACTACCCAAAAATGGGGGTCTTTTGATAATCTTCAGTGATGATTAAAATAAGGGCCTAGGATTTTTGTTGATGTAAAATGAAAAATTCTTTACCTATGGCTCAAGGTAGTTTAAAATTCAAGAGAAAAACTATCCCACGCATGATCTGGAGTTGGAAACTGTGGTATTTTTGACGAAAATATAGTGGCATTATATCTTTAGAGAAAATATTGAAATATATACGAATCTCAAAAGTCTAAATATATATTAACATAAAAAGGGGTGAACATGCGCCAACAAATATGGTTAGATCTCATAAAGGATTACAACTTCTCAATTCATAACCATCCTTAGAAATAGAACAAGGTGGCAGATTCCCTATGTAGAAAAACCCAAAAATTATATCATTGATGAGAATTGAAAATGATCCAATGTTCATAGATTTTATGAAGATTAACATGAATACCATAAAAAATGGACCATCCTCAATCCTTTCACAGATGATTTTTCAACCATCTCTCTTGGTATGGTTAAATAAATATCAAAAATTTTAGGAGGTAATTCAAAAGAAAGTGGAAAATATCAGAAAAAGTAAATCCTTAGAGTTCAATGTTAATTAAGAATGAATTATGAGATTTGGTTCAAGACTATGTCTTCCATCAAATCCAGAGTTGAAGAAAGAACCTTTGGATGATTCACATAGTTTGAATTTCTATGTCCTCCTAGGAAACACAAAGATGTATCAGGATATCTGAGGGAATTATTGGTGGGATTACATGAAGAAGGAGATCGTCAAATATACATAAACATTCCTGGTGTTTCATAAAGTGATGTCTAAGAGGAAGAAGTCTAAGGGGATGATGCAACCACTACCCATACCACATAGAAATGGGAGAACATCGCCCTTGACTTTATCATTGGACTTATGAAGATATCCAAAGGAAATAATATCATCTGGGTTGTTTTGTATCATCTTATAAAGACTTCACTCTTCATTGAAATTCGAGAGGATTTATCATTAGATCAGCTAGAACGGATATACATCAGAGAAGTGGTAAGGTTGCGTGGAGTACCACTATCAATTTTATCAGATCAAGATCCAAGATTCACCTATATGTTCTAGAAGGTTCTCCAACACACTCTTAATATTAAGCTGAACATCAGTACAAATTGTCCTCCTCAAACTAATAGACAATCTGAGTGGACTATCCAAACACTTGAGGACATATTGAGAGCATTCTCAAGTGACTCTAATGGACGATGGGATCAACATTTTCCTCTGGTTGATTTCTCTTAAAACAACAGTTTCCACTGAATCTTCCAAATGGATCCTTATGAATCCCTTTATGGGAAGATTTGTAGAACATCGGCATGTTGGGATGAAGTTGGAGAGAAAAAACATCTATATATGGAAATGGTCGATGAAATGGTGGAGAAGGTTAAGACTATCTATCAGCACACCAAAGCTACCCAGATTCGACAAAATAGCTTTGCATACAACCGTCGATGAAACCTTGAATTTAATATTAGAGATATGGTTTTCCTCCACATATCCCCATGTATGAGAGTGATGAGATTTGGTAAGAATGGAAATCTTATTCCAAGGTACATCGGCCCTTTTGAGATCCTTGATCGCATTGGGGTAGTGGCCTTTTGACTAGTATCCCCATTGAATATATCTCAATTACATGTTTTATTCCATGTATCACTTTGGAGGAAGTACATACCTTACCCATCACATGTACTCAAACCAGAGGTGATACCATTGGATAATGACCTTTCCTAAGAATAGAATCCGGTGAAGATTGTTGATCGTATGAAAAAAAATCTATAAATTAAAACAATGCCCCTCATCAAAGTATTGTGGAGAAACCAAATGTTTGAAGAAGCAACATGGGAACTAGAGTAAGTGATGAGATAGACTTATCCTCATCTATTTTAGTGTGGGAAAAGTAAATATCGAAGGAGAAATTTCTTAAGGGGAGAATGCTGTAACGACCCGAACATTTGTGAATAAAATTCCTTTTATTTTAATGTCTTATGGAAATAGAAAACACAAACACTCTTTTTTATTGTTTTTTGGGTTTCAATTATAGTTAAGTATCATTACTATTGATAATATAACTGTTGAAAAGGGATCACTCAACTGATATAAATATAATGTTTTAAAAAATACTTTCAACACAGACAATGGAGAGGATTTCTACATCTAGTAGAATCAGGTCAAACGAAGCTCATTTTTTGGAGGTTGGGAAGGAGGTAGAATCACTTGGTTTTTCTCTTGACCAAGACCAAGCCAAGAATCAACATGTTAATATTGAATATAATCTCCTATGAGAGAAGTTCAAATTAATAGAGATTACCACCTGAGGGATATTATTTGAGCCGCCCCAAGAGTTTTTCACCATCGCACACCTAACCCTTAGGTATTATTCAGGTGTTATAAGTGGATATGTAATAAGGTATTATTTACATATTATATAATCCCTTTTAATAAATAATATTCTTATTCCATCGATTCCTTTAATGGAATATACTTTTTTTTTAAATGATAAATTTGATAAACTGAGTTTTTAGGTAAAAATGGTACTTTTGTGAAATATATACATTATTATATTGAACTAAATTTTTTATTAATAATATTATAAAAAAAATCTTATAAATTATTATTATGTCTATTCTATATTTTTAAATTATTAGGTAATTAGTTTGATAAGAGTTATTTTTTTATATGATAGGATAAAAATAGTATTTTTAAAGAATTTATATTATAGAATTAATGAATATTTAAAATAATTAACATTTTAATAAAATATTGTAATCAAAATATTTTTATGAATAATAAATTAGTATATAATGTTTTTTAAGTTAAATATAATTTTTACTGTGATTTGAAACTGTTTTTGTCAAAACCCATGAATTTTCAATAAATGTCGGTTTTCATTTTCAAAGTGAAAATTAAAATATTTATAAAATTATTTAGATAAAATGAATATTATTTTTTCAATAAGGATTTTGAAATTATCCAATGGTGAATTTTTCTTTATTTTCTGAGACATTCAAATTTTTGGGTAAAAATTGAAGACTATAAAAATAAAATATGTGTTTTATGAAATTACAGTGACCCGAAAATTATGTAAATAAAAAAAATAGTGGGTATTATCATCCCAATATATGTTTTCAAATTAAAATAATTTTATTTTATATTTTTTTTTACATATTTTATATATCCTTAGTGAATCCTCCAAAATGTATAGTATATTTTAGGATTTTAAATTCATTTCTGTAAAAATGTGACTCACCTACACATAAGAAACGGTAATATTTTAATATTTTCGGCCATTGGAATTCTAAAATATTTTTTTCACTCTTATTTGGAAAACCCCATGGTAAAAAACCATGTTATGGTTTGTGGTTCTGAGTATTTAATTATATAGGTTAAATAACCTAAGTTTGTGAAATATTAAAGAATTTCCCTCTGATTTCCTATATAAACCCACCTAATCTCCCACTTCACATAAATAAAAAACCCTTGTATAATGATACTACTCTGTCCTCCCATCTCTGGAGTCCTCCCAAGATTCCCCCAATCTCCCAATAATCCTTTACCAAGCCTTTGGGATCACACATCCAAGTAAGGGACTCATTCCTTCCTCATTTTTGTCCAAGTTTCTTTATGTTATAAAACCCTTTCATTTTCAATTAAAAATTTTGGAGTATGATTTAGCACCTCCCCCATACCCCCCACCCCCTTATGTTTTAATTATGATACACCCCTTTCTCTCTCATTAATGTGTTTCATGTACACCCATTACCATGCCGAAATTAAGTAATTGATTTCTCTCTTCTTATTTCCATTCAAACATTTCTTCTATATTATGCATATAAATTCCATTTAATATGTTGGTATATTATGTTCCATGGTTCCCTTAATGGCTATTTCATGTATGAATTATGATTGACCATTTTCCCTCTCATCAACCCAATTTATGAATCTCTATATAACGATGTCAGGCTGCCAAAATTGCATTGTGTTTTTCCAAGACAAAATCATTGTGTAGTGAATACCATACCCATTTCTATATCAAAAGTATTCACCTTTATGCACATATAATTATTTAATGGTACATACATTTATGTATTACACGTTATTTTATTGTGGAAAAAATGATGATGTTGAATGAATCTATGTTATATGATCTATGTGGCACACTTAAGTAAGAAATTGAAATTAATATGAAGGGTGTGCCCTGATAGTGCTTCAATGCATTTGGTAATTTTTAGTATAATGATGTGTTATGTTGGGATAGGGTTTTACTTGATTCCTTTTAGGAAATTTTTCCACCATGTTTGGATAGGGGTTTTCCTTATTCTTTTATGTTAATGATGTAGTGTTTTAAGTTTCTTCCACATTTCCATGTTATGATAATCATGATATATCATGCCTTTATGTTCATGTTTTTCTTGTGCTTCATCGATTTTCACATTTCCTAACATGTATTGTATTTTTTTATAGTAAACCCTATTTACTCTCATACTGGGATTTATATCTCACCCATTTCTTATGTATGTCCTCAGGTTATCCCACACAATGCTAAGTATGAAAAAATATCGTGGACATGTAAAATAAGTTTTCAATAAAGATGTTATATTTTATGTCTTATGTATTCATGTAATTTTTATAAGCCCCAAATAATCTATAAATCTCTATGTTTTGGGTTTTATTAAGTACAATTTAATGTAATAAAACATGTTTAAATATTAAATAAAGAGCATGGTTGTTATAGTTGGTATCAAATTATAGGTTTAGTTATTTTTTGGGATTAGGGTTATAAACCTCTAGTGAAAGAATTTTGGATAAGACTGAGTATAAGAAAATAATTCCTAAATTTTGGGGGGTATATATTAAGTGGTTTATAATTAAAATAAATCCCTCTCTATATATTAATAAGTAGAGGTGGCTCTGGAACAGATGTATCTAAGCGTAAAACCTGAAAACACTGCTTTGAGCTAGACTCAAATGGGAACTAGTGCATGAAAATAGGTCTTTTTGAACTCTTGGTTCGACACTCCCAGGGCATATGCTTTGGTAAATTAATAATCATAGTATGAACCATTAATAAGGGGGAAAAAATCCCATAATAAATTTTTTAGGAAATATATCATGGATAAGTTATATTAAAGCCTAGAAATTCATAAGTTATAGAGATAAATGTAATTTATATGTAATCCATTTTTGTTTTTGGATTCCCCTTTATGTGTTCAACAGTTTAAAATAATTACCCCTACTTTTCTTTTTATTCTAGCCAATGTCTTGTAATAGGTAGACTTGGGCTAACAACCGATGAGAAGATTACTGTGATTATTATCCTAGTAAGATGGCCAATCTGATGGGAGTGAGAATCACAAATTTATCATGATAATCCTTTAGTTAACCCAAGATTTTAATAGAACCATCGATCAATAGGAATATCCACCCCCCCCAAGAAATAAAAATTTCCAATCAAGAGCTTCATAATAAAAAGGCCTCCTAATTTTAGTGGATCAGTCAATCCCTCAATTACCAAATAATAGATCAAATACATTGAGAAGATCTTCTCCAAAATTCAATGTTATGAACAAGAGAAGGTTCCTTTGGATTCTTATCGTTTGGTAAGGGAATATGATCAATGGTGGAAATTGATCAAAAATAAGAAGCATGAGGAAGAGATTGATTCATTGGAATAGAAGGATTTCTAGATATATTTTTTTGATAAATATTTTCCTTGAGCCCTTTATATTAAGATGGAAAAATATTTCCTTTCACTAAAGAAAAATGATGATATTTTTTTGGAGGAGTACATGTCAAACTTTACTAGAAATTCATGATACACCTTTGGTTTTTTCTCTACCCTCGAATGAATTGTTGACTACTTCTTTTGTGTGTAAAAAGCTAGCCTATAGAAATCCCTAGTGATCAGAAACTTTTAAAGCTATGAGGAGATTGTTTGATATACCCTCAAAGTTGATATGGAGATCATAGAATTTTAGGGGTATCATGTGGATAAGAAGTAGAAAGTGGACTTTAATTCTGGTGTTCAGATAGACAAAACTAATGGTGCTAAGAAATTCTATCCCACTTGCCAAAGGTACGGGAAGAAGCACCCTAGAAATTGCTTGAAGGGGGAGAGGAAATTCTTTAGGTGTTGAAGAGAAGGGAACCTATATAACAATTTTCAATGGGAGAAACACACTAGTGTGTTAGAGGAAAGGAATGCTCCAGTCTCCCCTCAGCGCATTTTTCATTAGTACAACTGCAATGAACTAGGAAACTTTGAAAACCAGTGACTTGATCCAAGGGTAATTGGAGGAAACCAACAACCACTAAGGCTACAGGAAAATATTTTTCCATTACTATTGCAGAAATTAATCCCAAAAATTAAGTGGTGATATGTATTCTTCTTATTCAATCAATAATAGAAAACATTCTTTTTTATTCTTGTTCTACACATTCTTTTATATCCCAGAATTTTAGTAGAACAATCCAAAAACCACCTCAAATCATGTAAGTAGAGATGTCGATGAGAATGAAAAATGGGGTAATTATCACATCCCCTGAATATAACTCCTCCCCTGTCACAATTTGTGGATTTAACCTCCTTGATAACCTCTTCCTACTCCCTCTTGTGTAATTTGATGCAATTCTTGGCATGGATTTTATTTCCCCATATAGAGCCAACATAAACTTTCATGAGAGGGAAATCACTCTCTATATGGTGAATCAGCCCCCGATTCTGTATAAGTGTAAGGTGGAGGATGAATATTCTTTATCACCATCATCTCATTCATGGATATTAATTCCCTATGATAACATGTATCTTTATCAAATAATTTATTCTAAGAAATGAACCATCCCCGAAGGCATGTCTATTGTAAGGGAATTCTCTAATGTGTTTCATGATGAATTACATAGTCTTCCTCTTAGAAGTGATGTTAAATTATCGATTGATCTTATACCTAGGGAATTTCCAATATCGAATACTCCATATAGAGTGGATGTCGTGGATCTTGAGGAGATATAGAAACAACTGTATTATAATATATATAAAGGGTTTATACACCCAAGTGATTCACCATTGGGTGAACCAGTCCTTTACGTCAATAAGAAGGATGGATCAATGAACCTTTCTGTTGATTATCATGATTTCAGCAAAATTACGATAAAGAACAAGTATCCTTTTACATGAATTTATGACTTGTTAATTCAGCTACATGGAGCCAAATACTTCCCCCATTTGGATCTATGGTCAGGATATTACCAAGTAAGGGTGAAGAAGGAGGATATCTACATGACAGATTTTCAAACAAGGTCTGGGAACTATGAATTCATAGTAATGACTTTCGGACTCACTAATGATCCCAAAATCTTCACGGAAATGATGAATGGAGTCTTTAGATATTTCCTCAACAAATGTTTCATATTCTTTATTGATAATATTATATTGTACTCCAAAACTAAGGAGGAGCATGGGGATAATCTAACCACTATACTTTAGACCTTGAGAAAGGATAATCATTATGAAAATTAAAACAAGTGTGAGTTCTAGTTAAAGTAAGTATCATTCATGGGGAATATCATCACATGAAATGGGATATCTTTGGATCCTTAAAAAAAGAAATTTGGGGATGGTCAAAGCCAACATCTATTAGGGATATCCATTGATTCCTGGGGATAGATGGATATTATCACTGATTTGTGAGAAATTTATCTTGATAGTAAAACCATCTTACCAAGCTAACTTGGAAGGGAGTCATGTTTTCTTGGAATGATGATTATGAATAAAGATTCATGGAGTTAAAGAAGAGGCTTTTCATTTCCCATGTTGTTAGACTACCTACAAGTGGGGATCTTTTCATAATCTTTAGTGATGATTTGAAGAAGGATATGGTATTTTTGTTGATGTAGATTGAAAAATTTATCTCTTATTCCTCAAGGTAGTTGAGAATTCATGAAAAGAACTATCCCATGCATGATTTGAAGTTTGTAGGAGTGATCTTTGTGTTGAAAATATGGCAGAATTATATCTTTGGGAAAAAGTGTGAAATATATACGAATCAAAAATTCTAAAAAATATATTCACATAAAAAGAGGTGAACATGCACCAATAAAAATGGTTTGATCTCATCAAGGATTACAACTTCTCAAATAATTACCACCCATGGAAAGAAAAAAACGAGGATGATGCTCTAAGTATAAAGGACCCAAAAATTCTATCATTGATGAGAATTGAAAAAGATCCAATATTCTTATATTTTATGAAGATGAATATAGAAATCATAAATACGGGGACATAATCAATCCTTTCACAAATTATTCCTCAACTATCTCTCTTGGAAAGGATAAGGGATGCTCAAAAAGTTGATGTGGGAATTAAAAAGAAAGTGGAAACAATCCAAAAAGGTAAATCCTTAGAGTTTAATGTTAATGAATAATGAATTATGAGATTTGTCTCAATACATTGTGTTCCATTAAATCCAGAGTTAAAGAAAGAACTTTTGGATGATTCACATAGTTTGAATTTCTCCATCCACCCAGGAAACACAAATATGTATCAAGATCTATGAGAGCATTATTGGTGGATAACATGAAGAAAGATATAATATAATATACATCAAAGTGTCTCATATATCATAATGTGAAGGATGAGAAGAAGAAGTCAAGTGGGATGAAGCAACGGATACCCATACCAACATGGAAATGGGAGAACATCATCATGGACATTATCAGTAGACTTCTGAAGACATCCAAAGGAAATAATGTCCATGGGGTTTTTGTGCATTTTCTTACAAAGACTACACACTTCATTGCAATTAGAAGGATTTCTCATTCGATAAACTAGCACGAATATACATTAGAGAAGTAGTAAGGTTTCATGGTGTACCATTATCGATTGTATGCCATCGATATCCAAGATTCTCCTCTAAGTTCTTCAAGATTCTCCAACACACTCTGAATATTAATATGAACTTTAGTATAGCTTATCATCCTCAAAATGATGGTCAATCTCAGTGGACTATCCAAACACTTGGGGACATGTTGGGAGCATGATCGATGGACTTTAAAGGAGGATGGGATCAACATCTTCCTCTGGTTGAGTTCTCTTAAAACAAAAGTTTCCAATCAAGCTTCCAGATGGATCTTTATGAAGCCCTTTATGGGAAGATGTACAGAACACTGGAAAGTTGGGATGAAGTTGGGGAGAAAAAGATTCTAGGTATAGAAATTGTTGAAGAAATTTTGTAGAAGGTTAAGACTATCTAGTAGCACATCAAAGATACTCAGACTCCACGAAATAGCTATGCTAACAACCATCAATGAGACCCTGAGTTTGATGTTGGAGATATGGTTTTCCCCAGAATATCTCTAGGGAAGAGAGTGATGTGATTTTGGAAGAAGGGAAATCTTATTACAATGTACATCGACCCATTTGAGATCCTTGATCACATCAGGGTAGTGGCCTTTCAACTAGAAATCCCATTAAACCTATCTCAAGTACAAGATGTATTCCATGTATCACTTTAGAGGAAGTACATACTTGACCCATCATAAGTACTCAATCCAGAGGTGGTACCGTTGGGGAATGGTCTTTCTTATAAATAGAAGCTAGTGAAGATCTTAGATCATAGGGAAAAAGTTCTACGAATTAATACAATGACTTGTGTCAAAGTATTGTAGCGAAGCCACAGGTTTGATGAAGAAACATGGTAACTAGTGGAAGTGATGATCCAAAGTTACTCTCATATATTTTAGTGTGGGAAAAAACTTTTGGGGGAGAAATTTATTAATGGGGAAATGTTGTAACAACCCAAAAATTTGTGAATAAAATTCCTTTTATTTTGATTTCTTATGGATATAGAAAACACAATAAATGTTTTTTATTATTATATGGGGTTTAAATTATAGTTAAGCATCATTAACATCGATAATATAACTATTGAACAGGGATCACACAACTGATACAAATATAAGGTTTTAAAAAAATACTTTCAACACATACAAAGGAGGGTATGGCCTCATCTAGTGGACTCAGTTCATACGAAGCTCATTTGTTGGAGGTTGGGAAGGAGGTAGCATCACTAAGATTTTCTCTGGATCAATCCCAATCTAAGCATCAACATGTTAAGATTGAATAGAATCACCTATGGGAGATGTTCAAGTTAAAAGAGATTACCACTCGGGTGATTTATCTGAACCACCCCAAGAGTCTGTCATCATCGTACACCTTACCCTTAGATATCATGTGGGTTTTATCAGGGGATATGTAATAAGGTATTAGTTAGGTATTTTGTAATCCCTTTTTATAAATAAAAGTCTTATTCCTTCAATTCCTTTATGAGAATATACTTTCTTAAAAAAATGATAAATTTGATAAATTTATTTTTTGGGTAAAATTGTACTTTTGAGAAATATAAACATTATTATATTAAACTAACATTTTATTAATAATATTATAAACATAATTCTTATTAATTATTATTATATTATTTCTTTATCTATAAATGATTAGGTAATTATTATGATAAGAGTTATATTTTTTATACAACAAAATAGAAAGTGTATTTTTAAAGAATTTATTTTAAGTAATTAATAAATTTTTGAAATAATTAATATTTTAAAAAAATATTATTATTAAATTAGTTTTATTAATAATAAATTATTATATAATTTTTATGATGTCAAATGTAATTTTTAATAAGGTTTGAAAAATGTTTTTTTCAAAACCTGTGAATTTTCAATAAATGTTAGTTTTCATTTTAATAGTAAAAAATCACATATTTAGAAAATTATTTAGATAAAATTAATACTATTTTTTGAATCAATATTTCGAAATTATCCAATGGTTAATTTTTCATAATTTTTAGAGGTAGTCAAATTTTTAGGTAATATTAAATACCGTATAAATGAAATATGTATTTTATGACATCATAACGAAAAAAATGATGTAATAAATATTATAATGGGTATTATCATACCAATATATGTTTTACCATTAAAATAATGTGATTTTATATTTTATACTTATTTTATAAGGCCTTAGTGAATCATCCAAAGTGTATAATATAATTTATGATTTTAAATTCATTTCTTTAATAATGTGACTCACCTTCACATAAACGGGGATAATATTTTAATATGTTCGTCCATTGTACTTATAAAATAATTATTTAAACTCATATTTTTTAAAAAACCATTGGAAAAATCATGGGAAGGTTTGTGGTTTTGATTATTTAATTATATAGGTTCTAAAACCGAAGTTTGTTAAATATTAAAGAATTCCCCTCCAATTTCCTATATAAACCCTCCCAATATCCAATTTATATTCACCAAAAATAATCTTATAACGTCCCTAATCATTCCTAACATCTATATAAGCCTCCCTAAGGTGACCCAATCTCCCAATAAGCCTCTCTCAACCTCTCCCAGGCCATTGGGATCACAAATACAAGTAAGGGATTCCTTCCATTCTCATTTTTTTTCAAGTTTCTAAATGTTGGTATACACTTTTATTTTCAATTAAACATGTGTTTGTATGATTATAAAACCCCCACATACTTCCATACTTAGGTTTTAATGATAAGATACCCCTTTCTCTCTCCTTAGTGCCTTTTGTGTACACTTGTTACCATACTGAAATTCCGGATGGGATTTCTCTCTTCTTATTTCCATTCAAACATTTATTCTATATTCTTAATATAAATTCCATTTCATATGTTGGAATATTATGTTACCTAATTACCTAACTATCCATTTCATGTATAAATTATAATATACCCATTTCTTTTACATCAACCCAATTTATGAATCTCCATATAATGACGTTATGCTGCTGAAATTGCACTGGGATTTTCCAAGCTAAAATCGTCAAGTAGTGAATACCATACACATTTCTCTATCAAGGGTATTCACATTTATGAACATATACTTATTTAATTTTACTTACATGTATTTATTCCAAATTATTAGATCATTGATAATAATGATGATGTTGAATTAATCTATATTATATGATATTTGTGGCACATTCAGGTATGAGAATGAAATGAATATAAAGTGTGCAACCTGATTGCACTCCAATTCATTGGGTAATGTTTATTTTCATGATATGTCATGTTGGGATAGGGGTTTTCCTGATTCTTTTAGGAAATCATTCCACCATGTTGTGACAGGGGTTTACCAAATTCCTTTTAGTTAATGATGCGGTGTTTTAAGTTGTTTCCACACTTCCATGTTATGATAATCATGCTATATCATGCCTTTATGTTCTTATTTCTCTTATCCTCCATTGATATTACCATTTCTTAACATGTATTATATTATTCATTTTATACCTTGTTTACTACCTTATTGGGCTTTATATCTCCCCCTTTTCTTATGTATGTCCTCAGGTTATCTCATGCAATGCTAAGTAAGAAGGAATGTTGTGGTCATGTAAAACAAGTTTTCAATAAAGATGTTGTATTTTATGTCTTAAGTTTTAATTTAATGTTCCTAATCCCCTAATAAACTAGACATATTCATATTCTGGGTTGTATTATGTTCCAGTTTATATAATAAATAATTTTTAAAAATGAAATAATGAGAAGGTTTGTTATACCCCTAACTATTCATGGTACCCCTCTCACCTAGTTATACATTGTAGAAGAAAGGTATCAACTTCACTATCTTATCCACATATATGAATCAATCATCTCAAATATACATTATATCTTAAAAATATAATCCTCAACATATCATATTACCTTGTTACCCTGTAGGATTGGTTGTTGTCATATCCAAAAGTCTCTAGTGAAGTCTACTATTGTAGACTTACCTAAATGGAATCCTCTCTCTACATCTGATACAACCCTACGTAGGTTTGTTTGAAGCAGATCATCACCCTTATCCACTAGGATAATATATAGAAAATGCTCCAATCCACCCTCTTTACACTCTACTAGAGGTCATTTGGGAGGGACTATTTCAATAAAAATTAAAAAAAATAGAATATTTTCCAAAATTAGTACTCAATATAAATAAAATTCAAAAACATGTAACAATTATCGATAATACAACCCAACTAAAATGATACCCATGTATTGTTATATGTTCACAATCAAAAGATATATCACTGATGTGGCCTATCATATATATGGTAATATGAAACAAAAATTTAATGGATAATATATTAAAATAGTTTAAGGATTTTCCATAGAACCATCTCAACATCTCCCCCAAGATATTGCATCTTAGAAATTTCTTATTGGACCCTTTCTCATTCATGCATCACAAACCATAAATTTGGCAGGTTCACCAACATAAATGTGATTGGTTTGAGTAAAACATTTATAGGAAACCACCAATGGATACCATAATATAATCCATTATATATGTTATTATACCTAAATAGTCGCATTCCATGTAGTAAAACTCATCACATGATAATATATTCTGGTCATCAAGCACTTACCAATATTTTATGAATCTCGACCCCACCTATTGTGAAAAGTGTTGGTGAGCCACACCCATCACAACCACATGCACACTATGAAGTAAAATAGAACTAATGTTGTCCTATTAGTCATAAACAACACAAAAAAGAACCTATAATAGGTATTGACCATCTATTTATACTGACAACCACACTAAGAGAGCATACCTTATCATATCATTACCCCTTACCTGACTATCAATCTATATTTTGAGACATATCACCAAAACTACACCTCTCTAGTCATAGTGTCCATCACACCACCATTTCATCTAAATTCACCTTCACGAGGATTTCAGAACCATTATACCACTACTCATCTAATCATAGAACATAATCAACAATATGATGAACCCATCACCAAACCCATCACACATCTCATCTCTCATGATGAGGTTTCACATATAGTCTCAAGAGATAGCTCAAGTTATCATATCACATTAGTTACACCCATGTACCCATAATGTTATCCTCACACATATCTATCCCACAACTAAATCTATATAATGAATCCTAGAAATGATAAAATCAAAGGAGAATATATGAACCATCTACCATCACTTTAATCAGACTTAACTATTTTATTACATTGAACCAAACCTCCCGATAATTTATTTGCGTCTCACATATCCAATCACCCTTTCTCGCACAACACATGAAACATGAATAATATATAAATTGATAGATAATTCTTGAGACCACCTACCTCTAGTTGGTATGAATTAACTCACTGAATATTATTGTATGTTTTTTCCTCAATCAACAGAAATCAAGAATCATGTCAACCCCAACTCCACATCAATTTATGGATTTAAAATTATTCAAAATAAAAAATTGAATAAATAAATTTATTAATGATTATTGGAAGTCTTACATAACTCTATCGGTATAACTCACTTAATGTCATTCTAATCAGACGATGAATGGGAATTCAATAGTCTAAACCAATGGAGGAACCAATAGTTGGTATTATTGAGTTTTTCAACTATAGTAGGAAATTGAGCCTTTAATATATTTTTTGGACCTATAATGTCTAATATACCCCCTATTCAAATGGGGTCCAAGTTTCCTCCAGAATCTTACTGGACCCCCACTAGCCTCTTAGTGATCCATTGGGATCTGTTATGCTTCCACTTGGGTTCATGCGAAAGTAGGGGGATTATAGTTCCAATTTCATACCCACTAAACTCTTTATGTATTCCTACTAGATTATTGTGGGATTTAGTCAAATCCCGTCAACTCTGTTGGCACTCCAATTTCATATCTTTATTTCCATGTAATTCACCAAACAACTTCCTTAGTAAAACATGTGAAAAAAGAGATGTAAAATCTAAAAATAATTTTTGAACCATGTGATTCAAAAATCATTTAACATGATGTATTATTTTTTATATTTCCATCGGAATAATCAACCATTTTTTCGTTTTTCTTATAATATTAAAATATAACTCATGAAATTAGTAAATATGATGGATCTAAATTATTGATTTTTTCATACCATCATAATTGAAATCTTCAGAAGTTTTTTAGTGGTGTTACTTTTTTAATTTTCAAATATCATAATTCATTTTTATATTTTATATTACCCTATTATTTTTTTCTAATAGCTTCATATAAATTAGTTCCATTAATTAAATCATGCTCTAAAAACTCAGAATTATTATTCACATCCAATTATTCTTCTCCTTTATCAAAATTTTTCATTTCTTCTTTATTATTGAATTTCATTTCATCTCCACAAACAAAAAATTACAACCCTATATATTGTATTTAAATAAATGAACTTCCCATTTCAAAACAAATGTTCCCAATATAAGGGGTAATCTCTCATTATTCATTTCAATAAAAAGGAAATCAACTATAATGTAAAAATTATACATATTTACTAAAACATATTCAATAAAAATTTTAGTATGTCTCATCTTTTTATCTTTTTACTAGATAAAAACTCATGTAACCTCTACCTATTCTATATATTCAATTTCAAATTTTTTGATTATGAAATATATAATTGAAATATACAATAATTTTCCAAAATTAAAATATATAATATGAAAATGTATAAAAAATATACTTGAATCTTGATAATTATTAGGTGAACATCCTAACACCACATCTAAATATAAATTTTTTAGTTTAATTATATCCATATCATTGATAATCAATTTTTTTAAAACTAAACCTTTCAAGAACAACACATATTTGTGAATTTTCAAAAAATAGTATACAAATGGAATATTAATATATGTTATTGTATAAATTTCTAGATAATTATTTCTATTTTTCTCATTTTCCCTTAATTTAATTTTTCTAGGAATGGAAACTTTTGTACAAACAGTGGTATACATTCCTATATAACAATATTCTAAACATTACAAACATTTTCTATAATATTTTCCTCATTTTTATTTTATTTTCATATTATATTTATTATAATCTTTTTTTATCTTTATTCCTTCTTCTATTTTTATTCCACCTCACAAGGTATTATCCTTAAATTTAGATATTTGGTAAACCTCCATGTCACATAGTTATATTCCTTTTGATCTTTCATAAAATTTATTTTCAAGATATTCCATCTAAATTTTGAAATTAATTATTAAAGATACATGATTCTTGAATATAAAATTTTTGGATGTCAATAAATTTTACTAGGTTTCCTCCAATAATATGATTTTATTGCTTTGGAAATTTTTTCCTTTTTTTGAATCCTAAATTAAAAACTATTTTTTAAATTATTTATCTAATCCATCTTTTACTTTCTTGTTTCCACCATTACTAAAAATTATTTTTCATATTATAGAAAATATAATTCAAATATCACATAGGAATACCTATAATGTTTTACATCAATATCTTCATATCAAATTTCATAGTTAAAACCTCTAATTATGCTATAATAAATCCATTGGAATCTAACATGTGAAATCGCCTATTTTATTAATTTTTTTATAATTTCCATTGAAAAATATTACTATATATATTTCATCTAATAATTCATATTATTATTTTGGTAATTTATTCATGAAATATTCTCTATTAACAGCATCAATGATCATCTTTTTCTATGATGAAACCCAATATAAAATTTTTTAATAAGTAACCACATATTTAATCCAGGATCGAGATACTATATTAAAAAATATTTAAAAATATACAATTATATATAAATAAATTACATTTTTCATTATTGAAATTTAAAATATTTAGAAAGGTATTCATTTATTTTAAAATAGGAAAAAATATTATTAAGAAGTTTATTTCAATATTATACCATGTAGTTATGGAATATAGTTAAAATCATTGACACTACCTTTTATTTTTCTCCTGCAAAAAAATTTAAATTCATAACCATACCAGGCCATTTGAAATTTCATTCATTTAAAAGGTATCATAAATTATAATAAATATTTATCATTGGTTATTTGGATCTTCATGTGGTATCCTAATAAATTAAATAGAATTTTGTTTATCATTATTATGATTTATAAATTTATTTTTAATGCTATTCATAACAACTAGTGGCACGAAGATGATTATCTTTTCCCAAAGACCTTACGGTAATATAAAATCTATTAAATGTTTTCCCTCATTTGTCCCATTTTTATAAACTATTAAATGTATAGTTTTTGATTAATTATAGTCATATCCATTTTTGTTTATTATCTTCTAAATATTCTATTTACATTTGGATTGTAATCAATGTGTTTACTCCCAAATATAGTGATTTTATCCAAATTTAATGGTTTGTGTATAAATAAATATAAAAATATAATTCACTATACAAATTATCAATCAATTAAAAAAGAATAAAATATAAAAATTAAAAATATGGAAAAAAGTTTATCCAAGTCTATTGAATATATGATTCCAATATCTTGAAATCAACCCTAAAATGGTACAAAAAATGTAACACACCCATAAAAATCATTAATTCCAAAAAATGTGTAAATTATAGAAAATATATTATAAACCTTATTTCATGTTAAACTATATAATCCTAATATTTTGGGAAGAATGGTATTGTACACATAAGGAAAATATTTAATACTAGATCATACCTTTGATAGAAAAGTTAATTTTTTATGATTTTGTTTTTTTTAAAAAATGGATTAAAAATTAAATTAAAGATTAATCTAAAGATAAAAACACTAAAATTATAACTTCAAGAATCATTATTTAATAAGTTATTTAAATATTAATTAACAATTGATTATCCAGGGAATCGATTCTAAATAAACCTTGGTATGGTGCTTGTTATTCAATAATCAAACCAATCATTTACCTTGATCTCGTTCTAAATGATAATAAAAAAAGTAAATCAACAAAATATTAAAACATAAATAACCTAAATTTATTCAATGTGTATGAACAAACTCAAATCATCTAGTTTACAAATTAAATGGATATTATTATTTTAAATATTATTGTTCTTGATTATTAAAAGAAAAATTATCAATAAAGAATTTATGGATATGTAAACACAATACAATTATCATTTAAAATAAAGAAATTAGTCATTCAATGAATCTTATCTTATAAATCCATTAGAAATAACAAATCCTATGTGGATTAGTGTTTATACATGATAGAAGAAAAAAACTACACTAAGAAAGGAATAATATATATATATATATATATATATATATATTATAATATATATAATAAATACAAATTCCAAGTTAATCAACTCATATCCTCCACCTTCTTCCCTTTAATATTGAAGTGTGCAATGGATCATAGAGTCACGCTAAGAGGTAGTATTAATCCATGTAGAAATATTTTATCAATTTATTCAAACATAATTTTTTAACCCCATATTTTCATTTTAATACTTCCCTCATTTGAAATGTATGGATTTTTTTAATATTTCCTGACATACACTCACACAAAAAAAACATTAAATAAAATTTATAGAGGAAAGAACATGATATTTATATGGTTTTACCATAATATGGGTACCTACACCTTATTGTGTTTGGTTATTTTCCTAAGACATAGATATATATAATATAATCTAATTGAATACAATAAGCTATTTAAAAAACCTTCTTATATATCTTGATGGATTTTATAGTTTCATGAATAGTTATTTATATTAGATAATTCCTATTTATAAAGGTTCTCACCAAAAATACTTTGTAAAAAGATATTCCTTTTATTCAAGGATGTCTCTATATCAAATTTGGATATTCCTCATCACCACAAGTATTCAAATTCCACTATATAATCAATTATATCTACATGCATGTTTTTCATATACTCTAACTTCTAAAAACATTATTTCTAGTTCCTTATTTTCTAGTTTCCCATCATCCAATGACCCCTTTCCAATACTTTGGAAATTATAATTCCAAATCCTAAAAACATCAACACTAATGGTATTTGGAATTTTATTTTTGATTCTTCATTTATTCTTGAGTCTATACTCTCTCTCTCTCCCTCATATTCATTGTCTAAATTCTATTTATAGCTTTTATAATGTAATTAAGACTCTAAAAAGAATCCAAATATATCTATTTTTACTCATAATTTATTGAATTCAAGACAGTATCCAAAATACTTTTTTTGTATAAATTATTCATTAATTTACTAAATATTAGTGATAATAACATATTATGGCTCCTACTTTTTGTATCCATGAATTTTAAACTTAGGATCTTCACCTTGACTTTGACATTCCCATAAATGATATGAGAAATATCTCTAGAATATTCCTATTTTCTAACATCCATAGAATTAACTCAAATTCATATTATGAATCTACATAAACCACTTCATATAATTTGATTCTACAATATATATTTAGTAGTCATCTCAGGATTTTCGTGTCCAATATTCAGTTTCTTCAACATGTTTTTTGGACTTTGTCTATCAAAATCTCAGCTTATCATATCTTGATCATCTCAACACACAATCACCTTATCTATAAAAAAATTAATCTTTCAATCATTAGATACTAATCAACTCATCTTCAAAAAATCTATGATTCTTGAATATTCTCACATTAGAACTCAATATCTACTCAAAATAGGTAAATAATTAACCTGAACCACCTTCCAGTTAGAACTCAAAGTTATCTTATATCAAACCAAACATTCCAGAGTAATTATTCTACATCAATGAATTCATCAAACATTACTTCTACTCTTCAAGTTATTTTGAATTTGGATCAGTCATTTGAACTTTTTATTACCCTGAAACTTTTAGTTTTACATCAAATTAATTTATAAGCATAATTAAATATTTCAACTTTTAATGATTATAATTATCCTTATTATTTTCCTCTTATTCTCCAATCTACCATATAGTATATGATACACCAAGATAATTATTACCTTTCATTCCTTCAGTTACTAGTTTCACCTTAAAAAAACATCCAATACTAGACTTTTAATTATTTTACATTTTTCAGTTATTGGTGTCTCCATATCATATTTTATAAGTTACTCTTATTAACCACTATGAATCTTCTCATCTTATCCAAATATTTTGGTTAAGAGATCATTTGTAAGAGTAAAAGACTATTATTGTTTTTAAATATAAGCTTATAAATTTCATTATTTGCCCTTATGAACTCAAAGGAAACCCTTCTAAAATTTCACATGACTCTCTTGCTAGGCCTCTTCCCTTTTTTGAATTTTGGACAACCTAGAAACTCTTATGATGAAATTGAAAGTTACTATATGTTTTGTAGATTATTACACAAATATCCATGAGTTTTATACAAATATACAAGATTATTTTGAAATCATCATAAATATTATTTGTTCATCATAATACTCATTATTCTTATTCACAATTAATCTATCATGAGTATATTGTCTGATAATATTATATTCTAGAGAATCATCTTGTAACAATGAAAAAGTCTCCATCCCACATTGATATATTCTTACATATTTAATTCATTTTTAGTTATAGAACTCTTAGAAACTGTTAGTAATTTTCTTGGATTCACACTTAATCATGAATAAATTAAACATGGATACTAATTATCAACTCCCTTAATATTATACACCGTCACTTATATCACTTGGATATATGATATGACCACCACCAATGTCATATTACTCTCGTAGAACTATATTATTCTCATATTCTATATTCTTATATATTACTGTCTGGAGTGATAATGTTTGTTACACCCTTAGGTATCACCATAATTTTTTTCACTCTTATTATCATCCTCAGTACATATTGAATTTACTTATAATTAACAATTAATACAACACAATAAATCATAAACCATTTTGTCACCTTTAATATACCCCTTTAGATTTTTTGTCATTATAAATTTCAATATAAATTCAGTATTCTTCATCCCCTTATTGAAAATAAATTCAATTTATTTTCTTCTGAATGAAGGAAACACTCATCTCTATGTTTTGGGAATGTAGTGTGAGGGAGTTATATTCCCATATAATACTCCATTCATAAATGGTATTTCATATTTTCTATATATTATCCTTTTTTCTAAAAATAACACTTATTATGTTGATATAAATATGTCATCACTTTAATTAAATAATTGATCCATAAATCAAACAACTCTAAGACATTGTGATCCATGATCTGTGAAAAATATAAGAGTGACTAACATATACATAAAATTTTCCAATAAATGATTCATTGAGTGATACTACTTTAGATATAAAATTCTAAGGGTTTTTAAAAATATTTTTAGTTAACTTGATTTTGATTTCTATATCGAAAAATAGGTTAAAACTTAAACCCAAAGACAGGTTCCTCCCCCATCAACATCCTTTTTCTATTAGTTATTAAATAATCAATTTCACCTCATTAGATTAAGAATTGATATTTTTTACTCTAATAATTAGATATTTTGTAAATGTACATATTCTATGATAGAATATTTGATTTATAATATTATAATATTAGGAACTTCATCATATTTTGGAGTTTTTTATGGTATTGCTACATTAAAAACATCACAATCTGGGTTATTCAATTTTGGTTGATGGGTGTTTAATATTTTTTAGTCTATTTAAAAAACATTTATAACCACTAACTCCATCACCTACCAGATATTAAATTTCCAAAAAATATATGAATATTAAAGTTCATTAATTTTACTCCCCCTAATGAGGTATGCCTAATCCAACTTCATCATTATAGCTAGCACTAACAAAAAATGTTGTGGTTAATACCAATTGAAGTGTGTCAAGCATGTCCTAGAATTCTAATCAAAATAAAGTCTTATATGATTGATATCTTCTGGTAGATATATAATTTTTACATTGATTTAATTTTCCATAAACTCTCCCCCTAAATTAAATCACATTAAATTATTTTCACAATAATAATACGAATACAATAAATAAGAATATGTTGGTGTCACTTTTTATCTTTAGTTATAGAAATAGGTTTGTGAAATATTTCTTAACCTGTAGAATTATAACAATTCGACTAAAACTCTATGAGAACTCTTGATGCATGCTTCCCTTTTAATTTAACATAATAAATCTTCCATGGGGTGCATAGTGTAACACCCCAATTTTTACTAAAAAAATTGAAATCCATGAAACTTTGTTTTATGTAGATATTTATCGACAGACTTTAGAAATAATTTTTCAACTTCTATGTTTTGAATTTCAAAAAATGGTTATCTACAATTGAGATCAGTAAGTTATTTGGAGTCTAATGGAACGAACTTGATTTTTGGTAAATAGTAGTATACCCTCATGAATAGTAATATGACCATAATTAATAGTAAAATATATTACTATTTTATTTTCTTAAGGATTTAAGATAATGACATCTTGGTTAATTTTTCAATGTGATATTAAAGAAATAATAAATTTAAAATTGTTGTTTTTGAATAAATTATGAATTTAAATAAAAATTAAATTAACAATATTTAGAAATTTATTTTTAAAAATGTAGTTACTTGTTATATTCATGTTAAGTAATGGATAGGGGGAATTTTTGGGAATTTTCTAAAATTCTATAATTTTTTTATGAATAGTAAAATATGATAAAATATGATAAATGATAAATACTTGATTTACTGATTTATAGGTGATACAAGGATGATGTAAGACCACTTCATTCTAAATCACATTCCATTATTACTATTTGGGTCACATTAATTAAGACTATTCATAGTTTTGAGTGAAAATATTATAATATTGATTAAAATAATGTAAAATACCTCCTATACTCCACTATTAATACCACCCTCATTTCCCTCTTTCTCCCACACCACTCAAGCATTGATAATTACCTATGTTCTTCTGAATACTCCTCCTAAGGATATTACCCATGTCTTAGATCAGCCAGTCTAACCAAAAGGCCAAAACCAAAGGCCTTAAGAAGGATCTCAAGGAGAAGAGATCAGGAGGTAAACATCCTCTTTTGTTTTCTTTCTTTTCTTTTCATTTTCTTTTCTATTCTTCTTATTTCCTCACCTCCCCTCATCCAAGAGGCATGAATGATCTAGTATCTTCCATATTTTTGATTTTATAATTTTTATGGAAGAATCACCATTATATTTTTCCTCCTCTACGAGTTATTCGATAAATTAAAACACTATCTGTGATGTACCGATTTAACGACATCATGGACGATGTGATTTCAATTACATTTAATTTCTTCAACATGGTCATGAAACAATTTTTATTATTGAAACATATTATAATTTATGTATTATATCTTATATAAGTTTATTGAATAATTTTTCACACATTTTAATAATTTATGAAACAAATTGAGTTCTTTACAATCGAAGAATCGCCAAAATAACCTAAACAAATATCAATAATGTTTAAACTCATGAACAACTCCCATTTCAGAATTCAAAATGATAAATGGTATAGTTTATGGTTTTTTTAATATTTAAATACCAATAATTTCCAATTATTATGTTTCACTTCCAATCAACAATAATATCCATCATGAACTGATCTTGGAAATCATGTAAAGAAGGAACCCAAAACAATACAAGGAAAAAATACTAACAAATAAAGGGTAAAATGATGTAATGAAATGATCATATAATGTATTATAAGGATGAATACGTTTCTTTAAGATATTAATAACACTCTTTTAACCATTATATATGATGTTTAAATGTGTTTTAAGTAAGTCAAACCCAAGGTAAGGGAATGCTTAACCCGATTTTCATTCTTTGGGTTAACATTCTACTTCATTATTTATGTGGTATTAAAATTATTTGTGAGATGAATTTGGTTTATATAATGTTTAATTATGTGTATTTACATTGTATATACATATTTTATACACTATATTAATTCTCTCTTCAATTAAATGATATTTATAAGGGAATTTTCTTTAAAAATACTCTTTTAAAATTATGTTTTACAAAATCCCAAAGTAATGATTTTATGAAATTTTTCATGTTTTATGATTATGATATGATTCTTGGGAATTATTTATAATGAATGGTGGGACCTATATTTCTCTCTAATTCATTGGATATGTGTAAGTTGGAGTTTGGTAATATGATTACTGAAAGTGTAACTGCGATGGTTAAACATATTGTAAGGTAGTTGTGAGGGTTGAAAAATATAAGGTAGCTGAGAGGGTTACAAGATTATCTAAGTAATGACCCAAGATACCTTTATGGTTATATTTATTCTCCTATGTAATATGGAATTCTTTTTGAAATATCATATTTCCCAAATTAAGTATATAATGGTGATAAGTGTGTCTTTTGAAAATTATTTCATACGTTACAAGTATTCGTGGACTAATATGTTATTTCCTTGTTTTTATGTCCCTTACTCAGATTTTGTGCTCATCCCATGTTTTTAAATGATTTTCACAGGTTATAAGAATGTGTAAGAAAAAAATAGAGATAAGTTAAATGTTTTAATAATTGTCAAAGAGATCATGTTTTATTTGAACAGTTTTATATTATAGAAGAAATAAATACTGTTTTTATGGTATCCACTTGGTATTAATGTGAAATGTTATTAATTTATTATATCCCAATTCTCTGAAGCTCTATAGATGATGAGATCCTTAATTTTAAAGAAAGTTATTTCTTGACTAAATTCAATATTATGTAATGTAACAATGTCGAGTTCTTATAGTTGGTATTATAGGATGGTTTCGATAACTTTAGGGGTTAGGGTTAGGTTAATAGAATAACATAAATTATTTCTTTTCTATGATTAATTTGAAATTATATAGAATTTAATGATTACCATGTTTCTTTGACTAAGATATGTTTATTCAGAATGGTTTTTCATAGGAGACCCAAGTAAGCTGAAGAGGAGAGGCACTAATAGAACAATATCCTTCCAAATATGCAGATCGGAATGGTAGGGATTAGAACCATGAAGTTTGTGACACTAATGGCTCAGATAACATAAGAAATAAATGGTGGTGGAATCCATGAAAAAGAAAAACTAGAGGTGCCACTACAGAACATGACAATAGTGGAACATTTTGTGAGACAATACCCTCCTGTTTGAATGGATCTCCTGACCTAGTAGCAAATGAAGGATGAATTAAATCCCTTGAAAAGATATTTTATGTTATGGGATGTTCAGATAATCAAAGGGTAAGTCTTTCTATTTATAATTTTGAAGGTGAAGCTGATCAGTTGTGGTCAATGGTAAGAAATATCAGAGATATAGAGGATATTTATGCCTTAGAGTGGGAGGATTTTAAAAGTATCTTCCTTGAAAAATATTTTCTTAAGTTAGTGAGACTTAAGATGGAGAAGAAATTCCTTGAATTGAAGCAAATGGAGGAAGATTCAGTGGTTGTTTATGAAGAGAACATCACCCAACTGGAAAGGTATTCTCCAATTCTTATTCTGGATTGTGATATAAAAAACAACTGATTTTACTTGGGACTGATGCCGAGGTATCAAAGGGATTTGGCCTCCCATGAATTAAAAAGTTATAAGAAAATTTTCTAATGTTATGAGAGGGTGGAGATGGAGTGTTATGGTGATCAATTGAATTTTAGAAACATGGAGAATAAGAATTCTAAATGGCAAGAAATGTGTTAGAATCAAACAAATAAATATTATGGTAAGAAAATCCAGTTTCCAGATTGTCAAATGTGTGTCCAGAAGCACCCTGGGGAATGTCTTACCAAAACTGGGAAGTGTTTTTTATGTGGTAAGTTTTGACATATGGCTCGATATTGGAATGAAAATGATCCTAATAATAATACCGATATGAAAATTGTTAAGTGTTTAAAATTTAGTGATATGGGTCATTATAAAAATGAATTCCCAAAGATGGATCCAAATGATGAATAGAATCTAGAATATAAGAAAAAGGGTTTAGTGAGATTTTTTTTGACTATGTCAACAGAATTCAAGACATCTAATGAAGTTGTATCTAGTACTTTTTTGTTTACTCCGACTTTTCTAAATTATTTTTCAATATAGGGTCTACACATTCCTTCATTTATGAGAAACTTTCTGGTTAATTTGAAATATCATCTCAACAAATGAGACCAAAACTTATTGACAAAATACTAGGGGGGAATATTTTATTAAAGAGGAATTATAAGAATCTTTCTAGTGTGGTCTAGGGAAAAATGTTACCTGAAAAACTTTTTTTTTACTTATTATAGTTTGATGTCATTCTTGGAATGGATTGTATTTCTGTTTATCATGCGAAGATTGGTTGTAGTGTTAAAAAAAGATTTTTTTTAGAAAGAGTTTTAGTTTGTATATAAGAACATACCCATACAATTGATAACATATTAGGATTCTGAGAAACTATTGAAAGATATAAATTAAAGTTATCTTTCTCATATTGTTGAAAAAAAGAGAACTATTCATATTAATGATGTGTTAGTGGTAAATGAATACCTTTATGTTTTTTTTTGATGAGTTGCCTAGGGTCATACCTAATCGAGAAGTCAAATTCACAATTGACTTAGTTCCTGATGATAAGATAATTTAAAAACCTCCATATCATATAGCTCAAATAGAACTTCTTGAATTGAAAAATCAGTTTCAATATTTTCTATATAAAGGCTTCATTTGTCCTAGCACTTCACTATTGGGTGCCCCTATTTTGTTCATTAAAAATAAAGATAGTTCCATGAGACTTTGTGTTGATTACAGAGCCTTGAATAACATTGCTATTAAAAACAAGTATCATTTGCCTCAAATCGATGACTTTTTTGACCTTCTCCATAGAGCTCATTACTTTTCCTTGATTGAATTGAGATTCGGATTCCATCAGCTGAAGGTAAAAGAGGATAACATCCTGGAAATAGATTTTCATACTAGATATGAGCATTATGAATTTTTTGTTATGCCATTTGCGTTAACTAATGCACCTACTGTATTCATGGATCTTATAAATAGGATATTTTGTGAGTTCTTTGATAAGTTTTTGGTTGAATTTATTAATGACCATATGTTTTTTTAGAATAAATAGGATCATGAAAAACATATAAGGGTTTTTTTTCAAACCTTAAATAAAAATAAACTATACGGAAAATTCAAAAAATGTGATTTTTGGTTGCAACAGATTTATTTTCTTGGGAACATTGTACAAAAGTATGGAATAACAGTTGATCCATCCAAAATAAGAGTGGTTAATGAATGGAAAAGAACCAAAAATGTTACAGAGATTCATAGTTTTATTGTATTAGTAGGTTATTACTGATATTTTGTTAAAAACTTTGCACGATTATTTAGCCCGCTGACCAAGTTAATGAAAAAAGTTGTAAAATTTATTTGTGCTGAATAATGTGATGTTTGTTTTTAGGAACTGAAGAATATATTGGGGGATACTCTAGTTTTGGCATTGCCTTATTGAAATTCTGATTTTGTAATCTACAATTATGTTTCTTTGAAGGGACTTGGTTGTATTTTGATGTAGAATGATCAGATAATTGATTATACTTCAATAGAACTAAAAACACATGAGTTAAACTATCAAACAAATGATTTTTAATTGGGAGGTGTGGTTTTTTCTTTGAAAATTGGTAGGAATATTTTATATAGAGTCAAATTTCATATATATACTGACCATAAAAGTCAGAAATATATTTTCACTCATAAATAATTAAACATGAGGCATAAAAAATGTATTTAATTGATAAATGATTATGATTGCACAATCAATTACCATCCAGGAAAACAAAACAAAGTGTCGAATGCCTTGATTCAAAAACATCATGCATCATTAACCATGTTAAATTTGGGATATGATCCCTTGATTAATTATTTGTTGAATTTTTTCTTATAATTTTTTGGTGTAGAAAATACCTTTGTTGTGTTTTCGGTTTTAGTGAATTCATTGTTATCAAACAAAATTAATCAAGTGCATAAGGAAGACCATGAGCTATAGAAAAAGGTAGAATTTTTTAAAATGGGTAAGTTCCCCGAATTAAGCATTGATAAATATTGTGTTTTAAGATTTGGAAAAAGGTCGTGTGTGCCTTATGATTCCCAATTGTAGAAATATTTGTTTTGTGAAGCTCATAATTCTCCATGTTTTGTTTATTCTGGAAGTACTAAGATATATAGATACCTTTGGTATTATTATTAGTTGGATGGAATGAAAAGAGTTATTATTGGTTTTACCATGAAATGTTTGACATGTCAATAGGTTAAAGTAGAGCAGAAGTTACCAAAGTGGATACTTCAGACTTTTCCAGTTCTAGAGTAGAAATGGTAGAATGTATCCATGATCTTTGTGGTGGTACTACCTAAGACATCTTGAGGAAACAACATGATTTGGGTTACTGTTGATATGATGATAAAATGAACAAATTTTCTTTATATTCGAGATAAAATGTAATTGGATCGACTTTGTCAACTGTACCTCAAATAGATTGTCAGCTTACATGGATTTATTCTTTCCATTGCATCTGATCAGGATCTCAGGTTCACTTATAACTTTTGGAAGGGCCTTTAGAAGTCATTGGGTACAGAATTAAATTTCATTATAACCTTTCATCCCTAATTAGATGGGAAGTCATAAAAAATGATTTAGTGTTTGGAGGATAGGCTTCGATCTTGTTCAAAGGACTACCAGGAATGTTGGGATCAACATCTTTATTTAGTTGGTTTTTCTTATAGTAATAGTTTTCATTCCAGTATATAGATGGAACCTTTTGAGGCATTGAATGGGAAGCCATGTCAGACTCCAACATTTTGGGATGAAGTCAGTGATATAATGTTGATGGGGAAAGAATTAGGAGAGGAAGTGGCTGAAAAGTGAAGATGATCGGGTAGCACGTGAGGATAGCTCAGAGCAGGTAGAAAAGTTATACAGATAAAAAAAATTAAAGAATTCTCTTTCGAGGTAGGTGACCATTTATCCTTAAAATCTCTCCTTGGAAAAGTTTGATGCGTTTTGGTAAGAAAGGAAAGCTAAGTCCCTAGTTAATCGGTCCTTTTAAAATATTGGAGAATGTTGGACCAGTTGCATACCAAGTAGCTTTTACTCTGAGTTTATTTAGGTCCATAATGTTTTTCATGTTTCGATGTTGAGAAAATTTGTGCTAGATTCAACTCATGTTTTGATCCCAGATGTAGTTCAGAGGAAGAGAACTTTTCTTATAAAGAGAAACTCATTCAGATTCTTGGTCAAGGGGAACAAGTATTGCGGAATAAGTTAATCCACTAGGTAAAGGTTTTGTGGAGAATCCACATGGTGTAATAAGTAACATGGGAGTTTGAAAATTCTATGAGGGAAACACACCCTCACTTGTTTAATATGTAAATAAAATTGCAACAACGCTATTTCCTGAAGGTGGAGATAATGTAACACCCCAAGTTTTTAGAAAAATAAATTGAAATGCATGAAACTTTTTTGAATTATAAATTTATAGCCAGCCTTTAAAAATAATTTTCCACTTTTATTTTTTAAATTTCAATAAACGGTCATGTACAATTTTGATCAATAAGTTATTTGGAGTCTAATAGAACAAACATGATTTTTGTTGAATAGTAACATACCCTTATGAATAGTAATATGACCCTTATGAAAATTAATTTGTATTATTATTTTATTTTATTAGGGTTATAAGATAATGGAATCTTTTTTAATTAGGAAATGTGATATTAAAGCAGTTATAAATTTAAAATTGTTATTTTTGAATAAATTATGATTTTATTTAAAAAATAAATTAATAATATTTAGAAAATTATTTTCAAAAAATGGTTTTCATTTTTGAATTATAAATTTTGAAAAATGGTTAGGGTGAAGTTTTGGAAATTTTCTAAAATTCTAGAAGTTTTTATGAATAGTTAAATGTGATAAAATACGATAAATGATAAATACTTGATTTACTACATCATAAGTGATTCAAGGCTGATGAAAGACCACTTGGATTGAACTAAAATGCCTTTATTGCTATTTTGGGTCACATGAATTATGACTATTCATGGACTTGAGAAAAAAAATTATAATAATGATTAAAATAATGTAAAATACCTCCTCTCCTCCACTATAAATACCACCCCCATTTCTCTGTTCCTCCCACACCTCTCAAGTCTTGATCCTTACCTATGTTCTTCCCAATACTACTCTGAAATATCTTCCCCATTTTTTAGAACTTATAGTATCACCAATTGGCCGAAACCAAAGGCCATAAGAAGGATCTCAAGTGGAACAGATCAAGAGGTAAACATCCTCTGTTTTTCTTTCTTTTCTTTTCATTTTCATTTATATTCTTCTTCATTCCTCACCTAGCCTCATCCTAGAGGAATGAATGATCCAGTATTCTACATATTTTATATTTCATCATTTTTATGTAAGTCTCGTCATTATATTTCTTCTCCTCTCCCACTTCTTCATGAAATTAAAACATCGTCTGTGATGTGTTGATTTACTGACATCGTGGACGATGTGATTTCAATTTGATTTACTTTATAAAAATAATGTTCATGAAACCATTTTTATGGTTTAACCATATTATAATTTATGTATTATATCATATATATGGCCATGTAATAATTTTTCATACATGTAATTAATTTATGAAACAAAATGAGTTCTTTATGATCAAAGAATCACCAAAATAACCTAAAAAATATCAATAATGTTTTAACTCACGAATAATCCTCATGTTATAATTAAAAATGATAAATTGTATAATTTATGGTTCTAGAAATATTTAAATACAAATCCTTTACAATTATGAAGTTTCAATTCCAATCGAAAAGAATATCCATCATGAACTGGTCATGGAAATCATGTAAAGAACGCACCCAAAACAATTCAAGGATCAAAATTCTTACAAATAAATGATGAAATGATGTAATTAATGATCATATAAGGTATTATATAGACGAATATTTTCTGTAAGATATTAATAACACTCTTTTAAGCATCATACATGAGGTTTAAATTAGTTTTAAGTAAGACAAACCCGAGGTAATGGAATTCTTAACCCGATTTCCATTCTTTAGGTTAACATTCTACTTCATTATTTGTGTGGTATTAAAATTTTTTGTTGGATGAATTTTGTATGTATTATGTATAACTATTTTTATTTATAGTTTATATACATATTCCATCCAATCTATAAAGTTTCACTTCTATTATATGATATTTATAAGGTACTTTTATTATAAAATCCTCTTTTAAAATTCGGTTTTACAAAATCCCAGAGTGATGCTTTTCTGCAATTTTTCATGTTTTATGATTATGTTATGGTTCTTGTGAATTATTTATGATAAAGTTTGGGACACATATTTTCCTTCAATGCATTGGGTATGTATAATTTGTAGGTTGGTCGTATTGTTACTCAAAGTGTAAGTGCGTTGGTTACACAAATTGTAAGGTAGTCGTGAGGGTTCCAAATTATAAGGTAGCCAAGAGAATTACAAGATTATGTAATTAATTCCCCAAGATACCATTGTGGTTCTATTTATGTTCTTATGTAATTTTTGTATCTTTCATGAATATAATTTTTCACAAAGTAGATATATATGGGGGATAAGTGTGTCTTTTGAAAATGATTTCACACGTTACAAGTATTTATGGACTAATGTGTTTTTTCCTTCTTTTTATATCCCTTACTTAGATTTTGTGCTCATCCCAAGTTTTTAATCGCTTTTCACACATTATAAGGATTTTTAAGACAAAGAAGGAATCCAAGTTAAATGTTTGATTTACTTTCAAAGAGATAATGCTTTATTTGAAATGTATTATATTTTAGAAGAAATGAATACTGTTTTTATAATATCCACTCTCTATTAATGTGAAATGTTATGATTGTATTATGTCCCAATTCCCTAAATATATAAACTTGAAAAAATACTAAATTTGAAAGTAAGTTATTTATTGACTAAATCCAAGATTATGTAATGTAGTAAGGTCAGGTCCTTATAGTTGGTATCAGAGGATGGTTTAGATAGATTTTGGGGTTAGGTTGAGGATAATAGAATACCATAAATGATTTTTACTCTATGATTAATTTGAAATGATATAGAATTTAAAGATTACCATGTTTCTTAGACTAAGATATTTTTGTTCCAAATGTATGTCCGCAGAAGAAACAGGGATGCTGAAGAGGAGGGGCACTGACAGAACGATATCCTTTCGAATCTATAGCCCAAAATGGTAGGGATTGGACTGACTGAAAATTGACTTTTTATTGATAAAATAGATCAAGAAAAAAACAATACCACTCCAATTCATGGAGGATGGAAATTATAGAGACTTAGAAAATACCTAAATACAAAAACATTATAGTCCTTAGGAAGGGAGCATATGCAAGATTATAAAGCAACGCTAACTCTAGGAGATCCTTTGTTTGCAAGAGCATCCACGATGAAGTTCCCTTCCCTATATGAATGCTTGGTGAGAATACCATTTTTAATGTAGATTATGCAATTTATAATGAATTAAGAAAGCTCCCAAGGGTCCCTGACTTGGCCCTGGACCAATCATACTAGCAAATCCAAGGCGGATTAGACTTTAGAAATCTGAAAGTTCAAGCTTTTAGACAAAATAAAACTAGTATCAATGGCCCTTGCTTCCACTCCCAAAGAGGTAACCGTACCATAGAATTCACTAAAACTAATAATAATAGATCCCCGGTAATCTCTTACCAGACCTCCACCCCTCATCACCCCAGAAAAGTAGGATCCATCAATGTTAAGTTTCAAACTCGAGGCTGAATGAATCCATTTGACCCACATCCCCTAGCTGCTTCTACTACAATTCCCAGATCTGAAAACCTATGGGAGCAATCTTAAGAGAGATAACACTGGACCCCGACTCTTCAGTAGTTCCCCCTAAGTCAGAAATGAGTGCTAAATATTGAACCTACATCAAAGGGACCGAGTAATTTCCTCTATTCCTAATTTTATTTCTCGTTTCCCAAATAAACCAGCAGCACGTAGCAAGAACCACCACCTGAGCCTTTGACTCCCCACCTGGCTGTGATACTCCCTGGATCCAGTTCTCCATTAACACTTGGAAAGAGTCCCCATTTCACCGCAAAACCATCATTTTACCCATTAAATTCCTGATAACCGTAAAAAAATCCACCAAGAAGAAAACATGCTAGGAAGACCTATATTTGGGTGAAATACAACATTGACACCGAGAATCTAGAACCACACCTTTCTTTTGTATGTTCTCATTAGTAGTTAATGCACAGCTTCTTAGCCTCAAAATAAGAAAGTTCATATTATTAGGTAACTCCTTTCACCAAATATTAGAATCCCACGCATCCTTATATATTCTCACATTACTCATAATCTTGAAAACCCCACTGTTGAAATCCCCATACGATGAATCGGAAAAAACCCACCTATCGAGTTCATCAATCATTTGAATCCTCCTATATATCCTTCTACTCTTGGTTCAGAATGGTGTCAATGAAACCTAGATAAATACTATCCTACCTGAATGATATATTGGGAACTTGACAGTTGGGGAAATCCAGCTTCTCCCCAGACCAGTTGGAATACCATAAATTGAGGTCCCCATTGCCCACCACCCATCAACCCTTGTCTTGAAGATCCTAAAGGCAGTATATCATTCACCATGGAAGCTAATAAAACCCCATGTTCCACTCAGTCCAAACTTCCCCATCATCCCCATAATGATTTTTCATAAATTTATCCCAAAGGGAACCACACTCCATGATCTCCCATGCCATAAGGGCCTACATGGCATGCATCGTCTCCCCAATACTATAAAGATTAATGCACCCCTCATCAATAGACCTGGACAAACAGTGTCAAGCTTCCTAGTGAAATTTTCTAGCTTGATTGGAATGTAATGACCCGTAAAATTCAAGGGAAATTTTTTCATAATTTTCTTTAGAATTTTACAAGAGCGCGGTTTCAGACGGCACCTGATTCTGAGGCCTGGAGTGCCCGGAATCAATTTCCGAAGTTTGGCTCGGGTACGTTCAGTGAACAAACGATCGGGAATTCCTAACTTTTGATCCGGTGCTCGGAATTGAAATCTGAGGGCACCGATGAACTCGCAGCGCCGATTTTCGCTTAAAGAGACCTTTTCGGAAGTTGTGATTGTTGCGGGTTGGAAGTTAGTTTTTGGGTTTTTAGTTTTAGTTAAATAAAATTTGTGAAGAAAAAATTTTATTTTAACTAGATAAATCCTACCAAAGGGAGTTAGGAGTGGGACCCACATCCACTTAACCTCCCTTGGGAGGATTAAGTGTGGTGGGGCCCACACGAACCCCAACTCCTCAAATTCTCTCAAAACCTCCCCTTTAACCCATTTCAATTAATGTTGACAACTTGACTTAATTAATTGAAGAGGGTTAATTTAAATTTCAAACCTTTGAAATTATAAGAGGAGGGTTGTGTAATAAAATAAGCTTAAGCTTATTTTATTTTTTTGGGTTGGTTTCCTTTGTTCTTGAGAGGATTTTGAGAGCTTCTCCTTCATCTTCAAGCTTTGACGAAGAACGCTCTACTTGACGAAGAACGCTCAAGTTCCGACGAAGAACGTCGCTCCGCTCTTCTTCGTCTTTCGTGTCAACGATAGGGAACGCCGCTTCCTCCTCGAATTCCCTTCGTTGGCATACGACGATTCGCCAACGACGTATCACATCGGACACACCTCTTCGTCATCGGATTTGACGAACGACGACCGCGACGCCCGACCTCCGCGACGTTGTCTTCCGCGGGACGTTGTCAAATCTTCGAACCTATACCCGAGGTAGGGGTTGTTGATTATTGTTAATTTATTTTATTCTTGCTCGTGGTTCGCATGACTAACGTGAGGATTGAATATTTAAGTTGTGTTTTAACGTGAGGGGGCCGGACCACATGAACACGGCCGAACCCCCTCCTTCGTTCTTGGTGTTATTTTTGCGGATGAATCAAGGTGGCGTGGTGTCGTCGCCCCACGCAGATATTCGCCCAATTCTTATTACGTGACGCCGTCGTGCCGCGCCATGGAAGAAACATCAAGAACGCGACGCCGTCGCGCCGCGTTGAAGAAATCAAGGTGCGGCGGAGGGGCGCGGTGCCGTCGCACCGCGCCGGACGACGAACACCGCGGCCGGTTCCGGGCCGCGGCGGAACGAGGAGATCGGCGGCCGGGCCGCCGGCGTCGGAAGCCGAAGAGGGGACCGGATTTTCCGGTCCCGTTGGAGAAAACCGGCCGGCCAGCTGGCCGGCCGGATGGTAATATTCCGGGAAAATTTATCCCCCGGCTAGCAATTAAAACCCCCCTCATAAAAAGGGGGGCGGTTTCCTTGAGGGGGGGCAGGAGGCCCCCCGGTTTCCTTCAAGCCGGCCCCCACGTGGGGGCCGTTTTTATTCAAAGGGCGCGGCATTTAGCCGCGCCGTCATTCCGAGAAAGCGGGGGCTTTTGCCCCCCGCATGCCGCCTCCGTGCGGCGCCAGGCAGCCGCGCCGCCGCCGCCAGGCCGCCGCACCGCCGCGCCGTCGCGCCGCCGGCCGGCCGGCCGGGCCGGGTTCAGCGGACCGGGTCAGTCCGACCCGGTTCGGTTCGCATCCGGGTCGGGTCGACCCGGTTCGGGTCAGACCAGGGGGGGTCGGGCCGGGTCGGCCCGGACCCGGACCCCCCGTTTCGAATCATTTACAGTCTTTTGGCCATAACTTGAGCCACGGACCTCCGATTGACGAACCTTCTGCGGAAACGCGATCCTTGGATCGAGACGGTCATTTCGGTATATCGCACTCAAGGTTTCGGATTACTTTGAGTTCGGCCGGGTTGGTTCGTTCACAAAACCAACCGGGCCTTCGGAGCGGAAACGCTCATATCTTGAGCTACGGACGTCCGATTGACGTGCCGTCAGCTGTGTTGTGTTCCTCTTAGTGAGACGGATCTTTTGGCATACTCCGCCCGAGGTTTGGACGCAGGTGGAGTACGGTCGGGTTGGTTTTGCCTTAAAAACCAACCGGGCCCCGGGGACGAAAATGCCAATAACTCTCAGACCGGGCGTCCGATCGATGTGCCGTCTGTTGCGTTGAGTTCCTGTTGACGATACAGAACTTTTGGATACATCAACTCTGGACTTTGTGACAGTTGATGTATCAGCCTCTCGGCTCGTGGAGCGGACCCTCCGAACGAGCTTGCTGTTTGCGGGAACCCTAGTGCTGGCTGCGACTGTTACTGTGACTACTACTGCTACTACTGCTACTGTGACTGCGACGACGACAGTACAGAGATCCTGTGTGGATTCAATGACGACGACTACAGCACTCAGCGATCCTACGTGGATCAGTGCTACAGGTCCTGTGTGGGCCCGATCCTGTGTGTGTCTGATCCTGTGTGGGTCCTTGCGCTCAGCGGTACTATGTGAACCAACGCCTACAGGTCCTGTGTGGGCCCGATCCTGTGTGGGTATTTTGCGGGGGTTAGTTACCTATCGATCCTTCGTGGGTCCGACGACTTAGATGGATCAGAGATCATCTTTATCGTCCTTTGAAGAAGTATTCCTGTGTGAGCTGAATCCTTTTGCTTTCCTATGTGGATTGTGTTGTGCAATCCTGTGTGGATTACGTTTTGCTTTCCTGTGTGGAATTTGTATACTTTCCTGTGTGGACTGAGTTGTACTTGGGCTCGGAGGTTGGAGCGTATTTGAATTGATGACTTAGGTATATGTATGGGCATATACCTAAGCAGTGTCGGTTGTTACTTCGTGATTGTACCTTTCTTCGTGGTTTATCCTTTGTGGATTTGAGAGACCTTCAGGGGTCTCGGGGTCCCTACTGAGTAGCTTATACTCACCCCTGCACGGGCTTTGCCCGCACTACGTTGTGTTGGTTGCAGACGACGGACAGCGTTGACCTTAGTTGAGGCTTGCAGAGCGGGACGGTACCCGGTGGTGGACCACTGGGCGGGACGTGCTCGGAGCGGACGGTGGGACCCGTGGAGCAGAGGAGCTATCTGTACCCACCCTTCAGGTGGGATTTCCAGTGGACAGCTCGGTGTAGCGGCTTTTACTTTTCAGTTGCTGTTTTCCCTTTCGAGTTGTACTTTACTTTCAATTTGGGTTTGTATACTGGCCCATTTACTTTTCCGCACTTTTAGTTGAAATCTGCTTTTGTTTAGTGTTTACTTTCCGCTTGCTTTCTCTGTGGTGTTTGTTTACTTTTCAAAGGCAATGCCTTCCCTTTTTACCGGGATTTACGCCTTGGTTCTAGTCGCCAGCCCCTGGCATATGGAAGGCGGGCTTGGGGTAGTCACGGCATGGACCCCGAGGGCGGGTCGTGACAAATTGGTATCAGAGGAGTTTGGTTCTACCATGAACTCTGATCTTTTCTATGTGAAGCAATAATGTTTAGCACATTGAGTGTGGTTATCAGTCCAGGGAGTCCAGTGTTGGTGCGGCGGCCGACGTATCCGTACACCAGGACCCTGACTTCTGATTTCCGACTTAATGCACGAAAACTTTGATTGCGTGTGTGTTTCAAAGTTTTATTTGTGATTACTTATATCAGCTCACCAGGTATACTGTTCTGACCGTGGCGCACCTGTTTTCTTTTCAGGATGGCCCCACGATGGCAGCCAGCTAGGGTTCCGAGAGTCGTGCATGACGACAGCCCACCGAGAGACGAGGCCTCGGTGCAGGGCCCTTTGTCAGCAGTGGCACCGGCGGTAGCTCTACCCGCCGAGCCCCTGATGCTTCCAGCAGCAGCCGCTGACGATGCACGTCGCCTCAGCGCACTGCATGAGTTTCAGCGCCAGCGACTGCCCAAGTTTCGCGGGGAGACGGATCCCCAGGCAGCAGAGGACTGGCTGGAGGCATTAGTACGAGTGTTTAGGCTAGTGAGGACACCAGCATACCTCATGGTGATCCTCGCTGCGAGCCTACTACACGCAGCAGCAGGACGATGGTGGATCTTGATGCTCCAGGTGCACGATGAGGCATCCCTACTTTGGACGGACTTTGAGAGCCTCTTCCGCTCGGAGTTCTTCCCAGCCACCCTTCGTGCGGTGCGTATCCAGGAGCTTCTACAGCTGCGGCAGGGCAGCATGACGGTCGCTCAGTACTCGGCGAGATTTACAGATCTCTCACGCTACTCGACCGACATGGTACGGGACCCATTCTTCCGGGCCCGGACCTTCGAGCAGGGTTTGAGACACGAGATCAGGGCATCGTTGATCTCCCTCAGCATACCGACTCAGACAGGAGTACTGGAGCGGGCCCTTCTGATCGAGAGCTTCCTTGCTGAGTCTACACCAGCACAGCGACCCACCGCAGGGCGGCACGTGGCAGAGTCATCTGCAGCAGGCAGTCGACGGATGACTCAGGGGTCCAGACAGACCAGACCTTCGGGCAGACGATCTCAGGGCACTGGCTCAGCAGTGCGGGGCACACAGCGAGGAGCCAGTCTTTCGAGAGGCAGACAGTGCTACTCGTGCGGTGGGAAGGGCCACATGGCTCGTGACTGCCCGACCCGCCGTGCCGAAGAGCAGCAGTCAGTTGATGGAACACCGAGGCAGAGGCAGAGAGTCGACCGTGGCAGTCCGTAGGGAGGAGGCGGACGAGGCAGAGGAGCTGGACGAGTAGCCGGTGGTGGGCGACGCTTTGAGGCTCTGCCACCACCACCACCAGGAGGTCCACCCCGACCACAGGGAGCTGGCGGGCAGAGACAGGCACAGCTCCAGGTAGCAGAGGCCTACGACCACGGCGCACCCGAGATGATTCGAGGTACTATCTATGTCTATTCCACCCTTGCTGCAGTTCTTATAGACACAGGAGCGAGTCACTCTTTCATAGCCGCTGCCCTTGTTCGGAGCTCGGAGATTCCGACAGAGCCGTTGGCTCGATCCTTACGGCTAGAGACTCCTACGGGAGTAGACTCGACGATTACACACTGGTGCCGGCAGTGTGAGCTTACTCTAGGAGGCGAGAGCTTCGGCTGGGATCTTCTTGTAGCAGCGTCGAGGCCTTACGACGTCATCTTGGGCATGGATTGGCTATCTACGGTCCATGCGCAGATTGACTGTTTTAGGTGCAAGGTGCGATGTGTACGCACCGACGGGAGCAGGTTCACCTTCACCGGTGAGAAGGGAGCCTTAGCAGCACAGGATGGACTTCCGCGGAGGAGAGGACAGCCCATCACTCATCAGTTGGCTAGCCTTATCCTTGGAGCAGTTGACGTGCGGAGTCCTAGTTTTCCTGCAGTGGTGGATCAGTTTGCGGACGTTTTTCCCGACGATGTTCCAGGGCTACCTCCTCGCAGAGAGGTAGACTTTTATATTGACTTGTACCCAGGGACAGCCCCAATATCCACTCCAGCATATCGGATGGCCCCCGCCGAGCTTCGAGAGCTACGGGTACAGTTAGAGGACTTGCAGGGCAAGGGGTTCATCCGACCCAGTGTTTCACCCTGGGCTTCCCCGATTTTGTTTGCCAAGAAGGCGGACGGGAGCTTGTGACTTTGTGTTGACTATCGTCGCCTGAACCAGGTGACAGTGAGGAACATGTATCCGCTACTGAGGATTGATGATCTCTTTGATCAGCTCAAGGGAGCACGGTGGTTCTCGAAGATAGACCTCAGGTCAGGCTATCATCAGCTCAGAGTCAGAGACGAGGATGTGCAGAAGACGGCCTTCAGATGTCGGTATGGCCACTATGAGTTCTTGGTTATGCCATTTGGTGTAACCAATGCTCCAGCAGTGTTCATGGCTCTCATGAACAGGATATTTCAGCCATACCTTGATCGGTTTGTCGTGGTCTTCATCGACGACATTCTGATTTACTCTACGACAGAGGAGGAGAACGCCTATCATTTGCGAGTTGTACTAGACACACTCTGAGAGCACCAGCTTTATGGTAAGCTCTCGAAGTGCCAGTTTTGGATACGTGAGGTCCACTTCTTGGGACACGTTATCTCTGAGGCGGGAGTTGCAGTGGATCCCGCGAAGATTGAGGCTGTGTTAGCATGGGAGCCACCCAGGAGCGTGACTGAGGTTCGGAGTTTCTTGGGACTAGCTGGATACTATCGGAGATTCATTCCAGACTTCTCTAGAGTTGCGGCATCACTCACAGCTTTGACGAAGAAGGGGAAACCCTTCGTATGGTCAGACAGATGTTAGCAGAGCTTCCAGGAGCTGAGACAGAGATTGACTAGCGCACCTATCTTGAGGTTGCCTGAGGAAGGAGTAGGGTACGTAGTCTACTGCGATGCATCAGGGACCGGACTCGGATGTGTTCTGATGCAGGAGCGGGCAGTGATCGCTTATGGATCACGTCAGTTGAGGCCGCATAAGCAGAACTACGCTACCCATGACCTAGAGTTAGCAGCAGTGGTCTTCTCTCTGAAGACATGGCGACACTATCTGATGGGCGAGCGCTTTACAGTCTTTTCTGATCATCAGAGTCTCAGGTATATCTTTTCGCAGAAGGACCTGAACCTGAGACAGCGGTGATGGCTCGAGTTCCTCCAGGACTATGACTTTGAGATAGTTTATACTCCTAGGAAGGGGAACGTAGTAGTCGATGCCCTCAGCAGGAGGACGGGCATTCAGCTACTTGAGGAGGCGATGGAGCAGCTAGCCTCTTTGCAAATATCCTTCGTGGATAGAGATGGAGCAGCCTTCCTTCAGTCTCTCACAGTCACTCCTCCACTACTGCAGCAAGTCAGGGAGGCACAGCGTGGGGACGCTGACTGTGAGACACAGTGTACACAGATATCCTTGGGACAGGCACCTGATGGTTTCTCCCTTGGAGCAGGGCACAACATCCTTTTCAGAGGACGTACCATGGTACCAGTCTCTTTGCGAGAGGAAGTGCTGAGAGAGTTTCACACTTCTCCTTTGGTGGTACATCCTGGAGTGGCGAAGATGTACCAGGACCTCAGACGACAGCACTGGTGGCCGGGCATGAAGAAGGCTGTAGCAGAGTTCGTTTCTCGATGCCTCACCTGCCAGCAGGTGAAGGCTGAGCATCAGGTACCAGCGGGCTTGGTATAGCCCTTGGAGGTTCCGGAGTGGAAGTGGGATGGCATATCTATGGACTTCGTGACTGGACTTCCACGCACTTCCAGAGGTCATGACTCCATCTGGGTGATTGTTGACCGACTCACCAAGTCGGCACACTTCTTACTCATCAGAGAGCAGGGCTCAGTGGAGAGCTTGGGACGTCTCTACGTTCAGGAGATTGTGCGGCTCCACGGTGTGCCATCATTTATCGTCTCTGTTCGAGATGCCCGCTTTACTTCCCGGCTTTGGAAGGGGTTACAGGAGGCGTTCGGTACGCAGCTACGTCTGAGCACAGCCTTTCACCCTCAGACGGATGGTCAGACGGAGAGGACCATTCAGACTCTCGAGGACATGCTCCGCGCATGTGTCCTCGACTTTGGTCGTAGCTGGGAGGACCACCTACCCTTGGTGGAGTTTGCGTACAACAACAGCTACCACTCCACCATCGGGATGGCACTGTACGAGGCGTTGTACAGCCGACCTTGTAGATCTCCTTTGTGCTGGACAGACCCTAGGGAGTCAACACTTGTGGGACCGGAGATGGTCCAGGCCATGACAGAGAAGGTCCAGGTCATCCAGGAGCGGATAAGGACAGCTCAGAGCCGGCAGAAGTCATACGCTGACAGGAGGCGGAGGCCACTGGAGTTCGAGGATGGCGACCACGTCTTCTTGCGGGTCTCACCTCGACGTGGTATTCGGAGATTTGGCCGAGGCGGCAATTTATCTCCGCGCTTCATCGGACCCTTCCAGGTCCTCAGCAGGATTGGTGAGGTGGCTTATCGCCTGGCTCTACCACCTCAGTTGCACCGGGTGCACGACGTTTTCCACGTGTCTCAGCTGAGGAGATACGTGCACGACCCGACGCACATCATTGATCATGGGGAGCTTGACGTTGATGATGGGGCGACTTTTACGGAGGTCCCGGTGCAGATAGAGGATCGACAGGAGCGGGTCCTGCGTGGGCGATCGATTCCTCCTGTGCGCATCAGATGGCAGCATGGGAATCTCCAGGAGAGCACATGGGAGCGGGAGGCTCAGATGCGTGCTCAATACCCTCATTTGTTTCCCTAGTTTTTAATGTATCTTTACGGGGACATAAAACCCTGAGGTGGGAGTAATGTAAAGACCCGTAAAATTCAAGGGAAATTTTTTCTTAATTTTCTTTAGAAATTTACAAGAGCGCGGTTTCAGACGGCACCTGATTCCGAGGCCTGGAGTGCCCGGAATCAATTTCCGAAGTTTGGCTCGGGTACGTTCAGTGAACAAACAAGCGGGAATTCCTAACTTTTGATCCGGTGCTCGGAATTGAAATCCGAGGGCACCGATGAACTCGCAGCGCCGATTTTCGCTTAAAGAGACCTTTTCGGAAGTTGCGATTGTTGCGGGTTGGAAGTTAGTTTTTGGGTTTTTAGTTTTAGTTAAATAAAATTTGTGAAGAACAAATTTTATTTTAACTAGATAAATCCTACCAAAGGGAGTTGGGAGTGGGACCCACATCCACTTAACCTCCCTTGGGAGGATTAAGTGTGGTGGGGCCCACACGAACTCCAACTCCTCAAATTCTCTCAAAACCTCCCCTTTAACCCATTTCAATTAATGTTGAAAACTTGACTTAATTAATTGAAGAGGGTTAATTTAAATTTCAAACCTTTGAAATTCTAAGAGGAGGGTTGTGTAATAAAATAAGCTTAAGCTTATTTTATTTTGTTGGGTTGGTTTCCTTTGTTCTTGAGAGGATTTTGAGAGCTTCTCCTTCATCTTCAAGCTTTGACGAAGAACGCTCAACTTGACGAAGAACGCTCAAGTTCCGACGAAGAACGCCGCTCCGCTCTTCTTCGTCTTCCGTGTCAATGAGAGGGAACGCCGCTTCCTCCTCGAATTCCCTTTGTCGGCATACGAAGATTCGCCAACGACGTATCACATCGGATGCACCTCTTCGTCATCGGATTTGACGAACGACGACCGCGACGCCCGACCTCCGCGACGTTGTCTTCCGTGGGACGTTGTCAAATCTTCGAACCTATACCCGAGGTAGGGGTTGTTGATTATTGTTAATTTATTTTATTCTTTCTCGTGGTTCGCATGACTAACGTGAGGATTGAATATTTAAGTTGTGTTTTAACGTGAGGGGGCCGGACCGCATGAACACGGCCGAACCCCCTCCTTCGTTCTTGGTGTTATTTTTGCGGATGAATCAAGGTGGCGTGGTGTCGTCGCACCACGCAGATATTCGCCCAATTCTTATTACGCGACGCCGTTGTGCCGCGCCATGGAAGAAACATCAAGAACGCGACGCCGCCGCGCCGCGTTGAAGAAATCAAGGTGCGGCGGAGGGGCGCGGTGTCGTCGCACCGTGCCGGACGACGAACACCGCGGCCGGTTCCGGGCCGCGGCGGAACGAGGAGATCGGCGGCCGGGCCGCCGGCGTCGGAAGCCGAAGAGGGGACCGGATTTTCCGGTCCCGTTGGAGAAAACCGGCCGGCCAGTTGGCCGGCCGGATAGAAATATTCCGGGGGAAATTAATCCCCCGGCTAGCAATTAAAACCCCCCTCATAAAGAGGGGGGCGGTTTCCTTGAGGGGGGGCAGGAGGCCCCCCGGTTTCCTTCAAGCCGGCCCCCACGTGGGGGCCGTTTTTATTCAAAGGGCGCGGCATTTAGCCGCGCCGTCATTCCGAGAAAGCGGGGGCTTTTTCCCCCTGCATGCCGCCTCCGTGCGGCGCCAGGCAGCCGCGCCGCCGCCGCCAGGCCGCCGTGCCGCCGCGCCGTCGCGCCGCCGGCCGGCCGGCCGGGCCGGGTTCAGCGGACCGGGTCAGTCCGACCCGGTTCGGTTCGGATCCGGGTCGGGTCGACCCAGTTCGGTTCGGATCCGGGTCGGGTCGACCCGGTTCGGGTCAGACCGGGGGGGGGGGGGGGGTCGGGCCGGGTCGGCCCGGACCCGGACCCCCCGTTTCGAATCATTTACAGTCTTTTGGCCATAACTTGAGCCACGGACCTCCGATTGACGAACCGTCTGCGGCAACGCGATCGTTGGATCTAGACGGTCATTTCGGTATATCTCACTCAAGGTTTCGGATTACTTTGAGTTCGGCCGGGTTGGTTCGTTCACAAAACCAACCGGGCCTTCGGAGCGGAAACGCTCATATCTTGAGCTACGGACGTCCGATTGACGTGCCATCAGCTGTTTTGTGTTCCTCTTAGTGAGACGGATCTTTTGGCATACTCCGCCCGAGGTTTGGACGCAGGTGGAGTACGGTCGGGTTGGTTTTGCCTTAAAAACCAACCGGGCCCCGGGGACGAAAATGCCAATAACTCTCAGACCGGGCGTCCGATCGACGCGCCGTCTGTTGCGTTGAGTTCCTGTTGACGATACGGATCTTTTGGATACATCAACTCTGGACTTTTTGAAAGTTGATGTATCAGCCTCTCGGCTCGTGGAGCAGACCCTCCGAACGAGCTTGCTGTGTGCGGGAACCCTAGTGCTGGCTGCGACTGTTACTGTGACTACTACTGCTACTACTGCTACTGTGACTGCGACGACGACAGAACAGAGATCCTGTGTGGATTCGATGACGACGACTACAGCACTTAGCGATCCTACGTGGATCAGTGCTACAGGTCCTGTGTGGGCCCGATCCTGTGTGGGTCCGATCCTGTGTGGGTCCTTGCGCTCTGCGGTACTGTGTGAACCAGCGCCTACAGGTCCTGTGTGGGCCCGATCCTGTGTGGGTATTTTGCGGGGGTTAGTTACCTATCGATCCTTCGTGGGTCCGACGACTTAGATGGATCAGAGATCATCTTTATCGTCCTTTGAAGAAGTATTCCTGTGTGATCTGAATCCTTTTGCTTTCCTGTGTGGATTGTGTTGTGCAATCCTGTGTGGATTACGTTTTGCTTTCCTGTGTGGAATACGTATACTTTCCTGTGTGGACTGAGTTGTACTTGGGCTCGGAGGTTGGAGCGTATTTGAATTGATGACTTAGGTATATGTATGGGCATATACCTAAGCAGTGTCGGTTGTTACTTCGTGATTGTACCTTTCTTCATGGTTTATCCTTTGTGGATTTGAGAGACCTTCAGGGGTCTCGGGGTCCCTACTGAGTAGCTTATACTCACCCCTGCACGGGCTTTGCCCGCACTACGTTGTGTTGGTTGCAGACGACGGACAGCGTTGACCTTAGCTGAGGCTTGCAGAGCGGGACGGTACCCGGTGGTGGACCACTGGGCGGGACGTGCTCGGAGCGGACGGCGGGACCCGTGGAGCAGAGGAGCTATCTGTACCCACCCTTCAGGTGGGATTTCCAGTGGACAGCTCGGTGTAGCGGCTTTTACTTTTCAGTTGTTGTTTTCCCTTTCGAGTTGTACTTTACTTTCAGTTTGGGTTTGTATACTGGCCCATTTACTTTTCCGCACTTTTAGTTGAAATCTGCTTTTGTTTAGTGTTTACTTTCCGCTTGCTTTCTCTGTGGTGTTTGTTTACTTTTCAAAGGTAATGCCTTCCCTTTTTACCGGGATTTACGCCTTGGTGCTAGTCGCCAGCCCCTGGCCTATGGAAGGCGGGCTTGGGGTAGTCACGGCACGGACCCCGAGGGCGGGTCGTGACATGGAATCCCATAATAACTTTTTAATTAGTTTCACAAGCCTTTAAATTGTCTCTTTAGGGGGTTTAATGATAGCCAGAGCATGCATAGGAATCGATCCCAACACGTTGTTAATTATAGTTATATGGCCTCCAAATGAAAGAAATTTATTCTTCCATATACCTATTCTTCCATTAATCCTATTGATGATGTCACCAAACATTGATATTTTAATCCTTCTATTTGAAATAGTGGCCCAGAGATATTCTATCTGAAGTTGGAGGCTTTTCATACCAAGGCACTCCTAAATTTTATTGCTGCAGACTCTAGAGAATTTGTTGGAAATGAACATGTTGCACTTCCCCTAGTTAATGTGTTGACCACCCAACCTCCCATACATGGAGATAATATTCATAATACCAATGACTAACCTACACCTTCCATTGATGAAAATGAGAATATCATCAGAAAACATCAAATGAGATATCATTCCACTACCGAAATTGTTTTTGTATGCCGACAAGGATAAATTTTCCAGGCCCCTCGCGATATTTCTAGATAAGGCTTTCTGATCCAGTATGAAGAGATATGAGGAGGGGGTGGTCTCCTTGCCTGACACCGCACACCATTTTAAAGAACCTGAAAACTTTCCCCATCAAAGATATCGAGAGCCAAGGAGAAGCATAACAGCTGAAGAAAAGGTCACAAAACCAATCATGAAAACCAAATTTCCTCATCACATTAATAATAAATTCCCATTAAATCTTGTCTTTAGCTTTTCTCATGTCCATCTTGATCATAATATTGTAACCCATCGCCTTGAGATTCAAGTCATCGACTATCTCCTTATAAATACCTATCACCCCTTGGATATGACGACTGTGCACAAAACCATGTTTTTCCTCTAAGATAAGATTTTATATGAGAACACTTACCCTCATATTAAAGACATCAGAAAGAATTTTGAAGGTAAAATTATAGAGACATATGGTTCTAAACTGATACAGGATTGTAGGGTCTTTAACCCTGGGTAACATGAAACCTCTAGAAGTACAAATTTCCCTTAGAAGAGGACAACCTCTAAAAAATCCTGAACCACCTCAATCTCTAGGCTTTTATAATAATTCATGATGTGATGAAGAATGACCTAGGGTAACCGTTAGGCCTAGGGTCACTCTTCTATTTCAAACTGAACAATGCATCTCTTACTTCTTATTACCCTAGAACTTCGATGATAATTTGGTTGTCTTCTTATCCCACCATACTTGGGATACAACCCATAAAGGATTCAGCTTGAGACTGGTCACCATGATCACCCTCAAGGGAATCCCTTGGACCTTCCAATAGACCCTAAAAAATTACATCCATATTAAATGCCACTTCTAGGTCAGACATAAAAGAACTATCCTCATATTTCAAGTTAATCTTCCTTGACTCCTCCCTCTCTCTAATACAAGCTTGAAAGAAACAAGTATAATGATCACCCTATTTAATCCAAAGAAATCTGTAATTTTCCTTGAAAATCCTCTAAATTTTAAGCAAAGATTATGCAAGAAAAATTTTCCTTTCGGTCAGTAGCAAGAAGGAATCATTGTCCTATCTATTCTGTAAATCATCCTCAAGCTTCTCAATATCCCACTTGATATCCTCCAGGTTGCATCCCCCTTAAGACAAAGTGTGACAATCTATGACATCATTTTTGAGGCTTCAAAGGTTCTTCGTAAGACTAAACCATGAAAATCCACTCATCAGTTAGCCCCAGGAGTTGATAACCACCTGACGAAACCCATAAAACTGATGACATATCGATGTGTAGTGAAAATGTTTTTTTCATCTGATCCTCTATTTTCAATTTTCCTTGAAAAATATTTTCCTAATGTTGTGTGAGTTAGGATGGAGAACCAATTCCATGAATTGAAGAAAAATGAGGAAGATTCAGTGGTTGTGTGTGAAGTGAAATTCACCTGACTGGAAAGGTATGCTCCAAATCTTATTCAGGATCTTGATCGCAAAATAAACACTTTTACACAGCACTAAAGCCAAGGTATCAAAGGGCATTGTACTCCTCTAAATTCAAATGTTATGATAAACTTGTTTGATGTGCTAACAGGGTAGAGATGGAGTTTGCTAATGATCACATGCATTTTAGAAATAAGGATAAGAAGAGGTCCAAATGGAAAGAAATGGGTAAGAATCAACCAAAGAAATCTTATGGTAAGAAAATCCAGTTTCCAATTTGTGAAAAGTGTAGCAAGAAGCACTCTACGGAATGTCTTACCAAACTGGGAAGTGTTTTTGATGTGGAAAGTTTAGACATATGGGCTGAGATTTTAATGAAAATGATCCTAAGACTAATCCCAAAAAGAAAACTGTTAAGTGTTTTAAATGTAGTGAGATGGTAAATTATGGAAATTCATGACCAAAGATGGATCCAAATGATGCAAAGAAGCCATACTATAAGCAGAAAGGTGTATTGAGATCTTTTGTGACTGTGTCAGTAGATATTCAGCCATCCAATGAAGTTGTATTAGGAACTTTGTTTGTTTACTCATATTTCGCTAATGTTTTGTTCGATATGGGGTCTACACATTCCTTCATTTTTGAGAAATTTTTTGATAAATTAGAAATATCACCTCAAAAAATGAGACTTGAACTTATTGATAAAACACCAGGGGGAAATATTATATCAAATAAGAATTATAAGAATTTTTCTAGTGTAATATGTGGAAATACTTTACCTATAAACCATCTTAGAAGAGTTTGTTTTTATTTTGGAAATGAATTTTCATTGTATTTATCATGCTAAGATTGACTATAGTGATAAAGAAGTTGATTTATAGAAGTATTTTTAGTTTATATACAAGAATGAACCCATAAAATTGATAACATATCAGGAAGTTGAGAAACTGTTGAAATATGGAAGTGAAAGTTATCTTGCTCATATTGTATAAATCAAGGGAACTATTCATATTAATGATATGATAGTGGTAAATTAATACCTTGATGTTTTTTTTGATGAGTTTCCTGGTGTCATACCTGATTGGGAAGTAAAATTCACAATTGACTTAGTTTCTGATACTAATCCAATTTTAAAACCTCCATATTTTATGGCTCAAATAGAACTTCTTAAATTGAAAAATTATTTGTAGGATTTTTTTGATAAAGGCTTAATTCATCCTAGAACTTCACCATAGGGTGCTCATGTTTTGTTCATTAAAAATAAATATGGTTCCATGAAACATTACATTGATTATAGAGCCTTGAATAACATCACTATTAAAAAAGAGTATCATTTTCCTCATATCTATGACTTGTTTGACCAGCTCTACGGAGCTTAGTAATTTTCCAATATTTACTTGAGATACAGATACCATCAGCTAAAGGTGAAGGAGGATGAAATCTCGAAAACAACTTTTCATGCTAGATATGAGCATTATTAATTTTTTATGATGTTATTGTTAACTAATAAACCTAATATATTCATGGATCTTATGAATATAATATTTCATGAGTTCTTGAATAAGTTTATGTTTCTTTTTATTAATGACATTATGTTATTTTCTAAGAATAAAGAGGAACATGAAAAACATATAAGGGTGGTTTTGAAAACCTTAAAGGAAGATAAACTATATGAAAAATTCAGCAAGTGTGATTTTTAGTTGCAACAGATTTCTTTTCTGGGGAAAATTTTAAATAAGGATGGAATAATATGTGATCCTTCCATAACAAGAGTGGTTGATAAATGTCCAAGACCCACAAATGTGATAGAGATTCGTAGTTTTATTGGATTAACATGTTATTACTGACATTTTGTTAAAAACATTTCATAGTTATCTAGAAAGCTAACAAAGTTAACACAAAAGGGGTAAATTTTATTTGGATAGAAGAATGTGATGTTTGTTTTCAATAACTAAAGAAGAGATTGGTGAAGGCTCTAGTTTTGGCATTGCCTTCCTGAAATGGTGAGTTTTTCATCTACATTGATGCTTATTTGAAGGGACTTGGTTGTATTTTAATGCAGAATGACTAGGTAATTGCTTATGCTTCAATAAATCTTAAACCTCATGAGTTAAACTATCCCACACATTATTTGGAATTGGCAGCTGTGGTTTTTTCTTTGAATATTTGGAGGCATATTTTATATATAGATAAATTTCAAATATATACTGAACAGTAAAGTCTAAAGTATATATTCACATAGAAAGAATTAAACATGAGGCATAGATAATGGATTGAACTGATAAAGTATTATGATTTCATGATCAATTACCATCTAGGAATAGCAAACAAAGTGGTGGATTCCATGAGTCAAAAACATCACGCATCATTAACCATGTTATGTTCGGAACATGATCCCTTGATTAATGATTTGTTAAATTTTGGATTAGAAGTTGTTGGTGTTGGAAATACCACTGTTTTGTTTTAGGTTTTAGTGTAGTCATCGTTATCAAACAGAATTAAGAAAGCGCATAGAGAACACCATGAGCTACATAAAAAGGTTGAATTGGTTAAAATGGGTATGTTTCCATAATTTAACCTTGATAAAGATTATGTTTTAATATTTATATTAAGGTTTTGTGTTCCCTATGAATCCCAATTGAAGAAAGATTTACTGTTTGAAGCTCATAGTTCTCCATTTTTAATTATCCGTAGAACTACTAAGATTTCCAGAGACCATATGAAGTATTATTGGTGGGATGGAATGAAAAGACATATTGATTCTTTTACCATGAAATGGTTAACATTACAATAGGTTAAATAAGAGAAGTAGTTACCGAAGGGGAATCTTTAGCCTTTTCTAGTTCCATAGTAGAAATGGGAGAATGTATCCATTGACAATTGTGGTGGGAATACCTAAGAATTCTCAAGGTAACAACATAATTTGGGTTATTGTTGATCGGATGACAAAAACTACACATTTTCTTTCTATTCAAAATATTATGTCTTTGGATTAGCTTTCTAAACTATACCTCAAAGAGATTGTCAAGTTACATAGAGTTTACCTTTCCATTGTATCAGACTGAGACCAAGGTTCACTTTTAACTTTTGGAAGGTCCTTTAGAAGTCCTTGGGAATAGAATTAAATTTCAGTACAACTTTTTATCCTCAATCAGATGGGCAGGCAGAAAGAACAATTTAGACATTAAAGAATATGCTTCGATTTTGTTCAATGGAGTACCAGGAAAGATGGGACTAACATATTTCTTTAGTTTAGTGTTCTTAAAATAATATTTTTCATTCCAGTAAACATATGGAACCTTTTGAGGCATTGTATGGGAAGTGGTGTATGAATCCAGCGTTTTGGGATGAAGTCTATGAAAGAAAGTTGATGGGGCCAAAATTAATAGAGGAAGTGGATATGAAAGTTAAGATGATCCCACAACACATGAGGATAGCTCAGATCAAGTAGAAACGTTATGAAAATTACAGGATTAAAGACATCTCTTTTGAGTTTGGTGACTATTTTTTCCTTAAAATATCTTCTTCGAAAAGTGCGATGCATTTTGGTAAGAAAGGAAAGCCATGTCCCCAGTTCATTTGTCCTTTTGAAACCCTGTAGAATGTTGGACCAGTTTCATACTGAGTACCTTTACCTAGGATTTTATCTTAGGTACATAATGTTTTTCATGTTTAGATGTTGAGAAAGTATGTGCTAGATTCAACTCATGTTTTGAGCCTAGAAGCAGTTCAGTTGAAAGAGAACCTATCTTATAAAGAGAAATCGGTTCAGATTCTTGATCGAAGGGAAAAAGTATTTAAAAATAAGGTAATCCACTAGGTAAAGGTTTTGTGGAGAAACCACATAGTTGAAAAATCAACATGGGAGTCTGAAAAAGCTATGAGGGAAAGGTACCCTAACTTGTTTAATAAGTAAAATATTGCAACGATGCAATTTTTAGAAGATGGGGATAATGTAACACCCTATGGTTTTCTAAAAATAAATTAAAATGCAAGAAGATTTGTTTTAAGTAGATATTTATAGCCATCCTTTAAAAAAAATTTCCACTTCTATGTTTTGAATTTTGAAAAATGTTCTTCTTCAATTGTGATCAGTAAGTTATTTGGAGTGTAATGGAACCAAATTGATTTTTTTAATAGTAGCATAACCTTATGAATAGTAATATTAATGGTAATATGACCCTAATGAATAGTATATTGTTTTATTATTTTATTTTCTTAAGGCTTTAATATAATTAAATATTGGTTAGTTTTTCAATGTGATACTAAAGTAGTTATAAAATTATTATTTTTTTGAATAAATTATGATTTTATTTAAAAATTAAATTAATAATATTTAGAAAATCAATTTTAAAAAATGGGATTCATTTTTGAATTATAAACATTGAGAAATGGTTAGGTTGAGTTTTTGGAAATTTTCTGAAATTCTAGAATTTTTTATGAATAGTAAAATACGATAAAATACAATAAATGCTAAATACTTGATTTACTACATAATATGAGATGAAAGTCTGATGTAAGAACACTTGGTTAAAACTCACATTCCATTATTACTATTTGAGGTCACATTAATTAATACTATTCATAGTCTTGAGAAAAAATATTGTAATAATGAATAATATAGTGTAAAATACCACATCTCACCCATTGAAAATACCACCCTCATTTCCCTCTTCATCTCACACCCTTCAAGCCTTGAGACTTACCTATGTTCTTCCCAATAATCCTCCCAAGGATCTTCCCCACGTCTTAGAGCTGTTAGTCTCCCCAAAACTCCAAAACCAAAGGCCTAAATAAGGATCTCAAGGAGAAGAGATCAAGAGGTAAACATCCTCTTTTGTTTTCTTTCTTTTCTTTTCATTTTCTTTTCTATTCTTCTTCTTTCCTCACCTCCCCTCATCGAAGAGGAATGAATGATATATTATATTACATATTCTAGATTTTATAATGTTTATGTAAGACTCTCCATTATATTTCTTCTCCTCTCCCACTTATTCAATAAATTAAAACATTGTCTGTGATGTGTCGATTTACCGACATCGTGGACGATGTGATTTCAATTTTATTAACTTTCTTCAATACTGGTCATGAAACCATTTTTATGGTTAAAACAGATTGTAATTTATATATTATATATTATTTTATTTTATGGAATCATTTTGCTAACATGTTATTAATTTATGAAACAAAATGAGTTCTTTACGATCAAATAATCACCAAAATAACTTAAACAAATATCAATAATGTTTTGGCTCATGAATCATCCTCATTTCAGAATTCAAAATGATAAATGGTATAATTTATATTTCTTTAAATATTTAAATACCACTCCTTTAAAATTCTTAATTTTCACTTCCAATTAACAATAATATGCATCATTAACCGATCATGGGAATCATGTAAAGAGCACACCCAAAACAATGCAAGGAATAAAATACTGAAAAATAAAGGGTGAAATGATGTAATAAAATGATCATATAAGTTATTATAAAGATAAATATGTATCTATGAGATATTAATAAGACTATTTTAACCATTATATAAGAGTTTTAAATGAGTTTGAAGTAAGACAAACCCAAGGTAAGGGAATTATGAACCGAATTTCTAGTATTTGGGTTAACAATCTACTTCAGTATTTATGTGGTATTAAAATAGTTTTTGAGGTAAATTTTGTTTATATTATGTTGAATTATGTTTATTTAAGAATTATATACATATTACATCCACTCTATTAAGTATAACTTCAATTATATTATATTTATAAAGCACTTTACTTTTAAAATCCTCTATTAAAATTATGTTTTACAAAATCCCAAAGTAATGCTTTTATAAAATTTCTCCTATTGTATGATTATGTTCTAGTTCTTTGGAATTATTTATGATGAATTTTGGGCCTTATATTTACCTCCAATGCATTGTTTATGTATAAGTTGGAGGTCAGTCGTATGGTTACTCCAAGTGTAACAACGATGGTTACACAAACTGTAAGGTATTCGTGAGGGTTACAAATTATAAGGTAGCCGAGAGGGTTACAAGATTATATAAGTAATTCCCCAATATACCTTTATGGTTCTATTTATGTTCTTATGTAATGTGGTAATCTTGTTTAAATCTCTTGTTTCACAAAGTAATTATATATGGGTGATAATTGTGTCTTTTGAAAATGATTTCATATGATACAAGTATTCATGGAATAATGTGTTCTTTCCTTATTTTTATATCCCTTAATGAGATTTTGTACTCATACAATGTTTTTAAATTATTTTAACAGTTTATAAGGACATATAATAAAAATAATTAATCCATGTTAAAAGTTTGAATAATTGTTAAAGAGATCATGTTTTATTTGAAATGTTTAATATTTTTGAAGAAATGAATACTATGTTTATGGTATCCACTCTGTGTTAATGTGAAATGTTATGAATATATTTTGTCCCAATTCTCTAAATCTCTAAACATGAAAAGATCCTAAATGTTAAAGGAAGTGATTTATTGAATAAATTAAAGATTATGTAATGTAATAAGTCTGGGTCCTTATATATAGAATTCTTTTTATAACCTATATATTTGACCTTGTGTAGGATATTCTCTTAAAGATATAATAGAAAGGCACATGCATTCTTATGATTTTCTTTCATCTTACTTTCTTATTTAAATTTTTAAGACAAATGTTAATGAAAATAATAGGATAATGTTAAACTTTCTCCCTCAGAGAATATTTATTATTCACACCAAATTTTATAGAACTTGTATATCAACATTATATCAGACTTTTATCCACTAGCATTGCATATCCCAGTTGTACCATCCTGAAACCTTCAGAAGTGTAACTTGGAAATTTTCATATTTTATAAACATTCCATTATTCCTTTAAATTTCTATTCCTTATAAAAATATTATGATTTTCAGCTTCTCCATCATATATTTCTTCTACCAAACTAAGGAGCTTGTTTATTTTATTATATAAATTAACTATATTATAATACCTTCCTTCTATTAACATTAGAATTCATGTATTTCTTCCACATTTCCATGATATATCCTTTTCATCCAAACAAGAATCATTTTTTCTTAGGTGTGATATCATCCTTTATTTTCTTCATGGAAGTGTTTTTTGTTGTATATTTCATGTGTTTACAACCAATGGAAGGCATTCCTTCTTACTTTATTTTGTTTTTATTAAAAAATTGTTGTCATATTATAATAGTGTAAATTGAATCATGAATATATATAGTAATCTAGAAACCAACATCATAAATAAAAACTTTTTTACATATTTCATAAAAGATCTTTAGATATTCAAATATTTCAGAAGTAGATATATTTTACTATTTTTTTTAGATTGGTTAAACCAAGTAGGATTTCCCTTAAATTACATTTTTATCCCCACTAATTTAGGATAACTATATTCTTCAACAATTTAAATTTCAGAAAAATAGTCAGAAATGATGTTTCTACACATATAATGGCACCAAAAATAGCTAAAATATATTGATTTCTTCCTTGGTGTTATAGTCTAGCTAATTTTATCTCTTTGCTTCTTCCATTAAAGAAAACCTTCCATAAACACTCTTCTAAATGAACTAATGTTTACAAAATCTCTTACATCCTCCATTATTTAAATAGTTAATTTCTCGCCACTTTTTTACCCACTTATGTTTTTATTTTTAATTATATCATATACTATTCAAATATTCAAAATTAGTGCATACAAAAATTTGGAAACGTATGTTCACTTTACTCTATTAACTTAAAGGAAATTTGTCTTTTGATAACGTCAATAAATTTTTCCATCATAGTGGGTCTTTCTATATATAAGTATATTTTAAAGAACTTTCATGGTTGTGTTTTGTCTCTAATATTTATCTAACTTGAGTAACTTTTTTGTTTCTAAATTTTACATCCAACTAAAGAAACATTATATTTAAAGTGTTTTTATAAACTTTAAAATATATAACTTTATATACACATTCAACAATAATCTTCTAATATATTTCTTTAAGAAACTCGATCATTTCTTGAAAGGAAAAATCTTGTTATTTTACTCATTTTTCATTGATATTTAGTTTAGTATCATCGACATTAAAGATTTATTTTTGAGTATCCTCTAAAACATGTATTTTATCTTTATTAACTACCTAACTTGAAACTTTCTCACAAATACTCATATGAAATTATTCTTCAATTAGGGGAAATATTTTATTTTCAATTGATACAGATTATTTCTTAGCTTCAATGAGGATTGTGAGAGTGTTACACTTGTTTAATATTTTAGTTGATGCACTCTTTATCTCAATGAATTCATTTCCCAAATATGTTTTCTCATTATATAAGACCTTGATAAACTCAAATGTATAAACAATAACTTTTAAAGGAACACTATTCATGTAACCCTTTACTTTAGAGTAGATTTCACCAATAGTTTTAATGGTCTTAATTTCCACATACTCTTCATAGATCAAACTAAATTCCTTTAAAATATAAAAAATAATAGATTTTTTAGATAAACAATTAACACATTTATTACCTTAAAATTGGTGTGTGTCCTTCTATTTTTGCATCTAAGAAGTTAACTTATTTAACTTCATAGCCTTATTCTCCATATATTTAGATATTTATGGCTAAATATCTATGGTCGAACTAATAAGAGTATTTTTTTATTCAACTAAGTTTCCACTACATCATCTAAAAATTTGGTCTTCTGGTAAAGAAATTTTAAAACAATAGAATCATTTTTTATCCAATTAGAGGAAACCTTGAGTTATGATCATAATTTAAGTTCCAAGTGTATTATATAGACACACTAAGAGGGGATGAATTTGTGGACCAATTTGACAAATTTATTATAACTTAAATATTTTACCCCAATTTTTATTCAAACCACTATCTTGGTTAAATTTTTTGAATATTTTTATCATTCCTAAAACACATTCACACTATAAAAATGACAGAGTGAGATTTTAATTCAATTGTTCAGAACCAATGTTGGAACCTACTCCTTAATATATTCAGTTTCTATCTTGAGTTTTAGATATCCACTACATGACACAAGTGAATACAACATGTTATCTCACAAAAATCATCCTCTATCTCTCAAAATATTTTATAGTCACTCGAATGGTTCTTTACACTAGCTCCCATAAATTTAAAATAGTTACCACCACATGAACTATGGAATAAGATGTTATTTTTCTCTAGGATATATTTATATAAACAATATATCTTATCCCTCAGTGTCAAGAACCATCCTGAGTCGACCCTAAACCGGTCACCCAGACCAACCAACGACAAGTCCCGAGAGGTGTTCCCGATCCACCCGGGATGGTGACAAGCACCAAGGGTATCAATAGAGTACACAAGGGAATTATTTTTCCCATATATAAACAATCAGAAAAATAGATGAAATAAATAGACAACCCAAAATGCATTTATCTAAAAATTGAACTAAACATTATTTGTAAAAGAAAATAAAATTAGAACTAAACAAAAAACTCAACTGACCAAACCCAATAACAAAAAAACTCCATGTGACACCGCTAGTAACTCTCAAACACAATGATCACACATCACCCAAGGTAATCAAACTCAAGCTGAAACTTGCACAAAGGCTAAAAAAAGAAGAAAACAATATGCGTGAGTATTAAAACTCAGTAGGTTATCCCGATATTCTATTCCCAATGCACTTCCATTAAAATAAAAGAAACATAAATTTAATGTTTTAAAAACAGGATATAAAAGTATGTTTTCAAATGAGTATCCATGCTATAATAATTATTAGACAAAAACTTGAATTTTTTATAAATAAAAATGTGAGTAACAATTTTTCAAAGAGGTGAAACTTCAAAATGAAAATTGTTTTAATGAGGGATGCTTTAAATATTGTAAACTTTTAAATAAATAACACACAATACTTAATTTACCAACAAAACACATCATATTATGATGGTGATTACAAAATATCCAATGAGTACAACTCATGGGAACACCCCGAGGCACTAGTTATTTTTGGGCCCCAAGTACCTCGTATCTCGGTTAATGTAACCATAATAAATATTTGTTCTCGTGCACATGAGCCACTAGTAGGGAGCATACCCATAACCTAGTGGTCCCTAAACATCATCATCATCATAGTTTAGTTAGTGTTGTCATCATTAAACTTGCTACGTGATACAGGGGACAAACCCCACGGAATCACTAGCATACTAGTACACGTACGCCCACCTCGATACCCGAGATTCCTTTTGGTGCTCAATCAGGTTACACATATTATCAAATACAATTTCAACATAAAATTTACATTCCCAAACCATAAACACACAAAAATACCACAAACTTTCTTCACATTTCTTTCACGAATCAATAAACCAGTAAAAATTTTCGTAAAACAATTTCAAGGAGTGTATTGAGGATTTGCACATAAAACTCCTTCAAAAACACTATTTGAATTATAAAAATACAAAAAGAACATACCCAACCATATTTGGAGGCTATAAAAACATTTATGAAAATAACTTCATGGACAGTAAAATAATCCCAATTGACACAACATGACATATACTAGTAAAACACTCACTCTTCATTTTTAGGAAAGGCCAAACTGGCCTTTAAACATATTCCCAAAACTAACATTTGAAAAAGATATGAATTTCAGTTTTTTTAAAGAGGTGTATAAACAACATATATATCATCAAACCACATTCATAAATCCCATAAAACACTCAGGTTACATATTCAAAACACAACCATTTTCATAAGAATGTGAAACATGCCATTTTCCGGCAACTCGGGCCAAAACATGTTGTAAACCAAAACCCATTTATTTGTAAAACCAAATACAAATTGAAAAGACATAAAAGGATCCCAAAATAATTATTTTTAAATTCTTCCAATGTATTTATAAATCAATAAAAATAATTTTAAATTGTACTAGTCACATAAAAGCCAACCGGGCAATTTACAGAACACATGGCATGCATTGTTTAAAAAAACAGCTTATGTTAGGCACTTAAACGGGATAAAATACCATTTTCAATCCATAATGTAATTCAAGATACTGAAACATATTCAAAATACATTAATCCAAGTGCCGAATCTCATGTAATATTTTATCAAATAAGAGGAGTGCACATTTATACCAAAACAACTATATTTTTAAGAAAATAAGTAATAAAACATAATTTGCACAAAAAACCATTAAAACCAAGCTTTCACAGCTGCACATATCAAATAAATAAGGTTATAATAGTATTTTAATGATGAAACATAAATTATAAAAGCTTTTCCAATGGACATCCTACCTCAAATCCTTGGCGTAATGGAAACGCCCACCCAAAATAACCATCTGAGGGTTTACAAACCCTAAACCTATGACGACCAGACCCAAATGAATAAAAACCCCATAAAGAATAATTTAATAATAGAACCCTAAGTCAAACAGGACTATGATAGATTATAAAACCAAGAAATAATGAAAGGAGGGAGAAGATGGAGGATAAAGGAGAAGGAATCTCACCTTTTCAACTTGAAAAATCTTCGTATTCCACTATATTTGCACCATTAGATAAAAGATAATGGATTAAAACGTCTTATAGATACTCATAAGGTCTGTAATAACCACTGAAAGAATATCGGTGTCCAAAAGAGTACAAATTTATTGATTTATGAATGATACAATTTACCTTGTCAATTATGGACAATTTGAGAGACATTGGGAATGTTTCCCCACTCCGCGACTATTCTTTGCTCCTAAGATGGAAAATAGAAAATGGGGGTGCGTATATGGATATTGGATTTGGGTGGGAGGTGGAATCACTAAAAAATATTAAATATTTAATTAGATATAAAATAAACAATTTATTTTCTTAAAACTGGAAATTGGCCCATGGGCTGGCCCAATGCCAAAATAAGTAAACCCAATTCACCATGATTATCAATTATTAAGGGGTCCAAAAGGGTATGGTAGTTTGAATATATAAGTTGAGGCCATGTGGTAAGTGTAATGGGTGAAAAATGCTAAAAAAAGGAGTTACAAAAGAAACAAATTTGGTTTTTAAAACTGGAAATGGGCTCACGGTTGGCCCAAATCATGAAGTAACCACCCTTTCTCCAAAAACTCCTAATCAAGCAATGAGGAACCCAAATTTGGGTGATAAGACATTGATGAAACTTAAAAATTCAACATTAATCTCACATAATACCCAAGAAACTTATTAGGATTTCAAATGAACTAGATCAAAACAAATACATGAAAAACCGGGTGTGACACTCAGTATAACAATTTGACTACCATTGAATAGTCAACACTTATGCATGCATGGTAGTCATGTACCCCAACTTCTGCAAACATAATTTATGGATCTTCCTCTTCTGATTTCTTATTTTTAATAATCCTTCTAATGATACTTCTAAACTCATAGTTTTTTATCATCAAAACATTGAACCAAATGATCTTCCAAATTTCTTCTTCATTTACTTCCTCTCTTCTAGCTTCTATGTTCTCTCTCTCTCTATATCTTCTATCTACAACAGGTCATGTCAATTTATATCCTTCATAAATTAATGAAAACTATAACAAATATAGAAATTACGTGATCTTATATTATTTATTATAATAGTTCTGTCTTGACCAAATATCCATTGAATTTATATAACTATTCAAGTGTCTCTAACACCTATGAAAATCTTCTTGATTGTTATGAAATCATCATAGGCGTTAAAAAATCATCTCTACTTTTAAATACTTTTTGTTCTTATTCTCAGTTCATCAAATATAATTTTATTATCTGAACTACTTATTTTTCATAATTTCATCTTGGAACTTCGGGAAAATATTCCCCAAATAGGATTGTATCCTTTTATGCATCATTATGGTATACTCAATAATGATCTAAACAAAATTCATCACTTTTCATAGATTCTAAGATAATATCAACTAAAAATCATTAGATACTAATTCTCCAATTACTTATATATGGACACCATCTATTTCTTAATTGGGATAAATCATCTAACCTCATCCAGTGACATATTCTAGGAGTAGAACTAGAATCATCAATTATTCCATTATTCAATGTATTAACATTATGATTGATAGAATCTAGATCACCCTTAGAAAGAACCATCTTTTTCTTCACTATTCTATTTCCCCTCTACACATTAACTTTAATTAGCATTAATAATAAATATAACACTCTCCATCATATTGAATTCCAAGATCATCAAATATCATGTATACTATGATTTTATAAAATAAAATCAATGATCAAAAATTCCTGAATTTTTATATATCAAAACTCTGATCACCTTTATATTTAATATAAAACTCATAACCCATGATTTAAAATTTTCACTTAAAATAGTTTTGATTTTGAAAAACAATATATAAGTTACATGGTATGTTTCAGAAATAATGTGTTTAGTACTTTATATCATTATTATCTCCATAGAAAATCATAGTTGTAGTTATATATCCATGGTGTTTCCCCCTAATCATATTTTATGTTCCAACCTTGTATCTAATCACCATGATGTTCTAATTAGAAAATCCCCATGTTTATCAAAGATTCATTTGGACTTAATTTCAACCAAGTCTTCATCATAAAATGATGATATAGCCTCTTTTGAGTTCCTATAGCATATCAATGAAACACTATATACCTAAAAAACCCCCAATATAAAACTCATTAAGATATATTATTTCTAAATATTCCATGATGTAGAAACCATAACCATGACATGATATTCCTTATATATTAAATATCTTGTATTTGTAACAACATTACTTAACAACCATGCCATGTGAAACAACATGTTGATTTTTATTCTTCCGTAGCTTCAAGATGAAATGGATTTTGAATCTTAAACACGGTGTGATAACCCTAGATTCATCAAAATATTTTATATCAAATAATATTAATTGATTCATTTATAGTGTTTTAGAACATTTCAATTCCAATAATTCAGTTTTTTTCTCCTTGAAATTCAACTCTTTATCATAAAATCCATTCTACTATTCATTATCAAAAATTCCACTACTGGAAAAACGACCTATACCCACGGTTCAAAACCGTGGGTATAGCCCCCAAAACCGTGGGTATAGGCTATACCCACGGTTTGGGGAACCGTGGGGCTGAGTGGCGTCGGTATAGGGGTATCACCCTATACCCACGGTTTATCAGAACCGTGGGTATAGCCTTTTCAAAAGGAGGACCACGCTGCTCCAGCGTGGCACACACCAATCCCCACGGTTTCCAAACCGTGGGGTATTAAAAATCGGAAATGTGGCGCCGCTGGAAATCGAACCTGCAACCCAGCCACGCCTCACTGCCACGCCTCACCACAAGACCAACGCACCTATAATTTCTATTTGTTATATATGCATATATCTACAAATATATATTAATATAATCCACGGATATCAAACGACAAGAAATAAATTCAAAAAACGCGCCTGGGAGGATTTGAACCCCCGTCTCACGCGGCATTTGCAGCGGAATACGGAACTCGTGACCAACACAACTAATTGAATTTTATTAAAATTTCAATCTGGTTTTTTACTTATATTAAAAATAATCGAATATCTAAAAAATAAAAAGATACCGAGAATCGAACACCGATCTGTCATATATGAGACCGAGACCTGAACCAACTAACACAGCGAAATTATTGAACTAAAATCATCACTCCATATAATTATATTAATTTGAAATCATGTTCCCGCCAAAACAAAATCCACTCCCGCGGGAATTTCCCCCCCCCCCCCCCGCCATAACAAGGAAAAGCTATACCCACGGTTTTGGAAAACCGTGGGTATAGGTCTTGTAAAAAAAAACCCTATCCCTACGGTTTTTCAGAACCGTGGGCATTGGTCTCTATAAAAACCCCTATACCCACGGTTTTACCAAAACCGTGGGTATAGGTCTTCAAAAATAACCTATACCCACGGTTTTGCCAAGAACCGTGGGTATAGGGGACCTATACCCACGGTTTTCCAAAACCGTGGGTATAGGTTCCTATACTAAACCTATACCCACGGTTTTGGGAAACCGTGGGTATATGGGTGTCCTATACCCACGGTTTTGGGAAACCGTGGGTATATGGGTGTCCTATACCCACGGTTTCGTGCAAAACCGTGGGTATAGACCCATTTTCCAGTAGTGATTCATCTCTATCAAAGCTTGTCACTATTAGAAATATGGTTGATCACAGATTTTGATCTGAAACCTTTCTCCACCATTAAAAAGATGAAAAAATATCATTCAACCTAGGGTTTTAATGTTGGTTATTTAACATCCCATGTTAAAAAAATTCACATCAATTTTATTAAAACTGATCTAAAAACATAAAATCCAAATTATCTAGAAGTGGTGTATTATAAATTTTAGAGTGTGCCTTTAATTTTTAAAATATTTCCTAAATTTATTATGTAATAGAAAAAGACACATACCTTGTATAAATTTTTAGTCTCCTTCTTTATTATTTTTGATATTCTCCTCATCAGTTTTCATCTTCAATCAACTAGTTATTCATTCAATGATTTCAACATGGTATTTATCATTATAATATCATAATTTTAGTAATTTTTTTTGTCTATTATTATATTTTTAATGATTTATTTATTTATCAAGGATTACATCCTCTGTTCAAGTTGTGAATATGAAGATATAACGAGAGATCTTATGACTAGAGGATAAAATTCCTTACTAATCATTGTTTAAGATACTACATGAGTTATTTCCACAAAATAATGTTAATTTTTTTACACTTTTGACATAAGTTATCATGATAAACAAAATCCAATGTGATTATAGTGAACTTTCAACATTGGTTGATATAATAAATGATGTTAAAATATGGTTTTAACCTCAATTTATGTAAACCTATGTTAAAAATATGACATAAAATTTTGATTGAATTTACATCAAATAGAATCCAATATTAAAATGTATTATTATGCTAGTGTAAAACATTTAATTAAAGTATTAACTAAAAATAAAAATAAAATAGTTATAAATTTATATTTAAGTAATTATCGATATATTTGATATTATCTAATCCATCCAATGGCCCAAAGTTCATCAATGTTTTATTATTATTGAAAAAATACCTTTTAAAGGAATAAGGGGGAAACCAAGACATCAAAGACATAAGACATTCAACAACCTAAAGGTCAAAGAGATAAAAACCAGAAAAACTACATTATCTCATTTTAATATTAATGTAATGAATAATTTACTATCATATTTTCGTATAAACTCTCATAATCAAAATCCTAAATTCACATTTCTCATTCTTACGATTTCTTTAAAAGTTTTAGATTCTCTCTAAAAATTTCTATTCAAATTATAGTAAATTATTTTCTTTAAAATGATATTCTTATAAGTACATTATCTCTTTTAGACTACAATCCAATATATTTCAAAATCCAAGTTATATTGTTTATTTTTCACTTTAATTTATATAATTTTTAATGATTATTTATTTTATATTTTACTATTTTATTATGAAAAAATAATGTATTTATTTTATATTACACCTATAGTGGTGTCTAAATTATATTTTTTTATATATTTTCTTATGGAATGCCATGCTTTTTATACTCAATGGACGTGACTTATTGATATAACATATTTTTATAACTTTTAACTTATATCTTGACTGAAGAATAAAAAAAATCAACTTTTAAATATTTAACTTGTATTATAACATAGAACTCTAACATTCTAAATTTGTTGATCTCAAATTATTTATTAAAACTTTTCATTTATTTTTAAATCCCACTCGAAATCCTGGTAATGTTCAAATCACCAACTATAATGTTGATAAATTCAGATAAGTTTCTTATAATAAAAAATTGTCAATAAATTGAATTATTTTTATAATAAAATTATATCAGTGATTTCTATACCACATGAATCTTAATTAATTTAAAAGATAGAATGTTTTATTCATTTTAATGGAATAAATATATTAGGATTTTGACCTTGCTTTAATCATATTTAATGTCCCGAAGGTTTTTTTTTAATATTTTTCATTACCACTATTACCATTGAGGTATGTAATCACAAAATTCATATAGAATAATTCATGTTATTCATGTATAACTAATATAATGAGATGTAAAATGGTTAAAATATTAATTTTAAGAGAATATGTTTCACTATAATCAATATTATATTTATGGAGAAAACCTAAGGAAAAAATATGATTTTTTTAGATAATTTCATTTTTTTTCTATATAAAATTTCACTTATAATAAACTATCTTTTATAAAGATGTTTCTATAATATAAATAAATAAATATCATTATTTTATATTACCTTAAATCAAATTCAATTATTTTTTTCATTTCTATCAATCCCTTTAATTAATATATATTATTTCTTTTATATTTGAAAATTTAGTCGTGCTACTTGGTAATGATTCATGTTTTTTAATTATGATATAATTAATGTGACACTTGTCAGGTCATCGGTATGTCTCATTTGAGTTTTTATTTTTCTATTTATTTATTCCTAAAGTTCTTGGGAGTCGTGGTTTTAAAAATATTATTTTTGGAAAAAATAGTCCCTAGTGCGTGGTTTTTCTAACCATGTGGATAGATTTGTGAGGGATGTGTTTGGGGGCATAGTAGTTTTTTATGGGTTGATCATGGTTTTCCTAACCATGTGAGTTTCATAAAAAATCATGTGTATTTAATTTGAGGAGACAATTATTCCTATATGGTTAGTGCATGTTTTCATAAACCATGCAACCAAACCATGTGGGTTTTCCTGATAAAAAATTTGAAAAAAAAGACAAAAATAACCTTATGAGTTTTAAAGTTATACCCCCTAATTTATCTCTCATTAAATTCATAGATTTTTTCCAAATCCTTATAGTTTTCTGGGATTCCATTTTTGTTGATTTCACTTGATTTATTGGTGGGTTGGCTTGGGGTAATCCAATTTATTCATGATTTATTCTTTTGTTCCATTAGTCTACCCTTATTTTTTCCTCTTCATGGTAGCATATAACCCTATAATGACACATGGATTAATGTTGGGTTTTTATGGGTGTTTTCTTCATTTATTTGTAGCTTAGTTGTGTAAGGACCCTTCATAGTCAAATATTTTTTTTATCATCCAAGGAAATGAGTTTTCAATTTATTTCAAGTTAGGTGTGTCAATTTAAGGGTGTTTTCCATGGTTATCCTATAATTATTTATTACCTCTAGTTATTATTTAACAAATTTACCTTAAACTGATTTATTATTGGTGTTTTATATATGTTTTATGTTATACAAAGATTGTGTTGAAAATTAAATATTCTAAAGTGTATTTTTTTCAAAGGGAGATGGAATTAGTACACGTTATGGGTTTTTTAGAATGTATCAAAGTGACAATATGGTTTTGAAATAATTTTTAAAGGGGTTTTAGAAATGATTTTAACAATATAATGGTGTTTTATAAAAATGGGAATGTTGGTTTATGAAATTGTATTTTTTATATATTTGATGATTCTAAATTTATGATATTGATGTTTTTGGTATTGAGTAAAATGTGGGGAACCTTATGTGTGTGTGTGTCCATGACCCAGGAAAATATTTTGATGTACGAGGGACTATGTAAAAATTTTATAGGAAGAATGATCGATGTTCTAAGATGTTATTCAAGGGACTAAGTGGGCCTTTTGGAATAAGATCAAGTGAGCTCCTAAAATGTTAACGGATGGATTGATTGAGAACTTGGAAGTTTTGTCCTGGGAAAGACCAAATGACATTCCAAACTTTTATACATTCATAGTTATAAATAAAATGTTTTTTAGAATAAGTCACACTATAAACTTATGGTCAGTGACCATGTTTCATAATTCTTGTGTCTGGTTGATTTATATTCTTTTATGCATTATGTTAGTGCTCGGTTTGGTTGAGATATAATTTGTTATAACCACATACATTAATATAGTTATCTTATGGTGATTATGATTACATATATGTTGTTCCTTGTTTGTTTGTGTTGAAAATAATTATTTTTGAGTATGTTTATAATATTATTGGGTAATATTTGCTCATGTTTTAAAACATGGATTGATTTTAGAAAACCCAAACGTATTTTAAAGGGGAAATTAATTCAATTTTTCATGTTTAAAATATTTAACTTAGTTTTAAAAATAAGTTTCAAATTATATTTATTGGTTTTTATGGTCAAAAGAATTATATATATTTGAGGTTGTATCCTACTGGGATTTCTGACTCATACACTACATGCCTTTAGGTGTGGGAAGAATTTTTTTCTGAAGTCAGATAAAGAAAAAGGGATTATTCCATTTGGTGCCTCTTCATGATTGCTATTATCTAGGGTTATTTTGGATTTATGATACATGTTATCATAAGATTTATCTCATGATGATCTGTTTTGAGATTTTTTTTAGTTGGGATTTTATATATTTCTTCTTTGGGTATTGAACCATGTTTTGAGTACTGGTCATTTTAATATTGATATCATGTGTATGCCTTGTATATTTATTTTTATATATGGTGATGTGATAGTGTTTATAATATCTTCCTATTATCACTATTGTGTTTACTATGTTGTTTTTTATATATTTTGATCTTTTTTTGAGTTTTTTGTTTTCCAATGGCTCATTCCAATATTCCATGCGCATAAACATTCATAAAATGTTATTTTTCATGACTTGGTTCTTGTCTCCAGCTCATGGTAATTGATAATTCACCTCGGGTCTTATGGTGTTCCATATCGGGTGATGGGTCAGGTCGACCAAAGAAAGCTCACTAAAAATGGTATCAGATCAGAGTTTTTTTTGGGGGGTCAGTGGTATAATGGAGTAAGAAATTTTTAATCTTGAGTGGTAGGAGGAGGGGAGTTACTAACCAGATATTCAACATCTCAAACCATGAGTTTCCATGTATGGCCATGGATTTTACACAAGTTTTGATCCAAGTTTTTTGTTTACTTATTATGATTTTATGTACTTCCCTTTTCATTGTTAGTTACAGAGTGTTCCCATGAGTTATGTTGAGTTTTAGTGTGAAACAGGTAGAAAAAATAAGGTTCCTAGTCTGGAAACATGTTTATTAGTATCCATATGAAACCTTTGAGGTCTTTTCCATAACCCACCAGTGGAACTTTCATGTTTGGCACCTATTTTTCCTAACCATGTAGCCAAACCATTTACAGTGGAAAATGTTTGAAATTTTGATATTTTATCCTTTTTAATTTGAATTTGTTTTTGATGATTGTTCCATTTATTTGAGGTTTATTATTGTAATTTTATTATGGTACAGTTAATATTTATTGAGATTTATGTTTTTATTTATTGAGATTTATTATGGTAATTTTATTATTGGTCTTCTAGAGTGACAAGGAAACCCCAAAGACTTATGGGTGGATGTAATGTATCAAACATATCTTTATAATTTCTAAGATCCTTGATACATAAAATATAATATTTCCACTTAATTTTTTTAATAATAGGGGATTCAATCATGGTAATACATGGGTCTAGAGAAGTGGCGTGAGTACCTCACATAGACTACCTTTAAAATTGATTTTAATCATCAACTTCATCTAGATACATTAATGGTGGTGAAGTAATAGGATTTCATGATAATGGATCAAAGAGACCATTCATTGATGGAGTATAATTATGAGTTTTTTTTAATTTTTGAAGAATCTCCTGATCCTCTCATGATTCAACATATTAAATATGGTCATTTTAAATTGGGATTAAGGGTTGAGATCGAGTAAATTCTCATCCATTTTTATTTACCAAACTACGCGAATGTGGTTGATAAGGATGATATGGAAGAGGAATACATGGAAAAGAAGATAGGTATTAGTGTTGTTGCTTCATAGGGTGGAATCAAGATCACTTCATCTAGGGTGTTCAATAGTCATCGAGCTTAGAATAAGTGGTTTCTTTATGTTTTAAGTCGATCATCTATTATCAGTGTAAAAATTCTTACCATACCAAACATGATAACCTAAATTCTCCATAGTTTTTCCATTTATGGGGCTATTAAATTCATTTACAACACTTATACAAGACTCTGCCATAAGGGATTGGTGTTGTCTCTTCACTCCCTAAGGGTTCATAGGTGATATCATATGGTTTTAAGGGGGAGAGATCTTTGTTTTGGGTTAACAAAGAATTTCACCAGGCTAATAAGGCTCATGGAATCCCTAAGTCAAAAAATATTTATGAAATACATATAGTACCTAAGGACACAAAATATGATATATATTCCATAATAGACAGGTTTTTAATTTCTTCTTCCATTAAATTAGTTTTATTTGATATAGGTGCATCCCATTTATTCAACTTGTTCACATTTCGTTCTTTATTGGGTATGTAAGAATAGTTGATTCCATATATGATGGATTTTCTTAACCCACTATATTAGAAGAAGGAATGGGGTTCTATCTGAAAAATGTGTCATGTTTTAATCATTGTCATGGTAGTCAGTTATAATTTCTTAGTGTTTGACCTGGATGATTTATATCTAATCATTAGTATCGATTAGTTGATTAGCTTTAAAGTTGGGCTTGATTACTATCATTGTAAGTCTAATATTCTATCTTTTCATAGGATCAAACATGTTTTTTTGGGTGAGTGGGTCCCATAGTGAGGGTGGTAATAACCCATTATTTCAAATATATGATTAATCATGTTCCATCTTTCTATGTTGCAACTTGATGTCATGTGAAAACATTCAAGTGATTGTCCTATCATGGGAAGAGACCAAAATATCAATGTGTTTAGAAAGTATTTTCCAAGGTTTCTTCCAAAATGTTAGTTTGAGTTCACTATCAATATACTCCCTAGGATGAGACCCATATCTTTACCATCTAACTAGATGTATTTGACCGAGTTGACGGAATTGAAAGATCAGTTGGATGACCTTGAGAGTATGGGATTTATTTTTCCTAGTGTGTCATCAAGAGCATCACCAATTATATTTTCAATGAATTTTTATGGGAGTTTCTATATTTTCATATATTATTGTATGCTTAACATATTGATTATAATGGATAAATACTCATTTCCCAGACATGATGATATTTTTTGTTATCTTACATAAGCATGTTGGTTTTCTAAGAACAACATAATATTAGGGTCCCATCAAGTGAGGATCTATGAATAGGATTTCCCTAAGATTGCCTTTAAAAATAGTTATGGAAACTTTGAGTATTTAGTTATGTCATTTTGTCTCACCAGTTCTCTTGTGGTGTTTATTTCCTTGATGAACCAGATCTTTCACTACCTTTTGGACTCTCTCATGTTCATGTTTTTTATGATATCTTGGTGTATTATCGGAGAGAGGATAACCAAATAAACCATATACAAGTTGTTTTGAGAATCCTAAGATATCATTATCTATATTTCATGACATCCAAATGTCTATTTTGTATTCAAGAGGTGAAATTTTTGGGACATGTGATTGTTGGGAAAGGGGTTTCAGTGGATCCTAATAAGATTAAAGTAGTATTTTATATAGATTGGTCTAATAACATGTTTGAGATGAGATTGTCATTTGGATTTCTTGGGTATTATAGATTCTATATTTATGATATATCTAGTATATCATCTTTCATGATAGTATTGACTCAAAAATTGGTAAATTGTGAAAATTTCCATTAAACTTTTCAATATATATAGTATTATTTTTAATTATGCACCAATTTTGATTTTTACTAAACCTGAAAAGGTTATGCAGTGTATTGTTATACGCAAGGTGTGGGTTTGGGGTTTTTACAGATTTAGGGTCACATTTTTTTAGATCATTCCTTCTACAAACTACACCCTCATGAATATAATTACCCTACCAATGACCAGGAGTTGAAAGTGGGGATGCAGGTGTTGATTTCATGGAACAATTACCTCTTCAGGTAGAATTATATAGTTTACTAGTATCATAATAGCAAGATTTATATATTTACATTTAGGGAATTTAGCCTCAAGAAGAGATAATGGACTGAGTATATTTTTTTAATTTATTTTGATATATCATGTACCCCAAAAAATTGAAACATGGTTATCAATTCTTTGAGTATAAAGTTTCTGATTCAAGATGTTCTCAAGTTAATAGATGAGAATATTATGATTAGCCTATTTTATGATCTAATATTAGAGGTTAAATAGTATGAAGAGTGGTTGTTTTTATACTATGGTAAAGTCATACCCTCTATTGTATATCTATTTAGGAGTTAGAAATAATCCAACCCCAAATTTCAATATAACCGAGTTACAAATGGTGGGGAGACCTTAAGTGACTTGTCTTGATATCCTAAGAGCTCTATCCTCTTTAGAATGTTGATGTTGGTTCCATTGACCTTGAAAAATCTATTTATGCAGGAGGGTAATTATTTTAGTTGATTCATGAACCTCGGGGTACTAAGATGTTTTATACCTTGAGGAGTAGGTACTGGTTTCTCAGGATGAGATGATCAGTTATTGATTTTGTTTTTTGACATTTTACCTATCAAGGAATTGGAGCTATGAACTAGATATCAACTAGGTTCTTGAAATCAATTCCCATTATATTGTGGAAGTGTTATCAATTATCAATGGATTTTTATATTTCCCAACCTCATTGACAAGTTTTAAAGATTAAATATTGGTAATTTATGATTTATTGAATGATTCATCCCATTTTCATTCCAATTAGAAATATCATAAGGTATAGGATCTCAAGAAACTATAAATCTAAGAGGTTTTGGGATTTATATAGTGTCCATCAGGATTCTTGTTTCACTTCTCATTTCTTTGGAGGGAAGACATGAATATTTTGGGACCAATTTGAGGTTGAGTACGACGTATCACCGGCAGATGGATCATCAATCGAGGAAAACCATATAGAATCTTGATGATATGCTATATTCATGTTTTCTTGACTTTATAGGTTCATATGAGAAGCATACGTAATTGTCCAAATTTTCATAATATAATAATTTTCAAGAATCAATTAGGATAGACACATCTAAGTTATTTCATGAGAGTTCATACCAATCCACTTTTTATTGTGCTGAGGTGGGTGGTCGTTCCTTGTTATGACTATGTCTCCTCTTGGAGATAGTGAAGAAAATATAGTTGAGTTTGAAAAGGTTATCAATAGATAAGAGTCACAAAAAATCATATGTTGATCAATGTCATCACTGAATAGATTTTAAGATCAATGATCAGGTGTTTCCTCTGCTATCCATTGTTATAGGAAAACATGTCTAAGAAAAGGAGGAAGAAGCTAATGTCATTATATGTTCCAGCATTCTGGATAATGGAACATCTTGGGAAGGAATACTATTTATTGGATTTTCCACCATGGATAACCTCAATTCATGCCATATTTCATGTATCCCAGTTGAAGTGATATCATCAATACCCTTGTCATGTGATGGAGTGGTATGATTTATAGGTGGAGCATGATTTCACTATTGTGGAGTATCATATTCATATCATGGATTATTATAACATTATGCTCTATTATAAATTAATCATGTCGGTATGTGTGCTTTAACGGTAATGTGGCATTATCTATGAGAAAATTCCACAAGAATACTTGGTGAGGAAGCGATTACCTCAATAATTTTCTTCTACGAATACTTGAGGAATTTATGTTATACAATGTGACATTATGAGGAGGTTTATGACACATTCCAGGTCATTAGAAAGTCTAATTAGATTTTTTATTTATCTATTCATACATTAGTGGAGTTCATGGGATATGGGTGTTGGAAAAAAAATTGAGGGAAATGGACCCTAGTGCATGGTTTGTGCATTAATTTTCTAACTATGCATATAACCATGCAAAAGGAATTTTTGGGGGGATAAATCTATGTTACATTAATTCAACACAATTGTCCTCACCATGTGAGTTTCATAAAAAAATAGGCCTTGGTTTTCAGACAACGTTTCATCCAAATAGTTGGTGCATGGATTTCCGAATTTTGCAACCGAATATTATAGGTTTTCTAGATTAATAAAATATGAAAAAAAAACCAAAATGAGATTTTCAGTTTTGAAGTTCCTCCCCCACATTTCTTTCTCATTCCATGCATAGCTTCTTACCAATTCATTGGATATTTATTCCCTTCCATTTTTTGTAGATTATCCCTGATTCCCTGGTGTTTTTGAATTAGGTAAGCTCATTCCATTATGATTTCTCCCCCATTTCCCCTATTCTACCCTTGTTCTTCATTTTTCAATGATCTTTGGAACCCTAAAAAGAACCATGGATGAATTTAGGGTATTTATGGTGGATTTAAATTTGTTTCTTTGTGGAATAGGTGTGTGAGGACCCTTCCTACTCAAATATTTTTATTTTTATTAAAGGTGATGAGTTTGGAAATTATTTCAGGGTAGTCCCCTCTACTTTAATGGTGTTTTCCAAGATTAAACTGTTATTATTTATCACTTTTGGTTTTTTCTATTAAATTTTAATTAAATTTATTTTTTATTGATATGTTAACAATGTTTGATGTGAGGCATTATTTTTTTTTTGAAATTTTATTTTTTTAAGTGGTTTTTTCATAGGATGTTAGCTTTAATGAACAACATGTATTTGATAAAATGGATAAATAAGACATTATGGTTTTAAATTAATTTATAAAGGGGTTTAAAAATGGGTTTACCTAGAGTATAGTTTTTTATCAAAATAAGAATTTTTATTTACTAAATTATATTTTATGATTCACACTTTTTGATGTTAATATGTTTTCTAATGAGTAACACATGGGGAAACATGTGTGTGTGTTTGTGTAAATGACATAAGAAATGTGTATTTTTTCCAATGGACTGATTGAGCTTTTGCGAGGAAGATTCAGTGATCTTATAATATGTTTTCCAAAATATCGATTGGAACTTTAGAGGAAGATAGAGTGAGTTTCTAAAATGTTTACCAGGGGACTGAGAGATATCAAAGAAGTTTGGTCCTTGGGAATATGGACTGAGATTATAAACCTGTACTAATTTCTTAGCTGAATAGAAATATTAGTTTTATACTAAGTCATACTACATGATCATGGTTATATACCATGTTCTACATTACTTTAGCCTGATCAATTTATATCCTTAAATGTATTATGTTAGATCCTTATTCGATTAATATATCAGCTATTATTCCCTTTTTCACTTTTTTGGTTATATGATTGTTCTTATTCTTATATCCTTGTTATACAATGTTTGCGTGATTTTATTAGGATTATTTTAAGTATATTTATCCTATTATTTACCCTTATTTATTCATGTTTCCAAACATGAATTTTTTTAAGAAACCCCAAATCAATTTAAAAGGACAAATACTATCAATAGAGCCTGTTTTAAAAATTAAAATTGGTCTTAAAATGAGTTTAAAATTGGATTTATTGTTTTCTATGGTTAAAATAATTATATTGATTAATTGTGATATTGTTTTAAGATTTGTGCCCCATACTCGGCATATTCATTTAGGTGTATATGGACATTGTTTTATAGGACACAGATTAAAGAAAATACACCATACACTTTAGTGCCTATTCTTGATTACCACTATCTTGGGACATTTATGATAGGGGAGACATGGTCTCAGAGGGTTTATCTTATGAATATATATTATGGGATTTTTTTAGTTGGGATTTTATGTATTTCATGTTTGAGTGTTGAACCCAGTTTTGATTTTTGAGTTTTTTACTATGGATATCATGTGTGTTTCTTAAATATGAACTGGTATATATGGAGATGTGTTGATTTTTATGATATCTTTCTATAGTTACCATTGTGTTTAATCTAATTTATTTTTATATATTTTAATCATAATAATTCAGTTAGTGCGTCCATCCAATTCATGTATGGGTCATGTTAGCTTTCCCTAGGAAATATCATTCCTAAATGGTTATTTTTGATTACCAAGTTTTTATCTCCAACCCATAGTGATCAAGAAAGAGCCTCGATCCTTATTTCATGTTGGCTTGGGTGGTAGGTCAGGTCCACCTGGGATGGTTTACTACAATTATTTTTCTCAATTATGAGAGGAAAATAGATCAATTTAGGATAACTTATAAAATTATTTTCTTTTATTTTTAAAAAATATAACATGAGGCATAGAACAAGGAAAATATAATATCTAATATATTCCAATAAGAATTATTTTTATCATAATTTAAATTTAGAGATAATTTTTAACCCAAAAAAATTATAATCACTAACCAACATGAAATATTAAAATCATAAATGACTCAAATTATACTAATATTTGAGTAAAATATCTATCATTATGTTTTCATATACTTCCTTGATATCATTCCACAAAAAAATTAGTATTCAAAAAAAGATATTTATTTCCAAATTCTAATATGGGTAAATACAAATAAACATTTGTGCCTTAACAATATTTCGTAACCATACATTATTTATCTTTCATGGTTTTACTAAAAAAATTAGAATCAGTATTAATTTTAACCTTCAAGACACATTATATATAATTTTTACCCAAAACATATAGGGAAATAAAATTGAACGTGGAAATGTTTATCATAAAAAATAAATATATTTATTACCAAATGAATGATCTTCATTATATCAAGGACACATGTTAATGTAGGGTTTGTGAAAAAATAATATGAAACGAAATGTTTAAACACACAAATAATAATTTGAGAAAAAATTCAAAACTTGAAACTATATGTCATTATCATTTTATTCTATAATTATATATCATAAAATAAACAAGTAACATTCATGGATATATCTTAATTTCCATGTAAAATTAAATATCTAATATTAAAATGATATATGATATTGATGAGTATTATAAACCAAGAGTAATTGTGATAGATATATTAATTACATTTATAACAATATTATAATTTTTAATCATTAAATTTATTACCATTCTCCTAGTAAAAAGAAATATGAAATAAAATTGAATGAAATTGACATATATGAATTCATTTCACAATAAACTTTATAATTTTCTTATAATAAATATTTAGTTTAGTTTTAGTAAAGTATATAAAATATAATATTTAGTAAGACCATTGGTTTTTTTAGAATATTAAACAAATAAATTTATAAACTAAATGATGTTTAAAAATGTGACACTATATAAGTTTATCAATCCATAGTTAAATTTTGTTGTTCCTATTATTTACATCTCAATTTAAGTCATTCATTTTGAAATTTTTATTACATTTCTATTTTATTTTATTTATTATGGAAAAAAATAAAACTCACAAGTATGGGAGGTTGAATCATCCCATGAGGTGGCTTATCATAAAGTTCAGAATCTAATTATAGATTTAAGAATATTCATTAAATCCTTACAAATATCAATACTGGTAACCCTATTAATGAAATAAATTGATTAACACTGATGTATTTAAGAAAATAATGGATAATGGAATAATTTTTTCCCACATTTTAAAATAAATATTAAATAATCTATATTTTAAATCCATGTGTGAAGGAAATCTAGTATATAATGATTTCCATAGATCTATTTGGTATATAATGGGGAGAAGGTTCCATGGTTAAGTGATTGAGAAAATGGATGGGTATTGTTAAAAATTCTTATAAGGGGAATCAAACCCCACATTATTCTATGTCATATTTTAGATCCATATGATAAGTCATGTCATTCCCTTTAAAGGTTGTGTGATGAGTAAAAATGGTGTGCATTATAAGGACTTACTTACAAGACTAATGATGTGTCTTTTCAATTCATACCACTAGAACCATTTTATCTCATAGTTTATGATCATCTGATTAAGACCATAGTATATTATATTTTATTATCATATAAGTAAAAGTAATATTAAATAGATTTATGGAAAAGGGTTAAGTTTGGGACCAATATGTGAATAACCATTTGTAGTTTATACCAGCAGAAGAACCATGTGATAGAATATGGGTATTACACTAGGATAGTGGACTATTTATATATCATTCCAAATTTTGAATGATAATTAGAATTATGGCTAGAACCTTCAGAAGTATGGTATAGTGGGAAAAAATAAGATGGAATCCTTGAGGGATAAACCATCTAACTCTAATAACCATGCATGAATACAAGGCTAAAAGATATCTCATAGGTTCCTCAATAAGGGTAGTTTTTAGTATAAAAGGAATAAAAAATTAATATGACACTAGGGATCCATGATAAGAATAATAAAACCATATGGTATATATTATTTGATTCTAGATTCCCATTATAAAATGAATATATGATCATAAGAGATACAAGAATATAAAAAATTTCTCCATCAAAAAAGTAATAATGCAGTGGTGTTTTAAGTGGTAAAATAGTCATTTTTAGGTATATCCCAAGAAAATATGATTTCAATATGGTCATGAAGGACACCGGGTATAAATGAAGGTTATTTTCTTATATAGTTGACTTGGGTTATCCATAATACCAATACAGCCCTTGAGTGATAGGTTCGGTTATCCTATATTAAAGGAATCTAAGTGTCTAATAATTTCACCCTTCATGACTAGATATCTTCTTCATTGGGGTCCTTTAACCTAATATAATAATATAACAAGTTAAAAATTGCCTCTCTAAATGGTTTCAAGTGTTAATCCCTTGTAGGAATAAAGTACCCATGTTTCCAATCACTTTCTATTATGTTTTGGTTTATAATTCATCATTAGGAGTTCGTGGAAGTCTATGAAACTTGACCTAGTACTTATTCTTTTTTGTATCCTAGTGTTTCTATGTCAATTCATTATCTTTTATCTAGATGAAAATGGGACTTATTTCCAGGTAAAACTCCTCCAAGAACTAGTGTTATGGAAAATTAGATTTAGGATCCTATCTTTTAATTTTTTCATAAATAATACCCAAATTCAACATGGAAGGGATTTTTTACACTAATTTTTCCTAGAGATAATGTTGTAATGTTTTTTATAAGGAAATATATGTATCTCTTAGAAAAATGGTGTTGAAAAAAATGTCATATGGGATAGATATTCACACACTATTTTGGAAAAGAACATTTGTTGACATTCACTTGGGTTCCTACTTGGATTAAACCAATGTGTATAATCCCCCTTTTTCTTTAATGTCTTTTAATTCCCAATTTTTACTTTTTGTGGGTGATTTTTGAAATTCTTGGGTGATAAAAATAAACTCACCATCAAAATTCGATCCATTCATTATGTAAATGATCAAATTATGAAGGAAAAAGGTTTGGGTACTTGTTCTAGTTTTAAAAAGGGTGTTTTCTGTACTATCAGAGAGGTTCCCACATTCTACTAATATACATGAATATGTCCTCTTTTCTAAAACATATTGGTTTAATAAGTATAACACATTCATAATAATATGGGGTAATACCCTGGGTAGTGTACACACTAACTGTAGTGAAACCTACATATTATTTCACTCTCTTTTCACCTGATTCAACTAGTACACGCACTTATTCACATTCAACGTAGAAATAATTATTACTCTTTTGAGACATAAGTTAGTGAAATTAGGAATATATAGCTAGGTGTATAGATCTGAGTGTTTGTGTTTGGGATATAAATCATTAAAAAAACTTTATACTCTTTCAATTTTTTTACATATTTTTCCATGATTTTTGAATATCACTACTTTTATATTTGTTTATTTCCCTCATTTCTTTTCTAATAGAAACATAATAGTTTCAACCACTTGAATTTTTTTCCTAAGGATACTAAATATAGGAGGAACTCAATTATTAAAAATGTTGGGGCTATCTTATGGACATTAATGTCACCTCACCATCAAGTACTTTCAAATATCTTGGGTATATATATTTTGAACTATCCTCATTCTGATAAGATCCATTGTATGTATTTGGTATCCCTAATTAGGAACAAATTCTAGAAATAAAAAAAATCAACTAGCTATATGGTTCACATATTCATGGTGTTATATTTAGGAAAATTTTTCCTTTATCATGAAACGTTTTCTAGAAGATGATGACGAGGAATTGTATACTCTATCACACATCTATTATACAATAGAAAAAAGATTAAAGTATATACTCCAATCATATGGAACTATTAATCTATATTTTTTACCCAATATAATACCATAGTAAATAATGTAATTCATAGTGGTATCTTTAATCTAGAAGGAATTTCTCTAAGAATTGGTTGTGGGTTGATTGGGTTTATCAAAATAGAATAGAATTTGAATCATAATTTAATGTTGTTGGGCTGTAATAAGTAATCTTGATATCATAGATTCTTATGTATCAATATATAAATATTTTTATATTTAGTGCCTTGAAACCAAATAAATTTTACATTATATTACTATAATTAATATATTTATATACATACACACTCTTATATAATGATGGTTCATTTACATAAAATTAATGTGATAATTTCCTTGGAATATTCATTGCGTTAATAAATTATAGTAGTTACCCACTATAAAGTGAACTTAGAGATGATATGGTGATATTAATAAATCAATATTTCATATAGTCTAGAATCATATTTTTTATGTAATATAGATGATGTTATGACTATCAAGTGTTGGGGACTCATAATACATTGAGACTTCATTTTATGAAGTTGTCACATGATGATCCCTAATAACGGAGGTCATGAGGACATACCCTCAAATAGGGAATCCAAAAGTTTTATATGTAATTGGATGTACTTATCTATAAATTTTTGTATTATATCATATACTTGATATTATTGTTAATGTGTATCATGAATCACATTCATTTATATATGGCCAAAAAACAATGGCAACATGTGGTCATGGTGGGGTAGTATACATTGGGTGAATTATAAGCGATATAAAATTAATTAAATAAGTCCTGAAATGAATTTTTAATACATATTAATGAAATATGATATCTCATACCCTTATATTGAAATATAATTATCTAAAAAATCCATTTTCATGGTAGTTAAAATGTAAGATCATTTCAGAAAATAAAATAAAGTTAAATAGAGCATGTAGGGTGAAGACACAAGTATACATCTCACTTGATAATATAGTGGAAGAAAAATGGATTATATTACACAGTATGATTAATAGGAAGGTTTTTCTAGTTTCTATAGATATTTATTTCTCTATGGCTAGATTAATGTTTTTTTATACTAATATTAGAATTTAGGCATGTTCATATACTCCCATTTAGAAAGGGGCCTAAAGGGTCACACTTTATGTGTATCTAGAATCTCATTATATTTTATTGAATTTATTATTAACAATAAATTTATGGATCAGTTTTAAAATAGTATTTATTTAGAAATAGTTGATCAAAGAGATTTAATCGATTGTTGTCCAAGTTTAGAGTATGTGGGTTGAATTTTATCTATTGCTAAATTTATTACAGGTTAATAGATAAATTTTTATTTATTTACTAATAATGTGAATATATTAAAATAAATATTTATTTAAGTTATGTGAAAATTATAATAAATATATATTTTAACATTTTTCTATATAATCTTAATTTATTTTATCAAAAAAATTAAATTCTATTATTAGTGGTTTGAAAAAAAAAATTTGTGGATATGGGTAAGGTTTAATAACCTGACGGAAATGAAATATTTTATTTAATTTCATTCAAATAAATATTAATTTATTTATAGAATAAATGATTTGAAAATAAATAAATGTTATGTAATTTAATAATATTAATATTATTCTTATTTGAGTTGGGGTTTTAATTTGGTTAAATAATTTGACAAGGGCCTTTGTGAAATTATCAATTTTAAACCCCGAGTATGTATTTTAAATTATTCCATTTTATAATGTGTAGTTTGTTGACCTAAAAAACAATATATATATATATATATAATTTCCTCAATAATCATAGAGAAATACCTCATACTAACTCTCTCAATAACATAGAGAGAGAATGAGATTGAAAAATGTCATTTTTGTGATCGAAGTAAAATGATGTAAAGCACTAGTGCCTATCATGCAATCACTCATAGATTCAAAAACATCATTAGAAGATTTTTTGAGAACATGTTGATACATATATAGGAATCCTCATTTGAATCCTCTACCATAATGAAATAATGATAAGATATGGGATAGATTTTGATTAATGATGTTATTGAGAATAAGGTAAATATATATTTAAATTATATATAAATTAAAGGTGCATGATTATCTCATGATATTATGGGTCATGTTCACCAATTTCAATGGATATTATTCATTGATATCGATTAAAAACTAAAATTGGTCACTGACTTGAAACATATAATGTTCTTATTGATATTCAGGTGGTAAAAGGTAAATGAAATTATTATTTGTTGTTATAGATAAATTATTCAATCATTTTCAAGTATCAGTTTACCAATATTATTATTCTTATTTTCATTCAGATTCAAATAGCTAATGAGATTAATTAATATTGGTTTTTATGGTCAAGAATTGGATTAAAAAATTAAGGAATGGTCAAAGATCACCTCTAGTGGTTTCATGGCCACGACTGACCTGAAATATTTACACATTGTGTAATAGTAAATTGCATGTCATTAAAGATGTTTTGAACCATATAGAGAATACACTGTATAAATTGAGTCAGGTTGTGGGGGTTTTTGTCAAGTGTCATTACATGTCATGTATTGACCACCATTGTGGAATAAAGGTTGATAGGGACTACACAACATGTATCTGGAATGTACCCATCATGTAACCCCACTATATTTACACATTGGATTTTATGTGTTGTATCATGTGGGTCAATACGTGATGTCATTACACGATGTATATTTACATCCAACTGAGCAACATAGTTATACACATACTACAAGGAATGTTGTTGTCTATTCACATCATGTGAAACATGTCACTCCCCACTTGGTATAGACCAAGGGTGTTTCGATGTGTTAAGTGGTTCAATATGAATTATTAATTAATGTCATAAAAATTTTACTTTTACATGATGTGTAATAGTCATTATACATGCCATATAATTAACATTTTTTCTTCAATGTTACATGTTTCATATATTTATGTTGTGATGTGTGGTCATACACAATGAAAATAATACATAATTTGACCAAAATAATCTACACACCATGTATATTGCAACATGTTGTGTGGGCCTACATGTCATGTAAGTATACAGTACACGATTCAGACTATACATAATATGTGTTACATGAATTTTCAAGTGAAACTATATCTCCATCAAATATTATATTTGAAAAATATGATTTAATATGATGTGTATAGTAATTGTTGTGTGGCCTTAAAATTACATGTCATTGTTTCTTCTGGAATTGGGGATGACCTCGTTGATTAATGGTTCAAACATTCCAATCGGTTTCTAACGGGTTTGTTCATAGAACTGGAAACATCCAATGATTCCATATCCATTTGGACCTACTTTCCAAAGGTAGGCGCTCGTTAGTTGTGGACTGATGAGGCTTAGTAATTTGCATTGGTTGAGAGGATGGGAGGTCGGGCTCATCACACCTTTTTTAGGGAAATTATTGTCTACTTCGAGACTCTCTTTATAGATTTAAGTTATGTTCATGAATCCTTATTACATTACCAAGTATAAAATGAGATTTCCTTTAGATCTGACAATCAATGATTGATATTTAGGAAATTTAGAGAATATTTTATATGTATTTGAGGTTCTTCATCGATAGAGAATCATCTGTATTTGTTATAGATTCTTAGTCAATGGTATCCCTCAATACATAAAATTATCTTGGTCATTATAATGACCATACTAGTTTTAAAGCCACTTAGTGGGGCACTTGAAGTTTATTGTCATTTATAAGGACATGGATTATTTCAGAGTTGGGATCGTACCCGCAGATGGGCTACCTAAGTATCCTTTATTTAGAAAAGGAATCAGAACCCACATAGTTTGAGTGAGGGGATATGATATTTATGCATGATTGATGGATCAAATAAAGATGTTATGATTAATTTTACACTCTAATCTGACATGAGTCATGCTTGGTGTGAGAAATAAGAGGTATTGGAGAAACCAGACAATTGTTCCATAAAAGATGCAATGATGTGGGGCTTATGTATGTATGACCGCCCAAATAGATAAAGATTAGGATTTACTTCAAGGAAAAAACCCAGGAACAAGGTCCATAAAGGAATATGTACTTCATGGAGATTTGGATACTCTAACTTAGGGATTACTCCTGAGGAAAATGCCCAAATTAGGAGGGGACTTTATGATTGGGTTTTAATCTTGAGAAGGAAACCCAAATCAAAAGTATATTAAGACTGGTTAAGAGAAATTAAGACTGGGGCTTACTCCTGAGAAGGAGGCCCAGGTTAAGGGACTTGGGGATTACTCCTAAAGAGGATGCCCAGATTTGTAGACTTTTGAGACTGGGACTTATTCCTAAAGAGGAAGCCCAGGTTAAGAGAACCATGGTTTGGGCTTACTCCTGAGGAGGATGCCCATATTTGGGAATTTGGAGACTAGGTCTTACTCTTGAAAAGGAAGCTCAGGTTAAGGGAATTATGACTAGGGCTTACTCCTAAGGAGGATGCCCAAATTAGGGGACTTGGGGCTTACTCCTGAAAAGGAGGCCCAAATTAATGAGTACTTGGACTAGGGATTACTCCTAAAAAGGAGGCCTAGATTAAGTATTCTCTCATCTTAAAGGATGAGGTCGAATGAATGAACTCTCTAACTTTAGTGATATAAAGATGTGTAAATCACTTGGTTTTGAGAGATGTTCTACAGAATTCCTTTCAGATAAGGAAGCCAACAAAGGAATCATGCCATAAATGGCTTTGGAGAGAATTATGAAGGCTTAATCTTGAAGAGGAGAGGTGGATAGGTGTAAGAGGGGTGAAATGAGCAGGAAGGGCACCCAAAAAGAGAGGGGCACACAAGTACTGCACGGGCGCACAAGTACTATGTGGGCGCGCAAGTCCTGGTCATGCAGGTGTACCTGCGTGACACATGGGTACTTGTGCGACAGCCAATACTTAGGGTAGAACTTGGGCGAGGCTTGGCTCGAGCCCTTAATACAACCCCTAGAGACTTACAGAATAGAGGCGCACAAGTTATGTGGAAGGGGTAAGGCGGCGCGCAAGTGTGGCTATTTCCCTTCAGGGCTGGCCACCCAGGCGCGCATGTGTTGAGGAGTTTCAACACTTATGACTTCCTCCCCCTCTTTATATCTTCCGTTATAGGAAAGAAATTACCTTAGAAGTTTTTGGAAGCTTTGAGAAGAGACTAGGGCACCGGGAGCTCAAATATGAGGTTCTGGAATTTTTCGTCCCCCTTAAATGGAGGGCCCATGTGGGTATTTATAGTCTAGAGAGACCCAGGGAGAAATTTCAAAGAGGGAGCGCAAGTCACCTGCGCGACCACTAGTCGATGCGCAAGTATACTTGTGCGGCCTTAGTGAAACTTGCGCAACTCAAGTGCATTTGAATCTTTGTTCATTCCTTTGTCAATTTTTGATGTTTCTTCAAAGGATGAATCACTTTGGGTTCAAGGTATTTCCCTTTTCAATTCATTGGACTCTGTGATGGAAAGGAGTGTCAATAAAAGTCCCCCCTTAGAGTTAGATCCAGAGAGAAAAGAGGATTTTACTCTGAGGAAAAAATAGAAACCAGGGGTCTTTGTGGTTATTGGCAGTTTAAAGTCATGTATGTCGGATATAAAAAGGCTAATTTTTAAGGTCGAAATAGATTTGACCAAATGGATTAATATTGACTCAATTCCTTGAAAATTTATCTGAAAACATATTACCACACTCACGTATGAATGAAAACATGTAAACTATGACTTAAGAAATTTTGAATCTGAGGAATGATACGAAAAAAGGTCTAAAAGGAATTAGAAGAAGTAGTTCCCAGGAATGAAGTTACCACATTTTGACAAACCCGCTAGAGGGTTAAATTATGCAGGGCCACCTAAAGGCATTAGCTGCATAGTCAAATAATAGCATCTTTTGGCTGACAAGTCTGCTATGTAGACTGTTTATGCAAGGCCGCCTAAGGGCACGTGCTACATAGTCAGGAAAAAGAACATTCAGAAATTTACTATTCTACTGCTAAAAAGCCAGTGGATGTTTATGGGGATACAAATTTTCCAAAGCACAGAGTTTTCTGTATGGAGAGAGGTACTTGAATATGGAGAAGATATTTCTAAACAACATTGTATAAGAATTGGATGAATGTTACTCCTACGAAGGTCTGACCCAAATGCAGGGAAGGGAAGTGCAATCCTTAGACTTGAATACTTTCAGATCATGAAAAAGAGTATGGGACAGATATGTTAAGGATGTCCATTTTTTGCGAATCCCTACATATTTTCATTAAGACAAATAAGGAAAAAAGAGATTTTATTCCCAATAATGAAGTTACCACTATTTTGACAAACCCGTTTGGGGGTTGATTTATGTAGGTTTTCCTAAGGGAATTAGCTGCATAGTCAAATAATAGCATCTTTTCGTTGAAAAGTCTGTTCTGTAGACTGTTTATGCAAGGCCGCCTAAGGGAACATGCTGCATGGTCAGGCAAAAAAATTCTCAGAAATTGGACATTTTGTCACCAGAATTCAAGAAAAGGGTTATGAAGATCTGGAAGTATTTAATACTAGGATTATGACACATAAAGTTGGGTATTGTCTGATGTATGCAAAGATACATAGATCAATGATAACCATAATCATGTTGTGGTTGGATCCTGATTTAAAATATCGAACATTCCTACGTATCCCATAAGGATGGGAATCAAGCTGTACATAGTTCTTGAAACGCAGTTTAACGTCGTGTGGGATGAAAGTGTGGGAGATCTTAGTTTAGGGTCATAGAACTCAGAACATTATAAGAAATACATAGTGTGTGTTTTCATGGGGACTTTTCAGCCAGGGGACTGAAAGTGGAATTTGGGGTTAGGCCCAAAGACTTGGGGCTGGATTCGAGGGACACTCGAATGTTCCTACGTATCCCATAAGGATGGGAATCAAGCCAACGTAGTTCTAGAAATACCCTTTGTACAGATTTGGTTCGTACAAGTGAAGGGTGAAAAGGGGACTTTAGTGCAATGATGGTTTGACCCAAGATAAAATTTTCATGAATTACCATGTATGCACATAATATTTGAAATATAACATGATTGAAAATCAATGTAAATAATTATTCCCTCTCAGGTGAGGGTATCAAAGAATATTATAGTTTATTGTTGTACAAGACAAAAATGTTGTACAGTTTAATGTCGTATATCAAGGACGAAGGTGAACCAATGTGAAGAGATTGGTTTTTGGCTTGAACCTTGGGAGGTTTCCTACATACCCAGCCTAGAAGGTAAGGATCAAAGTCTGTGTAGTTCAATTAAAGAATGAATTAGTGATCAAGTTATTCTTGGGGACAACGACCTAAAAAATGGTTTTGGGACTTACACATGGTTAGCGGCCCAGAGAGGGTGTTATGGTTGAAATTTACTCTAAGATCGCGTGAGTCATACTCAGTGTGAGAAACAAGAGGTAGTAACAACCTTAACAATACACAGTTTAATGTCATGTAGGACGTATGAAGGGACTATACAGTTTAAAGTCTTACAGTGAGGACTATTGGTGCTGCACGGTTTAGTGTCATGTAGCAGTGAAAAAATACAGTTTAATGTCATGTAAGAGGTATTAGGGTGTTTTACAGTTTAGATTCTTGCAGCTAAGACGATGGGCACAATACAGTTCAACTTCATGTTGGACGAAAGGGGGACTATGTAGTTTAACGTCATGCAGTAAGGAAAGAAGCGAACACTATTTAACGTCATGTTGGATGTATTAGGGTCTTTTTCACTGTTTAACATCATGTTGGATGAAAAAGGGACGATATATTTTAGCATCATGTTGGGCAAAAATGTGAATAGTTTAAGGTCATATGCATGGACCAAAGATGATGATGTAGTATAACGTCTTGTTGGACGAGAGAAATGCCAATAGTTTAAGGTCGTATGCATGGACCATTGGTTATGAAATTTAACTTCTTGCTGGACGTAAGGGACTTCTGTACAGTTTAACGTCATGTAGTTAGGATGTCATAATTTAATGTCATGTTGGACGTAAGTGCCAATAGTTTAAAGTCGTATGCATAGACCCTTGGTGTTGCAGTTTAACGTCTTACTGGACTATATCATAGTTTAACGTCATGTTGGTGTAAGTGACAATAGTTTAAAGTCATATGCATGGACTCTTCGTGTATTTTCTGTTCATACAAAATATTTCTTCAGAAATCTGGTATTGGTTGGAGTAGTGATGAGTTCTCCATCCATTGAGATTAAAGAATAAGCTCCATTAGAGTAGACCTTATGTATTGAATAAGGCCATTCCCATTTTGGCTCAAGATTGGGAGGTTTCTTTCCTGGTATCATTGGAGTTTTGAGAACTAATACCAATTCTCCCTAAACGAATGAACAAAGATGATCTTTTATGTTGAAAGCTTGTGTTATTTGATTCTAATAGACTTCCAAGTGGTGTAGGGTGCACAATATTTTCTCATATAACCGTTCCAATTCATCTAATCGCTTTTGAGATTGTTCATATGTAGATGATTGATCACAAATGGATACTCTGAGCGAAGGTAATTGAACCTCAATTGGCAAGACTGCTTCCTTTCCATATACCAATGAATATGGAGTTGATCGTGTTGCAGTGCTGGTGGTGGTCCGATAAGCCCATAAAGACCGAAATAGTTTATCTAGCCACAATTTCTTATCTTTATCCACCATCTTTTTCAGTAAATTTGACAGAGTCTTGTTGAAAGCTTCTATCTATCCATTGGTCGCTGCATGATATCGATAGGAATGATTGGATTTCATGTTGTATTCTTGAAACAACTTCCTCACCTCGGATGAACAGAAGTTGGTTCCATTGTTCGTCAATACGGTATGAGGGACACCAAATCTGGTAATGATGTTATACTTAATGAAGCTAACAATGCATTTAGAACTGACTTCTATGAGGGGTATTGCCTCTGCCCATTTGGAAAAGAAGTCAGTAGTAGTAAGAATATACTTCAACTACTTGGATGTATCTAAAGGATAAGGTCCCACTATATCCATTCCCCATGTGGAAAATGGCCCCGAGTATTTAGCTATATGAAGAAACTCTGGGGGTTGATGAATGAAGTTGGCATATACTTGTCATGAATGACACTTCTTTTTGAAATCAACACAATCTTGTATCATTGAAGGCCAAAAGTATCCAATCCTTTGAATTTGATCAGATAGTATGTGTCTAGACTGGTGGGCACCACAAACGCCTGCATTCACTTCTTTTATGATAGCCATTGTCTCTTCACCATCAATACATTTGAAGAGAACTCTATCAAAACCACATTTGTAGAGAATTTTCTCTAAGTGATATGGGCTATCATAAAGAGTGAAATTGACCACACATCTCCAAACTTGTTCTTTCATGGCTCTATTAGGTGGAAGTGTTCCATTTTGAAGGTATTCTCTGATAGGTGTCATCAATCCTGTAGTATGACCATATGGTTCAGAGATGGTACTAATTTCATTGATTTCCTCTATTCTGGCTTGAACATAAGGTGAAATTGTACGACTGTGGGAAATACTAATGGTTGTCTCGTCCTGATTTGGATCTTCCAGAGTTGTGGTTATATTATCCAGTGCATCATCTTGGGCATTTTGTGATATTGGGACATAAGAAAATGTCGGTTTCGAAGGAAATTCCACCATTAAATCTCTGATGTAATCATACAGATGGATTAGTTCTTCTTTTCTGATGGAATAATCCCCATTGACTTGTTTGATTACCAGGTCTGAATCACCTTTCACCTTTAAGTGACTCACTTGTGCTTGAAGCGCCAACTCCAATCCTACAATAAGAACTTGGTATTCTGCTTCATTAATTGTACCGCCTCCCAATAATGAGAAGGAATAAGGTAGCAATGCCTTTTCTGGGGAAATGAGTACAACTCCTAACCCAACTTTGTTGAATTCAGGATTTTCCTCTTTTTTCATGTTGGACTTCTGGAAGCACCATCGAAGTACATTTCCCATGTTTGAAGACTTTCTTGAATAGAGAAGACTTCCTCATTAGGGATTTCAATATCTGAATATGTGTCTTCCATTGAAGGGTGTTCAACAAGGAAATCAGCTAGAGCTTGGCCCTTTATTTCCTTTTGAGACACATATTGAATATCAAATTGCTACACGATAACTGCCCACCTTTCCAGATGCCCTATAAGCATTGAACGACTAAGGATTAATTTGAGTGAGTTATTTCAAGATACCAATTGGACCTCGTGATGTTGCAGGTAGTGTCTCAACTTTTGAACTGAAAAGATTAATTCTAGGCAGCACTTATCAATACTTGAATATTGGGTTTTTGCTTCAAGCATAGTCTGACTGAGATAGTGGAAGTTGTTTTCATTCCCAGTATCATTCTTCTGAGCAAGAAACGCACCCAATGATCACTCTAGAGCTTTCACATAGAGGATAAGTGGTCTTCCTTCAATAGGTGGAATTAACACTGGTGGACTCAAGAGATACTTCTTGAGAATATCGAATGCTTCTTGACATTATTCAGTCCACTGGTAAGTGACTCCCTTCTTCATCAATTTGGTGAAGGATAAACTTTTTCCTGCCAAATTGGCGATGAAATGCAGAATATAGGCTAAGTATCTTTGAATTCCTCTCAGTTCATTCAAATTTCGAGGAGGTGACATACCAAAGATTGACTTTTTCTTCTCCGGATCAACCTCGATACCACGATGGCGTATGATGAAGCCAAGAAATTTTCCTGATGTTACCCCAAAATCACATTTTAAGGGGTTCATATTCAAATTATGTTGCTAAAGTTTGTGGAATATGATTTCCAAATCAGCAAAGTGATTAGAACGTTGTTTGGATTTAACCACCAAATCGTCCACATAACATTCAACAAACTTTCCCAGAAAAGGTTTGAAGATACGATGCATGGAACGCTGATATGTTGCGCCTGCATTTTTTAGGCCGAAGGGAATTACCCGATAGCAAAACACACCCTGAGGGGCTCAGAATGATGTAGATTCTTCATCTTCTAGAGCCATACAAATTTGATTATATCCAGAATATCCATTCATGAAAGAAAGTGCTTCATAGCTAGTTGTTGCATCAATCAAGAGTTCTGTAATCGGAACTGGAAAATCATCCTTAGGACAATGCCGATTAAGATCTATGAAATCAATGTAAACTCTAATTTTCCCATTCTTCTTCTTCACTAGGAAAATATTATCCAACCAATTGGGATATTGAACTTCTCTGACGAAGTTAGCTTTGATGAGCTTATCCACTTCAGCTTCAATTTTGGAAGCATAGGTTGGGTGTGTTCTTCCAGCGGCTTGTTTGAATCCTCGATGTTCTTCTGACAAACCCAAACAATGGGTGGAAACATCAGGATCAAGCCATGGCATCTCTGTATAGTTCCAAGCAAATATATCTCGTTTTTTCTTTTAAAAATAAAATATACATCTCTTTCTCTTCAAGTGTCATGGCCGCACTAATTAAAGTGAGGCGTGAATCTTCTTTTGTACCCAGATTTATTTCTCTGAGTTCATCCACGATGGTAGAGATACCCTCTTCAAATGATGGAGGAGCATCCCTGAGATCTTCATCTTCTTCTTCAAAATGTGTTATTTCTTCCATTTCTACTGGCATAGTATATGATGAAGCAGAATTTCCATAATCAGAAGAGATGTCAAAATTTGCACATCTTGATGAAGAAGCTTCCATTTTCGACCCGATTGATGATGAAGGGTCTTATTTGGGTAACAAAGAGGAGATGATGGATTGAAAATCGACACCATTGTTTACCTCTGACACTGCTATAACTTGCTCTAACGTGATTGTAGAAGTATAGACTTTTTGGATTTTAGCAGATGAAATGAAGACATCTCTATTTGAGCTTTCATCATTGCTTGGTGGATCACCACTTTCTCCCATGTTGTCTGGCTTGATTGCCATAATTTACATTATGGAGGTTTCAATAAGAGTATTTTTATTTGGGTCTATCCTACCAATTTGACTGATAGGTAACACATAATATGTACTCACATGTGTAAATGGGTTTACTGGAATCTTTTCCAAACCATATGGAGCATTAACTTTGGTAATATCCCTTGTTGAGGATTTTTCTTTTCCATTTATGTGATAGAATTCTGCCTCAATGTATTGAGATTCACATGTCTTGAATGGGGATTTATCACCATAAAATGTCCCAATTTGACCATCGAAACAATATTTGAGACATTGATGGTATGACGAAGGGATAGTTGCATGCCGATGTAGCCAAGGTCTACCAAGAAAGATGTTGAAGGCTGAATCTTGATCAAAAACCATGAAAACTAAATTGGATACAAGATCTCCAAAACTGAGTTTTGAGTGTAATCATGCCCAGTGGTTCTTGTTTATTTTTATCATATCCTTGTAACATCAAAGTAGATGGAGATAAATCAAATTCCGTGAGGCCCAATAAACGAAGTGTACGAATGGGGATGAGGTTGACTCCTAAACCATTATCAATTAAGACTCTTTGGACGTCTACACCATTAACCTTTCCAGATAATTATAAATGTCTAATATGTCCATGCACAACATCATCTTCATCTTCATCTGTTAAAGATATCACTGCATGGAATTCTATAGGATTATTCTCAACATGGTAGGCTTCAGCCGCAACAATTTCAGTTTCAAACTCCTGAGGACTCGACAAATCCTCAATGAGTGTATCCCGAAGATCCTTTGATAAATTCAATGCATCCAGAATTGATAACATGGCTGGTATTTGGGCCAAGTGTTTCAGTACATCATACTTTTGATCCAAAGGTCTGCATTTCCCAATAGGAACATGTGGTTTCGTAGGTACCTTAGAAGTAGATGCTTTGTAAGTTGATGCATCTTGTACCGGGATAGGAGTTGGTAACACTCCTGGATTTGGAAGATTAGACTGATTAGGTCTATTTACATACTGAGAGGAAGAAGATGGAATCTTCAACTGATCTTCCAGAATAATTGTGCTAGGGCTGAGTCTACCTCGTGTGGAAGAACATGCTTGTTCTGGTTGAGCTCATTGAATGGCTCTGCCATGAGTTTCTACCGCATACACAGTTCTAGTAGGGATAGAATTGGAATAGTGGCCTCTGAAAGATCCACATCTTCCCCTGTATCCTAAGCCTCTATAACTTCCTCTGATTCCTTTGTTTGATACAGGGAATTTGGTCTCATCAAAATCGAAACTGCGACTGGCATATGGATATGTTAATTGAATCATATTAATAGAACCGAAGATCAATTCTTCATCTGATGAAGACTATTCCTGATTAGCCTGTTTAGGCTATGTCGTTTGGTGGGGCGGTGCCCGTGGCTTTGAAGTAGATGGCATTAAATCTTCCAGAGTCAAAGACAAGTTAGGCTTTGACACATACTCATCTTCTTCTGATTCATCTTCTTTCATTGAATCATGCCATTTCTTTGAGGAATTTCCCTATGATGAAGAGGGTTTTGCTATGGTATTAATGGGAGAAGGCACAATGTTTTTCTTCAATTGTGTTCGAAAAATGGCATGAGTTTGGTTGATCATTTTTTTGACCATCCAATCATCATATTTTTTCACATTTTTTTTCTTGACTTCTTGCCACTCGCCCTCCTCATTTGGATCTGTAGCAGTAACACATGCTACCTGAGCTGAAGAAACTTTCAGTTTAACTTGTCCCAAGTCGACCATTTTTTGCAGGAGGTCCTTGAAAACAAAAAACTCCTGAATAGGATTCCTCAACATCTGATGAAATGGGAAATAATTGGGACAGTCTTCATCTCCTTCCTTATTCGGCCTCTTGGGCCTTGGTAATTGAACCAAATTATTTTCCAGAGTCGAAATGAAGTAACCAGGAACATGTTCATTTCTGAAAGAGTATGTTTTTCTTTTCAGATCCTCAAATTGTTGCTGTCTTTGATATCTTTGATCTTCTTGACGAAACGGCCTCTGTTGTTAACACTCAAGAGGTGGAGCCCTTTGAGAAGATGAAGGCCTTGAAGTAGAAGCAGGTACAGGTGCTTGTTTATGAATAACTGTTGTAGTCTCGGCTTTACCCATTCTCCTTCCTGGAGCTGATATAATTACACAATCTTTATCCTTAGTATTTATAAGAGAATCTTCAATCTGTTGAGTGATTGAAGTAAGGTCTCAAAACCCTCCTGTGTATTTCACAGGGATCAGTGGTGTGCGTAACTCATCACATAAATTAGCCACACAAATTGGAAACAATTCCTTTTGAAGGAGTGCTAAGCTTAAGGAATATGTTAATCCATTCTAGTGAGAAATGAAATCTGAAACCCTTTCATTCTCCCTTTTCTTACAGTTTGTAAGATCAAAAACTGTTGTCTTTCAAAACATTGATCTGAACAGAAGAAGAAATTTTTGGCGAAGATCCTCCCATCTGGTAATTGACCGGGATTGCAAGCTTGTGTACCAGACAAAAGCAGGCCCTTGTAATGACTGTACGAAACACCTGAGCTTAACCGCTTCTTGATGCTGAAGGGTTCCCATCATAAGATCACAACAAGAAACAAAATGTGTTAAGTGTTGCTCTGGATCTCCCGAACCATTAAAGATTGGGATTGTGGTACTTGAAAAATTTGATGGGGGAGGAATTGCACCAACCCATTCAGGGTAATCTCTCTTTTCTGGTTGAATTTGAGCACGCTTTCCCTCCCTAGCTTCCAACTGATCTATTAATGACTCAATAGTAGTTATTAACTTTTGAGAAACATCTGGTTGAGCTTGGACCTGAATAAGTGCAATGACAGGAGCTGGTACAGAGGTGGTGGTTGGAACTGCAACTGATGGTAGCACCACCAATTTTTGTTGCAATTGACCCGTATGATTAGACCTATGAGGGTGTATTGATAGAGTAGGATATTCTTGATCCATCTCAGTAGCCACAACAAATTCCCTTGGCTGACTAACTCCTGCACGCTTAGGAGGAAGACTACTTTGAAGTAGTTCTGCATTCAACCTCCTCAATTCCTTCATTTCTTCCTCTTGTTTTGAAAATCTTTTCTCTAGTGAGGGCGATTGGCCTTCTCCAAAGGAAGGGTATGTAACCTGATTCTTTCCTTTCCCCTTGTTGGCTCCCTTTCGGAGAGGGGGAAGTGGGTTACTTGAAGGATTACCTAGATTCTGGGTAATCCATTGATTTCATGTACACACACCTTCTTCATTTGTGTCTGTGCATACAACTTATTGAGCAGGAACCTCTTCATCTTATCCCTCTGAGTGATCCTCATCTGGGGGATCAGTAACAATGAAATTAATGACATTAATTGATGCATAATGCATTTCATCTCTTCTATCGGCATTTCTGTGATATTTTCTTTTTCCATGTCCTTGATGAGGCATTACATTTTGTTGATTCAATCCCTCAAGAACTTCCTGATGAACCATAATTTGGAGGGAATATCCTGATAATTTGGCTCTTCTTTCCTCTTGAGGATTCTTCCCTAATCGAGAGAAGACTGACTTTCTCTGAGGGAGTGATTGAGGATTTGAAAAAGTCCCCAGTCCGGTGGACTGGGGCTATTCCTGCTGTCTTTTCTCAACTCCTCGAATCCTATTTGTTGATTCTGAGGTTTGGGTTAAAAGAGTCCCCAGTCTTGCAAGCTGGGGTGGTTCTTGACAATCTATATCTGAGGCCTTCTTGAAAGATCTCCTGATCTTGCAGACTTTAGTCCAAAAATTAGCTGGATGCATCAACCTGCATCCACTTTTATCACCCGGTTCAAAAGACCGTTGGATGATTTCTGACACTTATGTCACTTGATTATGTGCTTGCTCCAAACGAGAGGCCAATTCAGTATTCTCTTTTTCTTGATGCAAGAGTAATTCAACAACTTCTTCTCTGTATGCTTGAATTTGAGAGGAACTAGTTGAGGCCTGTTCTTGGACAAGATTTTGATTACAAAACAAAACCCATTGACTGTGGCCGGCTATGGGCAATAACATTGCATGAGACCATTTTTGGCGGGCTTTGTTGACTGGAGAGTACAGTGAAATATAGCACTCCATGAACACCCCATCCCCTAATATGAATACTAGATGGGGCATTGGAAATTAACTGGAGCAATCTTATTAGTGTGTCAAGGCATGAACGCTGAAGGGATCTCTGTTGCTTTTCATCTTTCAGATATCGAGAAAATGAGAGAGATGCCAAATCAATATGGCGTAGTAACCCTTATATTATCTTAACATGATTTTCATATTCATCATAAGATAATATTTTCTTTTTAAACTGAAAAAGAGTTTTCCATATATTCAGACGAATATCATGAATTCCATCTTCCGTCAACATCTCTGGAATGTCGTACTGAGAATCAGCCAGAGGCCAAAACATAACGAGAACTTCACCTTTCGCCAATTTTTTTCTCATTTTTAGTACTTCCTCTTTATCATTCAATGAAGATTATTCTACATGATTAGACCAGATCTGGTGCTTCCTTGTTGCTTCATCGGATTCAACAAGATTGGTAGAGAAATCACTGATCAAACTAGAAGATACATGACTTAGGGGTGGTTCGGAGAATTACCTACACCCTGGGCTATATTCTGGTTGAGAAAGTATTTCACCTGCTAATGGTAAAGCATCAGACATTACTGGCTTCACATTTTCAAGTACCTCAAGATAAGATGGATTTCTTGTCACTAAATTGTCTTTAGGATAATTTTCCAAGCAATGTGAATCACTACTGTGGAGAGGACTTTCGCAGCTAAATTCATCATCATGGGGAGGACCACCATGGTGGGTTACAGAAAAAGATGAAAAATTTTGCTCCTTGGTTTTCTTACCACACAGAGGGTTCTTGTGGATCTCATCTAAAGATGAAACCTTGAGATCAACCGAATTGTCATGAAGCAAGCCTTTATGAGGAAGTGTCTGATACAGACCTTCGAAATTAATGTCCCGACTATTTGGAACTGAGGGAGTAGAATCTTGAGTTGCAATAGATAATTGTCTGAGTGAATCAAGAACTCCAGCATCGAGTAAGGCCTTATTATATATTGGCCTTTGATTTCTTGATTGTGTTGGGCGGGTCTTCTTCTTAGACACCTTCTTACTCAACATGGCAGGTGTATGTGCCTGCTTGGGAGAAATGATTAGGTTAGGCTGATTATCTCTGCTCAAACCAAGTGTATGTGCCTGACTTGGTTGTCCATATGATATGGGGGGAGTATGCCCCACAACCCTCTTGGACCGGAACAGATGTGTGTGTCTGTTCCGAAGTGAACTATTGATGTGTCACTCCATTGGTAGGGATAGATTTATGTGTCTTTCCCTGAGATTCTGCTGAAGCTATTATAATATCTTGGCAGGCATCCAGGATATGAGCAGGGATTTTCTTCTGCTCTTTCACCATTGATAGAATATGCTTGGTGACTTCAGTGGACAGAATGGGGATATACATTCATTCCGTGATTGGAGTAGGTGTATGTTCCTGCTCCTATCCTCCTTTTCCTATCAGTGAATCCTGACATTACTCATGTGAGGGGGCAGAGAGTTGAGTCTCCCTTCTATTTTTCACCGGATCATTCTTACTGACTTCTCCGAATGCTACCAAACAAGACTGTTGGTAGGATTGATAAATACTAGCAGGTGTATGTGCCTACTAATTGCACTCTTCCGAACGTGGCTGATGATCTTCCTTCAATATTGACAGATGAGGCTGCTGGCAGGATTGTTGAGTGTAATCATGTGTATGTTCTTGTTTACCAGTTGTCAATACACTGGGTTGGTATGCTTCATCACATGTAGTCAGATGAGCCTGCTGACTAGTCGATGATTTATAAATAGGTGTATGTTCCTGTCTATAGTACTCCTTCAGAATTGCCTAGTGGGATTGGCATACTGCTGCCAGACGAGTCTGCTGAACAACGAAATTAAAACAGATGGGTGTGTGTGCCCGCTCGTTGCTTGAGACCAAGTTAGGTTGGTGGACTTCTCTGGAAATGGAAGAGATGAGAACCTGCTCACTATTAACCAGTTGTCGCCTCTGGTGGTTCGTCTTTCCTGCTCAGGTTTGAGGAACCTGAGTCAAATGCATGGATATGACACCCTCATCATGTTGAGGGCACACTGCCGCACGAGTATGGAGGCGATTGTTGATAGGATCCCTTGGGAAGGACTCCTGTCTCTTGGAGTTAAGGCCCTAAGGGGCCTGTTCATTCACCTCCCTAGAATACGGTAGACAATGGTGATTGCGTTATGGGGATAATGACCCGAAACGGTTGGATACAGTAGTTAGAACCACCTACTTCTTGATCGCTGGTCTTCGTTGTCCAGACGACTAGGGTGAGTTATTGACTTGGAGGGCTTGTCAAGCGGCCTCCATAGTCATAATAGTACTGTTTTGACGGTACTCCTTAACCATCGCATTTGATACCTAGCGTTGAAGACGCTGAGTAGGTGATGTCGCCCTCAGAGTGGACGACGATCTAGCAGGAGTAGCAGCAGATGCATTCACATCAGAGGTTTTCACAACAGAAGTATTCATAGCAGAAGTATTCACAGTAGTGAACTTAAGAAAAGCCATTATTGTAATGAAAAAGATCTTGGAAAAGAGTGTTGTTTGATATAACACACATAATCAAGATAAATTCGGCTGCTACATCTTTTGGATGAGAACATATGTTATTGATTGTTTTGTCGGCCCTCTCATTGAGTTTAAATAGGGGCCTAACAAATAGGTAAAACATCACTTTAACTTGGTTAAGGATTCGCGTCAGGTTCACCATTTTTTGTTTCCTCTGGAATTGGGGATGACCTTGTTGATTAAAGGTTCAAACATTCCAATCGGTTTCTAACGGGTTTGTTCATAGAACCGAAAACATCCAATGATTCCATATCCATTTGGACCTACTTTCCAAAGGTAGGCGCTCTTTAGTTATGGGCTGATGAGGCTTAGGAATTTTCATTGGTCAAGAGGATGGGAGGTCAGACTCATCACACCTTTTTATGGGGATTTATTGTCTACTCCAAGACTCTTTTTATAGATTTAAGTTATGTTCGTGAATCCTTATTACATTACAAGTATAAAACGATCTTTCCTTTGGATCTGACAATCAATGATTGATATGTAGGAAATTTAAAGAATCTTTTATATGTATTCGAGGTTCTTCATCGATAAAGAATTATCTGTATTTTTAGAGATTCTTAGTCAATGGTATACTTCAATACATAAAAGTGTCTTGGTCATTATAATGATCATACTGGTTTTAAATCCACTCAGTGGGGTACTTGAAGTTTATTTTCATTCAGAAAGACATGGATTAATTCAGAGTTGGGATCGTACCAACAGATGGGCTTCCTACGTATCCTTTATTTATAAAAGGAATCAGAACCAACATATTTCGAGTGATGGAATATGATATTTATGTATGATTGATGGCTCAAAGAAAGATGTCATGATTACTTTTAAACTATAAGATCACGTGAGTCATGCTTGGTGTGAGAAACAAGAGGTATTGGTGAAACCAGACAATTGTGCCACAAAAGATGCAATGATGTGGGGCTTATGTATATATGAACTCCCAAATAGATGAAGATTATGATTTACTTCAAGGAAAAAACCCAGGAACAAGGTCCATAAAGGTATATGTACTTCATGGACATTTGGATACTCTAACTTGGGGCTTACTCCTGGGGAAAATTCTCAAATTAAGAGGGGACTTTATGATTGGGTTTTACTCCTAATAAGGAAACCCAAATCAAAAGTAAATTAAGACTGGTTAAGAGAAATTATGACTGGGGCTTACTCCTGAGAAGGAGGCCCAGGTTAAGGGACATGGGGATTACTCCTAAAATGGATGCCCAGATTTTTAGGCCTTTGAGACTGGGACTTATTCCTAAAGACGAAGCCTAGGCTAAGAGAACCATGGTTGGGGCTTACTCCTGAGGAGGATTCCCATATTTTGGAATTTGGAGATTTGGGCTTACTCATGAAAAGGAAGCCCATGTTAAGGGAATTATGACTGGGGCTTACTCCTAAGGAGGATGCCCAAATTAGGGGACTTGGGGCCTACTCCTGAAAAGGAGGCCCACATTAATGAGGACTTGGACCGGGGATTACTCCTGAAAAGGAGGCCTAGATTAAGGATTCTCTCATCTTAAAGGATGATGTTGAATGAATGAACTCTCTAACTTTAGTGATATAAAGATGTGTAAATCACTAGGTTTTGAGAGATGTTCCATACAATTCCTTTCAGATAAGGAAGCCAACAAGTAAATCATGCCATAAATGGCTTTGGAGAGAATTATGAAGGCTTAATCCTGAAGAGGAGAGGTGGATAGGTGTAAGAGGGGTGAAATGAGTAGGAAGGGAACCCAAAAAGAGAGGGGCGCGAAAGTACTGTGTGGGCGCGCAAGTACTGCGTGGGCACGCAACTCCTGGTCGCGCAGTTGTACCTGCGCCACACATGGTTACTTGCGCGACATCCAATCCTTAGGGTATAACTTGGGCGAGGCTTGGCTCAAGCCCTTAATACTACCCCTAGAGACTTACAGAAGAGAGGCGTGCAAGTTATGTGGAAGGGGTAAGGTGGCGCACAAGTGTGGCCATTTCCCTTCAGGGCTGGCCACCCAGACACGCAAGTGTTGATGAGTTTCAACACTTAGGCATTCCTCCCCCTCTTTAGATCTTCCGTTCTAGGTAATAAATTACCTTAGAAGTTTTCAGAAGCTTTTAGAAGAGACTTGGGCATCGGGAGCTCAAATATGAGGTTATGGAATTTTTTGTCCACTTTAAATGGGGGGCCCATAGGGGTATTTATAGGCTAGAGAGACCCTGGGTGAAATTTCAAAGAGGGCACGCAAGTCACCTGTGCAACCACTAGTCGGCGTGCAAGTATACTTGTGTGACCTTGGTGGAACTTGCGCGACCCAAGTGCATTTGAATCTTTGTTCATGCCTTTGTCAATTTTTGATGTTTCTTCAAAGGATGAATCACTTTGGGTTCAAGGTATTTCCCTTTTCAATTTGTTAGACTATGTGATGGAAAGGAGCGTCAACAGTCATGTACTTAAATTATTTTTAAATAAAACAAAAAAAACTTTATTTATTTTAATAATATTTTATGGGATTGATATAATGTCAAAAAATATTACAAGTTGGAAAAATTGTAATTTAGATAATTGATTTATTATTTTTATTATTATTTTATTAATTCTGCTAAATTTACCTTAAATGAAATGATTTTTAATAAATACTAGAAATAATAAATGTGTGTTATTATATATCATGAATGATCGAAATCTTTGACCAATCAATATATGTATTGGATTTATTTATTTAATTTAATTATTTAATTTGTGGTTTTATGTGATGTTTTTTATTAGATTAAAAATGATAATATGTAAATCATCCATCCATACTTTATTTTATATGGTTCAATTTTTCCAATGATTATTTTTTGTAATAATAATCCTTTAGTTACCCTAACTTGCTTCGGAGAGTACATTTGTAGAGGATGGAGTTCTCAGCTAGAGAATGTAGATCAAGACCTGAGTCTGGATTAATCCAAATAAGGAGATATATAGGGGGTGTTGGATTCTATAACTTGATCCTAGATGAGGCTCAAATATTTATTTCCCCAAGGGTCTTGGTGGGTTTATCACTGATTGATAAACTGACTAATAAATAAAATCTTGTGATCATTTGACACCTTTGTTTTATTTTGTCAATTCAAGGTTATCTAATTATTTATATGATATATGTTTTATTTAAATAACTTATCATGATCACATAATGTAAATAAATTAATAATAATCCTATGAAAAAATGAAATAAATTTTATGACATATATTTTATCATGTATAGTTAATTTTATTATGTAATTTTCCACAAAATGAAATTATCAAATATATAAAATATAAAATAATATATCTTATAAAAATAAAATTAATATTCTTAAATAATTTTATCACACATGGTGAATTATTTATGTTATTTACACATAACATTAATAAGAATTTGAAGAACATAATAAATAATATTCTTTCATAAGTCATAAAAAAATATTACAACTTAAATATTATGTCACCAAAATGCCTTCAATCACTTGAGTAAGAGTAAAAACATAGTTTATATTGATTTTCTAGTCTCATTAAAGGTAATTTAAATCATTAGGATGTTCTAATGAAATATTTTTTTCAAATTAACATAGTCATCATTAAGGTTTTATTTCTTTAGCGAGACATGGTGTAACTAGAAGGCATGTATTGAGGAAATATGAGTAAAGATTTTTTGGATTGGGGATTCAACTCAATAGACCAAGGAATTTTGAGTCTATTTAGTTGGAAAGTGAATCATACCTAAATAATGTCAAATTATTTTATAAGGACTCTTTCAAGTTTTTTTTAAGGGAAATATGGATCATTTCCCCTAAAATATTTGACCAACTAGATATTTTGAATCCAATTGTGAGATTTATTAGGATTTAAAAAATTAGTGGTAGATTTAATTAAACCATTATTTAAATTTTAATCAATAATCCAGATGAAATAATGAAATCATATTTTTATTATATAAAATAGAAATTAAAACTATGGAGTCGCTATGATCATTTTTTAAAAAGATAATATTCTTATCCGCACAAATTGCTAAGAATAGTACAGATGATTGTGCATTGTACAACTACAAGAAAATTTCTTTTATTTGTTGAAGTGCCCTATACATAATTATACACCTCAAGGATTGATTGAGGGTTAGATATATGTCTATAAGAGGCATATAGATGATGCATCAAATTTTTGTTGCATTATGTTGTTGTCTTTCTCTAGAGAGTTGAAGATGAAACATAAGAGAAGTGATACATACACCATATTGACTCATCTCAAATAACAAAAAATTGAGAAATAAATGCAAAAGATAAATGAGAATATAAATTCAATGTATAATATAAACTATAATATGGATACCTAGTTAGTGATCACATAATCGAAATGATGAAGTGCATTGATCAACTAGAGAAAAATGGTTCCTATATATGGATAATAACTTTTCCATAAATCTCATTATTTCATCCTTACAACCCATATTATACATGTTAATTAAAAAATATAAAATAAACAGTATAAAGAATAATTTAAATATACATTTCTCTATGTTTTTCAAAGTTGATAAGGATTGGGGGGAATTGTTTTCATTAATCCTGATAGATAATGAAGTGGGTGAAAAGGTTAAAAAGACCACGATAAGTTTCAACTAAATAATATATCTACAACCATAATCTATGAAAAAAATAATTTAGAGAGATAATAATAATTATTAATCTATACAGTTCATGTGTTCCAATAAAGTTCACTTGAAGAGGAATTATATTAAATTAAAGATAAGGCAATCATTATTTTCTAATTTAGGTACCTTCGTCATTGCCTGAATTATTTTAATTTATCTTCATGGGTATTAAATATGATATATAAATTGTATATGTTTTTCCAAATATAAGAACTTTAATACCCCATGACTTTTCAATATATTCCAATTTTAATAAATTCAAATTATTAATAGCTTGTGATGCACAAACCAATGAGTTTAAAGAAAAATGTGATACTCTATTAAAAGATTGTTTAAACATGAAAAATATAATCTGGCAATTAAATTAGTAGGTATGAATTGAATAAAATTATGAAATAAATATATTTTAAAAAACTAATTTTTTATCAATTAACTATAAATTAAAATAATAATAATTTGGATTAAAAACAAATGTTTTCTGAAAAACTATATTTTTTCAAAAAGATGTTTTAGTTCTTATTTTAGCTCATGATTTAAAAATAAATTTTAGTAGTTTTAGAAAATTTCTTTTTAAAAATAAGCTTTATTTTTTGAATCATAATATAAAAATTATTTTAGGGTGAATTTTTGATATTTTTAAAAAATGTTTCATTTTTTTATGAATAATGAATTTTAATTAAAAAATGCCATTTCTTTTAAATAATTTATATATTTTTATTATAATTTAATTTTTTTTCAAAGTATAATTATTTAAATTTTAGATCAATTAATCTAATTGATGTCATTATAAAAAAATCATATTGAATTTTGAAATTGAATATTCGTATACTTTTTTAACTTTTTTCTTCAAAAACTCGCTTTCAAATCGCATCTATAGGGATAATTTTAAATTAAAATTTTCCAATTATATAAAAAAATTTATTAAAATGGATTCCATAATTATAATAAAAATATATATAATTTCTAATAAAGTGAATTTAATTTTTTTAAAAAATGAATAGTGAAAATAGTAAAAAATAATTATTATTTTAATGGTAAAAACTGATATACCTGGGGGTTAAAATAATAGATAAGGCTTAAAATGACCTAAAACTAGTAAAAACCAAATTTTATGGACATATTTCCCCCCTTTGTATTATAAGTTCTAGAATGTCCTATTTTAGAAGCTTGTGTCTTGTTAAAGACACTGGTAGGATTGAATCTTTTCAAAAAATTACAAGTGTTTCACTCACCTCACTTAAAAAAGGTAACCCTCCCTCCACTCTTATTGAATCATTAAAACCTATTTATTTCATCTAATACCTACCCAAATAACTTCCCAAAATCCATCCACTCATTCTATATTCCATATTTTTTGGGCAGAAATCTATCCTTGTAAGGATTTTGTGAAAACATAAGTAGGATACCTGAAGGAGAGGTAACATTCGTCAATGAGTGTATTTATATTTTTTCTTTATCCAGATCCTTCAATTATCACTAAAACATGATAATATAATAAACTTAGTATATTAAATTTACTATTATTTATTTATTTTATAACTGTGTCCTATAACTATCCCAACTTTTATCCAATGGGTTATGAAATCATCTTTCATTTGTAAGTTGGACTAACACCTCACAAACCGATGTCATTCATTCTATTTCCACCTCTCAAGGTTGGGTATGATTAAATATATAAAGTATATTTGGACTACCACCTCGCTTTAATGTATGGAAGACTACTTCCTCGCAAAGTGATGTGCTTTGTCATTCACTAATGTTGTACATGGAAGGTAATAAGAATAACATTAATGATTATCTATGATATACATTAAATTATTATCATATTAATTACAAATATATCAATATTAAAATATAATACATGATTTTATTTTTACTCATTAAAAGATGATAATCTCACTCGTATATGTGTGGACTACCGCCTTCACGAAGCGATGTGACTCTCTTTTCATCCCCACACCACATGGATGATATATATATATATTTATATTTAAAGAATTAATATGGTTTATATGATATTATTATAATTATTTAATTATAAAATATTACTTTCCAACTTTCCATAATGATAATTGAAAACTGGAAATGATACCCATGCATACGTACATCCTACCATCTCCATGATTGTAACATAGTCCATTTTTCATAACCATCTTTAATTATTGGTTTTAAAAGTACAATTGGTGAAAAAATATGACAAATATTTTAGGATTATTATTTATGATTTGATATAACAATATAATATGTTCTTGAATCGTATTTTTCAAGTTGAAACACATATAAGAAAACAAGGCAATTAACACCTTAAATAATGAAAATAATTAAATATTATTAATGGACGGGTCAGAAGATGTTATAAAAAGTATAATATATGATATTATAAATATTAATGTGGTTATATAATAAAATAATATCAAGTTTAAAACCACTATATAGGAGGTTAAATAATGCTCAGCCAATAAGGAAGCATGTGGTAAGGGATTTCACATCAATTTATATTCCACTAAGACTTATTTTTTATTATGAACCAATTCACTTTTATATGGTTTATATAATTACTATTTGACATGTAACATCATGATTCATTCATAATTAATGTTATTTTAAGCTTCACTTTGAATAATTTCATCGAAGGGGATTGGAATCAGAAATTACCAAGTAGTAAAAGTTATTGTATGATCTTACTTTATTATGTGATTGTTAACTTTCACCCAAAACAATCACTTTCTTGTGATAATTTTTCATTAGTAATTAAAATTCTATTAAATAAACCTATTTTTTATGATGGATATTTTTATTTCTTAAATCATAAACCATTTTTTCATATGATGTATAATTTAAAACATAATTGATTAAAAATATAAATATTGATAAATATGTATATTTTACTGAGTTAGGATATTTTATGATAAGGCACATTGTTTGTGTATTAAATAGATTAATTTATATATAAAAAATTATTTGGAAATTAAAGACATGGATAAGGTATAGTTATAGATAGTACCTTTATGTATTGACATGTCTCATGAGACAAAATAATTAGCCAAATTAAACGTGTTTCTACATGTATTTTTAAACTATCTTGTGAATGGTCTTGATGGTAGAGGTATCATGTGCCTCATACATGAAGTCCAATAATTAGGAATTTACATCATTAATAATTCATGTATTATTCTGATTCCTAGCATTTTATCTATGATATTGTATATAGATTCATTTCATTCTCAAAATATTGATTGTATGACATGTGTTTTTAGTTATTTATCATTCCATATCAATCATTCCTTACCTTATCATGATAGTAAAGTTATTTAAATGGATTGTGTGATAATTTATTTATCTTTACATATTGATTATGCATATTTCTTAATGATATTTTCAATTGTACTTAACCCTTACACACCATTTGAGATCACCCTAATTTTGTTTCCATTCCCAAGGATATAAAGAAGAGATATTTAAATGAGTTTTAAAGGATAAATTTCAATTTTAATTGTTATATATTGTGTTTTATTTTATTCTCCCAACATAAAAATGGTATCATGTATGATTCTATTTCTCTAAAATTACAAAACTGGTAAGTTCTTATAGATTTTATCCTTTGTATCTATGCTAAGTTAGTAAAGTAAGGCACTAACTTTGGGATACTAGGATTGGGGTTTCTATAGTTGGTATCTGGGGAAGTTTGGTAGAAATTTTGAGAATCAGATTTAAGAAAACATAGATTTGGGAGAATAACCCTATTATGTAATTTGAGGATAAGTTTAGAATAACATCATAATGTTTTGGTAAGGAATATATTATTTGGTTTTTGTTAGCAATATATCTCTGTCTATATTATAAAAGTGGACATGGTTCTAGAACAATAGTACCTAGGGTTAATAACTTCAAAAAGGGTGCATTAAGAAAGACCCTATCATCCCTTGGTTCTTGAAAACAAACCTTACTACGCACTTGGTTTAACACTCCCATGGGATATTCTTAGGATAATACAAATTTTATTTACAAACCACTATGAAGGATATAAAAATAAAGATATCCCTAAATAAACCATGTTTTGAATTCTACGATAAAAAATGAATAAATTTCAATTTATGTTAAGTGTTTTATTATATTTTTAATTCTAGATTATGATCATTGTTCATAATTTTATGACCTAATACAATATATTTCATTGTTTAGAAATGATTCATGGAAGTAAGAAGTGTATAAATATTCATGGCCAATGTAGATATTTCCCTGCTAAGGAATCCAATAAAGTTGGTATTGGAACTATGAAAATTATGGCTACATTAGGTAATCTTAATCATCATAAAAAAATAACCATTCTTCGATAAAGAAACTTGTTCTATAGTGATATTACCCTATGTTGTATCTCTTTATGTAATTGAATCCCCCATAATTTGTGGTACAACTAATCCAATTGTATTCAATCATTGGACTAAGTCTGTGGAGAATATTTTTATAGCCTTAGGATGTAGGGAAAAGGAAAAGGTTACAGTTGTGGTGTATTGAATTAATGGTGATGTTGATCAATGGTGATCCTTGATCCAGAATACTGGAGAGGAAGAGGAAATATAACTCATGGAATGTAAATCTTTTAATATGGTGTTCTTTAATGAGTATTTCCCTCTTATGAAACAAACTTAATTAAAGATAATTATCTTTAGCATAAATAAAAAGGATGAAGAAAGTCTCATTGAGAGTAAGGATACATTTAAAAGGTTATCCATGTATTCTATGAAATATAAATGAAATATATAGTTCAATATTGATCATTTCTTTAAATGGATTTAGATAAGTATCTAAAGTGTGATTCTCTCTCAAAATATTTCATTATATAGTGAAATAATTTTTCAGGACCTCAAAAAGGATAAGTAATTATCTAGATCTTATATATTCAATGGAATTAAAGAGAATAAGAGGCCATTAACTCACCATGAAAAAGGTAATGTTCTTAAGAAGAAGATGAAGAAGAAGAAAATAAAGATATTTCCATCTCATGGGAACACTTTTGGTGAGATAACATGACACATGAAATTGATGTTTATGTGTCTAGATGTTTAGTTTTTCAATAAGTGAATGTTGTGAGATAGAATCCTATAGGACTCATACAACCTCTTTCAATTCTTGTGTGGAAATAGGATGAAATTACTGTGGAATATTTCATAGTACTATCTAAGGACTCCTATAAGGAATGATGCAATATGAGTTATTATTGATTTCCTAATGAAATTTGTATATTTACATGCTATAAGAGAATATTTACAAGATGAACACCTCAAAAGGTTCTATATTAAATAATTTTTAATACATCATGGTGAAACTCATTCAATTTTTTCTAATAAATATCCCTATTTTACAATAAAATTCTAGTAGAGTCTTCATAAATATCTTGATACTGAGATTCATTTAAACACTACCTACCATCCCCATTGTTGGTGATTCATATTTGGGGTAATATGTTACCCTTCTTCATTTTTAACACTAGAGTGGAGTCCTTATCATTTTTAAGAGGCATTATTATTATTTATGAATATTTCCCTTAAATCATATATATAAACAAGGGGATGAGTTTATTGGTGGTCCTTGTTTTTGGAAATCATCAATATTCATTAGGTCATGCTAAACCTTAGGAGTTATTTGATGTAACTTTGGGGTTGTATATTCCTTTACCTATCCCATTATTTTTTATCTTTATTTCTTTTTCTTTTTTATTTAGTGTTTCTACTTATGTCTCTAGGGTTGATACATTAGATAATTAATGTTTTCTTTAGTGGGGTTTTGGATGAACTTTTAACTTTGGGTTCTACATGAGTCCCCTTGGTTGGTGATTTTCATTATGATTTATAGAAACTCTCATGGAGTTTCATTACCTTATTGAACAAACATTACAGAGAAACTTTTCAATGGTAGGGATTTATAATGTGGTTCTTTGTCCCTTTTTTCTCTTATGATAATAGTTGAGGGTATGATGTCTATGTTGGAGGAAGTTTATAAATTCCTAGGTAATCCTAGGAGGTCGAGTATTTTAGAGTTATTTGGGTGGTTTTCTTTTCTATTCCAATTTTCGAGGGAGATTGAATCAATGGTTTTTTCCCTAGAAATTCCCAAGCTAGAATTCAACAAATATAGTGAAAACGAAACCTTGTATGGGTGAATTTTAATATTATCGATATCCCAACCAAAACCATGTTCTTTGAAACACCCCAATAAATCTGTACCACCACACGCCATACCCCTAGAAAATATAAAGGTGTATTAATGGTTTATATACCTAGACCCTAGTAGTATGAATGTGCAAATTTTTATTTTTATAAAAATTATTGTAATATTAATCCCCATTAATTATGAATAATATGTGTCAGTTGATAAAAAATATATTTTGATATGATGAAACTAAAGTATTATTTTTGGACAGTATACTATTTTAATTAAAGAATCATTTTTAATAAATTAAAAAATTTTGAAATAAATTTTTTTTTCAAATTTTTTTTTTATTAATTCATATTTATATTCAAATTATAATATAATTTAAGGAAGTCGAATATAATATTTATAAGGGTCAAAAACATTTCATTACAATAAAAACAAATATTTTTTAATAAATGAGTATTTTGATTTAAAATTGTAAATTATAATATTTTGATAATTATTTTGATAAAATAAATATTTTTTTATAAATTAGAACATTGAAATTATCCAATGGTAAAATTTTCATAATTCTCAAGGATAGTTGAATTTTTAGATATAAATTAAATATATAGTAAATATACAGTATTTATTTTATCATCATAATAGCCCAAAAGTGAAATGGTAAATATTATAATGTAAATTAATGTCCAAAATTATTATTAAACTTTAAAATAATGTGTTTTCAATTTATTTGATTTTTTTATAAACCATTAACGAATCATCCAAAACCTATATTATATTTTATTGTTTCAAAATAAATTCTTTATAAACATGAGTCAAATAAACATCACTAATGGTATTATTTTAAGGACTTCATTTATTTAACTTATAAAATATTTTAAACTACTCATCTTTTGTATAGACAATGGGAAAACCCCATGGGATGGGTTGTGGTTTTTATTATTTTATTATTTAGAGTACAAAATCTAAGTTTATAAATTGAAGAATAATTATCCTCTCTTTTTATATAAATACCCTCTCAATATCCCACTCATATTCATTAAAACACATAATAAAATACTAAAAATTCATTCCCAATATTTTAAGAATATCCCCCCAATATTTTAGAAGCACCCTATCAAGGTAATGGGTCCTCTCCTCCTTTTTATTTCAATAAATTGTTTGTACCAAACCTTTTTGTTTCCAATTATTCATATTGTAATGTGTTTTTATGTATCCCTTTAGATACTTATCATTCACATGTAATGATAGGATATGATTAAATCTCATTAAACCCCCCCCCCCCCCCCTTGAACCTAGATGTGCATCTGTTATGCTATATAAAATATCTTCTGATATTTCTATACCAACCATTTGTTTAGTGAATACCCATCCCAAATTTTCACTCAAGGGTATGCACCTAGATGTACCTATCATTAATTGATTTTGGACATCTGTGTATGTAACCCTCACTCATTAATCATGTAACAATAATTTATTATAGGAGTTCTTATGTTTTATGATCTATGTGGAGCAAAAATTAATGTACATTATATTAATTTGAGGGGTGGGCCCAGAATTATATAACCCTCTAATACATTGGGAAATGTTTTTATCTCATGATATACCATATATGGTGTACAAAAGGATATCCTAATCAATTTATTTTAAAATGTAATTATGGTTATCCTTGACTTTTGTGTATAATATAACATTTTACATTGTTTCAACATTCCTCTGTTGTCTTGATGTTGTCATCTTATATCATGATTAGATGTTCATGTTTTTTATTCTCACCCCTTTTATATCACCTTAATATGCATCTTAGTTAACACGTATTACACTCATCATGTTATTCTTGGATTATTCCCTTACTACGATTTATAGGTCACCCCTTTCTTATATACATCTTTAGGTTATCCTGTGCAGTATTAACAGATCTTTGAAATAGAAGGCATTTTTTAAAGTTTTTGAATAATGGAATTATACCATTGTTTAATGTTATTATGTTATGTATCTAATTTCCCAATGACACTAGTTCTTATGATCTTTGGGTATTGTATTAAGTGTGTCATTATGTAATAAGTAATGAGTTAAGGTGTATTAAATATATGGGTTTTCATAGTATTCATTAGAGAAATATCTAGTTATTTTTTGATATTTGGACTAAAAAACCTTAGTAAAAGACTCATGGATAAGAATAAACATAGGAAAACTTCCCTAAATTTTCTTAAAGTATAGAGTAAATTGTTTTTAAGAAAAATTACCTATATGGATACTAAGATTAGACTTGGATCTTGCACAATTTTACCCAAGTATAATAACCCAGTAAAGGGAAACTTGGATATTAAATTTATGGTCTCCTAGGAAATGAAAAGGATGCATTTTTGCACAAGTTAATTGAAACTATCATGGTATATTCTTTAGTAAATTCATAATCTCCTTACAAATCATCATTAAATGAATTAAAATACCCATAAAATTTTATTTTAGTAAATATATCATGGATAACTAAGATTTAACCCTATAAATTCATGGGCTAAATAATGTATGTTATTTATAATTTATCCCTTAAATATTCATAGTTTTCCATTAATATTTTTAATAACTTGATAATTATCATCCCTAAGTTTATTTTGGATGAAATAAATGATTATAATTGGAATAAAATGTAGAAAGGTATGATTACGATAAAATCATGAACTTTAAATGTCCAAGGTGATTATAGTTCTTCTCCTTCTTTCATAGCATACAAGTTTAGTATATATTTTCAAACACCATGCCAAAAAAATGGAAGTGGAGAGACCAATGAAAGTAAAAAATGTGGAAATTATTTCTTCCTAAGTATATAAATACTCCCATGTCCATATTTACAGGTGTAATTTCTAAGAAAAAATTATGAAACCCCCTTTATAAGATTCCAATGAAATTATAGGTATAGATTGGATTTCCTTAAATATATCAAAGATCAAATGAAAAGATATGGAAATCTATATTTTTATCATGAATCACCCTCTAATTATAAACAGGTGAATGTGTGAGGATGATTGTCCCTTAGTATATTCATCTCAATCATGGATATTATTTCCTTATGAGAAACTATTTCTATCCTAAATGATTGAGACTAGATAAAACCTCATCTTTTATGAAATTCCAATTATAAGGGAATATGCTAATATGTTTCATGAAGAAATTTTTGGTATTCCTCCAAGACATGAGGTTAGTCTCACAATAAAGATTATAGCTATATATTTTCTAATATCCAAAACTCTATATACAATTTACAATGTTAAACTTGATGAGAAAATTAAGAAACTACAAGAGAATCTATATAAAGGGTTTATATTTCTGTGTACTTCACCGTGTGGTGCACCAGTCCTCCTCGTCAAGATAAAGGATTGGTCAATATACCACTTAATTGATTATCATGATCTCAAAAAGATCATGAAATAGAATAAGTATCTTATTCCATGGATTGATGAATTATTCGATCGACTACATGGAGCCCATTACTTCTCTAAGGTGGATCATCAATTAGGATATTATCATGTATAGGTAAATAACGAGGATATCCCCATGAGTTCTATTCATACAAGGTATGGGAACTATGAGTTCATAGTTATTCTATTTTGACCCACGAATGCTACAGTTATCTTTACGTTATAATGAACAGTTTCATTAATTATTTAATTGATAAATTTTTTCAATTATTTATAGTTGATATTCTTATCTTCTCCAAAATAAAGGATGAATGTGAGGAGAATTAAAATTCTATATAGAAGACGTTAATGAAGGAAAATTTATATGAAAATTATAGAACATGTGATTTTCAGATAGAAAATATAACATTCATAGGGAATGTTATCACCAGAAAAAGGATATATGTGGATCCTTAAAAATCAGAGGTAATTGATGAATGGAATAGACCAACATTTGTGATGATGATATATAGTTTCCTTGGATTATCTTATTACTATCATCAATTTTTATGAAAATTATCATCATTTTTAATCCCACTAACCAAGGTAACTCAAAATGGGGTGAATCTTTTCTAGAATAATAAATGAAAAGAGAGATTTAAAGAAGTAAATAAAAGTATAATTACTATACTTGTACTTACTTTACCCACCAGTGGGGGATGGTTTTTTATCAACAACGATGTATCTAAAAAATTCATGGTTTATATACTCATGAAAGAGGAACAATTGATAGTATATACTTCCCTACAATTAAAAATACATGAGTATAGCTACCCTATTCATGACCTAGAATTGGCTGCAATGATCTTCACATTGAATATTTGGTGACATTATCTCTATGGGGGGAAGAGTGACATATATATAGATCATAAAATCAGGAAGTATGTATTCAATCAAAAGTAAATCAATATGAACCAATTTAAGTGGTTGGAGATGATAAAGTATTATGATTTTTCAATCTATTACCTTCCTAGGAAGGCAAAAAAAGTGACAGATTATCTATGTACAGAGGATATTACAACCCAATCCATGATGAGGATTTAAAGGGATAAATCATCTTATAAATGAAAAGGATGGACATTGTAATAGTAAAATGATATTCATCCTAAATTTATCAAATAACTACTCCACCATAAATTCTTTGTAGTATTAAGGAGAAAAAAATATAATGATGAGCTACAAAAATAATTGGCGAATATTCTAGAGTTCAACTTTTCTAAAGATGAAGTTATATGTTTTGGAACCCAGATAAGTGTCCCATAAAAACCAAAGATGAAGAGGGAAATTATAGAAGTTTCAAATATCCCAACCTAATATATTTTTCTAGGAATTACTCATATATATTATTATATAATGAAAAAATTATAGTTGGATAACATTTAGATGGATTTTTTAGAGTTTTAATCTTGATGCTTTGTATGCCAAAAATTCAAGGCTAAAATATAGAATTATAATGGTATGATGAAACCATTTACCATACCAATATATAAATGATAAAACCTAAAAATGGATTTCTTTATTGTACTACTTATTACATCAAATGATAATAACACCATATGGATTGTATTTAATCACCTTACAAAGTCATCATGTTTCATTTCTATCAAAGAGGACTTATCCCTTGTCCAATTTTCCCACATATATATAAGGGAAGTGGAAAGACTGCATAGAGTAAAAATATCCATTGTATTTGAATGAGATTTTATGTTTATATCTTTTTTTAGACAATTTTTCATCATGTACTAGATATAGAGATGAGTTTTAGTTCTTCTTATCACCCTAAGATGAGAGTTAAGAATGAAATAACCATTAAAAATGTTGAGGATATATTGAGATCATGTTTAATGGATTTAAAAGGATTTTAAGATCATCACCCACCCCTAGTGGAGTTCTCATGTAACAATAATTTCAATTATGGAATCCAAATCTAACCTTATGAGGCTCTGTATGGGAAGTGGTGTAGGACTCTAACATGTGGGGAAAGAATAGATAGAATGATCTAATGGATTTTAATCTTATCAAATAGATGATATAGAAGTTTCAAACCATATAATGTAATATAAAATACATAGATATTTGATAGAAAATATATGCATACAATTTTTAATGAGACCTGGAGTTTGATATTGGAGATAAAGTGTTCCTTTTTATATAAAAATTTCTTAAAAAAAATACATATGGTTTCACCAAACACTCGGTTCTGGGATATTGAGTGTAGTTGCACAATATTTTTCATCTAGCTTACCATATTTATCTGTAATGGAAACTGGAAAAAAATCCCACATCTATATCTAGGTATAGACTTATTTTCCAAAGGTAGGTGGTCAATTGGGATTTCGAACCCAATGATGATTAATAATTCGCATTGTTCTAAAGGATGGTAATTCGGGCTCACCACACCCTTTTGGTGGGAATTATTTCCTATTATGAGACTCTCTTATAGTTTTAATATATGTTTTGAAAACTATCCCTAGCCCTACTCTGAGGATTTCTACCCCTATTCTGATAACCTGATCCATACCATGTACTAATTGGAAAAACTGTGTGTTCCATATGCTCAACATAAATATCTTATTAATTTATGATGCTTTAGTTCATATACATTTTTGGGATATCCGTATTTTATTTTTGTCCAAGGATGTGGTTGGTGACATAGAGATATGATTGAAGGTCTACAAGACGTCTTTTGTATCCTGTGAGAATTGGAATAAAAACCCAAGTAGCTCATTTGATAAATTTTAAGATCATTTGATAGGACTATACCTTACAGTTTAACGTAATGTGGTAAATATGAAAATATCAGTAATGATCCTCAAGGAGGATTGTTACATATCCTATTAATACAAGAATCGATGTCCACAAAGTTCTTGTTATGGGTGTTTGCATCATAAAAGATATAAAAATTGAGGAATTTAATGGGATTTATGCATGTAAGGCTACCCTGAATTTCCTCATCTAGAGTATGACCCTTTGAATGAAGATAATAAGTAATCTGGATTACATCCCAATGAAGTGTCCACATTGGGGGGATCCTTATCACTCTATTGGTATAATCATCATTGATATTTATGCCCACATGATCCATTATCAGTGTGAGAATCAAGAGATAGCAGATGACTAGGCACATTGCATGAGAGAAACATTTTGTAGGGGGTTACACATTAAATTTTCTCTTAGATAGGTATGCTTACCAATCTCATGGAGGATGTTTTATGGAGATTGGGCCTAAGTAAGGAGTCATACATATCCTGTTTCTAATAGGAATTAGATTCATCATATTTTAGTTCATCCCTTACCCACTAATATGTTTAAGGTACGCAAGGGATTGAATAGTGCATACACATAAAAGGATTCCCTTGTATAATCCCATATCTCATCCCCCAGTGGATGAGGAAGGATGATAGACTCATAAGAATATTTGTGTTATATGAGAAATGTTATTTGGAATATGGATGGTCTTACACTAGGGTAGATTACTATTGGATCTCAATCCTTAGGATGAATCCTACATATCCTGTTTGGATAGAAATCAGATTCCTCGTAGTTCAATGAACCCCTAATAAACTAATCGGTTGTGATAAGTGATTTCACTCGAAGAAACTATTATCGTCCCTATGAATAAATAAATCTAGGTACTTATACCGGAATGGAAGCTCTTTTTACATATTTCTTTTATATCCTCTTCTAGATAAAGAGATATGATGCCCATGAAGGATTTTTAGAACATGTTTGGTATGTAATGATGGGCCTGAATGAGAGAATGTAACAAATAGAGATGCATGAGTGAAAAACCCTAACCTATTTAGGACACTCCCATTATAAATTGGGTAATTGGCTGAAATGTTATTTCTTTCGGGTTAACAAGGTGTATATGCAAGTGTGTTTATTAGATGAAGTTAACATGTGTGCCCAATATGTTTTGATTGTCTTCTAGACATGTCTTTATTATCTTCCTGACGTCTCTTTTTTGTCTACCAAACATGCCTAGATGGTCTTCCAAACATATTTAGGGTATTATTATAACATAGAATACATGTACAAGGGTGTCTTCCTGAAATGTCCAACACACTTTGAATTATTGAAGTTGATATGCCTAAGGTGCATTTCATTATCAAAGAGTACATGTCCAGGGCCATTCACATGATCAATTGACATGTCTGATAAGTCTTCACGTGATCAAATTGACTTTTCTAGGATGTATTTAAATGATCAAATTAAATTCTCTAGGATGTATTCAAATGGCCAAATAGAATTTGATGGGATGACTTCACATGATCAAACTGACTTGTCCATGGGTTCTTTCTTGAAAATGTTGACATGTCAGCGTACTATCACATGACAATGCTAGAATATATAGGGCATCATGAATGCATCGTAATACCAGTGGGTCATGACATATTTTGACCCTCATAGATTTTTTTATGGGTATCTTGAACATGTTTATACCCACACACATGACAAAGAGCGCATGTTATAGGGTTTTCATGGTGATAGGAGGGCATGACCACATGTTAACATGCATGTTAAGGCCCCATTCCAAGTAGTTTTTACATGATTAGGGTTTCTAAATGTGGGTGTCAGTATTTCATGGTCGAGGATATACATGGGCATTTCATGTCATGGAAGATATGTGTTGGGCCATATACATGTCGAGGGGTTCCCGCAAGATGGAAACACATGTTTTTTAACTTTTCATGTGATCACATAACCTTAGTGGGGCCTTGAGTTAGGTTCTATAAATGTGTACATGAAATAAATATTTGATCCTTATATATATATAATGGTTTTCATGGAATATGGGGTGCATGGAAGTGAACCATAGGCTTTATATGGAGGATTTGCATGTTCACTGCTACTTATGATCCTCAAAGATTCATGTCAAGGAGGAGTGTTCACATTATAGGGATACATGTATATGTAAGTTCTAATCCAAATAAAATAATCACTTAATATTGGATTACATTATTTTTTTTGTTTATGAGACTTTTTGATCTTATGGTGATCATGTTCCAACTTCTTCTGATGTCATCCCATGGTGGGTTCTCGTGAGAGCAATCTTGTGATTACTTGTAGATTCTATCTGAAGGAAATAGCCAAATCTACTCTTATTTCACCCTTATCATATTATCCCTTTATATTCTCTCCTTCCCCTCCCTCTTATGTGTGTTTTTAAGGGGATCAATGGTTCATATTAGTAGAAGTTGACCAAGGTTGGTAAAGATTTTTATGATGATGATGTCACGTTCTCCTACTTAAGATAGTGGGGGATTCGCATTATCAAAATGAAGAAATAATATGAGGGCTTCCCATGATCCAAATTATGTGATCAAAAGATGTATTTTAATTATTTCATGTTGGGCAGTTGTTGAGGATTTGCATGATCAAATTCAATGGCCTCACATCATCACATTTTTTTATGTGACAACTTTTTGGAAAACCTATGAGGACTTCACGTGATGGATTTATAGGCTAAATATGATTGACTCAAATGGGTTCATGAGATTGGAATACCTTAATTCAAATGCATTATGTGATCGCATGATCTCTCTTTATTAGGATTCATATGATCTAGAAGAAGATCAGAGATGCTTTTTTTAAGAAATATGCATGTTTTAATATAAGCCTAATGATGTCATATTGGCTTTGCAAGAACATCTTTTTTAATCCCCTGACCCTTATAAATTCTTATGATGAATTTATGCATTTTTCATGATTTCCTTCATGAAATATCTTGATCAGCTTTAAGTGATGACTTCTTTTTTCCTCAAAAGAAGGCATGCAAGAGAAACAAAGACACATTTATGGATTTAGGATTTCAAGTATGTCTCCCTCATCTCAGTTTGATCATTTGGGGAGGCTGATGAACACTGGTGGTGAGGTTTTATTGTCTCGAGCTTTCATAGACATTGTCAAAGGATATCGTGTGTGGCTCACAAAATCAAGTGAGGGGCGTATGAGTCCAATGGTTGAGTGGGAGGTTGGAGATGAAGAAGGATCGTGATCATAAGGCTTAGACTACTTTGATCATATGGTCATGGTAGGTTCTACATGTTTTTAAGAAGTAACAGTGTGCATTACATTGGTTTTTCCCACATTTATTTTTTAGGTGGGATATATATGCTTAATAATATATTTTTTTGGAAGAGTTTCATTGAGCTATCAGTGGGGTCAAAACCCAAAATACCTGCATCCATTCCTTCATGAGTTACATAATCCCATTGCATAGCCTCCCTAGGAACACCAGCATGTGACATATTTTCTCACCAAAAGGGTTATGCTCACCCATACCCTCACCACTATATTGGATTTTTAGTTAGTTTTCGGTAATGGTTGAGGTGACTTCCACGTGTTCCCGTGGTTGAGATAGTCAGCTGGTTAGCCTGGATGGACAATTTTTTGGATAAGGCCGTCTATAAATAATTAAAAAATCTATGTAAAAAGGGTATAATAAGGGACAAAATAAATCTCATTAAAGTATGAATCCAAATCTAATCCATTTTAAATTCTATCATGCACATTGTATTTGTATTTTTGTGTGGCCTTCAAACATCTTGAATCTCTGATGAAAAAGTTTATGATGCAAAATCATGGTCGTCAACACCCCCCCCCATAATTGGATTCATTAAAATAATAATAATTTTATTATAAGGTGAATGTAGATCAATTTTCTATGTACATGAAAATATAACATACCATTGAGAACCACTATGAAGAGATTTTGAACTCAAGGTGTCTCAGTTTCCAGAATGGATATCCTATGTGTTAGAGTCGGTGTTCAAGAATAAATTGTTTGTACTTTTAGTACATGAATATTTTATTTATTAAATATTATATTAAAAATCTTATTTCATATTTTTCATTGTTCTATTTGACTTTAATGTAATAATATCCTAGTTTTTTTGTTTTGTTAATAAGGTCATAGTAGATCCCCACTATGATGAGAACCTAGAAGTTCTCCGAAAAAATTATTAATAACGTTGTGTGGTTGGATAACATAATATTAGGAGACACATAGTATATAGACCATCAGGTGCGAGTTCTCATAAGAATATGAGACTTCTTCTCATGAAGTTTTCACATGGTAATCTCTAAGATGGTAGAATATGATAACAAACCTGCCAGTATGAATTCTGCATGTTTTGGTGTCATTGGATATTCTTATATATGAGTGTGTTTAATGATCTTTATAATTATATATTTTCATTAATTCATTTCACAACTCACACACTTAGATATGTTGATGAAAATCTTCATGCCATATATTGGAAGAATTTAGGGTACGTTGGGTGTATCACGAATGACATGTTATTGATGGATAACACATGGAAGGATTTTTACCTTCCATCTTTATAGAATTTGATATCTCGACCCTATTATTTAAATAGAACTATCACCCAAAATTACATGTTCATGGTTTAATGAAAAGTTTATTTTAGATATCCAAAGAATGAATTATCAAGCATTTAAGTTGGTGAAACTGTCACACAACCTGCTTGATGAGAACGTGTGACAATTGAACTATATTACACAGTGAGTGTTTGTATGTGGTTTTTATCATTACGACTTTATGTTCTTTCTCTTAGATACCTTGACCCATTTCAAGATAGTAATATTGGACTTTAGGCAATCCCTCTTAAATCCAATTAGAAATAATCCTAGTGGGTCATGCACTAAGTTCATTTTTTATGCTGGATTAAATTCTATTTGAAGTTAATTAATGGAATAAATTTTATTCTCAAGACCCAAGAATAATTTTTTTCAAATTATATTGATCGATTAAACAAAATAAATATTTATTCATCGGATTGTGAATATAAAATATTTATTTATTTTTATTGAATATTTAATAAATATTTATTTTCTAGTGTGTGAATAAAATGTTTATTTAGGATAATAAAATATCTATTCATATGTTTAATAAATGAAATTGGAGTTCTAATGGACCAAGTCTATGTTCCGTGATAAAATATTTAATTATGATACAGTAAATATTATTTAACCATTTTCTATAAGTTGTCACACAAAATATTATTATTATTATTATTATGTGGCATGAGATTTTGTTAATGGTTATAATTAAATTTAATGGTTTTTATGCAGTTTATTTTTGTAACTAAAATTCAAGATCTATAAATAGATGTCTTTGTCTATTGTGTACAACATTTGAAACCAATTCTATGTCTGGGAATAGAGAATTTTTTTACACAATAAATTCTCTCTCGACTCATCCACTTATCTCCCACTCAAGAATGAGAAACCCAATAGAAAATTTCTTCAAGGCCAAATAACTAGTTATCAACAATGTACAATGAAAGACATTAAATTCTACACACTAGCACCTGGAGAACAAGTGGTGTTTCTTGAAGACCATTAGAGCACGTGTGGATATCTACTAGAGAGATTCTACCCTTAGATCCTCACCGGAATAAAAAATAAAATCTAGAAGGGCCTTTATGGATGATCGACAATCATCAATGGAGAAACTTCCTAATCAAAGATTTGTATTTATTCAAATATTAAATACTTTAATTATAAATTTGATGTGTAGGATCCTCAATCCTAGTTTAATGAAATGATTATCAGTAGAAATTTTAATATATCTTTCTCCACCATAATTCTTCTATTACACCTAGTACCAATAAGTTGTATCATATATTGGTACGTTTAAATTTATTATTATTTATTTGATTGTTTCTTATGAACAATCGTCATAAGATTTTCATTTCATGTTATTCATTTTTTAATCTAATTTGAATGGAAATGTTATTTACATATTAATCATGTTAGTTCAGTGTTTCATTTTATTAGAGACTTATGAAAAAATGAATAATGACCCTATATTCCATCGAGGAGTTCCAAATATTTGGTCGGTAAATATGGGTTACATGGTGGGCATCTAGACCACACGTCGTATACCCATGTGAATTGAATCTAGATTCAATGATCAATTAAAAAAATGTTGTTCTTTTATTGCACATCATGTTTTATTGGGCCAACCTACAATGCGGAAAGTAGATATAGGTTGTGTAGATGGAATGTACACACCATGTAGTCTGGTTGAGTTAACATGTCGAAGCCCCAGGTGTGTGGTTTGAATATACAACAATTGATGTATATGGCATGTAGTTATCTGTACATTCTATGTAGTCTCCCATTAATGGAAAAATTAAAATTACACTAAATTTAAATAAAATTATCATTGAAACCTTATTTTATCGATTGTAACATCATTGTGTGTTTGACCAGATAATAATGGTTTTAAATAATTTTAAATTCTTAATTAATTTAAAATAATAAATATGTCATTAATGGTTATGCATTTTATTTTCCATGAATTCCAAATTGACAGTTAACTCCAATTAAGTTAGTATAACGTTAATATGAAATGGAATTAGTTGATTAATTTATTAATTAATATAAGTGAATTCAACTTAATAATAAAGAAAAAATAATGAAATGAATTCTAACGAGTTACTTTTTGTGTATTCATTGCATGTAAAACCAATCATGATCTTGACCAAGACCTATGTATGTGTTGAAATTTATATAATTAAATTCATTGCATGGTTTTTCAATTATTTAATATTAAATTAAAAGATAGAATGTAATTCATTCCTTCGCCCATTATAATGTAGGATCTTCATGTCCAAGGATATTTATGTAATTATCTTTAACCAATGCTATAGTTCCCCCCATCTGTGAGTCAGTAATAAATATTTGTAACTAATGGAGCATCCCAAGGCATGTGGAGACATTTCAATAAGAAACTATAATGGTTCCAACTTAGTGACACATTGGTGGACATGTAGAATACTATAGCTCATGCCAAGTCTGGTATAAGGAGTTATTTCCCTTAAGGAATAGGTTGATTTAATGTACACCAATTAAATCAACCGTTAGAAAAGATCATGGTCAGGTAATTTAATAAATTAATTATTTTCTATCTAATGAATTAAAATTATATTTATTTATGCAATACCATGATCACATAAATGAATTAATACGAAAAGATAGAGTTTAAATAAAATTTATTGTGTGTAAATGTTTTATCCAATAATGGTTAATTAATTAAGTAAACATCCACTTAAATATTAACAAAACATGTAAAGGATAAAACATGATAAAAATTTATTCATAATAAAAAATCCCACAATCTAATATTAAGTCAGACCAAGCCTTCTGTTTCTTGATTATGAACAAAACTCAATGGAACTATGTGTTTGACCAAACCTTGTTGGGAAACTTATTTTTATAAGGGGTGTTCTTATATTGGTTTCTATTTGACTTAAACATTTTACATCAATAGGGGTATCAATTTCTAGACTTGGTGTAATTTAGAGGAAAGTTTTGAAAAAATCCTAGTCCGGATTTTTGGATTTGGAAGTCCACTCAACAGATCAAGGAGCTACAAGACCGTTGTTGTAAAAGGCTTTCCTACCTAAATACCTTAAAAATATCTTCATCAACACTTTTTGGGGTTATGAAAAGGGTAATATGGATCCTTTACAATAGAATTTACTTACAACTACAGATTCCAATTTTAATGGTGAGGGCTATTGGGAGATGATAGAATTGTAGTAGATTTAATAAAATGAATTAATATATTATTTCTCACAAAATATGTAATTAGTAAAAGTACTAATAATATTATCTTTTAATTGTAGAATAAAATGACAAGCTCATCATCCAAACTATCCCATTGTTCAATATTAGATAAAGACAATATCCTTATAGGGAGTAACTTCTAGGAGTGATTTAGACACCTTAGGGTTGTTCTACACCATGAACAGAAATCTTTTGATCTAGAACCCTCAATTCGTGATCTTCCTACTTAAGAGGAAGTTATGAAAAGTTCCTAGTCTATGAAAAACATATGAATGATGTGGTCGACATTCTATTCTTTATGCTTTAATATATGTCTATTTAACTCATGAAGTCTCATGAAAACATGGATGTGTATAGCATGTTGGATCACCTCTATGGTCTTCAACTAAAGAGATCTAGGTAGGAACAGTTCGATATTTCTAAGGAAATACTTCACAGTAATCTTGTATTTGGTGCCCCATCTAGTTCTCATGTAATCAATCTCAGTGGATACATTGATCACCTAGAGGTTCTAGGTTTTAAACTCTCTAAAGAACTGGGAACTGATCTCATCTGGGCATCACTCCCTCAAAGATTCTACTATTTTGTTGTGAATTTTAATCTGAAAATCATTGATAAGTCTCTAACAGATAATTTTATCCCCCTTCACCAAGTAGATAAACATATGAATAAAACATTTCTAATATCCTTATGGTAAAATAACATGAATGGAAATAAAATAGATTTAATCCCAAAGCTTCTTCACACCTTTCCATGAAGAAGAAGATTAAAGGGGGAGAAAGAGAATAGGATTTTGTCTATTTTTCATGTGGAAATAAGGGTAACTAGAAGAAAAACAATTACACCCATCTAAATAAGCGAAGGGAAGTGTCAGGAACATTTTTTATCAAGTGAATTTTTTCTATTTCTACAAATTTTGTATTTGATATTTCTTGTGGTTTCACATATTTATTCTAATTCAAAAACCATGTTGATTTAGAAATATTGACCAAGGGGAGACACATGCAGTTAATGGAGTTATTGGGGACTACCACCTCACATTGATGATTGGAATGATCTGGGTTTTAAAGGGTTGTTATTATGTAACTTTAGTTACCAAAAAAATTATTTCTATATTAAGACTAGATATGGATGGATTCATATTAAAAAAATTAAATAAATGTTTCTTCTTTTATAAAGACATAATTTTTTATGGTAAGGAACATTTACATAATGATCTTTATGTGTGTGGTTATATGAACAAAGTAATGGCAATTGATAACGAAGTTACATCACATGACTCATACCACACCCAACGTTTTCATCAACGGCTAGGTCATGTAAATGAAAAAATCTTGAAAAAATTACATCCAGATGGGTATTTAGATTCTTTCTAACTAAAACCAATTGGTTTGTATCATGCATGTGTACAAGGAAAAATGACCAAATCCCCATTTAGTAGGAAAGGTGAAAGGGATAAATAGATTCTTAAATTAGTTCATACTGATGTGTGTGGTTCATTTCTTATTGAAGTAAGGGGTATGTACTCTTACTTCATAACTTTTACTAATGATTCTAGTATATATGGATACATTTACTAAATAAGGTATAATTTGGATTCTTTTGATAAATTCAAGGAATACAATAATGAAGTTATGAACCATCTTGGTAGGAAGATTAAGAAAACCCACTCAGGTTGTGGTAGAGATTATCTTAATCAATAATTTATATATTACTTACAAGATTTTGGGATCATATCCCAACTCACTCATCCTTACACACCTCAGTGGAATGCAGTAAGTGAAAGGAGGAACCGCACCTTGTTGGACATTGTGAGATCAATGATGAGTAATTTGAGTCTTCCATTATACTTTTGGGGATATGTGTTATAAATAGTGGAACCCATACTAAACCAAGTACTAACTAAATTTATAAATGGTAGTCCATACAAATTTTGGAGTGAAAGAAAAACTATGTTATCAAATTTACATGTGTGGGGAAGTGAAGAATTTTCTAAGGCATACTTTAGTAATAAACCTTCACACTGAGGTAAAAATGTACATTTATAGGATACCCTAAGGAAAAAAGGGATATTACCTATACAACCACTTAGACAAAAAAATATTATAGTACAAAGGAATGCCATATACTTTGTGAGGGATCACATCACCAAAATATATATTGGTAGTGAGATAAAATCGATGAAGTCGAGGCTCAAGACACACAATAGTTGGTATGGGATCAGATTCCACAGATCCTTGTGAAATAATAAACTACTCCAAAGACAAAATAATTCTATAGGAATACAATAATGGTTAAATAACCAGAACAGCATCGTTTTCTAGTTTTTGAGGATGGTGACTCATTATTATTTCATAATAATTATCCTATAACCTATATGGAAGAATTAAGTGTCTCGGATGTTTCCAAAGTGGAAAGAAGCCATGAATTTTGAAATAGATTCCATGTACCAAAACCATGTCTATATTTTGGTAGATCCTCTTATGGATGTAAATACCATTATTTGAATATGGTTATTCAAGAAGAAACTAGACATGGAAGGACAATCCAGTACCTATAAGGAAAGACTAGTTTCAAAAGGGTTTAAACAACACCAAGGTATTGATTAAGATGACATATTTTCACCACTTTAAATGTTATAATCATTCATAATTTAACTATCCATTGCAGTTTACCATGACTATGATATTTAAAAAATAGAATTCCAAACATCCTTCCCTTAATGGGAACCTTCGGTAAGAATTCTATGTGATACAACCTGAAGGGATTGTGACTCCAAAGGATTCCAATAAGATATGAAAGTTACAAAAATATATTTAGGTATTAAATCAATCATCTAATTCATTGAAAATTCAATTTGATGAATCCATAACAAAATTTTGTTTTATAAAGAATGAATGTGTGATTTGTGTCTAAAAATAGTTTAGTGGGAGTGTAGTCCTTTTCTTAAAAATATGTGTTGATGATATATTAATTATTGGAAATTAAATACTAGTCTAACATCTTGTTAAGGAATGGTTGAGAAAAAAATTCCAATAAAAATATGTCTGGGGTAGCATATATTATTGGGATCAAGATCCATTGTGATATATTCAAGAGATTTCTCATCCTAACTCAAAGTACATACATTGACAAAATACTGAAGAGATTCAGTATGGAACAATCCAAGATTGGATTATTTCTAGAATCACATGGAATTCATCTTTACAAGGAAATGTGTCCTTAAACCCATGAGGAAATTAATAGAATTTAAAGGATTCCATACGCACCAGCGATTGGGTCATTCATGTATGATATGCTATTTACTAGGATAGATGCCGCCTATACATTAAGTGTGGTAAGAAGATATCAAGACAATCCAAGAGAATATCATTAGATAGGAATCAAGACTATCTTTATGTATTTGAGGCATACTAATGATATGTTCCTAGTTTATGGAGGAGATGAGGAACTAGTCATCAGAGGATATATAGATTTTAGTTTCCAAATTGATCAAGATGACATAAGTTACAAATGAGATACATCATCACATTGAATTGAGGTTATGTGAGCTGGAAGAGCTTATTAAAGGTTGTGTTCATAGATTATATAATAGAGTATAAGTATATTATGGATTATAAGGTAGCTAAATAAGAAATTTATATGCGCAATTTCATCCAAGATCTTGATGTGGTACCTAGTAGTAAAGATCCTATCACACTCTATTGTGATAATACTATAGTGGTGGATCTCACAAAAGAGCCATGGTCAAATTAGTATAAAAGGAACATACATTGGAAGTATCATATCTTGAAGTATTTTTCTCAAATAGGTGAGGTTGAAATGAGAAGTATTTCCATGGAAGACAATGTGGCTTCTCCCTTGACTAAATCCTTTACTTAGTAAAACATGATTATCATGTGAGGTCTAGTGAACTGAAAGTCGTAGTCAGTTGGATCTTGTCCAAGTGGGAGTTTGTTAGAGTATTTTTTCTAGAACCAAATATTTTTAATTTCATTATATTAATATTTGATGTATTAAATATTAAGTTAAACATCTTATTGGATGTTATTTATTGTTCTTCGTGACTTTAATGTAATAATGTCCTAGAGTATTTTTTGCATTGATAAAGTCATAGTAGTTCCCCACTATGATGATAAACTTGAAGTGTTATGATAATATTCTTAATATAGTTCTACGATAGGATAGTATACAATGATGGGACACCTAGTAAATAGACCGCTAGGTGCAAGTACTCATAGGCAGATGAGACCTCTTCTCATGAAGTTTGCACTAGGTAATCTCCATGATGATAGATTATGAGATCAGACCTTCCAGTAGTAATTCTAGATATTTTGGTGTCATTAGATATTCCTATTTATGAGAATGTGTAATGTTCCTTGGACTTCAATATTTTCATTTATGCATGTCACAATTTGTGCACTTATATTTTTTGATCAAAACCATCAAGCCATATATTAGTGGGAAGTAGGATACGTTGGGTGTGTCACAAATGATATTTTTTTAATGGATAAGTCAAGGAAGTATTTTTCCCTACAATATTTATGGATTTTGTTGTCTCATCCATTTGATTGAAATAGAAATTTCACACAAAAGTTCATGGTCGTGGTGTAATGAAGAGTTTATTTTAGATAACTGAAGAATGATGTATCGAGTATATAGGTTGATGACACCATCATGAAACCTAGTTGATGAGAATGGTTGAAAAGGGATTATATTACTTAGTGATTTTTCATATTTGGATGTAATTTTTGGGACTTTGGGTTCTTTGTCTTGGGTGCCTTGACCCATTTCTATATAGTAATCTTAGGCAAGCCCAGCTAATTCCAACGAGAAATACTCCAAGAGGTTCAAACACTAAGTGTTTATTTTTGTCTCAATTAAATTAAATTTTAATTTAATTAATGGAATAAATATTATTCTTAAGGGTGGGGAATAATTTTATTCAAATTATATTGATTGCATAAATTAAATAAATATTTTTTCATCGAATTGTGAGTAAAATATATTTATTCATTTTATTAAATATTTAATAAATATCTATTTACTAATTTGTGAATAAAATATTTATTTAAGAGAATAAAACATGTATTCTAGTTTTCAATAAATAACATAGGAGTTCAAATGGACCAAGACCGTGATCGATGATAAAATAATTATTTATCAGCTAGTAAATATTATTTATCCATTTTTTACAAGTTTTAACACCACAAAATAATATTATTATTATTATTATGTGGAATTAGATTTCATTGATGGTTATAATTATATTTAATGGTTTTTATGAAATTAAATTTTCAACCGAAATCCAAAATCTATAAATATATGGCTATATCTATTTTGTAAATCATTTGAAACCAATTCCATGTTTGGGAATAGAGAATTGTTGTGCAAAATAAATTTTCTCTCAACTCCACATCCTATATCCCTCTTAAGAATGAGAAATGAAAGAGATAATTTCTTCAAGACCAAACAATAAGAGATCAAGAATGAAAAATGCAGGACATTCGATTCACTATGCTAGCACCCGGTGAACGAGTTTTATAGTTCAGAGACCATTAGAGAAAGCATGGATCACCGCTAGAGGTATTCTACCATTAGATACTCACAAGTGCTATGAAGGAAATCTGGAAGGTCCTTTTTGGAATATCAATAATCATCAATGAAGAAATTTCTTAAGACCAAGTATTTATTTCATTATATATTATATAAATAAATTATAAATTTTATGTGCAATATCTTCACTCTTGGTTTTGAAAAATGATTATTATAATAAGTTTTAATATATCTCTCCCCACCAAAATGCTTCCATTGTGCTCAGAACCAATACTATTGATTTAAAATGTGTGTGATATTTTCAAGGCATTGGGATTTCCACAAAAATAAAATCTTCATGATGCATAGATACTCTAAATTGGATAGTAGGTGTACATTACAGGTTTAGTGTGAAAAGGGATTTGTTGGTCGATCCAAGATAATTGCCATGGATATCGCAATGTATCCCAAGGGAATGGGAATCAAGATGTATGTAAATCTAAGATAAACTACTTTGTAGATATAGGTCATGCATAGGAAACATAGTTTATAAGATGATGAAATCTATGTGGAATGTCATTACATAGATCAAGATAATATATAAGAAGGGGAATGTCATCACTTTGTGATGGAATCATGGGTAAAGACCAATGATTTTTTGGAGATGCTCAAAAAATCTGTCTCTTATTCTATATTTCAAGACAAAAAACTCTAAATAGTTTAAATTCCTATAGGATAAACCAATTATCAAGTATTTAATGTAATTATAAGAATAGTTACCCATTGGAAGGTCCTAAGAAATAGGGATATACTCAAATTATTTCCTAGATCAGTGGACCTCGCAATTGTATCATGGTTTTTTCTAGGTAAAAATAATTTTCACTAAAATATTTATATCTTCTTCATTTTATCATTAACTATTTACTAAGATTCATGTGGGGAATGATTATTAGACATGGAATTTTATTTTTTTCAAGACTCCATTTCATGGGTTTTTAACTGGAACTTTTTTGTTCCTTTTCAATTTTAAAAATGTCCCATATTTCCCAGATCACAAAAAGTGCATGTCCATTGAGAATAGAGTCAAATTTTTCCTTAGTTTTACTTTTTTAGGTTTTCATCCCCCAATAATTTTTTCACTTTAAATTTATTTTTTAAGGACTTTTAAAATATATTATTGTTGTGATATAGTTTAGTGTCTCCCAACTCAGGCCATATTCTATTGTTAGTGTACCATTTGTGAAGTAACATTCTCAGTGTCGTTTAATGTCTTGCGGTAAGGATGTGTTCCCTATAGTTTAACATCATGTGGTAAGGATGTAAAATGCTATATAGTTTAAATTAATCCTTCCATGAATTGAGAGGTTCTGTAGTTTAGAGACTTTCTTCCATGACTTCAAAAGTTCTGCAGTTTAGATTCTTGCTATTAGAACTTGTGACACTGTGAATTTTAGAGTCTTTATTCGAGGAATTGAGTTATTTTGTATTTTATAGTCTTACATCCATGAATTGAGAGAATGATAGGGATTTTGATCGCACATGTATAGTTAGAATATGGGACATGTAAATAATGTTTCCAAGAGTATGAACCGATAAATATGGAATGGGGTGGGCATACTTGGGATAACCCAAAACACCCTAAGGTGTGATTTTTTTCATAGTGTTTTTTGGGATCATGAGTGGAATGGGGAAAACATAATGAGGATGGCCCAAAAAACACTAAGGTTTTGATTTATTCCATGTTGTTGTGGGGGATTGTGAGTGGAATGTATAAGACATATCTAGGATGATCCAAAACACAGTGTTGTTAGGGATCATGAGGATAAGAGTTCTTTTCCTCCAAGGAGGAGACTCCTAAATTTGGTGTGTCAAAGTAACTTATATGTGGTCAAGTAGAAGGTTCTCCACTCCTTTCTAAGGTTTGTGTAATATTTATGAATATTATAATATTTTAAGGCTAAACGTCTATCCAATAAGGGTTTGGGAACCCAAGAGTAGTTTATCTTTTGGTTCATAACATCAAGCCATATGCCGTGATGTTTCGAGTCATGTGGTGTGGTCTATGAAATGGTTCGAAAATGTAATAGCACATACCTAATTTAATAAAGGGTACAATACACTATGACATAACATTGAGAATGTCAAATCTGATTGAATAGTCCGGTTTAAGGGATTGTAAATCATGATTTAGGAAAATCTGAGTTAACTAGAGGTGGAAAGTGGTGGGTATAGGTTAACTATTAGTAATGGAGGAAACCCATATTCCATGATATTAGTATAATAAATTATTCATTAAAGTGGTATCATTCTCTAGTACCAATCTTCTAGGTACAAGCTCTTTGGAAAGGTACAATTATACAATAAAAATTGGATGACTCATTATACAAAAACCACTACCTATTACCAATTTTCTATAGGGAATAACAAGGATTAATGAAGCCCAAGGTACATGGGGTTATTAGATATGGATAAAAACTCAAGGAATTGATTTTTTCAGCTTAGACTTAAAATACATTAATTTGTTTTATGGAAAATATAATATTCAATAAGGGTTCGAGCACCCAAAAATTTTATTCACCACCTACTGAACACATTATCATAGTAAGGAGATGTGATAAATCATTAATCTGACTTTTTCATAGACCATGGGGTCTATTAAGAATGGATATACTTTTACTAGGCCCAAAAAGTGGGACCTATGAGCATTTTTTCTTGTTTATTTATGCTCTAACTTTTTCCTAAAATCTAGAAATGAAGAGATTATAGAATGGGGAATGGACTTTTTCTCAGGCCTCCTTTGTGGGATTTTATCCTAACACGTTTTATGTATCATTCACTATAATTTTAGGGTCTTGAGATTTATAATATTAAAAATTAATTTTTAAGGTCATACAACTTTCAGCAAAGCACATGTAGCGTAACATTAGGATGAACATGGACATACTATGAGGGGAATGTTACACTATAGAACAATTAGGATAAAAAAGGTAAAGAGTACCCCAATACAATTTTAAGAGGGAGATTAAAATTCCATAAATCATGTCTCAAATCTCTCAGGTCATGAGTAATGATATGAAACAATAATGTCACGTATGACCCAAAGCACCGTAAGGTGCTGAGTTCTACCACAATGATGTTAGGGATCATAATGATCATAAATTTCATTCTATTTGGGAAATATTCCTCTGGTTGGTGGGTCAAAATACCATATATAGATACACCTCTAGTATAACCAAATAGAGATGTCTATTCTCATTTTGGGGGCCATTAAAGGTTTAGGGAAACCCGAGGCACTCAAGATATGAAGTGTGATTTGTAAATTTGGATTCTTAAAAGAAAATGGAAGCACCATGTACTCAAGTGGACCATGGTCAGGATCTTATTGTCATTTAATATGGAATTATTATGGGTGTTGGGGAGCCCAATCTAAAATAATATAGTGGATACATATCTGTTGTGTAGTTTAATATCATCTGACAAGGATGTTTTCCTTACATTTTAACATTATGTAGTAAGGATGTAGGAACCTATATAGAATTTTAAAAAATACCCATGGGGAAAACATTTAATGGTAAAAGGAGTTTATATATATTCAGGGTCTTTTATTGATGAAAATGATTAATGATTGGTATCCATATGTCAGATCCCTACTTTCATAGGTTTATATCATGTACAAGAAAGCCATATGTAGATCTGAATCATATATAGGAAAAGCGTGTCTGCATGACTCCTCCCACTCTAAATAGGGGTATCTTAAATTTTATGGATGGAATTATTTGGGTTTCCCTAGGCATATTTTAATGGTAGGAATCATTCAATAATTGGCTACTTTAAAGATATGATTCTACATAGATCTAACTTTTATACAGGGGAGAGAATAATTTCATCTAATTCCCTTAGTGAGTCCCAAAATCAAGGTTGGTTATTGGGTCAACTATATAGATCAGCCTTGTACATAGGTATAAGTCGTTTCCATATTTCATTGTATTATAGAGGTGAATAATTAAACACTAATATATATTCACGAATATAATGGCCCACTCTATACGATTTTAGGTCCTGCAGGATAGACCATATATCATACAATTTAAGGTCATGTAACTTAGACATTATCATGAATTTTAATGAATTGTGAATAGAAAGTGGTCATTTGGTATAACATAATTAGACTGAGAAATGGTTCTCCATCCAAGACATGTATTGGTTTCACAACATATAGTGGATTTCTCGGTTCCCTAAACTCACATGAGCTAGGCTCAGTGTGAGAAAAATGGATAAATGGGTAGATAATTAAGATGTGTGTGGGTACTTGATAGGGAATATAAGAGTTGTTCCATAATTTATTATGGAATATTACCTCCCAAAATATCTAATTGTATTGTAGGAACATTATTAGGTGTGATGGAAACTCTTTATTGGTCTTGAAATGGGGAATCTAATCATCACTACATATCCTGTGATTGTATGAATAAAGACACATGTAGTTCTCATATAGGTCCCTACATAGGTCCATCCCATATAAAGGTGGTTCATTTTTATTATTCTATATGTTTTTTCTAGATCTAGGATTAGAGATCTGAGTATCACTTTGTATCATGATGTAATAGGAATCAAGCCACATTTAGTTCTTGTATGAAACTTCTCTGACCAAGTATACACCATGCATGGGGAGTGAAACATTTTTATATTATGGATGGATCCATGAATAAAATTATAGTATTCCCTATATATCCTATAGTAATAATAATAAATCCAAACATAGTTCTTGAATGGAAAACTTTCCACTATGGTCTGACCTATATGGGGAGGGGGGAATTATTTCCATTGATATTGCGAATGGACCTAGGATTTTTGATATTTGTGTCACTATATATCCTATAATGGAAGAAATCAAGCCACATGTAGTCCTTGAATATAAAATTATCCCCATTGGTTTGACCCATGCATAAATGGGTCATTATTTTCCATTGATATTGCAGAAAGATCTAGGATTGGAGATCCCGGATATTGGGACCAAGTTGGATGGATGTTTTTTTGAAAGTTGAAAGAAGTTTGTACTAAAAGTGTGGTGTTTTGTAGTCAAAGAGAAATAAATCACCTAAATTTGTAATAGTTGTTTATTAGACTCACCATTATATTTATATTATCAAACATAAAATTCATATGAAATTCCATAGGTTTTGAAGAAGTTTTTAGGGATAAAGGGTTCATCGGAATTACCTTTGGTACAGAACAAAAGTTTTGATAATAATGAAAAAAGGTATCAAAGTCTGGATGACACCAATTTAAATATGAATATCCTTTGTGTATTTTAAACTCTCAAATTTTATAAGTTATTCGAGAAACTTATGATAAAATCCTTATAAAATAAATTGGGATAAGAAGTGTTACCATTTATTTTGGGGGAGAAAGGATATTTTGGAAGAAAGATAAGTCATAATGTGTTGTATTATAAGTCAGATGATGCTATTATAATCCAAACTATTGTCAAATTAATGAGGGATTCATGGTTACAAGTATAATTTTGTTAAAGAAGAAATACTAGAGATGAATTTTTCCATTCTCAGTTCATCGATGTGAAAACATCAGATGTATAATTGTTTAATGATTGAGAAGTTATGTCGGAAATGTGAGAAGAAAAAAATGTTAGTTTTTATTGAGACAAACAATCCACAAGATACAAATATTTAGAAAAGATATTTTTAAATTATGAAATCTTATTTTCAAAATAATCAAAAAAAAAGAAATAAGTTTCTGGTGAAACTCATACATCGGACATGGTGTACCACCAATTAATTAAAGGTAGAGAAGTTTGACAAAGATGTGTCTGTGGATGTTGTTGGGTTCAATAAAAAGAAAATAATTTGAGTTTTTTGGATTGATATGTGTAACAAAGTCATAGAATGATCAAATATATGATCAATATTATAGTCAACCATTTTTACAAAGTTCAATTTTTTTGTATCAATTAGGTCAAGAGATAAAGAATAACTATCATTTTTTTCAAATAAGTCAAGTGTCATCAGACAGTATGTGCTGTAAACTATTGGACTTTAGGTTAAATTGATACATTATAGTGAGGTAGGGACCAATTCATTATGTGTGACCTGACACTGATAATTTCATTAGATGTAGGATCATCGGTCTGAAGAAAAGAAGAAAACAAGTATAGTGAAAGTGTTTTTCAAGAGGATATGAATCTGGTTCTAAATTTTTTACATGGTGTTCTTAAATCTTTATAAGTTACGACTATGTTTATGGGAAAATAATGGAAACCAAAGTCTAATGAAGTATCAACAATATTTTGGGAATAATGGTTTCAATGATAAGAATGAATAGTCGGTATGAATAATTTGAATGAGAAGTATCTTTCAAATGGTACTAAGAATCATAATTAGAATCCATTTTTTCATCTAATCAACTAGTATAGAGAAACATAATGAAGAATTTCTTATCATAAATATGTATTTATATTAATGAAAAAATCATAGTGACAACGGGAATCATACTGGGGATATATTAGAATGTATAAAGAAAGATGAAGAATGAGAAGATTACGTAAGTTTAGATAAAATTGAGAAGTGTAGAGAATCTTTGAAAAAATCAAAGATGAAATTGAAATTAATGGGAAAATTCATGTTTTAGAAAATTTGGTTCGACAGAAAACTTTTCAAATTCAAGCCTAAATCATTTTTTAGGGTACCTATAAAAGGAAGGGAGTACAATGTACTTTTTAATAGATCAGAACACAGTTCACAAGCGGATGAAGTGGGAGAAGTTCTAAAGTTTTAGTGAGAATGAGTTTTTGGACAAATCTTATCTAATGTAGTTTTCTGGATAGAATAAGTATAAAGAAGATCATATAAAGTGGTTACCGGATTAGATGGAGCAATCAGAAAGGGATTTACAAACTTAGATAGAAGTAGTTCAGAATTGTTTCAGTGGTATTCTAAAAAAATTATATTTCTGGACTGATAAATTATTTTGAGGAATTAAACTGGGGTATTATACTGAATAACATTATTAATTCTAGAGAAGGTTTTTTATACTACTAGGTTGGAAAGTATAGAATTATTTTGAATATTATATTTGTGAAATTTGATAAGGAGTCATAATAACTTGTTTTGAACCAACTGGTGAAGGTTTCATTACTTATTAGATAAACTCATATTACATCATTTTATTTTTCATGAAGCATATGCATTGTTATATTTATCTTAGTGACACACAATTTTAAGGGTACATCCTACTTGTTTTTATCCACACAAAATGATTATTTTCTAGTGGATTGTGGGGTATTTGATTGTTTCCAAACCATACCAAAGACGTAGCTACTGTTGTTAAGTAGTGAACCTTGTAAAAACTTGTGATCACATGGATGTGCAATTTTTTTGTTTTTAGAGAAGTTATAATTTATTAATAGGTGGTGACGGATGTATCAATAGAAATAAAATTTAAAATAAAAATATATCCTTGATTCACCCCTGCCCCCCTCTTAGTGATATATTGATCCTGATTGGGAAAAAATAATCATTATAATAGGGAAGGTTACATTCATTTTCTCATTACTGAAGTTTTTGAATATAATATCTGATGGAAAATATAAATTTTATGAATAGTGAAGGGATTCTGGTCTTAAATGGGAAGAACTATCATATCTAGAAGGATTACGTGTTTCCTTATCTTATGTCTCCTGGATATGATGTTATTAAAGCTAAAACAGAAGGATTTCCTCCTATTGATGAAATATCTCTTCTTACATCTATTAATAAGAATAACGTTGAGGATGATGGAATATTTAAGAATTCATTAATCTCATCACACTCTAAAATTTACTTTCTTAGATTGAAGGGAGTTCATAATTACAAAGGTATATGAGAAAAGTTAAAGAAAATTTATAAAGGTAATATAAATGTGAATAAAGCCAAGTTAAAAATTTGGTGGCTAAGTTATGAAGATATAAAAATGGTTTTCTATGAATATATTGGTGAATTATTTATAAGGAAGAATGATATTTTTATCACCATCATATGTCTTGGTGAAAAGATGAAAAACTTAATTATTGTTGAAATGATATTAATAATTCTTCCTAACATGTTTAATTCCAAAAATTCCTTGTTATAAATTAGAGATACTGAAACTATATCTATGTATGATCTTAATAGCACTCTCATTACTTACTAAATGAGAATAGATAATTCTTTGAAATACAAAACAAAATTTGGCCAATAAAAGTCCTTATATGATACAAATATTGGAATTTCTAAGAATGTTCTTGAAAAATGAGAATGTGCAGACTCTGATTCCAAAAATGAGGCATGTAAAAATATTGATTAATTTTTATCCTTATTTTCTAAAAATGTTGAAATGGGTAGAACTAAATATAAGAGGAAACTTCCCATGAAATGTTTTGAATATGGAGTCGTTGGGCACTTTGCAGTTAATTTTCCTCAAAGAAAGAAATAAGAGGATAATGATGAAGTTGAAATAATACTGATAAGATCTAGGAGTAAATAGTTTTATACCCCTAAATATTATTCCAAAGGTATAGATAAAAAGTTCTCTAAATCCAAAAGTAGATGTTTTTTGTTTAAATGTGATAATGAAGAAGAAAATGAAGCTAAATCCAAAAAGTCTACTGATAATTATATAGAGAATAGTTTTATTAAAGTAGTTTAATAATTAAGAGTTTGAAAGTATAATTCCTAAGGAAGAACAAACTCAATTAAAAAATTCATCTGAATAAATAATTTAATAAATGAATGAGAAATATTGGATGGCCTGTGAAAGAAATCAGGAAAAAGGAAAATGAATTTTACTCAACAAAAATTCAATAATTTTTTCTTGATGAGAAATTTAAGATACTGGAAGATATTTATGATTTGAATAAATCTATTAAGAAATAATATAATTATAATAAACATCTAGAAATAAATTTGAAGGAAAAAAGGAAGTTTTATAACTTATCTAATATAATCTTTTTGAAACTAAGAAGAGGGTTACAAATTTACAAAACTTTATCTCTAATGTTACTGAATGTTCTTAAAAGTGTGAACCTAAGAAGGATTACAAGTTACCTATAACAGATGAGAATAAATATGAAATTTTTTTTGATAATAATAAAGCTGGTAAAGTTACGTATGCGGCTAAAACCAACAATATTGAGAAGTTTGGGGTTTAAAAAAATTGAGTCCATAAAAATTGCTTCCCATTCTAGTTTTGATAAGTCTATAAGTAAATCCAAGTTGAAAAAGAAGATTCTGGGTTATAATAGAAATGATAGTGGTCAAAAAAGATTTAATGTGGGAGATAATATGGTTGTTGAGAAACATGCTCAAAAATCCGGACATTATGGAACTTACATAGAAAACTATTTCTTATATAGATACTATTGGTTTTGTGGTTGATTCTAAAAATTGAAAATAAGTGATACTTTAATAAAAAACATTACTACTATACTAGGAATTATAGAAGGAAAAGTTTTAGGGGGAGTTAATCCTCTCAAAGGATTATTTTTGTGAATAATGGTTTAAAGAAATCTGAGAAGGTTCATGTGAAAGTTGAAAATAGGTACTGATTATCCAATAAAAACATATATTTTAATTACATTTTAATGGTATTAAATGTTCATTTTTGATCTTATGGGCCTAAGTTAGTGCATTTTCATTATGAACATCCATTCTCATCATTTGTGCACTTCATGCCTAATATACACCAATTTAGGCCCAATGAGTCATCTGATTCTAAGGAATGTAATTATCAATTTTATATTTTGTGAAATTTATCTACACTTAAATGTGAACATTTTTCATCCAGGGATCAATGTATAATTCATGGAAGAAGATGAAGATATTTTGTGATGAAAGGAAGCAATTCTAGAGAAGGCAGATTGGACACTAGCCCACTGATGAGACTGTGGAGCCCAACATACAGTCCCAATGAATCCCAACATTTTTGGTATGCTAGAAGACACTCAGAGGAACAAATAACTCTTCATGAGACAATGCTAATTCGGCCTCTATGGTGGTCATTAAAGCGGCCCAAGTTAGAGATACAATTCTGGGCCAGATTCTGCGGCCCAGAAAAACAGTCCACTAATTCTGTCATATCTCGGAATCCGTAACTTCAAATGGGCCCAATTGTTACAGGCGGTTATAAGACATCCGGAGCTCCATTTTCTTCTTCTATGGCCCACTCTGATTCTGCCTTCTAGAAGGTCTTCCAGATGCGTCTGTTCGGTGAAGGAAAGCTGGCTGCCACCTCGGGTCAAATGTGGAAAAGTTCAAATTCCACAAGCTTTCCACCACCTATGGCCTACCAAAATTAATTGAGATGCTTTGTACTGTTTGAGGCTCGACCCAATGCTCCCAAAATGCCTATTTAAGGAAGTGGTGGTGAAGGAGTTGAGGATCTTGGATGCTTTGTTTAATTGTAATGTTATACTGCATTTTTGTTGCCTCAATTTTGTCTTTCACATGTAAGTTGTTCAATTCACTTTAGTTTCTTAATGAAAGTTCTTCTTCTACTCTTATTCTGTTGTTCTTAATATCACTTTGATACCGTTGGATCAAGGTGTGAATTTATTCACACCAACCCTTGTGAAATTATTCACACAACGGTGGAGTGATCATTTTATTTTTGTTGTTTTCTTTACTTCTCCATTTCCTCCCTTATGAGTTTACTTTCCACTTCCATTGAAACCATGGGATCAATGGAGAGCTAACCCACTTATGGGTTGATCCAAGGGAGTAGAAAGGGGCTGGATTGGATGTTATTTATCACCTAATTAATGTATAATCACTTCTTTAATTTGGATTTTTATTTAATGATTTTTAAACTCCATCGTCCTTGTTGAATTTAAGGCCACACACTTCAAGTACTAATACGATCCTTTACCTTGAAGTGCTCAAAACATTGATCCTTCAAGTGTATAGGTGATTAGTATTATAGGGTGTAGGCATTAAACCAGTAAGTTATGATGTTGTTTTATCTCCTTAAATGAACCCATCTCAAATTTAAGAAATTGAAATCATTAAAAAGAAAATACGTCCAATCCACCCCGAGAGATAACCTAGGATCAACTCATTCTTTTAAATTGAATCCACTTAAATATTTTAGATATCTTTAAAACCCATCCAAAATCAATCCAAGTTGGCCACTTCATAGCCAAAAATCCATCCCTTAGGTTGTGTATCTTAGGTATCTTCTTAGGTCTCTGTGGAATTGACAACCCAAGCAACACTACAAGGACCGTTCTACCCTTCTTCTCTTGGGTAAATTTGGGCGTGAACCAAATTTTGGCGCCGTTTCCGGGGACCAAGTAAGTACTTTAGATCCAAAAAAACCTTCTTTCCTCACCTCCATTCTTCTACTCTCACCCAAGATCTCTTATCTTGTCCCTTTCTCTCTCTTTTTTGGCGCATGTCGACCTACACCCGCGATTTCTCAAATAGACTAGTTAGGGTGGAAAGTCCTAGGATAGGGGAGTCCAGTGCACCTAAGGGATTGTTTAAATCAGATTCAAATATTCTTGAAACCCCAAAGTCAGAACTTGAAACAAGTCCAATGGAGGGTCATCCACAAAATCAAATTGTAAACCCTTGGGGGAATCAAATGGGAAACCAAAACCAAGAAGCTCCAAACTTAGGGAATGTAGTTGATCAAACCATGAACGACTACCTCACTCCAGCTTGGACCAATGCCCCCTCATGCATTAGACGCAATTCCATAGAAGACACCAACTACATATTCAAACCCCATGTCCTAAACCACCTTCCAACCTTTCATGGGATGGAGTCAGAAATGTCATACCTTCATGTCAAAGAGTTCAACGACATTGTTGAAACCATGTGTCCCCCACATCAACTAGAATCTGCTAAGATGAGGCTATTTCCTTTTTCATTAAAGGATCGAGCTAAAAATTGGCTAAACAACTTGAGACCTGCATCAATCCACTCTTGGGACCAACAGCAAAGAGAATTCTACAAAAAATACTTCCCTCATCACAAAACAATTGTACTTAAAAAGAGCATCCAAAACTTTTTTGAAAAAGAGGGAGAGTCATTTTATGAAACATGGGATAGGTTCAAAGACACCCTAAACATGGTTCCACACCATGGGTTTTCCATACCTGAACAAGTGAGAATTTTCAATGAAGGGTTAGGTCCGAGTAATAAAAAATTCATTGACATGATGTGTAATGGAACTTTTAAAAACAAGGCCCCAAATGATGCTTAAGAGTATCTGGAAAGTCTGGCTGAACAAAACCAAACTTGGTGAACTTCACCTTATTCTGAAAATCCACAAAGAACCACTAGAATTCATACACTTAGAGAAGAGGAAAGCCTTAGGTCTAAACTCGCAGCACTCTCTAGGAAGGTTGAAGAGATAGACCATAGGAAAGTCCATGAAATCCAAAATGTAGACCTTGTTTGCACAATTTGTGACAAACATGACCATAAAACAGACAACTGCCCAACCATTCCATCCATCAAGGATGTTCTTCTAGGAGGACCCCCAGTGGAAGTCAATGCCCTAAACTTTCAAAAGCCCCAATACCAATACACCTTCAATCCAAGGTACAATGACCACCCAGGCTTCCGATGGAAGGATAACCAACAACATAGCCAACCCCAAGGGAAATATCCTTACCCTCAACCGAACTACCAAACCCATAACCAGTTCCAAACCCAACCTATCCAATACCAACAGCCACCGGTCCATTTTCAACAAACCATCCCACCTCCAAAATATCCCCCTGGGATAAACCAACCTACTCAAGCACCAACCCAAACTGTTCCACAAAACCTACTAGAACAACTGTGCAAACAAATGGAGAGGATGAACTCAGAAGTCTCTTCCCTAAAACAAGAACTTCAAACCATCAAAACAAGAAAGGCACCCATTCCTACTCAGTCAGTGCCATCCTCAACTTCAAGGGGAGAGTCAAGTTGTGCTCAAACAACTCATGAACAACTAAAGGCTGTGACTGTTTTAAGAAGTGGGAAATCAATTGAGAAACCTGAACAACTAATGCAGAACCCACCTGAAGATTCAAACTTGGATGAAAATTCAAATGAACCACAAGATCAAACTAAGGAAATTGATAACAATGTGAAAGAAACAACTCTTCAACAAACAACCCCACAACCTACACCATTTCCCCAACGCATGAGGGGGAAAACCAAGCCTGAACTAAGTGAAACGTTGAGGGAAATATTTTCACAAGTCAAGTTGAACATACCCCTTCTTGATGCAATCCAAACCATACCTGCCTACTCAAAGTACCTTAAGGACTTGTGCACTTTTAAAAGAAAACTTTCCCATAAAAACCAAGTCCTTTTGGCTGCTAATGTGAGTACCACCATTCAAGGGACCATTCCCCCTAAGTTGAAAGACCCAGGTTTCCCTAACATCAATGTTGAACTAGGAGAAAGCAAAGTTGTCAAAGCCTTGTGTGACCTAGGTGCTAGTTTCAATCTCATCCCATATGCTGTGTACTGCCAGTTAGGCCTAGAAGAACTCCAACCCACATCTGTCACACTTCAACTTGCTGATCGTAGCATTAGGGTTCTAAAGGGGATTTTAAAGGACGTTCTGGTAAAGGTTGAAAACTTCATCTACCCTGCTGATTTCATTGTCCTTGACAACCATCCAAATTTAGGAAATAAGGAACAAACCCCAATCATCCTTGGTCGTCCTTTCCTTGCAAAAATCAACTCTGTTATCCGAGTCTGAAATGGGAACATGACCATCACCTTTGGGAACATGAGTCTAGACTTGAACATCTATAATGCAAGCTCACAAATAGGGGATGACGAGGATATTCATGAAGTAAACATGATAGGAAGCATTGATAATGAATCCATGGAACATCAAGGAATATTTGATGGATGTTTAAGTCAGGATGAGATTGATTTCCTTTGTTCATATGAAGGAATTTTATCTCTTTGGATTGAATCATTTTCAAATTACTCTTATGATGAAGTCTTAGGTCCAACAATCAGTGAAACCTTTCAAGAAACCACTTTCATAGAGACCCCTCTAAATTCATTCCCTAAATCTGATCAATCCAATCTAGTAGCTGAAACTTCTACATGTGAGGAATCAATCCTATCTGAAACTCTAAAAAAAGAAATTGATCTTGATCCAATGTCCCAATCTTCTGCTGAAATTCTGAACCAACCTGATCTTGAATTGAAGGAACTTCCTGCTGCACTAAATTATGCCTTCCTAGGGGAAAATCAAACACATCCTATTGTCATTTCTTCTTCTCTTGAATCCAATCATGAGAGGAGGCTTCTAGATGTCCTTAGGAAGCATAAGAAAGCCATCGGTTGGACCCTTTCTGATATTCCTGGGATTATCCCACTTATCGGGACTCATAGGATTGTTTTGGAATCTGATTCAAAGCCATGTCGTCAACCTCAACGGCGACTCAATCCTAATCTCATGGAGGTAGTAAGGAAAGAACTTCTGAAATTGTTGAAAGATGGTATCATATATACCATAGCTGAGAGTGAATGGGTGAGCCCAATCCATGTGGTTCCAAAAAAGGCTGGAATCACAGTGATAACCAATGAGGATGGAGAGATTCTTCCAATAAGGGTGAGTAGTGTATGGAGGGTCTGCATTGACTATAGGAAACTAAACTCATTCACCAAGAAGGACCATTTCCCCTTACCATTCATTGACCAAGTCCTTGAGAGAGTGGCAGGTCATGCCTTCTACTGTTTCTTATATGGGTACTCGGGGTACAATCAAATTGAGGTCTCCCTAGAGGATCAAGGGAAGACTACATTCACATGTCCTTTCGGTACCTTTGCCTTCAAACGCATGCCCTTCGGGTTATGCAATGCCCCTGGAACCTTCTAGCGGTGCATGATGGGAATCTTCTCAGACATGGTAGGGGATTTTCTTGAGGTCTTCATGGATGACTTCTCTATGTTTGGGGATACTTTTGAGGGAAGTCTGCAGAATGTGGAGAGAGTCTTGTCAAGATGTGAAGAAAAAAATCTGGTCATAAACTAGGAAAAATGCCATTTCATGGTTAAAGAGGGAATTGTTCTAGGCCATCTGGTCTCGAGTAGGGGGATTGAAGTTGATAAAGCAAAGGTTGACATCATTCGTCACCTTCCATCACCCAAAACTGTCAAGGAAGTGAGGTCTTTCTTAGGACATGCTGGATTCTATAGAAGATTCATCAAGGACTTTAGTTCAATATCCTGTCCCCTTTGTGCTCTCTTAGTAAAGGATGCTCCGTTTGTTTGGACAGAAAGAGGTGAGGGTTCATTCTCAACCCTCAAATCCTCTCTCACCTCTCCTCCCATTATGAAATCTCCAAATTGGAACCTTTCTTTTGAACTTATGTGTGATGCCAGTGACTTTACTGTTGGAGCTGTGTCAGGACAACGTTGTGATAAAACTCCTTATGTCATTTCTTATGCAAGAAAATCCTTAAATGATGCCCAAATCAACTACACCACCACTGAAAAGGAGTTACTTTCTATTGTGTTTGCCTTAGAGAAGTTTAGGTCCTACCTCTTAGGATCACCCATCACTGTGTTCACTGACCATTCTGCACTAAAATACCTCTTCCAAAAACAAGATGCTAAGGCTAGACTGATTAGGTGGGTCCTTCTCTTACAAGAATTTTACCTCACAATCAAGGATAAAAAGGGAGTTGAAAATGTTGTAGCTGATCACCTCTCTAGGATGGAATTCAAAGACAACTCAAATCACCTTTCTGTGTCTGATTCGTTTCCTGATGAACACTTATACTTTGTGAGTGACTGCCCTTGGTATGCTAACATAGCAAATTTCTTAGTGACAGGAGTCATTCCAAAATTCTTAGGGACTCAAGTTCGAAGGAAATTCCTTTCTGATGTTAGAAACTATGTGTTTTATGATCCATACCTCTATAAGTTCTGCCCTGACCAACTCATTAGGAGGTGTGTTCCAGAATCTGAACAAGAGTCCATCCTTAAATTCTGTCATAGTGAGGCATGTGGAGGTCACTTTTCCTCTAAGAAAACATCTGCTAAGATTCTTCAATGTGCTCTTTTCTGGCCCACCCTCTCAAGGGACTCCTACACATTTTGTCAAAGTTGTCCTAGGTGTCAACAAGTAGGGTCCATCACAAAAAAGAATCAAATGCCACTCACTCCCATCTTAGTGGTTGAAATCTTTGACTTTTGGGGAATTGATTTCATGGGTCCCTTCCCAAACTCTCAGGGATACCTCTACATACTCTTAGCTGTTGATTATGTCTAAAAATGGGTTGAGGCCATTCCCACAAAATCCAATGATCATCAAACTATGATTAGATTCCTAAAAGAAAACATATTCTCTAGATTTGGAATTCCTAGGGCTATCAGAAGTGATCGTGGAACCCATTTCTGCAACCGCCCATTCACTTCGCTCATGTCTAAGTATGGTATTTCTCATAAAGTTTCCACTGCATACCATCCTCAAACCAATGGTCAAGCTGAGTTAGCGAATATGGAGATTAAGAAAATTCTTGAAAAAATTGTCAACCCCTCTAGGAAAGATTGTTCTGAGAAACTCTTAGATGCTCTTTGGGCCTATAGAACTGCATATAAAACCATTTTAGGAATGTCCCCATATAGGTTGGTTTATGGTAAAGCATGCCATTTGCCAGTGGAGATTGAACATAAGGCCTTTTGGGCAATTAAGAAAATGGATTATGACCTCTCATTGGCCAGAACAAAAAGGAAATTAGATCTTAATGAACTGGAGGAACTAAGGATGGAGGCTTATGAAAATTCAAGGATCAATAAAGCTAGAGTTCAAGCCTACCAATATAAGAATATCAAGGTCAAACATTTTGAACCAGGAAAACTTGTGCTCTTGTATAGTTCAAAACTTCATTTACATCCGGGAAAGTTAAGGTCTAGATGGTCAGGACCTTTCATAGTGCATCATGTATTCCTCCATGGGGCAGTAGAGATTCAAGATCCCACAAGTGGTTACATTTTCAAGGTCAATGGTCAAAGGTTAAAACCATTCATTGAATCATTCATTAAATAGGAAATAGAGGTTGAGTTAACTGAGCCAACCTATGAACAAAGAACAAATTAATAGATTTAGGGTCCATGTCGGGCTAACGACGTTAAACAAAGCGCTGAATGGGAGGCAACCCATGGTTTTCATGTTTCCAATAATTTTGTTGTTTTAATCAACTTTATATTTTAAATAGGGTTAATGAAACATTTTGATATTCTGAAAAAAAATAAACTGTTGACCTGTTCTTCTATAATGAGTATGGATGGGTACGAAAGGGGAGCACCATATTCATCCGTGTTACGTGGTGTGATCCTTGAGTAATACCTTACCCAGAAATTTAAAAAAGAAGACAATGTATCATCAGTTAATTTTGTTTTATTTTTATTATTTTATAGGTTAAGATAAAAATAAAAATAAAATAATAATAAAAAAAAGTCCACGCCATAGGCCATGGGGCAAACCCCGTCACAACCGGCGAAGCCACGGGGACTCGAACCCGGGACCGAAGGGAGACAGGGGCGCGCGCTTACCACTGACCTGCGGCTTCTTGTGCTTCCTTATTCTATAATTTTTATATATATTATTATATTTTACTTCCTTTATTATATAAATATATATATATATTGTTTTTTTTTGTTTGTTTTTTTTGTTTTTCCTTTTTCCACTAGGGAACTTTGCAAGCGACATGGATATCAAAGGAATAAATTTGAGCAGAAAGAACTTCAATCTACAACCACCAGGGGACTTCATTCCATGATCCTCATATTTTAATTTCCTTATTGAACTCCCCTTTTTATTCCTCTACCCCATTCTAAATTTTGTTTTTATGAAACTAGGGACAGTTTCATTCTAAGTTGGGGGGTGTGGAAACAAAATGTTTGTTTAAAAAAAACAATGATAACAAAAAGAAGTAAAATTTCTTTATCATTCATATAATAACATCTTTTCTCACATAAAAACTACATATCAAATAATTATTATTTCCTTGACTCTTAATTTAATTCATGATTAAGTTTAAAAGCATAGATTTCGGAAAGTGAGGCTGTCCAATGTGATATTTCATCGTTTATATTTTCATCCAAATAAAAAAATACCACAATGCACGTCCTCTAGACTGTGGGGTACTAATTTCAATTTTTGGGGTCCCATAATAAATATCATAGGCTGGTTTTATTTTTATGAATAATATGAGTATTCAAAAAAAACTAAAAAAAATTATTAAAAAAAAAATTGCATGTAGAGAAATGGATTGATAAAATGCAAGGCTTTCGGCACTTGGGGATCGTGACTCCAGAGTTGTCTAGCCCTGAGTTTTTCAATATATCTCTATTTATGGTAATATGACTTTGTTTTTGATTAAGTTAACTCGAGACGATTCCCGAGTATGTGGGCTTCACTTGGTGCCCTAAGGCCTTTGAGTCTGGGAGTCATCAGCAAAGTCTTGCTACATGGGTTAATTTGATTAACTGCAATCTCAATTAATATGGAAATATTGCAAAAAAAAATCAAAAAAAAGAGAATGAATAATACTCATATTAGGATTAAATGTGATTCCACCTAGTGCTTCCATGATTTCCCCCTTGAATGAAAATGAACCCCCATATCTATTGTGATACACAACACATCATTACACCTAATTTAGTTGGATGAAGTATGATGATGTATTTGATAAAAGGAATGGGATTGGGATTGGGATCTGCTTTTAAATTCATCTTGTTTTAAATTATCTTGAAAGGTTATAAAAATATATTTGTGTGCAGTTTACATTGTGAGCACTGTTTGTTATAATGTGTTTGAAGAAAGGAATTCAAATAAAATCATTGAATTATTTGCTCGGGACTAGAAAATCTCAAGTTGGGGGGTGTGATTATCCAATAAAAACATATATTTTAATTACATTTTAATGGTATTCAATGTTCATTTTTGATCTTATGGGCCTAAGTTAGTGCATTTTCATTATGAACATCCATTCTCATCATTTGTGCACTTCATGCCTAATATACACCAATTTAGGCCCAATGAGTCATCTGATTCTAAGGAATGTAATTATTAATTTTATATTTTGTGAACTTTATCTAAACTTAAATGTGAACATTTTTCATTCAGGGATCAATGGGGAATTCATGGAAGAAGATGGGGATATTTTGTGATGAAAGGAAGCAATTCTAGAGAAGGTAGATTGGACACTAGCCCACTGATGAGACTGTGGGGCCCAACATATAGGCCCAATGAATCTCAAATTTTGTGGTATGCTATAAGACACTCATGGGAACAAATAACTCTTCATGAGACAATGCTAATTCGGCCTCTATGGTGGTCATTAAAGCGGCCCAAGTTAGAGATACAATTCTGGGCCAGATTCTGCGGCGCAGAAAAACAGTCCACTAATTTTATCATATCTCAGAATCCGTAACTCCAAATGGGCCCAATTTTTACAGGAGGTTATAAGAAATCCGGAGCTCCATTGTCTTCTTCTATGGCCCACTCTGATTCTGCCTTCTAGAAGGTATTCCAGACGCATCTGTTTGGTGAAGGAAAGCTGGCTGCCACCTCGGGTCAAATGTGGAAAAGTTCAAATTCCACAAGCTTTCCACCACCTATGGCCTACCAAAATTAATTTAGATGCTTTGTACTGTTTTAGGCTCGACCCAAGGCTCCAAAAATGCCTATTTAAGGCAGTGGTGGTGAATTATTTGAGGATCTTGGATGCTTTGTTTAATTGTAATGTTATGCTGCATTTTTGTTGCCTCAATTTTGTCTTTCACATGTAAGTTGTTCAATTCACTTTATTTTCTTAATAAAAGTTCTTCTTCTACTCTTATTCTATTGTTATTAATATCACTTTGATACCGTTGGATCAAGGTGTGAATTTATTCACACCAACCCTTGTGAAATTATTCACACAACGGTGGAGTGATCATTTTATTTCTGTTGTTTTCTTTACTTCTCCATTTCCTCCCTTATGAGTCTACTTTCTGCTTCCATTGAAACCATGGGATCAACGGAGGGCAAACCCACTTATGGTTTGATCCAAGGGAGTATCAAGGGGCTGTATTGGATGTTATTTATCACCTAATTAATGTATAATCACTTCTTTAATTGGGATTTTTATTTAATGATTTTTAAACTCCATCATCCTTGTTGAATTTAAGGCCACACACTTCAAGTACTAATACGATCCTTTACCTTGAAGTGCTCAAAACTTTGATCCTTCAAGTGTATAGGTGATTAGTATTAGAGGGTTTAGGCATTAAACCAATAAGTTATGATGTTGTTTTATCTCCTTAAATGAACCCATCTCAAATTTAAGAAATTGAAATCATTAAAAAGAAAATACGTCCAATCCACCCCGAGCGATAACCTAGGATCAACTCATTCTTTTAAATTGAATCCACTTAAATCTTTTAGATATCTTTAAAACCCATCCAAAATCAATCCAAGTTGGCCACTTCATAGCCAAAAATCCATCCCTTAGGTTGTGTATCTTAGGTATCTTCTTAGGTCTCTGTGGAATCGACAACCCAAGCTACACTACAAGGACTGTTCTACCCTTCGTCTCTTGGGTAAATTTGGGCGTGAACCAGGTACCAATCATCATAAATGATTTATGAATTATGTGAATAACCGGTACATATTTTAAAATATTTTCTAATTTTTTAAAAATTACAACAACAAAAATTAATGATTATTAGAATCCGGATGTGAGGAAAGAAAATGGGAAAGAAAAATCTCTTGTTGTTGAAACCACACCCGAAGATTCAAAAGAAGAATGGTCTTAGATCATGTATACTTGGTGTTCTTCTTATATGATTGGAGACTTAAAATTCTTCAATAATGTGGAAGACTTCAAAGAAAGAATAGTGACATTTTTCTATTATTAATCCCCTCGAATAAAATGAGTTGGATCTACTATTATGGGGGAAGAAAAATTAAAGACTAATAAATTGTTGTTTATTAATGGGATTAAACAAAACATGCTAAGTGTCTTAGAAATTTTTCATTAACCTAGAAAAGTTATTTTTATAGAAGTTAGTTTTTTTAAAGTATAGTAATATTGAAGGATATTTACAAGATTCCAATGTATAAAAGGAAACATGTTCCAAGTTAGTGAATTACAAAACTCTTATTACATAAGCATGATGGAAGAGAATAAATTGTGGCGCAATAGGTTGGGACACATGTGTTAGAGAAAAATCAGCAAGTTATCAAAGTGAGATAGTGTTCATAAAATTCCAATTATTTTTATAAGAAGATATTGGTGTTGTACAATTTTGTAGAAAATAAAGATTACAAACTTTGTGTATAAAAAAGTTGAAATTTGTACAAAATGACCCATGTAACTTATTCCTTCAGATATCTATGGGACAATGATAAGACAATAAAATCTTGGAGATATTTAATTAATTACATTAATATATTAATTTACTCACATTACTTATATTATGTATATGAAACATAAGTCAGATTCTATAAAAATGATTAAATGTTTCAAGAGAAAAACATAGATGAAATGTGATTATTCAGTGAAGAAGTTGTGAACAAAAAATATTGGGGAATAAAAACATTAAATGTTTTAATGTTTTCTTGAGAATCATGGAATTTAGAATGAGTTCTATAAAATTTAAACTCCTCAAAAAAGGTTTTTTTAAAAATAATTAATATAATTTTGGTTGAAATGGGTCAAACTATGTTACTTGAACATGGTATTTCTAATTTATTTTTTAGGAAAGCCATGAGCAGTAATATTTTTTTCAAAAGTGATGTTTCTAAAGGACATGTTTAGATATGTATCCATGTGAAATTTTTTATGATAAAACTATAAGTTTTAAACATGTATGATTTTTTGGGATTCCATGCATTGTAAAGAAGAAAGGTGGAATCCTTGGAAAATTTGACTAGGAAGGTGAATATGGAATTTTTATTGGCTATGCTCTAAAAGGAAGAGGATATAGTTGTTTTAGAAAATAAATAGGAATATTAGTTGACTCTATTTTTGTGAAAGTAATGGAAAAACTAAGAAATATCCTAAAAACTTTGACAGATAAAGAAGTTGAACATGATTAAAGAATTTATTATAAAATATATGATAAGAATGAGAACACTTGTAATCCTACTCAAGAAGAAGAATCAGACTCAGTTTTTTCTAGTGACAAGGAGGAATCGTGAAAATATCATCCTTTTATTAAGAATAAAGTGGAATATCAAAACATAATTGGTGATCTACAGCAAAAGGTTCAAATAAGAATAACATCAAAAGCAATTATTCATACGTCCTTATATTCAAAAGTGGTGGCAAAATATGTGAATGAAGATTTTGAGCATCTATAATTGGTTAATGATATGAATTAAGAGTTAGAATATATTTATAATAATGATACTTGGGAAATTATACCCAAACCAAATGAAAAAAATAGTGGTAAAATGTTTGTTTTCTCAAACAAGATAAATGAAGATAGAAAAGTGATAAGAAACAAATAAAGATTAGTGCGCAAATTTTACTCATACTTTGAAGGAATTTATTTTGATGAGAATTTTTATTTGGTGGAAATGTTATAAATGATTAGATTTTTTATTTATATTTATGAAAAATGAAGTTCTAAATTTTTTCAAATGGATGTGAAATCATTATTTTTTAATGTTGAACTATATTAGGAAGAATATATTGAACAAATGTGAGGATTTGATGTTGGGAAGGATAAATTTAATCTTTTAAAGTTAAATAAGTTCATATATGGTATAAAGAAAATACCAAGGTCATGGAATTACAAATTAGATACCTGCTTAAGAATGATGAGTTTTAAGAAAGGAATAGTTGATTATAATCTGTACATCAAATAAAGACATGATTTGTTCCCTTATTTTATTTGTTTCTTTTGATGACATTATTTCATTTGGGAATGATTAAATTAATTGTGAAATATTTACTAAAGAAAATAAAAAATTGTTTGAAATTTTCTTATTGGGTGAAATTACATACTTTATTGGGTTGCAAGTCTCACAAAATAAGAAAAAAAAATCTTTCTCATGAAAATTATTCTAAGGATTTTTTTATGAAGTAAAGCATGGAAAATTTGAAATCGTCTTTCACTCTTATTTATATAGGAACCAAGTCAACTAAATATAGAGAAGGTAAAGAATTTGACTCTAAAGAGTTTTATAAGATTATTAGAAGTTTTATTATTTGAATGCATCAAAACCAGACATTGTTTAGGCTATTAACTTCCATGTAAGATTTCTTATTGCTCTAATAGAATCACATCTATTGGATGGAAAAAGAATTATCAGATATATCAAAGGAATAATAAATTTTGGAATTAGGTATGACAGCTCATAAATTATTGACTTTTTAGGGTATTCCTATATTGATGGGGAAGTAAATGTGAATGATATAAGATCTACATCTGGTGCAACACCTTGATATTTTTTGAAATATTTTCTTTTTTGAATTAGTTTCATATTTTGATATTTTTTAATCCACACAACTATAAATATGTATTCTGTTATATGAAATTAATTTTTTTATCTTTTTCGTCACATAACACCAAGTTAATTCACACAACACTTAGATTATCTTATTATACATTCAATATAATGGTTGGCTTGTGTTGCAGGCATTGTCAACTTTGTTTGATGGTCTGTGTTATAAACAAGACCTAGTTTTACAAAACTAAAGCATATTATTAATATTATTTTTAAAATATTATTATAGTTGGCACCTATCCATTAGTATGGATGTTATAAATAAAATAATATTTAAACATACGAATAAAATAAACCCTTTTAGCTATAAAAGTAAGTAAGAAGTATTTCAAAATAAATAAATTCATTTTCAAAGAAAACTACTCTTCTATGTAAAAACACTATTTTATCTCAATAAATTAAACAAAACACAATTGATGAATTTTTTTAATATATATTCTATCAAGTATTTTACACTAATAGAATATATTTTATAGGGATAAGGTAAGAATAAATGAAATTTTATGAATTAAAATATATATTTTTTAAAAAAGTAATTTTAATTCCATTTAATAGAGAATACTTTTTAAATATGATTTTTCACTTATATAGTTTTTATTTGAAAAACTAAACTTCAATTTTTAAAAATTAATTTCTAAATTCACTTTGGGTGAATTTTTTGTTTTTTCATAAGTTTTATTTTTTGATGAATAGTGAAGAACACTGAATTTTAATTCAAAGCTGCTTTTTCATCTAATTTATTTATAAGGATAGGTTATATTTTTTATTGGTTTTAATGTTTAATTATATAATATATATATATATATAATCCAATTTTTTTAATTGGAATAAATTTCACTTTGAAATTGGAAATAATATCGGAGCAAACTTTTGAACATTTTTACTTTAAAACCCCTCAATGTCATCCTGTATACGATATTAAATTTAAACTAATTTATGCCACTTATGTAACTTGAATTTGAAAAAATGGATTCCATATTTAAAATTATAATAATTTATAATTTCTAATTAATTCAACATTGTTTTTGACCAAAAATATTAGTAAATTTAATTAAAATTAATTACCATGATTATGGTAAAATTAAGCTTAAGAAGGAAGTAAACCTTGATCTTAAAGGCAAAAATGACATAGACACTTATACCAAACCCATTTGATGTCCATATTTCGACCCTATACTACATTTTATTTAATTTTTTCCTTTATTGAATCCACTTGACATAGGAAAATGGTTGGTGGAATTCCCTTTTCAAAAAATTATAAGAATGTTACTCCTCTACTATAAAAAGTTACTCACCCCTCCCACTAATTCACACCTCTAAATCCATTTAGATAAAAAAAATATTCTAAAATAATCTCCAAAAATCCCTCTATTAATCATATAATCCTCTATTTGTTAATGAATCCATCCAAGGAATCCATTTGGTGAAACCCAAAGAAGTTACCCAAAGAAGAGGTAGCATCCTCCCACAAGATCCTTTGTTTTATTTTCACTATCCACTCCTTCAATTATCCTTATTAAATTCTCATATAATAACACCAGTATCCTCAATATACTTATATGTTTTTATTATAATAATTCAACCATCACATACACACACTTCCTTCTAATGGGTAACAACCTTATCGTTCTTATATATGATGAACTACATCCTCATGAAATGATGTCGTTCATTTTTTCCTTTACCACATTCATTGTTGGAATTTATGATGGACACCCTATTTTTATAATATATATATATTATTTATGATTTATTTTTTAATTATTAGTGGGGGTTTTAACCCCTTCTAATTGAGACCAGTATTAAGAATGTGTTTAGTGAACACATATAATATATTTGAAATAATAATTATAATTTAAATATAATATATACATATATATATGTAATTTACTTTCTTTCTTTCAATATAAAAATTAAACCGAAACAATGTTCATGAGTATGTACGTCTTACCATCTCTATGAATAGTGTAGTCCATTTTATATTTCTATATTTTATTAACTATTATAAATACATATATACTGAATATATATGATATTTATATCATTAGTTAAATTATTGAAATAATTATATCATGATATAGGTAAGAGGATCAAGAACAATCTAAAAGATATACAAAAAATAAAGTATATATTACCCGAAACGTAATATTAACATGGATTTTTTAATAAATGGGTAATATAAAGTCATAACCAAATAATATGTGGTGTGAGATATAATTATACAGTTTTATGGTGTATTTATAAAAAAGGAATATATATTATAATTCAGTTTTAATGTGTACAAAAAAATTCAAGACATAAGGTAAGTGGATTTCTAGAATCACATTTATTTCTGTGAGATTTATGAATCATTCACCCCTTGATTCTTTTATGTTGTGTATATAATTCCCATGAATATATAATATGATTATTATCCATAAATATATGGTTATTTACATATCAATTTTATTACCTCTCTTTTATGGGTTTTAGGTTTCAAAACTTACCAAATTAGAAAAGTAGTTTTATCTCAATTTGACTTTTTTGATTGATATGCCATGAATTTGGAAAACCATGTTTTCAAAAAAAAATCAAAATGGTTTTCAAATATGATATTTTAATATAATTTTTAATAAAAACTGATTTTAAAAATATTTTATGGTTTCCATGATTTATTTATAAGTTTTAAATGTTGTTTTTGAAGAAAAATATTTTTAAAAAATCTTTTTGTTTTAAAAATCATTTTCCAAAGAACAAAAGATATTTTCTTCAAGAATTATTTTTTAAAAGGACTTATAAAATTATTTTCAATATAAAATAACATCCATTGTGTAACTTATACCTTTATGGGTAAATTATCAAAATGTTTCATTAATATTACTTCTCTAAATTTTTTATGTTTTGATGGAATGATTTTTATCAAAAGCTATTTCTCTTCATCATGTTATTTGATTATGAAAATCACTTATTTTCATGAGTTATAATATGATTAAATGATTATAAAACTTTTATTTTTTCATATTTTAAGATATTATTACATGTTTATGACACCCATTTTATTTCAAGGGTTGTAATTTGATTTTTATGAATTTTTGGCACATGCATGTGTGATTTAATTATGACAGCCATTTTATTTCACCAATGAATCTCACTACCACATCTCATGGATATATTCCCTACACTTCCATAGTACCCAGACTAGAGGTTTTTTTTACCACGTAGTACCTTATCCTAGAAATCTATAATATTAACTAGCTACTCAACCAAAGTGGTATCGGGCACAAGATCAACATCCTCCCATGTGATCGTATGGAAAGGACCTGGTACATACCTCTTCAACTAGGAAACATGAAACACGTCGTGGATAAAATTCAAACCAAATGGAAAGTCCAACATGTTTTCCACACTCCCCAGTATTTCAACCATCTAAAAGTGGCCCAAAAAACCTCACTACCAACTTACCCTATTTACCCAACTGATGATGTCCCAAGCGAGGTGAAACATTTAGAAAAACCGATCACTAACCATAAACTCTAGTAGGATATGATTATGGTCTTCATAATATTTTTAATGAATCTATGCCCTGATCAAATGCCTCTGTATCAACTAAACTTTCTTTATCATCTCTAAAAAGAGACATGGTCCAACTAAGGACTACTCTCACAAATATACCCAGTATAAGTAAGATCAATAAGGACACCACTAAAAAGCCTCAAAGGGAACCATCCTAATCAAAGACTGATAAATATTGATTTAGGAAAACTTGACCAAAGGAAAATTCTTATGTTAAGATCCACTAAAATCAAGCACACAAGCCTATAGAATATCCTCAAGAACCTGGATATACCACTATGTCTATTCATCCATCTATGGATGATAAGTAATGCTTAATTTCAACTAGAAACCCATTTCCTCCTACAAAACTTTTTATAATATGGACGTAAACCTTGAGTCAATGTTAGAAATAACCATAAAAGGAATCCCATAATGTCTAAAAATGTCATAGACATACAAGTCCCCAAGTTATTCCAGATTATTTGTTTCCTTTATTGGTAAGAAATGCACTGATTTGTGATTCTATCAATAATCTCCCAAATAGCATCCTTCCCACTATAATTATGTGGAAACACAATTATGAAATACATGGAAGTTTCATCCTAATTCCTTACCAGAATGGGTAACGGCTTCAACAAACCTTTAGGTATCTGTTGTTCCTACTTAAATCTCTAGAAAGTGAGAAATTGTGATACAATATCTTCAACTGACCACATCATCCCTGGACACCAATAATGAATAATTAAATCATGGTACTTATTTTTATCCCCAATGTTCATAGAACAACATGACCCATGCCCACTATCTAACAACACCTATCTCAAGGAAAAAGGAACAACCAACCTGCTATGAAAGCACAAAGCTCTATAGGGAGACAAAGACCACTCTCCTGATGTCTCCCCAATATTTAGGATTTCTCCTAAGGTTCAGATCTCAGTGTATTCCATCTAATCAAGATGAAATTCATCATAAAAATATGGGTAAACCTTTATTAAATCCAATAACACCTATCCACCAACCTTATTCACTCCAAAACTCATCTCGATAAACAAAACCATTAAATAACACTCTTCAATTGATGTATTCACCAAATGGATTACTAAACTTCAACTCAGTTCATCAGTAACAATTTTTACTTTACTTGGGGGATATTAGATATCTAAATCAAAGGTATGAAGATACTCAACCCAGAGTCTCTATCACAAAATTCAGAACCCTCTGAGAGAAAAAATACTTCAAGCTTTTGTTATCATAATATACTATAATGTTTTCTTTAAAAAGTTAGTCATGCCATATCTTGAGTGTGTTCATAACAAATTCCAACTCAATAGTAGGGGTAGAGTAGTTCTTCTCATGAGAGTGTAATTGGAATGATACATAAGTCCCCCCTTGTTTCCATTGTATCAAGACACATACCAAAACCATACCTGAGATGTCACAGAAAAAATCATAACCAAAACCTAGTTATGGGAGAATCAACACTACTTCTAAATTCAACCTCAATTTATTCTCCTCAAAATATCTATGTTATTCTTCATCCTATTCAAAATTTCCACCCTCATGGGTCAAATATGTCATTGAAGAGGCAATCATAGAGAACTCCCAAACAAACTATTTATAATAACCAGAAAGCCCCAAGAATATTTGGATCTAAAACAAATTTCTGGGATTTTACCAAGACATAACCACCCATACCTTTTAGGATCTACTAAACCACCCCTCTCATATATAAAATTCCCTCGTAACATCACAAATCAGATCCAAAACTCACACTTGGAAAGTTTACCATACATAAGATGTTCTTTCAACGTTTGAAGAATAAAATCCAAATGGTCCACGTATTCCTCTTCTGACTTAGAGTACACCAATACATAATCTACGAACACAAAAACAAAAAAGTCCAAGAACTTATGAATGGTCTTGTTCATCAGATCCCTAAATACCGTTGGAGCATTAGTGAGACCGAACTGCACAACCAGAAACTCTAAATTCCCATATTGAATCTGAAATACTATCAAGGTTATGTCTTCTTCTTGAGATCTCAATTGGTGATACCCTGGTCATAGTTAGATCTTAGAAAACAAACAATACCCTCTATGTTGAGAAAATATATCATCAATTTTGGGTAAAGGAGATTTGTTCTTAACGGCCAGCCAATTCAGCTTTTTGATAGTTAATTCATACCATGAGACTTTTTTTCCTTCTTATTAAAGATTATTGCTGAAGCCCATGGGGAAATGATAGAACAAATAAATAATTTCACTTCCAGATCCTTGATATGGACCTTAAGTTTCACTAACTCAGTAGGTTCCATTCGATAGGATGGAATAGAAATTGGCATCGTTCTAGGTAGAATTTTAATAGTAAACTAAACCGCTCTCTATGGTGGTAAACTAAAGAAATCATCCAAAAATAACTTAGGGTATGTACACAAAATATTAGGTAGTTAAAGTTAAAATGAAAAGTTTACTACATCAAGAAACATTTCTGACAACTAGCTTGAGATTGTACCGGCATAAGAAACAACATACCCTTCCATTCTCGATCTAGAGTCTCACTCACCATGAAAAAACATGAGTGCACCCATCAATAGATAAGAACTATACTTTATGAAAATAAAATTATATCTTGGATATCACATTTATCATAAAATTCATGTCGATAATCAAGCCAAAGATGTCTCGATCAAGCACTATGAGGTCCCAAACCACCTCAAAGTCGGTTATCACCTCCTGTTATGTGGGACACTTGAAATCTTATTTGAAACTCTTTCCCAACGGTGTAAAAATATCCAAAAATAAATGAATAATATCTGAATGAAAACCCAAAATTTAAACCAATTTTCATGATATAAAATAATGATTATTACCTATATCAAAAAAATCTAGCAGCATAGAATATTAAATAAACATCTTACCTCTAACAGTAGCTGGCCCTCCTTCAGATTCTATTGGAACACACTCTAGAACACAAAGATATCTAAACATAGCCACTTGGAAATCCCCTTTTTTGAGAATGATACCAACCACCCTTGGGAGAATCAACATGAACCTATGATACCTTAGTGAAAGTGCATCCCACCATACTACTTTAGGGCATCTTTTCATAGAAACATTTCAGATGGACATATCACCCACAAAGATGAAAAGTCTTAAGATCCACCATACAATGAGGACCAGTATGACCACACCTCCCACAATGGTAATATATAACCTATTACCTCATGAAATAATCACCTAAAACTTGTCCTTTAGAAAACCAAACACTCTTGTGCTTCCTTTTCTGGCCGGAAGAAGCACCATGGCTAACTATTGCACTAATTGAAGATCCGCACAAACCGGTCCTTCTAGCTATGTATTCCTTAGGAAAAGATACTTTATACACTACCTATACAATGTTCTAAAGTAACAAAAGAACTATCATCGACTAAATATCTTTCCTTATCCCTCTCTCGAACCTCCGAGCCTTCAGGTAATCATTAATGATAAGAGCTGGTGCAAGATTCACCAACTCAGCAAAATGGGTTGAGTACTCCAAAATAGTAAACTCCCCTTTCTCCATGTTCAGAAACTCTTGGGTGTTTTATGCACATAAATTATCAACATAAACCTAATTATTAGATATTTTATTGAAATAAACCCATTTAAGACCCTCATGAAACTTAGCTTTTACTATAGAGTCTGGCCATCTTCTTCTTAGTCCCCTAAGCATATACATGGAAAACCCCACCTAAAAATATTCAAGAGAATTAAAAAAGTTTAAGATCCTCAATATTTTCAAGACACTCCTTTGATTATTGGGTTCCTTTGTCGCCATAGATGACATGTGAATGTTTCTTGGTAAATTCGGAGTTATGATCCTCTACTCGTCTCTGGTTCACAGCACCCAATAAACCGAGAGTCTGAATTGTATGGATAACTACTTCAACCAAAGTAGGGTCCACTAGAGGATCCACCTACGATACCCACATCTAGGATTCTCCTATTATATTTAGAAGAGATATTATATGAGTCATTATTTGTTAAACATAAGAAAATAACCAATTAGTCATGATCATACTCCAAAACTATTGAACCAACTTCTAGAATACATAAAAAATGCATTAATATGATAATAATTTAAAGTGATTTTGAATTTTACCACAAAATAAAACTCCTTTACAAAGTAATGGGACCATTAAAATAAACTCCCCATGAATTTTATTCAAACAACTTACACATAATAAGTCTCCAACTTAGTATATAGGTAAATTTAAATATATTTCCCATATAATTAATTCAACAGAACCCAAATACCAGGTCTTTGGCATAGTAAATATTTTTCGACCACCCATGGAAACTCAGATTCATCCATGGGAATGAGCTAGACAGGCCCCTTTTTTATACCTACTATCTAAATCCTGATGATTTTACTCATATCTACCCAAGATATAGAACTATCTCAGGAAGTGCTAATAGACTTTCTAGAAGAGTAACTCCACTGATACCAAAATGTAACAGACTAACCCAGGTCAACCAGACCACTCACCCAAGCTGTCCCATTATGGGGTGAGGTATAATAAATATAACAAAAGAAGTTATTAATATAATAAAAACAAGATATACAAATCGATTAAAAAGAAGAAAAAAAGAGAGATGCAACAAATACAAATTGGATAAATGAGGAAGAATAAAAATTCTAGACTAAAAAGCCTTCGTGTGAAAAATTGACACTTCTGTGAAGCATCCCAAATGTAAATAGTGACATGAAGAGAAGCTATAATAATACATAATTACTTTCCATTTACTTATGTCCTATAAAAAAAGGTATACGTCAACCCAAAGGAAGAATTAGGGTGTGATAAATCGATCCTAGTAGGAAACAACCAAGGAATTTATATAAGTTATAATAAAAAGAATGCACAAATTCCACTACAAAAAACAGCATATTAGAGGAAGTTTTTTAGAGGGGGTAATGGACAACCCCATGAAAATTCATTTTCTATACAATTAGAGGGGGTTATGTACAACCCCCTTCTAATCATCGAATTTAGAAGGGGTTATAAACCCCCTCTAAATTCATTTTCCATATAAATTATAGGGGGTTATGTGAGATGCTTGATAATCATAGAATTTAGAGGGGGTATGAATCCCCTCTACTTTCTTAAATTAGAAGGGGTTTTGAACCCCCTCTAAAATTTTTAACATTATTTTTTAAATTACTAATTGGAATTTGGAGGGTTTTTTTACCCTCTCTAATTTAAGAAAATGGATGGGGTTCATAACCACAACTAATCAATGATATTAGTTGTGGTTCACAACCCCTATAATGTATTAAATTAGAGTGGGTTCAAAACCCCCACTGATGTCTTAAATTAAAGGGGGTTCAAACCCCATCTAATGTCTTTAAATTAGAGGGGGATGTGAACCCAACTATTTAAAAGAACAAATTCCATAATATATATATATATATATAATTAAAACACTACATATAAAGTTATTTAAATAAATTATATAAACATATTATATAAAATATTTATGTGATTGTATTTAATTTTATTTATATATATACATAAATATAATGTTATAATGTTATTTACATTAATATATATTTATTTTTATAAATTGAATTTCATATAATATTAATTATATATAATATAAAACCATAAACAAATTACATAAATATAATTTATTTAAAAAATATGTCATATAAAAACTCATGCTTGTCGTTTTTATAATTCATAATATAATAACAATAAATATTTTTTAAAATAATATGTTTATGATCTTTTATTATATATAAGTAATATTATACGATATAAAATTTATACAAATAAATATATATTAATATACATATTATTATAAAATTATTTTTACCGAAATACATATATATTAATGTGCATAATAATAAATATATGTATGGAAATTCATTATATAAATATTTGTATACATTGAATTTTATATAATATTAATTATATATACAACATTATATAAATATTTGTATAAATTTTATTTTCTATATATGTATTTCATATAATATTAATTTTATATAATATTATACAATTTATACAAATAAATATATATTAATGTATAAAGTAATAAATATATTTATTGAAATACATTATAGAAATAAAATTTTAAAGATATTGTATTAATATATTTAATAAATAGGTATATATATATTATGTAAATAAGCATGTATGTAATACATAAATATGTATTTAAGTAGATAAATAATGTACATATATAAATATATAAATATATAAATATATATAAAAATATTTACTTAAATATTTACTTAAATGTATGTAAATACACATATAAAATATATAGTTTATATAAATGTATACAATGAATATGATATAAACGTATTATAATATAAATATATAAATACATAATATAAAAATGTATATGTTATTTTATATAAAAATATATATAGGTTATATATTTATATGTATTTTGAATATTTATTCAAATGTTATTTACATAAATAATATTTAATATATATATATATAATCATAACCTATATTATAATGTAGGAAATGAGTTCACTTAAGTGGTTTAGGTGTTGTGTAGTTACTTAGTAGGTACTGAGTTCGAAACCCACGAGCCGATCTTTTACTAATTGGTGGTAACGCGGTGGGAAATTGTGGTGGGGGAGGACTTGGAATCATGACCACCAGTGGACTGGAGGGGGAACTGGGAACACGAACAAGACTGGAGGGGGGACTGGATGCTCAAGCCCGAGCACGAGTGGGGGAGGAAGGGGTCAAGGAACTGGAACGAGGTGCGAGGGTACTGGATGGTCAGGGAACAGGACCAACGAGTGAGTGGGACTGGAGGGTTTGTGGTTAAAGGGAGAGAAAAGGTAATTAAGAAAAACCTAATAATTTATAAAATACTTATTAGAGGTAGTTTTTTAACCACCTATAATAATGGTCTCAATTAGAAGGGGTTAAGACCCCTGCTAATATTGTTCTTAATTAGATTTAGTTTAAAAAACCACTCCTAATATGAAGCATACAACTCCATTAGAGGCGGTTTACAACCACCTCTAATAATTCCCTCAATTATAAGGGGTTAAGAGACCCTCTAATATTGGTCTCAATTAGAGGTGGTTTAAAAACCACCCCTAATATGAATAATACAACTCTATTAAAGGAAGTTTACATATTCCTCTAATAATGGTGTCAATTATAAGGGGTTAAAACCCCCTCTAATTTTTCATTTTCTAGTGAATTTAGAGGGGGTTAAAACCCCCTCTAATCTACCTACCTCTAATTTCAAACTAGTTTACCAGTGCTTAGACAGAACCTCCGCTAACAAAATGTGGTGGGCACATTAGCGATGGTTATGGGTTACTACTACTAATGTGTTTAGAGGGATTTTTAATATCTTCTAATCTAAAAAATACCGCAATCTAATCTAGGGTTTTTTTGTAGTGTTCTTACATTAAGACAAAATAGTTTTACAAAAACAAATTAAATAAAAATATTTTAAAACATTTCTCAAAAAATCCTGGGGTTTTCAAAAAATTTCATATCATATTTACCAAAGGAAAAAACATGCCATTCATATAAAAAACAAGGTAAACATACCGAAATATAAATATACATGTGATCCAACATCCATGAAATAATCTATCAAGTTATAAATAATAATAAATAACAATGAGCCTTTCATCCTGGCTCTAGCCTATGGGATAATACATACAAGAAACTCACGAGCCTAAAAAGGCATAAGTCTGGATCTAAATAATATCGATTCTTACCATAATCCATAGATATACAAGAGGTTACCTCCTAGTGGTGTCACATGCACTAAGGCCGCTCGTTTCTCTTTCTCGATACACCCATGGTTCCCGTTGTGCAATTGTTTTCAATTTATGTTTTAAAAAATGATCACATTTTTATAAAACCATTACAAACACTTTCCAATATGCCTCAGGGTTTGAAAATACCTTTGTTTCCAAATCAAGGAAATTCTATATTTAAAGAAAATCCCCATTTAATACATGAAACCATACCCTTTTCAATTTCAATACATGCAATTCCAATTAAAACCTCAAGGAATCGATAAAAACAATAGGTGATTAAAGAAATTAGAATGTTTGTGTAGATCCACTAACCTCAAGGACATAGAAAACATAACCACCTTTGACAATAGGGATTTGAAACCAAAAGATTTTCCTTTGGAAGATAAGGCACAATAAGATACTAAAAAGGATTTATAATGACTCGATTACAATTCTCTACTCAAAATGGTGACATAACTAGAAAGAATGAATAAACATAAAGGAACACTTACCCGAAGAGGTGAAATGCCTAGCCCTATTGATAAACCATTGAACTGAGTGATCCAGAGGGAAAAGACTCCCCCAAAATCACCTAGGTAAGATCTTGGGTCAAGAGGAGTAGGCTGAGAAATAGAATGAAGCCTCATGCACCCATAAGGTTCCCCAAAAAAACAACTTGGGGAATTATAAGGTGTGTAATACTTTACACATCATGAAATTATTCCATTTTAAGTTATATTGAAACACACATCCCCTTTTAAATTAAAAATTTAATTTTCACATTACATGATGTGTAACCCTTACATGACGTGGAAAATTATCACTGTGTATTCAGTTCATGGGATATGTCCAGTAGCCATTACACACCATGTAATCCCATCACACATCATACGACTGCCTAGTGAGTAGTAGAAACTATAGGTTTATTATAAAAATTACAAAAAATCCCTAACTTCTCCATTATCGGTACCCTCCCATTTCATAGTCTGAAATACACACACAATGAAAAAAGAAAACCATAAGAAAAGATTAGAAAATACCAAATAGAAAGTGGAAAAGGGTGTTATATTCTTATAGATCTCTAGGATGTTCCATATTCAGATTTTGAATATAATTTTTTATATGAAAACCCATTATATTTCCTTTTTATATGTTCTATTAATTTTAAATTTTCATATTCCTAAAATGTATAGTAAATGTTATAAATCAATTTAATTCCCTTAAATAACTTAAGACCTTAAGGAATTTTATTACCCTATTTGTTTCCATTTATTACAAATTTAATTTTTATGTAATTAATTAATTTTATTTTAATTGTTATAATTTTTTATCATGAAAAGGGTAAGATTGTAGGATAAGATCAGTACCTCCATATTTTAATGATCTAAAATAATATTTAAAATGTTTTTAGGGATTTTCATGATTTTTTTTATTCAAATTTTCTTATTGAAAAAATTTTAAAAATTGGTAAGTCAGGAAGTATCTGTGACTACCTACTGTATGAATATAACCTACTAACTATGAAATTCAAGTGAATATGTGGTACAAACCACATGAAAAAAATACCTACTATGAACCTATTCAATATAACTCTTTTATTTTTCAAACATTTAAGTTCAAGTGACTGCATGTGTAATGGATCTACTGTATGTTTACCACAAAGTGACTTTATAAAGGAAATACCTACCTCATGAATAAATATAGTTACCAGGAAATGTTAGTTAAATTTTCTCTAAGTTTGTACTAACCACATGTGTTATTGTAGTGACTGGTTGAATAGGTATAACTTCTATAAGAACAAGTCATGTGACCATGAAAAGATGAGTACCTACTGTGACAAGAATAGCACCTACTAAGAGAATAAGAGTACCTACCATGAGAAAAGAGTTCCTACTTTGAGAAGTAGAGTACCTATCATGATAATAATAGTACCAACCATGAGAAGAATTGTACCTTCCCTGAGAATAAGAGTACCTACTATGAGAATAAAATTACCTACCACATGGAAATAAATATAATTACTCTATGAGGAAGTCAAGTTATCATTCCCAGTCATCGTTCCTATTTTCCATGTCTAGTTTTCAAGCCAAGCAATTGTGTCTAGTAATCATGATCCAAAGTATCTATTCCTAAGTGAAGACCAACCTACTATGTCTAACTTAAGAATTTGAGAATTTTAAAATATCCCACAGCTATTATTTAAAGCATTATTTTCAATGTTAGTACAATTGAGGCAACAATGAATGTTCTCCAATGGTTTCTTTAAGATCAATTTATCTTTAATAAGAAGAAACTCTCATGGAAAATAGAGAGAGACACGCATAAATAATAACATAGGAATATATTTGTGTGCTTGTGATACATAGACGACTCACTCATAAAACTCTACAACACTCTATTTTCCTAAACCTTCTGTGAAAACTCAATTGATCTCCTTTCAAAAAAAATTCTCGGACTCCTGAATAGCTGAAGTTGGCCAGCATGAGTTATATCAAATATTAAATCTCTCTATTATTTGATCTTTTGATTTTATCTTAGATTTTGAGGTATGTTTTTTATATTTTTTATCTATAAACACAAAAACTTTTACTATATTAAATATTGTGAGACACACTCTTTCATTTATTTTCATATGTACATCCATGTAAAACTGTGGAATATTTTTTGTATTCTATGCTACCTACATGAATTTTTTTTATTTTATTCTATCACATAGAAATATATAAGAGGATATGTATCCTTGATATCATTGTGCGCAGTTGTGAAAAATATGATCAAGGTTTTGGATAAATTTATTTTATAATAAAATTCTTAGTAGTATGGGATTGATAAGTGTAGAGTATTAGGTCTCAGATTGAGAATGAACCTCTTGTTCATTTCCTCTATCATTTTATATATATTTTTTACTATATTATTTAAAACACATCTGTGATGGTTTTCTAAACTATATAACAAAACATTACTTTATTAATTAATTTTATTTTGTGTTTTATATACTGAGTTTAATTTTGTTAAAACTATTACAAATTTTAAAAGAGTTTTAAACTTTTTTTAACTGAGTTTTGATCAAATTTACAAAAATATTTTTGAAAAGATCAAATTATATAACTCTACTATATTAATAAACTATGTGTATTTCTAAATTGGTGGATTTAAGATTTTAAATATTTTAGGAAATTTTTTTTATTGGAAACAGAATTCAACCCCCCCCCCCTCATGAATTGTCCATTAGGACCAAAAATGTTCTCTAATATCAAAGATTAGGATGGCAAACCTTCCTCTAAGAATTCATTATATTAAAATTTAATTGGATACTATTTTTTCTGAGAGTTTATAATGGTCCTTAGACTTTAAGATTATTGTTAGTGTATATCATGAGTTACACACATAGATGTATTATTATAAAATATGATGATATTTTTTCAAAATGACGTTGGATACACTGGGGTGTGTCACAAATGATATGTTATTAATTAATAAGTAGAGTAAGTATTTTTCCCCTCTATATTTATGGTAGTTGATATATTGGCCCTTTTATTGAAATGAAACTGTCAAATTAAATTACATGGTCATGGTGTATGGATGAATTTATTTTAGGAAGTCAAAGAAAGTCGTATCAAACATAATGGTTGATGGAATTGGTATTCAACTATCTTGATGATTAATTAAGAAAAATAGATTATATTACATAGTGGGTGTTCATATGTGGTTTTTGATGTTGCAACATTATCTTATTCCAATATGGGTAACTTTACGTGTCACAAGACAATAATACTGGCATTTAAGAAAACAAGCCTAATGCAACTGAGGAGTCCTAGAGGGACACCATATTTATGTGTGAGTTTAATATTAAAATAAATATTTTATTCATAAGGCAATAAATATAAAAAATATTTATTTATATATCTAATGAATAATATTTATTATTCAAGGTTTGGTAAATAATGAGGAGGAAATATGGACATTGTTAATGGATATTATGGTAATTATATATTAAATAGGATTTAAATAAATATAAATTTATTTATTTAAAAAATTACATTCATTTTATCCATGAGACATGTAAACTTAAATAAAATAATAATAATGATTTTACTATTATTAGACATGGGGTTATCTAAGGATTTTGAGTATAATTAAGAACTTATGTGAAATTATTTATTCTCTAACCTAGATTTATAAATACATGGTTATATAATTTATTTTTTTGTGTTGATTATTTTTAAACATTTACCATTGTCAAAATTGACCAAAATGATATTTTGTTTCATATTTGGAAAAATGTAGTTATTGTATTTTCAAAAATAGCATATAACTCACTAATTCTGGAATCAAGGATATCTAAAATTGGAAATTAGTGATGAATGTAAACATAATAATTAGAATACCTAATTATGGAAAGATAATTCTTTGGTAAATAAATAATATATCATTTGAAAATATTAAATCAAGAAGAGTGTTATACTCTCTTTTTGAGCTAAGAAATTAGGTGTATTGACTAATTCACAATAATGTTTAAGAATAAATAACTTTAGAAATAAAGGTATTCCACAAATCTACTATAGTTAGTTTAAAAAACTTCATGAACTATTATAAAAGTTTATCTAAGAGGTATGTTCATTTATTTCATGATATTCCTCTAAGATACTTTATGAATACTTAGTGAAGAAAGTAATACATGTGGTAAATCATACATAATTCTCCAGGATGGATTGTCATATTGTATCATGATAAATTATTAATCAATCATTAATATATGGAGTGAAGGTAATCCCAAACTCACATTACCTTATATGTCAAATTTTTCATGGTAGTAAAAGGAGATCAATGAAATGTATTATATGTATTTCAAATATTACAATAATTTCTTCCAAGATGTGTATCAAAAATAGGTAAAACAATCACTAACTATGTAATAATTATATTGAATAATGGACATCAAATTAATTTTAATATGATAATAAATCCATCATATATGAACTCTATTGTTTGATGGGAACTATTTGTTAAAATTCATCTTTAGCTATAGATTAACATCAAATAAAACACTATATTAATCTCAACTATTTATCCTATAGTCAATAAGGATATTAACATCCCTTATTAGTCCATAAAGACTATATTTTAGAGGGAATCGCGTGTCATTTTCATATAGTTGGAGTAGGATAAACTTCAATGAATTCTAATATGCAAATATGAGTTGGAATAGAAACATGTTTTTCACTAAGATCAGTGGGTGAGTTATTTTGAGAGACACAAATTCTGTAGGAAAATAAAACCAAAAGGCAGTTATATATTCACCAAATATAGTGACATATTATTCAATACGAATAATGAATCTTATCAATAATTAATCAGTAGAAACCTCTTAAGAGTAACAAATATTTAAACAGTAATGGAATCTATGTACCAAAATTCAGGGGCGCCATATTTTGAATGTTTCTAGACTTTATAATACTGAAGATTATTCAATTGAAACTATATATAGATTGTACAAGTTGGTACTAGTGAAGAACGATTGATTATTAAAAGGTATTAATGATTCCTAAGATATAGTTTATAAAAAAATTTACTTAAATTACAATTCTAAAATAAATTTGAATTATACTTGACATAGAAATATTCTATGATCACTGTATTTGGTGGTTGCATGTCAATAACAGTTTCCATAATGAAGACCCTATAAAAAATGTCTATATGAGATAACCAAAAGCTTTGGTTTCAAAAATAAATGCCAATAAGACATGTAAAATGTATGTATCTGTCTATGGAAAGAAGAAAACATAGTGAACAAAAAATAGTCATTTGGAATGATGGAGTTACATGTGTCTATAAATGGTTAGTGGGAAAGTTATTTATTTCCAAGAGAGATATGTTGATAACATATGAAAATAGATAGTAATTCTTACTTTATTTGTAAGACTCATAAAATAAATTTCCCCAATAATGACATAAAATGGAAACCTAATTCTGGGGAATAATATCTATAATTTAGATTTATGGGGTTCATTAATATAGTCTTGGTACATACCTTTAAAAGTTGGAACAATTCAATACAAATATTTATCCATGTCACATGGAATAAAATCTCTCCATAGTAACTTTTGTGGAAATAGGAGGAGATTATAAATATAATTTCATATGCTTAAGTATGAGGAATATATTTAATATTACATGATATGTATTCATTTTTTATACCACTTATGTATGTTTCATGAAGTGAAACCATCAATAAAAATTAGTTGAACTACATAAACTTATAGTCATAACTTTCAAAAGGTTCTTGAGAAAGTAAAACTAGTTGAGTTCCTGGTATAAGGAACAATAGGGATACTAATGATTAATGGGTATAAAACTATTTTATCCTTAAGATAATTTATGATATTAGATTACAATGAATAAAAGGTAATATATAATAAATATTTATTACAGCTAGAGGTTTCCATATCTATAATTACCATGTATGTTGCAGCTTATAATACATATTAAAAAATATTTTATGAAGTAGCCTGTTCTAATTTTAGTTTATACAAAAATTAAGAGTTTTATCATTACTACGAAAATTGTTAACTATATAATTTTTTAAGATGTAGGGTTTCTGAAAAGGGTAAATGGTGGATCCTTATGGATGTCAACGCTTGATATATTTTTTCAAGATAGTGAGGTCCTAGTATCCATATTTTTCATAATGATGTACGCTAATACCATCCATAACCATAGAATATGTGATAAGACCAGTAGCATTAGAAATTATCATTTAAAAATTGTTTAGCATGTGAAAAATAACAAGTCATTAGTAGTTGAATCTAGTGTATTTAAGATTCCATTAGAGTTTGTTCCCTATAACTAACTACTTTGTACATTACATCATCTGTATATTCATAAACTTCAATATTAATTCCTTTTCACATAATGATTCTTTTTCTTTGTAACGTTTATGTGATAATTTTATATAATATTTTTTGAATTGTAAAGGTCATAATTAATTCACATCTATTATAATAATATTCAAATTATATTATTATAATCTTAAACTATATTTTTTGTGGTCATATGATGTTATATGGTGGGACACAGATTATACATAATGTCAGGTGAAAGTACTCATAAGTGGATGAGACTTCATATTATGAATTATTCACTTGGTAATCCCTATTATCAATGATTATGAGGATATTCCCACCAATAGTAATTCCATATGTTTACATGTCATTATATATTCCTATCTATGAGTATGTGAAATGATCATTAGACTTTAATATTATTATTATTGCATATCATGAGTTATGAACTTGAATGTATTATCATAAACATTCAGGAAATATGTTCATGGTGAAGTCGGGTAAATTTTTTTTATTCATGAGTGATATGTAATTAATGAATAATTTAAATAAGAAAGTGTCCCATCCATATTTATTGAATTTGATATATTAACACATTGATTGAAATGAAACTGTCGAATTAAATTCAATGGTTGTGGTGTATGGATGGGTTCATTTCAATAAGTCAAAGAAAACATATCAAGAAAAAAGGCTGATGGAATGAGTTTGTTTCCTACTTTATGATATATGGATAGAAAGGTATTATATTATATAGTGAGTATTTCTACGTGGTTTTCAATGTTGTAGAATTTTCTTCTTCCTCTATGGGTTCTTTTGTGTGTTTCTAGATAGTGATATTAGACTTTAGTCAAACTTTCCTAATGTCACTAAGAAATAATACTAGAGGGTCACACACTTAGTAATTTAATTAATCTCAATTAAATTATTTCTAAATTTAATTATTCAAATAATTTAATTCTCTAGTTTATGGATTAATATTTATATAATCCTAATTATCCTGTCTCCATATTTATCTGGGAATTGAATTTTAAAATAAATATTTATTTACAAGACCATGAATATTAAAATTATTAATTTATTTATCAAATGAATAATATATATTATTAAAGGATTGATAAATACTAAGGAGAAAATATGGACCATGTTAATGGGTCTGGTATGAATGATATATTAAATATAATTTAAATAATTATTAATTTATTTATATAAGGGATGATATTTATTTTCTTGTGATACATTCATAAATAAAGAAAATAATTCTAATAATATTATTATTATTAGGCATGGGTTTATCTAAGGATTATTAGAATAATGAAGGTAAAATTTTCAATTATTTATTCTCTAACCTAGCTATATAATAGTTCAGTTAAATCATTTCTTGGGTTTAGACATTGCTTCTCACAACACATCCCCTCTAGATATTCTCTCAATCCTAGAGAACAAGTTATCTCAAAATCTCTCATGAACTGAGAGCTCCACCTTCCTATATATATAAATAATTAGAGAACAAGAATCAATCCTTAAACCTCAAATTATTTTATGGTGATCAGAGAGAGTGACACAAGTTGATCGGTATCGCCATACTAACACCCAAAGTACAATCAGTGACACTTTGAGGTCATAAGAGAATATGTGGATCCCTGATAGAGGGGTCTAATTTGGATACTCTTCACACAATAATGTCACAATTCAATTAAGGTTCATATGATAAATATATTCTTCAATTAAATAATTCTGAAGACTCAAGTAATTCTTCATAATAAATAAATTGTAAACTTAACATGAAAAACTCCTCTCTCTTACTTCTGAAAATTTTGCCACTTTTATCAGATTTCATTAATTTTTTATGAAATTTATCATCATGTAAATTGTGTATTATTCATTATAACCAAAAAAATCTTATTTTTTCAATTCCCAATAGGTGCTTCCACTATATGTAAAACCTTCACATCCAACCAACCTTCATTATTTTTTCCCCATTTTTACAACCCCAACATTTAAAATTAGTAAACCAACTAAACCATGTGATTGGAAATTGAAAGTAATTTTGTTTTATTACATTTTTTTGAATTTTCATGCATTTAATTATTCATAAATTATTTGTAAATTTTATTTTACAATTTGAACTTGATTTCTCATCATATGTGCAATTCATGTATAAAGTGAATTAAATTGGACCTAAGTAATCATCAAATTTTGGAATAGATTATTTTCATTATATAAATTTTATATTTAAAGTTATTATTGACCAATTTTTTTTGGAAATTTTTTCTGTTAGAATCAATGGAAGAATAATAATAGGAGATGGACACTATTTCCATGGATATAGAAATTTATGGACAAATAAAATGAATATTTTTTCCCATTATATAGATGTGGAGCCATAAATTAAATCCCAATGAAGATGAAATTATATCTGGAGATATATAATATAATAGAAAAAAATCATTAAATTATATCCAAATCTAATTCAGATTTTTTAAGGGGGATCCAGGCATCGCAATTTGAAGGTTAAATTGTTGAAAAAATCTCAAGACCCAAAACGTTCGCCCACCATTTTGATCACAACATCTAAAAGAATTATCCGATTGGTTTGAAATTTTTACATCCATTATAGGAAATTGGGAAGAATATTTTTTATCTTCTATTCAATTTCCAAAATTGTCCATGTTCAAATTATATTTTGTGTTTCTATTGTGGGAATGAATCTGGTGTTATTTTTGTGGTCAATGTTGAAAAGTATACATTCTATTTTTCCCACCCGCCGCTTCCTATAATAATTAATTGGGATGAAATTAAATGATGGGGTTTTGACCGAGGGATCCTAAAATTCCAATTTAATTTGGTTGTGGTGAAATAATTAGTGGTTTAAGTTTGTATTCTTTCAATTGTAATGTTATGCTATCATTTTATAATCAGAAGTTTGTTTTTCTCAAGTAAGTTGTTTTAATCACACTAACTTCATAATAAAAATTAAACTTATTATCATTTTATGTTATTTTTAATACCACATTGATACCATTGAATCAATGTGTGAATTTATTTACATCAATAATTTTGAAATTTTTTGTATAATGGTGGAGTGTTTTTTATTTCATTAGTTTCACTTCTTCAACCCAATTCTTTAAGTTTAATCTCATCTTTCATTAATATATTTTCATAAATTAAGGGATTCCCCTTTTGTGGGTTTATCCTAAAGAGTTATATAGGGAATGATTGGATTTTATTTCATGTTCTTTGAAAATATAATCATTTCTTTAATTTTGGATCTCTATTTAATGACTTATTTTCTTCTTTTTCTTCATCGATTATAATGAATTCACATTTTGAGTTATAGTATGATCCAATTCCATAGAGTTATCATAAAAGTGGTCCTATAAAAAAAAATTATTACCCTTGGATTTTTTAGGAAATAATTAGTTAATTAAGTGAGGTAACTTTTCTCATTGATTGGATTATTATTTAATTATAGAGATAAAATATTCTAAAAAATAAATACATCCAATATAACTCTAATGACAACCTAGTACTAACTCAAATTTCTTGATTGTTTTAATATAAATATTTTTTTATTCTTTTTCATTTATTTAAATAAATTCATTTTTTTAAATAAACTAAATCTAAATAGTTTTCCACTTCATAGACAAACCCCCACAACAAAACTGAGTGTTTCAAGGTTAATTATTAGGTCTATATGGATTCAAACCCTACTTGTACTACAACAACCACTTCAACCCTAAACTTGGGTAAATTTTTGTGAGACCAACTTTTTGTTCCATATCTGAGGATCCAAGTAAGTAACCTTAAATCATATCATTCTAATCTCGATCTATTTCTATATTCTCTCCCCAATTTCTCTTATCTTTTCCCATTCCTATTTTTGAATTTCTTTTAAACATAGGTCCATTAAAAATTTTTAGTTAAGTTTGGTAGATCAAGTAAACATAGGGGTATTATTATATTAGATCCCATCCATTCTATAATTTTCCAATCAAAATTTTAGTCTACTCTAATAGCGTATCTTTAAAATAACCTCATCTTAAATGCAGGTGATAATCAAATAGGATATTTAAATATAGTGTCCCTTAACTTTGGGAATTTCATGATCGTCCCATGAATGATTACCCCACACATGTTGGGACAAAATATTGTTGGGTTGATGAATGACTTGATGATAAAATTGTACCCCTCTCGAGGAAATTCAAAGAGATATACCTTAGGGAGGTCCATGAAGTTAAAAATTCTCAACATTTTTGTAAAATTTATGATATAAATTACCATAAGACTGATAATTTCCCAACCATTCCATCAACCAATGATGTTCTTCAAGGTGTACCATCAATGGAGTTCAATTATCAAAATTTTTAAAATCTTTAAAATAGAAATAATTTAAATATAATGTAAAATGGATTTCTTAGATTTGAGATAAACAATTTCCCAATCATCTAAATAGTCTAAATTATGATAATATAACCATTAAATGATTTATTCCCAAAAATATCTACATCCTATCAAATACGTTTCACAAACATTATGATAATAATTGTGTGAAAAAATGGAAAAAATGAATTATGAAGTTTCATCATTGATAGTATAACTGTAAATATTTTAAATGGTTATGGAACTCATTACCACTAATGTTTTCCCTTCTTAAATAATGATAAAATAATCTTGTTTCACAAAAACCTATCACGAACAACTCCAAGTTGTGACTATTTCCAAGAGTGGTAAAATTAATGAAAAACCTGAAACATTGACTTCAAAAATGTAAGAGGATTCAAAATCAAATAAAAATACTAAAGAACCAAAATTATAATATGATAAATCAAAGATAGATAATGAGGTGAATTTTTTTTAAGAAATAAATATTATGGAAACCTTTTGATATTCATGGGATTACCCCATTCACTAAGACTGATATTATTATTCTTAAATAAATTTCAAAACCTTCCCGACAACCTCAATGAAGACTCAATCACAATCTAATAAAAGTAGTGGAAAATATAATCCTTATAGTTTTGTAATAGAGATAATATTTGAAGTATTTTTATATGTATTTCAATAAGTAAATATTTTAAATTTTAACAATTTTATCTGAATTGGATTGTTTTTGGATTTTAGGTATGGTTTGAGCTTAAAAGTGAAAATTGTTTAATTCTATAAATTTAATAGTTTTCAATCACCTTTATATTTTTCGAATAACTTATTTAATATTGTTCCAAATTGAGTAATTATTATTTTTATTCATACTATTTTTATGGGATACAACTTATTCAACTGGGCCAAGTGTTTATTCAAACATCTTGAGGCACTAATAAGTCATTCAATGTAGAAAATATTTTTTCCTGAGAGAATTGAACCCGCCTCATTAAATGAGTAATATATGAGGATAAAAGTGTTAAAATGAATTGATTAAAAATTTAGAGGAAATATAAATTTCATTTTCACATATCTATTAAATTTTAAATTAAAATTTTGTCATTAAAATGGTCTTGATCGTGTGAAATAGAATGAATATGAATAGTCTCTTCAGATATAAAAATAAGTTTTAATTAATTTAGTTATAAATTTTTTTACACATTTCCCAATGACTTGGAAATTTTTATCATTAAAATATAATTCGATTCAGAAAAACTTTCAAGAAGACCTCTAGTTAGGAGTAACCAGGTAAAGAGAAAAAAATTGAACCATATTTGGGCAGACATAAGCTAGAAATCATATTTCTACACCTTCTCTTCTTTATATTTTCGTCTCTACACTTTTTCAAAGTTATTTGTGTTTATTAAGAGAAAGGAGAGGGTTTTTATATATAGTTTTATGAATATATTGTTCATTCACATTAGAAATTATGGAATGGAGAAGGGAGATGTTGATCAATTTATGTGAGGCTTAGCACCAAGTGGTTGTGTATGGAAGCAACTGACAAAAACTCTCTTCTGTGTTTTGATCATCATGTGCGATATATTTTGAATAGTTATTTAAATTATATTTTTTAATAAAATATTTCATTCTCATTATTTATTAAATCTTAAACTAGTTTTTTTTCAATATATGGAGTAAAATAATTGATTTCACTCATTAAATTTATTCAGTGAGGTCCTGTCATTGAGAAAAGTGTTTTCAATTAGCTTCAATTTCATAGAGGTATTCAAGTACTAGAACCAATTATATATGATAGATAATAATAATATTGAGGTATTTAAATTATATCTTTACAAGGGTGTTCATATATAGATATTTATGTGGGCATTGATAAATTCAATTGGGAAATCATTTTAAACAATAGGGGAGTATCTGGATGGTCTATGATTGTCCAAAACTATAATTTAAATCATGGTTTCAAATCCCTTTTAATTTTATATAAATTTTATATTTTTCTCTAAAATTTTATTATACTTTTGTTTCTAATTATTTTCTATATTATAAAATTTAATCAAATTCCCAAAAATGTTCTTCGTATAAAAACAAACAAAGAAAATTTGATAGTTTTGTAACTAAAATTGCAACCTCCTTGAGAGACAAATCGGTGATATATTTCACTAATATTGAAGATAAATTGTTTTATTGGGGTTTTCATAACAAAAAACCTAGCATAATTTTGAAATTTGTCATTGGTTAAGTTGGGTGTCCATGTCGAGCTAATGAATTTCAACTAAGTGATTTCTTGGAGGCAACCCAACTTTTTATGTTTTCATTTGTTTTTGTTTTTATATTTTCTCTTAACCAAAAAAATTAAAAGAAGGTGTTTATTTTATATCCTAATTTTAGTTTTTGATTATCCCTTAGTGTTTCCATTATTCTCTAATGCTATGTGAGTCTGAGATTTAGAAGCTAAAGAAGATGTGGATTTTCAATGGAATAAAATTCAATCGAGAATTAAATCCTAGTCTTTATTCATCCATGAGGATCCTAAATGTTACAAGGAGTAAGAAAGATAAATCTCATGCCATTGTGTCTTAATCCAAAAACAAGGTGATTTTTCTCCATGATTTCATATCAAGTCCCATTATTAAACTTTTTACCCACAATTTCATTCCAATTATGAACTCTCTTTTTTATACTCATTCATCACTAAGGGTAATATCATTCAATATTGGGGGGAGTGAAAATATAATATTTTGGGAAAAATTATTGTTTATGGAAATTTTCAATTCATTTCACTTTCATGTGTTAATTTACATTTTTAAATATAAAAAATTAATGTTAAATGATTTTGAATGACTTGATTTTGATCTTTAGTCAAGTTTAAATTTGTGACCATAAATTGTTTGTAAATTATTATTTTGTGATGTAATTTTTCATTATCTAATTTTTCAGACATTTAATAAAAAATGAATCATTTCATTTCAATTTGATTTGGGGTTTAAGTTTGAGTTTCTAGAATCCATTCATCATAGCATATGATTTGGGATCACTTTTGAGTTTAATTTGAGTACCCAAAAAAATATAAAAAAATGATTATGTATATAAATATTTTTCCCATTGTGTGGTGTTCGTAACTTGGGGATCATGGCATCATAGTTTTCTTTCCTAGATTTTGGATTTACATCTCTATTATAGAGAATTTAATTGATATAATGTGTGGTGTTCAGAAATTGAGTATTGTGACTCCATATTTTTCTTTCCTAGATTTGGTATTTTAATCACTATTGTGGTTCAAAAAAAAACTTCCAAAATAAAAACGAAAAAATAAAAAAATTGGATACCCATATAAGGTTGAATGTGATTCAAACCTAGTGATTCTATTTTTACACCATAAACTAAAATTAAAACCCATGTATTTTGCAATTCACAACACATATTCATGCTTAATTGGATTTAGATAAAGGATATTAATGAATTTGAAAAAAAATGGTCTTGGGATTGGGACATGATTATAAACATGAATATTTTTAAAGTATTTTCATGGGCTTCATGATTGTTTGATGTGAGTTTCTTATTTAAATATTTTTATATTAAAATATGTTTGAAGAAGTGGATTGAATTTTTATCTTTAGTATTATACTAGAGACTACAAAATCTCTGTTTATGGTGTGATTGGCCAATAAAACTAGATAATTTTCATTTCATTTTGATGAATTTTCATGTTATTCATTTTTTTCATAAAAGACTTGGTAAATACATTTTAAAATGTGAACTTCATTTCCCATCATATATGAAATTCATGTTTAAAGTGTATCAATGTGGGCACAATTAATCATAATCTTGTAGAATAAAGTATTTTAATTATATTAATTTTATATTTAAGTATATTATTGATCAATTTTTGTGATTTTTTTTCATTTATGATCAATAGAAGAATCATAAGGGTATATGGACATTTCTGTTTAGGGATTAAAATTTATAGAAAAATAATATTGGACCTTGGGCCCATTAAATAGATGTTGATCCATCAATTCATTCCTAATGAAGATAAAATTATAACTAGGGATAGTGGATATTATGGGAAAAATAAAATTTTTTAAAAATCCAATTTTGATACTTTCAAGGGGATCCAAGTATCACAAGTTGAATTATAAATTTTAGATCATATCTCAAGGCCCAAAAATTCATCCCACCATTTTGATCATAAAATTATAATGGATAATCAAATTCAGTTTAAAAAATTGACGATATTAGAGGATATCTAGAATAAAATTTTTCTCTTCTAAAAAAATTCCAAATTCAGATGTCTTCAAAGTCTATTTTTTATGTCAATTAGGGGAATGAATCTAGTCCTATTTTTTTGGTCAATGTTAAAAAATTTACTTTTCATTTTTTCACCAAAATTTTATTATCCTTTTTAATTTGGATAATATTAAAATATGGGGTTTTACTCAAGGATCCTAAAATTTATATTATAGGTGGTGTTGGTGAAGTCATTAGGGATTTATGTTTTTTTATCATTCAGTTGTAAGGTTACATTGAAATTTTGTAATCAAAAGTTAATTTTTCTCTAGTAAATTGATTGAATCACACTAGCTACTTAATAAAAGTTCATCTTATTCTAATTTTAAATTATTTTAAATATATAATTATCATCATTGAATAAAGGTTTGAATTTATTTACATCTAATATTTTGAAATTATCTTCACAATAGGGGAGTGTTCATTATTTAATTATTTTCACTTCTTCAATCATGCTTTTTTAAGTCAAATATCATCTTACGTTATGAGATTTTCATTAATAAAATGATAACCTTTTTATGAGTTGATACTAGGAATTTGTGTGGCAAAATATTGGATGTTATTTTATATACTTTAAACATATAATCATTTAATTAATTTTTGACCTCCATTTAATGGTTTATTTTCTTCTTTATCTTTGCTGATTTTAACAAATACACATTTTGAGTGCTATTATAATCCAATTCCTTAGTGTGATCATAAAAGTTATCCTATAAGTGGATTAGAGATTATCCTTTAAATTGTGTAGGAATTAAATCAATTAATAAAGTGAGTGAATTTATTTCATTGATTGGATTCCTATTAAATTGACAAGCTAAAATTTTATAAGAAAACAAATAAATCTGATCTAACCCTAGCGACAACCAAGGATCGACTCATATTTATTGATTTTTTTAATTTAAATATTTCTGTAATTTATTTCATTTATTTAAATCATTTTATTTAAAAAAAACCTAAATTTAAATAATTTGACACATTATATCCAAAACCCCCCAATAAAATTGAGTTTCTCAAAGTTACTTCTTAGGACTTTGTGGATTTGACCCCTACTTGTACTACAACGACCACTTCTACCTGTAGGGTAAATTTGGGAGAGACCCCAGGTTGTGAAAAACATTCCATCAGAACAATATCCACTATTTTATGGTTATGTTATATCACTTATCATAAAATTCTATAAAAACAATGATTCCTTTCTCACCATTTTCATTGGCCATTTTCAATAGTAAAAAAAATTTATACCCATCTAACCAAGGTATTGACCATGCCATAAAAATCTCTAAGACCTTGTTTTTCTAACCCAATAAAAAATAGAACCACTAAAAAATAAATTTATCAAAAAAATATAATGAATATAATGTTTAACATTTTTATAATAATTTTATAGACTCTATAATCACTGTAGTCAAACCATTTTTCTATTTTAACCAAAATCCAAACTCACAATGACATAGCCAAAAAAATTTATCATGGTTTAACTTCCATTAATGAAACACTCTAAACCAAACTATTTTCATGATGATGAGGACTAAACCACAACTTGGTTGGTCTGTGTGGTTCTAAAATTTTCAAATACCTAAATTGATTTCAATAAAAAAACATATTCCAGTTTACCCCTACCATTATGTGGTTTATACATCACTAAATATTTAATTAGGTAATTGAAGATACTTAGATATTTTAACTCTAGTATCTCATTAAAACTTCATTTTTTATTCTATATATTGATAACTGGACATAAGTAAGCCAAATTAAATATCTATTTGGACTATTAAACCTTTATTCATCCTTTTCACACTATCCAACCATCCCTCTTTCCTGAAAAACCTCCAAATATTTTCACTAAACCCATTTACTATGTTAAACTCGTCCATCAACCATTTTTATCTAAACCCACATTCCATACTTCAATAATAGCATGAACCATAGGATCCTAGTAGGGATAGATATCACAAATATTATTTTATTTCAATAAGGGAACACCATCCACTCCACTTTCTAATAAATCTAAGTACACTAACAAACAACACTCCACTCCCTACTAAAATACCATGGACAAAATTATTAGGCCATGGTTAATCTGTAAAATCAATTGGATGAACAATAACCCATAACAAACCACTCTACCTCTTATACCAAGCAACAAACCCAAAAACTATACCATCTACTATCTCTATCTACCATGGTTCTGTATACTAACTCAATTAATCCAGGTTCATCACATGTCCATCTATGTCTCTAATTAAATAAGTATTATAGGAAAAAACCACATGAGATTTTATTTGACATGGAAAGAGAAGAACATTTAAATAAAATGAAGAAGGGTGAGGAATCTATTAATATAGAGTAGGAGGATGTGTAGAAAGGAATGAAAAAATGGAAAATGGAAATGGAAATTATTATTAATCCCATGAAGGGGGTGTGGTAATTGACCTTGAAATGTAAAGAAAGACAATTATTGTAATTTTTACCCAAATACTCAGAACAAACTATGATAGATCCATATGTGATAGTATAACGACCCATACTTTACATACATTGTTAATACATCAAAATTGAAGCATACTTATTACAACATATAACAAAACCACGAAAGGACCGTATAGGTATAGTGTCTTTAGAAACTGGGAAACATAAACAACTAGTTCATAAAGCGTCTACACTGTCTCCCATTTATTTCATCATATCTATAGTCCCTTTTGGCATATCTTACTTAATAACCTTCTTCCTGACCTGGGGAAAGAAAACATACAAAAGGGTGAGCTAAAATGCTCAGTAAGGGTAAACAAAAGAAATATTAATCACATCATATTCATAAGAACATAACTTTTGGAAATCTTAACCTGCAAAAGAGAGCATAATTTCATAACATGGGATAAATCATAGTAGTGAAATATAATCCCAATAATCATAACTTAAAACATGAAACTTTGTGGAATACACACATAATCATAGAGAATCATTTCTTATTAGTCAAGACTCTTTGCCAATACTATCTTAGTGGACAAAGTCCATTTCTGAACCGAGTTTACTCCCCGTTTCAGTCCTGTTTCACTGAACCGGTATAACCTACCGTTCCAGCCATGTCTATCTCATGAGATATAAAATCTTTACCCAATGAATTGGAGGTAGATATAGGTCCCACCCATCTCATAATGATACCATTCTTATGTGTGCCACAAAATCATAAACCATACATCATAGCATAACCCATGTAATAAAAATGGGATTCTTAAACATTTTGACATCATAAAATAATTCATATAAGATAAATGAATTCATAAAAATAATTCCATCACAACATAATCAAATCAATGTAATAATAGGGATATAAACATAACCCTATATTATCTTAGATGGAAAATAATTTTGATAAAACACTTGAACACCATTCTTGAGGAAAATATCCTTTCTACTTCAAAAACATTTTCTATTCTTAACATGTCATACAATTTTAAACTAATATAAGTTGATTAAAAATAAACTTGAAAACTTGTAAAGGAAGATTCTTCGAAATAATGTTTTAAAAATCCATTCATGCCATATAAGTAAAAAAAACATTCTTCCCATACTTTTGTCGGAAAAGTCAAAAAGTACCTCGTACGAAAAACGACAAAAGATTCCTTTCATATCTTTTAATATAAACTCACAAAAGGGTAAAAATAGATTTAAACAATTGTAGGTGGATGGAAATAATATTACATATTGAGTAAACATGGATGTGCATGATAAAATACACCCCAGTAAATGCCAAAGTATAAACAATCTCGGATAAAAATGAGATTGTGATATTTCCCTTACATTAGGTTCGTTTTGCTTCGTAAGTGTCCGAACCTCCTATATAATGATTTAAATAATGTTATTTACTTATTACAGAATCATACTTATTTTTATTATATCATATATGGTCATATTCTTAGCTTCTTAGTAGTAATATTTCATTGCTACTTGTTATTCGGGTGTTTATAACTTTTTGTTCTTATGCGTGTCTTGTCGAATAAATTCTTATTCTTATCTTTAGGTTATAGATACTTCATTTCCATAATTTTATTAGTGTAATATATATCATATTCATTCATTCAATTCATTTATATAATCATTATGAAATGAAGATCATGTAGAACGAGTCGCATCACATCGTGGAGACGGTATTCCGTACGTACGCACGAGTGATGATATCGTTCCTATGATCGTGGAATTGTATTGGAGTGTATGTATACTATTTCAGAATCAGTATCACTTTATAATACTCATATATAGTCATTATTTACACCATTATACCCATCCAAGTAAGGTTGTGGTGGAAAATAGATTACACCACGGCGTGGAGACGGTATTCCGTACGTACGCACGTGCGGTGATTTCTTTTTCCGTAGGATGGATAGATGGTGAAATAGGGTTGTTTAATAATTATAATAACATATCAGTATATGATTGATACTGATGTTATTACTTCATAATGAAACAACTAAAGAAGAAGAAGTGGAAGAAGAAATAAAGATGAAAGAATCGGTAACGGACATTACCTCTTCTTTGAAGTGCTTCTTTGAGACCTTCTTTTAGGGCACTAAAATTGTCCTTTGAATAAGACCAGGACCTCTAGGATGTCTCTAGTGAAGTGTAGAGGAGGAATTGGCAGGGTTTTTCCGAGCTTGAAGGCTCAAAGTGGTGTGAGCAAGAGGGGGAGGAGGTGCCCTTTTATAAGGGAGGAGAGGGTCACCTTTGGGAAAACTAAAAATATTATTTTATTATAAAGTCAAGTTCGGTTTTAAATAGCTCCAAATTGATATATTTCTAAGATAAGGTGGGTATGGGTCGAAATAATCTCATCCAATACAATTTATACAAGTTTAGGTATCAATTTAAACCTTATCATTTAGATTTAACTTTAAGTTAGATAATTTAACTTTTACCGTGTCTTCTTGTTTTCTTACACTATAAGGTTAATAAACTTACTATATTAAGCCAAACGAACCCCAAGTTGTTTATTATTAATATATATAGCCTTATCTAAGTCATTTGGCCGAACCGTACATTTTTAGGAATAAAATAACAATTACTAATATAATATTTGTTTTAAAAACTATTTTATGTCAATTTTGACACTATTTAGTAATTGATTTTTGTGAAAATCATAACAGAATGATTAGTTAGAAAAGAGTTAATTAAATCAATACTAACATGTCATATTAACCTAGAAAATTAGTGTAATTCATAAAAAAGTCTCAAATTACATTTATTTGGGTATTTATAACATCAATTATGTCAATATTTCACTAATAAGATAATTACTACATCATCGTTGTGTCATAAATAAATTAAATTATTTAATATCTAAAAATTACAAATAAAATACCATTAAGTAGGAAATATTTTTATCTTTATAATGAATATTTATAGTCAAATTTATCTTATGTATAACCCCATATTAAAAATTATTTACTTATTAAACTTTGATTTTAACTATTTGACCCTTCTTTAAATAAATTAATAATAAATGTCCTAATCTAATCCAAGTGGGCCTAAATGGTCATATTTTATTCCTAAGGTTGTTTTTGGTCGAATTACACTTGTCCAATAGAATTAGGACATGTGTTAGGGTAATAATAATATCATTTTTACCCTTAATTACCCTATTTACTTTTAACTGTGGTAAATAAAAGTAAAAAGTTACTATGCACCAAAAATTATTTTCATCTAATTGAACCACATTTTAGTCCTTGATATTAACCATGTCTCTCGGATTTTTGAAATTCCACTCACAGAAGCGGTAAAATTATGTTTTATGAAAAAATCAGTTTTTTAACTGCCACTTAGTGGTTTCACTATTCATCAAAAATTAAAAGTTTTCATAAAAATACCAAAATTTCACCCCAGGATAATTTCGATATTCCGAATCCAAAAATGAAGTCCATTTTGAAAAATAAAATTTCAAAAAGTGGTTCTTACTATTCATAACGACTAGTTTTAATAATATTTTAATAGCATATCATTGTTTACTGAAACTCGGTATTGCGTACGACACAAGCTATCGAGGAAGGTTGCGGTTGCGTGTAAAGCAAGCCAGCCTAGTGTTGTGTGTATTAAAAGATTCCTTTAATGATTTATAAAAACAAAATATTTCTCATAAAAGTCTCGGGCGTTACATTCCACCCCCCTTAAAATGAATTTCGCCCTCAAAATTTGTCACTTTTTCAGAAACAGATGAGGATAACTCTCCCCCATCATATCCTCAAGCTCCCATGTAGCTTCTACTAATTGGTGGTTCCTCCATAAAACTTTCACCAAGCGAGTGGTCTTGTTTCGTAGGACTTTTTTGCTAAGATCCAGAATCTCTATCGGCTGTTCTTCATAAGAAAGATCTTGCTCCAGCGGTACAACTTCTGAGCTAACTACATGTGAAGGATCAGGTATGTACTTTCTCAGGAGAGATACATGGAACACATCGTGAACTTGAGAGAGATTCGGTGGAAGCGCCAATCGGTAAGCTACCTTCCCAACACGATCCAGTTTTTCAAAAGGACTGATATATCTAGGGCTCAACTTCCCCTTCTTTCCAAATCTCATGACCCTCTTCCAGGGAGATATTCGTAAGAACACTTTATCACCCACTTCAAACTCTAGGTCTTTTCTTCGGTTGTCGGCATAACTTTTCTGTCGACTCTGAGCTGCTCTTATGTGTTGTTGAATAGATCTGACCTTTTCTGCCATTTCATCAACGAGATCAGGTCCTAATATCTTTCTTTCCCCAACTTCATCCCAGCAAGTTGGAGTCCTGCATTTATTTCCATAGAGAGCTTCATAAGGAGCCATCTGAATACTGGAGCGAAAGCTATTATTATAAGAAAATTCCACCAAAGGTAGGTGTTGATCCCAAACACCTTTGAAATCCATAGAGCAAGCTCTCAACATATCTTCTAGGGTTTGAATTGTTCTCTCAGACTGACCTTCTGTCTGAGGATGATAAGCAGTGCTGAAACTCAACTCTGTATCCAGAGTATGCTGAAGACTTCGCCAGAACTTCGAGGTAAATCTCGGATCCCGATCAAGTATAATAGAAAGTGGTACTCCATTCAATCTTACCACTTCCTTTACATATATCCTGGCAAGCTGATCCAGAGAGAAATCCTCTCTAATAGCAATGAAGTGTGCAGACTTTGTAAGATGATCAACTATGACCCAGATAGCATTATAGCCTTTGGATGTTTTAGGAAGTCCTGTGACAAAGTCCATAGTGATGTTTTCCCATTTCCATTCGGGTATGGGTAATGGTTGTAACATCCCCTTAGGCTTCTGTCTCTCAGCTTTAACTTGCTGACAAACCAAGCATCGAGAGACATATTTAGCAACATCTCTTTTCATGCCATCCCACCAGAAGTACTCTTTCAGGTCCCTATACATCTTCGTGCTTCCAGGATGAATAGAGAATGAAGAACTATGAGCCTCATCCAGCATCTCCTTCTTTAATTCCGAGATGGGAGGAACACAAACCCGATTCCTAAACTTTATTATCCCATCACAATCAAGGTTGAATTCAGGAACATTTCTCACATTCTTTTGTAACTCGACATCTGCTTTCTCTGCCTCTTTAATTTTCACATGTATAGATGGTTGAACATTCATTTGAGAAAGATAATATTTTTCCCCTTCCATTATAATTCCAAGATCCATCCTTTGTAAATCCATAAATATTGGATCTTTTGTGATCCTCATCATGGATAAACTAGCATGGTCTTTTCGACTTAATGCATCTGCCACCTTGTTTGCTTTCCCAGGGTGGTAATGGATTGAGCAGTCATAATCCTTAATCATCTCCAACCATCTTCTTTGATGCATATTCATCTCCTTTTGTGTGAAAATATACTTTAAACTTTTATGATCAGTATAAATGTCACACCTTTCTCCATAAAGATAATGCCTCCAAATCTTTAATGCAAATATTACCGCAGCTAACTCCAAATTATGTGTTGGGTAATTTTGCTCATGGATTTTTGACTGTCGTCAGGCATAAGCTATCACCATATCATTTTGCATAAGAAGACACCCCAATCCCTTCTTGGATGCATCACTATAGATCACAAACCTTTCTCCACTACAAGGCAGTGTGAGCACAGGTGCACTGGATAACCTTCTTTTCAACTCCTTGAAATTCTCTTCACATTCCTCCGTCTAAACAAACTTAACTCCTTTCCGAGTCAACTTGGTGAGTGGATTAGATAATCATGAAAAATCTTTCACAAAATGTCGATAATATCCAGCCAAACCAAGAAAACTTCGGATCTCAGTTACTGTTGTTGGTCTCGACCATCTTTCGATAACCTCTGCTTTTGCTAGATCCACAGATATCCCCTCTTTTGAGATTATGTGACCCAAAAATGAAACTTTTTGAAGCCTAAATTCACACTTGGTAAATTTGGCATAAAGCTTCTCCTTTCTCAGGGTCTTCAATATAATTCTCAAGTGATCTTCATGTTCTTCCTTGCTCTTCGAATAGACAATAATATCATCTATAAAGACTACCACAAATTGATCAAGATAATCTCTAAAGACTCTATTCATCAGATCCATGAAGATAGCAGGGGCATTAGTAAGACCAAATGGAATCACTATAAATTCATAGTGTCCATACCGTTTACAGAAAGCCATATTTGGTATATCCTCCCTTTTGACCCTTAATTGCTGATACCCTGAACGAAGATCAATCTTGGAAAAGTATTGAGCTCCGCGTAGTTGGTCAAATAAGTCATCAATGCGTGGGATCGGATATTTGGTCTTGATAGTGATCTTGTTAAGTTCTCGATAATTAATGCAGAGTCTCATTGATCCATCTTTCTTCTTAACAAATAGAACAGGTGCTCCCCAAGGTGACGCACTAGGGCGTATGAATCCCTTATCAAGATTCTCTTGGAGTTGCTTCTTCAATTCCTGCAACTCAATTGGGGCTATTCTATAAGGTGTCTTTGAAATAGGCAAAGCACCCGGTATGAGTTCTATTGAGAAATCAACTTCACGATTTGGTGGAAGACCCGGTAATTCCTCCAGAAAGAAATCATCAAACTCTCGTACAATGGGCATATTATTAATCGTGAGTTTCTCACCAACCATTTGAGATAAATAACCTTCATTTAGTGGAATCAAGACCCATAAGATGGAAGAAATTTCCACTGGAAGGTTATGTTCATCCTTGCATCGATAGACGATCATAGATTGATCTGGAATATGAAGTGTGACTTCCCTTCTTTGGCAATTGATATGAGCTCCATATAAAGAAAGCCAATCCATGCCAAGAATCACATCAAATTCCACTATAGGAAGGATCACAAGATTTGCAAGAAGCACTTTGTAACAGCCCGAGATTTTATGAAAACTATTCTTTTTAATTTTACTAATGTCTTGTGTTGTACGCTACACCAAAAGGAGCTTTCACAACACGCATCCTTGACTTGCCTTGCATTACACGCAATCGCGACCTTCCTCGATAGCGTGTGTAGAACGCAATACCGAGTTTCACTAAACAACGATATGCTATTAAAATATTATTATAACTAGCCGTTATGAATAGTAATAACCACCTTTTAAAATTTTAGAAATTTTAGCTCTCAAAATGGACTTCATTTTTGGATTCGGAGTATCGAATTTAGCCTAAAGTGAAATTTTGGTACTTTTCGGATAACTTTCATATTCTGATGAATAGTGAAAATTACTAAATTTTAATTAAAAACAACTTTTTTAATCAAAATAATTAATAGTGATAAATTATTAATTTGAGTGGTTTTAAAGTATATTTAGAATATATTTTTACAATTTAATACAATGTTGATCATTGGATGTAATTTCACATTTAAACCAGTTATAAACTAGTGTCAATCTTTTGATAGTTATTATCTCTTAAAAACACGCTATTTGTTTTGACGACGAGAATTAATTTTTAAATTAGTTAATGCAACTGATATGTTTTGAATTTGGTAAAATAGACATCATTTTTGAGTTCATAATATCAAATATATCTTAGGCCTAATTTTTGGTATTTTTCTGAAAACTTTCAATTTTCGATGAATAGTGAAACCACTAAGTGGTAGGTTAAAAACTGAATTTTGCATAAAACTTAATTTTACCGCTTCTGTGAATGGAATTTCGAAAATCCGAGAGACACGGTTAATATCAAGGACTAAAATTTGGTTCAATGAGATGAAAATAATTTTTGGTGAATAGTAACTTTTTACTTTTTTTTACCACGGTTAATAGTAAATAGGGTAACAAAGGGTAAATATGATATTACTATTACCCTAACACATGTCCTAATTCTATTGGATAAGTGTAATTCGACCAAAAACAACCTTATGAATATAATATGACCATTTAGGCCCACTTGGATTAGATTATGACATTTATTATTAATTTATTTAATGAATAGTTAAAATAGTTAAAATCAAAGTTTAATAACTAAAACATTTTTAATATGGGGTTATACATAAGATAAATTCAACTATAAATATTAATTAGAAATCTAAAAAGCATTCCTACATAATGATATTTTATTTTTAATTTTTAAACTTTATATAAATTAATTTATTTATGACACAACGATGATGCAGTAATTACTCTTTTAAGGAAATATTAACATAATTGATGTTATAAATGCTCAAATGAATGTAATTTGAGACTTTTTATGAATTAAACTAATTTTCTAGGTTATTATGATATATTAGGGTTGATTTAATCAACTTGGTTTGAACATATAATTCTGTTATGACTTTCACAAAAATCATATATCAAATAGTGTCAAAATTGACACAAAATAATTTTTAAATCAAATATTATATTATTAATTGTTATTTTATTCCTAAAAATCTATGGTTCGGCCAAATTACTTAGATAAGGATATATATATTAATAATAAACAATTTGGGGTTCTTTTGGCATGTTATAGTAAGTGTATTAACCATATAGTGAAAGAAAACAAAAAGACACGGTAAAAGTTAAATTATTTAACTTAGAGTTAAATCTAATTTATAAGGTTAAAATAATAACCTAAACTTGTATAAATCCTATTGGTTGATAGGATTTCGACCCATCCCCACTTTAGCTTCGAAATAAGACCCTTTGGAACCATTATAAACCGATTTTGACTTTAATATAAAATAATATTTTGAGATATTCCTAAGGTGCCCCTCTCCTCCCTTATAAAAGGACACCTCCTCCTCCTCCTCACACCAATTTGAGCACTCAAGCTCAGCCAACCCCTGCCATTTTCTCCTCTCCACTTCCCTAGAATAATCCTAGAGGTCCTGGTCTTCTTCAAAGACCAATCTTAGTTCCCTAAGTGGAGGATTCAAAGGGGCGTTCCAAAGAAGAGGTAATATCCATTACCGATCTTTTCAATTTCATTCTTCTTCAACTTCTTCTTCTTTAGTTGTTTCACGATGAAGTAATAACATCAGTATTACTTACATACTGATATGTTATTATAAATATTAAACAACCCTAATTCACCTTCTATCCATCCTACGGAAAAATGAAATCACCGCGCGTGCGTACGTACGGAATATCGTCTCCACGCCGTGGTGTAATCTATTTTCCACCATCACCTTACAAGGATGGGTATAATGGTGTAATGAGTAACTATTTATGATTATTATAAAGTAATATTGATACTGAAATAATATATATATACTCCAATAAAATTCCACGATCATAGGAACGATATCATCACTCGTGCGTACGTACGGAATACCGTCTCCACAATGTGATGCGACTCGTTCTACATGATCATCATTACATAGTAATTATATAAATGAATTGAATGAATAAATATGGTATATGTTACACTAATACCATTCTGGATATAAAGTATCTATAACCTTAAAAGAAGAATAAGAATGTATTCGGCAAAACACGCATAAGAACAAAAGGCAATAAAGACCCGAGTAACAAGTAACAATGAAATATTACTAACAAGAAGCTAAGAATATGACCATATATGATATCATATCAATATGTATGATTCTGGAATAAGTCAATAACATTATTTAAACCATTATACAAGAGCTTCGGACACGTACAAATCAAATCGGACCTAAGGTAAGGGAAATATCACAATCTCATTTTTATCCGAGATTGTTTATTCGTAAGTATTTACTGGGGTGTCTTTTATCATCCACATCCATGTTTCATCAATATGTAATATTATTTCCATCCACCTACAATTGTTTAAATCCATTTTTACCCTCCAGTGAGTTTTTAGTAATATGTATGAAAGGAATCTTTTGTCGTTTTTCGTATGAGGTACTTTTTGACTTTTCCGACAAAAGTACGAAGAATGTTTTTTTTAACTTATACGGCATGAATGGATTTTTAAAACATTATTTCCAAGAAACTTCCTTTACAAGTTTTCAAGTTTATTTTTAATCAACTTCTTTTATTTTAAAGTCGCATGACATGTTATTAAAGGAAAAATGTTTTTGAAGTAGAAATGATATTTTCCTCAAGAATGGAGTTCAAGTATTTTATCAAAATTATTTTCCATCTAAGATAATAAAAGGGTTCTATTTTTATCCCTATTATTACATTGGTTTGATTATTTTGTGATGGAAATATTTTTATGAATTCCTATATCTTATATGAATTGTTTTATGATGTCATGGTGTTTAAGAATTCCATTTTTATTACATGGGTTACGCTATGATGTATGGTTTATGATTATGTGCCACACATAAGAAAGGATTCATTATAAGATGGGTGGGACCTATATCTCCCTCCAATGCATTGGGTAAAGATTTTATATCTCATGAGATAGACATGGCTGGAACGGTAGTTTATACCGGTTCAGTGAAACAGGACTGAAACGAGGGTTACTCGATTCACAAAGGGACTTTGTCCACTAAGATAGTCTTGGCAATGAGTCTTGACTAACAAGAAGTGATTCTCTATGATTATGTGTGAATGCCACAAAGTTTCATGTTTTAAGTTATGATTATTGTGATTACATTTCACTGCCATGATTTATCCCATGTTATGAAATTATGCTCTCTTTTGCAGGTTAATATTTCCAAAAGTTATGTTCTTATGAATATGATGTGATTGATTTTTCTTTTGTATACCCTTACTGAGCATTTGAGCTCACCCTTTTATGTTTTCTTTTCCCCAGGATATAAAGACAGGTTTTAGGTAAAAAAAAGGGAAGATCTTTATGGGAGATATTGAAGATCTTTCACCACGATTAGAAGATTATATTCCGAGTTCCCAAAGACACTAAACTATTAAGATCCTTGTGTGTGTGTTTTTGTTATGTACTAAGTATTCCGCAAAAGTAATGTAATGTTCATGTACGTCAGGTTGCGGGTCTCTACAGTTGGTATCAGAGGAAAGGTTTAGTCAACCTTTGGAAACTAGGATGCGAAAGCGTTAGTGAGATCCCTAGAAATATTTCTAAAGTATGTCTAGGGATGTCCCTAAGGATAAGTATACGTATAGGATATAGTCCTAGAACTATGGTAACGATATTAGATTAAACCTAAGATGTTAGATATTGAAGTTACTCCCCCTTTGTTATGATTTTTGCCTCTCACACTATTCTTTTTGGGTTTTAGACGATGGCTGGAACCTGAAGGAACCGTGTTGATCAATGCAATGGACAATGCAATGATTGTCCTCCTGCACAAACAAATGTTATGGGAGATGGAGTGCAAAATCTTATTGCATTCCTTACACAAGCTATGAATCATTCTGGACTTCCAAATGAGCAGAGAAGGGAACAATATTCTATTGAGTCCTTCATGAGGCAACGTCCACCTTCTTTCAGTGGGTCTTCTGATCCACTTGTTGCTGAACAATGGATCAGTACCACTGAAAAGATATTTTCAGTTCTTCAATGTTCTGAACATGATAAAGTCATCTTAGCAGTATATCGTTTGGAAGGTGAAGCTGATAAATGGTGGAATCTTATCAAGAATACAAGGCAAAGAGATGAAATTGAGTCCATGGAATGGGACGAGTTCAAGAACTTATTTTTCAATAAGTAATTCGCTCGTATTCTTCGAACAAAGATGGAGAAGTAGTTTCTTGAACTAAAGCAAAAGGATGATGAATCTGTTGGTATATACGAAGAGAATTTTACAAGACTTGCAAGGTATGCATCTGGCATTATCATCCAACCTGAAAGTAAAGTTGATCGATTTTTCAGTGGCTTAAAACCAAGTCTTCGATGGGCATTAGCTATAAGAGACTTCTGTAGCTATGAAGAAATTGTGCTTTGTGCTATCAAGGTAGAGATGGAAGTTGGTGTTACATATCCATCTCATGGTTTTGACAAGAAACGAAAGATGGAGTTCAAGGAGAAATCTCATAATAATGGTGAAAAGAAGATGAATGTTTCCTTATTCTCAAAGTGTGGAAAGAAGCATGGTGGAGATTGTCTTAAAGGGACTAGAAAATGTTTTAAGTGTGGAAAAGAAGGTCATCGAGCAGCTGAGTGTCGAAGTAATGGAAAAAGGGTTTCTAATGATGTGAATAAAGCAAACATTGCAGAGAACGCACCACCAACACTTCAATGCTTCAAGTGCAAGGAAATGGGGCATTATGCCAATAAATGCCCTAATCCAAGGGTTAGTGATGATCAACATGAGCAACCACTTAAGGCAAAGGACAAAGAGAAGTCACATGCGATCACTATTGGCGATGTTGAATATGACAACGATGTGGTGGAATGATTAAGTGTTTATGTAATGGGATTCCAAAATAGTGTTGTATATAGTATCATGGAATATCGGAATATTTATGTATTGGTCTATTGTGGTTTTCAATAATTTTATGGTACCAGTAACCATGGAAAGTGATTGAGATATTTTTGGAAAAAGAATGATATGCACATAATGAAGGGAAAATGAGAAAATTAAATATTTGACAGTATTCATGAGCTCATGATTTATATAAGGACTAAGTGATATCATGGTTTTAGTATATATAATTTTGAGGATTTTGGTATGTGGAAAGTGTTAAATTTTAACTGCATTCATGTTTTCACTAAGGTATTCAAGAGAATACATGATTAAGGACTTTGAATGTTTGGAATGTGACCAACAAAACATATCTTATGATATATGGGGATGGACGATGGTGTTAAATCTCTGGTAATCATTTTCACTATGTTATGAGAGTGGACTGCAGTATTATGGATAAGCCTAAAGATCGGAATGGACATAAGTTAGTATTGTTTAAGGATAGAAGTTTTCTCGATATTATTGATGGGATGTTATAGTAATATAGTTTTAGAAAAAGTACAACCTGCAGGACGGGCGACAGCCCATCGCGTCGGACAAGGATGTGGGAATCGAACCCACAACCGAAGTGCGACTGGCCTTTATCGCCTACCACTGGCCTACAGGAAGTCCCTGTTTATTAGAAACTAGTTTTATTATATTAAGCAGTATGATATATGAAGTATAAGTCCATTTTAGGAACCATATATGATTAATCTCACTATAGATCGACTTATTTATATAATTTTTGCTAACCTTTTGTTTGAGACAGATAGAATGACCCATCATTCTATCACATGATCTGCTAACACATCACGAATGACAAATTCAACTTCATTTATTTAAGAGATGAAGTGGAAATTGTTCAAGGCATGAACAACAGTGAGATTGTACCAAAATAAAGAAAGTATTTATTCTAATTCAAATTCTTCAACTTTAGGGAAACGATCTTGAAAACCAAAAAAATGTTGTCCTAGTGATCTTATACCTGATGAATCGGATGGTACCTTAGATCGTCACAAATTTATGGATTTGTGATTGTTGGATTTTCCATAGCCATGTTCTCTACCACTCTCCATCAGAACATGATGGTTAGATTTTTCTTCCATATCCATATTTTCACCTATGTGGAAACTCAGTGATTAGTTTATTTGGGTAACCGTTACGTTTCATACTTTCATTTTTAAAGATTGGTTTTGGTATTCCTTTTTACGATGTGGGTTTCTATTAAAGAAACTTTCGAATAGTAAACCATTTATAACCCCGATGAATTTCAAGGGCGAAATTCATTTTAAGGGGGGTAGAATGTAACAGCCCGAGATTTTATGAAAACTATTCTTTTTAATTTTACTAATGTCTTGTGTTGTACTCTACACCAAAAGGAGCTTGCACAACACGCATCCGTGACTTTCCTTGCATTACACGCAATCGCGACCTTCCTCGATAGCGTGTGTAGTACGCAATACCAAGTTTCACTAAACAACGATATGCTATTAAAATATTATTATAACTAGCCGTTATGAATAGTAATAACCACCTTTTAAAATTTTAGAAATTTTAGCTCTCAAAATGGACTTCATTTTTGGATTCGGAGTATCGAATTTAGCCTAAAGTGAAATTTTGGTACTTTTCAGATAACTTTCATATTCTGATGAATAGTGAAAATTACTAAATTTTAATTAAAAACAACTTTTTTAATCGAAATAATTAATAGTGATAAATTATTAATTTGAGTGGTTTTAAACTATATTTAGAATATATTTTTACAATTTAATACAATGTTGATCATTGGATGTAATTTCACATTTAAACCAGTTATAAACTAGTGTCAATCTTTTGATAGTTATTATCTCTTAAAAACACGCTATTTGTTTTGACGACGAGAATTAATTTTTAAATTAGTTAATGCAACTGATATGTTTTGAATTTGGTAAAATAGACATCATTTTTGAGTTCATAATATCAAATATAGCTTAGGCCTAATTTTTGGTATTTTTCTGAAAACTTTCAATTTTCGATGAATAGTGAAACCACTAAGTGGTAGGTTAAAAACTGAATTTTGCATAAAACTTAATTTTACCACTTCTGTGAATGGAATTTCAAAAATCTGAGGGACACGGTTAATATAAAGGACTAAAATGTGGTTCAATGGGATGGAAATAATTTTTGGTGAATAGTAACTTTTTACTTTTTTTTACCACGGTTAATAGTAAATAGGGTAACTAAGGGTAAATATGATATTACTATTACCCTAACACATGTCCTAATTCTATTGGATAAGTGTAATTCGACCAAAAACAACCTTATGAATATAATATGACCATTTAGGCCCACTTGGATTAGATTATGACATTTATTATTAATTTATTTAATGAATAGTCAAAATAGTTAAAATCAAAGTTTAATAACTAAAAGATTTTTAATATGGGGTTATACATAAGATAAATTCGACTATAAATATTCATTAGAAAGATAAAAAGCTTTCCTACATAATGATATTTTATTTATAATTTTTAAACTTTATATAAATTAATTTATTTATGACACAACGATGATGCAGTAATTACTCTTTTAAGGAAATATTAACATAATTGATGTTATAAATGCTCAAATGAATGTAATTTGAGAATTTTTATGAATTAAACTAATTATCTAGGTTATTATGATATATTAGGGTTGATTTAATCAACTTCGTTCGAACATATAATTCTGTTATGACTTTCACAAAAATCATATATCAAATAGTGTCAAAATTGACACAAAATAGTTTTTAAATAAAATATTATATTATTAATTGTTATTTTATTCCTAAAAATCTAAGGTTCGGCCAAATGACTTATATAAGGATATATATATCAATAATAAACAATTTGGGGTTCTTTTGGCATGTTATAGTAAGTGTATTAACCATATAGTTAAAGAAAACAAAAAGACACGGTAAAAGTTAAATTATTTAACTTAGAGTTAAATCTAATTGATAAGGTTAAACTAATAACCTAAACTTGTCTAAATCCTATTGGTTGATAGTATTTCGACCCATCCCCACTTTAGCTTCGAAATAAGACCCTTTGGAACCATTATAAACCGATTTTGACTTTAATATAAAATAATATTTTGAGATATTCCTAAGGTGCCCCTCTCCTCCCTTATAAAAGGACACCTCCTCCTCCTCCTCCTCACACCAATTTCAGCACTCAAGCTCGGCCAACCCCTGCCATTTTCTCCTCTCCACTTCCCTAGAATAATCCTAGAGTTCCTGGTCTTCTTCAAAGACCAATCTTAGTTCCCTAAGTGGAGGATTCAAAGGGGCGTTCCAAAGAAGAGGTAATATCCATTACCGATCTTTTCAATTTCATTCTTCTTCAACTTCTTCTTCTTTAGTTGTTTCATGATGAAGTAATAACATCAGTATTACTTACATACTGATATTTTATTATAAATATGAAACAACCCCAATTCACCTTCTATCCATCCTACGGAAAAATGAAATCACCGCGCGTGCGTACGTACGGAATACCGTCTCCACACCGTGGTGTAATCTATTTTCCACCATCACCTTACAAGGATGGGTATAATGGTGTAATGAGTAACTATTTATGATTATTATAAATTAATATTGATACTTAAATAATATATATATACTCCAATTCAATTCCACGATCATAGGAACGATATCATCACTCGTGCGTACGTACGGAATACCGTCTCCACAATGTGAAGCGACTCGTTCTACATGATCATCATTACATAGTAATTATATAAATGAATTGAATGAATAAATATGATATATGTTACACTAATACCATTCTGGATATAAAGTATCTATAACCTTAAAAGAAGAATAAGAATGTATTCGGCAAAACACGCATAAGAACAAAAGGCAATAAAGACCCGAGTAACAAGTAACAATGAAATATTACTAACAAGAAGCTAAGAATATGACCATATATGATATCATATCAGTATGTATGATTCTAGAATAATTCAATAACAATATTTAAGCCATTATACAGGAGCTTTGGACACGTACAAATCAAATCGGACCTAAGGTAAGGGAAATATCACAATCTCATTTTTATCCGAGATTGTTTATTCGTAAGTATTTACTGGGGTGTATTTTATCATCCACATCCATGTTTCATAAATATGTAATATTATTTCCATCCACCTACAATTTTTTAAATCCATTTTTACACTCCGGTGAGTTTTTAGTAATATGTATGAAAGGAATCTTTTGTCGTTTTTCGTACGAGGTACTTTTTGACTTTTCCGACAAAAGTACGAAGAATGTTTTTTTTAACTTATACGGCATGAATGGATTTTTAAAACATTATTTCCAAGAAACTTCCTTTACAAGTTTTCAAGTTTATTTTTAATAAACTTCATTTATTTTAAAGTCGCATTACATGTTATTAAAGGAAAAATGTTTTTGAAGTAGAAAGGATATTTTCCTCAAGAATGGAGTTCAAGTATTTTATCAAAATTATTTTCCATCTAAGATAATAAAAGGGTTATGTTTTTATCCCTATTATTACATTGGTTTGATTATGTTGTGATGGAAATATTTTTATGAATTCCTTTATCTTATATGAATTGTTTTATGATGTCATGTTGTTTAAGAATTCCATTTTTATTACATGGGTTACGCTATGATGTATGGTTTATGATTATGTGGCACACATAAGAAAGGATTCATTATAATATGGGTGGGACCTATATCTCCCTCCAATGCATTGGGTAAAGATTTTATATCTCATGAGATAGACATGGTTGGAACGGTAGTTTATACCGGTTCAGTGAAACAGGACTGAAACGAGGGTTACTCGATTCAGAAAGGGACTTTGTCCACTAAGATAGTCTTGGAAATGAGTCTTGACTAACAAGAAGTGATTCTCTATGATTATGTGTGAATTCCACAAAGTTTCATGTTTTAAGTTATGATTATTGTGATTACATTTCACTGCCATGATTTATCCCATGTTATGAAATTATGCTCTCTTTTGCAGGTTAAGATTTCCAAAAGTTATGTTCTTATGAATATGATGTGATTGATTTTTCTTTTGTATACCCTTACTGAGCATTTGAGTTCACCCTTTTATGTTTTCTTTTCCCCAGGATATAAAGAAAGGTTTTAGGTAAAAAAAAAGGGAAGATCTTTATGGGAGATATTGAAGATCTTTCACCACGATTAGAAGATTATATTTTGAGTTTCCAAAGACACTAAACTATTACGATCCTTGTGTGTGTGTGTTTGTTATGTACTAAGTATTCCGTAAAAGTAATGTAATGTTCATGTACGTCAGGCTGCGGGTCTCTACACACTTTCCCACAAACTTCGATCGGAAAAGATATAAAAAACTTTTGATGCGACTGTTGTGCCATTAGGTGTTGTCACAGCTAACTCAACATCTAATTGTTGAGGTAATACGGTGATACCCTTAGAAAATTCTTCAGAAATAAAAGAGTGGGTGGATCCAGAATCGAATAAAACATTTTCTACTTTAGAGTGGATGGTAATTGTACCTTTCACCACATCGTTATCGTACTCCACATCGCTGATAGAAATTGCATGTGACTTTCCTTTGTCTTTAGCCTTAAGAGTTTGTTGACGTCGACCATCATCATCAGCCCTTGGATTAGGGAATTTATTGGCATAATGCCCCATCTCCTTGCACTTGAAACATTGAAGTGTAGTAGGTTCATTCTGTGTATCCCTTCCTTTGTTTGCATCATTGGACATCTTCTTCCCATCATCGCGGCATTCAAATGCCCGATGACCTTCCTTTCCACATTTGAAACTTTTACTTGTCCCTTTAAGACAACTCCCTCCATGTTTCTTTCCACACTTTGAGCATAAGGGAAAGCTCATCTTCTTTTCAGTGTGCTCTTTAGATTTTGATTTGAATTCCATTTTCCTCTTCTTATCAAACCAATATGACTGATGGGTTACTCCAATCTCTGTCTCAACTTTGAGAGCACATCGAACAATTTCCTCATAGCTATTGAAGTCCCTTATGGCTAAGTCCCTTCGAAGACTTGGTTTTAAGCCACTAAAGAATCGATCGATCTTACTCTCAGGTTGGATAATAATACCAGAAGCGTACCTTGCAAGTCTTGTAAAATTTGCTTCATAGGTACCAACAGATTCATCATCCTTTTTCTTCAGTTCAAGAAACTCTTTCTCCATCTTTGTTCGGAGAATACGAGGGAAGTACTTATTAAAAAATAAGTTCTTGAACTCGTCCCATTCCATGGACTCAATTTCATCCCTTTGCCTCGTATTCTTAATAAGATTCCTCCATTGATCAGCATCACCTTCCAAACGATACACTGCTAAGATGACTTTATCATGCTCAGAACATTGAAGAACTGAAAATATCTTTTCAGTAGTACTAATCCATTGTTCAGCAACTAATGGATCAGTAGACCCGCTGAAAGAAGGTGGACGTTGTCTCATGAAGGATTCAACAGAATGTTGCTCCTTCCTTTGCTCGTTTGGAAGTCTTGCATGATTCATATCTTGAGAAAGTTGTGTGAGCATGGCTACAAGATTTTGCATTCCAGCTCCTATAACGTTTGGTTTCTCAGGGGGACAATCATTACATTGCCTGTCACATTCCGCATTAACACGATTCCTTCGGGTTCCAGCCATTGACTAAAACCAAGAAGAATAGTGTGAGCAACACTAATTATAATAGGAAAACCACATAATCAAGAATAAGATTTCACACTTAAGGTCTTATCCTAGGTTATTCATGGCCATTTCTAAAACACGAAGATTGTGTTCTATGCTTAGAATTATCCTTAGGGTTCTTACTAAGGCTTTCGCATCCTAGTTTCCAAAGGTTGACTATACCTTTCCTCTGATACCAACTATAACGACCCATACTTTACATACATTGTTAATACATCAAAATTGAAGCATACTTATTACAACATATAACAAAACCACAAAAGGACTGTATAGGTATAGTGTCTTTAGAAACTGGGAAACATAAACAACTGGTTCATAAAGCGTCTACACTATCTCCCATTTATTTCATCATATCTATAGTCCCTTTTGGCATATCTTACTTAATAAACTTCTTCCTGACCTGGGCAAAGAAAACATACAAAATGGTGAGCTCAAATGCTCAGTAAAGGTAAACAAAAGAAATATCAATCACATCATATTCCTAAGAACATAACTTTTGGAAATCTTAACCTGCAAAAGAGAGCATAATTTCATAACATGGGATAAATCATAGTAGTGAAATGTAATCCCAATAATCCTAACATAAAACATGAAACTTTGTGAAATACACACATAATCATAGTGAATCATTTTTTATTAGTCAAGACTCATTTCCAAGACTATCTTAGTGGACAAAGTCCATTTTTGAACCGAGTTCACTCCCCGTTTCAGTCATGTTTCACTGAACCGGTATAACCTACCGTTTCAGACATGTCTATCTCATGAGATATAAAATCTTTACCCAATGCATTGGAGGGAGATATAGGTCTCACCCATATCATAATGATACCATTCTTATTGTGCCACAAAATCATAAACCATACATCATAGCATAACCCATGTAATAAAAATGGGATTCTTAAACATTTTGACATCATAAAACAATTCATATAAGATAAATGAATTCATAAAAATAATTCCATCACAACATAATCAAATCAATGTAATAATAGGTATAGAAACATAACCCTATATTATCTTAGATGGAAAATAATTTTGATAAAACACTTGAACACCATTCTTGAGGAAAATATCCTTTCTACTTCAAAAACATTTTCTATTCTTAACATGTCATACAATTTTAAACTAATAGAAGTTGATTAAAAATAAACTTGAAAACTTGTAAAGGAATCTTCTTTGAAATAATGTTTTAAAAATCCATTCATGTCGTATAAGTTAAAAAAACATTCTTCCTGTACTTTTTTCGGAAAAGTCAAAAAGTACCTCATACGAAAAACGACAAAAGATTCCTTTCATATCTTTTACTATAAACTCACAAAAGGGTAAAAATGGATTTAAACAGTTGTAGGTGGATGGAAATAATATTACATATTTAGGAAACATGGGTGTGGATGATAAAATACACCCCAGTAAATGCCAAAGTATAAACAATCTCGGATAAAAATGAGATTGTGATATTTCCCTTACCTTAAGTACGTTTTGCTTCGTAAGTGTCTGAACCTCCTTTATAATGATTTAAATAATGTTATTGACTTATTCCAGAATCATAAGTATTTTTATGATATCATATATGGTCATATTCTTAGCTTCTTAGTAGTAATATTTCATTGCTACTTGTTATTCGGGTGTTTATAACTTTTTCTTCTTATGCGTGTCTTGTCGAATAAATTCTTATTCTTATCTTTAGGTTATAGATAATTCATTTACATAATGGTATTAGTGTAATATATATCATATTCATTCATTCAATTCATTTATATAATCATTATGAAATGAAGATCATGTAGAACGAGTCGCATCACATTGTGGAGACGGTATTCCGTACGTACGCACGAGTGATGATATCGTTCCTATGATCGTGGAATTGTATTGGAGTGTATGTATACTATTTCATAATCAGTATCACTTTATAATAGTCATATATAGTCATTATTTACACCATTATACCCATCAAAGTAAGGTGGTGGTGGAAAATAGATTACACCACGGCGTGGAGACGGTATTCCGTACGTACGCACGCGCGGTGATTTCTTTTTCCGTAGGACGGATAGATGGTGAAATAGGGTTGTTTCATACTTATAATAACATATAATTATATGATTGATACTGAAGTTATTACTTCATAATTAAACAACTAAATAAGAAGAAGTGGAAGAAGAAATAAAGATGAAAGAATAGGTAACGGACATTACCTCTTCTTTGAAGTGCTTCTTTGAGACATTCTTTTAGGGCACTAAAATTGGCCTTTGAATAAGACCAGAACCTCTAGGATGTCTCTAGGGAAGTGGATAGGAGGAATTGTCAGGGGTTGGCTGAGATTGAAGGCTCAAAGTGGTGTGAGCAATAGGGGGAGGAGGTGCCCCTTTATAAGGGAGGAGAGGGGCACCTTTGGGAAAACTAAAAATATTATTTTATTATAAAGTAATGTTCGGTTTTAAATATCCCCAAATTGATATATTTCTAAGATAAGGTGGGTATGGGTCGAAATACTCTCATACAATATAATTTAGACAAGTTTAGGTATCAATTTTAACCTTATCATTTAGATTTAACATTAAGTTAGATAATTTAACTTTTACTGTGTCTTCTTGTTTTCTTAAACTATAAGGTTAATAAACTTACTATATCAAGCCAAACGAATCCCAAGTTGTTTAGTATTAATATATATAGCCTTATCTAAGTCATTTGGCCGAACCTTATATTTTTAGGAATAAAATAACAATTACTAATATAATATTTGTTTTAAAAACTATTTTATGTCAATTTTGACACTATTTAGTAATTGATTTTTGTGAAAATCATAACAGAATGATTAGTTCAAAAAAAGTTAATTAAATCAATACTAACATGTCATATTAACCTAGAAAATTAGTGTAATTCATAAAAATTCTCAAATTACATTTATTTGGGTATTTATAACATCAATTATGTAAATATTTCACTAATAAGATAATTACTGCATCATCGTTGTGTCATAAATAAATTAAATTATTTAATCTCTAAAAATTACAAATAAAATACCATTATGTATGAAATATTTAGCTTTATAATGAATATTTATAGTCGAATTTATCTTATGTATAACCCCATATTAAAAATTATTTACTTATTAAACTTTGATTTTAACTATTTGACCCTTCTTTAAATAAATTTATAATAAATGTCCTAATCTAATCCAAGTGGGCCTAAATGGTCATATTTTATTCCTAAGGTTGTTTTTGGTCGAATTACACTTGTCCAACAGAATTAGGACATGTGTTAGGGTAATAATAATATCATTTTTACCCATAATTACCATATTTACTTTTAACCGTGGTAAATAAAAGTAAAAAGTTACTATTCACCAAAAACTATTTTCATCTCATTGAACCACATTTTGGTCCTTGATATTAACCTTGTCTCTCGGATTTTTGAAATTCCACTCACAGAAGCGATAAAATTATGTTTTATGAAAAATTCAGTTTTTTAACTACCACTTAGTGGTTTCACTATTCATCAAAAATTGAAAGTTTTCAGAAAAATACCAAAATTTCACCCCAGGCTAATTTCGATATTCCGAATCCAAAAATGAAGTCCATTTTGAAAAATAAAATTTCAAAAAGTGGTTATTACTATTCATAACGGCTAGTTTTAATAATATTTTAATAGCATATCATTGTTTACTGAAACTCGGTATTGCGTATGACACAAGCTATCGAGGAAGGCCATTGTTGCGTGTAAAGAAAGCCAGGCTAGTGTTGTGTGTAATAAAAGATTCCTTTTATGATTTATAAAAACAAAATATTTCTCATAAAAGTCTCGGGCGTTACAGATAGCTTTTTCCACCTTTATAGATATTTCACCACTTCCAGCTACCCCTGAGCCTATAGTTACAATCCTTGACGTGACAAGGCTGCTGTTTTGAAGGAATAGTTGGGTATTCTTGTCACTAAGCCTATTACTTCTACTCCAATGGGGTTATAGGATATTATAACTCAAACATTTGTAGGGGTATCCCTAGTACTAAATTGTATATAATATTTGGTGTATATATCCAATAAACCTTCACTAATATAATATAATCATCCATATACAGTTTTTCATGAATAGTTTGACAAAAAATTAGAGTTTCAGGAGAATATTTTTAATGAAATTCTTCCCATTTCACTGGAGAAAAGGGTGAAGATGAATTGGATGGGTATTCCTAATATGATTTTATGGATAATTATGATTTCTTAAGTTTATTTATATTTTTTTAGAATTTTTGAACCACTGTATATTTTATTTATTCTTGAAATATCTTGTAGTATCTTTTTTGGATATAATAAAAAATTCATGGGTACCTTACTCTCATACCTAGATTTTATCTTTAATTCTCATTAATTTGTCATTTGAAAGATATTAATATAGTAAATAATTGATCCCAAATGGTTTTGAGAGAATAGTGTTAATATTTTAAGAAACAAAATCCCCAAATTTCATGATAGACCAATGGAATAAGCGGAACTGGAAATTAAGGATGTTTTGTTACCATTTTTAATTTTCACATTCCTTTTCTATTTTTTATTGAAATATTTTGTATCTCTATAACCTTAAACTTAAACATTTGGAATAATTTTTAATTTAAAATGTATGGGAGGGTCCTTTGGAATTTATAGTTGAATTTTTCTTTTGAACACATGAAGTAAGGAGAAATTTATTTAAGGATTATTGTAATTACTTGAGGAAATTATAATTATTATGAAAATATATTTGAGAGATATAGGTGTAATTCATTGAAAATTATATATTTATTCTATTTTTTGTTAAAGATTGAAATTATTTCTGATGTTTTTTCTTTTCCATGTTTTAATTTAATAAAATTACCAGTAATTGGATAATTATTTTCTATTCATTCATTGAGTGAATGACCAATGTTGATTTTTTTATCTAAATATGAATTATAAACTATATTGAAAAATTTATTTCTAATTCCCTATTTTTTTGGAGATTCTTAAGATATGAAAAACTAATAGATATTTTTTATATATATTTTAATACATAATATTGGAATTAAAATTAAAATTATTGATAACTTTATTTTATTTTTACCCCTAATACTATTGATAAAAAAAGTTAATGTTATCCCTCCTTTAATACCATAGAAACCATGGAAATTCTTTTAGTTAATCCAAATTTCAATCCTATTTTATTTTCCTACCCATATCTCTTTATTATTTTCATGATTTTATTTTGGCTGAAATGTGGTAGAATGAACTATTATGTATTTTATTTTTGAAGAAGTATATTGATATAGGGTAGCATGTAAATCATTAATATTGCTTTAGGGATAAATGTTTATAAGTTTTTTTCATCAAACTTCCATTATTAAATAATTTTTAAAAGAAAAAAATGAATAAGGAATAAAAAACATAGTACAATTTATGATTTATTTCATTGTTGAGACTAGTGAACCTAAGAAAAAGGAGTTGAGAGGAATAATATTTTTTAAAATTAGATAAGTGGGGAATTTCCATTGAGTTTTGAACTATGAATCAGACATAATAATTTTAGTGTTATACCTCCACATTGTGCCTTTAATTTATTTTTATATTAATATTCACCAACTCTTTACCTCAAAATAGCCTTGTTGAAAACTCGTCATTATTAATGTAATTTTATTTCTAGTGTAGAGTTTAGATCACTTGAAAGCTTATAGATAGATGACTATAATTGATATTGAGTATAACTTCATTTAAATGATCTTGTATATGAGTGAAACAATTTCTAAAAAGAAAAATCACTATTGTGAAAGAATATTAAAGAAAATTTAATGGTGATAGTGTAAGGGAAGAAAAGAAAGGTAGTTGGAATCATTTATGAAGATTGATTAAGTACCTAAGGGGTGAGTATATATGTTTCAAGAATTTTTTGTTATAACTATTCATCCATGGGAATAATTAGTTATGAATTTCCCTTATTAATAGTTGGTTTCATTGAGATTATTCCTAAGATGTTTTGATTAATTATAAGAAAAAGTTAAGTGTGTGGGTATTTTATCCATAGTTTTCATATATATATATATATATTTTTGCTATTGTAAAAAATATTTCATTTTTCAAAATTTATAGTATTTTTTATATTTTGAAGGTAGTTTAAAGAATTTATATAATTTATATAATTTTGGAAGAAGTTAAAGAAAAGTGAATAAAATAACTTCATGGTGGAACATAAAATATTACATGTTTCCTATGTGACATTGATTTTTAAGAAAACATCCTAACAAACCATGATTGGAGTGAATATGACCAAGAAGAAACCATGAACACTAAAACAACATCATGGTTTGGATGAGCAATATTTTTTCCTAACATGTGATTTGAAGATATATTAAGATATATTTGAAATGAATCATCCCATTTTTATCTCTAAGGATCCTAATGAATTAAAATGAAATGGGGAAGATATAATAAATCATGTTGTTGCGATTCTATTAGCCAGTATATATGAGATAACATCTCACCATTTTATCCTAATCTTGGTGACAAACTAGTCATTTGTAAACCTATATTATAGTTTTTTCTATATTTTCATGGTTTCTTTAAGATTTTAAATAACTATGTTTTATAGTTTTTTAGCATAGAGCATTTATTTTTCAAGTTTTCACTTTCATTTTTTCTCTTCTAAAATACTCCATTGATGTTTTAATTCTCTGAGCTTAGTGAGTTTCAATCCATCTCATTATTTTAATTAAGTATTATAAATTTTATTTTACACTTTCACTTTTAGTCTTCGTTCTTGAGATGATTTCTCCATTGCTGAATAAGGATCATTCAATAATTAGTGGATGATTTCTTCTACAAAATAAATTCATAAATAAGTTTTTTTTCTATGAATCATGTTGACATTTAAATTCCAATTTCATTATTTAATAATTATTTGACCAAGAGAGTTATTATAGGAGGATATCTAAGATATTGGAGTGGAATAAATGTTGAAGAATAATTTGGATTCATCTTATACTAATAAAGTTGAACATTAATGAACTTATTTGGATTTAATTATTTAATCAAGATAATTAGATTAATTTTTGAACAATTAGTGGATTTGATCATATGGGCACTTCTTTGGGTTAGCCACAACGACCACAGCACATCAACTTGCCTCCATACACCGATCATAGACCAATGGAGTGCCACCCTTCATCCATATATGAAAGGCTACTTCCCACCATGTCAGTTGCATCACACACCACTAGTCATCACACAACAATTGCATAGACTTCCCACCATCATGCATCAATCAGCTCCAACTAAGTGCCATTAACACACTACCATCAAACCAACCATTTTTTCATATATAAAACTATCCAGATAAGTCAATGTTTAAATTTCAAGTACCAAGGATCTTTCAAATGTCAATATCATCCAAAATTAATAAATTTTTATTTCAAATAAATGTATTTATTATGTAGAATTTTTAATAATAGAAATTTATTAAGTAATATTTAATATATTTATTATGTAAAAATAATATATGTATGATATTTTTTATTAAATAAATTTATTTATTTTAAATTTAGGAATATAAAAAAATTATTATATTTTTTTACAATAAAAAGGTATAATTACTATAATTAAATAATTAAATATTATAAAAATATTAAAAAAAAATTAAATGGAATATAATAATAATAAAAAATATAAATAAATAAGATTATGTAATCTTGTATTGATGAAATTAAAAATATGATATAACTAAAAATATAATATTTTTATAATCGCATGAAATTATTGTATTTATATATTTGTAAAATATAACTAAAAAATAAAATTTTAATCATAATATAATATAGAAACATAAAAAATTAATATTTTTATTTTCAAAATATATTATTGAAAATAATATATGATTATAATACTATATATATAATTATAAAATAATATAAATAATATAATTAAATAAATATATTTATGATATTGTTACATAAAATTAAAAAATAAATGCAATTAAAAGTAAATGAATTTTTTTTTTAAAATATATTTATTTTTATGAATACAATTTTATTATTAGATAATTAAATTAGTAAATTAAATAAAAAATTTAAATAAAAAATTTAACATCAGAAAAACAAATTATTTATTTATTTGTTCTGAGATTGTTGGTTTGAAAATATAGTGTCAATAGTTAAATAAAATTTTATATATAGTGTCAATACATTCTTGAAGATTAATTCATGTTTATAGACACCACAAATCACTCAATAAATATTATAATTTTTTTATTGGTGCATTTGTTAGAAAAAATTGTTGATGTCATCTATATCAGTTGGAAAAGCCAGCCTGATACCCACTTGGCATTGTATGTGGACAAGGGATCAGAAGTTAGTTTTTCCCTTCAAACCTCATTTTTGTAACAATATACATGATCGCATATCAGTGAAATTGGATAACATTGGTCACTAGTAGAACTTGAGCCAGGGAAGTTTTTGATTTGAGAATCTGGATTTAATTATTAGCCACTATGTATTAAATCATGTATATTTTTATAAAATTTTGGAGATTCTAATGAAATTTTTAAACATCAAGTGGAGGGTAGAAGATGGTGTTATTATTTCAGGATTGTAGAATATACCATTAGGTACCCAGTGTGGGTGCATTAGGAACTTGGTGAAGCATCTAGAGTATAAGAGAATGCCCTGGGATGACCACCAGGATGTCAATAGCCTACATATGTGTTTTTAAAATTTTTTATTATAGAAAATTGTATTCAAAACAAAATATAACACCCCCAAAGAATTTTTCCCTCCTCTATTCTCCAAGTTCTCATAAACCAATTTCTTGTACAATCCATGATTTCCATATATAAGTGGTCATATAGTGGTAAGGCTAAGCTCATGAACCCCTATATTTATTATTTCTCTTGTTATTTAGCATTTCCCCACCCTAATTCCCATAATTGGGTTTTTTTGTTAGATATTATACTTTAGGTGAGTAAGGATGAATAAACCTATGATTATGGATGAGATAAACCCTAATTTTATGAGGTAGGTGATTTTTAATATATTAATAAATGTATTTCATGTTTTGTCGGATCCATTTGTGATATGATGTTCCATTTTGGATTCCAATGGCGATGTTGTCAACGCTTCATTCGTAATGGAAATGAAGATGATGATGCGAGGTCTTGTGACAGATCCAGTTTCCCCATGATAGCTCTGAGAGGTATGTTCTAGATATCTTGGTATTAGGTTCCTCTATGGTGGTCTATTTTGTTCTTACGGTGATGACCAAGGACTCTGGTGAATAGTTTTTCTCTGATGTACTAGTGTGATGATTGGTCAGCGACGATGACAGTTGTGATAGGTAGGTGGAATTAATATAGTTGGTTGAAGATGGTAGGTGATTCATCTTCTGCTAATGGGGGTTTCTCATGGATCGAGGTCTCCTTAGTTTAAATTTTGAATTTTGAATTGGCTTTTTTTATTATATCCCATGTGTGGTTACCGCTCAACCAAAAAGAACCATTTTGAAAAAAAAAATAGTCTATGGGATTATGGTCATCTGAGTGTTATATATATTTTTGATAAGTATCATATAATATGACTGATCCTTGAGTATGGTTATTTGGGATATGCAATGAATTATTACTATACAAGAGAAAAGGAATTGGCAATGTAATTCCATGTGATTGTTCTATTTTATTTTATCCTCATTGTGAAATGATGTAGTGTGAATGTGTGGTGGTGATGATTCTCATGGGTGAATCTAAAATTCTATGTGATCAACTAGAGTGTTGTTTCACCCACTAACTAGATATTTTAAGCTTTTACTATGATTTGGGTGTATCTTATATGTGTGATAGTTATTCTCGAGGGTTAGCCTTGAACATTTGGGGCATGATGGAAGTATTTTGGTACACATTGAGTAACCTTTTACTGAGGTTTTGGCTATGCTACACCAATCACATGGTTTATATTCTAATTTGTTTCTTACTATATTGGTTCGGAGTCCATGGTATCATTAGGGTGTAGAAATCTATAATGATTCATCGACATTAATTGAAGTTGGTAGGAACAAGCATCATGGTGTCCAGGGAAGAACATGATGACTCATCTTGGATATTTATATACTAAGCATTAATGTTTTGATTTCCTTGTCATACATGAAAAAAAATTATTTTTTGGGGAATATATTAGGTCCCCCATTTATATTAAGCTCCGATGTTTATTACTCACAACCTATGCATGTACCTTAGTGGAAGTATAGACCTTATGTCTGACCTATAGGTTAAGTCTAGGGCCTCTACATAGGTATTCAAGCTAGAGTGTATTATTAGGTTGATAGAGATAATATTGAGGTAAGGACTAGGATATTTATTATAATGTATCTGTGTATTTATTTATTTTTTCTTTTTTATGCCTGTATATGATCATCCCATTAGAAAATCTCAATTAAGTTGTATATCTTATGAATTATTCTCATGACCTAACCCATCGGGACCCTGCTTAGGATAGGAGTAATGTAGACACCATGAAATGTGTTCCATGCACTTCTCCACAAAAGTTCCTCAATGGGGGTCGAAACGTTCACGGTGCAACTCTGTATTTTTCATAGGGGTCAGTGACGGTAGTGAAGGCACTGACCTGAAGGGCCGAGACCGAATCCCGACACTGATCCCCAGAAGGGATGCAGGGGAATCGCCCATGCGGTATGGTGAAATTATTTGGTTAAGCCCCTCAAGAGACACCCAAGGTACGTGTGTACAAACACTTTTGTGCCCCCTTGCTGGAGCTCATTGAAGTATTTATTTTGGGTAAGTCTTCAAAGTTTCTCCTTAGTATATCCAAAACACCATCGGTGTGCAAGGTACTTGTGCGCCCAAACTCCTTTTTCCCATGGTCCTATTTTTATATATAAATAGACCCTTGGGGTCTTCATTTGTATGGAAGAATTTCCCAAAAGCTAAATTGCTACTATGGTCTCCCTAGTACTTCTCCCCAGTCTTCTGAAACATTCAATGTAGTTTTTAAACACCTTGAGAGGAGGACTCAAGGGAGGATCATTGTACTTATGTACTTTTAGTGTTTGAAACCATAACACTTGCATGCCTAATGCACTAAACCTCCCCAAATCAAAAATATTTGTGTGCTGCCTATTCCTCCTACAAGAACATGAACGCCCCACTTATGGGATCACCTGTTACTACTCTTGAATGCTTGAGAAAGGTCTCACCAAAGTATTACCATACAGTTTGTTCGTCACTTAAGTGAATATCATGTTTCCCAAGTCTACTTGGGTGCCATTCTCTACTTGGGATCCCTTCTTTGGTTTATGTACTCTCTTCAGTCTACAAGCCATCAACCCCTCTTCAAATCCATTAATGGAATGCCATCTTCTTCATTGGCTCCCTTGTCTAAAAGGGATTTTGTTGAGACCTCCACCAAAACCTCATGACTTATAAAACCTTTGGGAAAGACACATCAGCGTATCTCCTATTTGGGTTTGTATATCCATAGTCATTGGTTTCACATATTTTTTTTATAAGGGTTTTAAGGTTCATGGAGTGTCTGTACGTTTGTATATTCACAGTCACATGGACCTTTCTCCTAGAAACATTGCTGGTAAGTTCCCGGTTTGAAGGAGGGTTGGGTTCTAGCCTCTCCCTTCTCGAAGAGACAACCCGGAACCTTAGGTATCTGGTAAGGAAGGTATGGTTCACACCCACTTTTCTTCCTTTTGAACAAAGGATAAGTCTCCCTCCCCTACCAGGATCAATTTTAGGTTAACCATCCTAGGAAAATCCCCTAGCTTTTCTTGTAGGAGGTAGAATTATTGCTCCTCCTCTCTTATTCGGTTCCAAAGTGAAGAGGAGAGATGGGAAAAGGGACATTCGTTACCCTTTCCCTCTCCCATTGAGCTTTGTCACCATGGGTAGCTATCCTGGTGTAAGCCCCAAACCTTCAACCCTTCTTCTTTTCATTGGAACCTTGTCCAATGTAAAGTTAATAGGGGGAGGTCTCATTACCTTACCCTCTTCCCAGGTCAACTCTCCCTCGTTTCCACGGTCAACGCGCCCTTTTCCACTAGAGGAGGCGTAAAAGTGTGAAGTTTCATTGTTGAATCTTTCACATACTCTTGTTTCTCACACCAAGTATGACTCACGTGGGCTTAGAGATTCATGATGATTACAACATGTGCACAAACACCCATGGTAATGGAACTATGAGAACTCTGATTCCTGTCATAATTGGGATATGTAAGAAGCCTTCTCAGGTCCCAATATCATTGGACATCCTTTTTAGGAATCCAACCCTAATAACATAATCAGGTAATCCTCCTTAAGAATAAGCCCCAAATTAAACCCCCAAAATCATCAAAGCATCCTTTTCAGAAAATAGCCCCAAAATCATTTCTCTCAAAGGACTATACTCCCCTATGAGACTTATCGAACTATGTGGGCTTTGATTACCATCAACATGGGATATATAGGAATCCTCCTTGAGGTTTAAAACAAAAACTCCAAATCCACCTTGTTCTCCTTGGGCCATATTTCCAACACAGTCTAATCTAACTTGGAAAAGTCATATTCTTTCCAAGTTCCTTGGGCTGCTTAGGTATAAGTCTCACACCAAACATTTACTAAGCACCTTTCGCTTAGATGTCCATACCACATGACATTAAACTGTATGGATAGGTTCTTATCACATGACCTTAAAAGGTATGATTTGTCCTATTAAGTAGCACCGAACTATGAGGGTTCTGATTCCTTTCACAAGGATACGTAGGTTGACAATTTTATGGGTATGATCCCAATATCAAAATACGCCTTCATCTCCTTGGATGACAATAAATCCCAGAGTGCCCTACTGAGTGACTTAAAAACCAGTATCATCATAATGATGATTAAAATAATCTTGAAATAGTATATTATAGGATACCATTGATGGAGAACCTTGAATACATACAGATATCTCTATTAATGAAGAACCTTGAATGCATAGTGATAATTCTAAATTTTACACATGTAAATAAATGATTGTAAATTTCAAGGAAAACATATGTTATTCTTGGTGAATTAATAATGATTCACGAAAATATCTTAAATTTACAAAGAGAGTAATGGTGTAGAATATAATTCCCCCCAAAAGGGTGTGATGATTCTGACCTCCCATCCTATCAACCAATGTATGTTCCTAAGTATTGTAAAGTTTAAACATAATGAACACCTACCTTTGGAAAGAAGGTCCCATTTGGATAAAGAAATGTTGGAAGTTTCTGGTTCCATTAATAAATCCAATGGAAACCACCTTGAAGTAGTGATTCTTAAAACTAGAACACATGTTTCAAGGACATATGAAACAAAAATGGTGAACCTAACGTGAATACATAACCAAGTTGATAATGTTACCCATCTGTTAGGCCCCCATAAATTGATAAAGTAAGTCCAGACAAAGGAATCAATCACTCATGTATCCATCTAAAAAAATTTCTCTTTAATGGATTTTATTGTCACTTTCAAGTTTTCCTCAGAACTCCCTTTAGTCCAAAAATGGATTTCTTTAAGACGACATATGTGAACTTCCCAACTGCTGCTCAATATGGATCCTAATATATGGGAAGGACATTATCACCCACCTAGAATATTCAATGAAGGGTCTCTAACATGTTGGTAAAGGTATATTGCCTGAACGGTATAATCCTGACTTTGGAGGCTGCCTATCAGACTCTTCAGATAAATAATAATCCTCAGTCACCCAGCCAATGACTACCGATGATCAAGAAGCAGACGGTACCAACTACTATTTTCAACTGTTTTGGGTCCTAATCCCCAGAACACAACAACTAGTTCCAAACGTACTAAAGGGAAGTGGATCAAGAGGTCACTTCGGGCCAAAATTCAAGGATGCAGGGGGTCCTTCATGAGGTCTCCCACCAACAATCACTGCTAGTAGAATCGTATAGCAGTAAACCCCCAACATGATGGGGGTGTTTCCTTTGTACATTTTGCCTAGATCTCTCAGACCCAGGAATGCAAGACTAACCACCAGGGATAATTTTTGGTCAATAGGGAGTAGGTTCTTATCTCTTCCCCCTCCAGATAAATCAAACAACCTAACTTGATGGAAAAAAATGAGCGGGAACATACACTCATCTATCTTAATTCGGTTTCCCAGCAGACTCATCTGGCAGCGACCCACTAATACCCCTAGGAAAACCTGACGAAGTTTCACGAATAGGCATATACACCTATTTAAAAATTATCAGCCAGTCAGTAGGCTCGTCTGACTGCTTTTAAAGAAGTCTGCCAATCAAATGTGGTTTAAACTAGTGAACATGAACATACACCTACTTATGTTCACCAATTCTTCCAATAGTCCTGTCTTCCAGTATTGAAGGAAGTTCATCAACCATACTTGACATGAAATATCCAGCAGGAACATACACCTACCAACGTTCATCAAGACTACCAATAGTCTCATTTGGAAGCACTCAGAGAAGTCAGTAGGAAATCTCTGATGAAAAATTTTGGGAAGACCCAACTCTCTTCCCCCATGCATGAGTATTTTCAATACCCGTTGATAGGAAAAGGATGATATGAGTAGGAAAATACACCTACTCCTGATATGTAATGGATATATATTTATGTTCTAGCCACTAAAGTCTCCAAACTCATCTTATCAATAGTGAAAGGGTAGACGCAAATCCCTACCAATATTCTGAAAGAATGAGAGAATATTATAACAACTGCTTCATTAGTACAATGGGGAATAAACACATAAATTTGTCCCCACATATGGAGTGACACATTGTCATTCCATCCCAGAGCAGATACACACCTCTATTCCAGTTTAGGAGGGTCATGGGACATACTCCCCCATGTCATACGAAAAATAAGATCTGGAACATACATCCTTTCCAATTGGAGGTAATCATTCTGTTCTAGTAACCAATCTAATAAAGGCACATACACGTGCCCATGATAACCAATTCTCCCATAAAGTTGACCCAAATAAGTATAAGAGAGCATCTAAGAAGAAATCTCATCAAACATGGTTGGAAAATCAAGATTAAAGTTGTAATCTAGATCCTCTTAATGCTAGGGTTCTTTAAGACCTCATATATTTATCTATTGCAACTCAATATCTTATCCTCTCATTAAAAAATTATGGGAGTGGTATTAGCAACTATGAAGTTCCTCATTGGACACTTCATCATGAAGTCTTTCCTCAGGAAAATTCATTTAATCTAGAGTGACTATCTCTGGATAAGATCCAAAACAACCCTCTGTGTGGCCAAAAGACCAAGGAGTAAGAGGATTCATCCCCTGATGTAATCCACTATGGTGATCCTCCCCATGATGGAATTTGCTACGAAAGTCCTCTATACAGTAGTATTTCTCATTTTCAAGATAATTCTATAATTGATAATGTAGCGATGAGAAATCCCTCCTTTCTTGAGGAACTTGAAAACACAAGGCCAATCATGTCTGATGCCTTGTCATTAAAGGGTGAAACACTTTCTCAAACAGAATACATCTTAAGGGAATAGTCATTCTCTAAACCTCCCTTGGGTCATTTTTCTTCTAATACAGATCATCCACTTTGGTCATACCATGTAGATAAATATCTAGTAAAGCATGATGAAGATATGTTAAACATGAGAAAACAATTGGATAAAGTAGAAATACCAGTCATGTTCTAGCCCTTGGAATATTCTCAGTATAACATTCTAGAATTGATGATAGAAGATTATATTCATGATATCCTCCTAAACTTATGGAATAATATTCATCATTTGAAAACCAAAGTATTACTGTATGATGAATATCACAGTAATTTAAAGGTAATAGAAGGGGTGAAATTCCAAATTGACTTTGAATCTCTCTCAGTTTTTTGAAATCCAAAGGCTAAAAAATAGTAGAGAACCATTTAGTGTGCATGCCTCAATGCTCTAAAGAGGCTACGCCAATTAATTTCTGATACCCCATCTAGAGTTCATATCAGAGGATGGGGTGCACAGAGAGCATTACATTTCACTGCACTCTAGAATCAAAAAGTCATCCAAAAGTTGTCTCAAGTATGTCATTGTCCACAGTTAGCTACAATCAACATATTTTGTATGTAATCGAATGTATGCTCAAGAACAGGCCTCAAACAGCTCTCATCAGGGTCAAGCCCAATGACAAGAAGGTGATGAGTTACTTTTACATAAAGCATCTGAGAATCTTGAGCAGGAATCCCACATAAAGGATGTCAGCCATCAATGAATGAAAATGTCTGAAATAGAAAAGTGATCTTCTGAAACAAGTGATTTGAGTGGTTTTCGGATGATGCACCCAGCTAATGTCCGAACCAAAATTTGCAAAATAAGAAGACCAGTTGCACAAATTTCAGCCATAATTGTTCAAGAATCATCCCAGCTTGTAAGGATGGGGGATTGGTTAATTCAACCATTGAATTCATTAAAAAAAATTCAAAGATTTGAATAAAATGAATAGGAATATCCCCAACCTATAGGGATGGTGGATTTTTCACATCTGTAGTCCCCTCCTCAGTGAAATTCAGTTTTCTCCCGATTGGGGAATAATCTACAAAGAGAGCGCACAACTAAACTATACGAGGATTACCTTTGGGATACTATTTGTCAAACAACTCCTGAGAATCCATCACATAGAAGAACAAAGTCTCATGGAAGATATAGAGAGAGATGATCTTACAAATATACTGATAGAATGCCATCAATGCATTATGAATCAGTAACTTTCATTAACACCATTATAGAAGATCCTCGAGAAAATGAGTCCAGTTCAGGGGAATCAGAAGATGAAGTTCTTATTCATAATATGGTACACACTAAGGAAAATGAAGAAGGTATATGAACCCAAAATCAAAGGATTCCCCAGAATTTAGGTATGCCTTCAAATAACCAACATCCACCCCTTTGAAAGGCATCAATTAAGGGGAAAGGAAAAAAGTGAGATTGCATCTCACTTTTCCACTGGATAAGGTCAATCTCTTTCACTTGAATATATATTCGCACATCAAGAAGAGGAAATTAAGTAGTTTAAAATACTCAATACAGAGTTACTTCAAAGTATAATTTCTACTAGACGTACTTCTCCAGAAGATCCTCAACTTGCACATCCTGTAGGAGATCCTCAGCAAAGAGGATTTGTAATAACTATAGATGTGGATAATGAATTCCATCCATTGAGTACACAACCAAGGCAGGATCAAACATATCCTGATAGGACTGTTCCCATGGGTTATCCAAGGCAAATACCAGCACCACCACCAGTGGTTTTTCCAATCATTGCACCAACTCAAGCTCTATTTGTTGTACCCGCACAGGTTCCAACTCATCCAAATATTCCACAAATGATTATGAACACAATTGAGGCATTAAAAAATCAATTGTAAGCTATGGAGGAATGACGTGAACCAGTTCCACTAAAAAAGAAATATTACCCTGAATGGGTGGACCTAATTCCTCCCCCACTGAATTTTGTGAATACTACATTCCCAATATTTAATGGATTAGGAGATTTGGAACAACACTTGACACATTTTGTTTCTTGTTGTGACCCTATGATGGGGACTCCTCAATAATAAAAAGCAGTAAAACTCAGTTTTTTTGTGAAATAACTACAGGTAATAGCTTTTTTTGGTACACAGGTTTGCAGTCCTTATCAATTACTGGATGGGAAGATCTTCATTAGAAATTCCTTCTTCAGTTCAGATAAACATTACCAAAGACTACAATGTTTGATCTTACCAATTGAAAACAACGGGAAATGAAAAAGTTTCAGATTTCATTATGTGATGGATAGGATTAACATATTCATTAAGTATGGAACTCCCTCAGGAAGAGATGCTACCAATTTGTGTGGAAAATATACATGATGAGTTCCGCACACCACTGATCCCTATAAAATTAAAGGGAGGGTTTCAAGACCTTACTTCAATTTCTCAACAAATAGAAGATTCTATTATATATACTAATTCTAAAACTCATTTAATTCCATAAACTCTAGAAAGGATAATGGGGAATGTAGATAATTATACCGTTACACCAAAGCAAGAACCTATACCTACTTCCACTTCAAAACCTTAATCGTATCGAAGGGCTCTGCCTCCAGATCGTTAGTAGCAATGACCACCTTGTCAATATGATCAAAGAGATCAAAGGTGGAAACATTTTTAGGAATTAAAAAAGCAAATTTTATTCCTTCTAGAATGAACAAGTTTATGGTTACTTCATCTCAACTCTGGAGAAAAATTTGGTTCAGTTGCCAAGGCCAAAAAACCAAACAAAGAATGAGATAAAGATCTTCCAAATTACTGTTCCCTTCACCAAATGTTGGGGAATACCATTTATGAGTGTTCTTTTTCAAGGACCTCCTGCAAAAAAAGGTATAATCTTAACTGTTAAACTAAAAAGTTCATCAGCCCAAGTAGCATGTGTTACTACTACTGATCCAGAGGAAGAATGCGAATGACAGGAAGTCAAAAGTAAAAATGTGTAGAAATATGATGATTGGATGATACATAAAATGATCAATTGAACTCATTCCATTTTACAAACACAGTTGAAAAAACCAATTGTGTCTTCCACCACTCCTACTATAGAAAAACCACATTCATCAAAAGGTCAATCTTCAAAGAAATAAGGTGATCAGAATGACAAAGAGAAGTCAGAAGAAGACGAGCTCATATCAAGGCCAAATTGTTCCTTGAACCTGGTAGATTTAATTTCATCTACTTCAAAAGCATAGGAACAACCCTAACTAATGGAAAAATAAAAAACTAACCTATCAAGCAGAGTCTTTGTTAGATGAAGAGTTGATATTTTGTTCTATTAATGTTATCCACTTAATGGATCTTTATGCCAATGGTGATTATGATTATAATGAGTCAAATTTCTTTATACCTAATTGGGGAACTAGAGTAAGATTCTATGGTCGAGGATATTGGGTAAGACATGGGTATTCTAGAAACCATTACTTCAATTCTACCCCTTCTCAAACTGTATATGTGGTAGACACTTACAGGATAGCTCTTTAGCTGACTCAATAAGAACAAAGAGTTACTTCCATGCAAGATAGGTTCAGTTCTGATATGATTATTTTGGAAGACTGATTAGAAGTTACATCATATTCCTCTCAGTAAGTAGATAGACCTAATCAGTCTAATATACCAAATCCATTAGTATTTCCAACTTTTTCTCTAACTCAGGGTACATCTACAACAGAAGCATTAACTTCCAAGGAACTTGTAAAACCACATCTCCATGCTGGTAAATTCAGACCTCTAGATCAAAAGTATGATGTATTGAAACAATTATCCCAATTACCAGTCAAGTTGTTAATTATGGATGCCTTGAGTCTGTCAAAAGATCTTCAAGAAGCACTTATTGAGGCTTTGTCAAGTTCTCAATAGTTTGAAACCAAAGTTGTTGATACTGAGGTTTATTATATAGAAAATGATCCTGCATAATGTCATGAAGTCATATATTTTACAGATGAAGATGAAGATGATGTTTTACAGGTACATATCAGACCCTTATATTTATCTGGAAAGGTCAGTGACATAGACATCTATCGAGATTTCATTGATAATGGCTCTAGAGTCAACCTCATTCATGTTCATACACTTCAACGATTGGGCCTGACTGAATCTGATTTATCTCCTTCCAATTTAATGTTGCAAGGGTATGACAAGAATGAGCAAGAACCTATGGGTGATATTACACTTAGAACTCAGTTTGTAGATCTTGTATCAAATTCATATTTCATGGTTGTTCATTAGGAAACAGCCTTCAACATTCTTCTTGAAAGGCCTTTTCTACATCAACATGCGGCCATACCTTTGTCATACCACAAATGTCTTAAATACTATTTCAATAGTTAAATCAAAACATTGTATCATGATAAGGATTCATTCAAAACATGTGAACCTCAATACATTGAGGCAGAGTTTTATCACTCAAAGGGAATGCGGTCCATGATGAAAGAAATAACCAGAGTTAGTGCTCCAAATGGTTTCGAAAAGATTCCAGAAAACCCATTCATACATTTGAGTATAGATTATGTGCTACCCATCAATCAAATTTAAAGGGTAAAACCAAATCTAATCACTCATCCAATAACTTCCATAATTTCAATTCGTGTAATTGATCATAACAACATGGGAAATCCGTTGATCCACAAAGAAGTGATGGATACCTAAATGGATATGTTTTCATTTCATCCACTGAAATACAACAAGTTTCTACTTCATCAATTAGAGTAGGATAATTTGTAGCAATGTTAGAGGAAGACAATGATGTTGATTCCCAATCCATCATCTACTCTTTATTACCATAGAAAGACCCTTCATCATCAGTAGGGTCAGACATGGTGGCCTCTTCATCAAAATGTTCAAATAATTACTCCTCCCATAACTCTAGAATTTTTTCCTCGTCATCTACTATGAAATTAGAAACAGAAGAAGTAACATGTAATGAATAAGAATATGAATATCTCAGGGATTCTCCTCTATCATTTGAGGAAGGTTTCTCTAACACTGTGGATGAGCTCAATGAAATAAATCGGGGTATAGAAGAAGATCCACACCCCACTCTAATTAGTGCGGCCATGAACTCTGAAGATCATTATGTGTATACTTAATTTCTAAAGCAACATCGAGATATATTTTCTTGGAATTATACAGAAATTACAACTCTTAATCCTTATTTATCCACCCATAATTTGTGTTTTCCAGAATAACAACGAGGATTCAAGAAGGCACCAAGAAGAACACACCCAACTCATGCCTCTAAAATTTAAGTTGATGTCGATAAGATTATAAAGGATAAACTTTTTAGGGAAGTTCAATATCCCAAATGGCTATCCAATAATATCGCAGTGAAAAATAATAATGGGAAAATCAAAGATCGTATTTATTCCATGGATCTTAACCGGCATTTTCCTAAAGATGATTTTCCAGTTCTGATTACAGAACTTATAATTGATTCAACAACTGGCTATGAATCTCTTTCCTTCATTGATGGATACACTGGGCATAATCAAATTTTCATGGCCCTAGAAGATGAATAATCAACAGCATTCAGATCCCCTCAAGGTTTGTTTTTCTATTGGGTAATGCCCTTTGTCTTAAGAGTGTAGGTGCAACATACCAACGTTCCATGAACCATATCTTCAAACCTTTCTTAGGGAAATTTTTTGAATATTATGTGGATGATTTGGTGGTAAAATTCAGACAATGTTCAAATCACTTGGCTGAACTGGAGATCATATTCAATAAACTTCGGCAACACAATTTGAAAATGAACTCCTTGAAATGTGATTTTGGGGTAACCTATGAAACTTTCCTCATCTTCGTTGTGCGCCATCTTGGAATTGAAGTTTATCCTAAGAAAACAAAATCAATCCTTGGTATGTCACCTCCTCAAAATTTGAAATAATTAAGGGGAATTCAAGGACACTTGGCCTATATTCGGCACTTTATCTCCAATTTGGTAGGAAAGTGTTTTCCCTTCACCGAATTAATGAAGAAGGGAGTCACCTATCAATGAAATGAAGACTGCCAAGAAGCATTTGATACTCTCAAGAAATATCTTTTGAGTCCATCGGTAATAATTCCACCTACTAAAGGAATACCACTTATTCTCTATGTGACAACTTTAGAGAAATCATTGGGTACCTTCCATGCCCACAATAATGATGATGGGAATGAAAATATCCTTTACTATCTCAGTTGAACTATGCTTGATGCAGAAACTTGGTATTCAAGTATTGAAAAGTGTTTTCTGACATTAATCTTTGCAGTGAAAAAATTAAGGCACTACTTGCAACATCATGAGGTCTAATTAGTGTCCCACAATAACCATCTCAAATTTATCTGCAATCATCCTATGCTTACAAGGAGTTTGGAATAGTGGGTGGTTATTCTTCAACAGTTTTATATCTGGTTTGTGCATTAAAAGGAAATAAATGGATAAGATCTGGCTGAATTCCTTTATAAACATATCCCTGTGGAAAATATATCATTGGATACTAAAATTCCTGACAAAGATTTCATCTCTATTCAGGATAATTCCCAAACATGGGATACATACTTTCATGGTGCCTCCAGAAGTCCAATAGGGAAGAGAATGGAAAACCATAAACTCAAAAAGTTGGGTTAGGAATTGTCCTTATTTCCACAGAAAAGGCAATGTTTCTTACTCCTTCCTATTTTTATAAGTTGGTACCAATAATGAGGTAGAATATCAAGCTCTCATCACAGGTTTGTAATTGGCCCTTCAGGTATAAGTGATTCACATAAAAGTGAAAGGTGATTCAGAATGGGTAATCAATAAAATCAATGGAGAATATTCTATCATAAAAGAAGAGTTAATCCCTGTGTGTGATTATGTCAAAGGTTTAATGGCTAAATTTCCCTCAGAGCTGACATTGTCTTATGTCCCTCAATCACAAAATGCCTAAGATGATGTACTGGATAATTCTTCTACAACATTGGAAGATCCAAATTAGGATGAAACAATCACTAGCATAGCCCATCTTTGTGTGGTCTCACTTTTTGTTCAACCTATAATGGAGGAAATCAATGAGATTATCCTTATTTCTGAGCCATATGGTCATACCATGGGATGGAGAACACTCATTATTGAACACCTTCAAAATGGGGTACTTCCACTAGATAGGGATAAAAAAGAATAGATCTGATGATGAGCGGACAATTTTACTCTTTATGATAGTTCAAATCACCATAAGATCATTTACAAATGAGGCTTATATGGAATCCTCCATAGATGTATTGATGGAGAAGAGACTACAGTTGTAATGAAAGAAGTGCATTCAGAAGCCTATGGTGCTCACCAGTCTAGGCACAAACTCTCTGATCAGATCTGAAGGCTTGGATACTTTTGGGCTTCAATGACGCAGGATTGTACATATTTCACTAAGAAATGTCATCCCTTCTAAGTGCATGCCAACTAAATTCATCAACCCCCGGAGTTGCAACATACAACTAAATACTCCTGACCATTTTCCACATGGGGAATGGATGTAATAGGGTATTATCCTCCAGCTATAGCTAAGCAGTTCAAGTATATTCTTTCTGCTACTGAATTCTTCTACAAATGGGATGAGTAAATACCTCTAAAAGAAATCAGAGCCCAAAGAATTGTTAGTTTTTTCAAAACTAACATCATCACTAGATTCGGTGTCTGTCATACAATTTTAACAGACAATGGCACCAATTTTTGTTCGGCTAAGGTAAAGAAGTAATATCAAGAACACAATATCAAATCCAACCATTCATCCTTTTATCATGCAGCGGCCAGTGGACAGATATAAGCCTTTCATAATACCTTATAAAATATACTCTAGAATATGGTGGATAAAGATAAGAAATCATGGACTGATAAACTTTTGAATTCATTGTGGGATTATTAGACTACTACCTGTACTGCCACCCAGGAAAATCCTTATTCATTAGTATATAGAACAGAAGCATTCTTTCCAATTGAAATGGAAATCCTTCACTCAGAGTTTAAATCTGTGATCAATTTTATATAGATGAGATGTCTCATAAATGGCTTGATGATGTGGAAAGGTTAGATGAGAAAATATTTCATACTTTGCATCATTTAGAAGTTTATCAAAACATAATATCGTGATATTTTAACAAGAAAGTTCACCTCCATTCATTTCTTCAAGGAGAATTGGTATTGGTCCTTAGGAATCCAATGATACCAGGAAGGAAACCTCAAAATCTTGATCCAATGTGTGAAGGGCCTTATTATATACATAAGGTATACTTAAATAGAGATTATTCTTTAATATACATGGATGGAGAGTTCATTACAACTCCATCCAATGAGAGATTCTTGAAGAAGTACTTTGTGTAGTTGCATATGGTCTTTGTCCTCACTGCAAGACTGAAAACTACACAACCCCAAATTTTCATACTACAAGACTTAAAACTACATAGTACAAATTCCTATTTTCAAGACGTTAAACTACATGACACCATTTTTCCCCACTGCAAGAATGAAAACTACACATCTCCCAATGTCCTTACTACAATACTTAAAACTGCACAATAAAAAGTCCTAGTTTCAAGACATTAAACTGCGTAATAACCATAAGCATCCATGTTGTATGACATTAAAATTCATAGCATCTTCTTTCTTATTGTATGACGTTAAACTACATGACACGATTTTTCCTCATTACATGACATTAAGCTGTATGGATAACGTCTTCTCTACTTAACATTATGAGCTTACATAAGAAAGCATCATGGATATCATTTCCACTCTTTAGTGGCACATGAGTCCCTCCCTTCTCTATGTTTGAGTCAGATCGGCATATGGACCATGTTTAAATAACTACGTATGAATTTATTCTCATCTATATGAGATATTTAGAGACGCCTTGATATCTAATCTTAGGCCTAGCCACAATCACAAAATTTCTATTTCCCTTTTTCTTCTCCTATATATGAACTAGATCTATACAGAGTGCTCCTTTAAGATACATGATTTTATTTTCATACTATCTTGTGTATTCAATTTAATAATTCTTCTATAATTTGTTAAACCCCCTGTCTCCCATGTCAAACTCAATTGGTGTGGTAAATGATTGTTTAAAGAACTATGTATATCTTGATTCTCATATATATGAGATACATAGAGATGACTAGATCTCCAATCTTGGGTCCAACCATGATAAAATAGCAAAACCCCTTTATTAATTATATAAGATTCAAACCTACTTGATTCCTTCCCTCAACAAGACATGTAGTGACACATGGGTTTTATCCTTTAGTCTAGCTACAACAAGTATTTTCTTTTCAAAATAGTTTATCTTCATCCTTACCGCATGACGTTAAATTTCATGGAAATCTAACACCCTTTATAGAGACCCAAATCCCAACATACATGGTCATTACATTACTTTTGAGGAATACCTAATACATAACAAAAATAGACACATAAGGACCGTAATAGTTTAGTGTCTTTGGAAACATGGAATATAATCTTCTAATCGTGGTGAAAGATCTTCAACATCTTCCATAAAGATCATCCCATTTTGTTTTCTTACCTAAAACCTTTCATTAAATCCAGGGGAAAAGAAAAAATATAAAGGGTGAGCTCAAATGCTCAGTAAGGGTAAGCATGGAGAAAATAGAACAAATCATATATATTTGAACTTAAAAATACATGAACATAATGTTTAAACATCAAAATCTTGAGCAATGACATAAAACATGGCAGTATGTAAGGCATAGATCATAAAGGAACATTAATCATGATAAAATAGCATGGGAATAAAACATTTAATTGTGGAAACCATTAAGCACATGATATGATTTCCATAGTAGCCAATGCATTGCATCCAAAACCATCTTAGTGGACAAAGTCCCTTTCTGAATCGAGTTCACTCCTCGTTCCAGTCCTATATCACTGAACCGGATTAACTTACCGTTCTAGCCATGTCTATCTCATGAGATATAAATATTTACCCAATGCATTGGAGGGAGATATAGGTCCCACCCATCTCATAATGAAATCATACGTACGTGTTCCACAACATAAACATAAATCATTCATCATATCCCAAAGAATAAAATGGGTTTCATAAACATCATCACATCATAACATAATCCATATAAAACAAATGGATATCATTTCATCATAAGAAAATTTAAACCATGTAAATCATAGAGACATTATAATAGAAACATACACATATGAAATAATGTCATCTTAGATGGAAAATAGTTTTGATAAAACACTTGAAATGAATTCTTGAGGAAAATATCCTTTCTTTTTCAAAATCATTTTCTTTTCACAAAATGATATGAAAATTTTAAAAGAAAATGATTTTTTAAAAAATATTCATGAAATCTTGTAGACTATTCTTCATGAAAATAAGGTGTTATAAAACCTTAAAAATCTGTTCATGCCGTATAAGTTAAAAAAACATTCTTCTCGTACTTTTTCCAAAAAAGTCAAAAAGTACCTCGTATGGTAAACAAAAGAAAGATTCCTTACATACCAAGTAGTAAAATTCAAAAATGGGTAAAAAGGACATTAAACATACATGAAAACATTTTTAGAAAATAGGGACATGGATGATAAATATAACCCCATTCAATACTTATGAATAAACAATCTCGGATAAAAACGAGATTGGAAAAGTTATCCCTTACCTTAGGTCTGATATGAATCGTATGTATCCGAAACTCCTGTATAATGATTTAAATAATGTCATTTACTTATTACAGAATCATATTCATTGTTATGATATCATATATGGTTCACTTATGACTTTATATTACCCGTTCTTTTGTAAATTCCATGTTAAAGTATCATTTTGGGTAAAATCGTTTTATTTTTCATACGTGTTTGGACTTGTTGTTCTTGATATTATTATTACTTATATCATGATTTACTTACTTCCAGAATTTAAATCATGATTTATATATCATATATATTCAGTTTATATATATATATATAATATAGATAAATGAAATGAAATGAAATACACCATTCATGGAGACGGTAGGTCGTACAAACGCTTGAACGATGTTTTTCATTTCCTTATTGAATTGAATGGAATTAAGTAGATGACATACATATATATATATATACATAAATCCAGTAGCATTATTATGTAATATATTTCATGATTACTTATTATATATACTTTATAATAATTCTTGAATTGTTAACATGGAAAATGAATCTCATCACGTCGTGGAGACGGTAATCTGTACGTACGCACGAGCGATGATATCATTCCCATATTTATTGAATGGAATTGGATTGGATGATATAATATCTTAAAATAATTATGATTTTATAATAATCATATATAGTTATTCTTTACACCATTATACCCATCCAAGTAAGGTGGTGGTGGAAAAACTAATTAAACCACGGCGTGGAGACGGTATTCCGTACGTATGCACGTTCGATGATTTCGTTTTCCATAGGATCGATAGAAGGTGAGATAGTTTTGTTTCATATTTATAAAAAAATATCAGTATAAAAGTAATAATTATTTTATTAGTTTATAATCAAACAACTAAATAAGAGGAATTAGAAGAAGAAAGAAACTTGAAAGAGTCGGTAGAAGAGATTACCTCTTCCTCGACGCACCTCCTTTAAAATCCTTCTTAGGGCACTAGAGTTGGCCTTTTGAGAAGACCAGAACCTCTATGATATAACTAGAGAGGCTGAGAAGATGAATTGGCAGGTGTTGGCCAAGATTCAAGGCTCAAAAGGGTGTGAAGAGAAGAGGGAGGAGGTTCCCTTTTATAAGGGAGGAGATGGGCACCTTTGGAAAGTGTTAAAATTTTATTTTATTATAAACTTATCTTCGGTTTCAAAAGGTCCAAAAATCATTAAAGATGAATATATGATGACTAATGGTCTAAATAAAATCATCCAATCAGAATTGGACATGTTTTCGATAATTTTTTAATCATTATAATCTTATTTATTTAAATTATTTATTAATGAGGTAAATACTGCATCATTATTGTGTCATTAATAATCTAATTTATTTAATTTTTAAAAATTAGAAAAAAATACAATAATTTAGGAAATATTTTTAGCTTTAAAATTAATATTTGTAGTCGAAAAGATAATTTATATAGCCCCTTATAAAAATTAATTACTAAATGATTTTTGTTAATGTCAACTTTGTCTTTACATTAAATTGATTAATCAAAATTGTCATTATCACTGCCAAGTGGCTCAATGGGGTCCCAAAATCGACCCAAGGATGACCATGGTCGGACACTACTCATCCAATAAGGTTAGAACAAGTGTTAAGGTAATTTTTAATTATTATAATATTCTTTTAACATTGAATTACCCTATTTACCTTTAACCGCAGTAAATAAAAGTCAAAAGTTACTATTCACCAAAAATTATTTTCATCTTATTGAACCATATTTTACTTCTTGATAACAACCATGTATGTCAGATTTTTTAAATTCAATTCACAGAAGTGGTAAAATTTCATTTAAATGAAAGAGTCAGTTTTTTAACTACCACTAAGTGGTTTCACTATTCATCAAAAATTGAAGTTTTTCATAAAAATACCAAAAATTCAGCCTAAGCTATATTTGATACTCCGAATTCAAAAATGATGTCTATTTATCCAAATTAAAAACATATAATTGCATTAATTAATTTTAAAATTAATTCCCGTTATCAAAACAAATAGCGTGTTTTTAAGAAACAAAAAACAATCAAAATATTGACACTTGTTTATGTCCAAATTCAAAGTGAAATTAATTCCAATGAACAAAATTGGATTGAATGGTAAAAAAATATTATAATTACACTTTAAAACCAATTAAAAATTTAATCTAACCATATAAATTATTGCGATGAAAAAGTTGTTTTTAATTAAAATATAGCGTGATTTTACTATTCATTAAAATATGAAAGTTATCAGAATAATATGATAAATTTATCCAAATTAAATTTTATATAACCTGATTCCAAGGAATAATTCCATTTTTTTCAAATTAAACTTATAAACATGTCAAAAACTAGATTTAAAGTGGGTGCGCCATCAAAAGGCGGCAAAACTGCATTTTTTGAAAAATACTTATTTTACCTGAAAAATTTATTTTTTTCTCATGCCATGTTCTAGAAAATATGTAAGATAAATAATAATGTTATAAAATTCAAATTTTAGTTAATACTATTCATAACATCTAGTCCATAGTAATATTATAACAATATATCATTGTTTAGTGAAAGCTAGTATTGCATACTACACACACTATCAAGGAAGGTCGTGATTACCTGTAAAGAAAGCCAAGTCAGGGTTGCGTGTAGTGCAAGAATCCTTTGTTATTGCATATAATAGAATCCAACCATATTTCATTTATTCATTGAATATATATATATATATATACACTCAATGTTGTGTAGTATAACTACTATCAAATGAACTTGAAATTATGTGTAACACGATCCAAGAATAGTGTTGCGTATACTGCAAGCTAATACAGTGTTTCGTATAACGCAAGATAATTTGGTGTAGTGTAAAATAGAAGATATAAAAGTAATTAAAAATAATATGTCTCATAAAATCTCGGGGTGTTACACCCTTATTCTTCATTTTCCTCACCTTTTTATTATAAAAGAATCCATTACTAATCCTTATTTCTCACACCGAGCATAGATCATGTGGGCTTAGGAATTGGGTAAAAGGATTATTTATATAAATAAGGTGTCTCAAATTCTTATAGGGTTATTAATGTCCTCACTTCATGACTGCAAACTACACAGTATAATGTCCTCACTGCATGACTTAAATCTACACAGTATAATGTCCTTATTGCAAGACATTAAATTGCACATCACAATGTCAATTCAAAAGGAAACAAATAATGTCCCCATTTTACATATGAATCAAATCTATGTAATGGATTCTGAATTCATGGTCAATACTGATTCAAATATTTCTCATATGCATTGATAATTACATCCCATATTTCACACTCCACATCTTGAATATTTTCAGATCTTCATAATCTTTCTTATGGTTTCTAGTGAAAGAGTTTCCAATACCTAAGAACTCTTTTTCCTGACTATGCAATACATGCCATTAGGTGGCCTTGCATAAGTTTCCTATATAATGGGCCTATCAGTCAAAATATTACACTATTTGTTTATGTAGCATATTCCCCAATTGTCCCTACATAATATTTCCCCCATAACGGGTTTGTCAAATGATAGTAATTTCGTTCTCGGTTATAGTGTCTTTGTTCCATTCAAACTTTTATAACAATATACAAGAGTCTATATTTTAAAACAGTCATTCAGATATATTTTTACCATTATCTTTCACTCGATCTAAAAATCTTCAAGACCATGGTTTACACATTTCTCTCTCCATGTGTTCAAAGCAATATGAAATAACCTTTGAATCACTTGGCCACATATCATATACTATTTCCATTTTCTGGTCCTAATTGTATGACCTAAAACTACAGAAACCACAACTCTAACATTTTGGTAAAACCTTCATAAAATACTATTCCTCTAATTCTTTGGAATTCTTGGTTGTAATACCCTCTCTATATTTAGAAACCTTTCTCCATAAACCAAACTCTGTGCTTTGAAAAACCTGAATCTCCACAAACCTTCTTCATCTTTTAGCAATAAAATGTTAAATTCCTAAGAGATCTTTTTTTTGAATATAAAGTACGTTCCCTTAGGTGTCCTTGTATAAGTTTCCTACATAATGGTCCAATCAATCAAAAGATGACACTTTTTGGATATGCAACATATTCCCCAGTTGTCCCTATATAATACAGCCCCCATATCCGGTTTTTCAAATAATGGTAACTTCATTCTTGGAAAAGACTTCCTCTAATGCCTTTATCCCCTTTTCAATATCATTCTTCAAATCTATACATTCTCAAATCATAGTTTACTATTTTCCTTTCCATACCTGAATATGGTAGTATGTTTTCAAACAAATTATCAAGAAATTGGGTGTGTCTCATACATTTGGTTAAATCTAAAAGACCTTAAATTAAATCCACACAATGTTCTCGCTGCATGACTTAAAACTACATAGTACAATGTCCTCACCGAATGACATAAAACTGCACAATATAATGTCCTCGCTGCATGACTTAAAACTGCACAGTATAACTTCCGCGCTGCATGACTTAATACTGCACAGTTTTATATCAAAAATTCCCCTTTTTGATAAAATTTTACTATTATTCATACACAAATTTTTTTTAGAAGTGGTCTTCCTAATCATGAAATATGTCGGCATAAAATAGCCCTTTTTTCTTAAAATCCCATTTCCTTAGAAAATCCACCCACTTTGGTCTTGAGTCACCCAAATCATATTTTCCCTTGTCTATCAAAAGTAAAATGTTAAATTCTTAATAACTCTTTTTCCAGATTATGCAGCATGTGCCCTTAGGTAGCCTTGCATAGGTTTCCTACATAACAGGCATGTCAGCCAAAAGATGCCACTATTTGGCTATATAGCATATGCCCCAATTGTCCTTGAATATTATAACCCCCATAACAGGTTTGTAAAATGATGGTAACTTCATTATTGGAAGAGACTCCCCATATGTCGATACAGGTTTTAAATTTGGGGACCATAAAAATCATGGCTCAAGATTCCCCTTGGAAATATTTAAATAATATTAAAGAAATTATTAGCCACTAAGTCTTGTTTGGGATCTAGTTTCAAAATTTATGGTCAAAGCTTTTTCGACCTTAAACATTATCCCTTTATAGTTCAACATGCATGACTCTAAACTACTAAGAGATATGGTACTCACCAGATTGAGAACCCTCAAAGAGCACTCTGAACAAAAGTTGAGCCCTATCTCAATAAATTTACATTTTGTATGGTTTAGTTAATATTAGGAAATAAAAAGTAAAAAGATACAAAGTTTTTGGGGTTGTCTATATAATTCTGGAAAAAATCAAACTATGATCGCTATACCCCATGGCTAAGGAAAAAATTAGATCATCCTTCCAAACATGACATAGCTCTAAATCCAACCAAATGGTGTTGTAATGCATCAAAGTGCCCAAAATTTACCTTAGAACAACATTATTTTCATTTTGAATGAATCAAATTCTAAGGGGGGATTTTGTAGACACCATGAAATGTGTTCCATGTACTTATCCACAAAATTTCTTCAATGAGGATCGAAAAGTTCGCGGTGCGACTCTGTATTTTTCATGGGGTTTAGTGACGGTAGTGAAGGCCCCAGCCCAAAGGGCTGGGACTAAATTCTGACACTGATCCCATGTAGGAGTGCAAGGGAACATCCCTCGCAGTATGGAGCAATTATTTGGTTAATTCCCTAAAGAGACACCTGAGGCACCTACACGCAAACACCTACATGCCCCCTTGCTGGAGTTGATTGAAGTATTTATTTTGGATAAGTATTAAAATCATCACCTTAGTCTATCCAAAACACCGTCAGTGCACAAGGTACTTGGGCAGCACATTTTGGCATTCAAGTCACTTGTGCACCCAAACTCCTTTTTCCCAATGTCTTATTTTTCCTATAAATAGACTCTTGGGGTCTTCATTTATATGGACAAATTTCCCAAAAGATAAATTTCTGCTCTGGTCACCCAAGTACTACTCCCCAGTCTTCCATAACATTCATGGTTGTTCTTCTACACCTTGAGTGGAGGATTTAAGGGAGGATCATTAGACTTAAGTCCTTCTAGTGTTTGAAAACCATAACACATGTGCGCCTAAAGAACACAACCTCCCCAAATAAAAAATACTTGAACGCCACCTATTTCTCCATTAGGAACTTGAGCTCCCCACTTCTAGGATCACATATGAATACTCTTGAAGGATTGATGAAGGTCTTTCCCATGTATTACTATACAGGTTGTTCGTCGCTTAAGTTAATATCAGGTCAGCCAAGTCTACTTGCACGCCTATATTTGCGCGCCCTTATCTACTAGGGATCCCCTCTTTAGTTCACTTGCTCTCTCTAGTCAACAATACCTAAAGCCCTATTCAAATCCATCCATGGAAAGGCTTATTCTTCATTGGATCCCTTGTCTAAAAGGGATTATATTGAGACCTCCACCAAAACCTCCTGACTTATCAATCCTTTGAGAAAGACGCATCAGTGTGTCTCCTATTTGGGTTTGTATATCCATAGTCATAGGTTTCCCACATTCGTTTTATAATGGGTTTAGGGTTCATGGAGTGTATGTGGGTTTGTATATCCATATTCACATGGACCTTTCTCCCAGAAACCGTGTTGGGATGTTCCCGGTTTGGAAGAGGGTTGGGTCTTGGCCTCTCCCTTCTTGAAGAGATGACCCCGAACTTCAGGTCTCTAGTGGGTAAGGTACATTTCACACCTACCTTTATTCCTTTTGAACAAATGATAAGTCTCCCTCCCCTAACATGATCAATTTTAGGGCGAACATCCAAGCATAAACCCCAAGATTTTCCTTCAGAAGGTAGAATCATTGCTCCTCCTCTCTTCTTTAGTGCCAAAGTGAATAGGAGGGATGGGAACAGGGAATTTCATTTCCCTTTCCCTCTCCCGTTGAGCTTTTTTACCATGGGAATCCATCCTGGTGTAAGCCTCTAACCTTCATCCCTTGTTCCTTTTATTGGACCCTTGTCCAATGTAAAGATAATAGAGCGAGGGTCATCACCAAACCCTCTTCTCGGGTCAACTTCACCTCATTTCCACAGTCGATGCGCCCTTTTCCACTATCGGAAGAGGAAAAGTGTGAAGTGTTGTTGTTGAATCTTTAAAATCCTTTTGTTTCTCACACCATGTATGAATCATGTGGCCTTATAGATTCATGATGATTTCAACATGTGCACAAACACCAATGGTGAAGGAACTACGAGAACTCTAATTCCTGTTGTAATTGGGATACGTAGGAAGCCTTCATAGGGCCCGAGATCATTGGACATTTTTTTCAGGAATCCAACCCTAATTCCCTAATCTGGGCATCCTCCTTGGGAATAAGCCCCAAATTAAACCCCCAAAATCATCAAGGCATATTTTTTCAGGAAATAAGCCCAAACTGATTTCTCACAAAGGACTATACTCTCCTATGAAACTTATCGAACTAAATGGGCTTTGATTCCCATCCACATGGGATACGTAGGAAGCCTTCTTAAGGTTCAAACCCAACACTCCAAATCCACCTTGTTCTCCTGAGGCCATATTCCCAATAGGGGCTAATCTAACTTGGAAACCCATATTCATTCCAAGTTCCTTGGGATTCTTACGTATAAGTCCCACACCAAACTTTGACAACGCACCTTTCACTTAGATTTCTATACCACATGAAATTAAACTACGTGACTATGTTTTTATCACATGACTTTAGAAGGTATTATGTGTCCCATTAAGTGGAACTGAACTATGAGGGTTTTGATTCCTTTCACAAGGATACCTAGGTAGCCCATTTTATGTGTATGATCCCAATATCAAAACAAGTCTTTGTCTCCCTGGATGATAATAAATCCTAGAGTGCCCCACTGGGTGGCTTAAAAACTAGTATCATCATAATGATGATTAAAATAATCTTGAAATAGTATATTAGAGGATACCATTGATAGAGAGCCTTGAATACATATGGATATCTCCATTAATGAAGAACCTTGAATGCATACTGATGATTCTAAATTTTACACATGTTAATAAATGATTGTAAATTCCAAGGGAAAGTTATGTTATGATTGGTGAATTAATAAGGATTCATGAAAATATCTTAAATTTACAAAGAGAGCCCCAAAGTATACAATAATTTCCACCAAAATGGTATGATGAGTCTGACCTCCCATCCTTTTGACCAATGTATGTTCCTAAGTATTGTAAAGTTCAAACTTGAGGAACACTTACCTTTGGAAAGCAGGACCCCTTTAGATAAATAACTATTGGAAGTTTTTGGTTCCATGAATGAATCCAATGGAAACCACCTAGAGGCAGTGATTCTTAAAACTAGAACTCACGTTTCAAGGACCTATGAAACAAGTAAAATTAGAGTGAAACTCTAAGCCATCCACCAATAGAACAGGGTCTAATGACAAGAACTGGGAAAATATATCATTAAAATGGGAGGCCTAAGCCTAATATACCTATACACAAGCACACACACCCAACTCCATGAAATAGTATAGATATTAAAATAACTGGAACATCTAGTGAGTAATCAATGCTTGTAATAGCATCAAGGAAATAATTCAAAGTGAAACAAGGTAATGTAAAATATATAAGGGTAAAAATACTTGACCAACTAGAAACAAAGGTCTCCACATGACAAAAAATTAAAAGGGGGAAAACCGAAGAGATCATGACTCACAATCTCTGAGACAGACCACTAAACACAACTAGTGCCTCTAAGTATAACTATGCTCCACTGATACCAGGTCCACAAAAGTCACCTTTGATCTACATATTGTATTCCTAAGATAAAAAATATGTGGGTATACTCCATATAAGAGGTAGTATAAGAATACTCAGTAGTATTCTTTAAAATAGAATATGGAAGAAATATAATAGAATAGTCGGCTCAACCCATAGTCATAAAGGGAAAAGAATCCCAATATCATATATGATCATACTAAAACCCATGTCGAAAAATAAGAGGTGTATAAATATCCAAAACTAGATAAGGAAAATGATGAGTCATCCAACATATCCAAATGTTACATATCAGATTCCATGCACCATGTGGGACCTCTTAAGAATCTGAGCAGAGGGCCTGATCCTCGCTATTATGCCCTACAGCCAAGGTAACACCATCTCTAATGTTAGAACTTCTCCCCCATATATCTCAATGATGGGGGATTATTACTCTATTTATATAGGACCTATTCCCTATATAGTGTGGGGGAGTACTGAATCTACATATATAAAGAGTATGTGGACCTACACCCCTATGCGATAGGGGAGTACTAACATCATCATCTCTCTGATGATCAAACCTGATAATTTCAATCAGCCAAGCATCACTGAAGAAGCATCATTCTCACAACACCTTGTTTCATATCTATGATGTTAAAACAAATACTACAATTGTATCCTATTTATAAAACTATTCAACAAAGGCTACTCGTAGAGACAAATCTAATTCCTGAACAAGAAGAAATTAAAGGCATAGGATTTTGGGAAAATTACATGACATCTACATATGGGAACATAGAATATGACCTCGAAAAACGTTTTGGGAATATTCTTCCCTAGACATGACTCAGTATTCCATGTACCTCCACATTATATGTCTCTACAAAGAAATAGTGTTTATGTTCACCTAGGGTCTTGAGCATGTACTCTTGACTACCAGGGTAGTGTCACATGGCATGTGTTCCTAGCCACACCACATGTGAAACTTAACTTGGTTTGAAACCCTAGACATTGTGAGATTCCGAGGAACAAAGAATGTGTTCCTCTAGAATACATGATTTATAGTCAAGTTTCTTAAATATAGAAGTTCTAGTCCTTGTGTGGGGTCTAGATCCTTTATTCCCTCGAAAAATATCACCTTTTGACTCGTCTAAATCCACAAAAAATGATGTAAATTCCTTCAAACATCAATTACTAACCTCTAGTGGATGGAAATTAGATTTCTCAATTCCCTTTCATGATTCATTGTACCTCCCATCACCAGAATGAGATTTTGATCCCTCGAAAAAACATTCTATGATATGTCATTTCCTATTAATCCTTCCATAAGATTCAACTAGTTACCATTCTCAAAGTAATAACATTTCTAGATATTTGATCTTTCTTGAACATGTTTGTAAATGTTGAATATCCATCCCCATGGTCCAATGATGAAGAAAATGAAGAATGGTGTTAGAAAAAAGGGATAAGAAGGAGTTGATGTTATTTTTTGTCAATGAAAACATGACCAATGATCACAATTTTTGGAAATATAATGGGTGATACATGGATGAAACATAAACAAATAATATGAATCTAAAATGATGATTTAAAATTGAATCATATGAATAATTTGATTTAAGGAAATTAAAAAATAAATAATCAATTCTTAATAGTCAAATCAAAAGACCATAAATTCAAAAAAAAAATAACAATCCCTATCTCAATAATGGATCAATCATTGGAGATGAAACATTCACTATTGATGAATATGAATATCCCATTATATTCATCATTCATCTCATTAATCCATCAATTTTTCATCATCGATCCTCATTTCCATGTTTTCTTATGCCAATTGGGATTTCCCTCCTCACTCTCTAATCTCCCATTGCTATTACATTCTCCTCTCCTTCAAGTATTTTCCCCCAAAAATAATAATCTATATAAAAATATGTGGATACTGATCCTACATCTGTCTCTCACGCTCCAAAGATATATCTTGTAAGATCACATGTTACCAATGTACTTTAACCATAGAGATATTTCACCAGAAAATATCTTCTTATATCGATCCTCGATCAACACAGGGTACTCTGAAAAGGTGGGTCCATCCAAGATTTTCATCTCACCCCAGTTAATAATTTTCGATGGTTCATCCATGTATCTCCTCAACTAGGCACATAGAGAATATCATGCACTCAGTCCAACTATGAGGGTAATAAAAAGAAGTAAGTAACCTCTCCCACCCTCTATAGTATCGGAAATGACTATATGAACCCCAAGGATAACTTTATTCCCTATAAAAATCACCACAATCATCATCTTGGGGAGAATATTAGGAAAACATGGTCTCTCTACTCTAACTCCAAAGGTCCATGACATCATTTCATGTAAAACTTTTGAAAAATCTAGGTATCCTCATATTATATCAAGTAACTTGAACCTCCTATATCATTTCATGCACTAATTATAGACTAATAATATATTTCTATCCAATCTCATTCTAGCACAAGAGTGACCTACAGGGTCTCTCATATAGTGCCTCGAATTATGATATACCAATTGTGGAGTGATAATTATTATTATAGAAAAACTACTCCAATGAAAATTGATCCTACTAGCTCCATATGAAGTCCAACACATAGGATTTGAACATATCCTCCAAAACATAGATGGTTTTCAAAGTATGATCATCTATCTGGGGGTGAAATGTTGTGCTCATTTGTAATTGGTTCCCGATTTCCTTATGTAATTCTATCCAAAATTATGATGTGAAAAAAGAATCATGGTCAAAGACAATAATAATGGGTACCCCCATGAAGTCATACTATCACATGCATGTACAAACAACCCAAACTCTCAATCATGCATTGCTCCTAGATGGGAATAAAGTGCATCAAATTGGTCAGTTAGTCAAAAATCACCTAAATATAATTGTGGCCTCACATTGAATGTGGGAGCCCCATTAAAAATACATTGATATTCTATCCCACTTTCATTATAGGATCTCAATATGTTGAGTTAGACCTACTGGAACCTGATGTTCAGCCTTTACCTACTAACATGTGATGTGTTTAGAAACAAACTCAACAACTCTCTACCTTATGCCAACACACCAAAACTGCCACTAAAGGTCTTTGTACATATTTTAGACACACATATGTACATCCTAGTTGGAGGTATGAAACTTCCACAATACCTCCTAACATAATGTGATTGGAAACAACATCCATCACTAGAAAATAATGATGTTATTTGCACCTTCAAAAAATCCATCGAGTCCATCTCTTGAGGATATATGGTCACATAGAACATCATATTCAATGTCCCAAAATTGAGTCTCTCTCAAAAATTTAAGAATTAGTGTAGTCACCACCATCAACTAAAAATAATTTTTATCCCTCTCCTCTATCAGGGTTGGTTTTAGGAAGGTAAACTACTTTTACACCTTCTCCACTAAGTGAGAATGGGATTTCCTACTAAGGGCATATGTCACCACATTTCCCTTCTTTATAGTGTAGACTATATTTAAGTCATATTACTGTATGAAAATCAACCAATTACACTATATTAGGTTGATATCTGTCTATGTGATTTTGTTTTTGAGTCTCTAGTGGTATAAGTAAATAATAAATCATTATCCCAAAAGATAATGTATCCACATATTCACATCAAAGACTACTACTATAAAATAAAATTCATGGGTTGTGCAGCTCTACTCATGGGGTATCAACTGTCTCAACCCATAATAAATCATTACCTACCTATACACAAAACACTTCTGATACTAGCTCCAAAGGCATCAAAAAATACCATGTACTTTATAACCACTTTTGGTACTCTCATTATAGAAGCACTAGTCAATATCTACCTTAAATCCTTGAAGGATATATAACACCTCTTAGACTAGAAAAACGAATTCCCTTTCCACATTAAGGTGGTAAAATGGGATGAAATCCTAAAAAATTCTACCATGAAACTCTTTTAGACTTTTCCAAACTGAGGAAACTTTTTACCTCTGACATACTCTTGGGTGGTTCCCAAGAAAGAATTGCATTAGTATTTTCTAGATCCAAAATTAAACCATACTAAGAGATGAAATTCCTAGGAAAGTATACCTCTTGGATCTAAAAAAACACTTTGATATCTTATTTCATAATCGGTGCTCCCAGAGTAAGTCTAGTTCCATTCTCAAATTCTTAGTATAATCCTTCTTAGATACAGAGTATATTAGAATTTCATTAATAAAGACAACCATGAATAAATCCAAGAATTGATTGAAGATATGATTTATAAGTTCTATGAAAATAGTGGGGGAAATGGTCATGCTAAAAGGTTTAACCAGAAACTCATAATTCTTGTAGTGAAATATTGATATCATCTTCGAAATATCATCCTCATAAACCCTCAACTGATGGTAGCTTTAACTGTGATAAATATTCAAAAACCATCTATCACCTTTAAACTAGTTGAATGGGTCATCAATCCTTCGTAAGAGGTACTTTTTCTTGATCATCACATGTTTCAGGCGATAGAATTCAATACAAATCTTGAAGCTCTTATTTGTATTTTTCAAAAACAATATTAGATCCACCTAGGGGATCACATTGGTACTGATAAAACCTTTCTCTCAAAAGTATTCCAATCACACCCTCACTCTATAGGAGCTTGGTAGGGGGAATACTATATGACATAGAAAATATCATGGCGTTCCAAGGGTGAAAGATGATGTAGAAGAAAATATCCCACATTGAAGGTAGTCCTAAAACATATTTGGTAAAGACATCCAAATAATCCTTCACTACTATTGGAATCATTATTTCTTAAGATACCACTACACCAAGAGAAAAACTCACTAACTAATGGGTGATAGGTTGCAACTTCCTTATCGTGTACCCCACTCACTCAGCCATAATATCTATCTCAACCATAAAGGAAAATCTTGTATTATCTACACATCGACATCTATCTCTCATATGATGATAATCTATTTGAGCATACACCACTAACAACCAATCTATACCCATAATTAAATCATAAGGTTTCATTAAAATGACCAATAAGAACAAAGAAAAACTCTCTCCACTAAACTCAAACCCGCACTATCGATAGATGTGTGATATAAAAGACTCACACCCTATAGGAACCTCTAGCCATATATGATAAGACAAAGACTCTATAAGAATATATTACTATTGAACAATGGATAAGTAGATGAATGAATGACTTATTCCTATGTTAAAATGTACTATATCTAAAGTAGAGAAGACTCATATCATACCACGAATCATATCATGTGCATCCTAGTCATATCCCTCAATAGCCTAAAACTATCCACACCTTGGATCACTATCCATATGAGCCTAGAATCTTCCACCTGGTGGTGGTGGTGGGAGTATTTTGAAGCATCTTCCTCCTAATTTATCCCCTCCCTCCAAGGTCCCACCTTCCCCATTTTCATCACAGCCTATTTGGGGTCCACCTAGTCCACACCGAGGAGAACCCTAATTAATAAACTACCTCTTCCATGGATATTCATCCACTATCTTCCCAACATCTATAACATATTGGGTTAGGAAATCATGATCAATGTGACCTCACTTATCACAACATTGAATTTTTGATCACCAGGATGACTGGATCCCAATGTTGTATATCCTCACATTAAAGAATTGGCATGAGTATTAATCGTTCTCTAAGACCCTGAAAACTAATCCCTACTAGCTACTAAAGAAAACTCAACCCCATGATTTCCATTTTCATCTCCATCTTCTCGACGTCCCTTAGCTAGAAATTTATCTATCAACAAGTCCCACTCCATCACTCTGAATAAGTTAGAATGAATAAGGAGACCAAGCTATATCATATGTATCTGTGAAGGCCCTGGTCAAACTTCCATGCCCAAAATTATCCATCTTCCACCATACCAAGAGAGTAGCATGTGATGTTGGCAAACCACAAGGTGTACTCAATAACTAACATTTCACCCTACTAAATCTCTAGAACCTCCTATATCTGCATTGGGTGGAAAATGTAAGGATAATACTCATTGTGGAATAACTACTAAAATTTTATCCATGATAGTGTCATTTTTCATGTCTTAGAATGTTGAGATGACAAATAGGAATTTAGATTATAGCTGTATGGATGTGTTGGTCATCACACCATCATTGGGTTCCATATCCTAAGAACTAAACATGAGACACTCTGACATCATTTCCTTAGGTTCCCATACCAATCTTCATGGATTGAAAAACTCAAAAAACAAACCATAGGACAAACCTCCTTTGATACCATTTTGTCATGACCCACCCAACTGACACTCTGCTTGTCAAGAAGTAAGTTTAGAGTGACACCCCAAGCCTACCTCCAATAGGCCAAGGGATTGTGACAAGTGTCGAGCAATAATATCACTAAAATGGGACGTAATGGCCTAATGTGCCTATACACACACACACACACACACCCAGCTCCATAAAAACATGTATGCATAAAAATAAAACTAGAATATCTATAGAGTAAACAATTCATGAAGCATTGATGTGATCCCAAATTTTCAAAAAAAAATTAACATTATTCCTTGAAAATAACCCCATATTTAATCCAATTACTGGGTAAAGTGGTGATTTTTGTTTACTTTGTGGATATTGGACATAGTTTTTTAATGGATCAATTAATGATTTTTAATGTTTAATTAATATTTGGAATTTATTCAGAATCCATACATACAATTGAAATTCAAATTTATTTTAATTTTAAATTTAAATTTTAAATTGTAAATATTTAATCAGGAATTAAAATTTTTAAAATGGATTAATTTTTGAGTTTTAATTATTTTATAATTATTTTGAATTAAACTAAAATCCATAGAGTGAATTTTTTGTGAAATGAAAAATTATATTATAGTGTGAATATTTTATGATGTAAATTTGATTTTTTTAATTAATAGATTTAAGTAATTTGAAATTATTTTTTGAAGTTTGAAATTACGATTTTAATTTTTTTTAATTTTTTTAAAAAAAATTAGAGAAGTCTTGAGCTAAAAATATGTTTTGTGCAGGTCAGGATCCAATTTTGGGAAAGGCATGGATCGACCATGAGTTTTATTATTATAGTTGAACTCATAACCAAAAAAATGGAAAAGGAAATGTTCGATTGAAAGTGTATAAGATATCACAAGTGTTAAAAACCCATAAAGTTTCAATCGACTTCATGAAGAAATTTTCAATCTATTGTAGATGAATTTTTGGGAAAATGTTGGATCGAACATGCCTATTAAGAGTGATGAATGTTTGATATTTGTAAAATTAATTCATTTACTACTTGATAAAATAGATAAATCGTACTTTAAATACCATCTATCAATACCACATTTTTCAAAAGGATAGATTTTCCACACAACAAAACAAAGAGACGGTTCTTTTTATGTGACATCTATCATGAAAAAAACTATAAAATTTTGGCAAAGGCATTCTATAACAACATAGAAATAGGTAGATCTATTGTGAACCTATTAAACTTTCTATAATGGGTGATTTATAAATTTCATAAAGGATCAACCATGTCAAACTCTTCCCATGGTCAATCCTCCAGATTGACCACACCCTCACTTTGTTATGAAGAATAATGGGATACGAAAGCTTGTCACTAGGGCCTATGAAAATAAAAAACCAGTTCCTTCTATTACATGCCTTCCTGACCATAGAAGTTGAGAACCCACGGGGCGGATATCCCATGAATGAAACTAAAGGGCCGAGGACCTAACTCAGAAGAAGGATATTATCATGTCGCCTCTAAATAATATGACCACTAGATAAGGTTCAAGACTATTAATTCATTAAATAAAAATATGAGTACCATGTCACATAAAGATTCTATCTAAGGATGAACACATGATTATCACTACCCATGGAAGATGAGGAAACATTTTGTGCCACGTCTGTTAGACCGCAGAGGATGAGATACCAATACCTCACTATTTAAGTAGACAAATCCACTCAACCTATTTTGATAACACCAAATAGAGCTATGAAATATGCTAAACTAACTAAATATATATCACTTATGTTTAGGTAAATCAAATTAATAGGATTTAAGAGGGAAGAAGAATTGTTAGTGTGGCTTACCAGAGAAAACCAAACCTCATTCCACCCTGGTCGAGCCTCTAATTCTGATTCAATCGAAGAACCACGATCACCATTAGGGATGTATAATTGGATTATTATTAAGTCTATGTTTGAATAGGAATATAATTATGGGATATTTAATTAAGTATATATTAAATGATTTCACATGTCTATCCAAATAAACCGATGCTAGACCAAAGCTCCAACCCCTATTTACATGCTACTAAATCTTGTTGATGAATCCATACAATGTTGATTTGAAATATTTTTTTTCAATTCCTCTATTCAGGTATGATTAAAAATAATAGAGGCTTATGCATGACCCTAATGCATTAGAATTATCATTCAATAAGGAACAAACACCAAATGGTCTCTACAATTCCTCAATGTGAAATGATTTTGAAGATGAATTCTGAATAATTATTGAGTAGGGAAGAACTTGATTTGCAACCGCCTTTGATGAAAAAAACTAATAAAATAGAAAAACAAAGAATAATGAAATAAAAGATGAAAGTGGTGACATCCAACCTCATTTTAGGCCAAAACCAACATAGTCTAAACCCAAGTCCAGTTATGAGTCCAACATCTAAGGACCAATCAAATTTTATTAAATCCCAGAAAATAATTTAAGTCTAAGACCCAATATGTTCATCATCTCTCCAACTACCCATGTGATGTTAGGGTAACACTCATCTTTAAATAAATATATAAAGAAGTAAATAATTACACTTTGATCCATCGCAAAGGAATGTATATCTTGATCATAGGAGGGGAAATATTTACCAAAGAATATTCAAGTACACTGATTTAGAGAAATTTAGACCATTGAGTTGTGAAAATGGAGGAAATCAAATAAATAATAGTAGGATTATAATTTTAGGAATGAATCAGGAATAATGGGTTGGGTGGAAAGGAAAACCATGCTTATCACATGGTTGGGGATATAATATCACAGAATTGGGAGCATCTCTCTATCAAAGATGAACTATTCACTAGAGGAAGAGGTGTAAAAAATCCCTAAATCAACATGAGATATTGGTGTCTAATACTTTTATTTTTTTTCTTCTTATTGTTTATTATCTAGTGATATAACTCTAGGATATAGTGGTTGATCCAATGGGACCTCTTCCACCCCTATGATGAATTCCAGTTTTCAATAAAAACGATTATTTTTTTAATTATCTAGAAGTGTTTGGATGTGTATCTTTTAGAATATACTTATTTGTCTTTGAATTTAAAATTTTCTTTCCATTTTCACTAGTTAAAAACACAGGTTGTTTGGGACTCCTTCATTACTTACAATAGTTAATAATGAGATTACCCAAGAGTGATTCGTGGTATCTAATCACTAGGATATGTGAGGATAGAGAATACATTGATTATTATATTTTTCTATTCCAAACTAAAATTTACAAGAAAGGATAATCAAAGAGGGTTCCTTTTATTAGATAATGACAGGGAATCCAAATTTAATAATGATCCATAGGAAAGTGAGAGTAGTAATATATATTTAGAACACTATGGTTTAAACATTGAATTTAAAACCAATCAACTAAATCCACTGTTTCTAAATTTTCAAACCCATTAAACAAGATAAAAACACAATCATAACACTATATTAACTGAAGAAAACCTGATTCTCACTTTACTACATTTTTCTCAGGTTCAATAATTTTTTTGTTAAGCACCCCATGATAGTTGTGAATAAAAACTAGTTTCATTTTTGGGGAGGTTTATTTTTTTTATTTTTTATTTTAATTATTTCAAATGGCCAAATCTAGTTCTTTTAAAACTCATTGTTTTTTATCTTAAGTTTGAGATAATCATGATCACAATACATTAAAATCTTAAAATAGCTGAATAAAAGGAAATAGAGTATGTCACTATTCTAATAGCTAACTCTCTTTCCCTAGTTTCTTCTTTGACAAGAGTTACATTAGGTATAAAAAATATGGAAGATAATCTTTCTCAAGTAATTAAAACTTTGAGGGAAATTTAGGCACCAAATTTTAACATTAGTAATAGAAAATTTTAATTGAATAAACAATAGGACTATGAACTCAAAACTTGGATAATAGGTACTCTAACTAAATTTAATGGATTATTAGTTGAATACCCAAACATGAATTTGAGTGAGTTTAAAGAATAATACAATGGATTTAGAATAATAGGTATCAATGAGACTCAAAATCAGCCGAAAGTCTTTCCCCTTTTCTATTTAAGGGGTATCCAATAAGAAGATCTACAATATTCAACCTCGATAATTAACCTCAAAGGATTATCTTCAGAGTCACTTACTAAATTATTACCTATTTCAAGGAGTTCTCAACTAAGAAATAATATCTAAGGAATAAAATAAGAAACTAGTAAAACTCTCTATGAGTTTTAAGAAAGGTTAAAAAAACTTATTTCATCTTACCCACGCCAACCATATGAATAACAACATTCCATGGTATTATTTTACAAAGGATTGATGTAAATGAAAAAAAAACTTACTAGATTATTCTTTTGGAGGAGTGTTGGTTGATAAGTCACTTGTGGAAGTCAGAGAACCAATTAAGAGGATCTCCCAAAATTCCTGACAATTTGGTATAATAATTGAAACTAGATTTGTACATGAGGTAAAAAAATCAACTAAGTTTTAATGGAAAATAAAATTGAATAAATAACATCTGTTGTGAGACATCTAGTTGTGAATAGAGTACAGGAGTCATCACCCACCACACCCTCTTGGGTCACTAATGGACACCCATAAATTCAAGGGACTGAAATTTGTGATACCATGTTCCATGGAAATTATAGAATCTGCTAAGTGGTAACCAAGGATTTATAGATTTTTCTATGGGTCAATTTAGTTCTCAGATCCAATAGACTTAAAGGCCACCAATCCAAAAGCATTTTAATAGGTTTCAAAATAGTATTTTCAACCCCCTCAATTACAGAGATAATATTTTTAAACCATTCACAAGCTACCAAAAATCCCAATCTCAATAACCTTCCATTAAGTACATCCCGAGATAAGTAATAGAATCTCAAAATATTCAACAAAATACACTCTCTACTCATAGATAAGGGTTGAAGGGATTAAAAAGAAAATTTGACAAGGTCATGACCACCCTCAATAATCTGGAAAATCATGGCTTGGGTAAGCTTCAAACTCAATCAATTCTCAACCCCAAAGGAATTGTAAGTGTTATTATATTAAGTAGTGGGAAGGATCTAGAATATAGTAAAGGATCACCCATATATATTGAAGTTCTAAGTGAATAGAAGCATATTCCTGGTGATTTTTCCTATGAAAAAAAACCTAAGTAAGAATTCGTGAATACACCCCTTATAAAGAAGTACAAAGGTAAAGGTAAAATGTAAGATCCACATCAACCCCGACCTCTCTTCCTTACAAGGTTATGACAACCCAAGAAAATCAATGAATAATCACTGCAAGAGGAGATCCTAGAGGTATTCAAAAAATTATATATTAGTATCCCTATATTAGAGGCTATCCAAAAAATCCCAAAGTATAAAAAATTATTTAAATACATCTTCACTAAGAGAAGGTAATTTCAAATAAATGATGAGTTTAGATTAGGTAAGAATTTTTATACCCTTTTTACCCCTCACATTCCCAAATTCCAAGATCCAAGAATTTTCTCTATCCACTAAACTATTTGACATCTTACTTTTTCCAATGTATTGTGTGAATTAAGAACCTCAATTAATATAATGCCTTATTCCATTTATTATTCTCTATGGATGGGAGAAATTAAACCTATCTATGTGGTTGTGTATCTGACCAACCAAGCCACTGCCTACCTAGTAGGTTTCCTTGAATATGTCTTGGTAAGTGTACAAGTTTATCCATTCCCTACTGACTTCTACATTCTCAGCATGTATTAAGGAAAAATTAAAGATCACTCTACTATAATTTTAGGTAGGTAATTCCTCAAGACCACTAAAACTATAATTAATTTCAATTAAGGCACCCTTTAAATGAATTTTAGTGAGTAAATAGTGTACATATTCATCCTTGACTCAATGAAACACCCACATGTTTTTATATTAAAAAAAATTTTATTTCCTTGTTCTTATAGAGAGGAAAATGAAATATTCAATGATATAATCAAATTATGAGAAGCTTTCAAAAAATCCAACTTTATTTAAAAATATTTTTTTGAAAATTAATTTAATATGGAGATAGTTTTGAGTATTAAGCAAACTAACAAAATTGATGAAACAAATTTTGATTAATTACTCAAATATGATGCTAATATTTCTACCTTACATGTATAGGTTTTCAACTTGGAGAACTCTAAAATAAAATAATCTTGGGAAAACCACCCAGAATTGGAACTTAAATAACTTCTATAAAACTTAAAATTATTCTTTTTTAATAGAAAATTATAAACTTTCGGTTACAATATCAAATAATTTAAAGCCTAAACAATAATTTAAACAATAGAAAATTCTAAAACAAAATGCTAGGTTCATGAGATATACATTAGCAGACATCCCAAGTATTATCCCTACCACTAGAATTCATAGTATTTTGGTGGAAAATGAATCCAGACCATTGATACGGCCCCAAAGGAGACTCAATCAAACCCTTTTGAAGGTAGTAAAAAAATTTCTAGAAATAATTTTAGGAGCTGGAATAATCTAACCCATCTCTGACTCCCATTTGGTGAGTCCCATTTATGTTATCCTAAAGAAAATGAGTTACATAATTTTGAAAAATTATAACAATGAGTTAGTTCCCACAAGAATTCAAAATACCGAGATAATCTACATAGAGTATATAATTTTGATCAATGTAATAATAAAATACCATTTTATCATACCCTTTGTGGAACATATGTAATAGAGACTAGATGGAAAGGTAATTATTTCTTCCTTGATGGATTGTTTATGTATTTCGTAGTTCTAGTTCCTCTTGAGGACAAAGACAGAACTACTTTAAAATAACCCTTTAGTACTTCTTCCAATTATAGGATGATATTTAGTCTTTTAAATGTTCTTGGTACCTTTCCCCTCTATATGGTAAGTATATTCTCAGAATTGACTAAAAGTTGGATGAAGTCTTTTCTCAATGACTTCACTATTTATGGAACTTGTTTTTAAATCTATCCAAAAAAATTAGAGAAAGTTTTTAAAAATTTATTGAGAAAAAATTGTTTTTTAATTTTGAAAAGTTTTATTTTATGTTAAAAAGGATATGTTTGGGTTATTTAGTTTTGAAATATGGAATTTAAGTATTTAAATCTAAAGTTGATGTTATTTCCACACTACCTTACCCCAACACTATGAGTCATATTAGATCATTTCTAGTACACATTTCATTTTATGGATGTTTTATTAGTGAATTTTGAAAAATTACATTCTACCTAACTAACCTACACAAAAATAAAATTGATTTTATTTTTTATGATTCATACAAGATATATTTTTATGGATTGAGACAATTCTATATCACTACTACCATTATCTTTCCATCGAACTAAGAACACACCTTTAAGATACTGTGTGACTCTTCTAATAGAGTTGTAGGAATTTTTCATTCCTAAAATATTGATTGTCTTCCAAAAGTGATATCCTATACTTAACATACCCTAGTCACTAACAAAATTAACTATGAAACAATAGATAATTATTTGTTTTTTATTATGGTGGATATAGAAAATTTTCATTCCTATCTTGTAGGGAGTAAAGTAACAGCTTATTTTGATCATTTAGCATTGGGATATTTGATCAAGAAAGATAATGAAAATCCTAGACTAGTGAGAGGGATATATTTGTTCTATGAGTTTAAACTAGAGATTAATGATAATAAGGGCTATAGGAATATGAGGTAACACCACATGAGCTAGTTTCCTCACACTTCCAGGGTAGAATTAATCCCTAAGACCAACCTAGATGATTCATTCCCTAGTAAGAAATTATAAAACCTCACCCACGTACCCTAATACACTGACATAATAAATTTTATGATCACATAAAATGTACCCTCATTTTCTAAACATAAAATTACTAAATTAAAATAAAAATAAAAATATTATTTCTAGGTGGCCCCTTATTTTTAGAAAATTTTCAATGAACAATTCATTAAAAGGTTTATCTTTGAAAAAAATGAGCTATATGATTTTTTATATCATAAAATTGCATGTGGAGGCTAATTTGGGCCTCAAATATGTACTAAAATTCTTTGAAGATATATTCTTTTGTCCCTAAACTTTAAAAAAATTGCATGTTTTTTTCCAAAAAAAAACTAGCTTCCATTTTACTGGTGGAATTTCCAAAAGATGTGATATTTCCCAAAAACCTTTTATTTTTTGTGAGATATTTAATTTATTAGAACTATAATTCATGGGACCATTTTTTATATCATCTGAATTTTCCTATATTTTGTTAGTAATGGACCATATTTCTAATTGGATTGAATAAAAAACTCATCAAAGTGATGATTCAAAAACTATGATTGAATTTATAAAATAAAACATTTTTTATATATTTATAATACATCGATCTATAATTAGTGACTAATGAACCCAGTTATGTAAAAAGATCATGGATTCCACCATTAATAAATATTTAGTGCACCAAAAAACTTTCATGAACTACCACCCATAGAAAAATGTGATGGATGGGGAGTTTGGGAGAGAAGTAATGATAATTTTGGAGAAAATATTGAAACCCAAATACAAAGACTAGAGTAAAAATTATAGGATGCACTATGGTCTTACAAAACAACCTATAAACCCCCCATAGGTATGTCTCCCAATATAATTTTTTATGGTAACATTTTAACTTGCCTATTGAGATGTAGCACAAAGGCTACTAGGCTATTAAAAGAGTGAACATGGAGTTTGGCAAGGATAGAGAATAGAGGAAGTTGTAAGTGATGGAGCTTGATAAGTTGAGAGGGGAATAATTTGAGAAATCACTATAATATAATAAGAGAAATAAATCTTCTCATGATAAAATGATCTAAAAAATAGAATTCCAAGTTTGAGACAAATTATTGTAATTTTCTTTAAGAATTAAGATATTTCCTGGTAAGAATCGTTCTAAGTGGGTTGCGAAATACATAATATATAAAATATTTCCTTTTTTTGAATTTAAGATTCAAGGAGAAGGTTCATATAAATCATTCAAGGTTAATGGACAACAACTGAAGAAGTACCAAGAGGATTTCAGGAAAGAATATATAAAGGAGTCAAGACTCCTCCCTTCAATTGTTAATTAGAGCACTATCAGGTTTCCACTTTACCTCATATTTTTCTAGTTTCCAAATTTATTTTGAACATATATTTCTTGAACAAATAAATTCTATAATTCAATTGGAATTATTTTTAAACCAAGTTTGTGGGAAAGGGAAAAAGTAGTTTTATGATTTAAATACTATTTTTCTATTTTTCATTTATATATATATAACCTATATCTATTTTTAGGAGTATGGACATAGTTTCTATAGGTTTCTATTTTTATATTTTTTTAGTATAAATAAATAAATAAAATATATAGGAACATTGAACTTTAATGTGCTCAAAATAATTAAAATTCCATACTAGTTTTTAGAAACTCATTATTTCTAGAATTACTGAATTTGAATGATTTCCATGTGAATTTAGTCTCTCTTGTATAGAAATTATATTTTACAACTATGGAAATTCAGTGCAACTAAAAATATCATTGTTTAATCATAATTATAAAAATTGGCAACTTCAATCTCAATCTCAATTGAACTAAAAATTGTGATTAAATAACACCTCCAAAATCCCCCCTAAAATAAATTCATATAAGTCCATTGATCCTAGATTAAAAGGGGAAATTAGGACCCCATAATTAATTTCTCATACAATGGAATTGGGTGTTTGAGTTTAAGCCTTTGTAAAATTTTCAATAATTTCTTTTTCACAGTTCCTCATATATACATGGTTGAGAAAAATTCAAAAATTAAATAAAATTAAAAATTAAAAATAATAAGGTACACATTTCTCAAAAATGATTTCATTTATGTGAGGTGAATATCGAACCTATAAAGGGAGAAATTGACTTATAATAATAAAATTTATGGAGTATCAATGAAGTGTGAAACTGAACATTAGTTTAAGAAGATTTGGGATGAGGGATAGATGGAAGTGATACTTGTTAAAATTTTAATTCCACTTAAATATATCAAATTCCCCTATGGAATTGGAATTTGAATGTGAATAGAAGTAAAATATTGTATAAAATTCATATATAAGGAATCAAAATTCAAGTGAAAATTATTTAATTCCCTTCAATTTTGGATGTGTATTTAAATTTAGGTATAAGAATAAAAAAAATTAATTTAGTGTTAAAATTGTTTGGGGTTTCAATACTTCAAGTGTGGGGGAGTTTTGTGAGACAAACTTTTAAAAAAATATGATTATTATTCATTGAAAATTACCCTTATTTAATCCAATCCCTAGTAAAATATTATTATTTGTTTTCTTTTTGAATTTTAGACTTAATTGATTAATGGATAAATTAATGTTTTTTAATGTTTTTTTCATCTATGAAATTAAGTTGAGAATCCATAAATATAATTGAAATTTATTTTTATTTTTATTTTAAACATGAATTTAAAATTTAAAATATTCAATTGGGAATTAAAATTCTTAAATGGATTAATTGTTGAGTTATATTTCCTTCAAACATTTTTTGAATTAAAATAAAATATCTATAATGATTTTATTTATGAAAATAAAAACTATATTATAGTTTGAATGTTTCATGATAGAAATTGATGTTTTAATTGATTAATTTAATGAATTTTATATTATTTATTGAAGGATGTAATTTTTATTTTAATTTTTTTTTCATTTTTAAAAATTTTGTTATAAAATTATTTTTCCAAAAATATGTGTTGTATAGGTTAAACTCTAATTTTTTAAAATCACAGATCCATCATGAATTTTCTTCTTTTATTTGATCTGATCACCAAAAAAATATAAAATTTAATGATTGGCTACAAGTGTGCAAGTGACCAAAAGTGCACAAGAAGCTAAAAGTGTGCAATCGACACATGAAGTAATTTTCAATCTATCAAAGATGAATTTGTTTCATACCATTGGATTGAATTTTCTTTTGAAGAGTGGTAAATTAAATATATTTGGAAACCTTATTCATTGACTACATGAGAGAACAGATCGACTTCACTGGAAATTACAACTAACATAACCACATTTTACAAAATGATATAGTTTTCGTACAAAAAATCAAGTGATTATGCCTTGTATGTGGCATCAACCATGATAACAAATAAAAAACTATAAAAGGCATTCAATGAAAGAATAAAAAATGCATATACACCATGAGCCAAGAAACATTTCTACCATGGGTGATTTTAAAATTTCACCAAGGATCAATCGAGTCACCCTATTCTCATGTTTGATCATCCTAATCAAACACACCCTCACCATTCGCTGAAGAAGAATGAGAACCTATTGATTTTCTATGGTTCCTATGAAAACCATAACATGGATCCCATCATTCCATGCTTGTCTAACCAAAGAAAATGAGACCCCCCAGGGATAATAGATCACAAAGGAAACTAATGTGATAATTAACTAACTCAAAATAATGATAAAACTATGACACCTTTAAAAAAGAAAATCACCAACCAATATTGAATAAAATTAATGTCCAAATATGTATGTTTAAATCACATGTTTCCTGAAGTTTCTAACTACGGATAAATACCTAATTTTTACTGCCCATGGAAGCTGAAGAAGCTTCTGGTGTCATGTCAGTCTGACCGCTGAAGAAGAGATCCCCTTGAGCTCACTATTAAAGTAAATGAAGCCACTCCACCTATTTTAATAACAAATAAACAATCATTGAAATATCCCAAACCAAATTAATCTACAAAACATGGGGTTAGTGAAATCAAAGAAATCATATTTAAGTGGGAAGAAGAATAATCATTGTTACTTACTAGATAAAACCAAACTGCATGCCACCCTGGATGAGAAACCATTGAAAGATTAAACTCACTGAATATTTGACCAAGACACATACTAAGAACCTGAATCCTGAATCAACTGAAGAACCATACTCATTTTTAGGGATTTAGAAGCATAGTCTCATTAAGGTTGAGTTTGAAGAAGAATATAAGGTGAGGATATCCAATTAAGTACATATTGAATGATATCGCTTACTTGTATCGATAAACCAATTAAAACATGAATCTCCAATCCTAAATTATGTGCTAATAAATCTTATTGATCAAGCCACGTGAAGTTAATTTGAAATATTTTTTCCATTTTCCATGTTCATGTATTATTAAAAATAGCAGAGGAATATTCAGGCTGCTGATTCACTAAATCCATCTTCGAAGAAGGAATCAATGCCAACTAGTCTCTACAATGCCTCAATTTACAGTACTTTTGAAAGTGAATTCTGAATAATTACCATGAAAAGAAGAACTTTATTTAAATCTTCCTTCAATGCAAAAAATCATAAGGAAGATAGAGCATGATTAAATGAAAGATGAAAGCAGTGATATTCATCTTCTATCAAGGCCATTCCTAGTACCATCCAAACCCAAGTAAAGTATTGAGGCCCAAAATATGAGGCTCTTGAATATTTCATTGAAGTCCAAAAATTAATTTAAGATCACATACAAAACACATGCATCATTTTTTCAACTCCTCATGTGGTGGTTGGGAGACACTTATCTTTCGTTGAATCTATGGAGTAGTGAATAATCTCTCTCTAATACTTCAAAAAGGAGTATAGAGTATAATTATGGGATGATAAGGCTTTATAGAAATGTATTTGTGTATGTTTATTTTTGTAAATACAAACTATCAAGTTGTGAACATAACAGAATTCAAAGAAATAGAATTGGGCTCAGAATTTGAGGAATGAATTGGGAATACTAGGTTAATTGGAAATGGAACTTGTTCTGGTCAAGTGGTTGTGGATGGAATATCTAATAAATGATATCATCACTATATAAAAGATAAATTGTTCATTGGATGAATGTGTAGAAAAAATCACTAGATCAATTGGAGCTTTTTTTCAATATTTCTTCTATTTATTTTCTTCTTATTGTTTAGTCTCTAATGGTGGAACACTGGGCCAATATTGGTTGATCTGTGAAGACCTCTCCCTACCCTATGATAAATTCTAGTTTTTAATAAAAATGGATTATCTATATAATTATTTTTATGCGTTTGGATGTGTATATTTTAGTACATTGTTAAGTGTTTTCTCATTTAAATATTTCTTTCACTTTTTCACAAGTTACACACATAGGACACTTGGGAAATCATTCACTAATTAAGATATTTCATAGTGTGATGACCCAAGAGTGATTGGTGGTATCTGACCACTAGGATGGGGGAGGATAGATAATACATGTATTATTGTATTTTTATATACCAAACTAAACTTTCCAAGAAAGGTTAATCATTGATATTTCATTTTATTTGATAATGATGAGGAATCCAAATTGAATAATGATTCATGGGTTGGTGAGGAGAGTAATTTATGTTTATAGCACAATTTTTTAAACATTGAATTTAAAACCAATAAGTTGCATTCATTGTTTCCAAATTTTGAAACTCATTAAACAAGATAAGAACACAATCATAACATTTTATTCTCTAAATAAAACATGATTTCCACTATACTGTATTTTTCTTGAGTTCAAAATTGTTTTTCTAAGTTCCCCATGATAGACATGGATAAAAAAACTCTAGTAAATACATGAAATTATATCAATGTAATATAAAATATATATGGTAAAAAATACATGATCATCTAGAAATAATGTTTTTCACCAGACAACAACTGAAAAAAGGGGAAATTGAAGAGAACCTCACTCACAATCTCTAAGACTATCAACCAAACATGTCCAGCACCTCTGAGTACCACTATAATCCATCGATTCCAGGTCTACCAATTTCATCATCAATATTCCTGAGGTCTTCATAATACATGACATGTGTGGGAATAACCTATGCAAAGGTAAGTAAATTAAAACTCATTAGGGTGCCCCAAAATCCAAGAGGGAAGCAATAGAATATAACATCCAATGAAACCCACATTCATGGGGGAAAAGAAACCCAAAATCAAATATTCTCATACTGAAACCATAGTTGAAAAGAATAGGTGTCTAAATATCCACATCTTATTGAGGATGTTGATGAGACTTTATACAGTCCCAAATATATCATCTTCAATGTCAAGAACCATGTGCAACCTCACAAGAATCAGAGTAGAGGTCCCACTCTTTACTACTATGCTCCACAATTGAGAACACACTATTTAAAGTGAAGAACGCACTACCCACTGAAGCCTAGTGATGGTTAGATAGAGGACCCATGCCCTCTATAGTGTGGGGAGTACAAACTATAGCTTTATAAGGAGTATGGGGGACTTTTTCATTGGTGTGATAAAGGAATACTAACTTCATCATATCTTTATTGATCAAGCATAGTCACTGGCATTGTCCAAGCATCATTGGAAGAAGTGGCATGCTTGTAACACCTCACATTGTATCTTTGATGCCCAAAAAAAGTTTATCTTCATGTCCTATGGATAAAACTACTTAGTATAGGCTATTCGTTGTCCCAAATATGAGTCCTGTAGAATGTGATACACAAGGAAGAGGATTTTGGTAATAGTATAGAACATCTACATTAGGGCACATGGTGTGTGACGTTACTCAAAGGCTTGGGTGTGTTCTTTCCAAGACCTGGATTAAACAACCATTTACCTTCACACAACATGTCCCTATGGGGGTAGTTTTTTTTATAACTCAGGGACCTAGGCGTGTGCTCTCGACACACGGTTCAGCTACCCAAGTAGTTTCACATAGCATGTGTCCATAGCCACAGAGTATGTAATTAAATAGTGTTAAAACCCAAGAATTAATAATATTCTATGGAGCCCAATGTGTGTTCCTCTAGAATACATGGTATATAGTCATGTTTTTTATTGAAAGAAGGTAGGTTCACCACACGGTCACCAGATCCACCTTTCTATAGTGAATCTCATCACCTGACTCACTTGAATCCATATAAAATGAATGAAATGACTATGAACATCGATTCTTGGCCTCTTTTGGTCAGAAATTAGATTTCCCAATGCCCATGCATGATACTTCATGTCTCCCATAAACAAAACAAGAATAATATTTTTGAAACAAATCATCCATAATCTATTGTTTCTGCTCAATCCTTACACAAGCTTCAACTTAGCACAATCCACATATTCATCATATGTCAGGATATTTGATCATGCTTGAACCAGTTTGACAATGTCAAATTTCTGATCCCATGGTCCAATGAGGAAGAATGGGAAGAAATGTGGTAGGAAGAAGGCATAAAAATAAAGTGAGATTATAATTTCCTTATGTGAACCAAGAAAATGATCAAAAATTGTGGAAATAAATTGGGTGAAACATGGTAACAACATTAAAAAATAATTTTAATCTCAAACGTATATTTAAAAAAAATCATGTGAATATTGTGATTCAAGTAAATTAAGATGATAAATAATGCATGCTAAATATTCAAATAAAAAGGATGAAAATATATAAAATAAATATATGTACCTCAAGAATGGATTTATTTTTGGTGATGAACATTTTCTATAGTGATGAAGATGAATATCATGTTGTGTTCATCATTCATCTCATGAATCCCTTGATCGTTGTCCATCGATCCTTGTTCCCAAGTTTTTCCTTAATAAGAGGTATATCTCCTCTTCCTCTAAAATCTCTTATGGTTATGCAGTTAAACAAGGAATTTTTACAAATTGGTCTATTTAAATATGAGGGGATAGGATAAAAAAATAGAATCTAAATAAATAAATTTATTTTATTTATTTTAATGCATCTGCCAATGATTGCCTTTAATAGAATGTCCATGGCAGATTGATATTATGTCGCGCATAGGGTAAACCACGCAATCTAGAAACATTCGCAGTATTGTATTTTATATCAGATTTTTTGATAAATGGGAAACCATTTATTCAAAAAATATGAGAACACGTTAATTGATATTTATTAATATTTTTAATAAATTAGTTTTGGGGTCCTGCAAAACCCAAATCAAAATGAAAACTCCAAGGAAATATCTAGAGATAAATGTAGAAATATTTAAGGGATAAAAATATATAAACTAAATTTACTATAATTATTTCATGGTTTTGTTTTATATATATAATTATAGTTTATTTTAATTTTTATAGTTGTCATTCCACTGTAAAATTATATAAGTTTACTTTGATTTATACTTATAAAATTTATATTATTTATAGGTTAATGTGTAATTGTGATATTTACTTTATAATCTCCTTAATAATGGTCATAAACCCTAACTTCTAATTAAAATCTTCAGGAATACATGAAGGTGCACTTGAGATCACATTACATCACCTTGGATCGAGCCTCGTATAGTTTGTAGGAAATGAAATTTACAAAATGGCATAATAACCATTTTTATTTGTTTTATTTAATCAAGGACCAGTAGAATGGGATATATTGGTCAAAATTTTTGGATGATCTTTATGTTTTCCCTATATCACACCTATATAGAGGAATTCCTTGTTACTAGGGTAATGTAATTGTTGTCAATGGTTTTTTAATCGATATTTGTGTGATTTCAAGAAAGTCTGATGTTTTATGGGTTATGATTTATTGTTTTCTTCTTAGAAAGGGGTCTCAAGAGGTATGTGTGCATGCAACATGTTTGGAAAATAAATTAACATAACATGTAAATGATTTTATGTGACTGGAAAATTTATTTTGAGAAAAAAATTAGAAAAATAATTTTAAAAATGGTTTTTGAACTAATGTTTAAAAAAAATTAAATTTATTAAAATATTAATGATAAATTATTCATCATTTCCATAAATAAATTATTGAGGGAATGTATATTAGGTAAAGATAATGATAATGATTTGTTGGTCCCATTGGAAAACTCAAGAGGGGTGAATTGAGTTTCCAATAAAATTTCTCTTTAAAACAATTTAAAACATAAATCCCCAAATCTGATAAAAACACCCAATCAATCAAAAATATAGAAATATATAATTTTATTTTTCAAATATCTTCTCAAATTGGGATAAATTATTAGTTAAAATAATATTTGAAATCACTTTAACTTTTGAAACTAAATTACAAGATCAAACACTCTATGTAGAACAAAAATTAAGATTAAATATTAGAGTAAATTTTTGATACAAATTTTAAAATAAATACAATTTTGAACTTTAAAATATAGAAAAAAAACATGATAAATCACATTGTGTAATTTAAAAAAGGGGTTTGGTCTCAATATGAGACTTAATCCCCTCCAATTTTAAATCATCCGCTTTAAAAAAATTAGTAAAAAAATAAATGTGATCCACAACCTGGATTAGGTTTTACAGAAAATAGCACACAAGTCTATCCTGAAGCAAAGACTCTTGCACAATTTTATGGGGGATAAAAATAAGAACCTATCAAAAATGACCTCTTACATAGTAATTGTGAGAATAAAAATGAATAAATTAGTGAGAGTGTGTCAATAACTCTCTAGTTAAGTACAAGAGACTATGTTTTATAAATAAATAGAGTAAAACTAAACACAACTCAAATATAAATCATAAAAAGAATGATAAAGTGATTAGAGATGAGAGAATGTGATGATTCTTGATTTGAATAGCTTCATAAGTTCAATGGTTAAAAAATATATCTTTGTAAGAAGCTTAAATAAGTTCTAATAAATGCACATAGAAATAGTGTCATGAAGGTCTTGAAAATCTATATGCTTTCAGTCTATAGATGTCCAGAGTCCTTACAAAGATAGTTGTATTAAATATTATTCATGATTTGGTGTATAAAGGTTTGTTTTATCTAGGCTTATATCACTACTTCATGCATGAGGGAGATCATATAAATTTATATTGATCCAGGTCCAACTATCCATTAGAGAATATTGATAATATAACCTAAATACTTATACTGACCACAAAATAAAGCAAGACTAACATTTTCTTTAATGAATATGTGGGGTTCTTTAATTAAAATGATCATTAAATCCATATCTGAATGAATTTATTTATTTCCTTAAACTCATCATTGTAGAGATTAAATTTTGAAAAGAAAATATAGATATAAATAGTATCACTCTAGTGGTAGAAAATTGAATGGTAGTAGTGCTTTGATGGTGGTGGTTGCACAATATAGTGGTAGTTCATCCAAGTAGAATAATTAATGATTTAAATAATGGACTGGTGTTAGATCATCCCAATGGTATATTAGTTTGGTAGTAGCACTATCCAGTGGTAGATCTGTTATAGCAGTAAATGTGTAATGTGGTAGATCAATTTAGGTAGTATATGTGTCCAATGACAGATCTATTCTAGCAGTAGATCTATTGAACTAATTGTAGATCATCACTTAACAAAATTTGTTCACAATTTTACTATAAAATTATTTACTATCACAAAACATTAAACTTGTTAGAAACATAAAAACATGATTTTTGATAATTAAAATAAGATGTGCTAACATTCTCTCCCTTTTTGATGTTAACAAATCATGGAATTTATAACCATGTATATAAAATTAGATATAAGGATAAGTATATATGAATATAAAGAATGTTTTTCTTAGCATTTAAATCATTGATGTAGTCAGTTCCATCATAAATTTCATTCAATTATACTCCCCCTTTTGAGATTGTCAAAAATAAAAGGAAAAAAATAAAATATATAGATATGAACAACATATAATTTGAATTATATATAAATGCCAAAGGTTACACTCTAAAAATGAATAAAATTAAAATAAAATCCCTATAGAAAACTACTAATAATCTGAACCACTCTATACTCGATGAGAAGAAGAAAAAACTAGATCCTTTCCTCTGTCAGTAACTGGAGGTATAGAGTTGGAGGCAGAGGGTGTAGGAGTAGGTGGATGAGGTTCCCTGATCATGAAAAGCCTAAGATATTGAAATACCTTTACTGGATTCATACCAAATGGTTGAAAATCTATATAAAGGTGTGAATAGGTCATAGAAGAGAAGGGTATACCATGAGGTACTGCTACTATATTCCCATAGGAATGAACAAACGGTCTCATCAACTTAATGAAATCGGTGATAATAATTTCACTATGCTCCATTGATTTGAAGAAATACTTTTCTATTCCATGAAAATTTTGAGTATAGGGGTTAAAAATTATATGATTCACTTTATCCTTGAATTCCCTAGTTACAGGAGTAATTATTAGATTCTCAGCATGAAAATTAAAGTGATAATTTTTCTCATTCTTTTTATAAATCCTTGAAATGTAAAATTTAATAAATTTAGTTATAGTATCTCTATCACTCATAGACTCATTCAATAATTATCTAACCAACTTATAAATATCATCACCCTGTGCCTTTATATAATAGATTTTCTCCACATGAGATGTAGAAAGATCACCCATGATAGCATACAATTCCTCTATAATAATGGATTGAATCATATATTCATCAACTAAAAGTGGAGGTGGATGTATAACACCAGAAGTAGAATCACCAACTATAGGTAGAGGCTCTAATATATCTAGAAGAGATAACTGGCTTTCATCAAAGCTCCCTCTCATATTATGCATGGTGGATATAACTTATTTCATATAATCATCCAACTGCTTTTTCTAAATTTCTAGTTCTCATATTTTTGTAATCATCTTAGGTTGGATATGATAGATGACTAATTTAAATATACATATGTTATCAACTTCATTGATTTTGGTCTCTTTAGGAGGTGTGGATCTAAGAATCACATTTATATTTGATAACTAGATTACTCTAAAGTCATAAGATTCCTCTTTATTCACATAACTATAATGAATATAAAAAGTAGTAGGATGAGATGGAATCATTCCTTAGCTAGGAAAGTTAACATCCTCAGGTCTAGAATAAGTTGTAGGAACATCATAAGGAAAGGATTCTAATGATATTGTCTCAAAAATATTTTCAACTAGAGATCCATTTGAATAATTTTCAGAAATAAAAAAGGAAAATTCACCATGATTCGGTGGAATTACATTATCATCATCATCATTATCATCTGACCCTGAATAGTCAATCCCTATTTGAGTAGATCTTGGGGATTTATACCCCTTATAAGGTTATATATCCTCATATCTATCAGATACACTATCCCCATATTTACTTTTAGAATCTAAAACATCATCACTATTTCCATCATTAGAACCATCATACACTTAAACAACATCTCTTGAGCTCTCATAATAAGATATCTTAGACTATTATGCATTCAAGACTTTAGTCTCATTAGAATATTCACCCTCACTTAGTATGATTCCTCTATCAGGAAGAGGAATAGATGGATTGGAAGGTCTATAAGAAACATTAGAGATTCTAACAAAATTAGGGTCACTTTCTTTATCCTCTAAAATGGGTACTGATTCTTATTCTCTATCTCCATCTGCATCTTCTTCAACATCAACCTCAAATTCCTCATCAAATGACTATACCATAAATTCATCTGGCTCCAATCAGAGATCAATCAGGTATCTAGGTATGGAAGGGTGATTTATAGGATTAAAACATTATTAAATAGTCTCATTATAATCCACCCATTTCCTCATCCAAAGGTCTCAATAAACCAAAATTATCTTGAAAGTATCTTAAACTAGACATAATCCTCCACATATGATTGAAGTTTCTTCATCTTTAGGTGCTAAAATTTTAGAATCCAACATAGCTAAAATGAACTTGGGGTATATAAAATAATTATATCTAGATGAATCCTTTCTCGTTTACATCATATGGACCATAAAGTATCTTCAAAAGTTTATCTTATCTCATTCTTTATAAGAAATAATAAAAATACATCATAGTACCTTATGCTACTAAAGTCCCCCTTTGTGAGACAAACCATATGATAGATAAACATAAACATAATCATGTATTCCCCATCATACTCTACAGTTGTAGGCATTCGCACTAAAACATTTCTAGTTAACTCTAAAAAGTCATCATCATACAAAAAAGTCAATGATCATGGGAATATATTCCTAAAAATCATTAGATATACATTTATGAGGTACATTAAGGCATATATCCAAATGTTTCGATGAAAATATCACTTATTTTAAATCAATCACAGCCCTAATAACATATTTCTTTTAAAAACCATCATACTCTTCAAACTTATAAAATGGGTGAACTAACCTAGGATATAATCGTCAGTAGTTCCTCTAAAACCATTCGATCCATCCTTGGTTCTGGATCACATTCAGCACTAGAAACTTTCATAAAATTAAACATTTAGTATCTATTTCTTTTTAAGAAGAAACAACATGGGATGATAGTTAGGGGTTCTTTGGTTTTACAATAGTGGATTGACTACGTTTACATTGATATTTCTTTGAGATGCCTAATTCTTTAGGGAATGAAATAGTAGCACATTTCACTCTCACCATCTTCACACTGATTTGAAGGAAGAAGGGAGAACACAATAAGGATTTCAATTTGAGATATAAAGGAGAAGGGAAGGTTTTAAGGAGGTGGAAGAGATAGGGTTCTCAAATTTGGATTTTAATTTGATTTTATCATATTAGGGATTTGGAATTTAAAAATATATAAAATATATATAAAATAAACCCAATAAAAATTTAATTGTAGAAAATAAATAGGAGTGGTAGAATTTAATTGGAAGCACTTTAATGGTAGTACACTAATCATGGATCACCAATAATTGATTGCCAATGGTGGATCACCAGTGGTGGAACACCAACGGTGGATCACCGATGATGGATCATCAACGGTGGATCATCGATGGTGGATAACCGATGGTGGATCACCAATGGTGGATCATTGATGGTGTATCACCGACGGTGGATCACTGACGGTCGATCACCGACGGTGGATCACCGACGGTGGATCACCGACGGTGGATCACCGACGGTAGATCACCAATAGTTTAATTATTCTAAAAAGTAAATCTGAAGATGAAGAAATAATCAATATTATCATTCCAAGTTCTTTTATGATGTAGCTTAATATATCAAAATATAAAGGATTTGTAAATATATCAGTAATATGATGTTCAGTTCTAATGATTTCAAGAGTTATATCACCTTTTTTGAAATGATATCTCAAAAAGTGATGTCTAATATCAATATGTTTAATCCTAGAATAATATATGGGATTCTTGGAGATATTTATCACTCTCATATTATCACTATTTATAAGGAAATGTAGAAATTGGTATCCATAGTCTAGTAAATTTTGTTTCATCCTTATATTTTTTGCACAAAAACCTCCTACAAACTATGTACTCAACCTCAATAATAGACAGTGTATCAAATTTTTTCTTTTTTACTACACCATTTAACTAGTGAATTTCCCAAAATATGACATGTTCCATAGGTTCTTTTCCTATATAACTTACATCCACCAAAATCTGCATCTAAATATCTTACTAGATAAAATTATTTTCCTCTAGGATTAAATAGTTCTATGTTGGTAGTACACTTGAGGTAATTAAAAATTCTTTTGACCATAAGTAAATGTGATTCTAAAGGATTTCTTGAAAATGGGAACACATACATACAATAAAAATTATATTTAGTCTTCTATCAGTATAATATATCAAGCTTTCAATCATACCTATGCAATTGGTTTGATCAACTGATTTTCTAATTTCATCAAGATCTAGTTTATAGGTTATACTCATGGGAGTATCATTACTCTTTGGTTTATCCATAGAAATGTTTTTTAAAAAAATGTCTTTAGTATATTATATTTGACTTAATATAATTCCATATTTATTTTGAAAATTTTTAAAACCAATGAATAATTTCAACTCACACATTAAACTCATTTCAAATTTACTTTGAATAATTTTTTAAAATTCAGTTAAAAAATAACTTCTAAAAGATTTAGAAATTATATCATCAATATAATATTTTACTATTAAAACATATTTTTAAATTCATTTCATAAATAATGTAAGATTGTCTATTTATTTAGTAAAACCATACGAAATCACAAATAAGATAAGCCTATCATACCATCCTCTAGGATATTTTTTAAACCATATAAATATTTTGATAATTTTGAAACCTGAGTTGGAACATTAGTATTTTTGTAATAAAGGGGGTTGTTCAATAAAAACATACTCAACTATATAACCATTTATGAATTCATGCTTAACATCAATATAATATAGTTTTAAATTCAAATGTGCATCATAGGTAAGCATCATTCTAATGGATTCATGTATAGCTACTGTGAAAATATTTCCTAATATTCAATTCCATATTCATGACTATATCCTTGTGTAACCAATATAGATTTTTTTCTAACTATTTTGCCTAAATCATCAACCTTGTTTCTAAACACCCATTTAGTTCTAATAGTCAGAATGTCTTTAGGTATATCCACTAATTCTTTGATTTTATTTCTTTCAAATTTATCGAGTTATTATTGCATTACCATTACCCAAAATTCATCATTAGTTGCATCATTGATGTTCTTAGGTTCAATTTGTGACAATAAAACTTGTTGTTCAACCAGATTTATAATATAAACTCTAGTTTTTTTCTTCTTTCAAGGTCTCCAACTATAACATCTAATGCGTGAAATATATTAGTCCAAAAGGTTCAATGAAAATAATTGTTATATATTTTTTTATCCTCTACTAGTTTAGGTTCTTGTTTTTCATAAGAATTAGAAGATGTATCTTCTAGTTTCATGTAACTTTCATAATATTTAGCATTTATATTTATATTAGATAGATCATCTTCATGTTTTTCTAAAGGATTCTTAAACTCATGTGGATATGTTCCATCAAACATGACATGTATATATTCCTTTATAATCTTAGTAATTTTATTAAATACCCTATATGACTTAATTATTTTAAAATATCCAAAGAAAACTCCTTCATCACTCTTGTGTGAAAATTTTTCTAAATTATCCTTTGTAATGAGAATAAATACTTTACAACTAAAAACCCTAAAGTAATTAACCTTTTGTTTTCTTCTCTTTAATAATTTATATAGGGTTTTCTTTAAAAGTGGTCTTATAATAACAATATTTATTAGGTAGTAGGTTGTATTAATAGATTCTTCCCAAAAATAAATAGGCAAATCATACTCATTGAGCATGGTCCAGGAAATTTCTTGAAGGGTTTTATTTCTCCTTTCTACTACACCATTCAATTGTGGGTTTCAAGGAGTATAAAATTTATGATTATATCTATGTTGTAATCATAATGATTCAAAATATTGATTTTAAGACTCATGTCCATTATCACTTCTTAAGGTCTTAATTCTAATTTCACTAATATTTTCAACATATTTTGCATACTTAGAAAATTCAGAATAAGATTCACTTTTGTGAGATAGAAGAAATACCCAAGTGTATCTATAAAATTAATCAACTAGAGCATAAACATAGAAATTTCCATTTAATATAGAACCTCTATATGGTCCAAAAAATCCATGTGAACCAACTATAGAGGTTGAGAAGTTAAAACTTCATTCTTTTGTTCGAAGGATATTTTATGTTGCTTCCTTTTTTTGACAAGGGTTATAGACTTTATTATTTATGAATTCTAGTTTAGGAAGATCCTTGACTAACCATTTACTAGTTATCTTTCCAAGTGATCGAATATTTCAGTTTTCTATTTTTCTATTCTAGATCCAAGACTATTTTTGAAAGGAACTTAAATAATAAATTTTTTGATAAAACAAGGAATCTAAATTAACAGTATATGAATTATCATTTCTCAAAGAAATGAAAACTAAAATATTTTCAAAAATAAAAACTTTTAGTTATTATTTTAAAACATGACATGGAAACCATCATCACATCACTGTGATATGATAATAAGATTATACATTAATCAATAAATAAATAAAACTTTAGAAATTAAAACAGTATTAGAGTTACCGATTTGACCAAAACCAATTATTTTTCCTTTGGTATTTTAACCAAATTTTTCATATCCACCATAAACATTGATTAGGTTCTTGAAGCTTGAATACTCCCTTTTCATGTTTCTAGAGTAGCCATTGTACAAATACCATAAGTGTTTACTGGAACTTTTGAATTAGGCATCCAATAAAAAAATTAAATAATAAATTATTTCGGTACCCATAACTTTCTGGGTAAAGAGATGTTAGTAAGAAGAGATTTAGGAATATATATTTATTTAATGGGTTTCTTGTAGGAAGATATGTGAATTTTATAAATAAACACTTTATTAGGTATGTAATAATAGAAAGTATTCATGGTACTGGAAGTACTATAACTAGAAATAAATATAGTCTTATTGATCATTCTCTATCTTGTTTGGTATCCAGTTATTATGGTATACTTGGGTGTAGTTTTCTTTCCAAGAATATAGGTTAAAGTATTTCTTTCATTTCTGAATCTCTCCATATCATTTTAGAATTTTTCATTAGATAATTTCATCTCATTATTTTGTTTTAGAAGTTGAGAATTTTTATCCTTTTATATACTAAGATATTTTTTAACGTGAGAAGACAAGTCATGATGATTATTTAAACTTTTGTATTTACCTTTAGGTTCATTGAATGTGTCATCCAAAATATTAAAATATTTAAAAATGTCATCACTGTAAATTTTTTCTTTACTATTTTTATTTTAATAAATGTTTGAATTATGAATGGGACATGCAAACAAAATATTAGATACCTCATATGTATTTTTCATAAAACACATATTGTCTCTATCATGCTTATCCTCTCTGATTGAGTCTAACTCACTTGAACTATCATATTATCCACTCCAAGTTGATTTAATAGCCTTTTTATATCTCTTATATATGCCCTCATACTTTTTATTATACTTAAATATGGATAGTTATCTTTGGTATGACCATTTATCTTGAATTCATATCATGTTATTTCATTTGTAGAATCATCCTTTTCCATTGTTTTCTCTTCTTCCCTCTATTTTTTACTTACCTTTGTAGTTATACTTCTTGAAAAATATATTCCTTTTATAAAATTTCTTGAATCTTATGGATAAGTGATACATTTCTTCATATTTTCAGAATATTATTCTTCATCACATGAATTTTTTTCTTTAATCTTCTTTTTTTATTTGAGTTAGAAGTCTTGAAAGCTACTGAATTCCTATTTATTTCATATTTTTCTTATCTTCTCACTTTAATTTCTTCTTCATAAATCGTGATCTTTCCTATTATCTCTTTAACAAGAAACTTACTTATATCACATGAATCTCAAATTGTAACTAAAGATCCTCTCCATCTGTATGGTAAACATCTTAGTAGAAGCATCACTTGATCTTTATCAGGAAATGGTTTTCGGAGTGAATGCATCATGTTCACAATATCATTAAACCTAAGATATATATCAAAAATTGGTTAATCAGGTTTCATCATCAAGGTATCATATTTAATAGTATAAGTATTCAGAAAAATTTCTTTTACATTTGAGGTTCCTTCATAAGAAACAACCAAGGTATCCCTAAAATCTAAAATGCAGTGGTACATGTAGATAATCTATTAAACTTTTAATCTAAAAAGGAACAATATAAATCATTCATAGCTTTATATTTATTATTATAATCATAATTATTACGATCACCCAATCTATATCTAGTTTTTTTGGGTAATTAGTATTTATCCTCAAATATAGTCCAAATTTCAAATCACATACTTTCAATATGAGTTTTCATTTAAATATTCCATTGATCATAATTAGTTCCATTAATATAAGGTGTTTGATTAGTATCAATTACCTCTTATCTATTATTATACATAAATATATAAATTTAGAAGAAACAAAAATTTAAGATCCTTAATTTTTAACTAGATCATAGTAAAAAGATATTTTAAAACACCTCAATTACCAAATTTTTTTCCCTATGGAAAAATAAAGAGGGGGGGTAAATTGAGTTTCCAATAAAATTTATATTTAAAAAAATTTAAAACATAAATCCCCCAATTTTTTAAGAACACCCAATCAATCAAAACCGTCTAAATATATAATTTTATTTTTCAAATAGCTTCTCAAAGTGGGATCAATAAACAGTTAAAATAATCATTTAAATCACTTTAACTTTTGAAAATAAAGTCTTTGATCATACACTCTATATGGGAAAAAATAATATTAACAATTAGAGTAAATTTTGATATATATTTTAAAATAGATACAGTTTTGACCTTTGACATACAAAAAAAATACTGATAAAACATACAGTTAAATTTAAACAAGGGGTTCAGTCCCAAGATGATACTTAATCCCCTCCACCTAGAAATCACCCACTGCTAATATGTTTATGAAGAATAAACTTTTCACAACCCATCCCAATGGGACCCGAACTGTGACTAACCCAATCCCGCCTCTAATAGGCCAGGGGTTGGCGACCATCACTAAGTAGGCATATAATACAATTGGGAGCCATTAACCTAAATTACCAATACACATGCACACATCTCCAAACCCATAAAATGATGTAATATAAAACACCTAGAACCAATTTATGATTACATCTATGATGCCACAATTAGAGTATGGTATTAAAGTACTAAAAGTGATAAAGACGTCCAAATATAATCCCAAACAAAAAATGCAGAGAGTTAAACCTACTCCAAGGGTGGGGACTATGATCAAATGAAAATACATAGAAAACACCTCAATACATAAAGTTAAAGCTATGATCCACCCAAACTTTGTCCTCCCAGGACACCCTCAAATGGGTTGTTGTCTATATAAGACACAACACATGTGGGAAGAGTCAATGCGTGGGTAAGTATTACAATACCGATTAGGACAACCTTGAAACACTTAACATAAAGTATCAAGAACATTCATCTAATAAAAAGGATATAGAAATAATTTAATAAAATAAACCCCTGGATATACTCAGGAGGGACACTACACCTCTAGATGGTCATAACCAAACTACCAGCCATAGGATTTTTCTCGAAGAAATTTCGGTTCTGATAAAATTCACTCCATGAGCCCTGCCATCATTGAATACACTCATAAAAGAGATAATAATCATTGGGTCTCACACAATAAAGCTCACTAGTCTTATAATACCTGATACTTAGAGAGGGGATCACACCAAAGACCATTGGGGGACACCACGAACCCAATCTGGATTAACCCACAATGTAGGGGATAACACTCCAATGATACCATGAACCCTACTAAAATTTACTACTAGATGGAGGATCAAAACCCTGATCAATGAGTTCATTCCAATCACAAAAACCCCACCTATGGTATAAAATGATAGAAGATCACACTCTGGTCACAAGAAGGACACCACAAACTCTTTCTGAGACACATCCTCTCGAGGGGATCACAGTTTAGGTATGTGGGTGTAATTACATTTTTTAACATCTAGGGGATAGACCAAGGGAACACACTCAATAGATAATGGTCCAAAATAAAGAAAAAAAAGGGTTCCAAACACCCTCAAAGGGGGTGCATGGCATGTATAGAAGTACACGGCATGTCCATCCAACCCTTGGTATTTTCATGTGGTGCAGCATCATAAGGTATGTAAATATACATATACATGGAATGTAATAATATTAAATGGTGTGTAGAGATCACCCAACACTCTACATGTACCATCAAGTTATGATCGTGTACACCAGGCCATGTCTGTGTACTCAAGATGTGTGTGTGTAGTTCGGCAAGCCCATGCCCATGTAACCTTTAAGTTACACAGTCAGTTGTTGAACATGTTTCACATCGTGTGTGATAGGATCCCACAACATGGGATATTTAACTCTCCATAGAAATCTATTACCACAGTCAGGAGTCCCATAAGGAATGTAACATCGGATTACATGCCGTGTAACCCAATATTTTCCAAATCCATTGGTTTCCTCCTCCACATCGTTTGTGCATGCCTCCGCCATCATCACCCTCTCTATAGATCAAAGATATGGTTTTTTAAATCACTCTCATATCTATAGATCGAGATTATAGTCTTCTAATCAACTTGAGAAATTCCCACATGTGTTTTCTATATACACACCATCGAATTCAGGATTAACAGATATTGAAAATACGTTTTGATCCAACTTTGATCATCCTTCATCATCATCACACCTCAATTACAAACTCAATTGAGAACTAACCCAATGGTATTGCTCTTTTTCAATGATGAACGGTAACACAATGATCAAATACTAGGTAATAGTCAAACCACAGGCCAATGAAATTGATCACGATGAATGTTTGAAGAAACAAGGGAGAAATCCATAAACCATAATATGTGAGGATTGAATCTCAACCTTCATATGTTTGGCTTCAATCGATTTTCATATATTTAAATAAAAAAAAGGGATAAAAATCAATGAAAAAAATAAATCCATCAATTAAATTAAACATTGATGCACAAATTAATTCGTGTTCATGAAATTGATCCATGTTCAACCAAGATAAAGGAACGTTATGGAATTGAACAAATAAAACATATTATCTAGAGTTTGGACATATCACTGATGAAGAATGGTCTTGTTTTTTCATTTTTGTTGAGATCCATGAACTCTAATGGCACAAATATCCTTGATCTAATCTCATTTTGTTGAAATTCTCTATGATCTCTTTCAATACTCTCTTTAGTGGATCCTCTCAAATTTGCAGGGTTATGTGGATAACCCTACAAATTTTCCATAGCAGTTTTTATATAGGGAAGTTATTAGGTCATGGTGTTTTAATTAAACCTATTAATTAAATTCATTCATTCATTTAAATGTTCACCCACAACTACTCCCAACTCAAAAGTCTTATTATCTCCGAGGTTATATCATACCTAGGGTAAAACCCATGCTATGAACTCAACAACGACCATAGATTTCTGATATGAGTCTCTATTTAGATGTTATTCCACTTTTTCAAGAAAACGGCATTCATGTACATTTAATATAGTTAATATGATTCAAAAATTAATTTTGATCACATCAGTCCTCGGGATCTCACATTGTATCAGTGCCTAGATCAAAAAATAATTCATATAATATCCAAAAGTAATATAGGAGAAAGTCAGAGTCATTACATTCTCCCCACCTAAGGGATTTTCATCTCCAAAATAGAAAACCTACTCAAAAAATATGAGGGTACAGGGATCACATCTAGTCCTCTCTCTCTCTCTCTCTCAGGTGCTCTCCTGAATATTCCCATTCTTACATTGGATGCACTCTATGGGAATCGATCAACCACAAAGGTTCATATCTTGTTTATCCTTAATCTCCACTGGGTACTTAGAAAAGGTACCTTCATCCTTGATTTCTAGATCACCCCAGTCGATAAAATGTGATGGATCATGAACATACCTCATTATATGATACACAAGGATGATGTCGTGTATTGAGTCCAACTATGGTGGTAGATCCAAGCAGTACATCACCCCTCCAACTATATGCAGTATCTGTAAAGGAGCAATAAATCTCAGAGATAACATGTTGCACCAAAAAAATATCTGCAATCCACGTCAATGTGAGACCCTCATGAACACATGGTCTTCCTCCTCAAACTTCATGGTTCATCATTGTCGGTCCAAATAAGACTTATCATGGATCTTTACAGTCCTTATCTGCTCCTAGATGATTTTCACCTTCTCTATAGTTTCTCCCACCAATTTTTGGCCCATGAGTGTTAACTTTCCTCGATCATTCAAAAAAGTGGTGACTTATAGGGTCTCTCATACAAGGCCTAGAATGGTTCCATAAAAAAGGAGTAATGGTAGTTGTTTTTGTATGTATACTCCACCATGGATAAGTGATCCTCCCAACTAAGGCCAAAATCTAACATGAAAACCTATGACATGTCCTCCAAGACCTAAATGGTTTGCTCAGTATGGCAGTCGGTATGGGGGAGAAACACTGTGCTGAAATAAAATTGAGTTCCAAAGGCCTCCTTTAATACTCTCCATAATATCAATGTGAAGCATGCCTCATGGTATGAAATGATTTTTGAGGAAACTCTATGGAGCTAGACTATAAACTACATGTACAAGCATCTCAATATCTCCACTTAAATCCTCTCCCTAATGTTTAAGAAGTGGGTCAACATGGTGAGTTAGTCTATGATCACGCAGATGTCATCATGTAAAGACCCGTAAAATTCAAGGGAAATTTTTTCTTAATTTTCTTTAGAATTTTACAAGAGCGCGGTTTCAGACGGCACCTGATTCCGAGGCCCGGAGTGCCCGGAATTAATTTCCGAAGTTTGGCTCGGGTACGTTCAGTGAACGAACGAGCGGGAATTCCTAACTTTTGATACGGTGCTCGGAATTGAAATCCGAGGGCACCGATGAACTCGCAGCGCCGATATTCGCTTAAAGAGACCTTTTCGGGAGTTGCGTTTGTTGCGGGTTGAAAGTTAGTTTTGGGGTTTAAAAAATAAGTAAAATAAAATTTTGTGTGTGAATTTTATTTTATTCTTGGTTGTTAGACTCTCTCATGGGAAGTTGTTGGTGGGGCCCACAACCACCCAACTTCCCATGTGTGGTTATGAGGAAGGTGGGGCCCACACGAGCCCCCACCTTTTCATTTTTCCTAACTCCTCATTAAACTCCACTTTATTAATTTGACAACTTGTGTAATTTATTACATGAGTTAGTTTTATTTTCAAACTCTTGGAATTCAAGAGTCACGTGGAGTTAAGGTTGGAAACTTAATAAACTTAAGTTATAACTTAAGATTTAAATGAGGAGAATTAAATGAAGTGGTTTGAATTTCAAACCTTTGAAATTCCAAACCCTTTTATTTAATTCTTGGTTTAGTTTCCTATGTTTGGGTTTTTGGGTTATGCTGTGCGGAGAGGAAAGGAGGGAGACTTCTTGTGAGTTCTTCCTCCATGACGAAGAACGCGGCGACCTTCTTCCACGACGACGGACTGCAACGCGTTGGATTTCCTCCACGACGCCGCAACGCATCCTTTCCGCGACGTGCCTCTCGCGGCGAACCCACGTCCGTCTACCGCGACGCCATAACCGCGATGCCGACGACGTCTTCCTCCGTGACGTCCGACTTCCGCGACACACATCTCCCGCGGCCGTTGACGAACGCCGAGTTGTTATTTGAGGTAGGGGTTTGTCTTATTTAAATTATGTGTTTTCTTTCCCTCGAGCATGAAAGAAAATCCGTTGGGCATAGTTTCAAATTTTATTAAAATTTGTGAAACGTTCATTGTTGTGTATACTCGATTGACCAACTGATATCGTTATAACGGGAGGAGATCGGACCGCACGAACACGACCGATTCTCCTCCCCCTTCTAAGCTTTCGTGTTGTTTTAGCGGAGACGACGCGGTGTCGTCGCACCGTGCAGGAACAAAAAGGATAAAGGCCGGTTTGGGTCACGGCGAAGAACCGCGACGCTATAATGCCACGCCTTTGAGAACGGATGAGACCGCGGCCGGAGTCGGGCCATGGCGGTGGGGCGCGACGTCGTTACGCTACGAAAATATTACAAGGACCGAACAAGAAGGGCGGCCAGAAAACCGGCCACCGGCGGAAAAAGAAGAACCGCGGCTGGACGGCCACGGCAAGACACCAAGAGGCGGCCGGCCACGCCGGCCGCCGGAGATCAGAACAGCCGCGGCCCTATGGCCGCGGCGGAGGAGCAAGGGGCGGCCGGCCTCGCCGGCCGCCGGGAATCAAGAAGGGCCGCGGCCCTATGGCCGCGGCGGAGCAGCCATGGGCGCCGGCCTTGCCGGCGCCGGAGATCGGGTGGGCCGCGGCCCTACGGCCGCGGCGGAATAACCAGGGGCGGCCGGCCTCGCCGGCCGCCGGAGACCGAGGAGGAGCCGCGGCTACGGCCGCGGCGGAGAAGAGAAGGCGGCCGGCCGCGCCGGCCGCCGCTTGGACAGGAGTCGGGACCCGCGGGTGGGTCCCGCGTGTGTAAAGAAACGGCCGGCCAAAGGGCCGGCCGAGATCCGGAAAAAGGGGGGGGTTACACCCCCCCGCATGCGACACATGCGCGGCGCGTTGACCGCGCCGCCGCCGCTGGCCGGACCGCGCCGCCGCTGGCCGGCCGCGCCGCCACCGGCCGGGCCGGGTCCAGCGGACCGGGTCGGTCCGACCCGGTTCTGTCGGACCCGGGTCGGGTCGACCCGGGTCGGGCCGACCTGAGGGGGGGGTCGGGCCGGGTCGGTCCGGACCCGGACCCCCCGTTTCGGACCAGTTTCGGTCTCTTGGCCTTATCTTGAGCCTCGGACCTCCGAACGACGAACCGTCTGCGGCAACGCGATCCTTGGATCGAGGCGGTCGTTTCGGTATATCGCACTCAAGGTTTCGGACTACTTTGAGTTCGGCCGGGTTGGTTCGTTCACGAAACCAACCGGGCCTTCGGAGCGGAAACGCTCATATCTTGAGCTACGAACGTCCGATTGACGCACCGTCAGTCGCGTTGTGATCCTCTTAGTGAGACGGATCTTTTGGCATACTCCGCCCGAGGTTTGGACGCAGGTGGAGTACGGTCGGTTGGTTTTTCCTTAAAAACCAACCGGGCCCCGGAGACGAAAATACCAATAACTCACAGACCGGGCGTCCGATTGACGTGCCGTCTGTTTCGTTGACTTCCTCTTGATGAGACGGAACTTTTGACATACTCCGCCCGAGTTTTGGATGCAGTCGGAGTATGGCCGGGTTGGATTGTTCACGAAATCCAACCGGGCCCCTGGAACGGGAAATCTGATATCTTTCAGACAGGACGTCCGCTTGACGAACCGTCAGCGGCATTGATGATCACGAAGAGAAACGGTCCCTATGAGTATACCCTATGGGAGTTCGGGGTACAGTTGAGATACGGCCGGGATTGGTTCGCACTCGAAACCAACCGGGCCCCTGGGACGAAAAGGCTAATAACTCACAGACCGGGCGTCCGAACGACGCGCCGTCTGTTGCGTTGAGACCCCTGTGACGAGACGGACCTTTGAGACACTTCTTCGTGGGACTTTGTGATACTTGGAGTATCGACCAGTAGCTCGTGGAGCGGACCCTCCCGGAGACGAGCGTGCAGAGTACGGAGACCGAGTAGCCGGCTGAGACCTGACGACTGCTTGACCGACTCGACTTGGAGTGAGTCGACTAGCCCAGTGGACGGAGCGCCCGGTATTTGGCGGCAGACCCACGGCGGACGGAGCGCCTAGTAGTTGGCAGCAGACCCGCGGTACTCGACAGGAGGAGTACCTCAGCAGGCTATCTGGGTAGCGCCCGGTATTTGGCGACAGACCCTCAGCGGACGGAGCGCCTGGTAGTTGGCAGCAGACCCGCAGTACTCGACAGGAGGAGTACTTCAGCAGTCTTAGGTTAGTGAGCAGTACCTCGGAGTCGTGACAGGACTACTGCACACTTCAGAGACGGGGCTCTTCAGCAGTTACGGTTTCGATAATGAAAATCCTGGTTTGAGCTGAGACTTTTGACCCTGTGTTACTTAATGATTGAGATGGGTCACTTGCTAACTTAGGTATATGTATGGGCATATACCTGGGTAGTGGTTATCCGTTGATCTCATGATCCTTGTGTTTCCTCATGACTGAGATGGGTTACTTGATAACTTAGGTATGTGTATGGGCATATACCTAAGTAGAGTTTATCTGTTGTGATCTTCTTGTGGTTATACTTGTTGGTTTTAGTGAGACCTTGAGGGTCTCGGGGTCCCTACTGAGTATCGTTATACTCACCCCTGCACGGGCTATGCCCGCACCTCGTTGTGTTGGTTGCAGACGACGGACAGTGCTGGCAGAGGCCGAGTGTTCGAGGACTGGACGGTACCTGGAGGTGGACTATACGACGAGGCGGTACCCAGAGGCAGACCACTGGGCGGGACATACTCGGAGCAGACGGCGGGACCCGAGGAGCAGAAGAGCTATCTGTACCCACCCTTCAGGTGGGATTTCCAGTGGACATCTCAGCGTAGCAGCTTTACTTTTCAGTCGCTGTTTTCCCTTTCGAGTTGTACTTTACAGTTGGGCTTGTATTTCCGGCCCCTTTTTACTTTTCAGCTCTTCTTTTTGTACTTAGTGTTTACTTCCGCTTGTACTCTGTGGTGCTTGTTTTCTTTTATAAAGGCAATGCCTTCCCAGTTATTGGGATTTTACGCCTTTGGTGCTAGTCGCCAGCCCCTGGCCTATGGAAGGCGGGCTTGGGGTAGTCACGGCACGGGCCCCGAGGACGGGTCGTGACAAATTGGTATCAGAGGAGTTCGGTTCGACCGCAGAACTTATAACTCTGATGTTTCTTTCTGTGAAGCAATAGTGTTGAGAGTACCGAGTGTGGTTTTCAGTTCAGGGAGTCCAGTGTTGGTGCGGGCGGCCGACGTATCCATACACCAGGACCCTGACAACTGATTTCCGACTTTGTGCACGAAAACACTGATTGCGTGTGTGTTTTCAAAGGTTTTTCCCCTTAAAACAGCTCAAACCAGGTCAGCTCACCAGGTATAATCGTTTGATCGGGTTACGTTGTTTCTTTCATGATGGCCCACCGAGCAGCGAGACTCCAGTGCAGGGCCCTTTTTCAGTGTTGGCACCTTCGGATGGTGTACCAGCAGCACCACCACCCGTTAGGCAGCAGATTCCACTAGCTGACGATGCACGCTAGCAGAGCGCGATGCACGAGTTCCAGCAGTAGAGGCCTCTGAGGATACGAGGCGAGATAGATTTCCCAGGCAGCAGTGGACTGGATGGAGGCAATTGCTAGAGTTCTACGCCAAGCTTTGTTACTAGTAGAGCGGATGATGATCTTAGCTCCTGTTGTTTCCAGTGAGTGACCATGAGGTTGGTCCTTATAGTAATGAGGCTTCGTTACGCGAACCGATACCTGGGATAGTACCTACGGGTAGTGCGCCAGCTATGTCACTACCTGTTGGTCAGCAGACACTACCGGCAGTACCGGTAGCAGAGAATCACAGGCTTAGTGCCTTACATATGTTTTAGCACCATATATCCCTCAAGTTTCGAGGTGAGCCTGACTCGTAGGCGGCTGAGGACTGGCTTGAGGAGGTGGTTGTGAGTTTTCTGGAGCTAATACAGCTTCGACAGTACGACATGTCGGAAGCAGAGCACTCAACGTGGCATACCAATCGATCTTGGTACTCGTTGGTTACGTTGTGATCAGTTCTTTAGACTCGAACTTCTGAGCGAAGTGTGTCTAAAGGACATCCGAACCTTTTCTTTTCCTCTATGCATTCCTACCTATGTTAGGATGCTAGAGAGAACCTTTGTGGTTGTGAACGTTAGCAGTGAAAGGCAGGAAACTAGCGCCAGTCTCAGAGACTCGGGCGTGTAAAAAATGTTTCAGGAGGAGGAAGTGCAAGGGACAGATGAATCTGCAGGGTAGCAGACATGGAAGCGGAGCTTGGAGAGCAGCATGTGGTGGTGTACGTTTCGACATGTTACGACCACCCGACTTAGTAGTCCCCGCCAGGCTCAGGGAGCAGGAGGGCTGGGGAGGAGAGTAGCTGCATTACGGTCAAGAAGTGTGACCCAGTAGCTCTAAGAATGATTCGGGGTACGAATTATGTCTATCACGAGCTGCCATATCTATAGACATAGGAACCAATCATTCTACCCTTCCACGAATCATGTCCCAGACCTAGAGGTTCCGGGTAAGCCGTAGACTTGACCCTCACGTCTGGAGATACCTTTGGAAGGAGACTCGATAATCACGCTTACGCCGACGGTGTGATTTGACCTCGAGGCGAGAGTTTCGGTTGGAATCTCTTGGTGGCAGCGTAGAGGCCTTACGACGTTGATCTGGGTATGGTTTTGATTCACAAATCATACCCCGGTTGACTGTTTTAGGCAAACGTCGGAATGGGTTTTCCTTGGTCGGCGAAAAGGAAACCCTGGGCAGCTCATGTTAAACTCAAACATAAGAGGGTGTGACCGATTACTCTTGAGTTGGTTAACCCTACCCCTGTGGCAGCAGGAGTTAGAGTTCAGTTCTAACCTAAAAAGGGAAACCTCTTGAGTTCGAGGGTGACGAACACGTTCTTATACGGTCTCAACCCGATGAGGTTTCGGAGATGTGGCCGAGGCGGCATGTTATCTCCGAAGTTCGATGGACCCTTTTGATCTTCAGCAGGGTAGGCGAGGAGGTTTACCGCTTAACCCTACCACCTCAGTCGCACCGGGTGCATAGTGTCCACCACGTGTCTCAGCTGTTGAGATACGTGTATGTTTCTTCACACGTCATCGACCCCGGGGAGTTGGACGTCGATGATAGGGCGATAAGCACAGAGATTCTAGTAGAGATTGAGGATCGACAAGAGTAGGTTCTACGTGAACGGTTGCTTCCTCTGGGGTGCTTCTCGGGTAGCACAAGATCTTCAGGTGAGCATATGAGAGCGTAAAGCTCAGTTGCGTGCTCAGTACTACTTTGTTTCCCTTAAGTGTGAGTTGAAGCTTTACGGGGACGTAAAGCCCTGAGGTGGGAGTAATGTAAAGACCCGTAAAATTCAAGGGAAATTTTTTCTTAATTTTCTTTAGAATTTTACAAGAGCGCGGTTTCAGACGGCACCTGATTCCGAGGCCCGGAGTGCCCGGAATTAATTTCCGAAGTTTGGCTCGGGTACGTTCAGTGAACGAACGAGCGGGAATTCCTAACTTTTGATACGGTGCTCGGAATTGAAATCCGAGGGCACCGATGAACTCGCAGCGCCGATATTCGCTTAAAGAGACCTTTTCGGGAGTTGCGTTTGTTGCGGGTTGAAAGTTAGTTTTGGGGTTTAAAAAATAAGTAAAATAAAATTTTGTGTGTGAATTTTATTTTATTCTTGGTTGTTAGACTCTCTCATGGGAAGTTGTTGGTGGGGCCCACAACCACCCAACTTCCCATGTGTGGTTATGAGGAAGGTGGGGCCCACACGAGCCCCCACCTTTTCATTTTTCCTAACTCCTCATTAAACTCCACTTTATTAATTTGACAACTTGTGTAATTTATTACATGAGTTAGTTTTATTTTCAAACTCTTGGAATTCAAGAGTCACGTGGAGTTAAGGTTGGAAACTTAATAAACTTAAGTTATAACTTAAGATTTAAATGAGGAGAATTAAATGAAGTGGTTTGAATTTCAAACCTTTGAAATTCCAAACCCTTTTATTTAATTCTTGGTTTAGTTTCCTATGTTTGGGTTTTTGGGTTATGCTGTGCGGAGAGGAAAGGAGGGAGACTTCTTGTGAGTTCTTCCTCCATGACGAAGAACGCGGCGACCTTCTTCCACGACGACGGACTGCAACGCGTTGGATTTCCTCCACGACGCCGCAACGCATCCTTTCCGCGACGTGCCTCTCGCGGCGAACCCACGTCCGTCTACCGCGACGCCATAACCGCGATGCCGACGACGTCTTCCTCCGTGACGTCCGACTTCCGCGACACACATCTCCCGCGGCCGTTGACGAACGCCGAGTTGTTATTTGAGGTAGGGGTTTGTCTTATTTAAATTATGTGTTTTCTTTCCCTCGAGCATGAAAGAAAATCCGTTGGGCATAGTTTCAAATTTTATTAAAATTTGTGAAACGTTCATTGTTGTGTATACTCGATTGACCAACTGATATCGTTATAACGGGAGGAGATCGGACCGCACGAACACGACCGATTCTCCTCCCCCTTCTAAGCTTTCGTGTTGTTTTAGCGGAGACGACGCGGTGTCGTCGCACCGTGCAGGAACAAAAAGGATAAAGGCCGGTTTGGGTCACGGCGAAGAACCGCGACGCTATAATGCCACGCCTTTGAGAACGGATGAGACCGCGGCCGGAGTCGGGCCATGGCGGTGGGGCGCGACGTCGTTACGCTACGAAAATATTACAAGGACCGAACAAGAAGGGCGGCCAGAAAACCGGCCACCGGCGGAAAAAGAAGAACCGCGGCTGGACGGCCACGGCAAGACACCAAGAGGCGGCCGGCCACGCCGGCCGCCGGAGATCAGAACAGCCGCGGCCCTATGGCCGCGGCGGAGGAGCAAGGGGCGGCCGGCCTCGCCGGCCGCCGGGAATCAAGAAGGGCCGCGGCCCTATGGCCGCGGCGGAGCAGCCATGGGCGCCGGCCTTGCCGGCGCCGGAGATCGGGTGGGCCGCGGCCCTACGGCCGCGGCGGAATAACCAGGGGCGGCCGGCCTCGCCGGCCGCCGGAGACCGAGGAGGAGCCGCGGCTACGGCCGCGGCGGAGAAGAGAAGGCGGCCGGCCGCGCCGGCCGCCGCTTGGACAGGAGTCGGGACCCGCGGGTGGGTCCCGCGTGTGTAAAGAAACGGCCGGCCAAAGGGCCGGCCGAGATCCGGAAAAAGGGGGGGGTTACACCCCCCCGCATGCGACACATGCGCGGCGCGTTGACCGCGCCGCCGCCGCTGGCCGGACCGCGCCGCCGCTGGCCGGCCGCGCCGCCACCGGCCGGGCCGGGTCCAGCGGACCGGGTCGGTCCGACCCGGTTCTGTCGGACCCGGGTCGGGTCGACCCGGGTCGGGCCGACCTGAGGGGGGGGTCGGGCCGGGTCGGTCCGGACCCGGACCCCCCGTTTCGGACCAGTTTCGGTCTCTTGGCCTTATCTTGAGCCTCGGACCTCCGAACGACGAACCGTCTGCGGCAACGCGATCCTTGGATCGAGGCGGTCGTTTCGGTATATCGCACTCAAGGTTTCGGACTACTTTGAGTTCGGCCGGGTTGGTTCGTTCACGAAACCAACCGGGCCTTCGGAGCGGAAACGCTCATATCTTGAGCTACGAACGTCCGATTGACGCACCGTCAGTCGCGTTGTGATCCTCTTAGTGAGACGGATCTTTTGGCATACTCCGCCCGAGGTTTGGACGCAGGTGGAGTACGGTCGGTTGGTTTTTCCTTAAAAACCAACCGGGCCCCGGAGACGAAAATACCAATAACTCACAGACCGGGCGTCCGATTGACGTGCCGTCTGTTTCGTTGACTTCCTCTTGATGAGACGGAACTTTTGACATACTCCGCCCGAGTTTTGGATGCAGTCGGAGTATGGCCGGGTTGGATTGTTCACGAAATCCAACCGGGCCCCTGGAACGGGAAATCTGATATCTTTCAGACAGGACGTCCGCTTGACGAACCGTCAGCGGCATTGATGATCACGAAGAGAAACGGTCCCTATGAGTATACCCTATGGGAGTTCGGGGTACAGTTGAGATACGGCCGGGATTGGTTCGCACTCGAAACCAACCGGGCCCCTGGGACGAAAAGGCTAATAACTCACAGACCGGGCGTCCGAACGACGCGCCGTCTGTTGCGTTGAGACCCCTGTGACGAGACGGACCTTTGAGACACTTCTTCGTGGGACTTTGTGATACTTGGAGTATCGACCAGTAGCTCGTGGAGCGGACCCTCCCGGAGACGAGCGTGCAGAGTACGGAGACCGAGTAGCCGGCTGAGACCTGACGACTGCTTGACCGACTCGACTTGGAGTGAGTCGACTAGCCCAGTGGACGGAGCGCCCGGTATTTGGCGGCAGACCCACGGCGGACGGAGCGCCTAGTAGTTGGCAGCAGACCCGCGGTACTCGACAGGAGGAGTACCTCAGCAGGCTATCTGGGTAGCGCCCGGTATTTGGCGACAGACCCTCAGCGGACGGAGCGCCTGGTAGTTGGCAGCAGACCCGCAGTACTCGACAGGAGGAGTACTTCAGCAGTCTTAGGTTAGTGAGCAGTACCTCGGAGTCGTGACAGGACTACTGCACACTTCAGAGACGGGGCTCTTCAGCAGTTACGGTTTCGATAATGAAAATCCTGGTTTGAGCTGAGACTTTTGACCCTGTGTTACTTAATGATTGAGATGGGTCACTTGCTAACTTAGGTATATGTATGGGCATATACCTGGGTAGTGGTTATCCGTTGATCTCATGATCCTTGTGTTTCCTCATGACTGAGATGGGTTACTTGATAACTTAGGTATGTGTATGGGCATATACCTAAGTAGAGTTTATCTGTTGTGATCTTCTTGTGGTTATACTTGTTGGTTTTAGTGAGACCTTGAGGGTCTCGGGGTCCCTACTGAGTATCGTTATACTCACCCCTGCACGGGCTATGCCCGCACCTCGTTGTGTTGGTTGCAGACGACGGACAGTGCTGGCAGAGGCCGAGTGTTCGAGGACTGGACGGTACCTGGAGGTGGACTATACGACGAGGCGGTACCCAGAGGCAGACCACTGGGCGGGACATACTCGGAGCAGACGGCGGGACCCGAGGAGCAGAAGAGCTATCTGTACCCACCCTTCAGGTGGGATTTCCAGTGGACATCTCAGCGTAGCAGCTTTACTTTTCAGTCGCTGTTTTCCCTTTCGAGTTGTACTTTACAGTTGGGCTTGTATTTCCGGCCCCTTTTTACTTTTCAGCTCTTCTTTTTGTACTTAGTGTTTACTTCCGCTTGTACTCTGTGGTGCTTGTTTTCTTTTATAAAGGCAATGCCTTCCCAGTTATTGGGATTTTACGCCTTTGGTGCTAGTCGCCAGCCCCTGGCCTATGGAAGGCGGGCTTGGGGTAGTCACGGCACGGGCCCCGAGGACGGGTCGTGACAAATCATGTCCCCAAGACATATATGGTAACCCCATAAAAAATTCTATGTGTATTCTATACCACTTTCACTCTAGAATAAAAAAGGTTTCAACTAAACCCACTAGAACCTGGTACTTAGGATTCACTTTCTAACAAGTGAGGCATCGAGATACAAAATATACAACACAGATCTTCATTTTTTTCCACCAAACCTAACATTGAAGGTCCCAGTACATCTCTTTCACATATGGATGTAACAAAAAAGGGGATGTATGAAACTCCTTAATCACCTCCCCATATAATTTTAAAGGTACCATAGTCCTTCCTCTAAAAAGTATAACATTCTCCCCACCTTCAGAATATCCATGAGGATCACATCCAATGGACATCAGAGTATGTAAGGTTGCATAGTCATTATCTCTATGTTGAGTATCCCTGAAACAATATAAAATAGGTGGGATAATAACCATTGACTATAGATATGAATCACAGTCATTTTCGATTAAGGACAATTATAATAAGGCTAACAGATCTGACACCTCATCCAATAACTGAGAACAAGATCTCATACTGAGATCATCTTCCACCACCTTCCCCTTCCCAAAAGTATATACAATCTAGAAGTAATAGTCCTAGAGAAACACTTTCCATCACCTCTGTCTCAAGATAATATCTTTTTGATAGAATATATACTTGATACTATTATACTAGAAGTAGATGATATACCAATCACCAATCAGGTAGTGTCACCATATCTTTAGTGTGAATACTACCACTACTAACTCAAGATCATGGATCATGTAGTTCTACTCATGTGGTCTCAAATGACATGAATCATAGGAAATAAACACCTATCTATACATTAGAACACAACTAATATCAGTCCCTAGTGCATCACATAACACTACATACTTAACACCCTCCTCTTTCAATCTCAATATGGGAGTGCTCGTCAAAAATTTCTTCAACTCCTAAAAGAACTAATGTAACATTTTTTCCGATAAAAAAGGCTTCCACTTTTATATAAAATCTATAAAGGGTGCTTCCACTAAAGATAAATTGGGTACAACCCTCAGATTGTACCCTTCCAACCCAAGTAAACTCTACACCTTGGTAACACTCTTGTGTGGATCCTAAGAAAACACTTCCTCAATCTATTCTTGGTCCACTACTACTATTACCTATGTGATGACATGTCTCAGGAAGTGAACCTATCAAATCAAAATCTAACACTTCAAGAGCTTCCTATAAATATGGTGCTCTCAAAGTGTGACTGAGACTATCCTCAAGTGTCATGTGTGATCCTCCTCAGATGTTAAGTACACTAGGATATCGTTAATGAAGACTACCAAAAACCAGTCTAATAAAGGATAAAATATCTGATTCATGAGTCCCATGAACACTAATAGGGAATTCATCATGTTGAAGGGTATCACCTAGTAATCATAGTGAGTATTGAAAAATTTGAATATCACCTTTTATATACCCTCATCTCGTATTCGTAGTTGGTCATAGCCTGATCTGAGGTCAATATTCAAGAACTATTGTGCCCATATCAACTGATCAAATAGTTCTTTGATCCTCGGTAGTGGATAATTATTCTTCAGGGTAACCTGTTTCAAGCATTGGTAATATACACATAACCTCAAGATTCAGTCTGCATTTTTGTTAAACAACCCTAGGGCTACTCAGGGGGAAACATTGGGTCTCATAAATCCCTTCTCCTGTAAGTCATCTAACTGCACCCTTGGCTCCTAAATCTCTATGGGATCCATTTGATATACTAGTGTAGATATTAGGTCCATCTTGGTGTGTAAGTCAATGAATAATTCTAGATTTCAGTGGGGAGGTAAGCATGGAACATACTCAAGAAAGACATTCTTGTAATCTTCCACCACCATAGGGAACTGGTAGCCCATAGAATCCCCTTCTTTAAGAGTCATTATAGTCAACTTATGAGTAATTTTCTACACTCTCTTATGCTTGAGCTCATCCTACATCACCAAGGTTTCCTTTTCACCCAAAAAGCAAAAGATCATCTCTTCACTATGGACACACCACACTATTTTACTAAAACAGTAATTCTGGGCATGAACTACGAATACTCAGTCCATAACAAAGATGACTTCATAAGGCCTCGTCACTAATAAAAATAGGTCTCTTATAAAACTATCACCTCCAAGAGTCTGATCGCACTGTAGAAAGAAGTGTTCAATCACCGAGTCATCTCATTTCGGAGTCTCTAAGCTCAAGGGTCGAGCCAAAGTGTCAAAAAAAATCTTTATGTCTCAAACCAAAGAAGTTGAAAGAAAGGAGTGACTTGCACTTGTTTCTGTCAATACTAAATCTTAGTTAGAAAATACATAATTTGTACCGCATATCAACCTTGGGGTCTCAGGTTCATAGGCATCCATAGCCTGTAGTTGTCCTTTTCCCTGACCACTATATCCCTAGGCCTGGCATGGACCACCTCGGGTGGTGGTGGTAATAAGCCAAACCTCTGAACACATCCTAATACTCTACAGACCCCTTTACCACACCCACCACCCCATAGGCCACCCATCTCCTACCTCTATATCTGCCTCATTGGTCCCTCAACCTTCTCCTAATTAGTTGTATGATGGGTTATAAAATCTCATGAAAGATGTCCTTAACCATTTCAGGAGAAACAATGCCTCTCCCTTGGCTGACTCGATCCATCCTCAGATCCCTACACTATTGATCCTCTTCTATGGGATCATATTTTAATGAGTATGGAACACCCAAATCCTATTATTTTTGTCAGCTAACTGCTTCTTAGGTCTCAACTCCTAGGTTCCTACTACTTGCACCCACTGTTAGTTCTTATTCTTCCTTGAATATATCTACCACTAGGGATCACTCAAGCACTCTATCATAAGTGGTAATGCATAGAGATATCACTAAAGTCCTAATATAATATAATAATCCATGCTCAAAGGTTTTTAAATTTGAATAAAAGATCTCACACCATATCCATGGAGTACCACAAGAGATCAGTAAACCTTACTGAAAGCTCCTCCACAGTCCAGCTTCCCTACTACATATACAGAATCCTTTGTATGTGCTCTGATCATAATGTGGCTGGATAAAATTCTTCCCTAAAGAGAATTTTGAAGTATAGTGAGGATAAAGCTATCTCATCATGTAACTAAGTCACTAAAATCCACCATCACCCAAAACAATATCTGAAAATGACTCACAATGAGAATCACTATATGATCTTTAGGCATACTCATGTGATATAAAACATGATTGACTGCCTTGATCCAGTCCTTAGCCACCTGGGGCTTTGGCTCGCCTAAAAACATGGGAGTTTGCTACCTCTAGAACTCATGCAACTCATTTAGCCAGCGTGCATCCTCTTTTGGAACTATTATTGTTATCTAATACTCAACGGGTGGTAGTATAGCTGGTAAACCACCCAGAGGTTATATCTTCTATATAGGACCCTATACTAAAGCCTCATCAATTGGTGGATCATCCTTATGATAACATGATGGAATGTTGGTTGGTTGTCCTCACGAAGGCATCCTAAAATAAACAAGATGTACCATAGTCAAAGAGTATATCAAGGGGAACAACTCAATAAATACATGGAAACCAAAAACCATTCCTATATGATGCATTTTACCAATTTTTTCCCTACAAACAATTTCCAAATGTACTGATTTGAAAAGTAGGTGATCGGATTCTTGGTGCATGGATACATGGGTTGTCGTACCAACACTAGATTCCCCGGCCTGAAAGCTAAACTCCAAACAATATTCATTATTTCCCTAAACCAATCTTACACACTTTGACCCTAAGGTAGAAATGAATCCTATGATACAACTCTATCATGACATGGCCCAACGGGGTATGATCCATGACTACCCCAAGCCTGCCTCCAATAGTCTAGGGGCCATAGACCAATTCCATGTAGTAATATTACACAAATGGGAGGCATTAGCCTAAATTAACTATACATGTACACAAAAATCCAAAACCATACAATTATTAAATGTAAAAAAAACTTAAAATAATAGATGAATACATCTATGATACCATAATTAGAATATGAAAATAAAGTGCTCAAAGTGGTGAAGAGGTCTAAATACAAGGCCAATGAAAAACTGTAGAGAGTCCAACCTACTCCAATGATGAAGACTACGATAAAATACCACCACCTAGAAAACATCATGGTCAGTCAAGCACAAGATATGCTCCACTCTCTTCCTTTCCTCCAAGGACACCATCAAATGGGTTGTTGTATACATAAGAAATGACATGTGTGTGTAGATCTCATGGAGGGGAGAGTATAAAAATACTCTATAAGACATCCCAAAAACACTAAACATGAAACATCAAGAATAGTCATCTCATAACAATGATATAGAAATCAATACATAATAATAAAAACCAAAATATACTTAGTAAGTACAATGCACCTCTTGGAAGTCACTACCAAACTGTCAGCAACAAGATTTTTATCGATGCATTTATCATTCTGATATAATACACTCCATGATCCATTTCATCATCGGAGACACTCATCCATGAGGTCATGATCATTTCAACCCATCCAAGAAAGATCATTGGCCTTAGAAGACTTGATACTCAAATAGAGGATTGCACCTAGGACCACTTGGGGACACCATGAACCCAATTTGGATCAACCCATTGTGTGGGGGATCATACTCTAATGATATTGTGAACCCTACTAAAATGGCATATTAGATGGAGGATTAACTCCCATCTTAATGAGGTTGCATTGATTCTACAAACACCACCTAGGGTATAAAATGAAATAGGATCACACTCCGGTCTAACAGAAGGAGCTCAAAATGCGTCAAATAATTTGGTTAGATCTAATCAAGGAATATGATTTCTATATTCACTACCATCTAGAAAATATAAATATGGTAGATGATGCTCTTATTATAAAATAAATGGAAACCTTATCCAAGAGGCAGATTGATAAAGACCCCATCTTCTTGGATATGAAAAGGATTGATTTGAAAATATTAACTACCAGGAATACATCCAAACTTTCCCAAATGATCTCTCAACCATTTATCTAAGAAAATATCAAGGAGGAATAAATGTATGATCTAGAACTACAAAAGAAGGTGAAGGAGATAAAGGGAAGCTACAAGAGTTCCATATCGATGATGATGGTGTGATTCTATTTGTATTAAGGATTTGTGTTTTGTAATCATATGAGATAGAGAAGGATCTATTGGATAATGCATATAGGTCATATTTTTTCCATACATTCTTGAAGTACCAAGATGTATCATGATCTTTTCAAACACTTCTAGTGGAAAAAAATGAAGAAGGATATTCCGGAGTATATCTCTATGTTTTTAGTATGCAAGAAAGTCAATTTAGGGTGATAGAATTTAAAAGGGATGATTAAACCATTTTATACACCCACATAAACATAGGAGAATATCACTATGGAATTTTTCACTAGTCTCACAAAAACATCCAAATGAAACAATGTAATACGGTTATGGTGGATCAAATCACCCAGACTGCCACTTCAATGTTATTCAGGAATATTTCTCACTTGAACAAATTGAAAATATATATGTGAAGAAATTGGTGAGGTTTCATGGGGTTATAATTTCAATTATATCTTATCATGATAAAAGGATCACATATAAATTCTAAAGAATTATTCAACATTATTTGAGTACAAAATTGAATTTCATCATGACCTATGACCCCCAAATAGATGACCAATCTTAAAAGACTATTCAGACGCTCAAGGAAATTATGAGATCATGTTCAATGAAATTCAATTGAAGGTGGGATCAGCATAACCCAATAGTTGAGTTCTCATATAACAATAGGTTTTAAACAAGTATTCAAATGGCTTAATAAGAATATATATATGATAAGAGATGTAGAACTCCAAATTTTTGTGATGAAGTTGGCGAACAAAAGCTACATGAACTTGATCTTGTGCAAAAGATGAAAGAGAATGTTCAAACCATCCAACAACATAATAAAGCTAATCAGAGTTAGAAAAAGAGTTATAGTTACAACTATCAAAGGGAATGGGATTTTGAATTTGGAGAAAATTCTTCCTTCGAATATCACCATGGAAGAGATTTTTGCATTTTGGAAATAAATTTAATCTTATCCCAAGGTACATTGGCCTCTTTGAGATACTTGAACTCATAGGAACAGTGGACTATCAGCTTTCACTTCCACAAATATTTCTCAATTTCATGATTTTTTCCATTCATCTCTCCTAATGATGTACATACTTGACCCCTCACATATATTGAATTTGGAGATGGTACAGCTAGATAATGATCTCTTATATGAATAGAATCTAGTGACGATCTTAGACTGTAGAGACAAAGTCCTATGTAACAAGATGTCTCACCTTGTGAAAGTGTTTTGAAGGAATCATAAGTATGAAAAGGAAAGATAGAAATTGAAGGAACCAATAAAGGAGAAATACCCTCACCTATGTTTACCTTAGTATGTAAAATAAAATTTCAAGGGTGAAATTTTGACAAGGGGGAAGAATGTAACAACCCAAAGTTTCATCAATGGAATTTCTCTTCTTATAAATCTATTATATGGTATTAAACACATAAATCACATATAGAACCCAATATAAACATTATTCTCATAAATGAAGAATGAAATAAGTGGTATTTATAGAAATTAAGAAACCTATACTGAGGAAATAGTAACCTGATCGTTGAAATAATAATATGATCATTAAGAATAGAAATACATCCAATAGAATAGTAACCTCACCTATAAAAGTATAAATAAAATTTATGCATATTATAAAATAAAATATGATATAATTATATCATAGTATAAGTAAATAACTGTTTTAAAAATGATAAATTAGGTGTTTATATTTTTGTAAAATGTAAATGTTTATTTCTAATTTTATAATTAATATAATGATTTAAAAGAACTTTTTTTTTCATAAAATAGATTCATAAATTAATATTATATTGTTTTATAATTAGAATATAATTTTATGAGACCTTAATTAATTTTTCAAAGGGTCATAATATCGATTATAATATTAAAATATGTATTTTTTTAATAAATTTTGATTTTATTTAAAAATTTAATTTCTTTTATTTAGAAAATTAATTTCATAAAATGGATACCTTTTTTAAAATCTACACATTGAAAAAAATTTAGGGTGAATTTTTGGGATTTTTCTAAAATAGTTGAATTTTTTGTGAATAATGAAATATGGTAATTTATAGTATAAGATAAATACATGAATTTTTGATTCATGGATGAAGTATGAATAATGTAAGCACCATAATCAGGATCAATCCTTCATTATTTGATATATTTAGTGATAATTATGAAAAAAATTGATAGACTTGATCCAAAATAAAAATAATAATGAATATAATAATAAAAAATACCTATATCTTCCACTATAAATACCACCCCTAACCAACCCTTCACCTCATACCTTATAAGACCTGTATCTTGAAAATATTTTACCCAATTACCTTACCAAACCTCTTCCCCACATCCAGGAGCTTCTGGTCACAAGAAAACCTAACCCAAGTTCCTTAAGAAGGTTCTCAAGGAGAAGATATTTAAGAGGTAAAATCCTACTTTCTCTTTTATTTTCTTTTTCATTCTTATCTGCACCTCACCTCCCTCATAAAAATACGCATAATAACTTCAATATAATGTATATATTTAAATTTTATTATGGAAATGAAATATCCATCATCACGTCTTTTCTATTCTCCTTTTATTCTAAAAATGAAAACATCATTTGTGATGTGTCAATTCATCACCTTCGTGGACGATGAGTTTTTTTTTCCATTACCACCTTCAAGGAATAAAACAATTATTAAGGTTAAATAATATTTTAATATATGTGTTATAACATTTATCATGTTTGGAACCAATATATAAACATTATATTGAATAAAATGATATTTATTCATGATAGTTGTAAAAATGATCAGAATAAATTAAACATTTTCATTAAAGTTTTATCTAATAAATCATTATCATATCTAAAAACAAAATCATATTTTTGACCATTTAGATTTATGTAAGTATATTGATATCATTTTATTCCACTTCTATATTTTTACATCCATTTTACATGAACACCTATAATTATGCTCAATGGAACCAACCATAAACTATGAAATGAACACTCCAAAAAGGACGAAATTGAACTCTATAACTCATCAAATGGCCATAAAAACTTAATAAAATTATAATAAATTAAATAAATGTAAAATAGGTTATGTATTTAGTAATTAATTAATCCAATTTGATTATTCAGGATATTAAGTTCAAGTGTATAATGCATCCATGCATGAGGTAAGGGGATTCTTGAACCCAACTCCCTTTCTTTGGGTTATTCCTATTTCATGCCAAATTCCAATGTGTATATTCTTTTAATATTCCTAAAAAATAATTTAATTGTTATTCCATTTTATTTTTGGGGATATACATGTTTCTAATCTAATTTTAGTATAAATACAATGATTTTCCAAAATAACTCTCCTTTACAAAACACATCTTGACTCCTCTTGAGTTATTTCTTCTTCACTAAAAAACAATGATTCTTATACCAAATATGTTATTTTACCTTTTCTATTTACAAACACCATGTTTATTCATTAAATTATGGTTGATAAAATCCTTATGAAATCCATTCCTTTACATGGGTTACTTCATGACTTTGATTGATATACATTCTATGTGTCATGCATGATTATTTAAATGTTATAATGTGATGGGTGGGCCCAAAATTATATAACCCTTAAATGCATTGTGTGATGTGATGTATCTCATGAGATAATGTGAAATATTCATGAACATGGTGCTATATTTTATCTCAAATATGATGTTACGGTTATGCACATATATTATGCACGAACATGATGTTATCTTTGTTCACAACAATGTGTGGTATTTGACCACTAAGACATGATGTTTCAATTTTTGGGAATTGTAACATTACACAACTTTATATAATATTTCTTATCATGATTATAAAGATGATTCTATGATTATTTTTTGATGATGATGATTATTCTCAGCCATGTTATATTGTTTCGTGTTTCTTTATTCATCATATTATTGGGATTTTAGATCACCCCATTAATTTATGTATATCCTCAGGTGATTAATTATACTAAGAAGAATGGGAGATTTAGAAGGACAAAGAATATGTTCTTAAATAAATATTTATATTTTATTATGTACAAGTTATGTATAGTTCTAATTTTCCCAAGATATTAAACCTTTGCATCCTAGATTTGTAATGATATAATGTTGTTTATCTTTAAAATGATGTAGTAATCATATAAGAAAAAGTATGGTTGCTATAGTTTGTATCAGATAATGGTCAAGTTATTCTTATAGAATAAGACTAGAACACTTTAGTAATAACCCTAGGGATAGTTCCATCACCATAGATAACATATATCGAAAAGTACAGAATCAAAACTTATGACATAATTTTTATTTAAAATTTTATCCATCTATTTGTAGTGTATCCTTTTTATATGATTATTAGCTATGTATTAAAACACCCCTATTTTTAATTTATTTTTCTTAATTAATGAATGGTAATAGTAGAACTCATGCCAATAATCAATGTGATGATTTCACTAATGAAATTTCAAATCAGGTGGGAATGTCATCTCAAAAAATCATGATAGTACTAGAACAATGGTCTCAAGTTATGAATAATAACTTGAATCATGTGTAACTCATTCCTTATCTAAAGAAAAATAAATTTTTAGTCAAATCATTTATGTACCAAAGACCTAATATCTTTAGTTGATATTCTTATCTCCTCTTTGTAGAAAACTAGCATAACTATTTTGAAAAGATATTCTTTATCCTCCTGTGTTCAGAAGAAGATGAAGTTATGTTGGCAGTCTATCATTTTTATGAGGAAGCTATCCAGTGGTGGAAAATAATCAAAAACAGAAATTACAAGGAGGAAATTGATTCCATGGATTAAGAAGCGTTCATGAAAATATTTTTTAATAAATTTTTTCCTTGAAATATTCATCTTAATGTGGAAAGAGAGTTCCTCCAACTAAATAAAAAGTAAGAAAAATATATCTGGTCTTGTGAAGAAAACTTCACAATAATTTCATGAAATTCCTCCAGATTTGTCATTAACACTGAAATAAATGTGTATCTATTCTTTAGTAGTCTAAATTTGATTATATGAAAAATGTTGGTGATTTGAGACTTTGAATGCTATGTGGTGATTTTATGTTGTTCCCTTAAGGTTGAGATGGATATTGGAGACTCTTAGTGGGATCAAAGATAAAAAGTAAAAATTGGAGTTTAATATAGGAGTATCAAAAGATAAATCACATGATGTAAATAATACCCATCATCCCACATGTCAAAATTGTGGGAAGAATCATCCTAGGAACTTTTTAAATGAAATCACAAGATGCTTAAAATTTGGAAAATAGGGGTATTAGGAAAATTATTACTAAAGTGGTATGAAGAAGCCCGAAAATTTGAATAAATAATGGAAGGTTCAGATCAATAATCGGCCTATAGGGAAGTGTTTAAATTTCTAGAAACATGGGGATTATGCAATCCAATTGCATAAGCTATGTTTTTTTGAAGTCAATCGACAACAAAAACCTCCAATACAACAAGGAAGGGAATATGTTATCACTACAATTGATGTGGAGCCTGATAATAATGTGAGGATAGGTATGCTGGTTATTCATTCAACAATAGAAAACATTCTATTTGATTCTAGTTCTATGCATTCTTTTATATCATGAAAGTTTAGTAGAACTATTCAAACATCACCTCAATATATAGAGGTTGAGTTATCTATAAGAACATAAAATGGAAAAGTTATTGCATCCAAAGTATATAACTCCCTCGATTAATGTTTGTGGGATGAACCTTCCAGAAAATTTTGTCTTAATTTATTTGGTGGATTATGATGCTATATTGTGCATGGGTTGGCTATCTTTATACAAATCCAATATCAAATTTTAGGAAAGGGAGATCACTCTTCATATCCTGAGGCATCTGCTAATTATATATAATTGTAAGGATGAGGATGAATCTCTTTTAGAATCCTTGTCTCAAATTTGGATATTATTTCTTTATGAGAAATCATATCTAGCCCAAATTATTGAGATAAGGGAGTGAATCATGGTTGAATACATGCTCGTTATGAGGGACTTCACTAATTTTTTCCCTATATAATTTCTTGGTATTCCTCCTGAATGAGAGTTTCAGTTTTCAATTTAACTTATTCCTATATCTATATCTATATAAAAGACTCCTTATTGAATGTCCACCATTGATTTGGAAGAACTAAAGAATCAGTTACAAGATAATCTAGGTAAGGGTTTCATATGCCCGAGTGCTTCACTATGGGGTGCGCTAGTTCCTTTTGTCAAAAAAAAGGATGGATCAATGCGCCTATGAATTGATTATCATGAGATTAAAAAATGATAATAAACAACAAGTATCCCCTACCATAGATATATGACTTTTTCGATCAATTGTGAGGAGATCAGTACTTTTCAATGGTGTATCTATATTATGGATATCATCAAATAGAGGTAAATAAGGAATACACTCATAAGAATGTTTTCCAAATAAGGTGTGGGAAATATGAGTTCCAAGTGATTCCCATCGGACTTACTAATTACCCTGAAATCTTCATCGATTTGACGAATAGATTCTTTAGAGACTACCTTGAAAAAAATTTGGTAGTGTTTATTGATGATATTCTCACCTACTTCAATAGAAATGAGGAACATAAAGAACATCTATGTATTTTACTGGTAACATTAAGGAAGGATAAATTGTATTCCAAGTTCATAAAGTGTGACTTTTGGATGAGATGGGTCATATTCTTGGGGCATGTGATCACAAGTGAGGGAATTTCTATGGATCCCTCAAAAACAAAGGTAATTGAGGAATGTCCCATACCCAATAGTGTTATATAAATCCATTGTTTTCTTAGCTTAGCTGGGTACTACTGATATTTAGTGATTAAATTCTCATGATTGTCTAACCTGCTAACTAAGTTAACACAGAAAGGGGTAAAGTATTTCTAGATGGAATAATGTTTCGAATGTTTCAAGGAACTCAAGAAGAGGATAATCATTGCACCTGTACTCACACTACCAACAAGAGGAGAAGGTTTTGTGATATACAATGATGCTTTAAAGAAACTCTTGGGATTTTTACTCATACCAAATGATAAAGTGATAGCCTATGCCTCACGGTGGTTAAACATCCATGAGAAGAACTACCTGAAGCATGATCTGGAGCTAGGTGTTTGGATTTTTACCATGAAAATCTAGAGGTACTACCTATATGGTGATAATTGTGATATATATACTGATAAAAAGAGTCTAAAGTATATATTCACATAGAATGAGCTCAACATGAATCAAAAAATATGGTTAGAGGTAATCAAGGAGTAACATTTATTAATTCACTACCATATGGTAAAGGTGAATAAGGTATTTGATGCTCTTATTAGAAAAGAAATAGATACCTTATCTATGATTTAGATTGAGAAAACCCCCATATTTATTGATATGAAAAGGATGGATTTGGAAATCATAACTGTAGGGAATACATCTTACCTTTCCCAAATGATTTTCTAACCATCTATCCGAGAGAAGATCAAGGAGGCACAAAGGGATGATCTGGAGCTAAAAAAGAAGGTGAAAGTGGTAAATTAAGGGAAGCTATAATAATTCCATATCTATGATGATGATAATGTGATTTTGTTTGGAATAAGGTTTTGTGTTCCTTTATCACCTAAGATAAAGAAGGAGCTATTGGATAATGGACATAGCTCATCATTCTCTATCCATCTAGGAAGTACCAAGATGTATTGTGATCTTTACAAACACTTCTGGTGGGATAACAAGAAGAAGGATATTGAAGAATATATCTCAATATTTTTTGTATGTCAAAAATTTATATCATAGTGATATAATTCCAATGGGATGATGCAACCATTAGCTATAACCACATGGAAATGGGATAATATCACTACAAACTTCATCATTGGTTTCCTGAAAACATACCAAGGAAACAATTCAATATGGGTTGTGGTGGATAAACTCGCCCATATTCCCCATTTAATTTCTATTCAAGAAGATTTATCACTTGAAAAACTTTCCAATATATAAGTGAAGGAAGTAGTGAGGCTGTATGGGGTTCCACTTTTGATAGTATATGATCATTATCCAAGGTTCACATCTAAATTTTGGAAAGTATTCAAAATTCTTGGAGTAATTAATTGGATTTTGTTATGGAATATCACCCCCCAAATAGATATCCAATATTAAAGGAATATTCATATTCTCAATGAAATAATGAGAGCCATCTCAATGGAATTCATAGGAGGATAGTATCAGTATCTCGTATTATTTTAGTACATATATAAAAATAGCTTCAACTCAAGTATTCAAATGGTTTGATATGAATCTCTATAAGGGAATCAATGTATAAATCCATCTCTTATGGATGAAGTTTGAGAATGAAAGAAACTTAGACAAAATCTTGTGCAATATATGACAGAGAAGTTTTAGGCCATCCAACAATATATCAAAGCCGCTCTGAGTCAGAAAAAGGGTTATCCTGAAAACCATTGAAGCGACTTGGAGTTTGAATTTTGATACAAATTCTTCCTTCAAATACCACCATGGAAGAGAGTCATGTGGTTTTGAAATAAATGGAAGCTTATCCCAAGGAACATTGTCCCCTATGAGATCCTTGATCGTATAGGAGTAGTGGCCTATTAACTTTTACTTCCACCAAATATGGCTCAAGTTCCTGACATGTTCCATGTATCTCTCTTGAGAAAGTACATACCTAACCCTCCACAATTACTAAATTTGGAGGTGGTACAACTGGAGAATGATCTCTCATATAAATAACAACTAGTGTAAATCTTGGACCATATGGAAAAGGTCTGACGCAAAAAAAGAATCACCTTGTCAAAGTGTTGTGGAGGAATCATAAGTATGAAAAGTGACGTTGGAACCAAAGGAAGTGATGTAGGATAAATACCCTCAACTTTTTACCTTAATATGTAAAAAAGAAATATTGAGGATGAAATTTTAAAATGGGGGATGAATATAATGACCCAAAATTTTATCAATGGAATTTCCCTTCTTATAATTATTTTATTTAGTATAAAATAAATAAATCACATAGAGAACCCAATAAAAACATTATTCTCACAAATTATAAATTAAAAAAGTGGTGTATATAAAAATTAAGGTACCTATACTGATGGAACAGTAACTTGACCATTGAAAGAGTAATATTACCATTAGGAATAGTAATTCAGCTAATAGAATAGTAACCTCACCTATAAAAGTATAAATAAAATTTAGTAATCTTATAAAAGAAAATATTGTATAATTATATCATAGTACAAGTAAATAAATGTTTTAAAAATGATAAAAAGTGTTGGTATTTTTATAAACATAAGTTCTTATTTACAATTTTGTAATTAATATAATAATTCAAAAGAAAATATACTTTCATAAATTAATATTATTTTTTTTTTTTAATTATAAGATAATTTTATGAGACCTTAATTAGTTTTTAAAAGGGTTAAAAATTAGATTAAAATATTAAAATTAGTATTTTTCAAATAAATGATGATTTTATTTAAAATTAAATTTGTCATATTTAGAATATTATTTCAATAAAATGGGGTAAATTTTTTAAATATACACATCTAAAAATGGTTAGGGTGAATTTTTAGTATTTTTATAAAATAGTTGATTTTTTGGTGAATTGTGAAATATGATAATTTACTGTATAAGCTAGATACATGAATTTTTGACTCATGGGTGATGTACGGCTGATGTAAGCACCATAATCTATAACCATCCTTCATTATTTAATATATTTAGTTATAATGATCAACACTATTGATATTCTTGATCCATAATAATAAAAAAATGAATATAATATTCAAAAATACCCCTCTCCCCCCTATAAATACCACCCCTCTCCACCTCATCTCTTCACACCTTCAAAGGCTTTTAGATTGTCAAAATTATTCCCAATTACCTTACCAAGCCTATTTCCCACATCCAAGAGATGATGGTCTCAACAAAAGACCCAAATCAAGTGTATTAATGAGGTTCTCAAGGAGATTATATTCAAAAGGTAAAATCCTCCTTCTTTATATTTAAATTTATTTTTATTTCTTACCCTCCCCTCACCTCACCTTTCAAAAGTAGAATAATAATACCATTATAATATATGTACTAAAATTTTATTATGTTAATTTAATATCCACAATAAAGTCTCTTCTCTTATTCTTTTATTCTAAAAATGAAAACATCATCCATGATGCGTCGATACGATGACTTCATGGATAATGAGTTTTTATTTTCCATTACCACATTCAAGGATGACCATAAAACCATTATTGTGGTTAAATTAAATTTTAACACACATATTACAACTTCTATCACGATTTTGAACCAATATATAAACATAATAATAAATAAAATGATACTAGTTCATGATGGTTGTAAAAATGGCCAAAATAAATTATATATTTTCATTAACATTTTATCTAATGAATCATCATCATATCTAAAAAAATAATATGTGGAAAATTTTAAAATTATATAATTATATTAATATCATTTCATTCTACTTCTGTAGTTTTTCATCCATTTTACAAGAACTCCCACAATTATACTCAGGGGAACCAACCATAAACCATGAAACGAACACTCCCAAAATGATGAAATTGAATGCTATAACAAATTGAAATTTCCATAAAATAACTTAATAAAATTATAATAAATTAAATAAATATAGACTAGGTTATATATTTATTAATTAATTAATCCAATTTGATTATTTAGGATATTAAGTGCAAGTCAGAATGCATCCAGACATAAGGCAAGGGGATTCTCGAACCCAACTCTCTTTCTTTGGGTTATTCCTCTTTCATGCCAAATTTCAGTGTGGATATTCTTTTAATGGTCCTTATATATAATTTCATTGTTTTTTCATTTTATTTTAATGGATATACATCTTTCTAATTTAATTTTATGACAAATATAAAGATTTTCAAAAGACCTCATCTTTCCAAAACACATCTTGACTTCTTTTGACTTATTTCTTCTTCACTCAAAAATGATGATTCTAATACCAAATTTGTTTATTACCTTTTCCATTTTTGAACACCAAGTATATTCATAAAATTATTATTTATTAAATCCTTATGAAACTCATTCATTTACATGGGTTACTTCATGACTTTAATAAATTTACTTTCTATGTGGCATGTAAGATTATGTAAATGTTATGATGTGATGGTTGGGCCCAAAATTATATAATCCTACAATAAATTGGGTAACTTGAAGTATCTCATGAAATGATGTACAATATTCATGAACATTGGGCTATCTTTTTTCACAAAGATGATTTTATTTTTATGCACATATGTTATGTGTGAACATGATGCTAGATTTGTTCACAACTATGTATGGTATTTGACCACTAAGACATGATATTTCATTTATATGCATTACCTCATTCCATTAATTTATCTAATGTTTTATATGATGATTAAGAATATGATCTTATGCTTATGTGATAATGATGTTGATTATACTCACCCATGTTATATAGATTCATGTTTCTTATTAATCCTTTTATTGGGCTTTTAACTCACCCTTTTCTTTGATTTATATCCTCGGGTGATTACTTATACTAAAAATAATGTGATATTTAGAAGTATAAAGAAAATGTTATTAAATAAATATTTATGTTTTATTATGTACATGGTATGTATGGTCCAAAATTTCCTAAGATGCTAAACCTTTGGATCCTAGATTTATAATGCTATAATTTTGTTTATCTTTAAAAGTATGTAACAATAATGTATGAAAAATTAGTATCTCTATAGTTACTCTATCTATTTTATGAGATATTCTTCCAAGAGATAACACACCTTCAAATTTGTTGAGAGTTTATAGAACTCCAATGGAATGGAAAGTACATGATGCAGTATGTAGAGAAATTCAACAGGATTTTCTACTTTATGATATATCTTGAGGATAATGATTTTATAAAGGCATGTTATTTGGATAAATTCCCCCCAAATACATAATGTGGGAATTTATAATCCATTGTTATAGGACATATATGAAGAGGTAGTCAAGAAAAAATTTATAGCTTAAGCATAGGGTATCTTACCTCAACATGTTACTATAAATAAATAGACATTTAGATAAAAATAAAAGCAGACTAATAAGCATATTGACAATGGAGGTGGGTTAAACTATTGGTATGGTTCTTCATCTCTATAAACTAGTGGGAATTATTCCATAGTGTATTTTCATAACCAAAGTAAGGGAAATATATACTATCAGTGTATAGTTAAACCTATGATGTATCTCACCAATGATGATATGGGATATCTGTAGAGTGGTTCTATAAAGGTTCTCATAGGAAATTGAAGGGATGGTAGGATTGTATGTAGATATTTTATAGGGTGATGTGAGATCAACCATTTTTAGGTATGGATTAAGAATTGCTGATATTTTGGAATAATTAAAGCCCTTTGAAAAATAATTTTATTTTGGTTTATAAGTGTGATATGTGATGTGTGGATTGGGACTTGATGGTCATGATAATTTATTGTCAGCAGTGTTGAACAATTCTTTTATAGGTCACCATGATTCCCTTATTACTTAGAAAGGGTATTGGGATGAGTCATCTAATTGTATTGAAATGGAATCATTAGTATTGGTACATATGCTATGTTAGTATTCGAGTGTTTTTGTTTGGTAGAATGGAAGTATGGATGATCCTATGGTGGGTATAATCCTATCGATCACAAAATAGTACAGTTCTTAGTATCAGTTAGGTTTCAGTAAGCATGAGGATTGACATGGTAAGTGAAACTAGTTAATGTTAATGGAGGTATCATTGTGAGTAATGGGATGGATCATAAGGATTATGTATAGTTTCTAAGTGAATACCATATTTATGTGTCATTTAATTGTGTTTGGATAGGATTTGTGTGAATGGTAACTAATGTGCAGTAGTTTTTTATGAATGGATCAAGTATGAATTGGGATAATAGAAATTTTTGTATTGGTGGAGAGAGTATTAGGAATGAATTACTTAATTTGGGAACTATACTGTAAATTGATCCTGAAGTAGGGGATTATGAGTGAGGTACAGATGATTAGTATAAGAGGGTATGCTACTTGGAGTGGGCAGTTGTCTTATATAGGACAACTAATTCAACCATTGGATATTGATGATAATTAAGGTTTGTTTTGATATATGTCACTTGTATAGGGAAATATTCATTTGAGTAGATAGATTAAGTAGATCCTTACAAAGAAACCAGGGAGTCTCCCTCAAATAAGAGGCAAAAGACAACCTAGGAATCACTAACAGGAAGTGTTGATGAAAACTACCACCACTAAAACCCAATCTAACTCAAATTCCAATGAGCCAGACCCAAAATTGTGTCTTTTGTATTGGGATATATGGAAGGATAAATGGATAGAGAATACGATCATATACTAAGAGCAACATACCAACAAAAACAACCAAAAAATGAAGAACAAAATGCCTGAAGAAGTAGACAGATCTAAGAATACACTTCCACCACCACCATCACAAACCATGGATTAAACCCATCACACTATCCAAGATGGGGTACACCACAATAATTTGGGAAATAAGGGTAGACGTAGAAGGAGATGATGTTGTAAAAGAGGTGTAACAAGACCCAAGAAAGTGAAAAGTCTGAGATGCTAGAAGAAATGGGGGAGAGGGACACCAAAGGGAAGAGAGGATGAAAGAACCACCTAGGTTGTTCTGATGATAGGTTCACATTGTGAGTCATTTTGGTGTGGAACCTTTAATTCTTTCTTAAAGTGGAGACTAACTGATTATTTCATTTTGGAGTAAAGAGACTCTAAAATGAAGTATCAATAACTAGTTTACATTATTTTCTATTCTAAAAAGAATATTCCTAGAATATTACTGATTTTTTATATGTTAAAATACTTTTAAACCACTTATTTTGATGATAATATGTGTTTCAAGTAAAAAAGGGGGATAACACAGCTATAGTGAAACAAAAAATATGGTGTTGCACTGTAGCATATCTTCAATTTAGCGTTGATGAAAGAGATTTTTTGGAGTTGGTTTTTACTCTAAAATAGAGTTTCTCCATAATTTTAAAAATGGATTGGAGATTTTCTAAGTGTTTGGGTGCAGAATTGATCGTGGAAAGCCTTGTGAGGCTTGGTGTATTCTAGCGAGGAGGTCTACTACAAACAGTTTAATGAATGACTTGGTGGATTGGTTTGGAGACCATGGAATCATTATCGTATATATTTCTATTATAAATACACACCTAAATGGATAATTTCTAAATATACCATATTTTTGTGATAAATTTCATATGATTAAGGTTCTTCCCACAAGCCCTTAGGGGTTCTAACAAACTATCATTTACTTTCCAAAAGTTATCATCTAAACATGATGCATCATGGACCTTGATTTATGACACCATGAGCTATATTTTTTTATATTTTCATTTTAATTTTTGCCTCAATTTGAGTACCAACGTTTTTTTATATTTTTAAAATTTTTGGTATTCTTTTTTGTAATTTATTAGTTACATTTTTATTTTTACATTTTTTTCAATGGTCCTATGGATGTTAGAAATATTTAAAAAAAATTAAACTCATAGCAGCATAGTTTTGAATTAAAGATACCAAGTATATCCAAATTTAAATGACACCACTTTACATTATTGTTAATTAAGTTTAATATTGATTTAATATTATATACGATATATATATTTCTATGTATATTAAAAAAATTGGTCTATTTGTGGGCTTACCTTTCCCACCAACCTTTGAATATAAAAAATTCCATCCACCTACACCATTGACAACTCTCAAGACTACCAAAATAATAGTTAGTGCACATGTAGAATGTGTAGCAGCCAAAATTTAAGTCCATGGGAGGTGATGTTGGTGAACTAAATTTCAAAATGGTGGTGAGAATCTGGAAATATTCATCAATTCTCCCCCTCTAGTTGTAATCCACTAGAGTATCTCCAAAGTTACAGCTTCTCCTAAGCAACTAAATTTTTCAACTTATCCACCAAGTTCTCCTTCGTGTGTATCTTCACAAGTTTCAATGGTTTTTGATCCATTACTTCATGTATACAATGATAGAGAATGTTGATGTGCTCCATCCGAGTATGGTACATAGAGTTCTTTATCAAGTCCAAAACACTTTGAATATGACAATGAATAATATAATTCTTATGGATGAATCTAATATCTTAGAGAAAGATTTTTAACAACAACATATTTTTTATAGATTCCAAAGAAATAATGTACTATGCTTTTGTCATGGATAAAGAGGCACACTTTTGAAACCTTGAATACCATGACATATCTCTTCCTAAGTGTAGATATATCCTAATTTATACTTATGACTATCAGGATCTTTGGGCATATTTTCATATGTATAGCCCTATAAGAGAGTTATATATCTCCTATAGCACAAACATATCACTTAAGTACCTTTAATATACCTCATAATCCATTTGACTACATCTTAGTGATACTTTCTAGTATAAGAGAGAAATTGGCTCATGATCGTCACTACACAAGCAATGTCTAGTATCGTACTCATCATAGCGTACATCAATATTCCAATAGAGATAGCTATAAAATATTCCACTCTCTATCATGAATGTTCTTCATACTAAACATTTATTGAGTTTCTCCCAAATCCTTCATATCAAAAGGCTTGGATAACTCCTTCTTCAACTAGTTTATCTTCACTTCTTCCTTACCAATCATCAACATGTCATCTACATAAAGTAGATGACTGGAAATGTTAACATCCCAAAATATCTAGAAGTAAACACACTAGTCTACATGTATCTGCTTGTAGTCGTGACTCACCATTAATGATTTGAAATTCTTGTACCACTATTTGGGATCTTGTTTTAGTCCATAGAAGCTATTATTCAATTTGAAAATGAGGATTTCTTATAAAGAAACCTCAAAACCATTAGGATGTTTTATATTGATATCCTCATAGAGGTCATCATGAAGAAAATATGTATTCACATCTATCTAATAAAGATCCATGTCTAAGCTAGACACCAATAAAAGAATGAATTGGAATGAATCCATATTCACCATGGGTTAAAATATCTCATCAAATTAAACCCCTTTCTTTTCAAGGAACCCCTTGACTACTAACCGAGCATTGTGTTTGACCTCCTTTTTTCTGTCATCCTTCATCATAAACACCCATTTGTTTGTTAGTGTCATCTTACCTTTGGGTAGTTCCACCAAATCATTTTTTTGGTTCTTTATCAAAGATTCCATCTCATCCTCCATTTTATATAACCACTTGAGTTTTCTAGGATGATACACTACTTCTTAATGTCTTTTGGATCTCCCTCATCTGTTAGTAAAAGGTACTCTAACTCTGAATATTTTTTTATAGAATCCTTCCTCAAGAAGATATTTGAACCCATGAGACGTTAGGTTTGGGAGGAAAAGAACCGCCTAAATCCTATGATGGTTTTTCTACTTCTTGTAGAGATGATTGAGTCTCCCCTTGGTCAATATCCTCCTCTACCACCTCCTAGTCCACTGCTGATGAGTCTTATTACACCTACTTCCCTTTATTGACAAGTGGTTTTGGTATAGTTGTTTGATCATGAATTTATTCCTTGATACCTTCCCTTAAAGTAATTATAGGATTTCTAATGTCCTCAATCTTTTGGATCTCATGGAACATGAAAGCTCTGATTTTTGTCACCTTATTCTTCTTCGGGTCCCAATGCTTGTATTTTAACTCCTCATTTCCATAGTCAATGAAGATGCATGGAGTAGATCTCATATCTAAATTCTTTCTACACTCCTTGGATATATGTGAAAAGGTAAAATATCCAAATACTCATAAATTAGAGTAATAGGGGTTTTTACTAGACCATCTATTCTATGGAATCTCAAATTTTAGTGGGATTGATGGTGATATGTTGATAATGTTACAAGTAACATGAACAAATTCTCCCCAGAATGTATTAGGTAGCTTAGAATAAATCATCATGCTTATAACCTTCTCTATGATGGTTATGTTCATCCTTTTCAAAGCTCTGTTTTGTTGTTGGTTGTGTGGAACTTTCCTCTCATTTTGGATGCCCCAACTCTTATACTAGGCATCAAATTCTCTAGATGTGTACTCGCCACCATTGTCTGAATGAAGACACTCCAACTTCCTTCCAATTTCATGCTCCACCATGGAATGGAACATCTTGAAGTTGTCCAGTACTTGGTCCTTAATCCAAAATAATAACACCCACACCATTTAAGATTCATCATCAGTAAATGATAAAAAATACTTGTTACCTCCCAGATAATCCACCTCCATGGGTCCACATACAACAGAGTGCACCAGATCCAACAACTATGATCTCTATGGTCAAGCAATATTAAATAAGACTCTATTTTTCTTCCCATACAATAAGTATTTTCAAGGATCATGAGATTCATCCTTATTAATATTGATGTACTTCTTCTTTGTCAAGGTAGATAACCATATTTCACCCATATGGTCAAGTACCCATATTTCACATATTTTATGATGTTTCTCCTCCCATCATATTGAGGTTGTCTACACATATCTTAACATTAGTTTTTTACAACATACCTCATATGTGTCCTTAGGTGATGATGAAGGCTCATTTTGAAATATTCCATCCTCCATTGGTAAAGATGTTGTCATAGACTTGTCAGTCAAAGGATATTCCTGATAACAAGTTGAGATGAAGGCTTGGAACAAGTAAAACATACTTTAATGTTATTGTGTATCCAACATTAATCTTTACTTGGATATCACCCATGGAAACAATCTCTACTAAAATGTAATTCCCTATCATGAATGCACCAAAGTCACCAGTTTGATAAGTCAAGAAATACTCATGATGTAGAGTGATGTGGTATAATGTTGTAGTATCAAAAACCCATTATGTGTATGCACTTTATGTGTGTAAGAAAATATCTTCTTCATATTTTTTGTAAATAAAAACTTCTCTAGTGATTCTCACATGTTTTTCCTCGTTTATACTTTATTAGTTGCTACTTTGACACTTTATTCGACTCCTAGATCATAGAAATAAGACATTGATTGATCAAAATATGACCAAATCAGTGTCAACAGCTAAAATTGACTAATCATGTGGTGATTACGTGGAACTAATGTGGTGCACTGAAGAAACTACTAGAATCTAATTATAAATTTCTCTAGTTCTAAAACAATACCTTCTTCTCTATAAATGGGGTACTATAGTACCCATACATTGACCAAAACGTTTATTAAGCCAGGGGAGATCATTTTGGATCTATTTTTTATTTCGTTTTCACTGTTAGAATTTTCTTGACATGAAATTTCATAATATTCCTTTATAAATGATTCTAGGAAACTTTAATTTTTTGATCATTGGAAAATATCCACTTTTCACTATCATTTCACTGAAAATGCCTCTAGTACCACCTATTATGATTCACTGATCATGAAGATAAAATAATGGAGGGAGAAACTGACCTTTATTTTATCATGAATAATGATTACAAAACTCCCACTCTATACATATATTTCTCTCTAAAAATGGATCTCTTAGTGATCTCTCATCAGATAAGGGATATATCTTGGATCGAATGATGAATTCATAAATCTATCCAAGTCCTCATTATATAGCCTCAAAGGGATATATAAGTTGTAAAAAACTCCCACCAATCCCCACAAACCATTGGAAATCAAAAATGGAAGCCAACTATACCACTAAAAACTCCTATAATTTCCAAAAGAACAATTGGTGTAGATGTAGACTATATAGCAGCTAAAATGGAAGGCCATGGGAGGTGAGGTTGGTGAACCAACTTTTAAAATAGTGGTGGGAATATGGAAATGTCCATAAATTTTGGACCAACACTATTATAAATCCCCTTAAAATATAGGTGATCAACTAGTGGGGTTTACATTACTCATATAGTAATTTCACACTGTGCATTAAATCCATTTCCACTATAGTTAATTTAGTTTTACAGTCCCTGTTTTGGGAGATCCCACTAAGGATCACTTTTCCTCACAATTATTGGATTTCCAAAACCATAAAAAGTGATAAAGGCTAAAATAATTGACCCCTTGGAGTCTCAAAAGATACCAATGCCTCACATAAGTCCACACGCATATGCTCAATTTGATTTTAACTTGAATCCATGTAAATAGGTTTCCATCACACCCATTTCCCTCAATCCCTAATTTATATATCATTCTGATTAGGGATCCTGTGTAGTATAATGTCTTGAAGTATGTGGGATATTTTATAACATTATATTGGGGGAAAATATTATTGATCGTGGAAATATGTATCAAATATAAGTGATCCATACTTGTGCTGATCACATGGTACCTACCAGTATTTTTTAAAATCTTATAGAGTCCAGTAACCTACTATGAAAATGAATTTTCAAATGCACCCATCAGTGGATTTCATATCAACGCAATGAAACCGAGTGGAAATTTAATGGTCAATAGAAGTAAGGTTGGGGTTGATTCACATGAGGCCACCAAGCATGTGCCAGATAAAATATGACCAGCCCCCTTTGATGAATAGATGTTCAACTAAATCCATCTTTAGTCATCTATAGCATAAGAACTTAGAAACAAGTTGTATAACTTTAATTTAGATCTTGTTATTAGTGGGTAGTGATGCATAGTGTATGTGCCAAATTAGGAAGAAAAATTTGCAATAGATACCTCCATAACATAACACATTGGCCCATGGATCATTTTCATACTAGAAATTATTAGGATTGAAAAACTTATTCATGTTGAAATTCTCACACCCCATAGAATGAAAAACATGATGGTCCTCCTTCTCTATAAGTTTAATTAAGTTAAACTTTCTCTTGTGATCAGTATCAAGTATAACATTAATGAACTACTAGTTTTCTTTCACCAATGTAAATATTATATCGAGTATAGGTTAACCTAAGAAATATAACACACACTCTACCCAATTATATTTTAAAAATAGGATATTTCCTTTACTAATTATCCATTAAGAATAATCCAACAAGGTGATAAGGGAGCCCTAGAGGATATGCTAGAGATGGTATGTCAATGTGTTCACATGATGAATTGTACTAACAGGATTATCATACTTGTTTCACACAAAATTATCCCACAATTAATTCCATGCAATGGAATCCCTAGAAAGTTTGGCATGTAAGGAGAGAATATATTTATCGAGCCTCGCCATATTTATGTTTCCTTCTTCACAAGGCTTGTGCATGCATCGCCAGATGGCCCAATGTCTATGCCCCTTAGAATTTGAATCCCAAAGGATGTTGGTGAAGACACTCTCCATGTTCCTAATGAAAAAAATTAATAAATTTGATGACCAAGGGAATATGCATCGATTTTGGGGTGAGGATTCTATTAATGGGTGTATTTCTATCTCTAAAGAAGAGGTGGTGATTCTTCTAGTTAACAATTTTTTAGTTTTCCATGTTCATGAGGTTTCCAAAATGGTGGATTTGTATCCTTTCTATAAAAAGGGGATCACCCATATATTCCATGGTGAAGTAACCTTTTGAAAAATTGATCCATCCCTTAATCATTTTTTAACATCATTCTAAGAACCTTAAAGTGAAATAAATGTTTCTTTTGAGATGGTTCATCGTCTTCTAAATCCACTAACCATAGTGTCAAAGGATCTCCTTGAAATCCTTGATGTATCTCTACTTAGAATTTAAAAAAATATAATTTCATCTGCAAAAAATAAATGAGAAATGCTTAGAGTCCCACACTACCCTTTGAAGGATTCCACCTCCCCAGTGGAAAAACATTTATTAAGGTTCCTTCTAAAGTCATCCTAAACTGAAATAAATAGCGTAGGGTATAAATGGTCATCTTGTATTAGGCACTAGGTAGATTTGAAGAATCCAAATTTCTTTCCCATTAGATTCGCCAAGAACCTTGTGGGAGAGTAACATCTAAAACCGAGATCATAAAACCATTCATAGAAACTGAAACTTTGGATGGTCTGAATGATGTAGTTCTAATCCATCATATCATATTGTTTTCCATTTAAACTTTAGGAATCAGATTAGAACCAAGAACATTCTTAAGAATTTCTTCCAGCATCTCTTGGGTAATCCCTGTTTTACCTTGAATGATGTTGTATTTAATAAAATCATGTTACTTCTAATACACCATTCTAGGAAGAAAATAGGAGAAACTTTATTTAAGGATCTCATATATGATCTTATAGTTGAAATTACATATACTAATTGGTTACACTACCACAAATCACACTTTATCTGGCACTGACCTTTAAGAGTGCTATACAAAAAGCACAGATAAATGGAGGACTTTTATCAATGCTCACAAAAAAAGCATGGATAGATTTACCTTTTATCAGTACTAACAAAAGAATAGATAAAAGGGAACCCTTTGCTAGTTTTTTTTCTAGCATTAATAAAAGTCCCTAATTTATCAATTCTTCTTTTTAGCACTGATAAAAGTGACACCTTTATTTTTTCTTTTTTCTAGCACGGATGAGGGTTATGGTGAGTAATTTAATTTATATATAAATATTTATATATAAATATTTATATATTTTTAAATAATATTTATATTACAATAAGTATATATATATAAATAGGGTTTATAAAACTTTAAATAAAAATTAAATGTTATCTTCATAAATTTATGTATAAAACATATTAAATTTATATTCATCAAAATGTTTAATAGTTTATTTATATACATTAATTACAAAATGTATATGTAATTAAAATAAATATAATATTTGTATATTTTATTGAAAAAAGTATATGATATATAAATAAATGTATTTACATCAATATATATTTATATTTATATAAAATAATTTAAAATATTTGTACTTGTATAAATTTATGTATGTATGTGTATGTGTGTATATGTGTGTGTAAGTGTGTATAGATATATGTGTATGGGTTTGTGTAGATGTGTATGTGTACATATGTATGTATTTCATGTATACATGTATATGTGTGTACAAGTCTATTTATTGATTTAATATTATTTATTCTTTTTTAATATCTCTCTATTTTTTGTATTTATTCAGTTTTAATATTTATTCATTTTTAATATATATTTATTTTAATATATTCACCATGAATATATACGTGTGTGTGTGTGTTTAATTTATTTATTAATATTTTTGTATATTTGATATAATTTATTTTTATTAAATTTTTTATTTCTATAATTAATATCATCTATTTATTCTTTTTTTCATTTTTAAGTGTCTATAATTAACGAAATTTTAAGAATTTTCTTTTTAATATTTTGTAATTAATTTAATTTTATTTAATCATTTATTATTATATATTCATTAATAATTTTAAAAATATATTTAATCATTTTGTAATATTTATTTATACATATATTAATTTACTATATGTGTAATATTTTCAATAAGTTTGTAATCTAAATGAATAGTGCTTTTTTTGTTTATTAAGTTTTACCATTTAAAATATATTTAAATTTTATATAATTAATCTATTTAAATGATTTTTTTAAATAATTTTTTAATTTAAACAGTTAATTATAAAATTATAAATATACGTAGTTTTTTAAAAAAGTATTTATAAAATTTTAAATATATATATATATATATTTATTTAAATAATTATAAAATTATAAAAAAGTTTTTAAATATTAAATATATTTATTATATTTATAATTATATATATTTATATATTAATAAATATATATATATATACACAATTATATAAATATATATAAATATATAATTATATTTATAATTATATATATAAATATTTATAAATATATTTATTTATAATTATAATTATAAATAAATAAATAAACAAATATATTTATAATTATATAAAAATATTTATAAATATGTTAATTTATAATTGTGATTATAAATAAATATATATTTATTTAAATAATTATAAAATTATAATAAATATATTTATTATAGTTATAAATATGTATATTTATATATTTATATATTTATATATTTATATATTTATATATTTATATATTTATATATTTATATATAATTATATATATATATATATAAGTATATAAATATATATAATTATTTATAATTATTTATAATTATATACAAATACATTAAATTATTCTTATTTATAGTTATAATTATAAATAAATATGTATTTATATAATTTTAAAATTATAATAAATATATTTATCATATTTATAATTATATATATTTTTATATTAATATATATATATATATATATATAATTTTTATGAACCATCCCAGATACCTTGGTACCCTAATACCCAAGATAGCGCTAACATGACCAAAAGGGCATTCCTAATCCCCACAGGTTAGCGATTAGTACCTTACATCATATAAGATAAAAGAGGGAACAAATTTTCCAAAAAAAGAGTTGAAGATAACAGATACAATTCAATGTGCTTAAAAACTCCACATGGAGAAAATACGAGAAACCCAACAGACATAGGAGAACCCAAAACAATACATTAAAAAAGTACTCTACAACTAGCAAGATAACTCAAATGTCAAAAAGGATACATCACTCCAAGCTCAAAGGATCAACGATATCCACCTCCCCCAAGAGGCATTTTCCCTTTGCTTGGACCTGGAAGAAAGAAATTTGTAAACACCCGAAGGAAAAGGTTGGGTATGAGCTATAAAGCCTAGTAGGGTCTAACCAAGTGTTCCATAACAATATTCCATAACAATAAACCAAATCATGCCTTCAATTTTAATAAAATAGGTCTTGGAAATACATTTTCATATTTAAAACAAAACATGATTTCATTTCAAAATGATGGAAAACATTTCATACATAGCTTAAATAACAATTTATATAAACGAGTTGGCATGATTCAAACTATTTCATAATCAATGGAATATATATCAAAACAATCAAAATAATCACCATGGTCATCTACCCTATGGAACAATAGTTTCTAGTTATAGGATCCTCACATATCTCATATAAGTGATCATGGTAATATGAGTACACATGTCCCTTCGGCTCTTGAAAAATAAGACTCATCAATAACCCAATAGGGATAAGATTCTCCTAACCAGGTTTTCATTAGGGTTTTCATCGTCAACCCACTACTAGGGAATTATCATCCCAGTATGCTTGTCCCAAATAACCCACTAACTACCCAGACTCACATGTCCTCAATCAATCAATAAATAAGTGGAAAATGATCTCATTTGAAATCAAATCATTATTTATAATTTAATTGACTAATTTTACATTTCAATATGCCAAACCAATTTCAAAAGCAAAACATGGGTTTTTCATTATTTCGTTCCATTTCAACATAAAAACAGTCTTTGGTTTTAATCAATTCAACATTATCCATTTTATAAAAGAAATTCTCAAATCATTTCACAAATTCCATCAATTTCCAAAATACGTCCCAAATTCCAATTTCATTAGAATTGGTGGGTTTTTCTAAAATCCATTCCAATTACAATTACAATTCTAAATCATGTCACTTTGGGTTTTCATAAATCGATTTAAATCTATTTCAAATAAATCACAAAAGTCACTTTTTTATTATATGGTGCAATCTAAAATAGAATCACCTAAATTTTATCAAAGAATCAAAAATCAACAATTGGTAACCACTGTGGGATTTTTCAACAAAGAACAATGATAAAAAAAATCAAGAAACCATACCTAGAATCAAGATCCATTTAAACAGATTTTAGATTCATCCAACATGATTATCTAACACCCTCTAAGGAGGAGAGAAATATATATCGGTGTAAAACACATGAGAGGATATTCACATACCCATAGGAGATCGAACGAGATCCACCATGCCTCGATCTTTAAATGAAAGCATTTGGAGGTGCCAAAATCAAATCTTGAGAGCCTTCATGTCACACCCCGACCAATGCATTATTTTAACTTAATTATTTTGGGTCTTTATTTTGAGTTTCGGTTTGAACCGGTTTAAAATTAAAAGAAAATCTCGTTTTTATACGAACGTGCGAGCGTATGCACGCCCTGAACAGTTCCAAATTTTTGTTAAGGGATTGTTTGTTATCTAATGTGTTGTTTTTGAGACACGCAACCATGCGCGCGACCCTACGCGTGAGACCGTGCGTGGTGTCCGCTCTCAGTTAATAATTTTATCATTATTATTATGTTTTGTTAATATTTTAATTAGGCTATTTTTTTATTAAGCCTTCGAAATATTTATAAAAAAAATATTAATGTTATAGTTTTTATTTTAGTTGATAATTGTTATTATTATTTTAAGTTTATTTTTAAGTTTTTTTTAGGTTTTATTTTAATTTTTATTCCCATTTTATTTTATTTTTATTTATTTATTTATTTATTTTATTCCTTTATTATTATTATTTTTCCTCTATCCTGTCGCTTCCCCCTTCCCTAACCCTATGCCCGCACCCCCCTGCGTTTCCCCTTCGCGGCCGATACCCCCCCCCCCCCTCTCGACCCGCTGCTCTCTCCCCCGGCCAGCAGTCGCCGCGCGCATCCCCCCTTCAGGTCGTGGACTCCTCTTGCGTAGCCTGTTCCTACGCCGGCATCCCTCCTCCCTTCCGGCCTCGCCTCGCACCAACCAGACCCACGTGCCACCTCCCTCTCTGGTCGCCGCCCTCTCACCGCGCCTCCTTCCTCTCCAGCCGCCGCCCTCGCCGCGCCTCCACCCTCGTGCCGCCCCTCCCATGCTGGTTGACCCTCTGCCAGAACCACGAACCGCCGGTCGTTCATTGGAACAGTTCCACCGGCCCTCCTCCGGTGACCGAGACCTTCCGCAACTGTCCTGCTCTCCTTCGGCGCACGTACTCCCCCCTGGGTAAGCTCTTTCTTCACTTCTCTTAGAGGTTTTTGTTTTCCAGTGGGTATTGGGCCCGATTTTGGAGTTTATCATTTTGTTTAGGGGTTCAATCTTGACTTTGTTGGTCCGATCTCCTTGATTAGGGTTCGATATGGCCTCTCGAAGGGGCGGGTAAAGTGCAGTTGCGGTTTCACAGTATTTCCTCAAAATTTCTTCATAAATGGTAGGTGAATTCATGTTTAATAATTATTTGAGGAATTATTTTACTTGCTTGATAATATGGTTTGTTCTATGATTAATTTGTTTGGTGAAAAATTGGTTTTAAAGAGAGTTTTTCATGCGTTTTATATTTTGTTACATGTTTATATAAAAAGGGATGCGTTTTTTTATGAAAACCCATACCGTGTCATTTAATAGTGTCTTATAATCTGTGCAGTTATTTTATTCAGCTTTGTTGGTGAGAATTGTGTTTTGAAGTGGCGTTGGTGTGCGTTTTTTTGTCAAATGAAGTTTTTGCGTGAAATTGAGGGTGTTATTGTGAAAATCATTGAGGTTCTATTTAGAAAGGTTTTATAAATGGTTTAAGTGATTTATTAAATTATTCATGTGATGCAAATCATGTTTTAAAATGATTTTGGTGTGCATATAATTTTAAAATAGGATTTTGATTATTCTTTTGGGTGTAATGTCATGGGGTGTTTTCTTGAAAATGTTCTATTGAATTATTTAAGTAATGTGAATCATGAAATGTAGTGGTTTTGGGTGATGTGTGGGTCTTTGCCGCTGCGTTTTTGAGTAGTGGGTATTTTTTTTTACAGAGTGTGTTGGGTCCCGTTGATGCGGTTTCGGGCAGCAGGTATCAAGGACACATACATACACATGCATAGGTAAGACATATATATATATATGTCCTCTTTATACATATTCCCTCATGGCGTGGGGAATATGTGCAATGCAGCTAGGGGTGTATATATATATATGTATAAATGCATGTGTGTGTGTGCGCCAAGTGTCGGTTCGAGTGGTCATCGACAGATAACGACAAGTTTGAGGTAGGTCCCCTATTCCTAAGCTTTTAATTTGAAATTCATAATTTCTTGATTGTTTTAAAAATATGTTTTACACTATGCTATATACACATGCTATGGAACCTGATTGCGGTTGCTAGAAACTATTATGCCTTTTATTGAAAAATTGAAAATGTATTTCAAAGCCGTTGGTCTTAAGTGACTTTTCTTGAGAAATGGATTTCTTAAGTGGTTTTGAATTGGTAAGAGGTATTTCCAAAGGTGTTTGGCCTTTTGGCTTGTTGATTGTAAAAGGGTGTTCCTTTTTTGTAGTTAAGAATGTTTGGCATCTTAATAATGTTTTATAAAATAGAAAAACCTTTATTGAGGCCCGTTTGGCACTTTGAGATTTGAGTTGCGGAAATAGAAAACCCCTTTTGAGTCATTCCCCTAAATTTGAAAATAAAATGTGATGCAAGTGTTTATGAGCGGTTTGCGATATATGTGCCTAGTGTAAAGGCTTGTGCATGATTGTGTGATGTAAAGAGGGGGAATGCACTTAAGTAGGGAGTGCGGTGGTGAAAGGTTGAATGAATTTTAGATAAAGAAAGTGTAATGTACTTGTTTGATTATTTGATAAAGAAAACTCACCACCATTTGAAATAGAGCACAATGGGAAAACCCGGGTATCTAGGTGTGTGACCAGGACTAGTACGCTAGATGACACGGCAAGGGTTCGTCCCGATTTGTCTATCAGGATTGACGCAACAACACTAACTAAACATATAAATTTCTGAGGGTCGTGGCCTTCTAAGCCACGTTTTCTGAGGGTCGTGGCCTTCTAAGCCACGTTTTATGAGGGTCGTGGCCTTCTAAGCCATGTTTCACTGAGGTACGAGGTCTTTAGGTTCCCACTTGTTCTAGCTGCCTATAGGGATTACCCATGGTGCTCATTTTTGTCATGCTGCTAATGATGTAACTTTTTTTCAGTTGTTTCATACTTGATGTCTTGTTTGTGAAAACCATATTTTAACCCAAACTGGTTTCTTTTCATTTTGAAATGTTAATGCATTCTTGAAACCTATTTTTAAAATGTAGTGGGAGTAAAAGGCTTTACCTGAAAATGCAAACTCATTACTGGAATTTGAAAAGAAGGAAAACACTATTTTATTATATCTTATTTTTCAAACTGGCATGACTGGATTTCCTACTAAAGGTAGGGTCATAGGGCGTGGTTACATTTTTGTCTTTCCTACTGAGCATCTCGGTGCTCACGCCTACTTTACTTTTCAGTTGCAGGTTTCATTCTTGGATCGCTCTTGGGAGCGAGTGTGGTTGTCGTACCGTGGTTATCCACGGGGTCACCTGAGGTATGTCACGTTTCTTTGTTTATTCCTTTTTCCGCTACCACGTTGTTCAATTTCTTTTCTCCTTTACTTATCTTCTTGTTCATTTTATGTTTATTTATCTTTTTCATGGGCCAAACCGTTCCCAATTGGTTTGTTTTGATGCCCGGCACTAGTTGCCAGCCTGTGGGGATCGGGAACGCCCTTCGGGCCATGTCGCGGACCGGGTCGGGCGTTGGGTCGGTTGACGACCCGGCCTGGTTCATGACAAAATGGTATCAGAGCCAGGTTGTTATTTGGGGTGTCAAGTAGTTTGGTGATTAGGTGTGTCGGGACTCAAGAGGTAGGTGTGGGAAGGACTTCATGAACCCTTGCCCGTCCCAAGACTCGAGTTTCCAGGGGTAGTCCCAGATTTGATTTTTCTTCTTTGGATTGGTATGTGTGGATGAGGGATGACCAAGGAAGTGAGCCAGTGTTATGTGGCAGACTTGCATGGAGTAGCGACCCATGTAAAGCCCGAGTGCACGGTTCGAGATACTTCCTGCGGTGGATACCTGCTCGGACCATGGTCTGCTAAGCTATGTTACCGGGTTGGCATCGCCACTAGTCCCTTATTTTTGGAAATTTTGATGTGAGTTATGTTTGACCTTCATTTTGGTTGGTGTGAGTACATCTCAAAAAAAATGAAAATGGATTTTTGTGAAGGTGTTTTCAAAAGGGAATATGGTTGTTGGAGTGGAAAATCATTTTTGAAATGGAAAATGTTTTGGAATTTTTAATTGTGTTTCTTTAATGATAAGTGAATTTTTCAATTGGTTGGGAATTTGTGTTGTGTTCTTAATGGTATGTTTTAGAAATGAGAAGTGTCTTTAATTGACCCTTGGTATTCCTATGAGTGATCACATACATTGAGGTGCGCATGTGGCAAGTGGGGAAATTGGTGATGTGAGTGGATGGGTGCTTGAGCTCGCGCTGGATATGTATGTGCGAGACTTCATGGGATACCAATGGTGGATATGTAAGTTGTTTTGTTTGCTAAAAAATGGTTTTCAAAAAGGGTTTTTTAGATGTTTAGAAAAGTGAGTGAGAAATGGTTTAGAGTTTTCTTTTCGTTTTGGGTATTCTTTTTTTTTTGTGGGTTCTTGGTTTTGACGTATTGAATTGTGGTTGTAATAGTGATTTGAGTTTGAGCTTATGTTTTTTATTGAGGTGTGGAATTTTGATTTATGATTAGATTTGATTCGGATTTGTGCCCCTTGTTTTTGAGTATGCTGCCCAGAAAAGTCCCAGAAGTTCCTAGTGAGCCTCTTCTAGTTATTGGTTCTACCCAAACTCTTAGCAGAGTGGTGAAATTGAATTCTTTTCGGTTGTTGTCCGTCTTTTGTAGTGATCGTGATCTATTGAAGGTAACAGACTGGCATGGTGAAATCGTTGTCATTTTTAGGTTATTGGAAACTCCCAAATCTAAGAGAGTATGTGTAGGTTCAGGTCCATTTGAAGGTGCAACTTGGGATTTGTGGAGGAGATAACCCTAGTGTCGTTGCATGATGGTATGACTTGGAAGGTGTTTAGGACCACTCTCGTTTGATGGTTTATATTTTTGGAAGTGAAGGTAAGGGAAGTGACAAGGATCGCGAGTGTCCAGCAAGGCCAACGAATAGTGAAGGCCTATGTTGGGCATCTCAAGATGTTGGTTTCCTTTTCTCTAAAGATAATGTCGCATAATCAGTTAAAGCTTCTCTTATGTGGGGTCTTCATCTATTGTTCAAGGACCGGTTCCCTTTGGTGTTTGGGATGGTTCCCCATTCTGTGAGAGTGAGCCAGAGGAACCCATCTCGGACAAGTTTTCTCATCAATTCCATCTTATATTAGTTGGGCCACTCTCTTGTTCGCTTCTTGTGTGGACGGTTTGGGTACTTTAGGTCTCCTTATCATCATTCATTGAAGACTTCTTGTCGGTGTGGCTGTTTGGGGAACATAGAGAGGTTCTTCTAGCGGTAACGTCAGAAAGAGTCTCGACTGACAGATGTTAGCTCCTGACTGTGGGGCAGTAGATGCTTCAAGACATCAGAGCTCCAACCACAGGTCTCAGAGCGAAGCCTTTCACGCAGTCATGAATCATGGGTGTGGGGAACCTTGGTTTAATTTTTTTTGTCTCCAATGCTAAAATAGGGACGGTTTAAATTTCTTGGTTCATGCTTCCCCATCTTTGAAGGTTCTGTTTTGCGGTAAGAGGCGCAGAGGTCTCTTTTTCGCACTGTGGTCTTTGTTCTTTGGACACCCCACCTTGGTTGTAATAAGGCACGGTGATCTCTTTTTCTTGTAATTCTAGTAGTTGTGCCTCCTCAAATATGAGTTTTGATGTTTGTATCTCTCATGTGGCTAGCTCCATTGGTAACCCATTCTTGTTTTAGGATGTGCTCGTTTTGGAGACATATGCGTCTTGGTAGATAATGAATAGGGGTTTGGTCCGCTACTCGGTTTGGGGTCTTTCATCGATGACCCCATGTGGTGGGGGTCTGGTTTATGCAGAGAGTTCATGGGTCAGTTTGTGTTGGATTTCTCGTATTAGTCTATGCTAATTGGCTTTAGCTGGTCAGTTCTTAAATGGTGGGGAGACCCACCACGAATCTTGTCGTCCCTTCTTCGAGGTTTGGTCTGTGCAGCGGTTCCCTCTTGGATCAAGTTAGCAGTTCCAGAGTTAGCTCATGCTAAGAGTCTCAATGTCGGTTGTGCTAGTCAGGTTCTTGTGGTGGGGAGAACCCTCCTCGTTTCCTGATGGTTCTTTTCTTTTCAGCTCCCCTCAGAGTTGGTCGGGTGTGACTGATGGAGTGAAAAGTCACGCCGAGTTGTGATTTTGTTGGCCACATTTAGTTTCAAACCCGAGTTGTTTCCTCATTTGGATTGGTGACTTTCTTGGGGCAGAATGTTTTTGTGGTGGGGAGAATTGTCACACCCCGACCAATGCATTATTTTAACTTAATTATTTTGGGTCTTTATTTTGAGTTGCGGTTTGAACCGGTTTAAAATTAAAAGAAAATCTCGTTTTTATACGAACGTGCGAGCATATGCGCGCCCTGAACAGTTCCAAATTTTTGTTAAGGGATTGTTTTTTATCTAATGTGTTGTTTTTGAGACACGCAACCATGTGCGCGACCCTGCGCGTGAGACCGTGCGCAGTGTCCGCTCTCAGTTAATAATTTTATTATTATTATGTTTTGTTAATATTTTAATTAGGCTATTTTTTTTATTAAGCCTTCGAAATATTTATAAAAAAATATTAACGTTATAGTTTTTATTTTAGTTGATAATTGTTATTGTTATTTTAAGTTTATTTTTATGTTTTTTTTAGGTTTTATTTTAATTTTTATTCCCATTTTCTTTTCTTTTTATTTATTTATTTATTTTATTTTATTCCTTTATTATTCTTATTTTTTTTCCTCTATCCCGTCGCTTCCCCCTTCCCTAACCCTACGCCCGCACCCCCCTGTGTTTCCCCTTCACGGCCGACAACCCCCCCCCCCCCTCTCGACCCGCTGCTCTCTCCCCCGGCCAGCAGCCGCCGCGCGCAGCCCCCCTTCAGGCGTGGACACCTCCTGTGTAGCATGTTCCTGCGCCGGCATCCCTCCTCCCTTTCGGCCTCGCCTTACACCAACCAGACCCGCGCGCCTCCTCCCTCTCCGGCCGCCGCCCTCTCGCCGCGCCTCCTTCCTCTCCAGCCGCCGCCCTCTCCGCGCCTCCACCCTCGTGCCACCCCTCCCATGCTGGTTGACCCTCTACCAGAACCACGAACCGCCAGCCGTTCCTTGGAACAGTTCCACCGGCCCTCCTCCGGCGACCGAGACCTTCCGCGGCTGTCCCTCTCTCCTTCGGCGCACGCACTCCCCCCTGGGTAAGCTCTTTCTTCACTTCTCTTAGAGTTTTTTGTTTTCCAGTGGGTATTGGGTCCGATTTTGGGGTTTATCATTTTGTTTAGGGGTTCAATCTTGACTTTTTTGGTCCGATCTCCTTGATTAGGGTTCGATATGGCCTCTCGGAGGGGCGGGTAAAGTGCGGTTGCGGTTTCACAGCATTTCCTCAAAATTTATTCATAAATGGTAGGTGAATTCATGTTTAATCATTATTTGAGGAATTATTTTACTTGATTGATAATATGGTGTGTTCTATGATTAATTCGTTTGGTGCGAAATTGGTTTTTAAGAGATTTTTGCATGAGTTTTATATTTTGTTACATGTTTATATAAAAAGGGATGTGTTTTTTTATGAAAACCCAGAGCGTGTTATTTAATAGTGTCTTATAATCTGTGCAGTTATTTTATTCAGCTTTGTTGGTGAGAATTGTGTTTTGAAGTGGCGTTGGTGTGCGTTTTATTGTCAAATGAATTTTTTGCACGAAATTGAGGGTGTTATTGTGAAAATCATTGAGGTTCTATTTAGAAAGGTTTTATAAATGTTTTAAGTGATTTATTAAATTATTCATGTGATGCGAATCATGTTTTAAAATGATTTTGGCGTGCATATAATTTTAAAATAGGATTTTGATTATTCTTTTTGAAGTGCATTGTGTTGCATTTGTTGTCAATGAGGCATGAAGTTGTCTTGGAATGAATGGAAGTCAGGGAATGTCAAGATGTGAATGACAAAGGTTGTGATGGTGTTGGTGGTGAAGGAGAATGGCCATGGTACTAAGATGTATGTCACTTAGGAGATTCACTAAGTGGTATTGGAAATTGTGGTTGAAACATTCTCCATGGAAATCTGACGATTGCTGAGCTGCTCTTTAAGTTCATAGAACTTGTATCAACTGGATACAAAGTCACAACATGATTAGAAGACCATGCATTGTAGTGACAATGCATGAGGAGTTGAAAGGAGTTCCATCCACAACTACTAAGTGGATGATGTGCATTAATGAAGTCCATGCACTATCACTTAGTGCATGTGAACATGAAGATGATCCAATTGATCTCTGATTAGATCAATAAAGAACATTGAAGATTATAAGTGATTCAGGAGTTCGATTGATGAAGAAGAAACCTTTTGAATTCCATATCCTAAGTGAAGATCATATGAAGAGAAGTAATGGAATTCTTAAGAAGAATATGAGAATAAAGAAAGGAGGAAGAAGGATTGGAGTGGCTCTTGGCATTTCACATTATGTATGTGGTTACTTTGTTTTTATACAAAGTACCCTATATTTACTTTGCAAAAAAATTGGCCAGCCAAGGCACCATGAGGGTTCAACCCCAAGGCATGGGCACTAGGGCACCACGCCCGGGGGAACCCGTGGGGCGAGCCAGGGCGGCAAGGCGCACACCCAAGACACCGCATGGGCGCCTGGGGCACGCCCGGAGGAGCGCGGCAGGGGCGCATGAGCGCACCCGCGAGTGTCAGGTAGTGCATAGTGGGCGCCAGAGGCGCGCCCGCAGGGAGCATAGGTGGGCGCAGAGCGCGCCCGCAGAGAGAACCCGGTGCGGGGCGGCACCGGGAGGGGAGAAGTTCAACTGGCGAGTAGCAGGCAGCGCCTGGGTAATAAACCGCGCAAGAACCGCGAGAGGTTTCGATGTGGGACGCGGATTTTTCCCGCGGAAGAGATCCTGGCCGCTCATCCAATCGTGCGGCTGATCACAGCCGCTCATCACATCCCACGCGAGATCTCCTGATCGCGGCCGTCCGAGGATATTCAAATGCCTGATCCAACGGCCGTAGCTCGTCTTCCACCTCGAGCTCGAGCCGAGGACACCCCGAAGCCACCCGCATGCCGCCGCTGAACCAGAGCCTCCCCGAAGACAAAATTCGAGTTCCCGGCCACCATTTTCGAAGCCGAAGGCTCCCTCGTGCTCGTCTGGCCACACTGAACACAACCATGCATTAAAAAATGCATGCATGCGATGAGAGGAGAATTTGAAGCAATGCTGAGGCAAGAGAAGCTGCCGAGGCCACGTAGGGTTGATGTTTTGCATTGTTTGTGCCTAAAAAGAGGTCGTGCATGCGTTATAAATCGCATGCATGAGGAGGAAAGAAAATAAAAGATCCCGCGTGAAACAGAGGATAAAAATCAAGATTTGGAAATATCTTTGAAGGTCCGAAGATTTCGGGGATTCGAGATTTATCCCACGCGGAAGGCAGAGGCTCTCCTCGCCTATAAAAAGAGAGGCCGAGCCCTCGAGAATGCTTGCTGAAACTCTGTTGAAAATCCGAGTCCCGTGAGAGCTCTGCCTCGCGAAGTTGAAGCCCCGCGCAAGTTTACTTGTGCGGCTTGAGTTCCTTGCGCGCTACTACTTTGCGCGACAAGAAGAAGGAGGAGGAGGAGTCCCCTGTGCGCTATCCTTTGCGCGACAGGAAGGAGGAAGGGCAGCGCCAACTTGCGTTCCCCCTCTGTGCACCGCGCCCCCTGCACGGTAGGCGCTTGCACGGCCAAGTGCACCCTTGCACTTGCGCGCCCACGGCCGAGGTCCTTTGTGCCTTGTGCTTGCGCGACAGAAGCTGTGAAGAGAGGAAGGCCGCACCCCTTTGCATGCCTATTTTGGAGGTGGAGTGCATACCTAGTGTGTGTGTGCAAATGGAGTAAGAGGACCCTACGGTTTTGTGTGTGCAAAGAAGAAGACCCGAGGACATTGTGCCTTGTGTGCTAGGTAAACAAGAGAAGGCCGTAGCCTTTGGGTGTATGTGCAAACAAGAACAAAGAAGGCCGAGAGTTTTGGGTGTGTGAAAGGAGGAGTGGAAGGCCACCACATTTGTGTGTGTGAAAAACAAGAGGAAGGCCTAGGCCTTAGTGCCTTGTGTGCAAAGATCAGTGGAAGAGGCCGTAGCCTTGTGTGTGCACACTTTGAAGAACAAAGAATACTTTGTGTGTGTGCAAGAGGAAGTGAAGGCCAAAGTGTCAAGTGTGTGCAAAATGAAACAAGTGTGTGTAAAGAGACAAGTTGGACGAACCTAAGTGTGTTCACTAAGAAGTGTGTATACACTTAGAAGAAATAAGGAGTGACCCACACTAAAGTAGAACACACTCTAAGTGTGTAAACAAATTGGATAAAGTGTGTGAAGGAGGAAGAAGGTGTGTGTTTAAAGTTTTACACCCTTTGTGGGTTTACTGCACCAAGAAGAGAAAGAGGAGAGTGCATGCATGCATGCATGCACGTGCACACGTGAACATTGCTAAATCAGTGGTGTGCATTTGAGTTGACCAAGACCAGGAGATTCTTGAAGTATTGAGAAGGCCATACAGTCAGTGCATGAGGAAGCAGAGATGCCATGCACTCAGTGCATGAAGTTGTGATGAAGTGAGACTGAGCCAGACTGAAGTGAAAGATATTGTTTGTCTGAGTTTTCAGTATTTGAGAAGAGCCTGATCAACAGAAGAGATCAGAAGTTGCTGAGCAAGACCAACAGACCTTTTCAGAGGCTGTTGAAGATTCTTGAAGAGAGAAGCCAGGTCATCCTCAGAAGAAGGAGATAAAGCCTGAGCAAGACGAGAAGACCTGATCAACTCAAGTGATCAGAGGTACCGAGCAAGGCCAGCAGTCTTTATCCCAGGCTGCTGAAGATACTTGAAGAGCTGAACAAGAAGAAGAGCTACTCGTGTAACTCGAGGAGCCAGGAGAAGACCCCTGTGAGACTCAGGGTGGAAGAAGTCTTCAGTGGGATTCTGGAGCAGGCCAGTGGGACTCTGGTAACACTGTGGGACGCAGTATAAAGACCCTCCTGTGGGACTCAGGAGAGATACAGTGGGACTCTGTATCGACCATTGTAATTTTAACAGGTTATAATGGAGAATCCATGCTGGGAGAGCATGGCAAGGATGTAGGCCTTTGGTGCCGAACCTTGTAAATCCTTGTGTCCTGTGCCTTTATATTTACTGCATCATTCGAGGAAAGGTGAGAGATACAAGAAGAGTGGATCGAGGCTTTAACCAGCCATAGAGGTTTAATTGATAAGGAATCAATTAGTAAAAAAGTTTTAAGGGATCACTGATTCACCCCCTCCCCCTCTCAGTGATTCACACTGATCTGGGCACTTCAATTGGTATCAGAGGGAGGTTACCTCTAAAAGATCCAAGGGAGTCTTTATGAAGTGCAGATTTGAGGAAAAGAGTGACCAGCCTCAAATGGAGATATCTGCCAAGACTCAGAAAAATAGAAATAAGAAACAGGCCAAGAAGATGAAGAAAGCCTGTCCTAGCTGTGATGAAGTTGAAACAATGAATGATCTTCAGAGTGCACTCAAATATCTTCAGAAGATAGTTCCCATGGAAGTGGCAAAGTGTATAGCTACAGGCATCCATGATCTTCATGAAGCAAAATCACAGTTAGAGGAAGAAGCCAATGCAATGGAAGATCAACTGGCAAAAAGGGTTGGGATAACCAACACTCTCAGAAAGCTGGTAAATGCCAAAGATGAAACAGTATCTCTTTGCAATGAAAGATATGAAGACACTGCTGAAGAATTGCAAAGAAGCCTTTCTGAGAAAGACATCTTTATGATAATGATCAAAGATGTTTTCCATGCACTGGAAAAGAGGCACAAAGTGTCAATGAATGTCAGAGATGCTCAACTCGAAGACAAAGTCAAATTGGTGAAGGAGCTTGACAATTCATTGCAAGAAATGAAGAAGGTGCATGAAGACCAGATGAAGCAGCTGAAAGAAGATTGGGAAGGAAAGCTAAGAATTGTTGAGGATGAGAAGAACTCCCTTAACATGAAATGCTTAGAACTAGAGGTGATATTGAAAAATCTGCAATCACCCAAAGCTGAATCCTCCCAGTCAGCTGAAAGGAGAAATGTTGCTACTCAAGTATGCATTGAGAAGGATGATTCTAAAAGAAGGACATCCTCTAGTGAAAGTGAAACATCTTCTAAAAGGAAGGTACCATCCATACCATCTTGTACTGATGCTTCTAATTGTGTTTCCACAAAAAGTGCAGGATGGAAAAATAATTCCAAACAAGTATGGATGAAGAAAATGAAGAAGCAGAGCTCTCCTGAAACAGCACAACAGGTCAAGAAAAGTAGCCTACAATCAGAAGGACTGAAGAGGTTAAGATTCGTGGGACAATGCTGGTGTTGTAACAAGTATGGGCATTTTGCAAAGGATTGTTGGTACAATCCACTGAATGCCAAAGCACAGAGGAAGCCCATGCCAAGGGGGAGAAAGCCAGAAGGAAGGAAGCAACATCCACAGGTCCAGAGACATCTGTTTACTGCAAATAGATTTGGATTACTTGACAACATCTGGGATGTTTGCAAAAGTGGTCAAAATGATACATGTCAATCTCCAACTGTATCCAAAGATGAAAAGAAGAGAAGATCACTGAACCTGGCTAAAAAGGAATCCTTGGGAAGCAAGAAGAAGAAAGCTGAAAAAGCTCCCAAGAAGATGTTGAAAAAGGAAGAGAAGTCCTTGGAGTCTAAATCCAAGAAGGGTGAGTCATCTAGAAGGACCACCAAGAAGACATGCTTCTACTGTGGCAAGAAAGGACATATCATGGATCTTTGTGAACAAGCCATGAAATTCAATAGAGGCAGACCGGACTCAAACAGACAATCAATCCAGAAGAAGCAGAAGGGATTGGTTGAAAACAAGTTGCCCAAGAAAGGTAGCTTGAAAGCATCAAAGGAACCATGTGGAATATCCAGAACTGAGGCCACACTTCCAAGTGACTTACTAGTCATATGGCCAAATCAGTTGCAACTTGCCAAAGATCTGCAAAGAGCTGAAGATGAAGTTCTGGCAATTGCTAAGGCAAAAGGGAAGAAGAATATTTCACATGAAGATGTATTGAGATCCACACCAGCACAACCATCATTGAAGATCAAATGTGCAAGTGTGAAGAATGGTGAAAATGGGACATCTCGGTTGAGAGAATCTTCTCAACCTTGTTGTTCACATTGATGAACCAAGGAGGTTCCATCTTATTCCCTAATCACTTGTATTTACATGTGCTGACATTGCAGGGAATTGAAGATGATGATCATTCTCAACTGGAGGATGGTTTGGACAGAATGGAGTGCACCCCTTGAGGGGGAGCCAATCTGAAGAAGATGGGATTCTGAGATTAATACCATCTTGAGAAAAGTGAAGGTATTCCAATCATACTTTCATCCCTTGTTTCTTAATTGAGTTTATCTTGTCAATTAAGGGGGAGTATGGATTGAAGACAAATGGATGAAAGGGGGAGCTTTATCTTTGCACCTGAACTTTCTAATGAGTTTTGTGAAGTTGTGCAGGATTTAGCAAATTCATTGTTATATCTGAAAAATTTCAAACCCCTAAGCATGATCTCACATGTGTAGAGAATTATGGACAGCTTTGAATTCCTTGGTTATATCACTCTTGTTTTCTACACCGGGTTAGCCCAAGTAGACTTAGAGCTGATTTACTAAAGGTTCTTTGCTAAAGAGAACATGTGACATCATCCCTCTCTTAGTGATTTTCAAGAATATGCTATTCAAAGGGAGGAAGATTTTTTTTGAAAGTGAACCACACCACACCTTTGCATTTGATTGCCAATAAGGGGGAGAAATATTGGCACACATATTGACCCATTCATATGTGCTGAAGGAGTGTATTGACAACAAATACAAAGGGGGAGATTGAAGTGCATTGTGTTGCATTTGTTGTCAATGAGGCATGAAGTTTTCTTGGAATGAATGGAAGTCAGGGAATGTCAAGATGTGAGTGACAAAGGTTGTGATGGTGTTGGTGGTGAAGGAGAATGTCCATGGTACTAAGATGCATGTCACTTAGGAGATTCACTAAGTGGTATTGGAAATTGTGGTTGAAACATTCTCCATGGAAATCTGACGATTGCTGAGCTGCTCTTTAAGTTCATAGAACTTGTATCAACTGGATACAAAGTCACAACATGATTAGAAGACCATGCATTGTAGTGACAATGCATGAGGAGTTGAAAGGAGTTCCATCCACAACTACTAAGTGGATGATGTGCATTAATGAAGTCCATGCACTATCACTTAGTGCATGTGAACATGAAGATGATCCAATTGATCTCTGATTAGATCAATAAATAACATTGAAGATTATAAGTGATTCAGGAGTTCGATTGATGAAGAAGAAACCTTTTGAATTCCATATCCTAATGAAGATCATATGAGGAGAAGTAATGGAATTCTTAAGAAGAAGATGAGAATAAAGAAAGGAGGAAGAAGGCTTGGAGTGGCTCTTGGCATTTCACATTATGTATGTGGTTACTTTGTTTTTATACAAAGTACCCTATATTTACTTTGCCAAAAAAATTGGCCAGCCAAGGCACCTTGAGGGTTCAACCCCAAGGCATGGGCACTAGGGCACCACGCCCGGGGGAACCCGTGGGGCGAGCCAGGGCGGCAGGGCGCACACCCAAGACACCGCATGGGCGCCTGGGGCACGCCCGGAGGAGCGTGGCAGGGGCGCATGAGCGCACCCGCGAGTGTCAGGTAGTGCATAGTGGGCGCCATAGGCGCGCTCGCAGGGAGCATAGGTGGGCGCAGAGCGCGCCCGCAGAGAGAACCCGGTGCGGGGCGGCACCGGGAGGGGAGAAGTTCAACTGGTGAGTAGCGGGCAGCTCCTGGGTAATAAACCGCGCAAGAACCGCGAGAGGTTTCGATGTGGGACGCGGATTTTTCCCGCGGAAGAAATCCTGGCCGCTCATCCAATCGCGCGGCTGATCACAGCCGCTCATCGCATCCCGCGTGAGATCTCCTGATCGCGGCCGTCCGAGGATATTCAAACGCCTGATCCAACGGCCGTAGCTCGTCTTCCACCTCGAGCTCGAGCCGAGAACACCCCGAAGCCACCCGCATGCTGCCGCTGAACCAGAGCCTCCCCGAAGACAAAATTCGAGTTCCCGGCCACCATTTTTGAAGTCGAAGGCTCCCTCGTGCTCGTCTGGCCACACTGAACACAACCATGCATTAAAAAATGCATGCATGCGATGAGAGGAGAATTCGAAGCAATGCCGAGGCAAGAGAAGCTGCCGAGGCCACGTAGGGTTGATGTTTTGCATGGTTTGTGCCTAAAAAGAGGCCGTGCATGCGTTATAAATCACATGCACGAGGAGGAAAGAAAATAAAAGATCCCGCGTGAAACAGAGGATAAAAATCAAGATTTGGAAATATCTTTGAAGGTCTGAAGATTTCGGGGATTCGAGATTTATCCCACGCGGAAGGCAGAGGCTCTCCTCGCCTATAAAAAGAGAGGTCGAGCCCTCGAGAATGCTTGCTGAAACTCTGTTGAAAATCCGAGTCCCGTGAGAGCTCTGCCTCGCGATGTTGAAGCCCCGCTCAAGTTTACTTGTGCGGCTTGAGTTCCTTGCGCGCTACTACTTTGCGCGACAAGAAGAAGGATGAGGAGGAGTCCCCTGTGCGCTATCCTTTGCGCGACAGGAAGGAGGAAGGGCAGCGCCAACTTGCGCGCCCCCTCTGTGCACCGCGCCCCCTGCACGGTAGGCGCTTGCACGGCCAAGTGCACCCTTGCACTTGCGCGCCCACGGCCGAGGTCCTTTGTGCCTTGTGCTTGCGCGACAGAAGCTGTGAAGAGAGGAAGGCCGCACCCCTTTGTGTGCCTATTTTGGAGGTGGAGTGCATACCTAGTGTGTGTGTGCAAATGGAGTAAGAGGACCCTACAGTTTTGTGTGTGCAAAGAAGAAGACCCGAGGACATTGTGCCTTGTGTGCTAGGTGAAAAAGAGAAGGCCGTAGCCTTTGGGTGTATGTGCAAACAAGAACAAAGAAGGCCGAGAGTTTTGGGTGTGTGCAAGGAGGAGTGGAAGGCCACCACATTTGTGTGTGTGCAAAACAAGAGGAAGGCTGAGGCCTTAGTGCCTTGTGTGCAAAGATCAGTGGAAGAGTCCGTAGCCTTGTGTGTGCACACTTTGAAGAACAAAGAATACTTTGTGTGTGTGCAAGAGGAAGTGAAGGCCAAAGTGTCAAGTGTGTGCAAAATGAAACAAGTGTGTGTAAAGAGACAAGTTGGCCGAACCTAAGTGTGTGCACTAAGAAGTGTGTATACACTTAGAAGAAATAAGGAGTGACTCACACTAAATTAGAACACACTCTAAGTGTGTAAACAAATTGGATAAAGTGTGTGAAGGAGGAAGAAGGTGTGTGCTTAAAGTGTTACACCCTTTGTGGGTTTACTGCACCAAGAAGAGAAAGAGGAGAGTGCATGCATGCATGCATGCACGTGCACACGTGAACATTGCTAAATCAGTGGTGTGCATTTGAGTTGACCAAGACCAGGAGGTTCTTGAAGTATTGAGAAGGCCATGCAGTCAGTGCATGAGGAAGCAGAGATGCCATGCACTCAGTGCATGAAGTTGTGATGAAGTGAGACTGAGCCAGACTGAAGTGAAAGATATTGTTTGTCTGAGTTTTCAGTATTTTAGAAGAGCCTGATCAACAGAAGTGATCAGAAGTTGCTGAGCAAGACCAACAGACCTTTTCAGAGGCTGTTGAAGATTCTTGAAGAGAGAAGTCAGGTCATCCTCAGAAGAAGGAGATAAAGCCTGAGCAAGACGAGAAGACCTGATCAACTCAAGTGATCAGAGGTACCGAGCAAGGCCAGCAGTCTTTATCCCAGGCTGCTGAAGATACTTGAAGAGCTGAACAAGAAGAAGAGCTACTCGTGTAACTCGAGGAGCCAGGAGAAGACCCCTATGAGACTCAGGGTGGAAGAAGTCTTCAGTGGGATTCTGGAGCAGGCCAGTGGGACTCTGGTAACACTGTGGGATGCAGTATAAAGACCCTCCTGTGGGACTCAGGAGAGATACAGTGGGACTCTGTATCGACCATTGTAATTTTAACAGGTTATAATGGAGAATCCATGCTGGGAGAGCATGGCAAGGATGTAGGCCTTTGGTGCCGAACCTTGTAAATCCTTGTGTCCTGTGCCTTTATATTTACTGCATCATTCGAGGAAAGGTGAGAGATACAAGAAGAGTGGATCGAGGCTTTAACCAGCCATAGAGGTTTAATTGATAAGGAATCAATTAGTAAAAAAGTTTTAAGGGATCACTGATTCACCCCCTCCCCCTCTCAGTGATTCACACTGATCTGGGCACTTCACTTTTGGGTGTAATGTCATGGGGTGTTTTCTTGAAAATGTTCTATTGAATTATTTAAGTAATGTGAATCATGAAATGGAGTGGTTTTGGGTGATGTGTGGGTCTTTGCCGCTGCGTTTTTGAGTAGTGGGTAAATTTTTTTTTACAGAGTGTGTTGGGTCCTGTTGATGCGGTTCCGGGTAGCAGGTATCAAGGACACATACATACACATGCATAGGTAAGACATATATATATATATATGTCCTCTTTGTATATATTCCCTCATGGCGCGGGGAATATGTACAATGCAGCTAGGGGTGTATATATATATATGTATAAATGCATGTGCGTGTGTGCGCCAAGTGTCAGTTTGAGTGGTCATCGACAGATAACGACAAGTTTGAGGTAGGTCCCCTATGCCTAAGCTTTTAATATGAAATTCATAATTGCTTGATTGTTTTAAAAATATGTTTTACACTATGCTATATACACATGCTATGGAACCTGATTGCGGTTGCTAGAAACTATTACGCCTTGTATTGGAAAATTGAAAATGTATTTCAAAGCCGTTAGTCTTAAGTGAATTTTCTTTAGAAATGGATTTCTTAAGTGGTTTTGAATTGGTAAGAGGTATTTCCAAAGGTGTTTGGCCTTTTGGCTGGTTGATTGTAAAAGGGTGTTCCTTTTTTGTAGTTAAGCATGTTTGGCATCTTAATAATGTTTTATGAAATAGAAAAACCTCTATTGAGGCCCGTTTGACACTTTGAGATTTGAGTTGCGGAAATAGAAAACCCCTTTTGAGTCATTCCCCTAAATTTGAAAATAAAATGTTATGCAAGTGTTTATGAGCGGTTTGCGATATATGTGCCTAGTGTAAAGGATTGTGCGTGATTGTGTGATGTAAAGAGGGGGAATGCACTTAATTAGGGAGTGCGGTGGTGAAAGGTTGAATGAATTTTAGATAATGAAAGTGTAATGTACTTGTTTGATTGTTTGATAAAGAAAACTCACCACCATTTGAAATAGAGAACAATGGGAAAACCCGGGTATCTAGGTGGGTGACCAGGACCAGTACGCTAGATGACATGGCAGGGGTTCGTCCTGGTTTGTCTAGCAGGATTGACGCAACAACACTAACTAAACATATGAATTTCTGAGGTTCATGGCCTTCTAAGCCACGTTTTCTGAGGGTCTTGGTCTTCTAAGCCACGTTTCACTAAGGTACGAGGTCTTTAGGTTCCCACTTGTTCTAGATGCCTATAGGGATTACCCATGGTGCTCATTTTTGTCATGCTGCTAATGATGTAACTTTTTTTTCAACTGTTTCATACTTGATGTCTTGTTTGTGAAAACCATATTTTAACCCAAACTAGTTTCTTTTAATTTTGAAATGTTAATGCATGCTTGAAACCTATTTTGAAAATGTAGTGGGAGTAAAAGGCTTTACCTGAAAATGAAAACGCATTACTTGAATTTGAAAATAAGGAAAACACTATTTTATTATATCTTATTTTTCAAACTGGCATGACTGGATTTCCTACTAAAGGCAGGGGCATAGGACGTGGTTACATTTTTGGCTTTCCTACTGAGAATCTCGGTGCTCACGCCTACTTTACTTTTCAGTTGCAGGTTTCAGTCTTGGATCGCTCTTGGGAGCGAGTGTGGTTGTCGTACCATGGTGATCCATGGGGTCACCTGAGGTATGTCACGTTTCTTTGTTTATTCCTTTTTCTGCTGCCACGTTGTTCAATTTCTTTTCTCCTTTACTTATCTCTTTATTCAGTTTGTGTTTATTTATATTTGTCATGGTCCAAATCGTTCCCAATTGGTTTGTTTTGGTGCCCGTCACTAGTTGCCAGCTCGTGGGGATCGGGAACGACCTTCGGGCCATGTCGCGGATCGGGTCGGGCGTTGGGTCGGTTGACGACCCGGCCTGGTTCATGACACTTCATAGCTAAGTAAATTTATTTAGGTCAAGATGGGGTTGAGTGGGGTCTTAAAAGGGGGTTTTGAATTTTTTTTTAACAATTTTTCAAAATAAAAAACTCCCATTCCCATAGTTTGCTAGGTAGGGCCACACGGTTAGACAAATAATGCACCCAAACCATGTTCCCCTATACTGGGGTGAAAAATTTATATTAGGTGGGTGTATGGATTATCAAAATATTCACAATCCATGAAAATCCCCATTATCAAGGGTTTCACAGTTTGCACTATAGGGGTGCATAGTTTGGCTATACCATGATCCAACCATGCACAACCTAGAAAACATCCATAAATTTCCAATTTCATTTGAATCACTACTAAAAATTAAATAAAAAAATAATGATCAAAAGATGGTTGATGAGTACTAGAAAATAAGTAATAGGACGTTACAACCTCCCCACTATAGAAACTTTCTATCACCATAAATCCTTTCAAGAAGTTTCCATTTTAAAAAGATGAGGCCAGTACTCCCTCATTAGTTCCTCCCTCTCCCAAGTCTCATGTGAATCAAAATCATTATTCCATAGCACACATACCAAAGGTATTATACTCCCATTAAGTACCTTCATCTCAGAATCAATAATCCTAACTGGATGCTCAGTCATGGATAAATCAGTCTCAACATCAACATCCTCCTAGATCAAGACATGAGATGGGTCAGAAGGGTACTTCCATAGTGGAGATACATTGAACACATTATGTATCAACATCAGCCATAGTGGGAGAGTTAATTGGTAATACACTTTCTCCACCTGATCAACAACCTCAAAACATCCCACAAAATTCGGAGCAAGATTCCATGACTGAAAGTTATTTTTTATTAATACCAAGAGAAAACCAAATTACACTTCACGGGGGAAGAAAATAATGAATTCCAAGAGAGTCCTTCCGAACCAAAAAGAGGTGAAACTTTAAATAACATGAGGTTATTAGCTGAAAAATATAATAGTCTATAATGCCGATCGGCATAAGATTTATACCACATTTGTTTTCAAAATTATTTGATGAATCAAATGAATATTTAGCATCATCTATTAGACCAAACTCGGTCCAAACAAATAAGTTTCACAAATCTCTAATAAGCATAATGGATATTTACAAGTCCTTCCATAAAAGGCCTCAAAAGGATCCATTCTTATTGTAGACTAATAGCTATTATTATAAGAAAACTCAACCAATCCCAAATGTTCAACTCAAGAACCATTAAAATTGAGGACACATTCATGATACATTTCCTTAAGAATTGATATATCCCTATCTTTAACCATCTGTCTAAAGATGGTATTTAGTAATCAAACAAACCTGAGATCCCATCACTTCCTGAAGGACTATCCAATAGAAATAAGTAAAACAAGGATCTCTCTTAGAGAATATAGAATATGGAACTCCATGAAAATGAAAAATCTATTAAACATAGATATTTTCCAACTCCTCAAATTTGTTTGTATCATGAATGGGTATAATGTGTGTTTATTTTTCCATCATATTGATCATAAACCATATCAAATTCTACTTTTTAGGGGTGTATAAAAACCCAATAGAAAAGTATATGGAAATATCATCCCACTTATAAGTCATCACTGGATATAGTTGAAGAAAACCTGAAGGTTTCTGGTGATCTTCCTTGGCCTTCTGAAAATTATAGCAGTGTGAAACAAAGTTTGTGATGTCCTGCATCATACAAGGCAACCAAAATCATTTCCTTATTTCATAAAACATCTTTGTGGTCCCTAGGTTCACCAACCACTGTAAATTATGGAAACTGTCTATCACAAATTTCCTCATCGAAAAAGGTACAACAAACTAATTCCAAAAACATAATATATCCTCTGTAGAGAACGACCACTTAGAAATAACCTCACCACTATAAATAGATATCTTAATGATACATAATCCATCATCAAGATGTTGTTCCTAAAGAATCATCTCGAGAAAATTAGAGGTCAACTGAACACCAACCAAGACAAACTTAGCCTCTTCATCTTAGACTCCTAAATTAAATTTTGTAAAAAGAGCCACTTGTTTCCACTCCCCCTATGATTCTTTAATATCTTGGGTTGGAAGTTTCCTATCATAATGGACATTCCCTTTCCATGGAGTGTAAGAGATATAAAAATCAAAATATTGTAGATACTCCACCCAATTCCACTGGTGGAGATTAAAATATATTTATGATAAGATATAACTCAAGTTCTTATAGTCAGAATACACAGTAAACATTTCTATGAAAAATTTAATGTCTCCAAATCTTAAGCACATGAATCACATATGCGATTTCAAGTTCAGGGGTCAAATAACTATTCTTATGTAGACTAAGATTACTAGATCCATAGGCTACCACGTGATCACTCTACATAAAAACACAACCAAAACCTGAAACCGATGTGTTATAGAAGACAACATAGCCCTGGCCAGCCTCTAAAAGAGTCAACACTAATGTATAAGTCAAAATACATTTCAAATAAAAAAATAAAATTGACATTTATCATCCCAAGAAAACTTCACCCCCTTCCGAGTGATAGCGGTCACTAGTGAATCAATATTCAATAAATCCTTTAAGAATTGGTGATAATACCCCACTAAACCTAGGAAGTTATGAATCTCTAAAACATTACGTAGTTTCTCCCATGTCATAACAAAATTCACCATCTTAGGGTAAACTAAAATACCCTCTTCTATGACCATGTGTCCCAAGAAATATACTTTATTGATACAAAAATTACCTTTCGATAGCTTGGAATAATATCGGTGATTTATCAATATTTCCAAAACTACTCTCAAATAACACACATGGTACATCTTATACTTAGAGTAAACTAGGATGAAATATATAAAGAATACCATGAATGTATCAAGATACTCATGTAAAATACAATTCATCAAATCCATAAAGACTCTAAGAGCATGGTTAGACCAAATGGCATGATAAGATACTCATAATGGACATACCATCTTCAGAAGGTAGACTTCTGAATGTCAAATTATTATGTTCTCAATTAGTTATAACCATATCAAATATAAATATTTGATAGCACTTTACCCCTTTCAACTAGTCAAAAAAATCATCTATCTGTGGTAATAGATACTTTTTCTTTATTGTAACTCATTTGAGTTTCTGATAATCAACACATAGGAAAAGTGTTCCATTAGATTTATTTGAAAATAGAATAGGTTCTGCCTATAGTGATGCACTTGGACATATAACGTATTCCTATAATAAATCATCCAAATGAGTATTCAAATCATTCATTTCATCTAGTTACATATGGTAATAAGGTATTGATTCCAACTGAGTACAAGGCACTAAATCAATAAAAAACTTTAACTCCCTTACTGGTGGAAAACTATAGAAGTTGAAAGGGAAAATGTTAGGAAACTCAATGAAAACTGTAAGAAGATTTTCACTCAAAGATCCATGCTCTAAATCAAAATAGAACACTAATATTAATATCCCCAACTCTGGATAAGATGATCCAACTCTACTCGACATCGGGTCCCATCCACTATGAAAGATATGGAACACCCCATCAAGCACATTAAAGGAGACCCGTCAAAGATAGAAGTCAATTCATACATTATTAGAAATAAACCAATCCATCTAAAAATGGAATCAATATGTTTCATTTTTTGAACTAGAAAATCAAAAGTAAGCTTGATCTATTATAAGGAGAAGACATAAGTAGGACAATGGAGATTATTCCCTCTCTTTGTTCCGAGGGGTGTGTAATATCCATCACATAAGATAAAATATTTGTAGGAAGATTTAGAAGGTTCACAATACCAGATGATATAAATGAAGTAGATTCACTAGTATCAAATAAAATAGTCACTAAATATAAAGATATTGTGATGGTACCTCTCACAATCATTGGACCTATATTAGCTTCCTCTAGAGAATCTTCCATTGTGTGAAGAAGCTTCATTATGGATGTCTATGGTTGGGACCCCTTTATTCAAGAAGCATATGATTTTATCATAGTAATTTTAGGTGTTGATGATCCCATTCCACTACGTGGGGAAAATATATAAAATAATTTATGCAAGTGTCTGAGTGACCACAAGGACTACATACCTCGTGTGCCTAAGTGAAAACACACTTTGAATGCCCATCCTTTCAACACTAGAAGCAAGTAAAAGGTTATATTCCCAGCATTTTGAGGGATTTATAAAAACCCTTCTATCAAGATCCACCATGATACTCATCACACTTTATATTTCCTTTAAAGGAACTCACATAATTGGAATTGGGAGAAAAAGGAACTGCCATCAACCCAAACTTATGATGCATGTCTAGCTCAACCATTAATGCCATATATAGCACATCAACATAAGAAAATAGCTTCATCAATAAAACCTGATAATAAATATTAGATTGAAGTCCCATATAAATCATTTGATTATTCATCTTATCATTTCATATAATATCAATTGAAAAAATCACAATCTTGGAAAATCGGTTTGCATACTTCCTTATAGTTCTATCATCCTGTATGAGTTTTAAAAACTCCATAGCCTTAGCCAGCACCAGATACTCTATATAGAAATGAAAATTGAAATTAAGTTTAAATTCCTTATACTATAAACCCTAATAATTCTTATATACCACCATAAAGTCCCAATATATCTTGATAGTTCCTCTCAGCTTAAAGGTGACACATTTCACATTTATTGAATCAGGAATTTCCAAGAAGTCAAACAAAAGAACTATCTTCTTCAATAAAGCCTCATCCTCTTGATAATCATTTGATCCTTGGAATGCTGGTGGATTTTGATGAAGGAAATCCTAATCATGATTATAAGACTCATCCTTTTGAGGTTAAACAACTAGAGAATAAATGAGAATGGTTGGAGGTGCCTATCCGAGAGCTTGGATGGTATGAATAATAATCTGAACCAGATTCCGGTTTATGGGAGGATTCTCTCATTATGGTTCAATAAAAGCTTCCTCATGTGGAATATTCACACATCTTCTCAAGGGTATAATTATACACAAAATCAGTAAACAACATTGAGTACATAAAAAGGCTACTCTGATCAACAACTAAAACAAGAGAAATAGGGAAATTAATCCCATCAAATAAGATATTGAGATTTGGATTTTTAATCTATCTGAAACAAAAGTAGGTAAAATACTATAATTAGATCAAATTATTCCTCAAGGGGTCTTTCACAAACCACACATGGTGACTTAAGTCTCATTAGAATGATATATGTCTAGAAACTCACTCGTAACTACCTCCGAAGTCCCAAAAAGACACTCCAAAATGCATACTAACATCAAGGAAAGGTTCTTAACATGAACCTATGATACCACTTTGTCACGAACTAGCTTAGATACCCTACCTAATCTGACATTGACATATTAATAAGGGTGTTCATAATATTCATGGGTTGGATACTAGCACCTAGCATCATACAAGATAAAATACGGAATGAATTTTCTCCAAAAAAAGTGGAAGATAACAGATACAAGTCATATGCTTAAAAACTCCATAGGAAGAAAGTACAAGAAACCAAAAAGGCGTAGAAAACCCCAAAATAATACATCAAAAAGTACTCATCAACTAGAAAGATAGTTCAAATGTCCTAAAAGCAATATCAATACAACCCCAAAAGGATCAAGACCATCCAATTCCCCCATGAGTCGCTTTCCCTTCGCTCGGACCTAGTAGAAGTAAATATGTAAATTCTTGAACGAAAAGATAGGGTGTGAGATATAAATCCCAATAGGGTCTCACCAAGTGTTCCATAATAAGATATCATAATAATACACCAAATCACGCTTTAAATATTAATAAACTAGGGAACGTGAATACATTTTAATATTTAAAACAAAACATTCTTTCATTTCAAAATAATGGAAAACATTTCAAACATGGATTTGTTTATATAAAACAGTTTATATAAATCAGTACGCATGAGTAAAATAGTTTCATAATAAATGTAATATATATAAAAATAGTCACAATAAGAACCATAGTCATCTTCTCTATGGTATGACAGTTTCTTGTTATAGTATCCTCACACATCTCATAATTATAATGGAAATATCTGTACACATGTCCCTCAGGATCAAGCTGAATATAACTCATCAATATCCCATCAGGGATAAGATCAACACAACTATGTTTTTGTTAGAGTTATCATCGTCAATCCACTACTAGAGAATTATAATCCTAGAATTATTATCCCAAATAACCTATTAACTACCTAGGCTCTAATGTGATCAATCAATCAAGAAAAAAATAATGGGAATATTATCTCATTTCAAATCAAATCATCATTTACAATTCAATTTCATAATTTTCAATTTCAATATGAAAAATCAATTTCAAAACAAAAAAAATAGTTCTTTTTCATTTCATGCCATTTAAAAAAAATCAATCATAGGTTTTCATTAATTAAATTTAATCAATTTTCTAAAATCATTTATCAAATCATTTCAAAAATTACATCAATTTCCAAAATACGCCCCAAATTCCAATTTCATTTGAATTGGTATTTTTTTCAAAATTCAAGCTAATTCCAATTATAATTCCAAATCATGTCAATTTGGGTTTTCATAAATTGATTTAAATATATTGAAAACAAATCAACCACACCATGGTTTAATTATATAGCACAATCTAAAATGGAACCACCTACCTTTAATCAAATAATCACAAATCAACAATTGACACATGCGGTGGGATTTTAAGAACAACAACAATGGAGATCAAGAAACAAAACCTAGAGTCAAGACCCATTTAAATGAAGTTTATATTCACCCATTATAGTGATATAACACCCTCTAAGGTGGAGATAAAGATAGAGCAGGAGAAAACACATGATAAGAGATTCACATACCCGAAGAAGATTTAATGAGATTTATCACATGTTAATACACCAAGGAATGGGTTTGGGGGATCTAAACGCATATATAAAGATTTCTCCAAGCTAAGGAAATCTATTTAGTTCAATTTTGGGTCGATCGGGGGCTTAAACAGGGGTTCGGTAAAAAATTTATAATTTTTGGGAATAAAAAATATCATGCACACTGTTAGATGGGTTGGGACGCATGGTTAGACAAATTGTGTTCCCTAATCGTACACCCTTTTACTAGGGTGCACAGTTTTTCAAACCGTGCACCAACCATGAAATCCTCCACTATCCAGGGTTTCATGGTTTGCACTGGAGGGGCGTACAGTTTGGGAAAACTATGCGCTAACTATGAACAGCCTAGAAAACCTCCAAAAATTTTCAAATTTCACCTAAAACACCCCTAAACAAGATCTATCCAAAGTATGATCAAAAGAAGGTTCGATGAGTACCTGAAAATAATTAACATGATGTTACAATAATTATATAAATATATATATTTATATATTTATATATTTAATTATATAAATATATTTAATTATATAACTATGTTTATAATTATATGAAAATATTTTTAAATATATTTATTCATAAATACATATATATATAATTATAAAATTATAATTAATATATTTAAATAATGGATACATTTACTATATTCACAATTATATATATTTATACATTAATATATATATAATTATATATAAACACATTTAAAATTTATTTATTTATAATTATAATTATAAATATATATATATATATCAATAATTATAAAATTATAATAAATATATTTATTATATTAATAATATTATATATTTATATATTAATAATTATATAGATAATTATATAACTATATTTATAATTATATACAGATATTTTTAAATATATTTATTTATAATTATAATTATAAATATATATCTTTTTAATAATTATAAAATTATGATATATATATTTAAATAATAAATATATTTGGTTATAAATTCATATTTTTAATTTTTTAAATATTTATTTATAATTATATAAATTTAATTTTTTTTAATTATATTTATTATTTATAAAAATTATGTCTTTATTAGAAGTTTGTTAGAACTCACAAAGATTTATTTTTATCAATGATAAAAAATCGTTGATAAATCATATCTTTATTAGCATTAAAATTTTATCACAAATAATGATACATTTTATCATCACTTACTACTTTAGCACTGATTAAATCACTCTTTATCAGCATTTTTTTGAAAGTGCAGATAAAATCCTTACCTATTTTTTAAATAGAACCTTAATAGAGTCCTCCTTACTCTCTCCATTCAAGATCTTGTGGATCTGAATCGTTGTCGCCACTCTCCATCGATCTTCTTGATGAATTGGTCCTCTAAAAAGATAAGGTATGTGATTATTTCTACACACCCGATCACATTCCAATCACATTCCAATCTACACACCCGATCTGATCCTTATTCCACCATATCTCATCAAATGAAAAAAAAATGATCGAACCTATGTTGGTCGACCACTCTAAAAATTCTTGTCTTCCATTGAGTAGTTATTCATTTACCCAAACTTGATGGCTTCACTCTGGGAGGCACCCAAATGTCATTCTAAAATACCCACCAAAGTCTCTACCTGACTTTAGGTGTGATTCTACAGCCAAATCCCCAATCAACCAGAACCATTGTCACACTCTCCTGCCCACACTACAACAACCCCACCATTTACAAGTTGTTTCAGTCAACGATACACAAATAAGAGTTTTCATGGTGTTTGTTTTTTCGGTTTATATTTCATGTCATGATTATTATTAGTAATCATTTGGGTGAATGAATTGAATTAGAGGCATTTTTTCATGGAAATTCTAATTGTGTTCTAGTTTTTAAATGTCCATGCATGTCGAAAATGCACTTAGTGGTTCTCATTATCATCTCATTGATCGACAGAGTGATGCATCTAATTTGGTTACCATCAGTGTAATTTATAAATAAATTTAATTATATGATTGCAAATAGTTTTTGTGTAAATATTTTAAAGTTTTTATGTAAATAATTTTGATAGTTTTTGAATTTTAAATGTTTAAAAATTAATTTTCACTAATGATTATGTATACATTTAAACTATATATTTTAAAATAAGTAAATATATGGATTATATAAATGATTTTAATGAATATGTGAAATCACTTTTTTTTAAAAAAATTAAATTTTAAATTTTGTATTAATATATTTGTCATAGTTTAAAGTTTATCTATTTTTTATCTTAAAATTATAATGATACGTTAAAATCAAGGTATGTAATCAGTTTTGATATGCCCCCCCTCGAACATCTTTGTTTGTTTCTAATTTTCCAAAATAGTTTAAACAGTGTTCATGTAAATGATCTTATTTGTACTTGATATGACTCCTTGATTCTCCAACCAATATCTCTTACCTTGAGCCATTGTTGGTTTACCCTCTCCCCTGCCTTCACATTCATTTTCACTCATTCATCATTATTTCTCCCTCTAATTGCATGGAGCTCCTAGCTATGCACCACAAAACCCTACCCACTTATCATGTAAGGCGATGACTGCAAATGATAAGTAGGTAGATTTTTGTGGTGTAAAGCCAGTATTCAACTCCATGTTTCAAGTATACCTCATTTAACCATGGATTAAAATCAAAAAAAAAATCCTCATTTGTTTCCAAGTATCTCTCCTGCTCCCATGGATTAAAATCACAATGTATTTTTTTAAAATTTCACTACCTTGTGTATTTTATTTTTAGTGACCATTAGAGTGTCATATTTCAATATTTTTTTCTTCTCAAGAAACCAAAATATGGAATGTATATTATGAAAAACATTGGGAGAGAAAATTTTAAATCTGAACGATTTATAATTTTTTGTATAAAAATGGTTTTCAAGCATTGATATATATATAGATAGTTTTGAATATTTGTATTAAAATCCAAATGTTGATCTCCTCTATGATGGGTTTTTATAGGGGAGAGGTCTCTCTCGTTACCTGAATTAGTGAAAGAGATATTATATATGGTTCACATAATATAGAAAATATTAATGATAACCCGTGTTATTAAAATCAGAACCATTAATAGAACAATTTATGTCGTTAAAATCATAACCATTAATAATATTACATTATACTAACATTTTAATCATAATATGAACTTTTTCTATGAAATGGTTTTTAAGATTTATTTATTTTGTTAAATATTAATATTACCGAATTAAATAGGATGGATATGTATTGAAAATGGATGGATGTTAATCATATGAAAAAATAGTATGAGGATGGGGTGAAATAGTTCATCATGTTTAAAACATATCACGCATTTCACCCTTCTCAAATACTTTTTCAATGTTTATGATATTTTTAGTTAAGAATAATTAGTTCAGATGATTTAGAAGAACACTTGATCTATCATGAAATAGATAGAATTTATAAATGTTGAACTAAATATGGTGAAAAATTGAATATATCTAGTGACTGGGATAATACAATGTTTTATCGATCATCTGATATGATTACAAGTGTGGACAATGATGAAGACCATATCAAGGATGTTATTACAAATGTAAAAAATAATGAAGATTGTATTGAGTAAATGATAATTACATTTTAATATAAACATCATGATTATCCAAAATTGTTTGGGAAGTTGAATTGTTTTGAAAAGATGCCATTGTATGTTTGTTGTACTAAATATATAGCATTTTCATCCATACTAAAGTTGTATAATTTAAAATCTAGAAATAGATGGAGCAATTCCAGTTTTAATGAACTACTTTCTCTCATGAATGATATGATCTTGGAAGATAATGAGCTTCCTTGCCGGACATATGATGCTAAATGAATAATGAATTCAATGGGTATGATCTATGAAAGAATACATGCATGTCTAAATGAATGTATACTATTTATCAAGGACAAAAAAATCACTTAAAAAATTCCCACAAAGTGTGGTTCTTCTCAATATAAGATAGATAAATAAGGCCCTATTAAATTTGTATGGAACTTTCCAATTATTCCAAGGTTTAGGCACCTTTGTGGAAGTGAGAATACTACAAGTCAATTGATATGGAATACAGATATAAGAAATAAATATGGGAAAAATTTTCACCCAACAAAATCACCTCGATGGAAGATAATTGATCATGAGTATCCTAAATTTGGAAATGAGCTGGGAAACCTTCGTCTTATTCCATCTAAATATGGAGTGAATCCTTTTGGTTTTCAAAGAAGCACTCATAGTACATGGCTAGTTATGTTTGTAAATTACAACTCGCCACTAATTGTGTTATCTCCACTTATATCAGGACTAAAACAATTATGCAATGATAATGATTTTTATTTGGATATATTGATCGAAGATTTGAAATAATTAAGGGATTCAAGGGTTATGTTGTATGATACATGTAGAAATAAATATTTCTCATTGAGAGCCACGTTGTATGGGATGATAAATGAATTTCCTTCTTATATAAATGTTTAGTTGTATAACATTAAAGTAACTCAAGGGTGTCCTATTTGTGAAAAAAGTGCACAATCAATTAGGTTGAAACAATCATCAAAGACTTTATTTCTAGAAAATCCCATATTTCTACCCTTATGACATAAGTATCAATCTTGGAAACATTATTCTATGAGAGTTTATAAGAACATATAACATTTTCTCCACTAATGAGAGATCAATTGTTTAATAATGTAAAATATATGGACACTGTTTTTGGTAAACCATTTTCAAAAAAACTTGCAAAAACTAGTTGAAAAAAGAGATCAGTTTTTTTTTTGAATTATCATATTGGAATTGTCTGTATGTCATAAATTTTCTTGATGTTTTTCATATTGAAAAAATGTATCGATAGTGTTATTGGAACATTTCTAAATTCACCAGAAAAAACAAAGGTTGAAATTAAGGTTGGTTCTAACATGATTGACATGGGAATATAGGAATATTTGGCACCAGCAATGAGTCAAAAAATGGACTTTTCTTCCTCTATCTACTTACACTCATTCTAATAAATAAAGATATTAGTTTTTTAACTTCTTGAATAATGTAAAGGTTTTATAGGGGTATTCATAAAATATTAGTAATTTTCTGTCAATGACTGATTTAAAGTTAAAGGGTCTAAAATCTAATTACTTTAATTTTTTAATAAAATATCTAATGCATGTAGCTTTAAATTTAATTTTTCCAGATAATTTTTTTCATATATTAAGAAAACTCTATTTATTTTATATATATATATATATATATATATATATAGATAAGTTATAGACCCAGTGAAATTTATAACAATGGAAAAGTAAACTGATTCCATATTATGTGAATAGGATATGTTCTTCCAATGAAAATTATTTAATAAGATGGTTCACTTGATGGTTCACTTGGTACGAGATATTCGACTATGTGGTCCTTTACATTATAAATGGATGTACACAATTGAATGGTAAATAGAGTTTTTGAAAGGTTATGTAAAAAATGAAAGTCTTCTAGAAGGTTTAATAGGGGAGTGATATGTTGTTGAGAAAGTAATTGAATTCTATACCGACTACCTGTCTAATGTAGAAAGAAGTGTTCTATCAAAATCTCATCACAATAGGTAGCTTGTGGGTGAAAGCATTTTTGGAGTAGATGTTGTCACAATTACTATTACATATTAGGGGAAATACCACCTTAACATTTTATATAATAGTTTAGAGTCATCCCCATATGTTGAAACTCATAAAGAAATTATTAGTCTTTTGACTCCATCAAGGGATGAAATCTGGATATCATATGCACATAATCAATAATTTATTGGATGGTTTCGAGACCATATTTTTAGGGAGTAAACGTATAATCCAGTTTCAATTTCAGAACAAATTCAATGGATAGACAGAGGACCAAGTGTGCATGTATTATCTTATAATGGTTATACATTATATACAAATGAACATGTTGAATACAATACCATGAAAAATAATGGAGTTAAACTTGTGGATGAAGCGATGCACATATCTGGTACCAAATACATAAATCCAATTTATCTAAATATCTCATACTTTGGAATTGTCAAAAAACTATGGGAGTTGGATTATACAACATTCCAAGTGATGATTTTTCAATGTAAGTGGGTTGATAACAGGAGTAGTATTAAAATAGATGAATCGGGATTCATAAATGTGTATTCCAGTAAGGAAGGGTACAAATAAGAACCTTTAATAATAGCATCAGAGTCAGTACAAGTATTTTATGCTCCAGATCCCACAAACGGAAGAAGAAATTATAGACTATATTGGTCTTGAGAATAATATTTGAAATCCTAACAAATGAATGGATAGGAGTCTCAGTTATAAATGTATACATGAGGTGTTATTTCATGATTTATTTGTCCAATAGATGTTCAACTATGTTAATTATGAATGAATAGTGTTCATAATTTTTGTAGGCATATATATCAATACTATTTGAGGGAAAACCTTGTGAATAGAAATTTGGAATAATTATTCCTCACATCACATCTACACAATAATTCTCATTGGAACCAAATCAATATAAAGTAATAGTGGAAAAATTGACCACAATGTTTGAAATCAAACTTACATACAATAGACTCTTCTTAATACCCATGATGTAGGGGTAAAAATATGCAATTTAATTATATCAAGTATATTATCATTCATTTCATTTAATATTCCTTTTTTATTTTTTAGGCAGCATTGGTTACTCATTACAGTCAATTTGGATACTCCAAAGATTTATTTTCTAGATTCAATGACATTATAGGAAAAAATGACTTTTGTGAAGGACTATTTTCAATGATATTAGTTTCCCATCATAAATAGTTTTTAAAAACATTATTTGTGATGGGAAAGGTTTCTTGTCAAAAATACATTTAGCTTGCACTACGCGTTGAACCCTAGGAATGCTATTTAGGATGGGAATATATCTCTTTCATTGTTGTTATTTGTGATAGTAGTTCACTACCATCACAAATAAACTATCTAAGGAAAATTATTTATGATGGGACCCATCATGAAAACTTTCGATCATTATTTGTTATTTGTGATAGAATTATCTCTCGTCTTAATATAAACTATCAGTAGAGGGTATTTACAGTGGGCCCTGTCACAAATACTCCTTTTTACCACCATAGTAATTAATAACGGTGGTTCTATTTATGATGGGAGTCTAGTCACAATTTTTCTAACTTATATATATACCCCCACCCTAATTTTTTCATTTTGTTCTTCTATAAACTCACCTTTCCTCCCTTGATCTCATATTATCTTTCTTAAAGTTTAAAAAGTTCTAAATTTAGAGGGGATCAACATTCAAGCTTTGTATCTGCTGAAATATTCTGTTTTAAGGTGTTTATTAAATTTTTTTAATTTTTATTTTATTTATTTTGTTTTATATTAGTTATAATCATTATTAATTAGTATTAACATTATTTAATTATATTTAGTTGGAATTACTTAGTTTTATTTTGTATTAATTAGTTTTAAGTAATAGTAATTATTTTTAATTATAGGTCTTTAGTTTTAATTTTTAATAATTATTTTTAATCAGAAGTATTTAATAGTAAGTACTTTTAATTATTTGTAATTAGTAATAATTAGTAATACTCAGTAATAATTAGTAAAAATCAAGTATTATTTAGTGCTAATTAGTAATAATATTTTGTAATTAATAATAATATATGGTAATTAGTAAAAATTTAAGGTAAATAGTCATAATTTGTGGTCACTAGTGGTAATTAGTAATGATTAGTGGTAAGGAGTAATGATTAGCAGAAATTAGTGATGATTAAGAGTAGAAAATTAAAAATTAGTAATAAATTTTTATAAATAAAAAAAATAGTAAATTGATATAATTTATAATAAATTGATATAAAATAGTATAAATTAATAACATTTTTTATAAATTTATAAAAAATAATACATATAAAATTTTTATAAATTAAAAAGAATATTTTATATCAGTATAAATTATTATAAATCACTATAAAAAATATAAATTATTATAAATTACTTAAAAAGAAAAAATGAAATAGGTCCCCAATTTTTAGGTGATGAGTAATGAAAAATTTCGACATAGTTGTCATAAATTGGTTTCATCGCCTAAAGATTGTAAAATCTAGGATTTACATCTCTTTAGTAATTTATAATATATTTTATTTCTTTATATAAAATTGTACTCAGAATTAGCAGTAATTAGTGGTAATTATTTATAATTATCACTAATTACCACTAATTTTGATTATAATTTAATATAAAGTAATAAAATAAATTTTAAATTACTAAAATGGTCTAAATCATAGAATTCATGATCTTTAGGTTATGATAAATGGCCAATTTGTGTCACCCATGTCCAAATTTTTCATTAGGTCGGTAGAACTGGGATAGGCAGGATGTGATGCGTCGATGGAAGCAGCAACAGTAAGAGGAGGTGATCTATATATGACGGGAGCAACAACACGAGAATAAAATAGAGTACATGTGATAGTTATTATAAATTAGAAATATTAAGTTTTAATAAGTAGTAATTTTTTTAATTAAAAGTAAATAGTTTTAATTTGGGATAATTTCTTTTTAATTATCAGTAAGTGGGTCTTATTAATAGTAATTACTTATAATTGATAAATAAATAGTATTAGTTCATTGAACTTAGTAATGATGTGTAGATATTAGTAATAAGTAATAATATTTTATAATATTTTTTAATAAGTTGTAGTAATTAGTAAATATTAATATTAAACCACTATAATTAGTAAAAATTAACGACAAATCACTATATTTTTTAAAAGTTAGAGTTGTTAGAAAAAATTAGCAGTAATTAATAAAAATTAATGGTAAATCGCTATAATTTTTTAAAATTAGCATTATTAGTAAAAATTAGTGATGATTAGTAAAATTTAGTAAAAATTAGTGGAAATAACTAAACATTTGTAAAAAATAGCAGTAATGACTAAAAATTAGTAGTGATTTGGAAAAATTAGTGATAAACCAATATAATTATTAAAAATTAGTAGTAATTAGCAAAAAGTAATTTTAAATTACTATAATTGATAAAAATTAATGTAAAGTAGCATTAATTAGTAAAAAATATTGGTAAATCACTATAATTATTAAAAAAATAGTGGTAATTAGAAAAAAAAAATAGTAAAAATTAGCAGTAATTAGTAAGGATTAGTAAAAAAGAACAATAAATCACTATAATTAGTAAATATTAACCGTAATTAGTAAACATTAGTAGTAATTAGTAAAAAACAGTGTTAATTAGTAAAAATTAGCAATAAATCACCATAATTACTAAAAATTTGCAATAATTATAAAAATTAGTAAAAATTAGCGGTAAATCACTATAATTAATAAAATTTAGTAGTAATTCATAAAAATTGGTAAAAATTGCCATTAAATTAGTTAAAATTAATGTTAAATCACTATAATTAGTGTAAATTATCAGTAATTAGAAATAATTAATGGTAAAAGACTATAATTATTTAAAAATTAGCAGTAATTAATAAAAATTAGTACTAATTAGAGGTAATTAGTAAATATTTGTACAAATAAACATTAAATTACTATAATAATTAAAACACTAATGGTAAATAGTTACATTTAGAGGTAATAAGTAATTTTTTTGATAAAGTAGCATTGATTAGTAAAAATTTACTGTAATTCATTATAATTATTAGAAATTAGTGGTAATTAGAAAAAAATTAGTGGTAATTAATAAAAATAAGATGTAAACATATTCAATTGATAATATATACAAGTAAATTATAATTTTTTAATTTTTTACTCTTTTTTAATCGTATTTTTATAATAACAAATTAATCATATATGATTTATTTATTTTATATTCTTTATAGAGATATGGAACAAGGAAGCCGATAATAATATTTATTACATGATCAAGATTGGATAAATCATCACATTGATCCGAATAATTCTTGTATAAATCTGGTACATATTAAGGGTATTGGAGCTATTTTATAAGTTGAATAATAAAAATGAGAATTTATTTAAAAAGGAACAATTAAGTGTCCATATAAGAAAAGTGATCTAAAGATGTTTGACACATTTTACAACATTGGGGGCTATATATTATGTTTTAGTTTTCAAAAACATTATCTTTTTTGGTATCTACATGGTGAATGTAGTTCCAAAAAATATACTTATAATTTGGTTCCAAGTCAATCATGGTTTCAAAATTTAGTAGATGATATAGCTTATCTATCATTTTAACAAATTAAAACTCGGGATGTTATTGATTTAACTCCGGAATTATAGCCATCTCAATTTTATGAGTTGTTGAAGTTTGTTGAGGATTCCTTATATCCTGGTTACAAGATAAAAAAATTGAAGGCGTTAAAAATTTTATGTCTATTAAATTAGATAATGGAATGTCAAATAACTATTGTGATTAGATATTCTCTTTTTTTAAAGAACTATCACTAGAAGTAAATGTGTTTCCTACAAATTTATATGAGATAAATTGTCTAGTTTATAATTTTAGTGTTGGTTGTCAGAATATTTATGCATGTTCAAATGATTCCATCTTTTATTATAGTGAAAATGAGTTGTTATTTAGTTTTCATTCATGTGGACAATTGAGATACAAAGAGGCTCAAATAGGAAAGTTTTCATTTATTCCTATAAAATAGTTGAGTTATTTCCAGCTTACAACCAAATTGTAGCATTTATTTATGTCTTAGGGCACAATGTCATTGATTTTATGGCACAAAAAAAATATTTAAATGGGTAAAATATTAAATCATATTTATAATGGTGATTAATGGAAAAATTTGACTAAGTACATCCATATTTTTCTTTAGAAGCCTAAAACATGTGATTGGGCCTTTAAACTGATGGTTTCTATCCATTTGGATCTTATGGTAGTCAATATTATTATTGTCTCATCTTTATAACTCCGTACAATTTAAATCCTTATATATTGATGAATAATCCATAAATATTTTTGACTTTATTAATTTTAGGACTTCCAAAAAAATATTGATGTTTATTTGAATTCATTGATTGATGAGTTAAATTTAGTGTAGATTAATGGTATCATTATATATGATGTTGTTGTAAAACAAAATTTCATAATCAAAGATGCATTAATGTGAAAAATTTGTAACTTCCCTACATATGGAATGTTATTTGGCTGGAGTACACATGTTACAAAATTATTTATGTACTATATGAGTGACACCAAAGCATTTATTCTCATCAATGAAAGAAAAACTTGTTTTTTTTAATGTCATTGAAGATTTCTTCCTACAAATCATCCTTTTATGAGGAACAAATATCATTTCAGAAAAGGTATAATTTAAAGAGACGGACCTCCAACAATAATATCAATTATTGTGTTAAAATCTACTGTCTCTTCAATACCTCCCATTACCTTTGGACTAACTATGGACCAAAAAAATAGACGGCTTTGGTAAAGAACATAATTGGATAAAATGGATCATTTTTTAGGATATTTCATATTGGTCTAATTTGTTGGTTTTTCACCTGCTAGATGTCATGAATATTGAGAAGATCTATTTTTATAATATATTTTATATAGTTTGGACACACCTAGTAAGATCAAAGATAGTTTAAAGGCACGATTATATCTTGCCCAAATTTATAGGCAGTCAGAACATTAACTGTTTAAAAATGATATGCCATAGAAATTAATGAATCCAAAAGTGGATTATATAGTTTCCAATGAAAATAATTTATTATATTATCAATGTATTGTAGATTTGCAGCTTTTGGATGGTTTTTTTTCTATTTGACTAGATTGGTCAGAAATGGTCATATTACTAGACTAAAGAGTCATGACTGTCACGTTATAATGGAAAGACTTTTACTAATTGGATTTACAGGTTTGTTGAATCCTATTATTTTGGATTCTCTAATAGAAATATCATATTTTTTCAAGAAATTTGTGTGGAAAAAATAGACTATGATGCACTAATTAGAGTGCAAAAATATTTTTTAAAATTTTATGTAAATTGGAAAAAAAATCCACTAGATTTATTTCAATAGAACATTTGATACTACATTTTATGAATGAAGAAAAATGTGGTGGGTTGGTAAAATTCCAATGGATGTAATCATATGAGAGATGCATATAGAAATTGAATAAAAAGGTAAATAACAAATCATCAGTTGAAGGATCAATTAGATAATCTTGTTTGAAGGAGGAAATTTCTTTTTTATGCTCTCATTATTTTTAATCTAAATATCCATCAAAGCATAACTGAATGGGATGTAATGAGGTAAATATTGAAAATTAAATAAAAAATAAATTATCATTTTTTAATCAGCCTGAACTTGTCTTTGGTGGAGTTCATGAATGATAGATTTTAGATGATGAACATTATAGGGCTCATACATATGTTCTACCGAACTCTGGAGAAATGAAACCATTTATATAGTGAGTGATACAATCACTAATTATATAATTTTTTTAAAATTAAATTAATATTATTTTATTTATAGATTATATGATAATTATATCAACAAAGGGTTTCCATGAATTATACAATCTACTCTTGAAGAACGTCGATAAAATAAATTTTCTAATGGTTTCAAAAAAATGTTAAAGTAAATTGTTTTTAGTTTAACATATAAAATCAATTTATTAATTGTTATATTGATATATTTTTTTCAAATTTTTAGGTATCTCAACATGTTAATAAAATATATAATTGATTTTGGGTATTGAGTAACCCACCATCCAAAATGGTTAAATCTTATAATGCATATGTGGTGAATGGTTTTCAGTTTTATACCCATGCATATGGGGAACCAAAAACAACAATTAATAGTGGTGTGTGTTTGAGAGGATATCATCATAAAGGAAGTGAAGTTGAATTTTATGGCATACTGGAAGAAATAACTAAACTATGGTATCTGGGAAAAAATTACATTAAAATGTTTAAATTTCATTGGTTGGATACGGATAGAGGCTCGTGTGTTCATATATGTCATGGAATCGTTGATATTAAATAAAAAATCATTCTTAAAGTAAATGAACCATTTTTTATTAGCTCATTAGGCACATAAAATTTATTTGTAAAATTATATTTCTTTTTGAAGATAGTTAAGTGACTGGTTGAGTATAATAAAAATGAAATCGCATGAAAATTAGTTTATCGAAAGTGAATATGGATCTGCTGAAGTGAAAGGAATTGAAATTTTTCAAGAGAAAAATCCAAATCCATATTTTTCATGATGAGACAAAAATACCAATGATGAACCCCCACAAATATGGGTTGATGTTGATAATCATGTTATTGATGTAACAAATGAATTTGAAATATAAATAGATGATGAAGCTGAAAATCAAATGAAAATTGATGATACTGAGGAGGAATATGAAGATATTAGCATTGTCATATATGAAGATGAGGATGGAGATGAAGATTGACATAATTAAATGATATATAATATATATCTATATATATAAATTGTTTTAAATTATTTTGCTGACAACAATAATTTTGTGAGTTGGATGAGGCTACACTACCTGGTGATGATCAATATGCTGCATCATCTAACCCTCAGACTGTTGGAGGTTCAATGATGACTTGTAAGGTTCATGGTCTTTCGATATTGATGATTCCTGACCATATCCCCAAGAAACGTCCACATCTTGAGTTTTATCAATACATATGGAGATATTTTTAGTATTGTATTTTATTTAGTTTTCATTAATTTTCATTAATTTATTTATATAATAATTGTTTGATTATTTGTTCTATTTTTTCAAAAAAAATTCCCATATAGATGTTGGAAATGGGAGTGCAATATTGAGGAATTATTTTTCTATATCATGGGTAACATGGGATCATATTCCAATTGATGTTTGGAACTACATGTTTGGTCATTGTATGGTACATAAATAAATAATAGTTATTCTAAAATTTATTTAATCAGTGACTTGGTTATATTAATTGTGTATAGGGTTTATGGTATCCTATCGATGATTGAACATAGAACTATATCTAGGATGCATGGGAGGTCTGTATGCATGATTGTTTCCATCCTTTTCTACATAATATGAGGAGGAAATACATGTGGAAAGTAGAAGTCATATATTTTGATCAATCTTATTGTGCCCACTGACCAGATTACATATCATCTCGGGTTTAGGATAGATTATGTTCACAATGAATGGAAGTTAGTTTTCATATGAGGGCATCATTAGGTCGACAGAATTGGGGGAGAAGAGAGGTTATGCATCTAGTTGGTAGTCGTACATTTAGTATGCATCAACGAAATTTGGTAAGTACTTTTTTTAATAATTTATATAAATTTAAATGTGAAATGTTTATTTTACACTCATATAGGTAGTTTAACATCCTGATATTATAGAGTTCAATATTTATAATAGGATATAACTCAATACTATCACTGTAGATATTATAGGTGGTCACCAACATCATATTATGGTTAGTATATTTTTTATTTTTAAAATAAACTACAAATAATATTTTAGCTATGTTAATTTTAAATTTAAATTGAAGGATTCATATGAGATCATGACTTCTCAAATACAAGATGAGAGTTAGGCTGAGATTGAGGATCATATCACCAGTGTAGTAGGATTTGATGACGCAACATGGATGTAGGCAACTCAGTATGTCTTAGAGAATGGCCGATTTGTTGGTATTGGCAATTGATTGATGCTTGAGAGTTATTATGGTATCATTGTGATGCCTTTTTCTAGCTCGATTGGTGCTCGTATAGAATCATCATCATCTTCCACATAATACGAGGAGCAGCTATGAGCTTAGGGTATTTTTATAGAGATCATTCTTAGGGATCATGAAGAGCTTCATCTAAAGTAGTAGCAATAGTATGAGGATATATGTTGATGACAGGAGAAAAAATACGAGCAGACTATAGTGTACATATGACGTCTGACTCAGGGTTTAGGGATATGGTTCCCTCCACCATCTACTCCAAATGACCCTCCCCTTAGTGATTTATGTTTTTTTTTTTTTGCATTTATTTTGATAAACATTTGAATGTACATATTTTTTGTCATATTTTTATTAATTAATATATTTTCATTTCTATATAGTGTGTTTTTTATATTGTTGTGAATATTTTTTTCATTTTCATTTTTTTTATTTATTTTATTTTTTTATTTTTATTTTTTTTATTTTATTTTATTTTACTTTTTTGAAATGAGAATAATTACCCATCAAAAATAAGTATTTGTGATAGGTGAACCTTCCCATCTCAAAAGACCTTTTTTATATACTAAAAATATTATTTATGAAGGGTAGGTATCTCGTCACAAATAATTCATTTTCCAGTTGTGTGCATGGATACCCAAAAAACCGATCACATTTAATGAAATTTATCAATATTTAATATACTACATGAAAAGTTTCAAAACTAAACTTAAAGTTATATATTTTGTATTATGTTTTAATGAAATTTATATTAAGATAGGGATGTGTTTAAATATCATCAAAATCATGGAATGAGGACAATACATGAGCACAAGGAGCCTATCGAATTCTAAAATTGTATAAGTATTAGGGTATATATAATAATATTTCACTATCAAAAAATATAACAAAACAAATTACTCAATTTTTTCAATATTTCTACAGTGTCTAAAATAGACCAATTTTAATTATTATAGTTATTATGATTTCAAAATTATGAAAGATATCATATACCATCAAAAAACTAGCATACCCGAAGAGGTATTTTCAGACATAATTACAATTTCATGTAAAAAATTTATTAACCCTTTATTTATTTTTATTTTACCAGTGCTACTAGGAATTTAGCCAATCCCCGTATTCACAATATGAAATATATTTGTTTATAAATGAATGTTTAGTACACTTGGTGTCATAATGTATACATACATCATGGATAAGTGAATTAAAACTACTTATTTAATTGATTTTATCATCATTTTATCTACATTTTTTAATTAATTTCCTTATCATTTTTATCTGGTACTTTAAGAAAATAATTTTTAGGTCATTTGTGACATATAGTAATCAACCACACCTCAATCTGATACATGGCGTGTCTGGTATGACTCAAACTGTGTGTTTTCAGTTTAATATTAACATTTTAGTAAAAAACACACATCACATACTCAAAACTAATCAAAATCCTTATAATTGTTTAGATACTTTAGGAAAAACATCCATAAGTCATTTGTGGCTTATAAAAATTATCTACACCTCAATCCAATAAACAATGTTTCATGTATGACTCGGAGTGCCCATTATCAGTTTAAAATTAACAATTTAGTTAAAAACATGTGTCACACACTGAAAACTAAGAAAAACACTCTTATTTTCTTAATACACTATAAAAACATTTCATAAGTCATTTTCAATGTATATGAATCAATATCATGTAAAAACGACACACAATATGACTGGTATGACTCAAAGTGCATGTTTTTAGTTTCAAGTGACATTTTAGTTAAAAAGGAATGTGAAAAAATCAAAACTAATAAAATAAATTCTTATTGTGTTGATAATTTAGGAAAATGATACTTAAGTCAATTATGACATGTAAGAATCAACAACATGTCAACCTGATGCACGATGTGACCAGTATGACTCCTAGTGTGTCCTTTTATTTAAAATTGACATTTTAGTTCAAAACACACGTCACATACTCAAAACCAATAAAAATCATTAGTATTGTTTTGATACATTAGTAAATTGATCCATAAGTTATTTTTTATGTGTGGTAATTAGTCATGCTACAATTCAACACATGGTGTGATCGGTATGACTCCAAGTGTGTCTTTTTATTTTAAATTGACATTTTAGTAAAAAACAAAAAGTGACATACTCAAAACTAATAAAAAAATATTCATATTGTTTCTATACTTTACTAAAACCATCCATAATAAATTTTGATGTGTAGGAATTATCCACACCTTAATCCAATACATGGTGTTCCTGGTATGACTCAATGTGTTCATTACCAGTTTAAAATTGGAATTTTAGTTCAAAACATGTGTCACTCACTAAAAACCAAGAAAATGAACTCATTTTATCATGATAATTTAGAAAAATGATTCATAAGTCATTTTTGATGTTCATGAATTGGCCTCATTTCAAACTGACACATGATGTGAATGGTATGACTCAAAGTATGTGTTTTACAGTTTAGAATGACATTTTAGTAAAAAAACAAGTGAAATACTCAAAACTGATAAAACACATTTGCATTGTTTTTATAATTTATTAATATAAATCATAAGTCTTTTTTAATATGTAGGAATTAACCACATATCAATCTGATGCATGGTGTGATCGGTAAGACTGAAAGTGCGTGTTTTCATTTTAAAATAACATTTTAGTAAAAACCAAAAGCAACATAATCAAAATCAAGAAAATAAATTTAGATTGTTTTTAAAATTTATAAAAATTATCCATATGTCATTTTTGATGTGTAGAATTCTTAAACACCTCAATCCAATTCATGGTGTGATGGGTATGACTCCAAGTGTTTATTTTTATTTAAATTTAAAATTTTACTAAAAAAGACAAGTGACATAATCAAAACTAAGAAAACACATTTTTATGGATTTGATACATTAGAAAAATGATCCATAATTCATTTCTGACATATAGGAATTATGAATCCCTCAATCTGACACATGGTGTTCCCATTATGACTCAAAGTGTTGGTTATCCGTTAAAAATTGGCATTTTAGTTTAAAATGTGTGTCACTCACTAAAAACTCAGAAAATACACTCAAATTGTCATGATAATTTAGTACAATGATTCATAATTCATTTTTAACATGTAGGAATTGCTCTCTCATCAAACTAACACATGATGTCACCAGTATGACTCAAAGTACATGTTTTCATTTTAAAATGAAAATTTAGTGAAAAAACCAAGTGACATACCCAAAATTGAACACACATGTTCATATTGTTTTGATACTTTATGAAAATGATCCATAAGACATTTGTGATGTGTAAGAATCAAACACATGTCGATCTGATGTACAGTGTGACCAGTAAGACTCTAAGTGTTCCTTTTTTATTTAAAATTGAAATTTTAGTAAAAAAGAAAAGCGACATACTCAAATCCAAGAAAAAACATTCGTATTATTTTGATACTTTAGTAAAATTTTCCATAATTCATTTTTGAATTATAGGAATTATCCTCACCTTAATCTGATATACATTGTGCCTGATATGACCCAAATTGTATGTTATCAATTTAAAATTGACATTTTAGTTCAAAATGTGATTATCTTGATAATATAGAAAAATGATTCATAAGTCATTTTTGATGTATAGGAAGTTGTATATCATCAAACTGAAACATGATGTGATTGGTATGACCCAAATTTTGTGTTTTCAGTTTATAATTACATTTTAGTAAAAAAACTAGTGACCTACTCAAAACCAATAAAATGCATTTATATTGTTTTAGTATTTTATAAAAACATTCTATAAGTCATTTTTGATATGTATAAATCTTTTGAACCTCAATATGACACATGGTGTGACTCGTATTACTCAAATTGTGTTGTTTCAGTTTAAAAATGACATTTCATTAATGTATTGTTTCATATTTATCTTTAATTTATTACCTTATAGTATTACTGACATAAGTATTTTTTTATTATATATGTGGAGTCTTTTTCTCGATTTTGAGTGGTTTTTTCAGCAACTGATACTAGGATCAGTCTTTATGGAGAGGAGGTCTGGTGCCAAATACAATGAAGACATTGATGTTTTTTAATGTTTGTGATAAATTGTACGTGATAATGTAATTGTAAAAAACAATGTGTGAATTTTCTATAATATTATTATATTCTTTTATTTGGGATGTAATTTTTATTTCACTTAAATTATTACATTTTCATATCCTATATATTTCTGTATTTTCTGATATTTTTGCAGTAATGTTGTATAATTTTAAAATCACATTGTGGCAGTATGGACTTTATCATCACTACTTCTAGCACTGATAAAAGGGGTCCCCTTTTAATAGAGCTTAGATAAAAAACTCTTTTTATCATTGTTAAAGAATTTTTCTTGTACTATTAAATTCCTATTCTTTATTAGTGTTTCAATTTGTGGAGGTAATTGGGGTGTTCAAACATGGGGGTTAAAATAAGACATATTAAAAAAACAGACCAAGCCAAGGCACTACCTTTAAAATAATATTGCATCACTTTTGTGACCCCTTCTTAACTAAGTCCTGAGAAGAAACATAGAAGGACTGTTGGACTCCATCGGGGCCCTGAGGATATTCTATATTCATAATTTAGATCACTTTCAAGATGTTATACTCATTTAGGATAACTTCTAAGAGAATCAGTATATTCAAAAATAGTCCAAGTGATAGTGCTAATAAGGGGTTCACTTCCCCCCCCCCCCTCTAATATAGCTCCCTCATTCCTTGGGAAGCGAACCTATCAAAATAGAATAGAAATACTCAAAAACATTATGCAATTTATCATTAATATCACTGGTGAATATTCCATCCTCAAGTTATATGTTCAGTGTTCCAATGAAATTCCTCTCCTTGACGAATGTATGGAAGTGTCTGATATATTAATTCCCTCTCTAATCCATAATTTCCAAGACCTATCCATAATCACTATTTCTTTGTTAAGAAAATTTTCCACCTAGTATTTCTTTTTTTCTATTAATTACATAAAAATATCATCATTATATCTCTTGAATATTACTATTTATCATCTAGATATACTTAAAACTCACATCCATGTTGTTATCATTACTCAATTACTACTCCACCCAAGCCCATAAGTCATCTTTGAGGAATCTAATATTCTTATGAAGGTCCTCCTGGGGATTCCCCCCCAAGGGGACACCGCATTGATGATTAATAGTGAGACAAAACCTATAATCTTGTATACTAGTTTTTTATAAAGGACTCATTTTATATCCAATACTAAATCTAGAAGGTTGATTAGTAGCGTAGAGTTATTAGACAAGGTAAGATTGAGGTTGATAACTAATATATTAGGTGAGTGATCAATAACATGGATATTGGAAAGAATTATATCCAGTAAAATCCATTTCCTCCTACTCTCTTAACCATTTTTACATAATTTGTATTGATCACTTGATTATATTATATCAATAAACCCATAATTTAGGGAAAATAGGTTTAATCCTTCATGGATTTTCTTGAAAAGTAATTTCCCCATTTTTTCTATGACTAGTCTAAGAGGGTGTTGAAATCACCATCAATGAACTTGGAGTGGGTTCTAAGATCAAATATAAATAAACAATTACAAGGGGTCCCTCATTCAATGATATCATATCTCACACAATCCATGGACACTAATATATATTGGTTAATATGAGTAGCCCTCATAGTGACATTCTAGGAGGAGTAACTAAAAATATCTATTTGAAGGATATACTTCTAAAATATCCAAATGTGTTTTATTCATGGGACTACTAGCATAAAACTTTTGATGAAAATATTCTTTTCTATATCATTAACTGTTACGACCCAACCCACCGGGGCCCGATCCGCGACTCCCCAAGCCCACCTCCAATAAGCAAGGGGTTGGAATCCATTATTGAGTAAGTATATCACACACATGGGGGGACTTATCCTAAGGTATATGTATGAATGAACCCATCTACATCTCTATGAAATAGTTCAAAGATAAAAAGAACTAAACCAAAAATTCATGCATACATCTAACCTACAATTAGAGTGCAACAGAGGTTCTGAAAGTAAAAAAAAGGAAAAATACATGCCCACCAAAAATTATAAAATTGTCTAACCTACTCAGATGGATGGGAAAAATGTGAAATTCAATAACTGGGTCACACCTCGGTCAACCACCGATATATACCTCAGTCTTTCAATCTTGCTAAGCTTTACCTTCTCTAGGTCCTTTTTGGGCTCCATCAAAAGGTATGACATCTAAAAAACACAACATATGTGGTAAAATCCTATTTAGGGGTGAGTATATAAATACCTAGTAGGAACCCAAAAAACCCAAAATAAAATGGAGAAACTAAAAGGAAAAAGTCTGCTCAACCCAGCCAAAGGAAGAAACCCAAACAAGAGAGAAAAGTCATATCGATTTTTCCTTGACAATACATGGATAATAAACTCTAAACACATGGAATGTCAATCAAGATACATATAATCACTGCAAGGTATCCCAGAAAACACCCATACATACTCATCTCAGACACTAAGTCTCATGAGGTCCTGAACTCATAGATATCCACAAGATTCTACTTGAGGTTGAAAGGTAATGATCATCCTGGAGTACACACACCATGAGATCTACCATCTCATATGGAACTTATCTAAGATTACATGATCCATTGGGAATATATCTCTAGGTCTGACTCTAGTGACCAACACCATAGGTCTTATCACCACTGTCTTTCATCCCATGCAAACTCAAAAAAATACATGTGGAGAGTCCCTCCCTTCACCGCAGCACCTAGTTGAGGTATAACTACTCCAGAACATGAATCATTTTCATCCTATATAAATATAGAGTAAGTAGGTACCCATACCTTTCCACTATCCCGCAACTGAGGGAGTACTAACTCATAACCATCCTGCAAAACCTCAGTAATTCCCATAGGGAGAGTTCCACACCTCACCACGTCTAGGGAGCACTACCTCTGAACGAGGTGTTATGCATAATAATTAGAGGGGTCTTCTCCTAAAAAAACTGCTCCACAGCTGAGCGATCTCCAACTCCCATGGAGGAACCACTCCCTACCACTACATAAAGACATGGGAGTACAACTCTGTAGATAGAGTACCCACACCCTATATAAAGGGAAGTTATGTCTCCACCTATTGGATCACAATATGGGACCCATACCCTGACACAATTTGGGAGTACCAACCCTATAATATAGGACCCTCACCTAATATAATACTGTATTATTGAATCTATTTTGAATATCATATATGTGGGGCCCTCTCCCTAGTGCAATAGGGGGTACTGAATCCACAGATAGAAGAATCGCTCCCTGGTATGACAGGGGAGTACTAACTCTATAGGAACATCATGTATGGAGGACATGCACCCTAGTATGATAGAGGAGTGTGACTCCATGGATGGAGGACTCACACCCTAGTATGATAGGTTACTACCAACTCTATATGAATAATGAGTATGGAGGGAACGTGCCCTAATGGGTTAGGGGATCTTCATCTCCAATTTGAAAAATGATATTGGAAACCCACTCCCTAATATGATAGGGGAGTAAAAACCTAGGGATAACTACTATATGGGTAGAGGACCTGCGCCGACTATAGGGGAGTTCCATCTCTACCGATCTGAGAGGTAAGGGAAACTTGATCCCTGGTAAGATAGGGGAGTAACAGTCCTAGCGTCTCCCTGATAAATTAAAACAACCTCTATTATCAGTAAAAAGTCACTGAGGAGCATCATGATCATCATTCCTCAAAGCACAACACAACCATGGGTATTATACCCACTCTCTAATAATAGGTTAGCACTGCTTTACCGGCCCAAAGAGTCTCATGGGACCAATATCTTGAGATGATAGGGAATGGTACCGACCTTGAAATATCTCTAGTTATCCACCCTAATGACTACCCAAGATCATGCACTGCTATTTTATCATCATGGTCAAAACATGAAACATCTTATCTCACTATGCACCATGAAGGCTAACATCATGTTCTACATGTAAAACTGGTCAGGATAGAATACTTGTAGGCCTGAATCTGAGTCCTGGTGTCACGAACCGAATCTGGTCGCCACAAAAACTGGCACCCGACCCGACCCGTGGCAAGTCCCGAAGGGCGTTCCCGATCCCCACGGGCTGGCACAAGTGCCCGGGTATCAAAAACTGAAAATTGGGAACGATTTACCCAAGTTTTTATACTTGAAACATCAAATGAATCCAAGAAACCAAATCTGGATTTTTCAAACCGAAACATCTTTTTAATAAATTCAGAACTGAATTGCACAATTTTAAACAATGTTTGAAGGTCATTACAAAGGTACAAACCCAAGAAAAGACAGCCCAAGAACCTCAACATGGCAAGAGGCATCTTCCTCCAGCCATCTCCACAACACCGCATCATGAATGACCGGTGGAAACCCGAACTGTTGGAACAAAAGTTATACCCAAACCTGTGACAAAAAAAATAACCAAGTCTACTTACACCCAAGGGTGTAAGTAGGGTGAGAGCCAAAGCCCAATAGGATACCACCACTAAGCAATTCCCTGTGATAAACATTCAAAGACGAAAAGCATGCAAGTTTTCAAAAACATGTAATTTCTAGTTACAATTTCTAAAAGATGTAACTTAAAAAAAACAGTTTTCGAGTGGGCTAATTTAAAGAATCAACACTTTTAAAATAAATTAAAAATCCACTTATTTTTCCAGACAAATATACCGTATGCCGACGGTAAGTATAAAATATCTAATGAGCACAACCAATAGGAAATAACCCCTAGGCACTAGCTAGCTGTGGGTCCCAGGTACCTCGTATCTCGGTGAGAGTAACCACAAAAATTATCCGTTCTCGTGCACGAGCCACTAGTAGGGAACATACCCATAACCTAGTGGTCCCCAATCATCATCATCATAGTTTAGTTAGAGTTGTAAGCGTCAATCCTGCTAAGTGAAACTGAGGCTAAACCTCACAGATTCACTAGCATACTAGTACACGTCCACCCACCTAGATACCCGGGTTTTCCCTTTGTGCTCAAACAAGTTCAACAATCCAAGAAATATACTTTTCACATGAAAATATCACTTACACATCACACATTATCCAAAAAGCCCCATGAACATCACACAAGTCACAAATTTAACTTTTCATTCAAATTCATTTTGAAATCAAACTCACACCAAAATAGCCCACAACAATTTTTCATAACTTTCACAATCCAACACATCCATTAACAATTTTATGAAGTCCTTAAAAATATGATAAACATCACATAACAGAACTATTCACATTTACAATGGTTCATTTGAATGTATAAACAATCCAAAACAGTTTTCCAATATGGTTTCACCTCTTACATAAATCATTAAACCACTCAAAACTTTCATAAAACAATTCTAAATAGTGTACCAAATCTTTTCAAATAAAACCCATTTCAAAACAATATTTCAAGGAAAAAATCACATCAATACAAATTCAAAACAGAATTTGAAGCTCTAAAAATATTTATTAAAAAAAACCCCCATGTGTTATACAAACACCTCAAACAACAGTACAAAAGATCCACATGAAACACACACGTTTTCAAGATCACTTTCAAGAAGTACAATAATGTTTTACACCTTAAACCCTTAAAAAAAACCTCTTTAAGACCTAGTGGAACACCAATACCCCACCAAATCAGAATTTTCATCCCGAAAAAGATTTATTAAACAAAATTTATATGTTATAAAACAATCCCAAACAATACCCAAAGGGTTGCACATGAAAACACCAAATTTAAAGCTAAAATGAAACTATAAAAACAAATGTTTTACTAAATCCAACATAAACAGTTCACGCACCACACACAGCATATTAGGAACATGAATAATAAGTAATTCAAGCAAACTAACTCATTTATAAATGTTTACACATGGAATCACCTACCTTTTATGACGAAACCCTCAAAACATGGTGCGAAACATCAACCGCACTACCGCCGCACCTCAAGGAATATAAATCCAGACCTAGACCACCAAAAAATGACCCAAAAGATACCAAATAAGACCATATGTTCGAACCCTATGTTCTGTACATTCTATAAACTCTTGAGATAGGGTGGAAACCCTAAGGAGAAGAGAAGAATTGAAAAGAGAAACATTAACCAAAATAATCTTGAAGAAAACGACTCAAACTCCACCAGAATATGAATTTTAAAACATCCAACAATTCATGGGATGTTCGAATAGGGATTATGAGATCATAGAGGAACTGGAATGGGGGAAAAAAAGTAAGAATTGAGAGAGTTATGATGTAAATAACTTACCTTCTCAAATCTGCACTATTTTTGAAACCCTAAGACTTTCAGCACTCCATTGCGATGCAAACGAGCTCCAAAGAGGGGTAAAATGAATGGGAGCGCTTCTGGGCTCCTTATGGTCGAGTGGGAGGTGGAATCACCGAAAACTTCATTATAATGAATAAGATAATTAAAAATTACAAAAACAATTTAAAACTAGAAAATGGGATTTCGGGTTGGCCCAATTCTCAAATAAAAACCCAAATCCCCCATGATTATGGATTTATAAAGGCTCCAAATTTAAATATGGTGTTAATATATCAGGGGAGGACATTTAGGAGTTGGAATTACTGAAAAATATAAAAAAATGAAAAAGTTATAAAAGAAACAAAAATATATTTTTAAATCTGGAATTGGGCTCACGATTTGGCCCAATTCTTGAAAACTAACATATTCTCCATAAAACCTTTGGAAACCCCCAAAACAAAGCATGAATGGAAAATAAATTAAAAAATAACTTTAAAATAAGTTATTTATGTGAAAATTCTCCCAACCTTGAAAACTTTCCGCCCCGGAAAGTCACAGCAAGGTTAAAGCAACAACCAAACCCCACTGAGAAACCAATAGGTACTCTCTTGCAAGGTTTCACCCCCAAAGGCCAAAACACCTCCAGTGATCAATTAAGGAAGGATTAATCTCAGAACCATAACTTACACTAATTTTCTGAAAGGATCAATAACATTCATACTTTATCCCAAAATAAAACTCTTCAAACACTATCTGAACAAGACTCAAGCAATTCACCCGAACGAACAACAACTTTGAACAAGGTTACACTTACCTTACTTTAACTAAACCATTGGGCACTCTCTTGTCCCAGCGTTTAGTCAAGGAAGATGTTGGTAGCTAGATATCTCCGAACGAGACTATCTAAACCAAGCCAAAACCATAGATAAATCTATGTTACTGGTACGGGGGGACACTAATATGCTCCCCACTATAATAGACAACCAATATTTTTTCGAGACAGAATCGGGACACTAATAGGGGGAGGCCTGAATGGACTCCCTGGTACCAATGGTAGACTTCCATTCGAAATTTCCTAAGGAACATACATGATAATCATAGTGGTTCTCCCCATCATATGAACCAACCATCTTAATCGACCACCACATGTCGGCACAGAAAGACCCAAAAATTTCAAGATTTGGGAAGGTTGCACGGTTAGTCTGCACAGTTTTTGAAACCGTGAACTAACTGTGCTGATCAACCTTCCTGCATGACTTCTAGGCACACAGTCTCTCTTAATCGTTCACAAACTATGTGCTCAGCATGTATAGCCAAATTTCCAACCATTCTCCAAACACTCAATGGAAACCAAAGGGGGAGGGAATGACATTAGGAGATGACATGGGTACAAGGCCCACCACCTATTTCCACCGAATGAGAACAACGGAGGGAATATGATGACACCATAGGTTTAAACACTTCCTATCTTTCACACCGAGGATATGAAATTTTACAAGGGTTTAAATGACCCTGTGATTTCCCCTGACTGCGAGCCAGCTTCTCTCCGAGACCTATGGTTGGAGCTCAAATTATTGAAGCATCTTCGGCCTCACAGTTAGTCTTTGGAAACCCACTAAATGAGAATTATTCTTTCGGTGCCACCAACAACTACACCACAACCCAAGACATGTTTTCCAGACATAACAAATTCCATACTCACTTTACCCTATCCCAATATTTCACTGAAACAAGGGCTAAGAAGATGCACACACATCACACCTTGTTTCTTCAGGTGAGAAACAACAGAAGTAAATAACACCTACACTCAACTTCCTCTAAAATGGAATATTTTGATGTTTTTTACAATGAAGACATTCACCCAACACAACAGGGACTCTCGGAGGATTTCACGACTTTCACCTATATGGTCAATCGAGCACATGACATCATAAGGTATCACCGAACATGGCCATTGTGACTGATATAAACAATGCATGGAGAGGGGCCTTATACAACATCCCCAAACAACACACAATTCTAGAAAGTGGCCACAATATCCTATCATGACCATATTTCTCAAACTGGTGGTTTAACATGAACTCATGCTTCAAAGAAACTTTGAAGAACCCCAAAGGCCCTCTTAGACACCATCAAGACACTCATCCAAAATAACAACCCTAGACCACATCCACCTTCGACGAATTAGGAAACATAAGAAACTATGGTCTCTTTCACCCATCCACAAGCACTCTCCCATTACAAGAGGATCTAAAAATCAAAGAAAGGAATGGGTGTAGACTCAATCTAAAAATCTCAAGAAAAAAATATTCCTTATATTGATCAACTGGAGGGTCTTCAAACGTTGAAACAATCCGGGTTGCACTTCAGTTGTGCACTAACCTTTAATGGGGGTGTACCTTATCCAACGATTGAACCCAAGGACCCAACCAAGATGGTCCATTAGTCAAGATATACCACAAAACAGATCTAAACACATGAATGGAACCATCATAAATGCGTCCCAAAACATTTTTCAAAAGAGACCACTAACTATCCCTATAACACAACTTACTGACCAAACCCAAACCCAAAACACAGTTCAAACAGGAGGGGTTCTTGGACTCAAAACATCCCACAACATCAGCATTTTCCAAAAATACACAATATAAACCATTCCCAATAATTCATCAAGTCTTCATATTTCTCTTTAAAAACATTTCTTTGAAAACAAATGGTTCAGCGGTTAGCGCATCAACCAATGGTTCCCCATGGGCCTCACACATGCATGTTTCAGTGCCACACATGGCACCCTCCTCATATCCATATCGACACTCATCAAGTCATGTCATCAACCATCCATCTTCCCATATAACCCCATTCATGTGGTCACTCATGGAAATACCAAAGGGTAAAACAAAACTTCCTTCCACTTTTCAAAAACAAAATGGTCAACCAACCCAACCTCTTTCTCAAAACTGCTAATAATGAGATCGAAATCCCAATTCACATCTTACAAAACATTTCATAAGGACACAACCATTTAGAAAATAACTCACTTTCAAGTTATTCACATCAATTTCAAAACATATCATCCCATTAAAACACACTCTAATTGTTTAGAAAACTCTATTGGAAACGCTTTTCAAAACCAAATTCAATATAGTTCCTGCTTTCAAAGAGGTGTAAGCACACCATTTTACATTTCAAAAAAAATCTGAAAATTCAGTTCTGCCATTTCATAAACCAAACCATTCCCTCTTTATTTGAAAATCATTTCATAAAAACTTTACGCTTCTTAAAAACAAGTCACCTTAAAACCAAAGTGCTAAGATATCAAAACTAAAGCACAAAACAATGCAAGAGGAAACTAGTTTCGGTGGGTGACTTGGACATATGGTTGGAAGCCATATTCCAATCACTTCTCCATCACAGAGAGTATTCTAGGGAAATATCCATGGATCCACATGGCTTGCCAGGCCCTGAGAGCACACTGAGATTATTCTCCCAACTCTCTTTTCATTTCCCATAGTCATCATTAAACCAAGAAAACCAAAGGACTCAGATAAAACCATACTTCCCATGGTGACTTGAATCCCTTCATGAGGTGTGCTGGCCAGGCACACTACCCATGACTGAAATTTCAAGTCCCAAAAATCCTAGCTCCAGACTATGCTGACTCTTCCCCAAATAACATGACCCAAGGAGCGAACCTCCTTCTGATACCATTTTGTCACGAACCGAATCTGGTCGCCGCAAAAACTGGCACCCGACACGACCCGTGGCAAGTCCCGAAGGGCGTTCCCGATCCCCACGGGCTGGCACAAGTGCCCGGGTATCAAAAACTGAAAATTGGGAACGATTTACCCAAGTTTATATACTTGAAACATCAAATGAATCCAAGAAACCAAATCTGGATTTTTCAAACCGAAACATCTTTTTAATAAATTCAGAACTGAATTGCACAATTTTAAACAATGTTTGAAGGTCATTACAAAGGTACAAACCCAAGAAAAGATAGCCCAAGAACCTCAACATGGCAAGAGGCATCTTCCTCCAGCCATCTCCACAACACCGCATCATGAATGACCGGTGGAAACCCGAACTGTTGGCACAAAAGTTATACCCAAACCTGCGACAAAAAAAATAACCAAGTCTACTTACACCTAAGGGTGTAATTAGGGTGTGAGCCAAAGCCCAATAGGATACCACAACTAAGAAATTCCCTGTGATAAACATTCAAAGATGAAAAGCATGCAAGTTTTCAAAAACATGTAATTTCTAGTTACAATTTCTAAAAGATGTAACTTAAAAAAAACAGTTTTCGAGTGGGCTAATTTAAAGAATCAACACTTTTAAAATAAATTAAAAATCCACTTATTTTTCCAGCCAAATATACCGTATGCCGACGGTAAGTATAAAATATCTAATGAGCACAACCAATAGGAAATAACCCCTAGGCACTAGCTAGCTGTGGGTCCCAGGTACCTCATATCTCGGTGAGAGTAACCACAAAAATTATCCGTTCTCGTGCACGAGCCACTAGTAGGGAACATACCCATAACCTAGTGGTCCCCAATCATCATCATCATAGTTTAGTTAGAGTTGTAAGCGTCAATCCTGCTAAGTGAAACTGAGGCTAAACCTCACAGATTCACTAGCATACTAGTACACGTCCACCCACCTAGATACCCGGGTTTTCCCTTTGTGCTCAAACAAGTTCAACAATCCAAGAAATATACTTTTCACATGAAAATATCACTTCCACATCACACATTATCCAAACAGCCCCATGAACATCACACAAGTCACAAATTTAACTTTTCATTCAAATTCATTTTGAAATCAAACTCACACCAAAATAGCCCACAACAATTTTTCATAACTTTCACAATCCAACACATCCTTTAACAATTTTATGAAGTCCTTAAAAATATGATAAACATCACATAACAGAACTATTCACATTTACAATGGTTCATTTGAATGTATAAATAATCCAAAACAGTTTTCCAATATGGTTTCACCTCTTACATAAATCATTAAACCACTCAAAACTTTCATAAAACAATTCTAAATAGTGTACTAAATCTTTTCAAATAAAACCCATTTCAAAACAATATTTCAAGGACAAAATCACATCAATACAAATTCAAAACAGAATTTGAAGCTCTAAAAATATTTATTAAAAAAAACCCCCATGTGTTATACAAACACCTCAAACAACAGTACAAAAGATCCACATGAAACACACACGTTTTCAAGATCACTTTCAAGAAGTACAATAATGTTTTACACCTTAAACCCTTAAAAAAACCTCTTTAAGACCTAGTGGCACACCAATACCCCACCAAATCAGAATTTTCATCCCGAAAAAGATTTATTAAACAAAATTTATATGTTATAAAACAATCCCAAACAATACCCAAAGGGTTGCACATGAAAACACCAAATTTAAAGCTAAAATGAAACTATAAAAACAAATGTTTTACTAAATCCAACATAAACAGTTCACGCACCACACACAGCATATTAGGAACATGAATAATAAGTAATTCAAGCAAACTAACTCATTTGTAAATGTTTACACATGGAATCACCTACCTTTTATGACGAAACCCTCAAAACATGGTGCGAAACATCAACCGCACCACCGCCGCACCTCAAGGAATATAAATCCAGACCTAGACCACCAAAAAATGACCCAAAAGATACCAAATAAGACCATATGTTCTAACCCTATGTTCTGGACATTCTATAAACTCTTGAGATAGGGTGGAAACCCTAAGGAGAAGAGAAGAATTGAAAAGAGAAACATTAACCAAAATAATCTTGAAGAAAACGACTCAAAATCCACCAGAATATGAATTTTAAAACATCCAACAATTCATGGGATGTTCGAATAGGGATTATGAGATCATAGAGGAACTGGAATGGGGGAAAAATAGTAAGAATTGAGAGAGTTATGATGTAAATAACTTACCTTCTCAAATATGCCCTATTTTTGAAACCCTAAGCCTTTCAGCACTCCATTGCGATGCAAACGAGCTCCAAAGAGGGGTAAAATGAATGGTAGCGCTGCTGGGCTCCTTATGGTCGAGTGGGAGGTGGAATCACCGAAAACTTCATTATAATGAATAAGATAATTAAAAATTACAAAAACAATTTAAAACTGGAAAATGGGATTTCGGGTTGGCCCAATTCTCAAATAAAAACCCAAATACCCCATGATTATGGATTTATAAAGGCTCCAAATTTGAATATGGTGTTAATATATCAGGGGAGGACATTTTGGAGTTGGAATTACTGAAAAATATAAAAAAATGAAAAAGTTATAAAAGAAACAAAAATTTATTTTTAAATCTGGAATTGGGCTCACGATTTGGCCCAATTCTTGAAAACTAACATATTCTCCATAAAACCTTTGGAAACCCCCAAAACAAAGCATGAATGGAAAATAAATTAAAAAATAACTTTAAAATAAGTTATTTATGTGACAATTCTCCCAACCTTGAAAACTTTCCGCCCCGGAAAGTCACAGCAAGGTTAAAGCAACAACCAAACCCCACTGAGAAACCAATAGGTACTCTCTTGCAAGGTTTCACCCCCAAAGGCCAAAACACCTCCAGTGATCAATTAAGGAAGGATTAATCTCAGAACCATAACTTACACTAATTTTCTGAAAGGATCAATAACATTCATACTTTATCCCAAAATAAAACTCTTCAAACACTATCTGAACAAGACTCAAGCAATTCACCCGAACGAACAACAACTTTGAACAAGGTTACACTTACCTTACTTTAACTAAACCATTGGGCACTCTCTTGTCCCAGCGTTTAGTCAAGGAAGATGTTGGTAGCTAGATATCTCCGAACGAGACTATCTAAACCAAGCCAAAACCATAGATAAATCTATGTTACTGGTACGGGGGGACACTAATATGCTCCCCACTATAATAGACAACCAATATTTTTTCGAGACAGAATCGGGACACTAATAGGGGGAGGCCTGAATGGACTCCCTGGTACCAAGGGTAGACTTCCATTCGAAATTTCCTAAGGAACATACATGATAATCATAGTGGTTCTCCCCATCATATGAACCAACCATCTTAATCGACCACCACATGTCGGCACAGAAAGACCCAAAAATTTCAAGATTTGGGAAGGTTGCACGGTTAGTCTGCACAGTTTTTGAAACCGTGAACTAACTGTGCTGATCAACCTTCCTGCATGGCTTCCAGGCACACAGTCTCTCTTAATCGTTCACAAACTATGTGCTCAGCATGTATAGCCAAATTTCCAACCATTCTCCAAACACTCAATGGAAACCAAAGGGGGAGGGAATGACATTAGGAGATGACATGGGTACAAGGCCCACCACCTATTTCCACCGAATGAGAACAACAGAGGGAATATGATGACACCATAGGTTTAAACACTTCCTATCTTTCACACCGAGGATATGAAATTTTACAAGGGTTTAAATGACCCTGTGATTTCCCCTGACTGCGAGCCAGCTTCTCTCCGAGACCTATGGTTGGAGCTCAAATTATTGAAGCATCTTCGGCCTCACAGTTAGTCTTTGGAAACCCACTAAATGAGAATTATTCTTTTGGTGCCACCAACAACTACACCACAACCCAAGACATGTTTTCCAGACATAACAAATTCCATACTCACTTTACCCTATCCCAATATTTCACTGAAACAAGGGCTAAGAAGATGCACACACATCACACCTTGTTTCTTCAGGTGAGAAACAACAGAAGTAAATAACACCTACACTCAACTTCCTCTAAAATGGAATATTTTGATGTTTTTTACAATGAAGACATTCACCCAACACAACAGGGACTCTCGGAGGATTTCACAACTTTCACCTATATGGTCAATCGAGCACATGACATCATAAGGTATCACCGAACATGGCCATTGTGACTGATATAAACAATGCATGGAGAGGGACCTTATACAACATCCCCAAACAACACACAATTCTAGAAAGTGGCCACAATATCCTATCATGACCATATTTCTCAAACTGGTGGTTTAACATGAACTCATGCTTCAAAGAAACTTTGAAGAACCCCAAAGGCCCTCTTAGACACCATCAAGACACTCATCCAAAATAACAACCCTAGACCACATCCACCTTCGACGAATTAGGAAACATAAGAAACTATGGTCTCTTTCACCCATCCACAAGCACTCTCCCATTACAAGAGGATCTAAAAATCAAAGAAAGGAATGGGTGTAGACTCAATCTAAAAATCTCAAGAAAAAAATATTCCTTATATTGATCAACTGGAGGGTCTTCAAACGGCGAAACAATCCGGGTTGCACTTCAGTTGTGCACTAACCTTTAATGGGGGTGTACCTTATCCAACGATTGAACCCAAGGACCCAACCAAGATGGTCCATTAGTCAAGATATACCACAAAACAGATCTAAACACATGAATGGAACCATCATAAATGCGTCCCAAAACATTTTTCAAAAGAGACCACTAACTATCCCTATAACACAACTTACTGACCAAACCCAAACCCAAAACACAGTTCAAACAGGAGGGGTTCTTGGACTCAAAACATCCCACAACATCAGCATTTTCCAAAAATACACAATATAAACCATTCCCAATAATTCATCAAGTCTTCATATTTCTCTTTAAAAACATTTCTTTGAAAACAAATGGTTCAGCGGTTAGCGCATCCACCAATGGTTTCCCATGGGCCTTACACATGCATGTTTCAGTGCCACACATGGAACCCTCCTCATATCCATCTCGACACTCATCAAGTCATGTCATCAACCATACATCTTCCCATATAACCCCATGCATGTGGTCACTCATGGAAATACCAAAGGGTAAAACAAAACTTCCTTCCACTTTTCAAAAACAAAATGGTCAACCAACCCAAACTCTTTCTCAAAACTGCTAATAATGAGATCGAAATCCCAATTTACATCTTACAAAACATTTCATAAGGACACAACCATTTAGAAAATAACTCACTTTCAAGTTATTCACATCAATTTCGAAACATATCATCCCATTAAAACACACTCTAATTGTTTAGAAAACTCTATTGGAAACGCTTTTCAAAACCAAATTCAATATAGTTCCTGCTTTCAAAGAGGTGTAAGCACACCATTTTACATTTCAAAAAAAATCTGAAAATTCAGTTCTGCCATTTCATAAACCAAACCATTCCCTCTTTATTTGAAAATCATTTCATAAAAACTTTACGCTTCTTAAAAACAAGTCACCTTAAAACCAAAGTGCTTAGATTTCAAAACTAAAGCACAAAACAATGCAAGAGGAAACTAGTTTCGGTGGGTGACTTGGACATATGGTTGGCAGCCATATTCCAATCACTTCTCCATCACAGAGAGTATTCTAGGGAAATAGCCATGGCTCCACATGGCTTGCCAGGCCCTGCGAGCACACTGAGATTATTCTCCCAACTCTCTTTTCATTTCCCATAGTCATCATTAAACCAAGAAAACCAAAGGACTCAGATAAAACCATACTTCCCATGGTGACTTGAATCCCTTCATGAGGTGTGCTGGCCAGGCACACTACCCATGACTGAAATTTCAAGTCCCAAAAATCCTAGCTCCAGACTATGCTGACTCTTCCCCAAATAACATGACCCAAGGAGCGAACCTCCCTCTGATACCATTTTGTCACGAACCGAATCTGGTCGCCGCAAAAACTGGCACCCGACCCGACCCGTGACAAGTCCCGAAGGGCGTTCCCGATCCCCACGGGCTGGCACAAGTGCCCGGGTATCAAAAACTGAAAATTGGGAACGATTTACCCAAGTTTTTATACTTGAAACATCAAATGAATCCAAGAAACCAAATCTGGATTTTTCAAACCGAAACATCTTTTTAATAAATTCAGAACTGAATTACACAATTTTAAACAATGTTTAAAGGTCATTACAAAGGTACAAACCCAAGAAAAGACAGCCCAAGAACCTCAACATGGCAAGAGGCATCTTCCTCCAGCCATCTCCACAACACCGCATCATGAATGACCGGTGGAAACCCGAACTGTTGGCACAAAAGTTATACCCAAACCTGCGAGAAAAAAAATAACCAAGTCTACTTACACCCAAGGGTGTAAGTAGGGTGTGAGCCAAAGCCCAATAGGATACCACGACTAAGCAATTCCCTGTGATAAACATTCAAAGACGAAAAGAATGCAAGTTTTCAAAAACATGTAATTTCTAGTTACAATTTCTAAAAGATGTAACTTAAAAAAAACAGTTTTCGAGTGGGCTAATTTAAAGAATCAACACTTTTAAAATAAATTAAAAATCCACTTATTTTTCCAGCCAAATATACTGTATGCCGACGGTAAGTATAAAATATCTAATGAGCACAACCAATAGGAAATAACCCCTAGGCACTAGCTAGCTGTGGGTCCCAGGTACCTCATATCTCGGTGAGAGTAACCACAAAAATTATCCGTTCTCGTGCACGATCCACTAGTAGGGAACATACCCATAACCTAGTGGTCCCCAATCATCATCATCATAGTTTAGTTAGAGTTGTAAGCGTCAATCCTGCTAAGTGAAACTGAGGCTAAACCTCACAGATTCACTAGCATACTAGTACACGTCCACCCACCTAGATACCCGGGTTTTCCCTTTGTGCTCAAACAAGTTCAACAATCCAAGAAATATACTTTTCACATGAAAATATCACTTCCACATCACACATTATCCAAACAGCCCCATGAACATCACACAAGTCACAAATTTAACTTTTCATTCAAATTCATTTTGAAATCAAACTCACACCAAAATAGCCCACAACAATTTTTCATAACTTTCACAATCCAACACATCCTTTAACAATTTTATGAAGTCCTTAAAAATATGATAAACATCACATAACAGAACTATTCACATTTACAATGGTTCATTTGAATGTATAAACAATCCAAAACAGTTTTCCAATATGGTTTCACCTCTTACATAAATCATTAAACCACTCAAAACTTTCATAAAACAATTCTAAATAGTGTACCAAATCTTTTCAAATAAAACCCATTTCAAAACAATATTTCAAGGACAAAATCACATCAATACAAATTCAAAATAGAATTTGAAGCTCTAAAAATATTTATTAAAAAAAACCCCCATGTGTTATACAAACACCTCAAACAACAGTACAAAAGATCCACAGGAAACACACACGTTTTCAAGATCACTTTCAAGAAGTACAATAATGTTTTACACCTTAAACCCTTAAAAAAACCTCTTTAAGACCTAGTGGCACACCAATACCCCACCAAATCAGAATTTTCATCCCGAAAAAGATTTATTAAACAAAATTTATATGTTATAAAACAATCCCAAACAATACCCAAAGGGTTGCACATGAAAACACCAAATTTAAAGCTAAAATGAAACTATAAAAACAAATGTTTTACTAAATCCAACATAAACAGTTCACGCACCACACACAGCATATTAGGAACATGAATAATAAGTAATTCAAGCAAACTAACTCATTTGTAAATGTTTACACATGGAATCACCTACCTTTTATGATGAAACCCTCAAAACATGGTGCGAAACATCAACCGCACCACCGCCGCACCTCAAGGAATATAAATCTAGACCTAGACCACCAAAAAATGACCCAAAAGATACCAAATAAGACCATATGTTCGAACCCTATGTTCTGGACATTCTATAAACTCTTGAGATAGGGTGGAAACCCTAAGGAGAAGAGAAGAATTGAAAAGACAAACATTAACCAAAATAATCTTGAAGAAAACGACTCAAAATCCACCAGAATATGAATTTTAAAACATCCAACAATTCATGGGATGTTCTAATAGGGATTATGAGATCATAGAGGAACTGTAATGGGGGAAAAATAGTAAGAATTGAGAGAGTTATGATGTAAATAACTTACCTTCTCAAATCTGCCCTATTTTTGAAACCCTAATACTTTCAGCACTCCATTTCAATGCAAACGAGCTCCAAAGAGGGGGAAAATGAATGGGAGCGCGGATGGGCTCCTTATGGTCTAGTGGGAGGTGGAATCACCGAAAAATTCATTATAATGAATAAGATAATAAAACATTACAAAAACAATTTAAAACTGGAAAATGGGATTTCGGGTTGGCCCAATTCTCAAATAAAAACCCAAATCCCCCATGATTATGGATTTCTAAAGGCTCCAAATTTAAATATGGTGTTAATATATCAGGGGAGGACATTTAAGAGTTGGAATTACTGAAAAATATTAAAAAATGAAAAAGTTATAAAAGAAACAAAAATTTATTTTTAAATATGGAATTGGGCTCACGGTTTGGCCCAATTCTTGAAAACTAACATATTCTCCATAAAACCTTTGGAAACCCCCAAAACAAAGCATGAATGGAAAATAAATTAAAAAATAACTTTAAAATAAGTTATTTATGTGACAATTCTCCCAACCTTGAAAACTTTCCGCCCCGGAAAGTCACAGCAAGGTTAAAGCAACAACCAAACCCCACTGAGAAACCAATAGGTACTCTCTTGCAAGGTTTCACCCCCAAAGGCCAAAACACCCCCAGTGATCAATTAAGGAAGGATTAATCTCAGAACCATAACTTACACTAATTTGCTTAAAGGATCAATAACATTCATACTTTATCCCAAAATAAAACTCTTCAAACACTATCTGAATAAGACTCAAGCAATTCACCCGAACGAACAACAACTTTGAACAAGGTTACACTTACCTTACTTTAACTAAACCATTGGGCACTCTCTTGTCCCAGCGTTTAGTCAAGGAATATGTTGGTAGCTAGATATCTCCGAACGAGACTATCTAAACCAAGCCAAAACCATAGATAAATCTATGTTACTGGTACGGGGGGACACTAATATGCTCCCCACTATAATAGACAACCAATATTTTTTCGAGACAGAATCGGGACACTAATAGGGGGAGGCCTGAATGGACTCCCTGGTACCAAGGGTAGACTTCCATTCTAAATTTCCTAAGGAACATACATGATAATCATAGTGGTTCTCCCCATCATATGAACAAACCATCTTAATCGACCACCACATGTCGGCACAGAAAGACCCAAAAATTTCAAGATTTGGGAAGGTTGCACGGTTAGTCTGCACAGTTTTTGAAACCGTGAACTAACTGTGCTGATCAACCTTCCTGCATGGCTTCCAGGCACACAGTCTCTCTTAATCGTTCACAAACTATGTGCTCAGCATGTATAGACAAATTCCCAACCATTCTCCAAACACTCAATGGAAACCAAAGGGGGAGGGAATGACATTAGGAGATGACATGGGTACAAGGCCCACCACCTATTTCCGCCGAATGAGAACAACAGAGGGAATATGATGACACCATAGGTTTAAACACTTCCTATCTTTCACACCGAGGATATGAAATTTTACAAGGGTTTAAATGACCCTGTGATTTCCCCTGACTGCGAGCCAGCTTCTCTCCGAGACCTATGGTTGGAGCTCAAATTATTGAAGCATCTTCGGCCTCACAGTTAGTCTTTGGAAACCCACTAAATGAGAATTATTCTTTAGGTGCCACCAACAACTACACCACAACCCAAGACATGTTTTCCAGACATAACAAATTCCATACTCACTTTACCCTATCCCAATATTTCACTGAAACAAGGGCTAAGAAGATGCACACACATCACACCTTGTTTCTTCAGGTGAGAAACAACAGAAGTAAATAACACATACACTCAACTTCCTCTAAAATGGAATATTTTGATGTTTTTTACAATGAAGACATTCACCCAACACAACAGGGACTCTCGGAGGATTTCACGACTTTCACCTATATGGTCAATCGAGCACATGACATCATAAGGTATCACCGAACATGGCCATTGTGACTGATATAAACAATGCATGGAGAGGGACCTTATACAACATCCCCAAACAACACACAATTCTAGAAAGTGGCCACAATATCCTATCATGACCATATTTCTCAAACTGGTGGTTTAACATGAACTCATGCTTCAAAGAAACTTTGAAGAACCCCAAAGGCCCTCTTAGACACCATCAAGACACTCATCCAAAATAACAACCCTAGACCACATCCACCTTCGACGAATTAGGAAACATAAGAAACTATGGTCTCTTTCACCCATCCACAAGCACTCTCCAATTACAAGAGGATCTAAAAATCAAAGAAAGTAATGGGTGTAGACTCAATCTAAAAATCTCAAGAAAAAAATATTCCTTATATTGATCAACTGGAGGGTCTTCAAACGGCGAAACAATCCGGGTTGCACTTCAGTTGTGCACTAACCTTTAATGGGGGTGTACCTTATCCAACGATTGAACCCAAGGACCCAAACAAGATGGTCCATTAGTCAAGATATACCACAAAACAGATCTAAACACATGAATGGAACCATCATAAATGCGTCCCAAAACATTTTTCAAAAGAGACCACTAACTATCCCTATAACACAACTTACTGACCAAACCCAAACCCAAAACACAGTTCAAAGAGGAGGGGTTCTTGGACTCAAAACATCCCACAACATCAGCATTTTCCAAAAATACACAATATAAACCATTCCCAATAATTCATCAAGTCTTCATATTTCTCTTTAAAAACATTTCTTTGAAAACAAATGGTTCAGCAGTTAGCGCATCCACCAATGGTTCCCCATGGGCCTTACACATGCATGTTTCAGTACCACTCGTGGCACCCTCCTCATATCCATATCGACACTCATCAAGTCATGTCATCAACCATACATCTTCCCATATAACCCCATGCATGTGGTCACTCATGGAAATACCAAAGGGTAAAACAAAACTTCCTTCCACTTTTCAAAAACAAAATGGTCAACCAACCCAAACTCTTTCTCAAAACTGCTAATAATGAGATCGAAATCCCAATTCACATCTTACAAAACATTTCATAAGGACACAACCATTTAGAAAATAACTCACTTTCAAGTTATTCACATCAATTTCGAAACATATCATCCCATTAAAACACACTCTAATTGTTTAGAAAACTCTATTGGAAACGCTTTTCAAAACCAAATTCAATATAGTTCCTGCTTTCAAAGAGGTGTAAGCACACCATTTTACATTTCAAAAAAAATCTGAAAATTCAGTTCTGCCATTTCATAAACCAAACCATTCCCTCTTTATTTGAAAATCATTTCATAAAAACTTTACGCTTCTTAAAAACAAGTCACCTTAAAACCAAAGTGCTAAGATTTCAAAACTAAAGCACAAAACAATGCAAGAGGAAACTAGTTTCGGTGGGTGACTTGGACATATGGTTGGCAGCCATATTCCAATCACTTCTCCATCACAGAGAGTATTCTAGGGAAATATCGATGGCTCCACATGGCTTTCCAGGCCCTGCGAGCACACTGAGATTATTCTCCCAACTCTCTTTTCATTTCCCATAGTCATCATTAAACCAAGAAAACCAAAGGACTCAGATAAAACCATACTTCCCATGGTGACTTGAATCCCTTCATGAGGTGTGCTGGCCAGGCACACTACCCATGACTGAAATTTCAAGTCCCAAAAATCCTAGCTCCAGACTATGCCGACTCTTCCCCAAATAACATGACCCAAGGAGCGAACCTCCCTCTGATACCATTTTGTCACGAACAGAATCTGGTCGCCGCAAAAACTGGCACCCGACCCGACCCGTGGCAAGTCCCGAAGGGCGTTCCCGATCCCCACGGGCTGGCACAAGTGCCCGGGTATCAAAAACTGAAAATTGGGAACGATTTACCCATGTTTTTATACTTGAAACATCAAATGAATCCAAGAAACCAAATCTGGATTTTTCAAACCGAAACATCTTTTTAATAAATTCAGAACTGAATTGCACAATTTTAAACAATGTTTGAAGGTCATTACAAAGGTACAAACCCAAGTAAAGACAGCCCAAGAACCTCAACATGGCAAGAGGCATCTTCTTCCAGCCATCTCCACAACACCGCATCATGAATGACCGGTGGAAACCCGAACTGTTGGCACAAAAGTTATACCCAAACCTGCGAGAAAAAAAATAACCAAGTATACTTACACCCAAGGGTGTAAGTAGGGTGTGAGCCAAAGCCCAATAGGATACCACGACTAAGCAATTCCCTGTGATAAACATTCAAAGACGAAAAGCATTCCAGTTTTCAAAAACATGTAATTTCTAGTTACAATTTCTAAAAGATGTAACTTAAAAAAAACAGTTTTCGAGTGGGCTAATTTAAAGAATCAACACTTTTAAAATAAATTAAAAATCCACTTATTTTTCCAGCCAAATATACCGTATGCCGACGGTAAGTATAAAATATCTAATGAGCACAACCAATAGGAAATAACCCCTAGGCACTAGCTAGCTGTGGGTCCCAGGTACCTCGTATCTCGGTGAGAGTAACCACAAAAATTATCCGTTCTCGTGCAAGAGCCACTAGTAGGGAACATACCCATAACCTAGTGGTCCCCAATCATTATCATCATAGTTTAGTTAGAGTTGTAAGCGTCAATCCTGCTAAGTGAAACTGAGGCTAAACCTCACAGATTCACTAGCATACTAGTACACGTCCACCCACCTAGATACCCGGGTTTTCCCTTTGTGCTCAAACAAGTTCAACAATCCAAGAAATATACTTTTCACATGAAAATATCAATTCCACATCACACATTATCCAAACAGCCCCATGAACATCACACAAGTCACAAATTTAACTTTTCATTCAAATTCATTTTGAAATCAAACTCACACCAAAATAGCCCACAACAATTTTTCATAACTTTCACAATCCAACACATCCTTTAACAATTTTATGAAGTCCTTAAAAATATGATAAACATCACATAACAGAACTATTCACATTTACAATGGTTCATTTGAATGTATAAACAATCCAAAACAGTTTTCCAATATGGTTTCACCTCTTACATAAATCATTAAACCACTCAAAACTTTCATAAAACAATTCTAAATAGTGTACCAAATCTTTTCAAATAAAACCCATTTCAAAACAATATTTCAATGACAAAATCACATCAATACAAATTCAAAACAGAATTTGAAGCTCTAAAAATATTTATTAAAAAAAACCCCATGTGTTATACAAACACCTCAAACAACAGTACAAAAGATCCACATGAAACACACACGTTTTCAAGATCACTTTCAAGAAGTACAATAATGTTTTACACCTTAAACCCTTAAAAAAAACCTCTTTAAGACCTAGTGGCACACCAATACCCCACCAAATCAGAATTTTCATCCCGAAAAAGATTTATTAAACAAAATTTATATGTTATAAAACAATCCCAAACAATACCCAAAGGGTTGCACATGAAAACACCAAATTTAAAGCTAAAATGAAACTATAAAAACAAATGTTTTACTAAATCCAACATAAACAATTCACACACCACACACAGCATATTAGGAACATTAATAATAAGTAATTCAAGCAAACTAACTCATTTGTAAATGTTTACACATGGAATCACCTACCTTTTATGACGAAACCCTCAAAACATGGTGCGAAACATCAACCGCACCACCGCCGCACCTCAAGGAATATAAATCTAGACCTATACCACCAAAAAATGACCCAAAAGATACCAAATAAGACCATATGTTCGAACCATATGTTCTGGACATTCTATAAACTCTTGAGATAGGGTGGAAACCCTAAGGAGAAGAGAAGAATTGAAAAGAGAAACATTAACCAAAATAATCTTGAAGAAAATGACTCAAAATCCACCAGAATATGAATTTTAAAAGATCCAACAATTCATGTGATGTTCGAATAGGGATTATGAGATCATAGAGGAACTGGAATGGGGGAAAAATAGTAAGAATTGAGAGAGTTATGATGTAAATAACTTACCTTCTCAAATCTGTCCTATTTTTGAAACCCTAAGACTTTCATCACTCCATTGCGATGCAAACGAGCTACAAATAGGGGGAAAATGAATGGGAGCGCGGCTGGGCTCCTTATGGTCGAGTGGGAGGTGGAATAACCGAAAAATTCATTATAATGAATAAGATAATAAAACATTACAAAAACAATTTAAAACTGGAAAATGGGATTTCGGGTTGGCCCAATTCTCAAATAAAAACCCAAATCCCCCATGATTATGGATTTATAAAGGCTCCAAATTTAAATATGGTGTTAATATATCAGGGGAGGACATTTAGGAGTTGGAATTACTGAAAAATATTAAAAAATGAAAAAGTTATAAAAGAAACAAAAATTTATTTTTAAATATGGAATTGGGCTCACGGTTTGGCCCAATTCTTGAAAACTAACATATTCTCCATAAAACCTTTGGAAACCCCCAAAACAAAGCATGAATGGAAAATAAATTAAAAAATAACTTTAAAATAAGTTATTTATGTGACAATTCTCCCAACCTTGAAAACTTTCCGCCCCGGAAAGTCACAGCAAGGTTAAAGCAACAACCAAACCCCACTGAGAAACCAATAGGTACTCTCTTGCAAGGTTTCACCCCCAAAGGCCAAAACACCTCCAGTGATCAATTAAGGAAGGATTAATCTCAGAACCATAACTTACACTAATTTGCTGAAAGGATCAATAACATTCATACTTTATCCCAAAATAAAACTCTTCAAACACTATCTGAACAAAACTCAAGCAATTCACCCGAACGAACAACAACTTTGAACAAGGTTACACTTACCTTACTTTAACTAAACCATTGGGCACTCTCTTGTCCCAGCGTTTAGTCAAGGAAGATGTTGGTAGCTAGATATCTCCGAACGAGACTATCTAAACCAAGCCAAAACCATAGATAAATCTATGTTACTGGTACGGGGGGACACTAATATGCTCCCCACTATAATAGACAACCAATATTTTTTCGAGACAGAATCGGGACACTAATAGGGGGAGGCCTGAATGGACTCCCTGGTACCAAGGGTAGACTTCCATTCGAAATTTCCTAAGGAACATACATGATAATCATAGTGGTTCTCCCCATCATATGAACCAACCATCTTAATCGACCACCACATGTCGGCACAGAAAGACCCAAAAATTTCAAGATTTGGGAAGGTTGCACGGTTAGTCTGCACAGTTTTTGAAACCGTGAACTAACTGTGCTGATCAACCTTCCTGAATGGCTTCCAGGCACACAGTCTCTCTTAATCGTTCACAAACTATGTGCTCAGCATGTATAGACAAATTCCCAACCATTCTCCAAACACTCAATGGAAACCAAAGGGGGGGGGGATGACATTAGGAGATGACATGGGTACAAGGCCCACCACCTATTTCCACCGAATGAGAACAACAGAGGGAATATGATGACACCATAGGTTTAAACACTTCCTATCTTTCACACCGAGGATATGAAATTTTACAAGGGTTTAAATGACCCTGTGATTTCCCCTGACTGCGAGCCAGCTTCTCTCCGAGACCTATGGTTGGAGCTCAAATTATTGAAGCATCTTCGGCCTCACAGTTAGTCTTTGGAAACCCACTAAATGAGAATTATTCTTTCGGTGCCACCAACAACTACACCACAACCCAAGACATGTTTTCCAGACATAACAAATTCCATACTCACTTTACCCTATCCCAATATTTCACTGAAACAAGGGCTAAGAAGATGCACACACATCACACCTTGTTTCTTCAGGTGAGAAACAACAGAAGTAAATAACACCTACACTCAACTTCCTCTAAAATGGAATATTTTGATGTTTTTTACAATGAAGACATTCACCCAACACAACAGGGACTCTCGGAGGATTTCACGACTTTCACCTATATGGTCAATCGAGCACATGACATCATAAGGTATCACCGAACATGGCCATTGTGACTGATATAAACAATGCATGGAGAGGGACCTTATACAACATCCCCAAACAACACACAATTCTAGAAAGTGGCCACAATATCCTATCATGACCATATTTCTCAAACTGGTGGTTTAACATGAACTCATGCTTCAAAGAAACTTTGAAGAACCCCAAAGGCCCTCTTAGACACCATCAAGACACTCATCCAAAATAACAACCCTAGACCACATCCACCTTCGACGAATTAGGAAACATAAGAAACTATGGTCTCTTTCACCCATCCACAAGCACTCTCCAATTACAAGAGGATCTAAAAATCAAAGAAAGGAATGGGTGTAGACTCAATCTAAAAATCTCAAGAAAAAAATATTCCTTATATTGATCAACTGGAGGGTCTTCAAACGGCGAAACAATCCGGGTTGCACTTCAGTTGTGCACTAACCTTTAATGGGGGTGTACCTTATCCAACGATTGAACCCAAGGACCCAACCAAGATGGTCCATTAGTCAAGATATACCACAAAACAGATCTAAACACATGAATGGAACCATCATAAATGCGTCCCAAAACATTTTTCAAAAGAGACCACTAACTATCCCTATAACACAACTTACTGACCAAACCCAAACCCAAAACACAGTTCAAACAGGAGGGGTTCTTGGACTCAAAACATCCCACAACATCAGCATTTTCCAAAAATACACAATATAAACCATTCCCAATAATTCATCAAGTCTTCATATTTCTCTTTAAAAACATTTCTTTGAAAACAAATGGTTCAGCGGTTAGCGCATCCACCAATGGTTCCCCATGGGCCTTACACATGCATGTTTCAGTGCCACACGTGGCACCCTCCTCATATCCATCTCGACACTCATCAAGTCATGTCATCAACCATACATCTTCCCATATAACCCCATGCATGTCGTCACTCGTGGAAATACCAAAGGGTAAAACAAAACTTCCTTCCACTTTTCAAAAACAAAATGGTCAACCAACCCAAACTCTTTCTCAAAACTGCTAATAATGAGATCGAAATCCCAATTCACATCTTACAAAACATTTCATAAGGACACAACCATTTAGAAAATAACTCACTTTCAAGTTATTCACATCAATTTCGAAACATATCATCCCATTAAAACACACTCTAATTGTTTAGAAAACTCTATTGGAAACGCTTTTCAAAACCAAATTCAATATAGTTCCTGCTTTCAAAGAGGTGTAAGCACACCATTTTACATTTCAAAAAAAATCTGAAAATTCAGTTCTGCCATTTCATAAACCAAACCATTCCCTCTTTATTTGAAAATCATTTCATAAAAACTTTACGCTTCTTAAAAACAAGTCACCTTAAAACCAAAGTGCTAAGATTTCAAAACTAAAGCACAAAACAATGCAAGAGGAAACTAGTTTCGGTGGGTGACTTGGACATATGGTTGGCAGCCATATTCCAATCACTTCTCCATCACAGAGAGTATTCTAGGGAAATATCCATGGCTCCACATGGCTTGCCAGGCCCTGCGAGCACACTGAGATTATTCTCCCAACTCTCTTTTCATTTCCCATAGTCATCATTAAACCAAGAAAACCAAAGGACTCAGATAAAACCATACTTCCCATGGTGACTTGAATCCCTTCATGAGGTGTGCTGGCCAGGCACACTACCCATGACTGAAATTTCAAGTCCCAAAAATCCTAGATCCAGACTATGCTGACTCTTCCCCAAATAACATGACCCAAGGAGCGAACCTCCCTCTGATACCATTTTGTCACGAACCGAATCTGGTCGCCGCAAAAACTGGCACCCGACCCGACCCGTGGCAAGTCCTGAAGGGCGTTCCCGATCCCCACAGGCTGGCACAAGTGCCCGGGTATCAAAAACTGAAAATTGGGAACGATTTACCCAAGTTTTTATACTAGAAACATCAAATGAATCCAAGAAACCAAATCTGGATTTTTCAAACCGAAACATCTTTTTAATAAATTCAGAACTGAATTGCACAATTTTAAACAATGTTTGAAGGTCATTACAAAGGTACAAACCCAAGTAAAGACAGCCCAAGAACCTCAACATGGCAAGAGGCATCTTCCTCCAGCCATCTCCACAACACCGCATCATGAATGACCGGTGGAAACCCGAACTGTTGGCACAAAAGTTATACCCAAACCTGCGAGAAAAAAAATAACCAAGTATACTTACACCCAAGGGTGTAAGTAGGGTGTGAGCCAAAGCCCAATAGGATACCACGACTAAGCAATTCCCTGTGATAAACATTCAAAGAAGAAAAGCATGAGAGTTTTCAAAAACATGTAATTTCTAGTTACAATTTCTAAAAGATGTAACTTAAAAAAAAACAGTTTTCGAGTGGGCTAATTTAAAGAATCAACACTTTTAAAATAAATTAAAAATCCACTTATTTTTCCAGCCAAATATACCGTATGCCGACGGTAAGTATAAAATATCTAATGAGCACAACCAATAGGAAATAACCCCTAGGCACTAGCTAGCTGTAGGTCCCAGGTACCTCGTATCTCGGTGAGAGTAACCACAAAAATTATCCGTTCTCGTGCACGAGCCACTACTAGGGAACATACCCATAACCTAGTGGTCCCCAATCATCATCATCATAGTTTAGTTAGAGTTGTAAGCGTCAATCCTGCTAAGTGAAACTGAGGCTAAACCTCACAGATTCACTAGCATACTAGTACACGTCCACCCACCTAGATACCCGGGTTTTCCCTTTGTGCTCAAACAAGTTCAACAATCCAAGAAATATACTTTTCACATGAAAATATCACTTCCACATCACACATTATCCAAACAGCCCCATGAACATCACACAAGTCACAAATTTAACTTTTCATTCAAATTCATTTTGAAATCAAACTCACACCAAAATAGCCCACAACAATTTTTCATAACTTTCACAATCCAACACATCCTTTAACAATTTTATGAAGTCCTTAAAAATATGATAAACATCACATAACAGAACTATTCACATTTACAATGGTTCATTTGAATGTATAAACAATCCAAAACAGTTTTCCAATATGGTTTCACCTCTTACATAAATCATTAAACCACTCAAAACTTTCATAAAACAATTCTAAATAGTGTACCAAATCTTTTCAAATAAAACCCATTTCAAAACAATATTTCAATGACAAAATCACATCAATACAAATTCAAAACAGAATTTGAAGCTCTAAAAATATTTATTAAAAAAAAACCCATGTGTTATACAAACACCTCAAACAACAGTACAAAAGATCCACATGAAACACACACGTTTTCAAGATCACTTTCAAGAAGTATAATAATGTTTTACACCTTAAACCCTTAAAAAAAACCTCTTTAAGACCTAGTGGCACACCAATACCCCACCAAATCAGAATTTTCATCCCGAAAAATATTTATTAAACAAAATTTATATGTTATAAAACAATCCCAAACAATACGCAAAGGGTTGCACATGAAAACACCAAATTTAAAGCTAAAATGAAACTATAAAAACAAATGTTTTACTAAATCCAACATAAACAGTTCACGCACCACACACAGCATATTAGGAACATGAATAATAAGTAATTCAAGCAAACTAACTCATTTTTAAATGTTTACACATGGAATCACCTACCTTTTATGACGAAACCCTCAAAACATGGTGCGAAACATCAACCGCACCACCGCCGCACCTCAAGGAATATAAATCTAGACCTAGACCACCAAACAATGACCCAAAAGATACCAAATAAGACCATATGTTCTAACCCTATGTTCTGGACATTCTATAAACTCTTGAGATAGGGTGGAAACCCTAAGGAGAAGAGAAGAATTGAAAAGAGAAACATTAACCAAAATAATCTTGAAGAAAACGACTCAAAATCCACCATAATATGAATTTTAAAACATCCAACAATTCATGGGATGTTCGAATAGGGATTATGAGATCATAGAGGAACTGGAATGGGGGGAAAATAGTAAGAATTGAGAGAGTTATGATGTAAATAACTTACCTTCTCAAATCTGCCCTATTTTTGAAACCCTAAGACTTTCAGCACTCCATTGCGATGCAAACGAGCTCCAAAGAGGGGGAAAATGAATGGGAGCGCGGCTGGGCTCCTTATGGTCTAGTGGGAGGTGGAATCACCGAAAAATTCATTATAATGAATAAGATAATAAAACATTACAAAAACAATTTAAAACTGGAAAATCGGATTTCGGGTTGGCCCGATTCTCAAATAAAAACCCAAATCCCCCATGATTATGGATTTATAAAGGCTCCAAATTTAAATATGGTGTTAATATATCAGGGGAGGACATTTAGGAGTTGGAATTACTGAAAAATATTAAAAAATGAAAAAGTTATAAAAGAAACAAAAATTTATTTTTAAATATGGAATTGGGCTCACGGTTTGGCCCAATTCTTGAAAACTAACATATTCTCCATAAAACCTTTGGAAACCCCCAAAACAAAGCATGAATGGAAAATAAATTAAAAAATAACTTTAAAATAAGTTATTTATGTGACAATTCTCCCAACCTTGAAAACTTTCCGCCCCGGAAAGTCACAGCAAGGTTAAAGCAACAACCAAACCCCACTGAGAAACCAATAGGTACTCTCTTGCAAGGTTTCACCCCCAAAGGCCAAAACACCTCCAGTGATCAATTAAGGAAGGATTAATCTCAGAACCATAACTTACACTAATTTGCTGAAAGGATCAATAACATTCATACTTTATCCCAAAATAAAACTCTTCAAACACTATCTGAACAAGACTCAAGCAATTCACCCGAACGAACAACAACTTTGAACAAGGTTACACTTACCATACTTTAACTAAACCATTGGGCACTCTCTTGTCTCAGCGTTTAGTCAAGGAAGATGTTGGTAGCTAGATATCTCCGAACGAGACTATCTAAACCAAGCCAAAACCATAGATAAATCTATGTTACTGGTACGGGGGGACACTAATATGCTCCCCACTATAATAGACAACCAATATTTTTTCGAGACAGAATCGGGACACTAATAGGGGGAGGCCTGAATGGACTCCCTGGTACCAAGGGTAGACTTCCATTCGAAATTTCCTAAGGAACATACATGATAATCATAGTGGTTCTCCCCATCATATGAACCAACCATCTTAATCGACCACCACATGTCGGCACAGAAAGACCCAAAAATTTCAAGATTTGGGAAGGTTGCACGGTTAGTCTGCACAGTTTTTGAAACCGTGAACTAACTGTGCTGATCAACCTTCCTGCATGGCTTCCAGGCACATAGTCTCTCTTAATCGTTCACAAACTATGTGCTCAGCATGTATAGCCAAATTCCCAACCATTCTCCAAACACTCAATGGAAACCAAAGGGGGAGGGAATGACATTAGGAGATGACATGGGTACAAGGCCCACCACCTATTTCCACCGAATGAGAACAACAGAGGGAATATGATGACACCATAGGTTTAAACACTTCCTATCTTTCACACCGAGGATATGAAATTTTACAAGGGTTTAATGACCCTGTGATTTCCCCTGACTGCGAGCCAGCTTCTCTCCGAGACCTATGGTTGGAGCTCAAATTATTGAAGCATCTTCGGCCTCACAGTTAGTCTTTGGAAACCCACTAAATGAGAATTATTCTTTCGGTGCCACCAACAACTACACCACAACCCAAGACATGTTTTCCAGACATAACAAATTCCATACTCACTTTACCCTATCCCAATATTTCACTGAAACAAGGGCTAAGAAGATGCACACACATCACACCTTGTTTCTTCAGGTGAGAAACAACAGAAGTAAATAACACCAACACTCAACTTCCTCTAAAATGGAATATTTTGATGTTTTTTACAATGAAGACATTCACCCAACACAACAGGGACTCTCGGAGGATTTCACGACTTTCACCTATATGGTCAATCGAGCACATGACATCATAAGGTATCACCGAACATGGCCATTGTGACTGATATAAACAATGCATGGAGAGGGACCTTATACAACATCCCCAAACAACACACAATTCTAGAAAGTGGCCACAATATCCTATCATGACCATATTTCTCAAACTGGTGGTTTAACATGAACTCATGCTTCAAAGAAACTTTGAAGAACCCCAAAGGCCCTCTTAGACATCATCAAGACACTCATCCAAAATAACAACCCTAGACCACATCCACCTTCGACGAATTAGGAAACATAAGAAACTATGGTCTCTTTCACCCATCCACAAGCACTCTCCAATTACAAGAGGATCTAAAAATCAAAGAAAGGAATGGGTGTAGACTCAATCTAAAAATCTCAAGAAAAAAATATTCCTTATATTGATCAACTGGAGGGTCTTCAAACGGCGAAACAATCCGGGTTGCACTTCAGTTGTGCACTAACCTTTAATGGGGGTGTACCTTATCCAACGATTGAACCCAAGGACCCAACCAAGATGGTCCATTAGTCAAGATATACCACAAAACAGATCTAAACACATGAATGGAACCATCATAAATGCGTCCCAAAACATTTTTCAAAAGAGACCACTAACTATCCCTATAACACAACTTACTGACCAAACCCAAACCCAAAACACAGTTCAAACAGGAGGGGTTCTTGGACTCAAAACATCCCACAACATCAGCATTTTCCAAAAATACACAATATAAACCATTCCCAATAATTCATCAAGTCTTCATATTTCTCTTTAAAAACATTTCTTTGAAAACAAATGGTTCAGCGGTTAGCGCATCCACCAATGGTTCCCCATGGGCCTTACACATGCATGTTTCAGTGCCACACATGGCACCCTCCTCATATCCATCTCGACACTCATCAAGTCATGTCATCAACCATACATCTTCCCATATAACCCCATGCATGTGGTCACTCATGGAAATACCAAAGGGTAAAACAAAACTTCCTTCCACTTTTCAAAAACAAAATGGTCAACCAACCCAAACTCTTTCTCAAAACTGCTAATAATGAGATCGAAATCCCAATTCACATCTTACAAAACATTTCATAAGGACACAACCATTTAGAAAATAACTCACTTTCAAGTTATTCACATCAATTTCGAAACATATCATCCCATTAAAACACACTCTAATTGTTTAGAAAACTCTATTGGAAACGCTTTTCAAAACCAAATTCAATATAGTTCCTGCTTTCAAAGAGGTGTAAGCACACCATTTTACATTTCAAAAAAAATCTGAAAATTCAGTTCTTCCATTTCATAAACCAAACCATTCCCTCTTTATTTGAAAATCATTTCATAAAAACTTTACGCTTCTTAAAAACAAGTCACCTTAAAACCAAAGTGCTAAGATTTCAAAACTAAAGCACAAAACAATGCAAGAGGAAACTAGTTTCGGTGGGTGACTTGGACATATGGTTGGCAGCCATATTCCAATCACTTCTCCATCGCAGAGAGTATTCTAGGGAAATATCCATGGCTCCACATGGCTTGCCAGGCCCTGCGAGCACACTGAGATTATTCTCCCAACTCTCTTTTCATTTCCCATAGTCATCATTAAACCAAGAAAACCAAAGGACTCAGATAAAACCATACTTCCCATGGTGACTTGAATCCCTTCATGAGGTGTGCTGGCCAGGCACACTACCCATGACTGAAATTTCAAGTCCCAAAAATCCTAGCTCCAGACTATGCTGACTCTTCCCCAAATAACATGACCCAAGGAGCGAACCTCCCTCTGATACCATTTTGTCACGAACCGAATCTGGTCGCCGCAAAAACTGGCACCCGACCCGACCCGTGGCAAGTCCCGAAGGGCGTTCCCGATCCTCACGGGGTGGCACAAGTGCCCGGGTATCAAAAACTGAAAATTGGGAACGATTTACCCAAGTTTTTATACTTGAAACATCAAATGAATCCAAGAAACCAAATCTGGATTTTTCAAACCGAAACATCTTTTTAATAAATTCAGAACTGAATTGCAGAATTTTAAACAATGTTTAAAGGTCATTACAAAGGTACAAACCCAAGAAAAGACAGCCCAAGAACCTCAACATGGCAAGAGGCATCTTCCTCCAACCATCTCCACAACACCGCATCATGAATGACCGGTGGAAACTCGAACTGTTGGCACAAAAGTTATACCCAAACCTGCGAGAAAAAAAATAACCAAGTCTACTTACACCCAAGGGTGTAAGTAGGGTGTGAGCCAAAGCCCAATAGGATACCACGACTAAGCAATTCCCTGTGATAAACATTCAAAGACGAAAAGCATGCAAGTTTTCAAAAACATGTAATTTCTAGTTACAATTTCTAAAAGATGTAACTTAAAAAAAAACAGTTTTCGAGTGGGATAATTTAAAGAATCAACACTTTTAAAATAAATTAAAAATCCACTTATTTTTCCAGCCAAATATACCGTATGCCGACGGTAAGTATAAAATATCTAATGAGCACAACCAATAGGAAATAACCCCTAGGCACTAGCTAGCTGTGGGTCCCAGGTACCTCATATCTCGGTGAGAGTAACCACAAAAATTATCCGTTCTCGTGCACGAGCCACTAGTAGGGAACATACCCATAACCTAGTGGTCCCCAATCATCATCATCATAGTTTAGTTAGAGTTGTAAGCGTCAATCCTGCTAAGTGAAACTGAGGCTAAACCTCACAGATTCACTAGCATACTAGTACACGTCCACCCACCTAGATACCCGGGTTTTCCCTTTGTGCTCAAACAAGTTCAACAATCCAAGAAATATACTTTTCACATGAAAATATCACTTCCACATCACACATTATCCAAACAGCCCCATGAACATCACACAAGTCACAAATTTAACTTTTCATTCAAATTCATTTTGAAATCAAACTCACACCAAAATAGCCCACAACAATTTTTCATAACTTTCACAATCCAACACATCCTTTAACAATTTTATGAAGTCCTTAAAAATATGATAAACATCACATAAAAGAACTATTCACATTTAAAATGGTTCATTTGAATGTATAAACAATCCAAAACAGTTTTCCAATATGGTTTCACCTCTTACATAAATCCTTAAACCACTCAAAACTTTCATAAAACAATTCTAAATAGTGTACCAAATCTTTTCAAATAAAACCCATTTCAAAACAATATTTCAAGGACAAAATCACATCAATACAAATTCAAAACAGAATTTGAAGCTCTAAAAATATTTATTAAAAAAAACCCCCATGTGTTATACAAACACCTCAAACAACAGTACAAAAGATCCACATGAAACACACACGTTTTCAAGATCACTTTCAAGAAGTACAATAATGTTTTACACCTTAAACCCTTAAAAAAACCTCTTTAAGACCTAGTGGCACACCAATACCCCACCAAATCAGAATTTTCATCTCGAAAAAGATTTATTAAACAAAATTTATATGTTATAAAACAATCCCAAACAATACCCAAAGGGTTGCACATGAAAACACCAAATTTAAAGCTAAAATGAAACTATAAAAACAAATGTTTTACTAAATCCAACATAAACAGTTCACGCACCACACACAGCATATTAGGAACATGAATAATAAGTAATTCAATCAAACTAACTCATTTATAAATGTTTACACATGGAATCACCTACCTTTTATGACGAAACCCTCAAAACATGGTGCGAAACATCAACCGCACCACCGCCGCACCTCAAGGAATATAAATCCAGACCTATACCACCAAAAGATGACCCAAAAGATACCAAATAAGACCATATGTTCTAACCCTATGTTCTGGACATTCTATAAACTCTTGAGATAGGGTGGAAACCCTAAGGAGAAGAGAAGAATTGAAAAGAGAAACATTAACCAAAATAATCTTGAAGAAAACGACTCAAAATCCACCAGAATATGAATTTTAAAACATCCAAAAATTCATGGGATGTTCTAATAGGGATTATGAGATCATAGAGGAACTGGAATGGGACAAAAATAGTAAGAATTGAGAGAGTTATGATGTAAATAACTTACCTTCTCAAATCTGCCCTATTTTTGAAACCCTAAGACTTTCAGCACTCCATTGCGATGCAAACGAGCTCCAAAGAGGGGTAAAATGAATGGGAGCGCGGCTGGGCTCCTTATGGTCGAGTGGGAGGTGGAATCACCGAAAAAATCATTATAATGAATAAGATAATAAAACATTACAAAAACAATTTAAAACTGGAAAATCGGATTTCGGGTTGGCCCAATTCTCAAATAAAAACCCAAATCCCCCATGATTATGGATTTATAAAGGCTCAAAATTTAAATATGGTGTTAATATATCAGGGGAGGACATTTAGGAGTTGGAATTACTGAAAAATATTAAAAAATGAAAAAGTTATAAAAGAAACAAAAATTTATTTTTAAATCTGGAATTGGGCTCACGGTTTGGCCCAATTCTTGAAAACTAACATATTGTCCATAAAACCTTTGGAAACCCCCAAAACAAAGCATGAATGGAAAATAAATTAAAAAATAACTTTAAAATAAGTTATTTATGTGACAATTCTCCCAACCTTGAAAACTTTCCGCCCCGGAAAGTCACAGCAAGGTTAAAGCAACAACCAAACCCCACTGAGAAACCAATAGGTACTCTCTTGCAAGGTTTCACCCCCAAAGGCCAAAACACCTCCAGTGATCAATTAAGGAAGGATTAATCTCAGAACCATAACTTACACTAATTTTCTGAAAGGATCAATAACATTCATACTTTATCCCAAAATAAAACTCTTCAAACACTATCTGAACAAGACTCAAGCAATTCACCCGAACGAACAACAACTTTGAACAAGGTTACACTTACCTTACTTTAACTAAACCATTGGGCACTCTCTTGTCCCAGCTTTTAGTCAAGGAAGATGTTGGTAGCTAGATATCTCCGAACGAGACTATCTAAACCAAGCCAAAACCATAGATAAATCTATGTTACTGGTACGGGGGGACACTAATATGCTCCCCACTATAATAGACAACCAATATTTTTTCGAGACAGAATCGGGACACTAATAGGGGGAGGCCTGAATGGACTCCCTGCTACCAAGGGTAGACTTCCATTCGAAATTTCCTAAGGAACATACATGATAATCATAGTGGTTCTCCCCATCATATGAACCAACCATCTTAATCGACCACCACATGTCGGCACAGAAAGACCCAAAAATTTCAAGATTTGGGAAGGTTGCACGGTTAGTCTGCACAGTTTTTGAAACCGTGAACTAACTGTGCTGATCAACCTTCTTGCATGGCTTCCAGGCACACAGTCTCTCTTAATCGTTCACAAACTATGTGCTCAGCATGTATAGCCAAATTCCCAACCATTCTCCAAACACTCAATGGAAACCAAAGGGGGAGGGAATGACATTAGGAGATGACATGGGTACAAGGCCCACCACCTATTTCCACCGAATGAGAACAACAGAGGGAATATGATGACACCATAGGTTTAAACACTTCCTATCTTTCACACCGAGGATATGAAATTTTACAAGGGTTTAAATGACCCTGTGATTTCCCCTGACTGCGAGCCAGCTTCTCTCCGAGACCTATGGTTGGAGCTCAAATTATTGAAGCATCTTCGGCCTCACAGTTAGTCTTTGGAAACCCACTAAATGAGAATTATTCTTTCGGTGCCACCAATAACTACACCACAACCCAAGACATGTTTTCCAGACATAACAAATTCCATACTCACTTTACCCTATCCCAATATTTCACTGAAACAAGGGCTAAGAAGATGCACACACATCACACCTTGTTTCTTCAGGTGAGAAACAACAGAAGTAAATAACACCTACACTCAACTTCCTCTAAAATGGAATATTTTGATGTTTCTTACAATGAAGACATTCACCCAACACAACAGGGACTCTCGGAGGATTTCACGACTTTCACCTATATGGTCAATCGAGCACATGACATCATAAGGTATCACCGAACATGGCCATTGTGACTGATATAAACAATGCATGGAGAGGGACCTTATACAACATCCCCAAACAACACACAATTCTAGAAAGTGGCCACAATATCCTATCATGACCATATTTCTCAAACTGGTGGTTTAACATGAACTCATGCTTCAAAGAAACTTTGAAGAACCCCAAAGGCCCTCTTAGACACCATCAAGACACTCATCCAAAATAACAACCCTAGACCACATCCACCTTCGACGAATTAGGAAACATAAGAAACTATGGTCTCTTTCACCCATCCACAAGCACTCTCCCATTAAAAGAGGATCTAAAAATCAAAGAAAGGAATGGGTGTAGACTCAATCTAAAAATCTCAAGAAAAAAATATTCCTTATATTGATCAACTGGAGGGTCTTCAAACGGCGAAACAATCCGGGTTGCACTTCAGTTGTGCACTAACCTTTAATGGGGGTGTACCTTATCCAACGATTAAACCCAATGACCCAACCAAGATGGTCCATTAGTCAAGATATACCACAAAACAGATCTAAACACATGAATGGAACCATCATAAATGCGTCCCAAAACATTTTTCAAAAGAGACCACTAACTATCCCTATAACACAACTTACTGACCAAACCCAAACCCAAAACACAGTTCAAACAGGAGGGGTTCTTGGACTCAAAACATCCCACAACATCAGCATTTTCCAAAAATACACAATATAAACCATTCCCAATAATTCATCAAGTCTTCATATTTCTCTTTAAAAACATTTCTTTGAAAACAAATGGTTCAGCGGTTAGCGCATCCACCAATGGTTCCCCATGGGCCTTACACATGCATGTTTCAGTGCCACACATGGCACCCTCCTCATATCCATCTCGACACTCATCAAGTCATGTCATCAACCATCCATCTTCCCATATAACCCCATGCATGTGGTCACTCATGGAAATACCAAAGGGTAAAACAAAACTTCCTTCCACTTTTCAAAAACAAAATGGTCAACCAACCCAACCTCTTTCTCAAAACTGCTAATAATGAGATCGAAATCCCAATTCACATCTTACAAAACATTTCATAAGGACACAACCATTTAGAAAATAACTCACTTTCAAGTTATTCACATCAATTTCGAAACATATCATCCCATTAAAACACACTCTAATTGTTTAGAAAACTCTATTGGAAACGCTTTTCAAAACCAAATTCAATATAGTTCCTGCTTTCAAAGAGGTGTAAGCACACCATTTTACATTTCAAAAAAAATCTGAAAATTCAGTTCTGCCATTTCATAAACCAAACCATTCCCTCTTTATTTGAAAATCATTTCATAAAAACTTTACGCTTCTTAAAAACAAGTCACCTTAAAACCAAAGTGCTAAGATTTCAAAACTAAAGCACAAAACAATGCAAGAGGAAACTAGTTTCGGTGGGTGACTTGGACATATGGTTGGCAGCCATATTCCAATCACTTCTCCATCACAGAGAGTATTCTAGGGAAATATCCATGGCTCCACATGGCTTGCCAGGCCCTGCGAGCACACTGAGATTATTCTCCCAACTCTCTTTTCATTTCCCATAGTCATCATTAAACCAAGAAAACCAAAGGACTCAGATAAAACCATACTTCCCATGGTGACTTGAATCCCTTCATGAGGTGTGCTGGCCAGGCACACTACCCATGACTGAAATTTCAAGTCCCAAAAATCCTAGCTCCAGACTATGCTGACTCTTCCCCAAATAACATGACCCAAGGAGCGAACCTCCCTCTGATACCATTTTGTCACGAACCGAATCTGTTCGCCGCAAAAACTGGCACCCGACCCGACCCGTGGCAAGTCCCGAAGGGCGTTCCCGATCCCCACGGGCTGTCACAAGTGCCCGGGTATCAAAAACTGAAAATTGGGAACGATTTACCCAAGTTTTTATACTTGAAACATCAAATGAATCCAAGAAACCAAATCTGGATTTTTCAAACCGAAACATCTTTTTAATAAATTCAGAACTGAATTGCACAATTTTAAACAATGTTTGAAGGTCATTACAAAGGTACAAACCCAAGAAAAGACACCCCAAGAACCTCAACATGGCAAGAGGCATCTTCCTCCAGCCATCTCCACAACACCGCATCATGAATGACCGGTGGAAACCCGAACTGTTGGCACAAAAGTTATACCCAAACCTGCAACAAAAAAAATAACCAAGTCTACTTACACCCAAGGGTGTAAGTAGGGTGTGAGCCAAAGCCCAATAGGACACCACGACTAAGCAATTCCCTGTGATAAACATTCAAAGAAGAAAAGCATGAGAGTTTTCAAAAACATGTAATTTCTAGTTACAATTTCTAAAAGATGTAACTTAAAAAAAACAGTTTTCGAGTGGGCTAATTTAAAGAATCAACACTTTTAAAATAAATTAAAAATCCACTTATTTTTCCAGCCAAATATACAGTATGCCGACGGTAAGTATAAAATATCTAATGAGCACAACCAATAGGAAATAACCCCTAGGCACTAGCTAGCTGTGGGTCCCAGGTACCTCGTATCTCGGTGAGAGTAACCACAAAAATTATCCGTTCTCGTGCACGAGCCACTACTAGGGAACATACCCATAACCTAGTGGTCCCCAATCATCATCATCATAGTTTAGTTAGAGTTGTAAGCGTCAATCCTACTAAGTGAAACTGAGGCTAAACCTCACAGATTCACTAGCATACTAGTACACGTCCACCCACCTAGATACCCGGGTTTTCCCTTTGTGCTCAAACAAGTTCAACAATCCAAGAAATATACTTTTCACATGAAAATATCACTTCCACATCACACATTATCCAAACAGCCCCATGAACATCACACAAGTCACAAATTTAACTTTTCATTCAAATTCATTTTGAAATCAAACTCACACCAAAATAGCCCACAACAATTTTTCATAACTTTCACAATCCAACACATCCTTTAACAATTTTATGAAGTCCTTAAAAATATGATAAACATCACATAACAGAACTATTCACATTTACAATGGTTCATTTGAATGTATAAACAATCCAAAACAGTTTTCCAATATGGTTTCACCTCTTACATAAATCATTAAACCACTCAAAACTTTCATAAAACAATTCTAAATAGTGTACCAAATCTTTTCAAATAAAACCCATTTCAAAACAATATTTCAATGACAAAATCACATCAATACAAATTCAAAACAGAATTTGAAGCTCTAAAAATATTTATTAAAAAAAACCCCATGTGTTATACAAACACCTCAAACAACAGTACAAAAGATCCACATGAAACACACACGTTTTCAAGATCACTTTCAAGAAGTACAATAATGTTTTACACCTTAAACCCTTAAAAAAACCTCTTTAAGACCTAGTGGCACACCAATACCCCACCAAATCAGAATTTTCATCCCGAAAAAGATTTATTAAACAAAATTTATATGTTATAAAACAATCCCAAACAATACCCAAAGGGTTGCACATGAAAACACCAAATTTAAAGCTAAAATGAAACTATAAAAACAAATGTTTTACTAAATCCAACATAAACAGTTCACGCACCACACACAGCATATTAGGAACATGAATAATAAGTAATTCAAGCATACTAACTCATTTTTAAATGTTTACACATGGAATCACCTACCTTTTATGACGAAACCCTCAAAACATGGTGCGAAACATCAACCGCACCACCGCCGCACCTCAAGGAATATAAATCTAGACCTAGAACACCAAACAATGACCCAAAAGATACCAAATAAGACCATATGTTCTAACCCTATGTTCTGGACATTCTATAAACTCTTGAGATAGGGTGGAAACCCTAAGGAGAAGAGAAGAATTGAAAAGAGAAACATTAACCAAAATAATCTTGAAGAAAACGACTCAAAATCCACCAGAATATGAATTTTAAAACATCCAACAATTCATGGGATGTTCGAATAGGGATTATGAGATCATAGAGGAACTGGAATGGGGGGAAAATAGTAAGAATTGAGAGAGTTATGATGTAAATAACTTACCTTCTCAAATCTGCCCTATTTTTGAAACCCTAAGACTTTCAGCACTCCATTGCGATGCAAACGAGCTCCAAAGAGGGGGAAAATGAATGGGAGCGCGGCTGGGATCCTTATGGTCGAGTGGGAGGTGGAATCACCGAAAAATTCATTATAATGAATAAGATAATAAAACATTACAAAAACAATTTAAAACTGGAAAATGGGATTTCGGGTTGGCCCGATTCTCAAATAAAAACCCAAATCCCCCATGATTATGGATTTATAAAGGCTCCAAATTTAAATATGGTGTTAATATATCAGGGGAGGACATTTAGGAGTTGGAATTACTGAAAAATATTAAAAAATGAAAAAGTTATAAAAGAAACAAAAATTTATTTTTAAATATGGAATTGGGCTCACGGTTTGGCCCAATTCTTGAAAACTAACATATTCTCCATAAAACCTTTGGAAACCCCCAAAACAAAGCATGAATGGAAAATAAATTAAAAAATAACTTTAAAATAAGTTATTTATGTGAAAATTCTCCCAACCTTGAAAACTTTCCGCCCCGGAAAGTCACAGCAAGGTTAAAGCAACAACCAAACCCCACTGAGAAACCAATAGGTACTCTCTTGCAAGGTTTCACCCCCAAAGGCCAAAACACCTCCAGTGATCAATTAAGGAAGGATTAATCTCAGAACCATAACTTACACTAATTTGCTGAAAGGATCAATAACATTCATACTTTATCCCAAAATAAAACTCTTCAAACACTATCTGAACAAGACTCAAGCAATTCACCCGAACGAACAACAACTTTGAACAAGGTTACACTTACCTTACTTTAACTAAACCATTGGGCACTCTCTTGTCCCAGAGTTTAGTCAAGGAAGATGTTGGTAGCTAGATATCTCCGAACGAGACTATCTAAACCAAGCCAAAACCATAGATAAATCTATGTTACTGGTACGGGGGGACACTAATATGCTCCCCACTATAATAGACAACCAATATTTTTTCGAGACAGAATCGGGACACTAATAGGGGGAGGCCTGAATGGACTCCCTGGTACCAAGGGTAGACTTCCATTCGAAATTTCCTAAGGAACATACATGATAATCATAGTGGTTCTCCCCATCATATGAACCAACCATCTTAATCGACCACCACATGTCGGCACAGAAAGACCCAAAAATTTCAAGATTTGGGAAGGTTGCACGGTTAGTCTGCACAGTTTTTGAAACCGTGAACTAACTGTGCTGATCAACCTTCCTGCATGGCTTCCAGGCACACAGTCTCTCTTAATCGTTCACAAACTATGTGCTCAGCATGTATAGCCAAATTCCCAACCATTCTCCAAACACTCAATGGAAACCAAAGGGGGAGGGAATGACATTAGGAGATGACATGGGTACAAGGCCCACCACCTATTTCCACCGAATGAGAACAACAGAGGGAATATGATGACACCATAGGTTTAAACACTTCCTATCTTTCACACCGAGGATATGAAATTTTACAAGGGTTTAAATGACCCTGTGATTTCCCCTGACTGCGAGCCAGCTTCTCTCCGAGACCTATGGTTGGAGCTCAAATTATTGAAGCATCTTCGGCCTCACAGTTAGTCTTTGGAAACCCACTAAATGAGAATTATTCTTTCGGTGCCACCAACAACTACACCACAACCCAAGACATGTTTTCCAGACATAACAAATTCCATACTCACTTTACCCTATCCCAATATTTCACTGAAACAAGGGCTAAGAAGATGCACACACATCACACCTTGTTTCTTCAGGTGAGAAACAACAGAAGTAAATAACACCTACACTCAACTTCCTCTAAAATGGAATATTTTGATGTTTTTTACAATGAAGACATTCACCCAACACAACAGGGACTCTCGGAGGATTTCACGACTTTCACCTATATGGTCAATCGAGCACATGACATCATAAGGTATCACCGAACATGGCCATTGTGACTGATATAAACAATGCATGGAGAGGGACCTTATACAACATCCCCAAACAACACACAATTCTAGAAAGTGGCCACAATATCCTATCATGACCATATTTCTCAAACTGGTGGTTTAACATGAACTCATGCTTCAAAGAAACTTTGAAGAACCCCAAAGGCCCTCTTAGACACCATCAAGACACTCATCCAAAATAACAACCCTAGACCACATCCACCTTCGACGAATTAGGAAACATAAGAAACTATGGTCTCTTTCACCCATCCACAAGCACTCTCCAATTACAAGAGGATCTAAAAATCAAAGAAAGGAATGGGTGTAGACTCAATCTAAAAATCTCAAGAAAAAAATATTCCTTATATTGATCAACTGGAGGGTCTTCAAACGGCGAAACAATCCGGGTTGCACTTCAGTTGTGCACTAACCTTTAATGGGGGTGTACCTTATCCAACGATTGAACCCAAGGACCCAACCAAGATGGTCCATTAGTCAAGATATACCACAAAAAAGATCTAAACACATGAATGGAACCATCATAAATGCGTCCCAAAACATTTTTCAAAAGAGACCACTAACTATCCCTATAACACAACTTACTGACCAAACCCAAACCCAAAACACAGTTCAAACAGGAGGGGTTCTTGGACTCAAAACATCCCACAACATCAGCATTTTCCAAAAATACACAATATAAACCATTCCCAATAATTCATCAAGTCTTCATATTTCTCTTTAAAAACATTTCTTTGAAAACAAATGGTTCAACGGTTAGCGCATCCACCAATGGTTCCCCATGGGCCTTACACATGCATGTTTCAGTGCCACACATGGCACCCTCCTCATATCCATCTCGACACTCATCAAGTCATGTCATCAACCATACATCTTCCCATATAACCCCATGCATGTGGTCACTCATGGAAATACCAAAGGGTAAAACAAAACTTCCTTCCACTTTTCAAAAACAAAATGGTCAACCAACCCAAACTCTTTCTCAAAACTGCTAATAATGAGATCGAAATCCCAATTCACATCTTACAAAACATTTCATAAGGACACAACCATTTAGAAAATAACTCACTTTCAAGTTATTCACATCAATTTCGAAACATATCATCCCATTAAAATACACTCTAATTGTTTAGAAAACTCTATTGGAAACGCTTTTCAAAACCAAATTCAATATAGTTCCTGCTTTCAAAGAGGTGTAAGCACACCATTTTACATTTCAAAAAAAATCTGAAAATTCAGTTCTGCCATTTCATAAACCAAACCAGTCCCTCTTTATTTGAAAATCATTTCATAAAAACTTTACGCTTCTTAAAAAGAAGTCACCTTAAAACCAAAGTGCTAAGATTTCAAAACTAAAGCACAAAACAATGCAAGAGGAAACTAGTTTCGGTGGGTGACTTGGACATATGGTTGGCAGCCATATTCCAATCACTTCTCCATCACAGAGAGTATTCTAGGGAAATATCCATGGCTCCACATGGCTTGCCAGGCCCTGCGAGCACACTGAGATTATTCTCCCAACTCTCTTTTCATTTCCCATAGTCATCATTAAACCAAGAAAACCAAAGGACTCAGATAAAACCATACTTCCCATGGTGACTTGAATCCCTTCATGAGGTGTGCTGGCCAGGCACACTACCCATGACTGAAATTTCAAGTCCCAAAAATCCTAGCTCCAGACTATGCTGACTCTTCCCCAAATAACATGACCCAAGGAGCGAACCTCCCTCTGATACCATTTTGTCACGAACCGAATCTGGTCGCCGCAAAAACTGGCACCCGACCCGACCCGTGGCAAGTCCCGAAGGGCGTTCCCGATCCTCACGGGTTGGCACAAGTGCCCGGGTATCAAAAACTTAAAATTGGGAACGATTTACCCAAGTTTTTATACTTGAAACATCAAATGAATCCAAGAAACCAAATCTGGATTTTTCAAACCGAAACATCTTTTTAATAAATTCAGAACTGAATTGCACAATTTTAAACAATGTTTAAAGGTCATTACAAAGGTACAAACCCAAGAAAAGACAGCCCAAGAACCTCAACATGGCAAGAGGCATCTTCCTCCAGCCATCTCCACAACACCGCATCATGAATGACCGGGGGAAACCCGAACTGTTGGCACAAAAGTTATACCCAAACCTGCGAGAAAAAAAATAACCAAGTCTACTTACACCCAAGGGTGTAAGTAGGGTGTGAGCCAAAGCCCAATAGGATACCACGACTAAGCAATTCCCTGTGATAAACATTCAAAGACGAAAAGCATGCAAGTTTTCAAAAACATGTAATTTCTAGTTACAATTTCTAAAAGATGTAACTTAAAAAAAACAGTTTTCGAGTGGGCTAATTTAAAGAATCAACACTTTTAAAATAAATTAAAAATCCACTTATTTTTCCAGCCAAATATACCGTATGCCGACGGTAAGTATAAAATATCTAATGAGCACAACCAATAGGAAATAACCCCTAGGCACTAGCTAGCTGTGGGTCTCAGGTACCTCATATCTCGGTGAGAGTAACCACAAAAATTATCCGTTCTCGTGCACGAGCCACTAGTAGGGAACATACCCATAACCTAGTGGTCCCCAATCATCATCATCATAGTTTAGTTAGAGTTGTAAGCGTCAATCCTGCTAAGTGAAACTGAGGCTAAACCTCACAGATTCACTAGCATACTAGTACACGTCCACCCACCTAGATACCCGGGTTTTCCCTTTGTGCTCAAACAAGTTCAACAATCCAAGAAATATACTTTTCACATGAAAATATCACTTCCACATCACACATTATCCAAACAGCCCCATGAACATCACACAAGTCACAAATTTAACTTTTCATTCAAATTCATTTTGAAATCAAACTCACACCAAAATAGCCCACAACAATTTTTCATAACTTTCACAATCCAACACATCCTTTAACAATTTTATGAAGTCCTTAAAAATATGATAAACATCACATAAAAGAACTATTCACATTTACAATGGTTCATTTGAATGTATAAACAATCCAAAACAGTTTTCCAATATGGTTTCACCTCTTACATAAATCCTTAAACCACTCAAAACTTTCATAAAACAATTCTAAATAGTGTACCAAATCTTTTCAAATAAAACCCATTTCAAAACAATATTTCAAGGACAAAATCACATCAATACAAATTCAAAACAGAATTTGAAGCTCTAAAAATATTTATTAAAAAATACCCCCATGTGTTATACAAACACCTCAAACAACAGTACAAAAGATCCACATGAAACACACACGTTTTCAAGATCACTTTCAAGAAGTACAATAATGTTTTACACCTTAAACCCTTAAAAAAACCTTTTTAAGACCTAGTGGCGCACCAATACCCCACCAAATCAGAATTTTCATCCCGAAAAAGATTTATTAAACAAAATTTATATGTTATAAAACAATCCCAAACAATACCCAAAGGGTTGCACATGAAAACACCAAATTTAAAGCTAAAATGAAACTATAAAAACAAATGTTTTACTAAATCCAACATAAACAGTTCACGCACCACACACAGCATATTAGGAACATGAATAATAAGTAATTCAAGCAAACTAACTCATTTGTAAATGTTTACACATGGAATCACCTACCTTTTATGACGAAACCCTCAAAACATGGTGCGAAACATCAACCGCACCACCGCCGCACCTCAAGGAATATAAATTCAGACCTAGACCACCAAAAAATGACCCAAAAGATACCAAATAAGACCATATGTTCTAACCCTATGTTCTGGACATTCTATAAACTCTTGAGATAGGGTGGAAACCCTAAGGAGAAGAGAAGAATTGAAAAGAGAAACATTAACCAAAATAATCTTGAAGAAAACGACTCAAAATCCACCAGAATATGAATTTTAAAACATCCAAAAATTCATGGGATGTTCGAATAGGGATTATGAGATCATAGAGGAACTGTAATGGGGGAAAAATAGTAAGAATTGAGAGAGTTATGATGTAAATAACTTACCTTCTCAAATCTGCCCTATTTTTGAAACCCTAAGACTTTCAGCACTCCATTGCGATGCAAACGAGCTCCAAAGAGGGGTAAAATGAATGGGAGCTCGGCTGGGCTCCTTATGGTCGAGTGGGAGGTGGAATCACCGAAAAATTCATTATAATGAATAAGATAATAAAACATTACAAAAACATTTTAAAACTGGAAAATGGGATTTCGGGTTGGCGCAATTCTCAAATAAAAACCCAAATCCCCCATGATTATGGATATATAAAGGCTCAAAATTTAAATATGGTGTTAATATATCAGGGGAGGACATTTAGGAGTTGGAATTACTGAAAAATATTAAAAAATGAAAAAGTTATAAAAGAAACAAAAATTTATTTTTAAATCTGGAATTGGGCTCACGGTTTGGCCCAATTCTTGAAAACTAACATATTGTCCATAAAACCTTTGGAAACCCCCAAAACAAAGCATGAATGGAAAATAAATTAAAAAATAACTTTAAAATAAGTTATTTATGTGACAATTCTCCCAACCTTGAAAACTTTCCGCCCCGGAAAGTCACAGCAAGGTTAAAGCAACAACCAAACCCCACTGAGAAACCAATAGGTACTCTCTTGCAAGGTTTCACCCCCAAAGGCCAAAACACCTCCAGTGATCAATTAAGGAAGGATTAATCTCAGAACCATAACTTACACTAATTTTCTGAAAGGATCAATAACATTCATACTTTATCCCAAAATAAAACTCTTCAAACACTATCTGAACAAGACTCAAGCAATTCACCCGAACGAACAACAACTTTGAACAAGGTTACACTTACCTTACTTTAACTAAACCATTGGGCACTCTCTTGTCCCAGCGTTTAGTCAAGGATGATGTTGGTAGCTAGATATCTCCGAACGAGACTATCTAAACCAAGCCAAAACCATAGATAAATCTATGTTACTTGTACGGGGGGACACTAATATGCTCCCCACTATAATAGACAACCAATATTTTTTCGAGACAGAATCGGGACACTAATAGGGGGAGGCCTGAATGGACTCCCTGCTACCAAGGGTAGACTTCCATTCGAAATTTCCTAAGGAACATACATGATAATCATAGTGGTTCTCCCCATCATATGAACCAACCATCTTAATAGACCACCACATGTCGGCACAGAAAGACCCAAAAATTTCAAGATTTGGGAAGGTTGCACGGTTAGTCTGCACAGTTTTTGAAACCGTGAACTAACTGTGCTGATCAACCTTCTTGCATGGCTTCCAGGCACACAGTCTCTCTTAATCGTTCACAAACTATGTGCTCAGCATGTATAGGCAAATTCCCAACCATTCTCCAAACACTCAATGGAAACCAAAGGGGGAGGGAATGACATTAGGAGATGACATGGGTACAAGGCCCACCACCTATTTCCACCGAATGAGAACAACAGAGGGAATATGATGACACCATAGGTTTAAACACTTCCTATCTTTCACACCGAGGATATGAAATTTTACAAGGGTTTAAATGACCCTGTGATTTCCCCTGACTGCGAGCCAGCTTCTCTCCGAGACCTATGGTTGGAGCTCAAATTATTGAAGCATCTTCGGCCTCACAGTTAGTCTTTGGAAACCCACTAAATGAGAATTATTCTTTCGGTGCCACCAATAACTACACCACAACCCAAGACATGTTTTCCAGACATAACAAATTCCATACTCACTTTACCCTATCCCAATATTTCACTGAAACAAGGGCTAAGAAGATGCACACACATCACACCTTGTTTCTTCAGGTGAGAAACAACAGAAGTAAATAACACCTACACTCAACTTCCTCTAAAATGGAATATTTTGATGTTTTTTACAATGAAGACATTCACCCAACACAACAGGGACTCTCGGAGGATTTCACGACTTTCACCTATATGGTCAATCGAGCACATGACATCATAAGGTATCACCGAACATGGCCATTGTGACTGATATAAACAATGCATGGAGAGGGACCTTATACAACATCCCCAAACAACACACAATTCTAGAAAGTGGCCACAATATCCTATCATGACCATATTTCTCAAACTGGTGGTTTAACATGAACTCATGCTTCAAAGAAACTTTGAAGAACCCCAAAGGCCCTCTTAGACACCATCAAGACACTCATCCAAAATAACAACCCTAGACCACATCCACCTTCGACGAATTAGGAAACATAAGAAACTATGGTCTCTTTCACCCATCCACAAGCACTCTCCCATTAAAAGAGGATCTAAAAATCAAAGAAAGGAATGGGTGTAGACTCAATCTAAAAATCTCAAGAAAAAAATATTCCTTATATTGATCAACTGGAGGGTCTTCAAACGGCGAAACAATCCGGGTTGCACTTCAGTTGTGCACTAACCTTTAATGGGGGTGTACCTTATCCAACGATTGAACCCAATGACCCAACCAAGATGGTCCATTAGTCAAGATATACCACAAAACAGATCTAAACACATGAATGGAACCATCATAAATGCGTCCCAAAACATTTTTCAAAAGAGACCACTAACTATCCCTATAACACAACTTACTGACCAAACCCAAACCCAAAACACAGTTCAAACAGGAGGGGTTCTTGGACTCAAAACATCTCACAACATCAGCATTTTCCAAAAATACACAATATAAACCATTCCCAATAATTCATCAAGTCTTCATATTTCTCTTTAAAAACATTTCTTTGAAAACAAATGGTTCAACGGTTAGCGCATCCACCAATGGTTCCCCATGGGCCTTACACATGCATGTTTCAGTGCCACACATGGCACCCTCCTCATATCCATCTCGACACTCATCAAGTCATGTCATCAACCATCCATCTTCCCATATAACCCCATGCATGTGGTCACTCATGGAAATACCAAAGGGTAAAACAAAACTTCCTTCCACTTTTCAAAAACAAAATGGTCAACCAACCCAACCTCTTTCTCAAAACTGCTAATAATGAGATCGAAATCCCAATTCACATCTTACAAAACATTTCATAAGGACACAACCATTTAGAAAATAACTCACTTTCAAGTTATTCACATCAATTTCGAAACATATCATCCCATTAAAACACACTCTAATTGTTTAGAAAACTCTATTGGAAACGCTTTTCAAAACCAAATTCAATATAGTTCCTGCTTTCAAAGAGGTGTAAGCACACCATTTTACATTTCAAAAAAAATCTGAAAATTCAGTTCTGCCATTTCATAAACCAAACCATTCCCTTTTTATTTGAAAATCATTTCATAAAAACTTTACGCTTCTTAAAAACAAGTCACCTTAAAACCAAAGTGCTAAGATTTCAAAACTAAAGCACAAAACAATGCAAGAGGAAACTAGTTTCGGTGGGTGACTTGGACATATGGTTGGCAGCCATATTCCAATCACTTCTCCATCACAGAGAGTATTCTAGGGAAATATCCATGGCTCCACATGGCTTGCCAGGCCCTGCGAGCACACTGAGATTATTCTCCCAACTCTCTTTTCATTTCCCATAGTCATCATTAAACCAAGAAAACCAAAGGACTCAGATAAAACCATACTTCCCATGGTGACTTGAATCCCTTCATGAGGTGTGCTGGCCAGGCACACTACCCATGACTGAAATTTCAAGTCCCAAAAATCCTAGCTCCAGACTATGCTGACTCTTCCCCAAATAACATGACCCAAGGAGCGAACCTCCCTCTGATACCATTTTGTCACGAACCGAATCTGTTCGCCGCAAAAACTGGAACCCGACCCGACCCGTGGCAAGTCCCGAAGGGCGTTCCCGATCCCCACGGGCTGTCACAAGTGCCCGGGTATCAAAAACTGAAAATTGGGAACGATTTACCCAAGTTTTTATACTTGAAACATCAAATGAATCCAAGAAACCAAATCTGGATTTTTCAAACCGAAACATCTTTTTAATAAATTCAGAACTGAATTGCACAATTTTAAACAATGTTTGAAGGTCATTACAAAGGTACAAACCCAAGAAAAGACAGCCCAAGAACCTCAACATGGCAAGAGGCATCTTCCTCCAGCCATCTCCACAACACCGCATCATGAATGACCGGTGGAAACCCGAACTGTTGGCACAAAAGTTATACCCAAACCTGCAACAAAAAAAATAACCAAGTCTACTTACACCCAAGGGTGTAAGTAGGGTGTGAGCCAAAGCCCAATAGGACACCACGACTAAGCAATTCCCTATGATAAACATTCAATGACGAAAAGCATACAAGTTTTCAAAAACATGTAATTTCTAGTTACAATTTCTAAAAGATGTAACTTAAAAAAAACAGTTTTCAAGTGGGCTAATTTAAAGAATCAACACTTTTAAAATAAATTAAAAATCCACTTATTTTTCCAGCCAAATATACCGTATGCCGACGGTAAGTATAAAATATCTAATGAGCACAACCAATAGGAAATAACCCCTAGGCACTAGCTAGCTGTGGGTCCCAGGTACCTCATATCTCGGTGAGAGTAACCACAAAAATTATCCGTTCTCGTGCACGAGCCACTAGTAGGGAACATACCCATAACCTAGTGGTCCCCAATCATCATCATCATAGTTTAGTTAGAGTTGTAAGCGTCAATCCTGCTAAGTGAAACTGAGGCTAAACCTCACAGATTCACTAGCATACTAGTACACGTCCACCCACCTAGATACCCGGGTTTTCCCTTTGTGCTCAAACAAGTTCAACAATCCAAGAAATATACTTTTCACATGAAAATATCACTTCCACATCACACATTATCCAAACAGCCCCATGAACATCACACAAGTCACAAATTTAACTTTTCATTCAAATTCATTTTGAAATCAAACTCACACCAAAATAGCCCACAACAATTTTTCATAACTTTCACAATCCAACACATCCTTTAACAATTTTATGAAGTCCTTAAAAATATGATAAACATCACATAACAGAACTATTCACATTTACAATGGTTCATTTGAATGTATAAACAATCCAAAATAGTTTTCCAATATGGTTTCACCTCTTACATAAATCATTAAACCACTCAAAACTTTCATAAAACAATTCTAAATAGTGTACCAAATCTTTTCAAATAAAACCCATTTCAAAACAATATTTCAAGGACAAAATCACATCAATACAAATTCAAAACAGAATTTGAAGCTCTAAAAATATTTATTAAAAAAACCCCATGTGTTATACAAACACCTCAAACAACAGTACAAAAGATCCACATGAAACACACACGTTTTCAAGATCACTTTCAAGAAGTACAATAATGTTTTACACCTTAAACCCTTAAAAAAACCTCTTTAAGACCTAGTGGCACACCAATACCCCACCAAATCAGAATTTTCATCCCGAAAAAGATTTATTAAACAAAATTTATATGTTATAAAACAATCCCAAACAATACCCAAAGGGTTGCACATGAAAACACCAAATTTAAAGCTAAAATGAAACTATAAAAACAAATGTTTTACTAAATCCAACATAAACAGTTCACGCACCACACACAGCATATTAGGAACATGAATAATAAGTAATTCAAGCAAACTAACTCATTTGTAAATGTTTACACATGGAATCACCTACCTTTTATGACGAAACCCTCAAAACATGGTGCGAAACATCAACCGCACCACCGCCGCACCTCAAGGAATATAAATTCAGACCTAGACCACCAAAAAATGACCCAAAAGATACCAAATAAGACCATATGTTCTAACCCTATGTTCTGGACATTCTATAAACTCTTGAGATAGGGTGGAAACCCTAAGGAGAAGAGAAGAATTGAAAAGAGAAACATTAACCAAAATAATCTTGAAGAAAACGACTCAAAATCCACCAGAATATGAATTTTAAAACATCCAAAAATTCATGGGATGTTCGAATAGGGATTATGAGATCATAGAGGAACTGTAATGGGGGAAAAATAGTAAGAATTGAGAGAGTTATGATGTAAATAACTTACCTTCTCAAATCTGCCCTATTTTTGAAACCCTAAGACTTTCAGCACTCCATTGCGATGCAAACGAGCTCCAAAGAGGGGTAAAATGAATGGGAGCTCGTCTGGGCTCCTTATGGTCGAGTGGGAGGTGGAATCACCGAAAAATTCATTATAATGAATAAGATAATAAAACATTACAAAAACATTTTAAAACTGGAAAATGGGATTTCGGGTTGGCGCAATTCTCAAATAAAAACCCAAATCCCCCATGATTATGGATATATAAAGGCTCAAAATTTAAATATGGTGTTAATATATCAGGGGAGGACATTTAGGAGTTGGAATTACTGAAAAATATTAAAAAATGAAAAAGTTATAAAAGAAACAAAAATTTATTTTTAAATCTGGAATTGGGCTCACGGTTTGGCCCAATTCTTGAAAACTAACATATTGTCCATAAAACCTTTGGAAACCCCCAAAACAAAGCATGAATGGAAAATAAATTAAAAAATAACTTTAAAATAAGTTATTTATGTGACAATTCTCCCAACCTTGAAAACTTTCCGCCCCGGAAAGTCACAGCAAGGTTAAAGCAACAACCAAACCCCACTGAGAAACCAATAGGTACTCTCTTGCAAGGTTTCACCCCCAAAGGCCAAAACACCTCCAGTGATCAATTAAGGAAGGATTAATCTCAGAACCATAACTTACACTAATTTTCTGAAAGGATCAATAACATTCATACTTTATCCCAAAATAAAACTCTTCAAACACTATCTGAACAAGACTCAAGCAATTCACCCGAACGAACAACAACTTTGAACAAGGTTACACTTACCTTACTTTAACTAAACCATTGGGCACTCTCTTGTCCCAGCGTTTAGTCAAGGATGATGTTGGTAGCTAGATATCTCCGAACGAGACTATCTAAACCAAGCCAAAACCATAGATAAATCTATGTTACTTGTACGGGGGGACACTAATATGCTCCCCACTATAATAGACAACCAATATTTTTTCGAGACAGAATCGGGACACTAATAGGGGGAGGCCTGAATGGACTCCCTGCTACCAAGGGTAGACTTCCATTCGAAATTTCCTAAGGAACATACATGATAATCATAGTGGTTCTCCCCATCATATGAACCAACCATCTTAATAGACCACCACATGTCGGCACAGAAAGACCCAAAAATTTCAAGATTTGGGAAGGTTGCACGGTTAGTCTGCACAGTTTTTGAAACCGTGAACTAACTGTTCTGATCAACCTTCTTGCATGGCTTCCAGGCACACAGTCTCTCTTAATCGTTCACAAACTATGTGCTCAGCATGTATAGGCAAATTCCCAACCATTCTCCAAACACTCAATGGAAACCAAAGGGGGAGGGAATGACATTAGGAGATGACATGGGTACAAGGCCCACCACCTATTTCCACCGAATGAGAACAACAGAGGGAATATGATGACACCATAGGTTTAAACACTTCCTATCTTTCACACCGAGGATATGAAATTTTACAAGGGTTTAAATGACCCTGTGATTTCCCCTGACTGCGAGCCAGCTTCTCTCCGAGACCTATGGTTGGAGCTCAAATTATTGAAGCATCTTCGGCCTCACAGTTAGTCTTTGGAAACCCACTAAATGAGAATTATTCTTTCGGTGCCACCAATAACTACACCACAACCCAAGACATGTTTTCCAGACATAACAAATTCCATACTCACTTTACCCTATCCCAATATTTCACTGAAACAAGGGCTAAGAAGATGCACACACATCACACCTTGTTTCTTCAGGTGAGAAACAACAGAAGTAAATAACACCTACACTCAACTTCCTCTAAAATGGAATATTTTGATGTTTTTTACAATGAAGACATTCACCCAACACAACAGGGACTCTCGGAGGATTTCACGACTTTCACCTATATGGTCAATCGAGCACATGACATCATAAGGTATCACCGAACATGGCCATTGTGACTGATATAAACAATGCATGGAGAGGGACCTTATACAACATCCCCAAACAACACACAATTCTAGAAAGTGGCCACAATATCCTATCATGACCATATTTCTCAAACTGGTGGTTTAACATGAACTCATGCTTCAAAGAAACTTTGAAGAACCCCAAAGGCCCTCTTAGACACCATCAAGACACTCATCCAAAATAACAACCCTAGACCACATCCACCTTCGACGAATTAGGAAACATAAGAAACTATGGTCTCTTTCACCCATCCACAAGCACTCTCCCATTAAAAGAGGATCTAAAAATCAAAGAAAGGAATGGGTGTAGACTCAATCTAAAAATCTCAAGAAAAAAATATTCCTTATATTGATCAACTGGAGGGTCTTCAAACGGCGAAACAATCCGGGTTGCACTTCAGTTGTGCACTAACCTTTAATGGGGGTGTACCTTATCCAACGATTGAACCCAATGACCCAACCAAGATGGTCCATTAGTCAAGATATACCACAAAACAGATCTAAACACATGAATGGAACCATCATAAATGCGTCCCAAAACATTTTTCAAAAGAGACCACTAACTATCCCTATAACACAACTTACTGACCAAACCCAAACCCAAAACACAGTTCAAACAGGAGGGGTTCTTGGACTCAAAACATCTCACAACATCAGCATTTTCCAAAAATACACAATATAAACCATTCCCAATAATTCATCAAGTCTTCATATTTCTCTTTAAAAACATTTCTTTGAAAACAAATGGTTCAACGGTTAGCGCATCCACCAATGGTTCCCCATGGGCCTTACACATGCATGTTTCAGTGCCACACATGGCACCCTCCTCATATCCATCTCGACACTCATCAAGTCATGTCATCAACCATCCATCTTCCCATATAACCCCATGCATGTGGTCACTCATGGAAATACCAAAGGGTAAAACAAAACTTCCTTCCACTTTTCAAAAACAAAATGGTCAACCAACCCAACCTCTTTCTCAAAACTGCTAATAATGAGATCGAAATCCCAATTCACATCTTACAAAACATTTCATAAGGACACAACCATTTAGAAAATAACTCACTTTCAAGTTATTCACATCAATTTCGAAACATATCATCCCATTAAAACACACTCTAATTGTTTAGAAAACTCTATTGGAAACGCTTTTCAAAACCAAATTCAATATAGTTCCTGCTTTCAAAGAGGTGTAAGCACACCATTTTACATTTCAAAAAAAATCTGAAAATTCAGTTCTGCCATTTCATAAACCAAACCATTCCCTTTTTATTTGAAAATCATTTCATAAAAACTTTACGCTTCTTAAAAACAAGTCACCTTAAAACCAAAGTGCTAAGATTTCAAAACTAAAGCACAAAACAATGCAAGAGGAAACTAGTTTCGGTGGGTGACTTGGACATATGGTTGGCAGCCATATTCCAATCACTTCTCCATCACAGAGAGTATTCTAGGGAAATATCCATGGCTCCACATGGCTTGCCAGGCCCTGCGAGCACACTGAGATTATTCTCCCAACTCTCTTTTCATTTCCCATAGTCATCATTAAACCAAGAAAACCAAAGGACTCAGATAAAACCATACTTCCCATGGTGACTTGAATCCCTTCATGAGGTGTGCTGGCCAGGCACACTACCCATGACTGAAATTTCAAGTCCCAAAAATCCTAGCTCCAGACTATGCTGACTCTTCCCCAAATAACATGACCCAAGGAGCGAACCTCCCTCTGATACCATTTTGTCACGAACCGAATCTGTTCGCCGCAAAAACTGGAACCCGACCCGACCCGTGGCAAGTCCCAAAGGGCGTTCCCGATCCCCACGGGCTGTCACAAGTGCCCGGGTATCAAAAACTGAAAATTGGGAACGATTTACCCAAGTTTTTATACTTGAAACATCAAATGAATCCAAGAAACCAAATCTGGATTTTTCAAACCGAAACATCTTTTTAATAAATTCAGAACTGAATTGCACAATTTTAAACAATGTTTGAAGGTCATTACAAAGGTACAAACCCAAGAAAAGACAGCCCAAGAACCTCAACATGGCAAGAGGCATCTTCCTCCAGCCATCTCCACAACACCGCATCATGAATGACCGGTGGAAACCCGAACTGTTGGCACAAAAGTTATACCCAAACCTGCAACAAAAAAAATAACCAAGTCTACTTACACCCAAGGGTGTAAGTAGGGTGTGAGCCAAAGCCCAATAGGACACCACGACTAAGCAATTCCCTATGATAAACATTCAATGACGAAAAGCATACAAGTTTTCAAAAACATGTAATTTCTAGTTACAATTTCTAAAAGATGTAACTTAAAAAAAACAGTTTTCAAGTGGGCTAATTTAAAGAATCAACACTTTTAAAATAAATTAAAAATCCACTTATTTTTCCAGCCAAATATACCGTATGCCGACGGTAAGTATAAAATATCTAATGAGCACAACCAATAGGAAATAACCCCTAGGCACTAGCTAGCTGTGGGTCCCAGGTACCTCATATCTCGGTGAGAGTAACCACAAAAATTATCCGTTCTCGTGCACGAGCCACTAGTAGGGAACATACCCATAACCTAGTGGTCCCCAATCATCATCATCATAGTTTAGTTAGAGTTGTAAGCGTCAATCCTGCTAAGTGAAACTGAGGCTAAACCTCACAGATTCACTAGCATACTAGTACACGTCCACCCACCTAGATACCCGGGTTTTCCCTTTGTGCTCAAACAAGTTCAACAATCCAAGAAATATACTTTTCACATGAAAATATCACTTCCACATCACACATTATCCAAACAGCCCCATGAACATCACACAAGTCACAAATTTAACTTTTCATTCAAATTCATTTTGAAATCAAACTCACACCAAAATAGCCCACAACAATTTTTCATAACTTTCACAATCCAACACATCCTTTAACAATTTTATGAAGTCCTTAAAAATATGATAAACATCACATAACAGAACTATTCACATTTACAATGGTTCATTTGAATGTATAAACAATCCAAAATAGTTTTCCAATATGGTTTCACCTCTTACATAAATCATTAAACCACTCAAAACTTTCATAAAACAATTCTAAATAGTGTACCAAATCTTTTCAAATAAAACCCATTTCAAAACAATATTTCAAGGACAAAATCACATCAATACAAATTCAAAACAGAATTTGAAGCTCTAAAAATATTTATTAAAAAAACCCCATGTGTTATACAAACACCTCAAACAACAGTACAAAAGATCCACATGAAACACACACGTTTTCAAGATCACTTTCAAGAAGTACAATAATGTTTTACACCTTAAACCCTTAAAAAAACCTCTTTAAGACCTAGTGGCACACCAATACCCCACCAAATCAGAATTTTCATCCCGAAAAAGATTTATTAAACAAAATTTATATGTTATAAAACAATCCCAAACAATACCCAAAGGGTTGCACATGAAAACACCAAATTTAAAGCTAAAATGAAACTATAAAAACAAATGTTTTACTAAATCCAACATAAACAGTTCACGCACCACACACAGCATATTAGGAACATGAATAATAAGTAATTCAAGCAAACTAACTCATTTGTAAATGTTTACACATGGAATCACCTACCTTTTATGACGAAACCCTCAAAACATGGTGCGAAACATCAACCGCACCACCGCCGCACCTCAAGGAATATAAATTCAGACCTAGACCACCAAAAAATGACCCAAAAGATACCAAATAAGACCATATGTTCTAACCCTATGTTCTGGACATTCTATAAACTCTTGAGATAGGGTGGAAACCCTAAGGAGAAGAGAAGAATTGAAAAGAGAAACATTAACCAAAATAATCTTGAAGAAAACGACTCAAAATCCACCAGAATATGAATTTTAAAACATCCAACAATTCATGGGATGTTCTAATAGGGATTATGAGATCATAGAGGAACTGGAATGGGGGAAAAATAGTAAGAATTGAGAGAGTTATGATGTAAATAACTTACCTTCTCAAATCTTCCCTATTTTTGAAACCCTAAGACTTTCAGCACTCCATTGCGATGCAAACGAGCTCCAAAGTGGGGGAAAATGAATGGGAGCGCGTCTGGGCTCCTTATGGTCGAGTGTCAGGTGGAATCACCGAAAAATTCATTATAATGAATAAGATAATAAAAAATTACAAAAACAATTTAAAACTGGAAAATGGGATTTCGGGTTAGCCCAATTCTCAAATAAAAACCCAAATCCCCCATGATTATGGATTTATAAAGGCTCCAAATTTAAATATGGTGTTAATATATCAGGGGAGGACATTTAGGAGTTGGCATTACTGAAAAATATTAAAAAATGAAAAAGTTATAAAAGAAACAAAAATTTATTTTTAAATCTGGAATTGGGCTCACAGTTTGGCCCAATTCTTGAAAACTAACATATTCTCCATAAAACCTTTGGAAACCCCCAAAACAAAGCATGAATGGAAAATAAATTAAAAAATAACTTTAAAATAAGTTATTTATGTGACACATGGTGAAGGATATACGCTAGGAGGAAGTTACCATGAATAGTACATGACATGTACTAGGGTCCACACACCATGTGACTCCATATTAAAACCTACCTTTATCCTCTAATACATGAATTGGTTGGCCATGTGAGCATACATGGTGTGTACATGGTGTATAAGGCATATCACACCCCACTCAGGCCCCTGGATGTGTCCTTCCCCACATAGCTCATCCAACATTGTATTTCACATAGAGTGTACCCCCGGTACATAGTGTGTTCTAAATAATCAGCCTCTTTTCTATTTCCTCATTCCATTCCCATGTACGACACCCCATGTTTGTGTCTCTATCCATGTAAAGTCACAAAACCATGTCCCTTGACATGACATCCCTGGCCATCTCCCTCAGCCACATGACCTAGGTTCACTAAATGGTGTGTATCCCTTGTATACAGAATGTAGTCCCCAAAAGTTAAAATTCCTTCAATGGGAAGAATACATGATGTGTGACTTTGTATTATAAACCATGTGAGCCACCTGAAACACCTCACATTTCTACAAAACCCACAGATCTACCCCCAGGGGATCACTAGCAGTCATATAAGGGATCTATTACCTTAAAATTCATAAAAAGTGGGATCATGACTTAAAACATAAATCAAACTACCTCATGGTGAAACACAGAATCTTTGGGTTCAAAAACTATGCTCTAGAGCAGCTATAGCATGATCCGGTGATGATTGGTGCCAAAAAATGGAGATCAATGACACCTCCAATCCTTAATTTGGCCTCAGTTACATCCCCCACTATTGTAGAGCCTCATCCTCTCACTTTTTATATGTATGAGAAGGGTGGGGGAGGATATTAGTTTATTTTTAATAAACTAAAATCTTGAAATCTCCCCCCAATACGCACTCAACTGAGAACCTGACGTTGAAAAATTATATATCATGCCTAGAGTAAACATCATGTTTTGAAATTAACTATGGCCTTAGATTTCTGATCTGAGACTCTGCTCAGGATTTATTACAAATTTACAATGAAATTGTGCACATGTGATAAAATATATTTAATATTTTTTATATCAACTCATTGCGGCTCTCTGATCCCTAGAATCTCACACTAGCTCAATGTCTAGCTTCATAAATATTCCTATAAATACTCCAAATACTTAATGGGAAGAAAACCAAGTCACTATATCCTCCCTACCTTAATTATTTTTGTCCACAAAAAAATAAGAAGTCTAGGATGTAGGAGAAAAACTAAGCACTCAACATGGACTTCCATGATAGTGATCTCAACACAAGAATTTTCATGCTATCTACAAACACACACTCAGGGGAACCACTCAAGAAAAACCATACCCAAAGTTCAGATCAGACCTGATCGACATCATGAAACAAAGTGTGCACGGGTCTCCTTAGCTATGAAAGGTGTAAAACAATAAGAAACCAGTCCATCTACAATCATATGGTTTAGTGGTACACCACCATGCTAAACTGATGCACATATTTCCATAACCTAGAGGTTATCATCTACCCCTAGTTAAACTACTCAACTCTATCCTCAAGCATCTCACATATAACCCTGATGCTGAGAAAATGAGGAAAAATCTGTTCCACAAGCCAGTACACTGCCACACCCACTGGTGGAAAATATCTAACCATGGATAGTAGGAAACCAATACACACTCAGAAAGCATCATAGGGCCTCTCCTGCCAATATGGAAAGATTATAAGTGAAGAACTCTCACCCAAAAGTTAGGTTACACTATCAATAGAAGTGTGTGGTCTTTTTCCATCTTTATAGGAGCCTTCATCATAAAGGTTGAGTATTAACACTCTAATGGTATCGCCAGAGCCTAATTTGACACCCCAACATGCAACCCTACCCAAAACACACAAGTCAAAGGAACATACCCACCACACCATGAAACTATTTTCTTTGGGTATCACTAATGCACCCACAAAATTTTAACCATGTCATAAGAATCTGTCTCAGTGATGGAAGTTTCCCTCTTTCTCGTGAGTCTGAAGCTACATCAAACACCCCCACCATAAGATTCTACCAATTCCTTGTGCCACCTTGAATAATCATTAGGAATGAAGTGACAAGAATAGAGTACCTCACAATGGTGTCTAACAATACTACTTAGAATAGTATAAAGGACACAAATCATACCTCTAATCACCCTCAGAACCTTTGGGTCATAGGCCTCTATGGAATGCAGCAATCTTCACCCCCATCGTCCAACTCCCTGAGCCTAGTGAAGACCACTTGGGGGGTGGTGGTAATAATAACTCAAATATTCTACCACCTCATGTTGCCCTCCCCAATCCTCTTCCATGTCCTCTATCATGTGTAACTACATGATCCAAATGTTGTATATTACATTATGGTCCATCGATCATCTCCCTATCAGCATCACAGTGGGTTATAAAATCTCATGTAAGATATCTCCATCTGTCACAAGCATAACACTGCCTCTCCTGTGACTGAATAGGTCCTCGGTGAAACTTCTACACAGCAGACCCACATGTTTGAGTCTGTAATGGGCATGCCACCTACACTGTGATCCTAAAAAATTTAGTTTTCTAACATCCATAGATGTCTGAGCCGGATGATAACCACTATTAGACCCATCCGACCGACCCACTTCCAAGAACCTATCTCCCACTACAGCTTTCTCTAGCACCCCCACATATAAGGGAAGGCACAAGGATACCACACCTTTTTAGATATATCAACAGAGTCCTTTCTCAAAAGTCTGTGATTGGATAAATAGATCCCAAACCATATCCAAGGAGTATTATAAATATTCTTTGAACCTCATAGAGTACTCTTCCATGGACATGTTACCCTACCAAAGATGCAGAATCTATTGGATACACATATATCTCAATTTGGATGGATAAAAATCATCCCTAAAGATCTACTCAAACTCCACCCAAGTGAGAATGATCTCATCATGGGTATATGTCACCAGACTCCACCATCGCTCAATTGATCCCAACAAAATAATTTCCTCTATGAACACCATTTGATTAGGATGTGTCCCCACAATGTAGAAAACACGTATGACTACCTCAAGCTAGTCATCGGTAGCCTGGGGATCTAGCTCACCCTGATACATGGGAGGTCACTACCTTTAGGACACATGCATCCCACTCAACCTACATATATCCCCAACCTGAATTGTGGACACAACCTGCTGCTCAATGGGTGGTGGTTTAACTGGTGGACCACCTAGAGGTACCACATCCTATGAAGTTCCCTAAACTAAAGCCTCATCCCTGAGAGGATCGTCATTAAAATCCCATCATGAAACCATATCTAACTTTTATCATGGTTTCATCCTGAAATAGAATAAAGATACGCTATAATCAAAGAGTATATCTGTGGAGATGACTTAAGAAGTAAATGGAACACTGACCCATTCTTATATGATGCATGTACCAATATTTCCCTATGACCAATTACCTAATGTATCGAGTCAACAAGAAGGTTAATAGAGTCCTAGTAAATGGATATATTAGTCTCCATACCAACACTAGATTCCTTGGCCAGGAAATTAAACTTGAAACACCTTACCACTATCACCATAAAAACCAAACCAATCTCATAGAGTCTAGTCCTAAGGAAGGACCTCCTCTGATACCACTCTTTCATGACCCGACCCACTAGGACCCAAGATAAAACTCCTCAAGACCACCTCTAACAAACCAAGGGATGGTGTATAGTAGTAAGTAAATATATCACACACATGAGAGGCCTTAAACTAAGGTACATGTATGCGTGCACCCATATACATATCAATGAAATAGTGTTGATATAATAAGAACTGAACCAAAAATGCATGCATTCATCTATCCCACTATCATATTACAACATAAGTACTGAAAGTACAAAAAGGTAAAATTAAAAACCCACAAAAATTATAAAAGTGTCCAACCTGCTTAGATGCAGGGCACTGTTGTTAGATGAAACCATCGAATCACACCTCATTCAATCATTTCTATACGCCTCAGTCTATACAGATCACTAAGATCCACCTACTCCGGGTCCTCATGGGACTCCATCAAAAGGCATGTCGTCTTCACAGTACATGAAAAGTGTGGGAAAATACCATGTAGGGGTGAATATTACAATACCTAGTAGGCACCCCAAAACCCCAAAATAAAGGTGAGTAACTAAAAAGAAATAGTTTGATCGACCCAACCAGAAGTGGAAATCTGAATGCGAGAGAAACTCCATATCAACCACTCCTCGACTATACATGTATAGTCAACTCTAACCACATGGTATTTCGATCAAGATATGTGATATCACTATAAGGTATCCAAAAAAACATCCAAATATACTCATCTCAAACTTCATGTCTCATGAGGTCTTGACCTCATAACTATCCACATGATTCTACTTAAGGATGAATGGTAACACTAATCTTGGAGTGCGCACTCCAAGAGCTCTACCATCCCATATGGAACTCATTTGAGAGAACACGCCCCAATGGGAACAACTCTCTAGGTTCAACTCTAGTGCCCATCACTGTAGTTCCTATCACTATTGTCTTACACCCCATGTAAGATCAAAGTAACCCAAGTGGATAGTCACACCCCTCAACATGGAATATAGTCGAGGGATAACTACTTAATACCATGAATCACATGTATCCTCTCTAAATATAGAGCAAGGAGGGACCCACGCCTCACCACCATACCGTATCTGAGGGAGTACTACCATCCCACGAAACTTCTGTAATACTTGTGGGGAGAGGCCCGTAACTCATCACTACAAGGTATAACTACCTACTAACCAGGTGTAACGCATAAAAAGTAGAGGGGACTAACCCTTATAACTACTTTCCACATCTGAGCGATCACCAACTCCTGTAGAGGACCCATTCCCCACCACTACTTAAATAAGGGGGAATATCACTTCATAGATAGACGTCTCTTACCCTGTGTATAGAGGAGTTTTTTCTCTACCTATACAATTGTAATAGGGGACCCACGTACTAACATGATAGGGGAGTACTAAACCTAGAATAGAGTACTTTCACCTGGTAAAACAGGGGAGTATCGACTCTATCTAAAAATCCCATGTGGATGACATGCTCCCTTGTGCGATAGGGGAGTACTGACTCAATAGATAGGGGACCCGCACCCTTGCATGAAAGGGGAGTACCAACTCTATAAGAACATCATGTATGGAGGAACCTCACCCTGGTACGAAAGGGGATTAGCAACTCCATGGATAGAGGACTCACACCCTAGGATGATGTGGGAGTACCAACTTTATCAGCACAATGAGTATGGAGGTCCCGCACCCTGATACGATAAGGGTGTGATAAAAAACTATTTTGATGAATATTTTATTGATAATAAATGATATAATTTCCTCACATTATGCTATATATGTTCAATTATTGAATATTTTGGATTAGATCATTCTTTTGCAAATTTGATGAAAAATCTAGTTTTACGCTTTTAAAATTAACTGTAGTATTTTGGGCATAAATATTTTTCAGTAAACTAGTTTGACTTAAAATTTTGTAAATGTGTTCATTACTTAATGGTATACAAATTCTATTCAGGAAATAGAAGCTTTATCATGCATATGAGTGGATTAAATGGGCCATGATGACAAAGATAGACTGAACTATCCAGATTGGACATCACTTCACCATTTAAGACGTATCTTCTTCATACAAGCTTAGATTGAGAAAAAATTTTGAGGAAAGCTCGGGGATATGATTTTTCATAAATCAAAATTCTATAAGGCCAGATAATTCACACGTTGTTGAGGTTAACTATGCAGTAAAACTTGGAATAAAATATTTGTCTGTGTTTTCATTTCACACTTAAATAGTTATGTATCCCTAGCCCTCACAGACTCTATTTAAAAGGGGTTTTCACTATTTGGGAGGGCTGGTCAAGGATTTGGGAAGGTGTAGCAGAAATGGTGTCTCTTGGGAGCCCCTCACAACTCTTGGAAGAAGTAATGCTTTGTGCAAACCTCTCTTCCAAAAAGGCTCTCTTCTCCCACTTCCTCTTTGTATTTCTTTTCTTTCATGTTTGTATCTTGAATTTTTCTTAAAATAATATTATGTGTTCTTCACTTTTATTCTTATATTAATATTATTAATTAGGTTGGAATCATGAGTGGAGACTATATTGGGTTATACCCTTTCAATCCTTTTCTCATGCAAAATGTCTCTATGAGGACCACACCGCCCATGGAAGAGTAGTTTTTTTTAGTGACTGATCTATCTTTTAACCTCTTCATTTAATTACTTTGAATCATTGAGATACTTAAATTCACTTAATATGATCCATGAATTGTGTTTTTAAATTATAAGAAACTAAGAAATAAATTTAACAATTAACACAAAAACACGCGGCGTCGAGATTTTGTGTCAATTGTGAGAGCGCGATCTTAATCGGTAATACAAGACCACACGAGATAAATTTGTAGAGTTAAAATATAATTCCTAAACACAATTCATCCTCATTTCTAGAATAGATATGTGATATAATTAACCACTAACCATAAGCTAACATTATAACAACAATCAAAGCAGGGTGCTGCGATTGCGTGTTCCAAAGCTAGCCTAGCGTTTTAGTAATTCCATCTTTGTGGTTAAGTTAACTCTTGTAGGGTTCAAGGGTTAAAAAATTAGGGGATCCTAATTAATTGGATATTTATTTAAATGATAATGATTAATAAGTAAATGAAGAGTTGGAGTTAGATCTATTACTCCTTTTAAATATTTTCTAAAAAAATATCTTTTAATTGTTTCATTTTAATCGAACTTCATTTTAAAACTAAAAACAAAAAAAATACAATATTCATCCAGAAAAATTATTCTAGATTTATAATCTATAACCAACCCCTATCCTTTAAAATAGTATTTTTATTCTATTTTATTTTATTTTTAGAATACCTCTAAAATTTTGTTTTAATTCACTTCCTCCTTTGAGAGACGACCTTGGTCAGCCACTCTGCTGCAACTAGGTACCCCAAAATCACACTAATCATTTAAGGGCACCCACGATAGCGCTCTTTCAAATTGAAGCTTTTTCCAGGGAGGCAAGTAATTATTTCAACCAATTAGAGGTATTTATTTTATTTTACATTTTATTCTCTTCCCCTCTTCTTTCTTCCCTCTTTACCCAATCTGTTTTTTTCTTCTTCTTTTATTTTATTCTACTTCTTTTTGGACCATCAACTGAAACTTATTATTTTTATTTTACTATGGTCCAACTTATTTATTTTCATTTTTATTTCATTTATGACACAAACTAATCTCGAAAATATCTTAGATCTTTATGCTGAGATTTCATATAGCCTTTGAGCTCGAATCAAACATTCTCAGTCTTCGGAAAGTTTCAACATTCAACCAGTTAGAGAATTACTCCAATACCAGAACATTGAAATTGGAAGAAATTCAAATTCAACCATAAAACAAGAACCAATGGTTGACAATAATGGAAATGAACTTAATAGAACCATTCAAGTATTGGTTTCACCTGATATTAACTATCAACCAAATTTTATTGCATACCCAAATCTTGAATCGGACTTTGAACTAAAATCTGGGTTAATTCACTTACTTCCAAAGTTTCATGGCCTCTATGGTGAGGATCCCAATAAAAATTTGAAAGAATTTAATGTGGTTTGATCAACCCTAAAACCTATAAATGTCTCTGAAGATCAAATCCAACTAAGAGCATTCTCATTCTCACTTGATGGAGCTGCAAAAGACTGGATGTATTATTTACAACCTGAAGATGTAACTTGTTGGAACGATTTGAAATGTCTTTTCTTACAGATATTTTTTCCAGAATCGAGGACTAATTCTATTCATAAGGAGATATAGGGGATCAAGAAAGCACAAGGGGAGTCAATGTATGAGTATTGGGAGTGATTCAAGAAGTTGTGTGCAAGCTGCCCACATCACCAAATTAGTGAGCAATTACTCATCCAGTACTTCTATGAAGGACTCACACCTATGGAGAGAAGCATAGTGGATATTGTAGCTAGAGGAGCATTGGTGGACAAGACACCAGTATCTGCATGTGAATTGATCTACAAGATGGCCCAAAACTCCCAACAATTTGGTGATAGAGGTACACCACATGTCAGGGGAGTATATCATGTAAGTCCTTCTTCTCTTGAAAGTAATTTTATTGATACCAAGTTGGAAGAATTGACCACTATGGTGAGGAAAATTTCTTTGGCTCAAAAGACATACCAACCCACTCATTCAAGGTATTGTAGAATTCTCACAGAGACAAGCCACCCAACTGATTTTTTCCCACAACTACAAGATACAGAGGATTGTGCAGCAGTATTCTCAGGGAGACCATATCAGCAGAAACAACAGACATACCCCCAAAAGATGTTTGATTCATTTTCTCCAACATACAACCAAGGGTGGAAGGATTAACTGGACATGGTGTATGGCTCTGGACAACAAAAAAGGCCCCCTTTTCAACCAAAACTTCCAGAAGCCTCCTTCTTACCAGCAGAGATTACAACAACCCCAAAGGATATTTGAATATCATGAATCAACAAGCCAACAACAAGGGAATCCCCCGCCAATGGTAGATTCTAATACTGATGATCTTTTGAAAAAATACTTCTTAATCAATAGAATGAGCTGAAGAGTCATGGTTCGGAGCTAAGGGAGTTGAAGACTCAAATGAGCCAGATTGCCACCGCCCTCCATGAACTTGTGAGTAAGAATTATGGAAATCTACCTTCCCAGTCCACTCCAAATCCAAAGGGGAATGTCAGTGCAATCACATTGAGAAGTGGGAAGCAAACAACTGATGCTTCTCCACCTACCATTCCACCGGGATTCACCACAACTCCAAAAAATCCCAATTCCACATCAACTGATGAGCAACCCAAGGAGAAAGATAAAGTTAAGAAAAATATTAATGATGCTCCTCCTAAACCCATTCCTTTTCAAAATAGGGTTGTTTAATCCAAGAAGATGGCTGAAGAAGCAATACAAAAGGAGGTTTTGGACACATTCAAGCGTGTGGAGATCAACATTCCTCTACTTGAAGCCATTAAGTAAATTCCAAGGTATGCGAAATTATTAAAAGAACTTTGTACCAATCGAAGAGTGGTCAATGGAAATGAGAGGATCAATCTTGGAAGGAATGTTTGAGCACTCATTACACCAACTCTAGCAATGCCAACAAAGTGCAAGGATCCCGAGACATTCACTATCCCATGGACCATAGGGGAGTTACACTTTTCTGATGCACTTTGTGATTTGGGAGCTTCCATAATTGTGATGCCTCACTCTGTATTCTCTTCTTTGCAGGTTGGTGAGCTGAAACCGATGAGAGTAGTGGTTTAGTTGGAGAATAGAGCCACAACATATCCATCGGGAGTTCTTGAGGATGTACTTGTCTGGGTAAGAGACATGATATTTCCAGCAGATTTCTATGTGCTTAACATGGAGGATGATCAGGTAAGTTCTCATTCCCCCATTATCTTAGGTAGGCCCTTCCTCAAAACTGCAAAAAACTATCATAAATTTCAATGAGGGTACACTTTCCATGGAATTTGGGGATGAAGTTTTGATATTTAATGTTATGGATTCCATGAAGTATCCCTTAGAGGATCATTCTGCATTTTTTATATCTCATTTTGAACTACCAAGTAAAAACACAATCGAATTGGATTGTCCTATGCTTAGGGAGATTATGAGTATTGGTTCTAGTTTGATGTCTAAGAGTACTTCCACGCCCATTTCTAAGGAACAAGACTCTCTAAGATTTGATTTTGAAATGGAATCATATTCTGATTTTGATCATGTGAACTCTAATTATGACATGGTTGTTGAGTATGCTGATGGATTTGATGCTTTATTCTCTGGTTTTGATAATGTATATTCTGATACTGATTCTCTCTGTGCACATATTTTAGTTCCTTCTATGACCCCATCCATACACCACCCCCTACACTGGAACTCAATCCATTCCCACCAAATCTCAAATACTCATACTTGCTAAGTGGTGAGAAATCACCTATTATCATTGCTAACAATATCCCTTTTGAACATGAAGAAAAACTTTTGAATATTTTGAGGGAGAACACCAGGGAAATCGGGTGGACCTTGGCTGACATATCAGGTATTATCCCCTCCATTTGTACGCATAGGATTCTTTTGGAGGATGAGGCTATACTGGTGAGGCAACCACAAAGGAGACTCAATCCAAACCTTCTGGAGGTTTTTAAAAAAGAGGTTGAAAAATAGCTCGAGGTAGGTATAATCTATCTCATTTCAGATTCTCAGTGGGTAAGTCTTATTCTGGTTGTGCCTAAGAAAAGTGGTGTTACTGTTGTTAAAAATTAGAAAGATGAGTTTGTTCCAATGAGGGTACAAAATTGTTGGCGTGTGTGTATTTATTATAGGAAACTAAATAATTCCACTCACAAAGATCATTTCCCCCTCCCATTTATTGATCAGATGCTTGAGAGACTAGCTGGGAAGACACACTATTGTTTCTTGGATGGATTTTCTGGATATTTTCAGGTTCCTATAGCTCCGGAGGATCAAGAGAAGACTACATTCACCTATCCCTTTGGCACATTTTCCTACCGTAGGATTCCATTTGGACTTTTCAATGCCCCAGGTACCTTCTAGAGATGCATGGTGAGTATTTTTTATGATTTTATTGAGACCTGCATGGAGGCATTTATGGATAATTTTACAGTTTATGGATCCTCATTTTATGAATGTCTAAATAGTTTGGGAAAGTTATTGAATCATTATATTGAGAATAATATGGTCCTGAACTTTGAAAAGTGTCACTTCATGGTAGAGCATGGCATTGTCTTAGGGCATGTAGTTTCAAAACATGGGATAGAGGTTGATAGATCTAAGATAGACATTATTTCATCCTTACCCTATCCTTCATGTGTGCATGATGTTAGATCTTTCCTAGGGCATCCAAGATTTTATCGGCGCTTCATCAAAGATTTTAGTAATATTTCTCTTCCTATGTCACGATTACTTCAAAAGGATTCTGATTTTTTGTTTGATGATTCTTGCAGAACTTCCTTTGATGAGCTAAAGAAGTTTCTGACCACTCCACCTATCATACATCCCCCATGGTGGGAGATTCCTTTTGAGATTATGTGTGACGTCGCCAACTTCGCGGTTGGAGCTGTCTTATCTCAGAGGGTGGAGGGACGTTCACATGTGATCGCCTATGCATCGAGGACATTGGATTCAGCCCAATAAAACCACACAACCATGTAAAAGGAGTTTCTTGCTGTCATATTTTCTTTAGATAAATTCCGTTCATATTTATTGAGCTCTAAAGTATTTTTTTTTCTGACCATGCAGCTCTAAGGTACCTCTTGAAGAATCCAGATGCAAAGCCTAGTCTGATTTGATGGATGCTCCTTCTTCAAGAATTAGATATTGAGATAAAGGAAAAAAGGGGGTCAGAAAACTTGGTGGCGGACCACATGTGTAGGCTTACTCACACACTAGTGGATGACACCTTGGACCACGTACCACTTCGGGACACTTTCCCCAATGAGAATCTTTATTCCATCTCAGGTACGCATCCTTGGTATGTAGATTTAGTTAACTACTTTGTTTCCTCTGAAATCCCTGCAAATTTAAATAATCATCAAGTCCAAAAATTAAAAAGTGAGTCTCGGTATTATGTTTGGGATGTTCCATACCTCTGGCGCATGTGTAGTGATAAAGTTATTAGGAGGTGTGTTCTTGATCATGATTTGGGGTTTATTTTACATTTTTGTCATACACTTGCTTGTGGTGGACACTTTGGACCCCAGCGAACAGCTAGGAAAGTTTTGGACTTTGGATTATATTGGCTGAGCTTATTCCATGATGCCCATGTGTTTTTTAAGTCATGCTCTCATTGACAACACATCAGGAAAATTTCTAGGAGACATGAGATTCCCCAACAACCCATACTATTCTGTGAGATTTTTGATGTATGGGGCATCGATTTTATGGGTCCTTTTCCTAGTTCATTTGGATTTTTGTATATTTTGGTTTCTGTTGATTATGTGAGTAAATGGGTGGAGGCTAAGACCACCAGGACTAACGATTCTCATGTTGTTGTGTACTTTGTCAAAGCACAGATTTTTTGAAGGTTTGGAGTACCGAAGGCCATCATCAGTGACCAAGGGACACACTTCTGTAATTGGAATTTTGCTTCCCTTATTCGGAAGTATGGGGTGACACAAAAAATATCAACATCAGACCACCCTCAAACAAATGATTAGGCTGAGGTTTCAAATGGGGAATTGAAACAAATTTTGGAGAAAACCATGCATCCAAATAGGAAAGATTGGAGCAAGCACTTGGATGATGCGTTGTGTGCTTATAGGACAGCATACAAGACACCCATTGGTATGTCCCCATTTCAGATTGTTTTTGGGAAAGCGTGTCACCTCCCCATGGAAGTTGAGCATCGGGCTTTTTGGATTATAAATAAATGCAACATGGATTTGGCCCAAGATGGAATACAAAGGAAGCTGCAAATTCAAGGGATTGAGGAGATTAGATTGTCTTTATATGAGAAGTCAAGGCTCTATAAAGAAAAATCAAAAGCAGCTCATGATAGAATGATCCAACAAAAGGAGTTTCATGTTGGAGAGAAAGTCCTTCTCTATAGTTCACGACTAAAGCAGATGACCGGTAAGTTGCATTCCAGATGGTTAGGTCCTTTTGTTGTGACTAATGTTTTTCCTTATGGTGCAGTGGAGATCACACAAGAGGACATAGGAAGGAGCTTTACAGTCAATGGGAAATTTTTGAATAGATACATTGAGGGACTTCCTACTGATGCAGTGGATTTTATCACACTACATGACCCCATCATCACCTGAGCACATCAGGTTATTCCTAACCCTTTAACTTTGTTATTATTTGTCCTATTTAAAACTATAAATTTCATGTGCATATATCATCTCATGGGTTCACATTGAGGACAATGAAATATTTTAAGTGTGGTGGAGGGAACATTTTAGTTTAGAAATTTCAATTTTTTTCCTGTTTTAAAAAAATTGTATGTTTTTCAAATTTTGTGTGTTTATTTTTCAAATTTCTATGTGTTTTTGAAACTTTTGAGCTGAAATGATTCTCAAAAATCATTTTTAAATCCATATAAATAAGTGAAACAATTTATCCCTTGAAACTAAGCTTAAATGAATGCTGAAATTACTTTGTTTTAAGTTCAAATATTTAGTAATTTTATGAAAAGTACACTGCATTTTGAATCCCATGCCACATATCACTGTCTTTATATTTGAAATCACTTTGATGTGAGGATTCTGAACCATTATTTTCATATTCTTTACATTCACTTCACTTCTTGAGAGAACCAAACCATGCTTGATTTAACCATAATTTTATTTATTCCTATCAAAACTTGAGGTTTTGAGGTACATATGTTTAATTTATTGAGGAATTTGTTTTGTATTAAAGCCCATATTTAAAAGAATCCTTTTTTAAAATGGAATACCTTGAAAATTTAATCCTTGTATCCCTTAGAATCCATGCATAGCCTGTTTTGTTAGCCACATTGCAATCCAATTTTTCCTATCCAACCAACTCTTGAAGTGAAATTGCATAATCTAGTTGAGCTTAAGTGTGGGGGAAGTTGTCTTGTGTTGTGCTACAACATTTTGTGATACTTTGGATGAAAAATTAAATTATGAAGAGATGAGTTTGCTACTAAAGAAACACATTATATTGAAACATGTGCCTTTCTGAAGCTTTCATGTTAAAATAAGTTGTTCCATTCCGGAGCTTCCAATAGAGGGGTAAAGCTGTGCCTATCTGGAGATTTTAAGAAAATCATGTTTGAAAAGATTGACATTTTTACTGTGAAAATGTTGAATGGTGTGCAAATTCCTTTATTTCTCATGATGATGGATCTGAATTGATACTATGGGAATTGAGGATAAAACCACATTTAAGTGAAAATTAGATTAATGCAATTTTTCTTCAAAAAGAGTCAAGCCCTCCTCATTCAGCCTCAGAGTTTTTCACATCTAAATCTTACCAACTAAAAGCCACAGAACAATCCTGAAAAGTCCTCATGATAAAAATATGTCCTTCACTCACATCAGGTAGCAATGTAGGAATTTATCAAGCCTATGGTGACCCTTGTATGAGTCTGAATGAGAAATACATTGCAAAAAAAATTGGCATTTGTGTGATAAGAGAAAATTCAAGTGAGGTAAGTGTTTTTTGAATGGGAGGATAAATAAAGTGGAAATATATTAAATGATATAAATTAATAACTTGAAATAATGGTTTTTTATGAGGCATGATATCTTTTGTTTCTTAGTGTGTAATTGTTTGATCTCAAGGATATGTGTTTTAAAATTGGTTTTTATTTGATATTGATGATTACATGATATGTGGTTTTTCCCAGGAGTGAAAACGGGTAAGTGTGGGGGATTTGATAAAAAACTATTATGTTGAATATTTTATTGATAATAAATGATATAATTTCCTCACATTATGCTAGATATGTTCAATTATGGAATATTTGGGATTAGATCATTCATTTTCAAATTTGATGAAAAATTGAGTTTTACCCTTTTAAAATTCACTATATTATTTCAGGCGTAAATATTTTTCAGTAAACTATTTTGACTTAAAATTTTCTAAATGTGTTCCTGACTTAATGGGATACAAATTAAATTCAGGACATATTAGCTGAATCATGCATATGTATGGATTAAATGGGCCATGAAGACAGAGATGTACTGAATTATCCATATTGGATATCACTTCACCATTTGGGCCGTATCTTCTTCATACGGGCTTGGATTGAGCCCAAATTTTGGGGACAGCTCGGGGGCATGATTTTTCACAAATAATCTGAATAGAAGGCCGGCCAATTCATGCGTTTTAGAGGTCAACTATGAGGTGAAACTTGAAATAAAATATTTAGCCGAGTTTTCATTTCACACTTAAAAAGTTATGTAACCATATACCTCACAAACTCTATTTAAAGGGGGTTTTCACTCTTTGGGAGATATGGTCGAGGCTTTGGGAAGGTTTGGACGAAATTTTGTCTCTTAGGAGCCCCTAAAAGCTCTTTTAAGAAGTAAGTATTTGTGAAAACCTCTCTTCTAAAAAGGCTCTCCTCTCCCACCTCCTCTTTGTATTTCTTTTCTTTCATGTTTGTATCTTGAATTTTTCTTCAAATAATCTTCTTTGTTCTTATATTTTCTTATTATATTAATCTTATTAATTGGGTTGGAATCAATATTTGAGATGAGATTGGGTTCTACCCTTTCAATCCTTTTCTCATGCAAAATGTCTCCACGATGACCACACCGCCCATAGAAGAGTATTTTTTTTAGTGATCGATCTATCTTTTACCCTCTTCAATTAATTATTTTTAATCATTGAGCTACTATAATTAACTTAATATGATCCATGAATTGTGTTTTTAAATTATAAGAAACTATGCAAGAAATTGAACAATTAACACAAAAACACGTGAGGTCGAGATTTTTTGTAAATTGTGAGAGCGCGATTTTAATCGTTAATACAAGACCACACGGGATAAATTTGTAGAGTTAAAATATAATCCCTAAACACAATTCATCATCATTTCCAGAATGGATATGTGCTCTAATTAACCACTAATCATAATCTAACATTAGAACAATAATCAAAGTAGGGTGCTGCGATTGCATGTTACGAAGCTAGCCTAGGGATTAAGTAATTCCATCTTTGTGGTTAAGTTAACTCTTGAAGGGTTCGAGGGTTAAAAAATTAGGGGATCATAATTAATTGGATATTGATTAAAATTATAATTATTAATATGTAAATTAATAGGTAGAGTTAGATCAATTACTCCTTTTAAATATTTTCTAAAATCCATCTTTTTATTGTGTCATTTTAATCGAACTTCATTTTAAAACTAAAAACAAAAAAAATACAATCTTCTTCCAGCAAACTTCTTCTAGATTTATAAACTATAACCAACCCATATCCTTTCAAGTAGTTTTTTTATTCTCTTTTATTTTATTTTTATAATACCTCTAAAAATTTGTTTTAAATCACTTCCTCCTTTGAGAGATGACCTTGGTCAGCCACTATGTTGCACCTAAGTACCCCAAAATCACACTAATCATTTGAGGGAGGCCACGATAGCGCTCTTTCAGGGAGCTCCATATCCAACTAAACAAACTATACTGGGAACTTATTCCTTAGTTTGATAGGTGAGTACCAACCTCAGGAGAACTTCTCCGTGGTTAGAGGACCCATTCCCACTGTGTGTGAGTTTTGTATCTGTAACACCCCAGGTAAATAAAGAATAGAAATTCTCATATTTATCCATATTTGTGAATAAAATATTAATATGACTTTAAAGGGGACGCTATGCTCAATGGCGTACCCAACACGCAACAACGAGTTTCTTGGGAATCTTACGTTGCACTCTAATAATAAAATAATATTATTTTAAATGGTAGTTAACATGTAGCCGTTGTATTGGCGGGAATGGATAGAAATAACTAAAATATGATTATATATGTACTTAAATATTTTTACATTTATACAACAAAAGATAAAGGCTTAAAATACGGAAAGAATTCAATTTTTGGCGTATATGCCCTAGTTTTCACTAAAGGTTCACTTATCACCTTTTAATGGAGAACCATCATTAAATATAGTTTTGTTCACTCTTAAACATTCTTTTGGACCAAATAAAACTCTTATTAAGAATCGGGACATCAAAATTTACTTTGTGTAAATTTTTGGTATCTTTCTGATAAAGTTCATTTTTTAATGAATAGTGTAGAATGTTGTGTTTTAATTCAAAACCTCTTTTTAATCTAATTTATTTATATGAATAGATAATATTTTGAATTGGTTTTAAAGTTAAATTAGAAAATATTTTTACCATTTTATCCAATGGTGGTCATTGGAATCAATTTCACTTTGAAATTAGACTTAAACTGGTGTCAATCTTTTGATACTTATTGTTTTGTAAAAACACGCTATTTGCTCTGGCAGCAGGAATTAATTATTAAATTAATTAATGTGACTTATATGATTTGAATTTTGTAAAAAAGACTTCATTTTTGAATTCGGAGTATCAAATATAGCTTAGGGTGAATTTTTGGTAATTTTCTGAAAAACTTCAATTTTTGATGAATAGTGAAACCACTAAGTGATAATCAAGCAAACTGATTTTTCAGTTAAATGAAAGTTTACCACTAATATGTATTGAATTTTGAAAATCCGACATACATGGTTGTCATTAAGAAGTAAAATGTGGTTCAATGAGATTATAATAATTTTTTGGTGAATAGTAACTTATTAAGTTTTTAATCGCGATTAGTGGTAATTAGTGTAGTTTAAGGTATAAATAATGCTTTAATAAAATGAAATGACCTAGACACATGTCCCAACCTTATTGGTTGTGTCATGGCCGACCAAGACAAGCCATGGGTCAACTTGGGGACCCCATGGATCCACTTTAGTTGGAAAATGACAATAATATATTTTTATTTAATGTTAAAGTGAAAATGACACAAACATAATATGTTTTACGAAAACAATTTTTAAGTGGGGTTATACAAGTCCAAATTTTGATTATAAATAGTCATTGGAAATATAAAAATATTTCCTATATCATAGTATTTTTTTATAATTTTTATACATTAAAGTAATTAAATTATTTATGACATAATAATGATGCAGCGATGACATCATTATTTGACGATTTAATTAAAATGAAAAGATAATGAACAATATACAACCTACACATGGCCAAAACCAATTGGATGAGTGTATTTCGATGCCTTATCACCTTATCCACGAATTATATCAATGTGGGACCTTTTGAAACCGAAACACATTTTCAAATAAAGTAATATTTCTTACTTTCCAAAAGTGCCCCTCCTCTCCTCTTATAAAAGGCCCCCACCTCTACCTCTTTTCCCACACTCCTCAAGCCTTTGGCTCGGCCAACCCCTGCCCATTTACTCTCTCCAAATCCCTCTCCTCATCCTAGAGGATTCCCTTTGGGCAGAATCCTTTCAAAGGAAGCCTTTAGGCTCAAATCAAAAGGAGTTACACTTTTAAAGGTAATTCATTCTCTCATGTTCATTTGTTTTATTTTGCTTCTCCAACCCCCTAAACTCTTTTTATTTACTTCTTTTGTAACAACAAAAGTATCTTCAATATACTAGGATGTTTTTATAAGATTTATTATAACTACACTTTAACACAACTACATCAAATGGTTAAAGAACATACGGTTTCCGTGGATGGTGAAATTCTGCCTCCCGAAACGATGATTGTTCAATACTCATTTAACACCTTCAAAGGTGGCCATTATGATGTCACTATTTTTATATATGATATATAATATGTTTATTTTTTTATTTATGCTTCTGTATTTTTCATTTTTGTCTTTCCTTTATGGCTTCCATTATGGGTATACGCGATATCTTCATTTAAGGAAGTGCGGACTACCGCCCCCTCAAAGTGATTTGATTCGTTAAATACCATATGTGGGATGTATAAAGGATGGAAATATGATATTATAAATGAAATTATACTGGAATTATAATATACCTTTATATCATTATTATTCCATTCTATAAAATACGAAATAGAAATGAAAGTAGCGTTCATGCGTACGTACGGCTTACCGTCTCCATGAACGGTGCATTTCATTTCTTACCTCTAAATGATTATGTAATGTTATAAATTCATTCATGTACTGGATATATGTGACATATATGATATCTACATAATGAATAAAATTCTGGATATAATAAACATTTGGCCACACGAACAACATGTAATTGTAAGAAGTCCACTTTCGACTTAAGAACCAAATATCAACAAAACAATCATTATTAACTTAATGATTACATAGTGTTTATAACATGGTAATAAGTGATATAAAAGGAATAATGAACATGAAAAAGGTTCTTAAGGAAGTATAAATTAACTCAAGTTTATTATTCAGGATGTTAAAGAACGATCGAGTCAAGTCGGACCCGAGGTAAGGGATCCTACACCTCTCTTTCTTTTTAAGTACACTCTTTATGTCATTCCTTTTATGCTCAAATTTATTTTGATTGGGATGTTATTTTATATTAATCCTACTGTACTTATTATGTTCATATGATGAGAGACCCTATTTCCTCTCATAAATCATTTTTGGAAGTTTTGAGTGGCGCCGTTAGGCTGCCGAATTTTCGTAAGGGATTTTTCATCTCACTTTTATTCTCGGGAGAATTATGCTACATTTGCCACAAATTCCATTGAGTGGTGTATGTACTGCCCATTATTCTACTATTTGTGTAATATAATTTTGTTTATGAGTATTTACATCAATGATCTATTGTCCTTCTTTCATGGGGTGTATGTTTTGAAAGATACCCAAGTCGGTAAGGGAACCTTTCACCCTCCTTTTTTTTAAAAGACTTCTTTTGTTGGGTCTTTTAATTTACATATTGTTATTTTGGGATATGTTCTCATATATCCTTGTTGATGTAAATTTTATGTCCAAGTGATGAGATACTCTTTTTATCTCTCATCAACTCTTTTTGATGTGATGTCGTTAGGCTGTCAAGGGAACTTTTTAACCCAATTTCGATTTCATTGGGTTCAACTTGTAGTCATTGAATATGTCATCCATTGAATATGTGTGAATGACCTTTTATTGTATTACACTTAATATCCACTTATATTGGGTGTATTTATATTTGTCACACATATTTTTGAGATTTATTTGTCCTTAATTTAAGGATACCTTCTTTATAAGGGATTTCATTACATTTGACATTTCTATTGAGGGTTCATTGTTGTTATGCACCAATTCACTCTTATATGGTGTATATACTGTCCTTTGGAGTATTATATCATGAATCCATTTATTCTCATGATATTATAAAGTTCTGACTAAATGTTATTCCTCAATTATTGTATTCAAGTGTCTCTGATTTTGGTAAAACCCCTTTAACCAAACTATCGTTTTAAATGTTTTAATTATTTGTTCTTATTAATATCCATGTTTTCAAAATGGTTTAAAGGATTTATTTATATGGATATTAATGGTTTAAAATTTTAAAAGCTTCAAGGTGGTATGGGACACTTTGATTCAAAAATCTCATTATTAAATCTTTTAAATGGTTTTGGAAATGGTTTCTTTTTGAATGGATTCATTATTTCAATATACTAAAATCTTATATTGTGATGTGGAAATGTTATGTTTCCTTTATGCATGTTTTATGTGATACGTTATGGTTCTTGGGCATTGTTATGAAAACGGGTGGTTCCGTTATAAACTAAGGGCGGGTGAGCCCGATATAGCTCTCCAATGCATTGGGTAACGCGAAGGAGTGAAACGTTAAGGTTTCTCCGAAGAGATTTAGGGAATATACTGTGATGGGTATTCCAAACGTAACCAAGAGGGTTACTCCCTACGTAAGAATGTTATGAATGCCTCAAGTTACCTCTATGTCTTATGTTTTCTATGATTCATTCATGATTTGATATGCCTATGTTTTATGGGTAAAGTATGATTTCATTCATATGTATATATGAACTCATGTTTCCTTTCCATATTTTTATAACCCTTACTGAGCCTCTTTATGCTCATCCCAAGTTTTTGAAATGTTTTTCACAGGTCAAGGGAAAGGTACATGATGTGATGATAGTGTCAAGGATGTGTCAAGAAAGAATCCGTGTTTTATTTTAATTAGGTTTCCGTTGATGGGAAGAATGAATATTGTCTTTTATGTAACCACTTTGTTTAAATGTGGAATGTAATGCAAGTTTCATGATATAATTCTCTAAAACTCTAAACCTGAAAAGATCCTCAATGTGTAATCTTGTAATAACTCAAGATTAAGTAAGGTTTAAGGCTGGGGCCTTATAGTTGGTATCAAAGGTCGGTTTAGATAACTTTAGAGGTTAGGGTATTCTTTAAGCATAAGTGACAATTACCATAATGGTTAGGATTTTAGACAAGAGTCTTAGTTTTAGATAAAGTGAATGAGTAAGTATATCTTATAGTTTATCTTACTCATTAGTACATGATGGTTTTGTTGATATACTCACACTGACCTTTTTGGTTTTAGTAAATGGCTGGATCTAGCAGGCACCAAAGTAACAGTGGATGTGAAGGAAACTATGACAGTTTTTTGAGAAAGCAACTGAATGATATGGGAGATTCAATGAGAACTCTTTTGATTATCCTCAACCAACTATCTGGAGTCATGATTGACCACCTAAACCTTGGGGATTTCTCTAAGGCATCATATATGCAAGAAACAAATCCCTACGGAAGTACAGGTAATAATCATAAAGGTAAGTGTGTTCAAAAAACTATGTGTCAAAGATGTGGAAAGAAACACCTAGGAAAATGTTTCAAAGGGACAGAAATATGCTATAGATGTGGAAATGAAGGTCATAAAGCAAGAACCTGCCATGGAAAAAGGAAGCATCCAGTTGACTCAAGGAAAGGGAAAGAAGTTCTATCTGAGGGATCAATTGAATGTTTTAAATGTGGTGTGCATGGTCATTATGCAAACACATGTCCTATGAAGAAGTTTCGTGAATGGGGTCACCAAGAGCGTACCAATATTCGTTTACCAATACCTAATGCCATTCCGATTAAGGATGAAGAAACTGACAATGACCAATCAAAGGTATGTACTATTTCATGACTATTGTTTTCTTATTTTGGAATCTTAGGATATGATTCATGATTTTGTTTTTAGGAAAGAGGTATTTTGGAATAAGTTGGAAAGGAATGGATAATGGATCATGAAGAATGTTGAATGAGTAAGATGACAACATATAAGGGCTTCAAGAGATAGGGTGAAATTCTTAAGAGTATTAAGTCTCTTTTGATGATGGGGTTACATTAGAAGACTTTTTATATTATGTGTAACCCTGATGTTTAATATAGGCAAATTTTATTCAAGTAATAGTTATCTTTTCTTTTGTGGACATATTTATAAAGAACCATTTGGGTTTATATGATCCTCACTTTTGAGGTAATTATGGGTTACCATATGTTATGATTGAAGTGAAAGGAATGAGATAAAATTGAGGTTAAATTATGTTATGATTATTTTTGATGATTTTATCCCTTTTTGGGTAATGATTTGAGAATTATATAGTTTTGGAAAAAGGACAACACGCAGACCGTGTGACAACCCGTCGCGTCGGACAATGCTGCGGGAATCGAACCCACAACCAAAGTGCGACTGGTATTTATCACCTACCACTGGACTACGTGAAGTCCCTGGTTAGTTTGAGTGATTCTTTTTTGTTATATGATTTTATGAATTAAGAGTAAGTTGATTTTGGGTTATTTATGAAAATGATTAACCTATCATAGAGGATATGTGATTAGGTTAATTACTTTCCAATACGAGACTTTAGGAGAAACTGATGTTGTTTGGAGATAAATGTTACGATTTAACTTGGAAGACTGTGTGACTAAATCCTTCAAATATTTGGGTTTCAATCTTAGTTTTTTTTACTTTGAAGAATTTTATGGACAAATTTTTTTTTATCAGATGATCCTCGTTGAACATTGGGTTTTGTTGGACAAATTTTGGAGATTAAGAATAGATTTTCTTTTTATAAGGGGTTATCCTTTTCTGGATTATCTGATCTTGTACTAACCTTTTTGGTTTTGGTTTTGGTTAAAGCATAAATACATGGGATGTATATAGTTTTCTTTTGGGGATTAGGTGATTCCCTAGAAGTTTTTTATAGTACTCTTAATGCGAACAAGTCTCCCTAAATACTCGTCTTTTGGAAAAAAATATGAGTCTGATTAAGGAATCTAGTAAAGGTTGAGAGTCAACATGATAAGTGATTATGTTTCCTTATGAATAAATTCCTCAATAAAAAAAGTAACTTAAAACAAAAATGTTGTCTATTAACTTTTCCTACTAGGGAATTGAATACCGTTTAACCCATCACAAGTTTGTGATTTTCTCGTGGTTAACTTTCTCCTAAACAAGTTTTCTATCACTCTCCATCGGAACATGACCCTATGTTTTCTCCTCCATGTCCATATTTTCATACTTAGAATCCTCGTATGGGTTAACTCGAGTGACCTCTGTGCTTATCTTTCTTTATTTTAAAGTGATTGTTTTACCGACTCTTGTTCCGATGTGGGACGTTCAAGGATGTTTCCAAGCGCAATTTTAAAATTGCGAGGACGCAATTCCCAAAAGGGGGGAAGGATGTAACACCCCAGGTAAATAAAGAATAGAAATTCTCATATTTATCCATATTTGTGAATAAAATATTAATATGACTTTAAAGGGGACGCTATGCTCAATGGCGTACCCAACACGCAACAACGAGTTTCTTGGGAATCTTACGTTACACTCTAATAATAAAATAATATTATTTTAAATGGTAGTTAACATGTAGCCGTTGTATTGGCAGGAATGGATAGAAATAACTAAAATATGATTATACATGTACTTGAATATTTTTACATTTATACAACAAAAGATAAAGGCTTAAAATACGGAAAGAATTCAATTTTTGGCGTATATGCCCTAGTTTTCACTAAAGGTTCACTTATCACCTTTTAATGGAGAACCGTCATTAAATATAGTTTTGTTCACTCTTAAACATTCTTTTGGACCAAATAAAACTCTTATTAAGAATCGGGACATCAAAATTTACTTTGTGTAAATTTTTGGTATCTTTCTGATAAAGTTCATTTTTTAATGAATAGTGTAGAATGTTGTGTTTTAATTCAAAACCTCTTTTTAATCTAATTTATTTATATGAATAGATAATATTTTGAATTGGTTTTAAAGTTAAATTAGAAAATATTTTTACCATTTTATCCAATGGTGGTCATTGGAATCAATTTCACTTTGAAATTAGACTTAAACTGGTGTCAATCTTTTGATACTTATTGTTTTGTAAAAACACGCTATTTGCTCTGGCAGCGGGAATTAATTATTAAATTAATTAATGTGACTTATATAATTTGAATTTTGTAAAAAAGACTTCATTTTTTAACTCGGAGTATCAAATATAGCTTAGGGTGAATTTTTGTTAATTTTCTGAAAAACTTCAATTTTTGATGAATAGTGAAACCACTAAGTGATAATCAAGCAAACTGATTTTTCAGTTAAATGAAAGTTTACCACTAATGTGTATTGAATTTTAAAAATCCGACATACATGGTTGTCATTAAGAAGTAAAATGTGGTTCAATGAGATTATAATAATTTTTTGGTGAATAGTAACTTATTAAGTTTTTAATCGCGATTAGTGGTAATTAGTGTAGTTTAAGGTATAAATAATGCTTTAATAAAGTTAAATGACCTAGACACATGTCCCAACCTTATTGGTTGTGTCATGGACGACAAAGAAAAGCCATGGGTCAACTTGGGGACCCCATGGATCCACTTTAGTTGGAAAATGACAATAATATATTTTTATTTAATGTTAAAGTGAAAATGACACAAATATAATATGTTTTACGAAAACAATTTTTAAGTGGGGTTATACAAGTCCAAATTTTGATTATAAATAGTCATTGGAAAGATAAAAAGATTTCCTATATCATAGTATTTTTTATAATTTTTAGACATTAAATTAATTAAATTATTTATGACATAATAATGATGCAGCGATGACATCATTATTTGACGATTTAATTAAAATGGAAAGATAATGAAAAATCTACAACCTACACATGTCCAAAACCAATTGGATGAGTGGATTTCGATGCCTTATCACCTTATCCACGAATTATATCAATTTGGGAACTTTTGAAACCGAAACACATTTTCAAATAAAGTAATATTTCTTACTTTCCAAAAGTGCCCCTCCTCTCCTCTTATAAAAGGCCCCCACCTCTACCTCTTTTCCCACACTCCTCAAGCCTTTGGCTCGGCCAAACCCTGCACATTTACTCTCTCCACATCCCTCTCCTCATCCTAGAGGATTACCTTTGGGCATAATCCTTTCAAAGGAAGCCTTTAGGCTCAAATCAAAAGGAGTTACACTTTTAAAGGTAATTCATTCTCTCATGTTCATTTGGTTTATTTTGCTTCTCCAACCCCCTAAACTCTTTTTATTTACTTCTTTTGTAACAACAACAGTATCTTCAATATACTAGGATGTTTTTATAAGATTTATTCTAACTACACTTTAACACAACTACATCAAATGGTTAAAGAACATACGGTTTCCGTGGATGGTGAAATTCTGCCTCCCGAAACGATGATTGTTCAATACTCATTTAACACCTTCAAAGGTGGCCATTATGATGTCACTATTTTTATATATGATATATAATATGTTTATTTTTTTATTTATGCTTCTGTATTTTTCATTTTTGTCTTTCCTTTATGGCTTCCATTATGGGTATACGCGATATCTTCATTTAAGGAAGTGCGGACTACCGCCCCCTCAAAGTGATTTGATTCGTTAAATACCATATGTGGGATGTATAAAGGATGGAAATATGATATTATAAATGACATTATACTAGAATTATAATATACCTTTATATCATTATTATTCCATTCTATAAAATACGAAATAGAAATGAAAGTAGCGTTCATGCGTACGTACGGCTTACCGTCTCCATGAACGGTGCATTTCATTTCTTACCTCTAAATGATTATGTAATGTTATAAATTCATGCATGTACTGGATATATGTGACATATATGATATCTACATAATGAATAAAATTCTGGATATAATAAACATTTGGCCACACGAACAACATGTAATTGTAAGAAGTCCACTTTCGACTTAAGAACCAAATATCAACAAAACAATCATTATTAACTTAATGATTACATAGTGTTTATAACATGGTAATAAGTGATATAAAAGGAATAATGAACATGAAAAAGGTTCTTAAGGAAGTAGAAATTAACTCAAGTTTATTATTCAGGATGTTAAAGAACGATCGAGTCAAGTCGGACCCGAGGTAAGGGATCCTACACCTCTCTTTCTTTTTAAGTACACTCTTTATGTCATTCCTTTTATGCTCAAATTTATTTTGATTGGGATGTTATTTTATATTAATCCTACTGTACTTATTATGTTCATATGATGAGAGACCCTATTTCCTCTCATAAATCATTTTTGGAAGTTTTGAGTGGCGCCGTTAGGCTGCCGAATTTTCGTAAGGGATTTTTCATCTCACTTTTATTCTCGTGAGAATTATGCTACATTTGCCACAAATTCCATTGAGTGGTGTATGTAATGCCCATTATTCTACTATTTGTGTAATATAATTTCGTTTATGAGTATTTACATCAATGATCTATTGTCCTTCTTTCATGGGGTGTATGTTTTGAAAGATACCCAAGTCGGTAAGGGAACCTTTCACCCTCCTTTTTTTTAAAAGACTTCTTTTGTTGGGTATTTTAATTTACATATTGTTATTTTGGGATATGTTCTCATATATCCTTGTTGATGTAAATTTTATGTCCAAGTGATGATATACTCTTTTTATCTCTCATCAACTCTTTTTGATGTGATGTCGTTAGGCTGTCAAGGGAACTTTTTAACCCAATTTCGATTTCATTGGGTTCAACTTGTAGTCATTGAATATGTCATCAATTGAATATGTGTGAATGACCTTTTATTGTTTTACACTTAATATCCACTTATATTAGGTGTATTTATATTTGTCACACATATTTTTGAGATTTATTTGTCCTTAATTTAAGGATACCTTCTTTATAAGGGATTTCATTACATTTGACATTTCTATTGAGGGTTCATTGTTGTTATGCACCAATTCACTCTTATATGGTGTATATACTGTCCTTTGGAGTATTATATCATGAATCCATTTATTCTCATGATATTATAAAGTTCTGACTAAATGTTATTCCTCAATTATTGTATTCAAGTGTCTCTGATTTTGGTAAAACCCCTTTAACCAAACTATCGTTTTAAATGTTTTAATTATTTGTTCTTATTAATATCCATGTTTTCAAAATGGTTTAAAGGATTTATTTATATGGATATTAATGGTTTAAAATTTTAAAAGCTTCAAGGTGGTATGGGACACTTTGATTCAAAAATCTCATTATTAAATCTTTTAAATGGTTTTGGAAATGGTTTCTTTTTGAATGGATTCATTATTTCAATATACTAAAATCTTATATTGTGATGTGGAAATGTTATGTTTCCTTTATGCATGTTTTATGTGATATGTTATGGTTCTTGGGCATTGTTATGAAAACGGGTGGTTCCGTTATAAACTAAGGGCGGGTGATCCCGATATAGCTCTCCAATGCATTGGGTAACGTGAAGGAGTGAAACGTTAAGGTTTCTCCGAAGAGATTTAGGGAATATACTGTGATGGGTATTCCAAACGTAACCAAGAGGGTTACTCCCTACATAAGAATGTTATGAATGCCTCAAGTTACCTCTATGTCTTATGTTTTCTATGATTCATTCATGATTTGATATGCCTATGTTTTATGGGTAAAGTATGATTTCATTCATATGTATATATGAACTCATGTTTCCTTTCCATATTTTTATAACCCTTACTGAGCCTTTTTATGCTCATCCCAAGTTTTTGAAATGTTTTTCACAGGTCAAGGGAAAGTTACATGATGTGATGATAGTGTCAAGGATGTGTCAAGAAAGAATCTGTGTTTTATTTTAATTAGGTTTCCATTGATGGGAAGAATGAATATTGTCTTTTATGTAACCACTTTGTTTAAATGTGGAATGTAATGCAAGTTTCATGATCTAATTCTCTAAAACTCTAAACCTGAAAAGATCCTCAATGTGTAATCTTGTAATAACTCAAGATTAAGTAAGGTTTAAGGCTGGGGCCTTATAGTATCTACAAATCTGATAGGTAAGGAAAACATGCACCCTAGTACAAAAGGGGAATACCTATCACTACATCTCTCTAATAAACCTAAATAACCTCCATCATCGGTCAAACGTCACCAAGGAGCATCACTCTCATCACATATCACATCACAACACTGCTATGGATAGGGTACCCATGCCCTAATAATAGAGGATCACCACTCTACCATCCCAAAGAGCCTAGGAGGACCCACATCCTAAGATGATAGGGAAGGGTACTGACTTCGACATCTCTCCAGTGATCCACCCTGATAACTACCCAAGATTTTTCTCTCCTAGTAAAGAATCATTATCAAAAAACAAAACATCATATCTCACTAGAATCCATGAATGATACCATCATTCTCTATATGGAAAACCACTTAGGATAGGCTACTTGTAGTCATAAATCCAAGTCCCAAAGAAGGAGATACGCTTGGAGAAAGTTCTCAAGAAATGTACAAAGTGTCTACTGGGGTCCACATGATGTGTGACCTCATCTGAACTCCGAGTTGTGTCCTATAATACATAGATTGAATAGCCCTTTGAGCTTACATGATGTTTACATGGTGTACACGGTGTGTCTCACCTCAAATGATCCCCTAGATGTGTTCTTCCCCACACAGATCTTTCATCTATGTCTTTCACACGGTGTGTACCATTGATACACAATGTGTTCTGGATAACCGGACTCTTGTCCAATTACTCATCCCATTCCCATGCATGACACCCTATGTCTATTACTTTTATCATGTATAGTCACATGGCCATATCCCTTGACATGAAATCCCTGGCCATGTCCCTTAGCCACACGACATGGGCTCACTACATAGTGTGTATCCTTGGTACACGAAATTTAGTCCTCAAAATTTCATATTACCTAAATAGGAATAAAACATAGTGTGTGCCTCTTCATTACACATTGTGTGGTTGGTAATTCCAAATATAAATTCCCTACGAACCTCCCAAAACACCTCAGTTTCCACCTAAACCCAAAGATCTACCCCCAGTGGATCACTAGCAGTCATCTAAGGGCTCTATAACCTTAAAACAATACATGAAAAAGTAGATTGGGACTTAAAATCAAATACACCTACCTCGTGGTGAAATGAAAAAGCTTTTAGATTGAAGCAACACTCGAAAACCACTGCAGCACGATCTAATGAAGATCAAACCAAAAACGGAGATCAAAAACACCTCCTCTTTTCTATTTGGCCTCAGGCCCACAAATCACCATGGGAAAGCATCCTCTAATCCCTTATTTTGTGCACGATAAGGGTTGTGTTAGGAAATTAGTTTATTTTTAATAAACTAATTTCAACTCTCCCACCAACATACCCACAACAGAGAACCTAATGCCGAAAATTTTTATGTCGTATATAAGTTAAACACCACATTATAAACTCAACTGTGGTCTTAGATTTCCAATCTGAGACTCTGATCAGGAGTTATTCCTAGTTTACAAAGAAAATGAATATGTGTGATAAAATATTTTTAATATTTTTAATATCACTACACTAAGGCTCTCTGAGCCCTAGAATCCCATTCCAACTTAGTGTCTAGCTTCGTAAATATTCATATAAATATTTCAAATTCTTATAGGAAAAAACCTAAGTCACTACATTAACTTACACTACTTTTATTTTAGGTCCCATGATAGAAACCATAAAAAAAATTTAATTTATAATTTTTTAATAAATGAATTTACATTTAGATGGGGACTTGATCCCACCATAATTCCAAACTTGGAGGGAGGTCATCTGATGGGTAGAGAAGTAACCTTAATAACCATGGATTTCATCCCTTTTAGGGAATAAGGAACCTCTTTAACTAGGTTCATGGTCTCGTATCTAGTCAACACTCCACTTGAAATAAAGACTAGAGACTTATTCTTGGGTTTTCTTTTTTATGGGGGTACCCTAGAGATCCTCACCAGAATATTTTAGGGTTTCCAGTGTTTCTAAATTTATTATAGGTCATTAATCTATTAATGGTACCTTTAGTTATGTCGTACTGAGTTTATTACTCACACCTCACACATTAATATTAGTAGAATTACATACCTTATATTTTGAATGAAGGTTAGGGCTATGGACTTTTCATGGGTGGTTATAATTAAGTATCTTGATGGGGTTATGGGGACAGTACTATGGAAATTCAATGAATTTTTTAGTAGTATCTCCCTTCATTTATTTTTTATGGAGAAAATACTATGGAACGGCATGATAATTTTGTAGTAGTGTCTCCCTTCATTTATTTTTGTTCTTTTTTATGAATATATATGATCAAACCATTGGGTAGTCCCATTTCTATTACACGACTCATGCGTAATGGAATGGGTTTATCTATTATAATCATTTTGGTTTATTTTATTATCTATGGTTATATTTCCACTATAAAATTCCATATATGTACTCTGATTTTTTACTTATGGATACTTACGTTATTAGTTGTGAATTTATTCTTATGATATCGATGGTATAGTCTCCCCAAAGATAATCATAGACCTTCATCTCAAGTTATAACCCTATAGAATATGGAAAAGTATGCTTGAGGTCATGTGGAGTCACAATGGATTAGGCCTCAAGTGGTTCATAAGATAAATAATTTTATAATTTTACTACACTTTGGTGGGTAGATCATAATTCAACATAGTTATGTGTGATGAATAACACATTCATGGAATTCCCCCTAGGTGGGATTTGACCCTTTCCCTCCTTTTTTGGATTGGAGTCAATCTATCTCATCCTTTTCTTATTTGGTTTCATTAGACTATATATTGAGATTTCAAACGTAGTTCTAATCTTTTATCATCAAAACAACCTACTCAAACATAGGTATCATATTCTTTGGTTTTATCACACATATCATCGCCTTCATTCAATATATTTAAAGTGGAATTTAATAAAATGGATCTATTTAATTTACCTATAATGTCTCTCCATTGATATTTTATCTCCTTTGATGTATTAATACCCTCTCAAATGTTGGTCCCTTGTTTACTAATGTATTGGGCCTTGGGAATATAAAAAAATGTATAATTCTATATAATGTAATGGTCTCAGTGCATCACATATAATGTAATTGGAAAATTTTATCTTATAATGTAATAAAAAAGGCCTTTGGATCCTATTTCTAAAAAAATATTTATATGTCATCTAGTTTCTTGTTTGTAAAATAAAGACTCAAATATTTCAATTCCATGGGAATATTGGTATATATATGTTAAAGAATAAACCATGAAATAGTGAAATTAATCACATCATGGTTAGTGTTATGATATGCTTGTTTGTTTCATTCCTTCGTACTCATCATGAATTATATGAGTTATCATTGGGCTATTTCCCATATGAGGATTTTCAGACTATTGGATTTTGATACATCATTTAATGATGTTTTGATAATTAAGTTAATGTTAAATGAGTTCAAAAATAATTTAATAAATGAGATGTTTTTTGTATGTGTTAAAATGGATTGAGAGAAATATTTGTATTGGTTTATAATGTATGAAAAGGATGGAATCCAAGTGAACTCCTTTATTCAAAGAAACATTCTATTTAAAGGTAGTTTTTTCTAATGCTTTCTGCATTCGGGTAATGCATCATCAATGGTGATGCACTTATTCTATTGTCCCAAATTCTCAATTTCCAATGGTGGGTGGCCTCCATTACTAGGTTTGGTGATGTTGGATCCTTGGTCGAAATGGGATGATGGGTTTTCAGTTCCTCCTTCCATTGAATCCTCCTTGGAGCTTATTTCCTAGTCTTGTCTCCCTCATAGATTTGATTCATGTTTATGAAACTCATTATAAATTCCACATATAGGTGGATGATGATTAATTATTCTATTTATGTCTTGTTAAGGAAGCAACCTATGGTCAGAGTGGATAGTAACATTAGCAATATTTGAGAATCTTGGAACATTGGGTGTGTTTGGAATCTATAAAGTCTACCCCTTCTTAAGTTGGATGCATCTCTCATTTGAGGCATCTTATGAGAGGAACCTAAGGAATCCTATATTTTACACATGTTAGTTGATTTTAGGAACATAATAATTCCAAGTTTTTTTACCCTAGGCATCCCATGTGTATGGAGTATAGATTATAGACTATTTCATAGGTTTAACATCTTATGGTGACATGTTGGTCATAGGTTTAACATCTTATGGGGAAAAGTAAGTCACAAGTTTGACATCTTATGGGGATAGGTGTTTCATAGGTTTAAATTCTCATGGGGATAGTTATATTAAGATAAGTGTGTTTCTATGGGGAATATGGTCACACTTTTAGGGTTGTTTCCTTCCAAGGGGAAGACGTGTAGATTTGATGGGAATATTAGGGATTAGGATTGTACTTTAGGGAGGTATACCAAGTGTGTTGGGATTGAACCTATGAAAGGTATCACATATTTTTCAAAACATAAGGATTGAACCTCAGGAATGTGTCCTATATAACCTATTAGGAGATAGTGATCAAAACCCACATAGTTTGATTCCACAGTTTAAGTTCATGTGATGGGACCAATCCATGTAGTTTCGTGTCATGCAGTAAGTATGGTCGTATCATAAAAGGAAATACAATAAGGGATGGTGTGGGGATTATGCATGGAAGCTTCCCAAAGAAGTAGAATCATCCCATGGTGGGAAATGAGGTGTCATCCCATAATGATCATACATGTGATATCCTGTGTTCATCAAATTGGGTAAGAAGTGTGGGGTTATCCCATGCGAGTCACACATAGGGAATCCTGTGTTTACCACATAGGGTAGGGATACAGTTTAATGTCATGTATTGAATATATTTTCTTGAATATTAAAATCATGAGACTAGGATATTAGGATATGAAATTTTACATCATGACGCACGAATGTCATCAGAACTTATACCCAGGGAGACCACTTCTAGGTTGGAGAGAAGGATCGAGCACTAGGGATTAACAAAGGGAAAGGCCATCCATTTTCCATGATGATTCAATCTTTGGGGATTATGTGTATAAGGCTCAAGAACCTCTAGGTGGTGTGTAGTATAAACACTAATATTTTATAGTTTCAAACAAGGATCTTGGCATTAAGGTGTGATTAGGACACTAGGAAATGAAATTTTACATCATGAATCTTGGACATCATTAGAACCTATACTGAGGGAGACCATTTCTAGGTTGGATAGAAGAATCCAGCATTATACCTCGTCAAAGGGAAAGGCCAACCATTTCCCTTGATGATTCCATATTTGGGGCTTATGTGTATATGTAGTGGGAACCTCTAGGTGGTGCATAGCATAAACACTACCATTGTGAAGTATAAAATGAGGATCCTGAAATTAGAGTTCCTATTCTTAGGATCAAGAGGCATTAGTTTGACTATTTAGGATAAAAATATGACACAACTGTAAAGGAAAAGCTTGAAGTGAAGAAGTTATACGTGAGGGTTGATGATTATAGTTTCACAAATAATCAAGGCATGGGTAATCCTGGTTAGAGTGGGGTAGGGCACCTTAGAAATTGAATTGTGTGCATCTGTGCTTGGAAAAAGGAGGCATCGGGTCAAAAACCTAGAGGTTATTTTTTCTCAACTCTACATTTTCACATGAATATGAGATTGTGTGGACATTAGACACAAGCATAAGGACACTACATGGAATTTAGGGGTATTGGCTCGCATAAATTTAGTGGTCACGTGGAACTTTTGGTTACACGATGGTAGTTTCACTTGTAAGAAACCACCAAGACTTTAGAATAATTTTAACAAGGACATATCAAAAAAATAAAATACAATTTGGGTCCCATGTCAGGTTTTTTTTCAATTTATCTACCTTTGGGTGTCCATAATAGGTTAGGAGTTGTGTGATATTGTGGAAGAAGAGGTTTTGTGAACTAAAGTTGATGCTTTAACTTCCAGAGGTTTATCCTCAAATGGGGGGTCCTCTATTTATATCATAAATAGGTTTATTATTGTTTGTAACTCTTCCTATATTGAGAAAATTGGTTTTGTTTTTCACATGCCTTTTTCATCAGGTAAGGGTCTCGCAAGGTTGTGTTTTAGCAGTGCCTTTCTTGTACAAATATTTTACAAACCGATGTTCAGGGTTGTGTACATAGTAGTAATGTAAAGACCCGTATTTTCCATGTAATTTTTTTTAATTATATATAATTACTACAAGTTTTCGAAAATTGAATGAACCTGATTCTAAGGCCCGATATTCTTGGAATGATTTTCGGAACTTTTTTTCAGGTATGTTCAGTAAATGTGAAAGTAGCATTTTTTAACTTTTAAATTGTTGCTCAGATTAAAAATATGAGGGCATCATTGCATCCACAGTACTGAGATTCACTTATTCTAGGATTTAATTCGACCGCAGTAGGTCTAGAGAAAAAGTTAAGTTTTGTGACTTTTTTAAAAGAAATGAAATAAAGTAATTTAATTATTTTCTTTTCTTTCTTCCCCACTAATGGACAAGTGGAATGTGGGGCCAGTGATGTGTCAAGACAATAAATGGATTAACATGTCAATCATAAGTAAAAATGTTGTTGGGGGAATTATAAAGGTTTCTAATTAATGAGCCTCCATTAATTCTCCACGTCGTTACTTACCCTCTTTCTCTCCTATATATATGGAGTTTGGGGTGGGTATCGGCACAGCTTCTCCAGGCAACGAAGTGCTGAAGGAGTACCGAGATGCTGAACCCTTAAAGAATGGAGCTAATCCCAACCGGAGGTGACGGGTGACATCGAACCACAAACTGAAGGATAATGTATGAGTGGCGTCATTGGGAACCGGTTGTAGGAATGAAGAACAAAATCCACCTTCAAGTGTGGGATACCTCCAATGGTTTTACGAGGTAGCGGTTTTGATTCTCATTTATTTAATGTTAATTTATTGAACCCCTCTATCCTCCCTCTTGTTTACGAGACACTGTAGAGGGATTGGCCTAACGAACACGGCCCGGACCCTCTGCAATCTTTGTTATACCCTTGTGTTCTCTGTGGAATACCACCAGCACGGTGAAACCAAATAGATACGAAGAAGGCATGCGCCGATGCACGCAAAAAGAGGAGGCCACAGCACAAAGTCGTGACGGTCATCAGAACAGCCAACACCACCGGCCACAGAGGAGTTTTGGAACGCCGTCACGTGTAGCTGGTGAGAAAAAAGGGGTCTTGGCTCATCAGTCATGGAGAATGGAGGAGGTGTGGCACACCATCATGTGTCGTTGGTGAGAAGAGGGTCGCGGCTCATCAGATGTAGTGATTAGAGGAGACATACGGCACTTCGGCCAACCATGGAAGGAGAGGCGATGCGACGAACATGCCGCCAGTGAGTGGGAGGTGTTGCGACTAGTGCCCCATCAGTGGACAAGAAGTCATGGACAAAGACGCATCGGAAGCCGAACCCACACCTCTGGTGGGTTCCACAGTGACCGGGTGGCACCCACGTAGCACCACCGCTTTACAAACTGAACGTCCTACAGGCCGTTTGGGTGTTTTGGAGACTGAGGGTCACCCCCCCCCCCACGCCAGCTAGGGTGGACCCCACAGCAGGTCGTGGTCCCCCTTGGACCAGACCGCGCCCTCCCTTGGGCTGGGCCACAGTCCACCTCGGACCGGACCATGCCCCACCTCAGGTTGAACAATGCTCCACCATGGTTGTGTCGCCCTTCGTGGGTCGCCCCATTGCGGACAGCACCCCTTGCGAGCCGCCCTTCGCGAGCGGCCTCATTGCGGGATGGGCCGCCCTTGCGGGCTACCCCCTTGTGGGCCGGGATGGATCTCATCCCAACAGGTTGAGCCTGTTGTGGCCCAGCCTAGACTGGGTTGGGCTGGGTCGGTCTGACTAGGTCAGACCGGACCCTGGCCAATCGGGCCCAAAAACACTTAAAGGGCCATATCTTGAGAACCAGATGTCTTTTTGAAGAATCATCTATAGAATTGGGATCCTTGGATCGAAACGGTTCTTTTTTGTGTACTCATGTTGAGTTTTAGAGATATTTTAGGAACATTTAGGTTAGATTGAACCCAAATCCAGCTGGTCCCCTAGAATTAAAATACTTATAACTCATAGACCGGGCGTCTGATTGATGCACTATCTATCGTGTTGGAACCCTTAGACATGGTGGTTATTTGGGTTACTCTTTTATGGAGATTAGTGGTGGTAAAGTTATCACCTATATCTCAAGGGTAGATTCTATGGAACTCGAGCGCACTGGGTGCGAGGAATCCAGTGGATGGAAATGAGGTGCAGGTTAGAGACAGATCATATGGAGGTTAGCTCTTAATGATCCTGTGTGGTTCAGTGCATACCAATCCTGTGTGGGTCAGATCCTATGTGGGTCAGTGCTCAGCGATCTTGTGTGGGTCAATGCATACTGATCTTGTGTGGGTCAGATTCTGTGTGGGTCAGCACTCAGCGATCCAATGTGGGTCAGCGCATATCGATCTTGTGTTGGTCAGATCCTTTGTGGGTCATCGGGGGTTAGTTACCTATCAACTCTAGGCGGGTAAGATCTTGTGTGGATCATTGTGGGGGTTAGTACCTATCGATCCTGTGTGGGTCAGACTCCGTATAGTCAGAAGTAGTGCCTCTTGACCGAATAAGATGATGTATCTTCGTGACTAATCTTATGTACTTCTATACTTTACTGAAATCCTGGTTTGAGCTAATACTCTTTTTGAGTTGTTCTTATTGATTTGTTATTTGTGCTTTGTGATTGAGATCATTCTTTGTGGTTTTCCTTTGTGTAATTCTGAGAGACCTTAGGGGTATCGAGGTCCCTACTGGGTATTGTTATACTCACCCCTGCACGGGATTTGCCCGCACCTTGTTGTGTCTTGTGTAGACGACGAGCAGCTGGGTTAAGGTTTGAGAGATCCATGACCAGGTGGTACACGGAGGAGACAGGAGAATATGGGGTGATAAGGAGGCAATCTGTACCTACCCTTCTATTAGGATCCTCAGAGGATGGCCCATGAGCTATTTCTTTTTTTTCTTTTCCAGTTGTATTGTAATTTTCAGTTGTACTTGTACTTTTTCAGTTGGGGATTGTATTCTGTCCCCTTACATTTAACACTCTTTTACTATAGATGTTACTTAGTGGTTGCTTCTTGTTTCATTCTAGTGTGTGTTTTTTGTGTATGTTTAAAGGCATTGCCTTCCTGTTATAGGGATATGCCATTCCGGTGCTAGTCGCCAACCTCTGGCCTATGAAAGGTGGGCTTAGGGAAGTCACGGCACAGGCCTTGGGTGACGGGTCGTGACAAAGTGTTATCAGAAGAGTCAGTTCGACTGAAGAACTAGGACTCTGATATTTTCAATGTAGAAATAGTGTTAAGTGTTATGAGTGTGGTTTTCAGTTCGGGGAGTCTAGTGTTGGTTCGGCGGCTGAAGTATCCATACACCAGGACCCTGAATTCTGATTTCTGACTCAGTGCACGAAAACACTAATTACGTGTGTTTTTTGGAAAGTTTTTACTTTTGATTTCTTTATGAGTCATCTCACCAGGTGTAACTTTTTGACTGTGGCACACCTGTCTTCTTTTCGGATGCCTGCACGTAGATAGCCATCCAGGATTCCTGAGAAAGTACATGATGACGGCCCACCAATCGATGAGGCCAATGTGCAATGCCCTCTTACGGCATTAGCACCTTCAGGAGGTGTACTAGAAGCACCACTACCCATTGGGAAGGCTTTTCAACTAGCCCCACCAACAGAGGGTGCATGTTTACTAAGAGCATTGCACAAGTTTTAGTGGCAGAGGCCTCTGAGGTTCGGGGTGAGACAGACCCGCAGGCGGCTGAGGACTGGTTAGAGGTCGTAGCAAGATTTTTTTGCCTGGTTGGGACACCAACCGACCTTATGGTGATCCTAGTAGCTAGTCTCTTCCAAGTAGCAGTAGGGAGATGGTGGATCTTGATGCTCTTGATACACGACGAGGTGAACCTAGTCTGGGAAGACTTCGAGAACCTTTTCAGGGTAGAGTTCATCCTAGTGACCTTATGCTCTGTGCATATACAAGAGCTGCTGCACCTACAACAGGGCAACATGATAGTGGCCCAGTACTCAGCGATGTTCCCTGATCTCTCCCGCTACTCCACTGACATGGTACAATCCCCTTTCTTCAGGGCTCGGACCTTTGAGCAGGGTCTTAAATGGGAGATAAGAACATCGATGGTATTGCTCAGCATACCGATGCAGGCTGGGGTACTAAAGCAAGTACTTTTGGTGGAGAGATTTTTAACTGAACAGGCATCATCAGCGAGACCCACCATCGGGCGACACGTAGTAGAGTCATCTAAGGCTGGTAGTAGGCAGATGACACAGAGGTCTAAGAGGACAAGGCCTTCTGGTGGACGGCCCCGGGATGCAGGGTTAGAGGTGTGGAGATCACAAGGTAGAGGAGTTCAGACGAGGGATAGATACTGCTACATGTGCAGAAGGCAGGGTCACATGGCTCACGACTGCCTGACCTGCTATACAGACGACCAGAAAATGGTTGAGGGACCACTGAGGAAGAGGTAGAGGTTCGATCGAGGAGGACTACAGGCAGCAGGCAGACGTGGAAGAGGAGCTGGTCATGCAGCAATCGGTGGGTGCCGATATGAGGTTCTACTTCCACCACCACCAGGTGGTCCACCCTGACCATATGGAGCAGGTGGACAGGGACGAACTCAGCTCTAGACAGCTGAGGCCTTTGACCACTACACTCTGAAGATGATTAGAGGAATGATTTGTGTCTACCCAACCATAGCTGCAGTACTTATAAACATAGGTGACATTCACTCTTTTATTTCCATGGCCCTCATTCAGAGCTCGGAGATTCTGGTGGATCCGTTGGATCAATCCTTACAGTTATAAACTTCTAAAATAGAAAATTCGATGATTACACACTGGTATCGGTAGTGTGAGATTACTCTAGGAGGTTAGATCTTTGTCTAGGATCTTCTAGTAGAAGAATATAGGCCTTAATATGTCATCTTGGGTATGGATTAGTTATCCACAGTCCATGATCATATTGATTGTATTAGGTGCAAAGTGTGGTGTGTCCACACAGATGGGACTAGGTTTTCCATCACCGGTGAGAAGGGAACCTTTGCAGCATAGGATGGACTTACCTAGAGGAGGGTGCAGTGGATTACACATCAGTTGGATAGCCTTACCCTCGGAGCAGTAGATGTTTAGAGTCCAACCTATCCTGTAGTGGTGGACCAGTATGCCGATGTCTTTTCTAATGATGTTCCAAGACTACCTCCATGCAGAGAGGTAGACTTCCACATCGACCTATACCCTGGGACGACACTGATATCTACACCAGCATATTGGATTGCTCCTGCGGAGCTTTTTGAGTTATGGGGTACAGTTGGGGGACTTACAGAGCAAGGGGTTCATAAGGCCTAGTGTTTCTCCATGGTCAGCCCTGATTTTTTTCACCAAGAAGGAAGATGGAAGTTTGAGACTCTGTGTGGACTATCGGCGCCCCAACTAGGTGACCGGGAAGAACAAGTATCCACTACCGAGGGATGATGATCTTTTCAATTAGTGGAAGGGGTCTCGTTGGTTTTTGAAGATAGAAATCAGATCAGGCTATCATCAACTCAGAGTACGAGATGAGGATGTGCCGAAGATAGCCTTCAGATGTCGGTATGGCCACTATGAGTTCTTGGTTATTCCATTAGGCATGACCAATGCCCCTATAGTGTTCATGTGACTCATGAACAGGATCTTCCAGCCATACCTCAAACACTTTGTGGTGGTCTTCATCGAAGACATCTTAGTGTACTCAGCAACAGAGGAGGAGCATGCCTATCATTTGCAGATAGTTTTGCATACACTCTCAGAGCACCAGCTTTATGGTAAGCTCTTGAAGTGCCAGTTCTGGATATAAAGGTCCACTTTCTAGGACATGTTATCTCGGAGGGTAGAGTTGCATTGGATCCAGTGATGATAGAGGCTATGCTTTATTTGGAGCCACCCAGAAGTGTGACTAAGGTGTAGAGATTCTTGGGGATGGCTAGATACTACCAGAGATTTGTGTCTAACTTTTATAGAGTTTTGGAACCCTTGTCAGCTTTGACGAAGAAGGAACAACCCTTCGTATGGACAGAGAGATGCCAGCAGAGTTTTCAGGAGATGAGGTATAGACTGAAAAGTTCCCCAATATTGAGGCTACCAGGAGAGGGCACTGGGTATGTAGTCTACTGCTACACATCAGAGATCAGAATTGGGTGTGTCCTGATGCAAGAGAGAGCAGTGATCACCTATGGATCATGAAAAATGAAGAAACATGATAAGAACTACTCTAGCCATGACATGGAGTTAGCATCAGTGGTCTTCACCTTGAAGGTGTGGTGACATTACTTGATGGGCGAATGTTTTATAGTCTACTCTGATCACAAGAGTCTTAGGTATATCTTCTCTCAGAACGACCTGAACCTAAGACAGCGGAGATGGCTAGATTTTCTCTAGGAATATGACTTTGAGAAAGTCTATACTCCTGGGAAGGGGAACGTGGTAGTAAATTCACTCAGTAGGAGGTTTGGTTTTCAGTTTCTGAGGGAGGTGACAGAGCAGCTAGCTGCATTGCAGATATCCTTCATGGATAGAGATGGAGCAGCTTACCTCCATGATTTGGAAGTCACTCCCCCACTCCTTCTAGGAGTCAGGGAGGTGCAGCTTTGGGACATTGACTATGAGTCTCGATGTGCCCAGATATCCTCAGGACATGCACTCTATGGATTTTTTGAAGTAGGGGATCACGTCATCCTCTTTAGAGGGCGTACCATGGTATCAGTGGAGCTACAAGAGAAGGTGTTGAGGGAGTTCCATACATCCCCTATGGTGGTACATCCTAGTGTGGTGAGGATGTACTAGGACCTATGGTGTCAACACTGGTGGCCAGGAATGAAGAAAGAAGTGGTATAGTTTGTTTCTCGATGCCTCACTTGTCAGCAAGTGAAGACCGAGCACCAGGTTCTAGTAGGCTTAGCTCATCCACTAGAGGTAATAGAGTGGAATTGGGATGGAATCTCCAAATACTTTGTGATAGGGATTCCACATATGTCCAGGGGACATGATTCCATCAGGTTGACCATTGAACGACTCACCAAGTCATCCCACTTCCTACCCATTCGAGAGCATGAATCTATAGAGGGCTTGGGATGCCACTATGTACATGAGATTGTACGACTTCATGGGGTGCCATTGGTGATTGTCTCTAACTGTGACACTCATTTTACATCCGGGTTGTGGAAGGTATTATAGGAGGTGTTTGGGACTCAGCTACGTTTGATCACCACCTTTGATCCTCAGACAGATGGTCATACGGAGTAGACCATTCAGACTCTAGAGGACATGCTTCGTGCATTTGTCCTAGATTTTGTCCACGGTTGGGAGGATCAATTTCCCTTGGAGGAGTTTTCATACAACGACAGTTATCAATCCACCATCGGTATGGCACCATTTGATGCCTTGTATGGTCGACCTTGCAGATCACCTCTATGCTGGACAGACCCAGGGGAGTTAGTACTTATGGGTCCAGAGTTGGTACGGGATACCATTGAGAAGGTGCAGATCATCTAGGAGCATATGAAGACTACACAAAGTAGGAAGAAGTATTATGTTGATAGGATACTGAGACCTTTATAGTTCCAAGATGGGGACCACACATTCTTTCAAGTCTCCCATCGATGGGGACTACGAAGATTTGGCCGAGCTGGCAAGTTATCACCGAGTTTTATTAGACCTTTTCTGATACATCTGAGGATAGACAGAGTGGCATACCGCTTGGAACTTCCACCATAGTTGGAGAGGGTTCACAACATCTTCCACACATTCCAGCTGAGGAGATACGTGCATGAACCATCTCACATCATTGACCACGGTGAGCTGGAATTCGATTATGGGGTGACATTTACGGAGGTTCCAGTGAAGATTTGGGATCGACAGAAGCGGGTCCTCCGTGGGTGATTGATACCTCTAGTGTGAATTCATTGGCTATAAGGGAACCTCCAGGAGTGCACATGGGAGGGGGAGGCTCAAATTCATGCTCAGTACCCCCATTTGTTTTCTTAGCCTATGTTGTGTATTTCGAGGATGAAAATCCCTAAGGTGGGGAGAATGTAAAGACCTGGATTTTCCATGTATTTTTTTTAAATTATATGGAATTATTACGAGTCTACAAAAATCCACAGCACCTAATTCTGAGGCTCGGTGTTCCTATAATGAATTTCTAAAGAAAAAAAATCGGGTACGTTAAGTAAACGCATGAGCAGCATTTTCTAACTTTTGAACCATTGCTCGGATTAAAAATATGAGAGCATCGTTGCATCCACAACACTGGGATTCTATTAAGGTAGACTTTACTTTGACTGCGGTAGGTCTGGTGAAAAAGTTAAGTTTTGTGACTTTTTTAAAATAAATGAAATAAAATAATTTTATTATTTTATTTTCATTCTTCCCCACCAATGGACTAGCAGAGTGCGGGTCCAGTGATGTGTCAAGCCAATAAATATTTTCCTATCAATCTTAAGTAACAACAGCATTGGGGAATTAAGAAGGTTCCTAATTAATGAGCCCCTATTAATTCCCCACGTCGTTACTTACCCTCCCCCACTCCTATATATATGGAGTTTGGGGAGGGGTATCGACACAGCTTCGCCAAGCAATGAAGTGTTGAAGGAGTGTTGAGACATCGAACCATTAGAGGATGGAGATGATCCCAGCAACAGGTGACAGGTGACACTGAACCACGAACCAAAGGACGGCATATGAGTGGTGTCATTGGGAACCGGTTGTGGGAATGAAGAACATGATCTACCTTCAAGCGTGGGAACTCTCCAATGGGTTTACGAGGTAGGGGTTTTGATTCTCATTTATTTCAAGTGAATTAATTGAACCCATCAATCCTCCCGCTTATTTACGAGCTAACGCAGAGGGGATGGCCTAAAAAACATGACCCCAACCCTCCACAATCTTTGATACACCCTTGTGTTCTCCATGAAATACCGTATGCACGATGACACCGATCGTCTATGAATAAGGTGTGTGACAATGCATTCCGGAATAGTAGTCTATGACACAAGGTCGCGGCACAAATTTGTAGCGGTCATCGGAACGGTCAACACCAGCCATCCACGGAGGAGGTGCAGTGTGTCGTTGCATGCCATCGTTGAGTAGAGGGTCACAACTCATCAGCCACGATGATCGGAGGAGGTGGCTAGCACTTCAGTTGGAAACAGAAGGAGAGTCAGCGTGACCAATGCGTCGTCGGCGATTGGGAGGTGGTGCGAACATCGCACCACTAGCAAACAAGAAGTTGTGGATGAAGTCACAACGGAGGCTGAAATTGTGCCTCTAGAAAGTTCCGCGGTGACCCGGTGGGTCAAACATAGTGTCGCTGCTTCAAAAACTGAATGCCCTCTAGGCCATTCGGGAGTTCGGGAGACCAGGGGGTCACAACCCCTATTCCAGCTAGGGTGGACCCCATAGCGAGTCGTTCTTCCCCTTGGACTGGACTGCCCCCCTTGGGCTGGGTCGCACTCCACCTCATATTGGACCGCGCCCCACCTTGGGTCGGACCGCGCTCTACCACGGTCGTCCCACCCCCTTTCGGGCCGCCCTCCACGGGCCGCCCCATTGCGGGACGCCCCCCTTGCAGGCTGACCCTTCGTGGGCCACCCTTGCGGGCTTCCTTTACGGGCCACCCACTTGTAGTCCGTGCCGAACATCGGCTCAGTAGGTTGAGCCCGCTGTGGCCCAGCCTAGACCAGGTCGGGCAGGGTCATTCCAACTGGGTCGGATCAGACCCGGGCAAACCAGGCCCTGAAACACTTAAAGGGCCATATTGTGAGAACCGGACATCCGTTTGACAAACCGTCTATAGTGTTAGGATCCTTGGATTGAAACTGCCCTTTTTGGTGTGCTCCTCTTGAGTTATGGAGATAGTTGGGGTATAGCCAGGTTGGATCGAACCCGAATCCAACAGGGCCCCCAAAAGTAAAACACTTATAACTCACAGATCGGGCGTATGATTGACGCATCATCTTTCATGTTGGAACCTTTATGAAAAGGAGTTTATTTGGGTTTCTCCTTTGTAGAACTTAGTCACGATCAAGGTATGACCGATATCTTGAGGGCAGATTCTACGGAACTCGAGTGCACCAGGTGCGAGGAATCCAGTGGCTGGCAGTGAGGCGGAGGTTGGAGATAGATCATACGGAGGTCAGTGATTAATAATATTGTATGGTTCAAAGCATACCGATCCTTTGTGGGTCAGATCCTATGTGGGTCAGCGCTCAGCAATCCTGTGTTGGTCAGCGCATACTGATCCCATGTGGGTCAGATCGTGTGTGGGTCAGCACTCAATGATCATGTGTGGATCAGCGAATACCGATCTTGTGTGGGTCAATGCATAATGATCTTGTGTGGGTCAGATCTTGTGTGGGTCAGTGAGGGTTAGTTACCTATTGACTCTGGGCGGTTTAGATCCAGTGTGGACCATTGCGGGGGTTAGTACCTATCGATTTTGTGTGGGTCAGACTCTATGTGGTCAGAATCAGTGCCTCTTGAAAGAATAAGATGATCTAGCTTCGTGACTAATTATTTTTACATTTATACTTCACTAAAAACCTTGTTTGAGATGAGAATATTTTTGAGTTGTGTTTATTGCTTCGTGCTTTTTGATTGAGATCATGCTTTGTGGTTTTCCTTTGTGGAATTCTGAGATACCTTCATGGGTCTCAGGTTCCCTACTGGGTATTTTTATACTCAGCCTTGCACGAGCTTCGCCCGCACCTTGTTGTGTCTTGTGCAGACGATGAGCAGCTGGACTGAGGTTTTAGCGAGCCAGGACCAGGAGGTACGCAGAGGAGATGGGTGGACGTGGGGTTCTAAGGAGGTTATTTGTACCTACCCTTCAGGTAGGATCCTCAGAGGACGACCCACGAGCTATTTCTTTTTTTTTTTCAATTGAAATGTACTTTTCATTTTTACTTATACTTTTACAGTTGGGGGTTGTATTAAGGCCCCTTAATTTCAGCACTCTTTTACTATAGCAGTTACTTAGTGGTTTCTTTTATTGTGTTCTATTTTTTGTGTTTGAATAGGTTTATAGGCAATGCCTTCTCATTATAGGGATACGCCTTTCCTATGCTATTTGCCAACCCCTGGCCTATGGAAGGCGGGCTTAGGGTAGTCACATCATGGGCCCTGGGAGATGGGTTATGACAAGTAAATTTGTGTATATCCATATTTTTAGAATCTATACCCTTCTAGTGGTCTCTCAAAACTTGGTCTCTTCAATGATACCTTTCACGTGAAATTCAGTTATGTAGGGAAACATAGAGTTGTGCGTAATGCCTAAAATTTGTGTGCATATACCCCTAAATCATATGTGATTCATTGGGATGGGGTGCATCTCTTTTTCAACAAAAAACCCTCCTTATATTATTGGGATGTGTTTTTTTTCTAAAAAATGAATCCCCCTGTAATTGGAGATAAGGAGGAACCGAAAGGCTAAGATCTGAGGAAAATACTGAAGTTCATGGCAGTTTCCACTATAGCATGAAACTTTCATCTTAGGTAACAAAAACGGTTTTCATGTGAACAAAAACTATGGGAAAATTGATTATAAATATCAGAAAAGGGGTCCCATATAATCACTTGACTTTTGTGTATGATAATTCATCTCTCATGAACACAACTCAAACCTTTTGCACAAACTCCCAAGCTTCAAACTGTGACATTCGCACACAAGTCATGTTTTTGTAGTAGATCTATTAGCTCATTAAGGAAATCACTTTTCATGAATAGTGATCTGGTTTCATGATTATATTCCATTTTTGTGAGGTATCCACTATATTCATGAACTAATGTTTTTGAATATCTATGAAGACACAAAATGGTCAACTAACTTATTAGATTGTTGCTTCCACCCGTAGTCCATAGATGGCCAAGAACCTTGAAATTCCCTAAGCCATGAGTGTTTTCTATGATAACATAGAGCCATTGAATCTTCTTAAAGAGGCCCACATGGAGTAATTACTGAGAAGCAGAAAACTTTTGTACAATTTTAGGTTGTTGGACAATGTGGTCATTTTGACCATGGTCATAAAAACACCGTGGTTCTGGTTTTCTCACTGTGAAGAGCTTCCCTAATGGAATATTACTCATGTTGGTTATCAAATAAAAGAGTTTAAAGTAGTTTTTTTATACACCTTGAGTGGAATCATAAGTATAATGATGGAGTAATAGTCAGTGGACAAAGAATTATCCACCCATTATATGAGCATCATTCAGACTAGTATTCATAACAACAGTGTGAGATGGTATGAGGAGTGGGATCTATGATTTAGGTCAAACTTCATTGATGAGTGGGTGAGGGAGTATTGGGTATGCTTTAATTGTGATGATTATAGGGATGAGTTGTGACATATTAGTTTATATGAAGAATTATACATGTCCTAGTTCCATATTTATCACCATCGAGAGATACTGCCAAAGCTTTTTAATAGGTGGTTTCTAGATACAAATACCTTCCATGTTCACTATGGGGAGGTGGGGGTCAACTTGTGGGACATCCATTGTATCAATGGGATTACCCTTATTGGATTCCAATATGATGAGTTCCTCATGATGCCTAACATTTGGGGAGATGCAGTGTAGAAGTTGGTGGTGGCATGGATCCTATTGGATTAGTTGACTAGAGTATTGAAGCATCACCCCCCCCCCCTTCCACAAGGATATTTCATTCGTAAAGTGACTGATATTTTTTTTGAATGTACCATCTGACAAAATGGTTGGATGTCTAAAGAAATGTCCAGTGGCATGATAGAGGAGGATACTAGTGTCCTACTATCTGATTTTGGAAGAAGTATGTTACATGGAATAGGGATACATCATGAAGTATTAGTAGCTGATAATATGATATACAATATTCTTGGACACCTCCCTGAGTAGTGGGTTTCTGTTTAGATATGACCACATGGGATTGTGTCCTAGGATGCTAGTGATATAAGTGATTAATGCATCTGGCAACTGAGTGAACGTGGGAGTCCCAGTATTGGTTCAACTATATAACCAACTAGGACATGTAATGAGTGGGAACATGATTAATCTCATCTATCATCCATTATAGTTTAATCACTAGTGGATCACAGCACACTTCATGGGGTATGAGTTTGCAAATCCCATAAACCCTTCGAATGATGGCCTATATGTCCTTCTATCCTCAACATTTTCAGGGTCTGATCAGTTATTTTCAATGATACTAGGGTGATAGTGAGTCCTAAAAAGGCGGGGAACTTCAACTTCCACCCATTCTAGACCCCCTTTGGAGAGATGGTTGATAAAATGGAGGGGATTCTAGAGAAAAGGGAGTACATATAGGCCTTTCGAGGTGGATTTATGATCTCAAGGATATATGAAAACACTTAAGATAAACTGTACACTTCATCATGGTTCACACGATAGTTTGAATTCATCCAATAGTCGGTGAAGTGATTATACATGGGGGTTCAAGAGAAAAGGCATCCTTGAATCCTCCTTCAGCTATAGTGGATGTTCATGGATGAAGGTACAGGGGATAACATCATTCTTCCACCAAATAACCTCTATGTCAGACTCTCCCATAATTACACTATTAAGTGGGTTGCATGGTATCTGAGATAAATCTTGCACAAGTAGGTAAGAAAGGTGGAACTGATAAACAATCCACAGGGAAGTAGGTGGTACTCACTTCAAATTTAACACAGCGTAATGGGGGATCAAGCTGATGTTGGGATGGTGTATTAATGGATCTCCCTAATTCCTCCCTCTAGTGGGGTTGGGATCCCTTAGAATTGACCACGAGAGTAGGTCTGTGCTGGGGTGATTTGGCTCAGGGAGGCCCTGAGGAAGAAGTTGCACTACTTGGTGCACCCAAATGACGATGCCTACTTCCCTGAACTTTGTAATACATGGGGGATTTTGTGGATATCCCATATAGAAGAGAAGATATGGAGGAGGTTCACCCAATAGAAGATTGATTTTTTTGAGGTGGACTTTCATGGATCATGGCATGAGTGGGCTTCCAAGATAGGTTCAACTATATAGAAGACATGGATGCCTTTACACACTAACATGGATAGGGTGATCCTACCACTCCTTAAGTGAATGTGATGTTTGGTGTGTGGCCTGAGGATACGATCTTTACTGAGTATTTTTCCTAACATGTGCTAGATCCTAGTGAAAATGTAAAAGTCTCTAGTGATGATGATACATGGGGCTTTGATTTTGATCGAGAAATTTCTTGAGAGAGTGGGGAAGTCACTCCTATGTAATATAACCTAATCAATCTACTATTTGGTGAGGTAATTTTCAAAAACAATTAAATTCATGTTTATTTTGATTTAGCACCTATAACCCATAATCTAACTAGTGTAGGAACAAGATGAGAATATTCATGGGACCTCTTATGAGGGTGAAGATAGTGCCTCTATAGACATCAAGGAGTCCGGTTTGGGGTCTTCTCTTGAGACCTTAATGGAAGAGGTGTCTGCAAATAAAGTTGGTTGGGATGTTCTAAATACTCTATCTCTCCCTGTCATCTATAGGGGGACTTTTCTTGCCATCCCAGGGGTATCTCCCGCTGTTGGTTGGTGAGGCCTCTTGGGATAGTTGATCATCAAGATCCCTATGCCTTACCAAGGTGAAGTTCTAAGTCTCATATACCCCAGTCCACCCATATAATTGATAAATGCTCATATTTTTCATACTAACCCCTTTTTCCACATACAACTATCAAGAATGTGACACTGAGTGATCCCAGGGTAGCTTTTGAGGTGCGGACCAGCAACGAAGGGTCACTAGTAGTGGAATTTTCATTTGAGGGCTCATACATGGATATTACTCAAGTTTATTCCTCATCAAAGTATCTTTTTTTGTACAAGTATTTTCCACTTTTTTCCTATAATATGACCTAACCAAGCTACTTTTTTATAAAATAGTTCTTGAGGTAATGAATCTATAAAAACTGGCCATAGCTGAGGGAGTCATGGAACTTTCTCCCACAGCCGAACCAAATCTCAAGGATCCAACCATATAGGGTGATCCAAACCTGATCCTAGAAGATCATCTTATTGTAGATGTGGATGTGGCTATGGGAGAGGCAGATCTCAAGGCTAGTGGAGATTCAAACCAGGATAGTCCTCCTCTCGACATGGAGTACATACCATCCAATAGGTTACCTGAGTAGGACCTTGCTGACTCATTCCTCCCATATTTTTCCCAAGTATGAGCCTATGCCACGTGAGGATCTAGAAAAATCTGGATCTGGTGTCATCGAAGAGAACCGTCTTTTCTGACACAGGGTATGTGGAATAATTCAAAATTTCATCACCTACACCATATAAGAATATCTAGTGATCAAAATGGGATCACTCTACCACTGGTTATAGAACATGGGAACTGAAGGGGTGGATGATTAAGCTATCCATATGCTATCCCTCAACTATCTCAATGAGTGGGTTCATGAAGAGCTTCAAGATTTATATGTTTCCTATCAAAAGAATAATTATGAGGGTACCAAGTCACTCCATGTAGATGAATAGGACCATACAAGGATAGAAGATCAATATTGAGAGAATGTATCCATCATCAATGATCAAACAAATATCATTTTCTAATTAAGGATTTAGTTGGTAGTGGAAAAGGCTAAGGTAGTAGGGGTTGCATATCTAGTGGCTCAATGCCAAGATGAGTAAAACCAGGTGTGAATTTTGGATGATGTGTTCCATCCTATGGATGTAGAGGAATCATCCAGGATTTATAGGTCAAAATAGGTCATGGAAGACACTTTCTAGAGTTTAGATGGGATGGAGATCTTGGTTGTTGGGGCATATCCTTAGGTAGAACTTCCTTCTTTCTTTATTTTTAAAAACAAGTAGATGCTCTATTCTATGGATAACCCTCCTCACCATTACATGTTTTATTTTAAGAAAAAAATGTTTGTTCGTATACATTCATGAACCTCCATCATATTAATAATGCAATTGACTATAAGCCTATAAAACCATGTGATTCATGATCGGTGTGAGAAACAAGAAGTGACCAGAAGACTAGTTTTTGATATGAGTGTATACTGGGGAATGAAGGATAGGGATCAGAATGATTCATCGACTATCCGGAATTTTCTGACTAGTAAATCCTAAACTAGAGAGCAAAACTCTACAAAACCGACTTTGTTTCTGAACGTGCATAGGTGCACATGCGGGGTAACACCAGTGGAATTGGATTATACTTAAACAAAGGGGATGGAGGAGGGATGTGAATTAATATTCCCAAGAGCTAAAACACATAAGGAGGAAACAACGAAATATGGGATGACTACTGACCAAATTTTAAATGCAGACTCCACCATCATATCATGAAGGATGGGGGGAAATTATAGTCATCTATTAACTATTATCAAAACACGGGACCTGTAAAATGTTATCATAAGTTCATTTAATCATGTTCCTTGAATGGTAGCTGATCTATAGAAGCCAGGAACCATTTTCGTTAGGGGGGACCCATTCAGATGTGTAGAATGGTGGGTTTATAAATAAATAAATACATGATTTGTGGGGTTAATGGAGGGAATGTTTAGATGGAGTTCAACACTCATGGGATCATGATACCATGGATTTGAACACATCAAGTGGGTGTATCAGTATGAAAAAAGGATAAACTCATATTCTAAGGGGAATGACATCTTGGATTCTAAGCGATGGTAAAGTAAGTTGAATAGTTTGGTAGGTGACTGACACTAAAGGGGGAAAGTGATTCTCATGAAAATGCCTAAGTCACATTTTAGTTTTATATAATCCCATGGGGATGAAGGGAGTGTAGTTTAACGTCTTTCAATAAGTATGTTGAACACTAATTTTAGTATATTATGGTGAGGATGACATGTCATGTAGTTTAACATCATGTGAATAGGATACTCATAGAACAATTCAGTATCTTATGACTAGGACGTGAATAATTCATGCTTGGTCAGGGTAGCGGGATGCATGAAAAGGAAACATAAGGGTTGGAAACTAATAAAGGATTTCATGAAGAAAAGGGAATATGATTTTGCTCTAACTTTTTTCTGAACTGATAGGGTCTAAAGAGCATTGCATAGTTTTTTTTCATGGATCAACAATAAGTCTTGTAGGATTTGAACCATTTTATTTAGGAACTAATTTTTTAAAAAATCAAAAGGGTGGACTAGAAAGTGAAATTTCAACTCTTACTTAGATTTACCCTATGGTTTTTCAATTAGATAAACGTTTATGTCCCTTTCCTTGGATGGTTTAAGGTCATATCAGCTAGACCAATAATTTGTATATAGTTTAAGGTTGTAATTATTAGACTAAGTTGGGATAATTCATGGAGGTTTATATGGTATAAGGGGTCTAAAACCTATCATAAAAGGAGGTATACAGAGATCATTCACCATAACAAGCACTCCCAAAGCCAGTCATTGGCATTAAACTAGGGAGTCTAGGTATTAATGAAGATTTCCTCAACTAATGGGGCATTCATGACTAGGTATGAAGACAAAAGGTCTAGGAATAACTTTATGTCCCATGGGTTGGGAATCCAGCCACACATAGTTTTGGAACGTGAAAAAGTGTAAGAACAATGTTAGAAAGAGAAAATCCTCTTGAACTAAGATGAGTGGAGGGGAGGGGGAATTATTTTTCCAATACACTAGTGGAAAAGAAAATAAAATATGAATTGGAGACCAAAGGTGTCCAGTTGAATATAGTTTAAATTTATAATTCTTAGACCAAGGGTTGTTGCAGTTTAACATCACACAGCTTTGACCAAGAGGGGAAAGAGGTATCTCGAGGATGTTAATGTGACATAGAAGGAAAGGAATCCTAATGGGAAGAAAGATCCAAGGGGGCCTTATGTTAGAAAAAATGTCTCTAAGACAATTTTCACATAGTTTAAGGTCATGATTCTTGGACAAAAGGTGTGGTGATCCATTTAAGGGATATCTGCACATATCAACCTCACTTAGGGGAATTCTAATCCAACTCCTAATCCCACATGAGCCATGATCAGTGTGAGAAACAAGAAGAAACATGAAGTTATCAATATCACAATGGATATAATATTAAGGGGAAAAAGAAACTGACTTGGGGAAGTACCAATGATTCATATTTACTTAGTCATCAGATATGATCATATGGGAGAATTACACATAGGGTGATAAAATTCATACCAGAGAAAATGAATGTGGAAAAGAAGTTAAATCATGAATTCTATGATTTATACTGAATAAAGGGGTGATTGATGGGTAGGGAACACTATTGAACATATTTTAAATATAAGTTCTATAACCATGTTGGTCAAGGATGGGATGTACAAATAAGGGACATCTGTTGGCCATGTTGGAAATATGGGGATTGCCAAATGTTTTAAAATATTCTTCAAGGCATGTGACTAAGATTGTAGTTGAGCCAGTGTGGCCAAGAACTATTTTCATTAGGGGGCCTATTTGAATTGGGGGGATGATGAAGATCCCAACATAAGGAAGCATGAACAAGTGAAATTGGAGGATTTCCTAGGGAATATGGATATATGGAACACTCCACCCTATACATGAAAACATTGTATGAGAATATTGGTAGGAAAGGATCAAGCCTAAGCCTATGGGGGAAGACCTGGAAATTAGTTTATTTGGGGTTGATCCATGGATATGAGATTTGGGTGCCGCTACGTATCCCATAGGAATGGTAATAAATCCAAACATAGTTCTGTGACATAGATTGGTAGGTGAAAAAAGCTAAAATAGTGGTGTCCTCTTTGGTGAGGATGATGTATCATCTCATAGTTACCATATGATGCATCCTTTTTTATGAAACAATAGTGTAAGGTTATAGTTTAAAACCATGTGTTGAGGATGTTGGTTTTGTCCATCACACATTTTTCATATGAGGGATACTATGTTCACCACATAGTGAGAAGATATAGTTTAACATATTGTGTGGAGGATTTTGGTTTTAGTTATCACAAATTTGTCATATGAGGCATCCTGTGTTTTTCACATGGTGTAAGGCTATAGTTTAATGTTGTGTACTGAGGACATATGTGGGGATTATGCATTGAGCTACCCATTATTTCTTTCTAATGTCGGTTCATGAGGTTATTTCAATTTGTTAATGGTTTGAGGGATATGATTAGGGGATACACTTTATTAGGAGTCCCATTACAACTTTTCTCACTCTAGGGAAGTCTTCATAGTGATCCCAATGTTATTGAATACATCCTTTCTCTAGAAGAGAAAATTTTCAGTTGGGCACATAGACAAAAGGCCTTAATGTCACTATGTATCCCAACAATATGGGAATCAAGCCACATGTAGTTAAAGAATGCGTCATGGTAGGATACCATTTCCAAATTGGGAGAACTATATACTCTATAGTGAGGACCCACTGTATCATGCAGTTTTGTGTCATACTACGAGGACATGAAAACAATTCACATTTATCACATGAGGAATCCTATGTTCCTCGCATAGGGTAAGCCAATAGTTTAACATCCTGTGTTGAGGATGTTTGTTCCATATCATTTTTGACATATGAGGCATCCTATGTTCATCATATAGGGAAAGGATATAGTTTAACTTCATGGTCTAAGAATGATGGTTTTTCTCATCTCACATTTGTCATATGAGGCATCCTATATTCATCGCATAGGGTAAGGCTATAGTATCATGTGCTGAGGATATTGGTTTTGGTTATCTCACATTTGTTATATGAGGCATCATATGTTTGTCAAATAGGGTAAGGATAAAGTTTAATCTCATGTGCTAAGGACACTATGCATTTTAGTTTAAAGTCATATAACTTAGAATAAGGTTTTTTCTAGTTTATGTTCATAGATATTAGACTAAAGGTTGATCACGTGAAGTACTACCTGAGAAACTTAGAATTTGTGGAAGGTGTGACATGATCCCCATCCATGGTGATTAACTATTATACACCATTTGAGTAGACCTTATGTATAATGTAATATCCTTCAAACTTTGGTTCTAAATTTGGTGGTTTCCTACTAGGTATCATTGGTTCCTTGAGAGCCAGTACCATGTCACCTTGAAGGAATGATTGGAGGAAAACCTCCTTTTTTTAATGGTCACACTTACCAGTTCTAGTGCCTCTCCAAGTTATGTAGTTCCTGGAACCTATTTTTCTCAAGGGAATATAACTCAGCTAGATAGGATTCTACTATTATTTCTAGAATATTTTATTTGTAAATGTCCTTTTGGAGTGTCAAAAACTAAACCACTACAGGAAAAACTGCCTCTCTTTCATATACCATGGAGTATGGGGTTTCCTGGGTGGAACTTTAAGTAATATTTTGATGGGTCTAGAGGGAATTAGGGGTTTAATTGTTCCAACTCTTTTTTTGGCCCACTATCTTCTGCAAGATGATATCGAGGGATTTTTTGAACACCTTGATCTATCCATTCACCTACACATGATAGAAGGAAGTGAGTTAGAATATATTATGTACTTGGAATACAATTTCTTTATCTCGATAGCCCGAAAGTTAGTGACATTTTCCATGATAATGGTATGAGGAACCCCAAAATGATGAATGATATTGGTGTTCGTGAAATAGATCATGGACTATGTTTTGAATTCTTTGAGGGTGACTGCTTCTATCCACTTTGATAAGAATTTTGTTTCGGTCATATTGAATCTGTACTTTTTAGTCATCACTAGTGGGTAGGGACCCACAATTCTAAGTCCTCGGGATGCAAATGGACAATAATATTTGGTAGTGTAGAGGAACTATGGTGGTTTTTGAACAAAATTGGAATGGATTTGGCATGTGTGACACCTCTTGCTAAATTCAATGTAGCCACGAACCATAATAGGACAAAAGTAACCCAACCTCTAAATTTTTTGGGAGAGCTTAAATACTACTTTATGGTCTCTACATGATCCAACATGGACCTATTTAATGACCCGAGGTATCTCATCACCGTAGATGAAATGGAAAATAATTCCACTGAACCTGCATCAATAGAGAGTCTACTCAACGTTATGGCCACTTTGAAGCATGAACTTTACTATATACTAGCAAATTTTCTCACAATCAGCTCATCCTAGTGGGAGAATGTTTCTATGGAGATACTCAATGAAGGGATTTAAAAAATTAAGAATTTATTTGACCAAGAGGGTATTTATGATCCTTGAAGAAAAAGTACTGATAGAAAACAAATATACTTATTGGTTACCATCATCTAAAGTGGAGAGGGTTATGACCCTCTGATGTGACATATGAATAACCAAATCATCTTGATCATGCTCTGGTAAGGATGTGGTCAGGACAACCAAAGTATCAACTTGGCTATTCTATGACCAAATACAATGAGTCTATTTTGGCTTGGAATGGAATTTTGCCATTAGTTATAGAGTATGACCTAGAAGGGGAATGGACTCCTATTTTTTGAAGATATATTTACCATTGATATATTTTATTAAAACCATAGAAACTTTCTTCACATGAAAGTGGGGGACATCAATATTGATGGATAACTCAACACCAGTGATAAGGACCTGATTCTATACCTCATTTTTGGTATAAAAATACAAAAACTATAGAAATATGACCTATATAACAGTGATGAAGACAATCCTCAATCATACTATATTGTGTTTGGAGTCATTAATCCTTCTACTGATTGAACTCTGAGGGGAACCATTGAAATGAATCTTCCAACATGGTACAACCTAATCCACTTAAATAATGGGTTCATCTAGGAAATCAATATATAGGGGAAATTCCTTATGGGTCAGATTTATGGACATGAATTCTACTAGTGATTAGCCCTTAACAGATTTATGTGGTACAAACCTGAGGTCAAATTTCTGGATGATTAATTCCTAGAATTCCAATCACCCTATCAACATGGGGCGATTGAGGATGTACTTTAGTGGGTCAATACAGGACACGAGTTATATCTTGTGATACTACAAGTAATGCTATAACAAATTCACTAAAAATACTAAAACCAATAAAATCTTCTCAATTAGGGAATATCTAGTTTCCATGTAGAGGAGCATTAAAATGAGAAAATATAGGTTTTTCTTCATTCCATCATTGTTTTTCTGGGATAAAATAGTACCAAATGATCATTCCAGAGTGATAAAATAAAGGACTAGAAGGTTTCCTAAGAAAGGTAGCATCAGAAGCATAGGCTATAGAAGATAATACTTAAGGTCCTAAAAGGTGTTTTAGAGGTCCTCATTCCATTGGTAAACTTCTTCTTTCTCCATGATCCTCGAGGAGGGATTACATTTTCCAGCCAAATTTTCAATAAATTGGTGAATATATGCTATGTGGCCTTGGAATCCTCACAACTCCTAAAGGTTTCATGGAGGAGTAATTTGGTGGATATACTTTATTTTCTTAGGATCAATCTCAATGCCTCTATATTTGATGAAAAAGACAAGAAACTTTCCCGAGGTAACCTCGAATGCACACTTCAAAGGGTTCATCTTTTCATTTTATGGGAGCAGATGAAATAAGACACTTTATCAAATATTTTTAATTTGATATAAAATGTTTTCAAGGGAATTTTCAAATTATTCTTCACGGGTTTCAAAACCCCTTACAAGGAAATTTAATGCTCATCCCATGTTTTTTAAAAAAAATTCAAAAGTATTTTAGAAATTCTAATATGGATGGATTTTCTTAAGGAGTTATCACATGTGTAGTGAACTAATTTTTTATTTTATTTTTATACAAATATTATAAATTATAGAGTTTTTTCTAATTCTCTAGAACCTAAACTAGAAAAGGTCCTTAGTTGTATAATGAGTTATGTAATTTTATGTTATCTTTTATAAAAAAATAATACACAACATATTTTTATAACTAAATCTAGAAGTGTGGGTTTAGAGAATCTACAATTGGTATTAGAGGAATGATCTAGATAACTTTGGGTATTATAATTTTTTTTGAGGAAAATCGAAGAAATAGAGTATATAAGTTTAGCTATTCTAGTTTTTCTTAATTCTGAAGTTGGAAACTCAAAATTTTATTAAGTTTTAAGAATGAATGTTTACAGTGTAATTATTTTAGTGGGGGACTATAACATCCCAATAAATAAAAATAGTAATTTCATTTTAATAATTATTCATTTAAAAGTTTTATTGTAATTTAAAACTAATAAAGGTTTTAATAAAAAAAATTATAAAACTAAGGTATTTTGTATAATGAAAATGAGTTTTTATTCAAAACTTTATATATATAATATACTTATAATTTTAATGAAATGTGTATTAAGTAATTAATTTGAAATTAAAAGTAATGGTTTAAAAAATAATAATAACAATTAAAAATAAATACATATTATTATTAAATTTTTGAATATTCATATTATTGGTAATACAATTTATTTTTCAAATTTATGAAATTATAACTATTATAAATTTGTTTAATAAAATTTTAAACTATAAAAATTATTAAATTATCAATTTGTTTTATATAAAATATGAAATAATCACCCTCGATCGAGGAGTTGGGTGCGCAGTCTCTTGGAGATCATTCAGTTCATTGTATATTAATAACCATATGTAGGATAGGATGTTCATACATATGATGGAGAATATTCATTAAGTATATTTGGAATTAATTAAGAGAGTGAAGGTTCAATCTGGATAATCTCTCAGGAGGATCTATTTTCTGTCTAACATCATTTTTTCTGCATTAATTCTATTTTCATTACATATTCATGTTTAATTTTAGTATTTCATTATCAATTATCAAACCTCCATTTCTGTTCATTTTATTTCATAAATAAAAAATATAAAAAAAATGTGAATTAAAAGTGGTGAGTGATTGACCACAACAGATCCTCAAAATATTGACCTAGTTCAGCCACTGTGATTCACTTAGTTATAAATATTTTTGAGCATGTATGACAATGCTTCATGAGTAATCATTCTGGTTTTTCATTTGATTTGGATGCAGCTATGATTTTTGTTATGACTATGATTGGAATGTTTTTTTATCAATCCTTTTAAGTTTCCTTCCATGCTTTGTCTTTAGAAGGTCATTCTCTTGGTTTCCAATCACCATTATTTAAGGCTTCTAGATTTATACCATGTTGAAGTATTTATTTCTTTAAAATGGGTTAATTTTATGAAATTAATGTCATTATTGATAAATTCATTTTGGGTTGTTCATTTATTTTAAGTGATAAGTTATTTTAAATGATTTCTTGGAAAAGTAAATGTTTTCAAAAAGGGTTTTCTTTGAAAATGGATTTTATTTATTTGGAAATGGGTTTTCAAACTCCAAAGTAGATTCAATTGGATTTGAAATTTTTTTATGAAACTATGAGAATGGTTTTGAAGTGAATTTGTACAATTGCACATTGGGAACCATGGGTGTGTCAAGAAAGAAACACAGGTAGCCTTAGTGGGTGTTTGGGACCACTAGGAGGTAAATTTTTTTATATTGACTATTGGGACTTGATATTCATTGGATCTAATATATACCTCTTTAGGATTGTAATTGTCTAGTATACATTATCCAATAGGCTAGATCTTAATATTAGGTGATTTTTCATTTTTCATTTACAGTTATTTATTTCATGACCGTTTTTATCATGGATTATTGCTCAAAGATTTTTATATGAGGTTATGTCACATAACGTTGCATGATAGGTTATTTCATGGATATGTGTATGGATTGATGCATGAATATGATTTTATGTTTTATCAATTCTACTTGTCATATTTATAGTTTGATAATATGAAATGATTTTATGAAAACCAAAGGGAAAATTATTTACAACTTGATTAAGTTTATGAAAATGTTTTATAGAATTGTTTTAATTTAAAAGATATAATTATTGTATTGTTGTATTCTTGATATTAAAACTTGTATAGAATCTTGTGTGGTATTTTACTAGGATTTAGATCACACCCTAATTGTTCCTTCAGGCATTTTTATATATTGTATTGTAGGATTCAGGTAAAGGTAAGATCATCCTATAGCATGTTGGATTCTCTTTTTATTGTTGCCTTCAGTTTGGGTTGGTCTAGAGGTGACTGTTGGTCACATGGGGATATGATATACTTTCTGGTTTAGCCTTTTTTTGGATTATATGTCTTTATGGTATCTCATATATTTACACATTTCACTCTGGTTGTATACCTTGTTTTTCTTATATTCATATCTATTATATTATTTTACCTATATTACATAATGGTCCGGTTTAGGTGGCTTGTCTAGTTGACCTGGTTTGGTTCATTATAGTTTTGATAATTAGTTTCATATTTTGATATTTCCCAATTCCAAGGTTTACCTCTGTCAACTCATCGACAATATTTGATACACCCTCTTCAGATGTAATAAGGAAATCATTCAAATCCTCTTCATCATCTGATGCATGGGGATCAGAGGGAGGAGGTGAGTTTTCTAGATCAGCGGACCCAGGGGTAACACCCACATCTGCTCTAGTGGATTGAGGATTTTTGGTGAGGGGTTCTTATTCTACAAAAAATGTGGTGATGAAAGATGTTGAGATTATCCCATATGGTTTCTGATTTTGAGGCCCACTTTTGATATCAAGACATTAATTTTGGATCAAATTCCACTAAGTTAACCTTATATATTGAAACATGTAGTGGTGTCATATATCAGTCCATGGGGTGGATCCCTTGATATTCCATAGTAGTAAGGTCTTATGAAAATATCTAATCCATTATTGTGTAAGAGTATGAGGTGATCTATGATAACTCTTTCTTTTTAGAGACAATGAAACATATCCCCAGGTCTGGGGTATTGGGTTCCAACTAGTGGATTAGGAGGATGAAGTTATCTTTCAATTATGTCTGAAGATTTATGGAAATGAATGTTAAATCATTAGGGGTGTTTATATGTTGGAATTCATTGTTCTGGATCTATTTTCTCACCCTTTTTTAGTACCCAACATCCATATAGTGATAATCACATGAGTTTAACGAGGAATCACTATGAAGTACCCCTACTTGATCATCAAGGGAGTATATAAAGCACCGATGGCATAAAGAGGGAACCACTACATGAAAATGAAGCCAATTCCTTCCCAGTAGGGCATTGTAAATAGTATCTAGTGAGACTATCATAAATTCAGTGCTTAATACCAGGCCAACGAATTAAGTCTTCAGCCAAATCATTCCCTTCAGATTCATCTCTCTCTTATTATACCCATAAATTATTATGTTAGAGGGATTCAAATACTCTTCTACAATCCTTAGTTTGTGTAGCATCTGATTTGTGATGAGATTTATCCTGGATCTATTGTCCACTAGGAAGCGGTGGATTTATACACTATTTAACTAGACTGTGATATATAACGGGCATATATCATAGGACTTCCTTGACTGCTTCTTCCATGGTTCTGCAGCTCTGGGAGGGTGTGTGGGCCCTTTGTTGCAAAAGAGAAATCTCAAGCTGATGAAAATGATCTTGAATGGATATTTGGTATCAATGCCAAGGAAAGCAGCGTACCAAGGAAAAAATCTACCATGCCAGAGATGGTGTTTGATGATCTGTTAAATGAAGGAGGGTTGGAGGTGATGCACAGTAATTCGGTTGGCCCCTTGACGGGAACAGGGAGGGGTTTATCCTCAATAAATTCAATTGATGACTTTTCTTTTATGTTTGGAGCTGGAACGTCTGCTAGAGGATTTCAGGAAATCGAAGGAGAAAATGAGTATAGGAGTGGATCCAAATGGAAACATCATCAAGATACCATTGAACAAATGCTCTATGACAACCCCTGACACCACCTTGAGTTCAATTCTGTCCTCATTGGATGAACTGGAGTATTTTTCTACTATAAAGGGGGAAAAAAGTACATGAAGTAGAGAATCAACATAAAAATAGTGATGACCTTTAGTCATTTTTTAGCATGGATTAACAAGCAAGAAGTTCACCAAGGGCATGGACCAGTGCTATGAAAATGGAGGCAGCAAGCTTGCTCTTTTTCTCTTTCACACTCTCACCATGCGGCAATAACACAAGTTTGGGAATTTCAAACCTTGTCATGTGTACTTGTTGGTTGTGCCTTTTTGCGTTTCATGCCTTGGAGGATGATGATTGTGTCACTCAGAAAGTAAAGGAGTTTTTTGGCCCAGATAACATGTTTTCGTTGTTTTCTATTTTGAGTACTCTGCATCAGAGAAACTAAAGTTAGGTTGTTTTTTCGAGTAAGAGGATGTTACCTTGTGTGAGCATAAATGCAGAACTGGGTGGAGGATTTCGGTAAAGTGTATGTGCTTCAGAAGTATTTTGCTTTTGGTCATGCCAACTCTTATGGATTTGCATGGATTTTGAGGTGCTTCTTTCCATTTTCTTTCCTCTTTTATCTTTTATCTTGTGGTACAAGATCATTTCACCTTGTCTAATCACCTGACTTTTATATTTTTCTTAATAAATTTTTGGGAACATGGGTTCTACTCATGCTCCGAGCCTTTCTGAGTATAACGGGCATATATTCCCCTAAATGGTAGCACACTCATCTTCCGTAGAGAAGAAAATGAAATCTTGACATTCTTAACTCTCAAATTCCTCTACATTATAGAATTCATTAGAAGTTTCCTTAGTATCAAACTAAAGGGGGATATTCAAGGCTTCGATAAGGTCCTCACACATCTCTTATGATAGGCGAAGCAACTTGAGGATCGAGTGCCTCATTGGCATGCTAATAAGGTGTTTCAGTACATTGTATTTCTGTGAAAGGGGTATATTTTTCCTATAGAGGGTCATTCTTTAGTAGGGAGCATAGTAGTAACTGTTGGATGAGGGTCTGTAGCTCAGCTAGTATTAGTTTTACTTTTTTGTTGGTTAACTAGTTTTATCTAAAAACCAGATGTCTAGAAACTAGATGGTCGAGGTCGGGACCTGAATAGGTGCAGCTATTCAAGGTGCAGTCACAGTCGAGTCATGTGGTCAACCAATATAGTCTACTGTAGAGGAGAACTTAATGGAGAAACTTGAGATGGTTTTTCTTTATGATCTTTTTGTGAGGGATTCTATCTAGTATTAGTAGAAAGAGTAGTTTAGTCTGAAATGAAATCTTGGAAATTCTGTCTGTCGATGTGTCTCATACCAATTCTTTGGTGGTGTCAGCCTGCAGTTCCTAAGAGGTTTTCATGGTGTTCCCCATCATGGAGTATTATATAGAAATCAAACAATTCAAAAACATTAACAGAGATGTACTCTTTATTTTCATCAGTGGAATATTCTAGTATTGTATGACCTTTGGGTGAATATCCCAACTCAAGAGGCATGAATTCCCCAAGGGTGTGAACTAGTTTTAGAACCAATGGGTGAATCTGGTTTCTCTTACAATGTTGATGCATGTTCATCTGATACTTGTAAGACTGTAACACAGATGTGGAGACAGTGGATGAAGGAGATGCAGTAACCGCATGAGGTTTTGTTTTGATCAAGAGGTCATATATGATACAATGGGCATGATCGATTGTCTTTTGAGCTAACCAGTTATTTCTCTTTCTCATTCCATGGTCAGAGGTCTATTTCCACCTATTGGAGTCTTCCCTGTCACTGTCAGTGTCAACAGAGATATGTGCTTCCTATTCTAGGATGTCACCTAATTTGATTGAGCCATGGCCCACTTGGTCCTCAATCCAATATTTAAATATGAAGCATTTTTTATGGTATTTTTTAGGATCTTATGTTATAGATAGTGATTGGAACATTCTAAAAGTTCAGCCTCTTGGGGTCTCCTACATTCTAGAAACTTCAGAAAAGCTATGCTAGGTGAGGGGCGATAGGGAAATGTTACCTCAGTGAAGATATCTTAGGCGAGGCTGCACTTGATGAGTATGTATTGGGAAAGGCTGCGCATGGAAAGGCTCGTCTGATAAAGGTTATTGTGAGTGTATCGGTTCAGGAGCATATGTGTATATATAATTGGTTGTTTCTGCTTTCACAGGACTTCAAAAAGGAGTTGTAAGGGGTAATAGGTGCAACAGTTTCTTGTTCTACTACAAGGATTATTCTAAATACTAAGATTTTTTGGATAATTCTTGAAATATTATTTGATAATTCAATGATATTAGGGTAGGGACCTTATCATATTTTAAATTCTCCATATGCATTGTTAGAATCTACTCCTGGTAAAGATAAATATCAAGATATCATGTGAGCCCCTTCTATCGAGCGATGAAGTCATAAAATTTCTCATCATCCCTTCATTTATATTTAGACAGATCTGTGATACTGGTCTTGCAGATGGTGGAGATAAACTAATAGAAAAACTGGCTACAGTGATCCTCCTACCCGATAATAGATCATAGGGTTATATTTTTGTACCAAATGAATGTGTGTCCTTCTAGGGTATGGATGAAAAAATAAACCTTGATGACTTCTTGCTTTTCTGAATCCCCCAATATTGAGAAACATCATGAGGTAAAATAGAATAGTTGTTGTAACAAATCATTCATCCCATTAAATTGGTAAAATCTAGGGTTACGGAATTATGTGAGTGAACAAACATGATCCACATATGTTGGATACAACTTTTTATCAAGTGGAATTGAAACATGTATCATTTCCAGAGCCTCATGGTAAGTGATGAGAGAATCCATCGCATCATCTTGGTGAGGATTTATGGCCACCATTGCTCTAACTAGCTCATTATCCCAAGATGAGGAGTTTCCTTAATCTCAAGTTAGATAGAATTTCTACTCAAGTAGAGTGGGTGACTCATATCTTGGTTGTTTGTTGTAGACCCCAGCTTATACCCTGGTCAGATGCACGGGGCCACCTGGCTCAAACCTGGCCACCTAGCCAAGGAGGATTGGATGCCCAATTGGAGGAGAGAAAGGGTCCCTTTTGATATTATTAGGATCCGAACACTAATCATAGGAAATATCTATAGTAAGACTCTTTTAGCCTTTAATATCTTAGAGAAAAGTGTTCAACCTAGTGTCTAACTTAGTTTCTAGAGAAATCTCAGATGGAATGAAATGCTCAGTGGACCCCTTAATTTTTTGAGGTGTCAGCAGGTAGATAAAAAATATCTCATTATGGGGGACTCCCAAGACCTATTTACAGTATTTGAAGATGATTTGGAGCACATGTCAAGGGATCCTAATAGTATTGTGATGCTCCTCGGGGTGGGTTCTCCTTATCATTCCCCGTGTTGGATGTTTAGTTTCTCTGATCTTTGAGAGGTTAAATAGTGATGACATTCATCATGTAAGTGGTCAGAGAATAACTTTAACTATTAGTGAGTATATTGGACTGATGGTCCCATTATTATTGTGGGATATATCTAAAATATAGGGTAGTATACTACTACTAGACTCTATTCTGTACATGTTGATATGACTCTTCAATGACTCTTTGAAGCATAGTGAGGCTCTTAACAAAGGATTTCTCGAAATTCTATCGATATCCATACTATTCTGGGTGTTGAGATAATGGGATTGTTGTGATGTCAACATCCCTGCAATATTGGTGGATAAAATTAAGATGTTTAGGGATTCATAGGTAAATCAGATGGTGTTCCTGAAGGTAGTTGAGAATCACCCAAATATTTTGGTAGAAGCATGCCACCTAGTCCCCAGTATTGGACATCAAAATGAAAAAAAAAATCAGAGTTTCAGGTAGCCAGAACACAATAGGTAACTATTTGGTAGCCAAGATCCCCTAAAAATACTCTTTTTCATTACCTAGAGGATGATCCTATTCCCAATCAGCCCCAACCCCAACAAGAACAGGTCAAGAAACTGGCAGTGGCACTGATGCAGAACTGCTTTGTTGTTGACTTTTTATAAGTTGGGGTGTCACAAGGGCTAACCATCCAATGAATATTGTAATATATTCTAGGAGTAGGGTAAACTTCAAGACAATAGAGACCCCATCATGAATTAAATGGACATTATATTTCTTTTGTGGAATACTTAATACATGACACAAACAGATGCCCAAGGACCGTATTAGTTTAGTGTCTTTTGAAACTCAGAACATAATCTTTTAATCATGGTGAAAAATCTTCAACATCTCCCATAAAGATATTACCCTTTTGTTTTAATACCTAAATTCTTTATTTATATCCTGGGGAAAATAAAAAATAAAAAGAGTGAGCTCAAATTCTCAGTAAGGGTAAACATGGAGAACATAAAATAAACCATAAACATTTTTACATAAAAACATGAACATAAAGTTTAAACATCAAAATATTGAGTTTTCAAATAAATCTTGGCACTATGTAAGGCATTGGTCATAAAGTAACATTAACCATGATAGAATATCATTAGCATAAAACATGTAATTGTGGAAAACTAATAAGCACATAATATGATTTCCATAGTATCCAAGGCATTGTTGCCAAGACCATCATAGTGGACAAAGCCCATTACTGAACCGATTTTACTTGTAATTCCAGCCATGTATTACTGAATCAAATTTACTTTTAATTTTAGTCATGTTTATCTCATGATATATAAATCTTTACCCAATTAATTGGAGGTAGATATTGGTCCCACCCATCTCATAATGAAATCATTATTACATGTGTGACAAAACATAAATCATTCATCATAGCATAACCCAAAAAATAAAATCGGTTTCTTAAATATAATTTCATCCATATAAAATATCATTCAATAATTAATGAATTAAAATAATAGTAATAATAGGTATAGAAACATAAACCTATTTAAGAGTTTCATCTTATATGGAAAATAATTTTGATAAGACACTTGAACTTAGTTCTTGAGGAAAATATCCTTTATTCTTCAAAAACATTTTCTTTTCTCAAAATGCCACACAATTTTAAAAGAAAATAATTTAGTTGAAAATAAACTTGAAATAGTGTAGAGGAATCTTCGTGGAAATAAGGAATCATGAAACCATAAAAATCAATTCATTCTGTATAAGTTAAAAAACATTCTCCTCATACTTTTGCTAGAAAAGTAAAAAAAAAGTACCTCGTATCATAAAAAATATTCCTTCCATACCATGTAGTAAAAGTCAAAAATGGGTAAAAATGACTTTAAACATACATGTGATAATAGTAAACATTTTATGAAAACAGTTTCAGAAAACATGGACATGGATGATAAATATAACCCCAGTAAGTACTTATGTATAATCAATCTTGGATAAAAATGAGATTGCAAAATTATCCATTACCTTAGGTCTGATTTATTTCGTATGTGTCTGAAACTCATTTATAGTAGGTTTAAACATATTATTAACTTGTAATAGAACCATAATAATATTTATGATATCGTATATGATTCACTTATGACTTTATATTACCTGTTCATTTGTCCATTCCTTGTTAAAGTAACGTTTTGGGTAATAATCGTTTTATTTATCGTATGTGTTTTGAATTGTTATTCTTGATATTATTACTTATATCATGATTTAATTACTTCCAGAATGTAAAACATGACTTATATATTATATATATTAAGTAAAAATATATATATGTAAATATAATAGATAGATAAAAGAAATGGAATACACTGTTCATGGAGACAATAGACCGTACATACGCATGAACGTTGTTTTCGTTTCCTTATTAAATTGAATGGATGTAAGTAAATGATATATATATATACACACAAACACACATAAATCTAGTATAATTATTATGTCATATATTTCATGATTATTTACTATATATACATTATAATCATTCATGAATGGTTAATGTAGAGAATGAATCTCATCACGTCGTGGAGACAGTAAGTCATACGTACGCACTAGCGACGATATCATTCTCATAATTGTTGAATGGTATTAGATTGGATGGTGTATAATATCTCAGAATTATTGTTATTTTATAATAATAATATATAGTTATTATTTCCACCATTATACCCATCCAAGTAAGGTGGTGGTGAAAAACAGATTACACCTCGGCATGGAAACGGTAAGTTGTACGTACGCACACACGGTGATTTCATTTTTTGTAGGATGTATAGAAGGTCAAATAGGGTTTTTTAATATTTATAATAACATATAACTATATTATTGATACTAATTTTATTACTTTACAATTAAACAACTAATTAATAGGAAGTAGAAGAAGAAATAAATTTAAAAAAACCGGTAGAAGAGATTACCTCTTCTTTGACATGCCTCCTTTGAATTTACTCTTAGACCACAAGAGTTTGTCTTTTGAGAAGAATATAACCTCTATAATGTAACTAGGGAAGTTGAGAAGAAAAATGGGAAGAGGTTTTCTGAGATTGAAGGCTCAAAATGGATTGAAGATGATAGGTAAGAGATGCCTTTTTATAGGAGATGAGAGGGGCATTTTAGGAAACTCTCAAAATATTAATTTATTATAAATTAAATTTCAATTAAAAATGGTCCAAAGCTTATTTAATTCGAATATAATATGGTTTTGGTTCTAATAATCATCATCCAATAATTTTTAGACAAGTTTTAAATTTTTTTTATCCTTATCTTTTTGGTTTAACCCTTATTTTACCCTTTTTAATATTATCATGATATCATGTTATTTACTCATTGTGGTTTAACATAATTACCATATCATGTAAAACGACCCACAAAAAGTTATTTTTGAAATTTTTGGACTTATATTAACCATTTGGAAGAATATTAGATTTTTAAGAATTTAATATCATCTAATAAACTATTTTATGTTTTGAGTTATGAATTATGTCAATTTTGACACTATTCATACATTATTTTTTTAAAAAAATCATAAAAATATGATTATTTAGAGAAAAAAAAGGTATTAAATCATCCCTAAAATGTCAATATAACCCCATAAATTTGTGGATGGCATCAAAATGTTAAAATTAAATTTATTTTAATATTTATAAATTCATTTATTTGAATCTTTCATTAATGAGGTTATCACTACATCATAATTGTGTCATAAATAAATATATATATATAATGTCTCAAAATTATAAATAAAATACCATGATATAGTAAATATTATTAGCTTTATAATTAATATTTATAGACATATATATCATTTATATAACCCTATATTAAAATCGATTTAGTAAAAGATATATATTTATGTTATAATTATCTTTACTTTAAATTAATTCATATAAAATGTCATTTTCACATAAAAGTGAATCAATGGGGTTATAAAATCAACCAAAGGATTCCCATGGTTGGAAATATATCATAAAATAGGATTAGGGCACGTTTTAGGGTAGTTTTATACTATTAAGTTATAATTTTGTTTACCCTTATTTACCACATTTATGCTTTAACTGTGGTAAATTAAAATAATTACTGAAGTTACTATAAATAATGTCTAAAAATTATATCTATTCACACAATTTGGAGATTCTAATTACAAATATGGAATAAATTTTTACAAATTAAAAACACAGAAGTTGCAGTAACTGATTTAAAATTAATTCTAGTGGTCAAAACCAAAAAGAGGGTTTTTTTAAGAAATATAACTATCAAAATATTGACATGTGTTTATGTCCAATTTAAAAGTGAAATTACTTAAAATGAACAAAATTGGATTAAAATATTAAAATATAATACAATTAAACTTTAAAACCAATTAAAAGTGCAATATAAAAATATAAATAAATTAGATGAAAAGGCAGTTTTGACTTAAAATGCAGTATTTTTCACTATTTGTTAAAAAAAATGAACTTTATTAGAAAACTACCCAAAAATCAACATAAGTAAATTTTTATGCCCCAATTCCAAATAAGAAGTTTATTTTATCAAATTTAACTTATAAAAGTTTCAAAAATTTGATTTAACATCAGTGCGCTATCAAAAGGCGATACAACTGCATTTTTTGGAAAATAATTCTTTTATCTGAAAAAATTGATTTTGTTCTCATATCATGTTCTAGAAAATGTATAAGATGAATGATAATGTTATATAAAATTAAAAATGTGATTAATAATATTCATAAATTCTAGTTTATATCCCATTAAATGAGAATATTTTAATAATATATCATTGTTTAGTGAAACTCAGTATCGTTTACAACCCAAGCTATCGAGGAAGGTCGCTCTTGCGTGTAACGCAATCCAAGTCAGTGTTGCGTGTAGTGAAAAATTATTTTGGTGTTTCATATAACATAATCCAAAATAATTTCATTTATAAATTGAACAAAATCTATAATCAGTGTTGTGTGAAGTGAATTCTATCAAAAGAATTTGAAATTGAGTGTAACACAAACTAATAATAGTATTGCATATACTACATGTTAATACAGTGTTGTGTATATCACAAGATAATCATGGTGTAACATACACCACAAGACATCAAAGAAATTAAAAATAATATATCTCATAAAACCTCAAGGTATTACATTCCACCCACCTTAAAATGAATTTCACCCTCCAAATTCATCGGGGTTATAAATGGTTTACTACATGAAAGTTTCTTTCATAGAAAGTCACATTATAAAGAGGAATACTAAAACATAATTTTAAAAAGGAAAGTTAGAAACATAATGTTTACCCAAATTAACTCATCACTGGGTTTCAACGTAGTAGAATATAGGTGGTAAGTGAAAACATGGATATGGATAATAAATATAACCCCCGTAAATACTTACGTATAAGCAATCTCATATAAAATGAGATTGCAAAATTATCTCTTACCTTAGGTCCAATTTATTTTGTATGTGTATAAAACTCCTATATATTGGGTTTAAACATATTATTAATTTGTAACATAACCATAATAATATTTATGATATCGTATATGATTCACTTATGACTTTATATTACCCATTCATTTTTAAATTCCATGTTAAAGCAAAATTTTGAGTAATAATCGTTTTATTTGTCATACATGTTTTAAATTTTTATTCCTGATATTATTACTTATATCATGATTTACATACTTATATAATTTAAAACATGATTTATATATTATATATTAAGTATATATATATATATATAATAGATAGAAAAAATAAATGGAATACAACGTTCATGGAGACGGTAGGTTGTACGTACGCATGAAGGTTTTTTCATTTCCTTATTAAATTAAATGGAAGTAAATGATATATATATATTCATAAATCTAGTAGAATTATTATGTCATATATTTCATGATTTTTTATTATATATACTTTATAATCATTCTTGAAAGGTTAACATGGAGAATAAATCTCATCGCGTCGTGGAGACGGTAAGTCGTACGTACGCACGAGCGGTGATATAGTTCTCATAATTGTTGAATGGTATTAGAGTGTATTATGTATAATATCTTAGAATTAGTATCATTTTATAATAATCATATATAGTTATTATTTCCACCATTATACTTATCCATGTAAGGTGGTGGTGAAAAACAGATTACGCCACGGCATGGAGACGGTAAGTTGTACGTATGCACGCGTAGTGATTTTTTTTTCATAGGATGGATAGAAGGTGAAATAGGGTTGTTTCATATTTATAATAACATGTCATTATATTATTGATACTTATTTTATTACTTTATAATGAAACAACTAATTTAGAGGAAGTAGAAGAAGAAAGAAATTTGAAAGAATTGGTAGAAGAGATTATCTCTTTCCTGACATGCCTCCTTTAGAATTACTCTTAGGGCACTAGATTTTCTCTTTTGAGAAGACCAGAACCTCTAAAATGTGACTAGGTATGTTGATAATATAAATTTTTAGGTTTTGGTAGATATTTAATCCTCAAAATAGAGTGAAGAGGAGAGGGAGGAGGTTCCCTTTTATAAGAGAGGAGAGGGTCACTTTAAGAAAATCTCAAAATATTGATTTATTATAAATTCAATTTCGATTAAAAATAATCCAAAACTTATTTAATTAGAAGATAAGATGATTTGGGTTCTAATACCCATCATCCAATAATTTTTTGGAAAAATTTTGAATATTTGTTTATCCTTATTGTTTTGGCTTAACCTATATTTTACCCTTTTTAATCTTACCATGATATCATGTTATTTACACAGTGTGTATTAATGTAATTACCATACCATGTAAAATGACCCAAAAAAAGTTTTTATGGAATATTTGGACTTATAGTAACTATTTGGAAGAATATTATATTTTTAGGAATTTAATATCATTTAATAAACTATTTTATGTTTTAAGTTATGAATTATGTCAATTTGGGACACTATCCATACATGAATTTTTTTAAAAAAATCATAACAACCTGATTCCTTCTAAACAAAGGCATTAACTCATCCCTAATATGTCAATGTAATCCCAAAAAATTATGGATGGCATCAAAATGTTCAAATTAAATTTATTTTAATATTTATAAATTCATTTCTTTGAATCTTTCATTAATGAGGTAATCACTACATCATAATTATGTCATAAATAAATATATTATCGAATGTATGAAAATTAAAAATAAAATACCATGATGTAGGAAATATTTTTATCTTTATAATGAATATTTATATAAATAGATATCATTTATATAAATCTATATTAAAATCAATTTAGTAAAAGATATATGTTTAGGTTATAATTATTTTTTCTTTAAATTAATTCTTATAAAATGTCATTTTTAAATCCATGTGAATTCATGGGATCCCAAAATCGACCAAAGTATGCCCATGGTCAGAAATATCTCATCCAATAGGATTAGGAAACGTTTTAAGGTAGTTATATAGTATTAAATTAATATATTTTTTACCCTAATTTTCCATATTTACCGTTTAACCATGGTAAATAAAAATAATTACTGAAGTTACTATTCATAATGTACAAAAAATAAAAGGTAACTATTTACACAATTTAGAACTTATGATTCCAAATATGGAATCCATTTTTCTAAATTCAGAACATAGAATTTTTATTAATTGATTTAAAATTAATTCTTGTTATCAAAACCAAAAAATGGGTTTTTTTAAGAAGTAATAACTATCAAAAAATTGGCATGTGTTTAGGTCCAATTTAAAAGTGAAATTACATATAATGACCAAAATTGGATTAAATGATAAAAATATAATCCAATTAAACTTTAAAACCAATTAAAAGTACAATCTAAAAATATAAAAAAATAGATGAAAATGCAGTTTTGACTTAAAATGTGGTATTTTTCACTATTCATTAAAAATGAACTTTATCAAAAAATTACCAAAAATTCAGCCTAAGTAAATTTTTATATTCCACTTCCAAATAAGATGTTTATTTTGTCAAATTTAACTTTTAAAAGTGTAAAAAAACTTGATTTAAAATGGGTGCGCCATTAAAAGGCGGTAAAACTATATTTTTTGAAAAATAATTCTTTTATCCGAAAAAAATTAATTTTGTTCTCATATCATGTTCTATGAAATGTTTAATATTAATGATAATGTTATATAAAATTAAAAATTTGGTTAATACTATTCCTAAAATCTAGTTTGTATCCCGTTAAATAATAATATTTTAATAATATATCATTGTTTAGTGAAACTCGGTATCGCATACAATGCAAGCTATCGAGGAAGGTCACTTTTGTGTGTAACGCAATCCAAGTCAGTGTTGCTTGTAGTGAAATATTACTTTGGTGTTTCATATAACATAATTCAAACTTAGTTCATTTATACGTTGAACAAAATCTATACTCAGTGTTGCATGAAATGAATTCTATCAAAAGAACTTGAAATTGTGTGTAATATAAACCAAGAATTGTATTTCATATACTGTAAGCTAATACAGTGTTGTGTATAGCGCAATCTAATCCTGGTGTAACGTACAACACAAGACATCAAAGAAATTAAAAAAGAATCTATCTCATAAAATCTCAGAGTGTTTCAAATACCATGTTCATATAGGATGGGGTTGTAGCATCCCACCTCGGATACCACTTTGTGGTGCCCGAGACAGTGGTCACAAGACCTCAAGCGCACCTCCCTGAATGCCAGAGGATATCGATTAGCAGTGAGGACCTATGGTGTGTCCATAGGGAGATTATTCCCTCATTTATTAGAGTGCTCATATGAATATATATATATAAGGAATAAGAAACAATAGAAGTAATGAAAACAATAGATAGCAGTAGAAACAATTATAATAGAACACACAAGCTAAGTAAACAATAAGCAGAAGCTGAATGATAAAATAATTGATACAGAGGATGATAATGATCTTATTTAATGTATCTATACAAAAATTAATATCTAGGAAGTAGGGGATACAGGCATATACAATTTTCTAAAAAAGTATAAAAGACCAAAAATTACTATGTCTGTCATCTTGAGCATAGGTTGGGTCCTCTTATCCCATACTCCATCCTAGAACAATCAATGAAGAATTCGAATATGGATGATTTCCTTTATAAAAAATTCTAATGATAAATTATTATTGGGCTCCAACGGTGACCCTAGCAGGGTGTGAGATACAATATCAGTAGGTCACCACCCAAAGTGTCTAAGCTAATCCATTTCATGCAACATGAAATGATCAGTGTTTTGTAAAATGTAAATTCCTAACAAAAATAGATAAATATATATATTAGACTGAGTTCCACTTTGACACCCATCCAATTTCCCTTTTTTGGCCTAAGCCGGTTATTCTGAACCAAAGGAATCTACAAAGGTAAAGTGGGAGGTACAAGGTTTTAGGTGATAGATTGCCCCCAAGATTGTTCTTGGACTTGGAGGACATGTCCCTATGTTTCCAAAACCAAAGGATCATTTCTCATTTTTAAACCATTCATTTCCATTTTCTTTAGTTCAATTTGAAAATGAATTTATAAAAAATAGTGAGACACCCTGAGCCCATCCATAGAAATATAGAGAGACTTTCCAAGTATCGCTCGAGGGGCTCAGTATATAACCAATGCCAAGGAGTCTATCTATCATGAACCAATGATGAATTCACATGTGTCACTCTATGCATGGTTTGAAAAATAAAAGTACTAGACTTTGAGTCTATACCTATTATCATACGTAGGGACCTGAGTCTCTCTCGAGGCATGGTAGAATCAATCCCATCCAATGGGTCTCCCCTAGGGAACTAAGGTTACTCGTCTAGAGGTAAAACAGATAAACACATAGCAATATCATCCCTGGAATAGCTAATGTATCACCCAACATATTTACAAAGCATTAAAAATTTAGACAATAAGGCATGAGATTCCGTCCAAGGGGTATTTAAATTGGAATCCATTATTTTACCCTCGACACTAAGGTGAAATCATTAAACAATAAAATTACATAGTTAACATGTCTAGCAAGAGGGTCCATTTCATTTTAATAAACATTTATATCATTATTGTCTTATTGGTTAAGTAAATTCAGTGGGAAACCATGTATGTCATAAGGCCTAAGGCTCATAGCCTATTCTCATGGCCAACATTAACTAAATTCAACAATTCCATTTAATGGAATGGGGTATAGGTCCCAACACGTGTTCTTCACTAAAATAAAATAAATTAATAACTCAAGGAATTAATTAGGAGGTAATTTCCCTTAAGGGTTATTTGGAATGTTATAAAAAGGGAAAATTTTTCCCCTAATGTAGATAAAACCCATTGGGGTGGCCTAATATAAGTCGATCAACCTAATTGGTTGATTCTATACTAGCTTGGGTTTCCAAATTCTAGGTAAGGCATTCAACTTAATTTAATTTGATAAATTAGAAGTGATTCTGAAATGGTCCATCTCACAGTATAACGGTTCATTTCATATGACACTACAAAATTAAGGGAAATGGCATAGACCACCAACCTTAGCCTTATAGAGCTTTCCTCATCTGTCTTTAACCTTTGATTTGAGCTAAGTTGGAAGAAATTGATGAAACTGTCAAAAGCTCTGAAAATAGGGAAAATGATCTTTCACCCAAATAACACAAAATATAGAATGAAGAACATTAAATTTAAGGAAGAGGATTGAATATATGACCTTTATCTTTCAATTAGATCTGATGGTGAGTGAAATATATGAATAACGGATGAGCTACCTTAATCCTTAACTCTTGAAGGAGGAGAACTCGTACATGATGGAGGAGAAGAAACCACTAGAGAAATATGGGACGGAGAAAAATGTTTAAAAGATTCAATAATTTTGAAAAAGTAATTTCTATCTTAATTATAGGGGTTCATATTTTCACCACATAGTTTTCTAAATTTTGTACCATTATTTTCTTCAAAGGGACACTCCATATGGTTAGGCTCAGGGTTTATTTAACCATATGAAAACTGTGAACAACCCACTTTGTAAAAATTAAAGATGTGTCACATGGCCATACTCCTTTGCCTGCATGGTTATAGAAAAACCATGTGGACCCCAGGTCCCCACTGTCTATAACCACATGATTTAGGGAAATAGTGAAGGCTAGGCGGCATAATTTCTCCTAACTCTATGTCCCAGTATTTTCTTTCTATTTTGGGGATATAGGCTCTAAATGAGCCTTAGACACACCCAATACCTCATTGAACGTTTTAGGAATCATTAATAGTGACAAAAAAGGAATTTAAATTAAAAAAAATAGTTCGTACCTTTGGTAAAATTCAGGACATTACAGGGGTTTTCATAACTTCCTTGTGAGAGAGAGTAGAAATATATCGTTGGGCTCAGTGGAGTGCTTACCATCATCGAGGGTGTCAATACAGACCCCTATGTCTCTCCCACTTAAATTGTGGGGGTTGATAGGAGGAAATCTAATGGTGGAAGATATTTCTAGTCCTTGTAAGGAGGCTAGATCATCCTCCACCTAGAGTTACATGTGGAGGTATTTGGGGATTTTATGGACCTCAGATTTAAGTATCATTATTCTCAATTGACAGGCTTCCTCCCCTAGACATAGCAGTGGAGGTGAAGGCTCCTTCATCAATTCACCTTTAGTCTTGGATTCTGATATATTGATGGTGACATAATTTTCTCTATTTTTTGCCTCTAATGGCATGGTATTTCCCCAAGTGTAAGTTTCAGGGAGTCATTTGGGTTTCTTACATGTAAATTTTGACATGTTCTATAGGAATAGTCGCCAATATGGTTGTTTTTTAATCGACAGAGTGATTAATCTTTGGAGTAGGGTATATCTTCCACATGGGGAGGACCTCTGTGTCAGTTAGCGGTAGTGCAAGTAGGACCTCAACAGTGAACTTATTTAATACAGGATGGCCCATAATGGGTTTCATTAGTTATAAATACTAAGATAAATTACTTTAACCACCTAAGAGGTATTTGGGTTCTCGTTACCAAGCGATTGAATATGGGGCCTTGATAAGTGGTTGTGGGGTAAGGGGAAATGTGCTGGTACTGGCTGGGGTCACTGGTACTTGGGAAGAATCCTCATGAAGGATATAGCTTATGGCCTACCCTTGACATCAACATCTGGTGTTCTAGACCAAGGATGTTGGATTAGGGGTTTTATAGACCTTCTCTTTGACCTTTAGGTCCTGCTAACATTGTCGACATGGTAGGGTTGGATCCATCCAATGTGGTTCTTGGGTAGTGGTCACTGTGGGTCACCTGTAAATCCTCTACTTCATTGGTTTAAAGGAATAATTAGTTGCAGAATTTTGGGGAGAGGCTCCAAAAATGGGTTTTCATCATGATTGGGGGGGTATTTCCTCCAATGCAACCCTCATGGGTGATGGTGCGATGGTTCTAGCATGATTCCAGGTCTTTCCATGACATATCCCTAGTTGGGATGACCCCTTCTTTCTCATACTAATGAACAACGACATTGATGACCTTTATTTAGATAATCTCGTAAGGGGATATGGTACAATGGCACCCAATAATCATGGAAGAGGAAATCATTTTGTCAATAACATGGTGGTATAGGATTTCCACACTATTGGTCCCCCTACCCCCGTGACTATTATTGGTGATTCATCATGCATTCATTATGTCTTGAGTCATGTGGAAATATAAGAATATAACCCTTAGTAAATTCACTATGAAAGTGATGCCCAACATTCCAAATGTAATTCATCATTATCCAAGTTAGAGGGAGGATCCACATTGACAATGTCTTGGATTAGGGGTTTCAAAAATCCTCCACTTTCCCCCAGAAATAAGAGAAGAGTTTCAAACCTGGTTCACTGTTTTTCTGATAGGGTCCTGGTGTTGAACATTTGGATCCAATCAAGCTCAAAAATGATGGCACCCAACATTAGTGACTCACTCACTATTGAAGTAGAAGAGTTTCCATCGGGTTCGCCATTTTTTTTCAAAAACTTTTTACAGCAGGGGTACTCATCATTGGTGGTGATTCACTTATTCTCTTTCCCCACATTCCCACTTTCCAAAGGCAGGAAACCTCTATTACCAGGGTTGTTGATGTTAGCTCCTTGATCAAAACAGTATGATTGGATGTTAGTTCCTCCTTCCATGTATTCCACCTTAGTGATCATTTCCTAGTCTGGGTCTCCCTAATATATTTGATTCATGTTCATAAAAATCATTCCTAGTATTATATCAAGGTGGATGTTGGTTAATTTTTCTGCGTCTGTCTCAATAAGGCAGCGACATAAGGTCAGATTGGATGGTAACATTGGGAATATCTAAGCATCTTGGAACATTAGGTGTGTTGGGAATCTATATAGACTTCCCATTATAAAGTAATAGGTATCTATCATATGATACATCTTAGGCACAGAACCCAAGGCATCACGTGTTTCCCATGAGGTAGCTGACGCTAGGGGCATAATAATTATGAGGTTTTTTACCTTGGTCATCTCATGTGTATAGGGTATAGATTCTATCTCATGTCAAAGGTATAACATCTTATGGGGATTGGTTGTTCATAGGTTTAATGACTTGTGGGGGTAGGTATGTCACAATTTTAACATCTTATAGGGACAAGTGGGTTATAGGTTTAATGTCTTGTGGGGATAAGTAGGTCAAGTTAAGTGTATTACTTTTGGGAAGATGATCACACTTTTAGGGTTTCATCCTTCCAAGTGTAATACATACATATTTTATGGGAATGTTGAGGATCAATATTGAAACTTAGGGAGGTAACCTAAGTGTATTAGGATATTTGGATTGAACCTCAAGAAGGTATCCTAGATTTTTTCCAAACATATGTATTGAACCCCAAGAAGGTGTCTTATGTAACCTATTAAGAGACATAGATAAAAACCCACAAAGTTCAATTCTATAGTTTAAAGTCATGTGATAGTACTAGTCTATGCAGTTTGACATCATGCGGTAAGGATTATCACATCACAGAAGGATCAACAGTAAGGGATGGTGTGGGTATTATGCATGGAAGATGACCGAAGTAGGAGGATAATCCCATGGTTGGAAATGAGGTATCATCCCATGATGACCGAACATGGGGAATCTCGTGTTCATCACACAAGGTAGAACATGTGGGTTCATCCCATTCCAGTCACATATGGGGCATCCTGTGTTCACCACACAAAGTGGGGATATAGTTTAACATCATTTATTGAGGATGTTTTCATTTAGTTTAATGTAATACAACTAAAACATTGTAATATGTAGTTTTACATCATACATATTGGATGATTTCGAGACCTATACCCAAGGAGACAATTTCTAGGTAAGAGAGAAGGATCCAACATTATGCTTTATTAAAGGGGAAGTCCAATTGTTTCCCTTGATGATTCCATCTTCAGGGTTTATGTGTATATGAATTAGTCACCTTTGGGATGTTCATGGTGTAAACACTACCATTTTATAGTGGAAAATGGGGATGCCGACATTAGAGTGCATATTTATAGGATAAAAAGGTGATACAACTTTTTAGGTCCTTATTTAAGAAAATATGAACATGAGGGTTAATGATAATGGTTGGGTGAATAATTGAGGCATGGGTAAACTCAATCAGACTGGGTTAAGGTTCCGAAGAACTTAAATTGAATGCAGATATGTTTGATGGAGGGAGGCATCATGCGAGGAACCTAGATGTTATTGTGAAAAACTCTATAGTAGCCCAAACAGGTGGGACTACATTAATCATGGGCTTCAGTGTAAGGACACTTCATCTAATCCAGGGTTATTGGATCATGAAACTTCTAAGGTTGTGAAGAACTCACAGTTGTGTAATGGTAGTTTATCTTGCATGAAACTGCCAAGCCTTAAGAATAATTTGTATAAGGACACCTCAAATACAATTCAAAATAATTTTCATCCCATGTGAGTTCATTTATTCAATTTATCTACCTTTGGGTGTCCATAAGAATTTTGGAGTTGTGTGACATTGCAGAAAATGGGGTTTCATGAATGAGAGATGATGCTTCAACTTCCAAAGATCCATCCTCAAATGGGGGTTCCCTATTTATAGATTAAATGGGAAGATTTTGGTCTACAACTCTCCATGTTTCACTCAATTTGGTTTCACATGTAACATGCCTTTTCCATCAGGGTAGGGTCACACAAGGCTGTATTTCAACATTGCCTTTCTAGCACAAATATTTTACGCACTGATGTTCAAGGTTGTGTGCATAGTACTAAAGTTGAAAACCTCTATCTTTTTGAAATATGGTCCCTTACAGGGGTCCCGTGAAACTTGGTTTCTTCAAAGTTTCTTTTTGCACACAATTCAATTACATATAGAAACACATAGTTTTAAAAAATGCTCAGAAGTTGTGCACATCTTCTCCCTTAGCTTAGAAATGATTCATTAAGCCAATGTGCATCTTTTTTCAGTGGAAAATCTTACTTTCAGGATGGAGAGATGTTTTTGGAGCCTATAAGAGTTTAAGAGCCTCAGTTTTTCACACTATATTTATCTCATACAAGATAAAAATCTCTCTCATTATCTCTTTATTAATAATATCGGAGATGGGGATATTATGCTATTTTAAGGATTATAGGCCCTGCAAAAACATTTGATGATTCCATTTAACCAATGGATATGTTCAAGGTGATTAAATTCATTATAGTTACTAAGAGTTCTCTATCAACCACACTAATCAAGTACGAATGTATATTGATAGTGAGGTGTGAAAGATTTATTTTCATTGCATTTTATCATATCCTCTCATTATAAATATTTGAATTTCTCAATTATTTATTAAATACTTATTTTATATTAATTTACATAAATTAATTATATTATGAATGTTGGCATGAATTAATTTAAAATTTTTAAATTACTTCTTAAAATTTCTATGCCATGCACATAAGGAGTTACATTCCAGATATTAAATAATAATGATTGATTGAATTTTTACATATATAGTGTTAGGATTATATTGGAATTAATATCTCTCTTGATTACTGATCTATGGATAGGGAGACTTTGGGTTGGACTTTCCACTATCACGTGATCTTAGGCTCATTCAACAAAGGTGGGATTGGATACCTACCACACCATACTTTCTCTTATAAAAAAAATTTTAGGATTATAAACGATCACATGAAAGGGTTTAATACACATAATTTATGATATATATTTGGATATGTGTAGATATAACTAAATTTATTTTTGGATAATTGACACAATTAATTAGTTGTAAAAAGTGTTACACGTTGATATTATTAAAACATAATATTTTGGTCAAAGGTATTGGATTCAAAAATAAATATTTATAAGTATGAATACATATAAGTATTATATGATATTGAAAAATATACATGAGATGCATATGGAAATATAGAGACTAAGAAACCCCATGAAATACTAGGTGTTACATTTCTTACAAAGCAAACACATGTCAAAACCTTGATCATTCAGTTCAAGTAACCCTGAGATTTATGAACCCAGAGATTATCTTATGAAGGGCATGGAGGATGTGTTTTACCTTATAAATTTGTAACTAGAGTAATGTATTTAGGTTTAAATTCATATGATGAATTTGGAAAAAAAGTTACCATCTAATTTTCCAAGATTCAAATATGATATTATTGACATTATTATTAGCTTAAATAACTAAATTCTAAGAGGAATGTTAAATTGGACTCAATGATTAGTAAAATATAAATCTTGGATAACTAAGGGATATGATGTCTAGGGTCATCATTTTAGTGAAATAATGTTCAGTAAAATTACTTATTGAATTGATATAAAACATGATACTCATCCAATAATTATGTCTTGTTATAGATTATGTCATGCATCAAAAATATCATTTTGAGTTCTATTATTGGTTGGAAATATAGTTTAATAGATTTGTATCTATAATTGAGAAGGGATATCAAGGAGAATAATTCAAATAATAAGAATTCTCATGTTATAGAAATCAATTTATTTAATTTTTAATCATGCTATTAGATATTGAGTGCACATCACACATTTTTGATGATGTGCACAAACTCAAACATATGAGAGAAATGATGAATAGATAAATTGATCTATGTGCTCAAAATGAGGCAAGAGATTTAGAATTTATGTTATGAACATACCATCTATATATTCTTATTAGAATAATTCTAGAATTAGATAACAACTATAATTTTTAAAACATAAATATAAATATTTTTTGTATATATGTTTTTGGACAAGAAGCGTTTTTCATTCAATATTAGGAATAAGATTTATTCTATATACTGGAATAAAATTTTATAAAAAATTGGGAACATGGTGAGTGCTTCATATATTCTATATATATATATAATAAAATCTATAATATTTGAGATAATATGGTCAATATATTTGATTTTAACACCAATTGTCATTGTCATTTTTACCTTTGGAATATAAATAAGAAACACATTCAAAGACTCCATATGGATGTGTATGGTTGGAATGGTTGATGGAAATAGAGAGGGGTAGATTTTTTTCTTAAAATAATTAAAGTTTTTAAAATTAATTGCGTAATTTTGTGGTTTAAAAATGTAATGACCCGTGTTTTGAACCGGACTAAAACCGGAAGGAATTTGAACTTTTTTGATTACTGAACTAGTAGATTTTAAAACTAAGCTTCGGAACAGAATTGTGAGAGTTGAAATGCTTTTTTGTTTTGGTTTTGTGCTTGGGAGAAGGCCTGAGGAGTTTCCCAAGTGACTCAACAAGTTTCAGAAGCGCCGGACCCATGTTCTTAAAGAGTTGCAGAGGGTGCACTATTGGCTCACGGGTTAACCAAACCGTGTGTCCCAAACCATGCGGCCTAAATCAGAGGGGCAGTGGCCTACGCATGGGTTGCACATAGTTTCCCAAACCATGCACCTAGCCTGTGAAATGGGTGTCTTGGAGGTAGTGGCTTGCGCACAGGCTGCGCATAGATTCCTAAACCATGCGCCTAATCTGTGCGAGGGATTTCCTTTGGGCAGAGCGAACCGCACGGCCGGCACACAGTTTGGCTAACTATGCTTCCCAAACCGTGCGGTGCTTTGTTTTTTAAATAATTTAATTAGTTTTAAATTATAAAATGAAATAAAATAAAAACTTAAAAACTAATCTCTCCTTCACCCTCACTCAACCCGCAAGACATAGGGAGGGGCTCCCCTTGAGCTGTGTGACTCCCTCCTCCTACGACCTCCTACTTCCTCCGTTTTCTTCAGATTTTCTCTTGGTTTCTTCTCCAATCCTCCATGTTAAGGTTCTCTCTCTCCTCTTCTCTTTTTTTTCTGGCCGGATTTCAGCCTATCCGTCGACCCGTGAGATTCGGCCAAACCCTAAGTATTGGGGGTTTCTTGATTCTTGTTTTTTCCTTCATGCTAGGGTTGTGCCAAGGTTGTCTTAGGACCCTTGGGTTTGAGTTTGGGCATCCAACGCCGAAGGGGAGGCGGATACAAGTGATTTTGGTTGTCGTCTTGGGTTCGAGGTAAGGTTTTACTCGTGCCTTGTTTTCGCAGCTTCTAATCTAATGTCGTAGTTGTTCTAAAGGGTCCTGGTATGATTTTTTTAGTGTGTTGGTGGGTTCGGGTTGGTTTCTCTTTGTCGGAGCTTAGGTGGATCTTAGTTAGAAAGCGCTAAGAGCCGAAGTGGATGGATGGATCCACCTGGAGGTAGGGTCCCTCTCCCTTCGCTTTAAATTGAAGTAATGTAATAATCAGTTTAATACTGCAATGCCTTAGTATTTTAATTCTACAATTTGTTTTTGATTAAACGCTTCCTGGGAAAGAGTGTGCAATGCAAGATAAGATAAAAGGGTTTCTTGATCACTAAACTAACGATTTAATAATAAAACCCCTCGATTTGAGGTGTACTGTCTTTAAGATAAAAAGTAGTGATAGAATTTTTATGCTTGCCTGCTGGATTGTTGTGGTGACTCATTGATGCTTTGTATGTGAACTTGCTTTGTTGAGACAAAGGGAATGAAATGGCTGTGATACTTGTGTTTGGGTCAATTTTCCATGTTTAGGCAAATTGAGTAAGATGATAACCATAGTGGGATGACTTAAGACTAAATGACTTGTTACCTCTAGAAGGTATCAAAGGGTTAAAGAATGATAAACATGTCCTTTAAGATGGAATGGTGAAACTAGTAAGGAACATACTAAGGTGGTACGACCACGCCTTGGGATAACGTAATGAGCACGACTTATGTTAGTAAAATGAATATGTGGGTATCTTGATTTAGATACTTAAGATGGGTTACCTTAAGTATGAACGTGAATGTGTTCACTTACCTATATGTGGTATGATTATCTGAATGATTATGAGGTAATGTCATAAGTAGTATACTATAGACTTGTTTGTATTGTGAGTGTGCACATGCTGATGTCACATAATGAATGATAATAAAGGTGATTGCATGCTGAGGCCACCTAGTGACAAGTACATGGTTGGATGGGAGGCAGTTATACCCCATGCCAGTGTGACAGTACATGTTTTGAAGGGAGGCATTCTTACCCCTTTCCAGTTGACCTATAGGGACGAGAGGCATTCTTACCTCGTGCCCGCTAATCTCAATTTATGGAAGGGAGGCATTATTACCCCTTTCCAGTTGACCTATAGGGACGAGATGCATTCTTACCTCATGCCAGCTAATCTAAATTTATGGAAGGGAGGAATTATTACCCCATTCCAGTTAACCTATAGGGACGAGAGGCATTCTTACCTCGTGCCCTCTAATCACGATTTTTGGAAGAGAGGCATTCTTACCCCTTGCCAATTGACCTATAGGGACGAGAGCCATTTCTACCTCATGTTGCTTTTCTTACTAATGGGTGGGAGGCATTCTTACCCCACTCTATCTATGATCTAAATGGTTTTATATATATATATATATGGTGACATTATCAGGTTATTTTACCGACAATGAGCCGAAGCAGGTATAACCGTCAGGTGTCCCTTGGGAACCTGGACGGGTGTTATTTACTTATGAAAATCTGCTTACTTATTTCTCCATACCTTCTTACTATTTAATTATTATACACTGTCTAGATTGGGTTTGACACTGGTAGTGTTGTCCTACTGAGATTTATATCTCACACCCTACTCTGACTGCCATTGCACTGGGGTACCAGAGTAGACCTTCTTTCTTACAGGACCTAGGCAGTGTGTTGTGCTGTTTGTACCTGAGGTGTTAGGAGAAAAGGACTAAGCAGGAGCTTGGGATTCTAGGGGTATCGCCGTCAGGCTTTTCTACCCTTTTTTTTTGTATTGTTTGTAAATCATGTTGTAATGTTTCCTACTTTCATAAATGTAACATCATCTGTACATGCATGCATTGTAAACTGGTGTTTACCACCTTTTATTAAATGGATATTACATGTCTACCACTACTGCCTTTCAATTTTTTACTACTTCTGCCATTGAATATTATTTACTCTGATAATACCATTGTGTTACTCTAATATGAGGGTATAGTCTCCCCACTATCACCTCCCAAGACCATCGCTCCTAGTCGGCAACCTCTGGCGTACGGGGAGACGCGCTTGAGGCCATGTGACCTACCGGTCCGGCCACCGGTTCGATGGTAAGCTGGGATGGTATGTTACAAAGTGGTATTAGAGGTGTTTATTTTCTTTTTCCTTACTTTTTTGGGTTTGTAGATGGGAGATTAGGAAAGTTTCGGCACTTGGTTAATAGTCGTGCTTGGGATTGATCACCCCATGTATGGGGAATAACCAAGTGGCCAGGGCTGGGAATTATTTTTCATGTTGTTTGCTATTAAAGTTGATATGATTTCACCTTGAGTGACCGTTGTATTTTCTCCTACTTATGTTTTATTAAATTCCTTGAATTTTTTCCTTTGGTCTGATATGGCAAGAAAGCTACATTCCATGCATCATATTAAGCACATAGGAATTAACATGTCATGCATGTGCCATGCCATGTAGTTGCATCTTATCTTGCCTGTATAATATGCTTAAGTGATTATATGCCATACCTATGTGTTATAACATGTCACGGTGTTAGATTCTTGTAGTGACATGCTCTATTTTATTTATGTAATTTATGGCATTAGTTGAATCTGTTGGTTGCGAATATGATGGGAGCTAGTTTTCAGTTGTAAGGTGTATGGGTGCCTTATAACTGGGAAAAGGTAACCCGTGTATTCGAACTACTGCAAAAGGCTTCTAATTTTAAAATTCTAAAGAAAATTGATTTTTATTAAAAAGGGGAGCCAAATGCCAATTTATAAAGTGTATAGGCACTTTATAGGTTGGTAAGTGGCCACCCATATCATCGGACCATTGTATGTGAGAATGTTAATTTCTGGTTAGGTATCTGGTTTTCATAAAAAGGGGATTCAATTTTCAATCCATGAAGTGTACAGGTGCTTCATGAATTGGGAAATGGAAACCTGTATTTAATGTAAAGGCTTGTTGCATTGTGAAATGATTAAATGGAAAGTGTTGTTTGAGATAACCCGGTTGGGGTGTTTGAATTTTAAAAATGAATTGAGTAAGTGCTTTGGGGTTTCTTTTTGAAGAACCCAGGATAGATAAAATGGAGCCCTCGTAGGTCTCCCTTTTGTTTAAATGGTGTCATTTTTCTTAATTGATTGATAAATACGGGATGTCTATAAATGTTTTATGTTCTTAAAAGGAAGTTTTTTTAAAACTTACATGTTTTTTTGATGTGTGGTTGATGTTTTTAAGTGGTTAGAGTTTAAATGGGGTAAAATGTTAAGGGCTTGGTAATGCAAACCATAGTGGTACGTTGAAACCCTAGTGTAAGGGATAGTTTTGAGTTTCTCCTTGAGTGGCCTTGGAATGGGACCATAGGTGTTTCCCGTGGATGTTTTTTCCTTAACGGTGTTTTGATGATTGGATTTTGAGCCTAGCGACTTATTTGGTGTGACCCGTCGTTAGGGTCGACGTTTGATCTTCGTAAGGGGATAGCTCGTAGTTGGTAGCACCCTTATCATTTTAATTCCTTTCTTGTACCAGAGGTTTTCTAACGTGAGGTGTTGTTCGAGTTCCATTGTCCCTCGTTGGACTCTTGTATTTCTAATGACACCCTTGTTCAGATGGGTGGTCGTTGGGTTTTGACTTTCGTTGCAGATTTGGGTCATCTCCTCAGTAGAGTGGCCCGATGATAAAGAATCATTTAGTCCCAATGTTCAAGATGGAATTCGAATGACTCATGTGTTTTGACATTCTGGTTTCCTTGTTTTGGATCTTCTCAGTTTGTTTGGTGATGTGATTGTGGCGGAGGAGCGTCACGCATTTGTTTACGGTGTTTGTATACTAGCGTGTTTGTGCTCGGCTAATTTATTTTTCTTCCCTTCGACGACTAGGACACTCCTAATGTTGGGAGCGTGTTGCATCGAATTTGGTAAATGTGTCCTTCCAATTAGAAGAGACAATACCTAGAATTCCTTCTAGAAATGTTTTGTCATGTTTGAATGCCTTGAGGCATGCGAGTTTTAAATCGTGTGGATGTGTCTGCAGGTGAAGCCAAGTTCCTTCCTTGAAGTCGACCAATTGAGGTTCGATTGTTCATCCATCTAGTAGTCTGGTATGATTATCTGGAATTTGTTTCAATTCTCTTGGTGTATTCTGTTTAACGACGAGCATTTCCCCTATCTTTCCCTTGTCTTAGATTCACTAAGAGAGCGTTGGCCTTATCCACGCTAATTCTTTAAAGTCGCTGGGCTTGATTGGATGGTTATCTTTTGGCATTGCATAGGGGATGCGTGTATTTTTTTATGATTTGATTTTGGAAACGTCATCAAAAGTCGGGTGTAGGCTTTGGTGAACGTGTTTGTGCTAAACGTAAGGTGCCTTGGAGAAAGGCATTGTGGTTCTATTTGAAATATGTCGGTCGTTTAGGCCGAGCGTTCTTGTAAATAGTCAGCTGGAGATGGCTTGACTCGGGGTTCTTGTTTAATGTCTATGGTCGGTGACATACCATTCTCTGGCACATCGTCAGGTAGAGGCGAGTGTGGTTTGTGTCGGTCGATGCCTAATCTGAACAACCGGCTCGACTTGGGCCTTGAGGTCGATGGGGAATCGATCGTTTGATCTGTTTTAAATCGCGCTAAGAGCATCATGGGAATGATTGGGGCGTGCTTTGAAAGTTAATTCCAATGGTGGTCTGAACCATAGTTTAGAGTTGGTTGCTTAACATTAAAAATCTAAGGTGGGAAGTACCTGTGGCTGGATTCTTGGTGAAACGACGACAGGTTCGTGTATCTGGGTAGATGGGCTCGGGAAGATCTATCTTAGTGTTTCATTTGGGAAACGAGCGTTGGCTCGAGTTTTGGTGGCTTAAGCATCGTTGGGTTTAATGGATGCTTAAGGGTGTGTTGGACATTTGTGGACTCAACGTGATCATTTGAACGAAGCTTCACGACCCTTGTAGGTTGGGTGATGTGTATGTTCTTCCTGAAGGCTTCTCGGGGACGAGAAGTTCAAAGGTGGGAAGGTTGTAATGACCTGCATTTTGAACCAGAATAAAACCTGAAGGAATTTGAACTTTTTCTATTACTGAATGGGTTGTTTTTAAAATCGAGCTTTGGAATGAAATTTTGAGAGTTGAAACGCTTTTTTGTTTTGGTTTTGTGCTTGGGTGAAGTCCCGAGGAGTTTCCCAAGTGACTCGGCACGTTTCAGAAGTGTCAGACCCGTGTTCTTAAAGAGCTGCAGAAGGTGCACAGTTGGTGCACGGGTTGACCAAACCATGCAGCCCAAACTGTGCGGCCTAAATCAAGTGGGCAGTGGCTTGCATACGGGTTGCGCACGGTTTCCCAAACCGTGCTTCTAGCCCGTGCAACGGGTGTCTTGGAGGAAGTGGCTTCCATATGGGATGCACACGGTTTCCTAAACCCAGTGCCTAGACCATGGAAGGGATTCCCTTTGGGCAGAGGGGACCGCACAGCCGATGCACGGATTGGCTAACCGTGCAGCCCAAACCGTGCGGTGCTTTGTTTTTTAAATAATTTAATTAGTTTTAAATTAGAAAATGAAATAAAGGAAAAACTTAAAAACTAATCTCTCCCTCACCCTCACTCAACCCGCACAACATAGGGAGGGGCTCCCCTTGAGTCGCACGACGCCCTCCTCCTACGGCCTCCTCCTTTCTCTATTTTATATGGATTTTCTCTTGGTTTCTTCTCTGATCCTCCATGGTAAGGTTCTCCGACGCCCTCTTGTTTTCCGGCCAGATTTTAGCCTATCTGTCGACCCACGGGATTCGGCCAAACCCTAGGTATTGGGGTTTTCTTCATTCTTGTTTTTTCCTTCATACTAGGGTTGTTCCAAGGTTGTCTTGGGACCCTTGGGTTTGAGTTTGGGCATCCTCCACTGAAGGCGAGGCGGATACGAGTGATTTTGGTTGCCGTCTTGGGTTCGAGGTAAGGGTTTTACTCGAGGCTTGTTTTCACAGCTTCTAATATAATGTCGTAGTTGTTGTAAAGGGTCTTGGTATGTTTTGCTTAGTGTGTTTCTAGGTTCAGGTTGGTTTCTCTTTGCTAGAGCTTAGGCGTCTCTTTGTTATAAAGCTCCAAGAGCTGTAGTGGACGGATGGATCCACCTGGAGGTATGTTCCCTCTACTTTCCCTTTAAATTGAAGTAAATTATTAATCAGTATAATACTACAATGCCTTAGTATTTTTATTCTGTAATCTGGTTTTGATTAAACACTACCTGGGAAAGAGTGTGAAATGCAGGATAAGATAAAAGGGTTGCTTGATCACTAAACTAACAATTTAATAATAAAACCCCTCGATTTGAGGTGTGTTGTCTTTAATATAAAAAGTAGTGATAGTATTTTTATGCTTGTCTGTTGGATTGTTGTGGTGCTTCTTTGATGCTTTGTAAGTGAACTTGCTTTGTTGAGACAAAGGGAATTAAATGGTTGTGATAGTTGTGTTTGGGTCAATTTGTCATGTTTATGAAAATTGAGTAAGATGATAACCATAGTGGGATGACTTAATACTAAATGACTTGTTACCTCTAGAAGGTATCAAAGGGTTAAAGAATGATAAACGTATCCTTTAAGATCGAATGGTGAAACTAGGAAGGAATAGACTAGGGTGGTACAACCACACCTTGGGATAACGTAATGAGCACAACTTATGTTAGTAAAATGAATATGTGGGTATCTTGATTTAGATACTTAAGATGGGTTTCTTTAAGTATGAATGTGAATGTGTTTTCTTATCTGTATGTGGTATGATTCTTTGAATGCTTATGAGGTAATGTCATAAGTATTATACTATAGACATGTTTGTATTGTGAGTGCGCACATATTGATGCCACATAATGATTGATAATAAAGGTGAGTGCATGCTGAGGCCACCTAGTAACGGATACGTGGTTAGATGGGAGCCAGTTATACCCCATTCCAGTGTGACAGTACATGTCTGGAAGGGAGGCATTCTTACCCCTTTCCATTTGACCTATAGGGATGAGAGGCATTCTTACCTCATGCCCGCTAATCTTGATTTATGGAAGGGAGGCATTCTTACCCCTTGTCAGTTGACCAATAGGGATGAGAGGCACTCTTACCTCGTGCCCACTAATCTCGATTTATGGAAGGGAGGCATTCTTACCCCTTTCCAGTTGACCTATAGGGATGAGTGGCATTCTTACCTAGTGCTCGCTAATCTCAATTTTTGGAAGGGAGGTATTATTACCCCTTTCCAATTGACCTATAGGGATGAGAGGCATTTCTACCTCGTGCCACTTTTCTTACTAATGGGTGGGAGACATTTTTACCCCACGCCATCAATGATCTAAATGATTATATATATATATATGGTGACATGATCAGGTTACTTTACCGGCAATGAGCCAAAGCAGGTATAACCATCAGGTGTCCCTTGGGAACCTGGATGGGTGTTATTTACTTATGAAATTCTGCTTAATTATTTCTCTATACCTTCTCACTATTTAATTATTATACACTGTCTAGATTGGGTTTGACACCGGTGGTGCTGGAATACTGAGATTTATATCTCACACCCTACTCGGGCCGCCATTGCACTGGGGTACCTGAGTAGACCTTCTTGCTTGCAGGACCTAGGTTGTGTGTTGTGCTGTTTGTTCCTGAGGTGTTAGGAGAAAAGGACCAAGCAGGATTTTGGGATGCTCAGAGGATCGCTATCAGGCTTTGCTACCCTTTATTTTTGTATTGTTTGTAAAGCATGCTGTAATTTTTTCTACTTTCATAAATGTAACATCATCTGTACATGCATGCATTGTAAACTGGCGTTTTCCACCTTTTATTAAATGGATATTACATGTCTACCACTGTTGCCTTTCAATTGTTTACTGCTTCCGCCATTGAATATTATTTACTCTAATAATACCGCTTTGTTATTCTGATAGGAGGGTATAGTCTCCCCACTATCACCTCCTGAGACCCTCACTGCTAGTTGGCAGCCTCTGGCATACGGGGAGATGCACTTAAGGCCATATGACCTACCGTTCCGGCCACCGGTTCGATGGTAAGTCGGGCTAAGATGTTACAAAAAATATTAAATAATTATTTCCTAAAATAATAGGAATAGTTGATGTGTGAAGACTGTATGTAAACAAATTAGAGAGAAAAAATAATAATATTATACCGGTTAAATCTAAATGACTTAGGCCACTCTTCACACCTAAACTGATAAAGTGTGCAACCAGATAAGATATTAAAGATAATTTTACATGGGAGAAATCAAAACCCATACTTTTATAAAGTGATAAATAAAAACCCAATACTTTCACATGAGAGCATCCCCAAACATAACTAGCCTTTTGTAGGAATAGATAAAATCGAATGAGGGACATCGAGATGAAAAGATTCAGAGATGTGGTTGTCTAGAATGAAATAGGTAGTTGGTTAGTGGAAAATATCCCCTAAAATTATTCTTGTTCATTACCTAGAGGATGATCCTATTCCTAACTAGCCCAAAACCCAAATGGCATAGGTTAAGAAACTAGTGGTGGCACTGATGCTGGCCTTCTTGGTCATTGAATTTCTATAAGGTGGGGTGTCACATGGGCCAACTATCCACTGAGTATTTTAATGTATTCTGGAGGTAGGGGAAACTTCAATACCATGTCCATATAGGATGGGGTTGTATTATACCGCCTCGTATTCCACTTAGCAGTTCCCCAAGATAATGGCCATAAGACCTCAAGTGTGCCTCCCCTATTTTCAGAGGCTTCTGACTAGCAGTGAGGACTTAGGATGTGTCGATGGAGAGACTATGACCTCATTGATTGTAGTTGAGCACAGAAATTTATATATATATATATATATATCTGTGTGTGTGTGTGTGTGTGTGTGTGTGTGTGTGTGTTTCTATATATATAAGGAACAAGAAACAAAAAAAAGTAATTACAACAATACATAGCATCAGAAACAATTATAATAGAACATGCAAGCTAATTAAAAAAATAAGCAGAAGTTAAATAATAAAATAAATGATACATAGAATGATAATGATTTTATTTCATGTATCTATACAAAAATTAATATGTAGGGGGGAGGTGATATAGGTATATAAAACATTCTAACAAAAGTACAAAAGACCAAAAACTTATATGTCCATCATCTCGAGTATAGGCCCAATCCTCTACTCCCATACTCCATCCTAGAACAATAAATCAATCATTGGAAGATGGATGATTCCCTTTATAAATACCTACAACCATAAATTCTACTTGGGTTCCAAGGGTGTCCCAAGCAGGGTGTGAGATACAATCTCAGTAGGCTTCCACCCACAGTCTCTAAGCAAATCCATTTCATGCAATATGAAATGATCAGTGTTCCATAAGAAGTAAATGCATAACAGAAATAGATAAATAAATGCATTGTACTGGGTTCTACTTGGACCCCCATCCAATTTATCTACTTCAGCCTAAGCTAATGATTATGAATTAAAAGAATTTGTAAAGGTAAAGTGAGAGGTACAAGGTGCTAGGTGATGGAATTTCCCTAAGCTTGTTCTTGGGCTTAGAGGACATGTCCCTATGTTTCCAAAACCAAAGGATCATTTATGATTTTGAAACCATTAATTTTATTTTTCTTTAGTTCGACTTGAAAACTAATTTAGAAAATATAGATTGATACTATGCTCCCAACAATGGAAATTTGGAGAGGCTTTTCATGTATCTATCGAGGGTCTTGGTATATAACTAATGCCATGTAGTCTATCCATGGTGACCCAAGCATGAATTCCCACGTGTCACTAAGGCATGGTGTGAAAAAGTTAAGTACTAGCCTCCAAGAATATACCTAGTATCGTACGTGGGGACCCAAGTTTCTCTCAATGCATAGTACAACTAATCATTCCTTCGATCCCATCAAAGGGGTCCCACCTAGAAAATCGGTCTCACTCATATGGAGGTAAAATAGATAAATTAAAACTCCTTCTTTCACCCTCATCACTGAGTTGAAATATTAAACAATCAAATTGCATAGTTAACATGTCTAGTAAGAGGGTCCATTTCATTTAAATCAATATTTATCACATTATTGGAATATTATTCAAGGAAATGCATTGGTAAAACCATGTATTTCAAAATGACTAAGGCTTATGGCCTATTATCATGGTTAACTTCAACTAAATTCAACAATTCCATTTAATGACATGGGGTATAGTGCCTAAAACATGTTCTTCACTCAAATCTAATCAATTAACAACCCATGGAATTAATTAAGAGGTAATACCCCTTAAGGGGTATTTTGTATTTTATAACAAAGGGGTAATTTGGCCCCTAAGGTAGAGAACACCCACTTGAGTAGCTTAAGACAAGGTGATCAACCCATGTGGTTGATTTTCCACTAGCTTGGGTTTCCAAAGGCTATGTAATGGATTCAACTTAATTTAACATGAAAAATTACAAGTGACACTGGAATGGTCTGGCTCACAGCATAATGAATCATTTCATATGATGTGAAAAAACAAAGGGAAATGACATAGACCACCTACCATAGCCCTGTAAATCTTCCCTCATCCAGATTTAACCTTTGATTCAAGCTGGATTGAAAGAAATCAACAAAATTTTCAAAAGCCCTAAAAATGGGTGAAATGATATTACACCCAAATAATGAAATTGATGGAATGAATAACATGAAATAAAAGGGATAGTATTGAACATATAACCTCGATCTTTCTATTGGATTTGGTGATGAGTGAAATGATGAATAATGGGGGATCTACCTTGGTCCCAATTTTTTGAAGGAGGATAACTCGTTTGTGAGGGATGGGAAGAAACTATTGGAGAAATAAGGAATAGATAATAAGGGTTATAAAAAAACATTCATTAGGGTAAAAGAATTAATTTCACCCTTACTTATAGGGGCCCATGGTTTTTTTTCACGATTGTCCAAACCATGCACCATTATCTACTTCAAAGGGGCACTCCACAAAGTTAGGCACATAGTTTATTTAACCTTGCACAAACCATGTAAAACCAACTATACAAAAACTATAGATGGGATACACAGCGATGTACCTTAGTTCGCATGGTTTTAGACAAACTCTACAACCCCTATTCCCCCACTATTTGTAGCTACATGGTTTACGGAAACCATGCAGGTTGGGCTGCACGTTTTATCCTAACCATGCGGTGCAGACTTTCTTCCCATTTTGGGGTTTGGGCTTCGAATGATCCTTTCACACACCCGAGACATCCCTGAACCTTTTACACATCATTAATAGGTATAAAAAATTAATTTAAACAAAAAATGGTCAGTACCTTTAGTAAAATTCAGTACATTACAACCTCCCTTCCTTAAGACAACTCATCCCCGAGTTGCCCTTCTGAGGGTGGCAGAACGTCATCTAAGAAGAGTTCCAAACACTGTGCATGTACAATGGCCTCCATATCCCAAGTCTCATATTATACACATATGTTCTACCATATCACCTAAACCATAGAAACTGACCTGCCTCATATAACCTTAATTCTCTAATCAATGATATGTATTGGATGCCCCTCGATTAATGAATCTGCTTCCAGCTCAATATCATCAAGTTCGAACGAATGAGATAGGTATGGATGATAATGACCAAGTTAAGATATGTGTAAGATGTAATTCATGTCATGTTACCTCTAAGGTAACAACAACTGATAAGTCATCTACCCAACTCTCTCAACTATCTTGAAAGGTCTGGCATATCGAGGTGATGACTTTCCCTGTCTCCGGATTCGTCTGTGACCTAATCTAGTTGATACACACAAAAATACCACATGTCCAACCTCTAACTCCAAAGTTATATGGTGATAATCAGTATATGAATTATTCCTAGACTAAGTTATATCCATATGCTTCGGAATCAGCTAGACTTACAGAAGAAATGAAAACAATAGACAATAGTGAAAAATTTTATAATAGAACATTAAAGCTAAGTAAACAATAAGAAGAAACTAAATAATAAAATAACGGATACAAAGTATGATCATGATGTTATGTCATTTATATATATAAATAGATATATGGAGGGGTCAGGGGATACAGGCATATACAACATGCTAACAAAAGTACAAAAGACCAAAAATCTGTTATCACTACTATAAAACTGGATTTATCCAGTGCTTTTTTATAGCACTATTAAAGGGGAACGTTTATCAATGTTTTTTACAAGAAATTATAAAGGAACAAACTTTATTAGTGCTTTTAAAAAATACTTGATAAATGGGTCCTTATATCAATACTTTTAAAAAAACATTGATAAATGGGGGAGGTTATCAGCACTTTTTTAAGCACTGATAAAGACCCCCCTTTATCATCCCTTTTTTAGTAGCGCTAATAATGGTATACTTCAAAAACATATTTCATTAAAATTTATATATTAATATATAAATATATATATATTGATATAAATATAATATATATTTTTTAAAATATGTTTTCGATAATGTAAATATGCATTTACACTTAATATATATAAGATATTTAGTGAAAATGGATTATAAAATAATTAAAAAAATATTTTAAATTAATAATTTGATTTTACCTGTCAATTAATAGTCATTTAATATAAATATAAATATTAAAAAATCAAAAAATTAATAAAAGATTTAAAATATGTTGAAAACATAACTCGAACTTCAAACAGTCATAAATTTTGATCCAGATGTCTGTTTGGGCTCTACCATATATCAAATCAAATCTTTTGATGATCTATACATCTTTAGTGAAATATGAAAACCTATATCACATATTTCAAGAAAAAAAAGTCTAAAAAGTGCTCTAAAACTATGTTTTTAGTTAGGGTAACCTAATTTTGTAACTTTCGATGGATTTTCATCCTCGGTTAATGGGGTATTATTACCTTTTTTGGTGGAGACTGAATCTATTCCCAAGTCTTAAATTCATATTGATATTATGGTTTTCAAATTTTATCATTTCTCAAAAACATAATTTTATTTATAATTAAATATATGCATGTTTTGTTATATTTACTTATAATAAATCACTCATATAAATACATATATCAATATATTTACATAAAAATGTATATTCTAATATAGGTAAATCAATACATATTTGAAAAATGCATTTAAAACAATATCTGACCATGTTTTACGTTATATAAATATATTTATAATGTTTATATATACATATATGTGTGTATTAATAAACTGGTATATATTTATATTATATTCTAGTATATTTAAATTAATATAATATATAATATTTTTAAATAAATATAAATATATATATATATCACACACAAACATATATTTTATAATTGTATTTAAAAATAATAATATAAATATATAAATATATATGTGTGTGTGTGTGTGTGTAAATATATATAAAAATAAATAGAAATATCATTAAAAAGGCAACAAAACCATATCATGTAGTGGTAAATGTGTTCCATCTTCGAAGGAGAGGTGCAAGGTTCAAATCCAGGTGGGTGTACATGAGGCTTTAAATTCAAAACCCACTGATAAAAGGGGTGGTGGGGTGAAAAAACTGATAAAGGTGGGGGATCAATGTTAAAGGTGTTGTGGAAGCACTTATAAAGGGGTTGGGCTCATGGATTTCTAGAAAAAAATAATTTTACCCCTTTAACAGTGATAACTTTATCAGTTCTAAAAAAATTGTTAGAGGACCCTTTTAACATCACTTCTTATAGCACTATTAAATGGGGCCTTTAACAGTGCTTTTTAGCACTGATAACAGCTTTGATCTTTTAACCGTGCTCCGATTATCAGTACTTTTTTTTAGAATTGATAAAGGTCTATTCTAGCATTGTTAAAGGAAATTTTTTTAGTAGTGTATGTTCAAAATATCAAGCATAGTCCTAGTCATCTACTCCCATACTCTATCCTAGAATAGTCAATCAAGCATTGAGAGATGGATCATTTCATTTATCAATACCTATAACTATAAAGTCTTATTGGGTGCCAAGGGTGGCCCAACTAGGTTGTGAGATGAAATCTTAGTAATCCACCACCCATCATATCTAATCCAATCCATTTTGTGAAATATGAAATGATTAGTGTTCCATAAGAAGTAAATTCATAATATAAATAGATAAATAAATTCATTGGACTAGGTTCCACTTGGACTCCCATCCAATTTAATTACTTCAGCCTAAGTTGGTGAGTCTGAACCAAAGGAACCTAAAAAGGTAAAGTGATGGGTACAAGGTTCCATGTGATGGACTGTCCCCAAGATTGTTCTTGGTCTTGGAGGACATGACCCTACATTTCCAAAACCAAAGGATCATTTCTCATTTTGAAGTCATTTTTTTCCACTTTCTTTAATTTTATTTGAAAACCAATTTAAAAAATATAGTCAGACACCCTGAGCTCATCCATAGAAATATGGAGAGACTTTCCAAGTATCACTCAAGGGGATTAGTTTATAACCAATGCCAAGGAGTCTATACATGGTTACCCAAGGATTAATTCCCACATCTCACTCAAATCATGGTGTAAAAAAGTCAAGTTCTAGCTTCTAATTCCATACCTAGTTTCACATGTAGGGTCCCAAGTCTCTCTCGAGGCATGGTACAACCTAGCCCATCCAAGGTGTCTCCCCTAGGGAACTAGTGTCTCTTTTCTGGAGGTAAAAAAATAAATTCATGGAAATCCCATCCTAGTAATATTTAATGCCACCCCTGATGTTTTAACAAAGAATTAAAAATTTTAACAAGAAGTCACAAGAGTCTATCCAAGGGGTCCTTAAATCAGAACCTCGTGTTTTACCCTCAGTACTAAGGTTAAATCATTAAACAATCAAATTAAAATTTTAACATTCCTAGAAAGAGGGTCCATTTCATTTAAATCAAAATTTATATCATGATTGGAATATTGGTCAAGAAAATAAAGTGGGAAAACCATGTATGTCATAAGGCCTAAGAATCATGGACAAATCTAACTAAATTCAACAATTCAATTTAATGGAATAAGGTATAGGTCCCAACACATGTTCTACACTCAAATACAATCAATTAACAACTCAACGAATCAATTAAGGGGTAATATCCCTCAAGGGGTATTTTGTAATTTTATAATAAAGGGGAAATTTTTCCCCTAAGATAGAACAAACCCATTAGGGTATCTTAAGACAAGATGATCAACCCAAGGGGTTGATTTTCCACTATCTTGGGTTGCCAAAGGCTAGGTAAGGCATTCAACTTAATTTAATTTTAAAATTTTGAAGCAATTAAAAAATGGTCCAACTCACGGTACAATTTTACATTTCATATGACATGAAGAAATAAAGAGAAAGAACATAGACCACCTACCTTATCCTCATAGAGCTTCCCTCATCCAACTCCAACCTTGGATTTGATCTATGTTGGAAGAAAATGATGAAATCGTAAAAAGCCCTGAAAATAGTGAAAATGATATTTCACCCAAATATCACAAAATTTGGAATGAAGAAATTTAAATAGAAGGGAGAGGATTTAAGATATCACCTATAAATTTTCATTGGATCTGACAGTGAGTAAAATATATGAATAACAGAGGAGCTGCCTTTATCCCTAGCTCTTGAAGAAGGAGAAATTTTATGTGAGGGAGGAGAAGAAACCTCTAGAAAAATAAATAAGGGAGAATAATGATTAAAAAAACATTCATTGAGGGATTAAAAGTAATTTCCCTCTTAATTATAGGAGTGCACAATTTGGACGCATGGTTGGACAAACCATGCGCCAACCATTCGCCATTATCTGATTCAAAGGGAAACTCTGCTCGGTTAGGTTCACAGTTTGTTTAACCATGATCAAACCATGAAAACCCACTATAAAACAAATTGTGGGCGGTTCGCATATCCATGTGTCTTGGGTTACATGATTTTATACAAACTATGTTAACCCCATGTCCCCACTTTCTAGAGTCAAACATTTTAGGGAAATCATGTGGGCTAGGTGGAATAGTTTCTCTTAACCATACGGCCTGGTCTTTTCTTCCCATTTTAGGGATTTGGGCTCCGAACGATCCCTAAACACACCTGAGACCTACTTAAACCTTTTATGAATCATTAATAGTTCCAAAAAAATAATTTAAAATGAAAAAATGGTCCCCACATTTGGTAAAATTTGGGAGGTTACAGGGGTGTTCGCAACTTTCTCATGAGAGAGAGCAGCAACATCTCTCTAGGTCTTCATGTAGTGATCACCATCAGTTGAGGGAATCAATCCAAACCATGATGTCTCTCTAAATTCTAGTGTGGATTTTGATATGAGTGAAGCCGATAGTGGAAGATATTGAGAGTCCTTGGAAGGATTCTATAACATACTCCACCTACAGGTACCTATAGAGGTATTTATGGATTTTATAGACCTCATATGTAGGGATCATTAGTCTCAATTGATAGGATTCTTCCCCCGAACCTGGAAGTGGAGGTGAAGGCACCTTCATCAATTCACCCATCTTCTCATATTATAATAGATTTATGGTGACACGATTCTATCCATGGTTTGGACTCTAATGGCATGGTATTTTCCCAAGTGTAAGTTTCTAGGAGTCACTTAGGTTTCATCCATGGCATTGAAACCTATTCCATAAGCATGACCTCTATGGTGGTTTTTTGTCCTTCTACCCCATGATTAATATTCGGAGTAGGGTATATCTTTTGTATGGGTAGGACCTCTACTTCATTTAGTGGCAGTGAAAGGAGGACCTCCATAGTGAACTTATTTATCTTGGGATAGCTCGTAAGGTTTTAGTGGTGCTATAGACTAGGAGAGTCAACCTGAACCACCTAAGAGGTAGTTGGGGTTTTTTTACCAAGAGAATAAAGAGGAGCCCCCGATAAGTGGTTGTGGGGGAAAGGTAAAATGTGTTGGTAGTCTCTGGGGTCACTGGAGCTGGGGAGGAATCCTCATGAAGGACATATCTTTTGGATTACCCCCAACATCAATGTCGGGTGTTTCAGACCAAGGTTGGTGGTTTAGGGGTTTGATAGACCATCTCTTCAACCTTTAGGTCTGGTTGTCATTATTAGAAAGGTAGGGTGGGAGCCCTCCTAGTTGGTTATTGGGTGGTGGTCATTGTGGGTGTGACTTGTACATCCCCTATTTCATCGGTGTATAAGAGGAATTCATTGGATCAATCTGGAGAGTGGCTCTAAAAATAATTTTTCATCATTTTGGGGGGGCATTCCTCCATTTCATCCCTCTTGTGTGATCGTGCTAACATGGTTCCACGGATTACAAGTCTTTCCAATACATATCCCTTTTTTTGATGAACCCTTCCTGCTCATACTAATGAATAAGGGCATTAGTGACCCTTCTCTAGATAATCTTGGAAGGGGAGATTGGGCAAGGTCACCCTATAGTCGAGGAAGGTGTATTCATCGTGGAAAAACATGGTGCTAAAGGATTGCCACACTATTTTTCCCCCAACCCCCTTTCCTATTGGTGGTGGTTTTTCATGCATTAATTTTTTCTTGAGTCATGTGGAAATATATAAAGCTATCCATAAGTAAATGCTCCAATAAAGTGATGCCAAACAAGTCCAATTTCATTCATCCTTCTCCAAGGAAGAGGGAGGATCCACATTGATAATGTCTCATATTAGGGATTTCCAACATCTTTCACTTGACCACGGCTATAAGAGAAGAGATTCATACCAGGTTCACCATTTTTCTGGTGGGGGCCTAGTTCCAAACATCTGGATAGGTCATGCTCAAATATAATGGCACCCAACATTACTGACCCACTCACGAGTTTATCTAAATTTGGGTGTTCATAAGAGTTTTGGATTTTCACAACATTGTAAAAGAAGGGGGTGCATGAATGAGAGACAATGCTTTAACTTCTGAAGATCCATCCTCAAATGGTGGATGCTCTATTTATAGCTAAAATGGGGATCTTTTGGCACACAACTCTCCTAGTATCATGCAAAGTGTAGGTTCATCTCACATGCCTTTTCCATCAGGGAAAGATCATGCAAGTTAGAAATTCAATAGTTCCTTTCTCGCACAAATATTTTAAGTACCAACATTCAGTGTTGTGTGAATAGTACAAAAGTTGAACACCTCTATATTTTTGAAATATGGTCCCTTCCAGGGGGGCCTAAAAACATTTCCTTTTTAGCATCTCCTCTCATGCACAATTTAATTGCACATTGAAACATAGAGTTTCACGCAATGCTCTAAAGTTATGTGCCTCTCCCCCCATGGCTAAAAAATGATTCATTAGGCCCAGGTGCATCTTTGTTTTAGTGAAAAACCAAGATTTCAGAATGGTGATGTGTTTTTAGAGACTACAAGAGTTTAAGAACCTCATTTTTTCACAAGATATTTATCTCATACAAGTAGAAACCCTCTCTCATTCTCTCTTTATTAATAATATCATATATGGGATGTTATGATTTCTTAAGGATTATAGGTCCTACCAAAACATTAAATGATTCTACTTTTTCAATGGATACCTTCAAGGTGAGTAAATAATTTGTAGTTACTTAGAGCTCATTATCAACCAGACTAATCAAGTAAGAATGTACATCGATAGTGAGGTGTGAAAGATTTATTTTCATTGCATTTTATCATTTCCTATAATTATTCATTTTCGAATTGATCGCTTATTTATTAAATAATTATTTGATATTCATGTAAATAAATTTTTTTATATTATCAATTTTGGCATGATTTAATTTAAAAAATTAATTACTTCCTAAAATTTTTATGCCATTCACATAAGGAGTTACATGTTAGGTATTCAATAATAAGGATTGATTATATTTATGCATATATAATGTCAGGATTGTATTGTAATTAAGATCTCTATTGGTTAATGATCTATGTATAGGGAGACTTTGGGTTGGACTTTCCACTATCATGTGATCTTAGGCTCATTCAAAAAATGTGGGATTGGATACCTACCATGCCATACTTTCTCTTACGTAAATTATGGGTTTTTATGATTATAAACAATCACATGAAAGGGTTTCATATACCTAATTAATGATATATATTTGGATATGTGTAGATATAATTAAATTTTATTTTTTGATAAGTGAAACAAATAATCAGTTGTACAACATTTTATACATTTATGTTTTTAAAACATAATATTTTTGTTAAAGTTATAGGATTCAAAATTAAATAGTTATAAGTATGCATACATATAAGGATTCTATGATATTGATAGATATACATGATATGCATATGGAAATAGTGAGACTAAGAAACACTGTGAAATACTATGTGTTATATTCCTTATAAAGAAACACATGTAAAAACCTTGATCATTCAGTTTGATTAACCCTAAGAGTTATGCACGAATGAATTATTTTGTGCAGGGCATGGAGGATGTGGTTAACCTTATAAATTAGGTAACTAGATTAATGGATTTAGGTTCAAATTCATATGACAAATTTGGAAAAGGAGTTACCATCTTATTTTCTTAGATTCAAATATGATATTATTAACATTATTTTTATCTTAAATAACTAAATTTTGAGGGGAATGTTAAAATTGACTCAAGTCTTAGTAAAATATAGATCATGGAGGAATAATGGATATGATTTCTAGGGTCATCATTTTAGTAAAATAATGTTCAATAAAATTTCTTATTTAATTGATATAAAACATAATACTCATCCAATAATTATGTATTTTTGTAGATTATGTCATGCATCATAAATATCATTTTGAGATCTATTATCATTTGGATATATAGTTTAACATATTGGTATCTATAATTGACAAGGGATCCTAAGGATAATAATTCAAAGAATAAGGATTTTCATGTTATATTAATCAATTTATTTAATTTTAAATCATGATTATTAGATATTGAGTGCACATCACACATTTGTGATGATGTACACAAACTCAAAAATATTAGAGAATTTATGAAAAGTGAAATTGATTTAAATGTTAGAAATGAGTAAAGAGTTTTGTCATTTAAGGTAGGAACATACCATCTACATATTATTATTATTTTAATTCTATAATTATATAACTATTATAATTTTTCAACCATAAATTGAAATATTATTTATATATATTTTTTGTACAAGAAGCAGTTTTTATTCAAGATCAAGAAAAATATTTATTCTATATACATGAATAGAATTTTATACAAAATTAATAACACAGTAAATGGTTCATATTATATATATATATATATAATAAAATCTATAATATTTTAGATAATATGGTAAAGATAGTTGATTTTAACACCCCTTATCATTTTCATTTTCACCTAGGGAATATAAATAGGAAACACATTAAAATACTCCATATAGATGTGTAGGGTCTAAATGGTTAGTGGAAATTGAGAAAGGGTGAATTTTATTTTCTTAAAATTATCAAAGTTGTTAAAATTAATTGCGGAATTTTGTGGTTTAAAATATAAAATAATTATTTCAAAGAATGATAAGAATAGTGGATGTGTGAAGAGTGTATGTAAAAAAAATTAGAGAGAGAAAAACAATAATTTTATAGTGGTTAAATATAAATGACTTAGTCTACTCTTCATACCTCAACCGATGGAGCATGCCATCCACTAAGATATGAGAGATACTTTTACGCATGAGCAAACAAAACCCAAAATTTTACAAAAAGATAAATCCAAACCCAATACTTTCACATTAGAGCTTCCCAAAACCTAACTATCCTTTTGTGAGAGCAGATAAAACCCAGGATGTTCTAAAAGGATCATCCCTAACCTTAGCGTTGTGCATTTTTTTAGGTAATCCTAGCCAAGGAATACTTTTATAGGTGGTATAGCCTATTGTGTGAAAATAATATGTGTAAACAAATCTACATAACTTAAAGTAAATAAATATAATAATGAAAGAACCATTTGAGAGTTTTAGAAAGAATTTTTTTCTAGAAAAATTCTTCTTAGCACTTAAAATGGATTTCAATGATGAATTATAAACAATATATAAATGTATAGTTTGTATCATCAAGGTGAATGATGTCGAAGATGATTTATCCCACCTTGATAATTCTTTAAACATATGGAATAGTTTTGTAATAGCATCAATTTCAAAATTGTAGAATCTACACTAACACCGACATCATTTCATGCTTCCTTTATCCTTTTAAATAGAAAACAACTCAACATTTATAAGTGATATATTAGTAAATTCAAAATAATTGAAATATTAATAATAAATCATAATTATCAAGGAATGAGAGAGGGAAATAGATTATTGATACTTCCATGATTTTAAATCCAAAATAATTTTAACCATTCAAAATTATTTTAAATCACTCGTTAATGAAAGTTTAAAACACTTCTATAAGAATTGGTCAAATATCTCCAACAATCTCACACATATTCAAATAATAAAATTCAAAATTTGAATTTCAAAATTCCTTCCATATTAAATATTTTATAATATAAAACAATAAAGATATTACATTAAAATAAGTTTGAATAAGTTCAATAAAATATAATATAAATTTAGAAACATTAAAATCAAACAAAACAACTCAAAATAATGAAATATAATTATCTGATTTTCATTCTGTAAATATAATTATGAAAGAAGATCATATATGATATTTATGTAAATGTATTTAAAACAACATAAAAATACTTCGTATAGTTTTTATATAATCAATAATAATTTATAGAATGATTAAAATAATTAAAACACTTGAAATAATCATGTAGAAACTCAAAATATCAATAGAATTGTGAAATAAAGTAATCTTGGAATTTTCAAAATTCTATACCTATATAAGGGTATGTTTCATTCCATGTATAAGGTTAACATATAAATTGAAAACAATACATAATGGAAATATGAAATTTATAAAGATGTCTAAGGGTAATCTTCAATTTGAATGGTCTATGTAAAGCTACAAGCTTATTTGTGAAAGGGTAACACCAAATTTCCATGTTTTGTATAAAGGAAAACATGAAATTTAATTTGTTGTGTAAGGGTAACATAAATTTATAAACAATTCATAAGGGTAATATATAGATATATAAGGATAAAAGAAGAACTCCATAGGTTTTATAAGGGAACCACCCTATTTTCTTAAAGGTAAACAAAATATTAAACTCCATGCATAAAGGTAAGAAAAAACTCACATAAGGGTAAAAAAATATGCTTCATAAAGGTAAAATATATATTGTATGGATCATGTAAGGTTAAGAGGTGTTATTGTAAAGGTAAAATGTATGTTACATAAGGGTACAAATACAGTTGCATAAGGATAAAGGCTGATTTCTAAAACTCACATAAAGGTACCAAAAGATTTCAAATACATGAGTAATGGTAAAAAATAAACTTAGAAAATTAATTTTTCAAACACTTTAACCAAAAAAATAAAGAATGGTAGGAATAATAAAAATATATGATGAAATAATTAATAATAAATTAAATTCAATAAAATATTATTATAAATAAAAATAATAATATTTGTAATTATAAAAATAATAAATAATTAAAGTGATCTAATGGATCCACTCCAACATTCAATTAATTTTTGATAATTACAAAACAAAATAGAAATTTCTCCTCTCCCTTTTGAAATTAATCAAAAATATTTAAAAATTTAAAAACATTATTTTATCCCCTATTTTGAAAAAAATAATGCAAGATTATAAAATCTCCAAATACATTTTCTCTCCAAAATAAAATATTGAATCATATGAATAATATACCCCCTAAATTAAATAAATATATAAAAAAATAGATAACTACTATTTAATTAAATTATTTAGAAAAAATCTAAAATGATCCATGAAAATAAATTATATATTATTCATGGAATTTTTAAAATATATGAAAATAATTTTAAAAATAACCAATAGTTAGTACATTCAAAAAAACGAAAATATAAAACATTAAATACATACTTACTGGCCAAAATGATATTAATTTTAATGTACATGAAAAAACACCATATGATAAAACAATATGAATATGTTATCTAAAATAAAAAACACTTAATTGGGCATCCCAACCAATTTTGGTCTAATACGATTAAAAATAATACCCTTAAGAACCTAAACTTTATAAATTATTAGAACATTGGATTGCATCTAAGATAATGCTAAATATATATTTTTTCCCAAATGATTGTCTAAACCCTACACCAAAATTATTAGAATAATATCCTTAAAAACCACATTTATAATAAATAATGGAATAATAGATGATCTTACTTTTACAATTACACATATTAAAATGACCAGGGTTATCTTAGATGGATTTTGAAACAAAAATAATCTTTTTCAAAAAAATCACTTTAATAACATTATCTGGGCCATATTTTAATTTAATATCATCAAAAATATTATAATTACAACAAGAAGCATAAATTCTCATCATATAATTTTATTCCTTAATAATTTTACATTTTTATTCAAATAGAGATAAATCATCTAACAAAAAATTAAATTTCTTTTCTTCCTCCTCATTATTTTTAGAAAGAAAATCTTTAAACCTTTCATCATCATCTTTAAAATTCAATATTTAAAAAACAAAATTTCTTATCCTTTAAACTTCAAGATATAACATTTTATTTTCTTCAACAACATTCTTATAATATAACTTGAGAAATAAATGAAAATACATCATTTTATAATTTTTTTTATACTTATCATGTATATCATAAAAAATATATTATTAAAAATGGGAGATTAAGAATAACTAAACTCAGCTAATTCAACCATATTACATATATTACCATAATATTTATTTACTTCAAAAGATTTTAGATCACACACCCGATGGAATTTCTTCTTCATGAAAATTTTATCTTTCTATGCAGTCGTCAATGAAATATATCTTTCCCTAAATCTATTTATAGAATATAATACAATTTATCTCAAAAAAATAATGTTAAAAACTGTCCTTTTAAGGTTAATTTTTTATACCTATTGTTTGATATCAGGAAAAATAATAATATAGCTAAGCGATCCTTAAGAAAGTTCTCCTTTGATACCAATTATTGGGCCAGAATGGTTGATGGAAATAGAAAAGAGGGGTGTGAAATTTATTTTATTAAAATTATCAAAGTTATTAAAATTAATTAAAGAATTTGGTGCTTTAAAAATATTAAACAATTGTTTATTAAAAGAATAATAATAGTGTATGTGTAAAGAGTGTATAAAAAAATTAAAGAGATGAACATAAGAATTTTATTATGGTTTGGTCTAAATGACTTATTCCACTCTTAAAACCCTAGTTGATGTAGTATGGAACCCACTACGATATGAGAGAGACTTTTACATAGGATAAATATAAACCCATGACTTTGGGAGAAGTCCCAAACCTAACTATCCTTTTGTGGGAATAGAAAAAAACTTAGGATTTTCTATAAGGAGTAACCCCAACTACTGGAGAGTTTTAGAAAGAATACTAGTGTTGAAGAATTCTTCTCATCCCTCAGTACTACAAAACTAGCCTTTAACAGCACTGGTATTTATCAGTGCTACAAAAAATGCTAATAAATGGTATATTTATCAGTACTAAGGAAAGCATTGATAAATTTAACCTTTTATCAGTGCTTTTTTGCACTCATAAAGGGAACATTTATAAGCGCTTTATTTTTAGCATTGATAAAGGATAACATTTATCATAGCTTTATTTTTAGCACTGATAATGGGTAATAATTATCAACATTTTAATTTTATCACTGATAAAGGGTACCCTTTATCAGCGCTTTATTTTTAGCATAGATAAAGGTCCAAATAAATAAAATAAAATAATTAAATAAATAAAAAATAAAAAATGAGTTTATTAAAAAAATATTATAATTTATTTAATTAAATAATTATTGATAAAAATGAATAAACTAATTATACATTATTAAATATTAAACATTTTATTAATTATATATTTATGATAATTATTGTTATTGAGTTGTATATATTAAATATATAGATATATATATATATTAATGTATATAAATATGATTTATATTAAAAAAAATTATAGCTTTACATTAAATAGTAGTATATTTATTGAATAATGGTTTATAATTACAAATCAATATTAATTAAAAATATTGACTAATTGTACAGTACTCAACATATAATTGAATGTCGTTTGATTTTTCAATTTAACATAGATCAAATCCGTGTTACATTGATTTTATATTTACGTAATTAATGCATTTTTATATACAATTCACAAACATAAAACATATCCACTTTTTCAATATTGTTAAAGTGTACTTATTCTTAATTTATTCAATTTCACTCATTTTTAACATACATGCATGCAATTAAAATTAGATATTCATTATAAATGTTAAAAAAATATTTGTAAAAAAATATTTATAAATAAATATATTTATAAATGTACATTTACTATATTTATAGAATTATATATTTATAATTATAAATAAATAAATATTTTTTAAAAAGTATTTATATAATTATAAATAAGTAATTATATATATTTACATAATTATTAAATTTATAATAAATTTACTTAAATAATGGGTATATTTACTATATTTATATTTATATATATTTATTGAACATATAAATATATATGAATAATAATATAAATATATTAAATGATATAAATATTAATTTTTAAAAATATTTCTATAATTATAAATAAATAATTATAAAATTATAATAAATATATTTCAAAAGGAATAAATTTATTACATCTATATTTGTATTTATTTATTATGTATATATAAATATAAACAAATTTTTTATTTATAATTATAATTATAAATCCTTTAACAACACTTAAATAATAAAAACTCATAAAAGCATCTTTATCAGTGCTTTTTCACACTGATAAAAATGAGCCTTCATCATCGCTAAACAAAGTGCTGATAAAATAAAAACTTGTCAATTCTTTAAGTTTAGTGTTGATAAAGATTGGTTATATCAATGCTCAAAAAGCACTGATAAAATTTTCCCAATCTAATTAAAAAAAACCTAACCATTTGCAAACCCATCTCGATATCAAAATCTTTCCACAGAATCCACCCATTGTCGGAACTCCTCCTCAATGAATTGAAGCTTGAATCACACTACTCAAATACCTCCATTTTCTCAAACATCTCGTCTGACATTCAATGTTCTATTGCAATTAGGGTTTCCAAAGTAGGTATCAGATTTTCTTCAACCTAGTGAGGTAGTCCTTCCTATTTTCTTTGCGTCTTTTTTTTGTTTTGTTTTTTATTTCTTCTTCGATGATATCATTATTTATGGTCTTGTTGATGTATACTAGTGAGGTAGGCCTTCCAATTTTCTCAGTTTCCAATTTTGATTCAACTCTTGATCGATTAAGGAGAGTTTATTATTTCTATACTCGATGGTGACACATAGATTCACAATGAGATTAGTTGGTTGTTTTATTTTGTTTATATTTTCCAAATTTATCACCCAAAGTTATCATATATATTTTTCATTATTTATTTTATCAATATATTCCATACTTGTGAAATTTTAGAAATTGAAAATGGGTATTTTGTGTGTGAGGGAGTTGAAGGTTGGTTAAGGGATTTCTTTTATATTCTATTACTTCATATCTTCTTTTTCTACTTATCGGGGTTGGTGTGATAATCTAATGCATGGATGCATTATGGCAGTTTTTATTTAAATTTTCTTTCTACTGGTTTTATTTATTTTTTCATCCAAATTATTCCCACAGTTTTTTTTTCATGCCTTGGTGCTTGTTTCCAGCCTGAGGGGATCGATAATGTCTCTTTGACGCTATCATGATATATATTGGCATTCCACCCATAACATTTGAAAATTTTATTCAATTTTCAATGGGTGCCAACATGGGTTTTCAATCTTCCTTTTGAAATCTATAAAACACTTCCCTCACATACATGGATTGGGAAATAAATATCCCATGAATTCCATGAGTTGCCTATAAATGAAAGAAAATGTCAACTCACTAATTCATCAACATTTAAACATTGTTCATTATTAATATAGAAAATTATTATCATCACCTATCTCTTGAACCTATAAATATTATGTCATCCACATTGATAAACACTTTCAATATGTCCATAAAATTATTTTATATGTAATGATTATGATAAATTCCTCATTTTTTAAATTAAAGTTTCTTTAATAATTCATCTAACCTTAAATATCAGTCTCTTAGTTCTTGTTTCAATTCATACATCACAATTTTCAATTTACAGACATTATTCTCATATTAAATAATGTAAAAAATATTTGTTTGTTTGATGTAATTCATATTCATGTAATCCATTAGTAAATGCTAATTTTACATCCAGTTGGAGTACCTTAAATTTCCTTGGGATGGGTCGATGAAGTGATATAAAATCCCAAGAGTCTTGAAATGTTTTCAAATATTTATATACTATTAATTTTAAATTAAATAATTCCTTAGGTAGCTACATCACTTATTCCAATACATTTTTATATCTTCTAGTTGATTGAATGAGAGTTTATTATTATTGTTTATCATATTTTTGTTTCTTATTACACCTTAATTTCCTATATTATATTTTCATTTGTTTAGGGGATTTCAGAAATATTTTATGTGGATTAATTCTTTTCTTAAATTGAATTACCCATTTTCTTCATCATACTGAAATTCTTTGAAATAATCAAATATTGAGTTTCCCTTATTAGATTTGTCTATAAATTTCACTTTTGATAATGAATATCTTATGTGTATTTATTTATAAGTTGTATAGAATTAATATTTTATAAATCTAATAGGATGGTTATGAACCTAAAACGGATGACCAGTAATATTTTGACAAAAAAATATGAAGATGTAGTTGAAGAGTTCATCAAGTTTGCAAGAGTTCATACAGACGAACCTTCTAAAATCCTTTGTTCATGTTTACATTGTTGTTATTCAAGATAAATTAGTTCAAAAGAGTTAGAATAATATTTATATTTATTTGTATCCATTGATCAATAGAGCTAAAAAAGGATTTGTTGTGCATCACTCACAAAGATAATAACAAAACTAAGGATTCACTGTGCACTTCACTACTATTGGTTAACTACCTCTTAGCATAGCATCTAACCAGAACATCATGCTCGGTATCCCTATAATTCGCTAATCCCACACATAGAGAGAAACAAACTAATTATATTCTTAAACATAGAGATAAAATTTTATAGAATAAGCTAATTAATTGGGTAAAGGATTTTTGGAAAAAACATATAATTGAAGAAGTAACATGAGAATTTGAAAATGATATGAAGGAAAAGTATTCCCAATTATTTAAATAATAACTAAAATTGATATGAATAGAAGTAAAATTGAATATTGAAAGGTGATATGAAATAGATGGTGGCAAGAGTGTGTGGGATGAGAGCATCACGAGGATACCAAATAGGAATTCTAGGTCAGATGTTATGCTAAGTGGTAGTTAACCAACAGTAGTGATGTAACATCCTAGGTGAATAAAGAATAAGACATATTTTATATTTATTAATATTTGTTAATTAAATATTAATTTTACTTTAAATGTGTTGCTATGTTTGATAGCATACTCGACACGCAACAACGGGTTTCTTTAAAATCTTACATTGCACACTAATAATAAAATATTATTATTTTAAATGGAAGTTAAATCCTACCATTTTTATTGAAATGAATGAACAAAACCAACTAAAATGTGATTATAAATTTTTGTTAGATGTTTTTACTTTTATCCAATAAAGGTCAGAGGCTTAAAAAGTGAACGAATCTAATTTTTAGCAAAATTTACATTAAAAGGTCGATTTACCACCTTTTAATGGAGAACCCTATTTAAATCTAGTTTTGGTCATTTTTTTATGTTCTATTTGACCAAATAAAATTCTTCTTTTGATTTGGGACATTAAATTTTACTTTGGGTAATTTTTTGGTATTTTTCGGATAAAGTTAATTTTTTTAATGAATAGTGGAAAATATTCTATTTTAATTCAAAAGTGCCTTTTAATCTAATTTATTTGTTTGGTTAGATTATTATTTTAATTGGTTTTAAAGTTTAATTAGAATATATTTTTACCATTTAATCCAATTTTGGTCATTGGAATTAATTTCACTTTCAAATTGAACAAAAACTAGTGTTAATCTTTTAATAGTTATTGTTTATTAAAAACACGCTATTTGTTTTAACAATGGGAATTGATTTTAAAACTAATTAATGAAAATTTTATGTTTTTAAATTGGAAAAATAAACAACATTTTTGAATTCATAATATCATGTAAATATTAGGCTTAAATTTTGGTATTTTTCTGAAAAACTTCAATTTTTGATGAATAATGAAACCACTTAGTAGTAGTTAAAAAAACTGACTTTTTTATTTAAATGAAATTTTACCGCTTCTGTGAATTGAATTTAGAAAATACTACATACATGGATGTTATGAAGAAGTAAAATTTGGTTCAATAAGATTAAAATAATTTTTGGTGAATAGTAACTTTTGACTTTTATTTACCGCGGTTAAAGGTAAATAAGGTAATTCAAGGTAAAAAGAATATTATAATAATTCAAAATTACCTTAACACATGTCCACATATTATTTGTTGAGTAATTAATCACCATGGTCATCTTTGGGTCGATTTTGGGACCCCATTGAGCCACTTGGGAGTGATAATGACAATTTAGATTAATTAACTTAAAGTAAAGGCAAAAATCACAAAAGCAAATATCTTTTAGTAAATTAATTTTTAGAAGGGGTTATGTAAATTATCATTTCGACTATAAATATTAATTTTAAAGCTAAAAATATTTAATATATCATGGTACTTTTGTTATAATTTTTAGACATCAAATAATTTAAATTATTTATGACACAATAATGATGCAGTGTTTACCTCATTAATAAATCATTTAAATAAATAAGATTATAATGACTAAAATATTATCCAAAACCTATCCAATTCTTATTGGATGATTTTATTTAGACCATTAGTCATCTTATATTTTACTCTAATTATTTTTTGACCATTATAAACCGAATATAATTATATAATAAAATAATGTTTTCACACTTTCCTAAAAAGCCCCTCCTCCCCCTTATAAAAGGAGACCACTTATAACCAATTCCTCACACCTCTCAATCCATTTGGATCATCCAAACTCTGACCAATTAATCTCCCTACATCCTTCTCCTCCACCTAGAAGCCTTACCTTAGGCAGAAGGCACTTAAAGAAGTCCTTTGCTTCAAACCAAAGGGAGTTACCAAAATTAAAGGTAACGGTTTCCCTTAATTTGTTTTCTTTTATTTTACTTCTCCAACCCCTAAAATATTTTTATTCCTTTCTTTTGTAACAACACCAGTATCCTCAATATACTAGGATGTTGTTATGATAAATATTTTAACTACACTTACACACACCTCCATCTAATGGGTGAAGAACATAATGTTTCTGTGGATGGCAAACTAACGCCTCACGATACGATGATTGTTCAATTACCTCTTACCGCCTCTCATGGTGGCCATTATGATGGAACTATATTTATATATGATATATATTATTTTTATGTTTTCTTTATGCTTCTGTAATTTTTATTTATAGCATGCCTTTATGGTTTCCATTATGGGTATACGTGATAATCTCATTAGAGGAAGTGAAGACTACTTCCCCCTCAAAGTGATATGACTCGTTAATTCCATATGTGGGACGTATAAAGGATGAAGTTAATGATATTATATATGATATTATATATGAATGTATACTGGAATTATAATATACCTATGTATCATTAAGTTTTAATTCCATTAAAATAATAAATAGAAAAGAAAGTAGCGTTCATGCATACGTACGGATAACCGTCTCTATGAACAGTGCATTTCATTTCTTACCTATAAATGTTATTTACTATTATAAATACATGTATATACTGGATATATATGATGTATATGATATATAAATCATTAATAACATTCTGGATATAATGAACCTTTGACCACATGAACAACAAGTAATTATAAGAAGTCTATTTTTGACTCAAGTACCAAATATCGACAAAACGAACATTATTAACTTAAATGATTAAATACTATTTATAACATGGTAATAAGAGATATAAAAGGAATAATAAACTTTAAAAGGGTTCTTAAGCAATTAGAAATTAACTTTAGTTTATTATTTATGAGATTAAATAACGATCGAGTCAAGTCGGACACGAGGTAAGGGATTTTCTTATCTCACTTTTAATTCTGTGAAATTTCCATTGTTCACCACTTATTCATTTCATGTGGTGTATTGTGTACTGAATTTTGATATATATTATCATGATTATAATTATATTCATGTTATTTTGTGATGCATTTGGTTATTATTAACTTTTGTTCATATGACTTGATTGATTACAACGAAGTAAGGGGTTTTCATGTCACTTTTTATTCCCATGAGATTCATGCTATATTGGCCACTATTTCCTTTTTTGTGGCATATGTACTATCCATGATTTTACACTTTGTGTAATATACTTTCATTTATGAGTATTTTCATCTTCATTTTATGATCCTTATTTCATGTGGCGTATGTTTTGTAAGTAACCAAATCGGTAAGGGAACCTTTCACCCTCCTTTTTTTAAAAGACTTCTTTTAGTTAGGTCTTTTACTTTACATCTTATTATGTTGGGATATGTTCTTATATATCTTTATTGATATAAATTTTATGTCCAAGTGATGATATACCCTTTTTATCTCATCAACTAATTTTATGAATTTTAAAGTGACGTCGTTAGGCTGTCGAATTTTTACAAGGGAACTTCTTAACCCAATTTCAATTCTCTGGGTTCAACTTGTACTTCTTGAATATGTCATCCTATGAATATCTGTGAATGAGATATAATTTTTTTACACTTAATATCCACTTATATTGTGTGTATTTATATTTTTCACACATAATTATGTGATTGATTTATCCTTAATTTAAGGATACCATCTTTATAAGGGATTTCATCTCAATTTACATTTCCACTGAGACTTCATTGTTGTTATGCACCAATTAACTCTTATATGGTGTATATACTGTCCTTTGAAATATTATATCATGAATCCCATTATTCTCATGATGTTATAAATTTCTAATTCAGTTTTATTCCATAATTATTGGTATTCAATAGTTTCTCATTTTGTTAAAAACTCTTTAACTAAAATATCATTTTAAATGTTATAAAGATTTATTCTTATAAATATTTATCATTAATTTCCATGTTTTAAAAATGGTTTTATGGATTTATTTATATATAAATTAATGTTTTAAAATGATAATTCATTTAAAATCTTCAAAGTGGTATGGGACACTTTGATTCAAAAATATCTTTTTAAATGGTTTTGAAAAGGATTTGATAAAGCATTGTTTATGTCAATATCTTGATTTGATATATTAGAATGTGGAAATGTTATATTTCCTTTATACTTGTGTTATGTGTTATGATTATGTTATGGTTATTGGGCATTTTTTATGTATACGGGTGGTTCCGTGATAAACCTAGGGCGGGTGAGCCTGAGATAGCTCTCCAATGCATTGGGTAACGTGACAGAGGTAAACATGATGTTTCTATGAAGAGATTTAGGGAATATATTGTGATGGGTATTCCAAGTGTAACTCCCTATGTAGTTGTGATAGCTACAATGTAAGTTTGATATGTATTCCATAAGTATCCTTTATGATTTATTATTTGTGTGTGTTATTCATAAATCTTATGATTTCGTAAGGTATGTTATGATTGAAAAGTATGGTTTCATTGATTTATATTTATTTATGGGATAATGTTATACTTTTGTATTTATTGATGGGATAATGTTTTCTTTCCTTATTTTATAACCATTATTGAGCTTTTTATGCTCATCCCAAGTTTGTGAAAAAATTTCCATAGGACATAAAGATGAATAGGGTCAAGGATGGGATCAAGAAAAATTCATGATCTCTAAAATATGGAACTACACATGTTTCTTTTAAGAGTTTTTATTTTATGAAAAAAATGGATACTGAGTAGTAGTGTCCACTTGTAATATTCAAGTTGTTATGTAATAGTTATAGCCTAATTCTCTAAAACTATAAACCTGAAAATATCCTCAATGTAAATTATTCATTTAATTCAATATTATGTAATGTTTAAGGCTGGGTCCTTACAGTTGGTATCAGAGGTTGGTTTAGATAACTTTAGAGGTTAGGGTGTTATTTAAGAATAAGTAACATTACCATAATTGTTAGGATTTTAGAAAGAGTCATATTTATTTTAGATAAAGTGAATGAGTTTAAGATAACATGAATAAGTATATCTTAGTATTTACCCTCCACATAAGATATTATATGATGATTTTACTGATATACTCACACATACCTTTTTGGTTTTAGTAAATGGCTGGATATAGCAGGCATCAAAGTAACAGTATATGTGAAGAAAATTGTGACGGTTTACAGAATGAACAATTGAATGAAATGGGAGCTACAATGAGAACTCTTTTGGTTATTCTCAACCAAATATCTGGAGTCATGATTAACCACTTGAACCTTTGTGATTTTTATAAGGCATCGTATATGTGAGAAACAAATCCCCCCGGATGTTCAAGTAATAATCATAAAGGTATGTATGTTCAAAAACCTATGTGTAAAGGATGTGGAAAGAAACACCTGGTAAAATGTTTCAAAGGGATGGGAAGATGCTATAGATTCCAAAATGAAGGTCATAAAGCAAGAACCTGCCATGGAAAAAGGAAGCATCCAATTGACTCTAGGAAAGGGAAAGAAGTTCTTTCTGAGGGAACAATTGAATGTTTTAAATGTGGTGTGCATGGTCATTATACAAACACATGTCCTATAAAGAAGTTTTGGGAATGGGATCACCAGGATCGTAAAAATATTTTTTTACCAATACCTAATTCTATTCTGATTGGGGATGAAGAAACTGACAATGACCAATGAAAGGTATGGATTATTTCTTAACATATGTTTTGATATTATTGAATCTTAGGATATGATTCATGATTCTGTTTGTAGGAAAATATTATTTCAGAATAAGTTGAAAATGAATGTTTAATGGATCATGAAGAATGTTGAATGATTAAGAAGTCAACATATAAGGGATTCAAGAGTTATAGTAGATTTTAGGATGGTGAAATGCTTAAAAGTATTAAGTCTCTTTTGATGATGGGAATTACATTAGAAGACTTTTTATAGTATGTATAACCCTGAAGTTTGATATATGAAAATTTTATTCAAGGAATAATTATCTTTTCTTTTGTGTATATAGTTATAAAGAACCATTTGGGTTTATATGATCCTTGAATTTGAGGAAATTATAGGTTAATACATTTTTGGGATGAAAAATGATAGTTATTAGATAACCTTTGGGGATAAAATAAGTTATGGTTATTTTTGATAAATTTATCTCTTTTTTGGAATGATATAAAATTATATAGTTTTGAAAAAAAGGAGAACACGCGGACCGTGTGACAACCCGTCGCTTCGGACAAAGTTGTGGGAATCAAACCCACAACCAAAGTGTGATTAGGATTTATCAGCTACCACTGGACTACATGAAGTCCCGGGTTATTATGACAAATTATTTTTAGTTAGATGATTTTATGAATCAATAATAAGTTTATTTTGGGTTATCTATGAAAATTATTAACCTAACATGGAGAATATGTTATTAGGTTAATTACTTTTCAATATAAGACATTAAGAGTAACTAATGTTATTTAGAGATAAATGTTAAGATTTATCTTGGAAGACTATGTGATTAAATCCTTCTAAGATTTGGGTCTCAATATTAGTTTGGATTAATTTTAGGGACAATTGTTTATTGAATGGTCTTTGTTGATCTTTGGGTTTTGTTTGACAATTTTTGGACATTAAGAGTAGTTTTTATTCTTGTAAAACATTATCCTTTTTGGGTATTATCTGATCTTGCATTAAAAAAATTTGGTTTTAGATTATGTCTAAAGACAAGGGAAATATATAGTTCTTTTTTTGTGTATTATGTGATTCTCAAGCAGATGATTCTTGTGCTTTTGATGTGACCATGTCTTTTTTAATGCTCTTTGTTTGGAGAAAAGATTATTTTTTGGTAGAAACTTATTAAAGGATCAAACTCTACTTGAAGATAAGTATATTTCCTTATGTTCTTATTCTATGTAGTAATTGAATTCCACCAAATTATGGAAAGGAATGTAAAACAAAAATGTTGTTGGTTTACATTTCCTACTGGGTAATCAATGACCATTTAACCCATCACATGTTTGTGATTTTCTGATGGTTAACTTTCTCTTAAACATGTTTTATATCACTCTCCATCAGAACTTGACCCTTTGTTTTCTCTTACATGTCCATGTTTTCCTACATGGAATCCTAGTATGGGTTATCTCGGGTGACCTTTTTTCTTCTCTTTCTTTATTTTAAAGTGATAGTTTTATTGACACTTTTTCCGATGTGGGACTTTCAATGAAGTTTTCGAGCCCATTTTTTTTAAATTGTGAGGATGCAATTCCCAAAAGGAGGGAAGGATGTAACATCCTAGGTAAATAAAGAATAAGACATATTTCATATTTATTAATATTTGTGAATTAAATATTAATTTTACTTTAAAGGGGTTTCTATGTTTGATAGCATACCCGATACGCAACAATGAGTTTTTTTAAAATCTTACGTTGCACACTAATAATAAAATATTATTATTTTAAATGGAAGTTAAATCCTAGCCATTATATTGGCAGGAATGAACAAAACCGACTAAAATGTGATTATACAGGTTTTTTAGATGTATTTAATTTTATCCAATAAATGTTAGAGGCTTACAATGTGAATAAATCTAATTTTTAGCATAATTTACATTAAAAGGTTGATTTACCGCCTTTTAATGGCAAACCCTCTTTACATCTAGTTTTGGTCATTTTTATATGTTCTATTTGACTAAATAAAATTATTATTTTGATTTGGGACATTAAATTTTACTTTGGGTAATTTTTTGGTATTTTTCGGATAAAGTTCATTTTTTTAATGAATAGTGGAAAATAGTGTATTTTAATTCAAAAGTGCCTTTTAATATAATTTATTTATATGGTTAGATTAATTTTTTAATTGGTTTTGAAGTTTAATTAGAATATATTTTTACCATTTAATCCAATGTTGGTCATTGGAATTAATTTCACTTTCAAATTGAACGTAAACTAGTGTCAATCTTTTGATAGTTATTGTTTCTTAAAAATGAGCTATTTGTTTTAACAATGGGAATTAATTTTAAAATTAATTAATGACAATTTTATGTTTTGAATTTGGAAAAAATAAACATCATTTTTGAATTTGGAATATCAAATAAAGATTAGGATTATTTTTTGGTATTTTTCTAAAAAACATCAATTTTTGATGAATAGTGAAACCACTTAGTAGTAGTTAAAAACTGACTTTTTGATTTAAATGAAATTTTAGCACTTCTGTGAATTAAATTTCAAAAATCCGACATACATGGTTGTTATCAAGAAGTAAAATTTGGTTTAATAAGATGAAAATAATTTTTGTTGAATAGTAACTTTTGACTTTTATTTACCGCGGTTAGAGGTAAATAATGTAATTCAAGGTAAAAAGAATATTATAATAATTCAAAATAACCTTAACACTTGTCCACACCTTATTGGTTGAGTCATTAATGACCATGGGCATATTTGGGTCGATTTTGGGACACCATTTAGCCACTTGGGAGTGATAATGACAATTTAGATTAATTAACTTAATGTAAAGGCAAAAATGATAAAAGCACATATCTTTTAGTAAATTAGTTTTTAGAAGGGGTTATATAAATTATCTTTTCAACTATAAATATTAATTGGAAATATAAAACGATTTCCTATATCATGATATTTTTTTTATAATTTTTAGACATAAAATAATTTAAATTATTTATGACACAATAATGATGCAGTGTTTACCTCATTAATAAATCATTTAAATAAATAAGATTATAATGACTAAAATATTATCCAAAACATGTCCAATTCTTATTGGATGATTTTATTTCGACCATGAGTCATATTATATTCGACTCTAATGATTTTTGGACCATTATAAACCGAATATCATTATATAATAAAATAATATTTTCCCACTTTCCTAAAAAGCCCCTCCTTCCCCTTATAAAAGGAGACCACATCTAACCAATTCCTCACACCTCTCAAGCCATTTGTCTCATCCAAACTCTACCCCATTAATCTCACTACATCCCTCTCCTCCACCTAGAAGCCTTACCTTAGGCATAAGGCACTTAAAGATGTCCTTTGGTTCAAACCAAAGGGAGTTACCCAAATTAAAGGTAACGGTTTCTCTTAATTTGTTTTCTTTTATTTTACTTCTCCAACCCCTAAAATATTTTTATTCCTTTATTTTGTAACAACACCAGAATCCAAAAAATACTATGATGTTTTTATTAGAAGGATTCAAAATACACTTACACACACCTCCACCTAATGGGTGAAGAACATAATGTTTCTGTGGATGGCAAATTAACGCCTCACGAAACGATGATTGTTCAATTACCTCTTACTGCCTCTCATGGTGGCCATTATGATGGAAATGTATTTATATATGATATATATTATTTTAAGGTTTTATTTATGCTTCTATAATTTCTATTTATAGCATGCCTTTATGGTTTCCATTATGGGTAAACGCGATAACCTCATTAGAGGCAGTGCGGACTACCGCCCCCTCAAAGTGATATGACTCGTTAATTCCATATGTGGGATGTATAAAGGATGGAGTTAATGATATTATATATGATATTATATATTAAATTATACTGGAATTATAATATACCTATGTATCATTATGTTTTAATTCCATTAAAATAAGAAATAGAAATGAAAGTAGCGTTCATGCGTACGTACGGCTTACCATCTCCATGAACGGTGCATTTCATTTCTTACCTCTAAATGTTATGTACTATTATAAATACATGTATATAATGGATATATATGATATATATGATATCTAAATCATGAATATCATTCTGGATATAATGAACCTTTGACCACATGAACAACATGTAATTATAAGAAGTCCATTTTTGACTCAAGTACCAAATATCGACAAAATGAACATTATTAACTTAAATGATTACATAATGTTTATAAAATGGTAATAAGAGATATAAAAGGAATAAAAAACTTGAAAAAGGTTCTTAATCAAGTAGAAATTAAATTTAGTTTATTATTCAGAATATTAAAGAACGATCGAGTCAAGTCGGACACGAGGTAAGGGATTTTCTTATCTCACTTTTAATTCCATGAAATTTCCATTGTTCGCCACTTATTCATTTCATATGGTGTATTGTGTACTGACTTTTGATATATATTATCATTATTATCATTATATTCATGTTATTATGTGATTCATTTTGTTGTTATTAACTTTTGTTCATACGACTTGATTGATTACAAGGAAGTAAGGGTTTTTCATCTCACTTTTTATTCCCGTGAGATTCATTCTATATTAGCCAGTATTTCCTTTTGTGTGGAATATGTACTGTCCATGATTGTACACTTTGTGTAATATACTTTCATTTATGAGTATTTTCATCTTCATTATATTATCCTTCTTTCATGTGGCGTTTGTTTTGTAAGTTACCAAATCGGTAAGGGAACCTTTCACCCTTCTCTTTTTAAAAGACTTATTTTGGTTATGTCTTTTATTTACATATTATTATGTTGGGATTTGTTATTATATATCCTTATTGATTTAAATTTTATGTCCAATTGATGAGATACACTTTTTATATAATCAACTCATTTTCTTAATTTTAATGTGACGTCGTTAGGCTGTCGAATTTTTACAAGAGAACTTCTTAACCTAATTTCAATTCTTTGGGTTCAACTTGTACTTCTTAAATATGTTATCCTATTAATATGTGTGAATGAACTCTTATTTTTTTACACTTAATATATACTTATATTGGGCATATTTATATTTGTCACATATAATTATGTGATTGATTTATCCTTAATTTAAGGATACCATCTTTATAAGGGATTTCATCTCAATTTACATTTCCACTGAGACTTCATTTTTGTTATGCACCAATTCACTCTTATATGGTCTATATACTGTCCTTTGACATATTATATCATGAATCCCATTATTCTGATGATATTATAAAGTTCTAATTCAGTGTTATTCCACAATTATGGATATTCAAGAGTCTCTCATTTTGTTAAAAACTCTTTAACTAAAATATCATTTTAAGTGTTTTAAAGATTTATTCTTCTAAATATTTATCATTAATTTCCATGTTTTCAAAATTGTTTTATGGATTTATTTATATGGAAATTATAGTTTTCATATGATAATTCATTTAAAAGCTTCAAAGTGGTATGGGACACTTTGATTCAAAAATCTATTTTTAAATGGTTTTGAAAAGGATTTGATAAAGAGTTGTTTATGTCAATATCTTGATTTTATATATTAGAATGTGGAAATGTTATCTTTCCTCTATACTTGTGTTATGTTTTATGATTATGTTATGGTTATTGGGAATTTTTTTACGTATACGAGTGGTTCCATGATAAACCTAGGGTGGGTGAGCCGAGATAGCTCTCCAATGCATTGGGTAACATGACAGAGGTAAACGTGATGTTTCTCCTAAGAGATTTAGGGAATATACTGTGATGGGTATTCCAAGTGTAACTCCCTATGTAGCTGCGATATCTATAATTTAAGTTTGATATGGATGCCATAAGTAACCTTTATGATTTATGATTTGTGTGTGTTATTCATAAATCATATGATTTTGTAAGGTATGTTATGATTGAAAAGTATGATTTCATTGATTTGTATTTATTGATGGGATAATGTTTTCCTTTTTTATTTATTGATGGGCTAATGTTTTCCTTCCTTATTTTATAACCCTTACTGAGCTTTTTATGCTCATCCCAGGTTTTTGAAATGTTTTCCATAAGACATAAAGATGAATAGGTCCAAGGATGGGATCAAGGAAAATTCATGCTCTCTAAAACATGGAACTAGACATGTTTCTTTTAAGAGTATTTATTTTATGAAAAAATGGATATTGAGTAGTAGTGTCTACTAGTAATATTCAAGTTATTATGTAATAGTTATGGCCTAATTCTCTAAAACTATTAACCTGAAAATATCCTCAATGTGAATTATTAATTTAATTCAATATTATATATGGTTTAAGGTTGGGTACTTATAAGTGAAGTACACAGAGAATCCTTAGTTTTGTTATTAACTCTATGAGTGATGCACAACCAATCCTTGTTTTGGATCCATTGATCAATGGATCCAAATAGATATAAATATCATTAACTATCTCCCAGTTTCCTGACATCCATATAGTCTTCTAAATATTAATGAATTGCATAGAGAAACCTTAGTTTTGTTATTAGATTATATTTGGACCAAAGAAACCATTTGAGAAAATGTAAATGTAATGTTATGATATAATTTCTCTATTTTTTTGAAAAAATATATAATAAAATGTTGATTTAGTTTTCATTATTCCTTGTAGAGTTTGTTTATTTTATAAGATTTCTATCCATGGTTCATGTCTTTGTATGAATAACAATAATGCTATCTCTGCTCAATCACAGAGTTAATCTTGATGTTTACATAGTAAAATCATTGTCCATATAATTAATGTGTTGTTTCATATTTATGTTTAATTTATTTTTTTTTAGAATTACTCACATAATAATTTCTTTATTAAAGAGGTGGATTATTTTGTTTGATTTGGGGAGCTATGTCCAACTTTCATGCTTCTTATCCCTTAAAACCTTTTCACCCCTATAGTGGTGCATTTATCACTTTCTTTCAAATTACCTCCACTGCATTTGCAGGAATACCAACGATGCCAAATCTACTTAATCATATTGTTAATATTGATGCTTTAACCATAAAATCATTGTACATATAGTTAATATAATGTTTTATATTTATTTTTAATTTATTTCTTGTTGTTATTACTCACATAATAATTATTTTCTTTTATAGGTGGATTCTTTTGTTCGAGTTGGGGTGCTTTTTCTAACTTCCATGCTTCTTCTCCCTTAAAACCTTTTCACCCCTATAGTGGTTCATTTATAACTTTATTTTAACTTACCTCCACTACCTTTGTAGGAAGATCAATGATGCTACATCGGCTCAATTATAGAGGCAATCTGAATGTTTTCACAATAAAATCATTGTCCATATAATTACTGAATTATTTAATATTTATGTTTTCTTTATTTATTTTTAGTATTACTCACATAATAATTTTTTTCTTATTTGTGTGGATTATTTTGTTCAATTTGTGGAGTTCTATCCAAATTTCATTCATCTTATCCCTTAAAACCATTTCACCCCTATAGTGGTGCATTTATCAATTTCTTTCAAATTACCTCCAATGCCTTTATAGGAATAGAAACGATGTTGCCTATGCTTAATTATAGAGGTAATCTTGATGTTTTCATAGTAAAATCATTGTACATAGAATTAATGTATTTTTTCATATTTATGTTTAATTTATTTCTTTTTAGTATTACTCACATAATATTTGTTTTCTTATATTGGTGGATTATTTTGTTTTATTTGGGGTTCTCTGAGCATATTTAATCCCTTTCTACACCAAAACTTCACAAAATTCTTCTCCCTCAAAACCTCTCACCCCTACAGTATTGACATTTATCATTGTCTTTCATGTTCCCTCTACTAATAAATCATAGAGGTAATATTGATATTCACACAGTAAAATCCTTGTCTATAGAATTAATGTATTATTTCATATTTATGTTTAATTGATTTATTTTTATTATTATTCATAATAATTTTTTTCTTATAAAGGTGGGTCATTTTTTTGAGTTTATGTGGTTTGTTCGAACCTGCTCATGTAGTGGTGGTAGTTTGAAAAATAAATTCAATGTAAATTATGGTAACATTGAAAATTATGGTTTTTTTGAAACTTTAGGATGTGTAGGAATTGACCTCACCTCAATATGACACATGATGTGACTGGTATGAATCCAATTAATTCTTTCAATTTTAAATTGAAATTAATTTTATTAAAAAATAAAACTCACTCAATGTGTTCATTATGAGTTTAAAATCAACATTTTACTTTAAAAAGTTTCCCTCACTGAAAAATGAGAAAACACGCTTGGGTTTCTTGATAATTTAGGGCATCGATTCAAAAATAATTTGGGACGTGTTGGAATTGGTCTCATGTCAAACTGATGCATGATGTGATCTATATGAGTCAAAGTGTGTGATTCATGTTTAAAATGGCATTTCAGTATAAAATTAAAGTAACCTACTCAAAACTGAGAAAATACATTCATATTTCTTGTATAATTTAGGAAAAAAATACATAATTGATTGGGAATATGTAAGAATCATCCACACCTCAATTCGATGTATGGTGTGACTGATATGACTCTAAGTGTATCATTATTTAAAATTGAGATCAATTTTAGTAAAAAAACAAATTTACCAACTCAAAACTGAACAAACACATTTATATTGTTTTTATACTTTAGGAAAATGATATATAAGTGATTTTAGAAGTGCATGAATCAGACGTACCACAATTTGATACACAATGTGACCGAAATGACTCCAAGTGCGTGTTTTTATTTAAAATTTACATTAATTTTAGTAAAAAGGTCAACTAACCTAATCAAAACTGAGAAACCCCATTAAAAGTTTTTATATACTTTAGGAAAATGATCCATAAGTCATTTTTGATGGGTAGGAATCAGCCACACATCAATCTGATATATAATGTGATCGGTATGAGTCAAAGTGCATGTTTCAATTTTAAAATGTCATTTTAGTAAAAAATATAGGTGACATACACAAAAATGAGAAAACACATTTAGATTGTTTTGATACATTATAAAAATATTAATAAGTCATTTGGGATGTGTAAGAATCAGCCACACCTAATTCTGATGCATGATCTAACCGATATGACTCAAAGTGTTTATTTTTATTCAAAATTTTCATTAATTTTAGTAAAATGGAAAATTTTCCTACTCAAAACCATGAAAACACATTTTTATTATTTTGATAGTTTATGAAAATGATCCATAAGTAATTTTTGACGTGTAGGAATCAACCTCACCTCAATGTGATATAATTTGTGCTCATTATGACTCACAGTTTCCATTATTAGTTTAAAATTGATATTTTAGTTTAAAAAGTATCAATCACTGAAAACCAATCAAACACGCTTGTATTTTATTGATAATTTAATAGAATTATTCATAAGTCATTTGTGATGTTTAAGAATCTGTTTCACATCAAACTAATACATGATGTGATCGTAATGAGTCAAAAGTGTGTGTTTCCAGTTTCAAATGACATTTTAGTAAAAATGGAAACTAACGTACTAAAAAATTAGAAAACACATTCATATTGCATTGATACTTTAGGAAAATGATACAAAATTCATTTGAGATGTGTTGGAATTAGTTTCACATAAATCTAATGCACGATGTGACCAATATGAATCTAAGTTCATTTTTTAATTTAAAATTAACATCAATTTTAGTAAAATTAACACTTTCTATTAATTTATTTATTTATATTGATACTAAAATAAAATTGTTTTTTTAAAATTTTTATTATTTTTATAGATCATGGGTGGTTTTTTTTCAATATCATGAGTTAGATTAGAATTAAAAGATAAAGTAACATTGATATTTTTTAATGTATGTAATAATTTTTATTTATGTAATTGTATGAACTAATGTTTGAAATATCTATAATATCGTGTTTTTTTCTAGTGTTTGTGTTGTAAATTTCATCTCATTTAAATCCTATATTAGTACTTGTTTTTTTTATATCTGGTGTGTTTCAGGTGCTACGGTGTGTTGTAATAGAACACTACAATAGTGTTATAGTGTGCTATTACAGCACACTATAGTTTGGCCCTTTATCAGTACTATTAAAAGTGCTTATAAAGGACTAATTTATCAGCACTCATAGAAACATAGATAAAGGTTCATTTTATTAGCACTCAAAAAGCACTGATAAATAGTTCCTTTAGCATCGCTAAATTAAAGCACTGATAAATGGTTCCTTTAGCATCTCTAAATTAAAGCACTGATAAATGGTTCCTTTATCAGCACTTTTAAAAATGTTGATAAATGGTTCCTTTATTACTGCTTTTAAAAGCTCTCATAAAGGTCTCATTTATTAGTTCTTTCTTTAGCACTGATAAAGGACCCCTTTATCAGTGTTTTTTCACCACTAATAAAAAACTAGGGCTTTTAACCTTTCTCATGTAGTCAATGCTTTTCTAGCACTAATAAAGGTCATTTCTAACATTTTTAAAGGCCTATTTTATAGTATTTCCTTCAGATGGATTTGAATGATCAAGTCTGGGCATTCTTGAAATGTAAAACTCATCTCTTTCTGGTGATTTATTTACAAGATGATTTATCCCTCCTTGAGAGTTCTTCAGATACATGAAATAGTTTTGGAACTTGATCACTTTCAAAATCATAAAATCTGCACAAACACCAATATTATATCATGTTTCCTTGAAATATATAAATAAAAAAACAACTCAACACTACAAATTGATCCATTATAAAATTCAAAATAATAATAATAATAATAGTAATAAATTAGAATTATTGGGGGTAGAGAGAAAGGGAAACATATTATCGATAATTTTTTCATTTTAAATTCAAGAGCATTTGAAAAATTAAAAATTATTTTTAAATCACTCATTAAAGAATGTTAAAAAAACTTCCATAATAATATTTCAAAGATCTCCAACAATATCAAACAGATTCAAACAATAAAATTAAAAAATTTAATTTCAAAATTCCTTCCATATTAAACATGTGATAATATCAAAAAATAAATATATTACATTAAAAATAATAAAAAAAATTGGAATAAGTTTGATAATATCTAATATGAATTTAAAAACATTATAATCAAACAAAACAACTCAAAATAATAAATTGAATTATTTTAGTTTTATATTGTAAATATAATCATGAAAGAAGAAAAAAATAATCTTTATTTAAATATACTTAAAAATGTAAAATTACTTCTCATAGTTTCTATATAATTAATAATAATATATAGAATTATTAAAATGATTAAAACACTTGAAGCGATTGTATAGAAACTCATAATATCAATAAAATTGTGATATAAATCAATCATGGAATTTCCAGAATTCGATACCTACATAAGGGTATGTTTCATGCTATATTTAAGGGTAACATATAAATTGAAAATAATACATAAAGGTAACACATAATTTATAAATATGTGTAAGGGTAATGTTCAATTTGAACAGGTCGCGTAAAGGTACAAGATTACTTGCATAAGGGTAACACTGAATGTCCATGTGCTACATGAGGGTACAATTTATTTGTGTAAGGGTAAACATGAAATTCAACAAGCTATGTAAGGGTAATCTTAAATATTTCCTAAGTGTAACAATAAATTTATAAACATTTGGTAAGGATAATATTTAGTTGTGTAAGGGTCATAGAATAACTTCATACGTTGTGTAAGAGCACAATACTATTTTCATAAAGGTAAATAGATTATTAAACTCCTTGCTTAAAGGTAAGAAAACACTCACAAAAGGGTAAATAGTATGTTGTATAAAGGTAAAACATATATTTTATAGATCACATAAGGGTAAGAAGGGTTAAAATAAAGTTAAAAGGTGAGTTGCATAAGGGTATAAACAGAGTTACATAAGGGTAAAGTATGGTTTAAAAAACTTGTGTAAAGGTACCAAAAGATTTCTAATACATGTGTATGGGTGAAAAATAAACATAGAAAAATAATTTTTCATATGATTCAACCAAAAATAAATATAAATAATAACAATAATAATAATAATAATAATGAATGAAGAAATAATTAATAAAAAATAAAATCAATAGAATTGTTGTTATAAATAAAAACAATAATATTTGTAATTATCAAAATAATAAATAATTAAAGTGGTCCAAAGGAAGCACTCCAAAAATATAAATTGTAAAAATTATTATATTTTGAATCATTTTATAAATATTAATCTAATTTATTAGGAAAAATGACCAAAGAACCTTTTAGTTTAAATGTGATAAGGATAATGTGATATTAGACCAAATACGCACTAATGTATATATACCAATGAGTTCATAAGAAAGTGCTGAGTATAGGTACTTCATAAACTATATCGTTGACTTCATTTGATATGGTTATGTGTTTCTTACAATATAAAATTTGGAAACCTTTTAAATTTTCAAATCATTTAAAAATGAAATATATAATCAACTAGGTAATGCATTAAGATACTTTGACCGGATTGGGGCGGTGAATACTTGAGTTAGGAATTTATTGATTATTTAAGAGATTTTGGAATAGTTTCAATACTCACTCCTAGAAAATCACATTGGAATAATGTCTTTTAAAGGAGGAATCATACTTTTTTATACATGGTTTGATCAGTTATGAGTTAGTGTGACCTTCCTATATAATTTTGGAGATATATTCTGAAAATAGTAGGTTTCATACTAAATTTTATTCTATCTAATACATTCATAAAGACACTATATATGATACGGACTATTAGGTATCCCAAGTTTCCTTTTATGGTAATTTTTGGTTTTGAATTATACATACAAAGTTTGGATTTTGAAAAAATTACCACTAAATCAGATAAATATTTATTATTGGTTATCTCAAAGAAATAGTGAGTTATTATTTTTATAATCCATAAAAATACAAAGTGGTTGTGTCTCAATATGGTATTTTACTTTAGAAAGATCATATTAATAAAAGTATTAGTGAGATAAAAATTTAACTTATATAAATTCAAGACTATAAAATAATAATGGATATTAAAAAAGAAATTGATTTAGTTTCAAAAGAGGTTGTGGAAATTGAACCAACTCTGTATATATAATATCTTTCAAGGTCTAGTAGAATTCATCATGAGACAAATATATATATAATTTATGTGGTCGGTAATGCTTAATTAATTTTCATATAGGATGAAATTAATACCTACCAAGAGTCTATTAAGGGTTTTGATTCCAAAATATAGTTAGAATATATAAGATATAAGATGAATCCATATACACTAACCAAGATTGGAACTTGGTGGATGCACCTGAAGGGGTGAGATATATAGGGTAAAGTTTTTTTCTATTAAATAACTAACATGGATGGTAGATTTTCTAGCTATAATGGTCGTTTTATGATAAAAGGGTATGAAAAAATTCATGGTATTTAGTATAAGGTGACATTTTCATCAATGATGATGATATATCCCATTTGAATATTTATTTACATAAAAAATTATTATGATTATGATATATATAAAATTTATGTTGAAACCAATTTCCTTAATAGTAATTTAGTCAAGGATGTGCACATGATATAACCTAATTTTTTTGAGGATACAAATTTTTTGTTAAGGTATTCAAGTTACAGTGATCTATTTATGGATTAAAACATTATTCCTGGAGTCATAAAATTTGGTTTTATGATATCATAAAATATTTTGGTTTCATTAATAATATGGATAAGTCTTGTGTATACAAGTGGGTTAGTGGGAGTATTATGGTATTTTTTGTATTGTATATGACTAATATACTAATCATCAAAAATGATTTTACAACATTAAATTTCATAAAGATGTACTTGGGAAAATTATTCTCAATGAAATACATGGTTAAAGCATCGTACATATTGGGTATAACAATTATAGAGTTATATCAATTAGATTCATTGGTTTGAGTTAGAACATATATAATAATAAAGTGCATAATAGGTTTGGACCGAAGAACTCTAAGAAGGGGTATTTACCATTGTTACATGGTACGAGTCTTGAAAAAGTTTAATTCCCTTCTAATGAGTTTAAAATGGAAAAAATTAATGAGATTCCATATGATTTTAAAATAAGTTCCATAATATACACCATGTTTAGTACTCAACCCGATGTCTCATGTAATTTGAAAATTACTAGTAAATAAAAATCCAATCTTGGTGCGAGTTGCAAGATTATTGTGTTGAAAGACAATAAGTATTTGGGAATAACTAAGGATTTATTCTTATTATTTTGTACTAAAGAAGAGCTAATTTTAAATGGTTATAAAATACATAGATTCGAAATTTAAAAATATGATTCAATATCTTAAACTAGATTCATGTTTTTCCTCCATGATAGAGATATTAGTTGGAATTGCTCAAAAAAACCACCTTGGAAGACTCTAAAAAAAGAAAAAGAACATTTATATATCAAATATTTTAAAGGAAACTATTTAGATCAAGAATTTAATCACTGAACTTGGGGAGGTATTTTTATTATTAGGATCAATGGATCGCTATTGTGACAATAGTGGAGAAATTTCTCAGGACAAGTAGTTGTAGTCTTACCAAAGAACTAAAAACATCATTAAATGATACTATATCATTCAATAAATTATTAATAGGGGTGTTTTAAATATCTATTATAAAACTACAGAGGATAATATAGTAGATCTATTTAAAATCTATTAATGTAGCATAATCATGAGAGTCATGTAAAGTATATGGGTATTATATACAAGGGGGTATATGAAATTTTTGTTTTCAATATAAATCTATCATTGTTTTATAATAAATAAAATATATATTTATCATTCATCCATGAATTTTTTGATTTTACATGATAGTCTAATGATGAAACCCCATCAATAACTTTGAGTTTTTTCTAATAAAGTATCATCATAGATTATAATGGTTTTTGATTATTTATTATTAACATGGGTAGAGTCTTCTATATGATACATAGTAAACTCACGAGATAATAAGTAGTGATTATTAGCTTTAAATTTATATCAAATGGAATATTAAACTTATTTCCATTCATATACATAGAGGTTTATTCAGTATATAAATACCCATTACCCGATATTATCAAATTATTTTTCAAGATAACCTTTATACTTTGATACCTTTCTTATTCTAGATTTTAGGTTAAGATAATTGGGGTGTGTTCGGGTACGTTTATAATCATGTGGTGGTTATTTGTTAACAAAAAATAGATTTATACTTCTATATGAAAATTATGAAATTTAGGCCATTGATTAAATTTGACTGGGTAAATGTATATTCATGCTTAGTTGAGTGACATGTGTTGTTATCATTTACTTAAATGAATTAAATGTGATGTATTTATTCAATTTAATTAGAATATTTCAAAGAATCAAAATATTATGAGTTTTTCAGAATTATATTAGCATGGTTCATGTCTAGGGTCTGAATTAATTTCTTAGACCAAGATATTATATAAGTATAAATATGATTTATTAAGATACATCTTGTGGTAAACATTAAAATATGAAGATACTAGCATGGTTGATAGTGATCATGCCAAGTACCTTTATATCTTGAGTGGAAATTATGTTTTTCTAGAGGCTGATATTTTCATATAATTATGTATTTGGTAATTCATAATTTTTTTAATTCTATAAAGACCAATTGGGCTACACAGTAGTCCATGTAATAAGGAAGAATTTTGGTATGAATTATTGGTCAAATATTTGAGATATTTTGTTTGATATTAATATCAAAAAGAGTTTATATGAATATAAAAAGAGTTGTTAAGTTTTTTATAATTTCTAAGAATATTTATTGGAAGTGGTTGATTATTGGATATATGCACTAAATCATAATCCATGACATGGTGAAGTTCACTATTCTGTGGCTTATATTATGATGTGGTTGTTTGTTACACAATATGGCATTCATCATGAATGATATGAGATATCTATAAACTATATCTCCTGTGATTATTATCATAATATTATCTTATAATAAATCATATGATGATGTTTTGGTGATTAATTGATATATAAATAAGTTTAAGAACTTCTTAATAAATGTGGAATTTATTATAAATGTTACAATGGATGGATCAAAAGATATATCTTATTTTGAAATGTATGAAATGGATGGACTCTATGTGGACTCTATTATTCAATGAAGGATTTATATTTAATGGGATTTTAGGGATCTCATTTCAATTAAATTGATTCATCTCATTAAATTTATAACTCTCTCTCATTATATTCTCATCAATAACTATAGGGGTGGTAATAGCATTCCATTTGAAGGATAAAAGGTCCTAATAAACAATTTGGTTATAATATTTGGTCTATGGATATGTATATAGGTCATTAAATCCTTTTCATTCACTAAAAGGTATCCATTAACCTCACTAATCATGTAATAATGTATATCAACAATGATGTTTTCATGATTTATTTTCATTTATCTTTATCGTATCCTTTCCTAGTCGATCTTGTGGTCGAGTTTTTTTATACACAACATTTATCCATATATGTATCCTATAAGACCGTTAAAAAAATATTACACACATAATCAATACAGATAAATGGAAATTTTTTTAGAGATTATAAATTAAAATATTACATGAATTCAACTATCACTCTAATTGAGTAATTTGAGAACTCATGACATATTTGAGACTTTTAGATCTAATAAAAATAATATTGATCAATATTGATCAAGTGAATAATCTATCTTCCCATGAAAAATAAATATTTTACACTTCATTCAAAAAATTAAACTAATATTCATATTTAGTTAGTGTTATTATAAAATTATAAATTTAAAATATCTTCAATCATGACCAAGCATTATATGTGAAATGTCAGTTGGATCATGGTGCTTATTCAAATTTTAAAACCTAAAATCTCTAAAAAAATAAATATTGATCAATTTTTTTGAATTGATATTAAATTATAGTATAATATCTTGGAAAATATTATTTTTAATTAATATATAATCAATATTAAATATTAATAAAATGATAATATGTTATAGTGTGTTCTTAGTGATAAATTATTTTTATAAAATTAATTGATGTATCTTATTTTTAGTGAATAATGGACAATGAATAATATATAAATAAATAATAGTCTCTATTTTATGATTGTAGTTGGATATGTCATCAAAACATCCAAATGTTTTTAGTATAAATCATGTATATGTAGAGGTAATTGAAACATTTATTGAAATTTCATCATCAAACACCAAATTTGTTTATAAAGGAACAATTAAGTGTCCTTATAAGAAATATGATCTTAAAATACATATATATTTCAATACCATTGAACTATATATATTTTATTATATTTCTTTACCAAGTTATATTTTATAGTATAAAAATATAGGTCAAGGTGAGAGTGCACCACTAGGAAGAGGGTGGGTGAATCAATGGTTACTGAAACACCTACTCTCAAACAACTATTCTCATTATCGGTTAGTTCTTAAGATCAATGAATGAAACCAAATGATGATGTGGGATAGATACAAATGTAATGATCATGAACAAAAAGTTTTGATTGGGTCCACACACTCTTTTTATCAAGTTTTTAATCATTGGTGTCCAATGGTTTCAATCCCACTATCCATGTTCTCAAATTATTTTCATTAAAACAAATAATAGAGTAGGGAGATGGAAATAAACTCTAAGTACAAGAAATATTAATATAAGATTTAATAAGTTGAACAATATCCAACTTCCCTCCTCGAGTATCTCCAATCTTGGATGATGTGTGCACCATCATTATTCTCCTCAAATCTAACCTAAATAACTCTATAATTATCTCTATAATGTTTGGTCAGATCCCTCATTACATCATAATATTTTTACCATGGCTGAATCAACTCAATTTAAATACCTCACATGAATCATGGTGTGACCATTTTAATTAGAGCATGATCTTAAAATACAAAATATTTGGATTATATCTCTTTTTAAATTCTTAAATAGAACCTAAAATTTTTTATCATCATTGAACTAATTCACAACATTATGATGTTAATTGTGGAGTGAACTCCTTATCTCCTCGGTAAAAGTGATGCATGAGTATTTTACAACCTAGGAACTAGAAGTGTGAACTATTATGTGGTGCCATGATCTCTAGTTTACGATATGACTATATCCAAATTCAATATCTATCCCCACATAGAAAAATCATATCACATAATCATGTAAAATCCTTATACAATAAAGACCACGTGATTCCTCTAAAACACATCACGGCACAAAATATATGAATTGCAATGTGATTCTCACATAATGGTAAATTCTTATTCTACTAAGACAAATCACAGTGTAGTGAAAACTCTTTCATGAAATGGTTTTATCTTACTCAATAAATTACATTACTTTACATACAATATCAGCTTTAATTGGAGTCCAACTCATCAATGATCATGTTTTAAATAAATAAAAAATGGAAAAATCATCTAAACTCATTAATGAATTATCTCAATAAATAATTCAAAGTATTATTCCAATGTGGAAGTAATATAATAACCACAACATATGATAGAATGATATTTTTAAGAGTTATATAACTCTTGGTGTAGTGATCAATAATATTTTAACCATGTATCAATTGAGAACCTCTCACAACTCCCCCATTTTCAGTTCACTTCATGAGTACTCTTAAATATCCAGAGGTCATCAATATCTCCATTTTTATTTATTGTAAACCTTCTAAAAATAATTTTAACTCTTTAAACTCTAATATTTAGCTACCAACACCTCATTCATCCCCTTATAATGAAAAAAACTTCTTATCATCTCCCCCTTTATCATCACTTAAAAACAAAAATAGGGTCTTCCCTTTATAAAAAATAGATACCATATATTCTCATAATTTTTCAACAAATTAAAAGGGATGAAAAAGGAAAATAAAACAATAGATTTATAAGGATTTTGGGAGAGAATTAACTCCAAAAAACAATCTCAAGTTTTTGAATTGAATTCTTTATAAGGATCATTGTCACGATGTCCATAACTTTCCACTTTATTGAAACATATTCTAAATAAATTTCTGCAGGTTACAAATTATCCATAATAAGGTGGTACTTGAATTAAATATGATTCAACCTTGTGTATTTCACTATATTATTTAAAAAAATTGATTAAACTTTGATTATCACACCTAATCATCAATGGGTATGAAATATTCATCCTCATGTGTTCAAATTGTGACTTCATCCTCACCATTTGTGTTATAGATTGTGAATATAAAACATATTAAGATTCTACTAAGTTTAAATTGATTGAATTTTTTTATTATAGTTCTAATAAAAACGCCTTTATCTAATAAATAATACAACTTTATAAGTTGAATTTAAATCACTAAAATCACCTACCCAGTCTACATAAAGAAATCTATAAAGAAAAAATGATGTATTTGTCATATATGTTGGAGTTGGGTCCCTAGAACCAACTTATATGTACTTTATGATTACCTTTATTCATAGTTTTGAATATTAATATACTAATTATCACATCATTATTGTTCTTATTTGTGACATAAATATGTGATAATGTCTTAAGAGTAACTATTGCACTAAAAGGTCATAGTAGTTCCCCACAATGATGTGAACCCTGAAGTGCCATGATAGTATTATTAAATATATGTTCTACATCTAGATTAAATAATTTTAGGGACATAAATTATATAGAATATTAGGGATGGAAACTCATAGGACCTTGAAGTGCCATATCATGGTGTACAACCTTGGTAATTTCTAATGTGGGAGATTATGAGAATGAGACCCACTCATAGGAAATCCACATTTATATGGGTCATTCTATGTTCCTATATATATATGTGTGTATTGGTCCTTATAATTTAATATTTTTATTAATGGATGTTATGATTCATGTACCTTGATGTATTGATAAAAATCATGAAGACGTATGTTCATATCGAAGTGGATATGTTGGGTGAATTTGGAGTAATATTTAATTAATGGATAATTTATGAGAGAATTTATACCTTCTATTATTTAATATAAGTTGATATCTAATGCCATTTTATGTAAATTATATAGCCTAAATTGATCCATGTTCATGGTGTTCTATAGGCAAGTTAAAATTCCATAAAATCAAAGAAAGAGACATTGAGCACAAAGGTTAATGGTGTTGGCATACAACCTTCTTGATTAGAGATATCATGATAAAGGGATTATATTACATGGTAAGAATCATTATGAGGATTTATATCATGTTGACATTAACTTATTTCTCTATGGGTTCTTTGGAATGTTTCTAGATCCTAACTTTGAACTTTGGGATGTTTCACCTAATGCCACTGAGAAAGAGGTCTAGAGGGTCACACACTAAGTGTGTTCAGAACCTTAGTTAAATAATAATATTATTTATTATTTAAAAATTGGAATAAATATTATTACTACACATGGTTTAATAAATTATTATGTTTTATTGATCTCATATATACCATCACTAGTTATTTGTGAGAATATTTTGTGATTAGAATATTTAATAAATATTAATTTTCTATTTAGTGAATATAATATTTATTTCTTTATTAGTGAATAATATGATGATATTTATTTATTAAATAAATAGTCATTATTCATGGTTTGATAAATATTTTGGAAGAATAGTATGCTGAGTTTTATGGTCCACTGAGAAATAATTTATATTGAATATTATTTGAATAAATACTATTTAGTTAATTTTTGAGTTTAGTGCATGTAAAAAAATAATAATAATATTGATATTATTATATACATGTGGTTTTGTGAGGATTAAATAAATAATAATGAAACATTTGTAATTATTATTTTCTATCCCCATCAGTATATAAAACCAATTTTATTATTTTGTTTAGAGTTTCCATTTTAAATTGTTGTGCACAACGATATCCAAAGAGAATTATCTCAAATAATTAAAGAGATCCCTCTCCAAGAATGATCTCAAGAACAGAGAACGATCATCATCCACCACCACTCTAAAATCTAGAGAGATCAAAGAGAACCCATATTTTAAGAGATTCTTAGGGTGATCAAAGATGAATGGCACAAGCGTTAGGATCAACTGCATAAGCAGCTGGAGATACCTACAATGATTTTCAGAGGTTTTTGGAGCACGTGTGGATCACTCTTGGAGGGAATCTACTATTTATTCCCATAACACAATGGTGGTACAATATAGAGACGTTTTCATATTCCTTAACAAAGAGAAAATTCATTACAAGGTAATTATTTAATTTTTTAAATTAATTATAAATAATATAGGATGATCCTATATTTTGGTTTCATTGTTCAATCGTCAATTAATATTTGATTTGATTATATTGGTCTTGATGTTTATCATCAATTTATATCTTGGATTAATCATCGATTATAACAAAAAGACGAGTTGGGAATGACCCATATGGCACTTTCGTTATTCCCATAACCTTCAAGTAGTAGAAAAGTGGTCATTAATTATTTAAATATCATTAATTAATTTACACATTTATCATTAGTTTTCAATTCTATTTTAATAATAATTTAATATGAATTTTGATATATTCTCTTCTTCCTCTTCATTCTCGTAAATATAATCAAAAAACTGATTAATTTTATGAATGAATAACATTCAAAGAACTCATCCATAGGTACTGAGGATTATAACTAGGTAAAAAAAGAGTACATTCCATGTATCCCACTATCACACATCATGTACCAATGTTTAATGCCCCAAGAATTAATTAGGAAATAATTTGATACATGTGCAATTAATACTCATGGTGTGTATTTAAATACATTGTGTGTTGATCATGTTAGGCTGGCCCATGGTCAATCAGACTACACAACGTGTAACATTCATACATGACATGTAGTCCATTATTCAAATACAAGACATGTATTATATTACACAACCTACATGATTCGTGACCATGTAACTCAAATACCACATGCCATGTATCCCATGTACATGCAGTGTACTCCATTATTTTATGTTTCAGGATTACATGTCAATTCCCTAGTCTTGTGTTGTGGATAGATGGGGAGAAATATACATGTCATGTAGTCATATTGTACATGTCGTATATATTACTACATTATGAAGAATTAAAAATTAATTTATTATACTGCTAAACCTTATCAACATGTGTTCATTGTGTCATTTATTTTACTATTACATGCCATATGATGGATTTTATATTTGTTAAATGTTTTATTAAATTTGTATATTGTTCTGAACTGCATATCGTGTATAAGTCATAATATAGTTATTACTCTATATGAATTGAAACATAACACGCTATGTAAATACCATGTGTTCCATGTGTCATTTATTTGACTATGTACACACTATGAAATTGCATGATAAGTCATGTATGACACATTCTTCATGAGTAAATAATATATGAGTATAATATATGCTGGGTAGTCTTGATGAGTACTCACTATGTTTCCTCCAAGGTTTAAGTTTTGTACATAGTTAATTTTAAATAATTTTTTTAAAATTATGATGGATGAGAATATTAATAAATTTTATATGATAATTAAGATAAAATAATTTAATAATTAAAGAAGATAATTAATTAAATTGAGCATGAATTATCATAAATATGAATTATTATAATTGAATGTTATTTTTATTAAATGCGTAATTTGTTGCATGAATGTGGATGATCATGAGAATAGACCATAATTTTGTATGCAATTGGTTTCATTTTAATTTATTGTTAAATTAAATTTTTCCATGAACTTCTTAGCTCCTCTCATTATGTAAGGGCCTACGAGCCCATGGTTTCTTTTATGTAAACACCTTAACTAATCCTTTGGTTTCCCTCACCTACGTGTGAGTAAAACATTATGTTATGTATGGAGATCCCAAGTGAGGGGAGGTGGTTTAAGTTTTGGAGTTGAGGTGAAACCAATCCATGAGGTACATAGGTGGATAGGGGGATAGCTACAAACACAAACCAAATCATGGTTCAAGGTGTTTCTTCCCTTGGTCAATGGTTAGTTTATCATCCACTAAATAAATTAACCATTAGTAAAATATTATTATCGTACAAATATTATTTTATTCATATCAATTTTCATGGTTTTTTCACTATGGATGTTCCGTCATGATCACATGAATTAATGATCTAACAAGTATGCAAGATAGAACTAAAAAAATAGATCATGTGTAAATTTTATTTTAAGACATGGTTAATCACTTAATTAAATCTATTTAATATTAATAATCATATAATAAATATAAAAATTAGAAACTTATTCATAAAGATAAAAAACACTCAATTATATATATTAAGTTAGTATAGCCTTTTATTACATAAGTTAAAATTGAACCATGGTTCAAAGTTTTTTATCATCCAAAGTCAGGGTGATTTAAATTATTGGAGAATTCTATCATTAATTTTTCGATTGACTTAACTTAGTTCACATTAAGGGTTGACTTCTAAATAAGTACGTGGTGTAACTAAGAGGAAAATGTTAAAGAAATCCAATTTAATGATTTTTGGATCAGGGATTCCACTCAATTGATCAAGAAACTGTGAGTTTTACATTTGGCATTTTATTCCTATCTAAAACTCTTCAAATTTCAAGACCATCCAAAGTTGGGGTGATAATAATGGTAATATGGGTCCTTTCCACTAGAATGTGTAAGAAATAAGATGTTCATAATCCAATGATAAGATCTATTGGGTTTTTATTTAATAGTGGGAGATAAATAAATATAATATAATCTTTATTATCTACTTTTATCAAATAAAGTACTAAATTTTTGAACTTTCTTATTTGTAGAAATAACAATAAATATTAATTAAAACATTTCACTATGATCTATACTTCATAAGGATAACCTTTTCACTTGCACTAATTTCAAAGAATGGTAAAAGTGATTACGTATTATCTTGTGCCATAAAGGGAAATAATATGTGTTGGAAGAAACTATTCTTCAAGTGCCTAAAAAAATGGCTTGTGAAGAAGTGTTGTATCTTTATAAAAAACATTTGGATGATGCAAAAAATGTCCAATGTTTCATGATATAATTCATATCCAATTAGATTCTAAAGTAACATGAGGACATGGATTCATATATAATGATGTCTCGCCTTCAAGGAATATATCAAGATAAGGAGAGACAATATAGATATGAGATCTTCAATGCTCTATTTAAAATCAATCTTGGAAAGTCAGCACCTTCTAGGCCTTATATAGTCAAGATTATTGGCTATATTGAATACTTATAAATCTCAAGGATTAAATTCTAAGATTATTTTTACATAGATATCATAATTTCCCCACTGTCGAAGTAATTATCTAGATTTATTATTAATTATTACATGAGAAATAATGAGAAGATTATTTCAAAACTTCTTACTCTGATTCGCCATGTGGAAAAGGATATAAGGTATAAAAAACCTGCAATCATTATGGTGAATTATAAAAAGGAAGAATAAGGAAAGGGTACCAACACTCTTAAAATGTCTAAATCTTCTAAGTATCATCCTTTAAAAAAGATAAATATCTAGAGTAAAGGAAAGGAAAAGGAAGAAGTATGTTTTTCATGCGGAAAGCAAGGCCACTGGAAGTGGAATTTCACCCAAAACCAAGGAGAATATAAAGAATCATTCATTATAAAGTGTAACCTTTCAATATTTACATATTGGGTATCAAATATGTATATAAATGTAGTAACCAAGTAGATTTTGAAATATTTCTAGAATAAAGGTGGGTTTTTCAGTTACCAATGGTGTGAGGCTGAATTCTCTAACCATTAGATAATTAAACCTTTCATTTCCAATAGGAATGATATTGGTTTTAAGATATTTTTATTATCTATTTACTATTACCAAAAATATAATTTATATATCCTACCTAGATATAGTTTTTTTCATGTTTGGAAATAAAATATATTTCTTTTATAAAGACAACATATGTCATGGTATGAAACATTTAGATAATGGCCTTTATGGATTAAATTATTAAAATCAAGTATTAGAAATTGATAATGAATCATGTTCACATGAATCATATAACACCCAACTGTGGAATTTTTATCTCAATTTTGTAAACATGAAGCATTTGACAAAGCTCTATCAAGATGCTTATTTAAACTCTTTTGAGAAAAAACCACATGAAATATGTAATCCTTATTTAAAACTAAAAATGACCAAACCAGCATTCAGTGGATAGGATGAAAGGTTCATGAAGCTTCTAAGACTGGTATACAATGATTTTTGTAGACCATTTTTAGTAACATCTATTGGTGAGTATTCATAATTTATAACTTTTACTGATGACTTGGATTATATATGGATATGTCTACTTGATGAGGTATAATTCTAATTCCTTTGATAATTTCAAAAATAATAAACTTGGAAATAAGATAAATAATATTTGATTAGATTGAGGTGGTAAATATATTAACCATGAGTTTATCGATTTTTTACAAGATTTTTGGATTTGTTCCCAACTCACTCCACCTTACACACCATAGTGAAATGGTGTTAGTGAAAGGAATAATCATTCCTTTATAGTCATTTTAATCTCAAGGATGTGTCATATAGATCTTCGATTATCCTTTTGGGGATATGTATTATAAATTGTGGTATACACGCTAAACTGAGTACTAACTAAAGTCTAAAATAGAATTTTCTTAGATTTATGGAGTGGAAGGAAACATATTTTGTCACATACACATATATGGGGTTATGAGGATTTTTTTAAGGCCTTATCAGAAAATAAACTAGAACCTTGAGATATAAAGTGTATATTTGTAGGGTATACTAAGAAAACAAAGAGATTCTATCTATATAACCCCTTAGACAAGAAAGTAGTTTTCACTAGACAAATTGTCTTTCTTGAGAGGGAGCACATCCTCCAGAAGAATAGTGGGAGAAATATTAACTTTGATAAAGTAAATACTCAAGATACACATCAGTTGGTATGGGAATAGATTCCATAGGTTCCCATGTAATAAGTTGTTCATGAAACACAAGTAATGCATAGGATCACTAGATAGGTAAGATAACTATATAGATGTGGTTTTCAAGTCACCAAATATTGTGACTCATTATTGGTTGAAAATAATGAAACTATATCCTATAAAGTGGTATTATATGTCTCAAAAGATGTAAGATAGTAAGATTCCATGAATTCTAAAATAGATTCCATGAATTAGAAGCAAGTTTGGGTTCTGTTCAATACACTAGTTGATGTAAATAATGTTGGGTGAAAATGGGTATTCTATATAAAAATAAACATGAAAGGTAAATTAAGTACCTATAAAGAAAGGATAGTGGATAAAGGGTTTAAATTGCATCAATAAATTGACTATGAAGAAACCTTTTCTCTAGTTTTCATGTTTAAATCCACCAGAATTCTACTTGATATAGCTACCTTCCATGATAATGAAATTGACAGATGGATTTCAAAACAGCCTTCCTTAATGAGAAACTTTAGGAATATGTATACATGACACAAACAGAAGGTTTTGTGACTCTAGGTGATTCCAAAAGAATATATAAGTTGAATAGATACATTTTTGGATTGAAGAAAGAATACATGTCATGAAATATTTAATTATATGAAGCTATAAAAGATTTTGGTTTCATTAAGAATGAATGTGAGCCATGTGTTTATAATAATTTTAGTGGGAATGTAGTTTTTATCCTAGTAGTATATGATGATGGAATATTACTTATTGGAAATGATATACAAGTATTATAGTCTATTAATGACTAGTTAAATAGGTGTTTCTCCATGAAGGATTAAGATGAAGAAACCTATATTCTAGGGATCAATATCATTTATGATAAATCCAAGAGGCTACTTGGACTAAGTCAAAGTACATACATTAACCATATAAAAAAATGATTTAGTATAGAATAATAAAATAGGGGATTAATTCCAGTTTCACATGGTAAACATATTTCTAAGAAAATTTGTCCCTATACACATTAAGTGAAAGAGATAATAAGTAATATCCCATATGAATCGTTGATAGGATAAATATGGTATGGAATGTTATGTATTATACTTAATATTTCATATGCATTAATCATGGTATGAAGATATCTAGATGGTCTAGGTGAACAACATTGGTCTGTTGTTATGGATATCCTTATGTATCTTAAAATAACTAAGGATGTTTTCTTAGTGTATGGAAGATATGAAAATCTAGTCATTAGATGTTATATTGTTTCTAGATTTAAAATAGACCCAAATGATCTGAAGTTATAGTCAGAATTTTTTTTCAGTCTCAATATAGGATAAATGAGCTTGAAGAGTTCAAAGTAGCCAGTTGTCATTAATTCTACAGCAGAGTCCAAGTATATAGAATCTTCTGATGTAGCCAAATAATCCATTTGGATATGAAACTTTTTTCTAGGATATTGATGTGGTAAATATAATTAAAGACCTTGTCACATTATTTTATGACAATACTACATCCATGGATCTTGTAAAAGATCCAAGGTCACACCAAAAGACAAAGAAAATACTCTATAATTATCATCTCTTGAGGAATTTTTCTCAGACTGTTGAAGTTGTAATAATCATGTTTTCCATGAATGAAAATGTGTTGGACCCCTTGAATAAATCATTATCTCAGTAGAAGCATGAGTATCATTTGAGAGCAAGTGGATTTAAGGTTGTTATCATTTGGATCTAGTGAAAGTGGGAGTCTATTAGAGTTGGTTCCCTAGAACCAAGTTTTAAGTACTTTATGATTACCTATATTCATAGTTTTTAATATTAATAAACTACTTATCACATCATGATTATTCTTATGTATGACATAGTATGTGATAATGTATTAATAGTAACATTAGAGACTCGGGTTTTTCAATTTCATACTTTGGAATATTACTATGAATAATTCTAGAGTTAGGGGCAGAGACGGCTTGAGATTCTGAGGCCCGGTGTGCCTGAAATAAGTTTTATAAAAATATTAATTATTTTTATACTATGCACATGGAATAAATGGTTTATCACTCAAATTATAGATCAGATCAGAAATATGGGGGCATGGTTGCATCCAACACACATCGTTTACCCAATGCAGGGTATAAGTTTTGTCAGTGTGGTCATGCTGTAGAAAAGGTTTTCTACGAAAATTTCATAAATAAATTAAATTAATTTATTTTGAATGTCGACTCAAATAACTTATGAACGGGGTCTTGGATCGAAATTTTGAGACTACGGTTGAGTTCAAAATTCTATGTTTACCCTAGGGGCGACTTAATCTTCAACAATATCGAAGGTGAGTCATTGCCGGGGTGTTAAGACGATATTTGTTTTAATAAAAAGTAAAACAAATAATCATATTCTCCCCCCCCCACCACTTTGGTGTGAACAGGTGATGAATTTATCCCCCTTCCCTCCACCCTCACTAACAAATGAACCAAGGTGCCTCAAGCTGCTGCTTTTGATGTCAATCGTCAGCAGATCGACCATCACCGCGTTGCGGGCGTCGTTCTACACCCGAAGCTTTGGCGATCTTCCACGAGGTATGTGATTTTTATTTTTAAGCTCAATCCCCATTTATTATTTACTTTTTTTTGTGGATCATCATTCAAAGGTTGTGTCTGCAAAGATCAGGTTCCAAGGTTTCCAGAACTGATCTCGGATCAATTTTTGGACAAACAGATTGTTCTCAGTGGTCCGATTAAGGTAGAGGCACGTGGGTCTGGTTAGGATGGTTTCCAGTGAGGTGAGGTGGCATGGAGGTGGCCGCCGTCACCGCCGATTGTGTTGGAACCCTACTGAGGCGGTGGCAGTGCGGTTGGAAATAGCTGGGTGCACAGGTGTGGTGGAGGCCAGCTGGTCGAGGCGGGTGTGTGGTGCCTGCGCGGGGCACGGCCAGCCGGTGGCAGGGAGACAAAGCGGACCAGAGTGGGCCGGTAGCCAGGCTATGGTTTAGTGGGCTGGGATGGCCAGTTCGGGCTGGGTTGGCCAGTTCGGACTGGCCCATGCACGACAGATCGGCCATAATGGGTCGGTCCAACCTGTTTTCATCCGGGGGTTCATTAAACCCCTGTAAATTGAAATCCAGGGGTCCGTTTCGCGTTCCATCAGTGTCCATGTGACCCTTGCTTAGAGGTAGACATTTTTAGGCCTTTTGGATAATTTTTTAAGTATAGATATATTCTCAGTGGAATGAAACGTCCAAATATAAAAATAATATTTTTAATTATCATTATTTGGTGAACCATGAATCGAACGTATCTTCAGCACATGGCATCTGATTGATGCACTGTAAATAGTGTTGTGGCCCTGATGGTAAGGTATTTGTTTCTCTATAAATTTCGGCCACTTAAAATGAAAACATGGTGTGGGACCCACAATCCCCGGTTTGACTATTTTCAGTGAAATGTGACCTTTTCACCGAGTGTCCATTTTGGATGAATTAGTAGTCGATCCTGTGTGTTTTTTTAGAAGATCGCAATAGATAAATCCGTTCGATGTGTTCTGAGATCGTTATGCAGGCCCTATGAAGACCCATCCAGTCTTGTTTTAGTGAATAGTTCCATTTTCACTAGTTTTATGTTTTAAGTGAGTAAATAACCTAACCTGTGTGTTTTTTCCACATAAAATGAAATAGTGGCCATAGTTTGGTCCTAGGAGACGCGGTGTGTAGGTAATGTTGTTTGGGTCTCTTAGGTAAGTGACACCTTTACTGGAAGGGTTGAGTGGGTCCCCCTGGTTCTTGTTTGAGACGTTTTGGTTTTTTGGCTTGAGGGGGTTCCCCTGTTCAGTTACTATGAGGGTTTTCAGTATCATGTCCCCTTCACTGGACTGTGTCCCATCTTTAGCTGCTTTGCATACATGGAGTGTGGCTGCATTACTACTTTTTGGAGTGAGTTGTCTCAAACCTCTTTGATAGAAAACTCAGTAGATTTGGAGAATGTGTCGCCTTGAGAGATCTGGCACGATCCTCACATACCTTCATGTTTCCCTGATAGGGTTTTTGGTGTCGGCATGACCAATATTTACCCTGGTGCTGATCCTCTACCCAAGATATTCCAGTAGGATACGGATCCCCTAGTGAACCATGGGTGCAGACTCCCTATCTATGTATTAAGATGTGTTTCTACCTTCTATTATCTATTGTGGAATTTTCCATTGTGTAGTTTTTTGGAATCAACGTGACCAACTCTACGTAGGTGTTAATCCACTGTGAGTTGAGTTGTTTCAGATTAGGGTTATTGTGTGATACCCTTTTTGAGTTCTATGTTCCAAATGGGGTTTTTGCTATCCCTTAGCAGATACTTTGTGGTATCCCCTACCTGAGGATTGGGATCTAGTTCAATCATTGGGTGACTCCTTCTCCAGCACTGTCCATCGAGCATTCCCTCGCAGATAGCTATCACGAGGGTTGGTTGAGTGTGTTGTTAGTTGTTTTTACCGATGGAGTGGCATCTCTCATTGTATTTCCATATGGGATGGTGTTTTTTCCTTTTTTACTACAAGCTATCAATGTTTCCCCCTTTTTTGATCTATCAGGGATGGCTTGTCTTTTGTTTTAATCTATGAGGTCGGTACCTCATGAAATCATTGTGAGTGTAGTGTTGTAATGTAACATTGTTTACCATGGATATTTTATGGTCGGGACCATGAGAATTGGAGATGAGTATATCTAGGTATGTTTTGGGAGTCCCCGTGGTATGTGTTTTTTCATTGACATTACCGGGATATCAATTTAACTAGTCAGGTATTGATGAGGATGGTCTCGAGATGAAGCTTCTCTCTCACTTGGTTTCCCTCAGGCTGGGTCAAGATAATCGATTCCTATCAGTTACTCCCTTTTGGTTTGGGATTTTAAGGCACCTACTAAGTATTCTTATACTCACCCATGCACAGTCTTTGATCGCACATGCCTTGTGTCTTGTGAAGACCACAGGTCCTTCGACAGAGTCCCAGTTGGACCCAGAGAATGTAGAGCGTAGTTTCTATACTGACCAAGGTTTTCAATGGAGCTTATATGAGTAGATTTCCTATGGGAGTTTGATAGCAATAACCTTGTTTAGAGCAGGTTCAATGCTTTTATAGTTTTCTTTTTGTGGGATCTATATTTTCCTTTTTTTTACTTTTATTGTACACTAATTTAGGAAAGATTTATGCATGCATTTTAGTTTTTAGATTTTATATATATCTCTGCAGTTTTTCATTGAGGTTTTCGTGGGTGTGGGAAAATAGGTACTTTAGGCTAAGGAATCCTTATGTGTGATTGCATAATCAACACTGGATTCCAGTCACTAGCCTATGGAGGTGGGCATGGAGAGTCGCAGCTCGAGCCCTATTAGGCCAGGTCGTGATAGAGTGGTATCAGAGAAGGTTCCACCTTTGGGACCTTAGATCATATTTGGTCTAGATATAAGCTTGGTTTGGGTTTCATATCATCAATGATAGGATGTTTCGAGTTAGGCTTTCAGGATAGGGACTCCAATGTTTGTACAGGCAGTTGATGTATCCATACAGCAGGACTCTGATAACCCATATTTCAACTTGATACATTAGGACACTGGTCACAGGGTAACAATGGTACATGTATCATATAGGACTTGGGGTTTTTCATTTTCTTCTCGAGTCATCTCCCAAAATATACTCTTTGACTGTGGTGCGTCTTGAATTATTTCATTATTTTTTCATGACAGTAGAATTAAAGGGTGCCATAGATGGGTTTGGTGTATACCCCGATGAGTGAAGTGGTCACCTTTTAGGGGCCTAGGCACAAGGCAGGTTCTCTTTCAGTTGTGTAGCTAGTGGATCCACCACCTTTCAAGCAGCATGCTGACCTGCATTTGAGGGTTCAAATGGATGCAGCCTGTCAGAATGAGTCATGGATGGATCTGTTGGTGGTGGTTTTGTTTGAAATAGCTTCAATTTCACGAGTAATATAGATCCTTACCCCACTGAGATGCATTTTTTTTTACACGGTGAAAATTGTGTGGGCAAGTCAGTGCTTCCTAAAGCATATAGTAACGAGGTTTGGTGGTTGAGTCCCTTTGACTTGTGTACACAAGGTTTAATAGCATGTTGGTAGTCGAGGGCCCAGGAAGACCGTGTGTGACTGTCTGGGTAGGCCTTTGTTGTTTGTTGGTACCCTCACATGCTCAATGTCGGCTTGTACTCGGGATACACGAGGAGGTTTTTTTGTGGTTTGTTATGGCTTTGAATTTGTAGGAAGGATGGACAGTTCCCCCGCTAAAATGCATCCTAGAGGTGTGATCCAAAAATGTGCGGGTGAGTTAGTTCCACCCAAAGCGGATAGTGTCGAGGTGTGGTGGATGAGTTCCTTCAACCAGTGAGTTTGAGTTCAATTTCATGCATTGGTGGTGGTTATATAAGGGCTTGTAAGACCCAATGTATACACTTGGGAAACCCTGTTTTTTCTCTAGGTGAAGAGGACATTTTCCTTCAGGTGTTGTGGTTTTGTTGAGAGGTCTCACATTATGTGATATCTAGTGGGAGATGGAGTTTCCTTAACATGGGGAGTTCATCAAACTTCTTAGGTTTGGTGTTGGCAATAGTCATTTGGCAAGATAGTGTGATGAGGTGGTATTTTTCTTGGCATCATGTTGGTGGTGTAATAGATCATTCGGAGCTGTTTGAGGTCTGTCAGGGCTCGTTCGGGGAGTTTGTAGACCAAAAAGGGTGGCCCTGGGTGTTTTGTGATGAGGTATTGTGTTTTGTTGGATCGCATCGAGGGTTCAAAGTGTCATCTAGGGGAATTAGGCTACCTCTGAGGTTTTAAAACCCTCTCTTTCATAGTTGGTGTTATGGAACTTCTTGGTGCGTGTTTGTTACAGCACAAGAACCTCTGGTGATCTCGCTGGCATGGGAGTCCCAGTAGAGAACTCAGGTCATTTACCTTATTCCTAGTCCTTTCCTTTTCAGGGAAAAAAAGTCATACGGTGGGGATGATGTAGTGACTTGGGTTTTTTCCTATCAGACTTTGGAATATTACTATGAATAATTCTATAGCTATACTCGGAGACGGCGTGCGATTCTGTTTCCTAGTGTCCCCAGAATAAATTTTATAAAAATATATTGTATTTTTATACTATTCACATGGTATAAATGGGTTATCTCTCAAAAATTAGCTTAGATCAAAAATCTAAGGGCACGGTTGCGTCCGGAGTGTGCCTTTTAGCCAAGGTGGTGTATAATTTTTTTTCAGCGCGGGCCTGCTGTAGAAAATGTAATCGAGGAAGTATTCTTAAATAAATTAAATTATTTTATTTTGGAATTCATCTTGAATAACTTATGAAAAGGGTCTCAGATCAGAATTCTGATACTATGGTTGAGTTCATAATGTCGTGTTTACCCTAGGAATTACTTAATCTTCCTCAGCATCGAGTTTCCGGATGGAGGTGAGTCATTGGAGAGGTGTTACGATGTTATTGGTTTTAATAAAAATTTAAACAAATAATCACATTCTCTCCCCACCTTTTTTGTGCATAGAAAATGGAATTATCCCCCTTCCCTCCATCCTCACATACGAACAAACCAAGGTTCCACCAGCAGCTATTTTCAACACCCATCATCGGCAGATCTAGCATCAGCACGTTGTGGGTCTCATTTTGCACTCAAATATTTCACAATTTTCTATTAGGTAGGAAATTTTTAGTTTTAATATTGATCCTCATTTATTCTTTTTTTACTTGGATCATTATTTGGAGGTCGTTTCTACATAGATCAGGTTTTGAGGTTTCCATAACTGGTCTCGAATCAATTTTTGGACCACTGAATAGTTCTTGATGGCCCGCTGAAGGTGGTGGCGCACGGGTCCAGTGAGGGCGGTTTCCAGAAATGTGAGGTAGCATAGTAGGGCCCGTTGGTGGTAGCGGTGGTGGAGGAACTTGGCTGAGGTGGTGGCAGCATGGTCGAAGCAAGCTAGACACGGCGGCGCTGCGCATAGACGCGACCGAGGCTAGCTGGCCGAGGCGGGCACACGATGTGCATACAGGGTGAGGTCGATAGGCATCTGGGAGTCAAAACTGGCCTATAGGGCCAGTGGTCCGGTGTTTGGTCTGTGATTAGGCGGTCCGAGCTAGCCCAGGTAGGGCGGACCGGCCATAATGGGCCAATCAGCCCTGTTTTTGTTCGGGGGTTCTTTAAACCCTGTAAATTGTAATCCAGAGGTCCATTTCACATGTTGTCTGTAGCCACACGACCCTTGCTTCAAGGAAGAACTTTTGAAGCTAGTTTGATAAATTTTTAAGTATGGATAGATTATTAGTGGAACGGAATGTCCAAATATAATAATAATATTCTTAATTACTATTATTTGGAAAACCTTGAATCAGACATGTCTTCTGCATGGATCATTTTATTAACATGTCGTTAGTGGCATTTTGAACTTGATGGTAAGGAAATTTTTTCTCTATAAATTTTGGCTTCTTAAACCAAAATCGTTGTGTGGGCCCCATGAGGCCCAGTTTGGTCATTTGCGGTTAAATGTGACTTTTTCATCGAGTGTCAATTTTGGATGAATGATTAGTTGATCCCATGTTTTTTTCTAATAGGATCACAATGGAGGGATCTATTTGATGTGTTCTAGGATCATGATGAGGGCCCCATGAAGACCTGTTCAGGCTGGTTATGTTGAATAGTACCATTTTCACTAGTTTTCCATTTCGGGCTAGTAAATAGCCTAACCTGTGTGTTTTTTCATGTAAAATGCATTGTTGGCCACGGTTTGGGCCTAGGAGATGCGGTGTGTAGGTGATGTTGAGTGGGTATCTTGGGTTAGTTACACCTTTACCAATAGGGTTGAGTGGGTCCCCCTGGTTTCTATTTGTGACATTTTGATCATCTAGATTGAGTGGGTCCCCTGGTCATTTAGATATAAGGGTTTTTAGTATCACATCTCCTTCACCAGACTGTGACCCCTCATCGGATACTACAAGGGTTTTTGGTATCACTTCCCCTTCACCAAACTATGACCCATCTTCAGCTTCTTTGTGTACATGCAGTGTGGGTGTGTTCCCTCTTACTAGAGTGAGTTTTATCACAATCCACTTCGATAGAAAACTCAGGGGATTTGGAGTATGTGTCACCCCGAGGGGCCCATCGCGATACTCATGTCCCTTCATGTTTCCCTGGTAGGGTTTTTGGTGTCAGCATGACCAATATTTACCTAGGTGCTAATCCTCTACCCATGATGTTTTGATAGGGTATGGAGACCCCAATGATCCCTGGGTGAAGACTTCCTATCTGTGTATCGAGATGCGTTTCTTCCTTCTATGATATATCATGGTGTTTCCATATTGTGGGAACTGATCCTCTATGAGATGAGTTCTTCCTGGTTAGGGTTGTTGCACAATACCCGTTTTGAGTTTGGTGTTCCAGCTAGGGTTTTAGGTGTACCCCAATAGATCCTAGGTGGGATCACCTACTTGAGGAATGAGATCTAGTTTAGTCACCAGGTGACTACTTCCATTGCGCTGTCTGTCGAGAATTCCCTCATGGACAGTTATCTCAGTGGAGTTCCATCTGTGATGGTGTGGTTGGATCATCGACTATGAGTTGTCGATGTGGCCCCCTTTTGTTTTTTGATCTAGCAGGGATGGATTGGATTTTGTTGTTGTCTATGAGGTTGGTACCTCATGAGATTTTTGCGAGTGTTGTGTTGGAACCTCGAGTTGTTTACCATGGATAGTCTATGTTTGGGACCATGAGACTTGGAGTTGAGTATATTTGGGTATGTTCTGGGAGTCCTTGTGTTATGTTTCGTTCCGTTGACATACCAAGGATGTAGAACTAACTAGTCGGGTATTACCGAGGATGGTCTCAAGATGAAGCTTCTCTCTCATTTGGGTTCCCTTAGGTTGGTTAAAGCTAACTGATACCTTCAGTTACTCCCTTTTCGTTTGGGATTTTGGGGTTCCTACTGGTTATTCCTTTACTCACCTCTACATGGGATTTTCCCACACATGAATTGTGTCTTTTGAAGACCACAGGTCCTTTAACGGAGTCTCAGTTGGACTTGGAGCAAGCAGAGTGTTGTAGCTAGACTGACCAGGGTTTTCACCGGAACTTAGATAAGGAGCTTACAAGTGGGAGTTTGATATTGATCCCCTCTTTTAGAGTAGGTTGTATGCTTTTATAGTTTTCTTTTGGTGGGCCATGTATTTTCCCTTTTTGTACTTCTATTGTACTTTAGTTTTGGATAGATTTCTGTATGCATTTTAGTTTTTAGTTTTTGTATATATCTCTACATTGTTTCATGGAGGTTTATATGGGTGAGTGTGTGTAGGTACTTTAGGCTAATATATCCTTGTGTGTGATAGCCTACTCAGTGTTGTATTCCATCCCATATCCTATGGATGTGGGCTTGGGGAGTCGCATCTTGAGCCTTGTTGGGTTGGGTCGTGATAGTAACTATCACACTAAAAATTCATACAAGTTTCCCACTATAATGATAACCCATAAGTTCCACAATAGTATTCTTAAATATATATTTTATATACAGATAAAATCATTTTAGAGACACAAATTATATATGATATCAAGGATGGAGACTCATAGTACTTTGAGGCACCTTCGCATGTTGTATGGCCTTGGTAATTTCTAGTGTAAGAGATTATAAGGACGAGACATGCAAGTAGGTAACCCACATTTATATGTTTTATTAGATGTTCCTATATGTGGATATGTGTATTGGTTATTAAGAATTAATATTATTATTAATTGATATTATGAGTCGTTTACTTTGATGTACTGATGAAAACCATGATGACATATGTTCATAGATAAGTAGGATATGTTAAGTGTGTCATGAGTAAAATTTTATTAATGAATAATGTGAGAAATTATTTTTCTCTTCTATTCTTTATGTATGTTGATATCTGAGGCCCTTTAATAAAATGATATGGTCTAAATAAATCCATGCCCATGGTGTTCTATAGGCAAGTTCAAATTATGTAAAGTCAAATAAAGAGACATCGAGCACATAGGTTGATGACACCGATATGCAACCAACTTGATTAGAGATATCATGATAAAGGGATTATATTACACAGTAAGTATCCATATAAAGCTTTATTTCATTGTAATATTAAATTTTTTCTCTATGGTTTCATTGAAGTATTGCTAGATAATAAACTTGGGCTTTGGGCTACTTCTCCTAATTCGTTATAGAAAGTAGCCTAGAGGTTCACACACTAAGTGTATCTTGAACCTCTGTTAAATAATATTGTTATTTATTATTTAAAAATTTTAATTAATATTATTCCCACACATTGTTTAATAATTATTCATGTTTACTTGATCACAAATATTCCATTAATAGTTATTTGATAGAATATTTTGTGAGTAGAATATTTAATAAATATTTATTTTTTATTTAGTGAATATAATATTTATTTATTTATTGGTGAATAATGAAGTGATATTTATTTATTTAATAAACAGTCATTATTCAAGGTCTGATAAATATTGTGTAGGAATGGAAGACCAAGTTTTATGGTCTAGTGATAAATAATATATATTGAATATTATTTTAATAAATGATATTTAATTAATTTATGAGTTTATAGAATTCCAAGAAATAATATTATTATTGTTATTATTATAGAAATGGGGTCCTATTTGGATTAAATAAATAATAATGGCACATGTTTAATTATTATTTTATAAACCTATCAGTATATAAACCCAATTATATTATTTCTTTTAGGATTTACATTTTCATTTATTATGCACAACAATATTCAGAGAGAATTATCTCGAAGCCCTGTAGATCTCCCTCTCTAAGAACACACTCAAGAATGAAGAGTGATCCTCCTACACCACCACTCTCAAGTCTAGAGAGATCGAAGAGAAACCTTCCTTAAAGAGTTTCATAGTTAAATCAAATATGAACAATGCAATCATTATAATCTACCATGCTAGCACCTGGGGATACCTATGGTGACATTCAGAGGTTCGTAGAGCATGTGTGGATCACCGCTGGTGGGAATCTACTCTTTATTCCTACAATACAATGACAATATGATATAGAAAAATTTTCAGATTCATTAATAAAGAAATAATTTATTACAAGGTAATTCATTAATTGTTTAAATTAATTATAAATAATATGTGTTGATCCAACATTTTGGTTTTGGGGTTCAATCATAAATTAATATTTGATTTAATTATGTTGTTCCTAGAGTTTATCATCGATGTATATATTCAATTAATAAGTGATTACAAAAAAAAGATGAGTTGGTCATTACCCTTGTAAAGCTTTTGTTGTGCCTAGAACCTTATTATCTCAAACCATAACTAAGAGTTCCTTTAATTTAGTGTAATACCTATTTAACTTATATAATACGTGACTCCATAAAATTACTTTGGAATCATGAATAAAGAGTAACTACAAAACCAATTTCTAGAAAATGTTTTGTATAGTAATGTAGGATTATAATAATACTTAAGAACTCCTTTTGATAAAAACTCATTATTTCTTCATCCAAGGACTACTTCCTCTGAAGTGTTGTAAGAGTATAGACCTCTCTCAATTATACAATTCCAATATTCTTTAACCACTCACAAGAATAATTTTATTGTGAGATAAAAGTATGACAAGTTGTGTGTATGACTTGAAAAAACAAAAAAATGACATCTCACCAATCATAGATATGCCAAAAAAATTCATTTGAGTTGAAATTCCATAATAAGTATTTACATAGTTTCTAGAAAAAAAAATTTCATTCACATATAAAGTCATAGTGAGTGAATTATTTTCATCTCACATGATATTGATATCACTATCCACCATTCCTTCCTTGAATTACATGCTATTTAAGCTACTGTATAGCTTTGAATACCATTCTTAGCATTCTTGTTTAATCCCATATAACACCTTATTTTGTTTGAAAACTCAAGAACCATCACTATAAAGTATAAAGCCTTATGTTTGTTCAATTTAAACCTCTCCATTTAGTTCACCACTAAAGAACAAATATTTCACATCCATTTGGATTTTTTATAGTTTTATTAGAACATATTAAAAGAAATATTTTAATCATTTCAAGCCTTATGACTTGAGAAAAGGCCTCATCAAATTCTATACCTACAATTTGAGAGTACCCCTTACTCATAATACTATATTTTGTTATGCTACTTCTCCCTTCTCATTTATATTATTTTTTAAAAATCATTTTTCTCTCATAAGATTATTGCTTTTGGGATGTGAAACCAATTCCAAAATTTTATTCATATCAAATTGATTCATATTTTCTCTCATCATTATTATAAAAAATTTATTTTGTATGGATTCATAAATGTTCTTTGGTTCAAATTGTGAAATAAATCAGATATGATTATCATTCTTCATAATTATCCATGTAGAAACACCCTTTTTGTTGTCTCTATGGATATTTTTAGTATCAAAATGTTTTCTAAGTCTTATGAACTTTTATCCTTCTTAATGTATGACTTCCACATAACTAGTAATTTTAATATCAATGTGATAACTTTGAATTTTTTTTCTCTAATAATATTTGTCCCATTCTATCTATCTCTTTCTCCTTGAGCATATTTGATCCTACCATTAAATGGAATCGTAATGTATTTTGATTTTCCAAGAAAATTTCATCATATATATCAATGAAATTATTTATATTCTGATTAAAACCCCAATAACTCCTTCCACCATTTGAAAATAAAATAAATATCACCTCATCAGATCTCTCATCAAACTTTACTAAATATATTCCATTTATTTTGATGAAATATGGGTTGATGGATACCTTTAATCTCTTAAAATTGTGTTTCTTCACAAACCACATATCATAAGGAATATTGACTGGATCTATTTAGAGTTGACACCAATTTATAATATTGATATTTTTTGTGGTGTCTTGTCTCAAAAATAATTTTGAGGTTCCATGATTCTATTCCCATGTCTACAAAACTTTGGTTTTTCCAATCAACTGTTCCATTTTGTTAGGGAATGTATGAGGCACTATATTCATACCTTATTCCCTAATTCTCATGATAAGACTCAAAATATACACTCTTGTATTATGATCCATCTTCAAACTAGAATATTTTGATAACACGTCCATTTTGATTTTCAATACACCTCTGAAAGTGCATAAATCTATCAAGAGCTTGTCATTTATTCGTCATAAAGTAAAAAAAATTCATATGAGTAAAATCATTAACAAAATTGATAAAATAATTATATCTATTGATTTATTTCAATATTATTGAACCACAAACATCTGATTTTATCATCTCAATAGAGTTGTTATTTTTGATCTCCACCTTTTTATGACTCTTGTTTATCATATTTCCTTTGTGACACATATCACAATAATTGAGTTTTTAATGATTCAACTTAGGTATATTCCTAATAGATTTATAATTTAAAATATTAACCATGTTACTTTGAACTAAAAAAACTGGTCTCTTATATCATATCACATTATTCTCCTTCATACTCAAGTAATATAAATTTTTATCATTGGTAATATGAAATAAGTTTCCATTTTTTCATTTTCTATTCATCTATATTATTCCATACTTTATCCTTATTATGAAAAATTCATTATTTTGAAAGATCAATTCATTCTCACTGTAAAAAATCTATGAAACACTCAATAGATTATGCTTTAACCCCTCAAAAAATTGAACATCACAAGATTCAAAATTATTTTCACCAATTTTGGTTCCTTAAACACATTTCATAATTAATGATCCATAATTTTCAAAGGTAAATATTTCTTCATCATACTTTTGGATATCCTTCAAGAAATATTTTTTACTAAACATGTGTGATGAGTAACTCTTGACAAGTATCCAAGGCTTTAAACTTTTTACTACTTTTTAATCCACCTCAACCACCAAATAATTTTCTAGATTATTCTTCCTTCAGATATATTTGGGGTTCTTATTTTGTTTAAACTATTCAGATAGTATTTTTTTGGTAGTGTTTTTGGATTTATCACACCTCCCATAAGTTTCCTCAAGAAAATGAAAATTTCTATTCAATTTTAATTTATATTTTGGATATGTCTCAACTGTTATCTAGAAAAATCAATATTGACACCCTATTTATTCATATTCTCTCTTTGATTGGGTAGTGTTATATTATACTATAAATCATATTATCTGGGTCTATATACTCTACGGTACTGATATCTTCCTTTAAAATAAAATCTCCTCAGCTGAAAATATTCTACTTCAAAATCAGCTCATTGAGTTTTCAGTCAATTTGAATTATATTGATTTTATTTATCTTTTTTGTTCTTATGAATGTTCTATTATTCCTTTTATTTTCCCTTAAAATATTCCTTGTATTAATTTTTATTCCACACCTCGTTTTTTCTATAAATTTTAGCACCATTACATGAAGTATAAATGGATATATTCTACTTCTTAAGTGAATTAATCCTATTCTTCCCATTCTTATCATTGTTGTCACTTCTTAAGATTACATACTTGGGTATCCAAAATAATAGTTTAGGAGATCATAAGACAATATATAATTTTTTTAGTTGTATTAATAACTTTCACAATAGATTTATAACTTCCATCAACCTCTTTGAAATAATTTTTGAACTCCACTTGCAATAATTATTTCATTGAATATTCATCATCAACCAACTTTACCTTAAGATCCTCCAATTCTTCATTCTTAGTGATCAATTTTTTCATGGTAATCTTAACCATTTTGTCTCCTTCTTTGAGTATTATATTAAGATCAAATATATTTATTATTAAATCCACTATCATATCATTAATCTCCTTGAATTTTTATGTATCAATGGATTTATTAAGAGATTCAATCTTCTTTCTGAATTTTTTTTTATCTTTTTTAAGATTTTTATTTATTTAAAAATCTCAAAAATATCTATCCTCTATTGGGATTTCTCATGTGAGATCTAACCTTCTCTTTAATATTCACTACTAAACTCTATCCTACTCCTTTCTTCTTCACTAGAGGATTCATTGGAATATTATCATTTAAATATGAAATATTTTATTTATTCATACTTAAAATCTTATTTTGTCTTTTTTACTTTCATCATCACAAGATGTATCATCATTTTTTATATAAATTTATTTCTATTTTTTTAATTTATTTTTTATTTGAAGGATTATTATTCATTGTAAAAACTTTCCACATTACTTCACTTTGATAATATTTTAGATTGATCATAACTTTCATCTTTATTATTTCTCTTGGGGAAAAATAGTTGAAAAATATATAATATTTCCATAGTTTAATCACATAAAAGTAAGTCTAAACTTATATTTACATTTTCATCACCATATAACTTTCTAAAATAATGAAATAAACTTGTTCAAATTCATGGTATCATCCTAAAAATCAATTTTCAACTCATAATTCCTCTTAGATTTAAAGTATTACGAACCTTTAAAATATTTAAATGAAGTCTCATTCTCTAATTTTCATTTCCTCCCTAATTCTGGATCCCTCTTCACCTCATCAACTATCTAGACATTTCTTATCTTATCTATAATGACTTGTGGGACGATTATAGTGATTTGAGGTATTAATTAGTAGTTGTGGATGGTCAAAACATGGAATAATTTTAATTTTTTGTTTAGTTTGAGTATAGGGACATATTTGATGGTTTTAGTGTGATTAAATAGGCATTTTGAATGTGAATTCATTATGAGTAAATTTTGGTAGACAACTTGTGTTGATTAGAAGAAGAAATGTAATAGAGGTTAATAGTCTGAGAACCACAGAAACTTTAATGGGGGACACTATAAGTGTGATGGAAAAATAGTGGCTATGTAGACATTTGAAAACCACTAGAAGTCCTCTAAGTTTCCATCAGAACTCTGGGGACCACATGAATAGTTTTTCTTAAAAAATTCAAATAAGATAAAAAATGTAATTTTCCTCTCTTTTAAAACCCTTTATCCCCCCTCACTCACCCCACTCACCTCCTACCCAAATGAATGGGGATACCTCATTATATCTTGGATTTCTTAAACCTTAAATCTTATTATTTGTATCTAAAATGAATAAAAGGGGATTTCTTTAAGTTTATGTATATATAGGTCCCATTAACCATATCTTTCATTTCTCTCTATGATACTTATTTTGTTCATTATTTTATATAAATTATCTAATTTAAAATTTCACCAAAATCAGGGTGAAATTTATTTTAATCCCTTGGATTCTCTATGTTTATTTTGGAATAACTTAGAGTGTTATTTCTAGGATTTTTTTGTTTTTATGATATTTGGTTGTATAAAAATTTTAATAGGGTTTTCTTCAGTTAAGGAATTGATTTGTGGATTATTATGTCTGATTTAATTGGTTATTTCCTAGGATTAGTGACTAGTATAATTATTTTTTTATCCTGCTATAATTTGAACTTGATTTTAATTTAGTAGCGTTGTTTTGATTTCATAGTTAATTGATTATGTATGGTTATAGAGCATTCATTTGGTTACTCTGGGTGTTTGACCCAAAATGTTTTGGTTTCATTTATTTTCAATATATAAATATGTGTTTGATTATGGAGGTGATGATTCTTTGAGTATTTTCATAGATTCATGATTCATCATTAGATTTCATTCTTGAAAAGGCATCCAATTCCATAAGTTGATTAATCAATTTTCATGTTATATGTAAAAGTATTTTAGTATTTTCTTTTAATTATAACATAAATAGATTCAAGAAAAAGTGATAATAAATGTGATTATTTATGTTTTATTCCTCAAAGAAATCAATGAAAAGTGTTGTTGGATGTAGAGGAACTATCTACAATATATTGGAAGGGACTTTGAGTGGTTGAGAAGATCTAGAGAAGGGTTTCAGAAGCTCTAAATATACTTGAGGGAATACTAGATCAAAGGAATCATTTGTTTGATTACTTGTTCTTATGGTTGATCCACTAAATATATCTTTACACAATTTATTGAGTTGTTCATGTGGTTGATCAATGCGTATAGTCGATCAAGAGTGAGACATGTGGTCGATCAATATTGATTTATGTGTTTGATTGAGTTTGGGAGTGCATTCAATCCAAATGTATGGTTGATCTGAATATTATTCATGTGATCTATCCAAATGAGTTAGTCAATCCTCATAGTCTATATACCACATGGTAGGTCATAAAATTAGTAAATTTTTATATGTGATCTACTGTGAGAAAATTTGAGTTTCTATATTTTTTATATTCTATCAAAATAAATATGATGATGTTTATAAGATATTATTCATGGATTATACATCATGATCAATCATGTGATCATGATTCAAGAAAAGTAATATTCAATAGAGAACTACACTATAAGTAGGAGGTCCACATGGAAATTATGCATACTTACATGAACATAGAAATTTTGAAGGAATTAAAATAAGTGGATTTTTTGGATATTGAGATCATGATATTTTAATATCACAAAAAATAATAAATTTAATGTATTAAGGATATTTAAAAGTAATTTTTGAAAATGGATTTAAATGAGTTAAAATGAAAAATAAATTAGGAATCTTTTAACCAACTAAAATAATGAAATAACACCTTCTAAAGATCATGGGGTTTCCAAATTCAAATAGAAACTGAATATTTACATGATATTATTCTATTTGTATATATATATATGTATGTGTGTCCTGAAGGATGAATATATAGGGAGAAGATTTTAAAAATCACATATACTATGTGAGAAATCTGAGTCCCTGATAAATTATTATCAAGGAGAGATAAAGAGTCTAAGTCAAACACTATAAAGAATAATGAGATCTGTTATGCACCTAAACATTCATGAAGTATGAGAAAAATCTTGATCATTTAAGATATATAAGAAGTCTTAAGATTAGTTCTATTGCTAAAGTTTTTGAGGGAGTATACAAGAATACCTATTTATCCATCTACTCATAGAGAAGAACCTATATCCAATGGTATAGAGAACACCATGAATAAGATAAATGTATTTATTTATTGGATATTTTATTAAATATTTTCTCTATATTCTAGTGGACTCTAATAAATATGGAGAGCATAGTGGACTCAGCCTTATAGACAATTGTTGAATACCATGGAGAATCTATGTTATTGGAATAACCAACACAACAAGGAGCATGCCTTTTAGGTGAACCTTATAAATATTTTATAATGATATCTGGATTTCTATTATTGTACATGAAGGTGACGCAATGAGATATCATTTATTAGATTAAGAACCTTAACAAGGTCAAGAGTTTTGGTTAAAATGGAATAACTCTTAAAAATAAAGGTGATAACTGATTCCCCCCCCCCCTCCTCCACCCTAGTGATCCAATAGGGTCTTGGAAAAACAAGTAGTATTGGAGATCATGTTCCCTATAAATATACAAAATAATTTTATGAGAAATAGATAACTTAAATTCTATTAATATATTATGTGTTCCTACCTTTGATATCACAAACTACCATAATTGGAGGAATGCGATGTTACCCTACCTCTTTTCACTTTCCCAAAAAGTTGTAGATGTTATTATAGTGGGTTTTCCGCCCATTACTGAAGGTGCTACTATGAAATAATCTAATAAAAAATATATAATTCTATATAAATAATCAAAATGATATCTTGATGTCCCCTTTATAAAAGGTATACACAAAAGTAATGGTCCTTCAAACAGCAAAGGAGATGTTGAAAAAATTCAGAATCATCTATGAAGGAAATATTAAAGTGGATAAATCTAAACTATTGATATGGAAGACTATATTTGAGTATATGAAAATAGATAATGATAGGATAGTCAAAAAAAATTCAAGGATTTAGTGAGAATCTAGAATATTCCAACATTGTTAAGAAGCTAGTGAGAAACTTTCCATACATATTTTATTCTGATATTTTAGCTTTGAAATAAATAGAAGATATTTCCTTATATAAAGCACACAATACTCTCATTACATATAAAATGAGAAGTGTTCTAGCCTTTAAAAAGAAGTTAAAATATGATATGACCTTTGTGAGGAAACATAAGCATTTCATAAATAAATATTACATCTTATTATATAAATATTCATTAAATTTCATTATGATTCACACCAAAACCATAAAGTTTTAGTGACTTAGGAAACTTGGAAGCATAAATAATTGGTGAATAAAAGATTTAATCATAACCCATTAATCACTTCATAACAAGAACCATTATTATAAATATTATACTTAAAATCTTTATTCATATCCTGGGGAAAAGCAAGCATAATAAAGGGTGTGCTCATATTCTCAGTAAGGGAAAATTATGGATAAATCAACCAATGATCATATTTAAGAATATTATGAGCATAAGGGTGTGTGAATGTGAGATTAACATTTGAAATTCATACCCCAACAATTTATAGATCATAATCATGAGTCATGGCATAAAGCTTGGTAGTTCATAAGACATCAATCATAAAGTAATAAAATAACATGAGCCATAAGAGCATAACATTGGCATAATATCTTCTCATAAAAGTGTTTAATAATCATAATCATAGAAATATTATGTTAAGTATACCCAATAATACATTCATTACATGTTATTATTGGGCTAACCACTCTTATACCTACTTTAGGCTTAGGATAACCTCTCATGAACTCTTGTTAGTCTTCGGAAAACCACATGTGTACCCTCTTTGGGCTTAGGATAACCTCTCATATACCCTTTAAACTCATAAAAAATTAATCTTTACCCAATTAATTGGATATATATGATGTAACCACCCATAATATAATAATAATTCATTCATATAAATTCCACAAGATCATGAAAACATTTATCATTTCATTATAGTTTAACCCATAGAAAATAAAATATTTTTCATCAATATTTTGTCATCATAATTAATAACCATCCAAATAAAGAATAAATATGGTAACATTGGATCATATCCCAATTAAATCATAAGAAAAATCAATGGATTTTTTTTATAAATAAAAACACCTTTAAAATATAATAGGAACATTTCTTGAGAAAAATAGCCTTTTTATTTTGAAGTTACTTATTTAAAGCCTAAAATTTTCCAAAATATTAAAGAAATATTTTTATTGAAAATAAACATGGAAATTTTAAATTAATATTGAAATCAAATATAATTCATGATGGTGATAAAATCCATTCATTTATTGTATGTTAAAACAAATATTACTTTCATATTTTTGGTAAAAATTCAATAGTACCTCATTCAGAAAATAACAAGATGATTCCTTTTAAAAAAATATATAAATTAAAACATGGGTAAAAATGAATTTATAGAATCATTGATTAATGTTAAAAACTTTTTTTAAAACATTTTAAATAAAATATTGATAAAAAGGGAAAGGACTCCTTACCAAATATAGAAATAAAATTAATTTTCATTAAAAATATTCTTTTGGTCTCTTGAGTGATTAATGAGAATAAAATGAAAGGGAAACATATAATCTCCAAAAATAACCATATTAGAAGAAAATGCATAATATTTTTGAGGTATAGATAATATAATTCCATTATAAAAAATTTAATAATACACGATCCCAATATAAATGAGATTGTAATATAAAAACCTTACCTCAATAATATCATTCTTCATAAGAGATACAAACTCCTATATAATAAATTTAAATTTATTATAATACTATAATATAACATATTCATACCTAAAATACAATTTATATTCCACTTATAATGTTACAAAACCCATTTATTAACAATTATTTATTAACATCATCATTAATGGTGATGAAAAATGAATTAAATCACTCTATGGAGACGGTATTCCATACGTATGCACAAGTGATGTTTTCCACTTTTCGATGGATAGAATAGAATAAAGGTAAATAATAATTTATATTTAAATAATTATTATTATATCATATATATCATATATATATATATACTAAATCTATCATAATAACCATCCAAGAAACATGGTGTTGTAAAATGAACCATATCACTACGTGGAGGTGGTAGTCAACACATATGAACGAGCATACTTTCATTTCTAATTTGATGGATAAGTGGTTGGAAATAGTTGATAAATAATCATAATAAAATATAAATTTATTTATGATACTATATTAATAATTTTTTATGGATACATTTGTTTTATATATTGTAGAAGAATAAATAAAATTGAAATATCATGGTTAAGATTTGCACCTCTTCTTTGAGCGACCTCCTTTTACTTACACCATAATCTATGAAAGATTAGTATTAGAAGAATACTGTGGGATCTGGGATGAAGAGAAGGAATATAATAAGGTTTTAGATTAGGTATTTTATGATATATAAGGTTCAAATTTTGTGACTAAGTGAGGAGTAACAGTTCCCTTTTATAGGTGAGGGGAGGGACACACAAGAAATTACTTAAAAGATTTCAATAATATAAGGTTGTTTTCATGAGAAAGTGCACAAAATGGATAATAATTTGAATATAAGATAATATAATTACGAAATTTAATTAACCAATAATAATTATATAATTTTATGTGGTGTTCCTACCCTTATATCTTAGTTTAACCACCTTAGTAAACAAGTTTTAACCTTAACTGCGGTAATTTTGTTTTACTATTTTTACAATTCATTATGATCAAAAATTAATTTTACAATGTTATATTAAATTAATTATGACTATTATAAATAAAAAATACATTTTAATAGATTAAATAAATATTTTTGGTATAATTTAATTTTTAATAAGCACACAAAATGCAATGAAAACCCAGTTTAAAAATGCATTTTTAAGGATAAAACTGAATTTACATCCATAACTTTCCTTGTAAAAACCATAAAATGAATGTTAAAATATCTAATTTAATATAATATATAATAATTTAATTATAAATATTAATAATTAGTGATTAATTTAATATATTAATATAAAAACACATTACGTGCATAAAAACAGTTATTAGAAAATTTTGTTTTTAAGCCCAAAAATGAACTTATAACATAATCAAGTATAATATAGGTTCCCATGTAATTAATTAGATTATTTATAAATATAGGATAATTATTTTACTTTAATATAAAATTCAAAACATAACGGTACTTTTAAATTACTTTATTTAATGAAAACAAATTTTGATTTTACAAAAACAAGTAATTTTCAGTATTCACTAAAAACAAATTTTTTAGAAAAATACTAAAAATTCACCCTAAAATTATATTAAAATTATGATTTAAAAAATTATATTCTTTACCTTGAATAAATTTTTTAATAATGGTATCTATTGATTATAATTTCTATGAGAAAAATTTAATAAAAAACATTTTTGAAGAAAACATGTTTTTGAATAATAAAATGACTTTACTAAAAAAAGTGTACTTACTTATTATAAATCTATAAATAAATTTTTATTATTTAAAAACTTTATACATTTTTTATTATTTTTTTATTCATATTCATACCTTATAGTTTAACAACTAAGTTATGAAGGATTACTATATCACGGTACATTGAGACCTGGGGTTGCATGTAAAGTCAGCTATCAAATACTTCAAGTTTATTTCAAGGAAAATATATATAAAACAAGGTGTGTTAAATTATACCTCCATTAAAATGTATTTTTATCTAAAAAAATATCACTCTAATATAAAAAAATTATGATATCTCTTCTTTATCTCATCCTTGGTTTCCCATATCATTTCCTCAAATTTATGGTTTTTTCATAAAACTTAGACTAAGTGAGTGATATTATTTCACAACAATTTATCTCTTAAATTAGACTATCCACTGGTTTATACTCATAAGATATATCATATTCCAATGGTATAACCTATGAATTCAGTTTATGTGATGGATCTGGTATGTGCTTCCTTAGGATAGATATATGGAATGCATCATAAATTTGTGAGAGGTTTTTTGGAAGCACCAAGTGATAAGATATTATCCCTACTTGAAAAAGAATATAAAAGGGACCAATATACCTAAATATTATCTTCCCTTCTTTCTAAATATTATAATCTTCTTCCATATATAAATTCATAAGAATAACTTCTCACTAACTTCAAATTCTAGATCTCCCTAATGATTGTCAATATAAATCTTTTGTTGAATTTGAGATGTCTTGATGTGCTTCTAAATTTACACAACATACTATTACATTTTCTTGGTTATCTTAGGAAAAAATAGATTTATTTATCCAAATTCATCCCAAAATTTCATAGATCTCCACGTATTTCCATAGAGGTCTTTATAAGGAGTCATCTGAATGCACGAGTGAAAAGTATTATTGTAAGAAAACTCAAATAGATTAAGGAGTTGATCCCAACCACCTTTAAAATTTAGAGAATAAGATCTCAACATATCCTCTAGGTTTTGTACAATCATATGTGAATAACCATATATTTGAGGATGATAAGTAGAATTGAAACACAACCCTATATCCAGATCTTACTGAAATTTTTTCCAGAACCTTGAGGTAAACCTTAAATCCTAATCAAATACAATATAATATGGTACTTTAGAAAATATTACCCATTTATTAACATATATCTAAGAAAAATGATCAATATATAAATTATACGTGATGGATTCATAATGTAATTGAATATGACCCAAATAGAATTATGGGATTTATATTTTTTGGAGAGTTCAATGAGGAAACCCATGGTGATGTTTTCCCTTTTTCATTCTGGTATAGGTAATGGTTGAAATATACCCTTAGAATTATATTTCTTGGCCTTAAATTGTTGAAATGCCAACAACTAAGATACATACTTTACAGTATCTCTCTTTGTGTTGTCCTGCCAAAAATACTCTTTCAGATCTTTGTATATCTCTGCACTTCTAGGATTAATAAATAATTATGAGCTATGAGCTTCTTCTAATATCTCTTTCTTCAAGCCTGGAATTGAAGATACATATACATAGTTCCTGAACCATATCATTACATAAAAATAAAATTTGAACTCAACTATATTTATCACCTTCTTTTGCTACTCTATATCCTCCTTTTGGGCCTATTTAATATTTACATGGATATATGGTTACACACTTATTTGATGAATATAATATATCTCCCCTTATGTCAATATTTCAAGTAATATCCTTGAAAAATCTATAAATATTGAATCTTTTATGATCCTCATAACTAATAATGTAGTGTGATCCTTTTGACTCAAAGCATCAATAATTTTTTTCACTTTCCCAGGGTGGTAATGTATTTAGTAGTAACAATATTTAATCAAATATAACCATTTTCTCTGGGGAATATTAAACTCTTTATGGTTTAATATATACTTTAAACTTTTATAATCAGTATATATTTCAAACCTTTCTCCCTAAATATAATGCCTCCATATATTCAATGAAAAAATTACCATAGAAAACACCAAAACATGAGTCGGGTAATTTTTCTCATGATCCTTCAATTGGCATGAGGCATAAACAGTCACTATATCATTATGTATAACAACACATCCCATCCCATTCTTTGATAAATCACTATAAATCATAAAACATTCTCCACTATAGGGTAGTGTGAGAATAGGTGCACTAGAAAACCTTATCTTTGCTCCTTGAAATTTTCTTTGCATTCAAAAATCCAAAGGAACTTGACTCCCTTCTGAGTTAACTTGGTGAGTGGATTAGATATCCATTAGAAATCCTTCAAAAATAATTAATAATATACATATAATTAAATAAAACTAAAAATCCCAACCACAGTGGTTGGTCTAGGAAAATATTCAAAAACTTTTGTTTTTTATGGATCCACCAATATACCCTCACATGAAATTATATGACCCAAAAATGAAACTTTATGCAGCCAAAATTCATATTTGGTAATTTTTTTATACAAATTATCATTCCTTGGGGTCTTTAGTACAATCCTCAAGTGATATTAATTCTCTTACTTTATCTTAGAATATATGATAATATCATCTATAAATACTACCAAAACTTGATCAAGGTAATCTATAAAGACTCTATTCATTAAATCCATGAAGATAGTAGGGCATTAGAAAGTCTAAATGGAATCACTATAAATTCATACTATCTATACCTCTAATAGAAGGTTGTATTGGGTATGTCTTCACATTTGACCCCCAATTGACAGTATCCAGATAAAATATCAATCTTGGAAAAATATTAAGCTCCTCGTAATTGACCAAACAACTCATGAATATGGGGTAGAGGATACTTATTCTTGATAATGATCTAGTTAAGTTCCCTTTAGTCAATATAGATTCTCATTGATCCATATTTATTCTTTAAAAAAATAATAGGTGCACCCCATGGTTAAGAACATGGATAAATTAATCCCTTGTAAATATTCTTCTAGAGTTTTTTCTTCAATTACTACAACTCAATTAGGGCCATTCTATATGGAGTCTTTCAAATAGGTTTATCCCTAGGTATGAATTATATTGAAAATTCAACTTCATGTTTTAGAGGAAGACTTGGAAAATCTTCTATAAATACATCAAAAAACATCTATACAGTGGGGATATATTTGATTTTGAGTTTATCCCTAACCATATGAGATAGAAATTCCATTTTAATAGGAATAAAGACCCATGAAATGGGTATAACTTCCATTAAAAGTATATATTTATCCTTACACTAATATATGATTATAGGTTGGTTTATAAAATAAAATGTGACTTTCCTTCCTTGAAAATTAATATGGGATCTATATAAAAAGATTTAATCCAGGCCCAAAATCACATTAAATTCAACTAGAGGAAGAATAAAAATATTTACAAGAATCAAATTCCCATAAACTTAAATCAAATAAAAATCATATACTTTAGATGTGATCATTATACCATTATGGGTTTTACTACTAGTTGAATATCTAGAGTGGATGGTAAGTGTACCTTTTACCACTTTATTATCTTACCCCATATCGGTAATAGTGATCACATGATATTTCCCTTTGTCTCTGGTCTTAAGTGGTTGCTAACACAGATCATCATCATTATCTCATAGGTTCAAGAACTCGTTATCATAATTCTATTACTCCTTTAATTTTAATCATTGGAGTGTGGTTGGTTCTATCTATAGAGATTTCTCTTCATCCATATTATTAGATAACTTCTTCTATTTAATTTTTCATTTGATTATGTGATTAATTTATCTTCTACACTTAAAAAAATTATTGTTCCTATTAAGGAAATTTCCTCCATGTTTCTTTCCACAATTATGTAACAAAGTAATACTCATATTCTTCCCTCCATGGTTTTTATTATTAGAATTTACTTTTAATTACATATTTCTTTTCTTAACAAAACCTTGAGATTGATGAGTCACTCCAATATCTATTTCTACCTTGATATTATATCAAATGATATATTCATAGATATTAAAGTCTCTTATGGATAAATCTCTACCAAGACTTGGTTTTAAGACATTGAAGAATATATTATTCTTACTTTCTAATTCAATGATAATAACAAAATCATACTTTGAAATTCCTATAAAATTTTCCTCATAGATGCTAATTGATTTTTCATCATTCAAATTTAGATTAAGGAATTACTTATACATTTTTATATAAAGAATATGGTGAAATTACATATTGAAAAATAACCTTCTAAACGCATCCCACTCCATGACTTAAATTTCTCCCCATTTCCTCATATTATTGAAAATATTCCACCATTTATTCACTTCACCTTATAAATGATAAATTTTTAAGAAAAATTTTTCATGATATAAGAACTAGAGAATGAAAAATATATTTTCAGTGGTACTAACCCATTACTAAACAACTAGTGGATCAAAAAACCCATTAAAATAATGTGGATGTTTCCTCATGAAAAAATCACCAATACATTATTCCCTTCTTTTCCCATTTAGATGCCCAGTATGATTCATCACTTGAGTAATTTTCATAAGAATATAAAAAATATTGTGTATTCTATCTCCCATAAAATTCAGTTTCTCAGGAGTAAAATCATTTCATTTTCTATCACATTCAGTTTTAACATGGTTCCTTATGGTTCTATCCATTGACCAAAACTAAAAATCATAGTATGAGTGATAATAATCATAGTGGGAAATCATATGATCATGAAAATCATTTATAGGATGTCTAAATCTTGACACCTTCTTTTTAATCTAACACTGTAGGTTTAACATAGTTCATCCATGTTTATTATCAATTTAAATCATTCATAATGGATCCTAAGGAAAATGTGAATTAAAACAAGAATATCTCTAGAAAGTGTATAACCAAGTGTGTAGTCTTAGACCCACTCATAGTGAATCGGAGATGATCGAGTTAATACCCAATATACTCAATTTAGATTTGTTTCCCTTAGGTGAATTTGTGCCACATCTACATCCACTTGCTAGTATCTATACATGGATGTATTTTCTAGGAAAATCACACTTCTTTATTTACCATAAATTAGGATGTTGTTTTAAAATAAGTATTATATTAGTAGTTCTCACTAATTTTTTTTTCATTATAGTTTCTAAAAATAACTAAATATTTCTATAACACTAACTAATATGACCCAATAATTATATAAAAAATATTACATCTTATTAGATGAATATTCATTACATATCTCCATGATCCATTCCAAAACTATAAATATTTAGTATATTTGGAAACAAGGATACATAAACAACTAGTACATAAAATATCTAAACCATATCTCATTATTATCTTTACAACTAGCACCCTCATTAGACATATCATACTTAAAACATTTCTTCATATCCTAGGGAAAAGGAAATATAATAAAGAGTGATCTGAGATGCTTAGTAAGGGTAAACAAGGTAAATATCAATCAATGATCATATGTAATCATATAATGATAATAAAGGTATAAGAATATAATTTTAATATTTTAAATTAATACCCAAAATTCATAGATCGTAATCATGAGTCATGGCATAAATCTTGGGAGTTCATAAGATATTAATTATAAAAGAAATCAAAGAACATGATCAATGAGAGAATAACATTGGCATAATATCCTATCATAAATGTAGGGAATAAAGTGTTCCACAATCATAATCATATAAATATTATGTCAAGGATACCCGCCTAGACATTCATCACATGTTAGTATTGGGTTAACCACCCATTTACCTACTTTTTACTTGGGACAACCTCTCATGTACCCTTTTTAGGATTAGTATAACCAACCGCGTACCCTCTTTTAGGATTGGGATAACCTCCAATGAACCCTATTAGATCTTAAAAAATTAATATTTACACAATTAATTAGAAGGATTAAATAGACCCACCCATCACATAATCATAATTCATTCATATATATTCCACAAGATCATGAAAATATTTATCATTTCGTCATATCTTAGCCCGTGGAAATGAAAATGGGTTCCATCAAGATTTCATCACCATAATAAATAAATATCTAGATAAATAATAAAGATGTCAACATTGGATTATATCCCTATTAAATCATAATAAACATCAATGAATGTTTTTATGGATGAAAATACCTTTAAAATATCACTAGAATATTTCTTGAGGAAAAGAACCTTTTATTTTGAAATCTCATATTTAAAATATTAAATTTTTTCTAAAATATTAAAGAAGAAACTTTATTTAAAAATAACCATGGAAACTTGTAGATTAATATTCAAAGATAATAAAAGTAATGATGGCAGGAAAGGTCATTTATACAGTGTAGGTTAAAATAAATATTCCTTTCACATTTACAGTAAAAAGCCAAAAAGTACCTTATTCAGAAAATGACAAGAATATTCCTATAATTTTTTATATAAATTAAAAAAACAATGAAAATGAATTTATACAATCATTTTGGGGTGGTAAAAACAATTTTGAAAATATTTTAAATAAAATATGGATATGGAAGAAAAATATTCCTTACCGAAGAGAGAAATAAAGTCGGTTTTCCTTTACAACATCCTTTCAATCACTTAATTAATTAAAGATATTAAAATGAAATTAAAACATGCAATATGTAAAAATAACCATATTATATTAAAATAAATAATATTTCATAGAGATGGAACATATAATTTTATCATCATAAATTTAAATATAAACAAACCCGGTATAAATGAAATTGTAATGTAAAACCCCTACCTCAAGTCTATCTTGCTTCATAAGCACTCTAAAATATTTTATAATAAATTTAAATTTATTTTAATTATATATATAAACTATATTAATAGATATAATAAAATACGTGGTCTAATTATAATATTTCAATTCTTATTTATTAATAATTCTTTATTAAAATCGTTGTTTATGGGTGTTAACTATTTTGTTTTTCATGTATATTTCAGTTAAAAAGTTATGGTACCACTGATTTGATAATGTTTAAATTATATATAGAATATTATTAATTTCATAATTATAGTAATTAAAAATTATATGCACTTTTATAACTATTCATATAAAGAGGTGATGAAAAATGAATTGTATCACTTCATGAATATGATAGTTTGTACGTACGCATGAGTGATTTTTTCCACTTTTCAATGGATGGAACGAAAGAAATGTAAATAAAATATCACCTTAAAATGTTAATTATTATATCATATATATATATATATATATATTAAATAAATAATAATAACCATCCATGAAATATAGTGATGAAAAATGAATCACTTTGCTACGTGGAGGTGGTAGTCCACACATACACACAAGCGATACTTTAATTTCCCATTTCGTGGAGAATAAGTGGTAAATGGTTGGTACATAATCATAATAATTTATTATTATATTTATGATACTAGATTCATCATATTTTTATGGATACAATAAGTTTAGATAAATTGGAATAAGAAATAAAATTGAAAGATCTTGGTTAAGATTTATACCTCTTCTTTGAGAGACCTCCTTTGGCTTACACCTTAAACCTTGAAAATTGCTTTTAGGAGAATACCAACGGATATATAATTATGGTGATGAATATAGTAAGGATTTATAGAATTTATTTTTATATATAGAAGTCTCAAATTGTGTTAATAATGTAGAAGAAGGGGTTCACTTTTATAAGTGTTGGGAGGGACTCATAAGAATTACTTAAAAGATTTAAATAATATAAGGTCACTTTCATGAGAAAGTGGAAAAAATGGAGAATTATTTAAAAATTAGATAATTAAATGTTAAAATATCTTTAAAAATAATAATTAGACAATCTTATGTCACTTTCCTACCCTTATATACTAGTTTAACCTCACTGGTAAACGTGTTTAAACATTAAATGTGGTAACAAAATATTACTATTTTTACTATTAATTATGACCAAAACTTAATTTAACCCTATTAAACTATATTAATTATATTTATTAAAAATGTATACTTAATTTTAATAGATTAAATTTCTATAAGTTTCATAATATAATTTTAAATAATCATGCAAAACATAATGAAAATCCACTTTAAAAATGCATTTTAAAGTGTAAAACTAAATTTACATCCATTACTTGCCTTGTAAAAACCAAAAAATGGATTTTAAAAATTTTATTAAATATATGATCTATAAATTCAATTAAAAATCTAATAAATAAAAATTAACTTTTATAAAAATACATTGCTCACATAAAATCAATTTTTAGAAAAATGTGTTCTTAAGCCCAAAAAAATAATCTTATACCCAAATAAATTACAATAATGATTACATGTAATTAATTAGATTATTTATAATTAAATAATAATTTTATTACTATAATAGAAAATTTAAAAAATAATGGTAATTTTAAATTACTTTATTTAATGAAAAAATTGACATTTTTACAAAAATCAGTATTTTTCACTATTCACTGAAAAATAAATATTTTAAGGAAAAAACCTATAAATTAACCCTAATATGATATTTAAATGATAATTTCAAAAGTGACATTCATTTAATAAAATCAAATTTTTAAAAATGTTATAACATAATTATAATATATGTATATAAAATGAAACAAAAAATTTTTTTGAAAAAAAACATATTTTTAAAGCATAACATAACTTTACTGAAAATTAAGTAATTATTTATTATAAATTAATTAGTAAATTTTAATTATTATAAACCTTTATAAATATTTTTCATAATTTGGTTATTCATATTTATACCAACTAATTGAACGGCTACGTTATAAAGGATTACTATATCAGGGTTCATTTAGACTCAAGGTTGTGTGTAAAGCAAGCTATCGAATACCACAAGTTTATTTAAAAGAAAATACGTATAAAATCTTGGGGTGTTACACTTTAAATACATGAGAAAATAAAAAAAATAAGGAAGAATATGTTATAGAATTAAATGATTCGTATACTGATAATAATGAAGACTTAATCCAAATTGTTCTTCTTCTATCAAAGAGATTCAATAAGGTAAATAGAAATTCAAAGGTAAACAATTACCAAGATGTTATAATTATAATAATATTGAACACACAACAACCCAAAATCTAGTAACTTAGATATAGAATCTACTTCAATACATTTACATAGATACAATGGTTCTAATCCAAAATTACTAATTAGTTTAGTAGTATTGGAGAACTAGATACATACATGATACCCATTTTAAATTTGGGATAGAAAATAAATCATAACAAAATAAAATGCTTGGAATCCTTGAAACTCAATCAAATAACTCTTATTTATATCTTGGGTAAAGGTAAAAAGATAAGGGTGAGCTGAAATTCTCAGTAAAGGTTATGTATAATTAAATCTATAATGATTTGATAAGGTATAATCAATATACCAAGGTAAATAATTGAAAACAGATAACTTTTAATAAATAAATTGATCACAAAATTCATCCATGGATAATATAAATTCAAAAAATATAATGGATAATAACAATTGAATTCTAAATGACCAAAATGATTAATATTAGATTTCATGATCTCAGATATCATGATATATATACAATTAAGACCTTGTTCTAAGACAATTCAAAACTATGGGTAAAAACCCATTTAATTTGGCCGACTAATTTGTCTCATGTGAACTGTTGATGCATCGAGGGGATATATAATCCTAGGACCTACCTGTCACCACATTTTTAATTCATTCTTTATATACAAAATGATTTATTTAATTCATGAACAATATCCCTTACCAATAAATATCTGTATTGAGTAAAGAATATGAATTATCAATATCTCCCTTATCAATCAAATAACTTTCAAAGTAAAGAAATGTATGTAGAAATGATATATGATTTAGTTAATAAGTATATCCATGATAAATAATATGTATTTTTAAGATAAATTTAATTTCAGATTATTATAATAAATTTAATTTTTTAATAGAAATGTAACAAACACAAAATTAATAAGATATAAGAGTTGACCAAAGATGCATCAGAATTCTAGGTTTTGTAATAAAATTACATCCTTTAGAGAAATAAATAAAATGGAAGTGAAATATTAAAATAATATTTAATTTAATAGTTTTATTTTAAAAACCAACGAAAACATGTAGAATAATCTAAATTTTTTTAAATGTAAATGGTGGTGGGGAAGACTGTTATTGTTGTATACATTAAAAACATTCATTTGGAATTTTTTTAAATAAAGTCGAAAACTTAACTTTAAAATAAATTATAAATATTAATTTAAAAACATTTTTAAAATTAAATTATAACTTAAAAATTCTGAAATAAATCATTTGATTAATTAAAATTACTTTTATAAAACAATTATAAAAAACAAAGACATGGAACAAAAAACATATATGATTAAAAGAGAAATAAAATTGGTTTTTCTTTTAAAATTTTATTTAATTGATTCAATTACCAAAGAGAATAAAATTTGGAATAAAATATTGAAACTACTTAAATATCTAGTGTATAATAAAATTATTGGATCTTATTAAGGATAAATGATAATATTCCTTTAAGGAAAATTAAATCAATCCAAAAAGAAAGTGAGATTGTAAAATAGATTGTTACCACTTATGTAACTTTAAAATTGTTACCCCTTGAAAGAATAGAATTGAATTGAAACAATAATAAGTATTGATAAATATATTTTCATTTTAAATTCATAAAATTGGCATTATATACACCATATAAAAGTGAATAGGTTCATAATGACAAATATGTCTCAATGGAGTGTAAATTGTGATGAAATCACTTACCTCTCGCTTCCCTTTAGTTAAACATAATTTAACCTCATTTGTAAATATTTTAAGAAATTTATTAATAAATAATAGAACCATATTCATAAATATAATATCAAATATGATCCTATTATAATATATTACCACATGTTCATTAATAATATTTCATTATAACCATTGTTTTGGGAGTTAACTGCTTCATTTTCTCATGCATGTTTTATAACAGAAGTCCCAGTTCTTGAACGTAGGATATATATCCATAATATCCATAACTATATTAATGTTATAAATATCACATTTAATTATTAGGTACATTTTTATAACAATTTTTTAAAGTGGGACATGGAAAATTAATCTCATCACTTCGTGGATATGGTAGGTTGTACGTACGCACAAGCGATGATATCATTCCGTTAAGAAGTGAAAGTTTAAGAAAGTGGATGATATATTAATTTTTTATAATAAATATCATTTCATAATTATAATATATATTCATTATTTCAATAATTATGACTATCCAATTGATTTGGTGATGGAAAACAAATTACATTGGTTCGCAAGGTGGTAGTCCTCTTTACACACGAGTGTTTTTTTGTTTACCATTTGATGGAGAATGAGATGGATAAATAATATTACATAAACATAATAACATATTTTTATATGTTATATAATGGTTTTATTATATTTTAATTATTAAGACATAATTTAAGGTGGTAAAATAATAAGTAAAAAAGAAATAACTTAGTGAAGATAACTACCTTTGCATAGAAAAACCTCCTTTTGATCTCCTATTAAGGAGACAAGGGTTGGTATTTTTGGAATACCAGAACCTATATAATATGTAAAAGTATTTTAAGAAGATATTTTGGTAGGTTTTTGTCGAGATATATGGCATTATATGTGTGAATAAATGAGGGGATGAGGTTCCCTTTTATAATTGAGGTGAGTGGACCACTTGTAATTTTTCAAAAAAAAATAATGACATGTCACTTTCTTGGAAATATATATCACAATGGATAATATTATAAGGTAAAAATTATAATATTTAAATAAAAATAATAATTGGGTTTAATTAACTTTTTATATCATTTCAACCTTTATATTTATATAATAACCCCCTAGTAAACCTGTTTTAACTTTAATTGTGGTAATTAGTTTTTACTTCTTTTACAATTCATTATGAACAAAAATTAAGTTGATATTATTACCTAATATTAATTATTATTATTCCAAATATGGAATCCATTTTATTAAATTAAATTTATATAGTTTTCATTATTTAATTTAAATTTAAATCTGCAAAACGTGTCGAAAAATACTTTTTTAGGAAATGTATTTTTCCAGCATAAGATGATCATATATTAGCTACGTGAATAGTAATAATAATTAAATGGAATTAAATTAATATATTTAAAAATATAATATATAAATTTCATTTAAATAATTAATAATTAAATATTATTTTAATTAATTAAAATGGATAGACATTGCGCCTTTTTAAAAAAAACATTTTTTTGAAAAACAAATCTGAAAAATACCCATTTTACCTTAAAATGATCTTATCTTCATTTATATAAAATTGATATTTAATAAATATTTATTTATATATATTATTAAATATTATTATAAATAAAATGATTAATATTTAAAAACTACATTTTCAATTTTTTATAAAATCTTATTTCTATGGGACAATTTTAAAAATTCATTCTAGGATTATTTTGACAAAGTAAGCGCAAAATAAATATTAATAATATAAAATTAGAAAAAAAAATTATATAAAATATTAAATTTTGAATTTTTTTATAGAATTTTCACTTACTATAATTAAGGTTCGGGTGTTACATTTTTCTCTCCTGTAAAAATTTAGTCCTCAGAATTTTTATCGATATTACTTTTTAAACAAATGAGGGTGGTAATTCTTCATAACAGATTCTGGTTCCTATATTGATTTCTCCATTTTGTGATTTATCTAAAGTACATTTACCAATTGAGTCATATGATTCCTCGATAATTGATCTATGGTGTCAAAATCCTTGATGGGCTCTTCACTGTAAGATATATCATGTTCCAATTATATTTCTTTAAAGGTGATCACATGCATTAGTTCAGGCATGTATTTCTTTAACAACGATATATGGAACACATCATGTTCTTTAGATATTATTAGGAGAATTTCAAATCAATAACTCATAGATCCAATTCTTTCCATAATTTAAAAAGGTATAATACACTTAGGACTCATTTTTCCTTTCTTATTAAACCTTATAACACCCTTCCATGGAGATACTTTCAAAAAAATGTGATCTCCTACATTAAATTCTAAATCATTCCTCCAATTATCTGTATAACTCCTTTTACTATTTTGATATGCTTTAATATGAGCATGAATATTATTTACCTTTTTCATTGTCTCCTTAACAAGCTTTGGGCCTAAAATTTTTCTTTCACAAAATTCATCCCAACAAGTTAGAGTACGATATCTCTTATCATATAATTCCCTATACAATGCTATTTGAATACTTTAATGGAAAATATTATTATATAAAAACTATAAAAAAGTAAATATTGACCCTACATACCTTGAAATTGAATTGATCATGACCTAAAAATTTCTTCTAATGGTTGAATAGTCCTTTTGGACTATCCATCATTTTGAGGATGGTAGGCCATGTTCAAATGAAGCTTAATACAAGAGCCTTTTGATGACACCTCTAGAATTTTGATGTAAATTAGGGGACATGATCCAAAACAATTGAAATAAGTACACCATGAATTCTTATAACTTCATCAATATAGAGTCATTTAAGGCACTCCATAGGAAAATATTCTCTTATAGTAAGTAAATATACATATTTGGTTAGGAAATCAATAATAACATGTATTGCAACATTCCTTCTTGGATTATTTTCTATTCCTATGAAAACTTATATAGTAATTTCATACCATTTTCACACAAGAATAGGTAGAGGCTACATTAATCCTCTATGATGTTGTATCTCTACCTTCCCTTATTGACAAACTAAGAATCTTTATACATAATCAACTATTTCTCGCTTCCTGTTATCCCACCAAAAATATTCTCTCAAATCCCTATACATCTTAGTTCTACTAGGGTGTATATATAAATTTGATTTATGAGAATCATAAAAATATCACCCTTTTATATCAGTTATATATGGAACACATAGTCTCTTTACAAATTTTATAATTCCATATTCACAAAAAAAGTCTATCAATTTCCAATCATTCACATATTTAACTTTATTCTAAAAATCCTAATCATCATATCAGGAATTTTATATATCTTCCAATAAAGATGGTTTCACAATAATTTGAAAAATGAGTGATGTATTCTCTTCCTTAATAATTCCCATATCTATGTTTAATATATATATGAACATAGGATCCCTATCAATCCTCATTTCGTTCATAACTCCATGATCTTTCTAACTCAATGTGTTTGTTGTCTTACTTTACTTCTCTGGGTGGTAGTGTATTGATAAATCATAATCCTTAAGTAGTTAAATCCATCACCTTTTCCTAATATTGATCTCATTTTGTTAAAATATTTATTTTAAACTCTTATGGTCTATTTATATCTAACATATTTTACCATAGAGATAATATATCCATATCATCAAAGCAAATATCACTATTACCAACTCAAGATCATTTTTTGGATAGTTTTGTTCATGAGTCTTTAAATACCTTAATGCATATGTAATAACTTTATAATTTTTAATAATGAAACAACCAAGTGTTTTCTTCAATGCATCATTATATATCAAAAATACATCATTTTCTGATGGTATAATTAAAATTATAGCATTGAATAATCTCTTATTCAATTCTTTAAAACAATATTAAAATTCCTTTATCTATATAAACTTAACCCCTTTAGATGTAATTTTGGTTAACAGGTTATCCAATTAGGAAATTTTTTGAATAAATCACTGATATTACCCTACCAAACCATTAAAAATATGTGCCTCTGTTTTGTTTATTGGTGCAGACAATTATTTGATAGTTGTTATCTTCACATGATTCAAGTGATATTCTATACTTATAGATAATATGGAATGAAAAAGAAACTTCCTAAATCCATAATTCACACATGATAAATTTCCCATATAAATCTTTTCTTCTAAGAGTATAAAGAGTGATCCACAGGTGATTCTCATCATCCTTATATCTCTTAGATTACACCAAGATATCATCAATGAATACCATAAAAAATTATCAAGATATTTCATGAATACTTTTTTTATTAGATATATAAAAACTAATAGTCCATTAGTCAATCCAAATGGAATTACTATAAACTTATAATTTCTATACCTCATTTCAAATGTTTTCTTCTGAATGTCTTTTTTATTTAATCATTGTTGACAATACCCAAATCGAAGATCAATCTTTGAAAAATATTGATCTTCGTGATGTTTATCAAATAATTCAAAAATGTGAGGAAAATTATATATTTTATTTATCATAATAGAATTGATTTCCCTATAATCAATTCATGGTCTCATGGATCCATATTTCTTCTCAAAGAATAGAAAAGGGGCTTTTAATGGTGAAACACTAGGGTTAATAAATAGTTTATCACAAAACTCCTATAGTTGTTTCTTAAAATCCACTAATTAAATAGTGGCAATTATATAGAGAGTCTTTGATATTATTCTTGCACTGGGGATTAAATCAATGGAAAACTCAACTTCACACTCCGGTGGATATCTAGGTAAATCCTCAAAAAATTTATTAATGTATTCATTTATAATAGGTACATTATGAATTTTAATATTACCTTTTATATCTATATATTGTGTTTGATCTTCTTCCTCAATAATCTCATACATAATATCTATTAGTGGTGGATCTATACATTACTCAAATAATGAATTCTCCACTCTAATGATAAGTAATTACACATCTTCATCATGAATCATAATTTCCTTCTCTTTGTAAAAAATATTTTCATAAAATTTTGAAATAAAATTCATACCAAGGATTTTATTGAATTCAACAATATTTAATGATAATAAATTCAAAAAATAAATCATGCAAATGTGTTATAATAGGAATTGTCTGACACATATTTATTGTGGTTAGATTTTCACTATGAGTTTTGACTGAAAATTCCCTTCTTAAGGTGCTAGGTAAATATCTAATTTTATTTTAAAACATGTAATATATAATAGAGTGTAAATATCCCAAATAAAATAAGTAATTGGATAAATTTTAGGTTATAATTAAATTACCTTCCACTGCATCATTAAGAAATTCCCCTCAATTGTAGTGACCACATAAGCTTGGCCTTCTCCCCTTGGCCTATTCTGTGGTATGTTCCCTTGATTCTTAGAGAATTTTTGTTAATAATTCGCCATTTATCTACAGTTAAATCACTTGAAATAATTAATTTTTTTCTTCCCATTTCATTCATTATCTAGATGACCCTTATCACTATACTTATAACCAACTCCAATGCTCTTCAAATATTTTTCAGTATGTTTCTTACCACAATTTTTACATGATGGAAATTGATTCAAAATATTATTCTTATTTGATGTGTTATCTTTTTCATGTTGTTAACCTAAACTATTCTTATCTTTATCTCTCTTAAATATATAGGATCTAGATAATTTCTTCTCTATTTTGATGGCCCATAAAGCTATTTCATTATATTATGAAATTTTTTGAGAAATCATTTACCTTTGGAAACTTGGGTTAATCCCTTTAAATAAAAGGAAAATATTTCTTTTCATATTGTATATGTAATATATATCATCCCTATCTAGTCTTGTAAATGTAGAATAATACTCTAAAACACTTTATTATTCCTTTTTCTTTAAGTTAAGGAATTTTATTTTCATTTCAATTAGTTGATCACAAGAGAAATATTTATCAAATAATGTTTCTTTAAAATATCTCCATTACATGTGTTCTATTTATTATTACTCCCTAGTATTATATATAAACAACTTCCATTGATTATAATTTCCATTGAGATAATATACTGAAAGTATAACCTTTTACTTTTCATCATAACTCAAGAACAAAAATATCTTTTCAAGGGAAATAATCCATTTCCCAGTTTCCACTAGATTAGTAGTCCCAACAAATGATGGGGGTTATTTATCATGAAGTGATCTAACATAGGATAATCACATTCTATAACAAAAAGTTTCTCTATTTAATAAAAATTATTTTTATAGCGTGAGTAAGCTTCACTAATATATCCATGATCTACTCAGTTCCAATACCAACAGTATTGGTTTGCTCAGTAGGGAAATTCCTACATTAACCATGGGTATTGATACTATTCTTTGTTCTATGATCCATTTATAAATAATATCATATACTATATTAGCTCATGAAATTATGAATTTCAAATCATAATATATAATTTTGAATATAGTGTAACATAAATTGAAAATTTATGCATTTTTAATCTAAAAAATCATAAACTTGGGTTTTTTGGGAATATATTTAAATCATAAAAATATTTTCAAATCCTTAATAATGGTTTGAAAATAAAATGAAAATTATTCAAAGTATACCCCTTGGGAGTTTCAAACCAATTTCATGGTAAGGCCCATTTTTGTGCATTAGGTGATAATCGAGTCGAAGCCTAATGAACCCTTTTTTGGAGTTATTACCAATAAGTGAAACTATTCAAGAATCATGTCCAAATATAGTATATATACAAGGATTTATTGATAGAAAAAACCACATACTATATACCTTACCAAAAATTTATCACATTACTCCACAATTTGAAATATCCTCAAAAGTATACCATAGGGTTGTGTTCCCTAATCTATGTTTTCCAAAATCTAATACCCAAGGTTTCTACGAAACATACTCTGATACCAACTGAAAAAACCTAAAATCCAGTAACTCATATTCGATGTCTACCTTATTACATTAATATAGATACAAGGGTTATAAACTTGAAGAACTGGTCATTTTAGTAGTCTTTGAGAACTAGATACATACATTATATCCATTTTACATTGGGAATAGAAAATAAAACATATAAAATCAAATTATCTACATCCTTGAAACTCATTCAAATAATTCTTCTTCGTATACCATGGAAAGGAAAAAAAATAAGGGTGATCTCATATACTCAGTAAGGGATGCAAATAGTATAAGATATTATGATTAGATAAAGTATAATCAATATGGAAAGGTAAATAACTGAAAACACATTCCATTTAATCAATAACTTGAGCACAAAATACACACATGGATAATATCATTAAAAATATATAATGGATAATAAAAACTAAATTCTCAATTAATGAAATGATTAATATTGGACATCATGATCGCAAACATTATTATATCTATATTTTCAAGACCTTACACCAAGACAGTTTAAAACTATGGGTAAATCCCACTTAATTTGGAAAACTAATTTGTTTTATGAGACCTGTCGATGTATCGATGGGATATATAATTTCCATCCCCACCAATCACTGCATTTCCAATGCATTATTCCTATATCTAATTATCAATTTAATTCATGAACAATATGTTTTATCAATAAATATTCATATTGAGTAAATAATATAGATTATAAATGTTTCCCTGATTAATCAAATAACATTCAAAGTAAAACAACGTATATATAAATGAAATAAGATTTAAGAAATAATCATATCCATGATAAAAGAATATGGATATTTATGTGAAATTTAATGTCCAATAGTTATAAGAAAGTGAATGATTCAAGAGAAAGATAATGACTACAAAATTTATAATAGATAAGAGTTTACCATAGATTCATTAGAACTATAGGATTTATAACAAAATTGTGTCCTTTGGATAAATAAAGAAAATAGAATTTAAATATTAAAATAATATTTCATTTAAGATTTTTATTTTAAAAAAATTAAACATGTAGTAAAATCTAAATTTCATAAAATGTTTACAACAATGGTAAAGTTTTTTATCTATATATATATTAAAAACATTCCTTTTGACTTTTTATAAAGAAATTAAAAAACATACCTTTCAGAAAAAAAAAATTATAAATATTTCTTTAAAACCATTTTGAAAATTAAATTATAACTTAAAATTTACTTAATAAATAATTTGATTGAATAAAATTATGTTTGTAAAATAATTTTGAAAAATATGGACATGGAAAAGAAATATATCCAATTAAAAGAGAAATAAAATTAGCTTTTCATTTAAACATTTATTTGCTTGATTAAAGTACCAAAGAGAGTAAAATTTTGAATAAAATATGGAAAATATTTAAATATACAGTGGATAAGAAAATCAATGTATCTTATGAAGGATAAATGTTAATATTCCTTTAATTAAAATAAAAGCAATCCCAAAAGAATGTGAGATTGTAAAATAGATTCTTACCTATTTGGTAACTGTTAAATTATAAACACCTAAAAAATATAATTGAATTAAAACATTAATAATAATGAATAAATATTTATTCATTTTAAATACATAAAATTGGTATCATATACACCACATAAAATTGAATAGTTTAATAATAACAAATGTGTCTCGATGGAGTGTAAATTGACACAAAATCCATTACCTCACGCTTACCTTTAGTTGAAAACTCTTTAAAATCATGTCTAATAGTTTTAATCATGTTATTAATTTATATCATAACCATATTAATATTTATAATATCATATATTATCCTTTTATAACATCTTACCACCCATTTTTTAATAATATTTCATTATTACCATTATTTTGGGTGTTATTGCTCTGTTTTCTCATGCATGTTTTTTCATGGAAGTTCAAGTTCTTATACATAGGATATATATAAATAATCTATATAATTATATTAATGTTATAAAATTCATATTTTTTCATTAGGTTCCTTTTTATAACTATTATTTAAATTTGGGGATGGAAAATGAATTGCATTTCTTTGTGGAGATGGTAGGTCGTATGTACACATGAGCGATGATATCAGTACCTTAATAGGTGAAAGGGTAACTAATTGGATAATATGTTCATTTTAAAGAATCAATATCAAGTTAAAATTATCATAAATTTTCATCATTTCAGTCATTATGACTATCCATCTGAGTCAGTGATGGAAAACAAATTACATCAGTTCATAAGGTGGTAGTACATCATACACATGAGTGATGGTTTTGTTTCCCATTTGATGGAGAAGTATATGGATAAATATCATTCCATAAACATAATAACATCTAATTATAGTGGATATTATTATTTTTTATATTATAATTTGATGACATAATTGAATTTGGAAAATGAATAAGTAAAAAAGAAATAACCTAGTGAAGACAATTACCTTCTCTTAGAAGAACCTCCTTTGGATATCTTATTAAGGACCCTAGGGTTGGTATTTTGGGAATAAAAAAACCTTTATAATGTTTATAAGGATATTGGAGATATTTTTTTCAGGATTTTTCTATCTATAAGGATTGAGAGGTGTGAATAAGTGAGGGGAGGAGGTGCCCTTTTATAATTGAGGTGAATGGCACACTTGTAATTTTTCAAAGTTTTTCAAAAATTTCATGTCACTTTCTTAGAAATATAGCTCCAAAATAACTTATATTATAATTTTAAGATAATAATTTATAAATAAAACCAACCAATTGGGTTTTATAAATTTTAAATCATTTTTACCATTATCTTTATAGATTAACCCCCCAATAAACTCGTTTTAACCTTAACTATGGTAAATAGATCTTACTATTTTTACTATTCATTATGAAAAAAACTAGAGTTGGACTTATTAAATAATATTAATTATTATTATTAAAAATATGTATTAAATTTTATCAAATTAAATTCATATAAATTTTATAATTTAATTTAAAAATAAACCTGCAAAATGTGTTGAAATTTTTTTTTTTCAGGAAATGTATTTTTCTAGTATAAGATGATCTTATATTAAATATATTGTAAGATCACATTACTTTTTCAGGTACTTTTTATGTTTCTAAGTACCTCTGTTTTGGAGTAGTGACTTGGGAGAGTTGGGAGAACTTTAAATGGTGTTTTGAGGCAAAGGAGAAGTCGCACGGGCGGCGCACGGGTTGTCTAAACCGTGCGGCCAAACCGTACGTAGTTGGTCTTAGAGACAGTAACTTCTGCACGGGCAGCACATACTTTGTCTAACCATGCATACAAACCATGCGAGAAGGGTGTCTAAGGCAGTAGCTAACTCACAGTTTTTCAAACAGTGCGAACTAACCGAGCAGCCAATTAAATGAGATCCTTAAATTAGGGATCTCACTCGGTTTTGCCTCTAAGTGCCTTGTTTGTCCTCCTAAGTGTCCCTAAATTGGGATGTGTCTTATTTTAAGGTAATAGAATGTTCTCCCATTGTTCTAGAGGTGATCCAAATTCTCCTATTGGTAAATCCAAGTTGGATTCCTTAGGTATGTGATCATTATTCATCATTCTTGATCGGTTTCTTAGATGTACTTAGATCTACTTCTCCTCTTCTCTCGGTTTCTTAGATCTACGCACGTTATGGGTAGATCTAAGTGTGTGGTACCAAATATAATGATATTTGGTCTTGATCTTGCTAGGATAAATAGATCTAAGGTGGGTTCTTGAAGAAGCAACCCGGTTTTCTTGAGTGTTCTCGACCGTTGTGGTTTTGGTCAAAACCTTTGAGGTAGGTGGTTCCGTCCCAACTTTCCAAATTGATTATCATTATATTTGATTTATTTATTTAAATTTTTGATTTAAATTCAATTTCTCAAGTTTGATTTCAATTAAATTTACAAAAAATAGATTTCAGTGAATCGAGATATTTGAAATGGTTTTAGCATGGAAATTTAGAAAACCCAAATTCCATTGAATTGGGTGTGTTTATGGAAATTGGCCAATTTAAATTGTTGAATTTAAATTGTGGATTTTATGGAAATGATTTCAATTAAATTGTTGAATTTAATTTCGGAAATAAATTGTGTAATGATGGAATTGTATTTGAATGGATTTCAAACTGGTGAAAATGGCTTAAAATGATTTGATAGAAACCCATTGGTTTTATCTTATGAAAAAGTCATGTTTTGAATAAAACATGTTTTGGTTTTAAATGGAATGAAATTGGCACTTTTGAAATGGAAGAATGGGATTGATCATATTTTAAGAATTCTTAAAATATTTTTCCCATCATGTAAGAGCGCATGAAATCCTTAGGTAGTTAGTGAGTTATTTGGATACACTCTACGCTACGACAATGTTCTAAAACATACTTGTGGCGGGTCACATCCCCGACGGGTTGGTGATGAGTCTTATTTGGCTAGTGTCATAGGGATGTGTGTATACACATTTTTCTGAGTTCACATAGAGAGTGCAGAATACTATAACTGGTTAATATTATCGTACCTTTTGGTAGATGACCATGTTGCTCGTTTGTTTGTTTATATTTGAGATATAAATGTATTTCAATGCTTTTGAACTGCTTTACATTCCTGATGAGTTTATATAAAATATTTTATATAATTTTTTTTATTAATACATTGTTTTATAAATATTCCATAATTGCAAAGCCTTTGCTTAAAGTAATTCTTCTATCATTTGAAAATGTATAGCATGTTTTGTTAAAATATTCTTTTGAATTTCCAAACTTGTTTATTTAAAAAATGAAATATTTTATTTGGATAATAAATATTTGGCATCTATTACAGAATCTTTGGTGGTATCCTACTGGGCTTAGGCTCACACCATATTTTTGCCTTCGGGTGTTTATAGACTTTCTTCTTCCAGGATCGAGAAAAGGGAAAGGACCTTTTGGAGGTGGATCCAGCTGTTGATCTTTGGTCTTGGTGAGTTGTGTCCTTAGGGACCTTGGGGCTATTTTTCCCATTTTTAGTACTTGGTTTGTAGTAATTTGGGTTTTTTATGCCTCTTTGTATTCTGGTACATTACCCCCAGTATATTTTCTTTTTTTTATGCATATTGTCTTGTTTCTTTTTCTTCTGCATTCTTGAGGAAAAATTGTTCCCACTTGCATGTTGTGTGATGTTGGGTGCTAGTCACTAACCCGTGGGGATCGGGAACACCCTTCGGGCTATGTCAGGGTCGGCTCGGTTATCAGGTTACCAGGGTACCCGGGCTGGTTCGTGACAAAGTGGTATCAGAGGAGGTTAAGCATCTTGCCTTGATGACAGTACGCATTTGAGTATTCTTATCAGGACTTGGGTGGTAGTTGTGATTGAGTGCCTAGCCAGCTCTCACCACAATGAACCTTAAGTCGCCAGGGTTGGTTAGGGAAATACGACTTGTGTATTATTTCTAGTATTTTCCCTATTTTTATTTGGATAGAGTGGAATCAAAATATTGTTATCCCTTATTTTAAGAATAGTTTTACTTGTAACTCGGTTTGGGTGTTAATCAATGTCTTTTTATGTTGTGTAGCAACATGCCTATGAGAAGACATGAGAATAGGATCCAAAAAGAGGTTATTGTGGAATCTCATCAAGCGAGTCCTATTATGGATCCGAGTCTGGTTGAGATGATTGTTCATACTGTCCAAGCTCTAGGACAGGCACCACCTCTAGTTCATGTTCAGTCTCCAGCTATATATCCTCATAGTGAGATTCTCTGAAGTCATTCTCAAGAGTTCCTATGCCAGAAGCCACTAGTTTTCAAAGGCTCCACTGACCCTCAACATGATGAGGAATGGTTGATTAATATTGAACACTTGTTTAGGTTCTTGGAGACACCTTATGTGATCAAGGTGAAGTGTTCCACCTTTATACTGGAGGGACCAAGTAGAAGATGGTGGGACATGATGGTGGGACATGATGGTGACGGCTAGGAAATATGAGGGTTTAGAGTGGAAAGACTTTAGGGTTATTTTCACTAACTAGTTCTACCCAGAATCAATGGTGTTGGCCAAGGCTATGGAGTTTTTCAATCTTGAGCAGGCCAACAAAACCGTGACTGAGTACTCAAATCACTTTTCTGAGTTGGTACATGTTGCTCCTAAGATTTTATCTAATGAGAAGATAAAGGCTCGATTATTCGAGTTGGGTCTTCGATCAGATATCCATTCTTAGGTTTTATTACTGAAGTTACCCACTTATGTTGATGTGCTGGATATGGCCATGATGGTTGAGATGGACCTGGTAGGAAAGTCAGGGTTTAAGGAGGTTCTTTTCCCTCCTAGTGATAGTGTCGGTTCCTTTAAAGGAAAATGGAAGCAGGACGTTTCTCATGGCAGTTCTCGACAACAAAGTCATTCCAGACTTCCGATAGCAATGGGAGGGGCTTCTTTGACTTGCTATCAGTGTGTAAAGTCGGGAAATTCTAAGAGGTTTTGCACTAAGGCACCCAAGAACTGTAGCTCATGTGGATGTTTAGGGCACTTACAGAGATACTTCCATCACATATGTACTCCACGTAGTGGAATAGGATCATCAGCACCTCTAGAAACAATGGGGAAATCAAATACTTCACATACAAAAGGGTTCCAGCCATAGGCATCCAGAACAAAGCTTCTTCATGCAGTAGAAGAGTCTCCAGAGGTAGCTGATATAGGTCCTGCAACTGTGAGAGGTACCATTACTATAGCCTCATATTTAGTGACAACTCTTTTTGATACCGGTGCATCTCACTCATTTATTTCATCCCATATTGTTAATATGCTTAATCTACCTATGGATCTTTTATCTTGTATGATGGATATTACTACACCCCTTGGTACAATGAGAGAGAAGGGTCTCTGTAGTCCTGCTTGTGTCTTCTCTCTATCAGATGTTGATCTTGCTTGGAGTTTTTTGGTTCTCGACATGAAATCTTTTGACATCATATTTGGGATGGATTGGATCATTGCTAATAAAGCCTGGATCGATTTTTATCGTCGACAGGTCTACCTTACTACACCAATTGGTGTTCCTCTTGTTGTTCAAGGAGAATGGGACCCAAGGTCAAGCAGAGATGGCCCCTCTTATCCAAAGTTAGGGAAAGTTATATCAGTGTTTGATTTTGATCTATAGAGAGATTCAATGTGTGGTGATCTCTCTCCAGTCGTCATTGAGTTTCTTAATGTATTTCCTTCTAACTTCTCTGGTTTTCCACTAATAAGGGAGGTTGATTTTTCTATAGACTTAATTCCTGGTACTCAACCAGTTTCTATTCTCTCTTACCGAATGGCTCCAGATGAACTAAAAGAACTGAAGTCTCAGTTAGACGATCTTCTTGAGAAAGGTTTTATACACCCGAGTGTATCACCCTGGGCAGCACCAGTTCTCTTCGCCAAGAAGGCTGATGGTTCTCTTTGCTTATGTTTTGATTATAAAAAGCTCAATCGAGTTACGATAAAGAACAAATATTTGTTACCACAAATTGATGACTTGTTTGATCAATTGAAAAGGGAAAAGTGGTTTTCAAAAATTGATCTTCGATCTGGTTACCATCATTTGAGGATTAAATAATCTGACATTCATAAGACCACTTTTCAGAGTAGGTATGGCCATTATGAGTACCTTGTTATGCCCTTTGTCCTAACAAATGCTTCTTTATTTTTCATGGCTTTGATGAAAAAAATTCCCATGAGTATCTAGATACTTTCGTGGTAGTCTTTGTGGATGAAATTCTTGTCTACTCCAAGTCTGAGGAGGATCATGTGCATCATCAGAGAATAGTTCTGAGTCTTCTAAGGAATCACTAACTTTATGCCAAGCTTTAAAAGTGAGATTTTTTTATTAAGGATGTGAAATTATTGGGACATGTCGTGTCATAACAAGGAATATCAGTTGATCCTGAGAAGTTGAAGGCTATTATGACTTGGGAACAACCACAAAATGTTTTTGAGATTCGGAGCTTCTTGGGCTTAGCAGGATATTATCGTTGGTTTGTTAAAGACTTCTCAAAGTTAGATTCTCCAATGACTGCTATGACTCAAAAGAGAGTGAAGTTTTCCTGGAATGATAAATGACAGAGTTCTTTTGTTGAGCTAAAGTGTCTTTTTACTACTGTGTCGGTGTTAACTCTTCTTGATGTTGGGATAGGTTACGTGGTCTTCTATGATGCATCAGGTTCAGGTTTGGGATGTGTCCTTATGCAAGGTAATCGTGTTGTTTCATACGGATCTCGTCAGCTTAAGCCTCATGAGAATAACTATCCTACCCATGACCTTGAACTTGCAGCTGTAATACACGCACTTAAGTGCTGGAGACATTACCTTTATGGAGAAAGGTTTACTGTGTATTCAGAACACAAGAGCTTGAGTTATATCTTCTCTCAAAAAGATTTGAATCTCTGCCAAAGGCATTATGTGGAGTACCTGCAATCTTTTGACTTTAACATTGCCTATACCCCAGGAAAATGGAATGTAGTTGTAGATGTGTTAAGTAGGAAACTTCCATCACAGGCTGTTAAAGAATCTTCATAAGAGTGGAGTTTGATGGATCTTTTTTCTTATTTGCGTATTGGAGTTCAGTGGAAGGGGAATGAAGTTTCTTTAGCCAGTGTTCAGTTGACTTCTGCTCTCCTCAAGTTAATTATTCAGGAACAAAAATTGGATGATGAATTCCATAGCATTAGGGACTTTCTTTATGGTGGGGAGACCTCCACCCAGTGGTCGTTCTCCAAAGAGGGTGTTTTGTGTTATCGAAACCGTTATGTTGTGCCGTTAGCAACAAGGAAGGATGTTATGGGGGGCTGCCATAACTCTCAGTGGGTTGTACACCCAGGAACCATGAAGATGTTCTATGACATGCGGTGATAATTCTAGTGGCCAGGTATGAGAAGAGACATTGCTGAGTTTGTATCTCGTTTCTATACATGCCAACAGGTGAAAGCCGAGCACCAAAAACCTTCGGGTTTACTTCAACCACTTCCAGTCCCTACATGTAAGTGGGATGAAATCTCTATAGACTTTTTGTTTGGGTTACCTCAATCCCATAGTAAGAAGAACACGATATGGTTTGTGATCGACAGATTGACCAAGTCAGCTCACTTTATACCTATTCGAGATACAACCAAAGTTGAAGAGTTGGGAAATATCTATGTGAAAGAAGTTGTTCATTTTCACGGAGTTTCATCTGCTATAGTCTCTGATAGGGATCCTCGGTTTAATTCTTGATTTTGGAGAGACCTTCAGGAGGCACTGGGATCTTAGGTCCATTTTAGTACGGCCTACCATCCATAGTCAGATGTCCAGACAGAGAGAGCTATTCATATTCTTGAGGATATGCTCCGTGCATGTGTTCTTGATTTGGTGGGTTTTGGGATGATCATCTGGGGCTAGTTGAGTTTTCTTATAACAACATTTATCAGTCTATGATCAAAATGGCTCCTTTTGAGGCATTTTATGGTTTTCCTTGTAAATCTCCGTTATGTTGGTCGGAGATTGGTGAAAGTTCTTTGGCAGGATCAAGTTTGGTCCAAGAGACGACAGCTAAGATCCAGTTGATTCATCAGAGGATGTTGACAGCACATAGTCGGTACAAGTCTTATACTGATTGTCATCATAGACCATTAGAGTTCTCATTTGGTGACTAGGTGTTCTTCAAAGTTTCACCCCAATTAGGTCATCGACGGCTTGGGAGGAAAGGGAAGCTTGCTCCTCGTTTTGTGGGACCTTTCGAGGTTTCTGGTCATGTAGGGAAAGTTTCTTACCGTCTAGCTCAACCACCACAGCTGACATCGATACATAACATGTTCCATGTATCGCAGCTGTGAAAGAATCTCTCTGATCCATCTCATTTTGTGAGATGGAGTGATCTTGAGATTGAACTAGATTTATTTGTTACTAAACGACCAGTCAGGGTTGTTGATTCTGAGACCAAGGTACTTCGTGGGAGAAATATACCTCTAGTCTGTGTACTTTGGCAGCATGGTTCTGATTCTCATGAGATGTGGGAAAGGGAGGCACTAATGAGAGAGTAGTGGCCTCATCTTTTTGTCATGGAGGTTTCTTCATAGGCTTTCTGGGGACAGAAAGGTATTATGGTGGAGAGGTTGTAGCATCACATTACGTTTTCAGGTACTTTTGATGTTTTTAAGTACCTCTGTTTTGGAGTAGTGACTTGGGAGAGTCGGGAGAACATTAAATGGTGTTTTTAGGCAAAGGGGAAGTCGCACGGGTGGCGCACAGGTTGTCTAAACTGTACGGCCAAACCGTGCGTAGTTGGTCTTGGAGACAGTAACTTCTGCACGGGAAGCACACGGTTTGTCTAACCATGTGGCCAAACCATGTGAGAAGGGTGATCGAGGTAGTAGTTAATTCATGGTTAGCATACGGTTTGTCAAACCGTGCAAACTAACCCTACTTCCACTTAAATGAGATCCTTAAATTGTGCATCTCACTCGGTTTTACCTCTAAGTGCCTCGTTTGTCCTCATAAGCGGCCCTAACTCAGGATTTGACTTCTCCTAAGGTAATAGAAGGTTATCCCGTCATTTTGGAGGCTATCCAAAGGCTCCTCTTGGTGAATCGAATCCGTATTCTTGAGGTATGTGATCTTTCTTCATCGTTCTTGATTGGTTTCTTAGATCTACTTAGATATACTTCTCCTCTTCTCTTGGTTTCTTAGATATATGCTTGTTAAGGGTAGATCTAAGTGTGTGGTACCAAATATGATGATATTTGGTCTTGATCTTGCTAGGATAAAGAGATATAAGGCATGTTCTTGAAGAAGCAACCTGGTTTTCTTGAGCGTTCTTGACCGTTGTGTTTTTGGTCAAAACCTTCGAGGTAGGTGGTTCCCTCCTGACTTGCCAAATTGATTATCATTTTATTTACTTGATTTATTTCAATTGTTGATTTAAATTCAATTTCTCAAGTTTGATTTAAATTAAATTGACAAAAACTCGATTCCAGTGAATTAAGATATTTGAAATGGTTTTGGCGTGGAAATTTGGAAAATCCCAATTCCATTGAATTTGGTGTGTTTATAGAAATTGGCCGATTTAAATTGTTGAATTTAAATTGTGGATTTGATGGAAATGATTTCAATTAAATTGTTGAATTTAATTGTGGGAACAAATTGTGTAATGATGGAATTGGCTTTGAATGGATTTCAAACTGGTGAAAATGGCTTAAAATGATTTGATAGAAACCCATTGGTTTTATCTTGTGAAAAATGAATGTTTTGAATAAAACCTATTTTGGTTTTAAATGGAATGAAATTGGAACTTTTGAAATGGAAGAATGGGATTGATGTTATTTTAAGAATTCTTAAAATAGTTCGCCCATCATGTAAGAGTACATACAAGCCTTAGGTAGTTAGTGAGTTATTTGGATACACTCTACCCTACAACAACATTCTAAAACATACTTGAAGTGGGTCACATCCCCGATGTTTTGGTGACAAGTCTCATTTTTCCAATGTTATAGGGACGTGTGTAGACACATTTTGCTGAGTTCACATAGAGAGTGCAGAATCCTATAATCGGTTAATACTATCGTACCTTTTGGTAGATGACCATGTTTCTCACTTGTTTATTTATATTTTAGATATAAATATATGTCAATGCTTTTGAACTACTTTACATACCTGCTAAATTTATATAAACTATTTTATATAAATGTTTTTCTTAAGACATTGTTTTAGAAATTTTCCATCATTGCAAAGACTTTTCTTAAAGTAATTTTTCCATCATTGGAAAATGTATAGCATGTTTTGTTAAAATATGATTTTGAATTTCCAAACCTGTTCATTTAAAAATTAAAAGATTTTCTTTGGATAATCTATATTTGGAATCTGTTACAGAATCTTTGGTTGTATCCTACTGGGCTTAGGCTCAAACCCTAATTTTGCCTTCATGGGTTTGTAGAATTTCTTCTTCCAGGATCGAGCAAAGGGAAGTGAAATTTTGGAGGTGGATCCAGCTGTTGATCTTTGGTCTTGTTTATTTGTGTCCTTTGGGACCTTGGGGCTGTTTTCCCCATTTTTAGTACTTGGGTTGTAGTACTTTGGGCTTTTTATGCCTCTTTTTATTTTGGTACATTACTCCTAGTGGAGTTTCTTTTTGTTATGCATACTATCTTGTTTCTTTTGCTTTTGAATTCTTGTGGAAAAATCATTCCCACTTGCATGTTGTGTGATGTCGGGTGCTAGTCGCCAACCCATGGGGATGAGGAACGCCCTTCGGGCTATGTTAGGGCCAGCTCGGTTATCAGGTTACCAGGGTACCTAGGCTGGTTCGTGACATATATGACTAGAAATAATTGTTAGATGGATTTAAATTCATATGTTTTGATATATAATCTATAGATTTAATTTAAATAATTATCATTAAATATTATTTTTATTAACTAAAATGGATATACATTATAACTTTTTAAACAGATATTTTTTAGAAAAAAATAGTTTTTTGAAAAGATACCACTTTACATCCAAATGATCTTATCTTTATTTATATAAAATTTATAGTTAATAAATTTTTAATTATATATATATATACATTATTAAACATTTTTTTAAATAAAATTATGAATAGTTAAATACTATATTTTAAATTTTTCATAAAATATTATTTCTAATTAAAATTTTCAAAATTCCATTCTGAGATTATTTTTGACCACGTATGTTAAAAATAAATATTCATCCTATAAAATTAGAATTTATATTCCTTTAAATATTAAAATTTTCTTTGTTTTATATAACTTTAACTTACTATAATTGAGGCTAGGGTTTTACTATTCATATTGCAAAATATTTCCCAAAGAAGTGGGTTGAAGAATCCTAATCTGGTGAGGAACATATGAAGAAACAAAAATAGAAAAAGAATAAGAAGATGAATTTTATCATCAAAATAATAATATTTATGATCAAGAAAGTGAAATATGACTCATATAGAATCTCATATAATTAATTGAATTTATTTTCTCATGTTGATGAAGTATTTGATTCATTAGGTAATGATGATGATGGAGAGGAAAGGATTGATCTTGAATAGGATATGAAGAGAAAATTCAAATCTTATCTTGAAAATATTACACAACTCAAAGAAGAAAAAAAGAATCTAATAAATTATAAAGTAAAATAGGATTAAGAAAAATGGGATATGATTAAGAATTAAGTAGAATATGTTGATGATATTAAAAACACAAGCTTTGAGAAGTGGAAGAAGAAAAATTTATCAGTGAGATTAAAGAAAATATAGCTACAAAAGAAGAAAAATTAGAATAAAGATAATTGATATGAATTATTATTCAAAATGAGATAAATATATATATATATATAATACTTTAAAAAGTATAATAGGTTAAAGGTAAAACTTCCTAGGTTATTGATAATATGGGGTTCAATAGGAAATAAAATTATATACCTAATCTGTCCCAATTTAAATCTATTACCTCTAATAGTACAGAACATAATGCAGAACAAATTTTTTCTAAGAAGAATCATGATAGACACTCTTCCTCATAAAATAAATAATGTAGGAAAATAACTCCACTTACTTCTAAGAAAAATTAGGACTATATTATATCAATACAATAATATAAGAGTACTAGATAGATTTCTTATCATAGTAAAAGATCTAATTTCAGATGTTTTTACTGGTATTATGGATGTTGTGGACAAAAAGTCATTACTTATTGGTTTAATATGTCATTTCCATTTAATAGGTAAGGACCAAGGGGGGATTTTGTGAGAATTCAAGGAGATGTTCAAAGGAGAATCAAGAAGGTTTAAATAATGAACAAAATCTATTCATCCAAAATAGATTTGTATGTTTATAAGAAGAGTGTTACTGATGTGGAAAATAAGGTCACTGTACTGAGGTATACATGACTAGACTCCCTAAAAAATTATCCTTTGATGTCAAATATAATCCATAAACTACTAAGTATACAAAGAATCAAAATGATAAGGCTAAACAAATTGATAATTTCAAGTAGTTCTTGATAATGTGTCAGGGACAACTATCTAAGTCTAGATAAATGGAGAATAAACAAGTGAGTGTTGAGGTAAAATGAAAGAAAGTTGTTTTCAATGATGAGACAAAACCTCATGATAATTTTTCTATAAATATAGATTTTAATGTTCAAGAAAAATAATTTGAAAGTTGTGGCCAATATGTGTATGGTTTAAATGATTGTATGACTATCTAATCATCCCAATATGTGTTTTGGAGGGAGAAGATGAAATTACAGGGAAAATAAGTTTCCTTGGTTACTGAGGTGATGAAAATCACTTCACGTGAAGAATTAATTCTAGAGAAAGAGATTAGTAAACAATTTATTAAGGCTATAAATAGGAAAATAAGTATTAAGAAACCTTCCCATGCTGATATTATAAGAAAAGAGAAGTCTATGGTGAAAGGAAACTCTCATCCTAATTTTTTCTTCTTAGAAACAAATAAGTTCCCTTAAAATTCCCTATTTTTTTATTTATATATGGTAACTTTCAAGGAATTAAAATATATTTGTAGAGCTATCACTACTATTCATCAAAGATATTTGGATTCATTGGGTTTCAACTACCATGAAGTAGAATAGTGAGTTCATCTTGAGGGGAGAAAAAAATGAATATAGAGTTGTTAATATATCATAATATATGTGAATATTGATATTCTGGAAAATATAGACATCCATATAAAATCTCTCTTGTTTTCTACACTATTTTAGCACAAGTAGTCCAATATTTGACTAAATAAAGGCTATTTACTAAGGAAAATCATATGGTATAATATTTCCCATAACTAGGTCAATCTAAAATTCATATTTGAAGTGGGAATAATTTGAGTTTTGGAAGCAAGTTAATAGGGTGAGAAGTCCCCATTGTCCATTTTCATTTGATTTTTAATAAGGTGTAGAAATAAATGAGCATACATATTAACTTTATAAATCTATTGGGATATTGAAAAAAACTAAAAAGGGGGATATTATTTTACCCAAAAGTATTTGGTTACATTTTTTATCAATATATCGATATATTTTTGGTGATATAGGTTATTATTCTTAGAGGATTGTTAGGAATTTATTAGTTAGAATTGGATTTCATGCTTGATAAAGCATCTAAGTACATAAATTGAGTGATCTTCTTCCATGTTTTATGTCAAAGTATTTTAGGATGCTTCTTGGAATTATAACTTGGAATGATTCAAGAAAAAGTGTTGATAAATGCATTGATTGATTTCTTATTCCTCGAAGAAATCAAGGACAAGTGTTGGTGTATATAGATACATTCTCTACAATATATTAGAATGTAATTTAAGTAGTTTAGAAGCTATGAATATGGGTTTAATAAAAACTAAATATACTTGAGTGAATATTGGATCAAAGGACTTGTGTAGTTTATTTTTTGTTCTTAAGTTCGGTCCACAGGTTGTAGATTTTCATAGTCAATTGATATGTTTAGACAATTCATTGAAAAACATAGTCAATTTAGAGTAATACATGAGGTTTATCGATATTAATTAATTTGGATAATTAATTTTGGATGTGTGTCCAATCCAAATGTATGGTTCATCTTAATATTTTTCATGTGGTTAATCCAGATGGTGTGTTCGAATCACCTAGTCAATTCTCACAGTTAATCTTTCTCATGGTAGGTCATGTACTTAATGAATTTTTTAAGTGTGATATTTTAGGAAAAAATATGAGTTTCTAGATTTTAGATACTCTATAAAAATAAAAATTATGATGTGGATAAGATATTATTTATATATTATACATCATGATCAATCATGTCATCATAATTTGATCAAAGGAATATTGAGGAGGGATCCTTTCCAAAAGAAGGATGTCCATGTGGCAATGATACATGGTTCTATAAACATGGAAATTATGAATAAATTAAAATAAGAGGATTTTTTGGATACTAAGATCATGATATTTTAATATTTTATAAATAAATAAATCCTAAGTCTTTAGGAGATTTAAAAAGAAGTTTTTATCATGGATTGAAATGAGTTCTAATGAAGAGTAAATCTGGAATTTATTGACCAATTTGAATGAGGAAATTGTGCTTGCCGAAGATCATGGGGTTACCAAATTTGAAAAATAATTAATATTCATATAATAATATTTTTTGTATATAATTATATATAGGCTTTGAAGGATGGATATATAGTGATAATATTTTATAACGTTCATATATTGTCTGAGAAATATGAAAGCACGATATATTATTATCAAAGAGAGAGTGGGAGTTGAAGTCAGAAACTATGGAAGAAGAAGAAGATCTATTATACACTCAAGAATTTTAAAAGGTTGAAGAACATCTAAATAATTCATGACCTATAGGAAGTCTCGATACCATAACTACTTCTAAAGTTCTTCAGGGAGTACATGTGTAGTCCTACTAATCTATCTGCTCATAGAGAAGAACCAATATCCAGTGGTGCAAAGAACACTAGGAGAAAGCTAAAGGTATTTATTTTTTTGGATATTTTGAGAATCATTGTGTATTCTTGTTGAATCTTAGATTTGTAGAAATAATATTGGACTATATTTTCTAGATAATTTTTGAAGACATTAGATAATAAATGTTGGGATAATAACCAATATGGCAAGGAGTGGGCCTTTCATTCAAACCTTGTAAATACTATATGTTACTATTTTTATTTCTATTACAACACAAAAAGTGAGATTTTAATATATATTTTAGTGTATATATAAACTTAATAAGTTCAATAGGTTGGGTTAAAATGGAATAAATCATAAAAAGAAAAGTGAACACTGATTCACCCTCTCCCCCTCTCAGTGATCCAATCAGATCTGGGAATAATACTAGGGGTCGTTATGCTGCTATTAGAGTAAAGGTGAGAATTTATCAAGGATATTATAATGGTAGGTGGTCTTGACTCACCAAGTTATTTTTGAGTTATGACTACAACATTCCTTTATTTTTTTTCTAAATTAATAAAGAAGCCTATTTATATTTTGAAGATATAAATGAATAATTTTCAATCATATTTTAAAATTATGAGTTAAATGTTTTTAATGATGGTTGTTTATAATTATGTTATGAAAACTCATCCCATATTGATTAAATTATAAACTCAATTAAATTGGTTTGTAATTTTATTAACCTTTCAATTATTAACCCTAATTGTTGAATTTACCATTGATATGTGAGTTAGGTAACCCATGTATATTCTTGTCTCTAAACTCAATTGTATAAATGTGTTGGAAACTTCACTTTATAATAATTATGATATGAGATTGAAATATTTGATTTTTAAAAGGTTACAAATAGTCTTTAGGGTAGTTTTTAAGCTAAATTTCTTTCATTGTACAAACCCTTATTGACTAGTTATTACATAAATAAAATGAAATCTTTACCCCAGTTGAATTTTTAAATCAGAATCACCCATTCCTTCTAAAAAATATATAAGTAAACAAACCAAACTTAACCTATAGTTAAGATCTTGCTTTAATAGAAATTTGGTGACTGATTTTATGATGTTGGAAGAATTTATCGATCATGAAAATACATATAGTTTCAAAACTCATCTAACTGTGAACCTCGATAACCACCATGTTTTCTATAAATGTTTAAGTTTTGTGAAGTCTTATGTTTTTTTAAAATAGTTTATTTTGAAATACTTATTAAATATATCACACTCTTCCTTCCTTTATTTCCCCCTTTTTAAAAAATATTTTTCTAAAAATATGTTTGCAATGTCATATACATTTTTTCTTTTGAAACTTATTCAGCTAAATAAAAATTAAGTTATCACATGTGATAGTCTTAAACCTCCAATAATATAATGGGTTATAAAGGGAAACACCCTCCACTATCATAATAAAAACACATGCCCCTAGTTACAGGATATGCCTTACCTTTGTTACCCTAAGCATTTACACTTGTATGTCTTAGTCTAGAACTACATTTGGCACGTGTACACTATATCAAGGTTATTATAATTAAATATCTTCTTCTTTAATTGGTATATTCCTAGTATGTTTTGGGAGTTGGTTATATCATACTCAAGTGATTATTTTGCGATGATTTTGGCATGTTTGAATGCTATATTATTGTAACTATTTATTGGTTTAGTTTAGTTTGTTAAATCATTTTTTACATTTCATGGTGGTTGTTATTATGCTGTAATACTATTATATTATTTTTATTCTAAACATGGATATAGATCTCATATGAGGATCATGTTATTAATTTGTTATACCAATTATGAAAAATAATAACATCAGTGATATTTTCTTGAGCATGGTTATTGTTTTGATAGATAATGTGCATGATAAAAGTGGTTTCATAATTTTAATATAAATGTAAATCATGCATATACTATTATATTTTTCTATTATAAAATATTTAAGTTTTTCTATCATCCATTGATTAACATGGATGAATGGGATGGGTTTTTACCCTAACTATTATATACCCCCTCCCCTCTTCCATAGGATAGTATTTCACCTTGACTTAGTATACACCTTCCCCTTCCCACAAGATGGGTCTTTTGGTTCCCAACCTAGTATAAATGGATATACTGACTATATCCTTTAAATCATGACTATGAGGGAATTATTATATATCTTGATCTTGGTTGGAAGTTGGTAGTATAGGTATGAACCCTCCTTGTATAAGGCTTATCGATTATAGTTGATATTGATCAATATATTTCTTCACTATTTATCTACTACTCTATTATTCTTTTTGACTTCTAAAACTATGTTTTATATTTATGAAAATGAGTAGACATGTTTTTTCATACACCCATTCTTCACTATTTTATTGAGATGCTATTGGTGGTTCCCTGCTGAGTATTTATTCTCACACCTTACATGGATGCTAGGTTGAACATATATCATCAGTTTCTAATTTTTAGGTACTTATAGTTACACTAATAGTTGTTGAATCAACTTGACTATTTTCTTGTATAGACACAAAATCATGATCAGTTCCCACTTTTAATTAGGGTCTATTTTAGGTGGTTGGAGGTCTAGCTCAACTCATCACCTAGTCTTCTTGTGGAATAACCTATCATATTCCATGTTTGGATTTCATATTCACCATGGACTAGTTTGTAAGAGTTGGAAATTTTGTTTATTGGTTATGTATGCATTCATTTATAGATTCATTGGATTATTTTCTTTATTTTTTATTTGTTTAAGACTTCTTTAGTTTCTAATTTATTTATAATATGTTTAACTCATGGATAATTCATGCCAAATATTTAGTAGAATGTTATAATGACTTGTGATTTATAAAATATTGGGTAAATTATTCACTAATGATAATTTAATACTAACAGTGATAGTTTATAAACATTGGGGATTGGGGAATTCTCATAGGGTATTAGCACTCTGATTTAGGTTTTGTAAAGATATTTGGGTTAGAGTCACTAAAAAGTGGTATAAGGGTGATCTTGGGTTATTTTGATTTTCATTTTTCTTATAGGGGAGATCAGGCTATTAGGAATTGAGAAGTAACCCATAAAAAAGGCATTATGAACTTATTTATGGTGGATGCTCAAGTTTCTAGGGGTGTTCGGTTACTTATTAGACACTATATGTTCAATTTAGGTTTTCATTTTCTTATCTTTGATATAATGGAATGGAACTTGAGATATTCATATAGGAATTTATTGATAGACAACCTCTATTTTTTATTTCATGAAACATGTTTGGTGTTGACAGGTAGGCATAGGTAATATTTCATGCTAAACTATAAGCTTGCATATGGTTGTTACATTCTATTTGGAACCAACTAAAATTTTTATTAACTAAGACATAATAAATATATATATATATTAGTGATTATTATGTTAATATAAACCAATACATGATTCCCTTGATTGAGGTATACATGCCTATTTCTTTGATATCTAGTACCTCTTATTTAATGTTTCATCTACTGAGGTGTGTTTTTATTTCTTTCTTTTATTTTGACTGTTGAGAATGTCCTATGTTTCTTTCTTATATCTCGTTATCTAGTGTGATATTTACTTCCTGTTTAGTGTTACCCACTAAGTAAGTTTTTTATTTTTATATTTTGTTATATTATCAACTATGTTGATATCTTCCTAGAAATATTGTTACTTATTCCTTATGTATTGATGTGTTGTTGGGAATGTTTTTTAAAATGAAGCAAATAAAAATTATAGTCCCTACTTTTTTATGTATAGGGGGAATTCTGTGTCATCTAGTATGAGTAATTATGAGTATCTAGTAAGTTTCATCTCATAAAGGAATTACTATATAATATTTTTTTTATAAAATGGATAACTTCATTTACTCTAAATGTGTTTGAAATGGTTTTTCAATTTTAAAATTGGGATATGTTTACTTTAGAAGCGTTTTTTCACATCATTTAGTGTCAAAAATATCAATGTATTTCCAAATTGGAATTTCAATTTCAAGAATTTGTGGAAAACTATTTTATTTTTACTAGTGCTAAAATGAGAGGAATATATTGAAATGTAATGATATATTTTGGAAATAGAATAAAAAATTGATTTTAAAATAAAATCCATTTTTTATTTTGATAGAAAATGGAACCAACTTATAACTATTTTAAAAATTCATCTTCTAAATCTCATGAACTTTTAAAAGATAAGTTGAGAAGTAATCCATCTAACTGGAGTTTTATCATTGTTTATTTGATAAAAAGTGGTACTTTTTTATATAGTTTGATAAGAAATTTTTGGAAAAGGAGTATGTTTTTCTATAAACCTTTTTATAAATGTATATTTTTTATAAAATGTAATATAAAGGCATGTTAGGAATAGAAAAACTTAGTATAATCCTGTGGTGTGAGTACCTTGTATTATAATTTTACTGGTTATATGGACATAAGGATGATGGTGTATCTTTTAGTGTTATTATCTTGTAGTGGTTAGTGGATTTTTTTTGGTTTTTAGAGTCATGCATCAAAAAAATGATGTATTTTTTAAGGATGAATTAGAGTGTTGTTGTTGATATTCCATATATTTTTCACTCTTCAAATGCTTTGAATCATGATATGTACCTCTCTATGTATGTTTTATTTTAATCGTGTTAGATCAATAATGTAATACATAATACTTTTTAATTTTAAATAAACCTTCCATCACAAGAGTGTTGCACAATGAACACTTTATTATTTAATCATAATAGTACAAAACGTATTGATATAACAAAATCACTGAAAAATTAAATTTATAATGAAAGCTAAAACTATCACCATTAATCACATAAAAATGTGTGAAAAAACTGTAATATTGTTCTTCAATGGATCATACTCAAAAGAGAATAACAATTGTATGAGATAAATTTCTATTGATAAAAAAAATAAACATTGGAATTAAAATTGTGTAAAAACATAGGGAATGATATGAAGGGATTTAGATGATAGTGTATATATGAGTATTAATAATACTTTTGTTCAATATGACCATTTTACATTATGGCCATTCATTTATATGACCATTATTAATGTAACCGTTGGTGGTATAGTGATTAATAATTGGTCGTTGGAATTATTAAATTCTAAGGGTTATAATGAGAGTTAATTTACATGGAAAATACAAATCATGGATTCAATAACTTGGAAAATCCCTCATGGATTTCATTTATCAGATCTTAGGAAGGTGGTACCATCACTAGGCTTTTCCCTTGACTAAACCCAAGAAGAACTTCAATAAGTGAAGTTCAATCGAAATCGTATGTGGGAGAAGTTAAAATTAGTAGAGATCACCACTTAATCAATATTGTCCAAAACTTTCCATTAAAGTACCACCATTTCACACTTTACCCTAAAGTATTATTCTGGTGTTATTATAAGTTATGTATCTAGGGTTAAGTTGTATTATAATATAGATAATTTAAGAAATTAAAAGTATGTTTACTCTTATAATTTATTTTTTATGAATGTATCATCCTATTATAAAAAAAATATTGTATGTAGATAGAAAATTATTTAGATAAAATGGATTGAAAATTTGGAATTTGTATTCCAAAATTATCCAAGGGGATTAATTTTTTAATTTTTTTTAAATTATAAAATGTGGTAAATTTTTTGGAATATAGTAAAATATAATAAATTTGGTTTATATGGAACCATATTTATGTAATAATAACTCATTTAAGCCAAGTAAGTTCTAATTCACTATTTTTTACACTGAACACTATATTGTATCATTAAGGGTAGTGGTGAATCACAATGATTATAGTGGGGCACTAAAGTAAGTGTAAAAATAAAATAATTAATAAATTATTCCATGAAATACCACTCAATACACATATAAATACCCAACCTCTCCTCTAATTATTACACATAATTTGAATTGTACACTTCAAGGTGTCTCTCCCCAAGATCTCACTTCATTTTTGAAGAGTTTGGTTGGATCTAAGGTTGGGTTCCAATCTAATAAGCTCAAGAGAAAAAGGGGTTCCCACTTCTCTCTCTTTATTTCCTATTTGAATTTCCTTAGTTTTAATCTCTTTTAAATTTTCATTTTATATTATTCCTTGATATGTATCAACATTATTATCTCCCCATTTAATTATTATCATGTATTTATTTCCCAAACCCATTACTTTATACCCTTTTTATAAATTGTTCAAACACCTTACTTTATACCCTTTTTATAAACTATTACTACGTCGAAGTAACGGTTGGATTTTTATCTCTTTACAATTACTGTTTTTATTAACATTTTTTCTAATTTTTAATCCTAAATTTATTATCCCATTATTGTGTTAATTTAATTTTATGTTCCATTCTTAATATATCTCACCCATGTAACCATTCCTTTCACTCACATTATGCCCAATTCATAAGTCATTACTATTTCTAAACCTCCTTGTAGCTATAGAAATACTATACATTGGTTAAGTAAAAAGTGTGTGATTTTCTAAGAAAATACATCCTTTTTTAGATACAATAAAGTGGAAATGGTTTTTCCATATATGCATTTAGGGGTAATAACCCTAGAAATAGTTGGTCGGGTATATATCGATCGTCATCCTAGTGCATGGTGAATGGACCCTTACTACACACATGTCTTGACACTCATGGGGGATATGTTATTGATAATTATAATACTATTTATAAACCAAAATAAAAAAATTATTTTTTGTTTATAATTTAAGTATTTCTTCAGTCTCCTACCATTAAAAAAACAATTTTCTAAACTCATTGAAAATCCTTGATCCTGATAAGTACTTGTTAGCTATAACTTTGTATAAATTAATTATTGTGGGTAATTGTTGAAAAAATGTGAATCCATATTTATTTCTTATAAGTGTTGATAGAATTCACTTGTAAATTATTATTAATTAATTGGCTTGGGAATTATATTAATGGCACATATAATATATTATTCCATATGGGAAGATCATTAATGATAAGATCCATTGGAAAATGTCCCATGTATTTATAAGTTTTTAATCCATGAACATTATGCCATGTATAGCCTATAATCATTTATTATGTGGTGGAATGAATTGTGATTTTATGTTATGGGTGGGGATCAGAATTGTATATCTCTTTAGTGCACTGGTAGTTCTCATGGGAAAACTAAGATAGGGTAATGGGAGGGTCCTTATCCATTGTGTATACCATCATGGAACAAGGCCTCAATGATATGATTATGATGTATAAAATTATGTAATCCCATATTTTAGATTATTATGTGATTATGTATTTCTCTTTCTTCCATGGATTGTACTTATATATTCATTTTTACGCCTACAATTTTACTCATGATGTTTTATATTCCACATTTATCCTTTATTATCTTTCATTGTACACTTACAATTACTAAGTGTTTAATATAATTGCCTCTACTCTATTTTATCATTTCCCTAGGAAATGAAGAAGAATAATATGATTAAACATATCTGAGGATTTCATTATGGAATAAATATATGTACTTTTATATTGTAAAATATAAAGTTGTAATGTATTTTCTATGTATCTAGTCTCTTGAGGAATACTAAAACATGATCCTTGGAATGTAATATATTTTAATCTATTTTCCATGGAATAAATAACCCACCATATTTGGGAAACCGAGGTTGGGGGAATTATAGTTGGTATCAAAGAAAGATTCAGTATAAACCTTAGGAACTAGATTTAGAAAAATGTAGGTATAGAACATAGATTCTATCACAATAAAAATTATAAAAATTATTATATAATTATTATGATAGTATACTATATAATTCATGTTATAAGTTTACTAATTAATCGATAACATTATTTTTAGATAACGTCACCTTCTAAGAGAATCAAAAACTGGGACAACAACCACAAACAATTTGATTACATTCTAAATAATTAGGATAATAGAGTTAATATTGGTGTTGAGAAAATTATGACTATTCTAAGATAATTGACTCATGTTATGAAAAATAACCTTACCCACACAGATCATCTAGTTACCACTCTATAAGGATCAACCATATTATATTTTTTTAATCTGGAAATGACCTCCACCATTTAGTGTCACCACTAATCCTATGGAGGCATAATAATGGAATAATTCTCAAGAAAAAATATTTTTGGAATTAGGATACTATGAGATGTAAAAAATTCAATATGGTTATATATCATCTAAGAGTTAATGATGACCAATGGTGTCCTTTAATTCAAAATAAAAATTAAGTAGATAAGATTTAGAACATGGAATGAAATGCATTCAAAGTGATTTTTATGGAAAAATATTTTCCTCGATAGCAATGTATAGAGATGTAAAGGAAATTCGAAAACCTAAGATAAAAAGAAGAAAAGAAAGTGGTTGAGTATGATTCTAATTTTATAATTTTATCAAGTAATGTTGGGTATTGTCTATATAACCCTGAAAGGAAGGTTAATCTCTTCTTTGATAGTTTAAATAATAGTCATTAAGGATCCTTGGTATCTAAAAATTTCTCAATATATGAATTAATAGTAACAAGCAATATCAAGACCTAAAATGATTTCTCTAAATATTTTAATTACATAGAGAAAACTAAGAAGAATGGGATAGTTGATCACCATATATAAAGAGTATATGGGAATAAAAATAAAGGAAGATTAAAGTTCCCTATATGTAATAAATGTGTGAAAAAATATGCAGGATATTGTTTAAAGGGGGTAGGATATATCTTTCAAATGTGAAGAGAAATGTTATCAGTCACATGAGTGTAAAGGAAATAGGGATGCATAAAATTTACAATGATTTAAATATAATTAAATTGGGAATTACTCTGATCAATTACCTAATCACCAAGGGAATATTCCATAGAAGAGGCCTATATATCAATTTCATGACTTTTCATAACAAAAACTAAAGTTGAGGATCCAAATGATGTAATAGAAAGTAATTTTATTATACTTTCAAAGTTATCTAATAGATTGTTTGATTATAAATCTATAAATTCCTCTATATCCTACTTTTTTCTAAATAATATTAAATCCCCCATGCTTCACTAAGGTATGATTTATTAGTAAGAACACTAAGTGGTATATTTATTGGAATTAAGGTACACCAGGAAGTTCAAGTTAGGATGCATGGGTTTTTTCTAGTTGAAAATCTAATTATCATACATATGGTGGATTTTGATGTAATCTTGGGGTTGGATTAGATCTTTAATTAAAAATCAAGAATTTATTACATGGATAAGGAAGTTATAATTTGATGGGAAAGTAAGGAATTACTTATTTTTCAAGGAGATATGTTATTACTTAAATATTTCCATGAACTACCCCTAGTGGCTCCAATTTATGAAATTCTTGGAGATGATATAGATATAATTCAATCTATGATGGTTAATGGTTTTCTATGAATAAAAAAGGTACTAGTTGTACGAGAATATATTGATGTATTTCTTGATGAATTGCCTAGATTACCACAAATAGAGAAGTTTAATTCCCCATTAATCTTATCACTGATACAAATTTGGTATCTAAGACACTGTAAAGGATATATTTAGTGGATTTAGTTGAGTTAAAGAATAAAATACAAGACTTATTCAATAAAAGGTTCACTTTTCTAAGTGTTTTACCATAGGGAAAACTTATATTGTTTGTGAAGAATAATAATGGGACAATGAAAGTATGCATCAATTATAGGGAAAAAATAGAATTATTGTAAAGAAAAGGTATCCATTTTTTTATATTGATAACCTCTTTGATCAACTTAAATGGGTAAATTCTTCTCAAATATTAAGTTAGGAAGGATGATATCCCAAAGATAGCATTTCATATGTGTTATAGCCATTATGAGTTCACAATAATTGCATTTAAATTAAAAAAAATACATTCTTTGTATTTATGGATTTTATTAACAAAGTATTCAAAGGCTACCTTGATAATTTTTTGGGGGTATTTACTGATGAATTTCTTATATACTCTAAGAGTTATGAGGAGCATGATACTTATTTATGAATTGTTCTTAAGGTGTTGAGAAAAAAAGAGTTATATGAAAAATTTTGTAAATGTGAATTTTGGATTCAATAATTTGATTTCCTTGGTTATATTGTATCCAAGGATGGTATATCTATTGACCCTTAAAAAAAGGCAATCAAGGAATGGCCAAAACCCAATAATATAATAGAAATATGGAGTTTTCTTGGTTTATCAGGTTGTAATTAGTAATTTTTTTAAAAAAATCCTCATTTGGATAATCCTTTTACCAAGATAACATGTAAGGGGGTTAAGTTCATATGGAAAAGGAATGTGAAAATAGTTTTAATAATTAAAGAAGAGATTGGTAAATGCACCTGTATTGCCTATTTTATCTAGTGAAGAAGGATTTTTTTATTTAGAGTGATGCATTAAGGAATGGTCTTGTTATAACCAAGATAATGATGAAGATATTTGTTTTCAGATGTTTTCTTTTTTTATAAATAAATTTTAAGTTATAAGAATGTGAAATCACCTCACTTTTTATTTTAATTAGACTGACCATTGTATTCAGGAAATTATAATCAAAATTATTGAAAAGATCAATCGTATTAAGGAAGAATCTTGTTATAAGTAAATGGTTATCAGATTCAATCTGAGTCTAGTATGAATGGTTTGATTGTATTGGAGTCTGCATGGATATGATTTAAATGTTATGATGTTTTCATGATCATAGAGTCATCATAAATAATGATTACATAGAAAACTTATGATGCAAACATGATGAAAGAAGGGGAAAGTGAAAGATATGCTGCCAATAATATTTGGATTGATCGGATCTAGATTAATAGAAAAAAATCATGCTGGATATTTTATTCATCCTGATAGTGTTTAGGTTAATCGTATTCAGGAAAATTTACTTCTGGAAAATTGTATTTAGGCTGAGTTGGGAAGAAATATAAGTTTTGGGAAGTTTCAATACATTCCATTGAAATACTAGCGATGCTAAATATATTCTTAGATATATTCAAAGTCATGAAGGAAGTCATGATACAAGAACAAGTTGTTGATTGAAGTAAGTTGTTGAAATCAAATCTACTGAAACTGGTCCGTCATATTCAGTATTTCATCGTATTCACCAGAGTCAGAATTGTTTGTTAGGGAGAAGTCAGTGGTATCATACTTTAAATAAATTCAAAGTTAAATAAAAAATATAGTCAACCATTTGAAATGGGTTGAATTACCTTTTTTTTCATTCAAGTGGGTTAAGATAAGAGATGAATAAGAATATGTTGATTCACATTTGTCTTCATCATAATGAGACAAATTGTAATTGAAATTTGAATCGTACTTGAGAAGAGTTAAAGGAGATAGTTGGAAGTGTTATTGAGGTGATCATCACATTCAGTAATTGGAATGGAAAATTGAAATTGGATTGGTAATTGAAAAAGAAATTCTAAAGAAGAGATGAAGTTTGAATAATGTTCAAGAAGATATTAGAATAAATGAAAAAGTCATAAATTCACCCAAAATTCAAGGAAATTGAAGTTTTGTTGAATTTGGTTGAGCAGGAAAGTTTTGGGGATTCCCATCAAAACCGCTCTGGGGTCACCTATAAAAGGTGAAAAGTACTATGTACTTTACCTGATGGATGTACAATTCATGGGAAGAGAGAGATTCTCTGACTTTCTAAAGAGAGAAAAAAGTTTTCCATATTTATCTAAGTTGTAAAAGTTTTAAATGATTGAAGTTAAATGAGAAGATAAAAAATCACAATTTTATTCAGTTGATCATCATATTCAGTGATCATCATATTCAACTAACTATCATATTCTTCTTATCATCGTATTCGACTGATAATCATATCTGGTTGGGTAATTGGATTGGGATTTCTATATTGGGATTTTCAAACTGATCAAGGAGTTATGGATTTTCTTAATTATATTCTGGTAGAGTCATATGTATCATATTAGGAAATTAGATTTGAAGAAACAGACTAGGAGATTTGTATAATAAGATCGGACTGGGAAATCAAATTAGAATTCTATATCAATGTCCTTGAAGTTCTTACCTGCTTTTGGATAAGAAATTGAAGATTTTTTTTTTGAAAAGAAAACATTTATGGAAATTGAAAAGGAATTATTGGTAACATGTTTTATTAAACAAATAATGTATTACCCCAACTATGATAGAGGGTTCACGCACACTATTACTGATGGAGAATTTGAATTGTGTGAACAGTAAAGGTATTTTGGTTTTTGATATAAATAATTATCATATCAAGAAAGATATAATGTTGCCTTATCTAATTTATATTTGATGATTTTCTTAAATCTGCAACAGATGAGTTTCCTTCTATTGATAATAAATTTCCTCTTACATCTTTTGATAAGAAGAATCTTAAGAATGATGGAAGGGCTAATAATTATTTATTATCTTCACTATCTAAAAGGTAATTCCTAATAGTAAAAGGTGTTTCCACAACCAAAGGTATATTGGATAAATTGAAAAACATATATGGAGGAATTAGAAAATTTAAGAAGTAAAATTTAAAAATATGTATTTTAAAGTATAAATATTTGAAGATGGTTTAATAGAAATATGTTTTGGAATTATTTAAAAGGGTGAATGAGATTTTTAGTACTATCCAATTTCTTGGTAAAAAGTTAAATGATTATACAGTTGTTGAAATGATTTTGTGAATTTTTATTAGTAATTTTGATGCAAAAGTTTCTTAATTAGAAGATAGATATCCTAAAATATTTTCTCTAGATGATTTTCATTGCACTCTGATCACTTATGAAATGAGAATGGAGAAATCTATGAGCATCAAAACAAAAGTTTATAAAGAAATTTATTTCAAGGATACTAATAAAGATAATTCAAAGAAGATTATTATTAAATATGAATTTGGTGAATCCAATTATGAAAATGAGGTTTGTAAAATTTTGATGATATTTTATCCTTTTTTTCTAAAAATGTGAAAAGAGGTAGAGGGAAATATAAAAGGAAACTTCCCTTGTAATGTTTTGAATGTGGAGTTGTTGGTCATTTTGTGGCTAATTTTCCTCAAATAAAGAAAGAATGGGATAGTTATGAAGAAGAAATAAGTCCAAGAATATCATGGAAGAAACAAGGAGATAAAGTAAAATCATATACCACAAGGAAGGATAGAAAATTCTTCAAATCTAAAGAAGAAGTTTCTGATATAAATATGAATAAGAAGAAAAAAGTGATTTTGAATATAAAAAATAAGTTGAATATGGTATTGAGAATACTTTTATTACAACATTGAAAGATGAAGAATTCAGAATCAATAGTTACTAATAAAAATAAACTCAACTTGAATATCATTTGAAATAAGATTTGGAAGAATTATAGAGAAATATTATAAATATTTAAAATAAAAACAAGAAGTTTGTAGATGAAAGTTTTTCAAATAAAAATAAATAATGTTTTGTTGATGAGAAGGTGAAGTTGTTAAAATAAATTAATTATCTGAATAAATATCTTGAGAAAGAAAATAATCATAATGAGCATATGAAGGTAAAGCTGAAGTCAAATAAGAAGAGTTGGAACTTTCCTAACAAAAGTTATCTAAAACTGAATTAAGGAATACAAGTTTCAAAAACTCTATCTTTGATGTTTTTGAAATTTCTTTTAATGATAATCTTGAGAAGGTTTAAAAAAATTACATTTAAAGAGTGAGAATAAAGATGAAATTATTTCTGAAAAGAATAAATCTGGGAAAGTTATTTATGTGGCCAAGACCAACAAAGATAGTAATTTAGAAGTTTCATAATACCCTTAGTCTGAAAATGTTTCCAAACATTCTTATTCCAAAAAGATTTCCAATACTTATGGATCTGAAAAAGGGGAAAATAAAATGAATACTTTGATTTATAATAGAAATTTTGGTGTCTTAGACAAGAAATATAAGAAGTTTGTTGAGAAACGTATTCACAATTCTGGTCAGTATGGAAGTTTTAGAGTAAAATACTCTTTCTATGGATACCGTTGGTATTGTGTTGGATTTGAACATACAAAAAATATGTTTTGGTTCAGCAAACAACTTTAATATTATTCCATGGGATATAGAAGAAAGAGTTTGAGGAGGATTCAATCTCTTCAATGAAAGAAGTCTGAGAAATTTTTTTTGAAGAAACCTGAGAAGGTTAGAGTAAATATTGAAAATAGGTTCCAAACATTGGAAACTATTTGTGAAATATTTGAACAAACTATACACCTTGCAAAATTATGTCTTTTTTTGTTACTAACACAACAAAAGTCTCATAACAATTCTCAAAAACAAAAATTGAATATAGAAAAGGAAGAATAAATAGATCTTATTGTTGAAACCACTCTAAAAGATACAAAAATAGAATGAACATGGATTATTTATAGTTGGTTTTCTTTTCATATGATAATATATTTGAATCTTTTAAAAAATTTGAAAGATTTTAAAGAAGGAAAAATGACATTTGTCAATGATGAATCTCTGAGAATCAAAGGTGTTTACTCATCCATCATTGGAAAAGAAAATTTGAAATCCAAGAAAAAATTGTATGATTATGGGATGAAACCAAATTTTATAAGTGTTTCACAATTTTGTAATGAGGGAAAAAATTTATCTTTAGAGAATATGGATTTTTTGTGAATAATGAAGAATATGGAAAATTAGTTTCAATAGGGAAATGTACAAAAGGGAATTTGTTTCAAGTTGGTGAAATAAAAAACTCTTGTTACTTGAGTATGGAAAAAGAGAATCAATTGTGGAATAAAATTTTGGGACACATGTTTTAAAGAAATATGAGAAAATTTCCAAAACAAGATAGTGTCTGATACATTCCTAATTTTCCAAGATGGAGATATTAGTATGGTACTGTTTTTCAAAAAGGAAAGATTACAAACATAATTCATGAAAAAGTTGAGATTTGTTCAAAACAACCTCCGGGGCTTATTCATTATGATATTTTTGGGCCAATGATAAAAAAATCAATAAATGGATATAAGTACTTCATTAACTTCATTGATTATTTTACTCATATTACTTTGGTTATGTATATGAAACAAAAATCAGATGCTTTGAAAATGTTTAAAAGTTTTAGAAGGAAATCTGAGAAGAAATGTGAGTATTCCGTAAAGAAGTTGAGAACTAATAATGGTGGTGAATATAGAAGTGAATAATCTAAAATTTATCTTTAGAATCATGGAATTAGGCATGATAATGGTTCTTTATACACTCCTAAACAAAATGGATTTGATGAAATAAAGAATAGAAGTTTGGTGGAAATGGGAAGGACTATGTTACTTAAACATGGTCTTTCTCATTACTATTAGAGACAATACATGAGTACTAATTTTTATATTCAAATTTGATTTTTCTATAGGCCTAGTTAATATGTGAATCCATATGAATTGTTTTATGGAAAAAATCAAGTTTCAAACACTTAATAGTTTTTGGGAGTCCATGTATTATAAAGAAGAAAGGTGGAAACTTTAGAAAGTTTGAGCAGAAATTTGAAGATAGAATTTTTATTGGAAGTTCACCAGAAGGAATAGGATATAGATATTTCAACAAATAAATAAGAAGAATTTTTTATTATATTAATGTGAAAGTAATTAAAAGATCTAAAAAAGACAAACATACTCAAGAAGATAAGGAAGTTAAGCAGGATAAGGAAAAAAATTATGATAAGGATACAGACGATTATAATCCCACTCAATAAGAATAATTGAACTCAACTATTTCCAATGATGAGGAATTTTCTAAAAAAATTCATTCTAGGCTGAGGAAGAAATTAGAATCAAAAAATATTATTGGTGATCAACATCACAATGTTTCAATAATAAGAACAAAAAATGATGTTACACATACTTCTTTGTACTCAAAAGATAATCCAAATTATGTAAAAGAAGATTTTGAGTATCTAAAATGGGTTAAATCCATGAATGAAGATTTGGATCAAATTGAAAATAATGGTACATAGAAACTCATACCCAATCCAGAAAACAAAAATGTTATTTTCACAAAGTGGATTCTCCAGAATAAGTTGAATGAATAAGATGAAGTGATAAGAAACAAATAAATATTGGTTCATAAAGGGTATTCACAAATTTGAGGTATTGATTTTGATGAAACCTTTACTTCGGTGGAAATATTAGAAACAATTATAATTTTTCTTGTTATTGTTGCACAATGAAGTTACAAAATCTTTTAAATGGATATTAAATCTGAATTCTTGAATGGTGATCATGATGAGGAAGTTTACATTGAAAACCTTGTGTATTTGTTGTTGTGAAAGATTAAATTTATGTGTGAATACTGAAGAAGGCATTGTATGGGATAAAATAATCTCCAAGATCATGGTATTATAAATTGGATACTTGCTTAAGGAATATGAGTTTTTAGAAAGGAAGAGTTGATGGTAATATTTATATCATAAAAAGTCAAGAATATTCCCTCATCATAATTGTTTATATTGATGATATTATATTTGTTGGGAATGATTAAGGAAGTTGTGAAAGATTTAATGAAGAGGTGAAAAGGGTATTTGAAATTTTTATACTGGGGGAAATGAAATACATTCTTGGATTACAAATTTTTTAAAAGAAGAAACATATATTTCTTTCCCAATCAAAGTATGCTAAGGAAATTCTAAATAAGTTTGGTATGGAAAACTCAAAACCTATTTACACACTGATTTCAGTGGGAACAAATTTGAAAAAATATAGAGAAGGAAAAGAAGTTGATTAGAAATAATTTTGGAAGATAATTGTAAGTTTATTATATTTGACTACCTCATGACCCGACATTTTTTATATTGTTACTTTGGGTGCCAGATTTCAGATAGATCCTAAATAATCACATTTAATTATAAGAAAAATAATTCTTAGATGCATCAAAGGCACAAAAAATTTTGGAATTAGGTATGATATCTAATAAAGTATAGATTTTTTTGGGTATTCAGATGTTGATTGGGTAGGAAATGTTGATAATAAAAGATCCACATTAGGTGGAGTATTATTTCTGTGAAAGAACTATGCTAGTTGGAATTAAAAGAAATATAATTTAGTAAATATCAGTAGGGATGAAGCTGAGTATATTTTTTCCACTCAAGCCACTACTCAACTTATGTGGATGAGGAATCAATTAGAAGACTTACTTGTTGAAGTGAAGTTACCCTTACTCTTGGTTTGTGATAATCAAAGTACAATCAATCTCACCAGGAATCCAGTTCAACATTCTCATTTAAAACAAATTGATATCAAATAACATTTTATCAAAGAGTATGTGGAGAAGAATTAATTGAAACTAGAGTATGTTCCTACATCGTAATAAGTTGCTGACATTTTCACAAAACCTTTACCAAAGGAATCCTTTTCTAAATTGGGGTTGACTATGGGTGTCCAACCTATTTCTCATCAGGGTTGAGGTATGTGTTTTTTTACCCTCTTTCATCATACCTTTGGATAGTGTTTTCAAGGGGGAGATATTAATTTTTTCATAAATCTATCCATGGATGCATATAAAAATGGAAGAGTTGTGGGTAAGTTGTGATTTTATCATTGTATTATGTGTGAACTATTCTAACTATTTTTTGGAGTGGTTATAGGAAATAATTTTTTTTTGTATTCTAGGAAAGTTAAAAAATTGAGGAAGAAAGATGTTGGAAGTTTTCATAATCACTTATTTTAGACAGCATAGTTTTTCTATCAATGATTATTGTTTCCTATAATTAGTTATCTAATATAGGCTTAGAATTATTGATAAGAAATCCATATATTGAGGATACGAAATTCAATGATTTATAAAACTTGGTTGACAACAAAATCCAAAGGGGGGATTGTTATGACCAAGCTAATGATGGAGGTGTTTGTTTTTAGATGTTGTCTTTTGTTGTTAATAAATTTTAAGTGAAAATAAAGTAAAATCAACTCACTTTGTATTTGAATCGGATTGACCATCATATTTTGGAAATCGAACTCATAATTCTAGAAAAGTCCAACTGTATTGAAGAAGAATATTTCTAGAATTAAATGATCAAAATATTCACTTTGAATCTGATATGAATAGTGTGATCATATCAGAGTCTACATGGCTACAGTTTAAATTTGATGATGCTTTACTGATCTTAGAGTTCCCATAAATCACATGCATTTGGAAAAATTCTGATGAAATATTTATGAAATAAAGGAGTAATGAAAGAGATGTTTCCAATCGTATTCAGCCTGATTGTATCCAAGCCAATCATATTCATGCCAATTAAATTCTAGACAATTGTATTCAAGATATGTTGGGAAGAAAGTTGAGTTTTGGGATGTTTCAATGATTTTCATTAAAATACTGATGATGCTGAAGTTTTTCTCAAATGTATTCAAATTCATGAAGGAAGTCAGGATACAATCTCAAGTTAGTGATTGAAGGAAGTTTTTGAAGTTTAATCTAATGAAATTGGTCCATCATATTAATTATTTCATCATATTCACCCAAGGAAGAATTATTTGTTCAAGATAAGTCATTGGTATCATATTTAGAATAAATTCAAATCTCAATTAACAATGTAGTCAACCATTTGAAATGGTTTGAATTTTTTTTTCATTCAAATGGGTCGAGAGAAAAGATGAATAAGAATTTGTTGATTCACATTTTTCTTCACCATAATGAGACAAATCATAACCAAAATTGGATTCAGACTTGAGAATAGTTGAAGGATCTAGTTGTAATTGTTGTCAATGGGAGCATCGTATTCAGTAATCATAATAGAGAATTGAAATTGGATTAGAATTTCAAAAAAAATCTTTTGAAGAAGAGACAATGTTTGAAGAAGATTCAAGAAGATTCAAGAAAAGTTGAAAAGGTCATAAATGCACCCTAAATTCAAGGAATTTTTAGATTTTGGTGAATTTTGTTGAGTGGGAAAGTTTTGGGGATTCCCACAAAAACCACTCTTAGGTCACCTATAAAAGGATAAAAGTATTGGGTACTTTTTTTGGAAGATGTACTGTTCATGGGAAGAGATAGAAGCTCCAAATTTCTAGGGAGAGAAAGAATTTTTCCATATAGAGATAAGATGTAGAAGTTTCGGTGGATTGAAGTGAAAGGATAAGCGACAAGATCGCAACATTTTTCAGATGATCATCATATTCAGCTTACTATCATATTTTTCTTTTCATAATATTTAGATGATTATCATATTAGGCTATATAATCGGATTGGGATTTCTGTATTGGGATTTTTAGACTGAGTAAGAAGGAGTTATGGATTATCTTTATCATATTCTAGTAGAGTCATATTTATCATATTGGGTAATAAAATTTGAATAATCATACTGGGATAATCATATTAGAAGATCGAACTGGGAAATCGGAATGGAATTCTATATCAATGTCCTTGAAGTTCTTATCATCTTCTAGGTAAGAAATTAAATATTTTTTTTAAAATGAAAACATTTCTGGAAATTGAAAAGGAAGAACATGTAATATGTTTTATTAAAAAAAACATTTTATTACCCCAATTGTGCTAGAGGGTGCACATGCACTATTAGATTGTTTACATAATTCTACATGAGTGAAAGGGTATATGCTACTCATTTTATTCCACAAAAAGGATTTTTTCTAGTGGATTTTGTGGTATTAGATCATTTCGAAACCATACCAAGGATGTAGATATTATTATTGAATATTGAACCTTGTAAATTCATGTGATCCTATGGATGTGTGTTTGAATTTTTTTTTAGTAGGGATTGAAATATTTAATAAGAGGTGAAGGTTTTTTCAAGGAAACATAAAATAAAAAGTGTCACTGATTTACCCCTACCCCTCTTAATGATACAATTATCCTGACTGGGATCTTTCGGGTCTTAGATGTGTTCTGATAAAAAATGATAGAGTTATGGCATGTGAATCGTGACAGTTTAAACCCCATGATATTAATTATCCAACTCATAATTTAGAATTGGCGGCAGTAATCTTTTCTTTGAAGATATAGAGACATTACCTCTACAAAGAGAGATGTGATATATACACAGACCATAAGAGTTTGAAACACATCTTTACTTAGAAATATCATAATATGAGGAAAATAATATGGTTATAACTACTCAAGGATTATGAATTTTTATCATCTAGGGAAAGCGAACAAGGTTTCAGATGCTTTTAGTAGAAAAGATCATGGTATCTTATCCATATTAAGGGTAAATAATGATCTAATTCTTATAGATCTAGTAAGGATGGACTTGGGTATTATAATGAAAGGTTATTCATAATTATTATTCCTTGTAATTGTATAAGAATATTTACTCGGTAGGATTAAGAAATCTCAACATGGTGATAAATTTCTACAAAATAAGATGAAATATGTGATGAATGGGAAATTATTAGAGTTCAACATTGGTAGTGATGGAGTTTTATGATTTGGTAAGAGGCTATGTATTCCATCAGTACTAGAGTTGAAGGTGGATCTATTGGATTAGGCACATAGATCAAACTTATCTATAAATATTGAAAGTACCAAGATATGTAGGGATGTCTGAGAAAAAATTTGGTGGGAAAATATTAATTGATAAATTGAAAATTATACTACAATATGCTTAGTATATTGGTAGGTGAAGGATTAAATAAAACATCCCAAATGAGTAATGAGGACTTTACTTATGCTAGAATGGAATTGGGATAATATTACTATTGATTTCATCACTGGGATTCCTAAGAAATATAAGGGAAATGGTGTTATATGGGTCATTGTTGATTATCTCACAAAGTCATCATATTTTATTTCAATTTAATAATATTTTTCTCTATACTATCTTGTAAGGTTATATATAAATGGATTTTTTTGTGTTCATGGAACACCTCTATAGATAGTCTCTAATCATGAACCAATGGTTATATTTAAAATTTTAGAGGTGTCTCAAGAAGGATTTCAATATAGATCTTAATCTTATCACATCCTATCACTCTCAAACAATTGGTCAATCTGAATGGAATATCTAAAGATTGGAAGACATGTTAAGGTCAAGATCTCTTGACTTCCAAGTAAGTTAGGATCAATATTTACCTCTTGTGGAGTTTTCATATAATAATAGTTACCAATCCATCATTAATATAGGACCATATTAAGCCTTGTGTAAAGAGAGATATCGAACTCCAATGTTTTGTGTTGAATTTGGAGAAAGTAAACTTTTGGGTTTATGAATTATGGAAGAGACAACTGAGAAGTTAAGATCCACCCTAGAAAATATGAAAGTATCCCAAAGTAGATAGAAATTTTATATTGATAATTAAATGAAGGATCTTGAATTCTAAGTGGGGGACGGGGTTGTGATATCTGTAAATAAAGGGAATTTGAGTCCAATATATATTAGGTTATTTGAAATATTGGAGTAGATAATAATGTAGGAATGTTATTTTTCCATTCCACCAAACATGTCTCAAGTTTATATTGTCTTCCATATATCACTTCTAAGGATGTATATCTCATGACCTACTTATGTTATAAAAGTTGAACATGTTCATTTGGTTCTAGAATTATCTATAAATAAGATCTAATTCAGATTCTTCATATAAGAGACCAAGTTCTATGAAATAGAATGACTCAGCTGGTGAAGGTTCTTTAGAGGAATGATCTTTTCGAATAGGAAACCTGGGAGACATAGGATTTTATGAGAAAGTCAAATCCACATTGTTTAAATATTGATTTAAAATTTTTAGGATGAAATTATTTATGGGGGAAAATATAATATTAAATATTCTTTAATAGTAAATAAACCTTTCATCACAAGATTGTTTCATAATTTATTCTATTATTTCATTATAATAGTATGGAATATATTGATACAATAAAAACACAAAGTAAATAAATTTATAATGGAAGCTAAAACCAGTAACATAAATCATGTAACAATATAATATAACACTGTAATATTATTCTATCATGGTTCATACTAAAAAAATAATAATAAGTATACAATATTCATTGTTGTTAAGAACAAAAAATCAACATTTGAATTGATATGGTGTAACAACTTAGTGAATGATATGAATGGATTTAGATTTTGGTGTATATATAAGTAATAATATAACCATTGGTAAATATGACCATTGTACATTGTGACCATTGGTCTATATGATTGTAATCAATATAACTATTTATGGTATAGTGATTAATAATTTACCATTGGGATTAGTATATATTAAGGTTAATAATGAGAGTTAATTATCAAAGAAAGGTGTAGTCATGGATTCAACTAGTAGGAACATCCCTTAGTAAGTTCATTTATTAGATCTTGGTAAAGAGTTAGCATCGTTGGGGTTCACCCTTGACCAATCCCAAACAAAACTCTAATAATTGAAGTTGTAGTGGAACTGTCTATAGGAGAAGTTAAAGTTAGAGGAGATCACCACCTAATCAATGTTAGTAAAACCACCTCATTAAAGTACCACAATTTTACACCTTACCCTTTTATAATATTATTTTTTGATTAGATGTTATGTATCTAGGGGTTAAGTTGTGTTATAATATAAATTATTTAAGAAATTAAAAGGATATTTACTCTTATAATTTTTTTAATGAATGTATCAACCTAACATAAAAGTAATGATTCAGGTAAATGGAAAATGAATTGGATAAAATGGATTAAAATTTTGGAATTAGGACATCAAAATTATCCAAGGGGAGAAATTTAGTATTTTTTTAAATAATAAAATATGACAAAAATGTTTAAATGTGGTAAAATACAATAAATATGGTATATATGACATCATATTTATGTAATCTTAACTCGTTTTATGCTAGGTAAGTGATATTTTATGATTTTGTACACTAAATACTATATTGGAGTATTAAGGTTAGTAGTGGAGTATAAAGGTTATAGTGGGGTACCAAAAGAAAGTGGGAAAATGAAATAATTAATAAATTATTTCATGAAATTACACTCACCATACCTATAAACACCCACACCCTCCTCTCATTATTATACACCAAATTCAAATTTACCTATTTATTTCTCCCTCAAGGAGTCTCTCCCCTATCTCCCACTTCATTCTTGAATAGTTTGGTTTGATCTAAGTTCAAGTCCCAATATAAGAAGCTCAAGAGAGGTAATAGTTCCTACTTCTCTATCTTTATTTCATATTTGAATTTAATTATTTGTAATCTCTTTTAATTTTTTATTTTATATGATTACCTGATATGTACCCATGTTATTATCACCCAATTGAACTATTATCATGGATATATTTCCAAAACTCCTTACTTTATACCTTTTTTATAATCCATTACTATACTGAAGTAAGGGTTAACTTTCTCTCTCTTTACAATTACTATTTACATTACCATTGTCGTATCATCTTTAATCTACAAGTTATCATCCCATTATTATTATTATTTCATTGTATTTCCCATACTTAGTATATCTCACCCATGTGATCATTCCTTTCAATCAAATTATGACTAATTTATAAGCTATTATTATGCCTAAACATCCTTGTATCTATAGAAATTGTATACTTTGGTTAAGTAAAAAGTGTGTGATTTTCCAAGAAAATATATCCCAGTCTGGATATAATCAAGTGGAAGTGGTTTTGGAAAATATGTATCTAGAATTAATAACCCTGGAAAGAGTTGTTCAGGTTTATCTCGGTTATCATCTCGGTGGATGGTTAATGGGCCCTTAACGTTCACCTAGTTTAGAATTCCTAGTGGATATGTTATAGATAATTATCATACTCTTTATGAACCAAAATAATGCATTTATACAGTTTTTATAATGTAAGTGTTTCTTTTTTAGCTTATAATTGTAAAAACAATTTCCTTAACTCAATGAAAATCCCTTATCTTGATAAGTACTTTTTAGTTATAACTTCATATAAATCACTTATTATCGGTACTTTTTGAAAACTATAAATCCATAATTATTATTTATATATTTTGATGGAATTAACCTAAGAATTATTATTAATTCAATGACTCGGAAAATTTATTAATGACCCATATAATCTATTATTCCATATGGGAAGAACATGTTTGATAAGTTCTAATGGGAAAATATGCAATGTATTTCTAAGTTTTTTATATTTGAAAATTATGTAATGTATAGCCTATAATAATTTGGTATTTAATGAAATGAATTGGACTTTTATATGATGGGTGGGGCCTATAATTATATATCCCCTTAGTGAATTGGTAGGTATCATTGGAAAACTATGATAGGGTAATGGGTGATTCCTTACCCTTTATGTATAATTTCTTGTCATAAGGCCTCAATGATATGATTATGATGTCTAAAATTATAAAATTTCATATTTCATATTATTATGTGATCCATGTGATTATGTATTTTTCTTTATTCCATGGATTATACTTATGAATTCATTATTATACCTACAATTATGCTCATAATTTTTCTTATTCCATATTTATCCTCTATTAGCTCCCATTGTGCACTTTTACTTACTGGGCATTTAAACTGACCACCTTTACTCTGTTTTTCCATTACCCTAGGTAATAAAGAGGAATAATATGATTGAAAACCTCTAAATATTTTATTATGTAATAAAATTTGTACTTTTATGTTGTAAAATATCAAGTTTTAATGTATTTATTATGTATATAGTATCTTGAGGAAAACTAAATCTTGATCCTTGGAATGTAATATCATTTACTCTATTTTCATTATAACAAATAATCCACAAACTCTAGGAAACCGAGGTTGGGGAATTATATATAATATGAAAGCAAAGAATTTTTCTCATTTGATAATGTAAGTGACTATTTTATTGGTAGTAATATGTTTAAAGAATGCTTAGTTTTATCATTTCGATCATGATAAATGTGAATAAAACAAGTATAGTTTTCTTTTTTGTGGTTTAAAATTATTTTGAAGTGATGTTATTAAATTGTAAGATATGATAATAACTTTAAATTAGGATCTATGATTGTTTCTTTGATTTTTTACTCATACTTTTTCATTGAGATAAAATTTTTGTATATGAGTTGGTTAAAATTTTCATATGATTAATTTTGATGTGATAAAGTTTCCCATATATTAAATCATGGTTATTTATAGTATTATAGTTGTTTATATTTCACAGTTAAATTTTAACATGTTTGTGTGAGGTGGATGTGGTTGATGGAGAGGAATATATATCATGTTAAAAAATTTATCTTGGTTTATGGTTTTGGGATTAATCATTTTGGAGGTGTTGATGTGGCTATGTAATTAAAGGAAGTATCATGGGAATGGGTTGGTTAAAAAGAACAGTAGAGTGATTGAGAGTTTGGTGTGTTTCTCTATGGAATATTATTGTTATCTATGATATTGATGTGATTCTTATGAATCGTGTTAAAAAATTATTTTTGTGTTGAATTGAAGACATGTTTTCAAACAATTATTGAGATATTGGGCATATAAAGAAGAAATAGGAATCATGGGATAATGTTTTTTTGAAGTTTAAATGGAAATGGGTACCAAATTTCTGCAATAAATCATCAATTAGTGAGGTTTAGGAATGGACAGAAGATATTGAAGTCTACTTTGAGTTGGTAAAGGCTCCAGGTTGATTTCTAATTCTTAAGTAGTTGATTTTCTTTATAAGGTGGATCAAATATGGTAGAGGATAAAGTGTGGAAACCCAAGTGGGATTCCTTGGGATTTTTTTCATAAGTTATTCAAGAAGGATTTCATTTCTCAATTTTATATGGATGATCATATGAATAAGATTAAAGAGATAAAGTAAATAGAAAATGATGTGTGTGTGTGTGTCTTTGGAAATCATTTTATGGATATGATTAGTTAGTTTCTACAATTTATATATAATTAATAATAGTAGGAATATATTATTTAATCTATTTTAAGGATGTAGATTTAGAAATATATCATATCCTTGTAGTTGAAATCTTATATAGTAATGAAGGGTTAAGAAGAGGTCATAGAAGAAGGCTTATCCATGACATGATGTTCTGATGAAGGCCACTTTTGATTTTTCATAATGGTTGAGATTATATCTATGTTTTTTAGGTATTAAAGTCCCTATAAGAAGATAGGTAGGGGATATTCTAGATTTTATCCATGGGTCTGAGTTCTAGGTTTAAGTTGTTTGATCACACCGTGATTCACTATTTTATTTCACCCTTACACCACTGTGTTAAACTAGTTTTTTATTGAAAATTAAAAATATAATAAAAAAAATTAAATTCAAATTTAATTAATTTATTTAATTTTTATCACTGTTAAAAAAGTAAATTTTACTTTTTTTAATGATTACATTGCAGGAGGAGGTGATTTGGAGGTCCAGAAATGATGTAGAAGGAAAATGGGCCAAACTACATGGAATCCCATGAACATGTATCCATTGTTTTGAATGTTCCATAAAATAAATGCATCCAAATGGGATGAAATTTTGTGGTATGATCCAAAATTCAGTATTATTAAACTTATCTCAAGACACCCAATCCCAATTCATATATCTCGTGTCCCATACTAAATGATATGTCCAGAGAACTTAATCTCCTTCAAGTCAAAAGTTTTGTTAGATATTATGACTATATCTCTCATTTCATATGTTAAATGGAAAAAAATTGACATGGTGATATTAAAGACTTCTTTAAACAACTCTTGCCTTTTTTTAAAAGTTGAGATAAGGCCATTTACCAACCCAAAACTGAGACACAAGTGGTATCTCGAAATCTAGGTTCCCAAAACCACTTTCCATTTTGGCTATAAAAGGGAACCATGGGAACCTCATTTTCAAGTTTAACCAAGGAGTTAAGTGATGAAATTTTGGAGTTAAATATGAGTCTTATCATCACCTTGTAGGTTCTGGATCTCCTTATCCTCATAAGGAGAGCTAAAATGAAGAAGTAGATCCACCTGAGCTTCCTCCTCCTCTCGATGTCAGGCTAAATGGTGGGTGTTCATTGTGAGGGAGGTACAAAAATGTCAATAGAGTTTTGATACTTATACTAGCTACTAGTTTAGATTAAATTTGGTTTCAAAACATTTAATTCTATATGTATTACATTATTTTATATTTCAATTCTTGTTTTGATGCATGTGATTGAAATGCTCTTAATTTCTAACTGATCGGTGTGTGGTTTTGAGAGAGTGAATTGTGTTGCTTCAATTGGAAAACACAACAATCATTTTATAACCAAATTATTTGATATTTAAATCTGATTTTTAAGATCTTATATTGTGAATAAATGTGGGACCTCAGTGATATGGTTTTAATTTCAAGGTTTGGTTCAACATGCACTAATATAAAATCTTATAAATTAATCAGGATTTTTATTAAATTAAACCAATTATTTACTCCAAAAATAAATGAATATATATGAAAAATGAACTTTTAATGTGTGTGGTTAAATAACAATGAACCCTTAATCTCATATTTTTTAAAATCCACTTGGTTTTTCAACTATTAAACTCTTTAAATTAAGTTATTTTCTCAAAATTATTTTAAAATACACCCCCACTTTTTAGTCTTATTTATTGAAAATAAACACTTTAAACCACCAATGACCTCTAAGATATGACTGATTTTCTGACCTGTATTATAAAATCATCTTTAAATCATAATCAATTTGATGATTCATGACAACACGGTCATTTTTTAAGGTTTCTTTTGACAAGAAATTTGATTGTATTTCATTATAATGTAGTAGGGAATCATTAATATGAATATATAGACATTAAATGTGTCTCTAAACACTCATTGGTTAGTTAATTTTAGTTTAATCATGTCCTAGGTTAGTGATTATACACCTTTTACTGGTACCTCTAATGTGTATTTTGAAATATTTATAAAATAAATATTATTTATTTAGTAAATATTTTGAGTTATTTTCTAAAGGTTTTAAATTAGTAAGGGGGTTTGCTTTCAAGATTCTTTAATGTTTTAAAATGATTAGAAAATCATTTCAGTTTAATGGGAAATTTTTTTAAGCATGGTTAGATGAGGTGAAAGGGGTAGTTAGTTGTGATTTGTAGTGTTTGGTTTAGAGAGCTAGTCTTATAGTTAGATACATTCCTTGAAAGTGATGGTAATGAGTATATCATGTTTGAGATGTATCTACCCATATTTGTTTATATTTTTGTATTCTTTATCTATGTTTTGTTTGGATTCTCAATGAAAATAATTTTCTAAAAGGTATATAATGTTGAGCTCCAAGTTTTTCAATCCTTTACTTTGAGTTTTCTGGGTTTTTGAGGTGTTGGGGGAGTTCTTAGGGTGGTTTGGATCTGAAGAGTTGATTTTTTTTATATTTAAGTCCAAAATAGGCATGGTGTAATCCACTATATCAATTTGCATGTCACGGTCCAATTGTGGTGTGTCTGGTTAGCCTTTTCCTATATAGGTGAATATGGGAAATGATTTTATCAATTTTATAGGGGGTTATTTCATGGATATGTGTTTATGTTGTGGTATTGTCCATTTTAGTCACTATGGTACTAGGGGAAGTCAGTTAGAATTTCTATAAGCCACAGGGAGGGATAAAATTACTATTTCAAATTTCATAGTACTGAAGATTATATACCATTATATCATTGTTATGATAGAGCATAAATAGAGAGATCAAGTGGGTTGCACCATGATTGTCTAGGGTTCGAGTTAGAGATATGAAGGTGCCATGACGTAGTCCTTTGTGTTGGTACTGGGTGCATAGTGGAGGCATAGAAGTGGGTAAAATTAAAAAACTTTAAGATGGATCAACATCATAACATCTTCTTTGGCATAGCATCACTAAATTATCAAACCAAGGATCTTGTTTAAATTAAATAGAATGAAAAAAATCGATATAATACCACATTTTATTTTGATTGAATGTGTGTTCTAATCATCACTGTTGATCAACGCATGGAGGAATCAAAGTTGAAACCTTTTAAATCATTGACACACACTTCAAAAATATACTCCAATGTTGAAATTAAAACTTCATGTGATATCACATAGAATCAAAGGGGCTTCTGATATCATCATGATCATGGGAGCATTGTCTCTTCAATTTGGGAGGGAGTTCTTGGATCAAGGTTCCCCATAATTCCCTTAATCTCTCTAGAACCTGATAGAGTGGTGGGAGAAGCTCTCAAATTCGTGGTAGTAGTAATAACCATGAATTTTAGCATATTGAGGTCTATACATATAGGTTAAACTTCTTAAAAATTACACTTTATCCCTTCAATGAGTTTAACCATCTAAATATATTACAAATAGTACTTATAACCTGGATAACATGTCACAAATATCATAAAATTTTTATCACTTACTTATAACATAAAAAAGTAAGTTGTTTGATAAAATAAAATTTATTAACTTGACTTATTTATCTCCTGGTAAAATATTTATCATGCCTTTAATAATAAATTTTAGTTTGTTAAATATTTTATTGTATTAACTTGATAAATTAATAAATTTGATACTTATTATTCTATACTTGAATAATATTGAATTTATTTATTTCTTATGATTTTTCAAACTGGACATTACCCAACCCATATCATGGGTCCCACCATGTCCTAAACTCCAATTAATTAGAATGGGACAAGCTTTGCAATACTCTTTGTGTCAGAACCTCTAAGACTTTATCTCGATAGTAATGAGTGTCACTCAAAAACTTGGAGTGGTTTATGGAAACACATCAAGTCCCCTACGAGATAAGGTTTATTTATAGAAATAAAAACCTCCTATAATCATGTTATGTATACCATAATCTCTTTGTCTTGTGATATCTCATAAAACATGAATCATACTTTGTTTCATCATCCTTATATTCTTCATTTATTCCTTTAATAACCATATTGGATATAATTTCCTTCTTCTACCATGGCCATGTATTTACTAAAGGTATTATCATCCTAATGAACTGGACTCAATATATCTCTCCCTCAACTCAGAAGTGAAATATAATGTCTTGATCATTAAATCAATGCCTTACCATCAATGATGCACCCAACGCATGCTACCTCACAAAAAGTATAATTGTCATAGTTTTTTCATGAATCAAAGAATCTGATCAAATGATACACATTGATAATGGCCTCAAGTCAAGAGACCAAAACACATGTTCATATATAGAAACATACAATGACACCCAAAACATGTGGGGTTCCTAATGGTAGGCTAATCCTCATGATCTCATATACTAGAGATCACTAAGTGTGAACTTCATGAGAAGAAACTTCAATACTTATGATCCCCCAAAACTTAATAGTTAGACATCATCTGTTTCTTTTTAGCATGATATTTCTAAACAATATAACACGCACTTAAGATTATTATCAGGGTATCTCAAGTTTCTCATTATACTTGGGAAATTTTATAAACTTTTAATACGAGAGATAATCTGATGGAATTACCATGTAAATAGTGTATGCTGAAGCAACATCACTATTATGGTAAGATAACATCATGAATAAATATTTTTATACATTATATGGTAATATAAAAGCACTACTTAAGTTGGGTCTAGAGAACCCACTTTTACAACACTCCAATTTAGACTAGCCTAAACTTTATAAAGATCAACATGTTAGATATCACAATATAAGATCATTATTATATTGAGTTATGGATTTTTTTCATCATTCCTTCCACATTTTTTTACATGGATACTCTAATATCTATGACTTCACCTCCTTGAGTAAAACTCCTTGAGAGATTATATCCCCTATTATATCCCTTTTTTACTCTATCATAACATTGAAATCCTGGCTAGTACCATTATCACGAGTTTATCATAATTTATATTATAATAATAATTTATTTTAGGTATGATTCAAAGAACAAGAATAATTAATTGTGTATTTCATAAAACTTATTTATCTCCATTATAAGTTACAACATACTTGATGTTTATAGATATGGATACCATTGGATCCAATAATATTTTCTTGCTCATTTCTTTGTCCTAACTATGATACATGATAAAAATATCTATATGAAGGTGTATTTGTTTCCCTTAGAAACTATAGTTCCTTCCTCTCAAAATACTAGGTATATATCCCCTATACTTTCTCAAGTACTATTAGATAGTTCTGGATGCGACTTATGTAGATCTATTAAATTTATTGATATTTTTCTACTATAATGTATGTGTTGGTAATATCATATCTAGAACATAGCACGGAATATGTGATAGATCCATTGTTAAAGAATATATAGTTTTTATAACTATATTAATCTCTTTTTGTATCTTATACATGTCTTCTTGGAGAGATTTATTCCATGTGACATTAGTATTCATTCTCTCTTGAATCATTCCACCTTTTATTTTTCAATACCTTTTCAATATATGTACTTTGACTTGGTATAAGAATATTATATATCTACCTCAATAGATCTTATTCCCTAGAACTGAGGTTACTACTTTAAGTCATTCTATAGAGAGTTACATTTAATCTAGTCATAAATAACTATAAGATTAATTGGTAATTTTTCATATGTTATTTATCATATTAATCTAATAAAATTATAGTTCTCCCACTAACCACTTATAGACACCTTGTAAACTTTCATTAAAAATGAATATTCTATAATCACAATTCCTTCATTAATGTATAAATGTATCTCTATAACTTGTATTCCTTATTGGAATTTGATAATGTCATCAACCCTTTTCGGTTGTGTCATATAAAAATTTTTCATAAGGTTTCCTCCAAGTAATGTGGTCTTGAAATACAATTCCTAATATAATGATCATAGAAAGTTTTTATGACAAGTATAATTCTAATGGGTTTAATGATTATAACTTGGTATGACCAATCAAGTTGTATTTGTATCACATACCACACATTTATAGTTTCTCTTGAATACCCAAAAATGAATTTACATTAATTTGAGAAACTACCAAAATATAAAATTAAATTTTAGGAACATGGAATTCATCTAGGTGAATATAAAACCACCACAATGGTTTTATCATTCCTATGTAATATGTGTCTCTAGAATATTCCCTTTTCACGAGCTCTTATGGAACTTGTTTCTATGCCAATTATTTTTGCATCTCAATCCTTGACTTTATACTAGTCTAACTTACTCCCATTATCTCAAATAGATATGTGCACCATCCTATAGAAATATATTTTTTCATTCGACTATAACTATTCTATCTTAAGGATTTATGCAATATCCTTGGAAAATTATAGGATAAATAACTAATATCCACCTTATGTTTTTCTTGATGAATGTTTTCTTTAATAAATTACACTTAACAAACACATTGTGTCTAAACACATGTTTGTGAGATAATGGATTTATTTCATATTATAAATCATGTGATATATATTTTACTTTATAGTTATCATATGGCTAAGGTTTAACACTACTATTTGTAAATAATTTCTCGAGTAGAAAAATTTTCAAGGCTTATAAGACTCATCATCAATCATCCTTTTACTAACATCATGGATTCAATGTGTATAAGGAAATTTTAGTTTAGGAATAAATCCACTCTAATTTTTCTTCATCGATTAATACTTGGTTGAGATATTATTGGACAAGCCTACCTAAATAATATAATATATTTCACAAAGTGTATTTAGTTATTTACTCATAATTCCTAAAATTTCTTAAAATAATCTCATGAAGTATATTAATATTACCTCAATATTCTACTTAAAATATTTCACACATTTCTTATTGAATTGGTTCTAGAATATTTATGGCTACATCACCTTTAATTTTAAAATGTGTCTTTTTCAATTTAAACCTAATAATCAATCATGCCTAATACATAAGTTTTTTATCTCAAAAGAGTCTCAAAATCCTGCTTGGAATATCTTTGACATTTTTCCTTTGGTTATACTTGACCATGTAGTATCTTTCCACGATTGGGTATTATTGAGTCTTTCATTTTATATTCATCATTAATTACCAACATTTGATATAGTTTATCAATGTATAATCAAATTATTAATTAATTATGGTATAGCATGATAACTTTATTTCAAACTTGAAATAAAATATCATTGTGTATAAACTTGATATTAGGACAATGTTTTTCGTAACACACATAACATAATAATATTTTTCAAATACAATAATCTATACAATGGGAATTATGAATAGATGATCTTCTCTAGTTGATATTAGATTAAAGTTATATTAGTAACTTGATGATCCTATTCAATCTTGTGATAATTTTGAACTCCCTTTATTACTTTATTTAGATATAAATATGGAATTCGCATATTTTATCTAATACCTAATAATTAAAACATAATTATCACATGCAATGATGAATATACCTGAAGTTGAATCCTATGGTTTCTTCTTCTTCAATTCATTTCAATTTCTCTTCTAGTGGACTTTCTTGCCACATATAAATCAAATAGCCACACATTTGATGCTCTCCCTCTTTATATTTTGTTTCTTATAAGAATTTTATGAAGGTTTATTTAGTGGTGTACTTACCATTGGAATTTATACCTTATATTTCTTCTTATTCACCATAAGAACTAAATATTTATCTTTCTATAAGTTTTTATCTTCTTGGAAAACCTTAATAAAAAGATACTAAAGTGGTTTCTCCTTATTGTTTGTTTTATAATTCTAAATGAAACTCGAGTAATTGGGTGATAAGTATGAGATAATTGAATGTATTAAAATATCATGATTCATTTTGAAAGCCAATTTTACTAATCGATCAATGTACATTTTCATCTTGAGTACATGAGGACAATCCTGAATTTCATCTTTAAATTTACATGTGTTAAATGTAATCATAACCTCATTCATTTCTTTCTTAAATTTATCCTTGAAAACTTCCTGGAGTTGATAAAACATGGTATAGATATCCATTTTCTCATGCTTACTTTCCAACTCATCAGGAATTGATAATATAATTATGATGTAAACATCAAATGTATCATCCATGAGTCTCCCTTAATATTTATATTCACTCTCACTTACTTCTTGAGGTGGGCCATTAGGTAATGGGGACTCCAACAGATATTATTTCTTTTCATATCACACTACTATGCATAAGAACCTATGACACTCTTTGAAATTAGTGTCGATTAGGACATTTTTTTTGTCCAATACTAATCACAATTTTTTTGTGGTATTATTGGCTATTTTTCTATAAAATCAAACATTAGAAGATTATTAGTTTATATTGATTTCTAATATTATAGATATTATTGATTTATTAATCTTAAATAATTACCACTATTTTATCTAATCCTAGAAGACCTCAACTTATAGATTCTAAATACTCAATCACTTAAGTATTCTAGTGGAAATGATCCTTTAAAACCTTTCCTCATAGTCCAAGCAATGGATACACTACTACTCAAAGAGTTTTAAGGTATACTTTTGTCTAGCCAACCACATTAACTCATGGATACTTGTTATGTTAAGTGGATTCCCATATTCTACGAATCCTTAACATAGATTCACTCAATGCTTGCCTCTAAAATTTCATAAATCTAACTATATATATTTCTTTGATGATAATTTTAATTAAGTTAGCCCACTGCTCTTGTTATAATTCTCCAATGGTAGGAGGTACCATCAACTATGTTGATAATTACCCTATACTATGGTATCATTATAACTTGAGTGGTGGAAATTTTTAATGACATAATTTCTTTGAGAGATTTTATGTTTTTATTTATCTTGGAGATTGAAATCTATTTCTACTTATCACGCTTATTATTATACGACTTCACTCACAACTTAACAATACATAAATTTAAAACATTCATCATGCATGTTCACTTTTATCTATTCATTATTTTTTATTATTCTATGTGATCACATAAAAAATGAACATTAATAAAAATAATAAACCATGCAAAAATAAAACAAACAATGTGATCATGAAATTTTCTATTGGTTGATTCATTGAGTGGATAATGGATAATCCTATACCTTAGGGGTAAATCCTTGAGTTTTATCTAACTTGATTTGTAGGTACCACCCCATCTAATGTATCATACTCCCATGTGGTGCTTTACTAAGTCTTAGTGAAAACTTTTTCACCTCTTTTCTTCCTTATTATACAAAAATACTCACACACTTGTGAGGGGATCTCAAAAATATGGGATATAGATAAATATATCTCTCAAGCACACACATAACCTTATGAATACAATGAGGTGAAGGGAATATGTGCATTTCATAATTTATTAATTAATTATTATAAACATCACACATTGTAATAATTAATTAGATAAATAAATAAATACCAGAAATACATTGGTTGGTCTAGTTCATGATCAATTAAAATTAATTAAACTCACATGATAAAATTAAATTTATAGATAATTTTATTCAAGGTAATTAATTTTGAATTAAAATAAAATTAACTAATTTCAATTCACATTTTTCTTATCACATGGTTCTACAACTAATTTTATTAAATTCCAAATATTTTTCAAATATTTATAAAATAATTTAAGGATTTTTCTAGGATCTGTGAGGCTTAAAATATACCCACCCCCCAAGGGGTTCCAGGCCCTGACTGGGCCTAGATTGTTGGGTGGATCAAGCCGGGCCTAACCCAGCTTAGACTAAGTCATAGGAGGAGTGCACTCCATAAGTCATGTGGAATATAACTGGTGGAACCCTCTGTGGTGCTAATTTAATTATAAAAAAATGAAGAAATATTTTTTAAAAATATAATAGTACCTGTCATGTTGGAAGGCACTTTTCATGCCCTCACCCCCCCTCCCTAAATTAGTGGGTGGAAAAAATCATCCCAGGTGGTGAAATCTACCCACTTTAATTTTTATATATATATATTTTTCAACAAACCACATTTATGTGGTATCCCCCAACACCTCCCCCCCTCCCCCGCAACTGGCCACCGATCAAATCTATTTCACTAGAAAAGTGCACACTTCCCCATAGAGAAATGACTTCATTATATTTTGGGTGAGGTTTTACATGAAGATAAAAACTTATATAAATATAAATATTTAGTTTTTATGGTGAATAAAAAGAAAGATAAGGTAGAAGTTCCAATGGTAAGTACACCACTAAAGGAACCTTCAAAAATTCCTTATAAGAAACAAAAGATAAATATGGGAGAATAAAATATGAGGCTATTTTATTTACATGTGGCAAGAAATTTCACTAGAAGAAAAATTGGGTTATAAGGACGAAAGAATGGGATGTATTAAAATATCATCATTCATTTTGAAACCTAATTTCACTAATCGGTCAATTTACATTTTCATCTTGAGTACATAAAGACCATACTAAATTTAATATTTCAATTTACATGTGTTCAATGTAATCATAATCTCATTCATTTCTTTCTTCACTTTATCCTCAGAAACTTCTTGGAGATTATAAAACATGGTATGGACATTCATTTCCTCATGTTTACATCCCAACTCACCAGAAATTGATGATATAATTATGATATAAACATAAAATGTATCATCCATGAGTATCCTTTAAGCTCCCTTTTCACTCTCACTTACTTCTGGAGGTGGGTCATTAGGTAGTGGGGACTCCAACACATACTATTTCTTTTTATATCATAGTACTATGCATAGTCACCTATGACACTCTTTGAAATTTGTGTCGATTAGGAAATTTTAATTGTCCAATATGAATTACAAAGTTTTTTTGGTATTACTAGATATTTTTATATAAAATCAAACTTTAAAAGATTAGTACTTTTATATTTATTTCCAATATTATAGATATTATTGATTTATTAATCTTAAATATCTCCCAATATTTTATTAAATCCTAGAAGACCTCAATTTATAGATTTTAAATACTCAATATCTTAAGTATTTTAGTGGCAATGATCCTTTAAAACCTCTCCTCATATTCCAAGCTATGGATACACTGCTACTCAGAGAGTTTTAAGGTAGCTTTTGGCTATCCAACCACATTAACTCATGGATCATTGTTTTGTTGAGTGGAGTCTCGTCTTCTATAAATCCTTAACATAGATTCACTCAATTATTGCCTCTACAATTTCATAATGTTAGATATAGTTATTTCTTTGATGATAATTTTAGTTAAGTCAACCCACCACTCTTGTTAGAATTATCCAATGGGAGTAGGCACCATAAACTATGGTGACAATCACCCCATACTATGGTCTCATTATAACTTGACTGGTGGGGGGTTTTAATGACTTAATAATTTTATTGAGATATTTTAAGTTTTTATTTATCTTAGAGATAGATATCTATTTCTACATATCATGCTTATTTCTATGAAACCACACTCACAACTTAACAACGCATAAATAGAAAACATTCATCATGCATTTTCACTTTTATCTATTTATTCTTTTTTATTAATCTATGTGATTACATAAAAACTTCACATACATAAAAATAATAAACCATGCATAAAATTAAAAAACAACCTGATAATGATATTTTCTATTTGTTGATCCATTGAGTGGATAATGAATCATCCTATACATTGGAGGTGACTCCTTGAGTTTCATCTAACTTCAGTTGTAGGGTCCACCCCATCTAATGAATCATACTCCCATATGGTGATTCACTAAGTTTTAGCACAAATTTTTTCACCTCTTTTCCTCCTTATTATACATAAATACTCACACACATGTGAGGGGATCTCAAAAATATTGGATATAGATAAATATATCTCTCAAGGACACGCATAACCTTATGAATATAATGATGTTAAGGGAATATGTGCATTTCATCATTTATTAATTAAGTATTACAAACATCAATCACTTCAATAATTAATTAAATAAATAAATACCTGACATACATTGGTTGGTCTAGTTCATGATCAATTAATATTCATTAAACTTGCATGATAAAATTAAATTTATAGATAATGTTATTCAATGGAATTAATTTTGAATTAAAATAAAATTAACTAATTTTAATTCAAATTTTTCTTATCGGAAGGTCTTGCAACTAATTTTATTAAATTACAAATATTTTTAAAATATTTATAAAATAATTTAAGTTTTTTTATAGGATCCATAAGACTTAAAATACACACCCCCCCCCCCGAAGGGGTTCCTGGCCCTGACTGGGCCTAGATTTTTTGGGTGGATGAAGCAGGGCCTTACCAAGCTTAGACTGGGTCATCGTAAGAGTAAGCTCTATGAGGTGCGTGGAATCTAACTGGTGGGACACTCTGTGGTGCTACTTTAATTATAAAAAAATTAAAGAAATAATTTTAAAAAAAATAATAGTACCTGTCATGATGGAAGGCACTTGTCATGCCCCCCACCCTAAATTATTGGGTGGAAAGAAGCATTGCAGGTGGTGAAATATACAAAATTTCATTATATATATATATATATTTAAACAAACAACATTGATGTGGAATCCCCATACCCCCCTGCAACTGGACACCGATCAAAGTTGTTCCACCAGCAAAGTGCACACTGCCCATGGAGAAAGGACTTTATATATATTTTGGGTGAGGTTTTCTAAGAAGATAAAAAACTTATAAAAAGATAAATATTTAGTTCTTATGGTGAATAATAAGAAATATAAGTTAGAAATTTCAATGGTAAGTACACTGCTAAATGAACCTTCATAAATTTCTTATAATAAACCAAAGATAAAGAGGGAGAGCATCAAATATGTGGCTATTTGATTTACATGTGCCAAGAAAGTTCACTAAAATAGAAATTGGGTAATAAGGATGACAGAATGGGATGTATAAAATATCATGATTCGTTTTGAACCCCAATTTTACTAATCAATCAATGTACATTTTCATCTTGAGTAAATGAGGACTATCTTTAATTTCATCTTTAAATTTACATGTGTTCAATGTAATCATAAAATCATTCATTTATTGCTTCACTTTATCCTTGAAAACTTATTAGAGATAATAAAACATGGTATAGACATCCATTTACTCATGTTTACTTCCCAACTCATTAGGAATTGATGATAGAATTATGATGTGATCATCAAATGTATCATCCATGAGTCTTCTTTAAGATTCCTTTTCACTCTCACTTGCTTCTTGATGTGTGTCATCAGGTAGTGGGGACTCCAACATATACTATTTCTTTTCATATCACAATACTATGCACAAGAACCTATGACACTATTTGAAATTAGTTTCAATTAGGACATTTTTGTTTTCCAATATTAATCAAAATGTTTTTGTGGTATTACTGGATATTTTTGTATAAAATCAAACTTTATAAGATTAGTTCTTTTATATTTATTTATAATATTATTGATATTATTGATTTATTAATATTAAATATCTCCCACTATTTTATTGAATCCTATAAGACCACAACTTTTAGATTCTAAATACTCAATCGCTTAATTATTCTAGTGGTAATGATCATTTAAAACCTTTCCTCATAGTCCAAGCTATGGATGCACTACTACTCATAGAGTTTTAAGGTAGATTTTTGGATATCCAACCATATTAACTCTTAGATCCTTATTTTATTGTGTGGAGTCCCATCTTCTATGAATCCTTAACATAGATTCACTCAACCCTTGCCTCTAAAATTATATAAATCTAGCTATATCTATTTATTTGATGATAATTTTAGTTAAGTCAACCCACCACTCTTGTTAGAATTCTCCAATGGGAGGAGGCACAATCAACTACACTGACAATATCTCCATACTATGGTCTCATTATAACTTGATTGGTGGAAGGTGTTAATGACTTAATAATTTATTTAAGAGATTTTAATTTTTTATTTATCTTGGAGATCAAAATATATTTCTACTTATCCTGCTTATTACTATGAGACCACACTCACAACTTAACAATACATAAATAGATAAAATTCATCATGCATGTTCACTTTTATCTATTCATTATTTTTTATTATTCTTTGTGATCACATAAAAACTACACATGCATAAAATAAAACAAACAACATGATCATGATATTTTCTATTGGTTGATCCATTCAGAAGATAATGGATCATCCTAGACCTTAGGGGTAACTCCTTGAGTTTCATATAACTTGAGTTGTAGGGACAACCCTGTATAATGTATCATACTCCCATGTGGTGCTTCACTAAGTCTTAGTGCAAAAATTTTCACCTCTTTTCCTCCTTATTATACACAAATACTCACACACGTGTGAGGGGATCTCAAAAATATGGGATATAGATAAATATATCTCTCAAAGACACACATACCCTTATGTATATAATGAGGTGAAGGGAAGATATGCATTTCATCATTTATTAATTAATTATTACAAACATCACACATTGCAATAATTAATTAAATAAATAAATAAATATTAGACATACATTGGTTGGTCTAATCCATGAACAATTAACATTCATTAAACTCATATGATAAAATTAAATTTATTTATAATTTTATACAAGTGAATTAATTTTGAATTAAAATAAAATTAAATAATTTCAATTCAAATTTTTTATCACACTGTCCTACAGCTAATTTTATTAAATTATAAATATTTTTCAAATATTTTTTAAAGAATTTAAGGATTTCTCTAGGATCCATGAGGCTTAAAATACACCCCCCCCCCAAGGGGTTCCATGCCCTGACTAGGCCTAGAATATTCTGGTTGATCAAGAAGGGCCTAACACAGCATAGACTGAGTCATAGGAGGAGTGCACTCCATGAGGTACGTGGAATATGACTAGTGGCACCCTCTATAGTGCTACTTTAATTATAAAAAAATTAAATAAATAATTTTTAAAAAAATAATATTACCCGTCATGATGGAAAGCACTTTTCATTCCCCAATCCCTAAATTAGTGGGTGGAAAGAAGCATCGTGGGTGATGAAATCTACCCACTTTCATTTTTTAATATATTTTTTTCCAACAAACCACATTGGCATTGTATCCTCACCCCATCCCCTACAACCGACCACGGATCAAAGCTATTCCACCAGAAAAGCACACACTTCCCCATCAGATAATATATAATATAATATTATAATATATATATATATATATTGATTTTTAATCTTTAAAATTCATTATTTTATCTTTGGATGGTCATATTTTGGTCATACAACCTTAGATTGAAACATCTTTAGCGGCGTTGGGACTGAATCAACACCCTCCACTCAAATTTATAAAAAATTAATTTTAATTTCAACTCTAAAAATCACACGATCGCTTTGATACCACTTATTAGTACCAAATGCACATTTGAAGTGTGGAAGTAGGTAATGTTAAAAAATATAAGTTGGATAGACATCGTAACATATTCTATAGTATAGAATAAACTGAGGTTGTAACCCTCATCTTCGGTGATCATCGCTTAAAGGAACTGAGGCTGGAACCCTCTAGATCATTCAAAAATGCTTTAAAACTTGTTCAAAAATTTACCTATGAACTTTGAGTACTATTTTAGAGAATCCAATTGGATTTCAACATCATCATGATCATGGGAGCACCATTTTTTAATCTGGAAGGGATTTATTGGATTGGGGTGCCCCAAACTCCCATTTCTCTCTCTAGAACTTGAGAGAGAGGTTGAAAAAACTATCAAATTCATGGGAAAAATAATTCCCATAAATTTGGTCATATTTAGGTTTATATAGGTAGGTTAATCTTATTAAAAAAATGTCCCTTTAATAAGTTTATCCTTCTAAATTATCTCCAAATAGTACCTATGACCAAAATAACATGTCACAAATGTCATAAATATTTATCACTAACTTGTAACACAAAAAAGAATGTTGTGTGATAAAATATAATTCATTAACATGAATTGTTTATCTCTTAATAAAATATTTAATATTCCTTGAATAAAAAATATTCATTCATAAAATATTTTATTATATTCACTAAATAACTTGTGAATAATCTGGTTAAATTAATTGAAAACTTATCATTCTAAACTCAAATAATATTGAATTTATTTATTTATTTCAATCAATCAAACTGGATATTACCCAGACTCTATTATGGGTCCCACCATTTCCTAAACTCAAATTCATTAGAATTATCCAAGATTTTGAATATGCTTTATGTGTTACCCTCTAGGACCTTGTCTCGATAATAGTGAGTGACACTCACAAACTAGTAGTGGTTTCTATAAATATATCAAGGCCCCTAGGGGGATAATATTTTGTCATAAGAATGAAAACCTTATATGAGCACACTCTGTGTAATATAATATTTTTCATGTGATATCTCATAAATTAGGATGCATACTTTTTGTCATTATCCTTACATGGTTTATTTATTCTTTCAATGACCATACTGAATGAACTAACCTTCTTTTACCATGATAATGGATTTAATGAAGTTATTACCATCTTGATAAGCTGGGTCTGAGATGTCTCTTTTTATACTTGGGAGTTCCAAATTTTTTCTTGATCATTCAATCAAATTTATACCAATAATGATGCCCCTATCATAATCTACCTCACCACAAACATAAATTTCATGGTTTTCGTCTTTCATCAAAGTATTTAATAAAATGATACACATTGATAATGTTTTAAATTCATGATACCAATACACATGTTCATAGATAGGAACATCCAATGTCAACCAAAATATGTGGTGTTCCTATTGGTGTGTCAATCCTCATGATCTCCTCTACTCAAGATCACTGAGTGTGAAATTCATGAGAAGAAGTCTCAATGCTTATGATCCTCTAAATCCCGATAGTTAAATGTCATTTTTTTCCTATTTGTAAGATGTATCTAGACTACAATACATATGTTTAATATTACTTTCATGGTATCTTGAAGTTCTAATTATATTTGGGAACTTCTATAACCTTTTGATGAGATAAATAATCTAAGTACATTTCCATATAAATAGTGTACATAGAAGTAAAATCAATATTATGGAAAGATAACATCATTCATAACTCTATATATACATGATATAGTGATCGAAAAGTTTTACTTAAATTAGGTTTAGGGTGCCCAGTTTTACAACACTTTGGATAAAATGTGGTGAAAGTCAAATTCATGTTTAAAGTGTGAAATGGTTAGAATATTTTTAGAAAAATATTATGATTTCTAGATCTACCTTTAACCATATACCCTATATCATAGTGATATTCTCACCACACTATAGTGGGGATACCATAATTTAATTATAAATTAAGACATCCTCTCTATTCTTAATGGATCCCTTTATGTTTATATTGAACCCTAGATGACGAAGGGTCTTTATTTGATGATTTGGGATTTCATTTTCAGGGATATTTATTTCCTAGATTCTAATATTATTATATTTTTATCTAGGGTTCTTTTTATCTTCTCTTTTCTTCATTCTATATTAGTTATTCTATTCATAATTGAGGTAATGGAAATTATTGTGTTCGGTCATTAGTGGTTGTGATTGATGGTTTTATGGATGGTGATGTGTTATATATTTATGGAATGTATCTTACAAGTTAATTAGTGTTCGGTTTTAATTTCACTTAGCATGGAGTTGCTAAAGCTTTGTTGAGGTATTAGATTTATGGACTCTTCTCTTATAACCTAGAATTATATGATAGGATTGGATTATTGTGTTTTCTTCCATGCTTTACCTTATATTTTATATTGATGTGAATTAATCATCCCAAGTTTTTTAATGTATAAATAGATGAAATTGGTTTATGAATATAATAAACTAGATATAACAACCTATAATAGAATAGTTGGTTTTATTTTTTTCCCATTTGTCTCATGTGATTTTACTTTTCAATATTATATCTGGTGATGTGTTTACTGCTATGATTTAATGTTTACTATTAAGTTTTATTGATATTATAGACATGTTCAAACTGGTTATTAACTTATAGATAAGAATTGATATAATGTGGTTTTGGGAATATTCAAGCATGATTATTGGTACCGCTTGTTGTTTCCATCATATTTATGAATGATTGAATGCTTGGTTTTATACTTTAATTTCCTAATTAATTTTGATATATATATATAATATATAAATAGCTAGATTCGGTAATGATAACAGGAAGAAGAAGTATCAAATTAATATGGATGATCAAAAAAATAAATAATAATGTGACAAGACATAGTTGTTTTAGTTTAATAAATTTTAATTATGGTTGGGTAGTGGTGTTGTCTTGATGAAACTTTGATTAAGGTGTTGGTTTAGGTTTTTCATTGTGTTATGTTAATGTCAGGAACCTGATTCCTACTCAATCTCATTGGTATGGATTGATGAGGGTCCTCTATATCATTCTGATGATTTTAGGAGTTGGTATCTTGTTAGAGTATTTAGATTCATTTATTAAGAGGTGCGTCATTTTTAAGTATCCTTGTTATCTTATGGAGCCTCGTATTATGGAGTCTCTTTATATATAGTTTTTTCTCATAAAGTTATGTTTTAACCTTATAAAGTCTTATTCATTTAGGGTGTTATACCAAGTGGTTTTAATTGAATAATAGGAAGTGGTTATAAGAATAGGTGGTGTTTGGGGAGGGTCTTCATCTTCTTCTCAAGATATTGTGGAAAATTGGGAGTTGAAATTTCAAAGTGTGAGGTTATTGATAATTAAAGAGTATAACTAGGTGTTGGTGTCACTAGATGGAAGAGTTGGTTAGATATAGGGATAAAGAGTCTAGAAATTATAGTCATGAGAATTTTTAGTGGGATTTTCATTGGTGTCCAGTAAGTTGTTAGGATTATCTTGGTATCATGTTATTACTAGAGTCATATTGGAGTTATCTCTAAAAATTTATTTTCTTTTAGTGAAGTGGTAATGGTTTTTTTCTATTTTTCCCCAATTTCATTGGGTTTTGTGGAGTCTTATTAGTTTTGGGTAAAGTGTGGTTGCTAGAATAAACACAGAGTCATATTGGGAAGGTATTTTTCTTGAGTCGAGGTGTTGAGTTTTGTGGGAGTTGTGGGAAATATATTTATGAGTTAATGGGGTATAGTTTATTGATATTCTATTATGGTAGACCTTACTATATAAATAATTGTATTATATAGTCTATGATTTCTTATATCTCTTTATTTTTTTATGATTATTATGTAGTGACTATTTTTGGTGATTGTTATTTGGTGTGGTTATATTGCTTATTGAAATTGGGTAACAAATATTATGATGAAATGTTAATGGAGGATGAGGTAGTTGGATAATTGAATAAAAGTGGATGGAATGAAATTAAGGATTAAAAATGTTTCTGGGGGATTACATAAAAGGATAATGGTATAAGTTTGAATTTCTTCATGATTTCATACTCTACCATGGGGTTATATGGTTTTAGTTACAGTGATATGAATTGATCTTATGTGATGAAATGGATGGATTGAGGTGTGAATTGGTTGTTATTATTAAGGTGTGGTTGTTATTTTTATTATCTCATTCTTAATCTATTTCTGGTGGTTTTTTCTACTATGGGTCGCTACCCAGTTTTGAGTTGGAATAGCCTCTGAACTAATAGGTAGGAGTGGTGATAAATTTCCAAGATCATTTTCTTTTTATTAATTATTATGAGGTATTAGTATAGATTTATGATGCTTATCTTTAAAATATTATTTATTTTCATTTATAATTTTGAATCTTGGTTTTGATTTATTGATATTTAATCTAAAATATGTGGTTGTTAAAGATGTTAGGAATTGAGGAAGTTGTGTTATGTGATTTCATGGATACATTTCATTATTATTCTAGTCTTATTTTGCTAGTGTTTACTTATTTTATTTTTTGGTTGAATTTATTCATGTCTACACTTGTATATTTTTTCTATAAGGATAATAATTTGTTTATAAAGATGAACCTACTGAGTGCACACAAGTTCTCTCCCCTCTACATATTTCTTAATTTTATATTTTAGGATAGTGTAGTAGAGATTTAAAGTAGTATTTTATGTAGCTCAAGTGGATTTTGGTAGTTTTTATAGAGATCTATAATATTTTCATTTCATTTCATATCTTATATTTTCAAAATTGTATACATTATCATATAGTATATCTAGGTTATGGGAATTGTATATATATTTATTTTCCTCAGAGGTGATTGGTGGTGTAATTTTTTCTCTTTTTTGGGTCTTATGAGGGTAATGTGTTATATATATTCATTTTATACCCTCAGGGTTTGTCATCAACCACTGACCTATTGTAGGTAGGCTATGGGGGTTACACCCATCTTAACTACTGACCTAGGAGGAAATCTTGCTCTGATGGGTCATAAAACCCAACTTTGGGAATATATACACCATTATTAGTTATATCAAGAACATCCAATCCAAGATATAAAAGATATAGAACTATCATATCCTTCCAAAAATGAAATACCTTCCCATAAAACATGGTAACACCATTGTTTTTGTTGGTATTATTAATCTTCATAGATCTACTGAATCAAAAGATTTCAGTAATAGAGAACAAAAATAAAATCCTCAAGAATACCTGAAACTGCTATTATAAATATTTATAAGAATAGATTCCTAAGATACCAAATTGAATAAATAATTCTTCTCTAATACCAAATTATAGGAATAGGTGAGAGTTATCCACCACTAATAGGGGGTTGAATTAGTGGTTACTGAAACAATGTATCTCAAATAATTATTATCACTATTGGTTAGTGTGTAGGATCAATAAATTAAACCAAATAATTGTGTGATATAGAGAAATATAGAATGATCATGGTATAAGGGTTTTTACAATGTTCACACGCTCTTTTTATTGAGTGGTTAATCCTTGGTGTCCAATGATTGTGATCATGTTCTCTATGTTTTTTTCTTAATATAAAAAAGAACAAGGAATAGAGCTAGAAGATGTTTATGAAGTATAAGTACAAGAAAGATATAGATGAGTGTCAATAAGTTTATCAATATCCTACTTCTCTTTTTAAGTGTTTCAAATTTTATATCATGTGGGAACCTTTATTATTATCCTCAAATCTATCTTAAACCTCTCCATAATTCTCTTTGGAATATTTTGTTGGATCTCTCAATGTTTCATCATATATTCACCATGGGAGATGCACCTAAATTTAAATACCTCACATGAATAATGGTGTCTCAATGTGCATTTCATTTTGATATTTGGATTTTAAATATTTGGATTATATATATTTTAAAATCCTTGAATAGATCCTCATAATTTGTATCAACCTTGAGCTAATTTATGATGTGATGGTATTGATTGTGGTGTGGTTGCCTTATCTTATTATCAATAATGGTACATTAATATTTCATAGATTGATAAATTTTGGTATGAATTTCTCTATTATAGTATGATCACTAGGTTTCATCATAGAAGTATCCATATTCAATAAACAAACCCACATGAAAAAAATGGTCCATCATCACTATGAAATCATCATCCAAGAAAGACCTCATGATTCCTATAAAACCCATCGCAATAAAACACATAGGAATTATAGTGTCATTCTCACATAAGGGTAAATTATTATTCTAATACAACAAATAACAGCGTAGTGAGAACCCATTCACACCAAGGTTTTATAAAAATTGAGAAATTTTATTCCTTTTCATCCAATATTAGCTCTAATTGGATTCCAACCAAAACATGAGCATGTTTTCAATAAATAAAACATGGAAATACCATCAAAACTCATGATGGAATTTTGTCAAGAAACAATTAATAGTATGATTCCAAAATGGAAGTTACCTAAAAACTCACAATATGAGAAAATAATGTTTTCTAGAGTTCACCAACACTCAGTGCAAATATCTATACTATATTTACTATGTATAAATTAAGATTATCTCGTAGATTACATTTTTTCAATTAAATTCATGAGGGATCTTCAATCTCCAAGTAATCATCAAAATATGGTGAACATCATCTAGAGTAACATTCAATGTTTTATATGGATAATCAATCATGGTTTCAAAATTTATTAAATGATGTTTTGAGTTCATTTACACAAGAGACAAAAGTTAATGATTAAAATTTTTAGTATAAACCATCTAAATTTTATGAAATATTGAAATCAACTACGGGATCATTACACCCTAAATAAAAAGTTATTAGATTATAATAAATTAAAAAATTAATAGTTATAAATAAAAATTTTGAATGTCCAATAATTGTTTTAATTTAATACTTGAATTAGTTAAATAAATATTATAAGATGAAAATATATTTCTATAAAATTATTGTGAAACTAAGAAGGTGGTGAAGAATTTTAAACTTAGATATCAGAAGATTCATTAATGATTTTATCATATATTATTTTGATTATGAATCTTTAGTTAACTATTAGAAATGTAGACAATTAATGTAAAATGAAATGAAACACTTAAAAATAGTTTTTTTTAATCATCCAGTTGATCTATTTTCTGATTACATCAAGTGTAACAGCTCAAGATTTTATGGTATGTTTTTTTTAATAAATTTAATATCTTCGATAACTTACTATTCACCAAGCACCGAGTTTAAACAAACTCTAAAATATTATTATTTTAACATAACCATTACCACCTAGATGTTGGAATGGAGAGAATGAATGAGATTAACTAAATTATGAAATTTTAGTTTACACATATTTATAAAATGAATTAACTGGTCACCAGCTAATTATAAATGAAAATAAAAAACAATTGAATATAAAGGGAGTGTTTTTATAAAAAACAATTTTTATATCCAGAATGGAATTTTATCAAAATAAATTAAATTAATAAATATTAGAGAAATATCATAATGAAATTTATATATTTTATATCCAATAAAAAAATTTAAATTCATCCAATAAGTTTTATAGGATTATGATAATAATAAATCCAATTTTAAACATAAAAAACTATATTTTTCTTAAAAGATGGTTTTGCAGCCTTTTAATGGCGCACCTATTTTAAAACTAAATTTTGAAAATTTTATTTATTTTATTTAAATAAATAAACTTAATTTTTTAAATTAGTATATCAAAATTATCTTATTATGAATTTTTTTATTTTATGATAAGTTTCATTTTTTTATGAATTGTGATGAATAGTGCATTTTAATTGAAAATTGATTTTTCGTATGAATAATTTATAATGTTCCATTATATTTTAAATTGATTTTAAAACATAATTACTTCAATTATACATAATTAAATCCAATTTAGGTCATTTTAATCAATTAATCGTTGAAATTTGATATAAAAACATTCAAACTTTTGAACTTTTTCAGTTTAAAAATCAGTTTTCCCATTGCGTCTATAAGATTAATTTTACATGTAATTTTTTCAACTATGTAAATTGAATTTAATAAAATAAATTCCATAATTGTAATTATAAGGTCAAAATTATTTATTAAGTTCATTTTCATTTTTATTCATAAAAAAATTATCATGGTAAAAAAGAAATATTTACTGCAGTATAGGTAAAATAATGTAACGGGTTAAAGTTAAAAGGTAAAATCTTAAAATATCTAAAAATTACAAAATTAAATGGTTATTTTAATTATTTACCAAACCTAAACATACTTTAAAAAATTAATTATCATCCAAATTAATTTAAATTAATGTTACCTCAATGTGTTTGGCTTTAAATATAAAATAATCATTATTTAATCACTTAAAACCACCCCTCCTCGGTATAAATATCACCCCTCACTGTCCCATTTCTCATCACAAGCCTTTAAGATTCTCAAATATATTTAAAATACTCTAATACCCATTCTAAATTCATCCAATTGTTGTTGGTATCACCCAAATACCATTTCCAAGGTCTTTAATGTATCTTTCGAGGAGGTTATTTTTAAGAGGTAATTTTCTCAAAGCACCTCTCTTAATTTCTTTTCCTCTTCTACTTTATCCTCACCTACTTCATCCATCAAGTAAAAATAACTCTATAGTCATGTATATACTGTATTTTTATATTTATAATGGTATATCGCATATCCATTTCATTTATCATCTCCTCTTATTCAATGAAACAAAACTATTTTCCAAATTATGTCGGTTAATCGTCTCTGTAAATAATGATTTTTTCGTTTTCTATTATAGCCTTCATGGATGGTAATAAAAGTATAATTCTAGTTAAATATTATTTTAATAGGTATATTATAACCTATTTCATGTTCTGAAACTAATATATACTCATAAAATTAAATAAAATGAAACTAGATAGTGGTGTTCAGAAAAACCGCCAAAATAAACTAAACATTTATTATTTGCATTTTATCAAATGAATAATCCTCATGTAAGAAAGAAAGATGATTCATCAGAACATTTATAATTATTTAAGTTCATTAATACCACTTTATTCCAATTCTATAGTTTTATTTCCATTCGATAATAAAATCTATAATTATACACAATTGAACCGACCATGATAACCATGAAACAAACGCACCTAAAACAATGAAAATCATGAAATATTATTAATTAATGGGTGGTAAGATGTTATAAAAATATAATATAAGGTATTATAAATATTAATATATTTATTAAAGAAAAAATAACATTCTTTAAACCATTATAAATGAGGTTGAAGTACGCAAAAATAACAGGAAGCGTGAGGAAAGGGTTTCTCATCTCACCTTTTCTTCTGTAAGTTATATGCCTTATTCACCATTTATTTCTTGTGTGTGGTGTGAGTACTTCCCTTTGACATATAATATCATGAATATCATTATATTAATGTTATTAAATGTTTTATTTGATAATTATTAATTTTATGGGGTATATTATTTGACTGATTACAAAGTGACAAGGGAATTCTCAACCCAATTTCTATTCTTTAGGTTAACCTTCTACTCCATTGATTATGTCATGATAAGATTGTGTTTGGGATGAATTTTTATTATCTTATGTTTCATTTACACTATTTTTATGTTAATTTACATCTAATACATGTAATCAATTAATTTTATTAATTCTCACTTCAATGATATGATATTTATAAGGGGTTTTCTTTTAAAAAAATTCTTTTTAAAATTTCCCTTAAAATTTACTTTCTATTACATATCCATGAATTCTAAAATTTCTTTTGAAATTTTTATTATTATTATATTATGATTTTTTAAATTTATTTTTACTCATACTTGAATTTTTATAAAATGGTTTGAAAGTATTATTTTTATTATTTTCTAAATAAGTTTCTTTTTGAATTATCAGACAAAATACAGCACTGTTTTTTAACTCATACGACATGAGTGTCTTTTACCGCCATCATGATGATTTAATTACTTGAAGCTTAATTTATAATATTACAATTTTATTTTCAATTAAATTTTTTTTATTTTATAATTGTGTGGTAGTTTAAAAATAATGTCTTCAAAATAAAAAGGATATTTTCCTCAAGAATTACTTCAAGTGATCATTCAAAATTATTTTTCCATCTAAGATAACATTATTTGATGTTACTTGTGATTTACCAGGGATATTATTCAGTAATAAAATACTTATTATTTTTATGTTTTTATTATTTTTTTGATGTCATTATATTTATGAGACCTACTTATTTTCCATAGGTTATGTTATGATGAAATTTTTATGAAACTCAATTTATTTTCATGGTTTCTGATATGATTTAAAATTTTTTGGAACACATATGTATGGTTATCATTATTTTATGGTAGTTACATTATAACCAATAATTGGTGGTACCTATATATCCCTCCAATACATTATGTAATGATTTATATCTCATGATATAGACAGGAATGAAACGAGATGTGAACTCGATTTATTAATACAGGACTAAAACGGGAAGTGAACTTAGTTCAGTAAGATAGGTTTGGAATAGAAAGTGAAACCAGCTTAGTAAAGGAATTTTTCTACTATTATTGTTTGGTTAGTGAACCCATTACACTATGATATTCTTTGGTGTGAACCTTGAATACTATGATGGTTTTGAAAGTGAAACCATTCCACTATGATAGTCTTGAAAAAGAGCCATGACTACTAAAAAATGATTTTTAATACTTATGTGTATGAAAAAAATTTATGTCTTATGTCAATATTATTTTCTCATGTTCTTTTATGATTCATTTCTTATGAACTTATATGATTTATTACATGAATCAAGATTATGATTTTTTTATGTAGGGTATAATTTTCAAATTTTATCTTCGTGATCATATGATTATGTTATATATCTCCCTTATTTACCCTTACTGAGAATCTAAGGTCACCATTTTCTTATGTTTATTTTTTCTAGGATATGATATAAGAAATTAAATATGACATGTCAAAAAAATTTCTCATTATTATGGAATAAGCGAGAGGTGATATAGATGTTTTATGAACTAGTTTTTTTTTGTTTCCGAGTTTCCAAATACACTAAACCCATATGGTCTTGGCATGGTTTTGTTGTAATATTAATATTCATCTATTTAGAAGTAATATATATGTATAAAATGTATGTTTTGTTATAGTTGGTATTATATAAAATTTTTAGTCAATATTTGGAAATTAGGATGATAAAACCTTAGTAATATCCCTAAGGATAATTATAAGTATATGTTAAAATCCTATAATTTTGGTAAATATCATGAATAACCTAGGCTTAAAATTATGATGTTATAAATTAAAGGTAATTAACCTTAATTTTGATGTTTTCCTAGTATAATTATTGTTTCACACACTATTTTTTTGGTTTTATTCAATAGATAGAACTCGAAGGAATCGTGTTAATAATGAATACAATGGGCAATGCAATGATTTTGCTCCTGAGCAACCAAATGTTATGGGATCTAAAATAAAAAATCGTATCACTATACTTACATAATCTATAAATCATGCCAAACTTCCAAATGATAAGAGGAGAGAACAAATTTCTGTTGAGTTCTTCATGAGGCAATATCCGCCTTCTTCCAATATGTCTTTTGATCCACTTGTTGCTGAACAATGGATCAGTACCACTAAAAATATATTTTTCATCCTTCGGTGTTTGCAATATGAAAAGTTCATTTTTTCTATTTATCATTTAGAAGGGGAATCAGACCAGTGGTGGAATCTAATAAGTAATACGAGGTACCAAGATGAAATTGAATCCATGGATTGGGATGAGTTCAAGAATTTATTCTTCAATAAGTACTTTCCTTGTGTTCCTTATAGGAATATGGATAAATATTTCCTTGATTTAAAGTAAATGGATGATGAGTCTATTGGTACCTATGAGGATAATTTTACAAGACTTTTGAGGTATGATTTTGTTATTATCATCCAACTTGAAAGTAAGGTTGATAAATTCTTCAGTGTCTTAAAACCAAGTCTTAGAAGGGGATTATCTATAAGAGACTTCGTTAGTTATGAAGAGATTTGTGTTCTATCAAGGTGGAAATGAAGGTTCTATTTATATATCAATCTCATGGTTTTGAAAAGAAGTGGAAGATGGAGATTAAAGGAAACTATAAAAACCATGGAAAAAAGAAGATGATCCTTCCTCTATGGTCAATTTATGGAAAGAAACGTGGATGAAATTATCCTAAGGGGATAGGTAAATGTTTTAATTGTGGTAATTATGATCATTGAGCATTTGATTTCCAAATTGATGGAAAAAATTATCTAATGATGCAAATAGAGAGAATGATACACAAAATGCACCCCCCCCCCCCCCCCCCCCCGCACTTCAATGCTTCAAGTGTAAGGAAAATGGGCTTTATGTTTATCAGTGCCAAAATCTAAGGGTTAATGATAATGATCGATGTCAACAACCTCTTAAATCCAAAGACAGATGAAAATTTCATACGATTTCTATTGGTGATATGGAGTATGAAAAAAAGTGGTGGAATGTTTGAGTGTTTATGCATTAGAATTCAAGAATAATGTTATCGAAGTACTTTTATGGTATTATAGAATAATGAAACATATAAGGATTTTTTCATTGTAGTTTTTTCTTAAGGATTTGAAATCATATGTTTAATGGAACTAGTAACCATGAAAATTGATTTAGGTGGTAAGGTGATATTTTTGGAGAACACAGTATTAAGGGAAAGATAACCCTTAATATATGCATGATGTTGGTATAATAATGAGATAAATAGATGTTTGATTGTGATCAATAAATGGGATAGTATTTATGACCTTGGAACTGATGATAAGGTGGTTTATGATATCATAGATTTATTTTATATAATTTTAGGATTTATGGTATAATGAAGGAGTTAATTTTTAAAATAATACATGTTTTCACTAAGGTTTTATAGTAATTCAGGTTATTACCATGTTTCAAGAGAATACATGATAATGGTCTTCACATATTTTTTGTTAACAATTAATATCAACATCAAGTTTTTTGTGGGATTAATGATAATTTTATTTTTAAAATTTAGTAAACTCCTTTTGAAAGTTTTGGATTTTAATATTTTGGATTGTTCTTAAAGGTAACAATTTATGAAATTGTTTTTTTAACTTTAGATGAGGTTTTAGAGATTAATTTTTTAATTAACCATATAAAGATTCATGCATATTGAATAACCTATGATAATAATTTTTTTATGATTAATAGTGAAAGAAGGAAGAACTTATAATCCCATTATGGATCTTATGATACACTAGATATTCAAGCATTACAATTTCAACCTCAATTCTTAGAGTAAGAGATGAAGAAGAAATTGATCAAGGAATAACTGATGGATGGTATTATGCTTACAAAATAGAATAAAATAAAGTAATTATATCTTATTGTGAAAATTATTCAACTTTATGAAAATAATCATGAAAGAAAAATGTTATCCTAGTTACTTAATTTATAATGAATCAAATGGTCTCTTAGATCATCATAGATTTATCATTCTGTGTTGTTTAAATTTATAATGACTATGTTCTCTATCACTCTTTTTCAGAACTTTTTTGTTTTAATTCTCTTCTATGTCTATGTTTTCACTTTCCACTAATGTTCTCCTAATTAAAATCATATTTATGTGGTGATTTTCACCTTTTACTTTCCCTATTTTTAAGAGAATGTTTTATTGACCCTTTTTACGATGTGGGTTTCCAACAAAGAAATTCTCATACATCCACCTTTTATTTTAGAAGTTCATTTTCAAATTATAAGTATGAAATTTCCTTTTTAAATTATTGATCGTATCATAATAGGAGTTTATTAATTGACACTTCCACTAAATCACTCTCAAGTTCATGATGTGTACTATATATCTCTTATAAGGAAGTACATACCTAATCCTTCACATGTAATAAATATAGAGGTCATACTGATAGAGAAATATTTTTCTTATGAAGAGAAACCAATATAAATTCAAGATCATATAGATAAAGTTCTACAAAATAAGAACACTCATCTGGTTAAAGTCTTATGGTGAAACCGCCAATTTGAGGATGTTACGTGGGGACCCAATGATGTGATGAGGTAGAGGTATATTCATCAATTTATATCTGAGTAATGAATTTTAAGGGATAAATACATTTTAATGGGGATCTAACATAAAATCCCAAGATTTTATGGTATTTTTTTTATAAAAATTTAATCTCTTCGATAGCTTACTTTTCACAAAACACCAAGCATACATGATCTCCAAAATATTATTATTTTAATGTAATTATTACCACCTAGCTACTGGAATGATGGGAATAAATGATATTAACCAAATTATTAAAATATAGTTTAAACATGTTTATAAAATTAATTTATTTTTTACCAATTAATTATTAATGAAAATAAAAAAAACTATTGAACATAAAGGAAGTGTTTTTATAAAAAACTATTTTTATGCCCTCAATGGAATTTTATCTTAATAAATTAAATTATTCACTATTAGTGAAATATAATAATTAAATTTATATGTTTTATATCCAATTAAATTCTTCTAAATTCATCTAATAAGTTTTATAGGCTTATGATAAGAATAAATCCAATTTTAAGCATAAAAAGCTATATTTTTCTAAAAGGTGATTTTTTCACCTTTTAAAGGAATACCTATTTTAAAAATAAATTTTGACACTTTTATACGTTTTATTTGAAAAAATAAACTTCATTTTTTAAATTGGGATATCAAAATTATCTTAGGGTGAATTTTTAGTTTTTTTGATAACTTTCATTTTTTTATGAATATTGAAAAATACTGCATTTTAATTAAAAATTTATTTTTCATCTACATAATTTATAATGTTAAATTATATTTTAAATTGATTTTAAAACATAATTTGTTTAATTATACATCAATCAATTCAATTTATATCATTTTAATCAATTATACATTGAAATTGGATGTAAAAATATTCAAACTTTTTTACTTTTTCACTTTAAAAATCATCTTTCTCATTGTGTCTAGAGGATTAATTTTAAATATAATTTTTCCAATTTTTTTAATTGAATATGTTAAAATATATTCCATAATTTTAATCATGAGTTTCAAGTTATTTAGTAATTTTATTTTCATTTTTTTCATAAAAAAAGTTACCATGGTAAAAAGAAAGATTTAACGCAGTATAGGTAAAATAATATAATGGGTTAAAGTTAAAAGGAAAAAGATTAAAATGCCTAAATATTATAACATTAAATGGTTATTTGAAGTGTTTATAGAACCTAAACATAATTTATAACATTAATTTTCACCCAAATTTGTGTAAATTAATTTCATCTCAATGTGGTTGGATTTAAATATAAAATAATCATTATTTAATCACTTAAAACCACCCCTCCTCCAGCATAAATACCACCCCTCAGCACCCCATTTCCCCCACAAGACTTTAATATCCTAAAATATTTACCAAAACCTATCCTTACCAATATACCTATATCAAAGTGATACTATTATCACCCAAATACGATTTTTAATGTCTTTAAGGGATCCTTCAAGGAGTTGATTTTCAAGAGGTAATTTTCTCAAAGCACCTCTCTTAATTTCTTTTCTTATTCTACTTTATCATCACCTAATTCATTCATAATGGTATGATAACTCCATAATAATGTATATACTATATTTTTATGTTTCAAATTTAATATCACATATCCATTTCATTTTGTATCTCCTTTTATTCAATGAAACATAACTATTGTCCAGATTATGTCGGTTAATCGTCTCTGTGAATAATGATTTTTCGTTTTTCATTAACTCCTTCATGGATAGTAATAAAAGTTTAATTATGCTTAAATAATATTTTAATATATATATTATAACCTATTTAATTTTATTTAATTAATATATACTCATTATATTAAATAAAATGAAACTAGCTCGTGGTGTTCAGAAAAAACTGCCAAAATAAACTGAACATTTATCATTTACATTTTATCAAAAGAATCATCCTCGTGTAAGAAAAAAAATTATTTATGAAACAATTTATAATTATTAAAGTTCATTAATACCATTCATTCCAATTATATATTTTTATTTCCATTAAACAATTAAATTAATAATTATACACAAATGAACCCACCATGAAAACCATGAAATGAACGCACCCAAAATAATGAAAATCATGAAATATTATTAAGGAATGAGTGGTAAGATATTATAAAAATATCATATAAGGTATTATAAATACTAATATAGTTATTAAACAAATTAATAACATTATTTAAACCATTGTACAAAAGTATTAAGTACGCAAAACTAATGGGGAACGTGAGCTAAGAGTTTCTCATCTCACCTTTTCTTCTTTGAGATATATGTCTTATTAACCATGTATTTTTTATATGTGATGTATATAATTACATTCGATATATAATATCATGAATTTAATTATATTAATTTTATTCAATGTTTCATTTGATAATTATTACTTTTATAGGGAATCGGATTCGACTGGTTACAAAGTGGAAAATTAACCCAATTTCCATTATTTGCATTAACCTTCTAATTCATTGATTATGTCATCCTATGATTATGTGTGGGATGAATTTTGATTATATTATGTTTAATTTACACTATTTTTATTTGTATTTATATTTAATACACATAATCTATTGATTTTATTAATTCTCCCATGATATGATATTTATAATGGGTTTTCTTTTTTAAAAATTTCCCTTAAAACTCTCTTTCTCTTCCATGACCATGTTTTCTAAAATTTCTTCCAAAAATGTTTTTACTATTCTATTATGATTTTATAAAAGTAATTTTTACTCATGATTTAATTTTTATTTAATTTTTTGAAAGGATTATTTTTTTCATTTTCTAAATAAGTTTCTTTGTGACTTATCTGACAAAATATGAAAGGAATGTTTTTCTAACTCATACGACATGCGAATATTTTTCTGTCATCATGAAATTTTAATACCTTGAATATTAATTTAAAATATTACAAGGTTATTTTCAAATAAAATTTTTTATTTTATAATTTCTCTTCATTTTAAAAATAATTTCTTCTAAATTGAAATGATATTTTACTCAAGAATTATTTCAAGTGATCATTCAAAATTATTTTCTATCTAAGATAACATTATTTTATGTTACTTATGCTTTACTAGGGATATTATTTAGTAATAACATACTTATTATTTTTATTTTTGGTTTATGTTTATGATTTTAGGATATTTATGAAACCTTTTTCTTTTCCATGTGTTATGTTGTGATGAAATTTTTATGAAACTCGATTTCCTTTCATGGGTTCTGATATGATTTATGTTTTTTTGGAACACATATAAATGGTTATCATTATGTGATGGTGTTTACATTATAACCAATGATGTATGGTACCTATATCTCCCTAAAATTCATTAGGTAATGATTTATATATCATGATATAGACAGGACTGAAATGGGATAATAACTCGGTTTAGTGAGACAGGACAGAAATAGGAAGTGAACTCGATTCAGTACGACAGGAATGGAATGGGAAGTGAAACTGGTTTAGTAAATTACTTTATCCACTATGATAGTTTGGTGAGTGAACCTAATCCACAATTATTGTCTTAGGAGTGAACCTTGGATACTATGATGGTTTGGGAAGTGAAATCATTCCACTATGATAGTATTAGAAAATAACCTTGACTACTAAAAAGGTAGCTTTCTATGCTTATGTGTATTCCACAATTCTATATCTTATGCCAATATTATTTTCTCTTGTTATTTTATAATTCATGTCTTATTAAGTTATATGATTTATTCCATGACTTAAGATTATGATCATTTTTATGCAGGGTAAAATTTTCAAATGTTATGTTCATGATCTTATTCTTATGTCATATGTCTCCCTTGTTTACCCTTACTGAGAATTTGAGCTCACCCTTTTTTTATTTTTATTTTCCCAAATATATTAAGGAAGGAATTAAATATGACATGTCAAAAAGGTTTCTAGTTATGAAGGAATGGTTGGGAGATGATGTAGATGTTTTATGAACTAGTTTTTTTGTTTCCAAGTTTCCAAATACGCTAAACTCATATGGTCCTTTTGTGGTTTTTTGTAATATGAATATTCATTTATTTAGATGTAATATCTATATATGAAATTTATGGGTTGTTATACTGAGTTTAGAAACATTTATTTTGTCTATAAACACAACATCAATGATAGCATAACATTAATTCATTATTTTTACAATTAATAAGATAAATTATAATTATGATAGTGATTCATGGAAGTGATTTGATTATCTGCATCTGTAATTTTCTTTTAAACCTCATAAAATTCATTTAATCCTTGAAACATATAGTTTTTATCCCCTTGGTTCTTATGTTATCTAGTATTATTATTTAATTGTATTTATTAATCCATGAAACTTGACTCTTTGGAAACATTACTGAGGGAACCATACCTATATTTGAAATTATTAATTTTAGTTCATCAGAAAAATAATATTAATTTATATTTAAAGATATTTGTCAAAGAGTTGAAAATTTTATTAAGTGATGATACAACTAAGTACGATATATTTGTATAGAAGAATTTTACATTGAGATTAAAAATATAGTGGACAATTTTTAACTTAAAAACATATTATATGTTATATAGATGGATTACTCATGGTCCTAAATCTTTTTTATACTGCATGGGTGATATTTAAGCATTTATTCATGTTAATGGTAGGAAAAAATGTATTTTTATTTAAATCAAATATTTATCTATGTCAATCATCCATTTTATAGAAATAAAATTATTTTGAAAAGGGTAGTGTTAAAAAATATGGACCTCCCTCAATAATCTTAGGTATTCAATTGAAATTTTTTGTGTATTTGTTATATGATATTTTTTTTGGGCTTAATGTAACCTCTCATAGAATATCTGGATTTGAGATAGATCATAATTATACTATGTGAAATATATTTCCATACTTTCCATAATAAATTTTTTTTCTAGGGAATCATATTCTTAAAATTATATAGGTTGAGAAGAGTAGTTTTGACAACATATTTTAAATTGTGCTAGATACACCAGGAAAGATGAAAGATATCATCAAGGCATGCTTATATTTTAGAAACATTTATATACATCCAAAATTGAAATTATTTCAAAATGATATATCATCAAAGTTAATGAATCCAAAATCATCATATTCATTATCACTATGATTTTTTTTATGGAATACATAATTGAGGTTTTGGAATGTATGTGCTTCTAATTTAGCATGTTGTGTAAGGAATGGTCATATCACCTAGTTAAAAATTCTTAATTTCCATTTTCTAAAGGAGATATTATTGTAAATTTTTATTATAGGTTTGTTATATATAAAAATTTGGGATGATTTGACTAAAATTTTATGTTTCTTTAATGATTTATGCACTGCGACATCAAACTATGAAATTAAGAGTAAGTTGAAAGAATATGTGAGGGATTTGCCTTTTGTAAATTAGAGAAAATATTTTCACCATGTTTTTTTATTCAATGGAACATATTTTAATGAATTTTTCATATGAAACAAAATGTGTAAGACCTATACAATATCAATAGATGTATCCATTTGATAGATGTATATAGAAGTTAAAGAAGAAGATACACAAAAAATCATTCATTGAAGGATAAATTAAAAAAGATTATTGGTAAGTTAGAATTAAAAAACATATTATTTTAAGCTAAAGTATTAATAAAAGAATAATATGATGTTTTGTAATGATAAAAATGTATATGTTTTTAATGGAAATGTATTATTAATATTTAATCAAAAGGGACTTGGATTTGGTGATGAACATGAACACTGACATTCAAATGATGAACAATAATGAGATCGAACATATATTCTGTTAAATTATGATGAAATTACACCATGTGTAGAATAATTTTATAATTCCTTCTTATAGAATATATGATAATAATATGGGAAAAACATTCCCATACATTAGTCTTGGAGCTCTCAAAGAACATTAAAAGCATAATTTTATGATCTAGTTTCAATAAATTTTAAGTTAAATTTCATAACATTAATGCTTAAGAAATTATATATTGATTTTATATTAATAATTAATATTCATATGGGTATCAAAATATAAAATTAAAATTGATACTAAATTATATGCACACTTTATTCCAACATCTAAATTATTAAAATGCTATTATTCTTATGTTGTTAATGGATTTTGATTACAGTCATGTGCATATAGTGAGATGAGAAATTTATTAGAAATGGTACATATTTAAAAGGAAATTGTTAATGTAAATTGAAGGTAAATTATATTTAATATTGGATGAAATAATCTAGTTATCTTAACTTGGAAAAAACTACATTGTTTGGTTTAAGTGTTATTGATTTAAAACTCATAGAAGTTTGTGCATTCATCCAATCTCTAACTTTTTTTATTGAAATAGAAAACCACTTAGAATGGAAGTGTTAATCCATATAAAAATTTAATCCATTCCAATTTATGTGTAAAAATAATCTTTCATAAGTATATCATGGGTAGATTTTTCCACATAGAAGTCCAGGTCCCCTCTCAGTTTATGAGTAATCAACCACAAGCGTGGTTTCAAAGTCAAAATTTTCCATTAATTTCTTTTTCTTTATAGAATTTTTCTATCTCATCCTGAAGTATCATGATCTTGATCCTCCTCCTTGTTAATCATATCAAAGTGATTCTAGGAATAAATATCTAAATCAAAATTCTCTTATACTTGTTGAGAAACAAGAGCCACGAATAATTTATTTTTCATAGAAGTAGAAGTCTTTTTATCAGTCCCTTGAATGAGGATCCCCAATCATTCCATCATTGATAGCTTCCCTACCTTGATAACTACTCTAAAATATTTCCAAATAAGAACCATGATGATTAAAACCAAACCCTACTTGGACACCACTCATTAGAGTAAATTCCAAAGCATCTTTATTTAATTTAGAGTGTTGGTCTACCTAGCCAGCCATAACCACCCCTTTATTTTGATCTACCACTAGTTGAAGGTTTTATTTGCCTATATTATTTTTCTTCTTCTTTGGATATGAGGTTTTTTTATGTTTAGAAGCCTCCTCTTGATTCTCATCCTCTCCTTAATTATTATTGGGACATACCATTATAGGGAAAGCTGAGAACATTATTGAGGAAGATCCCTCCCAGGGTTTGGACTCCCCCTTCCTATAAGTATAACTCCCATCAAAATCAAACATTAGACCTACGAAAATGTTAGATACCAATGTATTCGGTTCACACAACTAGTAAATATTTCTCATCTAGGATATTATAAACCATTCATCATTCCCATTTGTGGCTGGTCTAAAACATATTCAGTTGGTCCCTACCTCCAGCATTGGTTGACAACTAGACTCAATATTGTGAATTTTTCAGGTATGATGTTATGTTTTCAAGTAAATTATTTAATATATTTGATTTAATTCTATGAATTTGGTTTATTTGATCATAGTATGAATGGATCTATATGTGGTATATTTAGTGCAATCAATATTCATTATTATTTTCCCCCTGTAAAATATATCGAGAATTTATTTTTTTTCTTATTTTGTAGCTCGATCTTGGTTTTACCCCCATGTTCATATCATGCCATCAATTGTTTTCATTTGTAAGTGGTCTATGTTCCACTTTTTTCATTTTCCATGTGGTTCTTTTTTCTCTCAATTGTAGGTCAATCTATGTCCTCAATTTGTGTCCAATTACATGCCACTATGCACCCTTTCATTTGTTATGTAGTTTCAACTTTTGAATTACACCTTTGATCAGCTCCTTCCATGTGCTGGTGATCTCATGGTTTCACCTACTTTGCTAACACTATGCCTAATGAATTAATTATCCCTCTAATTTTTTCAATTTAATCCTTATTTATTCGGCTAAGTTTTCATTTAGTTATTCAATGGTGTAATAACACCTGGTTATCTAGTTTCCAAGAGAATATCGCGAGCTATTTTTAGTGAATGGGATCCTATTTTAATGTATCATGTAGTACTGTAAAGATTTTAGTCATTTCTTCTTTTGTTCATGGTGTTGGATTTTAGTGGATAGTGTTGTAGATCTTAAATATTCATAGTGGGATGACCTTATGTATCCTATTATGTGTGTTTGTAGCATGAGTTCATCCAAGAAGTTGAGACATTAACTCTTCATGAAAGGTTTCATCATTATCAAATCGTCTTACTAGGATCACTCCTTGGATAGTTTATCTAGTCTCTTTACTACTGTTGGGAAAAAATCCCTCAAGGTACATTTTAGTGTTTTTGGGTTGATTGTATTTGTTGAAAAAGCAAGTTAACAAGGTTAGTTTTAAAGTTCTGGTGTGATTGTTTACAAAGCATTACAAATCTTAAATATAGAGTAATAGAAGTATTGGAAGTGGTATAGAATGTTGTGTGTACAATGTGGTGACATTTCCTAGTGTTTTACATATTTTTGGGCCTCAAAATTAGGATTTTTTTAATGAAAAATGAACGATTCCCACATATAAAATGGGTGGTCTACATAGTGCCTAAAGGATATTTTTGTGATATGGACTACATAGGAATTTCTCAATGTGAACCACATAGTGAATTTGTACAACCAAAAATAAAAATCAAGATTTCCACATAGCAGCTTTGTTATGTGAATCACAAAGGAGGCATGTCATTTGTGGTTGAAGGTGGTGTATTAAAGTCCACTAAAAAGGGTTATCATTTGTAGGAGAATGTAGTTATTTAAAGGGAACCTCATAGAAAGATTTATGCATAGCATGTTACACTATGAAAACTGAAAATGGGTCATCATTTATGGATGAAGATGGCGATTTAAAGGGAACCACAAAGGCTATTTTTGTTTGTGGATTAAGGTGGGTGCTGCAAAGGAATAATGCCTTATGTGAACCGCATAGCGAGTGAAGTACGCGGTGATGGAAAATATTCAAATTAGTATTTGGTAATTATGATTAGTGGGTTTTGTGTATCCATTTTCCTATATAAATAACTCTTAATCCCTTTATTAGATAGATCGAATTTCATTAGAGAGCATTATCTATGGAAAAATTAATCTAAGTCCAAAAGTGGTTCGCAAAGGAGGTATTTCACAAAGGAGGTGGTTTGCGAAGGAGTTAGAATGTGAAGGCTCAGCATGTGAAGTAGGATGTCTGAAAATAAATCTAAATTTGTGGAATTTGTTTAGGGGTCACTATAGTCTATAGAGAAAATGGGGCTCATGAACCACTCATGCTACTTGGTGCAAGGTTTTTGCAAAGGGTCTTAAGTAGTTTGTGGTGGAACAAAAACTTTTTTTGAAAGGTCCCTCCACAAGGAAATCACTATGAAATTAATTTTACTTAATCTATTGAGTAAAAATGGATCTTCATGGCACACACATGTGTGAAACTATTCTTAAGTATTTCAGATCAATGGAAGAATATTTTTAAGTAGCAATGTGAACACTTCAATTGAGAGAGTAGTGAGCTTTAAAATTGTGATTGGTTATAAAAAATGTGGGGTAGTGCATCTAGTATGAACTTTATAACATTAGTTCTCTTTATTGTATTTTTTATATAGGAACATTTTATTTTTATGCTCCTTAAATCTATACTAGTGATGGTGAACCAGGTAAAATTGTTGTGTCTTGTGCATGTTTTAATTATCATGTTATTCTCTACTACAGGAAGGAGGAAGAAGATTGTTTTTTAATGATGAAACAAGATCCAAAGAGACATTTGTTTCATTCTATAATACTCTGATTCACCCCCCCCCCCCCCTCAAGGTATTTAACATAGTTGGTCTAAAAATTGGTATTAGAGGGAAAGTTTAATATCAGTGTTTCTCTCTCAAGGGTTTCAATAGAGGTTATCAATCATATAGGAATTCCGATCTTTGATGGAAATAATTTTCAATTATGGAATAATTAAATTCATCACTACTTCCAATCTTTAGGTATGTATGTCTTTATAGTATAAATACATGGTATTTTGGCTAGTGTGGATAGTGGTGCTTTATCAGAAACTAGATGAAGTGAATTTTATTTTGATGCTAGAGAAATCAATGCATCAAGGGGAGCATTTTCCAATTAAATCTACACAAATTTTATGTCATTTAAGTCAATGCATGAAATGTGGGAAAAACTATTAAATATCTATGAAGGCAATTCTAAAGTCAGAGATGAAAAATTAAATGTTTTGTGGAAAAAATGTGAGAACTTGAGAATGAACCCCAATGATTCTATAGATGCATTCTTTGACTAGGTGAATATTGTTATAGAATACATGTGCGGTCTCAAAGAAATTGTTGAAGATGTAAATATTGTTAAGAGTACCATGAGAAGACTTCCACCTTGGTTCAATTTTAAAGTCTCAGTACGAAAAGATAAAGATCCAAAGAAGAAGAAACTGGATAGCCTACACAACACTCTTGTCACATATGAGATGAGAAATGAAGATGTTGAGTCTGTGGAAAAAGGAATATCCAAAGAGGTGGCATTCAAGGTCATGAAGAGTATCACTATTTATGGTGTCCATGAAGAAGAGGAAATGGATTAGGTCATTTCATTCCTTTACTCAATTCTATAAAGAGTAAAAGAAAATTTCAAAGGTAAACTTCCACTTGCATTCTTTCAATGTAGAAAGGTTAGACATATTTCCACAAATTTCCCCAAGAAGTTTCAAGATGTTGATGAGGATGAAGTTGAAATTCCCATGAAAAAGTCTCCAGACTATGTGAAAGGTTAGAAAAATTTTAAGATAAATTTCTTCAAAAAGAAGAATCTTCTTTCTTAAGAAAATGACAGTTCATAAGAATATATGGTTAACAAGATGTGGAACTACAAGGATCATAGAGAAAATATTATGGTGGAAGTTTTAGGTAGCTCCCAAACAAGGAAAGAAAGCAACAATGATGAAGAAGAAGTTGAAGTAACAGTTGATCTCCAGGTTGAATTATATGCCACTATTAAGGGGATAGATGTTTCGAGAGCCAAAGAAAAGAAATCAAATAGATTGGTTCATGATTCAAAAATTTATATGCATCAACAAGAAGAAGAGAAGTTTGAGATAAAAGAAGAAATTTAAAAGATTAAGTATTCAATGCTAGAGAACTCAGAAAAGGTTGTTGAGTACAATCTAAAAGTTAAGGAATAATAAAGAGTAATTGATGATTTTACTAACACTAAAAAATATCACATCAAACATATCAAAAAACTTGAAGGGTAAATTTTTGAACTGTGAAGAAAATTAGATGATCAGGAAAAAATCTTGACTCCTACTATGACATTGGGAAAACAAATTACTCAGGTAATAGAAAATATGGAAGTAGAGTATGGAGTTCTAGAAAAACAAAAGCAACAGTCATATCCAAATAAAAAAGATGTTATAGGGCTTTATTACAAATAGAAAGTTGTGTTGATTGATGTCAGACTGTAAGTGTCCACTCTAATATTGAACATTGATTTGGGTACAAATCAAAATCAGAAGACTCGTAGAACCCAAGGAAGAACCTATCCTACAATAATGTATAGGAATACACCTTGTATCAAGTGTTATTATTGTGGGAAGATGGTACACTCTCAAAATGTATATTCCATAGGCAAAAGGTATTAAAGGGAATAGGAGAAAAAAATGTAGCCACATAGAGTTCAATATTCTAAGAATAATTTTTATGGTCACTGTTTCTAATATGGAGGATTTATACACATGGTCAAATATTTCTCATCAAAAATGTATAAGATCATTCTAATGTATACTCAAAGTGTTCATAAGAATCACCTTAATGGATCATCAAATGGGTTGAAAATGAAAATTTGGTTTACAGATCTGCAAGATGAAGTTGGTATATCATACTCCAAGTAAGATCAAGATTATCAATCCATAACGGGTATGAAGTCAAAGACATGGATCAAAAATAAAAGAGTTGAGCATGTGGTGGTTGTGGATATTTCCCTTAAAGCATCATATTTTACTGGTGTATAGATCCTAAATAGTGAGTGCACGCACCATATGATGATAAATAAGGATCTTGTTACAAGCATAAAATATAAAAAGGAAGTTTTTTTAAAATTCATAAATGATAAAGGCTTGAAGATTATTTCCTCAATAAAAGTAAAATTTGGGGGTAATGAAATAAGATGTGTTGATGTCTTGGTTATCGAAGGTCTCATTCACAACTTTCTAAGTGTTAATCAATTCTGTAACTTGGGTTATTCTATTAGGTTTACCAAGAAGTTGTATATCATCATGAAAAAATATAGTAAAGTTTTTTTATAGGGAAAACACACAATGGGGAATATTTACCTTGTGAGTAGAGAAGAATATATGTGTTTTATATCCATATAGGAAGAAAATAGGTTGTGGCATAAATTTCTTGACCATCTATGCCAACCATCCCTATAAGATAGAGTCAAATGTGATACAGATCAAGATCTCCCCAAGATTTCATGTGATCTTACTCACACATGTGATGCTTATCAAAAAGGGAGATTATTAGAAAATCATATAATGTAAAGGAACAAAAGATAACAATAGTGATTGAATGAGTGTATGCAGATATGTGTGTGTAACAACTAAACTTTTGACCAAGGTGTGTATTGATGGATTTTTGTTTTGAATCATTCCTTTAATCATAGTAAAGGTATAATAAGGCCTAGGGAAGTCCTGAGGAGCATCCGGGGTTGTTTAGGATCCTAGAAGTCTAGAAAAATGGGATACAGGTTAGGTTGTATGATTAGTGTAAAGCGTGCGACCTAGGCTGCATGGTTTGTGTAAACCATGCGGCTGTAGACAAGGGAACCTACAAGTTCGCACGGTTTTTCCACAACTGTATAGACTAGGAAAACAGTTGTGCAGTATGCTGAAAATAGGGGACATATCCTTAATTCATGGTTTTTAGATGGTTTGTAAACCATGAACAGTGGGTTTTGGGGGGAAAAACTATTTTCCACCCACTAAAAATCTAACCTATTTCTTTTATTCTCCATACCTTAAAAGGATAGAAAAAAGGGTCCTCCTCCCATAGGTTTTTTCAAAACTCCTCTCAAGTTTCAATCACCTAAAACTCTTTCCTACTATTCCCATTTCTCAAACTATTTGAAGAATCGGATAGCCCAGGGTAAGGTAAACCTCACATACCCTTCTTTCCTCAGTTAATTTTACTATCAGTTGCACTATTTAGATATAGGATCATTCACCCAATTTTTAGGGTGTTGTAATGAAACTCATATATCTTCCAATATGATTTAAATATGAGGTATATACCAAGAGAGGCATCATCTATGGGCCTAAGGTAGGTGGTCGTGTAGTTTTCCATTTGAGTTTTGGTCGTTTTGTAATTATTCTATTGTGCCATGAGCCAGCCTTTGCCAAGCTTCATAATTATGCTAGTTATTCATGTTTAAATGACCATAGTTCCTTGATATGGGTGAATTGGATCTTTTTTAGGGGTTTATATATCACTCTTGCTCGATATGGACACCCATAGGTGTGCCACCTTGAAATGGACTTTTGAGCCAAATGGGTTAAAATACATGGAACCCAATTTAGCTTCCATATTGGCTTTTAATTGAAATAAAAATTGTCCCATGTGTAATTGATGAATACTAAGGTTCCTTAATAGTTCTTATCCCCTTTTGAATTGGAATTTTCTGAATGGGAATGTGATTATTTGATCTTGACACTTTGTCCTTAACACTTTTCCTTGAAATGAATTTTCCACGTTAGGAAAATTGGATGGTTGGATTTGTAGGTTGGATAGGATGATATGGCTTAAACATTAAAGATAAATTGGATTTAATGGAATGGTTTCATGGGATATCATGGACTTTCCCTTGTTATGATTTATTATAAATTCATTACATGAAATGGGTTTTTTGTTTAAATTGAAATGATGTGAGATGTTTTTGCCTTATGTTATATGATATGAATGGTTATGCCACTACTATGATTATGATCTAGATGAATGTGAATGAGTGGGATACATTATTACACCACACTAATAATAATCTCTATATGTGTATAGGTGGGAGGCATTCTTACCCAATGCCAGTTATAACCTCTATACGTGTATGGGTGAGAGTCATTCTTACCCCATGCCAGTTATAATCTTTATATGTGCATGGGTGGGAGGCATGCTTACCCTATTATAGTTACAATATATATACATGTATGGATGGGGTAATTCTTACCCCATTATGGTTATTATCTATATACATACAAACATACATACATACATACATAAATATCTATATGGTGACTTGATCAGACAAACCAACTTTGAGATGAAGCGTGTAAACCCACCAGGTATCCTTTAGAAACCTGAGTGGGAGGTTGTTTATTTAATCAACTATGGCTTAATTTCCTTCTTATTATTGTATATTGTTTACTTATGAGTGCCTACTTGGATTACACAAAGACATTTTTTATAGTGGCTTACTAAGATTTTTATCTCACGCCCTACTCAGGCCACCCTTAGCACCCAAGAAGATTGTTTGCTTATAGGTATGGATAGGGGAAAACATCACTCTTCAGGTTGTTTATTCTTACTAATTAGTTGGAGATTATGAGTAGAGAACCAGGCATAGAATCAAGATGCTAGGGAGTAGCTTTTAGATTTTGTTCACTTTTTTCAATTTTTTTAGCATGCATGTTGCATGTTTTCCTGTTTTCTTTTATACTATCCTACCATGAATGCATGTTTGTATCCAATCACCCGAAGGCCTCAATTTTTTATTTATTTTGATAATCCACCTTTCAAGGGGTGAGTTGGAACCCTTACAAGGCCCATAGGAATAATTATTACATGGCTCGTAGGACCTAGAGGAATTCATTGCCCGTAGGCTTCAAACATTACATACAACCCAGACTAACTACTTGGAACTGCTCCTACCCAGCATCTTCATTGTGAAATCAGATCTCCACCTTCACATGGCTATTCGGATAGGCTATCCCTTGCATTCACAGGCTTGTCCCGATGGCAGGTGTCATACCCTCTCATTCTTACAATTTGTGTAGCTTCTGCTGTATTTGATTATGCATCCATTGTTTACTATATTTTTCTGTTTGATTATCCTTCCACTATTGTTCACTTTCATTGTATCTTATGTCTTACTCTAACATGGGGGGTATAGTATCCCTAACATACTACCTTTACACCTTTACTACTATTCGACAGCCCCTGGATTATGGGGAGACACACCAGGGGTCATATGGCCAATCGGGCTTAGGGCACGGGCTAAGTGGAATCTAGATCTGAGATGTCACAAAGTGGTATCAGAGGGTACCTTTCTTGATTTACTATTTGGTGAAAATATATTGTAGAGTGGGAACTCTTGGTACTTGGTCACAAGTCGTTCTTGGGCATCATGAACCCATGTACGGGGTAAAGTCCAAGTTTCCTTAATTTTGAGTTTTATTGATTCTGCTATTTATTGTTGATATGATTTCACCATTGGGTGATACACTTGAATTTTGATGTTATTAATATTGATGATATTAGAATTATGATTTCATTACCTTTACTAGATGAAATGAGGGTTATGCATTGGATAATGCATCATGATAGGCATAATATGGATAGGTCATGCATTTTTCCATGCCATGTTTAAATTTTAGAAAGCATTTCCTATGTATATTTATTGTACCTTGTTATATATATATATATAATTATTCTAAAACTTCTTATATGATTTATATTGTACTATTTTGTGAGTTTAGTGGATGACACTCTTTGATTCATAAGGTGTATGGGCCCTTATAGATCGTAAAATGGAATTCCAGCTATCTCAACCATTTGAGGATGGTATAATTACATGAATAATCACAATTTAAATGAGAATGACATCCAATTGAGTGTCATATTTTGTTTCATAAGGTGTATGGGCCCTTATGGACCTGAAATTGTCATATCATTGGATTTGGCCAATTCAAATGCTTTAAATGTTTATATGAGCACACTTTTAAGTGGGAAATGACTTTTAACTTGATAATAGCCATCTTGCACATGTATAAAATATAAACTTGATCTAAAACCATCCTTAGTAGTGGTTAGTGGTTGTTTTCTTTTATTATGTTCTGTTATGGTATGTTCCAACATCAAGTCTTATCTTTTGAAGCAAGTAGAGAGTCATGTTTGTTCTTATAGGAAGGATTTTGTACCTAACCTAGTTTATTGAATAAAATATTTAGAGTTTCTTGGTTTTCTCTTCTAAGACATCCATTTGGAATTGTATCATTGTGATTCCACGATTTCTTAAAGTCATGCACCCTAAAGGCAGTGATGATCATGTTCCTACTGTGGTGGTCCTTGAGCTGCCCTTTTTCCCTCATGTCGAGCCACTCGTGGCACCTCCTCCTCTTCCTGATGTGGGTGTTGACACCCAATTTTGAGAGGGATTCTTGATTATGATGCAGAGTATTCAAGGCGGAGTGTGACCTGCCTTGAGTATTATAGAGTTGAATTGTAAGTTTCAGCAGCAACATCCTCCTACTTTCATAGGGGATGGTGGACTACTTGTTGTGAAGTCTTGGTTTGAGGTGATCTTGTCTATCTTCGAGCACCTAGATATGCCACTAGAGTGGAGGGTCAAGATAGCTACTTACATGTTATAAGATTCACCCAAGAGGTGGTGGGATGTCATCACCCATGTATTCCAGCATAGATAAATGGTATAGGATGACTTTCAAACCATCTTATTCTACTAATTCTTTCCCCATAAAATGAGGATTGACAAAGCTAAAGAGTTTATGAATCTGTAGTAGGGGACCATGTCAGTTACAAATTATTCATCTTATTTCACTAAGATGAAGAGGTTTTCTCCCTCTCTTGTTGTTGATGATTTGATTACTAGTAGGAAATTTGAGGATGGGCTATGTTATGCCATCCAGTTGAAAGTAAATGTGTTCATGTTGAGAACTATTTCTGAAATCATCAACTAGGCCTTAATTATAGATGGAAATCTAAGAGAGGTGGATGGTGTGATCCATGGTGATTTGGAACCTAAGGCTTCCATAGGATCTTCTTCTGGGTAGAAATAATGTTTTTAAGAACCTAGTTGTGGTAGTAGTGGCCAGGATCCTTTCATGGGTAGTTATCCTATCTATCACTAGTGCGGGGTGCCATGACATTTTAGGAGGCAGTGTACGCAGAACCCAATTGAGTGCAGAGGATGTGATGGGATGGTTCATCTTCACCGTTTCTGTAGGACATTCCTTATTATGCCTAGCGAGTAGGGATTTGCACCTACCCCTTAATCAGGAGTTTATTTGATAGGGTTATGACAGTCAGGCAGCTGGAATACCACCGGTTTTTTGGGCCAAGGTGGAGATCGAGCCAAAGGAAATCAGTTATATGATTCTCAGTGCCAGCAGAGTGGGCCTACTCAGGGAAATCAAGTAGTTACTCTGGGATGTGGTACATGCCAATTACATGCAGTCTAGCCTATGCCATAGGAGTATAGCATCGGACCATCTACTGTATGAGGTACTATTATAGTTACCTCCACTTTAGTGTCTACTTTGTTTAATACAGACATGTCTCACTCTTTCATATCTGATGCAATCATTGAGAGTTTGGGCCTCAATATTGAGTACTATCAGGGAATTATGATACTAGATACACCCTTAGGTATCCATTCAGAGGGTGTTCATCATTTTTAGAATTATCCCCTTGAGGTAGGTATTTACCTATTAATATAGAACCTATACATCCTCGATATGTCAGGTTTTGATGTAATCATTGGGATAGACTGTCTAGTTCTATACAAATCTCATATTAACTGTTATCATTGGATGGTGATGTTTATATCACCATAGGTCATTACGCATGTGTACAAGGGGGAATGGGATGTTAGTGTGACATGAGTGGGACCTGAGCAGCAAAGGATAGGTAGTGTTACAACATAGGTCACCGGTCTTTATCTTGATGATCAAGGGTTACAACCCACTATTTTCCCTCCCATAGTGGAGTGTTTTAGAGACATTTTTCCTGATGAATTCTCTGGTCTTCCTCCAGTGTGAGAGGTAGATTTTACTATTAATATTGTACTAGGAGTGGAACCTGTGACCATTATTTCTTATAGGATGGCACCTAAGGAGCTTATAGAGCTCAATAAGCAGTTGGATGATCTGAAGGAAAAAAGTTTTTATATGCACTAGCACTTCTTCTTAGGGTTCACCGGTCCTCTTTTCTAATAAGGCAGATGGAACCCTTAAGATTTGTGTGAATTACCATCAGTTGATTAAGGTGACTATTAAGAACCAGTATCCACTACCTAGAATAGACAACCTCTTTTATCATCTTCAAGGAGAGAAGGTGTTTTCAAATATAGATATTAGGTTGGGCTATCATCAGGTTCATGTTATGAATTCAGACATACCTCACACAGCTTTCAGAAGTAGGTATGGTCTCTACGATTACTTGGTTATTCCATTTGGACTCACGAATGGACCTATTGTCTTCATGGATATTATGAACCGGGTTTTACACCCATTCTTGGATTCTTTTGTGGTTTCCTTTTTGGATGATATCTTTTTATATCCATTCCTCATAGAAAATGAAAGTTTTAGTTTCTTTTGAGTAGCCCAAGAAAGTCTTTGATATTCGTAGTTTCTTAGGGCTTTTAGAATATTACAGATGATTCATTTAGGATTTCTCATGCCTTGCAGTGCTGCTTATGGGATTGAAAAATAAGGGTGTGAAATTATAATGGTTTAAATCTTATACAGAATCCATTCAAGAGTTGAATGGTATATTTACTCTAGCACAAATATGGATTCTTCCAGATCCATACAGGGATTATATATTTTATTGTGACGCATCAGGTTTCATGCTTGGAGTTGTTTGGATGTACGATGAGTGATTCATTGCATATGGTTCTCATCAGTTGAGGCCTCACAAGTGTAACTACCTAGAACACAACCTATATCCCACTACAGTTGTTAATGCCTTACTCTATTAGAGAAACTATTTGTTAGGAGAGCATTTTATGGTTTTCAAAAACCATAAATGCCTCAAATACATCTTCACACAGCGAAATATTAATCTCAGGAAGCATAGGTGGGTTGAGTACCTATAATCATTTTATTTTTACCTTACATACACTCCTGAAAAAGAGAATCCAGTAGCCAATGCTCAGAGTCGAAATACTCAGATTCAGGCAGTTCCAGAATCCAGTGACAAATGGAAGCTTATGGCCTTATTCTTAGAGATGCATGTTGAGGTTCAGGAGGAACATGGTCAAAATATCCTCTTAGAATTAGCAGTTACATATACTCTTCTAGAACAAGTAAGTTCAAGATAGGTATCTGGTCTTGGAGACATTGTCTTGTGGAAAAGTGTCTTAGATAATGATATTACTTCTAGTTGGACGGTCGACGGGGATAATACTCAATTGTTTTGTGGGCATGTATGGGTCCCAATAGACATCATAGAGGATCTTATTAGGGATTTCTATACCTCATCATGGGAAGTTCACCCTAGTGTCACCAAAATGTACCGATACCTACAAAATAAATATTGGTGGGCTAGTATGAAATGTGAGATAACTAGTTTCATCATGTAATGTTCCACCTTTATTTAGGTAAAGGTAGAATATCAACATATAGTAGGGATTATTTATCCATTTTCTATTCCTGAGTGGAAATGGGATGTTGTTTTGATGGACTTTGTAACTGGTTTACCTAGATCACCACATGGAAATGACGTAGTGTGGGTTTTCATTGATCATCTGATGAAGGTTGTACACTTCTTACCTAAGTGAGAGACATTCTTAGTAGACAATATTGGAAGGTTGTACATCAAGGAGGTGGTACGTCTTCATAGAGCACCTTGTTCTATTGTTTTTGACAGAGATGATCATTTCAAATCACGGTTATGGAAAGGGTTGCAGAGGGACTTGGGTACATAGGTACTTTTGAGCATAACCTATCACCCTCAGATCGATGGATAGATGGAGTGTACAATTTAGTTCTTATAAGATATGATCCATGTGTGTGTTCTTGACTTTGGGGGTTCCTGGGAGAAACACATTCCCCTTATTGAGTTTACTTATAACAATAGATTCCAGGATACCATTGAGATGGATCCTTATGAATCCTTGTATGGTAGGTCGTTCTGCTCACCTCTGTGTTGGATAGAGGCAGGGGAAGTAGCTATTCTTAGGCCTCATCTCATGTAGGAGACTTCAAAGTAGGTCCAGCTGATTAGGAAACGCATGTTGACAGATCATTCTAGGCAATAGTATTATGCCAATAGACATTAGTGACCTCTTGAGTTCAAGGTCAGAGATTAGGTTTTCTTGAAAGTCTCACCCAGGTTGGGGCATAGACATATTAGAAATCAGGGTAAGTTATCACTAAGATTCGTTGGACCCTTCTAGGTTGTGAAGTGGATTGGACTAGTGGCTTACTAGTTGGAACTTCCTCAGAGATACTAGTCCATGCATGATGTATTTTATGTATCTTAGTTTTTTCAATACTATCTAGACTCATCCCATGTCCTTCAGACTGATGAGGTCTAGCTGGATATAGATGCCTCCTTAAAGGATTACCAAGTTAGTATTATTGATCAGAGCATGATGACACTCTGAGGCAAGTTTATTCCTCTTGTACGGGTGATATGGCAGTACAGTCGAGTACAAGATGATACTTGGGATTGGAAAGCTGATATACGATCTTAGTGTCCAGAAAACTTTGCTGACAGTACCTCTTTACCCTCAGAAGGACATCTTGGGGATGATTTTCTATAAGGATGGTAGGTTGTAATGACCCAACTTTTGACCAAGGTACAGATCGTTGGGTTTTTTTTAATCTTTCATTTAATCGTGGTAAAGGTATACTATGGCCTAGGGAAGGCATGAGGAGTGTCTGGGGATGGTTTGTAGCCCATATGTCTAAAAAAATAGGCTATAGGCTGGGTCATATGGTTAGTGTAGACTGTGTGACCCAAGTCACAGAGTTTGTGTAAACAATGTGGCTATAGATAGGGGAACCTGCAAGTCCGCACAGTTTGTCTGAAACTATCCGGATTGGGCTCACAGTCGGGCAGCCTGCTGCAGATAGGAGAAAAATCCTTAACACGTGGTTTTTTCATAGTTTTTAAATCGTGAACATAAACTATTAATAGTGAGTTTTAGTGAAAAATTACCATTTTACCACCATTAAAAATATAATCTATTTCTTCTATTCTCCCTACCTCTAGCAGATAGAATAAAGTTCCTCCTCCTATAGGGTTTTCTAAAACTCCTCTCTAGCTTCAATCACCTACAACTCCTTCCTCTGGTGCCCATTTCTTAACCCGTCGGAAGCATCGGATAACCCAAGGTAAGGCTAACCTCACATTCCCTTCTTTCCTCGGTTAATATTTTCACTGGTTTCTCTATTTAGATACAGGCTCATTTTCCCTATTTTTAGGGTGTTGGACTGAAACTCAGATCTCTTAGAACCTACTTCAAATCTGATTTTGATACAAAGTGAGGCATCATCTACGACCCTAAGGTAGGTGGTCACATCATTTTCCATTTGATTTTTGGTCGTTTTGTATTTATTATGCCATTCCATGAGATGATCTTTGTCAATATTCATAATTGTGTTGGTTCCTCCATGTCTAAATGACCCTAGTGCCTTGATATAGGTAAATTGGATCTTTTTTAGGGGTTTATATATCAATCTTGCTCCATATGGACACCCATAGGTGTCCCATCATGAAAATGGCCTTTTGGGCCAAATGGGTTGAAATACATGGAACCCAATTTAGCTTTCAACTTGGATTTTAATTGAAATAAAAAATTTCCCATGTTTACTTGATGTATAAAAAGGTTCCTCAATGATGTTTATCCCCTTCTGAATTGGAATTTTCCAAATGGGCATGTGAGTACTTGACCTTGACACTTTGGCCTTGACACCTTTCCTTAAAATGAATTTTCCATGTTAGGAAAATTGGATGATTAGATTTATAGGTTGGCGAGGATGAGATGGATTAAACAATAAAGATGAATTGTATTTAATGGAATGGTTTAAAGGGATGGCATGGCCTTTCCCTTGTTATGATTTATTATAAATTCATTACATGAAATGGGTTGTTTGTAAAAAATTGAAATGATGTAAGATGGCTTTGATTTATGTTATATGATATGAATGGTTATGCAACTGATATGATTATGATATAGATGAATGTGACTGGGTAGGAGGAATTATTACCCCATGCTAGTAATAATCTCTATATGTGTATGGGTGGGAGGAATTATTACCTCATGCCAGTTATAAACTCTATATGTATATGGGTGGGAGGTATTCTTACCCCACGCCATCTATAATCTCTATATGTGTATGGGTGGGAGGCATGATTACCCCATTCCAGTTACAATCTTTATATACATGTATGGATGGTAGGCATTCTTACCCCATGCCAGTTATACTCTATATATATGGTGACTTGATCATACATACCAGCTTTGAGATGAAGCAGGTAGACCCATTGGGTATCCTTTAGGAACCTGAGTGGGAGGTTGTTTATTTAATAAACTTTGGTTTACTTTCCTTCTTAGTATTACACATTGTTTACTTAAAAGATCCTACTCAAATTACATATAGACACTGTTGGTGGTGGCCTACTGAGATTTTTATCTCACATCCTACTCGGGCCACCCTTGGCACCCAAGAATATTTTTTTTCTATATGTATGGATAGGGGAAAAGACCACTCTTCAGGTTGTTGATTCTTACTACTTATTTGGATCTTAGGAAAAGAGGATCGGGCATAGGCTCGAGATTCTAGGGAGCATCTTTTAGCTTTTTTCTATTTTTCACTTTTTTTAGCATGCATGTTGCCTCCTTTTCTATTTTATTTTGTACTAGCATGACATGCATACATGTTTTTATCAGAAAATTCCTATGATTATTTTTCTATATTATTCAATTATTCAGTCTTCCATTGTATTTGATAATACTTCTATTGTTTATTGTATTTTTCTATTTGATTATGCTTCTATTACTATTCATTTTTTTGTATCCAATGTGTTACTCTAATGTGGGGGTATAGTCTCCCCGTTGTACTACCTACACACCCCCACTACTTGTCGGTATCCATTGACTTATGGGGAGATATGCCAAAGGTCATGTGGCCAACCAGGCTCAGGGAACGGGTTAAGTGGCATCCGGGTTTGGGATGTCATAATGTGGACCTATCTCACCAAGATACATTGATGTAAAGAGGTATTATGTTCTTTTAATTTATGATTTCAGCAAGATGTCATGGGTTTTTATCATTGACCATAAGTCTGATGTGTTCAGTTGTATAAAAAAATATCAAATGGAAGCTAAAAGGATGCTTGTATAGAAGATTCTGAAGTTTCAAACTAATAATGGTATGAAATTCAAAAATATCCAAGTATAATATTATCTTGAGAAACATGGGATAAGGCATCAAGTTTTGGAAATGAGAAATCGTAAATAAAATGGAGTGGTTAAGAGGAGAAATAATATCATAAACAACATATCCATAATTATGCTTATTGAAAAAGGCCTATCAGATAAATTCTAGAAGGAAGTAGTCTTGACATCGGTCTACATATCTAATAGGGATTTGTTATATCTAAAATAAAAATAGACTCTGTGTGAGATTTGGTATGGAAAGAATCCAACATTGAAATATTTTTCAATCTTTGTAAGTATGTTTTTTATTCTCAATAAGGAGAAACATAAGAAATTTTAATCTCATTGAGATGCGGGGATATTCCTTGGCTATTCAAGAAAAAACAAATAATATAAATGCTTCAATAAGAGGCTAGGAGAAGTAGTTGAAAGTAATGATGTCACTATAGTAGAGAATGAATAGAATCTTCAACAACGTAGTAAAAAATTCCCTGATGACAGTGATGAGAAGGTAAGAAACTTAGGGGGGTATAAGTGGAAAATACTAATTCAGAAGAAGATACTGATGATGAGAAGGAGGAAGTCAAATCTATATTTACATAGAAGAAAAAGATTCAAGATTAAATTGATAGAAAAAATATCATTAGTAATCGGGTAGTGCCAGTTCAAACATGGAGAATAAAGTATTTATGATATACATAATTCCTATCTTGGGTAGAGACTAAATGTTTTGAAGAAGTGGTTGGATATGAGAACTATTTTTATGATATGAATGAAGAAATTAACTAAATTGAGAATAATCAAACATGGAAGATTGTTTCAAGACCAAAAAATAAGAATGTCATTGGGACCAAATGGGTCTTTCATAATAGACTACATAAAGGTGGATTGATAATTTGGAACAAATCATGAAAATTATGCAAGGTATACTCCCATATCAATGGAATCGATGTTGATGATACATTTTTACATGTTCCAAGGATTGAGACTATTTGTCTATTCTTGGCCATAGTAGTGCAAAGGAATTTCAATGTTTTCTAGATGGGTGTCAAGTCATCATTTCTAAATGGGGTTCTGGAAGAAGAGTATATCGAGCATCCAGATGGTTTTCTAATTCATGAATATGATAATAGAGTTTATCGGATGATAAAGGTGTTATATGGGTTAAAGAAGGCACCGAGAGAGTATTATTCATGACTTGATCAGTTTTTGAAGAAGCTCGGTTTTCAGCATAGTGGAGTTGATTACAATATCTATGCCAACAATGAAATTAATTGAAGGATGATTGTGATCGTGTATGTCAACAACATAATATTTAGTAGATCAGATGAATTATAATGCAAACAGTTAATAGAATTCATGAAAATAGAGATCGAAATGTCAATGATTGGTGAACTAAATTTTTTCCTTGGTTTACAGGTGACACAAAGAAGTCTTGGAACATTCATTTCTCAATCTAACTATTCTAAAGAGGTTTTGAAATTATTTAGAATAGAAAATTCTAAGGTGATAAAAACTCTGGTTGTTACCCAGATGAAACTATCATGAGATAATGAAGGAAAATCGGTTGATGTCATAGAATATAGGAGGATCATTGGTAGTCTATTGTAATTGAGATCGACATGACCCAAAAAAATTTTTTCCACATGAAAATTAGAATGGTATCAAATAAATCTCAAGTAAATCCACTTTCTTACAGTGAAAAGAATACTTCATTATATCAAGGTAATGGTGTATTTCAGTTTGATGTAAAATGAAAAAACTCAACAAGAGTTATTGGGTTATACAGATGAAAATTGGGTCAGTTCAGAAGATGGTAGAAAATTAATTTTATATGGTACATTCTATCTTGGAGTATTTTTTAATTATTGGATAAGTAAGAAAAAAGATTTAATTTCATTGAGCACCACATAATTTGAATATATTTCATCCACTCAAGCTTGCACATAGTTATTGTAGATGGAGCAGCAGCTTGATGATATGAGAGTTGAATTGAAGTCTCTAATCAGAATCCATTACGATAATTCAAGTGCTATAAATATTTATAAAAATATATTTCATCACTCACGAAAATATTACATTGAATTTATGTATCATTTTATCAAGGAGAAGGTGGATCATAGGCATGTGAATTTAGAGTATGTGTGATGTTATTAATATTTTCATGACTTATTATATTCCCCCTTTACTTATTTTATATGAAATGTGCATAATTTGTGTGAAATATTAATGTTTTAATATTAAGTATAATATTTGAGCATTTTTAGAAGTAGTCAAATTGAGTCAGTTTAATGTTTTAATTATAACTATCACTATACTGATCCCAATTGTGTGGTTATTGTTTTGTAGGATTCTCCTTTCAATATACAACATTTCATTAGTAGGAACCATGGGCCAATTCTGCCATTTGAAGGGTCATATGGTCCTCACAAACAAGACCAAAGAATCTGTGAACAAACTGGACCATCCATGAAGATTGATTTACTGGGTTCAATTGAGAAGTCCAAAGACCTTCAATCTCCACCATAATTCGGGGGACACTACATTGCATCTTGGATAAAAATTTCATGGCCCAAATCCAAGTACAAGGGGCCCAAATAAACCTTTGAAGTTCAGCCCACCATTCTGGCCGAGAATTAAAATCAGTATAGTATGCATGACATATCTCCTGATGTAAGAATCCAATCGAGGTGAGATTTTTCAGTGTGAAAGAGGAGATATAGGCGGCCGACTTTGTTGAAGAAGTCATTCGAATTTGAAGGCATCTTCCTGTTCAAAAATCCATTCACATTTTGGCCATCGAAAAAGAATGGATAGAAATGGACAGTTTACCTTTGTTTAATCAACCGGCCATAACTTTGGCTCCAATTGTCCAAATGCCTCCAAATTTTGAGAGTAGTCGGCCAACATTATTGTCTACAACTTTGAAGAAGGATGTATTTGAAGATTCGGCTGTCTGTATAGCTCAATTGGCGAAGCAAGTGGAGGGACAGATTGGGAATGCAAACAGTCCACTCCTTGGGCTATAAATACTCTCCCCTTCTCTCCTTGAGAGGGGTTGGCATTTCAGAAGAGAGGAGATCACATTGGCACGACCAAAGCTTTGCCAAAGGCTTGGGAGGACCTGCCATACTCAAGTTTTTACTTGAGAGACCTTTCCTCCTCTCTTTCTTTTCACTTACTTTTGAGTTCTTCATTTTTGTAATCTTGTAATTCTCTTTCTTTGTAATTCTGTTTTAATGCAAGTTACTTCTTCAATATCTCTTATTCTCTTCCACCTTCTGTATTTTAATATTAATGTTCTTAAAATAGTTTAAAATTCAGTTCAATCCCCTTCCCTTCTTAAGCTTCCTCATTCAATCGAAATTCCATTTTTGATTCTTAAATTATTTCGTGTGTGTGTTCGGCACACTACTCTTATCTTGTCCCTTTCTTTTTTCTTCTCTTTATAATTCATCACCATAAACATATATTACCAGATTATTAATCACCCAAATGGCTGAGTAAATCTCTCATTGGGGTGAGTTATAATTTAGGTATGTTAAGTGATTGAGAGCTTCTGCTCGATGAATATTCTTTGAATTAACATTGTGTATGTTGGACTTAACATGTCATGGATTAATGACTTGTTTTGTTTAACATGTGGTTTCCATGGATTATTGGAACCATAAATACACAACCATAAATAAGATCTGATTGAGATTATAACCTTAAGTTAAGTTAAGTCTTGGTTTAAAGCCTTAACACTTAAGAATTCTAATCAACATCATCTTGTGACATGGGTGTTAATTTAAATGCAATATAAAGCAAAGCTCGAGGATATCACAAGCTTAACTAACCTAATGATGAACTCACCCCAATCTTTATCAATTTGGTAAATCAAACATCATCCATAAATCATTTCAATTAAGCTCTGCAAACAAACCCCCCTAATCAAAATACAATCAACTAAAAACAAACGACTACTACAAAGTATCATCGCCGAGGATTCGACCCGAGTGCTGCTATATACATTAGCAGAGCACCGGAACCTTGAACGGTCGATAGGCGACAATCGGCCGCACTTTCAAATGGCGCCGTTGCCAGGGATGGTGCTTTAAGTAGTCATTAGTTTCTGGTTATTGTAAAAAAAACCCAAAAAAATACAAAAGTTTAAAAAAATTGAAAAAAAAACACAAAGAAAAACCCGTCTTCCTCTTAAAAATCATAAACTGAAAAAATACAAAGAAAAACCCGTCTTCCTATTTCTTCCAAAATCTCTCTGAATGCCCCGTAGCCTTCCAAACAATCCCTCGTATTTGTTTGACCCTGAAATTGAGCGAACACTTCGCCATCTTAGGAGGAACATAAGAGATACTCAAATAATTCAAGAACCAGTCCTCATCCAACCAATTGAAATTGAAATGGCCAATCCTAGGGAACAAACCCTAAAAGAACTCGCTGCCCCTGATATGAATTACCAACCTCTTGGTATTCAATATCCAAACATTGAAGCTGACTTCGAACTCAAATCGGGTTTGATTCATCTTCTCCCTCATTTTCACGGGCTAGCCGGTGAGGATCCACATCTTCACCTTAAAGAGTTCCAAGTAGTATGCTCTACCATGAAGCCTCAAGGGGTTTCTGAAGAACAAATCAAGCTTAGAGCTTTCCCCTTTTCCCTAGCGGATTCTGCCAAGTCTTGGCTCTACTACCTCCCACCTGGTTCCATAAACTCATGGGTTGACATGAAGAGACTTTTCCTTGAGAAGTTCTTTCCCGCTTCCCGAACAGCTTCTATCCGAAAGGAAATAAGCGGCATCCGTCAATTCCCTAATGAATCACTCCATGAGTATTGGGAGAGGTTCAAAAAGCTTGTGGCAACTTGTCCACACCATCAAATCCCTGACCAACTCCTGATCCAATACTTCTATGAGGGGTTATTGGATATGGAGCGAACTCTCATTGATGCCGCAAGTGGCGGTGCTCTTGTTGACAAAACTCCTGCAGCTGCAAGAGATCTCATAAGTAACATGGCTGAAAACACGCAGCAATTCCATACTCGAGCACATGCTCAAGTGAAACAAGCCCAAGAGAATAAATCCATAGAGCCCAACAAGATGACTGAGTGGATGAGTGAACTTACAGGTCTTGTGCGTCAACTAGCGGTGGCTACCAAAGCCCCAACCTCATCTTCTCCACAGTCACTATTCCCTGGACCTATCAAGAATTCTGGAATATGCAACTCTCCATCTCATCCGACTGACACATGTCCACAACTTCAAGATGATCCATCTGATTCATCTAGTCCAATGGAGCTCAATGCGGCATATGCTCAGCGAAACTTCAACCCTCAACAATCAGGTCAGTTTGTTAGAAACTTCAACCAACCCCACTCTGAGCCCTTCTCTTCTACCTTTAACCCACCTCTGAGGTATGGTAATCCCATTTCTCATCCTCCTCAATTCCCTCCTCAAAATCCAAACCAGTTCCAATATGGTCAAAGTGGTGGTATCCATCAACCTTATCCTTTTGTTCCTCAACCCCAAAGGAACAATCCTCCTCCTGGATTCCACTATCCTAACGAGCCTTCCCAATTCCCCACCCAATACAATCGCTTTCCCAAGAACCAAAATCAAGGCCAACCCAATTTGGGACAAGCCTCTTCTTCTAAACAACCATGGGAAAGTGTTGTAGAGGATCTTGCTTCCTTCACCCGTTCTAGCCTAAAGAACATTGAAACCCAAATAGGTCAACTTGCATCCCACCTTAGCCAGCAACAACCATCCAATTCATCCCAACTCCCAGCTCAACCATTACCCAACCCCAAGGGTAATGTAAGTGCAATTGCACTTAGATCAGGAAAGCAACTTGCTATGCCTCAAGATAAATCCTCAAACCCCCCTTTCGATGTTGATCTAGAAAATGAAAAGAACAAAAAGCTGGAAAAGGAACTTGAATCCACTCCTTCACCTTCTTCCATTCCACTTAGGAACCCAATTCCTTTTCCTCAAGCCATCTCCAAGCCTAAGAAGTCCTTTGAACCTGATCCTGAAATGCTTGACATGTTTAGACGTGTTGAAGTGAACATCCCCCTATTAGATGCCATCAAACAAATCCCTAAGTATGCCAAGTTTCTTAAGGAATTGTGCACCCATAAGAGGCAACTTAGGAACATTGAAAATGTTTCAACTCAACAGTCCATTCCCATGAAGTGCAAAGATCCAGGGACCTTCACGGTTCCATGTCAAATAGGGAGTTCCAACTTTGATGATGCACTCATAGACCTAGGAGCCTCAATTAATGTCATGCCCAAATCCATTTTCTCCAACCTTGGTCTAGGTCCCTTGCACCCAACAGGTATTGTCATTCAATTAGCCAATCGAAGCACTGCCAGTCCTGAGGGGATAATTGAGGATGTTCTTGTTCGGGTCAATGATCTTATCTTCCCAGCTGATTTCTATGTCCTTGACATGGAAGGTGAGACGACCTCTTCTCGATCTCCCCTAATTCTAGGAAGACCATTCCTCATGACTGCGAGAACCAAGATTGATGTCCACTCAGGCATCTTATCCATGGAATTTGGTGACCAACTGGTCAAGTTCAACATTTTCCAAGCCATGCGATACCCATCTGAGGATCACTCTGCATTCTCAATCCATGCTTTTGAGGACACTTCTAAGATTCAATCGAACCCCAATCCACCATGTTCTTCATGTTCTAATGATAAAGGATCTTGTGAAATATGCACCATGATTAACAAAGTCATAAATGGTGAAGTTGATGTGGACCTCTCATTCATAGACTCCATCAATCTAGAGGAACTTGAAAACTCTCTTGAATCCCACATCAACTCTGATCTCTACTGCTCCACCTTGGACAGTGTTGAGGAAAATGATCCAAACCCATCTGGAATCCCTTCTCCTGCTCCTAACTTTTCTAGATCTCAAATCAAGGCTGAAACTGATCTAAAACCACTTCCTTCATACCTCAAGTATGCATTCCTTTTCCATGATCCCTCCTACCCTGTCATTATCTCTGCTTCACTTTCTGAAACTGAGGAGTCCCAACTTGTTCAAGTGTTAGAGGAAAAAAAAATGCCTTAGGTTGGACCCTAGAGGATATTCCAGGAATCAACCCTGCCCTTTGCATGCATCACATCCATCTAGAGGAATCATCCAAACCAATTAGGCAACCTCAAAGAAGACTCAATCCACTCATACTTGAGGTAGTTAGGGAAGAGATTACCAAGCTTCTTCAAGCTGGTATTATCTACCCAATTTTTGATAGTGAATGGGTTAGTCCAATTCAAGTCGTTCCTAAGAAGGGCGGGATAACAGTTGTCACAAATGAACATGGATAAGTGGTCACAACTCGAGTGAAAAACAAATGGCGTGTGTGCATCGATTATCGCAAACTGAATGCTGAAACACGAAAAGATCACTACCCACTTCCTTTCCTTGACCAAATGCTTGAGAGATTGGCCGGAAAGTCACACTATTGCTTCCTTGATGGTTACATCGGCTACTTCCAAATTCCAATCGCACCTCAAGACCAAGAAAAGACCACATTCACTTGCCCCTTTGGAACTTATGCCTATAGGCGAATGCCTTTTGGCCTTTGTAATGCTCCTGCAACATTCCAGCGGTGTATGATGAGTATCTTTTCTGAATTCATTGAGAATTGCATGGAGGTATTCATGGATGACTTTACCATTTATGGCGAGTCATTTGAATCTTGCTTACATTCACTCTCTTTGGTCCTTCAAAAGTGTGTCAAGTGCAACCTTGTGCTGAATTTTGAAAAATGTCACTTCATGGTTTCAAATGGGATTGTTCTAGGGCACATAATTTCTCAAGAGGGTATCCAAGTTGATCCAGCCAAAATTGAGGTGATCCAATCACTTCCTGAACCCAAATCAGTTCGAGACATTCGGTCCTTCCTTGGTCATTCCGGTTTCTATCGGCGATTCATTCAGAACTTCAGCAAGATTTCCCTCCCACTCACTCGTTTACTTCAAAATGATGTCACATTCAATTTTGATGAGGCTTGCAAGAGAGCCTTCATTGAACTCAAATCTGCTCTCACATCTGCTCCAATAATCCAACCCCCAGATTGGTCCTTACCATTTGAATTGATGTGTGATGCTTCTGATAGGGCCATTGGGGTTGTTCTTGGTCAAAGAAGAGAAAACATTCCTCATGTCATCTTTTATGCCTCAAAAACATTGGATGAAACTCAATCACACTACACTGTGACTGAAAAAGAACTTTTAGCTGTGGTTTTTTCCTTGGATAAATTCCGGCCCTATCTCTTAGGTGCCAAAATCATCATCTTCACGGACCACTCAGCATTAAAGTTCTTACTTAAGAAAAGTGATTCCAAACCAAGGCTAATAAGATGGATTTTAATGCTCCAAGAGTTTGACCTTGTGATAAAAGATAAACCTGGAAAAGAAAACCCTGTGGCTGACCACCTGAGTAGAATTTCTAATTCTTCTCATTCTGAAATAATTGATCCTGAATTTCCAACTGAACACCTCTCATCTCTCACTCCAAAGTTACCATGGTATGCCCCAATTGTCAATTACTTGGTTTCTGGTGTTTTCCCTGAATATTTTTCAAAAGAACAAAAAGAAAAGATGAAAAGTGATTCAAAGCATTATTTTTGGGAAGATAATAAACTTTGGAAAACTGGGGCTGACATGGTAATTACGAGATGTGTTGATGAAACTGAACAATCCTCCATCTTGGAATTCTGCCACTCAATGCCTGGTGGTGGCCACTTTGGACCACAAAGAACTTCTAGAAAGGTCCTAGATTCTGGATTCTTTTGGCCTTCACTCTTCAAGGACTCACACGAGTTCTGTCAATCATGTCCCACTTGCCAAAAGTTTGGCACAATTTCCAAAAGAAACGAAATGCCTCAAAAGCCATTAATCTTCTGTGAGCTTTTCGATGTTTGGGGCATCGATTTCATGGGACCTTTTCCCCCTTCCAATGGATTATCCTACATTCTCCTTGCTGTTGACTATGTTTCTAGGTGGGTTGAGGCCAAACCCACTAGGAAAGATGATGCTCAAACTGTGAGTGAGTTCCTCAAAACCCATATCTTCCATCGATTCGGAACACCACGTGCTTTGATAAGTGACTTAGGAACTCATTTCTGTAATAGAACCATGGAGTCACTTTTGAAAAAGAATGGGGTTGTACATAAAACATCCACTGCATATCACCCTCAAACAAATGGAATGGCTGAACTTTCTAACAGAGAAGTGAAAAGAGTGCTTGAAAGAATTGTTAAGCCCACAAGAAAAGACTGGCCCGATAGACTTGGTGAAGCACTTTGGGCCTATCGAACAGCCTATAAGACACCCATTGGGATGTCTCCATTTAGGCTAGTCTTTGGTAAAGCCTGTCATTTACCAGTTGAAATCCAACATAAGTCATTTTGGGCTGTCAAAACATGTAATTTTGATTGTGAAAAATCTGGTGAAGAAAGATTGTTGCAGTTGACTGAATTGGAGGAGCTTCGACTCGATTCGTATGAGAACTCCATTCTCTACAAAGAAAAGGCAAAGTCACTCCATGACAAGCACATTCTTCGAAAGGTATTTCATGAAGGTGAAAAGGTAATGCTCTTCAATTCTCGATTTCGACTTCACCCAGGTAAGCTCAATTCTCGTTGGGATGGACCTTTTATTATTACTAATGTTTACCCATTTGGTGCAGTGCAAGTCGAAGACCTTCTTCAAAAAGAACATTCACGGTAAATGGACACCGGTTAAAGCATCACCATGAGAGGCCATTCACTTCAGGTTCCACATCGACTTCCATTGACCCACCACTAGATGGAAATGGCGACCCACCAAATCCAAACCAGGGGGCACCTCTTTCCCTTTAACTCTCTCTCTATCTCTTCCTCTCTCTACCTCCTTCTTCTTCTTCCTCTCTCTTTCATTTTGTTACCACTTTATTCATCAAACCCTTTCTTTTTATCTTTCTTGTGTGGGTGTGTATTTTAAAAAAAAAACCTTAAAAACTAAAAAAAAACAAAAAACACAATTACTTAAAAAAATTACAAAAAAAGAGTCATGCTTACTCACCATCTAGTTTTGAAATTTTGTCCAACCATTTTGGGGAGTCAAAGGCTTGTTTTAAACTCAAATATATTGAATTTTTATCTCAAACTTGGGTAAACAATTTTGTGTCAATAACAAACATTTTGAATGAACAATTTTTGGTGGAAAATGATTTTCCCCTACCGTGAGGAATAACATTAGCCTTCATGCCAAGGTCATCTATGGCCATCTTTTTCATTGTGTGTCTTCACCACTGATTGTGAGTCTTGAGTTTGTGGACCTTCGAGCTGAATTTCCATCTTTTGTGTGCATTAATATGATAGAGGCATTTTCTAAGCCACATGAGAATCAGAATAGCCAAATAGCCTCCTGTTACCCTTACATTGATCCTACTTTTGAAAGCCCCTTTGAGCCTATGAAAACCTTTCTTTTGATAGCCACATTACAAGCCTAAAACCTTGTCCCACCCAACATCTTCATGGATTTTCATTGTATAATTTATTGAAATTTAAGTGTGGGGGGAATGGACTTCATTTTTGGGCGTACTTTCATTGATTTCCAATGTGTCATCATATGCTTGAGGGCAAGCATCCATTCAAGTGTGTGGGAGATGTTGTAATTCTGTGAGCTTTGGGGTGTATATGTGTAATTGTCATTTGTACAAAAGTCATTGAAAAGTGTTCAAAAAAAAATGAAAAAAATTTATATTAAAAAATGAAAAAAAAGGAATGGGTTGTGTCTTGGGTGGGTCAAAAATCATTCATCCTCAACCTTTGATCGTGTTATAACTACTAAAATTAGTTCCATGAGAAGATCAAACATGGGTTGGGAGATGACTGTGAGACTTGTTTCAAGCACAACTTTCGAAAAAAAAGCAAAAAAAAGAAGAAAAAAAGAACACTTGAATCATCTTGTATTGTGTCATTATTGGAAGTCTTCCATGTTGTACATATTCCATCATCTCATCCTATTCCATTTTCTATCTCCATCACTTTTCATTCATCACACATTCATGCCCTTGTAAATATGTGTTTCTATTTCCTTTCAATTCAAATTTCAAAAAAAATGTGCATTGATTTTTCCATGTTGGTGTTTTTAACCCCTCTTTTCCTTTGGACATTATATACCTACCGTCCCATAGCCACTGAAAAACCCCTTAAAAGACCTCTTGATTATTGTACACATTAGATTTGGGAATGGAAGCTGAGAGCTCTTACAAACTCTTGATTTTCACTTTTTGTTGGTGAATGAGTGAACCTCCTAAAATACATTTTTATCATCTTGAGAGGAGTAAGTTTGGAGTGCCTACATTTTCCAATTCAAACCTTGAACATGAAAAAATGAATTGTTTATGATGCATTATTGTGAACCAAATTTGTGATGGAATTCATTATGGATGAGTAAAATAGTCTAAACCTCACCTGATTGGAGAAAACAAAATTTTAATATTTGTTGGTGAGTGAAAATGATTTTGTCATGTTTTTATATTTGTTGCACATGAGGACACGCGCAAATATAAGTGTGGGGGAGTTGATGTTATTAATATTTTCATGACTTATTATATTCCCCCTTTACTTATTTTATATGAAATGTGCATAATTTGTGTGAAATATTAATGTTTTAATATTAAGTATAATATTTGAGCATTTTTAGAAGTAGTCAAATTGAGTCAGTTTAATGTTTTAATTATAACTATCACTATACTGATCCCAATTGTGTGGTTATTGTTTTGTAGGATTCTCCTTTCAATATACAACATTTCATTAGTAGGAACCATGAGCCAATTCTGCCATTTGAAGGGTCATATGGTCCTCACAAACAAGACCAAAGAATCTGTGAACAAACTGGACCATCCATGAAGATTGATTTACTGGGTTCAATTGAGAAGTCCAAAGACCTTCAATCTCCACCATAATTCGGGGGACACTACATTGCATCTTGGATAAAAATTTCATGGCCCAAATCCAAGTACAAGGGGCCCAAATAAACCTTTGAAGTCCAGCCCACCATTCTGGCCGAGAATTAAAATCAGTATAGTATGCATGACATATCTCCTGATGTAAGAATCCAATCGAGCTGAGATTTTTCAGTGTGAAAGAGGAGATATAGGCGGCCGACTTTGTTGAAGAAGTCATTCTAATTTGAAGGCATCTTCCTGTTCAAAAATCCATTCACATTTTGGCCATCGAAAAAGAATGGATAGAAATGGACAGTTTACCTTTGTTTAATCAACCGGCCATAACTTTGGCTCCAATTGTCCAAATGCCTCCAAATGTTGAGAGTAGTCGGCCAACATTATTGTCTACAACTTTGAAGAAGGATGTATTTGAAGATTCGGCTGTCTGTATAGCTCAATTGGCGAAGAAAGTGGAGGGACAGATTGGGAATGCAAACAGTCCACTCCTTGGGCTATAAATACTCTCCCCTTCTCTCCTTGAGAGGGGTTGGCATTTCAGAAGAGAGGAGATCACATTGGCACGACCAAAGCTTTGCCAAAGGCTTGGGAGGACCTGCCATACTCAAGTTTTTACTTGAGAGACCTTTCCTCCTCTCTTTCTTTTCACTTACTTTTGAGTTCTTCATTTTTGTAATCTTGTAATTCTCTTTCTTTGTAATTCTGTTTTAATGCAAGTTACTTCTTCAATATCTCTTATTCTCTTCCACCTTCTGTATTTTAATATTAATGTTCTTAAAATAGTTTAAAATTCAGTTCAATCCCCTTCCCTTCTTAAGCTTCCTCATTCAATCGAAATTCCATTTTTGATTCTTAAATTATTTCGTGTGTGTGTTCGGCACACTACTCTTATCTTGTCCCTTTCTTTTTTCTTCTCTTTATAATTCATCACCATAAACATATATTACCAGATTATTAATCACCCAAATGGCTGAGTAAATCTCTCATTGGGGTGAGTTATAATTTAGGTATGTTAAGTGATTGAGAGCTTCTGCTCGATGAATATTCTTTGAATTAACATTGTGTATGTTGGACTTAACATGTCATGGATTAATGACTTGTTTTGTTTAACATGTGGTTTCCATGGATTATTGGAACCATAAATACACAACCATAAATAAGATCTGATTGAGATTATAACCTTAAGTTAAGTTAAGTCTTGGTTTAAAGCCTTAACACTTAAGAATTCTAATCAACATCATCTTGTGACATGGGTGTTAATTTAAATGCAATATAAAGCAAAGCTCGAGGATATCACAAGCTTAACTAACCTAATGATGAACTCACCCCAATCTTTATCAATTTGGTAAATCAAACATCATCCATAAATCATTTCAATTAAGCTCTGCAAACAAACCCCCCTAATCAAAATACAATCAACTAAAAACAAACGACTACTACAAAGTATCATCGTCGAGGATTCGACCCGAGTGCTGCTATATACATTAGCAGAGCACCGGAACCTTGAACGGTCGATAGGCGACAATCGGCCGCACTTTCAAATGGCGCCGTTGCCGGGGATGGTGCTTTAAGTAGTCATTAGTTTCTGGTTATTGTAAAAAAAAACCCAAAAAAATACAAAAGTTTAAAAAAATTGAAAAAAAAACACAAAGAAAAACCCGTCTTCCTCTTAAAAATCATAAACTGAAAAAATACAAAGAAAAACCCGTCTTCCTCTTTCTTCCAAAATCTCTCTGAATGCCCCGTAGCCTTCCAAACAATCCCTCGGATTTGTTTGACCCTGAAATTGAGCGAACACTTCGCCATCTTAGGAGGAACATAAGAGATACTCAAATAATTCAAGAACCAGTCCTCATCCAACCAATTGAAATTGAAATGGCCAATCCTAGGGAACAAACCCTAAAAGAACTCGCTGCCCCTGATATGAATTACCAACCTCTTGGTATTCAATATCCAAACATTAAAGCTGACTTCGAACTCAAATCGGGTTTGATTCATCTTCTCCCTCATTTTCACGGGCTAGCCGGTGAGGATCCACATCTTCACCTTAAAGAGTTCCAAGTAGTATGCTCTACCATGAAGCCTCAAGGGGTTTCTGAAGAACAAATCAAGCTTAGAGCTTTCCCCTTTTCCCTAGCGGATTCTGCCAAGTCTTGGCTCTACTACCTCCCACCTGGTTCCATAAACTCATGGGTTGACATGAAGAGACTTTTCCTTGAGAAGTTCTTTCCCGCTTCCCGAACAGCTTCTATCCGAAAGGAAATAAGCGGCATCCGTCAATTCCCTAATGAATCACTCCATGAGTATTGGGAGAGGTTCAAAAAGCTTGTGGCAACTTGTCCACACCATCAAATCCCTGACCAACTCCTGATCCAATACTTCTATGAGGGGTTATTGGATATGGAGTGAACTCTCATTGATGCCGCAAGTGGCGGTGCTCTTGTTGACAAAACTCCTGCAGCTGCAAGAGATCTCATAAGTAACATGGCTGCAAACACGCAGCAATTCCATACTCGAGCACATGCTCAAGTGAAACAAGCCCAAGAGAATCAATCCATAGAGCCCAACAAGATGACTGAGTGGATGAGTGAACTTACAGGTCTTGTGCGTCAACTAGCGGTGGCTACCAAAGCCCCAACCTCATCTTCTCCACAGTCACTATTCCCTGGACCTATCAAGAATTGTGGAATATGCAACTCTCCATCTCATCCGACTGACACATGTCCACAACTTCAAGATGATCCATCTGATTCATCTAGTCCAATGGAGCTCAATGCGGCATATGCTCAGCGAAACTTCAACCCTCAACAATCAGGTCAGTTTGTTAGAAACTTCAACCAACCCCACTCTGAGCCCTTCTCTTCTACCTTTAACCCACCTCTGAGGTATGGTAATCCCATTTCTCATCCTCCTCAATTCCCTCCTCAAAATCCAAACCAGTTCCAATATGGTCAAAGTGGTGGTATCCATCAACCTTATCCTTTTGTTCCTCAACCCCAAAGGAACAATCCTCCTCCTGGATTCCACTATCCTAACGAGCCTTCCCAATTCCCCACCCAATACAATCGCTTTCCCAAGAACCAAAATCAAGGCCAACCCAATTTGGGATAAGCCTCTTCTTCTAAACAACCATGGGAAAGTGCTGTAGAGGATCTTGCTTCCTTCACCCGTTCTAGCCTAAAGAACATTGAAACCCAAATAGGTCAACTTGCATCCCACCTTAGCCAGCAACAACCATCCAATTCATCCCAACTCCCAGCTCAACCATTACCCAACCCCAAGGGTAATGTAAGTGCAATTGCACTTAGATCAGGAAAGCAACTTGCTATGCCTCAAGATAAATCCTCAAACCCCCCTTTCGATGTTGATCTAGAAAATGAAAAGAACAAAAAGCTGGAAAAGGAACTTGAATCCACTCCTTCACCTTCTTCCATTCCACTTAGGAACCCAATTCCTTTTCCTCAAGCCATCTCCAAGCCTAAGAAGTCCTTTGAACCTGATCCTGAAATGCTTGACATGTTTAGACGTGTTGAAGTGAACATCCCCCTATTAGATGCCATCAAACAAATACCTAAGTATGCCAAGTTTCTTAAGGAATTGTGCACCCATAAGAGGCAACTTAGGAACATTGAAAATGTTTCAACTCAACAGTCCATTCCCATGAAGTGCAAAGATCCAGGGACCTTCACGGTTCCATGTCAAATAGGGAGTTCCAACTTTGATGATGCACTCATAGACCTAGGAGCCTCAATTAATGTCATGCCCAAATCCATTTTCTCCAACCTTGGTCTAGGTCCCTTGCACCCAACAGGTATTGTCATTCAATTAGCCAATCGAAGCACTGCCAGTCCTGAGGGGATAATTGAGGATGTTCTTGTTCGGGTCAATGATCTTATCTTCCCAGCTGATTTCTATGTCCTTGACATGGAAGGTGAGACGACCTCTTCTCGATCTCCCCTAATTCTAGGAAGACCATTCCTCATGACTGCGAGAACCAAGATTGATGTCCACTCAGGCATCTTATCCATGGAATTTGGTGACCAACTGGTCAAGTTCAACATTTTCCAAGCCATGCGATACCCATCTGAGGATCACTCTGCATTCTCAATCCATGCTTTTGAGGACACTTCTAAGATTCAATCGAACCCCAATCCACCATGTTCTTCATGTTCTAATGATAAAGGATCTTGTGAAATATGCACCATGATTAACAAAGTCATAAATGGTGAAGTTGATGTGGACCTCTCATTCATAGACTCCATCAATCTAGAGGAACTTGAAAACTCTCTTGAATCCCACATCAACTCTGATCTCTACTGCTCCACCTTGGACAGTGTTGAGGAAAATGATCCAAACCCATCTGGAATCCCTTCTCCTGCTCCTAGCTTTTCTAGCTCTCAAATCAAGGCTGAAACTGATCTAAAACCACTTCCTTCATACCTCAAGTATGCATTCCTTTTCCATGATCCCTCCTACCCTGTCATTATCTCTGCTTCACTTTCTGAAACTGAGGAGTCCCAACTTGTTTAAGTGTTAGAGGAAAACAAAAATGCCTTAGGTTGGACCCTAGAGGATATTCCAGGAATCAACCCTGCCCTTTGCATGCATCACATCCATCTAGAGGAATCATCCAAACCAATTAGGCAACCTCAAAGAAGACTCAATCCACTCATACTTGAGGTAGTTAGGGAAGAGATTACCAAGCTTCTTCAATCTGGTATTATCTACCCAATTTCTGATAGTGAATGGGTTAGTCCAATTCAAGTCGTTCCTAAGAAGGGCGGGATAACAGTTGTCACAAATGAACATGGAGAAGTGGTCTCAACTCGAGTGAAAAACAAATGGCGTGTGTGCATCGATTATCGCAAACTGAATGCTGAAACACGAAAAGATCACTACCCACTTCCTTTCCTTGACCAAATGCTTGAGAGATTGGCCGGAAAGTCACACTATTGCTTCCTTGATGGTTACACCGGCTACTTCCAAATTCCAATCGCACCTCAAGACCAAGAAAAGACCACATTCACTTGCCCTTTTGGAACTTATGCCTATAGGCGAATGCCTTTTGGCCTTTGTAATGCTCCTGCAACATTCCAGCGGTGTATGATGAGTATCTTTTCTGAATTCATTGAGAATTGCATGGAGGTATTCATGGATGACTTTACCATTTATGGCGAGTCATTTGAATCTTGCTTACATTCACTCTCTTTGGTCCTTCAAAAGTGTGTCAAGTGCAACCTTGTGCTGAATTTTGAAAAATGTCACTTCATGGTTTCAAATGGGATTGTTCTAGGGCACATAATTTCTCAAGAGGGTATCCAAGTTGATCCAGCCAAAATTGAGGTGATCCAATCACTTCCTGAACCCAAATCAGTTCGAGACATTCGGTCCTTCCTTGGTCATGCCGGTTTCTATCGGCGATTCATTCAGAACTTCAGCAAGATTTCCCTCCCACTCACTCGTTTACTTCAAAATGATGTCACATTCAATTTTGATGAGGCTTGCAAGAGAGCCTTCATTGAACTCAAATCTGCTCTCACATCTGCTCCAATAATCCAACCCCCAGATTGGTCCTTACCATTTGAATTGATGTGTGATGCTTCTGATAGGGCCATTGGGGTTGTTCTTGGTCAAAGAAGAGAAAACATTCCTCATGTCATCTTTTATGCCTCAAAAACATTGGATGAAACTCAATCACACTACACTGTGACTGAAAAAGAACTTTTAGCTGTGGTTTTTGCCTTGGATAAATTCCGGCCCTATCTCTTAGGTGCCAAAATCATCATCTTCACGGACCACTCAGCATTAAAGTTCTTACTTAAGAAAAGTGATTCCAAACCAAGGCTAATAAGATGGATTTTAATGCTCCAAGAGTTTGACCTTGTGATAAAAGATAAACCTGGAAAAGAAAACCATGTGGCTGACCACCTGAGTAGAATTTCTAATTCTTCTCATTCTGAAATAATTGATCCTGAATTTCCAACAGAACACCTCTCATCTCTCACTCCAAAGTTACCATGGTATGCCCCAATTGTCAATTACTTGGTTTCTGGTGTTTTCCCTGAATATTTTTCAAAAGAACAAAAAGAAAAGATGAAAAGTGATTCAAAGCATTATTTTTGGGAAGATAATAAACTTTGGAAAACTGGGGCTGACATGGTAATTAGGAGATGTGTTGATGAAACTGAACAATCCTCCATCTTGGAATTCTGCCACTCAATGCCTGGTGGTGGCCACTTTGGACCACAAAGAACTTCTAGAAAGGTCCTAGATTCTGGATTCTTTTGGCCTTCACTCTTCAAGGACTCACACGAGTTCTGTCAATCATGTCCCACTTGCCAAAAGTTTGGCACAATTTCCAAAAGAAACGAAATGCCTCAAAAGCCATTAATCTTCTGTGAGCTTTTCGATGTTTGGGGCATCGATTTCATGGGACCTTTTCCCCCTTCCAATGGATTATCCTACATTCTCCTTGCTGTTGACTATGTTTCTAGGTGGGTTGAGGCCAAACCCACTAGGAAAGATGATGCTCAAACTGTGAGTGAGTTCCTCAAAACCCATATCTTCCATCGATTCGGAACACCACGTGCTTTGATAAGTGACTTAGGAACTCATTTCTGTAATAGAACCATGGAGTCACTTTTGAAAAAGAATGGGGTTGTACATAAAACATCCACTGCATATCACCCTCAAACAAATGGAATGGCTGAACTTTCTAACAGAGAAGTGAAAAGAGTGCTTGAAAGAATTGTTAAGCCCACAAGAAAAGACTGGCCCGATAGACTTGGTGAAGCACTTTGGGCCTATCGAACAGCCTATAAGACACCCATTGGGATGTCTCCATTTAGGCTAGTCTTTGGTAAAGCCTGTCATTTACCAGTTGAAATCCAACATAAGTCATTTTGGGCTGTCAAAACATGTAATTTTGATTGTGAAAAATCTGGTGAAGAAAGATTGTTGCAGTTGACTGAATTGGAGGAGCTTCGACTCGATTCGTATGAGAACTCCATTCTCTACAAAGAAAAGGCAAAGTCACTCCATGACAAGCACATTCTTCGAAAGGTATTTCATGAAGGTGAAAAGGTAATGCTCTTCAATTCTCGATTTCGACTTCACCCAGGTAAGCTCAATTCTCGTTGGGATGGACCTTTTATTATTACTAATGTTTACCCATTTGGTGCAGTGCAAGTCGAAGACCCTTCTTCAAAAAGAACATTCACGGTAAATGGACACCGGTTAAAGCATCACCATGAGAGGCCATTCACTTCAGGTTCCACATCGACTTCCATTGACCCACCACTAGATGGAAATGGCGACCCACCAAATCCAAACCAGGGGGCACCTCTTTCCCTTTAACTCTCTCTCTATCTCTTCCTCTCTCTACCTCCTTCTTCTTCTTCCTCTCTCTTTCATTTTGTTACCACTTTATTCATCAAACCCTTTCTTTTTATCTTTCTTGTGTGGGTGTGTATTTTAAAAAAAACCTTAAAAACTAAAAAAAAACAAAAAACACAATTACTTAAAAAAATTACAAAAAAAGAGTCATGCTTACTCACCATCTAGTTTTGAAATTTTGTCCAACCATTTTGGGGAGTCAAAGGCTTGTTTTAAACTCAAATATATTGAATTTTTATCTCAAACTTGGGTAAACAATTTTGTGTCAATAACAAACATTTTGAATGAACAATTTTTGGTGGAAAATGATTTTCCCCTACCGTGAGGAATAACATTAGCCTTCATGCCAAGGTCATCTATGGCCATCTTTTTCATTGTGTGTCTTCACCACTGATTGTGAGTCTTGAGTTTGTGGACCTTCGAGCTGAATTTCCATCTTTTGTGTGCATTAATATGATAGAGGCATTTTCTAAGCCACATGAGAATCAGAATAGCCAAATAGCCTCCCGTTACCCTTACATTGATCCTACTTTTGAAAGCCCCTTTGAGCCTATGAAAACCTTTCTTTTGATAGCCACATTACAAGCCTAAAACCTTGTCCCACCCAACATCTTCATGGATTTTCATTGTATAATTTATTGAAATTTAAGTGTGGGGGGAATGGACTTCATTTTTGGGCGTACTTTCATTGATTTCCAATGTGTCATCATATGCTTGAGGGCAAGCATCCATTCAAGTGTGGGGGAGATGTTGTAATTCTGTGAGCTTTGGGGTGTATATGTGTAATTGTCATTTGTACAAAAGTCATTGAAAAGTGTTCAAAAAAAAATGAAAAAAATTTATATTAAAAAATGAAAAAAAAGGAATGGGTTGTGTCTTGGGTGGGTCAAAAATCATTCATCCTCAACCTTTTATCGTGTTATAACTACTAAAATTAGTTCCATGAGAAGATCAAACATGGGTTGGGAGATGACTGTGAGACTTGTTTCAAGCACAACTTTCGAAAAAAAAGCAAAAAAAAGAAGAAAAAAAGAACACTTGAATCATCTTGTATTGTGTCATTATTGGAAGTCTTCCATGTTGTACATATTCCATCATCTCACCCTATTCCATTTTCTATCTCCATCACTTTTCATTCATCACACATTCATGCCCTTGTAAATATGTGTTTCTATTTCCTTTCAATTCAAATTTCAAAAAAAAATGTGCATTGATTTTTCCATGTTGGTGTTTTTAACCCCTCTTTTCCTTTGGACATTATATACCTACCGTCCCATAGCCACTGAAAAACCCCTTAAAAGACCTCTTGATTATTGTACACATTAGATTTGGGAATGGAAGCTGAGAGCTCTTACAAACTCTTGATTTTCACTTTTTGTTGGTGAATGAGTGAACCTCCTAAAATACATTTTTATCATCTTGAGAGGAGTAAGTTTGGAGTGCCTACATTTTCCAATTCAAACCTTGAACATGAAAAAATGAATTGTTTATGATGCATTATTGTGAACCAAATTTGTGATGGAATTCATTATGGATGAGTAAAATAGTCTAAACCTCACCTGATTGGAGAAAACAAAATTTTAATATTTGTTGGTGAGTGAAAATGATTTTGTCATGTTTTTATATTTGTTGCACATGAGGACACGCGCAAATATAAGTGTGGGGGAGTTGATGTTATTAATATTTTCATGACTTATTATATTCCCCCTTTACTTATTTTATATGAAATGTGCATAATTTGTGTGAAATATTAATGTTTTAATATTAAGTATAATATTTGAGCATTTTTAGAAGTAGTCAAATTGAGTCAGTTTAATGTTTTAATTATAACTATCACTATACTGATCCCAATTGTGTGGTTATTGTTTTGTAGGATTCTCCTTTCAATATACAACATTTCATTAGTAGGAACCATGAGCCAATTCTTCCATTTGAAGGGTCATATGGTCCTCACAAACAAGACCAAAGAATCTGTGAACAAACTGGACCATCCATGAAGATTGATTTACTGGGTTCAATTGAGAATTCCAAAGACCTTCAATCTCCACCATAATTCGGGGGACACTACATTTCATCTTGGATAAAAATTTCATGGCCCAAATCCAAGTACAAGGGGCCCAAATAAACCTTTGAAGTCCAGCCCACCATTCTGGCCGAGAATTAAAATCAGTATAGTATGCATGACATATCTCCTGATGTAAGAATCCAATCGAGCTGAGATTTTGCAGTGTGAAAGAGGAGATATAGGCGGCCGACTTTGTTGAAGAAGTCATTCGCATTTGAAGGCATCTTCCTGTTCAAAAATCCATTCACATTTTGGCCATCGAAAAAGAATGGATAGAAATGGACAGTTTACCTTTGTTTAATCAACCGGCCATAACTTTGGCTCCAATTGTCCAAATGCCTCCAAATTTTGAGAGTAGTCGGCCAACATTATTGTCTACAACTTTTAAGAAGGATGTATTTGAAGATTCGGCTGTCTGTATAGCTCAATTGGCTAAGCAAGTGGAGGGACAGATTGGGAATGCAAACAGTCCACTCCTTGGGCTATAAATACTCTCCCCTTCTCTCCTTGAGAGGGGTTGGCATTTCAGAAGAGAGGAGATCACATTGGCACGACCAAAGCTTTGCCAAAGTCTTGGGAGGACCTGCCATACTCAAGTTTTTACTTGAGAGACCTTTCCTCCTCTCTTTCTTTTCACTTACTTTTGAGTTCTTCATTTTTGTAATCTTGTAATTCTCTTTCTTTGTAATTCTGTTTTAATGCAAGTTACTTCTTCAATATCTCTTATTCTCTTCCACCTTCTGTATTTTAATATTAATGTTCTTAAAATAGTTTAAAATTCAGTTCAATCCCCTTCCCTTCTTAAGCTTCCTCATTCAATCGAAATTCCATTTTTGATTCTTAAATTATTTCGTGTGTGTGTTCGGCACACTACTCTTATCTTGTCCCTTTCTTTTTTCTTCTCTTTATAATTCATCACCATAAACATATATTACCAGATTATTAATCACCCAAATGGCTGAGTAAATCTCTCATTGGGGTGAGTTATAATTTAGGTATGTTAAGTGATTGAGAGCTTCTGCTCGATGAATATTCTTTGAATTAACATTGTGTATGTTGGACTTAACATGTCATGGATTAATGACTTGTTTTGTTTAACATGTGGTTTCCATGGATTATTGGAACCATAAATACACAACCATAAATAAGATCTGATTGAGATTATAACCTTAAGTTAAGTTAAGTCTTGGTTTAAAGCCTTAACACTTAAGAATTCTAATCAACATCATCTTGTGACATGGGTGTTAATTTAAATGCAATATAAAGCAAAGCTCGAGGATATCACAAGCTTAACTAACCTAATGATGAACTCACCCCAATCTTTATCAATTTGGTAAATCAAACATCATCCATAAATCATTTCAATTAAGCTCTGCAAACAAACCCCCCTAATCAAAATACAATCAACTAAAAACAAACGACTACTACAAAGTATCATCGCCGAGGATTCGACCTGAGTGCTGCTATATACATTAGCAGAGCACCGGAACCTTGAACGGTCGATAGGCGACAATCGGCCGCACTTTCAATGTGCCTACAGAACTATAGGTTGCAGACATTCTAATGAAGGCCTTACTCAAATATGTGTTTAAGCAGCGTCGAATGGCTCATGGAGTTTAGTCAAATCCTCACACTTGAAAATGTGTGGATGTGGGACCCCCTTTACCTGATGTATAATGTGTTTTTCCCTCTAATATGTGTTGTTTATAGTGTTTTGACCATAAAGGAGTGGCCTTTGGGTTCATTGAAAAAGTAGTATAAAATATCTTGATCTAGACAGGGGTAGAAGCAGCTAGGGGAGTAGAAAAGTAAGGGTTTTAAATATGATGATGCTAAAGAAGATCTATAAAAGGATATATATCACAAAAGATAGGGTTCATGATGAAAACAGATGAGTGTTGTGGAAATTAAGTGATTCATTGATGAACTTTTCATGCTACTCTTGTTTCTTACACCAAGCATGGCTCATGTGATCTTAGAGTGGATGTTGGGTAAATCTTTGATCACTATCTAGAATCACAAAAATTGGATTTTGGTAGAATATGGAAGAAAATTAAAGTGGTATCAAAGGTTAAATATTTTTCAACAACCCCAAAGGGTTATATTTTTTGTAAAAACCCCTCTCAAGGTACTTTGTAGTGTTTTTAGGTTGATTGAGTTTATTGACAAAGCAGGTTGACAAGGTCAGTTGTGGATTTCCAGCATGATTCTTGAAAAATCTTGACAAATCTTCAAGACATAGGTATGGAAGCATTGTAAGTGGTACAAAATGTCTCATGCATAAATTGGAAATGTTTCCTAGTGTTTTATAAGTTTTTTGGACTCAAAATTGGGATTTTTTTATGGAAAAGAAGTATTCTCACATAGAAAATGGGTGGACCGCATAACTCCTTGAGGAGTTTGTAGTGATATGAACTGCATAATAATTTTTCTATGAAAACCTCATAGCAAGTTTTTGGAACCGCAAAGAAAAATAAAGATTTCTACATAGTAATTACACTATGTGAGATGCAAAGGAGGTGTTTTGTTTGCGGTCGAAGGTGGAATATTAAAGGCCTCTGTAAAGGGTTGTCTCTTGAGGGTGAAGGTGGTGATTTAAAGGGTGATGCATAGAAATATTTCCACATAGAATGTTGCATTATGAAAACCGAAAAGGGTTCATCATTTGCAGATAAAGATAGTGATTTGAAGGGAACCATAAAGGGTATTTTCATTTGTGGATGAAGGCAATCACCGCAAAGGAATAATTTGTTATTCGAACCGCATAAAGAGTGAAATGTGCGATGATGGAAAATCTACAAAGTATTTTTTGGTAATTATGATTAGAGGGTTTTTCAGATTTGTTTTCCTATATAAAGGCCCCTAATCATGTCATTAATTAGAGTGAATTTTATTAGAGAGCATTGTCACTGAAAAATTTCAGCTATGTTTGAAAGTGTTTCGTGAAGGAGGTATTGTGTGAAGGAGGTGGTTTATGAAGGAGGTAGTCTATGAAGTCTCAAAATGCAAAGGGGGAATCTAAAAAGTAATATTTATTCATAAAAGTTTTTTACGGGGCACTGTAGTCCACAAAGAAAATGGGGCTTGTGAAACACTCGCTCTACGTGGTGCAAGGTTTCTATGAAGGGTTTTAATTAGTCCATGGAGGAACAAAAATAGTTCTTGAAAGGACTCTATACAAGAAAATTTCCCCATAATGAAGTGTACCTCATTTATCAAACAAATATTTTTGACACCCACATGTTTGAAACTATTCTGAGGTGTTTTAGATCAACATAATAATATTCTGAAGGATTAGTGCACACACTTCAGTTGAGAAAGAAGTGAGCTTTTAAATTTTGATTGGTTGTAAAATAGGAGTGATGGTGAGTCTACTCAAAACTTTTTAACAATAGTTTTCTTTAGTGGATTTAGTACATAGACACATTACCTTTATATGCACCTTGTATATGGCCTGGTGAGAGTGAACCAAGTAAAACTATTGTGTCTTTTGTATGGGTTAATTCTCATATTATTCTCTTCTATGAGAAGGATAAAGAATAGTGTTTTTTTAACGATGAAACAAGACCCAAATAGATAGTTATTTCAATCTGGTATACCATGATTCATCCCCACCCCCTCTCTGGGTATTTAACATAGTTGGTCTAACAACTTATTTTTTTGTCTTATAATATTACTGCATTCTTTTAGTAATAAATATCTATAGGAGTGGTGTTCTCATTGTGCTCATAGGTCCACAATGGACCAAAGCATGTTATATCATTATGTTCATTAATTTTCTTAATTTCTTTCTTTTAGTGCACTCATCTTGAATCTGCCTCATCTTCTATTTCATTTTTTATAAAAACAATTTATTTAAATTGATTTATAATTAATACATATTGATTATTAGTTCCTGGTTGTTTCATAGGGACTTTTATATCAATACAGCCCCTAACAATTGGTATTGGGGATATATTATCTTGAACAATGGGAACTATGAAATTTGAAATGTATAACTTTGATGGTAATAATGATTACAATTTATGGTGGATATATAAGAATGTGTTGCTTGATCATAATGACCTCCTTGATTCCCTATCTAGTCCCAAAAAGAAAGTTATTACCATGTCTGCTGATGTAAAATTTTACACCATAGAGTTGGACGTCCCCTTTGATGTCCTTAAAAACCCCCATTGGTTAATGATCATGTATCTTGTGGATAAATTCCTTCAAGAAGTAGCTTATGAGTCCATTTTTGGCGAAATATGGAGTAAACTTGAATTTGTATATATCAAAAAAACCTTAGTTGGCTGACTACACAAGAAAATGTGTTTATATAATTTTTTATGTGCTCTGGAACTATAGTCAGGATGCACATCAATGAATTTCATGTTGGATTTGTCTAATATATGATTCAGGTTAGAAGAAATAGATATAACTATTATATTGTTGACATTCCTATATGACTCATATAACTCAATTAAGTAATCCATGATGTACAGTAGGGACACATTAAATGTTGAAGAAGTTAAATCTACCTTTTTGTGTAAAGAAATTCAAAATAAAGGTTCTGTTAAAGAGGAGTTTTAAAGTATTAATGTTAGGGGAAGATTAGAATAGAGGGGAAAGAGAATAGGTGAAAGTAAATCAGGGAGTTGGTCAAGTTCCAGATGTAAGAAAATCAAGTGTTTCCACTATAAACAACAAGGTCATATTAGAAGAAATTGTTCTAAAAGGAACAATTACAAGAATAATGATGATGATCATCATTCTTTATTAGTTGAATAATATTTTGATACTTCTAATGTTTTGAATGTGTGTTCTAATTCCATGAGTGAATAATGGGTTCTGGATTTAGGAGGCTCATTTCACATGTGTCCCAAACAAGAGTACTTCACTAACTTGAGTGAGGTGGAGAGTGGTGAGGTTTTCTAGGTAAATAGTAGAAGTTGTTGAATCATGGTTAGAGGTTCTATTTTTTGAGTTACATTATGGAATGGTTATAACTTTAGAAGAAGTTTTATGGGTTCTTGAATTTAAGAGAAACCTCATTTCCCTAGGGGTGTTGAATCATAAAGGCTATGGTTTCAAGTCTAATCCTAGGATTTTTAGGATATCCAAATAATACTTTTCCATTATGAAGGGAACCCTTGTCAATGGGTTCTATATTTTAGATGGTAGGATGTACATGAAACAACTTAATTCCACCCACACCCTTATTCCTAACAACACTATGTTGTAGAATAAACAATTAGGGAACATAAGTTCCAAAGGAATGAATTAACTTAGGAAACAAGGTTTGTTGAAGGATATAACCTCTGGAGGTATTTCTTTTTGTGAAGATTATGTGTTTAGAAAGTATAGGTGTGTTAGTTTCAAGAGTTATACATATAGATACAAGGCCCCATGGAATATGTCCATTCGGACTTATGCTCTCCTTATAGGACTACCTACCATTATGGAGGGTGTTATTTTGTGACTTTCATTGATGAACACTCACAGAAGGTATGTCTTTACATAATGAAGCACAAATTTTAATCCTTTTAAATAATTAGGATTTGAAAGTTAAATGTTTAATGTGAACTTGGAAGTAAGTTGAAAACCCTTAGAATCGATAATGGGCTTGAGTTTTGTCTAATGAATTAATCAACTACTATAATTATAAAGGAATCCTTAGACATTAAAATATTATGGAAACTCTAGAACAAAATGGCTTAATAGAGAGGTTGAATATGACACTTTGAGAGGGGGTGAGAAGCATGCTCTCACACTTTGGTCATCCTAATCCATTCTGGGAAAAAGTCATTACCACTATGATATATTTGATTAATAGAGGCCCTTCAAGTGCCATTTATTTCAAAAATCCTAAGGAAATGTGGATTGGCTTGCCCCCTAGTCTTGGATATCTAAAAGTTTTTGGATATAATACTTATGCTCAAAGCATAACAAATAAACTCAAACCTAGTGTTATTAAATGTGTCTTTATGGGATACCTACAAGGGGTTAAGGTGTACATGATTTAGGTTGATAGGCCTGGTTTTTAGAAATGTGTCATTAGTCATGATGTTGTCTTTCATAAAGCTCTTACTCCTAAGTAGAAGCACTCTGACCCTGTTGATGTTGGTCAACCTGAATCAACCGGCATTGATGTTTGCATAGAACCTTAAATATAGCCTAAACCTGAGCCTGATTCTGCAACCCCCCAGACTATTTATATTGAACTTGAACTTGAACATGGGTTTGATCCGAAATCAAATGTTGAGGGAGAGGGTGGATTGAGAGATTATCAACAGACTTGTGACATTGTTAGAAGAATCATTAAGCCTCTTGGTCATTTTAGTCATATGGATGTGGCTGATTTTTCTTTTAATGTTGGTCTTGATATTAGTAGTGATGGGCCAAAAACCTTTAAAAATCCATAAAATTCAATGAATCGGAGTGGTGGTTAGCTTCTATGAGAGATGAAATGGATTCACTCCTTAAAAATCAAACATGGATAATTGTTACCAAACCTAAAAGGGAGATAATTATAGGTTTTAAATGGATTTTTAAGAAAAATGAGGATAGCATTGGTGAAAATAAAAAACAAATATAAAGCTAGAATTGTTATCAATGGATTCCTTTAATGTGAATGGATTGATTACTCAAAGATCTTTTTACCCATTATTAAATATTCTTCTATCAAATTATTATTAGATTATGTTTACCAAAATGACTCTCACATTAAGAAATTAGATGTTAAAATTGTATTCTTGCATGGTAGATTGGATGAATAGATTTATATGAAACCTCTTGATAGATTCTCAAAAGATTTTAAAACTAACCAAGTCTTCCTTTAAAGGAAATCCTTGTGTGGCTTTAAGCAATCATATAAATAGTGTTATAATCAATTTGATTCTTTCATGATGAAAAATGGTTTTGATAAAAGTAAATATGATGCATGTTGTTTACTTTAAAGATTTTAAGCATGATTCTATTTACTTGATTCTATATATTGATGATATGTTGATTATATGAAAAGATATGAGGTTAATAAATTGCATGAATTCCAAGTTGAAATATTCATTTGAAATGAAAGATTTAGGGAAAGCTAAGAAAGTCCTAGGCATGAAAATTATAAGGGACAGAATCTCTAGACTGTTGAATCTATCCCAATCTTCTTATGTTCAAAAGGTCTTGAAGTAGTACATGTTAGATGACTTAAAGCCTATTAATGTGCCTTTTTTCAACATTTTAAATTGTCCTAGTCCTAGTCCCCCTGTAATGATTCTGATGTTATCTTTATGAATAAAATATTGTATGTTAAAATTATTTCACTACAAAATATTTCACTTTTTCCAATAGGGACATATCCATTGGTAAAAGCACATTTTCTTTTGAAAACCATTTTTCCAACATATATGTCTCTATCACTAAATTGTTGGTAAAAAATCTTTTTCTAAATTTTATTATGACAAATAAAATGATTCTGTTTTAATTATAATAATACGAACATATAATATATATGTTGGTAAAAATATTTAGCAACATATTAATATTAATAATATATCTGTTGATAATATTATTACCAAAATATATAAACAATACCAACAATTAATATTTTTTTGAAAATTATATTTTAAATGTTATTATAAAAATATTTCTTGTTAAAATGTTATATTATATTTATTATATAATAATTATAAAATTTGCTTATATGAAACACCAAAAAAATAAGACTTTATTTGAAAAAATACATTCAAATATAATTTAAATACATGTTCAAACTTCATGAAAAATCAAGAAGCTCCATGAAACATATTGCAAACATGTTTAAACATGTTCAAACACTAAGATACTTTACGTAGAACTCAATGAAACTTCATCCACAATCTATTTCTCTCAAACATCAGATGTCATTGTCATGGAATCCCCATCACTTCACATAAGCTAATGCAGTGGATCTGAACATACACAACTTCACCATTATCCTTCTAATTACAGTGGACCACCATTATATATTTGAAGCATCACATATCCCAAATCTGATCACAAGAAACACCTGTCCAGTTTAGACATGTGCAATCACGAGCAACTGATCACACAAGCACAACAATTAGAAAGCAGTTTTTATTTAAATGTATGATATAAAAATAATAAAACATGCTATAAAGATATAATCTACAAGAATAATATCTAACCAGTGGAAACAAGTACCTCTATGAATCTTCACGTCATCACAGTTTATCTAACTGGTGGAAACATGCACCTCCATGACTCTTCACTTCATCACAGTTAAATGTGTTCTAGAAATTTCAGTCGGCAGTTTAATTAGTTTTCTCAATTCTGGTTTTTAGCAGTCCTCATATGCCTCTTATGTATATTTATTCTTTCTATTTATGTTTTAGCATCACTGTTCCTTTAGTTTCTTCAAATTTTTCTCTGAATTGATAAAGGGATGTGATGATAATCTGATGAAGTCATGCACTACTCCGATCGAGTGCTGATGAATAATTTTAAACCCATTTGTTTGAGCTCTTCTCAACTATCACTTGGTTTTATCGATTCAACATATTCAAAATTTACAAAAGAATCTATTCGAGTCCTTTCTTAGAGCTTCTCAACTCCCCCAACCTCTAGATTCCTAATGTTTGTCTCAAGATTATGATTGATATCAAATGGCCCCGGTTGATTTTTCTTTTGAATCTTTTGTTTGTCTGTCGATATATGATCTCTTATAACCAGGGGAAACAACAACCATAAGATGATATAACTAGAGACCACAATAACCAGAAGATTATTCATTCAGTGACCACAACGTGAATATATAACCAATGACCAAAACAACAGAAAAATCACTAGAACTAGTGACCATAAAGAAACAATTACAAGTGACCACATTAATAAAAGATAACTTGTGACCAAAATAACTAAAAATAACAATTCATGATATAAAAATAATAAGAATATTGTCTGTCATGTGACCAAAACCATTGAGAATGACACTAATTTCAATTAAGAGTGACACATAACTGAAAAATATATAATCTAGTAACACTTCATTAAATTCCATAATCTACTAAAGCTCCTTTCAATTTATAATGACACAATATTTCAATTGATAATGAAACCTAATTCAATGGATAAAAACTGATTTAGTGCAATGAAAATCCTTAGGTATTAAGTATAGTGTTACAAATACAGTCTTGAAGGAAATTTTCAAATTGTATGAATATAACTAGGAAATTATTTTCTACTAACAGTTGGTTTGTGTTAAAAGTAAACACACATATTTATATTAATGGATTGTCAGACGATGTTACTTTTGATAAGGTTGTGGAGGTTCTTTCCAAGTGAGGGATAATAAAGGAGGTCCCCGAAACAAAAATTCCCCGAGTGAAGATCTATGTTGACAAGGAAAGAGAAATAAAATAGGATGATGCACTTGTTACATGTTTGAAGGAACTTCAGTTTCTTTGGCTATATAGATCTTTGATGGCACACCTCTTCGAATCGGTTGCAATACCCCCATGTCAATGACACAAGCCAAATTTCTGAAAAATAGTGAGAAATTCATAGAAAAACAAGTGGACAGGAGAGAGAAATAAATTTAGTTGAATAGAAGATGCTTGGTTGTGATGATTCCCATCTGTCAAATCCTACTACCGTTATCATTTTTCATATGTTTAGTACTGATGAAATGAGATCTAATGAGAATTTGTGTTTAAAATTATAACCAGTCGTTTAAGTGAAATGTGTGAAGCTTGGTCCAGTTGAATCCATCAAGGTTTGTGAGAATCATCCTCATGGTGTTGTCCTGGTGAAGTTCAAGGATAGGAAAGATGCAGAAGTATGTGGAGTTAATGAACGGGCGATGGTTCGATGGGAGGTAGGTTGATGCGAGCATGGATGATGTCAACCGCACAATGGTGCAGGACCGGGATGTTGACGCTGCCCAGCTGGAGAAGTTTAGCACCGAGCTGAAGGCAAACGTATAAATTAAGAACCAAAAATAAATGTGTTGGTCGGAGTGGACACTCAAGAGGGGGGTGAATTGAGTTCCAATTAAAATTTTCTGTTAAAAACAATTTCTAATAAAATCCCCCAATTTCAAAAACAAATTAAACTGTAGTGAATTTATATAGATTATAAAGGTTCAATTAGCTTCTCAAATATTGATTAATTCTCAGTTAACTTAATCTTATGATTAAATTAACTTTTGAAACTAATTTACTGATTTATAATAAATATAAACACTTGCGAATTTAATTATCAAAGTAGCTTTGAAGATAGATTATATTTCAAAGTAATAGCAGCGGAATATGAAATAAATATGTATAGTATGGATATAGAGTATAACTATAAACACAGAGAAGTAACCAAGAGGTTCAGTCTCAAGCCGAGACTTAGTCCTCTCAAAAGTTTATATAAAAGTGATCCACACCCTGGATCGGGGTTAACAACAGTGAACACACTGTCCAGGTCACAAGACCTCTACCACAGTTCTACGTGGGAAAACAAACAACAGCAGCCAGCTGTCCAGGTCACAAGACCTCTACCACAGTTCTACGTGGGAAAACAAACAACAGCAGCCAGCTGTCCAGGTCACAAGACCTCTACCACTATCCACAGTGGGAAGTGAAGTGTAAAAAGGTTTGCTGAGGATTTACAGATCCTCCAGTGAAAGTACAGAAGTCAGTGTGTGTGTTTAATACAGCAGATAACACACACTGCTCAAAATGTAGAATAAATAAATCATAGAGCAGAGATGTGGAGTTTAGGAATGGCTCTAGTGATTTCAGTGTAGCACTGGACTCGTTTTGGAATTAATCAGAAATGATTCTGAGTCCTCTTCTCGATTTTGTTTGAGAAGCAGAGTGTCGTATGCTTCAGGTTCACAGGCGGTGAGATGTAGTCGATGAAGCTCTTCAATATTCTATTGTATGCACACCACTCTTCTTGAGTAGGCTTGATTGTATATTTGATTCTGTCTTGCTTGGTTCTTCTTGTATGCACAGAGCTCTTCTTGAGTATGTCGTATGCTTCCTTGTCTCTGTGTGTGTTGTCTCTCTCTTCTTGGTTTTTCACTTCTTCACTTCACACCTTTTCACTACTCTCTTCAGCAGAGTCTTCTTGTATTTATATCACGTGCTCCGTAGGAAAAAAAAGGTTTCCTTTCCGCAGGTACGAGGTACGGTTTCCTGACATCCGACAACTTTTATTAATTAATTGTCAGGGTATTAAAATATAACTAATATGACCGTTGGTTAGAATAAATAAAGATAAAGATAAAGAAATTCAAACAGTTGTTTATGACTGTTCAAGAGATCGGTAGGTCATCAGCATTAGAGTAATGATCGGTGACTCAGATAGATCAGCATCGGTCTGTCATCTGATCGGTGAGTCATTTTGATCAGCATCGGTCTATCATCTGATCAGTGAGTCATTTTGATCAGCATCGGTCTGTCATCTGATCGGTGAGTCATTTTGATCAGCATCGGTCTGTCATCTGATCGGTGAGTCATTTGCATCGGTGAGTCCTTGGATCGGTGACTCATTTGCATCGGTGAGTCCTTGGATCGGTGACTCTGATGGATCGGTGAGTCTGATGGATCGGTGACTCTGATGGATCGGTGACTCTGATGGATCGGTGAGTCTGATGGATCGGTGACTCTGATGGATCGGTGACTCTGATGGATCGGTGACTCTGATGGATCGGTGAGTCTGATGGATCGGTGAGTCTGATGGATCGGTGAGTCTGATGGATCGGTGATTCTGATGGATCGGTGACTCTGATGGATCGGTGAGTCTGATGGATCGGTGAGTCTGATGGATGTTGAATCCAGAAGACTTCCAACATACTTTGCAAGTCAATAAGCATAGTTAAAAACATGATAACAGATTCATTCATAGATTGGAATTATGTTTATGAGACATCAAACCAGATTAAGCATCAATGAGTTGTGATGATTTGTGATTATTAAAACATCAGTTATAAACATGAAATCAGCAATCTTCCAGAGGGATCAACAATCTCCCCCTTTTTGATAATCAAAAATCTTCATATATATATATATAAAATAAAAAAAAAATCTCCCTCTTAAAATAACCTTCCCATATATATAGTATTCAGATTTCTCCCCCTGAGATATTGATCTCCCTCTTCATATATAGAGTACTCCCCCTTAGATATATATTTCCCCCATTATATATCTTTCTCCCATTATATATATCTTCCTCTCCCATTATATATATCTTCCTCTCCCATTATATATATCTTCTTTCTCCCATTATATATATCTTCTTTATCCCATTATATATATCTTCTTTCTCCCCCTTTGGGATAATCAAAAAGGAGGGAAAACAGATAAGGGAAAAGAGAAGCAGGGTGCAGAGAGGATAGAACATAACACAAAGGAAAAAACAAATTTGATAAAGTCACAGAAAAGGAGATAAGCAATACATAGATCACCCATCAAAAACAATACAGGGCTATTTGTTGGGATACAAAGGGGCTTTCCCTTTATCCTTTGGATCAATGGTAGGTAATGTAGAAGGCTTGGAGGCAGGCTGTGGTTCACGGAGCTGAAGTGGCGGCAGGACAACTCGGGAAGGTGCAGTTGAAGGTGTCACAGAGGGTTGTTGAGAAGGAGCAGGAGCTGGATGAGAAGCTTTCTGAGAGACTGGATGTAACTGAGATAGAGCTTGGGCAACAGACAGCTGATTTGGAGCGACATCAGAGGCACTGAGAGGTTCAGAAGTAGGGAGTACAATTGCAGTGGCCTGTGCATCCAAGTAAGGCTTCAACAGATGAATGAAGTCCTGAATGACTTCTGCTCCATACTTCATAGCTTTTTCAAAATCATCCTTGTTTTCCATGAACTGCCCCAAGGAAGGGACAAAATCTTGCAATTGGCGAACTTGAGTGTTGAAGGCCTGAGTGACTGGAGGTAATTTCAGATTCTCTGCCAAGACTTTGAAGTTTGCAGCCATCTCATGTTTTGTATAAATCTTGGAAAAGTAAGTATCAACTTTTTCCTTGATCTCTTGCAGGGCTTTCTTAGCATCTGCTGAATATACTAAGGCCATCTTATGACTATTATCACAGAGCTCTTTCATCCTCCTCAAAGATTCTAAGTCAAGAATTTGTCTTACAGCAGCTAGCTCTGCATGCACAACTTCTCTGAGAGCTTCTATCTCACGAGTAGTGATTTTGGTTACCTTGCCTGTACTGGCTTGGCCGACTATATGAGTTAGTTCAGCTTTCAACTTCCTCAGGTCAGACTTGTTGAGATGTTCAATCAGATTTCTCAAAACTTCCATCATACCAGAGATGGTTGATCTGAACTCATTTGATAGAGAAAGTAAGCTAACTTGGAGATCCTTCAAAGTTTGATTCAAAGAGGCTAGGTACCTACCAACAAATTCACCAGTAGCAGTCAAGTCTGGCTTGAGAACATCTGAGACTGCCGTTGAAAAAGCTTTCAAGGAATTTTCAGAAACTTGCAGAGATACTTGATGAAGGGCATTGGAAAGTTCTTCTCTGACTATATCTCTCACAGTGGTTAGCAATTCAGTCTTAAACTTATCAAGATCAGCTCGAGAGATTTCAGAACCAGGTAAATTCACATTTACAAGATCAACAGTAGGAATAGACCTTGCTTCTCTTGGAAGGTTCCTTTTCACAGCTGCAGCAGATTCTGGCAATTCGTCTTCTTCTTCAGAATAGTCTAAGCCCAAAACAGCATATCCAGGGTAGTCATCCCAAACAGCAGCACACAGGGTGTAGTTGGGTTTCTCATAGCTTGCTGTTCCACTGATTTTTGATGAGTCAGCCTTGCCACTGATATGGATTTCTGGTACTGACTGAGGTTGTTCCACTTGATCTACAGCAAGACCATCCACTGGTCTGTTAACACTATCAGCAGCAGCTTCAACATCATCAGCATCATCATCATCACCACCAAGATTGTCATCAGCATCACCTTTCTCATTATTACTCTGCTCAGAGGCTTCACTGTGATATTCCTCAGTATCAGAATCTTCTTCATCATCAAGAATAGGTTCTGACTCTGGTAGGGTTAAGGGTGGACTAGCAGGTCCAAATTCTATTCTTTTCTTGGGGCTAGCAGTGTCTGGATCACTCCTATCATCAGGAGAAGACACACTTCCTTCTTCAGTTGCAGCTTTTGCTTGCTCATCATCATCAGAATAAATTGGTTCCTCATCTGGTTTTAATCCAGGATCTCTCAAATCCTTTGGCCTCTTGCCATGATCTATGGGATTGTAGGCTTCATACAACTTATCTTCATCTGCAACCCAGCACTTCTTCCATGGATTCCAATTGATTTTCATCCTCTTGCAGATCTCTTTGTTGAGACAGAAGGTACGCTCTGTTTCAACAACTTCATCATCTTCATCAACACATTCCAGATTCTGGAGCATAGTAGATATCATTTTTGAATAAAACAACGCTGTGGCTTTCTTGGAAGGTTTCAGCATACTAGCTATGTGGACCATCACATATCTACACAGATTTATCTTTTCATGGGTTTTGAGCAGAAACAATAGAAAAACATCTTGAAACTTAACAGCAGCAAAATCTCCTCTTCGAGGGAAAAGTTGGTGCTGAATAAACTTGAATAGGAGTCTGTTTTCACCATCTAATTCTGAAGCTGTGATTCTCCTCGATTCTCTGTTTCCAGTTAGGAGCTCTAGCGCTAGCTCATAAGAAAAATAGTCAGTGACTGGGGGTATATTGCCAGCATAGTCCTCATATTGACCTTCATGAGGTACGTTTAAACATTCAGCCCACTGCTTAGATGAGAAAGATATTTTCTTTCCTTTTACAACAGACGACATCCTAGCAGCTTCCACACCATCAAGCGTGATTTTCAGGTTCATGTAAAACTCATGTACTAGCTTTGGATAATCTATTCGGGCGTTGTCTGAAAACCAGTCTATCCATCCTTGCGATTCAAGAACTTGTAGCAATAGGGACTTACTTGACAGAAGCCACGCCGAGTTTACTTCTTTTTCTACAGCAACAATCCGAGTTTCCAGGTTCGAATTTACTGAGCGTTGAGAGGTACTGCTCGACTCGCCTCGAGCACGCTTTGAAGGTACAGGGCTATCTGGTCCTTTGCTCGGTCTCTTTTGCTTAGCCATTCGAGGATTTGGAGAGGCAGGAGTTCGAAGGTTCGAAGGTTCGAAGCAGAGGGGAAGAGAGGTTGAGAGGTTCGGCGGGAAATGAAAGGTCAAAGGTTTAGGGAAGATAAATAGTCGCGTATCATTTATTTTATCATTTAGGGTTCCCATCAAAAGTAATTTACTAATTAATAAAAAGTAATTTTTAAAAAAAATCGGTTTGACAGAACAGTGTGACAGATCGGTTCCACAGATCGGTTTCACAGATCAGTTTCACAGATCAGTTTCACAGATCAGTTTCACAGATCAGTTTCACAGATCAATCATACACAATTCTTGTTTAATAAATTTCATTCTTTCAGAGCATAAGGGCTTTGTGAAGATGTCAGCTAATTGATTTTCAGAACTAACAAATTCTAGAGAAATATCACCCTTCTGGTAATGATCTCTTAGAAAGTGATGTCTGACATCAATGTGCTTAGTTCTAGAGTGAGACACAGGGTTCTTGGATAAGTTGATTGCACTAGTGTTGTCACAGTTAATTGAAACATGTTTAAGATCAAATCCATAATCCCATAGAGTGTGTTTCATCCACAAAATTTGTGCACAGCAGCTACCAGCAGCTATGTATTCTGCCTCGGCAGTAGACAATGCAACTGAATTCTGTTTCTTACTACACCATGATACTAGGGATTTTCCAAGCAAATGACATGTTCCTGATGTGCTTTTTCTATCTAACTTACAACCAGCAAAGTCAGCATCTGAATAACTCATTAACTCAAAGGATTGTCCTTTTGGGTAAAACAAACCTAAATTTATAGTATACTTAAGATACTTAAAAATCCGTTTAACAGCTAATAAGTGTGATTCTTTAGGATTAGCTTGAAATCTAGCACACATACACACACTAAACATAATATCTGGTCGACTAGCAGTAAGATAAAGTAAGCTTCCAATCATACCTCTGTAATTGGTTTGATCAACTGGTTTCCCAGTTTCATCAACATCCAATTTACAGGTAGTACTCATAGGTGTATTACTTTCCTTAATACTATCCAATCCAAAACGTTTTAAAAGATCCTTTGTATATTTACTTTGATTCAAAGTAATACCATTTTTAATTTGAAATATTTGAAATCCAAGAAAATACTTAAGCTCTCCCATTAAGCTCATTTCAAATTCATTTTGCATAACTTTTGAAAAATCAGTACATAAGGAGTTTTTAGAAGATCCAAAAATAATATCATCAACATATATTTGTACAACTAAAACATCTTTAGAAATTCTTTTAATGAAAAGAGTTGGATCAGCAATCCCTTTAGTAAAACCTTTTGAAATAAGGAAATTGCTAAGTCTATCATACCAAGCTCTTGGAGCTTGTTTCAAACCATATAAAGCTTTAGAAAGTTTAAAAACTTGATTTGGAAAATGGGGATTAGTAAATCCAGGTGGTTGTTCTACAAAAACATCTTCAATTATAAAACCATTTAGAAATGCACTTTTAACATCCATTTGATATAATTTGAAATCCAGATGTGCAGCATATGCAAGTAAGATCCTAATGGCTTCTAGTCTAGCTACAGGTGCAAAAGTTTCCTCATAGTCTATACCTTCTTCTTGACTATATCCTTGTGCAACTAGTCTAGCTTTGTTTCTAACTATATTTCCAGATTCATCTATTTTATTTCTAAACACCCATTTTGTGCCTATTGTCAAAGTGTCCTTAGGTCTGTCAACTAATTCCCAGACTTTGTTCCTTTCAAACTGATTTAATTCTTCTTGCATAGCCATTACCCAAAATTCATCGTTGATAGCATCATTGATATTTTTAGGTTCTGACTGTGAAAGAAAAGCTTGATGTTCAACATGGTTTCTTAGAGAAGCTCTAGTCTGTGTCCCTCTATATAGATTTCCTACAACAGCATCTAAGGGATGGTTCTTTAGAGTCCTAGATGGTCTTGAAAAGATAGGGCTAGAAATTTCAGGTTCATCTAGAGATTGAGGTTCAACAGAAGCAGATTCTGGAGAATGTCCAGAACTGGATGCTTTTATAACAGGTTCTTTAGATTTATCATTAAGGTCCAGAATAGACAAATCTTCTTCAAGATTCCCAAGAGAGGTTTTAGGCTCATGTGGATCAGTTTCATCAAATTTGATGTGAACAGATTCTTCCACACATTTGGTTCTCTTATTGAAAACTCTATAGGCTTTACTAGAGATAGAGTAACCTAGGAAAATTCCTTCATCACTCTTGGATGCAAATTTATCCAGATTATCTTTAGTATTCAGAATAAAGAATTTGCAGCCAAAAACTTTGAAGTAGTTTACCTTAGGTTTCCTATGGTTCCACAACTCATAAGGGGTTTTCTTTAGAACAGGTCTGATCAAGACTCTATTAATGACATAACAAGCTGTATTAACAGCTTCAGCCCAAAAGTAAATTGGCAGGTCATATTCATTGAGCATGGTTCTAGCAATTTCTTGCAGGGTTCTGTTTCTTCTTTCTACTACACCATTCTGTTGGGGTGTCCTAGGGGCAGAAAATTTATGAGAATAGCCATTGAGTGAGCAGTAAGATTCAAAATCTTGATTCTCAAACTCACGACCATGATCACTTCTTAGGGTCTTAATCTTGAGTCCACTAAGATTTTCTACAGACTTGGAGTATTTAAGAAAGTAAGAGCAAGCTTCACTTTTGTGAGCTAGAAAATATACCCAAGTATATCTAGAAAAGTCATCTACGAGAACATAGACATAGTGCTTCCCATTTAAACTAGAAACTCTTGATGGTCCAAACAAATCCATGTGAACCAATTCAAGTGGCTGAGAAGCTGAAACTTCTTTCTTTGATTTAAAAGAAACTTTGTGTTGTTTTCCCTTTTGACAGGGATTACAAACTTTGTCTGCTGGAAATTCAAGTTTGGGTAAGTCTCTAACCAAGTTCTTCCTAGAAAGTTTTCTAAGTGAGTGCACATTGCAGTGTCCTAATCTTCTGTGCCAAAGCCAAGACTCTTTATGAAAAGCATTTAAACAAGGAATGTTCTGTTTAGCTAAAGAATCTAAATCAACAGCATAAACATTTTCATTTCTTAAAGCAGAAAATACTAAAGCATTTTTAGAGTTAAAAACATTGCAAGAATCATTTTCAAATTTAACATGAAAACCATCATCACATAACTGAGAAATGCTTAACAGGTTATATTTAAGTCCATCAACAAATAAAACTTTAGAAATCAAAATTGAATCAGTGTTACCAATCTGGCCTAGGCCGATGATTTTTCCTTTAGAGTTATCACCAAAGGTGACAAATCCTCCATCAACTTTTATTAAGCTCTTGAAGCAAGAATAATCTCCAGTCATGTGTCTTGAGCACCCACTGTCTAAATACCATATCTTCTTGTAACAGCTCTTCAAGCAGGTCTCCTACAAAACAGATTTAGATGGAAGATGATTTTGGTACCCAGATCTTCTTGGGTCCAGACAGGTTAGCCAATAATACTTTAGGTACCCATATTTGTCTAATGGGTCTCATATAATTTGTAGAAATAACATTCTTTGAAAGATAAACCTTATTAGATTCATAACTATGAGTATAACTGGTTGAGGCATAAAAAGTTCCAGAATTAACTATCTTCTGTCCAGATTTAGGAATGAATCTAGTTTTGGCAACTTTCCTTTGTCCAGGTTGGTATCCTATACCAGTAGTGTATCTAGGTGCAACTTGCTTTCCTAGCATTTGTGTTAGAGTATTTTTACCATTGGTGAACTTCTCTAAGTCTTTCTTGAGTTGCTCATTAGACAATTTTAGTTCAGTATTCTCTTTAAGCAGCTGAGCATTCTTTTCTACTTCTATATCCAGATCAGATTTATGCTTAACACTTAAAGCATACTGTTTCTTTAGACCTTTATATTTATCTTTAAGCTCATTACATGTTTCTTCTAGCATGTCACAGTATTCAAACAATTCAGATTTTGACATGTTTTCTGAGTCAGAATCTTCTCCAGAATAGTATGAATTAAAAGCAGGAGTCTCTGATGTTACCTCAGAAGTGTTTGTCATGAAACACATGTTGGCCCGATTCTTTTCAGAGTCTGAAGATTCAGCTTCACTTGTGCTGTCTTCTGAAGCACTCCAAGTAGCCTTCATGGCCTTCTTGTACTTGTTATCCTTGTATTCATATTTCTTTTTATACTTCAGCTTTGGACAGTCGGCTTTAATGTGTCCTTTCCTCTTGCACTCATAGCAGACAACATCATCTGATTTGTCGTTCTTCTTCCAGTCCTTTTTCCATTTCCCTTGTTGGTCATACTTTCCCTTGTAATTTGGTTTCCTAAAGAATTTCTTTTTCCTATAGAACTTTTTGAATCTCCTGGCTATTTGAGCCATCTCATCATCACTGTCAGAATCATTTTCACTTTCCTCACTGCTTGAACTTTCATTGATAGCTTGAAGCTTTTCCTTATCCTTATTCTTTGAGGTTGTAGTCTTGAAGGCAATAGACTTCCTTTTAGGTTCATCATCTTCTTCTTTATTTACATTAAGCTCTTCTTCATACATCATCAGCTTACCAATTAATTCCTTGACAGGTAGAGCAGCAATGTCACAGGATTCTCTAATGGAGACAGAGGTTCCTCTCCATCTTTCAGGTAGACATCTCAAAATTCTCATAATTTGTTCCTTTGCTGGAACATCCTTTCCCAGAGAAGTCATTGTGTTGACAATTTCATTGAACCTGAGATACATATCAGAAATGGGTTCATCAGGCTTCATCTTAAAATTATCATACTTAATAGTATAGGTATTCAATCTCATCTCCTTAACATTTGTTGTTCCTTCATGAGAAACAGCTAAGGTATCCCAAATTTCATATGCAGTTTTACATGCAGAAATTCTATTAAACTCTTCATCTCCTAGAGCACAGTACAGAGCATTCATAGCTTTACAATTGTTATTGTAAGCAGTCTTTGTAGGTTCATCCCAAGTAGATCTAGCATTAGTGGGAATTTTGTATTCAGATTCAATAGCAGTCCAAATATCAAAACCTATGCTTTCTAGATGAATTTTCATTTTCAGTTTCCACTGAGCATAATTAGTTCCATTGAAGAAAGGTGGCCGGTTAGTAGCAGCACCCTCAAGTCTATTATCCATGATATTACAAAAAGGAATTTTAAAGAGATAAAAATTTAGAAATAACAGAAATTTTAAGAACTTTAAAATACAACTAAAATCACAGTTCAAAAGCAGAGCACTTTTAGAAAGTATTAACTTCCTTTGATACCAAGTGTTGGTCGGAGTGGACACTCAAGATGGGGGTGAATTGAGTTCCAATTAAAATTTTCTGTTAAAAACAATTTCTAATAAAATCCCCCAATTTCAAAAACAAATTAAACTGTAGTGAATTTATATAGATTATAAAGGTTCAATTAGCTTCTCAAAGATTGATTAATTCTCAGTTAACTTAATCTTATGATTAAATTAACTTTTGAAACTAATTTACTGATTTATAATAAATATAAACACTTGCGAATTTAATTATCAAAGTAGCTTTGAAGATAGATTATATTTCAAAGTAATAGCAGCGGAATATGAAATAAATATGTATAGTATGGATATAGAGTATAACTATAAACACAGAGAAGTAACCAAGAGGTTCAGTCTCAAGCCGAGACTTAGTCCTCTCAAAAGTTTATATAAAAGTGATCCACACCCTGGATCGGGGTTAACAACAGTGAACACACTGTCCAGGTCACAAGACCTCTACCACAGTTCTACGTGGGAAAACAAACAACAGCAGCCAGCTGTCCAGGTCACAAGACCTCTACCACTATCCACAGTGGGAAGTGAAGTGTAAAAAGGTTTGCTGAGGATTTACAGATCCTCCAGTGAAAGTACAGGAGTCAGTGTGTGTGTTTAATACAGCAGATAACACACACTGCTCAAAATGTAGAATAAATAAATCATAGAGCAGAGATGTGGAGTTTAGGAATGGCTCTAGTGATTTCAGTATAGCACTGGACTCGTTTTGGAATTAATCAGAAATGATTCTGAGTCCTCTTCTCGATTTTGTTTGAGAAGCAGAGTGTCGTATGCTTCAGGTTCACAGGCGGTGAGATGTAGTCGATGAAGCTCTTCAATATTCTATTGTATGCACACCACTCTTCTTGAGTAGGCTTGATTGTATATTTGATTCTGTCTTGCTTGGTTCTTCTTGTATGCACAGAGCTCTTCTTGAGTATGTCGTATGCTTCCTTGTCTCTGTGTGTGTTGTCTCTCTCTTCTTGGTTTTTCACTTCTTCACTTCACACCTTTTCACTACTCTCTTCAGCAGAGTCTTCTTGTATTTATATCACGTGCTCCGTAGGACAAAAAAGGTTTCCTTTCCGCAGGTACGAGGTACGGTTTCCTGACATCCGACAACTTTTATTAATTAATTGTCAGGGTATTAAAATATAACTAATATGACCGTTGGTTAGAATAAATAAAGATAAAGATAAAGAAATTCAAACAGTTGTTTATGACTGTTCAAGAGATCGGTAGGTCATCAGCATTAGAGTAATGATCGGTGACTCAGATAGATCAGCATCGGTCTGTCATCTGATCGGTGAGTCATTTTGATCAGCATCGGTCTATCATCTGATCGGTGAGTCATTTTGATCAGCATCGGTCTGTCATCTGATCGGTGAGTCATTTTGATCAGCATCGGTCTGTCATCTGATCGGTGAGTCATTTGCATCGGTGAGTCCTTGGATCGGTGACTCATTTGCATCGGTGAGTCCTTGGATCGGTGACTCTGATGGATCGGTGACTCTGATGGATCGGTGAGTCTGATGGATCGGTGACTCTGATGGATCGGTGACTCTGATGGATCGGTGAGTCTGATGGATCGGTGACTCTGATGGATCGGTGACTCTGATGGATCGGTGACTCTGATGGATCGGTGAGTCTGATGGATCGGTGAGTCTGATGGATCGGTGAGTCTGATGGATCGGTGACTCTGATGGATCGGTGAGTCTGATGGATCGGTGAGTCTGATGGATGTTGAATCCAGAAGACTTCCAACATACTTTGCAAGTCAATAAGCATAGTTAAAAACATGATAACAGATTCATTCATAGATTGGAATTATGTTTATGAGACATCAAACCAGATTAAGCATCAATGAGTTGTGATGATTTGTGATTATTAAAACATCAGTTATAAACATGAAATCAGCAATCTTTCAGAGGGCTCAACAAAATGTTCACACAAATTTTTTTCATGTTGTTGTTGAAGTAGGAATTCAAATCCTTACACATTTATATTACATTTATGACCCTAAAAACTATGAACTTATTGAGGATTTTTTTTTATTTTCTTCTCTTTCATTATTATTCTCAATAAGGGAGAGGATTTCAACTACACTTATTAAAAAAATCTTCGATGGACAGAGAACAGGATCACATAATTTTTAGATTTCAATAATAAACCTAGTGATTAGAGGAAAATGGAGTTGGGTTACAGATCATGCATAGACAAAACATGATGATCAAAAAAACACCACAAGTTAGGGATCTATTATATATATTGATCACATTTATATTTTTATCGACTTATGATTCTTGTTCACGTTTTTTTGTGTGATTTTGTTGAATATTTACTGGAGGTGGTGATGTTCAAAGAGGATTAGATAGTTTCAGTTAGTTCGAAAGGGATATTGGTTCTTTAATTCCTAGATCACATGGCATGAGATCTTTGAAACATAGGCCATGTATGTTGTCGGTGTGGCTAGAATTTACAAGTTTGAATGAAAGATCATATGGGGTGTACATCATAGCATCTAAGTTGGTGTTGAATACCTTCTCTATCCTGGTTATGCATGAGTAGTGATCCATTATAAACATATGATAATAAAGATTAGGTCATCCATCTGTCTTCAGATCTTCTAACAATAAATCCTATCTTGGTTTTTTCCTCTAGGTATGCATTATTCCACCCTTGATCTTTGGATTTGAATCAACTTATCCTTTATTTACATTTTGATTTTATACAGCTGGTTCTTAGAGAGAATAAATCATATATAGGCCTCTTTGAATCTACCTCAAAATGAAGATGTCCTGGTCACTAATATTGGGCAGAATTTATAGGTTATGGTGAATACCACTCATTAGTATGAGATGGTTATTGATAAGGGATGGGGTAGTTGATCCTCTTAATATCACTCCTAAAGATACGGATTCCCTTGGAAGCCTCAATGTTGGTGATAAGTAGACTATGGATCTAGAAGTTAATAACATAGAGTTTGCTCATGTTCTAACTTTACAAAAGGATTTATGTATTGGTGACTCAAAGGCTAGTAATGATAGTTTTATTGAAATATATTTATCTAGTCATCAACTTGAGAGTAAAATTGGTTTAAACACAATGATTTGCATTCCGTTTTTAGGAGGGGAAATGTGTTCACCTAACAAGGTTGAATGTTGAAAGAACTAACACAAGATGTGCCTTCAATTGCATAGATCAGAGTAGGGAAAACCTCAAATCAGTCGAGTGGCATATGTCGTAGGGCAAGGAAGGGAATCAGGTTTTAGTCAACATTTATCTACTGCATGAGCATGATTTCATAACTCTTTTATACTGCACAAATTTCACAATGTTAGCATGGTATTTATACACATTATATATATTATTTTTTATAGTCAGTTATAAGACTTGGATTATTATTACAAGAAACCATGATTTTAGGTACCCTAAAAAGGTCTCCAAACCCTTAATGCATACCAACCAAATCTATGCTATTAAAGATCATTTTCTTAGGCTGATCCAAGAGGGTGTAAAATGGATCCATACATAACATACTAGATATCATTGAATCTCATTATCCATTTTAGCACACTTCACGCCATTGAATCATGCCAAAGACATGTTTAAACTAAGAAAGAGGTGATTTGATGATGCAAATTTAGGGTGGAACCTGAAGGGATCAGACATGAGAAGTGAGCTCCTGAACATGACTCCTTAGCCACACTAGATCGTGTAGAATAAATCAACCAAAACCCTCATTTGAAGCCCCGCCTCCTATGAATGATGATTCACTGTCTGCAAACACACTTGAATTCCCTGACAAAAATCACTTAAAAACATATAAAATCGTTTTTTTTTTCAATAAACAATCTATAAACATCAATGCAAAAACACATTTAATAATCAATAAGTAAAATAATCACTTGTTACTTCATTGCTAACCACTTTCCAAGATTGAAATAGTTTAATATGTTTTTGCTTCCAACTTCAATGCGCCTGCACCTTCATTGATTACCTTTCAAACAAAGATCAGTGTTTTGAAGGAAGAACTTAAAATCATACTCATTCACTATGCATCTTTGCATTTCATGCATGATAGTGGGCAAAATAAAAAAAAATCATCAAAACAGAAATCTTATATGCGTTGAACTGCATAAAATATGCAAATGAAGTCACGGTATTGCATCTTGCAACATGGACCCTATATGTATTGAATTACAGAGCGGCATAATATAATCTAATACTCCACGTATTTAAACTAATAGCTCAATCAGCATAAGAGGGGGTGGCGCGACATAGAAATACTTACAGAAATGAAGAAGAGGCTATGAAATGAATCAAATGCTTGACAAATCACAGGCCACGAGCAGCGGCTACGGAGCAACAACAATCATAGAGTCTAGGATTTTCACAGTACCTTATAGGGTGGCAAAATTGATTGTGGCGCGGGACGTCCATGGTGAAAATTTAGGAACGCAGGTGGATTGAAGTCGAGAGGTGAATCTAGACAGAAACTCTCACGGTGAATTTAGGAACACTGGAGATGTAGCCTGCGCATGGGTAAATTGAATCAAAGCAGTGAGGAAATGGCAGCGATGGAAGCCGATGGAATGAAGCCGCTGCTCGAGACCTAATCTCGATCAATTGGGGATGCGTGTGGGTAGAAAGTGTGGAACAAATAAATTAAATAAATATGTAAAATAATAAATATAATATATAAATTATTAATTTTTTAATTCTAATATATAAATTATTAATTTATAAATATGTATGTACATATAAAAATTATTAATTTTGTAAAATTAAATAAATATAATATATAATAATATATTTTATAAAAAAATCAATATGTAAATAGAAATTACTCATTACTTAATTTATTATTATATAATGAATATAAAAAATTAATATTTTTGTTTTATAACATAAAATAAATTTTCAATATGTGAATATCAATTATTAATTACTTATATTTCAATTATGTTTATTTTTTTATCCATTAGCATGTTTTTATTTATTATGTTTATTAAAATCCAAATATCGTAATGATTTAATTTTTTTATAAATAATATTTTAATGTTTATTAAATGAAAAACTTTGAAAAATATAAGCAGTATTAATGGTATATTTTTAATAAAACCACTAAAAATAAATATTGACTTTGGTCATAAAAATAGTAATCTATATAAAAAAGTTGGTCTCTCTTAATGGGTTATTGTCATTGAATGATTTCTTGTAACATATTTTATTGATGGTAAAAAGATTTGGTGACAGTTGTTATTATTAATAATAGATTCAAGTGTTGGTAAAAAAAATGTTGGCGTAAATGTGATAAGGTAATAGATCCAGCTGTTGACAAAAGATTTGTCAGTGTTAAATAATCAATACAACTGATATATCCGTGTGTAAAAACAAATGTTTGTATTTAAAATCAATACCAATAATACCAAACATAAGTTGGAATTACTCATTTTTACCAACATGTATATTATCTACTGATAAATTTTTGTTGGTATAAGTCTTTTTTTTACAGTGTTGGTAGCCTTATATATGTCATGATATGCTCTAGGCCAGATGTAGCCTTTGTTGAGTGTACCTTGAGTAGGTTTACGGACAACCCAGGGAAGCCCCGTTGACATGATTTAAAATGGTTATTGAGGCATGTCTCTATGTCATCAAATCAGTGTATCTGTTTTGGCAAAATAGTTTTTATGATCAAGATATTGTTGATTTTGTGGATTTTGATTGTGTTGTCAACATTAATACTCAGAAGTATGTTACTGATTATGTTTTCTTAGCCTTTAGTGGCTATGTTTCTTAAAAATCTAACAGACAATCTATTGCAGACCTGTCCAGCACCGAAGTTGCGTGCGACCTTGTCTCAGACAATCAAGGAGTCAATTTGGTAAAAGGTTTGATTAATGAATTGTTTTTATATTTCAACAATGATGAAGTGTTTTGTGATAGTCAATCTGCATTACATTTATCTAAGAATCGTGTTTACCGTGATAGATCGAAACACATAGTTATAAGACAATATTTTGCTAGAAATGCCATTGAAATTGAGATGGTGTGTGTCAATAAAATACACAATTATGATAACTAAGCCAATAGTTTTGACCAAGGTTGTTCGGTTATCAAAATTTAGACATTGTTTTCCTTTATTGTGTAGCTCGATCTCGGTTTTACCCTCGTGTGCATTTTCCTGCCGTCGATTATTTTCATCCGACGGTGGCCCGTCTGCTGCTTTATGATCCCCATCCTCGCTCTGCGGCCAATTGCGTGCCACCACGCGTCCTTCCAGTTACGCGATTTCAACTTTTGAACGGCGCCTTTGATCAGCCCCGTCCCCGTGTTGGCGATCCCGTGGTTTCGCCTGCTCCGCGGACGCCTCGCCTGCTGATTTGATTAGCCCTCCAGGCTTCTGCGATTTGATCATTCTTCATTCGGCTAGGTTTTCGTCTGGTTCTCCGAGAGTGGAAGAACACCTGGTTCTCCGGTTGCCGAGAGAAGATCGCGAGCTGTTTTCGGTGGAGGAGATCTTTTACGAATGTATCCTGCAGCCCGCTGAAGACGTCGGCCCCTGTTGCTTTCGTTTCTCATGTAGGGTTTCGATGGAGAGCGGTGGAGATCTTCGTAGCGGGAGGACCTTGCGTGAAGGAATCGGCGGCATCAGAAACGTTATTCGAGCTTCGTTTCAGGTTCTGGTTCAGGAACCTGGCTTGTCTACAGCTTGGAGAAAGATGTCCCTGCCATTTGCCTGAAACATAAAATTCAGGCCATGGTTCATATATGATTCTTTGTTTGTTCCTGCACTCCCCTTCGATTTCAAGACGTAGGAAATCACGAGGCGGCTTCGAGAGATCCATCTCAAGACACAGCCCAGCGACCGCTGGATGTTTCAGAGTGTGAGGGTCCTATGATCAGAACACAATAATCACCTGATCGAGTTATCCCCAACGCCTTCAAAAAGGATAAAACGAAGGACGTTGACCTCGATCAAGCTTTAAACAAGTCATCTTGTCCAGAAAAAGGGATAAGGAGATGCCAATAATCGAACAGACCAGCCCAAGCATGGTTCAGCAGACCCTAATCTTCATTGATGTGCTTGTTGAAATCGTCAACCGATGGGTTTCGCTCAGCAAACCGAGCTACCAATGATGAATCGAGGAGCGACAAAGTGCGAAGAAATCCCCGATAAATGCTCAACAACAGATCACCGCCGTTAAACCCTGAAGCTTTTGTTACTAATTTCATTGATTGAGATTTAATTCCACCGTTTTTTCCCTCATTGTTTTCTTTCATTTATGGGTCAACACGATTTGATTAAAACACATTCTAATTTGGTGGTGCACAAAACATCTTTTGTGTTCAACCATTTCCCTTCATCTTTGTAAGTTTTTTTGTTTGTGTTTTTGTGTTGATTGATCGGATATTTTCAACATTTGGTACGAGAGGAAGGTTGATTTAATTAACGATGGTGTACTTCGAGCCCTCATTGCCCCGACCCTTATAAACATCATCAGCATGTCCCAGAACCTTTGTCGACGGTGGTAGTAGCCCTTTGGTGGTATATTAGGTGGTGAAGGAGATCGAGGGATCGACGATGTATTTAATTCTCATGAAGATGAACTACAACGATTGATTCTTGGTGATGAAGGTTATGTTTCAAGCACATGAACTTTGGGATCTGTCGACACCAGCGGTGCTGAACTCCAGGAAGATCGAATGACGTTGGAGGCTATCCTCTGCGTTGTCCTGTCGGAGATAATCTCTATACTCACCGTCAAAGCAACTCAAAGGAAGCACGAGACACCGTGAAGAGCATGCACATCGGCATTGATTGCGTTCGTAAGGCCAATGCGTAGAAGCTCCGTAAGGAGTATGAAGGCATAATTTTTTGCAACAACGAATCAGTGGACGACTTCAGAATGCAGCTCACCAGTTGGTCAACAAACTCACGATCCTCAACGATCTGGAGCCTCAAGACAAGATCGTTGAGAAGTACTTGTGCGTCATCCCTTATAGGTTCTCCCAAATTGCTATTTCAATTGAGACACTTCCCGATATTTCAACGCTCTCTGTAGAGGAGGTATTAGAGAGACTCAAAGCGGCGGAGGGCCATTTTGAGCCGACACTCACCCCCGATTGTGGAGGGAATTTTCTCCTCACTGAGGAGGAGTAAGTTGCAAGAATGAATGAGCAACAGAAGGGGGGTGGACCCTTCAATGACTCCAAGACTGGCAACCGCAACTGCTGACAACCACGAAAGGATGATAGAGGATTCGACAACGGTTATGATGTCTCAAGAGATCGATGTCGCTATTGCAGAAAAATGGGTCACTGGGCCAGAGATTGTTGCAGCAGGCTGAAGCATAAAAGACCCTTATAACCCATGGCGGCGATGACGAGCCAATGCTCCTTATGGCAAGAGCGTGCACCATGTTGCCCGATACCCCACCGCTACGATCCGCCACTTCTAATTCTCCGTCGCCGAAATGCAGTCCTCTCCGGCTAGTCAAGACGAAGGTCTTTGCACAATAGACTCAGAAGGAGGTGTGTGACGACGACCTATGGTACGTCGACACCGGTGCCACAAACCACATGACTGATTTCTATACTATCTTCTCCGAGCTTGACATTGGGATCCGTGACACCATCAAGTTTGGTGACAGATTTATCGTCAATATCGAGGGGTGCGGGATGATCATGTTCACTTGCAAGACCGACGAACACCACATGCTCACGGAGGTATACTTCATCCCGAGACTCACCACCAACATCATCACCACCAGACAGCTTGACGAGAATGGTTGTTAGGTACTTATCGATGAAGGCATCATGAAGATTTGCAACAAGCAACGACGCCTGCTAGTCAGGGCGCAACGCTTCCTCGATCGATTGTACAAGTTAAGACTTAACATTGCACAACCTACATGTTTATCTGCAATGAGGTCGGAGGTGGCATGGTGCTGACACGAAAGGTATGGCCACATGAATTTCCAGGCTTTGCGCAAACTTGCTCAATGTGATATCGTGTGAGGGCTTCTGCGAATTGATCAGGTGGATCAAGACTACGACAGCTGCCTCACTGGGAAGCAGCGACGAGTGTCTTTCCCCGAGCAAGTGAAGCATCATGAATAACAAGTCCTCAACCTTGTCCACGGTGACCTCTGCGGGCCGATCACGCCAACGACGCCAAGCAGGAACCTCTACTTTCTGTTACTCGTGGATGACATGAGTCGCTACATGTGGCTCAATCTTCTCGCAAGCAAGGACCAGACTCCGACGACAATCAGACGCTTTCATGCCACAGTGGAGGTGGAGATAGAGCGCAAGCTGAAGGTCCTCCGCACCGACCACAGTGACGAGTTTACTTCAGTGGAATTCAGTGAATATTGTACCGAGCGTAGCGTACAACGAAAACTCAAGACTCCCTATTCACAACAGCGGGATGAGGTTGTTGAACAACACAACCAGACTATGGTGTCCATGGCTCAAAGCATGCTGAAGGCCAAGGGTCTTCCCGGGATGTTTTGGGGTGAGGCTGTCTCCACCGCCGAGTGCCGACACACAACCTTGATGGGATGACGTCGTACGAGGCCTGGCATGGAAAATGACTGGCGCTACACTTTCTTTGCACCTTTGGGTGCATCGCGCATGTTAAGAACGTGAAGCCTAACTTGAAGAAGCTGGATGATCGGAGTACGCTGATGATCTACATCAGGTACGAGTCTGGGTCCAAGGCATATTGCGTGTTTGACCCCGTCAGCAAGCACATGCATATAACGCACGATGTCATCTTCGACGAGATGGAGTAGTGAGATTGGAGTTCTCATGATGAACAATGCATGTTGAGTAGTGATGATCCATTCACCATCGAACACACAAAGACATGTATAGGAAGGATTGTGGAGACCGAAAACACTATTGGAGACCAGAGCCCATCACTCAAACCCACTAGTGCGCACTCTGTAGACGCTGCAACACCAGATGTGGTCAAGGTGATGCCTGCGCCATCAGCCACAACGGAGTTCGCTTCACCGCCATCCAACATGGTGGAAGCACTAGTTGTCGATCACGGCGACGCCCCGCTTCGATTTCGCACCATCAACAACATTATCAGGCCAACAACGCTGCCTGGGTTTGCACGACATAAGCTCAACCCTGATGAGTTACAATTCATTACGACTGATGAGCCAAGCCCGCCCGCCTGCATGTCACATTCATTGCAGAGAAGCCGACTGTAAGCAAGGAGAAAGTTTCGAGGGATGAATAACAACCTGCAGACATTCTCACGAAGTCACTTGGGCGCGCCAGCTTCAGGAGCTGTGTGTGAAGATTGGCGTCGTTGAGATCCAGTGAATGCAATAGAAATTAGGGGGTGATTGTTGATTATTTTCATTAATTGGGATTTAATTCCATTGTTTTTTCCTCCCCTCATTGTTTTCGCCTCATTTATGGGTCAACATGGTTTGACCTCATTAGGGATGCCGTGTGTTTTTAATTGCATTATAAATACGTCTTTCTTTTATGTGTGTATATAAAGCAATGGAAAACTCTTTAGAAAAGCATCCCAATTTGGTGTACAAAACATCTTATGTGTTCAAGAATTTTCCTTCACCCTTCTAAGTTTTTCCGTTTGTGTTTTCGTGTTGATCAGTCAGGAATTTCCAACAGCTTTCGGATCGACTTCAATCGAAGGGAAAACCTCAAGATCTTTCGGATTCGTAAAAGGTTTGAAGTGAGCCCCATACACAGAAGGGAAATGCCTTCCCCTCCTCCAAAGTTGGAGGGCCCCCGTTGCCCGCATGGTTAGGGATTCGTCGCCGCTCCCCATCGCCATTGCCATTCTCCCCGACTTCATGACTCGATATAAAAATATAAATCTCACCTTACTTCAAATGCATTATTTATATTAGATAATCTGTTAGGCCCCTGCTGAATGGGGCTGCTGATTTCTATGTGCTGAGCTACCCACCCCCATCCCCTCCTTTCACCTACGGTTGCGCTATCTATAAATGGGCTGTGCAACCCCGGGAGAGAGATCTGCAGTGGAAACACCATAATAAAAATCATGTCTCTCTATTTTTCAATTTTTCTATTTCCCGATACTAAATTTCTCTTTGTTATGTATGTTTTTATTTTAAATTTTATTCTCGATGTCGGGTTGGACAATTTTATTAATTTGTTCTTTTGATCTTCTACTTTTTTTCACTATCTGATTGAATGATTCTAAATATTTATAGAATATTATTTATTTACTGCTAGATTGAATGATTTATGTGATTTATTTAATTATCTTCATAAATGTAGAGTTGCCACTTGCTTGAACGGTTTTAATTAATTTATTTTACATTGTCTGATTGGACGGTCTAATAATAAATTTGTACATGTAATAAAGTTTTGAATGAGTAATACCATGTATTGATAATATTAATCCGACTTTAATGTTTTTGATACTGTTTTATTTATTTTAACCTAAATATAAATTATTGTTGTATTCTTATTTTGAATACATAATAATAACAAAAATTCTCTCTAAATTCTTATCATGTTAAATCTCACGAAATTCGAATTCACCGCTCTGTATTTTATCAGAAGTAATTACATGCTGTGGGCGATGGATGTTACAATACATCTCAAATTGATGGATTTCACATAAACAATTAAATAAAATAATCCATAACCCTTCAAAATAAAGCAAATGTGAAAATATTCCTCAAAAGACATCTCAATGAGTGTTTGAAATGCGAATTTCTCCCAAAAAGAGATCCATGTAAACTCTGAAAGAGTTTGAAATAGAGGTAGGATCATCAAACAAATGTTGTTCTTCTAGTGACCCATGATGTGTGGAATGCTTTACGCTTCCAAACTTATATAAGGACCAATGATTACATTTCTGTCATGTATAGAATTGTATCACAACTAAATCTGTAGTATTGAGATTACGAATGTTGACATACTATAAATACAACATTTTACGCATCTCACATCACCCTACAACAACATTATCACTTGCGAGGGTATATAAAATATTTTAATCTCATATCATCATTACTTGTAGCAGAAAAAAATAGTGAGCTTTTGATTAAAAACATCAGCTCATCCTACCATTTTAGCAGTAGCATTTCTTGAAGCAAATGTTATATTTCATGAAAATAATCATGAGAGAAGTCAGACATGTGATTCTCATGGTGGACATGGTGTTGATGGTATATGTGGTCGGGGACATGGTCGTAATCATGAGCATGCTCGAAATGAATATCATAATAAAAGAAATATCAACTCAAGTAGTCCGAGAAATCCTGAAGATTACTACTACATGTGTGGTTCTAAGGAACATTGGTCCTGAGTTTTCCAAACCTTAGAGCATATTTGTAAGTTCTATAAAGCATCTCTTAAAGAAAAGAAGAATAAACCACACTTTGTTGAGTCATCCTATAAAGAGAAAGAAATTGAGGTGAATTTTACTGAGAATCACGAGCCATCAAATGATGATTTCACTTACCTCGAAGCGGGTGATTTTACTTGTGAATTTGATGATGATAGCTGGAAACAATTCAAAAAAATTACAATAGTTATTATATGTGATATGGTGTTTTTTTCTACATGCTTTATATTTTAGATATTGTATTATTTGAATTTCATAAAGTGTTTCTTATAATATTATAATCTTTTCTTCGAAGCATTAAAATGGATTGTGAAAATGGAACAAATATTTGCATACTAGATAGTAAAACAATGCCCACAATTCTTAAAAATAAAAAATATTTTTCTGATCTTATACCAATAAGAACAATTGTGAATACTATATCAGGTCCTACAGATCTGATAAAAGGTACTGATAAAGAACATTTTTCTTTACCTAATGAAACAATTTTTTTATAAGATATGCATTGTTTTTATTCAAAGTCCAAAAGAAACTTGTTATGTTTCAATGATATATACCGGCATGGCTACAATAACCAAACTATATCAGAGATAAATGAAAAGTACATGTGTATTACCATTAATAAATTTGGTAAGAGTCGTGTTATAGAAAAACTACCAAAATTATCATCTGGATTGCATTATACATATATAAGTGCAATCAAAACACATATGGTGGTAAATAATGGATCACGAATCGTTAATTTGTGGCATGGACGATCAGGTCATTCAGGTTCAGGAATGATGCAAAAAAAATTGAAAGTTCTCATGGGAATTCAATAAAGGTCCAAAAGATCTATCCACTAAGAAAAATTCCATGCGAGACTTGTTCTCTTGGAAAGTTGATTGTGAGACCATCTCCAACTAAAATTAAGGTTGAAATTCCAACATTTCTTGAATTAATTCAAGGGGATATATGTTGACCAATTTATTCATCGTGTGGTCCATTTAAAAAATTTATGTTATTAATTGATGCATCTAGAAGATGGTCACATGTATTTTTTCTCTCAACATGTAATGTATCATTTTCACATTTTCTTGCTCAAATAATTAAATTGAGAGTGCAATTCCATGATTGTGTCATCAAGAAAACAAAGCTTGACAATGCTGGAGAATTTACCTCTCAAGATTTAAATGATTATTGTATGAAAATGATGATTAATATGGAGCATCTAGTCACCCATGTGAATACACAAAATGGTTTAACCAAATCACTGATAAAACACCTCCAAATTATTGTGAGACCATTAATAATGAGAACAAATCTTCCGAGCTCTGTATAGGGTCATGCAATATTTCATGCCTCGACATTAATACACATCAGACCAAGTGTATATCATAAACACCCTTCACTCCAATTGGAATTTGGCTAAATCTTGTCATCTCCCATTCAAGAATCTTTGGTTGTATAGTATATGTACCAATTAATCCCCTACAATGTAAAAAAATGATACCTGAAAGGAGGTTGGGAATATATATGGGATATGAATCCCCATCCACAATCATATATCTTGAACAAAAAACCGATGATGTATTTACAACATGTTTTGTTTATTGTCACTTCAATGAAGAATTATACCTAGCATTAGGGGGAGAAATGAAACAAAGAGAGAAAAATTCTTGGAACGTTCAAATGTTATCTTTTCTCAATCCCCCACTTGAAAATTTGAGATGGAATTGAAAAAGATTTTATATTTATAGGAACTGGAAAATCATTTTCTTGATGCATTTACTAATTCAAATGGCATGAATAAATCACACGTAAATGCACTAACCATAATTGATGTCCTAAAGACATAATTACCCAATGATGTTACATAAATATCAAAAATCATTCCTGAAGCATGGAAGACCAATTGGATCTAAAGATATAAATCCCCAGAAAAGAAAAGGAATATGAATAATTGAAAACCCCATTACGGAGGCATGTGTTCCAGAAGAAACACATGATTTAAGTTTTATTAAAGAAACACATGATGAATATCATAAAGAGAATTCAGAAGATATAGAGAAACCTGAAGGTTTTGGTAATAATGAAATCTCTCTTAATTATTCCACTACAAGTGATATATGGAATCAATGCAATGTGGAAAATATTGATGAAATATTTTTATGTCACATGATATAGAAAATGGATATCTCGAACCAAGGACTGTTATGGAATGTCAAAAATGATATGATTAGAATAAATGGAAAGATGTAATGAAATTTGAATTAAATTCACTTAATAGGATAAGGGTATTTGGACATATCATGCTCACACCATAATCTATGAAGACCGCTAGATATAATGGTTTTTGTGTGTAAACGTAATGAGAAAAATGAGATTGAAAGATACATGTTATCCCAACTAGGTTAAATACCCTAAGGAGCGGGGGGGGGGGGGGGGTGGTGGTGAATTAAAGTATGAAAGATCAAAACAACTTCCCCTTCAGATCTTGTTTCATCATTAAAAAAACACTCTTTTCTCCCTTTCCCGTAGAAATGTATGAAAAAAATAAAATCATGCATGAGACACAATAATTTTACTTGGTTCACCCACACTGGGGGTACTTCCAAGGAGCATACAAAGGAATTATTACTATGTACCAAATCCACTAAAGTGCACCGTTGTTACAAAGTTAAGAGTGGAATCACTATCCCTTTGAGTTTACAACCAATCACAATTTAAAAGTTCACTGCTCTCTCAACTAAAGTGTGCTTACTGCTCCTGTATACGATTCTTCTTTTGATCGCTTTAATCAATGTGTTTTACACCTAATTTGATGCATCATTAAGTTTCACTTTCATCCACTTGATGAATACCAATTTACCACATATTTACTGGGAAATCTCTACTGGTTCACATGAGAATTATTTTTGAAAACCCCCTCTTTTCAACCTTTGTGAAACTACCCAATTATTCACAAGAATATATTTCTTTCACAATGTTACCAACTTTTGTGAAGTTCACTACTTTCATGAAGCTCATATATCTTTCAAAAATATAACTTCTTTAGTAAAGATCATTTGGCCTTCACAATTCTCACAGCTTTTGTGATGCTCACAGCTTTCATGAAGATCACATAGCCTTCATAAACTCTCTTTCTTCACGAACTAGATGATATTATGAAAACCTTCACTCACAAAAAATCCTTCATGAACCAAATTCATGAATTCAAATCCTTTGGATTTTCGTTAAGGGTTTCTTCCTCAAATGATGGGGGTAGATGCCTATTTATATACATTTCCTCCCTTTCGTAAATCATTCAACCACATCACTACCTTTTCACGAAGATCTCCATTCTTGTTCACAAACCTCCCTATCTTTACAAAGCTTCATAGAAATTTTCCCATTATCTAAGATTCTCATAGTCATGTATATTACCATCAAAACTTCACACTCATCCCTTTTTCATGAAACTTCACACCTTCACAAAACAACAACCTTTTGAGAAGCACTAGACCTTCGTGAAACACCAAACCTTGTATACATAATTTTCTGTACCACCTCTAGATCATCCATTCATTTGTCTTGGATCTTTATCAACATACCTTTTAAATAATCTCTCTATAACTCCACAAATGACCTTATAAACCTTCTTTTTCAACAAACACAATCAACCCAAAAACACTACAATGTTACCTTGAGGGTTTCCCCCTAGCAATCTCCCCCTTTGGGTTTGTTGACAACTCTTCCCATTTTGATACCTCATTAAAAATTCTTCTATATTCTACCAAAATTTTCTTCTTAAGGTTTATATATCAATAAAATATTTAATCAACACACACTCTAAGCCCACATGATCCATGCTCAACATGAGAAATAAGAGCAGCATGATAAGTCTATCAATGAATCACTTCATTATAAAAACAGTCAACTTATTTCATCACGAAACCCATATTTCATAATATATAACCATTGATCGAACATATTTAACATCATAAAATTTAAAAAACTCCCCATAATTCCACTGATCCCCCCTATCAGCTTCCCCCTTTCTTGATCAAGATATTTTCTCTCCCTTTGTCAATGAACCCAAAGGTCACTCCTTTTTGGATGCAACATTGTAAAGAACACATATAAAAACATAAGAGAAAACACACTATAGCTTGAGTATATGGGGTAACACATTCAAACTTATTAAATTTTGGGGAGTCAATTGAACTCCAAATCCAATTGATGACGTTCAAATGATTCTTTGGGTAAGGAATTTGTTAGAATACTTTCAACCTATAGATTTTTAGGTATATATTAAAACTTCACAAGACCATGCTCTACCTTCTCCTTGATAAAATGATACTTTATTTAAATGTGCTTCATTTATGAGTGATGGATTGGATTTGTAATAAGAGTTATAAAACTTGAATTATCAAAATGGATTTCAATCAGAGACTTCACTTCAACTCCCATATCTTCAAGTTGCAACTTCATCTACAATAACCGTGTGCAAGCTTGAGTAGCCAAAATATATTTAGATTATGTGATTATTAGTTAAATGAAATCTTGTTTCTTACTTAGATAATAAATACATAATCCTACAAGATATAATGCACTACTTGACACTGATTTTCTATCATCTTCCAAACCAGACTAATCTGTATCTATATAGACCAATAAATCTTGTAGAGATTTCTATTTATGAAGAAAATAAAAATATATCATTCCCTTGATATAAAAAATTATTATTTTTACTACAATAAAGTGTATTTCCTTAGGATTGCTTTGATAATTTTCCACTTGGCATGCGAAAAAAACAACATCGGGTCATGTTACTGTTAAATACAACATACTACCAATGATCTGCTTATATTATGTGACATTAACCACTTTCCCTTCATCATCTCATGATAGTTTCATCCGATTAGCCACCAGAGTAGTCATATCCTTTGAATTATATATTCCAAATCTTCTAAAAACCCCATTGTAATATTTGGATTGAGAAATAAATGTGTCATTCCTTATTTGTGTCACTAGTAAACCAATAAAAAAAGTCAGTTCACCAATCATTGACATTTATAACCCACTTTTCATGAATTATGTGAACTATTTGAACTGCACCTCATCAAATACACTAAAGATTATGTAAAAAATATACACTAATACCATCATCCTTTAAATACTTTCATTGTTGACATAAATATTGTAATCAAATCCACCATGCTGAAAACCGATCTTCTTCAAAACCCAATAAAGCCTTGAATACCATGCTCTTAGTGCTTGATTCAACCCATATAGCACCTTCCTCATCTGAAAAAATATGTTCTCATCTTCATTAATGAGAAAACCATTTGGATACCCAATTTACACTTCTTCTGCCAGAACCCCATTCAAAAATACTAACTTGACATCCATATGGAAAACATTGATTTTTTCCCACTACTTTTGAAAATAATATGCGAATATCCTAGAGCCTTAAAACATGTGAAAATGTCTCATCAAAATTGATTACCTCAATCTGGGAGTGTACCTTGTGCACTAGTCAAGTTTTTCTTCTTCTCTAAATTACCAATCCATATTCATTTAGTTTGTTCTGGAAGACCCATTTGGTTCTGATGATATTCTTATCTTCCGATCTCAAAACAATATCTCATATATGATTCTTCTCATTTTGGTCAATATCTTCATTCATATATTGGACCCAGTTCTTATCTCCAACCACTTGCTCAAAAAATTTAGGCTCTACTTAAGATAAGAAATATGCCTACTGTAAATAATTCATTATTCATGTTTGAATTAGCACTTCCCGATCACCAATGATATTTTTCCTATCAATTTTAGATCGAATCTTCAGATTTCTTACAAGTATAAATTTTAATTCCTTTGGCTCATAATCTATATCTTCTTCTGAATCACCATTTACCACTTCTAATCCTCTTTATTTTCTTACCTCCTTAGTATTGTCATCAAGGCATTGTTCACTGTGTTGTTGAAGATTCTGTTCATTCTCTACTATAGTGACGTCATTACTTTCAATAAAATTTCCCCACCTCTTTTTGAAGAATATATATACTTTGATTTTTTATGATTAGATAATATACCCTCATCTCCATGAGACTCAAACTTTATGTGTTTCTCCTTATTGAGAATAAAAAACTTACTTCTGATGATTAGAAAGTATTTCAATGTTTGTTTCTTTCCATACCAAATCTTATACAAAGTATTTTATTATTTCAGACATAAAAAATCACTATTGGATATGTAGACTGATGTCAATACTGAAGAATTTATCTCATAGATCCTTTTTAATAATTATTGTTTTTCCCATGTTGTTTATGATATGATTTATCCTCTCAACTATTCCATTTTGTTGAGGAGTTATCACTGTCAAAACTTTATGCCTTGTCCTGTGTTTCTTGAGATAATATTATACTTGGATGTTTTTGAATTCTATACCATTATTAGTAAAAAAATTCAGAATCTTCTATCCAATCATCCTTTCAGATTCCCTTTGATATTGTTTTATGTAACTAAACATGTCAAACTTGCAGTAAATGAAAAATACCCATGCCATCCTGCTTAAATCATCAATGAAAAGAATATAATACCTCTTCCCATCAATGGATCTAGGTGAGATAGGTCTACACACACCCTCATGAACCAATTCAAGAACTCTAGTTGAATTTTTATTCTTTTTCCTTGCATGTATTCTTGATAATATTATCTTGATGGAAAGTGTCACACATGTGAGTATGATCACATGATATCTTAGGGAGATCTCGAGTTGCATCACATTTGACTAGATATTTAAGGAATTTTTGACATAGATGGCCAATCCATTTATGCCGTAACCTGTTTTCTTTCTATTTGGATAGAAAGAACATATCTTCTTCTCCACTCACAAGGTAGAGATTACCCTCTGTGATCTTTCCATATAAAACAACTATAGCATATTTTACCTTGACAATACAAAATTTCTTGGTAAATATTATAGTATAACCCAAGTCACATAGTTGTCTAACACTTATAAAGTTGTGATTGAGACCTTCGAAAACTAAGATATCATTATGTACCATATATTTTCCTCTAAATTTGGCTTTTCCTAAGGCAAAAATTTTCAAAACTTCATAATTTTAAAATTTTACAACACCCTCATTTTCATATTTGGTACCTATAATAAGATCCTTATTTCCTGAAATATGGGATGTGAATCAACTATCAAGGATCTATACACCATCATGATTTAATTCTTTAAGGGGGATATCTATGACCACCACCTGCTCAACTCTTTTCTTTTTGATCCAAATATTTGAATTTATACACGTTATGGATTGATAATATTGATCTTCCTTGGAGTATAATAGACTAAATTCATCTTTTAGTGTAAATTGACTTTGAATTTTCAGCCCATTCGATGATTAATTAGCTGTTTCTTATGACCACTTTTAGTTTTCTTTGGAACACTCCTATGCATTTTTGATGAGAAATATTTGTCCATGTGTTATAATATTTCACACCAGAAATAGTGACCATAAAAACCATTCATGGAATATTGAACTTCATGTGGCCACCTTTTTTTCTCCAGTTCCCTTTGGAACCTTTTGGCTATGGAACATACATTTTGAGAGTGTCCCATATTTCTATAACAATAACACTTAATATGAGTTGTATCACAATAAATTATTTTTGGACCAGTTATTTCTTGATCTTATAAGTCACATGATTATAATTTGTACCCAGATAAATTTTCAACCATAGAGTGGGTGCCTGTATTCTGACATCAACCATCACAACTTTTGTTTGCGATTAATCTTTATACTAGCCTTATCATTTGGACATGATTGCTGCTTGTGTCTTGTTGGATCTTTATGTTTTACTTTTATCTTTTCTGTCGCATGAGTGATAAACTTTCTTAATGTCATACTAGGAGTCAAGAGTATCTCATGATCTTATTATTTTCTTTGTGGGTTGATAACTTCCTCTTTTGGTTCTTCAATACATTTTATTTTATCTTTTTCCACAATAGTCAAACCATCGATCCCTCTTTTATATTATTTAACTTTGAGCTTGTACTCAACAATTTTTTTCTGAGTTATTTGGAATTGAAGACTTAATATTTTCAATTTATTTCTCTAAATAAGACTTCTCTTCTTACAACTACTGTATATAAAGTTTATCATTATAAACCACTCTGTTTGCTTTCTTTATTTTTTCTCTCCAAACATCTATCTCCTCAAGAGAGGATTCTAATTTATCTTGGATATCAACTCATCCTTTGAGTTTTTCTTCATCATTTTAACTTTATTACCTTATTTTGGAGCTACCTATAACTTCCACCATAACATTTTCTCAATGATCATTGCAGTTCTCCATCTCTTCAACATCAGATTCTTATGAACTGTCATTTTCTTATGAAAGAAGATTTTTTTTTTGAATATTTTTTTCTTAAAATTTTTATTTCCTTTCATATAGACTAAAGAATTATTCATAGAAATTTTGACTTTTTATTCTTCATCATATTGAAACTTGTTTGGGTACCTTAATGCAAGATGTCCAACCTTTCCACATCGAAATCATACAAGTGGAAGTTTCCCTTTGAAATTTACTTTTTCATATTTGTAAATTTGATAAAAAGAATGACATGAATTCATCCATACCTTATTATTTCTACCTATATTCAATAGAGATCTTCTTTATGGCCTTGAATTCCACTTCTTTAGACTTCCATTTTTCCACAGAATCATTATCATCATTTCTCATATTGTATAAAATAAGAGTACTATGCAAGCTATCCAATTTCATCTCCTTTGGATCTTTATTTTCCAATATATAAAATTTTGGATTGAACTATAGTGAAAGTATTATAAATATGGGCTTAACAATATTTAAATCTTCAATAATTTCTCCAAGACCACACATGTATTCCAAAACAAAATTCACCCGATTAAAGAAATCATCAACATACTCATTAGGGTTCATTATCAGATCCTTATATTTTTTCCACAAAAACGTGAAATTTTTCTACTCTAAAATTTTAATTGAATTCATATATATTTAAAAACTTTTCCCATATGGCATGATTTGAATTACATGACATAAACTTTTTGTATATTACATTGGACAATGCTCCCGCTAATGTAATGATTCCTCTAGCATCAACATCCAATTCCCTTTGATCTGATTATGATAAACCAAAACTGTCCACACTATCCAAATTACCATGTGTTGCTGCTATAAAGATATCCATACCTAAAGATCAGAGATAATTTTGCATATGATTCTTCTATAATTGAAAACTATTTCCATCGAAGATCATAATACCTTTATGATTTACAACCTCTATTGAAACCCTTGAGAGAGAAACACTGATATTAACCTTTCTCTCTGATACCAATTGTTATCCAAACTAGGTTAAATAACTTGAGGGGGAGGGGGGAATTAGGGTATGATAGATTAGAACAACTACCCCTTTAGATCTTGTTTTGTCATTAAAAAAAAACTCTTCTCTTCCTTTCCCATAGTAATGTATAAACTAAAATTAAAGAATGCACGATACAAAAAACTTTTACTTGGTTCATCCAAATTGAACTATGTTCAAGGATCATAAAAAGGAAATGTGACTATATACCAAATACACTAAAGCACATCTCTATTACAAAGTTTAGAATGGAATCATTGTCCCTCTTAGTTTACAACCAATCATAATTTTAATGCTTATATTTTTCTCAAATAAAGTGTACTCATTTCTCATTCAGATGATTCTTCATTTTAATCACTTGAATCAATATGATTTACACCTTATTTGTTACATCATTAAGTTCCAATTTCATCCACTTGATGAATACCACATTACCATATTTTTACTAGTAAATCCCTACTGGTTCACATGAGATTTAATTTTTCAAAAACCCTCTTTTCAAACTTTGAAAAAATACCAAATTCTTTACAATAATATCACAATCTTGAGATCTTACAAACTTTCATTAAGCTCACTACTTTCACGAATCTCACATAGCCTTTGCGAAGCTCACTCCTTTTGTGAAGCTTACTTAGCCTTCGTGATTATCACAAATTTTATGATCCTCATAGCTTTCATGAATCTCACATATCCTTCACGAACCCCCTTTCTCTATGAACCGAATGATATTATAAAAACCTTATTGAAAGATACTTTGTGAACCACCTTCTAAAATTCAAATCCTTTGTATTTTTGTTAAGACTTGATTTCTCAAATAAAGGGTACATACACCTATTTATAGATGTTACCTTCCTTTTGTGAAGCTTTTAACCTCACCACCAAATTTTTAAGAAGACATATATTCTTTTTCAAAAACCTCACTATATTTTAAATTCTTAAGGGAAATTTTCTTGTTCACAAAGCTTCTCATAGTCACCTAGATTACCATCAACCCTTCATGCTCAGCCCTCTTTCATGAAGATTCACACCTTCATGAAATGCTGAATTTTTGTGAAGCACCAGATCTTTTAAAAACACCAAACCTTTTATAATTACATGAATTTTACATATTATTAAAGATAAATCCATATAAATACAAATTTCAAAAATCCTAATTCATATTTCAAATTTTGGACCCCAAAAATTTGGCAAATACTAGGAAATTATGCCACCTTATATATTTTTTTTTCTGTACTACCTCTAGAGTATCCATTACTTTCTATTGGATATTTATCAACACAAATCTTAAAAATTATCTCTAGAACTCTACAAATGAACTTGGAAACCTGATTTTTAAACAAACACAATCAACCCAAAAACATTAAAATGTTACCTTGAGAGATTTTTTCCCATCAATGCAAAGATCTTCTTGTCACACAAGGTTTTTCTCAGAGACCTAGAATTGATTATAAGAGACATATTATCTAGTTATGGATGCTATTACTTTTCAATATATAATCATCCTTATAGTAGATGAAAGGTGAATATATGTCTTATGGATATCATTAAATCTTATTTATATGGGTCACTTGATAATAATATATATATGAGAATCCCTAAAGGATTAAAAATACCTAAAGTATTGAAATCAAAACCCAAAGACCTATATTAAATTAAATTGAAGAAATAATTGTATGGATGGAAGAAATTTGGGCGTAAGTGGTATAATTTTTTTAGAGAATGTTTGTTAAATAAAGGGTATATAAATTACCCCATATGCCCATGAATTTTTATTAATAAAAAAACATCTATATATGCAATCATTGATATTTATTTCGATGATTTAAATGTCATCAGAACTCTAGAAGAGATCAATGAAGCAATGAGAAACTTAAAGGATGAATTTTAAATTAAAGAAATGGAAGAAATAAAGTATTTTCTTGGATTAAAAATTGATCATATGCCAAGTGGTATATTTTTCCATCAGAAAAATTACACTAAAAATGTCTTAAAACACTTTAATATGGATAAAGAGAATCCTTTAAGTAATCCAATGGTTGTTCAGTCATTAAATATCTTTTGTTACTAATTTATTGGAAATATTTAGTTCAACCCATACATAAATACACTAGAATAAAATTAAACATAATTTTCATTATCTTTATGGGACTATTATTTGGGTTTATTCTATTCTTACAAATCAAAAAAGAAGATGTTTAGTTTTGTAGATGTAAGTTATTTATCTGATCTACATAATGTGCAATCATAAATCGGTTTTGTGTTCATAGTTAGAGTTACTTAAATATCTTAGATATCACAAAATAAGACACTTTTTGCAACATCTTCAAATAATGTAGAAGTAATAGCTTTACATGATGCATGTCATGAATGTGTCTGGTTGTGATCTATGACTCAACACATTTGAGAAGAAAGTGGAATGCCTATGGATTGTAGACTAAACATATTATTCAAAGTTAATGTTGTCTATATCACACAATTAAAGGAAGTATTCATAAAAAATGATCAGAAAAAACATACCACCAAAATTCTTCTCCTTCAAACAATAGTTAATGAATAACAAAGATATCAAAATGTAATATGTTTGATCCAATGATAATGATGATGATTTATTTACAAAGGCACTCTCAACCGTTATCTTTATAAATCTTATACATGATATAGGGATGAGTAGATTTAAAAATTTGTAATTTATTGTAACTTTTAGGGGGAGTATAATTGGCTGTAATCTTTTAATTATTTTGGTTTTTATCCCATTGGGTTTTTTTAGTAAAGTTTTTTAATGAGGTATCATCAAAAAATGTATGATATTGGTAGGGGTGTACATCCCAAGGGGGAGTGTTATGAATTCATTGAATATGGATAATTATTTAAATGGGGGTGAGACTACCACCCACACCAATACCCCCTTCCACCTACTGTTTCACTACCTATAAATAGGTAGTGCAACCCCCTTGGGTTCTAATATATATGAATGAGATAGATATTGTTGTGGAAACGCCCTAATAAAATTTATCTCTATATTTTTTTCCACTTTATTATCTTTCTTGATACTAAATTTCTATTTTTTTCAATCTTAGTTTTCATAACACCATAAACTATATCAATTTTATTATGAAAATATATAGGATTAGTAGATTGTTAATAAAATAAAATATCATGGGATTTAGTTTATTAAAAATGAATGTGTTTCTGCCAAGGTGTCAAATATTTTTTTTATAAGAGACAATGTTTAGTAAATTTATTTCAAGGTTATATGGTGATATTATTTATGATTATTTTCAGTTAATAGTTCATATCAATTATATAGTGTATGATAATGTATCCATTAATGAATTTTATAGTATATAAAATGATGAAAATTAAATTTTTATGGACATTTATGGAGACAAAAATGTACATGATGATGAAGAACAAGATAATACATAAAAAAGTAAAAAATTATATTAATTTCTTTAAATAGTTTGGCATTATTTTTTAATTTAAAATTTTATTGTTTGAAAGATACTAATATTTATTTTTTTGTTTGTATTTTATGTTTTATGTGGAGGAGATGATTCTGTTGATATGATTACATGGTTGATCAATATTATCTTACTAGAGAATGACCTCATTAAATTATAGGTACACCATGTTGGGGATGTTAGTGTATCCAATAGCATTGTATACATGTGAGGGTCGAGTCCCTACTAGTTTGATGATTTTAGACAGATTTCAAGAGTAGTTTTCACCTATTCATTTGTTCCTCATACAAATAAGTAAATATACATTATTTAATAATTTATCAATATTTTTTATTATCAATTAATAGAACTATTATTTTTAAATTATTATATAAATTTTACATCTCAAGTCATTATTCAAGTTTTTGTGATACTTAGGAACTATTTTTGTGTTCCTTGTTTGTTATGGGAGAAAATCTATATGTATGTAATCACATGTGTGATAATTGGTTGGTATATAAATAAAAAGAATTGTTTATTTTCCTATAATTATATTCATATTTTAATTTATTTTTTATTATTGTTAATGATGAGTATTTAGTACCCCATTTAGGATTCTACTCGACCCTTAATTAAGGATGTATTGGAGGTTTGAATGTATAGGAAATTCCATTAGTTTTTACACAATATTAAGATAAAAGTGGTGTCTAAGGCTTCCTAAAGTGTCTTCAATGAGTTATATGTGGTTAATTGATGTAAATATATGTATTCCCAAGCATGGGATGACTTTTTTGTTTACTGAAAATATGTTTTTTTCTAGAATATGTCCTTTGTGAAGGTTTCGAGTGCAATATAAGCATCAATTAGCCCCACGCCCAACTTGGATTTTGTCAGATTCAACAAATAATATACAAGAACATGATGAAGAATCATCATGTACAACAATTTTTCTTGATTAGATTAGACATATAATCCTGGAACTAATATTTGAGGATGTTTTAATGTTAAATTTATAATTAATTTAATAATAGGAATATAATTCAGTCTTGATTTTCTTTCTTCGATGAAGGTGTTGATTATTTGAAATCCTCATTTGAGTTATACCAAAATTGCACTAAGAGGATCCAAAATAGAATCTATACAGTGGTGATCCAAACATTATCCATAATCTCAAAACAACACCTATCATGTCCCGACCCCCCCGGGCCATGAACCTAGTCATCTGACCCCATGGGTCTCCTGTAATTCCTTGGTTTCCTTCCCATAACACTATGAGATATTACCCATCAGGGAAACTTATTAAGCTAATGACTAAAAACATTAGCCAATACATGTTCTTTTAATGTGTTTTTTACTCACTCACACGTACCTTGTGAAACTTCCTAGTTGGTCACCCATCCTGACACTACTTACGACCAAACATGCTTAACTATGGAGTTTTAATCATATAGGCTCATGAAAATAAAGGTGAACATTATTGACATGGGTAGTAACATTTATACTTTTAAGTCTCAATTTATCAGGGGTGTTATAATATATAAAGACCCATACTTTACAAATAAATATTACATCAAAATTGAATAATATTTATTAATCCTGTTTTTGAAATGAGAAAATGGGTTTTAAAAGTTAAAATATTGCAAAAGATTGAAATGTTTTTACATCTGAATTTAATGTAAAATTAATTCCAATGACCTAAATTATATTAAATAGTAAAAATATATTCTATTTATACATTTAAACCATTCAATAATATAATTTAACCACATAAATTATTTCAATGAAAAAATTTATTTTCAATTAAAGTTAAGCATATTTTTACTATTCATCAAAACATGAAAGTTATCAGAAAAATATCAGAAATTCATCCAAAAATAAATTTTTATACCCCTATTAAAAATATTGTGTTTATGTTGTCATATAAAAATTATAAATGTGTCAAAATCTTAATTTAAAAGGGGTTCGCCATTCAAAGGTGTAAAATTAACCTTAAAAAATAGGTTTTTATACATCAAATATAGTTTTATTCATAACCTATGACTAAAATATCCATTTGATGAATATAAAAAATATATAACACACATATATATCATTAATTTCATTACCAAAAGTAATTAAGTTAAAAATAAAAGTATCTAATTGATTTATATTTTTGATAACTAATTATCATTCAATGAATTCACAATGCATCTTCATAAGTTAGTTATAATTATTCCTGCTAACCAAACGACTAGGCTATAACAGTAATTTTATAATAAGGTAATCTTGTGGTTATTTTAAACTCATGATTGCATGCAAAGAAAACTACTGGAGAATAAAAATTATTTAAAGAAAATATTTCATAAAAACATCTGGGTGTTACATTCTACCCCCCTTAAACCAAATTTCACCCTCAAAATGTGTCACATGGAAACAAATAGATGAAGATACCTATCCCTCATCATATCCTCAAGTTACCATGTACCTTATTCAAATTGGTTGTTCCTCTATAAAACTTTAACCAAGTGAGTGGTCTTGTTTTGTAGAACTTTTTCGCTACCATCCAAAATCTCTATTGGTTGGTATTCATAAGAAAGATCTTGCTCCAGTGGTACTACTTCTGAGCTTAGTACATGTGAAATATTAGATGTGTACTTTATTAGGAGAGATACACAGAACACATCATGGACTTGAGAGAGATTCGGTGGAAGCGCCAATCAGTAAGCTAGCTTCCCAACACGATCCAGGGAGATATACCTAGGGCTCAGCTTGCCCTTCTTTCCAAATATCATTACTCTCTTCCAGGGAGATATTTTTAAGAAAACCTTATCACCCACTTCAAACTCTAGGTCATTTCTTTGGTTTTCAGTATAATTTTTTTGTCTAATCTGAGATACTCTTATGTGCTTTTGAATAGATCTGACCTTTTTTTTCCATTTCATCAACAATATCAGGTCCTAATAGCTTTATTTCCCTAACTTCATCCCAAAAAGTTGGAGTTATGCACTTATTTCTATAGAGGGATTCATAAAGAGCCATCTGAATACTAGAATGAAAGCTATTGTTGTAAGAAAATTACACCAAAGGTAGGTGTTGATCCCAATCTCCTTTGAAACCCAAAGGGAAAGATCTCAACACGTCTTCCAAAGTTTGAATTGTCCTCTCAAACTGACCGTTTTTCTAAGGAAGATAAGAAATGATGAAACTTAACTCTATATACATATCATACTGAAGACTTTGGTATAATTTTGAGGTAAAACTTGGATCCCGATCATATATAATGGAAAGTGGTACTCCATGCAATCTTACCACTTCCTTTACATATATCCTGGAAATCTGATCAAGAGAGAAATCCTCTCTAATAGTAATGAAGTGTGATGACTTTTTAAGGTTATAAAATATAACCCATATAGTATTATGAACTTTAGATGTTTTGGTAAGTCCTAAAATAAAGTCCATAGTGATTTTTCCCATTTCCATTATGGAATGGGTAATGGTTGTAACATCCCCTTAGACTTATGTCTCTCAGCCTTAATTTGCTAACAAACCAAGCATTGAGAGACATATTTAGCAACATCTCTTTTCATGCCATCTCACCTGAAGTACTCTTTCATATCCTTGTATATCATTGTGCTTCTAGGGTGAATAGAGAGTGAATAACTATGAGACTCATCCAATAGCTCCTTCTTTATTTATGGTATGGTAGGAATACAAACCCTATTCCTAAACCTTATTATTTCATCACAATCAAGGTTAAATTCAGGAACATTCTTCACCTTCTTTTGGAGATATACATCTTTCTTCTACACCTCTTTAATCTTCACTTGTATAGATAGCTAAAAATTCATTTTATAAAGATAATATTTATCCCCTTCCATTAAAATTTCAAGATCCATCCTTTGAAAATCCATAAATATTGGATCATTCTTGATCCTAATCATGGATAATCTAACATGGTAATTTTGACTCAAAGCATCTGCCACCTTGTTCTCTTTCCCAGGGTGGTAATGTATCGAGTAGTCATAATATTTAATCAACTCCAACCATCTTCTTTGGTGCATATTTATCTCCCTTTGTGTGAAAATATACTTTAAAATTTTATGATTAGTATAAATATTACACATTTCACCATAAAGATAATGACTCCATATATTTAATGCAAAGATTACCATATCTAACTCCAAATCATGAGTTGGGTAATTTTTCTCATGAATTTTCAACTACTATGAGGCATAAACTATTACCACATCATTTTTCACAAGAACACATCCCAACCCCTTCTTGGATGCATCACTGTAGATCACAAACCTTTCTCCATTACAAGGTAGTGTGACCACAGGTTCACTAGCTAAAATTATTTTTAGCTCTTTGAAATTCTCTTCACATTCCTCCATCCAAACAAACTTAACTCCTTTCTGAGTCAACTTGGTGAGTGGATTGGATAATCATGAAAAATATTTCACAAAACATCAATAATATCCAGCCAAACCAAGAAAGCTTTGGATCCCTCTTACCGTTGTTGGTATCAACCATCTTTCAATAACCTTTGTTTTTGATGGATCCATATATATCCCCTCTCTTGATATTATGTGACCAAAAAATGAAAATTTCTGAAGCAAAAATTCACACTTCTTAAATTTGGCTTAAAGCTTCTCCTTTATCAGGGTATTTAGTACAATTATCAAGTGATCTTCATGTTCTTCCTTGATTTTTGAATAGACAAGAATATAATCTATAAAGACTACCAAAAACTGATCAAGATAGTCTCTAAAGACTCTATTCATTATATCCATGAAGAGAGGTGGGTCATTAGTAAGACCAAAATGCATCACTATAAATTCATAGTATCCATACCTTGTATGGAATTCCATATTTGGTATATCATCCTTTTTAACTCTTAATTTATGATATCCTAAATTAAGATCAATCTTGGAAAAGTATTTAGCTCCACGTAGTTGGTTAAATAAGTCATCAATGTGGGGAAGAGGATATTTGTTTTGATAATGATCTTGTTAAGTTCTCGATAATCAATGCAGAGTCTCATTAATCCATCTTTCTCCATAAAAAATAGAGTATGTGCTCCCCAAGGTGACACACTAGGGCGTATGAATCCCTTATCAATATTCTCTTGGAGTTTCTTTTTCAATTCCTATAACTAAATTGGGGATAATCTATAAGGTGTCTTTGAAATAGGCATAACACCCGGTATGAGTTCTATTGAAAACTCAACTTCATGATTTAGTGGAAGACTAGGGAATTCCTCCAGAAAGAAATCATCAAACTTTCGTAAAACGGGTGTATTATTAATCATGATTTTCTCTCCAACCATTTGAGATAAATAACCTTCATTTATAGGAATCAAGACCCATAATATGGAAGAAATTTCTAATAGAATATTATATTCATCCTTGCATCAATATATGATCACAGATTGATCTGAAATATTAAATACTACTTACCTTCCTTGGAAATTGATATGAGCTCCATATAGATAAAATCAATCCATGTCAAGAATCACATAAAATTCCACTATAGGAAGGATCACAAGATTTTAAGGAATCACTTTACCACAAACTTCAACCAGAGAAGAATTATAAACTTTTGATGCGACTGTTGTTCTATTAGGAGTTGTCATAACTAACTCAACATCTAATTATTGAGGCAATATGACGATACCATTAGAAAAATCTTCAGAAATAAAAGAGTGGGTGTATCCAGAATAAAATAAAACATTTTCTACTTTAGAGTGGATGGTAAGGGTACCTTTCACCACTTTATTATCATACTCCACGTCGTTGATAGTGATTGCATGTGTCTTTCCTTTATCTTTGTCCTTTAGATTTTGTTTATGTTGATCATCATAAATAACACTTGGATTATGGAATTGATAGGAATAATGCCCCATTTCCTTTCACTTGTAACATTGAAGTGTAGGAGGTGCATTCTGTATAACCTTTTCTTTGTTCGCATTGTTAGAAATATTTTTCCCATTACTTAGGCATTCAACTACCTGATGAACCTCTTTTCCACACTTAAAACATTTACTAGTACCTTTAATACAATTAACTCCATGTTTATTTCCACACTTTGAGCATAAGGGAAAACTCATCTTATTTTAAGTGTGGTATTTATATTTTCCTTTGAATTCCATTTTTCTTTTCTTATCAAACCCATATGACTGATGGGTTACTACAATCTCCATCCCAACCTTGATAGAACATCAAAAAACTTCCTCATATCTATTGAATTACCTTATAGATAATTCCCTTTAGAGACTTGGTTTTATGCCACTAAATAATCAATCAATTTTACTCTCAGGTTGGATAATAATTACAGAAGCATACCTTGCAAGTATTGTAAAATTTGATTCGTAGGTACCAATGGATTCATAATACTTTTGATTAAGTTCAAGGAACTCCTTCTCTATATTTGTTTGAAGAATAAGAGGAAAGTACTTATTGAAAAATAAGTTCTTGAACTTGTCCCATTCCATGGACTCAATTTCATCTCTTTCCCTCATATTCTTGATAGGATTACACCATTTATTAGATTCAACTTCCAAATGATATACTACTAAGATGAAATTATCATGTTCAAAACATTATAGAACTGAAAATATCTTTTTATTGGCACTAAAACATTATTCATCCACTAATGAATCAGAATAACCACTGAATGAAGGTGGACGCTACCTCATGAAGGATTCAACAAGATGTTGCTCCCTCCTTTGCTCATTTGGAATTATGGAATGATTCATAGCTTTAGAAATTTGTGTGAGTGTGTCTATAAGATGTTTCATTCTATATCCCATAACATTTGGTTTCTTAGGGGGACAATCATTACATTGCCTATCACATTTAGCATTAATGCAGTTCCTTCAGGTTCCAGCCATTGACTAAAACCAAGAAGCATAGTGTGAGAAACACAAATCATAATAGGAAAACCACATAATAAAGAATAAAATTTCAATTTAGGACACTTTAGGTTTTATCCAAGGTTATTCATGGTCATTTTTAAAACACTAGGATTGTATCCTATACTTAGAAAAATCCTTAGGGTTCTTACTAAGGCTTTCTCATCCTAGTTTCCAAAGGTTAACTATAACTTTGATCTAATACCAACTATAACAACCCATAATTTACATATAGATATTAATTCAACATTGAAGAATATTTATTATATAACATAACAAAAACTATGCTAGGACTATATAGGTTTAGTTTCTTTAGAAACTTGGAAACATAAACAACTGGTTCATAAAACATCCACATTGTCTTCTGCTTATTTCATCATAACTAGAATCCTTTTTGGCATATCTTAATAAATACCTTTCTTCATGACCTATGGAAAATAAACATATGAAAGGGTGATCTCAAATTCTCAGTAAGGGTAAACAAGGGAAATATCAATCATATCATAATAATAAGAATATAACATTTGAAAATCTTATCCTATATATGCAAGACCATAATATCATGTCACGAGATAAATCATAAAAGTGAAATGTAATCCCAATAGTGATAACATAAGACATGAAATTTCATGGAATACACACATAATCATAGAAAATAATTTCATATTAGTCAATGATCATTGAAAAAACCATCATAGCATAAAAACTCCATTACTGAACCGAGTTCACTCCTTGTTCTAGCCCTATATTACTGAAATAGATTTAATTTCTGTTCCAATCATGTCTATCTCATGAGATATAAATATTTACCCAATTAATTGGAGGGAGATATAGTTCCCACACATCTTATAATGAAACCATTATTATGTGTGCCACAAAAACATAAAAACATTCACCATAACATAACCCATGAAATAAAATGGGCTTCTTAAACATCATTCCATCACAATTTATATAAAACAAATGGATTTCCTAAATAACATTCCATCATAAAAACAATAAAATCATAGTAATCATAGGTATACAAATATAAACATATTTAAATAGTTTCATCTTAGATTGAAAATAATTTTGAGAAAACACTTGAAATTAATTCCTGGGGAAAATATCCTTTCTTCTTAAAAAATGTTTTCCTTCCTCAAAATGCCAATTTTTTTAGAAGAAACCATTTTATGTGAAAATAAAATTGTAATATTATAGGTTAATATTTAATTAAATAATGAATTATTAAAGTGTAAAAATCCATTCATGCCGTACAAGTAAAAAAAAACATTTTTCTCATACTTTTTCCAGAAAAGTCAAAAGTACCTCGTATTGAAAACAATAAAATATTCCATTCATACCGTTTAGTAAAAATCCATCAATGGGTAAAATTAAATTTAGAAAATTATATAAGGATATAAATAGTATTTTTAAATAAATATTTATGAAACATGGAAGTGGATAATAAATATACCCCAGTAAATACTTAAAAATAAACAATCTTGAATAAAAATGAGATTTTCAAATTTATCCCTTACCTTAGGTCCAATATCCTTTGTATGTATTTGAACCTCCTATATAATGATTTAAATAATTTTATTGACTTAATATTGAATCATAATCATTTTTATGATATCATATATGATTATATTATCATCCGTTTGTTAGTAACATTTTATTGTTACTCGTTATTCAGATATTGACTACTTTATGTTCTTATGTAAGATTTGTCAGATAAGTTCACGTTCCACTTATTAGGTTATAATTAAATAATTTATAGAATGATATTAGTATAATATATATAATATTTATTCATCCAATTAATGTATATAATCATGGTTTAATGAAGATAATGTAGAATGAATCACATCGCATCGTGGAGATGGTAGGTCGTACGTATGCACAAGCGTTGATATTATTACCAAAATTATTGAATGGTATTGAAGTGTATGGTGTATGATATTTTATAATTATTATAATTTTATAATAATCATATATAGTTATTATTTCCATCATTATACCCATCCAAGTAAGGTGGTGGTGAAAAATAGATTACACCACAACGTGGAGAAGGTATGCCGTACGTACGCACACGCAGTGATTTGATTTTTCATAGGATAGATATAAGGTGAAATATGGTTGTTTAATATTTATAATAACATATTATTATATGATTTATACTGATGTTATTAATTTATAATGAAACAACTAATTAAGATGAGGTAGAAGAAGAAATAAGTTTGAAAGAATCGTAGAAGAGATTACCTCTTCCTTGACGTGCTTCCTCTAAATCTCTTCTTACAACACTAGAGTTGGTCTTTGAGGATGATCAAAAACTATAGAATGAAAATATGTGAGTTTATAAGAAAAAAGGGCAGGGAATTTCCAAGATTTAATGATCAAAATGAAGTGAATAGGTGAGGGAGGAGGTTCCAATTTATAATTGAGGTGAGGGACACTTTTGGAAACTCCATAAATAATAATTTATAATAAAATAAAACCCTACCAAAAAACTTCCAAAATGTACCAATTTCAAAGCTAAGATGAGATAGAGTTGTAATCTCATCAAACAATAAATTTTGGACAAGTTATTTTGTCAATTTAAACCATATCTTTTTAATTGAAATTCAATTATTCTATTTAATTTTAACTGTGGTAATAACATTCTAAAAATTTAATGGTTATAAATATTTACTTATATGGTGTTAATTGACCATAAATGGATATTTTATGAAATTTTAGACCTTATAATTATCAATTTGTAATTTTTAACTATTTTTATTATTTTTAAATAATTTAATAAAATGTTATTTTTATAAAATATCAATAATATCAATTTTAACACTATTCATTTATTTTAATTCAAATAAAATCCACATAGAAGTTAAATTCAAAAAAAAAACTCCTAATATGTCATAGTAACCTAGAAAATTAGTGGATCATATTAATTATTTCATATGATATTTCTTTTAATATTTTTAATACCATTTATTTTGATATTTCTATTAATAAAATAATTTCTACATCACTATTGTGTTATCGTTAATGGTAATTATTTAATCTCTAGAAATTATAAATAAATTTCTATGATGTAGGTAATGATTTTATATTTCCAGATACTATCTATGGTCAATATTATCTCCTAGTTAACCATATATTAAAATTAATATACTTATATAAAATGAGATTATGACATTTTGTCACATTCATTAGTTTTTATTTTATTCATGTCATATTCATAGATAAGTGGCCATTAATTTATTCCATTTAGAAAAATAGATGATAATGGTCGAATTTAGTCATCTAATAGGATTTTACAGGTGTTAAGTTAATTTTATAAGATTATTTTTACCTTTAATTACCCGATTTACCTTTAACCATGGTAATAAAAATAATTACCAAAGTTACTATTCATAATACCCAAAAATAAAAGTAGCCTATTAAAATAATTTGGACCAACAGATTCCAAATATGAAATTTATTTTTCAAAATTCAAAACATAGAAGTTGCAGTAATTAATTTAAAATTAATCCCATTTTTGAAATGAGAAAACAAATTTTAAAATTTAAAATATTGAAAAAGATTGAAATGTTTTTATATATGAATTTAATGTAAAATTAATTCCAATGACCTAAATTATATTAAATGGTAAAAATATATTATATTTATACTTTTAAACAATTCAATAATATAATTTAACCATATAAATTATTTCAATGAAAAAAGTTATTTTCAATTAAAATTTAGCATATTTTTACTATTCATCAAAACATGTAAGTTATCAGAAAAATATCATAAATTCATCAAAAATACATTTTTATACCCTTATTCAAAATAAAATGTTTGTTTTGTCATATAAAAATTATTAATGTGTCAAAATCTTAATTTAAAAGGGGTTCTCTATTCAAAAGTGTAAAATCAACCTTTTAAAAAAATTGGTTTTTATACATCAAATATGGTTTTTTTCATACCCTTTGACTAAAATATACATTGGATGAATATAAAAAATATATAACACTTATATATCTCATTAATTTCATTAATAAAAGTAATTCACTCAAAAATACAAGTATCTAATTGATTTATATTTTTTATAAATAATTGATAGCTAATGAATTCACAATGCATTTTCATAAGTTAGTTATAATTATTACCACTAACCAAATGACTCGGTTATATTGATAATTTTATAATAAGGTAATCTCGTGGTTTGTTTAAACTCATGACTGCGTGCAAAGTAAGAAACCGAAGAATAAAAATTATTTAAAGAAAATATTTCATAAAAACATCTAGGTCTTACATTATACCCCACTTAAACTAAATTTCACCCTCAATATTCATCACTTGGAAACAAAAAGATGAGGATACCTCTCCCTCATTATATACTCAAGTTCCCATGTATCTTCTTCAAAATGAGGGTTCCTCCATACAACTTTAACCAAGCGAGTGTTATTTTTTCGTATAAATTTTCGCTATGATCCAAATTCTCTATCAGTTGGTCTTCATAAGAAAGATCTTGATCTAGCGGTATAACTTCTGAGCTTAGTACACATGAAGGATAAAATATGTAATTTCTTAGGAGAGATACATGAAACAAAATATGAACTTGAGAGAGATTCGGTGGAAGCACCAATCATTAATCTACATTCCCAAAACGATCCAGAATTTCAAAAGGACCGATATACCTAGGGACCAGCTTGACCTTCTTTCCAAATATCATTACTCTATTCCAGGGAGATATTAGTAAGAACACTTTATCACCCACTTCAAACTCTAGGTCTTTTCTTTGGTTGTCAACATAATTTTTTTGTCGACTCTGAGATGCTCTTATGTGTTGTTGAATAGATCCGACCTTTTTTGCCATTTCATCAACAAGATCAGGTCCTAATAGATTTATTTCCCCAACTTTATCCCAACAAGTTAGAGTTATACACTTCTTTTCATAGAGGGATTCATAAGGATCCATCTAAATACTGGATTTAAATCCATTATTGTAAGAAAATTCCACCAAAGGTAGGTTTTGATCCCAACCTCAATTGAAATCCAAAGAGAAAACTCTCAACATGTCTTCCAAAGTTTGAATTTTCCTCTCAGACTGACCATATTTCTGAGGATGATAAGCAGTGATGAAACTTAACTCTGTATCCCAAGCATGATGAATAATTTTCTAGAACTTAAAGGTAAACCTTGGATCCTGATCATATATAATGGAAAGTGGTACTCCATGGAATCTTACCAATTCCTTTACATATATCCTAGTAAGCTGATCAAAAGAGAAATTCTCTCTATTAGAAATGAAGTGTACTGATTTTGTAAGGTGATAAACTATAACCCATATAACATTATGACCTTTAAATGTTTTGGGAAGTCTGACAATAAAGTCCATAGTGATGTTTTTCCATTTCCATTATGACATGGGTAATGGTTGTAACACCCCCTTAGACTTCTATCTCTTAGCCTCAACTTTCTGACAAACCAATCATCGAGATACATATTTGGTGGCATCTCTTTTCATGCCATCCCACCAGAAGTACTCTTTTAGGTCCTTGTACAACTTTGTGATTCCAGGGTGAATAGTGAATTAAGAACTATGAGACTCATCCAATATTTCCTTCTTTAATTATGGTATGGGAGGAATACAAACCTTGTTCATGAAACTTATTATTTTATCACAATCAAGGTTGAATTCAGGAAAATTCCTCACCTTATTTTGGAGATCTACATCTTTCTTATGTGCCTCCTTAATATTCACTTGTATAGATGGCTAAACATTTATTTTAGAAAGATAAAATTTCTCCCCTTCCATTAAAATTTCAAGATCCATACTTTGAAAATCCATAAATATTGGATCTTGCATGATCCTAATCATGGATTATCTAGCATGTTCTTTTTGACTCAAAGCATTTTCCACCTTGTTTGATTTCCTAGGGTGGTAATGTATTGAGCAGTCATAATCTTTAATCAACTCTAACCATCTTATTTGGTTCATATTCAACTCCTTTTGTGTGAAAATATACTTTAAACTTTTATAATCCATATAAATATCACACCTTTCACCATAAATATAATGCCTCCATATCTTTAATGAAACGATTACCGTAGCTAACACCAAATCATGAGTTGGGTAATTTTTCTCATGAATTTTCAACTACTGTGAGGCATAAGCTATCACCATATCATTTTTCATGAGAACACATCCTAGCCCCTTATTGTATGCATCACTATAGATCAAAAACCATTTTCCACTACAAGGTAGTGTGAGCATAGGTGCACTGGATAACCTTATTTTTAGGTCTTTGAAATTCTCTTCACATTCCTCTGTCCAAACGAACTTAAATCCTTTCTAAGTCAACTTGGTGATTGGATTAGATAATCGTGAAAAATATTTCACAAAACGTCGATAATATCTAGCCAAACCAAGAAATATTTGGATCTTAGTTACCATTTTTGGTCTCAACTATCTTTCAATAACCTCTATTTTTGCTGGATCTATAGATATCCCCTCTCTTGAGATTATGTGACCAAAAAATGAAACTATATGAAGCCAAAATTCACACTTGGTAAATTTGGAATAATATTCTCCTTTCTTAGGGTCTTTAGTACAATTCTAAAGTGATCTTCATGTTCTTCCTTGATTTTTGAATAGATAATAATATCATCTATAAAGACTACCACAAACTGATAAAGATAGTTTCTAAAGACTCTATTCATTAGATCCATGAATATTGAAGGGGCATTAGAAAGACCAAAAGACATCACTATAAATTTATAGTGTCCATACCTTGTAGGGAATGCCATATTTGGTATATCCTCTTTTTTGACCCTTAATTTATGATATCCTGAATGAAGATCAATCTTGGAAAAGTATTGAGCTCTGCATAGTTGGTCAAATAAGCCATTAACACAGTGAAGAGGATATTTGTTTTGATAGTGATCTTGTTAAGTTCTAGATAATCATTGTAGAGTTTCATTGATCCATATTTATCCTTAACAAATAGAACAGGTTCTCCCCAAGGCGACTCACTTGGGCGTATGAATCCTTTATCAAGATTCTCTTGGAGTTTCCTTTTCAATTCCTGCAACTCAATTGGGGCCATTCTATAAGGTGTCTTTGAAATAGGCATAGCACCCGGTATGAGTTCTATTGAGAAATCAACTTCATGATTTGGTGGAAGACCTGGAAATTCCTCCATAAACACATCATAAAACTCCAGTACAATGGGCGTATTCTTAATTGTGAGTTTCTACCCAACCATTTGAGATAAATAACCTTTATTTATAGGAATCAAGACCCATAAGATGGAATAAATTTATACTAGAAGGTTATATTCACACTTTCATTGATAGATGATCATAGATTGATTTGGAATAGGAAATTTGACTTCCCTTTCTTGGAAATTGATATGAGCTTCATATATAGAAAGCCAATCCATGAAAATAATCACGTAAAATTCTACTATAGAAAGGATCAAAAGATTTGTAGGAAGCACATTCTCACAAACTTCAACTGGAGAAGAATTATAAACTTTTGATGTGACTGTTGTGCCATTATGAGTTGTCACAGCTAACTCAACATCTAATTGTTGAGGTAATATGATGATACCCTTAGAAAAATTTTTAGAAATAAAAGAGTGGGTGATCCAGAATCAAATAAAACATTTTCTACTTTAGAGTGGATAATAAGTGTACCTTTCACAACATCATTATCATACTCCACGTCGCTGATAGTGATTGCATGTGACTTTCCTTTGTCTTTGATCTTAAGAGTTTGTTGACGTTAATCATCATCAATAACCCTTGGATTAGGTAATTGATTGGAATAATTCCCCATTTCCTTGTACTTGTAACATTGAAGTGTATGAGGTGAATTATGTGTAGCCTTTTCTTTGTTCACATTGTTAGAAATATTTTTCCCATCAATTCGGCATTCAACTACCCGATGAACCTTTTTTCCATACTTAAAACATTTACTAGTCCCTTTAATACAATCCCCTCTATGTTTCTTTCCACACTTTGAGCATAAGGGAAAACTCATCTTATTTTTAGTGTAGTCTTTATATTCTCCTTTGAATTACATTTTTCTCTTCTTACCAAACCCATATAACTGATGGGTTACTCCAATATCCATATCAACATTGAGGGCACATCGAACATTTTCCTCTTAGCTATTGAAGTCCCTTATGGATAATTCTCTTTATAGACTTGGTTTTAATCCACTAAAGAATTGATCAATTTTACTCTCAAGTTGGATAATAATTCCAGAAGCGTACCTTGAAAGTCTTGTATAATTTTATTCGTAGGTTCCAAAAGATTCATCATCCTTTTTCTTAAGTTCAATGAAATCCTTTTACATATTTGTTCAAAGAATATGAGGAAAATACTTTTTGAAAAATAAGTTCTTGAACTCGCCCCATTTCATGGACTCAATTTCATCTCTTTGCCTCACATTCTTGATAATATTTCACCATTGATCATATTCACCTTCCAAAAGATATACTGCTAAGATGAATTTATCATGTTCAGTACATTGTATAACTGAAAATATATTTTCAGTGGTAATGATCCATTATTCATCCACTAATGGATCAGAATACCCACTGAATGAAGGTGGATGCTTCCTCATAAAGGATTCAACAGAATGTTGCTCCCTCCTTTGCTCATTTAGAATTCCGGCATGATTAATTGATTGAGAAAGTTGTGTGATCACGTTTATAATATTTTTCATTCAAGATATCATAACATTTAGTTTCTTAGGGGGACAATCATTTCATTTCCCACCGCATTCAGCATTAACGTTGTTCCTTCGAGTTCCATTCATTAACTAAAACCAAGAATCATAGTGTGAGAAAAAATAATCATAAAAGGAAAACCACATAATCAAGAATAAAATTTAAATTTAGGACACTTTAGGTTTTATCCTAGGTTATTCATGGTCATTTATAAAACACTAGGATTGTATCCTATAATTATACATATCCTTAGGGTTCTTAATAAATATTTCCAATCCTAGTTTCCAAAGGTTAACTATACGTTTACTCTGATACCAACTATAACAGACCATACTTTACATATAAATATTACTTCAACATTGAATAATATTTATTACATAACATAAAAAAAACCATGCCAGTACCGTATAGGTTTGGTGTCTTTAGAAAATGGGAATCATAAACAACTGGTTCATAAAACATCCACATTGTCTCCCGCTTATTTCTTCATAACTAGACTCCTTTTTGACATATCTCACTTAATACCTTTCTTCATGACCCGGGGAAAAAATATATAAAAGAGTGAGCTCAAATACTCAGTAAGGGTAAATAAGGGAAATATCAATCATATCATAATCACAAGAACATAACATTTGAAAATCTTATCCTGCATATGGAAGATCATAATATCATGTCATGAGATAAATCATAGAAGTGAAATGTAATCCCAGTAGTCATAACATAAGACATGAAATTTCATGGAATACATAAATAATCATCAAAAATCATTTCATATTATTCAAGTCTCATTACCGAGACCATCATAGTGGACAAAGCCCATTGCTGAACCGAGTTCACTCCTCATTACAGCCCTGTATTACTGAACCAGATTTACTTTCCATTCCAGTCATTTCTATCTCATGAGATATAAATTTTTACCCAATGAATTTGAGGGATATATAGGTCCCAAACATCTCATAATGAAACCATTCTTACATGTTAAACAAAAACATAAAAACATTCACCATAACATAACCCATGAAATAAAATAATTTTCTTAAACATAATTCCATCATAATTTATATAAAACAAATGGATTTTCTAAATAAAATTCCATAATAAACACAATAAAATCATTGTAATAATAGGGATATAAATATAACCATATTTAAATATTTTCATCTTATATTGAAAATAATTTTTTAGAAAACACTTTAAATTAATTCATGAGGAAAATATCCTTTCTTCTTCAAAAATGTTTTCCTTCCTCAAAATGCCACACAATTTTAGAAGAAATAATTTATATGAAAATAACCTTGTAATATTGTAGGTTAATCTTCAAGTAAATAATTTATTATGAAAATGTAAAAATCCATTTAGGACATACAATTAAAAAAACATTCTTCTCATACTTTTTCTAGAAAAGTCAAAAGTACCTCCTACCGAAAATGAAAAAAGATTCCATTCATTCTGTTTAGTAAAAACTCACCAATGAGTAAAATTAACTTTAAAAAATTATAGAAGGATATAAAGAATATTTTTAAATACATATTTAGGAAACATGGATGTGGATGATAAATATACCCCAGTAAATACTTACGAATAAACAATCTCAGATAAAAATGAGATTTTCAAAGTCATCCCTTACCTTAGGTCCAATATCATTCGTATGTATCTGAACCTCCTATATAATGATTTAAATAATGTTATTAACTTAATAAAAAATCATAATAATTTTTATGATATCATATATGATTATATTATCATCTGTTTGTTAGTAACATTTCATTGTCACTCGTTATTCAGATATTGATTACTTTATGTTCTTATGCAAGATTTTTCGGATAATTTCATGTTCCACTTATTAGGTTATATTTAAATAATTTAAAAAATTATATTACTTTAATATATATCATATTTATTCATTCAATTCATGTATTTAATCATGTTTTAATCAAAATCATGTAGAATGAATCACATCGCTTCATGGAGATAGTATGTCGTATGTACACACGAGCGATGATATCGTTCACAAAATTATTGAATGATATTTAAGTGGATGGTGTATGATATTTCATAATTAGTATCATGTTATACTAATCATATATTTTTATTATTTCCATCATTATACCCATCCAAGGTGGTGGTGAAAAACATATTACACCACGGTGTAGAGACAGTAAGCCGTACTTACGTACACGCGACGATTTTTTTTTCATAGGATGGATAGAAGGTGAAATATGGTTTTTAAATATTTATAATAACATATAAGTATATGAGTGATATTTATGTTATTACTTTATAATGATAAAACTATTAAAGAGTAGGTAGAAGAAGAAAGAAGTTTGAAAGAATCAGTTGAAGAGATTATCTCTTCCTTGACGTGCTTCTTCTAAATCTCTTCCTAGAGCACTAGAGTTGGTCTTTGAGGATGACCAGAACCTATAGAATAAATATAAGGGAGTTTAGAAGGAAAATGGTAGGGGATGTCTGAGCTTTAAGGCTCAAAATCAAGTGAATAGGTGAGGGAGGAGGTTCCCTTTTATAATTGAGGTGAGGGGCACTTTTGGAAACTCCATAAATAATAATTTATAATAAAATCAAACCCTACCCAAAAATCTTAAAAATGTCCCAATTTAGAAGATAAAATGATATAGGGTTTTAATTTCATCAATAAATAAATTTTTACAAGTTATTTTGTCAATTTAAACCACATATTTTTAATTGAAACTCAACTATTCTATTTATTTTTAATTGTGGTAATAACATTCTAAATATTTAATGGTTATAAATATTCACTTATATGGTGTTAATTGATCATAAATGGATATTTTATGAAATTTTAGACCTTATAATTATAAATTTTTAATTTTTAAATATTTTATGATTTTTAAATAATTTAATAAAATGTTATTTTTATAAAATATCAATAGTTTCAATTTTAACACTATTCATTTATTTGACTTCAAATAAAATCCACATAGAAGATAAATTCTAAAAAAAATATTTAACACACTCTTAACATGTCATAGTTACCTATAAAATTAATTGAGAATATTAATTAGTTCATATGATATTTTATTTAATATTTTTAACACAATTTGTTTTGATATTTCTATTAATAAAATAATTTCTACATCACTACTGTGTCATCATTAATGATAATTATTTAATCTCTAAAAATTATAAATAAATTTCTATGATGTAGGTAATTATTTTATCTTTAAATATACTATCTATTGTTGATATTATGTCCTATTTATCCATATATTAAAATTTATATACTTATATAAAATGAGATTGTGACATTTTGTCACATTCATTAGTTTTTATTTTATTCATGTCATATTCATAGGTAAGAGGCCATTAAGTTATTCAATTTTTACAAATAGATGATAAGGGTATAATTTATTCATCCAATATTATTTTTATAGGTGTTAAGATAATTTTATAATATTATTTTTACCTTTAATTTTCCGATTTACCTTTAACCATGGTAATAAAAATAATTACCAAAGTTACTATTCATAATGTCAAAAAATAAAAGTATCTAATTAACATAATTTGTAACTAAAGATTCTAAATATGGAATCCATTTTTCAAAATTCAAAACACAGAAGTTACAGTAATTAATTTAAAATTAATCTCATTGTTGAAATGAGAAAACGAGTTTTAAAAGTTTAAATATTACAAAAGATTGAAATGTTTTTACATCTGAATTTAATGTAAAATTAATCCCAATGACATAAATTATATTAAATGATAAAAATATATTCTATTTATACTTTCATACCATTCAATAATATAATTTAATCATATGAATTATTTCAATGAAAAAAGTTATTTTCAATTAAAATTTAGCATATTTTTACTCTTCATCAAAAAACGAAAGTTATCAGAAAAATATCAGAAATTCATTCAAAATAAATTTCTATACCCCGATTAAAAAATAACATGTTTAGGTTGTCATATAAAAATTATTAATGTGTCAAAATCTTATTATAAAAGGTATTCTATATTCAAAGGTGTAAAATTAACGTTTAAAAAAATAGGTTTTTATACATCAAATAGGGTTTTATTCATACCCTATAACTAAAATATCCATTGAATGAATATCAAAAATATATAACACATATATATATAATTAATTTCATTAAAAAAATTAATTCACTAAAAAATACAAATATCTAATTTATTTATATTTTTTATAAATAATTGATAGCCAATAAATTCACGATGCATTTTCATAAGTTAGTTATAATTATTCCTATTAACCAAATAGGTAGGCTATAATGGTAATTTTATAATAAGGGTGTCTCATGGTTAGTTTAAACTTTCAATTTCATGAAAATTAATCTACTTAAGAATAAAAATTATTTAAATAAAATATTTCATAAAAACATCTGGGTATTACATAATCTCCCCACCTAAAGCACAACATCCTTGTTGTAAACTCCACAACTCAAAATTAGGCAGTACCACTGCACTTCCTGCTGGGTGTGAAGGGGAAGTATTCCCTAAAGAATTTAGCTGGATACCCAAGCCTTCTTTTTCCCAATCTCTCATTTATTCAAAATTAATTTCATAAGATTAAACATATAAGAGGTTATAAATTCATATGATTAATGCATATATTGTCCATAATGTTTATTCATATGTTGTAAAACATGAATAAATGAGATAGAAAATAAGAATCACCCATGATTTACTATATAAACCACTATCATGTGATGTTAGGTGGTGTGCATTGATACTTGTTCAAACCTCTCTTGAACTCAAAGATATTTTCATCTTATTACTTTGCACCTGAGGCTCTAGCAGTCTATGGAGAAATATAGGATCCCACTAAAATGTTGAGTGATTTAGATCAGTTAGTGGATACATCCATAGGTGGAAGTTTTTTTTCTTCAGTTTAGTGATCTATATAAAACTTATCAAACTGAGATCAAGGGGATAATAGGAATCTTCAGTGAATCGTATGCATTTATAGTATTTATTCATTTCAATTTTATACATAGTTTCATATTGTCTTGCATGGAGATCCTTATCAAAGGAGTTTTAATCACTTCCACTTTATCTGATGATTATTATTAGACTGTAAATAAACCATTTGGTGGTATCAGAGGGAACCTATGCTTAAGTTTTATGAAAAAATTCATTTAAATTAAGAATAAATAAAAATAGAGCATCATTTTCTAGGGTTTTTGAAAATATAAAAAAGATCTTTACCCTTGCATAGCAGGGCTACGTAATGGTAACTGAAGTGTTACCTTTACACAAATGGGTTGTGTAAAGGTAACTAATGTATTACCTATATGAAAGAGGCTATGTAAAATTATATGTGGTTTTCTTAAGGTTACATAAAGTTAACCATGGAATTACCTTTATGAAAAGGAGTTCACGCAAAGGTAATGTCATGTTTTAAAGTTTTATGTAAAGGTAGATCAATTCTTACCCTTACATGAAGAGTTCACATACATAAGAGACTTTGTGTAAATGTTGTGATCTATTTTAAATATTTTCATAAAGTTTATTGAACATTACCTTGAAGTAATAAGGAATTATAAGTTCACATAAATATAGGTTTGTACTTACCCTTACATGAAAATTCATGTAAAGGTAATAGATTATGTACCCTTACATAGCATATGATTGGTAAGGGTCATGGATATCTACCCTTACATAGACTGTCTATGTAAGGGTATAAGGAGTACACCCTTATGTGGAATATGGATCCTACGTAAGGGTAAAGATAATTTTTTTTAATTTCTTTTTGAAATTTTAAATGGTTTTTATGATTTATAGAATGTTTATAAATCATATTAAAAGGTATTTTTGCAATATTTTATTTAAAAATAATTTATAAATTGATTTATTAATTATAAATAGTTTATAATTAATTAAATAAATGTTTATGAAACTTTTATATTATTAAGTATTAAATGTTAATATTTTAAAATACCTTTTAGACCAAATTATATAGCATGTATTATGATCTAGAAATAAAAGTGTTTTTTTAGAAATCATAAATGATAATTTATAAAGGGTTATAAATTATGAAATAAGGAAAACATATACAATGTTTCTATTTAAATTACAAATTATTCACAATTAATTAATTTGAATATTTTAAATTAAAGGGGCCTTATTTAGAACAATATTTAAATCACATAAAAAGGTTTTTAATGATTGATTTGATCAAATTTTAAATGATGATTAAATATATGATATTATATTATGTAAAATGTTAACATAATAGAAAATTAGATGATAAAAATGTTTATAATTAAAAATATTATGTATTTAAAATAATATTCCATATAATGATGACTATGAAAGTGTTTATATTATAATGAATATAAAATATTTATGTTCATATTTATGGAATGACCATAATATAAATTTAAAATTATAAAATTTTTATAGTTATATTTTATATATGAATTGTTCATATAGGTTTATCTCATGTTTAAATATTTGAATTATTCATATATTTAATATTTATTCCATACTATATTTATTTTTCATAAATTGTTTAAGAAATGTGAATATTGTTTATGATTTAGTTTAAATTGTTAAACTTCTTATAAGATAGAGATTTGTATTACATGTTAGGCATCATTAGTGAATTTAGTTTTTTATTTACCATTACCTCAATTTATATTTAGAGTTATGAAATTTAATTTAGTTACTGAATATAGTTTATGCATATTAGGTTTTGGAGTTTTGATGAACTGAATTCTCTCTTGTGTAAAGTATCCCTAGGTAGATGGACTTGGGGTCAAACTACTTACCTAGCTAGAGTCTTATGACTTATTTTGGCTGGTTAATGAGGTTGTATATCTATCTATCTAGAATTACTCATGTGGAGATTGTAAATCTCATATAACTCTATTTCTTTTCATGAAGTGTTCATATACCTTATTCATATGATGCATTCAGATATGTATGAGAATACTTGAATCCTATTTATGGTTAGTAACAAAAAACTATGGGTTGTGTAAAAATTTATACATAAATATGGTTTGAACATATTGGTTTGGTGGAGGGGATTTGATTCCAAAATAAATTACTAAAATCATGCATACATAAAAGGGAATGACATGAGATAAGATGGTGAGATTAAAATACTCTTCAAATACTATGTGTTAGATTCCTTCTAAAACAAAACTTATCAATACCTCAGTCATTTTACTGTGTAGTTCATGTCATAGTTGGGTTCCCCTAGTTTATCTTGTGTAAGGAAAAAAAGTAATGGGTAACAATGAATCATCTTTAGGTAGGTTCTGCCATAACAGGGTGTCTCTGGGCTATCTTTTCTCAATATGTTTTTTATTACACTTAGATGGGAACCTCTTAGGAAGGATACCATAGGAATAGATTTGATTAGATCAATATGATAGATTCGGATAATGATTTATCCAATAAACTATTTAGGAGTCACAACTGATGTGATTGGGATGATTCCCTACCTAAATAATTAAGTGATGAGAGGAATTCCCTATAGGACTCCTTTCTTAGTGAAATATGGATCTTGGATCACTAATGGATATGATGGATTTAAAATTGGTTATCATTTTAGTGGGAGATTATTTAATAAAATTACTTATTAAATATTTGTAAAAACATGATATTCATTTGATAAAATCTTCTGTTGTAGATAAATGACATCATCATCAACCTTGAACTTAAGACCTATCATTGATAAATAAAAACTTAATGGTAGAAAATTACTTTATTAGTATAGGAATTTAAGAATCACTCTCAAACATGAAGTAAGATTATATGTGTTAGAAAAACCATTCCAAATAAACTATACAATGAAGTAGTTCAACAAAAGTATTTGGATAACTATAATAACAATCAAAAGTAAGAACAAGAAGTCTCTACACTCATGTTGGTTATTATGGATTCAAAATTGAAAAATCAACATGAGACACTTAATACCTTTTAAATGATAGATAAACTAAAAAGGACTTATCAAGAGTAAGCAAGGAATGAATTGTATGAAGTGTATAAATATCTTCTTCAATGAAATATGGAAGAAGTTACTAAAATATACACTCACATTATCAATATGACTGGATACATAAATTAATTTTAGTGGCTAGGTTCACCTATAAAGTGTGAGTTGTAAATGGATTTCATTCTATATTCACTGTCAGAAAGGTTCTGATAGTTTGTTTTGAATTAAAAAAATGAATGAACTCTACAAACCTTTACCTAATATTCTTAATATACTAAGGATTTCTGAATAATACATGTGTGGTATAGACTAAATTACCATGTTTTTGGTATAAAAGGCGATGGGTAAAGGTTTTTTCAAAAAAGGTAATAAAGGATGTCATGGAAATTCCACACCACCAATCAAACTGAGAAAGAAAAATAAATGACAATGTTTTCTTTATGAAAAATTTGTCCATTGGAGAAGAAATTTTCATAATTACATAAAGGGTTATAAGAATACATGTGGAGAAACAACTTATGGTATGAATTTTATTTAATTCATTTATTTTATTTGGATGGTATATAGAACCAATTTTACATTTTACAAGTGTTTCAAATATATAGGACAACAAAAGGAAAAACAAAAGAAATAAATGATTGATTAAGATTGAAGTTGATGTCCAAGTGATAAATCAAATGGGTTTCTTTATTGGAGACTTGGATACTTTAGGATCAGATGAATATTTCATATGATGTTTATTTTATAATTTTTCTCTATATAAGAGCTTGTAAAAAATTTTTATTTGAATTAAATTATAAGGTTTTTGATACACATATTTATGATTTGTTTAATTCTATAACATGATTTAACGAAACTTATAATGGCTTGTTCTGGTTATGGAATTCATCCTATTTTAATTTATAGAAATGTGTTGACAAGATTAATGTATTAAAGAAAAGTTTAGTCAACATTATCAAAGTGTTGAGTATAAATTAGCTGGTATATAATGTATAGGTTATAAATTACTATATAAACAATTCTAGTGGAAAAAATTTCAAACCTAAAGAAGAAAATTTGGTTAAAAATTCCAATAATATTTCTTAAAAAATATAGTTAAGTTCATAGAAATTTAAGGTTTTTGGGAAGGATGAGTAATAATTCCATATTATGGGATTATTTTGTATACTTAAAAGAGTTTAGGAAACTCCATGGAATATAATTGTTAGGTATGAATGTTATATAAATTAATTCTTTGATTTTGAAAGGTACGAAATACTGAATGTATATTTAAAAAAATGTTTGAAATATATATGAGTTCAAAATCAAAGGAATAATTGATTTAACTTGTAGTTTATATTCATGAGATGAAGTAAATAGTTAATACATCAAGGATTTAAATATAAATGATTTTATCAAGCTCAAATAAATCTAAGTAAAATATGTGTATCTCCATCTCATTTATCTTATGTGATAAGAGAATATGTTAGATAACAAAGAGTTATTTTAAACAAGTATGAGATGATTAAATTTATACACATGTTTTATGATTCATAAATTTTTGTATTATGTTTTTAGAAGAATATATGATTAAAAATGTTTATCCAAATATTTGTTAAAATATTAGGGAATGTGTTTCTACCACCCATTAGTGGTATATTTTAATAAATTCCTCTTTTCAAATTAAAATCTCCCAAACACATAGAATACCACATATTATATGGGAACAATAATTTATTTTTTAAATATTCCCATAAAAATCAAATAAGTGTTATTTCTAAAACACAAAAGGGTTTGTGTATCATAGAAAGATATTCTAAAAATAATATAGTTTCTAAGAGGCCAATGGGAGTATTAATAATTAGAAAAGTTAAAAGTTAAAAAATAAAATATTATTTTAGTCAAAGTTTAAAGTGAATTGTACATAATATCCTAAATGAAGTTAGGATGTATTAGTAAACAATAATGTAAGTAGTTAAATTATTTTAAGGAAATTTTTTTAGGGATTAGGGTTTGAGTAATGATGATAATGAACTTAGAAAGATTTCTATATAGACAACATAAGTTGAAATTGTAACATTTGATTTTATGAAATTAAGACATTTGAATATGTTAAAGTATTTGGAAAATTAGATATATGATTCCTAAGTCACTCCATTATTCAAACCAGGTTACTTGACATATGTTTCTCACAAAAGAGTTCAGTGGGGTGGTTTTTTCAAATGGTCACATAGAGATGTGAAAGGAATTATATATGATGTAATGTTTTAAGAAAACCCATAAAGTGTAGCAAACATAAGGTTTATTTGGTAGTTTATCATATATGATATGATAAAACAATGATTATATTGGTTTTTATTAATATTATTAAATATTTTAATAATATTAAAATTTATCATATTATAGGCAACCTACATTTTATCATTCTTTCATATTGGATACATAAATGTATATGTAGATATACATTTCATGAAGTGAAATGATAATTGACATCTCAAAGTATGCATTTTAGTTTGTCCCTAACCTATGTTCTTCATGAAGTATTATATGTTATGATGAAATGGTAAGGTTAGTATGAGTAGGATTCTAATATAGAGATACAAAATATGCTCATGAGGCACAAAAAAAAAACAAGATTCTTTGTGTGCACTAGATGACCTACTAAGTATACCACATGAAGTTCCATATAGATGATTGATATACTATGGGTGCATGAATCATATTTGGGTACCCATTAACTGATTTTAGTGATATAACTAGCAAGATAACCTTTATACTTTGATACCCTACTTACTCAAGTATACATATTGACTTAGCTAATACAGGGGTGGTTTGGTATGTTTCTGATCATTTCATCAGTTAGAGCTTAACCAATATGAGATTTTTCCTCTCATATAATGAGTATGACATTGAGAGCTTGATTAAGATGAACTTTAGTAATGTGTGACTGAAACTAGATATTGTATATCTATCCGGATAAGGAATATGTGATGTGCTTATCCATAAGGATGAATTACATGTGATGTATTCATAGATCAAATTAGTCTACACTATAAGAATCAAGAATATATGATTTGGATATATGGTATTGACATGTTTTATATCCCATGGTCACATGATGTCATAAAAAATGGAAAATATGATAATGCACATTTTTATATGATGTAGACTGGTGGACATAGGTATAGAGATACATGTGTTTGATGGAGATCATGATATATCCATTTATAGCTTGAGTAACATTGATTATTTGGTTGAGTCTACTTTTTTATTATATATATTTATCTAGATATTCATATTTTTTATCTATTCTATAAATGCCCATGGGGTCACACTCTGTGGTTGACTAAATAGGTATTGAGTTTGACTCATAGGCATACTCTAAAAGTGTTTTAGAGTTAATTCAAAAGTGTTTTGTATGGGTATTAATAAGTCATTTCATATTATATAATACATGGTGAAATTAATGATATCTTTCCAAAAGTATTTTAGAAGATATAAAAAAAGGATTTTGGATAATGTTTTACAAGTTACTGTATATGATATAATACATGGTAAAATGATACAAAGTCTATTATGATTTAGTGTAAGTGAGAGATTAAAGGATATATATGCCCTAAATCCTTATATATTTATGCATATATATATATGATATTTGGGTTTATATGAAAATTGTGACTTGTAAACATATTGAGGTATATTATTCTATACTGTCTATATTGGTAGAATTAGTTGGATACCCAACCCTTCTTCTACATAATCTATCATTTATTCAAAAAACATTTTATAATATGAAATGTATAAGAGGTTATGAATTCATACAATGAATTCATATATTGGATATAATTTTTATTCATACATTGTAATGTATGATTAAACGAGACAAAAATTAAGGATCATTCTTGATTGTTTATATAATCCACTTCCATGTGATGGTAGGTGGTGTGCATTGATACTTAGTCGAACCTATATTAAACCTGAAGCAATTTTTATCTTATTTATTTTCATAAGAGGCTCTAGTATGGCATGGATTAAGGTAGGATCCCTTTTAATATTGAATTATTCAGATAATTCTATGGATACCTTTATAGATAGGAAGATTTTTTTTTCACTTTAGTGATCTAAATCAAACATATAAAACCAAGATCAAGGGGAATAGAGGCATATTTGAGGAATGATATCTATTTATAGAATTTATTCATTTCTATTTTATATTTATTTTCATATTATCTTACATTGATATCCTTATAAAAATGGTTTTAATCACTTTTTATGCATCTGATAATCTTTATATGACTATAACAAAATCCTTTAGGGTGTTGGTTACGATACCATTTTTCAAGACCTAACCTCCACAATCCATGAACTAGGTCATATGGCCCCATGGATATCCTGTAATACCTTTGTTTCCTTCTCATAATGCCATAGGATATTACCCATCAGGGTCACTTATCAGACTAATGACTGTCCCCACATGCCAACACATGTTCTTTTGGTGTGCTTTATCTTTACTCACACACACCTTGGGAAACTTACTAGGAGGTCACAAATACTAAAACTACTATAAGCCAAGAATGATTAAATATGGATTTCAAATCAGGTAGGCTCACAAAAATAAAGGTGCATATTTTTGACATGGGTAGTAATGTTTATTATTTTAAGTTCACATTTTCATGGGTGTTACAATACTGATAAAAATTCAGGTGCTAGCACAGATGATCCACACATATTTCATTGTTCATCTTAATTATAACACAGTCCTTTGGGTTTAAAGTATTGTAAAGATATCATTAGATAGTTATGATAAATTATCGTATTTTTTATCAATATATAGAAACCCAAACCTCATACACATTTTATTTCATGATTTTTAACATACAATTTTATAAAATAAAAACAATGTTCTAGAGGTCTAGTGTCTTTGAGATATTGGATACATAAATAAAAAAATTAAACAAAAACTGAATATTCATTATTTTTATCTTCAAAATTTGATCTTAAATTCCAATAATCTTCTAATACTACACAAGATAACCTGGGGACATATATATGGAAAATGGTGATCTATAAATCCCAGTAAGGGAACAAGCATGTTATTAAAATGAAACTAATGAGAAAAGAGGCATAACATGATATCATAAAAAGGAATATCATATAAAAGAAAACATATAATAAAAAGGATTATATCATAAGATCATCAAATTATGGAAATGTGAAAAAAATTAAAATATGACATCATATGAATAATTCAAGTTTTTCTACCAAGACAATACAACATAGTGTGCTCGACAAATCTCTCATGCACCATACATGGTATATCATGTGATAAACAAATAACCCAATTAATTAGAGTGATATCAAGGAACAAACTTCATATGTATAAATTTATGTATGCCACATAGATCATATTTCTATAGAAATCACTCCATCAATAATTCATAGAGAATGAGAATGATTTTATATAAAAATCATTGAGTTCAAAAGATCTTAAAGGCACAAGTATTTAAAAATTTTAAACCAATGAGAATGGAATGTGAGTTTAATACATGGAAATCCACAATAATTGAATAAAAATTACATTTTTATGAATAAACTTGTATGAAAAATAGGATTGTGTATTCATAATGAAAGAGAGTGGTAAGGAAAATTAAAGAATGGTTTTGGTAGCATAACAAATATTCAAAATGGATAATGGAGTGAGGTTAATTGTAGAGAATGGAAGTATCACATTAATATAACATCATTTGGACAGTAATGTAATGGTTTTAAGTGTATGAAAACATAGTAACTTGAAAACTATAAAGCTTACTATAAAGGAAGTACTTAAATGAAAAGAAATAGGAAGAGAATCTCTTACTTTCAAAGTGGCTTTCTAAATCTTGAGAAGAGATCCTTTGCATATTATAAAATCCTTTGAGAGACTATATAGAGGTAAAATGAGAGTAAATTAATGATAAATGGGTTTTTATTTGTGAGTAATGGGAGAATGGGTGGGTATTTATATAAAATGAGGGGGAATTGTTTATTAATTTCTAAACATAGGTTTTGGATTCTATGTTGTAAAAAAAAAAGAAAAACCACAGGCCTTATCATGGTTTTATCTATTGGTATTTGGAAAAGGGGAGTGTATTTTAGTATTTTAATAGTTTATGAACCAAAAAAAATTTAATATATATTATTTTGTATGTGGACATGATTCTTATCTATAAAGAATTATTTTTAAAAACATAAAATATACTTTATGTTTTGGAATATTCATCACAGGTTTGAAAAATTAATCTTATCACTTTAAAATACTTTATTTTAATGAGAAAAAACATTTTTGGTGAATAAACCTTTATAGTATTTATTAAATAACTTTTATGTCATTATGTTGTCATAATATTTATCGTATATTTATATCGTATTTAACTTTTTACCCAAAAATTCATCCATCTCAAAAAATTGTAAAAAATTCATTGTTAGATAATTTTGAAATATTGATTTCAAAAATAAAATTTATCTTATCAAAATAATTTTCTAAATATAAAAAATTTAGTATTTAAATAAAACACTTATTTATTGAAAAATACTAATTTTTATAACATGATAAAGTTTCTAACCCTTAGATTAACTACATGTGATTACATTATTTTATTATTTATATATGAATAAATATAATTTTTTAAAACATTTTTATGAAAATAAAATTTTATTTTAAATTTCTGAATTAATCATAAAATCTCATTTTAATGAAAATTAGACATATATTTTTTTTCAAAAATATAATTATTTTTTCTCTATATCAAAAATAAATTTGATTATATTCATCATATAATCATGTGAATTTTATTCTTTATATATGGATGATGCATTGAATAAAAATGTGGTATTGATGTAACCACTTTTTCATTTTTGAAAGAATTTACACTTTAATAATACTTAAGGTCTATATACATAACCCCTTATCGCATTAGTATAATCCCTAAGGATAAGGTGTGTGATGGTTGTACTATAATGGGGTGGTGCAACCAATATCAATCTAGTGGTGATATTCACTAACTTGAAATTATCCCATAGGTGATTCTGCTTGAGCCTCACTTATTGATTCTTTGCTTGGGCTTGGTCAAGTGTAAACCCCAGTGATGTAACCTCCCTACCAAGATATGATAAATGGGTTTCATAAGGCATAATAATGCTAATTGAGGTCATATTTTCTCCCTTATTCATCAATTATATCTCATAATTACCCTTAATATACACTAATTATAATGCTAACATTATTAACAATGTTCATAATGAATAGTGTTCACAATGTCTAGTAGTCAAAATTCCCAATACTCATAATGTCTAATGATCATAATGCCCAATAATCTGATCTTAACAGTATCATTGCCTATTACACACAATATATACCCTTCCATTATCATACTTCATTATTCACTAATTCACTTATAAAGGTTCTATACTTTCCTTGATAATATAAATCATATTCCTAATACATCTTTTTTTTTTTATTTTTTTATGGTAGGAGTGATAAGTTGAGTAGAAATACCTTCTTCTATCTTTACTTTTTAAAATAAAAATTCACACTTTAGTTGTTTATATGTTTCTAAAATTTTCTTTTTCCAAGATCTAAAGATGTTTTAAAGTAAATTTATAGTTTTACCAGATAGAGAATATTGTTTCTATCCAATGAATATTTATACCTAGTATATCAAATGAACATATAACATGTATATTTGATGGAAATATACAAGTTCATTAGATAAAAGGTTTATAAAGTATAGTGGATGTAGTATAATGAAGTTTATTGGATATAGTTCTACCAATTATATTAGATATAATTTATCATATGGGGACAAACATGTCTATAGGGTGAACACTTAATAAGCCAAATGGACAAAGGTGAATAGTGTTATCAGATGAAAATTTTCATTTTATCTGATTAAATATTTGAGAATTGTAATGGTGATACAACATAAAAACCATTGGAAATTTTTTTATGCTAAACCAATCAAGTGAAGAAGGAGTCTATCTAATGCTATTTTAATTACTCTTGAGAAATATAGAATATGTTGGGAAAAAATCCCTTATGGTAACATAGTAGTGTTTTTGGGTTGATTGTGTTTGTTGACAAAGCATGTTTCCAAGTATAGTTGTGGAGGTCCATAGATATTTTAGACATGGTATGTTGACAAATATCTAAGACAAAGGAATGTATTCCCTGAAAGCGGTATATAAAATTGCATACACAAGGTGATGTCATTTCCCAATGTTTGCCAAATTCTTGGGGTCTAAAATTTAGAGGATGACTAAAATCGCGAAAGATGGATTTCCATGAAGGACTTGTAAAAATATGGAAAATTCATGAGTTTCATGAATAATGAGTTTTTAAAATATTGTTTCACCAAGGTATGGGTCATCGTGAATGAGCATTGCAAATGTGTGAAGATTTGACGATAGTCTCTGAAACTATAAGAAGATTTATGAATGGAAAATTCCCATGGTACTTTTTGAAGATAGGAAACATCACAAACTAAATGGGAGATCATAGAGAAATGGTGATGATGTGGGTGGAATCTTCTGGAATCAGAGGAAACGCCTATAAATAGGACTCTACCCCATTCAAAAAAGTAGCAATTTTTAATGAAGATTCTATGGCTCTGGATTCATGAAGGTGGTTTACGAAGGTGGTTATTGTGAAAAAGTTTGTGAATAAAGGGAGTTTTTGAAGGCTATAAAATCCGACTGAAAATTGTGATCATTGAGAAAGTAATGGAGTTTATGAAGGCTAAATGAGCTTCACGAAAGTTGTGTGCTTCATAAAGGCTAAGTGAGCTTCATGAAAGGTGGTTACTTTGTGAAGGATATTTGAGTTCATGAAATAGTTGAGCTTTAAGAAAGCATTGAGCATAAAAAAGTGTTCAAAATGGATTTCCTAGTAAATCTATGGTAAATTGATATTCATCAAGTTGGTGAAAGTGGAACTTCAACATATCATCTATCTACAACTGAGGATATATTTATTATTGATAATGAAGGGACCAATATATCCATAAACTATGTGTGGATCCCTTATATATTAGTAAAAAAAGTAAGATGAAGAGGGTGATCATTTCCACTAGTAGTGAGATAGAGAAATACACTCAGGGAGTGACCCCTAGGAAAACAGTGAGATGAACCTAAATCATATAAAGGTTGTGATCCTAGTCATAGAAGTGATCTATCCCAAACCTTGTATTTTGATAGTGAGCCTTAGTAGATTTTCTACATTAACACATTGCTATTGTCTGCTTATTGGATGTAGCCCAGTGTGGGTAAACCAAGTAAAATTGATTTGTCTCATGTATGATTTCATTTCTATTCATACATTGCTATGGGAGTAGGAGAGAAGAGTGTTTTGTTTAATGATAAAATAAGATCTGAAGGGGCAGTGGTTTTAATATTTCATATCCTGATTCACCCCTATTAGTGTATTTAACCTAGTGGGGATAAAAATTGGTATTAGATCAAAAGGTTAAAATTCAGTGATTCTCTCTCAGTAGAAGAAATGGAGTTTTTCAATCAAAAAGGGATTCTAATTTTCAATGGAAACAGTTTTCAATTATGGAAGGATCATATGAAACAATACTTATGATCATTAGGAATGGATGTATTTACAACAATAATTCATGTAATTCCATCCAATATCAACAATGTTTCTTTATCAAAGGCTAACCTAATGGAATTGGATGCTAACACTAAAATAATCAATGCTTTAGGGGGACCCCTAGAAAATTCAATGTATATGAAGGTGATTTTCTGTAAGTCATCACATGCTATGTGGGAAATGTTTCTGAATATTTTTAAGGGTGACTCAAAAGTTAGAGAAGAAAATTTTCAGGTTCTATGGAATAAGTATGTGGATCTCATAATGCACCCTAATGAGTCTTTTGATGCATTCATTGATAGAGTGAATGTTGTTGTGGAAGACATATGTGGTATCAGAGAAATTATTAAAGATGTAAATATTGTTGAGTGCATCGTGAGAATACTTCCACCTTGTTTCAATCCAAAATTTTATATATTAGAAGATAAATATACAAAGTATTTGACATTGGATAGATTGCACAGTACTCTTGTTTCATACGAGATGAGAAATGAAGATAACAAGTCTTTGGAAAAACAGAAGTTTAAAGAGTTGGAATTTAAGGCCATGAAGAAGCTCACAATTTAAGATGGTCAGGAAGAACAAGAGATGGATGAGGTGATGTCATTCCTTTCCTCAAATATTCAAATAGGAAAAGGAAAGTTTAAAGGTAAACTCCCACTTGCATGCTTTTAATGTATAAATGAGAGAAATATTGTAGAAAGGTTCCCTATGAATTTTCAAAAATATTAAGATGATGAATTTGAAATTATCACAAAGAATTATTCATTCTATATGAAAGGAAAGAAAAATTTGAAGAAAAGTTTCTTAAAAAAGAAGAGTCTTATTTCAAAAGAAGATAACAGTTTTGAAGAATATGAGGAAGAATATTTGGGGGACTATAAGGATCATGAAACAAATGCTATGGTGGAAATTGTCAGAAATTTCTAAATAAGTGATGAAAGTGATAATGATGAAGGAGAAGTCAAAGTAAGATTTGACCATCAGGTCAAATTAGAACCTGCTATTGAAAAAATAGATGTTCATGGAGACAAAATGAAGAAATCCAACAATGTGGTTCATGATTTCAAGCTTTATATATAATAACAAAAATAAGAGAAGTTTAAACTAAATGAAGAAATTGAAAAACTAAAGTCTTAAATGCTAGAGAGATCAAAAAATGTTGTTGAGTAAAAACTAAAAATTGAAGTACAAAAAAGAGAAATGGATTGTTTTACCAACACTGTAAAATATCAAATCAAGTATATCAAATATCTTGAAGAGTAATTTTTAAACTTGCAATGAAGTGTTAAAGATTAGGAAAAACTCTTGACTCTCAGTATGACATCAGGAAAGAAGATCATTCAGGAAATAGAAAATATGTAAGTGGAGCATAGAGGAACAATAAAACAAATGAAATAGTTAAATCCAAATGATAAGGCTAGTATGAGGATTGATCAAAAATAGAAAATAGTAGTGGTTGAAGTCAGACCGCAAGCACCTTCTCAAAGATTAAATATTGGTTTGTGTATAAATCAAAACCATAAGATTCAAAGAACCCAAGGGAGAACCAACAGTGTAGTATTTCCACATAAGAATGGAACCCGCATGATATGTAATTATTGTGGAAATATGGAACACTCAAAAAATTTCTATTCCATAGCCAAGAGATATCTAAGGGAGAAAGACCAATAAATGAATCCATATAGAAATCAATATTCCAGAACATTATTTGATGGTCACTATTTCAGGTGTGGAAAATTCAGGCACATAGAAAGATACTTCTCATCAATAATGCATAGAAATAATCTGAATTATAATGAATGTGGTCATAACCAGCAATTCAATGTATCATCAAATAAGATAAAAATGAAAAATTTATTTTCCTAGTTACAAGATGAAGCTGGTTCATCATACTTTGAGGAAGATCAAGACTATCAATCTGTACCGAGTATGAAGTCAAAAACATTGATAAAAAAGAATAGAGATTAACAAAAAGTGGTTATAGAGATTACTTTTAAAGCATCAGATCACACTAGAATATGAATCCTTGATAGTGGATGCACCTCCCATATGACAAGAAATAAGTAAATGGTGATAGAAATAAGATAATACAAGGAAGGTATTATAAGATTTGGTAATGATGAAGGCCTATATATTATTAGCTTAGTAAAATCAAATTTTGGGGGAAAATACATGATATGTTCAAATGTCTTGGATGTTAAAGGTCTCAATCACAATTTTATAAGTGTAAGTCAACTGTGTGACTCAGGAAATGTAATAATATTTTCAAAGAAATTATGTATCATTATGTCTAAAGATGGTACAATTGTTTTTTAGGGAAACCGTACAAAGTGAAATCTCTGCCTTGTAAGTGGAGAAGAAGATACGTTCTTTTTGACCAAGGAAGAATAAAACAAGTTATGGCATAAATGTCTTGGTCATTTGAGCCAAAAATTGTTGGAAGATTTGGTGAAATGTGATAATGCTTGAGAACTCCTTAGGTTATCACGTGGTCGTACCCATACATGCGATTCTTGTCAACAAGGTAATATCATTCAAAATACATATAAGGTGAAAGAGAAAAGGTCAAAAAAAGTGATTGAGTTGGTGCATATTGATGTGTGTAGACCTATTTCACCAAGATCTATTAATGGGAGGATATATTATGTTTTCTTTATTGATGATTTTAGAAGAATAAAATGGGTTTCAATCATCACCCACAAATATGAGGTGTTCAGTTTCATAATAAATTATCAAAGGGAAGTTGAAAATATGTTGGGCCAAAGAATTCATAAGATCTAAATATATAATAAAACATAGTTCAAAAATATCCAAGTAGAGTATTATCTTGATAAAAATTGGATAAGGAACCAAGTTTCAACAGTAATAACTCCACAAAAAATGGAGTAGTTGAGAGAAGAAATCAAATTATCAACAAAATGGGTAGAAAAATTCTAATTGAGAAAGACCTTATAGATAAATTTTGGAAATAAGTAGTGATGACATAAATCTACACATCAAATATAGAATTATAATGTATGAAAGAAGAGAAGACTTCATATGATCTATGGTATGGAAATAATTCAACATTAAATTACTTTAGAGTATTCAAAAGTAAGTGATTCATTAATAATAAGGATAAATACAAGAAGTTTTAATCCCATGGAGATGAAGGGATATTTATTAGATACTCAAAGAAAATAAAATCATATAAATGATTTAATAAGAGGTTGATAAAGGTAGTTGAAAGCAATAATGCAACTATAATAGAGAATGAGTAGAATATTCATCAAATTCATGATCAGTGTCAGGAGGATAATGATGAAGAGATAAGCATATTAGGGGATGTTCCAGTTCTATAGGCTGATTTAGAAGAATATTCAGATAATGAAAAGGATAAGAACAAACTATTATCTACAAAATTTCAAATAGATTAGCCAAAATTGATAGATAGAAAATAATCGGTGATCATACAATGCCCATGCAAACAATTAGGATGAAGACTCTTCAACAAACATTATTATTATCATAGGTAGAGCCTAAATGTTTTGAGGAAGCAACTAGAGATGACAACTCGGTCTAGGCTATGAATGAAGAGCTTGACCAAATTGAGAAGAATCAGACATGGGAGATTGTTTCGAGGCCAATAAATAGGAGTCTCATTGAGACTAAATGGGTCTTTCGAAACAAGATGAATGAAGACGACATAGTTATTCAAAACAAATCATGACTAGTGTGAAAAGGGTACTCCCAGATAGTGGGTATTGATGTTAATGAGACATTTTCACCTGTTTTAAGGCTAAATACAATCAGATTGTTCATGGCTATAGAAGTGAAAAGAAAGTTAAAAGTTTTTCAGATGGATGTAAAGTTAACATTTCTTAATCGTATTTTGTAATTATAAGTTTATATTGAGTAGCCAAATGGTTTTATCATTCATGAAGATGAGAACATATTTTTTTGGCTGAGGAAGGCACTATATGTGTTGAAATAAGAACCAAGAGCATGATATTCAAGGTTTGATCCATTTTTTAATAAACTTTATTTTTATTATGGTGGAGTTGATTACAATATCGTTGTCAACAATGACAGTAATCAAAGGATTATGGTGTTGGTACATTTCAATGACATAATATTTGGTGGATTAGATGAATCACAATGCAATAAGTTCATAGAATTAATGAAAAGTGAATTTGAAATGTCAATGATAGGTGAACTGATGTTTTTACTCAGTCTAAAGGTGACACAAGGAAATAACGACGCATTAATTTATAAATATAAGTATGCTAATGAGGTTTTGAGAAGATTTAAAATGGATAATTCAAATAATATGATGAATTCGATGGCTACCTGGATGAAACTATCATGGGATGATGAAGGCAATGTAGTTAATATAATAGAATACATGTGAATCATTGGAAGTCTATTATAATTGGCAGTGAAAAGACTTGATATTGTTTTTACACATGCCAAACATCATGGTATCAAAACAATACCAAGGAAATTAACTTGATAACAATGAAAAGAATACTTTGGTATATCAAGGGAATGATAAATTTTAGTTTACTGTACAATGAAAAATATCAGCAAGAGTTATTGGGATATACAAATGTAGATTGGTCCAGATCAGTTGATGATTGAAAATCAACACCAGTTTGTGCATTATATCTTGGAGGATTGTTCATTTCTTGTCTAAGTAAGAAAAAATATTACATTTCTTTGAGAACCACAGAAGCTAAATATGTTGTGGTTACTCAAGCATGCACACAATTATTATGGATGAAGTAGAAACTTAATGATATGGGAGTTGAAGTGAAGTCTCCAATCATAATCCATTATGATAATTAAAGTCCTATAAATCTTATAAAAAATATAGTCCATCACTCAAGGACAAAGTAATATGAAATCAAATATCATTTCATAAAGGAGAAGGTGGAGAAAGAGCTTGTAAAATTGGAGTATGTGCCTATAGAACTACAGGTTGCAGAAATTTTAATGAAGGATTTACCTAGAGAATCATTTTAATGACATCGAATGGCTCTAGGAGTTTATCTAACCACCACACTTGAAAAAGTGTAAATTTGGGACCCCCTATGTCTGAGGTATGATGTGTTTTTCCCTAATGTGATGATCTATATTCTTTACCCTATTACAGACACCAATGACGCGACCTTTAGGTATTTTAATAAAGGGGGAGAAATTAAGGATATTAAAGGGGATAAAATGTCTTAATCAAGATAGGGGGATAAGCTATCAATGGTAGCAGTGATGTAGGGGGAGTTTCAATGTTTTAAAGTTTTCAAGTTTTTGAAAAACCATGCAATGATTCTATGGAATGATGATAATTAGGTGTTATGAGGAAAAAATTCATGGTTACCAGAGCTTATATTGGACATCTTTAAATATTCCAAAGAATAATATCCAAAGCAGTGATGTAGGTGGAGTTTTAAATATGGTGATGCTAAAAGTGATTAATCAAAGGATATATATCATGACAGATGAGGTTCATGATGAAAGCAGTAGATTGGTTTTGGAATAAAGTAATTCATTGATAAACTTTTATGTTACTCTTGTTTCTCACACTGAGCATTGCTCATGTGGGATTAGAGTGAGTGTTGAGTAATACTTTGATCTCTATCTGAATCACATGAAGTGAATGGTGGTAAAATATGGAAGAAACTTTAACGAGGCATCAAAATGTAATGAGTTGTCAAAAAACCAAAATGGGAAGATTGTTGGAAAAAATCTCTCAAGGTAACATAACAATGTTTTTGGGTTGATTGTGTTTATTGAAAAAGTAGGTTTCCAAGGATAGTTGTGGATGTACAGAGATATTTTCAACACGATATGTTAACAAATATCCAAGATAATGGAATGGATTCCCTGGAAGCGATACATAAAATTGTGTACACAAGGTGGCGCCGTTTCCCAGTTTTTTCCAAATTTTTGGCGTACAAAATTTAGAGGATAGATAATATTATGAAAGATGGATTTATTTAAAGGCCTTGTGAAAATATGGAAAATTCACGAGTTTTGTGAATAATGGGTTTCATGAAGTCTATTTCATGAAGGTATGGGCCATCATGAGTGAGCATCATGAATGTGTGAATATTTGATGGTAAACTCTATGAATATGAAAATATTTGAGAACATGAAATTATGATGGTGCTTTGTAAAGATAGAGATAATAGAGAACAAAATGGGAGAGTATTGAAAAATAGTGATGGTGTGGATATAATCTTATGGAATCAGAGGAAATGGTTATAAATACGCCTCTACCCCCTTTAGAAAAGTAGTGAGACTTAAAAAATATTTTAAGGCTTCGGATTCATAAAGGTGGTTTGTGAAGGTAGTTCTTGTGAAAAAGTTCACGAATAAAGGTAGTTCATGAAGGCTATAAAATATGACTAAAAATTATGAACATCATGAAAGTAATGGAGTTCTCAAAGGCTAAGTGAGCTTCATGAAAGGTGGTTGCTTCATAAAGTATATTTGATCTTTACAAAATATGTGCACTTCGAAAAGGCTGTGAGCATCATAAGTGTTCAGAAATGATTTCCCAGTGCATCTGTGGTAAAGTGATATTCATAAAGTTGGTGAAAGTGGAACTTAAATAGAGCATCCATCTACAAATGAGGATACATTCATTATTGATAATGAAGGGAACTTCATATCCATAAATTGTGTATATATCCCTTCTAGAGTAGTGAGAAAAGGAATAAGAAGAAATTGATCCTTTCCACCGGTAGTGATCTAGGGAAAGAGACTTAGGAGGTGACCCTTGGGAAAGTAGTGAGATGACCCTAAACCTTGTAAAGGCAGTGATCCTAGGAATAGAAGTGATATATCCCAAACCTTGTATTTTGGTAGTGAGCCTTAATGTATTTGGTACATCAGCACATCACCATTGTATGGTCCTTAGATGTAGCTTAGTGAGGGAGAACTAAGTAAAATCATTGTTTATCATGCATGAATTTCTGTTTATATATTTCTATAGGAGGAGAGAAGATTGTTTTTTAACTATGAAATAATATACAAAGGGGTAGTGGTTTTAATTTATAATTCCATGATTCAACCCTATTAATTTATTTAACCTAGTAGGGCTAACAAAATATGAGCATTGGAGTTAATATATAAATATATATTCATCCTAAAGGAGAATAATATTTTGAAAATCTATGATCTAAGGTTGCTTACAAAGTGTTTATAAAATATTGTTAATAAGTGAACTTACTTTTTAATTGTTAGAAAGTTTTTATTAAGGAATCTCTTGTGAGGTGATATTTCTAAATTCCTTAAGATATTTTTCTGTAATTGATGTCATGTTTGATATGGTGGATTGAGGGCTCTTGAGTTTAGAGAGAAAGAAGTCAGTCTGATCAACTGGATCAAGTGTTCCTAGAGATAGAGAAATAGAGTTTGTATGAGTATTCTGATCAATGTATTCTAAGTCTAGGAATACATACCTTATAAAGGGTTAAGTTATGGATATCTAAAGTTTGGTTTAGAGACTTCCTTAACACTTAAGTTTAAAATGTATAACTTTTCTAATGAAGGTTCTGTAAGTTTTCTTACATTATTTATAAAACTTGTATTACTTTTTTATCTTTATTAATTACAAGTTTTTATATATTTACACTGTGTATTGTTTTATAAAATTTTATATACTATTTATTATAAACTATTTCTAACTCTAATTACAAAGTTCATCGATATGAATATTTTTTCAAATAAACTTTGTCTGATAAATTTCCTTAAAGTGTTTGGAAAAATTATAAGTTTGAATTTTATAAACTATAATTCACCCCCTATTATAGTAAATTTTATACTCTTATGATCTAAAATTTAGTATCATAGGATGTTTCTACTTATATTTTGTTTAACACTAAACATGTTTGTAGAAAAAGTGTATATTTTTTTAAAATGGAAGGTTTTCCATTAGGAAATTTGATAATCTTAATCTAATAAGTCTAAAAATATTTGATGGTGATTATTATGAATACGGGCGAGATATGATGAAGAATTTTGTTATCAATATTGGTGTAGATAACTTTTTTATAATGATCAGAAGTTATAAGATTCTAGATATGGGAGTAAAAAATTTTAGCAGATAAAAAAGTAGAATATCTTCTAAATTATTATGTTTGAAAAAATTTCTTATGCTCTATGATGAGAAATTTTTATATTCATATTTCATATTTTAAAATGACTAACAATATATGGAAAAAGTTAGAAGTTACTCATTTTGTAAGTTCAATGGTTTGGGAAACCAGAAGAGTAGTGTTGTGTACAGACTATCAGAAATTTGATTTTCTACTTAGAAAGTTAGTAACTCATATGCATTATTTTTTTTACAATAGTGAATAGATTACAATCTTTGGGTGAAAAAGAGTTAAAAAATGAGTAGTGGAAATCCAATCATATAAATATTTATGATACTAAACACCTTAGATGATTTAATTGGAACTATCATGCAATATGAGAGTAGATTAAGAGAAATAAAATAATAATAATAGGGTATCCTTTTCCTCTACAAAAAATAAGGAAGTAAAATCAAGTGAAAAAGTTTATAAATCTACAAATTCAAAGAAGAAACTAAAGTGGACTCGAAAAAAAGTTACTTAGAGTAAAGTTATAATGTGTTTTCTCAACTTTCTAATATGATGAATAGAATTGTTAGAAATAAATATATTCACTATAAATATAAGAAAAATCATAAGAAAAGAAGTGATAATAAAGAAACTTCTGAAATTATTTTTTACGAATGTAAGAAACTTAGACATATTCGGCCTGATTGTCTGAGGTTGAAATATATGGATAAAAATTCAAGGAAGTTCTATAATAATAAAGTAATCAAAATTTTGAAATATTTAGACACTTGGAGTGCAATTGGTGGATATAGTTCTTTTAAAATCACTTCTAATGAAATTAGTGAAGATCATAAAATTATGGGTTTATATGCTATAATTATGAAGACTAACTAGTGCTACATGGAAAAGGCGTCTACTTAATCCCTTGAAAACATAACTTTAATTGTTAAATATCCTAAATATGATGATGAATATAGAACTAATTCTTGTTTAGAAGAAAAATTTGTTACATCTGATGATGATGATACTTTAACTAGTTTTTAAGAAGTAACTAGATATGTTACTTTGTTGAAAAAAATATAATAATAAAGTAATGAAAGACTGAATATTTTGAGGTATAAATTTACAAAGAAAATTTTAGAATGTGAAAACTTACTTCAGAGTTTTCTAATCTTACTTTGGTGTTAGATAAAAAATATAATTCTAGTTAAACTCAAGATGATAACAATATAGTTGTAAATCTAAATTCCATAAATACTTAGTCTAAATAAAATTTTATCAAATTTTACTTTTGGGAAAAAAAATTTATGATGTCCTTTATAGATAGTTGAAACCAAATCAAAATACTTCTAGAATTGGTTTTACTTAAGAAAAGCCGCATTTTCAATCTATTGTTTTGTTCTAAAGAGTTCAAAATTATGTAAAAAATTTCAAATAGGTAGTTATTGGAAAAATAAATATTCTTTTAATAAGGTACACTCTTTTGGATTTCATAAATCATATATCACTAAAGAATTGACAACTATTCAACATAAGAAAGTTGTGAAGATATGGATTTCTAAAGTTAATTTTTATAATAATTTTGGACCCAAGAAAGTATGGGAACCAAAATCCTAATGAATCTATTTCATGGATAAAGAATAAGTTTCAAAATCTAAAATATTTAGTACATGGATAGCAGTTGCTCCAGGCATGTGACTGGAAATAAGAAATTTTTCAAGAAGATAATTAAGATGAAAGGTGGAAAAGAAACTTTCATAGACAATGATCAAATAGAGATTTATGGTATTGGTGATATCAAAATTCTTGGAAAATCCTTAATTTTAAATGCTTTATATGTTATAAGACTTACTCACAATCTCATCAACATAATCTAATTATTTGATAGATGATATCTTGTTAAATTCAGGAATGATAAATGTAATTTTCAAATTTTATAATTGAAATTTATTCTTACTATCGATATACATGAGAATATTCATACTTTAAACGTAGAGGACCATAAGATACAAGATCTACCATTCCCAATTGTAATGGAAGATCAATATTGGTTATGACATAGAAGGTTATGACAATGTAACGTAAGGATTTTAACTAAGATTTCTAAGAAAGGACTTGTTAAAGACCTACCAGAGAATATGTTTAATTCTTATAAAGTTTATTATCCTTTTTAATATGTTAAAAAACATAAGTCAATATTTAAATATATTAGTGAAGTGTCTAATTCTGAATATTTATAGTTAGTGAACACCGATTTATTTGTTCCAACAAAAACTGAATGTATTGAAGGAAAATACTATATATATATATATCTTGGTTGATGACTATAATGGATATATGTGGGTCTATTTTTATTCTAAAAATTAAGAATCATTTATCTATTTTAAAAAATTTTCAACTCATTTTAGAAATGAGAAAAACCCACATTTAGTTACTATTTATAGTGATCATGGTGGAGAATTTAAAATATTTTATTTTGAAATGGTTTTTAGTAAAAATGGAATTATACATAAATTTTTAGCTCTTAAACACACATCATAAAAATGGATAGTTGAATGATTAAATAAAATTATTTAAGAGATTACTAGAACCAATTTTATAGAATACTCAATTTCTAATTTTTTTGGGGATGAATTTATTAGTACTTCCTGTTATACTATAAATAAAGTTTTACTCTGAAATTTTCTTAATAAAACTCCTTATGAGTTGTGTTCTGGAAGAAAACCAAAACTTTATTACTTCATAGTTTTTGGATGTAAGGTATTCATTCTGTATACTAAATATATTTTACATAAATTTACTCTAAAATAAGATGAAGGAATTTCTATTGGATATCCCACAATAAGTAAGGATTATTGTATTTTTAATAAAAAAATAAACACTATTGAGGAAACAATGCATATAAAATTTGATGAGACTAATCCATTTCTTTTCGATCTACCAAAAACCACAACTTTGGGTTATATTTTTAAAATTGGTTTTCCACCCATGTTGGAAAATTATTCACATAAACTAATAATAAAAGGAACATTTTATGAATTCATACCTCCAGAAGAATCCCAACCATTTATTAAAGAAAAATATCTTACAGAACCAAGAAATTAGAATATATTAGAGAATCATCACATTGATAATATCATTATAGATGTATATCAACCAGTAAAAACAATAAGTTTCTTAATAAATGAATGTGAACATTGTGCATTCTTATCTCAGTATGAACCTAAAGCTCTTGATGGGGATTTAAGTGATGAATATTGGATAATGGAAATGAAGTATAATCTTAATTAATTTGAGAGGAATAAATTTTAGACTTTGGTATAAAATACTAAACATATTACTGTGATTGGAGTAAAATGGGGTTTCCATAATAAACAGGACATAAATGTAATTATAGTAAGAAATAAGGAGAGGCCTATTTCTAAGGGTTATAATAAACAAGAAGGAATATATTATAAAGAAACATTCACTCCAATATCCAAACTTGAATCTATTCATATACTTCTAACTGATGTTGTATTCTTAAATTTTACTCTTTATCAAATGGATGTGAAGTTTGATATTCTTAATGGATATATAAAGGGGGAAGTTTAGATTGAATAAACACTTAGTTTTGAAAATACAAAATCCCTAGATCATGTTTTTAAAAATTACTAATGCACTCTACAGACTTAAATAAGATCTAAGATCCTATTATGATAGACTTACAGGTTTTTTACTTCAAAATAGTTTTTTAAGGGAGATACTGATCCAAATAATTTTATTAAGGTAGTTTTTAAGGAAACCATCATTGTTCAAATTTATGTCGATGAAATTATATTTTTTTAACTCATAAGTCCCTTTCCAATTCATTTATTGAACTTATAAAATCTAAGTTTGAAACGAGTATGACGAGAGAACTAAGGTTTTTTGTTGGTTTTAAAATTTTTCAAAAACTAGAATGAAATTTTTTATCTTAAAAAAAGTATATAATATAAAAGTTGGGTACAAGCGCAAAAGCAGCACATAACGCAAGGAAGAAAATTATAGGAAATGGAAAGCCTGGGGACTTGACCCCGCGACCTGCCCCTCACCCTCCCAAACCCTTACCACCCCACCACCAACGGTGGGGAAAAAAGTATTATTATAACCTCAAAATGATAAAACTATTATTACTCCTATTATAACCTCAAAAACTTTAGATCTGGATGAATCTAAGAAACTAGTATATCAATATATTTTTAGAGGAATTATTATAAGTATACTATATCTTACAGATATTCATAAATATTTAATATATTTTTATACTTATGTGTGATATTTTAGGAAAATACTAAATAATCCCAACTTAAATCTGTTAAATAAATGTTTCATTATCTTAAGGGAAATTTGGATCTTGGATTGTTCTATTCTTATGGAAATTATTTTGAACTATTTTTTTTTCAGATTCTAATTTTGGTGGATGTAAAATGGATAGGAAGAGAATATATGGAAATTTTAATTTCTTAGGTGAATTTTTATATTCTTGATCTTGTAATAAAAAACACTCAATATCAATTTACACTTCTGAAACTGAGTTTGTAGCACTAGAATATATTGTGATTAAGTGTCATGGATGCAACACACTCACTGATTTTGGCACAAGTTCTAATAAAACTCTAATCTTGTGTGATAACACAAGTTCCATATCTTTGAGTAAAAATTCATCACATCACTCACGATCTAAGCACATATATATAAGACAAAAATTCCTTTATTATCATACAAAAAAAAGAAATGTTATTTTATAATTTGTTAGAATACAAGATCAATTTGATGATATTTTTAAAAAACCTATAAATTCTAATATATTTGAATATATTAAATAGAATCTTGGAATGATTAATATAAAGCAATCATTTATCTACTTGTTATGTTATCTATATCTTTATAGTGAAAAACTATTTGAAAAAGGGGAGGGAATTTTAATTATGTTTTTCATTATCCTGTATATATTTTTCTTCTTAAGTTTATGTATGTTTATATCTTTTTTTACAAAAATATCTGAATTGATATTTTCTTAAAAACCTATCAAGTTAGATCATATTAATGTTTATCTAAATTTTCATCAGAAAAACCCCTTCCTCTAACATGTTTTTTATATATACAAGTTCTTTATATCATTGTTCAAACTTTCCTAAGAAATTATTTTGATTTATTAGAATGAGGTTCATCCTAAAGGTACCATTTAATTTTTTTATTAATGTTTATAATATTTCTATGAAAGAATATTTTATTAAACCTTTTTAAAAAATTTCAGTTTTATCTGGTTGAAATTTATCTGATAAAACTAATTTTTTTTTCTATAAAATCCTACAAACATTCAAGAGTTTGATATATATAACTTTATTAAAACCCTTACATAATTATATTTATAAGTTCAATTTTCAGCCCCAATATTTTCTCTAATTGTTTATGAGTTGTTAAATTCAAGAAAGTTTAATCATCTTTCTCCCCATGCCTATATATAGAAGAAGAGGGTCCCCACATCTACTCTACTTCTTGAATTAGTTAGGTGCTATTGTCAAATTTCTTTTCATCTATCCATTGGTTTTAGTTATTCTTATGATATTTTTCAAGTTTGACTAATTGATATTTATGGAATCCTCAGATGATTTTACATCAAGGGAAGTGGTTAAAGATATGTTGATTAAAAGAATCTAGTTTGAAAGATATGTCTCTCTTATGAAGTCATCCATATCATTACAAGGTTTGGAATGTCTTTGTGTTTCTAAAGAATATTTCAATTTACATTATTCATACATAGAAATATAATTTTATATTACTTATGAGTTTAATGAGGTATATGGTTTGACAAACAAAACTCTTCAAAAAACCTTATAATCTCAACATCAAGAATATTACTAAGATGTTTGAAATACCTTTTAAAGGATAATAATTGTTTGTAACTCATATTCTATATGAGAAAGTTGGATATTTTTAGAAAGCTTTAGAAGAGACATCTTTATTTACTTCACATTAAAAAGTAAGGAAGCTATCACACCTTTAAATGGAAGCAATGATTGTATCCCTCTGAATTCAGAATTTTTTTTTCCTAGAAAAGGTGATAGGGACACCTTGAAGGTTTAAGATATCTACGTTCTAGATTTTCTTTACAATATAATAATTTTCAATATAATAAATTTCATTTTTGATACCATCCAAATTAGTAATGGAAAATATATAAGGGAATAAATACTAAAAACATGGGTATTATTTTATCTATAAAGAAAAAGAAGATAAGGTGGAAAAGACCACATAGATCACATAACCTTCCCAAATACTTGTGATTTCATGACCATCAAAAGGTCATGTGAATAGTACATGTGCAATGAATGGCCTTTTGAAGATCATGAAGATCCCATTTGACAAGTACTTCTATTCTTATTAAGGCATCCAAGACATTCATTGATCACACGGTGGCTGCCAGATGAGTTGATCTGAGTCACATGACTTTTCAGTCAGTAGGTTCCTAATAAACCATTCAAAAATACTTGTAAAATTAAGGGAAAAATATGAAAAAAGTAAGATCCATTTTCAGTCATTGATATTCATTCGACATGCCCATATGGTTCGCATGACACTACAGAAACCCAGAAGACATGTCCAACTTGTCTCTTAAGAGACCACTGGTATGTCACTTTCATCATAATAAGGGTTTTGGAAATGTCCAATAAATTATAAAATACCCCTCCATATCTATAGAAAAACATAAGGGTTTTCCATGATAATTCTCACACATCACCACAAGACCCATTATTATCCACACGATGCATCATAGGTAGAAAGAGTGATTTTTTTTGACAACACTTGAACAAAATTTTGAGATTCCCATACCTTTCAAAATAAAAAAGGAAATAAATGGGTAAAAGGTGGAAGCTTATTACAAAGTGGAGATACGTTGATCATCATGAGAAATGGGTAATGTACCATGGGTGATCACCGTAGATCCTAAAAGGCCCCCCATATACATTTCAATGTGATCTATTTGAAGCCCTTGTGATAGGCATCTTGATCTCATGAAGCCCCCCTGGAAAGCCACATTTGTCTTGTGGAAGTCCCCAGACAATCCACCTTCAATCATGTGAAATCCTTTCCACATACATACTAATCTTGCAAAGTCACCTAGACATATCAGCCTGACCTTATGGAATCCCTTTGACATGTCCACATGGTTAGGAGAAACCCCTTTGATTGGACCGGGTATAATAAAAGTGGAAAAGGTGGAAAATTTCCATGGTCATTGATCATCATGAGATTCCCCCTGAATGACTGATGATAAGATCATGTGAAGCATGTAACACCAAATCCCTCCATCAACTCTAGCCTGGATATGTGAGATACAATCTGAACAAGGTGACATATAACTGGGGTGGAGAAGTTTATAAATCCCCCCGTCATCATAAAAAAATCATCCATGATCAATCGCACAAGGTAACTCAGGAGAAGACTTCTCGGAGCGTCCAATCATGTGATCCAAAGGTTTTACACCTGGTAAAATTTGGAGAATAACCTAAGGGATCATGAGGCATGCATAGGCACTTTGTATGATCACTTAAGATCACATGAAAGACTTCTATCATGTAAACCAAATTATGTGAAGGAAATACCTCATTCCATCAAGGACATATGAAACCTAAAATAAGCTAATACTAGACAAACCTGGGGAATATATGGAATAAAAGGATGAAATATCGACTAAAAGACAGAAGACTTATGCAAAGAATATATACGCTGATCCTCACGTGCTTCACATGACTTACCAAAATCATGAGACAACATTGGGAAATGTCTCTCAAATTATGTGATTCTCCCTTGACACACCATTTGGATCATGCGAGGTCCCTTGGACAATGTTAAGCAAGTCACATGATTCCCTACAGGTATGCCACCCAAGTCTTGAAAACCCGTTCGGGCTTGCGAGCCAAAACCTTGTGATTTATCCAAACATGTCACCCAAGTTATGAAGTGATACCAGGACAAGTCACCAATGTAACACCCAATATTTTATAGTATTTCTTTTTTTAATAAATTTAATTTCTTCGATAGCTTAAGTTGTGCGCAACACCAAGCTTAAATGAATTATGATATATTAATCATATTATTATTTAAAATTAAAATTATCTCCTAGAAATTAAATTGGAGGTTATGAATAGGATTAACTAACTTATGAAAATATATGATTTAATTCACTGTTCACCAATTAATTATAAATTAATATAAAAACTAATTAAATATAAAGGAAATGTTTTTATTTATCATTATACACTAAAGGTGTTTTATCATAATAATTAAATTAATCACTATCAGTGAATGATATTAATGATATATATATATATATATATTATATTCAATCAATTTTTTTGACATTCATACAATAGTTTTTATAATCACAATATAAGAACAAATCTAATTTTATGCATAAAAAACTATTTTTTTTCTAAAGACAATTTGGTTGCCTTTTAATGACAAACTTGTTTTAAAACTAAATTTTGAAACTTTTATAAATTATATTTGAAAATACAAACATTATTTTTTAAATCAGGATAAAAAAATTTACTTTGGTTTAATTCTAGTATTTTTCTGATATGTTTCATTTTTTGATGAATAGTGAAAATACTGCATTATAATTGAAAACTGACTTTTCATCTAAAAAATTTATAATATTAAATTGTATATTAAATTGGTTTTAAAGTAAAATTATATAAATTATAAATATATTAATTCAATTTATGTAATTTTAATCTTTTTAATTTTTAATTTTTATATAAAAACATTTCAAACTTTTGAACATTTCCACTTTAAAAACCCGCTTTCTCACCCCATTTATAGATTAATTTTAAATTAAAATTTTCCAATTATGTGAATTGAATTTTAAAAAATGGATTAAATATTTAAAATAATAATTTAAAAGTTTATTAAATAGGTTTTTTTTAGACAATATTAATAGTAAACTTAGTAATTTTTATTACCACGGTTAAGGGTAAATTGGGTAATTAAGGGTAAAAATAATTATGATAAGGGTTATAAAATTACCCTAAAACTCATAATAATTTTATTGGATGATTTATTATTGACCTAAATAAAACTTGGGAATAATTTATGACCTCTTGGAGCCACTTTTATGAAATCCCCTTATAATATTTTATTTTAAGAAAAGTCAGACTTCTTACACTAATGTTTTTAACAAGTATAACATTTTAAATATATGGACATCCAAAAGTTATGTTAGACCATAAATATTATTTTAAAATATAAAATATTTATTATCATCATGGTAATTAATTTTTAATTTTTAGGGAAGAAATAATTAGCTCAAATGCTTGCACAATAGTGATGCTGTAATTATTTTATTAATAGAAATATCAAATAAATGATATTAAAACTGTTAAAATAAATATAGTTTTGGATAATTAATTTCATACATGAATTTTATTGATTACCTTGACATATTAGGGATGTATTAAAAGAGTTTGTTTGAATATATCTTACTCTATTTATTTTTTGTAAAAGTCAATTAGTGAATAGTGTCAAAAATTGATATTAATGAAATTTTAAAATAAATAATATTTTTAAATGATATAAAATTTATAAAAATATAAAATTAATAAAAATTCTTGGGATAAGGTTTAAAATTTCATACATAGTTAATTTATGATTCTTTTTTCATTTTATAGTAAAATTATTGACCCTCAAAGAGTAAAAACCCATGTTGTCATGGTAAGTGTTAAAGAGATTAAATAAGGGTTAAAATCAAAATATAAGGGTAAGAATGTGACCTAAAATTGTATAAAAATTAATGTATGAGATTATTTAGACCCATAATCATCTTATATTTTAAAAAATAATTTTGGATCCATTTTTAATTGAAAATTAATTTATATTTTGAGAGTTTCCTAAAGTGCCCCTCACCTCAATTATAAAAGGGGACTTATTAATTTACTTATTTACTCCACATTGAGCCATCTAGATCGACCAAAACCTAAAAATTTCTCTTATAAACATAATTAGTTGATTTATAGAAGTTACGGTGCTTCCAAAATACCCACCTAAGATCCCTTAAGAAAATATTAAAGGATGTCTGTCGAAGAAGAGGTAATCATCTTTATCGGCTCTTTCAAGTTTGTTTCTTCTTCCACTTCCACTTAATGTATTGTTTACATGATAAATTAATAACTCTAGTATCATATATATGATTATATTTTATTATGATTATGATATAACCATATTACAACTTTCATCCATCCTACAAAAAACGAAAGCACCACACATGTGTATGTACAACTTATCGTCTCTATGTTGTGGTGTAATTTGTTTTTCATCACCACTTTAATTAGATAGGTATAATTATGTAAATAATGGATATATGTGATAATTATGAAATTATTATGTAAAAATTAATATACCATCCACTTTATTTCCCTTTCACTATTAAGGGAATGATACTTTCACTCGTGCGTACGTACAACCTACGATCTCCACGACGTGATATGATTCATTTTCCATTTTCACCATTAAATAATGATTATAAAATATATATATAATTAATAAATATGATATATATTACCATAATATTATTATTTATATGATATAATTATATACAATGTAAAATAACTGGGACATTCATGACAAAATATGCATGAGAAAATAAGGAAAATAACACCCAAAACAATGAAAATGAAAAAATATTATTAACAAACGAGTTATAAGATGATATAATAGGATCATATATTATATAATAAATATGAATATGGTTCATTTATAAATTAATAAAATGATTTAAACCATTATAGAAGAATTTAAATCATGTTCAATAAAGGGAAGTGCAAGGTAAGAGTTTATTTTACAATATCATTATTATTCAGGTTTGTTTATATTTAAGTATCCACTAGTGAATATTTATCTTACTTGTTTATGTTTTTTAAAAAGGTTTTCAAAAGGTTTTTAATATTATCCTAAAATGAGTTAAATTTATTTTTACCCTTGTTTGATTTTCTTGAAAGGAATCTTCATTTCATTTTCAAAAGAATGATCGTTTGACTTTTATTGAAAATGTGAAAGGAATATTTGTTTTTATGTGCATGGAATGAACAAAATTTTCATACTTCATGACCAATCAAAATTTTCAAATCATCTTTTATTTGTTACAAAATTTATTTTTAGATAAAATTATTATTATTTTTTTTATAAAATTTTAGTTTGTAAAAGTGAATTTCTAAGTGAAAAAGGATATTTTTTCTCAAGAATATTTTAAAGATATTTTTATTCATAAATGACAAAAAAACTTTAATTTACTTATGATCCAATGGGTATATGTTGTTTTTAACATTATACATATTATTTCTTTGAGTGATTTATGATCTGTTTGATTGTGGATGTGCTATTTTGATATCATTCATCTTATTAATATAAATGGTTTATTTTTTTGTTTATTGATTGGGGAAAGTATTCAAATTTCATATGCTAGTTTCTAAATACAAATTTTTATGTATTATGTTTCACCCCTTTCATATGAGGAATTAATTTGACTTAGTAAGTAATATACAAAGCCTGCTATAGACTCTCGATGCATCGGTAGGTCTCATGAGACAAACTAGACCGACTTTTTTCCAAGGACTTACCCATTTATAATATTCTTGGAACAAATCCTTGACAATGATATATTATTGGAAAAAATCCTTGATGATGTTAGATTCTTGGTGCAAAGCCTTGAAAATATGTTTTATATGTACAATATTATGCATTCCATAATTATGAGATTAATTAATTATTTCCATGTGATTATTCAATTAGTAAAATATTCATGGTTATGTTTTCTAGCTCATGTGATTATTTATATAGAATTATTTGATAAAATTTTATTTCAGCCATATTATGATCAAGTTATTGATTAAATGAAATCTTTTTTAGTTATTTACCTTTCCATAATTGTTATTACTTATTTATAATAGCTTTTGTTGTATATATAACCTTGCTAAGCATTTGAGATCACCCCTTTCTCATGTTTTATTTCTCCCCAGGTTACCAAGAAGCTTATTATGATTGATATGTAGGATTAAGTTAAGGGAAGTATAGTGTTACAAAGAAAATATTTTTTGTATTTTATGTTTAAAATGTAATTTGAATTTTAAAAATGTATCTAGTTTACCAAGACTAATAAACTATTTGGTCATTCAGGATGCAATTCCTTATATATTATACCAATTTAATAAAGTAAGGAACCAACTTTGGGTTACTAGGATCAAGGTGGTTACATTTGGTATCGGAGAAAGTTTATTAGAAACCTTGGAAACTAGATTTAGGAAATCATAGATTATGGAACATATCCCTAATATAGACTTTGAGGACAAGTATAAAAGAACATCCCAAAGAAACCATGTTTATGATTATGAGATTATCTATGCATAAATTTTTAAATTTATGTTAAGTATTTATCTAGTTTTTGGATTATACATTACATTTAATAATGATATAATCCAATCTAGTGTATGTAATTATTTAGAAATGGCACCTAGAAGAAGGAATGGGAACCTCACCAATTCATGTGATCCAAAGAGTTAGAAGGATCATATATTTTATGGTCTTAATACAATATTTTAAATGGAACTAGTCTCCCAAACATTATCATATAATGAGGAAATAATATAATGTGATAATGAGATAGAGAAAAAAATTCTATAAGTATTATGGATTCGAAGGAAAGCATGAGAATAATAGGAAATATGGGAAAAAGGTGGATAAAGTAAAGAAGATAAACAAGTATTTTACCACATGTGATAACTTTGCAAAGAATCACCCTGATAAATTATTGAAAGGATTGAGATTTTGTTATAAATGTAGAGAAAGGGTCATAAAAAAAAAATGAAGGGAATAAAGAAAAAACAGCTATTTAGTATTTCAACTGTAGTGAAATGGGGCACTATGCAAATAAATTCCCCAAACTTGAAAGGAATAAACCTCAAAAGAAGATAATGGATCATGGTAAAGCTTATTATATCACCATAGAATAAAAGGAATTATTAATGTGCTTGTATTTTGATTCAATAATTATGTTATTTGAGTATTTTTTCAATGATTCCCAGGTTATCTAAATTATGAAATATATATGGATTGTATTCATTAAGGATTTGAAAGCATGTGTTGAATAGTAATAAGAAAAGTGATTTTGTGTCAAGTTAAAATTCTTGTAAAATACACATTTGAGGGAAATATAACCCATAATATGATCCTAATATTGTGATAATTGTGTTGGGATAAAGAGATGATTGATATGGATAAAGTAAATTGGATAAAACTGACTACTTAGGAACTGATTATTGATTTTTTGACAAAGTGGTTGTGGTTTATACTCTCGTTGATGGAGTTTACAACATTTTTAGATTTAATAAATATATCCAATAACATGTTTTTTACATAAGGAATAATAAATCATTTATTTTTTCAGTTAGGTTTTATGGTAATTCAAGTTATCATCATGTTTCAAGAGAATACATGATAAAGGTATTCATATATTTGGTATGTGACAATAATAAATGTGTTATTTTGTTTGGGTAATCTAATGTTTAGTTGATTTTAAAAATTTAGCGACCTTCCTTATAAATTTTTGGACTTTGAATTTGGATAAAAGTATTTTGAATGAGTCTTAAGGTAACTATTTATAGAATAGATAAAGTTAAACTTTGGATATTATTATTTGAGGTTAAAGTATGATTTATCATATTGGATAAACTATTCCAACCATTTTTTTGATAAATATTTAGAGGATTATGGAATGACATGAGGACCTTATGATTCATTAAAAGTGATTCAGGTATGAAAAATTCATCTTGAATATCAAATTCCTGATATAAGAAATGAAGTTGAAATAGTTCATGGCACAACTAAAGGCTAAGATTATGTTATAAAAAATAAATGTATCAAGTAAATATATTTCATTATATTATTAGAAATTAAAAGAATTAATAAACTCTAGGAAAATTATTTTAGAACAAAAACATTATCTATTTACTTTTCTGAGAAATAAATGGTCTTTTAACCGATCACAAATTTAGAATTTTGTGATGATTAACTTTCTAATGATCATGTTTTCTATCACCCTCCATCAAAAATTTATAGTTATATCTCTCTTCAATGTCCAAGTTTTCACTTCCCACTAATGTTATCCTATTTGAAATCCCAAGTTTATGGTGACCTTCCCATTTCACTTTACCTCTTATTAATAGGATGTGTTATTAACCCTATTTATGATGTGGGTTTCCCATAAAAGAATTTTCAAATATAAACCCTTGATTTTAGAAGTTCAATTTCAAATTTTGAGGAAAAAATTTATTGAAGGAGGTTATAATGTAACACCCCAATATTTTACAGTATTTCACTTTTTAAATAAATTTAATTTCTTTGATAACTTACATTGCACACAACATCAAGCTTAAATGAACCATGATATACTATTAATATTATTATTTAAAATGAAAATTATATCCTATCCATTAAATTTGTGGTTATGAATAGGATTAAATAACTTATGAAAATAAATGATTGATTTTTTTGGTTACCAATTAATTAGAAATTAATATAAACCAATTGAATATAAGGGAAATGTTTTTATTTATTATTATGCATCAAAGGTGTTTTATCCTAATAATTGAATCAATTAATACCATTGAATTATATTAATGATATATATATATTATATTCAATAATTTTTTTAAATTCATCCAATATATTTTATAGTCATAATATAAGAACAAATTCAATTTTACGCATAAAATGCAATATTTTTCTAAAGGCAGTTTTGTTGCCTTTTAATGGAGCACTTATTTTAAAACTAAATTTTTAAAATTTTATAAATTATATTTTAAAAAATAAACTTTTTTTAAATAATAATATCAAAATTTTATTTGGTTTAATTTTTGGTATTTTCTGATATGTTTCATTTTTTGATGAATAATGAAAAGTACTACATTTTAATTGAAAACTGACTTTTCATATAAATAATTTATAATGTTAAATTATATTTTAAATTAGTTTTGAAGTAAAATTATATCAATTATAAATCTATTAATCCAATTTATGTCATTTTAATTTTTTCATACTGAATTTTTCTATAAAAACATTTCAAACTTTTGAACATTTTCACTTTAAAAACCCACTTTTTTGCCCCATTTAAGGATTAATTTTAAAATAAAACTTTCCCATTATTTTAATTGAATTTGAAAAAATGGATTCCATATTTGGAATCATAATATAAAAATTTATTAAATTCATACTTTTTATTTTTAGACAATTTTAATAGTAAACTTAGTAATTTTTTTACCACAATTAAGGATAAATAGGGTAATTAAGGGTAAAAATAATTATGATAAGAATTATCAAATTATACTAAAACTTGTTCTAATTTGATTGGATGAGTTATTTTAGACCAAAAAAATCATTGGGTATAATTTATGACATCTTGGATCCACTTTTACGACATTAAGTTCCTTATATTATTTTATTTTGAGAAAAGTCAAACTTCTCACACTAATGTTTTTAATAAGTATAAAATGTATAATATATGGTAATTTAGAAGATATTTTATACCATTTTAAATATAAAATATTTATCTTCATCATCGTAATTTATTTTTAATTTTTAGGTAAGAAATAATTTTCTTAAATGATTGAACAATAGTGATAAAGTAATTATTTTGTTAATGGAAATATCAAATAAATTATATTAAAACAATTAAAATAAATATAATTTGATATAATTAATTTAATAAATGAATTTTATAGATAAAATTTACATATTAGTGATTTATTAAAATATATTTTTTGAATATATTTTGTTTTATTTATTTTATGTAAAAGTTAATTAATGAATAGTGTCAAAAATTGATGTTAATGGTATTTTAAAATAAATAATATTTTATTACAAAAAAGATTTTCCAGAATAAAAGATTCTAACCATTTATTAATAAGAAATAAAAAGTACAAATAAGGGGGATGAGATCAAACAAACAAAAATGTCCTCATCCACCAAACAAGAGGTCTAGATATCATAATATGACAAATCATTTCCATAATCAGAGTCACTAGCAGGATCCCTTTCCGAATGAGATTTATCCTGATTAAAAATATTAATAAGGTCTGTGTCCACCTTCCTAGACATATTCAAAGATGATCTGGTAGACATGTTCCTAGGAATGTTAGAATAATCCTTGTGTGGTCGCCGCTTTGAGGGAACAGAGGTGAATCCCTCACCATCAGTCATATTTTCCTTGCCACTCAAGACCACTTTCTTAAGGAAAGCATGCCCAACACTTCCTGAATCCTTAATAGGGGTACCATTCCCCCTTTAATTTTCAAAAACATTCCCCCATTTCACAGATAATTTAGAATATTGAAAGAGCTTCTAGATTTCCTGGTGACAATCAACACGCTGCTGTGCATCCATCTGATTGGAGACATCAACATTAGAGTGATCATGGATCATCAATCCTAAATGCTATGGAGGGGTTTCTCTAGCTGATGTAACCTCTTTCACCAAATAAACCCGAGGGTTTGAGGGGCAACTATGAGCTCTTTATGGAGACACATCCACCAACAAACTCTTTCCTTCACGCTTAGATACCTGAGAGCTAGACTTCCCAGAAGTCATCACATCAGCCATAATGGAATATGGGTCCTTGAATGTTACACCAACATAAATGATGGGATTTGAAAAATCCTCATCATTATTCCTTGACTTCTTTTAATATAGATTTGTGGTATGACCCATTAACCCAAATTCCTTACATGAAACATGCTTCTAACACGTCTCCAGAGCATGTCCCACAACCATATATTCATTACATAAAAGAGTTTTTTTTCATACTCAACTTCAATTTGAATGTTGTGAGAAGAAGTAAAAAGAGTTACCTTTTCAATAAAGATAGAGCTTAGGTCAACCTCCACCAACATCCTATCAAAGTGACCAAAGTGGACATCCTCGGTCTCCTTGTCAAGATGAATAGGAGTTCCAATTGTTGTGGCAATATCATACAAAATCCTGGGATGACAAAAGACCCAATTGAGACCATGAAGATGAACCTAGACCTGAGAAAAGGAATTTCTTTCACATGAAACATTAAAGTCCATAGAACATCATGTAAGTGAAACCAACCCGATTTCAACACCAGAGTCCCAAAGCTCCATGCACGAAGCTTCAAATCATCTGAAGGAAAGAAGCAATGAAAAAAACCATGACCAAGAGAGATGCATTTCCAATTAGAGAAACCCCATAATATTGAGGTTATGTGAATAAAGTCATCAAGCTTCCAAGGTTTTTCACCTTTAGGTAAAACAATTCTTACAATCAAAGGGTTTTTCCCAATTGTCATTCTCTTGGTGAGTGCTATAGGGTTAGCTTCAACATGAGCAGCTGAACCCTTATGAAGGATTCTGCCAGGGCATGAGTCCTTGAACATACCTAGAGAACAAAATCCATTCAGCTTCAACCTTGAATTTGTATTATTTAAAGGAGAAGCATAAGATTGAGAAGGTAGATCATTACCACTTATTGGATCCACCATAGCATCCCGTAGCGACACACTCTCCTTCAGACCAGATGACATCCACAAATCACCACGGTTTAGAATCACACCATCAACAGACCTATGCAATGCATCCTCAGATCTCAAAAAGAGATCTGGAGTCAAAAATTTCAGCACATCATTAGATCAGTCTGACAGATCTGTGTCTAAACTAGGATAGGCTACGACGTGGACACTCAATGCGTCTGTAGGTTTGCGGGTATTCACGAAACGCCATGGGTCAACGCATGATAAAATTTGTTGGATAGATCTAAATTCAAACAAGGTAATGTTGGTTCTTAGGTATTCAATGCATCTAAAGTAGCCAGACTCCATGGATCACGCACCAGAAAATCCACCGACGCTGCGCCATTGGGAGGAAGGAGCTTGAAGTTGAGGTAGTGTGGGATTAAATAAGGGTTAAAACGAAAATATAAGTGTAATAATGTGACCTAAAATTGTATAAAAAATATTTTATGAGAGTATTTAGACCCATAATAATCTTATATTCTATATAACTTATTTTGGATCCATTTGAAATTTAAAATTAATTTATATTAATTTAATATTTGGAGAGTTTCTAAAAGTTCCCTTCACCTCAATTATAAATGGGCACTCATTCCTTCACTTATTACACCATTTTTTTAAATATATCTAAAAAAACCCTGAAAATTTCTCTTTTAAACATCCTTAGTTAATATATATAGGTTTTGGTTCTTCCAAAAGACTTACTCTAGATCCCTAAGAAGATATTAAAGGAAGTCCGCTGAAGAAGAGGTAATCGAATTATCGAATCTTTCAAGTGTGTTTCTTCTTCCACTTCCTCTAAATGTCTTGTTTACATGATAAAGTAATAGATAAAATATCATATATATTCTGAGATGTTATTATTATTATGGTATAACTATATTCTACCTTTTACCCATCTTATAAAAAATGAAATCACTACGCGTGCGTACGTACGACTTACCGTCTCCACGCTAAGGTGTAATTTTTTTAATCACCACTTTACTTGGATGGTTATAATTATGGAATTAATGGATATATATTATAATTATGAAATTATTATGGAGAAATTAATATACCATCCATATCCTTACCCTTTCACCATTAAGGAAATAACATCACTGCTCATGCGTATGTACAACCTACCATCTCCACGATGTGATACGATTAATTTTCCATGTTCACCATTAAAGAATGATTATAAAATGTATATAATGAATAAATATGATATATATGAACTTAATATAATCATGGATATGATGTAATTATATAAAATAAAAAATAACTGGGATATTCATGACAAAATATGCATGAGAAAATAAGAAAAATAACACAAAAAACAATGAAAATGAAGAAATATTATTAATAAATGGGTGATAAGATGATATAATAGAATCATATATGATATAATAAATATAAATATGGTTATATTATAAATTAATAACATGATTTAAACCATTATAAAAGAATTTAAATAATTTTCAACTAAAGGAAAGTGCAAAGTATGAGTTTATTTCACAATCTCATTATTATTTGTTATTGTTTATGTTTAAGTTTACACTGGGGAATATTTATCATCTATTCTTATGTTTTCAAAAAATGTTTTAATTTTTTTTTTAATATTTTCCTAAAATTTTCTAAAGTACTTTTTACCATTGTTTATTTTTTTTGAAAGGAATCTTCATTTTGTTTTCAAAACAATGCCTGTTTGACTTTTATTAAAAAGGGGAAAGGAATATTTGTTTTAATGGGTATGAAATGAATGGAATTTACAACATTTATGAATAATAAATTTTTTAAAGAATATTTTATTTTTTAAAAAGTTTATTTTTAGAGAAAATTATTTTGAAAATTAGTTATAAATTCTTTGGTTTTAAAAGTGAATTTCAAAGTGAAAAAAGATATTTTCCTCAAGAATTTTTTTAAAGATATTTTTATTCATCAATGACATCAACCATTTAATGAAATTATGATCCATTGGGGATGTGTTTTATTAATATAATCCTTATTCTTTATTTGGATGGTTTATGATCTTTTTTACTGTGGATGTGATATTTTAATACCACTCTCTTTATTACTCTGAATGGTTTATGGTTATGTTTATTTATCGGGGAAAGTATTCACATTTAACATGATATTTTTTCAATACGAATGTTTATGTTGATTATGGTTTACCCATTTCATATGAGGAATGAATTGGACTTAGTTAGTGGTGAGAGATACCTACAATAGCCCCTCGATGTATCGGTAGGTCTCATTATATAAACTAAACTAGGTTTTGGCCTAGTTCTAACCCATTTATAATATTCTTGGCATGAATCCTTGATGATGTTAGATTATTGGAATAAATAACTTATGATGTTAGATTATTGGAGTGAAACCTTGATAATATGATTTATATGTACGACATTATGAATTCCATCATTATGAGATTAATTAATTATTTCCATGTGATTATTCGATTAGTAAAACATTCATGGTTAAGTTTTCTAGATCATATGATTATTTATATGAAATTTTTGACCATATTTTATTATGGACATATTATTCTCAAGTTATTGATTAAATGTCATGTGTTTTAGTTATTTACCTTTCCATAATTTTTATTCCTTATTTATGATAGATTCTGCTATACATATACCCTTACCAATCATTTGATCTCACCTCTTTTATTATGTTTTATTTCTCCCCAGGTTTCCATGAATCTTCTTATGATTGATATGTAGGGTTATTATAAGGAAAAAATAGTGTTCTCAAAGAAAATACTTTTTTATTTTATATTTAAGATGTCATTTAAATTTCAAATTTGTATCTAGTTTACCAAGACTATTAAAAAATTCGGTCCTTAGGGATGTGATTCCTTGTATCTTATTCCAATTTAATAAAGTAAAGCATTGAATTCGGGCTACCGGGGTCGGGGTCATTACAGGTTAGGTCTCATGGTGACACCAAGACATGTCAGCCTAGATCATGTGATGTCCTCTAAACATGTTAGCTTGGTCATGTGGCACCCTTCGGGTATGTCATACTGGATCATGTGGAGACACCAAAAAAGGTCAGCTAAGTCTCGTAGTGATACCAAGAAGTGTTTTCTTGGATCATGCAATATCCTTCATACAAGTCAGCTAGGTCATGTGGAACCCTTTGAGAATGTCATCCTGGATCATGTGACATCCTATGGATAAGTAAGCTAGGTCTCGAGGTGACACCAAAACATGTCAAACTAGATCTCACGATGTTCTCTAGATAAGTCATCCAGACCATGAAACATCCTTTGGAAAAGTTATCTTGGTCTCATGGTGTCACCAAGACATGTCAACCTAGGTCTTACGATGTCCCTCAGAAAAGTCATCCAAATCACACGACACACTCCAGATGTGTCAACCTTGATCATGAAATAGTCTCCAAACATGCCATTCAGATTATGTGACATCCTTTAGATAGGTCAACTAAATCATTAAATTTTCCTTGGACATGTCTTCCATGCAACTAGGACATGTACAAACATCCTCATACATGTCAGATAGACAATCAGAACATGTAAAGAAGATAATTAGGTTGTGTCAAGCAGATTCCCTAGGGAATGATAACTTTTCCTAGTGGATATATAAGGGAAACCAAAGTGTGTAAGACCTAAACAGTGTAATAATATGATATGTACCCTATATTAGGGAAACCTTAGTGTGTAAGCCCCAATCAGTGGAATAATATGATATGTAACTTATATTAGGGAAACCTCAGTGTGTAAGACTTGATCGATATCATGACATGAATGCCCCTATATAAGTGAAACCTCAGTGTGTAAGCCTCGATCAATGGCATAATATGATATGTCCCCTACATTAGGGAAACCTCAGTGTGTAATACCCAACTAACTAAATGATGATGACTATAATTCCTTCTATAACCAAGATTCGTAAAACACCTTCTTAAGGATTGAGCTTAAATGGGAATCAACATCAATGTGAGTCCCACCATGTCTCTGACATTTCAAACATCAAGACCAAATATCTCCCATGGACTGATCATTCTGCCTCATCCACTAGTGGATTAAGAAATCAATTTAACTATGATGAATTTAATATATTCTATAATCAGGATATATAAGACACCTTCTTAAGTCCCAAGATCCATATTAAACATCCAAAGGGCTATCCTAGATCATAATTCCCACATCCATATATAGTGAGACATGATTACTTTCTATCCCTTATTTCTCACACAAATCATGGTTCGCATGGGCTTAGGGATTTTTAATGATGACATCATTCACATCATGAATCTCCACTAGCTAGGGAAACCTTAGTGTATAATTCTTGATCATTTTAATGATATAAATGCTCCCATATAATGGAATCAACCTCAAAGATAGTCCTAAGGGCGTGAATAAACTAGGATGACTCTGATTCATGCTATAATCAGGATATGCATGACACCTCATTCAGGCTTGATCTCAACACTCAGTGCCTAAGTGTCCTCATATGTTTCCTTTCCTCATGATGTTAAACCATACAGGTTTAACGAAATATGTGGGTTTTTATTCCTATTATAAACAAGATATGTAGGTCACCTCATAACATATTAATCCCATCCTTGATATATTAATCACCTCCCTAGATGGAAACAAACTCCATAGTGCCTAGATATATGGCTTAAAACATAAGAATCTACCCATTAATGGGAAACAGGTGAAGAACCTCAGATATATATATATATGGAACCATTAATTATCCATCATTTACACATGAAAGGATTTGTTACTTGATTGTTTTGTTAGGGTAACCAATAAAATATTGGGATTAGGAAGAAATTCTTGAACACATATTAAATCTATAAGAGAGTCCCAGGGTAAAAAAAATTCCCCCCAAAATGGCGTGATGCGCTCAAACGCCCATCCTCTAGACCAATGTGAGTTCTTAAGTGCCATTGGTTTTGAAACCCTAATTGACCGCCTACCTTTGGAAAGAAGGTATGTACCCAGTTATGGATTTTTGAACCGTTGGGACTTTATATGAAAGATAAACAAGAATTGTGAACCCAATGTGAATGATTGTAAAGACATAAAACCCCCCCTTTATCAAACAATCAAACCATTTTCCCCTAACCAAGTGTGTGGTATTTTTTCTTGATGAAAAAATGGAAAATCCAACACAAAATCATTTAACTAAGGAATATACTTTTAAATATAAAAGGATAGTCTGGATAGTTCCCATTAGAAAATTTTGTTCTCACCACTTGGGTGATCACTAATGCATGTATCTTTTTTCTGACAGAACAAAAATGGTGAACTTGATGCAAATATCTCAAATAGAAAAACGATCATTTTACCATGCATCAGGATATTTTTTTTTCATAACATAGGAAAAAAAAATAGGGAACTTGAAATGAATATTTCAAATGATAAAAATGATCAGCTGATCCTCTATAGATAGGGTTCTTATGAAATAAGTCTATAGTCACTATAAAAATTCCATACGAGCAGAATGGACAAAAAAAAAGAAGAAAGGATAATTGTGTTACCCATGCATTTATGATTGAGAAAGTATCATGCCCAAAATGATGCACTAATCAATGAACTTTTTCCTTGTTGTCTACATGATTGTAGATACTGATCTCACAAAAAACACCTAACCTGAGATAATGTATTCATCCAGCAACCATTCTAGAACATTAGTTATAGCTACAACCCCTGTGAGTCTCAGAATGAACTCACATGCCTGACACCTTTAATATCAGGTGGTTAATGAAATGGTTTGGAAGTACGATCGACATGGTACAATACCTACCCTTGAGGCTACCCATGAGGGTCTCAAAATTCTAAAATTGATGAGTCTGTATCATCCAAAGAAAGCTGCAGTAAATCCAGTAGCCCTAATTTCCACCACAAATTGCTTTATAAGTCTATCCCCATAGCGCGACAACCACTACTTTTAATATCAAATGAGGTTAGATAAAGGAGTCAACTATAACTCCCTTTAGTATCAGGATCCATTGAGGACGACTCTTGTCAATTACCATATCTAGTTCCATCTTGATGCTACCCTTCAGTCGCCCATTCAGGGTACCACCCGACACATTGCCACCTCTAACACCCATGCATGGGTAACAAGGAAGACACATAGGGTGTGAAAATATATGGATAACCAGGAGTGGTATCATATCCCCACTTACACTAATGAATATTGATGATATATTATGGAAGTATCCAATGAGAAGGATTGTATCCCTGCTCACTCATAATAAGTATATGGGAATATTCCTGCAGAAATAATAGGGGAGGTGCATATCCATACACACGCATGAATTCCATCAGCATATCCCAATGAAACAAGGAGTAAAAAAGTGATCTCATATCCCTGATTCAATTGAATATGTATACAATTATATAATGGATATTTAAAATTTGTAATCTTACATTCTTGATCACACTTTTCTAAAGTTTCATTACATTCTAGAAACAACTGAATAACTCTTCCAGCATATTTCAACACTGTAATAGATATAGAGATGGGGAAATACTCCTATCCCTATATCCAAGTTAGTAAAAAACTTTTATTAGCATGAACAAGTGGTTACTCTGGATAAAGAACACATTCTTACTTCAATATAGGAGGATTATCCACATATTATAGTAAAGGGTGAGGCACCAGACCAGACTCATATTCTTGTTCCAATCGGGGATCACCAAGTGAGAGTGGCACATGTATTATAATATGGACACATTCCTAGGATTGGGCTCATATCCCCATTGTGATTGGAGATCACTAAGTGAGAGTAAAACATGCCTAAGGACAGGCTCATATTTCTATTTAAAAATACCAGTGGCATATTACAAAAGATCAATATCGGAATCATATCCTTGTTCTGAACGAGGCCCACTAGGTGAGAGTGGAACACTGTAACACCCCAATATTTCATAGTATGTTATCTCTTCAAAGTAATTCAATAACTTGCGCTACATGCAACACCGAGTTCAAGCGCACCACGACTTACCAAACTACCTGTTCAAAAATGGTTATGAATAATATTAACTGAATTTTGAATTTTATATATTCCATATAATTTTAAAATCCATAATATGTGTTTATTAGACATAATATAATAACAAATTCAATTTTTCAGATAAAGGAAGTATTTTTTAGAAAATGTAATTTTACCGCCTTTTAATGGAAAACCCTTTTTAAAACCAATATTTGACACTTTTATATATTCAATTTAATGAAATTAAATTCTTATTTTGAATCGGGATATAAAAATTTAGTTTGGATAAATTTGTGGTACTTTTCTGATAACTTTCATATTTTGATAAATAGTGAAAAATACTAAATATTAATTGAAAACAATTTTTTTAATAAAAATAATTTATAGTGATAAATTATGAATTTGAATGGTTTGAAAGTATAATTAGATTATATTTTTATCATTTAATATAATTTAGTTCATTATAAGTAATTTCACATATAAATTTGACATAAACGCATGTCAATCTTTTGATAGTTTTTACTTTTAAAACCCCTGCTTTTTTTGGTTTTCACAACGGGAATTAATTTTAAATTAATTAATGAAACTTTTACGTTTTAAATTTGGTAAAATAGAATTAATTTTTGAATTCATAATATCAAAATTATCTTAAGGTAATTTTTTTTTATTTTTCTGAAAACATCCAATTTTTGATGAATAGTGAAAAACACAGTGTTATTGTTTAAAATCGACTTTTTATTTAAATAACTATTTATTTTATTTAAATTTATTTTAAGTAAAAATATATATATAGTACCTATATAAGTTCAATTTAATTCATTATAATAATTTTATAATAAAATTAGATTTATAAAGTTTTATTGAACTTTTTACCGTCTTTTACCCACCTTCTAGAAGCATTTGAAAATTTGCATAAAAATTTATTTTACCGCTTCTGTGAGTTGAATTTCAAAAATCTGAGAGACACAATTGACATAAGTAAGTAAAATGTGGTTCAATAAGATGAAAATAATTTTTGGTGAATAGTAACTTTTGACTTTTATTTACCATAGTTAAAATTAAATAGGGTAGTTAAGGGTAAAAATGATATTATAATTACCCTAACACATGTCCTAATTCTATTGGATAAGTGAAATTAGACCCAAAAAAACCTTAGGAATAAAATAGGATCCTCTTTGATCCACTTGGATTAGATTAGGACATTTATTATTATTTTATTTAAAGAAGAGTTAAAAGTGTTAAATTCAAAGTCTAATAACTAAACCATTTTTAATATAAAGTTATACATAAGATAAATTCAACTATAAATATTCATTACAAAGATAAAATTATTTCCTACATCATGGTATCTTATTTATAATATTTATACATTAAATAATTAAATTTATTTATGACACAATGATGATGCAGTAATTACATTATTAATGAAAGAATCAAATAAATGGTATTATAAATATTAAAATAAATATAATTTCAAAGTTTTTATAACATCCACGAATTTTATAGGTGAATATGTCATTTTATAATTTATTCAATGTATCTTGTTCAATGTAATCAAGTTGTGATGACTTTCACAAAAACCAAATACTAAATAGTGTCAAAATTGACATAAATGAGTTTTTAAAACAAATATTATATTATTAAATTATATAATATTCTTAAAAATATAATGTTTGGAAAAAGGGATTAAATAATATTATATATTTCATTAATGAACCACCTGAGGTTCTCTTGGAAGTTTAGAGTAATTTTATTAACCACATAGTGTAAGAATACAAGAAGACACGATAAAAGTTAAACTATTTAACTAAGAGTTAAATCTAAAAGATAAGGTTAATATGGTAACCTAAACGTATCTAAAATCTATTGGTTGAGTTGTTTTTGACCCACTCCCACCATATACTATAAATAAATCATTTTGGATCCATTAGAAACCGAAAATGGTTTTATTATAAAATAACATTTCAATCTTTTCTTAAGGTGACCCTCACCTCTCTTATAAAAGGGAATTTCCCCTTCTCTCAAAATCACACCTCCAAAGCCAGTTGGCTCAGCCAAAACCTGCACAAATATCCTCCCAACTTCCCTAAAATCAACCTAGAGTCCTTAATTTGATCATAATTCCAACCTAATGACCCCTTTTGATCAACTCAAAAGGAAACACCTGAAGAAGAGGTAATAATTTTACCACCCCCTTTTAAGTTCTTTTCTTCTTCCACTTCCTATTTTTTTGTTGTTTCCATACCAAAATAATAACTAAAATACCTCCTATATAATATGATGTTATTATACATATGGTACAACCATATTATTTATTCTATCCATCCTATAAATGACAAAGTCACCATACGTGCATACGTACGGCTTACAGTCTCCACGTCATGGTGTAGTTTGTTATTCAAACACTTCATTATTTGGATGTGTATAATAATGAGTATAAATAATGTAAATAATAAATATAACATGTTAATTATTATTTATATATGATATACCATCCAATTAAATACGATTTCACCATAAATATATTGATATTTTCACTTATACGTACGTACGGATTTCTATCTCCACGACGCGATGAGATTCATTTCCACATTCACCATTCAACGATGATTATAAAAATATTTATTATTAATAAGTATGTAATATATGATATAATAATTCTACTTAATATATATATATATATATGTATGTACTTACATATATCTTATTCACTTACTTCCATTCAATACGATATGAAAACAGAAACAACGTTTATGCGTATGTACGACATACTGTCTCCTTAAAAGGTTTTTTCAATTTCATATATATATCTATTATACATATTTATATTCTAAATATATATGATATATAAATCATGTGTTATATTCTGGAAGTATGTAAATCATGATCTAAATGATACGATCAAGAATAACAAGTTAAAACACGTACGATAAAGAAAGTGATTATTACCCAAAATGTTAATTTAACATAGAAAACATTATTAAATGGGTAATATAAAGTCATAAATTAATCATGTATGATATAATAAATATGAATATGGTTCTAGTATAATTTAATAACATACTATGGTCATTATACAATAGGTTAAACGTACCCTCGACCAAAGGAAAGTGCAAGGTAAGGGTTAATTTTACAATCTCTTTATTATCTGAGGTTGTTTTTACGTAAGTATCTACTGGGACATATTTATTATCCATGTCCATGTTTCATAAAATAGTTTTCAAAGGGATTATTTTTAAGGGAATTTTTTACTAAAACATCATTTTAAATGTTTTAAATATTTATTCTTCTAAACCTTTCTCATTAATGTCCATGTTTTCAAAATGGTTTTAAGGATTTATTTATATGGACACGAATGTTTTAAAATATTAATTACTTTAAAAAGTATCAAAGTGGTATGGTAAAATTTGATTCAAAACTATATTTTAAATTAATTCCTTTATAAATTATGTGACTTTTAAATGATTTAATGAAAAATGGATATTTCTCTCAAAGATTTTTACTGATCATTTTCAACTATATCAACATCCTTTATGGGATATTATTCTTGATCGAGGTTGATTTATTATGATAAAAATATTCCATATTGTATTGAAGGTTTTGTAATATATTTGACTGTGGATGTGTTATTTTTATACCATTCATGGTTTAGGGTTAAAGTATTGACATTTCGTATGCTAGTTTTAATACGAATGTTTATGTTATGTTTCAACCATTTCATATAAGGAATGTATTAGACTTAGTAAGTGACTGGTGGAGCCCACTATAGCTCCTTAGTGCATCGGTAGGTCTAATGAGACAATTAGACATGGAATTGGCTGAGGCCTTTCCCAAATTTGATATATGGTTTTGGCCGAGACCTTAATCATTTTTAGACGTCTTGGCCGAGGCCTTGAAAAAATGTTTCAGAATGTCCCGCATTATACATTCCATCATTATGAAAATATTATTGATGGTTTATATGGTTATTAGACTATTAGAATACGCATGACTATGTTTTATTATGGAATTATTTACTCATCTCATATTCCTGCCATAAAGTGTTCATGTTTATCATTTGTAAAGGCACATGTTTTAAATTATTCACCATGCCTAATGTTTATGTTATCTTCCGCTGTATTTCTTACCCTTACTGAGTGTTTGAGATCACCCCTTTCTTATGTTTTATTTTCCTAGGATTCCAAGAAGTGTATTATGATTAATAATCAGTGTTAATCTAGGGGATTAATGACATTCTCAAAGGATCATTTATGTTGTGTTTTATTTTCTAAGGTGTAATATAATGTTCATGTATATAATATATTTTCCAAGACTGATAAACTGATCAGTCTTTCGGGAATTGATTCCTTGTAATCATGATAATGTATTAAAATAATGCACCGACTCTGGGTAACTAGGGTCGGGGCATTACAAACGCACCTCAAGACAGGTTCATATTCCTATTATTGAATATTCTTGGTACATTCTAGAAGCTCACAGAATCCAGGATCATATCCCTACTTACACTAATGAACAAATGTACTAGAATCCTTTAGAGGCCACACAGGAGGAGGCTTATATCCCTTATCTAATTCTGGAGGTCCATTGGTATATTTTGATGGGGAATATATATTAGAACTAAGATCATATTCCCATTCCAACTGGGGATCACCAAGTGAGAGTGATATATTCCTTTGGAAAAGCTCATATTCCTATAAAGAAAGACCAAATACGTACTAAAAAGGCTCAGGATCAGGATCATATCCCTATTCCGACTAAGGATCATCAAGTAAGAGCGATACATGCCTCAATACATGCTCATATTCCTATCATAGAAGCTCATTGACATACTCCATCAACATATCAGTAGTGGGATCATACTCTTGCAATACCAGATGGTTATGAATATATTCCAATATTCATCATACAATAGACACATATCACTACACAATCACAAAAGGTAGGTCATCATATTCCGAGCATGACGTAAAATAAGGCTCATATTTCTAATCTTCTCAATTCTAGTGTCCTTGAGACTGTTTGAGACACATTATAAACACCCCAAGGGTAAAATAACTCTTCAACCAAAGCATAAGGTGATCATTACCATGATATTACTCATCATGGTAGTGTGGAGATGGATCATAGGGACTCTATTCCTAACATTCTCCATGGTCAACCTCCTTACAGTGATATCTCCCATGGACAAGAAAATAATCCCCTTTTCTAGAAACCTCTATATAGAGAGGTGATAAAAACTAAAACCTTTATATAGATAGGTTATTAAAACATCAAGGTCAATAATATATAGTTCCCCATCAATTTATAGCAACACTCCACTCCAGTCAGTAGGTGACCCCGAGAAACTCCTTCTATAGTCTAACTAGATGGAGGTGTGCAAGTATGATGAAGAGGAATTCAACATTGATATATGAATAGATTTAGCTGGAAAAAACCTCCCCACCATTTCCTTTCTCCTTTACACTTATGAATATGAGATCCCAAATGATCTAGAGAAGGAGTGAAAGCCATATCTATACCAAAATATGTGGGAAACTCATTAGTTATTGAAGGATAGACATCTCTATTATCTAGGATACAAGGTTCACATTAAGACCATCAAGATACTCTGTTGTCAGCTTGACCTAGCTTCTACCTCGATGGACTGGGATCCAAAACCAAAAAAGAAAAGTGAAAACCTAAAACGCGCTTTCCTCCATTGCATCACAAATCTTTGTAAACTGATCACCAAAGCCTTGTCATGTATCTGTATTTGAGGATGGAGAAAGGATGGAGTGTTACACTTCACCTCACCCCTGGAATAGAAGATCCACTTAGATATAACATCTTTTAATGTCATATCCTCTGAAAAATTAGGGTACCAGGTAACATATGAGATAGTTGGTCAATACAATAGAATACCCCCACTTAAATGGCGCTATGAAATAAAAAACAGAGGGAGAGGATAACTAACAGGTCTCTGAATTGGGCCCATCAAAGAAACATGAGCATATTTCAGACATGAAAACCAAAGTTATGATTAACTCAGAAACCTCCCATATAGAATGAATCCTTTCATGGGATTCTATTTCACCCAACTCATACATGATCAAAATTATGCTAAATTGAGTGAATCATAGTAGTAGCTATTATAACATCTATCCAGGAGTGAAATTATCCCTTGGGCTGGGAGAATATTTACCACTGCCTCCGCCTCTCAGATCATCAATTACTACGAGGATCCAAGATATATTGGAAGCAACAACAAACAAACCCCATCCTATTAGGCTGGGGGAATTTATATTTCAATATCCATCACCAGGTTCATCATCCCCTAGGAGGGTCCTGGGGAAACCAACAAAGGTTCTAGATTAACCATATCCCACTAGGATGGGGGGATTTATATCTCAATTATTGTCCTTTTAATCATTAAATCCTTGACTGGAATCATCAGATCCTCAACAAAAGGATCAAAAAATGCTAATTGCGGCCCCGAATAGTCCCCATACCATAGGGATGTAGACATTTTCATCATCATCATCATCACCAAAGAAGGAATTAGTCTTCTCCAGGGTTGGAGGTAAATATCAATGGCCATAATCTCATCCATTCCTCCTTCCACAAGACAAACCTCTACTATTCAGGGTCTATTAAAAAAACACGACCGAAAAATCACTCAAGGTCACCATTCATAAACCAATATGGGAGGAGCATACAATGAAGGAAATCAAACCCCATTAGGGTCACAAGACAAAAATTCCCAATACGGACAAGGATTTGAGAAACAACCTTGAAGTAGTTAGTAAATAATTATCCTATTGCATTGAGAGTAATGGGAAAACTACCATTGCTTGATACACCTCTATGAATTTTATCATCATTAACACAACTGATAATGTGGATCAAGATATGAATTCAGAGTTATGAAATATGAAAAATATAACCTGATAAGAGGATGGACTCACCCACAAAGGCTGCATGAACCTAGAAATAGAGGAGGATCCAAAACATGACACCTCTGAATATTGATTTTCCAAATCAACAGTGGAACACTGCCAAGGATAAAGGGAAAGAAGTATTCAGACCCCACTCATCACCTAGAAGAGGTAAAATTCCTTCCATGGAAGAAAAAATGGAATAATATATGAATGAGATACAAAATCTAAGAAAAATCAATGAGGAGATACTCAGTAGAAACATTTCCACTGGGTATCTTCTTCAGGAAGATATGAATATCCCCCCCACACATCTAGAAAAAGTTGATCTACCTACAAGAGTTGAATCTAAGTGTCATACCGGATCCATATCTAGGAAGCTGTTCTTTATAAATGATGAAGTTGAAAATGATTGTGACTTACCTCATTGTGGAAACAAAATTTCTCTCACCAGAGCTATCATTTAGTATTTTCAAAAATTTAGAATCAATAGTAAATGAAAACGAGTCCACCTCGTTAAGCCTTTCCCACTCCCTATAAATGGGATATGGATCAAACAAAAGTACCTCCAAAACCGATCAATGTCATTGAGTCTCTAAATACTCGAATAAAATCTATGGAAGGGTGACATTAAACATTGCAGACTGAGAGAAAACCATATCCTGAATGGGTGGATAACACTTTTCCCCCACCCAATTTCAGTAATCCTACCATATCCACCTTTGATGGGGTGGGAGACTCAAAACATCATCTCACACACTTTGTGTCCCAGTGTGGTATGATGATGGGACCTCGAGATTAATAAGAGGAAACCAAACTGAGGTGTTTTTTTTAAAAACTCTAATCGGTCTAACATTTGTTTGGTACAATAGTCTTCTAACAGGACCAGTTTTAGGATGGGAAGAACTTATTTTTCAATTACTTTACCAGTCTAGCTCCACACTGAGGAACATGATAGTTATTGACTTGAAGAACTATAAGTAATATGAAAATGAGAGGGTGTCTAAATTCATAGCTATATAGAAATTTTTAAACTAATCACTCATTATCCATCTCTCATGGGAGAAACTGTTGGAGATTTGTGATGAAAATTTTTGGGACAAGCTGTAGAAACCTTTGATCCTGATGAAATATCAAGTTGGATTATGTGAGTTTATGGAAACAACACAACCTTGGAAGATTCTATTCAGTAGACCCGAGTTAAGTCTCAAATCAAGCCGTCACCACATTGGAAAAGGCTCGACAAGATATAAACTACCACTGTTATCCTCAAACTAGTAGAAATACCCATTCAAGAATCTAGGTAGGTCCCAAAATTCCAAAAACCTCCCATCGAGCGACAATAACAAAATCACCCTCAGTCGGAAAAAAATAGATTAGGGTATCCTGATATTTAAGGAACAAATGAATAAAACACACTCCTTTCAAAATGATAAAGTCGCCAATTATTTCCTTTCATCTATGGATAATAACTTTCTTAAGATGCCACATCCCAAAAATCATAATGAGGTCAACCTCACTAATCATCATGACTACCACCCTTTCCATATAAGGATAATTCACAACATCCAAGACTGCTTAATTTTCAAATAAATCCTCCAAAGAATGGTTGATTCCATACATGTGATGCTGGATAACTCCACGATGTAGGTGACCTGAAAAACCATTTCCCATTTTAAAGAAGAAGGTGATTGGAAGAAATTTATGGATATGTTTAGATAGAAGTTCAACAACTGGATGACTCACATGATAGTTGATTGAGCCCATTCCACCCTAAAATCATAGTTTCGTAGACCCATAATGGTTCCATTAACTAGGGAGGTGGCAAAAAATATTCCTCCTAAAGGTGTATGTAACCATCATATATAGAAAGAGATAGAATAGGAAGAGTCATATTCAACTCTGACACAAGCTCTGACTCTTGCAGATTTCTTCCCTACAACATCCAAATCACAAGAACCACCCCACCAAATAGAACCCTCATCGAATTAAGATCTCATATTTGGTTATATTAATGAAATACACTTGGTAGGCCCTTTATATGATGATTAATATACCTCAGAGTATGCTTTACCCATACCTGATTGGGGAAAAAGAGGCCACATGCACATGAACCAAGGATATAGGGGACAACACAGGTGTGGTATGACCTAATATTTCAATCACATCCCCAAATAATATATATATATATATATATATATATATATATATGAAGCTGATACTTGTGGAAAAGCACTCTTAAAAGACCAAAAGAGACATGGAGGTGTCCTAAAACCCTTCAACGGTTGTCCGTGCCCAGTCGTCTTATATGATCACCTAGCGGGGGTGAGATTATCTGATCAACCTAGAAAATGGGGAAGATTGGTGAAATTTATGCCATTATTATCAGATTATACCTATACATATACATAGGAACCAGTACCATCTATCTCAAATGTTCCAAATCCTAAACCACATAATAATAAGCAACCCCACCTTGGGGATAACCAACCTCAAGCACAAAATTACACCCATTTGAAATAGATGGAAGTTGTCCCATCCAAGCTCTCAATCCTAGATGTGATCCATCTTTTATAAGAACTTAGAGAGACACTCATTTAATCCCTTTGTATCCCATAGGATTTCAAGACATAAGTCACTACAACCGAGGTTTATCAAGTGAAGACCATGCCATCAAAATTCCATGTCACTATCTCATTCACCGAACAGGATCATGAAGAAGTCATCCAAGGACACATTATAACCCTATATGTTTTAGGCCAACTCAATAATTTTTATATCCAAAGGGATTTGATTGAAAATGGTTTTGAGATAAAACTAAACCTGATTCATAACCTCTAACTTTAGGTATATAGTGAGAGAGATTTATCTCCCACAAAGATGACCATTCAAGGGTATGATAAGAGTGATCAAATACCTCTTGAGAAGATCAATATCAAAACTCAATTTAGGGATCTCACATCTAACATTGAGTTTATGGTTATCAAACAATACACTGTATAAAATCTCTTGCTCTAAAGGCCCTAGACCACTGCTATATGGCAGTTCCTTCAACATTTCATCAGTGTTTAAAATACCCCATTGATGAAAAAGTATACATACTACATGGTGATAGTTCCCACTTCAAGTCTTTTGAATCCACATATGTTGAGGTAGTATTATATAAAAATGAAGTAAAACAACCAATGGTGTATGAAAATATACAGGTTATATACCCCAACGTCTTGGGGACTACCCCAAAAAATCCTTGGAGCATGCTTGATAGTGATTATGTGCTACCCATAAATCTAGTTGAGGTAGTAGACTTAATCCCATATGTCCAGGATCCCTCTATACCCAATGACATCATAAAATAAAATCATCTTTGTAATATCTCTGCAATGACTCTGGTATTAGGGGATGACAATTTATCTTCCCATAGACTCTCTCACCCTGAAAGTGACATAGATTCCCTAAGATTTCTAAACTCTTCTGAAGATGCCTCCATAGAATCGTTAGTGGAAGTATAAGATGATGACCTTAGTAATGCCCCTCCAAAATTTTAGTAAGACATCTCTACCACCATTGATGAGCTTATGAAGATAAATCTAGGAACAAAAGAAGACCCACAACCTAAACTGATTAGAGTCTCCATGCCTATTAAGGGTAAAGATATGTATATTACACTGTTAAAGAAACATTGATATGTGTATTCTTAGAAATATACAGAAATGCCCAGATTGAATCTAGATATGACTATGCACCATATTAGCTTACTTGATGACCAATGAGGTTTCAAGTAGAAATCCTGGAGGATGAAACCTTCTCATGCTATTAATGTATAGGTCGAAGTTGAAAAATTGATCAAAGCCAAAATTGTTTGAGAAGTGAAATACCCAATATGGATCGCCAACACCATCCCTGTCAAAAAAATAATAATGGGCATATTAGGGTCTACATAAATTCCAAATAACTTAATCGAAACTTCCCAAAGGATGAATTCCAATTTCTGATCATAGAGCTATTGATCCATGCAACTGCTATCTTCTAATCCCTTTCCTCCATGGATGGGTACTTTGGGTACAATCAGATAAAGATGCCCCCTGAAGATGAGGAAGCCACTACCTTCAGAGAACACTAGGGGATCTTTTACTACCAGGTCATGCCCTTTGGATTAAATAACACTGTCATAACATATCAACACACTATGAATCATATCTTTAAACCCTTTTTGGGACAATATCCAAAATGTTATGTCAAAGACCTGGTGAAAAAATCATGATAGCAATGTGACCACATCATAAATCTTAAAACAATATTTTACAAGTTTTAAAAACACAGTTTGAATAAGAATCAAACAAAATGTTCTTTTAGGGTAATATCAAGGGAGTTCCTTGGCTTTGTGGTATGCCACCATGACCTTAAGGTCTACCCTGAAAAGGCCAGCATAATCCTAGTAGTATCACCCCCTCAAAATCTTAATGAACTAAGGGGGATCCAAGGGAATCTCACCTAAATTTTGTGTTTTATATCCAACCTAGATGGAAAATAACTTCCCTTAACCAATGTAATGAAGAAAAGAATCACCTATTGATGGGATGGGGACTTCCAAGAAGCATCTGAGAGTCTCAATTAGTACCCATTTCACCCACCAGTATTGATGCCACTGGTGGAAGGAAAGACACTAATCTTACACGTGGCCACCATGGAATGATGAATTGGTGCTATCCTCACACAAAAAATTATACGGGGAATGAGAACAGTCTTTACTACCTCAGCCTAATGATTCTAGAAACTAAGACCCAATATTTTAATGTTGATAAGAACTGTCTAATACTCATATTTACATAAAAATATGAGGCATTAATTATAGCACCATAAAGCACACTTAGTCTTTCATATTGACATGATCAAGTACATCCTTGGACATCCGATTCTGTGTGGGAATTTGGCTTGATGGTCAGTCATTTTACAATAGTATAACATTTAGTTTGTGTCATATAAGTCAGTGAAAGGGAAGGCCCTTACTGATTTTCTAATGGAACATCCCACCTTGGAAATTAAACTAGTGGACACCAAAATTCCATATGAGGAGATTTTCTATGCCCATGAAACTCCCCAGACATGGGATATGTATTTTGATAGCGCCTCCTAGGTTCTATCGGTAAGAGAAAAGAAAACCAAAAATTAAATCAAGTTGGGTTAGGGATTATATTTTTTTCTCCAGACAATTTTTTCCCTACTCTCTCTCACTATCCGAAGGTTGCACTAATAATGTGGTGGAATACCAAGCCCTCATCACAATCTTGGAACTAGACCTACAACTACAGATAGCCTACTTGAACATAAAAGGGGATTCAAAAATAGTGATAAAGTAATTAAATGGATAACATGCCATAAAAAAGTAATAAATGAACTCCTCATTGGCTATGTCATAGGACCAATGTAAGATTTACCTTTTGACCCCACATTACATCATGTTCCCCTATCATAAAATGATCACATTGATGCATTTTATAATTCATCCATAATCCTAAATGACTTTGATCTGGAGGAAGTGATCTTATACATCACACAAGGAAGGATGGTATCATCAATAATCATCTATGGCATGGAATAAATCAACTAGGTCAACACCACCCTAGAGTGTGATAAATAGATATCCAACCTTGAATAGATGGAGCCCATAATTGATTATCTTTAAAATGGGGTCCTTCCAACAGATCGAGTCATAAGGGAAAAGATTCGATGTCAAACAACAAACTTTACCCTATAGGATGGTCTAAATGAGAAGAAAGACCTCTAAAAGTGATGATTTGATATAATAATACTCATATTCATAGTAGAAAGAGAGATTCCTAGCATCATGGAAGACGTCCATGTAGGCTCCTATGACACTCATCAGTTTGAGACCATGATCTCCCACCAATTCAGGAGGTTGGGTTACTATTAGGAAACCATGATACATGACTATATATAATTCACTAGGAAATTTCATTCATGCTATATCCATGCGAACTTCATCCATCAACTCTCATAATTTCTACATGCATCTAAATATTCCTGGCCATTTTTTGTATGGGAAATGGATGTTGTGGGGCCATATCCCCCAACTATGGATAAGCAGTTTAAGTACATCCTCAATGCTACCAACTTCTTTTCCAAATAGGATGAGTTAATACACCTCATGGAGGTTGGAATGAAGAATATCATCAACTTCATAAAGTCCCATATCATCACTAAGTTTGATGTTCATCACACGATATTGATGAATAATGGCACAAACTTTTGTTCTATAGAGTTGAAGAAATTATACCAGGAGTACAACATCAAGTCCAATCATTAATCCCACTATCATGAAGTGGAAAATGAAAATATAGAGGCCTTCAATAATAAATTTTCAAATATACTATAGAAGATGGTGAACAAAGACAAGAAGTCCTGGTCGAACAAGCTCCTCCATGCTTTAAGGTTCTACCATACCACCATGTATACTATAACATAGGCAACTTATTATTCATTGGTGTATGGAACTGAGGTAGTGTTACCCATAGAAGTACAATTTCCATCACTTAGAATAACTATTTATGGAAAACTCTTAGATGAAGAGCAATCAAAAAAGTAGTTGGATGAATTGGAATTTCTAGATGAGAAAAATTGTGCATATTTGTGAACATTGAATTCCATCAGAATCAGATTACACGAGCCTTCAACAAAAAGGTTCACCTCCATTCATTACTTCAATGAGAACCGGTCTTGTCTCTTTGAACATCAATGATAATGAAAAATAAACCTCCAAAGTTGGAACCCATATGGGAATGACCTTATATCATAAATAAGGTTTATCACAATGAACCTTAATCACTAGCCATAATGGACAGGGAACATGTCACACCCCCACCAATAATAGGTTTATTAAGAAATAATTTTCATAACTACCATAAAGAATTATAGTAATCCTAAACTCATGAAGTTAAACTATATGGATGATGTCCTGACCTCAAGATAATAAAATGTATGGAACACATCCTGACCAAAAGATGTTAAACTGTACGAAACATGCCCTAATCGCTTGATGTTAAACTACATGGAATATATCCTTACCACATGATGTTAAAACACATGGAAGGTGTCCTCACCACATGAATTTAAACTACACAGGAAGAACTGTCTCACAAAAAATTCACCACACATGATATAGATCTGTGTGAAAGAAAAATGAAGTTCCCCTGTCCCTATGGAGAACCATATCCTCAAAGGGAATCTATTCATACAAGGAATTTGGGTGGATTGATTCCTTCCATCACATGATACATAGTGATGCCCATAACTCCATTCTTGGTCCCAACAAAAATATTTATTTTCTTCCACATCCAGTGAACCTCGTCCTTATCGTAAGACATTAAACTGTACAACTTATATTCTCACCACATGAATATAAACTGCATGGTTTCCAAGAACTATGCGTGGTTTGATTCCTGCCATCATAGAATTTATAGTGTTTCCCATACCTCTCATTATCAGGTCTATTTTCAACATTTATATTCTTTCACATTGAGTTACCTTTATTCTTACTATATGATGTTAATCTTCTCAGATGAAGTCCTCTCCATATGACAAAAACTACATAGGTTTCCATAACTACATACAACTTTATTCTCATTCTAATGAGATATGTAGGTATGTCTTGATTCTATATCATGGCTTAGCCACCACATGATAACAAATTTCCTTTTCCATTCTCTAATTGCCTCAATTTAATGAAATAAAGCTTTATCATTCCTTGTTTCTCACACCGAGCATGAATCACATGATATTTGGAATTTTGGTAGTGACTTCTTTACATGATTGTGATATATCATCTCATGACACGGTTAACATGGTCCTGGATGCATGACTTTAAAAGGTACACCACGAGTCCTCAATGCATGACATTAAAATTTCACGGTTTATGCCTTTCACATGAAACAAAAATATGCATCATTTTGGACCTTGACCGAGAGGACCACTATCAATGGTGTTGTTATCCCACTGCACATCCATTTAATAAATACATGTGGCTTGATTCCTATAATCATAAGATACATAGTGACATCTAGATCTCTAATACCGAGCCCAACTACAACAATCAATGGGAACAATTCCTTCCCTCTACATATGGGTCAGACCTGCGTGGAGAGTTTACTATTCTAGAACTACATGTGATTTGATTTCTACCATCATAGGATATGTAGTTATTCCCATACCTCCATTACTAGACCCATTTGTAACACTCCCTTTTCACGTTGGAGAGCCTACATCCTTGTATCATGATGTTAAACAACATGGTTTCTCAATAACTATGTGTGTCTTGATTACTTCCATCACAGGGTACATATTGATTCCTAAATCTTCAATCTTGGGTTTAAAAAAATAATCAACTAGAATAATTTCCCCTATACATACTTATTATACTTTCTTAGAGAGTTTACCATCCAATAACTATGTGTGGCTTGATTCCGATTATCATAGGATACGTAGTGATTCCTGGATCATCAATAATGGGTCTAACTACAACCAATGAAAGAAATTAATCCACAACTAAATATGGGATAGATCTATTCTTTGAATATCCTAGCCACATGACATTAAACTACATGAAAAAATAGTATATATATCTTTTCAAGAAAGGGTCTGAGTCATATTTTACCCATTTTCCTATATAAGAGTCAGATCTACATACATATTTCTTGCCACATGATAGATCTATGCAAGAAGGGATCTGACATACGACTACCCACCAATAAGCCTGTGCATGGATAAAATATGCTCCCTACATATAAATTCCCCAACCAGTGAAAAACTCCCTCAAGGACATCTTGAACATTTTTTCACATCGGATCCCACTTCCTTACTGAATGATGTCAAACTATAAAAAAACAAATACGTCCTTACCGCATGACATTAAAATAAAAGAAAGATGTCCTGATCATATGACATTACAACTACAGGACAAATACATCCCCACTAAATAAAGTTAAAATGTGCAGTCTATCGCCCATCATTATTCCTTATCAAAGGACCAAAATATCCTAACCCCAATTAACCAGAGGTCAGGGTGCTTTATCATCATTTAATCCCCTCAATCCACAAATAACACTTCATGTATTAAGCACCTCAGGTTGCCACAAACCTTTCATGACCCTTAAAAAGAAAAAAATGATCACTATGTTTAACTATGCTATTGATGCATAATGGATTAGAACTAACTACTAGAAACATATTATCCCTATAGAAAGGTATTTCCAATCCTTGTGAGCCTGACATCATTGTGGTGGAACTCAACACTGTAGGGTGTTCTGGGATATCCCTAACATGATTTTACCATATCATTACCTATGACCCAAAAACTAATTCTAGGATTTAAAACATTTTCATCTCTCAATCAGAAAGATATTGGAGGGATCTTGACCCTAGGCATCCTAATTGGGATATTTTGTAACATTCCACTTATATTAGGTTCATGTGCATCATGAACTTAAAATTATTTCACTTTGTTCAAAGCTGTACAACCTTAAACTCCAAACTTTGATGGTCCAAATTGTAAGACCTTAAACTATGAGTGAAAGAGACACAAAACTTGTCAGGTTGAAAACCTGAAAAAGGAGGCCTGAGAAAAAGTTAAGTCTCCAATTTCTAAAAAACTTCCTCTCCAGACTTCAGGAAAAAATTAGGGTGTAAATAAATGAGGCATAAAGCTCATAGGGTCCACTATGCACTACTAGTAAAATCCGATCCATGATCACTGGACCCACCGGTATAACAAAAAGTTAGAGTAATGGTTTTTTACATATCTAAACCATGAAAATGTTTTCACTAAGTGGCATAAAAACTTTTAGGGTGCTCGAAACCTTCTTTAATATTACATTTTCGACAAATCAGATTTCATGATTTGAGTGCCTCAGATTGACACACATCTTCCACGAGCCTTGAAAAAAGATACCCAGCTTCAAGGTACCATTTGTTTGACTATGTATGTATTACTATGGATCATACATATGTGCCTATAGTCATAAAAAAATTCATTATTACCTTAAAAAAGTTCTTTCTAGTCCTTGTGATCCCGACATCACCGTGGAAGAACTCAGTACCTTAGAGTGTTCTGGGCCATTCCCAGTATGATTTTCCCATACCATCCTCATGACCTAATCACTTTGGACCATGATTTAAAATCCCTATTACCATATTATTCAAGAGGATATGACATCATCAAATGTTACATCACCATGCTTTGTACTTCTTCTCAAAGAATGAATGAGACATTCCATTCCCAAACCTTTTGATGGCCCACACCTCGTTAATCAAAACCATAGGGTGTAGGGCTCGAACTTTACAATTAAGAGCTAAACCGCCCTAGAGTGATATAACCCTTCCTAGATAGATTTCATTCCATACCCAACTTCATCGTATGGATGTTTGAGTCTTTAAAAATCTTTCATGGCCCTAAAAAAGAGTAGGATCACCTCTATTTGATTTTGATATCGATATATAAGGGCTTTGACCAACCAATCATAGTCATACCCTCCTTATAAGAAAGTAAATATGATTCTTGTGATCCCTAGTAACATTGTGAAAGAACTCAACACCTTAGAGTGTTATAGTTCATCCCTAAAATGTTATCCCCATTTCATTTTCCTTGAATCAAACTTTTTTGTTATGAATTACTCAACCCATTCTTTAATGGTCTAGGTAGACTCAGATTCCTCAGTATTTAGTCATTAACCAATATTACCCCCATAAATCTTATAAGTCCCTTATAAAAGAGTGAGGACACCTTTGTTTGACCATGTTATCAATGAATACGGTTTTTGAAATACCAACCAGAAGCATCTTCTTATTACAGGAAAATAACTCTAATCCTCATGAGCCCCGACAACACTATAGAAAAACTCAGCACCCTAGAGTGTTTTGGGTCATCCCAAGAATTTATACCCCATATTTCATTTTCAATAATCAAGTCCTAGAAGAAAGACTTTAAAATTCATGGAATCTCATGGTATGATCCAAAAAACCTTAAACTACAACAATATAAGGTCTGAGCTAAAAGAACCTAAACTATAGAAATAAACGGTCCAAGCTAAAAGACTCCAAAATACAGTAATAAAATTTCCTAGATAAAATAACCTAATCTAAAATAATATAATCTCAAAGATAAAATACCCTAAACTATAGAACAAAAATGATTTAGTTTTCAAGATCTGGAAATGGCACAAAACCTATTAGTCCAAAAACCCATAAAAGGGTGTCTTGGGAAACATTTGAGTCCGTGATTGCTAAGTGTTCCTATATATGAAACTCAGGAGAAAATTATGGAAATATGAATAAAAATATATAAAGATTATGGGTCCCACCATATGGCCTTAGAAAATATCAAGTTATGCTTGCTAAGTCCATTGAATTTAAAAAAAGATAGAGAATTATCCCTTTGGGACATATATTTTACCCAAATTATCCTTTTGTGAATCAGGTAATCTCAAGATAATTGGAGTTGATAGATAATGAGTAATATATTATTGGTGGGAATTCATGAGAATTTATTGGGAAAAATATTTTATGATTTGAACATTTAAAACTAGGAATAAAGGTTTACTTGATATTATAAAAAGGATGGGTACCGTTAACTGTCTATGCAACATGGGATCAGTGAAATGTCATGAAAATCATGAATGAAGGAAAACTGGACAATTAAATAAAATGTTCAGAGGATCTATTTATTAATAGCATGAAAAAAAGGGATCTCCAAATTTCAGAGCCTCTAAATACATTGAAGATCAAAATACAATAACATTTTATTGGTTGAGCTAGCCAAGTCAACAAGAATTTGATGAGAATAATTGATTGACCGCTGAAGTGCATCCCACCCCACTTCTTCTAATTCTCCCCTAGGAAAAATTGTCTTAATAATAGTAGACATATCCTCCAATATTTTATTAGTGGTTGATAATGAGGATGATGACATCAAAATATCAAACTTTGAGAAAGCTAAGATCTCCTCACATCTTACTATTTGTCTGGTCAAGACATGTATTTGGGAATGAAGCTCAGATATAAACTGATAGACCTATTCCAATGTCTCTGAATATTCCTTTATCAATTTGGACTAGGGAGTCCCATTGTCAAGATCACACAAGATCCTATCACTAGTGTACAACTCTTTCCATTTCAAGATGATTTGTCTCATGATTTCATATAATTATTGTCAATCAAAGTTTCCCGCCACTAAATCATGAAAGATCTGGAGAAGAAATTAATCTTGATCAAAAATGGTTTCCAAGGAAGTATCAATGACCAAAGAATGGATTTTCTACTAGATTATCCTATATCATGTCTGATCTTTTGTGACTGCTGGAATTCTATGCTAGAATACTAAACAACCAGCTGAGCTGATGAAGAGGTTAGAGAAGAAGAAGTCCCATATACAATTATCTCAAAATATGCATAATCCATTTATTATATTAAAGGACCATCTTCCTTGAAAAATTATGATACACTAATGGGATGGTAGTTTCTAGGATAGGGAAAATTCCTTGAAGACTCACCCGATTCCAGAATCAGTTTCATTGTTTCCATGAACAAAGGGGTTGATGAAGCACATGGTCCATCCGATTGGTAGAATAGTCTATTAAGTATACCACATGGGTAGGCTTCCACTCAAGACTATTCATAATCATATTATATAAATAAATGGACCCCTATAGGAGAAAAGACAATCTCAGCGTTGGTGTCCTCATGTGCTAATATAAGACAAAATTGGAAAATAATCCTTAGATGTTGCTCTCCCCATACACCAGCTAAAAGGAGGGGAAAAACCCTTTGGAATTATCCAAATTTTTAAGTGAATCGATAAGGGATATACATATCTTAGATAACTATTTCATCCAACTGGGCTGTGATAACCCCATCCTGAAGAGAGATTTTGTATGCCCTTTCATCAAGAGAACCACCATAATTATCACTAATTGGCTCGGTCGGTGTAGGATAAGACATGAAATTGAATCAATCAAATTGGATCAACTTTTCAATGACCTCATCAAGGACTAATGACATTGCCTCAATCTCAAAGACAACCAACAGTATCTTGGGGTGGAACAAAGCACTCAGGATCCTAATAGCATTATGGTATTTTTAGTAGTGGAAATGCTCCCCTATCCAGCCAAATAAAAATGGGAAAGGACCATAGAGTTTAAAATGGATGTTTCCCTATTAAATATGACCTAGAAGCTGGTAAAGGTGTATGATAGTTTGTATATCTAGATTTATAGTTTGTCTCTCTACTAACTGAGCTACCATCACTAGCGTTTTAACTCAAATTCCTAAGCATGTATCTGCAGATGGAAAAATCCACCTATTCAAAAACATGGCCATGAATCCCACCAGCCTAAGGATCGAGGATATCTCTAGAAACACTTGGTATCCACATGTGATATATTCTCTAGCTTCCAAGATGGTCCAATATGAGATGGATCTATCACAGAACTGTCGAGAAGGGAACCAATGAGGGCATATAGCGGCCAGCTGAGCTCCGCTACGATAGAGGAAGATGATGATATAGTCTTTAAAGGATATGATTGGGTGCGTATTTAGAACCTTACTTAAATTATCTTTCACAATGTTTAAAATATCCCTTTACAAAACTGGAGTCTGTATGGGGTCATCCTAGACATACACAATAGGAAGGAACTCATCATACATTTCCCCAAGGGGGTATCCCATCTAGTCGGTAGATATATTTAAGGTGGATTCATTCTTAATCATGGGGTAGTTGGAATGAATTGGTACTAGGGCACCAAAGACTAATCAGTTTTTATGAGAAGGTCTGACTAATGGCTGATAATGAATTGGGATACCCATATGAAATTGTAAAAATAGATAGTATATAACTGGTTGGGAAATTATGAATAGCTCTATCTAACCCAGAATGGCTATGCCCATTCATCAGAAAAAAATTCACTAGGATTCATGTCCCATTTGGAGCTCCAGCCACTGTCCATATTGTTCAAGTAAGATTTAATTATGCTTGAATAGCTTTGAGAAATGTGATGATGGGTGAAATTGTAGTTGTCTGGACCTAGAGTGGAGTTTGATATCATATAAGAAAACCCATGGAATCGATCTATAACCAATTATACATACTCAGAAACCATCATATGAATAAAATCGAGGGAGTTTGAAACCCAATGAGATGAGATATTGTAGTTAGGATAAGGAATGAAAATGTAATCTAGTAGGCTGAATCCATACAGGGGAAGCCGATGTGACAAAGGATAGATTTTAAGTTCAGATGTGATAATCCCTTTAAAAACCTCATTGTCAGAATGCACATGATATCGTGGGTCAGCATTATAGTTCCCAATAATCATGTCCCTATAGCTGACCATAGTGAAAGATCCATAGGAGTTGGAATCCATTTGAATAAAAGTAAGTGACATATGTTAGAAAAATGAAAAACACAATCCTGTCATAAAAAGACATAACTTCAGCAACATCATGAAAATCACATAACCCATAAGGGGATTCACAGTTTCATGACCTAATACATGCCTCATGAACCAAAAAACCCATGGTGATCTCATGGACCACATAACCCAAGGACATATCACGACCACCCAACTAGTCACGAGACTCGTGATCTCATGACCCTAACATAGTCACATGATCAACATAATAGTCGAGTGATCATGTGACCAAACCAGAAGACCCTACAAAACCTACATGATAGAAATATGGATAGGGTTCAAGAAATTATATAAGATAGATTTGTGGTTGATTCAAATAAGTTATAAGGAAAGGAAGGTCTAGCGAATAGATCCTGAAACCAATTCTCATAGAGAGGTCTCACAATTAGTTCTCATAGATGGTCTTGTGAAGGGTTTTCACGATAGAAGAAAACCATGAAAGATCTGAAGAGTTGGAGTATCCGGTGAATTATTCGCCCTCTATTCCCCTATTTATAGGGAATTCCATAGAATACCAACATTCAACTGAAAGACCAAATGTCTCACAAGATACCTATTGGTGACAACCCTAAAGACTAAGGTGGGAATTTACTTTCCATATAATTATTCCATTTCCCAACAGATGTCATTCCTAATGGGGGGGGGAGAATTTATTGATTCTTTCCAAATTAACATCGTAAAATCTACAAGGGAAGAAATACCCAAAACATGGGTATTATTTTCTCCATAAAACAAAGTAAGAGAATGTGTATAAGATCATGTGGATCACATAACCTTAAAAAATACATGTGATTGCTTGACCTTCAAAAGTTCATGTGAATGGGACTTCTGTAATACATGACCTGAATGAGATCACACATAGCCCCTTTTACAAGACCTTCTTTTCTTGTGAAGGAATTCAAGACATTTTTGATCATATGAAAACTACCAGATGAGTTAATTTAAGTCATGAAACATTTCAGTTAGTAAGAACCTAACAAACCATAAAAAAAATCCTTATAAAATAAAGGGAAAATATTCAAAGGTAGGATCCATTGAAGTCATTGATATTCATGCGATGTGCCCTTATGATTTTCAAGACACCATGAAAACCCATAAGTCATGTCCACCTTATCACTAAAGAGCCTGATCGCATGTCACCATCATCATACGAAGGATTTCAGACATGTCTAGTTAATTACATGCTACCCCTTCGACTCCATAGATAAATAGAAGGGTTTTACATGAAATTTATCACACATCACTATAATACCCATTATTGGTCACTGGATACATTACAGGAAAGGTGAGTGATTGTTTTAGATAACACTCAAACAACTTCATGAGATATCCAGACCTTGTAAAATAAATAAGGAAATAAATACGAAAAATGTGGAAGATTATTATGGAGAAAAGATATGATAATCATTATGTGAAAGGGGTTATGCACCCCAGGAAATCATCATTGATCCCATTTAGGCCCCTATCAACATGTTATTGTGATCCCATGTAATCCCTATGGATAGGCATCTTAAAATCACAAAGACCCATGGAAAGCCACATTTATCTCACAGGATACCCTAGACAAGCTACCTTCAATCATGTGAAAGCCTTTCCACATGCATTTTGATACTGATAAGGCCCTTATAAATATCATCTTGACCTTGTAGAATCCCCTTGACATGTCCACATGGTTAGGAGAAATCCCTTTGATCGACTTGGGTCTAATAAAAGTGGAAAATAAAGAACATTCCCATGGTCATTGATCATCATGTGATTCCACTTGAATAACCCACAAAAGGATCAGGAAAATCACCTAACACCAAATCCCTCAACCGAATCTAGCTTGAATATGAGAGATACACACTATATAAGGAGATGTATAATTGGGGTGGAGAGGCTTATAAATTCCTCCCCTCAACACAAAAAATGCATCCATGGTAGATTTCATATGGGAGCATAGGAGTAGACTTCTCGAAGTGTCCAATCATGAGATTGTAAAGATTTTCTACCAGTTGGAATCCAGGGAATAAACTAATGGATCAAGATGCATGAATAAGAATTTCATGTGATCACTTGAGATCATGCTAAGGAATTTTGGTGTGTCATCCTGATTATGCAATGGATATCCTGCATGTCATCCAGGTCACGATAAACCTAAAGGAAGCTAACACTGGAAAAAACTAAGGCATATATTCAATGAAAGGCTGGAATAAAGAATAAAATATGGGATAATTATGTGAATAACATATACACTAATCCTTATTCACTTCACACGAGTTACCCAGATCATGAAACACCATTGGTACATGTCACTCAAATCATGTGATGATCCCTCAACACACCATTTGGATCATGCGAGGTCCCTTGTACATGTCAATAAAGTTTCTTGATTCCCTCCGAGCATACCAAAAAAGTCTTGTGAATCACTTTTATATTGCTATCCAAAACCTTTTGATGTCCTCCATACATGTTTCCCAAGTTATACATTGTTACCAGGACAAGTCATCTAGGTCTTGTGGTGAAACTAAGACATTTCAGCATGGATCATGCTATTTCCTCCAAAAAAGTTATCTATGTCATGTGGAACCCTCTAAAAATTTCATCTAGGATCATGAAGTGACACCAAGATAGGTCATCTAAGTCTCATGGTGACACTAATACATGGCATCATGAATTATGCAATTTATTCTGAATAAGTCATCCAGGTCATGCGGCACCATCCGGGCATGTCATACTAGATCATGCTATGTAATCCAGATAAGTAAACTAGGTATCACAGTGAAGTTGAGACATGTCAACCTAGGTCTTGCAATATCCTCTGGATAAGTTAGACAGATCATGGAACATCCTCTGGACAAGTCAACTAGGTATCATGGTGTAACAACCTGGACCCAGGTTCCACTAAACCATGACCCGATCCTGGTCATTCACATGACCTAAAATGCATCCCCTTAAATTCTAAAGGTCGCCGACTAGTAGATAGGTCCTTAGGTATGTACATGGTAAGACTATTCCCTCATAGTTTTAGTTATAGAACAATGGTAAACATTATAATAAATAGAGGAAGCATAATCAAAAGCAGACTATAGAAGAAGTAAATAGATAACCATAACAATATAAATAAATAGCTGACAGAAGCAGGTAATCAACATTAGATTAAAAATGATTTCTATGATATGATTTTATAAAAAAATATTAGTATAGGGGAATATGGAGACAAACATATACTATATGCTATAAAAAACTACAAAATAATAAAAAAAATTCTACCTAGGATCTCGAGAATAGGCTCAATAATCTACCCCCAAATCTCCATCCTAATTAGAAAAGAAATCAAGCATCAGAAGCGGCACACTTACCTTTATTCATACCTACAAGCATAAAGACTACTTGGGTACCAAATAGTGTCTGAGAAGGGTATGAGATATAAATATCTGTAGGAAGGCACCCACAGTGTCTAGACCTTTACATTTCATGCTGTAAATAAATGATAGTGTGCTAGATATAATAAAAAAATATTAATAATTAAATAAACATTTAAACCTAGGTTTGGGTTCCTAAGAATACACTCATCCCATATTGCCTGCTTCTACCTAAGTCTGAAACCTGAATAGAGTATCTGTGAAATCATATAACGTATACAAGTCCCAAAAGTAAACAAAATGAGAAGATATGGAATACCAAAAATCTTGTGATTTGTCTTGGGTTCCAACACTTATGTCATAATTCAGCCATGGTCATAAGAAAGGAAGAACCAACACATGTGCATAAGTAAGCTCAAAAAAAATTATAATAGGTGTATCTCGAATGAGAATAAAATCATTCGATACATTTAAAATAGAGGTTGAGTTCTTCACCCATCCTTATAAATGATAATCTAAATCGCAATGTATAAAATAGAAACATCCCATATAATCTAATACCTTGAGCCCGTCTACGGAAACCCATATGGAATCCCTTTTATCACTCAAGGATGGTGACTTTGATTCCATACCAAATATATCACATAGGGGATCAGGCCTTACCTGAGGCATGGTATAACCATCTTTCCAATAGGTCCATCCTCAGTTACTTCCCTAGGGAACTGACCTCACTCACGAGTTATCATAAACTGCCCAGAGAGCTCGTACCTGGCATGCCAAAGTGTCGCTCCCAACACGTTGATTCATAACCACCTGAGAATGACAAGTCTATTTAGGAAATCCTTAACTCGAGATCCATGTTCTCTCCTGTCCTATATAAAAATATCTATAACTAACAGGGAATACATCACATGTTAATTCATTTATAATTTCATTCCAACACTTTTTCATCTCAATACCACATGCTCACCATTTTAATCAAGATACAAAGTTAAATCCAATAATAATGGCACTTCATATAACAAGGTATTAAGCACTAAACAAGTGAAATCATGGCATGAGGCACAAGAAATAAAGTAAAACATGTAAACAAATAAATATATCCATGGAACATTTCATTACTATTCCTCTTACTGAACATTTCATCAATGAAATTTCTACATCCCAAGATATCAAGCTTGACCAAGATTACCATTCAAGTTAAATCCATTTATTTATGGTACAATTCAATAAACATTGGAAGTGGCATAGGGAATGAAGAACAAGTCATAACATGAAGAAAGAAATGGCATAAGGAATGAAATAAAAGCATTTAATTCAACTTGCATAAGCCATTAACATGGAATAATCTACATAGCAAGGAGAAAGAGTCCCAATGATTAGTATTTAAACAAAATAAAGTCATCACATGCAATTTATGGTCACATGATAATAAGATTACCAAGGAATCCATATAGTTCAATCCATACAATAATGGAATAAGCATAAATAATTTTTAATAAAAAAGAAAATATAAACAAGGCATATAGAAATCAGTACTTTCATGAGCAATTTGATACAAGGAAAATGATGTTTAAATTGAAACTCCAATCATGACAAGGGAATAAGGGACTGCATAAGGAATAATTAATTATTTAAGCATTTGAATCTCTAGAAAAGGTTGGTATCATGGTTCAATATCCACATTAAATCCATTTATCAATTAAAGGCATTAAACCAAGGTGAAACTCATTCGAAGGCATAAGGTATTTTAGGCCATTTGAGTTTTCACACCCAAAGGGGTGTCCAAAGGAAAAAAAACACCCACGATTAGTTTTTTCTATAAGCACAAATCACTATGGACATGGAAAACTATCTTGATTAATTTAATGTGCAAGATAAAGGCCTCTACAGAAGGTTCTGACTATCATCACAATGGCGTGATGACATAAAGTGATGAAAAGATAGAAAAAGGAGTATATGCCCTACCTCGGGATCACGATACTACACATGTTTGACAACATAGCTTGATTCAACCAAGAATATAAGAAATCAATAGATTTATGAAAACACCCAAAATAGGGAAAAACTATGCTACATGGAAATAGCATTATGATAAGGGGAGGAACCTTGAAATTGAAGGTTACATATGAGACAACTTACTGAGAAGGTTCTGTAGCTTCTGATGGAAAAGGAAATAGAGTAGGAACGAAGAAGAAATCAAAAAACCCCAATGGAGGAGGAGGGGTGAATTCGTGTGCCTGGAGGAGGGATAAATCCTGAGTGAAAAGTGGAGGGGGAGAAGGTTCTGTAGCTTCTATGCGGTAAGTTTTGCTTCACTAGGGAACTTCGCACGGTCTACCACATGGTTTGACTAACTATGCACAAACCATGATATATGTCACTATCCAAGAACTGCAACTGGCCGTACGGTTTTTCAAACAGTGTGGCCCAGCTTGTTTTCCTCTTATTCTGTGATCCAGCCTTTAAATGATCCCCATACACTCTCGAAATCTCCTCTAACCTCATTTTCATCATTTTAAGGGTCATTTTAAGGAATTAAATAAAAATTTTAAATGGTCTGTACCTTTTGATAAATCTGGGATGTTATAATCTCCCCACCTTAGAACTTCTCATTCCTGAGAAGCCTTTGGGAACAATGAAAACGTCACCATACCTACAAGGGTTTTCAAGTCTCACTCAAATGGTCATGTTTCATTTCCAAACACCTAACACACTCATCACAACCAACAAATATCCAACTGTCAGCTCTCCAATAACCACACATAATAAGAGAGAGATGAATTCATGTTGCACAATCCTTGGTAAACTATCCTTAAAGAACCCATCTTAGAGGCTGGTGAATTTCAAAATAAGGACCAAATTAATTTAGATGAAGGCATATAAGACTTCCCCAAGAATCCTCACCGAATCTAGTAACCCACTTCTAGTGGATTCTCAGGATGAAATGTCTATTTAACCATCATTCCCCAACACAAACAAAGAAAAACCCTCAATCTGGCATATTTTGATTGACATGGTTTTAAACACCCCTTCCAAACCCGAAAAAAAAACTGAGGTAACCTCTGAGTCAATAACTGGAATCCAAGGAGATCATCTAAGGAAAACCACATTTAGATATTACAAGAGAGATTTCAGTACAATATTAACATCCTAAACAAGGACATTGTCTGAAACCAAAGAGGAAACTATGTGGATTTCAAGTCAAGAGGAAAAAAGTTGGTGTCCATGAGTCCATGCATGGAGTTCCTACTTAGGAACCCAGGTATCACTCAGTATCAACCAAATATCTAAAATAACCATGCTTCTGGAGTGCGAATCTGATCAAAACCACCAGAACAGACCCAATGAATTTTAAAAAATTAGTGTGGAGTAATGCCAATAATTTCCCAGTATACCCATACAATACTAATATAGGGTACATGGTAACATTAACCGAGAGTACACTAAGTGTAAGAGGCTTTAATGATCTCCAAAAATATTTGAGACACTTTCCAATAGGAGAGAAAGTCTTCCAAACATTTTCAAACTAGCCTTGATAAAGAAAAAAATGAAGGACTATCCAACCATTTGAATGGTCCTCTAGGTTGTGCCCCTTCTATAGGAATAACACATTTAACCATAGTTGGCACAACAATCCCCACCTTAGGAGTGTCCTTAATATTAGATTAAACAGCTAACACAAAACTCAACTGGTTTGATGAACCATTTAATAGGACAAAGGAAACCACATATATCGACGCATGATACCCTAGGATCACATGATAAAAAAGACACATACTTGATACTTCCTTGAGTCTTATCATCCATATGAATTCAAGTATTGATGGTCCACACTAAGGATTAACCCAAGATTTTCATTACCCGAAGCTCACACCCATAACAAGGGTCAAAACACCGAGTGACCACCCATATTGACAAGGGTGTCAGTTTTAAATATTTAAGAGTCCTATGATGGATGGAGACACCCAAACAACACCAAGTAAGAAAAAATAATCATAGATAGAAAAAAATGATTTAAGTGTCTAAGGGAGCTACCCAAAATGGCCAGCCCCTAACCAAAGAAAAACATTGACCCAAAAGGAGTTCATGCCTACGAAAGGTTCACTGGGATTAAATACTACCATTCAAATTTTAGACAAAATAAGTAATAGGCCTATAGAAATACTCATATTTTTTTAAAAGAAAAAACTCATGAAAATATCATAAATAATTTAAACCGCCCACACAAAAAGATTCAAAACAAAGAACCACTTAATAAGTGCTAAAATTGAAATAGAGGTTTCTATGGTATTATATCTAACCATATATATCTCCAAATCTGTTCACTTATAATTGGATACACTGTATATATATGGAATGAACCATGGCCCTGAGGTGAGACCTGACTATCCTAAAAAGATCCATCCTATTGACATTGAAGTTCTATGGCCTGACTGCCTTAGACATGGGAATTTTTACCTCAGCTTTACTGACAGTAGAAGACTAACTCCTAGCCTCATGTGGAGTCTCATATCCCATTCCTGACATAGGTTTCGGTGTAGAACTCCTGTCACTGGATGTTGGAGGAAAATAATGACAGAAGTGTTGAATGTGACCCATCCTATCACAAGCTTGACATTAAATCGGTTTCTTAATACATTGGGGTTTCTTATGAAATGGACTTCTACATTAGTGACACTCTATATGATCAACACGTGTCACTTGGATATCACTTCCCCCATGTGCACCCTCTAATCGGTACTTCTTACTTCCAGAAGAACCATATACTAACACAGAACAAAACTGGCCTGGATCACACTGCCACCCTCTTTGAGATTCTATTCTGTGATTAAATCCTAGTTCATGATATCTATAATGGTCATCAACCTTAATATGATCACCTAAAAACACACAACATGCTCAAGCTTGTCCTCAAAATGCCTTGCAGTCATCAATTCACCGCTCGTAAGAGATGGAGTGAAATAATGGAGTTTAGTAAAATGAGATAAATACTCAAACACTATCATAGATAACTATTAAAGATTAAAGAACTCTCTAGATCGATCATTTATTAAGGTCCGTGGAAAGAACTAATCATAGAAAATAATTCACAATTCTACCCAAAACTTGTCTCGTTAACACTCTGATTGATAAACTATATCCCACCAACACTTGGCAGAGTCACGTAGTATATAGGTTTCAAGATTGACCCTCCGATACGGAGGCATCTCAAGATTATTGAATATTGATTCCATAGATTCTATCCATGACTTGATAGCATGAGGACTACCATACTTTGAGAAAGTAGGAGAATGCTATTATTGGAAGTCCCATATAAGCTCTGCTATAGAAGGGAAAGGCCTGAGAGAACACTGAACAGACTGGATAAACCTAAGAAAAATCTCATGGAACTGAGTATTGAAACCCAGTGGAAAATTAGAAGGAGGTGCCTTAGGTGGTACTATAGAAGGTATAATAGGTGGATCAAGGACCACTACCTCTATTGTGTTCACATCTCCACTCTCTTAGCGTTCAACATGAGAACGTAATGGTGGCATAAATATATAATTTCCAAGAACACACCTCAGAAAAGATTTCCATAACAAGTATGGAAAGAAGATAAGAATTCTATAATGAGGGTCAATAACAAAGCCTCCCTGAACATGGAACAACAGATAAGGAAAGCGGTAAAGAGGAAAAGTATATGGCCTTCCTCTGAGCATCACAATAGATATCCTTCTCTAAGATCTAGTTCAAGATAGTAAAGATGGGCCTCAGAAAGATCACAAGATATATGGCTTACAACCCATTTCCCAAGAAAATATCAAGGTCAAGGTTTCTCATTCCTATATATAAAGGCCATTTCACCTTGATCCATATATGAATTTAATTCACTTTTAACATGGATGAATTATATGGATCAAGTTTCCAATTCATAAGGGCTTATACACCTTATGAATTTCAATTGGGGTTCAATTAACCCAAACCAAAATATTTTCTTTCAAGTTATAATGGAACATTTCATTTAAAAAAGGGAATCCACTTTGATTCATTTAAAAATTTTAATACTTCTTAAATAGATTGAATTAATTGGGTCACCATACCAATTTATAAGGGCCAATACACCTTATAAATTGAAATTCGAAGTCCACATAATCCAATTTATAACATGATCTTGTAATTCAATTTAACACAATTCTATATTTATAAGAAAATAGGTGATACAAAATATTTCAACTAGGCTCAACAAAAATCACATGAAAATAGGAAGATGCATGCTCAAAGTAGATGTGGCATAAAAATATGCATGAAATTTCATTTCCAATGGTTTCTAGTATTATGCATGTAATGAAATTCCCTTATATAATTGGGATGAAGTAATGGAAATCATCATTTCAATAACACCAACATCAATAAAAACAAAATACAAGTGAATCACCAAATGCTAAAATCATATCAATATTAAAAGAATAACCAATAACACAATTCCCATCCCAAGAAATTTGGGTCTCCCCTATACATGGGTTAGCTATGTACAAGCATAGGGTAAGATCCAAATTCCTATATCCTAGTCTCTTGTCTAATCCCAAATAGTAAGACAAAAGGAAAATAACCTTTGATACCACTCTATAACATCCCAGAACTGAGTACCACAAAGCCGTGCCCTGAGCCTGGTTAGTCACATGACCTCAAGAACATTTCCCCAAGCTCTAGAGGCATCCGAATATCAGTGAGGAACTTATGTGTGTCCATGGGGAGAATATTACCTCATAGGTTTAGGTATAAAATAGCATTAAACATTATAATAAATAGTGGAAGTATAATAACAAGAAGACTGTAGAAGAAGTAAATAGATAACTAGAATAATATAAATAAATAGCTGACGAAAGTAGATAATCAACATCAGATACAAAATAATGTCCATGACATGATGTTATACAAAAATAGGATATAGGGGAAAAATGGTACAAGAATATACTACATGCTATTAAAAACTACAAAATATCAAAAAATACTACCCAACATCTCAAGTATATTCTCGATCCTATTCCCTCAAATCTCCATCCTAAGTAGCAAATAAATCAAGCATCAAAAGTGGCACACTTTCCTTTATTAATACCTATTAGAATAAAGTCTAATTTGGGACCAAACAACACCCAAGCAGGGTGTGATATATAAATCTCAGTAGGTCGGTACCCACGATGTCTAGACCTTTCCATTTTTTACTATAAATAGATGAAAATGTGCCAGATATCATAAATATAGAGCATTAATAAAATAAACATGTAAACCTAGGTCTAAGTTCCTAAGTGGAAACTTGTCCCATACCACCTTCTTTGACTTAAGCCAGAAACCTAAATAGAGAACCTGTGAAAAACATGTAATGTATAAACGACCCAAAAGTAAATAGAACAAACCAATAAGTAATACCACCAAGATTTTTATTCAGATTGGGGTCTAATATTCATATCATAATTCAAGTGTGCTCATAATCAAGGAAGAAGAAACACATATGCATAAGCAAGCTCAATTTTTTTTATAATAGATGCATCTCACACAAGCATACAATCATTCGATCCATTTAAATCAAAGGTGGAGTTTTGTGTCTATCTTTGGAGATCATAATATGAATCCCAAGGGTCATAATGGAAACATACCATATAATCCAATACCTTAAATCTATCCAAGGAAACACATATAGTGTCCATTGTATCACTCAAGGATGGTGACTCTAAGTCCATGACAAATATCTCACATAGGGGACCAGGTATCACCTGAGGCATGGTATAACCATAAAAAACCTTCTCTTTATTACATATTTAAACATGATTTATTATATAAACTTGGATTTAAGACAACTCTGAGGATTGATAGGTCTAGTGTTATAGAAAATTAGGAACATTACATGAAAACTTAAGAAATAAAATACAACATCTTTATTGAAAAATTATTTCACATGACCACAACATTCCTTTGTGCTTAGCATTTCATGGGATAACCTGAGGGAATACATAAGAAATGGGTGAGCTATAAAGCCCAGTAAGGGAGTAAACAAGAAATAAAATGAAGAATATAGTAAATGTTAGGCAATAGAAATATCAATGGAGAACAAGAGAAATATGAACATAAATGAATGATATAGGATGATTATCATAACATGGAAATTATTAAATAACATACAACATGATATTAGCATGAGCCAAGGCTCATTTCACATGGATTAACATGGAAAACCCTCATTTCACTTGAATTAGCATGAGTAAAACCTAATTTAACATGAATTAGAATGATTAAACCATCATTTCACATGAATTAACATGATTAAAACCTCATTTCACATGGATTATCATGATACTATACATTACCCAATGCATTGGAGCACTATCTGGGGTCCCCTTTATAAACATTTCATTTCATGCATAAGTGCCCCACATGGATCATATAATGTGGAATCATTCAAAATCATAATTTATTCCACGATTAGGGAATGTATAATACATACATGTAAGTAACATTAAATATGTATATGTTCATAGAGATGAATACCCTTGATAGGGAAATGAGTATGGTATTCACTACACAATGATTTTGGATTGGAAAATTGAGGTGCAATTTTGGCAGCATAACGATGTGACATAAAAATTCATAAAAATGTTTGATGAGATAGAAAAGGGTATATCATCATATTTACATGAAATTTATGGTAAGGGTTTTATATAGATAAATTTACCAACACATGGAATTTGGGAATAGAAGGTGTAACATAATAAAGAAACTTAAAGAAAGAGGAGAAATAGAATAACTCTTATGAAATTTCGGCATGGTAAAAGGTGTACATGGGAGGGATTAATGAGAGATAAAGAGATATATCATCATTAAAAAATAAATAGGGAAGTATGGGGGAATTGAAAAATCATACCCTAATATTTTTAATTGAAAATAAAAGGGTATAACAACATAAAGAAACTTGGACAAAAATGATAAAGGAAGAAATCACTTACAAAAATTCAACATGGTAACAGGTGCACATAAGGGTTAATAATAGGATTAAATGAGAGTGAAAGGAGATATCCTCATTTATAAATAAAATGGGTAGTAAGTATGATATTTTATAACATATCCCAACATTATAATAAAAGATATTAAAAGACATAACATGAAAATATTTCTTGGTAAAAGAGGAGGGTGAAAGATCTTCTACATGAGTGCGTGATTTCAAGATCTTGAAGAGGTGCTTATTAAGAGATTGGGGTGCCTTGGGAGGATTACAGAGATATTTTTGTATACTAGGGACATGATCCAAGTATTTTGAGTGAAGAGAAGTGGGAGCTAGGGTGGGGTTATATGGGAAATGAGAGGTAATTATTTATTATTTAGGTTTTGGACACTACACATTAAACTAATCAAAACCGAAAACCATCCCATGTGTTTTTCCATGGTTTTGGACAAAGGGGAGTGGTATAAAATATTTTATAAGTCCAAGGTCTGAACATATTAAAATATTAGGTTTTCTTATGTGGATGTGAGCCACACTCTTAAGGAAAACATTTTAAAATGTTAAAATATTTTATAAGTCTTGGAGGGTCCACTAAGACATTATAAAATTAATAAAAAAAATAAAAAAACACATTATTTTAAATTTAAAACATATATTGGCCTAATATACCTTTTATATTATTTTATTACATCACTATTGGATCATTATGATGTCATAAAACACATTATATATTTATACAATATATAATTTTTACCCAAAAATTCGACTGTCTTAGAAAATTTCGAAAATTTAACCATTGGATAATTTCAATGTTCTGATTAAAAAATAATATTTATCTTATACAAATAATTTTCTAAATATGTGAATTTTTACTTTTAAAATAAAAACCGTTATTTATTGAAAATTGACAGGTTTTGACAAAAATAGTTTCCAAACCTTAATAAAAGTTACATTTGACTTCATAAAAATTATATGATCATTTATATTTAATAAAAATTATATAATAATAATGTTTTATTAAAATATTATTTATTCCAAAAATTCATTAATTCATCAAAATAAATTCTTTAATTAAAAATACAATTTCAGTTTTATCGTATGAAAATATAATTCTTATCAAACTGAATACTTAATCATTTATAGAGTAAAAACAATAAGGAATAAATATAATCATCAATTATAATTAAAATTAGTGTTCTTATAATACTATTATACTAAAAATATTAATAAAACCTTAGTTTAATATAATAATTTATATATTTCTAAAAATTACCATTTTACCTAAAAAATCAATTTATCTAATTCATTATAATTTTAAGAAAAACTATTATCATAAAGGAATTGATGGAATAATAATCTTATTTATAAAAATGGATTACACAAAAATTAACTAATGCCTTATTACATAACCCCTTATAACCCCTGCATAAGGCCTAAGGGTAAGGTGTGCGATGGTAACAGAATCTTGGGGTGGATTAGATAACATCGCCCAAGTGGTAATCTATATTAACTTGAACTTCTATCATAGTAAATTCCATTCAAGATTAATGTGTTGAATATCGGCTTGGTCTTGGTCAAGAGCAAAGCCCAGTAACACTACCTCCTTTCCGAGATCTGATAAATGAGCTTCATATGACCTGAGTCTATTGGATGAGGTCATCCTCTCATTTGTATGTGTCGAAAGGATTCTTTTTAAAAAACTTAAATTTATATCAGTCAAGTGATAAATATTCAATGACTATATTATAAAAAAATATGATACTTAATGGTCATTTAAACCTAATAATAATAAAAAAGTGATTGTGTTTTCTATAAGACATTAAAAGAAAGGGAATTTTATTCATAAAAGACCAGGTCGTTACAACATTCCCCCTTAGGAAATTTTGCCCTATAAATTTCCTTTTCCCACACTAAAACAGATGAGGGTAACTCTGCCTCATCTCTTCCTCTAGTTCCCACACTGCTTCTTCAAACTTTTGGTTTCTCCACAACACTTTGACAAGGGGCATTATATTATTTCGTAGAACTTTTCCCCTAAGATCTAATATCTTAACCATATTCTCTTCAATAGAGAGGTTATTATCTAATGGTATAGACTATAGATTGAGTACATGTGATGGTTAAGGTATGTACTTCCTTAAGAGTGATACATGGAGTACATCATGTACTTGAGACAGGTTTAGTGGGAGTGCTAGTTTATAGGCCAATGCTCCAATGCGATCAAGGATCTCAAAAGGGACGATGTACCTTGGAATAAGATTTCCATTCTTCCCAAATCTCATAACTATCTTCCACAATGATATGTATAGGAATACCATGTCTCCAACATCAAACTATAGGTCTAATCGATGATTATCAACATAGCTCTTTTGTCGACTCTGAGTATCTTTAATGTGCTGCTGGATGGTCTTAACCTTCTACACCATTTCTTCGACCATTTATGGACCTAGAAGTTTTCACTACCCAACTTCATCCTAGAATGTCGGAGATCTACACCTCTTCCTATACAAGGATTCATAAGGATACATTTGGATACTTGAGTGGGAACTGTTATTGTAAGTGAACTAAACCAGAGGAATATGTTGATCTCATCCTCCTTTGAAGTCCATTGATCATGCTCTCAACATGTCCTCAAGTGTTTGGATACTCCACTCATATTGGACATTAGTTTGAGGATGATAAGTCAAACTAAAGTTTAGCTCAGTATTTAGAGCATGTTAGAGACTCTTCCATAATTTAGAGGTGGATCTTGGATCTTGATCTAATACAATAGATAGTGGTACACCATGCATCCTTACCACTTCTCTTATGTATATTTGTTCTATTTGATCCAATGAGAGATCCTCCCGAATTGCAATGAAGTGTGAAGTCTTTGTAAGATGATCCACAACAACCCAGATATAATTTTTTCCTTTGGATGTCTTTAGAAGTTCGGTGACAAAGTCCATGGTGATTTTCTCCCATTTACATGTTGGTATGGGTAATAGTTTCATCATCCCCTTAGACTTATACCTCTCATCCTTAACTTTCTTATATACCAGGAACTTTGATGTATACTCAGTGATCTCTTTCTTCATGTTATCCCACCAATAATGCTCTTAGAGATATCAATACATCTTTCTGTTTCCTAGGTGAATGGAGAAATTAAAACTATGTGAATCATCCAAAAGTTATTTATTTAACTCCAAATTTGATGGAACACATAGTCTAGACCCAAATTTAACAATTCATTATTCATTAACATTGAGCTCTAAGGATTTCCCTTTTCTGATAGTTTCTACTTTCTTCTAAATTCACACACTATCCTTTTGAGAATCATTTAACCTTTCCATAACATATGGTTGAGAAATCATTTTTGAAATTTTTGATGATGTTCTCTTCTTTATTATTCCCATGTCCATATTTATCAAATATATGAATATTGGATCCTTTTAAATTCTCATCAATGAAAGAGTTTCTAGATGCTTTCTACTTAGAGCTTTATCCTCTTTATTTTCTTTCCTCAAATGGTAGTGAATTGAGTATTCATAGTCTTTGATCATCTCTAACCATATTTGTTGGCGCATATTAAACTCTTTATATGTGAATATATAATTGAGGCTTTTGTGATATATATATATTTCACACTTCTCCCCAAATAGGTAATGTCTCAAAATTTTCAAAGCAAAGATTACAATAGCCAACTCCAGATCATGTGTTGGATAGTTCTGCTCATGAACTTTCAATTGTCTTGAAGCATAGGAAATGACTTTCATTTTTCATCAACACACATCCCAGGCCCTTCTTCGAAGCATCACTGAATACCATGAAAAGTTATTCACTTATGGGTAGTGTGAGAATGGGTGCAGTGATAAGGCTCCTTTTAAACTCATTGAAGCTCTCTTCGCATTCATCATTCCAAAAAAACTTGAATCCCTTCTGAGTTATCTTAGTAAGAGGGTTTTACAATCATGATAAATTTCTCACAAATTGGCGATAATATCCAGCTAACCCAAGGAAGCTACAGATATCTGTCACTGATGTTGGACTCAACTATCCCTCAATTGCATTTGTCTTGGAGGGATCTATAGATATCCCATTTCTTATGATGATATGCCCCAAGAATGATACTTCATTCAACCAGAACTCACACTTTCTGTACTTTGTATAGCGATTCTACTTTTGAAAGGTCTTTAGTACAATTTTTAGATGATCCTCATTCTCCTCCTTGGTTTTGGAGTATATTAGAATATCGTCAATACAGACTACCCAAATTTTTTTGAGGTAATCTCTAAAGACTGTATTAATCAAGTCCATAAAAATTGCTAGAGAATTAGTTAGTCTAAAATGAATTACTATAAATTTATAGTTTACATACCTTGTATAAAAAATAGTCTTGGGGATATCCTCTTTCTTCATCCTTACTTGGTAATATCCTGACCGCAGATCCACCTTGGAGAAGTATTGTGCTTCACGTAGCTGATTGAACAAGTCATCAATTTGTGGCAGAGGATACTTGTTTTTTATTGTGATTTTGTTATGCTCATGATAATCAATGCAAAGGCTCATTGACCCATCCTTTTTCTTGAGGAAGAGGATTTGTGCACCCCATGGTAAAGCACTTGGGCGTATAAACCCTTTATCCAGATTATCCTATTTTTGTTTCTTTATCTCCTCATGCTCCACAAAATACATTCTATATGGAGTCTTGGATATTGTCAATGCCCTAAGTATGAGATCAATCAAGAATTCAACATATCCTCTAGGAGGGAGACCATGAAATTCCTCGGGAAACACTTCAGTGAATTCCCTCACTATAGAAATTTATTCGAGGATGGTTTCTTCCTTATACTAAATCATCTGAGAAAGATAAGTGTGATCATAGGGAAGTACTATCCATGCTTGAGATTATGGTTATAAAGAGGATTCATCCTCCTCCTTTTAATTGTACAGAATTGGGGGTCGATTCACCATATGGAGGGTGATTTCCCTCTCATGGAAATTTATGTTGGCTCTATATAGGGAAATCCAATCCATGTTATGAATTACATCAAATTACACCAAAGAGAGTATGATGAGGTTTTCTGGGAAGTTCAATCCAAAAATTGTGAAAAAGGATGTGTTATATTCATGGGATGCAATAATTTCCCCATTTTTCGTTCTCACCGAGATCTCTACTTCCATGATTTTTAGTGGTGTTTGGATTATTATACTAAACTTTTGGGATATAAAAAAATGCGTATAACTAGAATAAAAAATTACACTCTCTATTCTTGAATGAATAACTAGTGTGCCTGTCACCAATTTTTTTTGGGATTCACTTTATTAGTAGTGATGGAAAAAGCTCATCCTTGCTACCTTGGAGGTTATTGGTTGCCTCCAAAAGCCCTTGGCTTAGGGAACTGGTCTGCAAAGTGCCTTGGTTCTTTGCAGTTGTAATAATGAAAAATGCGTTGATGTTCGAACAGAGCATTCTCCTCCTCTATCGTAGCAGCGAGGTTTTCTTATCAGTAATTAATGGATAGGTTCCCTTCTCTTCCACACCTAAAGCATTTCCTCATCCCCTTTAGGAAATTTTCAGGGTGATTCTTTCCACACCTTTGGAAAGTGGGGTGCTGTAATTTCTTAGCACTGTTGGATTTATCCATACGATCACCAGAATTAAAGTCCACTTTCTGCTTCTTATCCCCATGATACCCATGAGATTCACCAATCTCCATTTTGACTTTGAGGGCACATCTGACAATTTTCTCATAGCTATCAAAGTCATGGATCGCTAGGGATTTCCATAGGCTAGGTTTTATCCCACCAAAGAAGCAGTCAACCTTAATTTTTGGGTAATGATAAATCTGAAGATGTATCGTGAAAGACTTGTGAATTTTGACTCATATGATCTGATGGATTCGTCGTCTTTTTGCTTGAGGGCAAGGGATTCCCTTTCTATCATAAGTAGGAGGATGTGAGGAAAATATTTATCGATTTTTTTACAGAAATCCTTCCATTCCAATGCCTTGATCTCTTCCTCAGGCTTCGTATTTTTGATCAGTGTAAACCATTGATCATATTCAACCTCCACACGATAAGAATCCAGAAGAACCTTCTCTTGTTCAGTACATTGAATGATAGAGAAGATCTTCTCAAAGGATTTTATCCATTGTTTGATGATTGAGGGATCAAATGATCCATTAAAAGTAGGAGGCCTTTGCCTCATAAAGCTCTCGATTGGGGATTTTTATTTCTTAGGGAGGGTTGGATGTTCCTCTTGACCCATGTTTCTATTCAAAACTTGAGTTAATTGAGATAGTATCATGATAAAGTTTGCGATTCATGCTCCCATAAGATTGGGCATCTCATTAGAATAGTCATCTTATTGATCTTCTCATCTATTGTTAGCCCGAGTCTTCCTATTACCAGCCATTGGATGGAATAAAAGGAAAGTTAGGGGTAACACATAAAGGGGAATCCAATGAAAAAAAGTGATAACTTATAAATTACATTTATTTCCTTAACTTATGCATTTATAGACTTTAATCTATGTTATCCATGATCTACTTCACAATATATATTCTTAGGGGCATTTTTTATTCCCTTGGTTCATACTAATCTTATGAACTTACCAAAGAATATCCCCTAGGAGTGTCAAAACAAGAGTGAATCAAGGAAAATTTTTGTTTACTAGTTATCATTCGAGTCTAGCTCAAAGCGGTGTTTTCGAGTTTTACCCCTGGATATATCTATGCCAGATCCACCTCTACTTGTTCATATCCAGTTAGGGATATATTTTTCTGATAAACCACTTACTCTATAATCACCAAAATTTAGGGAAGTTTTTCTTATAATTAGTCTTATCCATAAGGATTTCACTAGGGTTTTCTAATCATAATCCCAAAAATAAATAAACCTATCCTTTGATACAAACTATAAAAAACCTATATTTAAACATGATTTATTATATAAACTTGCAATTAAGATAACTTTGAGGATCGATAGGTCTAGTGTATTGGGAAATTAGGAATATTACATGAAAACTTAAGACATAAAATACATAATAATCATTGAAAAATTATTTTACATGACCACAACATTCCTTCATACTTAGCATTGCATGGGATAACCTTAGGCCATATATAAGAAAAGGGTGAGCTAAAAAGCCCAATAAGGGAGTAAACAAGGAATAACATGTAGAATACAATACATGTTAGGAAATAGGCATATAAATGGATAAAAAGAGAAACATTAACATAAAGGAATGATATATAATGATTATCATAACATGGAAATGCGGAAACAACATACAACATGATATTATCATGAGCTAAGGCTCTTTGCACATGGATTATCATGAGTAAACCCTCATTGTACTTGAATTAGTATGATTAAACCCTCATTTCACATGAATTAGCATGATTAAAACCTAATTTCACATGAATTATCATGATTAAACCCTCATTGAACATGGCGTATCATGATACTAGACATTACCCAATGCATTGAAGCGCTATCAGGGTGCACCCTTTATAAACATTTCATTTCATGCATAAGTGTGCCACATGGATCATATAACATGGAATCATTAAACATCATAAGTTATTTCACAATTATGTAATGTGGAATAAATACATTTAAGTACCATTAAATATGTATATTTGTATAAAGGTGAATACCCTTGATAGAGAAATGGGTATGGTATTCACTACATAATGATTTTGGCTTGGAAAATTGCGGTGAAATTTCGGCAACATAACGACGTGACATAAAAATTCATAAAAATGGTTGATGAAAGAGAAAGGGGTATCTCATCATATTTAAATTAAATTTAAATTAAGTTATTAATATATATACATATCCCTACACATGTAATTTGTAAATAGAAGGTGTAACATAATAAAGAAACTTGAAGAAAGAGGAGAAATAAAATAACTCTTATGAAATTTTTTCATGTTAACGGGTGTACATGGGAGGGATTAATGAGATAGAAATTGGTATATCATCATTAAAAAATAATTAGGGTAGTATGGGGAGGTTATAAATCATACACAAACATTTTTAATTGAAAATAAAATGTTATAACAACATAAAGAAACTTGGAAAAAAATGAGAAAGGAAGAAATCCCTTACGAAAATTCGGCATAGTAACAGGTGAACATAAGGGTTCATAAGAGGATTAAATGAGAGTTAAAGGGAATATAATAATTTATACATAAAATTGGAAGTAATTATTATATTTAATAACATATCCCAACATTGAAATAAAAGATATTAAAAGACATAACATGAAAATATTTCTTGGTAAAAGAGGAGGGTGAAAGATCCCTTACTTGAGTGTGTGACTTAAAGAGCTTGAGGAGGGGATTATTTAGAGATTATAAATCCTTATGATGATTCTAGATAGATTATGGAAGAGTATGAACGTTTTAAAAGGATTTTTAGTGAAGATAAGTGGGATCTTGGGTGGGGTTTATATAGGAAATGAGAGGGAAATTCTTTATTATTTAGGTTTTGCACACTGCACATTAAACTAATCAAAACCAAAAACCATCCCCTAGTTTTTCCCATGGTTTCTATCAAATTGGATTGGTATAAAATATTTTATAAGTCTAAGGGCTGAACATATTAAAATATTAGTCTTTCTTAATTGGTGGTGAGTCACACTCTCAAGGCAAATATTTTAAAATGCTAAAATATTTTATAAGTCTTCGAGGGTACACTAAGGAATTATAAAATTAATAAAACAAATCTAAAATCAAATTATTTTAAAGTTAAAACATATATTTACCTAATTTCATTTTTATATCATTTTATTACATCACTATTGAGTCATTATGATGTCATAAAACACATTATATATTTATATTGTATTTAATTTTTACCCAAAAATTCTATTGTCTTAGAAATTATGAAAAATTAACCACTGGATAATTTAGACATCTTGATTAAAAAAATAATATTCATTTTATCTAAATAATTTTCTAGATATGTTAATTTTCACTTTTATAATAAAAAACTGTCATTTATTGAAAATTGACAGGTTTTAACAAAAACAGTTTCCAAACCTTAATAAAAGTTACATTTGACTTCATAAAAATTATATGATAATTTATATTTAATAAAAATGATATAATAATAATCTTTTATTAAAATATTATTTATTAAAAAAAATAATTAATTCATCAAAATAAATTCTTTAATTAAAAATACAATTTCATTTTTATCATATGAAAATTTAATTCTTATCAAACTGAATACTTAATCATTTATAAAGTAAATACAATAAGGAATAAATATAATCATCACTTATAATTAAAAGGAGTATTCTTATAATACTATTATAATAACAACATCAACAAAACCTTATTTTAATATAATAATTTATATATTTCTAAAAAGTTCCATTTTACCTGAAAAATCAATTTATTTAATTCATTATATTTTTATGAAAAAACATTATCATAAAGAAATTGATGGAATAAGACTTTTATTTATAAAAAGTTATTACACAATAAGTAACTAATTCTTTATTACATAACCCCTTATGACACCCGCATAATACCTAAGGGTAAGTTGTGTGATGGTGATAGACTCTTGGGGCGGCTCAGATAACATCACCTAGGTGGTAATCTCTATTAACTTGAACTTCTCTCGTAGGAAATTCCATTCAAGATTAACGTGTTGGAGATCGGGTTGGTCTTGGTCAAGAATGAATCCCAATGACACTACCTCCTTTTTGAGCTCTAAAAAATGATATTCATACAGCCCGAGTCTACTGGATGTGGCCATTCTCTCCTTTGTCTGTGTTGAAAGGATTATTTTTAAAAACCTTAAATTTATAATAGTTGTGTGATCACTATTCAATGGCTATATTATCAATGGTAATGATACTTAACAGTCATTTAAACCCAATAATAATAATAAAAATTGCATGTGTTTTCCATAAGACATTAAAAGAAAGGGAATTTTATTCATAAAAGACCAGATCATTACAATAACCATCTTGATAATAGGTCCATCCTTGGTTGCTCCCCTGGGGAACCGAACTCACTCACAAGTTATCATAAACCATCCAACAAGCCCTATACCTAGAAAACCAAAGTGTCACTCCCGACACGTCGAGTTATAAACACCTGAGCACAATGAGTCTATCTTGGAAATCCTTAACTAAGGATCCATATTCTCTCTCAACCCATATCAAAATATCCATAACTAATGGGGCATATATCACACGAAAATGAATTTATAATTTCATTCCAACACTTTTCATATCCATACCACACACCCACAATTTTAATCAAGACATGAAATTCAAGTCAACAATAATGGTACTTTATATAAAAAGGAATTAATCACTAAAAAAGCAAAATAATGGCATGAGGCACAAGAAATAAATAATAGCATGTAAAAAAATAAATATATCCAAGGAACATGGTATTACCATTCTCTCTTACCAGATATGTCATCAATGAAATTTCTAAATCCCAAGCTATCAAGCTTGACCAAGCTTACCATTCTAATTAAATACATTTATTTATGGCACAATTCAATAAACATTGGAAGTGTTATAGAGCACAAATAAAAAGTTATAGCATGAAGTAAGAAATGGAATAAGGAATGTAATGAAAGCATTTAATTCAACTTGCATGATCCATTAACATGGAATAATCCACATATCCTGGAGAAAGATACCCAAGGCTTAGTATTTAAACAAAATCAAGTCATTACGTTTAATTTATGGGCACAAGATAATAATTTCACCAAGGAATTAGTATAGTTCAATCCATACAACAATGGCATAAAAATAAATTAGTTTGAATAAATAAGGAAATATAAAAAAGGCACATAGAAATAAACACTTTCCTAAGAAATTTTATACAAGGAAAATGATATTTAAATTGAAACTCCAAGAATGAAAAGGTCATAGGTCATTACACAAGGGATAATTAATTATTTAAGCATAGTCATCTCCATAAAAGGTTGGTCTCATGGTTCAATATCCATATTAAATACATTTATTAATTAAAGGAATTAAAGCAAGGTGAAACTCATTCCAAAGAATAATTAATTTTAGCCCATTTGAGTTGGAACACCCAAAGGGGTGTACAAAAGAAAAACAAACACTTGTAGTTGGGTTTCACTGTAAGCACAGATCACTATGGGCATGGAAAACCATCCCGATCAATTTAATATGCAAGATCGAGGAAACTTTGAAAGTTTCTAGCTATCAGAATAATGAAACAATTACATAAAGTGATGAAAATACATAAAATGAGTAGGAAACTTAACACGTAGTTGGAATACTACACATGTCCAACAACATGTATCGATTCAACCTAAAATGGGAGAAATTAAGATATTTAGGAAAAACCCCAAAATAGGTCAAAATTCCATCACATGGAAATATCATGACAAGAAAGGGATGAACCATTAAATCAAAGGGTAAGGATGAGTGAGGTTATCTATATGGTTCTATAGCTTCTGACGTTGAAGGAAATGGAGTAGGAACAAAGAAGAAATCACAAAACCCCAATGGAGGAGGAGGGGTGAGATTGTGTGCTTGGAGGAGGGATAAATCCTGAGTGGAAAGAGGAGGGGGGGAATGTGTTTAAAACATTTCATTTTTAAAATGAAATTAAAATTTTATCCACACAGTAGGTGTCACATAGATTTCAAACGGTTATCCAAACCATGCAGAAACTGTATAGCATGTTCTGCTTCACTGGGACACTTCGCACGATCTATCGCATGGTTTGACTAACTGTGCACAAACTATGTGGTAGGTCACTGTAAAAGACTTGTAACTGGCCACACATCCATGTGATCTGGGTCACACAGTTTTTCAAACCATGTGTTCGAACCTTTTTTCCTCTTTTTCAGTGCTCCAAGCTTCAAACGATCCCCAGACGTCCCTAAAACCTCCTCTAACCTCATTGTCATCATTTCAAGGACCATTTTAAGGAATTAAACTAATAATTTAAATGACACATAACTTTTTATAAATCTGATATTTTACATGTGGTGACACCAATACATGTCAACCCAGGTCTCGTGATGCCCTCCAGACAGGTCATCCAAATCATGCAACAACCTCAAAAAATGTCAACCTTGATCATGAGATGGTCTCCATATATGCCATTAAAATTATGCGGTGTCCTTAGAACATGTCAAATGGATCATGTGATTGTCCTTAGACATGTATTCTATGCAACAAGTACATGTCCAAACATCCTCATACATTTCATAAAGACAATCAGAACATGTTAAGTAGAAAATCAGGCCGTGTTAATAAGACTCATCAAGGCATGATAACTTCTTCTAGTGGATATATAAGGTAAACCTTAGTGTTCAATCCCTAACCAGTGGTATAATATGATATTTACCCTATATAAATGAAACATTAGTGTGTAATCCCCAATTAGTGGAATAATATGATATATCCCCTATATTAATTTAACCTTAATCTATAATCCCTAACCAATGTAATGATTTAAATTCACACACATAAGGTAAACATTAGTGTGTAAGCCCCGATCAGCAACATAATATGATATTTCCTCTATATTAGGGTAGCCTCAATGTGTAATATTTGACCAACTAAACTAAAATAACTCTGATTCCTACCATACCTATGATATTTTTGATTTCTTCTTAAGTCTTGAGCTCAAATGAGAAGCCACCTCAATGTGATTCCCACTATGTCTCCTATATTTCAACCGTCGGGACCCAATATCTCCCATGGATTGATCATTACACCTCATCCACCAGTGTATTGATAAATACAATAAACTATTATGACTCTGATTCCCACCATAATTAGGATATGTAGGATTCCTTCTTAAGGATAGATCTCCAATTTAAACATCCAAATGGTTTTACCAACACATAAGTCCCATATCCATATGCAATGATACATGATTACTTTCTATCCCTTATTTCTCACACTGATCATGGATCATGTGGTATTAGGGAGTTCAAATTATCATATCATTTGTATCATGAATATCCACTATCCAGGTAAACCTTTATGTGTAATCCCTAATTAGTGGAATGATATAATTGCACCTATATAAGGGAATCCACCTTAAGGAAAGTCCTAAGGGAATGAATGAACAATGATGAATTTGATTCCTGTAATAACCAAGATACATAGGATGCATCCTTCAGGCTCAAGATCAAAACCTAGTGCCTAGGTTCCCTCATATATGTTCTTTCTATATGACCTTAAACTTCACAGGTTTAATGAACTACATGGGTTTTGATTCCTATTATAAACAGGGCACATAGGATTCCTTATAATGGATTAATACCATCCTCGATATATTAATCGCCACTAGATGGAAACAATTCTCATAGTTCTTGGCTATGTAGATTCAAAACATAATTAGATACTCATTAAGGGTAAATATATAAAGAACCTCATATACGTATAGATGGAATCATTAATAGGAACTCCTCTATAGATGGAAGGATTTAGTACTTGATTATTTTTTTAGGTTAACCAGTCTTGTATCGTGATGAGGAAGAAATTATTAAACATATCTTAAATCTATAAGAGTGTCCCAAAGTAGTTAATGATTCCCCCCAAAAGGGTGTGATGAGCCCGACCTATCATCCTCTCAACCAATGTGAGTTACTAAGTATCATTGGGTCTAAAACCTCAACTGACCACCTTCCTTTGGAAAGCATATTTGTACCCAGTTATAGATGTGGGAACCTTTGGGAGTTTCTTTGGAAGATAAACATGAATGGAAAACCCAATGTGAATGATTGTACATACATCAGTCCCCACACCATAATCAAACCATCAGACCATTTTCCCCAACCAAGTGTGTGGTCCTTTTTCCCAACGAAACAAAAATAGTGAACATGATGCAAAATTATTTAACTATGGCATATAGTTTTCAAGATAAAAAGGATATACTAGACAGTTACCATCTGAACGTTTTGTTCTCACCGCATGGGTGATCACCAATGCATATATCTTTTCTTGATGAAACATTCATGTTGTGATATATTGAGGAAATTAAGACTAGATCAGTTAATCTAAGGATTCTTTTATATCATAGGTTTATCAATAAAGTGTTGATTAACTTTATGAAATACAAACAAATATTATTGAGGTATTACTAGTTAGATATAAAACCTATTACATTAGTGATAAAACTGTAGAAAAGATAAATATTTTTTTGTTCCTTATTTGAATAAGTTCATAGATAAGAAAAAAAAGGTGCATCCTTTGAAGAAGTTAAATCTCTAAAGAAGAAATATATTTATAAAAGGAAGGCTATTAAGACTTCTCATAGATCTCCATACTTACCTAGAAAGAAGGCCAAGATTATGTCTGACGAAGCATTCTTCAAATTCTTGATAAAGAAACATAAGAAAAAAGAAGGTAATATAATCTTTGGTCTAGATAAATATGGGGAAAATATTTAAAGGAAAAAATTTATAATAATAACAAAGAAAAATATAATAAAAGAAACAAGTAGTAAAGGAAAATAAATCCAAGGTTTCAAGGTATTTACTTAGGGAAATCAAGTTAGTTCACAATGAGGTTGAAATAAGTCAAGAAATGGTTCCACCAACTTATTATATATAGAAATAACATGAGGCCCCTTTTTTCCATTGATCCTCTTTATGTTGTTCCTCCATAAAATTCTTAGGTAGAAGAATCATTCAATATTCCAGCTGATTCTTATGTTTCAATGGAAATTAATGTTTTGTCCTATATAAAGGATGAGGAAAATAAAATTATTATAGATGATCAAGATGGTGTTCTTCAAGACTGTGAGAAAGTTGTTGAATATTTTGAAAAATAAAAATAAGTTACATTAAATAATTATCATCCTATTGAACCTTTTTAAGAACCTAAGAAGAGAAAAATAAGGAATAAATAAGAAGTTATTCAAGAATTAAATAAATTATTGGATATTGATGAATTTTCTGACCATACTTCAATATATATCATATTAATTAGAAAAATAAGTTTCTTTGAGTTATCATGAAGACGAATCTACAGATAATGAAGATAAAGAGTAAAAAGAAAATACATTGACACAATATAATTCTGATTAAGAGATAGATACTAAGGAAATTTATCAATCAAAGTTTAATAAAAGGGAAGAATCCACAAAAAAAAGAGTTGTAGGTCCTTATTTGAAAAAAAAAATCAAGTGAATCTAAATTTTTTTCTCTAAGTACTAATTTTAACTAAATATAAATGAAAATTAATTACATAAATTAAGTAATAAAAATTATTAAAGTAATTTTTGAAATATTTCCTGATATCCAAGATCATTATAAATAAATTTAAAGTAAAGTTGATGGCTTAGAAAATTTCATCTCTCTGAAAAAAATTCCAGAAACTATAATCCAGAAATAAGTTGAGTTAAAAGATTTAAAAGGTAAATCCACAATAGAGTTCATAAAATTGAATTTATTATAAAGTGAATGAACCATAATTATGGAGATATAAAGTTATTTTATGAGAAATTTGATGGAATTAAAAGGTAAATGGAAATTGTTTCAAATTATTCTGATAGAATTAATGTTAAAGTCTTAGAATTTACAAGAGTTATCGATGATCTGAAATGTTTTTCCATACAATGAGATATATAATGTTCTATGTATAGAAAGAAGATCTAGTCATGGGAGGATAATTTTTAAAAGTTTTATTAAATTATAGAAAAATAAGAGAAGTCTCAGGATGACCTAAGGAATATGAAGGTAGTTATTAAAAATATATCCAATAAATATTAAAATTTCTTTAAACTATTGAATGATTTTTAATAATAAAACTCAAAATTTTTGGATGGATTTGTTTGGATGATGATATTTTCTATTCTTTTTTGGATGGATGTAAAATTTTATCACATTAATAAAAACTATTTTGTCTAGATTTTCCCTTAACATTTTAGGAAAATTCTTCTTCTTATTTATTTATTTTAAGTATTTTTGAAAATCACAAAGGGGGAGAAAGGAAGGAAGTAAACACTTGAAAATTTCTAAAGATATAAAATTGGGAGAAAATAAGAACTTTTTGAAAGTTATGTAAGTTAGGGGAGTAATTTTTTTTCAAATATTTACTTTATTTTTTTACTCAAGTGTGGTGTATTGTAATTTTCAGAATGGGGGAGATTGTTGAGTAGAAATACCTCCTTCTACCTTTACTATTGAAAATCACAATTCACACTTTAATTGTTTATATGTTTCTAAATTTTTATTCTCAATCTCTAAAGATTTTTTATAGGAAAGTTTATAGTTTTACCAAATAGAGGATATTGTTTCTATCAGATGAAGATCTATACCTGGTATATCTGATAGAGATATATAGATGAGTGTATACAAGTTCATCATATGGAAGGTTTATAAATTCCACCAGATGGAGTACAAAAAATTACATTGGATTTATTTTTACCAAGTGTATTAGATAAAATTTATTGGATGTAGATAGACATCTACCAGCAAAACACTTATTAATTCTACTAGATGAAGTCTGCTAATGTTATATGATGAATATTTTCATTCTATCGACTAGAACATCCAAGCATTGTAATTGTAATACAACATGATGAACATGATATAAAATTTTGATATGATAAACCAATAAAGTAAAGAAGTATTTCATCTGATTCCATTGCAACTACTCTCGAGAAATGTAGAATATGAACATTTTAGTTCTTCTATAAATAGAGACACAACCTCGAGGAGAATAATCCTTTTCACATAAATGATCTAAATTTTCTTATGAAGTGTTTATAACGTCTTGTTACTAATCATGATTACTTTTTAGCTTTTAGATAGTTTTTTCTTAAGGCATTTCTTATGAGGTGATATTTATAACTTTCTTAAGATTTTTTTGTAATTGACGTTGTGTCTGATCTTATGGATAGAGAGACCACAAGGTTAGAGTGATAGAAGTGAGTCTAATTAGTTGGATCGAGAGTTCTTGAGGATAAGGAAATGATGTTAGTACAATCATTTTTATTGAAGGACTTAGAGTCTAGGAAGAAATACTTTATGACAAGTTAAGTTGTTTATATATAAACCTGGGTTTATAGATTTCATTAACACTTAATGTTAAAGTGTATACCTTTTATTATAAAGGTTATATAAGTTTTTATATGCCCTTCATAAAACTTATATTAATTTTTTATCTTTGTTAATGATAATTTTTTTTACATATTTTTGATGTGTATTATTTTAACCACACTAAAACCTACAAACATTTCCTTCATAGAATGATATATTTTATCATGAAAAAAATGTTCAATAATTTTCAAACATAAAATATCTTTTGCAAACCCACTCACAGCTAGGATCATGTAGCCTTGGAATATTACAGCCTTACAGAATTTCCCATGTACTATTCTGAATATGCACTATTCTTTTTAAATTTTCATAAAAACACTTTTGGGGTTTAAGTGGGAACCTCACATCTCCCAAGGCATTCCTGAAACCAAAAACTAGCTCACAATTTCAAAATTCAAAAAATAAAACCCAAAACAAAAAACGAATTAGGAAGGAAGCTAAACTATTTTTAACACTGATTACAAAGTTTATATATATGAATATTTGTCTCATAAAATCTATATAATAAATTTACTTAAATAGGTCTTAAAAAATTTCATGTTTTAATTTTATAAACTTCAATTCACACCCTCTTATAGTACAATGTATACTCTTATGATCTAATAGTATCTTCATGGGATAATTCAAGACTATGGAGTTTAAATTATTGTGTGTGGTATTATTTAGTGTTTATCTCCCTATGATATTCATAGATTTTATATTCAATATTATTTCATGATGTGTAATATTCTTTTTATGTACTTATATTGTAAAACATAATAAAATATCCATTGTGAAACATGTGTTCTTTTTATTAATAATAGAAAGAAAATTTTGGGCTATTACATCCTCTCCCCCAACCTAAAAACATTTCCCTAAAAATTTCATTTCATATAATAAGGTGAAAAAAATTGGGGTACTTATTCTTCATCACTTATTTTGGTTCCTATGTTTCTTACACATACTTATGATTCTACTAAATAACTTTCACTAGGCGAGTTATTTTATTTCATAGAACTTTATCTCTATGGTGAAATATCCTTATCAGCTACTCCTCATAAGAGATATCATTATACAAATGTATCACTTCTAGATTTAGTACATGTGATGGATCTAGTATGTAATTTCTCAAGAGGGACACGTGGAACACATCATATACTTGATATAGGTTCAATGGGAGTACTAGTCGATAGGCCACAACTCTAATGAAAATTATAATCTCATAGGGAAAAATGTATCTAGAACTAACCATTTTATTCTTACCAAACCTCATGAATATATTACATGGATATATATTATGGAAAAATTTAACACCAACCACAAACTCTAGGCCTTATTAGCGGTTATCAGCATAGATATTTTGTCAAATTTGTGCTCTCCTGATGTTCTATTGAATATACTTGACCTGGTCAATAATTTCTTCTACCCATTTGGATCCTAATAGTTTATATTCTCTAACTTAATCCAATATATTATTTCCTCTCATATAGGTCTTCACAAGGATCCATTTTAATGCTCAAGTGAAATTTATTTTTGTATGAGAACTTGAATAGAAAAATATGTTGATCCCGACCTCCTTTTAAGTTCATAGAGAAATATCTCAACATATCCTCAAGTATTTGGATAGTCTATTTATATTGACCATAATTTTGTGGGTGATATGCCACACTGAAGATATTTTTTTTGTTTAAAGCCTATTTAATACTTTTCTAGAACTTTTATTTAAACCTAGGGTCTTCATCATATATAATTAATAGTGGTGTTCCATGCAGCCTCAACACTTTGCTAATGTATATCTTTACCAATTGATTGATTGATAAGTCCTATCAAATGGAAATGAAGTGATAAGTATTTTTGAGATGGTACAATTCAATCCATATTAAATTACTTCCTTTTTTTATTTGGAATACCTATGACAAAATGCATGGTGATGTTCTCTTATTTCCACATGGGTATGGGTAATGGTTATATCACCCCTTTAGATTATTTTCTTTTTTTCCTTCACTTCCTCACATATGAGGCACCTTGATGTATATTATGAAATATATATCTTCATATTATCCCACCAATAGTTCTCTTGGAGATCTCTATACATATTTGTGCTCCCTATGTGGATGGAAAGTGTTGAGCTATGTGCATCATTCAACAACTCCTTTATTTCCAGCCTTGATGGTACACATAGCTATGAACAAAATCTAAAAACTCATTATGTATCAATATGAAACTTTTTGGTCTTACCCTTCCTTATAACATCCCCATTATTATATATCTCCATGTCATCCCTTTGAGCTTCCTTAATCTTCTCTATAATGGATGGTTGAGAAATTATTTGAGTAAGGTAAGATGATGTTCCTTTATGATTCTCATTCCCATCCTTTTTATATCTAATAATATTTAATCCTTATCAATATTCATCATGGATAAGGTTATATAATCTTTTTTTACTTTGATAATATTTTAATTTATTCACCTTCTTAGGATAATAATGGATTAAACAGTCAAATCCTTGATTATCTCTAACCATATTCATTGTAACATGGTGAGATCCTTATGCGTGAATATATAATTGAGGATATTATGATATATATATATATCTCATAATTATCTCCATATAGATAAACCCACCAAATATAAAATGAAAATATTACTATAACAGACTCCATATCATGTGTTGGATAATTATAATCAAGCACCTTCAACTAATGAGAGACATAGGTTATCACTTTATCATTTTTCATGAGGAAACAACCTCAGACATTATTTGAAGCATTGTTATAGATAAAAAATCCTCTCTCATGGGTGAGTAGTGTGATTATAGGTTTAGTGATTATCCTCTTATTTAATTCCTTGAAGATATCTTCATATTCATCATTATAGACAAACTTTACACCCTTTCGAGTAAGATTGGTTAGAAGGTTTGACAATCATGAAAAGTTTCTCGAAAATAATCAATAATTTCTAACTAATTTGAGAAAATTGTAGATATTTGTTACATATTTTGGTATATCCCATTCCTTAACCATCCTTGTCTTTGAAGGATTCATAGATATCCCCTTTCTTGTAATAACATACCCCAAGAATGATACCCAATCTACCTAAAACTCACATTTATTGTACTATATCCTTTCTCAAAGTCTTCAACATACTATAAAATTCTACTCATGTTCCTCCTTTATTTTAGAGTATATGAGAATATCATCTATAAATATTACCGCAAATTTTTCAAAGTAATCTCTAAAGACTCTACTCATTAATTCCATGAAGATTTTTTGATAATTAGTTAGTCTGAATGAAATCACTAAAAACTCATAGTTCTTGTAGCTTGTATGAAAGTAAGTCTTGGGAATATCCTCCTTTTTAACCTTTAATTGATGATATCCTGATTGACGGTCTACTTTATAGAATTATTGGGACCCATTTAGCAGTCAAACAATAATCAATTTATAGAAGGGGATATTTTTTCTTTATCATGATCTTATTGAGATCACGGTAGTCAATGCATAAATGAATTGATACATCCTTCTTATTAATTAATAGCACTAGTGAAACCCATTGTGAATAAATTGGGTGTATGAAACTCTTTTCTTGATTCTATCTTAGTTTCTTATTTTGTTCTTCCAGTTCAATGATAGTTATCCTATGGGGAGTCTTGGATATCAGTAGAGATCTTGGTATAAGTTCAATTTAGAACTAAACCTCATGATTATAAGGAATACTATGAAACTCTTTAGCATAATACATCATTATATTCCCTTACATTGGGAATGTATTCAATAGCGATACAAAGTTGGAGAGTTTCTCTCTCAGAAAATGAGATCATCTTGCTCTTTATTTTCACAGGGACTACTCTGGAAATATCTTCTTCCATGGTGATTTCTTAGGAAATAATAGACTTAAGCTATCAATTCTCCCAAGGAGAAGGTTGGAAGATGACATTATTGGTCATTATGAACTCTTTACTATGTGTGATGTATGGAATCACCACACTTGTGGCATGCATCCTAGAAACAGGTGGATCTGTGTAAGAACCTAGTTCTTTCTTTGAGGTACAAATATTTCCTTTTCAGTTTTGTACTTAAGAAAAAAGAGGGAAAAAACAGGTCGATTGCTGGTTACAGGACTCTTACACAACGTGACTGGGAGTTACATGTTGTGTAATCCCAGAACATGCCATGTATGGACGTCGGGAAGCCTTTTTATGATGTGTAATACATATCAGCATAAGAAGGAAAACACTACCATATACACGATGGGTATTCTCAAGTACATTAAATGTACTTTTTTTTGGATAAAACAAGCAGTATCCTCATCTTCTTCACATGGAAAAAACTCTCACCTGGGTTTTCTTAAACAATAGTGCCAAACTAAGATTTGGCTCCTAATTCATTGTTTGAACTCCAATTCAAAAGTTTTCAGATGTGTTGGAACCCCATCAGTGAGTTCTTGATTCCTATTGATTCATTCTTTATAATTTATTATCTCGACCTAGTTATCGAATCTTGATCATTTATGATCGATTTGTAGATCTAGTTAAATTAGTGGTTGATGCTAGATAAGGAGAGTCGAATGAGTACATGGTAGGTGGTATTGCACCTTTTGTTAATTGTCAAGTTGATTATATGTGTCGGAGGGCCGTGCGACCATTTTTGGGGTGTCTCCTTGAATTAATTTTGAATATTTTCATTTTATGTTGTTGTTTTGGTAATTTATTATGTGTTTTGAAGCATGTTTAGGTTTTTTTTACCTTTATTAAGGACCACCCCATGGGTGTGTTTCCTTTGGATGACCATTTGGCCTATGATGCCTATGAGGCATGCCATTGTTTCCATTCTTGGGTTGTTTAAAATGAAATTTGTTAAATGAATGATTTTACCATGTGATATAATTAATGGTTAAGCCTTGTGATAGTTTAAATAACATAATAGTCTTGTTATATGATATGTGACCAAGTGAGATGTTTAATATTTAACCATGTAATAGTTTAATTTACATGTGTTTCTTGTTATGAGAATTGTTCCCATGTGAGTAATTGAAAGGCCAAGACTTATGAGGTTGGTCCTTTCTTGAGATTATATTAGATACTTTTGGTTTTGACCTTTTCATGCCTAATGAAATGTTTAATTGAATCTTAAATGATAAAAGGGTAAATAGTAATGGGTGAATCATGAATTCAGATTAGAGTTCCATGAACGAGTTCATGTGACTATTGTACGTTATGCCTTGGATGAATTATGGATGTATTGAGGGAGGCCACAGAGGTACTCAAAAGGGTATTGTTATGTTAAGTTGTGAGTGATCCATAGATGTAGTGTTCAGACTCATAAAGACTATGTTTAAAGGTCGAATGATTCATGGAATGAGGGATACCATGGATGGGTTCTATTAGAACTGTTTATATGTCTTGAGATATACTTGGGTCTTATTTATAGGATCCAAGGACTGCCCAGTTGACATATACTCTCACCACACCTAGAGTGAGACTGAGTTCCAAAGAGGATCATATGGATAGGTTCGTAGGATATAGATGGTTTTACACTTGGAGTAATACTTGAATTATAGCTTGAAAATGTCAGGGATAGACTCAGATTTAATTTAAATAATTAAATGGAATTAATTATGATGAATCTATCAATAAAAACACAATATTGGATTCAGTCTTCACTTTACTTGTTTAGAGATACTTCTGAGGTATCTACTGTTCTTACTTTTACACAGGGATTGTCGTGCTTCGACCAGATCCTAAGACTTATAAAAATCAATGTAATTGAACTATTGAAGAACATTAAATGATTGTAAATGGAAACCAATGCTTGTAGAATTGTTTACTTTTGAGTAATTCTTATCTTAGTTCTTTAACTGTGTTAAACTGCCTATTATATATATTCACTGACATATTAGCACAAATATTGGGTGGTTTCCTACTGGGATTTAGTCTCAAACCCTGTTTGGGTCTTTCTTTTAGACCCAAATAGATTATATTGTTGTAGGTTTCGATAAGGTAAAACACCCTTCTCCAAGTACTTGAATTTCTGATTAGAAGTAGATGAGCATAGGACCAAGCTGAGGCTTGCGATGCTTCTGAGTTTCTTTTGTCCTTTTTGTATTTTTGGTACTTATATAATGTATTACTGCAATTTGAACTATTTTGGATATTTTCCTAGAACACGTGACATCCATAATCATCCTTTGTATGCTATAACATCTGGTTGTTATATTATCAGTATTTCACTATTTACTTATGTTGCCTGATATTACTACTTCTTCTATTTTTTTATTGTATTCCACTGTGTTATACTCTGCCAATAAGGGAATAGTTTCCTCACTATCACACCTATACCCTCACTGCTAGTTGGTAGCCTATGGAATTTGAGGAAATGATCTTGAGGCAATGTGGCCAACTAGGTATGGGGCACCATTGAGTGGAATCCAGATCCAGACGTTACAAAGCAGTATCAGAGGGAGGTTTTGATCCTCCAACATATGGGTTATGGGCCCACTTGGACCACAAGTTTGTGGATAATGTTTAATCCCTAAATTGAATTGTGTTATGATATACTACAGGTGGATTCCAAGATTTTATTCGTAGGGATTATGGACCCCCATAGATTGGAATTTGGCATACCTTTGGTTTACTTTTCAAAAACAAGGATTTTGGGAAAGTTCCAAGGACTTTATATTTGGAAACATAGACAACAAGATGTGTGGTTATATGAACATACACCATGTATTCTTATATTCAGGAAGAAAAACTTTTCTTAAGTACATTACATGTACTATGTGTACACATCGTGTGGTAAATGACCATGTGTCCAGCCGTGTGAGAGATAACACAAAATGTTTGTTTTGGAAAAGTACATGATCGTGTACTTTAGGTACACACTGTATAGTTTTACACAACCATACCCTGTACAGATAGAACACTGTGTATATGTACACTGCTTGACCAGGTAAATGTCCAATCCAGTTAAGGGACACAGTCAGGTACCCTATGTTGGGGATATGCTAGGTACCCTTCTTACACACAGTGTATCTAGGGTGTTTACATTCCCAGGATGACAAAAGTACACACCCTTGTAGAAGGTTCAAAGTACACATTGTGTGTGGTGTCTACATGTCGTGTACTCTTCTTCCGGTATTTTTTGAGGGGTTTATTCTTGTTAGGACCAAAAGGGGCCTAGATACATTGAGAGGGGGGGGGGGGGCGTGAATCAGGGTATAGATATTCTATTTCAAAATTCTTCTTGCCCCACTAGATCTTGAACTCTATATTATAAGGGTCACTTTGTTTGATCTTATGTGTTTATGTTGATCACTTCTTTTTATCTTTATCTGATGGTTATGCTTTAGATGTAATGCAGGGAAGCAAGCAGGAAGACACAAAGATTTTTACTTGGTTCACCCTCACTGGGCTACGTCCAAGGAGCATACAACGACGATATGCCGCTGTACCAAATCCACTATAAGAACACTGCTGTTTACAAGATTTGAGATATATCACTTTTATTCCCAGGCTCACTTCCTTTACATTGTTTAAGGTCAGCTCACTGCTTTCCCAAGGGTCACTCCCTGTTTCTCTCTCTCTGGCTCACTGCCGGTGGAGAGGATCACCTTCTTCCTCTTCCATTGATCACTACTCTGGAAAGGATCCACTCACAGTTTATATATCTGTAGGTTTCTTCATTATCACTAATTAATACATTTTCTATTGTATGTAGATTCTCGGTTGAAGTCCACCTTTCACCCGTAGATGAATCTCACTTTGCACCGAAAGTATTGGGAAATCTTCCAGCTTTTGTGTAGCCCTAAAATGACTGGAATGCTTCAACCATACCTGGTGCGCTTCTCCAAGCTGGAATGAAAGTTCTGGAGCACAAGTTCAAACCGGCGCACAATTTCACCTCAACCACTTGCGCGACGCTCGCTTCTTCAACTCCAAACATGTGCGACTCACATCCTTTTACGCCCAAACCAATTTTGGCGCGCAACTATCAACTGTTGCACTTCTTCAAAGCCTGGCGCGCAAGTGTCACAAAACCAACTATGCAATACTCCCTTCTTCTACTCTAAACATGGGCGACTCACACCCTTTCTCACCCAAACCACTTGGGGTGCACAACTATCAACTGGCGCACAACTTCTGAATATCTTTATACTTGCGTGACCACACCACCACTTGCATGACCACAACACCTGCGCGATGGGAGCTCTAATTTTCTCTAAGTGTTGAACTCAATCCGAATGAGGAGGGGTTGACCTCTATTTATAGGCATTTTTACACCCTGATCGTCGGCGCTCAAGTCTCCTCTCAGCCCCTAAGTCCAGCCGCCCTAGTCCCTGTCGCCCTAGTCACTTGCACGACCAAACCTAAAACTTGGGAGATCCTTTTTTTAATTTTCCATATTTTGATGTTATGATCTTGAAAAAAATATGGCGTGAAAGTTTCGAAGACTCCAAGACACTGGCACACAAGTCCCTTTTCCAAAAACACTTTTCTCTATTTGTCGATTTTGAGGTCCAAAAATATGGCAAACACTGGAAAATGGTGCCACCTTGTATCTGCTCTTTTTGAACCATCTCCAGATCGACCATTCCTTTTTTGAAGTTCTTGAATCAATCATGGATTGTTAACAACATCCCTTGAACTCAACATGCCACCATGAAATCCCCTTTGTCAACAAATTTGTACATCATGGTTTGCTTTTTCAACAAACACAACACGAAGGCCCACTTTGTCAAGAAACACAATAACCTCAAAAATGATTCAATGATACCTTGAGGGATTTTTCCCAACACTTCTCCTATTTAGTTCTTTTACTCTTTAACTTCGAACCTTGATAATGAACTTGAACTAAGGCGTGTGCTTGACCTTGTAGAGTCATGCCACCACAACGACCTCCAATTTCATTCTAGGAGAGTGAAGATGATCATACCCTAAAGGTGGTAGTCCATGGGTTACCAGTGGATCCTCCAGTCGTTCCAATTGCAACACCAGCTTTTATATCAGACGTAGGTGTTAATACATAGTTCTGTAAAGGATTTATGAGGTTCATGAAAACCTTTGAGGGAGAACCACACCCTTCTACATCTATGGAAGAGTTAAAACATGTGTTCCAGTAGCATAATCCACCCAAGTTTTTGTGGGATGGAGGACCATAGGTTTCAGGGTCATGTATTGAGTCCATGCTTTCGATCTTTGAGAAATTGGAGATTCTTCCTAAGAAGAGGGTAAATATCACGACGTATATGTTGAGGGATTCCTTCAAGATATGGTGGGATGTTATCAATAAGTTGGATCGTCATTGGGATATGGAATGGTTAGATTTTTAGAAGGTATTATATGATTAATATTTTCTTGAGATGATGAGGGCTGATCAAGCTCAAGAGTTCATGCATCTGGAGCAGTGAACACTGTCAATTATTTACTATTATGCCCGTTTTACTGATCTCTAGCGATTCATGCCTATTCTGATGGGTGATAATGTACATAAGTCTAGGTGATTCGAGGATGGTCTCAAGTACGACATTTTATTGCATGTAAATGTCTTCAAGTTGACTATCGTATCTAATATAGTGAATCAGGCGCTGATTACTGAGCATAATCTGAGGAATATGGAGGTGCGAGCTAGGGAAGTTAGGCACTAAGATTTGGAACTGTCTCAATTGGTAATAATAAGTGTCATATGGATATTTATCATGGTTATAGTAGCATTTAAAAAGTATATTCATGTATCCAAGTGAGGTGCTACTGGTGTGGTAGGTCAGGGAATACGAGGCTAAAGTGTCTGGAGGACCCAGTCAAGTGCTGATCTTGCGGCAAGATGGGCCATATACAACACTTCTATAGTAAATTTACACTAGTTCAGAGTGAGAGAGGGTCTTCACCAACTCTAAATTCAAGAGTAGGGTCAACAAATTCTAACCAGTCAGGGAACTAAAATACATCGGTCCATTCAGGCTGTGGTGGTGGTATTGGCCATGGTAGCCATACCCTAAGATCATAGAGACACTGGGGTGGATCAACTCAGGGTATTCAGGCAGTTTCACATGGCCATGGTACATGCTAGACTTATTTAATGCAACAGACCCAGTAGTAGTAGGATCCCATACCCTCTACTATCAAAGGTACTATTATAGTCGCTTCTGTTTTAGCTTATTCACTTTTTGATATAGGGGTTTCACATAGTTTTATATATTTTCCCATTGTGGAGAGACTTGGGATCTGTGTTTTTACTTATGATGATGTTATGATGCTAAAAAATTCATTAGGGATTGGAACGGTAGGTGTGAGTCAGTTCAAGGAGTGACCTCTTGAGGTTGGTGGGTGTCACTTCCCATGGGACCTCTACATCCTCAAGATGACAGGGTTTTATGTCATCCTCAGAATAGACTGGTTGGTATCCTTTCAAGACTTTGTCAATCTTTATTGCCAAAGGGTGATTTTTACATCACTATAGGGAGGATCGTTTCTACACAAGGGTGAATAGAATTTCTAGGCGGGTTGAGTTGGACCCGAGCATCGTGGGTTGGGTGGGATGATAACCCAAATTGTGAGTATATATCTGGATGAACAGGGATCATGTCAGATAGATTTCCATCCAGTAGTTGATCATTTTAGGGATGTATTTTTGGATGACTTTTTAGGTTTACCTACAGTGATAGAGGTAGAGTTCTCTATCGAACTAGTGTTAGGAGCTAAACTGGTATCCATTCCTCCTTATAGGATAACTATGATGGAGTTACAGGATCTCAAGCGGCAACTAGAGGATTTAGAGGCAAAGGGTCTCATCTGACCAAATACTTCTCCTTGGGGTTTTTTAGTCATTTTTGCAAAAAAAAATGGATGGTACCCTCAATATATGTGTGGATTATTGGAAATTTAACCAGTTTATGGTTAAGAACCAGTATCCTCTACCAAGGATAAATGATCTCTTCAACCAGCTCCTTGGAGATCCTATTTTATCTATGATCAATATGAGATCCGGTTATCATCAGGTGTGTGTTAGATCATCATATATACCTTGCACAACCCTTCAGAGTAGGTATGGTATTTATGAGTATTTGGTCATTCCATTCGGTCTCATGAACACGACTACAATCTTTATAGAACTGATGAACCGAGTGTTCCATTCTTATCTTGACTCATTCGTTGTGTTTTTTTGGATGATATCTTAGTGTATTCTCACAATCTACATGACCATGCCACACATATTTATATTATTTTGAGTACACTAAGAGAGCATTAGTTATATGCTAAGATCACAAAGTGACACTTCTGGATGGAACTGATTCACTTCCTGGGTCACATCATCTCAGAGACAGGAGTATCAGTGGACCCAGAGAAGGTGAGAGCAGTAGTTTTCTAGGAATATCCCAAGAACATATTTGAGGTGTTTATTTTTCTAGGGATGGATGGTTACTACATAAATTTGATATAGGAATTCTCATATTTATCACCGCTGTTGACAGTCCTGACTAAAAAGGGTGTGGATTATGTGTGGACAGATTCCTATTAGATAGCCTTTCAGGAGCTAAAAGGGAGATTGGCATCGGCATCGATAATGATTTTTCCAAAGTTGAGTAGGAGTTACACTATGTACTTTGATGCATCAGATATCAGGATGGGAGAAGTTCTTATGAAAGGGGGTCAAGTTGTTGCTTATAGGTCTCGATAGTTGAGGCCACATGAGAGAAATTTCCCAATGCATTATCTCAAGTCACCTATAGTTGTTCATGATTTATGCTGTTGGAGACATTACTTATTGAGAGATCATTTTGTGGTGTAATCATACTAAAAAATCCTCAATTACATTTTTACTTAGCATGACCTGAATTTGAGACAATGAAGGTGGTTGGAATACCTTCAATATTTTGACTTCGATCTTTCCTACATGCCTGGTAAAGGAAATGTAGTGGATGATTCTTTAAGTAGGATAACTCAGATATAGGTAGTGCAGTAGGCCAGTAGTGAGTGGTAGCTTATGATTTAATCTCTAAGATATGTTTGGAGGTTCATGACAGTCAGGGTTAGAAATTTCTTTCTTCTTTAGTTGTTACCTCCACCACACTGGACAATGTGAGGATAAGGAAGCTATCAGATTCCAAAGGCCTAGTTCTATGGGAGAGTGTGGCAGGTGAGGACCCTCGTCCTGGTTGGACCATAGGCAAGGATGAAGTTTTGTGTTTACATGGTCGCGTATGGGTTTCTGCAGACATGTGCAAGGAGCTGATGCAGGATTTTCATGCCTCTATATGTGCAATGCTTCTTGGTGTCACCAAGATGTATCGGGACTTACATCGTTAGTATTGGTGGCTAGGTATAAAAAGATATAATGTTGGTTTTGTTATGAGGCGCTCCACCTATCAGTAGGTGAAGGTGGAACACCAGTAACCAACCATACTTTTACAATAGCTACCCATTCCTGAGTAGGAATGGAATGATATAAAGATAGATTTCATGACAGGATTATCGAGGTTTCCTTGAGGTAATGATGTCATATGGATTGTTATTGACAGGATCATGAAGGTTGCACATTTACGACCAATCAATGAAACCTTCAGTGTTGATGAGCTTGGCAGGTTGTACATATGAGAGGTTGTATGATTGCATGGAGGCCCACATTCTATCATTTTAGATAGGGATTCCCGGTTTACTTTGAGATTATGGAAATGGCTACAAAGGTAGTTGGGTATATAGGTTATTTTGATCACATCTTACCACCTCTAGATAGATGGCCAGTCAGAGCACACAATTCAGGTGCTTGAGGATATGCTTCATGCATATGTCCTAGATTTTGGGGGTTCTTAGAAGAATCATATACCCCTGGTGGACTTCTTCTATAATAATAGATTTTAGGATACTATTCAAATGGTTCCATATGAGGATTTATATGTTAGGTTATACTGATCACCCCTATGTTGGCTGGAGGTAGGAGAGACAACTATTCTGGAACCTTGTTTTTTCCAGGATACCACTAAACAGGTGTAGTTGATTCGGAAGTATATGGATACTGTGGAGTCTCGTCATAAATATTACACTGATTACCGAAGAAAACCTATGGAGTTTGATTTTGGAGATCAGTTTTTCCTATATGTTTTACTGAAGTTAGGACACAAGAGGATCAGGAGACAGGGTAAGCTTTCAATGATATACGTCAGTCCGTTCGAGATTCTAGAGAGATTCAGGCCAGTTTCCTATCAGTTGAAGTTAACTCAGAGGTACTGGGATATGGAGGACATCTTCTATGTTTCTCAGTTGTGATGTTACTTTTCTAACCCGTCTCATGTTTTTTAGCCCGAGGAGGTTGAGTTAGAGGTGTATGCATCCTTTGAAGAGTATACTATATTAATTGTGGATCGTAGCATGAAGGTTCTCTATGGTTGGACAGTTTCTTTAGTATGGGTGCTCTGATAGCAGAGTCGAGTGAAAGATGAGGCTTGGGAGAGGGAGGATAATGTACGATCGTAGTGGCCAGAGTTTTTCTCAAATATTTCTTCACCACCCTTGGAAGGGAAATTTAGGGATGAATTTATTTAAGGGGGGAAGTTTGTAAGAACCCAATTCTTTATTTGAGGTACAAATCATTCCTTTTTGGGTTCTACTTAAGAAAAATGTGGAAAAGAATAGGTTGAGTGTTGGTTATAGGACTGTTACAAAATGTGATAGGGGTTACACACTATGTAATCCTAGTACATTCCATGTATGGTTGTAGAAAATATTTTTTATGATGTGTAAGGAATATCAGTAGAAGAAGGGAAAAAATACCATATAAATAATGTGTATTATCAAGTACATGTCGTGTACTTGTTTTTGGATAAAATGGATAGTATCATTATCTTATTCACATATAAATAACCCTCAACTAGTTTTTCTCAAATAGTAGCACCAGAAAGATATTTGGCTCCCGATTCATTGTTCGAACTTCGATTCGAACACCATTAGATGTGTTAGAAACCTATTAGTGAGTTCTTTATTCATCTTGATTCATTATTTTTAATTTCTTCTCCCAACCTAGTTATTGAAATTTGAGCATTTATACTCGTTTTGTAGATCTACTCTGTTCGAGGTCGGATTAAAGGTAGATACTGGACTAGGAGAGTTGTATGAGTACGAGTTAGGTGGTCTTGTGTCTTTCGCTAATTTTCAAGTTGATTATATGTGCCGAAGTACCTTACACCCTTTTTTGGGTGTCATCTTGAATTAATTTTTACTATTTTCATTGATTATTATTGTTTAGGTAATTGATTATGTGTTTGGAAGCATTTTTAGGGTTTTTTTACCTTGATTAAGGGCCACCCCATGGGTGCATTTCCCCTGGATGACCATTTATGGCTGTTTGGACTAGGATTCCTACGTGACATGCCTTTGTTTTCCCTTATTTGGGTTTTTAAAATGAAATTGGTTAGATGAATTAGTTACCCGTGTGAGATAATTAATGGTTAATCCTTGTGATAGTTTAAATTACATAATAGACTTGCTATATGATATGTTCCCACATGAGTTGTTTAATGTTGAACCATGTAATAGTTTAATTTACTTGTGTTTCTTGTAATGAGAATTGTGCCTATGTGAGTAATTGAAAGTTCAAGCCTTATGAGGTTGGTCCTTGCTTGTGATTATATTGGATGATTTTGGTTTTTACCTTTTCATTCCTAATGAAATGTTTAATTGAATATTAAATAATAAAAGGGTAAATAGAAATGGGTGAATCATGGATTCAGATTAGAGTGCCATGAATGGGTTCATGTGACTATTGTACCTTATGCCTTGGGTGAATCATGGATCCATTGAGGGATTCCACATACAGACTCAAAGAGGGTATTTTTATGTTAAATCATGAGTGAGCCACAAATGTAGTGGTCGTACTCATGGAGACTATGTTTAAAGGTCGAATATTTCATGGAATGAGGGATACCATGGAAAAGTTTTATTGGAAATGTTTATTTGTCTTGGGAGATACTTGGGTCTTATTTATGGGATCCAAGGATGGACGAGTTGGCATATACCCACACCAAACCTAGATTGAGATCAGGTTCTTGAGAGGATCATATGTATGGGCTTGTAGAATGTAGGTGATTTTAAACTAGGTGTAATACTTGAATTACTACTTGGAAATTTCAAGGAAAGACTCAAATTTAATTTGAATAATTAAATGGAATGACTTATGATGCGTCTGCCAAGCCAAATCACAAGCTTGGTTTTTTTATTTACTTTACTTGTTTAGTGATCCTTCTGATTTATCTACTATGATTGATTTTAAAGGGGGTTTAAGAGATTAGGATAGATTCTGAGACTTATAAAATTAAATGTAATTTAATTATTAAATAACATGAAATGATTGTAAATAGAAACCAATTCTTGTAGGAATGTTTACTTTTGAGTACTTCCTAGCTTATTGCTTTCACTATTGTACATTGCCTATTATATATATTCACTGATATATTGACATATATCTTGGGTGGTTGACTACTAGGATTTGGTCTTACACCTATTTGGGTCATGATTTTGGGGTTAAATAGATTATATTGTTGTAGGTGTTGATAAGGGAAAGATCCCTTCTCCAGGTACTTGATTTGCTGCTTAGGATAAGGAGAGCATGAGACCAAGCTGAGTCTTGTGATGATTCTATGTTTATTTTTTCATTTTTTGTATTTTTTGAAATTATATCATGTATTACTACAATGTGACATGTTTTGGATGTTTTCCTAGAACATGTGACATGAAACATCATCCTTTTCATGCTATGACATCTGGTTTTTATATTTTCAGTATTCCACTGTTTACTTATGTTGCCTGGTATTACTGCTTTTACTATTGTTTTATTATTGTATTCCATTGTGTTATAAAATTAAAATAATGGCATAGTTTCCCCACTATCACATATAGGCTCTCATTCCTAGTCATAAGCCTCTGGCGTTTGGGAAAATTCACTTGAGGCCATGTGGCCAACCAGGTACGGGGAACCTTTGAGTGCCATCCATATCTGGGACATTACAATCTACTTGTTGGAGACCCTGGAGTTGAAGGGTTTTCTCTTCATGCATCTGGTGATGCCTTGATAGAAGTTATCGATGAAGGTGCGTCGATGGTGGTGGATAGTGAATCAATGGTGGAAGTTGATGATGATGACTTGACAATGGTGTAAGGCGATGGCACCCTGGCAACAGTGGCTGATGATGGAGCTTCGCGGAACACAAATCGATAGATGGAGGTGACCTCATGTTGTGGGAAAACTTGTGGATTCCCTAGGGATGCTATTGTTATAGGGTTTTTGGATGTTATATTTGATGGGATGAAGGACATATGATGCATCAGTCTCAGTTGGGGCCCCCTCATGATAGCGAGGATAAAGGGAGTGCTGATGGAGAACCTGGTGTGGGGGAAACTCTTCTCCTTTTTTTATCATTATACGATGAAGTGGGCTTGGGTTCTTAGAGGTATAATGTCATTATATTCAATGAAGAATGACCAAATATGGTCATGATCATGATATGGGTCTTGGTGGGTGTAGGATCCCAACAACGATTGGAGCTGCCGGATGATAGTGGCCCCAAAAATAGTGGAGATGGTGGGATTGCCAACATTTGTGAGGGTAGAATCCCAATGGTGGAGAAATCCCAAAGAGAACTCGGGATGCGAGGTGGGTGGAAAATGATTGTTAACTAGCAGGATGTGGAGGGAAGATCTCCAGAAATCTCAGGAGAGCCTTGAGATATAGGTTTTGGTTGACCTTGGGATGTGGCACTAGCCACATGATGGCATTGGTTTTCAATATGGGATTCTGTCCAATTTTTTAGGCCTATGAGTGTGCATTTATGGGTTCCTAGAATATAATTTTGCTGGTGATGGAATTGTGATAGATTTTTTGGGATGACCTGTAGTGGTATGGGACATTGATAGGGGAGATTATCTCAGGTACCATGACCTATCGATGGTATGGGACATCGATAGTGACTATCTTCTACTTATGACATGCATACACTGACACCTTTAACAATGGGAATCATGGATAACCTTGATCGAGTGAGCGATAAAACTAAATTTAATGAAAAATTCCTTAAGAAAATTGGAATACAAGATGATTAAATCAAGTGGAGTGATGTTGGTTATCCTCGTCGATGTGTTCGGGTATGTGAGGTCTTCAGGGTTGGCAGCCATTGGTCTTACATGGATGCTTCAGCCATTGTTGGTGTTTCTGGGATTTTGGACCATTTTTTGTGGGTATTTGGGCCTTTAAATGGGTCTATGGACGTTATATTTTGTTTTGGGGGGTGTGTTGGTCAATTTAATGTTTTGGTGGTCTTTCATGTGCCACCTGATTTGGTTTTGTTGTAATTTTATTTTAATTAATAAGTTTTTAGGGCCGAGAATGCTTGGTACCTGAAATTTTTTGGTAAAGAGTGATCTTATCCTTTTTATCAATAATTTGAGATAGATATTATTTCTCATAATTAAATAATATCATTTCTTGAGAAGTTTCCAAAATAGATTCATCACCCTCCTTACACTTTTATAAAATTTGATAATGATTTGGGACATAGAAATTGATTTCCTTCTCCCAAAAATCAACGTTGGATTTATATAAGGACAACCAATCCATGCCTAGTATATCATAAAATTACACTAAAGGGGGTATAAAAAGGTTTTATATGAGATTTATCCCACAAATATTGATTGGGGATGAGTTATATGGTTTTGATTCAATAATTATCATATTTTTTTATCTTTATTAATAACTCAACCTCCATATTTTCAGGTGATGTTTGAATAGTTCTACTAAACTTGAATGATATGAAAGATTAAATAAAAACATAATAAAAAAGTATATTCACTATTGATGAATGGATAAATAGTGTTCCTATCATCACTTAATTATCAATATCCACCTCAAAAATAGAAATAACATAAGATCATCCCTGCTCTCTTGGTCTTACAGGCTGTTGTTGCGAGTTATCTTCGACAACCATTGGATTCGGGTAATGGTTTTCATAGTTTCCATGTTCATTATAGTTTAAACATTAGACCATGGGATGAGGATTTATCATAACCTTATTATATTCCTTTACATTAGTAGTCTTATTTATCTCCCTCCAACATTCATTAGTTTGACACCCTTAATTTCCTCACTTGAAACACCTAATTATTTCCTTAAGGAATATTCTAGGTTCTATCTTCCCACACTTATGACATGTGGGTAGTTGGATTATATTACCTCAATGAGGATTATTTGATGATACTCTATAGTTAAAATCCATTATCTATTTCTTATCTTCAGTCCCACAGAACCATTGAGAATCAATAATTTCCATCTAATTTAAGGTCACATAATAAAATTTCCTCATAGTTATTGAAGTCTCAAATTACCAAAGATTTTAAAATACTCAATTTTAACCCACTAAAGAAGTTTCCAACCTTACTTTTGGGATAAATGACATAGAAAAAGGTATATATGTAAGTCTTATAATGTTTTTCTCATAATACCCAATATATTAATCCTCCTTTTTCTTGAGTCTAAGGAATTCTATGTCCATTTTAAGGTGAAGAGTGTGAGGAAAATATTTATTGAAAAACATAATCATGAATTCATCCCACTACATAGATTCAATGTCTTCCATGGGAATAGTATTCTTGATTAGGGCCCACTATTTATTGGATTATTTCTTTAGAAACTAAATAGGCAATGTGACTATGTCATGTTCAGATCACTGGAGAACAGAAAATATATTCTAAATGTGATTAATCTATTATTCTACAATTAGGGATTCAGAATATACACTATAAGTTGGATACCTTCATCGCATAAGGGGAAAAACTAAAACTCTCTATTTTAGGATAATTATGGTGTTCCACTTGATTTAAGTTATTATTTATAACTTGAGTATGTTTTGAAAGTATTTCCATAAAGTTTTCAACACCTTCTCCTATCATATTAGGTATTTAGTTAGGGAAATTATCACATTTATCATCGTATATATTTTTTACATGATTCCATCTATTTATAGCCATTTTATAAAATGAAGTAAATTTTAGAATGAGAATTCTTAAACCAATCACCATGAAAAGGGAAAACTATGAACTTAAGAGGAATAAATCATATATTACATGTACAACTTAACTTATAAATGTCTAGGTTCTAATCTTGGTTATACATGGTAATTTATATATTATGTTATATAACATAACTAGTTATTTATTATATCATTAAATTCTATAATAATATATTCAATTCTTAATAATTATTTTTAAAGATTATGATAATTAACTAAATTATATCCCTTGGGAGTGTCAAACCAATTTTGTAGTTATGCCTCTTTTTCTTGCACTAGGTAAAGATCTATTCAAAAACCAACCAACATTTTTAGGGTTATTACCCTTAGGTGAATCTATTCTATAGATTGAATTCTATTTTTTGTATCCAAACATGGGTTTTATTTCTAGTAAACCACATTTCCTATAATAATATTTTGGAGGTTTTCCTATATTTAGACTTTTCCCTAGAGTTTCCACTAATGTTTTCTAAATCCTAATCCCTAAAAATAACTATAAATTTATTTTATACAAACTATAAAAAATCAAACCTAATACACATTTTATTTTTTTATTTTTAACATTAAATTTCCTAAAATACAAACCAAGTATCTAAAGGTATAGTGTATTTGGAATATTATACACATAAATATGAAAACTTAAATATAAACTACATCTTCATTATTTTTATCTTCAAGAGGAACTCATAAATCCCAATAATATTTTTATTACTACACAAGGTAACCTAGGGACATACATAAGGAATGGGGTGATCTATAAATCCCAATAAGGGAATAAACATGTTAGTCAAATGTGACTGTTGAGACAAGAGGCATAGCTTGGAATCCTAAAAAGGAAGATCATATCAAAGGAAACATAAGAATAAAAAGGATAATATTATAAGATTATGGAATTATAGAAATGTTGAAATAGTATAAAACATGACATCATAAGAACAAGTCAAGGCTTTCCACCAAGACAACATAACATAGTGCGCTAGGATAACCACCCTTGCATCATACATGATATCTCAGAAGATGAAAGCATTCCCCAGTGTATTGCAGTACTATCAGGGTACACCTTTCATATGTATAAATTTATGTGTGCCACATTAATTATATATGTAACAACTCAATCCAAATCACCAGGTCCAAGATGGAATTCCACATGACCTCAGACATGACTCCCCATACACCATAGGTTGTTGAATAGTAGTGATGGTGTAAGGTGGAACCATGGGAGACTATACCATTAATCAGAGAAAAAAAAAAAATAACCAAACAAGTGAACAATAAATAATTAGAGTAAGTATAAATCGATAACATACCAACTATATAAATGAATGAAGAAACAATAGACCCGAATGGTCATACCTGGATACAATAACACTGATCTCCCACTGAGATGATCACATATAAAAATAAAGAAAAGGAAAAATTATAATAAGGCTCCATTACTCTTAGCCACATATTATCTTAGTATCTATACTCATAATGATGTATCCCTCTAGGAGATCAACTTGGTCTATAACCTAACCTATAATTACAACAAGTAGGGGATGATTGGGTACCCAAATGCCATGGTCACCTGATCAAGGTGTGAGTGAAAATTAGAAGAACACCACCAATGTGGTTCAGTACCAAACTAGTAAAATGTAGTGTATGTTGATTGACCGTCTTTTTATAAAGTAAACACATAAATGTATAATTTTGAAAACATAGAATACAATCACCATTGAAAAAACAAGAAAAAAACAACCATATACTGAGTGGTTGTGTACTTACCAAGCTATCACAAACCCCTAAATATACCTACATCATATCCATTCTATAGGGACATTCATAATGGATGTTAGAAGTAATAAAGAGAAAACCACATTGCTGGTCCACTAGGTATTGAGGTAACATATCACTCGACATCCTCAAGGAATCAAGGTAACATGTCTCTTAGTAACCAATAGGAATAAAGTGAAAATGTTACTTCAAATCACTAGTCATAAAGAGTATATTATACTTGGAATCCACTATGAATAAATAAAACATGTTACTTAGAATCCACTAGTTATTAGGTGAACACACTACTTAGAATCAACTAGTCATTAAGTAAACATGAAACTTGGAATCTATGATGTCATAGTATACCCAAAGTCTAATTTCATGGGTTTATCCTCCATTATATTGTGCCCCTTACCTATTATCAGGTCCCTCCTTATTGTCTCAATCCATGTTCACCTACCCTCAAAGGGATAACCATATCTCGACAGTCCAACTACCTTTGAATACCAAAACAATACTTCCAAGTGAAATTACGATACATCAAACAATAAGGAAAATCATACATATAATATGATTATAACATATCATCATGAGTATTTAGTTAAAACATATACATACATGTAATCATCAACAAAAATGATTAAATAAGATACACATTCATACTCATGGAAAAAATAATCATAAAGGGTCTCACTAGATACACATGCACCCAAATGCAATCACTATTAAACATGGTCAACAAGTTATGCCAATAAAAGTATCATAACAAGGAAAAAAAGTGTAAAAATATAATAGATCATAAGATATAATCACGATTCACAGAAACTACACATGTGATCAAGATCAAACATGGTATAATAGGACATATAAGCGTACTCATGGCATAAATCATCATACATGGTCTCATGGGCCACATACACACACCCTAGGGAATATTTGTAGTTTAGGGACTCATTTTTGATCAATCCCTAACATTAAAAAACTAGAATGAAGCTAGTGCATAAAGGTATTTTATGGCCCTCATCACCTTTTCCAATTACATTAGGATTGTTCCTTTAATTAATTAATTAATACCTAAAGATCATTAATTAATTAATTATTATTATTTATTCATAAGAGAATATGAATTTAATGTTCATTCACCCTAAGTGGAGAACCTCATATATCATGATAATAAATGTGCATAATACCACAAGGTAGAGTATATAGTACCACCTACCTAAAAAGGAGTCAACTCCCAACCAAGCAAATACCAAAAACATTGTTCAAGTCCTCTAATTCCATTCAGCCTTCATCAATAACCTTGATTTTCTATCTCATTCCCAAGCCTTCAAAATAATTAATTATAACTAAATTATTATTTATAAAATGATTATAGGGAAAATCACTTTCAAAGGTGAAAGGCATAATAAACAAAGGACTTACCAGATGTCATCACCTTGCTAGATCCTCAACCAACCATCTGTTGAAGATTTTTAACACATGTCTAGAATCATTCCTGGAAAAAGAAATATTATAAAAAAATACAACAATTGTCGACTTAATATAATTAAATTGTAAAATTTTGAATAAAACCGATCAAGAGATGTACCTTTTCCACAATGTCATTCATTGGAGTTTTCACTATTCTCAGCATAATCCCAATTCTAAGACGTTCAAAAACCCAAAATGAATTCCACGTCACAATGATTGATTCACTCAAATTGACCAAAACCATAGAAGAGATCATAAAGGGACATAACTTCACCAAAATTATTGTTAATGACATGTTTTAATCATCACAGGACATCCTCTATCCATGATGATCCAATGCTCTATCAATTTCAGACAATTCTATCAAGATTCGATGGAACTGTCATCCGATCCTTTAAGAAAATAATTCCATTAATCAACCAGTGACCATGATGATCAAAGGAGAGAGTATCCATGGAAAATTGACATTTAGAAGGATTTTAAGGGGTAATTTTTACCTCAATGATTCATACATGATGAATGACATAGTTATTTATCACCGTACAGAGGAGAAAGAGGCCAAGATCGATGAAGGAAAAAGGATATTACCTATATTTACCAATTATTTGAGTCTAAATACACCATGGATCAAGGGAGACACTTAGAGGGAAGAATATAAAAGATAAAAAATAAATTGATTATAAAAATTTAAGCCAAGGTAATGTATCCTGAGGGGGTTTCATTAGAAAAAAGACCAAAAGACCCTTAATTAATCCATTCTCAGTGCGCCCCAATGAAGATCTGATCGAGGTCCACCGGCTGGCCAATGCATCCCACTGGGTAGAAGGCTCACTGACTACCTCACTAAATAGTCAGTGAGTCCTAATAAGTAGCATGGGATTCTTCCCACCCCACCAACTATCTTGTGTTTGTTATGTAGTTAAAATTTCCCAGAAAATCATCCAGCCCACTCCTAATCCTTTTATTTCCCACCGACCTACCTTTTAAGTCGAAAACAACTCTCAAGGATGTTCAAACCTATATCATCATGGTTCAACTCTAGGTTATCTAAATGATTAGTTTTCTAGATGAAAAGTTCAAACTTCCTCTAAAATTTACCACCCACAATGATGTGGGTTATTATAATATACCCACCATAAAAGTTCTCATTATTAAGAAGTTATGGTATCAAGAGAAACACATCTACAGATCAACCTTGATTGAAATTCTCAAGGATTTATATCTCCATTCCATATTGATCACCAACTCATTACCTCAAGGTTGTAATCACCTCTAAACACCCACAATGATCCCTCTATGTGACTCAAAGATTGAATATCAGAATCCAAGTCAAAAGCTCATTATTATCCTCCATTAAGACCATGATCATTATAACTATCTAACTCAACACATGATGGTGTCATAAATCGATTAATTTTAAATAATTATGGTAATCCAAACCATAGAAATCACCATACAAAACAAGATTCCATTAGTCTAACAACACACCCATTGTGGTTCAATTCCATCATTCTTGATCAAATTCAATACATAGGTTAAATTTGATACTAAACTGTATTCTTGATTCTAAACCAAGACAATGAGTCTTTTCTGACCATACATAAACCAAAAACATAAAACTTTCCAAAAATTACATGGATGATCCCTTAAACACCTCATTCATACTAGGTTTGATGATATTGATGTTGTTCCGCCCCACTGTATTTTGGTTTATGCAGATACACCAGTCGATTAATTCCTAGAAAACTACCTAAAAAGGTTCCTAGTCTCAACATATAGTGCTCCAAAAAAAATGTTATTTATTCCTTAAGAATTATAAGTATCTTAAAATGATCCAACATCCTTACCAAAGTCTAAACCAACTTCGACATAATTTTCCATGGTTAGTTCACCAACCACTTACACCAGCCACAAGACACTCAACTGTGCATCGACACACTCATGATATAAATATCTCTTGTTTCATATCAATTTTGTCAAAATTCAAAATCCCATATCTAGTCTCTATCTAATGCTATATTTGAATCAATATCATAAATTCATCACAAAACTACATACTTTTAGGTCCACCACACACTGGTATTTTTGAGCCACCATGATCATTCAAAAACCAACCCTACAAAAGACCAAAACCCTTCACACAAGATAAATAATTTTACACATGACTAGGTTGATGATCCCCATTATATGAGTATCCTTATTATCATCTCACAACTCTTACATCGATCTACTCGACCCCTGACTAGTTCATCACTGAACACAATGACTAACCATGAACATTTGCTCATACCTAATTATCAAGAAAATCATTACACATTGTGCATGCTTGGATTGATCAAAATATATTAAAATACATATAATGATCCATTATCAACATGAAATATCCCATCATGCAAGTCGTTACACCAAACCATGACATATTAACCAATGAAAAACTTGGGTTGACTACACAATGGTACCCTGATCCATTATTGATGTCTTATTCCACTATATAGTCAACTTCTTACACTCAACCTATGGGCCACTGATCCTTGTGAGATTCAAACCAAATGTGATAGTTTCTAACAGCAAGGGTGACCTTAAACCAAAAAACACCAGTGACCTACCTCCAACAACTCTTTTATGTTCATGAACAAAACATGAAAATTTTCAATGGTACACTCACCACCCAACCTTAATTAGTTCAACCAACCCCATTCATAAACAACACATGAACTCTCATGCATCAATGATTTTCCTAGTAAGTCATGTTAACACCACTCTTACTCCCAACATAGTGAATTTATCATGCATAATCTCCAATCTAGACTCACATTCTTTTTTTTACACTCTTACAAGGCACCATATCCCCAAACTTGAGAAATATTAGTGTTCCTATTTAGGTAAGGAATCTACTTGGAACCAAGATTCATCACACACCACCCATCACATGGGTGTAAGTGAAAACCATTGATAATCCACCCACACTCTTAACCCTACTAGGTCCAACTATCTAGGATTATCATATAGTAAACAATGAGAGTTTAATTCCAAACTAATGGGCTAAGAAAACCCTACCCCTACCATCAATGCCACAAGTGAAAAAGTGATCCAAAACCCAAACATGTATCATGAGTACTAGAACACAAGGTGATATATAATCCCATTTTTCAAGGAAACTTGAAATACATTCCTTTTATCCTTCCAAAGGCTACTTACACGAATAAGAAATTTTCATCAATGAAAACTACCCCTAAGTAATTAACCTCAACAATTATTTCACAGGGATTAGTCTTCACCCAGGTTACCTTCACACAACATAAGACACTATCTCACTAGTAACAAAATTCAATTATACATGGCCCCGAGGTCTTACAAAAAACTCTCACAGGGTTTTACTAAGGGTCCCAACCCATGTAACTTTATCTAGATTAATATATATAGACATGTCAAGATATATTTTCCCTTAGAATAACCATATCAAGGCCAAAGATACTTGGTTCAGTTTAAAATAATGCATTGGGATATGTGATCACATTGCATAGGCTACAATTGGAATCCTAAACAACTTGACCTATCTAATGGATACTTGCACAAGGTTCTTTAATAAGGAATTTATTTTCTGAAAATGATTTAATAAGGGAAACAAAATAATCTATGTACAAAGGGTTTTCATCTTCATTGTCTCTATCTCTGTTGATGTCAAAGTCACAACCGAGGTGCACCATAGTATAGTCCCACACGACCTGCTATCAAATTTTGGAAAAAATAGGGAATCATCCATATATAATGTCATAAATAACACATATTTACAAAAAAAATTATATGTTATTGACACTAATATTTGAATAATCTATCATTAGTAAAATCACACATAGATAATATATATATCCTGAGAAATATATGTTTAAAATATGATGAATGAAACGAACCATGTCGATATGGATAAGATTCAAATCCATATGAAATCAAAACCTAAAAATCCATGCATTCCAAAAAAGATCAAAACATATGAACATATCTGCATAAACCAAGAACATTAATATCATGTATTGATAACATGGAATTACCTCAAAAATGGTGTTATCAATGAACCATGTTTATTTTAATCACAAGATCTGACACATTTCTATGTTTCCTATCTAAAAACTCCCCAAAATAGAAAAACAAGATAGTCAATGATTTAATACCATTTTTCAAAACTTGAACTCCTTGGGCCATGAACCTGGACATCTAACCCCTTGGGTCTCCTATAATACCTTAGTTGCCTTCTTAACACAATACAAGATATTACTTTCTAGGGAAACTTATTATAATAAGGACTATCCCCATATTCCAATGCATGTTATTTCAATGTGAATTTTCTTCACTTAACTTTTCTGTTTTAATCATGTAGGGTATTAAAAAGAAAGGTGCACCTTGTTGACAATGATAGTAACATTTAGTGTAGAGACCCGAAGCTTTACGTACATGGACATTACATTACTTTTGTGTAATACTTAATACATAACAAAAAGAGACACACAAGGACCGTAATAGTTTAGTGTCTCTGGAAACTTGGAATATAATCTTCTAATCGTGGTGAAAGATCTTCAACATCTCCCATAAAGATCTTCCCCTTTTTTTACCTAAAACCTTTCTTTATATCCTGGGGAAAAGAAAACATAAAAGGGTAAGCTCAAATGCTCAGTAAGGGTAAATAAAAGAAATATCAATCACATCATATTCATAAGAATATAACATTTTGGAAATCTTAACCTGCAAAAGATATCATAATATCATAACATGGGATAAATCATAGTAGTGAAATGTAATCCCAATAATCATAACTTAAAACATGAAACTTTGTGGCATAAACACATAATCATAGAGAATCATTTCTTATTAGTCAAGACTCATTGCCAAGACTATCTTAGTGGACAAAGTCCCTTTCTGAACCGAGTTCACTCCTCGTTTCAGTCCTGTTTCACTGAACCGGTATAACCTACCGTTCCAGCCATGTCTATATCATGAGATATAAAATCTTTACCCAATGAATTGGAGGGAGATATAGGTCCCACCCATCTCATAATGATACCATTCTTATGTGTGCCACAAAATCATAAACCATACATCATAGCATAACCCATGTAATAAAAATGGGAATCTTAAACATCATGACATCATAAAACAATTCATATAAGATAAAGGAATTCATAAAAATAATTCCATCACAACATAGTAAAATCAATTTAATAATAGGGATAGAAACAGAACCCTATATTATCTTATATGGAAAATAATTTTGATAAAACACTTGAACTCCATTCTTGAGGAAAATATCCTTTCTACCTTAAAAACATTGTTCCTTTATTAACATGTCAAACAATTTTAAACTAAAAGAAGTTGATTAAAAATAAACTTGAAAACTTGTAAATTAAGCTTCTTGGAATTAATGTTTTAAAAATCCATTCATGCCTTATAAGTTAAAAAAACATTCTTCGTACTTTTGTCGGAAAAGTCAAAAAGTACCTTGTACGAAAAACGACAAAAGATTACTTTCATATCCTTTACTAAAAACTCCCCGAAGGGTAAAATTGGATTTAAAAAATTGTAGGTGGATGGAAATAATATTACATATTGAGTAAGAATGTATTTGGATGATAAAATACACCCCAGTAAATGCCAAAGTATAAACAATCTCGGATAAAAATGAGATTGTGATATTTCCCTTACCTTAAGTCCTATTTGCTTCGTAAGTGTCCGAAGCTCCTGTATAATGATTTAAATAATGTCATTAACTTATTACAGAATCATATTCATTGTTATGATATCATATATGGTTCACTTATGACTTTATATTACCCGTTCTTTTGTAAATTCCATGTTAAAGAAGCATTTTGGGAAAAATCGTTTCATTTATCGTAGGTGTTTGGACTTGTTGTTCTTGACATTATTATTACTTATATCATGATTTACTTACTTCCAGAATATAAAACATGATTTATATATCATATATATTCAGTATGTATATATATATATAATAGATAGATAAATGAAATGAAACACACCGTTCATGGAGATGGTAGTTCGTACGTACGCATGAACGCTGTTTTCCTTTCCTTATTGTCTTGAATGGAAGTAAGTAGATGACATACATATATACATAAATCTAGTAGCTTTATAATGTCATATATTTCATTATTATTGCTTATATATACTTTATAATCATTATTAAATGGTTAACATGGAGAATGAATCTCATCGCGTTGTGGAGACGGTAGTCCGTACGTACTCACGAGTGATGATATCGTTCTCATGATCGTGAACTTGTGTTGAAGTGTATGTATACTATTTAAGTATCAATATCACTTTATAATAATCATATATAGTTACTCATTACACCATTATACCCATCCAATTAAGGTGGTGGCGGAAAATAGATTACACCACGGCGTGGAGACGGTATTCCGTACGTACGCACGCGCGGTGATTTCCTTTTTTCGTAGGATGGATAGAAGGTTAATTAGAGTTTTTTCATATTTATAATAACATATAAGTATATAATAAATACTGATGTTATTACTTTATCATGAAACAACTAAAGAAGAAGAAGTTGAAGAAGAAAGAAATTGAAAAAGATCGGTAATGGATATTACCTCTTTTTGACGCGCCTTTTCTTAACCTCCACTTAATGAACTAAGGATGGTCTTTGAAGAAGACCAGGACCTCTAGGATGATACTAGGGAAGTGGAGAAGTGATTTTGGCAGGGGTTGTCCGATCTTGAAGGCTCAAAGTGGTGTGAGGAAGAGGGGGAGGAGGTTCCCTTTTATAAGGGGGGAGAGGGGTAGCTTAGGAAAATCTCAAAATATTATTTTATATTAAGGTAAAATTCGGTTTATAATAGTTCCAAAGGATATTATTTCGAAGATAAAGTGGGGATGGGTCTAAATACTCTCATCCAATAGGATTTAGACAAGTTTAGGTTATTATTTTAAACTTATCAATTAGATTTAACTCTAAGTTAAATAATTTAACTTTTACCGTGTCTTTTTGTTTTCTTACGCTATATGGTTAATAAACTTACCATAACAAGACAAAAGAACCCCAAGTTGTTTATTATTAATATATCTGTCCTTATCTAAGTCATTTGGCAGAACCTTATATTTTTAGGAATTAAATAACAATTAATAATATAATATTTGTTTTAAAAACTAATTTATGTCAATTTTGACACTATTTGGTACATGATTTTTATGAAATTCATAACAGAATGATAAGTTCGAACCAAGTTACTTATATCAACAATAAAATGTCATATTAACCTATAAAATTAATTTAAGTCATAAAAAAGTCTCAAATTACATTTATTTGGGCATTTATAACATCAATTATGTCAATATTTCATTAATAAGACAATTACTCTATCATCTTTGTGTCATAATAAATGATAATTATTTAATCCCTAAAAATTCAAAATAAATTCCTATGATGTAGATAATTGTATTATCTTTCTTGAGACTATTCATGTTCGAAGTTTTATGAAGTTTATCACTAAATTAAAATTATTATACTTATAAGATTTAAGAAAGTGACATGTTGTCACATTCTTTGGTTTTAATAATAATTAAATTATTTTCATGGAAAAAAGTCCATAAAATGAATCTAATCTGACCCTTAGGTTATATGGGTCTACTTTTAGCCATCCAATAGTATTTTCCAAGTTTTAGGGTAATTTTATAATCTTATATTTACCCTTAATTACCCGATTTACCTTTAACTATAGTAAATAAAATTTACCGTAGTTACTATTCACAGTGCCCAAAAATAAAAAGTAGCTTATTAACATAATTTGGACCCACTGATTACAAATATGGAATCAATTTTTCCAAATTCAATACACAAAAGATGCAGAAATTAAATTAAAATTAATCCCGTTGTCGAAAGAAAATGAGTTTTTCTTTAAAACATTGTAAAAGATTGAATTGATTTAACCTACGAATTCAAGGTAAAATCAATGCTAATTACATTAATTATATTAAATGGTAAAAATATATTCTATTTATACTTTAAAACCATTCAATATTATAATTTAACCACATAAGATATTACAATGAAAAAATTTGTTTTTAATTAAAATATAGCGTGTTTTTACTATTCATTAAAATTTGAAAGTTATCGGAAAAATATAAAAACCTTATCTAATGTAAATTTTTTATCCTGATTCAAAAGAAGAATTTTATTTTGTCAAATTGAACATATAAACATGTCAAAAACTAGATTTAAAGTGGGTGCGCCATCAAAAGGCGGCAAAACTGCATTTTCTGAAAAATACTTATTTTACCCGAAAAATTTATTTTGTTCTTATACCATGTTCTAGAAAATGTGTAAGATGAATAATAATGTTATAAAATTAAAAATTTAGTTAATACTATTCATAACGGCTAGTTCATGACAATATTATAATAATATATCGTTGTTTATTAAAACCTGGTATTGCGTATAACACATGCTATCGAGGAAGGTCGCGATTGCGTGTAATGCAAGCCAAGTCCGGGTTACGTGTTGTGAAATAATCCTTCGTTGTTTCTTATAACATAATCCAACCATATTTCATTTATACATTGAATATATATATATATATATATACTCAATTTTGCGTAGAATAACTATTATCAAAATTGTGTGTAACACGATCCAAGAATAGTGTTGCGTATACTGCAAGCTAATACGGTGTTGCGTATAGCGCAAGGTAATCTTAGTGTAGAATAAAACACAAGACATTAATGAAATTAAAAGAATATTTTTCATAAAATCTCAGGGTGTTACATTCTACCCCCCTTAAAATAAATTTCGCCCTCGAAATTCATCGGGTTTATAAATGGTTTAGTATTCGAAAGTTTCTTTAATAGAATCCCACATCGTAAAAAGGAATACCAAAACCAATCTTTAAAAACAAAAGTATGAAATGTAACGGTTACCCAAATAAACTAATCACTGGGTTTCCACATAGGTGAAAATATGGATATGGAAGAGAAATCTAACCATCATGTTCTGATGGAGAGTGGTAGAGAACATGGCTATGGAAAATCCAGAAATCAAAAAGCCATAAATTTGTGACGATCTAGGGTACCATCTGATTCATCGGATATAAGGGCACTAGGACAACATTTTTGGTTTTCAAGATCATTTACCTAAAGTTGAAGAAATTGAATTAGAATAAATACTTACTTTATTTTGGTACAATCTCACTGTTATTCGTGCCTTGAACAATTTCCACTTCATCTATTAAATAAATGAAGTTGAATTTGTTATTCGTGAAGTGTTAGCAGATCATGTGATAGAATGATGGGTCATTCCATCTGTCTCAAACAAAAGGTTAGCAAAAGTTATATACATAAGTTGATATATAGTGAGATTAATCATATATGGTTCCTAAAATTGACTTATACTTCATATATCATACTGCTTAATATAATAAAACTAGTTTCTACTAAACAGGGACTTCCTGTAGGCCAGTGGTAGGCGATAAAGGCCAGTCGCACTTCGGTTGTGGGTTCGATTCCCACAGCCTTGTCCGACGCGATGGGCTGTCACCCATCCTGTAGGTTGTCCTTTTTCTAAAACTACATTACTATAAAATCTCATCAGCAATATCGAAAAAAGTTTTATCCTTAAACAATACTTAGCATAATCCATTCCAATATTTAAGCTTATCTAAAATACTTCGGTCCAAGCTCATAGTATAAAGAAAATGATTACTTGAAATGTCATCAACCAAGCATGTGAATACCATCATTTATCCCCCATATATATATATTGTTGGTCACATTCCAATCATGTGAATACCTTAATCATGTATTCTCTTGAAAAAATGAATACCCATTGAACCATAGTGAAAACATGAATGCAGTTAAAAGTTAACACTTTCCACATACCAAAATCCTCAAAATTCTATATACTCAAACCATGATATCACTTAGTCCTTATATCAATCATGAGTGCATGAATACTGTTAAACATTTCATTTTCTTGTTTTCCCTTCATTATGCGCATATCATCTTATTTCCAAAAATATCTCAATCACTTTGAATACCACATTAGACCAATACATAAATATTCCAATACTCTGTGATACAACATTATTTTGGAATCCCATTACATAAACACTTAATCATTCCACCACATCGTTGTCATATTCAACATTGCCAACAGTGATCACATGTGACTTCCCTTTGTCCTTTTCCTTAAGCGGTTGCTCATGTCGATCATCACTAACCCTTGGATTAGGGCATTTATTAGCATAATGCCCCATTTCCTTGCACTTGAAGCATTGAAGTGTTGGTGGTGCGTTATCTACAGTGTTTGCTTTATTCACATCATTAGAAACCCTTTTTCCATTACTTCGACACTCAGCTGCTCGATGACCTTCTTTTCCACACTTAAAACATTTTCTAGTCCCTTTAAGACAATCTCCACCATGCTTCTTTCCACACTTTGTGCATAAGGAAACATTCATCTTCTTTTCACCATTATTATGAGATTTCTCCTTGAACTCCATCTTTCGTTTCTTGTCAAAACCATGAGATGGACATGTAACAACAACTTCCATTTCTACCTTGATAGCACAACGCACAATTTCTTCATAGCTACTGAAGTCTCTTATAGCTAATTCCCTTCGAAGACTTGGTTTTAAGCCACTGAAAAATCGATCAACTTTACTTTCAGGTTGGATGATAATGCCAGATGCATACCTTGCAAGTCTTGTAAAATTCGCTTCATATATACCAACAGATTCATCATCCTTCTACTTCAGCTCAAGAAATTCCTTTTCCATCTTTGTTCGAAGAATACGAGGGAATTACTTACTGAAAAACAAGTTCTTGAACTCGTCCCATTCCATGGACTCAATTTAATCTCTTGGCCTCGTATTCTTGATAAGATTCCACCATTGATCAGCTTCACCTTCCAAACGATATACTGCTAAGATGAATTTATCATGTTCAGAACATTGAAGAACTGAAAATATCTTTTCAGTGGTATTGATCCATTGTTCAGCAACAAGTGGATCGGAAGACCCACTAAAAGAAGGTGGATGTTGCCTCATGAAGGACTCAATAGAATATTGTTCCCTTCTCTGCTCATTTGGAAGTCCAGAATGATTCATATCTTGTGTAAGTATAACAATAAGATTTTTCACTCCATCTCCCATAACACCTGTTTGTTCAGGAGGACAATCATTGCATTGTCCATTACAGTGATCAACACGGTTCCTTCGGGTTCCATCCATCGTCTAAAACCCAAAAAGAATAGTGTGAGAGGCAAAAATAATGCTAGGGAAAACAACATAGTAAAGGGGGAGTACCCTTAATATCTAACATCTTAGGTTAAATTCTAAGATCTTTACCGTAGTTCTAGGACTATATCCTATACATATACTTATCCTTAGGGACATCCCTAGACATACCTTAGAAATATCTCTAGGTATCTCACTAACGTTCTCACATCCTAGTTTCCAAAGGTTGACTAAACCATTCCTCTGATACCAATTGTAGAGACCCGAAGGTTGATGTACATGGAAATTACATTACTTTTGCAGAATACTTAATACATAACAAAAAGAGACACACAAGGACCGTAATAGTTTAGTGTCTTTGGAAACTCGGAATATAATCTTCTAATCATGGTGAAAGATATTCAACATCTCCCATAAAGATCTTCCCTTTTTTTTACCTAATACCTTTCTTTATATCCTGGGGAAAAGAAAACATAAAAGGGTGAGCTCAAATGCTCAGTAAGGGTAAACAAAAGAAATATCAATCACATCATATTCATAAGAACATAACATTTTGGAAATCTTAACCTACAAAAGAGATCATAATATCATAACATGGGATAAATCATAGTAGTGAAATGTAATCCCAATAATCATAACATAAAACATGAAACTTTGTGGCATACACACATAATCATAGAGAATCATTTCTTATTAGTCAAGACTCATTGCCAATACTATCTTAGTGGACAAAGTCCCTTTCTGAACCGAGTTCACTCCTCGTTTCAGTCCTGTTTCACTGAACCGGTATAACCTACCGTTCCAGCCATGTCTATCTCATGAGATATAAAATCTTTACCCAATGCATTGGAGGGAGATATAGGTCCCACCCATCTCATAATGATACCATTCTTATGTGTTCCACAAAATCATAAACCATACATCATAGCATAACCCATGTAATAAAAATGGGAATCTTAAACATCATGACATCATAAAACAATTCATATAAGATAAAGGAATTCATAAAAATAATTCCATCACAACATATTCAAATCAATGTAATAATAGGGATATAAACAGAACCCTATATTATCTTAGATGGAAAATAATTTTGATAAAACACTTGAACTCCATTATTGAGGAAAATATCCTTTCTACCTTAAAAACATTTTTCCTTTCTTAACATGTCAAACAATTTTAAACTAAAAGAAGTTGATTAAAAATAAACTTGAAAACTTATAAATGAATCTTCTTGGTAGTAATGTTTTAAAAATCCATTCATGCCGTATAAGTTAAAAAAAACATTCTTCGTACTTTTGTCGGAAAAGTCAAAAAGTACCTCATACGAAAAACGACAAAAGATTCCTTTCATATCCTTTACTAAAAACTCACCGAAGGGTAAAATTGGATTTAAAAAATTGTAGGTGGATGGAAATAATATTACATATTGAGGAATCATGGATTTTGATGATAAAATACACCCCAGTAAATGCCAAAGTATAAACAATCTCGGATAAAAATGAGATTGTGATATTTCCCTTACCTTAAGTCCGATTTGCTTCGTAAGTGTCCGAACCTCCTGTATAATGATTTAAATAATGTCATTAACTTACTAAAGAATCATATTAATTGTTATGATATCATATATGGTTCACTTATGACTTTATATTACCCGTTCTTTTGTAAATTCCATGTTAAAGAAGCGTTTTGGGAAAAATCGTTTCATTTATCGTAGGTGTTTGGACTTATTGTTATTTCCATTATTATTAATTATATCATGATTTACTTACTTACAGAATATAAAATATGATTTATATATCATATATATTCAGTATATATATATATATATAATAGATAGATAAATGAAATGAAACACACCGTTCATGGAGACGGTAGTCCGTACGTACGCATGAACGCTGTTTTCCTTTCCTTATTGTCTTGAATGGAAGTAAGTAGATGACATACATATATACATAAATCCAGTAGCTTTATAATGTCATATATTTCATTATTATTTCATATATATACTTTATAATCATTCTTAAATGGTTAACATGGAGAATGAATCGCATCGCGTTGTGGAGACGGTAGTCCGTACGTACGCACGAGCGATGATATCGTTCTCATGATCTTGAACTTGTGTTTAATTGTATGTATACTATTTCAGTATCAATATCAATTTATAATAATCATATATAGTTACTCATTACACCATTATACCCATCCAATTAAGGTGGTGGCGGAAAATAGATTACACCACAGCGTGGAGACGGTATTCCGTATATACGCACACGCGGTGATTTCCTTTTTCCGTAGGATGGATAGAAGGTTAATTAGAGTTGTTTAATATTTATAACAACATATCAGTATATAATAAATACTGATTTTATTACTTTATCATGAAACAACTAAAGAAGAAGAAGTTGAAGAAGAAAGAAATTGAAAAAGATCGGTAATGGATATTACCTCTTTTTGACGCGCCTTTTCTTAACCTCCACTTAAAGAACTAAGGATGGTCTTTGAAGAAGACCAGGACCTCTAGGATGATACTAGGGAAGTTAAGAAGAGATTTTGGTAGGGTTTGACCGAGATTTAAGGCTCAAAGTGGTGTGAGGAAGAGGGGGAGGAGGTTCCCTTTTATAAGGGAGGAGAGGGGCACCTTAGGAAAATCTCAAAATATTATTTTATATTAAGGTCAAATTCGGTTTATAATGGTTCCAAAGGGTTTTATTTCAAAGATAAAGTGGGGATGGGTCGAAATCTTCTCATACAATAGGATTTAGACAAGTTTAGGTTATTATTTTAACCTTATCAATTAGATTTAACTCTTAGTTAAATAATTTAACTTTTACCGTGTCTTTTTGTTTTCTTACGCTATATGGTTAATAAACTTACCATAACAAGCCAAACGAACACCAAGTTGTTTATTATTAATATATATATCCGTATCTAAGTCATTTGGCCGAACCTTATATTTTTAGGAATTAAATAACAATTAATAATATAATATTTGTTTTAAAAACTAATTTATGTCAATTTTGACACTATTTGGTACATGATTTTTATGAAATTTATAAAAGAATGATAATTTCAAAACAAGTTACTTATATCAACAATAACATTTCATATTAACCTATAAAATTAATGTAAGTTATAAAAAGTCTCAAATTACATTTATTTTGGCATTTATAACATCAATTATTTCAATATTTCATTAATAAGACAATTACTATATCATCTTTGTGTCATAATAAATGATAATTATTTAATCCCTAAAAATTCTAAATAAATTCCTATGATGTATATAATTGCATTATCTTTCTTGATAATATTCATGTTCGAAGTTTCATGAAGTTTATCACTAAATTAAAATTATTATACTTATAAGATTTAAGAAAGTGACATGTTGTCACATTCTTTGGTTTTAATAATAATTAAATTATTTTCATGGAAAAAAGTCCATAAAATGAATCTAATCAGACCCTTAGGTTATATGGGTCTACTTTTATCCATCCAATAGGATTTTTCCAAGTGTTAGGGTAATTTTATAATCTTATATTTACCCTTAATTACCCGATTTACCTTTAACTATAGTAAATAAAATTTACCGTAGTTACTATTCACAATGCCCAAAAATAAAAAGTAGCTTATTAACATAATTTGGACCCACTGATTACAAATATGGAATCCATTTTTTCAAATTCAATACACAAAATATTCAGAAATTAAATTAAAATTAATCCCATTGTCGAAAGAAAACGGGTTTTTCTTTAAAACATTGCAAAAGATTGAATTGATTTAACCTACGAATTCAAGTTAAAATCAATGCTAATGACATTAATTATATTAAATGGTAAAAATATATTCTATTTATACTTTAATACCATTCAATATTATAATTTAACCACATAAGATATTACTATGAAAAAAGTTGTTTTTAATTAAAATATAGCGTGTTTTTACTATTCATTAAAATATGAAAGTTATCGGAAAAATATCAAAACCTTATCTAATGTAAATTTTTATATCCTGATTCAAAAGAAGAATTTTATTTTGTCAAATTGAACATATAAACATGTCAAAAACTAGATTTAAAGTGGGTGCGCCATCAAAAGGCGGCAAAACTGCATTTTTTGAAAAATACTTATTTTACCCGAAAAATTTATTTTGTTCTTATACCATGTTCTAGAAAATGTGTAAGATGAATAATAATGTTATAAAATTCAAAATTTAGTTAATACTATTCATAACGGCTAGTTCATGAAAATATTATAATAATATATCGTTTTTTATTAAAACCCGGTATTGCGTACAACACACGCTATCGAGGAAGGTCACGATTGCGTGTAATGCAAGCCAAGTCAGGGTTGTGTGTTGTGAAATAATCCTTCATTGTTTCATATAACAGAATCCAACCATATTTCATTTATACATTGAATATATATATATATATATATACTCAATGTTGTGTAGAATAACTATTATCAAAATTGTGTGTAACACGATCCAAGAATAGTTTTGCGTATACTACAAGCTAATACGGTGTTGCATATAACGCAAGGTAATCTTGGTGTAGAATACAACACAAGAAATTAATGAAATTAAAAGAATATTTTTCATAAAATCTCGGGGTGTTACATTTAGCCTTTTTAAGTGTCACTTTTCTAGGGGTGTTATAATCCCCCCATTTAAATCACAAGGACCTCATTGTGAAAACCACACCTCAAATCCAAGAAGTGTTGTTTCACTTCATGCTGGTTATTTCCTTTGATACCATTTTGAAACATCTCGACCTAAATCACAGGCTCCAAGCAATAATAATACATGACCTCAGGTGAAAATCCCCATATGCGAGATTCTTCTGAATAATAGTGAAGGTATAAGGTGTAACTATGGGGATACTATACCCTTAATCAGAGTAATTGTAACAATAAATAAACAAATAGGTGAATAATAAATGATCATAGGAAGAGAAAATCAATATCATACTAACTATATGAATTAATGTGACTACAACAGACCTGAATAGTCATACCTAAATAAAAGAACAATGATCACCCACCAGGATGATCATATATACAAATAAATAATAAAATTGAAAAATTATAATAATAATTTTCTACTGCTAAACACATCTCATCCCAGTCTCCATACTCATAACAATTTATCCCTCTAGATGATCATACCGGGCCACAACCTAATCTATACCTACAAAAAGTGAGGGATTTTTTAGTACCCAAGTGTCATGGATACCTAAGAAGGTTGTGATTACCACTCAGTAGGAAGCCACCAACATAGTCTAGTACTGAATCAAAAAAATGTAGTGAATATGTATGTGATAAGTTCAGAAGAAAGTAAATAACTAAATACATAACTCTTCAAACATAGCATACAGTCACCAATGCATAAACAATAAAACACCAACCATTTAATGAGTAGTTATGTGATTACCAAGACTCCATGAACAACTGAATCTACCTACTTTAGATACATTCTGGAAAGAAGATCATTACGAATTTCAAAAGTAATCGAGATAAAACTAGAAGGATGGTCCACTAGGTATCGAGACAACATGACACTCGGCATCCTCAATGAATCAAGGTAATATGTCTATCAATAACTACTAGGAATCGAGTGAACATATTACTTGTCCCCACTAGGAATCAAGAGTACATGATACTAAGAATCCACTAGGAATAAATTAAACATGTTATTTGGTATAACAGCAAGGTAGAAAAGTATGAACATATAACAGATCATGGAATATCATCACGAGTCATAGAAAATACACATGTGTTCAATATAAAACATGGTCTAATAGGCTATCTAAGTGTACTCATGGAATAAATTATCATACATGGTCTCATGGGACACACACACACACACCACAAGGAATACATATAGTTTAGGAACTCATTAGTGATCAAGCCTAGAGCATTGGTAGTCGACATCAAGATAGTGAAAAAGGGTCCATCAAGGCCATTATCACTTTTTCCAGTTACATTAGAAATGTTCCTTTAATTAATTAATATGTAAGGATCATTAATTAGTTAAGTATTATTAATTATTCATAGTATAATTTAGATCTAATTCCCAATTTCACCAAGTTTATAACCTCATTTCTCATGCCAATAAGTGTGAATAATACCACAAGATAGAGTACATGGGTCTACCTACCTCAAAAAAAGTAAAATCCTAATCAAGAAAATCCCAACAAATTTTTCCAAGTCCCCCAAGTCCATTCAGACTCCATCAATCACCATTAGTTTCTATTTCATGCCCATGATTTCCAAATAATTAATTATAACTAAATTATAATTAATTAAATTATTATAAGAAAAATACTATCCAAAGGTGAAATGCATAATAACCAATGAACTTACTGGATGTCACTACCTAGTCAGAATCTCAACCAACCTTCCAGGGAAGGTTTGTAACATACACCCAACATCATTCCGAAAAAACTCCCTATCGTGAAGAAATAAAACAACAACCAATTTAATATAATTAAATTGGAATCTTTTGAGTAAAATTAACCAAGAAACATACCTTATTTTCAACATTGACCAATGGAGTTCAATCCACTCCTGGCATACTCTCAATTATAATATGAGAAAAAACTCTAAATCAATTCCATGTCTTGATGGTTGATTCACTCAAATTGACCAAAACCATATAAGTGATCATAAAGGGACACACCTTTAATCAGAAACCATCATGATTAGAGGAGAGAGGATCCAATGATAATTGAGATGTCAAAGTATCGTAATGGATATGAATTACCACAATGATTCATCCATAAAGAATGAAACAATGATTTAACATACTATGAGGGAGAAATAGTTCAAGATTGATGAAGGATATTATCTAGATTCGCAAACACTTTGAGTCTAGACCCACCCCATATCAATATAGAATCTTGAATGGAGGAAGATATTACAATGCATCCAAATAGATCAAAAAAATTAATCCAAGGGAATATATCCCGAAGGGAATTTAATGGAAAAAAGGATGAAAATTCCCTTAATTAATCCATGCTTCATGCAACCCACCGACCAGTAGGTCAAGGTTCACCAGTGATCTGGTGTCCCATCATCTGTCCATTGATACCTACTAGGCATTCAAATCATTTTCCACCACATCGATGAGATAATGAAGGCTCACAAACTGGCCAGTGAATCCTACTTGTACGTATGGACTTATTTCCACCCCATCGGCTAGCTAGTACTGCTACAGCTACTCGACTATCTCATCCAGGACTCCATCCTACTCATGATCTTTATGTATCCCACCGAGATTCCTTTTAAATCTATAAACACCTCTTAAGGATGTTCAAACTTGAAGCATCTCGGTTCGACACTGGGTTCTCTGAATGATCCATCCACCAAATGAAAAGTTCAAAATTCCTTTGAAATTTATAACCCATGATGATGTGGGTTGTTCCAATATATCATAAGAAATAAATTCATCAATAACTTTTATAGAATTATAGTGAGTTTTATATAAAAATCATTGAGTTTATAAGAGTTTAAAGGCATGATCCTTTCAATATTTTAAAACCATGAGAAAATAATTTGAGTTTCAAACATGAAAATCACTAATAAATGAAGAAAAAAATAAATTTCTATGAATAACCTTGTATGAAAATTGGATTGGGTATTCACAATGAAATAGAGTGGTGAGGAAAATCAAAGAATGTTTTCGACAACATAACTGGTATACATAATGGATAATGGAATGGGGTTAATGAGAGAGAATGGAATTTTATCATTAATAGAAAATCATTTGGAAAGTAATGGAATTATTTTAAGTTTATGAAAACATAGTAACTTAAAAATTATAAAAATTACTACAAAGGAAGTACTTGAATGAAAAGGATGAGAAATATATTCCCTTACTTGGAAAGCGTATTTCTAAAGATTGAGAAGAGCTCCTTGGCACCTTAGAAACTCCTTGTAGAGATTATAGAGAGGGAAAATGAGAGTAACTTAATGTTAAATCTCTTTAGAGTGGGGATTAATTGTACAATAGGTGGGTATTTATAGAAAATTAAGGGGGAATATTTTTTAATTTCTAAACATAGGTTTTGGACTCTCAGTTATAAATAAATACAAAACCATTAGTCTTCACCTGGTTTTAGCCCATGTTATTTTCCAAGGGGGTGTTTTTTAGTATTTTAATAGTTTATGAGATGAAATAAAATTAATATATATTATTTTTGGATGTGAAAATAATTCTTATTTGTAAATAATTATTTTTAAAAACTTATAATATACTTTAGGTTTTGAAATAATCATTATAGCTTTAGAAAATTAACCCTATCAATCTAAAATAAATTATTTTAATGAGAAAAATCATTTTTGGTTGATAAATATTTTATAATATTTATTAAACCACTCTTATTTCGTTTTTTTGTCATAATAATTACCATATATTTATACCATATTTTACTTTCTACCCAAAAAATTGAATAGATCGAAAAATTATAAAAAATTTACCATTAGATATTTTTGATGTGATGATTTTAAATATGAAATTTATTTTTTGAAAATAATTTTCTAAACATAAGAATTTTATATTTAAATAAAATAATTATTGATAAAAAAGTTCTTTTTTATAACATGATAAAGTTTCCAACCCTTAAAAAACTGCATATGATTGCACATAATTATTTTATTATTTATTTATGAAAAAAATATTATTGTTTGATCATCATCTGTTGAACTTCCCACATGAGTGATTTTTCTTGATCCTCACCTATTGAAGATTTTATTGGGATTTGTCAAGTGTGAACCCCAATGATGCTACCTCTCTTCCATTTAACACCCCAAGATTTCATAGTAAGTTATTTTCTTTAAAGTAATTCAATAGCTTGCGCTACACACAACACCGAGTTCGAGCACACCACGACTTACCGAACTAACCGTTCAAAAAGAGGTTATGAATAATATTAACTTAATTTTTAATTTTATACACTCCATATAATTTTATAATCTATATTATGTGTTTCTTAGACATAATATAAGACAAATTCATTTTTCCAGATAAAAGAAGTATTTTTCAAAAAATACAATTTTACCACCTTTTAATGGAAAACCCTTTTTAAAACCAATATTTGAAACTTTTATATATTAAATTTAATGAAATTAAATTTTTATTTAGAATTAGAACATAAAAATTTATTTTGGATAAATTTTTGGTAATTCTCTGATAACTTATATTTTGATGAATACTGAAAAATACTAAATTTTAATTGAAAGCAACTTTTTTAATCAAAATAATCTATAGTGTAAAATTATGAATTTTAATGGTTTATAAGTATAATTATATTATATTTTTATCATTTAGTACAATGTATTTCATTATAAGTAATTTCACGTTTAAATTTGACATAAACACATGTCAATCTTTTGATAGTTTTTACTTTTTTAAAACCCACATTTTGGTTTTGTCAACGGGAATTAATTTTAAATTAATTAATGAAAATTGTATGTTTTTAATTTGGTAAAATATAATTCATTTTTTAATTCAGAATATCAAAATTAGCTTAGGGTGAATTTTGGGTATTTTTCTGAAAACATTCAATTTTTGATGAATAATGAAAAACAATGTGTTATTTTTTTAAACCAACTTTTTATCTAATTAATTATTCATTTTATTTGAAGTCAAAATATATACATAATACCAATATATTTTCAATTTAATTCATTGGAGTCATTTTATAATAATTTTAGATATATAAAATCTTATTGAACTTTTTACCGTCTTTTACCCACCTTCTAGGAGCATTTGAAAATTTGCATAAAACATGATTTTACAGCTTCTGTGAATTGAATTTCCAAAATCCAAGAGACATAGCTAATATCATTAAGTTAAATGTGGTTCAATAATATGAAAATAATTTTCAGTGAATAGTAACTTTTGACTTATTTACCACGGTTAAAAGTAAATAGGGTAATTAAGGGTAAAAATGATATTATAATTACCCTAACACATGTCCTAATTCTATTAGATAAATGTAATTATACAAAAAACAATGTTAGAAATAAAATATGATCCTCTTTGGTCCACTTGGATTAGATTAGGAAATTTATTATTATTATATTTAAAGAAGAGTTAAAAGTGTTAAATTCAATGTTTAATAACTAAACCATTTTTAATATAGGGTTAAACATAAGATAAATTAGACTATAAATATTTATTAGAAAGATAAAAATATTTTATACATAATTTTATTTTATTTTTAATTTTTATAAATTAAATAATTTAATTTATTTATGACATAATAATGATGCAGTAATTACCTTATTAATAAAATATTAATATAATTGATATTATAAATATCCAAATAAATGTAAATTGAGACTTATGATGAATTCCACTAATTTTATAGGTTAATATGACATGTTAGTGTTGATTAAGTAAATTTTATTCGAAGTGATAAATTTTTTATGGCTTTACAAAAAATCAAATACTAAATAGTGTCAAAATTGACATAATTGAGTTTTTAAAACAAATACTATATTATTAATTGATATAATATTCCGAAAAATATATGGTTCGGCCAAAGGACTTAGATAAGGTTATATATCTTAATAATGAACCATTTGGGGTTATCTTGTCTTGTTATAGTAAGTTTATTAACCATATAATTTAAAAATATAAAGAGATATGGTAACTGTCAAACTATTTAACTAAGAGTTAAATCTAAAAGATATGGTTAATATGGTGACATAAACCTGTATAAAACCAATTTGTTGAGATTTTTTTGACCAATTCCCACCTTATACTCGAAATAAATAATTTTTGAGCCATTATAAACCGAAAATGATTTTATTATAAAATAATATTTCATGCTTTTCCTAAAGTGCCTCTCACCCCTCTTATAAAAGGGCACTTACCCTTCTCGCAAAATCACACTTCCGAATCCATTTGACTCGGCCAAACTCTTCCCAAATATCCTTCCAACTTTCTTCACATCAACCTATAGTCCTTATGTTGATTAGGAAGCCAACCTAAGGAGTCATATTGATCAAATCAAAAGAAAACACCCAAAGAAGAGGTAATAATTTCACCACCCTCTTTCAAGTTCTTTTCTTCTTCCACTTACTCTATTTTTTTGTTTCCATTCCAAAATAATAAATCTAGTACCTTATAAATATTGTGATGTTATTATAAATATGTTACATCCATATTATTTATTCTATCCATCCTACAAATGACAAAGTCACCATACTTGCGTACGTAGGGCTTACCGTGTCCACGTCGTGGTGTGGTTTGTTATTCAAACACTTCATTATTTGGATGGGTATAATAATGAGTATAACTTATGTACATAATAAATATAAAATGTTAATGGTTCTTTATATATGATATACCATCCAATTACATATGATTTCACTATCAATATAAGGATATTTTTGCTTGTGCGTATGTACGACTTACCGTCTCCACAAACGCGATGAGATTCATTCCCCATCATAATCATTCAAGAATAATTTTTATTTTATGATTAAAAATAATGCTTAAGAACTTAATATAATTCTGGATATGAATCAAATACATCCTATACATAACAAACCTGACTTACGTAACAAAACATATAAAGGAAAATGAATCAGTTAACAACCAAAACAATGATACTACTGAAATATCATTAACAAAGCAATATTAAAAGATCATATATGAAATAATATTTATGTATTTGGTTCTTGTATGATTTAATAACAATTATTTCACCATTATACATGATTTTAACCTACCCTATACTAAGGAAAAGTACAAGGTAAGGGGTTTCTTATCTCACTTTTAATTCCGTGAGATTTCCATTGTTCGCCACTTATTTATTGTATGTGGTGTATCGTGTAATACCATTTGATATATATATTATCATCATTATCTTTATATTCTTGTTATTCTGTGATTAATTTTGTGGTTATTAACTTTTGGTCATATGACTCGATTGATTACAAAGTGGTAAGGGATTTTTGTCTCACTTTAATTCCCATGAGATTCATGCTATCTTTTCCACTATTACCTTTTTTGTGGTGTATATACTACCCATGATTGTATTTTTTTTGTGTAATATAATTTAATTTATTTGTATTTACATTATCATTGGATGATCCTTCTTTCATGGGGTGTATGTCTTGTAAGTTACCAAATCGGTAAGAGAATTTCAAATTTCAAATTTCCACTCATTCGGTTTTACGTAAACTTCATTGATTACTTTACTCCAAGATTATGTGTGAAATAACTATTTATTTACTTATGTAGTAATTTATACTCCAGTTTGTTTGGATATACTTTTGATACAGATAATCACTCCATTGATAAATTCTCAAGTCATTGATATAAACTAGATAAGAGTAATTTTAACTCAATTTCTATTCATTGAGTTAAATATCCAAGTCATTGGTGTTGTTTTTATAAGAATATATGTGAATGTACTATGATTGATTTACACAGAGTATCCAATCATATTGAGTATATTTATATATTTCACACATAATTATGTCATTGATTTATCCTTAACCTAAGGATATGATCTTTATAAAAGAATTCATCTCAACTTACATTCCATTAAGACTTCTTTGTTGTTATGCGCCAATTCACTTTTATTTGGTGTATATACTCTTCTTTGAAATAGTATATCATGAATACCTTTATTCTCATGATATTATAAAGTTTTTATTACATAAATTATTTGTATTCAAGCGTCTCTCATTTTGTTAAGAACTCTTTAACTAAAATATTGTTTTAAATATTTTAAATATTTATTCTTTTAAATATTTCTCATTAATGTCAATTTTTTAAAAATGGTTTTAAGTATTTAATTATATGTACATAAATGTTTTGAAATTAAAATTACTTCTAAAAGTTTCAAAGTGGTATGAGAAACTTTTATTCAAAAATCTATTTTAAATGACTTCTTTGATAAATAGAGCGACATTTAAATGTTTTCAAGAAAAAGGTATATTTCTCTCAAATCGTTTTAATGAATATTTTCATCTATGTCAATATAATTTAGTGTATTTTACTCTTGATGGAGTTTGATTTATCATAATAAAATCATATATATTGTAATTAATGAGTTATATTTTACTGTGAATGTGCTATTTTTATCCCATTCACGGTTTGTGGTTAAAATATTGACATTTTGTATGCTAGTTTTAATGAAAATTTTTAGATTATATTTAAACATTTAATATGAGGAATTCATTGGACTTAGTAAGTGATGAGTGGAGCCCTCTATAGCTCCTCGATGCATCGGTAGGTCTCATGAGACTAACTAGTGTCTTGGCAGAAGGCCTTGACAAAATCTTATTTGTATTCTTGGAACAAGGCCTTGACTATGTGGTTATGAAGTCTGGAATTATGCATTACATCATTATAAAATTGGATATTGATATTACATGTGATTATTCGACTAGTAGAATATCCATGTGAACAAGTAAATGGAATTATTTGATTTATCTTTGTCATATTATGCTAAAGTTTAAGTTTAAAAAGATTGTGTTCTAGTCTCATACATTGTCTTAAATGTTTATTCTTATTTATAATAGTTTGCACTATATTGTTATCCTTACCGAGCATCTGAGATCACTCCTTTATTATGTTTTATTTTTTCCAGGATGCAAAGATGTATAATATGATTAACCTATAGGAATATTCTAAGGGATATAAGAGTGTTAAAATGGGACACAATGTTGTTTTTTTATTTCATAATTTAATATAAAACTTATGTATATATCTAGTACTTCCAAGGATACTAAACTGATCGGTCTTTTGGGACATGATTCCTTGTATCATTCCAATGTTATGTAATAATGCACCGATTCTAGGTAACTGGGTTCGGGGCATTACAGTTGGTATCAGAGGAAGTTTAGTACAAACCTTGGAATCTATATTTAGAAAAAAACTCTAATTAGGAAACACTACCCTAAGATAGACATTAAAGATTAGTATATAAGAAAATCCCAAAAATTTTGGTAATATAAATATTATGTCGATTTTTCAAGAAATACATCTATGTCTGGATACGAGCAGGTAGAGGTGGATCTAGCACAAATGTACCTAGAAGTGAAAACTATGACAAGGAGTTTCGGGCTTGACCCAGGGTATCTTGGTACATGAAAATGGGCCCTACTACACTCTTCGTTACGACACTCCTGGGGGATATGCTTAGGATAATTCACATTTTCTTTACAAACCGATTTGAAGGATTTTAATATAAGATGAGAATAAATAACCTTAGTTAATCCTAATGTATTTTAGATTGAAAATAATATGTTATGATATTCTCTAAATGACTTTATGACTCACAAAATGCTTTCTTGTGATAGTTAGTGGATAGATTCCAAGGATGTCATAATAACATTGAACATGATGTACAAGGTGGGAACAGTGGTGGAAATGAGAAACAAAATGGAATGTTGATAGGTGTAAAATATATTGTGCTCATGCTGAATCAGTTTTCCAAAAATAAGATCAACAAAATATATATTAACTAACACCCAGTCTCAACAAAGAAGAGGAAGACAATGATTGATTAGAGCTCGAGCAGTGGAGACCATGGTGAAAAGAAGGCTCAATTTCTATCATGCAGTAAATGTGGAACTGGGCATTACCCGAGTGAATGCCCTATTCTATAGAATAACCTCTTGGTCAAGGAAGAACCTATGTGGAAATAAATGGATGGTGAAATGTTTAAAAGTATTAATGCTCTTTGTTGATGAGATTATTTTGGAATACTTTCCTCTTGTATGTGTAACCCTACAGTTTGTTATGTGAAAATTCTATTTTATGAAGAATTATCTTTTCTATTTTTGATATAGTTATAGATAACCATTTGGGTTTATATTATCCTTGAATTTGAGGCAATTACAAGTTATTAAATTTTGGGATGAAAATGCGATGTATGAGATAACATTTGTGGTGAAATTATGTTATGGTTATTTTGAGGAATTTATCTCATTTTGGGAATGTAATAAAATAATTTTTTTGAAAAAGGACAACACGAAGACCGTGTGACAACCTGTCATTTCGGACAAAGCTACGGGAATCGAACCCACAATAAGAGTGCGATTGGGATTTATCGCATACCACTGGACTACATGAAGTCCCTGGTTAGTGTGACTAATTATTTTTATTTAAATGATTTTATTTATCAATAATAAGTTGATTTGGGATCTTATGTCTTATCACATGGATATACTTAGTATAGGAAAATGATTTGGTGATTAAGTGATAAATGTTATTTTGGAAGATGTTCGCTCTGTTGGGAATACTATATGCCTAAGGAAAAAAGAATACTATGACATTTAATTTGAGGAGTAATGGTTGATTTTTATCTATGAATTTATTGTGGATTTATAACAATTTGTGTTATTTTTGGAAATGATTAACCTATCATAGAGAATATGTTATTAGGTTAATTACTTTTAAGTATGCGACTTTAAGAGTAGTCGATGTTATTTGGAGATACAATTTAACGTGGAAGACAATGTAATCAAATTCTTCTAAGTATTGGGTTTGAATATTAGTTTAGATTATATTGAAGGATTTTAAGGAAATTTTTTTATTGAATGGTATTTATTAAACTTTGGGTATTGTTGGTTTAATTTTATAAATTAAGATTAATATTTATTTCTCTAAAGGATTATCCTTTTTGGGGATCATCTAATCTTGTACTGACCATTTTGGTTTTGGTTAATCTCTAAATACAAGGTAAATATATAGCTTACCTTTTTTGGATTATGTGATTCTCTATAAGTTTATTCTAGAACTTCAGGTGTGACCAAGTCATCTTGAATACTCATCATTTGAAAAAAAAAGATGAGTTAGTGGTAGAATTTTATTAAAGGATGAAACTCTACTTAAAAAGTAAGTATATCTATTTATGTTCTTAGTCAATCTCATAAATAAATTCCTTAATTTATGAAATGGAACTTAAAACAAAAAACATTTTCCATTTACTTTTCCTACTGGTAACCTAATGACCATTTATCCCATCACAAGTTTGTGGTTTTCTTGTTATTAACTTTCTCCTGATCATGTTTTCTATCACTCTCCATCAGAACTTGACACTTAGTTTATCTTCCATATCCATGTTTTCTTATATGGAATCTTAGTATGGGTTATCTCAGGTGACCTTTATACTTATCTTTCTTTCTTTTAAAGTGACAGTTTTATTAACTCCTTTTCCAATGTGGGACTTTCAATGAAGTTCCCAATACTAATTTTAAAATTTCAATGATGCAATTTCCAAAATGGGGGAAGAATGTAACACCCCAATATTTCATAGTAAGTTATTTTATTTAAAGCAATTCAATAGCTTGCGCTACACGCAACACTGAGTTCGAGCGCACTAAGACTTACCAAACTAGCCATTCAAAAAGAGGTTATGAATATTATTAACTGAATTTTGAATTTTATAGACTTCATATAATTTTATAATCTATATTATGTATTTCTTAGACATAATATAAGAACAAATTCATTTTTTCAAATAAAAGAAGTATTTTTCAAAAAATATAATTTTACCACCTTTTAATGGAAATCCCTTTCTAAAAACAATATTTGACACTTTTATATATTCAATTTAATGAAATTATATTCTTATTTAGAATCGGGACATAAAAATTTATTTTGGATAAATTTTTTGTAATTTTATGATAACTTTCATATTTTGATGAATACTGAAAAATACTAAATTTTAATTGAAATTTATTTTAATCGAAATAATTTATAGTGTTAAATTATGCATTTGAATGGTTTTTAAGTAAAATTAGATTATATTTTTATCATTTAGTATAATTTAGGTCATTATAAGTAATTTCACGTTTAAATTTGACATAAACACATGTCAATCTTTTGATTGTTTTTACTTTTAAAAAACTCACTTTTTGGTTTTGAAAAATTTAATTAATTTTAAATTAATTAATTCAACTTCTATGTTTTTCATTTGGTAAAATAGAATTCATTTTTAAATTCAGAATATTAAAATTTTCTTAGGGTGAATTTTTGGTATTTTTCTGAAAACATTCAGTTTTTAATGAATAGTGAAAAACTATGCGTTATTGTTTAGAACTGACTTTTTATTTAAATAATTATTTATTTTATTTTAAGTAAAAATAGATACATAATATATATATATGTGTTCAATTTAATTAATTGTATTCATTTTATAATAAGTTTAGATATATAAAATTTTATTGAACTTTTGACCATCTTTTACCCACATTCTAGGAGCATTTGAAAATTTGCATAAAACATAATTTTACCGCTTTTGTGAGTTGAATTTAAAAAATCCAAGAGACAAAGTTAACATTAGTAAGTAAAATTTCATTCAATAAGATGAAAATAATTTTTAGTGAATAGTAACTTTTGACTTTTATTTACCACGGTTAAAAGTTAATAGGGTAATTAAGGGTAAAAATGATATTATAATTACCCTAACACATGTCCTAATTCTATTGGATAAGTGTAATTCGACCAAAAACAACATTATCAATAAAATATGATCCTCTTTGGTCCACTTGGATTATATTAGGACATTTATTATTATTTTATTTTAAGAAGAGTTAAAAGTGTTAAATTCAAAGTTTAATAACTAAACCATTTTTATTATAGGGTTACACATAAGATAAATTCAACTATAAATATTAATTAGAAATATAAAATTATTTCATACATAATGGTATTTTATTTATAATTTTTATTCATTAAATAATTTAATTTATTTAGGACACAATGATGATGCAATAATTACCTTATTAATGAAATATTAAAATAATTGATATTATAAATATCCAAATAAATTTAAATTGAGACTTATAATAAATTACACTAATTTTTTAGGTTAATATGATATGTTAGGGTTGATTAAATAAATTTTATTCGATGTGATAAAGTTTTTATGGCTTTCAAAAAAATCAAATACTAATTAGTGTCAAAATTGATATAATTGAGTTTTTAAAACAAATACTATATTATTAATTGATATAATATTCCTAAAAATCTAAGGTTTGGCCAAAGGAATTAGATAAGGTTATATATATTAATAATGAACCACTTGGGGTTCTCTTGGCTTGTTATAGTAAGTTTATTAACCATATAATATAAAAATACAAAGAGATATGGTAAGTGTCAAACTATTTAACTAAGAGTTAAATCTAAAAGATAAGGTTAATATGGTGACCTAAACCTGTCTAAAACCTATTGGTTGAGAGGTTTTTGACCCATTCCCACCCTATGATCAAAATAAATCATTTTTTCCATTAGAAACTGAAAATTATTTTATTATAAAATAATATTTCAAGCTTTTCCTAAAGTGCCCCTCACCCCTCTTATAAAAGGGCAGTTCCCCTTCTCTCAAAATAACACCTCCAAATCCATTTGACTCGGCCAATACCTTACCAAATATCCTCCAAACTTCCATCACATCAACCTATAGTCCTTACTTTGATCAGAAAGCCAACCTAAGGATCCATTTTGATCAACTCAAAAGGAACACCCAAAGAAGAGGTAATAATTTCACCACCCTCTTTCAAGTTCTTTTCTTCTTCCACTTCCTCTTTATTTTTTTGTTTCCATACCAAAATAATAAATCCAATACCTTTTACATACTGTGATGTTATTATAAATATGGTACATCCATATTCATTATTATATCCATCCTATAAATGAAAAAGTCACCATACGTGCATATGTAGGGCTTACCATCTCCACGTTGTGGTGTAGTTTGTTATTCAAACACTTCATTATTTGGATGGGTATAATAATGAGTATAACTAATGTAAATAATAAATATAACATTTTAATTATTATTTATATATTATATACCATCCAATTACATATTATTTCACCATCAATATAATGATATTGTCACCTATGCGTACGTATGACTTACCGTCTCCACGAACATGATGAGATTCATTCCACATCGTAATCATTCAAGAATAATTTTAATTTTATGATTAAAAATAATGTTTAATAACTTAATATAATTCTGTATATTAATCAAATACACCCTATACATAACAAACATGACTTATGTAACAAAACATATAAAGGAAAACAAACCAGTTAACAACCAAAATAATGATACTGCTGAAATATTGTTAACAAAAAAAATTTAGAAGATAATATATGATATAATATTTTTGTATTTGGTTATTTTATAATTTAATAACAATTATTTTACTATTATACAGGAGGTTAACCTACCATATACTAAGGAAAAGTTCAAGGTAAGGGGTTTCTTATCTCACTTTTAATTCCGTGAGATTTCCATTGTTTGCCACTTATTTATTGCATGTGGTGTATTGTGTACTACCATTTGATATATATATATTATCATGATTCTCTTTATATTAATGGTATTCTATGATTCATTTGGTGTTTATTAACTTTTGGTCATATGACTCGATTGATTACAATGTGGTAAGGGGTTTTTCTCTCACTTGTATTCTCATGAGATTCATGTTATATTTGCCACTATTACCTTTTGTGTGGTTTATATACTTCCCTTGATTTTATTGTTTGTGTAATATACTTTAATTTATGGGTATTTACATCATCATTTGATTATCCTTCTTTCATGTGGTGTATGTTTAATAAGTTACCAAATCGGTAAGGGAATTTCAAATTTCAAATTTCCACTCATTCGGTTTTATGCAAACTTCATTGATTACTTTACTCGAAGATTATGTGTGAAATCACTATTTATTTACTTATGTATTAATTTAAACTCCCCTTTGTGTGGATATAATTTTGATACACATAATGAATCCATTGATAAATTCTCAATTCATTGACATAAACTTGATAAGAGTAATTTTAACTCAATTTATATTCATTGAGTTAAACATCCATGTCATTGGTGTTGTTTTTACAAGAATATGTGTGAATTTACTATGATTTATTTACACTTAATATCCAATCATATTGAGTGTATTTATATTTTTCACACATAATTATGTCATTGATTTATCCTTAACCTAAGGATACAGTCTTTATAAAGGAATTCATCTCAACTTACATTCCATTGAGAATTATTTGTTGTTATGTGCCAATTCACTTTTATTTGGTGTATATACTATTATTTGACATAGTATATCATGAATACCTTTATTATAATGATATTATAAAGTTTTTATCACCTAAGTTATTTGTATTCAAGCGTCTCTCATTAGGTTAGGAACTCTTTAACTAAAATATTGTTTTAAATGTTTTAAATATTTATTCTTCTAAATCTTTCTAATTAATGACCATGTTTTAAAAATGGTTTTAAGTATTTAATTATATGGACATAAATGTTATAAAATTAAAATTACTTTTAAAAGGTTCAAAGTGGTATGAGACACTTTGATTCAAAAATCTATTTTAAACAACTTCTTTGATAAATAGAGCGACATTTAAATGTTTTCAAGAAAAAGGGGATATTTCTCTCAAATAGTTTTAATGACTATTTTCATCTATGTAAATATCCTTCAATGTATTTTACTCTTTATTGAGGTTGATTTATCATAATACAATCATCCATATTGTATTTAATGAGTTATGTTTGACTGTGGATGTGCTATTTTTATGCCATTTATGGTTTTTGGTTAAAATATTGACATTTTGTATGCTAGTTTTAATAAGAATGTTTAGATTATGTTTCACCCTTTCATACGAGGAATGAATTGGACTTATTAAGTGATGGGTGTAGCCCTATATATCTCCTCAATGCATTGGTAGGTCTCATGAGACAAACTAGTGTCTTGGAATAAGGCTTTGACAAAATATTATTTGTAGTCTTGGCACAAGGCCTTGACTATGTGGTTATAAAGTCTGGAATTATGAATTCCATCATTATAAAATTGGATATTCATATTACATGTGATTATTATACTGGTAGAATATCCATGTGAATAAGTAAATGGAACTATTTGATTTATGTTTTCCATATTATGCTGAAGTTTAAGTTTAAAAGTCTTGTGTTCTAGTCTTATACATTGACTTAAATCTTTATTCTTATTTATGATAGTTTCTGCTATATTGTTATCCTTACCGAGCATCTGAGCTCACCCCTTTCTTATGTTTTATTTTTCCCAGGATGCAAGGAAGTATATTTCAATTAACCTATGGGAATAAGATAAGGGATATAAGAGTGTTCATAGGGGACACAATGTTGTTTTTTTATTTCATGGTGTAATGTAAAACTTATGTATGTATCTAGTCCTTCCAAGGATACTAAAATGATCATTCTTTTGAGACATGATTCCTTGTATCATGCCAATGTTATGTAATAATTCACTTATTCTGGGTAACTGGGATCGGGGAATTACATTCCAAGCTCTAATAAATGGGATTCATAAATAATGATCCTATTAGTTTAGATTATAATTTCTCTCTTTGATATCAATTAACACTCATCATTACCCTTTATATACACTAATTATAATAGTAACATTACTACTAATGGTCATAATACTCAACGTTCATAATGTTTAGCAATCATAATTCCCCACAATCATAATTACCAATAGCTATAATTCCCATTGATCAGATATTAATGGTCTCATTACCTATTACACACTATATATACTCCACTATTTTATTAATTAATTATTTATTACTTTACATAAAAAGTTTATAAACTTCCCTTGATAATGTCAATCATATTACGAAAACTTATTTTTATTTTTACCATTTTCATGGAGGGAGTGATCTTCACGGGATAATTAAATTTTATGGAGTTTACATTAGTGTGTGACTTATTATTCAGTGTTTATCTCCCTATAGTATTCATTTCTATTATACTAAATATTATTTCGTGATGTGTAATAGTCTTTTTATATAATTCCATTGTATAAAATAATAAAACAGTCATTGTGAAACATAAGTCATTTTATTAATAATAGAAATAAAATTATGTTCTATTATAAAATCACCGTGGTTAATTAGAGTTAACGATTTCCAGAGAAGAGAAAGTTGAAGATACCTATGGATCTTCTGGATGTAAGTTCACTAGAATTTCAAATTAAATCCCATGGAATTTTATACTCATAGATAGTGAAACCATTGGAAGTAGGAGTACCATATATGGATGTTATACTACTGAAATATTACACTAAAGGAAGGTAAAAAAATTCATTTGATGATAAAAGGATCATGTCGCTAGTTGTAATGAATATATATGGAAGTTCATGTATATGAATGTTGAAAATAAATTAATTGAAGTTGATGAAAGAAACATATAAGTGTGATGATTCTTATAGTGCTCCTTCAAATCAAAATATCATGATAACTTGTCTATCATGACTCAAGATAAACCGATCAGATGATTAGAAGTTATAATAATATAAGATGATATTAAAATATCTGGTAGAATATTACCAATAAAATTAGTTAGTTAAGGAAATAGATGATGTAATAGGTGTTAACGAATTAGGATAAGATATGCTACCAAGGAACCTATGGTTCATGGAAGTTGAAAGTGAATGTTTCTTCATGGAGAATTTCATGTAAGGAGTGAAAATAAGATTCAAAGTAAAGGAGATCATGTTATAAACCAATATAATTTTATTTGATCATCGTGACTAGAACATACCCATGTTAGAGTATCATAGGACGTTGAATTCAATTTTTTATAATATATATCCAATAGTTGATGATCTTGGGAAGATTGATCAGAATATGAATGATAAAAACACAAAAAGATAAATAAGTGGTATACGAGGTTTGTAATGAAAGATAACATTGTTGCATGGGATGAGTTGGGAAATTCCAAATGACTTTCGACCCTAGAAAATATGAAATTGATTTTTTTGTCATATATTGCATCACATTTCTGGGTTTTTGATGCCACTAAGATTCAAGATTGAATATTATCAAATCCTCAATGAGTTTATGTGTATATAAGGGCATGCAAGACCATGTAGTTTTTTCATAATAAATATAGGTGTTTCAATCTTCATGAGTGTTTGCTTAAAAAATCCAAGATCATGTTCAAAATAAAGATGTTTCTCTTTCAACCACTGAAGGTAAATTTTAGAATACAACCAAGAAAAGTATCTATGAAATTAACTAGATGTATATGAGTGATGAGCGTCAATGAGATAATCATATGATAGAAATATTGAGTGTTTCTATCATCCAACAGTTGTGTTTATAAAAGGAAGTATTATTCAGATTATTGAATAGAGAAATAGGAAGTAATGGAATTTGAGTAGCACAAAATCTATAAAGAAATCATAAGCGAGATGATTGGAAGAGGAATTTTTAGTCAGGGTTCAAATATTTTTCAAGTGTCTAGAAGATACCTATGATGGAATGGATGAGTATGATAATCTTGGTGGATTGGTAATTATACGAGAACACATTACTGATGAAATCCAGTATAATAATAAGAATACATGATATATGCTTAATTGAGAATGTCTATAGGAAAATCTAAATAGAAAATACATGATTTCCATGAAGGTAGGTGTTTGAACGATCAACTTGGAAGGCATCGAAAGATGAGAAGTTTAGGTGATGGAGTGATTTTCTATATTATTGGAAGATAATGCTTTAGGTTTTATTTATAATCATTAAAACTATTCTTTGAAGACATTGAAAGATAAGACTAAGGGAAACTAAAGATGATATTGATGGTTAAAACATTTTCTGGTAGATAAGGATAATCCAAGAGTCTTACTGGACCACTTTAATATGGTGATGTAATAACTATTGTATCATCACAAAAAATATCACAATGTTATTATTTATTCTTTATGTTACCATAATAACTTCAAAGAACTGGTAGAAGTTGTGTGAAACACTCATATAAATGAGTTGCAGTTTTTAATAAAGAAAGATAAATTTTTAGTGAATTGAGTGAGATTAAAATTACATGAAGAAAAACATGCTTACCAAAATTTTGAAGATTAAAAATCTAGAAACAAAATATCACAAGGCTCTATAATAAGAGTGACATGAAGTACATGCAATATTATTTTCATGTGGATAGTGTTGTGAGTAAGTAATAGTATGAGACATAAAATTGTATGACTTGCACACAAGAGCATTTTATTATCAAGGTTTTGTGATAAGTGGAGGTAGAACCCATGTTCAATAGAATATATAGAATAAAGTTCATATGAATAAATGTTGAAGTCTATGGGAGTTATTTCACCATAAAATAACGAGGAACGTTTCATTCATGTGGAGTTAGATTAATTATAACATTGTTGAGCTAGACATTAAAATTTCAATATTCATGAAATTAATTTCATGATTCAAGTTGTGATTTGTGGAAGAATTTAAAGATGATTTAACATCAAATTTTTTAGATAGTTGACTTGAATCATAGATTTTAAAATATTTTTAAATATCTTCAAATTATTAATGTTCATATACTTGGAGTTTGAAGATCTAAAATTAATGAACTTATCAAGAAACATTGAGTATATAAAAGGTTGATCTCATTCAGAGTTAGTGAGATATGATTACTGATTGTATAGTGGTGAAGTTAAGAAAGTGAGAAGAGTATAAGAGATAGATTTTTTGACCTAAATTCATCATAAGTTCATTTGGTTCTAAGATTTGAGAGTGCTAGAACTTGAAGTTATGGGGAAGAAGAGTAAGTTATCTAGATTTTTAAAACCATAAGTTTTTATAAAGACCAATGAAAAGTGAAAAATGGAGAATATATAGATGTTGATGTTTTGAAGAAATGATAGCTCTAGAATTAAATGTATCAGAATAAACATATAGATGATGTGCAAGTAAGTTCAAAGGAAGAAGACTTGGTAGTCGAAGACTAGTGTAAAATTTGGTGGTGTATATGTTGTATCTGGAGAGAGCCAATATAAGGTAACTTTTGGGATGTATTATTATGTGTGGGATACATAGTGGGTTAAGGATAATAACTTCACATGACAATTTTAATTGATAATAATATTATTAATGGAAAATTTATGGATCAGGATAACAACTGAATATATTAAGTAATAGGTTCTCACATTAAGGCTCAACCATATGAAAATACTTGTGTGCTATTTATTTTACATTATTTTTATTGTATAAGGGAAAAGTAGTAAGGGGTGTTACTTAAGATCCATAAATATTAACCAATTATAGAGGTTTGATCAACTTAAAGGAAGAAAAATTTTAAAATTAAATTAATCAATAAAAGTTGGTCACCTCTAATTTTCTCCCCCTATCAAGGTGATTGAATGATTTTATATGAATCTAAAGTGGTATCAAAGAATGTGATCCATTTAATTGGATCTAAAAGTTTATTCATAATTTATTTAAACTGATTTACATGAAGTGTATATTTTTCAGAAGGTGAAGAAATAATTCTTCCAAAATATAAGTTACCAACATACCTCCTCTGAAAGATCAGAAAGTTCAGACAGAATTGAAGTTAATGGAAAATATTTATTTTAGTAGTATAATTAAAGTTACAACTAAAACATTGAAGATAAAAATGAAGAAAGAATCTTAGAAGTGAAAAAAATTAAACTCTGAAAATCAGTGGATGGAGGATCCACCATTACCGAAAGGTAAACAAATTTGAAGTTATACTGAAAATTTTGACATAATTATTCTTCAAAAAGATATGATTACTAGATGTGGTGAGTATGAGTCTGTTGAAACTATTAGTGAATTTTAATCTAAAATCAAGGATCACATAAATAATTTCCCTATTATAGTTTTTGAATGATAATTTCATATATCAAGGGACAAAAAGAAGAAATTGGATTGTTATAAATAGAAGACGTTGAGATAGAAAAGGATTTGGATAAGAAAGTACATATGTATGATCCTTTCACAAAAATCACTATGGAAAAAAGATAAATTGGTTTCAATTTTAAATTAAAGATTGTTTCCTATAAAATAATATTTATAAAGGATTTATTGTGAAAATGATTTATGTTTTTGAAGAACTACTCCATGCATCAAAAGCTATTGTTGAAGTCAATAATTCTCAGTTGGAGGTCAAATATGGGCGAATAAAAGAAAATGATAAATCTATGTTAAATTAAAGGAAGATGCATAAATAAAATACTTGAAAGTTAAAATATGAATGTGAAGATAAATATAAATTATTTGAAGATCATAAAAACACTTTAAGTTTAATGTGTCTTGATATTGGAATAAAGTTGAGAAACTTAGAATCTAATCAATTTGAATCTTCACATGAAGTCAAAATTATATTTTGTGTCAAAAAAATTAACGAGAGTCTTACTTCTTAGAATATTCAATCCAGTGGTGAGAAGAATTTGAGATCATAAGAAGTTCCACCTTTTGATGGGTTGAAGAAAAAGGTAAAACCAAATTCCAAAAAAACAGTTTGTACTAATTCTAACACTATGAATAGTTTAGGTTACAATACAAGTACCAAAATGAAATGAGTGATTAAAATTATGAAGATACCCACCACTTCCATTAAGGTGGAAGAAAGGGATAAAGGAAGACGTTTTTCCCTATAATGTGTCTAAAAAGAATCTATTACTAGTAGATGAAAGGAAGATACTTCCACTAGCCATAATTCAACATAAAGGAAGAAGCCAATATTTATTTGCTACTGTACCTATTTTAATTTTTTGGGAAAAATGGCTATAAACTATTTCATAATATTCCAAGGTATAGAAGATAATGAAATCCAACATTAATGGGGGAAAATTTGAAGCTAAAGGAAATTCAACTAATTACATCCAACCCCCACAAAATAAGAAGGATCTATATACATATATATTTTTTGAATATCTTGAGACCTTATATAAAAGTTATGGAAGGTGTAGTCACTATAATGGTAAGTTTTTGATTACTTCTACTAAGCATAACTCAATTTCAACTAATAAAATAAGGCCATAAAATATTAAGTAAAATGAAAGTAAGATATACTATAAGTATATCATGAGGTGTGAATAAAATAAAGGTACATAACCTGAAATGCCCAAGAATAAAGTAAATTAATATTTCACACCCATGAAAAGATGATTATTTTGTGGAAGGAAAGGACACATCACAGATAGGTGCATGTAATCCATGAATGATAAAATAGAAAGAATAAATCTCAAGAAACAATTTGAATGATTCCAAGAAAGACATATAATGATTGGAATGATGAAATACATATCTGAAGAAGAAGTTGATACTCACCAGAAGTTACTATAGAAGGGAAACTTACTGGAAGATAAGAATCTACGTGGAAGGTGTGTGTTGACTGGACACACTTCTGAGAAATTAATGAAAATATTATTGGGGCAGGAGAAGCTGGTAAACAAAAGGTGTGAGCATTGGAAATTAAAAAGGATATTGTGAGAAATAAAACACATCATAAGGAAAACATTGAACATATTTTGAAGTCTTGAATGACTATATATCTAGATTAGTTGGAGGCAAAAAGGATGATATAAGAAAAGGAAACTTATAAAAATATTTGTTCCTTTCAAGTGGTATTAAAAAAACATTACATGAAGTGAATAATTAAAGTGAAAGAAATAAGAAACTCATGCTACCCAAGAAGATAAGTTCTTAGAAGAAAAATGATGATAGTATGAAGAAATATGGAACTAAAGTTAAGGATTTTCTTATTTTAGAAACACTTATTGATCTCATTTCTATGACCGGTGATAGAATTAAATTTCATCTTATCCCATCAAATAATTTGGAGAAGCCTATATTGATAAGGTAATTATAAGTTGATACAATTTAGGGGGCCCTAAAGTGAATGTTGATGGATAAGAAAGCTGGTTATCTAAAAAAACTAATAATTTTAAGTAAAAATGTTAAATTCTGGACAACCAAAGAGATGTAGCCTCAGATGGTAAAAATTTAGTGGATTTAAGTGATCAGAAGTAGAACCTTTGGATTATGATGAAGTTTCAGATACTGAAAATTTATAGAAATTAATTTTTGGTCATCTTTAAAGTATGTTGAAGATTTTATAATATCCTTATATAAAAAATTATATCTCAAGGGGGGGGGGGATATTGTCATTTGATAAAAATGTAAAAATAATATAGGGGGTGAAACCTAATTTTGGGTTTGAATGTTTTTAATCTATTTATTGAGATGGATGTAAGAAATAACCTTCATGAAAATATATTGGATTCACCCCAGAAAGAAGAGTGTGTTAAGTGGCATTATTTGGTGAAAATTTTATAAAATGATCATATATCCAAGTTAATCACTCTTGTTTTCTATAGTGTGAATTTCTCACATATACTTAGAGTTGGTTGATTTATGTCTCATTTCATTAAGGAAATTTATGCCAACCTTATCTTAGGAAATTCAAGGTCAACTTTTAGTTTAATAGAATATACATGGACAATAATGAAATACGAATTCAATCACAAAGTAAAACTTTGAATATATTATCAATAAGGGCTTGAAGAAATCATTGGCCTAAATAAGATAATATTATTGAAAACAAATCCAAAGGGGTATATTTAAGAGCCTATAAGATGGTGATGATAAAGTATTATATTTTTTTCAATCATTATTGTTAATTGAATCTAATTAAATTTAGAGAATTGAAATTTGAAGATACCAATGGGTGTTCCAGATGTATTTTCACTAGAAGTTAAAAGTAAACCCACTAAAAGTTTACACTCTTTGATAGTAAAACCAATGAAACTAGAATAACTATAGATTTATATTCTACTACAAAAAGATTAAATTAAAGGAATACTAAATAATTTCATATAGAAGGATCATTTCATTGACAGTAATGAAGTGAATTTAAAGTGAATACCATTTATGGTTGGAAATAAATTCATTTACGTCACTAGAAATATAATTTAAGTATTATGATTCTTACAAGGCTCCTTCAACACAAATTTTTAGGATAACTTGTTTATTTTGATTCAAGATAAATCAATCATATGATTTGAAGTTAAAATAATACATGATCATATTAAAACCTCTAGAATAAGCTGGTTGGAATAAGTTGTAGTTAGTTGATATAGTGACTCATATAACTAGTGTTAAATCATTGAGATAAGATCAGCTACCAATAAACCTAAGGCTCATGGGATTTAAGCATAAATTAATACAAAAAAAAATTATGTAACATTTTCATGTGAAAGTGAAGGATACTTCATAGAGACTTTAATTTGAGGAGTGAAAAGAAGATTCACAGTGAAGGGGGGCCTATTGTAAAGAAAAAAGAGGTTATCTATTCATCATGACTAGAATATTCCTATGTTAGAGTATTAGAGAATGTTGATTTAAAATTTTTAGAATATATAACTGATATTTAATACTCAGGAGAAGAGTAACTGGAATATAAAGGATGAAGACACTAAAAGATAAAGAATTTAAAGATGAGGTGTGTAATGAAATATAACATCACTGCATGGGATGAGTTGAGAAATTTTGGAAGACTGTTTGTGCCAAAAAATATGACACTACCTCATAGGTTGTATCTTGCATCACATATCTCAATGTCTAATGCTTCTGAGATTCAATCTTAGATATTATCAGATACTCAGTGAGTGGATGTGTGTAGGAGGGAATACAAGACTATATGGTGTTTTCAAAAGAAATTGAGGTGTTGTATACTTTATGATATTGATATTAATGAAGACAATATAATGTGAAAAAGATGTTCTGATTTTAATGGCTGAAGTGAACTCACATAATATGAACATTCCAATTAGCTTCAAAATTACACAGAAGTACATGGGAGATGAATATTGATGAAATAATTGAAATATGGGAAGATTGAGTGATTCTATCATCCAAAATTTTTTTCATCAAAAGACGCATTATTTGTAATATTGAATAAAGCAATATCTAGGAATTATATTTGAGTAGAATGGAATCTATAAGGAAATAATGAGTGAAATTATTTTGAGAAGAAGTTTCAATTAGGTTTTGAATGGTGTTTATATTTATAAAAGATACCTAAGATAGAATGGATGAGTCTGATAATCTCTATGGATCAAAAATTGTGAAAGAACATATTTTTAATGCAGTGAAATATGATCATAATATTACATGATCTATTATGAGTCAACAAAGTCTGGAGTAAAATCTAAAGAGTTAATACACGATTTCCATGTAGGCAGATATTTGGTGGGTTAACTTAAGAGGCACTAGAAGATGATATGCTTAGGTGTAGGAGTGAGTTTCTAGATTTTCAAATGATAAAGACTGAGGTGTTTTTTATACTCATTAAAACTATTCTATGAAGACACTTGAAGATAAGGAGAAGGAAAATTAAATATGATCTTGATACTTAATATGGTCTCCATTAGATGAGGATAGTCTTGGATTCTTAATGGACTAATTAAAAATGGGGATGTGACCACTATTATATCAACACAAAAAATATAAAATTATTACTATTCATGATTGAAGTTTCTTGAAGCTATGAAAAACAATGATAGAATTTGTGTGAAACATGCACATAACTGATTTTGAGTTTTGAAAGAAGTAGGATAAAGCTGAAGTGAATTGTGTGGGATTAAAATTATGTGATGAAAAATCAGTTTATCAGAAGTTTGAAGGTTCAAACACCAACAACAAAATATTATGCAACTCTAGAATAATAGTGATTCAAAGTAAATGAAATATTATTTTCATGGGCACAGTGTTGTGAAGAATTAATAGTATGCGTAAGAAAATGAGATGATGCATATATTAGAGAATTTTAGAATCATATGTTTGTGAGAAGTGGAGGAAGAATCCATGTCTAGTAGAATATATAGAATAAATTTCATTCAAATAATCGTTGAAATCTGCAGAGTTAGTAAATTAGATAATGTGAAGGAACTTTTCATTCATGTAAATTTAAATTAATTATAATGATTTTGAGTTGGATGTTCAAAGTTAGATATTCATGAAAGGAATTTTATGATTCTAGATGCAATTTTTAGAAGAATTGAAAGAAGAGTTGACACTAAATTTTGTATAGATTTCACTTGACTTTGGTATTTTTGATGATTTCTGAAGGTGTTAAAAATAAAAATGTGTAGACCCTTGGAGTTCAAAGATATAAAATCAAAAAAATTATCATAAAACATTGAGTATATCAAAATTCAATCTCATTCAAAGTAAGTGAGATGAGATTGTTGATTATTGAGTACAGAAGCTAAGAAAGTGAGAAGATTTGAAGATAGATAGTTATTGACCTATATTCATCAAAAGTTTATTTTGGTAATATATTTGGGAAGACTATAACTTGAAGTTCCTAGGAATAAGAGTGAGGTCTCCAGATTTATAAATCTATATGTTTGAATAAGACTAAAGATAAGTGAAACCTGATGAAGATTCAGATATTTAAATTATTTAAGAATTGAGAGCTTCATAATTTCATTTACTGGAAGCAGCACATGGCCAACATGTAATTAATTTCAAAGGAATAAGATTTTGTAGTCAAAGCCCTGTGCATGGTTTGGAGGTGTTTATATTATAAATTGTGGGATACTATATAAGGTAACTGTTGGGGGGAAATATTGAAACAATTTGGACTCATAGACATCACATACACCCCTCTTTAACATGGTCATCAAGTTCTAGTCTGCCAAGTACCACTAGTTTCCCCGTAGACATGTAGTCCACTACCTTGGGCCCACCGGTATTTACGAACGGGTCATCAGACTAATGAATTTTCCCACAAGGCAATAATTTTTCTTTTAGTATTCTTTTTCCTCAGCTTATAAACACCCTGGGAAACTTCCTAGGTTGTCACTCATCCTGATCACTACTCCAATCCAATCATACTAGTTTCCCAGGTGCACCTTTATTTTTAGGAGTCTACCTATTAGAAATACACAGTTAAGTATGATTGGCTTGGATTAGTGATCAGGATGAGTGAGCACCTGGGAATTTTCCCCATAGACATGTGGTCCACTACCTTGGGCCCACCTGTATTTACAAATGGGTCATCAGACTAATGAATTTCCCCACAAGACAATAATTTTTCTTTTAGTATTCTTTTTCCTCACCTTATAAACACCCTGGGAAACTTCTCAGGTGGTCACTCATCCTGATCACTACTCTAATCCAATCATACTTAACTGTGGAGTTCTGATAGGTATACTCCTAAAAATAAAGGTGCACCTTATTGACATGAGCCATATAATTTATTCATTAAAACCTTTACCATTCTACGATGCTATATTGCTTTAGATCACAACGTTCTCATTGTGGACCCTATATCTCAACCCAAACAGTGCAACTGCACTTCCAGCTAGGTTCATCCACTGATAACAATGTAATAACTGGACCCTAATGACATCACATAGACCCCTCCTTATCATGGTAATTGAGTCCTAGCCCACTAAGCACCACCATTTTCCCCACCGACATGTGATCCCCTACTTGGGGCCCACCCACATCCCCGACAAGTTATCAGACTAATGGTTTTCCTCACATTTCAAAACTATTTCTTTCTGCTTTAATTGTCCTCACTCAAACACACCCTAGGAAACTTCTTAGGAGGTCACCCGTCCTGATCACTACTCCAAGCTAAGAATGCTTTACTGTTGAGGTCTAATCAGGTAGGCTCCTAATATAAAGTTTCACCATGTTGACATGAGTCATATCATTTAATAATTTAACCCTTTATCATTCTGGGTTGTTACAAATATTGTGTACAAGATGCATAGTGGGTTAAGATTAATAATTTACCATATCATTTGTAACTGATAATAAAATTAATAGTTAAAAATATGTGTCTCAGGATAACAACTGAAAACAATAAAAAGTAGGTTCTCACACTGAGGCCAAACCTTGTAAAAATCCTTATGTATTGTTTAATTTACATTATCTACATTATATAAGGGAAAAGTGGGGAGATTTTATACCTAATATCCATATATACTAACCAATGAAAAAGTTTTAATCAAATTAAATAAATAAAAATATTTATAATAATTCAATCGATAAAATTTAGTCACCCCTAATTCATCCCCCCCTCTCAAGGTGATTTCACAATCCTCTAGGACTATTAGATTGCATCTCTTATTACTTAGATCTTGAGAAAGGAGGTGGAGGAATTCTATCAGTTTTGAGAGGAACCCTATAAATATTTTTCTTTGTTCTTAATAGAAATATTTATAGTGTAAAATTGTTGTGCAGAACCACTTTATAAAATGATATAAGATTAGAATATAATTAGCTTGGGTTTAATATTGATAATTTTACAAATAACTTTAATAAAATATTAAACCTAATATATTAATTATCATAATATTAATAAATTTAATATTATACAATGACATGTGTCATTCTGATAAAAAAATATCATTTTTATAAAATAAATAATTCCTTATTTATTTAAATGATATTTAAGATTATATCATTTCTGTTACCAAGAAATTAACTCGGTCAGTCCACATTCCTCAATATTTACTAAACATTGAATAATAAATATTATTAATTTGATATGTATTCACTCAATTTTTTTAATTGAATACTTTGAAATATGTTAAATAATATTTTCAAAGTTAGGCGCTAAGACGACATGAGATTTCAAGGTCTAGTGACCATGAAATTGATATTATAAAAATATTAAATATATTAATATCACACGTGAATAGTTTTTTCGGGAATAATGGAAAAACTCATGAATGGATCCTTGTATTACAAATCTGAGACCATGATTGATATTGGGAAGTGGGGTTTACCCTAGGCGTGACCTAAGGTTGGTCAGCAATGGTTGTCTGGTTGAGGAAGTCATTAGTGGGTGCATTTAATAAAAATAAATAAATAATTTCTTTCTTACTTTTATTAAAATTACTAATTAAATACTCTATAAATAACCTATTTTAAATATTTTACAAGGGTTATATGCATATCCTTTATGAGATCTGAGAGGGGGTTCAGAGCGTTCCTCATTGGTGAATCAAAATCAGATGATGAACGATGATCAGATCGAGGTGGATCAAGAGGTAGCAGACACATCAGGTATTCTCCTTTATATAAAATGAGTTCTTCACCAATGGTCAATAATTTTTCAAGGAAAGTCTTGGAAATTTTGGATTCATCCCTTTTGATTAAAATACTGATCATGGATTTTATCATCTTTTGATCAGTAATAATTGTTCTTTGCATGAGCCCCATAGTTTATTGATTAAATTGATCTAGTATATTTCTTTCTCTATTTCACATGTAACCACCCATGAAAAATTCCCAATATATGATCCCTCATAAATAATACTTTGATGATGATATATTCACCTTTTAATGTGCTTTAACACCCTATGTTGTTCATGATCTTCACCTTTGGCTTATAGGGTCATGGTTCGACTTTTCCAGGGCAGTTTAAAGCAAGACCGAACCCCCCAAATACGTGGTAGTTTCATGTGTGATGAATAGATTTGAAAATAAAGGATGGTTCGAGATGGATAATAGGTTATGGGTGATTCTCTATGGATCCAGGACCTGGAGTGGTGACAGGATCAAACAGAAGATGGCATCAGGCAGTGTGCAGGCTTCATGCGAATGAGTGGTTCCTGACTTATGGTCACAAAAGGGACAAAATCAATGGAAAAAGGTAGATCCCACTATTTCGTGTGGTCTATAGGCATGATTTGAGGCAGATATAGTTGATTTAGAATTAATTAGATGAGTTTTTGTGAAAAAATGTGGTATACACCATGTAGTTCAGAAGAACACACGTTGTGTACCTCCTTTTCTGTATTAGTAAGGATTTTCAGTTGAGTTAAGGATTACACATCGTATACCCAGGACCACATGCCATATGACCATACTTAATTAGTTTAATCATGTACCGTCTTGAAAACACCTAGAATACCATGCAGTAGGACATGTCATGTACTCTAGAAGTACACAGGCATGAGCCAATACCTGAGCAAGGCTGGGTACAAAACCAAGTACATAGACACAACCTGAAGAACACAAGCATGGTCAGGAGCACATAGGTAGGCCCTAGGTGGATGAGACACACCATGTGTACCCCTTAAACACTATTTACACTGATATGGCCTACAATCCATGTCCATATAAGAACACAACCAAACAACAAAGTGAGGCCACACACCATGTGGCCCCTTACAAATCATGTAACCCTTTGAGAAACTTCTTCCTATCATATATTCTTCATTTTGAATCATATTTTTTTTCCATGAGTAGAATATAATGAGTGTTCCTCCATGTATAATGTAATGGTGGCCATTGTAGTAGATTTTGAGATATGATGTGAGATATTATGAGTGTGATTATTATCTAGGTATACTTGATGATGGCAGTGATCAGTAGGGATCATCATATAGATGCTAGGGTCAGCACTCCCCTGTTACACTGAGGTGTGGGTTCCCCATTTTATTAGAGGTATGATGGGTTCATTACTCCCTTATCGCACTTGGATGATGGTTCCTCATGTAATCAGAGATATTCCGGGGTTAGTATCTTTTGTCACACCAAGATGTTGGGTTCATTACTCCCAACACGATGCTCACTAAACTCACCCTCTACATACAAAATAATCTTGGCATCAATCAAGTGGAGACCGAATCTTCAATCCTCCATGACTCTCTGCATGGAATTGGATCCCCTCATTGGACCATATCATACATAGTTCTCAAATATAGAAGCCTTTTGGGTGACAACATACGAGTAAATAATACTTGGCATGAGGGGAATAGGGTTGCAGATCATCTGGCCTCTTTATTGGATCGTAGCTCCATCGACACTTCCCTCCTCTCTAACAATTGCTTGAAACCAGAGGGTGTGAACCTAGTCAAAGGGGATTCCCTCTACTTTCACTATTACATCCCCCCTTAGTTCTTTTGTCCTTATTATACTCTCTTTCTCGAATAAAAATATGATTTGAATGGAATGATAACTGTAAGGGTGTGGGTCCTCCACTTAAGATGTGTACTCCCTTAGCTATAGAGTGCAGTTGTGAGGTATGGGCCCCACGACACATATTATATGAGGTTGTGTTTGATTTTAGGCATCAGTGATAGAATTTTGGAGATGTAGGCTTACCCATCGACTTCATTTAGGTCATGATATGAAGATCAACTTTCTCTCTCATTTGGGTTTCTTTATGAGAATATATATATATATATATATATATATCTAATGGGGTTCATTTCCCTCTTTCTGTGGGCTGAGTTTACTATTATTTTATCTCTCTATCATTCCATTTAAATTTTGAGGCATCCTACTAGGAATGTATATAATCACACTTTCATGGGATTTTCCCACATGTATCATGTCTTATGCAGATGAAATATGGATCAATGGTGATTATGGTGGATCATAGTGATACCTGGGTTCATTGACCACATACGGTGGTCAGAATTGGAGATTAAGAGTAGAGCTCTCTCATCTTTCATTATTTTCATTTTTTGTCAGGTTGTGACTTCATTTCTTATTGGTCATGTATTTTTTCCCTTTACACTTTGGTTAAATTCTATTGTACTCTGATGTATTCCCTATATTTTATTACATGAATGGTTTATCTCTATATATTATAGTCTTTAATTTAAATTCCTCTACAATGTTTCATGGATATGGTTGAGTATATGCATACAAATTCATTAGGAAAAGGCCTCGAATTATAGTTATTCTTTATTGGCACTTGTTGCCATACCCTCGACTATTGAAGAAGGTATTGGGGTTGTGATGGATTGATCTTCCACTATCTTGGAGGGACCTGATGAGTCAGGTTGTTACATGATAAATAAATAAATATTATATTCATATTTTTTCAAATAAATATTCATTTTAATATTCACATAAATGAATAATTATTTATTTAATAAATATTATTTATTTCCTTTTGAATAAAATAAGTGATAGATAAATATTTATTTGATGGTCTTGTGAATAAATATTTATTTAAAATTCAAATCACATATAAATATTTTGACTGAATATGTGCAATCAATAAATCCTAAATAAATATTATTCCTCAGTTTGGAGAATAAAATTCATTCCAACAATTAAATTCTAATCGAATTTGACTGATAATGATGGATATACTAAATGTATAACTTTTGGGCCTCTTATCTAGTGGATTTGGGAGGTCTTGTACAAAGTCCAAGATCAACATCTAATAACACATTGAGGCTCTCATATAAGAAAAAGTTAGTGCTGCAATGAAAAAAACCACAAATGAATGGTAACTGTGTAATATAATCCTTTTGTCGTGATATCTCAAATCATACAGGTTTCATACTCGTGTCATTAACATATGTGTTTGGTATATCTTTCTTTGACTTCCAGAAATGAACCCGTGAATCACCATGGTCATTGAATTTTAGTTTGATGGTTAAATTCCAATCAATGGGCCTAAGATATAAACTTACTTAAACTTTAATGGATAAATACTATATTAACTTATTAATTAATTCAATATCACTCATGATTCATCCAACGTATCCTACTTCACAGTGATTATATGTCATCATAGTTTTAGAAAATACATAAAAGTATGTGACTTGTGATATGCATAATTTTAACTCTAAGTATCATTACACGCATTCACATATAGAAATATCAATGATATAAAACATGTGGAATTCCTACTGTTGGGTTTGTCCTCATAATCTGCCACCCCAGAGATTACTAAGTGAGAACTTTATGAGATGAAGTCTCATACACTTATGAGTATCAATCATATGGAAGTCAAACATACTATGTGTCCCAATGTATAATGTTAACCTGACCATATGACACAAGACTAAGAATATTTTCATAGAACTTTAAGGTTCTTATCATAGAGAGGAACTGTTATGACCTTTCAATGTGACTGATACTATATGAATTTATCACATTAATGTTGCGCAGAAGAAAAATCAATATGTGATATGATATTTATTTATATTCAAGATTTTTAATATACAAGTAATATAAAGTACAAATTAGTTAGTTATAGAACATAAACTCTAACATTTTATAGGTAATTAGAGTTGGTCCAATCAAGATGTGTCGCATTGTACAAGGAATTATACATTTGGTGAGCATTACTAGATAATGGTATGTAACATTATTCATTTTTTAGTTACTTGTTGTTTTTTTTATATATTTATAATTTAATACATATATTTATTTAAATAGAATGAGATAGATCCATCTATTACTAGATTTGTGGAATACAAGTGGGTGTACATTGATTATACTATTGGACCACTGGTTAGTGAGAGATGATGTAGTATTATGTTATATATATATATATTTATTTATTATTTTAAATTAAAATGTTTCATAAAATATTTTTTTTAAATAATTTATCATTAAAAATTTTTAAGTGGTATATATGGAAAAGACTTATCACATGCAGGAAATTTAAGACAACATCTAGAGTGAAAAGGATATTATTTAAAGCTATACCTCATGCCACTAACACTTTTATGGGGGAAGCCTAGTATGTGGAAACTAGTACCCGGAAGGGCTAGTTATCGACATTTGTTTACAATCCACATTCCCTTGTGTCAATTGGGTTGCAATGATTTCATCATCAGATATCTCATGAGCTTTTCTAGAAGGTCCACAATTTAATTATCCTCCCCACATACAGGGAAAATGATACCATAGTTGAATCTTGGATCACTACTACAAATATCACCTTTAATGATCATCATCCAACCACTTTTGGCCCTCGTAGTTGGTCCATTGCTAAAGAAAAATAGTGACCATAGTGGCAGTCTCTAACCTGAAAAAAAATTATGTTTTTTGTATTTTTACAACCTCCAAATAACCAAAATAAAAAAAATCTAGTAAAGAAAAAAACAACAAATGAAAAACATGCATCCAGATAAAACTAATGATCCAAATAGCTATAGATCCTTCTAATATTCTATCACAATCAACATACAAATAAGATACAAAAAACAATTAAAAAAGAAAATAAAAAATTAATATATTTAAAATTAATATAATTTATTTAGTTAATATATATATATATAGAATAATAAAAGTACTTTATATAGTGTAATGTACAGAAATAATCATAAATGAAGAAATGAGGAAAAGCTAATATGAAACTTCTGTTTATAGTATTTATGAGTTAAAAAATGACTATTAAAAGTTGAAAATGATGTTTATCATGTACTAATAAATATGGGAATTAGATTGACATGTGGTTGATTTAAATAGATCATATGTGATTTTATAAATGTTCTCCTAGATTTTAATTTCAATTAGAATTCATTTGATCATTTTTAACCCCCTAGAGGGAGATATTTCATTTTAATTACACTAGAAAATGTTACCCATCTTTTTGCATCATACTGGGTGACACATATATTCGATGGATGCAACATTGATTCCTATAGATAAAAAATGTATCATTAATCCTTATCTCATGATTTAATTTCAATACAAGTGTTTTTTCTTAGTATTGGCCCCTTTTACATGATTTGTAACTTAACTCCAAATTTGAAGGACAAACGTCACTTTTGATCAAACTGGGAAATTAAGGTATCTGATTCTCATTTCGATGATTCCTACAAATTTTAAATGATTTAAAAATCATTACCCTAATATTTAATTTTAATCAGAGCTCGTTTGGTTAGTTTTGAACCCTACACACATGATATGCTCATTATTACAAAAATTATAATAAATTTAAGAATGAATTTTTAATTATACCAATCAATACAAGCATCAGATTGATGTGCGGATGGTTCCAATATATAAAATATTATTTAAATAATTTTATTATTTCTTTTCACATAAATCATAATTTTTTTTCTCATTTTTTACCGTCTGATGGGAGATATGTCATTTTAATAACACTAGACAAAATTTCCCATCATTTTACATAATATCTGGTGACACGAGAATCTGATGGATGTGGTATTGATTCCTAAATATAAAATATGTCTTGGTGATTATTCTCCCATTATTTCATGTTAATAAAAGTTTGTTTTCTTTATATTGATCCTTTTTATGTGATTTGTCACTTAACTCCAAATCAGAGGGACAAACATCACTTTTGATAAAACTAAGAAATTTAGGTATGAGATCTCTGTATCGATGCTTCCTATATATTTTAAATGAATTAAAAATAGTTATATTAATATTTCATGTCAATAAAAGCTCGTTTGTTCAGTTTTGACCCCTACACACATGATTTTCCCATTATTACAAAAATGATAATAAATATGAAAATGAACTTTTAATTACACTAAAAAATATGGGAATCAGATCATTGTGAGGTTGATTCCAATAAATTACATATTATTCAAGGAAGTTTCTTATATATTTTCACATCAATCAGAATCCATTTTCTCATTTTTGGCCCTCCAACGGGAGATATGTCATTTTAATAATAGTAGACAATGTTATGTATCATTTTCAATTTTATCGGGAAATATGATAATCTAATGGATGTAGTGTTGATTCTTATAGATCAAAAATGTCTTGATGATTGTTCTATCATGACTTCATGTAAATACAAGTGTGTTTTCTTGGTATTTTTCCATTTTAAGTGTTTTTTCACTTAACTCCAAATTTGAGGGACAAACACCACTTTCAATAATACCAAGAAATTCATGCATCTGATCCATGTTTTGATGCTTCATATAGATTTTAAATGACTTAAAGAAATTTTCTTAATATTTCATGTCAATTGGAGATTTTTTGTTTGGTTTTGACCACTATACACAGGACTTCCCTATTATTACAAAAATGATACTAAATGTGAAAATGAAATTTTAATTGTACTGACCAATATAGGAATTTGATTAATGTAAAATTGATTATAATAGATCATATATTATTCAAGGAATATTATCCTAGGTTTCCAATCCATTAATAAATTTTTTATCATTTTTGACCACCTAACGAGAGATATGTCATTTTAATAACACAAGACAACGTCATCTGTCATTTTCCATCATACCTGGAAACACGAGTATCCAATGGATGTGGAATTGATTACTATAGATAAAAAACATATTGGTGATAATTGTATACGGATTTCATGTCAATAAATCTGTGTTTTCTTGTTATTGACCATTTTTATGTGATTTTTTATTTAACTCCAAATTAGATGGACAAACATCACTCTTGATTACACCGATGAATTTAGGTATCCTATCCATGTGTCGATGCATCCCATAGATTTTAAAAGACTTAAGAATTATTTTAATAAGATTTCATGTCAACTGGGTATTTTTTGGTCAGTTTTTACCCCTACACACATGATTTTACCATTATTACAAAATTTTTAATAAATATGAAAATGAACTTTTAGTTGTATCGACCAATCCAGGAATCAGATTGAAACATGATTTATTCTAATATATCACATATGATTCAAGTAATTTTATCCTATATTTTCACATCAATAAGAATTATATTGCTTGTTTTTGACCCCCATTAATAGATATTTCATTTTAATAACACTAGATAATGTTATTATTTATTTTCCATCATACCAGGTGAATAATGTGTCTTAGTTGAGATAGTGAGGCCCATGATAGGGTTGTCCTATGGTGGGTGGGGGTGAGTTCATCATAATTTCTAAATACTATATTTTCAATAACTAGCTATAATTCCATAGTATACTATAGTTGATCCTACACCGTGAGGAGGTAAGGATGATAGTTGTAACTTCCCCACAAGATATTTCATTAGCGCTTTCCTAGGGAGGTTCTTCTTGGGTATGTTGAACCTATATAGATATATAAGAATGAGGTTAAATTTATACATTAACCCATTTATCTTTAATTATAAAATGGTAATTCTATCTATGTAACACCCTGATATTTTAGAAAATAAAACTATGTCTGATAGTGTGTTCGACACGCAACATCGAGCTTAAATAACACGCGAAATATATAACCACTATAACCTAGCCATTAAATTGGTGGGTATAAATAGTATTGACTAATTTATGATATATATATATATAATTTTTTTACTCAATATAAATTATTTATAAATTCCTAGTAAGTTATCAATCATTTTTTAGTAAAGTAAATTTATTCTTCAAAAATATGTCTTCTTCAAAAATGATTTTTATCGCCTTTGTGAGAAAATATTATAATTAATTTTTAAAACATTTAGAAAATTTGTTTTATAAAATTAATATAGTTTTTTAAATCTGAATATCAAAATTAACTTTGGGTGAAATTTTTAGGATTTTCTGGAAAATTTTGATCTTTAAGTAAATAGTGGAAATTAATTATTTTTGTAAAAATGTCATTTCTTATCAATAAATTAAGAAATTTAAAAGTTCCATTATGTTTAAAATATGATTTATAGTAACATAAGTATACTTTAGTTATATTTAATCCACTTAATTACTTTTTAATATAATTTATATTGTATTTTTTATAATAATTTTTTTTGTGTTCAAAAATGGGATTTTTCTGAAAACTATTTTTAAGTGCATAATGTATATCCATTTTAATTAATTAAAATAATTCCTAATGAATAATGTTTTAAATAAAATTTATAGATTAAATATCATTAAATATTAATTTATATTCATAAAATTATTTTTATTAGTCTTAAAGTTAATATAAAATCATATTTTTCTTGAAAAATATACTTTTTGGAAACCTGTCTTTCCATCACGTCTACAGGTTTTGTTTTAAATTAAAATTTTCCATTTATGTGACTTGAATTTGGTAAAATGAATTACATATTTTAAATAATAATAATTTATATTATCTAATAATTTCAACTTAATTTTTGACCATAATGAATAGTGAAAATAGTAAAAATTAATTACTGTGGTTAAGATAAAAATGGATTTATCAGGGGTTTAAACTAAAATGATAAGGGTTAAAATGACCTAAAAAGTTGAATAAAATATATTTTATGGACATATTCTGACCTTATAGTGTCTAAGTATTGATAATGGTCCATTTTTTATCCTTGTGGCATGTGAAAAATGCGGGTACACCTTATTCTTTTCAAATATTACAAAGTGTGCCACTCACCTCACTTATAAAAGCCCACCCAAAATCATCTCCTATTAAAATATTCAAAGACATTTTTCTTAGAAAAAACCTAAAAAAATATCTTCCTTTATCTCCTTAACTATACATAGAGTCCATATTTTGATCATAAATCTATCCTAAGAAGTATTTCAGTGCTTACCTAAGGAGGTTTCATAAAGAAGAGGTATTGTGCTTAACCAAGAGTCTTTATTTTATTTATTATTAAAAATACTTCAAATAATAATCAACTATGATTATATAAAAACACCAGTATCTAAAATATACTTATATTTAATTATATTAATTTCATAAATTAAATACATATATTCTTCTATAAAATGTGATACAGAATCATTATTTGTGTGTACGGCGGACTACCGCCTCGTGAATTGATGTTATTCATTTTCCATCATCGCCTATCATGGATTGTTGTAATGATGGATTTAAAGTATATATATGATATTTTAATAATATTTATACTTATTTAGTTTTTATATAACATATAATTTCTTACATTCCATTATGTGTGGGATATGATAACATCGCTCATGTTTACGGTATACTACCACCTCATAAATAGTGTGATTCATTTTTCACTAACGCTTTAAATGTAAAGTAATGAGGATAAAATTAATGAATATATATTATATAAATGACATAATAATGATATTAATTACATATTTATCCTTCTAAAAATATAATATATCATTTTCTTCCTTGCACTGAAAAATGATAACGTTGTTCATATATGAGTGGAATACCGCCTCCAAGAAGCCATGTGATTCTTTTTTTCATCTCTAAATAACATGGATGATATATATAAGTATATTTGTAACATACTATGATCCAAAAATATATCACATGTCCAAATTGGGTTAGTTAGTAGACCTCAAGCGCACCTCCTTGTATGCCAGAGGCTACTGACTAGCTGTAGGGGTGAGATGAATATAATGGAGAGAATATACCCCATGATACAGAGTTACATCACATAAAAATAACCAATAATAAATAAATATTAGAGTAATGGAAAATAATGGAAATAATATATCATATAATTGATAATTAAAATAAATAACCAATAACTAATAATTATTAATAATGTAATAACAAGCTGAGATGTATGTAAATGTTAAATTAAAAACAATACAAATAAAATAATCAGCTAAAATAAATAATCCAAAAATTCCCTAGTCCCAAACCCCATGTTGGCCATATCTTCAGTCTCCTACCCAACCAGTGAGCAAAAATTAGCAACAATGTCCTTTTCCTGTATCCAAACTTGCATCCATGTAATCTGCTTGGATACCAAACAACAGCTCAAATATTGTGTGAGTAAAACTCAGTAGGTCAACACTACTATGTCTAAACAAAACCAGTCTGATAGTAAACGCATGAAATAAAGTAATAAACATGAATATTAATAAATCAAATTATTATAATACACAATCAACCTACTTTGGCACTATGTTGGAATGTCTTTGAGAATATAGAACTACCATGCCAACCATACCCACGATGCATAAAATAACCACATAACCGGGAAGAGATCTCTATATAAGCATTTCAGCATCTAGTGAAAGCCCTATATATAAGAATTGTATCATCACATTGGTCCAAGCCCAATATATAAGCATTACATCCTTTGTTCAAAGCCCTATATATAAGTATTTCATCATAAAACTGGGCAGAGCCCACTATATAATAATTTCAGCATCAAACAAGGCATAGCCTGCTATATAAACATTTTAGAATCAACTGAGAATAGACTGATATATAATAATTTCAGCATAAAATTGACATATCCTACTATATAATCATTTTTCCATCAACTTAACAAGTCATAAAAGCAAGGATACAAGAATATCACACCATAAGTCTCAATGGTTAATTATGAAAATTACCATTTGTCTTTCAATTACACTTTATCTTATATATCATATTATAAATAGTCATATCAATAGCCCAAAATATCTAATAAAAGTGATTATATATTGAGTATTCACCTAATCTCATGTCATTCTAAACACAATTTAATCCATTAGCCAATTCATTATTATCCAGGTTCCCCTCACCTAGCGGGTAGCCACAGGCAAAGTTGCAATACCATTGAATCCAAAGGGATAAAAGGAATAAAAAATATGATTTATCATCATTCAACAATCAATTAATTAACTCACATCATGGAGGATCAATCATAGTACTGCACATACTCAACAATTAAACAAACCATGTGGTTAGATTTATACCACCTACCTAAATCTGGCGATTAAGAAATGATTCCAACCAAAATCACCAATAAGAATAGAGGCAAGTAAGAACACAATAAGGAACCTAGATCACACAAAACAATATAAATATTATTCCAAAATGGATATCAAAATAAAACACCGATTCAATGGAAGAATGAGGAAGGGATAATAAAGCCAAAGAAAAGGAACCTATTAGGGATCAAACACCAAACTATGATGTCTAGAGTTGATGAAATCACTCTAGATATGTTGGTTGTCACCTGGGGATCAAGAGGAGGGGCTTCAAAAATGAAGGAATGAAAATTATAAGCACAAAAAACACATAAAAATAATGACCATGAGAAATAAAAAGCATGTAACCCTCTTTCACTTCTTGTATTTCTTATTTAATAGTTACGCTAAAATTCGAGTTTCCTCAGGTGAATTTAACCCTTCCTGAATATTACACATCACGTAATATTAATTCAAAGTGTATAACTAGCCATGAAATATAACCCTTTGATGACCTATAACCCTTTTCATGACATAAAATTGGTCACATTTACATAGTGTGTAATCCATTTACATGGAATGTAAATTCTCTGTAGACAAATTTAAACCCAACTTCTGCAAAAGTTCCCAAACTAAATTTGAATCCTATAAATCTCACAAAAAACATTTTTAATCCCATTTAACATGTTTATTCCTAGACTCCATTAATTCAAACAAACATATATACCTAAAATTTTAGTTCATTTCCCCAATAAAGTATCTTTGTATTCAAACAAGATTAAACTGCCAAGGTTTAAAGATAAGGAAAACCAAAACAAAATGCATTCGATGAAAAAATCAAAGAAGGATGTACCTAGAAAAATATGGGATCTTACAACCTCCCAAACATATAACAACTCATACTCTTGTTACTATAAGAATCATTATGTGGCCTCGGTGAAAAATTTTGTCCACTATGATTGCATATCAAACTCCCTTTCCCAAGTATCCTCATGAACATGCCCACAATGCCACTGTATTCGAACCAGATGTATAGAACTACCCTATAGATACTTCTCACTACAGTCCACAATCCTTATCATATGATCCTAAAAGGATTAACCAACACAAATATCAATGTCCTAAATTCCAACTACATGATAAGGTTCAATATGATATCTCTGAAGTTACAACATGTGAAACACATCATGCATGGAACTATAGTGTCGTGGAAGGTATAATCGATATGCCATTTGACCGACCATATCAACTATCTCAAACTACCTAAAAAACATGGGCACTATCTTCCCTTGTTTCCTAATATGGAATTTTCCCAACCTAGGCAACACCTGAAGGAAAACACTATGATTAACCTCAAACTCTAGAGGTCATCTATGATGGTTAGTGTATGATTTATTCCTAATTTTTGTGGTCACCAAATGCCTCCTAGTCAACTGAACTTGCTTAGACATCTCCTATGCGATACTAGGTTTAACAAGCATTGACTCACCTACCTCAAACCAAGAAAGAGGCGAACAACATGACCTACCATAGAAATACCTAAAAGGTTCCATATGGATTAATACCTGTAATCTATTGTTATATGATAACTCCATGAGTGTCATATTCTTATCCCATGAACCATTGAAATCCAAAACATAGGCTTATAGCATGTCCTAAAATATCTAAACAGTCCACTCAAATTGACCTCCAGTATAAGGATGATAGGTCATACTCAGAAGGATCTATGATCCTAGAGACTTCTAAAGATCCTACCAGAACCCTGATGTGAAACAAGGATCTCCATCAGAAATGATACTCCTTAGAAAACCATGTAATCGAACTATCTCACACATGGAAATACTACCTATATCATCCATAGTGAGGGTCTCCCTGATAGGAAAGAAGTGTTCTACCTTTTATATTTGATCCACAATCACCCATACAACAACATTATTATGGGTTTTCCTAGGTAATACTATCATAAAATCCATAGTGACATCATCCCATTTCCACTCAGGAATGATCAGAGGTTATAATAACCCATTGGGCATCTGATTCTGGTATTTCACCTACTGATAGGTGAAATGTATCACCACAAATCCTAATACCTCCTTCTTTATTCATGACCACCAGTATTAACTATAGATATCATGACACATATTTATCAAACAAATAGCTAATTCCCATATATACTCATGAAACTCTCTCATTATCTCTTCACATAAGCTCATAGGAACCCATACTTGACCATGAAAAAGAAGAGAATTTTCACTTCCAAGAGACCATTCAGATGGTCTCTCCCCACCATAAAAGCCATCTCTTAGAACTAAGACTTCTAGATTAGATAATTAAATTAACTTGATACAGTCCAAAAGAATGGGTATAATATATGTCAAAGTTATATATACCTATTTATGAAAACCCTGAAAATATGGATACATGTTTACAAAGAGTTCCATCATTCACCACTCATCGCAAGACTCCAACACTACCTTTGTCTGTGTCTTCTGGATCAAGAAATTAGCAATGAAATTTCTCTTTCCTGGTGTATAAGACAACTAGAAGTCAAAACATGGAAGATACCTGACCCACCTCCTCTATTGAAGGTTCTTCTCCCACTGAGAAAAGATATAAATGAGGATCTTATGGTCCATGTGTACCACAAACCTCTCACCCATAAGATAATTTCTCTAACATCCTAGGGTATGTATCACTGCAGTTAACTCTAGATCGTGAGTAGGATAATTTCTTTCATACAAAATTAGCTATCTAGAGACATAAGTAACCACTCAATCCTCCTTTATCAGAACTACTCTAAGTCCAACTAAAAATATATCATAGTACATGGTATATGATTTATCTGGTATAGAAAAAGTGATTATAGGTGTTGAGGTCAGCCTTCTCTTTAGCTCCTAAAAATCTCTCTTATAAGCATCTGAACAAACAAACTTCATCTCTTTCTTAGTAAGACAACACATCAGTGCTTCCAAATAGGAAAAGTCCTGGATAAAGCACCTATAATAACTATCTAAATCCATAAAACTTTGAATCTCAATGAAATTCTTGTATCGAACCCAAGATACCACAACTTCAAATTTCTCTTGGTCCACCAAAAATCCTACCTCTGAGATAACATGGAGTAAGTAGTGCACTTTATCAATCCAAAAACTGAATTTGGTTAGCTTGGTGTAAAGCTGATGGTCTCTTAATGTAGTCAAGATGATGTCAAGATATTTGGAATTATTGTCTACTGAATGAGATTACACTAAGATGTCATTGAAAAAACCACCACAAACTGATCTAGAAAAGGATGAAATATATGATTCATCAAGGACATGAATACCACCCGTGTATTGGAATAACTAAACGACATCACTAAAAACTCATACAAGATATACCTACTCCTAAAAGTACTACAAAGTATGTCTAATGGTCTCAACCTCAACTGGTGTTATCCTAATATCAAATCGATCTTGGAGAAGGTCATAGTATCTCTAGACTAATTGAAGAGATCATCAATATGTGGAAGGGGATACTGGTTCTTAACTGTTATCTAGATCAATCTTTAATAATCTACATATAAGCAAAAAGTTCCATCATTATTCTTGAAAAACAAATAACTGAAGAATCCCATGTAGATGTACTAAGTCATATGAAAACTTTATATTATAGATCTTCCAAATGAAATTTCAACTCTCGAAGCTCTTATGGTTCCATTATATAAGGTAGAATAGAAATTGGCTCATCTCCCAACACCAAATCAATCATGAAATAGATCTCTCACTCGGGCGGTAAGTCATAAATCTCATCAGGAAAGAAACTCTAAAAACATTATACCACTAGAGGAAAACTATAACACCCTGAGTTTTTATGGAATTTTTTTCATATAAATTAAAATTTTCATCTTTAAATTCACTAAGTAAAAGATTCCTTTCTCACTAAACCAACATTTTGTACGTTACAAGAAACTCCAACTTGTCATACGATACACACAACACTGAGTTTGCATACGATACACGCAATACTAAGTTGGCGTATGATACACGCAACACTGAGTTTCTACAAAACATAATTTTATTGTTTAAATAGGATAATCATAACCCATACATTAAACTTAGTTATATGAATAGTAATAACTGTTTTTCTAATATTTTATACAATTTTTTATATAAATAAAACATATTGATAATGAAAGATATGATTTTTGGTAAAGTCCTTCTATGTCTAAAAATACTATTTTTAATTTCCTTCTAATAAAATAAATTTTAGACAAATTTAAAATTTAAATTTTATAAATTAAACCTCATTTTTGAATTTATAATGTTAAAATTTTATAAGGGTGAAATTTTGGGATTTTTATGAGAAACTTCATTTTTGGATGAATAGTGAAAAGTACCAGTTTTTAATTCAAAACATATTTTTAATTCAGTTATTTTATTAGGTTAATATATATTTTAATTTTATTTCAAAGTTTAATTGAATAATAATTTTATAAATTAATGCCATTTTTTTCATTGTAACAATTTCCACATTTAAATTGGACATAAAAACTTAACAAACTTTTGATCCTTTTTACTATAAAAACCAGTAGTGTCATCCCGATAGTAGGATTAATTTTTAAATTAATTTCTACCACTTATGTTATTAGAATTTTTAAAAATTGATTCAATATTTTTAATCAACATTATTTATAATTTCTAATAAATTCATATTTTTTTAACAAAAAAATTAGTGAAGGTGATTAAAATTATTTACATCACTTAAGAGAAAAAATAGGTTAACAAAGTACTAAAAACTAAATATAAGATCCAAAATGACCTAGAAACATGTCAAAAACCCATTGGACGTCCATATTTCGTCCATAAATCTTCTATTCTTGAGTTTTTTTTGTTTTTTATGAATTTTATTAGGTAATAACATGTGAACACCTAACTTGTTTCTAAAAATTCCATGTGAGTCCTTTTCCTTACCTATAAAAGGACACCACCTCTACCCATTCCTTACACCTCTAAAACTTTTTAAATTTGGACAAGATCTACCCAATTAGCCTCACAAAAATCCTCCATTATATCTTAAAGAATCTCTTTGTTTAGAAATCTTCTCAAGGAATCCTTTTGGCATAAACCAAAAGGAGTTACCCGATTAAGAGGTAACATCTTCTCTCAAGCTCTTTTCCTTTATTTTCCTTCTTCACACCCTCCACTCTCTTTATTACATTATTTTGTGACAAAAACAGTATCCTAATATACTAGTATTTTTTATTCAAATATTTATACCTACACTTACACAAACCTCCATCTAATAGATATTGAACATATTGTTTCAGTGTATAGCGAACTACTACCTCACAAAATGATAATTGTTAATTTTTCATTTACCACCTATCATGGTGGACATTCACTACTGGAAATCCTAGTTTTACCAACGGTTATATCCCAATGGTTTACTAAATCGTTGGGAATAGACATCTATACTAACGGTTCTCAGAAACCATTGGTATAGATGGTTTTATAGACACTTTTACCAACGGTTGTAATGAACCATTGGTATAGAGGAGTTTTTACCAACGGTTCAATGAGAACCATTGGTAAAAGTTGTATTTTGGTGACCTTTTACCAACGGTTCTCATTGAACCATTGGTAAAGGTTTGGGCTGAATGTATATACCAACAGTTTTTAAAAACCGTTGGTAAAAATTTCCCCCAAATTGGTAGTAGCCCGTCCTCTCCCCCATTCGCGATCCAGAGCCCTAAACGGGAGATATCAGCGATTTTGGAGGTGCTTCCGGTTCTCTTCCTCCATCCCATACAAGGTGAGTTATTTTCTTTAACTTTCAGTTTTTATTTTCTATTTTGATGTGTATATGTTTCTCTTTAGGATGAGACCAATTTATATTCTCATATTCCCACCCAATTTATGTTCCAGCCCTATTTATGTTTCGGTTCTTTATTAAATTCCATGCATATTCCAGCCCATATAGATTGCATTATACGGTTGTCTAATTTTTTGATGTGACTTTCATGTTTCATTACCAAGAAATTTTTATTATATGTTATAAAATTCAATCACATGTTTAGTTTTAACATTCATAGTTACTTTATTATCTTGTGTTAATAATTTATATTAATAATCTTTTCATATATTCATCGTTGAGTGTTTTTACTTATGAAATAGAATTCCAAGCTCATGTTACTTCATATTGATTATTTAGATTTCAAAGTGTTTTATTTTTCATGTTAAATTTATTAAAAAGTTTTGGGGACTAATTAAAGTTATTAGATTCCAATTTCCATGCTTCTATGCTTGTTAAGAATTAAATGAAATATGATGGTTGTAATTAAATGAAATTCAATGTTCAATTTTTATCATGTATGGGTGATTAATAAATTGGAATGTGATGAACCATATAATTGAACCATTGTTTATGCAAATTATATACCAAAAGGTTATTGAATAAAAGTTATTCTTGTGAATTTCGTTACATCATAGATAAAATGGTTGTGGTTATATGAGAGATACCTCCGATGGTTCTTTGATCATTGTTTTATGGAGAATGAATGGTTTAGGTCCGATATTAATAGTAGCTTCCAGTGAGACCATTTTAGTATAAGGGGAAACAAGATTATGATCTACAAGGGGGTGATTGAGTTGGTAGAGACCAAACATTGTTTGTTCCTTGTGTTCAAGAACCATAAATAGAGTGTTCCAATTAGGTGGTCATCAGTAAAGTCATAGGTAAGATTTCAAAGTCCTGTTTCATGAAGTTGAATATGTGGTGCTATAGTGGTTTTAGATTGTTTGAGGTACTCTTAGTGTATTATAAACCCTCATTTGTTCCATATTCATTTAAATTGATTTAATATCATTTTTTTCACACACACCATTATATCCTCTCAAACTATATTTAGAGTGTATTTTCATTCGTATGGTGTTAAATATTTTAGTAAATGTCCATACTAGCTTCTTTTATGTGTTCTAGGGGTTTAGACTAATGACAAGGCTGCATGATTATTGTGGGGGTATTCTTTTCATATAAATATACCTATACACCACGACCCCCTTGGACAACCTGACCACCCCCATGGACAGCCCGTCCACCTGGACACCCCGACCCCCCTAGACAGCCCCCCATCCCCTGGACACCTCCGACCCCCCGGACGGCCCCACCACCCCCTAGACACCCCGCACCCCCCTGTACATGCCACACCCCCCTTGGACAGTCCTGCCACTCCCATGATCCTCATCCTACTCCTCATCCTGATCTACTTGAAGAAGTTAAGGTATAAAACTCATATACTCCCAACAGGACCCTTAAGGATTATATATTCCTTGATCCACTTCCAATATCTTACTGGTCAATCCTTGAATATAGGCATTAGAAATTTTGTATCTTATTTTCTTATATACACTGTATTTTGTTGTATTTCTTAATATGATTCTCATATAGAGTAATGTGTCAGTTATGCTTTTATATAGAGTAAAAAATTGTCATTTACGTAAATATTTTTTTGATTAAACTTTAATATTATTGAATTGCTTTGAAATGACTTATTTTGATTTTTTTATAGAATGGATAGAAGTTGGATGTACGAAACTGATCGGATTTCAACCGATTTTCAAAATAATTTGAACAACTTTCTAGATTTTGCATTTGACAAGGCTTCAGATAGTGGTCGCATACACTTCCCATGTTTTAATTATGTTGGAAGACCTTGGTTGAGCTGTGAAGCAGTTAGCTATCATATAACCAAATATGGTTTCCAAAAAAACTATTATGTGTGGTATCACAATGGATAGAAAATGGAATCTCAAAATGTTGATGATCCAAATGATAGGACTGAATTGGAGAGTTTGATATATTATCGGTTTCCATTTATTTGACATCATGAGAAGGAAAGGATGTCCAACCAACAAGATTTCGATACAAGCACACATGATGTGTCCAATGAAAATGATGATGTTGATAGGGTGAAAAAATTGAATGATGCTGCGACGACTCTAGTATATCGGTAATGTGATAAAATGAAAAAGTTGGAATTTTTAATCCGATTGTTTCATGGGAAAACTATGTATGGGATTTCAAATACTGCAATTGATTACATTCTTACCTTCTTGAAGGACTTACTTCCAGATGATGCATATATTCCCTCAAACCACTATATGGCATGGAAGTTGGTTGATGAACTTGGATTCTCAAAAAAAATTCAAGCTTGCCCGAATGACTGCAGCTTATTTTGGGAGGAAACTGCTGAAAGAAATGATTGTATAAAATGCGGAACCTCCCGATGGAAGCCAAAAGATAATGGAACACCATCTTGTGTGCCACAAAAAGTAATGTGGAACTTTCCATTGATCCCCAGATTACAGAAAATTTTCATGTCTGATGAAATATCTGTAAAAGTGCAATGGCATGACACCGAGAGAAAAAAGAATAATGAAGAGTTGGTTCACCCTGCAAATGGATTTTCATGGCAGAGATTTGATGCTCGATATCCTGAATTTGCAGCCGACGTGCGTAATGTGAGACTGGGTCTTTCATGTAACGGTTTTAATCCATTTGGGAAGATGCTTACTTTGCACAGCACATGGCCAGTTTTCATACACATTTATAACCTCCCCCCTTGGTTGTGTATGAAAAAGCCTTACACTTTCTTGAGTATACTAATATCTGGCCCTTCTGATCCTGGCAATGATATAGATGTATACATGAAACCTTTAATAAAAGATTTTAAACTTCTTTGGGATGTGGGTGTGCCCACATATGATGCATGTTCGAAAGACATATTTCAGATGCGTGCTACACTTATGTGGACTATCAATGATTTTCCTGCTTATGCAATGATGTCTGGATGGAGCACAAAAGGAAAATTGTCATGTCCTATTTGTATGAATAATACTCGATCGAGAAGACTGAAATATCGTCGTAGTTTTAGTTTTATGGGACATCGATGATTCTTGCCAATGAACCATCCATATAGAAACAATCGTCGAAGATTTGACAATACCATAGAGAATGACGATCCACCTCAGCGTATGTCTGGAACTGATGTGCTTAATGAATTGAAAGATTTAAGTTATTCATTTGGGAAGAGTGTAATGAAATCTAGAAAGAGGAAAATGTTTCCAATGATACCTGTTACAATTGGAAGAAGAAGAGTATATTCTTTGAGTTGTCATATTGGTCAACCAACTTGTTACGTCATTGCTTAGACGTAATGCATATTGAAAAGAATATATGTGAAATGTTTCTTTCGATTCTTCTAAATGTCAAGGGGAAGACAAAAGATGATTTATGATCTCGGTGTGACTTGGTAGATTGGGGGATCAGACCAGAATTGCATCTTGTCTGTATCAGTGAAAATAAATGGAAAGTTCCATGTACTTCTTATGTGATGACTCCTGTTGAAAAAAATCAATTTCTGGAAGTGCTAGAGACTATTAAAGTTCCTGATGGCTATTCAAGCAATATATCAAAACGGGTCAACAGAAAATAGTTGAAGTTGAAATCTTTGAAGACTCATGATTATCACGTCCTTTTGCATGAGTTGATTCCAATAGCAATCCGTTATCTCTTGTCCAATAATGTTAGAGTCTCAGTTATTCGGTTGTGCTATTTGTTTAGAGATCTTTGTGCTAAGAGGTTTTCCAAATCCCTCGTGCAAAAATTGTTGGTAGAGACACCATTAATTTTGTGTGAGTTAGAGAAAATATTCCCTCCATCATTTTTTACATGCATGTTGCATCTGACTGTCCATCTTCTGACCGAAATACTTCTTGGAGGACCCGTTGCTTTCCGTTGGATGTATCCAACTGAAAGAAACATGTTCACATTGAAATCATATGTTCGGAACAGGAATTATCCCGAAGGTTCTATTGTGAACGGTTACTTGGCTTAAGAATTTATGGATTTCTGCTTAATGTATTTGTCTGATCATACTACAAGAATAAACAGACCAATGAGAAATGAAGAAGAACAGTATGGGAAAATTGAAACTAGTTTTCCATCACTTCCTCAGACAGAAGGAATTCCGGGATCATATACATTGACAACATTAAGCCTTGAAGAGCGAGAGATGGCACATCGCACAGTGTTGTTCAATTGTGATTTGTTCGATGAGTATACCAAGTAGGTTAATTGTACATGTATCTCTTATCTTATCTCTTGTAATTTTAAATATTTTTTAAACTATTATTATTTTTATCTACAGGGAACATAAATAATTGATATATAGAAAGCATCGTTCTTTATCTTTGAGAAAGAAGGAGACTTTGCATAGCAAAGGGTTTTCTGCTTGGTTGAAATTGAAGGTAAAAATATTTCTGTAATAACTAAATAAAAATAATATTTAATTAAGTTTACTATTTTTTTATATTTTAGGTATCGAGTTTTCCTACAGACTCTGTTTCTGAGGAAATAAGAGCTTTGGCTTTTGGTCCTAATACCATGGTTCCTGCTTGTAAATAACTTGTGATCAATGGATACAAATTTATTATCACTGAACGAGAAAGAAACATGAGAACATATCATACTGGTGTTATGCTAACTTCCACAACAAACTGTTATGCCAGTTCATCGGACACTAGACCTCATTCTAAAAATGTTTCTTATTATGGTGTCGTGGAGAAAATAATAATTTTGGATTATTACTCGCATGGTCGAGTCACGATGATGAAATGTCAATGGTTTGATTCAATGACGAGGCAAGTCACCTTTATTGATGATTGTGGATTTCGAGTTATTGACATGACTCACACTCTTGCCACCGATGAACCATATGTATTGGCATCAATGGTGAAACAAGTTTTTTATGTCAAAGATCGTTGTCATCCTAAATTCGGTGTAATTATTGAAGTAAATCCCAGACATGTTTTTGATGATGGTGATGATGAAGTTGACACTATCCCTACTGCAATTGGAAGCAATCTGTTTATTACTTATGATGACCCCAACAGCTCAATTTTCAGAGTTGATTGTGAACCCGAAGTTGTGGTGGGAAATATATAGAATCATACATTCATGTTCTCACCTACATGTTTCACCTACATCATTCAGAGTGTGTATCCTAGTACTTACCTTCATAACACCATAAATCTTCTATTTCGTTATGTTCTTTTTATCATAATGGTTTTCCTATATTTTGTTTTTTGGGTTACACATTAGTTATTTGTTTCTAATTACTTCCATATTTGTTTTCATTGTAGGAAATGACACCCATTGAAGAGAGGCGGTAGAAAAAGATGACAGATAATAATCATCGCATGGTACAGATGGGTGTTCCTACACTCATCCCTGTTGTGAGTATTTTATTTCAAATATAAATATTTCAATAACTTATAATATCATGTGTTTACTTTTCTGTCAAACTTTTTTTTCAGGATCCACCCCCTAGACGATAGATATCTGACTAGGAGCCTGATATTCTCCCAGTAGAGAGGTTGGTGGTAGGAGGGGGGGTGGTGACAGAGATGGACGATCATCTAGTGGTCTCGGTACTGAGGCCGGTGGTATGAGGGATCGTGGGGCGAGAGTTAGACGACCCACTACCACAGACGTATCTTCTACGCCCTATTTTGATCCTGGCGTGTCTTTAGGGACATATGAGATATTTAGACCTCCGATGTTTACACTACCAGCTGGCTAGACTTCTATGCCATCATCTTTTGCTTCTGGTTCATTATCTCCGGGCTATTATATTCCACCATCTTCGACTCCTGCTACGACACAGTATGTGGCTGAGGAGTATACACTGAGGGACACTCCACCTGTACAGGATATTCCTTCAACTTCTTCACCCATTGATTCGACTACCACGGGTATATTTATATAACTCTATCAAATTTTTATACCAAAATTTATTTTTATTATAACTTGTATTGATATTATTTTTCTTTAATAACAGATTCATCTACAGATAGGAGGCGGGGGAGGGGGCGTACTCGCTTGCGTGTGGTATGGAACCGCCAGACACAGATGATGGTTGAATACAATGTTGATGGACAAATGATTGAGAAATATGGGCAGCAATGTCGGGGTTTTTTGGCGACGCTAGCCAAATACTCCAATATCATTCCGGTCAGCCCTCTCTCTTGGAGACATCTGCCACCCGAAGTCAAGGATAATGCGTGGGCACAAATATGGGTAAGAAATATATTAAATTTAATGTAGTATATTTTTGTATTTAAATGAACTAATCAATTTGGTTTCAGCTTCGGTTTAACTTCCCTGATGGCGAAGGTGCACGACCAGCGCGTTTAAAAGAGCTAGGAGAGCTTTGGAGAGCTTATAAGCATGAGCTGTATGTTGGATGGTGTGATAGAGTGGGCACGGAGTTAGAGACATTACCTATCGTGGATGACTGCCTGATAGAGCAATATCGCCAAATGATTACCCATTGGACGACTGCCAAATTTAAGGTATTAATCTCATTTGAGTTATTTAAATGAGAGTTTTCATATTTTCCATTAATATAATATTATTAATTATTAATCATTATTTATAAATCTCCTGAAAAAAACAAAAAAAAAATTGATTCAAAGCAATACCTCCACACTTTGGGGTGCACAACTATGTCAGATCATGAGAGGTAGCAGGTACGATATAGTTGTTTATAATTTTTCTTTAGGACTTTCCCTTTTTAGTGGATCCTACTTAAATTATGTGATTTATTGAATAATGAATATATGATTATACTTTCACTTTATATTGTTTCAATGTCATTACAGAAGCACAAAATGAATATTGAAGGACGTATCCCTCGAGCAAAATTGTTTTGCTTGAGTAGAAGGAAAAAAGATGAAACTGCGGTAAATGAACCGACCCAAGAGAAGATTTTAAGTTTTAATTTGTTTATTTCAAAGTTTAATATCTAATTTTAAATTTAATAATATATTAATATTTTTTACAGGCTGATTTAGAGGCTCTTTATGCCCAGGAGCCTGACAATTTTGGGCCACACGATCATTTATATCAGGTTTTGGGAGATGAGCACTCTGGTCGAGTACGCTGCTGAGCTGGTAAGAATATAGTCCCGACGAGGTATTGGTCATCTCCAGGTATCCATTCTAGTACCACCGAGTTGGAACAGGTCAAGGAGCATGAAATAAAGTCTGATAAAAGGGTCATAGAGTTGGAAGTACAAGTTCAAACAAGAGACATAGAATTTATGAAACTGATGAAAGAATTATCTTCATCACTTCCACCAGAGTCTAGTGCGGCTTGTCAGACATTTATGTCGTCGATGGGTGCATCATCCAATGCACCAGGTGGAAACTCTAGTGGCGATCGATATGATGACGTTCCTGGTGATGACGAGGATGCTGAAGAGGAAGAGGGAGAGGATGAGGATGTGGATGAGGGCGAGGATGGGGCCGAGGGCGAGGATGGGTCCGAGGGCGAGGATGATGCTGAGGATGAGGATGAGGCTGACGATGAGCATGGGGACAATGACGAGGACAGAGATGGTGGCGAGGATGAGGCTGGTGATGATAGTGGTGATGGTGATGGTGATCAGAGGTAGATCGATCCATTACATTTTTGAATTCTGTATAACTCTTTATTTTTTAACATGGTTTTCCACTTTGGGGTTTTCCTCCGCTTCATAGGGACGTTGCATTCGGATTCTGTTTTTTGCACTTGATTCTTGTTGTATGATTAGTCTATTACCTAGACCTTTAGTATTCCTTGGTACTGTGATACTCATTTTCTATTTTTTTTACTTAGATTTCTTAGTTAGCCATGTATTTCATGTTTATGCATGTGGAAAATGATATGGAAAATGTGCTTTGAAGTAGTGGTCGGCACCACTCAAAGTGTCTAACTTTTATTTGAAATGGACAGGATTTTAACTGAAAACAACAACTGGCATACGGAAAATAGACCAAACGCATTCGGATTCTGTTTAAACTATAGGAAAATGATCCATGGGTCATATGTGACGTGTACGAGTCAATCCCGCCTCAATCCGAGGGCCGGTGTGGCCGGTACCACTCAAAGTGTCTTTCTTTTTTTTTAAAATGGATGCGCTTTTAAGTAAAAAAAACCACATACGTAAAATGGACCAAACAAATTCAGATATTGTTGATACTTTAGGAAATGTATCCATGGGTCATATGTGACGTGTATGAGTCAACCCCGCCTCAATCCGAGGTGCGGTGTGGCCAGCACCACTCAAAGTGTCTAACTTTTATTTGAAATGGACAGGATTTTAAGTGAAAACAACAACTGGCATATGGAAAATAGACCAAACGCATTATAATTCTGTTTAAACTATAGGACAACGATCCATGGGTCATATGTGACGTGTACGAGTCAACCCTGCCTCAATCCGAGGTCCGGTGTGGCCGGTACCACTCAAAGTGTCTTTCTTTTCTTTAAAATGGATGAGCTTTTAAGTAAAAAAAACTACATATGAAAAACGGACCAAAGGCATTTAGATACTATTGATACTTTAGGACATGTATCCATGGGTCATTTGTGGCGTGTAGGAGTCAACCCCGCCTCAATCCGAGGCGCGGTGTGGCCGGAACCACTCAAAGTGTCTAACTTTTATTTGAAATGGACATGATTTTAAGTGAAAACAACAACTGGCATACGGAAAATAGATCAAACGCATTCGGATTCTGTTTAAACTATAGTAAAAGTATCCATGGGTCATATGTGATGTGTAAAAGTCAACCCCGCCTCAATCCGAGGGCCGGTGTGGCCGGTACCACTCAAAGTGTCTTTCTTTTGTTTAAAATGGATGCGCTTTTAAGTAAAAAAAACCACATATAGAAAACGGACCAAAGGAATTCAGATACTGTTGATACATTAGTACATGTATCCATGGGTCATTTGTGACGTGTACGAGTCAACCCCGCCTCAATCCGAGGTGTGGTGTGGCCGACACCACTCAAAGTGTCTAACTTTTCTTTGAAATGGACAACAGTTTAAGTAAAAACAACAACTGCCATACGGAAAACCGACCAAACCCATTCGGATTCTGTTGAAACTGTAGGAAAATGATCCATGTGTCATTTTTGACTTGTACGAGTCTACCCCGCCACAATCCAAGGTGCGGTTTGGCTGAAACCACTCAAAGTGTCTAACTTTTCTTTGAAATGGACAACAGTTTAAGTGAAAACAACAACTAACATACGGAAAACCGACCAAAGGCATTTAGATTCTGTTGAAACTTTAGGAAAACGATCCATGCATCATATGTGACGTGTACGAGTCAATCCTGCCTCAATCCGAGGGCCATTGTGGCCGGAACCACTCAAAGTGTGTCACTTTTCTTTGAAATGGACAACAGTTTAAGTTAAAAAAAACAACTGCCATATGGAAAATGGACCAAAGGCATTCAGATACTGTTAATACTTAAGGACATGTATCCATGGGTCATTTTTGACGTGTAGGAGTCAACCACACCTCAATTTGAGGGTTGGTGTGGCCGGTACCACTCAAAATGTCTTTCTTTTGTTTAAAATGGATGCATTTTTAAGTAAAAAAACCACATACAGAAAACTGACAAAACGCATTTGGATTCTGTTGAAACTTTAGGAAAACTATCCATGGGTCATTTTTGACGTGTATGAATCAACCCTGCCTCAATCCGAGGCGAGGTGTGGGCGGCACCACTCAAAGTGTCTAACTATTTTTTGAAATGGACAACAGTTTAAGTAAAAACAACAACTGACATACGGAAAACGGACCAAACACATTTAGATACTATTGATACTTTAGGACAAGGATCTATGGGTCATTTGTGACGTGTATGAGTCAACCCTGCCTCAATCCGAGGCATGGTGTGGTCGGTATCACTCAAAGTGTATTTCTTTTGTTTAAAATGGATACGCTTTTATGTAAAAACAATCGGCATACGGGAAACCAACCAAATGCATTCGGATTGTATTGATACTTTAGGAAAACGATCCATGGGTCATTTGTGATGTGTACGAGTCAACTCTGCCTCAATCCGAGGTGCGGTGTGGATGAAAACACTCAAAGTCTCTCTTTTATTTCAAAAGGAAATCATTTTAAGTGAATACAACTGAAATTTACACTCATCAATGATAGTCACAAACTATTTTTCATGAGTTGGGTAGTTTCACTAATGGGGTCATAAGTGACGAGACTCCTAAGAAAATACATTTTCACCATATATTATAAACAATACAAGTTCAATGAAAAATTCATCACAAATCATTACATACCCAAACCTAGGGTCACAAAAAAAGGGATTTTAGCCAATTTGAAATTATTATTCAACTCTAATAGATATTTATCAAACTATTATTCCTATTAGAATTTGATGGGGAGGTGTGCTGGTTGGGGGGTTGTGCATGGGTGAGGTGAATTACCACCGGATAATTGTTGTCATATGTGTTTTTTGGTCTATTTTCGGTGTTTTTTATACTGTTTGAAATATGTATGTGGTTTTTGCGATATTTTTTATACAGGTGTATAGTGGAGGGTATATTGAGGGCTGTTGTGCAATTTTTTTATGCAGGTGGATGGTAGGGCTACTGGAGGGCTTCTGGGGGGCTGCTGTGCAGTAGCTCTGGCAAAGGTTATACCAACGGTTCAGAACTGTTGGTATAAGTTTTTCCAGAATTCTGGAAAGCTTATACCAACAGTTCAGAACCGTTGGTATAGACTTTTCCAGAATTCTGAAACACCTATACCAACGGTTTAAGTGCAACCGTTGGTATAGGGCTTTCCTCACAGCTTACTAGCCAACGGTTTGGAAAACTGTTGGTATAGTCTATACCAACGGTTTTCCAGCCTATACCAACGGTTTTAAATCGTTGGTATAGCCTACTTTTCCAGTAGTGATTATAATAAAAACACTATTTATATAAGTTATATACAATATTTATTATGTATTTAATCTTATTTATTCCTTTTACAACACGCATCTCTTTACTTTACATTTAGTTTTAGTACAATAATCTCGTTTGAGGAAGTATAGACTACTGCCTCCTCAAAACGATGTGATTCATTTACACACCACATGGAATGTATTAAGGGGAGGTTTAATGAACCTATATGATATATATGATATATTAATTCTAATATAATAATGATATATATATATATTCATATTCATTTACATACTTTCTTTCAATACAACAATAAAAATGGAAACAACGTTCATGCGTATGTATGACTTACCGTCTCCATGAACAGTGTATTTCATTTCATAATTATTTATGATATAAATTAATATAATATGAATATAATGGATATAAATTATATTTATATCATTATTTAAATTCTATAATCATGATATAAGTATAAGGACCAACGGTATGAAAAATTAAGACACATGTGAAGAACAAAGTGAATATTACCCAAAGTGAAACCTTAACATAGGATCGTTAACAAGTGGGTAATATAAGGTAATAATAAAACCATATATGGTAACATATATAAGAATATTATTCTTTAAAATATGTATAATAAGATTATATTTATTATATATGAATCTTGTATGAGTATGGAGAGAGTCAAGACATAAGGTAAGAGGATTTCATCTCACTTTTAATTTCTGTGAGATACATGTTATGTTCGACACTCTTTCCTTTTGTGTGGTGTATTTAATGAATATGATTTTATTATATATATATTATAATTAAATTTATGCATATTCACATGTAAATTTTATGATCCTTATTTCATGGGGTTTAACTTTCAAAAGTTATCAAATCTATAAAATATTTTGTCTCAATTTGCCTTCTTTGAGACTCATGTATTGTTATGCACCTAAACTCCTTTTCAAGATGCATATATTTCTATTTTTCATGAAATATCAGGAATCTAAATATTTTCAGATATTCTATGCTTCATGTAATTTACTTTCCTTACATGGAGTTTATGAACCCAATATACCAAGTTATAATAGTTTATCGAGACAATCTCATTGCTTTTCAAGATTGTTTGTGTTTATGCTTCCTTTGATGAGATATTATGATCCATATATCAATAATATTCATGATATTACTTATCCTATATTATTTCATGATATAATTATCATGAACCACTCCCCAGGGCCCATGTTGTGACTACCCCAAGCCCGACTTCCATAGGACAGGGGCTGGTGACTAGCACCAAATAGGCATATCCCAAAAAAGGAAGGCATTTGCCTTTAAACCTGTACACACACACACAACACAAACTATGAAACAGTAAACACTAAGTAAACCAAAATTGTCACAAGAAAACTACTGTAACTACAATACAAACTGAATGTAAATGGGCCAGAATACAAACCCAAAAAAAGACAACTGCAAACAAAAGGGATTAAAAGATCACTGATAATATGTTCACTGAAAACCCCACCTGATAGGTAAGTGTAGAGTAGCTAATGGAAGCCACAGAAGCATGCCCCTCCTGCCTAATCCCACTGGGCACCGCCCATTCTTAGGCAACTGAGTCCTCCATCAAGGAATCAGTCCTCTGCACAAGACACGACATGTGTGGGTGAAGCCTGTGAAGGGGTGAGTAACACAATACCCAGTAGGGGAACCAATCCAAAAAAGAAATACCACAAAGAATAACCATAAATCAAAATCACAATGCATGATCACAAATAAAAATAGCTCACACCAAGTATAACTCAAAGTATAAGAAGTATAATTATCAGTCGTAAAGCTGAACATTCGTACTGCTGAGGGATTCATCATTTGGGCCAGCTCATCACCTGGGCCAGCCGGATCATTGAGACCTACTTGTATCTGGGGCCAACTGGATCACTTAGACCCGCTTGTCTCTGGGCTAGTTGGACCACATAGACCCACTCCTCTCTGGGCCAGCTAGATCACTTAGACCTACTCCTCTTTGGGCCAGCTAAATCACTAAGACCCACTCGCCTCTTAGGCCATCTGGATCACCTATACCCACTCGTCTCTGGGCCAAATGGATCACTAAGACCCATTCGTCTCTTGGGCCAACTAGATCACATAGACCCACTCATATCTGGGTCAGCTAGATCACTTAGACTAGCTCGTCTCTAGGCCAGTTGGGTCCCAAAGACCCGTTCCTCTTTAGGATAGCTAGATCACTAAGACCCGCTCATCTCTTGGATAGCTGGATCACTAAGACCCACTCATCTCTTAGCCATATGGATCACTAAGACCTGCTCGTCACCTCCTTTGCATCACAGCCATCCGTAGGATTCTTATTCATAACATGATTGATTTTGGGAGAATATACACCTCAAGCTATCGGTCACATCTCAACTACCAAGAAATCTTACTTAGAGTATTCACAAAGAACCATCTCATCGCAAGGGTCCCAATACCACAGACAACACATTAATCGGAAGCTCGGTATTAAAGATATTGGTGTTTTAGCAAACAGGGGCCAGTTCTATCTAGGCTAGGTCCGACTGGGTCGGACCAACCCAGCCTGGGGGTCCCACATGACCCGACCTGGTTTGGCCAACCTGACCTGAATCGGTGGGTTCTAGACCAACCAGGCCCATTGGGCCTTACTGGTTCTAGCCCAGTTCGGTTGTGGGTCCAGCCCACAGGGTCGCCCAATGAACCAGTTTCATCCATCTCACAATAAGTGGGCTAGTTCTTTCCCATCCTGGGCTATCCAGCGGCGCTTCCATCCCCTAACCACATGTCGGTATGGTCCTTCCCTTGCCTGGATGCATTCTGAGTGTCCGTTTCATGCCGCTTGCGGCTGGTTGAGGTTGGTCACCCCTTCTCCACATGCTGTCCCATAGGGCCTGCATGCCAGCCACCTGTCGCGGCCCACCGACATGGTCTTCTCCTCCAATGTGGTTCCCTATCGGCACCACCCTCTTTCACTGGTCCGCTCATGCAGATGGGTTTTCTCCATGTGGCATGCGACTTTATCATGGGTCCAGCTCATTACCGTGGTCCACGGACTGCGTGGCGCCTTTGACGCCGCTAGGTGGCCGCGTCCTCCTTCCGCCAGTAGTCAGCCTCCATGTTAGTGACCCCTATCCCCACTGTGGCGCACTGCCTTTTACTTTCCATTACGACCTATCATCAGTGCCGCAGCCTCGTGTCGGTCCCGTGGCCCGTCTGGCCGTGACCCTTCATCTTGGTGTCTCCTCGGCCGATACGCCACCACCATTGCATCAAAAAGAACGAGAAGGACGAAAGGAGAGAGTAGGGGAAGAAGTTGCACAAATAAACACCCCAAAAATGATCTGGGTCTTTGTACATATTGACCCAGAAGTGTTATTGTTATCAAGATCATGAAGAACCAAGAAATAAGGTGGAATAATCATAGAAAAATATATCCCTTTTTTATCCTACAACATTAACCATCCTTCATGAATGATAAATCTACATGTTAACTTGTTTGTGAGCTAACCCACGTTCTTCATTTTAAAGAAATAATGGGGGAAAGAAAAAATCACTTAAAATAAAACCCCCTACCTGGGATAGGATTGTTGGTCAAAGAAGGATGGTATCATGCACCTCTGTTCTTCGTTATTTATCCATATCCCACAATTACTAGAGATTCTTCGAAGGGTGGAAGAATTTTCATTCTCCATTCATCATCACCACCCTCCAAAGCCTCAGATCAATTCCAGGATTGTACCAACCATCCCGCATTTCTTGTTAGGATATTAATTAACGAACGTGAATTAGTGTTTCTTTTATGCTATGTTGTAGTGTCGTTAAGCTAAATCATTAAACACGTTTATTAATGAGATTCATCCTCTCCACATCACTGCACCTCAGAGCTGAAGTTCCACTACTCAATGATGAATAAAACAATTAAAATAACTTTTTAAGTTGTTTTATTTTTCTTCTGAAAAGTCTAAAAATTAAATTTCTCCCTCGACCCGAATTGGTCAAGTTTAAGATCTGCGTAAGGGAAACATGACCTCATGAGCTCAACGATACTCTTGTATTTCCAATCTGAGTTACCATTTGGGAGTTATAAGGATTTGAAAATAAAATAATTATTAATGATTTTATTTAAGGCCAAAAACTACTTTCCATTTTGGTCCACGCCATCCAATGTTAGGCCCTTTTTAAGAGAATCCTGATGCTCTGAGTTCAATGGTGCCCTCAGATTTTTGATCTGGGCTTTGGTTTAAAAGTTTTAAAAACCTGCTCGCATGTTTATTTAATGAACCTAAAAATAGTTCAAAAATACGTTCCGGCCACTCTGGGCCTCAGAATTATGTTCCGTCTTAGAGCCTCATCTAGAAAAAACCCCATTTAATTTTTCAAAAAAAAAATCATTGAATTCTGGGGTATTACATTACTCCCCCCTTTTACGGATTTATGTCCCCATAAGCCAAAACAAGGGCTAGTCAAACAAATGAGAGTACTGAACAAGAATTTGAACATCTTTCTGCCACATGCTCTACTGGATATTTGTGTGATTCCTATGAACACGCAGTAGAGGTATCAACCATCCATAAAACATTTGTCAACTCTGTGCGGTCTTCATCTGCTCTCGGATGACCTACACCTTCTCAGTGGTAGCTTTTACCATCTCTGGACCCATGAGTGTTGACTCCCCTGGGTCTGTCTAGCATAATGGTGACCTGTATGGTTGTCCGTACAATGCCTTGAATGGTTCCATACTGATGGTTGAGTGGTAGTTGTTGTTGTACACAATCTCCACCAATGGAAGGTGGTCCTCCAAAAAGTGACCAAAATCAACGACTCAAACACAAATAATTTCCTCCAAGGTCTATATGGTCCGATCTGTTTGACCATCAATCTATGGGTGAAAGACTATTCTCAAGTGAATTTGAGCCCCAAAATCATCCTGTAATCCCTTGCACAACCGGGATGTAAAGCATTCATGATGATCTGAGACTATCATAGATGGGACTCCATGGATTCTAACTCTCTCCTACAGGTAGAGGCATCCCAAGCTCTCTAATGAACCCTACTCTCAAATGGGTAGGTAGCGGACGGACTTGGTGAGTCGGTCTATGATCACCCAGATGGTATTGTGTCCCCTAGACTTAAGTGGTAATCCTGTCACGAAGTCCATCGATATCTTATCCCACTTTCACTATGGTATTTCAATGGGTTGTGTCAAACCTGTTGAAACCTAGTTCTCAGTCTTCACCTTCTGACAAGTGAGGCATCTTGAGACAAACTTCGCTACTGCCTTCTTCATTCCTGACCACCAGTATTGACATCGTAGGTCTTAGTACATATTAACCACACTAGGGTGTGTAGCCAAAAGGGATGTATGGAACTCCTTCAAAACCTCCTCCCACAAAGACACTGGTACTTTGGTTCCACCTATGAAAATGATGATGTACTCCCTACCTATTGAAAATCTATCAGAAGCTTATCCTGAGGATGTCTAGGCACATGAAGTCTCGCATCTGGCATCTCCAAGTTGCGCCTCCCGGACTCGCTATAAGATTGGAGGGGAAACTACCATTGACTGAAGATAGGCTGCCTCATCTCAATCCACAATGGATATCCGAAGCAAGGCCAACTACTATGAGGCCTCGTTCAGTAGCTATTAAATCGATCTCCTACTGAGATAATCTTCCTCCATGTTCCCCTTCCTAGGAGTATATACTATTTATAAGTCATAGTCCTGGAGAAAATCTATCCAACGATGTTGTATTAGATTCATATCCTTCTGAGAAAATATATAATTAATACTCTTGTGGTTATATTAAACGATGAATCGTTCACCAATAAGGTAGTTTTGCCACATCATCAGTGTGAAGACTACCGATGTGAACTCAAGGTCATGAGTCACACAGTTCTGTTCATGCAGTCTCAACTATTGTGATCCATAAGAAATCACAGCTTTCCCCTGCATTATGACATAACCAAGACTGGTTCATGATGTGTCACAGAACACCATGTAGTCAGTTCCATCCTATGGAAACCTCAATATGGGAGCACTCATCAAGATTTACCTCAGCTATTGAAATCTATTCTAGCATATTTCTATCAACACAAAGTTTTTTCCCTTCTTTTTCAATGTCGTTATGGGTGCTACCACCCTAGAAAAGTCTGGTACAAACCTCCAATAGTACCCAACCAACCTAAGAAAACTCTGCACCTCATTAACGCTCTTGGGTGGATTCCAAGAAATAACCACATCAATCTTCACTAGATCCAACACAACTCTAGCCTTTGAGATGACATATCCCAGGAAGTGGACCTTTCGTATCCATAACCAAACTTCGAGGGATTAATGTAAATATGCTGATCTCAGAGTGTCCATAACCATCCTCAAGTGTATCATGTGCTCCTCCTCCGACGCTAAATACACTAAGATTTTATCAATGAATACCACTACAAACCAGTCTAAGTACAGCTAGAAGATATTGTTCATGATTCCCATGAACACTTCTAGGTAATTCTTCAAGCCAAAGGGCATCACTAAGTACTCATAGTGTCCATAGAGATATCTAAAAGTCATCTATAAGATTGCCTCATCTCGAACTCAAAGCTGGTGATAGCCTGATTTGAGGTATATCTTTGAGAACCATATCGATCCCTTCAGCTGATCAAAGTGGTCATAAATCCTCAGTAGAGGATACTTATTCTTCATGATCACCTGGTTCAAGTGTCAAAAGTCCATGTATAGACCCAAAATTTTATCTTCCTTCTTGACGAACAACAATGGGGCTGCCCATGGGAAAACGTTGGGCCTTACGGACCCCTTCTTTTTAAATTCTTCCACTTGTAACCTTAGCTCCCAGAGCCCTGTGGGAGCCATCAAATATTCAGGTGTAGATATTTGTGTCTTCCTAGGGTACAGACCAATTTAGAAGTCTACCTCTCTATAAGGAGGTAGTCCTGGAACATCCTTTGGAAATACTTCCTCATGCTCGTCTACCACTATATGAAAATATGGACTCGTCTCATCCACTACACTGAGGGTCAAGCTAGACAAATGATGAGTGATCGGTTGCACCCTCCTATGTGTGATTCCATCCTGCACTACTATGTTTTCCTTCTCATCAAAAAAGTAAAATTTATTCCCATCTCTGTGAACACACCGTATTGTGCAACTAAAACAGTCGATCTGAGCATGGGCTGTTAATAACCAGTCCATACCCAAGATGACGTCTTAAGGACTCGATGACTTCATGAGTAAGATCACACTACCAGAACAAGTGTGTAATCATCAAATCCCCTCCCATATGAGTCTATAACCATAATGATTGAGACAATGTCTCCACCGGAACCTCCGAGCTTCTAACAAGGTCTATGGTAAGGAATGAGTGACTGGAACCTGTGTCTATAATAACTATAGCTAAGGTGGAGAATACATAGATCATACCTATAATAATCTCTGGGGGGTCATTGTCATAGGTCTCCTCACTTAAATCTAGCCTCACCCTTGTTCACCAGATCTTGGAACCCATGGTGGACCACTTAGGGGTGGTGGTGGTAGCACCTCATATCTCTGTTCACTGCTTGCCACTTTAACCACTCCCCCACCACATTTTTTGCTATATGGACCACCTTCCTCGAAACCTCTGTCACTACCTCAGCGGCCCTTCGACCATCCACTGATTGTCTATGCGGTGGGTCAGGCAGTCACAAGCCATGTGTCCCCGCTAACTGCATGAGTAGTACACCTTACTCCTCTAGTGATTCTCATTGTCCTGGTGGTCTCGTACCACCAACCCTAAGTCTTGGGGTCATCCTCAGGATGGTCTGGCCCACTTGGACCTCTACATCATTTTTCGGCTACCCACCACAGATGTCTCAGCCACCTGTCACCCATTGGTGGATCCTACCATCGGTGCCTGCTCGGTGAGGAAGTTCTCTACTAGTAGAGCTCGCTTCAGCACCCCAGCCTGTATATGGATATTGAGGGAAATCATCGATGCCTTGATCTCTCATCATAGTCCCTACTCAAAGTTCTGGGCCCTAATGAAAGGGTATCGCACCATATCTGTAGAGTAATGGGAGAGGTATGTAAACCTCACAGAGTACACAACCACTATCAAACTACCTTGCAGTAAGTGAAGTAGCTTCTATATGTGTACTGAGCACAAATTCATAGGGAAGAGATCCTCCTTAAAAAGTCCCTCGAAATCATACTAGGTGAGTTTCAAATCCTCGTGAGTCTAAATGGTCAAACTCCGCCATTTCCCCATTAATCCCTTCAGAAGGCTCGCTGCCAGAACTACCATCTGGTCAAATGGAATCCTAACTAAGCAAAAGACTTACATCACTACCTCCAGCCAATCCTTAGAGACCTGAAGATATTTATCTCCCCTAAACATGGGAGGTCTCTGTCACTAGAACTCATGTAAGGCACTGGGCCTACATGCGTCCTCTACCAGAGCACCGGTAGTAACTACTAACCAACGGGAAGTGGTATCGCTAGGGAACCGCCCGAAGGTTCCATCTTGGGCAAAAGTCCCTGTACTAAAGCCTCATCACTTTTTAGACCATCCACATGGTCACTCACTAGAATTCAAACTATTTTTCTGCATATAGGCATTATAAAAGAGATCAAGATAGACCACAATCAATTTATTATACCTCATGAGCTAACTCTGACTCAAAAAGATCATGGAAAAACACTCAAAGACGCATGTAACTAGTGATTTCATGTACCATTTTGGAAAATAGAATTCAGGATCCTGGTGTATGGATACATCGTCCATCACACCAACACTGGACTCCCCATCTTGAAAGCTAAACTCGTAACACTTAACACTATTTCCCCGTAAAAATTTAGAGACTCTTAGTTCTTCTGGTAGAACTAGAGCTCCCCTCTGATTCCACTTTGTCACAACCCATCCCCTAGGGCCCATGTTGTGACTACCCCAAGCCTGCCTTCCATAGGCCAAGGGATGGAGTCTAGCACTGAAAATTCATATCTTAAAAAGGGATGGAATTTACCTTTAAACTTGTACACACACAGAGATCACAAACTACATAAAGGTAAACACTAAGTAAACCACAACTGTCACAAGACAGATACAATGATTTAAATATAAAATGAAAGTAAATGGGATAAAATACAAACCCAAAAAAATAAAACTGAAAATAAAATGGAGTACAATATCTCTGATAATTCATCCGTAGAAAATTCCACCTGATGGGTAAGTGTAGAGTAGCTGCCGGAAGCCATAGAATTATGCCCTGCCTACTGGATCTCACCAAGAACTGCTTGGTCCTAGGCCACCAAGTCCCACATCAAGGTGTGGTTCATCTTCACAAGACACAACAAGTGTGAGAAAATCCTGTGTAGGGGTGAGTAACACAATACTCTATAGGGACCCCAATCCATAAAAGAAATACCACAAAGCATTACCATAAAGAAAAACCACAAAGCATGATCACAAAGGAAAACAACTCACACCAGGTATAACTCAAAGTATAGAAAGTATAATTATTATTCGTAAAGATAAACATTCATACTGCTGATGGATTTATCATCTGGGCATGCTCATCGCTTGGGCCACCTGGATCACTGAGACCCACTCGTCTCTAGGGCCATCTGGATCACTTATACCCACCTGTCTCTATGAGAGGATCAGTTTGGGATATACCTAACACTAAGAGGGGGGGTGAATCAGTGTTGGGTAATTTTTAAACCAATTCCAACATTTTATCCATGTACCTATTGACATGTTAAGATATTTATTCTCTTATTCTATTTTTCCTATTACATGCAATAATAGAAAGTAGTAAAAATATGCACCCGATATTTTTACAAGGTTCACTACTCAATGTGAGTAGATATTCCTTGTCATGTATGGTGATGACCTGTACATGGATTCTCCATTATAAAGTGATATTATTTTATAGTGTTTGACTAGGAAAACAATCCTCTAATCAGTGTGGATGCCTACACTTAGAGGAGGTAAAAAGATAATTGCTTCCTAGTGTGAGTCCCTACACTCTAAGGGGGACAGGAAATAATCCTATACCAGCTTTCAAAAAGTAGGATATACCCTTACACTTTCTAGTTATTTATACATCCATCTAGGATAGTCTTATTCCTTCTTCAAAATTTAGGTTATGCTCTGATCTTTTTAGTTCACTTCTTGGTTACTTGCAGAGCAGTAGGCAAGAAACTCTCTTCTTGTCTTTCTTCTTCTCTAGTAAAAAACCAACTACACTAGTTCTTCTTCTTGTTTCTTCTTCTTTAGTGCAATGAATAAATTCACTAAAACTCATTCCTTCTTGGATAGAATCACAAACTCCTATGTGATTGTTGAAGCATTAAGGATCATCTCACTGGACATCATCAGAATTAATTCTTCTCTCTCTTTTCCATGAATGCATGTGATCATGCAAGTGAAATTTAAGTTAAACCTTTATTCTACAATACTTCTTCTTATTTACACACATGCACACACTGTTTTGATTCTTTATTTTAGTGGCTTAATATATGCATGTGAATGCATGTATTCATGCACTTACCTCTTCTTCTATCTTGTGTGAAAAACCTAATGGGTATAGTTTCTTAAGCACACACACTGCTTATTTCCTTCTCTTTCTCTTCTTTGCATCAACCACACCAGAATGGGTGATATCCCTTGGAAGGATTCTTCACATGTGTGCACACAAAAGCTTCTTCATTACTTTGAAAGTATGGGTGCATGTGAACATGCATTGTCCCTTTCCTTCATGGGTATCCATCTTCACAAAACCATAGGCTTTCTTCCAAAAATTCACATGTGTGCATGAAAGTACTCTCAAGACTCCTCTTGCAATATACTTATTTATCAAAAATAAAACCCTACAAAATAGAATAGATGTATTGTGAAAATAGTGGGGGTTCAACTTTTATTTGTGAAATTGAGGGGCTCATGGGTCTCTTCCTTGTGCAAGGGATGAAAAAATCTTCCTCTTCACAAAGCTCAGTGAGAGGCTAAGGCTCAACCACTGTCTCACGATAGTGCGGTCTTCACAAATAACAATGAGGGTTTTTAGAAAAATAATCACTTTTTCTCATTAACTGGTACTTTACGAAGGCATTCGAGAGTGTGTAGAATCTATCGAGAGCTTGCGGGATATCTTCTTCACGGAGTAGAAGGATCGTAGGTCCTCAGCTTAATCATTGCAATATAGAAGCACAGAGTGCTCTATTTTTTCGAAATAAGATTTCTTGAGAATTTGGGAGCAACAAACTCTTAATGGATTGGGATCCTCCTTTTGTAAGTGAAGGAAACTCTTCTTCTGCGTTCAAATCCTGTGTAAAATACCGTGGAGATCAATATTTGAATGCTCAGGATTTTCAGTTTGTTTCCTTTTTTGAACGCGAGCTCCTCTCTTCTTGCATGGAATCAATATTGTATGTATCTCATTTTAAATACATTCTTGAATCCATGTGGCCTTGGCAATTTTGTTTGTGTTGTCCAAACCGAGTTCTTCTTCTTAGAGTTATCTGTATGCATGAAAGACGTAAATTTAATGCATAGTTTCGGTTTAATCCGACAACCCTCACAATATCGGCATGATCCTCCTTTGATAGACATAAGTGGATAATCATGGTTCGGTCTTCATCGTCAGTGAGTATTAGTGGCTCCAGTGAGCTCTCGAGGAAGAAGACGATGACACTGGATGATATAGATGTCGTGGAAGATTGATGGTCCTTGTTTAATTTGGCATGTAATGGTATAATGGGTTTATAGGATTAGATGACCATATGTTGTGCTGATCATTCAGTAGAGCAAGACACGGGGTGAGATGAGTGCTCGAGATCACTCGGTTCATTAAAAATTTCATCCCACATCGAAATAGAGATGCATGGAGGTCGCTGTTTATCAATATATCCATTCTTCCATTCAATTAGAATTATTCTCCCCTCACCATGGTACTTACCTGTATCGTTTTGAATAAGGGCATGCTTTTCACCCACCCTCGGCTCCCTGTGAGCATGCTCTGTGCCCATGATCCACGGGCGCACTATGCATCCACTATGTCACTCTTGGGCTTGCCTTGGCCAGCTCCCCATGGGAACGGTTGACCACAATGGTCTCAAACATGCGTCAGGTAGATACTGTCCAGATAGCGCTTGGGATGGACCAAATTTTAGAGTAATTCCAATAAAAATAATTAGTAGAAAACTAAATATTCACTAAAATTCATGTATATATTTAAACACAAACCAACCCATGCATGGCCACCTTTATCTTCCTCTTCTAATCTTATTCAACCACCATTCTTCTTCCTTTATTTTTGGATTATCAGTTACAAATAACTTCAATCATCCTCTAATAATTAACAATTCAATGTTGTAAACAATGTTTCACCTTTAACACAAGTTGATTGAACTTAGGATCAGTGCATCAATTGTCTGAATTGATCAACATGGAGAATTTCCCAAGTGTGGAATCTAATTATATGAATCCATAATAATTCTCCAGGCATCTTCACTTTAACCAATATCTATTAAATTTGGATTTCCTTCTTTATTTTGACCATTAATGAAAAAATTTGACAACAAATACAACTTATACACAAAGTGGTCCCAACAATCTCCCACTTTGTATTTATTTGAAATACTTCAAAGTTCTCTCAAATGAATGATTCAATATAAAAATGAGAATCTTCTCTCTCCCATTCACTTTGATTTCTATCACTTTTGAACTTTCATTTCACTTTCTCTCCCCTTATTGACAATAAATACAAATTTCATTGTAGAGAGGGTATCAGTCTATACTTAAGCAATGTGTCATCAATCATTTCACTCTAAGTATTCTTGATAAATGTTCATTGTAGAAACCAAAAGGATTTTATTTAGAAAAAAAAGACATCCATTATCCACTAATCATGATACCTCATGAGATTAGAACTCATACATGTCTTTAAGGGTTTTCCAATTTCATTTCAAGCTAAGGATAAAAAATGTGATATGAAATAATCAACCAGAAACTCCTAAACTCACTTCAAAAAATAGATTAAAAACATTCAAGTGAAATAGGTAGGATGAGTGACCTTGGGTAAATTTCATTATTCTTATGTCACTGAGTAATTTAGTTACTCCCCCTTTGTAGAATGATATTTATTTTGAGTAACCAAGGATGAGAGATTAAGAAATAACATACCTTTTCCAATGACATTATCTTCAAAAAATCTTCAGAGTAATTAAATTTGATACCAAAAAAAGTTGACACTAATTGTAATAATAACTCTGGAAGCTTATTCATGTGTTTCTCCCTCAAGGGAACAATCCTCATCTCTAGATCTTAGGTTCTCCCCCTAATAGCTTGCTTCACCTTAAATTCCTTGTATAATAAGAACAAATAAAATACATAAGGATTTAAGGGAATAAGGTGGATCCTCATTGCTTCATTATTGTGAACAATAAGGTTGAGATGATTTTCTCAACCAAGATGCTCCATTATTCACACATTCACATTTAATCTTCAATTAAAGTTGTGATTTTGTGGATCTTTGTACTTATTACATTACTTTGTGTGAGAGCCTTCATTATTCAAGATATTTTAGAGCACTAGAATATCCTAGTGCAACTTTAATCTTCTTAAGAAATTCTTTTTGGGATGGAATAAATGTAATGCAATTTTTAATAGTATGACCAGCCTTGTTTTACCTCACACACAAGACTTCCTTATCTTCATGTGAAATCTTCTTTTTTATTTTTTCACTAGCCTTATCTTGTTTATCTTCCATTTCCCTTATTATTTCCAAATCTTCTGTCCAGATAACTAATAGGTCATTAGATTTTGAGGCATCAAGATCAGATCTTCCACATGGATTATTTTGAATGACACCACCCTTCACCTTCTTGGATTTAGAATCCAAGTAATTATCACCCTTCCTTCTTGCAATATTCTTGGGAGAATTAGGTTTTACAAAATTATTCTCACTACACACCAAGGATGATTCAACTATCTTATCCAGATTTTGTGATCTTATTTTCTTATCATATTTGGGTAATTTTTGAGATGAACATGTACCAATGTTGTGACCACTACCATTACATAAATCATAGATGTTATCAAGAATTCCAAATCTGTTTGTAGTAAATAAATGCTTCTAGATCTGTGGATGTTTCTTCTTCTTTTATGGATTTCTCCCCTTTGATATTGGCTTTATATGTGCAATTTCATTTATGGGATTGTACCAAAAATCCAATGCACAATGCCCAAATCTATTACAGCACCAACATTGACCAACAAACCTTATCTTCTTAATATCTTCTGTTTGAGTTTGATGAGCCTTATTATTGATTTGTTATGATCTATGTGGGTAATCATCCTTCAAAATATTCTCCCTATCCACCCTAGACATGGTGATAGGTATCTCATGAATTTTCTTTATCTATACTTGTTTAGAGTTTTTCTTCCACCCTACACTTTTTTTAGAAACATACTTAGAAACATACTTAGAAAGAGTAGTATAAGATATTATGGATGGTACCTGTAATTTCTCAGCTACTTGTGATAGATCATTGAGTGAAGTCATGATATTCTTATCACATGTTAGAGTTTTTTCACCCTTATAATCCTCTAATGAACATTGAATACTAGTAGCATCTATCACCTTCTTTTGTGAGGTCTAAATATGTGTCTTCTCAATATTGGTCAATTGAGCTTCCAATTTTAAACATTAAATATTGAGGATGATATTTTGGTCTTCAATAATTATCATCTCCTCTTCACAAGTCTTCTTTAATGTTTCAACTTCCACTTCATGCATCACAACTTTGTTTTGTAACAAAGATTCAAGTTCCTTGATCTTCTTGGAATTTTCTTCCAAATATAAACCTTTGACATTAGTGATATTATTTAGATCATATTCAAGTGAATGGATCCTATATTCTAGAGTCTTATTGACTACTTCTTTATCCTTAACTTATTTGATCCATTTTGAGGAACTTATTTCATGTTCCCTATTTTTTTCTTCAAAGGATCCAAACTATTTGGAAATATTTAGTCATTCAACAATTTTTTCTTGTAATCCTTTCTCCAAAACATCATTTTCTTCTTCCAGATGGGAAATATCTTCTTGAATTCATTTAAATACTCCACAAAAAATATATACACTTTATTAAAGAATATCATTCATAATATCTCTTAATCTATCAAATGATAATTCTTAATAATTTTTAGATTGATCATCACCACTTGTGCTAGAATTTTCATCATGAGTAAAATTTAAAAATGTACTAATAGATACCTTATGATCATTAAAGGTAGGAAGGTTGTCTATATTCTTGGTGGAAACTTGATCCAACTTCTCATTAATTTCCAAGACTAATGTGTCTTCATTGTCGGCAAGGTATGAAGATGCAGATACTTCCTCTTCTTTAGATAAGAGGGACTCCTTCATCAACTTTCTCTTCTCCTAATTTTTACTTTTCATCATAGTCTTACCATATATGGTCTTCTTCTCACAGACAATTGAAACTTCACTTCATTGATTAATCAGGAAATAAACTCAACTCTTTAAAAGAGAATAACTTCATAGTAAACAATCCAATATAGGTGAACCTGGATCTAATACCAATTGAGAGGACTAGTTTGGGATATACTGCCATCAGGACCAGGCACCATGAAACTTTGTATGGGGAAATGTTAGCCAACTAGTAATGCAAGGTGGGGAGCTAGGCGATCATTAATGTAGAAGCTGGGGAGGTCCAGTTCTAGTCAGTTGGGCCTACGAGTCATATAATGGGTATAGTATGCCTTTGGGCCTTCAGGTCATGTTAGTCCTTGTTTCTAGGACCTATGGGTCATGTAAGGGTTACCCTTTGACCCTTAAAATGGGGATTATCCATAATAAAATAAAAATAAGGCCTTCGGGACATTCGTTCCATGTATGGTGATGACCAGGGCATGGATTATCTACTATAAAGTGATGTTATTTTATAGTGGTTGACAAGGAAAACAATATGATAGTTGGTGTATCTCCCTACACTTTGAGTAGGGAAGAATATCATCTCTTCCTAGTGTGATTCCCAACACTATGAGGGGGAATAGAAATAATCCTCATCCAACATTCAACAAGTAGGATATGCCCTTACACTTGCTGGTTCGTTATACTACCATCTAGGATAGTCTTCTTCCTTATTCAAAATTTAGGTTCTGCTCTGATATTTTTAGTACACTTATTTGTTACTTGCAAATCAGTAGGAAAACAACTCTCTTCTTCTCTTTCTTCTTCTCTAGTGTAGAACCAACTTCACTAGTTCTTATTCTTATTTCTTCTTATTTAGTGCAATGATTGAATGCACTAAAACTCCTTCCTTATTTGATAGAATAAAAAAATCCTATTTTGTCTTTCATGAATTAAGGATAAGCTCATTGGGAATCATTGGAATTAATTATTCTCTCTCTTTTTCATGAATACATGTGATCATGCATGTGGAATTTAAGTTGAACCTTTATTCTACACTACTTCTTCTTCTTTACACATATGGACACACTATTTTTATTCTTTATTTAAGTGGATTTACATATGCATGTGCATACATGAATGAATTTTCATACATGTATGCATAAACTTACCTCTTCTTCTCTCTTTTGTGAAAACTCTAATGGGTAGAGTTTTTTAAGCACACACACTACCTCTTTCCTTATCTTTTTCTTTTTTGCATCAACCACACCTGAATGGGTAATATCCCATGGAAAAAAATTTCACATGTGTGCACACACAAGATTATTCATTCCTTTTCATGTATGGTTGAATATAAACATGCATTGCCCCTTTCCTTTGTGGGTCTCCTTCATCAAAAATCCACAGTATTTCTTCAAACAATTCACGTGTCTTCATGCAAGTACTCTCAGGCCTCCTATTTCAATCTCCTTCTTCTTCAAAAACAAACCCCTAAAAAATAGAATATATGTATTGTGAAAATAGTGGGGGTTTCACCTTTTCTTTGAAAGAATGAGGGGCTCATAGGTCTCATCCACATGCAAGGGATTCACGGCTCTTCCACTTAGTAAATCTTAGTGAGAGGTTGAGGCTCAAACACTGGCTCATGATGGAACAACCTTTGCAAAAAAAAGGGTTTTTAGAAAACCTATCACGTGTTTGTGGGAACTGGTACTTTAAAAATTCATTCGAGATTGCGTAGAACCTATTGAGGGATTTCGGGATCTCTTATTCATAGAGCATAAGGCTCACGATTCCTCTACTTTCTCTTTGCAAAGTGGAACCGCGGAGTGCTTTGTTTTTCAAAACAATATCTCTCGATAATGCGAAATAAACAACCTCTTCATGGCTTGGGATCATCATTTTATATGAGAGGGTAACTCTTCTTCCACGTTCAAAGCCCATGTGAAATACCATGGAGATCGAGATTTGAATTCTTGGGATTTATGGCACTTTGAAAATCTTCAAACTTGCAGGTGAAGATATGCTGAGATCCTCATTTTGTTTCCTTTTTTGAATGTGGGCTCCTCTCTTCATGTTCGGAATAAAGATTGTATGTATCTTATTTTAAATCTATTTTCAAACTCACATAGCCATGGAAACAGCATTTGCCTCAGCCAAAAAGAGTTCTTCTCCTTCACGTTTTCTGCATGCATGCAAGACGTAGATTGCATGCATGATTTTGGTTCAATCTAACAACTCTCATGATATCAGCATGATCCTCCTTTGATAGACAGAAGTAGATCATCATGGTTCGGTCTTCATCATTGGTGAGAAGCAGTGGCTCTGGCGAGCTATAGAGGAAGAAGACGACAACACAGGATGATATAGATACGGCGGGAGATCAACATTCCTAGTTTAATTTGGCATGGCATTGGATAATGGGTATCTAGGATTAGATGACCAGATATCATGTTGATCGGTCAGTCAAGTGAGACATGAGATGAGATAAGAAGCTGAGATCGCTCAGTTCATTAAAAATTTCATCCCACATCGAATGGAGACACAGGGAGTCCACAATTTATCAATAAATCCACTCCACCATTTGTTCATAATTCTCCTCCCTTGTCCACAGTACCATTATGTACCATGTTCACTGAGGGTGTGCTTTACACCCACTCTATGCTCCCTACGAGCATGCTCTATGCCCATGCTCTGCAGGCGCGCTATGTGTCCACTGTGACACTCTTAGGCTAGCCTTGGCCAGATCCCCATGGGCGTAGTTGACCCCAGTGGTCCCGCACATGCCTTGGGTAGATGTTGGCTAGATACCACTTGGGTTGCCATAGTTTTTTAAGTAATTCCAATAAAAATACTTAGTGGAAAAATAATTATGTACTAAAATTCATGACCATATTTAAACACAAACCAACCCATGCATGGTTACCCTTCTCTTCTTCTTTTAATCTTATTCATCCACCATTATTCTTCTTTTCTTTTTGGATTATAAATTACAAATAAATTCAATCATCCTCTAATAGATGATACTTCAATGTTGTAAACATTGTGTCACCTTTGAAAAAGTTCATTGAACTTAGGATCAGTGCATCAATCGTCGGAATTGATCAACATGGAGAATTTCCTAAGCATGGAATTCAATGATATGAATCTATAACAATTATCTATGAATATTCACTTCAACCAATCTCCATTCACTTTGGAGTTACTTCTTCATTTTAACCATTATTGACAACTATTGAAAACATATACAACTTATACACAAAGTGTCCCCAACAATCTACCCCTTTTTATTTGTTGTAAATACTTCCAAATTATATCAAATGAATGTGTTAATATCAAAATGAGAATATTCTCTCTCCTCTTCACTTTTCTTTCTCTCACTTTTGAACTTTAATTTCACTTTCTCTCCCCTTATTGACAAGAAATAAAAAGTTCATGGAAGAGAGGGTATCAATCCATACTTAAGCAATGTTCCATCAATCATTTCACTCTAAGTCTACATGAGAAATTCACGGTATAGAAAACAAGGGGATTTGATTTAGACAACAAAGTCATCCATTATCCACTGATCATGATACCTCATGAGATTAGAACTCATATACTTAACTTCAAGGGTTTTCCAATTTCATTTTAGGATGAGGATAAAAAATGTGATATGAAATAATCAACCAGAAACTCCTGAACTCCCTTCAAAAAATGGATCAAAAACATTCAAGTGCAATAGGCAGGATGAGTGACCATGGGGAACATCCATTCTTATTATGTCACTAAGTAATTTAGTTACTCCCCATTTGTAGAATGATATTTATTTTGAGTAACCAAGGATGGGAGATTAAGAAATAATATACCTTTTCCAATGACATTATATTCAAATAATATTTAGAGTAACAGAATTTGATACCAACTAAAGTTGATACTAATTGGAATAATAACTCTGGAAGCTTCTTCATGTGTCTCCCCCTCAAGAGAACACTCCTCATCTTCGACTCAGATTCTCCCCCTGATAGATTGCTTCACCTTCACTTTCCTATATAATAAGAACATATACAATACACAAGGATTTAAGAGAATAAGGTGGATCCTCTTTGCTTCATTAATGTGAACAGTAAGGTTGAGATGATTTTCTCAACCAAGATGCTCTATTATTCACAATTTCACATTTGATCTTCAATTCTGGTTGTGATTGTGTGGATCTTAATACTTCTTTCATTTCTTTCTGTGTGATCCTTCTTTCTTCAAGTGATTTTAGAGAATTATAATCTCCTGTGGAAAAATTCATCTTCTTAATAAATTCTTCTTGGGATGGAATAAATGTAATTCAATTTTTAAAAGTATGACCAGCCTTATTGCACCTCACACACAGGACTTATTTATCTTAATGTGAAATATTCTTTTTGATTTTTTCACAAGCCTTAGCTTGTGCAAATTCCATTTACCTTATTCTTTCCAAATATTCTGTCCAGATAACCAGTAGTTCATTAGGGTTTGAGGAATCAATATTGGATCTTCCACATGGATTCTTTTGAGTGACATACTTCTTAGGAGTTCCTTTGGATGCACCACCTTCACCTTCTTGGATTTAGAATCCAGGGACTTCTCAACCTTCCTTCTTGGAATCTTCTAGGGAGACTTAGTTTTTACGACATTCTTCTAAATACTTCCCAAGGTTACTTCAACTGTCTTAGCTAGCTTCTATTATATTATTTTCTTATTATCTTTGGGTACCATTTTTGATGAACATGTACCAACCTTGGGACCACTCTAATTACATACATCACAGATGTTATCAATCATTCCAAATTTGTTTGTAGTACACATATGCTTCTAGATCTGTGAATATAACTTCTTCTTTTCTGTATTTCTTGCCTTTGATATAGGCTTTCTATGTGCTTTTACATTTAAGATATTTTACCAACAATCCAATGCACAGTGCCCAAATCTTTTACAGGACCAACATTGACCAACAAACCTTGTCTTCTTGATATCTTTTGTTTGAGGTTACTGAGACTTCTTCTTGATTTGTTATGCTCTCTGTGGGGAATTATCTTTCAACTTCTTTTTCTTATCACCCTTTCCATAGTGGTAGGTATCTCCTGGATTTTCTTCATCCACACTTGTTAGATTTTTTCTTCCACCCTATACTTTTTGTAGAAACATACTTATAAATATTAGTACAGGATGGTATGGATGGTACCTGTTATTTCTTAGCTGCTTGTGATGGATCATTGAGTGAATTAATGATCTTATTATTACATGTTGGAGTTCTTTCACCCTTATAATCCTATAATGAACATTAAATATCAGTAGAAACTGTCACATTCTTTTTTGAGGGCTCAATATATGTCATCTCAAGATTGGTCAACTGAGCTTCCAATTTTAGACATTACATATCGAGGATGATCTTCTAGTATTCAATCATGATCATATTCTCTTCATAAGTCTTCTTTAATCTTTCAACTTCCACTTTATGCATCAAAAATTTGTTTTGTAACAAAGAGTAAAGTTCCTTGATCTTCTTGGAATTTTATTCCAAAGATAAAACCTTGAAATCAGTGATGTTCTTCATCTCATATTCAAGTGCAAGGATATTCTCTTATAGAGTCTTATTGAATCCTTCTTTCTTCTCAACTCCTTTGAGCCATTTTGAGGAACTTATTTCAAGTTCCCTCTTTGTTGCTTCAAATGATCCAACGTGTTTGGAGAGCTTTATGCATTCAACAATTTCTTTCTTGTATGCCTTTCTCCAAAACATCATTTTATTCTTCTAGCTATGTGATATCTACTTGAATGCATTGAAATACTCCAAAAACAAGATATTCACTTTATTCAAGAATATCATGCATAATATCTATTAATATGTCAAATGATAATTCTTGAGAATTTGTAGATTGATCATCAACACTTTTTCTATCATTTTCATCATGAGTAAAATTTACAAATATACTAACACATACCTCCTGATCATTTGAGGTAGAAAGGTTTTCCATATTATTGGTGGAAACATGATCCACCTTCCCATTACTTTACATGCCTAATGTGTCTTCATTGTCGTAAAGGTATGGAGATGCATATACTTCCTATTATTTATAAAAGAGGTATTTCTTCTTCAACTTTCTTTTCTTCTTCTTTTTTCTATTCATCATAGTCTTAGAAAATATGGTCTTATACTCAGAGACAACTGAATTTTCACTGAAACTACACTTCATTGATTAATCAGGAAATAAACTCAACTCTTTAAAATAGAATAACTTCATGGTATAGAATCAAATAGAGGCGAGTCTCGCTCTGATACCAATTGAGAGGACCAATTTGGGATATACCTAACACTAAGAGGGGGGTGAATCAGTTTTGGGGAATTTTTAAACCAATTCAAACTTTTTATCCCTATACCTCTTGACCTATTAGGATCTTGATTCTTTTATTATATTTTCCCTATCACATGCAATAATAGAAATCAGTAAAAATATACACACCATATTTTCACAAGGTTCACTACTCAATGTGAGTATCTAGTCCTTTCCATGTATGGTGATGACCAGTACATGGATTATTCACTATAAAGTGATATGATTTTACATTGGTTGATTAGGAAAACAATCCGTTAGTCAGTGTAGATCCCTATACGTGGATAAGGGAAGGATATAATCACTTCCCAGTGTGAGTCCCTACACTCAGGGGGGAAGGGAAATAATCCTCTTACAAATTTCAATAAGTATGATATTCTCTTACACTTTTTGGTTATTTATACTACCATCTAGGATAGTCTTCTTCCTTCTTCAAAAGTTAGGTTCTGCTCTAATCTTTTTAGTCCACTTATTGTTTACTTGTAAAGTAGTAGGAAAACAACTCTCTTCTTCTCTTTCTACTTCTCTAGTGCAAAACCAACTGCACTAATTCTTATTCTTGTTTCTTCTTCTTTAGTGAAATGACTGAATGCACTAAAACTATTTTTTCTTGTCAAGAATCAAAAAATCTTATGTGATTGTTCAAGAATTAAGGATAATCTCATTGGGAATCATCATAATTAATTCTTCTCTATCTTTTTCATGAATTCATGTGATCAAGCATGTGGCATTTAAGTTAAAACCTTTTTCTACACTACTTCTTCTTCTTTACAAACATACACACACTGTTTTTATTATTTATTTAAGTGGATTCACATATGCTTGGGCAGGCATGTATGCATGTGAATTCATGTAGTCATGTACATGCACAAATGCATTCACTTACTCTTCTTCTCTCTTGTGTAAAAACCCTAATGGGTATATTTTTTAAGCACACACACTACCTCTTTCCTTCTCTTTCTCTTCTTTGCATCAACTAAACCTGAATGGGTGATATCCCTTGGATAGATTCTTCACATGTGTGCACACACAAGCTTCTTCATTCCTTTATATGTATGGGTTCATGTGAAAATGCACTTCCCCTTTCCTTCGTTGGTCTCATTATTCACAAAGACGTGGGATTTCTTCAAACAATGCACAAGTGTGTATGAAAGTACTCCCGGGTCTCCTCTTTCAATCTCCTTCTTAAAAAACAAACCCATGAAAAATAGAATAGATGTATTGTGAAAATAGTGGGGGGTTCACCTTTTCTTTGTGAAACCTAGGGGATCAATGGTCTCTTCTTCGTGCAAGGGATGCATGACTCTTCCTCTTCGCAAAGCACAGTGAGAGGATAAGCTCTCAAATAGCTCTATGTGATTCCACTTTGTAAAGATCAAGCAGAGGACCTATGATCCTTCTGCTCTATGAAGAATAGATCATGTAATCCCTAAATAGGTGTTACGCACTCTCAAATGGATCATGATGGCACGACCTTCAAAAATAAAAACTAGGATTTTTAGAAAACCTATCACATGTTCATGGGAACCAGTACTTTGAAAAGATATTCGAGAGTATGTAGCATCTGTTGAGGGCTTATGGGATCTCTTCTTCATAGAGCAGAAGGCGTACAGGTCCTCTATTTACTCTTCGCAAAGTAGAAGCACAGAGTGCTCTGTTTTTTGAAACAAGAGCTCTCGAGAATGCAAGAGCAACAACCTATTCATGGATTAGGATCCTCTTTTTATAGGTGGGGTAAAATATTATTCTACATTGAAAGTCTATGTGAAATACCATGGAGATTGAGATTTGAATGCTTGGGATTTCCGAAACTTTGAAAATATTCAAACTTGCGGGTGAAGATATTTCAAGATCCTTTGTTTGTTTCTTTTTTCAAAAATGGTCTATTCTCTTCATACATGGAATCAAGATTGAAGGTATCTCATTTTAAATCCCTACTCGAATCCAAGTGGACTTGGAAAATTCATTTGACTCAGCCAAACTGAGTTCTTCTTCTTCGAGTTATCCACATACATGCAAGAGGTAGATTGCATGCATGGTTTCGATTCAATCCAAAAACCCTCATGATGTCAGTATTATCCTCCTTTGATATATAGAAGTGGATCATCATGGTTCAGTATTCATTTCCGGTGAGTAGCAGTGGCTCCGGTGAGCTTTGGAGGAAGAAAATGATGACGCTGGATGACACAGATTTTGTGAGAGATCAATAGTCCTGGTTTAATTTGGCACGGAGTGGGATAATGGGCAGCCAAGATTAGATGATTAGATGCCACACTGATTGGTCAGTAGAGCGAGACACGATATGAGATGAGCAGTCGAGATCGCTCAATTCATTAAAAATTTCACCCCACATCGAAATGGATATGCAGGGAGGCCGTAGTTTATCAATCAATCTGATCCACCATTCGCTCAGAATTCTCCTCCCTTCTCCATAGTACCACCCCATACCGTGTTCACTATGGGCATGCTTTTAACCCACCCTCTACTCTCTATGGGCGTGCTCTACGCCCATGCTCTGCGGGCACACTATGCGTCCAATATGATGCTCTCAGGCTAGCCTTGTCCAACTCCCCGTGGGTGCGGTTGACACCAGTGGTCCCGCACATGCCTCGAGTAGATGCTGGTTGACTAGTGCTTGGGATGGTCCAATTTCTTAAGTAAGTCCAATAAAAATACATAGTAGAAAACTATGTATGCACTAAAATGCATGGATATCTTTAAACATGAACTAAACCATGTGTGGTCACCTTTATCTTCCTCTTATAATCTTCTTCAACCGCCATTATTCTTGTTTTCTTTTTTGATTATCAATTACAAATAACTTTAATCATCATATAATATATGATACTTCAATGTTGTAAAAAAAGTGTAACCTTTGACATAAGCTCATTAAACTTAGTATCAGTGCATCAATCATCTGAATTGATCAACATAGAGACTTTCCCAAGCATGGAATCCAGTGATATGAATCTATAATAATTATCTAGGAATTTTCACTTCAACCAATCTCTATTAACTTTGGAGTTCCTTCTTCATTTTGACCATTATTGAAAATTGTTGACAACAAATACAACTTATACACAAAGTGGTCCCAATAATCTAGGCCAGTTTGATCACTTAGACTCGCTCATCTCTAGGACAGCTGGATCACTAAGACCAGCTCATCTCTTGGGATAATTGGATCACTTAGACTCACTCCTCTCTGGGCCAAGTGGATCACTAAGACCTGCTCGTCTCTTGGTCCAGCTGGATCACTTAGACCCACTCATCTCTAGCCCAATTGGATCACTTAGACCCACTGGTCTCTGGGCTAGCTGGATCACTAAGACCCACTCCTCTCTTAGCCAGCTGGATCACTAAGACCCTCTCATCTTTTTTCTAGCTGAATTACTAAGACTCACTCGTCACCTCCTTCGGGTCGCAGTCTGTTGTAGGATTACTTCTCGTAACGTGCTTGATTCTAGGAGAATGTACTCCTAAATCCATCAGTTGAATCTCAACTACAACAAAATATTACTTAGATTATGTCTAAAGTACTATATCGTTACAAGATTTCCAATGCCGTAGACGGCGCGTCAATCAGATGCCCGATCTGAAAAATATTGGTGTTTTAGTAAATAGGGGACTGGTTGTGTCCGAGCCCAATCTGACCTGGTTGGACTGACTCGACCAACCTGGCCTAGGGGTCATGCATGACCAGACCCAGTTTAGCCAACCCGACCCGAACCGGTGGGGTCTAGGCTTGCCTGGTCCGGCCTGGCCGCTGGGCTAAACCCATTGGGCCTTAATAGACATAGCTCAATCTGGTCATGGGTCCAGTCCGCTGATTTGCCTAATTACCTAGTTTCATTCGGCCCGGCCCACAACAGGCAGGCCGATTCTTTCCCAACCTGGGCTATCTGGTGGCTCGATTTGTCCCATCGGCCTGGCCCGCATCGTTGGGCCAACTCTTCTGCAGCTCAGGCCGCCCAGTGTCTCGGTTCGTGCCACCTTCCCGGCCCGCATGGTGGGATGGTCCTTCCCCTAACCGCATGGAAGGTTGGACCTTCCCATTCCAGGACACCCGCTGGGCATACGATTCGTATCAGACACAGCCGGATGAGGCTGACCACCCCTTCTCCACATGAGGTACTGCGAGGACCGTGTTCCAGGTTCCTGTCGCGGCCCACCAACGTGGGCCGCTCCCCCAACGTGACACCCTAGTGGTGCCACCCTCCTCCATCAATCCTCTCACATGGACAGGTTTCCCCCATGTGACCTGTAGCTTTACCACAAGTCCATCTTGTCGTCGCGGTCTGCAGACCGTGTGGCACCTCGGACGTGGCCGGGTGGCCACGTCCACCTGCCGCCAGCCACTGACCTCTATAATGACAGCCCCTGTTGCTTCCGCAACTTGCTGCCAGCGCACCACCTCCCGTTGTAGCCACTCACTGATGCCACGACCCAATTGGTTGTGTCCCTTCCGCCTGGTATCTCCTCGACCAATGTACTACCTCTATTGCATCACAAAGAACAGTAAGGACGAAAGGAGAGAGGATTGGAAGGAATCATACACAGAAACACCCGAAGAACGATCTGGGTCTGTATTCGTGTTGTCTCGGATTCATTTTTGTTAAAAGAATCATGAAGAACAAAGAAGTAAGGTTGAATAATCACATAAAAAGATATCCCCTTTTTTATCCCACAACATTAACCATCCCACACGAACGATCGATCTATGGGTTAACTAGTTTTTGAGTTAACTTGCGTTCATCGTTTAAATAAAGAATGGGGAAAATAAAAAATTCACTTAAAATAAAACCCCCTACCTGGGATAGGATTGTTGGTTGAGGAAGAATAGGATTGCACACCTCTGTTCTTCATTCTTGATCCACAGCCCGATGTGTCTAGAAATTCTTCAAAGGGTGGAAGAAGGTGCATTCTTCATTCATCGGCACCACCCACCAAAGCCTCATAGCAATTCCAGGATTGTGCTAACCATCCTTCATTGCTTGTTAGGCTATTAATCGATGAACGTGAATTAGTGTTTCTATTATGCTATATTACAACGTGTTTATGATGACTTATTAATGAGGTTCATTAATGAGGTTCATTAATGAAATTTATCATCACATCATCGCTACAATGCAGCGCTGATGCGCCACTACTCAACTACGAAGAAAAAAAATTAAAATAACTTTTTTCTGTTATTTTATTTTTCTTCTGAAAATTCAGAAAATTATATTTTATCCACGACCTATGTTGGTCGAGGTTAATCTCTACCTAAGTGAAACAGGACCTCCCGAGCTCAACGGTACTCTCATATTTCTAATCCAAGTTACCGTTTGGGAGTTATAAGGATTTTAAAATAAAATAATTTTTACTTAATTATATTATTTATTTCCAAAATCTATTTTCCACTGTTGGTCCATGCCAGCCAATGTTAGGTCTTTTTTAGGAAAATCCCTACACTCTGAGTTTAATGGTGCCCTCATATTTTTGATTCGAGCACCGGTTTAAAAGTTAGAAAAATCCTCTCCCAGTTTTATTTAATAAACCTTTAAAACAGTTCAAAAATACATTCTGGCCACTTTGGGCCTCAGAATTATGTGTCATCTCAGAGCCTCGTCTTAAAAAAATCCCATTTAATTATCCAAAAAAACAATTGAATTATGGGGTATTTCAATACTCATGTATTGGTACCATATTCTACTCATTGGTACATAATATAGTTAAGAAAGTGTTTTTAGGAAAGCCCAACTTTACCCTTTCTTCTTTCAGAAATCTATGTTTTCTAAAAAGGGTTTCCAAGAATATTATATCATTATCCTATAATATTAAAAAGAATTTTTTACCCTTTTTTCTTGAAAAAATATATTTAAAAGAATCTTTTTGTCTCTTTTCAAACAAGTCACTTTTCTAACCTTTTTATATTAAAAAAATGAATTTTCTTTTCACCTCGTACGACATGTATGGATTTACCTTCCATCATTTCTTAAAAGCTCACTTTTCATTTCGAAAAGGATAATCTTTAAGAAAATGTTTTTAAAATATATTTTCAAATAAAATGGTTTTTAAAATGTTTTCAACCTTCTTTTATAAGTTTTCAAATACAATTGTTTTCAAAACGTTTTCAAGCTCTTCTTATAATTTTTCGAAGTGTTTTCAAAGAAAAAATATTTTAAAATGTTTTGAATATTATTTTATAAGTTTTCACAGAAAACTGTTTTCAAATAGATTTCATGCCTTTTTATATAAGTTTTTAAGGTATTTTATAAGAAAAATATTTTCAAATGGTTTTATGTATTAAAAATCCTTTTTCAAATAAGAAAGGATATTTTCCTAAAGAAAAGTTTTTTTAAAAATATATTTCAAAATTATTTTCCATATAAGGTGACATCAATTGATGTTACTTATACCAATCTAAAAGTTCCATTAAAATCATTTATATTAATGGGTTATGCTTAATGTCATGGTCTTTATGAAACCCATTTCTCCTTCATGGGTAATATGTATATGAAGCCTATTACTCTTTCACGGGTTAGGATTTTGATGAAATGATTATGAAACCTATACATTTTCCATAGGTTGTGATATGTTTACATGTTTATGATACCCATTTAATTTCATGGGTTATGATATGTTTATTTATGATCTTGTATCACATGTATGTATGATTTCATTATCTGATGGGTGGGACCTATATCTCCCTCTAATGCATTGGGTAAAGCTTTATATCTCATGAGATAAACTAATATGATCTTGTAAGTGAACCTTGACTACTATGATGGCCATGGGGGTGAACCATGACTACTAATATGGTATGAGGAGTGAAATCGTGAAACTATAATGGCCATGGAAGTGAACCATGACTACTATGATGGTATGGGAAGTGAACCCATACTTCTAATATGGTCATGGTAGCTATACCTTAGCTAATATGGAAATCATTATATGCTTATGTTTTTTCCACAATTCCATGTTTTATTCCTACATTATACTTTCATGGATTATGCTCTATATTTCATTATGATTCATGTCTTATGAACTGAAAATATTTATTCCATGATCTTTTTATGTTCTTTGGTATGCAAGGTATGATCTTTTCATTATCATATTCCCATACCCTTATGATATTTTTTATTCTTACATGTCTCCCATTTTTACCATTACTGAGCATTTGATCTCACCCCTTTTATGTTTCTTTTCTCTAGGTTATGATGATATGTACTATGTTTGATATGTCTAATAAGGGTTCTAGTCAAGAAGAACCTAGTGGGAGATGATGTAGCTCACACATGTACCAGTGTTTATGTTTCCATGTTTCCAAAGTAACTATACCAACTACAATCTTGGGCATCTGTTTGTATAATGTTTAAGTATTCCAAAAATGTAATGTGATGTAAATGGTTGAAAAGAGAGGTTCTCTATAGTTGGTATCAGAGAAAAGATATAGTTAACCTTTGTAAATTAGGATGAGAAAACCTTAGTGATATCCCTAGGTTATTTTTATGTATATTTGTTGGGATGTCTCTAATGATAATATAAGGATGAGTTAACGTTTAGGAAAATGTCCTAGAATTTTGGTAAAAGATACAGTGAGTGGTTTCCATGAAATACATCCCTGTCTGGATACTACAAGTGGATGTGGCTCTAGCACAGATGTGCCTAGGGGTGAAAACTCTGGCAAGATGTATTGGGCTTGACTTGGGGTAATCTGGTACATGACAAGAGGCCTTACTACACACTTGGTTTGACACTTCAGCTGGATATGCTTTGGGAATTCACAAACACTTCATGAACCATAATGAAGGATTTAGATATAAGTTATCTATGAATAACCTAGTTTAAACCCTAGGTTTCATATATTATGTAAGGTGTCATGATATAGAAATCCTATAATAATTATTTTCAAGGCTATGTAGTTTTCTGTTATGATAAGTAATGCTCACACTATGCTTCTTGTTTTAGTCAATGGTGGGAAATGTAAAGAATTGGATTAATGTTGAATGTGATGGAATATTTTATGATGATTCATCAAGTGGTATGATCATTGGAGTGAAAGATGTCATGATCATTCTTAATCAGTTTTCACGGAACAAGATTAACAATGTTTACCTTGAAAAACTCTCAGAGTCACCAAGGAAGATAAATAATGAGTTCGCTGAGAGTTTCGGTAATGGAGACTATGAAGGAAATAAGATTTGGTTTCCTTTGTGTTAAGAATGAGGAAATATTCACCTAAGTGAATGTCTTACAGGAACAAGAAGTTGTTTTGACTATGGAAAATGAGGACACAAAGAAAGTGATTGTAAGGGAAAAATAAAGAGTTTGGTTAACGAAATGGATGATAATTTTGGCATCCCTAAGTCATAATTGAAGTTCAAGTGTTTTAAGTGTATATAAAATGGTCATGAAACCCAATGTCCCAAGAGAAAATTTTGTGAATAGAATCCACAAGGTGGTGCGAGTAATGGTTACATTTTAGATGATGATGAGACTACGAACGAAATGTGAAAGGAAATAAGTATTATTGTTAATGGATTAAGGATGAAGTCATCAAAGTATTTATTTACTTGGATTCAAATGTTATGAATGATTAAATATACAATTATTTTTCTACTTATGTTTTTTTTCTTAGTATTTAAAAGTTTATGTTGGACTAGTGAAGTGATTTAATGACAATATGATATTTTGACTAAGTAAAGGTAACCCTTAATATGTTCTTTATGACAAGATAATGTTGTACGGATAAAGATACATGGGATATGAATAAGTAAATTGGAAATTATTTATTACCTTAGAACTAAGTAAGGACTTGTTTATAGGTGGTTTATGCTATCACTGATGAAGTTTACAACATTTTTTGATTTAAGGATTAAATCAAATATACTTTGGAATGAGGAAGCATGCATTTTTTCCAAAATGATTTATGGTAATTCAGGTTATTACCATGTTTCAAGAGAATGTATGATGAGGGTATTCACATGTTTGGAGTGTGACAACCAAGAGCTATATTATGATATACAAGGGAATCAATATTAATCTAATTTCGTGACTCTCTTTCTAAAGTGTGGGATTTTTCATCTTTGATAAGGGTTATAAGGTTAACCATTCATGAAATGTTTAAGTTAAATTTTGGATGAAGTATTTGTGCACTGATTTTGTGTTGAAAAACTTAGTTAAAAGGCTAATAATTGATTAATCTTGTTTCAAGGATGTCCATATTATATATTATATTAGTGTGGTTTTAAAAAAGACATCTTGTATGTAGGGTGGCAACCAATCAAGTTTGGAAAGGCCACGGGTCTTGAACTCATGACCAAAGAATGATAGGGTTTCATGCCTACCACTTGCCTACGCGATGTCCTGGTTAATGTATAATTATTTTTGTTGAATAAATATTTATGATGAACTAGTAGTGTTAATTTTTATTTTTAATGCATGTTGATTTTTTAAAAGACAAATAGTTATAAATTTTATTATGTTATGGGACTTAAGATCCATTAAAAGTGTATTTTAGTTCTTTATTCATCAAATTTAATTTATGGACATTCATTTCATGAGGTAATGGATGTATTAGAAATTTTTCAAAGCATAACCCAAGAAATAAATTTTTTTTGTAGAAACTTATCAAGAATTACTAAATATTCTGAAAGTGATCAAGAAAAATTGTTGTCCTAATACCTTAATGTTTTTTGAGTTTATGGGCTTTTAAATCATCACATATTTATGGATTTTAGGCCCTCAACTTTCCTTTGATCATTCACTTGTTTTTTATTGATAAACTCAATCACTTCATATAAATATTTATGTTTTTCCTCCATGTCCAATATTCAATCCTAACCTATGATCTCTTATATAGAAACCCAATTATATGTTACTTTGGGTAACCGTTATGGTTCTAAATTTCCTTTTTAAGGGAAGTTTTAGTATCCATTATTACGTTGTGGGTTTTTATTAATGAAACTTTCAAGTATTAAAACCTTGATAACCCAGATAAATTTCAAGGGTGAAATTCATTTTATGGGGGGTGAAATGTAACACCCCGAGTTTTTATAGACCTATTATTTTGAATAATTTAAAATTTTCATATTTCAATTTACTAATTCAAATATTCCTTTCACACTAAACCAATATTTATTACATTACAATAAACACTGACTTTTCTTACGATACACACAACACTGAGTTAGCGTATGATACACACAACACTGAGTTTATACAAAAAATCATTTTATTGATTAAATAATATTATCATAACCTATCTGTTAAAATTATTTATATGAATAGTAGTAACTAATTTTCTAATATTGTATACAATTTTTTAATATAAATAAAAAAATATTGATAATAAAATATATGATTTTTGGTAAAGTCCTTCTATGTCTAAAAATATTGTTTTTAATGTACTTATAATAAAATTAATTCTAGAAAAATTTAGAAATTGAATTTGATAAAATAACCTCATTTTTGAATTTATAATGTAAAAATTAGATTAGGGTGAAAATTTTGGATTTTTCTGAGAAACTTCATTTTTTGGATGAATAGTGAAAAGTATCGGTTTTTAATTCAAAATTTTTTTAATTCAATTTATTTATAAGGTTTAAATATATTTTAATTTTATTTAAAAGTTTAATTATATAATATTTTTATCAATTAATTTAATTTTGATCATTGGAACCATTTTCACATTTAAATTGGATATTAAAACTTAACAAACATTTGATCATTTTTACTATAAAACCCCATAGTATCATCCCAACAGCGGAATTATTTTTAAAATTAATTTCTGAAACTTCTATGATTATAATTTTGAAAATTTGATTCAATATTTGGAATCATAATAATTTATAATTTCTATTATGGTAAACTCTTTTTTGACAAAAAACATTAGTGAGGTGATTAAAATTAATTACATCGATTAAGAGAAAAATTAGGTTAATAAAGTAATAAACATTAAATATAAGAGACAAAACGACCTATAAAAATGTACAAAACGGATTTTATATCCCTATTTTTTTCACACACTATCTACTCTTATGTTTTTTTGGTTTTTTATGACGTTTTTAGGTAATAACATGTGCACACCTAACTTGTTTCTAAAAATTCCATGTGAGTCATTTTCCTTCCCTATAAAAGGATACCACCTCTACCCATTCCTAAAACCTCTAGAACATTTTAGTTCTATCCAAGATATTCCCAATTATCCTCCCAATAATCCCACCTTAAACCTTTAATCCTACCTTTGGGCATAAATATTCTCAATTAATACTTTTCTCATAAACCAAAAGGAGTTACCGGATTAAGAGGTAATGTCTTCTCTCAAGCTCATTTACTTTATTTTTATTATTCACACCCTATACTATATTTATTCCATTATTGTGTGACAAAAATAGTATCCCACGTATATTAGGATGTTTTATGAAAATATTTTTACCAAAACTTACACACACCTCCTTCTAATTGATATTGAACATACAGTTTCGGTGTATAACAAACTACTACCTCACAAACCAATGATTGTTCATTTTTCATTTACCACCTATCATGGTGACATTATGATGGAAAATATATTTATATTTATTATATATAATATTTATTATATCTTTAATCTTCTTTATTCCTTTTACAACACACATCTCTTTACTTTCCATTTAGTGTTAATATGATAATCTCATTTGAGGAAGTGTGGACTACAGCCCCCTCAAAGCGATGTGATTCATTCACACACCACATAGAATGTATTAATAATGGGTTTAATGAAATTATATGATATATATGATATAGTAATGATAATATAATAATTATATATATATATATACATATGTAATTTATATACTTTATTTCAATACGATAATAAAAATGGAAACAACATTCATGCGTACGTACGGCTTACCGTCTCTGTGAATGGTATATTCCATTTCATAATTCTTTATTATATAAATTATTATAATATACACATAATAGATATAAATGATATTTATATCATTATTAAAATTCTATAATCATGATATAATTATAAGGACCAATAGTATAACAAATTAAGACACATGGAAAGAATAAAGTGAATATTACTCAAAGTGAAACCTTAACAAAGGATCCTTAACAAGTGAGTGATATAAGGTCATAATAAAACTATATATGGTAATATATATGAGACTATGATTCTATAAAATATCTATAATAAACTTATAATTATTATACAGGAGGCTTGTACGAGTACAGAGAGAGTCAAGACACAAGATAAGGGGATTTCATCTCACTTTTAATTTCTGTGAGATACATGTTATTTTCACCACTATTTAATTTTATGTGGTGTATGTACTTAATATGATTATATTCTATTTATTTTATACTTAAATTTATGGGTATTCACAGGTCCATTTTATGATCCTACTTACATGGGGTTTAACTTTCAAAAGTTACCAAATTGGTAAAATGTTTTGTCTCAATTTGTCTTCTTTGAGACTCGTGTTTTTTATGCACCTAAACTCTTTTTCGAGGTGCATATATTTACATTTTTCATGAAATATAATGAATCTAAATATTTTCATTATTTTATATGCTTAATTTAATTTAATTTCCTTACATGGAGGTTATGAACCCAAGATACCAAGTTATAAGATTTTATTGAGACAATCACATTGCTTTTTGAGATTGTTTATGTTTATGCTTCCTTTGATGAAATCTTATGATCCATCTCTCAATAATATTAATTAGTTTCCTTATACTCCGTTATTTCATGATATAATAATGTATTGGTACCATATTCTACTCTTTGGTACATAATATAGTTAAGAAAGTGTTTTTATAAAATCCCAACTTTACCCTTTCTTCAGTTGGAAATCTATGTTTTCTAAAAAGGGTTTCCAAGAATATTATATCATTATCCTATAATCTTAAAAATATATTTTTACCCTTTTTTATTGTAACAATATATTCAATTAAATATTATTTTCTCTTTATAAACAAGGCACTTTTATAACCTTTTTACCATGCCAAAGGAATGTTCTTTTGACCTCATACGACATGTACAGATTTACCCACCATCATTACTTCGAAGCTCCCTTTTCATTTTTAAAAGGTTAATCTTTAAGAAATTTTTTTTAAAATATATTTTCAAATAAAATGGTTTTCAAAATTTTTTTAATATTATTTTATAAGTTTTCAAGTACAATGGTTTTTAAAATGTTTTCAAGCTCTTTTTTGTAATATTTGAAAGTGTTTTCAAAGAAAATGGTTTTTAAAATGTTTTGAAGCTTATTTTATAAGTTTTCAAGGAAAAGGTTTTCAAAATGATTTCATTAATTATCTATAATTTTTCAAGTTATTTTCTAAGAAAAATATTTTTAAATGGTTTTATATATTAAAAATCCCTTTTCAAACAAGAAAGTATATTTTCCTCAAAAAAAAGTGTTTTTTTAAAGATATTTCAAAATTATTTTTCATCTGAGATTAAATATATTGATGTTAATCATGATAATATAATGGTTCCATTAATATCCTTTCTATGAATGGGTTACGCTTAATATCATGATATTTTTGAAACCCATTTCTCTGTCATAGGTAATATGTATATGAAATCCATTACTCTTTCACAGGTTATGCTTTTAATGAAACGATTATGAAACTTGTAATTTTTTCACAGGTTCTGATATGTTTACATGTTTATAATACCCATTTAATTTCATGGGTTATGGTATGTTTAGTTATGATCTTATGGAACATTTATGTATGATTTCATTATGTGATTCATGGGACCTATATCTCCCTCCAATGCATTGGGTAAAGTTTTATATCTCATGAGATAAACTAAGATGGTCTTGGGAGTAAAGCTTGACTATTATGATGGCCATGGGAGTGAACTATGACTACTAAGATGGTATGAGGAGTGAACTCGTGATACTATGATGAACATGGGAGTGAACCATAACTACTATGATGGTATGGAGAGTGATCCCATACTACTAATATGGTCTTGGCAGTGATGTCATGGATACTATAGAAATCATTATATGCTTATGTGTTTTCCACATATCCATGTTTTATTCCTACGTTATGCTTTAATGGATTATGATCTCTATTTCATTATGATTCATGTATTATAAACTGTTAATATTTATTCCTTGTTCTTTGATATGTAGTGTATGATCTTCTATTTTCATGATCACATTCTCATACCCTTATGCTCATGTTTATGCTTACATGTCTCCCTTTTTTACCCTTATTGAGAATTTGATCTCACCCCTTTTATGTTTCCTTTCCTCAGGTTATGATGATATGTACTATGTTTGATATGTCTAAGAAGGGTTCTAGTCAAGAAGAACCTAGTGGGAGATGATTTAGCTCACATATTTACTGGTGTTTATGTTTCCTTGTTTCCAATGTCACTATACCAACTATGGTCTTGGGAGTCTATTTGTATAATGTTTAAGTATTCTGTAAATTTAATGTAATTTCAACAGTTGAAAAATGAGGGTCTCTATAAAAAAATACAACTTCATTATACCATCATCCATAACTAAGCTTGTGGTATGGGTCGTGAGACAATCTTACATACACTGAATTGTTCCTGTATAACCATCTTGAAGATCCCACTCACCCTGGTGAGAAAATATATCTCAATCTGGAGATAGAAAGGTAAATCCCCTTAGAAAAAATTTGATATGATCCTGGTATGAAGTTCCTAGTCATGATCCAAGTATCACTGAGAGAGGGAGGTGTGAATCCGTGATATCTTTTTACTTTTTAAGTTTCCCCTTTTTGAAACAAACTTCACCTCCTGTTAAAGAGTTTCTTCCCTGCTAAACACACACAACCACAGGAACACAAGATTTACAAGGTTCACTACTCAACAAGAGTAGCAACGTCCTTGGTATGGTATGGAAACAATCTAGTACCACACATTCCACTAGAAAACAATACTTTGATGTGGAATACAATGAGTAGGATATACCCTTACACTCGTGTAGCACTTGGAAAACAATCCTCAAGCGCGTGTGCAACCTCTTAGCACAAATAGGGAATTACAGTATTTTAGTGCTTCTTCACAGTTGAACAGTTGTATTCTCTAAAGTACAGATATTCACTTTCCTACCTAGAAGCTGGTAAGAAATCCCATATTCACAACTGAATATGTGTGAAGACCCCAAATTTTTCACGCAAACTTTAGGATATCTTGCGTGCAATTCAAATTCCTTGCACGTAAAAATTCGGTTTTGGCGTGAAAAACTTTTTCGCGCAACTTCCCTTTTTTGCACAACTTTTTCTCTTTTCGCGCAGCTATCCTCTTTTTGTGCAAATTCCTTTATTTTCATGAAACTCACTTAGCATATAATTTTATGCACACCAGATCTTGGGATTTCTTCTAAGTGTTTAGCATTAACAAATTAGAATGGTTCACCTCATATTTATAGGCATTTTTTACCCTGCATGAAAACCATTAATCCGCGTGTAAAACCTTCTTAATTCGCATAAAAATTCTTTCATGCAACTTCACATTTTGTGAAATACTCCAATATTTCATGCACACCATGCCTTTACAAATTTTCGAGCTTCTGATCTTGAAATACCTTTTGGCGAAAAACTTCATTCCTCTATTTTGCGCATCGCGCTGATATTTCACGCAACCCGCTACCATTTCACGCACCACTTTATTTTATCACATAGCTTGACTAAATTTCCATGAACTCCATGACTTTGGAATTTTTCGATGTTTTCACCTTGAATCATGCCTTGCACGCAAAAATCTAAACCATCTTCAATCTTGCACGCTAAATCCATTGCCAAAAACACATTGGAATCACGCACCTTTAACTGTGCTTTTATGCCACCCCTAGATTATCCATTGGTTTGTTATTTCTCTCTTCAATGCTTCACATAACCATTCTTTAGCTTTTATCATGAATTCCACTATCTTTATATGTATCCTTTGATAGAACAGATCTAGCATCGTTAGAATTACAATGGGAAGTACTAAAACTTCCCTATATTCTAGCAGCATCATTCCTTCCAATCAAAAATGTATATGACTGGCATCATCATTTCTCCCCCTTTCCATAATAATGCTTGCATCATAAGTTCTCCTGACTTATGATATTTGTGATATACATATCAGCAAAGCATCGTCCGGTTTCTGGTCACTACTAGAAAAGAAGGTTATACCAATGGTTCTAAACCGTTGGCATAGGCAGGAAAACCGTTGGTATAGCCTATACCAACAGTTTTCCAAACCATTGGTTAGTAATTCATGAGGAAAGCCTTATACCAACGGTTTGATCTAAACTGTTGGTATATTGTTTTATTAAATTTCTCCCAATGTATACCAATAGTTTATAACCATTGGTACTGCATTTTTTGAGAATTATTATACCAACGGTTTTCAACCGTTGGTAATGTGATTTTCTAGAATACCTATACCAACGGTTTAGAACCATTGGTATTGTGTTTTTTCATAATTCCATAACACCTATACCAACGGTTCTAAACCGTTGGTATTGTGTTTTTCCAAAATTCTAGAACACCTATATCAACGGTTCTTAACCACTGGTATAGTGTTTTTCCAAAATTCTAGCACTCTTATACCAACGGTTTAGAACCATTGGTATTGAGTTTTTCTAGAACTGTTGCACAACAGCCCCCCTCCAGTAGCCCCTCCACTATACACCTACACCTGCATAAAAAATATCACAAAAACCACATACAAACTTAAAAAAGTATAAAAACACCTAAAATAGCACAAAAAAACACATAAAACCATCAAACTCTTCTGACCATGTCATGTACTACAATTACCTATTTCAATCTTCATATTATAACAATCATCCGATAGTAATTCACCTCACCCCTACACAACACCCCAACCAGCACATCCCCCCCACCTCCCCATCAAATTCTAATAGGCAGAATAGTATGATAAATACCTATTAGAGTTAAATAAGAGTTTGAAATTGGCTCATATCCCTTTTTTTTTTTCTGATCCTAGATTTGGGAATGTAATGATTTGTGATGAATTTTTCATTGAACTTGTATTGTTTATAATATATGGTGAAAAGGTATTTTCTTAGGAGTCTCGTCACTTTTGACCCCATGAGTGAAACTATCCATCTCATGAAAAAGACTTTGCGACTATCATTGATGAGTGTAAATTTCAGTTGTATTCACTAAAAATGATGTCCTTTTCAAACAAAAGAGAGACTTTGAGCAGTTCCATCCACACTTCACCTCATATTGAGGTGAGGTTAACTTGTACATGTCACATATGACCCATGGATCATTTTCCTAAAGTTTTAATAGAATCTGAAAGTGTTTGGTTGGTTTTCTGTATGCCAGTAGTTGTTTTCACTTAAAATCTTGTCCATTTCAAATAAAAGTGAGACATTTTGAGTGGCACCGACCACACCGTGCCTTAGATTGAGGAGGGGTTGACTCGTACATGTCATAAAAGACCCATGGATACATTTCCTAAAGTATCAACAGAATCCGAATGCGTTTGGTCCGTTTTCTGTATGTCAGTTGTTGTTTTTACTTAAACTATTGTCCATTTCAAATAAAAGTGAGACACTTTGAGTGGTTCTGGACACACCGTTCCTCGGATTGAGGCAGGTTTGACTCATACACGTCAAAAATGACCCATGGATCGTTTTACTAAAGTATCAACACAATCTGAATGTGTTTGGTAAGTTTTATGTATGTTGTTTATTTTACTTAAAAGTGTATCCATTTTAAACAAAAGAAAGACACTTTGAGTGGTACCGGCCACATCGGCCCTCGGATTGAGGCGGGTTTGACTTTTACATGTCACAAATGACCCATGGAAACTTTTCTAAAGTATCAACAGAATCCGAATGTGTTTGGTCGGTTTTCCGTATGTCGGTTGTTGTTTTCACTTAAAATCATGTCCATTTAAAATAAAAGTGAGACAGTTTGAGTGGTACCGGCCACACCGTGCCTCATATTGAGGCGGCGTTGACTCGTACACGTAAAAAATTACCCATGGATACTTGTCCTAAAGTATCAACAGAATCAGAATGCGTTTGGTCTATTTTTCGTATGTCAGTTGTTGTTTTGACTTAAACTGTTGTCCATTTCAAAGAAAAGTGAGACACTTTGAGTGGTTCCGGCCACACTGCGCCTCGTATTGAGGTAGGGTTACATGTCACAAATGACCCATGGATCGTTTTCCTAAATTATAAACACAATCCAAATGCATTTGTTCAGTTTTCCATATGTCGTTTATTTTACTTAAAAGCGCATCCATTTTAAACAAAAGAAAGACACTTTGAGCATTATCGGCCACATCGGCCATCGGATTGAGGCGGTGTTGACTCATACACATCACAAATGACCCATGGAAACTTTTACTAAAGTATCAATAGAATATGAATGTGTTTGGTTGGTTTTCTGTATGCCGGTTATTGTTTTCACTTAAAATCCTGTCCATTTCAAATAAAAGTGAGACAGTTTGAGTGGTACCGGCCACACTGTGCCTCATATTGAGGAAGGGTTGACTCGTACACATCAAAAATGACCCATGGATACTTGTCCTAAAGTATCAATAGAATCCGAATGCTTTTGGTCCATTTTCCGTATGTCAATTGTTGTTTTGACTTAAACTGTTGTCCATTTCACAGAAAAGTGAGACACTTTGAGTGGTGATGGCCACACTGCGCCTCAGATTGAGGCAGGTTTGACTCGTACACGTCAAAAATGACCCATGGATCGTTTTCCTAAAGTATAAACACAATCTGAATGCATTTGGCCAGTTTTCTGTATGCCATTTATTTTACTTAAAAGTGCATCCATTTTAAACAAAAGAAAGACACTTTGAGCAGTACCGGCCACACCGGCCCTCAGATTGGGGAGAGGTTGACTCATACACATCACAAATGACCCATGGAAACTTTTCCTAAAGTATCAATAGAATCTGAATGCGTTTGGTTGGTTTTCCGTATGTCGGTTGCTGTTTTCACTTAAAATCTTGTCCATTTAAAATAAAAGTGAGACACTTCGAGTGATACCGGCCACACTGTACCTCAGATTGAGGAGGGGTTGACTCGTACACATCACAAATGACCCATGGATACTTTTCCTAAAGTATCAACATAATCCGAATGCATTTGGTCTGTGTTCCATATGTCAGTTGTTGTTTTGACTTAAACTGTTGTCAATTTCAAAGAAAAGTGAGACACTTTGAGTGGTGCTGGCCACACCATGCCTCAGATTGAGGCGGGGTTGACTCGTGCATGTCAAAAATGACCCATGGATTTTTTTCCTAAAGAATCAACACAATCCGAATGTGTTTGGTTGGTTTTCTGTATGTCATTTATTTTACTTAAAAGCGCATCCATTTTAAACAAAAGAAAGACACTTTGAGAACCAAATGCATCCTCAACGAAGACACCCTCCCTAAAGGTCTGTTTGAAGAGAACATCATGAATGATCAATATTATGCACCTTATAACAATATTATTTTCCAACCAAGGAGAATTTTTTATACCATGTTTAAAACTCACAAGTTGGCCCAAATGAGATTCCACTTCAAAAATAACCATTTTGTGCTGACTTCATATCATAAATCCCAGCAGAAGAGGCCTGTCCTTTTCTTTAAGAGAAGACACATCACAAAAGACACATTGAACTTCATAATAACCAAACTATTGATTTCCCTGAATAATTTTCCACCATGCATCTGCACAGCTAAGCAACAGTAGAAAGCATAAATTATATTGGAACAGGATTGTAAAATTTATTCTCAAAAAATTGAAATAGTAATCCTAAAGTAACATACATTTAAAATAATAAAAGTAAAAAAATCAATGAAACATGCAGCACCTCCCCCTCCCACCTCAGAACCCCCCTTTGCACAACCCCTTCCCCCAGCATCCCATCCCCTGCCCCTATCCTCCCCTCCAACCTGCTCAACCTTTTCCCCCGGCAACCCCCTCCCGCTTGACATCACCCAGCCCCTCACCTACCCTCCCCTCCCCTTCCCTGCCCTCCCCTCAAACCTGCCTAGCCCCTGCCCCTCCCCTCCCCTCCCCCCTGCCCACCCTTTTCCTCCAACAACCCCCTACCCCTCCCCTCCCCTCTCCCCCTGCCCACCCTTTTCCCCCAGCAGCCCCCTCCCCTCCCCTCCCCCTACCCAACCTCTTCCCCCAGTACCCCCTCCCTCCTGCCATCATCCTCCTCTCCCCGACCCTCCCCTCCCCTCCCCTCCCCTTCCCTACCCTCCCCTCATACCAGCCTAGCCCCTTCCCCTCCCCTCCCCTCCCCCCATGCCCAACCTTTTCCCCAAGCATCCCCCTCCCCTACCCTCCCCTCCCCTCCAACCTACTCAGCCCTTGTCCCTCCCATCCCCCCCTGCCCACCCTTTTCCCCCAGCAGCCCCCTGCCCCTCCCCTACCCTCCCCTCCCCTCCCCTCCCCTTCCCTGCCCTCCCCTCCAACATGCCCAGCCCCTTCCCCTCCCTTCCTACCCACCCTTTTCACCCAGAAGCCCCCTCACCTCCCCCCTCCCCTTCCCTCCCCTCCCCTCCCCCCTTCAGCAGCCCCCTGCCCCTCCCCTCCCCTCCCCCTGCCCACCCTTTTCCACCAGCAGCCCCCTCCCCCCTGCCCAACATTTTCCCCCAATAGCCCCCTCCCTCCTGCCATCACCCAGCCCCTCCCCTCCCCTCCCCTACCCTCCCCTCCCATCCCCTCCCCTACCCTTCCCTCCCCTCTAACATGCCCAGTCCCAGCCCCTCCCCTCCCCTCCCCCCTGCCCACCATTTTCCTCCAGCAGCCCCCTACCCCTCCCCTCCTGCCCACCCTTTTCACCTAGCATCCCCCTCCCCTCCCCTCCCCCTCCCCTTCCCTCCCCTCCCCTCCCCACTGCCCACCCTTTTCCTCCAGCAGCCCCCTGTCCCTCCCATCCTGCCCACCCTTTTCACCCAGCAGCCCCCTCCCCTCCTCTCCCCCTACCAAACCTCTTCCCCCAGCACCTACTCATTTATGAAATAAGTTTACATGCAGATATAGTAATATTTAAAAATAACAATACATACTATGTATGACTAATAGGGAAATACTTTAATAAGAAATTCATAATTATGTATAAGAAATCTGTTAAAACAGTAAGTATGATAAATTTGGAAACACTTCAATTAGCATTCCAGAATTGAGTTGGCATCCCCAAAATTCCCAGAAGATCCACCATTACTAAAATAGAAATCATCCCCTGAACAGAATGGAAATTTAAAAACAGCATGATTCACTTCAAAAAAACACAAAAATAAGAACATAATCAATAATGTACAATTACTACTTGCAAAAGCACATTTATTTGCATGTGATTATTCCAAGAATGTTACTATAAGGCATAAAACTATCAGGAATAAATGACATAAAATGCACTTCTATGGTAAAATGACATAAACATGAAATACATGGCTAACTAAGAAAGCTAAGTAATACAAAATAGAAAAATGGGTATCACAGTACCAAGGAATAATAAAGGTCTATGTAGTAGAATAATCATACAATAAGAATCAAGTGCAAAAAAGAGATCTGATAACAACATCCCTATGAAGCAGAGGAAAACCCCAGAGTGGAAAACCAGGTTCAAAAATAAAGAGTTATACAGAATTAAAAAATGTAATGGATCAATCTTCCCCTGATCACCATCACCATCACCACTGTCATCATCGGCCTCATCCTCTCCACCATCTCTATCCTATTCGTCATCCTCATCATCATCCCCATGCTCATCGTCGGCCTCATCCTCGTCCTCAGCCCCATCCTCGCCCTTGGACCCATCCTCGCGCTCAGCCCCATCCTCGCCCTCGTCCTCATCCTCGCCCTCGTCCTCTTCAGCATCCTCCTCATCACCAGGAACGTCATCATCTCGACTGCCACTAGATCTTCCGGATAGTGCATTGGATAATTCACCCATCGATGACATAAATTTCTGACAAGCCGTGTTAGCCTCTGGTGGAAGTGATGAAGATAAAGCTTTCATCGGTTTCATAAATTCTTTGTCCCTTGTTTGAACTTGTAATTCCAACTCTGTGACCCTTTTATCAGGCTGTCTTGCATGCTCATTGACCTGTTCCAACTCGGTGGTACTAGAATGGATACCTGGAGAGGACAAATACCTCGTCGGGACTATATTCTTACCAGGTCGGCAGCGTACTCGACCAGAGTGATCCTCTCCCAAAACCTGATATAAATGATCGTGTGGCCCAAAATTGTCAGGCTCCTGGGCATCAAGAGCCTCTAAAGAAGCCTGTTAAAAATATTAATAGATTAATAAATTTCAAAATAGATATTAAAATTTAAAATAAACAAATAAAAACTTACAATCTTTTCTTGGGTTGATTCATTTACCGCAGTTCCATATTTTTTTCTTCTACTCGAGCAAAAGAATTTACTCGAGGGATACGTCCTTCAATATTCAATTTGTGATTCTGTAATGACATTGAAACAATATAAAGTGAAAGTATAATCATATATTCAATATTCAATAAATCAAATAATTTAAGTAGGAAACAATAAAAAGGTAATGTCCTAAAAAAAATTATAAACAACTATATCATACCAGCTGCCTCTCATGATATGACATAGTTGTACACTCCAAAGTGTGGAGGTATTGCTTGAATCAATGTTTTTTTTTCAGAAGATTCCTAAATAATTTTTAATAATAAATAAGATTATATTAATGAAAAATATGAAAACTCTCATTTAAATACCTCAAATAAGATTAATACCTTATTTTTGGCAGTCGCCCAATGGGTAATCATTTGGCGATACTGCTCTATCAGGCATTCAACCATGATAGGTAATTTTTCTAACTTCGTGACCACTCTATCACACCATCCAACATATAGGTCATGCTTATAATCTTCCAAATATCTCCTAACTCTTTTAAATGCTCTGTTCATGCACCTTCGCCATCATGGAAGTTAAACCGAAGCTGAAACCCAATAGATTAGTTCATATAAATACAAAAAAATACTACATTAAATCCAATAGATTTTTTACCCATATTTGTGCCCACGCATTATCTTTGACTTCTTGTGGCAGATTTCTCCAAGAGAGAGGGATAACCGGAATGATATCGGAGTATTTGGATAGCGTCGCCAAAAAACCCCAACATTCCTGCCCAGATTTCTCAATCATTTGTCCATCAACATTGTATTCAACCATCAACTGTGTCTGGTGGTTCCATACCGCACGAAATCGAGTACACCCCCTCCCCCTCCTTCTATATGTAGATGAATCTATTATTAAAGAAAAATAATATCAGTAAAAGTTATAATAAAATAAATTTTGGTATAAAAATTTGATAGAGTTATATAAATATACCTGTGGTGGTTAGATCAATGGACGTCATTGGATGTGCAGAAGCTGAAGGAATATCCTGTACAGGTGGAGTGTCCCTCAGTGTACGCTCCTCAGCCACATATTGTGTCACAGCAGGAGTCGAAGAAGGTGGAATATAATAGCTCGAAGATAATGAACCAGAAGCAAAATATGATGGCATAGACGTTTGGCCAACTGGTAGTGTAAACATCAGAGGTCTAAATATATCGTGTGTCCCTGAAGACATGACAGGATCAAAATGGGGTGAAGAAGATACGTGTGTGGCAGTGGATCGTCTAACTCTCGCCCCATAAGCCCTTGTACCACCGGCCTCAGTACCGAGACCACTAGATGATCGTCCATCTCTGACACCACCCCCCCCCCCCCCTTCTACCACCAGCCTGTCTACTGGGAGCAATATCAGGCTCCTCGTCAGATATCTCTCGTCTAGGGGGTCGATCCTGAAAAAAAAATTAACACAAAAGTAAACACATGATATTATAAGTTATTTAAATATTTATATTTGAAATAAAATACTCACAATAGGGATGAGTGGAGGAACACTCATATGTACCATGCGACGATTATTATCTGTCATCTTTTTCTGTCTCCTCTCTTCAATGGGTGTCATTTCCTGAAATGAAAACAAATATGGAAGTAATTAGAAATAGATAACTAATGTGTAACCCAAAAAAATATTGAAAAACAATTATGATAAAAAAAACATGAAGTAAAAGAAGATTTATGGTGGTTTGAAGTTAAGTACTAGGACACAAACTTTGAATGATGTAGGTGAAACATGTAGGTGAGAACACAACTATATAATTTTATATATTTCCCACCACAACTTCAGGTTCACAATCAACTCTGATAATTGAGCTATTTGCGTCATCATAAGTAATAAATGGATTGCTTTTAATTGCAGTAGGGATAGTGTCAACTTCATCATCACCATCATCAAAAACATGTTTGGGATTTACTTCAATAATTACACCGAATTTAGGATGACGATGATCTTTGACATAAAAAACTTGTTTCACCATTGATGCCAATACATATGGTTCATCGGTGGCAAGAGTGCGAGTCATGTCAATAACTCGAAATCCACAATCATCAATAAAGGTGACTTGCCTCGTCATTGAGTCAAACCATTGACATTTCATCATCGTGACTCAACCATGCGAGTAATAATCCAAAATTACTATTTTCTCCATGACTCCATAATAAGCAACATTTTCAGAACGAGGTCTAGTATCCGATGAACTGGCATAACAGTCTGTTGTAGTAGTTAGCATAACACCATTATGTTGTGTTCTCATGTTTCTTTCTCGTTCAGTGATAATAAATTTGTATCCATTGATCACAAGTGATTTACAAGCACGAACCATGGTATTAGGACCAAAACCCAAAGCTCTTATTTCCTCAGAAACAGAGTCTGCAGGAAAACTCAATACCTGAAATATAAAAAAATAGTCAATTTAATTAAATATTATTTTTATTTAGTTATTGCAGAAATATTTTTACCTTCAATTTCAACCAAGCAGAAAACCCTTTGCTATGTAAAGTCTCTTTCCTTCTCAAAGATAAAGAACTATGCTTTCTATATATCAATTATTTATGTTCCCTATAGATAAAAACAATAATAGTTTAACAAATATTTAAAATTACAAGAGATAAGATAAGAGATACATATACAATTTACTTACTTGATATACTCATCGAACAAATCACAATTGAACAACATTGTGCGATGTGCCACCTCTCGCTCGTCAAGGCTTAATGTCGTCAATGTATATGATCCCGGAATTCCTCCTGTCTGAGGAAGTGATGGAAAAATGGGTTCAATTTTCTCATACTGTTATTTTTCATTTCTTATTGGTCTTTTTATTCTCGTAGTAAGATCAGACAAATACATTGCGCAGAAATCCATACATTCTTGAGCCAAGTAACTGTTCACAATAGAACCTTCAGGATAATTCCTATTCCGAACATAATATTTCAATGTTCACATGTTTCTTTCAGTTGGATACATCCAACAGAAAGCAATGGGTCCTCTAAGAATTATTTCGGTCATAATATGGACAGTCAGATGCAACATGCATGTAAAAAATGATGGAGGGAATATTTTCTCTAACTCACACAAAATTAATGGTGTCTCTGCCAACAGTTTTTGCAAGAAGGATTTGGAAAACCTCTTAGCACAAAGATCTCTAAAAAAATTGCACAACCGAATAACTGAGACTCTAACATTATTGGACAAGAGATGACAGATTATTATTGGAATCAACTCATGCAAAAGGACGTGATAATCATGAGTCTTCAAAGATTTCAACTTTAACTCTTTTCTGTTGAACCATTTTGATATATTGCTTGAATAGCCATCAGGAACTTTAATAGTCTCTAGCACTTCCAGAAATTGATTTTTTTCAGCAGGTGTTATCACATAAGAAGCACATGGAACTTTCCATTTATTTTCACTGATACAGACAGGATGCAATTCTGGTCTGATCCCCCAATCTACCAAGTCAAGCCGAGATCTTAAATCATCTTTTGTCTTCCCCTTGACATTTATAAGAATCAAAAGAAACATTTCACATATATTCTTTTCAATATGAATTACGTCTAAGCAATGACATAACAAGTTGGTTGACCAATATGACAACTCAAAGAATATACTCTTCTTCTTCCAATTGTAACAGGTATCATTGGAAACATTTTTCCTCTTTATAGATTTCATTACACCCTTCCCAAATGAATAACTGAAATATTTCAATTCATTAAGCACATCAGTTCCAGACATACACTGAGGTGGATCGTTATTCTCCATGGTATTGTCAAATCTTCGACGATTGTTTCTATATGGATGGTTTATTGGAAAGAATCATCGATGTCCCATAAAACTAAAACTATGAAGATATTTCAGTCTTCTCGATCGAGTATTCTTCATAAAAATAGGACATGACAATTTTTCTTTTGTGCTCCATCCATAAATCATTGCATAAGTAGGAAAATCATTGATCGTCCACATAAGTGCAGCACGCATCTGAAATATGTATTTCGAACATTCATCGTATATGGGAAAAACCACATCCCAAAGAAGTTTAAACTCTTTTATTAAAGGTTGCATGTATACATCTATATCATTGCTGGGATCAGAAGGGCCAGATATCAGTATACTCAAGAAAGTGTAAGGCTTTTTCATACACAACCAAGGGGGAAGGTTATATATGTGTATAAAAACTAGCCATGTGTTGTGCTAAGTAAGCATCTGCCCAAATGGATTAAAACCGTTAAATGAAAGACCCAGTCTCACATTACGCACGTCGGCTGAAAATTCAGGATATCGAGCATCAAATCTCTGCCATGCAAATATATTTTCAGGGTGAACCAACTCTTTATTATTCTTTTTTCTCTCGGTGTCATGCCATCGCATTTTTACGGATATTTCATCAGACATGAAAAGGTTATGTAATCTGAGGATCAATAGAAAGTGCCACATTACTTTTTATGGCACACGAGATGGTGTTCCATCATCTTTTTGCTTCCATCGAGAGGTTCCACATTTGATACAATCATTTCTTTCAGCAGTTTCCTCCCAAAATAAGCTGCAATCATTTGGGCAAGCATGAATTTTTTTTTAAGAGTCCAAGTTCATCAACTAACTTCCATGCCATATTGTGGTTTCAGGGAATATCTGCATCATCTGGAAGTAAGTCCTTCAAGAAGGTAAGAATGTAATCAATTGCAGTATTTGAAATCCCATACATAGTTTTCCCATGAAACAATCGGATTAAAAATTCCAACTTTTTCATTTTACCACATTGCGGATATACTGGAGTCGTCGCATCATCATTCAATTTTTTCACCCTATCAACATCATCATTTTCATTGGACGCATCATGTGTGCTTGTATCGAAATCTTATTGGTTGGAAATCCTTTCCTTATCATGATGCCGAATAAATGGAAACCGATCATATATCAAACTCTCTAATTCAGTCTTATCATTTGGATCATCAACATTTTGAGATTCCATTTTCTCTCCATTGTGATACCACACATAATAGTTTGTTTGGAAACCATATTTGGTTATATGATAGCTGACTTCTTCACAACTCAACCAAGGTCTTCCAACACAATTAATACATGGGAAGTGTATGCGACCACTATCTAAAGCCTTGTCAAATACAAAATCTAGAAAGCTGTTCAAATTATTTTGAAAATCGGTTGAAATCCGATCAGTTTTGTACATCTAACTTCTTTCCATTCTGTAAAAAAATTGCAATAAGTCATTTCAAATCAATTCAATAATATTGAAGTTTAATCAAAAAAATATTTAGGTAAATGGCAATTGTTTACTTTATATAAAAGCATAACTGACACATTACTCTATATGAGAATCATATTAAGAAATACAACAAAATACAGTGTCTATAAGAAAATAAGATACAGAATTTCTAATGCCTATATTCAAGGATTGCCCAGTAAGATATTGTAAGTGGATCAAGGAATACATAATCCTTAAGGATCTTGTTGGGAGTACATGAGTTTTATACTTTAACTTCTTCAGGGAGATCAGGATGAGGAGTAAGATGAGGATCAGGGGAGTGGAGGGACTGTCCAAGGGGGGTACGGGGTGTCCAGGGGGTGAGGGGTGTCTATGGGGTGGTGGGGATGTCCGGGGGGTTGGAGGTGTCCAGGGGGTCAGGGGCTTTCTAGGGGGGTCGGGGTGTCCTGGTGGGCGGGCTGTCTGTGGGGGTGATCAGGCTGTCCAATGGGGTAGGGGGAGTCCAGGGGGGTGGGCGGGCTCTCCAAGGAGGTGAGAGGGGTTTCCATGGGGTGGGTGGGGCTATCAGGGGGTACGGGGTGTCCAGGGTGTGGGTGGGCTTCCCATGGGGGTGGTGGGGTTATCCAGGGGGTCTAGAGTGTCCAGGGGGGTGGGCAGGTTGTCCAGGGGGTGGGTGGGCTATCCACGGGGGGTGGTTGGGCTGTCCACAGGGGTGGCGGCGCTATCCAGTGGGGTTGAGGGTGTCAAGGGGGTGGGGGGCTTTCCAGGGGTGATTTCCAGGGGGTGGGGGCGTCCGGGGGGATGGGGGTGTCCGGGTGTGGTGGACGGGTGTCCGGGGGTGGGGTGGGTGGGCTGTCAACAAGGGTGGGGGGCTGTCCAGTGGGGCACGGGCTGTCCAAGGTGGTGGGCGGGTGTCCGGGGGTGGGGTGGGCGGGCTGTCAATGAATCTTAATTAGTTAATAGAGATGAAGAAGTTTTCTATAACAAATATTAGGAAAAATTGATCTGTTACAAGACATTTTGTTTCTTTCTATGGATTAATATCCTTAAAAATACCATTAGTAGTGGGTCATATAAAGAATCATTCTCAAGATTGAGTTTAGGAGTATATATGGTTTTTATTATTTTTTTCCATGACATTTGGGTTGCTAAACACTATAATTTTCTTCATAGATCTCATGAATATGATTTTCCATTCATATAATGTCTCTTTAATCATTATATTTATAGAATGAAATGACAATATAGTTTATGAAATTATTTTTTAATGATTGACACTGTGACATATTAATGATTAAAATTCAATAAAATTTGATTTATAAAAATAATTTTGTGTGTCAATATTGGATACAACAGACTAAGAGCTATTGAAATTAGAGAAGCACAAGGATTTTGGTCTATCTCAATCTCAACATCATGTCAAGGGAGTATCATCACAACCACCTCATAAAAAACAAAAACAAAAACCCTAACAACCTTGGTATCCTCCAACATAATAGCTTTAATCTATTCTATAAAAGTATGAACAATCACATAAACTAGGTGGTCCATATATCAACTTCCCACCTAAAATTCCCACTCAATAACAAAAACTACATTTTTTCTATCCCCATATGATTACACAACCCTCCTTCAGAATCCTTTGATAAAAATCTGTAAGGAATATAACTAGTTGATTCATTTGATGGAATAGTATAGGTATATTTATATGAAAAGAATACCCCCACAATAATCATGCATCCCTGTCATCAGTCTAAACCCCTAGAACACATAAAAGAAGCTAGTATGGACATTTACTAAAATATTTAACACCATAAGAATAAAAATACACACTAAATATAGTTTGAGAGGATATAATGGTGTGTGTGAAAAAAATGATATTAAATCAATTTAAATGAATATGGAACAAATGAGGGTTTACAATACACTAAGAGTACCTCAAACAATCCAAAACCACTATAGCGCCACATATTCAACTTCATGAAACAGGACCTGGAAATCTTACCTACATCTTTACTGATGACCACCTAATTGGAACACTCTATTTATGGTTCTTGAACACAAGGAACAAACTATGTTTGGTCTCTACCAACTCAATCACCCCCTTGTAGATCATAATCTTATTTCCCCTTATACTGAAATGGTCTCACTGGAAGCTACTTCTAATGCTGGTCCTAAACCATTCATTCTCCACAAAACAATGATCAAAGAACCATTGGACACATCTTAATGATGATACAAGCTCATCACATATAGGTTAAATAAAAATAGAAACAAAAACATATACACATCAAAATCAAAACTAAAAACTGAAATATTAGATAAATTTCAATAAAAATAAGGTACCAGTTAAGAAAATACCTAATTTAGGATGGGTCTGATAAGATTCGGAAAGAGATTGAACACCTTGGATGGGATGGAGGAAGAGGAAGCCGAAGGAGCTCCAATATCGCCAAACTGCTCCTTCCGAAGGAGCTCCAAGATCGCATGCTGCTCCCGTTTAGGGTTCTGTATCGTGAATGGGGGAGAGGACGGCCTGCTGGTAATTTGGGGGAAATTTTTACCAATGGTTTTTAAAAACCATTGGTATATACCTTCAAGACAAACCTATACCAACAGTTCCTTAGAAAAGTTGGTAAAATCTTCCCCGAACCACACCTATACCAACGGTTCTCATTGAACCGTTGGTAAAACTCCCCTAAACTACATCTATACCAACGGTTCTAATGAACCGTTGGTAAAAGTTCCCACAAACACACCTATACCAACGGTTCTAAGGAACCATTGGTAAAATCTTCCCTAAACCATCCTTTACCAACGGTTTCATAAAACCATTGGTATGGAAGTGTGGGGAAAAACGCACATTCCAGTAGTGGGTCCTTTTACAAATTGAATTGATTTATCTTCTTTGACAATAAAATACAACACTCTGTAAAGGCTAACTCTTCAAACATCCTTCTCCATTCAACTTGGTCCCAAGATGGTATAGAAATAAAAATTCTATATTAGAATCAAATTTAAACCTTTAATTTCTAGAATGAATGATTCCTAAAAGAAATGGTAACCAACAATCTCTAGATAACACACTTTTCAACATTTAATATTCTTTTAATGTACCCCCAATGGTGTGTCGATAGTCAAAACACCAGCCAAGATTTCTATATCCAAGCCAAAAACATTTGAAAAAAGAGAATATAAAAAGGAATGTGATTCTCCTATATATAAAAAACACACGCAAGGGTAGATAATACAAGAGTTATACCTATGATGGTAGAATGTCCTACATCTACACTAGCTGGAGTAGTCTACATAAAATTTAGCTGACTTGGCCCTTTCCCTAGGATCCAATCCGAATACCCTGGCCTATTCCCTATACCTAGAACTTCCATTTCCACACTAATGTACCACATCCCATTCCTTAAACGAAACTTCCTGTGGAACTCTAGATACCTATCTACTAAGGAGAAACTGAGTCCTTCCTAGACTCGAGTACCTACCTTAATCCCCTACAACAGATCTATTGTGAGAATTTCCTAAAAAAATTGTACAGATGACCTATCTGACTACAAGCATGACACTCCAAAGCAGTGTACAAATACTGAGGCCACTTGTGGCTAAACTTTCCACACTGATAGAACTAAAACAGAACACAGTCCTAATATGTCCACCCACTTCCCTGACTGTTATTCCCACTAATTCCTTGGCGATAGCTATTATAGCAGTGCTTATTGTCACTAGAAAAAAGAACTCCTAGTTCTCCCTAATGAAAAAACCTAGATGATACTAAGCGACTCTCTAAGATTCCATTTCTTAATGAGTTCCGAATTCATCACATCCAAAAAGATACTTAAGAGAAATGTATTTACTTATGACCTAGTCTCATAGTGAAGAGCAGCTAGATATGTCGCAAAGCGTTGTAGATCAGTGAATCTTTCATCGTAGTCTGTCACTAACATTCACTTCTCTATTAGATTCATGAACTTGTGATCCTTCACATCTATAAAAGTATCTAGATAGAAGTGTCTTAATAAAGTATCCTTTAATTCCTTCCAATAAAACTCCTCTTGTTTCTCATATTGCTCTAGAATATCTTATCAATGCTTGGTAGGTCCACAAAGGAAGTATGCAGAAAGCTCCACCCTCCTATCAGCAGGTGTCTCCATATAATTAAATATTATATGGACTAAATAAATCTAGAACTCGACTCTCTAGGATTTTACCTCCCCAATGAACATAGGTAGATTCTGTAGTTGAAACTCTCTCATCATCTCAGACATTGAAGGCATGGTGCGAACAATCTCCCTTTCAATGGATCGCATGATCCTCAAGAATTTGTCGTAAAGATGAACATACATCTGATACTTAAGAGCTACAGGGATATTTGGAAAATATATGTTACGATCATTCTAATTTCCACTCTCCTAATGCTCTACTAAATTACAATGATGAGGCATATTCTCAACAAGACAAACACACTCTTTAGAACACATGCTAAAACAAGGTCAACCTTAATAGGTGAAAAAGGAGAACCATGATCTATAGTCTCTCTAAACATGGATTTCAAGTGCTTTATCATGACATAATCATTATTTAATTTCCATTTATCAATTATTTCATTTATCTATGGTAACAGTTCATATAGGAAAGCATATCACATGCAATAAATATTTTCTAATCATGAATAATACATGTCAAGATATATCCCTATGTGCCTACCATTATGAATGCATACTAATCTTTCTCCATACCATGCCACAAGTGTAAATCACAAGAAATAGTAACATCATATAATAATAACATCACACAACATGTAAATCACTCTAGGTGAAATAACATCAAACCGTAACAAGAAAACAACATAAACAACAATCATATCCCTCGGTACTCTGATTTCTCCCCATACATGGGTTAGCAACTCTCATACACAAGCACATTACCAAGTCTCGAAACATCCTACTATCTTTTCTACCATTCCCAAATAGTAAATAAACAAAAAAATAAAACCCTACTACACTAATACCACTTTTTAATGTCCCCTAACTCGACACTCACTCACTTGGCCAAATAGGGTTAGTAACTAGACCTCAAGCATGCGTCCTTGTATGCCAAAGGATTCCAACTAGTAGCGAGGGTGAGATGAATATAGTGGGGATACTATACCCCCTGGTATAGAGTTACATCATAGTATAATAACAAATAATAAATAAATATTAGATTAATGGAAAATAGCAAGGATAATATATCATGAAATTGGGAAATAAAAGGAGGAACCAATAAATAATAACAACGAATCATGTAATGAAAATATGAGATGTATCTAAATGTTAAAGTAAAAAAAATACAAATAAAAAAATCAGATGTCACAAATAATCCCAAAAGGACCTAGTCATGAACCCCATATAAGCAACATCTCCAAAATCATGCCCAACCAGCGAGCAATAATCAGCAACAAGGTCCTTTACCATTGTCCAAACCTATATCCATGTAATCTACTTGGGTACCAAATGGTGTCCCGAATAAGTTGTGATTAAACCTTAGTAGGTTGACCCCACCATGTCTAAACAAAACCAGTATGATAATATGTTCATGAAATAAAGTGATAAACAGATATATTAATTAATAAAATTAATATAATGCACAATTAACCTTTGGAACCATGTTGAAATGTCTCTAATCATGTAGCATAACAATGCCAACCATAATCAAAATTAATTTTGTAACCACAAAACTAGGAATATCTATTTGTATAATCATTTCAACCTCTAGGAAAAGCCCTGTATATAAGTATTTCAACATCAAACTAGGAAAATCCTTCTATATAATCATTTCATACTTTGGGAGAAGATCTATATATAATTATTTCATCATCAAAAAATAATATACTGTTATATAATAATTTTAGCATCAAACTGGTCATAGACCACTATATAATCATTTCAATATTAACTGGGCATAGCCCACTATATAATCATTTTAGCATAAACTGGGCATATCTCTTTATATAATCATTTTATCATATACTCAAAAAGTCATAATAGCAAGGATACCACAATACCACATCATAAATCTCAGTGGTTAATTATGAAAATTACCATTTTTCTTTTAATTACACTTTATTTTATATATTAGATTATCAATAATCATATCAATATCCCACAAGATATGATCAAAGTGATTTTATATCAAGAAATCACCTAATCCCATGTCCTGCTAAACACACTTTAATCCATATTCAAATTCATTATTATCCAAGGTCTTCCCACCCTAAGGGTATCTATAATCCATGTCACAATACCATTGAATCCAAATGGATCCAAGGAATAACCCAAACTGTGATTTATCAACATTTATCATTCAATTAATTAATGCACATCAAGGAATCGTAACACAATATTTCACATAATCAACAATTAAATAGAACATGGGTTTATCTTTATACCACCTACATAAATTCATTGATTAATCAATGCTTCCAACTAGAACCACCAATATGAATGGAGGAGAGGAAGAACATAATAAGTAACATAGATTACATGGAAAAATATAAAAATTATTCCACTATGTAGATCAAAATAAAACACCGCTTAAATGGAAGAACTAGGAAAGGAGAATAAATCCAAAGTAAATGAAACTATTAGGGATCAAACACCAAACCGTGACATCCATAGGTGATGAAATCACTCTAGATCCACCAGTATTATCTTAGAGCTCGAGAGGAAGGGATGAAAAAATGAAGTAATGAGAATTATAATTAGGTGTCCCACTTAAAATAGTTGATCACAATAAATACATGTAATGTAACCCTCTTTAATGTCATGTATTTCTTATTTAAGAGTTGCATTAAAATTTGTATCACCTTAAGTGAATTTAACCCTTACCAAACATGACATGTCATGTAATGTAAATTCACGATGTGTAACCAGTTCACGGACTATAACCCTTTCATGGTTTGTAAAAAAAATCATGAAATCATCTTAGATATATTTACATTATGTTTAATCTATTTAAATTACATGAAAATTCTATGTAGATATCTTTTTGTCCATCTACTGCAAAAGTTCTTAAACCACCTCTGAAGCCATCTGGTCGCATGAAAAAACCCTCATAATACCATTTAACATGTTTATACCAAGAATCTATTAATTTAAAAAAACATAAATCCCTGAACTTTCGGTAATTTTCCCTAATAAATGCTCTCTGTCTCTCAACAAGACTCATCCACTGAGGTTTAAAGGCAAGGAAAACAAAATGAAAGACATTCAACGAAAAACTCAAAAAGAAATGTACTTGGAAAAATATAGGGTCTTAAAATATTTAAAAAATAATATTATATTTATGACATGATTATAATTATTTAAATATAAAATATTACTTAACTTCTTTCTATAATGATCATTTAAAAATGGAAATTTTACTCACGTGTATGTACGACCTACCATCTTCATGATTGTAACATAGTTCATTTTTCATAACCATATTTCATAAATGGTTTTAATAATTACAATTAATGCATAAATATGATAATTATTTCATGATTATTATTATTTATATTTTTAATAATTACCTATTTTACCAATAGTCATCCTACTAAATTAATTTTTGACACATAATCCAAATATCATCAAAACACTCAACATAAAATTAATTGATTAAGTAATTGTATATAACATGGTAAGAAGTGAAATAAAAGGAATAATAAACATTCAAAATTTTATCAAGAAATTAAATAATTAATATAATTTTATTATTTAGGAATATAAAGAGCATATGTGACAAGTCAGACTCAATGTAAGAGTCTTCATCTCAATTTTCTTTCGTTGAGACATATTTTGATGTTATGAACCTATATTATTTTATAAGGTGTATATACAATCCCTTCTAAATGTTATATAATGAATATATCTATTCTAATGATATTTAAAATTTATTTAATGTTATTATTTCATGGGGATTATGATTTAAGTTTTTTCCAAGTGATAAGGTGTTTTTATTTTAAAAAATTCTCTTTTAAAGTTTTCTTTTAAACTCTTTCTCTTCCATGTCCATGTTTTTAAATTGATTTTATGAAAGTTTTTATATGGAAATAAAATATTTATGAAGTAAATTTTATGACTCTTTTTATTTTATTTCAATATGTTTAAAAATAAATATTTTTATGTGTTTATAAAGAATGTATTGAAAAATTACAAAAGGAATATTCTATTTTTAATGTATATAGTGACAATGACTTTTCCACTACCATGACCATTATTTTATTTATGGATTCCTTTTTAAGATTTATTGTTATCTTTAATGAAACCCCCTATTTCCCTATTTTTTGGGGTATTTTGGTGTTTAAAATGGGGTTTTAAAAGAAAATTTTATTTTGATATTTGAGAAGGTTTTTTATATGGGTTTAAAAGTGTTTTTAAAAGGGTTTTTAATGAAAAAATGAATGTATAAAATGTTTTATCATGATATGGTAATTAAGAATTATATGAAAAATGGGTGAGCCTTATATATATTATATGAAGGTTTGAGACCAATTATAGCTCACAGGTGAGCCCGATATAGCTTATACAAACGGTTAAGACCCATTATAGCTCATGAAAAATGGGTGTGCCCGATACAACTTATACAACAGGTTGAGCCCCATTTTAGCACATGGGTGAGCCCATTATATATTATATAAAGGTTTATCCCCATTATATCTCTCTATTAATTTGGTAATTTGTATATTATAAGTCATTCATATGGTTATTCTAATTAAAAAAGTTTTGAAATAGTTTTATGAATATGATGCACTAAGTTTCCAAAAAGGGTTTTTAATTGTTTGTTATATGATTTAATGATTTTATTTGAGAAAAAATGTGTTTTTTTCATGTTAAAATAATTTATTTATTTCAATCAAATAAAATTGAGATGAAGGAAAAACATTTCGTGGGTTTTCATGTTTTCCATTGGACTAATAGTTTTCATTTTTTTATGTCCCTTGTTGAGCTTTTGATGCTCATCCAACATTTTAAATTGTTTTTCAAAGGGTTTAAGGATTTGTAATGGAAAGAAAGAATTCAAGTTGAAGTTTGTGAATATTTACTATGAAAATAAATCATGCTTTATTTTAAAAAAATTATATTATGGTAAAAATGGATACTAATCAGAAGTGCCTATTTTATATTATATGGTTTTGTTATGTATGAGTTATGACCTTATTCTCTAAAATCCTAAACCTAAAAAGATACTCAAAGTTAAAGAAATGGAATTATTTATTAAAATTCAAGATTATGTTATGTTTAAGGATAGGTCCAAATAGTTAGTTTCAGAGTTTTTTTAGATAACTTTAGAGTTTAGGATAATGATAATAGAATTCCCTTGAAATATTTTACCTTATAGTTAAGTTAAAATGACATATCATTTGAATATTACCATATTGATTCATTTAAACTGTGTATGTTAAGAATGGTTTTCTATAGATTAAATATGGAATCTATAGTGGGAAGGCATCAAAATGAAATTATCCTTCTAAATTAGCATATTGGGATGGTCGAAATTTGAAAAGAATAGTTTTTTTTTTGCAGTGATGACTCAATTGACATAATATATTAATGTTGGTGGTATCCATATTTGAGAGGAACCCAATATACCCCAAAGTAACATTTCAATAGTATATAATTTCATGAGGTAACATCCCCCATAATTCAGTGAATAATTTGAACCAGTGGTAGTCATAGGATAGATCAATATCCTGGAGAATATATTTGAATTCAAGGGATGTTTGGAATCTCAAAAGGTAACCCTTTAGATTTATCATTTTGAAAGTGAAGTTGATTGGTAGTGGTATTTGGTTAATAATAACAAAGAGAAAGAGGTTATTGGTTCCATGGAATGGGAAATATTTAATAATCTATTACTTGAGAAATATTTACCTAAGGTTGTTTGACTTTGAATGGAAGAAAAATTCTTATAATTGAGACAAAAAGATGAAGATTCTATAGCTACATATGAATAAAACTTCACAAGATTATCTAGGTATGTTTCAGATTTTATTCAAGAATCTGATTGTGAAATTAATCAGTTTTACTTAGGATTAAAACTAATTTTACAAAGATATTTGTACACATGATAATTTAAACATTATGAGAAATTTATTCATTTTTTTGAGAAAGTTGAGTTGGAGTTTTCTAATGGTTATGTGTTATGAGATGTCAAGAGTAATAAATATTCAAGGTGGAAGGAAATAGAGAAACAACCAACTAATAATTCTATAGGTAATCCCATAACATGTTCCAAGTTTGGTAAAATACATTTCGGTGGATGTTTTTCAGGATCTATAAAGTGTTTCTGGTGTGGTAAGTATGCTCATAGGGTTCTTGACTACAAAGAAAAGAGTCTTCAACAATAAAAAAATGAGATAATAGATATTCAGTCAATAGTAATATATTTTAGCTACAATAAGTTGGTCATTATTCTAATGTGTGTCTAAATATTCTTACTCAAGGTTCGAATCATGTTATAAAAAAAGTTTGGAAAATCATTTTCTTCTACTAAAGTTGATGTTGGACCATCTGGTGGAGTAGTGATCACTCTAAGGAGCTTGGTATTTTTTGATGGTTAATAATAAGTTTAAATTTTTAGATACTCATTTTTAGGTTTTAAGTGATGAGATATTAATTTGATTAATTACATTTTAGGTGATTTTTTTTGGGTTTATGTATATTTAAGGCTTTAATTTAAACTTAAGTGCACCTTTACTTTTTATGGAAATGAGTTTTAAGGTATTCATAACCTTTAGGGTTTATATGATCTTAAATTATTAAGGTTATTTTTAAGTATTTTTATCATATTTATTGTAATTTTATAATTATTAAATTTTATGAAAAAGGATAGCTCAAAGTATGGTCAACAACCGGTCACAACCAGCAAGGTTAAGGGGATTGAACCCACAACCAAAGGTCGACAAGGGTGAAACACCTACCAATGGCTTATGTGATGTCATGGTTAGTATGAAATAATTATTATAAGTAAAATGGTTTGAAAGATAATGATAAATTTTATTTCTATAACATATTTTTTATTATATATAAAACCATGGGATTAAAAATTGATTTAGTGATTAGGTGATTAATGTTGTTTCAGAAGAGGATCACTATAATTTTGGGAAACATCTTATATTATGATAACCATTTTTTTGTAGTTAATTTCAAAAGATATGATGAATATTTGGTTATAATTTTAAGGATTATTTGATCTATTATATCTTAATTTTAGTGATTCATACATGAAAATTTCTTCTTGGAAACTCATCTTTGGGCAAAATATGAGAGTTTAATAGAAATTGATTAATTGAGGAAATTATACTAGACAAGTAAGTATATTTTCTTATGATTTTAATAAATATGGTAATGAATTCCTAAAATATAAGAAAAATGTCCTTACAATTAAAATTTTATCCTATTACATTCATTTCTGATGAATCAAATAGTCTTTTAACTCATCATATATTTACGATTTTGAGGTCCTTAACTTTCTATTGATCATTCAATTTCTTATGATCAATAATCTCTATAAATATCCATAATTTTTTGGAAATTATGGTTATCTTCCATTTCTAAATATTCACTTCTCCCCAATTTTCTTATACTTGGAAACCTAGTTATGTGTTATTCCAGATGACCTTTGTACTTTCTTTTCTCTCTTATGAAAAGGAAATTTTATTGACTGTTTTTATGATGTTGGTTAAAAAAAGTATTTTCAAATGTAAAAAAATTGAACACTAAGATAAAGTTCAAATTTTGAGGACACAATTTATTAAAGGGGTGATGAAGTAACACCCTGAGATTTTAGAAAAGAAAACTATGTTCGATAGCATGCTTGACATACAACACCAAGCTTAAATGACATGAGAAATATATAACTATTATAACATAGCTATTATATTGGTGGGTATGATTAATATTAACTAATTTATTATATATATATACATATATATATATATATATCCTACTCAATATAAATTATTGATAAATTATTAATAAATAATCTATCAATTTTTAGTAAAGTAAATTTATTCTTCAAAAATATGCCTTCTTCAAAAATGATTTTTGTTTCTTTTGTGAGAAAATATTATAGTTAATTTTTAAAAATTTTATAAAATTTATTGGAAAAAATTAATATCATTTTTTAAATTATAATATCAAAATTAACTTAGGGTGATTTTTTTTGATTTTTCAGAAAATATTGATTTTTCAGTGAATAGTGAAAAATACATATATTTGTAAAAATGTCATTTATTTTAAGAAAATTAAATAATTTAAAAGTACCATTATTTTTGGAATATTATTTAAATTTTAATAAATATACTTTAGTTATATTAAATCTAATTAATAAATTTTTAATCAAATTTATATTTTATTTTAGTATAAGTTTGTATTTGGGTTTAAAAGTGGATTTTTCTAACTATTTTAAAGTGTATAATGCTTCTCCATTTTAATTAATTAAAATAATACCTAATAAATAATGTTTTAAATAAAATTTATATATTATATATCATTAAATATTAATTTATATTCATAAAATTATTATTATTATTCTTAGAGTTAATATAAAATCATCTTTTACTCAAAAAATACATTTCTTGAAAACCTGGTTTTTCGTCGTGTCTACCATTTTTTTTAAAATTTAAATTTTCTAATTATTTGAGTTGAATTTTTTAAAATGGATTAAATATTTTTAATAAAAATTGTTTAAATTATATAATAATTTCAAGTTAATTTTTTGTCATAATTAGTAGTGAAAACATTAATAATTAATTATTGTGGTTAAGGTAAAAATGGATTTATCATAGGGGTAAACTAAAAAATTTAAAGGTTAAAATGATCTAAAAAGTTTTATAAAATTTAATTTATGGAAATCTTTTGATATTATAATTTCTAATTATTTATATTTTTATATTTTTTATTCTTTTTTCATGTGAAAAACAAGTGTACACCTTTTTCTTTTCAAAAATTTCAAGTGTGATACTCGCCTCACTTATAAAAAGCCACCCCATATCATATCTTATTCACAACTCAAAATCCATTTTTATTGGAAAATAAATAAAATATATATTTATTAATTCCCTCCTCAAGACCTATAGTCCTTATTTGGATCATAAATTTATCCTAATACATCTTTTGGTGCTTACCTAAGGAGGTTTCCCGAAGAAGTATCGTGCTTAATAGAGCGTCTTTATTTTATTTATTCTTCCACGTCCTAAAAATATTATTAAATTTTTATTATATAATATCACCATTATATACCATATTTTTATATTTTATTATGTTAATTTAATAACTTAAATCCATCTCCTATTCCATCAAATGGGATATGAAATCATCATTTATGATTACGACAGATTACCGCCTCACGAACCGATGTCATTAATTTTCATTAATAGACTCTCATGGATTGTTTTAATTATTTATTTAAATTATATATATGATATTTTAGATATATTTATAATTTTTGAGTTATTATATCACATATACCTTCTTACTTTCCATTTCATATGGGATACGATAACGTCGCTCGTGTGTCTGAGGAACTACCACCTCGCGAAGTGATGTAATTATATCCATGAAATATTTATAATTATTAAAATATTATATATCATTTTCTTCAATACATTGAAAAATGATAACGTCATTTGTGTACAAGTGGACTACCGCCTCCACAACATGACACAGTTCTTTTTTTCATTATTAAATCACATTGATGATATATATAAGTATATTTAAAAAATAATATAGTATTTATGATATTATAATCATTATTTAATTATAAAATATTACTTTCCTTTTTTCCATAATTATCATTTAAAATGTAAATGTTACTAATGTGTACGTATGGATTACCGTCTCCATGATTGTAACATAGTTCATTTTTCATAACCATATTTCTTGATTGGTTTTAAAAAGTATAGTTGAAGTATAAATATAATTATTTCATGATTATTATTATTTATATGTGGAATAATGACCTATTTGACCAATATTCAATCTACCAAAATAATTTTTGACACATAATCCAAATGTCATCGAAACACCCTACATAAACTTAATTGATTAAGTAATTTTATATAATATGGTAATAAGTGAAATAAAAGGAATAATAAACATAAAAAAGGTTCTGAAGAAATTAAATAATTAATATAATTTTATTATTTGGGAAGATAAAGAACGTACGTGACAAGTCAAACTGAAGGTAAGAGACTTCATCTCAATTTCCTTTCGTTGAGGCATATTTTTATGTCATGCATCTATATAATTTTATAAGGTGTATATACAGCCCCTTTGACATGTTATATCATGAATTTATATATTATCCTTATATTTAATGTTTTTTAATGTTATTATTTCATGGTTATTATGATTCATGTGTTTTCCTAGTGACAAGGGACTTTTCTTTTAAAAAATTGTCTTTTAAAGTTTTCGTTTCAACTCTTTATCTTCCATGTCCATATTTGGAAAATGATTTTATGAAAGTTTTTATATGAAAATAAAATATTTATAAATTTTATTTTATTTCTATTTTAACTTTACTTCAAAGTTTTTTAAAAGTAAATTTTTATGTGTTTTCTATGGAACGTCTTGACAAATGACAAAAGGAATGTTTTATTTTTAATGTATACAGTGACAACAACTTTTTCTACCACTATGAAAATTATTTAATTGCTATATTACTTTTCAATATATCATTTTTTCTTTAATGAAAAACCCTCTTTCCATTTTTTTGGGGTATTTTGGTATTAAACATGGTTTTTTAAAATAAAATGGTATTTTTATATCCAAAAGTGTTTTTTTCTATGGGTTAAAAAGTGTTTTTAAAAAGGTTTCATGATGAAAAGGTGTAAGCATAAAACATTTTATTCATTAAATGGTACTTGAGAATTATATGAAAAATTAGTGATCCAGATATAACTTATATGAAGCATTGATCCCTATTATAGCTCATCAGTAAGCCTAATATAGCTTATACGAAGGGCTAATCCCCATTATATCTCATGAAAAATGGGTGGGCCTGATACAACTTATATGATAGGTTGATCCCTATTATAGCTCATGGGTAAACCCTATATAGCTTATATAAAGGGTGAGATCTATTATAACTCTCTAATGTATTGGGTAATTATTATTGTTGATTTTTTCATATGGTTATTACAATTAAAAGGGTTTTGAAATGGTTTTATGAATATGATGCTCTAAGTTTTCAAAAGGGGATTTTAATTTCTTGTTATGGGTTTTAATGATTTTATTTATGAAAAAAGTGTGTCTTTTTCATGTGAAAATAATTTATTTATTTCACTCAAATAACATTCATATAAAGGTAAAATATTTCACAAGTTTTCAAGTTTTTCAATGAACTAATGGTTTTCTCTATTTTTATGTTCCTTACTAATATTTTTAGGCTCATACCATGTTTTAAAATATTTTCCATAGGGTTTAAGGATGGTTAATGGAATTGAAGAATTCAAGTTAAAGTTTGTGAATACTTTCCATCAAAATAAATCATGCTTTATTTTAAAAGTTTAATATTATAGGAAAATGGATATTAATAAAAAGTGTCTACTTTATATTATATGGTTTTTTTCTGTTTGAGTTATGACATAATTCCCTAAAACTATAAACCTGAAAATCATCAAAGTGAAATAAAGTGAATTGTTGAAAAAAAAATATTATGTTATGTTTAAGGTCAGTTCCTAATACTTTAGAATAATTAATGTCCTCAACATGGTCTATAATAATAGAACCCTATAAAATAACATTGGTATCATCAATGATTTTAATAATGGAGAATTATTCTTTGAAGATTCAACCAAACTGACATTAAGGATTTCTTAAGTAGATATCCTACAGTCATATATCACAATACCATGACTGTGACATACCAATTAAAAGGGATTAGATTTTAGAAAATCACGTTTCTACCAAAATGAGATAAAATCCCTCACCCATAGAAATTCACATTCGATTAAATTTAATGATAGAAAAATATAAATTCAAATACCAGCCAAAATGGTGGATATCATAGAGAGTTTTAAGGCATTAGTGTCAAGGAATTTCCTAATGGAGTCTTTGATATCCTCTAATATTGATGTGTTTTGAAATGAGTGGTAAAACTAGAAGATGAACTCATCTAAAAAACATCTTGTGTCCTATTTTTTAAGTGTATCCATTAACCAATGTAATAAGAGAATGATTTAATGATAAAAAATTTGAGATAAAATTCCTCATGTAGTCACAAAATTAGATTCTAGAAATAAATGGATAAATAAGGATCACTTTTTATGGATAGTAAAGGTCATTTGACCATGAATCATCTAGGTGGATTTGTCAAAATTCACAAAGAAATTAATTAATGTCTGATACTTTCTAAATTTGGAAATGAGGGATAAAGATTTATTTGCACTACTAATTTAAACTCCTCCAATGAGTAGGAATAAAAAAAAATTATTTTAACCAATTTTAGACTCTTAGAAGCTGTAGAAATTACTGATTAGGAAATTGAAATTGAACTCTTATAAAATAATCATAAATCTAATTTTTATACCACCCTTTTTAACAATTGGATTATATAACTCATAAGATTTAATTATTACACTATTTCAAAGAGGAAATTCATAAAGATACTTTTAGACCGTGATTTCTAAAAAAGGTGATATGAACACTTCCTTTTTTAATAATATATAAAATCCTTCTATAATTTAAAATCACAACACTTATTTTAAATTTTTTCCTAAGATATTATAAAAAAAGAGATGATATCATGGATCATATTAGTATATATTATGCAAAACATTTTAATAGACCTTCTTTTATTAACATTAAAAACATGCTTGATATGATTCCTATTATGAATAATGTGGATGTTAATGGTAAACTTCCAAATATACCATATATGGTGGAGGTTTAAATAGATAACTTATCTCCCATTCAGAAAAGTTCTCCTAGATGAGATAGATTTTACAATTTTTTTAGGAATAATGGTATATTGTGAACTATGATTTATTGAAGATATTATAAAAAAATCAGAACCAGTATCCTTCTAATAGGAATCAATTCCTAATTTTTATTTCTTTCTCTAAAAGTAGATAATATTGATCATTCGGATATGTTTAGTCCTATTATTATGTCTAGTTAAATTTATAAATTCCATAGAAAATTTATTTCTAATAGACTTGTTCTGTTTATTAGAAATGTGTTCTTAGTTAACAAGTTTACGTGATGGATTTATATGAATTTTTTCCTCTATAAAATCATGTAAAAGATCTTTCCCATAGTCATTGAGCACTTGATATGGGTCATTGGGTATGGTGATATCTTATTTTGGGAAGACCACTGGTCGGGTGAATTTAGGTTCCTTGAATAGTAGGACCCTTCTCTTGATTTTGGATCTAAGTTCACTGTCTAATGGAAGTTCCCTAACTGCTAAATTTTTAGATTCTCCACATGTGACACGTAGTTGAAACTTAAAGATAAAAAACCACTTACTGATTATTTCCCTAATTTTTCTCATAAATCTAAATTTATTTAGTTGGTTTTGAATACCTAATTGTTCAAATTTATTTTTAATGAAAATTTAAATGTGATTTGTGACTTTACTAAAAATACAAAAACAAAATGATATAGTCAATTTGAATGAGAAACCAAAAAGATAAAACAAAACACACCTACTAAATATGACGCTTCATGCAAGACCATAGATGATACCTACATATAGTGTGGTAGGGGCTAGAAAAAATAAAAATTAGGAAGATAATAATAATTAATATAATAAAAAAATCAGTATAAACCTATGTCATAGGATCCCTTGCACCTTCACCCCGATGCATATACTCCCACAGTGCTCTGACCTTATCTAACAGCTATATATTTACCTCCTCAGAAACATGCATCTATGACCCTAAATCTATAATTTTCTATTTCATCCCCACAATAATGGGATTCACATCTTCATTATGTGAAACTATAAAATAAGGAATCCCCATTCCCTGTATCAAGTTATAGCCATGTCCATTACATCCAATAATATGATGAAGTATCTCATCTCTCTACATGGAAAGTTTTCGTTGGTCCTCTAGAAGTTGCGATAACCCAACCTCAAATTGATCCTATGTATTATATAAATATAAATATAAATTTATATAAATATGTATGTAAATATTGATAATTAGTAAAATAACTTACTGTAAGAGCTGCAACCTCCATATCATTTTGATCAGGAGTCATCATCTACACCGACATTTTATCAGTTGATGCACCTTAATCCCATAACTATACACTAATAATATAGAAATATAGAACATAAAAATATATTAAATAATAAATTTAAAAAAATTATAATAAATACATCATATTGAATTTAGGACGCGTGACAGGACCCAAGACTACGAGGTGGTCCCTAAAATGTACGATTCTCGTAATGACATGTTGTCACCTCCTAAATTCAATTAATTAAAATTTAAAACATCTAAAATGATAAAAATTATTTGAAATATATAAAACAAAATAAATAGACTAATTTTTATTGCCCTAGTGGACCAATATGCAACTAAGTCATGCTACTTAGATGGGAGAATGCCTCTGAGGACTCTGTCCAAAATGTATGGGTCACCCACATTTAGAACCCAGTGCTCCCTCTTGACTATACCTTTATAATCTTTCCTCATTTTAATAAATTTTTTCATACACACTATACGAAACTCATTGGTTGACACCCTCATATAATTTTATTTAAGAAAAAATTATCACAAATGTATATATTTTTTAAACTTAGCAAAGCAACTAAAATGGTTCTATTTACTAAACTTTCCTTAACAGCTGATCTAATGTATCCTATAGGAATTAATCCTAGTCATGTGTAGTTAATGAAAATATATTTGGGTTGTGTATGATATATACAAACTAGTGAAAAAATTCAAGGGAAACTATTCCCATGGGATGGTATGTCTTGTTGAATGATACGCCAAGGGTTGTGTCGGAATTCTATGATGAAATTCCAGGACCATTACCTCTACCACTTTAGTAAAAAGTGTTCAATTCTTATCCTATTAAAAAAAATTCACACATAATTAGATATATGTTCATATATATTTTTAATGCTTAATTAAAAAAATAACACATTTACATTCATACATACCTCGACCCGTAGACATTGATGGATCAATAGAATGACATGGATCTAGTGCATGTTCCCCTAACAAGTATACATTCATGGATAGAATTAGTAGTTAAAAAAACATAGAATATATATTAAATATAGAGATAGTAAATACACAAAAAAATAGTTAAATAGTTTATAAAAAGTTAAATTATTAAAAAAGGATTTAAACTGAAGAGTGGGTAAATAATAATAACTTTCATTAAACATGAAAATAGATTGTTGGTCCTTCAAAGGTCTCTCTAACCCAATGAATATCTTCTTCACATTGAACTATGGTGTGTTGATGAAGTTATTGCACAATAAAGGAAACATTTTTGGGTTCATCTTATTCAATTAAAAACAATCCTCACCTTAACATTTTCATAGAAACTTTCCAATTTATATTAGATGGAAAGGTAATGAAGAAAACGTGTTTTTCTTGTGATGTCAAAATTAAAGGTTCATTACTAAATCATTCATATCTATGTAAAATACTATTAAATTTAACTAATGTAAATGGATATTGATATACTTTACTTACATGAACTGGATCAACCCAATTACACTTTAACAATATGTATTTCAACCCGTTCATGTATACAACTTCAATGATGTATTTCAATTGACCATATTAATAACCAAAATCGATATATAGACAACTAATTCCACTATTTTGTATTGCTTACTTTTCATTAACATCTTTAATGTGAAAATAAAACCCATTAACATCTAAATATTTATAATTATTATCTGTTATAGATGGACCCTCATCTAGTTGGTTAAATTATTCAATTAGTGTAAGTTAACCTAACTCTCATAGGTTATGGACCTATATATTTCATATAATTCAATAAAAAGTTATGAAGAAATAATTTTTACTATACTTTAATCAAAAATTAAAATCCATTTATACGTACAAAATCCTTGAACCAATCATGAAATGATTCATAATGAGACTGTTGAATTTAATAATCACTCACAAAATATGTCTCTTTATTTAGTTCATTAATGTGTTTCATGCAAACGATAACACCATGTTTAAATAAAAAAACTTATATACACAAACAAACATGTAAAAGTTAACAATAAAAGTGATAAGACACTTATTTCATCAATGGTTCAACTGATAGAGTATTGAAAAAGATATATCGATGAGATTTTACCCACTCGATGTTGTCCATATTAAATATAGTTCCTTCTCTAACTGGACCATCATATATATGAGAGGGATTATCTAATTTTGTTTCAAAATCCATAAGATATTCTACAAAAAAAATAGTACACTCATACATCAAATAATAATTAGCTATTGATGCCTCTGAAAGATCTATATTATGTATAAATCATTTCAATGTATTCAGATACTACTCAATAGGATACATCCACCTGAATTGCATTGTACCAATAACTATTAATTCATCGATTAGGTATACTATTAAGTGAAGCATAATATCAAAAAATGAGGGTGGAAATAGATTCTCCAAGTGAAAAATCCTAAGTACAATTTTTTCCTATAAAATTTTTAAATCACCCATTTTTTGATTTATTAAACAAAGCTATCTAAAAAAATAAATCATCTCTATCAATGATTAAACAACATTGGGAAATAAACAATCATGAATTGTGATTTTAATCATCCATTGAAGTAGTATATAATTTTTATGAATTTTCAAACCTTTCAATGTCTTACACATTATATTCACACACATGGAAATAGAAGAAGAGTAACCATCACAAACCTTGAGAATATTCAAAATGGAAAGAAATGTATCTTTCTATTTTTTACCCATTGTATACTATGCAGCAGGTATGTATTCCTTGTCTCCCTCACCAAACTGTGAATAAAATTATTTCATTAAATTTGTTTCTTCTAAATCATGTTATTCATTGACATGGTCCTTTTATTTTCTACTGATACCTAAAATGGTCCATAATATATTATTACAAAAAAAATGTGCATGACATCTGGATTATGACTTAGTATGTTAGTTTTCCAGTAAGGGAGATTAGAAAAAATACTTTTCTTCTTCCAATTGCGACTACGCAATCTACCTGCACCATGAATATTGGGTAATGTTTGAGACACCAAATACTAAAATTCAAATACATTGTGGATATTTCCTTCCTCAATATGTAATAATATTTCTACTCCTTTCATGATTTTTGGTTTTTTGGTTGAATTATCTAGAACCATCAAATGTCACTATATCATTTATGAAATTGTGATGAGGGGGAAGAAAACATTTGTGAACCTTGTATACCCATTTTTTAAAATGTTTAATACATTTATAATTTTTAATTTTATTGCAGAAAGGGAAATCAATTTCAGTTTTCATACTCCAACTTGATAAATTTTCATAAGCTAGGAATTTATTGATTATCGACTATAAAGAAGCTTATAGTTTGAACATTTCATTCATTTCATAGTCATAATTCATTAAACCATCACCCTAAAATTAATCCAACTAATCAATCAATAGATGAAGTTAAACATCAATATTATCCCCCAAACTTCAAGTTATATCAATAAGAGTGGAAAGTAATATAAATTTTTGTTTCATACAAATCCACAGATGAAGATTATACAAAACCAACACCATGGGCCATGTGCTATGAGTTTCCCCAACCATAAACCTAAATGGATTGAAACTATCTATTCCTAAACACAATCAGACATTATGACTATCTTTATAAAATTCTGGGTGTCTCTGATCGAAATCCTTCTATAAAAGAGATTCTTCCAGGTGGGTTAGTATTTCACTTTCATTATTTCTTTCTACATGCCATCTCATTAATTTAGAAACCTTATATGACATAAATAATCTTTTCAACATTTTATTTAGTAGAAAGTAATGAATTTTAATTATTGAAATTAGTTTCCCCTATTTCATATCTTGAATTTGATGAGTCTGATTTCCCCCGTTATCTTTACACCTAAAAGTGTCAAAGACCATAAAATTATCCAAATGGACAATTTCCTTTCTAAACAGCATAAATTTATTTTCATATGTATCTATAGTCCCATATGCGAAACATTATTTCTCCATCAAGTTATGAGCATATGGTAATATGACTCATGAATCTTAGCATCAGTGAGAAGTACTTTTTTTAATAACACCAACGACATGTCGAATGATGTTTCTGACCACTGATTCATAGTCTTCAAGTGTAACAAGTCCATGATGAATGAAAATTTACTATAATAAGTACACCCAAAATATAATTAAGTTTGTGCACAATCAAATATTTCATAAAATGTCAACGAATGATGATCTACACCAAATCATGGATTGATCTCACAGGTATCAACATTACAGATGTTAAGCCTTCAAGGGACAACCCATGTACCATTTCAGTAAGTATTTCATGCATCATATCAGCCTTCCTCACATAAGCATCCATCTGAACTGTTTTTGTATGATGATAAGGAATATATTTTTAATTATGATGAGTCCAACTCTTATAATTTTTCAGAAACCTATTCAAGAATGGGTGAACCCTCACGATATCTCTTTTAAATTGATATCTATTTTTACATTTTATATATATAAAACAAATATAGTCACTTTGAACTCTTCTAGTGAAATCAATAAACATTATAATGTCCTCAAAATTTTCTCTAGACATTCTATATGTAAGATTAATCAAAATCTTATCCATATTCGTATGTGTATAAAAAGAAGTAACATTTAAACAAAACTTCATACTGTAGGAATTTTTAGAATTTTGAATCACAAAATATATTTAAAATAATGGTTCACCAATTTCATGTGGAATTAAATTCACAATAATATAAAACAATAAAATAATTTAAAAATGACACGATCACCATATTAAGAGTTATATTTAATTATTAATACCTTTTATTTTTTAAAACTATTCTTTTTTATATGACTAAAAAATTTATAGATAGTCTCTTATAAATCAATGGATGATAAGAAAATTTAAAATGTGAAAAATAATAATAAATATGTATAAATATATAAAAAAATTATTTTATAAATTTATTTATCAAAACACTAGACTATATAAAATTATGGTATTCAACTATCGTTGATATGTTAGTGTATTAATAAATAAAATTTATTATAATTAATTATGAATTTTTTATTTATAATAAATTATATTTTTTAATACACATTTTATATTTTAAATTACCTTTGTAGAGGTTTTTTGATAGAATGTCCTATTTTTATGGGGAAATAATAATGAAGTATATGATATAAAATGTGGAAGGTTATATGTCATAAATAATGAAAAAAAAAGTTAGGGGTTATTTCATGTGGAAAATTAATTTATTTAAATGTTTTAAAGATAAAAAAAGTATGTGATTGGTAAAATTATCAACGTAATTATAGTTATAACATTAGAATATAATAATAAATATTAGTATAATGAATCATATCTTAATAAATATTATAATGATAAATATAAATTTATTGAAAATGTAAAAAAAAAATCTTAAAATTATAATATTTATCATCTTCATAATTATCATTATCATTAGAATGATTTTTAAAATGGTTTTTAAGTATATTCATCCTAATATATGTTTCATAATAATATTTATCATCATCATCATAATCACCATTAAAATTAAAATGACTTTTAAAAATATTCATCATCATTTTCCAAAAATATTAATGATTTTCATCATTATCATAATTATCAAAAAGTGTTTTGAATATATCCCTTATCAATTTTTATAAATAATAATATTATCATCCTCATATTTATTCAAAAGGTGGCGTCCTTGACTATCCATCTAGGAGGTTATAGGTTTGACTCTCCATGGGTTCATGTGTGTGTATTTTAATTGTATTTGCACCTTTTCTAACCCATATAAATTATTATAATGATTTTTATTCTACTATAGAGTGTAAATTAATGTTTCCTATGAAACATGTGGATAAAAAAATATTTTTAAGAGAAATATAATTTTAATCAAACAATTATTGAATATTTAATTACAATGGGTAGGAAATTATGTATCAAATGTTGAAGCAAGATAATACATAAAAGGTTATTACCAAAATAAAAACCCTAAAATATATGTTGTTTCAAACAAATCAAGAATCCCAGGGTTTACCTTATATATTTCCATGAATCTATGATGACAGTGAGTATAGGGGACAGTAGTAGTCTGATCATGGATAATGGCATAGAGGGGGCATCATCAGTGACTAGGATTAGAGGCGATGGTGGAAGCGGCTCTGGAAGGGGTGTGGTGAGGGTAAGGGGAGTATGGGTATGGAGAATGGGTGACAGTGGTTTCCCTAATAGGGGGTGTGGTAAGGGTTTGTGGGGTGGGATGTTATGAAGGAAGATGGGTGGCGATGAATCAAGGTTTGGTGGGGGTGACTACAGGTGTGGTAGAGAGATTTTATAGGGTGTAAAGGTAGCGGTAGTGGTGGATTTGGTTTGGTAGGTGTAGGGTTGTGCGTGAGGGGGAGGTCTGCACATGAGGGTTTAGAGGGAATATGGTCGAAGATAGCTATGGGTGCAGCGATGATGACAGTGGTTCATGAGGGGAGTGTTTACACGAGGCGGCTCTAGTTCATAAGGGGGATGGGTGTGCACACGGGGGACAGGAAGGGGGGATAAATATCCTTTTTAGTGTTAGCAACCACCAACTATGGATGTCCATTTAAAAGATCACAAAATCCATTATTTATAGTAGTGGATGTAGGTTTTACCCTTTGTGTGACATGAGTTTTGTTCGTATCGAGATCCATGGGGATGTGTATATATGAACAGATTAAAAAGGAAAATTAATTATTTAATTAATTATTTAATTAATTCATTTAACCAAGAAAACACCCTATTTATATTTCTATTATACAAATCCCTTGGGTTATTTGTACAACTATTTGATTTTTGGATAAGCTCTGGAGGTGGAGGAATTTTATAGCAAATGAACATGGGATCTAGGATCGATGATGAACACATCTTCTTTCATCAATGACATTGCTTTTAGAAGCATTCTTAGCCAATTATCAATCCTAATTGAGTCATCACATATTTTTTTCTTATATTTACCCCATTCTTACTTTTGTTGCAAATATTGATCAATCCCTCCAATTTGAATCCATGTTCAGATATCACATAGTCGTGTCATCTTACTTTTTTCAGGAATCATGGGTTGAGTTTCTTTTTCCCTTAGAATTTTTTTCTATTATTTTCCTCTTTTATCTCTACCCCACTGTCGAGATTAGAAACATACATGACCAATTTGGATTAACTTGGATCACTCAAATTTTGTGTTTTATTGGTTTTATACCTATGTTCTTTATATGTTTGTTACTGACCATTGATTTTAGGTTGGTGATTTGACCATTTCAACTGACCAATTCATCGGGTGATTTACAATTGGTTCTATAGGGAATTTTTGTGCTTCTGAAATTGAGGATTATGACATAAGGATGAAATAAAACATGGTGTAATGTGGTGAGATAATTTATTTGAGTGTAATATCATGTAGAAATACATTTAGAAAATTATAGCTCATATAGGATGATATAAATGTGATTCTTAGGAAATTAATGGTCAAAATTTGGTCATAGGTGAGGATTCGGCCTCAGTCAATGAATTGGTCAAGACTTTTAGTGAGATATATGGTGAAAAGGTTGGATGTGGAAAAACTTATAGAATAAGGAAAAAATATAGAAAAAAACCTAACTACATGACATGTAGTTCATAAAAACACACATTTTGTGTCTCGAGTGCAGTGGAATATGGGGTTTTGGGAATATAAAAATATCACATGGCCTTGTGGTTAGACCCACACATCATGTGTCCCTAGAAATCCATTCTAACATGTCTATGAGGCATATGCCTAGGAACCTGAGTGATCTATACATCATGTACACTTTTCCACACATCATGTAGTTAGACTTCTAATTACCATATAGGTTGATAGTACACAGAAAGGAAATCTCTTATGGGTTACATGATGTGTAACCAAAGGACACGTCATGTACCTCTAATAAAACTGTCTATTGCCTTTGAATCCTTATTCAAGATCAAACTTGGACTTAAAATAAGTATCTTCTTAGTGCATTACTACATTTGATTCAATTTCATCCCTATGTTTTTATAAAAATATATGGCACATGGTGAAGTAGGAATGATTTACTACAACAACATTCCAAAGGCTAGGCTTATCTCAAAGGAATTTTGGGTAAATGAAAAACCTTCCTAATAGTTGTGATTCATTAGGGAACAGTTTTGTATCACCATCCTTAGGAAGGTTTTCTTATTCCCTCTATGGGATTGGGGTACCATATCCTCTTCTTATATATTATATAGGGTTATTATCCCCCCACCTACTCGGGATACAATATCCTTTATTTGTGTATTTTTCATTCCCCCTATCTATAGAGCTTGAGCAGGGTACAGAATCCTCCACTAGAGTTTTTATTCCCACTAAACTATTAGGGGAGTGGGGTCTTCCACTATAGGTATGTATAGTTTATGTGGGTTGGGAAATTCAGTTGGTTTAGGAATAATGGATGGAATTATTTTATCAACTATGAGAAATAAAACCTTACTCTATGACTTGATTACTTCTTTTAAACATATAAAGGTTCTTCTTCTTTATTTACCCTATTGATTGTGATTAGAATTGATATTTTTTTGATGATTTATTTATTTATTGTTTTAAGGGCATATTAATGGGTATGTAAGTACTCACCCTTACATGGATTGTACCCATACATATTGTTTCATATGCATACAACATGAAATTTGATCATATTCTAGGTGTACAAAGTGTAGGAGGTGAATAGTGGTGCTTGGTGGTAGTGTGGGTTTAACTATGGTTAGCATTCCATATTCTAATCTTATATATAAATCATTTTGGGTAAATAAAAACCCTCCTAGATGTTTGAGTTACATCAGGGTGCAGTTTCCTCTCATCATCTTTAGGTAAGGTCAATTATTACCCCCATGGGATTGGGTAACCTAATCCACTACCTACATATCTGATGGGGTCGGTATCCCACAACCTCCTTAGGGCATGGGATCCTTTATCTATGGATTCAGCATTCCCCTTATCTATAGAACTCTACAAGGGTGCATAATTTTCACATGTGTATTTTCTTTTGAGATATGTTTTATTATATTTTTGGTCTTAAGTTTATCCCTTGGTATTCATGATTTTTTTGTTGAAAGTAGAGTTTTTGGACCCAAAAGTAGGTGGTGCATAGTTGATGAATAGTTAGGAGAAACTGTGTGTTATCCCAAAGGTGATCATGCACCTTGGATAGTGGCACTATTTATAGCGCATATCCCACAGATGGGTGTGCAGTCTAACCATGCACCAAGACCAGTGAGTCTATTTGAGTTGCAAAGTTAACTGTGCGGGCATGTTCTCTTCCCCCAATAGATTGTGTGGCCTCCTTTTCCTTTGGAAGGATTTTCCACATAGATTCTACATGGTTTGAAAAACTATGCAGTCAAAATGTGTAGCCTACCTAGAACCCTAAAAATGTTGAATTTTATCTTCTATTCTTACATGATTTTAACCCCAATTCGCCCTAATTAAAACCATACATGATTTTTAGCCCTAGGAATCTCTCCCTCTCTCCTTCCTTACCCTTGGGCTCCAAATCTTGGGGGTTTTTGGTATGGAATCTTTAAGAAACTTCAAGTGAGATCCTATATTCCTCTTCTTCTTTCTTCTTGGTTATTTCTTTCTTATTCTTTGGGTTATCCATTCTCCAGTGGGTTGTTTACCCTAAAGTGGGTCAAAACTTGTCTCTTTGGGTTTAATATTGATGTTTATGGTATGTTCTTGCCTTTATAGGGTCTCCTTGTGTTTTGTTTTCAGTTCCCACCCATTTTTCAGAATTCTTCAAGTGAAATGTAGGTGGTTCCTTGCTTTAACAATGTTGGATGATTTTAGTGTTCTTTTTATGCCTTCTGGATGTGTTCTATGAATTGTTTGGGTAGTTAAAACTATGTTTCCAAAGGATTTTGGTGTATTTTTGGGTTTGAAATGGGTTTTTATTATATAAAATGGTAGTTTTTTGTGTGTTTCCATTTTTGGGTGTTTGTTCTTCTGCAAGTGGTGGTTCATATGAAATAGGAGATGTAATTGGGAACAAGGGAATCCAAAGTGACTAGGTTGGGAGAACTAGGTCAAGTATTCTAGGTGGATCAGTAGGTTTGAGGCTTGGTTTCCCCTAGTAGGATTTACTTTACAACACTAACTAAAATTTTGATGATGATCGAAGACCTCTAGAACTTTAGATGTGATTCCTCTCTAGTAGATCATGCATGAGGATGTTGTGGGTTATTTTTTTCATACAATATCACCAAGGTATGAGGATCATAGGTTCCCACTAACCCTAGTTCCTTAAGGATTACCTGTGGTGCTCATGTGATGCAATTATTATTGTTCATGTCGTTGATGGGGTTACTTTCCCATTTCAATTTCAAAGCATGTTTCATTTTAAAGTGTTTTATTTTCTTTTTTATTCTTTATAAACTAGAATGTTAATTTTTATTATGAATTTATTTCATGGAATATATTTTGGGTGAAATCCTAATGGGTATTGTATCACACCCTACATACACCCTTGGGTGTATATAGACCTTGTTATGTTCGAACCAGGTAAAGGCAATATGTTTCGTGGTGGTGATGGTGGATCTGGTTGCTTGTGTTTCCTCTCTTGGAGGTGTTAGTGGAGGTGGAATAAAGGTGATTTACCTCTTGTTGTATGGATATTTGTGGTCTAGTTTCTCTCCCCCCCCCCCAATTTTGTATTTTTTTTTTATCTTAAAATGTAAAATTATAAACTTTTGATAGTTTTCTTTCATTTAGAGTATGGAATTTGATTACGTTAATTTGTGATGTTATATTCTTTTGGTTTTTTATGGATGTTTCTCATGGAAAAATCATTTCCAAATTAATGTTTGTTTTCCAAGCATTGGTTTCCATCCATTAGGGATTGAGAATACCCGTAGGGCCTTTCCATGGACCAGGTCGACTGTCAGGTTGGATGGAATCCTGGATCGGTTCATTATAGGGATCCTCCACTATAGGTATATATATTTTACGTGGGTTGGTAAATTCTATTGTTTCAAGAATTATGGATGGCATTATTTTTATGTTTGTGAGTAATGGTACCTTACTCTATGACTTGACTCCCCCAGTTAAGCATATCAGGGTTCTTTTTCTTTCTTTACCCTATTAATTGTGATTAGAATTAACGTTTTTTATGATTTACTTATTTAGAGTTTTCAAGGTGTCATAATGGGGATGTAAACACTCAATTATACAAGGGTTTTACCCATACACGTTGTGTATTATACATATGACATGCAGCTCAATAGTGTTCTAGGTGAACCAAGTGAAGGTGGTGTATAATGGTGGCATCATAGGTTAAACTACGGTTAGACTCTGAAGGCTGCATGCAAGAACGATATTCTCACTGATTTATAGGTTGGACTTAATTAATAGTTTTTGGTCTTACATTTTCTCCTATTTACTTTGGTTATGTTATGTTCCACTCTATTTTGGGTTTTTATAGGTTTTTTATGAAACTATTATTCTAGATATTAAAATTATTCATTATTTTAGGATGTGTGGATGTGTGTGTGTGTAGATACTTTTGATAAGGCCTATGATGTGTATGATATGCCTACTCAGTTCTAGTCACCAGCCTCTAGCCTATTATAGGTTGGATCAAAATGACACACTCAGTGTATTTTTAGCCCATGCGGGCCTATAGTGGGTTGGGTCATGTCAAGACCAGAAGTATGAGCTCATTATTTTCAATGCACACCCTTTGGACATTACCTTAGTCACTGAACTATGTAATTTTAAGTAATTTTATATAGAGAAAGTTTTTATTTCTTCAAATCTAGATGAATCATGCATATTTTTTATGATCTACATTTCTAGAAATATAGTCTCCCTTAATAAAGTCTAGCTGCGATGAAACACCTTCAATGACAGTTTCATCTACAACACCAAAACCTATGACTTCAACAAAGAGTGTTATATATTTTATGTTTTTATAAGTTATTACATTGGCTATAATGGTTTAATTTTTTGGGTATAGGTGGGGTTTAGTGGCATTGGATGAGATTTGTGTCAAACTTTTATACCTCCCACCTTTCCTATATAAGTAGTTCATAGGGATTCATCCAGCATCACATCCGATCCAAAGAGCTCTTAGTTTTCATGAGAGTGCTTTAAGAGGTCCATGTGATAAAAATAGTATTTTAGAGATAGAGCGAGTTTTTTTTAAAAAATCTCTATTCTTAATGAAATAAAGCTGGATTTTTCTTTTTTGTTTCCCTTTCTTTATGATATGAAAATCACAAAAAAAAAAGTGGTATCAAAACTCTCTTAGTGATCAAATTATTTATTTAAAAAAGTGTTGAATTTGATTATATTTTTTCACCTGTGGTAAAGATGGATTCAATTCAATACATTTTTATATTGGTGGATAATTTTGATTTGGAACTTGAGAAAATGGGAATGAAGATTACTTTTCTTCATGATAACATTCCTAATGAGATCTATATAAAACATCCTAGAGTTTTTTAGGTTTATGGATAAGAAAACATTTTGTGTAAATTTAGTAAGAGCTTATATAGAATAAAATAGTTTCATAAATAGTGGTATAATAAGTTTAAATAATTCATGGTGAATCATGGATATAATAGGACACATTAAAACCAATGTGTTTACTTATAGATATTTCATTATGGAAGTTTTATTACTCTTCTATTTATGTTGATGACATGCTGATAATTGGGAAGGATACAGTGAAGATAATCTAGTTGAAGAATAATTTGTCCATGTATTTTGATATTAAATACATGGGAGTATTCCAATAGATTTTATGAATATAGATCATTCATGAAAGTAATATAATGATGTTATATCTATCCCAAGATAAGTATTTTGAATTCACTATGAAATGTTTAAACATGAAAAAATTAAAACTGAGGAGAATTACTCTACTCAGTCATTTGAATTTGAGTATGTTTTTCATTATTTCATTCAAGGAATAAATTGTGGTGATGGATATGATATTATACTTCTTAATGGTTGGAATCTTGATTTATTTTATGGCGTGTACAAGGCCAAACATTTCCCATACAATGGTAATTATGATCTAGTTTCTCTCCAATCAGAGGAAGCATAACTAGAATACAGGTAAGTGGATTCTAAGGTATCTTAAAGATACATAGAAGTTATATTTATTCTATGGGGAATTTTATCCAATCTTAAAGGGTTATATATATATTGATATGTCTAGAGATATAGATAGCAGGAATTTTACTTCAAGATTCATATATACTTTTGCAATAGGAGTTATATATTAGTATTCAGGGTTGTATAAGTGCGTTGATTTATCCATGACTAAATTAGAGTAAATTACTATTATATATTCTAAGAGTTATATATTTTGGTTAAACCATTTTATCTAATATAATATATTTATCTATAAAGAGTAAAAGTATTATTGTGATAATAAAATTGATTTGGACTTAAGAAAGTATTTCATATATCATTCTAAGAAAAAGTACATTAACATTCATTATCATTAGATACATGAGGTAATGGATCAACAACTACTGAGACTTGTGAAGATCCACATATACTAAAATCTTATGGATATGGTGAAAAAGGTGGTAAATGAGGAGAAATTATAACTTTAAATATGTTTTATTTTTTTTTAGGTGGTGGGGGAATTGATGAATTCTAGCTACCATGTAACATCTTTAAAGGTGGTTACATATGCTCCACCGGTACTTATCACTTCAACCAATGTTGTTTTATATTCAATAAGTGAAAATTTTATTTTGTTAGATACCATATTTGAATCATTTGGATGTAGGTAGGTTCTGGTGTAATTACATGGGACTTGTGTCAAAATTTTATACCACCAACCTTTCATATACATGTAGGCCATGTGGATTATTCCAAAATCACATATGATATAGAGATATCTTTGTTTCTATAAGATATACTTGAGAGATATATGTGATGGAAAGTGTGGTGTAAAGAGAGATATATTTTTATAAAATATTTTTTCTTAGCGAGTTAAAGCCTATTTTTTCTTTCCATTTCCCTTTCTTAGTGATCTGATAATCACAAAAATCTTTAGGTTAAGAAAAGTATATTGGTTTGTGATTGATGATATGTTATTATTGTATAAATATTTGGTCCTCTTTAAAGGTAATTTTTATGTTATCAATATAATTGGTTAAGATGTTTCTATGGAGATAGAATTGTGTCCTAGGGTGGGATTGGTTATGTGTTCAGTTTCTAGGGGTGAATAGAAGTTCTTGGTAGAGTCTAAAGACATAATACTTTTGGTGGATCATTATTAGGGCATGGGTATACATTATGATCAAAGTACTAATGAAAAAATTGGAAATACTCTTCAGGATTTCCCATAATTGGTAATGGTTGGGTTATAAGTTTACATTTGTAATTTGTTGGGAAGGGAACATCGTACACCTAAGATTCCAATAGGAACACCATAATTTCAATGTGTCAAACCACTAGATGTTTGTATGCAGTAGCTTAGTGAAAAAACCGAATCTCCAAAATTTTACTTCCCTCGACTGAATATAATAAAAGTAGGAATTCAAAGCACCCAACTCACTTTACTGAGTTGACCTTGCACAAAACATATCAAAAACTCACAAACATTCAATGAAATGGAAATTCAAGTAATAAAAGTACATAAATAATAAAAACAATATAATAGAGTAATGTGATTCATAAAATTTTTCCTACATGCATAGGAGAAACATAGTGAATTCATTTTCATTCAACATAAGTAAAAAAAATTACATTAAACTAAAGAAATAGTTAATAATAATTCATTATAGATGATTAATTCTCTATAAATCTATGATGTACTATATATAATCAAGATATATTATGCATGTCACTGACTACTATTCTCATCGGTCTGTAATTCCTTTTATAGGAAACTCAGTCAGTTATCAATGTCACACTACCTTCCCATGTTCATGGAGAGCCTCTATATGGAATGTTAATATTGATTTCTAGTAACCTTATTGACCCGGAACACTTACATTGGTAAACTTTTAGACTCTTCATTCGAGAAACTTTCTCCTAGATAGTTCTCTGAACATCTTGGACACTAAGTCCATCCTCCTCCCAATAACCGTATTTTTTATAAAAATAAATCAAGTGAAATAACTTCTAAGAACCTAAAAATAATATTCACATCCCAACAATAACCCACTTAAATACTTTTTTTTAGGGAAACACCCAATGAAAACCTTTATAAAAAAACTTTCTTCTATAGTTCATAGTGTTTCTCTTTCTTTTTTCATTCACTCATACCCATTGATGAATGATGTTACCTAAAACATTATTAAAATAAAGTTTTAGTGATCATTTCCACTATATTTTGGCTACCAAAAATTTTATATAGATCTAAAACTTTTTCCTCCAGTATGCCTTTTATGAAGTGTCACTTTAGGTTGATTGCTTTGTTTTTTCATAGAAAATTGTATTTTTTTTATCCAAGTGAATCACACTTTGACTATTATATAAAAGAATACATCCTTCATGAATTCTATATAATTTATTCATAAATTTCTTCAACCAAACCATCTACTTACCTACTCCCATTGTATTTACATATTTATCATCCATTGTACTTAAGGTAACAATATTTTGTAATTATGACATCCAGCTATTTTTTGTTCCTCCATAGGTAAACATGAATCTGGTTATGCTCTTTTAGGTGTATGAATCTCTATTAAAGCCTGATTTAACCAAAACGAATAAAAAATATTCCTCCCCAAAAATAAAATCATCATTTTTTATTCCTTTCAAATACTGAATGATCCACTTACATATTTTACAATATTCCTTACCCATATTATGCATAAATAGATTTATAAATCCCATTGTGAAATAAATATCTAACCAAGTAAAAATCATAGAAACATTAAGATTATGATAGATGAATAGTATGGAACTCTCTCAATGTAAATATGCTCTTCTTCTTTTAATGTTGCTTATGATTTGGATAATTTGAAGTGTACGGAAAGAGGAGTAGTGACTGGATTTCATCTAGTCATTCCAAACCTTTTTATGATCTTATAGATGAACTCATTCTCATCTAACAAAAAAGTTTTAACCTTCCTATCTTGTCACATACAAGACATATTTTAAAGGTATTATTCATTTAATTTACATCCTTGCTTTGTTTTGGGGGTTTCCCTAAGTTTTAGGGAGGAATAGATGAGTATTCATGAATTGGGCCAAACCGTGAACCCAATTCCAGATTAAAAAATAAATTTTGTATCTTTTATAAATTTTTCATTTTTCATCCATTTAAATTCCTAATTGACCTCCCCTAACCTATTAACACCACCAAGGTAATTTGGAGCTTTTAAAAATCCATAACTAGGGTTTATATGGGGTTTCATCTAAGGGGTTGGGCCTGCCCGAAAGCCCAATTCCTGTTTTAAAAATAAAATTTTATTTTGTTATAACTTATTCAATATTTGGTATTTTTCGGTGATTATAAGTCTCACCCAAGACCAGTGAACCCCTCCGCACGTCTGAACTCTCTCCCCCCTCCTTGGATCTCTGGTTAATCGCGGTTTGGTGCCGAACTTCATAGGGTTCCTCAAATCGCCCAGATTTGAAGAGGTAAAGTCTTTCTTTCATAACTCTATCAATTCTCAATATTTTTCCTCCATTCCAGTTCCTAAATGACCTAATACATCTTTTTAGAACGAAAACTGAATTTTGGATCTTTAAAATTTCATCTACTAGTGTTTTGGAGTGATTACTTCAAGATACTTCAAGTAAATGAACCATTTTCTTTCCTCTTTCAAATTACTTTGGGTTTAACTCATTGTTCTTAGGGTTTCTTCGGTTATAATTGAGTTTACTAATGTCCAGAAACTAGGTTTTAGAACCTAGGGTTTAAATTTGGGATTTCTTGGCCAATTTATGTGGTTTTAGGTTTGATCTAGTTCTCTCTTGGTGCAGTGGGGGTGCGATTTGATTTTCGCACGGAGATTCAAGGGTTTTTGTTACTTTGGTAGGTGATTCCATTGTGTGCACAATTTTTGTTAATTAGCTTGTTGTTTTCATGGTAACTTTATGTTTATTTCACTTGAATGTTTCTGTAAAAATTGGTTTTAGTTGCATTTATAATGCAAATGAATTTTAAGTTCCAATTTTTTGTGAAATTGGGGGTTTTCATTCAAATCTTTTATTGGTTCATTTTGGGCAGCCCCATAACTGAATTTTTGGTTCCATTAAAGGTTATTGAACTGAAATTTTTTTTTAATGACTTACAAGTGTTAAAATAGTGTGAAAAGTGGATATCTTAAAGAGATTTGGGTGCAAAACAATGTGATGTTTTGAGAGGTTGTTTTATTGAAAATAAAATTATTTTATTGTGTGTTTTAAATGGTATAAAATGTGTGTAACTACTGTACAATTTTTTTGTGACCAGTAGTGATATTTTATATGCAAAATTATGTGTGTTGTTTTCTGAAATTGTTTGAGCACAAAAAGGGGAATCCCGGGTACCTAGGTGGGGCGGATTTGTACTAGTATGGCTAGTGGATCGGATGGGTTTTGTCCCTGTTCCACTTAGCATCTAGATAACGACAACTCTAACTAAACTATTTGGATGATGATTGGGGACCAATAGGTTATGGGTATGTTCCCTACTATTGGCTCATGCACGAGAATGGATTTTTCTATGGTTACTCTACACCGAGGTACGAGGTACATAGGGCCCGAGACAACCTAGTGCTTAGGGGTGTTCCCGATTTTGATGCTCATTGGATTTTTGGTATTTATCCTTGTTGTGGGTTGTTTTTGGCAGTACATTACAGTAGCTCACATTTTTATTTAATGTTCTAACATTCTGAAATTCTCGTATTGAAAACTGTTTTCATTTGAAAGTTGCATTTCTTTGAATTTTAACACTGTTTCACCTTGTGTATTAAAGTTTCTTGTTTTGTTCACATTGTATTGCATGATCTTTGGAATCATCTGGTGGTATCCTATTGGGCTTAGGCTCACACCCTACTTACACCCCTTGGGTGTAAGTATACCTTCTTATGCTTGACTCGGGTAAAGGGAAGGCTAAGGGTGATGGCGGTTCGGGATGTTAGTCCCCATCGTTGGGGAAGAGTTGCGGGGACGGCTTGCGGGTGGTGATCCCCTTATCGTGTGGAGTCCATGCGGATGTCTTTGTGTTGTCATTATTTGTTTTTAGACAACTTTTAGTGTCTTTAGACATATTTATTCATATCTGGTTTTGTTAAGAATTGTTTAGCATGAAAATTCATATTCTAATAATTGATTGTTTTTTTTATGATTTATGCTTTCATACTGGGTAAATCGTTCCCAAACCAGATTTGTTTGATACTCGGGCACTTGTGCCAGCCCGTGGGGATAGGGAACACCCTTCGGGCCTTGCCACGGTCCAGGTTTGGTGCCGTTAATGGTGGCGACCAGATCTAGTTCGTGACAAAATGGTATCAGAGCAGGTTAATGTTTTTGGGTTATATTGTTATTTTGGGATGAGTCGGGATAGACAGGAGCTGGACTATCGGGGCTCGGGTATTGGCTGTGAGTAGGGTGCCTGTCCCACACCTCTCATGGAAGACCTTGAGTCACCAGAGGATTTTGGAATTTACTGATTGACTTCACTTCCAGGTGAGATGTGTGGGCTGCAGACCACATGTGGACATCAGGCATATGTGGAGTAGTTGTTTCTTTTATTACATGAATGTGTTTAGTTTATTTATATTTGATGTATTTGATTAAAATTTTCAGAATTGTGGTATTGACTATTCTTTTGTGACTATTCCATTTTGTAGCAACATGCCTCCCCGGAAAGCTCCCACGCACCCACAGGAGGAAGCTGGAGAGAGTTCTCCCACGCCGATTGATCAGAGGCTCGTGGAAGCTGTGGTTCGGGCTATCCAATATTTGGTACAGGGACCAGCTCCTATTCCTATTCCTGTTAGGGCAGAAGAGATAGGTCCTAGAAAAGATAAAGCACAAGAGTTTCTGAAAAACAAGCCTCCTACCTTCTGAGGTAGAACAGAACCCCAGGACGCAGATGAATGGCTCGAGAAGATCGAGCGTACGTTTGATTTCCTGGAAACACCCGAGGAGCTCAGGGTGAAGTGTGCCTCCTTTCTATTGGAGGGTCCCAGCTGTAAATGGTGGGAGTCAGTGCTTCAGGCTGGGAAGAATGAGCAGATGCACTGGGGAGATTTCAAGGCTATCTTCAATGAACAGTACTGCCCTGAGGTGTTGGCTTATGCTAGGTCTAAAGAGTTCATGGAACTTGTTCAGGGGAATCTATCTGTGATGGAGTATGCTAACCATTTCGCTGATTTGGTTCAGTATTCTCCAGAAATTGTCTCTAATGAGAAAGTGAAGTCCCAGAGGTTTGAGAAAGGCTTGCGACCATAGATATACTCCCAAGTGTTCTTGTTTAAGCTGAGGACCTATGCTGAGGTTGTTGATCGGGCGTGCATGGTGGAGATTGATAGGAAAGGCAGGGCTAGTTTCTATGGTTCAGTATCAGCAGTGGGAAGTGGCAGCTCCTCAGAGAAGAAAAGGAAGTGAGAAGATCATATGAAGAAAGGAGGGGGTAGTTCAGGCTACTCTTCCAGGCAGTTTTCTTCTGCGACTTCTGGTGCGAGATCGGTTGCGTGCCACCAATGTGGGAGGCCTAGGCATATCCGACCAGCATGTCCTCTTCCTCCTAATCCTTGTTACTAGTGTGGAGGTATAGGGAATTTGCAGCGCTTCTTCGGTGTGGCACGTCCACTCCCAAGTGGGGCAGGTTCAGTGGCTTCAAGAGGAGTGCCAGCACAGTCTGAGCCGTCGAGTACTGGGGGATCTCAATTTGGTGGTCATGGTGGTAGGGCTAGATCATCTTCTGGGAAGATCCAGTTTAGGGAATAGACACAAACTAGCAGTCATCCTCAGGCAGATACTGGACATCTCCATGCAGTGGATCAGTCACCAGCAGGATCAGAGGCGGGACCGTCGACAGTTCGAGGTACCGTTCTGATCACATCTTCTATAGCTACTGCTCTTTTTGATACTGGTGCCTCTGTTTCATTCATTTCTGGACATTTTATGGACATGCTGAATTTTCCAACTGAGTTGATGTCTTTTGCGATGGATTTGGTGACACTGTTGGGAAAGAAGAAGGAGCAGGGCCTCAGGTGCCCCTCGTGTGCACTTTCTGTGTTCGGGGTCGAGATGGAGTGGGACCTCTTGGTCTTAGATGTGGACCTTTTTGATGTCATACTCGGGATGGATTGGATAGTAAACTTCCATGCACACATCGATTGCTATAGACGGCGTGTGAGTTTCACGGCACCTGATGGGAGTCATCAGTTTTTTCATGGAGAATGGGATCCATGATCAAGTCGCGCAGGGCCTCCACTCCCAGAGTTGGGAAGTGTTATCTTCCAGTTATCTTCGCTTGTGCTAGAGGATGGTCTTTCCCCTGAAGGTTAAATACCTCATGTAGTGAATGAGTTTCCCGAGGTATTCCTAGATGATTTTTAAGTTTTGCCCCCGAAGTGAGATGTAGAGTTTTCGATTGATCTGGCGTCAGGAACACAGCCGATATCTCTTCCCTCTTATCGCATGGCCCCCACCGAGTTGAGGGAATTAAAGATACAGCTGGACGACTTAGAATCCAAAGGATTCATTCACCCGAGCATCTCTCCTTAGGCCGCTCTTGTGTTGTTTTCAAAAAATTCTGATGGATCCCTCCGGTTGTGAATTGACTACCGGAAGCTGAATAAGGTAAAAATTAAAAACAAATACCCTTTTCCCAGACTAGATGATTTGTTTGATCAGTTGAAGGGGGAAAAGTGGTTCTCAAAGATAGACCTGCATTCAGGGTATCATCAACTCAGGGTGAAGGAGTCAGATATCCCTAAGACAGCCTTCCGAAGCAGGTACGACTACTTTGAGTATTTGGTCATGCCCTTTGGATTGACCAATGCTCCAGTGGTATTTATGGCACTTATGAATAGGGTGTTCCATCAGTATCTTGATTCCTTTATTGTGGTGTTCGTGGATGACATTCTGGTATACTCTTGCTCTGAGGAGGAACACGAACATCACTTGAGGATCGTTTTGGGTACATTACGAGATCACCACCTCTATGAAAAGCTGTCAAAGTGCACTTTCTGGATCAGAGAGGTGAGATTTCTGGGGCATGTGATCTCAGAGCATGGAGTTTCAGTGGACCCTGAGAAAATTAGTGCAGTCATGTTGTGGGACAAATCGAAGAATGTGTTCGAGATCAGGAGTTTTCTTGGCTTGGCTGGTTATTATAGGCGATTCGTTCGGGATTTCTCTCGGCTTGCTTCACCAAAGATTTCCCTCACCCGAAAAGGGGTGAAGTTTGTATGGGGTCCAGAATGTCAAGATTCATTCGAGGAGCTGAAGAGGCGGCTGACTACTGCCCCCGTGCTGATTTTTCCAGAGGCTAGAAAGGGATATGTGGTCTATTGTGATGCTTCAGGTATGGGTCTTGGGTGCATGCTTATGCAGGATGATCATGTGGTCGCATATGTCTCTCGCCAACTTCGACCACATGAAAAGAACTACCCAACCCATGACTTGGAGTTGGCAGCGGTGATGCATGCTTTGAAGACTTGGCGTCACTACCTCTTTAGGGAGAAGTTTGTGGTATACTCTGATCACAAAAGCTTGGCTTATATCTTCTCACAGAAGGACCTCAACTTGAGGAAACGTCGCTGGATCGAGTACTTGTAGGGGTTTGACTTTGACATTTTCTATACCCCAGGAAAGGGCAATGTAGTGGTCGATGCTTTGAGCAGAAGAGTTCCAGTGAAGGCTTTGAGGAAGTCTAGTGATGAGTGGACATTGATGGGTCTCTTTTCTCAAATGCATGTGGAGACTAGGGAATACAGTGGAGGGGCATTCTTGGAAAGCGTCCAGTTGACTCCTTCTCTATTGGAGTTGATTCAGTAGGAACAGCCCAGTGATGATCTTTTTCAGCGGTCTAAGCAGTTCCTTCATGGTGGGGAGACATCCTCTGATTGGTCGTCATCTCCCGAGGGCATCTTGTGCTTCAAGGGTCGTTCAGTAGTTCCATTATCTCTACGGAAGGTGGTGATGAAAGATAGCCACCAGTCTCAGTGGGCTGTCCATCCGGGAGCCACTAAGATTTATTATGATGTTCGTCGGCAGTTTTGGTGGCCTGGTATGAGACGGGACATAACAGACTTTGTTTTGAGATGCTACACATGTCAGCAGGTGAAATTAGAGCACCAAAGAACATCCGGTTTGATCCAACCACTACCCATTCCTACCTGGAAGTGGGAAGAGGTCTCCATGGACTTCATTGTTGGCTTACCTCGTACACCTCGGGGTAAGAATGCTATTTGGGTGGTGATTGATCGTCTGACCAAATCAGCCCACTTCATTCTGATAAAAGATACAACTAAAGTAGATGAGTTGGGCTATTTGTATCTTCAGGAAGTGGTGAGACTCCATGGTGTACCATCAGCTGTTGTCTCAGATAGATACCCCCCTTCACTTATCGATTTTGGGAAGGCCTTCAGAAGGCCTTGGGGTCTCAGATTAAGATGAGCACGGCATACCACCCTCAGACGGATGGTCAGACAGAGCGGGCAAATCAGATTTTGGAGGACATGCTTCGTGCATGTGTCCTGGACTTTGGAGGTTCTTGGGATAGCCATTTTGGATTGGTTGAGTTTTCTTATAATAATAGTTACCAATCCATGATTCGAATGGCCCCTTTTGAGGCGCTCTATGGTCGGCCTTGTCGGTCCCCCCTATGTTGGGCTGAGGTAGGAGAGACTTCACTGTTGGGGCCGAGCCTTGTGCAGGAGACTTCAGAGAAGGTCAAGTTGATTAGGCAGCGCTTATTGACAGCTCAGAGTCGTCATAAATCTTATGCTGACTGGAGGCGTCGAGACCTAGAGTTTTCTGTGGGTGACAGGGTATTCTTAAAAGTGGCCCCTCATCTGGGCCATCGTCGATTGGGCAATCAAGGTAAGCTGATGCCACGGTATGTCGGGACCTTTGAGATTAATGAGCATATTGGAAATGTGGCATACAGGTTGTCCTTAACTTCTCTGTTGACGCCTATCCATGATTTCTTCCACGTCTCTCAGTTGAAGAAATACAATCCGGATCCATCCCATGTGTTGAGTTGGGAAGAACTAGTGATAGAGCTTGACTTGTCTATTGTTGAGAGGCCGGTGAAAATAGTGGACTCCCAAGAGAAGATACTTCGAGGGAAGTCTATTCCTTTAGTCTGGGTTTTATGGCAGCATTGGAATGATACACATGAGACATGGGAGCGAAAGTCATGGGTCGAGGAAGAGTACCCATTCTTGTTTTCCAACCGAGATTCATGTTGAATTTCCAGGGCTGAAAGTCCTTCATGGTGGGGATAATTGTCACATACAAGACATATTTTAAAGGTATTTTTCATTTAATTTACATCCTTGCTTTGTTTTGGGGGTTTCCCTAGGTTTTAGGGAGGAATATATGAGTATTCATGAATTGGGCCAAACCGTGAGCCCAATTCCAGATTAAAAAATAATTTTTTTATCTTTTATAACTTTTTCATTTTTCAACATTTTTCATCCATTAAAATTCCTACATGAACTACCCTAACCTATTAACACCACCAAGTTAATTTTTAGCTTTTAAAAATCCATAACTAGGGTTTATATGGGGTTTCATATAAGGGGTTGGGCCTACCCGAAAGCCCAATTCCTGTTTTAAAAATAAAATTTGATTTTGTTATAACTTATTCAATATTTGGGATTTTTTAGTGATTCTAAGTCTCACCCAAGCAAAATTAACCCATCCACGCGTCTGAACTATCTACCCCCTCCTTGGAGCTCTGGTTAATCGTGTTTTGGTGCTGAACTTCATAGGGTTCCTCAAATCTCTCAGATTTGAAGAGGTAAAGTATTTCTTTCATAACTCTCTCAATTATCAATATTTTTCCTCCATTACAGTTCTTAAATTACCTAATACATCTTGTTAGAACGAAAAATGAATTTTGGCTCTTTTAAATTTCAGATACTAGTGTTTGGGAGTGATTACTTCAAGATACTTCAAGTAAATGAACCATTTTCTTTCCTCTTTCAAATTACTTTGGGTTTAACTCATTGTTCATAGGGTTTATTAGGTTATAATTGAGTTTACTAATGTCCAGAAACTAGGTTTTCGAACCTAGGGTTTAACTTTAGGCTTTCTTGGCCAATTAATGTGGTTTTAGGTTTGATCTAGTTCTCTCTTGGTGCGGCGGGGGTGCGATTTGACTTTCGCACGGAGATTCAAGGGTTTTTGTTACTTTGGTAGGTGATTCCATTGTGTGTGAAATTTTTTTGAATTATCTTTCTGTTTTCATGGTAACTTAATGTTTATTTCACTTGAATTTTTTGGTATAAAAAAAATTTAGTTGAATTTATAATGCAAATGAATTTTAAGTTCCAATTTTTGGTGAAATTGGGGGTTTTTCATTCAAATATTTTATTGGTTCATTTTGGGCTGCCCCATAACTGAATTGTTGGTTCCATTAAAGGCTATTGAACTGAAATTTTGTTCTAATGACTTACAAGTGTTAAAATAGTGTGAAAAGTGGATATCTTAAAGAGCTTTGGGTTCAAAACAATGTGATGTTTTGAGAGGTTGTTTTATTGAAAATAAAATTATTTTATTATGTGTTTTAAATGGTATAAAATGTGTGTAGCTACTGTACAATTTTTTTGTGACCAGTAGTGATATTTTATATGCAAAATTATGTTTGTTGTTTTCTGAAATTGTTTGAGCACAAAAAGGGGAAGCCTGGGTACCTAGGTGGGGCATATTTGTACTAGTACGGCTAGTCGATCGGATGGGTTTTGTCCCTGTTCCACTTAGAATCTGGATAATAACAACTCTAACTAAACTATTTGGATGATGATTGGGGACCACTAGGTTATGGGTATGTTCCCTACTATTGTATCATGCATGAGAATGGATTTTTCTATGGTTACTCTACACCGAGGTACGAGGTACATAGGGCCCGAGACAACCTAGTGCTTAGGGGTGTTCCCGATTTTGATGCTCATTAGATTTGTGGTATTTACCCTTGTTGTGGGTTGTTTTTGGCAGTACATTACAGTAGTCACATGTCTATTTAATGTTCTAACATTCTGAAATTCTCGTATTGAAAACTGTTTTCATTTGAAAGTTGCATTTCTTTGAATTTTAACACTGTTTCACCTTGTGTATTAAAGTTGCTTGTTTTGTTCACATTGTATTGCATGCTCTTTGGAATCATCTGGTGGTATCCTATTGGGATTAGGCTCACACCCTACTTACACCCCTTGGGTGTAAGTATACCTTCTTATTCTTGACTCAGGTAAAGAGAAGGCTAAGGGTGATGGCGGTTTGGGATGTTAGTCCCCATCGTTGGGGCGGAGTTGCAGGGACGGCTTGCAGGTGATGATCCCCTTGTCGTGTGGAGTCCTTGTGGATGTCTTTGTGTTGTAATTATTTGTTTTTAGACCACTTGTAGTGTCTTTAGACATATTTATTCAGATCTGGTTTTGTTAATAATTGTTTAGCATGAAAATTCAGATTCTAATAATTGATTTTTTTTTATGATTTATGCTTTCATACTGGGTAAATCGTTCCCAAACCAGATTTGTTTGATACCCGGGCACTTGTGCCAGCCCGTGGGGATTGGGAACGCCCTTCGGGCCTTTCCACGGGCCGGGTTTGGTGCCGTTAATGGTGGCGACCAGATCCGGTTCATGACATATCTCTTTTAATCCTCATTCCTAATATCTTCTTGGCTTGTATGATATTTCTTATCTAAAATTTTTTGGATAACTTACACTTCAATTTTGGAACCTTTCTTTTATCTGGTACAACCAACAATATATCATTGAAATACCAAAGCAATATAATGAAAATACATTTATCCTATTATATAGAGTAACAATGGTGATATGTGTTACATATACTAAATCCTTATTCCACCATGAGTGAGTAAAATTTACTATTTCACTCTCACAGTGCTTGCTTCAAGACATATAAGCTTTTATTTTATTATATACCAAATTCCATTCCTCATCTACCATGGAACCTACTAGATACTTAATGAAAATTTCTTCATCCAAATAAATATGAAGGAAAGATATCTTAACATCCATTTGTTTGAGAAATAGATTTTTTAATTCCACCATATTTATCATTGTATGAATGGTATAATGTTTAACTACCACTAAGAAGATTTTTGAGAAATAGACTCCTTCCTTCTACTAAAAACCTTTCACTACGAGTCATGATTTGTATATTTTATTTCTATTAGCTTCTTATTTAATCTAGTAAACCCATTTGTTCTTTTTCCCCTTCCAAAATTTCAACCATTTTCTAAGTTATGTTGAACTTCAATGAAGTAATCCCTTTATTTATAGCTAACTCCCACTATTTTGAGTCACTGATTTTTGCACTTATTTAGGTATTTTGGTTTATCCTGCATCTATTAAAAGTAAATAATTTAAATCAACCCCAAACCTTTGAACAGGTCTTCTAATACCTGTTAATCTCCTCAACTGAATTGGTTGCTCCAAACTACTCAACTTAGATATCCCTTCTAATACCTAAACTTTCGGTACTATGACTTTTGAATCCCATACTTATAGTGATCTTAATCAATATTTATCTACTATAAAAATTTATGGATAATACTCTAATAGAATTTATCTTGGACTTTTGGCACCTTCAGCACTCACGTTTGAGTTCTTTGTAAGTTGTAAACTTTTTGTATCCTTACTCTGATCAACTTAGACTTCAATAGTTGATTTTCCCTCAACTCTTTTATACTAAAAGTGTCATTATTTCCATATATTTTTCTCATTAAAGTGAACATCTACACTCATGATGACTTTTTATGTCTCATTATCTTAAAGATGATATCCAAAATTTCCATCTCCATACCGGAAAAAAAAATACATATTCGATTTTGCTTCAAGTTTCTCTCTATCCATAGAATTTACATGTATATATGATAAACTACCAAATATTTTAATATATTTAAATTTTATTCATTTTTTAGTCCATAAATCCTAAAAAAATTCAATCCCCACCACCAATTATAGACTTATATCAAGGATATATGTCTCCATGTTGAGTTCCTCTACCCAATTCACCTTAGACATTCCTAAGTGAAACCTCATACTTAAATATATCTCCATAAAAGTCTAATTAATTATTCTAGTTACTCCATTCTATTATGGAGTTCTGGAAACCATCTTCTCATGCTATATTCCCTTCTTTTATAAGTAGTTTTTTAAGCTATTTTCAGTGTAATCATCACCATTGTCTGTCTAGATTCACTTTAACTTTCAACCGCATTCCCTTTTTTCCAAGGATTTCCACTAAATAAACACCTGAAATACATCAGACTTATGCTTCAAAAATTAAATATATAATTTTCTAATAGAATCTTTATTGAAAGGGAGGGAACCAAAAAATAACTAAACATGGTCAAGTTCCTAAAAATTTAAGTGAAAAGGTTCCAATTTCCAGTTCTCGGGCTTTTATCCATCCAAATTGAAGGAAACCCTTCTCTTATTTCCCATCACATAACTTTCACAATTTCCAATTTATTTTTGATCAAGATTTAAAATAAATTTTTAAATAAAAATTTCATATTCTTCTCATTGAGGTGATAGAATCTACAATGACAAACTTTTAGAGCCACAAAAGTTATACTTTTGGAAACTAAACCCTCATATGAATTTCTGGTCAAGTAAAAAGTCTCAACCTTTACTATTTATAAAATATCATAGATCCTTAGGTAACCTTCCATACACCTTTTTAAAAACTAGTCTCATAGCCTACTTCATCAAGTTTCTAAAAATATATTATATTTTTGTATAATCTAAGGCTATTTTGAACTTATATTAGTTTAAATAATCCTTCATTATTCATCTAGATATTGACCTCTTATTTTATAATAACTTCTAGGAATTAATCATCCACTAGATAAAATTTACTAAACTTCCCAGATGCATAATTGACTATACATCTTTGATCACATGTTGAATGAAAATATGATCTAGTATTAACCACCCAAGATTTTATTGGAGTATTCACAATTAATAGGTAATTGTTACTCCCTTTCAATAGACTAATGGAATTTGAACTATTAGAGTTTGATGTTTTTTTAGTGTTATCCTTATGAATTTTGAGATTATTCTTGATATTACATTTCTTCCCACAACCCCAATATGTAGGACATGAGCTATCTGAATTGCTTCGATGCCTCTGTCAAGACTTATCATCAGAATGCTTCTTCTGATAGGCTTTCTTACATTATGGTGATCATCTTATTCCATAAATATTGAGTGCACTTATGGTAGATCCTTGAACTTTTATCCATCTAATCTCCTCATTTATTATTAAATTTTTGATATCATTAAAGACTAAATATATTTTTCCAATGGTGTTACTAACCACAATAACCATATCATCCTAGAATTCTATAAGTGTTGATAACAAGAGTACTACCCATACAACATCATTAGATGTAACTTTATTGACTCAAGCTATCCAAATATAATATTAAATTCATTTACATAATCTACCATAGGTCTTCCTTATCACAACTTTAAGATGAAAAACTTAAAAAACATGAAAACGTTGTTAATATACATTCACTTTTCATATATATTCTACAAATCCTTCATCACAACTATTGTAGTTTTCTTACCCAAAATTTTGAAAGAAACATATCATTCTAGATACATTATTACCAATACTAAGGTCAATCTATCCAGCTTTTACCATTCCACTTTCTCCATTTATTTAGGATTAAATCTTTTTATAAGTAATTCTAGATCTTTATAGATGAATTAATATTAAATCTACATCCTTTGTAATCCAAAATCCATTCTATCAAATTTATTGAACCAGATATTCCCTTCATCAGATGCAATGTATGTACTACTACCACTGTGAATACTGATCACTGAAAAATCACCACTTAGATATCACTTATTGGGAATGGAACACCAAATTAATAATATTTTGATAGGATCCCTGTAATTAAACAAATTAAACCACCATAAGTTTACATGAAGTAGTGCATTAGAAAAAAAAACCTCTATAACTTCACTTCCCTTAACTGGGTGTACCGGAAGTAGGATGTCAAAACAACCTATTCACCACACGAAGTTAACCTTGCACACACATTATCATAAAATCAAAAATATTCAAAGAAACATAAATTCAATAAATGTAATTAGATGAATCAAGAAAATAACATGATATATTTACATGTTTTGGAAAATTTATCCTACATGCATGGGAGAAACATTATGTCTTCATTTCCATTCAATAAAAGTACAATGAATACATTTAACAAAGAAAAATAGTAAGTAAGATTTTATTATAGAGTATTAAATCTATATAAAAATATTATGTGTTATAAATAATTAATATGTATTTTTCATTTCATAGATTATTATTCTCATTGGTCCCCACCTCCTTTTATAGGAAACTAGCTATTTATCCAGGTCACACTGCCTTCCCATATTCATAGAGAGCCTCTATATGGAATGTCATTATTGATTTCCAATAACCTCATTAAACTATACTACTTTGATCAATAAAATTAAAAATTATTCATTTAAGAGACTTCCTTCTAGAGAGTTCACTTAACATCCTAGACCACCCTTTGCTGTCATCGATAGAATAAACTACTAGTGGCCTTGCGACCATTGAAGAGATGAACTAACATTGCATCCACACCGAGTCTAGACTCCTACTACTTATTTTATTTTTGGTAAATTTAAATATGGTGTATGAAATTATAGTAACCTGAAACTAGGCTTCACATCCCAAGAGAATTCAAGGGGAATGGGTGGAGTTGATAAACTTAGGGGTAAAAAAAAATTCAGGGGAAACTGTGTCTTATCTATCTTAGTGCCTAATTTTTTGGTTTCAAATGGAACTACATATTATTAAGTGATAATAATTATAATTTGGAGTTTCAATTAGAGAACTCTCAAGTTTTCATAAGTATATTTGAATTGAACATTTGTATATTTCTCAGTGAAAAATATTTCCAAGGATGGAGGGGAATGTCCTAGACACCTCACAGTTGAGATGTTAATTTGAGGCCTTTGAAGAATGTAAGTTAGTTTTTGGATGATTCTAATTTTTTTTATCCATTATAGTGATTTTTTTAACTTATTTAAGCATGTGTATAGATTTCCTTCCTTTCCAATCTCTCCTTCTTGATTTTATTTAACCCACAAGAAACGGAAAATGAGAATATCCTATCTGGAGTTTAGATAAAAGATAGAGATGAATAAATAAACCATTGTTGGTGGAGTAGTATTTTTAATTAATTAGTATTCATTTATCAACTTTTATTAATCAACCTTCCCTTTTTTATTTCTTACATGGGTAATTGAAATATTTTTTCCTTATAATTTAGATTAATTTTAGATATATTATTTTTTTGGGTAGTGTTTCAACTTCAATTGTTTTAGGGTGTCATTTCAATAATATATATATAGTACATAATATAAACATACAACATATATATATAATATTTATACTTGTTTATTACAAAACATTTTTTTATGGAAAAAAATTATTTCATAATATTTTATCATATAATATTTTTTTATATAAAAAACATTTTTTTTATATATGCAACATAAATATAATATATTTTATAATTAAAATTTTTAATAAAAACCTTTTTGGTAATTATTTAAATTGATATTTTAGGATTTAAAGAAGGTTTAATATGATGGAATTTAGGGGTAATTTTTTATGTTTGGATTAAATAAAGTTGGATCATCATGTTGGTGGATTTTAGAGATCAGAAAATCCTAAAATAATGTTTAGGATTATCCAACGAGCCTGTACCCTAGTGGTATAAGGCTCTTTCTTGGAATCCAAAAAGACCCAGGATCAAATCCGGGCAGGGGAAAATTTCTGGGGGGTACTGTAGCAGTACTGTAGCAGGGGCACTGTAGCAGTACTATAGCAGCGGTGGAACTGTTGCAGTGGTGGTACTGTAGCAGCGTAGGACTGTAGCAGGCACTGTAACATCGGTTGTACTCTAGCAGGTACTATAGAAGCATGGGTACTGTAGCATTATTGTTCACTGAGGGTTCCTTTGGGCCAAAAAATGGGCTTTCAAGCCTTGTATTCAGGCCACTTGGCCTTGGTCCTTCGGGCTATGTAATGGGTCTCCCTCTACCCATTCTAAAGAGGTCTTTGATTTAAATAATAAATTGAGGCTTCAACCCCAACCTTTTAAAAAAATGTTTAGGATTAGTAATTTGGAAGTGTTCAAGTGTTTAAATAATTCATTAAATGTTTTATTCAAATAAATCTTATAATATAGGTAGTGATATAGGTTGTACCGATTCTCATGTTATTCGATATCACAAGAGGAAATCTCAATATGATGTGTGATATCATAAAATCATGTTAATCCCACTAAACTATAATTATATTTGGCTTAAACATTATATGATAATGTTTTTAATGTATTTTTATTATTAAATTGTTCAACAGTCACTTTCATTAAATGAATAAAATTTTATAAAAGTTTAACATAAAATATCCAAGAGTTTGCTAAGTATTTTAGAAATGATAAAACTCAAGAATGACCCTTAATTAATCTTAGAGTTCTATAAAAATAGTTATAGGATTCATTTATGATATTTTCAACTTTATTAAATTATGTTTACATATCTCTATATTATTTTTACTTACTTATTTGAGGGGATATTAGTATATATTTTAGAGATAAAAAATATTCTTATAATTTTTTTAAAATATTTTAAAACTAATATATTACCTTTGGAGGAAATAACCAATAGGTTTTTGTTAAGTGGTTTATATCAACATCAAGAAAAAAGATAATGGAATTTTTTTTATTTTTCTTCATTTTATTCTTCTATACTATAATATAAATTATCATGGATTATTGGTTTATAGTTTTCCACCTCATTTAGGCATGTTTAATTTCATTAAAACCCACCAGTAATGAGGTGAAATTCCTAAGGAAATAATGTCTTGGAATAGTATACTATTAATTACATAGTTTGAGAAATGGTTAGTTCAACCTTGATGAGGAAATGTATATAAACAATTAGGCTTCTTAATTTATAAAATAATTTATAAAAAATTTAAATCCTACCTTATTATCTCCTTCATTGTAATTTTATGGGACTTAAATTTTTTATGATTTTTACCATGGATTGAAGGTGAATCTTATTTTTCTTTATTTTCCTCCTTTCTCCTTTTTTATTCTCTATATTATTATTTATATTGTTGTGGATATCGGGATTTTGTGATTGGGATAAGGCATGGAGAAACCCAATCAAGCAATAGTTTTTTAAGTAAGATGTCTAAAGGAATGTTAAAAGGGTGGACCAAACTCCATTTATAGGTAGATTTGATTCATTAAGTTCCTCAATGAGTATTTTTTATATCAAATCAATTTTGATCTAATATGTGTCATGATATGATTTTGAGGATTGATATTCTTGGGGATGAATTTATAAGCATGTTATAAGGTAGGTTTCATTTACTCTCCCAATGGTTTTTGTTAAATATGAGATGAATTTAGTTGACTTATAATTTAATTGTCTATTTTTACTTTTATTAATATTGTTCATGTGATATATTAGGGTCTCATAAAGTGAAATGGTCTTAATATAATTAAAACACACACAAAATTCATGTAATTGAGGTTAAATGGTTCACTCAGGTGAAATGTTTTTTGGAAAGTTATTAGTAGACAATTATATTGGCTTGTGTAATGAGGTGTTCAATTCTTATTGTTGTAATTATTTTATTGTTATAAATTTTTGTATTTAATAAATAGTTTGAAAATTGATTTTCAAAATGGATTAAAAGAGGGATTTGGGTTGTTTGGTTTCAAAATTTATTAATGGGTGGATATTTGGATTTTTTATATGTTTTATACATGTTATTTTAAAGTTATTTCATGAATGTTGGGGTTTTTTTGGTTTCATAAATGGATTAGATTGATAAATAGTTTTATAAATTTATTTTACAAATCGTTTTTGGGATGAAAATGTTCACAGTTTCTTTTCCAATTGGAAAATTTTTAATCATGATAGTAAAATTTGTTTTAAAATAAAGTTCATGAGAATGGGAAATGGTCATTTTTATAAAGTACCATGTTTTCTTGGGTGTGATAATTCTAGAGGAATTTTCAATTTTCAATTTGCTGGATGGGTCATGTTTTTAACTATGCCTTAGGATGATATTCTAAGGGTTTGAACATCCTAAAATAGTAGTTTCAGATATGGTTTATTGTTTAGGCAACATATAAAGGGTTTGAGTGAGTTTTTGAGGAGTTTTCAAGGCCCCAATCTATTAAAAATTACAACTTCATGTGATTTATGGTGTTAGTAGGCCAGTCACGCTGTGAATATGGTGTATGGGGTGTGGCTGAAGAATTCGGGGCATGAACAAGGGATGACAGAAAGGCCCAGAGAATTATCTCAAAAATTCATGTCATGACCACTTTGGATAAACTGTGACACGTGTTTGAAAGTTTCTTTAAAATATAAAAGGGGGATTGACCCCCTTTCTTCTCTAGATGAACGATGCACATGTGAGGGCTTTAGCCGAATCTCCCCATCCCTCTTTTCTTCATCATTCTTTGAAATTTTGGGTGTGATCAGATGATGGTTCCATGCAGTTTATTCCTCTCCCTTACTTTCATGTTTTTCTCTATTTTTTCATTGACTTAAGAAATTTTGATTTAGGGCTAAAATGGTGATTTCACTAGAGGATGGTGAAATCACCTGTTTTTTGACAGGGCTTTCATGCAGCCTAAGAAGAGTACATATCGAGATGACATATGGCTATATTTTTTTTTGGTTCATAAAATGTATGTTTCACCATGAATTTATTTAAGTGTTTTCATTAATTAAAATTAAATTAATTATGGGAATGGTTCTAGCGCTTATGGGTTTGTCCTGGGTTGGTACTGAGGGTCTGATGTGGTCCTCCCGTGATTGGTTGGACTTGGTTCTTATGTGATGTAGTGACGTGGATAGTTTTCAATTAATATTCCTAGTTTTAATTATATTTTTTAATTAATTATATTCGATATAATTTCCAATTTTTTGCATCTTAGCATGAGATAAGAGCTCAGTTGATGATGTGATCTAGGACTGAGAATGGATGGAACTCAATAGGCTTTGATATAGTTGTTTTCCCCCCTTGAATTAAAATTTTTAATTCTTCTAAAATTATTTATGTGGTCTTGTGTACTTTCCCTATGTAATATATGATTTTTTTATGATGCATGGGGTGTGTGTTCATTCCACTTAGGTCATCTATGTGATAATTTAATTATTTAATTTAAAATTTGATGCCTTGATTAGGATAAAAAAAGTGACAAGGCTCGGATGGACCTTGGTAATGGATATTTTACCTCATACACCAATGGAAGAGGTCTTTACTTGATATTTTCCCTGAGATGAATGAACACCTCCTAAGGGGTGTTATATACATGAGATAATTGAGATGAACCAATATGAGAGGTTGTTGTTTTTTATCCTTGGATACCCCATTAGGTGTTTACCAAGACTTTGAATTACTTGGCCCTTGTGGGCTTTGGTTATCTCCATAGATGCCTTAGAGATGTTGGACTCATAGTATTGACCTAGGTTGAGTGATCCTCCCTTGTTTCATGTGACCAAGTCTAGGTGGATAGACCTTAGATAGACCATGATTGAGATAGATGAGTGGACTGGACTAGTAGAACTTGGGGAACCAAGAGGGGCCATGGTCCATCTCTTAAATATTTCCAAGGGGAATATTTGAGTATCAGGAATGGACACACTACCTTTAAGATGATGTTGAGGTACCTAGTATCTCCTGAGCATTGGGTATTGACCCGTGTGGCTTGGTTGAGATTGAGGAACTGAGTGGTGTGCCTCTTCTTGTGTTAACTGAGGGTACCCTAGTGGGATCCATATTGATCGACCGAAACTAAGTGGGTTTTTTTGAGATGGTAGAGGGTGTTACCCAAGAAATTGTACCAAACATGTGATCTTGAGGGGTTGTGTATAGTGGTTTTGGGTGTGGGCGTTTGGCCAACCATTATATGTCCTTTATTTATGGCAGGTTATGGAATGTTCCCCTCAGGTATATGTGACACGGATAGGCTACCATGAATTTGTAAATCTATTTTTTTGTTACCAAAATTTGAGTTGGTACATGGATGGATTGACATGGATTGGATTTGATATACAGATGGGAGCTACCATTGACTTGGATCTCGGTGATTGGAGCTGCCACATATTTTGAGATCAGATGTTTGTAATTCCATGGGACAAGTCCCTAAATTTTTTAGGATATATATGGGAACTTACATAGATTTGGATCTTAATTTTAGAGCTTCCATGAATTTGGAGCTCAATGTTGGAGCTTCCATAAATTTGGAGATTGGTTTTTTACTGCCATGGATTTAGAGCTCGGATGTTTGAACTATTGGGGGATGGGTACTCAGAGTCATGAGGATACATTTGGTGCTTCCATGGAATTAGAACCAATATCTAACTTGGTTAGAATGGTCATCTTGATGTTCTTAGAGACACCACAACACTAGTTAAAGTAGGTATGGTCAATTGGGGTCACAAACCTAAGGATCAATAGTGGTTATTTATTTCCTGTAGATTTTTGTTTAGTTTAGAATGTCACATGCACATAACATAGTATATTCAAGTTATTATGGGACCAAATTGTTGGTGACCTATTGAGTTATGTATGCACACCCTGATCAGGACACCATTTCACATGGGTACCTAAGCATATCTTACATTGTTGATACTGGAAAAGGTAGGGAAGAGGCATGGGATATCATGCTCGAGAAGGATGGATCATATAAGGTTAGAGATCAGGATGATATGAGGCTTGGTGTAGTCTTGGAGACAATGTCTCCTATTTCCCTTTTTTATTAGTATGAGTATTCAATTATCCCAGTGGGTAGTCAATGTATGTTTGGTATGGTTTCTTGGGCCTTAAGTGCATTTTATTTATTATAAATCTTGTTTATATTTATTACTTAATCTTTCAATTTATTTTGATGGATGATATTTGGTTACTTTATATTCTATCTCACACTATGATACAAGGGGGTATAGCCTCCCCATAAAACCTATTTATACCCCCACTATTATTTATAAGTCTCTGACGTTTAAGGAGGTTCACATGAGGTCACATGGTGAACGGGTATGGTTACTTTTTTATAGTGAGTTGGGACAAGATGTTACATTTTTTCTTTAAATGGGTATTTAGGATAAATTTTACTTTTAGTAGAAAAATTAATAATGTGTTATTTTAAATATGAACTCTCTTTTTACTTAAGATTCTATGTAACTTAAGAGCTTTCAATGGTTGAAATCCATTTGGTGTTTTAATTTGTGTTTATGATTTTTAGTTTTTAATGTGAGTGTGTCAAGATCTGGGTAAAAGGATTTTAGGTTTCTTGTTTAGTATAGTGAGAGAACATTATTCAAGTGGTGAATCTGATATTTTGAGAAAAGGAGAAAGAACTTGGAAACATGAGTTATGATTTTTTTTAAGGATAGAACCTTATTTGGAATAAGTAGTTGAAACTATGGGAATATTATTGAGGGATCTTTAGAGGCTAATAATGAAAATTAAATTTCAATGGAGAATTTTAGAGTGATGCATAATTTATAGGATGCATGCACTATTAACCTACATGGCTATGGAAATCTATATAGGGTAGGAATATTTAGGAAGTGAGGGTTTTATAGTTAGTTGTTGAGTTTTTCAACCATGAACCCTAATCAAGTAATTGTATTTTTGTGGGTTTAAAATTTCTTTTGAATCCCAACCTCTTCAATATGGGTTCTAACATTAATGGGATATCATGATAAACTATATGATATTTATATTAACCTTGGTTGGGTGGAAAAATTTTGGAGATAAGTAATTCTTGGTTTAAACTTGATTATGATATTTAGTATTTGAAAGTTGTGTAAAAACTCTTGGATTGGAAGGGGAGTTTTGTTTACTTTTAGGTAGGAAGGTTGTTTCTTTATAAAGTATTCCTAGTTATTTAGATAATAGGTTAGTAATTGGTTTATAGGAAAATAGATCCTTAATTGTGTTTTTTTGGGTTTAGTGGTGGTTAAAATCACTACTAAATAATTTCATGATGGTTTCAAACAACCACCACTAATTTTTACATTGGTAGTTGTTTCTTAATGTTACTTTTGATTTGTCATGAAAAAATGAATTCACTTGGTTAGTAGTGATTTAAAAAACCATATTTAAATATTGTAGTGATATACATAAAATTTCTTAAATAAAATACATTTATAAAATTATATATCATATTTATAAGTGGTTTTAACCACCAACTACCCAATTACACTCCAACCATAAAACAATATATTGATAACAAATATATACACAATTAATCCAGAAAGTATAACATAACACTAAAAATTATTTTCATATGTCAACATACAAAAAAAAATTATAACATTACATAATATTAAAATTAACAAAATACACACCATTAAGTTTATCAGTAATATACAATTTTATAAATTTTACACAAACATCACTCCCCCATAGCTTTATCTCAATTCCCACCTTCAATCTCCCTATATAAATCATGCTACTCATCACCTCAATGCCCACTTCTTGTCTCTAATACCTGTATTTAAATTAGTAAAATTCACTTTAGTAATAAACATATTCCAACAATAGTAAATGTAGTCAAAAATAGACTAAAATTATCCAAACATGACGAAAAAACCAAATTAATAAAATATGATATTAAATAGACTAAACATAACTTAACAAATTTGAAATAAAATAAATTGTAATAAACTATACCCAACTGAATTAAAATGATCTAATATGAACCAAATTGAACAAAAAAATTATAAACCAACAAACCAAGACTCAGCTAAAACTATATTGAATCAAACCAAAGATAACCAAACTCAATGAATCCAAGATAAATAAAACTAAAAAATATTAAAATGAAATAAACAACCCTAAATAGAATAAAACTATTCAACTGTAACTAATCCAAAATGATTTGATATAAATTGTTCCATATAGAAAAAAATATCTAAACTAAACCAAACCAAATCAAAGAGACCAAAATTAAACATTCCCAATAAAAACTGGCATAATAAACCTACATGAAAAAAGTAGATTCAAAATATACTGAACCATTCCAAATAAAATTGAAGAGAATCCTCAAGACCTAATATGAAAATAATCAAACAAAACCAATGAAAATTGAACTGAGTAAACCTAAGATAGCTTGAACAAAATTGGACTAAATTAAATCAAATCAAATCAACCCAACCCAACCAAAAAAATAAAACCAAAGTAAATGAAAATAAAATGACCTAAATAAAACTAAATAGATCATAATTGAATGGAAATATACTAAACTAAAGCATACCAAAATAAAAAAAACTATCTGGATTGACTTGAACAAACCCGAATCAAACTGAATTAACCTATATCAAATTAAAGTACCTTGAATTATATTAATTTAATGAAATGGTACAGAATATAATCAAAAAAACTAAAATAAAATGAATTTTATTGACAAAAAAGAGTAAAACAAAATATGGCCAAACAAACTTGAAATGAATTAAATTGAACTGAACTAAAAATATACATTTCAACTATATTTAAATAAAATTGAGCCAAAATATACCAAAATGAATAAAAAATAATCATTATAAACCAAAAATACCCTATTTGACCTGGATTAACTGGGACTACATCAAATAAAATATAACTGAACATAACCACACCAAATCAAACCAAATAAACCTAGACATAATAAACCCAAAATGAGTTGAAATGAATATAATAAAACTAAAAAAACCAATATGAATAAAATAAAAACAAATAAAATAAAATAAATTTAATAATATTCAAATGAACAGACATGAAATGACTAGAACTTATTTATATTATTAATGATGAATCAAATTAGACCAAAGATAATCAATTCAAAGTAATATAGCCTCAACTGAATTGAACCAAACCAAAATAATATTAACCAAATGAAATCGAACTGAATCAATCAAAACCCAAACGAAAAAAATTAATTAGAAATTAATTTAACTTAACCAAAATGAACCAAATCAAATAGATTAAAACTAACATGAACAAAAAAATCAAATAAAATTGAATGAAAATGTACCAAACCAAATTGTATTGAACCAAAATGACCCAACTTGTTCTATTCTGACATAATCCAATCCAAACATAACTCAATTGAATATATAAAAATATAAATTATTTGAATATATTATAATATAATACAATCAAAGTGAACCAAATAGAACCAAAATAAACAAATAAAATCAAAATAAACTAAACTAAATTGAATAAAAACGAACTAATTTGAACCAAAATAAACTAAACCAAATCATACACGGTTGTTTTATTGTTTTGTGGTAATGTGTTTATATAAAATTAGGATACACTATTTAAAAAATTGAAATTAAGAAAATATAGATGAGGGTTGTGAATTTATGAAATTTACAAATCTTAAATCCCCTATCAATGTCTCTATTTATATAGGAATGCTATTTATCATCCTATGAATCAAATTAGATAATTCACTTTTTAAAGATGAGACCTGATAATTTTATGTCTAAACAAGTGACACTCAATATTTAATAGTGTTATTAAAGTTTATGAATTACCCTCTATGCTTCAAGACCACTAATATATGTGACCCCCTATAGCTGACATTGGTGTAAAAGATGAACATGACCTGCCAAAGACCCATGAAGGACATGATCCACAACTCATAACCCTCACATGAATATAATATTATTTTTTTAAAAAAATCAAATGATAACATCCTTCAAGGATATTGAAGTTGGGTGTTAAGGGTTGGAATCCCAAACTTCTTTGAGTTTATGATAAAAATGGAATAATATTAAATTTTAGAGTAATTTAATATCACCAAGCAGTTATTAAAATTGTTTAGACCAGTGTTTTCTATAGGGTCATTTACATTACTTATTTTTTTTTGTGGATGTCAAATCATTACATCAGGATACCCTAACTCTTTCTACTATATCAAAAAAATACACAAAAAAATTTACAAAAACCATATTATTTAAGTGGTATAGATATGTATTGTAATAAATTAAATGGTATAATTCCAACTTGTTTCCCATAAAAACTCTTCGACCTAGATGTGTAGGGAATTACTTGATTCTCATAACTAGTCCTATTTCTCATAAAATTCACCTAAAATAATTATATATAAATAAATATTTAAATGTTATTAATACATTGTTATTAATACATTGTTATTAATCTATTGGCATATAATAAAATACCTGATGTGATTAAGCTAAATGATGATTAACAAAAAACTTACACTTTTTATTATGAATATCATCAAGGGTCTTCTAATACATTTATGAAACTTATAGAGATGTGTTATTAAATTTATGACACAATATCCACTTAAAATATTTCCACTTATTGCCTTTTTTTTAACATCGATGGATATAAAATGGCCCCAGTCACATCAAAATTGAACAACATATAAAAATAAAATACATAGAATACATTATATTATTAATATATTAAGAAATATTATTCAATTTAATCATATAAAAATACATAATTAAGATAGTAACTTTATATGACTATCAAATGAATCATTCGTACAAGATAATAGAATATGGATCTAATAATAATAATAAATGGGGGAGACATCACCTCACATACTAACTTCCCTAGAATATTCTCATAGATGCCTACAATATCCCTGATAGGTACCCTATATGCATAAAATGGGTTGATTATATTTAAGTTTTTGAAATTATAAATATCTCATGTGTTTATGTTTATCTCCATTCCATTAATATTTTTATCTATTTAATATATAAATTAACCAATGAGTATAAATTATTAAGAAACTAATATAATCACATTACAATAAATATTAATAATAATGGACTACCGATATCCCCTCAATTGTAAATGATCATGGTTTGAATGCCTGATTCCCTAAAATAATAAATAATATTCATTACTATGAATGAAATCATAACTATATAAGACAATATAGAAATAAAAATATGCAAGGTATGGGAAAAATTGTACCCATTGTAGCATTAGTATATCGACTATCATATACTCCATATGTACTTTGGGGAGTAGGAGTAGAAAGATTATATTATGAAACTAGTGGACCCTATATAGAATCAATAGATCAAATTAGGAGTATAAAAACTATCCTATGAAACTGGTGGACCCTATGTAGCATTGGTAAATCAACTGTCTTCTACTCCCAGTGTACTCTGGGTAGAAGGAGTAGAAATGTTGTCTTGTGTCGTAGAGAGATTACCATCAAAAAACTTATTTGAGAATTAAAAACCTATAAAAATATCAATAAAAAAACAAATTCATTTAAACCATAAATTAAATTACAAGTCATTATGTTTCTATTTATAAAATTAAATCTTAAAAAACATCATATTCAATCTTATAATCTGTTTCTTCTTAGTTGTTAATACTATCATCATATTTCATTGTGAACATTAATTTTTCTTATTCTTCATCTTATCCCTACCTCAAAAGACTAAAGTTTTCAATATCAATAGGGATATATAGTTCAATGTGATGTTGTTAAGTGGGTTCAATGTCATAGATTACATCACCTTCTTTACCCATATCATACATGTTTTTTGTTTTATGTGGACAAAAACACTCCACCCTTGATCTACTATATTATCAATATAATATAACAATATTTCTTGGGAATAAAAAAATATATAGATCATGTGCTTCATATTCACCATTATCGATCAAATGAGAGAAGTTAAAAGAAGTAAATTGTAATGATTTTTTCCTTATACACTTGTTAATATTGAACCACTTGCATTTGAATAACACAACTAAAAAATTTCTATGATAATTTAACTTGATAATATCAACTAAATTTCTATAGTAACCCTAATATGAAACTGTAAATATATAGATGATTTATGTTTTTAAACCATCCTTATGATCTATAGGAAAAAATCCAAAACTACAAATATTGTAAGTATTGAATCTATTTGAATACTTTATGTAACAACCCCAACTTCAGTAACTTGGATCTGATGTTTAATTTATTATATTGGTACAATATATAAGGGATATCAAAAAAATGACCAGTCAGTTTTATAGTCTTTGGAGACTAGATACATACATGTTTTCCATGTTATATTGTAAAAATAAAACATAACATAAAAAAATCTTACATCCTTGAAAATCATTGAAATGTTTCCTCTTCATGTCCTAGGGAAAGGAAAATAAATAAAAGGTGATATTAGATTCTCGTTAAGGTAAATCATACAACGAAAGTTATCATGAATTCATAATGAATAAAAAAAATATAGTAGACTAAATAGTCAATATATATTCTATTTAATCAATAACATGATCTTAAAAATATATCCATAGAAAATAAATCAACTACAAGGATAATAATAACTGAAATTCTAATGAAGGAAATTCATAATTTTGGACATCATGATATTAACATAAATTCCTCATTCTAAGACATCATGGACCTTGCCCTTAAGGCCTTGTGACAAGATATTTCAATGAATTGGTAGGTATACAATAAATAACCAAGTAATTTGGCCAATTTTTTTGTCTCATGGGACCTATAAATACATGGAGGGGATATATATAACAAGGACCCTCCCATCACTTATATATGTCTAATACATTCCACATATATTTAATCAACAATATATTTCATAATCAACATGTCTTATCAAAAAATAAATATCAATATTTAATCAAGAATATGGAACATAAATATTTCCCTAGTAAATGAATTAACTTTATTAATAAGATTCCTTCAACTAAAACTGTATATTGAAATGGTATACAGTTAAGACAATATCAAATTAGTATAAATGATACTAAATACATCTATGATACTGAAAATATGTACATAAAGAAGATAAATAATGTCCAATGAATAATTGAAATGGATATAGAACATGATCACAAGAAAGTGAATGATCACAAAATAAGGTATAATCCATAAATCAGTAAAGGATGGTATAAGACCATAAATTAATCAAGAAATAAGGTTTAAAATAAAGTAAATTATTTTTATAATTAAAGAAAAAAATAGAAGAAACATTTTAAAAATAAATTTCCTTAAATATTTTGTAAATTTGATTTCCAAAATTATTTCCAACCTTTTAAAAAATAATTCATTTTTATTTTAATATAAAATCTAAAAATTTAAACAATAAAGAAAAATTATTTTCTTCAAAAAATCATATAAACTTGTATAATAATCCAAAGCGATAATAATGTTCATGGAGGTATAAAAAAAAAATTATGTTTTATGTGTTAAAAAGACCATCCCTTTTATACTTTAATAAAAATTTAAACAAAACTTGTTCAGGAAAATTTAAAAAGTTTCCTTTTAAAACTTTTTTAAGGATATAAAAGGTAGTTCAAAAATTCCTTTTTCAATAATTTAAAATCAGATAAAAACATCAATAAAACAATTTAACGAACAAGATATGGAAGTAAAATATTCCCAACCTAAAATACGAAATAAGGTTGGTTTTTTATAAAAAAAATTATTTCTATATTTTATAGTACTAAAGAGGAATAATGTTGGAAGAAACATGGAAACATAAAAAATAACCATATGAGAAGAAAATATACTAGGTTTAAGAAGAGAAATATCACATAATTCTTTCAATATAAATTTACGCATGAATAATTCTGAATAGGAGTGAGATTGTAAAATAAACCCTTATGGATTTAATAAATTTTGAATAAAACCCCTTAAAATATAAAAACTAAATTAACACTCGAAATATAATTAATAAATAGTAATTAATGATATAATATGTTAAAGTTATAGTGTATACATTATATAAATGAAATTAGTTCATTGGGGTGGAATTGAGATGAAAAACCCCTTACCTTGGATTCCTTCTTGGTCGGCCATGTTATATCCTCCTAAATAATACATTTAAACTTAATAAATATTTTTTTAAGAATATTTTTTGTATATATTAAAATATTTAATTTCCTTTTATAATCTTTTTACATCCATTAATTTAATATTTCTTTCTTACATCGACCACTTAAGGTTGTTTGGTCAATTTCTCCAAAATTACTTCGGTATATTAACCATAAATAAAGGTGTTATGAAATAGTTAATTCATTCAAATAATGTTAATAATATAATGAATATAATTTTTATTCACTAGATAAACTTTTATAATCATCCATGCAAGGTGGTAATATAAAAATGAATCACATCGTTTTGTAGAGGTGGTAGTCCACACATGCGCATAAGAGACAATGTAATTTTCCAACAGATAGAAGGGTAAGAAGGTATATGATATAATATATTTAAAAAACATAATTATGAAATAAATATAATATTTATTCATTAATTACATCTTTATTTTCATCCAATTAAAGTGATTATTAAAAAAATTACACCACTATATGGAGACGGTAGTTCATACATATGCATGAATGATGTTTTCATTTTATATAGGAGAGAAAGAAGATAGAAAATGGATGTACCATTAACATAAAAACATATAAGTATAGTAAATATAATAATATAACTAAGTTAATATTTGGAGGAGGTTTAAGAAGAATATAACTTGAAAAGGCTTGGTAAGAGAATATACCTCTTCCTTTAGTAATCTCCTTTGGCTTACACCTAAACCCTTCTGGAAGTGGTATTATGGTGAGACCAGGACCTCTTAGTCGAGAAAAAAAGTTGGGAAGGTATTTGGGCAGTTATAGGTTAATATAATTATCTCAAAAAGTGTGTATAAGAGAGGATATGAGGTTACATTTTATAAGTGAGGTCAGTGGAAAAGTTATAAATACTCGAAACTTTATTATAAAATATATTTCTTACTAAAGTAAATTGAATACAAATTATCATATATTAAAATATAATGAGTTTAAGGTCAAAATAAAACCAACCAATTATATTTAAGTAAGTTTTTTTGTTATCTTGAAGCTTATCCCTTTATTTTAACCCTTTTAATTCATTTTACCATTAATCGAGGTGATAAATTTTTACCATAGAAAATATTTATTATGACCAATAATTATGTTAAATGCACTAAATGATATTAATTATTCTGATTGAAAATATGGAATCAATTTTATAAGATTAAATTCCAATAAGTGGAAGTAATTAATTTTAATATAAGTTCACAAAACAAAATGAAAACAGTTTTTAGAAAAATGCATGTTTTAAGCATAAAAATGATTTTATAGAAAAATAAATTATAATGTTAATTTATATGGAATAAATTGAATTATATTAAATAAAAGGATACTTATTTGTCTTTTAAACCAAACCAAAACTTAAATTAACCTTGTGAATATATGATTAAAAGTGAATAACCAAAAATAGTTTGTATTTGAATAAAATCATTACTTAGATTTCCAAAATGTTAAACTTAGATTTATAAGTTCAAAATTTTATTCTTAAAATAATTTTATTATTTATTAAATATATATTTTTTATTATAAAAAAATTATAAATTTTCTAGTCATAATTATATAATTGTAATGTCATAAAGGTGACATTTTTTGTAAAATTTGTATTTTTCATTGTTCATTAAAAATCAATTACGTCTAAAAGATATCAACGATTAACCATTAGATAATTTTGACACACTAGATTTAAAAATTAAAATTATAAAAAAAATAATTTATGTTTTAATCACATTCTTGAATAAAACTATGTGCATTATGTTATAGTTTCTTTATAATGAAAAACTTACGTGCTATATTTGAAGCTCACGTGTTATACTCTTCCCCCCTTCAAAAATTTCATCCTTGAATCTTATAGAATGTCGCATCATGAAAAAATGGGGGTATTTATTCATCATAAATTCTTTAGGTTCCTATATTTCCTCTTTTATCTTATGATTTATCTAAAATACCTTTATCATTCGAGTCATAGAATTCCATATCACTTGTTTTCAAGTGTTGATAATATGGATATGATCTTCACAATAATATAGATCATGCCCCAATTACATTTATTAAAAGGTGATTACATGCATCGGGTCTAGCATATACTTCCTCAATAATGAGATATGGAACACAAAATTCACTTTAGAGAGTTTGGGTTGTATTTCAAAATCATAATCCACAACTCTAATTATTTCTAAAATCTCAAAATGCCCAATATACCTAAGACTTAGTTTCAATTTCTTGACAAAACTTTTAACACCCTTCCATGGAGATAATTTAAAGAAAACATGATCCCATAATTTCAATTCTTGATCCTTACTTCAGTTATCAACATAGATCTTCTTCCTGCTTTAAGCTTCCTTGATATGACTCTAAATAGTTATCACTTCCATTATTGTCTTCCCAATAAGTTTTGGTCCTAAACAATTCTTTTCCCAAGATTAATCCCAATAAGTTGGTGTATAATATTTTCCCATACAAAGTTTTAATTATTCCATTTAAATTCATGAATAGAAGCTATTATTATATTAAAATTATACCAAAGGTAAATACTGATCCTACATACCTTGAAAGTCAAGTAATAAAAACCTCAACATGTCTTATAATATTTGAATAGTCATTTCAAACTGTCCATTTGTCTAAGGATGATAGGAAGATCACAAATATAGCTTGATTTCAAGAGCCTTTTGAATTGCCAACAGGAGGTTTTGGGGCGATGTCGATGGTCGCGCCATGGGACGTTCAAGGTAATCCTTTCTGAGGTTTGGCCAGTTTTTTTGATGATCTTATGCCCCTGTTCGTGGTTTCTCAGTCACAGTTGTTTTGTTTTTATTTTTTAGTGGTGGTAGCGGTTGTTTTGAACTCTTGTAATGGGGTACCGGGAACCCATAAACCGGATTTAAATAATGGAAAAAATAATTGGCAGTCAAGAGCCTTCTGAATAATTTTATAAAATTTTGATATAAATCTTGGGTCATGATCAAATACAATCAAAAAAGGTGAACAATGAAGTCTCACAAATTCATTAATATAGTGATGTGCAAGGTGATGAATAGGTCTATCCTACCTTATATTGAGAGAATACACATACTTGGTAATGTGATCAATAATAACACATACATAATCATTTCTTTTAGGAGTATATGGAAATGTAGTGACAAAGTCCATGGTAATATTATCCCATTTCCATATAGGAATAGGGAGAGGTTTCATGAACCATTTAGGTTATTGTATCCCATCCTTTACAAATTGAAAAACCAAGCATGTTGATATATAGTCACCAATTTTACACTTCATATTATCCCACAAAAAAATGTTCTCTTATATACATATGCATCTTGGTCCTACCAAAGTGTATAGAGAAATTTGAGATATGAGCTTTATCAATTAATTACCTCTTTATCTTAGGTATTGATAGAACATATAGCCTCTTTCCAAATTTTAGTACACCATCTTCATAAACAAATTTTGTCAATTTCCTATCATTCATAAAATTCATTTACTTTTGAAAACTCTTATCATCAATATGGGACTTTTTTCATCTTATCTAGTAAATATGGTTTGGAAATCATTTATAAAATGGGTGATGTTTTACCTTCTTTTATGATTACCATATAAAAATTTACTATTTCCATGAATATTGGACATTTTTTAACCCTCATTTTAGTCATAAATCCATGATCTTTCCTTCTCAATGCATCGACTACATTATTTTCCTTCCTAAGGTGGTGGTTTATTGATTATTCATAATCCTTGAGTATCGTTATCCATCTACTTTGTATTATTTTGAGATATTGTTTTTAAATATTTATTTCATAATTTTTTTATCTAGATATATCTCTAATATTTCATTATATAGATAATGTCTCCAAAACTTCAAGGAAATGATTACGACCACCAAATCAAGATCATGGTCTGGATAATTTTGTTCATGGATCATTAACTATCTTGATACATAAGTAATAACATTTTCATTCTCTATATTTATTCATTTAATCCCTTTCTTTAATGTATCACTATATATCACAAAATCAGTCCTTCTCGATGGTAATTTCAGTATTAGTTCATTAACCAATATATTTTCAGTTATTTAAAACTTTCTTTATACTCTTCTGAAAATATGAAATTAACCCCTTTATTTGTTAATTTGGTTAATGGGTTATCTAATTAGGAAAATTTCTGAACAAATCCCCAATAATAACCTGTAATTTAAAGAAACTGTGTATCTCAGTTATGTTTGTTGATATTTTACATTCTTTAAATAAATTTGTATTTGAAGGATAAACTAATATTCCATATTTGGGTGATAATATAGTGAATAAAATAAACTTTTTGAATCCAAAATTTGCACTTACTAAATTCCCTATATAACTACTTCCTTATGAGAGTTTCAAGAATGATTCTAAAATGAATATTATATTCTTCATAGATTTTATATTATACCGAGATATCATTGATAAATTCCATAATTAAATTATCAAGATAATATTTGAATATTTTTTTCATCAAATAAATAAAAACAGAGGTTTAATTGGTCAATTAAAAGGGAATTTTTATAAACTCATAATGTCTATACATTGTGAGAAATTTTATCTTTGGAATATCTTCTTTAATTACTCTCAATTGATGATACCAAAAATGAAGATCCATATTAAAAAAATATTGATATTCTTAATTTTCATCAAATAATGCATTAATATGAGATAGAGGATACTTTTTCTTTATAGTAATGGAATTAATTTCCCTGTAATCGATGCACAACCTCATAGACCAATCCTTATTCTTAATAAAAAGAACATGGGATACCTAAGTTGAAACACTAGGGTAAATGAATCTCTTATTACACAACTCCTATATTTGTTTCATTAGTTCCGCTATTTCTATTATGTTCATTCTAGAGGGAGTCTTAGATATAGTTTTTTCATTAGGGATAAGTTCAATAGAAAACTCAACTTCATGCTCAGGTGGATTTCTAGGTAACTATTTAGGAAACACATCAATGTGTTCCTTCTAAATAGGTACATGTTTTATTATAAGGTTACATTTTCCATCCATAGACTATGTTTATTATTCTACTCCTAGAATTTTATTAAGATAATTTACTAGAGGTGGATCCAGACATGATTCAAATGATGAAGTCTCCCTTATAAAGATAAGGGATTCCATATCTCCTTCGTGAATCATAATCTCATTATCTTAGAAATAAATTTTCACATTATACTTTGAAACCCAATCCATACCAAGGATTATATCAAAGTCAACCATTGTTATAATAAATAATTTTGAAATTTGGGTATGTCTATGAATCATAATAGAGACTATCTGACATATCCTTAATGCAATAAGATTTTCACTAGGTGTCTTGATTGAAAACTTCCTTCTTAAGGTGATGGGGAATGATTTAATGTTATTGAAAAACAAAGAATATATAAAAGATTGAAAATATCTAGAAACCACCGTTATTTCTACACTTTCAATAAAATTTTATTCCCTTTAAGAATTTAATAGGATATTTCTTTCCAAAATTATCACATTGTGAAATTCCCAACTTTTATTTCTTCTTCTTTGATGAATTTATTTTTTTACTTGGTGATCAGCTTCCTTCTTATTTTATTGATTTCATTTAAAGATATAAGACTGAGAGAATTATTTCTCTATCTTGAAAGAACACGATATTATACCATTATACAATGAAAATGTTTTATAGACCAGTTCTCTTTGTAGGTTCGTATTAAGACCATCAAAGAAATTTTTAATCTTTATTTCCAGATTATGTATGTAGTCTATTGTATGTCTTACTGATCTTGTGAATCTAACCTCATTTTTAGAAACACTTTCCTCTTCCTTAAACTTTATTTTTAGAAACTTCCTATATATTTTAGCTTGTTTTTACCGAATAAAATATTTATTAAAGAGTATTACTTTAAAATTTCTATATTACATACTTTCTTTCTCATCGCCTTTTTTATTATTCTAGATCAATGATCGTCATTGATCGCCATATACCTTTAAACAATATACTTCCAGAATAACCTTTTCTATTCAATTACTTTAAAATTCTGAAAATATATTTTCAAGGGAATTTATCCATTTCTTATCTACCAATGGATTATTAGTTCCATAAAATTATGAAGGATTTTATCATATAAAGTGATCCAACATATGTGCATAACATAGTGGAACAACAAGTTACTCCATAAGGGTAATATTATTTGACATAATATAAGTTATTTTCCTAAATATATCCACAATATGATCAGTTCCAACACCCATTGTACTGACTTTATGATAAGGGAAATCCCTACATTGACTACAGGTGTAGATATGATTTCCATTTCTTCCACTAGGCTCCATATCTAAATAATGTAACACACATAATTAGATTATACCATCATGAATACTGATCAATAACATAAAAAATATATAAAATTAATTGAACATTATATTGGTTTATGTTAATTCTCTCTTTATCTATGTTCTTATAAAATCTAGTTCCCAATGGTCCTACTAAACTTTTTTTGAAACCAAATGTAACAAACACAACTCTAGTAACCCAAATCTACTATTTATTTATTTTTATTGGTAAAATATACAATAGATCACAAAATGAAGGACTAATCATTTTATAATTCCTAGGAGACAAAATACATACATTATTTTCATATTGAATTAGAAAGATAAAATCAATCATGAAAAAGCATCCTTTCATCCTTGATTTTTTTAAATATTTTCTCTTTATATCCATGAGAAAGGGAAAAAATAAAGGGTGGACTCAGATTATTAGTAAGGGAAAGAAAAAAAATTAATCTATCATGAATACATAATACATAAATAATATTATAGAGTAAATAATCAACACATATAACATTTAATCAATAACTTTATCTTCAAAATATATCAACGGAAAATAAATCAATCACATGGATAAAAATAACCAAAATTTTAATGAAGGAAAAGCATAATATAGAGCATCATGATCTTTCCATCAATTCCTAGTTCCAATACATTATGAACAATTCTATCAACACCTTCATCTAAGAAATTTCAATTAATGAGTAGTCATACACCAAATACCCAACTAATTTAGCCAACTATTTATCTCATCAAACCTGTTGATACATCAAGGGCATATTTATAACTAGCCCCCACTCATCACTTACATATTTCAAATTCATCCATCATATATTTAATCAATAATATATTAAATAATAAATATTCATTATTAATAAATAAATATTTTTATTGAATCAAGAATATGAAACATCAATATTTCTCCAATAAGTGAAATAACTTTCTTAACAAGATTCTTTCAACTAATAATATATATTGAAATGTTATATGATTAATATATTATCAGATTAGTATAAATGATATTAAAAACATCCATGATACTAAAAATATGGATATGAAGGAGAAAAATAAAGTCTAATTAATAATAGAGAGTGATAAAGAATATGATCACAAGAATGTTAATGATCAAAAAATAAGGTATAATCTGTAAATCAATAAAGGATGATAGAAGATCATCAATTCATTAGTAATAAAGGTATAAAATAAAGGAATTTTTTTTAGAATTAGAGATTAAATACAAGATAAACTTTAAAAAATATTAAATCTTTTGTAACTTTTTTTTAAAAATAAAGTTATAAATAATTTCCAAAATTCTTCCCATCCATTTAAAAAGTAATGGATTTTATTTTAATATAAAATCTAAAAATTTATATAATAATAAAAAAGTGTTTTATTTTAAACATCCATTGAAAATTTAGAGGAAAATAAATAGAAAATAATGATCATGCTTGTAATAAAATCCATTTACGTTGTATTCTTTAAAAATAACATAACTTTTACAATTTTGTAAAAAGATAAAAATTACTTGTTCAGAAAAAATTAAAAAGATTACCCTAAAATCTTAGTTAATAAATTAAAAGGTAGTATAAAAATACCTTTACTGATAATTTAAAAGTAAATAAAAACTTCTAGAGAATAATTTCAATAATATAGATATGGAAGTAAAATATTTTCGACTTAAAAGAAAAAATAAGGTCTATTTTTCTTAAAAACATTCTTTTGGAATTTTTTAGTATCAAATAGAGGAAATTTGGATGAAAACACGGAAACCTCATAAATAACTATATGATAAGATAATATATGGTTTTTAATAAGATAAATATTATATAATTATTATTATAATGTAAATTTAAACACAAACAATACCGAGTAAGAGTGAGATTGTAAAATAAAACCTTATGAATTTATTAAATTTTGAATCAAATCACCATAAAATATAAATTTTGAATTGAAACTTTAAATACCATAAATAAAAATTAATTCATGATATAATCTGTTAAATTTAAAATATATGCACTATGTAAATGGAATTAGGTTTATAATATAAAATATGTCTCATTAGAGTGGAATTGAGATGAAAAACTCTTACTTTGGATTCCTACTTTGTCGGATGTGTTATATCCTCCTGAATAAAAAATTTAAATTTTTTAAATAATTTATTAAGAATTTTTTTTCATATATATTCAATTTTTATGTTCCTTTTATAATTATTCAATATCTCTTCATTTAATACTTCTTTCTTATGTTGGCTATTTAACGTTTTTCGGTCAATTTATCCAAAATTACTTTGGTATATTGACCATGGTTAAAGGTGTTATTAAATGTTTCCTTAATCTATATAAATTTAATAATTTTATGAATATAATTTTTATTTATTATAAAATATTTTATAATCATCCATCCAAGTTCGTAATAGAAAAATGAATCACATAGCTTGGTGGAGGTGGTAGTCCACATCTCTGCATGACCAACGTTATCATTTTCCAATGAATAGAAGAGAAAGAAGGTAGATGTTATATTATATTTATATAATAATAATTATTTCATAAATATCATATATATTCATTAATTTCATATTTATAACCTTTCATGTAAATCGGTGATAAAAAATAAATTGCATCGCTACATGGAGACAGTAGTCCGTACGTATTCACGAGCGATGTTTTCATTTTCTATATAATGGAAAGGAGATATAAAACAGAAGTACCATTAACATAACAAAAAATAATTATAGTTAATATACTAATGTAATTATTTTAATATTTTTATTGAATATTTTTAGGATATTTAATAAAAACTGAACTTGAAAAATCTCGGTAAGAATATATACCTCTTCCTTTAGTAATCTCCTTTATCTTGCACCTTAAGCCATCTTGAAGTGATATTTTAGTGAGACTCGGACCTCTAGGTCGAGAAAAAAAAATTTGAAGGTATTTTTTGAGTTCATGGTTATATTTACCTAATCCTTAAACACATATTATTTCATAATTCTTAAAATAATTTTCCAATAAATACATTTCAAGGATCTAGAGGTCCAGTGTATTTGGAAGATTAAATATAAAAATAAATTATATTAAAAAATATATATTTATTTAAAACTCAGAATAGTTACCCTAAATCCTATAGATATTATGAAACTTTATAATATATCTTGGGGAAAATACATAAGGAAAAGCGTAAGTTAGAAAGCTCCATAAGGGAATAAATAAGGAAATAAAGCACAACATGAGAGTTAAGAGGAATAACATCATATTATAAATATGATGATCATAAGCATGGATAAATGACATAAGGAAATGATTTAATAAGATCATAAAAATGTGGAAATAACATAAAACATTATATCATAAACATAATTCATGGTTCACTCCCAAGACTATCATCATAAAGTGAAAAAAGTACCATGGTGAATTAGGTTAACTCCTTAATCCATTACATAGCATCTCATGAGATATAAATATTTACTCAATGCATTGTAGGCCTATATAATTTTAGTCCCACATATCACATAAATGAAAATCATACATGTGCATGCCACATGAGGAAAATAAACCAAACATAAATCATGATCCTTATCAAACCCATGAGAAGGAACTGGGTTTCATAATTTTGATTCAAGGTATAACCAAAGTCTAAATCATAATAATTACAAAGAGAAGAAGGAATTTAATAAATTTGAAATTTAATAATTGAAAAAGTAACATGATTCTTGAACATGGAGTTCCAATTTAGAAAATTCATGATAATGATATAGGATAAGAAAAAATAAAAATAAACCACATGGGTGATGCTTTGTGAAATAACTAATGGTTATTTTTAAGGAAGTAAAGAGATTATTATTTTATATAAAACCAGAATTAAACCAAGATGGTTATATATAAAATAATTATGGTTTTTATAATATATTAATTGTTTAAAAACATTTTATTGGGATTATTTTAGACATAAGATTAGAAATAGAAAATTTCCCTTAAATCAAGTTTACAAAAATGTGGGAATTTCAAAGGGAACTAAAAGCATGCATAACCCCAAAAATTAAAAGGATATTAAACTAGGTATATATAAGGGACATATATATACATATAATAAAATTATTTCATAGGAATAAAGTTTCATAAAATGGAGAAAGAGAAATAAAATGTGTAATCTGGGGGTGGTTCGAAAGTTCCAAAAAATAATCATGGAAGGAAAACTATTTTTAAATATTTTTTTTGAAATCCCATTATGAAAAAGTGATGAGTAAGATTAATTTTTAAAAGATAATAAGTTGATTATTAATGTCACATTTGATTACCCATTATTAGGTTTCCAATTAAAAATGAGAACATTTGTGGGAAGGAAAGTTATAGGTAAAGAGGGAAACCATCTTTTAAGGGGATAATAATTATTCTTAACATCGTTTCATTTTTAAAAAGGAACAGAAATTATAAATAAGGAATATTTAAATAAAAATTGATTCTAATAAGATAAAAACATAGTATACCAAATGAAATGAAATTTTAAACTCAAGGATATACAATATAACTCAAGAAAGAATATTGAGTTATAAAATACCCTTATATTTTAGGTGATACATCAATCACAGCCCACAATAATGAAGAGCATGAATGGAACTAAATTTTACAAGTTAAAAATAATGTATGATATTATAAGTTAATGGGGAAGTAGTTTCACCATAAAAATGAATATTAGTTCATAATATCAAATCATTCCTCAATGAAGGGTGGTTGAAATGGAAACCCTTACCTTGTTTGAGATTCATTCTTCACACGTGCCTGAATTCCTCAATAATAAAATTATGTTTATTAGATAAATTATTAGGAAATATATTATTATATATTTAATTTAATATATACCATTTATTATCATATACTATTTATATATTATATATTTTTCTTGCCTATGTCGGTTACTTGAAGTCGTTTGGTGAATTTTTTGGTAATACCTTATATATGTTGACCATGGTAGAAGGTGTTGTGAAATAGTTTCATAGTATTCAGAATATCAATAGTGTTATATTTTTTTTTAAATTAAATATATTTTTAAATCCATCCATGATGGGTGGTGATGAAAAATGAAACTCATTGTTCATACAGGTTGTAGTCCGCACATATGCATGATTAATATTTCCATTTCTCAAAAAATAAGAGGGAAATAAATTTTATAATAATTTTACATTTAAAAATAATAGTTATATTGTATATATCACATTTATTCATTAATAACATCATTAAAAAACATTATATTCATTTATGAAAAATGGAATATGACGCTTTGTGGAGGTGGTAGTCCACACAACGCACTAATAATGATGTTATTTTTCTTAACGGGTGGAGAGGAATAAATAATGGCTAATAAATTAATATAATGACATATAAGTATAATAATTATACATATTTCATTATATTTTTATGGATATAATATATTTTTAAGTAAAATATTTAGGCTAAAAGTTTACGAAGAAAGTAATACTTACGTTGGAGACTTGATCTTCTCTTAGAGATCATCTTGGAAAAGAAGTCCCAAAGATAACTTATAGAGGCCAGGGGGTTATGGATAAATACATTAATTATATTATAGGTAAAATGGGTATAGTTTTAATGGAAATTTTAAATTTAAGTGTAACTTTGGAAGGGTGAAATTGATCATCTTTTATAAGTGAAGAAAATGGCACTTTTTGGAATACCCTTTACACTTCCATAATATCATTATACTATTAATTGGTAAATAACTCCAAAATTTCATAATAATGGATTTTTTATGTTTTATTGGGTTTATAAATTCTCAAAAAATACATTTAAAAATTTTTTGAAACATGTGTCAAGTATTTTACCATAGGTTTTTACATTTCAACATTTTGATTTTTACCTTGGTAAATAATTTTTAACTAAGTAATTTATATTTTTTTAAAAAAATATAATTTAACCCCAATTACCTTTTTTTTTAAACTAAATTTAATATCCATTTATTCTAATTCAATTTATAAATATTATAAAATCAAATTTTAAATTAAAAAATATAATATATAAAAAAACAATATTTGTAGAAAAATATCTTTTAACCATTATGTGTTCTTAATATTATTTAGTATTGATTACCAATTTAATGGGTTTTAATATAATTATATATAGGTTTAAAAAATATTATATTCATAATTTAAATTATATTAATATTATTTATTAGATAAAAATTACACGATCTTAATAAAACAATTCATTTAAAGAATAGTTTTACTATTATCATAGTAATTAAATTTAATCTTACTATTATTATCCTTATGAATAAAAAAATTAAACATGTAAAATAATATAAAAATTTTAAAATAAAATAGGATATATATTTTTTATATTTAATTTATAAAATTTATAATTTTTAGTTTTGAATATAAGTATATAAAAACAGTTTTTAGTGTGAAATGGTACTTGAGTTTAAAAAATGTTAAACATGTGTTTTATAAATTCAAAATAGTTTTTTTAAATGATTTATATTACCTATTAAATATATATTTTTTATATAAAAAGTATTTCTTAAACTTTTAAGTCATTATCACATTATAAAAGTGATATTTTTTAGTAAAATCCTTTTTTTACTCTTCACCTAAAAATCGATTATTTTAGAAACATCTCAGTTAATTTTGATATAATTAATTCAAAAATTAAGTTTATTTTATAAAATTCAAATTGTAAACTTTATATATTTATCTTTTAAATGAAAAGAATAAAATATAAATGAAATCTCTTTTATTAAAAAATGATGTTTTTAAACATAATGTGTTCTTAATATTATTTCATATCAATTTCTAATTTAAGTGATGTTAATCTATTAGTCCAAATATAATAATATTTTAAAAGTGGGAATTTAATTTATTAATAAAATATATACAATAATTAATGAAATATTTATTTGAAAATAACAATTACTTTTATACTAAAAACACTTTAACAAATACCATTGATTAATTATTTATATTATAAAATTTAATTTTTACTACTCCCTTGATATTGAAATATTTGTTTGAATTTTATATATACATAATGTCATGTTTTAATAATAATATTATTATTATTTATATATAACACATTTACATATATATAATATTTTAATTGTAACAACCCAGAAATTTATCAATGGAATTTAACTTCTTATAATTGTTCCATGTTTAGTAATGTAGTATATAGAACATGCACCACATGATAAATCCAACAATATTTTATTATATTAATTTTAACATTAAATTTAGAGAATAAAAATATCCATAAGAATTGAAAGTATTACAATGTGAAAAAAATAGAAAATAAGATAAGTAAAATATGAAAATTTGGATCTACTCAATAAACCAGAACAACCACACTCACGAACAACATTGTAGAAATAAAGCATAATGTTAGTAATACAATATGAATTTTTAAAATGAAAATATATAACATTGAGAGAAATATAATTTAATGAATAATTAATAAAATAAATTAATATTTATTTATCTTATAAAATGAAAATATTACATATTTATATCATGATACTAGTAAATAAATGTTTTAAAAATTATAAAATATGTGTTTGTATTTTTGTAAAATAAATATGTTTTATTTGAATTTCATAAAAAATATAATGATTTAAAAAAATTCATAAAATGAGTTTTTAAATTTATATTGTGTTGTACAATAATGATAATATAATTTTATTCGACCTTAAGTAATTTCTCAATGGGTTTGAAAATTGATGATAATTTTAAAATTTTCATTTTTCAAATAAATGATAATTTTATTTAAAAATTAAATTTATCATATTTAGAAGATTATTTTCATAAAATATATATTTTTTTATAATATACACCATGAAAAATGGTTAGGTTGAATTTTTAGTATTTTTCTAAAATAGTTGAATTTTTAAAAAATATTAAAATATGGTAAAATACGGTATTTAACATTATATGCTAAATACATGAATTTTTGAGTCATGGATAATGTAATCATCCATTATTTCGAAATTACATAGACATTTTAATGTATATAGTCATAATAATAAATACTAATGATAGTTTTGAGCAAAAATAATTAACTAATGAATATAATATTCAAAAACACCTCTCTCTCTAACCCTTATAAATAACACCCCTCACAACACCTCCTCCTCATGCCTTATAAGCCTTAGATCTTGCAAAATTTCTTCTAAATTATCTTCTAAAACCTCTCATTGACGTCCTAGTGTAATTGTTCACCCAAAAAGACCAATTAAAAGTGCATTAAGGATTATTTTTTATTATGTGACATTTAAGAGGTAATATTCTCAATTTACCTCTTAAATTATTTTCTTCTTCTACCTTATCCTCACATCCCTAATCAAAAATTACCTAATTAATCCATTATCATAAATATAATAGAATTTTATTGTGTTAATGTAATATACATCTTCAACTCTCCCTTATTTAATTTCTAAAATGAAAGTGTTTTTACAATATGGTTGGTTTACCGCCTCTATGAACAACGCACTTTGTTTTCATCCACCGCCTTAGAGGATTATGATAAAATTATTATTATTAAGTAATATTGTAATAATTATATTATAACTTATTTCAAGTTATTTATAGAATATATTTATATAATATTAATTAAAATGAATCTATTTTGTGATGGTCAGTAAAACCGCTTAATGAACTAAAGACGTAACATTAACATTTTTACTTGATGATTTGTCCATATGTCGTAGAATATAAAGATACTTGGGACTATTTAAATTTTTGGAAGTAAATGAATATCATTTTATCTTATTCTGGATTTTTAGACCCATTTTACAAGAACTTTAATAATTATCCACAAGTGATCCGACCTTAGAACCATAAAATGAACGCTCTCAGAACAATGAAATTAAACTTTATATATCAGTAAAATGGTTATAAATGAACATAAAAATTTATAATAAATAAAATATTGTAACACCTTAACCCCAGTTACCCATGTTTGGTGCATTATTACATAACATTGGCATGATAAAAGGAATCATGTCCCGAAAGAATGATCAGTTTAGTAGCCTTGGAAGTACTAGATACATTCATAAGTTTTACATTACATCATGAAATGAAAACATCAACAACATTTTGTCCTCTTTTGAACACACTTATATCCTTAGCCTATACTTGCAGGTCAACCATAAAATAATTCTTCACATCCTAGGAAAAAAATAAAACATAGAAATGGATGAGCTCAGATGCTCAGTAAGGATAACAATATAGCGGAAACTTTCATAAATAAGCATAAACATTTAAGGCAATGTATAAGACTAAAACAAAAGCCTTTTAAACTTAAAATTTAGCATAATATGGAAAATATAAAATCAAATAATTTCATTTACTTAATCACGTTGATATTCTACTATTTGAATAATCACATGCAATATCAATAGCCACTTTTATAATGATGGAATGCATAATGCCATACTTTATAACCACATAGTCAAGTCCTTGCGAAAAGAATACAAATAATATTTTTTCAAGGCCTTGTTCCAAGACACTAGTTTGTCTCATGAGACCTACTGATGCATCTAAGAGCTATAGCAGGCTTCACCCATCACTTACTAAGTCCAATGCATTCCTCATATGAAAAGGTTTAAACATAACATAAACATTCGTATTAAAACTAGCATATGAAATGTCAATACTTTATCCATAGACCATGAATTGTGTAAAAATAACACATTCATAGTCAAACATATCAAAAAACCATCAATACAATATTTAAGTTTTGTATCATAATAAATCAACTTCAAATAATCTTAAAATCCATCAAAGGATATTGACATAGATGAAATCAAAACTTTTTTTAGAGAAATATCTCTTTCTATTTTGAAATCATTTAAAAGTCATATAATTATAAAAGAAAAAATTTATTTTGAAAATATTCTTATAATCTTTTATGGGAAGCTTCAATGATAATATAATGGTAGAAAATAGCCACACCCGCCGTATAAGTTAAAAAAAGACATTCTTACCATAATTTTGTCGAAAAGGTCATAAAACACCATGTTTGGAAAATGACAGAAAGATTCCTTTCAAAACATATATGGTAAAATAAGGGTATAAATGAATTTAACCCATATTATTTTAAATATTAAAAATGTTTTGAATTATATTTTTATGAAAACACGGATGTGGATGATAAATAGGTCCCAGTAGATACTTACGTAAAAACAATCTCAGATAATAAAGAGATTTTGAAATTAACCCTTACTGTATACTTTTTCTTGGCCGAGGGTACGTTAACCTCTTTTATATTAGTTAAATCATTGTTATTAAATTATATAATAACCATATACATAAATATGATATCATATATGATCTTATAATATTGCTTTGTTAATAATATTTTAGTAGTATCATCGCTTCGGGTGTTAACTGATTCGTTTTCCTTTATATGCTTGGTTACGTAAGACATGTTTGTTATGAATAGGATGTATTTGATTCATATACAGAATTATATTAAGTTTTTAAACATTTTTTTTAATCATAAAATGAAAATTATTCTTGAATTATTATGATGGGGAATGAATCTCATCGCGTTCATGGAGACGGTAATCCGTACGTACGCATGAGCAAAAATATCATTATATTGATGGTGAAATCATATGTAATTGGATGGTATGTCATATATAAATAATCATTAACATGTTATATTTATTATTTAAATTAGTTATACTCATTATTATACCCATCCAAATAATGAAGTGTTTGAATAACAAACTACACCACGACGTGGAGATGGTAAGTCGTACATACGCACGTATGGTGACTTTATCATTCATATGATGGATAGAATAATGAATATGGTTGTACTATTTTTATAATAACATCATAGTATATATAATATACTAGAGTTATTATTTTATAATGGAAATAACAAATTAAGAGGAAGTGGAAGAAGAAAAGAACTTGAAAGAGGTGATGAAATATTTACCTCTTCTTCGGGTTCTTCCTTTTGATTTGATCAAAAGGGATCCTTAGGTTTGATTTATGAACAAAGTAATGCCTATAGGATGATTTTAGGTCAGTTTTTAGGATATTTGGGTAGGTTTTGGCTGAGACAAATGTCTTTGGAGGTGTAAAATTAATAGAAGGGGAAGTTTCCTTTTATAAGAGAGGTGAGGGTCACTTTAGGAAAAGCTTGAAATATTATTTTATAATAAATTCATTTTCGGTTTATAATGGCTCCAAAATGAATTATTTCTAGGATAAGGTGGGGATGGGTAAAAAATCTCTCAAACAATAGGTTTTATACAGGTTTAGATCATCATATTAACCTTATCTTTTTTATTTAACTCTTAGTTAAATAGTTTGAGATTTACCATGTCTCTTTGTAGTTTTATATTATATGGTTAATAAACTTACTATAACAAGACAAGAGAACATAATGTGGTTCATTATTAATATATATAACCTTATCTAAGTCCTTTTTCCGAACCTTATATTTTTAGGAATATTATATCAACTAATAATATAGTATTTGTTTTAAAAACACAATTATGTCAATTTTGACACTATTTAGTATTTGATTTTTTTGAAAGCCATAAAAACTTTATCAATTTGAATGAAATTTATTTAATCAACACTAACATATCAAATTAACCTAAAAAAAATTTAATTCATCATAAGTCTAAATTTATATTTATTTGGATATTTATAATATCAATTATTTTAATATTTCATTAATAAGGTAATTACTGCATCATCATTGTGTCATAAATAAATTAAATTATTTAATGTATAAAAATTATAAATAAAATAAAATTATATAATAAATCTTTTTATATTTCTAATTAATATTTATAGTTTAATTTTTTATTATTTTTAACCCTATATTAAAAATGATTTAGTTATTAAACTTTGAATTTATCTCTTTTAACTATTCTTTAAATAAAATAATAATAAATGTCCTAATCTAATCCAAGTGGACAAAAGAGGATCATATTTTATTCCTAAGGTTGTTTTTGGTCGAATTATACTTATACAATATAATTAGGACATGTTTTAGGGTAGTTATGATATCATTTTTACCCTTAATCACCCTATTTACTTTTAACCGTGGTAAATAAAAGTCAAAAGTTACTATTCACCAAAAAAATTGTTATCTTATTGAACTACATTTTATGTACCGATATTAACTGTGTCTCTTGGATTTTCTGAAATTCAACTCATAGAAGTGGTAAAATTAAGTTTTATGCAAAATTGAAAATGCTCTTAAGAGGTGGGTAAAAGACGGTAAAAAGTTCAATAAAATTTTTATATATCTAAACTCATTATAAAATGACTCCAATGAATTACATTGAACTTATATAAGTATTATGTATCTATTTTGACCTAAAATAAATTTAAATAAAATAAATAATTATTTAAATAAAAAGTCGGTTTTAAACAATAACTCAGTGTTTTTCATTATTCATCAAAAATTGAAAGTTTTCAGAAAAATACCAAAAATTTACCCTAAACTAATTTTGATATTCGTAATCTAAAAATGAAGTCCATTTTGAAAAATAAAATTTATAAATTTTCAAAAGGTGGGTATTACTATTCATAACGGCTACTTTGATTAGTCGTGGTGTGTTAAAACTCCAAGTTGCATACAACGCAAGCTACTGCATTATTCAAAGGTTAATGTAACATGGATGCTTGGGGTGTTACATTCTCCCCTCCTTAAAATAATTTTGTCCTTGAAATTTCTAGAATATTACTTCATAAAAAGATTTGGGTGGTTCTTCATCATAAGTTACTCGGGTTCTCAAGTTACCTCTTTCATCTTATGGTTTCTCCACAGAACTTTCACCAGATGAGTCGCCCGGTTTCTTAGCACTTGTTCTCTTGTATCAAGAATCTTGACTAGATCTTCACAATAAGAGAGATCATGTTCTAGTTCAATTTCCTCATAGATGAGTACATGTGTTGGGTCAGGCATGTATTTCCTCAACAGTGATACATGGAACATATCATGAACTTTGGAGAGACATGGAGGCATTGCCAAATGGTAAGCTACATCCCCAATTCATTCTAGAATTTCAAAAGGTCCGATGTACTTGGTACTTAGTTTAACCTTCTTACCAAATCGTATAACTCCCTTCCATAGAGAAACCTTCAAGAAAACATGATCTCCTACCTAAAATTCCAAATCCTTCCTTTAGTTATTGGCATAGCTCTTCTTCCTACTTTGAGCTGCTTTGACATGGGTTTGGATAACGTTACCCTTATCCATCATTTCCTCAACAAGTTTTGGGCCTATGAGTTTTCTTTCACTAACATCATCTCAACAAGTTAGTGTGTGACATCTCTTTCTGTATAATGCTTCATATGATGCCATCTGAATACTTTAATGGAAGTTACTGTTATAGGAAAATTATACCAGAGGTAAATATTGATCCCACATACCTTGAAAGTCAAGTTAGAAAGATCTCAACATGTCTTCTAAGGTTTAAATAGTTTTTTCTAATTTTACATCAGTTTGAGGGTGGTAGGTAGTGCTCAGACGAAGTTCAATATCCAGGTATTTCTGAAGACTTTTCCAGAATCTTTATGTTAAATGGGGATCATGATCAGAAACAATTAATAGGGGTACTCCATGAAGTCTTACAACTTCATTAATATATATTCTTTCTATACATTCAAGTGGTAAATCTTCTCTTATAGAAAAAAAATGTGGTGACTTGGTAAGACGATCAACAATGACCCATATTGCATCATTCCTTATAGGAGTCTTCGGTAGCCCCATAACAAAGTCCATAGTAATATTATCCAATTTCCACTCAGGTATGGGAAGAGGTTGCATGACTCCTCTAGGTTGTTGCCTTCCAGCTTTCACTTGTTTACAAACCATAAATATTGACACAAAATCAACAATCTCCCTCTTCATGTTGTCCCACTAAAAATGTTCTTTCAAATCTCTATACATATTGGTGCTCTCAGGGTGTATAGAGAAATTGGAGCAATGAGAATCATCTAGAAATTTCCTTTTTATATCAAGTATGTTAGGAACACAAATTCTCTTCCCAAATTTCAAAATTCCATCTTCATATATGAATTCACTCAATCTCCCATCATTCACAGCTTTAATATTCTTTTGAAACTCCTCATCATCAGTCTGATAACTATTTATCCTTTCCAGTAAATATGTTTTGGCAACCATTTGAAAAAGTATTGATGTTTCACCTTCCATGGTTATTCCCATATCCATCTTTACTAGATCCATAAAAATAGGATCCCTTTTAACTATCATATTGTTCAAAACTCCATGATCCTTTCTACTCAAAGAATCTGACACCTTATTTTCCTTCCCCGGTTGGTAGTGTATAGTGCAATCATAATCCTTGAGTAGTTGAATCCATCGTCTTTTCCCCATATTGAGTTCTTTCTGTGAGAAAATATACTTCAAACTCTTGTGATTAGTATAAATCTAAAATTTTTCACCATAGAGATAGTGTCTCCATATCTTCAGAGAAAATATTACAGCTGGTAACTCAAGATCATGAGTAGGATAGTTTTTCTCATGAATTTTTAGCTGTCGTGATGCATAGGTAATAACACTATCATTCTGTATAAGGACACAACCAAATCCTTTCTTTTAAGAAACACTATAAATAAAAAACCCATCGTTCCCTGAAGGTAGAGTCAAGATAAGAGCATTGAATAATCTTCTATTCAGTTCTTCAAAACATTCTTCAAACAATTTTTTCCAAACAAATTTAACCCCTTTACGTGTGATCTTGGTTAATGGGTTAGCCAACCGGGAAAAATTCTGGACAAAACGTCGATAATAACCAGCTAAACCAATAAAAATGCATACCTCAGTTATACTTGTCAGTGCTAGATATTCTTGGATTGCCTTGGTCTTTGAAGGATCAATAAATATTTCATCCTTAGAGAAAATATGTCCAAGAAAAGAAATATCATGAAGCCAGAATTCACACTTTCTAAATTTTCTATATAATTCATTTCTTCTAAGAGTACTTGGAATAATGTGCAAGTTATTTTCATGATCTTCTTATATTTTTGAGTATACCAAAATATCATCAATAAATACCACTAAAAAGTCATCAAGAAATTCCTTGAAAACTATATTCATTAGATCTATGAAGACAGAGGGTGAATTAGTCAATCCAAAAGGCATTATTGTAAACTCATAATGCCCATACCTGGTTCGAAATGCTATTTTTGGAATGTCTTCCTTCTTCACACACAACTGATGATATCCAGATCGAAGGACAATCTTTGAAAAATATTTAGCTTCATGAATTTGGTCGAATAAATCATCAATGCGAGGTAGGGGATACTTTTTCTTTATTGTTACATCATTGATCTACCTGTAGTCAATGCACAACCTCATAGATCCATCTTTCTTCTTAACAAAAATAATATGGGCTCCCCATGGATAAACACTAGGTCGAATAAATAACTTATTACTCAATTCATCTATTTTTTTCTTTAGTTCCACTAATTTCACAGTGTCCATTCTCTAAGGGGTATTCAATATGGGCCTTGAACCAGGAATTAAATCAATGGAAAACTCAATTTCTCATTCTGGAGGATGTACAGGTAAATCCTATGGAAATAAATCAACATATTCTTTCACAATAGGTATATCCTCTATTTGAACATTCCTTTCCTCACCAATAGTTATTTCATTATCTTCCTCCCTAATAATTGAATTTAGTTGAGCTAATGGGGGTGGATCTATATAAGAATTAGTAGGTGATGTTTCTGCTCTAAAGATAAGGTACTCCTTATCATCATTGATAATTGTAACCTCCATCTTCTTACAATAATTTTTTGAATCATGGTTCAAAATCCAATCCATACTAAGGATGATATCAAATTCAATCATGGATACGATGATGATATCAGCAGATAAAAAACATTTATACGCCCTAATGGGAACTGATTCACAAAACTTTGTTGTAATGATACTTCCCTTAGGAGTTTTGACTGAAAACTCCCTTGTTAAATCAAATTGGAAATATTTAATTTTCTTAGAAAACTGGGAAGATATGAAAGAATGAGATGATCTAGAATCAAATAAAGCATTGGATAAACTTGAAGAAACCATTAAATTACCTTCCACCACATATTTCGGATCTTCAACCTTAGTAGTAGTGATCGCATAAGATTTTCCTTGCTCCCTTGGCCTTTACTGGGGTAACTTTCCTTGGCGCTTAGGATATTCGTTTTCATAATTCCCCTTTTCTATACAATTGTAGCATTCAACATTGAAAGCCTCTTTCTTCCCCTTGCAATCACAAGCTTGGTGGCCTTTTTCACTACACTTGTAACAGACTCTCATTCCCTTCAGGCAAGTACCAGGGTGTTTCTTCCCACATTTACCGTAGGATGGATATTCAACTTTTCCCTTCTTTCCCTTATTTCAATTTCCAGAGTGTTCAACAGATCTCTTTTTCTCCTACTTTTCTTTAAAGTCATAAGACTTAGAGAATTCTTTTTTTGTCTTGATAGCACATGATACAATATCTTCGTATGATAAGAAGGATTGTAAGACTAATGCTCACCGAAGAAATGGTTTTAACCCATAAAATAATTGATCAATCTTACACCTTGGGTTATGTATATAATCTGTAGCATGCCTTTCTAACCTTGTAAAGTTAGCCTCATATTTTGCGACATTCTCATCCTCCTTTTGTCTCAGACTCAAAAATTGTCTTTCCATATCTGCTCGATGGTCATGAGGAAAATATTTTTCTAATAAAATCTCTTTAAACTCCCTCCATTCCATATTTGATACTTAATTATATTCCTTTGTGTTTTGAATCAATGACCACCATTGATCTGCATCTCCCGTGAGGTGATAAACTGCCTGATAACTTTTTCCCTTTCGCTACTCCCCAAAGCGTGAAATATTTTCTCTAAGGAACTTGTTCATTTCTCAGATACAAATGGATTTTTAGTCTTGTTTAATGTTGGTGGTTTTTTTCTAATGAATTGGTCTTATATTGATCCTCCATATTGTGGATCAGGGTGCTCCATATGGGTAAGGTTATTATTCATAACCTGAGTGAGTTGTCCAAGTATGGTGATAAGCTGATCAGCACCAGTTGCATCACCAACTCCACTATAATTATATTGAGTAGTAGATAAATCCCTACATGGATTATGTGTATTGATAATGTTTCCATTACTTCTACTAGGTGCCATTTCTAAACAATGGAATATAGTAGATTATTTTATTAACTGCAATACATAATTCCGAACTTGTAAAACACTTAACATAAATTGAACAGTTTATGGATATAATCCATAATCATAAAAAAATCTTTGAGGAAGTATATACTCATAAATCCTTCATAATGGTTTTCAAAGAAAATTTTAATTATCCTAATCATATCCCCCGAGAGTTTCGTAACCAAGAGTGCATCAAGGCTCGTTATCGTGCACTAGTTCCCATTCGAGTCTAGCTCAAAGCAGTGTTTTCGGGTTTTACCCCTAGGTACATCTGTTCCAGAGCCACCTATACCTACTCATATCCAAACAGGGATGTATTTCTTGGAAAATTCACAAAATCTCTATAGTACCAAGATTCTAGGAAGTTATTCTATACTAATCCTCAAATTCTATATTAGGGTAGTGTTCTCTAATCAGAGCTTCTCTAAATCTGGTTTCCAAGGTTTGTACTAAACTTCCATTAATACTAATTGTAACTCCACAACCCTAGTTACCCAGAGTCGGTGCATTATTACATAACATTGGTATCATACAAGGAATCATGTCCCAAAAGTCCGATCAGTTTAGTAGCCTTGGAAGTACTAGATACATTCATAATTTTTAAATTAAATCATGAAATGAAAACATCAACAACATTTTGTATCCTTTTAAACACATTTATATCCTTATCCTATCCTTACAGTTCAACCATAAAATATTTCTTCACATCCTGGGAAAAAATAAAACATATAAAGGGGTGAGCTCAGATGCTCAGTAAGGATAACAATATAGCGGAAACTTTCATAAATAAGCATAAACATTTAAGGAAATGTATAAGACTAAAACAAAATCCTTTTAAACTTAAACTTCAGCATAATATGGAAAAGATAAAATCAAATAATTTCATTTAGTTAATGACATGGATATTTTACTAGTCGAATAATCACATGCAATATCAATAACCACTTTCATAAGGATGGAATGCATGATTCCAGACTTCATAACCACATAGTCAAGGCCTTGTTCCAAGACTACAAATAATATTTTTTCAAGGACTTGTTTCAAGACACTATTTTGTCTCATGATACCTACCGATACATCGAGGAGCTATAGCGGGCACCACCCGTCACTTACTAAGTCAATGCATTCCTCATATGAAAAGGTTTAAACATAACATAAACATTCGTATTAAAAATAGCATATGAAATGTGAAAACTTTATCCATAAACCTTGAATGGTGTAAAAATAACACATCCACAGTCAAAAATATCACAAAACCTTGAATGCAATATGGAAGTTTTGTATCATAATAAATCAACTTCAAACAAGCTTAAAATCCATCAAAGTATGTTGACATAGATGAAATCAAAACTTTTTTAGAGAAATATATCTTTCTATTTTGAAATAATTTAAAAGCCATATAATTATAAACGAAAATATTTATTTTTAAAATATTCTTATAAGCTTGTATGGGAAGCATCGATGATGATATAATGGTAGAAAATAGCCACACTCACCGTATAAGTTAAAAAAAGGCATTCTTACCTTAATTTTGTCAAAAAGGTCATAAAGTACCTTGTTTGGAAAATGACGGAAAGATTCCTTTCAAAACATATATAGTAAAATAAAGGTATAAATGAATATAACCCATAGTATAGTAAATAGTAAAAATGTTTTGAATTACATTTTTAAGAAAACACGGATGTGGATGATAAATAGGTCCTAGTAGATACTTACGTAAAAACAACCTCGGATAATAAAGAGATTGTAAAATTAACTCTTACCTTGTACTTTTCCTTGGTTGAGGGTACATTAACCTCCTATATAATAGTTAAATAATTGTTATTAAATTATAAAATAACCATATATGTAAATATTATATCATATAATATCTTCTAATATTACTTTGTTAATAATATTTTAGTAGTATCATTGTTTCAAGTGTTAACTGATTCGTTTTCCTTTATATTCTTGGTTATGTAAGCCATGTTTGTTATTAATAGGATGTATTTGATTCATATACAGAATTATATTAAGTTTTAAATATTATTTTTAATCATAAAATGAAAATTATTCTTGAATGATTACGATGGGGAATGAATCTCATCGCGTTCGTGGAGACGGTAATCTGTACGTTTGCACGAGAGAAAATATCATTATATTGATGGTGAAATCATATGTAATTGGATGTTATATCATATATACAGAATAATTAACATGTTATATTTATTATTTTCATTAGTTATACTCATTATTATACCCATACAAATAATGAAGTGTTTGAATAACCAACTACACCACGACGTGGAGACGGTAAGTCGTACGTACGCACGTATGGTGACTTTATCATTCATATGATGGATAGAATAATGAATATGGTTGTAATATTTTTATAATAACATCACAGTATATATAAGATACTGGATTTCTTATTTTATAATGGAAACAACAAATAAATAGGAAGTGTAAGAAGAAAATAACTTGAGAGAGGTGATGAAATATTTACCTCTTCTTCGGGTTCTTCTTTTTGATTTGATAAAAATGGATTCTTAGGCTAGATTTCTGACCAAATGAAGGAATATAGGATGATTTTAGGGGATTTTGGAGGATATTTGGGTAGGTTTTGGAAGATAAAAATGGATTTGGAGGTGTGAAATTAAGAGATGGGGAAGTTCCCTTTTATAAGAGAGGTGAGGGACACTTTAGAAAAAGCTTGAAATATTATTTTATAATAAAATAATTTTTGGTTTCTAATGGATCCAAAATGAATTATTTATAGTATATGGTGGGGATGGGTTGAAAACATCTCAACCAATAAGTTTTAGATAGGTTTAGGTCATCATATTAACCTTATCTTTTAGATTTAACTCTTAGTTAAATAGTTTGACATTTACCATGTCTCTTTGTATTTTTATATTATATGGTTAATAAACTTATTATAACAAGACCAGAGAACCCCATATCGTTATATATTAATATATATAACCTTATATAAGTCCTTTTATCAATACTTATGTTTTTATGAATATTATATCAATTAATAATATAGTATTTATTTTAAAAACTCAATTATGTCAATTTTGACACTATTTAGTATTTGATTTTTTTGAAAGCCATAAAAACTTTATAACTTCGAATAAAATTTATTTAACCAACCCTAACATGTCATATTAACATAGAAAATTATTTTAATTCCTCATAAGTCTCAATTTACATTTATTTGGATATTTATATTATCAATTATTTTAATATTTCATTAATAAGGTAATTACAACATCATCATTGTGTCATAAATAAATTAAATTATTTAATGTCTAAAAATTATAAATAAAATACCATTATGTAGAAAATATTTTTATATTTCTACTGAATATTTATAGTCGAATTTATATTGTGTGTAACCCTATATTAAAAATGGTTTAGTTATTAAAATTTGAATTTAACTCTTTTAACTCTTCCTTAAATAAAATAATAATAAATATCCTAATATAATCCAAGTGAACCATAGAGGATAATATTTTATTCTTAAGGTTTTTTTTTGTCGAATTATACTTATCAAATATAATTAGGACATGTGTTGGGGTAATTATGATACCATTTTTACCCTTAATTATCCTATTTACTTTTAACTGTGGTGAATAAAAGTCAAAAGTTATTATTCACCAAAGATTATTTTAATCTTATTGAACTAAATTTTACTTACTGATATTAGTTTTGTCTCTCATATTTTTTAAATTCAACTCACAGAAGTGGTAAAATTATGTTTTTTCAAATTTGCAAATGCTCCTAGGAGGTGGGTAAATGACGGTAAAAAGTTCAATAAAATTTGTATATATCTAAACTCATTTTAAAATGACTCTAATGAATTAGATTGAACTTATATAGGTATTATGTATATATTTTTACCTAAAATAAATTTAAATGAAATAAATATTTATTTAAATAAAAATTCGGTTTTAAACAATAACTTGGTGTTTTCACTATTCATCAAAAATTGAAAGTTTTCAGAAAAATATCAAAAATTCACCCTAATATAATTTTGATATTACAAATCCAAAAATAAAGTCCATTTTGAAAAATAAAATTTCAAAATTTTCAAAAAGTGGCTATTACAATTCATAACGGCTACTTTGATTGGTCGTGGTGTGTTAAAACTCTAAGTTGCATACAACGCAAGCTACTGCATTATTTAAAGGGTAACGTGTTGTGGAATCTTGGAGTGTTACAAATATAAATGTAAAATTTTCTTAATTAAGTAATTAATTAATCCAATTTTATTATCTAAGATATTAAGTGCAGGCGCAGAATGATTCTGTAACATTAGTTAAGGGCTCTCTCTGAACAACCCTTTTTCATTAGGGTATAACCATTCTCTCTCTAAACCACCTTATATATCCCTTTAATTTTATGTAATGCTTATAAATTATATATATATGTCTCTCCAATATATACTTATCTTATTATATCTTTCTTTAATGTTGTAATACATTCCATATATTCATTTCTAAAATAACTTCTCTATGAAATCTCCTTTGATTATGATATGAGGTAATATTATGAAACTCATTTATTTTCATGGGTAATTCTTATGTTTATGCATTATGATTTATTTCATTTGTGGAACACACAAGAATTTTCATTTTAAAATGGGTGCACCTAGATATAAATCCAATGCATTGGGTAATTTTTTTTATCTCATTAGATGTTATGAATGGGATTAGGGAGTGAACCTAATCAAATATGGGACTATGTCTACCATGTGATGTTGTCTTATTAGTTATAATTTACTTATTATTATGTCATGTTTTATGTTTTTTATACTTTTCTATGTTTACATGATCTTATGATACTGTTTTTTTATGTTATGATCCCATGTAATTATTCATGAGCCTTATATTTTATGATATCACGTTATGTTGTTTGACTGACATGTTATGACTCATTACCATGTTTATTCCCTTACTAGGATTTATGTATCACCCCTTTATTTTATGTATTCCCTAGGTTATCCTATGAAGTATTATAATATTAAATTGAATTAGGATCTCATTTTTTAGATTAAAATAAAGAAGTTGTATTTCTATTTTATGTTATTGTTTTATGTACCTAGTCTTCCAAACACATTAGGCCTTTCAATCCTTTGGTTGTATTTAATGGATATTTTTGTTAAAAATCATATAATACTATTTTTAAAAGGATTGGATCACTATAGTTGGTATCATAGGATGGTCTAGTTATTTTTTAGGATTAGGATTAAAATAATTTAGTGAAAACTCTAGTGATAAGTCTAAGTATAGGAAAATTTCCTGGAATTTTGTTGAAGTATAGAGAGAGTGGTTTCTAAGGAATTATATCCTTGTTTCGATACTACAAGTGAATTTGGTTCTAAAATAGTTTTACCTAGTGTTAATAATCCCAAAAATCATGAATTGGGAATTTACTTGATCATCACCAAGTATATGAAAAATATTCCTTACTTCACACCTAGTTTGACACACCTGGGGTATATACTATGAAAATTCACAAGATCTTTACAAAAATTTATAAAGGACTTAAACAAATTGTTAAGTTAGAAAACCTAATAGGTAAATTTACCTGGATAACCTAGATTGAAACCTAGAAACTCATAAGTTATGATATACTTTTCATTTATAAGTTATTCCTTATAATTTTATAGATTCCATTTTATATGTTTACTAGTTAATGTATTGTTATACTGTTTTTCCTTTATTTTAGTTAATGGTGGGAAATAGGAGGAACCTTAATAACAACCAACATGGTAGGTAATGTGATGATTTCCCTAATGATATTCCTAACCTTATGGGAGTGGTATCTCAGAACTTCATGGAATTATAGTCTCAGCTGAATCAAGTTATGAATAATAACACTAATCATGTGGAACTCCTTACTTCTCCTAATAAAGATAAAGTTGTCTTCAATTCCTTTTTATGAAAAAGGAATTTGACCTTTAGTAGATATTTTGATCCCCTCATCATAGAAAAATTGATTAAATCCATTGAAAAGATATTCTTCCTCCAATGCTCAGAAAAAGTGAAATTCATGATAGTTATCCATCGTCTTGAAGGGAAAACTGATTGGTGGTGGATACTAATCATGAAAACAAATCATGAAGGGGAAATTGATTCTGTAAAATGGAAAGAATCCAAGAAAATAATTTTCAATAAATATTTTTCCTGTACTCTTGATCTTAAAATAAAGAGGGTGTTCCTCGGAATGAAGAAAAAGAAATATGAGTCTATTAGGGAGTAGAAGGTAAACTTTAAAAGGATAAAATGATATGCCTATAGTTTTTTCATGAACAATAAACCACTTCTTTAGTGGTTTAAATCTGATTTTATGAAAAGATTTAGCGATTTGAGACTTTTAAAGATATGAAGAGATTGTATGTTTTTTCCTCAAGATTGAGATAGAGATTAGATACTCTTGGTGGTCTCATGGACCGGGAGAAAAAAATCCTAAAATGGAGTTTTTTTTATGAGTATCAATCAATAAATCTCATATATGGAAGAAAAATCAACTTCCCATATTTCAAAAATGTGAGAAGAAGTACCCTGAAAACTATCTCAATAGAACCGAGAGAAAATTAAAGTGTGGAAAAGAGGGGCCCCAATCCAATCAATTCCAAATATATATGAAGAAACCCACTAATACGACAGAAGAAAATAAGGTTCCAGTCAATAATCAGCCTATGGTTCAATGTTTCAACTACAAGGAACATGGAAATTACGTGAACTAATTCCCTAATCCAATGGTTGTTAGAGATAATAAATGACAACAACCCCCAAGTCATAGATAACAAGGAATGGAGTATGTTTTCACTACTACTAAGGTGGATCTCGACAATGATTTGGTGATAGGTATACTAGTTATTCATTCAAGAATAGTGAATGTACTTTTTTATTTTGTTTCTACACATTCTTTTATATCTTGCAAGTTTAGTAGAACTATTCAAACACCACCTCAAAACATGGGGGTTGATCTATTTGTGAGAATCGAAAACTGATAAATTATTACATCCCAAGTATATAACTCCTCCCTAGTCAATTTTTGTGGAATTATCCTTCTATAAAATATTATATCAATTCATTTTTTAGATTTTTATATTGGGCATGGATTGGTTGTCCATATATAAAGACAACATAAACTATTGGGAGAGGGAGATCACTTTTTAGATCCCTAGCCATCCTCAGATTATGTACATGTGTAAGGAGGAGGACGAATCTCCTTTGGAATCTTTATCTCAAGTGTGGATATTATTGCCTTATGGGCAAGAATATCTAGGTCAATTTATTGAAAAAAATTATAAAATAATTCTTGAATATATTTCCATTTTGAGGGATTATACTGATGTATTTTCTAAAGAGTTTGTTCGTATTCCTCCTGAACAAGAGGTTGAGTTAACAATTGAAATTATACTTTGATCTCTGCTTATATCCAATAATCCCAATAGAATAACCACCATTGAGTTGGAATAACTAAATAATTATTTATAATAGAATTTGGATAAGGGTTTTATATGCTCGAGTGCTTTACCATGGGGTGTGTCGGTCCTCTTCACCAAGAAGAAGGATGGGTCAATGTGCCTCTACATTGATTATCATAAACTCAAAAAAATTATGATAAAGAAAAAGTATCCACTACCACAGATAGATAAATTGTTTAATTAAATACATGGTTCCCAATATTTATCTAAAGTGGACCTTCAGTTAGGATATCAACAATTAAATATAAAGAAGTAAAATATCCCAAAGACTATCTTTCAAACAAGGTATAAACACTATGATTTCATAGTGATTCCCTTCAGACTCACTAATGCTCCCATAATATTTATTGAATTAATTAATAGATTATTTAGAGACAACCTTGATAAATTTGTGGTAGTATTTATTTATGATATTATGATATAATCCAAAATAAAGGAGGAGAATGATGAGCATTTTAATAATTTGTTAAAGACTTTGTGAAAGGAGAAGTTATATGAAAATTAAAGTAAATGTGAGTTCTAGATGGAGGAAGTATCATTATTAGGGAATGTTATCACTAATAAGAGATATAAATGGACCCCTCTTGGAAAAATTCAATTAATGAGTAACCTAAACCAACATCTGTAATAAATATCCACAGTTTTCTTGGTCTATCTAGGTATTACTAATGATTTTTGAGGAACTTTTCATGATTGTAAAACCTATTAACCAAGCTAAATTTTGGACAGATAAATGTGAAGAGAGATTCATGGAATTGAAAATGAGTCTTATCACTACACTAGTCCTTGTAACACCTTCAATTGGGGAACTTTTCATGGTATATAGTGATAATTCAAAGAAGGTATTGTGTTGTGTACTAATGCATAATGAAAAAGTGATAACCTACACCGCAAGGTAGTTGAATGTTCATGAGAATAACTACCCAATGCATGATATGGATTTGGCAGTAGTGATCTTCACATTGAAAATATAGTGGCATTATCTCTATAGAGATAAGTTTGAAATATATACGGATCATAAGAGACTCAAATATATATAATCACATGGAAGGATATTAATACGTGCTAGTAAACATGGTTAGATATAATCAAGGAATTTGACTTCTCAATCCACTACCATCCTAGGAAATCAAATAAAGTGTAAGATGATCTAAGTATAAAGTATCCTACAACCTTATTAATGATGATAATTGAGAAGGATCCAATCTTCTTAGACTTGAAAAGGATGGACATGGGGATCATAAAGGAAGGAAAATCATCATTATTTTCTCAAATGATTGCTCAACTATCCCATCTAGAGAAGATAAAGGATACTCAAATAGATGATGTGGAATTTCATAAGAAGGTGGAATCTATTAGAAAATGGAAATAATCATAGTTCAAAATTGATGGAGTTGTAAGATTTGGTTTATGACTATATGTACCATAAAATCCTAATATAAGGAAGGGTTTTTTGAATGATTCATATAGCTAGACCTTCTCTATCCACCCATGGTGCATAAATATGTTTCAAGATCTCTGAGATCACTATTAGTGGGACAATATTAATAAATAGATCGTAGAATATACATCAAAATTCCTAGTATGTGAGTAGGTGAAGGATAAAAGGAAAAATTCCAAGGGGATGATGTAACTATTACCCATACCTATATAGAAATTAGAAAACATAACCATCAACTTTTTCATTGGTCATTCAAATATATCAAGAGTAAATAATGATATATAGTTTTTGGTGGATTGTCTTAAGAAGAATAACCACTTCATTGAAATTCGATAGGACTTATCACTCGATCAACTTTCTAGGATATACATTATAGAAGTGTTGAGGCTTCCTGAGACGCCATTATCAATTGTATCTGATCAAGATTCAATATTTACCTCCAATTTTGGTAAAATTATATAACATTCTCTAAACATTGAGTTAAACTTTAGTATTAATTATCATCCCAAAACTAATTTCCAATCTAAGAAAACTATCTAGACACCTGATAACATGTATAGATCATGTTAGATGGAATTAAAAGGGGGATGGGATCAACATATTCTTCTAGTTGAGTTCTTGTACAATAATATCTTTCACTCAAGAATCCAAATGGATCTATATGAATCCCTTTATGGGAATAAATGAAGAAAATCTAAATGATGGGATGAATTTGGTGAAAGAAAGATATCAGGACCTAAAATTATTGAGGAAATATTATAAAATGTTGAGACCATTCAACAGTACATCAGGGATCCTCAAAGTCTACAAAATAACTATGCTGACAATCGTCGATGAGGACTAGAATTTGAGGTTAGAGATAAATTTTTCCTCCACATATCTCCATGGATTAGAGTCATGAGATTTGGGAATAAGGGTAAACTAATTCCAAGTTTCATCAGACCCTTTGAGATTTGTGATCGCATCGGAGTTTTGGCCTATTGATTATCACTCTCACCATCCATTTCTCAAGTACATGACCTATTCCACATATGAATCTTGAGGAAGTACCTACCATATCTATCGCATGTACTAAATTCATAGGTGGTGTAGTTGGAAAATTATATCTCTTATGAGGAGCACCTAATGAAGATATTGGACTGTAGAGATAAATTTATTTGTAACAAGACAAATCACCTAGTCAAATTACTATGGTGACACCATAAGCAAGAGGAATCAACATGGGAATCATAGGAATCTATAAAGTATAAGTAAACTTATATTTTTTCACCATATTATGTAAAACAAAAATTTTAGGGTGAAATTTCTTAAAGGGGAAATAATGTAATTACCCAAAAAAATTATCAATGTAATTTTCCTTCTTATAATTGTGTCATATTTAGTAATATAGTATAAAGCACATGAACTACATAATGAAACCAATAATATTTTATTAAATTAATTTGAAAATTAAATTTAGATAATAATAATGGCCATAATAATTGAAATTATTACAATGTGGCAAAAATAGAAAAAAAATATAGTGAAAATATGAAAATTTTGATCTGCTTAATCCACTAGAAAAACCACACTCATGAACAACACTATAGAAAGAAAGTAGAATGTCAGAAATCCAATATGAATTTTGAAAATGAAAATATATAAACTTGAGAGAAATGGAAGTGAATGAATAATGAATAAAATATGATTTATTTATAGGAAGTAGGTAACCTATATGATTGTTTCAAATATATTCATTATAATAGTAATTTGACCATTAGAATAGTAATCAGACCATTAGAAGAGTAATCTGACAATTGGAAATAGTAATCTAACCATTAGAATAGTATCCTCACCTATGGAAGTGTAAAATAATATTTTTTTATCATATAACGTGAAAATATTATATATTTATATCATCATACAAGTAAATAAACATTTTAAAAGTTATAAAATAAGTGTTTATATTTTTGTAAAAAAATATGATTTTTTGAATTTTATAACAATTATAATGATTTAAAAAATATTTCAAAAAACAGTTTTATAAATTAATATTATGTTTTACTATAATGATAATATAATTTTATGAGACCTTAAGTAATTTTTCAAAGGGTAGGAAAGTATATCATAATATCAAAATTCAAAATTTTCAAATAAATGAGGATTTTATTTAAAAATTATATTTATCACATTTAGAAAATTATTTTCATAAAATGGATTTCATTTTTGGAATCTACATGTTGAAAAAAATTTAGGGTGAGTCTTTTGCATTTTTTTAAAATAGTTGAATTTTTTGTGAGTCGTGAAATACAATAAAATATAGTATTTAACACTATAATCTAAATACATGAATTTTTGAGACATGGATGATATAAGAACCCATTAGTTATACATCACATGTACCATTTATTTTATATAGTCACAATAATAAATAATATTTATATTCTTGATCAAAAATAATAAACTAATGAATATAATATTCAAAAACATTCCTCTACCCCTTATAAATATCACCCCTCACAACCCCTTCTTCTCACAATTTATAAGCCTTGTATCTTTCCAAATTTCTATCTAAAATCATTTACAAACCACTCCCATTCATTATAGTATTTTTTTTATCCCCAAAATACCAATTCCAAGTGCCTTAAGGATTATTTTAAAGAGGATACATTAAGAGGTAATATTCTCAATTTACCTATTTTAAATAATTTTATTCTTCTACCTTATCCTTGAATCCATCATAAAAAATAAAATAATGACTCCAATATCATAAATATTCTATAATTTTATTTTTTTAAAATGTAATATCCATATTTAAATCTACCTTATTTCATTTCTAAAACAAAAGCATTGTTTACAATAAGGTTGGTTCACAACCTCCATGAACAACACACTTTGTATTCCTCTATTTCCTTTAAGGATGGTCATAAAATTATTATTATGAGTAAATAAGATTATAATAAGTATATTATAACATATTTCATGTCATTAAATTAATATATTTCTATAATATTAATTAAAATGGATCTAGTTTGTGACAGTCAGTAAAACCACCTAACCACGTAACATTAACATTTTTATTCAATGATTTGTACCTATATCAGAAAACATATGGATACTTGGAACTATTTAAATTTATGGAAGTGTATGAATATAATTTTATCTCACTTATAGAGTTTTAAAACCATTTTATAAGAACTTCAATGATTATCTATATGTCAAAAACCAACTCAGGTCGACCCCAAAATGGGTACCCAAGACAATCTGCAACATGGACCGAAGGTCATTCTCGATACCCATGGGCTGGAAACTAGTATTGAGAATAAATAGAGAAGTAAAAGAGAATTATTTCACACAATAATAAAAAATAACTAAACAATGGAAAGATAAACCTAGCATCCCAAAACAAATAAATTCAATATCCAAACTAAATATCTTTTAAAATGCTGAAAGATACAAAAAACTAAATGACCAACCTAATTGAAAAAGAAAACCACAACACCTACATGTATCCCTGAGGGTAACTATCCAATATTAAGACCAACTATCTCCCATGGTGATCAAACTCAAGCTGAAACCTACACTAAAGGCTAAAAACAAGAAATAATTATAGGTGTGAGTATTAAAACTCATTAGGCATGCCCAAACAAATCTATTCCCAGTGAACTTCCTTTAAAATAAAATAAACATAAAAATAAATTTTTAAATACAATATAAAAAAGTAATATTTTATATAATTTTCACTTTCAAACAAAATAAGGTCCAGTTCCTTTTTAATTCCAAATCCAGGTTTCTTCCATTCAAGCAACATTAAAATTTTCAAGAGGAAAGTGATGCTTACTTTTCAAAACAGCTCAAGAGAGTATAAAACATTTCTACTTTAAAACATTTTTCATAAACCTTTTAAATCCAACACATCACTTCCCAATTAAACATACCACACATGAGGACACCACAATAGTCATATAATAAGGATAATGGAAATAAGCATATAAGAGTAACCAACCAACGAGCATTCCAATCATCACTATAAGCAACTAAGTGACAATAGACATGGGTGAACCTAGGAGATCGTGAATAATCTAGAAAATAATAATACATGTTGAATAATCCCAAAAAACATGCCTCACTCAATGACATCAAAGTGCCAAAACACGCACAGCCACACTGCACATGGTACATACCAAGGGGCCCAATCCCATAGAAATATTAACAAATATCCCCCTACTATGGGCCATTAGTTAGTGTGTAACCTAACTAGTGCATCAATGATTCTTATAAAATTCAATATCTATGCTAGGTTATCAATTTCAAGATGAATAGAAGATGTTGATCCAACTGATGCCAACTAAGAATCCAATCACATACACATATATAATAACAAACACAACATCCATCACCCGAATCACCCCAATGACTAATATCTTTCCATTAAACTCATAGATCAAAAAGGATTCCACATCAAGGATATCCAATTTATACACTAAATAAATTAGTGATGAGTATTCCACAGCAAGGGCATCCCACCCATTAAAAATAAACTTGGTAAGAGGATTATCTAAGGAGGTTTTTTATAATAAACATTTTCACCACTTTCATCAAAGTGTCAAACGAGCCTCAAACTCTTTCAACAAACCCATTATTCATTAAATAACCAAATAAACTTTTAGAATATGTGTGAACACACCATTTTCCATTTCAAAATAATTTTAAAAATCTCTTTTAAACATTCAAATCACACTTTCAAGCCAAATCCATTTTCATTAAAATGCCAAATGGACCTTTAACCACCACCACATGTCAAACCATTCTTAAAATTCAAATAAGACCTTATTTTTTAATCCAAAACAACTTTGAAAAACCATTTAATGAACCAAAATCATCATTCCACATATCATAAATATATTCACAAATCCAAACCATTCTTTAGATATCATAAATCACATGTAAAATCCAATCGGGCATTTAATCGAACACTTGGTGTGCAATATTTAACAAAATAATTCCATTTGTCACAAAACAAGGAGGTAACCACTAATTTTTTCACCAAAAATAATTTCAAATATCACTTATTACTATTTATAATACAATGTAGGTGAGAAAAGAAATAAACTAATGAATCTTAAATTATAAAGTTAAGTTTAAAGGGGGGCCTACCTTAATCTCACGGCGTTTCAACAATGCACAATCGGAATCACACCATGAGGGTTACAAGATACAAGATCTATAATTAGTAACCCTAAACACACACAAAACCCCAACATAAATCAAGGTAAAAAAATCCCTAGATCCACATGACCTAGGAAGAATAATATCTCAAGAGAATATGGAAGGAGAAGGAAGGGGAGATGATAAGGGAGGAATACCTTGAGAATTATAGCCCCAAACTTAAAGAATCACCTTATATATAGCCTGGAAGGAGGATTGGGGTCTTGGAGAATGAGGTAGGAGCCTCCTTTGGGTTGCATGAACCTTGGAGAGAGTAAAATAGGTGTTTTGGGTTAAAAATACTACTAGGGTAGAGTTGCGATTTCACAAATTTTAAGACTTGGGAAGCTCACATGGTTTGGCCACACAGTTTAACAAACTGTGTGCCAGCCATTCACCCCTTACTAGACACACCTAGGCACCTACACGGTTTGTTCATATGGTTTTCAAAATGTGTTCCAACTGTAAGAAATGTTTATGTCCCGAGGAAGAGGCTACCCACAAGCTTTAAGCACGGTTTGACTAACCGTGCATGGGTGGTGAACCCTCAACCAAAATCACTCCAAGGATTGAATGGTTTCCTGGAGCATTCCACATGGTTTACCCAAATGGTGCGTTAACCGTGTGCTAAGATAAAAACAATCCAAAACTCAAAATTTAAAGCCAGTACACCTAAAACTTGAGAGCCAAACCCAAATCCAAAAGATAAGCTGGAATATAGGTCAAAAATAAAAATCTGTATGTGACAATTTTCCACACCATTAATTCTTTATACACTCAAAAATCCACAACATCTTCCATTTTATCGAACAAATACTAAGAATTACCACATTAGAATTATCCAACCCCTTAAATAAAACATCTCAAATAATTCCAAACAGAACTTACACCTCTTTCCTGAAACAAAACAACAACTGAAACCATTCCCTGAGAAATAACAGGAACTCAATCCACGATCTCTACAACCATGCCTCAAACAAAATTTCTAAGAACACTCTCCAAAAACCCAATATTCACCCAACCCTAAAATAGTTCAAACTCAGACAACTTTAAAAATAAATTCACTTTCTACCGAAATACCATCCGAAATAAAACTGAATTCTCAACACGAGAGACTGGAATGGAATCCCCATCATAGGAAACCAACTAGGATCAACCACTTTGAAATAGAAAACAACGATACCCAAAGTGGGTCACCCCACCATTAATAACCAACTATATTGAACTGATAAAGAAACACAACACAAGAACTTTACAATACAGGTCATCCATCCCCACCATAAGGGGGACCCGCCAAAAGAAACTCAAGATAAGTGGAAATTAAACCAAAATAAGGAAAACTAAAATAGATAAACTTAAATTGTCTCCATTCCCACCCTGAAAAAAAAAAACCAAGGCCCCACACAACCCTAGGATTTATGACTATGTGAGGGATTCACTCTGGGGCCTATGGATGGAGGCCTGATGTTTAAATCATTTACTGCCTCACAGTCAGGAGCTACTAATCCCTGGTCAGGAACACTTATTTCACTTTATTTGTAATGGAAATAATTCAGAAGATGCACACTCAACATTTTCTACTTCAAACAAAAAATATTATAAAAAGTCACAAAATAGAACACACCTCCACTCATGAGGGAAATAATTTAGAACTTAAAAAATACAAACACACTTCCATTAAAATAAAATTTCTAAAGAAATTAACAATAGATAGAATCATTACAACTGAAAGGGATTTTAAAATGATCCCAGAACAACACACTACTCCTACGAACTAGCTCCACATCACTTCCTAGAAACACATCGACAAAACCATTTCTAGTGACCAAGGAATCCATAAGAATTAAAGGTCTTCAACGAACTCAAACACGATGAATTTTTATGATATAGTTCTTTTCACTAATGATACACCATGATCCTATGATTAGAAGAAGCTGATGAAAGATCCTAAGGTCTATTAATTCCACAACCAGCACAAATAGCTTCAGGTCGCTTCCAGGATTCCTTACTAGAATTCCAAACACAAATTCTAGGAACTAAAGTAGGTAAGAACACCTCAAGAACTCCCATCATCATTAATTCAACACAAACTACTTGCCTCACCACATCAATAAAATAAGTTAGATTTAACTCCAATACATTCAACTAAAGATCAGGATAAAGCCCGTACTTGAAATCCCAAGACTTCGAGGAATCATCTTCAACATACCCTAGGTCTTATGGAACTATCTCTATAAATTGATGATAAAACTATAACACAGACCCATCATCCTCTCGAAAACAAAACTAATCCATTCCCTTCCTCACCTTCGTCATCTCAAAGAATTATAGTTGGATAAACAAAGCCTTAAATAACTCCCAGGTAAGATCTTCCCTAGTCTTTTTCTGAGACACCGACTTCCACAACTTACAAGTATAACCTTAAAGAATAAAGGTAGAAAAAAACACCTTTAAAGATTTAGGAAACTCAATGAGGCTAAAGTTCCTTTCTATTTTTTTCATCCACTTTTCTACTTCGAGAGGATCCTCTTGAACATAAAATAAAGGAGGATTAATCTTTCAAAACTCAAGAAAAAAATCCTTAGGTTGGTTAACTAGAAATCATACTAATGTGAAACTACCCACAGTTGCACCATGAATATCCATCGAATCTTTATGGGGGTGAACTATGGGAAACAAGAAATCCAAGAGCTCAATCAAAACCAACTCCTCAATAAGAGTTCTCAAACTCAAAAAATAGCACAAGTAACATTCCTAAAACACAAGGAGACATAGCACGCAACAACTAGTTATCAAAACAACACAATTTTCTACTTAAAAAAAATTAAAACAAAAAAACATGGTGGTTTTACACACTCAACAATGGTATTCCTTAGAGTCTCACTCACATGCACATTCTCGTTCCAATATGGGCACATATTAACCCATTCCATACCAGGAACTCATCCATACACATCATCATCCAACCACTTTCCACACACATCCATGCATGTGAGCACCCAATTATATACCAAAGGTCAAAAAAAATTCCATTTTCTAAATAAAAACGTTACACCCAATTTTTCACAATTTCAAACCACTTCATATTTCAAAAATTTATAAAACTTTTCAAAATATCACCACCCACCAATCAAAAACTATTTTCAAAATTCACACATAAATCCATTTTATTCCATTCAAAATATCAATTAATACCTTTCAAAACATTTCAGCATCTTACAAATCCCATTCCACCAAAATCATTTGATTAAAAACCCACTTCTTTCATTTAAAATAAGTTTCAAAACAAACTTCCACTTTTCCAAGACTTTTCTTCAAAATGAAACTGAAAACTCATTTTCCCTCTTTCCAAAACCAAACCATTTCCATTTCAAAATCTATTTTTCACAATTTTAAAACAATAGTTCCCAAAAAAATTTCATACTCATGAGGAACTCAATGAAACTCACAAGGGGAACTTGTGTTGATGGGTGACTTGTCCATATGGTTGGAGGCCATATGGAAAACACACTACCATCACAGAGAGTCTTCTAAGACCATATCCTTAGCTCCACATGGCTTTTTAGGCCCTGTGATCTCACATAGACCACTATCCCAACTCCCTTTTCATATTATAAACACCAAACAATCCACAAGAACAAAAAAACTACAAAATTGTACTTCCCATGGAAACCTAAGGATTATAACGAGAAAGGGTTCATGAAGTCCTTCCTATTCCGACCTCTCGAGTCCCGATAGCCCTAATCTTTGATCTACCTTGAAATCCCAAATAACATGGCCCGAAGGGTGTTCCCAACCCCCCACGGGCTGGAAATTAGTGTAGAGAATCAACATAGCAATTAAAGGGAATTATTTCTCAGAATAATAAACAAATAACTAAATAGAGGAAAGATAAAAATTTTATCCCAAAACAAATAAATACAATATCTAAACTGAACATCTTTCACAAAGTTAAAAGATGGAACAAACTGAACAACCAACCCAACTGAACAAGATTACCACAATGCTTCCATGTAACCCCGAGGGTCACTCTACAATACTAAGACCAACTATCTCTCATGGAGTTAAAAACTCAAGTTGAATCCTACACCAAAGGCTAAAAATAATAAAGAACTATAGGTATGAGTATTAAAACTCAGTAGGCATGCTCAAACAAATCTATTCCTAATGCACTTCCTTTAAAATAAAAGAAACATCAACTTCAAGTTTGAAATAAAATATATAAAATTAAGCTTTTTCACACTTTTAACTTTAAAACAATATATTTTCTACTACCCTTTTTATTCAAAATCTAGGTTATTTTCCATTCAAACAACATTAACATTTTCAATAGGAAAGTGATGCTTACTTTTTAAAATGGATCAAGAGAGTATAAAACATTTCTACTTAAAAATATTTTTCATAAACCTTTGAAATCCAACACATCATCTTTCAAAGAAACATACCACACATAAGAACACCACAATATTCATATAATAAGGAAAATGTAAATAAGAACACAAGAGTAACCAACCAACAAGCATATCAATCATCACTATAAGAAACTAAGTGACAATAGACATGGATGAACCTAGGAGCTCTTGAATAATATATAACATACTAATACATGTTGACTCATACAGAAAAGCATGCCTCACTCAATGAAATCAAATATACCTAACATGATCTATCATACCCCACATGGTGCAGACTGAGGGGCCCAATCCCATAGTAATAATAACAAATATCCCCTACTATGGGTAGCTATCTAGTGCATAACCTAACTAGTGTAACAATCATTCTCAGGAAATTCAATAGATATTCCAGGTTCTCCATGTTAAGATGTATATAAGAGGTTGAGCTAACCGATGACAACCAAGCATCCAATCACATACACATATATAATAACTAACACAACAGGCATCACTCGAATCACCCTAAGGACTAATATCTTTTCATTCAACTCATAGATCACAAAGGAGTCCACACCAAGGATCTCCCATTTCTAAACTAAGTAAATGAGTCCTCAGGATTCCACAGTGAGGAAATCCCACCCATTAAAAATAAACCCGGCAAGAGGATTATCGAAGGAGGGTTTTCATGATAAACATTTTCACCACTTATCAAAGTGCCAAATAGCCCTCAAACTCTTTCCACAAAACCATATTTATAAAATAACAAAATCACATTTTAAAATAGGTGTGAACACACCATTTTCTATTTCACAATCATTTTAAAAATCTCTTTTAAACATACAAATCACACTTTCAAGCCACATCCATTTTCATTAAAATGCCCAATGGGCCTTTAACCACCACTACATGCCAAACCATTATTAAATCCAAATACGCCTTTCTTTTTAAATAAAAAACCAATTTGAAACCCTATTTAAGGAACCCAAATCATTATTTTACATATCATAAATATATTCACAAAGCTAAACCATTCTTTATATATCACGAAGCACATGAAAAAACCAACCGATAATTTAATCGAACACTTGGTGTGCAATATTTAACAAAACAATTTCATTCGTCACAAAACAAGGAGGTAAACAATAATTGGAACACCAAAAATCATTTCAAAGATCACATATCACTATTTAGAATACAAGGGAGGTGAGAAAAGCAAGAAATCAATGAATCTTAAATTATAAAGGAAAGTGCAAATGGAGACCTACCTCAATCTCACGGTGCTTCAATAACACACAACTAGAATCACACCATGAGGGTTCCAAGAGCCAATATCTATGAATAGGAACCCTAAACACAAAAACTTGCAATATAAATCAAGGGAAACATAAACCATAGATCCATATGACATAGTAAGAAGAATATATTAAGAGAATATGGAAGGAGAATGAAGAGGGAGGTGAGAAGGGAGTAATACGTTGAGAAATATATCCCCAAACTTAAAGAATATCCTTAGATATACCATGTAAGGAAGAGTGGAGGCTTGGATAAAGAGAGAGGATCCACATTTGGGTCACACAAACCAGGGGGAGTGAAAAATGGGAATTTTGGGTTAAAAATCCTAAGAGGGTAGAGTTGGAATTTCAAAAAATTTAAGATCTGGGTAGCTCATATGGTTTGGCCGTATGGTTTACCAAACCATGCGCCAACTATGCGCCTCTTACTAGACACATCTGGGCACCTGCTTGGTTTGGCCTCATGGTTTTCAAACTGTGCGCCAACCGTGTGGAATGGTTCTATCTCAAGATAGAGGTTACCTGCATGCTTTAAGCATAGTTTGACTAACCATGTGTAGGTCTTTTGCCCTTAACCAAAATCACTCCAAGGCTTGCATGGTTTCCTAGATCATGTTGCACGGTTTACCCAAACCATGTTCTAACCATGTACTAAGATAAAAACACTCCAAAACTCAAAATTTAAACCTATCACACCCAAAACTAGAGATCCAAACCTAAGGACAAAATATAAACCAGAAAATATGTCAAAATTAAAAATATATGTGTGACACTATAAGTGATCCAACCTTGGAACCATGAAACGAGCGCTCATAGAACAATAAAATTAAACTTTATATCTCATTTAAATGGTTATAAATTAAAATAATAAAATTATAATAAATCAAATATATATATAAAAGGACTAATTGATGAATCTAATTTTATTATCTAGGACATTAAGTGCAAGCGCATAATGATTCTGGAACATAAAGTAAGGGATCTCTCTAAACCACCTTTTTTCTTTGGGTTATGACATTTCTCTATCAATCCCACTCTATATATATATTTAATGTTATAGAATAAATCTAAATTATAAATATATGTTTATTACATATTTACCTAGCTTATTTTTTCTTCCTTTCATGGTGTAATACATGACTTATGTTCATTTTTTAAATAATTTCTCTATGAAATCTTCTTTGATTATGATATAAGGAAAGATTATGAAACCCATTTCTTTTCATGGATAATTCTTATATTTATGACTTATGATTTAATTTATTTGTGTAAAACATAAACATATACATGTTATGATGGGTGTTACTATATATCACTTCAATGTGTTGGGTGATTTTTTTGTCTCATGGTATGTTATGAATGGGATTGGGGAGTGAACCCAATCCATGATGGGACTAAGTCCACCGTGTGATGGTGTCTTAGAATTTAGCCTTTACTTATGATTATGTCATGTTTTATGTTTCTTCCACTTTCCTGTGTTTACATTATCTTAATATACCATGTTCTTTATTTTATTCTCCTATGTGATTATTCATGGGCCTTCCCTTTTATGATATCATGTTGTTCTATTTGAATCACATGTTATACCTCATTATGATTTTTATTCACTTAAAAAGATTTATAGCTCACCCATTTCTTGTATGTATTCATAAGGTTATCCTATGTAGTTTTTTGAGCTTAAATTAATTTAGGATCTCATTATGGATATTAAAATAAAGAAGTATTATTTTAGTTTCATGTTGTTGTTTTATGTATCCAGTATTCCAAAGACACTAGTCCTTTTGATCCATTGGTTATATTTGATGGATATTTATATTAAAAATCATGTAATGATATGTGTAAAAGTCTTGGTTAACTATATTAATATCATATCTTAATTTTATTGTGAGTTATTTTTTTTAACAATAAGAAACTTTATTATACCTATTGGATGCATATCCAATGACCATATCTATAATGACCATATTTGTAATGACCATATTCATAATGATTATATTTTCAATGATCATATTTCATTCCAATATATATTCTTACTAAACTTATTCCATTTACACTTCTCATTTACATAGTTTTCATTTTAGATCTGACAATATGCTTTCTTTATTTGTGATTTCCTTCCTCGTTATAATTTTTATTTAGTAGTTGGTGATATTAAAAGGTGTAGATGATCCAAGAGATCTCACACTTTTAAAGATTTTATTATTTTCTATTAATGTTTCCTTTTAATTTTTACACTTTTAATGGATGTACTAGTCTATGGTGATTAATAATCTATAGGGATTAATACTTAGTTTCATATTATTTTTTTGTAATTTATTATTATGAATGAATAAAATAATGTTGGTTTAATTCGTATTTTGTATGAATTATTTTAAACTATATTTAAATTACTTGAATAAATAGAACAAAAAATTTAGAATTATAAAAATATATATTAAGGAAAGAATATCCTTTCTAAAAACCTAGGGAGTTATACCCCCCTATAAATAAATTTCATTCTTTAAATTTTAATTATTATCTACTAATGAAAATATTTAAGGGTGTCATGTAGATAGTTGAAACTCAAGATATAATTTCTAGAGTGATATCAACATTACATACTTAGGAAAAATATATTTTTCCTTATAATAGGATTATCAATAATATTGAGTTCTTTTCCAACCATTTGAGCCAAGAGACTATTGTTATTCATTATTGAGACTCACATCATTAAATTACCTTATAAAGGGTATTCATAATTATCCTTGAATAAAATATCATATTTTGATATAAAATGTGATCTCCTTATTCTAAATAATTTTCCTTCAAGTAGATATAACCACTCCATTTCCAAAATCACATTAAATTTATCAAGGATAATAAGATATTCATAATACATTTTCCCATAAACATAAATTTGGGATACAATAATCACACCAATATATGTTTTTATTAAAAATTAAACATCTAGTCATTGAGGTGATGATTTAATGTTCTTAGAAAACATTATAGGTAAAACAGAGTGGGTTGAAAAATATAGAAATATAATATGCACAGTTCTTGAGTGGATAATTGGTGTTTCCCACTCCACATCATTTTTAAAACCCACTTAAGTAGTTTTGATTGCATAGGATTTATCTTATTCCATTGGAATTGAAATTTTTTGATGTCTATTATCTTTTTTATCATTTAAATTAGGTAATTGACTCAGATAATGCCCAAATTTACCATACTTAAGGCATTAGACCATTAGTGGTGCTTTTTTATATACGTTTTTTCCTCCCATCATTCTAACCATAATCTTCATTTAACTATGATATTTTAATGCTCATTGACCCCCTATTCCTCAAGTAAATAATCTTTTGTTCCCCTTGAAGCAATTCCCTTGGTGCTTTTTCTCAAATTTTTTACATGGAGGAAATTGATTATCCTTTCCTTAATAATATTCTTCATCTAAAATTCCGTGAGTCTCCATACTTATCTTCTTGTGTGTACTCAGGATTTCATCTATGATTACATTGTTAATCATGTTTTGTGATAGTTGGTTTGTAATAATTTCTATATTTCTTAGTCCATCTCCCATTCTGATGGTTTGATCCTTATGGTAATCATTGTATTGTCCCTTGTACCCAAGATTAACTTAGTTCCATCTGGTTCCATCCATAACTAAAACCAAAAGGGTTAACATGAGTTACAAACATTTAACATTATAAGGGAATTATAATAATTAATTACATAAAAGGGATTCAAACTTAAAACATTTTACCCTTTTATATCATCACATTATCCCATAATTCCTTTAGTACAATATGTATTAATATAGTTTAACCTAGGATAATTTAAGTTGGTTTATCTTATACTTCTCAACCTAGTCCCTCAAAGTAAATATAAAATCAATCATTCATAGTGGTTTTTAAAGAGTATATGATTAACCAAAGAATGTCCTCTATGGGTGACTAGTCAAGTGTGTGATATTAAGCCCACTCATTATACATCATAGTGATGATTGAGTCAATAATAAACCAACCCTTTTTAGATTGATTACCCTAGGATTCATATATTTTATATTCTCATCCACTTTAGAGTATCTAGACATGGATTTAATTTCTAGGAAAATAACATACTCAAAACTTTTCCAAAATTTCATGACGTTATCCTATACTTAGGATTATACCTTATATTTATCCCTAGGATTTTACTAATGTTATATCATACTAATCACAAAAAATAAATATACCTTCCTCTGATACAAACTATTGAGACCCAAGCCCTGCACACACTTCATTTCATAATTTTTCAAATAGATTTCCAATAAATAAAAGTTGAGGATCTAGAGGTCTAGTGTCTTTAGAATATTAGATACATGAATAAATCATTTTAAATGTTAAAATATTATCTTTATTTAAAACTCCACATAGTGATCCTAACTCCCATAGATATTATAAAGATTCATAGGATATACTGGGGAAAATACATAAGGAATAGGGAAATCTAGAAATCCTAGTAAGGGAATAAACATGGTAATAAAGCATAATATGAGTGTCAAGATGAAAAACATGATATCATAAATAGGGTGATCATAGTCGTGGAGACATGTAATAATAAAATGATTTCATAAGATCATAAACATTTGGAAATAACATTAAATTTGGTATTATAAATAAAAGTCATGGCTCACTCCCAATACCATCATCATAAAGTGGGAAAAGACCCATGGTGAATTAATTTCACTCAATAATCTCTTAAATAACATCCTATGAGATATAAAGTCATATCCTAATTCATTGTAGGGATATATAATTTTAGTCCCATCCTTCACATCAATAAAAATCATACATATGTGCACTACATGAGGAAAATAAACCATACTTAAATCAAAAGTATGATCAAACCCATGAGAAGGAAGAGAGTTCCATAATTTTGATTCAAGGCATAACTAAAGTCTAAATCATAAGGATTCCCATGAGAAGAAGGGATTAAATAAATTTGAACATTCATAATTGAAACAAATATTATTTTTTATATAAAACTATAATTGAACCAAGTGGTTTATTTATAAAATAATGAAGTTTTTTAGAATCTATTCATGGTTTAAAAACATTTTATGGGGGTGATTTTTAACATGAGATAATAAATAGTAAATTTATCTTAAATTGGGTTTACTTAAAAGTGGGAATTTTAAAGGGAACTAAAAAAATGTATGGCCTCAACAATAAAAAGTTTGTTTAACTAGTTATTTATGGAAGGGACATATATATATATAAATGAAATAATTTATGTGAATAAAATTGTGTAAAAGGGAGAAAAATATATATAATGTGTAATCTGAGGGTGGTTCAGATGATGTAACAAACAATCATAGAAGGAAAAACATTTTAAAATTCTTTTTTTGAAATACCACATTGAAAAAGGGAAGATGAAACTTCCTTTTTAAAAGATAATAATATAATTATTAAGGTCACATGAGATAACCCATAACTAGATTTCCTATTAAAAATGAGAACATTGGTAGGAAGGGAGATTATGGGGAAGAAGGGGAAAGCATTGTTTAAGGGGATGAGAATTATTATTAACATAGTTTCATTTTCAAGAAAAAATAGAACTCATCAATAAGGAATATTTTAACCAAAAGTGATTCTACCAAGATATAAATAGGGTATAACATATGAAATGAAAGTCCAAAATCAAGAAGAAAATTTATAGCTCAAGAAAGTATATTGAGTTATGAAAGACCCTTATATTTTAGGGAAGACATCAATCGTATCCCACAAAAAGGAATATAATAAATTAAAGAGTAGTTTCTAAGTTCAAAAATAATTTATCATATTATAAGTTAAGGGGGAAGTTGTTACTATAGGTTCTGGGTGTAGTGGAAGTGCCTTGATGGGCGAATAACTATAAAGGTTTTTTCAATTTGATGGATTATTCATAACATTATACAAGAAGTAAACATCATGGACAATGAAATTTTTCCATTGAATATTGACATAAGAGAACTCAGAACTCAAAGAGTGGCTTGTTGCATGTTGGATTTATAATTAATTTAAATATGATCAGATAAAATGATTACCTCATCTTAAGATATTTCTTTTATGATGTTATTAATCTTTTGAAAAAACCCTTTTGGATTACCTATGTTATATAGGGAGGATCCAAGTGTAGAATCCCTCTAATGGTGATCCACGTTCATTCCTTTGAACTCTGAACAACATTTATTGATTGTTAGGTGATATCATGTCAGATCAATCATCTTGTGTTTTTCGTCTTGATCATTATAAGATCTTTTAGGCTTGAAGGATTACTTCTCATTATTGAGAGGATGAGAGAAGGAGTAATTCAAAGTTCATTGTCCAAAATGATTTTCAATTCTCAATTAACCCTTCACAATAGACATAACCCTTTATTTATAGAGTTATGGTTTAGGTAAAAATATTTTTTAATTATGTATCGGCCCTTAAATAATATTATAATATTTATCAAACCCCATGTCATATAATTATAATAATATTATTATTTTATGACATGAGCTAATAGGTGAAATGATAAATATTATTTTATCAACTTACAAATTAATATTTATCATCAGACATTATCTTAGTCCACTTTAACTTCTCATCATTTATTTATTACCCAAATAAATTTTTAATTAAATATTGTATTCATAAATAAATATTTTATTCACAATCTAGAGAACAAATATTTATTAAATAGTCAATAGATTAAATAATTATTTCATTCACAGTCTGGTGAATAAATCTTAATTAAATATTCACATAATCAAATAAATTATTTATCAATGAATAAATTTTTATTTATTGCATTGTGAATATTATCAATAAATAAATATTGAATAAAATTATTCCTCATTATTGAGAATAATATTTATTGTAATAATTAAATTCAAATAGAATTCAATTGAGAATAATGGAAACACTTAGTGTGTGGCCCTCTGGGATTCTTTCACAATAGCATTAGGCGATCTTACCTAAAGTCTAATATTACTGCCTAGAAATGGGTCAAGGAACCCAAGATAAAGAAATTAATTTCACAATGACAACAATCACATATAAATGATTACTATGTAATATAATCCCCTTATCACAATATCTCATCAAGAAGTTTTCACATACATGTCATCAACCTATATTCATGATACATATTTCTTTGATTATTTGAAATAAACACATTGTTACACCATATCCTTGGAATATAAGGTGGTGGTTCTATTCCAATGAAAGGGAGGAGATATAAACTCCCATAAATATATAAGGGATAAATCCTTCTTCAATTTATCCATTAATAATATGTCATTCATGATGCATCCAACATACCCTACTTCCCATGAACATATGGTGTCGTGATTTTGGTTAGTAAATCAAAGTGTGCATGTCATGACATGATTTAATGATAATCATAAAGACCAAGGACCATTACAGATTCTCACATATAGGAATATCTGATGACACCAAACCATATGAAATTCCTAGTGGCAGTTATGTTCTCATAATCTACCATCTTAGAGATTACCAAGTATAAACTTCATAAGAATAAGTCTCATCCGCTTATGAGTACTCATACCTAATAGTTAACATATTATGTTCCCCATCATGGAATTTTATCCAAACATAGAACTGTATTTAGGAATATCATCATGGAATTTCAAGGTTCTCATTATATTGGGGAACTCATATACCCTTATCAACATGACAGATACCCTAAGACATTATTACATCAAATTCATGAAGAATAATGAACAATATGTAATTAAATGTGTAATTCATATTCAAATCATTGAATATACATGTAATAAAAAGTATAAAAATTTATTAATAGAACACTGCCTTTAATGAACTCCCACTTAGACTAGAGCCAAATGCCTATGACTTTAAATCCGATAGATCTCACATGATGATCATGTTTCTGTTAAATCAAGGCTTTAATCAAGGGGTTTTCCATGTTGTCTTAAATGGATGTTCTTCTCACTGCAGTTTTACCTCTATGAGAAAAATCCCTAAAGAGATGATACTTATTATGTATGTGCTTCATTTGTTGATGTGACATTAGAATTTTTGAAAGGGTCATTATTATAGTATTATCACAATAAAGTGTTATAGGATCTTTACTTCTAGGTACCATTTAAATCTATTGGATGAGGTTTTTTATCCATAATACTTCTTTATCTACCTCAGAAGCTATAATATACTCAAACTCTACTGTAGAATCTACAACCATATACTTCTTTAAGATATTGTAGCTCAAATAACCTCTATTGAGAGTAAAGATATATCTTGTCTATGATTTTATATCATCTTGATCTATTTGGAAACTAGAATTCGTATATCCTCTAGTGACTAGTTCCCAATCTCCTCCATAGACTAAAAACATATCCTTAATACACCTTATATACTTAAGGATAGTCTTGACTACTATGCAATGGTGGTCACATGGGTCATCTTGATATCTACCCACCTCACTTAAGGGATAAGTGACATTTAGTCTAGTACATAGTATAGCATACATGAATAACCCAATCATAGATGTGTATGTAATCCTTTACATCATTTTTCTTTACTCATGTATCTAAGGACACATTTTCCTAGAAAAACTAATTCCATGTAACATTAAAAATAATCCCTTCTTGGATTGTTCCATACTGAATTTCTTCTATATCTTTTCAATATATGTACCTTGAATTAGTTCGAGCATCCTTTTGGATCTATCATGATGGATATTGATCCCCATAATATATTCCACTTCACCTAAGTCTTTCATGGACCAGTATTTATTCAACCAGGCCTTAACAAACTATAATAATGGTATTTCATTTCCAATAAGTAATATGTCATCAATATATACTATTAATAAAATGACCACACTCCCACTAAACCATTTATAGACATAAGGATCACGTTCATTATTTATGAAACCAAATTCCATTATGTCTTTATCAAACAGAATGTTTCATGACCTAGATGCTTGCGTTAATCCATAAATGGATATTTTCAATTTGAATACCTTGTTGGAATCCTTTGGTTTCACAAACCCTTTGGGTTGTGTCAAATAGAAATATCTATGAAGGTTCTCATTTAGGAAGAATATTTTTACATCCATTTTCCAAATCTCATAGTCATGGTAAGATATAATGTCAAGTATAATTCTAAATTATTTTAGAATTTCAACTAGTGAAAATATATTTTCATAGTCTATGCCTTGATGTTGTTTGAACCCTTTGGAAACTAGTAATTCCTTATAATTACTGAATTTTTCATACATTTCTAGTTTCTTCTTGAATAACCATTTACAACCAATGGTCTTTACATACACTAAAGGATCTACCAAAATCTAGACTTGGTTTTAGTATATGGAATCAATTCCATAATTCAGGGATTCTTACCACTTGGAAATATCTATACCACTTACTACTTACTTGTAGGTCATAAGATCACTATTATCAAAAAATAATGAATATCTATCCTCAGTGATTATAAAACTATAATGTTCTATTTATATGGCCTCTCTTATACTCCTACGTAGTACTTGTGTCACTAAAATATCTTCTTTCATGGGGATTTATGGAATTTTATCCTATGAAAATTCCTATCTCACTCCCACTATCACTTTTAGAGATGTGATCTATATCAAAAAATGTGGATTTTCTTTTCACTATTGCCTTTTTGTCTAAGGGTTCATATAGGTAATATCCCCTTGTTTCCTTAGGGTATCCTATAAAAGTAAACTTTGTGCCTGGGAGTGAAATTTTGTTTCTTGAAGATTCCTTAACAAACACTTTTCAACCCCACACATTTAAGTATGACAATATATCTTTCTTTTCATTCCATAATTGGTATGGTATACCATCCGACCCTTTAGTTGGAACATGTTTTAGTATTTTTACTACTATCTATGATGTGTATCCCCAAAAGTATAATGAAGAATCGCATGACTCATTATTGATATCATCATGTATATTAAGTTATGGTTCCTCCTTTATCTTACATTGTTCCACTGAGGTGTATAAGGAGGAGTGAGTTGAGATAGAATCACAAACTCCTATAAATAATAAATGTAATCTTGATTAATATATTCCCCCACCATGTTCTAATCATAGTTTCTTAATATTTTTACCAATATGGTTCTAAAATTAATTCATGTATTTCTTGAATCCGTGAAAGAAATAAGAATTATACCTCATCAAGTAAACATATCCATGGCTACTAAAACCATCACTAAAATTTATGAAGTTTGAGTACCCACCCCTTGATTCAACTAGAAATGGTCCACACATATCGGTATGAACTAATTCAATAAGATCCTTGTCCCTTTGACCTTTTTCCACTAAATGGGGCTTTGGACATTTTTCCTTGTAAACATACATGACATACACCAAGTGGTTTTAGTTCAAAGGTATCTAAATATACATATTGGTGAAAGTTAGTTAAATTTTTTTCATTTACATGACCTGGACAGTGATTCCATATTTGGGTTCAGTATGGGTCGTGTGATGTAGTTTTTTTATCAACTTTCATTACTTGGTTCATGTAATCCAACACATAAAGACCATTATTTAAATATTTTTTACCATAACAAATTATCTCTTTATAAAAGAAGAAAAAATTATTCCTAAACATGAAAATAAATCCATATGTATCAAGTATGGATAAAAAAATAATGCTTTTGATAACATATTGCATATAATAACAATATTTTATAACAAATATCATTCTCATTGACAACGTGAGGTGGTAGTACCTAATAGACACAATAATAAGTTTGGATCCATTGATTGTTTATAGATCTACCTCCCCTCAGTCAATATTTTTTAATCTTCTTGGTTTATGTATTTGAATACATATGTGAGAACTATAATCTATATATAATACTCAATTTGTATAAATAAATAAATTCCACTTGATAAAAATGAAAATGTTATCCTTACTTGCTTATTTTATTAGGTGCAATTTTTCTTCAATGGCCCTTCTTTCCACATGTGAAATAGATAGAATTATACTCACTTGATTTCCCCTTGATTTTTCTCTTATTATAAGGGAATTATGAAGAAGTTTTGGTCTTATAGATATTTTCCTGTCCTTTCCTTTTGTTCACCATAATTATGGAAGTATTTTCACACTTCATATCCTTATCAACTTGGTGAATAAGAGTGAGTAGATCTAGGAGAGAATTCTCAATGTTGTTCATATTAAAATTAACAGCAAAACTAGATAATCTCTTAGGGGTGATGTAAGAATGATATTGGTGTGTAGTTATTTAGGTATTTTAAACACTAGATCCTCCAGATGATCAATGTGGCCAATGAGTTTGACTATGTGAGGTACAACTGGATCACCCTTTCAAAGCTTACTCTAAAATAGTTCCTTGGATATCTCAAATTGTTCATATTTATCTCTATATTAATATAGAACATAGAGATTATTGAGCATGCTATGAGTGTCTATAACTTCAAGATACTTCATGATTTCAATAGACATGGATGATTGAATTAAACATTGAACATCGACCATGTTTCTCATGTGTTTATCATAGAGAGAGAACTCTTCATCACTCACCTCATTTGCTGGTAGATCGGGTAATGAGGAATCTAGCATGTAAGATTTTGATTCATGGAAAAAAACAACCTGAAGGTGTATAAACCATTCCTATAAGTTAATACTAGTAAGGATATGGTATTTCTCCAATATTGATCATAGGGATAATGTGTATGATGAACATGACATTATTCTATAATTATAAAATAGTAGATTATAGTACTTTAATTGATTATAATTTATGTGATACATAATGAAATTAATTTTATTAAGTCTCCCATTATTTTATCAAGTCACAATAGCCCTTATAGTTGAAATCAAAATGTCTAGTTTTTGGGACATTATAGGGTAAAGGATCTATATGCCCCTTCGCATAACCCCAATAAGGGTTGGTTAAGGTGTTTAAATATATTTAGGTAGGCAGGACTTTGCTAACTATGGGAATGTAGCTCCTTGAAGAATTAAGTGGACCCCCCCCCCCAAATCCAAAAAATCCTAACATGGATTTCCTCAACACTTGCCTCCAAGTTACATTAAGTCTAGTGAGGGATAATTCTATTTATTTAAGATTCTTAAGTCAACTCATAACCTTCATAAGAACTCCATGATAAATGTAATTTTCCAACAAGGTTTGGTCAAACACTTAGTTCTATAACTTTCATTCCTAATCAATTAATAGAAGGTCAAGTCTGACTTAATATTAAGTTGAGGGATTTTGTTTATTATACATAAAATTTTCTTGTTTTATCTTTTACATATCTTGTTAATATTAAGTGGAATTTACTTAAGTTATTAACCATGTTTTGATAAAACATTTACACATAATCCATTTATTTATATTTTATCTTTGCATATTAGTTTATTTATTTATATTATTGCATTCTTGTATCCATAAAATAAATAATGCATAAGATAGAAATAAATAAATAAATAAATTATTTGATCAATGAGATTATCTTAGGGTTGACTTATTGAGCAGATAATAAATTGAACTATAACTGAGTGGAAAACTCATCATACTGATCTTGGTACGAGTTGCAGCATTACACATGTCCACCCATGTATCACCCAAGTTGGTATCATCTTGGTTATATCTTGAAACACCTCCACACACATTGGGATACTCCTTTTATTACATGTATTGATAATGCACACGTAGTTGAGGGAAACTAAAGGATTAGTTAAGGGTAATTATATAAATAACCTTGGACACATAGGTCCTGCATAATAAAGGAAGGAGGGATGACATGAAATCCATCATATTTAATTTAATAATTAATAATTGAAAAAACATACAATAAATTAAATTAAATTAAACCAATGCATACAAATGTCTTGGTTAAGACCATGAAAAGTCATACATGTGAAATGAGTATATAAAAGTATTTTGGTTAACATTCATTTCTATTTGTTATTTATTATTAAGATAAACATGTTTCAATTAATGAATTAATTAATTAATTCCCTTTTATCTTAATGAAAATCATTATTATCTTAGATATATCTATCATAAATGAGTTTTTGGAAAATAAATGGAATAACCAATAATTACATATAATTATAATAAATTAATTAACCATTTTTAATCCTTTAAAACCTTTATTAAATCGTCAAACACATCAGGTTTCAATCAATGTAATATGGTTTTAACACTGAAATTAGTAATTAAATGTAATTTAATTCTCTCCTTTATTGGAAGACTACACGGTGTGTACTTACCAGCTACACACCGCATTCCTCAAATGTATTATACCTGAGATAAACACTTGGGGCTTCGGTGTATACCTCATATAGACTACAAGTCATGTACTAATCTACTAAACACCACGTATCATGCATTCTATGTGTCCATGTAACCCACCATAGGACTCATCGCATTCTTCAGATGTGGTACCACACAACATGTACTCCAACTACACGTTGTGAGTTTCACTATCGATGTGTTTACATAACTCACCGAATGACTCGGCATATATTTCAGTCATGGGAAATAATGAACTACATGTAGTTTACACTAGATACACATCATGTATTTCATTAATTATCCAGTCTATTAGTCTCACATGGGGTTTAACTGTATATTTGACCACACGGTTTTCATGAATTTTACCATTAAACCATATCTACACATCATGTAATCCAAAAAGTTGTGTTCTAGGTTGGTCCGGTCTATACACGATGTACAATAAATGCATCATGTGTAGTTATTATTCATATGTTCTTATTCCTTTAAGAATATATGAATCTGTATTAAATTAATTAAAATATTGAAATCATGTTAATTCAAAAGGATTAAAGAATGAATATTCCTAAAATGAAATATCTAATCACTATTTCACATAATAGATGAACAATCAAATAAATAATTATAAATTTAAAACATGGTAACTCTGATACCACTTGTAGGTTCTAGGCATTTTGTAAGTTCCATGGTGGTAAATAACCATAAAGGTTTTGTCAATTCGATAGATCATTCGCAACATTGTGGAAGATGTAAACATCATGACCAGTAAAATTTTTCCACTAAATATTGACATAAGAGAACCCAAAACCTGGAGAGAAGATATTTTCATCTTAAATTTATAATTAATTTAAATATGATCAAAATAAATGATTACCTCGCCTTAGAATCCTTCTTTAATGATGATGTTGATATTCTAGAAAACCCTTTCATATTAACTTTTTTGTGTAGGGAGGATCCAAGTGTGGAATCCCTCTTACAGTGATCCACATGTGCTCCATTGATCTCTAAATGACACTAATTGATTTTTGAGTGCTAGAACAGTAGATCAATCATATTTTGTTGTTCATATTAATCTCTAAAACATCCTTTGGGATTGAAGGAGTGTGTATTATTCTTAAGAGGATGAGAGAATGATGAATTCGAGAGAGAAGTATGTTGTGCACAATGATTCTCAATTCATGATTAAGCCTACATAATAAACATAACTATCTATTTTAGAGTTATATTTTAGGTTAAAATATTATTTAATTGTATACCAACCCTTAAATAATATTATAATATTTATCAAAACCCATTCCATATATTATCATTATTATTATTATTATTATTATTTTATGGAATGAACTAAGTGGTGCAATAATAAATATTATTTTACTAGCTTTCAAATTAATATTTATCACCAGACATTATCTTGGTCCACTAAAACTTCTCAAAATTTATTTAATACCTGAATAAATATTTAATTAAATATTTTATTCATAAATAAATATTTTATTCACAATATGGTGAAAAAATATTTAATAAATATTCAAAAAAAATACTTCATTCATATCTTATGAATAAATATTGATTAAATATTCACATAATCAAATAAATTATTTATCAATGAATAGATAATTATTTATTACATTATGAATATTAGTGATCAATAAAACTTGAATACAATTATCCCTTGGTCTTGCGAATAATATTTATTTCAATTATTAAATTAAAATATAATTTAATCAATATAAATGGGAACACTTAGTGTATACCCCTCTAGGATTCTTTCTCATTGGCATTAGGTGAGCTTGCCTAAAGTCCAAGATTAATATCCAGAAATGGGTTAAGTCACCCAAGAGAAAGAACTTAATGTTGTATTTATGACTACCACATATGAATTATTACTATGTAATATAATCCTTTTTTCATAATATCTTATCAAGCGGGTTACACATTTGTGTCATCAACCTATATGCATGATACGTCTTTCTTTGACTATATGAAATTAACACATCATTACATCATGGGAATGGAATTTAAAGAAAAAGTTATATTATAAACAAAGGGCTGAGATATCAACTTCCATAAATATCAAAGCGACAAATCCTTCATTAACTTATCCATTAATAACATGTCATTCGTGATACACCCAACGTTCCCTACTTCCCATGATCATATGGCGTTATAGTTTTTTTAGTAAATCTAAGTGCATGAGTCGTGAAATGAATTAATGATAATATTAGAATCTAAGTACCATTTCACATTTCCATATACAAAAATATCATATGACACCAAAACATGCATAATTACTAATAGTGGGTCAGTTATCTTAATCTCTCATCTTGGAGATTACTAAGTGTGAACTTCATAAAAGAAGTCATATATTCTTAAGAGTACTCACACCTATCAGTCAGCATAGTATGTGCTACATCCTAGAATTTTATCTAACAATAGAACTATATTGAAAATTTTCATCATGTTATTTCAAGGTTATTATCATAATGAGGGACTTTTATGACCTTATCAATTCAACAAATACCCTAGAAAATTATTACATCAAATTCATGTATAATAGTGTACAATATGTAATAAAATGATTAATTAATATTAAAATATTTGAATATACATGTAATAAAAAGTACAAAAGTTAGTTCTAGAACACCAACTCTAACTTTTATACTATACAAATGAATATTGGTGTATAATATCAAAGCATTCCTCAATAAAGGGTGATTGAGATGAAAACTCGTACCTTATTCTAGATTTGTACCACACATGTGCTTAAATTTATGAATAATAAAATTAAGTTTATTATATAACTTCTTAGGTACATTATTAATATATATTTAATTTAATATTGACCATTTATTATCATATTCTATTTATTTATTATAAAGTTTTCTTGCCTACGTTCATTACTTGAGGTTGTTTGGTCAAGTTTTTTGTAAATCCTTTAATATGTTGGCCATGGTAAAAGGTGTCATAAAATAGTTTAATATGATCCAAAATATTACTAGTTTTATGAAAATAATTATTTTATATTAAATATATTTTTAAATTCATCCATGATGGGTGGTGATGAAAAATGAAACTCATTACTTGTGGAGGTTTTAGTCCACACATATGCAAGATTAATGTTTCCATTTCTCAATGAATGAGAGGAAAATAAAGTATATAATAATTATAAATTTAGTAATAATATTTATATTTTATATATTGTATTTATTCATCAATTTCATTATTAAAACCAACCATGATAGGCAGTTATGGAAAACGGAAGATGTTGCTTTGTGGAGGTAGTAGTTCATGCAACACACTAACTCTTTTGTTTTTATTAATAGATATAGAGGAATAAATAATTGTTATTAAATTAATATAATAACATATAATAATAATAATTATACTAATTAAATTATATTTTTATGGATATAATTTATTTTTAAGTGAAATATTCATTAGAAAAGATTATGAAGAAGGTAATACTTATATTGGAGACTTAATCTTCTCTTAAATATATTATTAGAAAATAAATACTTAAGATAAATTTTAGAGACCATGGTATTGTGTATTAATAATTTAATTATAGTACATTTAATATGGTCAGAGCTTATATGGACATTCAAATGGGAATTTTAACCATGGAGGTGTGTAAGTGATCCCCTTTTATAAGTGAATAAAAGGGAACTTTTGGGAATACTCATTACACTTCCATGATATAATTACACTATTCCTTGTTCAATGACTAGAAATTTAATAATAAAGGATAGAGGGGTGGTCTTGGTTCTTTAAATAATCATCCAATACTTTTCTCTCATGTTTTAAACACGTTTGAAGTCTTTTACGATAAGTTTTTACATTTTAACATTTTGGTTTTTACCTTGGTAACTAGTTTTTAACTAAGTAATTCCTATTTTATTTAAAAATATAAGGTAACCAATATGACCAAATTTTTATGTTTTGAAACTAAATTTAATCTTAGTTTATTATAATTAAATTTTTAAATATGAAAAGATCAACTTTTAAATTAAAATATATAATATATACAAAATAGTTTTTGTAGTTTAATGTCTTTTAACCATTGTGTGTTCTTAATATTATTTAGTATTGATTACCAATTTAATGATTGTTAATATAATTATATATATTTTTAAACATAATATTATATTAACTATTTAAATTAGATAAATTTTATTGATTAGATAAAAATAAAATGATATTAATAAAATAATTCATTTAAAAAACATTGGTTTACCATTATCATGGTAATTAACTTTAATCTTACTAATATTATCTTTATGAATAAAAATAAAATTGAACATGTTAAATAATATTTACATGATTAACTCAAATAGTAAATATATTTTATTATATTTAATTTTTAAAAGTGATAAAGTCAAATTTTTATTATAACCGCGTAAAAACGGTTTTTAGTTTGAAATGTTACTTTAGTTTCAACAATGTTAAACATGTGTTCTATAAATTCAAAATAGTTTTTTTAAATGATTTATATTATTTATTAAATTTATATTTTGTATATAAAATTGGATTCTTAAACTTTTATGTCATTCTTGAATTATAAAAGTGATAGTTTTTAGCAAAATCAATATTTTTACTATTCACCTAAAAATTGATTATTTCATAAAAATATAAAAAAATCATACTAATATGATTTTTATATAAGGACTTAAAAATTAATTTTATTCTATAAAATTAAAATTTAAAAAATTATATATTTATATTTTAAATGAAAAATATAAATTTTAAATAAAACTAATTTTATTGAAAGATGGTGCTTTTAAGCAATATGTGTTCATAATATTATTTCATGTCGATTTATAATTTAAATGATGTTAATATATTAGTTAATATATATTAATATTTTAAAAGTTTCAATTTAATTTATTAGGATAGAATATAAAATACTTAATAAAACGGTTCTTTGAAAATAAATATTACTTTTATACTAAATACACTTTAACAAATACCATTAATTAATTATTTATATTCTAAAATTTAATTTTCACTACTCCATTGATATTAAAATATTTATTTTAATTTTATATATATATTATATCATATTTTAATAATAATAATAATAATTATATGTAACGCGTAAATATATATATATATATATAATATTTTAATATAATATTTTTATTTTATTATGAGTTTTACTTTTTAAAATTACATGAATTTAGTATACCTAGTATATGTATATCCAGTGACCATATCTATAATGACCATATTTTCAACGACCATATTCATAACAACCATATTTATAACAGCCAAATTTCATTCCTATATATAGTCTTACTGAACTTATTCAATTACTACTTCTAATTTCTATAGTTTACATTTTAGATCTGGAAATATGCTTTCTCGGTTCATGATTTTATTCCTCTTTGTAGGTTTTCTTTAGATATTTGTGATCCTCAAAGGTGAATATGATCCAAGAGATCTCCTAGTAATGAAGATTTTGTTCTTTTCTATTTATTATCCCTTTTTAATTTATGCACTTTTAATGGGTGTACTAGTTCGTGGTGATTAATAATACATAGTTTCTAATACTTAGTTTCATGTTCTTTTTTTTAATTTCTTATTATGAATGAATAAAATGTTATTGGTTTAATTCCAATCTTGTGTGACTTATTTCATAATCTATTTCAATTCCTTGAACATATAGAGAAAAAGTTTGGAATTATAAAATTATATATCATGAAAATAATATGATTTATAAAAATTTGGGTGTTACATTGGTTAAGATAAGTAGATCAATAATAGTAGAGAATAAAGGAGAGGAGGTGCCCTTTTATAAGTGGGGTGGGTGGCAAACTTGTAAATGCTTGAAACTTTATTATATAATATATGTCTTACTGAATTTAAGTGGATCCAAATTATCATAGTTTTGAATATAAGGATTTTAAGGTTAAAATAAAACCAAACAACGATATTTTAAAAAGTTTTTTGTGTTATAATGGGGCTTTATTCCTTTATTTTAACCATTTTTTCTCATTTTACCCTTAACCGAGGTGCTAAACTTTTATCATGGTTACTATTCATTATGACCAAAAATTAAATTGACCGAATTACCTAATATTAACTATTTTGATTCCAAATATATAAAATATTTTATAAGATTAAATTACTATCAGTTATAGAAATTACTTTTAATATAAGTTCACAAAACGAAACAAAAAACGTTTTTAGAAAAATGCATATTTTAAACATAAAAATAAATTTACAAAAAATCAAGAATACTATTGATTTAAATGGAATTAATTGTATTATTTAAAATAAAATAATAATTATTTGAATTTGAAACCAAACTAAAATTGAAATGAACCCTGTGAATTATTGATTAAAATAGAAGAACCAAAAATATTTTTTAGTTGAATGAAAATATTACTTAGATTTCCAAAATGTTTAACATAGATTTCTAAGTACAAGATTATATTTTTAAATGAATTATATTACTTATTAAATATATATTTTGTGTTAGAAAAAAATGTTTCATAAAATTTCAAGTCATTCTTATATCATTATAATGTTATAAAAGTGACAGTATTTGTAAAATCAATATTTTTCACTATTAACACAAAAATCAACTATTTCTAAAAAATCTCAAAAATTAACCATAAGATAATTTTGACATTGTAAATTAAAAATTGAAAATAATATTATAAAATTAAAATTATAAAATTTGTGAATTTAGTTTTTAATCACATTTTTGAATAAATCTATATGCATTATGATATAGTCTCTTTAGAATGAAAAGCTTACTTTCTATATTTGAATATCCGGTGTTACACTTCATAGGAACTTGAGAAAAATAATTAAAATCTTCTAGTAATTTAGATCAATTATTAGCATTGGTTACCTATAAAAAATAAATAAAATATCGTTACTTACATTATATAATTATCAATATATTTAAAATACATATTGTATTAAGACGAGACATGTAAACCAATCAAAAATTTTATTATTAACAATTTTTGTTATCTTTGCCTCATTTTGAGTTCAACTCCTAAGAAGTATTTTTATTTTCCTCCTTAATTATTTGATATATATACCAATAACATCAGTATTAAGTATAACATATCTATGTGCTTTTCTTAACTCTAAATCTTTCAATGAAAATAAGGATGATTTTCTAACATCTTGACCTAAAGTTGGAAATATTGTTGATTTATTATTAGCTTAAGGATGAATTTAATTATAAATACATCCTACTTGATTGCATCTTGTCTCTATCAAATCCAAATACCTTAAAAATAATTTCAAACACTCTTCATCAAGGTAACCTTCAATAATAGAACCTTATTTTTGAGCTTTATTATTCACATATGACATCAAACTACCAAAATACATAAAAAATAAAAGTAAGAAATTAAAAGGTAAACTTCATAAGTATTAAATAGGAAAATTATAATTCATTAATGAGAATAAAATTAAAATAAAGTACTAATATATGGGATATATCCATTGATAATTCATGGGTCCTCCAACTTCATCTTCCTAGACCAAATTAACTATCAAATGAATCATCATAGTGGAAAATTATGGGTTAAAGATCATTTTTAAATGACATAGTGTTCATAAAATTATTTCCTTAATTTTTTCCCAACTTAATTGGTCAGAATGACTTCTCATAAATATTTTTAAATAATGTGAAAAAGTTAATTATAACTATGATTATTTTTTTCCAGTATCAAACTATAAATTTATAAAGGTAGAAACTACTCCATTAGAATATGTGAGTTATGAATTTTCAATTCATTTAATTTTTTATGACTAAAATGAACACAACTTGAGAAGTTACTTGAATATCCATCAGACACTTTCACATTTTTTAATATTTTAAGGAAAATATCTTTTGCTAATTTTTCATTGAAAAAAAATACTATCTAATACTCTATTTTATCATTTTCCCATAGATCATGCTTGATATTCACTGCTTCTAAGTCTTTATGAGCATTTATAAGATCCTTAGATTTCCTTTTCTCATTAAGAATTGTATAAAGAAAATTATCACATTCATTCTTATGAATGTGTATAAAATAAATATTGTTATGTAACAAATTAAGTTCCCAATATGTAAAATCAAAAAATATGTTCATTTTATTCCATTTTTATGTTCCACTTGTATCTAGAAAGAGTACAAATTCTTTTACCACCTTAATTTAACTAAAAGTATTTTCCTAATTCTGTAATAAAATTTAATAATTGTGTAAAGATATCTAATCTAGATAATACCTTTAGTGGAAGCCTAAAATCTATTATTCGATTGAACTATGACTTATTAAACCTAAATCAATAATATGTATCAAGGAATCGATTATTACACATGAAACAAAAGTTTGGGGTATAATTCAATCATTAAGGTTCAAAAACAAATTTATAAACTAGACAAGAAAAACTATTGCACATGCTTAAACTAAAAAAATTCCATAGTCTAGGAAATTTACTAATGATCCACATTAGGGTAGCATTAATTTTGAACATTTTCATGGTAGATGCATATTATGTTCTTGTACCATCATTTGATAACTTCTATAATTATTGTATGAGAGGCTGAAGATGGACATAATTGTTATTTATAAGAATTTTTTTCTAGGAATAATCATTGATATGATGAATGAATTTTATTTTATACACATTCTGGTACATAAATTATAAAGGATCAAAATGATTGTTCATTTTCTGTAATTTCATCTTAAAGACCTAAAATGATTGAATCCATCAAATTACAATACCAAATGAAAATTTATAATATTAGAATAGAAATTATTACATAATGAACTAAAGTACTTATATATTTTTGAATCTCTTATATGTCGAATGAACTCATCATTGTTATTGTCCAATGCATTCTAATTTATGAATTCAGTGGTTTTAGATGATATAAACAATCTTTTCAATCACAGTTTTCAAGGAATTTAAGGTAAAACATTCAATACAATTTTATTTTCCTATTTATTTATGGTAGTGAGTTGATTTAGACTAGTGTAATTATTTATTTAATTCCATCAAAAATTACAACATCTTTTTCACTCTTATCTATTATAATTTTCTCATTAGTATACCATAAAATCATTGGTACATGCATGTATCTTTATATAACTGATTCCAAGATTGATAATAATCTTCTTTATCTCATAAAATGATATTAGGATCATAGCTTTTGAAAATTAATCATGCAAAAATTCCAACATCATGGAAATTTCTTTATTTATAATTTCACATAGGCACTTGATGTGGTACAACTTCAGCATAAAAGGTAGTTTTGAATACATGGAAAATCCTTCATATAATTATTTATTTTTATCTTTTAATAATTAAAAAATTATCGGTTTCTTCTCAGTTAATTTTTTCATTGAATTATCTTCCAAAACATCATTCAATAATATGTTATTATCTTGATCAAGTTCTACTATAATTCTAAAATCATCATTAATATTTAGAACATCAACATGTGGATCAAATAATGTGTTATGATCTTGATAGTGTTGTTTTTCTGTTCCAAAAGCATCATTTATCAAGTTATGAATTTAATTATCCACTGTTGGGGAATTATCTTATTCATTATGATATTGGAGATAACTACTCGAACTTTTTATATCATTTGATTCTCCATACCAAGTCAACCGAACATAATAAGGAGGAAATTATTTCCTTATCAAGTGATAAAATACTTCATCTCTCTTCATCTAGCATTTGAATTTATATTTAGGATGTGAATATTTTATTCTTTTATCCATGGTCCAATTTTTAATTTCAAAATCCAAAAGATATATTTAAACACTTAACATACTGACATGTGTTCTAAGGTAATGTAATTTAACTTTAATCCATATGTAATTGATTACCTACACTTTCAAATAAAATATATAGTTATATAAATATATAGGAATAAAATAATACATTTTATTTCAAAATTTAATATAATCTTAATTTTTTAAATTATAAAAATATATTTATATTGCAAATAAAAATTGAAACTGAAATTTAAGGTGGAAATTTTAACTAAAAATATAAAAAAACGGTAAATTCATTAAGTACACATTTTAAATTAATATTGAACCTTTTTTTAAGGTCCTAAAACATCCAATTTACCAAATATTACCTTAAAATCACCCAAAAACTAATCAATTTATTCTAATAAACCAAAAATTATAACCTCACATCCCAAAGTTACTCACATTTCACAACACAGGGAAAAAATAAATTATGTTAACCCAAATATTAAAAACTAAACCACTCAAGACCAACCCTGTTTAACTTGGGTGATCCCAAGCTAACCCAAGACACTAAAAATATAACACAATAAAACCTAATAAACTCACACTAACATAAAGCTCATTTAATTTGGAAAATAAACCAATACATAATATATAAAAAACCTAAAATTATTTTTGAAATGGGTAAAACCAACCAAATTTACATTTAAATACATAAATTGATTTATTTTATAAAAATATTTCAGAAATTAATAATCTTTAATCAGTATATATATAAATGAACCATTTAAAATACATTGTGTGTACTTCTTGTGAAGTTTAATTAGACTAGGATATTTTCAATTTATAGGTCCCTAATATCCAACACTAATAATATTAATATAATTAAAAAAATAGTTAATCTAATTAGAATAACACATTTAATGCAATTAATCATAAAACAATAGAAATATTAAATAATAATAAATATTAAATATCATTTAAGTGTATAATGGTAGGTCAATGATAAAGAAAACACTTGTGAATGGTTAGGGATTGAGATATTAAGGTTAAGGATGATGAGGAAGGGAATGAGAGTGGATCATAATGATGACACGAAGATTAGTAAGTCAAGGCTGGAAAAAGAGGAGTGGATATTAGTGATGGAGGAGGGTCATAAACGTCTTAGGGCTATAGATATTGGAGTTGAGGCTGAGGATGATAGAAAAGGAAGATGGAGTTTTAAAAAAACACTTAATGGTTATTTTAATAAAAAACCACTAAATTTATGATTTAGTGATTATTTTTAAATCACTGCTAAAAAGGGAGGAAAAAAATGTATAGCGGAAATTTTAAAAAATGATTCTATATAACTACTACTAAATATATATTTTCCTATAGTTTTATTTTTACTAGTGGGTTATGTTTCAATGTTATGTTGGTTGACATAACTACAATGAGTGGATAATATAACATTGTTTTTATATGTAAAATTATCTAGATAGATGAGTGGGTTGTTCATATGGTGACATGTATATTTTTCTTGGGATTTTTTGTGATTCAGATCCTTTATTTTCATGGGTGAGATTTCTTGAAAGGATGAGTGGTATAACTCAAGTATCAAGGGAAAATTTATCCTTATTTATATTTTTACTTAGGATATAAATGGGTTGATGGTTAATTCATAAAAAATAATACCTTACACATAGGTCGCCTTTAATGGGTGTATAACCAATCTATATGGAATGTGATTAGATACAACTATCATAGTGGTTGGGGGTAGGACACACTATGGATTGTGATCAGTGAGATGGTTGAAAATCATTAAAGTTACACTATTTTTTTCCTCAAATGAGGACTCGATATCAAGTTTTGGGCTTAGTTTATTTTTACCCTAGGTTAAATACCTAATAGGTTTCCTTGAATTTTGGGCTCATATGATTTTCACTCTAAATTCATGACCTAATAGGATTCATTAGTTTTTTTATCTATTTATTATCCCTCCAAGATCATGACCCAATATGTTTTCTTAGTTTTTTCTATATATTTTCTTACTCTCAGGTGGCTATTTATATAATAACCAAACCATTTATAAGTAGTATTAAGTGTGATTTTTGAAGTAGTTGATAACGTACTTAAATGAGCATGGGATTTCTAGGTTAAGAGGGGATTTGGGTTATATCTAGTTGGACAAATGTTTTGATCTCATGGCCTAGCCTTTTATAGTTGTATTGGATAAGAGGTTTGATATGGGTTGGGTCTAGGGTTTCATCGATGTGTGTGTTCTGAATATTTTAGGCATGCATGGTTTATTCTTAATTTATTTATGTTATTGTTTCTTTTGGTTCAATTATGTACCAATATTTTCTCTATTTATTTCCATGTTATATTGTGAAATGGGTTGAGTGTCATGACACAGACACAATTACATGCATCCATGTTTATCTTACTTATTTATGGACAACTCTATTTTTTGATTTTAAAATAACTTTTGTGGGTTAAGTGGGAACCCTCGAAAAAACCAAACAAAATCCAACATAAAAACCAAGAGATAAAACAATACATATAAAAACCACACACTGACATCTAGATTATGATTCATAGGGGATATTTCATAATTTCCAAGAAAGATCCTTTAAATTTAGGTTGGTGAATATTTGAAGGTTATATTCAATCATGAAGGTTATTAATTCCAAAAAATTAAGGTAATAATAAAATTTAGAGGCTTTTATATTTTGATTATAATACTGCAACATGTATTTACAAATCAATCCATTTCTTGAGTTCATCAATGAGACCACAAAGACATCTATCTCCCTTTAATTTAAGATCATCCTCCAATGAAATATCTATGATAGTGCTCTATACTCTAGTATGTTCTTCTAAAAAATCACTGCCAAACTTTTCATATATTGATTTTATATTTTTAGAGAATTGATTATGGAATAATAAGTCCCCAAGATTTTATTCTTCCATGTAATTTCCCTTAATGCTATTCTGATGATTATTAGTCTCGTAGACTTTCATCGGACCCTCATTTGGTATGAGGAGTCCCTGTTTAACCTAAAGCTCAGGTAATTTGACATTTCAACTAGACTCATTTATTCACGAACCCTCAGATTATAACCTAGTAATTATTGGATTGTGTATAAATGATTAATCCTTTTAGTATTTAACCTTATTCTTTAAAGAAAATAGGAAATTCCCCAATGCAGTAATTCCTTTTTTCCCTTTACCTAATCCCAATACAAAGTACTCATCAGTTGTGTTGTCCCCTTCTTATAAAGATAAATCCTAGAGATATTCCCCCTCCTCTGTAGTAGTGTCAGATATACCTTCTGATCCCTCAACCAATGAGGTGTCTGGGACTGCCTCTTTCAATAGAGTCTTTAAGATGACTATGTTTCTTTCTTCTCATCCAAACAAAGTGTTTCCGAGTGATTTCTTCTTCCTAGACCTTATTATTTTACAAAAGCTTCATTACCACTATTATTAAGGATATCTCTCATATAATCAAATTGTTTCTGTAAAGGAATAACCAACCTTCCTTCTGAATATCCATATCCTTACCTTGGTTTAGTCTGTTTTTGTTGGGATCAAGACTAAACTAGCTCCCAGACTAATATATAATTTCCTATTACTTCTGATTTCACTTTCATGGGTGCCTCATCATCTAGTAAGATATTAATATAAAATGGCATGAAATTAGCATAGATCGATGCATCTTTGTCTCCTTCAAGTGTTGCAACCACTTATTTATGGGAGTTGAGGAAAATAAGAAATCCTGCTGATTTATTCATAACCACCCCTAACCATGAACATATCATAGTTTTCAGTGTAAATTATTAGAAATTATTTGATATAAAGGTACATTTATTAACTCCAAAATATATTTCATGGTTCTCAGTGAGTATTCTTATGGTAACAAAGGATCTGATGGGAGGTTGTTCTTGTTAGAACATGAAATGTTTTATATGTTTTGAGTAGATTACAAACCATATATCCTTATTGATTATTTTTATATATTTTTTTATTATGGATTTTTTTAGATTTTTATCTTCATTTAATATACATTTTTTTACTTTTATATGTTTCATATTGTGGTTGAGATACCTATGTATTATTTTATTTATAAGGCCTTGTTTTTTTAGAAATGTTAAGCATGCAAAAAATTAATTATGAAATTATAATATAATTTGGAATGATTAATTATTTACGTTATCAAGGCATAACCTTCAGTGTTTATATTTAATCCTTCTCCACTAGTTGTTATCCTCTGGTGAAGAGAGTTTTATACATGAGTTTGGTGTCATCAACAACTCAAGGTTGGGAACATATTGATTCAGAATGTTATAAAATGGTATATGTAACCATTTGGGTTCTAGGATGATTTGGTTTGAGACGGAGATTGGTAGTCAGGACTTATGTGATAGACTATGTGTATGTCTTTCAAGCATGACCATAGTAGAAATATAAGTTACCAAGTGAGTCTAATATCAAGACTAGTTTCTCTAAGTATGAGTTATTAATTGGTTTGAATATTTTAGTTAAAGTGTAATGACCCTCACCCTTATGAGTTATTTTTTCTCTTTAGTTTTGGTCATTGGGCTCCTTTTTGGGTTTAATTTTGAGTTAGATAGAAGTTGGAGTAATTTAAAAGGTGGAAGGATAAAGTGAAGGTACCAAGATTTTGGGACAAAATTGGGTACCCAATGGACTTGTATTAGGTATCTGGTGGTACCTAGTAGGATGTAGTACCACTATCAACTCAACCAGGTACCCGGTGGACCTGTACTGAGTACCCGGTAGTGTTGTAGATTTTTTTTAATTTGGTTGAAATGTTATCTTTTCAAATAAAACTTTAATCCCTCAAATTACTTTATCATGCTATTTTTATCTCATTTTAGTTTTATGACCACCCCCATGAAGGTATCCTTCCCTTATCTATCATCTTAAGAAATACCAACCTCAAACATTTTTCAGATTACCTCTAGGTGGTCACGAAAGATTATATTCAGTAATGTAATGGTGAGGAATCCCTTCCATATTCTATTCCTTTACATTTCTTCAAAGTATCAGGTTAAATATTCTAATCCTATATACTATGTCTTGTGAATTTCATCAATTTCTTTGGATTCCATTCCATATAGCTATTACATGAGTTGTTCCTAATTGAATCAAAGGTAATTATATTTTTTTGATTTCTAAAATTCTCCTCCTTTATTGTTATTGATTAAAACCCTAAATATTCCTCATGTTAGGTTGGTACAATCATTCTAATAGTGGAATGTATACTCTCTCACTTGAAATCAAATTAGCATACTACATTGATTTTTTTTAATTGGTCCCTTCTTAATCTAATACTCTTAATGATTTTATCATTAAGTGGTCTTAATAAATTTAATCAAAAAATGGATGTTTTATTCTAATAAATTTTTACATGGATTTCTTAATGGAATAAATAAACTATTTTGGGTTAATAAAGTATATATTTCCATTTATAATTTCCTTGGATGTTATATACATGTCTTGTTTATTGTTTGGTTTCTTTTTTTACATGAATTATGGGTTATTCGTGTTATGATTTATTCAAATAATTTTATTTATTTCATGTTATTGTCTTCAACCATAATTGTAAATTTAAATTCTATAAGTAAAAAATTGTTTAATTTATATAACTCTATGTTAAATGTTATGATTTTAAATACATTACATTAATTTATTTTAATTAATGTTAGTTATGGTGTTTTTTTGCTATGTAATCATGAACAAGTACTCCTCATGTCAATGGACAAGTCTATGGAAGGAGTTGGTCTTGTAATGCCCCAATTTAGTATACCTTTTCCACTATTCTTGGAGGTATGAGCTGTAATATTTCACTGAAATTGTATACATGATTCCTTTTCCCCCATGAAAATTATTGCACCCTTACTCTATTATATTCATTCATCTCATATTGAAAGATTATTCTTGAACCAGGTAAATCATTTATAGATCCTCCCTATATTGGGGGTTACTTAAAGTGATTTTAATAATTTTCAAAAATTATTAATGTGGAATGTTGTTTACTTTATATTATTTATTTATCTTATTTGTATTATTGTTACATACACTTTATTTTATGACAATAAAGTAGGGGTGGGGTGGTAACTCCTTGTTGGGTATATCATAATCACACCCTATGTATGTATCACTTTGGGGTGCATGTAGACCCTTTTTGTATGTGATACCAAAAAAATACAGGGTCACAGGGCATGGGAAATAGTTTCATATGGATCCTAGAGTTTGGGTGGTGTATTTTGATAATTTGGATGGATAGATTGAGCGATCGCATTAGGTTTTTCTTCATATTTCTACATGAGAGATCTCACTCATGGTACTTTACATTTTTTCTTTGGGGCATAATTATCTCACCTAGTATGTGTATAAACTATTTTATCTAATTTCACTTTTATATGGACTTTTTTGGTGTTTTAAATTTTTATTATATGAATTTTCATGTACATATAGTGGGTTACATTTAATATTATACTAGTGACCTAATGAGCATGTGACTCGTTGGTGGTTAACTGTATTTTCTTCCATTTTTCTCTTATCTCTAAAGTACATACATAAATTTTATCATGGATATTATATTATTATTCTAGATTCAAATAAGAAAATTTATCTCCCATATTTTTATTCTTTATATATTGACATTTACACTAACCTCTAGTGATTGGTAGGTGCACCTGAGGTATTATGGTGACCTGTTCTAGTACTATTCAGTTATTCGGTTCATAGTTATTACAAAATGATATCAGGTTCAACTTAGGACTAATGTTAATGGTATTTGAGAGTAGCTAGAATATAGTATTTATAAAACTCATAAAGCGACCCATAAATATTCTTGGACAATATAAATATGGTGTAATCTTAAGTTAACATGGGTAGTCTAGGATTTTTTCTTATTTATTCCTTGAGTTATATTTTTTTGTTATTTTTACTAGATGAAATACTGATGTTACTTATTTTAAAAGTATACTTTAAATGTTTAAAAATAAATTTTAGTATGTAAAATTTTTTAAATAATGAAATGTGGGGGGCGATGGGGTTGAGTATACTTTGATAATAAAATTCTAAACATTAAGTTTTATATTCTTAAAAATATGATTTTAATATAATTATCTATTTCATTATAGAGTCTACTAACTATATTTACACCTATTGGTATGAAATAAGGAGCGAATGAGAAAGCGCTACCATCTTGACCAATGGTTGGTACTTAGGTCTTGGAGGATATTTCTTAGCTAATTTATGATATGGGTTAAAAATATTCTCAAAGGGATCCTATGGCCTCTGATATTATGATGGATTTCCAATTCCATCACCCAATAACTTTTTGAGGTGACGTATCTCCTTAAGAAACTATGTAGTGGATTAAATTCATCAACCATATCCTTTAGAGCATATAAATCTTATAGAAACATCTAGGTAGATTGGACATATTCATGTTAGGAGGGGTAGCTTCTCGGTGGTGGGGTATCATGCTTGAGCCTAACCAGGGACTGACTTGGAATAAATTTTGGGAATTATTCTTCATATAATTTTATCTAGATACTTTACATAAAGAAAAGGATCGAGATTTTATATACCTAAAGAAAGGATCGATGTTTATTATTGAATATACTATTAAATTCATGGATTTACTCACTCTATATTTGAGAAAATATGATGAATATAAGGTAAGGTGTTTTAAGATGGGTTTGAAGAAATAATTATAGACTCAAGTGATATTATTTAATCTATCTACCTTAAGGTGTGGGTAGTTCATTACCAGTCTGAACCATAGGTGATAGTTCTTCTAGTGGATAGAAGTTAAAATGATAATAGATGAGAAAATTTGTATCTTTCTAAGAAATATAGGTAAGTGGTTCACCTTCATCTCAAAACTTATGAATTTCACCCATCCAATATCATCGGTATGGGTATCCAGGACATATTAATATGAATTGTAACTTTGAAGAAAATCAATGCCACTCATGTTCTTAGTATGGATATATTCAAATATTTTTACAAAGAAATGTATTAGAGAGTATTGGGTAGAGACCTTATCAAACCCAGGTGTCAAAAGATTAGTTTATTACATAGTTTAATGGAGGTGGGAAACCACTTTATTAGAGATTGGTTTGGGGAGACTAATATAGTAGTTAGGTCCGTCTAGAAGTTGTACATTAATCTAAATAGAGATTACCACTACATGGTTGGATTGAGGGATCAAAAAGGATGTATATACTAGAGTAATATAATAATGATGTTGGAGAGGGGCCTTATATAGTTATAGGTACTATTCTAATATCTTATACTTTAGTATATTCTTTATTTGATATAGATGCCTCTCATTCATTTATATTTTAGAAATTGGTATATATTCTTGAAATTAAAGTGGAAGTTACATCTTAAATTATTGTTCTTGACACTAATTTTGGTAAGATAATCATATAAATGAATAAGTTTCCATCTTTCACTTTGGTAGTGTCTTATTGTGGTAATTTTTGGGATTTGGTGGTCCTAAATAAGTTTTATTTTAACTAGAGAGTTTCTTTATCGTCTATGTCTAGTACCCAATATTCTCTCAGTGAGGAGTGGGGGTTTTAGTCTGGTTGATCATGTCTTAATTAGAGAAAATTCAAAGAGATCACTTCTGAAATGGCTAGTCCCGTCCTCAAAGTTGTTGACATTAGAGAGAGGTATGTTTTACCTCCTACGGTGTATTTTTTCCTAATGTTTTACAGAAATATTTTTTATGATTACATCATAAATGAGAATTTCGGTTTAATATCATTTTATTACTATAACTAAACTATCAGTTACCCCATATCTTATGACACAAAATGAGTTGATGGAATTGAAAATTTAGTTAGAGGATCTTGAGGTAAAAGGGTTCAACATACCAAGCACTTTTTCCTAGGGTGTACCAGTTCTTTTTGCAATGAAGATCAATGAGAGTATATGTATTTGTATGGATTTTTAAAATTTAAATCAATTAACAATCAAGAATCATTATCCATTTCCTGTAATTAAGGATTATTTGATCAGTTATATGGGAAAAAAAATTTTCTTTGATCAACCTATGATCAGGTTATCATTAGCTTTGAGTAAGGATAGAACACATTCCAAAGATAGATTTTTAAAACTAACATGGTCATTTAGAGTATCTAATAATACATTTTGTATTGAATAATGATCTAATTGTATTCATGGAATTGATTAATGGTATATTTCATCTATTTCTACATTTTTTTATTATAGTTTTTTTAATGATTTCCTAGTCTATTCAAAATCCTGGGATGAAAATGGTTAACATATTCATATAGTTTCGAAGACTTTTAGGGAACACAAAATATATTCCAATATATCTAAATGTTCATTCTAGATCTAATAATCCATGTTACTTAGGAATGTGGTTTATAAATATGGTATCTCAGTAGATCCTGAAAAGGTGGAATCAATGATGACCTTGAAAGTTCCATCGAATGTGATTGAGATTATAAGTTTTCTTAGACTTGTAAGATATTATCCTTATTTTATCCAAGATTTATATAATATAGCTTCACTAATGACATATTTAACAAATAAGGGATAACAGTTTATATGGTCAAACCATTTTGAATTATCTTTCCAACTGATTGAGGAAAGGTTGACCACATCTCCAATTCTGATATTACCTCATCCAAGTGAAGGGTTTGAGGTACACTGTGATACATATTTAGTCAGTCTCGGTGGTTTTCTTATGTTGGATCATTGGGTAGTGGAATATGTTCTAGATACCTATGACATGATGAATGAAACTACCCTACCTAATATTTAAAATTGTATATTTTTATTAATGTCTTTAAATTTTGGGGGATTATATCTATTTGACAGGAACTTTATGGTATTTAATATCCACAAGTGCCTTAAAATATATTTTTACAATTATATTTTAATATATGGCATGATCATTAGGTAAAATATCTTTAATTATTTTATTTTTTATCTTTATAATGATCTTAGAAAATTCAATGTGTTTTTCAATGCTCGTAGTAAAAAAGTTATCCCTCAAAGTGTGCAAGGGGGAAAGGGAGAATTATGGTTTATGTATCTAACTGTTAAACTCCACTTAGATGGGATTTTGGATCAAAGTGGGATAAATTTATTCCACATAAATATTATATAATATATTATTTTGAACATCAAGTAATCCAAGATATTTGATCATGATTGTATCATTATTTGATATTCAATCGGTGGAGGATATATCCTTGATGGTTGGTCTTAGGATTCCTATTATTTTGTACATATTAATAGAAGACTATTAGTCCTTAATTGTATTATAGAATAATTAATGAGGGAATATCATGATTATAGATGGGTTGTTCATCTTGTAGTAATGAAAATGTATCATGACATTCTTCACCAATTTTAGTGGCTAGGCATAAATAAGGGTATCACGGAGTTTGTTTTCATATGCTTCACTTACTAAAAAGTGAAAATAAGAGCATTAAAAACTTATAGGTGAAATTATAACACTTACTCTACCAATATATAAATGGGAAAAATTTACTATAAAATTTTTAACTATTCTATTCAGATCTTGTAAGTGTTGGGATATAGTTCGGGTGATCATGGATTATCTAGATAAGATGGATCACTTCTTACCTATAAAGTATGGCTATTATATTGATGAGATAATAAAGTTATGTGTTAGAGAGATAATAAATCTTCCTAGGATATTGAATAGTATCATATTTATCCAAGATCTAAAGTTTAAATATTAGTTTTGGAAAGGATTACAATAGGATTTTGGTTCTTAAGTAAGGCATAGCACTACTTTCCACCCTAAACCAATGTCCAGTCTAAGAAAACCATCCATATTTTGGAGGGTATATTATGAGATTATTATTGATTTTAGTGTATCTTAGGATATTCATCTATCATTGGTGTAATTTTCTTATAATAATAGATAACAGTAATATATTCAAATGGTTCTATTTGAGGATATTTATAGAAGGCATATTTTTTCACCTCTCTATTGGACTAAAATAAGAAAATCATATATAATTGGGTCAAGTATTATTAAATAAATTATATATCATGTAAAATTGATTCAAAAATTATTGGTAACTATTTAAATCTTCCAAATATCATATGATAACTAATAAAGATAACATTTGGAGTTAATATTTTAAGATCATGTTTTTATTCCCACTTTGTGTATATTGAATTTATTTTTAATGAGATTTAAGTATTCATGAGTCCTATAGTAAATATATTGAATAATAAATGAAGTGAAAAATAAGATATTGGAATATTGGAAGAAGAATACAAGCATTTTGTAAATAATTTCCCAATAATGTGTCTCTTTATATTAAGTGTATGATGGTTTGAATACATATCATATCTTGGAATATTGTTTTGAGATTGTTTATAGTTCTTTCCTTGTATGCTTTTGGAAGATTTATTTATGTTGAAGGAAAAAATTGTTTAAATATTTGGATTTCCATGAAGAATTGAATTTATTATGGATATTATCTTATCTCTATGAAGAAGGTATTTGAGTCCCATCCATTTGTGTTGGATGATATTTTAGAAATAAAATAAAATAAAAGATAAAAAGAAGATGTTTTAAGTGGTTTAATTTTGGAATATTTAATATTAATTTTGAAAAGTACTTTAAGAGGATTTTGAAAAAAAGTTTCCACTTTAGGCAAGCTTACCTGAGTATCCAGGGAAGCCCATAGGCAAACTCGACCAAGATCAAAGGAGATAGTGATGTGCAGCTGAAGAAATCATAGGTGGAGAACATAGGACTACCAGTGATCATCGATGCCAAAATATTTCATTGAGCTATAAATATGGCTCTCTAGATTATTGAGGAGTGACATATCAATTCTCTCTTCAATGTGTGATGCGGGTTTAAGTGACATTTTTCATCACTTAAAACCTCTTTGATGTTAGGATGATATGATGCATGTTAAGTTGTCTCCATTAAGAAAATCATTTGTGTCATAGGTGTTTTACTCTATATCATGATCCACTATCGTCTAATTCTTGAAATATATAATGAAATGGATTTTTTTACTCAAAAATTGTGTATTAATGATTTTTTCATCTAAGGCTCCAAGAAAAAGTTTATTGTGAAAAAGTGGAATAATAGAAAGAAGAAAGTTTACGTGTGAACTATGAAGTTTTTATATGACTTATCATCTTTACATAATTTAGAAATGTAAAGTTTCATATGCCTTTTAGATAATTTTCATATGAATTCATAATAATTTTAATATAATTTCATGAATTTTTCATATAAATTCAAAAGTTGTTCAAAATGTGTTTTGACTTTTTTTATAAGACTTCAATGGTTGGTGAAGTTTAAAGATATTGTTTATAAAATATAAATATGCTTGATTAAGGGTTCTTAAATGATATAAAAATATTAATATTGTTTATCATGATTCAAGATGAATAAAATAATAATAGGATTATATTAGGATATTTACATCATAGATTATAAAGATGACCATATTGTGGTGAAATATCAGTGATCATTTTAGTCCCCATGTTGGATTTCCATACCACCTATGAGAAATAGAAATCCATTTACGGGAATTTTGGTGGAAGTAGTAAACTTGTGCAAGGTGAACATTAAGTTGGTATTTGGAAGGAAAATAGTGATAACCACTTCATGGTTCATGTTTGGGGTGCATTTAAGTTGAGAGTTACACACCATGAGTTAATCATTCTCACTGTGAGGATTACTAAAAAATGACGATTCCATGTAAGAGGATCTTAGTTTCCAAATATCATGAGTCTGATAATCATGATTTAAGAATGATATAAAATAAGAGGAATGAATAACTGAGAGTGTTTCACTACAAATAAAGGGTCAGTCATGACTGGAACTGCATTAGATCCCATACACACATGGATGTGGAAGAAGTGGATTGTGTGGAAGAAAATAAGGAAATTAAAACAACTCTATATGATGATTTAAAATTATTTATATCTTTAAATTAAAAGCATAAGATTTGAGTAGTTTTGAATTACCAAAATTTTAGTAATTCAAAATATATTATTCTCATAGTACTAGGAATTTATGAATATTTAAGGATAACTTGAATGTTGAGAATCATGGAAGAAGATATTTTCACAGTTTTGAAAATATCAAATTTTATAAGAAATAAATACCTTGATGTTGTTGTATTATTCAATATATATATATTATAGGTCTGAGAGGGATATGGTTATATAGTGTAACATTGTTATTCTAAGAGAGAAAAATCCGTATGTCGTGTGAGAAAAACTGATACTGCATCAAAATTCATAAACTATTTGTATTGAATGAGAGAAAGAGAGAGAAACGGGTGTGGTAGTTTTTCACTGAAGAAATAAGAATAATAAGATAAAGATATAAAATAAGAATACTTAAGTGCACCCTATATTTTATAGGAAGGAAAGAATACATAATGAATAGGATACTTACATTCATTCAAGTAAAGAAAGAAGAAGGTTTTGTCATGAAGTTCTATTTGCATAGAAATAAGTGGGATAAGTAGGTGAAACATTTTTGGGATTTTTGTAGTGAAGAAAAAGGTGTGTGTATGCACTATTTTCATACATAAGAATATGAAGGTGACTTGAATCTATGAAAGTGAAGGAGAAAAATAAGATAAGGAATGAAGTGCTTGCATGTTGTTGTATTAGTAATAGAAGAATAAAAAGAATACCCAAGCAGTAAACTAATGAAAAGTAAAATTATTTATCGGTAAAATCACTTCCTAATGTCATACACTTGTTTTCAAACTATCATGGATGGAAATATAAGGACCTGGTGATATATTGATGTACTTTCAGGAGACTATGGTCCAATTAAATTTCATGGACACTCCCTACTTGTTATAGCTCACAAGCTTATTACTAGTGGGTCATGTGATCATGGTTTTTTCCCATTTTCACCAAGGATTTTCATTTTTTATTGAAATTTGAACCTTGTAAGTTATTTTAACATTTTTTTGAGTGTTTGGATGGAAAAATAGATGTGAGGAAGATAGAATGTGAGAATCATTCACCTAAACAAGTTACATAGGTAAAAATAAATAGGGATAAAGATATAAGTTGGTTTAAAATTAACCAATACTGATTTATCCCCCCCCTCAACGTTTTGATTACATCCCTAACTAGTTTTTTTCAATTAGTATCAGTGCCTGATTCACCTCTGAAGGGGTTATTTATTTTTATAGTTGTTCTCTTTAAATATTTTAAGTTATACATTTGAATTTATAATTAAGTAAAGTTTTGGTGAAGATTTATAGATTTTATATTATAATTTTATCTCTACAAAGACTATGGTGAACATGAAAAAAGAATATGTTTAAATTGTCCCTGTTGTCCAAAGAATATGTGGATTTGGTACCTCCTTTAACATAAGTGAATATATCATTCTTGAAATAATAATAACAGGTGGGTTAAAACACCACCAAGGATATATACATCATTTATACATATATTTATTCAAATAATTCAGTTGATAATGATGTATGTATTTTCTCAAATTTTCCACAAGAAGATCTAATCACCATTGATTGTGATCACATGTTAATTCACATGAAATTTCAATTGGTTCTTTAAAAGAAATTTTATATACTTCCCTAGAAGAATCGGTCTCTTTTATCTGTGGGATTTATAAAAGACAGTAGGATGAGATCACCCAACATTAAGGATAGGCAAATAAAATGGACAAGGCTTTACAAGGAATGGTTTTAACATGCATAAATATCTATAAATAGGTTATATATAAAGAATATATGAATGTGTATCTTATATATAGTTTTTATAAGTTTTAATAATATTTACTCAACATAATTCAAGAAAAGGACGAAACCACTAAATAATGTGAAGAGAATATCCATGCATTGGAAGTGAATCTAAAAATTAGCATTGATATCAAAAATACACAATTGTAAATTAAATCCAAAATAATCAAATAACTTGACACATTTCATCAATAAAAGGATATTATATATTAATAAATGTTTTATAAGTTGAAGAAATATTATGAAGATACAATGTAATTCATTGAAGATCAAAAGAATGATCTCAATATGAAGTGTCTAGAATTGTAAGTGAAACTAGACAACTTGGAAAACACACATATTGAGTCATTAAAATTTAAGAATAAAGGATTCAATGTCATGATATTTTCTAAGGAATATTTTTATGTTAAAATACCTCTTTTATGCGGGAATAAGGTCATTATTTCATATGATGATCATTCTCAAGTAGACTCAAAGAATAATGTACTATACATATTAAGTTATAATATCTACACTGAATCTATTTATATAAAAATTATATGTTTAAATAAAAATATTGTATTAATATGGATGAAGATAAGTTATGAGGATCCTACCACCATGTCCATGGTTAATAGATGGAGTATAAGTGTTGGTTCCCAAGGAAGAGTTCAACCAGTAATGAAGAAGGCCCAAAAATAGATTGCCCATGCATTTAGAAATTCTATATAGCATGCTATAGAGAAAAGGATATCAATATTTATTGGAAAATGTTGGTGTTGAAATGGGTTTGGGCATAAAGTATTGGATTTTTCAAACAATCCATCAATTTATAAAGTTCATAAGAATTTTATTTCAAGGGGATAAAGCATAATAAAAAGCAACATCCATAAATTACAAAGAGAAATATGTCAGTTTCAAGTAGATTTTAATTACATGAATATCCTTGTGTTAATTACACTAGTTTTGGTCACAAAAATGGTACGCGTTCTTCTCAACATGCATCTAAATAAAATTTTAAAAGAAGACTACAAAATTTTTTGAATAAAGAAGAAGAGGCCTTGGGAAATAAGATTAAGAAATATGTAAATCATAATTCTACCAATAATATATCAAATAAAATAGGTGATAGATCCTTGGGTAACAAACCTAATAAGTTAAATAGGAGTGTAACTTTTAAAGATACTAATGTGAAGAAAACCAATCTTGAGAAGAATCTATGTGAAAGAATCAAATAGATTATGCATATACCCAAATATTGTTTAGTCATTTGGTCAACTAATTTGGAAAGAGTAAATAGGATAGAGGGAGCATAAGAAAAATAATATTCTAAAGGAAAAGAAGAAAATCTATATGAATAAATTATATTTATTGAGATTTTTTTAATACATTAGAAACCTAGATATGAATAATTTATGTTTGAAAGATATATAAAGTTTATACACACTACTAAAGAATGCTTAAAAAATTTGGTAGTATAAAAAGAATCCATAGAAGAAATGAAGATGTCATTATATGATGAATTTTATTTGATGGATGGATAAAATAGGATCACCACACACAAATAAATAGACATAGATAATATATCCATGTTCCCAAGATCTAAAAAAACCTAAAACTAGATGTGTGATCATGAATAATAGAGAAACTTGGTTGATAAAATATTCTCAACCTAGTTGTTCACATTGAAGAGAAAGAATATCCTTCATATTCCCCTATATTTGTGTATTGTAATTTTGTACATAAAATTTAGGGAATTTAAGGTGAATCATGTACTCATGGGGATAACCTAATAAAGTGATATATTTATCTAAACTAGATAGAAAAATGAAGAATACACCATACCAAATTGATCCTTCAATTGGTATTTCAAAGAAACTATAAAGAAAAGATCACCCTTAATGAAGTAAATATGGAAGTTATCAAATCTAGACAACCATATGAAGAGTTACATTTTGGTTTATTAATAATTTGGAAAAGTTAAGTTTTGTTTAACTTTTAAATATTTTTTTTATAAATACATAGTAGTTTTTGTATGACTTAATGAAGTTTTTATATGACTTCAAAAGTCATAAAAAATATTATTAAACTATTTTTCATAAGACTTTTAAGGTTGGATAAGTTTTGAGATATTTTTTCTCAAATATTAAAATTATTTATGAAGATTTCTTCAATTACATACACATAATGATTTGTTTTTCATAATTCAATATTAATAAAAGAATAAGAGGATTTAATTGGAAGATTCATTCCATATACATGGAGAAATATCAATGAGCACTTCAGTACCCATGGTGGATGATAGAGATAATATTTTCAATATTTTTCATATGTTTTTCAATGATTTAACCCCTAACAATTAATCAATTTGAGCTTATTTTTATCATTTTAGTGTTTTGGTGAATTATGGGCTTAATTTTGGAAATTGGTTAATTCTGAAAATGTAATAGTTTTGTGGAGCTTTTGTATTTCGAGAATATCTTTTACATTTTTGATCCAAATTGTGTTATTTTTTTAGTCTTTCCATTCTCATGGGATTAAAATTTGTCTTCTAGACCAAGGTCCAATTCGGCACACACTGGCCCAGAACAATTCATCAAATGGAAAAAGTTTTCTGGCTGACAGAATGCACCCCACCATAATTAATGAGTCATATCTCAGCCTACACATGTCCAAATGAGGTGATTATAGCTTTAAAATAAATATTACTCCTCATATCACGTTTACATTAAATTTAATGAAGAAATTCAATCATTAAAGCACCCATCGCATGCGTCCAAAAAAAGAAAGTTGAATAGTCACCTCAAGAAAAAAAATTATTATTAGTAATTTGAGGATAACTTTTGTTACGCTTAGAAAAATTCTATTATATTTTTTGTAAGCATGGAAAAGACATAGAGAAACAATATTTATGAATACACCTTCCTGATATTCGGCCATTTAATATGCTAACCGGACTCCAACTTTCGATAGAGTAATTTTGGAGGGAAATTTTCTACTCCACAAGCCTATAAATAAGAGTGTTCACTTCCATTCAAAGGGTTTCAAGAAGGTTAAAGAGTGGATATGATGGAGTATATAGTTCTTGAAGTTATTTCTATTTTATATTTTATATTTTCTTAGTTTCATCATGCTCTCTTCTTCTACTTTCAACTCTATTACCCTTCACATGGAGGGGTAAAACCTTTGAGTGATCGGGGAAGAGGGAGTTTCACTTTTGTAATGTTGGAGTTTTTTGCTTAAATGTAAAACCCTATTTTTATTTTGAATGAATTATATTATCATTTTTTCCCAATTATCTTAATTCGAATGTGTTTTGGGTTTGGTTTATTCATTTTTTTAATAGATTTGGTTAAAGACTTCTAATCTCCCTCTGCCTAGTGCAATTTATCTCGATTGAGAATATTGTATTAGGTGGTGAGTGTCCAGTGATCATTGGCACGTGTGTGGAACTAATGGGATTTTTCTAGAGTTCTAAGGAGAAAAAATTCCAGATAGGGACTTACCTTAGTTTTTTAGGAATTGTTTATAAATTTCCATGCACATAGAAGTGAGTTACATTTCTTTCTTCAACCAAAGGTGATTGATAACTCAATCGAGTAGTCTTTCATTTTTCATTCAATAGGAAGAGAGGGAAGATAATATGTATCACTATGAAAACATTGAAAATGTGATCCTACCCTAACCCCATCACTCTCTTCATCCATTAGTGTTCAACCTTTCTTTTTATTGCTTGATTTATTTTTCAACTCAAACAATTTCAAAAACAACTTTTTCTACTTTCTTAAATTTAAGGGACAAACATAATTGATGTGCACTCCTCTTTGGAGAAAACCTAGGTTGACCACTTTACTACATTTTAACTTAGGTTATATTTGTTTTTGTCACACCCCATGATAGGAACATGTCAAAACTTGGCATCGTTGCCGGGGAGGTAGTGCCAACAGTTTTTTTTCTCTTTATTTTATCTTTTCTTATTTTCATTAAAAAGTTTCATGAATAGAACCTAAAACACTGAACATTTACCCATTGATCCTGAAATTGAAATAACTTTGTTTAATAGGCTCAGAAATCTCAATTTACAACCTGAATTTGAGTAAATTTCTCTTACAGTCTCGAGTGAAACTTCAAGTGTTCACTCTGAGCCTGTCATCATGGCTGAAAATAAAAACCCAAACCTTCGAGACCTTTGTGCCCCACAATTCCATAATCAAAATAATAAAATTGTCATACCAGTGTTAAAAAATGATTTTGAGATGAAACCTAACATGATTCCATTGCTTCCAAAGTTTCATGTTTTAGCAGGTGAAGATCCCAACAAACATATTAAAGAGTTCACACATGTCTTCTCAACTTTTAGACTATGTGGAGTAGCTGAGGAACAATTAAAGTGGAAGGTGTTCCCATTTTCATTAGAAGGAGCTACTAAAGAATGGTTGTATGGTCTATAACCTAGAGATTTGGATGATTGGAATGACCTGGTGAGATGATTCATGAAAAGATTCTTCCCCGCCTCCAGAAGCACAGCCATTAGAAAGGAGATCTATGCCATCAAAAAATCATCTGGAGAAACCCTTTACGAGTACTGGGAAAGATTTAAAAATATATGTGTCAGCTTCCCACATCAAGCCATTTAGGATCATCACTTTCTTATCTTATTCTATCAAGTCTTACTGAACAATGATATAAACCTTCTCGATGCATCATCTGAAGGTGCATTGATTGAAAAGTCACCAGAATAATCCAAAGGTTTGATTGAGAAGATTTATCAGAACTCGCAACATTTTGGTATAATAGGTACTAGCACAAGAGTTATTAATGAAGTATGAACTTTTCATCCATCACCCTTACTAGAAACTAAGATTGAAGAGCTAACTAGTTTGGTGAGACAGATAGCCTTGAAACAAGTGGGAGACCAACAAGCACCGGCTAAGGCATGTTGTTTATGCTCATCACCTGATCATTTCACTGACCAATGTGATGAAATACAGGGAATGGAAACTTGTGCAGTAACTTTTCATCAAAGGTAATTTCAACAAAATCAAGGATGGAGAGAGACCAACCATGTTCAATATGGGTTTGGAAATTAGTAGAATCAAGATAGACCCCCATTCCAGCAACAATTACAAAACCCCCCACTATTTCAACAAAAGCAATATTTTAGCCAGACTTCTCACCAACCACCCACTTTCTTAAAACCCTATGAGCAGCCATCAACCAGTGCACAACCCATAATTTTTAACCAACAACATATATCTGATATTGAAAGGCTGAGAGACTCTGTAAAAGATTTTTCAATGAAGTTTAAAGGTCTCATGGACTTCCTAACCAAAAATCTCAGGAAACTTCCTTCCCGAACAATCACAAACCCAAAGGATAATGTCAGCATGATAATAAAAAGAAGTGGAAAAGAGCTCTCACCACCAGAATCCCATGAACCTAAAACAAGACCACCTGATTTGAGGGAGAATTAATTTGTAAACTCTAAAAATTCAGTGAAAATTCATTGTGAAGAAGAGAAAAAAGAGGAGGAAGAGAAGAATAGGCTAGGGAAGAAAAGACAAGAAACACCATTTAAAAGTCAAAAAAGGGATAAGAAAGACTTACCCCCTCTATTTCCATCAAGGATTATTGAATCAAATAAATTTTAGGAGGAATCACTTTAAAAAGAAATTGTGGACACCTTCCAGAAAGTGGAAATCAATATCCCCTTACTTGAAGAATTAAAAAAAATTCCAAAGTATACTAAAATTTTTAAGGATCTTTTCACCAATAAGAGGAGACTTCAAGGTAATTAAAGGATCAACTTGGTAAGAAGTGTCTCAACCCTTATCACACCACAATTTCCAACCAAATGTCAAGATCTAGGGACGTTTTCCATTCCATGCACCATTGGTTCTTTAAATTTCTCTAATGATTTGTGTAATATAGCTACTTCAATTAATGTATTTCCTCACTCAGTATACACTTATTTGAAGATGGGAGACTTGAAGCCCGCAAGATTGGTGGTCCATCTTGCAAACAGATCCACAGTTTTCCCTGCAGGAGTTTCAGAGGATCTCCTTGTGAAAGTCAAAGATCTATTATTCCCAGTTAACTTCTACATGGTCAATATATAAGAATATAAGATCCCTTCACATTCACATATCATTTTGGGTAGACCTTTCTTGCATACGGCCAAAACCATCATCAATTTCCACAAGGGGACACTCACTATGGAGTTTGGAGAGAACACGGTCTACTTTAATATTTTTGAATCCATGAGGCACCCACCAGATGATCACTCCCTCTTTTCACTTTCCCATGAAGTTGGTGCAGAACCCATTGAAGAATTGGGTATGCTCTATGAATTCTTAGACTTAAGAGATACTTCTTACATTGAAAATATCATTGAACATGTGGATTCCCAAGATGCTGGAGATTATGACTTCATGTGGGAGGAAGAGGTAAAATCTGATTTATTTGATGATTTGTTAAATTATGAGGAAGATGATATGGTTTCTTGTGTGCAGGAGGTCCAAAAATTAGAAGTGGGAAACATCAATTTAGTTTCATCCCTTGAGAATCCCCCTAATCTGGAACTCAAACCACTCCCCACTAATTTGAAATATGTGTACCTTAGGGAGGGAGAGAAACTACCAGTGATAATTGCTAATAATCTCTCTAAAATCCAAGAGAAATAATTTATTGATCTTTTGAGAGACAATATCCAAGCGATAGGGTGGAGTTTAGGTGACATTCTAGGAATCAACCCAAAAATATACTCACATAGTATTTTTCTTGAGGGAGATTCCAAACCTATCAAAAAAACCCAAAGGAGGTTGAATCCCACTTTAATGGAGGTTGTAAAGAAGGAGATTGAAAAGCTATTGGAAGTTGGGATCATTTATCCCATCTCAGATTCACAGTGGTTTAGTCCAGTTCATTTAGTTCCAAAAACAACTGGCCTAACCACTCTGAGGAATGAAAAGAATGAATTAATCCCAGTGATAATTCAAAATAGCTGGAGAGTGTGCATTGATTTTAGGAAGTTGAATCATGTCACTCGGAAAGATCATTTCCCCATTCCCTTTATTGATCATATGTTAAAGAGATTGGCCGGGAGAACTCATTATTGCTTTTTGGATGGATTTTTAGGTTATTTACAGGTACCCATTACTCCTGAGGATCAAGAGAAGACAACCTTTACATGTATCTTTGGCACTTTTTCATATAAAATGATGTTTTTTGGATTATGTAATGCTCCAGGTACATTTCATAGGTGTATGGTAAGTATATTTTCTGATCACATTGAAGATTGATTGGAGGTTTTCCTCGATGATTTCATGGTTTTTAGAAACTCTTTTGACCATTGTTTGAAAAATCTGTAAAAAGTTTTGAAAACATGAATTGAAAAGAATATTGTTTTAAATTTTTAAAAGTGTAATTTCATGGTTGAGAGAGGGATTTTTCTTGGGCATGTCATTTCCAAAAAGGTAATTGAAGTTGATAAATTGAAAATTGAAGTGATAAATTAATTTCCTTACCCAACTTGTGTAAAGAATGTTAGATCTTTTTTAGGACATGTAGGATTCTATAGAAGGTTTATCAAGGATTTCAGTAAGATTTCTCTCCCTCTATCTAGATTTATTTTGAAATATGTTTATTTTGATTTCAATGGTGCATGTAGGGAATCCTTTTATGAGTTGAAGAGGAGATTGATTGAACCACCTGTGATGTAGCCACCAAATTGGGAAGAACCATTTAAGCTACTTTGTGATTCTTCCAACCAAGAAGTTGGAGAAGTCCTTTATCAACTAATTGAGGGAAATCCAAAAGTCATTACATATGATTCAAGAACCTTGGATATGGGTCAATTCAATTACACAACCACAAAAAAGGAGTTTTTAGCAGTTTTTTTTCTTTGGAAACATTTAGATCATATCTGATTGGAACTAAAGTCACTGTATTTTCTAATCATATAGCTCTCAGGTACTTGAGTAAGAAGGTTGAAGCTAAACCAAGGCTAGTGAGATAGATGTTACTGCTGCAGGAGTTCAACATAGAAATCATGGACAAAAAGGGATCTGAGAACCAAGTGGCTGATCATTTAAGCAGACTTCCCAACACTGATGAAGCTGAAATTCCAAAAAAAGAACCATTGAATGATCACCTTTCAGGAGAACAGCTGTACTTGGTTAAAGGAGAAGTGTCTTGGTATACTGACATGGTCAATTATCTGGTCACATCTTAGGTCCCATCTCATTTCAATTCTCACCAAATTTACAAACTAAAAGCTGAATCAAGATATTACATTTGGGATGATCCATTTCTTTGGAATATTTTCAATGACCAAGTGATAAGAAGATGTTTTCCTAAGAGTGAAATCGGTTTTGTATTTGAGTTTTGTCACACATTATCTTGTGGAGGACACTTTGGACCTCAACGTATAGCAAGTAAGGTTTTAGAATCTGGACTTTATTGGCCAACCATTTTTAAATATTCTCATGAATTTTGCAAAATGTGTCCAAAATGTCAGTTTTTTGGAAACATTTTGAAGAGACAACAAATGCCCTAACAACCACTTAATTTTTGTGAGATTTTTGAAGTCTGGGGGATAGATTTTATGGGCCCTTTCCCAATGTCATTTGTAAATTCTTATATATCACTTGTGGTTGATTATGTTTCCAAATGGGTGGAAGCAAAAGCCACCAGGACCGATGATGCTAAAATTGTTTGTGATTTTGTCAGGACTAACATATTTTGTAGGTTTGGAGTTCCTAGAGCCATCATAATTGATCAAGGGACTCACTTTTTCAATAGGATAATGTAGGATTTATTGAAGAAGTATGGGGTGAATCATAAAACATCAACACTCTATCACCCATAAACAAACGGTCAAGCTAAAGTGTCCAATAGGGAAATCAAAGGAATTTTAGAGAAGACTGTTAAACCAAGAAGGAAGGATTGGAGCTAGAAGCTGGAAGACACATTATCGGCTTATAGGATAGCCTACAAGACCCCGATTGGAATGAGTCCATATAGGCTGATTTATGGGAAAATTTGTCACCTACCTATGGAACTCAAGAATAAGGTGTATTAGGCTATTAGGAAGATGAATTTGGATCTTGAAAGTGATGAGAAAGAGAGAAGGTTGAAATTATAGGAGTTGGAGGAAATTAGAAGAGAATCATTTGAAAATTTCAGGGTTTATAAAGAGATAACAAGAGTGGCTCATGACAAGATTATCCAACCAAAATAATTCCATCCTGGAGATAAAGTGTTTCTTTTCAATTCAAGATTCAAGCTAATGCCAGGTAAACTTCGTTCCAGATGGGAGGGTCCATTTATAGTTACTCATTTATATCTTTTTGATGTTGTGAAGATTGTGAAAGATGGAGAGCAGAAAACATTCACTATTAATGGACACAGGCTGAAGAAATTCTATGGGACCATTCCATCAGATCTAGTGGAGGATATCCCACTCCTCCAACCTGTCTATCAATAAAATCCATCAGGTTGTACCTTTTCTTCACACTTAATTACTATTTTTATTAATTTTAAAAGTTTCTTACATGTTAAATCCACTCAAATACATTGAGGACACTTCACCATTTAAGTGTGGCAGAGGTAACCTTTGTAGTTTAGTATTTTCATTTGTTGTGTGTATTTTTCAAAAAAAAAATTGTGTGTTTTCAAATTTTTGTGTGTTTATTTTTCAATTTTTGATGTGTTTTTGAAACTTTTGAGATGAAATAATTACCATTAACATTTTTGAAACCCATGTCATTGAGTGAACCAATTTATTCCATGAAATTGATCTTAAATGAATGCTGAAAATGATTTTGTTTCAAGTTCAATTCTTTGAGAATTTCATGAAAAGTACTCAAATTTTTGAATCCCATGCCACATCTCACTGTGTTTATATTTGAAATCACTTTCCTGTGAGGCTTCTGAACCATTGTTGTTATATTATTTTCATTCACCTCACTTATTGAGAGAACCAGACCATGCTTTTTTTAAATAGAATTTTATTTATTCCTTTCAAAACTTAAGGGTTTGGGGTACATGTGTTTTAAATGATTGAGGCATTTATTTGGTTTGGAAGCCCCTTTTCAAGAGAATCTCTTTCATTATTGACTACCTTGTAAATTTAATCCTTATAGCCCATAGAATCCATGAAAATCCTATTAGGTTAGCCACATTACATTCTAATTTTCCCTATCCAACCTGCTCTTTAAGTGAAATTGCATGATCTAGTTGAAATTAAGTGTCGGGGAAGCTGTCTTGTGTTGTGATGCCTCATTTGGTGAAACTTTGGGTGGTAAAATCAATTACTGAAGAGATGTGTGTACTGATGAAAAATTATTCTATTGAAATATGTGCCTTTTATGGAGCTTTCATGATAAGAGAAGTTGTGTCTTTCTGGGGCTTCTAAGGGAGGAATAAAGTTGTGCCTTTTTTGGAGCTTTCAAGAAAAATCATGTTTGAGAAGATTGAAATTTTTTCTGCTGAAATGCTGATATATTTGAAAATTTATTGATCTTTTATGATGATGGATATTAATTTCTACTAAGGGGAGTGATAAGGATATCATACTTTAGTGAAAATTAGAATTCTGCAATTTTGCTTCAAAAAGAGCCAAGCCCTCCTCATTCGGCCTCAGAATTTTTCACTTAAAAATCCTACCAACCAAAAGCCACAGAACAACCTTGCAAATTACTCATGAAAAAAAAAATTCCTTTACTCACATCATGTGGAGAATTATGAGTTTTTCAAACTTATGGTGACCCTTGCATTGGTTTGGATGAGAAAAACTTTGTTTCAAATTGATATTTGTGAGATGAGAGAAAATTCATGTGAGGTAGGTCTCTTGTGTGCATGGGAAGATAAATTTAGAGGAAAAATATTGAATGATCTGATTTGAAAACTTGTAATAATGGTTATGTATGATTCATGACATCTTTTATTTCTTGGTGTGGAATTTGTGGATCTCAATGACATGTGTTTTGAATTTTCTTTGATTTGATTTTGATTTTGACTTGTCTGAGAGTCCAAGTGATAAGTGTGGGGGAGTTGATAGAGATAATATTTTAACTATTTTTTATATGTGTTTCAATTATTTAACCCCTTCCAATTAATCAATTTGAGCTTATTTGTATCATTTTAGTGTTTTGGTGAATTATGGACTTAATTGTGGAAATTGGTTAATTCTAGAAATTTAGCAATTTTGTGGAGCTTATGTATTTCAGAAATATATTTTACATTTTTATCCAAATTGTGTGATTATATTTTTTTAGGCTTTCCATGCTCGTGGGATTCAACTTTTTCTTCTGGACTAAGGTCCAATTCAGCACACACTGGCCAAGAACAATTCATCAAATGGAAAAAAAATTCTGGCCAACAGAATAGACCCCACCATAATTAATGAGTCATATCTCGGCCTACACATGTCCAAATGAGGTTATTATAGATGTAAAAGAAATATGACTCTGCACATCATGTTCACATTAAATTTAATAAAGAAATTTGGTCATTAAATCACCCATTGAATACGTCCAAAAAGAGGAAGTTTAAGAGTCACCTCAGGTAGAAAAAGTTATCATTAGTAATTCAAGGATAACTTTTGTTACACTAGGAAAAATTCTCTGAGATTTTGTGGAAGCATGAACAAGACATATAGGAACAATATTTATTAAGACACATTCCCTATATTATGCCATTTATTATTCTAACCGGACTCCAACTTTTGGTGGATTAGTTTTGGGGGGAAATTTTCTACTCCACAAGCCTATAAATAAGAGTGTTCACTTCCATTCAAAGGGGTTCAAGAAGGTGAAAGAGGGGTTGTGATGGAGGATTTAGTTATTGAAGTTATTTATATTTTCTATTTTCTATTTTCTGTTTTCCTTGTTTCATCATGCTCTCTTATTCCCCTTTCAACTCTATTACCCTTCACATGGAGGGGTAAAACCTTTGAGTGATCGGGGAAGGTGGAGTTTCACTTTTGTAATATCGGAGTTTTGTGCTTAAATGTAAAACCCTCTTTTTATTTTGAATGACTTATATTATAATTATTTCTTAATTATCTTAATGTGATCATGTTTTAGGTTTTGTGTATTTATTTTTTTTAATAGCTTTGGTTAAATACTTTTAATCTCCCTCTGCCTAGTGCAATTTGTCTTGATCGAGCATATTGTGTTAGGTGGTGAGTGTCCAGTGATTGTTGGCACGTGTGTGGAACTATTGGAATTTTTATAGAGTTATAAGGAGCAAAAATTCCTGATCGGTACTTGACTTAGTTGTTTAGGAATTGTTTATGAACTTCCATGTACATAGGAGTGAGTTCCATTTCTTTCTTCAACCAAAGGTGATTGATAACTCAATAGAGGAGTCTTTTATTTTTCATTCAATAGGAAGAGAGGGAAGATAATATTTATGACTATTATGACATTGAAAAAGGAAATACTACCCTGACCCCGTCACTCTCTTCATCCATTAATGTTCAACCTTTCTTTTTATTGCTTGCTTTATTTTTCAACTCAAACAATTTCAAAAACAACCTTTTCTACTTTCTTAAATTTTAGTTAAAAACATAATTGTTGTGCACTCCTCTTTGGATACAACCTATGTTGACCACTTTACTAAATTTTAACTTTGGTTATATTTGTTTTTGTCACTCCCCATGATAGGCACGTGTCAGTGGATTTCCATTCCACCTGTGATGAACGATAAGCCCTCTATGAGTGTTTTAGTGGTTTTAGTGGACTTTTTCAAGGTGAAAATCAGAGGTAGAATTAGAAAGGAAAAATAGTGATAACTACGTAGTAATTCATATTTAGTGGGAATTTAAATAGAGAGTTCCATGCTGCGATCTAAGTAGTTATACCATAAAGACTACTAAAAAATGATGAAGATAGGTAAAATAATATCAGTTTACAAATATCTAAAGTTTTATAATAACAATTAAATCATGTAATGAAAGAATATAAATGGATAATTTCAAAAAATCAAGGAGAGTACACTTGTATAACTGTATTATATCCCATATGCATGTGGATGCAGAAAAAGTGGATTATATGGAAGAAAAATAAAGAAAATAAACTAAGACTACATACCAATTTTAAATGGAATATTCATGAACAAAAAAGATAGGATTTGAGTAGTTTTTAAAAACAAAAATTATGTTAATTAAAAATAGATAATTTCCAAAATACTAGGAATTTTTGAAGATTCAAAGTGAACTTGAATTTTGAGAATTATAGAAGAGGATATTTTCACAGTTTTGAAAATATCAAATTATAGAAGAAGGAATAAACCTGATGTTTCTATATTATTATTATTATATATATATATATATATCAGGTAGAAGATGGATATGGTGATGTGTTGTGACATTTTTATCCCAAGAGACAAAAATCCTTGTTTCATATGAGAAAAATCGAACTACTTAAAAAGTTATAAACCATTTGTATCAAAAAAGTGGGGGGAGTATAGTGGACCAGGCTTAACATACATAGATATTATAACATTTTTTATGAATATTCATCACATTACAAAAGTATGTTCTTGAGGACCATAATAATTTATTGTATTTAGAAACTTGGAAACATAATCTTCTATCCTGGTGAAAGATCTCCAACATCTCCCTTAAAAATCTTTCCCTTTAGTACTCCTACTTAAAACCATTCTTCATAACCTGAGGAAATGAAACATAAGAAAGGGGAGAGATTAGATGCCCAATAAGTGTTAACAATGGATATATATAAGTATAACATGATCATAGGGGATTATAACAAGATCGTATCATTGGAAGATTATACCCTAAATATCAAATATCATAAACATGAATCATGGAATGAATATTGGCAGTTCATAAGACATGAATCATAAGTAAATCAAAAAACATGATTCATGAAAGCATAAAATTAGCATAATATATAGACTTATGGCATACACATGAACTTATAACATTGTAAACATGTGTAAATAGAAATAGGTTCACTCGTTAGGTTTAATACATGAAATCAGGCCCTCACATAAATTTATAGAAATACAACCAAGTCCATGCATAACATTGTGAACATGTAATCAGGTTAATATATAACATTTTTAACATGTAATTAGGTTCATGTATAACATTGTGAATATTTAATTAGGTTCACGTATAAACTTATGGGCATGCAACTAGTTACATGCATAACATTGTGAACATGTAATCAAGTTCATGCATAACATTGTGAACATGTAATCAGGTTCATGCATAAAATTATGGACATACAACCAGGTCCATGCATAAAATTGTGAACATGTAATAATTTTCATTCATAACATATATAATCAAGAGTCGTCCATCATTACCCAATGCATTGGAGGTAGATATAGGTCTCACCCATCAGATAATGAAATCATATATATGTGTGATAAAAGATTATAAAGATTCATAATATAATAATCCATGAAATGAAATGGGTATTATAAACACTTTATCCTATAATTACCTATGAAAAATAGATAGGTTTCATAATCATTTAATCATAGAATAACCCAATAAAGGAAGTGATTTTCATAAGCATTTTATCATTGTATAACCCATGGAAGAGAAATGGGTTTCATAAGAAACTTGTCATAATAAACATAAACCATTCAAATAAATAATAATAATAGTGTCCTTGGATCATATCCTCAATAAATCATAAACTATATTAAAGGATGTTATCTTATATGGAGGAGGATTTTGAATGATCACTTGGAGCATTTCTTAAGGAAAATAACCTTTCTTTAAAAATAAATTTTTAAAGCCTAAAATATTTTCAAAATAATTTCCTTTAAAAACTACTTTGAAAACTTATAAATTAAGATTTAAAAATCATTAAAAACATTTCTTGAGGAAAATATATTTTCTTCTTTGAAAAAAATTTAAACATAAAACATTTTGAAAACCTTTTTAATTGAAAATAACCATGAAAACTTATAAATAAATATTTTAAAACCATCTTAAACACTTTTTAAAACATAAACCTTTTTTAAATCATTTCCCTTGAAAATAAGATTAAAATATCATTTAAAAATATTTTTAAAACATTTATAAAAAACATTTTTTTGAAATAACACATATTTCCAACCAAAGATAGAAATAAGGTTGGATTTTCTTAAAAACACTTTCTTTATTATCTTAAACAATAAAGAGTGGGAAAATGATACCATTACTTGGATATATAATGAATAAATATAGGATAAAAAAATTCATGATAATTATTGATATATGGATCATAAGATTTCATCAACAGAAGTATAATCATAAATAATTTTGATAAACGATGAGACTGTAGAAATAAATTGTTACTGTTTTAGTAACATTAAATCATAATCCCCATGAAATAACAACATTATATGAAGCTTAAAATATCATAAAAAATATATATATTTATTATATAATATGTCAAAGGGTAGTATATACAACCCATAGAAAAATATAGGTGCATAACATGGCATGTATTTCAAATAATAAAAATTGAGACAAAAATTACTTTACCGATTTAGTAACTTTTGAGCCATAAACCACATGAAATATATAAAGGCCTAGTTTTTTTCTTATAATAATTTAAAATATTTATAAATATATTTATAGAGCTAGGTGATGAGATGGCGTGTGATTTCGAGGCCCAGTGTGAACAGAATTAATTTTATAAAAATATTAAATATATTTTATATTGTGTGCACAGTTAATTAAAGAAAATGGGATAACTCTTAAACGGTTTATCGGATCATAAATATAAGACCATGTTTGTGTCTAGAATATGGTTTTTACCCAATAAGTGACATAAAATGAGTCAGTGTGGGACGTTCGGACCCCTTGCTCATTGGTGGTGTGTTTAAGTGATTTAATTAATTTATTTATTGATTAATTAAATTCCTTCTGACCTAATAAAAAGTTTATAAATAGGCCATAGGGATAATTGGATGAGTTTGGCTCATAATTCTACCATTTTTCAGTGATATCTCCTTCCCTCCTCCATTAATGACAAACGAAACCCTTTGGATCAAGGCGGATCAAAGCGCAATGAACGCAATGGCTCCTCCCAAATTTCCTGGCGAGTGATTTCTTCAAAAACGATCGATCCAAACTGAGGTAGGACTCATTATATGTGGTTTTTCACCCTTTTAATTAAACAATTGAGTATATCATTATTATTCCTTTGATTTTCACCTTTGAAAACCTTGAATGCGCCCAGGAATGAAGATTTAAATTTATTTCTTTGGTTTATCTAACCCTAGAGCACATTCTTGATTTTTGGCTAAGAACTCTTGGAAAACAATTTCTTAAACCCTTGTTCTTATGCTTTTTCTTCCTCCTATTCTTTTCATTCTTCACCGATGGAACCCCTTGGTTCCTGGTTCGACAATTGTCGAGCAACCGAGCTCGATCGGGTACCCAGATCCATAGCAGATCGACAAAACAATAATGTTTTTGTGAGAGAAGAATAGATCTGGAATCATTATAAGGTGAGGATGACCGATCAAGTGTTAAATATTTTAGATCTTTACAAACATAGGCATGATGGTGTGTGGAACGTATGGTGGTTCACCAAATCTCCACCATAAGAAATTTTCAACAAACGATGGCCAAAAAGCAAGATTTACGACCATATCTGTGAGTTTTGGAAGGAAACGAGCAAGGATCTATAGTGGTTTGAATGAATTTGAAGTGGGAAGACAGAATCTAGAAATCTGGAGATTCTTGAAAAATATTAACCACACTTCATGTAAAACTAAGAACATGTGGCATGTATCCCCTTTTCATGGCGGTGTTAGGGTTTTGGAAACCCATAAGAATGGCATGACATGTACTTTCCTTGAAACACCATGTGATGCCTTTTCATGTGATTTAGATGTGTGATGGTCCACACGAACAGCCACACATTGCGTACCAAAGTACATGGACATGGGTCTAAGTACACAGACTTGGTCACAGGACATATCCCTAGTCCCAATTAGCCATGACACGATGTGTAATCCACCTACATTGAGTGTTCTATTATATGGGGTGGAGCCATGTTCCATCCAAGGACACAACTGGGCTATGGAGAGGGACCACATGCTGTGTGGGTCCCTTCACACACCATGTTACCCTTGATCTCTTCTGAGTGATCTTCAAACATATGTATCTTATTCATTTGAAATTGGATTTTGGCCCGCGAGTAGCCTATACTAAGTTTCTTTCCACATAGAACATGATTGTTACCATGGAAGTAGATTTCAAGATACGATGTGAAATGTTTCGGGTTTGGCACGCACTGAGGTAACACCCAATGACGGAAGTGATCATACAGAATCACCAGAGCATCCCAGATGTAACCCTCAAGCAGGGCTGGCCAGTGGAGTTCTTTGAAGACAGTACCAGGATTACCCTTCATATGGGCTGGGTAGTGGTGTTCCCTGATAATATTTCTAAGTTACCCTCTAGTATAACTGGGTAGTGGAGCTCCTCAACATTCTGAGCTTACCCTCTAGCTAGGCTGGTCAATGGCATTCCCCGATGATAGTTTCGAGCTTACCATATAGCTTGGATGGGCAGTGGTGTTCCTTGATGACATCTTCTAGTCACAATACTCCATTTGAGTTGGGAAATGGAGTTTCCTGATGACTCACTGGGTTTTCCCTCTAGTAGGACTAGGCAGTGTCATTCCTCGATGACATTCTTGAGTGTAACCCTCCAGTCGGGCTGGGCAGTGGAGTTCCTCGATGATTATCATAGTAGGACCCTCCTAACATACCAGGTCATGGGATCCTTACCTATAATATGTGGCCCCTTGACTATGTAGAATATTTATGAGATGTGGCTTGATGTAGATTCAAACTCCCAAGGAATAGAGATGTTTTCCCCACCAAGACACATCCTTGTGATGCAACCTGAAACCATGTGGGTGAGTCAATGCTGCCCAAAGTAGATAGTATCAAGGTGTGGTGATTGATTTCTTTAGACTCATGTGTTCATGGTAGACATATGAGGTGTTGGGCATTGCAAATGAACTACATTTGGAAATGTTGGTTACTTTTCTTTTTGTGATGATTTGTGAGATGGAGATCCCCTTACTCTCTCATTTGGGATTCTTTGACTGATCATGTATATATATATATATCATTCTTCAGTACCCACTCCTTGGGTTTAGTTACTCTCTTTTTAAGAGAGGCAAATATGTGTGGGGTATGCCATGTGATTTCCATGTTTAGATTCTCATGGTTGTATGAGTCCACTCTCCTACTATAGGCAGCGAAGACTTGATGAGAAGTTTATCTTCTCATCGTATCGAGCTCCTTGTGTTTGGATGAGTTCTATTTCACTCTCTTGTTGGGTTGATATGTACTCTTTTATTATAACTTGTTCTATATACTAATTTACTCTCATTTGTATCTCTTACTTCCCCCCATTCACCTTTTTTAGGGTGTTCTACTAGGTATGTATATACTCACCCCTTCATGGGCTATGTCCACACATGTTGTGTCTTTTGCAGGCGACAGATAAGTCGACCATGACTTCATAAGATCTTAGAGATATTGTGTGCTTGGACCACATAAAGTGGTAATATCTTGGGATATTATAGATGGGATATCACAATTATTTACTCTTTTCCAGTTTTTTTAGGTTGGGATAGATTTTCTAGTTGGGCATGTATTTTTTCCCCTTTCTATTCAGTTTACACTACCGTACTTCGTACTGTTTATAGGTCCATGCATATTTGGTTTATTTATAGTAGTGTTGCATATTTTATTTATTTCTCATTGCACATTTGTATTTAGTTTGTTGTTTGTTTGTGTATAAGTACTTAGTCAAAGTCCTCCTCAAGTTAGTTATGTCTTTGGTGATTGTCGCCACCCCTGGCCTGTGGAGGCAGGTTTGGGGTAGTTACGGCTCGAGCCTCGACTTGGGTCAGGTTGTGACAAAATAAATATCATCAAATGGATATGTAAATACCCATAAATTTAATTATAATAATCATATAATACATTAATGGGAAGTATATACACCACACAAAATAAATTAATGGTAAATAATTCACAAGTCTCACAGAAATAAAAGTGAGACGTGAAAACTCTTACCTTAAGTCTTGACTTTCTTCGTACACATTCAAACTTCCTGTATAATAAATATAATTTTATTATAAATCTAAAAAAGAAACATATTATTATATATCATACCATATATTATTTTATTATGACTTTATATTACCCATTTATTAATAATTTATTGTTAATGTTATGTTTTGGGTAATAGCCACTTTATTTTTTGTATATTTTTTGGCTTGTTATTCTTGATCCTCTTACTTAGATCGTGATTTACTTCTTTACAGAATGTAAAAAATGATATAAATATCATATATATTAAATATATAAGTATTTATAATAATCTTTATAATATATAAATATGAAATGTAATACACCATTCATAGAGATTGTAGGTCGTATGTACGCATAAACGTTGTTTCTGTTTTCTTGTCATATTGAAAGAAAGAAAGTAAATGAAAAATATGTGTATATATATTATCATTTTAGTATAATTATTATGTCATATATATCATATAGATTTATTAATCTTATTCTAAATACATTCTATGTAGAGTGTGAACAAATCGCATTGCTTTGTGAAGGCGGTAGTCCACACTTCCACAAACGAAATTATTGTATTCCCACAAAATGGAAAGCATAAAGGTACGTGCTATATAATAATTATAGAAGCATAAATAAATAATAAATATAATATATATCATATAAAAAATATTATTTCCATCATAATTCTCAACCATGATAGGAGGTGAAGGAAAAAATGAATGACATCGTTTCGTGAGGCGATAGTCTGTCGTACACACGAATAGTAAGTTCGTTACCCATTTGATGGAAGTGTTGTAGGTGTAGGTAGGAAACTTATAATAACAAAATTTAAATATATTTAGGATACTGAGGTCATTATATAATCATTTAATGATAATAATTAAGGTGGTGGAGAAATAAAATAAAACTAAAGTGCTTGTTGAAGGACGTTACATCTTCTTTGGGTAACCCCTTTTGGTTTGCACCAAAGGGCTTCCTTGGTTGGATTTATGCCCAAAGTGTGGACTCTAGGATTTAGTTAGGTAATTTGGGATGATATTTTTCAGGTTTTTTCTGATTAAAATGACTTGAGATATGTGAATAAGTGAGGAGGTTGAGTTCTCTTTTTATAGTGGAGGAGGAGTGGCATTCTTGTAAATATAAAAAGGTAAACACTATTGAGAGGCCTCCCTTACATCAAGTGCCTAAAATAATTTTAAATTTTAGATTAAAGGTATTATATGGTAAAAATATGTCCATCCAATGGTTTTTTACATGTGTTTAGGGTATTTTTCTCTTTAAGTTAAAGTTTAACCACTAAGTAAACTCATTTTCACCTTAATCACTCTAATTAATTTTAATTACTTTTACTAGTATTTTTGGTCAAAAATTGTGCTTTACTTATTAGAGATTATAAATTATTATTAATAAAAATATGGAATCAATTTTTAAAATTTACAAACACATAAGTGGAAGAAATTAATTTAAAAATAATCCTACAGATGGAACGAAACAATGGGGTTTTAAAGTAAAAATGTTTAAAAGTTTGAATTTTTTTTATATCCAATTTCAATGATAAATTGATTCCAATTACCCAAATTATATTAATAGATGTATGTTTGATCTAAATATACTTTATAACCAATTTATAATATAATTTAACTATATAAATAAATTATATGAAAAAATAGTTTTCAATTAAAATTCGATATTTTTTAATATTCATTAAAAAATGAAACTTCTCAGAAAAATACTAAAAATTTACCCAAAGTAAATTTTGATATTTTTATTTCAAAAAAAAAATTCAAATAAAAATTATAAAATTTTCAAAAATTATATTTAAATTGGGTTTTCCCTTAAAGGTTGGTAAAATTACCTTTTTGAAAAATACATCTTTTTATTCATAAAATTAGAATTATTATTATCTTATGCCTATAAAATATATTTTATGAGTGTCAAAAAATATTTATTAAATATATAATATATAAATTGTATTAAAAACATTCATCAAAAGTTTTTTTTTAATTTATTGATATAAAATGATGTTTTTACATAGAAAAATATTTCTCTTAGAAAAGGAATTTATTCATTATCAAAAAGTTCTTACTTTCATTTCTAACTAGTTTATAACCAAAGGATTAATTTTATATACATGTGAATATAATATTTTCAAAATTTAGTTAATATTATTCTTGACTTCTATTCCAACAGCTAGATGGTAACTATAATAATATTTTAATAACAATATTAATAGTATATTGTAGTTTGATAAAAATAATCCTTTCATGTAACGCAATCTATCGAAGGATCTCAGAATTGTGTGTAACACAAGACAAACATAGTGTTGCATGTAACACACCTAATCTAAGTGTTGTGTATAGTGAAATATTAACTTGGTGTTGTGTGAAACACAATCTAAACTTAGTACTTTCATATAAAACAAGCTATATTTTGTGTTGCGTAAAATAAAAAATATTAAAAAGATTAAATTAATTCAAAAATATATATTTCAAAAAATCTCAAGGTGTTACATTATACCCCCCTAAAATTAATTTCTTCCTCTAAATTAATCTTGTTTATCATAGGTTTAATACTTGAAAGTTCCTTTCATAGAAACCCACATCATAAAAATGAATACTAAAACTTCCTTTAAAAAGGGGAAGTTGGAAACATATTGGTTACCCAAAGTAACCAATAACTTGGTTTCTATATAGGACAACATAGGTGGTAAGTGAAAACATGAAAATGGAAGAGAAATATAACTATCAAGTTCTAATGGAGAGTGATAGATAATATGGTTAGAAGAGAGTTAACGATCACAAATCCATAACCCAAAGAGGCTTAAAAAAGGTCATTGATATCATCAAAAATGATGATAACAGGACAACATTTTATTTCAAGACCCTTTTCCTAAAGTTGAATAATTTTTATGAGAAGATATAATTACATGATATCATGACAACTTCACCCTTTGTTGTTCCTTGATCAATTTCCACTTCATCTCTTATTCCAATAAATGGAGGTGAATTTTTCATTCATGAAGCATTATCAAATCATGAGATCCAAAAATAGAATGATAGGTCATTACATCCATCTTTATCACAACAAAAAAGGTTATCATAAGTTATCCAATATGAATAAATAATCATATGGAGAGATAATACTTTAATCTATAAAACCTCATCTGAAGTTTAACATAAACCATTCCATAAATGTTTAACCTTATAACCCTTCTGAAAGATGAAAGTACAAAACATTATAAATAAGGTTTTAGAAAGATAAAAGTCCAAAACATTAGAAATATGTTCACTAAATTTCTCAAAAATATCCTATCATTAATCCCATGTATATCATAAAGGATCTCTTATATGTCACATACCAAACATGTGAATACCTTCATCATGTATTCACTTGAAATTAGGTTCACTCATAACATTGTGAACATGTAATCAGGTTCACTCATAAACTTATGGACATGAAACCAGGCCCATGAATAACATTGTGAACATGTAATCAGGTTCATGCATAACATTGTGAACATGTAATTAGGTTCACACATAAACTTATGGACATACAACTAGGTCTATGAATAACATTATGAACATGTAATCAGGTTCACGCATAACATATATACTCATGATACATCCATCATTACCCAATTCAATAAAGGGATATATAGGTCTCATCCATCAGATAATGAAATCATACATATTTGTGAAAAATGATCATAAACATTCATAATATAATAACCCATGAAATTAAATGGGTATTATAAACACTTAATCTTATCATTATCTATGGAAAAGATACATGTTTCATAATTATTTAATCATAGAATAACCCATGAAATAAAGTGGGTTTAATAAGCATTTTATCATGGTATAACCCATGGAATAGAAACAGGTTTCATAAGAAAATTTTCATTATAAACATAAACCATTTAAATAAATAATAATAATTGTGTCCTTGAATCATATCCCCAACAAATCATAAATTATATAAAAGGATGACATCTTAGATAGAGGAGTATTTTGAAAGATCACTTAGAAAATTTCTTAAGAAAAATAAAATTTCTTTAAAAATCAATTTTTAAAGCATAAAATATTTTTAGAATCCTTTACTTTGAAATACACTTTGAAAACTTATAAATTAAGATTTAAAAATCATTTAAAATATTTCTTGAGTAAAATATTCTTTCTTCCTTAAAAATCGTTTTAAAACATAAAACATTTTGAAAACATTTTTCATTGAAAATAACCTTGAAAACTTATAAATTAATCTTTGAAAAGAATTTAAAAAACTTTTTAAAACATAAAACCTTTTTAAAACATTTATAGAAAATGTTATTTTAAAAGAACATTGATTTTTGGTCAAAGAGATAAATAAGGTTGGATTTTCTTAAAAATGATTTCTTGGTTATCTTAAGTACCAAAGAGTGAAAAAATGGTACCATTTCTTGGATATAGAATGAATAACCAGAGGAGAATAAAATTAATGAGAATTATTTATATATGGATCATAATATTTCATCAATGAAATCATAATCATAAACAATTCCAATAAACAGTGAGATTGCAGCTGTTACCAATTTGGCAACATTGAATCATAATCCACATGAAAGAACAACATTAAATGAATCTTAAAATATCATGAAAAGAAGGATATTCATGATATAACATTTCAAAGTTCATTATATTCACCCCATAGAAAAATATATGTGCATAACATGGCATGTATCTCAAAGAAAGAAAATTGAGACAAAAATTACTTTAGCGATTTGGTAAATTTTGAACCATAAACCACATTAAAAAAATATCATAAAATGGATATGTAAATACCCATAAATTTAAGTATAATAATAATAGAATAAATTCATGATCATTATATACACCATATAAAATAAATGAGTGGTGAATAAAGAAAAATTCTCGTGGAAATAAAAGTGATATTAGAAAACCCTTACCTTAAGTCTTGACTTTATTTGTACATATTCAAACCTAAATTATAATAAATGTAATTTTATTATGGATATATGTGTTGTTTCTAGGAATAGTGGGAGATTATATGGTGGATGATATATTAAAATTTCTTTTAATAATCATTTCTCTAAACCAAGAGTGGGGATCTTGCATGTAAAATTTATAATTATTTTATTTAATATCTAAAGAAATAAATACCTGGTCTTAAGAAATTTATTCATTTATGATTTTGATCATTCGAAATATCCCTTCCATATTTCCTTCATTGCACTTGCAAGGATACAAGGGTAGAATCCCTCTAGCAGTGATCTACACGTGCTTTAAAGGTCTCCGAGCAACATCACTCGTTCTCCAGGTGCTAAGGCAGCGAATCGAATGTATTGTGTTGTTAGTTCTTGATCATTCATTCTTAGTTCTTCAAAAAATTATGTCTTGGGTTTCTCTTTATTAATAGGTATAGAGGATTAGGAGACGAAAGAGAATTCGTTGTGCACAAAAATTCTCTATTCCCAAACATGGAATTGGTTTTAAATGAATTACACAATAGATGTAGCCATCTATTTATAGGTTTGGGATTTAGGTTAAAAAATTTAATTGTATAAAATACATTAAATATAATTATAACCATTAATGAAATATCATACCAAATAATAATAATAACAGTATTATTATTTTTTGGTGTGCCAACTTGTGTAAAATGGATAAATAATATTTACTGACTCATAAATAATTATTTTGTCACCGAACACGGTCTTGGTATGTTTGACCTCCCCCTATATTTATTAAACACCCAACTAAATATTTTATTCTCTTAAATAAATATTTTATTCATAAACTAGTAAATAAATATTTATTAAATATTCAATAAAATAAATATATATATTTTATTCACAATCCAGTGAATAAATATTTATTTAATTTATGCTATCAATATAAGTTAAATAAAATTATTCCTAGGTATTGAGAATAATATTTATTCTATTAATTAAATTAAAATATAATTTAATCAAGACCACCATAAACACTTAGTGTGTGACCCTCTAGGATTTTTTCTTGTTGGCATTAGGCGGGCTTGCCTTAATTCCAAGATTACTATCTAGAAATGGGTCAAGGAACCGAAGAGAAATAACTTAAAGTCTCAACGACAAAAACCACATATGAATTCTCATTGTGTAATATAATCCTTTTTTCACATAATATCATCAAGTAGGTTTCATGATAGTTTCATAAACCTATATTCTTGATACATCATTCTTTGACTATCTGAAATAAACTTTTTGTTACACTATGGCCATGGAATTTAGGACGATGGTTCTATTTCAATCAAAGGGTTGAGATATCAAATTCCATAAATATGGAAGGGACAAATCCTTTCTTGACTTATACATTAATAACATGTCATTCATGACTCACCTAACATGCACTACTTCCCACTAATATATGGGGTAATGGTTTTCATCAAAAAATCTAATTGATCAAGTCATGACATGAATTAATGATAATCTTAAAGTCTAAGAACCACTACACACACTCATAGATAGGAATATCTAATGACATCAAAACATATGGAATTTCTACTGGCTATGTTCTCATAATCTTATATCTTGGAGATTACCAAGTGCAAACTTCATGAGAAGAAGCCTCATCTGCTTACGAGTACTCGCACCTTATGGTCAATATAATATGTTTCCCATAATAGTATATTATCCAATCACAAAAATATATTAAGAATATTTTCATAGAACTTCAAGGTTCTTATCATATCAGGGAACTATTATAACCTTATCAATGTGACAAATACTCTAGGACATTATTACATTATGTTCATGAAGAACAATGAACAATTTGTAATAAGATGTTTAATTTAATATTTAATAAATAAAATATTCATGTAATCAAAGTAAAAATATTTGGTTCTAGGATTCCAACTCTAACAAACTCCCACTTGGACTAGAGATAACTGCCTATGACTTTCATTCTGCTAGACGTCGCATGATAATCATGTTTTTTTTTTGAGTCAAGGCTTTAGTCGAGGGGTATGCCATGTTGTATTTTATGGAAATACTTCTCACTTCAACTTTACCTCTCTGAGAAAAATACCAACTTCACCTCTTTGAGAAAAAACACTCAAGAGATGATACTTATGAATTACGTGTTTTGTTCATTGATATGACCTTATCTCTTTTGTGAGAGCCACTGTTTTAGTATTATCACAAAAGATTGTGATGGGATCTTTACTACTAGGTACCACATCAAGCTATTGGAAAAAAAATTCACATCCAAAATACTTCTTTAGCTACCTTAGAAGCTGTAATATACTCAAAATCTTATATAGAATCTATGACCACAGCCTGCTTTGAGCTCTTCCAGCTCACATCGCCTCTATTCAAAGTGAAGATGTATCCTGTTTGTGACTTCATGTCATCTTTATCAGTTTGGAAAATAGAATTTGTATATACTATGATGACTAGTTCCTAATCTCCTCCATAAACCAGGAACATATCCTTAGTACACCTCAGATACTTAAGGATAGTTTTGACTACCATCTAATAGAAGTCACCTGGATCAACTTGATATCTATCTACTACACTTAATACATAGAAGACATCTAGCCTAGTATATAGCATAGCATATATGACTGACCCAATCGCCGATGCGTATGAAATCCTTTCCATTCTATTTCTTTCCTCATGGGTCTTAGGACACATTTTCTTGGAAATATGAATGCCATTTAATGCTGGCAACAATCCCCTATTAGATTGTTCTATAATGATTCTCTTTAGTATCTTTTCAATTTATGTACTTTGACTTAAACTGAGCAACCTCTTGGATCTATCATGATGGATCTTGATCCCAATAATATATGATACATCGCCCAAGTCTTTCATGGAAAATTATTTATTAATCTATGCCTTAACAGACTGTAAGACTGGTATTTAATTTCCAATAAGTAATATTTCATTAACATATACTATTAAGAAAACAACTGCACTCCCACTAAATCATTTGTATACACAAGGCTCACATTCATTCTTTATAAAACAAAATTTCGTTATGGCTTCATCAAAATAAATATTCCATGACCTGGATGATTTCTTTAATTCATAAATGGATTTTTAAAACTTTTATATCTTATTAGAATCCTTTGGAGTCACAAACCCTTCAGGTTGTGTCTTGTAGACATCTTTCTAAAGATTCCTTTTAAAGAATGCTATTTTAACATTCATTTTCCAATTCTCATAGTCATGGTAAGCCATAATGGAAAGTATAATTCTGATAGATTTCATCATTGACACTGGTGAAAAGGTTTCATCGTAGTCAATACCTTAATGTTGTTTAAACCCTTTTGAAACTAGTCACACCTTATAGGTACTAACTTGTCCTTCCATGTCCAGTTTCTTCTTGAATACCCATTTGCAACCAATAGGCTTTACATCCACTTCAGGATCTATCAAAATCCAGACTTGGTTTTGGTACATGGAATCCATTTCAGAATTCATGGCTTCTTTCCACTTGGAAACATTTGTGCCACTTACTTCTTCCTTATAGGTTAGAGGATCGTTATTATCAATTAATAATGAGTCACCATCCTCAGTAACTAAAAAACCATATTGTTCTGGTTCTTTAACCTCTCTTATACTCCTACATAGTTTTTGTGTCTCTAGAACAGTTTGTTCTTCCATGGGGATTTGTTCAATCTGATCTTTTACCAACTGTTATGTGCCTTGAGCCCCAAATTTATCAAAGTTTATCTCGCTCCCACTGTCACTTTTGGATATGTGCTCCCTCTCAAGTAATATGGCATGTCTTTCCACTATAATCCTTTTTTCTGAGGGTTCGTATAGGTAATATCTCATTGTTTCCTTTGGGTATCCTATAAAGGTAAACTTTGTGCCTTATGGTGAAATTTTGTTACCTGAAGAGGCCTTAACAAATGATTTTTTCCCCATGCATGTAAATTAGATAACATGGTTTTTCTTCCACTTCAAAACTCATATGGAATACCATTTATCAATTTAGTTGGTACTTGTTTTAGTATGTGTGTCACTATTTGTAATGCATATCCCCAAAAGGATAATGGAAGGCTTGTATGACTCATCATTAATCTCACCATGTCCAATAAGGTTTGGTTTCTATTTTTCCTTACACCATTCCACTGAGGCATGTAAGGAGGAGTGATTTGGGATAGGATCCCAAAATCCCATAATTAATCAATGAAGTCTTGACTAAGATATTCTTCACCTTAGCCTGAGTGGAGTTTCTTAATATTCCTACCATTCTAGTTCTTAACTTCATTCTGGTATTCCTTGAATTTATAAAAATAATATAACTTATACCTCATTAAGTAAATATATCCATATCTATTAAAATCATTAGTAAAAGTTATGAAGTATGATTACCCACCCCTTGATTTAATAAGAAATGGTCCACATGCATCGGTATGAACTAATTTAAGAATCTATTTATCCCTTTCACATTTCCCAATAAATGGGGATTTAGTCATTTTTCCTTATAAACATATGTGATATACACAATTGGTTTTAGTTTGAAAGAATATAAATATCTATCTTGATGTAATTTTGTAAAGCATTTTTCATTTACATGACCTATCTGGTGATACCAAATTTGGGTGTGGTATGAGTCATGTGAAGTAACTTTGTTATCAGTTTTCATTACCAGGTTCATGTAATCCAACACGTAAATACCATTATGTAAATGTTCCTTACTATAAAAAATGTTATATTTATAAAATATGCAACATTTATTTCAAAATTTAAAAATTAATCCATCTGTATCTAGTCTGAATATAGAAATAATGTTTTTGGTAACTAAAGGCATATAATAACAACCCTTTAAAACTAAGATCATTCTGGTTGGCAATGTGATGTGGTAGTTCCCAATAGATACAGCAGTAAGTTTATCTCTATTGGATTCTTATAGATCTACCTACCCTTGGTCAATTTTTCTGAATCTACTTGGTTCCTGTATTTGAACACATATGTGAGCACCACAAGCTATATTTAATACCCAATTTGTAGAAATAGATAAATTTTACTCGATAAAAAACGCACCTAAATATTCCTCTTGCTTCTTTATCTAGGTGTATTTTTTTTCCAGTGGCCCTTCTTTCCACATGATAAATAGACAACATCTTATTCCCTTTCTTCCCCTTTGATATTCTTCTTCTTTTAAGGGTGTGAATAAGCTTTGGGCTTAAATCTATTTTCTTTACCTTTGCATTTTTTCACCATAAGGATAGAAGGATTTTAACACTTCATATTTTTATCTACTTGGATAATGAGGATAAGAATATATAGAAGTGACTTCTCAATGTTTTTCAAATTAAAATCTACAATAAAACTGGAGAATCTCTAAGGGAGTGATGCTAGAATGAGATCAGTGCCCAGTTCTTTAGAGAGTTTAAACACTAGAACCTCTATGCACTCAATATAGCCAATGATCTTGACTAAATGAGGCCCAGATGGGTAAAACTCACCAAGATTACTCTAAAAGACTTCCTTGTAAATCTCATATTGTTCCTGTCTAACTCTCTCCTGGTAAAGACCACGGAGGTGATCAAGAATACTATACGCATCCATGTTTTTTTGAGACTTCATGAGTTCACTAGACATAGATGAAAGCATTAAACATTGAACTTTGACCGTGTTGTTCATATGTTTTTCATTGACTAGAAACACTTCATTACTCATCTCTTGAGTAGGAGGATCATGCATTGATTCTAGTATGTAATATTTTTGTTCATGGTGTAGAACAACCCGAAGGTATCTAAACCACTCTTGAAAGTTACTACCGGTGACGATATTGTCTTTATCTAATATTGATCATAGGTATAGTGAGTTTTTCATTTTATTCTACAATTTAAAATATCATATTATTATTACTTTACTTGATTTTGGATTTTGTGAGAAATAATTAACTGGTTTTATTAAATCTCTCACTATTTTATCAAGTTCCGATATCCCTCACTATTGAACTTGGAATGTCTAGTTTCTAGGACATTCTAGTGTAAAGGATCCATATTTCCCTTCTCATAACCTTAAAAAGGGTTGGTCAAACTATTTTTAAGGTATTTAGGTAGGCAAGTCTTTGCCGACTGTAGGCTTGTAGCTCCTTGATCGGTTGAGTGGACTCCCCAATCCAGAAATCTTGACTTGGATTTTCTAAAAACTTTCCTCCAAATTACATCAAGTATTTCAAGGTCTACTTATCTTGATGTAAAATAGTTAATTAAACCTGAACCTTTCATAATAACTCTCCTTATAAAAGTAAGTGTCCCAACAAGGGTTGGTCAAACACATAGTTCTATTGAATTTTTTTCCTAATCAAGTAACAGAAGTCTTAGTCTAACATAATCTTATATTGAGGGATTTTATTTTATTGTGCATAAATTTTTTATCTTGTTCTATACTTTTCATGTATTATTAATATTTAAGTGGATGTTTACTTAATTAATTAACCATTTTTGGATTAAACATTTACGCATAATCAATTTTATTTAAATTCCATCTTTGCATATTAATTCATTCATTAATGTGATCACTTTCCTGCATCAATAAATATAATTTTAATGCATTAGATAAAAAATAAATAATTAATTAAATAACCTAATCATGAGATTATCTAATGGTTGATTTAATGATTGAACATCAAATCAACCTATGACCTAGGGGAAATAACTCCTTACGTCGGACTTAGTATGAGCTATAGCATTCCACGCGTCCACCTATGTATCATCGAGTTGGCATCATTATGGTTCCATCTTGAACCATCCCCACACGCCTTAGGATGCTCCATTAATTAAAAATATTTATTACTCACTTGCAGGTGATGGGGACCAAAGGATTGGTTAAATGGAATTACATAAATATCCTCGTACATGCAAGTCCTATATAATAATAGAGGGATGGATAACTCATAGGCCATCTTTTAATTTAATATTAAATAATTGAAAAAACATGCCATAAATTTAATTAAATAAATTCCAACATATACATAGGTCTTGTTCAAGCTCTTGAATGGTCAAACATACAACAAATACACAAAAGTAAATGGCTATCATTCATTTCATTATTTGTTCTTTTATTATTTAAGATAAATGTGCTTTCATTAATTAATTCTCTTTTATCTTGATGATAATCTGATCTTATTTGTAGATACCCATAATTAATGGAATTCATGGAAAATAAATGGAAAAACCAATAATGTCATATTAATTACAATAAATTAATTGAGCATTTAAAATTCTTTAAATCCGTTATTAAATTGTCAGACACACAACGGTGTGCTAATCAATAAAATAAGGTTTTAATACTGCAATTTCAAATTTAATGTAATTTTAATTTTTTCCAATAATGGAAGACTACATGGCACGTACATGTAGCTACACGTCATGTATATCAGTTTCTGTATATCCAATACACACACTTGGGGATTCGGTGTGTTGACTCTACCAGACTACTAGTGTGCACATGCCAATTACACACCTTATATCTGCTTGTCGGGAGTCAGGTTGGCCTAGTCAACACATGGTGTGCAATAAAATCACCGTATATAATTAATTACTTTTTGTATATAGATATATTGTGCATGGGTATACATCATGTGCTCTGGTCGCACACCGTGTAACCCAGTTTACCAGACAATGATTTGGCACTTCCCGATGGCATCTCTGGTAATTCTTCATTTGTTCTTAAACCTTTAAGAAAATGAAACACTGAATGAACATTATTAATATGTCTATAACATTTTAATTCAAATAAGATTAAAGAACGAATAACATGAAATAAAATCTAACCACAATTATCTATAGATCAACAATCAAATAAATAAATGTAAATTTAAATGTGACCATTATGATACCACTTGTTGGTTTCAGGTGTAGTGGAAGTGTGTGATGGTGGGTGATATATTAAAATTTATTTTAATAATCATTTCCTAAAACCAAGAGTGAGGATTTTGTATGCCAAATTTATAATTAATTTATTTAATATTTGAAGAAATAAATACTTGGTCTTAGGAACTTTCTTCGTTGATGATTGTTGATCATCCAAAATAGGCCTTTTGGATTACCTTCATTATGCTTGTGAGGATCTAAGGGTAGAATCCCTCTAGCGGTGATCCACACATGCTTCAATGGTCTCTGAACAATGATACTCATTCTATGGGTGCTAGCGCGGTGAATCGAATGTCTTACATTGTTTTTTCTTGATCACTCGTTCTTCGGTCTTGAAGAATTTCTCTCTTGGGTTTCTCGTTCTTGATAGGGAGAGAGGAGGAGTTGAGATATAATTCATTATGTGCAAAAATTATCTATTCCCAAACTTGGAATTGGTTTTGAATGAATTACATAATAGACATAGTCGTCTATTTATAGGTCTGGGATTTCAGTTACAAAATTTAATTGCATAATGACCATTAAATATAATTATAACCATTAATTAAATCCCATGCCACATAATAATAATAATAATAATAGTATTATTATTATTTTTTATTTCTTTAACTTGTGAAAAATGGATAAATAATTTTTACCAACTCATAAATAATTATTTTATCTCTGGACACTGTCTTGGTCCATTCGAATTCCTCTTGTATTTATTGAACACCAAAATAAATATTTTATTCTCTTAAATAAATATTTTATTCACAAACTAGTGAATAAATATTTATTAAATATTCAATAAAATAAATAAATAAATTTTATTCACAATCTCGTGAATAGATATTTATTTAATTTATGCGATCAATATAACCTAAATTAAATTATTCTTCAGTCTTGAGAATAATATTTATTCCATTAATTAAATTCAATTAGAATTTAATTGAGACCACCAGAAACACTTTGTGTGTGTTCCTCTAGGATTCATTCTTTTTGTAATTAGGTGGGCTTGCCTAAAGTCCAAGATTATTATCTATCAATGGGTTAAGGCACCCAAGAGAAAGAACTTGAAGTAGAAACAATGAAAACCACATATGAACGCTCACTGTGTAATATAATCCCTTTATTACATTATCACATCAAGAAAGTTTCATGACAGTTTCATAAACCTATATACTTGATACATCATGATTTGAATATATGAAATAAACTTTTCATTACACCATGGCTATGGAATTTAGGGTGACAGTTCCATTTCAATAAATGGGCCAAGATATCAACTTTAATAAATATGGAAGGGAAATCCTTTCTTTACTTATCCATTAATAACATGTCATTCATGATGCAGCCAATGTATCATACTTCCCACCAACATATAGTGTGATGGTTTTCTTCAGAAAATCTAAGTGTGTGAGTTGTGACATGAATTAATGATAATCTTAAAGTCTAAGGACCATTACACATGCTCGTAGATAGAAATATCTGATGACACCAAAACGTGAAAAATTACTACTAGTGGTTCTATTCTCATAATATCCTATCTTGGATATTACTAAGTGTGAACTTCATGAGAATAATTCTCATCTATTTATGAGTACTCGCACCTGACGGTTTATAGACTATATGTCCTATCATAGTATGTTATCCAACTACATAACTATATTAAGAATATTTTCATAGCACTTCAAGGTTCTCATCATAGTTGTGAATTAATATGAACTTATCAATGTAATAAATACTCTAATACATTATTACATTATGTTCATGAAGAACAATAAACAATGTGTAATAAGATGTTTAATTTAATATTTAATACATAAAATATTCATGTAATCAAATTGAAAATAGTTGGTTCTAGGAAAATAAATATAACAATACCAAATAACCATATTATTATATATCATACCATATATGATTTTATTATGATTTTATTATGATTTTATATTACCCATTTATTAACAATTCCATGTTAATGTTATGTTTCAGTTAAAAACCGCTTTGTTTTTCGTAAATGTTTTGGTTTGTTATCCTTGATCCTATTACTTAGATCATGATTTACTTTTTTGAAAAATGTAAAACATGATATAAATATCATATATATTTTGTGTATAATTATTTATAATAATATATAAAATATATAAATATGAAATGGAATACACCATTCATATAGATGGTAGTTCGTACGTATGCATGAATGTTGTTTCTGTTTTCTTATCGTATTGAAAGAAAAAAAGTAAATGACATATATGTGTGTGTGTGTTATCATTATAGTAGAATTATTATGTCATATAATTTTACTAAAATAATCCTTAATTCATTCTATATATATTGTGAATGAATCACATCACTTTGATGAGGGGTAGTCCACACGTCCACAAACGAAGTTATCGTATCCCCACAAAATGGAAAGCATGAAATTATGTGTTATATAATAATTACAGAGGAATAAATACATCATAAATATCATATATATAATTATAAAATATTATATAAATCATAATTCCAAACCATGAGAGTTGGTAAAGGAAAATCTAATGATATCCTTTCGCGAGGCACTAGTCCGTCGTACACAAGAACGGTAAGTTCGTTACCCATTTGATGGAAGTGTGTGTAGGTATAGGTAAAACCATTATAATAAAAACATATAAGTATATTTAGTATAATTAGGTTATTATATAATCATGGAATAATAATAATTTATATGGGGGATAAATAAAATAAATAAAAGTTCTTGTTGAAGGACGTTACATCTTCTTTGGGTAGCCCCTTTTAGTTTGCACCAAAGGGATTCCTTGGTTGGATTTCTTCCAAAATTGAGGCCTATATGATTAATTTAGGGAAATTTTTAGGATATTTGGTAGTTTTTGGCTAATACAAATGGCTTGAGATGTGTGAATAAGTGAGGGGGTGGGTTTCCTTTTTATAGTGGAGGAGGAATAAAAATCTTGTAAATATAAAAAGGTGAACACTATTGAGAGGTCTCCCTTTCATCATTTGCCTCCAATAATTGTTAATTTTAGATAAAAGTAAGTATATAGTCTAAATATTTCTATACAATGTTTTTTTACATGTTTATAGAGTATTTTTTTCCCCCAAGTTAAAGTTTAACCACTAAGTAAACTCGTTTTTACCTTAATCACTGTAATTAATTTTAATTACTTTCACTAATATTTTTTGGTAAAAAAATAATTTGAAATTATTAGAAATTATAAATTATGATGAATAAAAATATATAATCCATTTTTCTAAATTCCAAACACATAAGTGGTAGAAATTAATTTAAAAAAAATCACAGACGAGACGAAACAATGAGTTTTTAAAGTAAAAATGTTCAAAAATTCCAATTATTTTTATATCCAAATTCAATAATAAATTGATTCAAATGACCCAAAATGTATTAATATATGTATATTTTATATAAATATAATTTAAAACTAATTTAAAATATAGTTTAACTATATAAATAAATTATATGAAAAAACATTTTTCAACTAAAATTCAGTGTTTTTTACTATTCATAAAAAAAGAAACTTCTCATAAAATACCAAAATTTACCCAAAGTAAATTTTGATATTATTATTTCAAAAATTAATTTTATTTTTCAAATAAAAATTATAAAAGTTTAAAAATTTATATTTAAAATGGGTTCTCTATTAAAAGGTGGTAAAATTTTATTTTTGAAAAATACATTTTTTATTCATAAAATTGGATTTGTTCTTATCTTATGCCTATAAAATATATTGTATGAGTGTCAAAAAAATTATTGACTATATAATATATAAATTTTATTAAAAACATCATCAAAAGTGGTTTGTTTAATTTATTTAGATAAAATTGTGTTTATACATAGAAAAATAGTTATCTTAGAAAAGGAATTTCTTTATTCTCAAATAGTTATTACTTTCATTTATAACTAATTGATAACCAAAGGATTAATTTTATATACATTTTTAGAACATATTTTCAAAATTTAGTTAATATTATTTGTAACTTCCATTCCAAAATCTATGTGGTAACTATAATAATATCTTAAAAACAATATTAATAGTATATTGTAGTTTGGTAAAATGAAACATTGCGTGTAACACAAGATATTTAAGGAACTTGGGATTATGGGTAATATAATCCAAACATAGTTTTGTATGTACCTCAGCTAATATAAGTGTTGTGTATAGTGAAATCTGAACTTGGTGTTGCATGAAACGTAATCCAAACTTAGTGATTTCATATAACACAAGATATATTTAGTGTTGCATGAAATGTAAAATATCAAAAAGATTAAATTAATTCAAAAAATATATTTCACCAAATATAGGGGTGTTATAGGGAGGGAGGGAGAATAATAACCAGTGTAGCTTGATTACACTGAATAAATAAGGAAAAAGATAAAGATAGAAAATAAGAGCATTTATGTGCACCCTAGTGCACATAAGAAAGGAAGAAGATAAAAGGAAGAGGAGTCTTGAATTTGTGTGAGTGGAGGAAGAAATTTTTTTTGTATAGCTCTGTTTTCATATAAAGAAGAGAGAGAAGTAGGTGTAGCATTTAAGACTTTCTACAGTGTAGAGAAAGGTGTGTGTGCACTATTTCACATACGGAAGAAGAGGAAGGTGACTTGCATATGTAAAAGTGAATGAGAAGAAGGATAAAAGGAAGGAAGTTATTACATGATGTTGTGAAAGTAAGAGAATAAGAAAAAGAAGGCCCAAGTAGCTCACCGATGATAAGTTGGGTTCTTTATTGGTAAAATAGATTCTTATTGACCTACACTTTTTTTGAAATTAATGAAAATGGAATTATAAAGACCCAGTGGGATTTTAATGAACTATTGAGAGACTATATTGAATCACAAGATCATGGATACTCCCTGCTTGTTGTAGATCATAGGTATATTAGTAATGGGTTATGTGATCATGGGTGCTTCACATTACAACCAAGGATTGTCCTTTCTTATTGAAGGGTGAACCTTGTAAATCATTTTCCCCTTTGTGTGTATGTGTTTGGAATGAAAAATAAAGGTGAGGAAGAGATAACATGAGAATCATTCACCTTAACAAGTAATGGAGGTAAAAAGAAAAATGGATAAAGATATACATTGGACTAAAAGTCACCAATAATAATTCACCCCTACCCCCATTAGTGTTTAATACATCCCTAACCAGTCCTTTTAATGTTTTTATTCAGGATTCACCAAGATTAGATCTTCGAAGGATAGGTAATCAGTAGAGTTTAACTCCGTAGTTTTTCAGACCTTTCAAAATAATGGAAAGATTTAGAGAAACTACTTATCATCTTTATCTACCTCTAAAGATCGGTGTTATTCATTATACCTTCTATATATCATAACTGAGGAAGTATGTTCCAAATCCTACACATGTGATCCAATACAATGATATAGATCATGAGGTAGATATATCTCATGATGAGAAACCCATCTATATCATTGATCAAAGTGAAAATGTATTACTAGGTAAGGTGATTCCTCTTGTTCAGGTTAGGTGGAAACATGGAAAGCTTCAAGATAAAACTTAGTAATGAGAAGATGAAATGAAGATTAAATGGTTGAGATTATTCTCTTAGAAAGCTATATAAATATTCTCAGGGATGAGAAGCTCGATGTTGGGGATTTTATAATGAAACTCACCTTTACAGGTCATTTTGACTATTTATTTTTGGTCATTCAATTTAATTTGGGGTATAATTTTGAGTTATAGAGTAGTAATATGGATTTTTATAAAGGTGGAATGGGAGGAGAAGGAAACAATATGTTATAACAACAATGGGTACCCAGTGGACAGGTATCAGGTACCTGATAGTACCTTGTGGGTTTCAATATCATGGTCTTCTCAATCAGGTACCCAATATACTTGTATCAAGTACCCAATAGTGTTTCATATGGTTTTTATAAATGTGGGGAAAATTTTCTTTTCACTTAAAAATTCAATCCCTTAAATTCCATTAACTATGTATTTAATCTCATTTGAGTCATATAACCACCCACATAAAGTTCTTATTCCCCTTCCTCTTATCTTAAGAAAGTTTGGTCTCAATCCTTGTATATATCACTTCCAAGTTCTTGAAAAATATCATATTCAATAAGTTAAAATTTATGACTCCATCTAATGTTCTATTATTTTCAATTTATTCATAGAAGCGAGTTAAATATTCTAATCCCCCATTCTAGATCTTATGAATTTGATTTCTTTGGATTTCTTTCCATCTTGATGTTGCATGAGTTATACCAAGTTAAATCAATGGTAAGAATGTTTTATTTCTTTTTGGACTTCTCCTCCCATGTTGGAAGTGATTAAAACCCTAAATCTTCCTCAAGTTAGGTTAGTCCAAACATTCTAGTGGTTGAATTTATAATATCTCTCATGACCGCAAAGGTGTGTATTACATTGATTTTGGTAGGTAACCCTTTTTTCCTCTCATAATATTAAAGATTTGATCTTTCATGAGTATGGGTATGTGTAAATTTAAATAAAAAGGGATATAATATTCTAATAAGGTTTTTATAAAAAAATTGAAAGAAATAACTTTTTTGGTTAATCTAGTATATATTTCCATATTGGAATTCCTTAAAAGTTATATTCACATATTTTCTATTATTTAGTTGTTTGTTTGACATTCCTTATAGGCTATTCATGTTAAGAGTTATAAAAAATAATTTTAATGATTTTGTACTATTTTTATAAACCATAATTATAAATTTAAATTCATCAAGACAAAAAGTGTTTAATTTATATAGCTCTGTATTATAAAGGAATTAATCATTTAATAATGGAGATGATTGAATATCATTTAAAGGAATTATTTATTTTATAAAAAATTATATTTATTTGTGAAATTTGGCGCATTCCATTATATATTATTGTTGTTTTTTTGTTGTTGTTGTTGTTATTGTTGTCATGGGATTATATTAAGTTTATTATTTGATTAGGGTCCTTTGTGTATTTATCAATATTAATCCCTAGATCTCTATATATACCCATTTATATCATTTTATAGAATGTGTGAGATCATTTTTGTTGTGTATAATGAATTTTATTTATTTAGAATTATCTCCATAAAGAATATGTCTTGTGTTCCTATCAATACTTACATAATTCCTCCACCTCCTTCCCCCCTCTCAAGATTGATAAAACAAGAGAGATAGTCCTAAATCTATAAGCATTATGTTTCAATAAATATAAACAATTCAAGACATTTGGATCATTTATGCTAGCACCTGAAGTTCCATCAGAAACATTTATAGATTGTGGGGCATGTGTGGATCACTACTAGAGGGATTCTATTTTGTATAATTTTATCACAACAATAATACAACTCAAACAAGGGGTTTGAATGATCAACATATTCTTAAAAGAAATAATCTTAAGATCGAGGTAATTATTATTATTAAATTAATTATAAATTTAATGTGATCAATTTGTTGAGTCATAGACTCGCTTTATATTTAGTTTTGAAAATAACATTACACTCATGTAATAATTTGTTTTAACTTAAAGTTTTTCTTGAATTTATTATGGTATACACATTGAAAATCTAGTAAATTTAATTCTAGAGGTTTAAGCTGGATCATGAAAATCTTGAGAATCAAGATTTCATAACAAATACAATTCATCAGATTTATGAGAATTGTATTAGTTTTGTCTAGATTTATCAAAAGATAAGTAGATATATTGAGTTCAATAGAAAATAGTGAGGAATATTTTAAATCTTGAAACATCTTGTTGTTGAGTGCCATTCTAATTATAGTAGTCTTTATTTGTAAGGGTTTATTCATAGAGCATCTGTTTGTGAATATTCCTTTATAAATGCTCTAAGACTTTCTTATTGTAATTGTACTTGTTCTGATCATTGTGATTGAGATCTTATGAGGTTTAAAAGTAGGTTTTTTTCAATATTGTGTGATTGAGGGATTCTATGAGGAGGTTGGAGATGTTTCTGAACATTATGTTGAGGGATTCCATTAAAAAGACTGATCTAATTCTGATCAAGTTGATCAAGGGTTTTTGTGGAAAGGAAAATAGATATACCTTCAAACAGGTCTACAGTTAAGGAATTTTATGACTAGGAAGACGGATATACCTTTTTATAGGTCTACAGTCAAGGTTTTCTGGGGTATAGAATATATATACCTTCTCATAGGTTAAGTCAAAGAATTTATTTGAAATTATGATACCTTGGATCATGTTTATGATCCTCCTTTCACTTTGGGTTAAAAGTGTGATTTTATAATATCCTTTTAAGGGGATATGGATTATTATTTGGAACATCATGTTTTTTTATTTCTACTATACAAACTAATTATTATATTTCTACTGGGTATATATTGTTATTTCCAATAGACACATTTCTACTATATTTAATTTTTTTACTCTGATTTATGGGTTGGTTGGGATATTATATCTTCTGGTAAATTTAGTACTTTAGGTGGATAAAATTTGTAAGTTTTTTTCAAACTACAATTCACCCCCTCTTGTAGTGTGTCTTCACTATTTATTTGGGAAAAAAATCATCTAATCTTGGTTTCAGGATTCTTTGTTTGATTTATTTAAGGACATTTGTTAGATATAGTGATTCTTTATCATATTCTTGCAAATTATTCATTAAATCTGACTAAATCCAAGTTAGGTATGGGCCCAAACGATATTTTTGTTACACCCAGAACCTCCAAACATCACATTTTTTCATGACTCCCAGAGTTTTATCATCCACCAAATGCACTTTTTTTAATCTTATGGATACATAATTGATCATTAATCCCTAATCTTATTGATTAAATGATGCTCCTAAGTCAATCACCCATGATTCCACCATTATGATAAAACTTAGTAACAAGATGCTACTTCTCTTAGTTCTATTCATGTAATTTGAACTTCCAGAAGCCACCCTTCCATAATTCTCCCTATAATTCTTGTGATCCTTCTTGAAGTTTTCTCTCTTACCACACTACCAACATGTAGGTCCAAGACCGATAAATTTTCCTCGACTCCTTTCTTATAAATTATCCTTTGATTTCCTTAAAATTATTCTCTAGGATGACCATCCTCTTCCATTAACATTTATCATATCTCTGGATAGTGCTTGAACCTCCCTTCACCCAATTCCTTTATTCATGATTAGATTTCTGACATCCTCAAACACTAATTTTAATTTCATGAAATATTTTCTAACTACTATTACCATTGCATCCCATGAATCTGACAATGAAGATAGTATTAAAAGATCTCACATGTCATATATAAACTTCACCTTCAGTGATTCTAGCTTCCCTTAGATTATATTGAATCCATTCATGCGATATTTCATAAGTATAACTTCCAATAGCCTTATATTGAACAATATTTACATCATGAAAAAATTGTTAAGTGTCATCAACTTCTTGTACATGTCTACTAGGGTCTTCATCGACTCCACTATGGTCTTAACTTCTTAAATGTTAAAGGCTATGTGTTGAGTTAGTGACATCCTGAACAACACAAGTGATTTATTATCCATCCATTCCCATTATTCCCTCTCTATCTTCTCTATCATGATCCCATCCAACATAACTCCAATTTACTTTTTAATGAGAAAATATTTCATCTATATTCTCCAAAATCTAAAATATATCTCATTGAACTTATCTATCTAAACCTTACCTTTTTATAGCTCCATACCTTCTAGTAACAATAAAATCCCACTGAATCAAAAAATTATAAAGGAAAGAGAGTGTTGCCTTAGTTTATTGAGTGTGTGTTTTCCAAATATAACCACTTTTTGGGAGAATACACCACTGGTCCATTGGAAATTATCTACTAAAAGATATAATGTAGTAGAAAATATCCTTTGGAACTTCCTTGTCTAGAAGTTACTCCCCCAAAATTCAATGTATCAGAAGATAGAAAGAATGCTTCACCCTACTCGCCACACTGTGTCAAACCTTGCACACACACTCACACTCGACTCACACAAACATTTAAGTAAAAACAAAAAAGGAAATACACACCTGATTTCACCGGGTTTAGACATTACGTCCCACATCTATGGGAGAAACACAGTTTCATTCCATTTATATCGAATGTTACATGGAATTATATTCACTTTATTTGAGTAAGCTAATTCAATCACAAATTACAAGTAATCCTCTATAACATAGTCATGTATTTATTTTCCACTTATAGTGGGTCCCAATAGATCATCTAGTTTCATTGAATTCTGACATTTTTGGAGGTCCCTCTATTGAAGTAGATGATTGTCGATTGCCTATAACAATTGGCACTTTACCATTGACCTTTGGTGAATAATCCAAGTTACTCTTATGAAACTATAAATAGATCTTAATATCCACCCATATGCTTAAAATATCAAGGAATTTCATCATCATAATATCATTGAAACCCCATAACAATCTGTAACTACTGTTTGCACATTTTCCAGTGAAAATAACCACTAAACACACACACCCATCAGAAGATGTCATCTTCTAACCAAAATTCCAAATACTGGAGATTTCCACTTTCATTACACTGACCATTAGTCCAACATATCTATCAGTGCTTCTCCTTTTAGTAGATTAGATTGGAACTTTACGACGTAACCATTTTACAATAGCACAAACCTTCCTGGACCAATACATAACTCATTCTTATGACAGCCCAAACCTAACGGTTCAATGATTACATGGATTAAAGAATATATTTCACTACAATATATTCCTAATACATTTTAGGTTTAAATTTCTTGAGAATTAGAACAAAAAAATAAATAACTAACTAATTCCCTAAAAAAATCTATTTTCACTATTAGAGAAACCACTCAATCCATAACAAGCCTTCAACATCTCCCACAAATTCTCCATATAACAAACTCTTCCATATTTTACATAATTTTATTATCTTTATAACCTGGGGTATGGAAACATAAGAAAGAGATGAGCTCAGATGCTCGGTAAGGGTCAACATAATCATTAACAATAAAATATCATAATTGAACATAATATGAGCATATGGGCATAATCAAGACAAGTAAGAAACATATATCCAATAAATCATGGATCATAAATTATGGATTAAGGCTTGGAATATCATAATAAATGACTAAAAAGATTATGGAAACATGATTTAATAAATATGATCCTTAAGTGAATAATCATAGGCACATGGATTGGAAAGGTAACATGCCATTGAAACCTAACTCAATGAAGAAATTTAGAGCAATCATAAGCATATAGAAATTATAACATTGTGGACAAAAAAAAATTATATGATTCATGTTGTTAACAAAAAAAATCTACATGCTTCATGTTTTTAAAAACATAATTCTCAAACATCATGTTGTGAACAAAAAAAATTCTCATGCTTCTTATTATGAACAAATAAAATGTCCACCCTTCATTATTTTAACAAACAAAATTACCACACTTTGTATTATGAACAAAAAAAATCTTCAACAAAATGTCAATGCCTAACATCTATGTATCATTAAATATAAATCCTTAACCAATGAATTGGGAGATTATATAGGACCCCATCTATTAAAAATTAGTACATATGTGTTCCACTTGAAAACAAACATTAATCATATCATAAATAACCCATGGAAAAAGAATGGGTTTCTTAAACCTTTCAAAAACATCACATAACATGAACTTAAGAAATCATAGGATATCAAAATTATCATTTTACAAAAGTAATAATATCATAATAATATATATAGGGTGATAAAAACATTACATCATGAAAGATAAACCTTGTAGGGTAAATAAAAGTGAAAATACAAAAAAATCACAAATCCTTTTAAAACATCATTATAAAAGATGAAGTATAAATTAATTTAAAAAAATATGAAAGGAAATATAAGACTTTTAAAAACCATATTATAAATAGTTACAAATAAAATATCCTTGAAAATACATAAATATTATCAAAAAAATATGTAGTGGAAGATAAAAAAATATTTTGAAAATATAGAAAACCCTTTTTTTAAAATATTTTGAAATACCATTTTTTGAAAACCCACATCATAAAGAGTATTAAATTTTCATTTTGAAAGGAGGTAAAGAGAATAATGATAATCATAGAAAATAATCCATATTATATTTCCCAAAAATATATGAGAACATTTGTAGGAAGGAAAATATGGACTTTAAATAAAGATTCAATTAAAAGATGGAGGTTCATCCTTGATAATGCTATAATTTTAGGTGAGAGAATAAACAAGTAGGAAACTTTGAATAAAAAGAGGAGGTTTCCATGGAAAGATAAAAGAGAACATATTATAAAATAAAAAAACCAATTAACAAAGAGAATATTTAAGGTTGAAGCTCAAAATAAACCATATAACTCAAAAAAAGATTTTTGAGTTACCAAAGTCCCTTATGAACAGTATAATTTATGAAGTAAGAAACTTTTGAAAAGGGGATTATGTGCTAAAAATTTAAATCCCCAGAATTCAAGATAAAATACATAATAATACAATGATATGTCAAAATTTACCCAAATTATATGAAATATGTTCAATATGAACAATTATAACTCAATGAATGATAATTTTTTTCAATGAATGATAATTGAGTTAACAAAAACCCTTATAACTTGAAGAGCATTTAAATCAAACCCACTTGAAAAATAGAGCTTTAAATTGATGTTAAATTACCATGAATAAAAGGTATTCTATGACATGATAACTCAATTAGGTACCATAAACATCACAAAAATAAATTAGGCACATAATACAAAACATGTCTTAAAGAGAGGAATTTGAGATGAAAACTCTTACCTTGGTCCTAATTCGTTCTCCACTTTCACAAAACATACTAAATAATTAAATTTAGTTTATTAATTAAATATAAAATAACCTTATTTATAAATATAACCATGTATACTTCCCATTTATAACCATTTAACACACACACACACACATATATATATATATATCTGTGTGTGTGTGTGTTAGTTTTTAACTATTTTCCCGCATCGAGTGTTCATAATTTTAATGATTTATACTAGTTGTGTAGGAACAGTGTCAGTATTTTTTATTTTTAAAAATTTAATCTTTAAAAAATCATTAATTTCACTATAAGGGATGATTTATAATGATTTATTAAGTTTAAATTTCCTTCTATGTGTACTTTAGTCTTTATCCTAGAAGACAAAATCAACAACGAGCATTTTTTAGTGATTTTTAACCTTCAAATAGTGTTTTCTTAATTAATGAGTTAAATATTGATGTATCCTTTCCAGAACAAAAAAAAACATTATTTTAATATTTATACCATATTATACTAGTAATTAATTTTTCATAATCATCTATGATATAATTTCATAGCATTGTTCAAGTAGGTGACCAAACTGACCCAAACATGAACATGTCAAGATTAATGGGTGATTATGAGGTGATTAAGTTACAATATAATTATAATAGTAGAATAATGATATAATTTAGTGTTTATTAGTGTGATATATCATAATTAGAAATAATTATGAGAAAAAGTGATGGATACAAAACAATTTCATAACATGAATAAATTGTTTTCCTCTTAGTTCGCTTGTTTAAGACAATTAATTTTATAATGATTCTTTACTATTTATATAATTAAGTGGATATTCAATTTATATTAATAGAACATTATTCATATCATAAAAATCATATTTATCCTTTAAAATCATCCTTAGAATGGTCCTCTAAAGGCGGTATTGAAAAATGAACTTGTTTATTCATGGAGGCGATAGTTTACACAAAAACACATGATTCACATTTTTTTTTTCTTTATGGAAAAGGGAAAATGTGGATAATGATTGTAATATAATTATAATAACATATCATCATAATAAGGATAATTATTTTATCATTTTAATTTGTTGTAATGAAATTTGAAAAATGAGTGCACAAAAAAGAAATAGGAAAGAGAAAGGGAGGTTTAAAACTTGTACCTCACTTATTAGATTATCTCCTATGTTAATGGGGTTAAGCCTTTGAGAGATGGTATTTTGAGAATACCGGAACCTATTTGAGGTGAATATAAATTTTTAAGAGAGTATTGGTCAAATTTTGGACTAAACTAAGGGGGTTTTGGTGTGAGGAGGTGAGGATATGAGAGCCCCTTTTATAAGTGAAAAGGGGTGACATTTTTGTAAATACCCAAAACTTTTCAATAATGATAAGTAACCCTCAAAGAAATTGGACCCAAAATTGATAAATATAAGATAGGATAAGTGATAATGTTGAGAAAGTCCTCAAGTTCACATTATCACATATGTTTTAAACATGTTTGTGGTCTTTTATTCTTAGATTTTTACCTTTACCATGTTAGTTTTTACCAGTGTAACTAGTTTTTACCTAAGGTAAATAATCCATTATGCCCAAAAATAAAATGAACCTTATTACTTAATTTGGACCTATGAATTTTAAATTTGAAATCTATTTTATTTTATTCAATTTATAAAAGTTATAAAAATTAATTTTAAAATACTAAATGTATTATGTATTAAAAACAATTTTTTTGAAAAATATAACTTAAGTTTTAAAATGAAAAATATTAGTTTTAAAATTAAAACCAACATTTTTTAAAATTTAAAGTCATTTATATACATATTTTGTCTTAGAAAAAGGTTTCATGAATTTCCAATTCATACTTATATACGAAAAATGTCTTAAAATTCATATTATTTGTAAAAACAATATTTTTCACTATTCACCTAAAAACGATCTTTTTATAAAAAACTAAAAAATTAACCCTAATATAATTTGACATTATAAATTAAAAAATGAATTTATTTTTATCAAATTCAAATTATAAAATTTATATATTTATTTATTTAAATAAAGATTCAAAACATAAATGAAAGTTGTTTTTATTGAAAATTGACTTCTTAAACTTCAAGTGGCTTCAATTTTATTTCATATAAATTTATATATGATTGAATATTGAAATAATAGTTTTAAGAAAATCTGAATATTAAATATTATAGTAAACTTTTAAATGTGATCAATTTTATTTATTAAGGAAATATATTATACCCCCTTTTTAAAAATGGTTCTTCAAAAGGAATTATAATAAGTAATTATTTAAATTGATTATTATCTTTTTATCAACTAATGATTATATTCTGCATGTAATTTTAATATGTTTCAATTTGTTTCAGTTGAATATTTTTTTAGTTTTGTGTTGTGTGTGACATGAACTATTAAAAATAATATTAATTTAAAGGATCCTAAATCTCGGGTCGTTGCAATTCTGGTGTTCCATCATAAAAATAATTGGTGGTATGAGGTATCTCATCCAAACTTAGATGTTAGACACCATTCATTGTGAAAACTAATATAGGATTGAGTTTTCACACCCAATAATCCTCCCCTTAAACCAAAGACTACCCATATGAACCTCAACTTCAATGATAATCCACCATATCCAAACATCTTGCACTATTGTTTTTTCTCATCATCAGGGCTCACCACCTAGCCATTGCTGTTAGGAAGGCTTTCAACATAAGACACCATGGATCTACATGCTTTAATTGGTCCATCATTAACATTATCAAACTGGATTGGGAAAACTCCATGCACATCACACATTGGGATACACCATGGCTTTGATACCACTTGACAAAATCCTTTTCCTTTAACCTAGACCTTTCAGGCCTAACACATAAGTCATTCTAAGGATCCATCTTAAAACCAATTGGTGATAAGAGGTGTAGCTTATACAAACTTGTGTGCCAGTCACTATTCATTGTGGAACCCGATGTGAGATTGAGTTTTCATGCCAACACTTGAAATATGGATTCACCATTCCTAACAAATATATGTATTGACTATAGGTTGGAGGTCATGACTCTCAACAAGGAGTTTCATAGCGGTTGAGAATCTGGTGGGAGTTTTTTTTGTGTTTGGAAAGATGTCATTTTCTTTTGTTTTTGAGTTGTGTATTAATGGATTTGTTTTATGTGTTTTATGATTTTTTTTTTAAATGGGATAGGGTTCTAAAAAATTTTAGAATGGGTCTTGAGTTTCATGAACGGAGTTCACGCTTCCTATATGAATTTTATGAAGGAAGCGTGAACCTCGTTCACACATCTCCTCTCGCCAGGAAGCGTGAACGGGGTTCACGCTTCCTATGTGAATTGTATGAAGGAAGAGTGAACCTCGTTCATACTTATTCCAGAATATTTAATTAAAAATTATCATTAATAATAAATATTATTAAAATATAAATAAAATATTATTATAAAATCATCAATATGTATAAAATTTCAAAAAAATGGATCTCTTCACATTATATTTTGATTTTTGTGGAGATTTTTTTCCTTATTATCATTCATGGATGATGGTAAATAGAAGGTCGGATGCTAAGGGAACCGAGGAGGGTAGGGGATGGAGGGAAAGAATTCTGGAATTCTTGGTTTAAGATCGTTTGGAGGGGTGGAAGCCATGGTAAACCTCTAAGAGTGATGGAAGAGATAGTATAATGACATGGTTAGTGATTTTTTTTCTTCTTCTTTATTGATTCAATCTTGTTTAACCGATAAATATATAGATAAAATCTTGTTCTTGATAGGACTGTTGATCATGAACTCAGATTTTTGATGTGATTGAAATATTTTATCTAATCGCAATTCTAACTTAATAAAATAGGATTAATTTTAGTTATATTATAGGATCTATTACTTCATGAATAATATATTTTTTAAACCTTATTCTTTGAGTTTTTTTTAGCGACACATAACATATAAGACTATATGTGTATATTACAAATGGTCAGAATAAGGGATCTACAAAGCTACAAAGAAACATGCACACACACAAACTCCCCGACCTTCCATAATTTTATCACTTATTAGAGGTTTTTTAACCTTAAATTCCTCTAGTGAAGATTGTGAACCAGTAGAAATTATGTCCTTTTATAAAGACTAAATATGTATATTCTCAAAATCGGTCAAATGAACTTGTAATTTTATACATCTCATATTTTGATTCCTATGACCTTCAATCATAATCACCTACTCTTAATATCCATTATTCATTTATGTACTTCTTCATGCAACATTTTCTGTTAAAAAAGATTCATGTTCCATGATCTTCTATGATTTTACATCTAATTTAAAATCATTAATATCAGTAATATTTATCAAAATTTCTTCAAGTTCATGGATTTTTTCTTTCGGAGTCTTTTTGAATTAAAAATAAGTAATATTATTAATATTTATTAATGAATTTAAGAATATTATTTATTATACATATATAAATAATAATAGTAAGTATTATTATGAATATCAAAAGTGAAATTATTGATTTTGGCAGATAATATGACAATAGTAAGGAAGATATTAAAAAAATGAATAGAACTCTATAAATTAGAACAGTAAGACACATACAACATATATCATAAATGTAATATCAACCTAATCTATGCATATGGAGTGGATGCTCCTCTGTCCCATAGTTAGGCATATATTGGATGCATCCTCGACATGTATGTCTATGTCGCTACTCTGGTGTATGGTGCTCTTGTATATCAGCATCGGCATCCACATCCACATCCTCCTATGTTACATGTGGTGGATGTATAGTCTCAACACCTATACTCTGTCCTACATCTACAGATAGTGAATGCATACTGGAACTCTCACCAACATGTGAAGAAGATGGATGTTGTGATGCAGATGTCTGCATAGCAGGGAGTAATAAATCATCTAGTTGAACCCAGTCAATGTCTATATCTTCCTCTAGTTGTGACTGAGAAGCTAGAGGAGCATCTGATTGATCATGATGAACACCCTCCTCCTGTGGAACAATAGTATTTGGTTGATCATGATGAAAACCCTCCTTCTGTGGAACAACAACATCTATAACAGGGTCATCACCTCCTGGCACATCTATATGTGGCTCAGTATGCTCTTCAGACTCATCATAATGTGGTGGATAAAAGAAAATTTCATGATAAATCTCATTCATCAAAGGAATTAACTCTAGAAAACCATTGTGAAAATATGTCTGGTCAAATTTGTCTCTCTCTGCTAGATCAGAAATGTGAAGTAGATGAATAATACGCGTATCCTACAGAAAATAGATTGTTGTTAAGTAATTTTAATAAAAAATATATTGAACATTGGAAAGAAGAATGCATACCAACTCATGAAAGCCCCATCTGTGTCATGTTAGAAATCTGACCGGGGACCTGTAGTACTAGGATGCATAATCTGACTGATCAAACAAATGAAAACATATTGTCTTCACCCCTTATAATTGGAACTCCTATTGTATATTCCATAGATCAATATATGTGGCATGGTATCTCTTCCAATAAAATTATCTCTTTTCTGAAATCTTCAGGGAATGCAGTGAAGTTAACTGACTAGGTGGGTCAAGAATAGGCTGAAAAAATCCAAACTGCCCCATAACTCTATTGATCTGATGCCACTTGACTATATGAAAATGAATCAATGGAACCATGCAGGAGCTGGTAGCAAGAATATTCATACAATATAGTGGGAGACTCTAGATGATATCATTTGTATATGGCATCCATATAATCTGAAAAAAAAAATGAATAATCACTTAATAAATTAAGAGATGTATATTGGAGAATATAGATTTAACGATATAAATAATATTTACTTACATCTTCTCTTCGAAGGTTGTTCAGCATAAGTATGTGGGCGTAGACGTCATGTCTGGAAGAATTTTAATGTCGATGTGTCTGACTCCACCTATAGATAACATTGTTATAGTTACATTTCATAATAGAAAGATATATAACTAAGTTAGATATTATAAGGAATGGATAACATACCATCGTCCACGTGGATCCTCTGTCAAAATCTCTACAGGTAATGGTGAACGGGCATGTGGAGCTAATCGAGGGTTGTGCTCACATACCCACATCTGTAGAAGAACAATTCATCCTATGATTTGTATCTTATCAATGTGACATGAAATGCATAGTGCCCTATATGTATATGCTAGACAAGATGACCCCCAGCTATACCGGCCTGCCTGGTCCAAATCCTCCAGAAGAGGTAAATACATCAGATATACAAAAGTAGTGGAGTTATCAACAAAAATTGTGTCTCCAATCAGCCTCAAAATATATGCACGTGAAAATCGCAGCACAATGATCTCATTAGCATCATTTGCTAGATGTGTTAAGTGTTGGTCTAACCAATGCATGCGTAATATACCACTGACGACGAACCTTCCATCATCGTGAACCTCTATGCCCAGTAATCGATGGACAAGCTCGAACCAATCTGCTCTAACTCAGTCTGTCAGAGTTGCACCGTCGATCGGGAGGCCCAAAAAAATAGACACATCATGTAGGGTAATAGTCATCTCCCCCTCTCTAAAATGGAACGTATGCGACTCTGTCCTCTATCTCTCTACAAGCGCAGAAATGAGATGATAATCGAAAAAGGTGAAGTTGCACATCGCTACGCCATAAAATCTAGTGCGATGAAGATGGGGGGTGATAGTGGGAGGTGGTGTGGCATGATAGAAATGATGAGATCTACGGACACTCAAAGGAGGCACATGACATCCCTCTAAAACCATCCATGATACATGAGTAGCTTGGGATGTGAGCAATGGAAAATCTATCATCAGCATAAATGATATCATTGTTATTTTTTTATAGTGACTTAAATAAGAAATGAAAACTTTTATTACAAAAAAACCATAACAAGGGAAATAATGTAGAAAATATATGAGGGCGGTGTTGTTGGTTTAGGTTGTGAATTTCTTGTTTTATTGATCTTTAATAAAGTTTAATTTATTATAATTTTTTTAATAATGTAGTAGTGATGAGAAACCCGCATTGAACATGTGGAAGTATGATATATTCAATGTTCATTGTATGTTTATTTTTTTAATAATTATAGTATCACAAAACTCTTTATGTTAGAATCCAAAAATGAGACCAACCAAAATTAAAACATGTAAGAAATGTAGCTAGTCAAAAATAAAAGGAATCCTTGCTGATACGTCCATATACGAAAAAAAAAATATACAAACTAATAATAAAATACACAGCCTCAATCATGGGTGATGGGATGTGGAGCTCTGTCCTGCCACTTGGGGACATCTCTTACGAGTATGTCCTTTTGCATGACAAATATTGCATCGCCGTCCCCCTCCTCATTGTCGAGTCCAATCCATCTCATTTTTGATTCGAGTTGACTTTGGTCTTCCTTGGGGCCGCAACCTAGTATTAAGAAGCCAATAATTTAAAAAATTACATAAATTGAAAAAAAACATAAATGAAAATAAAACCAACTTATGAAACCTTGAAATATCAGGGACAATAGTTGGCTGATCAGTAGGCAATGTGATAAAATTAAAGTCACCAACAGGAATCCAAGTTGCACTATAACAGTTAACCAAAGTGTCCATGTGATACATCGGGTCAACATAAGGCTCCCAGGATATATTTACCGAAGCACAAGCTGCAATAACATGTGTACATAGATATCTTAATGCCTAAAAGTTGCCGCAATCACAATATATGTTACCCAACATCACCACAAGCACTCGACCACTGCTGCTTGTAGCCCGGTCGAAGCATTTCCTTACCTGAAAGCTCCTCTTTTCCCTATCAAAGGCTACAACACTCCATCTCGAAGCCTCATTCAGTTTCTAGTCAATATCACTTTTGGAAATACTAAGTAAAATACATACCAGTTTTCATCCTCTAATAGGTCTTTTGGGACCAGTTAACAAGGTAGTGCACACATCTATAAAAAGTCTCGTGTACTAATCATGTGATCAGGAGCTTGTGCACACCCTTGAGGACCTCATTTATTCACTCCACTATATTAGTGGTCATATGTCCATATCTCCAGCCACCATCATATGTTAATGAGCCTTTTTCCTTTGAAATCTGCATCATATATTCATATACATCTTCATTTGTCTTTTGAATCTCTTCAAGACATTGATCAAATTTTTTTTGTTGGGGCTCATATGTTGAAATCATAATAAAATAATGTATTAAAAAAGATAATAAATCTTCTTTAAATAAAATGTAAGTTTAGAAATGCATACCTAACTTGAGGATCACCTTCTCTATTGACTCATCTCTGAAATGCTTATGGACATTACTTGCAATATGTCAAATGCAATATCAATGATAAGCATTTGGAACAATCTATGAAACCCTGTCAATATTGACAGCCTCTATAATCGCTCGATGGCGATCAGATATCAGACAGACACCTTGGTTTTGTGTGACATGAGTGCGTACACATGCAAAAACCCAGATTCAACATTCAAAATTCTCTTTTTCAACAATAGCAAATGCAAGTGGTAAAAGAGCACGATTACCATCATGTGTGGCGGGAATAAGTAGACCACATGTATACTTACCATAAAGGAAAGTGTCATTGACCTAAATGAATTGTTTACAATAGGGAAAAGCAGCGATGCATGGCATGAATGCCCGAAAAATCTTATTGAATGTCACCTTTGATTGATCTACTCGGTGATTGGGGGACACATACTCAACAGTGTCCAACTGATAAACAATCTGATTGTTGAGAGACAACAATTCCATAAGTTGTGGCAACTTTGCATAAGATTCATCCCAATCACCATACATTTTTACAATTGCTTTCTGTTTTTCATTTCATGCTTTGTTGTAGGATATCTTATAGTTATACAACTATTAAATTCTTTCTTGAATAAGAGAAACACGAACATCCTGATAGGTGCGTATCATCTCAACAATAACAGTTGATATAAACTCTGCATCATGGGAAGAGTGATCCTGTGACAAGGTTGGATGCACACAAGTGTGTAGGCCTTCTAATTTGGTTATCTTCCAACATACAAAAAAATTATCATATATTGCCCTTAATCGAAATTTACATTTTGCCTCATAATTTTTCACAACGAATGAGATATTTTATCTTCTTTGACTCGTCAACCACAAATGTGAAATTCCGCTCTATGTGGTATTGCTTTATCACATTCCGCATGAAAATTTTACTTTCAAACTCATGCCCGATATAGATAGCGTTATCATTTGATGCAGATCTATTCCCTATAATCCTAGGAAATTCAGAAGCTGGTGTAATGACATCCCAATCAAAATGTTGTCCACGCGACATTCTTTCAACTAAGGAATTCAATACTGAAGGATGATTACCACTAACTGGTGGGTGTTGTGGATGTATGTCTCTCATAGAAATCTCAGAAGGTTCATTCCTCACATCACCCTGTTATGGAAGTTTGTCTCTCAATGTAACCTAAGAAGGTTCATTCCTCACATCACCCTCACCCACATCATCTTCTGATGCCTCAACAAATTCTTCTTCCTCAGATAAACTTTCATTCACTATATCAACAGTACACACAGGAATGTCATCTACAATTCTTTCCAAATTCTAGTCATCTTCTTCATAATTTGGTTCTATCACAGGAGTCATATGAGGAGGAGGCAATAAAAAAGACTGATGTGAAGGACCAACTTCAACAGAGCTCACAAAACACGATTATGTAGTAGTCAGTTGCACCACATCTATATCAGAAATCACTACATACAACTCCATCAAATCATTAGCACACTGCTGTCTAAATAAGGAAGATGCATCCATCCAATCCTCATCATCGACCAGATGGTACTCAGTGTGCCAGAAACGTTCAGGATGTTGTAGATGTTGATATGTTATTGAAACAATGGATTGATCAGCCCTCAGTTTTAACTAACTATGAATCTTATTTCGAATTTCATCCAATGTCAGACAACCACGAAGATTTGTCACTCTTGTAGGTGGAAAACTATAGCTAAAACCCTGCTCGGTATAAATTGCCTCACTGTTGCAATAAATTTGCGCAGACATGGTTACCTAGAACAAAATAATTAATAAAATATTATATACTACATCAAAATTTTAAATTATTTAAATTGGTTATGATTGAATAAATTGCTTCATATTGAAACTTTTTATTTCTATTGGTTTATCATTATTAAGGTATAGTGATGTTGATATTATTACCAAAACAAATTTAATATAACGTTATATATTTTTATACCACTTATCAGATGTTTTATAAAATTTAATTACTTATGAATAAATAATCATGACTTGATCTTGAGACTTACTATGAATTAGTTTATCATTATCTCATAAACTAACCAAAACCTATGGGTGGACTCCTAGTGTCTCTATTATGAACTATTTCAACAACCATCAGTCTCCTTTCAAACAACAACACCTCTTGTCGAACGCATGTTCTCGAACGCCTCTTCGGGGACGCCTCTTCTGGGACGCCTCTTGTCGATCACCTTGTAATTACAAATTTACTCACATGCATGTGAGGAGGTCTGGGAGTATGAAATACATAACTTTTTTTGAGTGGGCGCGCAGGTCCTTACAAACTTAGTGAAAGATGACTTGCAGGTCATCAATGCGAAAACGAAAAAGCAATTATTACAAATTTATAACCACATACACAAAAAAAGACATGCAATTTACATTATACATTGGTCAGTCATCTCAATATCAGTCATCACCCAATACTCCTAACATGATTTTTGATATACTTGGTAAATTCTATATATTATATGACTTTACCTATTACTGGATGAGATATATATTAAATATCTACACCTATTTTCTAAAAATTTAACTTTTCAATTTGTATGTGTAAATATATATACATATTTAATAATATTATTTGAAACTAATATAATTTACACTTACATAACAATCATTACGATACCAGACACTTATGTTATTTTCAATTTAATAAAATTGCATGTATATATATATATATATATAATGTTTTTTTGTTATTCAACCACCTTCCAAAATATAAGTAAAGATATTTTATACTTTATTACTTGAAAGAATATTTATTTATACTTAATATTATTTAAATTTATTGATTAAAATTATTATTACTAGAAAATAAAAGTAATATAATTTACACTTAAATAAAAACCATTAAAATAATATATAAATTTTTGTCATTTATCTATTTTACAATATTTAATTAATTATATTTCATACTTAATTACTTCAAATAATAATTATTTACAGTTAATATAATTTAAAAAATTTATTTATAGAAAACAGTGTTTATAGTATTAAGAAAAAGAATTTTCTATATATTTATTAATAAATTTAAATATAATACTTAATATGACTTATATATTTTTAATAAATGATATAGCTAGTCTATAGAATATTATAATTTAATTTAATATTACTTAAAAAATAACATATTCCATATACATAAAGATATGTTAAAGTTGCCATTTATATTAAAAATATAAACATTTTTTAAAACAATTTTATTTCCTTGTACATACATTACATTTTTGACATACCATATTTAAATTTCCTAAACATTCGATATGAATCCATACAACAAACATTAACTCATTTAAAAAATAAATCATACAAAAGACAATAATTTAAACATTCATACGTGCATCAATACAAATTAAATAAATAAACCATACAAACAAACAATAATTTATACACATCACAATTTAAATAAATAAAGCATACAAATAAAATAAATAAACACAATTAAAATTTTAAATAGAAATTTTACCTTCTTAAAATCAACAAATATTTTTTGAGAAAGAAATTCTGCAGGGGTTCGCAATAAATTTCAGAGGAGAAGAAGAAGATTTGAGGGGGGGACTCCTTGTATAAAAACGCGGCGGCGAGATGCGTGAACCCCGTTCATGCATCTTTCATCCACTTCACGAAGGTTCACGCATCCCGTGCGCCTCCAAAGATGCGTGAACGGGGTTCACACATCTTTGGCGGCGGAGAAAGATGCGTGAACCTCGTTCACACATCTTCCTGGGATCGTAGATGTGTGAACGAAGTTCACGCATCTTGGGTCCCATTTTTTTAAAAAAATTGAACCCTATCCCATTTTTTTTTTTAAAAACTCATAAAACCTATAAAAAAATCTTGCATTAACCACACACTCGTCGATTATTTTGAATATTTGTTTTGCATTATGAATGCTCTATATGCTTGTTTGCATATACAAGCCATTTTATTTTGATATATTACATGGTGAGCCTGCAGAATCCAATGGAGACTCGTGTGTTGTTTTATTGTCACAGGCTTGTCTTTTAGGAATGTTTAACATATGAACGAACCGGTTGAAATTATAGTGGAGTTCAACGTGATTCATTGTTTGGGTTATCACACACATGTTCTTTTTGACTTTTTAGGGTTGATCTCTGATCGCTAGTTGGAAGTTTATAGTGTACGAAGAGGGGTACTTGAGGTCCGTGACATCACTAGCATTAGGTGTGGTACATAGCCCATAATGATGCAATTTTTCATACACAAAACATTTATAACGTGATGTTTTTTCAAATATTTATTGTTAAATATATAATGTTAATTTATACATTTATATATCACGTCTATTAAAAAATAAAACAGGTCAGACGGTTTTAATTGAGAATAATTTTGAAAAAAAAAGTCATGCAATATCATAAATTTTCGCGCTATAATTCAAAGTAACAATTTTTACATCGTGAATTTATAGATAAATATTGATAAATCCATTTTCTAAAAATATTTATAATTGATTGCTTTAAAAGATAGAAGCACTTTTGAATACTCTTCAAAAAAAAAAAAAAAAAAAAAAGTACTTTCGAATATTTCAAAATTCGAGCACGAAACAGGGTGCCCATTCCTTCCTCGCCAACTACGCATCATTGGAAAACCGCGCAGCCCTTTAATCTGCTGCCCCTCGTTTCCCTCTCCTTCCCTATTTCGTGTTATGGCAGCCTAGCCACGGCTCCCTGCAGAAATCTGGAGGGTCCCGTTTCAGAGATCTATCCATGCCGCTGCTGCGACAGAACCTATTAATGCCCATTTAGATTTCCCTCTGGTTTCCCCTGCCCTTTTCGAACCCGGCGTTGCGGATTTACCGTCATTTCCGACTCCCATTGTTCTTGTTTAATTCCTCCCCCAAATCCGGTAACCCCGTTTTGGGCGTCGAGATCAGAGCTCTCCCGGCGCAGGAGGGAAAGATCCGTATGGCATAATCGACCCTGACCCTTTTTGCTTCTCACTGTGACTGTTTTAATTTCTTTTCGGCATCGATCTATCCGTGTTTTGATCTCTGTTATTCTTCCCTCTACACATTGTTTTGGTTTATCTGCGAAGGGTTTGCAATTTTAATCGATGATCGTAATCTGGATTTTGTTTCTGTTCTTTCCAAGGTTTATTATGATTGTAATCCGCTCAATTTAATATCCTGGATTTAGGGGTTTTGATTCCATGTCTGCTTTTTCCCTTGAGCTGCCCTTTCCTGTGATTAATGCTCGTTGTTTTTGGTTTTATATAAAATGCAGTTAAATCCATGCATGGCAAATCACACACTTCATCTTTTCTACGCATTTATTAGCATTATTTGGCTGCACTGCTACTGGTAGCTTTCTGTTTCTCTATGATATACTTTTTATGAGCATTTAACGTTTACATTTAATTGCATTAAAGGATGTCTTATTGGTTTGCATAAGCTCTGCTTTTAATTCCTAGGGTCAATTCGTGTACTATATTAATCTCTGTGTCCGTCAGAAAGGCCTCTGATTGTTTTTTTTTGAGCCATTTATATCTCTTACCGTGTTCTATCATTTCTCCATGAAATATAAGTTTTTTCTAAAAAATTAACTTGTACTGGAAATTTTCCCTGGACTCTCTAGATTTGATTTTGATTATCACTTTTCTTTTACATTTTTGATCCAGAAATTGAACAATATGCTCCAACCATTCCCCCCTTTTCCTTTCAAGGTCTTGGAGTTTCATAATCTTCAGGCACAACTCATGAAGATTGTTTGGTTTTTTGATGAAGATTCAAATTTCCATCTACATGACCTCTTGCTATTCTCTCAATTTCATGCTCAGGTATTTTTTTGATCATGGAGGGGAGAACATCATGGGTTAGCCGTTGTTTTGGTGATAGTATGCCTGCTGTTAGGGACTGCGATTCATTTTCAGAGCTCATTCATGAAAGAAATAAAGAAGAAGTAGCTGTGATTCCATTTGATTCGTTATTGCCAGACGAGCTACTGGAACGGATCATAGCTTTCCTTCCCATTGCTAGCATCATCCGGGCAAGTTCCGTCAGCAAAAGATGGCACGAGATTGTGACATCCCGAAGGTTCTTATGGGGCCTAACCCTGACACAGCAGCCATGGTACTTCATGTTCACAAGCTGTGACGACCCAATCGGTTATGCATATGACCCTGTTATTCGGAAGTGGTACAATATCAAACTCCCATGCATCGACAAGTCCAACTTCTTCATCTCCTCATCCTGTGGGCTGGTCTGTTTCATGGACGCCAGCGAGCTTTACATATGCAACCCCATCATGAATTCCTGCAAGAAGCTGGAGGAGCTGCCTGGGTTGAAATTTTCTGACTACAGCACACTTGCAATGTCCGTGGACCGGGATTCACATGGCTACATCATCACAGTAGTGAAATCAAAGCAAGTCCCGGGAGATTTTCACCGGTGGGATCTCTCCATTCACAAGTATGATTCAGCAACGATGGCGTGGGCTAGCTCATGGACAGAGATTTTGGATGGATGGAGGAGTGGCAATGAGAGTGTCATTTGTGATGGGGTTTTGTACCTGTTAATCTACTCAACGGCTGTCGGGCTTTCGGTGAATCGACACGGACTGGTTTCGTATTGCTTGTCTGGCCAGTCGCGCAATGGGCTTTTGATGAAGAGTTTCATACCAGTCCCCTGCTTGCTGACATGTGGGCGGCTGATGAATCTAGACGGGAAGCTAGTGATGGTGGGTGGGGTTGGGAAACCAGATCGTCTTGGCGTCATCAAGGGGATTGGAATCTGGGTTCTTGAAGGCAATGAGTGGCAGGAAGTTGCCCGGATGCCACAGAGCTCGTTCCAGAAATTCGGGGAGATCGATGATGTGTTTGCGAGCGGTGGGATCGGTGACCTAATTTACATCCATAGCTATGGGGCGTCGCTTCTTCTTGTGTTTGACATGAAGCAAAAGCAATGGAGGTGGTCACACAAGTGCCCGGTGGCGAAGAAATTCACCCTCCAGCTCTTCACTGGTTTCTGTTTTGAACCGAGCTTCGGAATCGCTCCTTAGTCCTTGAACCCCCCTGCAATTTCTGGGTTTTTTGTTTTGGGTCACCATGAATATGTATCATCCTTGAAGGGGAAGAGGATAATGGGAGTGATTTGTGTGGTGAGTTTTTTTTTTTTTTTTTTGAGTTATGGATTCAGTATTGTGAGTCAAAAGATGGCAGTTCAGCTGCTCTGTTTCCCTGCCATTGGAGTTTTGCTTTCTTGCTTCATGCCATTAACAAGGGCTGGGCGTCCTCCTTGGGGCCTTTGTCAAAGTTTTGTGAGGTATTTTTGTATTTTTTTTTGAATTATGTATTTGTCAATTGGATTCTAGGGATTAGTGATGGTCTAATGGCAGCAAGTCTTTGGTTTATGGTGTTCATTTGTTATTATGGATTTGTCATTTCTTAAAAAATAGTCTGAATTGGTGGGCGGTGGTTTCAAAGTCAGCAACCATAAAGGCACGGCATATTTCTTCTCATTATGTCTGGATGGTTGCCAGGCCATTGGTTGACTAAAGAGTTTTATGGGAAATTCACTTGTGCGATTAGGTCAAGGATGTGTTTGTGTGATTGTTTTTTTTTTAAATGTTGTTAAATATCTTTGGAAAATATTTTATAGGGTGCAATAAAGCAAGAAGTTAGTGAATTCTTTAAAACGTTTTTTTTTTACTTTCATTGATAATAACATGAAAACATTTATTATTATTATTATTATAATAATTATTATTATTATTATTATTATTTTGTATCGAAACTTGACCCCATACAAGTCATGCCTTTTCCGGCGTAGCCATCCTCTCATAGTATTGAGTGGTTTCGAATGTGATCCGTTAAGGATTGCGTAAAAATGATGTCGATCACCGACCCCTCAGCAAACAATGGGGTGAATCTTTCATGAGGGTCATTACCAATCTTGCGGCCAACCGACATGTGGCGTACGCGCTCGCCGCTGGGGCACTCAAGTAGGGGTGTAGACAACGATACATGTAATCGAGGCCTCACCGCCACCCTAGGGGGTGCTCATCACATTTATTATTATTATTTTCATTTTTAAAATGTTATTTTCTATTAACATAAATGAGCATGTTTAAAAAAATAATAATATAGAAACATATTTTATTTTCCTCTTGATTTGATAGTTGAATGACCATTTTAATTTTTTTTAAATATTCTAAAAAAATTATGTATTAAGACTCCTATTCAAAATTTTAAGTGGCATGGCATGCTGGATTGCATGATCAAAGACGCTTGACATGCCATAATGAATTGAAGCTTTGAAACTTCATTAAAGTATGATGTGTGGTACTTTTTTTTTGAGTATTTAATCATATTTAAGTCTCTTTCTAATCATGATTAAAAGACTCTTATCACAGTTGATGATATTGTTATGTTGTCACGATTGCTATTTTATTAATCCTCAACAAATACATTTGCAAAAAGAAAGTCAAGTCTTCTTTAACACATTAAAGATGACTCCTAAAATCTCATTCGTTTCATACTTTTGACTCTACTTTTTTTAACAATCAAATTTTAATGGTCATAATCCAACAATATTAAAGTGGCCGAGAAGCTCATCCAAAATATCTCACATATATAAAGAAGTCAAAGGAGCTCAAATAAGATGTCTCAAATCATCAAATTGAATCATTGAGCATCATCCAAAACATTCTCGAGTGCCCCTTCTGAAGAATAGACAACATTCCATTTGTGTGATCAATTTTATGTATTTTGTTGATTGAATACTGCCTTTTGACCTTATACTTCATCTGAGAAAATGGGCAATCTTGTTTGTTACCCACCTTTTGTTTCTTATCCATTATTTGTAAGAGGTAAGTTTGTACTACATTCTTGGTATTGTTGTACATATTCAGCACTATTTCATACTCCATGTGGACCTATCGATTATAGGGATACAATTCATACTTTTCATTCTAAGGTAAAGACTTCTATCATTCTTTTCCCTTGGTGGATTTGTAAGGGTTTAGAGATTTCTTATCCCAAACATCTTTATCACCCTTCTTGTTCACTATATATATGTTTTTCATCTATTGTACTATGTTTATGCTCGTGTATTTACTTCACATTTCGCTGCCTAAAATCAACTTCCAAAATCTACTTCCAAAGTTACGCACTTTGATATTTATAAAGTTAAATCATATAAAACCCTAGAATATTCACCATCCATTTTAGATGGGGTTTTTTATATATATCTTAAGTTCACCTCTCTTTAGAAGCTAGCCATTGGGAAAACAATTGACATAATAGTATCTTATATTCAATGAATCAAACCATTCTAAGTGATAAGACCGGATAACAATTAAATATCTTGTCAATGTTTTTGAAGGTCACAAGCCAAACCTCCATTCTTTAATGGACATGACTATGGATATTCGAAGGATCAAATGAAGGCATTCATTGTAAACATCACCTAGGAAGTATTGATTTGTGGTCAGAAAGCAATATAAGATTCTAGAAAAAAAGTGAAAGCTTTTGATGATACTGAGTCTATGGAATATGAACTCAATGTATGAGTAAGAAGCACTTTCCTTTTGTGCTATTTCCAGAAATGTTTACAACCAAATTTCCTCTTATAATAGAAATCATGAAATTCAGAAGACATTGAAAGTTACTCACTTTGGAATAGGCAGGGTCCACATGATTAAAAGGGACCACCTTTTAGGGCACATGTTTATATTTAAAGCGCAACCTTTATTATTATTTATCTCTTGAACTAAAGTAAATAATGGTTTTAAGGAGATCGAAATGTGTAGTACGAGGAAGGTAAAGGTAATTGGATCTAGTAGGCAACAACATAGCACACCTGAACTCCAGTGGAGGGCCACCGAAGTGTTAGTGGGTAAAGCAGTCACTTGGTCTATTGCTTCCACCACTGAAACTTTGGTAGAGGCCCACATGAGCACCAGTGGGTCAAGCAATAGTATAGGCTGCTGCTACTTACATTGGGGCACCGGTGGGGGTGCACCGATACTCTGGTGCAACTTGTAATTTTATAAAGAGGGGAATTTTATTCTTTTTATGCTAAAACACATTAAAATCAACCCTTCTTTCCTCTTCCTCATTAATACTGGACAACAATACCCCCTTTCTCATTTCTCTCTCCTTCCCCCCCATTTTTCTCTATCTCGACCACTTCATTCTCCCATCTGTTTCTTGAGTTATATGAGACATTATGATCATTGGAATAAGAAAAAAGTAATCCCCATGTTGATTTCAATCTCTTCACAATGTGGGTAGTGTGACTTGCAAATCAATGATTTGGAGCCCTTTTTTCGAGGTTTTGGAAAGATTGTTCATTTTGAATCAAGTTAGTGTGTGATCTCATTTAAAAAGGCTAAGGTTATTGTAATCAATCGATGAAAACAACATTTTTTTTGTATTTTGGAGTATTTACCATGTGAGTGTGAGAACTAGGTGGAGACATTCTCGGGGGGGGGGGGGGTAATAACCCTTCTCTTTATTACACGTTAATTCATAATTTATTACATAATATTACACATAATACAACCTAGAAGATCGAGAAGTATAGTGTATTTGGGGATTAGGCACATTACATAACAACTTAAACAGGAAATACAACATCTTTATTCAAAACTTCCTTAACATGCTCGTACTTAAAACTACATGGGATAACTTGGGGACATACATAAGAAATGAGTGAGATATAAAGCCCAGTAAGGGAATAAACATGACATAACATGAAGAAGATAATACATGTTAGACAATAGGAATATTAACGGAGCATAAAAGGAGTGAGAATCATAAACATGAACTATGAGGCATGATATAACATGATAATCATAAAGGAAACATGAGAAATGTGGCAACAACTTAAAACAATGCATCATAAACATAGGTCAAGGATAACTTCCAAGACATCATGATGGATGAATTCCCATAAAGGAATCATGTTTAATCTTTGTCCCAATATGATATCTCATGAGAAAAAACATTACCCAATACATTGGAGCGCTATATAATTCTGGGCGCACCCGTCACATTCATTTCATTCTTACGCTTAAGTGTGCCACATAGATTATACAACATGATTTCATTCATCATCATATTTTATTCCATGATAAAGGAGTGTAGAATACATACATTTAAGTCCATAATTAAGAAGTATAAGCGCATAAAGGTGAACACCCTTGATAGGAAATGTGTATGGTATTCACTACACAATTGTTTTGGCATGGAAAAACGCAGTGAGATTTCGACAACATAACAACATCACTTAAAGATTCATAAAATGGGTTGATGAGAGAGAAACGAGTATCTCATCATTTGGAAATAAAATGGGCAGTAATAGGGACATGAACAAACATGTCCCAACAATAGGAATTTGAAAATAGAATACATAAGACAATAAAGAAACTTTAACAAAGAGGAGAATGAGAGGACCCCTTACTTGAATGTGTGACTCCAAATGATTGGGAGGAGCTTCTTGAGAGATTGGGGGCACCTTAGGATGACTATAGAGAGGGGATAACAGAGTAAGGACATGCTCCAAGAATTACGAGTGAAGATAAATGTGATCTTTAGCGAGTTTATATAGGAAATGAGTGGGGATTTCTTTGATATTTCACAAACTTAGGTTTTGGATTCTATATAATAAAATAACCAAAATAAAAAACATTCCCATAGTTTATACCAAATGGGATTGGGTTTCATTATTTTATAAGTCCAAGGTCCAAACTTAATAAAATAACACCCTTTTTGATGTGGAAGTGACTCATACTCTTAAATAAATGATTTTAAAACCTTAAAATATATTAATGGTTTTGGAGGATTCATAATGGATTTATAAAATTAATAAAATAAACATAAAATCACATTATTTTAAATGAAAAACATATATTTGGTCATTGAAACCATTTATAGTATTTATTATATCTCTTTTGGGTCATTATGATGTCATAATACACATCGTATATTTATACAGTATTTAATTTTTACCTAAAAATTCGACTCTCAGAAAATTATAAAAAAATCACCATTGGATAATTTTGATGTCTTAATTTAAAAAATAGTTTATACCAAATGGGATTGGGTTTCATTATTTTATAAGTCCAAGGTCCAAACTTAATAAAATAACACCCTTTTTGATGTGGAAGTGACTCATACTCTTAAAGAAATGATTTTAAAACCTTAAAATATATTAATGGTTTTGGAGGATTCATAATGGATTTATAAAATTAATAAAATAAACATAAAATCACATTATTTTAAATGAAAAACATATATTTGGTCATTGAAACCATTTATAGTATTTATTATATCTCTTTTGGGTCATTATGATGTCATAATACACATCGTATATTTATACAGTATTTAATTTTTACCTAAAAATTCAACTCTCAGAAAATTATAAAAAAATAACCATTGGATAATTTTGATGTCCTAATTAAAAAAATAATATTAATTTTACCAAAATAATTTTCTAAACATGTATTTTTTCACTTTTAAAATAATAATCAATATTTATTGAGAAATGTTGGGTTTTTTGACAATAATAGTTTTCGAACCCTTATAAAAATTATATTTGATATCATAAAAATTATATGATCATTTATATTTGGTAAAAAATATTTAATATGAAAATATTATTTTATTAAAAAATCTATTAATTCATCAAAATAAATTCCTTAATTGAATTTGAATATTACCCAAAAATACAATTTGTGTTTTATTGTATCAAAATCAAAATCATTTATAAAGTAAGAATAAGAAGAAAGTATGAAAATTATTCTATTGAAAATACAATATACATATTCATATTATTATGTTCTTGATACATATCCCTTTAATACACCAGTAAACTCCCTAAGGGTAAGATGCGCGATGGTGATACTTTCATGAGGTGGTTCCGTGTACATGGTTTGGGCTGTGATCTCGATGAGCTTGAACTTATCCTATAAATAGTTTCGCTCATGCTTAAGTTTTTGTATATCAGATTGGGATTGGTCAAGGGAAAATCCCAGTAATTCTATCTCCCTTGAAAGCTCTGATAAATGGGTTTCATAGGGTACGATCTTACTGGTTGAGGTCATCACTTTGTCTGTGTCGATTGGATTTGTTAAAACTCTATATTTATACTAATCATGTGATCACTATTCAATGACTATATTATCAATGATAAAGATGCTTAATGGTATTTTAAATCCAATATAATAAAACCAAATAAGTGCATGTGTTTTTTATAACCATAATACATAATAAGACATTTAATTAAATTGCAAGGGGGATTTTATTTATTAAAGTTTGGGTCGTTACAATCTTCCCCCATTTAGAAATTTCACCCTTGAAATTTTCATTTCCCACACTAAAATAGATGAGGGTAACTTTGTTTCATCACCTCCTCCAATTCTAATATATCTTCTTCAAACTTTTGGTTTCTCCACAACACTTTGACAAGGTGCATTATCTTATTTTGTAGAACTTTGTCTCTATGATCTAAGATTTTCACTAGCTGCTCTTCATAGGAAAGATCATTATCCAATGGTACCACCCCTATATTGAGTACATGTGAGGGTTCTGGTATGTTCTTAATCAATAGGGATATATGAAATACATCATGTACTTGTGATAGGTTAGGTGGGAGTGCTAGTCGATAGACCACCACTCCGATGCGATCAAAGATCTCAAAGGGGTTGATGTATGTTGGACTAAGATTTCCCTTCTTCCCAAATCTCATTACTTTCTTCCATAGAGATATGCGGAGGAATACCATGTCTCCAACATCAAAATCTAGGTCTCATAAATGATTTCTAGTATAACTCTTATATCGATTCTAAGTATCCATGATGTGCTACTGAATGCTCTTAACCTTTTCCACCATTTCTTTGACCATTTCAGGACCGAAAAATTTTCATTCCCCAACTTCATCCCAACATGCATGTGTTCTGTACCTCTTCCCATAAAGGGATTCATCGAGATACATTTGGATGCTTGAGTGGAAACTGTTATTGTATGAAAAATCAACCAAAGGAAGATGTTGGTCCCATCCTTCTTTGAATTTAATTGATCATGCTCTCAAAAAATCCTAAAGTGTTTGGATTACTCAGTATTTAGAGCATGTTGAAGACTCTTCTAGAACTTAGAGGTGAATCTTGGATCTCAATCGGATATAATCGATAGTGGTGTTCCATGTAGTCTCACCACTTCTATGATGTATATCCATGAAAGTTGATCCAGTGAGAAGTCCTATCGAATTGTGATAAAGTGAGATGCCTTTATAAGATTATCCACAACAACTCATATAGTATTGTTTCCTCTAGATATCTTTGAAAGTCTGGTGGAAAAGCCCATGGTGATGTTTTCCCATTTTCATGTTGGTATGAGTAATGGTTGCATCATACCCTTAGACTTTTGTCTTTCATCCTTCACTGCTAATATACCATACACTTTGATGTATATTATGAAATCTCTTTCTTTATATTGTCCCACCAATAGTGATCTCAGAGATATCAATACATCTTTGTGCTTCCTATATGGATAGAGAAAGACAAACTATGTGCATCATCCAACAAATCCTTCTTTAACTAAAGATTTTATGATACACATAGTCATAGCCCAAATATTACAACTCATTCTTCATTAAAATTAATATCTGAGGATTTACCTTTTCTTATAGTTTCCACTTTATTCTGAATTCCCACATCATTTATCTGATCATCCTTTATCTTTTCCAGAAGGGAAAATTGAGAAATAATTTGTGAAAGGATTGATGGTGTTCCTTCTTTTATGATTCCCATGTACATCCTTTTTAAGTCTAAAAAGACCAGATCCTTTTCAATTCTAATCAATGTTAAAATTGATGGATCCTTTCTACTTAGAGAATCTACTACTTTATTTGCTTTCTCAGGATAGTAGTGGATTAAGCAGTCATAGTCCTTGATCAGCTCTAACCATCTTCGTTGGTGCATATTCAGATCTTTCTATGTGAATATATACTTGAGGATTTTGTGATTCGTATATATTTCAAACTTATCCACAAAGAGATAATTCCACCATATTTTCAAATATAAGATCACTAAATCCAACTCCAGATCATGTTTTGGGTAGTTCTATTCATGAACTTTCAACTACCTTGAAGCATAGTCTATCACTTTGTTATTTTGCATTAATACACAACCTAATCCCTTCTTTGAAGCATCGCTAAATACCAAAAAAATTTCTACACTTATGGGTAGTGTGATCATAGGTTTAGTGATAATACTCATTTTCAACTCGTTAAATCACTCTTCATATTTATCATTCCAAGAAAACTTGAATCCCTTCCATGTTAGCTTGGTAAGAGGGTTTAACAATCACGATAAATTTCACACAAATCGGCAATAATACACAGCTAACCCAAAGAAACTATGGATATCTATCATAGATGTTGGCCTCCACCATACTTCAATTGTTTCTATATTTGAAGGGTCTAAAAATATCCCATTTCTTGCGATGATATTCCCTAATAATGCAACTTTGTTCAACTAGAACTCACATTTGGTGTACTTAGCATAAAACTTCTCCTTTCACAAGGTCTTTAGAGAAGTGCTCAGATACTCCTCACGCTCCTCCTTTTTTTGAAGTATATTAGAATATAATATATAAATACTACCAAACAATTGTTGAGGTAATCCCTAGAGTATCCATTCATTAGGTTTATGAATATTTTTGGATCATTAGTGAGTCCAAATGGAATTACTATGAACTCATAGTGCCCGTAACATGTACGAAAAACAGTCTTGGAGATATCCTCCTTCACCCTAACTTGGTAACACCCCAACTGCAGATCCACCTTGGATAATTATTTTGATCAATATACATGACCAAAAAAGTCATCAATACATGGAATAAGATACTTTTTCTTTATCATTATCTTGTTGAGCTCATGATAATCAATGAAAATGCGTATTGAACCATCCTTCTTCTTGATGAAGAGGACTGGTGCACCCCATGGTGAAGCACTTGGGTGTATGAAACCTTTATCCATATTATCCTGTAGTTGTTTCTTTATGTCCTTAAGTTCCACAACACCCATTCGAGATGGATTATTGGATAATGGTAACGCCACATGTATAAGCTCGATTGAAAGTTCAACCTCTCGGCTAGGAGGAAGAGAAGACAATTACTTGGGAAACACATCAACATATTCCATCACAATGGGAATGTCTTCAAGGATGATCTTTTACTTATAATCAATAATTTTATCTAGATATTCTTGCTTATAGGTTAATAATATCCATGCTTTAGATATTTTTTATAAATAAGATTCATCCTCCTCCTTGTACTTGTACAAAATCAGAGAACGATTCATGATAGGAAGAGTGATTTCCTTATCACAAAAATTTATGTTGACTATATGTAGGGAAAACTAATCCATACCCAAAATTGCATCAAATTCCACCAAAGGGAGCATGAAAAGGTTCTCTAGAAAATTTAGTAAGAAAATTTTGACATGGGGTGAGTTATATACTTAGGATGTAATAATTTCCCCATTTTCTATTTTCACCGACAACTCTACTTTCATGCTTTGTGGTGGTGTTTGAATAGTTATACTAAAATTTAATGAAATAATGGAATGTGCAGAACTAGAATAAAAAAGTATATTCACTATTCTTGAATGAATCACTAGCGTACCTTTCACCACTTCATTGTTGGGATCCACCTCATCAGTTGTGATGGAAAAAACTTACCCTTGCTACCTTGGAGGTTTTTGGTTCTCTCTGAAAACCCTTGGATTAGTGAATTGGTTTGCAAAGTGACCTAGTTACTTGCATTTGAAGCAATGAACAATGCCCCAAGGGTTTACTAGAGCATTCATTTCCTCCATCGCATTAGTGGGGTTCTCATGTCGGAAATCGCGAGCTAGGTGTCCTTCCTTACTACACCTAAAACATTTCCTCACTCCCCTTATACAATTTATAGGGTTATTCTTTTCTCACCTTTGATAAGTGGGATTCTGAAATTTCTTGGCACCATTAGATTTCTCCATCAGACCGCTAAAATTAAACTGCACTTTCCACTTATTATCCCTATGATACCCTTGAGATTCTCCAACCTCCATTTCAACTTTGAGGGAACATTGGATAATTTACTCATAGCTATAAAAGTCTCATATCGCTAGGTCTTTTCATAGACTAAGTTTTATCCCACCAAAGAAGCGGTCAACCTTGAATTTGGGGGCAACAACAAAGCTAGAGGCGTATCATGAAAGTATTGTAAAATTTTCCTCATACACCTCGATAGATTCATCATATTTTTTCTTAAGGGAAAGTAAATCCCTTTCCATTTTAAGTTTGAGAGTGTGAAGAAAATATTTATCAAAAAACATTTTTCATAATTCCTTCACCCCATCGCTTCAATATCTTCCTCATGCTTCATATTCTTGATCAATGTCCACTACTAATCAACTTCTCCCTCCATATGGTAAACAACCAGTATAACCTTCTCTTGTCTAGAACATTGAAGGATGGGGAAGATATTCTCAAAGGAGTTTATCCATTGTTCTGTGATTAAGGGATCAAATGATCCATTGAAATTTGGAGGCCTTTATCACATAAAGCTCTCAATCACAGATTGTTCTCTCTTAGGGGGATTTGGATGATCCTCCTGATCTAGGTTTATATTTAGAACCTAAGTTAGATGAGAGAGTATATTCATAACGTTTATGATTCCCACTCCCATCATATTGGGAATCTTGTTGGGATAGTCATCATATTTCCCTTCACATTGGTTTTTTACCCTATTCCTCTTATTTCTAGCCATTAGCTAGAATAAAAGGAAAACCAGGGATGATTATTTTTAAACTATTAAACACATAAATGGGAAATCCAATGAAATTAAAGAGATAACTTATAAATTACATTTATATCCTGACTTATGAATTTCTAGGCTTCAATTTATGTTATCCACAACCTATTTCCTAACATATATTCTTATGGGTTGTTCCCTTAATAATGGTTTGTAATGAGATTATGAATTTAAAAAAGAAAATCCTTTGGGAGTGTCAAACTAGGTGTGCAGAAAGTCCCGTTTTCGCACACCAGTTCCTGGTCGAGTCTATCTCAATGCGATATTTTTTGGTTTTACCCCTATGTACATCTGTGTGAGATCCACATCCACTCATATTATCCAGTCCGGGATGTATTTTCTTGATAAACCACTTACTCTATACTTATAAAAATTTAGAGATGTTTTCTTATACTTAGTCTCATCCCTAAGGATTTTTCTAGAGTTTTCTAATCCTAAACCCAAAAATAACTAAACTTTTCCTTAGATACCAACTATGAAAACCCTTCTCTTTATTACACATTAATTCATAATTTATTACATAAGATTACACATAATAAAAACCAGAAAGATTGATAAGTCTAGTGTATTTGGGGACTAGGTACATTATATAACAACTTAAATAGGAAATACATTATCTCTATTGAAAACTTCATTAACATGCTCATACATCAAACTGCATGGGATAACCTGAGGATATACATAATAAAATAGTGAGCTATAAAGCCTAGTAAGTGAATAAACATAACATAACATGAAGAATATAATACATGTTAGACAATAGTCATATCAATGTAGAATAAAAGGGTTAGAATCATAAACATAAACAATGAGGCATGATATAGCATGATAATCATAAAGGAAACATGAGAAATGTGACAACAACTTAAAACACTGCATCATAAACACAGGTCAAGGCTAACTTCCAATACATCATGATCTAAAAAGTCCCATAAAGGAATTAGGTTCACTCACTATCCCAACATGATGTCTCACAAGGCTAAACATTACCCAATGAATTGGAGCACTATATAATTCTGGGCACACCCATCACATTCATTTCATTCTCATGCTTAAGTGTGCCACATATATCATACAACATATATTCATCCATAATCATATTTTATTCCATGATAAAGGAGTGTGAAATAAATAAATTTAAGTCCCCAATAAAGAATTATAATTTTATAAAGGTGAACATACTTGATATTAAATGGGTATGGTATTCACTACACATTTTTTTTGGAACGGAAAATTGTGGCAAGATTTTGACAGCATAACAACGTCACTTAAAGATTCATAAAATGGGTTGATGAGAGAGAAAGGAGTATCTAATAATTTGTACATAAAATGGTTAGTAATAGGGACATGAAAAAACATGTCCCAACAATATTAATTGGAAAATATAAGGCATAAGATAATAAAGAAACTTTAATAAAGAGAAGAATAAGAGGATCCCTTACTTGAGTGTGTGACTCAAAATTATTGGGAGGAGCTTCTTGAGAGCTTGGAATAACCTTAGAAAGACTCTAGAGAGGGTAGGGAAGAGTAAGGACGTGATCTAATAATTTTTATTGAAGATAAATGAGATATTGTGTGGGTTTATATAGCAAATGAGTGAGGATTTATTTGATATTTCACAAACTTAGGTTTTGGACTCTATATAATAAAATAAACAAAAACACAAATTTTATCATGTTTTTTGACCATGGGTTATTACAAATGGGAGTGGTTTTCATTATTTTATAATTCCAAGGGACTAAATTAATAAAAAAATACCCTTTCTGATGTGGAAGTGAGTAATAGTTTTAAAGAAATGATTTTAAAACCTTAAGATATATTAATGGTTTTGAAGGATTCATAATGAATTTATAAAATCAATAAAATAAACATAAAATCACATTATTTTAAAGTTAAAACATATATATGATCATTAAAATAATTTATATTATTTATTATATCACTTTTGGGTCATTATGATGTCATAATACACACCGTATATTTATACAATATTTAATTTTTACTTGAAAATTCGATTTTCTCAGAAAATTATGAAAAATTAACTATTGTATAATTTAGATATTGTGATTCCAAAAATAATATTAATTTTATCAAAATAGTTTTCTAAATGTGTGTATTTTCACTTTTAAAATAATAATCTACATTTATTGAGAAATGATGGGTTTTTTTTGATAATAACTAGTTTCAAACCCTTATAAAAATTACATTTGAAATCATAAAAACTATATGATCATATATATTTAATAAAAATTATTTAATATTAAAATAATATTTATTTAAAAATACCATTAATTCATCAAAATAAATTCCTTAATTGAATTTTAATATTACCCAAAAATACAATTGTGTTTTATTGTATCAAAATAAAAAATCATTTATAATGTAACTATAAGAAGAAAATATGAACATTATTCTATTGAAAATACAATATACATATTAATATTATTATGGTCTTGATACATATCCCTTTAATACACCATAAAATTCCCTAAAGGTAAGGTGCATGATGGTGAAACTTTCATGAGGTGGTTCCACGTACATGGTTTGGGTCGTGATCTCGATGAGATTGAACATCTCCTATAAATGGTTTTTCTCATGCTTAAGTTATTGGATCTTAAATTGGGATTAGTCAAAGGAAAAAATTGGTGATGATATCTCCCTCTAAAGCTCTGATAAATGGGATTTATAGGGTATAATCCTTTTTGTTGAGGCCATCACTTTGTCTGTGTCAATTGGATTTGTTAAAACACTATATTTATACTAATCATCGGATCACTATTCAATGAATATATTATCAATGGTAAATATGCTTAACAACATTTTAAATTTGATATAATAAAACCAAAGAAGTTCATGTGTTTTCTATAACTATAATACATAATAAAATATTTAATTAAATCATAAGGGGGATTTTATTTATAAAATTTTGGGTTGTTACAGGGGAGATACTATGATCCATTTTAAATAAAAAATTTAGGAATATATTCATATGAATTTATTTGAGGTTCCACATGATATATAATGGTTTTCCAATAAGATATTGGATTGTTATTTTTTTTTCGGTTGTTGGTATATAAGGAAAATGAACATTTTATTACGGGAATTGTTAAAACATCTCATGCTCATAAACAATGAAAGAAACTAATGAATTAGATAAATATATCACCATAAAATCAGTAGGTAAAATGAATAACATAAACATAACATGCGCACCTCAAGTCAATTATGCTCCATATCAATGAATCATGCTTGAGGAAGATCACTAAGCAACATAACTTTTTCTCTTGCCTCCATAGTTTATACATTGACCACTAGAATCTGTGTACACTACACGAGGACCCCTCAGACTCCAAAGGTTTGTTAGAACCTTATCCTCAAAGAAAAATGGAAAACACAGAGGAAGATAGTTTTAGATTATCTTGAAAATTAACCTCATTCCCAACAGGAAAGACTCCATATTTTATATATTCCCACTTCAATGAATGAGGAAGCTTGTGCGTAACTTATAACATTTGGCGGTTTACTTACCTTAGAATAACATATGTTTGTTGAGATATTATGATCATTGAATATTTCAATGATCATATTATGTTTATCATTACATAAATAAATCATCACAATAACTAATAACCGAAATGAAACCATTCAAGTGGCATTACAGTAACCATAAACCACATATACATTGTATGAAGTGACATAAACATCACATGACTTATGATACTACCTCATATCATTATCTGTGATATAGATAAAATTTTATATCATGTATTATGATATAATTTATTATTATAATACTATTCACTAGTTTTAGTGCATTTCTAACAATCCTCTTCTTGTACTAAAATCTCATAAATACTTTATATAAAACTTTACAACCCTTTGTGAATCCATACAAACTCTTTTGGATATGATGTATCATATTTTATTCATTTTAGAAAAAATAATTTTTCAAAAATTTAATAATAATTCTAAGTCCTAACTTCATGAACCTACAAGAATTTATAGTGTTAACAACAAAATTAGGCTTCGACCCCGACCTTAAAAAAACAAATATGAATTCCCGAATTCATAAATGTAATCAAAGAACAGCCTCTAGAAAAACATCATTACTTCTAAAGATATAAAGGTTTATGGAATAATCATGATCAAACATACTATTATCTCCATATGAACATGTCCACCATAAGATATATGATATAAATCATATTTATAATTATACAATACCTTTGTTAATGACATCAAGAGACCACTAGAAATGGAATATGTTAATCTAGTATATTCCAACTCATTCATTTTTTTATTCTTTGAGTAGTTTGATCATACATAATTATCACATCACATGTTAATCATTCTAATAGATAATAGAATTACATTTTACTTTTATTAGCATGATCATGCATTTTATCAATCACTCAATTGAATTCCCAAATGTATTTTCTTATCATACAAATAAATAAATCCCATCTTGGTTGAACTTGATTAACGGCATGATCAAAAATATACCCAACCACCATATAATTAGATCACCATCAAGGATGGTGTAAGAAAGGAATCAATGTCTGATGGTTCACAAGAGAAGTATCTTTTCAACCTCTAGTAACAAGTATTTAATAATAAGAATACACCCTTAAGTATATCAATAACCGTATGAAATTTCATGTGATATAATTTTGTGGGTCAGTCCAGATAATAAGTCTCTAATTAGTATCATGATTCTACTCTATATCATATATAAGATTATACTCAAGCTAACCTAATCATATTATCACAACCCACAGTACTATGTAATGGTCATCGATTAGGGATAAATCAAAGGTGTACTTTGTGGGGATTTTATCTCTCTACTGTTCATGTTTAATAAGTGTAACATACATAAATGAATGATAAATAAATATTTCATTCATTATAAAATCATGATACATTTTACAACCATTACATACAATATCTCATGTATCTAATACCCATATATTCAACATGGACCTCATGTTTTTACCATGATAATGGCTTTGTCAATGAATCCACTACATTATCCTTATAGTCACCCAACATATATTTACATCTCCCCTCCCAATGATCTCTCAAATGAGATTTTATTTTCAAAGGATGTTTTTTGTCCTTTGGTAAGCCTAAGGTTACTTGGCACGAGTAATAACTCCATTATCATCAAAATAAAGATCAATTACTCCCTCAATTCTAGGAAACACCCCATGTTTTGAGATGAAATTTTTGATCCAAACAACTTCCTTCGTAGAATCTAATGCAATGATGAACCCTGCTTCTGTTGTCGAGTCTGACACACTAGTTTTTTTGAACTTTTCCAACTAGTATCTCTACCATTAAGAAAAAACATGAAACTAGATTGAGATCACATATCATCCTTGCTGGATTATAAACTAACATCAATTTAACCATTTATAATGATCACATTCACATATCGAAAGACCAAGAACATATCCCTACTTATTCTCAAGTACATAAGACTGTTCTTCACAACAAACTAGTGAATTTCATTAGGATTAGATTATTATCTGATTCTTATGATAAATCATAAGCAATATAGATTCGAGTACACAACATGGAATACATAATAGGTCCCATGGAATATGCATAAGGAATCCTATCCATCTTTTATAACTCTTTTTAAGGATCCTGAATATTTTTGATATTTATGCCATGAAATATTGGTAAAGATCCCTTTTAGAGTACTTTATGATAAAATTATTTAGCACTTTTCCAATATATGTGTTCTGACTCGGTTTAAGTAACCTATTTGATCTATATATATAGATATTCATACATAGTATGTTGGTTGCTTCACTCATGTCTTTCATTGAGAAGAATTTTTCCAACCATATATTTACAAAATATAATGTTAGGAAATCATTTTGAATAAGTAGTATGTCATCTATATACAATAAAATAAATATCACAATAGTACTACTAACCTACTTATATACACAAGAATCATCCTCTTTATGAAACTAAATTCTTTAATTGAATCATAAAACTAGATATTCCAACTCCATGAAGCTTGCTTCAATCCATAAATGGATTGTTGCAACTTATAAACCTTAATAGTCTCATTTAGAATGTCAAAACCTTTAGGATGTATCATATACATTCCTTTTGACTAAATTCCTATTAAGGAAAGTTTTTTTTACATTCATTAGATATATATCATAATCAAAATGAGTTTTTATGGTGAGATATATCCAAATGAACTTTATCATCATAACTAGAGAAAGGGTTTCTTTATAGTTAATACTATGATTTTTGTGACCTTTTTCTACCATATTATCTTTATAGGTAGACAATCTACTATCCATGTTAGTCTTCTTATGGAAAACCCACTTGTATCATTTATATCTCAACCCTTTAGGTGCATCCATCAAGTTTCAAACTTGTTTTGTGTATATGAAGTTCATTTAATATTTCATAGCTCTCAACCATATTTCAGAATTAGACGTCTTTATAGCCTCTCAGTAAGAAGTATGTTCATCATCTCTAACAATTAAATCATCATAATTTTCCATAAGAAATCCATATCTCTTGGGATCCTGAAGAATCCTACCAGACCATTAAGGTTCTTGTGTAACTAGAGTCATTTATTTTTTACATAACTCTTTATGGAACTATCCCACTTTCTATCAGAGGAACACTTACTATTTTTTGTTCTTGAACTTCTCTAAGTTTAATTTTCCTCCCACTAAAACCATGATTTATATATTTTTTCTCATGGAATATATAAAATCAAGTCACCAACACTTTGTGATCAATAGGATCATATAAATAATATCCCTTTATTTCCTTAGTATAACCAATAAATAATCATTTATCTGATTTAGGGTCAAGTTTTTTAAAATACAAATTTCATAGACATTATTTACAACCCCAAATCCTTATAAAATACACATTGAAACATTTAATATTCCATATATATTATGTTATCTTTATGATTTCTTTAGATAGAATATAGTCATGTAGGAATGCACTAGTTTCTAGAGCATATCCCCATAAAGATATATGAAGATCACACCGACTCATCATCAATTAAACCATGAACAAAAAGGTACAATTCCTCCTCTCAGACACACTATTCCAATATGGTTTTATAGAACGATTGATTTTTGTAGAAATTCCATAATCTCTCAAATGACCAACGAATTCATGGATTAAGTATTTTACACCTTGATTTGATTGAAGAATCTTAATAATTTTTCCTAGTTGATTATAAACTTCATTATAAAACTCTATAAACTTTTAAAATGTTTCAAATTTGTGCCTAATTTTATTCATTTATTCACAATTTTTTTTCTACCCCCTTTAGTTATTTTTAAGTAAAAGTTCATAATTGTTGTGAAATATCCATGTTTTAATACTAAATATAACTTTGGAGCATTATTTGAATTAATATAGACTCAAGTCAGTTTAATATTTTAATTATAAATCCCACCCTTATTATCCAAATTATATGATTTTTGTTTTTAGGCTTTATAATTTAATTTTCTATAAATCATTCAAATGGATCTTGGGAAAATTCGGCCATCTAAAGGGTCATATAGACCACATAAGAAGGCCCACCAAATCTGTGATGAAAACTAGACCATCCATGAAGATAGAATTTCTGAGCTCAATCCAGAAGACCAAATTTGATAAAACTCTAAAATATGTTCTAAAACATCTATATACATACTGTATAAAAATTTAAAGGTCCAACTCCATAAATAAGGGTCCCAAATTGCACTTTTAATTCTAAGACACAATTCTGTCTGGGAATTAAAAATAGACCCCTTTTCTTGAATTTTCTACAAGTCCAATTGACAATTTGAGCTGATATTTTGTGGTGTGAAATAAAAAATAATTATTCCAAACTTTTTATAAAAAATTGTTTGAATTTGAGGTCATATTTCTATCCTAAAATGTATTCACATTTAGAAAAGAGAAACATTAGACACAAAAATGGATAGAAACACATAGTTTACCAAAACATCCAAAACTTTGGTTCCAAAAGTCCAATAGACACCAAATTTTGATGGAGAACTTTCAAAATCTATTTCTAAAACTTTTAATAATAATATATCTCTATATTCTACTTTATAAATGGTCAAATTGGTGATCCAAATTGAGGAAAAGTTTTGGATTGTAAACAGTACACCACCTTGGGCTATAAATACATCCCACTATTCTCCTTATAAAGGGTTGGAATTTACGAACTTCAGGAGGAGATGTTTCATGAATAGAGACTTTACAAGGGCCTATAAGTACTTTCCTTAATCTTATTTCAACAAGAGACACCTCTCATTCACTTTCTATTTCTTATTTGTTTTCACTTGTTCTCAATTGTAATCATGTAAGTTTGTTTTTATTTCAATTAAATATTAATGAATTTTTCTTCATATTAATATATAATTATTATCCATGTTCTATTGTAAAATATTAAGGTTTTTAAAATAGTTTAAATAAAGTTAAAATCCATTCAATCAAAAGTGTGTTTTAATTCACTTCACCGTTCGTGTGTGTGTTCGACGCACTACTCATATCTTGTGCCATTATTTTTATTCTATTTTTAATTCATCACCATAATCATATTAGACTAGATTAATAACCATATAAATGGATGAGTAAATAATCCATTAGGATATTCATAATTTTTGGATGTTAAGTGATTGAGAGCTTTTTCTCATTGAATATTCTTTAGGTTAACATTGTGTATGTTAAACTTAAAATGACATGAATTAATGACATGTTTTGTTTAACGTGTGGATTAAATGGATTATTGAAACCATAAATACACTACCATAAACATTTTTTATTGATATTATAAACTTAGTTATGTTAAGGCTTGGATTAAATCCTCAACACTTGGGAATTCTGATAAAAAATCATCTTGTGAAGTGGGTGTTAATTTAACGCAATATAAAGAAAATCTCAAGGATATTAAAATATTAACTCCCTAATGATGAAACCACCATAATAATTATTAAATTAATAAACCAAATACATAAATAATTCATTTCAAATAATCTATGGAAACAAAACCCTCCGCTTAAAAGAAAAAACAAAAACAATTGACTCCACAATTTGTACCATTATTGAGGATTCGACTTGAGTGTCGCTATATATATTATAGAAGAGCACCAGACCTTTGAACGATCAATATTATCTAATCAGACACACTTCAATTGGTTCTATTTCTAGATATGGTTCAACTAGTAGTTAATAGTTTTTGATTTTTGTAAAAAAAATAAGCTAAAAAAAATATTTTAAAAAAACACAAATAAAAACCTTCCTTCTCATAAAAATCATAAATGAAAAAAACTACAAAGAAAAACCCACCTTAATAATCCTTCAAAATTTTATTTGAATGCCTCATAGCCTCCAAAAAAATCCTTCAGATTTTTTTGACTTGGAAATCGAGCTAACTCTTCGCCGAATTAGGAGGAACATTAGGGATAATCAAATCACTCCAAACCCATTCATTTAAAATCCAACTATTCTAGATATAGACAATCCTAGGGAACAAAACCTTAAATAACTTGATACCCATAATATGAATTAACAACCCCTTGGTATTAAATATATAAATATTGAATCTGATTTTGAACTCAAATCAGGTTTTATTCATCTTCTACCTCATTTACACGGGCTAGCCAGTGAGGATCCCCATCTTCACCTCAAATAGTTCCAAGTGGTGTGCTCTACCATGATTCCTAGTGGGGTTTCTTAAGAACAAATAAAACTTAGAGCATTCACTTTCTCCTAAGACGACTTCAATAATTCATGGATTTACTACCTACCTCCCAGTTCCATAAAATCATGGATTGGCATGAAAAAACCATTCTTATAAAAAATTTCCCTGCTTCTCGAACTGTTTCTATCCAAAAGGAAATAAGTGGTATCCATAAATTCACCAATGAATCACTCTATGAGTACTACGAGAGGTTCAAGAAGCTTGTGAAAACTTACCCACACCATGAAATCCCTAACCAAATATTGATCCAAATTTTTATGAGGGGTTATTAGAAATGGAGTGAACACTTATTGATTTCACAAGTGGCAGTGCTCTTATTGAAAAAACTTCTACAGATTCACAAGATATCATAATCAACATAGATGAAAACACACAAAAATTCCATATAATTGAGTTCATGATCAAGTCAAAAAAGTCTAATAGAATCAATCCATAGAGCCCAACAAGGTGAAAGAGTGGATTAATGAGATTACATGTCTTATACGACAACTAAAAGTGGTTGGTAAAGACCCAACCTCATCTTCTCCATAATATCTATTCCTTAGACCCTTAAAAAATTGTGAAATCTATAGATAACCATCTCATCCAATAGAAAAATGTCCACAACTTTAAGAGGATCCATCTGATTGATCTAGACCAATGAATCTCAATATAGCATATGCTCAGTAGAACACCAACCCTCAATAATCAGGTATGTTCATTAGAAACTCCACCCAACCCCACTCTAATCCCTTCTCTTATACTTGTAACCATGGCTTGAGGTATGGTAATCCCATCTCTAATCCCCCTTATTTACCTCCTCAAAATCCAAACCAATTCCAATATGGTCAAGGTGGTGGTAACTTCCAGCTACCTTATCCTTTAGTTCCTCAACCTCAAAGGATTAATCCTCATCTTTCTCCTCCTGGATTCCACTATCCTAATGATCCTTAACAATTCCCAACCTAATACAAGCATGTTCCCAAGAACCCAAATCAAGGTACTACCAATGTGGGACATGCCTCTTATTCTAACCAACCATGGGAAAGTTTTGTAGAAGATCTTTCCTCCTTAACCCATTATAGCCTTAAAAACATTGAAAAACCAAATTGGTTAACTTGCATCCCACCTTAGCTAGAAGTAACCATCCAATTATTCCCAACTCCCAGCTCAACCCACTACTAAAAAACTGGTGTTTAATAGCACTGGTATTTATCAACACTAGAAAAAAACACTGATAAATGGAATCTTTATTTGTGCTAAAGAAATTACCAATAAATTTAACCCTTTATCATCATTTTTTTAGAATTGATAAAGGTACCATTTATTAGTTCTTTATTTTTAGCATAGATATAGGATATCCTTTATCAACAATTTATTTTTAGCACTGGTAAAAGGTACCCTTTATTAGTGCTAAAAAAGAAATGATAAATATGCATTTTATCAGTTCTTAAATAATAATCACTGATAAAAGGAATCTCTATCAATAATTTTTGAAAAGAACTGATAAAAGTGTCTCGATCTAATTAAAAAAACCTAACATATTGCGAACCAGTTGTAATATCAGAAGCTTTCCATGGAATCCACCAATTTTTGGTGCTCCTCCTTGGTGAATAAAATCTCAAATCACACAAACCCACTCGTATCACACAAAACCACTGCCTATAGTTGCTCAAATATCATTTGACATCTAGTGTTTAGTTGTAGTTAGGTTTTTTGAAGAAAAATCAAGATCTAGATCCAAGGGTCTTAGATTTTCTTCAACCTAGTGAGTTAAGCCTATGCTTTCCTTTGTAGGTTCCGATTCTATTTATGTATTTATTGTTTCGAGATTTGGATCTGAGGGTTTTCAATTTTACTTTGTAGATTCTGATTTTCTTTCTGTATTTGTGCTTCAGTTATTGTATACTATTTTAATTTTGTTTATGATCCATTATTTTCTTGATTACTATTTTGGATATCCTGTTTTGGTCTTTTTAAATTGTTGTTTTGAATCAATTTGCTTCGCTATCTACATCTATACCCCAGCTTTCTCTATAAGCTATTTTTTTTTGTTATTTTGAAATCTTAATGAATCAACTTTGGTATGTAGATAAACCAATTAAATAAATATTTATTCCACTATATAAATAGTGGATGTTTTGGATATAAAAACCTTAAATGAATGAGAAAATTGATTTATCAAACTAATTCTCAATCTGATGATGGTGCAAAGTATCAAAAAAATCTGATTTTATACAATTCATATAAGGGAATTTATTTATTTAAATTCTATTTTAATATTCTGGTGTAAGGGTTTTCCTTAAAAATTTATTTTTCTCAGAATTGTGTTGTTTTATTTTAAGAGAAATCTTAGTAAGGGTGATACCATATTTATTTATTTTCAACGGCTCTCTATTTTCAAAATTAGTATGGGGTTGTATTTATTTTAATATGTTGTGATATTATGCTGTAAGGGTTACATATATTTCTTAGAATTGTGCTGTTTTATTTCTTTATTCCAACTTCTTTATGGACCTCCCTAAAATCTCAAGGATGGGTCAATGCGTATTAGATGGCCTCCCGAGAATTTTTAGGTTGCTACATCATTTGTTCCAAAAAATTGAATGGAAGTTATCAAATTTTATATATTAGAAATTATTTTTAGGTATTCATCATTTTAGGTCTATATATACATTTTAGTTCTATATATACATTTAATTAAATGTAATATAATTTATACTTAAATAACCAATAAAATATTGTAAACTCATGTTACTTTCAAAATAATAAAATCAGGTAACCATATATACATTTTTTTGAAATAATTACCCTATCCAAAATTTAAATAATTATATTTTATAGAAAAATACCCATAATAATAATTATTTATAATTAATATAATTTAAAAATTATTATTAGTAGTATTTTTTTAGTTTAATTAGAAAAAACAGTATTATATATATATATATCAGATAATATTTTGTATATTTAAATAAATTTAAATGTGATAAATAATATACATATATAAATATAATTATATTCAAATAAAGTTACTAATATAATATATATATATATATATATATATAACATATAGATAAAATATTTAGGCAGATTCACTTTATTTATCTATGTATTGAATGAGGATTGACCTCCATTTTATAGTTTTTAACGGTGGAAGGCGTGAACCCCGTTCAAGTTTATTGCCTATTGAGTTAAGTGTGAATTAAGTACATGACTCCATCAACCTCTTTTTCCAATCATATAAAATCCTATCATTTTTAGTAAAATAAAACGTATTAAAAAAACTAAGTTTTATCGAAAAAAACACTATAAAAAAATCATCAACCAATTATTTTATTTAATTTTTATTAAAATAATTTTGTAAATTCAAGGATAAAAATGAAATTAATTCATCATTAACTCTACCTCCACATAAAATCAAATAAATTAATTTTATTAATATACTCTCGTCAGCTGAAATTATACTGTAGCAACCCAAGACCCCTGGACTGCGCAACACTGCAGTTACCTATTCTGATTCTTCTATCTACACCCTCTCCATTTCTTTCCCACACCTCACTCTATCATTTCTATAGTTGTATAGAGATTTTATTTGGAAGGAGTTGGTGGTAATGGAGGTTTCGAGCTAATAACTAGTTCCAATGGTGTAATTCTCACAAATGGTAGGCATTACCCAGTTTAGAGAACACAATGAAGTACAATTGTCATCCTTATCAACTTCATCTCTCAAATAGTTATTATTACATTTTGTTTCATTGATACTCATCCCACATATCTTTTATGTTTCTTATACCACTCTGAGCATTATTCATCCCATAGATGACTACTTCTTAGAGTATTTCAAGCAACACAGGTTCATATCCACAAGAGATAGAGGATGTGTGTAAAACAAAAAAATGCAATGATAAATGTTTGGGAGATGAGATGATGAGGATGATAGTTGTCTATAACTTTCAAATTTGAATGAATTCATAGGATAACACTGAACATAGTGAATAAATTCTTCTCATCCTCTTCACTCATTGATTGATTTTTTTGATGATATCTATTTGCATTTTTTTTATCATAATTCTTGCCTTACCATTAGCATATCCCTGTGGTCAATAATGTTTGCATAGTAAAATCATTATCCATATAATTAATGTATTGTTTCATATTTTTGTTTAATTTATTTCTTTTTATTATTACTCATATAATAATTGTTTTCTTGTACAAGTAGATTATTTTTTTTCGAGTCTACAACCAAGATAAAGACAACAAGGAAATGCATCAAGAATGCATACAACCATAAAAAAGGTGAATTCCTACTAATTATTTAATTAATTTTGATATCATTTTATTTACTATTTTTAATTTAATTTCCTTATCATTTTTATGTAATAATTATTTAGTATTTTTCATAGATTTTTATGAAGCCATATTTTGCTTTTAACTATCTGCAACAATCCAAAAAAGAGATAAAATGATTCTTTCTTCCAATGTTTCTATGCTTTCTATTTTCATTGAGTTTTTTTGAACTTCCAAAACTACATATTGAGTTGATGTTATTATCCAAAAAACCTTTATCGTTATTGAAAGCCTATGCTCTTCTAAATTTCAACAATGAGAAAGGTTTTTCTACTAAGAACATAAAGTCAATATGCAGCGTTGGAAGTTTGACATAGAACAAAAATGGAAGCATGGTAACATTATAAGTTAGGATTTTTTGAGACTTTGGGATGTGCATGAATCATCCTCATCTCAATCCGACACACGGTGTGACTGGTATAACTCTAAGTGCTTCTTTTTATTTAAAATTAACATTAATTTTAGTAAAATGTACAACAGACATACTCAAAAAAGATCAAACATATTCTGATTATTTTGATACATTAGGAAAATGATCCATAAGTTTTTTGAGACATGTAGGAATCATTTACACCTCAATTCGATGTACGATGTGATCTCTATGACTCAATGTGTTCGTTATTAGTTTAAAATCGATAATTTAGTTCAAAATATATCACTCACTAAAAATAAAGAAAACATGCTCATATTTTCTTGATAATTTAGGACATAGATTTATAAGTCCTTTTTGATGTGTAGGAATCTTTCTCATGTTAAACTGATACACAATGTGATTGTTATAGGTCAAAGTGTGTGTTTCTAGTTTAAAATTAAATTTTAGTAAAAAAACAAGTGACATACTCAAAACTAAGAAAATACATTTATATTGTTTTAATACTTTAGGAAAATGATAAATAAGTCATTTTATATGTTTAGGAATAAACCGTACCTCAATACGACACACGGTGTGACTGGTATGACTCCAAGTGCATCTTTATTTAAAAATGACATGGATTTTAATAAATAGGAAAATTGGCCTACTAAAAATTGAGAAAAAACATTCATATTGTTTTGATAATTTAGGTAAATGATCTATAAGAAATTTTTGACATGTATGAATCAGTTTCACATCAATCCGATGCATGGTGTTCCTAGTATGACTCAATGTGTCCATTATTAGTTTAAAATCGACAGTTTAGTTTTAAAAAATGTCACTCACTGAAAACCTTGCAAACAAGTTTGTATTTTCTTAATAGTTTAGGATATTGATTCATAATTAATTTGTGACATGTAAGAATTGGTCTCACTTCAAACCAATACATGATGTGATCATTATGAGTTAGAGTGTGTGTTTCCAGTTTAAAATGACATTTCAGTAAAAAAGACAAGTGATGTACTCAAAATTGAGTAAACACATTTAGATTGTTTTGATAATTATGAAAATGATCAATAAGTCATTTAAGAATGTGTAAGAATTATACACACCTCAATATAACACACAGTGTGACAAATATGACTCAAAGTGTGTCTTTTTATTTAAAATTGACATCAATTTTAGTAAAAAGGACAACTCACCCACTCAAAACCAAGAAAATGAATTTGAATTGTTTTGATACTTTAAGAAAATGACCCATAAGTCATTTGAGATGTGTAAGAATCATAAGAACCTCAATTCTACGCACGGTGTGACTGGTATGACTCCAAATTTATTTTTTCAATATATAAGTATCATATTAGTTTAAAATGCGCATCACATTTCCAAAACCAAGAAAACGAGCCTAGATTTTTTTCTCTTTATTTAGATTTTGTATTTATAATTTATTTTTATGATTTTGTAGTGTTTTTGGTGCTATTTTGTGATGTTATATCACACTACATTGGTGGGGAATTGTACTGTAGAAGCACACTTATTATGCCCCTTTATTAGTGCTTTTTTAGCGCTGATAAAAGGAACAATATTTTAACCTCTCTCTAGCAATCAACGCTTATATAGCACCGATAAAGGACATTTTATCTCTATTAAAGGCCTATTTTATAGTAGTATCCATTTCCCAACCGCAAGGGTAATGTAAGTTCAATTTCATTTTTATCAGGAAAACAAATTTCCATACCTCATTATGGATCCTCAAATTAACCTTTGAATGTTGATCTTGAAAATAAAAAGAAAAAAAACTAGAACAAGAACCTGGATACAATCCCTCACATCCTTCCTTTACTCTTAGGAACCTAATTACCTTTTCTCAAGATGTCTCTAAGCCAAGGAAGTCCTTTGAACTTGATCCTAAAATGTTCAAAATGTTTAGACGTGTTGAAGTCAACATTCACCTATTAGATTCTATAAAACAAATTCCTAAGTATGACAAGTTTCTTAATGAATTGTACAAACATAGGAGGAAACTTAGTATGATTGAAAAAGATTCAACCCAACAGTACATTCCCATGAAGTGAAAATATCCAAGGATCTTTATGGTTTCATGATAAATAGGGAGTTCCAAATTCGATGATGAAATCATAGACCTAGGAGCCTCAATAAATGTCATGATCAAATTCATATTCTCCAACCTTGTTATAGGTCCCTTGCACCCAATGAGTGTTTTCATCCAGTTATCCAGTCAAAGTAAAAATGGTCCTAAGGGAATAATTGAGGATTTCCTTGTCCAAGTTAATGATATCATCTTCCTAGCTGATTTCTATGTCCTTGACATGGAAGGTGAGATGAACTATTCTCAATCTACCCTAATTCTAGGAATACCATTCCTCCCAACAGCTAGAAATAAGATTTATGTCCATGAAGGCATCCTATCCATGGAATTTTGTGACCAACTGGTCAAGTTCAATATCTTTCAAGACATGTGATATACATCTGAGGATCACTTTACATTCTCAATTCATTCTTCTAATGACACTTCCAAGAGTGGATTCACCCCCATTACATCATGTTCACCATGATCTAATGAGACAAGAGTTTTTGAAAATTTCACCCAGATTAACCAATTCATAAATGGGGAAGTTGATTTTGGCCTTCCATTTATAGAATCCATCAATATAAAGGATCTTAAAAACTCTATTGAATTCCATATCAACTCTATTCTCTATTTATCCACCTTGGACAATATTGAGGAAAATGAATCAAAACTAACTGAAAGACCTTCCTCCAAAACTGAGTTATCTATCCTAAAAATCAAAGATGAGACTGATATAAAAACTCTTCCTATGAACCTGAAATATGCATTCCTTTTCCATGACCACTCTTATCCTATCGTTATATTTACTTCACATACTGAAATCGAGGAGTCCAAACTTTTTCAAGTTTTAGAGGAAAGAAAAATTCCCTAGGATGGACCCTAGATGAAATTCCTAAAATCAACCCCACCCTTTTCATGCATTAAAAACATCTAGAAGAATCATCCAAAATAATCAAACTACAAAGAAGACTTAATCCACTCATACTTGAGGTAGTTAGGGAAGAGACTACCAAGCTTCTCCAAGATGGTATTATCTACCCAATTTCTGATTGTGAATGGGTTAGTCTGATTCAAGTGATACCTAAGAAGGGTTGGATAACTGTTTTCACAAATGAACATGGAGAGGTGGTAAAAAATTGAGTGAAAAAATAGTGCGTGTGTATCAATTATTATAAATTTAATGATGAAACATGAAAAGATCACTACCCTCTTAATTTCCTTGATCAAATTATAGAACGATTAGATGGAAAGTCACATTATTGCTTTCTTGATGGATACACTGACTAATTTCAAATCCTAATACCACCTTAAGAATAATAAAAGACTACATTCACTTACCACTTTGAAACATATTCATATATAAGAATGTATTTTTGCCTTAACAATGCTCCTACAACATTCCAAAGGTGTATGATGAGTATATTTTCCAAATTCATTGAGCATTGCATGAATTTCTTTATGGATGACATTAGCATTTATGGTGAGTCATTTGATACTTCTTACATTCACTCTCTATGGTCCTACAAAAGTGTTCCAAATGTAACCTTATGGTGAATTTTTCAAAATCTCACTTTATATTTACTAATGATATTGTTCTATGGAACATAATTTTACAAGAGGGTATTCAAGTCGATCCTACCAAAATTGAGGTGATCCGATCACTTCCTAAAACACATCAATTTGTCACATCCATTCATTCCTTTATTATACTAGTTTATATTGGTGATTCATCCACAACTTCAGTATGATTTTCCTCCCAATCACCCAGATACTCTAAAATTATGTTAGATTCCATTTTGATGAGATTTTAAAGAGATCCTTCATTGAACTAAAAGTTTTTCTTACATCTTCCCCGATAATAAAACCCTCAGAATTGGTCCTTACCCTTTAAATTAACGTGTGATTCTTTTAATAGGTCCATTGGGGCCATTATTGGTCAAATAAGATAAAATATCCCTTATATAATCTATTATGACTCAAAAACATTGGACAAAACTAAATCTCACTACACTATGAATAAAAAGAAACTTTTAGCTATGGTTTTTTCCTTGGATAAATTTCGAACCTACATATTAGGTTCCAAAATCATCATTTTAATAGAGAATTCAGATTTAAAGTTCTTAGTTAAGAAAATTGATTCCAAACAAAGGATAATAAGATGGATCCTAATGCTCCAATAGTTTGAAATTGTGATTAAATATAGACCTATAAAATAAAACCCTGTGGATGATCACTGGAGTAGAATTTATAATTATTATCATTTTGAAATAATTGATCCTGAATTTCCAACTGAACACCTATCATATCTCACTCCAAAGTTACCATGGTATTCCCCAATTTTACATTACTTGGTTTCTGGTGTTTTTCTTATTTTTTTTCAAAAGAACAAAAAGTGAATTTAAAAAGCAATTAAAAATTCTATATTTTGGAAGATAATAAACATTAGAAAACTAATGATGACATGGTAAATATAATATGTTTTGATGAAGATGAAAATTACTCCATCTTATAATTCTACCACTCAATTCCTGGTGGTGTCCACTTTGGACCACGAAGGACCTCCTGAAAGGTCCTTGACTTGGGATTATTCTGGACTTCACTCTTCAAGGATTCACACGAGTTCTATAAATCACGTACCACTTGCTAAAAGTTTGGCACAATTTCTAAATAAAATGAAATTCCCCAAAATACCTTAATATTCTATGATATATTTGATGTTTAGGGAATGGATTTCATGGGACCATTCCCCCATTACAATGAATTCTTATACATTCTTATTATATCTTATTATGTTTCTAGGTGGGTCAAGGCCAAATCTACTATGAAGGATGATGCACATACTATTGGTGAGTTCTTCAAAACCCACATTTTCCATTGATTTGGAACTTCGCGTGCCTTGATAAGTGACTTAGGAACCCATTTTTGTATCATAACATAAAATATTTTCTGAAAAAGAATGGGGTTATACATAAAACTTTAATTTCATATCACCCCAAAATAAATGGAATGACTGATATTTCTAATAGATAAGTGAAAAAAGTGCTTGAGATAATTGTAAATCCCACCAGAAAAAACTGTCCTGAAAGACTTGGTGAAGTACTTTGGGCTTATCTAACTTCCTATAAAACACCCATTGGGATGTCTCCATTTAGGCTAGTTTTTGGTAAATAATTTCATTTACCAGTTGAAATCTAACATAAGTCATTTTGGGATGTCAAAACATGTAATTTTAATTGTGATAAATATGATGAAGATAGATTGTTACATTTGAATGAACTAGAGGAGCTTTGACTTGATTGTTACGAGAATTCCAATCTCTAAAAAGAAAAGGATAAAGTACTCCATGACAAACACATCCTGTGAAAGGTATTCCATGAAGGTGAAAAAGTAATTATCTTAAAATCTTGATTTCAGATTTATCTAGGTAAGCTTAATTCTCATTGGGAAGGTCCTTTTATTATTACTAATATTTACCCATTCGATATAGTGAAATTACAAGAACCAAATTAAAAAAGTACATTCACGGTTAATGGAAATTGGTTAAAGAATCACCATGAGATGGAACACATCTCAGGAACCACATCGACTTCCATTGAATCCCCAACCACTACGGTAGACCCACCACTGGATGAAGATGATGACCCACTAAATCCAAACCAGGGGAACCTATTTCCCTTTAACTTATTATTTCTCTCTTCTTCCTCCTATCTCTATCTCTATATACTTTTATTCTTCTTCCTATATAATTCATTTTACCACTTTATTAATCAAACCCTTTTTTCTCTTTCTATTTTGTGTGGGTGTGTATTTTAAAAACTAAAAAAAACTAAAAAAATACAAAAAAAGAAAGAAAAAGGAGTCATAATTACTCACCATTAAATTTTGAATTTTTGTCCAACCATTTTGGGGAGTCAAAAGAATTATTTTCATCTCAAACATTTTTTATTTTCATTATAATTTTGGATAAAAAATTTTGTGTCAAGAATAATAAATTTTGAATGCTCAATTTTTTGTTTGGAAAATATTTTTACCCAAACTGTGAGTAATAATGCCAGCTTTCTTTCCAAGGTCACCTATGGTATTATTTTAATATTATTTGTTTTACCCACCAATTGTGAGTCTTGATTTTATGGAACTTTGATATTAATTTTCTACCTTGGTGTACATTAATATGATATAAGCATTTTCTTAACTACATGAGAATCACAATATCCAAATATCCTCCCATTACCCTTACATTAATCCTCCTTTTAAATCCCATTCAAGCCTATGAATAATTTTTTTATAGCCACATTACAATCCCAATACCTTATCCCACACAACATCTACATGTATTTTCATTGCACAATTTATTGAAATTTAATTGTGTGGGGGAATGGTTTTCATTTTGGGTATATTTTATTGATTTTCAGCATGTTATAATATGATTGAGGGAAAGAATCTATTTATGTGTGGGGGATATGTTTTCATTCGGTGAGTTTTGGGATGGATTAATGTATAAGTAATTTTTTTCATCTTATTGAAAAGTGTTAAAAAAAATTAAACAAATGAAAAAAATGAAAAAAATAATGGGTTGTGTCTTGGGTAGGTTAAAAACCACTCTTCCTAAACCCTTGATCTTTTTATAACTATTACAATTAGTGTCTTGAGGAAATCAAACATGGGTTTGGGGATGAGTGTGATATTTTTTTCAAGTTAAACTTTCAAAAAAAAAAGAAAAAAAGAAAAAAAAGAACCCTTATGTCATTGGGAGAAGTTTTTTATTTTGTAAATATTTCATTTTTTCATCCCATTAAAATTTTATTCCTCTTTTGTGTCTTCCTCCATACAATCATTCCCTTGTAAATATGTGTTTCCATTTCCTTCCATGTTTCATTTCAAAAAAAATTTGCATTATTTTTCCCATGTTAGTATTTTATCCCTTTTTTCCACTCCTTTGGACACTGTATTCCTTCCATCCTTTAGCCACTGAAAAACCCTAAAATAAATACCTCATGATTATTATGCACTTTAGGATAGTTAATAGAATCTTAGATCTATTTCAAACTCTAATATTTTCACTTTTGGTTGGTGAATGAGTGAACATCAATAAATAAATTTTTATCATCTTGAGAGGAGAAAGTTACGAGTGCTTACATTTTCTATTTCTAATCTTGAGCATGAAAAATTATTTTTTGGAGCATTATTGCTATAATAATTTTGGTGTAATTCTTTATAGATGAGTGAACTAGTCTAGATACCCATGATTTGGGAATTTGTTTTTAATATTTATTGGCAAGTGAAAATAATTTTGTTATGTATTTTTTATACATGAGGACATGAAAAAGCCTAAGAATAGAGGATTTAATGTTATTCATTTATTCACAATTTGTTTTCTACTACCTTTAGTTATTTTCAAGTAAAAGTGCATAATTGTTGTGAAATACCCATGTTTAATACAAAATATAATTTTGGAACATTATTTAAATTAATCCAGACTTGAGCTAGTTTACTATTTTAATTATAAATCTCATTATACTTATCCAAATTATATGATTATTGATTTTTTATTGTTCTTAATTTAATTTTCTACAAATCATTCAATTGGATCCTAGGCCAATTCATCCATCTAAAGGGTTATATGGATCACACAAGAAGGACCACCAAATTTGTGATGAAAACTGGACCATCCATGAAGATAGAAGTTCTGGGATCAATATAGAATCCAAAATTTGATGAAACTCCAAAAAATGTTCATAGTCATTCAGATAAATCTTGGATAAAAATTTAAAGGCCCAAATACACAAATAAGGGGCCCAAATGATGCTTTCAAGTTTATCCCACAATTCTATCTGGGAATTAAAAAACCCACTTTTCTTGACTTTTATACAAATAAAATTAACATTTTGAGCTGAGATTTTTCCATGTGAAATCCAAGATACTTACAAAAAACTTTTTATAATAAATTATTTGGATTTGAGGGCATATTACTAGCCTAAAATGTTTTCACATTTAGACCAGGGAAATATTCTACACAAAAATAGACAACAACACATGGTTTAAAAAAAAATTCATAAATTTGGATCCAAAAGTCTAGTGGCTGTAAAATTTTGAGGGAAAACTATAAAAATATGTTTATAAAACTTTTAAGAATAATATATCTCTAGATTATTCTATCTAAATGGTCAAATTGGCAAGCCAAGTTGAGGAGTAATTTTGGAATGTAAGCATTCCCCCACCTTGGGTTATAAATACATCCCCCATTCTCCTTGAAATGGGTTGAAATTTCAGCACCTAAGGAGGATATTTTTCATGACTAAATCCTTTATAAGTTCCTTTTAGGACTTCACTTAATCTTGTTTCAACAATAGAGACCTCTCCTCCACTTTCTATTTCTTATTTGTTTTCAATTGTAATCATGCAAGTTCATTTTTATTTCAATAAAATATTAATGCATGTTTCTTCATCTTAATATATAATTATTATACACATTATATTGTGAAATATTAAGGGTCTTAAAATAGTTTAAATCAAGTTAAAATCCCTTTCCTCATTTTCTTTCTCATTCAATCAAAAATTCATTTTAATTCTCTTCACCGTTTGTGTGTGTTCAACACACTACTCTTATCTTGTCCCATTTTTTATTCTATTTCTTAACTTATCACCGTAATAATATTAAACCAGATTAATAACCATCTCAATGGATGAGTAAATAATCCATTGGGTTGAATCATAATTTGGGGATGTTAAGTGATTGATAGTGTTTTCTATTTGAATATTCTTTAGGTTAACATTTTTTATGTTAAACTTAAAATGTCATGGATTAATGACATGTTTTGTTTAATGTTTGGATTAAATGAATTATTGGAACCATAAATACACTATCATAAATAAGTTCTTATTTATATTAGAACCCTAGTTAAGTTAATTCATAGATTAAAGCCTCAACACTTGGGAATTCTGATAAAAAATAATCTTGTGAAGTGGGTGTTAATTTAATGGAATATGAAGAAAAGATCAAGGATATCACAAGATTAACTCCCTAATTATGCGTTAAAAAGAATAATTATTAAATTTTTAAACTGAATCCATCAATAATTCATTTCATATAAGCTCTGAAAACAAACCCTCCCGTTCAAAAGATAAAACAAAAACAACTGAATTCAAAATTTATATGATCGTTGAGGATTCAACCTGAGTGACACTATACAAATTATAGAATAGAACCAAACCATTGAATTATCAATAGATGAAAATCATATATTATTCAGTTCCTTATAAGAAATACATAACCATGGAAAATGAAATCATCATTAAAGATCATGAAGTACCTATACCCACCACTTTCTTATATACTCATTGATCTATATATATACCTATATATAAGATTTAATAGTCTACTATCCCTCTTAACTTTTCCACTAAAAGGTGGTTTAGAATTCTTTCCTAATAAACAAGATTCAGATTTATAAATGATTCATAATTTAATGATTACAACAATCTACATCTATATACTCTTTGAATGTGTTTCTCAATTATATGCCAAATGAAATAATTCCACTAATTAGTGGTGTTATAATAAACTATAACCTTATTATCATAAATATTATAGACCAAATTATCAATTTCTAGAATGTACAAACCATTCAACATATTTAAAATCCCATAAAACATTTCATTTATTTATATAAATCAACCCTTTTTTATTTATAATGAATTAAAATCCATTTCTAAATAAGATAAATAAATCAAATTTCTGTTTAATTCAGGAACATAATAACAATTTATAATTTTAGAATTAATCTAATAGGTTGAATTAGATCAAAAGAGACAAAAAAATCCAATTTAGTAACCCTTTCCCCATTTCCAATTCATAAATCTACTCATTTCATCAATTCTATTATATTTCTGAGTATGTGTTTATCAGCACACATGTGTAATGTACACCTGGAATCCAATAACAATGGGATAGAAATAGATAAGTTGATTTCTATAAAATTCATATTCACATTCATAAAATGTATCTCCTTGAGAACACTTATCAACCTTAGATATAAATCTAGAATTTTATTATATATTATACCTATAATAGACCTTGAAATGATAACCACGATGTATACCATAATCTATAAAAAACATATTTATCAGTGAATATATTGTTTTATATCTTTTCATCAAGGAATTTTAATGAAATTACTCACATTAAAATGAAAACCCCATACATTATTACCTTTAGTGGTCCAAGATACATATTTACCTAAGTAATGATTCTTCTTTAGCATTTCTCTCATCACTTAGTTATTTAGGTAGGACATCATTCTAGTCATATCACATATAAATCTTGGATAGTTGAGTGGATAAAACCTTTCCCAAATCCATTATATAGATAAAACCTAACCATATTCCTCCAGTATCTTAACTCTTAGAGATTCCCAGCTAAGTGTTACCCAAATATCGAAATGGGATATAGTTACTGAATTCTTAAGGTTCACCACATCCACCATTACTTACTCAAGATAATCCATGGGAAAATTATTTTCTAAAACCTACCAAGTTAAAAGGTCTTGAAATGCGTTTTATTTGGAAGTAATCTCACACTTAATATTTGAATTGTTTTCTTAGTCTCAACAATTTAATATATATCATATGTATATTAAAATTGATAACTATTACATCACATGTAATCTTTATTATCGCATGTTTTATTACTCTATGCATACATGATTTTAATGATTTAGTTTTGGAATCCATATTCCATCCATTTAATTAATATCCTCAAGCCATATTAATGTGCAACTCTTTACACAACCCATTGTTTATGTTACTCATATAAAAATAGAATACAAATATATTTACATGTATTCAAATACATCCAATGTATAAGGTATATGATACTCTTTAATATAAAGGATTAGGATTATATGAAACCAAAAAACCCCAAAATATTAAGCATAGAGTGATAGGTATGCAACCCCTATTTTTTCATAAAAGCCTTAAGACTATATACCAACGAGTAGTCTGACCCAAAGTACCTCCACCAACAATTCTTTACTCAAGAGAGATATCAATTTCATCACCACTCTAACTCCTAATATTTATAAACTATACTTAAACTTTAAATTCAATTTCAAAATTTCATAACAAACCAAAGTTAAGGAAAATGAAAAATAAATCTTATGTTGTCATACCTAGCATGTAATACATGGTATAAAAATTTTATAAGAAGCAATTTATCATCTAAATTACAACATACACAATATTCACATCATATAAACATTTTATATACATGAATAATAAATAGTAATAAATAAATAAATAAATACTTTATTCATTTTCCAAACCTGAAATATTAATATAAATGTTTCATATTCCATTTAGGCATAAAAATATTCCATTTATAATCCTTAAAAATTATCTTTTATAAAAAAATTATAAATTGTAAGTACTTTTACATAAAATATTAATTTGTTTACATTTTGGATCATATCATATTTTATGATTAATAATATATATCATACACTATAATTCAATTGGATCTTAAAATAAGTATTATTTTGGGTGGCCCATCATTTTTAATGATATTCACTATAATATAGAATTTCTCATTGCATTAAATTTATCATAATAAGAGATATCAACTATATCATTGTTATGATATGCTTCTTTGTTTTGTGAAACCCAAATAATTAGTTATAGCCTATGACAATGATTATTGTAACTTATTATGTTGTGTAAAATCATGGGATTTGATGAATCATACATTATGATTCATCCATATGTACCCTATGACTATGTAAAACACCGAGTTCCTTATGGTATCCCATATCATAAACAATAGAATAAAAATCCAATGGATAACACTTAACCATTTCATATCATAAATTATGATATCTCATTAATAATCTTATAATATAAATGTTCTTTATAAAATTGATATGGAAAAATGTTGATTCCATGATAAAGGAAGATATTATACCATTGATGGGAATTGTTTGAAAATATCATGCTCATAAACAATAGAAGAAACCCATTAATTAACCAAATCTATCATCATGGAATCAACATGTAAAATTTAATATATAAATATAACATGTGTACCTAAAGTAAATTATGCTCCATATCAATGAATTATTATTGAGGAATATCACTGAGAAACAAAACTTGGGATCTTACCTCAACAAGTAGCACACCAGCCACTAGAATCCACATATGCTATGTGAGTACCCCCAAACTCCAATTATGTGCTAGTATATTCTCCTTGAATAAAAATGTAGAATATAGAGGAAGGGATATTTAACTTGGCTTGAAAATATACCATACACCCAATGGGAAGGATCCCATCCTTTATATGGACACACTTCAATGATTAGGGAAGCACATTCATCATTTCCCATAACATGTAGTGGATATCAAAAACATTTTTTATTGATATGTTTCATAAATAATGAAATAAAAAACATAGTATGTATATTAAATAGTCACTAAATCATAATCAAATAAAAAAATATACAAGAATCAATTTGATAAAGACAACCATTTAAAATTACAGGAGACATGAAAATTTAATCTAGTGAATAAAAATTACTTGATCCATAGTGATATAAACAACAAGGTTACAAAATAAATAATAGAAACATGTTTCCTATTAAAGGTCAATAAATAAAATTGAAATAATTAAAATAAACATAGGAATTTATATATTTTGGTCACACTTATACCAATATTTATGATAGAAACATCACAAGAAATATTCTTTACTATATAAGAAATCAAAACAAGCATAAAATAGAGAATGATGTGAAAAAAATAAATAATTAGCTATCTAAGATGAAAAACATCACAAAACCATGAATTATAAGAAAACCCCAATCCAAGGAGATGAAATATGATTCTAACTATATGAAATCTACTTTACACTAAAGATCCCTTAGAGGGAGGTTGACATGACCACATGTAGTGAATTTATAATGGAGGAGCTAAGAGTTTATCTCAATTAAGACATGGTCAATATAACATTGATCTCTACTCCAAGAGTTATAGAATTCTTAGAAAATTTATTCTATCCTATAGTGTCGTGTTTAGATAACTTTCACTTTGGGATAATGTTATGACTTATTTCTTAAGACAATTAATTCATGAGACTTGAAGGTATTTTTGTATTGTGTTTATTAACAACATGATCATGGGTGAGTTAGATACAAATTGGAGTTGAGTTGTAATACAAAGGAATGAATATTTCTTTAGTTCAAGAAAACCATGGAGTGAAGGATATGTGCTATGATATAATTTAGTATAAAAAAATAATTGTTTTTCTATTTCATAGGAACTCATACTATAAACAAATGGTGTTGTTCCATGATGGAGTTATTAAAAATTTTGGGGTATGAGTTACATTGTGATAAAGAGACCGTAAAAATTTGGTGTTACGTTGTCTAGGAAGATGGAAGACATCACACCATAAGTGGACGATTCACACCACAATGAGTCATATCATGAGATTCTTGTGTTTTAATGGAATGAGAAGCTAAAGATACCATACAGAAAGTTCTATTATAATGCCTCAATAGGTCATCTACAAATATGAGTAGATATAAATACCATGCCATAGTGTATTCACCCACACCTCAATAGAGAAGTTATTATTGTGGATCTATAATCTATATCTTTTAAATATGGATATCATGTTCAAATTTAAATCACCATACTATGATCCATGATGGGTCTATAATTATAAGTATTCTCAATTGAATAAAAGTGTTATGGAACTTTGATATAACTGTTCCCCAATTCTATGGAAAATTCCATAGCGATTTTAACTAGGACCTAGGAGAAGAACAAGGGTGCACACATGATCCAAATTATAGAGGCACATGAATTTGGGAAGTAAAGATTTATTTACTTGTTGATCCTTTTATTTATTTCTTATACTTAGAGTTCATGAAAATATCTTTAAAAAAATTCCTTATTCTTGTTGATAATAAGATAAGAAATTTCACAATGAAATCACAACCATTATTTACCAAGGATTAACTACTCAATAAAAAGAGTGAGATAACCTTATAAAAAATACTTATTTCATGTGTGTTCTTTCTCTCTCAATCCTAAATCATCACATAATTTCATTAAATATCCAATATTAGTAAACTATGAAGGGAATATGGTTTTTAGAGTTAGTGTTTTGGTAACCATGGATTTACCCCACCTCTCAGTGGCAGTCTACTCTCACCAGGGCCTCACACTTAGTATCAGATCCTGTTGTTGCAAGGATCATTTTTATCATCTATTGGATATAGTTTCACACTTGATATCAAAGAATTATTATTTTTTTCAAATATATATTCAAGAAAGTTATTCCTTTTGGATCCTTATCGCAAAAATTCTAGGTATTTTCCCATCGACTGAGGTTTGTTATTTATCTCTAACATATTTTGTTCAAAGAGATATATGGACATCATAAACACTGTAAAAAAAGGATTTCACATGTTTTATGGGAAAATATTCATAATATGTATAGAGAATACGGATTCATATATTCTTATCTTATCTTGGATGTTATTTATATCACCAATATTGGTTTAAATTTTCCCAAAGTCAGGATGACCTACACTTTTATTGAAAAGAAGAATATTAAATCCAATGGGAGAGCCCGAAATTCATCACACTAATATATATTAGAGAAGGAGTTATCATGAGTTATGGGGATAAAAATAATGAATAAAATTATAATAAAACTTTATGATATCCATGAGGGAGATAATAAAGTAAAATTTCCTTGGTAGTAAACACATTGAGCTCAATTTGAGGATGTTTTAATGGGAGAAGATGAGTTGGTGGATGAATTATTTGTAATGGTTAACAAAATTGTAATCTCAATTAGAAGCCATAGATTAATTCTTGAGGATTAAATAATGGTAAAGAAATTTATGAGGTATCTATCAGATAAATTTGATGCAAATATTTTTTCCCTTGAGGACCAAGACTTGGATGAGTGGACCATTGATAAACTCAACAATGTCTTGATTTACTATGAGATAAGGAAAGGTAAACCTTAAAAAGAAAAGGAAAATTCAAGAAATTTATGGATTTCAAATCCTAAAAAGGTTTGAAACATCTTGATCCCAATAATTATTATGTATAGGAAACTAATGACAAAGATGTTTCAATGAATTTCAATGAATTTCTATCATTCTTTTCAAAAGGAATAAAATATGGAAAAAGTAAATATAAGGGTAAACTTCTTTATATGTGTTTCAATTGTGGAAAGACTGGATACTTTTTAGCTAGTTTTTATGAGAGGAGTAATAGAGAAGAAAGTGATGATCAATCTCAAAGATCATCAAGGAGAATCAAGGTGGCAAGCCAATGTAACAGAGGAAATGAAAACATAACAATAAAAAATAAATTTATCTCAAAACACGATGATGTATCTTGTGATTAGAAAAGATAAAAATAGGAGAAAAATTATAAGGTGGAAGGACTCAAAGCTTTTATAGTAAAATATAAATAGTCTAAATATCCCTCTTGTAAAGATGAATAGAGTTTAAGAAGGGACTACTGGTGTGGAAAATGAAGATGATGAAATACCAAAGAATTACAAGTGATGATATAAATTTTGGTGAGTTTGAAAGAAATAAATAAGCTTGAAAAATATAATACCACTTTGTGGAAGGAGAATGAATATATTAAGAAATAACTTAATACTCCATGAATCAAGAAGATTGATTAGATAAAAGTAGAGTTCACATGAAATATGGTTGATCTCAATAAAATCCTTGAATAAAGAGACAAAATTATTAAGATTATTAAAAAAATACGATAAATAATAATGAGGAAGTAAAGTCTATTGAGAAAAAATTGTTTTATTCCAATAATTCCTTAAATATCACTTAATTTAAGTTTCAAAATTCTATCAAGGAAGTTGGGGAAAGTTTTAAATCATTTGATAAAGTTATTGATGTTACTAATAAACTTAGATATTGTTATATAGTACCATAAAATATTGTATTATATACAAAATTCTATAATTTAAATGGTGAAAGTAGTGAAAAAAAGGAAAGAAAGTGATTAATTCACTAAAAAAATAGAAAACAACCATTTTAAATCTAAGTGGTGGTGTTTAAAATTTAAAAAATAATGAGGTGTGGAAGAATAATAATGTTGAGGATTTGCCTAAGTGAAAAGACAAAGAAAAGAAGAATGATTTTATATATGATTATATAGAAAAGAAGCAGTGGATTTCAAATTAGAAGGAATACCAGTGAGTATATTTTGATGAACCATATTTACAATAGAGGTAATTTTTACTTGAAGGAATATGTTTGTGATTTGGAGTCTATGGACATAAAAACTATGTGTGATGGTACAATATTCCACTACTTAAATTTAATAAAGGAATTGGATCGAAGGGGATTCAAACTAAAGTTCCTAGAGGCTATCCTCGACAACATCCAAAAGAGAAGTTAAAATTTAAAAACTATTTTAATCATTTTAAGGAAACTTGTGAGTGGTGTGTTATTCTAAAAACAAAACCAAATAGTGTCTCACTATACTACCAAAACAATTGAATAGTAATGAGAAATCAAAATCTATTAAGAGGATGACTGATCTTCAAAAATCATTGGTGGTTTTTATGACTTAAAAAGTAGTGAAAGGGGTAAATACTTGGATACTTGATAGTGATTTATTATCATATATGACTAAAAATAAGCAATTCTTGAATGATATACAAAGATATTATAGAGGATATTCCACTATTTAAAATTATGGATTGCTCAATTTCAAAGGATTTGGAAGTGATAAAATTAATGAGAATAAACTTGAATCTAGAAACATTCTATTTTTTATTGGTTGAGGAATAACCTCTTGAGCATATATTAGATTTTAGATAATGGGAATTAGGTAATATTTTACAATAATGGATGTTTCATAAGGATATTTAATGATGTAACTATCATTATGAAGGGAAAATGAACCAATGAAAACTTATTTAATATTTCCATTGATAAAAGTACATGTTGGTTGAGAATTAAAGAGGAAAATTAAATTTGGTATAGAAGACTTGTACATTTGGGTAAAAAGAACATGGATAATATAATCAAGTTTGTAGATGTAATGGATCTACTAAAACCGAATCATGAAATATTCAACACTTATAACACATGTCACAAAGAAAAAATGCTGAACAAGAGTCACTAGGCGGTAAAGATAAAAACAAATAAACCTCTTTAGTTGATACATATAGATATGTGTGGTTTGATTAGATTAAATTAAACTAATATAGATAAGTATTTTATTACTTTTATTGATGATTTCAATAACATGACTTATATCTATTTTATTTCAAATAAATTACAATATCTCATGGAGTTTAATAATTTTTGAAGGTGTGATAAAAATTAAATGGGATGTGCTATCAAAATATTTTTGTCCGATAATGGAACCATATAAAAGAATGATGACTTTGAGTAATATCTTGAGAAATATGAAATAATGAATGAATTTAGTACTCCATATACACCCACAAAAAATAAAGCAATTGAGTAAAAAAATTGGATTTTGGTGGAAATGGGAAAAACCATGTTATCATAGCATGGAACCTAAAATTACTTATAGAGACAATCCACAAAAATGGATACATATATTATTAACTAGTGTTTACTTTATTCAAATTTGGTTGACACACCTTATGAGATATGGTTTGGAAAGAATCCCAAATTGAAAATCTTAAAGGAATCACGATCAAAGGAATACATTGGGGAAAGTTTAATGAGAGGGCCTATGATTGGATTTTCCTTGGATATACACATGGTGGAAGGAGTTACCAACATTACAACAAAAATCCATGAAAATTTATTGATATATATGATGTTATTTTTTTTAGAAAATTAAAATTACTCATAAAAATCATTACATATTGATGATGATATTGAATATATTTTAGGATAAAGTGATATAAAAATGATATTAATTTAGTTCCAATAGTAAAGTTTAAATATTACCATGATTTTTAAATATATATTAATGTATAATTATTGAAGAAATGTGGATTTAAGTTTCAAATACTTAGAAATTTTTTTGAGCCTACAAATATACTTAGAGAAAAAACCAAGGGTGTAAAAACCTAGAGAAATATGATAATTTCCAATAACACTATCTTTATTTTCCAAGTTGAACCAAATAGTGTTGAAGAGGCATTGAAACATGATGATAGGATAACATAGATGGAATATGAGATAAATAAAATTGAGATGAATTCCACTTGGTAATTGATTTCATATCTTAAAGACATTAATATTATAGTAACAAAGTGTTTTTTATAAATAAACTCAATGATAAGGGATAATTATCCTGAAATAATGACTATATTGTATGAGAGGGATACTATAAAATTTAGGGTATATAATTTTATAATACTTTTTCTCTTATCATAAGTATTTAAATGATATAAATATTTACTTAAATATATTATAAAAGTAATTATAAAGTGTTACAATGTATTTAAATTCATTTTTTATTAATGGTAAACTCAAGGAAGAGGTCTACATTGAACAAAAAGAAGGTTTTATACTATATGGTGATGGTTTTTGAGTTTTTACTATTAAAAAAGAACTATATGGTCTTAAATAAATACCCTTATCATGGTATTAAAATCTTAAAAATAGCTTAAAGATAATGAATTTCAATGAAGTAAAGGTGGATAATGATCTATATGTTAAGGTAGGTGACAAAACTTACTCATTATGATTGTGTATTTTGATGAAATTATTTTTATAAGAAAAAAAAGAGACTTGTGAGAATTATACTTCCCAAATGAGAATTTTTTTTGAGATGTATATATTAACTGAGATTACATTCTTGTTGGGAATACAAGTTATGATCACAAAAATTTATATCTTTCTTTCATAATATAAATATTATCATGATCCATTGAAGAATTTTGGAATTGAAGGATTAAGAGATATATCTACTTATATATCACTTGGGAATAAGTTTTCCTGGATGAAGAAGGATGGAGTTATGATCAAACAATGTTCTAAAGGATTATTGTTAGTCTAATCTACTCGATGATGTTTAGATCATACATTATATTTTTAGTCACTATTTTTACATGATTTAAAAAAAATCCTAAGTATTCAAATATTATGATAGAAAAAAAATTCTTGTTCTATGTCAAAGGGATTTTTTATTATGGATTAAGTTATTAAAAAGGTATATTTTTTCATCTTTATGGATAATATGATACATATGGGATGGTAAAATTGGTGATCAAAATTATACTTTTGGTAGGGCATTTTTTATTAAAGGAAGGTTAATTTATTGAAACTATAATAATATAAATTCATTCAACTTAAGAGTAATATAATATTTTTATGTTTTATCATCATAATCTATAATAAAAATGATATGGATAAGATCTAAAATTGAAGACGTGATGGTGAATGTATCAAACCTAATACCTAATAAATATATTTTTTTATTTTTTGAGAAGACACTTTTAATGGTTATGTGCGAACCTTCATAACAAACAAATTTTTTTTTTGAAGAAACTATAAATAAATTAGACCAAAATGGAATAATCTAAACCATTCCAAATAATCCTTAAATTGTAAAATTTTCAGTCCTTTTTGAGATCCCAGTTGAAATGAAAATTATCCCATTCAGGCCCTTAATAAATGAGATTCTTAAATAGGGAAGCTATATTATCCTATATTTTAAGATATTATTCTAGATTTATTTTATCTTCATCTAAGTCTCATATCAAAATTTGATTTTGAAGGTCTATCTAAGCTAATTTTTTATTATTTCTACCAACCTAGAGATATCATGCATAAATCATATCAACTTCTTCATCCTGGGATTTAATTATAAATTCCTATTACATCATCTACTTATAATGAAGAATAAAGTACATATGGATTTATTAGACAATTATTTATCTGATTTACTTATCAACATTACCCATGTTCCATAGTTAACCTTGATTTTCAGTGATCTCCAAAGGAACCTATTGAACATAGAGACTCTCTACGACATTCTTAGGACGTTTTATGAAAACTTCTTGAAGAGGAGGTTGATCTTGGACTAGAATAATAATTTCCTTATCCTACTAAGGTAAATTAAAGGAAGACTAAGAATGTTTCTTAATGATCCACCATGCTTGTTGATCTATTATTCATAGGCTTTGAAATATTGTAATAATCATTCTAAACCTTAGTTTTCTTCCCTTTATTAACTGGAAAATACTCCAAGTTGGAGGTAATTTTTTTCCTTTATCCATTTCTAATTAGTAGTAATATTCATTTTTAATTCCCTCTTCATACTATGAAAATGTATTAAAATCTCTATACATCCCTTCATCATTCTTAATAGGTTCTTTAACAGGGAAAATTCACCCTTATTTTTCCACTTGGGCCATGCATTTGTTCACCCATCCAATTATCTAGTACTCGTTGAAATATATTCTATGTTTGAGATGTCATTCTATAATTAAACTCTAATGGATATCCCAACCATAAGAGGGGTTCCATAGGGAGTAGTAGATAATAGAAACTTCTAGACCATTGAGGAGATTCAGTCATAGACTAAGACCACATTCTCTTAACTAACCTGATCATCATTTGAGGCCACTAGAATACCCAAATAAGAACATAGAGAAGAAAATTAATTATTAACTAAATGAGAAGTTTGATGTAACTTTATCATTTAATTCACCACCTGTAAGGTCCAGAAGGGAATAATTTCTCTACTCAGTGAATCATAGGTGAAAGCTACATAATATTGGTTCTCATCCCAATATCCCCTTATCAATGAATATAATGTAGCATTATAGGTTGAATTATATTAATATTGAGTATCACTTAATTAAAGATAATGTGTAAATCCAAGATATTTCATTATAATATATTTCAATAAAGAAAAACGTTTCATATATCTTGATAAATTTACTAATAAAGGATGCCTTCTAGTACTTGAGAGTATCGATGAGAGTGTGTTCTATCCCAAAATCCTTGTAATTTTTTGATTTATTTCCCCCCTTTAATTACTTTGTATTTATTGAAAAATGGGTAGAATAAAAAATGATCTTTTCTAGAAAAGGGGGATATAAAGTAATTCTTTTTTCAGTTTATGAGAAAGGGGGAGAAGAGAATAATTTGGATAAGAGAAGAAGTTTTTTCTTATAGGGGGAGATATGAGGTATTGATTACTAAATATTTGATAATATATCATATGACTATTTGATTCACATGATGATAAAAAATGAAAATGGGGATATTGAATTACACTTAAAGGTATATTTATGATCCCTTATGAAGTGAATTTGAAAAGGGGAAGTTATGATTTGATATCAATTAAGAAATGTTCAACACAACACCAATCTCTATATTGAGAGTTAGAGAATTCTCAGAGAAACCATTATATCCTATGGTGTAGTGTTTAGATTAATTTAACATTAGTATCATGTCATTAATTGTTTCTTGATACAATTCATTAATAAATCATAAATGTATTTTTATGTTTTATTTATTGAAAACATGCTCATGGGTGTGTTATAGGCCAATTAGAGATGAGTTGGAATGTAAAAAAAATATTTTTTGAGTTGATGAAAATCATGACATGAAGGGTATACATCACACAAAAACATAGTGTAATAGAATAATATTTTTATATACTTAATTAGGTACTCATGAAATAACTAAAGTGTGTTGTGCTGCAAAGGAGTTCGTAAGTTATTATGGGGTGCAAGCTATAATGTGATGGAGAGACCATGAAAATTTGGTTATGTACTATCTAGGGAGATATATGACATCACACCATAAGTTAGGAAATCATTTAAAAAGAATATAATTCACACTATGGTGAGTAATTCTATTATTTTTTTGGTTTCACCAAAATAAGAAGCTAAATAGACCACACCATAAGTTCTATAGCAATTACATAGTATGTATTCAATAGATATGAGTAGATACAACTACCACACTATAGTGAATTCATCAATGTTGTCATGAATGAGTGATTTTTGAAGATCTATAATCCATATAATTTAGATCTAGCCATAATTATATAATTTACATCACTAAATCATGATGCATGAAAGGTTTATAAGTTTTAGGAGTCTCTCTTGGAGAAAAGTTCAATAAAAATTTGAGATTACTGGCCTCCCATTATAAGGATAATTATAAGGATATTTTTTATGGGACTAAAGAGAATAACAAGGGATCATATGTGATCCAAATTCTAGAGGCACTTGAGGTTGATAAGAAAATATAGATTAAATTATTGAATCTTGTATTTTATTATTGTACTTATAGTTCAGGATCATCTTTCAATTCCATTCCTTATTCTTGTTGATGATAAGATAAGAATGTATTAAAAGAGATCAGAACCATAGTTTACTAAGGATTATCCATTCAATAAAAAGAGAAAGTGAAACTTGTAAAAAACCTTTATTCCTTATGTGTTATTTATTTCTCTGTATCACATAATCACATCATTTTTTTTGAAATCCAATCACACTAACCATTGAAAGGAAAATAATTTAGATAGTCGGTATTTTGGAAAACATTGATTTACCCCCACCCTAAATGGTGTTCTAATATCACCTGGTACTTATACACACACAAACAAACTATATACAACTATACAAAAGCTAAGTTAAAAAATAATTGAGAAGATAGATAAGGGTTCTTATAGAGTCGATCCTCCTTTAACAAGGCTTGGTTACAATGATAAAAAATAATGAGATACTTTCAAAGCATTAGATATAGTATCAATTAAGATTTTTTCACCACATAATAGGTTCATATTCCATGATCCAATAGATATCCACTAGAATCATTACATGGGGTTTCATATACATCACTTATTCATATGAAACAAAATAATAAGATCTCAAATTATAATGAACTGCGTTGTTACTTGTTATTGTAATTGAGATAAATCTAACTCCAGTAGAACTGGAGCTAGGGGTGTTTTAAATTTATAAATTAAAATTTAATTTTAGGGGATTTAGGATAAATTTGAGAATTATTTTTGGTAGTTTCATAGAATTTATAAGTGATTGATGAAATCTACGAGAATAAAAGAGGCTGTGTTGCTACCATGTTGCATCATATACCATTAACTAGTGGTAAGGAAACAACTTCCCACTTCTATTTTAAGGGGTGGTAGAGCCTCAGTATGGGCCATCATCTATCCAATGGCTCTAAACTAGTTAGTTTATGTCCACTGAGTGATAGGTATAATTCCATTGGGTACCTAGTGTTTCCTTGGATCATTTTTTTAATTGAGTATAAAACCATATTTTCATGCTCAACCCCTTTATTTTTTAGATGAATGGGCATGTAGGAGAGACTATTTAGATAACCTATACAATTTGGTTCCTCACCTTGATCCCATATTTCCCATATTTAATAGGAGGATTAATTAAAGGTGTTTTGATGTACTGAATTAAGGCAATTGCCCCACTTTCTGTTAACCTTCATCTTCATCTTATTTTCTATTATTTAAATGATAAGGATTTATGAATTTATATTAAATTTCATCGAATCTTAGTGAAATAAAAATAATATTTAGGGATTTTTTCATGGTAGATATAATAGGATGAGACATGAGGAACACACACCGTTGCTCACTATATCGATAAATTTAAATCACACAGTGAGTTTTCTTTGGTATTTCACCAGTTTTTTCCTAAATTGATGATTTTTTGGGTGTTTAATCATCGGTATTTTTTTATCATGAGAGTGACCAAGGCTTTTTGTGGGAATTTGATGTGTGGACAGTTTTGGTTTCAATGAGTAGACACCAATCAATGAATTTTTCTAATTTATACTCAAATGGATAATTATGTAAAATTAACTATAAAAATTGTAACTAATTAAGGCTTATGGATTGAGGATGTAACTATTGAAAGGATGATGATGAGTGTATATTTAATGGATTTGGAAGAGAATAGTTTGAGGAATAACTTCATAATGAGGTATATAGTGACCCAAGCCTTTTACACATATTATTATATGATTTTTATCATAAATATCTATTAAATACAACCGAAGGATAAAAAATCCTAGTGTATTTGGATGACTAGGTACGTAATACATCAAAGTGAAGATAAAATAAAATGAATTTATTTTAATATCCATCATGATATCCTAAATCCCTTTGATATCTTAAAAATTCATAGTTTAACCTGGGAAATACATAAAATAAAGGGGTGAGCTAAAAATACCACCAAGGGAATGAACATGATAATGAATCATAACATGTGAGTCAAATGACATAACATAATATAATGAAAGAGAAGGATCATGAATAATCTCATGGTAAAATAACATTATTAATACGGTATCATACGATCATGAAAAAATAATAAAGGGGAAGCAACATATAACATGATATAAACATAAGTCAAGGCTAACTACAAAGACAACATCACATGGTGTAAAATTCCCATAATAGATTAGGTTTACTCTCAAATCCCATACATAACATCTCATGAAACAAAAAAATTACCCAATTAATTGGAGAAATATCTAGTCATACCCATCATAACATGTACATTCTTTTGTGTACCACAAAATGAAATCAATCTTAAGGAATAAACATAAAAATTAACCATGGAAATAAATGGTTTTCATTTACGAAAATAAATTATGGAATGTATTACCCTATAAAAGGAAGGTAGTATAATCTAGGTATATATGTGAGAGACATATATAAATAATTTAGAATCATTACATAATATTAAATAGATATATATGGTGAGTTATGAAAAGAATTACCATAACCCAAAGAAAAAGGGTGGTTCAGAGAGATCCCTTACCTTATGTTTCAGAATCATTATGCACTTTTGCTTAATGTCCTGAATAATAAAATAATATTAATTAATCAATTAATTAAGAAAATTTTCCATCCATACTTTATTTATTATAATTTTATTATGTTCATTTATAATCATTTTAATGAGATATAAAGATTATTTTTTTATTCCAAGATCTTTCGTTTCATAGTACTAAGGTTAGATCACTTGTGGATAATTATTGATGTTTTTATAAAATGAGAATAAAACTCTAGAAGTGATATGAAATGGTATTCATGTAATTATAGAAATTATAATTTTCCCAAATACCCATATGTGTTTTGATATAGGGATAATTCTTTTAGTAAAAATATCAATGTTATATGGTTAGTTCATTTAGGATGTTTTACTGATCGCCATAAACTAGATTTATTTTATTTAATTAAATAATTATTAAAATATTAAAAAACTTTGAATAAGTTATAAAATACTTATTATGATAATATTTATCCATAATAATATTTTTATAACCATCCTTGAAGGTGGTAATGAAAAATGAAGCATGTTGTTCATGGAGGCGGTGAACTAACCATTTTATAAACAACACTTTAATTTAAAAAACACATGAAGGGAGGGTATAATATGGATATTACACCAAAATAATAACATATTATTATATTTAGTATACTTTTGTTTCTATTTTTACATGGATGTGGATCATATGGGGGTAGTAGAAGAAGAATAAAATTAAAGAGGTTAGTCATGATTTTTACCTCTTTCTTTAGTCACCCCTTCTTAGGTTATCACTTAAAGCTCCTTGAAATCATATTTGGATGATACCAATAACACTAGTACATGGGGGAGAGTATTGGTAAGGGAATTTTATGTAATTTTTGAAATCTCCAAGGCTTATAAGGTGTGAGGAGAATGGGTTATGAGGGGTGTTATTTATAAGGGGAGGAGAGGGGTGTTTTTGAATATTATAATCATTAGTTTATTATTTTGGATCAATAATATAAATAGTATTGATTCTTGTGACTATATATAGTAATTGGTGTATGTGATTTTGAAATAATGGGTGTTTATATAATGAACCGACCCATCAGGGCATGCCTGTTTGGTGGAAGACCTAGCCTCCACTAGCCTAAGACTACCTTTAATAGGCTAGGGGATAGAGAACAACGACATGTAGGCATATCACATACATGGGACACCTTAACATATGATATATGTATGCATGAAAACACATAAATATCTATAAAATAAAGTAGAGATAATAATAAAACTAAAACCAAAATGCATGTATACATCTATCTCGAAATAAAAGTATAACAAAAGTACTAAAAGCATGAAAAGGGAAAAATAAACTCCCAAAAAAAAAACTGATAAAATCATCCAACCTTATTAGTAAGTAGGGACCACTATCAAATAAAACCACCGATACACACCTCAGTCTATTTATCTCACTAATATCTTCCTCCTTTGAGTCATCCTAGGATTCAATCGAAAGGCCTATCATCTGCATAAGACACAAAATGTGTAGGTATAAACCATGAAGGGGTGAGTATAAAAATACCGGTAGACACCCAAAAATAAAAATTAAAAGGGATCAAATGAAATGAAATATTCCAATCAACTCCAATCCATAGGATAACCTAAGTGAGAGAGTACATTAAACTCCATCTTGACCATTATGTGGCTATACATGACTAGTCATATCATCTATGAATGATGTTTCAATCATAAATAATTGCAAGGAATCCCATAATAACCTAGATATAATCATCATAAACTCTAAGTCTCATGGTATCAACCATACAACCAGCTAAAAGATTCCCCTTAAGGCTCAGGGTATCACTCGTCCATGATAACTCACTCTACAAGCCCTATACAAGAGATCTCAATCATTAGGTATAACTCTTCCATACATAATAGAAAACATCCTAGAGATCATATTGATCGGGTACCTATAAGCTAATGGAACATATCCACCATCCCTGATGGTGTATATCTGAGTGGACATGCTCATCAGGACTTTCTATGAAGAAAGTCACTCTAGTACCCAACAGATCATCATACTTAGCTAAGGGATCTCACCCATGTCTCATTGGGGGGGGGGATCCATGAACCCTACATGGAGTCCAGAATATCTCAACTCATAGATAGGGGATCACAGACAAGACCACTGGGGGACACCACAAACCCAGTCTGGAACTTCCAAGACCATAATGCTCAGATAGGGGATCACACCCAAGACCACTAGGGGATAATAAAAACCCCATCGAGGCTCAAAATCATAATATATGGATAGGGGATCTAACTCAAGACCACTGGTAAATACTGTTAACCCAATACAGATCTAACTTCCAAGTTGGAGATCACATAGATGAAGATTCCACAAAACCTAATGAAATAGCCTTCTAAGTAGGGGATCATATAGATGATGATACCGCAAAACTTTCTGGGATAAACTTTTAGTTAGGTATTTTTCCCTGTATACGGTCATGATGATACCACGAAACCCTCTTAAGGAATATGATGTGATAGAGGATACCACCTTGTCCCCTAGAGGGATACACATACTTTATCCAAGATCATACTATAGAGGGGATTACAATATTATACTGAGGATTCAATTCCACATAGTAACCTCATAGGAATGGGTGAAGTGAACTCAATCAACTGATACTATCCCACATGACATTGAAAGAAGTGTCCCACTAGAATTACCTCATGTAGCATCTCTAACATCAAAACCATGTCCACAATCATGTTATATGTAGAAAACTACTCAGGAGAGGCTACTAGTGGGCCTCCATATGATTCCTAAAGATGGATCTTCTTAAGGGAGAATTCACTAAGGAGAGTATATAGTGTGTACCCACAGTACATGATGAGTCTCTTGAATCCATCCCATGTCCATATCCACTTTCTATACTCAACATGTATGCGAAGAATACACGACATGTACCCCATGTCACACAACATGTGACCTCATTCAAACCCCTATGCATGTTCATTCCCACACATGGACTAGCTGACTATATCACCATACATAGAACGTACCCCATGTCACACAACATGGGACCTTGTCTGAACCCCTAGGGATTTTCCCACCTACACACGAACCAGTTGGCCATGTTTTTATACACGGTGTGTACCCTTGGTACATAGAGTGTTCCTATTATCCTAGCCCAATCTCGTTTCCTTGGCCATGTTTGTGTATTTCAACCCGTTCCCATGTCATCTGGACATGTACTGCCACACAACCATGTCCATTAACACAGTAAACCTAGCCATGTCCTCTTCCACATGGTATGGGATCACTATACGATGTGTACCCCTAGTACATAGTGTGTAGTTCCTAAAGTTCATCTTCCCAGAATGGAAAGAACACATGACATGTTATCCTACACTACACAATGTGTGATTAGGATTTATGAATAGGAAATCCCTATAAGCCACCAGAAACCACCAATTTCTACCTAAAACCCATAGATCTACCTCCTTGGGATCTATAATAGTCATAATAAGGCTATAAAACTATAAAAAATGAATACATGGGGATAGAGAAATAAATCTTGTAAATCCACCTACCTCATGGTGAAATGAAAAAGATTTGGGTTTAATGTGATGCTTGGAAGCTACTGTACCTCAATCTGGTGATGATTGGTATAAAAAATGGGTATTGACGACACCTCCTCACCTCAATTCATCCTTAGGTCATCCGTCTTCATGGGAGGAAAAATTAATCTCCCTTCATTTATTCATGAAACAGAAAGGGGGAGGGATTGGTTTATTAATTTAATTTTATTAAATTAATAAACCTCTATTTAACACCCCATAAACATTTGCCTCCAACCGAGTGCCCAATTCCGACAAACTTTATGCCATGCCTAGGGTAAAAACCACATTATGAACTCAAACACGTCTCAAATTTTTGTTCCAAGACTCTAATAATATTTTATTCCACTTTTATAAAAAAAACTACGTGTGCATGATAAAATATTTAATATTTTTAATATCACCACACCAAGGCTCTCTGGGCCCCAAAATCCCATGCTGACTCAACGCTTGACTTCATAATTTTTTTTAGAAATATTCCAAAGTCTTACAAGGAAAAACTAGAATCATTACACTCTCCCCATCTTTAGGCTTTTCATCCCAAAAATTTAAATCCTATGAATAAGGGGAAAAAATAATCTCACTAGAGGGTTCCCATACTATCTATAAACCCAAACTAAGGGGAACCACATGCACAAGAAGGATCCTATCTAGCTAGATTCCAACCATCACCAGGATCCTCAAAAGGCCACTCCACACCTACCATCTAGCTTAAACCAGGTCTTTATCATGAAGCTAGGTGTGAACATGTTTCCTCATCCATGACAAGTAGAAATACACCAAACAACCTACCCAAATATAGTCACAGGGTCTAGAGATACACCACCTCACTAACCCGACACAATAACTGATGTAACCCAACAGTCCTCATCCACATATGGATGAACTTCACCCTAAACAACCATCTCTAGAACCAACTCTAAGACCTTAAACACTATATATAATTAGCTCCGAATAGTATAGTGGGGACCTAAAGGGCCTCTCGAACGTGGCCACTAATGGTGCTACATTGATGGTGGAGTGAAAAATCCACCATGCCAACATGAAAACATGAAGCATGTTCTCTAGAACCCAAAAATTTTACTCAATTAGGCATAAACACATCTATCCAAGGTGTAATACTAAGGGAAAGGAACCTCCTCATTATCTCATCACGTAGTGTGACTGGGGTCATCGTCAATCCTCGAAAGGTCAATATACTCCCCACCTTCATAAAATACATCAAGAACATGGATAGTGGATATCTAGTTACATGACACCTCATAGAAAAAATCTTCTAACTATGCCTCTATGCCTCATTGAAAAAGTGGAGGGGTAACCACTATCAACTAGAGACATGTCACGTTATCCACTCCCACAAGGGTTAACTGCAAAGAGTTCAATTTCATCATTATCTCTCATCAAGAGTAGAAAAAAAACCCTCGTTGTGAGAATTCCCTGCTATGGAAATACCATTGGGAGACTGTCAAGATAGTACAACCCAAAACTTTTCCAGTTCCACTATCACTACCATGCATTAGTAGAAATATCACAAGAAGTGGACCTTCAGAAACTAGACCTGTCTCTATTAGAGATCCCCATAAAGATAGTACTCTCACAACATGTATAGAATTCATACTCAAGTGTCTTTCATGAAACCTTGAAACTGATAACATGAGGGTACTAATGAAGAATACTTCCAGAAACAAACCCACATAGGTGAAGGACCTAGTCTATGAGTCTCTCATCCAACTCCTAGGAAAACATAGGGCTGACCAAGTGTACACACTAGGTCTTACCAAGCCCTCAGTCTTCAGACCCCCAACTGCTCCATAGCCCAAAAATATATATGAGAGTAAACTGAAATGATAATATAAATATCGGGTAGTCCCTGGGTGATAGTATATATAGAATTATTTCCCACAATGGAGAGTTAACATGACACATCCTTAGGAAGATACTCTCAACACCACCTCCACTATAGGGAATCAAAATCACATAACACCACTACTCCAACTGTTCATGATCTCATCCTTCCCATCCCGAGATCACTCCTATATAAAGAAGTAACATTCCATCCCATAAGTCGGAAACACCACCACACCCACTAGTGGAAACAATCTAAGCATGGATGGTAGGCTACCAAACCATACCGAGGAAAACATCATAGGGTCACTTTACCACTATGAAAAGATTATATTCAAGGCTATCCCCTCCAAAGTCATTTCACCCTACTCAAAGGAGTTCATGTCATATGGTGCTCTCTGTTGAAGCTTCCAATCATATGGGTTGAGAAAAAAGGCTTCACTGGTATCACTAGGCCTCAAACACACAAGTCAAAGGAACCCACCCACCGCCCACCACACATCAGAACTATCCTATTTAGGCAACACTAACTCACCCGTATAGTTTTTTATCATGTCACAAGAATGAATCTTAGTGGGGAAAACATCCCTCTTTCTCATGGGTTATAAGCTACATTAAAAATAACCATCATAGGGCTCTACCAACGCCCTGAATCACCCTGGATGAGCTTTAAGCAATAAGTAGAAAGAAAAGGGTATCTAAAAATTATATCTAACAATACTACTGAAAAAATAGAAAGGGTACAAATCATATCTCTAATCATCCTCAGATCCACTAGTTCATAAGCCTCTATATCCTAAATCTATCATCACCCTATCCTCCATCTCCCTAAGCCTTGTGCGGACCACCTGGTGGTGGTGGCGTAAAAAAATTAAACCTTATTCCACCTCCTTTTACTCTCCTTACCCATCCACATTATCCATCACGAAGAACTATCCTACCACTATCTCAACAAAGGTATCCAATTGACCATATCCCTCTTAATGGAATGATGAGTTAGAAAATCTCGCACGAGATGACCCCATCCACCACAAGTGAAACACCACTTATCTTACAAATAAATAGAATTAAATTGTGAGCCATGAGTTATATAACCTTTGTCCTAAGATCTTATTTTGAAGAAATTCACATGCTCACTAAGCCCTCTGTAGAATACCAACTGCTGAGGTATAAACTCCTATGTTCCCAGCACCAACAGTCAAAGTATTCTCATACATAATGTTCTCCCCAACCAATTCCTACTCGATCACTCCAACATAGGTGGGAATGCATAGGGATATCACCAAATCTCTAATACCCCAGTGTAAGTCATGATCAAAGGTAAATTCTTGGAAAATTGGATCTTGAACCATATCCAAGGAGTATCGCAAGATATCAGTGAACCTCACCAAATAATCTTCCATGGTCATGAAACCCTAAAAAAGATTTAAAAGATCCTGGTTAAGCACCGATCGCAATGTGGATAGATAAAAATATTCTCAGAAGGGCCACTCTAACTCTATACAAGTGAGATTTATCTCATCACGAGTCTGAGTCATGGAACTCTACCATCGCTTGACCAAAACCCTGTAGAAGACCCACCTCTAGAACCACCATTTTATTGGGAGGTGTCATCACAAGGTAGAAAACATGAATGGCACCACAAGACAATCATCAACTACCTAGGGGTCTAGATCACCCTGATACCTGGGAGGTATGTTCCTTTGAAACTCATGTAGTGCACTCATCCTGGGTACATCCTCTACCTAAACTACTGGTACAATCCACTGCTCAATGGGTGGTGGATCGAATGGAAAACCACCCAGAGGTACTACCTCATGTAAAAAAAACCCTACATTGAAGCCTCATCACTGGAAATATCATCATCAAAATCCATCCTTAAAACCCTAAATGGATTTCATCATAGTGGAATCCTAAAATAAAATAAACACATACCACATTCAAAGAGTATATATTGAGAGATAACTCAAAAAGTACATGTAAAACACAAACCATTCCTATATGATTCATGTAAAAAAGTTTCCCTAAAACTAGTGTCAACATATAATAAGTCAGTAAGTAGTTTATTAAAATACTAGTGAATGGATATGTCGGTATCTTCACCAAAACTAGAGTACCTGACCTGAAAACTGAACTCAAAACACTTTAACACCATCGCCATAAAATCAAAACCAAACTCATAACTATACAAATCATAACATTGGTACTAAGTAAGAACCTCATATGATACCACTATGTAATGAACCAACCCACTAGGGTCTTCTTGGTCGGAAGAAGGCCAAGCCTCCACTACCCCATGTCTACCTCCAATAGGTTTGGGGATAGTGACTAGTTATGAGTAGGTATATCACACATATGGGAGGACTTAACCTATGGTACCTGTATGCATGCACACACACAAACACATCTCCATGAAACACAACAGATATAATAATACAACTAAAACCCAAATTCATGCATACATATATCTCACAATAAGAGTACAAAAAAAAACTAAAATCATGAAAAGGGAAAAATACAATCCCACCAGAAACTAATTAAAGTGTCCAACCTTCTCAGTAGGAGGGGACCGCTGTCAAATGCAACCACCAGTACACACCTCAATTTGTCTAGATCACTAAGCTCCACCTACTATGGGTACTCATAGGTCTCCATTGAAAGTATTTTATTATTCATAAGGCATGACATGTGTTATAATATCCCATGAATAAGTGATTATAATAATACAAAGTAGGTTACCTAAACTATCTAAATAAAAAGGAGAAAATGAAAGGAAATAGTCCGATCGACCCCAATCTATAGGAGAAACTAAGTGAGAGATTATAAGAAACTATATCTCAACCATTAATCAACTATACATGGCTAGTCAGATCATATCCACATGGTGTTTCAATAAAAAATCACCACAAGGAATCCTAGAATAACCCAGATATACTTATCCCAGAATTCAAGTCTCATGGTCTTAACCATACAACCTTCCACAGGATTACACTTTAAGGATCATGGTATCGCTCATCCAAGAGAAATCACTCTATAATCCCTTATATCCTAGATATCACTCATTCAATAGATCTCACTCATCAGGTATAGCTCTGCCATCCCTAATGGAAATAATCTGAGAGATTACACTCATTAGGTATCTCTAAGCTGATGGTATATATCTACCATCCATGATGGCATACATATGATAGAATATGATTGTTGGGACTCAATATGAATAAATTCACATTGGAAACCAAAAGATAACGTTACTCAGTTAGGGAATATAACCTATGACTCATGGGGGGGGGGGGGGGGCTCCACAAACCCTATTAGAGCCTAGAATATCTCAACTCATAGATAGGGGATCACACCCAGGACCTCTGAAGATCATAACACTGAGATATGTGATCACTCTTAGGATCACTAGGGGATGTTGAAAACCCTAATGAGACTCAGAACCATGATACATGGATAAGGTAACTCACTTAAGAATATTGGGAGATACCATAAACCCAATCCAGATCTAATCTCCAAGTAGGAGATCGTATAGGTGGTGTTGCCACAAACCCTACTAAATCCACTTGCTAAGTAGGGATTTGTATAGACGATAATACCGCAAACCCTAATAAGATAACCTTATAGGTAGGGTATTTATTCCTTTTATATGGTCACAATGATACTAAGAACCCCACCTAAGGAAGATGATATAATAGAGGATCCCACCTTGGCCACCCAGAGGGATACAAAAACACTATCCGAGATCATCTTGTAGAGGGGATCACAATATTGCACTGAAGATGCAATTACACACTGTAACCTCATAGGAATGGATGAAGGGAAGTAACTCAACCAATACTGGCTCACATGATGATGAAATAATCCTCTCTCTAGCATAAAATCATGTCACATCTCTAACACCAAAACCATGGACACCATCATTTTCTACATGGAAAACTACTCAGGAGAGGCTTCTCGCAGGCCTCCATATGAGTCTTGAAAATGGATATACACAAAGAATAAGTATTTGAGGGGAGTAAACAACATGTACCCACATTAAATGGTGTGTATTTCAAATTAATCCCCTGGCTATGTCCCTTATTAGTACTCAGTGTGTATATGGAGAATACATGGCATGCACCCCATGTCACCTGGTGTGTGACCTCATCCGAACCCCTGGGCCTGTTCTTGCCTACACATAGGTCGACTATACATATCACCATACATTATGTGTACCCTTATTATATGGTGTGTTCCTCTTGGATCGAACCAAGACCATGTCCTTTTCCATGTCCATGTATCACAACCTGTGCTCGTGTCATCTGGATGTATACTGCCACATGACCATGTCCCTTGACATGATAATCTTAGCTATGTCCTCAAACGTATGACCTGGGATCACTACATGGATTTTACCCCTAGTACACTACATGTAGTTCCCAAAGTTCATCTTCCCTGAATGGGAATAATATACAGCATTTTCTCCAACACTATACGTCGTGTGATTGGGATTTCTGAACGGGAAATCCTTACGATCCACCTGAAACCCCCACTTTCCACAAGAAACCCATAGATCTACCCTCAAAGGATATATAGAAGTAATAATAGGGATATAAAACCATAAAAAAATTCATAAATGAGGATTCATATGTAAATCCTATAAATCCACCCACCAAATGGTGAAAAACTGAAGCTTCGGGTCCAACGCGATGCTTGGAAGCCACCACACCTCGATCTAGTGATGATCGATGTCAAAAATAGGGATCAACAACACCTCATTACCTCATTTAATCCTTGGTTTATCTATCTCCATGGGAGGAAAACCATTTATCCCTTCTATCATGAAGGATACTCAATGGGTGAGGGGTTGGTTTATTAATTTAATTTTATTAAATTAATAAACATCCATTTAATACCCCACCAATGACCAACTCCAACCGAGCACCCAAATATGACAAACTTTATGATGTGACTAGGATAAAACCTGTGTTTTGAATAAAAACGTGGTCTCATATTTTCATTATGATACTATGATCAGTAGTTATTCCACTTTTATCAAAAAACTATATCTGTGTGATAAAATATTTAATATTTTTAATATCACCACACTAAGGCTCTCCAGGCCCTGGGATCCCATGCCAACTCAACACCTGTATTTGGAAATATTCTTAGAAATATTAAAAATAATTATAGGGGAAAACCATATTCTTTACAACTTACATCACCCATTAATCAAAAATTCATTCATTTAGCTCATAATGTTAAATACAATATTTTACTGTATTTCTCTATTAATAAAAAGTTCAACTATTTTAGAAAAAAACAAAAAATTTACCCCTACCATTTTTTGATGTGTATATTAAAAAAATTAAATCCATTTTATGAAAATAATTTTTTAAATATGGAAAATTTATTTTTTAAATAAAATATTCATTTATTCAAAAAATATCAATTTTAATATTATGATCGATTTTTTAACCCGTTGAAAAATTAATTAGTCTCATAAAATTATCTCATAATTATAATAAAAATTAATATTAATTTATAAATGAATTTTATGAAAATAAAATTTCATTTAAATTATTAATTTTAATATAAAAATTTAATTAAAACATTTATGTTTTACAAAAATACAAAACACTTAATTTATCATTTTAAAACATTTATTTACTTGTATCATGAAATAAATATACAATATTTTCATTTTATATGATACTAAAATATTATTTTTCATTTCCATAGGTGATCTTACTATTCTAACGGTCATGTTATTATTCCTAACAGTTAGATTTCTATTCCAACAACCAGGATACTATTCCAATAGTTTGATTAATATTCCAATGGTGGGTTTTGTAATGGTCATATGGGTTCCCTAATTTTTATAAATTCCCCATGTTTCATTAATTTTTCAGTAGATTATATTCTTTCTCAAGTTTATATATATTTTCATTTCCAAGATGAATATTTCATTATTAATATTATTCTTTATTTCTAGTGTTGTTTTTGAGTGAGATTATTCTGGGGGATCGAGAATATCCAAATTTTCCCATTCTTATTATATTATTTTATATTTTAATCCCCTTGTAATATTTTAAATTATTATTTCCATTTTTTTTCTTTAAATATAATGTTTAAATTCTTGTAATAAAATTTTGTTGGTTTCATCATGTGGTATGTGTGCATTATATACTATTATATTTCTAAATATGACATAATTATATATTCAAAAGGGTATTTTTATTAATAAATTCTTGTGTCTCTACATTCTCCCCCCAAATAAATTTCACCCTCAAAATTTAATTTTTCATACTAAGGTGTAAACAGGTGAGGGTACTTCTCCTTCACCGCTTCCTCCAGTTCCCATGTATCATCCTCATACTTATAGTTTCTCCATAGTACTTTGACTAGGTGAGTTGTCTTATTGTGTATAAATTTATCCCTATGATCCAAGATCTTCATCAAATTCTCATTATAAGAGAGATCATTCTCCAACTGTAACACCTCTGAGTTTAATACATGTGAGAGATATGGTATTTACTTCCTTAAGAGGGATAATTGGAATATGTCATGTACTTGAGAAAGGGTTGGTGGGAGGTCTAGTCAATCGGCCACATCTATGATGTGATCAAGAATATAAAAGGGGTCTATGTACCTGATATTTAGCTTACCCTTCTTCCCAAATATCACAAATCTCTTCCATGGAGATATGCATAAGAATACCTTATCTCCAACTTCAAACTCCAAGTCTCATCAGTGATTATTATCATAGTTCTTCTACCAAATATAATCAGCCCTAATGTACTACTAAATGTTCTTGACCATTCCTACCATTTCCTCAACCATTTCAGGTCACAATAGCTTTCATTCACCAACTTCATCCCAACATGCAGGTGTTATAAATCTCTTACCATTAAGGGATTTATTTAGTTCCATTTGGATGCTTGAGTGAAAGATGTTATTGTATGAGAACTCAACCAGAGTAATATTTTGATCTCATACCCCTTTTAAGTATATTGAGTAAGCTATCAACATGTCATTAATAGTCTATATAGTTCTCTAGATTGGAAATTATTTTGGGGGTGATAGTCTATATTGAAGTTCAACTTAGTGTTTAGATTATGCTGGTGGATTTTCCAAAACTTAGAGGTAAATCTAGGATCTTGATATGATTAAATCAATAGTTATTTTCCATACAGTCTCACCACTTCTCAATTATATATCCTTGAAATTTGATTAATTGAGAAATAAAATTGAATTTAAATAAAGTGAGAAAAATTTGTAAGCTGATCCACCAAAACCCATATAACATCATTTCCTCTTGATGTCTTCACAATACCAGTGACAAAGTCCATGGTGTTGTTTTTTAATTTCCATATCATCATGGGTAATGATTTCATCACCCCTTGTACTTTTTTACTTTTATCCTTCACTTGTATAAATACCATACATTTTGATATATATCCCATGATCTCCTTCATCATATTGTCCCACTAATAGTGTTCTTAGAGATCTTGATACATTTCCATGCTCCCTGGGTGGATGGATAAGGTTGATCTATACGAATCATTCAAAAAATCCTTCTTTATATCAGGATTTTATGGAACACATAGCCATGACCCAAATCTTACAACCTCTTCCTCATAAATTTTGATCTTTAAGGGTTTCCCTATTCTTATATCTTCCAACTTATTATTAATTTCCACATCATTTATTTAGGCATAATTTATCTTCTTCAGAACGGATAGTTGAGAAATCATTTGGGAAAGGAATGATGATGTACCTTCCTTTATGATTCCCATGTACATCCTTTGTAATTCTAATAATATTATATCCTTCTCAATTATTATCATTGATAAGGTTTTCAAATACTTTCTACTTAGTGCATATTCTGCTATACTTTCTTTCCCAGGATGGTAGTGTATTGAGTAGTCATAGTCGATAATCATCTCTAACTATCTTCACTAGTGAATATTAATCTCCCTCTGTGTGAATATATATTTGAGACTCTCATGATTCATATATATCTCACACTTCTCCCCATAGAGACAATTCGACTAGATTTTCAACACAAAGATCACTATAGCCAACTTAAGATCATGTGTTGGATATTTTTACTTATGAAATTTAAAATTTCTGGAGGCTTAGTCTATAACTTCAACATTATACATTAGTAAATATCTAAATACATTATTTAAAGCGTCACCATATACCATGAAATGTTACCCACTTAAGGGTAGTGTGAGGATAGGTTCAGTGATAAGCATCATTTTTAATTCCTTAAAGCTATATTGGTATTACTCAATCCAAAAAAACTTTAATTCATTCTGATTAATCTTGTTTAGCATATTTGAAAATCATGAGAGGTTTCTCAAAAATCATCGATAATAGCCAACTAGTCCAAGTAAACTATGATCTTCATTACAAATGTTATTCTGGGCTAATCCTCAATTGCCTATATCGTATAAGGGTCAATAGATATTCATTTTATCTTAATAAAATTCACCAAGAATGATAATTCTTCCATATAGGACTCACATTTACTACACTTTTCATATATATTCTTCTTTCAAAAAGTCTTGAGAACAATATTCAAATACTCCTCATGCTCCTCCTTTCTTTTTGAGTATATCATAATATCATCTATAAAGACTACCAATTTTTTTAGGTAATCTATAAATACTCCATTCATTAAGTCTATAATTATTACTGGAGAATTATTAAGTGCGAAGAAAATCAATATGAACTCTTAGTGTCCATACCTTGTTCGAAAGGAAAATTTGGGGATATCTTCCATCTTCACCTTTAATTAGTGATATCCTGATTGAAGAACCAACTTATAGAAATATTGGGAACCACATAGTTGATCAAACAATTCATCTATCTATGTAAGGGGATACTTGTTCTTTGTTGTGATTTTTTTGAGTTTATGAAAATCAATGCATAGGCACATTAAACCATCATTATTCTTGAAAAAGGGGATCGACATAACCCACAGTGAAGTTCTCAAATGTATAAAAAACTTATCCAAGTTCTATTATAACTACTTATGCTATTCTTATAACTCAATGGTTTCCATTCTATAGGGATTAATGAATATAGTTAGAGATTCAAGTATAATTTCATTCAAGAACTCAACATATTGTCCAAGAGGATTACTATTCAACTCTTTCAGGAATACGTCAGTAAAATCCCTCACAATGGTCAAGTCTTCAAGCATGATTCTCTCCTTGGTCTCAATCATTTTAGCTATATATACTTACTCATAAGGTAGTAATATCCACACTTGAGATAATTATTCCAAATAAGATTCATCACCCCATTAGACTTGTATAGAATCATAGGATAACTTAGGATTTTAAGAGTGATCACCCTATCCCAAAATTTGATGTTGGAATTATATAAGGATATATAATCCATGGTCAATATAGAATAAAACTTCACTAAAGGAAGTAAGTTAAGATTTTTTGGAAGGTTCAGTCCACAAACATTGACCAAGGAGGATTTATATACTTGGGATGTAATAATTGATCCATTTTCTATTCTCAAAGACAACTCAAACCCCATGTTTTGAGGTCGTGTTTGAATAATTATATTAAACTTGAAAGATATGAAAGAATGCATAGAACTAGAATCATTTTTTTTCTATTCTTGAATGAATAACATGCATACCTATCACCTCATAATTGTTAGAATCCACCTTAGTAGTAGTGATAGAATATTCCCTTCCTTTATCTCTAGTAATTAGAGTTTGTTGTCATTGATTATCTTTGATAAGCCTTGGATTAGGGAATTGGATCGCATAATGCTCATGTTACTTGTAGTTGAAACACTATACCATAAGATGAGTGTTGATTTGAACCTTATTTTCTTCTTCCACATTAGTGGGCTTATTAATTTCCCTTAAACACTGATTATCTTGATTCCCTTCTTTTACATATTTGAAATATCTCCTAATTACATTTATATAGTTTTTGGGATGCTTCTTCCAATACTTTTGGCATGTGTGATGTTGGGTTTTATTTACTCCATGGAATTTATCCATTAATCCTCTTGAATTAAACTCTATTTCCCACTTTTTATCTCCAGGACCATGAGACCATTGAGAGTCACCAATCTCCATCATTACTTTAAGTACACAAAAAACAATCTCTTCATTTCTTTAAAAGTCTCAAATCACCAAGGGATTTCATATACTTAACTTTAATACACTAAATAAGTAGTATACTTTTCTTTTAGTGTTCATGAAAAAGTTGGAGGCATATTGTTCAAGACATGGAGATGATATTTGTCAAGGGATTTGTCCATGGGTTTCTCTGCTCTTGATATAGGATTCTTCCACTCTTTGAGGTGGATTTGAGTGGTGGTATTCATGGTGATTTAGGATGTGAGGGAGAGCGACTGTCAACATCTTGTGTTGGACCAATCTATATTGTCTCCTAGTAAGATTCTGATGTGGGGGACGTATGACTCAAGGAAGAAAATGATAGCCCTGATTTTGAATTTATAATTTTAATTTCCCTTGTTGAAAGTGTTTTTTTTGGGTTGAGCCTACCCATGCACGAATCTTCATGATTTGTGATATCATGTTGGTATTTGGTGATATTTTTATTATGAAATGTGAAAGCATATAGAAAATATATAAGGAACATCTTCAGATGAGGATTCAAATCAGGAAGAATTCACTAGAGCTTGGTCATCTAGATTTGGATGAATGGGAGGGAATGACTTTTTCTATTGGTACTAGACCCATGCAACCCTACACGAGATATCTAGCCAAGCGGTCATGTGATGGTGGAGGCATGACATAAATATGTAGTAGCTGGGGAGGGGTGTTTCCTATAGTCTCTATCTAGGATGAATTTTTTTAATGGTTTTTATTGGATAAAGTTGTTAGGGTTCACACTTATCCTTTAAAATTTTCATTGAAAAAAAAACATTCTGGTGAATATCCTCTTTGTAGTTTGTGTTCTTGATTAGTGTCCACCACTAATAATATTCCTCTTCAAGGTGATATACAACCAACATGAATTTATATTATTTCATGCATTGGATGACATAGAATATATTCTCAATGAAGTTAATACATTGTTTCATGATGAGGGTATCAGAAGATCCACTAAAGGTAGGAGGCCTTTGTTGCATAAAGGGCTAAACAACAAATTGTTCTTTCTTTGGAGAAGGAGGGTGTTCCACATGATTTATGTTATTATTCAGAGCATGAGTCATATGATCTAGTACTTCCATAAAGTTCCCATATCCCACTCTCATAAGGTTATATATATCATTAAGGAAATAATAACATTTCTTATAATGTTGGTAGTTGGAACAATTCCTCCTATTTCCCACCATTACCTAAAATTAAAGAAAAAATAAGATGAGAATACTTTAACTAATAAATATATAAAAAGGGAAACTATAAACTTATATGGAATAATTTATAAATAAAAAGTATATCCCAACTTATGAGTATCTAGGTTTCAATCTAGGTTATCCATAATAATTTACCTATTAAGTTTTCTAACCTAAAAATTTGTTCAAATCCTTCATAATGCTTTGTAAAGAGTTTTTAAATTTCCAAATTATATCCCTTAGGAGTGTCAAAAATAGTGTGTTGCAAGGTCTATTTTACATGTAATAGGTGAATATTAATTCAAATCCCAATTCTCCTTTTTTGGGGTTATTACCCCTAAGAAAAACTATACCAGATCGACATCCACTTGAAGTATATATATAGGGATGTAATTTCTTTGAATCCACTTGCTCTATACTTCACTAAAATTACAGGATATTTTATTATACTTTGACATAACCCTAGGGTTCTCAATAAATTATTCTAATCTTAATCCCAACAAAAAATAACTATACCATCCTCTTATACCAACTATAGTGTCCCGATCCTTTTACAAATATCATTACATGATTTTTATCATAAATATCCATTAAATACAAATAAAGGATAAAAAATCCTACTACCTTTGGAAGAATAGGTTCATAATAAATCAAAGTGAATATAAAATATATATATTATTTTAATATAAATTATTATCTCCTAAATCCCTTTTATATCCTAAATCTTAGTAGGATAAACTAGGGAATGCATAAAAGAAAGGGGTGAGCTAAAAATCCTAGTAAGGAAATAAACATAATAATGAATCATAACATGCGAGTCAAATGAAATAAAATGATATAATGAAAAATAATAATCCTGAATAATCACATGGAAGAATAAAATTATTAACATGGTATAATATTATCATTTCAACATAGTAAAATGGAATCAATATATAACATGACATAAACATAAGTCAAGGCTAACTGCCAAGACAACATCACATAGTAGACATAGTCCCATAATGGAATAGGTTTACTCTATAATCCCATACATAATGTATCATGATAAAAAAAACATTACCCATTTCATTGGAGTGCTATATAGGAACCCCCATCATAACATTTACATGCTTATGCATGCCACAAAAGTAAATCAATCATAAGGCATAAACATAAAAATTACCCATGGGATGAAATGGGTTGTATTTGAGAAAAGAACATATGGCATGTATTAAACCATAAAAGGAAGGAAGGATAAAATAGGTATATTTGTGATAGACATATATAAATAATTTATAATCATTACATAACATTAAATAGATATATTAGGTGAGTAAGAGATAGAAATCTCATAACCCAAAGAAAAAGGGTGGTTTAGAGAGATCCCTTACCTTTTATTCCAGAATTGTTCTATGCTTATTATTAATGTCATGAATAGTAAAATTAGATTAATTAATTAATTAATAACCTTTTATATCTATAATTTATTTATTATAATTTTATTATGTTCATTTATAATCATTTTAATGAGATATAAAGTTTATTTTTTTTGTTCTTGGAGTGTTCGTTTCAGGGTTTGAAGGTTGGATCACTTGCACATAATTATTGATATTCTTGTCAAATGGGGATACAAATACATAAGTGAGATTAAATGGTATTCATGTAATTTTATAAATTATAATTTTCCCAAATACCCATATATGTTATGACATAGGGATGCTTATTTTAGTAAAAATTTCAATGATATATGGTTAGTTCATTTAGGTTGTTTTACTGACCATCATGAACTAAATTCATTTTATTTAATTATATAATTATTAAAAGATTAAATAACTATAAATAAGTTATAAAATAATTATTATGATCATATTAAACCATAATAATATTTTTATAATGATCCTTTAATGTGGTAGTGAAAAACAAAGTGTGTTGTTCATGGAGGCAGTGAACCGACCATTTTGTAAACAATGCTTTATTTTTTGAAAAAAAAGGGAGGGTATAAGATGAATATTACACCATAATAATAATAAAATATTAGTATATTTAGGATAATTATGTTACTTTTTTTAATTTTATTTGGATCATATGGGGGTAGTAGACGAAAAATAAAATTAAAGTGGTTAGTTGAGTTTTTCACCTCTTTTCTTTCGACGCCTCCTCAAGACTACCCCTTAAAGATCCTTGAAATGGTATTTGGATAAGACTAGAAGCACTGATAAATGTAAGAGAGTATTGGGAAGAGAATTGGGAAGAATTTTTTCAAGCTCCAAGGCTTATAAGGTGTGCGGAGAAGGGGTTGTGGGGTTGGTATTTATAAGGGGAGGAGAGGAGTGTTTTTGAATATTATAATCACTAGTTTATTATTTTGGCTCAAGAATATAAATAGTATTTATTATTGTGAATATATATAGTAAATACTCATGTTATTTTTAGATAATAGGTTCTTACATCATCCATAACTCAAAAATTCATGTATTTATCATATAGTGTTAAATATTTTATTTTATCGCATTTCACTATTTACAAAAATTCAACTATTTTATAAAAATACCAAAAATTCACCCCAATAATTTTTAAATTTTTAGATTAAATAAATGAAATATTTTTAATGAAAATAATTTTATAAATATGATAAATTTAATATTTAAATAAAATCCTCATTTATTCAAAAAATATCAATTTTAATATTATGATTGATTTTCCAAATATTTGAAAAATTACTTAAAGTCTCATAAAATTATCTCATAATTATAATAAAATTTAATAATAAATTTTAAATCAATTTTATGAAAATTAAATTTTATTTTAATCATTATATTTATTATAAAAATGAAATTAAATCATTTATGTTTTACAAAAAATGCAAACACTTAATTTATCATTTTTAAAACATTTATTTACTTGTACTTGATACAAATAAGAAATAATTTCATTTTATAAGATACCAAAATATTATTTTAAATTTCCATAGGTGAGGTTACTATTCTAATGGCCAGGTCACTATTCCCAATTATCATATTACTATTCCAATAGTCAAGTTATTATTCTAACGATCAGATTACTATTCTAATACTTAGATTTGTAACAGTCATATGGGTTCCATAATTTCTATAAATTCCCAATGTTTAATTAATTCTTAACTCACTTCTATTTTATCTCAAGGCTATATATATTTTCATTTTCAAGATGAATATTACATTACTAATATTCAGCTTTATTTCTAAAGCATTGTTCGTGAGTGTGATTATTTCAGGGGATCGAATAGATCCAAATTTTCTTATTCTTATTATCTTATTTTATATTTTTATCTCCTTGTAATATTTTCAATTCTTATGGAAATTTTTATTATATACATGTAATGTTTAAATTATTATAATAAAATGTTATTAGTTTCATCATATGGTACATGTGCATTATATAATATTATATTACCAAATATCACACAATTATATATTCATAAGGGAAGTAACATTGATAAAATTCTACGTCGTTATAAGGTAGTCGACCCCTAAATAATTAATTCATTCATATTGTGCATAATATGATATGTGGATAATGGAACTTGAGTCAAGGTGACTTGGGTTAGAATTGAGAGGGTTTGGGAGGGAATAATGGATAAATAGAATCTATTAGGATCAAAATCAATTTTTTCTCATAATGAAATGCTTTTGAAATTATTAGAGATCATATCACCTTGAAATAATTAGGGTAACTATTAATAAAGATGACCTATGGACAACAAAATCATAAATTAGTCGAAAGGGATCTAGTTCAGTCTATTCGAGACACATAAGGGGACATGATGTCAATGCATTGTGTGATCAATGGATAAAATATGGGATTACTATGTTGGTGGTGGTTCATGTGAGGGTGAAGGAATGGTCCTTGTACTTGAGAAAACACCTCACTAGTGATTAACTAGAATAACATGGGTTGGATGGTTAGAGGCCCCATTTGGCCGATGGTGTTCTTCAAAAATAATTCAAGGATTAGATTAGAGTGTGAGGAATCAAATTACAATGATTTACTTGGAGTGAACCATGATTTTAATGTCTCATAGATGGTTCATTTAGGAATATTAGGCTATGTATAGTGTTTAAGGAGTACTATAGGCTAGATGTTCACTTGGTGGTGAATGAAGATAGAGTGGGAACAAATTGGGTCCTTTGTTACCAGGTGAGATGGCTTAATAAAAGTAGGATGGGTTAGCTGATTGCTCATCTTGATTCTATATGGGAGTCAAGGTATGAGAATTTTAAATTATAAAATTAAGTTCAGGAAAATATCTTTGTATAGGATAATCTAATCCTAGAATGTTCAGGCTTTCATAAGTGATGTTAGTTAGATAAGCATGGGAATCACCTTTGGTTAAGAAATGAAAGGGATATGTCAGGATATAGTCTAGGGATAGGTATGGGTGTCTGGATACTTGAGTTATTATTATGTTTTAAATGGTTGTTAGATGCTAATTACCTGAATGGTATTTCATGATTCCCATAGAATGTTTATTCCCAATGGAGCTAGAGACTCTCATTATTCAGAAGTAGAAAGGATGATTCCGGAGGGAGCTAGCGAATCCCATTATTTAGATGTTTCGTAGAAAATTTATGAGGGATAAGGAAACTCCTATGATTCATATATATCCTAGATGATTCCTAAGGGAGATAATGGCTCCCATTATTTGGATACATATTGAATTATTCCCAAGGGAGTTGATAATCCCAATTATTCAGATACATCCTAGATAATTACTAAGGAAGTTTTAAACTCTCATTATTTGGATATAGTAAAAAGATTCTAAAGGGATCGGCTATGTCAATCCTCTCCTTGTTTTCAGATAATAACCTATTATTGGTAACTAAATTGGGGAAACACTGCACTATATTATGAAACCCATGAGACAATCAACGTTTCTCTTTGAAACTATAAAAAGTTGTTGGGATCAAGCATCATGGTGTCTTAATTATCACACACAAACTCAACTTATGTGTTTTATGTTTGCACCACCATCCTGCCCCATAGCCGCCTCCGACTTCTCATCCCACTTTTCTCTCATGAGATAGTTATCTGGTCCACCTCTCTCCACGAGACCAATTGACATCGCCCACTCTGATCATCATGGGGTTTCTGTGCTTCTCCGGCTTCCCCCATGCATGAAGACTATCAACCCGCGTCTCAACACCCTAGATTCCACTGCCCGCTGCCATCTTTCCCTACCTTGGATCGTGTTCATCTCTTCCTCACGCTTCCACCGAGTGAAGATTCCTTTGATGGACTCTGTGTTCCCGACACAGTATGGATCCCACTGTAGTTCCCCGTCCTTCCTGAGTAGTGCTATTTTTTATGATGATGATGACTACTCTCCTAGATCCTGCCACTGTGTGGCCCTTTCCGATTCGGTGTGCCTTCAATCCAGATCCATCTAGATTTGGTCACCGTTGTGTTTTTTTCTATTCCCTTCCCATTTTGGCATAGATTCAACATACTATGATCATAGGATCATCGTTTAGTGTGTTTTTGGGAAGTCATGGTACATATCACTCGCAGGTGTATAAACAACCCCAAAGGTTCGACCTACAATCAGTTTGTGACAATGACTATTTTCATGGTTTCTATGCCTAAAATGTTCTACATTTTCTTGTTTTCCTATGCCATTTCAGCATGATTCTTCATGAATGACTCCATTTTGGTTGGGTTCAATGGATCCCATGAGGTTTTGGATGGTGCTGGTGACCTTGATGAATGTTGAATTTTTCAGATGCTTATTGGTTTCTTTGTCCATGGAATCTGAGAGGTCTCATGGTTCCTCATTTCAAAGCTCTATTGATGAATCCCTAACCATCTAACATCCTCCTTTGAAGGCTCTAGTGAATATTTTCTTCTTGCTTGTTGTGTGTTGTTGTTTTGTTCGTGTTTGTTTGGGTTGGTCTGGCTCATGTCTGGAATGGTGGATCCGCTTGGGCATGCTGTCTTTTCTTGTTTTGTTTGGGATGGTTGGGCTAGTGTCTATAATGGTGTATACCCTTGGAAATTCTGCCTCAGTTTGTTTTTCTTGTTCGGTTCTCACTTAACCAAAAAGTGTTTTTGAAAATAAAAAAATGAATTATTAGTTAGTCAATGAATATCTTTTAGGGTTCCCATTGGTGGTGGCCTACTAAGTTGCACACTCACACATTTTATGTGAACTTTGATGGATATGAAAACCTTATATATGAGTTGTAGGTTAGGGATTGAATAATGGTTGGGATTAGTGTTGGAGTATTAGCAAGGATGGAGTGGGTTCTGAGAAGAGGTCAAAGACCTAGTTTGCTACAAATCGGTTAGTTTTATTCATTTATTTTATATCATATAGTGTGTATGAATGACCCATTAGATAAATATAGGTCATGTATATATGTTGTATATATAACTTGAGTTTTATTTTTTTATAGAATGTGATACATTATTGTTATGGTTGGTATTTTATTATAATTACATATTATGATTTTATAGATGATTTATATTTTGGATTTTTACTATTATTTTATAGTTATGATATAGAGGGTATAATTTTCCCATTGTATAGATTAGACCATCACCACTGGATGAAATTATATAACATATGGGGAGGTGTTTCTGAGTTGAATTGGAAATTATGGCTTGGTTATCATTTGGGTAAACTAGTTTAGGGAAATTACAAATGTTATTAGATTCCATTGTTTTTTTTGATTTAAATCATGATATATAGAGACATGATTGGTTATAACTTGGTATTTAAACTAAAATTATACATCACAATCACTTTTATGGTAGAATTAAAAACTATTAAGGTTGTGGGATTGTAGTTATTGATGTTTTCTATTACCATTGATATAGTTTAAGATTATAAAATGATGTTTTGTATTGATTTATTATTTTACTCTTGGATTGGTATAAAAATAGGGAATGAGTTCATGTATAATGCATGGTACATAGGTTCACATGACTTGAATTTGATTATGCATGATTGTGAAAATGGGTTTTAGGGAAAGTGTGTTTTGAAATGGATTTAGAAAGAGGGGTTGGTTAATTAAAACTCAAAAATAAATTATTCAATGTTTTCCTAAATATCTTATTTGGGGAATATTAATTAACAAAACCCTAGGGGTGTGTTTTTTCTATAAGTTAATACTTTACAATGATTATGCATGTGAATATGGTGTAATGATAGGTAAATTATGGCTGAAAAGGAATTATATACATTGGGTATGGGTTGAAAGAGGTATGAAATACCTTAGTGTGTATTTTTAGGATAATGTAGGCCTAGGGTGTGATTGGTACAAACATGAAGTTCCTGGTGGAAGAAAAACCCTATAATGGGTAGCGTAAGGCATATGGGGTTCCTCAAATATGTTTAGGAATGATAACATAACTAGTGCTTCATAAGATGTGGATGAGGCATGTGGTGGGTAAGATATTTTAAATCCCAACCTAGTATAATAGGTAGTTGGGTTCAGTTATTGTGTGATAAGACTCATGTTTTCATGGGTTGGGTGTGATCAAAAGGTAGTATGAGATCATGCGTTTACCTATAAATGAGATGTCATGACCCGTCCCTAGGGCCCGTGCCGTGAGATACCCCAAGCCCGCCTCCCAAAGGCCAGGGGTTGGCGACTAGCGCTGAAGGCATCAACATGAAAGTGGGAGCCATTTACCTGAGTACCTGTACACATGCACACACAACCACATCCCAAAGATGGAAAAATAAACAAGAATTCCACTAAACAACCACTGTGTACAAGTACAACTGAAAGTCAAATGGTTCAGAATACAAACCCAACAAAAGACTAACTAGAAAACAGGAAAGTACAAAAGAAACTCTGGATATCCATCTGCTGAAAATCCCACCTAATGGGTAAGTATAGAGTAGTTTCTAGAAGCTGTAGAAGTACACCCCACCAGCTTGGTCTCACTAGGCACCACCAAATCCTAAGCCACCAAGTCCTCCGTCAAGGTGATATTCGTCTGCACCAGACACAACACGTGTGGGCGAAGCCCGTGTAGGGGTGAGAAACAAAATACTCAGTAGGGACCCCAAAAAAACAAAGGAAATACCATAAATAAATCGACAACCAAACCAAAAATCATGATCACTAAGCATGATCATAAATCAAGACATCTCAGACAAGGTATATTCTAGAGTAGGAAAGTAGAACCATTAGTCACATTGTCGAACACCATGGGCTACTGGAGAACTCCTCTTCAACGAGTACAGTGGGTCTGTCGGGTCATACAGAAGCTACTTCCCACTAACCTAGGAATGCTATGGTACTCATCCCTAATGAGTATTATGGGTATGATAGGTCACACAAAATCCGCTCCCCAATGTGGGCATGCCGGGTCACACAGAAGCTGCTTCCCACCTATGGCCATACTGAGGTACTCCTCTTGTCAAGTACCGTGGGTGTGTCGGGTCACACAGAAGCTGATACCCACCATGATCCTTCAAGTTCACATAGAATCCACTTCCCACTGGGCCATATTATCCTATCCACACAAGGTTTCTCGTCAGCAGTCTTTAGGTCTCAGCCAACTGCAGGGTTTCCACACATAGCAAGCTTGATCTCAGGATAACTGCTCCTCAAGCCATTCTTTGAATTTCAACTTCTATGAAATCCTCCATAGATTATTTCAAAATATATTCCTATTCATGAGGGTTCCAATGCTGCAAATGGCTCGTCAATAAGACACTTGGTTTGAAAGATATTGGCATTTTCCCAAAAGGGCCCGGTATGACTCGGTCGGACTGACCTGACCCGACCCGGGGTCCACTGACCTGAACCGGGTCTGTTGACCTAACCCGAACCCAGACCAACTTGGGTATAGTCCATTGGGCTATGGATTAGAACAACTAGAGTGGGTCCAGCCCACCTCCTGTATGGTCTGCCTTTGGCGGACCGGTTCCCCTCAGCCCAGACGTGTGGCGCGTTTGGGGGTGTCACACGACCGGTCGAACTCGGCCACCCAGGGGTCTGCACATGGTTAAGGGACCATGTGCTCGGAAAAACTGTGGCTCGCGGCTATAGGGCGCTCTACCAACACACCTGAGGGGTTGTGTCTAACTCCACCAGCTGCCGGTACAGCCGGCGGCCTTACTGCCTCACTGCGGCCTAGGCCAACTGTGGTGCTCCTTTTTGCATGTCGTCGTGGTGCACTGCCACCTGCCCGCAACTGCTTCCACTAGTCTCCAGGACTGATGCACTGACAGAGTAATCCATAGACCACTGGGTCTACTCTAGTGGTCCGTTATTCACGCTGCTTGCGCCCACAACCTTCGTGGGGTGACACCTTCCCTAAGAAGGCCTCAGAATTGCCTTGCCGCCATTTCAAATGTTCTTTGACCAAGAAAGAACAAGGAGAAGGGGGGTAGGGCCTTATTTTTTTCGGCCAAATATCTCCGTATTAAAATATTAAAATAGGGGGGTGGGGGTAGGGATGATGTTACATTAATAATAACTCAATCCCAAAAAAACCCCAAGAAACATCACCCTCCCGGAAGAAAGAACGATCCACAGATCAACTTGTTCGTTGGTTGATCCGTGTTCTTCATTTCAAATGAAGAATGGGGAAAATGTAAAACAAATAAAACCCCTATCTCAAATTAGTTTGAAGTTGAAGTGGTCCGCCCACGAAGGTTGAAGAAGTCGAATACATTATTTTATTCTCGACTCCATTCTTTGAGGTGCATCAAAGTTGTTAACATTTCACCGGTGTTTGTCATTATTCTTTGGAGAGAATACTTGCTAGTGGTTTATCAAAGAATTGTCCTCCATTTAATTCTCTACTCTCTAATTTGTTATAGTAATAAAAGGAAACACGTTGTAGTGTTTCTATTACGCCGCGACATTGCATTGTTATGATTTCACAAACGAGTCATTAAGGACCTTACATTAATGAGCCTCGTCGTCACATCATAGCGCCGTCATCCACCTCTCAATGGTGAGAAAATAAATAAACTAACTTTACTAAATTATTTGATTATTTTCCAAAAATTATGAAAAATAACTTTTCCATCCGACCCTTGCCGGTCAATGTTAAGTCCTTTATAGTTGAATCCTAGTGTTCCAAGTTCAACTACGCCCTCCGATTTTTGATCCGAGCACCAGTTCAAAAGTTAAAAAATCCTCTCACATGTTTACTTAAAAGAAATAAAAAAGTTCAAAAATTCCATTCTGGTCTCCCTGGTCCTCAGAATCACGTGCCATCAAAGCGTGTGGTCTCGAAATAATTCCATACAATTTAAAAAAAATTCTACAGAAATTCCAGGACATTACATTCTCCCCACCTTATGGATTTACATCCCTAAAAGCCAAAAAAAGACACTCAAACAAATGGGGCTATTGAGCATGAATTTGACCCTCATGCTCCCACGTGCTCTCCTAGAGGTTCCCGTGCTTCCACCAAACACACACCATATGAATAAACCCTCCACGGAGGACCCACTCCTGTAAATCCTCTATCTCCATTGAGAACTCCTCAATCATTGCCCCATCATAAATGTCTAACTCACCTCAGTCGATGATGTGCGATTGATCATGCATGTACCTCCTCAGCTATGACTCATGGAAAACATCATGCACTCGGTGCATCTGTGGGGGAAAAGCTAGGTGATATGCCACCTCTCCAAATCTACTGAGAATATTGAAATGTCCAATGAACCTTGAAGATAACTTGCCACCCCATCCAAATCTCTGCAATCCTCATCGGGGTGAGACCCGAAGGAAAAAATGGTCGCCTTCCTCAAACTCAAAGGGTCTCTTACTCCTATCAGCATATGATTTATACCTACTCTATGTAGTCCTCATCCTCTCCTGGATGATATGCACCTTCTTAGTGGTAGCCCGTACCAACTCTAGACCCATGAGTGTTGACTCCCTTGGGTCTGTCCAGCATAGAGGTGATCTGAATGGACACCCATACAAGGCCTCAAACGGTTCCATGCCAATGGTGGAGTGAAATCTAATATTGTATTCAAAATACACAAGTGGTAGGTGGTCCTCCCAACTATGACCAAAATCAAGGAAACAATCACGAAGCATGTCCTCCAAGGTCTGTATGGTCCGCTCTGTCTGGGGGTGAAAAACTGTGCTCAAGCGCAGCTAAGTCTCGAATGCCTCCTTCAATCTCTTCCACAACTAGGATGTATAGCGTGCATCATAATCTGATATGATCTTCGAAGGAACCCTGTGTAGATGCACTATCTCCTAGATTTAGAGGATCCCCAAGATCTCTATTGATCCCTGCTCCCTGATGGGTAGGAAGTGAGACAACTTGGTGAGTCGGTCAATGATCACCCAGATAGAATCGTGGCCCCTGGACATGCATGGTTAACTCATCACGAACTCCATGGAGATACCACCCACTTTCTTTATAGTACCTCAAGTGGCTGTACCAAGCCTATTGGGACCGGATTCTCAGCCTTCACTTATTGAAAAGTGAGGCATCGTGAAACAAACTCTGCCACCACTTTCTTCATCTCTGACCACCAGTACTAATGTCAGAGCTCCTGGTACATCTTCGCCACACTAGGATTTACCACCAAAGGGGATTTATGGAACTCTCTCAAAACTTCTTCCTGTAAAATCACCGGTACTATGGTGCATCCTATGAAAAAAATGATGTGCTCCCCACCTATCAAAAATCCTTTAGGAGATTTTCTTGAGGATATCTGATCACATCGGGCCTCACAGTCAACATCCACAAGCTGTGGCTCCCAAATTCACTATAAGAGTGGGGGAGTGATAGTCATTGATTGAAGGTAAGCTACTCCATCATCATCCTTGAAGGATATCTGCATCACAGCTAGCTGCTCCATCGCCTCACTCAGCAGCTGTAAACTAGACCTCCTGTTGAGTGCATCTTCCACCACGTTCCCCTTACCAAGAATATAGACTTTCTCAAAGTCATAGTCCTGGAGGAACTCCATCCATCACCGTTGTCTCAAGTTCAGGTCCTTCTTTGAGAAGATATACCTGAGCCTCTTGTGGTCAGAGTAGATAGTAAACTATTCACCCATCAAGTAGTGCCGCCACATCGTCAAGAAAAAGACCACTACTGCTAACTCCATGTCATGTGTTATGTAGTTCTAATCATACTGCCTCAACTGCTATGAGAAATAGGTGATCACCACTCAAACCTACATCAGGACAAAACCCAGTCCAGTTTATGATGCATCACAAAATACTACATACCCAATGCCATCTTCTGGTAGTATCAAGATGGGGGCACTCTTCAGTTTCCGTATCAACTCCTGGAAACTCTGTTGGCACTTCTTTGTCCACAGGAAGGGTTGTCCCTTCCGTGTCAAAGATGATAAAGGTTTTTATACTTTGGAAAATTCAGGCATGAACCACCAGTAGTATCTAGCCAACCCTAAGAAACTCTACACCTCAGTCACATTCCTGGGTGGCTCCCAAGTAAGCACTGCCTCTATCTTCACTGAATCCACTGCAACTCCAGCCTTCGAAATGACGTGTCCCAGAAAGTGGACCTCCCAAATCTAGAACTAGGACTTAAAAATCTTACCATAAATATGATGCTCTCAAAGTGTATCCAGGACTATCCATAGGTGTGTAGAGTTCTCCTCCTCCAATGCGGAGTACACTGAGATATTATCAATTAAGACCACCACAAAACAATAGAGGTAAGGTTGGAAGATCCTATTCATGAGTCCCATGAACATTGCTGGGGAATTGGTCACATCGAATGGAATCACTAAGAACTCATAGTATCCATACCTACATTTTAATGCTATCTTCGATACATCCTTAACCTATACTCGAAGCTGACGATATCCTGATCTAAGGTCTATCTTTCAGAACCACCTTGCTCCCTTCAGCTGATCAAATAGGTCATCGATCCTCAGCAGTGGATACTTGTTCTTCATGGTCACCTGGTTCTGGTGTCGGAAGTACACTCATAGCCTCAAGATCCCATCTACCTTCTTGGAAAAAAACACTGGGGATGCTCATGGTGAAACGCTGGGCCTTACGAACCCCTTCTCCTGCAAGTCCTCCAACTGTACCCTCAATTCATGAAGCTCCACGAGATTCATCTGATATGCCAGTGTGGATATTGGTGTCTTCCCCGGGTACATATCGATGCATAAGTCTACCTCCTTATAAGGATATATTCCCAGAACATCCTCAAGAAATAAATCCTCATACTCGTCCACCACTATAGGAAAGCTCAGACTCCTCTCGCCCACTGAACCAAGGGTGAGGCTTGCCAATTGGTGAGCAGTCTGCTGCACCCTCCTTCGAGAAAGTCCATCCTATGATGCAAAGGTTTCATTATCATTGGTGAAGGAAAAATTGGTCCCATTATCATAGACACACCACACTTTGTACCTAAAATAGTCGATCTGATCATGGACAATAGATAACCAGTCCATACCCAAGATGACGTCACAATGCCTTGACGCCGCTACTAGAAGATCCCAACTGAAGCTCTCACATCCTAGAGTAATCTCACACTACGGAGAACAGTGTGTAATAATCTAATCCCCTAACATAGGAGTCTCTAATCATAAGGATTGAGCCAAAAGATCCACTATAATCTCTGATCCTTGAACGAGGTCCATGGGAAGGAAAGAGTGATTGGAACCTGTGTCTATAAGAACTACAAATAAGGTGGAGAAGACACAGATCATACCTCTAATCATCTCTAGAGTTCCGTGGTCGTAGGCCTCCATCACCTAAAGTTGGCCTCGCCCCTGTACGCTAGATTTCTAATACCACGATGGACCACCTGGGGGTGGTGGTGGTAACACCTCGAACCGTCATCCACTGCCTTCTGATCGGCCTACTTCCCTGCCATGTCTGCCACCTTTTGGACCTCCTCGCTTGAACCACTGCCCCTACCTTGGTGGTACCACGACCTTTTGATGATCATCTGTACTATGTGTCAGGTATTCATGAGCCACGTGTCCCTTCCCACCGCACGTGATGCACAACTTGGTTTCCTGCTGACTCCCTATGTTCTGGGAGCCCTGCACTACCGACCCCGAGTCCTGGGGTCATGCCCTAAAAGACCTGGCCCACTTGGGCTCCCTCATCTGCTGCCTTCTGCTCACTACTGAATACTCTTCCACCTGAGGTATGTTGGTGGCTCTAGCTATCAGTGCCTACTCCGCTAGGAATCTCTCCACAAGTAGGTCTTGCTCTAGCACTCCATCTCGAGTAGGGATACTGAGAGACACTATGGATTCTATGATCTACCATCTGAGTCCTTGATAGAAGGCCCAAGCCCTGAATAAAGGGTCCCGCACCATGTATGTGGAGTAGAGAGAGAGGTCTATAAACCTTGTAGAGTACTCAACCACTGACAGGCTACCCTGCTGTAGGTGAAACAGCTCTTGAATGCGCACCAAGCACAAGGTCTTGGGAAAAAACTCCTCCTGGAAAAGCCACTCGAAGTCAGTCCAGGTGAGGGTCACCTCATCATGCGTCTAGATGGTCAATCTCCACCATCTCCCTAACAATCCCTACAGAAGGCTCATGGCCAAGATCAACATCTGGTCAATCAGTTTCCTCACTAAGTAGATGACCCACGCCACTACCTCTAGCCAGTCCTCAGCGACCTAAGGATCTGTCTCTCCCATGAACCTGGGAGGTCTCTGTCTCTGAAACTTATGCAAGGCACTGAGTCTGAATAAATCCTATACCTATAATGCTGACAATAACTACTGATCAATGGGTGGTGGCAACACTGGTGCACCACCCAACGAGGCCATCTCTAGGACTGGTCCCTGAACTGATACCTCATCGCTAGTCGGGCTGTCCACACGATCACGTATCAGAAGTCTAGCTGGTTGTCTGCGTGGAGGCATCCTGAAATATATCGAGATGTACCATAGTCAGAAGGTTATAACTAGTGAGATAACTATTATTCAAAAAGATCACAAGGAGACACTTATGCAACCAATGTTTTCATATATAGAGCCAAAAAGTAGAATTCAGGGTCCTGGTGTATGGATACGTCGACCGCTGCACCAACACTGGACTCCTCGAATCTGAAAGTCAAACTTGAAATATTTAACACCGTTTCTCTAAAATAAAACAACAGACTCTCGTTCTCTGAGTTAGAATCGACCGCCTCTGATACCACTTTATCACAAACCGTCCCCCGGGGCCCATGCCATGACATAAACTAAGCCCACCTCACGAAGGCTAGGGGTTGGCGAATAGCGCCGAAGTAATCAAACTACAAGTGGTAAGAATTATAATAAGTACCTATACGCACGCACACACAACCACATCCTGAAGCTGGAAAAGTAAACAATCATGCCACTAAACAACCACTAAGTAAAAGTACAATTGAAAGTCAAATGGGACAGAATACAAACCCAACAAGAGACTAACTGAAGAACATGATAGTAGAAAAGAAACTTTGGATAAAAATTTGCTGAAAAACCCCACCTGATGGGTAGGTATAGAGAAGCTAATGGAAGCTGTAGAAGTACACCCCGCCCTCTTGGTCTCACTGGGAACCACTAAATCCTGAGCCACTAAGTCCTCCGTCAAGGAATCAGTTATCTACACTGGACACAACACGTGCGGGTGAACCCCATGTAGGGGTGAGTAACAAAATACTCAGTAGGGTCACCAAAACAAAAAAGGAAAGACCACAAAGCAATCAAAAACCAAACCAAAAATCATGATCACCAAGCATGATCACGAAGCAAGATAGATCACACTAGGTATATTCTAGAGTAGGAAAGTAGAACCATTAGTCACATAATTGAACACCATGGGATGCTGGAGAAATCCTCCTCAATGAGTATAGTGGGCCTGCCGAGTCACACGTAAGTCACTTTCCACTAACCTTGGACTACTGTGGTAATCATCCCTGATGAGTACTATGGGTATGCTGAGTCACACAGAAGACGCTCCCCACCATGGGCATACTGGGTCACACAGAAGTTATTTCCCAACTATGGACATACTGAGGTACTCCTTCTGTCAAGTACTATGGGTCTGACAGGTCACACAGAAGCTGCTCCCCACTGTGGGCCTACCGAGTCACACAAAATCTACTTCCCACTAGGCCATAGTATCCAATCCACATGGGGTTGCTCGTCATCAGTCTTTAGGTATCAGCCAACCGTAGAGTTTCCGCATGTAGCATGCTTGATCTTAGGAGAAATTCTCCTCAAGCTATTTGTTGAATTTAAACTTCCATTAAATCCTCCATAGATTATACCAAAATATCCACCTCATATCTAGGGTTCCAATGCTGCAAAAGGCTCGTCAATCGGATGCTCAGTTTGAATGATATTGGCATTTTTCTAAAAAGGGGCCAGTGGGGTCTGAGCCCACCTTGACCTGACCTAGCCCATCCCGACCCGACCCTTTCCGGGTTCCACCGACCTGACCCAGGTCTGTTGACCTGACCCAGACCCGGCCCAACCTGGGTTCGGTTCATTGGGTCGTGGGTTCGACCCTCCTCCTTTCTGATCCGCCTTTGGCGGACTGGTTCACCTTAGCTCGGATGCGTGGCACGTTCGGGGGTGTCATGAGGCTAGTCGAACCCGACTTCCCAGGGCCCCACATGCGGTCAGGGGACCATGTGATCAGAAAAACCGAGGCTCATGGCTATGGGACTCTATACCGATGTGGCTGAGGGGCCGCATCTGCCTCCACCGACTGCCGACATAGCCAACGGCCTTTCCGCCTCACCGCAACCTAGGACAACCACAATGATCCTTTTGGCACGCCATCGTGGTGTGCTGCCACCCACTCACATCCACAGCTACCAATCATCGACATTCTAGAAGAGTACTCCACAGACCACCAGGTCTACTTCGGTGGTCCGTTCTTCACGTTGCTTGCGCCCACGACCTTCATGGGGTGCCTCTTTCCTTGAAAAGGTCTTGAAAATTCCTTACCACCATTTCAAATGTTCATCGACCAAGAAAACATAAGGTGGAGGGGGTCATGCCTTGTTCATGTCAGCCCGCACCCTCCACATTAGAAGATTAAAATAGGGGGGTTTGGGGATGATGTTACATCAATAATAAATCAATCCTAAAAAGAAAATCCAAAAACATCACCCTCCCGTAAGAACAGATGATTTTTGGATCAACCTATTTGTGGGTTGATCCATGTTCATCATTTAGAATTAAGAATAAGAAAAATGTAAAATAAATAAAACCCCTTACCTCAAAGTAGTTCGATGTTGAAGCGGTCTGCCCATGAAGGTTCAAGAAGTTGAAGACGTTCTTTGCTTCCCGGCTCCGTTCTTCAAGGTGCATTGAAGTTTTTAATGTTCCTCTGACGTTCTTCATTTTTTTTGGAGAGAAAACTCATCGGTGGTTCATCAGATAATTTTCCACCATTTAATTCTCCACTCTCCAACATGTTATCTTAATAAAAGGAAACACGTCGCAACATTTCTATTACAATGAGACGTTGTGTCGTTACATTTGCACAAATGAGTCATTAAGGAGCTTCCATTAATGAGCCTCGTTGTCACACCACATCACCATATTCCACCGCTCAACGGTGAGAAAATAAATAAAATAACTTTCTTAAGTTATTTTATTATTTTTTAAGAAGACTGAAAAATAAATTTTCCATCCGACCCTTGCTAGTTAAAGTTAAGTCCTTTCTAGGCTAATCCCGAAGTTCTGAGTTCAACGGTGTCCTCAGATTTTCGATCCGAGCACCGGAACAAAATTTATAAAAACCCGCTTTCACATTTACTTAAATGAACTAAAAAAAGTTCAAAAATTCCTTTTTGGGATCACTGGGCCTCAGAATCACATGCCATCAAAGCGTGTGGTCTTGAAATAATTCCATACAATTTTAAAAAAATTTATATGAAAATTTTGGGACATTACACGAGATATGAGGTCTTAGTGTTAGTATAAGTTGTTGGTACACTCTTACAATAGAGGAATGTGATGGGTGAACTGTTATGTTTTAGTTTAATATATTCTCTCTTGCTAGGGAGTTAAGAGGATAGGGTTCCCTTGTATTGTATGAGGTGGGAGGATGAGTTATGGGATGGTTCTGATGATATAAAGTGTAGACTCACACATACTAAGGAGGTGAGGTTGTGTGCATGGTCTTGAAATATACAAGGTACATGAGATGATGCAAAGAAATAAAGATCATAAAATGAAATGATTGAATATTTTCATTATATATGGCTAATGGGGGAGGTGGATAAAGTATGTGGAATTGGAGTATGACTGTAGATTAAAATTTGTAGTTGGGAATTCGAATTGGATAGATCCTATTGTTATGGACCTATACTATATATCCATGTGAGACATGGTGGTTTAAATGATAAGATAAATGAACATGATTAGATGGATTAATTTTGATTATCTGTGGAATTTTTGATAGAAAGGTTAAAATAATTATAGGTTTTGGATAGTTTATGTTGAAAGGGTGTAAGGTATGGATCATTGAGACATGACCATCATGTGAGTATCTTGAAATTTATGAGATATATCCAATAATTAGTCATTCAAGGTATGACAAGTGAGGAGTGTAAGAGTCTCTGATGGGTAGTACCATGGTGAAACTACCGTTGGAGTGAACATGTTGTGAATATTCTAAAAATTTGGTAAATATTTCAAGGACAGTGATGATGGTTATTGAAAAAACTTAATGTTATGGGACCTAGGATCCAGGATCATGGTTTAGGATCAATGGGTTTTAATAATAAAGGATTATGAGTATTAGTCCTTGTAGGATATTGGGATTTTTAAAAGGTGAAGGTATCATGATGATATAGTAAATGCTATGATGAGAATTTATAGTAACCCTCACCTTTTAGGACAAGTTATCATTTAATATTGAGATATTTATTTTTTTAATTGATCCTTATAAAAGGTTGTATGAGTTTATAATTGAAGGGTAAGAGGATTAAAGGGTGATGGTGGAAGAAATGAGAATAGGTTTTAGTCTAACAAGGGAACATGAACTCTAGTGGTTAATCACCAAAACTTTGATGGACCATTCATAAGCACTAGAAGTATAGTGGAAACCTACCAGAGTTATGGAGGGGTTTTTAGTTTTTTAGAGGGTAAGATTTTTATTTGTATTAATTATTTTTTTAAACCTTATAAATGAAGTCCCTTGGGATTTTATATTCCCTAACTATCCCAATATCATTGTCTTAAGCTCTATTTCCCCTCCCCTCCCCTCAAGATGTATCTTTGATCATGGTTCCTTGAATCCATCTTTTATCCTTTTCAATGGTTTCTAGTTGAATAATATATTGTAGGATTGCTATAAAATTCTATATTTTTACTTTAGAAATCAAATCCCTAATTCCCTTTGGCTCAAGGATTTTAAATTTGTCAAATCTTCTGTAAGTTCATCATCTATGGGATAAAGGAATTAGGTTTTTAAAATTCTCAAGGAAAGGTGGAATGTACTCACTCTTGTTTCATGGTTTTCATTATGGATTAAAAAATAACCTAATTTTTCCCTAACCTAGGGTTTTCTAATCCTTTAGGTAGTTCCATACTTACTTACATTATACTTTTAAAGTGGGTTTAACACAAAGTTTGGTAGGTAACCTCTTCCCTATTCTCATACTATTGAAGTATGTTTCATATTAGTTGTATGGGGTAGAGTGATAATAATCCTAAAAACCATTTTATCTTTACATATGAATGGTTTTAATAAATTTAATTTAGTAAATAGTTCTACTTTTAATATAGGAAAACACTTATGCTTGTTTTGTGTTTTTATTCCTTACTTTGGTTACTTAAAGTTAATTTATGGATTATATTTAAATTATCAAGACCATGGAATTATTGTGAAAGAATTTGTATATTCTTATTATGTTTATAGGATTCCAAGCATGTGATTCTAGTTTTCATATAGAATAAAACTATTATGACTAGTATGATAAAATGAGGACTAGAATGTGGATATTTCTCTAGAACTTATTACAAGTCACTAAAGATGAGACAAGGATTGGGAGTGGGTACCCTAGCTACCCATGAATACGTGTACCTCATCTACACATTATATTTATGTATTATGCATTATGGTATGAGATATAGTGTTCTAACCCACCAATGATATGAGATGATTAGTTTTATTATATGTTCCATGACATGCCCACTTCCCATTATATGAGATGCATGATTTCATGTATTAGACATGGAATTCCCATCATTTAATATTTGAAATATAGGGTGTTATGGTTTGGGATATGACATTATCTAAAATTAATCTTATATTTTCAAAATATCTTCTTCATTATTAGTGATACCTTGTAAATTCAGACATATATCTACTGGTATAAATTATAGTGTAAGTTATTTAATTTTTTATATTGATCTTAGCATGAAGCAGGGTTAGAATTATTATTAGGTATTTAAGAGTATATTAGAAAATCATAATTTCATTATGTCATTTCTACTTTAATTTATTAAATTCCCATGGTTTTATTTACTTCTTTATTATTTTTTATTTTTGTTTCATACACTTAGTTTTATGATATGTTTTTATGGGTTGAAAATGACTTCCTATAGTGACCGAACTTTTTAATACATGATTTTTACCACAATTACTTGAAAAAATATTACATAAATGACTTAAAAGGACATTTTTTAGGTTTATTGTCTTGGAAAATAGGTATATAATACATTAATTACATAAGGAAAATATAAACATAAAATTTACTTAATCCTATTGAAATAATCATTTATTATTCTATCACAGTTCACCTCACTACAAGTCATTTACTGGTGACATAAAACAATAGAAAAGGGTGAGAATAAATACTAGTAAGTTATAAATGAAGGAAATGGAACATGACTAATTATCATGGATAAAAAACGAGTCATAATATGAGAGGATAATCATAATTATGTGATACATGACATGGAAACATGGATACAACATTAAAATTATACATTCATAACCATATCACTAAGGTTTAATACCAAGGATTAATAAAACATATTAACAATGTTATCAACCAAGTTATCATAAAACATATCATCTCTAGAGATTAATTATCTACCCAATTCATTAGAGTGCTATCAGGGTATACCCTTCACATGTCTATCTTTATGTGTGCCACATAGATCTTATATCATAAGAACATTTTTAATAATTTTAACCACTGAGCATAGAATGTGGGTTTCGTACATAGATTCCTCCAATCAATGAAGTATATTAATATCTATATTAATACACTTTAATGAATTTAGGGTTGGGTATTAAAAATATGATAGTATGGTATATAAAATCAAGGAATGATTTCGACAACATAATAGGTATACTTAACAGTTTATGAAATGGGATTAGTGAGATAGAAAGGTAGTCACTCATTAATAAGGAATCAATTGGAAAGTAAAATAATGATTATTAAAAAATGAATACATAATCAATTTAAAATCTAAAGTCTTCTTACAGAGGAAGTACTTGAATAAAAGGAAAGAGGAAGACAATCCCTTATATTGTGAGATAACTTCTTAAATCTTAAGGAGAGTTCCTTATAACTTTAGGACCTCCTTGGAAAGTATCTAGATAGATAAAATGTGGGAGAATTCATTAAAAATTGATTTATATTGAATGAAATGGGATGGATATGTGGTATTTATAGAAAAATTAGGAGAATTGTTTATTAATTTCTAAACATAGGCCTTGTAATTCTAGGTTGTGGAAAATGGAAAGTTGTTGGCTTACCCATGGTTTTAGATCATGGTTTTGGACATTTAAGTCATGGTTTTTGAATTTTATCCATGAGAGAACCAAAATCCAATTTTTAATATTACTTTAGGCCTGAGAAATTATGTTTTCCACAAAATATTCTTTTAAAAAGATTAATTTCCATTTTAGACTTTGAATTTTTTTAGGTTTGGAAAATCATTTTAATTTATTAATTACATCATATTAAAAAAATAACATTTTTATTCATGGATCAACTTATTTTAATTATTAATTTATTATTACATATTTACAAATTCATAAAACATACCAAAAACAAATGACATTATTTTTACTATTCACTAGAAAATAAAGTATTTTAGAAAATTCTTAAAATTTCACTATAAAATAATTTAAAAATACTAATTTCAAATATAATGTTTATTTTATCAAAATAATTTTATAAACATGATAATTTTTACTTCAAAAAAAATTCTTATTTATTTAATAATAACAGTTTTTATTACATAATCAACTTTCTGACCCTTATAAAAATACCGAGGGAGTTATAAAATTATATTATCATTTATATTTAAATAAATAGTATTTAATAAGACTATTTAATGAAAATTATTTTTATTTAAAATATTAATTGAAATTATATATTTTCCAAAAAATATAATTATGTTTTCTTTATATCCAAAAATCTATTTATCATATTCATCTTATATTTATGTGTATTTTATTAAATAAAATAATAATTAAAATGGGATTGAAGAAACCTATATTTAATTTCTAAGAAGAAAATTTCACCTTTATAATACTAAGGTCTAGATACATAACCCTCTTTATTACACCATAATATTCCCTAAGGTTAAGGTGTGCGATGGTGGTACTTTCTTGTGGTGTCTAGGCTCACATTGATCTAGTGGTGATCTCCACTAACTTGAACTTCTCCCATAGTCAATTTCAGTTGAGCCTTACTTGTTGAATATGTTCTTGGGCTTGGTAAAGGGATAACCCTAGTGACACTACCGACCATCCAAGTTCTAATAATTAGGCTTCAAAAGGTATGATCCTACTGGTTGAGGCCATTGTTTCTACCTTATGTATAAATTATATCTTATCATTACCATTTATATACACAAATTATAATAGTAAAATTATTACCAAGGGTCATAATACCTAACAATCATATTGAAAAATGTCTAGGTAACAATTAAATATTAATAATAACTTTTCCATTTATACCCTATACTCCACCATCCTCATACCTTAACATTCACTAAATCATAAAGTTTCTAAACTTACCTTGATAATTCATATCATATTCCTAAATCTTCTATCTCTTTTTACTATTTTTATAACAGAAGCAATCTTCATCGAAGAATTCAATCCTATGGAGTTTATATTAGTGTGTGCATTGTTATTTTTCATTTATCTCCCCATATTATTTCTAGATATTACATTCAATATTAATTAATTATATATAATTAAATATCAAATTACTTCTATATGATTCAATTGTAAAACATAATAAAATAGTCATTGAAAAATTTGAGTTCTTTTATTAATAAAGAAATAAATTTTTGGGTTGTTTAATTATCCCTGATTGAGATTTTTTTCTCTCAAAATTGGTGTCCTTCAATAAAATAAATGGGGTCATTTCTATTTCATCACTTCTTCAGGCTCTCCGATTTCTTCTTTGAACTTGTGATTTTTCCAAAAGACTTTAATGAGTCGGGTTATCTTATTCCTCAACACTCATTTCCTTTCATATAGAATTTGGATAGTTTCTCATTCATATAAAAATTCAAGTTCCAACTCAATACCATTTGTTTCTAGTATATGTGTTGGGCCTAAAATTTAATTTATTAATAGGTACACATGGAATATTTCATAGACATTGGAAATAATTAGTGGCTATGCTAACCAATAGTTAACTACTTCGACATGGTCCAGAATCTCAAATAGTCAAATGTACCTTGGACTCAATTTTTACTTCTTTTAAAATCTTATAACCTATTTAAAAGGTGATATTTTAAAGAACACATGATCCCTAACATGAAACTATAAATCCTATCTTTAATTTTTATCATAAATATTTTTTATATTTTGATAAGTCTTGATATGTTTTGGATAACTTGTATCTTCTCTATAGTTTCTTTCAAAATGTCCATTCCCAAAAAGTTTTCCTTATACAACTTCATACAAGCATGTTTTAGTTCTACACCTCTTCCTATATAGTGCTTCATTAGGATATATATAAATACTTGAGTTAAATGTTTTGTTATAATATAACTAAATAAGTGGAAGAATTTGGTCCCAACCTCCTTCAAAATCAGGTGTTATATCTCATAAAATATCTTCCAATGCTTGATTAATCCTATCAGATTGTCCATTGGTTTGAGGATGATAGGTTTTGATTAGGTTTACTTCAGTATTAATATCCTTTTGATGGTTCCTCTATAACTTAGAAGTAAATCTTGGATCATGGTATGAAACAATGCACACTAGTACCCCATGAAGTCTCACCACTTCTTGAATATATAGACGAGGGAGGCACTCAAGGGATAAATCCTATTTTATAGAGATAAAGTGATTAGTATTTTTTAATATATCAATGATTAACCATATTAAATTGTTTCCCTTGTATTTATTAGGATGGATAGTAACAAAGTCCATAATAATGTTGTCCCACTTCCGTATAGGTACATGCAGTGTTTACAACACTTATTTGGATATTTTTTGATCCACCTTCACTTGATGACATACCAAACATCTTGAAGTATAATCATAAATCTTTCTTTTTATTTTATCCCACCGATAATGATATCATAGATATCTATACATTCTAGTGATTCTAGAATGTATAGATAATATAGATCTATGAGCTTTATCCATCAAATATTTATTTAACTTTGTAACAAATGGTATACATGAATTTGTACCAAACCTTGATACTCCCTATTGATCAACACTGAACTAATGGAATTTTCCATTTTTTGCAGCTTCTATCTTCTTTTGTAACTTAATATTATCTCTTTGTGCTTTCTTGATCTTCTCCAATAATAATGGTTGGGAAATAATTTAGGACAGGATTAATGATGCCCCTTCCCTTATTAATTCTATGTCCATATTTACCAATTTCTTGATCAATGGATCTTATTATATCATCATAATTAAAATAACTATAGGGTATTTCCTACTTAGTGCATTAATGATTTCTTTTATTTTCTAGGGTGATAATGGATATAACAATTATAGTCCTTAAAAATCTCCAACCATCTCCTTTGTCTCATGTTAAATTCCTTTTGTGTGAATATACACTTTATAATTTAGTGTTCTATGTATATACCACACTTCTCAACATAAATATAATGTCTCAATATATTTAATGAAATGATAATTACTACTAACTCCAAATCCTAGGCAGCATAATTTTTTCACGAGGCTTTAATCGTTGAGATTCCTAGGGAACTACCTTGTCATTTTTCATGAGTACACATCAAATTACTTTCAAGTATATATCACCATAAATGAAAAAACATTTCCAATTAGAGGGTAAAGTTATCACAAGTGCACTAACCATACTTTTATTCAGTTCCTGAAAACTTTCTTCACACTATTTTGTCCAGATAAACTTAACCCCATTTAGAGTTAACTTGGTTTGTCGATTGAAAATCTATTAAATATTTTCAAAAAACCTTATATAGTATCTTTATAGACTAAGTAAACTAAAAATATCAGTTAATATTATAGGTTGAGGCCGCTCCTCTATGACCTTTTTATTTAGTGGATCAATAAATATTCCTTCACTGGTCACAATGTTCCCCAAGAATGTGAATTTTTGTAACTAGAACTCATATTTTATCAATTTACCAAAAATATTCTCTTTCCTCAGATTTTGTAATATGATCCTTATATAATCCTCATAATATATATGAATTTTGGCATATATCAGAATATCATTAATAAATACAACAAAAAATTTATCAATTTTGGACCTAAATAGTCTAATCATAAAATCCATAAATATGGAAGGAGAATTAGCCAATCAAAAGGGCATAACAAAAAAATCATAATGTCCATATATTTTTGGAAGGAAGAATTTATGATATATTCTTTTTTTACCCCTAGCTTATGATACCCTGATCAGAGGTCAATCTTAGAGAATAATTAATCCCCATGAATATGGTCAAATAAATCATCAATCATTGGAAGAGGGTATTTATTCTTCACCATGATTCCATTAAGTTCTCTATAATCAATGCATAATTGCACTGATCCATCCTTAATATTCTTCTTTAACAAGAGAATAATATCTCCCCAAGGAGACACACTTGTTAAAATAAAACCCTTCTCCAAAATATCTTGAAGTTTCTTCTTTAATTCCTTTAACTTCACATATTACATCATATATGGGGTCTATTAGCTTGAATCCATTTATAATTTCAATTGAGAACTCTACCTCTCTTTACAGGGGAGGTCTAGGAAAATATTTAGGAAATACATCAATGTATTCCCGAATAATGGGTATAAATACTATATTTATACTTTATATTTATTCTCCTCATTCATTAATAATTTCCATAAAGATGGAAATGAAAGGTGGTTCTTAACAAGTCTTAGGCTATGATATATACCATTTAAATATAATTACATGTTATCCCTTCAAGTAAACTAAAATTTACTTTATTTTATAGTTAATTTTGGCATTATAATTTGATAGCCAATCCATCCCTAGTATTATGCCAAATTATACCATTGGAATTACTACTAGGTTTTTTTGAGAGACTGAACTGAGCAAAGTTAATAAAGTAATATCTACATATAATTGATTCTTGAATATTTCCTCCAAGAGTTTTAACTAATAAATCTACCATTAGTAGTTTAATATTTAATTTTATTTTATTTTAAAACTTGAATGAAATAAAATAATGTGTAGAACTAGAATGAAATAATGTACTTACTAGCTTTGAGTGTATGATGAGTGTACCTTCCACTACACCATTTGGAGCCTCGAATTTAACCATCACAATTAATTTTTTTTACCTTTCTCCCTTGAAATTTACTAGAATTGATAGTGGTTTAAATCAATTATCTTCTAATTCAGACATTTATTAGTAAAATTTATATGATCCCCACACTTGAAGCATTATAATACAGGTTGTATTTGAGCTATGTTCCATTTTTACTTGCATTTAGATATAAGGCTCTATATATCAATGAAAGTTTTGAGCTATATGGATATCTCTTCAACACTTTTAAAACTTTCCAATTTCTTATATACAATTCCAAATATACTTATTCCCACAATTTTTTTACATTGGTAGCTGTTTTTTATTTCATTCTCTTTCATCGACTAAATTATTTTCAAAATTTGAATCTGTCCTCTTATTCTTATCATTTAGTCCACAAGACCAATGTGCATATCTAAAATCCATTTCCACTTTGATATCACAATAAAATATCTACTCAAAACTCTCAAAGTCTTAGTTTACAATAAATTTCCATATATGAGGTCTTAGATCACCAAATAATTAATTGATATTCCCATCAAAATCAATGATAAATCATAAAGTTTATCACACAAGCCTTGTGAAGTTAATCTCATGAATTCCCATTGATTAATTTTCCCTTTGTTCCAATTCAAGGAATTAACTTTCCATTATCTCTAAAAGGATATGAGGAAAATAATTATTGAAAAATATTTTTTTGAAGTCTTCTAATTATGTATCTTCTACATCATCCTTTAGCTTCATGTTTTTAATCAGTTTCCACCACCGATCATCTTCTCCCACTAAGTGATATACTATCAACATAATATTCTCTTTCTTAGAAAAATATAGTATAAAAACATCTTCTCTACATTATTTATCAATTGTTCTGTGATAATTGGATTAGAGGTTCCACTAAAAACATGTGGCCATTGACATATGAAGGATTCAAATTCTAGTTGTTCCTTCCTTGGTGAAGTTGAATGATCCACATGGTTTAGGTTGTTATTCATGACCTAAGCTAGCTGATTCATCATCATCCTGATGTTTTTATCTCTATATTCTATCATATCAGGAAGAAAATTGTTTTATTGTCCATTGTATCCATTATTCACACATGTCCTTCTATTTAATACCATTTTCTTAAAGAGGAGAACCCAATTGAGAAATTTGTTTCTATTAGAAATCTTATAATAATAATTATAAAGGAAATTTTAATCCTAAAATTTTCTAATAACACACTTATAGGATTCTATACTTAAATATTTTAAAAAATAAATAATCTATAAATCATTCATAATGGTCTATAAAAATCATGTGATTAACCAAATCATATTCCTTAAGAGTATCAAATCAGGTGTACAATAAGGCCTATTTATCATGCACTAGGTATAGGTCAAGTTAATACCCAATGATACCTTTATGGGTTATTACCCTAGGTATATCTATTCCAAATACACATCCACTTGTAGTATCTAAATAAATATTTCATTACTTAGAAACCACTCACTTTATACTTTACCAAAATTTCAAGAGGGTTTCCTATATTTTGAATTATCCCTTGGGTTCTTACTAATTTTTTCTATTCCTAATTTCCAAAAATAACCAAACCATTCCTTTAATACAAACTATTATATCCCACCTTTTTAACTATAGATTTTAACATAATTACTTGACAAAATATTACATTAATAACTTCAAAGGTCCTTTTGAGGTTTAGTGTCTTATAAATAAGTTACATAATAAATTAAGTACATAAGGAAAATATTTACATAAACTTTATTCAATACTCTAGATATACTCATTTATTATTCCATCCTAGTTATCCTCACTACAATTTATTTCTTGGGGACATACATCAATAGAAAAGGGTGAGCATAAAGTTCAGTAAGGTATAAACAAAGGAAATAAAATATGAGCAGTTATGATGGATTAAGAATGAGGTACAACATGATAATATAATCATAAGTAATGCATAACATTAAAATGTGGCTGCAATATAAAAATAATACATTCATAAGAATATCACTGAGGTTTAATACCAAGGTTTCATAAAAAATATTACCAAGATTATTCACCAAGGTATTGTAAAAAATGACATCTCTAAATATTAATTCTCTACCCAATACATTGGAGTGTTATCATTACCCTCCATATGTCTATCTTTATGTGTGCCACATAAATCATATATCATAAGAACATTTTTCATCATTTTAACCCATGAGTAGGGAATGCATATTTTATACATGGTTATCTCCAATCAATGAAGATTATTATTATTTATATGAATACCCTTAAAATAATTTAGGGTTGTATATTCACAATATAATAGTATGGTATATAAAATAAAGGAATGATTTCAAAAACATAATGAATATACCCAAAAATTTATGGATTGAGATTAATGAGAGATAAAGGTACTCTGTCATTAATAAGTAATCAATTGGATGTTAAAGGAATGATTTTGAACGCATGAAGACACATTCAATTGAGAAACAAAAGTCTTATTACAAAGGAAGTACTTAAATAAAAGGAGAGAGGAAGAGAATCCCTTACCTTGTGAGATAGCTTCTTAAATCTGGAGGAGAGTTCCCTAGAACCTTAGAAACTCCTTGTAAATGCTCTAGAGAGGTAAAATGAGGTGAAATTAATGATCAATGGATTTAGAGTGAATTAAATGGTGTGTAGAGGTGTGTATTTATAGAAAAATGAGATTTTCTCATTAATTTCTAAATATAGGCCTTGAAATTATAAGTAGTGGAAAATAGAAAACCATTGGAATACCCATGGATTTAGATCATGGTTTTAGATCATGGTTTTAGAAATTTATGGTATTTTTTTTGAATTTCATCTATGATAGAACCTAAATTCAATTTTTAATATTACTTTGTACATGGGAAAGTAATATTTTCATAAAATATTGTTTTTTAAAAGCTTAATTTCTATTCCAGACTTTGGAAATTTATTTATAGGTTTAGAAAATAATTTTAATTAATTAAAATACATTATTCTAATTAAAATAAATTATTTTTAGTCATTTATTAACTTATTTTAATTATTAAATCATTATTAAATATTTATTAATTCATAAAACATACTAAAAACATAAGACTGTATTTTTACTATTCACTGAAAAACAAATCATTTTAGAAATTTCTCAAAATCTCACCCTAACCTAATTTAAACAAGCTTATTTCAGCTATAATTTTTATTTTATCAAAATAATTTTATAAATATGATAATTTTAAATTTTAAATAAAAATCCTTATTTATTTAAAAATAACAATTTTATAAAATAATCAACTTTCTAATCTATATAAAAATTACTTGGGATATTATAAAATTATATTATCAATTTTATTTTAATCAATAGTGTTTTTTAAGACTATTTAAAGAAAATAAAATTTATTTAAAATATTAATTTAAATTTTATATTTTCTAAAAATATAATTATGTTTTATTTATATCCAAAAATCTATTTATCATATTTATATTATATTTATGTGTATCTTTTTAAATAAAACAATATTTAAAATGGGATTGAAGAAACTTATATTTAATTTCTAAGAAGAAAATTTCACCTTTATAATACCAAGGTCTAGATACATGACCCCTTATTTCACCAGCATACACCCTAAGGGTAAGGTGTATGATAGTGATACTTTCATGGGGTGGCTCCGCTAACATTGGTCTAGTGGTGATCTACCATAACTTGAACTTCTATTATAGTCAAATCTTCTTGATCCTTACTTATTGAAGCTCTGTTTGGGTTTAGTTTATGGTGAGCCCCAGTGATTCTACCTCCCTCAAAAGTTCTGAAAAATTGGTTTCAAAAGGCATAATCCTATTGGCTGAGGCCATCGTTTCTACCTTCTATATTAATCATCTCTTTTCATTACCCTTTATATACACTAATTCTATTGATAACATTATTATCAACAATCATAATTCCCAATGGTCATATTAAAAATGGTTAGGTAATGGTTAGATCCTAATAGTCACTTTACCCTTTATACCTTATATACACTCAACCATTATCATACTTCAACATTCACTACTTCACAAAGTTTCCAAACATACCTTTATAATTTATATCATATTCCTAACTCTTTTATTTATTTTTAATGTTTTTATAGTAGTAGTGATATTCATTGGAGAATTCAAGCCTATGGAGTTTACATTGGTGTGTGCATTGTTTTTTTTAATCTACTTGTGTTATTTATAACTGTTATAGTTAATATTAATTCATGATATGAAAAGAAATGAAAAAGTCCATTTATGTGATTCCATCATAAAATATAATAAAATATTCATTGTGAAGCATGAATTATTTTATTAATAAAAAGGAAATTTTTGGGATATTATACTACATACTAGGTATAATATATACACACCCTGTATATGTCCTTTTATGATGCATGTAGATTCTTTTATCCATGATCCAAGAAAGGGTAGGTCATAGGATCGTTGAGCATTATAGGAACTAATGCGATGAGCAATGTAGGACCCTTTTATGACTTAGTTTTATAGATTAAGTGGGAATTTTTTGGGTTTTCTATAGAGGTATATAATGGTTTCTTCCACCTAAATAAATTCTCATAGCATATATTTTGTGTTTTTGTATACCCAGTGATATATATATCTGGTTGGGTAACTTTTATGGTCAATTATTATACTTACATTCTAGTTTTTGTCCGCATAGTGCTTTCATACATATAGTGGTTTAGTTATGTTATTGAATAGTATAATAAGTACTCCTATAGTGTACAATTTTCCTCCCATGATGGACATGTATTACTTTAGTTGTGTCAGGTTTTCCATCATTTTAAAGGTCATGCCATAATATCAGCTAATTCATCACTTGTTCTAATTAGTTAATAAATATGGAAACAGATTCTTAAAAGTTAATATGTCAACCCGCGATGGTTATGACAACCTCTAGTGATTGGGAAGTGCAGATGACATTTTTTGGTGGCCTAGTTTGGGTATTGTTTGGGTATACGCATCGAGGGCATTGTAAAATAGTATCAGAGAGGGACATGATATCTGTGAGTATCCGACCGATAAAATTTTTGGTACTTAGGAATTAACTCATAAATATGACCATCCAACATAATTATTGTTGAATCTCGTGTTAATTGGAGAATTTAGTTTTTATTTTGATTTTATTTTTATGTTGGTTTCATTTATTTGAGTCTCATGCATCATGGATAAGTGTCTACAGGTAGGAACATATAAGATGGTATAAAAAAACTGAATGCTTTATTGTGCTTTTTTTATTTATAATTGGATTTAATTAAAAATTTATATTAATCAATACATTAATAACATATGATTAATGTTTTACTACCTATTATTAGAAATGATTAAGTAAATATTGGAAATCAAATTTATTCATTCAAACTATAATATTTCTTAATTATTAATATTGGCTAAATACTTCATGATTATATTTAAAGTATGATCTCAATTGTTTTAAAGTGGTTTTTAAAGAATAAAATTATTTAATAAATAAAAAGTAATGAGATAGGGGGTGGGTTATGACCTAAATATGAATGTGTTAAGTTGAATTTTAAATTCTTTTTTAGAATGGAATTTGATATAATTCTACACCAAAATAGAGAGGATATCATCTTATCGATCCCCAAAATATTTACAATAAAGATATTAAAAATTGTATATAATTATTAGGTTTCCTATTACCACTCAAATATTAGAGGTATTGACTCAGTTACTTAAAGAAGAAAGGTAGCTGCCACTGTTCTAGGAGCCCTAAACTGGCGATGTCATGATGGATTTTCAGTTCCATCATCCATTTCCCGTTTAGGGTGTTGTATCACCTTAATAGGCTGAATAGTGGGTTGACCAGGTTCATAAAATATTTTAAATTATTGAGACTTTGTAATAGAATCAGGTTTATTTATATAAATTGATTCTTGAAGGAGATGGTCATCACTGGAGTTATGTGATAGTTGAAGTAAATATAGATAAAAAAATCACTTGGAAGGGATTCCATGAATTTTATTAACAATCTTAGCTAGATACCTTTTGAAAAGTAAAATATTGTGAATTTATGTATCTAAAGTAAAAATACTATTTATGTAGTATAATATTCCACTAGATTCACTAAATTTATTAATTTTTCTTATCTTATTTGGAATGAGGAAGAAAAATATGTGTTATTTGAGATGGGTCTATAAGAAATTTTGTAATAAAAAATGGAAATATTAAACCTCCCTATGTTTTCTAAAGTTATTAATAGAGAATTACTAGATAAAACAAGTTCCTTGGGGATTTCGGGAATAGGTAGTTCTTTTTTAGGTCATAGCTCTGATGATGGTTCTTCTAGTGGAAGGAAGTAACAATAGGAAGACTCTAGTAGGGGCAGATCTTATCAGGGTACTATAGGGGAAGATAATACTATTGTTCCTAGATTAGGAACACCTCCAGTTTTATGTTACCAATAAATATGTATGGTTTATATAAAAATAAATTATCCTTATAAATATGAGAAATGATACTTGTGTATCTAGTTTAGATATATTCAAAGGTTTTTTTTGGTGGAATTCCTCAAAAAGTGTTATCTAATTATTTTAATGGACCTAAGAATATCATGAATAGTCTGAAGGTAGCAGTCAACCTATTACTGATAAGAATTTTCAAGGAGGAATATGTGGGGGAAAAATTTTATGTTTGAACAATCTATATTCTTGATAGGTATTCCCACTATAGGTTCAACCTAAGGGATAATTCTAGATGTACGCAATAGAGTAGTCCATGAATAATGGTAGATATGGTAATTCTACTGAAAGAGGTACGATTTTAGTATCATGTACACTTATATGTTCATTATTTAATATAGGTTCTTATAAATCTTCTATATCAGATCATTTGGTGCCTCTATTAAATTTTATTATTGACATGTCTTCAAAACTAATAAGTATTTACAGTTCTCTAGATAAGCGGTTCAAAATAAGTAAGAAGTTTCTACATTATACTGTTATGGTGGGATCATGCTGAAACTTATAACATTTCTCTATCTTGGATATAATTTTTTTTATATAATTTTAGGTATATATTAGTTAATCAAATTCCAATATGTTATTGATTACTATAGAAATATAGTCTCTTTTACTTCTCCATATAGTACTCAAAATTCATTTACCAGGGAATAGAAATCCTAAGATAGTATTATGAAATTAGTTCAAAAGATAGTATGAGATATCACTTCATAGGATAAAATTATAAATCTTGGAATGATATAGGTTTAAAATTCAAAATTTACAAATCCATTGGTTATCTTTTTCCTTGATGTGTTTCTATGTGAATTTTTAGGGTTTCCACTTAAGAAAGAAGTATAATTCTCTATAGATTTGTTTATTGTAACATAAATGATTTCTTTTCCTCCCTATAAAATGGATCCAACTAAATTAAGCGAGTTAAATATTCCATTTAAGGAGATTTAAAAAAAGTGATTTATTAGAATGAGGACTTATCTTTGGGATAATAAAGTTTTTTTCCTAATAAAGTTGGTATAAGTTTATGATTTTGTATAGACTATCAAAGTTTTAACCTGGTAACTATTAATAATATCTATCCTTTTTACAATATTAACAATTTATTTGATCAGTGAAATGGATATAATTAGTTTTAAAATATTTATATATGTTATAGGAATCATAAAATTTGGTTGATACTAAAGGATATTCCTAAACTAGAATTTTAGATTTAGTATGAACACTACATGTATTTATTTATTTCATTTGGGTTGATAAATGATCTAGTAATATTCATGGATTTAATAAATATGATATTTGATCAAAACTTTGATACCTTTCTGGTTGTTTTTGTGGATGATATCCTATTATATTCTAGATCTTGTGATGTGCATCTCAAGTATCTTTAAATCATCTTAGAGACACTGTAAGAACATTTATTGTATTATAAACTTCCTAAATGTTATTTTGGGATTAAAGAAGTTAAATTTCTTAGGTACACGGTCTATGAGGAAATATTTTTAGTTCATCCTAAGAAAGTAGAGTGTGTTATGTCTTGGAAAGTTCTTATAAATGTCTTTCAAATTTAGAGTTTTCTAGGGATTATAAAATATTAGCATCATTTAATCTAATAATTCTATAAGATTTTTTATTTAATGACCACTTTAATAAATATGGGCATAAAATTTATGTTGTATGAGTAGCATGAAGTAACATTTTAGGATTTTAAAAGAAGGTTAAATATAACTCGTATTCTAATTTTATCTTAGATAGATGTGAAATTCAATTTTTATTATGGTGCCTCTTTAACGGGCCTTGTATGTGTGATTATATAAGTTTTTTGGGTGGTAGATTATGATTCATATCAAATTAAAACTCATGAAAAGAAATACCCAACAAATGATAAAGTATTTTTTATAGTGTTACATTCCATAAAGTGTTAGAATAATTACCTTTTCAGAAAATGGTTTGTAGTGTGTATTGATCATAAAAATATCAAGTACATTTTCTCACAATAATATTTGAAACTGAGACAACATTGATGAGTAGAATATCTCTAATATTTTGATTTTGAAATCTTATATTCACCTAGAAAGGGAAAAATTATTAAAAATACCCCTATCCAAAATACCCAACATCAGAAATACCAATATGTAAAGGAAGTGTTTAGATTGATAATATTGATTGCTTAATTTCATCTAGATGTTATTAAAGATCAAGAATAAATACATCTAGATCATATTGAATTTATATAATCCATTATATAACTATTTAAGATCTCTTAAATTTCTGATCATAATTGTTATATTATTCAAGAGACACTTAATCATGGGTAGATACTTAATGGCTGGTATAATGATTATAATTTATTTCTATATGCACATGATATAATTGTAGTGTTTACTAGTATAATGGAGGAATTAATAGAGTATTTATCATCCAAATGGGTATGAAATATTGAAATTTTTGAAAATGTACTATAATATTTGTCACCAATTCTAGTTTCTTGGAATAAATTAATAGATTTCTAGTTTTTCTTCATGGTGCTTCACTTTCCATCGAGTGAAAAAAGAACATAAAAAACCTCCAGGTTTCCTTCAAACACTTCCTTTATCGGTATGAAAGTGGGATGAAATTATGAGGGAATTTGTGACTAGTTTACCCCAATAACCAAAGGTAAATGATATAATACATATGATCATTTATTTTCTAATAAATACAACTCATTTTCTACCTATGTGAGAATCATACTTTTTAGATTAATTTGGGAAGATATATGTTTTTGTATTTTTTAAACTTTATAGAGTACTATATAATATAATTTCAATTCAAAAACTAAAGTTTATGTTATGGTTTTTTAAAAGACAATATAAAGATCTTTGGAATTTGGTTAAATTGAGTGTAGCTTATCACTCAAAAACTGATGTCCAACCTGAGTAGTCCATTTTAATCCTTGAGGATAACTTAAAAGATTCTATTATTAATTTTTGTGTCCCATTGTAAGATCACCTATCAATCATAGAGTTTACCTATAATAATATACGTTAGTCATCTATAAAAATGTATCCTTATGGGTATCTCTATGGTAGACCATGTATCTCTCATCTATGTTGTATTAAAGTTAGTGAATTATATGTGATTTGGTCTAGTAGAGTACAAGAGATGATTGGAAAAGTAAAGTAAATCTACAAATGGTTGAACATATCACAAATTCACCAAAAGAATTATGCAACTAATAAAAGTGATCCATATAGTTCAAGGTTAGTGACAATATATTCCATCATGTTTCTCTATGATTAGGTCATTGATGCATGCATAAACAAGAGAAATTGAATCTGAGTAATTTGAGACTATTTTAGGTATTATAAAGAATTGTAGAAATAACATATAAGCTTGAGTTACATCCTAAGTTCCATCCTATACAAGATATTTTCCATGTATCATAATAAATAAATTATATACCTAACCCTACTCATATGATTCAATTAAAGGATAATGAATTAACATTGGATAACTCATATGTATAACAACCAATATGTATTATTGATCAAAGTGAGTAAGTACTATGAGGGAAGGTTATGCCTCTTGTGCATGTATTATTTAAAAATTTAAATCTATAGAATTAGACCTAGTAATATAAGGATGATAATGTAATTCAATGGTTGAGTTTATTTCATTAAGAGTATTGTTGAAGCTTATCGATGATGAGAAACCTAATAATGGGGATTTTTTAGTGATCTTCACATTTTTGGGTGAGTTTTCATATAATATTAAATTATTTATTTATAAAATTATAGTTATGAAAGGATTTGTGAGTTTTTAATTGAAGGGTAATATGATTAAAGGGGGAGGGTGGAGGAAAAAAGAGTGGGTTTTGGTACAACAAAGACACCAAGACTCCAATCATAAACTAATAGAGTTACATTGGATTTTTTTTGGTTTTTTAAAAGGAAATGTTTATATTTTTTTTTATTTAAAACCTCTTTAAACTATAAAACTAAAGGGAATTAGGATTTTTATTCCCTATCTAACTAAAGCTCATTTTTTGATCTCTTTTTCCTCTTCACTTCCCTCAAAATGAATCTTTGATCAAGGTAGATTGAATCCTTCTCTTAGATCATGAAATAGTTTCTTATTGAAGGATATATGGTAGGATATTCTAGAATATCTAGATTTATACTATGAATTTTACTTGAAATAAAATACCTAAATTCATTTATCTCTAGGATTTTGAATCCATCGAATCTCTTTGGAGTTCTTCTTATGCATGCTAGAAGAAGCATGTTCTTGAGATTCTTGTGGTAAGACAATATGTATTCAATATTTCTTATTATTTCCCATTGGGATAGTATAAAGAAATTTATATTTACCTAACCTAGTTTTTCCTAATCCTTTATGAAGTGGCATAATTTCATCCATTGGACATAAAAATTGGGTTCAACATAGTATTTTATTGGTGACCTCTTCTTTTTTTTCTCATACCATTTAATTTTATTGTGCAATAATGATATGGGGTAGAGTGAGAATAAACCTCAAAATCATATTACCTATAAATATGAATGGTTTTCATAATGTTAATTTGGTAAATGGTTTTATTTTGAATATGGGTAAATAATTATGCTTGTTTTGTGATTATTTTATTCCATGTTTTGGTTACTTGATGTTAAGTCATGGATTATATTTAAATTATTGAGAATATGAAATTGTTATGAAAGAATCATGATATTCTTGTTATATTTATAGGTTTACAAGAACATGATTATTATTTCCATTTAGAATATGGTTGTTAGGACTAGTATGATAAAGTATGGTCTAAAATGTGGATACTTCTCTAGAATTTATTATTAGTAACTAAATATCAGAAAAAAGTCAGGTGTGGGTACCCCAGCTACCCATGGATACATGTACCCTAGTTAAATGATATATTTATATTTTATGGATTATCTTATGGTCCATAACATTCCATCCCACTAATGATACGAGATAATGGATTTTATGGTATTGTCCATGACATGCCTATAACTAATTATATGAAATTCATGATTTAATGGTTTGTCTATGTAATTCTTATATTTTAATATATGACATGTAGGATATAACAAACCATGTCATTATGGGTTGGAAATTCCTAACGGAATTTTAAATTTTCATTTGTGGATAGTTAATTTTGAGAACCGGCGTTTGGAATAGGTTTCTAAGAACTCAAACATCTCCAAATGGTGTTTTTAGACATCTATTGGGGTTTAGGGAATGTCCCAAGGTTTCATAAGGATGATGGGAAAGTGATGGAGTGGTGGGGATATTGGAATTACCACTAATATATCATTCATGGCATGAACATTTAGGACATTCCAAGAATATTTGGACAGAGGGGTTGTACCCCCTGCTCGGAGTAGGTTCAAACCACGAACCCTTGTTTCATGGCATGAAATTTCAATGAAACTATGTTTTAAGGCCTTTTTGGTCTTTTTGGACTAGAGGTTTATTTTGGGAACCCCCTGTGAGGGTCCTTCATTTTTTTCCATTCAACAGAGAGGGGCGGCTTCCCTAGGGTCCAACATTCCCCTACATTTAGTGGATTCAATTAAAGTGGTTTGGTGGTGTTTTTTGTATGATTTTTTGGTAAGATATCTATAATATCCTCTCCTATTGTATCTTATCTAATTTAAAGTTGAATTCCTAGGGTTTCAAATGAATTATTTATCTAGGGAATGGTGAAATCATTGTTTATAAAGAGGTTTTCATATGTGGATCACATAGGATGTATCAAGAAACCATAAATAAGTCATCATTCACCATTTTATATAAGGTATGTTGCCTAGTGAGTTTTCATATAGTTTTTGAAACATTTGGGTTAATTTAACCTTAAATTTGGGTATTAAAATTAGGAATTTTGTGTTACCTAGGCTCAGAGCTACATCTGGAGTGGATCACACTCAGTTATATGTGATTCCACTATCGTTGAAATACCCGATGAGTTTGGAGCCTATTATTCAATAATGTGTTTTTATTTAAATTGATTAATTGGTTAATTTAATGATGTTGGATGTTGAGACAAGTGCTTTTGGACTCGATGGAGGTTGGTATGGGCCTATAGTGATATGAAATGTAGGTTAAGGTAGGGGACTTGACTTTATTTTAGTCTCTTGGTTGACTGATGATTTTATGTCAGCGTGCCTTCATTAGTATTACTACTTATATTGTGTTTCTTATACTATTCAAGTTACCCCATAATTTTGGGATGATCTCGTGTCGAACTAATATTCAACATGGACTGTATAAATTGTTAAATGGTTTGATGATAGTTCCGTGGTTGAATGAGTGTCAACGAACCTCCTTATGATTTTTAGAGGTGTGTATTGGTTTTTAAAATAAAATAAAATTTACTTTTTTAAAATTTGATTTAAAATATTGGTTTTGGATAAAATATAATTTCATGATAATGTGGTTCTTTGAAAAATGGTTTTGAAGTGGTATTTCATAATGGAAACTGTGTTTTCTAAAGAATGTTTTTTTTTGAGTTTTAGGCTATAGGCCTGATTGAGTAGGGGGGATGAAATGAATTTTTAAATGGTTTTAAAAAAGTTTATTTGTCCTGGTTTCTATAGTAATTCCTGAAAGGATTAGTTTTTTTGGTCCATTCAATCATGTGTGGGTGAGGAAAAGTTTTTTAAATCTTGTGTGATTAATGCTTGCTCTTGGTTGTGATTGATTATGGATGGTGTGATTCTTGATGATGTAGGTTATGTGGGTATACCTGTTATAAATTTTCTTATGTTATAAAATTGGTAGTTGGTATAAACTGATATATCTAACCCTTAGAGGGAGGTGATGGGTTGGAAGGACCCTAGTATGCAATTTGGGTATGAGACTAGATCCAGGGGGACTAGTAAATTAATAGTGGTCTTGTTATCTATGAGATAGGCTTCATGCCCTATTTTTTTGACTATGTATTCTTGATTGAGGCCTACCCAAAGTTTGTGGTGATGGGATGTTGTGATTGATGTAGAAACCTTAGATTTTATGGGGATGAGATGGGATGGTGTGCTTGATGTGGCCTCCATAGAGTTTGTGGGAATGGGTCAGTGTGCTTGATGTGGCCTCACCAAAGTCTATGGGGATGGTCTAATGTGTTTGACTAGGCCTCCCTAGAGTCTGTAGGGATGATCCAACATGATTGATGTTATCTCCATATAATGTATTGGGATGGGTCAATGTACTTGGGATATTTCTTCACATGATACCTATAGATGCATTGAGTGGATTTCTATAACTAGGCCCCACTCGTCACTTTCTAAATCTAATGTATTTATCATATTAATGAATAACAATACAATAAATAATCAACATAAAAATTAATATTAAATAACTATCATAAAAAATGTTAATATTTTCCATAATTAATAAATATAACAACATGATCGTAATCCAACCAGAGAAATAAGGTGGATGTTGTCATTATAGTATATCCCCAGTAAGGCATAAGAGTCATTAAATAATACTAAAATTGATAGAAATACCTTTAAAATAAAATCAAAACATTTCTTTGAAAACATGAAAAAATATACTATTATTTTGATAATATTTTAATTAAAATTTCACAAAATATTGATAAAGTTAATTTATTTGAAAATAACCATGAAAACATATAGAGGAATCTTCAAAGCAAATAATGGTCATGATGGTGGGAAAATCCTTCCACGTAGTATACATTAAAAGAGAACATTATTTTCACAATTTTTTAAAAATTCAAAAGTGATACACATGGAAAACATTTGAAAATATTCCTTTAAATAATTTGTAAATAAATTCAAAAGTAGCTGAAAATAACCTTTAACCATACTTGAAACAGAAATAAGAATATTCTTGAAACATTTTATGATCATGAATATGGAGGATAAATATTTTTAAATAAAATATTTAAAATAATGTTTTAAAATAAAATCCATTACCATGTGTCCTAAACAATTTTATATTTCCTCTAACTCTATAATAATAAAATTATATTAGTTTTATATTTGCTTAATAACTTTTTTCATGTTTATTCTATTATCATTATAATCTAAAAATAACTTTGGATGGTTGACCATGGTCAAATGGACCATGGTTTCATTATATAAAAAATATTAATCATAAAAAAATTATAAAGTTTATACATTAAATATAATTTTATAACCATCCATGAAATTCAAACATGAAAAATGAATGACATCTCTTCGTGGAGGTGCTAGTCCATATATACGTACAATAGATGTTGTCATTTTTTAATGGGTTGAATGGTAATAAGGTAAGTAATATATTATAATTATAGAATCATAATTATTTCATGAATATAATATATGTTCATTAAATATATTATAAAAACCATCTTTTTGAGGCAATGATGAAAAACAAAACGCATCACTTTATGGTGGGGGTAGTCCACACGCACACACGAGCGACGTTTTCATTTCCCATAGGATGGAAAAGAAAATAAAAAATAGTCCTATAATCAACATAATAAAATTTTAGTATATGGAAGATAATTATTTTATCATATTATCATGGTTATAGAATATTTTAATGAGTTGGAAGAATAAATAAACACAAAAACACTATGTAAAGGGTTATACAACTTGTTTGAGAAACATCCTTTAAATTACACCTTAAGCCTTACAGGTTGGTTATTTGGTGAGGAAAGAAACTCAAGGATATAATGAGGAAGTTTTGGGAGGAATTTTGGTAGATATTGGTTGAGATAAATGTTTCAGTAGGCATGAGGAAAAGAGGACAGGAGGTTCCCTTTTATAAGTTAGGTGGGTGAAAATATTGCAAATACATGAAATATTAATATATAATATGTGTCTAAATGATTCAAAATGAATCCAAAGTTCCATGTATTCTAATATAATAAGTATAAGGTTGAAATAAATTAAACCAATAAAATTTATACAATTTTAAGTGGCATTTCTAAACTTATCTTCCAGTTTAACCCCCTCACCAACCCTTTTAACCTTAACCACGGTAATAGGAATTTCAATCTCCAAGGTTAATGAAAGTAATTTTAAAAATTAAAAGTGAAATATGAATGGATCATTCATGATAGCCTCAATAATTTCTAATATAATTGATTTATTATAATATTTTATTATTTTAAAATTATTTAAAAATAAATTTTAAACATTAAATACTATTTAAAGTTATTTTCGGGACTTCAAAAAATTTAACTTTAAACATATCAATACAAAAATAGAATTAAAATATAAACTCTTTAAACATCAATTATACATTATAATTATTAAATAAATTGATAAAACACCATAATTCATATAAAAAATATTACTTTTAATGTTTTTAATATAGTTTACTAGCTTTTTCTACTACTTGTACAAGAGCTGTGTCAGTGGTGCATATGTGTTCAATGTAATTATAACATCTAAAAAAGATAAAAGTAAATTACTATCATAAATTTTGTTTATTATTCATCAATTTTATAATATATATATTTATTCATATATCATTTTTATTTATATCAAAATAATGACAACATAATAAGTGATAGAGAGCAAACTTTTGTAATTATTATTTTCTTAAAATAATATAAAGGTGATAATTAGAAGAAAGTGGCATAAAATTTCAATATTTTTAAAGTTATAATGACTATGGATGAAATAAATAAATTCAATGAGATTAAGGAAAGTGTTTTATATTTTTTTAATCCTTATCTCATAATTTCAACCTTGATGAACACATTTTATAAAATAATTTTTTTAAAATTGGTACAAATTTATCATGATATTCATATAAAAAAATCAATAGAAACCATTTTTAAAGAAAATTAATTTTTAAATTATAAATTGAATTCATACTGATTACTTATCTAGCAACCACCATTATGTTAATGTTAATTTATTTTATTAAATATATGATCTATATATTTCCTTAAAAACATCCATATATAGAGATTAACTTAGTTTATTTTGATAAAAATAATTTGTACATATAAAATATTTTTCTCAAAAATATATCCTTTGATATTATATGATTTTATTTAAAATTGAGTTCTTATTTACTAGGAATTAATTGGTACCTTTTTATTAGGAAAAATTTACTACATATATTTCATAATTTGGTTACTCTTATCCATACCCTCTAATCTAACGACTATATTATAACAATCATATTTAAATAATAATATTTCTATTGTATATTATGACATGTTTAAGCTTAGTGTTGTGTGTGGTACATGCTATCAGAAATCATATTATTTTAAAAGATAATTATATATTGAAATATCATGGTGTCACATTCACCCCCTCTTACGAAAATTTCATCCTCATAAGTTGATTTTGATTATCTCAAAATGAATTTATCAAAACATAGTAATAAAATTAGATATAGATTTTATCATGAACTTTAATTTCCTATTCAATTCTAAGAAACTATAAAAATATGCAGCTCTATAAGAATAAAAAATTCAAATGAGTTTCTAAAAAAACATTATGATATTTGAGTGTAGCATAAGACTCGTTAAAATTATATCTTTTTTACCATAGAGATATAGATTTTATGGAAATATACATACTTGATTTTTTTCCACTTCATAAGTGGAATTTCATCATTCGTTTGTTCTTTGATCAGTTTTCACTTCCATATTATATCTTACTCTAAGCAATGAATATACAAGATTAAATTTTCATTCCTGAAGTACTAAATTCAACTTCTAATGAATCATAATATCCATAAAAGTATTAAAATTCATTTATCCTTTTACTATATATTAATAATAAAAAATAGTTAGCATAATTTAAAATAATATCCAATATGATTAAACCTTCACGTGAAGAAATTATATATCAATATCCAAATATTAAAATATATCACCCTAATTTCAAGTTAAATCATTTCATAGATAACTAACCATAAAACTATTCAATGTATATCCGATCAAGTTCAAAACCCAAAAATCAGAAATATTTGATCACATATTCTTCTGAGATCAATTTAACATTTATCACCAAATAACATCAATCACTCATATAGTCACATACTAAAAATGTATATTCCCTAATCATAAAATCTCTAAAATATAATAATATTTTATATAAATTTTCTAAATCACCATAATTCCACAATAAAATCATATATTACCCCAAAATATAATTCAAACTTTATTCCTAAAATAAAATATCATCTTATACAAACATATTACCATTTACCTTAATCATATAATGTTCCCAATAAAGAGAAATTATTCAAAAATATATTTAATCCCTTAGTCTCAAAATCAATTTTAATCCCATAGTTATCTATATGATAAAATATATGTTCTCAAAATTCAATAACCCTTTTATACTAATTAACCATAATTATCTCAACATCAAAGATCATATTAACCTTAAAGTTATCAATACCTTTCAAATTATGTCTACAAATAAAATAAAATAATTCTTCCTCGAATAACCCTTTTATATGTTAAACATAAGGGCTAAATATACCAAAAATCATATCAATAAATGACTCCAAGTTAATCCCATCATATATAACTTCAAAAGAGTATTAATGTATTTAAACATATTATTATGCATAAATTTATAAATAAAATACCACTACATAAGGACTCCTAAAATCCTATAAATAGCCACTTTAATCATCCTTGATGAACCTTTAAGCAGGTTTTTTCATCTTATTTATTAATACTACCTTCCTATAATAAAAATTTTGAATAATTTTCTAATATTAATCAATTACATTCTAATCATCTTTCTTAATTTAAAAATAATAAAAACATTTAAAACAACACATAAATTTTATATGTTATTAAAATTTTCTCCATATTTAGTATATAACCTTATAAATCATTCATTTATACAATCTTTTCAGTCTCCTTCATAATATTTCCTCTTAGGAAATTGATTTTCATGATGTATATACTCTCCAAATTTGAAAAATATTCCTATTCCTTTGATAAATTTCCATGGACGCTTCTTCCCACATTCTTGAAATGTAGGAAGTTTTATCTTTTTACCTTTATGATCTTTATCACCTAAACTTCTATAAAACCCAAATATTCTCCTATTTTCTGCATTAGGAAACTCACCTAGGTTCATATTGTTAATCATATCTCAAGATAACTAGTTAAGAAAAACCAAAATAATTTTTATTCCAGCTCTTATCATATTTTTCTACTCATTTGGACAACCATAACATTGTCATTTACATCCATTATTAATTTATTTCCTACCAGTTCCAACAATTTTCTAAAAAAAATAGTGTGAGTATTTCCAATAAATTCATATTAAACCATCTTATGAAAAAGATAAATACAAATATATTCTTAACTATTTCATATTCTATTAAATAACCATAATTATACATATCATATTATCCTTTAAGTTTAAAGAATAACTCTAACTTATGATCAAATAACATCCTTACCTCTAAATTTATCGAAAGAACTACTTTGATACCAATTATAATGTCTCGTAACATAAAAACCCATAATTTAATGATTTATAACAAGGGTTAAAATTTATTATATTTCAATGATAATTTTTCTTTATAGTTGTAGAGAATTAGGAAAAACTCTTTCATATCAAACCCTTATAATAAAAAGTGGAAACTACCACTCAATATCCATTTTATTCAATACAAAAGGATTCTTAAATTTAACCTCAAGTTTCATTGAAAACACATTTTATTATTTTAATATGGATCCTCATAACAAAAATATAGTCCTTGATATAGTTCCTACTCATCATTAAGCCTTGTGAAAATCACTTGAAAACATGGGATGAGAAAAAAAATATTAGTAAGTGATATAAAAATAATGGGAACCCATTAATCCATTTTAAACTCACGAAAACCCTTAATGTTGTTTTACTTTTCTTATAATAAAAATTGAGTTAAAAAAATCTCTTACTCTCGAGATAATATTTTTTCTTGAAGTTGTTCATAAAAAAATTTATAAGCCAAAATAAAGGAAAAATCATTATTCATGATGATTTTTTGAAAAAAATGAAATATTTTCCTTGAAAAAAACCTTTTACCCATAGGAGATCATAAACATTATTTTAAATCAATGTTAATTTTATTATCTTATAAAATCAAAATATTTACTAAAAAACATCAATAACTAGAACATAAAATATATACAAAGATAAATATATAAATAATCACATGGATCATAATTATTGAATAAATTATTCCAAAAATCATAATCATACCATCAAGGCCTTGTGCCAAGAAATAATAAACATACCATCAATGATTCAAGACAATACATCATAAATAATTTGAAAAGCATACATCAAATACCCAATATAGTTTTTATCGTGAGACCTATCAATACATAGAGGGGATATATATAACCAATCCCCACCCATCACTTACTACATAAAATGAATTCAACATATTAATGAATATCAATACAATAAATAATCAACATAAACATCCATATTAAAAAACTAGCATATGAAATGTTAATATTTTCCACAACCAATAAATAGAACAACATGATCATAATCCATATAAAGAAATAATATGGATGTTATCATTAGATTATATACCCATTAAATCATATGAATCATCAAATAATGTTTATATATATGAAAATAGCTTTAAAATAACATTTGAAACTTTATTTGAAAACCTGATAAAACCATCCTTTTTTATGACATTTTAAATAAAAAATTTCAGAATATTGAGAATTTTTTTATTTTAAAATTTAAAAGGAAAATAAAAAAGTAATATTCAAATTAAATAATGTTCATTATGGTTTTAAAATCCATTCATTTCATATACATTAAAATATAACATTCTTTTGACACATTTGTAAAAATTCAAAATAAAGTCATACCGAAAACAATTAAAAATATTAATTTTTATAATTTTTAAAGAAAGTAAAAAATATTTCAAATTAAACTTTAATGATATTTGAAACATAAATAAGAAAATTCATGAAATATTTTGTGAGCATATTCATGTAGTAGAAATATTTTGATTGGAAAACTTTAAAACAAGGTCTTAAAAGAAAATCTTATACCTTATGTTCTAAATAATTTTGTATGTTCTCTAAATCATGAATAAAAAAATTATATTATAGTTATACTTGATTAATAATTTTTTTCATTTTTATTCCATTAAAACCATTCCTTTTATTTAATTTATTATCCTGACTTATTTAGTTATTAAATTAGTTAAGTTTACATTTGATGTTTAGAGGATGTTTAATTCATAATCCCAAAACAACATTGGTAGGTTGACCATAGTCAAAGGGGTCATGGATCTATTATATAAAAAATATTAATAATTAAATAATTATCAATTTTACATATTAAATATAGTTTTATAATCATCTATGAAATTGATACATGAAAAATAAATCACCTTGCTTCGTGGTGGTAGTAGTCCATAGATACACACGAGTGACATTATCATTTTTTAACTGGTGGAAGGGTAAGAAGGTAAGTAATATATTATATTTAAAAAATCATAATTATTTCATAAATATCATATATATTCATTAAATTCATAATGATAATTAGCCTTATGATGCAGTGATGAGAAACAAAATACATCGCCTTATAGAGGTAGTTGTCCACACATGCGCACAAGTAATTTTTTTCATTTTCCATAGGATGGAAAAGAAGATAAAGATGGTTATGAAATAAAAATAATAAATTTAATTATATTTAAACTACTTATTTTATCATATCAAAATGGTTATAAAATATTTAAATAAGGTAGAAGAAAAAATAAACCTGAAAATACTTAGTTAAGAGTTATACCTATACTTTGAGAAACATCCTTTGGCTTACAATTTACTCCTTATAGGTTGTTATTTTAGTGATACCATAACCTAAAGGAATTGGGTAGGAAATTTTGGAAGTTATTTTTATAGAAATTTTTCAAAATAAATTGTTCAAGAGGTGTGAGGAATAGATCATAAAAGGTTCCCTTTTATAAGTGATGTGGGAGGTAATCTTGAAAATATATGAAATATTAATATATAATATGTGTCTAACTAGTTAAAAATGTCTAAAAAGTTCTATATATTATAATATAATGAGTATAAGGTTGAAATAAATTCAAAAAATAAAATTTTGACTAGTTTAAGTGTCATTTTGAACCTTATCTTTTAGTTTAACCCCTCATTAACCCATTTACCCATAACCATGGCAACACAAATTTCAATCTTTAAGGGCCATACAAGTAATTTTAAAAAATCAAAGTGACACGTATGTGAATAATTCATGATATAATTTATAATTTCCCATACAATTAAGTTATTATAGTATTTTAATTATTTTATAATGATTTAAAAATAATTTTTAAACATTAAATACCATTTAAGGTTATTTTTAGGATTATTCAAATAAATTTACTTTAAAAATTTCGAGAAAAAAATGTAATTCAGATATAAACTCTTTAACCATCACTTACACATTATAATTATCTAATAAATTCATGTAATACCCCAATTCATCCAAAAAATATTACTTTTAATTTTTTTTAAAATATTTTACTTTCATTTTCTACTTCTTGCACAAGTAATATGCCAACACTACATAAGTGTTCAAGGTAATTATTCCATCTCTAAAAAATAAAAAAATTTCTATCATAAATACAGTTTATTATTCATCAGTTGTATCATATATATTAATTCATATATTATTTTTATCTATATCCAAATCATGATAACATAATAAGTGAGCGAGAGTGACCTTTTGTAATTACAATTTACTTAAAATAATATAATGTTTATAATTATAAGTGGTATAAAATTTCCATATTTTTGAATTTATGATTATGATGGATGAAATAAATAGTTAAAATGCGATTAAGGCAAGTTTTGAGAGATTTTGAAGCCTTATCCCATAATCTTTACCTCTATTAATCCATTTTATAAAATACAATCACTAAAAGTAGTAGAAATTAATCATTATATTCATGAAAAAAAGAAATAAAAACCATTTCTGAAGCAAATTTATTTTTTAAGAAAATGTATTTTTGAAGTATAAAGTGAATTTACACTCATTCCTTATCTAGTAACCACCAATAGATGAATGTTAATTTATTTTATTAAACATATGATATATAAATTTCATTAAAAATATTCATATCTATAAATTAACTTAATTTATTTTGATAAAAATACTTTTCACATATAAAATAGTTTTTTTAAAATATGACCTTTAATATTATATAAAGTTATTTAAAATAGAGTTCTTATTCACTAGGAATTAATTGCTACATTTTTATTAAGAAATATTTTTTATATATATTTCATAATTTGGTTACTCTTATTCATACCTACCAATCCAATGACTCGGTTATAAAGAATATATTTAAATAATAATATTTCTATTGTATATCATGATTCATTTCAGCTTGGTGTTATGTTTGGTACATGATATTGAAAATAGTATTCATTTAAAGGATAATTATATATTGAAATATCAGGAATGATACATATTATGTCCATACCTAACAATATTATGAGATATTAACTTAAATTTTTTTATTTGAGGGTGATATAGGACCTCACTGGTCATCATACTTTAATATGTGTTCCACTTACAATCAATCATTTCCATATGTGAAAGAACCAATGGAAAATAATGGGTTTCTAATTTTTCTAAAAAACATAAATAAATTGAACTAAAGAAATCATAGGATAACAAAAATATAATTTCCTAAAAGGAATAATATCATAATAAAATAGAGGGTGATTAAAAACATCACTTTATGAGAGATAAACTTTGGACGAAAAATATAAGTGAAAGTAAAAAAGTTCTCAAAAAACCTTTTAAACATTATTATAAAAGATTAAGTGAAAATTACTTTCAGTTTTTTTATAATGTAAATATAAGAGTTTTTAAAACCTTATTATAAATAGTTACAAATAAATAATCATTGGAAATAAACAAAAAAATAAATCTAATAAATATAGAGTGGTAAATAATGATAAGAAAGTCCTTTATTTATCCTTTAGGCTATGTTATAAAAAAACCACATCAAAGAAATGTTGAGATACTTTTATTTCATAAAAGATAAAAAATAGAATATGAGTAATATAAAATAAAATATATATTTTTATTTCATTAAAGAAAACACTTTCAATAGAAAACATATAGACATGGAAGAAAGATTCATCAGTGATAATATGAGTTATTCTTACCAACATTATACTAATATTTCAGAAATTTTTTTATCAAAGAAGTGGTTATTAATGATGAGAATTAATTTTCCTATAGAACAAGATGAAATACCATATAAAATAGGATAGTATTAGGATCAAATAATTCATGAAAATTGTATTCAAGTAAGAAATATTATGACCCAATGAATCCAAAATTGAGTCGATTAAACCCTTACCTTGAATTTATGCTTAGTTGATCTCACTCTAACATCATGTAAAAAAAATATTAATTATCTATTTAATAATATTATTAAAATATATTTATTTTAACATACTTTACTTATATCAATTTAGGGAAAATATATTAGTTAATTATGGATTATCTTTACCATCGGGTTTTATCAATTTTTGATTATTTTGTGTGTGTTTTACATTTTTGATACTGATACTCATTAATTGATATTAATATTATCATTAATAGATAATTTAAGGTACTATAATATACATTTTACATTTATTTATTAATTTCTTCCCTTATTTCATGAGAGTTTTTCATTATGTGAAAATGAAATTGGTGAAAATCTTATTTTGGCAATTCTTAACAAATGAAGGATGGTGTATTAATAATGGGTTAAATAATAATATTAAAATTATAAAACCATAAAAAATTCATTATTTTCTCATTATATTATTTTAATATTAGTATTTAAGTTCCCATATTCATTTATAATACAGTTTTATAGCACAGTTCATGTGGGTGGTTAAACCAACCTAAGTAAGAACATGCTATAACTCGGTAGGTGAGTATGGTTAAGGAAGTGTATAGTATCCTTATAAAAGAATAATAACTATATTATTTATATTTTTTTTAGTTTTTTAGTCATATATTCAATAGTTTGGATAAATAATTAAAATAAACATTGAAAAAAAAGCATTACTTCATGGAGGTGACAATTCGCAAGCACACACGATTAAAGTTCTCTTGTTTTTATAAGTGGAAGAGAAGGAAAAAATAATGGGGTTTCCATTAATATAGTAAAACTTAATTATAATAATGATAATTAATTCCTTATAATACTATGGTTATGATTGATTTAGAGGATAGAAATTATAAATAAAAAGTTAATGATTAATTAATAATCACGTTTGGACCTTGAACTTTCTCTTAAAAATATCCTTGGAAACAAAGGGATTAAGATAATTTATAGTGATCAGGATATTTAGGAAGTGAAATTAACTTCTAGGAGATTAAAATTGGGTAGGTTTTTAAAAATTGGGATATAATAGATTGGGCATATTTTTTTTGAATAAAATACTCTCTTACATTCATTTTGAATAATTTTTTGAGTGATTTAAGGCTTAACCCTTTACTTTTCACCTTTACCCAAATGTAATTTTACCTTGGAAACTTTTATTTTTAACCTTTGTAATTAATATTAATGGAAAAAATTAAAATTTTCATTACTCATTAATTTTAAAATTATTATATCTAAAATGGAATTCATTTTATAATTAAAATTTCTCTGTTTACGAAAATTTAATTTCAAAATAAACGTACATAACACATAAAAACAGTTTTTAAGAAAAGTGTGTTTTAAGATTAAAATTTATAAATTGGATAAAATCATTAATATTATTTATTTTCATGAAATAAATTAGTTTATTATTATAAAAATAATTTTTTTTTGGGTTCATAATAAATCCAAAACCGAAATTTATCGAAATAAAATTTAATTAAAAGGAAAGGCCAAAAACATTTTTTTTGTTGAAAAATATTACTTAAATCCTTAAAATTTTAATAATAGGTTTTATAAATTAATAATATTATTTAAAAATGTATATATTTACTCATTAAATACATACTTCATCAATTAAAATGTTTTATAAACTCTTAGGTCTTGATTATACAATGGTGAAATTTATAGTTTTGGTAAAAACTGCATTTTCACTATTCAGCTAAAAAAATTATTTCAAAAAAATCCCAAAAATAAATCCTAATATAATGTTACAATTATTAATTAAAAAATTAATTTTATTTTAAAAAATTAAAATTCTATAATTTATACATTTATTTTTTAAATAAAAATAAAATATATAAAGAAAACTGCTTTTATTAAAAAATGATATGTTTATGCTTTAAGTGTTATTAATCCTATTTTGTATACATTTATAATTGACTAATATCTTTTTATCTACTATAGATTTTATTATTGGTATAATTTTATTGTCTAATATTTCTCATATCATTTTATTGTAGTGTTACTTGTGAAAAAGATTTTAAACACTAAATTTATTTATGAAGTATTATTTACTAAAAAACATGGGTCGTTATATTCTACCCCACATAAAATAATTTCATCCTAAAAATTTTATTACATGGAGTAAAAAATTTGAGGTTAATTTTATCTCATCAAATTATAAGGTTCTCATGTTTCCACCTCAAACATATGATTCCACCACAAGAATTTTATAAGATCATTGGTATTGTTCCTCAGAACCTTGTCTCTTTAATCTAAGATCTTCATAGGTATTTCTTCATATGAAAGGTCAAACCACAATTATAAAGCTTTCAATCTTAGTACATGTGATGGATCTGGTATGTACTTCCTCAAAAATGATATGTGGAACACATATTTTACTTAAGATAGGTGTGGAGGGAGTGCAAAGCAATAGTTTATAACCCTGTCACAATCAAGGATCTTGAAGGGACTGATGTATCTAGGGATCAAATTACTTTTTATTCCCAAAAATCATAACCCGATTCCATGGGGATATTTAAATTAAAACCTTATCTACAACTTCAAACTCAAGATCTCATCAATGATTATCTTCATAACACTTCTATTGACTTTGTGCTGATTTCACATGATTATGAACAGTTTGAACCTTATCCATCATTTCTTAGACAAGGTCAAGACTTATCAACTTACTCTATTCAAGTTTGTCCTGGTGTGTTGGAGCCCTGCATCTCTTCCCACAAAAGGCCTTATATAGTTCCATCTGAATCCTAGAATGGAAACTATTTTTTTATGAGAACTCTACCAGGGTGAGGTATTGATACCAACATCCCTGTAAATACATAAAATATGATCTCATCATATCCTCAAGATTTTTAAAGGTCCTCTCAAACTAAGTATATATCTAAGTATGATAATAAGTTTTGAAACTCAACTCTCCCCCCAATGATTTATAAAGACTCCTCCAAAATCTTGAGGTAAACCTTATGCCCCAATTAGATACAATGGAGAGTGGTACTCTATGAAGCCTTACCACTTATCTTATATATATCATGGAGAGTTGGTCAAGATATAACTCTTCTTCGATGACAATAAACTCCCATGACTTTATAATGTGATTGAATATAACCTAAATGGAATTATGTCCTTTAGATATATTGGGGAGTCATATGATGAAATCCATGGTGTTTTTTCCCATTTCAATACTAGTATGGCTAATTTTTGTAATATAACATTGAACTTTTTCCATTAAGCCTTAACTTTATGTTACACCCAACATCATGATACATATTAAACAATTTCTCTCTTCATGTTTTCCACCATAAGTTTTTTAGATATCTATATATCTTCATAATTCCTATATGAATTGGGAAGGATGACATATGGGAATAATACAATAGTTCCTTCTTCAATTTAAATTTTTATTGAAAAAATATCCAGTTTCAAAATATTATAACTCTATCATGATTAATGTTAAGCTTTAGCAAAAATTTCTACATTTTTTTATTTCCCTATATCATATTTCCAGGATTATTTGATCTTCTTATGGATGGAATGTCGAGTATTCAATTGGGAAAGATAATATTTCTATCCTCCCCTTATGAATTCAAGATTCATCCTCTATAAATCCATGATTATTGGTTCTTTTTCAATCCCCAACATGGATAGAGTAACATGACATTTCCTTCTCAGAGCATCATCTAACTTATTTTCCTTCCATGAGTGGTAATGTATTGATAAGTCATAATATTTTATCAATTACAACCATCATATTTGGATCATATTAAAATAATTCCATATGAATATATATTTCAATCTATTATGATCAGTATATATATCATACTTTTCTTTTTAGAGATAATGCCACTAATTCTTTAATGTAAATATCACTTTCACCAGTTCCAAATCATGCATTGGGTAATTTTCCTCATGATTCTTTAATTGGTGTGAGGAATAGAAAATTACCTTATCATTCAACATAAGGAATTAACCCAATCATTTTTTCAAATCAAAACTATATATTACAAATCATTACCAAAATTAGGGTAATATAACTACATGAGCGGTGACCAACCTCTTTTTTAGTTACTTGAAACTTCCTTCACATTATTCCATCTAAAGAAACTTTACTACCTTCCTTGTTTACTTGGTTATTGGATTTTATAACCATGAGAAATTTCTCAAAAAGAATTTGTAATATCTGGATAACCAAATAAAACAATGGATCTCAGTTACAATAGTCATTCTAGGACATTGATTGAAAACTTTCGTCTTTGATGGATCTACTGATATGCCCTTTCTTGAGATTACATAACCAAAGAATTATACTTTCTATATCTATAATTCACACTTTATTAATTTGACATACAATTTATCCTTTATCAAGGTCTTTACCACAATCCACAAATGATATTCATGTTCTTCCTTGACCACTGAATATATAAAAATATCATCAATAATGACAACAAAAAATTTATTAACATAGTCCCGAAATACTCTATTAATTTGATCCATGAAGATATAGGGATCACTCCTAAGTAAAAATGTAATCACTATATTTTAAAATTTAACTAATGATATCTTGATTTAAGGTCAATCTTTGAGAAGTATCGACCTCTGATGAGTTGGTGAAATAGATCATTGATACGAGGTAGAGGATATTTGTTATTGATCATGATTTTATTAATCTCAAGATAATGAATGTAAAGACACATCGATCCATCCTTATTTTTGATAAAGAGGACTGATTCACCCCATAGTGTAGCACTAGGGCATGTAACCCTTATCCAGATTCTCTTTTAGCTGATTCTTTAATTCCTCTAATTCAATGGGATCATTTTTATAGACTCTTTAAGATAGAAACATATCGAGGTATGAGATCGATTAGAAACTAAACCTCATGCTCTGGGTTAAGACCTATAAGTTCATCCAAAAATACATTAGTATACTCTTATACAATAGTCATGTCATCAATATTGACTTCCTACCACATCATTTATGGAAAGAGTCCCTCATTGTTGGGTATCATAACATGTATTATAGAATTTTATTTCATAGGGATTTTATAGTCATCATTTAATGGATACTTTATAACCAGATGATTTGAGATATGAAATGATATTTCCTTATCCTGATAGTTTATATGTGATCTATATAGATATAGATAATATATTCCTAATATTGAATTTAATTTTACCAATGTAAGTGTAACTAGATTTTAATAGAGTATCTTCCTATATATCTTGATAGGGGAAGAGTTATATGTATTGGATGTATTCAACATGCCACCATGAGTTTTCATAAATAGTATAATATCTAGTGTTTGAGGGGGGTGAATTAATATTATTATAAAAATTATATGATATAAAATAATGTGAAGAACAAGAATCAAATAATGCATTCATAATTCTAGAGTGAAGGATAATTGTAGTTTTCACTACATCATTATTATGATCCACCTTAGAAATGGTTAATGCATATACTCTCCCTTGTTCCCTTGTTTTAGGAGGTTTACAAGGTATATTATCTTCATTTTATTTGGGGTTAAGTCATTGATTCATGTAATTCCTAAAATCTTTTCATTTGAAGCATTTCAGTGTGGGTGGTGAATCAGTAGAGGCCTTATTCTTCTTTATTTTTTATAATAAGACTCTTATCAACACTTTAGAAGTTATGAAATTGGTGTCCTGATTTACCAATTTTAAAACAATTCTCTGACCCCTAAGGAAATTACCTAGGTTCTTCCTCCCACATATATTGCATATAGGAAATTAGAATTTCTTCCCACAATGTTTCTTATCATTAGAGATTCCATGATACCCCACTTTCTATTTTTTCCATAAAATAATGAGAGTTTCTAGTTTCCATCTCTACTTTAATAGAAATTCAAAAAGTCTCTTCATAGCTATAAAATCTTCTTTTGGATATCACCCTTCAAAGGGTAGGCTTTAAGCTATAAAAGAAGTGATTAATTTTACTTTCAGTATCAGAGATGAAAATGAAGGCATAAATCACGAGTATTGTAAAATTTTCTTCATAATTTATAATAGATTCATCATCTTTTCTGCTTCAATTCCAAGAATTCCTAATCTATTTTTATTTAAAAAGTTTGAGAAAAATATTTAGTAAAAAATATCTTCATGAACTATTCAAATTCTATAGAGAATACTGCCTCCTTTTCCATGGTATTTTTAATTAGAGTCCACCACTGTTCAACCTCACATTCTAAACAATAAATAAACAAAGAATTCTTTTCATGGTCCAAGTACTAGAGAATATAAAACATCTCTTCCATCACATTTACCCACTTCTCAACAACCAGTGGATTAGTAGACCCACTAAAACATGGTGGATGTTGCCTCACAAATGACTCGATAATGAGCTATTCCTTCCTTGGTGAGTTTGGGAGCTCAATATGATTTGCATCATTACTTCCAGATTGAGATAGTTATGTGATAATTTCCGTGATATTTTTTATCCCATACCAAATCTCATTTTGTTTCCGGTTGATAAAATCTCTACACTTTCTATCTCAGCTATTGTTAACTCAGTTCTTTCTGGTTCCCTCCATTACCTTTACTAGAGTAAAATTAGTAATGAGTATACTTAATTTAATAAATGTACATACAAGTCAACTATAAACTTATAATGAGGATTTCATAACTGACGTGCATAAATTAACTTATAAATATATGGGTTTCAATCTAGGATATCCATGGTTAGTTTACTAACTGAACAAGTTATATATTTGAATACTTCATAATGGTTTATAAAGAGAATCAAAATTAACAAAATCATATTCCTCAGGAGAGTCTCACCAGGTATCTAGTCTTAGTCTCACTAATCACGCACTAGATTTAAGATTGAGTCAATTCTCAACCATTATTTTTTAGGGAGATTACCCCTAGGTGAATCTATGCCACAACCACATCTACTTTCCAGTTTCTCAGTAGGGATGTAATTACTAAGATAACAACACAATCACTACTTTACCAAATTTTTAGGATGTTATCCTATACTTAGACTTATCCCTTATGCACATCCCTAGGGTTTACAATAAATTTATCTTATCCTAATTCCCAAAAAAAACTAAAATAATCCCCAACAAATGACTAAACCCTGCTCTGATACCAACTAAAGAAACCCAAACTAAATATTTATTAATACCACATCAATTACATGATTTAAATAATATATCTCACAAATAGTCACACAACCTAATGACCTAAATGTTTAGTGTCTTAGAGATTAGCTATATAAACATTTTATTTGACATCACTTGTGAACATTTCTCCTTAATCAAACTCCTCTAGAACCCTTCTTAGATATCTTACATGATATAATAATCTTCATAACATGGTAATGGAAATATAATAAAGGGGTGAGCTTAGGTACTCAGTAAGGTAAAAATAGATCATAATGTATCATATCATAAACATGAAGGAGAACAAGTTGAGAGGATAAATATCTTATTAAAAGATCCTAAGACCATATATGATAATCATAAACCATGTTAGAGAAATATAAGATCATAAAATTATCATTAAGGAAGAATAAAGGTATGAAATGGCTCAAAATACATCTCAATAATCATAAAACATGTGATAATGGAATAAGAGTATGGAATATTTTAAAAACACAACATACATTGAAAACATGATATATCTTTTTAATGAAAAGAATATTTTAAACATGAAAAAACTTGATAAATAATTCATAAATGTGGAACATATTTATAAATAACTTAGAAATGTGACACAACTATAACCATATGAAATACTTTGTGATAAAACTCATTATACCCACACCTTTGTGAACAAACTCACTATGTCCACACTTGAAAATGTGGGAAAAATCATTATTCCCATGCCTATGTGAACAAAATCATTATATTCAATGATTTAATATATCATAATATATCAACTTAAAAAAATGCATTTTAGGGTGATATAGGTCCCCACCCATCATCATCCTTACATATACGTGCCACTTAAAATCAATTATCATCATATCTTAAAGAACCCATGGAAAAGAATGGGATTCTTAAAATTTTAAAAAATATCACATAATAAAACTTAATAAAACATAGGATATAAAAAATATCATTTTCTAAAAGGAATAATATAATAGTAAAATATATAGGGTTATTAAAAACTTCACTTTATGAGAGATAAACCTTGGTGAAAAAATAGAAGTGAAAATACAAAAGTTTCCATAAAAAATTTTAAACATTATTATAAAAGTTGAAGTGAAAATTACTCTAAATAAAATTTTTAGAAGATAAATTGAATAATTTTGAAAACCTTATTATAAATATTTTTAAATAAATTATCCTTGAAAAGAAATAAAAAATTAATCTAATTAATCTGAAGGGGTAAATAATGAAAAATGCCTTTATTTAACTTGTAAGGTTGTTTTAAAGAAAAAACAACTTTATAGAAATTTTAAAATATTTTATTTCTAAAATAGGTAAATAAAAATATGAGAATTTTAAAAGATAAAACATATTTGGATTTCATTAAATAAAACACTTTTGATAGGAAAAACATGAACATGGAAGAAAATATTCATTAGTAATAATGGGACTTATTCTTATCAAAACTATTTTTATTTCAGAAAACATTTTATCAAATAAGTGGTTATTAATGATGAAAATTTATTTATATAGAGAAAAATATGAAATACCATATAAAATAGGGGAGTGTTAGGTTAAAATAAATCTTGAAAATTATATTTAAGTGAGAAATACTATGACTTAATTAGTTTAAAATTGAGTTGATTAAACCCTTACCTTGAATTCCCACTTAGTTTATCTTACTCTAACCTCCTATAAAACAAATATAAACATCTTAATTATCTATTTAATAACCTTATTCTTATATATTTCCCTTCATATGTTTAAATTATAACAATTTCAAGAAAATATATTAGTAAATTGTGGCTTATCTTTACCATCAAGTGTTAGTAATTTTTGATTGTTTTATATGTATTTTATAATACTGATATTGATACCCATTCACTGATATTAATATTATCATTACTAGATCATTTATGGTACTGGAATATATCTTTTACATTGATTTATAAATTTCTTATGTCATTTCATGAGAGTTTTAGTTACGTTATGTGAAAATGAAATCGGTGAAAGAATTATTTTGGTAATTATTAACAAATTAATGGTGGTGTATTAATAATAAGTTAAATAGTAATATGACCACTCCATAACCACAATAAAATTTATGATTTTATTATAAAGATATAATTATATTTAATTATATTTGGGTCAATGGTTGAATTTGTTGTCAGATATTTTTTTTCATTATCAATTTCATTATGAAAAGGTAATGAAATAGGTGATGGATCAAGGATCCATCTAATGTATATAAAAAAGATTATGCCTATAAAAAATGGGTAAATAATAATGAAGTGCTGGATTCCCTATAATACTTAGATATATATATTCATGTTGGTGTCCCATATACATCTTATGATTGAAAGAGTTGATCTTTATTTATAAATCTTGACAAGTGTAGATGGGGTGATTCTAGACTTGTCTGCAAGAGTCTTAAAAGAGAAGAGAGAGCTATATGTTTCTCTTCTAGCATAAAACTTAGAAAATTATAAAGAGAACATATAAATTAGGTTTAAATCAAGGATAAGATCTTGATGAAAGAGGAGAACAATCTAAGAAGTAAAAATACCACTATCTATTGTAATAAGTGCTCAATAGTGTTTATACACTCTAGGTTGAAGGCTGAGGTGATCATAGATAGACCAGGATTGATTGAAGAAGAGATGCACTTGAGTTGGAAGAGGTATTTAGGGAAATAATCTGACTTGAATATTTTATATACTCCAATACCTGAAAAATTTATTAGAAGGATATTAGAATGATTCTAATAATTCCAATAATCATTTATAGAAGTTAAAATATGATTTGATGAGTTTATGAATAGATGAGATTAGCTGGAATTGAAGTGGAGAAGGTTTGGTTCAAAATGTAATGAAATATGAAAAAATTGAAATGTCCAAATTATATGTATATGAATTATTTTATAGGAAAATTCCTACATGGATGAATCCATGAATCTGAAGACACCACATATTCAAATAGTTACTTACAAGAAGATATACATACATGAATGTAGTGACATCAAAGAATAACCCACATACACAAATCTAAATATTAAAAATCTATTGTGTGGCTGAATTCAAAAACCGTATATGCGAATGAATCTTCACATATCCAAATGAAGTGACATAGTTGAATTCCTTACGTAAGGAATTTTCATTCCCAATTTTAACTTATTGTAGCCAAATATTACTATATAAAAAAATTCAAATCCATGTATGTGAATGAAGAATCATGTAGGAAAATTGGATCTAGAGAACCATATATCTGAATTATGATATTTGAATCACCACATAATACAATTATTTATGTAGCCAAATTTGTGTATGAAAATTGAAATTCACATAGCCAAATTTACCTTTTGCACTGGGTAAAAATTATAGAATTCTATATTTAGAGAATCTGAAGAAGAAATCATTTGGGGTGATTCGAGAGTAGTTAATTCTTGGTTTAAACATCACAAACACCATAAATAGTGTGTGATAAAATCATGAGAAGAAATAGGAGTTGATCTTCATCCATGGTAAAAGGAAGATCGAGGTGATATGAAAAGATTATTTTCAAGAATTATTTAATTTTGAGGAAATTAAAATATATTGATTCTTGTACCGAGGGTTAAAGAATGAAGCATCATGAAGCTTAGAAGATACATGATCTGATCATGTTTTGAGAAGAGTGAAATGAGGATAGCCATTGCTAAAAATGAATGAATCATATTTTCAAAAATAAAAGATATAATATTCAATCAAAAATAAAACTATTGTTCATTATAGCCTACATTAGTTTGGTTTGATGATATTAGAGTATCTGTATGTGTTTCATATTGAAGTTTGGGAATTTTCCCAAGACTTGATAAATGATAAAGGATTTTAGATTTCATGATCCTAAAAATGAATATGATCTCCATGTTGTATCTATTTTCTGTGTGTTTTAATATAGCTATGGTAATTTGGTGTGTAAATTTTTGGTGGATATATATTGAGTAGAAGAGGTTGAGCCTACTGTAGATATTATAAGAAGATATTTTGGACCAAGTTTAAAAAATGAGAAGTATTCAATGAGGGTATTCTGGGAATGTCATTTGAGTCGAAAAAGTTGCACACATGTAATTATGAGAATCCTAAATGGGGTATTCTATTACTGTGATTTTGAGATGCCCTTTTCTTTTTCCCCTCAACATACCATTTATGGGAATTGAAAATTATAGGGTCATCTGATATATCTACCCATGCACATGTAAAAGTGTGAAGCATGAGGAAGAAAAAATATAAAAATAGGATGAATCCACTATTATTACATTTATGCAATCTATGATAACCGATAGTTGTGCTAGTGTGTGACATTATTAGACCTATTAAAGAAGAGATTAAGAATCCACTGTACAATATATCAAAGAAGAATAATAAGAATAACAATAAGATGAGAATCATTATAAGATTAGTTTGGTAGTTCTGAAGTGTTGATAAAAAGAAGATCCGATGAAATTAATTATTGTAAAAGTTTTCTAAGGAGTTTTTGGTTTTGAACATCATAAGACCTCACTAAGTAAGATAATTGGGTGAATTGATTTAGAAGTTCTGAGAAGCTGAGTTGTGAGTAGTGATTATGGTATAAAGTATATGTTGGACCGATATATAGATGTATATGTATATTAGATGGAACAATACAAGAGGGGGGGGGGGTGAATTGTAGGTTTAAAAACTTTTTGTTTAAACACTTAGGAAATTAGTTTAAATGATCTTAAACTAATACAATTCACAAAAAATACAATTAACCACAATTGTATTGAATATAAAGGTATGATATGATGTAATACTATAATAAGTGTAAAGTAATTGTATTCAAAATAAATAAAATAATCAGAGTAATACAATAGTGAAGGATTCTACCATAAATCGTATAGAATCAATTGATACAATATGTAACAATATGATTGTAATTGAAAAAATTACAAATGAATATGAAATGAAGAAAGGAAACAATACAATTCCCTTTCTAAAACAAATAGTAGCAGAAATGTAAAGGTATTACAATTATTTTATCCCAAAGAGAAGGGTATCCTTTAACCTAGGATAAGAGGTCTGTCTTACCACCACCTTGGTAAGCCCTCGATATGATGATCAGAACGTCTGTATTGCTATCCCCGCAAGCACTCGATGCGATGATCAGAACGTCTGTCTTGCTATCCCCGCAAACTCTCGATTTTGTAGGTAATTGAAACCTGTATCTTTCAAACACTTGAAAGCCCTCGATACGATGATCAATAGAACCATTTACCTATCCTCAGAAGCCTTCGATCGTTATCACCTAATCGGTCTCACAAAGAAAATCAAAGCACTTAATGAAATAAAAAAACTAAGAACGATCTGTTCACGTTTTGTAATTTCAAGGATTTCACACGAAGCAAGAGAGAAGTCACAGCGTCTCTCTCTAGAACTTTACAGTAGAAAAGAATGATCAAATTCTCTCATTTGTACATCTTATCTTCAAATGACCTCCTATTTATAGGCCTCAGGTTGCAACGGTCACATTTCCTCCAACGGTCATATTTCTAAGGAAAACTCGGAAGGACTTGGACACCTGGAATTATAATAGTCATATTGAAACAAAAAACACGACGTCGTTTTGATTAGTTTATAACTAACTACATGACATCGTTTTGGTTAAAACAAAAGATATATGAAGATGATAAACATGATTATGATTGACATGTGTTAATAAAGGAAAAAAACAAGCATGTGATAAAAATATGAGTACTGTAAGTATTACTTAGTGTAATGTATTGATATGATACAAAGTGAGTATGATTCAAAAAATTCAGTATGATTGATAGAGTCAGTACGATTGACAGAGTCAATATGATTGACAGAGTCAGTACGATTGACAGAGTCAGTACGATTGACATAGTCAGTACGATTGACAGAGTCAGTACGATTGACTGAGTCAGTACGAGTGACAGAGTTAGTACGATTGACAGAGTCAGTACGATAAACATAGTCAGTATGATAAGTATATATGAATACATTTTTGATTTCCAAAACAGGATATAAAAGTCAAAAGATAACTTTTGACTCAACAATATACATGAAGATCTACTAGAATTTGAAGAAACTGCATGTGAGAAAAATAAAATCAGTCTTATTGATACAGAGATATCATGTGAAAATATTTTGATCTACTTCCAAATTTTAACTTGAAGGAAGCACTGGCATATACATGGTGGGACTCTATGGAACCTGTGTGACTAAGGTTATACATGGATAACACCATGCGACTTGGTGAATATAGTTGGAAGCATTTGATGAAGTCTAGTGGGATGCTGAAAATTTAAGTCCAATGAGGAGAAGTAAATTGGATGGTGAGGCTATGGTCGAGTTAAGACGAATGAAACTCTAATATGGTTATGGTGTTCAAATCACACTCCACCTTTAATTGTGATATTTGATTATAGCGAAGAATCCTTTATTGGGGTGCATGACCAATAAAGAAAAGAAGTAGGTATTTATAATGAGCCTTGTAAATACTTGTCTACTTGTACCTTCATTTACTACATTATACGAGTGAGGATATGAGACATAAAGAGTGTATTGAGACTAAATAAGTTTAAGAGGTTGAATTAAAAAGAATAATTCATAAAATTTTAAGTTACCACTGATTCAACCCTCCCCTATTAGTCGTCCATAGGTCCCTAATGTACTTTAAGTGATATCAGAGTGAGGTTCCCTAAAAAAGATCCAGATAAAGTGAATATTTTTGATTCTAAAAGAAGAGTCTCAGATCAATAATTCTTCCTTTACATCCATCAATGTAGATATGGAATTATCATCCAAGACATTGAGAAATAAGATGAATAAATAGGTAAGTAATCTAAGAGATATCTAAAATAATCAAGGGGAAATAAAATTAACTAAATGAAATTATAATGGTAAGGATCTAACTGTTAAATCTATTGATTTATATTCATTTGGTGATTCACGTTCAAGCTGTGAAGGATGTGAGAAAAATAGAGACATTAGAACAGTTGAATATGTTTACTCACATGTTGGAAATCATCTGAAGAAGTTTCCTTCTAAGGTTGTTACCTATATTATAAATTTCATCAAGGACCTATTTGATGAAAAACATATCTTTATGAAGAGGCTAATTCAATGAAAAATGCATTGGAAAAAACTGAAAGATATAACTCTCTCACAAAGCTTGTAAAATCTAAGGAAGAATCTGCGACAATTTTAAGTGAAAGAGTTTATTTAATTGATGAATAATTTAAAAGTGTTAATTATGAGAAATAAGTAATTAATAGAAATTAGTATGTAAGGATAATATCCTTGGATTATTAGAAGTGTATCCTCAATATTAAGTGTCTTGAGTTGGAAGTAAAGTTGAAGAATTTGGAAGGGAAAAAACTAGATCTTCCCAAGAATCTGAGAAAATATGTGATGCCAAAAAAACTTTATAAGTTATTCCTATATAAAATAAGACTCATAATGGTGGCTCAAATATCTTGAGATTATATGGAAAATCCTCTAACTCCATCCCATGAAAAAGGTAACCCACATTACAGATAAAGCGGCTTGCACTAATTCTGGAGTTTTTGGAAGTACTGAACAAAGGTTAAAATATATAAAAATGTGGAAAGGAAAAATTATAGTAAACCCACTAATATATCAAGGGTGGAAGTGTTTATGTTCCAAAGGATAATCTCCCCAAAAATCCTCCAATTTTTGGTGAAAATTATAAAAACATAAAGTTTATGAATATGGATAGATTATTTATACAAGTAAAAGAAGAATATTTATAGGGATCTGCTGGTGTTTCTGGAGGTTCTAACACATGGATATAAACTGTTAAAAAAACATGTCAATATATACAAGAAAAATAATGCATATAACTAAGGGGAGAAAATATTAAAGAATAAGAAAACCCACAACACATAAAAAAGAATTTTTCTTTGAAAAATAAATTTGAATATGTGGAGGATTTTTATGACTCATATAACTTGTATGGATATACTAATGATGAGTACTTGTATATTCCAACCAACCAAATCATTTATTTTGATGAAATAAAGAGGACACAATAACATATGAAAAATAAGAAGCTGAGGAAGGATAAATAAACCTTAGGAAAGAATAAAACTGTAAAGAAGTAAAGAAGGTTGAGAAAGATGTTAAATACTCTAAAAAAATGACACATATGAAACTAATAATAATAAGGATAACTAGGATTTACAACCAATAATAAGTATATTATTTTATTATGGAATGAGAGACAACACCAAAAAAACCAGGGAATGCAAAGCTATAAGGATAAACCTGAAAAAAATATAGGAATTCAACTAAAGATATATATAAGAATATTGACATGGTAGAGTAAATAACTAATGATGACATTGAGAATATACCCAAAAAGAGTAAGGAAAAAGTTTTTAAAGAAGTGCATGTAACGTGTAACCAACAAGACACATTGGTGTTAGATATATGATTATTTTTCTGGACATATAGAGAAAAATAAAAAAACACCAGTATTCTCAAGTTTAAAAATTATTGTAACAAATAAGAATACCACACCAATGAAGAATGGGTAATATGTTAAGAAATAATGCTTAGTTATATGGATCGAATAGAAGGAAGAATCACAGAGGTTAGAGAAATCATTAAAGAGTGGGGATGTTATTCTAGATTAAGAAAAGAAGGATACTCCAAATAAGAAATAAGTTTTGATTTAAAATAATTACATGATTCCCAAAGATGAATAAATATGGAAGCCTAAAGAGGATGAAATAATGAATAAGCTGAGGCATTTTAGAGATTCAAAGAAGAATTTCACAGGGTTAGGGAAGAAATCTCATCATGAGTGATACAACTAAATTTCATTGGAAGATCCACCATACCTTCATATTTTTGATGATATTTAAATTATTTGTGGATAAGATGATGAAATCATGATATTATTCCCTTTAGAGTGAGATTTGACAATGAAATAAAATTCCAAAATTTATATATCATCCTGAATCTAAAAATATGGATAGATCTTTCAAATCTAAATGATGAGGTATGATTTTTCATTCTCCCCTATTTGTTTTAACAGGAACATATTTTGTTTATCGAGGGTGAGTGTTTATCTAACCAATAGGGAATACCCATCACTTAAAATATTTTGAAGTATTTTTTCAAGTAAGTGTAGGTTCTTGAATTTTTATATAAAATCAGAATGTGATACCTCTAAAAAGTAAGAAAGGAAAAAACTAGTATCACATGTGAAAATGTGGAGATTGTTTTGTATAAAAATTTAACTCTTGTTTTATACAAAGGGTTAGAATATATATACTTAGAGTTGATTTTTTGATGGAAAATTTCTAAGATAAATGTGATTCCAAGTACGCTCATATGATTCTTTTTTGATCTTTAGTATTTACAATCAATTTCACTAACAATCAATGATTATTAAAAAATTATTTTTCTCATAGAATTGATAGTAATATTGTTGAGATAAGGATAGTTATCTCAAGTAAAATATCTAGTGGTATTAGGATTTCAAATATAAGGATAGAATATATTGATGATTTCCCCCCATATGAAAATCATAAGAAGGTAGATAAATTTAAAGAATATACTCCCTGTGATTTATAATAAATGGTATTAGTTGGAATCTCAACTATTATTTCAAGTGGTGTCATCTCATAAGTGGTATCAAACATTGTTTGGGGATAAGAAGTGAAAATTCAATAATTCCTCTCACATATGTTCCTTATCAATTAGGGGGATATAAAAGTGTCCCTTACATTTAGGGGAGAATAATTTCCACCCCTTTTAATTCATTTTCAATTAGAAGGATAATAATGACATCGACTATTGGAGTATATGTGGAATTGAAAACAAATCCATAGGGAGATATTGAAGTGCCTTTGGGTTGATGGTTGTATTTTTTCACTTATTATTGCTTTCATTGTAAATTTAATTACGAAAAGGTATTGAAATAGGTGATGGATTTAGGATCCAACTAATGTATCTATAATATATTATTCCATAAGAAAATGGGTATATAAGAATAAAGATATTTCTGCCCATGAATACTAAGATAGGAATATTAAAGTGGGAATCCCATATACATATGATGATTTAAATAGATGATCTTTATGGATAAATCATGAGAAGTTTTGAGGGGGTGATTCATACCCTATATTCAATGTTATGTAAATATAAGTGAGATATGGTCGTTGAAACTTTACTAGAAAACATGGATAACTGTGAAAAACATGTATACATTAGATTGGAAGTAAGGATAAGATATAGCTAAAATATGAGACCCATCTAAGGAGTAAAAGGTCTTTTGGATATTTCAATCAATTCTTAATAATATTTATACACTCCAGTTTGAAGGATCAAGTGATAAAAAATGAACTTGGATTGATTGAAGATGATCCAAACCTAAGATGGTAGAGCTATTCATGGAAATACTCTAACCTGAGTATTTTTATATGTTGCAACACCTCAAATATTCATTATACGGAGCTTAGAGTTAATCTAATAATTCTAATAATCATTTGGAGAAGTTTTGAGATTTTTCATTGAGTTTATGAATGGATTAGATTAATAGGAATCAAAGTAGATAAGTCCCAGTTATAAATATAAATAAATCTAGAAAAATTCCTAAGTCTAGATTCCATGTATATGAATTCTTGAATAGATGAATTCATGCATAGACAAATCTATGAAGATGAAGCCACCACATATGAAAATAGTTACTTACATGAATATCTATGTATGTGAATTTAGTGACGTATCCCAATGAATCACATATGAAAATATATACATAAAAAATATACTATGTATCTGAATTAAATAACCAAAAATATGAATGTAGCTCTATGTAGTATAATTAAGGGACATAACTGAATTTCTTATGTATATAATTTATGTGGTGTATCCAAACTTCACATAGCCAAATGTTACTATGTAACAAAATTCAGATTCATGTACACAAATATACAAATTTTGATACATTAAGCACCACATAAATAAATTCTTTGCACTTCCAAATCTGTGTATGTGAACAGAAATTCACATAGCCTGATTTCCCTTATATACTAAGTGAAAATTAAAAAATTTCATATTTATAAAATATAAATAGGAAATAATTTGGGATTATACAAGATTTATACATTCATGGTTTAAACATGAAAAACACTATTAAGGGTGTGTGAACCAAGAATATGAAGAAATAGGAGTCGGTCTTCATCTATGTTGAAAGAAATATCATGGAAATATAAAAAGATTCATCTCTAGAATAATTTAATTATGAGGAAATTCAAATATTTTAATGCTTATTATGTGAATTCAACATTTAAGAATCATAAAGATTATAGGATACATGATTTAATCATGTTTTGAGAAGAGTTAAATGAAGAAAACCACTGCATATGTTCTTGAAATTGAAAATGAATGAATCGAGTTATCAAGAATAATGCGACTGAATTTATATCAAACCTTGATCTAAAATTCATCATAGCCTAAATTTTTATTATTCAAGGCCATTCAAGTGTTTTTAAGTGACTCAAATTAAAGTCTTGGATTTTTTCCAAGACTTAAGAAATGATAAAGGATTCTAGATTTCAATAATCTATACATGAATATGAGTTCCATTCCACATCTATTTTATATGTTTTTAATACACTTATGGAAATTTGATGTGTGAATTTTCAATGGTGATATCTTGAGAATAAAAGGAAGATATTTCTATATATATTTTGTGATGATATTTTAAGATGAGTTTCAAAAACGAGAAGCATTCAATGATGATATTTTGGTAAGATACTTTGAATTGAAAAAAGTATACATGTAATTTTGGGAACCCAAAAGGGGTATTCTATTATTATGATATTGATATGGATAATACCTTTTACCCTAAACATACCATATATGATAATTTATAATTAAAGGATAATTTAATATATATAACCATTCATGTAAGAATTTGTGAATCATGATGAGGAAGAAATAGAAAAATAAGATGCATCCATTTTGCTGTGTGGTATTATATGACCTCTAAAATAAGATAAAAATAATATAATACATGATACGGTAAAGATGAAGAATATTAATCTGACCATCATTATAGGATCATTTTGATAGTGTCTATTTGTCGAGAAGAATAAAATCATGTGACATTACTTTTTGAAAATGTTTTCCAAGGAGCTGTTGAGTTTGAACATCACAGGTACTTACTGATTGAGAAAACCTGGTGAATAGATTCATAAGTTATATGAAGTTGAGTTTTGAGAATTTAATGAGGTACATAGTATAATTTAATATCTAATAACATTCATAGAATCTATTTTTGAGAATAAGTAGACTATTCTTATTAATGTAGAGACATCCTATACCGAGTTAGTGATCTACTTCCAAAAGGGAACTTAAAGAAGGAACTAGTATATACATGATGGGAATCTGTAAAACCTGTGTGACTCAGGGTATGCAAGGATAAAACCATGAGAGTTTATGAATATAGTGGGAATATATTCAATAATTACAATGAAAATATGGCAAGTGATGTCCTGTGAGGAGTAGGAAAGTGGTTAACAAAACTCTAGTAGAGAGAAGATTACTGAGACTCTGATATGGTTATGGTGTGTAAAGTAACCTCCACTTGTAATTGTGATATTTTATCATAGTATAGAATATTTTATTAGGGACAATAAAAATTCAATTAAAGGTGTAGTTATTTTTATTAAACCTTTTAAATCCATGTGTTCTTGTGCTTTCATTCACTACATTCTACAGGTGACGTTGCGATTCATAAGGAGTGGATCGAAAATAAATAAGTCTAAGAGGTTGAATTAAAGAGAATAATTCATAAAAGTTTTAAGTGACCAAAAATTCACCCCTTCTATCTAAATGTCCCACCATAACCCTATTTACATTAAGTATTAGTATTTACGTTCTCATAGTCATCCATGGTATATTTTTTAAACATTGTTCATGTATATGGTAGAAACAACACAAATAAGAACACAATATAACTCACTGATTCAGTATGGTTAAGTAAGTACATAATTTAATTATAATAGAATAATAATAATATTATTTATATATATTTTTTTGGTGAATCACATTTTAATTGGTTTGTACAAATAATGAAAATCAAGATGAAAAATTAAATTCGTTACTTCTTGGAGGTAGTAGTTTGCACGCACTCACGATTAACATTCTTTTATTTTTATAAGTGAATGAGAAAGAATATATATTGGTATTAATTTAATAAAATAACAATTGAATATAATAATTATAATAATTTCATTATATTACTATGGTTATGATTGGTTTGGAAGATAAATATTAAGAAGAAAAATTTAAGGATTACGTTATACTCAAGTTGGGACCTTGAACTTTCTCTTGAAAGTATCATTAGAAATGAAGGTCATAGGATAAATTATAGTGATCAGGGGATCTAGGAAATACAAGTAACTTATAATAGAGGAAAATTTATCAGGGTTTCAAGGATATTTATAAGGATAAGTGTAACTTTGAGAGGGTATAAGTGATCTCCTTTTATAATTGAAGAAAAAGGAATTTTTGTGAATACCCATTATTTTTCAATAATGCCATGGAACTATTCAAGAGTAAATGGATACAAAAATGAAAAATAATAGATATGGGATATTTTTTGGTCCATAAATCCTCTCCACTATTCATTTTAAGTAAAATTTTAGTGATTTAAAGCTATTTTCCTTTACTTTTCTCCTTTACCCAAATGTACTTTTACCTTGGGAACTTTTCTTTTTACCCTTGGTAATTAATATTAATGACAAAAATTGAAATTGTTTTTATAAAATAGTTTTAAAACTGTTATATATAATATTTAATTATTTTTTAAGATAAAATTTCTATGGTTTATAAAAGTTAATTTCAAAATAAATATACATAACACGTAAAAATGATTTTTAAGAAAGGCGCGTTTTAAGATTAAAATTTATGAATTGGATAAAATTATCAATGTTGTTTATTTTAATTAAATAAATTGCTTTTTTATAATAAAAATAAAATTTATTTTATTTTATATATTATAAAAAACATAATTTTACTAAAACAATAGTTAATTAAAAGAAAAGACCAAAAACTTTTTTTATTAGAAAACATTTCTAAAGTCCTTAAAATGTTATTCATAGGATTTATAAATTAATAATAGTATTTAAAAATGTATATATTTAGTCCTTAAATGAATTTATAATAAATTAAAATATTTTCAAAACTTCTAGGTCTTTCTTATATAATGATAAAATTCATAGTTATGGTAAAAAAATATTTTTCATTATTCACCTAAAAATCAACTATTTCTGAAAAAAAATATAAAGATAATTTGGGAATTATGAATTCATAAATGAAGATTATGTTTAAAAAATAAAATTCTATAATTTATACATTTATTTTTTCAATAAAAATATAATATATAAATAATAACCATTTTTATTGAAAAAATGATCTGATTATGCTTTAAGTGTTCTTAATCCAATTTTGTATGAATTTATAATTGATTACTATCTTTTTATATACTATATGTTTTATTATGGAAATAATTTTCTTATCTAATATGTTGTGGATCATTTTAGTTTGGTGTTACATGAGAAATAATCTTTTAAACTCGATATTTATTTAAGGAGAAATATTTACTAAAAACACGGGTCATTACACTGATTCTAGATCAAGTCAGATGATGTGTGTAGATAATATAAGTGGTTTATGGTTGGAATTTTATAGAGGATAGCTAATAAATAACCAAATTTTAGGAATTGTTAGCGATGCATTTAGGGGGTCTGTGTATGGGGAAATTGACGAGATGAAACTTTAGAGAATAAAACTAATGTGTCCTAGTATAGAATATATCTATACTTATGAGGAGAGTGATGATGTAAGACTTCCAGAATTATGGAATTATGGGATGGTCTGAATCTTAATTGATATATTTTAGTCAAGTTAAAATGATCATAATGGAATGATGGAATCATAGGGATAATTCATGGTGTGTAGCAGCCTTACTCATGATAATTATGTTGAATAGTGGAGTTCGATGTTAAAGATAGATTGAATTTAATGGTGTTGTTATATTAAGGAAATTGACTATTTTAGAGAGTATGGTTTGGGAGTATTTTAGAATAAATTTTTATAGAAAGTATAAACTATAACTTTTAAACATCATCAGGTTTGATAAAATAAATTTAAAACTAGACACATCATTCGAGAGATGACTGGAGTGTTTAATAGTTTAGTTTTTGAGGCTTTAAATAGTGGGAAGTTTGGATAAACTAAGTGCAATTATGTAATTCCCATATCTTATGAGAAATTGGAGGCATAGGTAGATATTAGGTCTTATTGTATGGAATGGTTCATGGGAGATTCAAGGGGATGGTTCTCAAGGAAGAGAAACCCTATGGTGAGGATTTTGTAATAACCCAAGTCTTTACGAGTCAATATAATTGAAAAAAATATGAATCCAGTTGAATTGGTACAAGTTTGTTTTGAATTTATAGATTTTTATTGATTTTTGGGAGCTTGAGAATCAATTTAAGAATGATTTTTGGTATTTTTAGAGAATCTAAAGGCCTAAAAAATACATGCAGTTTTGTTGTTATCATGTAGAAGCATACACCACCAGGTACTCTATAGTGATGCACTGGGTACTCAATATCATTTTTGGTGGTGGTAGATCCCTTGGATGATCCATCAACTAGCCAGTGGATTTTGCGTGTAGTTGATAGAGGAGAATGATAATTGAGGAACACATATTTTTTCTCACTATTTCAATATAGGTAAATCACTAATTCAATTTTCCTATGGTTTTTGTCAATTTTATTCTAAATAAATGATAATTTGGGTGTTAAATCATAGGGTTTTTCTTATAGGAGTTTTGAAGGCAAGTTTTGGGCCTTTAACTTGTAGATAGTTACAGTTTCGATGAGTATGCATTTCTTGATGGGTTTTTATAGTTTACACCTAAGTAGATAATTATGAGAACTTAATTATAAATGTTAAAATTAATTAATTAAGTTTTATGGCCATAGGAATTATCTCATAATAGGAAGGATAATAGAAGAGGTTTGGATGGAGTTGGATGATTAGATTTTAATGGGTAGCTATATGATGTGGTAGGTTCTACCTAAATTATTAATCCATGAATGTTGTGTGATTTTCATAAAACATGATATGTAGATGATGAAAATCATATCAAGATGACCTGAGTTGGAACCTTGAGGTATTACACAAGTATAGAGGATAGGTATAACCTATTAGGCTCTAAATTTATGTTTCACTCATAACTAAATGGGATTGGAATCACCTGGAAATTGTATCACCATATGATGCTTGGGGTGTTTATTGGTAAATAAACCTTTTTGGTATTAAAATCATAATTTGAGTGAAAGGGATCTAGGTTGGTATCTTCATATTGCATAAGGGATCCTAATGTAAGTGGGCGGTGTGATTGATAGCTTAATGATGGGTTAGTTGTTCTAATAGTGGTTTGTGTGAGGATAGTTGCACAATATTAAGACCCAATAAACCAACATAGTAGAGATTAACTAGTGTAGAATGGATTAAATAACTAAAGGTATTGTGTGGATGATTTAATTCCTTGAATATATTCTGATTATTGTATTAGAGTGTGAGGAACTAGATTATAATTTTTTGTTTCCAAAAAAATATGTGAACTTTTCTTGAAATTGATAATATAAATTGAATGTTTTAGAGTTAAAATCATTAAATGATTTTTTAGACCATGGGGTTGAGGTCAAATGGATGGTTTAAATTGGAGTATTGGGTTATGTTAAGTGTTCAATGATTCCTATGTGTTATATAATTACTTAGAAATGAATGAAGGATGGAGTGGGAGATGAGTGGGCCCTTTTTTATCAGGTGAGATGGCCTATTAAGAGTAGGATGGGTTGGTTGAATTCTCAACTTGATTTGACTTAGGAGTTAAGGATTAAGAATTCCGAGTTATAACCTAATGGTATGATGAATATCTTTATATAGGATAATCCAATACTAGGAAATCCTAGCTCTCTCAGGTGATATTGGTTAGGTTAGTGATGAAATCGACTTGGGTTAAGAGATGATAGGGATTCATTGGAATATATCCAAGTTCTAAGTATATGTGGGTTGATTCTAGGGTTACTATTCTATTTTTAATTACTGTTATATTCTTGGGGCCCAACTATGTTGTCTTATTTCCCATAAAATATTTACTCTCAAGGGAGGTAGTGAATACCATTATTCTAGTGCATCTTGAGAGATTCTCGAGGGAGATGGAGAATCCCATGATATGAATATAGTGACAATGATTCTTGAGGGAGTTGGAAAATCCCATTATTCAAATATATCCTAGTAAATTCCTGGGGGATCTAGTGATTCCCATTAATTGAATTCATCTTAGAGGATTCCCCATGAAGATGGTGAATCCCATTATTTGTATGTATTCTAGATGATTTGTGAGGTAGATAACAACTCCCATTATTAAGATATAACCTGGGGAATTCCTGAGGGATTAGAAATTTCTTTCATATCCTTTTACTCAGATGATCATCTATTCTTGGTAACTAAATCAGGGAAGTTGTGCACTATGTTATAAAATCCATGAGATGATCAACATTACTCTATAACACTGGACAATGAAATTTGGGTCAAGTATCATGGTGGATAGGTTAGAACAAGACCACTCAACTTGTGTATTTCACGATGAGTGTTATGGATTTGTTTATTACTTTTTACATAAACTCACATATACGAATTATGGTATCTTTTAAAGGAACTATTATTTGATTCCTATTGATTTTTATACTCACACACACCCTATACATACACTTTGGTGAATGTGTAACCCTTATGAATGCGTTGTAGGTTAGGGTAAAGACCCAATGATAATAATTTGTGTTGGATTATTAATAGGGATAATGTGGGTTTATATGAGAGTCCTAAGACTTTTTTAGTAATTTTGTGGACCTTTTAATTTATCTCTTTTGTTTTCTACAATTCATATGATCAAAATATTAGAGAAATCCAATTAATGCATGACTGTTGTATATATAACATGGGTTTTATTTGGTTACAAAAGTTGATATGTTATTGTTATGGTTATAATTTTTTTTATAATTATATATTATTATTTAATAGATGGTTTTTATTTAAGTTATTTATTTTTATTGTATGATTATAATATAAGGGGTATAGTCTCCCCATTATATGGATTAGACCATCACCACTAGATTAAAACCTATAGTGTATGAAATGGTGCATCAAAGGTAATTTGATAACTTTGGATTGGTATTATTTAAGTGAATTAGGTTGGGGATATTACACAAATAAAGAACATAAAACATTATAATATCTCATAGTTTTATATTTCTCCTAAAAAACTCTCCAATGCATGAATGCTCATATGTTTGAATTAGTTCCCTAAAAAGGTAATGAGCCTTTGAAGATCTAGGGGTTAGGTGGTGTGTTAGTGCTCATGTGGATAGGTTATCATCCAGAGGCAGATTAAATAAATTCAAAATAATCATAATCCTTAAAAAATATGAACATTTCTAATTTAAAGGGGAAAGTGAAATCATGATATAGAAAAAACATGGTCAATGAGAAAAAACATGAATATGATGAATTTTTTTAATAAAATACAGATCTAGAATTTGATATGGCCACAAAACATAAGTGAGATGACTTAATGGAATACTTGGGAAAAGGAAAGATATACTCAATGTGGACCACAAAATATTATTCCAATAACCATTAAACATAACTTGTTCTAGGAAAAAACAAAAGCCTAATGCTATAAAGAACATATAATCAATGACCCATATAATACATTTAAATGTATAGAACATAAATTCACCATATAACTTGAGTATAATCCAAGAAAATAATATAAACAAGTAGTACCATAGAACATATTTGGGGAGTAACATACCATATGTGTTGGTCACTTTACAAAATGTGTTCTAGAACTACAGAACATAAGCACCCGATGCACAATATTAGGGCCTAACACTTAAAATTATCAAGGAAATCACTAAATATTTTCATAATAAAAAAATTAATACAATATTTTTATAATATTTGAATGGAAACATAAAATAAAATATAAAATAAATTCAATAATAAAATTTAATTTGGAACTATATGAAAACCATTTCCATAAATATCTAAATTTTAAAATAATATGTGTAGTCTACTCTATCACATGATATTCCTTAACCTGGGATATTAAATTGGGAACATGTCTAACAATCATTTATAATGTTTAATTATTAATAATATATAAATATAAATCAAACAATTGACTATATTTTACTCAACATATATCTAATTGACACACAATTACCTACATTCAATCACATGTCTTATAATATGAAAACATAACCCATAATAAATTTCTTGAAATAAGAAACCTTTAAAAAATATAAAAATGTATTATAATATACCAATATATACCTAAGTATCCACTTGAATTAATGTGAATGATTTTTCTTAGGATTGCTCGCAAATCTGCAAAAAAGCTAACTTTTGTCCTAAAAAACATGGTATACATAACACTTTCTATTATACCTACATTTTCAGTGGTTATTTAATGAATTTTATTATGACTTTTTTTTCAATGATGAATTTTTTAGGATGGTATAATTACATGTCCTGAGTTTTAGATAAAAAGGAAATGATTTTTATTTTTTTGGGATAGACCATTGGTAGATATATTTTTGAACTTTTTAAAGGTTTTTAGTAGCACTAGGGAGTGTTTTGGATGTATAGGTGGTTCTTGGGGAGTTTTCAAGTGATGTTGGAAATTTTTATAGGGTTTTGGGGATGTGTATGGTCGATGCATGTATTAAGTATCACACATAATTTCTTAAGAAAATAATGAAAGATATTTTAGAGGTAATGAGGTTCACATGTTCAATGCATGGTCACCTAGGACTATGCGGTCAAACCTCATATGTTCATGATTTTAGGATAGAATGGTTTTCATGGTTGATGCACTGTCTCAGGGACCATGCATTCATGCTATCCATTCACTTTAAAACACCTCTAAAATGACTATTTTTGATCAATTCAAGTGCTTCAAGTATCTTTATTCCCATTTTGCCCAATTCTCTCAATGTAAGGTGAACGGGAATGTGATTTTTGGGTGGATTTCTCTATAATATATATAATTTTAGAGTGTTGGGGTGTAAGATTGAAAGTATATCTCTATAGATATTCTCCCCTCTTCTTTTTATTGGTTTTCCCTCACTGAAACCTTAATCATGTAAGGTTTGGGTGAAACCAATGGTTTGGGAAAAAATAATTTAGGGATTTTAGCTTAAGATGTTTGAGAAGAGTAAGGGGATAATGGATATTGAGTTTAGTGGTATGGTTTTTTGAAGTCATAATGTTGAGTTAGGTGGATTCTCACTCACTCTAGTTATAATTATATCATGGGTTTGGTGTCATGTTTTATTAAATTATTTCATGTGTTTAAAATGGTTAAATGTTGGTTTAATTTTAGGTATTTCAAACTTGGATTTTGGTGTGAGTGTTTTGGGTAAAATTGAAAGGGGGTGACTTTTTAGGTGTATGCATAATTTGGGAAAATGATTACATTATTTTGATATTGTGCTGAAAATTTACCTTAAATTTATTCGTTTTATATGTTATTGATTTATTGTATTCATTTAGAATGTTCACTATTATATATTTGGATTTGGACTGTGTGGAAATGGATGTTATTATGGTAGTTTTGTGGAATTGAGTTACTGGTTGGTGTATTTTGATTTTATCTGTGAATGGTTAATGTTGTTGGTGATTTCTTTTGGAGAAGGTCCTAGACATAAGTCTTGTAAACTCCCACTTGGGTGTTGGGACCCTATTTATCATGACGAAGTGAGGTTTTCTTAAACTCCCACTTGGGTGTGGTGACCATGTAAGTAAGGACAAGATGAGGTTTTGGGGTAATTTTTCCACTCATGAGTAGAAGATTACCAATTTTAAATGGTTACTCATAGTCTAAGGAAATACCTCAGGATTCGGTTGAGGTATCAATGCATGGTGAAGGTTTGGGTTATATAATTTTTTTTGTAGGTTTTTTATCGGATACATATTTATTTTTGTTGTTGTGGGAATTATTTGGTATGCTTTATAAACCATGTTTTGGGGTGTGATATTTTTATAAAACCAATTAAAATATTTATTTATTTTCACATACTTAGAGTACATGGGAAGAATTGGAGAAATCATAATAAGTCTAGTACTCACCCTATATTCAACAATTTTGGTTGATGAGTATACATAATAATACATGAAATAGGTAAGGGAAATATGTTACAAACCATCCTGGGTCAACCCGACTCATCCCCCAAATCGAACCTCTATTAGACCCAAAGTGTGTTCCCAATCACCATGGGCTAGTGACAAGCACTAGGGTAACAAAGCATGACCATTGAGAATGATTTTTTACCTCAAAATACAAATTATTACATCAGGTATTACACTTAGTAAATCCTACATGGCCTATCCATATATCGGATTCCCATGCATGTCAATAAAAAGTTTCAATAAAAAAAAAACACCCAAACAGAGAATAATATAGATAAAATATTTAAAAAAACACATAAACTGCATCACCACATAAAATGAAAATCAACATCACATATAAAAGATAAAATAAATAAAATTTGTGGGCTAAAAAGGACAATATATAAACATTCCAAAAATAAAACCAAACCTAAACCACTACCGACTATCTATGTGTGACCCACAATCGCTCTGCATACCCTATATCATCCATCACCATACTAACCCAAACAAAAACCAAGGGGGAGATAACATATCTTGGGATCCTGAAAGAAAATATGATAAATTCATATTTCTATGGGTTTATTTAGGATGTGATAAAAACTGTGTCTAGTAGGATTTAACCAAAGAGTTTGTGAAATTTCTTTCAAATGACATTTCATTATTTAAATTTTGAAATATAAATAGAAAATAGTTTTTTATCTTAATAAATCATAGGGGAAAAAATTAAAATTCCATAAATAATTTTATAAAACATCCACCTTTTAACTTTTCAAGATAACACTTCCAAACTAAGGGAAAATGAGTTTTAAATTCATGAAAAAAACCATACCTTTCCCCCCTTTTCAAAACCTTTCCCCAAAACTATGCTTTTTATTTAAACATAAAACCTTTAATTAAAAAAATACCTTACAAACCATTCTAAAATTTAGTTTTAATATAAAACAAAACCATAAGTAAAATGGAATATAAACACATAATAGGCACCAAGATATCAATTTGGAATAAATAAAAAAACAACAACTAAAATAATGGTGTCGTGTAATCAAGGAAAGAGCTATGGGATACAAATAAGGTGTAGTATGGGATCAAATAAGTAATACTAAATTGAATCCAATAATTATGGGAAATATCACTAGGATCTAGAATGAATGATATTGTACTTGGTTCATTAGATCACTAACAACCCCTATGTGAAATTGGAACATCCCATTTAGCTTCCCCTTTTAGGTCTCACCGAGTACAAAATAAACCCCTAGGAGGGGCGCTACTTCACTAAGGCATAATCTGTCTAGTGAACTCTAATACAATATAACATGAATCTATAATTTTTACTTAGAAACCTAGGTTCCCAAGATAAATCACAAATGGAGGTCAGTAAATAAGCGATCCATAAGATCATCACTTAAATCAATAATAAGGAACTTTAAATAAACATAATCTCACCTCCAACACCCTCATGAGAATAATCCACTTTCACTTTCATCATGAATCACAAATAAATATTACAATATATAACAAAACCAATGGTGCTAAAATCCATATCAAGCATAATAAAAAACATGGGTGCTATTGGGGGTCTTGTAATAATAATGAAATGATTTTTATAAAGTACCAAACATTTATTTTAAAAAATTGACTAAGAGTTTCAAGTCATTCCCACCATTTGAAATACACTTTACAATATCTTTTGTAACCAAACCATGTAAAACCACATTTAAAATTATTATAATAATCAACTTACTTTTTAATTTAAATCATTTAAGAGTCTAAAACACTTCATAAATCCACCATAGTTAACACATATAGGTATAATTTTAACAAAAAAGGCATTATAAAGAATAAAAAACTCAATTATATGTTAATTAAAGGAAATAAAAAAAGCCCCACCTAAAACAAATTGAAAAATAAGTCGTAAAGAGTCTCCTATGACAGTGAAGGTTAAAAAAGAAAAGAGGTTCCGTCTTCAATATTTAAACAACCAGAACCCATTAAATAGAACCACCCCATAATCTAATATTAGGAAAAATAACACCTATTGTTCATAGTAGAAGACTAATCCAATAAAAAATTGGTTTATGGAGAGGGAGAAAGGAAGAATAAATAATAAATATGTTTTTACCTCAAAATAATTCTTAAAATACAAAGTGATGAGGCAAAAAATTGATGGAAAAAGAGAGGGAGATCACTTATGGATCCCTGTATGCCCATATCACATGAATTGGAGATAAAAATACCCTAAATGGGGGTTAACTCAACAAGGGAAAATTTATAATTTCACAACATTAAAGGTATTCCCAAAGTACGTTGCAGCATGAAACATTTCTTTACTGCATGGTGAACCCATTCCTAGGGCACATTTTGATGCGACACATTTCATCATGGTGTGACATTCCCACAATAGAACATGTTGGGTCATGATTCCCCACATCACAGCTATGATATTTTTCAAGTATAATCAGGGGGTTATTTACTAGGGAAACATAATGTCATGAGGCGCCATGTCACAACTGTGACTTGCTGTAGTCTATGACTGTAGCTCCTCAAGACTTCCCAAACACCTAAAAAATAATAAAAAACCCTTAAAAAACAACAAAATGTCCTAAAATAATTAACAAATAAGACTAAAATGGCATGAGTGCATCACAAAATATGTCCCACTTCATTAGTGGTGGTTCTTATCCATTTGGGAGGAGCTATGTATAGAAGGAGTTCTAGGTTGATGGGATGAATTGTGGTGGTTTGTTAGGCATGAAGGGATTCTCGGGAATATATTTTGAGGAGATTAATTTTTTATCCTTGTTAACCTTAATTTATATTTACATTCACCTATGAATCATGGTTCTTATTTAAATGTAGTTTTTGTTTAAACATTTTTTTATCTTGCATCATATACAATCTTGGATAGTGTTTATTCTACTAAATCATTGTCTACTTAATATATAGGTTGGGTTTTTTTGATATATGAATACCCCATGCCAATTTTTTTATAGATTCTAGGATTTTTTTATATATGAGGGTAAGACATGTCCTAATGGTATCATTGAAACCATCAATACTTATTTCCATCCTCTGGTGATTAATGGAAAGTAGCTAAGGCCTATTATCATTTAGACCTATAATGAGTGAGGTTGATAGGTGAAATGTTAGGTTAGGTTGTTACAAATGGTATCTTTTTTTAGGTGCTAGGAATAGTGTCAGGTTGAGTTACGACTTATGAAATAGTTACAAAAAGGTGTATCTAACCTCTTTATATAAAACTACAAGCTACTAAGATATATAGGCAGTATAAGTGGTTACAAAACCTCTTATAGGGACCTTATCGTGTTTATTTTCATTATTTTTCTAGGTTCAAGGATAAGAGTAGTCATCAAAAATTATGTAGGAAGTCATGGATATGTAATTCATCATGGTTTAATGATTTTGAGAAAATGTTTCTTTTAGTCAAAAAATGGATTTTGAAATGGTTTATTTGGAAAGTTTGATTTTTAAAGTGGGTTTCAAAATAGATTTCTTAGTGAAAAGATTTATTTTTATTATTAGTGATTGCTATTTGATATTGAGTGTTAATTTACCATCTATATATTAGTGTCTTAGTGAAATATTTTGGTGGATATTTGAAATATAATTTTTCAAATAAAAGAAAGGGAAACACTTATGTGGTTTTGTGACGACCATAATTTTTTTTATTATAGCTAGTAATAATGATTTTTCCTTGTTTATTAAAAAAAATTCCACAAGGGAGACCTCCTATAATTTGGTTTAAGTCACATAAAATGTAGTTCATGATGATTTCCTATTATATTAGTGGGTTCTAAAGAATTGGGTGTAATCTTATCTTATGTTTGGTAGAGAAATATATTATCATAAATTTTCCTGAGGGAATACCAATCCATATTTGAGGCATGTGACTTGAAAGGGTGTATAGTCATTAGAGTGGGAAGGGTATGTAACACACACAATATTTTAGTTTAAAAAGAATACTATGTTTAATTGCGTACACTACATGCAATATCAAACTTAAAACAAACTATGATATACTATTAAAATATTATTATTTAAATATAACTATTATAACATATTCTTTGGTTTGACAACTATGAAAATGATTAATCACATTATGAAATATATTCAGTAAATTTTTGTTTAATAAAAATGTATTGATTAATTCCTAGGAAATAAGAACTAAATTTTAAATAAGACTATATATGATTAAAATAGATATTTTCCAGAAAACTGATTTATGTGCGCATTGCATTTTTATAAAAGTAAAATAAGTTAATAACTATAGACGAATAAATTAAATGAAAATTAAAAGAAATATATTTAATAAAATAAATTAAAATTCATATAATGGTGGAAATAAGATAAGTAATGAGTGTAAATTCATTTTATACTTCAAAAGTACATTTTCTTCAAAAATGGGTTTTATTTCATTTTGGGCATGTATATTATGATTAATTTCAAACAATTTTATAAATTTTTATTTAAAAAAATGGACATAATTTTTTAACTAAAAATGTAATAATAATATTATGGTTAAGGTTTGTGATTTTCCTGAAAAGATTTATTTTTGAGTGAATAGTAAAAAATGCTGATTTTTGAACAACTGTCATTTCTTTTCTTTAAATAAAGTAATTTAAAATTATCATTATATTTTGGATTTGGTTTTAAAGTAAAATAATATAAATTTTAATAAAAATAATCAAATTAATTATATAATAATCAATAGTATATTTCATTTTGGTAAAAGTTCTTTTTTATGCTCAAAATTAGTATTTTTCTAAAAACATCTTTTTATTGCATTTTATGAACTTATAATAAAATTAAATTTTACCAATTCTATAAACTTATTCTTATAAAATAGACTCCATATTTTTTATCATAATTTCTTATTTAGTAATGATTTTAATTTTATTTTTAATCATAATGAATAGGAACCATGGTGTAAATTTATCACCACAGTGAAGGCTAAAATATGGTAATAGTGTTATATCAAGGGTTAAATGCTTAAAATATCACAAAAAATAATCTTAAAATGGGTTTATGAGGTTATTATCAATCTATATCGATATTATCACCATTAACATTCAAATTTGATCCACTTTCTCTAAATATGACTTTCCTTTTTAAATTAAAAAAATTATATTTCCAAAATTGTCACTCTCTCACTTATTATATTTTCATGGTAATGATATACATAAAAATACTATATGAATGAATATAGATGATAAAATTGAATATAAATAAACTATATTTAAGTTTCTTATTTTTTTTATTTTTTGGTGATGGTATAATTACCTAGAATGCTCACGCATCACTGACGTAATGCATGTGCAAGAGGGTAAAAAATCAAAGTAAACAGTTTTAGAAATATTAAAAGTGACGTGTTTTGGAAAATTTATAGTCTTTTATGTTTTTTATGGATCAATATAAAATTTAATTAATGTTTTAAATTTTAAAATTCTAACTACATTATTTTCATGAAATCTTAAAAGTCAAATTCTGTGAATAGTTTAGAAAATGACTCTAAATGCTATTTTATGTTTAAAAATTATTTTCAAATCATTATAAAATTATAAAAATAAAATATTAACTTAAATTTATAGCATAAATTATATATCCCATCATTAATGGTTCATGTATATACCACTTGTAATTTTTAAAATTACTTTCATGACCCTTAATAATTGAAAAATGTGTTACAACGGTTAAGGTTAAACAAGGTTAACAAGAGGGTTAAACCAAAATATAAGGTTTAAAATGACACTAAAACATATATAAATTTCATTTTTTGAAATTATTTTGGATTTATACTCTTTATGATTAAATTTATGTCACTTTTGATCACTTTACATGATTTAGACACATATTATATATTAATATTTCATGTATCTACCTAATTATCACCCACCTCACTTATAAAAGGGAACCCCTCTCCTCTCTTGATAAAACTTCTTAAGACATTTATATCAAAATTTCCATGAAAAAATACATTCACAATATTAATCCCCATTTCCTAGTGGTTCTAGTCTCACCAAAAGACCAACCTAGATGTCTTAAGGTGTAAGCAAAAGGTGGTTTTCCAAAGAAGAGGTATAACTCTTCACCAAGTGTTTACATGTTTATTTCTTCTTCCACCTCTATATATTCTATAAACATGATTATATAATAAAATAATTATCTTAAATATACTTAAATTATATTATATTGATTTCACAATCCTTTTTCACAACCCTTTACATCCTATAAGAAATGAAAACATCGCTTGCGTGTATGTATGAAATGCCACATCCATGAAGCAATATTCCTTTTTCATCACCAAATCACAAGGATGGTTATTATTATGGAATATATATTATATTAATGAAATAATTACGATTCTTTAAATATAATAGATTACTTAACTTTTTACCCTTCCATCCTTTGGAAAATGATAACGTCGCTCATGCGTACGTGTAGAATACCACCTCCTGGAAGTGATGCGATTCGTTTTCCATGTTTGAATTTAATGATTAGTTATAAAAATATATTTAATTTTAAAAAATTAAAATTATTAAATTATTAATACTCTTTATATGATGAAATAATGACACCTTTGATCATGGTGAACCTACTGAAGTTTTTTAGGGTTATGAATCGAACATCCTCAAAACCCCCGACATGAACTTAATTGATTTAGTAAGTATATACATCATGGTAATAAATAAAATAAAATAGATTATGATAAGGAAATAAACTTTAAAAATTTTCTTAATGAAGTAAATAATTAATATAATTTTATTATAAAGGATTTAAATAATATATGTGGTGATTCTTACTCGAGGTAAGTGGATTTCTCATCTCAATTTCCTTTCTTTGATATTTTACCACTTTTACCACATTTTTTATTTTTGTGGTTTATAAAATTCCATATAGATGTATTTTAAAATTAATTTACTAATATTCAAGTGGTTTAAAAATTCTTTTTAAGTTACATCCTTCAAATTTATTTTGATTCAAAAGTTATTAATATTGTAATGAATTTTTATTTAAAACCTTATTTTAAAAGTTTTAAAGATTTTTTCTTCTATTTTCCCTCCATATCCATGTTATTTTAAATTTTAAAGTATTTTATTAATATAATTAAATTTATTCTTAAGTTAATTTTAAATCATGTTTTAATTTCTTTATCATGGTTTTAAAAAAGTGTTTTAAATATTTTCCAAACGGGTTACTTATAATTTTTACAAAGGTGTGAAAGTAATATTTTTTAATGTATATGATATGCAAGGAATTTACTATTGTAATGACTATTATTCTTTAATAATATTACTATAATACTTTTCATGGTTTTCCAAAAGAATATCCTATTTTCTATTCTTCTGGTAAATTTTTAAAGAGTTTTCAAATAAAAAGGTTTTTTATCCTTATTTATAGGTGAAGCCCAAAAGTACTTCTCTATATGTGTTAAAAAAAATAATTAATAATATTTTATGATTTAAATTTTATATTTTAGGTATTTTATGTACATTATGGTTCTTTTACAATGTTCATGATGATGAGTGATCCCAATATATATTTCCAATACATTGGGTAATGATTTTTTTGAGGAATATATGTTGGAATTAACTGAGTAGGTTATTCTTTTGGTAAGAGTGCATGTAAAAGTGATTATAAGAGTGATATAAATATGATGTCACAAATTAAATACTTGGATATTATGTTATTTTAAATTATTTTTCATGGAATTATTTTTATTTCATAAGTTAAGCTATTGGGATTATGTTTAAAGGAATGTTTATGCCTCTTTTAAGGGTGAAAATTATGTTTTTTTAATAAAATGTTTTCATGAGCGCTCATGTTATATAAGAAACCATCATGATTATTATTAAACAATTGTGATTTATTATGTTATATTTTATGAAATAATTTAATGGGTAATTTATTTCTTGGGTAAGTAAGTGATTATTTGTGTTTGACGTTTATTATAAAAAATGGAAAACTTTATTATGGGATTTTATGATTTTAAAAATGGGCTAACAAGTTTCGTTTTTTTATACCTTACTAAGATTTTTATTCTCATAAAAAGTTTTAAAATGTCTTTAATATTTTCAAATTATGATTATTAACTATAATAAGTCATATCATTCCACTACGAGGATTCATCTTTAAAGAAGAGAAAAAGTTTTGAATGAAACATGAGTTTAAATTTAAGAATCCTAGTTTTGTAGAAGAAATAACCATTGAGTATAAGTATAAATTTAGTTTTGTAAGGGTTTTATATGTAATATTTTTTATTAATTATCTAAAAATCTAAACCTAAAATATCCTAAAAATTTAAGAAAGTGAATCCCTTTCTATAAGTAATATAATTATGGGTTGTTTAAGTTACATGGATTTATAGTTGGTATCAATGGAAAAGTTTAGATAGCTTCAGATGTTAGGATGATTTAAATGAGGATATTTTAAGAGTTTTAGATACCATAAGGGGTTAATAATTCTAATCCTGATCATAATTTTAAATACAAAGACATCCCTTTTTAGGTTTTATGTGATGAGAGAAATTTATTGTGCTTTGATAAATGTTTGAGGTATATGTAAATATTAAGTTTAATTTGTGTAGTAGTGAAAAGGTTATTTGAGGAATAATTATTTTATATCTTGTGGAAATAATTTGAAGGTTATTGATAAACATTATGGTTAATATTGTCTTTGATTTTGAGGTAATTATGGTTAAGTGTGATAAAGGGGTTATTAAATTTTAGGAATATATGATTTATCAAATAGATAACCATGAGATTGAAAAGTGATTTGTTTACTAAGTGAATAAATTTATTTTTGAATAAGTTAATTATATTTTTGAAAACATTATAATAATCATGGTAAATGGGATATTTTTTTGCCATTATGATATTTTATGTCAAAGTTTTTTATAATAATTGAGGAATAAATATTGAGTTAACTTTTGGAAGCATATATGTTTTTGTTTTGGTTTTTATTATAATTTAGGTTATTTTTGGAAATATTAGCATATTTTAGAGATTATATGATTAGGGAATATAATTTTTTGGTTTGTAACTTTATGAGTGGTTAATATTATTTGAAGATAAATGTTATGTTGATCTTGAAAGAATATGTGATCAAATATTTTTGATTTTTTTGGGTTTTAAATCTAGTTTTGAATATTTTAAAGATATTTAAGGATAGTTATTTATAGAATATTTAAATTTGAACCTTGGGTGTTATTGTTTAGTATTTTTAAATTAATGAAATATTTGTTTATATAATGGTTTTTTGTATTGGATATTATCTTATCTTTTTAAACCATATTTGGTTTTGGTGAATGGATAGAGACATGAGAAATAAATTATCATCAATTAATGGATCTTGTGATCCATTAAAATTTAATTTTAGTGATTTAGGCATGAAAAATTCATCTTGAAAATTCATTAATTGGAATAAGATATGAGATAGAAGTGGAAACTGATCAAAGCACAAACAAAGGATGAAATTTCACTTATGAAGTGGAAAGAAATCAAGTATGTATATTTTCTTAAAATCTCAATCTTGATGGTAAAATAATTTCTCAAATATATCTAGAATTATATGGGATATAAAAATGAACTATCAATGTATTAATTTATAAACTCATTTAAAAGTATGAGTCTTATAGAGGTGCATTATTTTATTAAATAATAATTTTCTTTATTTGGACCTTTAAATTAAAGTTCATGATAAAATCTATATAAGTTTTTATTCATATGTCATAATAAATTCTTTTTGAGAGAATCAAATTAAAATTTTGATAATGAAATTTATTTAAGGAGGGGATAATTTAACACCCCAAGATTTTAGTTTAAAAAAATACTATGTTCAATTGCATGCACCACATGTAATATTGTGCTTAAAAAGAGCACTGATATAATATAAAAATATTATTATTTAAATATGACCATTAAAACCTAGTTGTTTATTTGGTGGATATGAATAAGAGTAATTGCATTATGAAATATATATAGGAAAATTTTATTTCATAATTTTTTTTGATTAATTACTAGGAAATAAAAACTCATTTTTAAATAAAATCATATATGATTAGGGTGGTTATTTTTCAAAAAATTGATTTATATCTGCAATTAATTTTTATAAAAGTAAATTAAGTTAGTCACTATATATGAATAATTTTAATGAAATTTATAGATCATGTATTTAATAAAATAAATTACATTCATATAATTGTGTTTAGTAGATAAGGAGTAAGTGTAAATTACATTTTATACTTTAAAAATACATTTTATTTAAAAATGGGTTTTAATGAATTTTGTGCATGGATATTATGATTAATTTATGTCAATTTTATAAATTTTATTTGAAAAGTGAATTAATTTTTGAAATCATCATTTTATTATAGTCTTATGATGAATTTTTGGGATTTTTTTTAAAAAATTGATTTTTGAGTGATTAATAAAAAATCCCGATTTTTTAAAAAATGTCATTTGTTTTCTTTAAATAAAGTAATTTAAAAGTATAATTATATTTTGGATTTGATTTTTAAGTTTAATAATATCTAATTTCCTAAAAATAATCTAATTAATTATATATGAATCATCATTATATTTTATTTTGTTATAAGTTCATTTTTATTTAAAAAATGAGTATTTTTCTGAAAACAATTTTTCGTTGCGTTTCGAAAACTTATAATAAAATTAATTTTTAATAATGATGGAAATTTAATATTATAAAATTTATTCCATATTTTTTATCTTATTTTTTTATTAATGATTTAAATTTTATTTTTGGTCAAAATGAATAGTAACCATGGTTTAAATTTATCAACATAGTAAAGGAGAAAATAGGGTAAAGGTGTAAAATAAAGGGTTAAAGGATTCAAATATAAAAAAAATCATCTTAAAATGGGTGAATTAGGTTATTAAATCCCTAAATTGATACTATCATCATTAATGGTTTTATGTAGAGCCACTTCTCGTGAATATGACTTCCCTTTTTATATAAATAAAATTATATTTCAAAAAATGTCATTCTCTCTAACATATTATATTTTAATGATAATTATATATATAAATAATATACAAATGAATATAGATGAAAAAATTGAATATAAATAAAATATATTTATGAAAATAATTTATTTTTAATTTTTAGTGATGGTATAATTACCCATAACACTTACGCATTGCTGATGAAATGCTTGTGCAAGAGAGTGAAAAGTCAAAGTAAATAGATTTAAAAATATTAAAAGTAATTTTTTTTGGATACAATAGAGCCTTGAAATATTTTTATTGATCAATTAGAGGTTTAAATAATATTTTAAATTTTCAAATTCAAACTGCATTGTTATCTTGATGTCTTTAAAACCAAATTTGTTTGAATAGTTAAAAAATGAATTGAAATGATATTTAATGTTTATTTTTTTAAAATAATTATAAAATCATAAAAGTATTATATTAAGTTAAATATATGTTAAATTTTTTATATCCTATAAATAACATTTCAAGTATGTGCAACTTTTCATTTTTAAAATTACTTTCATATCCTTCAAAGATTAAAAAATGTGTTACAATGGTTAAGGTTAAACAGAAATATAAGGTTTAAACTAATAATTAAACATGTATAAATTTTATTTATTATATTTTTTTAGAACTTATCATCCTAATTATGAAATATAAGACACTTTTGATCTATTTTACATGAGTTAGACTCATATTATATTTTAATATTTAATGTATTTACAAGATTTTCACCCACCTCACTTATGAAAGCGAACCTACATCTTCTCTTCCTCACACTTCAGAAGAAATTTATCTCAAAAAATCCTTAACAAAATAACTTAAGAACCTTCCTCCCCATGTTCTATTGGTTTTTGTCTCACCAAATACCAACCTATAAGGATTAAGGTGTAATCTAAAGGTGGTTTTCCAAAGAAGAGGTATAACTCTTAACCGAGTGTTTTCATGTTTATTTCTTCTTTCGGGTCCAATATATATTATATAAAATTTCTGATATAATTACATTAATATATTATATATAATTAAATTTTATTATTTTGATGATACAACCCTATTTTATCTCTTTTTCCATCCCATGGAAATGAAAACATCACTCGTTCATACGTGTGGACTACCACCTCCATGAAATGATGTGTTTTGTTTTTCATAAACACCTAACATAGATAGTTATTATGATATATATAAAGAATATATAAAATATTAATGAAATAAATATTATTCTTTAAATATAATATATTACTTACCTTATTACCCTTCGATCTGTTAGAAAATGATAACGTCGCTTGTGCATATGTGTGGACTACTACCTCCATGAAGTGATGTGATTCATTTTCCATGTATTAATTTCATTATTGGTTATAAAATTGAATTTAATGTATAAATATAATAATTATTTCATGATTAATATTTTTGAGATGATGAAACATAGAATCTTTTGACCATGGTCAACCTACCGATGTTTTTTTGGGATTACTAACTGAATGTCCTTAAAACATCTGATATGAACTTAATCAATTTAGTAACTATATAATAATTGGTAAAAAATAAAATAAAAGGTATTATAATAAGTTAATATAACTTAAAATGGTTCTAAATTAATTAAATACTTAATATAACTTTATTATATAGTATTTAAAGAATGTACGTGACAAGTCGGACTCGAGGTAAAGGGATTTCTCATCTCAATTTCCTTTCTTTATGACTTATAAAATTTTCACCTCATGTTTTATTTTTTTGGTGTATAAAAATACATATAAATTTATTTTAGAATTAATTTTATAATATTCATTTTGTTTACAAATTATTTTCAAGTTCTATCTATAAAGACCCATGTTTTTTCAAACTGTGAAATTAAGGGGAATTTTGAATTCTGGCTTTTAGATACTCGTGAGGAGTAAAATAACCATTTACCTAGAATATGATCTAGAATAATTTTTATAGAAACTCATTTGGTACTATAATAGGGTTTTTACCCTAGTTCATGAGTTTGGTATAAATCTGAGCTGTTCAAATTTTCATGGAGTTATTAACAATTAATATTTAATTAATTAAATATTAGTTTATTTGTGCATGTTCGTTATGTGATATATTTTGAACAGAATTTTGGATTGATATTTTTTCAACATGGTTCATTATTGAATAAGGGTTTTCCCCTAGTAAAGGAATAACCTTGAGCCAGGCACCGAGGCCAAGGTCAAGCCCCCTTTTCTTTTTCTTTTCTTTTCCTTTTTCTTAATTTTCTTTTCTTTTTTCCTTTTTCCTCATTCCTTTGACTTGTTGTGAACACCCCTTGGGTATCCCCTTAACTGTGAAAAATATAGGATAGGGTGAGGGAAATATAGATAGAGGGAGGAATAGGGAGGAAGAGAGAGGTTCCACCACAGATCCTGGAAGGAGTCAAATTATAGTGCGATAACCACATAATGAGAATCAATGTATTATTTATTTAATACTCTATTTTGATTTCTAGAGGACCCCATGGGGGGTTTATCTATTGTTATTTTAGGGAAAATAGTGATTTTAGGCCGATTGGATGGGTTTCCCATTTAGAAATGTTGATCACATAGTGTGTGGTTTCATAAACACATGTTGTGCTTTCTTCTTGTTTATGGCCAAAATTACTTTTTTTTATTTAAAAAAAACTTTTAAGGTAAAAGTGAGAAACCATCCAGTTCAAGAATCAAGAAATATTTCAGAATCATTGAAAAGAAATTTAAGTCTGCTAGACGCATTATCCCTAAGCAGTTTCCAAGAGATAGAGGATACCCGTGTGTCTGGAACACCCTCTAATAAAACTTCAAAGCAGGTCGCCATCTTGTCCCAAGCTTGCATGTATTCCTCTTGATTTATCTTACCTTCATTGAATCCCCTTATCAGTATTAGGTCCTTCTTGTCAATCCATGCACTCTGATCGTCAGTGATTGCTACTTTAAGAGGTCTACCCATCATCTTGTTAGCTTCTTCATCCGAGGCATTAATCATCAAAAAACATTCCACCATCTCTTCATCCAAATGTAAAAGCATCTCGAAAGGATGCTCATGAACCTCATCTGACGCCCGCAGCTTAAGGACTGCATGATCTGCGGCCTCAGCATGGCCACCAGAGTTTTTGGAGACACCTGCAATCATCTTGTCCTTAAACTTTTTGGCGGACCTTGTCTCCATTGGGAGAGGTAAGAAAGAATAGTCCTTTCTCCCTTTCCCTTTCAAGCTTTTTATCCTCCTTGGGCTGGGAGGCTCTCTATCATGAAGATCATCAGCTGTATCACCTATGGAGAACTCAACAGACTCATCACTGGACACCCCCTTCTCCTCAGTCTGGACTGCATCTAAGTCCTGAACCGGATCTTCAGTCACCAGCCCTTCAAAGCGATTGCCCAGCTTAATAGCTGGAACCTCCCTCCTTGGGCTGGAATGAATCGGAAGATCGCCCCCTCTGTCCTGCTCCTGTTCCTTGCCATCAAATAACTCTCCCTCTCTACCAATCCTCAGAGTTTTACCTCTTTCGCCTGAACCACTTCCAGCACGCAGTGCCTCTGCATAACTGATCTTTCCTGAATCAGACTCTTCAACATTCCCTCCCACTACAGCATGGTTCTCTTCACCTTCCAGCATTGTCAACGGGTTGAATGGAAGACTATCCCTTCCACCGATCTTCACTGTATCTGCACTGTTAGACTGATCGCCAGCTCTATGAGAAACTTCCAAACAGGGAGAATCTGCAGTTGTCATTCTAGAGGGTTCCGACTGCCTTACTGAGGTCTCAGCCGGTTGAAGACCCTGCTCCCGAAACCCAACCTCAGACCCCTGCACGGGCGCCCCCGATCCACTTGACAAGGAGCCAATGCCCAAATCTTTTCTCAGACGATCAAAAACTTCTGAAACCCGCGGCTCTGGGTTTTTAGGGACTGTTTCCTTCACTGCATCTAAAGAAGATCCCAACTCCAACTCCAAGCCTGGAGATTCCTCCGCTCGAGGAGGCACATAACCAGTTGCCACATCGCCCACAGGATCATGGGATCCATTGGGCGCCTTTGCGGTGTTGGGCTGAGGGAGAACCGCCGCAATAGACACTTCCCCACCTCTCGTTGCGGTCCCTGCTAGACCAGACATAGGAGCTGAAAGCTCCTTAGCCACATCCACAGCAGGAGATCCTTCTGGCACCATAGGAGGTTCCGCCAACACACCCTAAGCCCTTTTGCGGCAAACGCCCAAGCTGTGTCCTTGCCTACAGCAGGAGGAACAAAACTTCATCCAAGATTCATACACAATGCATTGCGCGTACTTGTATTCTCCCTCTATCACGATCCAAACCATTTCTGGAGGAGGCTTCAAAAGTTCCATTTCGACACAAATGCGGGCAACTATTGGGTGCTTCAGGGAGGAAGTCCTCCAATCTGCGCACAGGAAGCGACCAATGGAATTTCCTATAGATTGAAGAAGATCCGGATTCTGGAAGGGCAGTGGAAGCCCTGGAAGTTAGAGCCAAATAGCCGTCGTGGAGGGATCGCGATTCATGTGTAAGTCGAAAGACCAATGAAGCAAATGAAACTGGAATCCGCGAACAGATCTACCTGTTCTGGACCAAGCCCGCACCAAATCTTCCTCAGCAGTGAAGCGTAAAAGCATCTGTCTCGGCCCGAGAAGACCGACAACCACCGGGTGACTTAAGCCCCAAGACTCATTTACATACCTATCAAACATCTCCACCGAAGGACGTCGACGGACGAACTTCACCACCAGGGCCGTAGAGAGCAGAGAAGAAGCAAGGGTGAATTCCTGAGAAGAGATCGGGACCACTGGTTTCCCATGAAGAATTACAGGGACCTTTGGAGAGACTTCGATGCTGGGGAGAAAGAAGGGGGAAACGTTAGGAAAAGCTCGGTTACTGAGATCCTGGGGTTGAGGCCCCTCCCCCAGAGGAGGAGGGGCCGCCGGAGCCGACATCGCCGCAGGACAGCACCGCTAGGGATTATTGGTTCTTCCCGACATCGCCGCATACACAGCCAGTCTTCCTGTTTATGGAATTTGTATTTTTGGAACTACACATAGTGTAATTTGAGTACACTTCATGTAGTGTTACTTTCCATGTAGTCATGTACCAAGGAATATGGAGTTTGTGGGATTACACACCATGTACTAGGAGTATATTCTATATAGTCATACATGTCTAAGTGGCCAGGTACTTGGGAATATAGACTATGTAAGGAGAAATGGTTGTGTTTTTATTCAAAACCTAGCCCCATGTATTACCTAGTTAGTTAGTAATACATGGTCAGACCCCATGTTTGTTGGTCCATACATAAGTAAATGTATATGTGGGAGATATTATAGTGCACTCCATTTACTCTAGGTACATGCAGTGTACTGCCCCTCAGTAACCTTTTTGAGGGGTTTTAGTGATTTTTTCACCAGTCTTAATTAGACATGAGTGGAGTCCATTTTGATAATTTTTTCACATAGAACATCATGGTTTATCCCTTGGATAATTTTAAGTACTTTTAATAGGTGTTTTGAGGATAGATACTTAATGGATAGGTTCTTCTTATAATAAATGGATTGAGAGGTTTTTGAAGAGGGATGTGGGGTGAGACCTTGCTGAGAGTTAAAATAATGGTTAGAGGAAATGGGATGTGATTTAAAATTTACTCGACTGATGAATCTTGGAATAGTTCCAATTTTGTGGGACTGAGTATAATTAAAAGGAGGTTGATAAGTTTGGTGCTTGGGATAACCTAGAGTGGAAACTTAGAATTGATATGGGCCATGAGCCATCTCCATAGACTAATGATTATTTGGATTTCCCTTGAGGCCATATCCATTTGGAGGCTTCCCCTTTTAGACCTGGGAGTCCATGAGATGGTAGATATGGTGTTGTGGTATTTGTGGACCCTGAGAGATGGGAATCAACCCAAGAGACTAGTTTCATCCAGAGGTTCCCAAGAGGAATGCTTCAAATTATGTTCTAACCTAGAGGGTACCAAGAGGGATGCCTCCGCTTTTGTATTATATTCAAGGATACCAAGATGTATGATTATACTTATGATATTAAATAGAGGATACCATGTGGGATGCCTCTACTTGCATACTATTTTCTAGGGTACCAAGATGGGTTCCTCCACCTATGTACCATATCTAAGTATCCTAAGAGGATGAAACTGCTTTAATGTTTAATTAGATGATCTAAAAGGGGATTTATCTACCTAAATGTTAACATTAAGGATATAGAGTAGGATTCGTCTCATTTTTATTGATATAGGGGACTCATTGGGTGCCCTAGTGGTTGAACAACCCCGAGCAAGTACGTTATGGGATTGGATAGAGATGGTAGTGGGTGTAACCTTAGAACCTGTACCAAACATGTTATTCCAAGGGACTGTGGAAGTGGTGATTGGTTTAGGAATTAAACCAACCCCACTATTTTATTTATTATTTCACTTATTTATTGTCTATAAAGATATGAATTCCATACATGCTTACTGAAACTTGGCCTATGATACTGATGCAATATGATGATGATGTGGTGGTAACCAGATGAACTTCCTAGGAACTGGCTTATGATCCTTTTGATTTAATTCTACCTTACTAAAATTCTTAGTGTTTCTAGGATTCATCCTTATATGGTCTTGGATGTTTGGTGATATTAGTATCCAATAATCAATACTATAATTACTAGAATTACTAGTGTTTTGGGGATTCTTCCCTATATCGGGAAAATTGAGGAGGTTGTCGATTGCATCTCAGAAACCCCTCTAAGATAGTGTATCACCCTAGATACCCATACCACTGGGATCTAGTTGATGTTAGAGGTTATAGGGAGACCTCATTTCCCCCAAAAACTGGATACTTGTGACATCCCCAAGTATTGATGATGATCTCCTTGATTGATTCCTAGGATACTCTCTAGGATTGGGTGGATGAACTATGATTGCATTTCCCATAGTTGTCTAGGAATAGGATGTTGAGACAGTTATTAAAGGATGTCAAGTTATCATATCATATCATGAGTGTATTAATTATATATTTACTATGGGTTATCCCCCTTATGAATTCATTCTAGTTTCTAGAGTCTGAATTACCTATAGAATGGGACCTAGGAATATGACATTTGATTGGAATTGGGAGCACTAAGACATTTTCGGGTTCCATTGGTTACTAATGGATTGAGTTGTATGCCTAAGTTACTAGGATCCTATTAGATAACTTACTTATACAATTTCCATTTGATACCTGGAATTATAATTTTTTTTAGTGGAGGCAAGTACGAGTGAGCCCAGGGCTTGGACATGTATCCCCCTGTGGTGGTAGAGCTAACTCAAATACATTTCCAGCACTGGCCAAAGCATGTATAGTCGATCAGGATCATAGACCCAAATATCAATGATGGTTTTATTTTATTTATTTTATTCAATATATGTCTCATCTAGGATGATCATATTGCATGAACATACACTTATAACAACTAGTAATATGTTCACTGTTGGGGGTGGCCTATTGATATTTATTTTTCACCCCCTATACGTGAACCTCAATGTGAGTACAAACATTATGTTTGATTTTAGGTTGAGAACATATATGTGATAGAATAGGCATAGTATCAAGGTTTATTGATTGAGAATAGAAACTCATGTGGAGTTTTATGATTGTGATATAAGAGCTTGATTGAGTTTTATAGACTAGGTATATGACATGACTTAGAGTTAGTAGTAGAGACCATTGTATTTATTTGTAGTTTTTATATTGTACATGCGATCATCAAGGTGGGAAATAAATTATTGTATGAATTACAAGGATTTTATATCCTTTAATTCATTTACTTTTATTATAGCCTTGTTTGTATTTATTTCTTATACACTCCGACTATTTACTGTTATAGAAAAAAATTAGTTATTTAAATTCTTTTCTTACTATGATACAAGGGAATAGTCTTCCCAAAAACACACCCTAGACCCTCAATTCTTGTTGGAAGTTTCTTGAATATGGGGAGTCATGATTTAGGCCTTGTGGAAATCAGGTCAGGTTACTATTCATAGAGTGAGTTGGGTCGGTATGTGACAGAGTGGTATCAAAGAAGCTCCTTTCCTGTAGTCTTATTATTTTGGGACATGGTAGACATGAGTATTAATAAGGTTTCAGAGACATTGAAATATACCAGACTGGTGAATCAAGTACACTTGTTCCAGTAGGAATTCAAGGTCTCTAGGGATATGGGATTGATGTTCTTAGTTTACGATGTTATAGTTGTGTATGATTTTCATCTTGAGTAATGGACATGGATGTTTTAGTTTTATGATTTATGATGGATTTATGGTTCTTGGACCATTGGAAAAAAGGCTAGTGACTCGATTTTGACTCTCATCCTATAGAGATAAGAGGTGTCTCATGAAATATATTTGACATGTAAACTCCACATGTTATAGTACTATTAGTGTGTTATTTTACTACAAATTATGAGGATAAATGTTTAAAGTTTCAACAATAACCTATATGGTGTTTTCTCATATATGTTCTTAGTTACATTTAACTCAATTGGACAACCACCTTATTTACATTCATTTATTACATTTCATGCGTACCACGTCATGATGTGACTTTGTGATGTTGACCTTGATGCAATTTGTTCTGCATAGAAGGTGCAATGACCTTATTAGGTCAGAATAGGTATGTGATGCCTTGTTAGTAACTCTGATGGGTCGCTAGGGGAATGTGATTCCTTAGAAAGGAACCTTAAGAGAACCATGTAAGTACTCAATCCACTTTTATTGACCCTGGTAGGCTGTAATTAGCACTGAATATCTTTTTTTGGATCCATATAGGTCAACATTGGTAGATGATGTCTTTCTAGTAAATCCTTTGTGGGTATATCCTTTTCAGGTTTGGTTAAATAAAAATTCATGAAAAACTACATAGAGTTTTCCTACATAGATTGCTATGGTATTTTACTTAATTAACCTCAATTTATAGTTATCTACTTGGATTTTCTAGCACGATGCTGATAGTTACCTAAATTCTTTCTAATGAACTATGATGTTGAGGGGTTATTACCGTATACAAATACCAGGTGAGGGTCAGTTCATTGTCCCACTACTTTTACATCATGAACCACTAGGGAGATGTCACTTATGAGGATGCTCAGAGAGGATCAAGGCTTGGTAGGCTGATGCTTGAGAGTTATTCCTCAAATGTTTAAGTATTTAGAGTCCCCTTTTATGTTAATAATTAATAATAGATTTCACTCAAATGGGTTTGAAATTAAAACTTATAGAGTGTTTCCTCTATAACTAGGAATTTAAAAGTTATATAATTAACCCATGTTAACAAGTTTTGACCTTTTTAGGTCAATTATATCTTTACATAACTTTAGTTTTACCTTTTTATAGAGAGTTTTACAGTGAATTAGATGTCGTGTAATAATCTAGGTGGGAACAATGATGTTTCATGTGTGTTGTAAATAAATTAATATATGGTTCTTGTGAAAGAGACCTATTAGATAGGTGGTCATACCTAGTGACCATAGTGTGAGAACTAACTGGTAGGGCTAGGTGGAAGACCCAAAGACCCTTAGTTGAAACTCAGACCCTAATAGGTTAAGGGAAACCCATGTGTCGGGTTGGACTAGGTTTTATGGTTCCATTAGGGATGGTGAGTGTGGTTATACACTCATGTAAGAATCAGTACATGTGAGGTTTTACCAAATGTGTGAATAGGCATGACGATGCCTTTGGTTTCTGATAAATCACCTAGGGTGCTTGGGTATTGAGACTAGCTTCGATGAGTGTGATTATTCAGGTGCTAGACCATATTGACTGATCGATGCATTTAATAGCTTGATAAATAATGTGTGGAAGCTCATGACTGGAGAAGCCCCAGGTGGTGGTTAGACATGTAGATGAGTTTAACACTCATTGTGCCAAGGATGGGCACCTATGGCTTTGAAATGTGATTGTGAGGACGTAGTCAATAAATTAATCATGGAATAAGTGAGGTTCTTGATTTTAAAGAGGAGTTCCTAGAGATATTCTAGATTTTCAAGAATGAAAATCCATAGATAATGACCATATTGTCCTTAGTAAAGTGTGAATCATGGGAGCATGATTTGAGTGATGGTTCTGGTGGTATGAGATTGTAAACCCGCTTTTTTGGATGAGTTTTTTATGCACTGGTTATGGACGGTAACCTTTTAAATCATTAATCAATGACTGGTTATGTGCAAGCTGAGGAATGATGGTTTGAAAGAAATGTTGCGAGCATGGTTTCCTAGGAGTTATGATGAAATTATAAATGTCTCTCTGTGGTATTGGATTCATCAAGAATGGATAAAGAGTAGTGGTATGATTTATCTTACTCAATCCTAGTCAGGTTTTTGCAAGATAGTGAGCATGGATTGAGAGTAGTGACACACACATAGTTGTGGAACATGATGAGGTTGTGTTTGAGGAGTGGTATAAGGTAATCTATATGGTGGGGAGTTCACCATTAAATGTTTGGGGCATGGTGAACCTCATTATGAGTTGAAATTATATGGTTTCCATGGAAACCATTATTGGGAAGGGGAAAAGGTAATGTTTCTAGTTAGGACTCATGAATAAGTGGGTTTGGCCATGCCAATCACTACATTTAGTGATGGATGGAGCATGGGATGTGGAAATTGGATTCTAGCTTCAAATATATGATAAGGATAATCATATAGAAATGTATACTAGATTATCCAAAATATAATGTCTCTCTTGTTGGGAGAGAGTTGTGGGTGATATGAGATCGTTCATGGATGGTCAAGATAACACCATTAGTGAAGATTCTCAGATGGAATCATGCTAATGGTTGACCCTCAAGGCTTGTCAGGGATAAAAAGGGTTATGATGGGGATATTTTTAAGAATTTTGTTTTTCCAAATTATTAAATTCTGGGGATTTTTTATTTTTGAATTTTAAATGATTGTGGGGGTTAAATTAGTATTTTTTCCTAGTAAATGATCTTAGATAATTTTTTTGAACACTTAATTGGTCCTTTAATATGGTTTTTACCTTAGAATAACATTTTGGTAAAAATTTGAGCCATTTTAATTTTCCTGGAATAATTAATATTTAATATTTAATTAATTAAACATTAATTTATTCAATCATGTTTATTTAGAGATATAATTTGAACATATTGTTAGATTTAGATTTCATCTCTATGGTGGGGTCCAAAATGGTAGTTTTTTCTTAGGTGAGGCATAACCTTGTGCTGAGCATCAGGGTTGAGACCTTATTTTTTTTCCTTCCTTTTCTTTTATTTTTCATTTTTTACTTTCACCTACTTCATTTGGATTTTTATGTACACCCCTTGGCCCCCTTCATTTTGGTTTAGAGGGGATAAATAGAGGGAGGTGACTCAATGGAGCTCGGGAGGAGCTGGATCATCTTGCATTAGATACAGAACAAAAATCCCTATCAAATTTCAGTGGATTCCACCCAAAATTAGTCAATTATTAATTATTTGTCATAAATCCTTATATATTTAACACTTTTTAGTTTTATGGCCCTATTATGACTGTTGGGGGCCCCATGGTGGTCCATATGTAGTTATTTCTAGGAAAATTGGGGTTTTGGGCCGATTACAGGGGTTTTCTATTCAGAAATCCCAATCACACAATGTGTGGTTTCATGAACACATTCCATTTATTCTTTCAATTTAAGGAAGATGAATTTTTGGAACTACACACCATGGAATTTTTTTACACTCCATGTAGTGGTAGTTTTCCATGTAGTTGTGTACCTGGGAAGATGGAGTTTCTTAAACTACATGCCATGTACTTAGAGTACACTTCATGTAGTCATACATGGACAAGTGGTCGGGTACTTGGGAAGACACTCCATGTAAGGGGGACATGTCCATGTAGTAGTACATGACCTAACCCCATGTATTCCCAAGTCATGTAGTAGTACATGGTCAGACCCCATGTGTACTAGGCCATGTAAAAGTACATGTCCAGGTAGGAGATTTTGGAGTTCAAGTTGTGTACTTAGGATACACATTGTCTACTTCTAATTAGTTACCCTTTTCGGTGGTTTTAGTGATTTTTCACCCCAATATCATAATGGTACATAATAGGAGTCAATTTTGATCATTTTACACATAGAATATGAGGCTGTATCCCTTGGATAACTTTGAAATCTTCTAAGAGGAGTTTTTTGGAGAGACTTAATGAGTAAATGGATTCAAAGGTCTCTGGAGTGGGATGTGGGGTGAGACCTAAATGAGAGACAGAATTATGGTTTGAGGACATGGAATGGGATTTCTAATATCCTTCACTACTGAATCTTGGAACAGTTCCTAGTTAGCGGGACTTGGTCTCCTTTTGAGGAGGCTGATAAGTTGGTTGCTTGGGACAACCTAGAGTGGAAACTTAGAACTGATATGGTCCATGATCCATCTCCCCATACTGATGCTTAATTATATTTACCTTGAGGCCATCACCCTTAAGAGGTTTCTCCTTCTAGACCTGGGAGGCCATGAGATGTTAGAGATGGGGTTGTGGGATGTGTGACCCCTAAGAGATGAGTGTCGACTCGAGAGAATAGTTTTAGTTAGAGGATACCAAGAGTAATGATTTCATTTGTATTCTAACCCTGAGGATTCTAAGAGGGATTCCTCCACTTGTGCCTTATAACCAAGGATCCCAAGAGTGATTCTTTGACTTATGTTCTAACTTAGAGGATCCCATGTGGGATGCCTCTACTTGTAAAGTACTTTAGAGGGTCCCCAAAGGGATTCCTCCACCAATGTATCATATCCAAGGATCCCAATAGGGATGCCTTTGAATGAATATTGACTTAGACGATCCAAAGGGGGATACCTCTACTTACATGTTAACATAGGGGATCCTGAGTGGGATTAATCTCCTATGTATTGACCTAGGGGACCTCAATGGGTGCCTCGATGTCTAATTGACCCTAAGAAAGCATGTTATTGGATTAGATAGAGATGGTATAGTGTGTCACCTTAGAACTCATACCAAACATGTTATCATGGGGGGATATGGAAGTGTTGATGGGTTTAGGCATTCATCTAACCCCAATAATTTATTTATTATTTTAATTTTTTTACCATTCATACAACTATGAATTCTTGATGTTCTTCTTAAAACTCATCCTATAGGCCTATTATGATGTGATGGTATAGTGGGGGTACCCATAGGTACTTTATGGGAATCATATTATGATCCTTTTGATTTAATGCTACCTTAATGGAATTAATAGTTTTTCTGGGATTCCTCCTTGTAAGGTATTGGATGTCAGGTGAGCACATGATCCAATACTAAATATCGTCATCATCGAAATGCCTAGTGTTTCTAGTATTCTTCCTTATACTGGGAAAATAGTGGATTTTTCTAGGGGTATCTTGAAAACCCCTCTTATATAGTGTATCACCTAGGATTCCTAACAAGATAGGATCTAAGAGATACTAATGGTTTCTAGGTGGATTCATTTCCCCTAAGTAATGGATACTTATGATATCCTTGAGGATTAATAAAGATATCCTCAATTGATGGCTATGATACTCCCTAGGATCTGGTGGATGCACTATGATTGCATTACCTAGAGCTATATGGGAATAGGTTGTTGAGCCAGTGATTGAAGGATATCGAGTTATCATCTTGGATTAGGAGAATATTCCTTACATATTACCTAAGGGTTGTCCCCCATAGGAATTTATTCCAGTTTCTAGAGTCTTGATTGCCTATGGACCAGAACCTAGGAATATGACATTAGATTGGAATACGGAATGGTAAGACATTGTATGGGTTCCACTTATTACTCATGTATTGATTAGTATTTCTAGGATGCCTAGGATCCTACTAGATTCCTTAATTATAGAATGTCCAGTTGATGCCTAGAATTATAATTTATATTTAATAGAGGAAATTATGGGTGAGATAAAGGTTAGGATATTAATCCCCTTTGGTGATTTATCTTTCTCAGAGACATTTTCGGCACTATCTGAAGCATGTATTGTTGATCGGGATCAGAAACCCACGATTAAAGATTCTTATATTTTATTTATTTTATTCAAGTTAGAACTCATCTAGGTTAGGAATATTGCATGATCATACACTTATAGAAGATGGTTATAGTTTTACTACTGGGTGTTCCCTATTGATATTTATTTTTGACCCCTATACATGCACCTCAGTGTTCATACACTCATTATGTATTATTTCAAGTTCAAAACATATGCATGATAGATAGGGTAGACACTGAGGGTTTCATGATAAAACAGAGCTGATCATGTGGATTTTATGATCGATTTAGAAGAGCTTGGAAATTTTTTAGATACTAGGTATGTGACATGGATTGGAGTTAATAGTATAGCCTATTGAATTTTTTTAGTTTCTTATATTATATATGAGATTGGTCAAGCAGATGATTGGTTTTTGTATATATGACATGGTTATTAATCCCTTTAGTAAATTTCATTTTATTACAACCTTGTTTATATTTATTTCTTCTGAACTATGATTATTTACTACCATGGATGATATTTATTTATTTCTTTAGTTTTTCTTACTCTGATATAGAGGTATAGTCTCAACATGGACACACTCTAAGACCTCACTGCTAGTCAAAAACCTCTAGAATATGCGGATGTGATCTTGAGGCCTTATGTATAACCATTATGATTATTGTTTATAGAGTGATTCAGTCTAATATGTGACATTATCCTTCATTGTTCTTTTTATTAAAAAGTTACTAAAGTCATAAGGGGTTTTTCTTGAAAACCTAATTTTAAAAAATTTAAAAAAATTTTCTTCTCTTTTTCATCCATATCATTTTTATTTAAAATGATTCATGTATGTATTAATATACTAAAATATATGGTCAAAGTCATTTTAAACCATGTTTTAATTTCTTTACAAAGTTTTCTAATGAATACTTTTAAAAAATTTCCAAACGGGTGATTTTTGACATGTTTACAAAGGTGTGAAAAGAATATTTTTTAACATATAAAACATGAGTGGAATTTCCACCATTATGATCATTATTATTTAAGATGATTCCTATATAATTTTTTATGTATTTTTTAAAGAACATCCTATTCCCAAATATTCATGGAATTTTTTACGGGTTTTTTCAAAGAAAAATGTTTTTATCCTTATATTTATGTGAAGACCTAAAGGGCTTCTGTATATGTATTAAATAGAATAATTCATGAGATTTTATGATGGAAAGAAAGATTTTTTGTGTTTTATGTTTTTTATGATCCTTGTAAATTTTTCATGATTATAGGAGAGCATGATATATAAATCCAATGCATTAGATAATGATTTTGTTCTATGAGGAATATATGTTAGTATTAACTAAGAAGGTTATTTTATTTATAAGAGTTATTTTCAGAGTTATTGTAAGAGTTATATGAAGATGATGTCCCAATAAACCTATATGAATATTATATTCTTTAAATTGAGTTTTCATGTATTACTTTTAATTTCATAAGGTGAGATAATGGGATTATGTTTAAAGGAAAGTTCATGCCCCCTTTAAGGGTCAAAAGCACTTTTCAAGAAAATATTTTAATGAGTGATCATGTAATATAAGAAACCCAAATGATTATGTTTTTTAATTTTTGATTTCTTATGAGATGTTTAATTAAATACTTGGAAAAAAAATTATTTCTTGGGTAAGTGATTATTTGAGTTCAATGTTTATTAGGAAAAAGACAAAATTTCTTTTAGGATTTCATTATTTTAAAAATGGTTCAATGGGTTTATTTTTGTTTGTATTTCTTTATTAGATTTTTTCACTCATAAAAAATTTTCAAATGGTTTTCACTGGGCCTAAGTATGAGTTTAAACTATAACACGATATATATTTCTACTATGGGGATTCATCTTTAAAGAAGTGAATAAATTTCGAACAAAACAAGAGTTAAAATGTAAGAATCTGGGTTTTGTGGAAGAAATGGAAATTGAGTGTAAGTGTCTACTTTGTTTTTAAGGGTTTTATATATAATATTTTTTCCTAATTCTCTAAAAATATAAACCAAAATGATCCTCAAAATGTAAGAAAGTGAAACCTTTGTTATAAATCATGTATTATGTGTTGTTTAAGTTAAGGGATGTTATAAGGGGACCTATGAATGATGAGATGCAATTCACTATAGTGGTGACTTAAAAGTGTGAGATGAGTAACAATGTTATTTGACCATTTTTTCTCAAGGAAGGAAAGTATTTGGGAAAATACACCATATAAATGGATTCCCTTTAGAGATGGAAGGTAAGGGTCAGTGCCTCATGTGATAAAAATGATACATGAATGGTGTATTATTGACTGATGAGTTATATTAACTAGAATTATTGGGATATATATATATATATATATATATATTAGTAGATACATTGATATAGATTTGTACAAAAAAAAATTATCAATATTCTATTGAAGAATGGTCAGATGTTTTGGAAGAAGAGCCTATCATTGTGGGGATGCATCTCATAAACGAATTATTTGAGTTGAATGGAAGGGTGGTGTTGGGGAAAATAACTCTTTTGTAATAGTGGTTAGTATGAAATAGTGGTACTTATTCAGAATTATTAAAATGGTTCTTTTATTATTTCTTATAATTTGGATAAGAAGGTTTCATTTTGTACATCGTAAGTGGTGTGCATGATAGAATCACCAGAAGATCAGTCTTACGATATTGAGTGCACATGACCCTCGGGCCACCTCAAGGCCTTCAGGACACATGCAGTTGCCCCAGACACACTACAAAAAAGGAGAAGCTCTAGATGAGGATTCAGAGCAGGTGCACTCACCATAGCAGAACCAAATGGATTGTCAGAATGAGAGGGTATGGCTATGCCATCGGTACTAGCCTGTGCTTGCACAGGAAGCCTAGCCAGACGGCCATGCCAAGGTGGAGAGCTACTATCATGATGCAAATGCTGGGTAGGGGCAGTTCCTTGTAGATAGTCTGGTTGAATTCCCTAAGACCTTCGGGTCATGTAATCTCCTAAGCCTACGGGCCTTGTAATCTCTGAGCCTACGAGCCTTGTAAGGGTTCCCCCTCATCCCTTGAAAGGGGGGTTATCAAAAATAAAAAAAATGAAGGCCTTCGGGCCATTCGGGCTATGATATTGAGTCAAGTTATTAGTAATATATGATTAGAATAGTATTTCACATAATATGTAATGATTAGATAATTATGTAGAATCTCATAGGAAGTGAAACCTTCCTATACTTTATGAATATTCAATTTTTTATGACTAATTGGAACCATGTTATAAGGTTTTTGAAAAACCTAATGAATTATTTACAATATTGATGAGCTAAGAAACTCAATATGAGTATTATGGAATATGTATAGTGTCATAATTTGGATTTTATTAACACTAGTAGAATTATAGAATGAATAGTGGTATAAGATGGAATTTTTAATGATTTTTAACGCAATTGTCACATGAGAGCAAGAGAGGTCATTGATTATGGAGCATATCAATTGTCACTTAGGTGTTTTGGTGATGAATTTTGGATGAAGTAGGATAATAATAGCATGAAACACTATAATTTCTATTGATCTTAGAGTGTGGAATATGGAATTAGTTTATTAAGGTCTAATTATAATTATTCATAAATGAATAAATTCAATGGATGTTAAAATTTTGGAACATAGATTCTCATTGGAGATGTATTAAGGAAATACAATCATGGGGGTCACACCATTGGAAGCTTATTAATATGAACTTTATTAAGATAGTCTATTGGGGAAGGCTTGGAGTGATGTATGGGGTAGAATCAAACTAGAAGTGATTGAGATTATAAATCATTTCTTGGATGAAAGTACCTTAGATATGCTGATAATGGTGAAAATACCTAGAAATGGTTATTCATCTATGGTAATCAAGTGCGGTCAATATGTTTTGTAATAGACTATGTGGGACCTTCAAGAAATGATTTGGTGGGGTAATAATGTTTTGATAAGTAGCCTTATGATACCATCCCTTCATAACCAGGTAAGGGAATCAAAATTGTCTGAGTCTATATTATGGGCTATGATAGATTCTCTGAATGGTTTGGTGAGCGCAATTTTATTTTTAGAATTACCCTGATTAGAATTTAATTATTGGGAGTTGTTTAGTTTTATCATTTTAAATTGAAGGAGAAAAATTGAATCTATTTCTCTATTCAAGTTTTCTGGTTTAAACAAGTCATAAAAACATGTATAATCATATGAAATGGTAGTTTTGGTAACCCAATAAATATAGTGAGATAGACACTAAGGTTTCAAAAAAAAAATATTGACATGTAATTGATAAACATAAATGTCTATAAAAGGTTGTAATTATTTTTTATTCTAGTTGGGATGTCGATGAATATTATTATAGATTCTATGATGTCTCACTAAAGACCATGAAATGAGGTGTCACCATTTGAATAATTAGGTATATATGGGCCAAAACATCTTATCTTGTACCGATTTTGGAAAATGAATTTAGTGGTGGATTTGAATGGAATAAATGTGTGAGAAGCAGGTAAATGTTATTAATATCTGAAATAAATTATTTTGAATAAATAAACCTAGTTTAATTCAATTATTTGTGAATCCTTGAAGTAATAAATTAGAATACAGTTAATTTATTATGACAATTACCATCCTTAGATAGATGAGCAGTCCAAACATGAAAAGTAATTATTAAAGGAATTTCTTAAAAAACATTGTGAATTTTGGTAGGATATTTTAGGACCATATTCTTTTAATATAGATTTTTTATAATAATAATAATTAGTGTACTATGGTTATATCTCCTTGTGTGATATATTATGGGTTTCCATGTCATTCTCCCTTACATTGAAAGGAAGTGGGAAAAAATCCTTTATGGAATTTAACACAGTCTTAGAGGTGATAAGGTAAATATAGTTGGTATAAAAGAAAATGGTTATAGTAAAGGCTAAAAAAATACATAAATTAAAAATAATTCTTAGTCTTTTGAATTATCCATATCTAATCAGGTGTTTTTAAGGATATATTCATGGTAGATAAATTATGGTTTCATAAGTAGGGGACATGGAAGGATAAAGTCGACGAATTATTAGGGGTTATTATATATATTGGGGATGTCATATATTGCATGTAATAGCGATATAGATTTAATGATGTTCATTTTTATAAATTCATGTTGGACTTTGAGGGTTTTTCATGTTGGGACTAGGTGGAAACAAACCTACATATGATCTATGTGCATGAACTTGTTCATATCATTGAGCGAGGGGGGGGTGTCAGGTGAGAATTCTCATCATGGTATTTAAATAATGTCTTGAGATTTTTTTATTGAAACAACACTTTCAAATTTGGGTAAATTAGTGGGGTAAATCCCCCTTTAAGTAAAGTGTAGTAGAGAATGTGAGTTTTCTCTTTATCTTGATTTTTAGTTTTGATGAACGAGTCAGGATGCCTTAGGTACTTATAGTGAAGGACTTTATATAAAGAAGGCACTATGGTTGGAGAGGTTCTTTTGGATCCATTGAGTGAAAGTGTCCTTAGAGGCACTTTTTGGGTTTAGTTGAAAGTATCGATCAAAGTTGTTTTTAGGGTGGAAATGGGGATTCTTGAAGGTGTGGAGAACATTGACAATTTTAATTCCCTGTAAATGAGTTTGTAAATTAATATATCCACTATATTTTTAGAGGTGAGAAGATTTATGGTGGAAAGAGTTTTTATACACATATTTTTTTTGTCCATTTGAGGAATCATCGTATGCTTAGTTTTTCAAGGTTTATTTTTTTAGGAGGGATTAATTGTAAGGCCTATGTTTATATAAGAAAGAAAAATATATGGATTTTGTTATTCTATAATATTGGTAGATGTAATATTGATGTTTTATGAAGTTTTTAGTAACATTGGGAAGTATTTTGGAGGTATAAGAAGTGTTTGGAGAAGTTTGGAATTGAATTTGGGTGATTTTTAATGTTTTTTTAGAATGTACATGATCTATTTTTGATATAAAGAACTCTACATGTTTTCCTAGGTAAATAGTTCAAGTGATTTTTGTGGTAGTGATGTTCTTATGGTCAATGTAAGGTCATTTAGGATTTTTTATTCAAGTAGTGCATGATAAATATTTTTAAGATATGATTGTTTGTATGGTTGATGCATGGTCTCTAGAACCATGTAGTTGTGTTATATAATCACTTAAACACACCCTTGAAACTCTTATTTCAAACTGATTAATATTGTTATAGTCTCATTATTCCTATATCACTCTATGTTCTTGGTCTAAGTACATATTATTATTTTATTTTGGGTTGATTTCTCTTATAGATCTCAAATATTAGAGTGTTATGGTGTTAGATCAAATGTAAGTATCTTTAAATCTTTCCTTCTCTTCTATATTATTGGTTTTATCTTGATGAAACCATAACTGAGTAGGTTTTTGATGAATTTTCTAGTTTGAGATAATATAATTTAGGGATTTGGTTTTAGTTGTTTGATAATATCAAGGGGATAATGGATCTTGATTTTAGTGTCATGTTTTTATGAAATCACTAGGTTGGGGTTGGAAGCTTCTTACTCATGCTTTCTGTGATAATCACAGGGAATTTGTGTGTTGTTTTATTAATTTTTTTCATGTGTTTAAAATTTTAAAATGTTTGAAATATTTTGGGTTTTTTAACTCATGATTTTGGTGTGAGTGTTTTGGGTGAACTCAAAAAGTGGTTCATTTCTAGATGTGTGCATGTTTTTTAGAAATTTGGGAAAATTATAAAATGATTTTTATATTGTGGTGAACAATTGAATTGAATTACTTTATTTTGTTTATTATTTATTTATTTCATTGAGTTATATTATTCAATACTATTGATTTGTATTTTGGTTGTACAAATTTGAATATTATTTTGGTAGTTTTGTGGCATTAATTTATTGATTGGTGTATTTTGATTTTATTTTTAAATTGATTTCTCTGGGGGGAGGGGGAGCTTTGAAATGTGTTTGGTAAACTCCCAATTGGGTGTGCAGACCATGTTATTCATTATGTGGTGAGGTTATGGTAAATACTACTTGGGTGTGGGGAATTTTTTAATAAAGATAATTTTAGGTCTTTGGGGTAGTTGGTCCACTCACGAGTACGATTTACTTAATTTTGGATGGTTACTCATGGTCTAAGAGGATCCCTTGGGTTTTGGTTAAGACATGGGTGCATATTGTGTGGTTGAGTTATATTTTTTTTTGTGGGTTTATTTTTCTTGGGTGGTTATTGATTTTTTATTGTAGAAAATATTAAAAATTATTTATAAATTATCTTTTATGGGGACATGTTTTATAAAACCCATTGAAATCTTGATAAATTTTTACATACTTGGGGTGCATGTGGAGTAATATGGAAATACGACTAGGTCTTTTACTCACGTTTATTATTTAAAATTGGTGGATGAGCAGATTACATTCAACATGACACTGGTAAGTGAATGATATCCCACATCACTAATGGTGGTTCATAGCCATGAGGGGGGAGTTATAGGGAGGAGGAATTTTTGGTTGATGGAATGACTTGGATAGGTTTTTGAGGCATGGATGGATCATTGATCTTCCATTTTAGGAAGATACATTTTGTATATATGTAATCCTTACTTTGGTTTTGTATACACTTGTGTATCATGGTCCTAATTTAAATTATGTTTTGGTTTAAATATTTTTATATCATTTATCATGTAAGATCTTAGATAGAGTTTATTATGCTACATTATTATATCCTTTGTACATAGGTTGGTAATATCCGATATATAAATATTGTTGTATTTGGTTCCCTATAACTAACTAAATTTATACTTTTTATTGCTAATATACTAAAAGAATTTAATATTAATATATATCTTATTGTATTATGAGAGTTTTTTTTATATAAAATTAATGTGATTATATCCTTATAGTATTTTCTAAACTGAAAGGCTAGACCAGTTCCCACTATAATGATATCCCATTAGTGCTATGGAAATATTCTTAAATATGTATTATGGTTGGAAGACATATATCTGAAGGGAAATAGATTATTCTTGACTATCAGGTGCTTGATTCTTATAAGTAGATAATGATTATTCTCATGAAGTTTTACACTTGGTAATCTACAAGATAGAAGTTTATGAGGACAAAACCACCAATACTAATTCCAAATGTTTTATGTTTAATTGGATATTCCTATCTTAATATGTGTGTATTGGTCCTTATAATTGATATTATTATTAATGTATGTCATGAATCTCATACTTTGATGTATTATCAAAAACTATGATAACATATGCTCACAATGGAGTAGAATATATTGGGCATTCCATAAGTGATATGACATTGATTGAAAAAGTTAAGAAAGGATTTATCCCTTCCTAGACCAAAAGATGATATCTCAAGCCCTTTGATTTAAATTAAACTATTTGAATACATCTATGTACATGGTGGTTTTATGATGTTTTAATTTAAATTAGTAAAAGAAAGATAAATCATGTATATAGGTTTATGACACAAGTATGTAATATACTTTATCATATATCAATACAAAGGGATTATATTGCACAACAAGAATTCATATGAGTTTTTTTCATTGTGACATTGACATCCTTATATATGGGTGCTTTAATTTGTTTCTAGTTGATAATCTTGGACTTTAGGTAAGTGCACCTAATGCCACTGAGAATGAGGTATATAGGGTCACACACTAAGTGTATCTATAATCTCAGTTGTGTTTTATTTGAATTTAATATTAGAATAAATATTATTATCATGACTGAGGAATAATAATTATTTATATGATGTTGATTACATCAATTCAGTGACCAGTTATTTTAGTTAGAAATATATGTGAGTTGGATATTTAATAAATATTTATTCTCTAGTTTTTGAAAATAATATTTATATATTGAATAAATGAATAATATAATGATATTTATTTACAAAAAACATCTATTATTTTAGGTTTGATAAATCCAGAGGAGGATCGATGGGCCAAGTTAAAGGTACATATAAAAATGATATATTTTATTAAATATAATTAAAATAAATATTAATTTATTTATTTAATAAATGATATTTAAACACCCATGTGTTAGCACATGACATAGAAATAATAATAATAAAATTATTATTGTTTTGAGCGGGTTTTACTTAGGATAAAGAAATTAGTTTAGGGACTTTTTGAAACAACTAATTATCTAAACCTATGTATATAACCCAAATCATATCATTTTATAGGTGAAGTGAATAGTTTTACACAATATATACTTTCAATATAACTCTCTAAATATTGAAGATAATTCTCTAAATAATGATCTATAGAATAAGAAATTATCCCCCATCCTCCCTCTTCAGACCGAGAGAACAAAAGAAATTATTTGAGCATGAAGGAAGTCTTGTAAGATCAATAGAAAATAACAAAAGGTAGACGATACCTTTATTCTAGCACTAGAAGTTACATTATCGATGTTTAGATATTTTAGAGCACGATTGGATACTATTATAGAGATTATGCTTTAGATCCTTCCTTGAAATGATGGTATTGTAAGAACGTCAATCGTTTTGATCATCAATTGAGAAAGAATTATCAATTAAGTTAATTCTTATTAATAAATTAATTATAAATTATATTTGAAAAAATATTCTCTTCAAATATTCCAGGGTTGTTTTCATCAAATTCCTTTCAGAAGTTAAAAATTGTATCTTAATTATTCAATCAATGTCATGACATTAATGAAACACCCAACACATGCTACCTCACTATGAAATAAATTCCATATTTTTGCCTTGAATCAAAGTGAATGATCAAATATTATACACTAATATTAATCTCAAGTTAGGATACCATTACACATATTTGAAGATAGGTTTACTAATGATACCTGAAACATGTGGTGTTCCTATTGGTGGTTAATTCATCATGATCTCATCTAATCAAGATCACCAAGTGTGAACTTTATGAGAATAAGTCTCAATGATTATGATCCCCTGTATCATATTGGTAAGAAATCATCTATTTATATTCTATATTATGTATCTAGACAATATGATATATGTTTAATATTAATGACATAGTATATTGAGGTTATCATTATATACTGGGAACTACTATAACCTTTTGGTATGATAAATAATCTATGGAAATTACCATTTAAATAGTTGTAAAATAAATATAAACACTATTTTGATAATTTTACATCATTCATAACTCCCTGTAATCATGATGATGGTAATAAAAAAGTACTTATAAAGTTGGATCTAGGGAACCCACTTCTATAACACTCCCACTTTCACTAGATCCAACTTTCTAATGAACCTTGTTATCTCTCACCTGATAATATTGTGCTTCTTATGAGTTAGGGATTTAGTCATTGGGATCTCCATATATATTCTTTGTGCCTATTCTGATATCTGTGACTTCACCTCCTTGAGAAATACTCCTCAAGAGATGATATCCTCGATTATATCCTCTTTTCCACTATCTAAACTTGAAATATTGTCTAGTACCAATATTAGAATTAAAATAATTTATATTATGATAAAACTATACTTACTAAGATTAATTCCAAGAACTAAAACCAATCATGGCATATATTGCACTAATTCTTTATCTTCATCAAAAGTCATAACACACTCGGTATTTGTATATATGGATACCAATGGATTGAATGAACTTTTGTTTCTTATTAACTTACCCTAACTTCAATATTAAAATCATATTGATCTATAGGAATAGTAGTAAATATACCCTTATAACTTATATCTCTTCCTATCCACATACCTAGTTCATATATTTTTTACTTTCTCAAGTACAATTGGATAGTTTTTATTTCTTCCCATATAGTTCTCCTAGATATAATTGATATTTTCCTACCATAGTGTATATGTTGGAAATATCACATTTATTACATAGAAAGAAATTGTTATTTATCCATCATAGAAGCATATAGAATTCAACTCGCCGCATTAATCTCCTGCTATGTCCCATACATATCTTGTTGGAGAGATTTATGCCATGTGACATTGGTAACAATTCTCTCTTGAATTGTTATAACTTGTATTATTTAAATACCTTGTTAGTATATGTAATTTTAAATTGATCTAAGAAACCCATTATATCTAATGTAGTAGTTATTATTCCCTATAATTTAGGTTTCTAATTTAACTCAATCTTTGTAGAGTTACTTTCATTTTGGTATTAACTAATTATAATACTAATAGTTATTTCCATATGTTATCAAACATATTTCACTTGGAAAATAGCAGCGATTCCACTAAAATTTTGTAAAAACATGGATAAAATTCATTCCAAATCAATATTTTTGGATCTTATTGTTTACTTTAATCCAAACCTATATTTATATAAATTTCACCTCTTATTAGAAATCTATAGTTTCACAAAACCTTTTTGGTTTTTTCATTAGAAACCTTTCAAGATTGTTGGTCCTGACAACCAACGCCCAATTTAATGATCATAGAAAGTAGCTATGAAAATTAGAATTCTATCATATTTAGGAATACCAACTTGGTATTACCAATCAAACCTTATTGGGACCACACTTATACCAAAAATGTATAGTCTCACTTGAATACCCACCATAGAATTCAAAATAATAAGCACCTAAACTTTGATACATGGAATAAATTAGTGAATTTTAATTGATCTTGTAAATCTTAGTTGGTTTTCATTTACTAATTGAAGCTTTTTTATTCTCAATGATTAAATTATCACCCACCACAGTGAATATAAAACCATTTCTATGGTTTTATTCTTTCTATACAGTATGTGTCTCTGAAACATTCCTTTTATACAAGCTCTTGTGGAACTTGTTCCTATGCCAACTATTTATGCATCTTAAGAATTAACTAAATTCAATTGAATCTTTCTCCAACTATCTCAAATATATAAGAGCACCCATTTTATAGAAACATAGTCTATTACTTGACCATAAATTTTCTATCTTAAATATTTTTGTAATATCTTTAGAAAACTTTAGGATAATTACATTAGATGCACAATATTTTTTTCTTGATGCAAGTTTTTTTATATACTTAACAAAAAATATGAATCTAAACACATGTTCTTATGATATAATGGAGTTATATCATACTATAACTCATATGATATCTATTTTTCATTATAGATGACATATGGTTATGGGATAACACTATTATTTATGAATAATGTATTAGAAAATAATAAAAGTCTCTATAATGCATGTGAGTCTCAACATTGACGCTTCTTTTTACATTATGACTCTGATGTGTATAAGGAAATGTGAATTTAGTAATTACACAGTGCTACATATTAATGATCAATTTTTTCATGTGATAATCTTCACCAATATTCCTAACTAACATCATAACTTTGATTTGAATAAGGAAATGTGTGTTTAATAATTAGTACATGCAGCATTTTAATGATCGATGAATGCTTGTTCAAGATATTCTTTGGCACACGGGCTTGAAGAAAATCATATATTCTGGACATTAATATTTCATACCTAACTTTTACATTCCTTAATAACACTTATATGAAACTTATAAAGTATATTTACCACTAGCTTAACCTTAGAATAGTTCATGCACTCTAGCTGAAAAAAATTCAGAAATCTTTGCAGATTACCTTTATTTCTAAAGGTTTCTTTGTAAAAAATTAGATAAGTATATACATCAGTAATACCTAAGGTCTTTATCTCCATAGAGTCTAAATACCATACTCGATATATCCTTGAAAATTAATTTTAGTTTTATACACAAAGACTTATCTTTCCCCAATCGGGTATAACTGAGCCTTATATTTTTATATTCATTAGTTATTTCCAATGATTCAAGTATTACTAAACTATTAGTTGAGTATTAGACATCGTAAAAAAAATTAATTCCAAAAATTTAATAATGTATCTTCATGTATGATGTAAATTTTAGGTAAATGTTTTGGTAATACTCAATAAAATTTCAATGATAATCATTAAGCTTGGAAATTATAAGTTGTGTACTTATCACTACTAACTTAGGAAGCACCCTTTCTTAGCCACTTATAGAATACTCCTTACTTATTATATTGTTTCTTTTCTTAATTGGTTACTATATTTCAATACACATATGTGATATTAATATTGTATTTAATACCCAAGAAATAAAATAGAAACATCACTTATAATTGATGAATATACATAAAGAATAAGAAACAACATGCTTCTTTAATTCAGTTCATAACATTTAAACATCCATAGTCTTATCTCATGACATGAAAATAAAATAACCTCATGTTCAATGTATTCTCTCTTTTCTTTTAAGGACATTATGAATGTGCCTTTGGATTCATGCTTTCCATTTTCCTTTTCACCTCGTCTTTCAACTTGTTCACTCTAAGAATTAAATATTAATATTTCATTAAGTTATTATCTTCTAGGAAAACCTTACCCAAAAGGTAATATATCATTTTATCCATACTATTTCTTTTGTGTAATATTAAATTAAAATGGATAAAGTTGTTGATAAAGATACAAGATTTGGATGTATTGAAATAAAGTGTTCCATCTTTCAATTTACATGTTTTCAATGTATTCATCACCCCATTCATATCTTGCTTCACTTTTTCCTCACAATCTTTTCAGAGATTAGACTACATGTGAAATCATCCATGTACTAATTTTTCCACAACTCATTGGACATTGATGATGGAATAATAATGTATACATCTAATGTGTCTTACATGAGTCTCTTATAATCCTCTTTAACACCCTCGCTTCCTAAGATTATCTCAACAGGTATTGGGGACTCTTGAACCTTGAATTTACAATATTGTAGTATTGTGTGCAAGCACTTATACTATACTTGGAAAATCATTCTAGTGAGGACATTAACTTTGTCTATAATTAACGGTAGTGAATATGTGGTATTTCTTGAAAATAATATATAAAATAAAATTCTAGAAGATTTGTACTTTTATCTTGATTACTTATTAATTAAAACATTAAATGTATCTCACTATTTTATTGAACCCTAATAGTCCTCCCTAATAGACTCAGAACACTCGGCCATTCAAGTATTCTATTGGCAAGGATCTCTAAACCATCTCCTTATATTCCAAGATATGGCTACAACACTAATCGAAGAGTTTCAAGGTAGGTATCTGATTTACCAACCACATTAACTTAGGGATACTTGAACTATTGAGTGAATTAACAAATTCTAGAAATCATAAAATTTATTTAATCAACCCTTTTTCTCTAAATATGCAACAAGACAGCTATGATTGGTTTTTTCTACCATCTTTAGTTAAGTCAGCCCACTATTCTCATAATAACTCCCCAATAGTATGAGGAACCCTTAACTAGGGTTTATGAGAACCTCGTACACCCAATTTTGTTCAAATAGGAATGATGAAAGAAATTATGACTTAATATTTCTTTGTGTATTTTTATTATTTATTAATAAATAAAATCATTTTCTATCTAATATGCATGTACTATGTGATCTCACTCACATATTTACTTTTTTGAAAATAGAAAAATATTCATCGCATCTTAAATAGTTTTAATCTATTAATTTTAGTTTATTATTTTATACAATCACATTAGATTTAAAATTAACAAAACAATAATAAAAAATCTATAAATTAAATAAATAGTGTGTCTAATCTTGGGAATCTGATATTTTTTGATATATTTATTCAAAATGGATCAACCATGACCCTAGGTGTAAACTATCTAAGCCGTCTCTGACTCATATCATAGCTCAGACCTCGGTCCAATGTATTAGGATTTCATCTAGAATACCACCTCATATTAGTACAGTTCACATATTACAACATTCTTGTTATATACATAAATATTGGAATGTGGGTGAGGGGGCCTGGGGAAAGTGTAATACACAAGCAATAAAACTTTTGTGGACACAGAGACCCTTATAAATATTACATGAATAAATATGATGTAAAAACTATCTATTTAATCATTTAATTACACACATCACATGTAATTGAAATAATTAATTTAATAAATTTATAACTAGACATACATTGGTCAGCTAATGGTCAAGATCAGTCGGTGAAAAAATTAATTGTAAAATAAAAAATAAAGATGTGATAAATCTATACTCAGAAAATTTATTGAATAAAAATAATTCCTTTATTTTTAATTCAATTAAAATATATTTCGGTCCCCAAAGTGTTATTATTATTTTGAAAAAATATATATAATTCAAAATTGTAACTTATTTTGAAATATATATATATATACATATTTTGAAATGTTTGATCTCAAGACCCCACATAGTTGAGAAAACTATGAAAGAGGTTTTGGGTCTAGGCCTGACTCGTAATGGAACGGGTGGGTCTAGTTGGGAATGAACAAGACTTTCCTAGGTTTGGATAACCGAGTTTTAGACATGAGTCACTGAAAGGAGGCCACACGAAGAGAAGGGTGGTATGGGAAAAGCTTCTAGAGACCGAGACATTTCTAAGAGAGAGGCCAACAACTGGGTAAGATCGGTGGGAGGGTCATCCATGTGGTGTCTAGACAAAGTAAGGTCTTGACCAGTGATGATGGTGTGTAGGGCCATGTGGTGGTGGCCAAGTAAGGAGGGGATCATGGTGGGTGGTTCAGGCCAACGTGGTGGCATGGGGAAGGCCAAAACTGGCAGGTGGCACACCTGGACAATAGTGGGTAGTTAGGCATTAGGTTGAAGGTAGAGGCTAGTCTAGAGGTTGATTTACTAGTGATAACCGATAGAGGAAAATCCTTGGAGGGGAATTCCTAGCATTGGGTTGGCCTAAAACCGAAGGTGGTGATGTTGTCCAGAGTAACAACAACAGTGGGATACTACCTCTATTAGAGTTTTTTTAATGGGGTTTTGATTTTTTTTAAATGGGATACGGTCCCCAATATTTTTAAAAAGGGGACCCAAGATGCGTGAACCTCATTCATGCATCTTTGATCATAGGAAGATGCATGAATGGGGTTCACGCATCTCCCTCTGTTGTCAGAGATGCGTGAACCCCGTTCACGCATCTTAGGTGTGATGAAAGATGTGTGAATCATGTTCACGCATCCTTCATGGAGTGGATGAAGGATGCATGAATGGGGTTTACACATCTCCCCCACCGAGTTTTATAAAAGGACCCCCTTCAAATCTTCTTCTTCTCCTCTAGAATTTTTTGTGAAGCCCTATAGAATTTCTTTCTCAAAAAATATATGCTACTTTTAAGAAGGTAAAATTTCTATTTAAAATTTGAATTGTTGAATTGTGTTTATTTATATTATTTTTATGGTTTATTTATTTAATTTGTGATGTGTAGAAATTAATGTTTGTGTGTATGATTTATTTATTTAATATATATTAATACATGCATGAATGTGTAAATTACTTTATTTTGTATGATTTAATTTTTGAATGAGTTATTATTTTTTGTACGAATTCATATTGAATGTTTAGGAAATTTAAATTTGGTATGTCTAAAATGTAATTTATATTTAGGGAATTTTTTTTTTAAATGTATATATTTTTAACTTAAACGGAATGTTTTAAATACTTATATGTATATAAAATATGTTATTTTTAAATTAATATTAATTTAGATTATAATATTATATACACTATTTATATAATTTATTAAAAATATATTAGTTATATTAAGTATCATATATAAATTTATTAAAAATATATATATAATTCTTTTTTTAATGTTATAAAAAAGTTTTCTATAAATAATATTTTTTAATTATATTAAGTGTAAATAATTATTATTTGAAGTAATAAATTATGAAATATAATTAATTAAATATTGTAAAATTGAAAAATGAAAAAAATTATATATATATATATAATTTTATTAAATTTAAAATAACATAATTTTATATTATTTTAATGGTTATTATGTAAGTGTAAAATATATTAATTTTATTTACTAATAATAATAATTTTAATCAATAAATTAAAAATATATTTAGTATAAATAATTATTCTTTCAAGTAATAAAGTAGAAAATATATTTACTTATATTTTGGAAAGTAGTAGAATGAAAAAAAAGAAATATATATATATGTGTAATTTTATAAATTTTAAAATAACATTAGTGTTCAGTATTATAATGGTTTTTATGTAAGTGTAAATTATATTAGTTTTAATTAAATTTATTTAATGTTATTATATATATACATACAGATTTAAAAGTTAAATTTTTAGAAAATAAATGTAGATATTTAATATATATTTCATCTAGTAATAGGTTTATATAATATATAGAACATAATAAGTGTATCAAAAAACGAGTTAGGAGTATTGTGTGATGACTGATCTTGAGATGACCGACCAATGCATAATGGAAATTGCATGTATTTTTTTATGTATGTGGTTATATAATTTGTAATAATTGCATTTTTGTTTCTACATTGATGACCTGTGAGTCATCTTTCACAAAGTTTGTAAGGACTAGCATGTCTTCTTAATAAAGTTATGCATTTCATATCCCTAGACCCCCTCACATACATGTGAGTAAATTTTTAATTAAAATGCAATTGACAAGAGGCGTCCCAGAAGATGCATCCCCAAAGAGGAGTCCCCAAAGAGGCATCCTCGGAGAGGTGTTCAACTAGAGGCATTTCTGTTTGAAAGGAGATTGGAAGTTGCTGAAATATTTGATAATAGAGACACTAGGAGTCCATCCATAGGTTTTGATTAGTTTATCAGATAATGATAAACCAATCCATAGTAAGTCTCAAGATCAAGTCATGGTTATTTATTCATAAGTAATTAAAATTTATGAAAAATTTGATAAGTGGTATAAAAATATATAAAGTTATATTAAATTTTATTTGGTAATAATATCAAAATCACTATACCTCAATAATGAAAACCAATACAAAGAAAAAGTCTCAATATGAAGTCAATTATTCAATCATAAAAAATTAAAAAATAATTTAAAATTTTTATGTAGTATATAATATTTTATTAATTATTTTTTTCTAGGTAATCATGCCTGCACAAATTTATTACAATGGTGAGACAATTTATACCGAGCAGGGTTTTAGCTATAGTTTCCACCTACAAGAGTGGAAAATCTTCATGGTTTTCTGACAATTGATGAAGTTCGAAATAATATTCACAGTCAGTTAAAACTTAGGGTTGATCAATCCATTAATTTAATAACTTATCGACATATGCAACATTCTAAACATTTATGGCACACCGAGTACCCTATGGTCGACGATGAGAATTAGATAGATGCATATTTCTCATTTAGGCAACAGTGTGAAAATGGTTTGATGGAGTTTTATGTGGTGACTTGTGATATAGATGTGGTGAAAATGACTACTACAGAACCATGTTTTGTGAGCTCTATAGAAGTCGGTCCTTCACAAGAGTCTTATTAATTTCTTGATTCTCTTATGACTCATGTGATAGAACCAAATTATGAATAAGATGATCAGAATTCTAAGATAATGTAGGGGACATCCCTTTTTGTACTGTTGATATAGTGAATGAAAGTTTATTTTAGGATGAAGTATCTATTGAGGCTTCAGGAGATGATATGGGTGACGGTGATGTGGGGAATGAAACTTTTGAGGTTCCTATGTGAGACAGGAATCTATAGTAGGGGATGTGGGGAATGATCCGTTTAAGGTTACAATAAGAGTCAGGCATCTACGACATCGACCAGTTAGTGGTATTCATACTTTAGTATTGATTTCCTTGGTTGAAGTAATATTGTGTGAACAATAGTTTGATTGGGATTTCATTACATTGACTTCTGAATTCCCTAGTATTATAATTAATATCTCTGCATCAAATGATAACGCCATATATGTCAAGTAGGAGTTTGAAATTAAACTTTCCATGAAAAATGTGATAAATCAATACCACATAGAGCTACATTTCACATTTGTGGTTGATGAGTGAAAGAAGAAAAAATATCTCATTCATTGTGGAAAATATGGGGCAGAATGTAAATTTTTATTGAGGGAAATATATGATAATTTTTTTCATATTGGAAGATTACCAAATTAGAATGTCCACACACTTGTGTGCATCCAATCTTGTTGTGAGATCTCTCTTCAATTGATGTAGAGTTTATATCAACTGTTATTGTTGAGATGATACAAACATGTCAGGATGTTCCCATTTCCCTTCTTCAATAAATAATTCAATAGTTGTATAACTAAAATATATCCTACAAAAAATCTTAGAATGAAAAATAGAAATCAATGGTAAAATTATATGGTGATTGGGATGAATCTTATACAATGTTTCCACAACTTATGGAATTGTTGACTCTCAAAAATCATATTGTTTATCATTTGAACATTATTTAGTATATGTACCCCAATCACCGAGTTGATCAATCAAAGGTGAAGTTTAATAGGCTTTTTTAGGAAATCAGGCCATGCATCTCTATTTTTCCCTATTGTAAAAAATTCATTCATCGATGGAACTTTCGTTTATGGAAAGTATATAGGCGTTTTACTTATTACTACCACTCAGAATGGTAATCATGATCATCTACCACTTATATTCTCTATTTTTGAAAAGGATAATTTTGAATACTAGAACTGGTTTTTTGCATGTGTATGCATTCATGTCACACAAATCCAGGGTGTGTGTCTGATATCTGATTGCCATCGAGCGACTATAGAGGTGGTAAATAGTGATGGGGATTTATGGATTGATTCAGATACTTATCATCTATATTTCATTAGACATATTTCAAGTAATGTGAATAATCATTTCAGAGATTATGAAATAAAGAAGGTGATCCTCAAGTTGGGTATGTTTTTCTAAACTTAATTTTATAGAAAATTTATTATCATTTTTAATACATTATTCTCTTGTGGTTTCAGCATATGAACCCCAATAATAAAAGTTTGATCAATGTCTTGAAGTGATTCAAAGTGTTAATGAATATGTGTATGAATATATAATTCATATTTCTAAGGAAAAAAGGTCATTAGTATATTATGGTGGTATGAGATATGGCCATATAACCACTAATATAGCAGAGTGCATAAATGGGGTCCTCAAGGGTGTGTGTAAACTCCGGGTCATAGGGTTAGTGCAAGAGAATTTTTATAGATGTGTGCACTACATTGTTGACCAGTCCCAAAAGGCCTATCAAAGTATGGAAAACGGTATGAATTTTACTCAGCACTTCCAAAGTGATATTGATAAGATACTAAATGAGGCTTCAAGATAGAGTGTTGAAGACGTTGATAGGGAAAATAGAAGCTTTTAGGTAAGAGAGTGCTACAACTGGGCTACATGCACCAGTGGTCGAGTACTTGTGGTGATGTTGGATAATAGGTACTCTGATAGCAGCAAATTTTAGGTATTGATATATCTATGTGCACATGTTATTGCAGCTTTTGTTTCAGTAAATATATCATTGGAGCCCTATGTTGACCTGGTGTTTCACATGATTACTTCAGTTAACTGTTATAGTGCATCTTTGATACCTTTCGGTGACTTTCATTCTATCCCATTGCCTGCTGATCATCCGACTATCTTCCCTGATATTTCTAGGTTATGTAAGTCGGTTTTGTTTTCATTTATATTTTTTTCAATTTCTATCATTTTTTAAATTATTGGCTTCATACTAATAGGTTGAGGCCTTGAGAAAGACCAAAGTAAACTCAATTAAAAAATGATATGGATTGGCCTCGAAAATGAGGGGGGACCATGATGTAGTATTTATCATGTAGCAGGACATACTCATAAGAGATGTCCCCAAGTGGCAGGACAGAGCTCCACATCCTGTCATCCATGATTGAGTCAGTCTATTTTATCATGAATGTGCATATTTTGTTTCATATGTGGATGTTTAAGTAATGAATCCTTTTATTTCTAACTTTCTCCATTTTGGACATGTTTCAAGTTTGGTTTGTCTCATATCTAGATTCTATCATAAAGATTTTTGGGATACTATAACTATTAAAAAATAAACATACAATGAAAATAAATATATCATGCTTTCACATGTTCAAATTGGGTTTTTCATCACTACTGTGTTATATAAAAAAATTAGAATAAATTAAACTTCATTAGAGATCAATAAAATAAGAAATTCATAACATAAACCAGAAACATAGACCACATATATTTTTTACCTTATTTTTCTTATTGTATATTTTTTTAATAAAAGTTTACAATTTTTATTGAATCCACTATAAAAAATTAATGATTATATCATTTGTGCAGATGACAGATTTTACATTGCTCACATCCCAAGCCACTCATGTATCATGGTTGGTTTTAGAGGGATGTCCTATGCCTCCTCTGACTATACATAGATCTCATCATTTACATCATGCCACACCACCTCCCACTATCATCCCCCATCTTTGTTGCGCTGGATTATATGGCGTAGCGATGTGTGACTCCACCTTTGTCGATTATCATCTCATTTTTGTTCTTGTAGATATATGGAGTTAAGAGTCACATACTTTCTATTTTAGAGAGGGGGAGATGACTATTACCCTATAGGATGTGTCCATTATGTTTGGCCTCCCCATTGATGGGGAAGATCTGACTAGCTGAGTTGGAGAAGATTTGTTTGAGGTTGTTTATAGATAACTGGGCATAGAGGTTCACAATGATGGTAGGTTCTTCATCAGTGGTATATTATGCATGCCCTAGTTAGACCATCACTTTGCACATCTAGCATAGTATGCTAAAGAGATCATCATGTTGTGATTTTCACGTGCATATATTTTGAGGCTGATTGGTGTCATGATTTTTGTAGATCACTCCATTACTTTTGTTAATCTGATGTATTTACATCTTATAGAGGATTTAGACTAGGAAGACTGGTATAGATGGGGGTATGCTTGTCTATTATATACATATAGGGTGCAATGCAACACATGTCGCATCAATATGATGAAAATCATAGGATACGTCGTTCTTTTACAGATATGTGTATGGGGGCACATCCCTCGTTTAGCTCTATATGCCTATGCGCCATTGCCTACTGATATTATAGAAGAGGATATTCATGGATGATGGTATATTATTACTTCCTTATAATGTCTAAATTAATTTTATATCTTTCTATTATGAAATGTAAGTATAACAATTTTATCTACAAGTGGAGTTAGGCATATCGACATTCAGATTCCACCAGACATGACGTCCACGCCTACAGACTTATGTTGGATAAACTTTGACAAGATGATCTAAGTGATTATTATTTATATTGTTTAATATTTATTCTTTATTGTACATATCTTATTTTATTAAGTGATTATTCATTTTTTTCTTTCAGATTACACATATTCTATATACAGATGATATCATCCAGAGTCTTCCACCATATTGTACGACGATGCTTACTATCGGTGCCTGCATGGTTCCATTGATTCATTTTCATATAATAAAGTGTCATAATACTGACAGAGTTATGAGATAGTTCAGATTATTTCATCCTATTCCTAACCCACCCAGTCAGTTAGCTTCAGTGTATTGCCTGAAGATGTTAGGGAATAGTGTCTTTGATTGGAGGAGATACCATGCGATATAAATTGATCTATGGAACATATGATAGAAGTTCCAGTTATGTGGGGTAGGGAGAGTATGTTTTCATTTGTGAAATCAACCAGATTATGCGCCTTGGTACTTCAGGTCCCCAATCATATTTCTGAAATGACATGGACGAGGCTTTCATGAATTGGAATATATTCTTCCTTCCACTGTTCAACATATTTTTTATTAACACTACTTAACAGTAGAATTTTTTTTTGTATGATACTCATATAAGTCATATACTTCACATGGATGATCTAGTAGAGATATGTGCATTTGACCTGACATATTTTCATAGTACTTTGGTAGAGTTTCTTCCTTCAATGAATGAGATTTATCATGGAATTTTATTTGATCCACCACGTGATGGTGAGGCTATGAAGCCTGATGATCCTAATCTAGATGTACTAGGAGGTGATGACCCTGTTATGGATGTTATTATTCCATAGGAGGAGGGATTTCATCATGATCAGCTAGATGCTATTATTCCATAGGAGGAGGTTGTTCATCATGATCAGTCAGATGCTCCTCTAACTTCTTATTCATAGCCAGAGGCAAATATAAACATTGACTGGGTTGAGCTAGATGCTTTATTACTCCCTTCTATATAGAAATATGCATCACATCAGCTATCTTCTTCACATGTTGGTGAGAGTTCCAATCAGCATCCAATATCCTTAGAGGAAATACATGGTACAGGTTTTGAGATTATACATCCACTACCTATCACATAGGAGGAAGGTGGATGCTGATGATGATATATATAAGCATCGTATGTCAGAACGTATACATAGACGTACACATCGTGGATGCATCCAGCATATGCATGGCTGTGGGACAGAGGAGAATCCACACCATAGGCATATATTAGGTTGATAAAAAATTTATGATACATGTTGTATGTGTCTTACTGTTATGATTTATAGAGTTCTGTTCATTTTTTTAATAAGTGCCTTACGATTACATATTATCCACCAAAATCGATAATTTCACTTTTGATATTCATAATAATACTTAGTATTATTATCTATATATGTATAATAAATAAAATTCTTAAATTCATTAATAAATATTAATTAAATTACTTATTTTGAATTCAAAAATAATCTGGATGAAAAGATCTCTGAACTTGAAGAAATCTTGAAATATATTATTGATCTCAATGATTTGAAATTGGATGTAAAATCATAGAAGATCATGGAATGTGAATATTTGTTAACAAAAAAGTTTTCATGAAGAAGAACATGAATGAATAATGAATATATGTGAAGAGTAGGTGATTATGATTGAAGATAAAAAACCACAATAAGAGATGAATGAAATTATTTCATTTGGATAATTTTGAGAAGATAAATATTTAGACTTTATAAAAGAACACAGTTTCTATTAGATCAAAATCTTCACTGGAGGATTTTAAGGTTCAAATACCTTCAATAGGTGATAAAATTATGGAAGGCCGAGGATTTTGTCACCACCCTTGGAAAATAGTGGAGTCATTAAATTTATTATGTTAACAAAGATGTTATATATATAATATTAACATTAATTATATATATTCTATTAATATCTATAACACATGTTTACTAAACATTAATGTTTTTTGTCTGCATAAATACATATATAAACATATGTTTAATAAAGTAAAAATTTAATATATATTCATGTTTTATATATTCTATAAACATATTTGAGTGTGTGCATGTTTCTTTGTAGCTTTGTAGTTCCCCTCTTCCAACCGTTTGTAATAAACACATATAGTCTTATATGTTATGTGTCACTAAAAAAAACTCAAAGAATAAGGTATAAAAAATATATCATTCATCAAGTAATAGATTCTATCATATAAATAAAATAAAACATGTTTTATCGAGTAAGAATTAAAAGTAGATACAAAATTTCAATCTCATCAAAAATATGATTTCATGATTAGAAGTCCAGTCAAGAATGATATTTTATCTATATATTTATTGGTTAAAATAGATTAAATAAAAAAATTGAAAGAAAAAAAATCACTAACCATGTTATTATGCTACCTCTTCCATCACTCTTGGAGGTTTACCATGGATTCCTCTCTTTCAAACGATCTGAATATAAGGAAGCCGAAATTCTTTCCCTCCATCCCCTCCCCTTCCTCGTTCCTTAGCCTTCCAGCCTTCTATTTATCATCATCCATGAATTCTAATAAGGAAAAAAAATCTCCACAAAAATCATAATGTAATTTGAAGATATCTCTACTATCATGATCACTATTATTAATTTTTTTGATTATTTAATTAATATGTATTATTGTTAATTTATATTTATTGATATCTTTTACATATTAGTGATTTTTTTAATTGTTATGTATTTATATTTATTGATATTATATACATATTGATTATTTTTAATTAATATGTATTTATATTTATTTATTAATTATAATTATTAAATTTTTTTAATTAAACATTCTGAAGGAAGCGTGAATGGGGTTCACGCTTCCTTCATAAAATTCACATAAGATGCGTGAACCCCGTTCACGCATCCTGGAGAGGAGAAATACATGAACCGCATTCATGCATCTTAGGACCCTTTTTTAAGAATACCCAAAACCCCTATCCCATTTGGTTTTAGTTTCCACATAAACCCACCCCCACCATTTTTAAAAAATGCCTTTTTTTGTTTTATTGACCACCCATCAAAACCTATCCAAAGAAAACGTTTTTTTAAGTTTTCTGAATCTTGAATTTATTTACTTTGGAATTTTATTTAAAAAAATCATCGACCGGTGTAAAAAACCTACTAGTTGGAAGAAACTATTTCTGCCACTATATAGGTATCTTAGTGGAAAAACACCACTTCCAGTAAAATTTAATATATATATATATATATATATATTTGTATGTGTGTGTGTGAATTCTTCAATTAAACCCCTAAAACATATTGATATCAATTTGATCTTAAATCTTCAAATGACCATAACTTGGTCATCTGAGATCGGATCAAATTTTTGTTTTTTGTGATGGGACCATATCAATGACCACAATATGAATTAATTATAAATTTAATTTTTTTTCTTAGCTTAAACCATCATGTGATCGCTCTGATGTAAATTGAAGTCACCTATGTAGGTAACAAAATAATATGGAGGAGGATATAAAATTTTTCATTGGTGATCGATGTAATTACATCATCATCGATGAATTATATCGCTGTAAAACTGTCTAGGATCATGTGTGAATAAATTTAAGAAAAGAAATTAAATAAAAAATTAAATCTTTTGACCTAAATATGTGCTCGACAAACTATCATCATCACTAATCATTTCTTAAAGGAACCAAAGATGATTCCATCTAGATCATCTACATGTGATTTGAAAGTTTGTGGGATCATCAATCATAAAATTCTGGGTGCTAGTGTAGATATCTGACAATGCCTTTGACGTCTTGATGATCACCTTATCAACACTCCTTCGATCCATAAAGTATAACTCAGTATAGTTTTTTATATTGAGATATTTTCTCTCTAGGGAGAGGGAGATATGGTAAAGAGTGACTCTCAACAAATGAGAAGTGAATAGTAGTTCACATGAGAGCCATATCCTCCTTAAATAGCGAGTTCACTAGTAGAAAATTGAGTATTTGTGGAGGCGATTTTCAGGAGACAACCATTTGGTGGTCACTATTGGTATCATTAGCAACCTCCATTAGGTTTCCGCTATAATTTTTATCTCCCCAACCCAAAATCCCTCTCATTACCTCTCTTTCACCCTCTCATAGCCTCCCTTTCAGCCTCCTATAACCCCACACCCCTGCGACACCACCCCCTGACCCCATTCCTCACACCACCCCTGCCCCACACACCTTGATCCACCCTTCCTACGTCCCCCACCGTCAAACCTCTCCAGCCCCATCCTCCCCCGTTCAGCCCCATCCTCCTCTGACCCCGCTCCATTTCACCCTCCCGTGACTCTGCTCCCTTCACCCCACTCCCCCACCCCCCAACTCTGTACTGCCTCCTTGCTTCCTTGTCCTCCTTTCCACCACTATTGAACTGCTTTGGCCTCGTCCTCCCCTGACCCCAATCTCATCCTCCCCCTCCTTCATCGATTTTACTCTCCTATGTCGAGTCCCCCCCTCCATCTAGCTGCCCTACCTCCGTCGAGTTGCGTCGCCTCCTTCATGCTCCCCTGCCTATGTCGAGATGCCCCATCTCCATCGTGATCCCTTACCTCCATCAAGATTCCCCTCCTCTGTCCACCTGCCCCTACTCATTTTGTGTCGATTTTGTTAGATTCAATTTGGTTTGGGCCAATTATGGTTGCTTTATATTTGTTTTTTTTTCTTCATTTCACTTCACTTCCATTCTATTTATTTTAATTTGTTTTAGGTTTGGTTAGGTCAGTTTAGTTCATTTCAGTTTCTTATTTTTTAGTTTAGTTCAATTCTATTCTAAATTATTTTTGTTGGTTCATCTAAGGTTCATCTGGATTGATTTGGTTTTCTATAGTTTATTTTAATTTTGTTTATTTTAATTGAGTTCATGATGGTATAGTTTATTCAGTTCAATTTATCTTAGGTTTAGTAGGTCCAATTCAACTGGGGTTAGGTTGGTTTGATTCAATTAAATTAATGTAAGGTTTTTTTTGGTTAGTTTTATTTTATTCTATTCAACTATTTTCTATTCTAATATATTCAAATCAATTTTTTCCATTAGGGTTGATTCAGATCTAATTGGTTTCATTCTAATTCATTTGGTCCAAGTCTCTTTGGTCCAAGTATTTTTTAGTTTGGTTCGATTCTATTCCATTTAGTTTATTTTCATTCTATTTGGTTCAATATAGTTTAAGTAAGTTTAGTTCAGTTAAATTCTTTAATTTTTTAAATGGATCTATTCATTTTATTTTAGTTTATTTATTCTCAATTTTATTTGGACAAGTTCTTACTGATTCAACTTAGCTCATGTTAGTTTTGGTCCATTACATCCTACTTTTTTAAGTTTGTTTCATTTATATTTACTTTGATTTAGTGTGGTTCAGGATGGGTGGGGTCAGGTTGGGTTAGGTTAGATTGTGTCGGGTTGGTATAATTTGGTTTAGTTCTATTTTTTAGGTTTTTTTAGGTATGTTTGATTATATGAACATTGTATTGGTTTGTATTGGGATATTTTAGATCATTAGGATTTATTTCGAGTATGTTTAGCACTGTTAAGTTTGATTCAGTTCATATATATTCATTTCAATTTTGTTAAATTCTATTTAATTGTGGTTAATTCAAGTTAGTATATATAGGTTTTTTTATTTGAGTTACTATAGTTTTGTTGGGTTTTATTCAATTTGGTTTGGTTCAGTTTAGTGGGGTTTGATTCAGTCTAACTCTATTTGATTTGATTAAATTATATTCAGTTCTTTTTAGATTATTGTGGTTAAATATGATTTTTTATGATTTGGTACAATTCAATTTGGTATATACCTCATCAATTCTATTTGGTTTAGGGGTATCTAGTTTTGTTCAAGATAATTTTTATTCATGTATTTTTTTTAGGTAATATTAATTAAATTCGATCCATGTTAGTGAGATTCATTTAAATTCATTTTAATCTTAGTTAGTTCATACCAGGTTTGGTTTGTTTGGTTTGGTTCCATACAAGTCTAGTGGGTTTGATAAGATTTTTTTGGTTCAATTTATTATAGTTTGACTCAATTCATTCTTGTTTATCTCTTTTTTTCTATTTAGTTTGGTTTTATTATGTGTGTTTTTTTATTCGATTTGGAATTACCTAGTTAAAGTTTTTTAGTTTTACTCAGTTTGGTTCTGACGCATTTTGTTTTTGTTCGATGTGATTTAGATTAGTATATTTCTAGTTGAGTTGGATAGAGTTAGATATTTTTTGTGTGTTATGATTCAATTTGTGTTAGTTTAGTTTGGTTTAGTTCTATTCAGACTGTTGTTAAACAATTATATTTGGTTTTTTATGTTTCAATTCTATTTAAGACGACCAGTTTTAGATCTGGAAAATGTTTATTAATTCAATATAGCTTGATTTCATTTATTGAGATTTGGATTAGACCAGGTCAGTTCAGTTTAGATCAATTCAGGTCAAGATTATTTATTCAGTTCAATTCATTTTAATTTGATAAGTTTTGACTATATTTTATTAGGTTTTGTTCGGTTGGGTTGGGTTTATTTAGTTTTAGTTCAGTTTTTTTATGTTTTTTTATTAAGGTTTGGTTAGTTCGATATTTTTGGGGTTATGTCGGGTTGTTTAACTTCAATTTAGTTTAATTTAATTCACTTTGTTTCAATTTGGTTTGATTTTATTCAGTTCAGTTTCATTTGTTTTGGTTTGGGTCAGTTTGGATTAGATTTGTGTAATTTAGTTCTATTTTATTTTTTTCATCTTAGTTCATGTTGGGTCTTTTTTACTTTGATAAAATTTATTTGATTTAGTTTAGTTCATTTTAATACATCACTAGTATAATTTTAATGGATGCCTATATCTTGGCTATAGATAAATACCCACAAAATCCAATGCTTGGTCATCGTTGCATTGCACATGGGAAGGTATAATCACAATTTGAAGTTTTGTACATGGCCCCATGCCTTGTTTCAACTTTTTTTGACCTTAAACTAATGTTTTTTATTTTTTTAAAGCCTATTAAATATGTATGGATAACCTAAAAATAATTTTATGATTTAGTAATGAAAGTTGTGAATTCCATCCAAATCTATAGGCTCAAGAAAGTATGTCAAAAACTAAAATGATCTCATCAATACCTGGCTTTTGGTAATGATTCAATTTGAATTTTTTGTTACTGATTGGTGATTTTTAGGGAGGACACTATGGAATTTATGGTGTTAACTACCTAGAGTGAGTTATGATCATGGCGGTAAGCTTCAGTGTTAGGATCATGGACCATACCATGTTCCATTGCTTGAAATAGTTTTCTGTGTTTTGTAGGCATGCGATGCTCATGGACTATATTGTGTTCCTATATATGACTCATTAGGTATGCATTATTATTATAATTATGTTTTTTATTTTTTTCAACTTATTTACTTTATAATATAACTTTTCATAAATTACTAACAGCCCGTCTAGTTTCATTCCAAACAGAATTATTCTTGGGAAATGGTACTACGTTTGGTTAGGTTAAAAGAGGAAATGATACATCATTTCACCACTCAGTTGGATGAATATGAAATTTTATGGAGATATGGTTCCAAAAAACAATGTAATATTTTATGACACCTCAAGGGGTGTTATTTTGGTTTCCTGGGTATAGTAAGGGAACTAAAAAGACAAATATGCCCCTCACCTTTTTTATTTTAACCGAGGGATATATTTTTCATTAAATAATACCATTTGGAAAGTAACCAAATGGACCACTATTATTTATTCATTTCAGTCAATTCCATTCCATTCCAATCCACCTCATTCCAAATTCACTTCATTTCATTCCACACCATTTCATTTCATCCCATTCTCAAGAATTCTATGAACCAAACATATAATTCATTTTGTTGCTTTACTATTTTATTTTAGGCATTTATGTTGTATAATTCATCATATTCCATGCGGAGGTCTCTATTGCATTTGTATAGAAGAAAAAGATTCCCAAGGTACGTTAATGATCAGAAAGTTATGTGTTTACTTTAATCTTTATAACTATTTTTTTAATGTTGTGTGGTTCTTTTTCATCCCATTCTCTTCCTTTTCAAATTTTGAAGACATTACCTAATACAACACATTTTTTGCGAAGTAAGTTCCATGTAACTTTTAAGTTTTTATGCCAATACAAGTGGTTGTTGGTAGCCTGTATACTTCTCTTTGTGCATCAATTATCAACTTTGGAAGGGTTATGCCAGAGGAAAGGGACATGGTTGAAGATTTTGGCTTCACTATATATTCATGGGATTATTTTTTACAACTGGTAGGCTGCATTTCTTCCATATCCAATTCACAAACATGATATTTAACGTTGAAAAAAAACTTCAATCAACAGCTTGTTATTGTATATTAATCTATATGTTATTGGTATTTGTGGCCATGTAGTTCAATAAATGGTGAATTCACACCCTTATGTTGTATCCACCTTGTCCCTTGAACCTCATCTGTATGATGGAATAATCATTTCATTGGCCTCATCACCAAACTTTTTTTTTGCATTGTTCCTTCACCCATTATTTTTCTCATGTCATTTATTATTTCGAATTCTATCATTTGTCAATATTTTCAGGGAGATAATGTACATGTTGATCTACCCATCAAAAGGAAGAGTGGAATCTGTACAATCATGTATACGAGCAGAACGACTAGAGAACCCAAGGGTGTGATGATTTCTAATGAAAGCGTCACTAGTTTTTTAGCTGGTGTGAAATATCACCTGGAGAGTGTGAATGAAGTAGTAAGCTCCTCCCATTTCATGTTTCTAGAATAAAGATAATCAATGTGATCATTTAATTGATTTCTCTATTTATACATGTATATTTCTTATCATTTTTCCATTTCCTATTTTATGCATACAGATCAAAACTATGGGCTCTTTAGGGGCTCCATCCACACTGGTAACTTGTTAGGGATTTTATGTTACCTCTTTTGTGTATGTTGAAGTTGTCTTAATTTGATGATATATGCTAAAACAACTCAAATGAACTAACATTGGGTATGGAGGTTGATATTTTCCCTAATCTTAAACCTCCACATCTTAACGAAACCCTGTATGAATTAGATGGAGATTAAAGACCGGCTAAGAAATTCCAGTATTTGTTAGAGGTGACGATTTAGGTTCACAAGATCGATTCATGGTGGGTTGACCTTTATATGAACCCATTTAATCTCAACCCTAACTCAACCCTATTATTCGTTCATTATTTATTACTTATAGAAATGAGTTTAATGCCTAATATTGGATTTGGGTGATTTTTTTTTGATTAAATGTAATAATTTGGGTTTACTCATTGGGTTGACTGTATTGTAAACCCATTTAAACTCAGTAATTTTTTAAATACATTTAATTAAATGGGTTGATCTGATCCAATATATTTATGAAGAGGTCAACTATAAATCATCCCTCCAACTCATTTAACTTTAAATATATAACTTATTATATCATGTCAAATGATTAGATGGGTAAAGAATGGTCAACCTGAATCTGATCTGAAAATTATTCATATGTCAGATTACCCAACCCGATTACAATATAAATCCATTTATGATTGACCCAAACCTGTTTAAATCGTGTTGTGTTCTTCAGGGTTTAAAATTGTCATCTTTAAGTTTGATTCCAATTATTAGATTAAGCATAACCATCAGTACACCTGCATATGAAAATGAGAAAATCTACCTTGTGATTTTCCTATGCATTTACATGAGATTTCTTATAAAAATAAGGTAGCATCAGGAGTTTGGATATTGTTAGTATTGATAGGATCACCTAGGGTGAAATTAACACTGGGGTTGAATCAGTCTTGATAGATTTTTTCTTCCAAATCCCAACCTTTCTCCTTCTTATTCAGAATTTATCTCTTTAACTCACAATGGTAGGAAAATAAAAAGAACACAACACATTTGTTAATGTTGTGTATGAGTAAAAGAAACATCAATCAGACATGTAGTCTGTCCGTTTGTTTGGGATGACGAAAAATGCACTTTTAGTGTCGTAAAACACCAAAACATGCATTTAACAATCATATATAAAGAAAAAAAACCTCATAATGAGTTTAAATCATAGTAAAATAATCTTATTATTATTCATGTTTTGTAAGAGCAGACGAGATGTCAATCGAATGTGTGGTCTACCTAAAACTATAGAATATGCGATTTTTAAAGGTTCGATTCCTTTTAAAAAGGTGAATCTGGGGGTCAAAACCAACTAAATGACCTCTGAATATGGTGGAATCAGATGATAATAACTGCCAAGTGAATTTCGAAATGGTCAAGTAGACAGAAGGTCAATCAGATATTTTTTTCCTAAGATGATCGAAAACACACTTTCAGTGTCATAAAACACCAAAATGTGTGATTAACAGTCAATTCAATATCAAAAAACTTCATAATGAACTAAAATCATAATAAGACCATCTTATTATTATTATTTATGTTGTGTATGAGTAGAAAAAACATCAATCGGATGTGCGGTCTGTCCAGAATGATTGAATATGTGGTTTTTAAAGATTTGATGCCCTTTAAAAGCACACGGGGGGTCAAACCCAATTGAAAGATCACCAAATGAGGTGAAATTAGATGATAAGAACTATATAATTAATTTTGAAATATTAGATAAGGCGGTACATTAATTGTAGATTTTGTTTGTCCGGGATTAAGAAAAACACACTTTTAGTGTCGTAAAACCCCAAAACATGCGTTTAAAGGTCATATATATAGAAAACGATCTCATAATGACTTAGAATCATAGTAAAACCATCTTATTATTATTAAAGTTGTGTACAAGTAGACAAGATGTTAATTGAAAGTGTGGTATGCCTGAAACTACAAAATATTCCGTTTTTAAAGGTTTGGCGCCCTTTAAAAAGGTGCGTCCGGGGGTCAAAAACAATAAAATGAATTCCAAAAATTTTGAAATCATATGAAAACAATCATAAAGTTAATTTTGAAATGGTTGAGTATACTAAACATCAATCAGAGATGCCATTTTCTCAGGATGGCCGAAAATGCACTTTTAGTGTCATATAACACTAAAACGTGTGTTTAATAGTGAATTCAATATAAAACGAACTCGTAATTACCTGAAATAATAGTAATATTGTATTATTATTATTCATGTTGTGTACTAGTAGAAAAAATGTCAATCGGGCATGTGGCCTATCCAAAATGACCAAATATGTGTTTTTAAAGGTTTGACGCCCTTTAGAAGCATGTGGGGTGTCAAAACCAACTGAACGACTACCAAATGTGGTAAAATTAGACAAAAAGAACCGTAGAGTGAATTTTGAAATGGTCATGTATACTGTACATCAATCGGGGATGTCATTTGTTCGAGATTATGAAAAACACACTTTTAGTGTCGTAAAAGTGTGGTCTACCCGAAACTATTGAATATGCGGTTTTTAAAGGTTTGACGCCTTATTAGCCACTAAATGAGGATAATATTAATTTTTAATATATATAATATTCATGTTATTTATTATTAATAACACCATTTTAGTGCATTTTACACTTTGAACATCATTTCACATTATGATTGTAATACCTTCTTAAAATGCACTATTATGTGGTACATTTTTTAACATCATTTAAAGTAGACAATGATTAATCTGATTGTAAGGAATATAATTATACTTATTTTAACTTGATATTTTTGGAAATTTATCTACACTTAAATATGAACATGTTTGATTCAGGGATAAATGGATAATTCATGGAGGATGATGGAGATATTTGGCAATGAAAGGAAGCAATTCTGGAGAAGTCAGATTGGACACCATCCCACTAATTCGAATGTGGGGCCCAACATACAGGCCCAATTAATCCCAACTTTAGTGGGATTCTAGAGGTCATGTTTAGGAACAAATAACTCTTCATGAGACAATGCTAAGTCGGCCTCCATAGTGGTCATTTAGGCGGCCCAATTTAGAGATACAATTCTGGGCCATATTCTGAGGCCCAGAAAAACAGCCCACCAATTAAACCATATCTCGAAAACCATAACTCATTTTGGGTTGAAATTTTACAGGAGGTTATAAGACATCTGGGTATCCATTTTATTATTCTATGGCCCACTCTGATTCGGCAATATAGAAGGTCATAAAAGTGCGTCTGTTCGGTGGATTAAAGCTGGCTGCCACCTCGGGTCAAATGTGGAGAAGTCTAAGTTCCACAAGCTTTCCACCACCCTAGGCCTACCATAATCAATTGTCATGCTTTTTAATGTTGGATTCTAGACCCAAGGCTTCCAAAATTCCTATTTAAGGCAGTGGTGGTGTAGGAGTTGAGAATATTTGAGCTTTCTTTCATTGTAATGTTATGCTGCGGTTTTGTTGTCTCAAATTTATCTTCCACATGTAAGTTGATTTAAATCATCCTTGTTTCTTAATAAAAGTTCTTCTTCTCTTATTATTCTGTTCTTATCCTTATCACTTTTATACCTTTGGTTCAATGTGTGAACTTGTTCATACCAAACCTTGTGAGATTATCACACAACGGTGGAGTGATTGTTATTTTATTGCGTTTTTTTACTTTTCCATTTCCTCCCTCATGAGTCTACTTTCTGCTTCCATTGAAACCATGGGATCAATGGAGGGATAACCCACTTATGGGTTGATCCAAGGGAGTATAAAGGGGCTGGATTGGATGTTATTTATCATCTAATTAATGTATAATCACTTCTTTAATTGAGATTTTTATTTGATGATTTTTAAACTCCATCGTCCTTGTTGAATTTAAGGCCACACACTTCAAGTGCTAATACGAACCTTTACCTTGAAGTGCTAAAAACTTTGATCCTTCAAGTGTATAGGTGATTATTATTAAAGGGTTTAGGCATTAAAACAGTAAGTTATGATGTTTTTTTATCTCCTTAAGTGAACTCATCTCAAATATAAGAAATTGAAATCATTAAAAAGGAAATACGTTCAATCCACCCCGAGCGATAACCTAGGATAAAATCATTCTTTTAAATTGAATTAACTTAAATATATTAGATATCTTTCAAAACCATCCAAAATCAATCCAATTTGTCCAATTAATAGCCTAAAACATTCCATAGAATGTACGTGTCTATAGGTTTCTTCTTAGGTCTCTGTGGATTCGATAACCCAAGCTAAACTACAAGGGCCGTCTTACCTTCTTCTCTTGGGTAAATTTGAGCGAGAATCAAATTTTGGCACCGTTGACAGGGACCCAAGTAAGTCATATAAACACCCATTCTATTATCCCCCATTTCTTATTTTCTCATCCAAATTCTCTTATCTTTTCCCTTTCTCGTTTTTTTTTCTTTTGGTGCATGTCCGCCAACACCCGCGATCAATCAAAACGACTAGTTAGGGTGGATAGTCCTGGGGTTGGGGATTCAAGTACACCAAGAGAACTCATTCCATTAGATCATAATATTCCTAATACTCTAGAGTCCAAAATTGAGCCAATTTGAATGGAAGGTCTTCAAAGAAACCAACTCATAAACCCGGGTGGGAACCAAAATGGAAACCCAAATGAGGCAGCCCCAAACTTGGGGAATGCAATTGATCAAACCATGAATGACTACCTCACACCTTCCTAGACCAATTACCCATAATGCATTAGAAAAAATTCCCTAGGAGATTACAACTACATCTTTAAAACCCATGTCCTAAACCACCTTCCCACATTCCATGGAATGGAGTCCGAGATGCCATACCTGCACATTAAGGAGTTCAATGACATTGTAGAAACCATGTGTCCCCCACATCAACTATAATCAGATAAGATGAGGCTATTTCATTTTTATTTAAATGATCGAGCTAAAAATTGGCTAAAAAATTTGAGACCATCATCCATCAACTCTTGGGACCAACTACAAAGATAATTCTACAAAAAATACTTTCTCCGCCATAAAACAATTGCACTTAAAAAGAGTATCCAAAACTTTTTTGAAAAAGAGGGAGAGTCATTATATGAAACATGGGAGAGGTTCAAAGACACTCTAAACATGGTTCCACACCATGGTTTTTCTATTCCTGAACAAGTGACAATTTTATATGAAGGGTTGGGTCCATGGAATAAACAATTCATTAACATGATGTGTAATGAAAACTTTAAAAACAAATCCCCAAATGATGCTTACGAGTATCTAGAAAGCCTTTCTGAACAAAACCAAACATGGGGAACTTAACCTTATTCTAAAAAGCCACAAAGAACTACTAGAATTCATATACTTAGAGAATAGGAAAGCCTTAGGTCTAAACTTGCAGCACTCTCTAGGAAGGTTGAAGAGATAGACCTTAGGAAAGTCCATGAAATCCAAACTGTTGACCCTGTTTTCACAATTTGTGACAAACATGACCATAAGACAGACAACTGCCCAACCATTCCATCCATCAATGATGTTCTCTTAGGAGGACCCCCAGCGGAAGTAAATGCTTTTAACTTTCAAAAGACTCAATACCAAAACACCTTCAACCCAAGGTATAACGACCACCCAGGATTCCGCTGGAAAGATAACCAACAACCTAGCCAACCACAGGGACAAAATCCTTACCCCCATCAGAACTAACAATCCCATAACCAGTTACAAACCTAACCTATCCAATACCAACAGCCACCGGTCCATTTTCAACAAACCATCCCACTTCCAAAATATTCCCCCGGGATAAACCAATCTTCTCAAGCACCCACCCAAACTGTTCCACAAAGCCTACTAGAACAAATGTGAAAAAAAATGGAGAGGATGAACTCAGAAGTATCTTCCCTAAAAAAAGAACTTCAAACCATCAAAACGGGAAAGTCACTCATGCCTACTCAGGTGGTGCCATCCTCAACTTGAAGGGGAGAGTCAAGCTGTTCTCAAACAACTCATAACCAACTAAAGGCTGTGACTATTTTAATAAGTGGGAAAGCAATTGAGAAACCTTAACAACTAATTCAAAAACCCACCTGAAGATTCAAACTTGGATGAAAATTCAAATAAACCACAATATCAAACTAAGGAAACTGATAACAATGTGAAAGAAACAACTCTTCAAAAAACAACCCCACAACCTGCACCATTTCCCCAACGCATGAGGGGGAAAGCCAAGCCTGAACTGAGTGAAATGTTGAGGGAAATATTTTCACAAGTCAAGTTGAACATACCCCTTTTTGATGCAATCCAAACAATACCTGCCTACTCAAAGTACCTTAAGGACTTGTGAACTTTTAAGAGAAAATTTTCACATAAAAACCAAGTCCTTTTAGCTGCTAATGTGAGTACCACCATTCAAGGGACCATTCCTCCTAAGTTGAAAGACCCAGGTTTCCCTTACATCAATATTGAACTAGGAGAAAGCAAAGTTGTCAAGGCCTTGTGTGATCTAGGTGCTAGTGTCAATCTCATCCCCTATGCCGTGTACTGCCAGTTAGGCCTAGAAGAAATCCAACCCACATCTGTCACACTTTAACTTGCTGATCGTAGCATTAGGGTTCCAAAGGGGATTTTAAAGGACGTTCTGGTAAAGGTTGAAAACTTCATCTACCCTGCTGATTTCATTGTCCTTGACAACCATACAAACTTAGGAAATAAGGAACAAACCCCAATAATCCTTGGTCGTCCTTTCCTTTAAACAATCAACTCTGTTATCCGAGTCCGAAATGGGAACATGACCATCACCTTTGGGAACATGAGTCTAGACTTGAACATCTATAATGCAAGATCAAAAATAGGGTATGAAGAGGACATTCATGAATTAAACATGATATGAAGCGCTGATAATGAATCCATGGAACATCAAGGAATATTTTATGAATGTTTAAGTCAGGATGAGATTGATTTCCTTTGTTCATATGAAGGAAGTTTATCTCCTTGGATTGAATCATTTTCAAATTTATCTTATGATGAAGTCTTAGGTCCAACAATCAGTGAAACCCTTCAAGAAACCACTTTCATGGAGACCACTCCAATTTCCTTCCCTAAATCTGATCAAGCCAGTCTAGTAGCTGAAACTTCTACATGTGGGGAATCAATCCTATCTGAAACTCTAAAAAAAGAAATTGATCTTGATCTAATGTCCAAATCTTCTACTGAAATTCTGAACCAACCTGATCTTGAATTTAAGGAACTTCTTGCTGCACTAAATTATGAATTCCTAGGGGAAAATCAAACACATCCTATTGTCATTTATTATTCTCTTGAAGCCAATCATGAGAGGATGCTTCTAGATTTCCTTAGGAAGAATAATAAAGCCATTGGTTGGACCCTTTCTGATATTCCTGGGATTAGCCCACTTATCGGGACTCATAGGATTGTTCTGGAATCTGATTCAAATCCATGTCGTCAACCTCAACGGTGACTCAATCCTAATCTCATGGAGGTAGTAAGGAAGGAACTTATGAAATTGTTAAAAGTTGGTATCATATATCCCATAGCTGAGAGTGAGTGGGTGAGACCAATCCAAGTGGTTCCAAAAAAGGCCGGAATCACAGTGATAACCAATGAGGATGGAGATATTCTTCCAACAAGGGTGAGTAGTGGATGGAGGGTCTGCATTGACTACAGGAAGCTAAACTCATTCACCAAGAAGGACCATTTCCCCTTACCATTCATTGACCAAGTCCTTGATAGAGTGGCAGGTCATGCCTTCTACTGTTTCTTAGATGGGTACTCAGGGTACAATCAAATTGAGGTCTCCCTAGAGGATCAAGGGAAGACTACATTCACATATCCATTCGGAACCTTTGCTTTCAAACGCATGCCCTTCGGGTTATGTAATGCCCCTAGAACCTTCCAGCGGTGCATGATGGGAATATTCTCAGACATGGTAGGGGATTTTCTAGAGGTCTTCATGGATGACTTCTCTGTGTTTGGGGATACATTTGAGGGATGTCTGAGGAATGTAGAGAGAGTCTTGTCAAGATGTAAAGAAAATAATCTAGTCCTAAACTGGGAAAAATGCCATTTTATGGTTAAAGAGGGACTAGTTTTAGGCCATCTGGTCTCAGGTAGGGGGATTGAAGTTGATAAATCCAAGGTTGACATCATTTGTCACCTTCCATAACCCAAAACTATCAAGGAAGTGAGGTCTTTCTTAGGATATGCTGGTTTCTATATAAGATTCATCAAGGAATTTAGTTCAATATCCCGTCCCCTTTGTGCTCTCCTAGTAAAGGATGCTCCATTTGTTTGGACAGAAAGCTGTGAGGGTTCATTCTCAACCCTCAAATCCTCTCTCACCTCTCCTCCCATTATGAAATCTCCAAATTGGAACCTTCCTTTCGAACTTATGTGTGATGCCAGTGACTTTGCTGTAGGAGCTGTGTTAGGATAACGTTGTGATAAAAATCCTTATGTCATTGCTTATGCAATAAAATACTTAAATGATGCCCAAATCAACTACACCACCACTAAAAAGGAGTTACTTTCTATTGTGTTTGACTTAGATAAGTTTAGGTCATACCTCTTAGGATCCCCCATCACTGTGTTCACCGACCATTCTGCACTAAAATACCTCTTCCAAAAATAAGATGCTAAGGCTAGACTAATTAGGTGGGTTCTTCTCTTACAAGAATTTTACCTCACAATCAAGGATAAAAAGGGATTTGAAAATGTTGTAGCTGATCACCTCTCTAGGATGGAATTCAAAGACAACTCAAATCACCTTTCTGTGTCTGATTCATTTCCTGATGAACACCTATACTCTGTGAGTGACTTCCCTTGGTATGCCGACATAGCCAATTTCTTAGTTACAGGAGTCATTCCAAAATTCTTAGGGACTCAATCTTGAAGGAAATTCCTTTCTGATGTTAGAAACTATGTGTTTGATGATCCATACCTCTATAAGTTCTTCCCTAACCAAGTCATTAGGAGGTGTGTCCCAGAATCTGAAAAAGAGTCCATCCTTAAATTCTGTCATAGTGAGGCATGTGGAGGTCACTTTTCCTCTAAGAAAACATCTGCTAAGATTCTTCAATGTGGTCTCTTCTGGACCACCCTCTCAAGGTATTCTTACACATTTTTTCAAAGTTTTCCTAGGTGTCAACAAGTAGGGTCCATCACAAAAAGGAATCAAATGCCACTCACTCCCATCTTAGAGGTTGAAATATTTGACTGTTGGGGAATTGACTTCATGGGTCCATTCCCAAACTCTAGGGGATACCTCTACATACTCTTAGCTGTTGATTATGTCTCAAAATGGGTTGAGTCCATTCCCACTAAGTCTAATGATAATCCAGTTGTGATTCGATTTCTAAAAGAGAACATATTTTCAAGATTTGGAATTCCTAGGGCTATAATCAGTGATTGAGGAACCCATTTCTGCAACCACCCATTCTCTTCACTCATGTCTAAGTATGATATTTCTCATAAAGTTTCCACTGTATACCATCCTCAAACCAATGGTCAACCTGAGTTAGCGAATAGGGAGATTAAACAAATTCTTGAAAAAACTATCAACCCCTCTAGGAAAGATTGGTATGAGAAACTCTTAGATGCTCTTTGGGCCTATAGAACCGCATATAAAACCATTTTAGGAATGTCCCCATATAGGTTGGTTTATGGAAAAGCATGTCATTTTCCAGTGGAGATTGAACATAAGGCCTTTTGGGAAATTAAGAAAATGGATTATGAGCTCTCATTGGCCAGAACAAAAAGGAAATTAGATCTCAATGAACTGGAGGAACTAAGGATAGAGGCTTATGAAAATTCAAGGATCAATAAAGATAGAGTTCAGGCCTACCAATATAGGAATATCAAGGTCAAACATTTTGAACCGGGAAAACTTGTGCTCTTGTATAGTTCAAAAATTCATTTACATCGGGGAAATTTAAGGTCTAGATGGTCAGGACCTTTCATAGTGCATCATGTATTCCCCCATGGGGCAGTAGAGATTCAAGATCCCACAAGTGGTTACATTTTCAAGGTCAATGGTCAAAGGTTAAATCCATTCATTGAATCATTCAATAAACATGAAATAGAGGTTGAGTTAACTGAGCCAACCTATGAACAAGGAAAAAATTGATAGATTTAGGGTCCATGTCGGGATAACGATGTTAAACAAAGCACTGCATGGGAGGAAACCCATGGTTTTCAAGTTTCCTATCATTTTTTTTAATAAACTTTATATTTTAAATAGGATTAATTAATCATTTTTATATTAAAAAAAGACTATTGACATGTTCTTCTATTATGAGTATGGATGGGTATAAAAGGGGAGCATCGTATTCATCCGTGTCACGCGGTGTGATCCCCGAGTAATACCTTACCCATAAAATTAAAAGAAGACAATGTATCATTAGTTTGATTTGAAAAAAATAGAAAAACAGGAAAAACCATAAAAATGATTATACTTGGAATTAAATAAGTCGTTGTGTTGTTTGTTTTGTCTGGTTTTTTCTTCTTTTTGTTTAGGTACTATTTTGGGTGATACATGTTCAATCAAGGAGGTGCCTACATCCCCCAAGAGATCAAAGGACTGATTTGGAGCAGCAAGAACTTCAACTTCAACCACCAGGTGATTTCATTCCATGATCCTCAGTTTCAATTTCCTTTTTGAACTTCCATTATCTGCCTCTACTTCTTCTAAATTTTCATTTCTTCAAACACTGGGGATAGTGTTGTTTTAATTTGGGGGGGAGATAAAATAAAAAAAATGCTTTTTTGTCAAAAAAAATGAATGATTTGAAAAAAAAAGTGTAAATAGAAGGAAAAATTCCTTTAACTTTGAACATGGTAATACACATTGCACACTTTGAAACTGAATATCAAATAATTTAGCATGCCCTAATTCTGATTTTAATCCTTGTATAATTTCATGAGCATAGATTATGGAAAGTGTGGCTGTCCAATGTGATATTTCATCGTTTATATTTTCATCCAAATAAAAAAAAGATCACAATGCGCGTCCCTTGGATAGTGGGGTATTAGTTTGAGTTCATGGGGTCCCCTAAATAAATAGCATAGGTTTGGTGATCATTTTAGTTTAATATGAGTATTCAAAAAAAATATTAAATTTTTTTTTGCGCATAGAGCAATGAAATGACCTAATGCGTGTCTTTCGGCACTTGTGGATCGTGACTCCATAGTTGTCTAGACCAGAGTTAGTAATTTTATCTCTATTTTTGGTAATTTGATTTTTTTTTGACTGAGTTAACTTGAGATGATGCCCGAGTATGTGGGATTAACTTGGTTCCCTAAGTTCTTTGAGCCTAGAAGTCATCGGCAAAGTCTCGCTACATGGGTTGACTCTTTTGAGTGCAACTTCAATTACCATGGAAAAATTGAAAAAACAAAAAAACAACAACAACAAAAAACAACAAAAAATATACAAAAAAAAATGAATACTCATCTTAATATTGAAATGTGATTCCACCTAGCGCTTCCGTAATTTCCCCCTTGAATAAAGATGAACCCCCATGTCTATTGTGATGCACAACACATCCTCATACTTAATTGATATTGGATGAAATATGGCAATGAATTTCAACAAAGGAATGAGATTGGGATTGGGATCTGATTATGAAACTATCTTGTATTAAAATATTTTGATGGGTTTCATGATTGTTTGGTATAAGGTTTTTTGGTGATCATTGTGTATTAAAATGTTTTTGGAAAAGGGAATTCGAATTTCATATTGTTGAGATATATTTTGCTTGGGACTAGAAAAACTCAAGTTGGGGGGTGTGATTAGCCACTAAATGAGGATAATATTCATTGTTAATATATATAATATTCATGTTATTTATTATTCATAAACACCATTTTAGTTCAATTTACACTTTGAACATCATTTCACATTATGATTGTAATACCTTCTTAAAATGCACTATTATGTGGTACATTTTTTAACATCATTTAAAGTACCCAATGATTCATGTGATTGTAAGGAATATAATTATACCTATTTTAATTTTATATTTTTGTGAAATTTATATACTCTTAAATATTAACATGTTTGATTCAGGGATCAATTGAGAATTCATGGAGGATGATGGGGATATTTGGCAATGAAAGGAAGCAATTCTGGAGAAGTCAGATTGGACACCAGACCACTGATTCGAATGTGGGGCCCAACATACAGGCCCAATTAATACCAAATTTCGTATAATGATATAATAAATGTATAGAAACAAATCAATCTTCAGTATCCAATGCTAATTCTGCCTCCATGGTGGTCATTTAGGCTGCCCAATTTAGAGATAAAATTCTGGGCCAGATTCTGCGGCCCAGAAAAACAGCCCACCAATTAAACCATATATAGAAAACCATAACTACTTTTGGGCTGAAATTTTACAGGAGGTTAGGAGACATCTGGGGATCCATTTTATTCTTCTATGTCCCACTCTGATTCGGCTATATATAAGGTCATAAAAGTGAGTCTGTTCGGTGGATGAAAGCTGGCTGCCACCTCGGGTCAAATGTGGAAAAGTCTAAGTTCCACAAGCTTTATACCACCCTAGGCCTACCATAATCAATTGGGATGCTTTGTACTGTTGGAGGGTCGACCAAAGGCTTCCAAAATTCCTATTTAAGGCAGTGGTGGTGTAGGAGTTGAGAATCTTTGAGCTTTCTTTCATTGTAATGTTTTGCTGCGGTTTTGTTGTCTCAAATTTATCTTCCACATGTAAGTTGTTTTAAATCATCCTTATTTCTTAATAAAAGTTCTTTCTCTTATTATTCTGTTCTTCTCCTTATCACTTTGATACCGTTGGTTCAAGGTGTGAACTTTTTCATACCAAACCTTGTGATATTATCACACAACGGTGGAGTGATTGTTATTTTATTGCGTTTTTTTTACTTTTCCATTTCCTCCCTCATGAGTCTACTTTCCGCTTCCATTGAAACCATGGGATCAATGGAGGGATAACCCACTTATGGGTTGATCCAAGGGATTATAAAGGGGATGTATTGGATGTTATTTATCACCTCATTAATGTATAATCACTTCTTTAATTGAAATTTTTATTTGATGGTTTTTAAACTCCATCGTCCTTGTTGAATTTAAGGCCACACACTTCAAGTGCTAATACGAACCTTTACCTTGAAGTGCTAAAAACTTTGATCCTTCAAGTGTAAAGGTGATTAGTATTAAAGGGTGTAGGAATTAAACCAGTAAGTTATGATGTTGTTTTATCTCCTTAAATGAACTCATCTCAAATATAAGAAATTGAAATCATTAAAAAGGAAATACGTTCAATCCACCCCGAGCGATAACCTAGGATCAACTCATTCTTTTAAATTGAATTCACTTAAATCTATTAGATATATTTTAAACCCATCCGAAATCAATACGAGTTGGCCACTTCGTAGCCGAAAACAATCCATAGAATGTACGTGTCTATAGTTTTCTTCTTAGGTATCTGTGGATTCGATAACCCAAGCTAAACTACAAGGACCGTCTTACCTTCTTCTCTTGGGTAAATTTGAGTGAGAATCAACGCCCTTTAAAAAGGTGCATCTTGAGGTCAAAACCAAAAAATGGCCTCTGAATGTGGTGAAATCAGATGAAAACAACCATATAATTAATTTTAACTATTTTAACATCCATAACATCAAGCGGAGATATCATTTTCCTGGGATAATCGAAAACACACTTTTAGTTTCATAAAACACCAAAACGTGCGTTTAATGGTCAATTCAATATCAAATGACCTTGGAATGACTTGAAATCATAGGAAGTCCATATTATTATAATTCATGTTGTGTACAAGTAGACAAAATGTCAATCAGACGTGCGGTCTATCTAGAATGATCGAATATGCAGTTTTTAAAGGTTTGACACCCTTTAAAAGCATGTGGGGGGTCAAAACCAACCAAAATACCACTAAATGTGGTGAAATAAAATAAAAACAACCGTAGAGTGAATTTTGAAATGGTTGAGCAAACGATGCATCAATTGGAGATGCCTTTTTTTCGGGATAATGAAAAATGCACTTTTTGTGTTGTAAATCACCAAAACATGCATTTAACGGTCAGATATATATAAAATGAACTCATAATAAATTGAAATTATAGTAAAACCATATTATTATTATTCATGTTGTGTATGAGAAAACAAGATGTCAATAAGACGTGTGGTCTTCCCGGAACTATAGAATCTGCAGTTTTTAAAGGTTTGACGTCATTTAAAAAGGTGTGTTTGGGGGAAAAAACCAACCAAACGACCTTCAGATGTGGTGAAATGAAACTATAAAAACCATAGAGTGAATTTTGAAATGGTTTAGTAGACTAAACATCTATCGGAGATGTTGTTTTCCTGGGATGACCAAAAATAAACTTTTGGTGTTATAAAACACCAAAACGTGAATTTAATAGTCAATTCAATATCAAATGACTCAGAATGACCTGAAATAATAGGAAGACCATCTTATTATTATTCATGTTGTGTAAAAGAATATTAAACATCAATTGGATATGCGGTCTGTCCCGAATGATCAAATTACTATTTTTAAAGGTTTGACGCCATTTAAAACCACTCGGGGGGTTAAAACTAGCCGAATGACCACCAAATGAAGTAAAATCAGATGAAAACAATCGTAGAGTAAATTTTTAAATGGTCAAGTAGACAACATGTCAATTGGAGTTTTTGTTTGTCTGGGATGACGGAAAACACAATTTTAGTGTCATGAAACACTAAAATATCCATTCAACGGTCATATATATAGAAAACAACCTCAAAATGACCTTAAATCATAGGAAACACAAATTATTATTATTCTTGATGTGTACCAGTAGACTAGACGTCAATCAGACGTGCAATCTACCCAAAACTACCAAATGTATGGTTTTTAAAGGTTTAATGCCCTTTAAAAAGGTTTGTTCAGGGGAGGGGGGGGGGTTCAAAACCACCAAACGAACTCTGTATGTGTTGAAATCAGATGAAAACAAAAATAGAGTAAATTTTGAAAGGGTCAAGAATAAGGAATGTCAATCGGAGATGTCTTTTTCCTAGGATGACCAAAAGCACACTATTAATGTCATAAAACACCAAAACATGCGTTTAAAAATCAATTCAATATCAAACAATTAATGAACTGAAATCAACGGAATACCATCTTATTATTATTCATGTTTTATAAGAGTAAACAAAATGTCAATCAGACGTACGATCTGTCTAGAATGACGGAATACATGGTTTTTACAGGTTTGGCGTCCTTTAAAAGAACACAGGGGTTCAAAACCAATCGAACGACCAACTAATGTGGTGAAATCATAAGAAACCAAACATAGAGTGAATTATGATTTTTTGAGTAGAATACACATCAATCAGAGTTTCAATTTGTCTAGAATGACGGAAAACACACTTTTAGTGTCGTAAAACATCAAAACACACGTTTAATGGTCAGATATATAGAAAACGACCTTAGAATGATTTGAAATCATAGGAAACCCATCTTATTATTATTCATGTTTTGTAAAATAAGATGAGATGTTAATCGTACGTGCAGTTTTCCCAAAACTACAAAATATGCAGTTTTTTAAAGGTTTGAAGCCCTTTAAAAAGGTGCGTCTGAGGGTCAAACCCAACCAAACTGCCTCTGAATGTGATAAAATCAGATATCAGCAATCTTAGATTTAATTGTGAAATTTTAAAGTATAAAAAACTTAAATTGTATATGATGTTTTGCCATGATGACCAAAAACACACTTTTAGTGTCATAAAACACCAAAATGTGTTTTTAACAGTCAATTCAATATCAAATGAACTCGAAATGACATGAAATCATAGGAAGATCATATTATTATTATTCATGTTGTGTGTGATCATATGAAACATCAATAATACATATGGGTTTAAAGTTTTGATTCCCTTTAAAAGCACATAGGGGGTTAAAACCAACTGAACGATTGACATATAAGAGATTTTTATATCAAATTGCCTTCTTTGATACATATGTTATGTTATACACCTATCTTATTTTATGAGGTATATATATAGTACCATTTGCATGTAATATCATTAATTTATTTATTCTCATGTTATTTTAAGTTTCATTTAATTTTATTCGTTCGTCGGGGTTTACAATTCAAAGTTACCAAAGTGGTCTGGGTTTTATGACACAATTTGATTATTTATCAGAATTGATTATTTTTATACTTTTGATGATGAGAAATTATGATCTATATCACATTAAACTCATTAATTTTATTTTCCAATGGTTATTTAATAAAAATAATTATTTCCCCTCATTTTCCTCTCTTTATGTACTCAATATTTCAAAAAAATGTTTTTAAGAAAAATCATTTTTATTTCTCTCTTTGTTCGAAAACCTATTTTTCTTGAAAAACCATTTTTTCAAAGTAAATGTTTAAAAAGATATCTAAATGATTTATTAAATATATTTTTACCCATGTTTAAATTTTAAAAAAAATATAAAGGAATCTTCATGTCATTTTCCAAACAATGTCTATTTGGCTTTAATTAAAATTGTGAAAGGAATATTTATTTTAATGTGTACGCCAAGAACAGAATTTCACAACATCATGAACATTATTTTATTTGAATATTACTTTATAATTTTTCAATTTTATTGTCAAACAATTTTTTTTAAATATTTTTTATGTTTTAAAAAGTTTTTTTCAAAGTGGAAAGGTTGTTTTCCTCAAAAAATGTTCCAAGTGATCTTTCAAAAACATTATTTATCTAAGATGACATCCTTTAATGTAACTTATGATTTTATGGAGATAAAAACCAAGGAAACCATTCTAATTATTTACTTGAATGGTTTATTATGAAAATATTTTTTTTGAAAATCATTTCTCTTCCAAGAGTTATTCTATGAAAAAAAATTATGAAACCTACTTTTTTATGGGTTATGCTATGATCCATCCAATGGCCCGAAGGCCTTCATTTTTTATTGATTTTTGATAATCCACCTTTAAAGGGGTGATTTGGAACCCTTACAATGCCTGTAGACTCAATTATTACATTTCATGTAGGCCTTAGAGGAATTCATTACCCATAGGCTTCAAACATTACATACAACCCAGAATAACTACTTGGAACTGCTCCTCCCAAGTATCTTCGTCGTCAAATCAGCTCTCCACCTTCGCATGGATGTTTATATAGGCTATCTTGTGCATGCACAGGCTTGTCTCGATGGCAGGTTCCATACCCTCTCATTCTTTAAATTCATGTAGCTTCTGCTATGGTGAAAGCTCCTTGCTCATCCTCCTATAGAGCTCATTCCTTGTAGGTTGTATGGATTGTATCTACACTTAAGGTGGCCTGAAGTCCTTGAGGTGGCCCGGAGACCTTACTGGCCCGAAGGCTTGGGTGGCCTGAAGGCTTGCGTGGCCCGAAGTCCTTAAAGGACTCAGGTACCAAATTTGTGGCCTCAAAGGACCAAACGGGGGCAAATTCTTGGCTGCTACAATGCCAAACAATTCCTACTACAGTTCCCGCTATAGTACCTGCTACAGTACTACACAGTTCATGCTATAGTACCTGCTACAGTATCTGGAAATTGTGCCTCTACCTAGATTTGATCCCAGGTCTCCTAGATTCACTTTAGAGTCCTCACCAACTGGGCTGAGGCTCATGTACTGGGTTATGCTATGATGAAATTATGAAATGATTATGAAACCTATATTTTTTCCACAGGTTATGATGTGATAAAAAATTTATGAAACCCATTTTATTTCATGGGTTTTTATATGATAAATATTTTATGATATTATGGAACAAAAACATATTATTTTCATTATGTGATGGATGAGACCTATATCTCCCTCTAATGCATTGGATAAATATGGAAAAATCATGAGTGAATATGTTATGCATAAACCCGATTACATGTTCACAATGTTATGTGTGAACCAAATTACATGTTCAAAATGTTATGTGTAAACCTTATTAAATGTTCATAGTGTTATGTGTGGGACTATCTTTTATGTCTATAATTTTATGTGTGGACCTAGTTGCTTTTCCATATGTTTATATGAGAGCCTGATTTCAGGTCCCTAACTTAATGAGTGAGTTGTCTCTATTTATACATGTTCACAATGTTATAAGCTGATTTTTATTCCAAAAATATATTTCATATTCCATTTTTATACTCTCGTGGCATAAGTTTTTTTATTCCCATGTGATTCATGTCTTATTAAATTCCAATATTTATTGCATGACTCAATATTATGATATTTGATATTCAGGGTATAGTTTTCAATTATTATGATCATTTTCTCATACCAATATTTTCTTATTATTATTATGTATATCCCTTGTTTACCCTTACTGAGAATCTAAGAACACAATTTTTTATGTTTACTTTCCCCGGGTTATGAAGAAATTTTTAAGTTAGGTATGTTTGCGAAGAGTACTAAAGGGGGAGATATTTATGGGATATGTTGAAGATCTTTCAACAAATTAAAAGATTTTGCACCTAGTCTCCAAAGATAATAAACTACTATGGTCTTTATACATGTGTTTGTGTAAATTATTTAATATTCATCTAAAAAGATGTAATATCTATGTATGATAATCCTAGGTCTCTATAATAATTTTTCATAAAAAACTATATTTTTGGATTGAAAATCAACCTTTTAGAAAAAAAACTCAACAATTCATACTAAGTAAATTTTTATGTGAGAAATAAAAAAATGAATTTTATTTTTTAAAATTTTTAATTCTAAAACTTTTAAATTTATATTTTAAAGTAAAATACATAATACTAAGAAAATAGATTTTATTTAAAATATGATTTTTTTTCTATATTAACTCATATTAATTATTTACCTTCTAAATATTTAATGGTTTACTATCTCAATCTTTATTACAGATTCATAAATAATTTTATCTTAATATGTTGTGGTTTTTTATTATTATGTGTAGCATTTAATGAAATTTATTTAACATAACATCAATTTTACAAAGCCTATAATTTTGGGTCATTACATAGATCATTGAAAATCAATTTGAACCATAGTTTTTAAACCTGGATAGCACCCCAAAAATTATTTGGGATTAAAAATGTTTCTTGTTGATTAATCATTGATCATAATGCTCTTTTTCCTAAGATTAATTGTGATTTTGTGTGTCTATTTTCCATTAATAAATAATGAAATTTAAAAATAATATGTTATGGAATCTGTTTGTATGTGTGAAAAATGTGTTGTTTTGAACTTTAATGTAACCTCTTAAACAATGTTTCAACTACTAAATTGTATACCTTATTTGAATGGAAATGTTCTCCCACCTTAGGATTCAATATTGAGTAAAATTTTGAGTTTTAAGTGTTGGGGAAAACATTCATTATTTCTACTAAGCTATGATTAAATGATTGTACACATCATAATCCTTATAATGTTTTTCCAAAATGTTCAAGTTTTTTTAAAATTGAGGGTTTTTGGGATGAAATTTTCACTTTAATGTTGTAATTCCTAGTGGATAATTTTATTCTAGATATCTATATTGAAACTAGTTCTGAAATTGTTATATTTTAATGATTGTTGAGTGATGTTACCTATTAATTTTATAGATATTATATTTAGGAAATAGGAAATGGAGTGTGATAGGATAAACATTGTGGAATTAGGATTTTAACTTGAGGGAATTAGTTATTTTAACTTGAACCTAGGGGACTCAACATTTTAAAAAAACACCTCAAGAAGATAAATCAAAAGATAATCATATCAGTCCTTTGAAAGTGGAGTAAAATTGGAAATTAAGATCCTAAAATTAATCACTAAGACATTAGGCAAAAAACCATTTTAACATCCAATAAGTTATTTACACATTCATGGATTCAAAAAAATAAAAAAACACACATAATTGTAAAAAATGCGTTCATTAAGGTGAGTGTAATATTGAAACAAAATCAAGAATGGGAAAATTTACTGATAAGATAATCATTTTAGTTGTATCATTGAAGTAAAAAAATGAATCTTTGATTTTTAGAACATAGGGGGAGTGACAATTGAAGGTTTATTTTGTTAAGGTTTTAATTCCACTTAAATTTAACTCGTATACACTCTCAAAACTAGAATTTAAATTTGAATCGAAGTAAGACTATGAGTGATTTCATGTAGGATGCATGAAATTTCCAATGATGATTGATTCTCTTCATCATTCATTTCTGGTGTGTATATTTTTATATATGAATGACTTATTCTAAATTTTATTTGAGAAGCTCGACCCATATCAAAATATTGTTCCTCATAAATCAATGTTTCAATATGCTACATTATGTGCTGACTATGAAATATTGTTTTCTATATAAAAATAGAAAAATATTTTATTTATTGAGGATAATAAAATTGTTAAGTGCAGGGTATTTTAATGTGTCCTATTTTTGTTTCATTTATCCACATTAAAAATCTGGTATTTCTTGAGGATAATAAAATTGTTAAGCACATGGTATTTTAATGTGTCCTGTTTTTGTTTCATTTATCCACATTCTTTTCTGGATTTTTTAGAGTTTTTAACATTGAAATTGTTTTTTCATAGAGATTATGTGATTTTTATTAATTGAGTTTGTAAATAAAATTCATTTAATATCTTGATAATTTTTTTTTAATCTTTAATTGTTCAAATTTTATTATTTTTATTTTCTATACATTTAAGAATAAAAATTTCTTAGGAATTCTCTATGTGAATTTATTTGTCAAATTTATTTTTTGATCATGAATTTCCTTGATTTAAAATTATTCCATATTATATTTATTTCTCATTAATTGTGGAATTTAATTTTACAAGAAATTTATTGATAAATGTTTACTAAAATGGATTCTTTATTTCACCAAGTCTATGTTTTGGGTTCAATGAACTTCCAACTGTGATCGTGCTTTACTTTTGTAAAGGTGCGATCATGAAATGTGAGATTGTGCCCTACTTCGATGAATATTAAGCCATGAATATAAAAAATTTATCAAAGGGGTATATAACCGTGAACTACTTTTTATTACTCCCAATCAGCTATTGTTCCCTATAACTATGGTTTGTTACTATGGTAGGAAAAATCATACATAAGTGAGAAGATAATTCTATTACCCTTTTGATATTTTTCCTGTTACACAACCATGAAATGTGTGATCATTCATTCTATCCACAATACCACTATCTATGGTAATACTATCCATGGATCCTATATAGATTCTTCATCTATGCTTATTGAAAATTGAAGCATGAGCTTCATTGAATTTTGTTAACTAAAGGCTGAAATGAGAATATGATGACACTAGGTTTATTGAATGAAAATGTAAGACACCATGGATAGAACGAATGATACTCAACCCAAAATCTGAAGATAAACTTAGTTCTTAAACAGTATTTATATGATATGTATAATGCGAAATGTTATTATCGAAGAAGTTGTAATGTTCAAGTATTTGTGTTAAGGTTAGTTTGATGTTGTAGCTTGTTATAGAAGAAAATTCACATGAGGCCAAGTTCATTAATGAATCTCGAAGATGGTGATGATCCGAACTCAAATATACAATATAAATGAGGTTTACATGAAAAAATTGAATATAAATAGACTTGGTTTGAAGATTTAAACTTTATAAATCTCTATAGTTGATGATCATTAGAAATTCATTCATAGTTGAAGATATGGTTGAAGCTGAATTCATCCATTCGCAATACTGAAGGGAGTCAGTCTTGAATTTAATTGGAATTTAGAATCTATTGATCATGGGTGCAATTAACCTGTTTGTAGGTGATCAAAAAAATGATGGGGAACTAGAGTTCTCTAATGATGTGGTTGAAAATAATAAGGAGGATGCATTCATACTATCGATGAAATGCCTTAATGAAAACTCAATTCCATTGATACACATGAATTAAGACCATGTTGTCTTAATGGAGTATGTACCTAACGTTTCTCAAGGAGTTTGATGATCCTGGTATTTCTCAATATTTGATATGATCTTCTCACTATGAGTTTGGGTGAAGTGAAGATAGGATCATGTGATCATATTTAAGATGTTTTGATCTCAAATAAAATAGGATGTTTGATGAAGTCAATGAGACCTTGGATCATCCCATTATATCGATTTCAAGTATGGTTGAAAATGCATTATGTTTGTAATGAATGTATGGCCTCGATCTTCCCAATGAAATGTGGAATGGAAATTCAAGAAATTTCACACCACTTTCTCGATTTCTTGAACAAAGTTGAGTGATTTTGTACAAGTGTGGTGATAACTGAGTGATGACTGATGATCTTGGGTTCATCTAATGGTGGTTCATATAGTGACCATTACTTTTTCATATATAGATATTAAATATTAATAAATAAATATTCAATACATAACATTATGATCCATTCCAAAATAATACATTTTTAATGTCTTAAGAAACTTGGATACATAAATAAATTATTCATAAGAGACATAAATTGTCTCCCATAAATTTATTTATAACTATAACCCTTCTTCTACATATCATACTTAAAATATTTCTTCATATACTGGGGAAGGAAAGAATAAGAAAGGGTGAGCTCAGATGCTCAATAAGGGTAACCAATGGAGAAATTAATGATCACTTAAGAATAACATGAGCATAAGGGTATAAGAACATGATATTAAAAAATGGAAACCATACCCAACATATCATAGATCATAATATTAAATCATGGAATAAATCTTGGAAATTCATGATACATGAATCCCAAAGTTATTAAAGAATATGATAAATGAGATCATAAGATTGGCATAAGACATAAGTTTATGTAATACACATAAGCACAGAAAATCATTTCCTTATTAGTCAAGGATCACTTTCAAGACTATCATAGTAGATTAAGTTCAGTCCCAAAACATCATATCCTTATTCAAGGTTCACTCCCAATACTATCATAGTGGAAAGAGTTCCTTAATGAACTAGGTTTACTCCTTATTTTATTCCTTATTATCTCATGAGATATACATCTAAACCCAATGCTTTGGAGGGGGGACCATCCATAACATAATGAAAACCATACATATGTGTATTAAAAGATCATAAAATATTAATCATATCATAACCCATTAAAATAATATGGTTTCATAAATATTTCATCATTTTATCATAGCATAACCCGTAGAAAAGAAATTGGTTTCATAACTTAATTAACCTATGGGAAAGAAAGCGGTTTCATAGAATTGTCCTTAAATAATCATCATCATAATTCATCCAAAGAAATAAATTGGATGGTATCATTAGAATATATCCCTGATAAGGATAATTAATATCAAATGATGTTATCATAGAATAAAAATTCCTTTAAATGATTACTGGAACATTTCATGAGAAAAATACAATTTTTTACTTTGAAATCACTTATTTAAAATCTAAATTTTTTCCAAATTTTATGGAAAAATTTTATTTGAAAATAACCTTGATAGATTTTAAAGTAAGATGAATTTCATTGAGTGTTCATGATAGTGGGAAATTCTATTCATACCGTGTATGTTAAAACAAATATTTCGTTCACATTTTTGGTAAAAAGTAAAAAGTACCTCATTCAAAAAATGACATGAAGATTCATTATAACCCATTTTTTAAAAACTAAAATATTTTAAAAAATTAATTTAAATAGTCATTGTAGAATAAACACATTATGGAAAACATTTTTTGAAAACATGTACATGGAAGAAAAAAGATTTTTGATTGAAAAGAGAGATAACATTTATTTTTCATTAAAAACGTTATTTCAGTCTCATGACTACTTAAAGAGTGTAAAATGAATGTAAAAAATGTATTCTATAGAAATAAACATAGGATAAGAAAAATAATGAAATTATTGAGATATATTAAATAAAATTACATCATCATAAACTTTATCATAAATAATCTCGATAAACAATAATATTGTAAAATAAATCTCTTACCACAAGTTCTACTTGCTTCGAAAGAGCTCTAACCTCATGTATAATAAATTTAAATTTATTATAATTATATAAAAAATAATTTACATACTTATAATATCATATATGATTCTATTATAACATCTCGACACCCATATATTAATAATCCCTTATAAAAATTGTTGTTTCCTAGTGTTAAATGTTTCATTTTTCATGAGAATTTTGGTTTGGTAGTTACGATCCTTGTATATTGATCATGTTTCAATCATCTATAAAATTATAATAATTATATAAATATAATATATATTCATTATATATATATATATTCATCCATAATATATATATAGAAAAATAAATTACACCATTCATAGAGATGGTAGGTTATAGGTACGCATGAACGCTATTTTCACTTTTCAAAGGATGGAAATAAACAAAGGTAAATAATAATTCACCTTTATAGAATAATTACTATATATTATATATTATATATATTCCTTAAATATATCCTTAATACCGTCCATGTAAATAGGAAGTGAAAAATGAATCACATCACTTCATGGAGGTGGTAGTCTACACGTATGCACGAGCAACGTTATTGTTTTCCAACAGATGGGAAAAGGTGGATAATGCTTATTACATAATAAAAATAATAATTTAGTATATTTATTATACTGAAGTTTTTATTTCATAATGGATACCATATATTTATAGAAGTTATAATAAGAAATTAAATTGAAAACGCTTACTTAATAATTATACCTCTTTGTTGAGAAACCAATTTTAGCTTACACATTAAGCCTTGAAATGATAGAACTTTGGAAAGAACAGAAGATATAAGATGTGGTAAAGGAATATAAGAAGGTATTATATTGGGTAATTACTAATATATAAGGATCATTGAATTTGGATAAGATAGGAGAGATGGTATCTTTTTATAAGAGAGATAAAGGACACACTTGGAATTACTTAAAAGATTAAATAATATATATATCGTAATCATGTCAAGTGGAACTAAGGCACCCCAAATTAGAATTTAATATGTTATAAGGTTAAAATAAACTCAACCAATAACATTTATATAATTTTTTATTACATTTTAATCATTATAACCAAGTTAAAATACTTTAAATTCATTTTAACCTTAATTGTGATATTTTAACTTTTTAGAAAAATAACTTAATAATATAACCAAATATAAAGGGGGAATTATAATAAAATTTTAACATTTTTTTTATAAATTTGGAATCCATTATTACAGGTTTAATTTATATAAGCGGTATAAATTACTTTGAATATAAGAACACAAAATGCATGAAAATAGTTTTTAGGAAAATACTCAATTTAAGAGTAAAAATCATTTTACCTTGAAATAAATTAATAAATATATTTCCATGATTTTTTTGATTAAACAATAAAAAATTAAGGTTTTTATACTTTTTAGGTAAGAAAAAATTGACTAGAATCTTCCAACCATTCCATTAAATGCAAAGACCCAAAACATTTTTAAATTTGAATGAAATATAATTTATCTTCACAAAACTCAAGATAGGGATTGAAAATCAAAAATAATGATTTAAAATAATTTATTTAACACATTAAGGACAAATTTGGTAGCAATCCACTCATACAGTATGATAAATTCAATTTTTAGGGTTATTTTAATTTTTTACCATATAGTTTTAACCCAATTTTACCTCTTTTGCCGAGGTGACAAATATTTATTATGGTAATTACTCATAATGACTAAAAATTAAGTTTTATATATTATTTTATATTAATTATTATGATTAAAAATATATAATCTATTTTATTAAATTTAATTCATAGAAGTGGGGAAATTTAATTTAAAATTAAACCAGTAAAGCATGATAAAAAGCGATTTTTGAGAAAAAAAATGTCTTCATAAGAAAAAAGAGTTTTTCATACCATAATCAAAATTAAAAATTCATTCCAATGACCTTAATTGTATTATTAATAATATAAATTAACTAATTATATTTTTAAATCATTTTAAAGCAAAATATAAATTTGAAAATTATTGAAATGAAAATGAATTTTTCAATAATAATCAGTATTTTTAACTATCCATAAAAAACAATATTTTTAGAAAATTTTACAAAATTTAAACTAAAATAATTTTAAAATTGTGATTTAAAAATGAAGTTAATTTTTTCAAATATATTTTATAAAAGTGGCAAAAATTAATTTTCTTATTTTCTCACTAAAAAAATAATTACCATTTTTTAGGAAAATTGTACTTTTAAATAACATAATAAATTTAATAAAATTGAGTACTTATTTATCAAAAAAATTATTTATCTAAAAACTTTATACCTATTTTTTAATGTTTTTATTCTCATTCATACTGTTAATTTTAACAACTAGGTTATAATGGTTATGTTTAAATAATAATATTTTAATATTACATTGTGGTTTGTTTAAACATGGTGTTGCATGTAACCCAAGCTATCAAATAAATCAAATGTATTTAAAGATAAATATATTCTAAAATATTAGGGTGATATATTCTAACCCAATTAAAATTAATTTCATCCTCGAAATTCTACCACTTTGATACAAACAAATGAGGATGCCTCAGTTTTATCACTTTCTCTGGTTCCCAAATAGCTTCTTAGAATTTTTGATTCCTTAAGATAACTTTAACTAGACAAGTATTATTATTCCATAAAACTTAAATCTATGATATAAGATTTATACCAGTTATTCTTTATAGTAAATATCATGCTCCAATGGTATAATCTATGAGTTCAATACATGTGGAAGATCGGGTATGTACTTCCTCAGGAGAGATAAATGAAACACATTATGAACTTGAGAGAGGTTTAGTGGAAGCACCCGGTGTTAATCTATGGTCCCTACTTGGTCAAGAATATAAAGGGGGACAATATAATTAGGGCTCATATTTCTCTTCTTTCCAAATATCATAACCTTTTTCCATATAGAAATTGGTAGGAATACCTTCTCACAAACTTCAAATTCTAGATATCGTTGACGATTGTCAACATAACTTTTCTATAAAATCTAAGCTAACCTAATGTGTTGTTGAATGGATCTAAATTTATTTTTTATTTACTTAGTTAGATCAAGTTACAATAGCTTTCTTTCTCCAACTTCATCCCAACACATTGGAGTTATACACTTCTGTTCATATACGGCTCCATAAGAAGACATCTGAATGATCAAGTGAAAGATACTACTTTAAGAAAACTCAAGTAGAGGAAGGTGTTGATCCCAAACTGATTTTAAATTTATAAATTAAGGCCTCGACCATAATTTAGGGTTTGAATGGTTCTCTTAGAATGACCATCTATCTAAGGATGGGAAGCAATACTAAAACACAACTTTGGAGTAGGAGATTGTAGAATACTTCACCATAAATTCAAGGTAAACCTAGAATCCCAATTAGATACAATAGAATATGGTACTACATGCAGCCTTACCACTTATTTAATGTATATTCTAGAAATATGATCAAGATATAAATATTCTCTAATTGTGATGAAGTGTACTGACTTTTTAAGGTGATTGACTACAACCCAAATAGCATTACAACCCTTAGATGTTTTTGGGAGTCCAATGAAAAAATACATGGTGATGTTTTCCCATTTACATTCTGGTATGGGTAATGGTTGTAACATACCCATAGAATTCTATATCTCATCCATAACTTGATAACATATAAATCATTGAGATATATACTCTACAGTATCCCTTTTCTTGTTGTCCCACTGAAAATACTTTTTTAGATCTCTTTAAATATCCATAATTCTAGGATGAATATAGAATGATGAACTATGATCTTCATATAACTACTCCTTCAAATATTTTATATATGGGACACATATATGGTTCTTGAAACTTATAATTCCATCCCAATAAATTTTTAACTCAGGAACATTTCTCACATACTTTTACAACTCAACATCTTCTTTCTGAGATTTTTGAATCTTCCCATAGATAGATGGTTGAACACTAAATTGAGAAAGATAATATATATCCCCTTACTTCAAGATTTCTTGAACCATCCTTTGAAAATACAACAATATTGGATATTTTATGACCCTCTTCCTAGATAACAAAACATGATCCATTCAACTTAAAGTATCATACACCTTGTTCACTTTCCTAGGGTGGTAATGTATTGAGCATTCATAATCTTTAATCAAATATAACCATATTCTCTAGTGTATATTAATATATTTTATAAGTTAATATATACTTTAAACTTTTATGATGAGTATATATATCACACCTTTCTCCATAAAGACAATTCCTCTATATCTTAAATGAAAAAATTACCACAACGAACTCCAAATCATGAGTTGGGTAATTTTTCTCATGAACCTTCAATTTCTATGAGGTAAAAGATTTCACCATATCATTCTGTGTGAGGAAATATATCACTCCTTTATTTGATGTATCACTATAGATCAGAACCCTTTTCCATTATAGGGTATTGTAAGTAGTAGTGTATTGACTAACCTTCTCTTCAATTCCTTGAAATCTTCTATCACAACCCCCAATCACCAAAGATGCCGCAATGAAGGGAGAGAGATAATGACCCCCTGATTCCTGCCTCCAGTAGGCCCCAAGTTGTCGACTAGCATCAAGGGTATAAAAATTTCACAATATGGGAGGAATTTCCCTCTATAAGAAAAAATATATCAGGAGATAGGATGTATTATCCATAATCAACTCTATGACATATATATAAGAAAACCAAAAACCAACCCACAATGAATGTGTGAATAAAATTGATAATAATAAAAGTCTCCAAAGTAAAATACCCAAAAAAACTAGAGCAGCAATAGAACAATTATCCAAGGGTAAAAATATTAAATTCCATAAGGATCTGCAAATTTCTCTTGGAATCCTGAAAAAAGTTTTATATACATAGGGTGAGCATACAGGTATACTCAGTAATAAATGAAAATTCTCTCATGCACAAGCAGAAGGAGCATACTAATTCACCCATGAGAAAAAAACATAACAAAACCGCACCTAACAGGTAGACTAACCATAACCTCAACCTCACTAAGGCTTACTCAACAATTAACACATCCAAGTAATATAATTTAATATAAATCATATCGATGATAGGGTACCCCGCACAACTTTTCCACTAATTATATGCTCTCACACCCCAACATAAAACTTCTTGGTGCTCCCACCTCTTCTGAATATATCACATCACATCCCACCCGCACACACTTGGGCCACACATCATAGAACATATCACTCGCAAAAACCTAGGCCACACATCACATCACGTCATATAACAACTCATCCTGAATACAACTGGGACCACACATCACAACTCGACTGAAGACACTTGGGCCATTATCACCTAGAAGAGGGAGCAGGGAAGAGTGGGTGGAAATCCATTCATCCTCCCATTGAGATTTTGGGAAAGACACACCCCACGTGACTATGAGGGTGTTAGAACATAGTGCTCGACATGGGTGGGGTGCATATAGAAATCCCAAGAAAAATAAAATGTATACATACATATATATGAATCCATAAAATCCACACCTACAGGTTTACAAGAAGATCCCCAACCAACTCACAATATACCACATGTCTACTGCTAACACTAAATGTACAACACTATACAAGCAGAAATAAATTCATAGTTCATTTTTAGTTTTTAATTAATATTAATCCATTTTCTATGTTTCCCATTACCAACCTATTTCACTAAAACATATACAAATTCATTTTCCAAGATCATTTTTATCTCCATCTATACTAACCAGGCACCTAAAAGAAAACAATGCATAACAAGAAACATATTAAAATAGCCTAATAACCACATCCACCATCACCTTTAATCATAGCCCCACTTCTCAAACATATCATTCCCACTTCCCCACACACATCATATATCATAGCACAACACAACACATTTTCAAATTTAGAAAATTATATCTTATTCAATTTGACTTTATTAATTAAGGGTGTTATCACACAAGCCATAAGATCATGGGTAATCTAATTCATTAATTGACTATACGTAATTATCCAGTTACATGTTACATGTTTTTCAGCAACCACACAACATGTATTCCATAGTTAAAATGATATAAGCGCTATAAAAGACCACCAATGACCATTATTTTAAATGGGTAATTATCCCATACTATTCATAACATAAATAAATAACAAATAAGTCATAAGATCATACATCACATTCCCCTGCCCCTTAATATTTATTTTAGATGAATTCTATTATCTTTCTTAATTAAAAATAAGATATCTTCACAAAGATAAACATTCATATACCCATCTTTCATGATACATAATCAAGAAATATGAATGAAATACTACCTGGAAGGAAGAACCCTTTCACCAACTTGTTGCACCAAAATAGGGGTGTGTGTATTGAAGGAAACATCCTATTTGGAATTGAGAACTCTAAATGGCTATAGCATCACATTCTATAACTCCAAGGAAGAATGATTTAGAACCTCTCGTATTAAGAGAATGAACGAAGGAAATATATCAGCCTTAGAAAGATTAGATTCAAAACTAATGTGATTTGAAATGGTTTAGTTGACTATTAATGGCATATCTCATTAAAACCACATGTTTTAAACATTTTAAAGGTATTTGGACTTTTATAAATTAAGGATATGTTTAACCACCTATTAAATGACTTTAAACCACTTAATTAAGGCATTCAATCCCATTTTTTCATAAAATATGTCAAAATAAAAAATCGGTATTTTTTTTGGAAAACTGGAAAATTCTAGAAAAATGGAAAACTACTGAAAATGACACACCAATAGAATGAAACACTGTTGGAAATGAAATGATTCTAGAATGAAACACCTCCATGATGACACACCACTCAAAATAACACACCTCTAGAATGACGCACCGTCAGGATGAGACACCACCAGAATGACACACCACCAGAATGACGCACCACCAAAAATAGCACACTTATAGAATGAAACACTACTATAAATAAAACACCTCTATAATGAAACACTTATAGGAATTAATTCCACAAAAAATGAATAACCATTAGAAAACTATAAATTTAGAAAATTGTTGGAATGACACACCGTTGTAATGAATCGCATGTCCCAAAAACACCTCCGACTACCCCTGGACACCTCAAACATTAGATTTTTGGAAAAGTAATGGGATGGAAGGTCTGGTCTATTACATTAGATACCTCTAAAACTATTCTCTCCCTCGATAATTTAAAACCAACCTGGAGGAAAAGAGAGTAAGGGTCCTAAAAACCATCCCTCAAGATACCTATAAAGGTTCTCATTACACCTGAAACACCAACACTAATAAACCCACTAACCCAAACTCTCATAACAACTAAAAAACCATATTGTACCAAACATAGGAATTATGGAATCCCATCCTCAATGTTAATATATTATCCACTCTGGGTAGCAATGACTCACCAGAATGGGTTTAATTACATTATAGTAAAATGAGTATTGATTAAGAATCAGGTATTCCCTTTTTCTCATGTTGGAACATTATCATACATCACATAGAACACATCACATCAAGGGGAAAACAATATATTTCATAAAACAAAAAGTTCTGAACATCACATCGCAAGGAAAAAAGAGATGGAAAAAAACTCAAAAAAAAAGACTCTGGGTATTGGGCCCGCATCTACATCTCATACTCCCAAGTACTCTCCTACTGGCCACCATGACTATATAGAACACAAACCTGGGGAATGGTTTATCCTCACGACACCTTCTCTCAATAGTATTGGATCTCCAATGGATTCTCCAAGAAGGCCACATCATCCTAATATCCAACTCTCCCCATTCAATGACATGGGAGTCATCATGAAGATAGTGATGGAGCTGAGAGACATAAAATAAATCATGGATATTTTCCAGCCGAGGTGGAAGTCCCAATCAGTAAGCTACCTCACCAACATGCCTCAACACCTTGAATGTTCCAACAAACTAAGGTGAGATCTTACTTCCTTTGTTGAACCTATACCACCCATGTCGTGGGGAAACCTTTAAAAACACATGATCTTCAAAATAGAACTCTAGGAGACTCCTACTTTGACCAGAATAAGACTTCTTATGGTCTTGTGATGCTTTCATTGTCTCTTGATCCAACTGAACCTTCTCTTGTGTTCTTTGTAGAACCTTAGGACCAATAAATTCTGGAACCCCAACCTCAGTCTAGCATAATGTATAATGACATAACTATCCTTACAAAAGCCTCAAACGGGGGAATACCAATGTACGAGTGGTATCTATTATTATAAGAAAACTCAACCAAGGTAAAGTGTCATACCCAAGATCCCCCAAAGTCTAAGATGCATGATCACAATATATCCTCTAAAATCTTGATAGTCTTCTCTTTATTCCCATCATTCTCAGGGTGGAAGGAAGTGTTAAGATGTAACTGGGTTCCAAAAGAATACTAAAATTCCATCCAGAATTGTGAGGTGAAACTTTCATCTTGATCCTAGAAAATGGACCTTGGAACTCCATGAAGCTACACTACTTCATTCACATACCTCTTATCCAAACTATCCACTAATCTTGATGCCTTGATCGCTAATAAGTGGGCCGATTTTGTTAACTGATCTATGATCACCCTGATAACATCACAACCCCCCTGAGATCTGGGTAAACCTATGACTAAATCCATCGAGATGTCATCCCATTTCTACTCAGGGGAATCCAATGGTTGCAACAAACCACTAGGAACATGATGCTTTGCCTTTACCTACTGGAAACCAAGCACCTTTCCAAAAACTCTTCCACTTCTCGCTTCATTAAGGGCCACCAAAACTATATCCTCAAGCCATGGTACATCTTATTAATTCCCAAGTGCAACACCAAAGGTGAGCTATGTAACTCATGAATAACTCTCATGCACATTTCTACCAGAAAAAAACATCCTTTCGTGAAACAATATTTGGTTCTGACTATCCTTTGACTGTCCCTCTAGATCATCACTATGGACAACATGATCACACATCAACTTTAACTTCGAGTCTCCCCAATGAGACTCCTCTACTTTCCACATCAAAAAAGATTGCACCATCATCTGGAACATGAAACCTCCTCCATTGACCACTCTTTCATTCAAGTGTAAGGCTTCCAATTCCTCTGTTGCTCTCCAATCATCCACAAACTCCTAAACAATGTCATTTTATGACTTTATGATGAAGGAATCAGCCACCAAATTCCCCTTTACTTAGGTGTAGGAGATCTAAAAAATCATAGTCCTAAAGAAACTCCATCCACCTTCACTGCTATAGATTCAGATCACACTGAGAAAAGACATACCTCAAAATTTTGTGATTTGTGAAGACCACAAAGCACTCCCCGATGAGGCAATGTCGATACAACTTCATCGCAAACACAACTAAAACTATCTCTAGATCATGGTTGGAATAGTTACATTCTTAAGGGCATAACTACCTAGAACCATAAGAGATCACCACCTTTTTATGCATCAAGATGAATCCCAAGCCTAGATGGGAAGTGTCACAAAAAACCTCAAACATGACCCCTTCCTATAGAAACTAGAGCACTGACCAATTTCTCCTTTAGGTAACTAAATACTTCCTAGACAATTTCCCATAGAGCTGGTGGTGACAAAGAACCTGCAAGATAGCTCAGAGATGCTTAACATGATCCTCTTATAACTTTGAGTAGATTAGGATATCATTAATGAATACAACAATGAACTAGTCTAGGAACTCATGAAACACAAAGTTCATGGGCCCTATAAACATAGTTCTTGTATTTTTAACACCAAACAACATGAATACAAACTCAAATTTCCCATAACTTCATATTAAGGTAGAAATTGTGATATCAACCTTCTTCACCCTTAACTAGTGATATCCAAACCGTAGGTCAATATTAGAAAACCAACTCAACCCTCTCAACTGGTCGAAAAGATCATCGATCCTCAAAAGTGGGTAACATTTCTTAATTTTCACCTCATTCAACCTCTGATTCTCTATACACAACCTCATAGTATCATCTTCCTTGTTGGTGAACAACACTGGGGCACCCCACAGTGATACACTAGGTCAGATGAAGCCTTTTTTACATCACATAATTAATCTAAATTTTCAACTCCTGCAACTCAAAGGGTTCCATCTGATAAGGAGCCATCGAAATTGGAGAATCATTGGGCTGTAAGTCTATCACAAACTCAATGTTATATTGAGGGGGTAGTATCACAAACTCCTTGGGGAAAATGTCTAGGAACTCCCTGATGACCCTCAGAGACTTATCTATCTTTACACCCATTGGGTCCATTGAAATCTCATCCATCAAGGAAATAAGGGGTTCCTTGTGTCTTTTTCCCACTTGAAAGCTTTGATCACCAATGAAAATTACATTCTCTCCATCCACATCTGAGAACATGATTATCCTATGAAAGAAATCAATAACATCATGCACATAATAAAAATAGCCGATGCCAAGGATCACATTGTATGGATTCATCTTAAGTAAGAAAATATCTCAATAGGACTAATGTAGCCTCATCATCAGTCTACACCCCCAGAACACATCAAACAAGATGGTCTGGCCTCTGACAAGCATAGTCAACACCAAGGGTATGAGAAGCCTCTCTACGTCTAGTTTGAGAGCATGGGATAGAGTTAGTTCCACAAAGAAGTGTTAATATCCATAATTAAACAAAGCAAAGACAAGCATAGATGGTAAACTGATCGTACCTCTAACGATCTCTAGCCCATCTGGTGATGCAACCTCCACTACATGCAACTAACAACTCCCATATCCTCAGCCTCTCTATTGATGGCCACCTTTATGGACATGATCTATTTGAGGTCCCTAATCTCAAGGAAAATCCTAAGGTTAACCTCTACCTACCTCACTTTCCCTAGCTAGACCATAAGCTTGCTGCCCCTACTATTGGAACAGCCTCACTGGTAACTATTATTGAGGCTGATGTTGAACCTAAAGGTGGTTGTGAACCCCAAAGAATAAACACATCAAACCCAAGCCTATAGAAAAGGTATGGAAACCAAAAAGTTAAAAGAGAATTTGTCGAGGTCAGCTCCTAGCTGGTCAAAACCTCAAAGGCCCTAGCACCTGAGGCTTGCCACCGACAACTTTGCTCCTTATGGAACCCTTTTGGTTATCCTCTCACAAAAAACCTCCTCGTGAGTGCATCCACTTGATCACCTCTTCCTTATTCTGAATCTATAGGTACACTAGAAATGTAAAATGTGTAACTGGATACTAGATTGAAGGATGGAGTGCCTCCTCAAGATGCCTCGCTCGAGACTCCTCATCCAAAAAAAGATCTGGGGTGAAGCGCAAAAGATCCTTGAACATAATCTCAAGATCCCACACAGACATACTCCCATACTAAAGGGAGATTAGATCCTACCTCTTGTCAATCTTCATGTTCGATGAGAATAAGTCTGTGTGAAACTCCTTCAGGAAGCTGAACCATGAAACATATGCATCCCTCTACTCACCAAGGTACAATGTATACCAATGACATGAAACTCCTCACATCTGACTAACCGCCAAAGGGACCTAATACTCCATTGGGGATTGGATCAAACTGAAAATGATCTCCATCTCCTCTATCCAACTCTATGTTTCCATATCATAAACACACCCCTCATATTTTTCAAATCCTACTTCTGAAAAGTGAAAAACATCATCTTCCACTGATCATCATCCTCAACTAGATCTACAATCCATTAATCAACTGGGTCAGCCTACTAAACCTACATTACTTGATCCATACATGGACGATGACCGGGATCCATACCTGAAAGAGAAATAAGGATTTCTTAAGACTGTTAGTTTGTATTTTTATTATGATATATTTTAATTAACTTTAATCCATTTAATTCATTTAATCCATTTTAAAATTTCCTCAAAAAACCCAATTCAAACAAGAACGCAAGTCATCATGATGCATGTACCTATTACAGGTCTCTACCCTGAAAGTATTCCCATATCACTTGGTCATTAAATATGCTTAGAGTCTTTGTAATAGATCATGGGGGCCCTAAAATTCCATGTCCTAGATGATCTCTATCACCTATGTCACACACCAAGGTCAACTGAAACTATTACCATACCAACCCATGCATTCCTCATTATGCCTAACTCTGAACTCAACCCTATATCTCAAACTCCCTTTAATACCACTCTGTCATGACCCCCTCCCACCAAAGATGTTGCAATGAAGGGAGAGAGATAATGACCCTCGATTCCTGCCTCTAGTAGGCCCTGGTTTGGCAATTAGCATCGAGGGTATAAAAATAACACAATATGGTAGAAATTTTCCTCTACAAGAAAAAAAAGATTGGGAGATAGGTTGTATCAACCATAATCAACTCCATGACATATATATAAGAAACCCAAAAACCAACCCACAATACATGTTTGAATAAAACTGATACAAATTAAAGTCTCCAAAGTAAAATACCTAAAACGAAACTAGAGCAGTAACACAACAACTATCTAAGCGTACAACCAGTAAGGTCCAACATGGTCTACAAAGTCCTCCTAGAATCCATAAAATAGTTTATATACATAGGGAGAGAATATAGGAATACTCGGTAGGAAAACTAAAGCCCCTCATCAACAAGTGGAAGGATTGTACTAATGCACATGGGAGAAAATAGTAGAACCAAATATCACCTAATAGGTAGACTAACCATAAACCTAAACTCAATAGGGATTTCTCACCAAATAACACATCCAAGTAATAAAATATAATATAAATCACATTGATTATAGGGCACCCCGTACCAATTTTCCACTAATTAGCTGCTCTCACACCCCAATGAAAAATGTTTCGGTCCTCCCACCTCTTCCGAATATATCACATCATATCCCGCTCACACACACCTGGTCCACACATCACATAATTTCACATCAAAACTCATCCCAAAGACACATGGGACCACATATCACAACTCTTCATAAGACACGTGGTCCATTATCTCCTGAAGGAGGAAGCAGGGAAGAGCGGTGTGGCTAGCCATCTATCCTCCCACTAGGATGTTGAAAAAGACACCCCATGTGTGACTATACGGGTGTCATCACATAGTGATCGATGTGGGTGGGGTGCGTATATAAATAACAAGAAAAATACAATGTATACATACATATATATGAAGCCATACAATCCCCACATACGAGTTTACAAGAAGACCACCAACCAACTCACAAGGTCCCCCATGTCCACTACTAAGACTAAATTCACAACCCCACATAAGAAGAAAGAAAGATAAATTTTTTTGGTATTTAATTAATATTAAACCATTTTCCAGATTCCCCATTACCAAATTTTTCCACTAAAAAATATACAGATTTATTTTACAATCTCATTATTATCACCATCCATACCAACCGGTCACCTAAAACAAAACAACACAAAACAAGCATTGTATTGAAATAGCCCAACAACCACATCCACCACCACCTTTTATCATAACCTCGTAGCTCAAACATATCACGCCCAATTCCCACACACACATCATATCTCACAGCACAATATAACACATTTTTAAATTTATAAAAAGATCTCTTATTCAATTTGAATTCATTAATTAAGGGTGTTGTTACACAAACCATTAGATCCCGAGGAATTTAATTCATTAACCAACTATATTTAATTTTCCAATTATATGTTATGTTTTATTCAGAAACCATAGAACATGCATTCCATAGTTCAAAAGATATAATTGTAATAAAATACTACCAACATCTATGATTTTTAGTGGGTAATTAGCCCATACAATTCATAGCATTAATAAATAACAAATAAGCTGTAAGATCATACATCGCATTCCCCTACCCCTTAATATTTATTTTAGAAGAATTATATTATATTTATTAATTAGAAATAATCTATCTACATAAGGATAAAAAATCATATACCCATCCCACATGATACACAATCAAGAAAGAGGAAGAAAATCCTACCTAGAAGGAAGAAGCATTTCACCAAATTTCTACACCAAAATAGGGGGTGCACATACAAGAGGAAACTACCTCTTTAGTGGTGAGAAATCTAACTAGATACAAAAGAACATTCTACAACTCCAAGTAAGAAGTATTTGGAACCTACTATATCAAGATAATGAATAAGGGACAAACAAAGGTAATATCTTGTCCTTAAAAAGATTAGATCCAAAACTAACGGGATTTGAAATAGTTTAGTTGACCATTGAAGGCAGATCTCATTAAAAACATATGTTTTAAATGTTTTAAAGTTCTTGGAACTTTTAAAAATTAAGTATATGATTAAACTCCTTTGAAACAGATTTAAAACCCTTAATTAAGGCATTTAACACCATTTTTCTTCATAAAATATGTCAAAATGGAAAATCTGTAAATTTTTTGGAAAAACTGGAAAATTCTGTAAAAATGGAAAACTATTGGAAATGACACACCACCAGAATGACACACCTCTAAAAATAAACCACCACCAGAATGAAATACTCCCAGGATGACATGCCACCAGAAATGACACCTTGCTAGAATGACACATTTCCAGGATAACAAACTATAGAAATGACACACCTTCGGGATGACACACAACCAAAAATGACACACCACCAAAATGACACACCGCCAAGATAACACACCTCCAGAAATGAAATGCCACAAGAATGAAACATTGACAGGATGACACACCACCAGAATGACATGCTACAAGAATGACATACCTCCAGGATGAAACACCACCAGAAATGACACACCGTTAGAAAATTAGAAATTTAGAAAATAATTAGGATGAAACTCCATTGGAATGACTCACAAATCCCAAAAACAACCCAGACTACCGGACACCTCAAACAACATATTTTTTGAAAATTAATGAGACAGAAGGTCTTGTTTGTTACATTTTTCTCACATTCATCTATCTAAATGAACTTATCTCCCTTATGAGTTAACTTGATGACTGGATTAGACGTGAAGAATTTTTCACAAAGAGTTGATAAAATCTATAAAAACTAAGAAAACTATGGATCTCAGTCAACATGGTTATTCTAGGACAATGTTTAATAACTTATGTCTTTTATGGATCCATATATATACCCTCTCTTGAGTTATATGACCCAAAATGAAACTTTTTTTAGCCAAAATTCAAACTTGGTAAATTTTTCATAAAAATTATCCTTCCTTATGGTCTTCTGTATAATCCTCAGCTAATCTTTATGATCTTCCTTGATCTTAAAATATATAAGAATATCATATATAAATACTACCAAAAATTGGTCATGGTAATATCTAAATACTCTATTCATTAAATCCATGAAGATGTCAGGGGAATTAGTAAGAAAAAATTGCATCACTATAAATTCACAGTGTCGATACCTTGTACGTAATGTTGTATTGGCTATATATTCATTATTCAACCTTAATTGATGATATAAAAAATTAATTTCAATCTTAAAAAAGTATTGGGCTCCTCCTAGTTGATCAAACAGGTCATTAATATGGGGTAGATGATAATTGTTCTTGATAGTGATCTTTTTAAGTTCATGATAATCAATGTATAGTTTCATTGATCTATAATTATTCTTACAAAAAAGAATAGGTGCACCCCAAGGGGATGAACATGGATAAATTAATCCCTTGTCAAGATTATCCTATATTTTCTTTTTTAATTCTTTCAAATCAATCGGGGTCATTCTATATGGATTCTTTGAAATAGGTGCAGCACCATGTATGAGTTCTATTGAAAACTCAACTTCATAGTTTGGTGGAAGACTATGAAACTCTTCTAGGTAGACATTAAAAAACTCCCACGCAATAGGAATATCTTTTATGTTGAGTTTCTTCCCAACCATATAAGATAAACCCCCTTTTGAAAATGATTCAAGTCCCATATAATGGATGTAATTTCCATCAAAAGTTCATATTTATCATCACACTAATAAATGATCATATGTTGGTTTGGAATATCAATTTTTACTTCCCTTCCACAACAATTGATGTGGGATTTTTTTAAATAAATCTAATCCATGAATAATATGACATAAAATTCAACTGGAGAGAGAATAATGATATTTTAAAAACAGGCATTCCCATAAATTTCAATCGGAGAAGAAACATAGACTTGAGATGCAATCATCATACCATTATAAGTTTTCATTGTTAAGTCAATATCCAATCACTAAGGATGAGAATTAATATTAATAGATAATTTTCATGATTTATAGGAATTAATATAACTAATATAAAATAAGATACTTCAATATTTGAGAATACGTGGAACCACCTCAGCTTCATCATTCTATCTTCAATACCTTACTAAAACCAAATGGTTAGACTGACTATCATGCATCATTAGTCATAGTGATAAAACATGAAAAAAATCAAAGGATGTCTAAATAATGACACCTTCTATTAAATATATAAAATACTTAGTTTAAACTAGGTCATTCATGATCATCATCTTTTCAAATCCTTTAAAATTTTGTTCAAAATGAAAATATAAGTTATCCAAGCATATCCACTGGGAGTGTCAAACCAGGTGCAAAGTAAGGGCACACTCACCATGCACTAGAATGATGTTCAAGTTATACCCAACCAATACTTTTAGTTTTATTACCCCTAAATGAATCTATGATAATACCACATCCACTTGTAGTATCCAGACATAGATGTTTTCTAAGAAAACCACACTCCTTTATTTTCTATAACTTATAAAACTCTCCTATATATAAGATTATCATAAGTGTTCTCACTAAAGTTTTCTTATCCTAGTTTCCAAAAAACTATAGCAAACCTTAATTTTTATACATAGATATTACAACTTAGTAGATGAATATTCAATATACAAAATTATGATTCACACAGTAATTATATAGGTTTACTGTATTTGGAAACTTTGATACATAAACAAATTGTTCATAAGATATCTACATCATATCCCACTTAGTTATTCACAACTAACACACTTCTTAGACAAATCATACTTAGAATCTTTCTTCATATCCCAAAGAAGGGAAACATAATAAAGGGTGAGCTCAAATTCTTAATTAGGGTAAACAAGGGGGATATCAATTATCACTTAAGCATAAAAAGAGTATAAGGATATAAAAACATGATCTTAACATATAAAAACCATGACCAACATATCATAGATAATAATCTTGAATAATGGCATAAAGATAGGAAGCACATAAAAAAATGAATTCTAATGGAATTAAATAACATGATCCATGAGAGCATATGATTGGAATAAGACATAAGTTTTTGGAATACACAAAATAATATAAAATCATTTCCTTATTGGTCAAGCCTCACAGTCGAGACTATCATAGTGGATTAGGTTCACTCCCCAAACCATCATATCCTTAGTCAAGGATCACTCCCAAGACTATCATATTAGATAGAGTACCTTATTGAACTAGGATCTCCCTCCATTTCAGTCCTTATTATCTCATGAGATATCCATATCTACCCAATTCATTGGAAGGATATATAATTCTAGGTTGACCTATCACATAATGAAAATCATACATATGAATTATACAAGATCATAAAACATTAATCATATTATAACCCATGAAAATGAGGTGTGTTTAATAAATATTTCATTATTTAATCATATCATAACCTTTGGAAAATAAATGGATTTCATAACTTCATTAACTTGTGGGAAAGAAACGGTTTTCATAGTATCAACCTTAAATCGTCATCATCATAATCCATTCGAATAATGAAATTGTATGGTATTATTGGATTATATCCCTAATAAAGGATTAGTAACATCAAAGGATGCTATCATAGATGACAAATTACTTTAAAATATTTTTGAAACATTTCTTGAATAAAATACCATTTTTACTTTGAAATCACTTATTTAAAATCTAAAAATTTCCAAAAATATTAAAGAATTTTTTTTATTTAAAGATAAACTTGGAAAATTTTAAAGGAATATTCAATTCTTTGAGCAATCATGATGGTGTTAAATTCTATTCATACCATGTATGATAAAACAAAGTTTCCTTTAACATTTTTGGTAAAAATTCAAAATTACCTCATTTGTAAAAAAATAAGAAGATTAATTTTAAACCATTTTATAAAAATTAAATCATGGGTAAAAATTACTTTAAACAATCATAGTATAATAAAAAAATTCTTGAATTTTTTTTATAAAACATGGACATAGAAGAAAAAAAATTACTAAAGAGAGAAATAAAATTGATTTTTCCTTAAAAAGGTCTTTCAATATTTTGAGTACTTAAAGAAAGTAAAATGAAAGAAAACATGTATTATCCATAAATAACTAGAGGATATTAAAATTCATGGTATTATTGAGATATATTTCATAAAATTTCATCATTGGAAACTTGATCATAACAACCTTGATAAATAATGAGATTGTAACATAAACCCCTTACCTCAAGTTCCACTTTCTTTAAAATCACTCTAATCTCATGTATAATATATTTAAATTTATTATAATTATATAATATAATCATGTAAATACTTATAATATTATATATGATACCATTATAACATTTCAATTCCCACTTATTAATAATTCCATACAAAAATCTTTATTTCCAGGTGTTAACAGTTTTGCTTTTCATGAGAATTTTGGTTAGGTAGTTCTGATCCTTATACTTTGATCAGAGTTCAATCATATTCATAATTTTAATTGTGATATAAATATCATATATATTCACTATATATATATATATTTATATTCTTCTATAAAACATAGATATATAAAAATGAATTGCACTATTCATGGAGATGGCAAGTCGTATGTATGCATTAACGTTGTTTTCACTTTTTGAAGGATGGAATGAATGAAAGGTAAATAATAATTAACCTTTATAGAATAATTATTATATTATATATAAAATATATATTTCTTAAATCTATAATTATTACCATCCATGTAAAACAAAATCAAAAAAAATCACATCGCTTTGTAGAGGTGGTAGTTCACACATACACATAATCGACATTATCATTTTCCAACTAATGGGAAGAAGGTGGATAACGATTGTTACACCACCAAAATAAAAAATAATTATATTTAAGATACTTAATTATTTATTTTATAATGGATACCATAGATTTATAGGAGTTATAATGAAAAATAAAATTGAAAATTCTTGGTTAAGAGTTATACCTCTTCATTGAGGAACCTTATTTGGTTTACACCTTTTTCCTTTAAAGGGTGGACTTTTGGAAAGACCATAAGATCTTGGAAATTATCACGAACCAAATCTGGTCACCATCAAAAACGGCGCCAAACCCAGCCCATGACAAGGCCCTAAAAAAATTCCCTACTCCCACAGGCTGGAATAAGTGTCCGGGTATCATTTATTTTGGTTTGGGAATGATTTACCTGAATATGGATACATAAAACATCAAAAACATTCGATAAATTGAATATGAAAAATTCATACCAAATGAGGTTTATAAGAAATTCAGAACTGAATAAATAGGTCTAATCATAGTACAAGAGGTCCAAATATAAATAAAAATAGTATAAAGTTAGCCACACAGACTCCACACGACAAGGGGTCATCACCCCTGAGTCGTCTCCACAACACTGCACCATAGGAGGGGACTAACAACCCAAACCACCTTCACCCGAGGCTATCTCTTTAACTGTGTCAAAAATAACTGAGTATACTTACACCCAATGGGTGTAATTAGTTTTTGATACTAATCCCAATAGGATACCACCCAAATATTCCAAAGAGTATGTAATACAAGGTGAAAAAGCATGTAGTTTTAATATGTAAGGAAAAGCGGCGATAAATTCTAAGAAATGAAACTTTCAATTGTAAAAAGTTTTCAAAATAAAACTTTCATAATGTTAAAAAAAATTGAATAATAAATGTTATATAATATAATTTACATCCAAACAAAATCTAATATAAGGTTAAATACCACAAATCCAATGAGCACCAAAACTGGGAACACCCCTAAGCACTAGATAGTCTCAGGCCTTATGTACCTTGTACCTAAGTGTAAAATATATATGCCACAATCATTTACCATGAATGAGACACTATTAGGGAACATACCCATAACCCAGTGGTCCTCAAACATCATTCATATATTTTATTTATAGTTTTTTTTTATCCAAAATGCTATGTGAAACAAGGAAAAAACCCATCTAAATCACTAACGTACTAGTACATATCCACCCACCTAGGTACCTGGGCTTACCCCTTTGTGGTCAAACAATTTCAGCAGAAAACAAACATACATTTTCATATAAAAACACCACCAATGGTCACATATAAATAATAAAGTATATATACACACTTTATACCACTTAAAACACACAACAAAACATTTTGATTTTTAATAAAACAACTTCTCAAATCTCACATTGTTTTGCACCCAAAACTCCTTAAAAACTCCACTTTACACACCATTTTCACACTTATAAGTCACAAAAACAAAAATTGAATCCCAATACCTTTCAATTACACCAAAAAATTAGTTATAGGGAATCTTCATATGAACCAAGAAGTGATATCTTTGTAAAACCCCCATTTTCACACAAACATGGCACTTAAAGTTCATATGCTTCACAAACACCATTAAAAAAAATTCTTAGCAACAACCAAAGAATATAAAAATTAAAAACATGATTCTAAGCCCTAATAAATTTCAATAAAATCAACTAATTAGTTATAGGCCAGACCCAAATTAAACAATTAAATATTTCTATGAAAAAACACCCAATTTCACATAAAAATGGAACTTAAACTTCATTTGCTTTAAAAATACCACTAAAATAAATTTTTTCACCAACAATAAAATTATATAAAAATAAAAATATTATAAACACAACAATATAATTCACATGTATTGTATACACATGGAATCACCTACCAAAATTGTTAAAACTTTGAATCCTTTTGTGCGAAAATTCAATCGCACCACCACCGCACATAAAGGAAGGTAGATCGAGCTTAAAATATAAATATTGGACCAATAAAACCCAAATTTAAACCCTAGGTTCGAAACACTAACCTCTATTAATTTGGTACTTCAAGTAAAGAGGAAATAAAACCGAAGGATGATGGAATAAATGACGGAGGAATCAATAACCTTGAAGAACCTTGAAGTTTCCCTACCAAAAACCCCATAAAAGATGGGTTCCATGGTAGATTGAGGGAGTTTGGAAACCTCCCATGGATTATGGGGTATAATGGGTGAATAATGGGTCAGATTAGGTTTATTTTTGGGAGGGAAATAGGAATTAAAAAAATATTTTTAATGTGCTGGACACCCTGCATGGTTTAGTAAATTGTGTGGCCAAACCGTGCGGCCTGTTCTGGCCACCCGAAAAGTGTTGTTTTACCTCTAATTATAGGGGGTACAAGGGGGAAACAAAGGGGGAAATATAGGCCAAGGATATGGGAGAAAAGTCCCAATATAAACCATCCTTTTCACTCCAAAACTCATCCAACACAAGGGTATAAACCACCTCAACAACTTACCCCACAAGTGGTTCCACTAGGATTGTCACTAATACAACTCCAAAACACCACAAAATTATATCATACCTTTGAAAAAATAGGATTACAAGTACCACAAAATACCCCCAAGACTAAGTTCATAGATCAATAACATAGGAGACACCAAAATTTCAAACCCGAAACACCCAAAAACCAAGAGAAAGCTAAGAACTGAAAGAGGATTTGAATCAAAGCATGGAATTGAAAATCCAGGTGTGACAGAAATGGAGAAAGAATATAGTAATGTATTATGATAGGGATTGGAAGAGCTATAAGGCTCATGAAGTATGTATAATAGAGTATATTCGGTATAATTTTATAAGGTAGGGAAATGACACACTTTGAATTACTTAAAATATTAAATAATATATATATATATATATATATCATAATCATTTCAAGGGGCACCAAGTCACCCAAAAATTAAAGATAAGATATGATGAGGTTGAAATAAACTCAAAATATAACATTTAGATAAGTCTTGGATGTATTATAAGCCTTATCTTCTAATTAAAATAATTTAAACTCATTTTAACATTAACTTGATAATTTAACATTTTATCATGATAAATTATTTATATGAAAAAAAGGGGAACATCTAAAAAAAATTAGACATGTTGATTATAAATTTGGAATCCAATTTATCGGGTTTAATTTCTATAGGTTTTTTAAATTACTTATTATTATAAGAACACAAAACTTATGAAAACTAGTATTTAGGAAAATATTAGATTTAAGAATAAATTTAATTGTACCTTGAAATAAAGTAATAAAATGATTTTCATGGATTTTTTTAGATAAATAATTAAAAAATGAATGATTTTAGGTTTTTTGGGATGAAAAAACTAAATAGAATATTACAATCATTCTGTTAAATACAAATACCCAAAATTAATTGTTAATTTGAATAAAATATGACTTATCTTAACAAAATTCAATCTAGGGATCTCAAAATAAAAATAATGATTTAAAATACATTATTGAACTATTTAAGGATACACTTGGTCAAAAACTTGTCATACATTAAGATAAAGGTATGTATTAGTATTATTTTAATGTTTTACCCCATTTTTTTAATCCAATTTTACCTCTTTTACCATGGTGACAAAAATTTACTATGGTTGCTATTCATAATGATCAAAAATTAAGATGTACCTATTATATTATATTAATTATTATTAAAAATTAACTTGTACCTAGATCAGGTTTTTTTAAAACTAAAACATATGTGTGTTCTAGGTTCAAGGCATCTTCCATAGTTATAAGTGGGAATAAATATAACACAAGACACCTGGGACCTCTTCCATAGTTTCCATGGGTATACAAAAAAAAGGAGTTTGAGTGATTATCAAGTATTCTCTAATTTAAGAATAAGAGTCAGTGTGTATAGATAAACAGAGTACAATATCACACTGCTCAAATGTAAATCATAAAACAGAGATGTAAAATAATAAGTGATGAAAAATGAGGTGTTTCTCGGTCATAATAACTTTAGGTTCTTGAGGGTCCTCATATTTAGATCAGTGAGGAACTTGAACAAGTTTCTCTAAAATTGAATAGAAATAGAGAGTCGTAGAATTCAGTTTTTTTCCATATATACTTTGAAAAACATCTACAAAAAATATCTTGATTCAGTGTATAAAAGGTTCTTGGTATTATATATGTTATACACTTTCACACTCACATGTATATATCAGCATATATGAAACATGAAAGATCTCTGTGGTCATAAGTGCATGAGGGAGTTATCTGAAAATATATAGCTATATCGATCCAAATTATCCATTGAAGAATAATAATAAAGATATCTAGGATCTTCATACTTATCATTAATTTATAAAACCTCTAACTTTTTCTTCAATACATCCGTGGAGTGGTCTAGAAAAAATAATTAAAAAAATACATGTGTGGATGTCTGCATTAACTCTCATAAACTAGCTGTTGGAAGTATTAAATTTGAATGAAGGATGGAACAACAAGGGTAGTATAAGGATAGTAGATCATATGGTGGTAGAACAGTATAATGGCAGCACATCCAGTAGTAGCACACACCAACAGTAACATAACCCAATGGTTGCACATCTGTAGGTAGCAGAACTCTAGTAGTAGAAGAACGATGGTGGTGGAAAAAATCTGGCTGTAGTAGAACTCTGGAGGTAGTAGAACTCTTTCAGTGGAATTTTTGAACTAATGGTAGATATTTTCTAAACATAGCCAATTTTATTTAAAAAATAATATACTATTATAAAATAGTAATCTCATTATAAACATAATAAGAATAATTTTTGATCATTAAAATAAGGAGGTTCCAACAATCTTACACTTTTTGATGATAAAAAATCATGGAATATATAAAAAAGATATAGGAATAAGTAGATGAATCATAAAATGAATGATATCTACTTAACATTTCAAATTTATAATGTAATATATTAAGAATAAATTTTGAAATAGAAGTAATTGAAACAAAATGAAAAACATAAACTTAAATTTGTAAACTTAAACCTTTAAAACTTAAATTCTATTAAAAAACTCTCCCCCTTTTGGGATTATAAAAATGATAATAAAACTATATAGAAATATAAAAAAATAACAAAAGAATAATAATATAAAAGATTCAATAAAATATATAATTCATTGGATTACATATCAAAAAAAATACATAGAAGAAATAATCCATACCAAAGACTAATCCTAGTCTGAATCACTCTTAGGTCTTTGGGATGTAGGAGCAACAGGGTCTGACTTTTCTAGAGGCAAGAGGAATTGAGGTAGATTTTGAGGGTGAATATGTAGTCTAAGGAATATATTGGATAAAAACCAGTTTGAGATGTCAAACTGCTTCAGCTGGGGTCAAACTAAAGATCTAAAACTAAGGAAGTAGAGGATAATAAGAAGTTTCATAGGTGAAGGCTGACATAGGGATGAACTTAGGTGCCAAAACTACTATACTAGACACCTAAATAAAGGGTTTCATCAGGTTCTCAAAATCCATGATGATATTCCCACATCACTTCATAGTTGTGAAGAAGTATTTATTCTCTCCCATAAATAGATTAAAAAGAGGGGCTAAGACTTTAGCTGATCTAATTGTTCCTTTAAGTCCCTAGTGATAGTAGTCATTCTCAAGTTCTCATATAGAAACTTAAAATTATAATTCCAATCATGTTTGGTATATATTCTTAAAAATTAGTATTAGATAGCCTTAGTGATAGTTTCTCTATTTCTTAGGGATTCATTCAAACACTCTCTAAACGGTTTATATATATTCTCACCATGTTTTTTGGTATACCGAAGTTCCACTTGATGAGATGTATAGATATCACCCATCATGGAATGAAAATCCTCTATGATTGTATCTCCGGTCATCACACCATCAAAAATAGATGAAGTAGGTGGATTAGTGTATATAGTACCAATAGTTGGGGGTAGAGTATCCATGCTATCTAAAAGGGATTCTTGTCTATTAGAAAAAACTGGTCCTCATCTCCTCCATAATGGACTTTACAACTTCCATCTCACTAGATAATATTCTATTCTCAATCTAAACCTCTTGAATCTTTAAAATCATATTGGGTTGAATATGTAATATTACTATATTAAAGATATTTTTGGTATCGGCTTCACTAAGATGAGTAACTAGAGGATTCTAGGATCTAAGAACTCCATTGAAATCAGAGATCAACCTCACTATGAAGGCTTCCAAATCATATTTGGAAACATAGTCTAAAGGTATATAAGGATTATAATGTAGAGATGAATAAATACTCTCAATACTAGTCATGATAGCATCCCCATGCTCTAATCCAATAATAGGAAAATTAGAAGGAAATGCAAGCAACTCATCAGACTCATTAATATTCTCTACCAGAGATCCTTTTGGATCTATTCCATTAGAAACTAAGATAGTAGGTCCACCATGCTCTGGTGGACTTATAACAACATCATCACTATCATTCTCTCTATCTGAATCTTTATGATAAATTCCAAGCATCTTTGAACCATGAGATGGACCCCCTTAGATGAAAATCCATCATCAGTCATGGCAGAAGGTTCATCCCTTTGAACTAACTTCTGGCAAGTAGAACCTAGAGATTCCTCCTCCTCAACAGATTCTCTAGGCTCACCTCCAACATAGGCAACATCATCATATTTTTGAAGAGTACCCGGAATCTCTACAGACCTAGTGAAACTGAACCAACAGATCAATGATGTGACTGATCCCTCTCAACACCATCATCGTTATCATCATAATGACCTTCTGATTCATGAGGTCCATCACCATCTCTATCCTCATTATCGTCTTCAAAACTATCTAACACTTCCAATACTTATTTAGAGGTCTCAGAAGAACTTCGAGCTTGTTCTTCTTCAGAGACTTCGGTCTATTCTTCTTTTCCTTCACTCAATAGGCTCTCTCTAGTTGAAAGTGAAACGGGTGGACTTGCAGATCTATAAGATACAATTAGGATTTTATCAATGTCTGGATCACTTCATTCATCAAAAGAGACATATTATTTCTCTTTTCCCTTAGCCAACTCCTCTTCCAATTCCTCTTCAAAAGAATAATTTCCAATTTCATCTGGCTTCAAAATAGGGTCAAAAACATTCTTATGTTTGGTAGGTTGTTCTATAGGATTAAAATCCCCATAAATTTTTTCATTTTCCTCCACCCATTTCATCATCCATGGATTCCAGTTGACCTTCATTATTTTATAGGTAATTTTACTTAGATAAAAACATCCACATTTTACATCTTCTTACTCTTCTTCATCAACCAAACCCTTGCCTTCTAACATAGATGATATCATCTTAGGATAAACTAGATAATTCGATATGGATGAGGACTTACACATGTTCATCATGTTCACCATAAGATATCTATAGAGATTAATTGTATCCCCTATTTTCCTAATGAATAAAAGGTAGACATATTGATACCTCATTTTACTAAAATCCCCTTTCCTAGGACATAGAATTTGTTGGATAAATTTGAACATAATTCTACACTCGCCATTGAGTTCAATAGCAGTAGGAATTCTTACTGATCCATTCCCAGTTAACTCCATAATTACATTCTTATATACAAAAATCTCACTATCACATGGTATAGAACCTTAATAGTCATCACAAAAACCTTAGTGAGGTACATTGATACACCTAACCCATTTATTTGAAGAAAAGGTAACCTATTTTACATATATCATACTTTAAAATACATCTTTATTCTTAAAAAATTTCTACTCTACATATTGATAAAAATGGTGAACCGACCTTGGATAAAATGGTCGATAATTACTTAAGAACTAATCTATCTATCCCTGGTCCTAAATCACCTTGAGCACCAAATACTTTCTTGACATCAGCTATTCCACATCTAATTATTTCTCTATAACAACCGTACATTTGATAAGTTGGGTATGTTTTGGTTCTATTGCAGCATGGATCGATTCTCTATGAGATTTATTCACAGGATGTGATCATACTAGAGACAACATTGTGGGGACCTTTACTCTCACCATATTACTGAATCAAAAGGTTAAGGAGGAGCCTGAGGAAGGTTAAAGATTGGGAGAAAAGTGAAGTTGAAATAGTTTAAAGGTAGGTGCAAGCAAGATTGAATTGAATTGGATTTAAGTTGGATTTTATCATTTAGGGATTTAAAATCAAAAAATATAATAAAATATAAATGAATAAATCAAATAAAAAATTTAACACAGAAAATAGGACCAGCAACAAAAAATAGAAACAGAGGCTTAGCTAGTAGATTCCAAATGGTAGATCTTTCCACTAGTGGATCACTAATGGTGGATCACCCAATGGAGCCAACGGTGGATCACCACTGGTGGATCACCAGTGGTGGATCGTCAGTGGGGGATCACCAGGGGGATCATAGGAGGGGGATCCTCAGTGGGGGATCGCCAATGGGGGATCACCAACGGAGGATCACCAATGGGGGATCCCTAATGGTGGATCAAGAATAGTGGATCTTACAATGGTGGAACTTTGAAGATATAAGATTAACTAAAATTTATCATTTCTAGTTTATTTTTGATATATTTTAATCTCTAATAATTCATGGGTTTTGTAACAATATTGGTAAGCTGATGTTCAATTTCTATAAACTCAAGATTTATATCACTTTTTTTCAAAATTATCTCTCAAAAAGTGATGTATTAAATCAATATGCTTTTTCCTAGAATGAGATATATGATTTTTAGAAATATTTAGCACACTTGTGTTGTCACAGTTTATAGGGACATTTCTAAATAAATATCCATAATCTAGAAAAGTGTGTTTCATCCACAAATTTGTTTCACAATAACTTCTTAAAACTATATTTCCATCTTCAATAGTGGAAAGTGAAATAAAATTTTTATTTTTACTACACAAAGATACTAGTAACTTGACCAAAAGGTGACAAGTTCTAGAGGTTCTTTTTATATCTAGCTTATAGCCACCAAAATCCTCATCTGAATAACTCACTAAGTCAAATTATTTTCCTCTAGGATAGAATGATCCTAAATTCATTGTATATTTGAGGTATTTGAAAAATATTTTAACATCAAGTAAATGATATTATTTAGTATTTTCTTGAAAATGAGAACACATACACACACTAAGCATAATATCTGGTCATCTAGCAGTTAAGTGTGGAAAGAATCTAATCATACCTCTGTAACTGGTTTTATCAACTAACTTTCCAATTTCATCAAGATCCATATTATAATTTTTACTCTTAGGAGTATCATTACTTTTAGTTCTATCCAAACCAAAGTGTTTTAGAAGGTATTTAGTGTACTTAATTTGATTTAAAATAATACTATTTTTATTTTGAAAACTTTTAAAACTAAGAAAGAATTTATGTTCAACTATTAAACTCATTTCAAATTCACTTTGTATTATTTTTGAAAAATCAGTACACAAAGAACTTTTATAATATCCAAAAATATTATCATCAACCTAAATTTGAACCAATAAAACATCCTTTGAAATTATTTTTCTAAAAAAGAGTTGGATTAGCTATGCCTTTTGAAAAGCCTTCAGAAATTAGAAAAGAGATGATCCTATCATATACCAAGGCCAAGGAGATTGTTTTAAACCATATAAATCTTTAGTTAATTTGAAAACATGATTTTGAAAATGAGGATTCTGAAATCCATGGGGGTTTTCAATAAAACATCCTCAACTATATAAACCTTTAGGAATAAACTTTAACATCCATTTAATATAGTTTTAAATACAAATTTTTCTACATAGGAAAGCAGTATTCTGATGGCTTTAAATCTATACACTATTGAAAAGGTGTCCTAATAGTCAATACCCTTTTCCTGACTTCATCCTTGTGCAACCCATCTAGATTTATTTCAAACTATAGTGCCTGACTCATCGACTTTGTTTCTAAAAACCCACTTATTTCTAATATTCATAGTGTCTTTAGGGCTATCTACTTATTCCCAAACTCTATTTCTTTTAAATTATTTGGTTCTTCTTTAATTTCTATCACCCATAATTCATCATTAATTTCATCATTAATGTTCTTAGGTTCAATATGTGAAAATAGTTCTTGATGTTTAACTTAATTTCTAAGAGAAGCACTAGTTTTTGTTCCTCTAATTATGTCTCCAACTACAGAATATAAAGATGGTATTTTTTAGTCCTAACAGTTTTAAGAAAAAAGGGTTATAAATATTGTTTTCTTCCACAGATTCAGGTTCAGGTTCAGGTTGTTCCACATAAGTGGATGATTTTCCTACTTATTTCATAGAATTTTCATAAGGTTTGTAATTGATATTCAAATTTTATAGATCATCTTCAAGGTTTTATAAAGGGTTCTTAGGCTCATATGGATCTCATTTCATAAAATTTTACATGGATAGATTCATCCACGGTATTTGTTCTTTTATTAAACACCCTATATGATTTACTTGATATTGAATAACTAAGAAAAATTCCTTTATCATTATTGGAATAAATTTTATCAAGATTATCCTTAGTATGAAGAATAAAAAATTTGCAACCAAAAATACTAAATTAATTAACCTTTGGACTTATACTATTAAATAATTCATAAGGATTTTTCTTTAAGAGAGGTATAATTAAAACTCTATTAATTATATAAAAAACTGTATTCATAGACTCTGCCCCAAAATAAATATGTAAGTCATACTCATTAAGCATGGTCTAGAAAATTTCTTGAAGGATTATATTTCTCCTTTCCACTAAACCATTATTCTATAGGGTCATAGGAGCAGAAACATTGTAATTATAGCCATTTTGTGAGAAAAATGATTCAAAATCTTGATTTTCAAACTCATGGCTATAATCACTTCTTAATATCTTAATTCTAAGTCCACTAATTTTTTTTAAATATTTTTCATAACTGGTAAAATAAGAACAATATTCACTTATGTGAGATAAAAATAATACACAATTATACCTAGAAAAGTTATTGATAAGAACATAAACATAGTACTTACCATTTAGGCTAAAAACTCTAGATGGTCTAAACAAGTCCATATGAACCAACTATAGGGGTTGATAAGTTGAAACTTCTTTCAATGATTTTAAATATATTTTGTGTTGTTTCCCTTTTGACATGGGATACAGACTCTATGAATTAAGAATTCTAATTTAGGTAGATCCTTGAATAAACCTTTCCTAGTTAGCTTTATAAGTAAATGAATATTTTAAGGACCTAGTATCCTATGAAAAAGACAATATTATCTATGAAAGGAACTTATATAGAAATTTTTTTAGAAATAAATGAATCTAAATTAACAGCATAAAAATTATCACTTATTAAAGTAGTAAAAACTAAATCATTTTTAGAATAAAAAACATTACAAGAATTATTTTAAAACTTAATATGAAAACCATAATCACAATGTTATGATATGATAATAAGGTTATACTTTAATCTATCTAAAAATAAAAATTTATAAATTAAAATAGTTTTAGAATTACCGATTTGACTGAGGATAATAATTTTCACTTTAACATTTTCACTGAAATTGACATGGCCACCATCAACCTTTATCAGATTCTTGAAACTTGAATAGTCACCATTCATGTGTCTAGAATAGTCATTGTCTAGATACCATAAGTTCTTGCTGGTTATTTTCAAGCATGTTCCCTATAAAACACATGTTACACCAAAGATGACTTTGGCACCCAAATCTTCTTAGTTCTAGAAATATTAGTTATTAAAGATTTAGGAATTCATAATTTCTAAACAGGTTTCATATTAGTAGATTTTAAAATTTTAGAAATAAATAATTTTTTAGGTCTAGAAGAATAAAAAATATTAGTCAAACTAAAGGAACTAGAACTGGGAATAAATATAATTTTAATGATTCTTCTATATCCAGGTTGATACCCTATTCCCATAGTATACTTGGGAGTAGTTTTATTTCAAAGAATATATTTAATAGTATTTATACCATTTGTAAATATTTCAAAATATTTATTTAGTTTCACCTTAGACAACTTTAACTCATTTTTCTCTTTCTAACAGTTGATCATTCTTATCATTAACAATAATAATACCTATCTTAAAACTATCAGTCATAGCAAGATGATTCTTTAAAATATTATATATATCCTTATGTTCATTAAATGTATCTTTCATAATATTATAGTATTCAAACATTTCTTTATTATACATGTTTTTATCACTATTTTAATCTCCAAAATGATTAGAAATTTGAATAGTAGAAGTATGAAAAACATTAAATACCTCAAATATGTTTTTTATAAAACACATGTTAGCTCTGCCATGCTTATCCTCTTGGGTTGAGTATGAATCACTCAAAATGTCTTCTGAAGCAATATAGGTTTTTTTCATGGATTTCTTGGACATCTTATCCTTATCATCATGTTTCTTTTTAAATATTAACTTTGGGAAGTGATCTTTGAAATGAAACTTCCTTTTTCACTCATACCAAATTATATTTTTTTTTGTATCATAATTTTTTTAATCATTTCTCTAGTTTCCTCTATTATCCTATTTTATTGTATAACTAGGCTTCCTAAATAACATATTTATCTTGTATAATTTTTTGAATCTTATGAAAAAATGGTACATCTCTTCATCACTATCGGTAGGTGACTCCTCATCACTTGAGGTGTATTCTTGGATTTTCTCCTTTTTCTTTTAATTAGTAGATTTAAAGGCTACATATTTTCTATTTGGTTCATCCTCCTCATCTTTGTTTAATTTTAGTTCCTCCTCATACATCATAAGATTTTCTATCCACTCCTTAACAAAAAAACTTAATAACATCACATGAATCTCGAATTGACACTGAGGTTTTCCTCTATCTGTCTAGAAAACACATCAATAGGTGCAACACTTGATCTTTTTCAGGAACTAGTTTTCCCAATGAATGCATTATATTCATGATCTTATTGAACCTAAGATACATATCAAAAATAGTTTCATCAAGTTTCATATTAAAGGTATCATATTTAATAGTATAAGTATTTAATTTCATTTCATTGACATTAGATGTTCCCTCATGAGAAATAACTAAAGTATCATAAATTTCAAAAGTTATAGTACATGTAAAAATTATATTAAATTTATCATCACCCAAAGCACAATATAAATCATTCATGAATTTACATTTCTTATTATAAGATGCTTTAGTAACATCACTCAATTCAGATCTAGTAGTTTTGGGTAGTTCATATTTTTCTTTAATAATAGTCTAGAATTCAAAACCCATGATTTCATTAAGAATTTTTATTTTAATTTTACACTGAGCATAGTTAGTACAATTAAAATAAGGAGGTTTTTTTATCAGATCATTCTTGTCTATTATTATCCATAAATAACTAAATTGATAAATAATATAACTTTAAGACCTTTAAAAGATAACTAAATCACAATTGAAAATATATTTGAAAATCCTTTGATACCAAATATTGGTTGGAATGAGTAACTCAATAGAGGGGGTGAATTGAGTACCCAATAAAAAATTTTCTTAAAAAAAATTAAAACTCCCCCAAATTAATCAAAAATGATCAGTTAATAAAAATAGTAAAATTATATAAGTTTGATCTTTCAAAATATTTCTCAAAGAGTAATTAGGGATCAGTTCAAAAAATATTTAAAATCCCCTTAAATTTTAAAATAAATTTAATTAATAAAATCCTTTATATAATCATAGGTTAATAAAAACTATCAAAGTATAAGTTTGAATGCAGATTTAAAAACAAATGTAGTTTTAAATTTGAAATGAAGAAATATAACAAAAAACACACAATGAATATATAAAAAAGGAGTTTAGTATCAAGATGATACTTAATCCCCTATACTTGGAAATCACCTAATTCCAAGTAAATTACTATAATAATAATATGATCCAAACCTGGATCTTTCTTTTACAAACAAAAGTACATAGGCTATCCAGACTCAACACCTATTCCACAGTTATACATGGGAAGAAATATAATGCAGTCCACACCGGACCTCTTCCATAGTTTCCATGGGTATAGAAAATAAAGGAGTTTGAGAGAATATCAAGTATTATACAATTTAATAATAAGAGTCAGTGTGTACTGATAAATAGAGTATATTATCACACTTCTCAAATGTAAAGCTTAAAATAAAGATATAAAATAAAAATATATGGAAATATGATGTTTTTTTCAGTCTGAATAGCTTCAGGTGCTCAAGGGTCCTCATATTTTTCTTGGTTAGGATCTTGAAAAAAGTTTCTATGAAATTTCATAAAAACAAAGTGTCGTAGAATTTAGTTTTTCTATCTTTATATTTTCTAAAAAATTATACAAAATTTTATTTATCCAGTGTATGAGTTTGTATCTATTAACTCACATAAAATAGTCGTTGTAAGAATTAAATTTTAATGAATGAAAAAACAGAAATGGTAGTAGGATGATGGTATATCATCTGATGATATCACGGTCCAACTATAGCACATCCAGTGATAGCACGCACCAATGGTAGCACAAGGTAATAGTAGAATATCCGGTAGTAGTAGAACTCTGGTGGTAGCAAATCTCTAGCAGTAGCATAACTCTAGTGGTAGTATAACTATAGAAGTAGTAGAACTCTAGAAGTAGAAAAACTCTAGCGGTAGCATGTTTAAACTAATGGTATATCTTTTCTGTACTTATCCAATTTTATTTGCAAAATAATATACTAATATAAAATAGTAATCTTATAATCATGATTATTTAGCATTAAAATAAAGAGGTCTAAATTAAAATGTTTTATTTATCTAAAACCTTTATAATTTTATTAATGTGGTTATTCTTATTCATACTTTCAATTTTAACCACTAGTTTATAATGGTCATGCTTAAATAATAATATTTTAATATTATATTATGGTTGCTTTAAACTCAGTGTTTTTTGTAACACAAGGTATCAAAATAATCAAATTTATTTAAAGATAAATATATTCTAAAATATCAGGGTGTTACAGTTCAATCGCTAGATGAAGGTGATAGAAAAAATAAAGGGGATAATGTTGAGGTTGATTGAAATTTTTTTGATGTTTTCCATTTTTGAGGTCTTGTTTCTATGAAGGCTATCATGATGAGATGAAAATATGCCTCAAATAAGGTCCTTATTGATGTTTCAAGTGGATGATGATCGAATGGGTGTATCACATTAAATAATAATGGGAACTGAAGCTGATTTCATTCTATGATTTGTGATTTTTGGTTTCTGTTTGCAAGTGCGTGACTGAAGTAGGCCCAAGTTCAAGACCAGTGACATTTTTTACCCAATAGGCCACCCCATTTTTAATCCCTTAAATCTTGAATCTATATGTTTCTTTTGAATGGATAACTATAATTATTAAAGAATGTGGAAAGTTTCAATTTAATGATAAAATAAGGGAGTTTCAGTGGTTCTCATGCATTGCATTACTAAGTTCAGAATTTAGGTAAAGATTAATTGACTAAAAAATTCAAGTCATGGAGTTGAAGACGTTGAGCTTGATCATAGAGAATATTCTAGAAATTTTTGAAATATTGGAATATGATCACATTTGAGGAATGAAATTCATTGAGAGAGTTTTTCTCAAGTCATGTGAGGAAGAATATTCACAATGATAGGCGTGTTATATAGAAGCCAAGGAGGTACTCTCAGAGATGTGACTATAAGATTGAGGTGGGAATTGGTGTGTGAATCGATATTAATAGAAGAAGAAGAATATGGAATAGATATGGGGGAGATATTTTTCATAGTGAAAGAGGAGAATGGTGTAGGAGAGTAATTTAGGATTTACACCACTAAGATCAATCAGATCAGGTGATATAGGTGATTATTATTCATCATTCTCAGTTTATATATTGTTGTTCTGATGGTTTTATTTATAATGAAATTATCATTTTATTTTAATCAAAAAAAATTATTGGTTAAATATTATATGGGGAATAGGATTGTACCGGTAACTATTATTAGTCCATTCATTCTAGTTTGTTGTAAGTTTCCCTCTTGATCACACTCCATTGAATTAATTTTCCAAAACCTCAAGCATCAATGAAAGTTTTCCTTGATCAAATTTTATTTGAACTTTTTTTCAACCTAGAGATCAATCTAGATTGTATATCAATAAGTTTTAAAGACAAATTAGACTTAGTGAAAACTGATTCATCAATTTGTGATTGAGTGAGTTCTATAATTGAAGAAATATAGGATTTACTAAGTCACAATCTGGCCTTCTGGAAAATTTAGTTAGCCTCCTTCAAATTAGTCCATTATAACTAATTGAAATTCATGTATGAAGGAAAAAATATATAAAACTATCTAATAAAATTACCCTATTCTTCATCTATTTGTTCATGTTATTTTTTGATCTTATTCCCTTTGATCAACTTCACTTCTTGAATCTATATTGTCTCATCATCATCATTATTTCTATCACCATTTTTTCATCTGTTTTCTTGAGTTTTGATTATTTTGTCTTCTTAGTCACAAAAACACCCTTCATTCCTTCCCAGTGGGCCAACCCCTACTCACCACAAAAATAGTTCTAAGTAGGGTTATAAATAATTAATTTGACCTTATCCAAGTCAGTGGCCTAGGTTTAGTCATGTCACTATATGACTTTCCTATTTCGTACATTATAACTACAAAAGTCTATAACATGATATCACATATCATTCTCAATGATATAGATATAGAATACTATATGATATAACCAAAACCATCTTATGGATTTAGGGAATATCTCCTTCAAATGAAGAATAAAATATTAGAATCACTCAAATAATGAATGAGGAGAATAATATATTTACATGTAAATGAATAACATGCCTTATTGTTAAGATTTAATCCTAAATAAATAGTGATTTTGATGATAATCAATAAGTAATTACCTATATATTATTTCATCAAAAACTGATCCACTAGCTTTAGAGTTACAAAGAACTTTAATATAGAATTACCCTTCAAAAATGGAAAGTTAGAATCTCCTATAAAGGGAGGGAGAGACTGATAGAGAGTTTCAACTTCAAACAAGATAAGAAATGGATGTGTAGGAATAATGTAGAAATTAGTTTATATAGTCCTCCTTTATTCAATGTAGTAACCTCTTGTAGTTTATAAACTTCATAATGTTCAACCAATATTTGGACACATATTAAAGTTATATGTTATAAATTGTAATCTATAACTTTAATTATCCTCTCTTAATTGCTAAAAATTATAAAAATTAAGAAACATATTTAATACATATCATCATATGAAATGGAAATCAAAATACATGATAATGATGTGGGATATATAAAATAGAAAAATGTAGTAGTATATAGATATCATTTTTTTTAAACTCACTCATTTCAAAACTTTTCATCATTAGTTTTTAAAATCAAAACACACATCCTTAAATACTTTATTTTAATAAATTTTAAAATTCCCATTTTTATAGAATATTTTTATAGAAACCTGTTTTACAAGACGTAGAATTACCTATTCATCATAAAGAAATTTCTATGATCATGCATACATGTATTCTACATCAAATGTATGTTTATAAACATTAGTAGAATGTAGATTTTTAAATTCCAATGGATGAAAGTATAACAAAGTCTCACATAAGATGTATTACTTAGTACATCGGACAAACATTCATTAGATGGAGGTAGACATGCTTTCTAAGTGAATATTTGTAAAATCTATCAGACAAATTATTCCATTCAGTCAGAATAACAATGTTTTTTCTACTAAACAAAATTTTGATGCACTGTAATGGTGCTGCCAAGGTGACCATTTGTTGAAGTTATGCCAAACCTTTCAAAGAGAAGATTGAGTTCATCTAAATTCATTGAAACAAACTCTAAATAATTTGGATTATGACCATTAGATAAATTCCTATAAATAGAAGAAAAATTCAAGGAAGAGGAATATTTTTTAACCCATGTAAAATAAATCTACTTTGAAGAGTTTATAAAATCTTATTACGTATGAACGATTCATTATAACCTTTAGTATATTTTTATGTAAGACATCTTATTTTGAGGTTTTTTTTAAATTCCTTAAGTTTCTTTTTTGTTTGTAATTGTTGTTTCTGATTTGGTGTGATTGAGGGATTATAAGGTTTAGGAAGATAGAGATTATGATATTCCTGATTGAGGGTTCATGACATAAGGGAAACAGAGGTTATTCTGATCTTAGTATTGAGGTATTTCTTATTTAAGGAATACATACCTTTATGGTTTTTTTAAAACCATGAATACCTAAAGTCAGGTTTACTGGATTCCTTTACACTGAAGATTAAAGTGTGGGTATTCTTTTTTATAAATTTTCTATATATTTTCTTAATAAATTTATAAATTCTTGTTATATCTTCTTTTTTACATTTCTTTATTTACACTTTTCATGTTTAAGGAAATTTTTATATGTTTGTTATAAACATTTCCTAAACTAAAATTTTATAAATTATCAGTATAAGTTTGTCTAATTACCTATTATATATTAGAAAAATGTTTGTCTAAAATACCTTTTTAAATATTATAAATCAATTTTAAGGTTTTGCTTTATAAACTACAATTGACCTCATTTTATATTCATCTATATACTCTTATGATCCTACATTTGGTATCAAAGAAGGTTCTACTATTATATTTGAAAATTTACATTTGTTAAACTACTACATTTTATATCAAAGAAAGTTTTTTTTGTAAATTTTTACACTAATGTGTTCTATATATAATAGTATTTTATTAGATTAGATGATAGGTTGTTTCATTAGGAAATTAGAGAATCTAAATCCTAGTAGACCACCAATTTTTAATAGTGTTGAATATGAATATTAGAGAGACAGAATTAAAACTTTTGTGATCAACACTGGGGTTGATAACTTTTTATACCAACTGGAAACTATGTTATTCCAAACAAATAAGTTTCTAATTTTACTAAAGATTAAAATTGTGAATATAAACTTAATTATAGAGTCAAAAATACTTTTCTATGTTATATAACAAGGAATATTTGTATTCATATTTCATCTTGTGAAATGACTAATAGTATTTAGAAAAATATCGAGGTTACACGCTTTGGGGCTACCAAATTTATTGAAACAATAAGATCTATGTTAAGATCTAATTATTAAGTTTTTATTTTTTACATGGAGTATATATTTATAAGATGAATTTAAGATTCATGAAAATTTTGAATATTTAAAAATCTCTTGGAGATAAGGATTTTATTGATGAAAATTTGTTTAAAAATATTAAATAAATCATTCCCAAAGAATAATAATCAAATAGAACAACTCCTGAAGATACAAAAAAACTTACAAAGTTGAATTTAGATGATATTATGGGAACAATAATTTAGTATGAGGGTGGGTTTAAAAGAGATTCTGAGGAAGAAAAGAAAAATAATTGATTATATTTTTATTCTACTTCTAAAACAATCAATAAATTCAAATCAACTGATAAAGTTACTATATCTTTTAAAAAGAAGAATGTAAAATTCGAGATAGAAAGTAGTTCATCTGAAAAAAGTGAGAATGAAATTTATAATATTTCCAAAATAATGAACAAGATAGTTGGTGAAAAGTATTTTTTTATAATTAAAAGAATAATCCTAAATAAACTATTGAAAATAAAGACTCTTATAAATTAATATGTTATGAATGAAAGAAATCGAGTCATATCAAAATACATTTTATTAAACTAGAAAATAATTATAAAAATTACAGAAGTTCAAGAAAGTTTTAAAAGAACAAATGGAATAAAATCCTGAAAGTTTGTAACACCTAGAGTGTAAGTGGAGGTGATAGTTCTTCTAAAAATTCTTCTGAAAATAGTAGTAATGATTTTAAAAATATTGGTTTCTATTAAAATATTCCCAAGACCAATAATTGATTAATGGATAAGGTATATAATGAATCCTTCACCAATAAAACCTTAAATTAAAATTATCCTAATTCTGGTGATGAAAACAGTTATATACATTTGGAAGAAGAAAAATCGCCTTCTTTTGATGATGAAGATTATTTACCAAGTTTTGAGGGAGTTTCAAGATATAAAACTTTGTAATAAAATAAAAACAATAAAGTTTTTAAAAACCTTGAAAAATAAAAAGAGGGAATTTAAATAACTATTTCAAGAATTTAAAAAACCTTATATGAATATTTTTAATCTTACATCTAAATTAATGAAAAAAAATTAATTCTAATTCATCGAATGAAAATACGGATTTAGTTATAAAACTAAATTATGATATATTTAGTCAAAAGAAACTTCTATCAAAATTTACTTTTGGGAAGGATAATTTTGATAACATGTATAGACAGATGAAACCTCATAGAAATTATTTTGAGATTGTTTTTACAAATTTTAAACCGCATTTACAAAATAATTACTTTGTTCCTAAAAGTGATGTTTTTTTTATAAAATTTCAAAATAGTGGGCGCTGAAAGAACAAATTTTCATTGAATAAAATTTAATATTTTGGTTTTAATAAATATTATATTTATAATGAATTAGAATTTGTATAATATAGAAATTTGGATATATGTGGATACCTAAAGTGTTATTTTATAATAATATTGTACCCAAGCAAGTTTGGGTACCAAAATTATAAATTTTTATTTTTAGGAAAATAAAAAGAGTACCAACCATAATAATATTTTTTATATGGATAGTGGGTGTTCCCATTACATGATTGGAAACCAACAATTATTTCTAAGTATTTTCAGTATGAAAGGAAGAAAAGTCACTTTCGGTGATAATTCTCATGGAGAGATATATGGAATAAGTGATATTGTTCTTCTTGGAAAGCCTTTAATTTCAAATGTTTTATTTTTATATGAATTAAGAACAACCTCATTAGAATAATTCAATTATGTGATGAAGTTTACCTTGTATACTTCAAGAATAAAAAATGTATTGTTCAAAGTTCAGAAGGTAAATTTATTCTCTCTGATGATAAGCATGATAATGTATACACACTAAACTTAGAAGGCCTTAGAATCAAATATCAACCTTACCTTAGTGAAATGAAAGATCAATCTTAGTTGTGGAATAAAATATTGGGACACTATAACATTATAATTTTAGAAAAAGTTTCTATGAAAAAAAAATTTAGAGATCTACCAAATCTAAGATTTAATTCCTCTAAAGTTTTTTATCCTTTTAAATTTATAAAAAACATAAGTCAAGTTTTAAACCAATTTATGAAGTTTCAAATTATGATACTTTACAGTTAGTACAAATGGATTTATTTGGTATAAAATAAACTATAAGTACTATTGTAAAATACTATATATATATTTTAGTTGATGACTACACTAGATATACATGGGTCTATTTTCTAGAGAAAAAATTGGAATCTTTTTTTCATTTTAAAAACTTTATAGATTGATTTAAAAATAAGAAAAATCTACCTTTGATAAATATTTATAGTGAACATTGTAGAGAGTTTATAAATTCAGATTTTGAAACTTTTTGTGGTAAAAATGTTTAATACATAACTTCTCGGCTCTTAGAACACCACAAAAAAATAGAGTAGTTAAAAGAGTAAATAGTGTTATTCAAGAGATTACTATAACCATGTTGAGTGAACACTCAATTGATAAACATTTTTTGGATGAAGTAGTTAGTACTTCCTGGTATACTATAAATTAGGTTTTAATGAGACCTTTTATTAATAAAACTATTTATTAGTTGTGAATTGGAAGAAATCCAAAACTTTATTAATTCAAAGTTTTTTATGTAAAGTATTCATAATGAATACTAAAGATAATTTATAAAAAAATTCTCCAAAATCTAATAAAAAAAAATTTCTAGCCTATTCTACATCTAGTATGTCTTATAGAGTTTTTAATAAAAATACATGTACTGTTGAGAAAATAGTTCATTTCAAATTAGATTAAACTGATCATTTTTTTTAAAATAACCTAAAACCACATATTTAGATTTTATTTTTAAAACTAATTTTCAACCCATGTTAGAAAACTCTTCACATAAGAGAAAGGCTTAAGATTTTTTTTGAAGATATACCTCAGGAAGAAATTCAACCTGTTGATGAAGAATGGAGTTTTACCAATCTAATAATTCATACATCCTTAGGAATCATCCCCCTGATATTATCATTTATGATGTAGGACAACCAGTCAAAACTAGAAGTTATTTAATAAATAAAACTAAACATTGTGTATTTTTATCATAATTTATGCCTAAGACTCATGATTATGATTTAGGTAATGAATATTGGATAAAATAAATATAGGATGAACTGAATGAGTTTGAGAGGGATCAATTTTGTACTTTAGTTGAACATCCTAATTATTCTCATGTAATTGGTATAAAATGGGTTTTCCATAATAAAAATGATGAAAATGGAATAATTGTTAGAAATAAAGAAATTCATGTTACAAAGGGATATAATCAATAAGAAGGAATATACTATTAATAATTTTTTCTCCAGTAACAAGACTTGAAGTTATTCGTATTCTTCTATCGTATAAAGCATTATTAAATGTCTCTATTTTTCAAATGGATGTGAATTGTGACTTTATTAATGGATATGTTCATAAGAAAGTTTACGAATAAAAACCACCTGGTTTTTAAAACATAAAATCTATAGATAATTTTTTTAGACTTACTATGGTACTGTATAAACTCAAAAAATCCCTAATTTATTGGTATGATATATTAACCATATTTTTGTTACAAAAAAATCTTTAAGGGAGCTATAGATCTAACACTTTTTATTAAAAATGTTTCCAAATATACCATAATTGTTTATATTTATTTCAATGGAATTATATTTGTTTCAACTCAAAAATCTATTACTACTTCCTTTGTGGATCTTATGAAATCTGATTTTGAAATGAGCATGATGGGGGAACTAACTTTTTTCCATGGTTTTCAAATTTCTCAGAAACCAGAAGAAAATTTTATATCTCAACAAAATTAAATAAAATATTTACTTAAAAATTTTGGATACAATAATACTAAAATTATAAGTACTCCTATAAGAACCTAAAAAACTTTATATATTGATGAATATGGGAAACTAGTTGATAAAAATACTTTTAGAAAATGATCAATAGCTTACTATATCTTAATGCTAGTCATCTAGACTTAATGTTTTATGTATTATTATGTGTGAGATTTCAAGTAAATAAAAAATATTCTCACCTTAAAGCTGTAAAATGAATTTTTAGCTACCTTAAGAGAACTATGGATCTTGTATTTTTTTAATTCTTATGGGAATGATTTTAAATTAAAAAGTTTTTAGATTATGAATTTGGGAGATGTAAAATGGATAGAAAAATTACATTTAGAACTTTCCATTTCTTAGGAGATGATTTTGTTTCATAAGAAATAACACTTAGTATCACTTTCCACTACTAACTATGAATATGTAGAATTTAGAAGTTGTTGTTCTCAAGTGTTGTGGATAAACCACACACTCACTGACTTTTCCATGAGTTTTAGTAAAACTCATATTTTGTGTGATAACACAAGTACCATAGATTTATATAAAAACCTATCATATCACTCCTGATCTAAGAACATAGATATAAGACACTATTTTATTTTGGATCACACATAAAAAGGAGATATAATTTTATAATTCATCGGAATGCAAGGAAAACTTGCTCATTTTTTTAAAAACCACTAAATTCTAATATATTTAGATATATTATACAGATTCTAGGAATCATAAACATAAAATGATCATTAATATATACTTTTTATTGAACCATCTCATTACAGTGAAAAACTCCTTGAAAAATAGGGAGAACATTTTTTTCTATGTTTTGAATATTTCAAAGTTTTCTTTCTTGAAAAACTTTTCATAAAAAATCAAGGAAAATTTTTTCATTGTCTTAAAATTTTTCTAGTTCTTCCTTAAAATATTTCTAGACATATTTTACCTAAAAATTTTCAGGATAATTTTTTCTTAAAAAAAAATTGAACATATTTTTTTAAGACAAAATTTACTTAAAATTTTCAGAAAAAGTTTTAGAAAACCAAGAGTTACAATCACTAGAAAAAATAATGGTAAATAAAGTTTATAATTTCTTCTTTGAGTGGTATTTTTTATTTCACTCTTCATTGTTTTAACTTGATATATTTTTTTATGAAATTTTTTTTACAAACATATAAGTTTCATCAGAACATAAGTTCATCCAATAAAACTTATATGTTTATATTTCTAAAATTTCAATATATCAAACATTTTTTCAATATTTTGAGAAATAATATCGATTTTTAATCAAAGAGGGGGTTTATTTTTGAGTAATTGGATCTATATAATTTGAAGAGTCTCTCTCATTAACTTTATTTAAATAGGTGTGGGTCACCACTACTTCTTCACTGCTTGTCTCTAACAATAGCTCTTATTAGTCTAATCTTTCTCCATCTGATCCCTTCAAAATTCTTTTGATTATTTAAGCTTCATCTCATCAGAAAGATGGACTCCCTAAGTAATATTTTTACCATATTTCCTATGAAATAAATAATTGAATAAATATACTGGAATGAAAAATATAACTCTTCACTAAATTCTATAATTATTTTTCAAGTATGGGAAGGTATTTCTGTTGAAAAAGATTATTTTGATCTCTATTTTCTAGATATAGTCAGTTGAGTTTAGTGAAGAGTAAAGTCTTAAAGTTTTAATTATTTATCTTTTTGGAGATTTATATAAGTTAAATATACAACAAGTGACTGAGTTGGTTGGAGTTCCCTTGGAAGGATAAGTAAGCTTAGTAACTCATAAACATCCTGACAAGTTATAAAGTTATAAAAATTATATGCCAGAAACTTGTTTGTTTGATTCTTATGAAAAGTTATAAAATTTCACAATATTTCTTTATATGTGAGAATTATGTCCATTTTAATGCAAAAATATCTCACTCCAAGGAAATTATATAGGGATACTCTTGAAGTTCAGGACATATATGTTTTGAATTTTCTTTGTAATATGAGAAAATTAAATCTTATGAAGTTTATATTCCTTTGCACATAGGGTGTCAATTGTGGGACTATAAAGTTTAAGATTATCTTATTTATGAGTTTTATAAATATATTTTTTGTAATCTTCATGGAATTATATAAAATAAAGAATAAAGTAACTCTAGTAAGGGAGAAAACATCTTTTATTGGTCATGATAGAATAAAAAAGATGAGAGTTATGTTTTTTATCACTAAATATATTTTTTGAAAAGTTAAAAAAAGTTACATACAAAATATAAGGAGAGAATATAAAGAAAAGGTGTTATAAAAAATAGATTTAGGTGAATTTTCCTCTCTGTTTCCTATAAATAAATCCAAGACTATCTATGATGAGGCATTTGTTTCTTTTATAAAAAAAGAAATAATAAAATAAACCAGATAATCTATGTTTTGGAATCGATAAGGCTTAGGCCTTGGATTTTAAAGAGGATACTTAGAAAAACTTTTTAAAGAATAAAAGAAGAAAATTCAGTAACATAAAGATAAGAAATCCAAAATGGATAAGGAGTTATTAAAAGGGGTTAAAGAAGCACATTAAAAAGTTGTGTTTCTACTCAATTCGTTACTCAGTCTATTGTACATTTTTTTGTTGTTCAAAAAGATGTTTGATCAATGAAATCACTAGTAAAATCTCTATCTATTTAAAATAATAAATAAAAATAATTTGTAGAAGAAAAATATCAGTTTGAAAATGTGAAATTTGTAGTGGAAATTTTTTTGAAAATTAAGGGAAAAGTAAAAAAGAGGAAAGAATCTGAGATTGCTATAGAATTGAAAAAGACTTTAGATTCTGAGGAAATTTTAGATGCTTCCTCAAATTCTATATCATCTCAGTTTGAGGAAGATGTATCTATAATAATTTCATACAAAGATAATTATTCAGAAGAAAAAGATCATCTCTCTCAAATATAGGAATCATACATAGAGGAATTAAATAAAGAAGAATCAGATATATAAGTTAAAGTTTTATAAGTTTTAGAATAATAAATTGATGAATGAAAATAATAATATGGAACTTATAAACCTTCAACTCTATCTATTCCAAAATTTACTTCTAATTCAACTCATGCCAACACCAGTACAACTCATCAAATTATAGAAATGAGATTTAATTATTTCAATGAAGTGTTAAATAATCTTGAAGATTCCCTAAAATTATTCCCTGTTATTCAAGTGATATGTAATTATATTCAAGGGAAGATTGATGTGTAAGAGAATTCAAATTCGTGGAAACAGCTAGAGGAAACAACAATCCAAAATTTGGTAGACTTTAAGGATTTAAAAGGAAAATCAAAAGAAGAGTTGAGAAAGTTGAAAAAAGTTGTTAGATGGATCAAGAACATAGAGGGAGAGATAAAGTTTTATGATGATAATATTAAAGGAATTAAAAAGGAAACAAAATCAATTTAAATGGTTTCTAGGTATATTATTTTAGTATTCAATGAAAGATCAAGATATATTGAAAATATTAAGCCTATTTTAATAAATCAAGATGATGAAATTTCATATCAAAATAATAGGATTAAATCTCTAAAATAAGAGGTTTCAAATATGAACAAAGAGACTAAGAAGTTATAATCTCTAGAATAAGAGCTGTTGATTAATTAAGAGAACAAGAAGCTAAAATATCTTGAATAGGAAGTAGGGAATCTAAAATCAGTTTTTGCATAATTTGAGAAGTATCAAGAAGATGTAAAGAATCTAAAATTCATTGCCAAGAAATTTTCAAATAAAAGATGAAGTTTTCTACTAAACTCTTGATTTTTTTTAATAAAGTAGACTTGACTTTTTGGGTTTATATGTTGATATGAATATTCTTCCAAAAAATTTTGGATGGATTTTTTCTCCAATTTATTTGGATGATTTTCTTCTATACATATTTTTTATGAATGTTTACTTTCAAATAAATTATTTCATATTTTTTTCCTAAAATTTTGAGTACACTTTCTATATTCTCATAAATATTTTTGAAAATCAAAAAGGTGGAGAAAAATGAGAAAACCTACATTTCAAATAAAATTTTTAGAAATTTTTTTTTCAAGAAAGGTGGGTAGTGAATAAATATGTAGAAATTGATAAAGAACTAAAATAGTTTAAATTTTATAAATGTGTAAGTCAAGGGGATAAGGTATTTTCAAAGTTATTTAAACTTTCATTTTTCTCTTTGGAATTTGGGTTTTGTGATTTCTAAAAAGGGGGATATTTTTGAGTTGAAAGTTTCTTTTCAACACTTCCTAACCTTAGTTTTGAAGATTTCAATACACTTCCTTAAATAATTTATTTTACTAACTTGTTTACTTCATAATTTTTTAGAATTTTTTAGGAAACTTTTTCACCAAATCTAGAATTACCAGTTCATCAGATGGAATCTTTCTATGATCGAACATGCATGTATTCTACATTGTATGAAAAATTATAAACATTCATTGGATATAGATTTTTAAAGTCCAACTAATGCAATTATAACCATGTAGTAACTATAGTTTTGATTTATAAGACTTTATAATATTTTTATGAATGTTTTTGAAGCTTGGAGTTGAGTCGGCGCAGGAATGCAGGGCCTGAAGAGCCTCGGTGCAGTGATATCAAAAATATTAAAAATATTTTATCAAGCATGTACATTTTCCTTGAAAATGTATAATAACTCCTGATAGGAGTCTCAGATTGTAAATATGAGATTGTTGTTGAGTTCAGAATGTGGATTTTACCCTAGACACAACATAAGGTTTGTTGGTGTTGGTTGATCATTCATGGGAGAGGGTTGGCAGTGAGTTAAATGGAGTTTATTGATTTAATAAAAACTAAATCAATAACCCCCCCTGTGTGAACATATAAGAGGAGGAGATACACCCACCCCAAGATATGTATAAAATTGAGGTAGAACCAAGTATAGAAGGTGATGCCTATCTTTGATCTTGACACTGATCACTCCTGGATTGTGGTGTAGTGGATTTAGAGTGTGGATATTCACCTGAAGTTTTTATGTTTCTTCATGAGGTAGGATGATTTTATTTTTAAGTATCGATCACATTTTTGTGTTGTTTTAAGGTTTTAGATCCCTTTTACAACTTTTAGGGACCCATAAGGGTCAATCTGTAGGTTTCAGTGGAAACCATGGTGTTTTTGGTGGCTTGTAGGGAATTCCCATTCGGAATTTCTAATCACATGTTGTGTAGTGTAGGATTACACATAGTGTGCTCTTCCCATTCAGGAAAGATGAATTTTGGGGACTAAATGTTGTGTAGAGGGGGTACACATCATGTAGTGGTCCTAGGTCATGTGTTCGAAGACATGAATAAGCATGCCATGTAAATATAAATGGTTGTGTGGCATTACACATCTAGAGTACTGAAAAGACGTTGTTGCACACACTCTCAAAATAATTATTTGTGATTTTACTAAGTGCAGCACAGTGGCTGACCTAGGTCATTCTATTAAGGAGGAAGTGAATTAAAAAATTATTAATAGGATTTAAGTATGTAAGAAAATAGTTCAAAACAAATGAAAATAAAGACAAGGGGTTTGTTTTGTAACTTTTTGAATAGTAAACTAAACAAGAAAATGAGAAGTAACAATCAAGTGACAATTTCTTTAAAAAAATACTTATATGAGAAGATTTAGTTGATCTAATATTTACCCTTAATAATTAATTTATCCTTATCCCATATGATTATAATTCATTCAATTGTAATCCCCTAACCTTGTCAACCCTCGAACCCTATAGAAATTAACAAGACCAAAAATATTAGAAAAGTGAGCCTTCGGTCAACTTCGGGACTTCCAATCAAAGCACCCTGCCTTTATTGTGATCCAAAAGACAAATTATGGTCAATGGTAAATTATTTAAGTATATCCTCTCTATATTTGAGAATTAATTGAGTTGGGTATGATAATTTAACCCTATAATTTTATCCCAAGTTGATTAGATTTTGCGATTGAGGTTTCACTCATACGGTTTACACAAGACCAACCACGCGGCCAAATGTAAGTCAATCGAGTAACATAGAAATTATAACTCAATTGATCATAATTTAAAAATTACATTATGTTTATGGATACAAAATAAATAAATTAAGGGAGTGTGGATTAGATCAACTACGAAAGAAATCACTCTTCCATGGGTGAAGTTGTCATCGTGGAGACGTTTTGCATAAGCAATGGATTGAAAGGGGAATACCCAATCTCGTCTCCACTATTATATTCCAGACCAAGAAGAAAAAATAATAAGATGAAAAGAGAATAACACAAAATATTTATTGAATAAAATTCATTTTACAAGCATAAAAACAAGGAAAAACAAAGAGGAGGTGGGAGAGGAGAGCCTTCTTGGAAGAGAACTTTGCCTAAGGCCTTACTTCTTACAAGGGTTTTGAGGTGTTACCAAGAGACAAATTTTCTTAAAAACCTTCCCAAATCCTATAAAATCCATAAAAAATAGTTAAATCCTTATTTAAACATAGTTTTTTAGGGCTAGAGTTACACAACTTTTTTAAGTGTGAAATGAAAACTCGGATAAATATTTTATTCCAATTTTCACCGCATATTTGACCTCTAAAACGTGTGAATTGGCCGGCCTTATAGAAGGAATATTTGTTCCTAATTATTTCCCGAGATTATCTCCAAATTTGTGATCAATATAAGTCTGGATAAAGAAGATACGGCCCAAATAGTGAAGTGGTGTCCAATCTGGATGGTTCTGTCCAACTTTGTCTTCATGGCCCATTTACTCCACACAAATGCATGATCTAGCTCCCATGTCCAAAATAAAATTTGTATACCGTTAAGTTAGGAACATAGTTACAAAATGTTAACTCAAAATAATTTACATAACAATATTTATTTCCGAAATACTACAGTGAATCTTAAAACGATAAAACTGGAATTTTCATCAAATTTGAAAATGAATGATCTAATCACAACTATTTCATAATCGATCATATTTAGCATAATTTGAGGAAATTATATCATTTATTATCAATAAAATATTCAATAAAATTGTGTTTTATCAAATCCCCCACACTTAACCTTTTGCACTCCAGGGAAAAAGCTCATATCATGTATTCGAGAAAATTGTCACAAGATACGCATGTTCATATTTCTAAATCCACAGTGGAAATGTAGGCAAAGTAAGAATCTCATAAAAAAGTAAATATTTATAAATTTTAAATTCATTGTCTCATAAATTGTGTCAAAACAAAATCCAGTGAGATTCATAACATTAATAACATAGAAACAAGTCATGGGTCTACCATGCCAACAATTCTCCACGTGTGTGTGTGACAACCATTCTAAGCTCAAAATCCACCCTTTATTTAGTATATTCCGGTCATGTAAAATAATTATTCATACTTGGTTTAATTCACCAAACTGGTTCTACATTCCTTTGCAATCAAATTTCAAGACTCGCTCACTTAATCATTCCCAAAAGTAAAACCTTAAGCTCCCAACCTAGATATCCCCATATGTTGTACATTTCATTACTCCCATCATTTATTTATTTTTTTTGTTTTTTTAAGTTTCATTTGGAACAAATCTCACACTCAACTCTCAACCCATGTTTGATCTCCTCACGACACTAATTTTAATAGTTATAACAAGATCAAAGGTCAAGTAAAAGTGGCTTTTGACCTATCCAAGACACAACCCTTTTTTAGGGTGTACAATAGTTAGATAATAGGTACACATGCATAGGTAAATTTAGTACAGTAATGAAACCGATCGGAAAAGAAACAAACATAGGGATCAACCAATGAATTTTTTACCTAGATTTGTTATACTTTCAATTGAGTAGGAAAAATTTCACAAGTCATGGTTGAGTGAAAATTTGTGTGGAGAAATCAATGACACAATTTACCATGAACAAATATCACAAATAATGATGTCAAAATATAAAAGGATTTATAATGACACAACCATTCATATCATCGACGACTTCAATTTTTATAAAAATCAACCCTTGATGATGAAATCTTACTCATGCTTATCATTCTACCAATGAATTTTGAAAACAATCATTTTCCATATGTTACACATGAGAATGTTACATGATATATATATATATATATATTATATTTTTGTTTTGGTTTTTTTTTTGGTTTTTTTTTTGAAAATTTTAACCAAGAAATTAATAGAAAATACGCACAAAACACACAAATGAAAATCCTAAATATCTACCCCAAAATATTGTCCCCTCCCCCACACTTAAAACATTGTATTGTCCTCAATGTGATCCTATGAGATGATATGTGCACATGAAAATCAGAATTTTAAATAGGACAAATAATATAAAAGTGAAAGGGTTAGGAATAGCCTGATATGCTCAAGTGATAATGGGGTCATGCAGTGTGATGAAATCTACTACATCAGTAGAAAGTCCCTCAATGTATTTCTTCAAACGTTTCCCATTGAATATAAAGATCCTTCCAGTGTCCTCTTGTGTGATCTCCAATGCACCATAAGGAAATACATTAGATATAATATAAGGACCCAACCATCTAGAATGCAACTTACCAGGAATCAGCTTCAGTCGTGAACTGTATAAAAGGACCTTCTCTCCAACATGAAACTCCCTTTGTTGGATCATTCTGTCATGAACTGCCTTTGATCTTTCCTTGTAGAGCCTTGAGTTCTCATATGAGGACAATCGAATCTCCTAAAGCTCTTAAATTTGTAGCTTCCTTTTAATTCCATCTTGGGCCAAATCCATGTTGCATTTCTTTATAGCCCAATAAGCCCGATGCTTGACTTCCACGGGGAGATGACAGGCCTTCCCAAAGACAATCTGAAATGGGGACATACCAATGGGAGTCTTGTATTCTATCCTATAAGCCCACAATGCATCATCCAAGCTCTTTCTCCAATCCTTCCTATTCGGCTGCACGGTTTTCTCCAAAATTTGTTTCAATTCATGATTTGAAACCTCAGCCTAGCCATTTGTTTGTGGGTGGTATGGTGTTGATGTTTTTTGTGTCACCCCATGCTTCTGAAGGAGGGATACCAAATTCTAATTGCAAAAGTGTGTCCCTTGGTCACTGATGATGGCCTTTGGTACTCCAAACCTACAAAAAAAAATTGTCTTGACAAAGTCCACTACAACATGAGAATCATCAGTCTTTGTGGCCTTAGCCTCCACCAATTTTCTCACATAATCAACAGCAACCAAAATATACAAAAAACCAAATGAACTAGGAAAAGGACCCATAAAATCAATGCCCCACACATCAGAAATCTCACATAATAGTATGGGTTGTTGGGGTATCTCATGTCTCTTATAAATGTTTCTCGTGTGTTGGCAATGAGAGCATGACTTACAAAACATGTGTGCATCATGGAATAAGCTGGGAAAATATAATCTAGAGTCTAAAACTTTCATAGCTGTCTGTTGGGGTCCAAAGTGTCCACCACAAGCAAGTGTATGACAAAATTGTAGAACAGACTCAAACTCATGATTAGGAACACACCTCCTATAACTTTCTCACTACACATGATCCATAAGTAGGGATCATCCCACACATAAAATCTAGACTCACTCTTTAACTTTTGGACTTGATGTTTCTTTAAATTTATAGGAATTTCATATAAAACAAGGTAGATCACTAAAACAGCATACCAAGGATGCGTACCTAAGATGAAATAAAGATGCTCATTGGGGAAAGTGTCCCAAAGTGGTACTTGGTCCAAGGTGTCATCCTATAGTGAGTGAGTAAGCCTACTCATGTATTCCACTACTAGGTTTTATAACCCCTTCTTATTCTTTATCTTAATGTCAAATTCCTGAAGAAGGATCATGCATCATATTATCCTGGGCTTTGCGTCTGGCTTCTTCAAGAGGTACCTCAGAGCTACATGGTCAGAAAAAAAAACTACTTTAGAGCCCAATAAATATGAATGAAATCAATCTAAAGCGAATATGATAGAAAGAAACTCATTTTCCATGGTTGTATAGTTTTATTGGGCTGAATCCAGTGTCCTTGATGCATAGGAAATTACATGTTAACGTCCCTCCACTATTTGAGATAAGACTTCTCCAACCGTGAAGTTGGAGGCGTCATACAGAAGCTCAAAAGGAATGTCCCATTGTGGGGGTTGTATGATCAGTGGAGTGGTGAGACACTTCTTTAGATCATCAAAGGAAGTCCTGCAAGAATCATCAAACACAAAATCAGAATCCTTTTGAAGTAATCATGACATAGGAAGAGCAATCTTACTAAAATATTTGATGAAGCGCCGATAAAATCCTGCATGACCTAGGAAATATCTAACATTACGTACACATGAAGGATAGGGTAAGGATGAAATGATATCTACCTTATATATATCAACCTCTATCCCATGTTTTGAAACTACATTCCCTAAGACAATGCCATGCTCTACCATGAAATGACACTTTTCAAAGTTCAAGACTAGAATTTTCTCAATACAATGATTCAACACATTTCCCAAACTACTTAGACACTCATCAAATGAGGTTCCATATACTGTAAATTCATCCATAAATACCTTCATACAGGTCTCAAGAAAATCAAAAAAAATACTCACCATGCATCTTTGGAAGGTACCTAGGGCATTGCAAAGTCCAAACAGCATCCTTCGATAGGAAAATGTACCGAATGGACAAGTGAATGTTGTCTTATCCTAATCCTACGGAGCTATAGGAACCTGATAATATCCAAAAAATCCATCCAAGAAATATTAGTATGTTTTCCCAGCTAGTCTCTCAAGCATCTGATCAATAAATGGGAGGGGAAGTGGTCTTTGTGAGTGGTTTGATTTAGTTTCCTATAATCAATACACACATGCCAACTGTTTTGCACCCTCATTAGAACTAACTCATCTTTCTCATTTTTAAAAACTGTAACACCACTTTTCTTAGGCACTACCTGAATAGGACTTACCCATAGAGAATCTAAAATGGGAAAGATTATACCTGCCTCGAGCATTTTTTCAACCTCTTTTTTAACAAACTCCAAAAGTGTTGGATTGAGTCTCCTTTGTGGCTGCCTAAATGGTTTAGCCCCATCATCCAAAAGAATCCTATGCATGAAAATTGAGGGTCTAATACCTGATATGTCAGCCAAGGTCCGCCAGATTTCCCTGATGTTCTCCCTCAAAATATTCAAAAGTTTTTCTTCATGTTCAAAATGGAGATTGTTAGCAATGATAACAGGTAATTTCTCACCACTCAAAAATTATGAGTATTTGAGATTTGGTGGCAATGGATTGAGTTCCAGTGTAGGGGGTGGTGTATGGATGGAGAAATTGAAGGAACTATAATATGTGCACAATGAACATTATTATCAGAATAGAAATAATTAAAATCAGAGAACAAAGCATCAAATCCACCATCATACTCTACAGCCACGTCATAATCAGAGTGAAAATGATCAAAATTAGAATATGAATCCCTTTCAAAATAAAATCTAAGAGAGTCTTGTGCATTCAAAATAGGTGTGTAAGTACTCTTACACATCAAACACGAACCAATGCTCATAATCATTCTAAGAATAGGATAATCAAATCCATGTGGTTTTTACTTGGTGGTTCAAAATGGGAGATAAAAAATGCAGAATGGTCCTCTGAGGGGTACTTTATGGAGTCCATAACATTAAATATCACAAATTCATCTCCAAACTCCATGTAAAGTGTACCCTCATTGACATTTATGATAGTTATTGGAGTTTTGAGGAAGTTCCTACCTAATATAATGGGAGCACGTGAACTTACATGATCTTCCTCCATTTTAAGAATATAGAAGTCTGCTGGAAAGATCATGTCTCTTATCTGGACAAGTACATCCTCAAGGACTCCCGGTGGATATGTCGTAGCTCTATTTTCCAACTTCACCACTACTTTCGTCAGTTTCAACTCACCAACCTGCAAATAAGAGAATACAGAGTGAGTCATTACATTTATGGAAGCTCCTAAATCACATAAATCATCAGAAAAGTGTAACTCCTCTATAGTGTATGGGATGGTGAATGTCCCTGGATCCTTGTACTTTGTTGGCATTACTTGAGTTGGTGTAATGAGTGCTGAAACATTACTTTCAAGGTTGATCCTCTTATTTTCCTTGATCCCTCTTCTATTGGAACAAATTTATTTTAAGAATTTGGAATACCTTGGTATTTGTTTAATGGCTTCAAGTTAAGGGATGTTGATCTCCACATGCTTGAATATGTACAAAACTTCTTTTTTCATTGCCTCTTCAGCCATCTTTTTTATTTGAATAGATCTATTTGGAAATGGAAGGGGTTTAGGAGGAACATCATCAATCTTTTTCTTACCTTTATATTTCTCCTTTGGTTTCTCAATAGCTAGTGTGGAATGGGGATTCTTCAGAGTTGAGGTGAATCTCGGTGGAACGATAGGTGTGGATGTATCGGTTGTTTTCTTCTCACTTATCAATGTTATGGAACTAACATTACCTTTGGGATTTAGAGTAGTTTGGGAAAGAATATTTCTGAAGTTATTACTTACCAATTCATAGAGGTCAGTGGCAATCTGGATCATTTAATTATTCAACTCCCTCATCTCCAAACCTTGACTTTTGAGCTCATTCTGTTGATTAAGAACAATTTTTTTCAAAAGGTCATCAGTGTTATAATATACCTTGTTTTTGGGATTCCCTTGTTGTTGAATTGTTTATGATTGAGCTTAAAATCTCCTTTGGGGATATTGTAAACCTTATTGGTAAGGTGGTGGATGCTGGAAGTTTTGTTGAAAAGGGGGCCTTTGTTGTTGTATAGATCCATACCTCATGTCTGATTGATCCTTCCACCCTTGGTTATATCTTAGACCAAACAAATCAAACTTATTTTGGGGATATAGTTGTTGTTTCTACTACTGATATGGTCTCCCCGGAAAAATTGATGCACAATCTTATGTTTCTTTTAGTTGGGGGCAACAGTCAGTTGGGTGGTCTGTTTCAGTGAAAATGCCACAAGTCCTTGAAGGGGGGGGATGTCTTTTGAGCCAATGCAATCTGCCTCACCATAGTGGTAAATTCTTATAACTTATTATCAATCAAATGACTTTCAAGAGAAGAAGGACTTACCTGATGTACTCCTCAAACATGCGGTGTACCTCGATTGCCAAATTGTTGGGAGTTTTGGGTCATCTTGTCAATCAATGCACATTCATCTAATGGTGTCTTGTCCACAAATTCTCCTCTAGCTGAATAATCCACCATACTCCTCTCCATAAGTGTGAGTCCTTCATAGAAGTATTGGATAAGGAGTTTCTCACTAATTTGATGATGTGGGAAGCTTGTGCACAACTTCTTGAATCACTCCCAGTACTCATACATTGACTCCCCTTGTGCTTTCTTGATCCCTGAGATCTCCTTATGAATGGAAGTGGTCCTTTATTCTGGAAGAAATCTATGCAAGAAAATATGTTTCAAATCGTTCCAACAAGTTACATCTTCAGGTTGTAAATGATACATCCAATCTTTTGCAGCTCAATCAAGTGATAATGGGAATGATCTTAGTTTGATTTGATCTTCTGAAACATTTTTTTGTTTTAAGGTTGAGCAAAACACATTAAATTCTTTCAAAGTTTTGTTTGGATCCTCACTAGATAATCCATGAAACTTTTGAAGAGGGTGAATTAATCCAGATTTCATTTCAAAGTCTGATTCAAGATTTGGGTATGCAATGCAATTTGGTTGATAATTAATATCAGATACATCCAATTCTCAAATGGTTCTATTAAGTTAATTTCCATTATATTCAGCCATTGGTTCTTATTTTAAGTTATACTTATAAGTGTTTCCAATTTCAATGTTCTTGGAGTGGAGGAATTCTCCAACTGGTTAAATGTTGAAACTTCCTATAGACTGAGAATATCTAATTTAATCCCATAGGCTATGTTCAATATCAAGATCAATATCTAATAGATCTTTGGGATTAGTTCATTTCATAAATTATATAAAAATAAAAAAAGGAAATTAGAACATAATTGAAATGAGAGGTTTGAGTTGATGGTCCAAAAAGAAGAAGAAGAAAATAAAAGAAGAAGAAAAAAATCAGATTGGGTAAAGAAGGAAGAAATAAGAGAGGAAGAGAATAAAATTTAAAAAAAAAATAAATACCTCTAAATGGTTGAAATAATTACTTTCCTCCCTAGAAACGGTGAAAATTTGAAAGGACGTTGTCGCACATGCTCTCAAAATAATTATTTGTGATTTTACTAAGTGTAGCACAGTGGCTGACCTAGGTCATTCTCTCATGGAGGAAGTGAATTAAACAACTATTAATAGGCTTGAAGTAAGTAATAAAATAGTTCAAAACAAATTAAAAGAAATATGGGGTGTTTGTTTTGTGACTTTTCGAATAGTAAACTAAACAAGAAAATGAGAAGTAACAATCAAGAGACAATTTCTTTAAAAAAATCACTTATATGAGAAGATGTAGTTGATCTAATATTTTACCTTCATCATTCATTTATCTTTATCCCATATGATTATAATTCATTCAATTTTAATCCTCTAACCTTGTCAACCCCCAAACCCTATGGAAATTAACACGACCAAAAATAATGGAAAAGTGAGCCTGCGGTCAACTTTAGGACTTCCAATTGTAGCACCCTTCCTTGATTGTGATACAAAAGCCAACTTATGGTCAATGGTCAATTAGGGCAGTATATCCTCCCTATATTTGATAATTAATTGATTTGGGGATGAGAATTGAACCCAACAATTCTATCCTAAGTTGATTAGATTTTGCGATTGAGGTTTCACTCATACGGTTTACACAAGCCCAACCACGCGGCCAAGTGTAAGTCGATCGAGTAACATAGAAATTAGAACTCAATTAAATGATCAAAATTTAAGAATTATAGTATGTTTATGGATTCAAAATAAATAAATTAAGGGAGTGGGTATTAGATCAACTATGAAAGAAATCACTCTTCTATGGGCGGAATTGTCATCGTGGAGACGTTTTTCATAAGCAATGGATTGAAAGGGGAATACCCAATATCATTTCCACTCTTAGATTCCAGCCCAAGAAGAAAAAATAAGAAGATTAAAATAGAATAACACAGAATATTTATTGAAGAAAATTCACGTTACAAGCATAAAAACAAGGAAAAACAAAGAGGAGGTGGGAGAGGAGAGCCTTCTTAGAAGAGAACTTTTCACAAGAAATTACTTATTCCAAGGGTTGTGAGGTGTTCCTAAGAGACACCCTTTCTTCCAAACCTTCCCAAATCCGTGAACATCCCTCCGAAATATTGAAAACCCCATTTAAATAGAGTTTTTAGGGTTAGGGTTACATAACTTTTTTAAGTGTGAAATGAAAACTCGGCTAAATATTTTATTCCAAGTTGCACCGCATAGTTTTCATCTAAAACACATGAATTGGCCGGACTTATAGAATGATTATTTGTTCTTAATTATGTCCCCGAGCTTCCCTAAAAATTTGGGCTCAATAAAAGTCTGGATGAAGAAGATATGTCCCAAATAGTGAAGTGGTGTCCAATCTGGATAGTTCTGTCCAACTTTTTCTTCATGGCCCATTTACTCCACTCAAATGCACGATCCAGATCCCATTTCCTAAATAGAATTTGTATCCCATTAAGTCAAGAACACATTTAAAAATCTTTAAGTCAAAATAATTTACATAACAATATTTATTCCCAAAATACTACAGTGAATTTTAAAAGGGTAAAACCGGAATTTTCATCAAATTTGCAAATTAATGATCTAATCCCAAATATTTCATAATTGATCATATTTATCATAAGGTGAGGAAATTATATCATTTATTATCAATAAAATATTCAATAAATTTTTTTTTATCAAGTACATGGGCACGAGCTCAGGACATGACCAAGCGGATGAATATCCAAAACATGTTGTGTACCTAGGGTACACACTGTGTGGCATGACATGGCCAAACGAGGGTGTATGGGAAAGGAAACACCCAAGATATCGGACGGGTTCACAGTTCATTTTTCATGAGGTTCATGCCATGTATATTCCCAAATACATGTCGTGTACGGAGAGGGTACATGAATAGGTCCAGTTTCGAGAGACATACGGTGTATTGTGGGTACACACCCTGTACACCACTTGGTGAGTTATCCATCACACATATCTATATTTAGGACTTGTATGGAGTCCCACATGTATCCTATACTGAGTATTTTTACACATTTTATGTGATGTTAGACATGTTTTTTTCATTAGATATGTGATGTGAGGTGATAGTTTGGGGTTGCTTCTGTTGAAAATGTTTAGACTTGAAACGGTTGAGTGATTCCATTATTCTATCCCTATGAGGTTGTAGTGTAGAATTACACACTTAGCATAGGATTGTGATCCCCTAATTATAATGATCTTGTATAGAGTTGTTTTATCCCTCTGAGATGCTGAGGAGATATCCTCTATCATATTGAGTTCGTGGTATCATCGTGACCAAATTTACACGGGCAGAGATTCCCTATCTAGTAAGACCACCCAGTAGGATATGTGGAATCATTAGTTATATGATCCTCTATATAGAAGGTAGTATCATTAGGGTTTTTGGAATCATTAGGTATATGATCCCCTACTCAAAAGACAGTTTTAGTAGGGTTTGTGGTATCGTCGGGAGTATGACCCCCTACTTCATGAGTTATACCAGATGGGGTTTTAGAATCACTATGACCAACACTACATGGAAGGTGATCCCCTATCTGATAGATATTATCTTTGGGTTATCAGATTGGGTTTTTGGGGTTCCCCAGGGGTCCTGGGTGTGATCCCTTTTCTGAGTGAGATCTTTTGAGTCACCATATTGGGTTCGTGGTGTCCCCCAATGGTCTTGGGTATGATCCCCTATCTGATGAGATGAGATGAGCTAATATGATATCTTTAGTGTTCTAGATTGGGTTTTTGGTGTCCCGCAGTAGTTATGGGAGTGATCCCCTCTCTGAGTGATGATATCTTTCGAGATGCCAATAGGGTTAAAGGAGTCCCCCATCTAGGATGGGTGTGATACTCTATATGAGTAGTTCCATCTTGACTTCCTTCATGGTGATACTTGAAGAGAGTGTTCTCTTGGATGTTCCGTTAGGGATGGGAGGGTTGATCCTGGTGATTTTTATCCCTTGGGCAAGTTTCATCTAGGATGGTAGGGATCGTGGAGTGCATGCTCCTAGACGAGTGTTACTGTAGAGCCTTGAGTAGAAACCTATAGAATGCTATGAGGTCCAGACCTCATGAGACTTTAAGTCTAATATGAGTATATCTGGGTTTTTTTATGGGATTCCTTATGGTTTTTTCACATATATAAATTGACACATCATGTAGAGATGAGATTACTAGTCATGTATATTTGAGGAGTAGTTGAGATGGATTTTCTATCTCATTTGAGTTTCCTCCTTTTACTGAGTCAAGTGGACTATCACCTTTCAGTTGATCCCTTTTTATTTTGGGTTTTTCGGTCACCTACCAGATACTTTTATACTCACCCATGCATGATCATTTTCCATACATGATATGTCTTGTGCAGATAATAGGCCTTTCAATGGAGACATAGGAGGATCCGGAGAAGGTGGAGCTTAGCGATCTAGACCAGCTGAGGTGTTTATTAGAGCATGAACGAGGTGTGTTTCAATGGTTTCATTTAACAATGGCCCACTCCATTTGATCAGGTTGGATGCTTTTATAGTTTTTAATGGGCGTGTACTTTGCCTTTTTTTACTTTCATTACTTGTGTTGTACTCTATTTTTGGGATAGATGTATGCGTGAATTTTTTTAGTTTTATTATATCTACATTATTTCATGAATATTTATATGGATGCATGTATATAGGTTCCATAGGCTAAGGCCTCCCATGTGTTTATGACATTTCTACTCAACACTGGTCACCAACCCCTTGTCTATTAGAGGTGGACTTGGGGTAACCTCTACTCGGGCCCCAATGGGTATGTTCGTGATAGATTGGTATCAGAGAAGGTCCTTCCCTTAGACTAGAGAGTTAGAGGTTATCTATTTGTGTGCTTGTTTTGGGTTACATGGAAACAATGTTATGGTGTTTTGAGTTAGCTTTCAAACCAGGGACACTAGTGTTGGTGCGGCGGCTGATGTATCCATTCACCAAGACTCTGATAACATACTTATTGACATAGTAAATTAGGTAACTGGTTATAGTGAATTTTGTTGCATGCATCATATAGGACTGGGTTTTGGGTTCCATATTCTTCTTGAGTCATATCCTCAAATATACTCTTTGACCGTTGTGCATCTTGGTTTTATTTCAAGATACCATCGCGATGACATCCAGACAGGGTTCCACGGTGGGATTTTTATGATGATATTCCAAGTTATGAGGATTCAATGCAGGTCACTAGGCATAAGGTAGTACCTCCGAGTAGTCTTCCAATTAGGACACCAACCTTCGAGTAGTAGGTTGTGTCAGAAGTTCAGGATGAGAATGCATGCAGGATAAGTATGTTGTATGAGTTCTAGAGGTAGTAACCTATGAGGTATCAGGGTGAGCTGGAACCCCATGTAGCTTATGAATAGATTGAGGTATTCATGTGTGTTTTAAACCTTGTTATGACACCTCCTAATCAAATAGTGGTCCTAACAGTGAGTCTTCTATAGGTCTCAACCAAGAAATGGTGGAGTCTAGTGACACAGACCCATGATGAGGCATCCCTCACCTGGACGGAGTTTGAATGACTCTTTTGGGAGGATTTTTATCCATACATGTTGATATCAGTGCATATATAGGATCTCTTACATCTTCAAAAAGATAACATGACTGTGGATGAGTATTCAGTGAGGTTCACAGAGCTATCATGATACTCCCTGGATATTGTTCAAGATCCATTTTTTCGATCACCGACCTTCGAGCAGGGCTTACACCAAGAGATAATAGATTTAGTGATATCGTTGTGAATTCCCACCTATAATAGAGTAATCAGGAAGGCCTTGGTAGTGGAGTGCTTCCTGGTTAATTATACTCTCATGGTTGGTGCTAGAAAATAGAAGATGATACCTCGATAGCTAGTAGCTAACGTTAGGATCAAGGATATGTGCATGTGAGCCTCTCCATGAGATGATATGAGGATGAAGGGTTTGAGGCTCGGGGATTCCAGGACAGATCTGTTCATCCATGGCAGAGGTGATGTTTCACTTGTGATGTAAGGGGGAATCTCGCATGAGATTGTCTGGCCTAACAAGTTACTAATAGGGAGATGGTTGACGGACCACCCTAGCAGAGGCAACATATGGAGCATGGTTTTCTACATGATAGAAGACATGGAGGAGGAGTGGGTATAGTATCAAGAGGTGTAACATGGTTTTATATGTTTCCACCACCACCCCTAGGTGGTCCATATTAGGCTTAGGAATCTAGAGGATAGGGGTGGGGATAACTATAGGTCACAAAGGCCTATGACCCGAAGGTTCTAAGGCTGATTAAAGGTACTCTCTATGTCTTTTATAATTTTTGCAGTAGTATTGTTTGAAAATATTGTGAGTTACTTCTTTATTTACACTTATTTCTTGATGCTTATCTATTTTGATGGAGGGTGTCATTAGAACATTGTGTTGGTGTTGTTTGATGTATATTCAGACTCAGGATGAAGAAGGATGCTTCCCCTATCGAGACACGCCTTTGTGATGTGATACAAAAATGTGAGGGAAAGTCAGTTCCTCCCAAATAGGATAGTGTCAAGGTGTGTTGGATGAGTTCCTTTGACTTGTGTGTTTAGGTTGGGGTTATTTGTTAGTGTGTCTAAGTATAATGAGCTCATGTGTGGTTAGATACAGTTGACTTTTATTAGATGGATAGTATGACCCACAGAGCAATAGTGCTATGAGATTTTGTTATCCTGTTGTAGTGGTGGATATGAGAACATCTTCCTGAGGACATGATGATTTTACCTCCCCAATGAGATTATTTTCTATATAGACTGTCACTCAGGGATTTCCCCAATATTTGCATCATAAAATCTGTTGACTCCTATAGAGATTTGTGAGCTGCAGTGTAGTTGGAGGTTTACATATAAAGGGACTAGTAAGACCCATTATGTACAGTTGGGAATCCCTATGTTGTGGTGGAACCCTCATGTTCTTGGATTTAGAGTTATACATGAGATTCTTAAGGATTTCATGGTATAGTTCATCTAGGGTCGGATGAGTACTGCCAAGTTACATTAGTATTGGTGTCAAGTTAGTGAGGTGGTGTACCACTAGACCCTATAACCACAGATAGACCTTCGTGCTTTGTTTTTTCCAATTTTATCAACTGAGGATACATTTATCGTTTGGTTTCAGGATGTTGACCTAGTTTGATCTGGACTTTGGGTGTGGCTTTTAACATCTGGGTATTCGAAGTGGGTCAAAAACCTCTCCCTTTTTGAATTTTTGGAATTGGTGGATATTCCATTTTTTTAGATCATCAGATCTTAATTCCAAGAGTTTGAATACTTCAAAGTGTTGTTGGGTAACTCCTGAGGGGTCCCTTGGGTTCCTCGTTAATTTTCAGGAGCACCAAGCCCTAAAAATCACAATTTTTGGTGGGCTTAATAGGACGCATAGTTTGTCTGAAACCGTACATCCCCTGGTACTAAATCATGCGACTATAGTATGGGTTCTTTTGTGAAGTGCACAGATTGCGCATGGTTTACCCAAACCATACATCTATCCCACACTAGTAGTGCCATTTAGGCAGTACCTCAACATTATATCCCACACAGTTTGGAAAACTGTGAGTGCTAACTAAAGTGGAATTTGATTTAAATTTCATTTTTTGTCAATAATGATGATTGGATTTGATATTAAGTTTATGCCAATATTTCATTTGTAATTGTGGAATGATTATGAGTATGGTTATGAAAATATCCTAAACCTAAATGTGACGATTGCATAGCTGGTTTGTAGTTCTAAAAGACATGTTTCATTGGTTTAAGTGAATTGGAACGTTGTTTTACAACAATGATTCAAAGATGGAGAAGAATGGTATTGAAAAATTTTGTTAGAGTATGGTTAAGTTGGAACATATGATTTGATTTTAATAAGAGCCATGAAAAATATTATTTGTTTTTCATGAGGATTATTTTGAGAATATTAATAAGGATGATTAATTTTGGGCTTGGTCCTATTAAGAAAGCTTATAGTTTAAGTTGTTCCTTTACTTAGAAAAAATTATCTAGTAATGAGTTAGCCCTAGCCAACTCGACCACTATAATATGTGAGACCCTAGAGGGTCAACTAAATCCAAGAGAAGCTAGCTCGGGCCTAATAAATGTGGCATGGTGGGTATAGGATCACGACCGCATGAGGGTGAAGCCAGGGTGGCACCACCATGTGGGTCAGCATGACAGCGGGTAGGAGGCCTGGCATGAGGCAGTTCCAAGTGGTGGTAGGAGCTCTCAGTAACCATTTCTGTCTGAGTAAAGTAGTGGGTTGTATTATAAAGGAGTGAAAATAAGGAGGTTTTTTCGATGTGGGATTTTATTAAATGAACCGCAACCATCCAATCATTTGTAAAAATTATTCTGGTTTTCTGATCATCTCCCTAAGCTCTTCAACTATGAGATCTATTTGAAAAATTTCCTGAATTGTCTGATCAACATTGTTGCACCAGTCGAGCTCGTCTCCAACCTCAAGCTGGTTTGAGAAGCTTATTCTTATCAGGATCTCCATGGAAACATCATCAGAAGTTCTATCTAAGTCTTTCGAGCTTCATTTTAGTGTTCTAAAAATTTTATGATGATAAAAATCATCTAAGGATCAATTCTGTGTGAAAATAAAGATCAAATCAATGATTTGTAGCATGTAGAAAATATGTGATTTTCTATGATGATGATCTTGTTATCGCAAAGCATGGAGTTGTTCAGTGCACATGTCAGTTGTTCGTTGCCTATAAATTCCAAGACCTACACCCATATGTTATTGTCAAGTTTGAGAGAACATTATTTTCAAAATGTATTGTGACTTAATTATTGTTTGAATCAATTAAGATGAGTTTCATTCTATTTATGATTGTGGGAAGGAGTATAAACTACTGTGATCAATTTATATGTGTTTATCAAACTAGTTTTGCTTCATGAAGAACTTTATTCTGTGAAGAAACCAAGATATCACAATATTCTAATGTGTTTATCTACTGGTATATGCATGAAAAAAATTTGAGTAACCTTGTGATAGTTTTTACACACACAACATCTCATATATAAGACCTTACACACATCAAGCATATATTCATCCTGTTTTTTATACAAGAAGTGTGATCACTGTATATGTGTGAAAACTAAATAGTATGTTTGCATGAAATGTTGAATAGAAATAAAGTGCACATTATGTGTGTGCGAAGTCTTTGAGAAGGCTGCATAAATTTAGAAAACAATATACAATATATACAATCCTCCATGCATTCACATGAATTGAATGTCAAATAGTGAATAGTGTGTGTATAAAGAAAAATATTTGGGGCAGTTTGAAGTGATTGTACAAGAAAACATTGTGTGTGTTAGGGTTTGAACGAAAAAAATACATAAATGAACATGAAATTTCATTAACATAAGTTTAAAAGACCATTCATTATGTTATATACATGAATAATGTTTAAAGAAGTGAATGTTTAATATAGATTTTATAATCAGTGTGTAGTGTTTTGAGAATGATGCCAGGACAGTTTTACTATCAGTGATTTAAAATATTTTTTGTATCTGAGTTTCCAGTTCTTAGTGAGGCTGGGCATTTAGCATAAGAAATAATTCTTTCCTAAGTATTATTTCATTGGGGCAGGTGATTATATACAGATAATCAAAATTTAGTAAGCTGGGTCAAGTTCAGATTAGTTGATGATCAGTGGATAGTGAGCATGATTAGACAATTGTTTATCAGTTATTTAAGTTCTTGAATATTGTACACAAATAGATCAAGTGATATAGTTTGTTTGTGGAGAAAGAAATCATCTCAAGGCAGTAAAGAAGTAGTCTAAAGCCGACTGAGATATTTCTATCAGTGGATCATATCTTTTGTGATTCAATATTAGCTAAATTCTTCAATGGGATTCTAGAGCAGGCTGGTGGGATGATGGTAATGTTTTGTGATGTAGTATAAAGATCCTCATGTGGGACTTAGGATTCACTAGTGTACGTGGGAACTTTTAAAATATAGTAGGACTCTAGAGTGGAACATTGTAGGGATCAGTGTTGATGGGAATGAGACTTTCCCTGGTTATAACCATCTATATATTGTGAAAAAATCTATAACCAGGGGTGATAACTAGTTGCAGTAAGGATGTAGGTCATAGAAATGAACCCTATAAAAATATATCTCCATTTTTCATTCATTTAATTGTTGTTTGTAGGGATAAGATGATATTTAAAGATGATGGATCAAGACTTTAATCAGTTACATAGGTCGAATTAAAAAAAAGGAATTTTTAAAATAGTGTACTACTGATTCACCACTACCCCTCCAGTGGTACCCAACTGATCCCCAGACACTTCTATTAGTATCAAAGAACAAATTACCCTCTGTATATTCATAAAAAATTCTAAGAAATGGAAAATTTGAATTCAGTGAATAGTTTAGTAGTTCCCACTTTTGATGGCATGAACTACCATAGTTATAGGAATAGGATTCTCCCTTGCCTTCTATCTTTTAGCTTGAATGTGAGAGATGCAGAAACAGTGGGTTTCCCTCTGATAAATAAATATGTTTCTATGACTCAAGATGACAAGAGAAATCTAGAAATTGATGGAAAGGATCATAATAAAATTTTTATGGATTTATCATAAAATTTTCATACTAAAGTGATGGGCTCCGAAATAGCCAAGGAGATCTGGGATAAATTGAGAAACAATTATGAAGTAAATCTTAAAGTCAGATAATCCAAGTTTAAAATCTATATAAGCAAATTAGAAGATATTAAAATGGAATATGATGAAATTATTTATTATTACTTTATAAGACTAAATGGAATTATCATCAATATAAAAGTTTTTGGAGAGAATATAGATGAATCTACTATTGTTAAGAATCTTATGAGAAATTTTTCAAATAGATTTGACTCAAAGATTTCACAACTAGAAGATATAGAAGATCTATCATTGGTTGAACTTCATAATACTCTCATATCTTATGAAATGAGAAAAGTTCTTGTATTCAAGAAAAATTCAATAAAAGAAATGGCCTTTGAGGCTATAAGACATGTAAAATTCAATGAAGTATAAGTTGAGGAATCTATTTATACTAATGATGATGAAGTTGATGAGTATCTCAGTGAAATTTTTTCTCTTCTAACAAGATGTTTCAAAAAGGTAAAATGGAAAGGAAAAGACAAGAAACTACTTGAGTGCTTCAGATGTAATGGCATTGGACATTTTTCTATAAATTTTCCAATGAAAATGGATGAATCAAAATCTGATGATGAAAGTGAGAAACCTCATAAACATAAAAAGTATAAGAAGAATAAAAATTATTCCAATTATAAAAAAGTATAATTTGATAAGAAAACATACACAGGAAAATTCTTCATCTAGTTGTTCTTTAGACAATGAGATTAATTTCATTTCTCGTGTTGAAAAAGAATCAATTTCCTCAAGTTGTGATGATGATGGTGACTTCAGAACTAATCTGGAATGAAGGCTGAAAGAAGAGTTAAAAGCTATTGTTGAGAAAAATACTCAACTCAAAAAAGATAAGAGGAAACTTGAAAAGGGAAATAAAAAAATAGCTATTGAATAGGAAGAGTCTGATAGAAGTTAAATAGCTCTTTTTAGTGAAAATAATAAATTCATATTGGAGGTAGCTGAGCTAAAGAATATGGTTAGTGATTTTGAATAAAAGTTGTCTCACAAGGAGTAAGAATTTTCTGAGACACAATCCATGTATCTTACAATCCAACATGAATTAAAGAATATCAGAGAAGACTTCAACAAATCTATTGATGTAAGAGTTGAGTCATCTCAAGATGATGAGATGAAAGGTTCCAATAGACATGGTACACTCATTCATACACAATTTCAAAATAGATATGATGTTACTAATAGTTCAGGTGAGTCAATGAGGACCAAGAAGTCAAGAGAAGTGCATTTGACCACATCAAATGATGAAATTAAGATTCTTAGAAGACAATTTACCTCTAAGAAAAATAAATCATGGATTATAGCAAGACAAAATTATGAATTTCCTGAATAGGTTTATCAAAATTATATAAGATCATATTTCAAAGGATTTTTCTGGTGTTGTGGAAAATATGGATATAAATCCTATTCTTTCTAGTATAATGTGACATTTCCAGGAATCAGGAATGCGTCTAGGGGGAGTTTCAATGAACTAATGAGAACATATTATCAAAGAAATCCTTAAAAGTTATCAATAAAAAATAGATAAGAATTATTAAAAGAATTTGTGGAAGATTTGGATTATAAGAGAATATAGATGAGATATGAATGACTAAAATACCTACAGAGGTTCCCTATAATTTTAATAGGACGAAAAGATAGAAGGAAAAAAGAATAGAAGACATGTATTTTATAGAATCGGTGTGTGACACCCAAAAAGACTAAACATGCAAAGAATGAATGTTTGACTATTTGGCCAAATAAACTGAAATTGGATAAAAAAATGGAGAAAACTAAAATTGAAGCTACAGTTGAAGGTAAACAGGTTATTTCAGAAGAAGATACTAAATTTCAAAAGAAATCAACAACTTGTGATGATCTGGAGAACCAAAATGATCATTCTGAACTAGTTGGTTGTGAGATGAATAATTCTATGTAATTTTAAGAAAATAAAGTTTATTTACTTACAAAGGTGGATAAAACAGCTCCACATGAAGAAACTGTTAATGATAATGATAACTCTTCAAAATCTGAGATCAAAAGGAAGAAGGGAAATACTAGGTTGAGAGAAAACTCTCAGTGAGAGTTCTATTTCTGAAAAAACAAATAGGTTCCTCTTTATTCCCTTATTTTAATGATTTTTTTCTAATATTAAGGGAATTTAAGGATATGTATTCATCTATTGAGGGGGAGCATATATGATTTTGTTGATCTAAAAATGGGGAGATATATGTTTTTGTACTTGAAATTTCTTATGTGTTTATTCAGATGAGTGCAGGATAAATATTCTATCATGAATTAATTGTCTAAGAATCTCCAATGTATGGATATAGAGTTATCTAATAATGGTATCACATGTATGATTGTTCATGGATTGCATTTATCACCTTGGTTATACACTCTTGTTTTTTATACTGGGTTTTCCCTAGTAGACGTAGAGTTGTCTGGCTAAAGGCTCTTTGTAAAAGAAAATATGTGGAATCATTTTTAAGAGTAGAAGATGTTTGATGAAAATTGATAGTCTCATTATTATATTTGTATTCATTATAAATAAGTGGGATAAAGTTAAACAGACATATTGATCTTTTCATTGTTTGTTGGTATTGACAACAAATTCAAAGGGGGAGTTTGAAGTGGCATTTGAGTTAAATTGCATTTTTTGTCGACAATGATGATTGGATTTCATATTAAGGTGATTCCAATATGTCATTTGAAATTTTGTAATGATGATGAGTATGGTTATGAAAATATCCTCAACTTAAATGTGATGATTACAGAGCTGGTTTGTAGTCCTAAAAGATATGTGTCATTGGTTGAAGTGAATTGGCACATTGTTTTACAACAATGACTCATAGATGAAGAAGAAGAATATTGAAAATTGTTGTTTGAGTATTATTGAGTTGGGATCTATGATTTTATTTTAATAAGATCCATGAAAAATATTTTTTTTTCATGGGGAGTATTTTGATAATATTAATAAGGTTGATGAATTTTGTGCTTGGTCCTATTAAGGAAGCTTGAAGTTTAAGTTGGTCCTTTACTTAAAAAAATAATCCATCAACAATCTAACCCTATCCAACTCAACCCCTGCCATATGTGGGAACCTATAGGGTAAACCATGTCCAAGAGGAGATAGCCTGGACCTAATCAAGGAGGCATGGTGGGCGGAGGATCGTGCCCGCATGAGGTCAAAGGTAGGGTGGTTTCGTCGTGTGGGGTGGCACGAAAGCATGCAAGAGGCTTGGCATGGGGCAGTTCCAAGAAGTGGTAGGATATCTCAGTAACCATTTATGGTCAAGTGAAGTCATGGGTTATATTATAAATGAGTTTAAATAAGGTGGTTATTTTGATGTGGGATTGCACTAAATGAACTGTGACCGTCCGATTGTTTAGTTGAATTATTTTGGTTGTCCAATCATCTCGCTAAGCTCTTCAACTGTGAGATATGTTTGATGAATTTCCTAAACTGTCTGATCAAATTTATCGCACTAGTCGATCTCATATCCTACCTCAATTTGGTTCTAGAAGCTTCTTTTTATTGGGATCTCCATGGCAACGTCATCATAAGTTTGATCTGAGTCTTTTGAGCTTCATTTGAGTGTTCTAAAAATTCCATGATAATCTAAATCATCTAAGGATCTGTTCTATGTTAAAGTGAAGATAAAATAAATTATTTACAAAATGTATAAAATATGTGATTTTCCTTGATGATGATCCTATTTTTGTGAAGCATGGAGTTGTTCGGTGCACACATCAGTTGTTCATTTCCTATAAATAATGAGGCCTACACCCATGTTTCATTGCCGAGTTTGAGAGAAAATTATTTTTAGAATGTATTGTGCCACTATGATTGTCTATATCATGAAATAGGAGTTCCGTTCTCTTTCTAATTGTGAAAATAAGTAGAAACTTTTGATAGAAAACTATGTGTGTTTATTACACTAGTTTTACTTTGTGAAGAACGGTGTTCTGCGAAGCAACCAAGATATCACAATATTCTAATACATTTATATAATAGTATTTGTATGAAAAAAAAAAATTGAAACCATATGACAATGTTTTCACACAAATCATCTCGTGTAGAAGACCTTGTGCACATCAAGCATATATTCATCATGTTTTGTATTCAAGAAGTGTAGGCACTATGTATGTGTGCAAACTAAGCAGTATGTTTGTGTGAAGGGTTGAACAAAAATAAAGTGCATAGTATGTGTGTGAGAAGGATTTGAGAAGGCTGTATAAATTGAGAAAAAAATATACAGTATATTCAAGCCTCCATGCATACACATGCATTGAATATCAAATAGTGAATAGTGTGTGTATGAAGAAAAATATTTGGGTCAGTTTGAAGTGATTGTGCAAGTTAACATTGTGTGTGTTAGGGTGTTCATGAATCAAATACATACATGCAAATGAAATTTCATTGAAATAAGTTGAAAATACCATGAAGTATGTTATATAAATGCATGAATTTTGAATAAGTGCACATGTAATATAGATTGTATAATCAGTGTGTAGTGTTTTGAGACTAAAGTTGGGACATTTTGACTATCAGTGATTCATAATATTTTTGTATCTGATTTTTCAGTGCTTAGTGAGTTAGGGTATTTAGTATAAGAAAGAATTATTTCCTAGGAAGTATTGAATTGAGGCAGAATATTATATATAAGCAATCAGAATTTAGTAATCTTGGTCAAGTTCAGATCAGTTGATGATCAGTGGACAGTGAGTAGGATCAGACAGTTGTTTATCACTTTTCAAATTTCTCGAATATTGTACACAAATAGATCAAGTGATCCACTTTGTTTGTGGATAAATACATCATCTCAAGGCAGTGCAGAATAATTCTAAATATGATAGATATCTTTCTATAAATGGATCATATCTTGATTGATTCAATATTATTTGAAATCTTCAGTGGGATTCTGGATCAGGTCGGTGGGATGTTGGTAACAATGTGTGATGTGGTATAATGATCCTCCTATGGGACTCAAAAGACACTAGTGTAGGTGGTAACTTGTAAACTCTAGTGGTACTCTAGAGTGGAACACTATGGGACTCATTGTTGATGGGAATGAGACTTCCTCCAATTGTAACTATCTATATATAGTGAAAAATCTGTTACTAGGGGTGATAACTGGTTCCAGCAAGGATGTAGGTCTTAGTACCAAACCTTGTAAAAATCTCTATGAATTGTACTTTAATTTAATTGTTGTTTGTAGGAATAAGATGATATTTAAAGATGATGGATTGATACTTTAATCAGTCACATAGGTTGAATTAAAAAAGGGAATTTGTAAAATATTGTACCACTGATTCGCCCCCCCCCCTGTGGTACCCAACTGATCCTTGGACACTTCACTAACCGTGTGACCCCTTTAAAGAGGTAAAATTGCTTTTCTAACCCTCTTCTATTTTAATTTTTATCCTTCTTTTCCCCTTTCTTCCTCCTTGGTTGCACACATAGCAGGAAGAACTATCCTCCTCCTCTCCTCCTAGGGTGTAATACCCCTCCTATGTCTGAGCTCCATTTTTATCATCACTAGGTGTGTTGGAACCACGTTGTTGAGTCTCTCCTCTCCCATGCTTTTCTTCTCCTTTTTTCTTTCCTCATGGAGTGATAAATCTGTTTGATTCATTTTCCCTATTTTTAGGGAATTTTATGGAAACACTGATTTATTCCTAATCAATTGATGTTAGAGGATGATATCACATGTGCCTATGTCTATGACTCCAAGGTAGGTGAAGCATACCTTTCTTCATGTTTTCTTGTTCAATTTGGGTGTTCATCTTTTAGCGTGTTGTTGGGTAGTTGAGATAGACCATTTTTAAATTGAATGCTTGATGTTAAATTGATGGTATGACCTTATGGGATGTCATTGGGCATGACCACACCTTATTATATTATGTGAGGTTGGGTTAGAGGTCTTCAACCACCTTGAGTAGTTAGGTTGGGGTGATTTATTCTATTAAAGTGAATTTTTTGTCAATTTGAGTGAATTATATATATGAATTTGCTTGTGATATGTTGTTGTGATTCTTTAGATAATGATAGGCTTGAATCAAGGAATTAAGATTGCGTTGCCATCAGGATTGAGGTGACGCGGTCATCTGGTTGGGATTATCCCAGATGAATTGAGTGATGTTGAACATAGGATTGGATAACTCAGTCATCAGATTAAGGTGGTGAGGCCATCATAATGAGGGCATGTCATGTGATTTTGAATGGAATGACTATCTAATTTGAGTGGCATGGTCATAGGGGTATGAGGTGACGAAGTTGGTGTGGATTAGGTGCTATTTGGTGATTTCAGCTCACTCGTGATTGACCAAAGTTCCATTGGATTCGTGTTAACACCAGTTGACTCAATGATGAGGTTATTTTGACCACTAGTGTGGGTAGAGTCCCTCGATAGTGAAAATTAGGTTAATTAGTTTGGGGGTGCTTGCTATAGAAATCCATGTGGATGGTGAGGATCTATTGGATAATAGCATTGAGGTTATAAGTTGAGATCTTAGGCTCTCCATGCTTGAGTTCATCTAGCCTAGATTATTTTGGGATAATGGACATCTTCATTTCTTGGGACGTCGTACTAGGAGCTGATGATGATTTTATTTGAGGACATATATTGATGTGCCTCTAGATATTAGGCTTTGATCCAATAGGTGATTTTGAGTAGGATTCTGAGGGACCAGGTCTCTATTGTTGGGTGTGCCTTCATGACTTCGATGACTTGATTTGGTACATGAGGTTTCGGTTGGCATGATATGTCATATTACTTATTTGGGGGGTGGAACCTGAGGGTTCACCTCATCCATTTGACATCAGGGGATACCTTCGGTCATAGGCTAAGGATCCTCTCCTCTTCAGTGATTCCAGTGTTGGTCGAATCATGTGACAACTTCCTCGTAGCTGTTGAGCACCAGGGAATCTTGTTTGTTTTATTTAAATTGCACGAGCTTTTGTCCTGATTATATTACACATTTTCTTAAATACATATGTTGGGTATGAACATTTTGGTGGTACCCTACTAAGACCCATTCTCACACCCTACACGATACCTTAGGGATGTGTGTAGACTTCATGATTTTACGTTCATATATGGGTTTTGGATTAGGATGTGGATCCTAGTAGAGTTTTCATGGATAGAGGGTAGGGAACCTTGAGGTTCCTATCTCAGCTGGAGTTTCAGTTTTCTTTATTTTATTGTATCAGCATGCTACCTATATGTATGTAATGTGGTATGTCATTAGAAAACCCTTATGTTTATTGATATATATGACCTGATATGTATGGATTCTCTATTTTAAATTTCTACATGTGTTATGTTTGGTTTCCTTATTCTTTTCTACTACTTTTTTTATCCTTCTGATATTTATTAATATTTATTATGCTTTAACCTTTTACGGGTTTGGTTCATGTTTTATGAGTCTTTTCTTCTACTTCATGTTATATATATAATTAGGATATTATTATATCAATTCATAAGGGTGTATTCTCCCCACTATCACCCTTATTATACCCTCACTTCTAGTAGGTAGCCTTTGGAATATGGGGAGGTGCACCTAAGTCCAGCAGAACCTGGCCTGATAGCACTATTTGGGTGGATAATCGTGTCGAGGACACTACAAAAGTTATCAGAGCAGTTCTTGACTGGGGATTAGTAGCGGTGTTCGGTTGGATACTAATGGTAAAAAAATCTTTTATTTTCTTCTGGTATTACTATTTGGGTTATGGTATATTAGAGATTGGGATGTTATTGGAACTGGATTCAGAGCTCTTGCTTGGGTTCCTGTAGCCCCATGTACAAGGGTTGGACCTAGTTACCATGGGTGGGAATTGATATTCTATTTTTCTCAATTTATAGTTTATATGATTTCCACCTTGAGTGGTAAACTTATAATTGTGAATTTTAATGGTTATTAATTGTGATCAATGGCCTGGTATGGTAAGGAATGAGATTTGGACCCTTGGCTTAGTATGGAAAGGGGGTTGTGTATGCTTGTTATGATTTTAATAGGCACATGTTAGGATGTTTTAATTATGTAAATAATGAACCAGTAAAAATTTCTTGTGAAATGTGCTATATACACATGTGTATGTGTTGTGATATATATATATAAATATATATATATATATATATATATATATATTGTTGTGATATGATATGGGTGTGGCTCTTATAGGAGAAGGAAGTTATGATTAAATGGGGTGATGTTGATCACCAAGTTGGGTGATGAGGTCATCAGTTTGAGACAACGTTGCTTATCAGGATAGGCATGGCCTAAGGTATATTTGATACTTGTCTCTATTGAGGGTGGGTAAGGAGGCCAAGAGGTCGGGATGTCTTGTGACATGGTTTCAATGGGGAATGGTAAGGGTAGTGATATTATGATGTATGTTACTACTTTCCCTATCTACATTATGTATATATGTTATATGGGTTTTCTCGACATGTTGATGGTATTATGCAGGTTGCCACCTAGATGGATCATATGGAGTGTCAAGAAACCAATGGTTTTGTGCCGCAAGAGCACAAGAAGGTTGAGACCCCTAAGGGTCAGGTAGAGTAGGTATAGGATTAGGCTCAGGTACAAGTCCCAGTGCAAGAAGGGTAGCTACCAAATTTGACATCATTTGGGTCATGGCTTGACAAGAATCTCTGAGCGATCCTGGTACATGTTATCCAAGGTTTTGATGGGGGAGCTCAGGGAGATGAGCCTTTGATGACATATCTTACTTAGGAGTTCCATTCGCAACACCGTCTTCTTTTTCAGGGTGAGGGTGGTACACAAGTGGCTGAGAACTAGATTGAATCAATGTGGATGATATTAGAGCAGCTAGAGATGCCTCTAGGGTGGAGGGTGAAGCCGGATACCTATATTCTCAAAGGACCAGCTAAGTGCTGGTGGGACGTATCGGTGAAGGTAGGTATACACAAGGTACTTTCCTGGAAGGACTTTGAGGTTAGGTTCTTCAAGCACTTCTTTCCAGAGATGTTGAGGGCAGAGAGAGATCGGGAGTTCTGGATCCTTCATTAGGATGAAATGTCTATCATGGAGTATGTATCAACGTTCACTGAGTTGTCTTGCTTCACACCTAGTATGGTGAGTGATGAAATCTCAAGGGTGTGGTGTTTTTGGGATGGTTTACATCACTCCATTTGATTGTAGGTAAACATATTTAGGTTGGAATCATTATCATAGGTGGTTACTCAGGTGCTCATAGGCGATGGAAATTTGATGTATAGGTTGCACTCAAGTTGGGAAGTGGATTTAGGTGATTTAAGTGGTGATGTTTTGGATAGCAGGAAACAATATTGGGATGAGTTCTAATAGGGAATTCATGCCAAGGACTCAAGAAAACCACCTTAGAGTGGATCGTCAATAATTTTCTTTCAGTGTAGGCATCCAGGACATGTTTGAACTCAGTGCAAGTGGCCTTTAAAGTTATGTTAGTCATGTGGATAGGTCGAACATCTTGATAGGTTCGATAGGAAGCTTTATCGGATAGCCAACAGTCAGGGGATGGAGCATACTCAGGTGTATGAGATTGGACCGGGATCAGTAACAGGTGAGGGTAGTCGAGCTTCAACTGCATGTAGAGGATGTGGTAGAGATAGCGGGGCCCACTATTGGGGGTAGTGGTCGGTGGTTGGTGTAGCACCACAAGGAGGCCAGGATTTAAGCAGTCAAGCATCAAGATAAGTGCATTCCATGGGGCTTCTAGGGTCAAATATGGATGATGAGACGACGACGGTTAGAGGTACATCATGGGAATAGTTGTGCTTTTTGTTTTTATTTGGCATGGCCTATTGAGGCATGTCTGTTTTGGGTGCATGAGGTGCATGGGCTAGATGTATGGACTAAACAGATGTTGGTTAGTAGGTTGGAACTAGATCAAGTGTGTTGTATATACATATATATATATATATATATATATATGAGGTGCATTGGCATCTGGGCATCATTACGATGTAGTACTTGATTGAGGTACGAGGCACCAAGGTTTGATTTGAGCATCAATTGAGATGTAGGACCACATGGGTGCCATGTGAGTCATGGGAATGAGGCAGACATCGATGCGATGTGAGATCCTGATGGGTTTCATATGTGACATAGGAGCACCTGATGAGGTTCAGGAGTGAAGATGCATAATGGGAGGACTTTTGAGTCTATAAAGGGTTGATGGACCATTTTTTGATTTGATCTTTGGGTTCGGATATGACCGGGATAGGTCACTCCTAAGGGAGGATCCCTCTTGAGGTAGTTAACATATTCCATTGAGACTGGGGTGGTCTGGGTTAATTTTAAATGATATGGGTATGTTTGTTACCATCTCTGGGTTTTGTTTTATAGTTCGAGGATGAGATATGTTAAAGTGGGGAGATTTTAACATCCTAGGTATTCGGAGCGGGTCAAAAACCTATTCCTTTTTGAATTTTTGGAATTTTTGGATATGAAAATTTCTTTTTCAATCATCATATATTAATTTTGAGAGTTAGAACACTTAAAAGTGTGATTTTTAGACTTGGGTAAAGGCCCGAGGGGTCCTTCGGGTTCCTCATTTAGTTTTGGGAGCACCAAGCCCAAAAAATCACAAGTTTTGGTGGGCTAAACAGGGTGCACGGTTTGTCTAAAACCATCCGGTCCCTAGAAGTAAACTGTGCAGCTAAAATAGGGGTTATGTTGTGAAGTGCACATTCTATGCACAGTTTACCCAAATTGTGCACATATCTCGCATGGGTAGTTCCATTTAGGTAGTACCTTGACACTGTAGCCTGCACCCTTGTCACGTGGTTTGGAAAACCGTGAGAACTAACCATGCAGACTATTTAAAGGGGTAAAATTACTTTTATAACCCTCTTTCCTTTTTCTTTTTCTCCTTATTTTTCCCCTTTCTTCCTCCTTGTTCGCACACACAGTAGGAGGAATTCACCTCCACCTCTCCTCCTAGGGTGTGATCCCCCCTCCATATGAGCTCTATTTTTATATTCTCTTGGTGTGTTGGAACCATGTTGGTGAGTCTGTCCTCTCCCATGCTTCTATTATCCTTTTCTCTTGCCTCACAAAGCACTAAATCCATTTGAGTCATTTTCCCATATTTTCATGGCATTCAAGGAAAACGATAATTTCTTCAAAAATGATCATAGTTAGAGGATGAGATAATATGTGCCTACTTCTACGACTCCAAGGTTGGTGGTGTATACCTTTATTTTTGTTTTCACAGTCGATTTGGGGGTGTGGATTTTAGCGCATCATTGGGTAGTTGAGAGAGACCCTTTTAAAATTGAATGATTGATGTTAAATTGATGGTATGGCCTTATGGGATGTCGTTGGGAATTCCCACACCTTATTATCTTGTGTGAGGTCGGGTTAGAGTTTGTCAATCACCTTGGTTAGTTAGATCGAGGTGAGTTAATTTATTAAAGTGAATTGTTTTTTCAATTTGAGTAAATTATATATATGTGTGTGTGTTTGATTATAATATGATAGTGTGATCATTTGGATTGTAATGGGCTTGACCTGATGAATTAGGATGGCATGGTCATCAGGATTGAGGTGACATGGTCATTTGTTTGGGCTTGTCTCAGATACATTGAGTGATGTTGCTCATAGGATTAGATGACTCGGTCATCGAATTGAGGCAGATAGGTCGTCTGATTGAGGCCATGTCCCATGATGTTAGAGGCATGGCCATTGAATTTGAGCGACATGGCCACAGGGGAATGAGGTTCCAGAGTTTGCATGGCTTAAGTACTATTTAGTGATTATCGCTCATCCGTGATTGGCCAAAGCACCATTGGATTCATGTGCGCATAGGTTGAATTAGTGATGAGGTGGTTTTGACCACATGTATGGGTAGAGGCCCCCGATAGTGAGGCTCAGGTAAATTATTTTAGGGGTTCCTGCCATAGAAATCCATGTGGATGGTGAGGATCCATCAAATGATAATATTGAGATTGTCAGTTTGGAGATTAGGCTCACCATGCTTGAGGCCATCAGGCTAGGATTATTTTGGGAGAACAGACATCCTTGTTTCTTGGGACGTCGTGTTATGAGCCAACAATGATTTTATTTGAGGACGGATATCGTTGTTCCTCCAGACGTCGGGCTTCGAGTCGATGGGTGCTTTCAAGTAGGGGTTTGAGGGACCAGGGTTCCATTATTGGACATGCCTTTGGGAAGTCAATGACTTGATTTGGGATATGAGGTGTTGGGTTACTTATTTGGAGGTGGAACCTAAGGGTTCACCTGGTCCATTTGACATCAAGGAATACCTTGGGCCATGGTCCAAGGATCCTCTCCTCTTTAGTGATTCCAACATTGGCTGAAGCAGGTGACAACTTCCTTTTATATGTTGAGCACTAGGGAATATTTTTTATTTTATTTAAATTGCATGAGTTGTTGTCATGATTATATTACACATATTTTTAAACACATATGTTAGGTATAAACATGTGGGTGGTACCTTACTAAGACTCATTCTCACACCCTACATGGTCCCTTTAGGATGCGTGTAGACTTCATGATTTTATGTTCAGGTAAGTGTTCAGGCTCGGAAAATGGATCCTAGTTGAGTTGGCATGGATGGATGGAAGGGGACCTTGAGGTTTCTACCTCAGCTGGAGTTTAATTTTTCCTTCTTTTATTGTATCAGCATGCTATCTATATGTATGTACTGTGGTTTTCCATTGGCAACCCCTTCTGTTTATTGATATGTATGACCACATATGTATGCATGCTCTATTTTAAATTGCTATATGTGAAATGTTTGGTTTCTTTATTCCTTTATGCTTATTTTTGTTTATGATTCCACTATTTATTGATATTGATTATGCTTCCACCTTTGGTGGGTCTGGTTTGAGTCTTCCAAGTCTTTTCTTCCACAACATGTTATATATATATACTTGAACCATTATTATATCAATGCCTAAGGGTGTTGTCTCCCCACTATCACCCTTATTACACCCTCGCTTCTATTCAAAAGTTTTTAGTGTGTGGGGTGGAACACCTAAGGTCAGTGGAGTAACACCCCAAGATCTTACGGTATGTCTCTTTTAAAATTTAACATCTTCGATATTTTATGCTTTACGTAACACCGATTTTAAAACTGTAATATACTATTAAATATGAAAGTTGGAATAGTAATTTGAGCATTATGAATAATAATATGACCAATAGAATGGTAACTTCACCTATGAAAGTATAAATAAAATTTTAGTATTTTATGAATGAAAATATGGTATATTTATATCATTGAATAAGTAAATAATTTTTTTAAAAATGATAAATTAAGTTTTTATATTTTTATGAAACATAAATGCTTATTTACAATTTTATAATTAAAATAATTATTTAAATGAATATTAATTTTCATAAAATAGATTCATAAATTAATATTTTATTATCTTGGTATTATAAGATAATTTTATGAGACCTTAATTAATTTTTTAAAGTGTCATAAAATCAGTTATAATTTTAAAATCGGTATTTTTCAAATAAATAATGATTTTCATTAAAAATTAAATTTTTTATATTTAGAAATTTATTTTCAAAAAACGGAGCTCATTTTTTATTTTTTCACATTAATAAATGGTTAGGGTGGTTTTTTTTTATTTTTCTAAAATAGTTAAATTTTTGATGAATAGTGAAATATGGTAATTTACGGTATTTAACATTTTAAGACAAATACATGAATTACAACATCATACATGATGTAAGAAACCATTAGTTCAAACTCGCATGCACTACTTAATATATTTATTCATAATAATCAATACTATTTCTTGTCTTGATCCAAAATAATAAACAAATGAATAAAATATTCAAAAAACACCCCTTTCCTCCACTATAAATACCACCCCTTCTCCTCACACCTACAAAGCCTTGAAGATTGCTCATATTCTACCCATATCCTATCCCAAACCTCTTACCCACGTTATTTTCTTTCTTTTATCACCAAAAATATCATTTCCAAGTTCTTTAAATAGGCTCTCAAGGAGAGGAATTCAAGAGGTAAAATCCTCTTTCGTTCTTTTAATTTTCTACCTATTTATTTTATTTTCTTATTCTTTCCTTACTTACTCTGTCCAAACATGAAAGATAACTTCAATATATTATATATACTAAAATTTTATTATTATAATGATATATCCACCATAAATTTTTTTTTCTTCCCCAATTTATTCGAAAAATGAAAACATCGTCTGTGAGGTGCCGATTTACCACCTTCGTGGACAATGAGTTTTTGTTTTTAAATTTTGCCTACAAGGATGGTCATAAAAACATTTTTATGGTTAAAACATAATCTAATATATGTAATAAAACTTATTTAATGTTCTGGAACTACTATATATACATAATATTAATTCATAAGACAAAACTAGTTCGTAATGATCGAAAAAACACCAAAATAATCCAAACGGTTATCATTAACATTTTATCTAATGAATCATCCTAGTATCTAGAAAAAAATTATATAAGGCCATTAAATATTATTTAAGTTCATTAATAACATATAATTTCAATTCTGGATAAATATTCTCATTTCACATGATCTATCTTACTTGTATACAAGTGAACCAATCATGAAAACCAAGGAAATGAACACTTCCAAACAATGAAATTGAATCTTATAACTCATCAAAAAGACCATAAATAAACTTAATTAAATTATAATAAATAAAATAAATGTTTGATATGTTATTAATTAAATTATTAATGAATCCAATTTCATTATCCATATGTTAAGTACAAGTGCGGAATACTTTCAGACATAAGGTAAAATATTCTACCCGAATCTTCATTTTTTCTTCAGGTTACGCTTTATCTCTTGTTACCCCAATGTAATTCTTCCTAATTTTTGTATAATTCTTATGAATTATGTTTATATGTTCCAAACACAATTATCTATGTCATTTAATCTTTATTTTATGGGGATATTCATGTTTTATAAGTTTTCCCTTTTCAATTCCTCCTGATAAGCAAGCTCAGTTAAAGGTAACTTCCCAATTTCTCATCCATTTTCAAGTACACTCCATAATTTGTTTTAAGAGAACTATATTTTTCTAAAATAATTTTTTTATAATTAAAAAATATCTTATCTCTTTTCGGGTTTTATGTAAACAATTAATCCTTGTCCTCTTTAAAGACTCTTTTATATTTTCTCTTAAACTGCACTAAAGTGGCTCAATTCTAAAGTTTCTTAAAAACACCTTTTACATTTTTTCACTTTAGTTTGACATCATTTATGTCTCAAACATAATTTCATTGTTATTCCGTTTTATTTTTGGTATATACATGTTTACAATATTATTTTATGAAAAATAAAAATAATTTTTCCAAAAGAACTCTTCTTTCTAAAGTAAAAGGGTATTTCTCTCAAGAATTTCTCAATGATTCTATTAGAGTATTTATATATATTTCAAAACCCTCTACATAATATTATTCTTTATTGAATTTGACCACTTATTTTACCATATACCATATTTTATTGAATTGTTTAGGATTATTTCTGGGGATGTACTATATTGATACCATTCGTCGCGTTACTCTGGATAGTTTATGATTATATTTATTGTTTGGAGAAAGTTATTAAAATTTCATATACTAGTTTCAATATGAATGTATATATTGATTATGTTTCACCCCTTTCATATGAGGAATTCATTGAACTTAGTAAGTGATGTGTGGGGACTATTATTACCCCTCGATGCATCAGTAGGTCTCATGAGACAAAATAGACTAGGTTTTTACCCATTTATATATGGTGTCTTGGAAAAGGCCTTGAAGGTATGTTTATGATGTCTGATATTATAAATTCCCTAATTATGATACTATTAATTGATAATCCATGTGATTATTCAACTAGTATAATATCTATGGTTAATTTTCATACTCATGTGATTATTCATATGGTATTATTTAATCAGCTATTATTCTTTCCATATTATGATCAAGATTATGTTTTAATGGAATGTGTTTTTAGTTATTCACATTTCCTTATTGTCTATGATTATTTATGATAGCTTATGTTGAATTTATTATCCTTACTGAGCATCTAAGCTCACCCCTTTTTTATGTTTTATTTTTTCCCATGATGCAAAGATGTATATTATGAATGACTTGCATGGATAATCTAGGAGTTTATGGGTGTTTCTAATGGAGTTGTTATGTTGTATTTCATTTCAATTTGTGCTGAAAAACTTATTTTTGTATTTGGTTTTCCAAATCTACTAAACTATTTGTTCCTTTGGGATTTGATCTCTTATTCATAGTACTAATGTAATTAAGTAAGGCACTGACTCCAGGCTACTAAGTTCAAGGTATTTACAGTTGTTATCATAGAAATTTTAGTAAAAACCTTGGAAAATAGATTTAGAAAATATAGATTAGGGACCATAACCCTAAGTTAGAATTTAAGGATTAGCATATAAGAACAACCTTGAATTTTGGTAAGGAGGAAATTATATGGGTCTTCCTAGAAATAAATCCATTTCTGTATACTACAAGTGGATGTGGTTCTAGCACAAATGTACCTAGAGGTAAAAACTCTAACAAGGTGCATCAGACCTGATTTGGCATAACCTAGTAAATGACAACATGTCTTACTGCGCACTTATTTTGACACTCCTGGGAGATATGCTTAGGATAATTCACATTTTCTTTACAAACCATTATGAAGGATTTAAAATTAAATATTTCCCCAAAGAAATCATGTTTATGATTATGAAATTAGATATGCATAAATTTTCAATTTATGTTAAGGGTGTTTCTAGTTCAAAATTATAAATTATGATTAATAAACTAATTTAGTGTATTCCATTGGTTAGAAATAGTTCCTAGTAGAAGTAATGAAAATCGTATCAATGCACTTATCCCATATAGGGATTACCCTCCTATAAAAGATAATGATGTTGGAGTGGGAGTTATAACTAGAGCTAAGAAACTTATAACTATACTGGGACAGCTAACTCAGATTATGAAAAATAACCATACCCGAATCAAATAGCCTAATCCACAATGTGGAGAAACAATGTTAGACTGCTTCATGAGACAACATCTTCCATCATTCAATGGGACTACAAACCCATTTGTAGCAGAGTAGTGGATAAGTTCCTTAAAGAAGATATTTCTCACCTTGGGACGTAATTAAAGGGAGAAGGTTATCATGGAATTTTATCATCTATTGAGAGATGTAGATCAATGTTGGTCATTAATTCAAAACACAAAGGAAGATGAAGAAATAAAAAAACATGGAATGAAATAATTTTAAGGAACTTTTCTTGGAAAAATATTTCCCTCATGAACTATGAGAAGATATGGAGAAGTGATTATTGAATATAAGATAGAAGGAGGATGAAAATGTTTCCTAGTATGAATCCAACGTTACAAGGTTAGAAATACATGTTTTGGATTATGTACATAATCCAAAGAGCAAGATTGATCGATTCTTTTAGGGTTTAAAAGCATTACTTCGAAGGGCACTAGTATCCCAAACTTTCTCATCATACAAAGATATAGTCTTGTGTGCTATCAATATAAAGAAATAATTCTATAAGTATTATGACTTTAAAGGAAAGAAAGTGAAGAAGAGGGATTCTGAACACTCTGGAAAAGGAAATAAGGAAAAGGGGAATAATGGAAGAGTTGAATTTCCATCTTGTAATAAACGTGGAAAGAAACATCATGGAACATGCCTAATGGGAATGGGAGTTTATTACCAGTGTAGAGAAAAAGGATACCAAGACCATGATTATAAGGGAAATAAATAAGCTACCAATGTTCAATGCTACAATTGTAAAGATATGGGACATTATGCAAATTATTTTCTTAATAATTAATGAAACATTCCCCAGAAAAGGATAATGTTCAAAATCCAAGCTTATACGATCACAAATGTTGAGGTTAAAGTTCCTAATGATGTGGTGGTTGTTAATTTAATCATCTCTTCAAATTTATATAAAGATTTATTTTATTCTAGATCATCACATTCCTTTATATCTTCTCAGTTTTCTTTAAAAATTAGATATTTATAATTCACCTTAACAAGGGAGTTATAAATAAGACTCTTAGTGGAAACCTTATTGCAACAAAGATGTATTGATCAGTTCCTATTATGACACATAAACTTTCTCTAATTGATAATTTTATCATCATTCCTATGGTTTATTTTGATATAATCCTTGGTATGGATTGGATTTCAAAATATAATGCAAAAATTTATTGCAATGAGAATGAAATTATGATTTGTGATGAATACATGGAATTTATTATCTTTAGAGGGGAGAATTCATCATCTGTGTTATATTTGGATCCACCTCCAATGGCTCTTCTAAATGAAATTATTAGGGAGTAAGATAAAACATCATCTATGGATGAGGAAAGAAATTTTCAAATTGAGGATGTACTGATTGTATAGGAATATGTTGATGTATTTCAAGAGGATTTACCTAGATACCCTCTAGAGTAGGAAGTTGAGTTTTCTATTGATTTAATCTCTGATACAAGACCTATATCAAATATTCCCTATATAATGGACATTGTGAAGTTAATAGAGTTAAAGAAAATACTAGATGAATTTAGTGATAAGGGGTTTATACACCCTAGTGTTTCACCATGGGGAGCTCCTATTCTTTTTGTTAAGAAGAAAGATGGATCTATGAGGTTATGCATTGACTACAGGGAGATCAATGATATTAAAATAAAGAACAAGTATCATATTCCTTGCATTGATGACTTATTTGATCAACTTTACAAAGCTCAATATTTTTCAAAGATCAATATTCTATCCGGATAACATCAATTGTGTGTTAAGAAGGAAGATATTACAAAGATAGTATTTCAAACTAGGTATGAACATTACGAGTTTACAGTAATTCCATTTGGATTAACTAATGAACTCTCTATTTTTATGGATCTAATGAAAATAATGTTCAAGGAATATCTTGAAGATTTTTTTTTGGTATTTATTAATGATATCTTGATATATTCCAAAAGCTATCAGGATAATGTGAAGCACTAATGGATTTTTCTAAAGACTCTTAGAAGAAAATATGGGAAGTTTAGAAAGTGTGAATTATAGCTTCAAAAAGTTTCTTTTCTTGGACATATTGTCTTTAAGGATGGAATCTTAGTTAACCCTGTGAAGACAAAGGCAGATTAGGATTGTCCTACACCAACAAACATAACTGAGGTACATAGTTTCATTGGTTTAGTAGGTTACTATCAATGTTTTGTTCATAATTTTTCCTGATTAGCTAACCCATTAACCAATATTACTTGTAAAGGGGTTAAGTTTATTTGGACAAAGGAATGTGAAAAATTATTTGAAGAATTTAAGAGTATTTTGGTTAATGATTCGATATTGACTCTACCGTTGGAAAATGGTAGATTTTTGATTTATAGTGATGCGTCAAAGAAAGGACTTGGTTGTGTCCTTATGAATAATGGTATAGTTATTTCCTATGCATCATGGTAGTTAAAAACTCATGAACAGAACTATAAAAATCGTGATCATAAGTTAGCAGCCGTAATATTTTCTCTAGAGATACGGAGACAATACCTCTATGGTGAAAGATGTGAGATATATATAGATCACAAGAGTTTGAAATATATCTTCTAATAGAAAGAACACAACATGAGGAAAATGTGATGGGTTTCGCTACTCAAGGATTATGAATTTTCAATACACTACCACCTAAGAAAGGTAAATAAGGCATCAGATTCATAGAGTAGGAAGGATCATGGAGTTTTGAAAAAAAATGAGAATTTAAAGGGATATTGTGTTCATGGATATAGCTAAGATGGATATGGGAATTATTAAGGAAGGAGAGACATCACTCCTCTATAAATTTATTTCCAAATCATCTTTATTGGAAAGGATAAAAAGTTTTCAGTGTGATGATGAGATTTTCCAAAAGAAAATTAAAGCTGCGAAGGATGAAAAACTGACAAACTTCATATGAAAAGATGGTATTTTGAAATTTTGTAAACAACATTGTGTTCCCTATTTACCTAGGCTAAAAAGGGAGTTATTGGATGATTCCCATTACTCAAATTTCTCTATACACCCTAGTGGCACTAATATATGTAGATATTTGAAGGAACATTTCTAGTGGGATAATATGAAGCGATAAATTATTGATTATGTGTCAAGATGTTTAGTCTTTCAATAGGTGAAGGTTGAAATACAGCATTCTAGAGGGTTCATGAAACCTATACCTATTCCTACATTGAAATGGGATGACATTACTATAGATTTTTTCACTGGATTACCAAATACTCCAAAAAAGAATGATGCAATATGGGTAATTGTTGATCGACTTACCAAATATGCACATTTCCTTGCTATAAGGGAGGATTTTCCACTAGATTTCATTTCACGACTCTATATTAATGAAGTTTTAAGACTTCATGGAGAACCTATTTCAATTGATTCTGGTCATGATCCATGATTTACATCGAAATAATAGAAAATCCTTCATAAGGCCCTTGATATTAAGCTTCATTTGAGCATCACCTACTGCCCTCAAACTAATGGACAATCAAAAAGGACTATTCAAACTTTAGAAGACATGTTGAGATCATGCTCACTTTACTTTCAAGGTTTGTGGGATCAGTATTTACCTTTGGTAAGAGTTTTCCTACAATAATAGTTTCCATTAAAGTGTTCAAATGGCACCATATGAAGCATTATATGGAAAGAGATTTCATAATCCAACTTGTTGGAATGAAGTGGTTGAGAGGAATCTTTTAGGACCAAAACTTTTGGAGGAAACAATAGCAAAGGTAAAGACTATTCAAACTCGTATTAATGCTACTCAAAGTAGACAAAAGAGCTATGCTAATAACCGAAGAAAGAATTTGGAGTTTCAAGTGGGAGATCATGTTTTTTTTAAAGTATCTCCATGGAAGGGTGTCATAAGGTTCAGTAAGAAAGGGAAATTGAGTCCCAGGTATATTGGACCTTTTGAAATCATAGATAGAATTTTAGTCATGGATTATCATTTGGTGATTCCACCTAGCCTTTCTAAAGTATAAAATGTGTTCTACATCTATTTGTTAAGGAAGTACATGTCAGAACCAATGCATGTCCTCACTTATGAAGGAATAGAATTGGAATCTTATTTATCTTACTGTGAAGATCGTATCCAAATTTTGGACACTAGAGAACAGGTGTTGAGGAATCGAATGAATCAACTAGTAAAGGTACTTTGGAAAAATCATAAAATTGAAGAGGTGATGTGGGAACCAGAGGAATTTATGATGAAGAACTACCCAAATATTTTTATGATGTGACATTCTAGAAATTTCGAGGATGAAATTTTTTAAATGAGAAGAGAATGTAGGACCCCAAGATCTTATGATACATCTCTTTTAAAATTTAACATCTTCGATATTTTATGCTTTACGCAACATCGAGTTTAAAACCATAATGCACTATTAAAGATGATAGTTGGAATAGTAATGTGACCATTAGGAATAGTAATATGGCCAATAAAATATTAACTTTACCTATTAAAGTAAAAATAAAATTTGAATATCTTATAAATGAAAATATGGTATATTTATATCATGGAATAAGTAAATAAATATTTTAAAATGATAAATTAAGTGTTGATATTTTTGTGAAACATAAATGTTTATTTACAATTTTATAATTAAAATAATGATTTAAAATAATATTTATTTTCATAAAATACATTCATAAATTAATATTTTATTATCTTATAATTATAATATAATTTTATGAGACCTTAATTAATTTTTTAAAGTGTCATAAAATCAGTTATAATTTTAAAATAGCTATTTTTCAAATAAATGATGATTTTAATTAAAAATTAAAATTTTCATTCTTAGAAATTTATTTTCACAAAATGGGGTTTATTTTTGAATTATACATGTCGATAAATAGTTATGGTGAATTTTTGGGATTTTTCTAAAATAGTTGAATTTTTTATGAATAGTGAAATACAGTAATTTATAGTATTTAACATTTTAAGCCAAATTCATGGATTAAAACATCATGCACGATGTGAGAAACCATTATTTCGAACTCAAATTCACTTCTTACTATATTTAGTCACAAGAACCAACACTATTGCTTGTCTTGAGCCAAAATTATAAACAAATGAATAAAATATTCAAAAAACACCCCTCTCTCCTCCACTATAAATACCACCTCTTCTCCTCACACCTATAAAGCCTTTAATATTTCATATATTTTACCCATTTCCTCTCCCAACCCTCTCCCCCAAGTTCTAGTTTTTCTGGTCTCACTAAAAATACCATTTCAAAGTTTCTTAAGGAGGTTCTCAAGGAGAGGAATTCAAGAGGTAAAATCTTCTTTCATTCTTTTAATTTTCTTTCAATTTATTTTATTTTCTTATCATTTCCTTAACTCCTCTATCCAAACATGAATGAAAACTCCATTATATTATATATACTATAATTTTATTATGATAATGGTATATCCACCATTAATTATTTTCTCTTCCCCTTTTTATTCAAAAATGAAAACATTGTCTATAAGGTGTCGATTTACCACCTTCATGGACGATGAGTTTTTGTTTTTCAATTTCACCTTCAAGGATAGTCATAAAACCATTTTTATGGTTAAAATGGACATTAATATATCCAATATAACTTATTTAATGATCTTTAACCAATATATTCATAATATTAATTCATAAGACAAAACTAGTTCTTGATGATTGAAAAAACGCCAAAATAATCCAAACGATTATCATTAATGATTTATATAATGAATCGTCCTCGTATCTGGAAAAAGAATGATATATAAGACCATTAAATATTATATAATTTCATTAATAGCATATAATTTCAATTCTAGATAACTATTTTTATTTCACATGATCTTTTTTACATGTATACAAGTGAAATAATCGTGAAAACCAAGGAAATAAACACTTCCAAACAACGAATTTAAATCTTATAACTCATAAAAAAGATCATAAATTAACTCAATAAAATTATAATAAATCAAATAAATGTTTAAAAGGTTTTTAATTAAATTATTAATGAATCTAATTTCATTATCCAAGATGTTAAGTACAAGTGCAGAACGCTTTTAGACATAAGGTAAAGGATTTTAATCGAATCTCTATTTTTTCCTTCAAGTTATGATTTCTCTCTCTTTACCCCAATTTAATTATTATTTATCTTTATAAACTTCTTCTAAATTATTTTTATATGTTCCAAACTCATTTATCTAGATCGTTTCATCTTTTTTTTACGGGTATATACATGTTTTATAAGTTTTTTTGTTTTTAATTCCTTCTAATAAGCAAGCCTGATTAAAGGGAACTTCCCAATTTCTCATCCATTTTCAAGTACACTCCATAATCTATTTTAAGAGACCAATATTTTTCTAAAATCACTCTTTTTATCATGAAAAAATATCTTATCTATTTTCTGGTTTTATGTAAACAATTAAGCATTGTCCTCTTTAAAGACTCTTTTATATTTTCTCTTAAACCGCACTGAAGTGGCTCAATTCTAAAGTTTCTTAAAAACTCTTTTTACATGTTTTCACTTAATTTGGAAATAATTTATTCCTCAAACATAATTTAATTTACTTACCTTTTCTTTCTGGGATATACATGTTTATAATATGATTTTATGACAAATAGAAATGATTTTTCTAAAAGAACTCTTATTTCCAAAGTAAAAGGGTATTTCTCTCAAGAATTTCTCAATGATTCTATTAGAGTATTTACATCTATTTAAACACAATCTATTGAATCTTATGATTTATTGAATTTTACCTATTATTTTACCATATACCATATTTTATTTAATTATTTATGATTATTTATGGGGATGTACTATCTTGATACCATTCATCACATTACTCTGGATGGTTTATAATTATGTTTATTATTTGGGAAAATTTATGAACATTTCATATGCTAGTTTCAATATTAATGTATATGTTGATTATGTTTCACACCTTTCATATGAGTAATGAATTGGACTTAGTATATGACAGTCAGGGCCTGCTATAGCCCCTTGATGCATCAGTAGGTCTCATGAGACAAACTAGACTAGGTTTTTACCCATTTATGTATGATGTCTTGGACAAAGCCTTGATGGTATGTTTATGATGTCCACCATTATTCATTCCCTCATTATGATACTAGTAATTGATAATCCATGTGATTATTTGACTAGTAGAATATCTATGATTAAGTTTCATACTCATGTGATTATTTATATGGCATTATTTAATCAACTATTATTTCTTCCATATTATGCTCAAGATTATGTTTTAATGGAATGTGTTTTTAGTTATTCACCTTTCTTTATTGTGTATGCTTATTTATGATAGCTTCTATTGTATTTATTACCCTTGTTGAGAATCTGAGTCCACCCCTTATGTTTTATTTTTCCCCAGGATGCAAAGATGTATATTATGGATGACTCGTAGGGATTATCTAAGAGTTTATGGGTGTTTCCAATGGAGTTGATATTTTTTATTTCATTTCAAATTATAATGTAAAACTTATTTTTTTATCTGGTTTTCCAAATCCACTAAACTATTTGGTCCTTTAGGATGTGATCTCTTATTCATAGTACCAATGTAATTAAGTAAGGCAACGACTCCATGCTACTGGGGTTGGGGTCATGACAATTGGCTCCCAGCTCGATAGAACTATTCGGGTGGCTAATCGAGTTGGGTGATATAGGTTTAGACTTTGTGATTCACTTGAGTGCATGATTATGGGCAGCATAGGAACCCTTTGATGAGATCACTAGCATGGTAGTCCTAGTAGAGAGCTCAATTTTTCTCTTTCCTAAGATTTCACTTTTCAGGGACAAAAATACATAAGGTGAGAAGAGTGTGTCGACTTTTGTTTTGACCTATAATACTTTTAAATATTTCTAGTAATATTTTCAAATTCAAGCGTCAAGTCGGAGTAGGATTTCGGGGACTGGAGAACCTCAGTGCGGTGATATTAAAAATATTAAATATATTTTATCACTTTCATGCATTTTCCATAAAAACATGGAATAACTCTTGTGTGGAGTCCTGAATCATAAATCTAAGATCATGGTTGATTTTATAGCATGGAGTTTACCCTAGGTGCGACATAAAGTTTTTCGGCACCAGGTGCTCGGTCAGGGGAGAGTGTTGGTGGGGAGTTAAATGGAGTTTATTGATTTAATAAAAATTAATTTAATAAACCATACCCCAATGTGTGTGTATGGTAGAGGAGGATAGAAGCCCCCCCCCCCCCCCCCCGAGCGATAGATGAAATCGGGGTAGAACCAAGGAGAGGAGGTGTTGTCGATCTTCGATATTGACGGTGATCGCTCCTAGATCATGGTGCAGTGGAATCATAGCATGGATATACACCTGAAGCTTCAGAGTTTCACCATGAGGTAGGAATGTTTGATTTTTAAGACCTGGTCCAATTTTTGTTACATTTTTTAAGGTTTTAGAGACCTTATAAAACTACTAGGGACCCCATGAGGGTCAATATGTGTGTTTCAGTGGAAACTGGGGTGTTTCGGGCAGCTTGCAGGAAATTCCTATTTTGGAATTCTCCATCACACGGCATGTAGTGCAGGAGCACACACTATGTGTTCTTCCCATTTGGTAAATATGACTTTTGGGGACTACATGCTATAGGAAGGGGGTACACACCGTGTAGTGAGCCTCATCTATGTGGCCAGATACATGGGCAGGCATGCTATATAAACGTATATGGTCATGTGGTAGTACATGGATAGAGTACATAGGCACTGGGTACCAGACATGGGAACAGACTGAGGACACGACCTAGCGGCTGAATAGCCAAGACACGTCGTGCACCTAGGGTATATGTTGTGTGGAATGACATGGCCAATAGATCATGTATGGGAGAGGACACACCCATGAGATTGGATGGGGTAACACACCATATGTAATGAGGTACACATCATGTATATTCCAAAATATACACTGAGTACCAAGAGGGGAAACAGATAGGGGTTAGTTTCGAGAGATACGTTATGTATTGTGGGTACACACCATGTACTCCCCTTGGAGAGTTCTCCCTCATGCATCTTCATCTTCATAAATCAAATGGAGGATCATGAGTAGCCTATCCTGGGTATTTTTCGGCATTATATGTGTTGGTATCCATGGTTTTATCATTAGATATGTGACATGAGGTGATGGTTGTGGGTCACTTATGTTAGTGATGTTTGGACCAGTAACGGTTGAGTGAGTTCCTTAGTCTATCCCTATGAGGGTACAATGTAGAATTGCATCCTCATTATTGGATTGTGACCCCCCCCCCCCTTGTTAGTATAATATCATATAGAGTTCATGTATACCTCCAGGAAGTCGGGGCGGGATCCTCTATCATATCATTTTTCCTAGATTGGGTTCTTGGTATCGTTGTGACCAGCTTTACATGGGCGGTGATCCCCTATCTAGTAGGAAATCCCAGTAGGGTTTGTGGAATAATCAGTTATATGATCCCCTACATAGAGATCAGTATCAGTAGGGTTTGTGGTGTCATAAGTTATATGATCCCCTACTCAGCAGACGGTTTTATTAAGGTTTGTGGTTTCATCGGGAGCATGATCCCTTACTTTGTGAGTTATACTAGATGGATATTTTGGAATCATTGTGGCCAAAACTGCATGGGAAATGATCCTCAATTTGAGTGATATGATTTACAAGGTATCATATTGGGTTTTTGGTGTCCCCTAGTGGTCCTAGGTGTGATCCCCTATCTGAGTGAGATCTTATGAGTTACTAGATTGGGTTTGTGGTGTCCCACGGTGGTCCTGGGTGTGATCCACTATCAGATGAGATGATATGAGATCTCCAGTGTTCTATATTGGGTTTTTGGTGTCCCACATCAGTTCTGGGAGTGATCTCCTCTCTGAGTGATGAGATATTTTGGGGTTCTGGTAGGGTTAGAAGAGTACCCCATCTGGGATGGGTGTGATCCCCTATCTGAGTTTCAAGATCCGTTGGGTTCCAGCATGACTTCCTTCATCGAAAGACCCAACGAGTTCATTCTATCGGATGTTTCATCAGGGATGGAATGGTTTTCCTGATGATTTTTATCCCTCAAACAAGTTCCATATGGGATGGAAGGGATCATGGAGTGTGTGCTCCTTGATGAGTGTTACCATAGAGACTCAAGTAGAAACATGTAACTGACTATGAGGTCGGGACCTCATGAGACTTGGAGTCGTAGAAAATGGGTTTTTTTTCTGGGATTCCTTGTGGTGTTGTCACATATCTCGATTGACACACCATGTGGAGATGAACTAACTAGTCGGATATAGATGAGAAGCAGTCGAGATGAAGTTTCTCTCTCGTTTGAGTTTCCTCCTCTGGATGAGTCGAGCAGACTGTTGCCTTTCAATTGATCCCTTTTTTATTTTGGGTTTTTGGGGTGCCTACTGAGTATTGTTATACTCTCCCCAGTAGGGGTTTTTCTCATGCATGATGTGTCTTGTGCAGATGATATGTCTTTTGATGGAGTCTCGGGAGTACCCAGAGCAAGTAGAGATTAGAAAGCTAGACTGATCGAGGTGTTTACAAGTGCTTGAATAAGGCGTGTTTTGGTGGTTTCATTTGACAGTGGTCCCCTCCATCTAAGTAGGTTGAATTATTTTACAATTTTTGGTGGGTGTGTATTTTTATTTTTTTATACTTTCAATATCTTTGTTGTACTCTATTTTTGGGATAGATGTATGCATGCATTTTTTGTTTCAGTTTTATTATCTCTGCATTGTTACATAGAGATGTATATGGGTGTGTGCATATAGGTACCATAGAATAAGGCCTCCCATGTGTGTGTGATATGTCTACTCGGAGATGGTCATCAGACCTTGGCCTACTAGAGGCAGGCTTGGGGTAGTCTTTGTTCAGGCCCCGGTGGGTCGGTTCGTGACAAACCAAGTCTCGTCGAACGAAGTTCTACTTAGTCCATCAGAAAAACATTCATCAGAAAGAGGCAGTCATGTTTTCTGGATGAATATTTGTAAAATATATTGAAATAAGAATTTTATTTCACCGGACAAACAAATTTCATTCCACCAGACAAACAAAGTTCATTCCACCGGACGAACAAAGTTCATTCCACCGAACGAACAAAGTTCATTCCACCGGACGAACAAAGTTCATTCCACCGGATGAACAATGTTCGTTCTATTATATGGAATTATAAATCATTGTAATGGTTCTATTAAGGTGACCATCAGATGAAGTTATACTGAACCTTTCAAAAGAGAATATTGAGTTTTTCTGAATTCATTGCAACCAACTCTGAAGAATGCAGATTATGACTGTTGGAGAAATGACTGTAAATAGAATCAGTATTCAAGGAAGAGGAAGCTTCTGAAACCCAAGTGAACTAAATCTACTTTGAAGAGTTTGTAACATCATGTTATGAGTGAATGATTCATTATAACCTTTAGTGAGTTTTTACTTAAGGCATCCAATTTTGTGGATTTTAGTAAATTCCTTTAGTTTGTTTTGTGTTTGTAACTAATGTGTCTGATCTGGTGTGATCAAGGGCTTCTAAGGCTTGGGAAGATAGAGATTTTGATCTTGCTGATCGAGGGTTCTATGGACTAGGGAAACAAAGGTTCTTCTAATCTTAGTATCAAGGTATCGCTTCTTTAAGGAATATAAACCTTTAGAGTTTGGTTAAAATCTTGGATACCAAAAGTCAGAGTTATCGACTTCTTTTACACTGAAGGTAAAAGTGTGGATATTCTTTCTATAAAGTTTCTATAGGTTTTTTTAAGAAATTTATAAAGTTTTGTTATATCTTTTTTTTACAAGTTCTTTATTTTCGTTGTGCATGTTTAAGGAACAATTCATACGTTTGTTATAAACATTCCTTAACTTTTATTTTATAAAGTATCAGTATAAGTTTGTCCGATTACTTTTTATTTATCAGATAATGGTTTGTCTTAAATACCTTTATAAAGAGTATGGGTAAATTGTATGTTTTTATTTTATAAACTACAATTCATTCCCCCTCTTATAGTCGTCTCACTACTACAAAATTAGCTTTTAACAGCACTGATACTTATCAGCGCTAGAAAAATGCTTTGAGAAAGTCTATCTTTATGAGTGCTTATTTTAGCGCTGATGAAGGGGGACCTTTATCGGTGCTAAAAAGTGCTAACAATAAAGCACCTATAAAGGTTATCATTTATCAGTGCTTTATTAGTGATGATAAAGGTTCAGAAAATTAAATTAATTTTTTTCAACAATTTCATTAATTAAATAATTATTGTTAAAAATGAATAAATATATATATAAATTTTAAAAATTATTAAATATTATATTTAAATATATAGATATGTAAAATGAATAAAATGAAATAATTAAACAAATGAAAATTTAAAATGATTAAATTAAGAAAAATATTGTACTTTTTATTAATTAAATATTTATTTATAAAAATGAATAAATTTAATATATACATATATATATATTATAAATATTGATAAATATTATATATTAAATTTAGATATATAAATGAATATATAATCAAAAAAAGTTAAAAATGAATAAATTACAAAATTATTTAAAAAATTATTAATGAAACAATTATTTATAAAAATGAGTAAGTATAATATATATATATATCTATTAATTATAAATAGTAATAAATAATATATATGAAATATAAATATATATAAAATAAATAAAATGTTAATTAAAAACATATTAATGTCTTATTCATTTTTAATGTTGTTTGATTTTTCAATTTAACATATATCAAACATCGTGTGTTACATTGATTTCACGTACATATATATATGTATATAATTAATGGATTTTATATGAAAACACACACATAAATATATTTATGCAATATATAGAAACACATACACCTAATATTTATGTAATTTATTTAAATTTCAGCATATTTTAGAATTTCATTGTTAACATGATACATTTAATATATTACGTTTTTAATCGGTCAATTTTATTTATTTAGTTATAATACTATTACAGTTAGGGCATTCATTTTTAATATTTTTTTTTATTTTTTATTTTATTTTTGAATTTGATCATTTTTTATTATTTATTTATATTTATTTATTTATTATGTTTTAATATTTTCAATATGTATTCATCTTTACTTCAGTATATATATATATCCATATTTTTTAATAATTTATATTTAATTAATAAAACTTATTCATTTTTTCAATATTTTTGAAGTGCACTCATTTTAAATTATTCAATTTCGTTCATTTTTAAAATACATGTATTTAAGATTATATATCCACTAATAATGTTAAAAATATATTTGTGAATAAATATTTATAAATAAATATATTTATAAATGTATATTTAATATATTTATAAATTTATATATTTATAATTATTATAAATAAATGATTATTATTTTTTAAATAAGTATTTTTATAATTATAAATAAATAATTATATATATTTAATAATTATAAATTTATAATAAATTTATTTAAATAAATATTTTATCAGCGCTAAAATTTTTGCACCGATAAAGATCCATAATTATCAGCGCTAAAAAGCGCTGTTAAAAAGAATTTTTATGAGCGCTAAAATATTAGCGTTGATAAAGACATTTTTATCAGCGTTTACCAATTCAACGCTGATAAAAATGATCTTTATCAATGATTTTCTGAAATTGTTGTTAAAAGTGTTCCCGATCTATTTTAAAAAACTCTAATCGGTACTCACTCATCGTGATTCTAAAGCTCTCGCGGAACTCCTCTGTTGCCGACGTGACTCCACTACGATCCATCGGATGAATCAAGGATAGAATCCAGTATATGTTATTTTCTACTTTTTATATATCGTTGTTTGATCTTTTGGGTTCCATGTTTTGTGTTTTTGTAGTGTTCGTAACCTTGAAAAACCCTACATCTCATCTCCTCGCCACTACCGGAGCAACTCCTTTGTGCATTTTAATGGATTGTTGATGCAACGTTCCGGATCCGGGTGCCGCTCAACGGGTGCCCCGAACCTGGTTAGTCACATGACCTCAAGCGTGTTTCCCCAAATGCCAGAGGCTGCTGACTAGCAGTGAGGGCCTAGGTCTGATAGTGGGGAAACTATGCCCTCATTTGTCAAAGTGTAGCGCAGCGGAAAAATATAAACATACCAAAAGCGGAAGCAGTAACAATACATAGCTGAAAGAACAACAGTGCTGAAAAAAAATACAACCAACAGTCATATATATATGATGATGCAATATGTCATATTCTTAAGAAAGCAATCAAAATAGGATACACTGCAATCAAATACAATACAGTACAAAGTACAAGTACAACAAAGCAAAACAATACAGTGCGGCAGGAACTCAGCAGCATCGCAAGACTAAGCTCAGTCTCATGCTCTCCTACTCCTCTACAACAATCATTTACCTATATAGGGACCCTTTCCCTTATCAATACATGCAGCAATATAATCTATTTGGGTCCAAGACATGACCCAAACAGGGTGTGAGAAATAAGTCACAGTAGGCAACCACCAAAGGCACGTGCCCAACTATCAGTGAAAATGTGCAATAGCAGTGTGCAGTAATAAAATACAGTAAACTAGGAAGTACTCAAAAGTAACAATCCTATCAATTACATTACCATTTTAATAATCATTTAACAATTCCAAGCATGTGCTTTTGCTTGGTAGGTACAAAATAAGAAATCACCACAGTGAACATCCAAAGTAAGCGTTGTCCTCTGACATGCAAATCCTTACCCTCAGGTAAGCAGATTCGAAACCCGCAGGTGACTGCCCACAGGCATAACAAATATTTCCCTCAGGCATACGAGATGTCGCCCACAGGCATAGAAGCTACTGCCCACATGCATGAGAAAAGTTTCCCTCAAGCTAAACGAAACACTGCCCTCAGGCTAAGAAAAACACTTCCCTCTAGCTAAGCAAGTAACGAGGTCGAGCACAACACATAAGCAAGTAATAAATATGTTTCCTCTCAAGAAAACTCAAACATGCTATCATTACGACACACCCACAGGTATCCTGGCCAAATGGATAAACAAGGGAAACACACCCACGGGGTGGCCCTGGATCAAGGAAAAGATCCCAAACAACAGTTTATATTTATCATTAGATTATCTATGCAATTCTAGATATCTTATCAGCTAAAGCCTAATCCATACGACACCCCAAATATGGGTACATAGCAAAATGGTACACAAAATCAACTCAAAAATTGGAAATAAACACCAGACCACCTACCTTGATCTCCTCTGATCGATATACGTGAACGACGCCTCCCGAATCAACCGAGAACGGTGTAGATCTGGGATAAACATTCACCTGTTCAAATGTATATAACTTCCCCTTGGGAAATAATTGGAAGGAGAGGTTCAAGAAGAGGGAGGAACTCACCCGCATGGTTCAAACGAGATCGGCGATGAAGGAATCTGAGTCCCGGTGTGCATTTAGGAGATCTTCTGAGATCCGGCCTTCTCTCTCGCGGCTCTCGGGCGTTCTAAGCTTCCTCTATTGAAAGAGGAGGATACTGTCTATTTTTTAACGAAAAAACATAACTACATGGCATGTACTCTCAAGTACATGGCGTGTACTTTCCATTTTTTTAACTATTTCTCTGGTGGATACTTTCCACCGCCTCACTGTTCATCTGTTGACTTGATTACACGTCGTGTATTTCTTAGTACACAGTGTGTACTACCATTCTACTGGCGACTACTCCCACCGCCTTACTATTCACCTGCCGATTGATTACGCGGCGTGTATATACTAAATACATGGCATGTAGTAAGTTTTTACACCCTTTATCGCCGACAGGCCTACACGCCCTGTATACTCATCCTACACGGCCAAAGTACACGGCGTGTGGAAAAGTACATGGCGTGTACCCACAAATTTTGGGATTTTTCCCCATTTTCCTTATTTTCTCAAAAACACTCAAGGAAAAAGGAAAAGAAGAAACCCGTACCTCAAGAATAAGAACCGGGTTCTTACAAACTTCTCCCCTTAAAGCAATTCATCCCCGAATTTCCATTCCAAGGGTGGTGAAGATAAAGTTGAGAACAACTCTAGCCACTAAGCATGTACGTCAGTCTCCTGCTCCTAGGTTTCGTCATGCACTCATCCATGCTGCCATAGCACCCGTACGAGAGGAACTAACTGGCCTTGGAGAACCTTCGTACTTCTATCAACAATACGAATTAGATGCTCCTCAAGGGATGCATCGACCTGAAGTTCAACCTCCTTGGGCTGAAAAACGTGAGACGGTTCTGAGTGATAACAGTGCAGCTGAGATACGTGGAAGACGTCGTGCATGGCCCAGTACCTCTGTGGTAATTGCAACTGATAGGCAACTGGCCCGACTCTCTCCAGAATCTCAAATGTCCCTACATACCTCGGTGAAATTTTACCATGTCTCCTGATATTCCAGCGTCCCAACCTCAGTGAAATACGCAAGAAAACCTGATCCCTGACCACGAACTCCAAGGGTCATCTGCGGTGATTAATATAAGATTTATGGCGAGACTGTGCAGTAGCCATCCGCTTCTGAATCAACTGGACCTGCTCTGAAGTCTCCTGCATGAGACATGGTCCCAGTAAAGCTACATCACCTGTCTCCAACTAGCACAAAGGTGATCGGCATGGCCTACCATATAAAGCCTCGTAAGGTGTCATCTCTATAGTTACCTAAAAACTGTTATTGTAGGAAAACTCGACCAGGGGTATGTGCTTATCCCAAGAGCCCCCAAAGTCTAGGACTCATGCACACAACATGTCCTCTAGCACTTGAATCGTACACTCTGACTAACCATCGGTCTGAGGGTGGTAAGATGTGCTCAGAAGCACCTGTGTACGCAGTGCCCTCTGAAAACACTTCCAAAAATGAGACGTGAAACGGGCATCCCTATATGAAATGATAGAACGAGGGACCCCATGAAGACGTACTACCTCTCAGATATACAAATTCTCAAGCTCGTCAATACCGAAGGTCTCCTTGATCGGAAAAAAGTGAGATACCTTCGTAAGCCTATCCACAACAACCCACACGGCGTCATTGCCACGAGGTGACCTCGAAAATCCGGTCATAAAGTCCATCACAACATCATCCCATTTCCACTCCTGGATGGGTAAATGTTGTAACAGTCTAGCTGGTCTCTGGTGCTCCGCCTTCACCTGTTGATAGGTGGAACATCTCATAACAAAACTAGTTACTTATCTTTTCATACCCAGCCACCAATACCGGCGTCTCAAGTCACGGTACATTTTGGTAACTCCGGGATGTACTGCCCAAGATGAAGCATGAAACCCCCGCATCAAATCCTCGCGTATATCCCTTGGAACCCAAACTCGTCCATAGACACGTAGTACCTCATCATCGCTTATCGTCCAACTAGGAGGAGGGTCCTCACTTGCCACCGACTCCCGTAAAACTAGGCCTTCTGAATCAGATAGTTGTCTCATACTCACTCTATCCAGGAGGGTAGAATTCACAAATAAGGATGAAAGAGAGGTTCGCCCCTAACTATTGTGCACCTCTAAATGCATCTCAGAGAGAAAATCCATAAGCTGCCACTCACCACTGGCCTCCTGCACTACCTGTATCTGAGTCCTCATACTCAGCGCATCAGCTACTGCATTACCCTTGCCAGGTGTATAGGAAAGCTCAAAGTCGAAGGACTGAAGGTATTCAACCCACCTTCGCTGTCTCAAATTCAGGTCACGATGGGTAAAGATGTATTTAAGACTTTTGCGGTCTGTAAACACCACAAAATGTTCTCCCAAGAGATAATGTCTCCAACAACGTAACGCATGAACAACTGCAGCCAACTTGAGATCATGTGTCAGGTAATTCCCCTCATGTGGACTCAACTTTCAAGACTCGTACGCAACTACTCGATCACCCTACATCAACACTACTCCCAACCCAATACCTGATGCGTCACAGTAAACTGTATAGCTCTTCCCTTTCTCTGAAAGTATCAGGACTGGTACTGATGTCAACCTTTCCTTCAGCTCCTGAAAGGTTGTCTCACAAGCTTCTGACCAAACGAACTTCATACCCTTCTTAGTCAAACTCGTCAACGGCACTGTTAAGCGGGAGAAGTCCTGTATAAAGTGCCTGTAGTAACCAGCCAGCCCCAAGAAACTCCGTATTTCAAACATGTTCTTAGGATGCTTCCAGGAAACTACTGCTTCCACTTTCTCTGGGTCTACTGCAACTCCTGCCTCTGAGATAATATGACCCAGGAAGTGTATCTAGTCCATCCAAAAGTGGCACTTTGAGAGCTTAGCATATAACTGATGTTCTCTCAGTGTACTCAGTACGATCTCAATATGGGTGACATGGTCGTGTCGAGTGTGATATTACACCAAGATATCATCCACGAAGACTACCACAAAAGAATCCAGATATGGATGGAACACACGATTCATCAGAGCCATGAAAATTTCTGATGCGTTCGTGAGTCCGAACGGCATAACTAAGTACTCGTATAGACCATATCTATTCCGAAAATCTATAAGCGGTATGTCCGATGGTCTAACGCACAACTGATGATATCCGGATCTCAAGTCAATCTTCGAGAACACTCGTGCTCCTCGAATTTGATCAAAAAGATCATCAATCCACGGTAAGGGATATCGGTTCTTAACCGTCATCTAGTTCAGCTTCCGATAATCCACACTGAGTCTGAGGGTACTGTCCACCTTCTTCGCAAATAGGACAGGCGAACCCCAAGGAGAAGTACTGAGTCAGATGAAACCCTTTGCTTGTAACTCCTCTAACTGCCTCTTGAGCTCTTGTAATTCTGGCGTAGCCATACTATAAGGAGGAATGGACACTGGTGCCGCTCCTGGAACAAGCTCAATAGAGAAATACACCTCTCGCTCGGGAGGTAGACCTGGAAAGCCATCCGGGAAGACATCCCTTAAACAATTTACCACTAGAGGGAAATCCTTCTGACAAGTTCCCTGTTCATACAGATATAAACTTGCAATCTAGGTTGTCACTCCACCGCACCCACGATGCTCGGGTCCAGCTCAGCTCGCCTGGACATCCCATTCACCCTTGTATAGAAACTCTCTGTCATCTAGTGACGTGAAGCTCACCCTGCGGCGATAGCAATCTACAAAGGCTCGGAATGGTACCAACCAGTCCATCCTGATAATAACGTCATATCCCGTCATCTCTAAGACATAGAGGTCCCATATAAAGTGACACCCACCAACCTCTAGGGGGAACTCCTTGCACTGACGCACACCTTCCGTTCTAATTCCCAACAGAGTGTCTAGCATCATAACATCAGAAGAAGAAGAAGAAACACAGAGCCCAAGGCTCTCCACAACAGGCACAGATATAAATATATGTGTATCACCAGTATCGAAAAGTACTGAAGATAAAACAAAAGAAACTAAAATAGTATCTCTGACAGTGGAAGGTCCAGGATCCTACTCATGTTGGGTATGTTGCACTGCATATGCCTACCCAATGTCACGACCCTGCGACACAGCCTGGATACCCTGATCTGACCCGCCCTGTTGTCTCTGAGATCCTGGTGTGTAGCTACCATGGCCACGACCACCACCTCGGCCTGAATGTTCAGACGTATTCCAATTCCCTGACTAGTAAGAAGTCGCTGGCCCTGCTCATTCACATGGAGTCTGCACAGAACCCCTCTCACTAATCACTGGTAGAAACGCCCTGCAAAAACGCTGAAGATGACCCGTCCTTCAGCAATCTCGGCACTTCACTGGGTCATGTGGACACTGAGTCTCTTGTGCCCCTCTTTACCACACTGGTAGCACATGACCTAGACACCGGAAGAATTCTTCTGGCTAGTACTGCCATTGTGAGAGAAATCCATCTGCCTCTTCCTCTTACCAGTAGAAATAGTACTAGAAACTAGTGTTGGACCGCCCTAGCATGCACCACTAGCTTCCCGCAGGTTCCGCTCAGTAATCAGTGCCTGGTTCACAATAGCATGCATTGTAGGCAACCTGAAAACATTCACCAGCACTCGGATGTCGTATAAAAGACCATCCTCAAAGCATCTAGCCCTCAACGTCTCATCACCCACCAGAATAGGTGAAAAATGTTGTAGCTCGGTGAAGCGAGCAGAATAATCCATCACTGACATGGTGCCCTACTGCAGATTCATGAACTCTCGAGCTCAATCTTCCCGTAGCGTCTCCGAAAAGAAAAAGTCATAGAATACTGCATGAAAATCTTCCCACGCCATGTCTCGATGATTATCAGCCTGGGTGGTAACATCCCACCACCTCTTGGCGGAATCACACAGCATGTAAGTAGAAAGCTTGACCATCCTCCTATGAGGCGTATCAATATACTTGAAGATAGTCTGCAATGAATCCAGCCATGACTCTGCAGCCTGTGGTCCACCATCTCCTAAAAACGTAGGTGGATGCTACTGCTAGAATATACGTGTCAGCTCTGCCATAGATGTAGCAGCCGGCGGTGCTCCCTGGAAGGTCTGCATGAACCGTATGAAGCCTTCACAGAACTGCACCTCCGCGCTTGCGTCCGTTATAATGGTTGGCACTACATCTGGCACTGTTGGAAGATCCATCGGTAGCCCATGGCCTACCGTCTCTGGAGTATAATTGTTTCCGCTCTCTTGGAGAAAAACTGGTGGTCGTCTCGGTGGCATGTCTCTACAAGGTTAAATACACGCCTTAGATTAAGATCAGCAAGGACCAAGCACTGGAAACGTAAGAAGGGAGCAGGAGAAAGAAAACATTCATGTTTTACAAAAAAAAGACTACACGGTGTGTATAAGAACTACACGGCGTGTTCCCTTAAGTCTTTCGCATGGGCGTGTACTTCTACCAGAACTGGTCGTGTAACACCCCGAACACACGGCGTGTTGTCTACAGACACGGCGTACTTGAATTTTCTTCCCCTTCTTGAGTCCTTCTACACATCTAAGCCACACAATTCTCCTTAGAATGAGACTACACGGCGTGTATGAAGTCTACACGGTGTGTACCCATAAGCCCTTACATGGTCGTGTTCTGATACTGGCATGGGCGTGTTTCAACCCCAGGTACATGGTGTGTTACACCCGCACATGGTGCGTACACCACCCTGTCTCCCTAGCCACACGGCCAAGTCCACACGGTCTCTCATCGGTCAAGACTACACGACATGTCCCATAGGTACACGACGTGTACTATATGAGTTCCATCGACCCGTGTTGTTCGTGACACGGCCGGATACACGGATCACACTACACGGTGTGTTCCAGATAGACACAGCGTGTACAAGAAAAGATAACACCGACCCGTGTTGTTAGTTACACGACCGGGTTCCCAGATTACACTACACGGCATGTTCGGCAATGAAACGGCGTGTATAAGCAAAGATTCCTCTGTTCCTGTTGTTAGTTACACGGTGGACACAGGGTCAACACAACATGGCGTGTACATTCGGTACACGGTGTGTTCTCTCAGAGTTTCCCAATCCCATGTTTCTGCCTACATGACCTATGACACAGTTAGGAACTACAAGGCGTGTACATAAGGTACACGACGTGTACTTAATTTTTTTTCATTTCTTCTCGAACAGAAGAGCACATGGCGTGTGTTCATAGAACCACACGGTGTGTATTCTGGATTTTTCTGAACATTAAGCCTTAGAAACTACTCTAAAGCCCAGAAAAACACTGAAACCAACACCTAAGTGCCAAATTCTGATCCGTGAGGGCCCATACTCCCCGCGAATCAAATCTTGGCATCTTATACATGTTATAAACCAAGTAAACAAGTCAATGATCCAGCAAATTCTGGTCAATGAGGGCCCATACTCCTCAAGAACCAAAGTTTGGCATTCATTATAAAAAACCTCACACAACAATACCTTATCAAATAGCAGGTATTTTATCAAGGCATCTATCACAACAACATGTCTTTACTAGTACAACATCTATCACAACAACATGCAATTTTTAATGCACCTACATGGCATGTAAACTATGCATGGCATGTGATTCTGACATGTGCTTAAATGATGCATGAGATGGCATACCCTCATCTCATCGAGTTGCAACTAAATAGAACCCAAGTATAAAAATATAACAGCACACCACAAGTGCGTCACCCAACGGTGAAAAGAAGATCAACTGTAAAAGTAAAAAATCAGTAAAATTGCAACATGAGGTAAATTGGATTTTCCCTATACACGGGTTAGCTACTCTCAGGCATATCTTATTACCAAATACCAATTTCGTCCTATCCCTGACTATAGGCTTCAAACAGTAAGTCAAAGAAAATAAACTCCTCTAATACCACTTTGTAACGTCCCGGATTCAGGTGCCACTCAACGGGTGCCCCAAACCCGGTTGGTCACATTACATCAAGCATGTTTCCCCAAACTCCAGAGGCTACCGACTAGCAGTGAGGGCCTAGGTCTGATAGTGGGGAAACTATGCCCTCATTTTTCAAAGTGTAGCACAGCAGAAAAATATAAACATACCAAAAGCGGAAGCAGGACTAATACAAAGTTAAAAGGACAACAATACTCAAGCAAAAGACAACCAACATTCATATATATATGATGATGCAATATGTCATGTTCCTAAGAAAGTAGTCAAAACAGGATACACTACAATCAAATACAGTACAGTACAAATTACAAGTACAGCAAAGCAAAACAAAACAGTGCAGTAGGAACTCAGCAGCATCGCAAGCCTAAGCTCGGTCTCATGCTCTCATACTCCTCTACAACAATCATGTACCTGTATAGGGACCCTTTCCCTTATCGACACCTGCAGAAATATAATCTATTTGGGTCCCAGACATGACCCAAACAGGGTGTGAGAAATAAATCCCAGTAGGCAACCACCAAAGGCCCGTGCCCAACTGTCAGTGAAAATGTGCAATAGCAGTGTGCAGTAATAAAATGAAGTAAACTAGGAAGTACTCAAAATTAATTATCCTATCAATTACAATACCATTTTAATAATCATTTAACAATTCCAAACCTGTGCTTTAGCTTGGCAGGTACAAAATAAGAAATCGCCCCAGTGAACATCCAAAGTAAGTGTTGTCCTCTGACATGAAAATCCTTACCCTCAGGTAAGTAGAATCGAAACCCGCAGGTGACTGCCCACAGGAATAACAAATATTTCCCTCAGGCATACGAGATGTCACCCACAGGCACAGAAACTACTGCCCACAGGCATGAGAAAAGTTGTCCTTGGGCTAAACGAAACACTGCTCTCAGGCTAAGCAAAACACTGCCCTCGGGTTAAGCAAGTAATCGGGCCGAGCCCAACACATAAGCAAGTAATAAATATGTTTCCTCTCAAGAAAACTCAAACATGCTATCATTACGGCACACCCACGGGTATCCTAGCCAAATGGCTAAACAAGGGAAACACACCCACGGGGTGGCCCTGGATCAAGGCAACAATCCCAAACAGCAATTTATATTTATCATTAGATTATCTATGCAATTCTAAATATCTTATCAGCTAAGGCCTCATCCATACGACACCCCAAACATGAGCGCGTAGCACAACGGTACACAAAATAAACTCGACAATTGGAAATAAACACCAGACCACCTACCACGATCTCCTCTGATCGATATACGTGAACAACGCCTCCCGAATCAACCGAGAACGACATAGATCTGGGATAAACGTTCACCCATTCAAACATAAATAACTTCCCCTCGGGAAATAATTGTAAGGAGAGGTTCAAGAAGAGAGAGGAACTCACCTACACAGTTCAAACGCGATCGACGATGAAGGAATCAGAGTCCTGGTGTGCGGTCGGGAGCTCTTCCAAGATCTGGCCTTCTCTCCCGTGGCTCTCGGGCGTTCTAAGATTCCTCTGTCAAAAGAGGAGGCTACTACCTGTTTTTAACGAAAAAAAATAACTACACGGCGTGTACTCTCAAGTACACAGTGTGTACTCTCAAGTACACGGCGTGTACTTTCCATTTTTGTAACTGTTCCTCTGGCGGCTACTTTCCACCGCCTCACTGTTCATATATCGACTTGATTACACGTCGTGTATTTCTTAGTACACGGTGTGTACTACCGTTCCGCTGGCGGCTACTCCCACTACTTTACTATTCACTTACCGACTGATTACACGGCATGTATATTCTAAATACACGGCGTGTAGTCAGTTTTTACACCCTTCATTGCCGACAGACCTACACGCCCTGTATACTCATCCTACACGGCCAAAGTACACGACATGTGGAAAAGTACATGGCGTGTACCCACAAATTTTGGAATTTTCCCCCATTTTCCTTATTTTCTCAAAAACACTTAAGGAAAAAGGAAAAGAAGAAACTCGTACCTCAAGAATAAAAACTGGGTTCTTACAGTTGACAAAACGAATATATGTAGTTTAACTTGATGCAACTAGGATGAGAGACGTTGTGCAATTTAACTTCCTACTATCGGGATGAATTTATGCAGTTTAATGTCGTGCAACCAAGATGAGAGATGTTGTGAAGTTTAACATCTTTGTGTAGTTTAACGTCCTATAGCTAGGATGAGATACAATGTGTAGTTTAACGCCTTACTGTCAGGATGAATTTGTGCAGTTTAGCATCATGAAAATAGGACGTGAGACAGTATGCAGTTTAATGACTTTCTTCTAGGATGAATTTGTGCATTTTAACATCATGGAAGCATGATGAGAGATGATTGTTGACCACTATGCAAAGTATTTAATGATAAATATTGTATTAGTGTGGGTTTTGACTCGTTCCACATCCATTGTGGCCAATGTGCATGCTCTGCTTTGTGGATCATCTTGGCTTGGTTTTCCAAAATGGTTTTTGGAAAGGGGGAAAATGATTTCTGGAATTGGTTTTGCTTTAAAAATGTGGGTTATTATGTAGTCAAAAGTGGCCTTAGAAGAATATGGTTTTAAATTGAAAATGAAATAGTGGTTTTCGAAAAGAGAATTCTTGTTTTGTTATGAAATTTGGCTTGTGAGCTAGTTGTTTTGTCCTGAGATGTTCCTTTCGGTTGTGTTTCAGATTGATTATGAACCTGATTATATGATTTTTGTGTTATTCAAAATATGCTGCCCAGAAATGTCCTTGAAGTTTATAGTGGGTCACACCCTATTTCTAGTTCTCCTTAGTTGCTGCCCATCTTCCGTGGCAATCGAGGTTCGTTAAAGGTAGTGAAGTGGCTTGAGGAAGTTGAGCATGTCTTCAGAATGTTTGGAACTCCCAAAGTTGTTAGAGTCTGTGATGTTCTAGGTCTGCTTGAGGGTCCAACTTTGTAAGAATAAGAGTTGTTTGTCCCACCAATGATGCAAGTTGGGATGACATGGGAAAATTTTAAGTCCGTCTTTGTCCGATGGTTTATACCTGAGGAAGTAAAGACGAAGAAAAGGGAAGAGATCATGAGTGTCCAGCAAGGTCAGTGGATGGTGAAGGCTTATGTTGAACACTTCAAAGAGCTGGTTTCCTTTTGTCTGGAGGTGGTGTCACATGATCTGTTGAAAGCTTCTCTTTTCATTGGGGGTCTTCATCCAAAGATCAAGGAGTGAGTCATCCTCTCCAAGGATCTCCATTTTTAGAAGTTGGTGGAGGAAACGTTTTTGGATGAGTTATTGTGAAAGAAACATAAACACATTGGCTCAGTTGTTGTCTCCCGTGTTGGGGTGAAGACGTTCGGAATTTCCTTATTTTTGTTTTGTGGCTATTGTAAATTCATCTTTCATTATAAAAGTCTAATAAAATTATCCTTTTTTGGTTCAAATGGTTTTTTTTTTAATGTGAACCTTTAAATGGTTACCCTTTCACGAATTAGTTCTCCTCTTTCCATCATGCTTGTTTGGAGATGTTTATTTTTGTGGAAATTGCTATGTGCCTTGTGTGCGGGTTCATTTATATTCTGTATTTTGACCATTTCTACTGTTGTTTCTACTGATGTAGTGTGTTGGAAAAATATTGTTGTTTTTTGTCTCCATTGATCAATGAAGCCAAAACACGGATTGGTTGTGCATCACTCACAAATTTAATAACAAAACTAAGGATTCTCTGTGCACTTCACTATTGTTGGTTAACTATCGCTTAGCATAGCATCTGACCTGAACTTCCAGTCCAGCGTCACCGTGATGCTCTCATCTTCCTACACTCATTTACTATATGCATGCAGCTGCATGCATCACGCATTTTACAAGTAGTAAATGAGTGCAAGAAGAGAATGAAAAATTAATGTTGAATGGTGATATGATAGGGATGGTGGCGAGCGTGTATGGGATGAGAGCATCACGGGGATGTCGGGCAGGAAGTTCAGGTCAGATGTTATGTTAAGCGGTAGTTAACCAACAGTAGTGAAGTGCACAGAGAATCCTTAGTTTTGTTATTAGCTTATATCTGGACCAAAGAAGCCCTTTGGAAATATGGAAAGGTAATGTTATGATATACTTTCTCTATTTTACCAAAAAATTATATAATGAAACGTTGATTTAATTTTCATTATTCTTTGCAGAGTTTGTTTATTTTAGAAGATTTCTATCTATGTGTCATGCCTTTACAAGAATAGCAATGACGCAGTCTCTGCTCAATCACAAAGATAATCTTAATGTTTGCACAGTAAAATCATTGTTCATAGAATTAATGCATTGTTTCGTATTTATGTTTAATTTATTTCTTTTTAGTATTAATCACGTAATAATTGTTTTCTTATACAGGTAGATTCTTTTGTTCGAGTTGGGGTGCTTTGTCCAACTTTCATGCTTCTACTCCCTTAGAATCTTTCCACTCCTATAGTGTTCCATTTATCACTTTCTTTCAAGTTCTCTCCATTACCTTTGCAGGAAGAGCAACACCGCTGTCTCTACTCAATTACAAAGGTAATCTTGATATTTACACAGTAAAATCATTGTTCATTGAATTAATGTATTATTTCATATTTATGTTTAATTCTTTTTTAGTATTACTCATAATAATTGTTTTCTTATACATGATGATTCTTTTTTTCGAGTTGATGTGGTTTGTTGAAGCTGCTCATGCAGTGTTGGCAGTTCCACAAAGAAAGTCAATGAAAATCATGGTAACATTGACAGTTAGGATTGTTTTCGAATGTATGTAATAATTTGTATTTATATAATTGTATAAACCAATGTTTGAAATGTTTATAATATAGTGTTTTTTCTGATATTTGTGTTGTAAATTTTATTTCATTTAAATTATGTATTGGGGCTTGTTTTTGTTGATATCTGGTGTGTTTCTGGTGTTGTAGTGTGTTGTTACAACACACTGTAGTATGACCCTTTATCATCACTTTTAAAAGTACTGATAAAGAACACATTTATCAGCGCTTTTAAAAGCACTGATAAAAGACACATTTATCACCACTTCTAAAAGCGGTGATAAAGGTATACTTTATCAGCATTTCTACAATGATGATAAAAAGTCCTTTATCAACGCTAATAAAAGCGTTGATAAAGGGTTCCTTTAGCGGTGCTAAATAAAAACGCTGATAAATGAGACCTTTATCACCGCTTTTAAAAGCGCTGATAAATGTCCTGGGCTTTTAACGTCGATCACGTTGTCAACGCTTTTCTAGCGCTGATAAAGGTCATTTCTAGCGCTATTAAAGACCATTTTTGTAGTAGTTTCTATATACTCTTACGATCCTACACCTATCATTTGTAATTTGAATTTATCATGATCCACATAAATTATATTGGGGCAATTCTAGATAAATATAAACATTGTCTACTGGGACCAAATTTCATCTTTATAATGCATGACACATCTCGGACATTTGATTATGTTAATCCTCCTTGGGCCAAATTTAGCAGTAGTATCTTAGCTTAGAACTCAGCACCACTTACTGTTTTGTGCATCTAAGGCTTCTTGTTCTCATAATCTAGGCTTATATGCCATTTTCTAGGGAAAAAATATAGAGTTCAAGCTTATCATGGAGAATATCTTCACCTCAACCCTTTAACAAATATCTTTGACCGAATGATTCCTCTTGTAATTGGAGTTCGTTTCAAACCCTAATGTTAATTTTGAGCACATTGATTTCCTTGAAATCCACCCATCATGTTGATTTACAAAATTACCATATATGTTTACAAATTTAATTATCTCTTGTGATTAATTGATTGATAGTTTAATTTGATTGGTGAAATATTAGTTGATTAGTAATGTTCTCAATGTAAAATTTGAGATTGTTTATCGAATCAATTTGTAAATTCATTCAACCCCATGGTAATTAAATTCATTCACGTTCCTTAATGTTTTGAGATGTTTTCTTGAAAGTAATCATAGTGTTTAAACAAATTACAAAATAACTAGGAAGTGTAATCACTTCATAAATTACATTAGTAGTTGGTCGAATCCTTGGTCAGTTCATGATTCGAGTACTAATGCTAGGCGATAACCAAATATGATAAATTGTCATTAAGAGAACACAATTCAAAACAAAAGACTCAATCTTATTAGTTATTAAACTACGTAGTTTAGTTCAATTTATGTTATGCCCTTTGATTTATCAACCCCAAACCAATGAGTACTTGGTAATTTAATATAGGCAATTCAACCTCCATATTGCAAGTTTTTAAAACAGAATTGAGGTAGGCATTCCATACTGAGCTTTCTAATCTAATAGAAAGATCTATACCGTCCAACGATTCCAACGTACCGATCTTGGCCGTCCATCAAAACTCCGGCCAAACGCCTTTATTCATCCGATCCGATCCGATCCGATCCGACCCGATCCGACCCGATCCCCCATGGATACTCATTCTGTGTTTTCCGAACCCGCGGAACGGTGGAAGTTCGGATCCGACGGACTGCGTTGGATCTTCCGCTGGAGCGCCAGGCCGCACAGCAATCCGAAGCCCTCCGATTTGAGGGCCTCCCTGATCCCGTTCCACTCCTTGAGCACCGACGACGCCGCCGTCGACGAGGACGACGACGAGGTCGAAGAATCGGCGCCGTCCGAGTAGTCCGCCGATTCCCCGCAGTCCGTGCAGGAGAATTGCTGGACCTTCGGTCGCCGCCCCCGCTGGATGCCCCGCCGTCGGGGGCTCCCTTCCATCAGGTCGCGGAGCCCGACCCCTGCGGCCGCCGTGCTGGTCAGGGCCGCCAGATCGGGGCTGTCGATCACCGTCGCGCCGATGTTGAGCACGCCATGGAACCTGCCGGAGGGGCGGCGGATCTGGACGGCGGTGAACGCGGGAGCGTCGCCGGAGGAATGGAGGCAGTTATTGACGAGGAGGCGGACCGTGCCGACGAGTTTGTCCTTGATGTAGCCAACGGCGTAGATCTCGACGGAGACGGCGGCGGTTTCGGTGGCGAGGAAGCCGTCGGTGACGCGGAAGATGAACTTATCGTTCCAGGTAGGGTTTTCTCCGCCGACGTGGTCGATTTGGGTGCGGAGCTTGGCGCTGGGGTCGATCCAGGCGATCGCATAGGTTTGCAGGCGGCGACCATTGAAGGGCTTCAGACCTTGGGCAGAGATCAGGTTGATCTCCAGGAGACGTTTTTCCATGCGATCGTCTCTCCCCGATCGTCCGACTTGCTTCCGCTCCCCCTCCCTCTCTGGATTCTGCTTCTCTTTCTTGGTTCTTGAACGGTATGGAGATGAAGGATTCCAGAACCGGATGGAGGATCCGGCAATCCGGATTGGAGCACCAAGAAACTGAGTTCAGGACTGGGGAGCTCGATCAAGAAATGGGGGGAGTAAAAGTGTGGTGCCGCGGGGTAGTGGAAGAACAACGCAAAGGGTAACGGCGTGAGCATATAATTACGTAATTTCGGAACTCGCTCCGGAGCTTTTGAACTTTAATTTTGTTTTTCATTATTTTTAAAATGACTTGACACTCAACCAAGTCCTACTCTTGCACAATGTTGCCTATGGTTCTCAACCAAGTGAATCACATTCTGATTATCAGAAAATAAAACTCCACCTTCCTGACTTTGTCGGACCTCCTTTAACAATCACATCAACCAAACCATCTCTTTCCCTACTTCTGTTGTAGCAACTTACTCTGTTTTCATTGTACTCAGAGTAACAATCCATTGTAGTTGTGACATCCAATTGATCGTCATCCCTCTATAGGTTAACACAAATCCTGTTGTGCTTTTCCAGGCATCCAAATCACCAGCGAAGTCTGCATCAACATATTGGCGCAATAGATCATTCGTTCTAAAGCACAAGGTTGTATCTTTCATTCATTTAAAGCATCAGATGATCCATTTCACAGCCTCCCAGCGTTCCTTTCCTAGACACAACATGAATTGACTTACAACTCTCACTACAAATGTAACGTCTAATTGGGTACAAATCATCAGGTGCATCAGACTTCCTACCGCGGATGCAAACAAAATCTTTTCCATGTACGTGACTTCATCGTCAGTTTTAAGCGATTTCTCTTTGGATAATTTGAAGTGTATGACTAATGGAGTCAACACTGGTTTGCATCCGGCCATTCCAAACCGTTCAATGACCTTTTGAATGTAGCCCCCTCCGAGATAACAACAATGTATGGACTCTCCTATCTCTCTCGATCTTCATTCCCAATATCTTCTTGGCCTGTCCAAGATCCTTCATCTCGAACCTTCTGGACAAGTCACGCTTCAGCTTCCGAATCCTTTCAACGTCTGGTCTAGTAAGAAACATATCATCCATGTAAAGTTGATGTATTATGTGGGGACCATCATCCCATGCCTTTCGATAGTAATAATGATCTATGTTTCACCATCTGAATTATTTGTCTAACATAAACACGCCAAACTTTTGATTCCATTGTCTTGGCACTTGCTTTAAGCCATAAAGACTTTTCTTCAGCTTACAAACTGATCTCTGGTTCTTATCATCCGTGAACTCCATAAGCTGCTTCATGTAAATCTCTGACTCCAAATCTCTTTGGGGGGAAGGTCGTCTTTACATTGATCTGTTCTAAGTATAGATTATCCACTGCTACCATGCTCTGCACCATCCAGATTGTTGTATGCTTAAATACGAATGAGAAAATCTCTGAGAAATCAACTTCTTCCTTTTGTTGAAATCCCTTTACCACTAGTCGCGCCTTAAACCTTTTTTTTCCATCACTGTAAGATCCCGAATTTTCTTAAGGTTTGTTTTTGTTTAAGTTTCTGTTTGGCCTCTTCTTTTGGCTAGATAAGTGTTTCCCTATGTTTATGTAAAGGCTTAGGGGTATTCCGGGGGTTCAGGACATAAAAGAGGGAGAAAAGGGGGTTCCTAGACATGTTGCACGGTTTGCGCATAGTTAGTGCAAACCGTGCGAGAATCCCAAGTAACCGTGTAGCCATGGAAAGAGGCTTACACACGGTTGATGCACGATTAAGCAAAACGTGCAGAATCCTTAGAAAACCGTGTGAAAGGGGTGTTTTTCGAACAGTGGCTCACACACGGTTTGCGCACGATTTGGCAAACCATGTGGGTAAACCGTGTGGCCTAGTATTTTTGAGAAGATTAAAAAAATTCCATCTCGGGATTTTAAACCCCAACTCGGGATTCTCCTCCATTCAACCCCTTGCAACCCTAGTGACGAGCTTGGACAAACCAAGATTCCCAAAGGTGGTTCTCCTTCGATTCTTGGCCGTTTGGAGCGCTGTTGATTGTGGATCGAAGCCCCAGACAAGTCTAATGCTCCTCTTGCTTCTCTTTTTAGGATTAGGGTTTGTAGTTTCTTCCATCTCCTTCCGAAGACCTAAAACCCTCCTTTTTTGGTGAAACCTAGGTTGTGGATTCAAGGGGTGTTTGAATCTGGATCCAAGACCACAATTAAGAGTGCTCTCATTGTCGGATTTGAGGTAGGTAGTCTACAAGTATTATCCCATAGTTTTATTTTAGATTTGTGAATGAAAGCTCGTGTTCTTCTTTTTCCCTAATCGTGTTCTTGGTTTCGTTGGAGTGTTTGATAAAAAGGGGTGTCTAAGTGACCAATTGAAACCCTCATGATCCTCGTGGGATGCGTAGAGGAGGACTTGACCATTTTAGAGCTACCCATGGGGTGCACCGGCAATCCCAGATCTAGAAAATGGCAGGGTTAAGTGAAGGGTTGCCGATTGACAATGTGAAACCCATGCAGAACATGTTTAATGGTTGATTAAGTTGTAAATGGAATGATAATAGAGATGCCTAGGGTGATAAGGCATAGGGGTTGTTTGGCATGACATGAAAACGAGCAAATTGGGTCGAATGGGATTATGTCAATTGTTTAACGAAATTTGGTTAGAAATGCCTAAGAGGATTAATGCATATTAAATGGTGAACTTATAATTTGATGATGGAATGGGAAATGGGGAGTATGTTAATGGGATTTAATAAGGGAATGGATGAATATGTTGAATGGGTTAAGACATGGGGATTGTGGTACACTTAATGGTGGAATGTAATAAGTGGTTGTGTTATGAGACGTGGTAAATGTACTTGAAATACATAAGTGGGTAAATGCTTGTGAAATGATAAATGGGCTAAATGGCTAAATGTGTGGTCATTAATGAATTTGGCTAAGGCATAGGGGTTGTTGAATACACTTAAGGGGTTAAGGCATGAGAAAGAGAATTTGGCTAAATGGATATGCACTTTAAATGGAAAATGTATTAATGGGTTATGGAATAGTATTAATTACCATGTTGTTTGTTATGTATTGTGATCTACAATGGCATTGTTTATGCTTGGTTGTGTTATGGTATGGTTGTGGTGATTGGATAAATAAGAATGTGCACATGGCTTGGTAGAGAGGGGTATTAACATGAGATTCTACGCCCATGGATTGAGTTAGACCGAGGCTCTAAACTCCACCCCAAAAAAATGTATGGGTTAGGGAAGGGGATGTAGGCTCTACTCCCCTAACAGTTGCATTCCACCCGAACTGAGGCTTCAAGGTGAGGATAATGTGTTGATGTGAAATGTGTATCCCTAGTGAGATAGGGACTTGACTTATTTCCCCTATGCATTGTTATTGATTTCCTTAGACCCTTGTGTAGATGATATGTATGCCTAACCTAAATACCATGTGTTAAAAATGGATTATGTAATAAAGATGGTATAAGAAATGAAATTGGGATAGATGCTAGGCATGAATTTAATAGACCTTGTTAATGAATGGTACCCTAAATGTTCCTTGTTTACTTACCATTTATTTTGTACTTGCATGCACTATCTATTAGACTGGATATTTTGTCACGAACCAAGTCGGGTTGCCATCCGAACCGACGCCCGACCCGGCCTGTGGCAAGGCTCGAAGGGCATTCCTGATCCCCACGGGCTAACACAAGTGCCCGAGTATCAAAATAAACTTTGGGAATGATTTTACCCGAACAAACAGATATAAAGCAATCAATAAAATAAACCCAACCAAAAGTAAGACTCGCAGCCAAACACGTCTTTAACCCAAACCAGACTTTTGAGTAACATGAAAAAAACCAAATCCCAAACAATACTAAAAGTATGGTGACCAAAAACTCACCAAAAAACTGCTGCCTGGCGAGGAGACACCAAGACACCACCACAACGCCACTTCAAGAGGCCAGCTAACAACCTGAACCACCACTTCCAAACGCTGGACCCTTACCTATATCAGACGTAAACAAATCTACTTACACCCAAGGGTGTAAGTAGGGTGTGAGAAATCGCCCAACAGGGTGTCACTAAGAAAAGATTCCACGCACAAATATTAAAAGACAATTACATTTGCAATGTTAAATAAAAGAGAGCAAGAAATGCTTAACAACATTAGTGAGAACGGTTTTCATAAAATGACTTTAAAGAAAAGAATTTTAAAACAAACACATGTTTGGGTAGTAACTCAAGTGACATATCATGTATCATTAGTGTGCGCAAAGTAACCGGTAGCACCAAAGGATGGGAGAGGCCCTATGGGAACTAGAAACAGGTGGGACCCTAGAACGCCGTGTCTCAGTGAAACGTGGCTTAGAAGTACACAAACCTCATATAGGTGGCTTAGAAGACCAAAACACTCAGAAAACGTGGCTTAGAAGGCCACGAACCTCAGTCATCATATGTTTAGTTAGTGTTGCAATTGTCAATCCTGCCAGTGAAACCGGGCCAAGTCATCTCCAGAATACTAGCTCACCAGTCCTAGTCCCCCACCTAATACCCCAGGTTTCCCTCCTTGTGCTCACGTAAAGATCCAAGTTCACATAACATGTTACATTAGCACTTAGATCCAAACGAGGTGTTTATACACAAGAACATGTCACCTACACACTGATATCCTCTTTGAAAACCACACACACATCAAATTTTTTTAAAAATTAAACTACACTGCTTACGCTTTAAATTAAACTAGATACATAACTTAACGAAATCACTTTGATAATTAAGAAAACCACTAAGAAAAATTATTGAACAATTTTCCAACATGTCGCAAACATTTTTAAAGGGTAAAAAGTCATTCAAAACCCCGTTTTAAAATAAAAAATATTCTGACACACGCCAAAACACAAACCGCGTCATCCGCACTTCCTAACTCACACACAGCACAATTTAAAAATAATAATAAACAGTCCAAAGTGAGTTTTCACAATAAAAATGGACTAGCATCACATAAATATACTTCTAGTAAATTAGATGCACATTTAAAATGTAATCAAAACTAATTTTTCAGCATGGAAACTATTTAGCAAGGTGCTGAAAAATTAAACCAACATGAAAATGATCGCCAGATAATAATTGAGTATGGAATCACCTACCATCGTATCACAAGCTTCGCAAAATTGGTGTGCAAAAATCCACCACACCTAATGTACCTCAAACAAGATCAAAACCCACCCTAAAACAAAACACACCACAAGCGCATCAAAATTGAATCAAACGAAAACTAAATCTTATTTGCAACATCACAAAAAAATGAAAGAATGAATAACCGGTGTACTCTGCACCAACGACGAGGGCTTAGAAAGATCAGTCAAAGGTTGAAGGAGGCTGTTCGGAGGAGGAAAAGGTGGTGCAAGGCGTCGGTTGGCCAAGAGGGAGGAGGGATGCACGACTGTCTGAAAGGGAAGGAGAGGTAGCGAAGGGGTTTGGACAAGCGGGTGGACAGCAGGGTGTGCGGCTTCGGTTGGGTAGCAGACGGGGCGAGCGGGGTCCGGCCGAGGGTGCGGGAGGTAGAGGGAGGTGTGGCCGACGACCTGTTGGATGTAGCAGGGAGGGCAGTGTCGGCTAGGGGAAAAATAGGAGGAGAGTGTGTGGCGGTCGCAGAGGATGCCAGGAATAGGGAGGGGCACAACCGGGTGCAAGGTCAGTCCGACGAGGAACTATACGACGTTGGCTCAAGGTAGGGGAGGGTGGCTAGGGTTTGCATAGGCCGAATGTCGCGATGGTATGGGGAGAGGAATTGAGTGAACAGTAGCACCGTGTGGGAGAGGGCAAAAGAGGGAGGAAAAAAAGAAAGAAAAGAAAAAGAAAAAGAAAAGAAAGGATAAAAAAAGAGAGAATGAAATAAATAAAAATAAAAGAAAAGAAAAGAATAAAAAGAAAAGAAAAGAAGGGATAAAATAAAATAAAAATAAGGAGATGGGGAAATAAAAATAAATTAAAAACTAAAAATAAAATCTAAACTAAACTAATAACAATAATAATAATACTAATAATAATGACAAAAATAACCATAATTATAATAAATTTTCTTTTTATTCGGTTATTTAATCACATGCACCCTAGGCTGACCATGCGTTAAACTAGCGAAGCCACATGGCTTCGCCTGTGCCCTGCCTGCGCGTCGAGCGATGTCAAGCCAATGTTCACTATCAACGCTAAAACACAAAACTCACGTCAGGCTTGACCCACATTTCCCCCAAACAATTAAATAAAATAAAATAAAATCATGGGATAAAAATTGAAATTTAAAACATACCTCAAGCGAAGTCCGGGTTTGACAATTCTCCCCACCATGAATACTTTTCGCCCTCGGAAAGTCAACTCGAAGCCTAATCATAGAATAAAAATGGATACTCCTGCTCAACCCAAGACTTCTGCTCCCAAGTCTCATGCTCGTTATTCCCATGATGCTATAGAATATGAACAAAGGGAATGGACTTTCCACGAAGCACCTTCTCTTGAGAATCCACTATCCGCACTGGCCGCTCAAAAAATGATAAGTCTGGATCAATCTCCAACTCTTCCCAATTCAACACATGTGAAGGGTCGGGATTATACTTTTTCAGTTGGGAGACATGAAATACGTCATGAATCGACGTCAAATGTGAAGGAAAAGCTAACCTGTATGCCACCTTTCCAATCCGCTCAGTAATCTCGAAAGGCCCAACATACCTTGGTGTCAGCTTTCCCTACTTTCCCAAGTGGCGATGACCCAAGCGAGGGGACACCCTCAAGAACACTCTATCCCCCACTGAAAACTCAAGATCCTGATGCCTCTGATCTGCATAAGATTTGTGGAGACTCTGAGCTATCAGCAACCGCTGTCTAATCAACTTGACATTCATAGACGTCTCCGGAACAAGGCTCGGTCCCAAGAGTGAGGTCTCACCTACCTCAACCCAACACAAAGGAGACCGACAAGGCCGACCGTAGAGTGCCTCAAAAGGTTCCATTCTAATAGAGGATTGGTAACTGTTATTATAAGAAAACTTGAACAACCCCAAATGGATATCCCATGCACCTTCGAAATCCAACACACATGGGCGAAGCATGTCCTCCAGAATCTGGTTCACCCGCTCCGTCTGGCCATCCGTCTGAGGATGGTATGTTGTGATCATCCCAAAGCCTTATGGAGGCCTCCCCAAAACTGAGATGTAAAGCAGGGGTCCCTGTCAGAAACAACTGCTGACGACACACCATGAAGTCTGACTACTTCCTGAATATGCAAACGGCCCAGCTCCTCCACCTTCGTTGTATATCTGATCGGGATAAAGTGAGATGACTTGGTCAAATGATCAATCACCACCCAAATAGAATTCTTCCCTCGAGGTGTATGGGGAAATCCAATAATGAAGTCCATGGAGACCTTGTCCCACTTCCAGGCATGAATGGGTAATGGCTAAAGTAGGCCAGATGTTCTCTGATGCTTTGCTTTCACTTGCTGACAAGTGTAGCATCTCGAGAAAAAGTCGGCTATGTACCGCTTCATACTTGGACACCAGAACTGGAGATGAACATCGTAATAAATCTTGGTAGCACCAGTATAGATGGACCATTGAGATTGGTGGCTATCATGCATCACCACCTTCCATAGAGACAACGACACCACTGCACGACCCTTAAAGCACAAGATCCTCTCGGGAGACAAAGACCAATCAGAAGAAGTCTCCCCACCATTAAGCGACTACATAGATCACTGACATAGCTCATCACCAGGATTCTCCCACTGAATTAACTCCAAAAGAGTGGGAGTCAACTAAATACTATCCAAGAAAGTACCTCTGCTATGCTCCCTGCTCTCCAAGTGCATCTGGGTGAAGAGCCCCATCAAAGTCCACTCATCACTGGACTTCCTCAATGCCTACACTGGTACCTTCCTACTCAAAGCGTCAGCCACCACATTAACCTTGACTGAGGTATAGACAATGTCAAAGTCAAATCCCTGAAGATACTCGATCCAGCAGTGCTGCCTCAGATTGAGATCCTTCTAAGAGAAAATGTAGGCTAGGATCTTATGGTCAGAATAGACCACAAATTTCTCCCCAAAGAGGTAGTGACGCCAAGTCTTCAGGGCGTGCATCACTGCTGCCAACTCTAAGTCATGAGTCGGATAATTCTTCTCATGCGGCCAGAGCTGGAGAGAACCATAAGCCACCACATGGTTATCCTGCATGAGTACACACCCAAGGCCCGTACCTGACGCATCACAATAAACCACATAGCCCTTCCCAGACTCTGGTAAGGCCAACACAGGCGCGATGGTCAACCGCCGCTTCAACTCCTCAAAGGATGCCTGTCACTGTGGGCTCCATTAAAACTTTACCCCTTTCCGAGTGAGTGTGGTCATGGAGGAGTCAAGCTGTGAGAAGTCCCGAACAAAATTCCTGTAATAACCTGCTAGGCCAAGAAAATTCCTTATCTCAAAAAAATTCGTAGGATTTTCCCACAACATCACTGCACTGATCTTCTTAGGATCTACTGAAACCCCTCTTTCTGAGATGACATGCCCCATAAACTTCACTTCCCTGATCCAAAATGTGCACTTCGAGAGTTTGGAATACAGGTGGTGGTCCCTCAAAGTGCCCAAAACAATCCGCAGGTGATTCTCATGCTCCTCCTCAGATCCAGAATAAACCAGGATGTCATCCACAAATACCACGACAAAGGAGTCGAGATATTGGTGGAACACCCTATTCATGAGTGCCATGAAAACTGCAGGAGCATTCGTCAATCCGAAAGGCATGACTAGATACTCGAAGTGACCATACCATCTTTGGAAAGCTGTCTTCAGAATGTCTGCTTCTCTCACCCTGAGCTGGTGGTATCCCGAACACAAGTCGATTTTGGAGAACCACTTTCCCCCCTTCAGTTGGCCAAAAAAATCGTCAATCTGGAGCAAATGGTATTTATTATTGATGGTCACCTTATTCAATTTCCGGTAATCAATGCACAACCAGAGGGTTCCATCAGACTTCTTCGCGAATAAAACTGGGGTGGCCCAAGGAGAGACACTCGGGCGAATGAATCCTTTGGATTCCAAATCTTACAGCTGTATCTTTAATTCCCTCAATTCAATGGGGGCTATGCGATATGAGGTAAGAGATATAGGTTGTGTTCCCGGCGCTAACTCAATCGGGAACTCCACATCCCGCTTTGGGGGTAAGCCTGAAAAATCATCTGGGAAGACCTCGGGGAACTCATCCACTACACGAGGTAACCTGCCCTGAGAAACACCACCATCGTCCTCTAGTGCAACAACGAAAAATGATAAGAAAGATTCTCCAACTCAGGGAGTGGAGGTCCTGCATGACTCGACCGAGGATCCCATTCTCCATGAAATAATTGAGGACTCCCATCTGGTGCCATAAAGATGATTCGACGCCGATAGCAGTCAATATGCACTTGGAAGCGCACCATCTAGTCTATGCTGAGGATCACATCAAATAGGTCCATATCAAGGACCAAGAAATCCCACTCCATCTTGACTCCTGATACAGAGAGCATTCACGACAGACACCTAAGGCCTTGCTCCCTATTTTTCCCCAACGATGTCACCAACTCCATGGCAAGAGATAATAGTTCAGTTGGTAGGTTCAGCAGGTTCACAAGACGGGAAAATATAAAATAAACTAAAGCATGAGTATCAAATAAAAATGCAGCTATAGAAGATGCAATCAGAATGGTACCTCGAATAGTCGAAGGTCCTGCATCAGATCCCATTGGTGCCTGATCCACAACATGAAAATGTCTGGTCCCTACCTGAAAACAACCGATCGCCTAAGGCTCTTCCCTAATCTGGCTCTACCCCAAAGACGATCTGGTCCTACCGCCACAACCACCGAACCAAGATACTGTCTCCCTGATCGGTTCTAACTGAACTGATACCCCTTTGGAAGCCACAGATCTAGTCCCACTCTTGTAAGGGCGTACAATCCTACAGAAGCGTTGTAGATGTCCCACTACTCCACACCCATGGCAAGGTCTAGGGAGGGTATGGTCATGCAGGTCAGATGTTCCCTAAACTTTCGCACTGATGGAACACCACAGACCCTACACCAGAAGCCCCAGATGAAGTCTTCCTGGGAGGATGACCTGAGCTGCCACCGCTCTTCTTACATTGCTCATCATGCTTCCTCTTCTTCTCAAATGAACTGCCACTGCCAAACCCTGACACTGATCCAGAAAACCCTAACTTTCCTCTATGGTCAATCTCGACCATAAAATCATGATCGACCATCCTCGACATAAGTTACCAGCTTGAAAAAGAAGACCTGAGAGTGGATTTCTGGTCGAAGGCCCTTCTCGAACTTCCAAGATTTCAAATATTCACTTGAAACAATTTTAGGCATGTACCGCTCTAGCTCAGCGAAGCGGTTTGCATACTCCATCACTGTCTGATACCCTTGTGAAAGATCCATGAACTCCCGGGATCTGGCGTAGGCTAGAAACTCGGGACAGTACTGCTCGTTAAAGATAGCCTTGAAATCCTTCCAACTCATTTGCTCATGTTTCCCATCCTGAATCACTGATTCCCACCACTTGAGACTGGAATCCTCTAGCTGGAAAGAGGCACATTTTACCTTAACTTCCTATGGCATGTTAAGGAACTCAAACATATTCTCTATCTTTTCAAGACATTCCTCTGCCTCTTGAGGTTCTGAGATACCTCAGAATGAAGGAGGTTTATTCTTCAGAAATTCCTAAGCTTTATCCCTTTTGGAGCCAAACTCATCTCCTCTAGCTGGAATAGGGGCGGGGGCAGGAGTCACCCCTGTCCTAAAGTCTGAACAGCTTGGACCATGGCTTCTACCAATCTCTGATCAAGTGGAGAGGGTGAACTCTCCCCGAATTCCTCCTGTGGGTACATATAAGCTCTCTAGGGAGGCATCTTTTTGCAAAGAGCAACAGTCATAAAAGAACATCATAAATACATCATATCCAGAGAAAAGTCAAATTCTCAGCAAAATAAGTAATCCTTAGTAAACCAAATATGCATGATTAACATCATGTGAAAACTCTTCTTCCCCGCCTGATGTCCACACACAGTCTGCAGCCTACACGTCCCACCTAGAAGAGAAGTCAAACAAGCATCCTGATATCCCATGGCGACTCAGGGTCTATCACGAGGTGTGCTAGCTAGGCACCCTATTCGCAACCAGAATTCTGAGCCCCGAAAATCCTAACTCCCGTCTAACCAGACTCGTCCCAAATAAAATAACTCATACAACAAAACTTGACCCTCTGATACCATTTTATCACGAACCAAGTCGGGTCGCCATCCGAACCAACGCCCGACCCGGCCCGTGGCAAGGCCCGAAGGGCATTCCCAATCCCCACAGGCTGGAACAAGTGCTCAGGTATCAAAATAAACTTTTTTAATGATTTTACCCAAAACAAACAGATATAAAGCAATCAACAAAATAAACCCAACCAAAAGTGAGAGTCGCAGCCAATCAAGTCTTTAACCAAAACCATAATTTTGAGTCACATGAAAAAAAACCAAATCCCAAACAATACTAAAATTATGGTGACCAAAAACTCACCCAAAAACTACCACCCGGCGAGAAGACACCACCTTCAAGCCGCCACCACAACGCCATGTCAAGAGGCCAACTAACAACATGAACCACCACTTCCAAACGCTGGACCCTTACCTGTATCAGACGTAAACAAATCTACTTAAACCCAAGGGTGTAAGTAGGGTGTGAGAAATATCCCAGCGGGGTGTCACAAAGAAAATATTACACACACAAATATTAAAAGACAATTACATTTCCAATGTTAAATAAAAGAGAGCAAGAAATTATTAACAGCGTTAGTGAGAACGGTTTTCATAAAACAAATTCAAAGAAAAACAGTTTAAAACAAACACATGTTTGGGTAGTAACTCAAGTGACATATCATATATCATTGGTGTGCGCAAAGTAACCGGTAGCACCAAAGGATGGGAGATTCCCTATGGGAACTAGAAATAAGTGGGACCCTAGAATGTTGTGTCTTAGTGAAACGTGGCTTAGAAGGCCACGACCCTCAGATAACGTGGCTTAGAAGGCCACAAACCTCAAAAAACGTGGCTTAGAAGGCCACGAACCTCAGTCATCATATGTTTAGTTAGTGTTGCAATCATCAATCCTGCCAGTGAAACTGGGCCAAATCATCTCCAGAATACTAGCTCACCAGTCCTAGTCCCCCACCTAATACCCCAAGCTTCCCTCCATGTGCTCACCTAAAGACTGAAGTTCACATAACATGTCACATTAGCACTTATATCCAAACTAGGTGTTTATACACAAGAACATGTCACCTGTACACTGATATCCTCTTTGAAAACCACACACACACCAAAACTTTTTAAAACTTAAACTACACTGTTTACGCTTTAAATTAAACTAGATACATAACTTAACTAAATCACTTTGATAATTAAGAAAACCACTAAGAAAAATTATTAAACAGTTTTCAAACATGTCGCAAAAATATTTAATGGGTAAAAAGTCATTCAAAACCACTTTTTAAAATAAAACCTATTCTGACACACGCCAAAACACAAACCGCGTCATCCACACTTCCTAACTCACACACTGCACAGTTTACAAATAATAATAAATAGTCCAAAGTGAGTTTTCACAATAAAAATGGACTAGAATCACATAAATATACTTCTAGAAAATTATATGCACATTTAAAATGTAATCAAAACTAATTTTTCAGCATGTAAACTAATTATCAAGGTGCTGAAAAATTAAACCAACACACAAATGATCACCAGATAATAATTGAGTGTGGAATCACCTACCAACGTATCACAAGATTGGCAAAATTGGTGCACAAAAATCCACCAAACCTAATATACCTCAAAAAAGATCAAAACCCACCCTAAAAATAAAACACACCACAAGTGCATCAAAATTGAATCAAACACAAACTAAATCTTATTTGAAACATCACAAAAAAAATGAAAGAATGAATAACCGGTGTACTCCGCACCAACGATGAGGGCTTAGAAAGATCAGTCAGAGGTTGATGGAGGCTGTCCAGAGGGGGAAAAGGTGGTGCAAGGCGTCAGCTGGCCAAGAGGGAGGAGGGATGTGCGGATGTCCGAAAGGGAAGGAGAGGTAGAGAAGGGGTTCAGGCAAGCGGGTGGACCGCAGGGGGTGCGACTTCGGCTGGGTAGCGGATGGGGCGAGCGAGGTCTGACCGAGGGTGCGGGAGGTAGAGGGAGGTGTGGTAGGTGGTCTATTGGAGGTAGCAGGGAGGGCAGAGCCGGATGGGGAAAAAATAGGAGAAGAGTGTGTGGCGGTCGCGGAGGATGCCGAGAATAGGGAGGGGTGCAACCAGGTTCAAGGCCGATTCGGCAAGGAACTATGCAGCGTTGGCTCAAGGCAGGGGAGGGCGACTAGGGTTTGCGTAGGCCAAATACCGCGATGGGAGGGGGAGAGGACTTGAGTGAATAGTATCACCACATGGGAGAGGGCAAAACATGGAGTACAAAAAAGAAAAAAAGAAAAAGAAAAGAATGGATAAAAAAGAGAGAGAAGGAAATAAATAAAAATAAAAGAAAATAAAAGAATAAAAAGAAAAGAAAATAAGGGATAAAATAAAATAAAAATAAGAAGATGGGTAAATAAAAATAAATTAAAACCTAAAAAGAAAATCTAACCTAAACTAATAACAACAACAATAATACTAATAATAATGATAAAAATAACCATAATTATAATAAATTTTATTTTTATTCAGTTATTTAATCACCCGCGCCCGGGATGACCGCACGTTAAACTGGAGAAGCCACATGGATTCTCCCGTACCCTACCTGCACATCAAGCGATGTCAAGCCAACCTTCACTATCAATGCAAAAACATAAAACTCACGTCGGTCTCGGCCCACATTTCACCCAAACAATTAAATAAAAAAAATAAAATCATGGGATAAAAATTGAAATTTAAAACATACCTCAAGCGAAGTCCGGGTGTGACATATTTTGTAGAGACTGTTGGTGGTGGCCTACTGATTTTCATACTCACACCCTTCTCAGGTCATCGTTGGGTACCCAAGCAGATTTCTTGGTTACAGGTCAGGACAAGGGAAAAGACCCTACTCCAGGATGTTGAGTTGGGCTCGTGATGTACATGGAGAATGATCCAGAATTAGAGTCGGGACCCGTTTGGGGGTTTGGCCATCTGTCTTGTTTTGGGTTTTGTTCACTTTGCACTACTAGTATGTCATGGCAATGTTAATGTTAAATCATGGGTTGTGCCCAGTTGGGAGATGTTTGGATTATATGTTTATTAGTTGTTTCATATTTTTTCTGCTATTTATATTGTGTTCTACTATGGATTACTCTGGTAAAGAGTGTATAGTCTCCCCACGTGACTCATTAGACCCTCACCACTATTTAGAAACCTCTAACATATGGGGAGACGTGCTTGAGGTCATGTGACGACTCGGCTCAGGGCACCAGTTTAGTGGCACCCAGGTCGGGGACTTTACAATCACCCACTTCTTTCAACCGTAAAACCAACTTGTTTTCAAGTGCATTTTACCTTGAGGAAACTCAACCAACTTCCATGTTTCATTGTACTTTAATGAATAAATCTTCATCAATTTCTGACTTCCACTAATTAGATTCACTAAGTGTGTCCACCTCATCCAGTCTCTTTGGTTCTCCACTTCCCGTTAACATAAGAAAATTCATGCGAGCTTTAAAACTTTGAATCAAATTTATAACCCTTATTGATCTCCTCAACTAAGCCCGATGATCTACTTTATTCTAATTTTCATTTTATAGTGTTTTGGGAAGAAAGATATCATGTAACCACTAAAATAAAGACCTCCAATCCATCAAAATTTTTCTCACTGTAAGTTTTACGTAGTAGAAATCAAACCTATGGAGCTTCTCTTCAATTGAGTGTACCGAAAGTGGGAATCCATTACACCCTACTCACTGTATGAAGTCAAACCATGAAAAAAACTCAATAGAAATCACATGAATTTATAGAAAATGAGATACAATCAATGGAAGAACATAAAACATGAAAGAACACAAGAGATTAAGGTGTTTCAAAGATTTTTCCCTACCTGCATCGGAGAAACACATATGCTTTCTTATAATCATCAGAATACAATAATTACAATCAACCAAAAAAATAGTTTGTACTAATTAATTGAAAAATATTATCAATTCTTAATTTACTGAACTACCATGCACTTCTCTGGTACACTATTCTGGTTCAGGATGCATTGTGCAGAAATTCCCCACTCACTTTTATAGGAGTACATGTAATGTCCCGGATTTTCCATGTATTTTTTTTGAAAATTACATGAGATTATTTTGAGACCAAACACTGAGACAACACATAATTCCAAGGCCCGGGGTTCTTGGAATAAGTGTTCGAGCTATTTTTAAGTTTATTAAAAATATCATGTGTGCTCGGTTTTAGTAACTTTTAAATGAGTGCTTGGATTTGAAATATGAGGGCACCGTTGTATTCAGAATAGCGTATTTTTTTAGGCAGAACCTAACTTTTACAGGTGCAGGTCGACTATAGAAACTATTTTTTGGAAATTTTAAAGAAGAATAAAAATAATCTTAAAAATTTTGTTTTATTTTTCTTTTAATGTTTCGTGATGATGCAATAATGCTTCAATATAGCGACAAAGAAACTATTTCCTTTCATAAATGAAACAGTGTGACGACACTATTTCAAAGAGAAATAGTAACGCTGAAACACATCTTTAACATTTGGAAAGGATTTAGGATTAGGATTATCGATCCTTCCCTATGAACATTGTAGGAGAGTTTGGAGATTTCCTCCCGTTGGCAAACGACGAACACCGATAAACGCCGACAGATCGCGGATCACGAACCAAGGATCGAGGATTGACAAATGATGACAGTGAAACTCCATTCTTCTCCAATAAAAGATCCAAAATTCTAGATAGGTTGTGTGATTTTATTTTGTTTCATTCATTTTCCTTTATTCTTTTCCCTATGATGAACTTGGACCAATCGACAAATAGATTGATTCAGAGATTGTGCGTAGTGCAGGATTGGGATTCATGTTTCAAGGTATGAATCAAGGTTTAACCATGATTAGAATTTATCTATGTTTAGAATTGTTGATATTTTCCCCATTTTCAATTCTAACATGGACGGATCAAGGCCTACACAAAAAAGGCCCAAATCCATCCATATTTGTGTGTTCTTGTGTTACGCTCCCCTCTTTCCCAAAGTCCCTTATCATTATTTGTGGGTGCAATGATCCAGAGTGGGATTTGGGACTGTATAGGCTCGTGGTGGCAGAAGCAAGAGACAATAGTCAGAGGTGGTAGCTCTGACCTTTCCTGGAAGAGCGCGACGAGATGAGGCCGCCGGCTCAACGACGGTGGCGGGAGCCACAAGTGGTGTGTGGGAGTCGTGGCCAGGCGGGCCGTGGTAGGAGCTCGCGGCGGAGGGATTAAACTAGACAGAGTTGTGTCAGATGGGGGAGCCTATGGTGGCATTGAACGCTGGCGGGGGTGACAAACCACAATAGTGAGCCACGATGGTGGGAGGCCGTGGCTCCTTGAGCCATGTCAGACGGAGGACCCATGGCTAAGTCACAGGTGTGAGCTGGTCACATGGACCGACCGTGTTGAACTAGGGAGACATGGTAGTCGCTGCATCTGGGTGGATGAACCGGCCCGATTGAGCAGGCTGGGCCCAGCCGTGATGGGCTGGACCCACCGGGCCGGGTCGGACCAGACCCAGACCCAACCGAATCCTTTTTACTGAAATGCCCATAACTCTCAAACTGTGTGTTCGTTTGATGATCCGTTTGAGGCGTTGGGACCCTTGAAACATGGAGGTACTTTTGGGATAATCTAAATGAGTTTTCTTGGAGGTTGGAGTATGACATTTTTGTCTTGAGGAGTATGTGCTCTTAGAACGAGTGTGCTAAGAGAGAAATCCTGTGGATGGCTGTGTGAAGATACAGAGTGTTTCTCCTACGCATATACAGAGTGTGCATCCTATGAATATAGGCAGTGTGTCTCCTAAGAATATATGGAGTGTGTCTCCTATGCATATAAAGAGTGTGTCTCCTACACATATATGGAGTGTGTCTCCTCTGGTTATATAGAGTGTGTCTCCTACAAATATACATAGTGCGTCTCTTACGAAGATGCAGAGTGTGTGTCCTTGGATTTGGATATGCTTGAATGTTCTTAGTATATATATCCTGATGTGAGATGACTCTAATGAATCTATTTATTATACTTCTTAGAGTCTTCACTCCTTGTACATCTTTAGTATCCTACCCTGTGTTTTACCTTTGTGGTTTGGAGTCCCTACTGAGTATTGATTTACTCACACCTACACGAGCTTCACCCGCACGTATCGTGTTTTGTGCAGACGATCAAAAGCTTTGATAGAGTCCTTGGTAGGCCGAATACTGGTGGTGCTTCAGGGTGACCTAACGGACATGGTACGCTTCAGCGACATTCAGAAAACTTACTATACCTACCCTTTAGGTAGGGCTTTCAGAATATGGATTCCAGGAGTTTGTAATTTTCTATTTCAGTTGGACATGTCTTCTGGCCCATTTACCTCTCATTTTGTACTATTACTCTCAGTGGTTGTCTTAGTGGGATGCATATCTGTTTTCTCAGTGTTTTTGGTTTCAATACTTTTCTTGGGGATGGGTGCGTGTGTGCATGTTCATAGGAAAATGCCTACCCTTTATGGGAAATGACTACTCAGTGCTAGTCGCCAACACCTATCCTATGGGAGGTGGGTTTGGGGTAGTCACGACATGGGCCCCGGAGGATGGTTCATGACAGTACACTTTCGGTCTTCAATGTTTCACCACCTTTAACTTTCATGGAGATTCCTCCATTGGTATGTGACCAATGATATCTAGTTTTTATTTTGAATTCGACTAATTGCCTTAGTGAACCATTCTAGAAACATCATTCTAGAAACTTATGTTCAATGAATATCTTGAACCATCTTGATTCCATTAGAAGATAAGAACTTCTGATGGTTCCACTATCGCCTGGAGAGGTTCTGTTTCCATTGCATGCCCACAAAGTCAATCCAACATCCGATGCACAAAATTTTGGTGAATGTAATTACAATGAATGAACTTCAGGTGAATTAAAAATCTGACTTCACATCCCAACAATATCTTACTTGGAGACTTGTTTCAAGGAAACTTCAGAAACTCTTAATCACTTTAGAAGAGTTATTTTCCTTTCTTACATCATATAGTGTTATCCATTCTCATTCTATTTACCCAAGTCCCACTGAGGTGTGATGTTGCCTTATACTTTCTTGAACTAAAGTTTTAATGAACATGTCCAATGAATTTGGGATTCTAGCTATCATTCAGAGATCTAATACTTTATCTTATAGTTTTTTTCAAATGAAATGGCACTTCATGTCAATGTTCTTTGTACTTGTATGGAACATTATATTTCTATCCAAGTGAATATCACTCTGATTAACATAAAATAAGATTCCCCCATCCCGAATTATTATATGTTCCATTATAAAACACTTTAACCAAACTAACTCCTTCCCTAGTTCCATTTCATCTACATAATCTATATCTATTTTACTGAAGGTAAAAATCCTCTATATCTGTGATATCTAACTAATTGTTTTTCTTCCATAGGTGGACACAGATCCAATCATTCTCTTCTAGATATCTGAGTCTCCAGTGAAATTTTCATCCACAAAGCCTTATAATGGGTCTTCCTCCCCAAAACATAGAGTAACATCTTCTATTAATTTCAAGTAATGTATGATCCACTCTATGACTTCCCAGTGTTACCTCCTAACATTTGATATAAATCTACTTACAACTCCCACTACAAACACAATGTTTGTCTGAGTGAAAATCGTTACATACATAAAACTTCCTATAACTGATGAAAATGAAACTTTCTCCATGAATTGGATCTCTTATTCCAATTCTAGTGTCTGTGACTTAGAAAATTTGAAGTGTCGAGAAATATTAGTTGATATGGGCTTACATCCAATCAATACAAAATTTTTCATGATCTTCTGAATGTATTCCTTATGAGATAACACCAAAGTTACATGTAACATAATGGTTAAAGGTACCCTATTTAATATTTAAAAGGGTTTTACTTTTAGTTTATAGTGAATCAAATTAAATTAGGAGTTTTTGTAGGAACTTGAGTTGAGTGCTTCCTGCAAGACACATTCATAACAAAAATATGATTAATGAAGTGAATCTATCTCTAGGAACAAGATGTGAATTCCATTTAGAGCATGAAAAAGTTCAATATGTGAATCACCTTCACATCATGAATTGGTCTATTGAGATTATTTAACCTAAGGTGATTCCTTTTTTAGAGAACATAAAATTCATAGGATTCACACCATGAATCTTTTATTCATGATGTGAATTATTTGTGACTTGTAGGTTTTTATGTACTTCAAGCCTAAATCACAATTCATTCATCGTGAAACCACCTCCCTTGAAACCTAGGCTCTTCCAGGTGATTTTGGGTGTCTCCTACTCTTTCAAATCACTTCGTTCAATGCTCGATCTCCTTGGGAGTTGCATGATCTCTCTCAGCAAGTGACCTTTCTGCTTCTTCATTTCAATTTATTATAGAAACGAAATTATGTTACGTTTATGGATTTATAGAACTTGTAGTGATGTTTGTGTGATTATTTATAGATCTTTTGTGAGATCAGATTCTAGACATCGACCCTTGCTTTGGTTGTTGTGTGACGTGCATGGTTCTCAAGGTATGTGTGATCTAACCTCTCTGTCAGCTATTGTTTGGTATGGATTATGATTATGATATATTGAAATTGTTTTTAGGGCCTTTGTTTTTGTATCTTCTTTCATTTTGGTATTGGTGTATTTTGTTTTGGATAGTGTTTTACCCAAGTTTGAGGTAGGTGGTTCCATCTCTATCATACGTTGGATGAACCTTATTGCTCCAGTTTTGTGAATTATTTTTATAAATGAATCTGAATGATTGTTTTGTATGCACAAATAGATTTTTGATAAAATATTGTTTTCCCCTTTATTTGTTAAAATAAATGGCGTCTTCAAAGAATTGTAAATGGTTTTCTAAATAATTTCTAAAGCATATTTTTGTGGAATAATGGGTTATGGAATTGTTTGTGAGATGTGAAACCCTTTGAAATGATTTGAGATATATATCACAAACACTACAAAAAAATAGGACTTTAATAGTGCTAAAAATGGCCTTTATCAGTGATAGAGAAGTAATTAATATCAGAGTGAGATTAAAATCCCTAGGATTTTATCATCACTAAAAAAACGTTGATAAATGGGTCCTTTTTCAGTTCTAAAAACACTGATAAAGGGGCATACTATAGGGTGTTGTAACAACACACTACAACACCAATGTAGTGTACTGTAATAGTACACCGGAGCACCAGAAACACCACCAGATATCAAAAAATCAAGTACCAATACATAATTTAAATATAATAATATTCACAACACAAATACAAGAAAAACACTATATTTGTTAGGTCCAAAAAGGGGCCTAGGTACCCTGAGAGGGGGGTGTATCAGGGTATGGATACTCTTTTCAAACTTCTTCTTTCCCAATTGGATCTTGACCTCTTTATTATAAGGTTCACTTCTTATTCTATTTAATGTTAATTTTGATCATATCCTTTCCAATTTTATCTTATGATAATATGTTGAAAGTAAAGAAGTAAATAAAGAACAAGGACACATATATTTTTACTTGGTTCACCCTCACTGGGCTATATCCAAGGAGAATACAATGAAAATGTACTGATTGTACCAAATTCACTAAGGCTTACTGCCAATAATGATGTTTGAGATAGATCACTTCTATGCAAATACTCACTGCCTTTACAAGGTTTAGGGTCATCTCATTACTTTCCCAAGAGTCACTCCCTTTGTCTCTTTCTTTGGATCACTTTCGGTGGAAAGGATCACTATCTTCATCTTCCTTTGTTCACTGCTCTTGGAAGGGATCCACTCACAATTTATGGATTTTTAGGTCCCTTCATTTTCATGAATACATAAAACCTTAACTATAGATAGATGCTCTGTTGAATCCCCCTTTTCACCCATATATAAAATCCACTTTTATATGTACTGCTAGTTTGTAGAAATTACTTTCGAGAACTCTTCCACTATGAACTGACTTGCTTCCTTCATGAACTTCCTTTCACAACATAATACAAGTGCTTCTCAGACCACATCTCCTTCCGTAGACCACCTTTTCTTCCCCGAACTACTTCTTATTCAGTGGAGTGTCTCCTATTTCATGATCTATCTTCTCTTCCCTAGACCACTTCTTCTTCCATAGACCACATCCTCTTTCGCAGACCATTATGCTTTGTAGTACTTTTTCATTTACAATATAAAAATCCCCCAAAAACCCTTTTTTAGAATTGATACCATGAAAAACTTACTCCTTCGTGGAATTCTCCCTCGCGAACTCTTCTCCTTCGCATAATTCTCCCTCATGAACTACTTTAGACTTCCCCTAATTCTTCTTGAAGTGATGATATTTTCTAATGAAATTTTCTCTACATTATGATGTGATTAGTGGTCCTTATATAGGCGAATAGATCCAAAATTCTCACTAATATGAATCACCCAAATCTTCAATGTGGTACATCCTTTGCCTGGTACTGCTATTCGATCCGTATAATGCATTTATCTATTATGGTGGCTGATGTATTCTGTGAAAGAAACACTTTGAAGCTCCATAAATCATTGCCTCATTTCGAAAAAGATGATCCTCCTGTGAACTTCAAGCCTCCCATGAACTGCGATCCTCTCTCAAACTTTTTTCCCTGCGTAGTCCATGTAGCGTGCTTCGCGATTCGCATAAAACTGCTATACAGAAATCATTCCTTTACCGATTTACCTTCATCGTTCCACATACCTCCTATATGGTCCACAAATTGTTCTTCATGGTTCGCGAACTATGCTTTGTGGTCTCCTTTACATAAAACCTTCCTTTTCAGAAATAATAAACTCCCGATTTTGTAGCCCAAAATTTTGGTAAATATTGGAAAACCATGCCACCTTAAAAACCTGTTTCATAAAATACCAACCATAATCATTCACGATCATATGTCTTTGTCAACAAACACAATCACCCCAAAACACCAAGATGATTCCTTGAGGTATTTTTCCCAATAATCCCCCCCTTTGGGTTTATTGACAACTCCTCACATTTTGATACCTCTTTAAAGCTTCTGATATATTCTATCACCATTCTCTTCTTACGATTAAGATAACAATCAGGGATTTAGTCAACACACACTCTAAGACCACATGATCCATGCTCAGTGTGAGAAACAAAAGTATAATGAAATGTTCATCAATGAATCACTTCATTCCTAAAATCAATAATTTGATTTCATCATGAACTCTATCTGTTGTGATATATATCCTCTAATTGATCACCTTTAGTATCATCAAATTTAATACTCCCCCTATCTCACTGCTCCATCTATCAACTTCTCCCCATGTATTAATTAAGAAAATTTATCCCTTTTAATATCAAAAAATTCTCCCCCTTTTTCAATGAACCCGAAGGCCACTCCTTTGAGGTCTGTAGTTCTGTAGGCACATACTCCAACTTCACTAGCCCATGCTCCAACTTCTACTTGATAAAATGGTATTTGATTTTAATGTGCTTTGTCATTGAGTGATGTATTGTATTTTTTCTATGATTTATAGCACTTGAATTATCAAAATGGATTCCAATTAGATACTTCACTTCAACTCCCATATCATCAAGCTATTTCTTCATCCACAAAAACTATTTGCATGTTTGAGTAGCTGAAATATACTCATCTTCTTAGGTTCTCAATTAAAATCTATATTGTTTCTTGATTATCCAAGAAATACAAAATTCTCTAAGGTAGAATGCACCACCTAAATTTTTTTTTCTACTATCCGCTGATCCAGCCCAATATGCATCTGTATATCCCAATAACTCTTTCTGATATTTTTCATTGTACAGTAAACTGAAATCCACTGTGCCCTTAATATACCAAAGTATTATTTTTTTACTTTAATAAAGTGGGTTTCCTTATGATTACTTTGATACCATCCTACTTTAAATGTGGGAAAAACAATATCATGTCTTATCACTGTTAATTATAACAAGCTTCCAATGATCTGCCAGTATTTAGTGACATTAACTGCTTTGCCTTCATCATCCCATGACAGTTTTATCCTGGTATCCACTATAGTCATCATCTCCTTGAAATTATCCATTCCAAATCTTCTCAAAACCTCATTTGGAATATTTATATTGATAATTGAATGTTTCATTTCTTTCTTGTGTCATAATGGCACCATTTTCCTTTGATTACTATCTTTGTTTACATAAAGATTATAATCAACTCTACCACACTAGAAACTGAGCTTCTTCAAAAATTGATCAAGCCTTGAATACCATGATCTTGGTAATTTATTAAACCTAGAAAGTGCCTTTCTTAGAAAATAAACTCTATTCTCATCACCATGAATTAGAAAACCATATGGTTATTTAATATAAATCTTTTCTTCCAAAACCCCATTAAAAAATGTTGACTTAACATCCATCTAGAAAACTTTGAACCTTATTTTCACTAATATGGACAAGAATAATCTAATTCTTCTCAATTTTTTCAACCTATTAATTCATAACCTAAACCTAATTATCATCTCTAACTAATTCATCAAAACTTTTGGGCTTTACCCGTGATAAGTACAATTATTACTATAGAGTATTCATCTTCCTTATCTGTACTAACACTATCCGATTTCAAATTATATTTTTCTAGTTAATTTAAATTTGAATCTTAGACTTTCATGCTGATATATATTTGAATTCCTAATGATCATTATCCATATCTTCTTCTAAATCATCATTTTCTACTTATACTCCCCCTGAGTTTCTTACTTCCTCATTGTTTCCATAAGGAAACTATTCACTGTGTTTTCAAAGATTCTGTTCATTATTCTACTATAGAGACCTCATTGATTTCAACTAATTTTACAGACTCTTGTTGAAATATTGTTGATATTCTCTCATATCTTCTTGTTATTCAAAAACCAGTTAGTTAATACCATACTGTTAGAGAAAAATAGATAATCATGAAATACATGAATATTGCTACTTCTCCCCCAATCGGTCTTCTTGATTCCATGAAACATAAAATTTTATCCTTTATATACCATTAGGACCTTGTCTCATTTATCACTGATTTACATGGAGGTATTTTTGTTTCTCCTCCTTGGTCCACATTGTAATTGCATCAAATTATGAGATAGTATTCCCCCCTATAATATGAAACTCTTCCTGTTGTTAGGACCACTTTTTAGAACCATAAACATTCTTCTCCTATTGCATCATTTCTTTACATGTGACTGTAGGTTTGAGAAACTTCTCCAGCTCAATAAAATTTCCCAGTTGTAGATACATTTAATGATATTTTCATTGGGTGAATTTAACATGTAGCAATGAGCCATCAACAAAACCGCTAACCCTACTGAGTCAGAACTCGATATAGGAAACAAGAGATAAAGTTAATAACACCATCACTATCCATTTCACTCAATTAATTCCATATATATCATGAAACCATTGACCATTAAATCCTTTAAAATAATTATTCTATATTTATTCTTCAGCTCTATTAAATGATTTGAATTAGTTGACATTCTGGAGCACATCACATCACTACTTTGCATATTTTGATTCCACTTCCCCTTGGATTGTATATTCCCTTGAACCAGAAACACTTGAACACTAGTTAACAAAATTTATACACATAGGGATAGGGGAACCTCTAGAATCACTAAGAAGAGTATTCTGGTTGATCTTGTTGGATCAACCCTCTGATACTTTCTTATAAAGCACTGTATTTTTTTTCATGTTTCAAATGATCAACCATATTCAATTGTTTTAGCCATATGAATAAACATTATTTACCCACATGTTGAGTCTTATTCTAATATTTAGATTCTATAGGCTTGTAATTTTTCACAATTTTGGGTTTAAACCCATTTGTAAAAGTTTCTTTCTTTGATTATCCACTAATATTCCATTTTTCATGACTCTTTCTTTGAGAAATAATCTTTTTAATGGTAATCTTATCTTAATTCTTCTTCCATTGGAGGGATCTTTCTATTACCTTCACTTCTCTCCATGTGTCATGACATGTGAATTTTTCAAGGAATTATTTATTAATTTTTATTTTATCAGTTATCTGAGTCATTCCACCCTTTCTTGTTGGTGTTGAGTCTTCCACTGAATTTACATTCTTATAAATCACAATCGAAGAATCTCATCTCTTTTTTTATAGGTTTATTCACATTATTTCCTAGAGAGTTTTTGTGAGTTTAATAGAGAAGGTTATTGATATGACTTTAGTTGAGATCCTTATGATTACCCTGAGGTTGTAAACCTATTTTTCAACTTATCACGTTGTCTTACAATATAGGATTTTTCATTATACACTTCTAGTGTTGGGGATCTCCTTCTAGGTTTCTTTTCCTTACCTTATTTCTTCTTGCTGCAATGTGTTGATAAATTACCATGAATAGAACATATAAAAAATCTTCCATTAAAGGAATACCTCATTTCATCCTTTCTTGGATGATATGTTGATGCAACTAGAGTTCTTCTTTTGACTTTGACCCCTTGGGATTCTTAACACATACTCATGGTGTGTCTCAATCTTCCACAATAGTAGCATTCCATGGATAATTTCTTCAAAGATACTCTTCTTTATGATTTCTCAAGATGCTTCTTCTTATTCCAAGATTTAGAAATATTTCTATCTTTACAACATGAAATATATTCCAACTCCTCAAAACAAAAACTTGAAGTATGACCATTCATTCCACAAAAATAGCACATTTTTCATTATTTCCTATAAAATCCTTTTTAGGCATACTTTTAGTATCTATAAGACTTTTCACATTTTTAACTATTCATATCTCTCTTCCTGTTATTCATGGGAGAGGTCTCATCATATCCAATAATTATTTTTCCAAAACTATTTGGCCTTTCAGATGAGACAATAATTTCATGTTTTTACTCTTAAGTAGAATATTTTCTTTTCATTTTTTAGGACCAATATACCCTAAGAGGGGGGGGGGTGAATCAGGGTATGGATATTCTTTTTCTAAATTCTTCCTAACCCACTAGATCTTGACCTATTTATTAAAAGGGTCACTTTTTTTTTCACTTGTGTGTTTATTATGATCACTTATTTTCTTCTTTATATGATGATGATTCTTTATATGCAATTAAGGGAAGCAAAAAGGTATACACATAGATTTTTACTTGGTTCACCCTCACTGGGTTATGTCCAAGGAGCATACAACAACGATGTGCCACTGTACCAAATACACTAAATCTCACTACCAATAATGTTCGGGCTAGATCACTTCTATGCCCAGGCTCACTGCCTTTACAATTTTTAGGGTCAACTCATTACTTTATTAAGGGACACTCCCTATTTCTCTCTCTCTGGCTCACTGCCGGTAGAAAAGATAACCTTCTTCCTCTTCCTCTGCTCACTGCACTTGGAAAGGATCCACTCAATGTTTATGGACTTGTAGGTCCATTAATTATCACTAATGAATGCATCCTCCACTATATGTAGATGCACTTTTGAAGTCCAAATTCCATCCTCTAATTAGTACCCCTTTTCCACTAATTACTAGGAATTTTTTTTTGAAAATACCTTCGCAAATCACCCTAATTCATGAAGATCCAAATTTCACAAAGCTCAAACAATCCCTCACGAAGTCCCTACCTCTTCGCAAAGCACACACCTTTGTATAGATCACTTTTTCGTAGAGAACACTACTTCACAGAGCTCAAGACTTTACAAATATCAAGCCTTCACAAAGCTTAGGCCGTCGCATAGCTCAAGCCTTTACAAAGTGACTTCATTCACAAAGGTCACTGAGACAATGCGGAACTAACCACTTTTGCGGATCTAGATTAGCCACCGCGAAGCTCTTGACTTTCGCGAAGCACACTGCCTTCACGAACCACCTTTGCGATTTGAGAGAATTTTTTTTTCTTGGAAAACTATTTACTTCTCTCGAGGGGATCAAGGTCTATTTATAGGCGATTCCACCGACCTTCGAACCTTCTGCGCGAAGTCAGTGCCATGTCAGCTCAAATTGCGAAGCTCCAAAATTTCTGACGAAATTCTCTCTATATTGCGAAGCACCATGGAAATTTTCAGATCATGGAGCTCTTTGTAATCATGGAACATTCCTTCAATTACTTTACACCTTCACCGCGAATCTCCACTCGCAATACCCTTCGCCGCCGCAATGCTCTTCAACACTGATGTTCGCGAAGCTCATCGTAATCATGAAGAACGCCGTCAACTTTCTTCATGTCTTCGCGAAATCCACATAAAGAAGCCTATATTCATGAAAATAATTCCTTTTCTGTATTTTGATGACATATTTAAGGAAATCCACATTTCGTGATGCTCACCAAATTCAAATTTGGACCCCAAAAATTTGGAAAATACTAGAAAACGACGCCACCTTATATCTGTTATTTTGTACTGCCTCCAGATATTCTCTCCTTTGTCATGGATCTTTGTCAAAATGGATTGTCAACAAAATCTCTTGAACTTGAAAATTCACCATGGAAACCTTATTTATCAACAAACACAATCAACACAAAAATACTGCAATGTTACCATGAGGGATATTTTCCCAATACATTTCATTATCACTAGGTAGAGGATAATCAAATAGTAAGTGAAAAGTATCCTTTAATTTGGGCTTTAATTTGGCATTATATTTCCCCACTTCATTCTTGACTGACTCTATCCCTTCTTCCAATTGTTGAATATTCTTGTCCCTAGATTCATGTTGAGCATTATGGTCTCTTATGAGAGTATTCCCACAAGTTATCTCAACTTCCAATTCTCGAGATATCCTATATATCATGTCAGTTTGTTCTTTTATTTTAGGTTCTTTCTGATCAATAGATTTATTGCAGCATGCATTCTATTTATGTAGCCTTTTGTTCTTCTGAACCAGTTCAGATTTTTGTGTAGCATGATCATCATTTTTGGATTCTAGATTTTGAATTTCTTCTAAGTTCAAACTCTCTCCCTTGTAATCAGCTTTGAGTTTTTCTACCTTTGTAGAAATATTTTTCATTTCCTAATATTGGGAATCATTCTTCTCCCTCATATTATTATACACATTAATAAGACTTTTATTTAAGCCTCTGAGCTTGTTGACCTCAATTTTCTGTACTTGGATTTGGATATCCTTAGTTTTAATTTCTTTATCCAATTTCTGATCCAATTCATTTGTTACATGAGAAACTTCTATTTTTGTCCTTTTTGGAATTTAATATTCATCATTTTTTCTAGTATCAATTTGAATGTTAGGTTTCCCACTCATTCCATAAACACTTCCACACTGAGGAATACAAACAGGATTCTTATTCTTCTTTGAAGTTCTACCCTTTGTCACTTCTGAGATAAGAGAAAATTGAAAATTTAATTTCAACAATCAACTGAACCAAGTCAGAGAAAATGTAAGAACCCAAATCTTCTTTTCAGGTATGTTTTTCTTTTTCCTGGAGTTTTTGAGAAAAGAGGAGTTTCAGGAAATTTTCTAAATACACGCCGTGTACTTTATGAGTACACGCCGTGTACATCCTTTCCACTGAAGGGCATGTGCTGGCCGTGTAGGGGCCATACACACGACTATGTAAGGGTTTTTGGAGGCCGCTTAAAAGTGGAGTATGGAAAAGGCGAGTACACGCTGTGTACTCTAAAAGTAAATGCCATGTATTTTGTTTTTTTTCATTAAACACACCAGGGTCACTTTTGACGCACAAGACCATCTTCTTCTAGGATTTCTTCATCCGAGAGAACCCACACGGTCACAGATCTTCGACGAACCCCCGAGCCTCTGTCCGTACTCCGAATTGAACTCTATCGGTTGCGTTGGAATCACATTGATCTATGGCGTTCTAAGGTGATTCAAGCCTTGTGGTTAAAGTATATTGATCCTCCAATGCCAAGGTAGGTGGTTTGTACCTTTCTGTTGAAAGTCCTTGAGTTTTATGTACAAATTCGCCCAATACCCATGAACAGGGTATTGCACATTTTCTATTTTAGCTCTATTTCTTTCCTGCTTTGCTTATATGCCTGAGTAAAGGTTATTGTTTGTGAATAGGGAAATTTTATGTGCTTTGGATGTGTTTCCCATGCATGTTTTTCCTGTATTTGACCATTAGGTCTAGTTTTCCTGTTAGGCTGCTGTTTACTTTCCCATGCCTAGTATTATAGGATGGTGAGACTATTTCTATGACATGCTGTTATGCTGTAGAATTCTAGCCAATTAGTTCTTGAGGTTTACTTTGGCCATTACGTGATGTTATGCTTGCTTTACTTACACAGGGCCGTGAGAACCTGGTGTATAGACCATAGGGAGAATTGACATTGAGGACTTCTCTAGAGTGTCTTTATAATTATATGATGCGAGACCACATGGGGAATTGACATTGAGTGATTCCCCAGAGTGTATGTAGTTCCTTGATGTGGGCCACAAGGGGAATTGATGTTGAGTGGTTCCCTAGAGCACCTTTAGTATGATACGAGCCTATAGGGGGAATTCACGGTGAGTGCTTCCTCAGAGAGTTTATACTTTAGCTAAACTAGAGGGGTGAGACTGTGTGTGCTTCCCAAAGGGTTTCTTGTACTTGTGAGGTTTAATCATAGGGGTTAGGCCGTGAGTAATTCCTATAGGGTTACCTATTGTGTTAGCTACTTGCTTAACTGCTACTTGATATTCAAACTGTGGATTGTATTATTCTCTACTGTGTGCTTCCTATTTATTGCTTTCTGTAATTTTACCCTGCCATATACTCACTAACTGTTATACACAGATCTTCGGGTGGTTTCCTACTGGGATTTAGTCTCACACCCTGTTTGGGTCATGCTTTTGGGCCCAAACAGATTATATTGCTGCAGGTATAGAAAATGTCAAGCGTCCTTCTACATCAGGTACTTGACTTGCTGAGGAACTGGAGAGCATGGGACCAAGCCAGAACTTGTGATGCTGAGGAGTTTATCTATTTTTCTTTTGCACTTTGGTTTAGCACTGTTTTTATTTCTAGAATTGTGACATGTTTGGATACTTTCCTAGGAATACGTATCATGCATCATTATATATATGTGCTCCAGTTGTTTTATTATCAGTCTTTCGTTGTTTACCCTTGTATGGATGTTTATTGCTTCCGCTATTGTATGTGGTTGTTTACTTCTGCTGTGTACTCTGCCAATGAGGGCATAGTTTCTCCCCTATCACACCCAAGGCCCTTGCTACTAGTCGGCAGCCTCTGACGTTCAGGGAAATGCGCTTGAGGCCATGTGACCAACCGGGTACGGGGCGCCTCTAGGCGGCTTCCGGAACCGAGACGTTACAAAGTGGTATCAGAGGAATTATTTTCTCTTGAATTACTATTTGGAGCCTTTATCTAGGGATAGGATGAAATATGTACTTGGTAATAAGCTGTGCCCAGGAGTAGCTAACTTGTGTACAGGGAAAAGCCAATCTACCTTGTTTATTGCAAATTTTCTAGTTTTCAATTTTACAGTTAATTTGATTTCACCATTGGGTGATTCACATGTTTCGTGCTGTTACCGTTGCTGTTATTGAGGTTCTATTTCTATCGAAACCTGATGAACTGAGGGTATTCCATCTCATGCATCATATAGGCACTTACTAGAAATCACATGTCATGTATTCTTGTAATGTCATCTAGGATGCATTAGCAATTGCATGTTGTTGTGATAAATGTTGTGTAGAATATGCATGTTATTGTGATAGATGCCTTGATAAAAATGTGTAATTCTTGTTAGAGAATTGATTGTGTGAGTTTTTGTTTGAATGAACGCCAAACTTTGGTTCTTGAGGTGTTATGGGCCCTCATGAACCAGAATTTGGCAGGTCATTGACTTGTTTACCTTGTTTATAACTTGTTTGAGATTCCAAAATTTGATTTGTGGGGAGTATGGGCCCTCAAATATCGGAATTTGGCACCTCCAGTGCTTGTTTCAGTGTTTTCTGGGCTCTGGAGTAGTTTCTGAGGCGTATTGTGTGGAAAAACCTAGAATACACGCCGTGTAGTTTTGATTACACGCCCTGTGTTCTTCTGTTCGGGAAGAAACTGTTTTTCATAAGTGCACGCTGTGTACTGTATGTACACGCCGTGTAGTCTCTAACCGTGTCACATGCCGTGTGGGCAGAGACACGTGATAGGTAAAATCTTGTGGGAACATGTCGTGTACCAGTTGTGCATGCCGTGTAGTGAAATTCTAGGAGTCCGGCCGTGTAGCTAACAACATGGGTTGGTGGAGTTTCTTCTTATACACGCCGTGTCAGGTTTTCACGTGCCGTGTAGTATGACCTAGGTAACCGGCCATGCCACTAACAACACGGGTCAATTTTATCCTTCTCATACACGCCGTGTCCGTCTGGAACACACCGTGTAGTGTCAGCCGTGTAACTAACCACACGGTTGGTTGGGACTTCTTAATACACGCTGTGTACATCTGGAACACGCTGTGTAGTGTAACCTAGTTACATAGGCCGTGTCACTAATAACACGGGCTAGATGAAGCTTGTCTAGTACACGCCGTGTCTGCTGAGAACATGATGTGTTAAGACAACATGCCGTGTGTTTGGGGTGATACATGACTAGTTTTGCCATAAGTATAAACCCATGTGAATGACTTAAGGGAACACGTCGTGTAGGGTTTATACATGTCGTGTATTAATGTTTTGTAAAACTTGAATTTTTTCTTCCTCTTGTTCCCTTATTACACTTCTAGTTTTCATTCCTTAATAATGTTGATCTAAGGTGTGCATTTGACCTTGAAAAGTCATGCCACCGAGACGTCCCCTGACTGTCTGCCAGTTACAGGGCAGTGATCAAACACCGGATATGGCTGATCAGGGGCTTCCAGCAGATCCTTCTGTTGTGCCAGTCTTGGCACCAGCAATCATCCCTGTTACTAGCATTGATGCACAGTTCAGGGAAGGCTTCATGAGGATGATGCAGAGCTTTCAGGGAGCACCGCCTCCTGCCCCATCGATGGATGATTTGACGCGGGTCTTCTAGAAGAAGCATCCAATAACTTTCTCAAGGGAAGGAGGACCTCAGGGTGTAGAGTCATGGATAGAAGCCATGCTGATGATCTTTGAGCATCTTGAGACACCTCCAGAGAGGAGAGTCAAGCTCTCTACCTATATACTAGGAAATTCTTCCAAGAGATGGTGGGATGTCATCTCACAGGAGGGTCATCAGCAGGATATGGTTTGGGAGGAGTTACAACGCGTCTTCTTTGACTACTTCTATCCAGAGATCCTGAGGGCTGACCGAGCCTGAGAGTTTATGAGCCTTGAGTAGGGTACCCTATTGGTTATGGAGTATTCCTCTCGTTTAACCAAGTTTCAGCATTTCACGCCCTTCCTTGGAGGATATGGGTTATTCCTAGCAAGGAAGTTCGAGGATGACCTCAGACAGGACATCCTCTCTCAGGTGAATATCTTCAGGTTGACTTCCATCACTTACATCATCAACCAGGAACTGATCATGGAGTGGAAACTGAGGGAATCCGGAGTTGTGATCCAGGGTGGCTTGACACCCAGAGTTAGTGCTCCACCGGCTGATAGCCGGAAGCACCGCAGGGAGACTACCCGGGGAGATCCGAGTATGCGGGATGCATCTTCTGGTAGCCAGGTAGTGTGCTACCAGTGCGGGAGAAGTGGGCATATGAGGCCACAGTGCCAAAGAGACCTAGTGGAGTGCCGATCTTGCGGCAAGTTGGGACACCTTCAGTGTTTCTGCCAGGTCTTCTCACTAGCAGCTGGTGACTGGGGTTCATCTATGACCCCTCGTACAGGAGAAGCTCCACTAGTTTCTCACCAGTCTAGGAACTAGAGTTCTTTCGGCCGTCCAGGTTGAGGTTGAGGTCGTGACCGCGGTGGTTAGTCACCGGGATACTAGTGATAGCAGGTTGGATCAGCTCAGAGTAGTCAGTCAGGGTCACAGAGCCGCGGAGTAGTCCAGACCTTTGTAGTAGAGCAGACCCAGCCGGAGCAGGATCTCGAACCTTCTACAGTTTGAGGTACGATCCTAGTTTCCTAGATTTTATCTTCATCTCTTTTTGATACTGGTGCTATGCATAACTTTATATCTATCACTGTTGTGGAGAGCCTTGGGCTTTGTATCTTTTCTTCTACCGATGTTTTGACACTAGACACTCCGTTTAGGACAAGAACATCTAGTGTACGTCAGTACAAGGAGTACCCTCTTGAGGTTGGTGGGTGTCACTTCCTTTGGGATCTCTATGTCTTAGAGATGACTGGCTATGATATCATTCTCGGAATGTACTGGATAGTTCCCTTCCAGGCATTCGTCAACTATTATCACCATAGGGTGAGTTTCATATCACCATAGTGTGGATCTTTTCTTCATAAGGGTGAGTGGGATTTCCAAGCAATTAGAGCGGGTCTAGAGCATCATGGGTTGGGAGCAGTTATAGCCCAAATTTCTAGTCTTTATCTAGATGATCAAGGGACTTCATAGTTATAATTTCCTCTAGTGGTGGATCGTTTCAGGGATGTATTTCTAGAGTAATTTTCAGGTTTTCCTCCTAAGAAAGAGGTATAATTTTCTATTGAGCTTGTGCCAAGGGTGGCACTAGTGTCCATTCATCCTTATCGGATGGCTACACTTGAGTTGAAGGTTCTCAAGAAGCAGTTGGAGGAGTTGTAGGCAAAGGGTTTCATCTGACCCAGTACTTCTCCTTAGGGTTCGACTATCCTGTTTATGAAGAAGACAAAAAATACCCTCAGGTTTTGTGTGGATTATCGGAAGTTGAACCAGTTGATGGTCAAGAACCGATATCCCTTACTGAGGATTGATGATCTCTTTTATCAGCTTCTAGGATCCTGGGTGTTCTCGAAGATTGAATTGAGGTCCGATTACCATCAGTTGTGCTTTAGACCATCTGATATATCTCTCACAGCCTTCCATAGCAGGTATGGTCTATACGAGTATATGGTTATACCGTTCGGTCTTACGAATGCGCCTGCAGTTTTCATGGCACTGATGAAATGAGTGTTTCATCCATACTTGGACTATTTTTTGGTGGTCTTTGTGGATGATATCTTGGTGTACTCTCACACTCGACATGACCATGCTACCCATCTTGAGATTATTTTGATTACACTGAGAGAGCATCAGTTATATGCTAAGCTCTCAAAATGCCACTTTTGGATGGATCAGATTCACTTATTGAGTCATGTTATCTCAGAGATAGGAGTATCAGTTGACCTAGAGAAAGTGAGACAAGTAGTTTCTTGAGAGCAGCCGAAGAACGTTTTTGAGGTACAAAGTTTTCTAGGGCTGGCCGAATAATACAGATGCTTCATTCATGACTTTTCACACTTAGCAGTACCACTGACGGGTCTGACCAAGAAGGGTGTGAAGTTCTTATGGTTAGATTATTGTGAGTTAGCCTTTTAAGAGCTGAAAGAAAGGTTGAATTCAGCACTGATACTAGTCTTTCCAGACCTGGGCAAGAGCTATACCATTTACTGTGATGCATCAGGTATCGGGCTGGGAGCTATGCTTATGCAGGGAGATGGAGTCGTCGCATACGGGTCTCGGTAGTTGAGGCCACATGAGAGGAATTGCCCGATGCATGATCTCGAGCTGGAAGCAGTTGTTCATGCCTTGAGTTGTTGGAGACATTATCTTCTGGGATAGAATTTTGTGGTTTTCACTGACCACAAAAGTCTCAAGTACATCTTCACTCAGCATGATCTGAATTTGAGACAGCGTAGGTGGGTTGAGTACCTACAATCCTTTGACTTTGAGCTTGCCTATATACCTGGGAAGGGAAATGCAGTGGCTGATGCGTTGAGCAGGAGGACTCAGATACAGGCAGTTTAGGAGGCTAGTAGTGAGTGGTATCTTATGGCCCTATTCTCTGATATGCATTTGGAGGTGCACGAAATATAGGCGAATAATTTTCTATCTTCTATATCTGTTATCTCTACCCTTCTTGATCGAGTTCGAATGAGACATCTATCAGATTCTGAAGGCCTAGTCCTACGAGAAAGCGTGTCAGGAGAGGAACCTATTCCCATATGGACCGTAGGTGAGGATGAGATCTTGCGTTTCTAGGGACGCATATGGGTGCCAAAAGATATATGCGATTAGCTGTTGTGGGACTTTCATTCCTCAGTTTGGGAAGTTCATCTTGGTGTCACCAAGATGTATCGTGATCTACACCATCAGTATTGGTATCCAGGTATAAAGAGGGTCATTAAAGGTTTCATCACGTGGTGTTCCACTTGTCAGTAAGTGAAGAAAGAGCATCAGTGACTAGCAGGGATTTTACAACAGTTACCCATTCCTGAGTGGAAGTGGAACGATGTTACGATGGATTTCATGACAGGGTTGCCAAGGTATCCTCGAGGGAACGACATATTATGGGTTGTCATTGAAAAACTTATGAAGGTCGCTCACTTCTTTTCGATCAAGGAGACCTTCATTTTTGATGAGCTAGGATGGTTGTACATCCGTGAGATTATATGTTTGCATGGATTTCCACACTCCATCATTTCATATAGGGATGATCATTTTACTTCTTGAGTCTGGAAGGGGCTACAGAAATATTTGGATACATAGGTGCTTTTGAGTACATCTTACCATCCCTAGACAGATGGACAATCCGAGTGTACGATTCATGTGCTTGAGGACATGCTCTGAGCATGCATCCTGAATTTTGGAGGTTCTTGGGAGAATCATCTACCTCTTGTGGAGTTTTCCTACAGTAATAGTTTTCAAGAAACTATTCAGATGGAACCTTCTAAGGCTTTGTACGATAGGCCATGCCGATCACCCTTATGTTGGCGGTAGGAAGGAGAGGCAGCTTTGCTGAGACCTCGTCTTATTCAGGAGACCACAAAGTAGATAGAGTTGATTCGGAAGAGGATGGCTATTGCACAGTCTCATCAGAAATCTGACACTGATCAGCGGAGGTGACCTCTGGAGTTCGAGGTCAGGGATCAGGTTTTTCTACGTGTCACACCGAGGTTGGGACACAAGCGGATAAGGAGATAGGGTAAGCTTTCACTAAGGTACATCGGGCCATTTGAGGTATTGGAGAGAGTTGGTCCGGTTTCCTATCAGTTGTAGTTACCTTAGAGGTACTAGGCTATTCATGAAGTCTTCCACATTTTTTAGCTCTGACATTACTTTTCAGACCTGTATCATGATTTCTAACTCGAGGAAGTCTAGTTGGAGGTGGATGCATCTTTCGAAGAGCATCCTATCCAAATTTTTGATCGTAGTACAAAGGTTCTCCGTGGCCGGTCTGTTCCTCTGGTATGGGTGCTATGGCATCACAGGTGAGTATAGGATGAGACTTGGGAGAGGGAGGCTGATGTACGATCGCAGTGGCCGGAGTTGTTTGAGGTTTCTTCTTTTACGCCGCGCTAGGGAAATTCGGGGACAAATTTCTTTAAGGGGGAAGTTTGTAAGAACCCGGATCTTCTTTTCAGGTATGTTTTTCTTTTTCCTAGAGTTTTTGAGAAAGTAGGAGTTTCTGGAAATTTTCTAAGTACACGCCATGTACTTTATGAGTACATGTCGTGTACATCCTTGCCACTGAAGGCCGTGTTCTGGCCATGTAGGGGCCACACACACGACTGTGTAAGGGTTTTTGGAGGCCACTTAAAGTGGAGTACAAAAAAGGTGAGTACAAGCTGTGTACTTCAAAAGTACACACCGTGTATTGTGTTTTTTTTCATTAAATGCACCGGGGTCACATCTGACGGACATGACCGTCTTCTTCTAGGCTTTCTTCGTCCGAGAGAACTCGCACAACTGTGAATCTTCAACGAACCCTCGAGCCTCCATCCATCCTACGAACCAAAATCCATCGGTTGCATTGGAATACCATCGATATATGGAATTATAAGGTGATTTAAGCCTCGTGGTTCATGTATATTGATCCCCCAATGCCAATTTAGGTGGTTTGTACCTTTCTGTTGAAAGTCTTTGAGTTTTATGTGCAAATTTTCCCAATACCCATGAACGGGGTATTGCGCGTTTACCATTTTAGCCCTATTGTTTGCCTGCTTTTCTTATATGCCTGATTAGAGGTTATTGTTTATGAATAGAAAAATTTGATGTGATTTGGATGTGTTTCCTATGCATGTTTTGCCTGTATTTTACATTTGGGTCTAGTTTTCCTGTTAGGCTGCTGTTTACTTTCCCATGCCTAGTATTATAGGATGGTTTGACTGTTGCTCTGATATGATGTTATGCTATAGAATTCTATTCAAGTAGTTCTTGAGGTTTACTTTGTTCATTACACGATTTTATGCTTGATTGACTTACACAGGGCCATGAGAACCTGTTGTATAGACCATAGAGAGAATTGACATTTAGGGCTTCTCCAGAGTGTCTTTATAATTATACGATGCAAGACCACTGGGGGAATTGATTTTGAGTTATTCCCCAAAGTGTTTGTAGTTCCTTGACGTGGGCCACAGGGGGAATTGACGTTAAGTGATTACCCATAGTTTCTTTAGTACGATATGAGACTATAGGAGGAATTGACGGCGAGTGCTTCCTCAGAGAGTCTATACTTTAGCTGAACCAGAGGGGTGAGACTGTGTGTGCTTCCCAGATGGTTTCTTGTACTTGTGGGGTTAAACCATAGGGGGTTAGACCATGAGTAATACCTAGATGGTTACCTGTTGTGTTAGCTACTTGCTTAGATGCTGCTTGATATTGAAACTGTGGATTCTATTGTTTTCTATTGTGTGCTTCCTGTTTACTGCTTTCTATACTTTTACCCCGCCATATACTCACTGACTGTTAGGCACAAATCTTCAAGTGGTTACCTACTAGGATTTAGTCTCACACCCTGTTTGGGTCATGCTTTTGGGCCCAAATAGATTATATTGCTGCAGGTATAAACAAGGTCAAGCACCCTTCTACATCAGGTACTTGACTTGATGAGGAGCTGGAGAGCATGGGACCAAGCAATGGCTTGTGATGCTGAGGAGTTTATCTATTTTTATTTTTCACTTTGGTTTAGAATTGTTTGTATTTCCAGCATTGTGACTAGTTTGGATACTTTCCTAGGAATATGAATCATGCATCATTATATATATGTGCTCCAGTTGTTTTATTATCAGTATTCTGCTGTTTACCCTTGTATGGATGTTTACTGCTTCCGCTATTGTATGTGGTTGTTTACTTCCACTGTGTACTCTGCCAATGAGGGCATAGTTTTCACACTATCACACCCAAGGCCCTTTCTACTAGTCGGCAGCCTCTGGCATTCAGGGAAATGTGCTTGAGGCCATGTGACCAACCGGGTACGGGGCGCCTCTGTTCGGTTTCTGGAACCAAGACATTGCAGAAAACATATTTGATAAAAGAAACCAATGGTTTGATACCAATTGTTAGGTCCAAAAAGGGGCCTAGGTACCTTGAGGGGGGGGGGGGTGAATCAAGGTATGAATATTATTTTTAAACTTCTTCCTACCCCACTAGATCTCGAACTCTTTACTATAAGGGTCACTTCTTATGCTCTTTAATGTTAATATTGAACACATCCTTTCTAATTTTATCTGATGATAATGCACTAAAATTAAAATAATAACGAAAGCACAAGATAATAAATATTTTTCCCTGGTTCAACCTCAATGGGATATATACAAGGACCATAGAGTGACAATATACCGATTGTACCAAATTCATTAAGGCTCACTGCCAATAATGATGTTCAGGCTAGATCACTTCTATGCCTAGGCTCACTATCTTTACAAGGTTTAAGGGCAGCTCACTACTTTCCCAAGGGTCACTCCCTTTGTCTATTTCTCTGGATCACTGTCGGTGGAAAGGATCACCATTTTACTCTTTCTTTTCTCACTACTCTTGGAAGGGATCCACTCACAGTTTATGGACTTGTAGGTCCCTTCATTTTCATTAATACACGCATCATAAACTATAGATTGATGTTCTGTTTAAGTCCCTCTTTTCACCTGTAGTTGAAATACATTTTCTTGTATACTACTAGTTTGTAGAAATTACTTTTGTGAACTGTTCCTCCATAAACTTCCCTACTTCCTCCACGAACTATCTTGAACCACCTGATATGAGTGCTTTGTGGATTACATCTCCTTCTGTAGATTGCCTCTTCTTTCGTGGACTTCTTCTTCTTCCACATATCATCTCCTCTTCCACAGGCCATCTTATCTTCCCTAGATTACTTCCTCTTTCACAGACCACTTCCTCTTTCATGGACCACTATGCTTCACGGTCCTTTTTCCTTTGCAGGATATAGATCTCCATAAAACCCTTTCACAGAATTGATCCCATGAAAAAGTTCCTCCTTCACATAATTCTCCCTCGCAAACTACTTTGTATTTTTGTGAATTCTTCTTGGAGTGATGATCTTTGCTAATGAAATTCACTCTGCATAATAATTTTATTAGTGTTCCTTGTATAAGTGAATAGGTCCAAAAATCCCACTAACCCAAATCACCCAAATCTTTAATACAATAAAAACTTCACCACACACTGCTATGTGGTTCGCATAACGCATTTCTACTTTGTGACGACCGATGTATTCCATGAATAAAAGCCTTTTTGGTTCCAAAAATCACTGCCTCATTTAGAAAATGACGAGCCTACCACAAACTTCAAGTCTCCCTCAAACTACGAGCCACTCGTGAACTATTTTTCCTAAATGGTCCATGTAGAATGCTTTACGATCTGTATATCACTTCTATGAGTATATCATTCCTTTTTCTATTTCCCTTTATCGTTCTGTATACCTTCTATTTGGTCCAAAAACTGTTCTTCATGGTCCAAGAACTATGTTTTGCAGACTCCTTTGCAGAAAACCTTCCCTTTCCAAAATAATACACTCCTAATGGATTTTCCCAAAAATATTATATAAATTTAAAATGTTGGTTTATATAATTACATAAGTATAAATTATTACATACATTAAAAAACATCAATGTTCTTTTTTCTTTTGATACTGACCCCAACTCATGCTATTACCGAAAAAACCACCCCTGATAGAGAAAAATAAATCACATGTATAAGAAAAAAATTCTTTTTTTAGTAATAATATAAAGAAATAAATTAATAGAAAGTGTTAATTTTAAACTAAACTTTGATTCATACCAGGAAAGCTGTGTATTAGATTAAGTTGCGGTTGATTCTTGCACGTCACACCATTTCTTGTTTGACTACAATAATTATCTTTGTGAAAATAAATTAAATAAGTATAAGATAAAAACGATAAGGAAATTAATTAAGTAATAGAATATAGAATGATGATAAAATACTCTAGGCTCATTTTCTTGGTTTTGGTGATGTGATGCATGTTTTAAATTAAACTGACACTTATATATTAAAAAGATGCACTTAGAGTCATAAAAGTCACACAGTTCATCAGATTGAGGTTAGGCTAATTCCTAAATATAAAAAATAATTTACGGATCATTTTCCTAAAGTATCAAAAAAATCCGAAAGTGTTTTTTCGATTTTGAGTACGTCACTTGTATTTTTTACTAAAATGTCATTTTAAACTGGAAGCATGAACTTTGAGTCATATCAGTCACATCGTGTGTTATTTAAAAATGATATTATTTCTACACATCAAAAATGACTTATTAATAATTTTCATAAATTATTAATATAATCTGAGTGTGTTTTCTTGGTTTTCAGTGAGTGACACTTTTTGAACTAAAATGTCAATTTTAAACTGATAACGAACAATTTGAGTCATAACGGGCACATCATGTATTATATTGATGTGAAAATGATTCCTACACATAAAAAATAATTTATGTATCATTTTACTAAAGTATCAAAATAATCTGAATGTGATTTCTCGCTTTTGAGTAGGTCAATTTTCCTTTTTACTAAAATTAATGTTAATTTTAAATAAAAAAATGCACTTAGAGTCATATTGGTCACAATGTGTGTTATATTGAGGTGCATATGATTCCTACATATCTAAAATGAATTATGGATTATTTTTCTAAAGTATTAAAATAATCTAAATTCATTTTCTTAGTTTTGAGTATGTCACTTGTCTTTTTTACTAAAATGTTATTTTAAACTAGAAACACACAATTTGACTCATATCAGTCACATTGTGTATCAGTTTTATGTGAGACCAATTCTTAAACCCCAAAAATTATTTATGAATTGTTTTACTAAATTATCAAGATAATATTAGTGTGTTTTATGAGTTTTTAGTGAGTGACACTTTTGAACTAAAATGTAAACTTTAAACTAATAATGAACACTTTGAGTCATATCGGGTACATCATGTATCAGATTGAGGTGAGTATGATTCCTATATGTAAAAAATAAATTATGGACTATTTTAATAATGTATCAAAATAATTTGAATGTTTTTTCTTAGTTTTGAGTGGTACAATTGTATTTTTTACTAAAATTGATGTCAATTTTAAATAAAAAGATTCACTTGGAGTCATACCGGTCACACCGTGAGTCATATTTAGGTGAGTCTAATTAATATATGTCTAAAATTAATTATGGATCATTTTACTAAAGTATCAAAACAATATGAATACATTTTCTCAGTTTTGGATACATCACTTGTGTTTTTTACTAAAATGTCATTTTAAACTAGAAACACGCGCTTTGGGTCATACCAGTAACATCATGTATCATTTTAACATGAGACCAATTAATACAAATCAAAAATGAATTATTAATATTTTTAATAAATTATCAAGAAAATATGAGCGCGTTTGTTTGGTTTTTAGTGAGTGACACTTTTTGAACTAAAATGTCACTTTTAAATTGATAACAGAGACTTTGAGTTATACTGGGAATATCATGTTTCAAATTGAGGTGTAGATGATTGATACACATAAAAAATGACTCATGTATCATTTTTCTAAAGTATCAAAACAATACTAATGTGTTTTCTCAGTTTTGAGTAGGTCGGTTTTCCTTTTTACTAAAATTGATGTCAATTTTAAATAAAAAGATGCACTTGGAGTCATATCAGTCATAATGTGCATCATATTGAGGTGAATATGATTCATAAATGTCTCAAATGACTTATGAATTATTATACAAAATTATCAAAACAATAAGAATGAATTTTCTTGGTTTTGAGTACATCACTTGTCATTTTTACTAAAATGTCATTTTAAACTGGAAACATGAACTTTAACTCATAATGGTCACATCATGTATTTTTTTGACATGAGACTAATTCCTAAAAATCATAAATGAATTATGAATTATTTTCATAAATTATAAGGATAATATGATCATCTTTTCTTGGTTTTTAGTGAGTGACACTTTTTGAACTAAAATGATGATTTTAAATTGATAATGAACACTTTGAGTCATATCAGGAATATCATATATCTTATTAAGGTAAGTATGATTCTTACACATAAAAAATTACTTATGGATTGTTTTCCTAAATTATCAAAACAATCCAAATGTTTTTTCTCGATTTTGAGTATGTCATTTGTTTTTTACTAAAATTAATGTCAATTTTAAATAAGAAGACACACTTAGAGTCATACCAATCACACCGTGCATTATATTGAGGTGATTATGATTATTAAATGTCTCAAATGAAATATTGATCATTTTACTAAAGTATCAAAACAATTCGAATGCGTTTTCTTGGTTTTGAGTATGACACTTTCCCTTTTTACTAAAATGTCATTTTAAACTGGAAACACACACTTTGAATCATACCAGTCACATCGTGTATATATTTGATGTGAGAATGATTACTACACATCAAAAATAATTTATGAATCATTTTACTAAATTATCAAGATGATTTGAGTGAATTTTACATGTTTTCCGTGAGTGAAACCTTTTGAACTAAAATGTCGATTTTAAACTGATAAAATAAATTTTGAGCCATATCGGGCACATAATGTATCATATTGAGGTTTTTATAATTACTAAACATAAAAAATAACTTATGGATCGTTTTAATAAATTATAAAAACAATCCTAACATGTTTTCTTAGTTTTGAGTATGTCGGTTTCCTTTTTTACTAAAATTAATGTCAATTTTAAATAAAAAGACACACTTGGAGTCACACCGGTCACACCGTACATTAGATTGAGGTGAGGATGATTCTTACATGTCTCAAATGAATTATGAATAATTTTACTAAAGTATAAAAACAGTCCAAATGTATTTTCTTGGTTTTGAGTATCTCACTTGTTTTTTTTACTAAAATTTAATTTTAAACTCGAAACACACACTTTGAGTCATACCGGTCACATAGTGTATCCGTTTGACATGAGGCTGATTCCTACATGTCAAAAATTACTTATGGATAATTATCCTAAATTATTAAGACAATATGAGTGTGTTTTCTTGGTTTTTAATGAGTGACACTTTTTGAATTAAAATGTTAATTTCAAACTGATGACATACATTTTGAGCCATACCAAAAAATCATGTATCAGATTGAGGTGTGGCTAATTCCTACAATTCAAAAATGAATTATGGATAATTTTCATAAATTTTCAAAATAATATGAATATTCTTTCTCAGTTTTGAGTATGCAATTTTCCATTTTTACTAAAATTAATGTCAATTTTAAATAAAAGGAATCCCTTGGAGTCATACCGATCACACCATGTGTCAGATTGAGGTACAGATGTAACACCCCTGAAAAAGTGAGACTTAAAAGGCTAACTGTTACTACCCATGTCAACAAGGTGCACCTTCCTTTTCAGGAGCCTGTCTGATTAGAACTCCACAGTTAAGCGTACTTGGCCTGGAGTAGTGATCAAGATGGGTGACCTTCTGGGAAGTTTCCAGGATGTGTGTGAGTGAGGACAAAACACACTGGAAAGGACATGTGTTGGCCTGTGGGGACAGTCATTAGTCTGATAAGCGACCCTAGTGAGTAATAGCCTATGGTGTGCTAAGAAGGCAACCAAGGTATTACAAGAGACCCATGGGGTCAGATGATAAGGTTCATGGCCCGGGAGGCGGGTCATGACAAATGGTATCAGAGCCAATACCCAGCCGGAAGTGCTTAGGCACTGCCTGGGTTTGAGCCTTGGGGTCCACAACGAGGGCGTTGTGCTTTAAAGGGGTGGATATTGTAACACCCCTGAAAAAGTGAGACTTAAAAGGCTAACTGTTACTACCCATGTCAACAAGGTGCACCTTCCTTTTCAGGAGCCTGTCTGATTAGAACTCCACAGTTAAGCGTGCTTGGCCTGGAGTAGTGATCAAGATGGGTGACCTTCTGGGAAGTTTCCAGGATGTGTGTGAGTGAGGACAAAACACACTGGAAATGACATGTGTTGGCCTGTGGGGATAGTCATTAGTCTGATAAGCGACCCTAGTGAGTAATAGCCTATGGTGTGCTAAGAAGGAAACCAAGGTATTACAAGAGACCCATGGGGTCAGATGATAAGGTTCATGGCCCGGGAGGCGGGTCATGACAACAGATGACACCTACATGTCCCAAATTATCAAAACAATCACAAATTCCAATGTTACCATGATTTAAATTGTATTTATTTGTCGATATTCCAACAATACATATTGAGTCAATGTTCTTATCTGAAAAACCTTTTTCAGCTAAGAACATCGAATCAATATGAAATGTTGTAGTTTGATAAATAAATCAAATGGAAAGCATGGTAAAATTGGTATAAATGAACATTTTATCTCTTTTTTGGCTTATTGTGGATAGTTGAAAACAAAATATGACTTCACAAATGATCTATGAAAAAACTAAATAAGTATTAGATATAAAGGATAAGGAAATTAACTTACAAATAATAGATAAAATGATGAAAAAATTAATTAAATAAGTAGTAGGAATTCACTTTTTCCTGATAGTCTTATAAATTCTCAACCCATTTCATTATTTTCATTATCTTAGTTGTATCCTCGAAGTAAAATCTATCATTTGTATGAGATGATTCGAACAAATCACCCCAACTCTAATAAAATAATCCATCTATATAAGAAAAAAATTCTTATGTGAGTAATACTAAAAGAAATAAATTAAACATAAATATGAAATAATAAATTAATTCTATGGATAATTATTTTACTATGAAAACATTAATATTACCTCTATGATTGAGCATAGGCAGCATCGTTGCAGTTCCTAAAAAGGTAGTAGAGGGAACTTGAAGGAAAGTAATGAATATAAACACTACAGGGGTGAAAAGGTTTTGAGGGAGAAGATATATGTGGAAGTTTTGGTGTAGAAAGGCATGAAATATGGAAAAAATATTTTAAAATAAATGTAATCTACAAGAAATAATAAAAATTAAATCAACATTTTATTATATATTTTTTGGTAAAATAGAGAAAGTATATCATAACATTACCTTTACATATTCCAAAAGTTTTTTTTTCTTCATTATAATTTGTTATTCTGTAGGATTGGTAACATCATCTTATGCAGAAGACATTTTCTACATGAGTAGTCAAACATTTAATTTTTATTATGTTAATACCATAGAGAACATATAATATTATGAGAAAAATATAGTATATTAAAAAACACTCAACTTCTCATTGAACTATTTTAAATTTTTAAAAGGTTTTAGGGATTTAGTTCCTCTATAAATAATCCAAATCCCATCATTGCAGTACCCTCTATTGTATAAGACATTGTCTACATTAGTACTGGCATGAACTAATTGTGATATCCCAATGAAAGGGTCATCCTTGATTGAATTTTCAACCGAATCGATATTTGTTTTAGTCACCAATAGGAAAATTGAAAAATTCTTGTTTTTTGGATATGATAAATAAAATACTTTTATTGCTTGTGATTCCATTATGAACAACTCATCTTTTTCTCCTTCTATACTAAAATTCACCTTCATGAAGCCCATTTCATCAACTTTCAATGTACTCATATTTTCACCCCATTTGTAATAGAAAATAGACACTTGAAATGTTGTATAATCCAACTTATATATCTATTCGTTAATGCGAAAATATGACATATTTTCATAAATTGGATTTATAGTATTGAAACGAGATATGTGCATCGCTTCCACCATAAGCGTAACACCATGATTTTTCATCGTACTGAAACCTTCATGTTATTTTGTATTAAATGTATAACAATTGATTATAAAACCAGTGTAAGATATAAAATTTTCATTCGGTCCCCTGGATAACCATAAAATTCATTCAACAATTGAATTCATATTTTTAGATAAATCTGTATAAATTTGATCTCAGAACCATCCTATAAACTATTGATTATGTGTATTTTATATCCATACTTTAACCCTTTATGTATTCAAATCTCTTATAATTTATTTTTGGGCTTCAATTTATAGATCAACATCTTCACTATTATGTAAAATTTAAAGGTGTGCTTTGTTAGGACCAAGCTAAATAGGAAGGTGGTTGTTTTCAAATGTTGTCTTTTTTTTTCAAGGAATGATTTTGAAAAAATAATATCACTTCTCTTTTTATTTGGTGAAAATTGTATTGATGTTTGTTTTCAAAATAATCAGACTCACTTTGTTTAAGAAAAGTCCATCGTATTGAGAAGAAGTGGTTTTGAAGAAAAGATTATTATTGGACTCACCTAGAGTTTGGTAAGTGAAAAGATCATAATGAGTAATTGATCATTATATGTAATGATAGAATAGGTCACATGGATAATGTATCTTGATAGAAGTAAGTGGTCATCGGATTCACTCTGGATCCAGTATGAAATAATTGATCATATTGGAGTCGGCATGACTATGATAAAATTTAAATGTGATGATGATTTTCTAATTTGTAATTCTCATAAATTATAAGTAGTTTTAAAATGAAATATTGATAAAAGAAAGGGGTAGTAAAATAGATACTGCTGATTGAAAAGAAATCATACCCAGATTTATCGTATCTAGGTGGAAGAGAAGGAAGAGATGCTACTGATCAAAAAATAATAGTACCAAAAATAATCATACTAAAAAGATTGTACTCATGAACTATATCATCCGATACCAAAAAATATTTAGAGTCATGGTAATGATGTTTATGGGAAAAGATAAATTTTTAAGTGGTATTGTATTCATAAAATAAATTAGCTGCTGATCGGACTTGGTATGCCATCGTAATTAGAGGAAGAATTGATTGAGACTTATGAATGAAAAGAAAAGAAAAGAAGATGATAAAAACTTAGGCAACCATTTAAAAGGGGTTGAATTTATTTTTTTATCAACCAAGTGGGTCAACAGAAAGAAATGAAGAAGAAGTTTTTTTTCAAGCGATTCAAGAGAATAAATAGACATATGGTCGAAGGGGAGTTTGAAAGTCAAGGAGTGTTTTGTTTTTCATTCAATTGGTACAGAGATTTGTTTTGAATAATTCAGATTGAGAAGATTAGAATCATGAATTAAAATTAGACTGGAAATTGAAAATAATAGTCTGAGATGGAGTTTGAATAAGAATCAAGAAGCTTTGAGAAGTGTTGACGTAGTCAAAATGCACCTGAGATTTGGAGAAATTGAGATTAGGGTGAATTTGATTAAGTGGGAAATTTTTGGGATTCCTACCAAAACCTCTCATGGTGCACCTATAAAAGGAAATAACTTTTTACTTTCTTAGTGATGATATTCTCTTCATTGCGTAAGAGATAGATTCTTCAAGTTTAAGATAGAGAAAGAAGTTTTGACAATCACTTGTGTTGAAGAAGTTGTGACGGATTGAAGTGAAAGGAGAAGAGAAAATATCACAGAATTGTATTCATCTGATCATCTTACTTAGTAATAATCATACTCATCTTATTACCATACTCAGTTTGTCAATCATATTCAGATGATCATCATATTGGGATGGATAATCAGATTCAGGATTTTCGTACTGAGATTTCTGGACTAAGAAAGAATCATACAAGGAGAATCATACTGAGTTTTTCATACTTAGAATTGAAGTGGTTTCAATTCATCTCTACCATATTATATAAAATTAATATTTATTTTTTTTATTGGGTAGAATCTTGTCAGAAAAAATAGCATCCGGAAGAATCGTATCGAGGATTGTCGTACTTGAGGAAATCGAACTAGGAAAAATATTCTGGAAAAATCAGACCAGGTTTTTCCTTAAAAAAGTTTAGTAAGTTCTTACCTTATTTTACGTAAGAAATTAAATAAGTATTTTCAATTAGATACATTTGTGTAATTGAAAATAAGCATAGGTAACATGAGTTGTTACATAATTTTTTCATTACCCTATTTGTGCTAAGAGGGTGAACACGCACTATTCAAATTGTTTACATAGTTATATATAAGTGAAAGGGTATATCCTACTCATTGAAATCCAAGGATTAATTTCTAGTGGATTTTTTGGTATTGTATTACTTCCAAACCATACCAAGGACATAGCTATTATTATTGAATAATGAACCGTGTAAATACTTGTGTTTCTTTGGATGTGTGCTTGAATTTTTTTCAGTATGGAATTGAATCTTTAACAGGAGGTGAAGGTTTTTTCAAGGAAATATAAAATAAAAAGTATCACCAATTCACCCCTCCTCCTATCAGTGATACAATCATCCTAACTGGACACTTTCAACTGGTATCATGGGGTAGGTTCCCTTCGCTTATTCTTTGCTGATGGAGAATTTTAATTATGTGGATAGTAAAATTATTCTGGTCTTCGATGGAAATAATTATCATATCTATAAAGATATAATGCTTCCTTATCTTATGTATATCAGTTTTGATTTTCTTGAAGCTGCAATAGTCGGGTTTCATCCCATTGATGATAAATCTCCTCTTACATCATTTGATAAGAAGAATCTAGAGAATGATGGAAGGTCCAAGAACGCTATAATATCATTACATTCTGAAAGTGAATTCTTATGAGTGAAAGGTGTTTTCATAGCCAAAGCTATATGTGATAAATTTAAAAACGTATACGAAGGAAATACAAAAGTGAAGAAGGAAAATTTACAAATCTTGAGATTAAAATATGAATATTTGAATATGTGATAGCATGAATTTATTGGGGACTTCTTTACCAGGGTAAATGACCTTGTGAGTATTATCATATGTCTTGGTTAAAAGTTGGATGAATCTAAAGTTGTTTAAAAGATCTTTAGAATCATTCCCAACAAGTTTGATGAAAAAGTTTTTTCATTGGAAGACAAAGATCCTGAAACATTATTTCTTGATGATTTTCATATTACTCTCATTACTTATGAAATACTAAGGGAGAAAGCTATGAAAATAAAAAAAAGTTGATATAGAATGTATTTTATGGATTCTAAGAAAGAAAAGTAAAAGAATATTCTTATTAAAGATGAAGTTGGTGATTATGACTCTGAAAATGAGGTATTTCAAAATCTTGATGATATTTTATCCTTGTTTTCTAAAAATGTTAAAATAGGTACACAAAAATAAAAATGGAAACTTCCCTTGAAATGTTTTGAATGTGGAGGTGTTGGTCACTTTGTGGCTAATTGTCCTCAAATAAAGAAATAATAGGATAGTGTTGAAGAAAAAAGAAATCCAAGAATATCTTGGAAGAATTAGGGGGACAAAGAAAAATTGAATTCCATAGGGAAAGAAAGAAAATTCTTCAAATACAAAAGCATATTTTTTTTGTCTAATGATGAAGAAGAATATGGCTATGATGTTGAATCTTAAAAATCAGTTAAGTATGGTATTGAAAATAATTTTATTGAAATAGTAAATGATGAAGAATTCAGAATTATTAGTTCTGAAGAAGAATAAACTCAACTTAAACATCATTTTAAAGAATAGTTGAAAGAATGTATGATAAATATTAGAAGGATTGAAAAGAAAAACAAAAAGTTTGAAGATGAATGTTATTTAATAAGAAATCAAGTATATTTTTCTGGTGAGAAAGTGAAGATGGTTAAAGAGATTGATGATTTGAAGAAATATATTAAAGAAGAAAGGAATTGTAATTAGTATCTGGAGTTGAAGATGAAGGAAAAATAAAAAGAGTTGTAACTTTTCCAACAAAAACTTTAAAAATATAGAAAAATAAATACAAGTTTCAAAAACACTATAACTAAATTTGGTGAAAGTTCTTGAAAGGAGAATCCTAATAAGAATCAACAAAATATATATTCAAAGGTTGAAAAAACTGATGGAATTGTTTTTTAAAAGAAGAAAACTGGGAAAGTTATGTATGTGGCCAAGACCAACAAATTTTGAAATTCATAAGTCTCAAAGAATCTTGAGTCTAAAAATGTTTTGAAACATTCTGAATTTGTAAAGGTTTACAATACTTATAGTGCCAATAAATCTAAAAGGAAAGGAATAATCCAATTTAAAATAGAAATGTTGGAAGCTTAGAAAGGAAATATAAGAAGGCGACTGAGAAATGTATTCACAATTCCGATCAACATGGAATTTTCAGAGGAAAATACTTATTTTATGACTATTACTGGTATTGTGGTGGATTTGGATATATGAAAAATATGCGTTGGTTCAATTAAAAACATTTATATTATCCCATAGGTTATGGAAGGAAAATATTGAGGGGGATTCAATCTCCTTAAAGGAAAAAGTCTGAGGAGATTGTTTTGAATAATCCTGAAGAGGTTGAAGTAAATATTGAAAATAGGTTCCAACCCTTGAAAACTATTTGTGAAATATGTGAACAACCTATATATTCTACAAAAGTATGACTTGTTTTTTTATCGATATAACAAAATTTTCTTAACAATTATCAGAAGCTGAAAATGAAGAAAGAAAAGGTAGAAGAAAATGATCTTATTGTTGAAACCACTTTGAAAGATACAAAAAGATAATGACCTTGGATTCTTGATAGTGGGTGTTCTTCTTATATGATAGGAGATTTTAAATTTTTGAAGAATGTGAAATATTTTAAAGAAGGCACAATGATATTTGACAATAATGAATCCTTGAAAATTAAAGGTGTTGGATCATCCATCATTGGGAAAGAAAAGATAAAATCTAAGAAAGCTTTATATGTTTATGGGTTGAAACATAATTTATGTGTTACATGATTTTATGATGAGGGTAAAAAATTTATATTTAGAAAATATGGGTTTGTTATAAAAATTGAAGAATATGGAAATATTGTTACAAGAGGCCAATGTACAAAAGGAAATTTGTTTCAAGTTGGTCAAATACAAAATTCCTGTTACATGAGTATGGTGGAAGAGAATAAATTCTAGCATAAAAGGATAGGACACATGTTTCAAAGAAACATGATAAAGTTATCAAATAGAGACAGTGTCTGATACATTCCTAATTTTCCAAGAAGGAGATATTGGTGTTTCACTATTTTTCATAAAGGAAAGGTTACAAACTTAGGGCATAAGAAAGTTGAGATTTTTTCAAGACAATCCCTGGATTTGATTCATTCTGATATTTGTGGGATGATGAGAAAATGATAAAAAAATTAAGATAATTAATTCATCACTTTCATCGATTATTTTACTTGCATTACGTGTGTTATGTATAAGAAATATTAATTAGATGTTTTGAATATGTTTAAAAGTTTCAAAAGGAATACTGAGAAAGAATGTGATTATTCAGTGAAGAAGTTGAGACCAGACAATGGTGGTGAATACAGAAGTGAAGAATTTAAAATTTATCTTGAGAAGCATGTAATTCATCATGAGTATAGTTCCCCATACACTCCTCAAAAGATGGTGTCACTGAAAGAAATAATAGAAGTTTGGTGGAAATGGGAAGAACCATGTTACTCGAACATGGCCTTTATCATTACTTTTATAGGCAAGCCATGAGTATTACTGTTTATATCCAAAACTATTATTTCTACAAGACTAAATTAGATATGACTCCATATGAATTTTTTTATGGAAAAAATAAAATTTTGAAACATTTTAAAGTGTTTGGGAGTCCATTCATTATAAAGAAGAAAGGTGGAAACTATGGAAAGTTCAAGAAAAAAGGTGAATATGGATTATTTCTTGGCTATGCTCTAGAAGGAAGAGGATATAGATGCTTCAAAAAAGAGACGAAAAGAATTGTTTAATCTATTGATGTTATAGTAATTTAAAGAGGTTATAAAGATAAACATACTCAAGAAGATGAGAAATTTGAGCAAGATTTTTTTTGAAAACAATTCAGATAAAGATATAGACAATTGTATTCCAAAAGAAGAATTGGACTCAACCATTTCTAGTGACGAGGAAGATACTCTAAAATCTCATACTAGGATGAGGAAGTAAGTAAAAGCTCAAAATATAATTTGGGATCAACACTATAAGTTTCAAAAAATAAGAACAACAAATTCTATTACAAATAATTCTTTGTATTCAAAAGTTAAGCTGAATGATGTGAAATAATATTTTGAGTATCTAGAATGGGTTCAAGACATTAATAAAGAGTTGGACCAGATTGAAAATAATGATAAATGGGAACTCATACCCAAGGCTAATAACAAAATATTATTGGAACAAAGTGGGGGTTTTCAGAACAAGATGAATAAAGAAGGTGAAGTGATAAGAAACAAAGCAATATTGGTATGAAAAGGGTATTTCCAAATAAAAGGTATTGATTTTGAAAAAACCTTTACTCTGGTGGATAGACATGAAAAAATCAGAATATTTCTTTCTATTTCTACATAATGAGGCTACAAGATTTTTAAAATGGATGTTAAATCAGCATTCCAGAATGGTGATCTTGAAGAGAAAGTTTATATTGAACAACCTTATGGATTTGTTGTTGGGAAAGATGAAAGTTATGTGTGAAGATTGAAAAAGTATTTGTATAGCCTAAAACAAGATCTAAGGGGAAGATATTCCAAATTGGATAAATTCTTAAGGAAGATGAATTTCAAGAAAAGAATAGTGGATAGAAATATATACATTAGAGAAAGTAAAGAGTATTCACTCATTGTGATTGTTCATATTGATGAAATTATCTTTGCTGGGAATGATAAAAGAAATTGTGAAAGGTTTGCTGAAGAAATGAAAAAGTTATTTGAAATTTCCATGTTGGGGGAAATGAAATACTTTCTTAGGTTACAAATACATCAAATGAAGGAATTAATTTTTCTTTCTCATTAAAAGTATGCTAAGGAACTTATTAAGAGGTTCGAAATGGAAAACTCAAAACTTGTTTTCTCAATGATATTAGTGGGAACAAAGTTTTCTAAATATATAGAAGGAAAATAAGTTTATCAAAAATAATTCTGAAATTTTATTATAATTTTGTTGTATTTGACTACCTCAAGACCCGACATTGTTTATGTTGTTACCTCATGTGCAATATTTCAAAGTGCTCTAAAATAATCACATTTACTTGCTGGAAAAATAATTCTTAGATACATCAAAGGCATAAAATAATTATGAATTAGGTATGGTATCTCAGATAGTATTGATTTGTTTGGGTATTCAAATGGTGACTGGGTAGAAAATGTTGATGATAGAAAATCCATATTTGGTGGAGTATTATTTATGGGAAGGAATTGTGTTAGTTGTAATTCAAAGAAACATAATTTAGTAATTTTCTATACAGCTGAATCTGATTATGTTTCTTCCACTCAATCTACTACTCAACTTATGTGGATGAAAACTCAATTAGAAGATTTACTTGTTTATGTGAAGTTACCCTTGCTCTTAGGTTGTGATAATCAAATAACAATCAATATCACTAGTAATCCTATTCAAAATTATCATTAAAAACACAATGATATCAAATATAATTTCATCAAAGAGAATGTGGATAAGAATGAATTGAAGCTGGAATATGTTCCAACATCAGAACAAAATTTTGACATTTTCACAAAACCTTTACATAAGGAATCATTATCTAAATTGAGGTTGAACATGGGAGCCAACATATTTCTCATCAATTTATTGTTATGTGTTTTTTCCCACCTCTCATATTACCCTTGGATAGTGTTTTTAATGGGGAGAATGAATTTTTTCATAAATCTATCCATTTGATTGCATGTAAAAATAGGGAGTTATGGGTAAGCTATGAATTCGTCATTTTTTTGTGAGTTAACTATTCTAGATGTTTGTTGGAGTGGTTGTAGGAAAAAAATTGTTTATTATTCTAGGGATAATGAAGAAAATATGAGGTTGAAGAAGAGACGAGGAAGGAAAAAGAAAAAGGTTGTCATAATCACTAATTTTGGATAACATGGTTTTGATGTCAATGATTCTTGTTTCCTAAAATGAGTTATCTCATATAGGCTTAGAATTATTGATAAGTAATCCATTGTTTAAGATACAAAGTTTAGTGATATATGAAACTTGGTTGACAAAAAAATCCAAAGGGGGATATTTTTACGACTAAGCTGAAGAGGAAGGTGGTTATTTTCAAATGTCGTCTTTTGTTATCAAGGAAAGTTTTTTAAGAAATAAAATCACCAATCTTTGTATTTGGTGAATATAGTATTTATGGTTGTTTAAAAAAAATCAAACTCACTTTATTTAAGAAAAGTAAATCGTATTTAGAATAAGTGGTTTTGAAGAAAAGATTCTGATCAGACTCACCTCGAGTTTCGTATGTGAAAAGATCATAACGTGGAATTGATCATTATATAGAATGAGAGAATCAGTCACATAGAGAATGTATCTTTTTGGAAGTAAATGTTCATCAAATTCACTCTATATCTGGTATGAAAGAAGTGATCATATCAGAGTCTTTATGACTACAATAAAATTTAAATATAATGATGCTTTGCTGATTTTTAATTATCATAAATCATAAGTAAGTTTTCAAACTTATGATGAAATATTTATGAAACAAAGGGGTAGTAAAATAGATGCTACCAATTATAAAGGAATCATACCTAGATTTATCATATCTGGGTGGAAGAGAAGAAAGAGATGCTACCGACTAAAAAAGAATAGTACCCAAAATAATCATACTCAAAAAGATCATACTCAGTCACTATAGCATCGATCCTAAAATGTATTCAAAGGCATGAGAATGAAGTTTATTGGAAAATATAAATATGTTTTAAGTGGTATCATATCCATAAAAGAAAGTATCTACTAATCATACTCATTATTCCATCGTAATCATATGAATAATTTCTTGAGACTGATGAATTCAAAGAAAAGAAAAAAAAGATGATAAAAAATGTTGTCAAACATTTAAAATAAGTTAAATTTATTTATTTATCAACCAAGTGGGTCAAGTGAAATAAATAAATAAGAATTTGTGTTTCAAGTGGATTAAGAGAATAGCTAGACATATGGTCAAGGGGGAGTTTAAAAGTCAAGGAGTGTTTTATTTTTCATTCAATTGATTTAGAGATTTGTTTTTAAGAAATTAGATTGAGAAAATCTGACTCATGAATTAAAATCAGACTAGAAATTGAAAATAATAGTCCAAGATGGAGTTTGAATAAGAATAAATAAGATTTGAGAAGTGTTGAAGTAGTCAAAATGCACCTAAGATTTAAGGGGAATTGAGATTAGGGTGAATTTGATTAAGTTGAAAATTTTTGGGATTCCCAACCAAACCTCTTAGGGGTCACCTATAAAAGGAGAAATATTTTTTAATTTCTCACAAATGTTATACTATTCACTATAGAAGTGAGAGAAGATCTAATTTTAAGATAGAGAAATAAGTTTTCATAATCACTTATGTTGAAGAAGTTGTGACAGATTGAATTGAACAGAGAAGAGATAAGATCACAATGTTGTATTAAGCTTATCATCATACTCAGTGATAATTGTACTCAGATGATTACTATACTTAGCTTATTAATCATATTTATATGATCATCATATCGGGCTGGATAATCAGATTTTGGATTTTCGTAATAATATTTCCAAACCAAGTAAGAATCATACAAGGAGAATCGTACCGAGTTTTCCATACTCATAATTGAAGTGGCTCCGATTCATCTCTATCTTATTTGGTCAAAGTAATATTTTCTATACTAGGGAGAGTCTTACCTAGAAAAATCACATCGGGAAGAATCGTATTGAGTAGAATTGTACTCAGAGGAATCCGACTGGGAAAAAAATACTGGGAAAATCAGACCAGGTTTTCCTTAACAAAGTTCAAGAAGTTCTTACCTTATCTTGGGTAAGAAATAGAAGAAGTTTTTTTAATTGAATAAATTTTTGGAATTGAAAAAAATCACAGGTAACATGAGTTGTTACATAAATTTTGTATTACCCTGTTTATGCTAAGAGGGTTCATATGTACTATTGGATTTTTTACATAGTGATAAATGATTTAAAGGGTATATCCTATTCATTGTAATCTAAGGATTGATTTTTAATGGATTTTGAAGTATTGTATTACTTACAAACTATACCAAGGATATAGCTATTCTGACTGAATAGTGAACCTTGTAAATACTTGTGTTCCTTTGGATGCATGGTTGGGTTTTTTTCAGCAGGGAATTGAATCTTTAATAGAAGGCGAAGGTTATTTCAAAGAAATATAAAATAAAAAGCATCATTGATTCACCCCTCCCTCTCCCAGTGATACAATCATCCCGACTAGGCATTTTCATGCTTGCAACCTACTTTGTCACGAAATTGTAACAAAATATCTTCCAGAAATCCTTTCGCCTATAAGGCATCCACTGTGATGAGACTCTGGGAGACTGATGCTGTCAACATCTGATAGGTAATGAGTACATAATTAACCATATTTTTTAGAAATATATTATTATAAAATACAACCTTATGGAAAATTCTATTCTTAAGATACCCTTTCAAAATCTTCATATACCACTCAATAGGGTATATCCATTTGTAATGGACACAACCACATAGTCGAACCTCTATAACCAAGTGAACCATCAGGTGGAACATTATATCAAAGAATGATGTTGGGAAGAACATATCTAATTCACATAATATGACTGAAAACTTCTTATTCATGATTAGAAACTTCGAAAGGTCTATAAATTTACTGCATATAGATTTAAAAAAGAAGCAGAGTCTGGTTAATGTATTCCATACATTTTGAGGAAAAATGCAATAGAAAGAAATAGGCATCAAATCTTGCATCAAAACATGACTTTAGTGTGATTTTAATCCTTGTAACTTTAAATTAGTCACTAAAACGACATTCTTGATATTTTATGAATACCCTTATTGAACTTTTACAATATTAAGGAAAATAAAATATTATAATTTTTCCTATCTAAATAGTGTGTAAGCTACTGGAGGAAGAAATTTATACAATTTACCCTTCACTGGTTCTAACTTTTCCCTTATCCCCATGTCAATAATGTCCAACCTATCCTTGATTCCATCTTTCATTTTTATAGGAACATTTAATAACGTGACAAAAACACTATCAAATACATTTTTTTTATATATGCATGACATTAATAATTTTTTTGGCATAAAAACATTTCCAATATAGTAATTCAAAGAAAATTGATCTCTTCTTCCAACTTGATTTCATAAGGTTTTTAAAAAATGGTTTACCGAAACCAGTGTTAATATTTTTTACTTTATCAAATAGTTAATCACATGTTACTAGAGATGATATTGTACCTTGTTAAATATTCTCATCAAATGTTATCATCCATGATCATTATTTATTCCATCAAGATAAAATTTCCAATTTTCTAAAAACACATTATTCGAGGAATGTTTCAACCAAACTAAGTGTGTGCGTTCTTCACAAACAGGACACCCCAATATTCCTTTAATGCTATAGCCTAATAAATTTCCATAATTGGGGAAGTAATTTATCATCCCATACAATACGGACATCAATGTGAATTATTCACTTATATGAGAATCATACATTTTAACACCTTTATCCCACATCAATTTCATATCTTTGATCAATGGAGTCAAGTAGACATCAATATCATCACCGAGTTACTTTAGTCTAAATATAAATAGAGACAATATAATGTATTTGTGCTTCACGCATAACCATGGTGGAAAGTTATAATTTAACAATATAACAGGACATGTACTATTAGTACTACTCTTTACACTAAAATGATTTATTTTATCTATAGATAACATAAGATGAAAGTTTCATGGATCATTTCTAAATTCAGGATACTCGTAATTAATTTTCTTCCACTGAGGAGAATCTGCTAGATGACGTAGGTTGCCATCTTTAATTATTTTATACCTATTCCATGTCAATTGTCTCATGGTTTCCTGACATCTATATAATCTTCTTAACTATGGAATGATAGGAAAGTACCATATAGATTTGATGTACTTGATTAATTTTTCTTGTATAGATTCATGCTACACTTAAGGAATTTTATGAGTGATTCATGGTCCTTGTGAAACAATATGAAATCATTTAGAAAAGAATGTAATTTTTTAGAGATCATTCCCATTAAAAATAGAATTCATTTAGCATCATATATTCTACAGGGTAGTTCATTTTCTTCTGGTAGCATATAATTCAAGAGACCAAGTGGTTCTGTAAAGATGACGTCACTCCATCTATTGCCAACTTTCAAATTATATAACTTCAATAAAACTAGAAATGTTGTATATTTAGCACAATCGGTATACAATGGTCTCTTAGCAGAACTATTTAACATCTCAAACAACTTTGTACAATCACGAAAGCCATCTTCAATTTTCATTGTCATTTCTTCCATGTGATCTCCATCATCATTTACACTAGTATTCATATCAAATTATCCATAAACCATAGTATCATCCCAATCGGTGTGTGTGTTTATTTTTTCCCTGTATTTAGTTTAAAATTAATAGCTCTGATTTATTTTGTAACAAATCAAATTTTCTTCCAACTCTTTCTAACTATTGTTTCTTGAATAAAAATAACGTAAACACTGATAAAGGATTTGAGAAGGGTCATATGCATTCTCTATTGAAATCTTGATGAACTATTTAACTCCATATTCATAATATTTTGTCAAAAGATTAGTGTGAATCATTTTTTGGTTCATATAAATCCTATTGGGTTTATAAAATATTCATTTTGTATAATAAATAAATAAATACACATAAGATATTCATTATCAAAGGTTAAAGGTATAGATAATTATAATAAGGGAAACCCAAAATTTGATTGTTTCAAATAATTTCAGTATTCTTTGAAGAAAATGGATAATTGAATTTAAGAAAAGAATTATTCCACTATGGTAGGTGTTATCCTCTGAATTCATCCAAAGGTGAAAGTTATAGAAAACTTTCATCCTCATAAACTCATCTCTCAAATAGTTATCATTGCATTTTTTTTTGTTTGAAAATCATCCTCTATCTCTTATAGACATGAACCAATGTTGCTTGAAATACTCTAAGTAGTTTTCATCTATGGGATGACTACTGCTTAGAGTAGTAATAGAAGCAGAAAAGAAATGAGGGTTGAGTCTCAAGCAAAAAAATTCAATAATAACTGTTTTGGAGATGAAGTTGATGAGGATAACAATTGTACTCTATTGTGTTCTATAAAAGGGGTAATGTCTCCCATTTGTGAGAATTAAACCATTGGAACTAGTTATTAACCTGTGGTCTATTAAAGTTGAAATTGGTGGGGGGGGTATACACATACTTTTTTGTGATTAAAGGGGTCTCAGTGGAGACATGTTATGATGTATTAATCCTTGGGGCCTTTATGAATTCTATATTTATAGGAGAAATCCAACTTTTAATACTTTTAATCCTCTAACTAATACTAGTCCTACCTCAATTAAAATGAGCCATCAAGTATTTCTTAAATCCCCTAAACAAATGAAAATATAATATAGAAATTAAGAAGTAATAAGAAACCCAAATATGAGAAAAAGAATAATATACTCTCATTCCATCAACTAGAAGATATAAAAATGTATTGAAAAAATATTTTAATAAATAAAGAGTTATTTCATATACATGGACGGTAATAAGTGATTCCTAGGGATGGAACCAATACATGTAGACCTAAAATGATGAACACCTAAAAATAATTTCTAATAAATATTCCAATATATATATAATCTGATAACCTCCATTCTATTTTTTAGAAAAAGTGATGTAACAGCCTAAGGAATTATTACATTTAATATTAATGGTATATCAAATATTTAAAAACATCTCAAAATTATAATTTCAATTTCAATTAAAATTTAATAATGAATGGGAAAAATAATTTTAGGAAAACAATATACCTAATAATAATAAAGGTTTTAAACAACTCAAAATTCTTAGTTGATAAATTGGTTCAAGAATTATGTTTAGACAGGTTGGAAACAATAATTATTTTCAAGTATATGTAGAGTATACTTTATAAGAAAATTTTATTTTCATCGAAATTATGGGTTCTATGGTGATTTTGGGCACATAGTATGAAATTTTAGTCATAATGAGATAAATAATAGTAATTATGGAAGATATAGAGGTTTTAAGTTAAAGGGGAGATGACCCGCTCTTACAAAAATAGTTTCGAAGTGAGAAGAATCTTCATAAGTAAAATTGGATGATGAATTTCAAAAATTTAATGAACTCTAATGAACATGTGACAAATTAAATGATTTTATGAAGGTTTTTCAAGATTTTATAAAAACATAGATGAAGGTTACAAAGAGTTTTAACCAAAAAAATATACTTGTAACATACAAGTAAATTCATGAACACTAGGGGAGTATCCTTGAGGAATATAAAAAGTAATATTTCCTATGAGGATGGATATGTGACCTTGCCTAATCATTGGACAACTCTTTCTCCCTAGGAATATCTCTTCTTCCTCCTCTTTTACACAATGTGGAATTATCATGGCTTGGAGAGAAAGAATCCCACTCAAACTTTGGGTGATTATTTAAACCTATGGATACATTACAAAGGATGGATTCCTTCGGCTTCCTATAAGGTATGTTCAACAATTCAATATGATAAAAGTAGTAGTAGATTCACTTTAGTAAAAGGTATTCATGTGTTCTTTATTTTTTTAATCATGGATTCCATTTAAATAATTATAGATATTGGGAGTGAGGTTTTTTATTGTTTTTAGTGTGTTGATAAAGTGTAAATCGATCCTTATAATAATCTACACAAGCCCCACATTAGGATTAACTCACAATTATATTTTCATTCATTACCATGAATTTCTTAAGCCACATCACCTAGCTACCTTGAACCAACAATCGCTACCAAACTACTTGACATCTATACCTGACTATATACCAGCCACACACAACCTTTTCAACTTACCATTTAATCACATCATTATTACGTTCTAGATTCACCATTATTATCCACATTATATTAATTTATCCACTTTTCAATTTCAATTCATTTTCTTTTCCTTATTCGTATTCATTATAGTCTTCACATGTTTTATTTCAATATAATTCTCAAATTAGTTCATTAATTAACCCATTTATCACCACTTTCCTGTCCATTACCCATCATTAATTTTATTCACACAACCATGTTCCATGCTGCATAGAAATTGAGACTCAATCCTACTAACCCCTCATAATATCACATCAAAAACCACACTATACCATACTAACATGCACCACACCCATTCCATATCTACTATGATAGCAGCAACTATCCCCTTTATGGATCAATCAACCATACCACCACCACAATGATAACAATACATCATCAACTAAGCCCCCACTATCAAAACCACATCATTCCACTGCCCCAAAACCAATATTCACAAACCATAACTAGAACCACTAGAACCCTATTAAAAAAGAACACAAAAAATAGTGACAGACAATAGTAAACACAATAGAAAACAACACTAAATAGTCGCTTATTAATCATACTTAAGTATTAGTTAAACACTGTATACATAATTCACAAGTGAGGAGGAGGATAAAATAACATACTTGGATTGAAGCTTTGAATCGTTCGAGAGAAAGTAGAAATGTCACCAAACTTGGAATTCATTCAAGCCTTGGATTCATTTGATCCTTAAATTGTTCTAGCCTTGGAATTGTTTGAGCCTTGATTCGAGCTTGGATTCAATAAAGAGGAGCATCAACATCAGATGGCTTCTGTAGAAAGCTTCGAATATCGAGACTAGTTCGTGACTGGTTAGGGTTATTTAAATAGATCGAGACACTTTTATCAGCACTTTTAAAAAAGCACGGATAAAATGAATATTTATCAGTCTAAAAAACTTTAGCACTGATAAAGGATTTATAAATTATATATTTTTTGTAAATATAATTATATAATTATATATATTTAATAAATATATATAAATATAAATATAGTAAATACATTCATTATTTAAATATATTTATTATAATTTTATAATTATTTAAATATATAATTTTTTTATAATTATATAAATACATTTTTAAAAAATAATATTTAAATATTTAAATCATTATATAGATTTATATAATTATATATATATATATATAATAAATATATATAAATATAAATATAGTAAATATATTAATTATATAATAAATTTATTATAATTTTATAATTAATTAAATATATATAATTATTTATTTATAGTTATATAAATAATTTTCAAAAATAATATTTATTTATTTATAATTATAAATATATAAATATATTAAATATACATTTATAAATATATTTATTTATAAATATTTATTTACAAATATTTATTTAAAAATATATTCTTAACATTATTAATAAATATTTAATCTTAAGTTCATGCATGTTAAAAAGGAGTGAAATTGAATAATTAAAAATGAGTACACTTTAAAAATATTGAAAAAATCGATAAGTTTTATTAATAAAATATAAATTCTTAAAAAATATGGATATATATTTAAATAAATATGAATACATATTGAAAATACAAAAACATAGTAAATAAATATATATAAATAATTAATAGAAATTGATTAAATTACCCATAAAATATAAAATAAAAATATTAAAAATGAATTAATACCTAGATGTAATAAAATTAAAAATAAATAAATAAAATTTACTGATTAAATACATAATATATTAAATGAATTTATTAAGAAATTTGAAAATGAATACTAAAATTTGAATAAATTACATAAATATTAGATGTATGTGTTTCTATGTAAGATTTCATTACATAAATATTTATATGCATATAAAAATTCATTAATTATGTATATATGTATATGAAATCAATATAACACATGTTTGATATATGTTAAATTGAAAAATCAAACGATATTGAATTATGTCCATTACTCGATGTAATTAGTCAGTATTTTTAATTCATATTAATTTTTAATTATAAACTATTCTTCACTAAATATATAACTTATTTAATGTAGAAAATAAATATTTTTTATTATATAAATCATATATATATACATTCATGTATATATCTTTATATATTTAATATATATAATTTATTAATATCATCAATAATTTTTTATTTAATAAAATGTTTAATATTTTTCTTAATTTAATTATTTTTTATTTTTTATTTTTTTAATATTCATTTTACATATATCTATATGTTGAATATATACTATTTATTAGTATTTATAATTTATATATAGTATAATCAATTTATTCATTTTTATCAATAATTTTTTAATTAATAATTTTTTTAATATTTTTTCAATAAAATCATTTTTATTTTTTATTTATTTAATTATTTCATTTTATTCAGGAGCTTTATCAATGTTAAAAAGACAATAATAAAGGATTCCTTTATCAGTGCTAAAATAAAGCACTGATAAAGAGTATCTTTTATCAATGCTAAAAATAAAACACTGATAAAGGGTACCTTTTATCACCACTAATGAAAAGCATTGATAAAGGTACCCTTTATCAGAATTAAAAAAAGCACTAACAAAGGGTACCGTTTATCCACACTAAAAAAAAGCACTGATAAAAGGTACCCTTTATCAGTGCTTTTTGATAATGATGATACAAGCCAATGCTATTAAATTTCTGTTTTGTACTAGTGAAGGAAAGCCTTAGGTACTTATTTGGAAGGTGCAGCTTAAGACCATCATCTATTTTATTATTGGTGGGGGGTGAGGTTCACTCATGGGGTTATCCTCTTCTCTATAGAATTGTATTCTAGGGGCGTGTTGTTGACATTGTTGGAGGTTCACTCATGGGGTGTTCCTCTTCTCCTTAGGCCCATGTCCTAAGGAATTGGGTTCACACTAGTCATTGATATTGGTATGTGTAGTTTTCTAACCTTATCATGAACCAACCCAGGTCAAACCCAAACCGGTCACCTGAGTCGACTCGCAAAAAAGCTCTAGAGGTGTTCTTGATCCTCTAGGCTGCCAACTAGTGTCAGGCATCAAAATTACATAGTTGGGAATGATTTAACTCATGAATAATAGATAAATAAACAAATATAAACCGAACAATAAAATGATAAACACTACTAGTGGAAAATAAATAAACTACTACACATACCTCCATGTGACCACATGGGTCATCTCCAACTTTAGGATCACACTCACTCCATTAGTGAACCAGAATGGGAAGAAATACTAGTAGATAAAAACAAAAATAAAGATATAGGCGTGAGTATTAAAACCTAGTATGTGTTCCTGACTAAACTATTCCCTACGCCTTACCTTTAAAAATAAAACCAATTCATGCTAGTATGAAAATACAAACATATAAAAATATAGTTTTCCATTCTTTTCAAATTCAAGTAACAAGCTTCCATTTTCAAGAAAAACCATTTTATTTCCATCCCATTTCTAAACTTGTTTCCAAGCATGAATAGACATTTCAAAATGAAAGGGAAGCAATTTAGACTAAAACATGATTTTCATAAAGGAGTAAACATACATGAAGCAACTGAAATGGAAATCACATCACAATCAATATAGAAAAACCCTAAGTATCTAGGTAAGTGGAATCCTAGGATCCTCATACCTTAGTGATAAAAATCCTCCAACCATAACCAACATCATTCTCTTGCATGAGCCACTAGAGGGGAATGAATCCCAAGGTATAGTGGTCTCCAATCATATGCCAATACCAACAACATTCCCATGCACGAGCCACTTGAGGGTATCCCATCCCAAGGTCTCATGGTCTTTGATCATGTTACATGTTTAGTTAGTATTTTAGTGTCAATCATGCTAAAGGAAACCAAGCCTTGGCCCTATCAATCTGCCTAGTGTACTAGATCTAGTATACCCACCTAGGTACCTAGGTTTCCCATGTGATCTATTTCAAATAGTGGTGAGTTTTTATTAAGATAACATATATAAACATATCATTTTCTTTACTAAAAAACCCATCCAACCTCTCACTACCAATCTCCCTCCTTGAGCGTATCCCCATTCTTAAGTAACACAACAATGCACAAGCATCTTCACTAGGCACATATGAAAAATAAAAAATCACACATTTAATATACATATCATATTTATAAAATAAGGGTGCATACCTCAAGAGGGGTTTTACATTTCCATAAATCATTTTCAAGTGCCAAATGGTCCCCATTACTTTACAATGAATAATTTCACTTTAGAAATCATTATTTTCCAACAATTTTAATTAAAAAACCATTTAAAATGACAATTGAAAAAAATGCAACACACATTTAATTTTTTTTTGAAAACATACTCAAATTGAAGAAATCCATTTAAGAAAAAAAATTCACCATTTAAACTCAAATTCACACCAAAACTCATGCACTTTTCCAAAATTACCAAAATAGAGAATTTCCCCCTTTTTAAAATCACACAGAAACTCATTTTTATTCAATTCAAATTTCACAACTATTTTACACACACCAAACATCTTTGGAAATACCCATTACACACTCAAAACCATTTAGAAAACAAATTTTAAGGAAATACTATTTAGGATCAATTTAGTGTTAGAAACACATTATGTTTTTCAAAACAATGGAAAGAGAAAAATTCAACATGAAAAACCCACATCAGAAGATTTGATAAATTATGTAAAACAAATGAAGAACCATTTCCAACAACCACAACCAGATATCATATCATATATATACTACATAAATATAAAACATATTTTTAAAACAATCATGCAATTATAGAATTAAAATTAAAGGGTTAGGAATAGGGAACCAACCTCAAACTCAAGGTGGGATGCTCAAGACGATGGAAACTCAAACCTTCACTTTCATCTTGCTCGTATACGCGGCTTCACTTATATTCAAGGATACCTATCCCATATGTACATATTTTTATAGCCAAATATGTACAAGGGGATCCTTATATATATGCTTATACATGCATATACCCATTTTTCTTACATATGTATGCATTTTCATATACCCATATAAGCACACCTAGCCCCATTTTATATATTCATTATTTCATGATTGAATATATATAAATGGGGAACTTATACAGGTACATGCCTACCTATGCATACACATGTGAGCCTTCGGCAACGACGTCTCGAACCCAACCCAAAAATAACCAAAACGCACTACAAAAAATACCAGGAACCTAAAATCACCAAAAGGACCCAGATAAAAATTGGGCTAAATAAGGAAATATAAAGAATCCTACCTCAAGCGTAGAAGAAAAACCAAAATAATCCAATACGCTTCACCTTTGGTGGAAAATGCCAAAACACACCCAAAGATGACCTGAGGAACCCATTTCACACTCTAGAAACAAGAGAAACTTCAAAAATAAGCTTACCCAAAACCCTAGGGTTCGAATGAGCTAGGTAGGGTGATGGGGGAAATAAAAATCACTGTAAATGAGGAAGAAGAGGGAGACGAGGGCTTACCTCAGAGATTTGACCAAGAAACTGGAGAAAATATAACAAAACTTCCAGTGGAGAGGAACCTCGATGGGGGGGGGGTGTGGGAGGAAGGAGGAGGGGGTGTTGCGCGATGCTAGGGAGGAGAATAAGGAAGGAAAAGGAAATAAATAAATAAAAATAAAAATAAAAAATAAAATAAAAACCCAAAATTTCTAAAAATTGAGCATTCCGCACGGTTTGTGCACGGTTTACCAAACCATGCACCGACCATGCTGTCCCTACTGGACAAGCACATGGCGCTACATGGTTACCCCTGATTGATCTATAGGGTTAGAAAAACCATTCTATAACCATGTAATACAATACTTACCACTTATATATCCAAACCACACGCTTTCTACACAGTTTAATAAACCGTGCGTAAGATGTTTTCCACAAATTAGACCCACCAGGGCAGCCACACGAGCACTGCACAATTTCTCTTAATCGTGAAACAACCAAAAAGATTCAAAAAATTTAAAATCCAACCCACCAACTACAAGAACTCAAAATATAGGCTGAAAAATAAATTAATAATTAAAAAATTAAAATTCCAAGGTCAAGGGGGTGACAATTATCCCCACCATTAACAATTTCTACCCCCAGAAAGTCATCCAGCTAAATATGGAACAAAAATAGGACTCAAAACTAACCAAGGACAATAAAAAATAGAAAACCCAGTGTAACCATTAAACTCCACAAGTCAAAACTGATTGGTTCTAGAGAAACCCACAATAAGGAGAACCATAAAGAGAAGAGAAAGGTATCCCCACCATTAGGAACCAACTAGCTTAGACCAACCAACACAACCAACATGGGAAACCCAACACAGACCAACCTAGGAACTCCCCACCACAAGGGTGTCCCAATGGAATAATTTCCAATCCAAGTGATGAACCAAAACACTATTCATTATTTCCCAAGGCACATGCATCTTCAAGTGGGCACAAACCAAAACAAAAATCTGTCCACAATGGCTAACCACATAATAAAAAATGATTGAAGATTCACATTCGAAAAGAAACAACCACTGGAATTGAATGAGGATAACACCACTAATATTTTTACAAAAAGGATAAAATTACAATGATAAGTAAAACTAAAATAAGAACATTTAAACTTCTCACACCCCAACAGTGGAGACAAGAGATGAACTAAGGTTCCCCACACCCCTAATGATTTCTGACTGCATGAAGAGATTCACTTAGGGACCTATGGTTGGTGCCCTGATGTCTTAAAGCATTTGATTATCCATAGTCAAGAGCTGATAATACCCTATTGGAACTCTTTTTTAGCATCATGAGTGGTCACACAGTCCAAAATCCCTTGATTAATTATAGAAATATGGCTTAAAATGCCAAACTCTCCACACTGGAAACAAACAAGCGAATGGTTTAAAAAATAAAAAGGCAAGAACCAAAAAGGTGACCTTCTTGGAACAATTTCCTATAATTCACACTCTTCAATATATGGGGATCGTCCACAAGCACCAAGATAAATAAGTCATTGAACCCTGGATGGAAACCCTACATGAAAAGAGAAGCTTCTTACTAATCTCTTGATTCTATCTCTAGAGAAAAGGAAATAAGTTCATTAAAATGGTCAACATACCCCTTCATTGTCAATCGACCTTATCAAGTTTCCAATATCTCTATAAATTTATTCTCCCTCATTTACTCAAGAAAAAACTACTAGATGAAAGTGGTCTTTAAGATATCCCAAGAAATACCAACTCACAATGAGAATGGAACAATCATCTCTCACTGGTCCATCACCATCCCTTCAAACATGCCCAAGAAAAATATCACTTTCAAAACATCCAGAGTTTCTAAAACTTGAATACACCTTCAACTTACCAAAGCCATTCAACAACCTCCAATGAACTCCGATGACTATAGACATTAGGAACTGATTAATGAGAGCTTGGATCCACTACTCCACTAGGAATCTGACTAGGACCAAAGAATAAAAGAGAATACTCAAAAACCTTATGGGTCTTTCTGGGTGGAATACACTTAATAAAACAGGGCACAAAACCAAATAAACATGAACTAAAACTTGACCAATTAACATTTTAAACTGAAAAACAAGCTCATAAACCAACACATCACAAAATGAAATCAAAGCTAGATAAAATCTCAATCGAAAAAACACAACAACATATCAAAAAAATTCTAAAACCCTATTTCAGAAACCACCATTTCCAAATTCACCCATTTTTAAATTCAATTATCCCTTTTGAAATCAAAAAACATTTTTCCATTTACAAAAAACATTTCAGTGCATCCACTTTAAAATTCAAAAAACCACCTCTCTTTTCCCCTTAAATCCAAAAATATCATTAGAAAAAATAACCTTTTTAACAAAAACCATTTTCCCTTCCAAAAAAAACTTTGGAAAACCAAGTTAAATATTTGATTCTAAATACTCACACAAGGTATCTTATGAACTGTCACACATATGTTCATCCCCACTCCTGCTTATATCCATCCACACATATATACTAACATTCACTCTCCATACACACACACACACACACACATATGTGAACATCCATAATAAATTACAAGGGTAACACATACCATTTTATCATCAAAACCAATCATTTATTAATTTTTTAATTAACTTTTCTTCCACATTTTCACAAACTCTTCAAAATTTCAAAACAATTTCTCTTTTAAAACCAATTTTTTGTCAACCTAAAAACCATTTATAGAAATAATTTTCTGTTAAAAATTACACTCACACAAACCCAAATTAGACTGAAGCATCACTAATACCAAAATAACAAGAAAAGAGAACTATTGGTCATATATATCCCAACAAAATGGTTCAGCAGAATATGAAATTAGCATGGACCAACCACTGGAAGCATAATGAATCGTGAAAGTGTACTCTACATGGTTCAATATTACATGTAAGCTTACCGTATAACACCAACTCACTTACAATGTCATCCCCTAACATATACAAGTTCACAAAACTAAAAAATTATAACAAGATAACTCAAACCAAAAATAAAGATTCGAAACTCAACTATCTCTGGAAACTTAGGTCTCATCATGAGTGGTAGTGATCAGGCACTGACACATGACCTACCTCTTAATCGATGACAATCATATATCCAATCTACCTCACATCCCAAATAAAAAGGACCTTATCTAATACCATTTTTTTAAAAACCACCCGGGTCAACCCCAAACCAGTTACCCGATCCGGCTTATGACAAGGCCTGAGAGGCATTCCAAATCTTCCCGGGATGAAAAATAGTGTCGGACATCAAAATTATATAGTTGGGAATGATTTATCCCATGAAAAATAGATAAATAAACAAATATAAACTAAATAATAAAATTATAAACACTAGAAGTGGAAAATAAATAAATTACTACACGTACCTCCATGTGATATCATGGGTCACCTCCAACCATATGATCACACTCACTCCATGACTGACTGAAAATCTACCTTTTTATTATCAAGAAACTTTTGAGGAAAAAGTGAGAAACTACAAGATCCAACATTACATCCACATAAAAACCATAAAAAAGAATAACCCCCAAAAAAATTATAGGATTGATCCCTCCCTAGTAATTGCACCATGATGACAAGCCTTCATAAAAGCATGACCGCTCAACTAGTTGTCCCATGCAAGAATACACAAGCATGGTAATGATGGCATAGCCATACCCTCTCAATCTTCCAAATCTAAATGGCATGAACCGATGAATGCTTACTACTCTGAACCCCATCTAAAGCATATCCAAGTAGAGTGCTGGTAGCATAGCACAGAAACATCACATCAAATCCAGACAGAGAGCTGAACCAGAATAAAAAACAACTCGAATCAGCATTCTCCCAAACCTATCAACAAATTACACCAATTAAATAGATTCATTAAAGAGTAATTTGAGATTACCAGAATCTATTTCCCTAAAAAAATTACAATATAAAGATGAAACTTGGATTCTTGGTACCTCCATAATCTTCTTTTCAAACTTAGAATCCAGCTAGTCCTAGTACCATATGTACTATTCAATGCTGATCTTACCTTTATTGAATCCCCCAATCATAATTAGGTCATAATTTTCAATCTAGGAGTATTTATCCTCATTGAGAGTCACCCTTAGAGACATACCAATCATTTTAGCTGCCTCCTCTTTAGTTTCATTAAGAAACAAGACCTTCTTGACCACTTCTTCTTCAGAACTTAAAATCACATCCAAGGTTTGATCACCTTGGTCCCCTAGACTCTGGTGGATCATAATCTGAATGAGTCTATTCTTGTCATTTATCTTTTTTTTTGTAAAATGAGTCTCCAAAGGAGGTGGTAAATAGGAGTAATACTTCCTAGCCTTCCTTCTCCTAATACTCCTATTACACTTCAGACTTAAAGCTTCATCTACTTAATGACTGGGTTTATTTCTATTAAGATCCTTCACAAAGACCCCATCTGCATAAATCAAATTAGCTTGATCAGAGTTCATGTAAAGACCCGGAAATTTCAAGGAATTTTTTTTCTTCTTTTCTTAATTTTCTTTGGAATTTTACAAGAACACAGTTTCTGACGGCGCCTGATTCCGAGGCCCGGTGTGCTCGGAATTAATTTCCGAAGTTTGGCTCGGGTACGTTCAGTGAACGAACGAGCAGATTTTTCTAACTTTTGAACCGGTGCTCAGAATTGAATTCCGAGGGCACCGATGGAATCGCAGCACCGGTATTTGCTTAGAAATGCCTCTTCCAGAGTTGCGTTTGCTCGGTTGTGGTTTTTAATTTTTGGGTTTTAAGTTAAGAAATAAAATAAAGTTGTGCGACAATTTTATTTTTATTTCACTTAAAGCCGCTTGAAGACCACTTTAAGCTGCTTAAGCTCAGTTGAAACGGATAGGATGCAATCCAAAATATCCTATCCACTTGATAGGATATTTGTGGGGTGGGGCCCACACAAGCCCCACCATTTCTTTCCGCTAAGTAACGCACCCGTGAAAACCCCTATTAAATAAAAGTCAACTGTGGAGTTTTCTTAAACAATTAAATGGGCGGTTTATTCGTTGAAATTAATTCTATGAATTAATTTTGTTCGTTTATTAACACTTTTTCGTTTTGTTGACATGTTAATAAAATAAGGCCAACACACATTCCTTTTGAAATGTTGTGTTAAACCTTTGAAGAATCTCTAAGGATCTTCCTCCTTCTTCGCGAAGAACGCGAAGAACGCGAAGAACGCGAAGAACGCGAAGAACGCGAAGAACATCGGCCTCCGACAAAGAACGCCGAACCCGTGGAGATCAAGGACACGACGCTGTGTACCGCGACGCCGACGATTCTCCCTCTGCGACGCTTCTTCCGCGACGATCCAACCCCACGACAACCATCGATCGACAACGACAATATCGTCGACAAGAAGCCTTTCCGCGACGACGCGACACCTTTCCGCGACGACGCGACGCCCTTCCGTGATGCGACGATCACCTCCTTCCGCGGCGATCATTTCCGCGAAGAACGCGCGTGCACCGTTCCTGAACCGAGGTAGGGGTTTGAATCTTTTTAAGTTGGTGATTCTTTCCTTCATATATGAAAGATAAATCTGACGGCCATGTTCCAATTTTTATTTAAATTAAAAATTGTGAAGGTTAAAAGTTTTACGTTTCGGCCAACTGCTATCGATATAACGGGAGGGGATCAGTCCGCACAAACACGGCCGATACCCCTCCCCCCTTTGCTATTCTTCGTTTGATTAGCGAAGACGGTAATGCATCGTTGTACCGCGCTTGAGCGGAAGGAGACATGAACGATGCAGGCCACGATGAAGAAACGCGACGTCATCGCGCCGCGCCGAGGATTGCGAACAAGGCCGCGGTCGGAGTCGGGCCGCGACGAAGGGGCGCGACGCCATCGGGTCGCGCTGGAAAACCACAAAGACGATGTTATTCGTTTTGACGTGTGGATTGATGGGCGAAGACGAAGCATGCCGTTATGGAGTTTGAATCCCTTCGCAGTGAAGGTGGGGTCCCGGGGGGACCATAGGCGAAGATGACAGGAGAAACGGACTACCGGAGCGCGTTCGGTGGTCCGCAGAAGGCGGCGGCGGTGCGCCGCCAGAGGTTTGGCGGCCGGTGGATCCGCCGCTATCCCCAATTAGCGGCGGGCGGGGGAGTCGTGCACCCCGCTCCGCGTTTCGGCCCGGCCATGCTGGCCGAGCCGCGGCCGGCCGGTCGGGCCGGACCGAGCCGGACCGAGCCAGGTCGGGCCTGGCCGGGCCCATCCGGGTTGGTCCCGTGTTAGGTCGACCCGGTTCGGCCGACCCAGGGGGGGGGGTCGGGCCGGGTCGGCCCGGGCCCAGACCCCCGTCTTCGGACCGTTTTCAGTCTTTTTCTCTTAACTTGAGCTAAGGCCCTCCGAACGATGCTCCGTCAGCGGAAACGCGATCCTTGGATCGAGACGGTCGTTTCGGTATATCGCACTCAAGGTTTCGGAATACTTTGGGTTCGGTCGGGTTGGTTCATACACGAAACCAACCGGGCCCTCGGAGCGGAAACACTCATATCTTGAGATCCGGACGTCCGATTGACGTGCCGTCGACTTTGGTAGATTCCTCTAAGTGAGATGGATATTTTGGCATACTCCGCCCGAGGTTTGGAGGTATGTGGAGTATGGTCGGGTTGGTTTTCCTTAAAAACCAACCGGGCCCCTGGGATGAAAAAGCCAATAACTCTCAGACCGGGCGTCCGATTGACGCGCCGTCTGCGACGTTGAGTTCCTGTTGACGATACGGAACTTTTGGATACATCAACTCTGGACTTTAAGTCAGTTGATGTATCAGCCTCTCGGCTCGTGGAGCGGACCCTCCCGAACGTGCTTGTTGTGTGCGGGAACCTTAGAGATGGTTGCTACTGCTGCTGTGACGGTGATGACTGTACAAAGATCCTCAGTGGATTCGACTGCGACGATGATGAAAACCATACGGGAATCCTCCGTGTTTTCGGCAGTGACCACTACGGTACATCTTGGGATACATCAACTCTAGACTACATGTCAGTTGATGCATCGACCTCTTAGCTCGTGGAGTGGACCCTCCCGAAATGAGCATGCTGTGTGCGAAAACCCTAGAGCCGGTTGAGACTTGACGACTGCTGATAGAACGACTCGGTGTGTTACGGATAGCCCGACGGAGGTGCGCTTGGTTGTAGCGGCACATGGGAGCACTTGGTTGTAGCGGCAGACCCATGACGGAGGAGCGCTTGGTTGTAGCAGCACAGGGGAGCGCTTGGTTGTAGCGGCAGACCCACGACAGAGGTGCGCTTGGTTGTAGCAGCACAGGGGAGCGCTTGGTTGTAGCGGCAGACCCACGACAGAGGTGCCCTTGGTTGTAGCAGCACAGGGGAGCGCTTGGTTGTAGCGTCAGACCCACGACAGAGGTGCTCTTGGTTGTAGCGGCACAGGGGAGCGCTTGGTTGTAGCGGGAGACCCACGACAGAGGTGCGCTTGGTTGTAGCGGCACAGAGGAGCGCTTGGTTGTAGCGGCAGACTCACGACGGAGGAGCGCTTGGTTGTAGCGGCAGACCCACGACGGAGGAGCACTTGGTTGTAACGGCATGGGGGAGCGCTTGGTGGTATCAGCAGGCCCGCAGTACTCAATAGGTGGAGAACTACAGCAGTCCAAGGTAAGAGGGAAGCGCTTGGTTGTAGCGGCATAACCACTGCACTTGATGGAGAAGGAGTTTCCCAATAGCTTTGGGTTCAACTTCATGATCGAACCTGTGTGAGCTGAATCCTATTTGCTTTCCTGTGTGGATTGTGTTGTGCTATCCTGTGTGGATTACGTTTTTCTTTCCTGTGTGGAATTCGTATAATTTCCTGTGTGGACTGAGTTGTACTTGGGCTCGGAGGTTGGAGCGTATTGGAATTGTTGACTTAGGTATATGTATGGGCATATACCTAAGCAGTGTCGGTTGTTACTTCGTGATTGTATCTTTCCTTTGTGGATTTTGGGAGACCCTCGGGGGTCTCGGGGTCCCTACTGAGTAGCTTATACTCACCCCTGCACGGGCTATGCCCGCACTACGTTGTGTTGGTTGCAGACGACGGACAACGTTGATCGTGGTTGAGGCTTGCAGAGTAGGACGGTACCTGGAGGAGGACCACTGGGCGGGACATACTCGGAGCAGACGGCGGGACCCGAGGAGCAGTGGAACTATCTTTACCCACCCTTCAGGTGGGATTCCTAGTGGACAGCTCGGCGTAGCGGCTTTTACCTTTCAGTTGATGTTTTCCCTTTTGAGTTGTACTTTACTTTCAGTTTGGGTTTGTATTCTGGCCCACTTACTTTCCGCACTTGCAGTTGTACTCTGTTTTTACTTAGTGATTACTTTTTTCCGCTTGCTTACTCTGAGGTGCTTGTTTACTTTACAAAGGCAATGCCTTCCCTGTTTATCGGGATTTATGCCTTGGTGCTAGTCTCCAGCCCCTGGCCTATGGAAGGTGGGCTTGGGGTAGTCACGACACGGGCCCCGCGGACGGGTCGTGACAAATTGTTATCAGAGGTGGTCGGTTCTACCACAGACTCTGATCTTTCTTCTATGTGAAGAAATAGTGTTTAGCGTATTGGGTGTGGTTATCAGTCCAGGGAGTCCAGTGTTGGTGCGTCGGCCGACGTATCCGTACACCAGGACCCTGACTTCTGATTTCCGACTTAATGCACGAAAACATTGATTGCATGTGTGTTTCAAGTTTTCTTTGTGATTACTTTATGTCAGCTCACCAGGTATACTGTTCTGACCATGGCACACCTGTTTCCTTTTCAGGATGGCCCCACGACGGCAGCCAGCTAGGGTTCCGAGCGATGTGCGTGGCGAGAGCCCACCGAGCGTCGAGGACTCGGTACAGGGCCCTTTTATAGCTGAGGCACCGGCGGTACCTATACCCGCCGAGCCACCGATGCTACCAGCCCCAGCCGCCGATGATGCACATCGCCTTAGTGCACTGTATGAATTCCAGCGCCAGCGACCGCCCAGGTTCCGCGGGGAGACAGACCCTCAGGCCGCCGAGGACTGGCTGGAGGCAGTTGTACGGGTTTTCAGATTAGTGAGGACACCAGCAGACCTCATGGTGATCCTCGCAGCGAGCCTCCTGCACACGGCAGCAGGCAGATGGTGGAGCTTGATGCTCCAGGTGCACGACGAGACATATCTCCTCTGGATGGACTTTGAGAGCATCTTCCGCTCTGAGTTCGTCCCAGCCACCCTCCGAGCGGTGCGCATCCAGGAGCTACTACAACTGCGACAGGGAAGCATGACAGTGGCCCAGTACTCGGTGAGATTTACTGATCTCTCGCGCTACTCCACAGATATGGTACGGGACCCATTCTTCTGGGCCTGGACCTTCGAGCAGGGACTGAGGCACGAGATCAGAGTTTCGATGATCTCCCTCAACATTCCGACTCAGGCATGGGTGTTGGAGCGAGCCCTCTTAGTGGAGAGTTTCCTTGCTGAGCAGTCTCCAACAGCAGGACCCACCACTTGTCGGCATGCGGCAGAGTCTTCTGCAGCGGGCATTAGACAGATGACGCAAGGGTCCAAGAGGACTAGACCTACAGGTAGTCAACAACATGACTCTGGATCGTTTGTGCGAGGCACTCGGGGTGGACAACGACTTGCCATGAGAGGGCAGTGTTACTCCTGCGGCAGGGTTGGTCACATGGCTCGTGACTGTCTGACCTGCCATACGGATGACCAGAATATGGATGAAGGGCCCCCCAGGCAGAGGCAGAGGTTCAATCAGGGCGGGCCGCAAGGAGCAGGCGGCCATGGCAGGGGAGCTGGCCGTGCAGCTGGAGGTGGATGACGCTTCGAGGTGTTGCCACCAGCACCACCAGGAGGTCCACCCCGACCGCAGCAGACATGAGGACATGGGAGAGCTCAGCTTCAGGCAGCTGAGGCCTACGATCATGGAGCTCCGGGAGCAGATGGACAGGAGCGGGACTAGATCCAGACCTGGAGACTTTTGTTCATGTCTCTTCTAGTTTTGTTGATGTATGTTTGTAGATGCTTTGTGTCTTTGTACTTGAGCTGCAGTAATAAAAGACACCTTTTCTTGTGGCATTTACTTCCCTGTCCTCTTTTGTGTTGTTACTAAGAGGTTCCGGTTTAGACTGTTGACTTGACCCTCACTTGAGAGGTACCTACTGGAGGAGAACCAGTTACCACACACTGATGCCGACAGTGTGACTCAACCCTTGGAGGCGAGAGTAAAGGTTGGATCTCTTGGTAGTAGCGTCGAGGCCTTACTACGTCATCCTTGGTATGGGTTAGTATCATCCATGTCGGGATTGACTTTATTAGGCAAAGAACGTGGTTCATCCAGGGGATGAGACCAGATTTCTCTTATCGGAAAGGAAGAAATCATAGCAGCTCTTGTGGGACCAGAGGTGGTCTAGGCCACGATAGAGAAGGTCTAGGTCATCCAGGAGTGGATGGAGATAGCTCAGAGCCGACAGAAGTCTTTCGCTGACAGGAGGCAGAGACCACTAGAGTTTGAGGATGGAAACCACGTCTTCATGCAGGTCTCACCTTGACGTGGAATACGGAGTTTTGGCGAGGTGGCTTACCGCCTAGCTCTACCGCCTATGTATCCCTAGTTTGTGTTGAAGCTTTACGGGGATGTAAATCCCTGTGGTGGGAGTAATGTAAAGACCCGGAAATTTCAAGAATTTTTTTTCTTCTTTTCTTAATTTTCTTTGGAATTTTACAAGAATGCAGTTTCTGACGGCACCTGATTCCGAGGCCCGGTGTGCCCGGAATTAATTTCTGAAGTTTGGCTCGGGTACGTTCAGTGAACGAACGAGCGGGTTTTTCTAACTTTTGAACCAGTGCTCGGAATCGAATTCTGAGAGCATAGATGGAATCGCAGCGCCGATATTTGCTTAGAAACGCCTCTTCCGGAGTTGCGTTTTCTCGGTTATGGTTTTTAATTTTTGGGTTTTAAGTTAAGAAATAAAATAAAGTTGTGCGACAATTTTATTTTTATTTCACTTAAAGCCGCTTGAAGACCACTTTAAGCTGCTTAAGCTCAGTTGAAACGGATATGGTGCAATCCAAAATATCCTATCCACTTGATAGGATATTTGTGGGGGTGGGGGCCACACGAGCCCCACTGTTTCTTTCCGCTAAGTAACGCACCCGCGAAAACCCCTATTAAATAAAAGTCAACTGGGGAGTTTTCTTAAACAATTAAATGGGCAGTTTATTCGTTGAAATTAATTCTATGAATTAATTTCGTTCATTTATTAACACTTTTTCGTTTTGTTGGCATGTTAATAAAATAAGGTCAACACACCTTCCTTTTGAAATGTTGTGTTAAACCTTTGAAGAATCTCTAAGGATCTTCCTCCTTCTTCGCGAAGAACGCGAAGAACACGAAGAACGCGAAGAACACCGGCCTCCGACAAAGAATGCCGAACCCGCGGAGATCAGCGACGCGACGCTGTGTACCACGACGCCGGCGATTCTCCCTCCGCGACACATCTTCCACGACGATCCAACCCCACGACAACCATCGATCGACAACGACAAGATCGTCGACGCGACGCCTTTCCGCGACGACGCGACGCCGTTCCGCGACACGACGATCGCCTCCTTCCGCGACGATCATTTCCGCGAAGAACGCGCGTGCACCGTTCCTGAACCGAGGTAGGGGTTTGAATCTTTTTAAGTTGGTGATTCTTTCCTTCATATATGAAAGATAAATCTGACGGCCATGTTCCAATTTTTATTTAAATTAAAAATTGTGAAGGTTAAACATTTTACGTTTCGGCCAACTGCTATCGATATAACGGGAGGGGATCGGTCCGCACAAACACGGCCGATACCCCTCCCCCTTTTCTATTCTTCGTTAGATTAGCGAAGACGGTAATGCATCGTTGTACCACGCTTGAGCGGAAGGAGACGTGAATGATGCTGGCCACGACGAAGAAACGCGATGCCGTCGCGCCGCGCCGAGGATTGCGAACAAGGCCGCGGTCGGAGTCGGGCCGCAGCGAAGGGGCGCGGCGCCATCGGGTCACACTGGAAAACCACAAAGACGACGTTATTCGTTTTGACGTGCGGATTGACGGGCGATGACGAAGCAGGCCGTTATGGCATTTGAATCGCTTCGCAGTGAAGGTGGGGTCTCGGGGGAACCATAGGCGAAGAAGGCAGGAGAAACGGACTACCGGAGCACGTACGGTGGTCCGAGGAAGGCGGAGGTGGCGCGCCGCCAGAGGTTTGGCAGCTGTCGGATCCGCCGCCGGCCTCAATTAGCGACGGGCGGGGGAGTCGCGCACCCCGCTCCGCGTTTCGGCTCGGCCATGCTGGCCGAGCCGCGGCCGACTAGTCGGGCTGGACCGAGCCGAGCCGGTCCGGGCCGGGCCCAGCCGGGTCGGACCCGGTTCGGCCGACCTAGGGGGGGGGACCCCCCTTTCTTCGGACCGTTTTCGGTCTTTTTCCCGTAACTTGAGCTACGGGCCTCCGAACGATGTGCCGTCAGCGGAAACGCGATCCTTGGATTGAGATGGTCGTTTCGGTATATCGCACTCAAGGTTTTGGAATACTTTGGGCTCGGTCGGGTTGGTTCATACACGAAACCAAACGGGCCCTCGGAGCGGAAACACTCATATCTCGATCTCCGGACGTCCGATTGACGTGCCGTCGACTTTGGTAGATTCCTCTAAGTGAGATGGATCTTTTGGCATACTCCACCCGAGTTTTAGAGGTAGGTGGAGTACGGTAGGGTTGGTTTGCCTTAAAAACCAACCGGGCCCTTGGGACGAAAAATCCAATAACTCTCAGACCGGGCGTCCGATTGACGCGCCGTCTGCGACGTTGAGTTCCTATTGACGATACGGAACTTTTGAATACATCAACTCTGGACTTTAAGTAAGTTGATGTATCAGCCTCTCGGCTTGTGGAGCGGACCCTCCCGAACGAGCTTGTTGTGTGCGGGAACCTTAGAGATGGCTGCTACTGCTGCTGTGACGGCGATGACTGTACAAATATCCTCAGTGGATTCGACTGCGACGATGATGAAAACCGTACAGGAATCCTCCGTGTTTTCGGAAGTGACCACTACGGTACATCTTGGGATACATCAACTCCGGACTACATGTCAGTTGATGCATCGACCTCTTAGCTCGTGGAGTGGACCCTCCCAAAACGAGCATGCTGTGTGCGGAAACCATAGAGCCGGTTGAGACTTGACGACTGCTGATCGAATGACTCGGTGTGTTACAGATAGCCCGGCAGAGGTGCGCTTGGTTGTAGCGGCACAGGGGAGCGCTTGGTTGTAGCGGCAGACCCACGACGGAGGAGCGCTTGGTTATAGCAGCACAGGGGAGCGCTTGGTTGTAGCGGTAGACCCACGACAGAGGTGCGCTTGGTTGTAGCAGCACATGGGAGCGCTTGGTTGTAGCGGCAGACCCATGACAGAGGTGCGCTTGGTTGTAGCAGCACAAGGGAGCGCTTGGTTGTAGCGGCAGACCCACAACAGAGGTGCGCTTGGTTGTAGCGGCACAGGGGAGCGCTTGGTTGTAGCGGCAGAACCACGACATAGGTGTGCTTGGTTGTAGCGGCCCAGAGGAGCGCTTGGTTCTAGCGGAAGACCCACGACGGAGGGGCGCTTGGTTGTAGCGGCAGACCCATGATGGAGGAGCACTTGGTTGTAACGGCACGGGGGAGCGCTTGGTGGTATCAGCAGGCCCACAGTACCCGATAGGTGGAGAACTACAGTAGTCCAAGGTAAGAGGGAAGCGCTTGGTTGTAGCGGCATAACCACTGCACTTGATGGAGAAGGAGTTTCCCAATAGCTTTGGGTTCAACTTCATGATCGAACCTGTGTGAGCTGAATCCTGTTTTCTTTCCTGTGTGGATTGTGTTGTGCTATCCTGTGTGGATTACGTTTTGCTTTCCTGTGTGGAATACGTATACTTTCCTGTGTGGACTGAGTTGTACTTGGGCTCGGAGGTTGGAGCGTATTGGAATTGTTGACTTAGGTATATGTATGGGCATATACCTAAGCAGTGTCAGTTGTTACTTTGTGATTGTATCTTTCCTTTATGGTTTATCCTTTGTGGATTTTGGGAGACCCTCAGGGGTCTTGGGGTCCCTACTGAGTAGCTTATACTCACCCCTGCACGGGCTATGCCCGTACTACGTTGTGTTGGTTGCAGACGACGGAAAACGTTGATCGTGGTTGAGGCTTGCAGAGCAGGATGATACCTGGAGGAGGACCACTGGGCGGGACGTACTCGGAGCAGACGGCGGGACCCGAGGAGAAGTGGAGCTATCTGCACCCACCCTTCAGGTGGGATTCCCAGTGGACAGCTCGGCGTAGCGGCTTTTACCTTTCAGTTGTTGTTTTCCCTTTTGAGTTGTACTTTACTTTCAGTTTGGGTTTGTATTCTGGCCCACTTACTTTCCGCACTTGCAGTTGTACTCTGTTTTTACTTAGTGATTACTTTTTTCCGCTTGCTTACTCTGAGGTGCTTGTTTAATTTACAAAGGCAATGCCTTCCCTGTTTATCGGGATTTACGCCTTGGTTCTAGTCACCAGCCCCTGGCCTATGGAAGGAGGGCTTGGGGTAGTCACGACATGGGCCCCGAGGACGGGTCGTGACAGTTCAAACCTACCTCTATAAGGCCTTCAAACCTATTACTCAGGTGAATTGAAGTCCTAATCCTGGAATCTGAAAACCCTTCCTCCCCTTACACAAATCTTCACTACCCAAACTTAACACCTTAGCAAAAGAAGAAACATGAACAACCTCCTCACTGCCCGCCATCTACTTTACAACCACTTTACTCCCATTCACTTGGTTTTCCACTCAAGTAGCATCATGATGGATCAACCCATCACCCTCCTACACACTATAATTGGAAGGACCAAACCGGTCCTGCCTCAAACTTCTAAACACCTTAGACACCATTAGATTAACCTGAGGCATCATTGCCTTCTTCACTAGAGTGGTGCCCGAGCCAGCCTCAAATATTGTATTTCAGTCCATTGGGGCATTATCAAGACGTTCCTCCTCCAGATTCCCATCCCTAAATTGATCCTGACAGTTTTGAGGCTCCCTAACTGATTTATGATTGCTAACAAGTTGAAAAACCCCACCTTGAGAAGACTCCGAACTCACCACACCTGCAATGAGATCAGCTCCACAAGCATTGACTTCTCCCGTGGCACCTACAATACCCTGGAACTTTACATTACCAAGAGAGGTTAACGCATTGCCTCAAGCACTGAATTCAGCTGGATTGTCCTAGACATGTTTGAACACCCCCCTTCCAACCACACCATCTATATTAGAACCATTGTAATTCACCCACAAAGGCCTGTCACAAATGACACCCTCTCCTGGAACCAAAGGATTCTTAGTACCCAATCCAGATTTCCAATGCCCATCTCCATGTCTGCACATCTCCAGTGAATGCACCAAACATTTTCAATCAGTACATAAATCAACCCACGATTCATACACCACCTGTTTCCTATAGTAGTATTACTATCCTATGGTAATCCAAATAAACTCAAGAGGTTTCCTTGAAGAATCCACTTCCACACACACACACAAGGATTCATTGGATGGCACACTGCTGCGGTTCGATGGTCAGATCATAGGTACCTACCAACGAGATTCCCCAACATCCCAATGATTGAGGGATTTTAAAATGGGAGTGGGAGATTAGGGAAACTCACCCAAATTTCCACCGTAGGTGATTCACACTTCATATGAAAGTCATAGGTCCATCTATGAAGAAAGAAGAAAGATTAGTTGCTGCTGCGAGGCACACTTGACCAGAATTTTATAAGATCATCCTCCGATGTGAAGCGACTCAGAATACATATTTTGTCAAGAAAACCTACAGTAGCACTCTCTTGTAGATCCCATGAACCAAAAACAAACCTGTTAAAGATGTCAACCAATTATCTTCTCAATGGTAAACTAGAGAACAAGTACATATTGAGGAGTTCCAAAACCTTGTTGAACTCCGTAATCGAAATCGGCAGATTAGGGAAACCTTCATAGAGCTCAGGAACCTTAAGGAACAAGAAAATTTGTGAAAAAGGAGGAAGAAGTTCAGGTTTGGAGAATGGATAGAAAGAGGGCACTACCCCCTTAGAGGACATCAAATAAGGTCCCTCCCCTACCGGTGGGGGAGGGACCGGTACCGTGGCCGCCGTCATCACGAAGTGGGAGAGGTCACCACAATGCTCCCCTGTCGAAGATACCCCTTTACACTCACCCCATGAGAAAACCAGAATGGGAATTATCATGATAAGATAACAAAAAAAAAAAATTTTATAGGCATGAGTATTAAAACTCAGTAGGCGATCCTGAATAAACTATTCCATATTACTTACCTTTAAAAATAAAACCAAGTCATGTTATTTTGAAAATAAAACCATATAAAAATGAGGTTTTATATTCTTTTCAAATTCAAATAACAAGATTCAATTTTCAAGAAAAACCATTTTATTTCCATCATATTTCAAAAATAGTTTCTAAGCATAAATAGATATTTCAAAATTAAAGGGAATAAATTGGGACTAAAACAAGATTTTCATAAAGTCAGAAATAGACACGAAGCAACTGAAATAAAAATCACATTACAAGAAACATGGGAAAACCCTAAGTATCTAGGTTAGTGAAATCCTAGGATCCTCATACATCGATGATAAAAATCCTCCAACCATAACCAATAGAGTTATCATGCACGAACCACTAGAGGGGAACAAATCCCAAGGTCTAGTGGTCTCTAATCATACTCCAATACCAACAGTGTTCCTGTGAATGAGCCACTATAGGGGATCCCATCCCAAGGTCTAGTGGTATTCGATAATATCATATGTTTAGTTTGTGTTGTATCATCAATACTGTTAGGGGGAATTGAGCCTCAGCCTTACCGATCTTCCTAGCGTACTAGATCAAGTATGCTCACCTAGGTACCCAGGTTTCCCAAGTGATGTATTTCAAATGGTTGCGAGTTTTAATCAAGACAACATATATGAACATATCATTTTCTTTACTAAAAAACTCATCCAACCTCTCACCACCAATCTCCCTCCTTGTGCACATCCCCCTTCTCAAGTCACATAATAATGCACAATCCTCTTCACTAGGAACATATCATAAATCACAAATTTAACATACACGTCATATTTCTAAAATAACGGGGCATACCTCAAGAGGGGTTTTCTACTTCCAAAAATCATTTTCAAGTTCCAAACAAGACCCATTACTTTACAAGGAATAATTTCATTTTAGAAAGCACTATTTATCAATACTTTTAATTCCAAAACCATTTAAAAGGCTAGTTGAACAACCAAGGAACCACACATTTAAAAACAATATTGAAACCATGCTCAAATCAAAGAAATCCATTTGATAAAGTAAAATACCCATTTAAACTCAAATGCACACCAAAAATCATGCACTTTTCCAAACTTACCAAAATAAAGAATTTCCCCCTTTTTAAAATCACACACAAACTCATTTTTATTCAAGTCAGCTTTCACAACTATTTTACACACAAAAAAAATATTTGGAAATAACCATTACACACTAAATACAATTTAGGAAACCAATTTTAAAGAAATATCATTTAGGACCAATTAATCATTCGAAATACATTACGTTTTCCAAAACAAAGGAAATAGAATATTTCAACATGAAAAACCCACATCAGAAGGTTAGATAAATTACATAAAAAAATGAAGAACCATTTCTAATAGCTACAAACATATCTCATGAATATATATACTATATAAATATAAAACATATTTTTAAAAAAATCAAGAAAGTTGGGAATTCAAATTAAAGTGTTAGGCATAGGGAACCTAACTCAAACTTAAGGTGCACTGCTAAAGACGACGACAACTGAAACTTTCCCATTCCACTTGCATGCATACACAACTTCTCTTATATGAAATGAAACCTAGCCCATATGTATATATTTTCATAGAAAAATATGTACAAGGGTATCCTTACATATATGCTTATACATGCATATACCCCTTTTTACTTACACATGTATATTTTTTAAAAGGTTGGGGACAAAGCCTCATTTATTATAAAGCAAAGTAAAGACCTCTTTAAACTGGGTAGAGGGAGACCCATTACATAGCCCGAATTCCTAGTGGGCATTTATACCATTACATGTCCCGTAAGCCCAAATTTTTGTCCCAAGGCTCATTATGTGAATAGTACTGCTACAGTACCTGCCTGCGACAGTACCGCCGCTGCTATAGTACCCTGCCGCCGCTGCTATAGTACATTACAGTATTGCTACAGTACCCTACACCCCATGGGTGTACATATGCATTTTCATATACTCATATAAGCACACCTAGACCCATTATATATATTCATCCTTCCACGAGTGAATATATATAAAGGAGAACTTATATAGGTACATGCCTACCTATGCATACACATCTGAGCTTTCAATGACGACATCTCGAACCCATCTCAACAAAGACCAAAATTTACTACATAAAAATACCAGGAACCTAAAATCACTAAAAGGACCTAGATAAAAATTATGATAAACAAGGTAATAGAATAAATCTTACCTTATGAAAAACCAAAATAATCCAATATTCTTTGCCTTTGGTGGTGAATGCCGAAACACGCCTAAAGATGACCTTAGGAACCCATTACACACCCTAGAAACAAGAGAAACATAAAAAACTATCTTAACCAAAACCCTAGGGTTTTACTGAACTAGGTAGGGTGACAGGGGAAATAAAAATCACCAGAAAAAAGGAAGAAGAGTGAAATAAGGAATTCCCTTGGAGTTTCGACCAAGAAACTAGAGGAAATCCAGTGGAAACGCCAGCAGAGAGGGAGCTCGATGAATGATGGACATGTGAATATGGGAGGAAGGAGGAGGAGGCGTCACATGATTCTAGTTAGATAGATAAAGGGGAAAAAGGAAATAAATAAATAAAAATAAAATGAAATAATAAAATAAAAACCCAAAATTTCTAAAAACTGGGCATTCCTCATAGTCTGTGCACAATTTACCAAACCGTGTGCCCACCATGATATACCTACTATAAAAGTATATAGTTCCACATAGTTACCCATGAGTGATCCACATGGTTTTTACCCATGAGTGATCCACATGGTTGAAAAAACCATGTTCTAACCGTTCCAAATGGCACTACCCACTTACAGATCCAAACTGCACGCTTACCTCACAGTTTAATAAACCATGCACAAGCCGTGCGCCACAACTCAGAACCACTTTGGAAACCACATGATCACCACATGGTTTATCCTAACTACATGTTCTAACCATTATATAACCAAAAAACTTCCAAAAATTTAAAATCTAACCCTTCAACTACCAGAACTCAAAAGCAAGGTTGAAAAATAAATGATTAATTAAAAAAATTAAAATTTAAAGGTTAGGCTGTGACATTCCTAACTTGTTGTTATACTTGGATTTTTTATCATTATTCTTATCCTATACTATTTTGGATTTGATATACATGGTTTTTTAAATATGTATTTATGCTTTGAAATGGGTTTTACTTGGCCTGTTTTAGATTTGTGGGAAAAGGGGAATATTTACTGTGATTTTATATAAAGCTAGTTTACTGCTTATAATGACATATTTTCTTTAAAATGATCATACTAGGATTATTTATATAGATACTTGATATGAAATACTTATGTGGGATCCTACTTGGACTTTTTAGCTCACACCCTTCACACCCCTTCAATGGTGTGTAGACCTGATTATTTCTTTTAATGCAGGGAATTGAAAGTTGACACAGTGAGGTGGCGCGGTTTTTATCATCTTGGTTTGGGTAGCTAGTGGTGAGATGGTGGGAGATTTCACACATATCATTGGAGTAGTTTTTTTTCATTTTTATTGTCCTCTGGTTTTGTTAGAGCTTATCCTTTTATTTTTATTCTAGTTTTCAAGTTGTATCACTGCCTCTATTTTGTTTTAGTTATGGCATATATTTTTTCCGGTTTTTCTTCCATTGTTCTTACTATTATGTATATATATATATATGCTATGAATCTTTTTTAGGTTGGTAAAACCATTTCATCTAGTTGTGGTTTGATTCTTGGTTGATAGTCTCCAGCCCGTGGGGATTAGGAACACCCTTTGGTTATGTGCCATATCAGTTCTGGTACCAGTTTATGAGGGCATCCCAGGTTACAAATTGGTATCAGAGGTCAGTTTTTCCTCAAGATTATTTATATTGGTATGCTTGGTAGATTAGAGATAGTATTTTTGGAACTTTATAGGTGGGTTTTGGTGATTTCTTGACGAGCTATTTCCATGACGAGACTCAAGTTACCACGTGACTTTGGGATGTGTATCTCTTCTGTTGAGTTTTGATCCCAATCTCAGTTTTTTATAATAGTTTTCTAGGTTGAAATGAGATTATCCTATTTTCTGATCATTCCTTCTATTTTTTTGTGTAGTGATATGCCTTTGAGACGTATTCCATGGGTTCCACTAGAGGGTGAAATGGATTCTATTCAAGGGAATCATTCTTTGGATTAGAATTTTATGGAGGTTATTATTGGAACCACGACCGTTCTATGTAGTAAATGGAGTTTGGTTTGTGTTTGTTGTCAATCCTCATTGGATGTTTAGAATGTTTTCCAGGAAAGGGATCATACAGTTCAAGCAGACAATAATACTAAAGGTGATGTCGTTTTCCAGTCTTTGCCAAATTTTTGGGCCTAAAAATTAGAAAATGGAGAAAAGTGTGTTTGGAAAAGGAATTGGAATGCAAAATTGTAGGTGATCTGGAAAATTTCATGAAAGGCATGTTTCAGGATCAGAACATCGAAAAATAACAAAGGCATGAGCTGCGTGAAAAATCTGGAGTTGTGCGTGGAAAACAGTTCTTGCACGAAAACATTGCATGCAGAATGAGAGGTTTTTCACGACAAGGTGGATTTTGTGTATGAGGGTCAATGATGCCTATAAATAAGAGGTGACCCACCTCATTTGGCATGACTAAATACTTAGAGAAGATTTGAGTTCTGATGCGCATAAAAGTTGCGCAAAAAGGGAGTTGTGAGGAAAAGTTAAAGTTGCACCAAAAAGTTAACGTTGCGTGCAAAAGTTCAAGTTGTGTGCAAAAGTTAGAGTTTTATGTAAAGGGTGTTGTTGTATGAAAGATTTTCTATGCGAAAAGAAAATATTACTCACAACAGTAAGATCTCGTGCGCACAAGGTAGGTGTTGTGCACAATTATCAGTGTAGGCTGAATACATGTTCTAAATATCCAGTTTAGTGGTTCAGTGCTTTCAAGTACATAAATTTAGGACTTCGATGCAAGTAGTGTCTCATGCTGAACAGAGACAAATACTTCTATGAAAATCTATTGAAGCGACAACAATTCGATAAACTGAGTTTGACTTATTTCAAGGTAGTGAGCTAGGGGGAGTCAAGGGAAGTGATCCGAGGGATGTAATGAGCTATCCCTGAACCTTTGTAAAGGTTGTGTTCCTGGAATAGACTGATTGTGACCAAATCTTGTAATTCTCAAACTAGTAAAGATTAGTGGATTTAGGTATGACCGACACACTATCATCATATGCTCCATGGACGCAGCCCTTTTCAGTGAACCAAGTAAAATTGATATGTCATCTCCATACTTTCATTTGTTTTACAGATTTAACAATTTTCTACCAGCATGGGAACAAGATCCACAACTTTAAAAAGAAAAATTTGACATGCTGATTCACCCCTCCCCTCTTAGGGTGTCCTGGGGTCCTTTAGTTATTGTGTGGGAAATTCATTTCGTAGACCAAATTTCATGGAGATGATTTCATTTGGTATGTGACCAGTGATCTCTAGTTTTTTGTTTGACTTTTATTACTTTCCTCGGTGAACCATTCTAGAAACATCATTCTAAAAAGCTCCATTCAATGAAAATTTTGAACCTCCTTGATTCCATCAAATGATAGGAACTTATGATGGTTCCACTACCTCCTGGAGAGGCTAACCAACTAGTGAGTGATCAGCTGCACCCTCCAAGAAAGTCCATACTACACTAAAAGGGTTTCCTTCTCACTGATGAAGGAAAGCCTAGTCCCATATATGTGGACACACCGCACTGTATGCCTAAAATAGTCAATCTGAGCATGGACTGTAGATAACCAGTCCATACCTAGGATGACGTCGTAAGGCTTTGACATCGCTACTAGGAGATCCCAATTGAATCTCTCACCTCCTAGAGTAAGCTCAAACTATCAGAACCAGTGTGTGATTGTCGAATCCCCTCCCATAGAAGTTTCTAGTAATAAGGATTGATCCAACGACTCCACAAGAATCTCCAAGCTCCGAACAAGAGTCGTGGAAAGGAAGGAGTGACTAGCACCTATGTCTATAAGTACTTCATCTAGGGTAGATAATACACATATCATACATTGGATCATCTCTGAAGCACCGTGGTCATAAGACTCTACTGCCTGATGCTATGCTCTCCCCTTTCCACCTGCTCCCTGAGGTCTGGGTGGACCACCTGGGGGTGGTGGTAGTGACATATCAAAATTCCACCCACCGCTGGCTGCTCAACCTTCTCCCCTACCACGTCCGCCGCCCTACAGACCTCCTTGATTGAACTGGTGCCGCTGTCTTGGTGACCCCTCGACCATCTGCTGGTCATCTGTGCAGCGGGTTGGGCAGTCGCAAGCCATGTGTCCCTGCACGCCGCACTAATAGAAAAGCATGGTTCTTGACTGACTCCATCTAGTCTGGGAGCCTCACATTGCCGACCCTGAGTCCTGGGGTCATCCCCTAAAAGACCTGGCCTACTTGGGCCCTCGCATCTGCTGTGTACTACCAGCTGAAGACTCTACCACTTAGGGTCTACTAGCAGCTCTAGCTGTGGGTTCCTACTCTGCCAAGAATCTCTCTACTAGAAGGGCTCACTCCAGCACCCCGACCTAGGTATGGATGATGAGAGACAACACTGATGACCTGATCTCCCACCTGATTCCCTACTCAAAGGCTCAAGCCCGGAAGAAAGGGTCTCACACCATGTCTGTTAGGGGTTTTTATGGGTCGGGTTGAGTTGGGTTGAGGGCTATTTTGGACTTGACCCAAGAAAAATAGGTCGGGTCAGGTTTGGTCGGGTCAGAGATGTTTTTAGATTCAGACCCAACCTGACCCAACCCATCTCGAATCGGGTTTGGTCGGGTCGGGTTGATCGGGTTAAGGAAAAAAAATCATTTTTATTTTTTTATAATCCCAACCTACAGGTTGACCAAGTTGCGACAAAAAAATTATTCAATTATTTTTTTGGCTATCACCCCGTGGGTTGATCGGGTTACATATTCCTCTTCTTTATCTTCTTCACCACACTAGGGAATGCCCACGTCCTCTGCCCTATAATAAATCGACCCAAAAAAACATCAGTCTGCGACTTGACGTTGTGATGTGATTTTATTGCCTGCAAGTAGTTATCTAGGTTTGAGGAGGTTCAAGGATAGGCCAGGAGGGTGATGATAATGGGGTAGTTCCTGACACCAATTGATTTGGCACTGCACTTAGTCGCAATGGAGATGAAAGTGGTGGTAGAGGCAAGGGGTACATGAAGGTGCAACACGGTGGATAAATTGGACTGGTGAGGGAGAAGGAGATGTTCAACGATAATTTTTTTAGTTGATCCTCCACCGTCGAATATTCAAATCATTAAAATTGTTCGATCTTCCTTTGGTTTTTTGCTTGTTCTTTAGTTTTCATAGCAAACTTGAATGAAATCCAGTTATCTTCGTGTTTTTGTTTATTGATCAGGCATTTTTTTCCACTAATTTCACACGTCTCGATTCCTTTGAATTTATTTTATGTTTGTCTTAGAAATGTACTGGAAGATTCAATCATCTATGCGATTAATAGAGTATTCACGTAATGGTGGGTGATGGCATGGATTCAATGGATGGTGTAGGAAAGGGGAAAGAAAATGGTTTGGGGTGAGGGTGAGGGGGAATTGGGTCGAGAGGCAGGGGGAGAGGGAGAAGTCTGAAGAGGTGACTCATAGTAGTTGGGTTGGTTGGGTCGGGTTGGGTCAATTGTTTCCCAACCCGTGACCCTACCCAACCTGACCCGACCTGATCGGGTCGAGTCAGGTTGGTCAGGTTGGGTTGGGTCTGAACACCCCTAATGTCTGTGGAGTAGCAAGATAGCTCGATGAACCTCACTGAGTACTAAACTACCATCATGCTTCCCTATTGAAGGTGAAGCAGCTCTTGAATGCGCACTGAACGCAAGGTTGCAAAAAAAAAACTCTTCCCAAATAAGCTACTCAAAGTCTACCCAGGTAAGGGTTGCCTCATCATGTGTTTGGGTGGTAAAACTACACCATCTCCCTACTAATCCCTATAGTAGGCTCACTTCCAAGATCACCATCTGGTTAGGCGGTGTCCTCACTAGGCGGAAGACCTGTGTCACAGCCTCCAGTCAGTCCTCAGTGACCTAAGGATATTTCTCTCCCTTGATCTTGGGAGGTCTTTGTCTCTGAAACTCGTGCAAGGCACTGATTCTATGCCTGTCCTCTATTGGAACCTCCAACAATAGATGCTGACCATCTGGTGGTGGTAGCACTAATACACCACCCGGTGGAGCCATCTCTAGAACTGGTCCCTGAACGAACACCTCGTCACTAGGAGGGTTTTCCTCACGACATCGTATTGGGATCCTAGATGGTCATCCACATGGAGGCATCCTAAGATAGATCAAGATGTACCACGGTCAGAAGGTTATACCTGATGAGCTGACTTTTATTCAAAAGAGCATAAGGCGACACTTATGTAACTAGTGTTTTTTCATATAGAGCTGAAAATAAGAATTCAAGGTCCTGCTGTATGGATAGGTTGGCCGCTGCACCAATACTGGACTCCTTGAATCTAAAAGTAGGATTTGAAACACTTAACACAATTTCCCCAAAACAAAACAAAGACTCTCAGTGTTTGTGGTAGGACCAACCACCCTCTGATACCACTTTTTCACGACCCTTCCCCGGGGCCCATGCCGTGACTACCCCAAGCCCACCTCCCAAAGGCCAGGGGCTGGTGACTAGCACAAAAGGAATTAACCTACAAGTGGGAGGCATTTTCCTGAGTACCTGTATGCACACACACGACCAACCACATCCCAACACACTGAAAGGGAGAAACAAGTACCATTAAAACAAGGCTGAGTACAAGTACAACTGAAAGTAAGTGGACCAAAATACAAACCCAACAAAGAACTGAAAACAGCAAGTATAAAAATAATACTCTGATATCCATCCACAGAAAACCCCACCTTATTGTGAGAGTAGTGAAGTTACTAGAAGTTGAAGTAGTATGTCCTATCCACTAAGTCCACCGTTGTAGCATCTGTCAGTCCCATCTCCCTAAGCACCCCTGTAGAAACGTCAGTCGTCTACACCAGACACAACACGTGAGAGTGAATCCCTTGTAGGAATGAGTAACACAATACTCAGTAGGTACCCCAAAACAAAAAAGGAAAGATCACACAACAATTCCTCAAAGTAAAGCACGAAACACACAACAGCTCACACCGGGTATATTATAGGATAGTAACAGTAGCATCATCAGTAACATTTTCAAACACCTCGGTTTCTAGAGAACTCCTCCTCTAACAAGTACAGTGGGTCTTCCAAGTCATGAAAAAGTACTTCCCACTAACCTTGGACTGCTTAGGTACACCTCCTCATCATGTACCTTAGGCCTGCAAAGTCACACATAAGTGCTTCCCATTAATCATGGACAATAGAGGTACTCATCCTCATCATGTATTGTGGGCCTACAAATTCACAGAGAATTAATTCCAACTAGGCCATGGTCAAGTCATACAGAGTTGAAAGTCAGCAGTCCTCTGGTCTCAGCCAACCTTAGGGTTCCGTACATAGCGTGCTTTATAGAATAGCTCATAAAAAAATTATTCGCATCCAAAATTCCATGAAAGTCACCAAATATTGTTCCAAATGATCTGCCTCATCGAGAGGGTACCAATGCCATAAACGACTTGTCAATCAGACACATGGTTTGCAAGATATGAGCGTTTTTAGTAACCAGGGGACCGGTTGCGATAGGGACCGGTCCGACCCAGTCGAACTGACCCGACCCGACCAACCTAGCCTAGGGGTCCCACACACCCTGGTTTAAGATCGACCAACTCGACCTGGCCCAGTTTGGGTCTGGGTCGGTCTGGTCCGGTCTGGAAAATGGGTCAGGCCCAATGGGCCTCACTGGACCAGGCCTGGTTTGGCCAACGGTCCCACCCATTGGGTCGCTTGATGACCCATTCGAGTCCAGCCTGGCCTACCAGCATGGGTCTGTCCACTGGGTGTGGGTCGGACCCACTGGCTGGGGTGCGGACCGCTGGCCCGAGGTCCGGCCGCATGAGGCAGCTGGGGTGTACCGCCTGACCGAGAGGTGGTAGTCACGCCACGTCCCACCTGCTCTATTGGCGCTTGGGTGACCTAAACATGGGATACCCTCCTCCACGCGGTGCCCGCTTGGCTCCATGATTCTCACCACTACGGCGTGCCGTTATTCTATAGTGTGGCCGGTGAGGGCTGACTGACTCCGCTGCTGTCGCGATGCTCGTTGGCACCGCCCTCTTCATGCGGTCGGCATCGGCTGACCACCACTGCCAGTCCTTGCCACCACCGGCTGCCGCCAATGCCACCAGGTATCAGCGGTCACTGTCATCCTTGTTCAGGCCGCAAAATTTAATTTATGCCACTTTAAAAATGCATCCACTAAGAACACATGAGCGGAGGTTCTCGGGCCTTGTTCGTGTCGGCTCGGGCCCTCCGCGTTAGAGGTTTAAATCAAGTGGGGAGGTTTGGGGATTGTAGTTTAACCATTTCATGCAAGGTTTGAATACCTAATAAATAATCCCTAAGAAAATTCACCCCCTGCATAACGCACGAATCGTGAATCAACTTGTTCATGGGTTGATCTGCATTTGTTGTTTCTAAAAAGAGAAGAATGGGAAAGAACTTTGAAATAAAACTAAAACCCCTACCTCTTTGACATTTGATGCTGTAGTGTTCATCCTTGAGGATTCAAGATGTTGACGTCGTCACTTCCAACTCCTTTCTTCGAGGTTTGTCAAAGTTGGTGGAGTCTCTCCGGCGTTCTTCGCCATTCTTCATTAGAGAGTAATTCACATTAGAGATTCATCAAAGAGTCACGAAGGTTTAATTCCTTTGTCTCCAATGTGCCAAAATAATTAAAGGAAACAAAATCACACCATCATTGTGTCAATTAATAATGCTCATTAAATGGGCCACATTTATTGAGACACATTTAATGAGTCATTATAAAATTAGCCACATGGTTTCAAACGAGTCATTATTGTTTCTCCATTAATGTGCCTCGTAGCCGCTTCTTCACTGCACTGCAGCATCATCGTTCGTCACCCAACGGTGAGAAATAAATAAAATGATTTATTTAAATAATTTTATTATTTTTCTTGAAAATTCCAAAAAATAACTTTTTCGCTCAGCCCTTTCCATCCAAAGTTAAGTAATTTCTATGATAATTCTGGATTTTCAAATTCAATAGTGCCCTCACATTTTTGATCTGAGCATCGATTCAAAAGATATAAAATCCCACTTGCACGTTTACTGAACGTACCTAAAAAATTTCAAAATTCTGTTCTGGGCTCTCCAGACATCAGAATCACGTGCTGTCAAATTTCTTGGTCTCGAAATAATTTCATTTAATTCAAAAAATTTATACATAATTTCTAAGACATTATAGATTGATTCATTCGTGATTCTCAATCTCTCACAGAACTCCCCTTCTGCCAGTTAGTGCACAATGACTTGAATTACATGTGTATTTTGAGAGTTATTACTTTGAACATATACTAAAATATATGAATTTTTTATATTTTAGGGGCCCTGTTAGTATTTACTTGTTTATTTTTATACTCACACCCTACACATGAACCTTAGTGGATATAGATCTCTTATATTTGAGATACAAGTGACCAAAAAGGACTAATAACATATATTTGAGCTGGTGTAGCTTACTTGGGATACATTGATGTTATCAAGGTAATGTTAGGTACCTTTTAGAATTTTTGAGATGAATTTAGAGGATATCACCCACCATAATGGAGTAATTATTTTCTTAAATTCAATTACTTATTTCCTTCAAAATGGATTCATACTAATCATTTTACAAAAGATTATGAATATGGAGTTAAAGGGTTCATCAAGTTTTCAATAGAGCAAGCATACAAACCTTATCAAATCCTTTATTTGTGTTTACATTGGGGTTATTCAAGAAAAATTAAATGTTTGACTACTCATGAAGACAATGTCTTCTGCACATGATGATGTTACCAATCCAAAGGAAGAATAGATTGTTGATGATGAAACTGTAGAATTATTAGAGGATCAACAACATGTATTTGAAAAGAAACAACAACGATGAAACATCATAGTGTTGAATAAAATTATCAAGGTAAGAAGCCAGGCTATAAAATTTGAGGTTGGTTGGAATCAAATTGGCTAACCTATTGACTCGAACAAGTCAATGTTAATTAGTTATGTTAGGGTCACAATGGGGATGAATGTGTCGATTGATATTGATTCATAGTGACACACCCATCCAGTAATGAAGGAAACCCTTTGGAAAGATATAATTATAATGTTACAATATAATTTATCTATTTTACCAAAAAAATATATAATGAAATTTTGATTTAATTTTCATTATTCCTTACAGAGTTCATTTATTTTAGAATATTTTCATAATAAAATTGTTTTAATGGCTACTAGAAGAGCCAATAGAGGCTTTCAGACTCTCCTTACCAAGTTACATCTTAGAGATGATGAAGGGAAAGTAGATCCCCACTCACTAGTTCGTTATGCACACATTATAAAGTAGGAAACAAGGGAATTGATGAAGAAAAATCTGAATCCACTTCATCCCATGTAATGTGATATGGAAGGAGGCTTGTATAAATAAGGAGGGTAAACTATTTGATAAAAAAACAAAAGCAGTATGGGAAACATGTGTAAGTAAGACATAATAGTAATTTTTTATTCTTTATAATATTATTACATAAAAATATCTATTTTTATTCATATTTATTTTATAAGATTTAGACACAAGAATCGATAGTGACCGTATCAGAAGAAAAACTACTTTCAGTAGATTTGAAGTGGTTGGAATAATATGGCCTTATTAGAGGATTAGGTTTTGGAGTGTCTCCGAGAACATATTTCGAGAAAATAAAACCACATGAAGATACATATAAGATTTTGAAAGTATTGTAGGAACAAATAGATGCATTTCAAGATATTATTGTCTAGTCTATTTTGGAAGTCCAGTGTATGAGAAAGGATCAAAGGGAACTAGTGGTGGAACAAATATCTGCACGTAAACCAAATGAACTCGCTAGATTTAAGGCTATTCATTCCCCTTGACCGCATACCTTACCTGAGGTAATCAATTTTTTCATTACTCTTTCTCCTAAATGTTAATCAAACAACTTTAGATAACTTTATATAACTATAATTCTATAGGGTATAGTTGTATGTGATTTGTATCTGTTAACACCCACACACCAACTTTTTGTGAGGGGTATGGTTTATAATATCCTATGAGACAAGATACACCAGAAATACCTCTCAAAAGATCACATGTGAGTAGGGATTGAGGTATCTCATGAGACAAATGCTGAGTTTCCTATTCCACTTGATGATCCAGATATTACAACGATTAATAATTCTATTATAACTTTCATAGCACAAACATCTAATCTTATAATGATACATGGGGTATGTATTTAACAATTTTTTTCACATGAAAAACCTATAGTAGTTGATGAAAAAGGTTTTAAGTGTGGTAATATTATGGATATATAAATCTATAAGGAAACAAAAGGTCATATCGAGACAATCTAGTGAATCGACCAAGAAATCAAAATGACATTTTGGGAGTATGTTCTCCCTTCCAGTTCCAGAGAAACATTTATTATCATTACAACTTCATGCATAGACCACATTTAAATATGAAAATATTCCTTAAATTCTAGATGAAAAATAAATATATGGAACATTCATGATAAATGTAATTGGTATCGAGACTATAAATGATATTATCTAACATGAATGACTAGGAGTCTTAGTTATGAATATATACATTAGGTACATTTTTATAATACGTCTGTATAAATAGTGAGATAATATGTTTATCAAAGTTAATAACTATTCATATTTTCTATAAGAATTTATTTTAATACTATATAAAGGGAAAACCGTGTGAAGCATAATTTGGATTCATTAATCCCTGTATCATTTCTACAGAAAAACTTACTTTGGATAAAGAAGAAATTTAGAAGAAAAGAGATGATCTACTCGAAGTGTTCGAGAAAAAAATATCAGACGACATAATATTTTTTATGCCTATGATGTAGAAGTAAAACTCTATAATCTAATCACATCAAATATATTTTTAATTTTTTCATTACTTATTTGTTTTAGTTTTTTTATGCAGCCCTGGATGCTGATCGTAGTCATTCTAGATACCCCAAATATTTATTTTTTGGATCCAATGCATTTATATCCAATAAAATGACTACACATGATGTGTATTGTGAATTTTTAATACACTAAAATCAAAATTTTATTGATAAAATTAGAATTATATGTTTTATTATCTATTTTCACAAGATTTTTTTATGATAGGGAAGTCACTAAATATAGGATAAATCATGGCATGAAGCAGGTGTTTGAACATATAAAGATTTTGGATTAACATAAATGGAAAAAAATTAAGGTATATATTGAATGATTTAACTATAAAAACATATTTCAAAACAATTTAATTATTTTGTTCAATGTTTCTGCAGTGTCCGAAATAAGATAATGGTAACAGTTTTGGGTATTATGTTTTCAAATTTATGAGAGAGATCATAAAGCATGAAAAAACCATCATCCCTCAATATGTAATTTCTAAAGGTAATTAAAATTTCATTAAATATATATTTTAATCATTTTTTTGTCTATATTTTATTTGTACTATCAAGATTTATGAAAACCTTCATACTCAAAATAAGAATTAAATTTGTTTAGAGATGAGTGGGTAGTGTACATGTTGTTAGAATTTTTTCTGACAAAAAATTTAGGTGATTAAATGCTATCACAACATGAATTTTTGATAATTGTGACGGGCCATTTGCAATGGGTGTCCATCCCAAATATAATTATTTGTGATGGGTTGTCATAGAAACCCTTTTTTGTGACAAATATACAATCCATCGCAACAAAATGCCAAAATATTATTTAAATACTTATTGCGATGATCCGTCGCAAATTTTTTTAAAAAATAAAAATAATAAAAATAATTTATAAATAAAAAATAAAATTACAAATATTTAAAAATCATTAAAAAATATTTCAAAAAATTAAAACACACATAAAATTAATACATAATTTCAAATATAATATGTCTATCATACCAAATTACAAAACAGTCATAAAATCTCTAGAAATCATCAACTAACATCAGGTGGAGGAGGATCACTCAAAAGACCCGAGGGAGGAAACTCCATACCAACGCCATGCACAAGTTGCTGCATATACTCCATCATATCCTCATCTCTCAGACACTGCTGCTCATGCTCCTCCTCCCTCTACTTCTGCATCTACTATATCATCTCATCCCAAGCTCTCAACCTCTCCTCCTAATGTGCAGTGGATGATGGTGTCGATGACGACTCTCCATGATCTCCCTTTGCGCTCACTGATGCCATCGCAGAAGTACCATAATAACTCATAGGTATCACTCGAGAACTAGTACCAATCACTATAGCTTTCTCAACACCCTGTGAATTCACCTATATCCATGCCCCCTCATTGAAACCTGAATCAATAGTGACATCTTTTTTGGTCTCATCTTAACTCTCCCATGAATGAAAAGTTGCAGCATCATATGTTTCCTTTAAATATAATGAAAAATTAGAATAACAACAAAATTAATATTGATGACATTGTTCAATAAAATCACTATCCACAATACGACACTGTCGTTCGCCTATAACTTCCCCTATATGGAGATCAGAATACATATTCTTATAAATTTAAACTCTGTAATAGATGGGTCAGTAGCGGCCTATATAATATAAAAAACATGTTATAGTTAAAATAAATATACATTAATAAACAATATCTCTTACCATATGTCGTCGTTGTATGAAATATTTACAACTCCCAGCCCTATGGGTGACCTATTGCCTCCACCAACTCTGACGACTAGCTGATGATATCCTCCTAAAATTCTCTCCTAGCTAGAATTAGCACAACACATCCCATACCTGAGATGATATATAGTCGGGATGATGGGAGATGCAAGACTGATCAAATATGGTAACACAAGATTTATCCATAGCTCTCTTTCTGAGGTTGTGTAGAAACTGATGAAAGTGATCGTGTATAAAAGTATCTCATGCCTTTTGGATATGACCTCTCTGGATATCCAAAATTAGATAAAATAAATTATGAAATACAATTAAAAAAATATGTTAGTAATTAACTAAATTTTAAAAAGTATTTATTATTTAATAACGTACAATGCAGTGGTTGAACATCTGATCATGCACGAAGAGGGGTACCAGGTCTCATGACACCCATGGCTCATAAAAATAATTTCTCAGAATCGTACCATCCTGGCCAATTACTAAATGTGAAAAACTGTGCAAATTGAAAAAAATATATAATCATAAAATTATTATCAAAATTAATACACTTAGTTAATATAAAATAAACTTCTTAAACAATTAAACACACCTATATAAATGAGGATCAAAATCAATATATGTTCATATCTATAGAATAAAATCTGAAATTAGTAATCGAGCAACACCGTGACCCCTTCTAGTAGGCACACCAGCCTAAGGAGGAATAACTGAATCGAGATCATCATCAGGAAGTTAGGAATCAATGAGAGAATGTAATAGATCATGATGAAGATCACATCTATACATCTGAAACAAATATTTTCACTAGTAGGATATTATTAAAATAGATATGAAATATAAAAAAACTAATGAATGTCAGAATAAAATAATGTTACCTGTAACAGATTATTAAATCTAATATGAAATTTAAAAAACTAATAAATATCAGAATATGATAATTATCTGCAACTAAAGACCTGAATATAATACATAAATCATTATCTTCATCACCATTTAATCAACACCAATGTCTTCATCCTCATCTTCAACATTGTCAACTTCCATATGAATTTCAGTTTCATCGTCACTTATTACTTCATCAATATTATCTATATCATCGAACCTTAACTGGGGGGTTTCATCATCGATATTTATATCTCATCGGGTAAGAGATATATTTTGGGATATTTCTTGAATAATTTCAATATGTTGTATTTCCAAAAACTCATTTACATTTTCAATAAACTGATTTTCATGTGATTTTATTTTTATCACACTCCACTGGTCCTTCAAATCTCTGAAAACATCACAGTAATTTTCCTAGTAAACTTTATATACTTGATTTTCCAACATAAATGGTTCATCTAATGCAAGAATACTATTATATTTAATGTCAATGAATCCATGTTGTGGATGAACTCACAACCTCCGATCAGTATTAAACTAATGAAATTTAAACATTGTAACATAATTTGGTCCTAGATAACATAAATCAATTATTTTATCTAGTATACCAGAAAATTAAACTTCTCTTTCCTTAAGATGTTATCCTTTCAAAAAAACACCACTATTCATTGGTTTCTTTGATTCACCATATATGCATGTAGGGAATCAAAATCCATTAATCACATACCCATTATAATATTTTACCAATTTCGATGGAGGATTTTTTAGCACCCATAATCTAATGTCAATTTTATTTTCATGTTGTGTTACCTGTAAACAATAAAAATTATTAATAATAGATATCATTGAAAAATTGATTTATTATTCCATCAAAAGAAACTTTACTTACCGGTATTTGAAACCAATTTGCAATTTTTTTATCGATGTTCCTCAAGAGAAACAGATGTAATTTGTAGAAATTTATTTTTTATATGGTCATCATATAGTCTACAAAAACGTTAATGTAAATAAAGAGATATTTTATAAATATTTAATGAAATAATAAAAAATTAGTACTTACTACACAAATCGTGTCATTTCTTCACAATTTAGTAGAACATAAGTATGAGATCTGTGCAGTTATTCATCTGTAATCTATCGCTCATGATAACCACCAAAACCAAGCTCATGCTAATTAAAAACTGACAACTAATGGTCAGTGACATTGTTAACATTTGTCTCATTGTGACCCATACGATTATGTTTTAAAGGATATTTCGATTGAAAATAATACGAGAAGAAATTTGAAATTTCCTCATGAAAGTATGCTTCTGCAATCGACCCTTCAACTGATGCTTTTTTACGTAATTTCTTCTTTAATTTTTTCATACATCTCTCAGACAGATACATCCATTAGAATTGTACCGGCCCTCCACATTTAGATTCATATAGAAAATTCAATATTAAATTTTCCATGGAATCAAAGAAGATCAGTGGGAATATTTTCTTCAATTTACATAAAATTAAAACAAAATGTTTTTCTAGGAAATTCAATGCATTATAATCCAATGTTTCTACACAAATATCTTGAAAAAATGATATTCCAGTCAACACATCCCATATTGAAGAATTCGACAACCCTCTGATACCAACATGTAGTAATATTTCAATTATGAAATTATAGTCATGACTTTTTAACCCGGTAATATACCCATTTCTAACACAATGAGACAAATTAGAAGAATAACCATCTGGTAACCTCAAATATCTAATCTATTTATAGAATAATAAATGGTTTTCTTTACAAAGTGAGTAAGATACTTTTGGTTTCATTAATTTGTGTGATCTTTCATCTACAAATAATTTAAGTTCAGGACGTCTACCAATCTGCGCAAGATCTAACCATGCCTTTAAATTATCTTTGGTCTTACCAGGTGTATCCAACATGTTATCAAAAACATTATTCTCAATATGCATTACATATAACATGTAACGAACCAACAAATCAGACCAATATGGAAGGTCCTAAAAAATACTCCAATTTATCAAAATATGATCTCTCCCAAAACCATATATCTTTTTCTTGTTTATAGTTGGTCCAAAAGTAACATGAGGTAATGAAAAGAAAATATATTTTACCTGATTACCTGAGCGAACCGCTAGAGGTGTGTTTGTTTCAATTAGACCTTTTGTAAAATTAATTCTGTTTCTTCGAAAAGGGTGATCCATAGGAAGAAATATTCAATGATAGTCAAAATAACCAACATTTCTCCCATTACAAAGAATAAATTTTTTGTTCTTAGTCATACAGTATGGACATGATTTTAGACCATGTGTGCTCTATCCATATAACATACCAAGTACTGGAAAGTCACTGATCATCCATATTAATGAAAACTTCAATATAAAATTCTGATCTGCAGTTATATCAAATGTAGCCACACCGTTGTTCCATAATGAAATTAACTCATTAATTAGTGGTTTCAAATAAACATCAATATTCTTCTTTAGATTTCTTGGAATTAACAGATCCAAATATATATATATATATATATATATATATATGGTTCCTTCATCAAAATCCAAGGAGGAAAGTTATAAGGAGTAATGAAAACATGCCAATAAGAATATTGATTGCCGTAAGCACCAAATAGACAAAAACCATCAGTAGAAAGGCCCAGCCATATGTTACGAGGTTCTACAACAAAAGAAGGATGCATCTGATCAAAATGTTTCCATGAGTCACCATCACATTGATGTTTTAATCTTTATATGATAAAAGTATTTGATTTATGCCATTTTGTAAATCTAGCTGTGCTAAAAGACATAAATAAACTTTGTAAACAAGGTGTAATTGGAAAATATATCAACTATTTCCTGAGAACTCTAGAATTTCCTTGTTGTGCCTCCTTATACCTCGATTATCCACATGTTGGACAATTAACCAAAGATTCATATTCACTATAATATAAGATGCAGTCATTTGAACATTAATGGATCTTCTGATAACTTAGAACCAAATTATGAACCAACCTTTTACTTTCATAGAAACTTGCAGGTAATGTATTTCTGTCAGGAAACAATGAATTAACAAAAGATTAAATCTGATCAAAACAACTATTAGACATTCCAAAATTTGATTTAATAGCCATAAATTTTGTAATAGCTTCAAGTTTGCTCATCTGGATTCTCGGATATAAGGCATCCTCAGCAGATTGTAACAAATTTTAAAACCGAGAAGGTTCATATTCAGGATTTGGAATATCATTCTGAGTTGTTGTTTTAGGAATAGATGGACCAACTACCTCATGTATTAAATTCTGAAATGATGGATTTGGAACCAAAATATTTGTATTTTCTACTGAACTATTTTCACCATGTTGATACCAAAAATTATAATATTTCTAAAAACCAGAACACAATTGATGAAGTCAAAAATTGTCAAATGTTTTGAATATC